>CM057349.1:164348829-169348829 GCA_030015575.1 Agapanthus africanus
TGATTGCTTTGGTAGGTGGGTTCACTTGCATCGTGACCACCATTGTACATTTATTTATATTCAGTTGTATCTAGTAAAACTCCATCAACCAGACATGTATATGTATTTGACTTAGAGACCAGTTGTATATTCTTTCGACCTTAGAGTCGCGTGTTGTATTATTATGGGTTTTCATGTTGATTGGAGTTTCCTTTTCAGTTTTGATCCTCGCCTTTCGGCGTTGTATATTATATTGCTTGCGTGGTTATGACCGTCGATTGACAAAAAGCTAGCTCCCGCTTGGGGATGCCTTTTATCATTGTGCATGTATTATTCATGTTGTACCCCGTTTGGGGCCAGTATTTGGAAACTCTGCCTAAATTTTCTGAAAAGACTTGATATTTTAAAAATGCAATACTTCGGCTTATGTTATTTAAAAACCCCTTGTTTTAAAACATGTTTTCTTCACTTCTGATTTAAAATGGTTTAGATTTCTAGGATTTTTGGCTTAATTGAATTAGATGGGGTCCTATAGACTTTATATGATTCAAGTGCCAGTCACGTACTATTTCGGGTCGTGACACGATCATATACGTAAGAGTTAGGTAGTCTATAAGCACATCCTTAAACTGTCCCTAGTCATGGGAGTTTCGAGACCGGGCATCGATACTCCATGAGTAGACTAGTGTATACGGATCGAGACCCCGACGAGGGGCGGTGGCCGGTCTCACAAGCCATTGGTGTCAGTTGGTTCATCTAAGATGTATACAGGTGCTCATTGGGTTATGAGTACACCGGACGGACTCGCCGGGAACATGCTACTTGGTATTAAACCTATTGTCAGATAGCAGTTTCCTGGTGACATGTATACAGGTTAGTCTATCGACCTGAGATCGTCATTTGTCTCGTAAAATTTCCCACTGTGCTTTGATTACTACCCTACCACGGCTCAAAGGAGTCGTGCTAACAGGTTTTAGTTGGGTACATCCTGAGCCACAAGGAGGCAGTGAGCGTATCATCAGGGGATTCATCTCTCCCGGTATTGGGGGTAGAGGCCGCGGTGTGCACAGGTGGCCATCACCCGAAATCCTTGGCCAAGGTAGTCGAGAATTACTAATTTGGATCAGTAGTTTCTCAGGTGGTGATGGGCTTCATACCGACATTGAATATTGCGTTATTAAGGGTCTGACTTTATCCACCCCCTAGACCCGATATGCGATACTCATAGACGAACGGACCGGACTGTACGGATATTGTCACTGTCAGGCTCAGTAGGGTTTCAGGACGAGTTCGCTCGTTGGCCTCCCTTTCGCTTAATACCTAGGCAGCTGTTACGTACAGCTAGTGCCACTGACGTGCTTGTGGTTAAACCCACTGCCAGCGTATTGACGAGTCTTTAGAGTCCCACACAGAGGGTTTCCCTGGTTCGGACGAAACATTGTAGAGGCCGTATGGTTTTATGGCAGGGTTCGATCATATACGTGCACTTGTGCACAGATCATGATTGGACGGATAATACTAGTGGGCTTTGGTTTAAGCCGAATCTTAGTATTATATTGTTGGATTATTTTCGTCTCGTTGTATTTGTATTCAGTCGGAATACGGATGCAGGTATGTATATACTGATGAGGGGTATTCTTGTAATCCGTTACAAGATTACTTTTGAAGATGCCATTTCTTTTTCTAGTATTAAACATTTAGGGTTTTGTTTTATAAATGTTTAATATTATGTTGTGGTGTAAAGTGTGAGGTTAAGTCTTGGCATGGGGCATTTAATGAAGGCATGGCTCAAGTGGTAACTCATGGTGACACTATTGAACCATGCTTGACATTATTGGGATTATGAGATATTTTGTGGGTGTGGATTTTTCTTTAGTTGCTAGCTAACACAAAAATCTCACAACACTTAGATGAAGGCAGCCACTTCATTTTCTTTCATGAGTTGCTATTTTCTTCACAGGCCAAGTCTTGAGTTCACTCTCTTCACTTCACATGGCTTCTTCTTCACCTCCATCCATACCCTCTCATGTGTTGAGAATCCATGGATGTATTGAGACAAAATGATCACACACTCTCTCTACTTCACCTTGGGCATCTAGGCTAGCAAATTTGATGTTCGAGTTGCTTCGGTTTAGAAGCGGGAGCCTGTATTAAGAATCCTCAACGTGGATCGTCTTCGACGAGGAAGACCGGAGAGCGAACTTGTTCGGGGCATCCGCGAGGAGCTTGTGAAGAGGTTGAAGACCGAAGAACACAGATCGATCGGTATAATCTCTTAAACTCCTTTTACAGTTAACTAGTATAGGGTTAATGGTTCGATCCGGGGTTAAGGGTTACGTTAGCGCCAGTTTTAAAAGTTTTTGTTCCGCGTTTAGCCTCGGATTGACGGCCGGGGCGCTGGCATAGCCTTACATGTGTGCAACATGAATGCAAAATCACATGAAACCTGAATATGTTTAGTACGAGAAAATCTGTATTCTTATCTTAGTTACACTTTTGTGAAATAACTGAAGTATCATCAATGAAATCAACTGAAATCCGTGTCAAGCATCGACACTAAATATGTATATCTTAATGCCTCAATATTTCAATGTCTCGACATCTCAATGTCACAATATTTCAATGTCTCAATATCTCAATATCTCAATATCCCGGGCTCCGTCAGTCCGGATCGGCCCATATCATCAATCTCACGACTACGGTCGGTATCCTTCAGATATCCGCCGTGCCACAAATAACCGGTAGGTAGTGCTTCCCTGCCGGACTCAACGCCATCTGTGCGATCTTCTTGCCCCGAGGTACCATACTGGGTACACCATTTACCCGCAGACGGTGCATCCCCTCCTCGAATCGGGTATACGATACTGCTCAAGAACCGAGAAAACTCATGGTGGACGCCACACATATCACATCACGAGAAAACCACAAATTTCTATTTTTAAATGATAATAGATTTATAAAATTCTTGCGGTTTTCTCTAAAATCGAGAAATCTCATCAATACTGAAATCCTCAATAAGAATCGCAATATGAAAACATGTTGATAATGATGGAAATCTATGATACGGTAGTATATACCATGCGAAGTACGGCCAGAAGCTATGCATGAATCATGATGCAATGAGGTATATATAAATGTCTAACAATCCTACGTATCCATCTTAATGAAATGAATATGCAAGTATAAATCTACGGATTATATATGATGCATATGCACTATTATCGATCCTAAGCAAGTTCTATAGTGTTCGTGACATAGCAATTACCAATGGCGTGTGTGTTCGCATAAATAAAGCACGTGCGACATGAACCAGCGGTAATGGTGCAGGTGTCCTATGAGACGGTATCACACACACACACACACACATATCTATACGAGATGATGCAATGCAATGATATGCATAACTATAAAACTACGCATATAATGCAAGTACTATAAGTAATACTAAACCATCGGGTGCCTCGCGCCATCTAGAAGATCTCCCCAAAGATGTGTACATCTACTCACCGGGACGCCTCGGCTAATCTGATCCGATCTTAGCTATGCCTTTTCCGCGCCACATCCGACGCCTCTGCACCCGACCCTAGAATCGCACATAAACAATTAAGAGGATAAATAAATGATAGTCGCGGATACAACTGATACAAGTTAACCACGCGCCCTAAATAGACGCGCACGCACTTGGTGCACAAAACGCGCTTGCGATAACGCCACAAACTACAGCTAGGGTCTCTATACGTGAAAATCCACAAACCTAAAACCCAATCGTGCATTCACAATGCATTAAATATCTTAGTGAAGAGGTTAGAGATCAACAAAACCGCAACTTAATTAAAATCGAATTATTCCAAAAACTTAGTAAGCATCCATATACCATTTTAGTTCAAATCTTGATATTTTAACAAATCTAGTGGCCACAATATTCACTTAATATCCTAATTAGGTCACACAAATATTAACTAGATTTTTATCTCACCTATTAGCATTAATTATAAAAATTTAATTTGCAAATTATATAATTGAACAATTTTAAATGTAACAATTAAGCAATTTAGCAACCAGATTAGGTTTTCCAAGTTTTAAGAGGTTAAACTACACATTGAAACCTTAAACAAGTGATAAAAACCCTAATTGAATTCAAACACTATTCTTAAATTTCCAAACTTGCAATTAAAACCTAATTAACACTTAATTAAAAATTAGATTAGAAAAAGTAACAATTAGAGTAAGGTTATACCTCAAAATAGTTTGGAATGAGATCCACACTTGCAAAAACTTTGCCTCGAAAATGCCATCTTGCTCTTTGATTCATGCTAGCTTGGGTCAAAGAATAATGGGTAAGGATTTGATTTTGAGTTTGTGGGATTTTGTATTGATTTTTGATGGATTTTTTTTGAGATTTTTGAAGTGAGAATGAGGTGAGAAAATTGGAGAGGGGGCAGCCTAGGGTTTCGGCCAGCAACCATGAGGGAAAGAGAGAGAGAGAGAGAGAGAAGTGTGTGGAAGTATGTAGAAACATTCCCAATTATTACCTCTTTTACTTATTTCCTTAATTATTAAATTTTCTTTTATTTTGTTTAACTTTTCCCCACTAGAATTTTCTAGAATTGTGAAGACAAAATGAGAGAGAAGGAACATGTTACAAACTTAATTCTAAGTTGTCAAGGTTCACATTTGTCCAATTAACCCATTCCAATTTGTAATTTACACTAATTTAATGTATAATGAAAGCTTAAAATATTATTTGCAAAAATTAATTAAGGAAAAATATTTAAGTAAACTAATAATTTATAAGTGACCAAATAAATATCAAATACTACCAATTACATAGTTAAAATAGGCATATTCAAGTCTTTGTTGAAAAACAATTATAGTTACGTTTACGGAAAATGCGAGTTATTTTACCGGTTATCGGAAAATTCAACTAAAGGATTTATTTATTTATTTTTAAAATGCTACATTATCAATTTAGTTTAGGGTGTTAGCTTCACTAATCCCTAATTAGTGAAGAGATAGCTTGGGTTAGTGTCTCCTCGACGTAGATCATCTTCGGCCTTGAAGACTTCGAGCAAGCTCGTTCCATTCATATTGTGGAGCCACTCTAGAGTCCGCAAGATCACTACTTGGAGCGAAGGGACTACTACACGGAGCTATTCAAGTGAAGGACCGGTCTACAAAGGTTGTATTCGTAGTTCACTTAGTTGTAAAGTTGTTTACACTTTGTATTGCCTAAATCTTTAGTTAAGATTCTAGGGTTAGGATTGTTTAGCATGGCAAAAATTTGAAAATGACATGGACGATACCTCCCGAACCCTTGCTGTTGTGCCAAGCAATCCTACAAAATAGATATTGGGAATTTCAATTGAAATTTGCAATGAGATTGCATACCTTGTAAAAGATAGTTGGATCCCGATACCCACAGCGAGTAAGTGTTACTCCTGGGATAGTTTTCCACTTTACAATTAGCTGATCTAGTAGGTGTCTAAGAAAAGTGTTAATGGCGTTATGCCCCTGCGAAAATGAGATTATTTAATTAGTTCCATACGAAAGAATGGGGAGACTCTCTCGGAGTACCAATACCTGTCTGGCTGACCGATTGGCGAACTTGTAGGGTGTAATTAACCCGTCTAATCTTACCTTTTAGGGTTTGAACGAAGATTTGATAAAAACAGTGGGAGCCATCCTGATTAGATAAGATAATAACCAATCTAATCTTGTAAGAGCGCATGCTAAAGTGCTTTCTTCTCTCTCTCTCTAGGTAGCGACCATGACACGCCTTAATCAAGATAATAATATGGATGTATTGACCGAACCCGCTTATTATACTGAGCTGGGGAACGTTGGTTCCACTCTATCTTATGATTGTCATAAGTCTGAGTAAGGAATAGGGGAATATCAGGATTCCCATGCAACCCGAATGAAGAAAAAGCATGTTGATGCATCTTCTTCGGGTGTGTTCGTAACCGAGAACTGTTTCTCAGTATGCTCTACATCCTGGGTATTGGATACCGGATCAGCATCCCACATTTGTAATATGTTACAGGAGTTAAGAAGATGTAGAGAACAGGGAAAAAGTGATATGTCTGTCATAGTAGGGAATGGAGCAACTGTTGCTGCCAAAGCAGTTGACGAATATCACCTTGTATTACCAAGTGGTAATACATTGTTTCTGAATGACTGTTATTACATACCAAAGATGATGTGCAATATAATAACAATTTCTTTATTAGATAAAGAAGGATATAACTTTGTATTAGAGAAAAATGTTATGAACATTTTCTTTAATCAAGTGTTGATTGGGTTTGGTACGTTATGTAACGGTATATACGTTCTAAATCAGAATACAGTTCTAAGTATACAGAACACACACAAGAGGAAAAGTTCAGAAATGAACGAATCCTTCTTGTGGCATTGTAGACTTGGTCATATCAATGTGACAAGACTAGCGAAGTTACATAATGATGGATATTTGAATTAGTTTGAATTTACATCTTATGAAACTTGCCAGTCATGTCTCAAGGGTAAGATGACCAAAACTCCGTTTACTGTACACGGAGAAAGAGCTACTGAACTCTTGGAACTGATACATGGTGATGTATGCGGTCCTATGTCTACGCATGCCAGGAATAGTTCCTCATACTTTATTACACTCACCGATGATCTCTCAAGATTCGGACACGTGTTCTTGTTGAAATACAAATCTGAAGCCTTTGAGAAATTCAAGGAATACAAGTACGAAATTGAGAACCAAACGGGTAAAAGTATGCAGAGATGTGATACACATGCAGAGGCGTTGAATATGGATATACCTTTTAGAAGAAGCCGTGATGAGTATGCAGCTGTTCCGAAACAAGAAATGGATTTAGTAAAGGGTGATAACTTCCGGACAGTTCGCCAGAAACGAGATTTGGGAGAGACCCCGGCAGAATTTTTCTGGAATACTACATAAGAAGATTTGGACTCAGAATCGGTCATATCACGCACACCCAGTAGGACAGAGTTTGGCATCACCGACGAGACATGTTATGAGTGACCATGATAGTTGACCAGAGATCTTTTAGAGGATGTGCCAGAGCGGAACTGTTTCCGTCATCATTTCCATATTGGGCCGTTGAGCCGAGAAGTTATGTAACTGGCAGTTCGTAGTGAGAGACGAGAGCCTAAGGGCACAAGGCGCCAGATCATGAACAGGAGGCAAGTAGATATCTTGCTCTGCTAGATTTGGATGCACCGACACCTTCTCGACTTTGAAGGAAGGACACATCGACGACAGTGTTTACGATTTGCGATTTGGTGATGCGAATACCACGTGTCCATTATTTTGGATTTCAGTGTTTTGGGCGATTTATTTGCATGATTGAGATTTTGTGTACCACAGTTGCACTCGACTTCGATTTGATGTCATTTGAGATGTTTGATTTCGATTTCATGCCTATGGTATGTATGTGATTTGACTTGTGCCTTTGGTGTAGTTTTCATGCACTTTTAGTACCTTGATTCGATTTTGTGCACGCTGATGCACGTGGTTGTGAGGTTATATACCACGGTATACCTGATTTGGATTGAGCTTTGTTGTATACCGTCGATTTTGATTGTGATATTCGATATTTGTTTTCGTGCACCTTGTGCCCTTGATTTGGATTCTTGTACATACTCGGCGCGCTTGATAAGATTTTGGTGCATACCAGATACACTAAATTGGGATTCTTCGTGCATATCAGATACACCTGATATTGCTGTCAGGCATACCCGTTTCCCTTGACAGGTGTTTTCGTGCACTCCTGTTGTACTTAGACTTTGTTTCTGTGCACATGTATGGCACATTCATTGATTTTGATTTCTGTGCGCACCAGATGCACGTGGCATTCTTATACACATTTTAGGATTGTTTTCTTTTGGAAAAGTATGTTTTATGATATTCACTATTTGGTATAGTAACTGAGCAGGACTAGTCAGAGGACAGTACCTGAATATGTTTTTGCATGCATCGATAGTTACCGAAGGGATTTCCAAAAAGGAGATATAGTCTCAGTATTTACCTACATGTCCGAGATGACACGAAACATTTTATAAAGGAAACCCTTCTAAATTATTTTTAAAACGGCGGGACGTGTATGTGAAACAAAGGATATATATATATATATAGTTATTTTCCTGCAATAAACGTCCGCTACCTGTGCCGTGATACGCGCATTGCACAACGACTTGGAAAAAGTTTGACACGCATTTCTTTTCAGATGTTTTGATGAGTTTACAACGATGCGTACTATGTATATGTTATAGTTTTGGTGTAGATCATGTTGGTTTTCGTATTGGACTTTGACATTGATATTTTCACCATGACTCTGATGATCGCATGATACTTGACGGAGTTTTGATTTTGAGTTATATACTCGTTTTCATGCGCACGCATTGCGCTAAGATGTGTTTTAGGCATTGATGATTTCGGAGCCCCGGCGACTTGATCATTTTACTGAAATGTTTTAGTATTTGAGAAGTTTAAATTTAAATTCGGGGACCGAATTTATTTAAGGGGGGAAGACTGTAACATTTCAGAAAAATAAAGTATTATTTTTTGGAAGTTAAATAATTAAATAATGAATTATTATAAATATTTTAATGTGTGAAGATTAGTTTTAACGAAAAGGGTATAATTATATACCGATAGTTTGGAAAACATTAGGAGAATTCATTTGAACTATTGATTCTGAAAGGGGTTAGAAAATGGGGCATTCATAGATTTCTTATTATTAATTATATTCTATGTTAATGCTAAACTCGCCTTATTTTTCACTAATCTTGCATTAAGCTTGATTATGCATTATGGCATGCACCATGTCATGTTTCAAAACACATTTTTGAATTTCTATGAACCATGGCATCCATGTGTTTCTTTTTATAAATGAGGTTCTTGGTTTTACATTTGAAAAGAAAAGATAAAGGAAAAAGGAAAAGAAAAGAATAAAGAAAGAAGTATGGGCAAGAGAGAGAGAGGGTGAGGGGTCATTGACCTTGGCTCATTTGTGATGGTCTTTATCATCTTCATCATTTTCATCTACTCTTTTCCCTCAACATGGCTGCCCTCTCCCTCCACCACCTCTACCTCCTCACCACAACTCCAAAACCACCTAAAAACACCTTATTCCCTTTATTAAAAATGTGCACAAGCTCACTACAAGCATGAAGGATCAAGAAAGTCGGAATTTTGAGCTCTTGGGGATTCTTAAGTGACAAATGAGGTATAATTCAAGACGTCTAGCTAAGTTTCTAGTATTTCTTATTTTCTAGTATGGTTTAGAGTTAAGATATAGTGTTTTAGTGAGGTTTGAAAATTCCAAGATGAGGCTTTGAGGATTTCATGAGTTGTGATGGTGAAATTGGGTGTAATTGGTAACTACAAACCCCCTAAGTGTTAAAAACCTAGATCAAACAGAGCCTAGACCATGCAATTGGATTTAGATGTTGCAATGTTGGTTTTGTGTATAATTAGTGCCTACAGGAAATCTGGGATGACCTGGAACATTTACTTGAAAAACTAGCAACCCTAAAGACTTAGATGGACCACTAAGAGACCATCCTGAGAAGACAAGACCACAACTCCCTGGATGGCCGAGCTCGCTAGATTTTGCGCTATTGTTGCCTGGCCAATTGTGGGCTTTGGTGTTAGGGTTTTGGCAGTAGCTCACCTCCTTGATGAACTATCCCCGGTAATTGTTTGTTTAACCTAATTTTACTTGACCAAAAATCTGGAGCAAGTTTTCCAAGTTTCTGTTTTGGTTTCGTTAATGTTCATGACTTGAACTTTGGATTTTGTGTTTTGTATCGGTCACTTGACGTTTGTACGTCGATATCGGTTGTTGTTTGGTTCTTTGGCATACGTAGACCATAGGTTTTAACCTATGTGTGATTCGTATGCCGTTTTGGTTTTCGTACGCGATTTCTGTTTACCATGCAATGTGTGTATATATGTAGGTACTCTCATATGGACTTTGAGCAACATTGATGAGCGTGGCGTCATCGACTTTGGCAAGTAAGGATCAAGGTGAGTAGATGTATATCTACGGGGTAAGTCGGGTGGATGGCGTATAGCACCCCTGCAGTTTCGTAGTGTAGTACGTGAACATATTATTTATATTTACGTGTATTGTGATATGTGGATAATTAGCATGAACGGCTTAAGGAGAGCATGGGTTAGTTTTAGTGTAATTGGATGAAAACGTTCTTAGTTTAATTTCTTAATCGCGAAACCCTAGAGTATAGGTTGATACACACACATGCACACACGCGATATATTTTTGGTGTATATGGTTATATGTATATATATATATGCGTATGTGTGTGTGTGTGTGGATGTGTTAATACACACACACACACATACGTATACACGGGTGATGAGAATAGTATATGATACTTGGAGATGAGTCGATGTGATTGGGCATGATGCCGTGAGATCGGTGATGTGAATTGGGTCGTGTTATGATATACGACATGATATATGAGTAGATCGTTGGGCGATGTGTTTTCATACACAAGCGGATATATGTTGATGGTATTGGAATGTACTAGACTTTAGATCAGTGCCCCTAGTTCATGATATTATGATAATAATACCATACGATTAATGAGATATATGTGATATTTAACCCATACCCCGATTTGGGATGCCGTACGATAGATTTTACCGTATGAAGTTTAGATATGATGATTGATACGCACTCTTGACTCGAGGATGTCGTATTATATATTTCATCGTACGTGACGCTATTGAGGCGGATCACCGACTACTAGATATATCGACTCGGACTTAGGTAGATTTCCTTACCCTTTTGTTTAGTCTCTTAGCTTCGCCCTGTAGTTTATTTGGTAAATGTTAGACCGGGCTCGAGTCATACTTATTTTCAGAAACTAACGAATCGTGAGTATTTTCTGTTAGTTGTATGTATGCCCTAGAGGCCAGTATTGTACAGATGATGTATATTATATTGGATGCTTGGACATATATAGAGATGACTTTCTTGCTCGATATGATAGTATGCTATCTGGTTACTCTTTATCTTAACATGTACACTAGTCTCTTTATACTGTCTTATAGTTACATGTTGGTAAAGCCCTTAGGATATGTACTTGACTACCTGGACTGTGATGCAGATCATACTAGTGGGGACATGGTAGTCCATAAGTACATCCTTCAAGGTCCCTAGTCGTGGGTGTATCGAGACGGGGCATCGATATACCAGAGTAGACTAGCGTATACGCTTCTCGACCCATGAGATGGGCGATGGATGATCCCATATCCATTGGTGTTTGACATCAGAGATGGTATACGGGTGCTCAGTGGAGACTGGGTACACTGGACGGACTCGCCGAGAACTCCCAGATGGTATTATACCTCACGTCAGATGGCAGTTATCAGGTGACACTTGTACAGGTTAGTCTGTAGACCCGAGATCGTCATAGAGTCTTGTGTGATTCCCACTGTGCTTTGATCTCCACCTTACCACGTCCATGAGGGCGTGCAAAACGGTGGTCTTTGGGCACAGTCCCGAGTCACATGGAGGCAATGAGCGATAGGAGGGGTTTCGTCTCTCCCGGTATTGGGGGTTGATGTTGCGCTGTGGTTGATTGGCCGTAACAGGGAAGTCCCTGGCCAGGGCTGATCAGAGATTTGCTGGTAAGTGTTACCAGTAGTTTCTCGACCCGTTACGAGCCTCACATTGGCACGACTTATCGGGTTATTGGGGTCTGACGTTTACCACCCCTAGACTCGATATGCGACGTATCAGACGAAGAGACCGGACTGTACGGTAAGTGTTACTGGTCGGATTCGCAGGAGTGTGAGCGGGTTAGCTCGTCGATCTTCTGATCGCTCAATACCCGGGTGGCCGTTACGTTTAGCAGACCGCTTGCGGCTTGTGGGTGCTTGATATGATCATCATCTGCTACCGGCGTATTGACGAGTCTTTAGAGTCCTACACAGAGGTTTCCTGGCTCAAGCGAAACGAAATAGGAGCGCATATGAGATATGTGCAGGACCGAGAATAATGCGTGTATGTGATACCGCATTTCATTCTCGCGACATATGTTTCGATTGGTTATATTCGATATGACCTAGTTATCGAATCATTGATTCGATAAATCGATACATTGGATTCTAGTCGGTTATGTGCGACATGACCGGATCATTGAATCAAATGTTGATTTAATGATTTAATGCATAATTATATATTTGATATATTGCATTGCATTAACTAGCATTGGTTCACTTTAAACGGATTTTTCTCACTTGATGCACATTGTATATGTGATATGCTTTAGTGCACTACTTTGTATCATGTTTGATGATACTTGATAATGTGGTTAAGTGTAAAGGGTTAAACCATGGTTAAGTGATGATTAGGGTTTGGGTTTTCATTTATTTATTTGTTTATTTATTTGGAAAGGATTAAGTTGAGAATGGTGGCTTATTTTGGAGCTATGTTGAAGCTTCATGAAGCTTTGACAAAGTCCACCATCCTTATCTCATCCTTAACCCTAACCACTCTAACTAACCTTGGTTTAATCTCTACACTTGACCATGGTCAAGATATGATAAGTATTCATATTAGTTTTATTTTAAAAAAATAGAACACTTATCATTCTTGCATCTTCTTCATCTTCTTCTTCTTCTTCAAGCTTGCTACATCAATGGCAACTTGAGATCTAGTGAGAGAAATCCAAATCTAAAGTGAACCCACCTCCTATTTCTTCACCCTCTACCTCTTGCCAAGTTGTTTTGGGTGTTTTCTTCACAAGTTTCACAACTTTGTGAAGTCGGAGCTTGAGCTTGTGCAACCTCGACGTAGATCGTCTTTGACACGAAGCCGACGACCTATTCCGCACGTTTCTCCGATGAAGCCGTCATGAGAGTCCAAGGTTCAAGATGGACAGCGAGAGGACGCCCTCGTGGAGCTAAGGAAGTGGGTATCCGGATCTACAAAGGTTGTAGTTTCCGACCTTTAGTTTATTTGCTAACTAGTTTAGTTTTTCGCCTAGAATTCTAGTCTACGATCCGTGTTAGGGTTTCTCGGCACCAATAATTTTTTAAATTGGCATGTTCGATGCCTTGTGAGACTTCATTAGGATTCCTAGGAACCTTTCATTTTCAAAAGACAACCCGGGGGATATTACCGATTTTCAAAGGACGTACCTTTTCTTAAAAACACCGTAGCCCCTATTTTCTAAAAGCCACGATTCGTGCTATTTCAAATGCCAAAACTGTATGACTCGTATATATAAATGTATATTCTTATATGTTGCGCTTACTACATCTTTTTCCATATATTCATGTTGTTCATATCGCATTGCATGCTTATACTTGTGATTCCTTTTGTTATTATGAACCCATGTTATCAGGATACCAGCACCATTACCGATGATGCGTATGTCTATGAACACTTTCTTGCCGGCTCACACACATCATCATCAGTAATTGCCATGACACGTACACTTTAGAAATATTATTTCATTGATATCGCTTGCTAGCTGATAGTTCCGATATATCATTACTGTGCTAGTTTAGATATTCATTCTTTACTTAGATACCCATGCATGTTTATATATTCATTTGTCACGCAATATTATGGGGCTTTATGCTGGTAATTCACTGTTTATTTACTCTCGAGATTGGGATTCTGATTTTCCATGAGATTTTCTGGATTTGGAGAAACCGCAAGGATTTTACAAACTCATTTTCATTTCAAAAGATACAAATTTGCGGTTTTCTCGTGATATGATGTGTGAGGTGTCCACCATGAGTTTTCTCGGCTCTTGAGCGGTATCACACACCCGATTCGAGGAGGAAGAGGAACCGTCTGCGGGTGCATGGTGGACCCGGTGCGGTACCCCGGGGCAAGATGGTCGCAGATGATGGCGTTGAGCCCAGCAGGGGAGCACTACCGACTGGTTATTTGTGACGCGGCGGATATCCGGAGGATACCGACGTTGTCGTGAGATTTGATGATATGGGCCAGTCCAGATTGCCGGAGCCTGAGATATTGAGATTTTATGATCTGGGATAGTCCGGATTGCCGGAGCTCGAGATATTGAGACATTTAGATATTGGGATTTATATTTTGTGCCGATGCTTGACACGGATTCTCTATTGATTTCATTGATGATACTTCGGTTTTTATATAAGAATCTTACTGAGATAAGAAAACAGTTTTCTCATTCAAGAAGTATTCTGTCTTCATGCATTCATACATCATATATGTGATATGTTGCTACCTGAGGCACTGACACGAGCACTTGGCATTACACTTATGTTTAGATGTTTACCCTTGCCATTTTAGATGCTTCAGATTATATATATTGAGGATATTTTTGTATGACCTAGGAGAGAGTTATACATGCGATTTCTTCTCGGTGATGTTTTCTACTCACGAGTTGGCAACTCACCCCCGTTGTGCCACAATTTCTTGCAGGTTTTACCGTACAGGTTTTGTTGCGGCTTACTGGCATACTGCTTCCTTCCGGGTGATTGCTTTGGTAGGTGGTTCACCTGTATCGTGACCACTGTAGTATTTGTATTTACTTCAGTTGTATTTAGTAACTCCATCAACCAGACTTGTATTATTTGATAGACTTAGAAGACCAGTTGTATATTCTTTCGACCTTAGAGTCGCGCGCTTGTATTATTATGGTTTTCCTGAGGATGATAGTTTTCTTTCTGAGTTTTGATCCTTGCCTTTCGGCGTTGTATATTATATCGCTTGCATGGTTGTTTCCGCCATTTGGCGAAAAGCTAGCTCCCGCTTGGGGATGCCTTTATTCATTATGTATATTATGCATATTTGTGTCCGTTTGGGGCCAGTATTTACAAAGGAGACTCTGCCGAATTTTTCGAGAAATTACGATGTTGCTTTTAAATGTTTAATACCACTTATTTTGTTAAACCACTTGTTTTAAAACAAGTTTTTCTTCACTTCTTCCTTTATATAGTTTAGATTTCTGGGATTTTGGCTTACTTGAATTAGGTGGGGTCGTATAAATTTCACATGATTCAAGTGCCAGTTACGTGCTATTTCGGGTCGTGACACGGGCTCAACGCCATCTGTGCGATCTTCTTGCCCCGAGGTACCATACCGGGTCCACCATGTACCCGCAGACGGTGCATCCCCCTTCTCGAATCAGGTATATGATATTGCTCAAGAACCGAGAAAACTCATGGTGGACGCCACACACATCACATCACGAGAAAACCGCAAATTTCTGTTTTTAAAATGATAATAGATTTATAAAATTCTTGCGATTTTCTCCAAAATCCAGAAATCTCATCAATACTGAAATCCTCAAGAAGAATCGCAATATGAAAACATGTCGATAATGATAGAAATCTATGATACGGTAGTGTATACCATGCGAAGTACGGCCAGAAGCTATGTATGAATCATGATGCAATGAGGTATATATAAATGTCTAACAATCCTACGTATCCATCTTAATGAAATGAATATGCAAGTATAAATCTACGGATTATATACGATGCATATGCACAATTATCGATCCTAAGCAAGTTCTATAGTGTTCGTGATATAGCAATTACCAATGGCGTATGTGTTCGCATAAATAGTGCACGTGCGGCATGAACCAATGGTAATGGTGCAAGTGTCCTATGAGACGGTATACACACACACACGAGATGATGCAATGCAATGAGATGCATAACTAGGAAACTATGCTTATAATGCAAGTACTATAAGTAATAATAAACCATCGGGCGTCTCGCGCCATCCAGATGATCCCCCCATAGATGTGTACATCTACTCATCGGGACGCTTCGGCTAATATGATCCGATCTCAGCCATGCTTTTTCCGCGCCACATCCGACGCCTCTGCACCTGACCCTAGAATCGCACATAAGCAATTAAGAGGATAAATAAATGATAGTCGCGGATACAACCGATACAAGTCAACCACGCACCCTAACTAGACGCGCACGCACTTGGTGTACCAAACGCGCTCGCGACAACTCCACAAACTACAACTAGGGTCGCTATACGTGAAAATCCACAAACCTAAAACCCAATCGTGTATTCATAACGCATTAAATATCTTAGTGAATAGGTTAGAGATCAACAAAACCGCAACTTAATTAAAATCGAATTATTCCAAAAACCTAGTAAGCATCCATATACCATTTTAGTTCAAATCTTGAAGTTTTAACAAATCTAGTGGCCACAATATTCAATTAATATCCTAATTAGGTCACACAAATATTAACTAGATTTTTATCTCACCTATTAGCATTAATTATAAAAATTTAGTTTGCAAATTATATAGTTGAACAATTTTAAATGTAACAATTTAGCAATTTAGCAACTAGATTAGGTTTTCCAAGTTTTAAGAGGTTAAACTACACATTGTAACCTTAAACAAGTGATAAAAACCCTAATTGAATTCAAACCCTATTCTTAAATTTCCAAACTTGCAATTAAAACCTAATTAACACTTAATTAAAAATTAGATTAGAACAAGTAACAATTAGAGTAAGTTTATACCTCAAAATAGTTTGGAATGAGATCCACACTTGCAAAAACTTAACCTCCAAAATGCCATATTGTTCCTTAATTCATGCTAGCTTGGGCCAAAAAATAATGGGTAAGGATTTGATTTAGAGTTTGTGGGATTTTGTATTGATTTTTGATGGATTTTTTGGAGATTTTTGAAGTGAGAATGAGGTGAGAAAATTGGAGAGGGGGCAGCCTAGGGTTTCGGTGAGCAACCATCAGGGAAAGAGAGAGAGAGAGAGAAATGTGTGGAAGTATGTAGAAACATTCCCAATTATTACCTCTTTTACTTATTTCCTTAATTATTAAATTTTCTTTTATTTTGTTTAACTTTTTCTCAGTAGAATTTTCTAGAATTGTGAAGACAAAAAGAGAGAGAGGGAACATGTTACAAACTTAATTTTAAGTTGTCATGGTTCACATTTGTCCAATTAACCCATTCCAATTTGTAATTTACACTAATTTAATGTATAATGAAAGCTTAAAATATTATTTGCAAAAATTAATTAAGGAAAAATATTTAAGTAAACTAATAATTTATAAGTGACCAAATAAATATCAAATACTACCAATTACATAGTTAAAATAGGCGTATTCAAGTCTATGTTGAAAAACAATTATAGTTACGTTTACGGAAAATACGAGTTATTTTACCAGTTATCGGAAAATTCAACTAAAGGATTTATTTATTTATTTTTAAAACGTTACATTAGCAATTTAGTTTAGGGTGTTAGCTTCACTAATCACTAATTAGTGAAGATGTAGCTTGGGTTAGTGTCTCCTCGACGCAGATCATCTTCGGCCTCAAAGACTTCGAGCAAGCTCGTTCCTTTCATCTTGTGGAGCCACTCCTGAGTCCGCAAGATCACTACTTTGAGCGAAGGGACTACTACATGGACCTATTGAAGTGAAGCACCGGTCTACAAAGGTTGTATTTGTAGTTCACTTAGTTGTAAAGTTGTTTACACTTTATATTGTCTAAATCTTTAGTTAAAATTCTAGGATTAGGATTGTTTAGCATGGTAAAAATTTGAAAATGGCATGGATGATGCCTCCCGAACCCTTACTGTTGTTCCAAGCAATCCTACAAAATAGATATTAGGAATTTCAAGTGTTGAAATTTGCAATGCGATTGCATACCTTCTATAAGATAGTTGGATCCCGATATCCACTGCGAGTAAGTGTTACTCCTGGGAGAGTTTTCCTCTTTACAATTAGCTGATCCAGTTGGTGTCTAAGAAAAGTGTTAATGGGGTTATGCCCCTGCAGAAACGAGATTATTTAATTAGTTTTATACGAAAGCATGGGGAGACTCCCTCGGAGTACCAATACCTGCCTGGCTGACCGATTGGCGAACTTGTAGAGTGTAATTAATCCCGGCTAATCTTACCTTTTAGGGTTTGAACGAAAATTTGATAACAACAGTGGGAGCCATCCTGATTAGATAAGATAATAACTAATCTAATCTTGTAAGAGCGCACGCTAAAGTGTTTTCTTCTCTCTCTCTAGGTAGCGACCATGACACGCCTTAATCAAGATAATAATATAGATGTATTGACCGAACCCGCTTATTATACTGAGCTGGGGAGCGTTGGTTCCGCTCTATCTTATGATTGTCATAAGTCTGAGCAAGAAATTGGGGAATATCAGGATTCCCATGCAACCCGAACGAAGAAAAAGCATGTTGATGCATCTTCTTCGGGTGTGTTCGTAACCGAGAACTTTTTCTCAGTATGCTCTACGTCCTGGGTATTGGATACCGGATCAACATCACATATTTGTAATATGTTACAAGAGTTAAGACGATGTAGAGAACTGGGAAAATGTGATAAGTCTATCATAGTAGGTAATGGAGCAACTGTTGCTGCCAAAGCAGTTGACGAATATCACCTTGTATTACCAAGTGGTAATACATTGATTCTGAATGACTGTTATTACATACCAAAGATGATGTGCAATATAATATCAATTTCTTTATTAAATAAAGAAGGATATAACTTTGTACTAGAGAAAAATGTTTTGAACATTTTCTTCAATCAAGCGTTGATTGGGTTTGGTACGTTATGTAATAGTATATACGTTCTAAATCAGAATACAGTTCTAAGTATACAGAACACACACAAGAGGAAAAGTTCAGAAATGAACGCATCCTTCTTGTGGCATTGTAGACTTGGTCATATCAATGTGACAAGACTAGCGAAGTTACATAATGATGGATATTTGAATCAGTTTGAATTTACATCTTATGAAAATTGCCAGTCATGTCTCAAGGGTAAGATGACCAAAACTCCATTTACTGGACACGGAGAAAGAGCTACTGAACTCTTGGGACTGATACATGGTGATGTATGTGGTCCTATGTCTACGCATGCCAGGAATAGTTCCTCGTACTTTATTACATTCACCGATGATCTCTCAAGATTCGGACATGTGTTCTTGTTGAAATACAAATCTGAAGCCTTTGAGAAATTCAAGGAATACAAGTACGAAATTGAGAACCAAACGGGTAAAAGTATTAAAATCCTTCGATCTGATCGGGGAGGAGAATACTTAAGCACGGAATTCCATGACTATTTAAAAGAGAATGGGATTCTCTCTCAGCTTACTCCTCCGTATACACCACAGGACAATGAAATTTCGGAGTGGAGAAATCGCACCCTATTAGATATAGTGCGCTCTATGACGAGTCTTGCTGAGTTACCTTTTTCCTTTTGGAGTTATGCACTTGAGATAGCTGCATATCTATTGAATAGGGTTCCGACCAAATCCATGCCTACCACTCCATATGAGATATGGAATGGGAATAGACCATCTCTTAAACGAGTTAAGATATGGGGTTCTTCGGCCTATGTTAAAAAGCAAAATCAGGACAAGCTCGCGGCAAGATCCGTTTTGTGCAAGTTTGTGGGATGTCCAAAGGATTCATATGGCTATATCTTCTACCATACTGAGGTAAAATGGTGTTTGTTTCTCAACATGCCACTTTTTAAGAAAAGGAATTTCTTGTGAAAGAAATTAGTGGTAATGAGGTAGAACTAGAAGAAATTACAGCTGCACAAACTATAGCTGATGATTTGGTAGAACCGGAGTATTCAATAGTCCCCGACGGACCTCAGCCACTCCGTCGATCTAGTAGGGTTCCTCATCCATCTGAGAGATACTACGGTTTTCTCATAGACGGTGGGAGTGAGGATTGCATCTTGGAAGATGATGACCCAACTAGTTTCGAGCAGGCCATTAAGAGTGGGGAATCTGTGAAATAGCTAGATGCTATGCGATCTGAGATGGAATCTATGTAAACCAACAAAATATGGACTTTAGAAGTTGCTCCTGAAGAGTAAAACCCATTTGGAGCAAATGGATCTTTAAGAAGAAACTTGGTGTAGATGGAAAGGTTGAGACCTTCAAAGCAAGCCTTGTAGCAAAAAGGTTTTCGTCAACGACCAGGTGTCGACTATGATGAAACCTTTTCTCCAGTGGCTATGCTTATGTCTATCAGGATCCTACTTACCATTGCTGCATACCATGACTATGAAATCTGGCAGATGGACGTCAAGACCTCTTTTCTAAATGGTGATTTAGAAGAGAGCGTGTACATGACACAGCCAGAGGGCTTCGTAGATAGTGGGAGCAGCGGAAAGGTGTGTAAGCTGCTTAAATCAATCTATGGATTAAAGCAGGTATTGTGGAGCTGGAACATCTGTTTTGATGTAGTAGTGAAAGAGTTTAACTTCATCAAAAACGTAGATGAACCTTGTATATACAAGAAGGTTATAGAGAGTAAGGTTGTCTTTCTCGTATTGTACGTGGATGACATACTCTTGATAGGAAATATATTCCTATGCTACATGTTCATAACAGAATACGGCATTTTATACCGCCCATTCTTATGCTCGTGTGTTTATAGGTAGGTACTTTTAATCCGTGTTTGTTACATATTTACAGAGTACAGGTTTTCAGTCCAAATATTGCAAATCAAGACAAAATCTCCACAGTTACACCAAATACAGAACATCTGTCACAGCAGATAAAAGCCGGGTTCCGGTCATCCATATCCGTCCAGTGCCGAGTACCAGTTCCAGAGACAAGACATATGACAGTGGTCATTCGTGTCTCGGACAAGCACAGAGCACGAGGGGGGCAGCACAAGAATCAATGGGTGCGCGGAGCTCAAGAGAGATAAAGTCAAAAGTGAAGAAAAGATAGCAATCTTGGACTAAGAATTCTGCTGATATTCTGGAAGACTTTTGTGCAGTATGAAGTTTTCAGACACAAGGAAAAATGAAACCAGGGAAGCACACAAATTTCGAGGACCCAACTCACCTATACGGCCGCGGATCCGCGGCCAATAGGGGGTATTGGCTGCGGATCCGCAGCCAAGTGGGCTCCTCTCATTGTCGTTTTTTTAGGGTAGTTTGGGTACTTCATTTTATGCCAGCTTCTTGCCCTAGGGTTTCTGTAAACTGCCTATAAATACTCCAGAATTGAGCTAAGCCAAGGGTCCAATTCTAAGTTCATTCTTTGTTCCTCTTTTGTAGTTTTTTGTAGTTCTTCTTCTTCTTCTTCATTCTTTCTCCATGAGAATTGTAGTGAGAGCTTTTTGAGTGGAAGATCAATGAAGATGAAGGTTTTTGTATCATTCTCTTTTCTTTAGTTTCCCCTTGAGATTTTTGCTTCCTCTTAATCTTTCAACCTCTTCATTGAGCTTGAATGGTTAAGGGTTAGTTATTGATCTCAAGGGTCGTATTTTCTTATGGAATTAGCGCTTCATTTCACATGCGTTCTCTACCCTTCCCTTGATCTTGCAACCTCTTGATTGAGCTTGCAAGTTTAAGGGTTGGCTATTGATCACATGCTTGTCTTGAGTTCTAGTTTCTTATTCTTTTTATCGCTTTTTATTACTTGCTTATTATTATCTTGCTTTACTTTCTTGCAAGTTAATTCATGCACTTAATTACTTGTAATCTTTTCTTTTCTTTGTTCTTTTCTTTTGCTCTCTTTTGTTCATTTTGTGAATGTTGTATTTATTGTTGTTGTTAAGAATCCATATGATATTGTAAGTTAACATTTCTTTGCTCATTTCCTTTTCCCGTTATTTTCCATTGAACTCCGCCCAAACCATACGCAAGCGCTCCGTTAGGCACCCTACCCTAACAAGGTAACGGTGTTCCTAACAGCGACCGGTTGTGTTCGGTTTAGCCGGAGGCGAAAGTAAGAGACAAGAACGGACGGACAAGGGTAAATAAGCCGGATTCTACGAATACCGCGCTTAAATCCCCTAATCCACGTTGTTGCCGATTGCTCTAGCTTCAATTGGTCAAGACTCGGCTCAAAGGTTTTGAGTACGGATTTCTTTAGCTTACGTTATCGTATCTTTTCTTAACAACTTTATACTTGCAAATAATACACATAGGTTAGTCTCGAACAAACTCATACAGATTCTTTATTGACTCGTCTAAGACAAGAAAGGACATACAACCATCTCCCTATGGATCGACCCGTGCTCAACCGGCTAGCTGCATAGCGACACCGTCCTGATCGCGGTAAACTTTAGAACTTTGAACATCCGACACGCCAAAAGCGTGCGATCACTACACTCGGTCAGGCTCTTCTTATCACAAAAGTTCTCCATGAAAGATATGGGGAATGCATCCTACATCCTAGGGATTAAGATCTATAGAGATAGATCTAAATGGATGTTGGGATTGTCCCAATCCAGGTACATTGACACCATACTAAAGAGGTTTAGTATGGAAGATTCTAAGCGTGGAAATTTACCCACTTGTTCAGGAATCACCCTCTCCAAAGAGATGTCTCATAAGGCTGATTTGGATAGGGCTCGCATGCAAGGGATACCCTATGTTTCTGCAGTTGGGTCAATCATGTACGTGATGTTATGTACCAGACCGGATGTAGCTTACGCACTTAGTGTAGTAAGTAGGTATCAATAAGATCCTGGGGAGAAGTACTGGACAGGTGTGAAGAACATTCTTAAGTACTTAAGAAGGACTAAAGAAATGTTCTTGGTGTATGGTAACGGAGAACTTCAGGTGGAGTCCTTTACCGATTCGAGCTTCCAGAGTGATAAGGACGACAGTAAGTCGGTCTCGGGTTTTGTCTTTACCCTTATGGAGGGGAGGTATGTTCGAAGAGTTCTAAGCAAGATACCATAGTAGACTCGATGATGGAGGCTGAATACATCGCTGCCAACGATGCTGCCAAAGAAGCTGTCTGGATGAAGAAGTTCATTGCTGAACTTGGTGTGGTTCCATCTATTGAGCATCCAATACCTTTGTATTGTGATAACAATGGAGCTGTGGCTTTGGCCAAGGAACTCCGGTCCCATCAACGATCCAGATATATTCTTAGGCAGTATCACCTGATCCGGGAGATAGTAGATCGCCGGGAGATCGAGGTCAGGAGAGTTGACACAAATAACAACACGGCAGATCCACTCTCAAAGACCCTCCCCCAAACGCAATTTGAGAGACTTTTTGGGATGTTGGGTATGTGATACTACAACAACTGGTCTTAGTGCAAGTTGGAGATTGTTAGTCATATGTATGCCCTAGAGGCCATTATTGTACATGATTGTATATTATAGTGGATGCTTGGACACACACACACACACACACACATATATATATAGGACTTTCTTGCTTGACATGATAGTATGCTATCTGGTTGCTCTTTATCTTAACATGTACACTTGTATTATTATACTGTATCTCTGATACATGTTGATAAAGCCCTTATGATATGTACTTGACTACCAGGACTATGATGCAGATCATACTAGTAGGGCCAGGGTAGTCCATAAGTACATCCTTTAATTGTTCCTAGTTGAGGGAGTATCGAGACAGGGCATCGATATTCAAGAATAGACTAGTGTGTACGTTTCTTGACCCTGTATGGGGCGATTGTTGATCCCATAACCATTGGTGTTTGACATCAGAGATTGTACACAGGTGCTAATTAGAGAATGGGTACATCGATCAGGACTCGTCGATACCTCCTAGATGGTACTATACCTATCGTCAGATAGCATTTCTATGGTGACAATGGTACATGTTAGTCTGTAGACCCGAGATCGTCATAGAGTCTTGTGTGGTTCCCACTGTGCTTTGATTTCCTCCCTACCACGGCTCAAAGGAGTCGTGCAAACAGGTGGATTTTGGGTACAGTCTTGAGTCACAAGGAGGCAATGAGCGATAGGAGGGGTTTCGTCTCTCCCGGTATTGGGAGTTGATGTTGCACTATGCTTGACTGGCTATAATAGCAAGTCCCTGGCCAAGGCTGATGATGAGATTTACTGGTAAGTGTTATCAGTAGTGTCTTAAACCGTTATGAGCCATACATTGGCATGACTTATCAAGTTACTGGGGTTTGACGTTTACCACCCCTAGACTTGATTTGCGACATATCAGACGAAGAGACCGGACTATACGGTAGTGTTACTTATAGGCTTCATGGAAGTTTGGACAAGCTTGCTTGTTGATCTTCTATTCGCTTAATACCTGGGTAGCCGTTACGTCCAGCTAGTACCGCTGACGGCTTATGGGT
Organism: Agapanthus africanus; assembly: GCA_030015575.1. Taxonomy (NCBI): domain Eukaryota; kingdom Viridiplantae; phylum Streptophyta; class Magnoliopsida; order Asparagales; family Amaryllidaceae; genus Agapanthus; species Agapanthus africanus. The sequence goes on from CM057349.1 coordinate 164,372,919, forward strand.
AACTGATATGATCATTACCTACTGTTAGCGTATTGAAGAGTCTTTAGAGTCCCACACAGATGTTTCCTAGCTCAAGCGAAATGAAGTAGGGCACATATGTGATATGTGCGGGACCTTGATTAAATATGTGTATGTGATACCGTATTCTAATCTCGCGATATATAATATCGGTCGGTTATATGTGATATAATCGGGTTATTGAATCAAGTGTTGATTCGATAAATTCATATACATATGAATGATATTAGTCGGTTATATCTGAGATAGCCGGATTATTAAATCAAGTGTTGATTTAATAATTTGATATATATTTGATAAATTAACTAATATTAGCCCACTAAAGAATTTCTTCTCTTGGATATATATATATATATATATATATATATATATATATATATACATACGTTGATATATATAATTATGTGATATGTATATATATATGTATTATATAACTATTGTGTCATGGTGGATGATACTTGAACATGGGTGTATGAGACTCATACCAAACTAAAGATAATTAGGGTAATTATTTATATAGAGTGAAATCAAAGTGAGGTGGAAATTAGCATGGCTTAGATGCTTGTGGAAGCATGTAGAAGCCTTGACTAATTCCACTAATTTTGTTTTACTCTAGATATTTTTAAACCCAACCATTATCTTTAGCCATGGTTAATTCTCTAAAAATTTCTATGAGATATTTTTTTCACCCTTGGTTCAATATGAGTTCTAGTTCTTCACTAGTTCTTCTTCCTCCTCTTCTTGATTTTCTTGGAGTGAAAAAGAGAAAGAGAAATATAACTCCAAAGCGAGCAAAATTCCTACTTTATCAATCTATACCAAACTAGCCCTTTAGTATAGAATGTTTCCTTCACTAATTCCTTAGTTAGTGAAGAAGTAGCTTGAGTTAGAGATTCTTCAAGGTGGATCATCTTTGGCCTTGAAGATCCTTAAGCAAGCTCGTTCCTTTCGCCAAGTGGAGCCTACGAAGAGTTCTAAGGACTACTACTTGGAGCTTTAGAACTAAAGGACCGGTCTACAAAGATTGTATTCTCTATTCACTTAGTGTAAAGTTTGTATACATGCATAGAAACCCTAATTCTCTAGTTCGATTCTAGGATAGCATGCATTAGCACACTAGATTTTTTAAAATTGTATACTTGATGCTTGCTAAAACCTAGTAGTTGTGCTAAGGCATACTTTCATATCGTTCACGGGGTTTCTAGGTAAAGTGTTCACGGCGAAACTGCCAAAAGAGAAAGTGTTATTCTAATTAAGGAACTTCGTGAAAGCATTGGAATACCTCCCCTTATCTATGCACTTACCTGGCCTCGTGATCAGTATATCTTGAGCCCGTTTCTCGATACAGTTTTACTTCGACAATCAAGTTCTTGAGCAGGTCTAGTTGACCTAAGTAAACCCTAGACCAATTAGGTGTGTGGTATTTGTGTCGTGATTGTTGTTCTTTACCTTTTGTGTATATATTTCATTCTTTTGTTGATAACTAACATATAAAAAAAACATAAAAAAACTCAACAACCCTCACTTTCTTCTTCTTTCATGTCATGGGTACCCCACATCGACCAACTCTTGCTGAACTTTGGCACCCTCAACCAGATATTACTTCATACGGCTCTTATTTTGGTAGAACATCAAACGATCCATCCATGCCAAAAATTTCTTTGAAATATCAGATAGACGCTTCTAGGAACACATCTTGGACACCATAATCCACGTCATATCAACCCTTTCAAACTTTCACCCCTCCTCATATTGATATTCCTTCTGAGGGTAATGTGGCGACTCTTAAACCGATGTCCATTGTGGAAAGTATTGCACAATCTCATAGCCGATCTATTATGCCTTTCACCATTCCGGATTCTTTAGGACAACAATTCCAACCACCTTCCTATCCAGATGTTTACCCTAAACCTACCTATTCTACGCAACCATTCGATTCCTATCAATCCTGCCCGACTTTTACACCATCACTAGACATTGCCTCTGAACATCAATTTGGGAGTTTCGTGTATTCGAACGAATTTTAATCTTTCATCGAAACCCCTTCTTAACCCATGTCTAGTCTGGAACAATCATTAGAAGAATTTTGGGTAGCTTCGTGCCGAAAAATGGAGGAATTGAATGCATCCATGGCCGCCCTCATACAACCTTATGAACCAGCAGCTAGTCTCCAACTAGCTCAAAATTTTCCCATGTATGATGTGGTATTAGAGCAGTTTGAAGATTTGAGTAGTGAAAGTGCACAATATACCCTTCAAAATCAAGCTTACCCATTCCCACTTGATTTCCACAACTCCAGTTCCGAAAGTCTATTAAGTATCCCAACTGATTCACCAATCGAAGATAGAATATTTAATGAGTTGTGCAACTATGTAGTGTTTGATTTACCCAATTGTGAAGGGTCCCTTTCAAGTGAAACCGATACCACTCCCTTTGATCTCTGCATCCCTAATCTAGAAATCCAACCGATTGAAATCTATGCTTTTGTTGAGGTGTTTGAGAACTTTACGTTCGACTTGATTGAGAATATCGATTGGGGATAATGTTGATGATGAATCCACAGTTTTGGATGAGTTCCTCTCACCAATTCAACACTTTCCTTCAGATCAGTGTGGACATCATCCTGAACTTTAACTGTTTCTCCTGAACCCCATTTAGATCTTGAGGTTATTGATAATGATTTGATCGATTGCATGGATGATCTGGATTTTGAGATGAATTTAGAGGAAATTTTTGAGGATAAACACGTTTTATTGGATGAGTCAGATTTTCCGATTCATCATGTCCTCTCCGTTTATATCACGCCCTGCTTCCCAAAATACAGAATACGAGGGGTAGACAAGGCCAGCCATGCTCCTACGGTCAAGGAAATGTCCTTCCGTAATCACACTTCGGCTTCTAGTTTATCATGGTAAACAGTAAATGATGCGCAGGTAATGAGAAATGCAGTAACTGAAAGAAACAATGTAAAGACTGACCTGAAGTGGAACAAACGAATGTAACTCGGAATGGCAAGTCAAGAAGTCTGTGTTGCACGTCTAGTTCTGGTCCAGGCTAAATCTTCTCCTCACACTGAGCATGCATACTCAGGTCGTCAGAGCAACACAATAGTAATATAATATATATAAAATCAAGTGACAGTTCTAACAGTGGTAATAGATATGAATAAAAGTAAATCAACGACAGCATGAATATGAATGTGCAGTAATCAATGCAGCGGAGCAGTAAGGCAGTAGAACGATATGTCACGTATGTCAACACAGTATATAAGGTATATAAATGCCAGTATCCCTATCAGTCTCTAAGTCTCACTGCACAGGTCACTAAGCCTATCGTCAGTCCAAGTGTGAGAGTCAACCACTCGCGAGTGTCCTCCACCCAAGGGTAGAACCCAAGGGCAAGGGACCACGGGCCCAACATGTAACATGTATATCACGGTGTATATCACATACCCTGTAAATCTCCATATAACTCCCTAAATATATAAGCCGGCAAGGGACTCCCGAGATTCTGTTGAACTCACACTTAAACTACCCCACACCCCGTGGTCTACACCAAACGCTAACCATAACCCTAAATACTAATCGATCCATGACAAGTCTGCGCGAGAACTGGAGGCAGGACCTCCATCAAGCACGTCCCAACTAATACCTAAGATAAATGGCAGTATCGGATGCCTTATCCGTGACACCCGTGCAAGCGCTTCCATAAGTGTCCCATACCACTTATAGTCACACGTACACGCATCCCACAGACGTCGACAATGCAATAGAATAATAGGGTTACTGATTGTGTACAAGTACGAATCACTTTCACTTAATCACGGATACACGAACACTGACGTACTTGCCACAATCATCACTAAAATCTAACACTGGGTAAATGCACGATATCACTAGGTTATCACTGCAATGATATGAGTAAGATATGATACGTAAACAGTATATGAAGCACGATTAAGGTGTCATAAAAAGAGTATTCTATCACTTGCACGATTTATCATGAAACGTACATATATAATTTAGCGAAACGATAAACATGTAGTAATTAGTATGTTCAGTTTTCCATCCATCAAATTTAGTTTCAAGCCAATCGGGTTTCAGGATCAATAGTTATAACCATTTCATTTTAAGCGCTCGCGGCTGGAAATCCGGTTTCAGAATCAGAAATCCGTTTCGCAACGCATTTTAATCCCAGTTAGGATCAGATTTTAGCGACGTTACAGTTGGATGAAATCTAGGGTTTTCAGTAAGGTTTTCAACGTAATAGACGGATCATCAATCGCATCTTCACGTCAGGAGTTATACACTGTTTAACACTAACATGTCAGTTCTGATTCTGTTGGGACTGTTATGCGTCCCGATCTTTTAAATTAAATAATAAATAACAAACGATAACGAAACAGAATGAAATGACTTATGTTATCTAGATAACAGGTTCACCTACAGTAAACAGCAGAGTTCCGCAAATTTCGAGTTAAGGGAATCCTGTGGTACCCATAACGGAACAACAACCGACAACTGGAGTCGCTCTCGACTGCAGTCCAGAGTCGCACTCCGATCCAAATATCGACACCATTTAAGTACAGAAACTATTCTAAACCTAAATAGGGTTAAATTTCGTCGAGTCGGCTTCGATTTGAGCCCTCGAACGCACCATTCTAGTATGTATATGATTTATGGTGAATTTAACAGTTTTCAGGTGCAAGAAAATTCCAGTTTTACGGTTAAACTTGAGGGTAGTTGTTTTAATCTTTAACGGTCGTAATATCCAGCGAAACTTACACAAAGTATTCATCACAGCAAGGGCCAAAGTAATTAATCCAGTTCCGTCATTTTAGAAAATTATTTTCTTTGGAAACACGTGTCGAACAGGTATGGCACATAATTGATTTAAACTTGCAACCTTATAATATCTGTAATTAAAGATCGTAACTTAGGTAAATAGCATATAAGCAAGTAAAATACTTGCTTGGGAACGCCTCGGGGTCGCACGGTAGCAGCGGCGTCACGAACGCGTGATGTACGCCGTGAAACGGATTTTGCGCGAGCTTGGATCGAGATGCGGATTTTGCGTCGGAGTTGTCCGGAGTCGTTGCACGGTTACTGGATGTTGAGGGGTGCTTGATGATCCTCTGCGAGTGTACTGGGGTCGACGACGGTCGCTCTGGCAATGGCCACAGTGAGTGTTTTGTGTGGTTTTATTTTTTTTGAGAGAGAGAGGGAGCACAGAGGGAGAGTGGGAGAGCTGAGGGAGAGCAGGAGAGCTGAGAGAGTGAGTGCAGGCAGAGAGAGAGAGAGATAGAGGGTGAGAGACAGAGAGATAATGAGATGTAGCCAGAGAGAGAGAAAGGAATGAGAGAACAGAGAGAGAAAGAAAGCAGAGGGAGAGAGAGAGAGATCGGGAGAGAGATTAAGAGTGGGGAATCGAAGAGAGATGATGGCAATGGTGATGATGATGATGATGCTGCGAGGTGGTGAAGGCGGAGGCGAAGCGACGTGGGCATGAGGTGGCTACAGTCGTCGACGTCGTCGTCAGGGAGGCAGGCGGTGGTCGGTCGATTATGGAGGTGGGTCAATTGGAGAAGGAGTCAGTGAAGGATGGTGGAGTTGATGGTGGGGAGATGGTGGATAAGGGGAGAAATGGGGACGAGGGTGGAGGAGAGCCGGCGGTGAGGGGACGGCGGTGTGTAGAGACCCGAGTGGGTGCAGGAGAGTGAGTCGGGGAAGCAGGTGGAGGAGACGAGAAGGAAGTAGGGGGAGCTCGGTGGTTTTGGGTATTGAGTGGTGGTTGCAGAGGAGAGCGAGGGAAGGAGTTTTGAAAGGTAGTAGGTCGTCGGCGGTGGCGAGGCGAGCGCGGCCGTGGGTTCGAGAGAGGGAGCGGGAACAGAGAAGGGAGAAAGTGCGAGATGAGAGTGTGTGTGTGGGTGTGCACGAGAGAGGAGAGGTGGTGAAGGGTAGAGGGGACAAAGGGTGCGCGTCGTGGGTAACGCTCGCGTGAGCGAGGGCGGAGGAGGCGGATCGCGAAGGACAGGGAGCGGGAAATTGGGAGAGAGCCGTTGGGGAAGATGGAGAAGGCGGGTCGGGTAGGGTGTAACGGGTGCGGGTGAGGGCTGAAGCGGTTGGGCCGGGCCGGCGGACTAAAGAAAGAAAAGAAGGAGCAGTGGGCTGGGGGAGTGGGCTAAAATAAAATAAGAGAATTAAAAAGAATGGGAAATGAAATGAGGGCCGAGGATTAAAAGGAATTTGGTGGAAAATGTTGAAGTGGGCCGTAGGGAAAATTAAATAAAGAGGAGGGAAAAGAAGGGCTGGGCTTGAGGAAAAATTAGTTAGGTTAGGATTTGGTTTTAATTAAATAAAAGAAATGGGACTTTAAAATAAAAATAAAAAATTGAATAAAACTATAAATAAATTAAATAAAGTTCTAGATTAACAAAATACAGATTTTGGCATAAAAGGGCTGGGTATTATATCATACCATCCTTACAAAAATTTCGTCCTCGAAATTTAAAGTAAAAGGTAAGTTATATAAACATATGCGAAAGCTATTATATTGCAAACTAACACATAAAGGTTTATTAGAAATCCGTGGACGAAGAAATTTGAAGGCATAAACATGTAAGAACAGCATACAGAAGATAATCCTAAATAGATATAAGGTAGGAATAACTATAAGAGCAACCTACAAGTACACGAGAACATAGATAACAATGATGAACAAAAATAATCAAAGCGTACTCAATAAAATCGAAATCTAAACATGTGCACGTATAAGTACATTAAAGGTAGCACGACAGAAAAATAAGTATAATGCACAATCATTTATAATAGGAATCATAGGCACACAACCCGAAAATAAGATAACAAGAATAAAGTAGTGGAAGTTTAGTCGGTAGGTTAAACCATTTTAGGAAAACGTATCGATCAAATAGTTTTAAAATAGCTTAGAAAACTCATTTAGTGAGAATGAGGAACATGGAACAAAATGTGCGCGGTGTAAGGTTGCGCTACTGCAAATGGAAATAATAATAGTGTACTTAAAATACATAAAACGGAGTAATCAACAACACGCACCAAAATAATGAAAACTAAATTTTTGAATAACACTGTCCCTTCATATATAGTTAGGGTAATAGGAAGAACACAAAAATGTATAGGGCTAGATAGGGTAATGGTTATAAGGAAGTGTGGCTCAATCAGAAGGTTGAAGTGTGTCAGCTTTAGGTTGAAGATCAAGGAGACTGGGATCGGGTCAGCACAGAAAGTAATGGTGAGCAACAAAAGGACTACAAGGTAAAAAATATGGGGGAGGCTAACGATCGGTAAATCCTATGAATCAAGAATTTGAAAAGTTAATGAACTCGGTAATTCATAAGGAAGGTCCTCCTCCCAGAAGGGTCTCAACAGGGTACAGACGAAGGATGAATGGTGGCTCATTCCAAGGATCAGGGTGCGGTACTTCCTAGTCGAATCGAGGGTGAAAACTATACAATGAGTAGGGGTGGACAGTCAGGAATCTCAGCAGAAAATAAATGGATATGGGCAATAAACAAGTATTAAGCGAACCAATAATCAAAAGGTTTACGAATTCAGAAGATTTATTTCATTCAAGAAAATTTGAAACAAGGCATTCCCAAAGGCGAAAAGTGGCCCTAAACTATACACATTTTTTATTTGGCCAGAAAGACAGCATCAAAGAAATCTTGTCAGCCGCGGTTGTGGAGATTCAGTAGGTTGCGGTAGGCTCGCGCACTCAGGTAGGGGCGTCCATTTCTATATCGTCTCGCGGGCATCGCCATTGGGAGTTCTTCCACAGCATTATCTTGATCTTCTGGTTCTTCTTCCTCGGATGAAGCTTCTTCATCGAGGTCCGATTCCATGTGATTCTCTTCTTCTGGATTTTCTTCCACGGGGTTTTCCTCAACTGGATTTTCTTCTATCGGATCTTCATCGGGATCTTCCTCTATCGGGTCTTCCTCTATAGGGTTCTCTTCAGGATCTCCTTCTTCTTCGTCGGAATCAGCTATCATGTCAAACTCTGGGGCGGCTACTCCTTCGTCCTCTGAATCGTTGTTTCCGAAGTTGACCTGGGGACCGTTGACCTCATCATCAGAACTCATCAGTGTGCGATCTAAGGAAACGCATGACTGTGTATCCTCATCTAGATGCGGCGCTGCTCCAGGGTGGGCCATTGCCTGAAAAGAAAGAATTATGATTAAGCAGTGGAATACATCAAGAAGAATAGCTAAGTGTATGAAGCATAGAAAGATATGCGGTGGCAAAAACTGAAAATCAAGATTAAAATGCTGTGATAATGAATAGAATTTGATATAGAGAAAGCACAAGAATGATACATATATTATGATTCAAATTTTATTGCATTCAACCAAAAGTTCAACGGATACAAGATTTCAAACGGAAAGAATTATTCATAAAAAGATGACAACATTAATACTGAAAGTAGATAACATGAAAAATCCTTCTTCGACTGCTATAACGTTGCACTCTCGTCGCGTGAGTTGAATCCTGCGTTAGATCCGCCTTATAGTTGAAGTTCGAACTACGCGATAGTCCTCACTTGGCAGAAGTGGGGAGTGTGGACGAGTTTCTTCCTTGTAGTTCTTTCCTTTCTGGGCAACCGTTGATGAGATGCTCGCTGGATCCACAAATCAGACATTTCCCTTGAGCACGGCGACAATCCCTCTGAAGATGTCCTGGCCTCCTACAGTACCCACAACATGGGATCTTCTACTGCTTCTGCCGCGGAGAAACAAATTGGCGCTTCATCTTCCTCTCTTTTCCTCGTCTAACGGGGATCCCTTTATGATTTGAGACTCCTGCTGGTGCCTGATTCACCTGTCTTCTCAGTCCTTCAGCCAACAAGTCATTTGTTCGCTCCTGGGCTTCCTTCAAACCTTGCAGTATACTCAGAATCTCAATGGTCTGATTCTGGGGAGCGGATATAGACGAAGAGTCGTTGGAAGGCATGATCCTGAAACAACAATTTTTGAGGATGATATAAGTCACAAGCTATACGAATCAAAATATAATATGGATAGGACAAAGATTCAAGAATATCAGAGGTGATGAATTTATTACAAGTGGAGAATCAACTGTATGACTTTAAGTCACTTAAACAGAATACGGTAGTGCAATTGCAAAACCCTAGCGAATGGATAGCAGAACACTTAATGCGAATATGGATCAAGGATATCAAGTTTACAATCTAGACTAAGGGATGTCATAGATTGTCAAGCTCTACACGGAAAACTGCAATCCCAATCGAAGCAAAACCTGGCTCTGATACCAACTAAACCATGTCATGCCCCGCTTCCCAAAATACGGAATACGAGGGGTAGACAAGGCCAGCCATGCTCCTACGGTCAAGGAAATGTCCTTCCGTAGTCACACTTCGGCTTCTAGTTTATCATGGTAAACAGTAAATGATGCCCAGGTAATGAGAAATGCAGTAACTGAAAGAAACAATGTAAAGACTGACCTGAAGTGGAACAAACGAATGTAACTCGGAATGGCAAGTCAAGAAGTCTGTGTTGCACGTCTAGTTCTGGTCCAGGCTAAATCTTCTCCTCACACTGAGCATGCATACTCAGGTCGTCAGAGCAACACAATAGCAATATAATATATATAAAATCAAGTGACAGTTCTAACAGTGGTAATAGATATGAATAACAGTAAATCAATGACAGCATGAATATGAATGTGCAGTAATCAATGCAGCGGAGCAGTAAGGCAGTAGAACGATATATCACGTATGTCAACACAGTATATAAGGTATATAAATGCCAGTATCCCTATCAGTCTCTAAGTCTCACTGCACAGGTCACTAAGCCTATCGTCAGTCCAAGTGTGAGAGTCAACCACTCGCGAGTGTCCTCCACCCAAGGGTAGAACCCAAGGGCAAGGGACCACGGGCCTAACATGTAACATGTATATCACGGTGTATATCACATACCCTGTAAATCTCCATATAACTCCCTAAATATATAAGCCGGCAAGGGACTCCCGAGATTCTGTTGAACTCACACTTAAACTACCCCACACCCCGTGGTCTACACCAAACGCTAACCATAACCCTAAATACTAATCGATCCGTGACAAGTCTGCGCGAGAACTGGAGGCAGGACCTCCATCAAGCACGTCCCGACTAATACCTAAGATAAATGGCAGTGTCGGATGCCTTATCCGTGACACCCGTGCAAGCGCTTCCATAAGTGTCCCATACCACTTATAGTCACACGTACACGCATCCCACAGACGTCGACAATGCAATAGAATAATAGGGTTACTGATTGTGTACAAGTACGAATCACTTTCACTTAATCACGGATACACGAACACTGACGTACTTGCCACAATCATCACTAAAATCTAACACTGGGTAAATGCACGATATCACTAGGTTATCACTGCAATGATATGAGTAAGATATGATACGTAAACAGTATATGAAGCACGATTAAGGTGTCATAAAAAGAGTATTCTATCACTTGCACGATTTATCATGAAACGTACATATATAATTTAGCGAAACAATAAACAGGTAGTAATTAGTATGTTCAGTTGTCCATCCATCAAATTTAGTTTCAAGCCAATCGGGTTCCAGGATCAATAGTTATAACCATTTCATTTTAAGCGCTCGCGGCTGGAAATCCGGTTTCAGAATCAGAAATCCGTTTCGCAACGCATTTTAATCCCAGTTAGGATCAGATTTTAGCGATGTTACAGTTGGATGAAATCTAGGGTTTTCAGTAAGGTTTTCAACGTAATAGACAGATCATCAATCGCATCTTCACGTCAGGAGTTATACACTGTTTAACACTAACATGTCAGTTCTGATTCTGTTGGGACTGTTATGCGTCCCGATCTTTTAAATTAAATAATAAATAACAAACGATAACGAAACAGAATGAAATGACTTATGTTATCTAGATAACAGGTTCACCTACAGTAAACAGCAGAGTTCCGCAAATTACGAGTTAAGGGAATCCTGTGGTACCCATAACGGAACAGCAACCGACAACTGGAGTCGCTCTCGACTGCAGTCCAGAGTCGCACTCCGATCCAAATATCGACACCAACTAAGTACATAAACTATTCTAAACCTAAATAGGGTTAAAGTTCGTCGAGTCGGCTTCGATTTGAGCCCTCGAACGCACCATTATAGTATGTATATGATTTATGGTGAATTTAACAGTTTTCAGGTGCAAGAAAATTCCAGTTTTACGGTTAAACTTGAGGGTAGTTGTTTTAATCTTTAACGGTCGTAATATCCAGCGAAACTTACACAAAGTATTCATCACAGCAAGGGCCAAAGTAATTAATCCAGTTCCGTCATTTTAGAAAAGTATTTTCTTTGGAAACACGCGTCGAACAGGTATGGCACATAATTGATTTAAACTTGCAACCTTATAATATCTGTAATTAAAGATCGTAACTTAGGTAAATAGCATATAAGCAAGTAAAATACTTGCTTGGGAACGCCTCGGGGTCGCACGGTAGCAGCGGCGTCACGAACGCGTGATGTACGCCGTTAAACGGATTTTGCGCGAGCTTGGATCGAGATGCGGATTTTGCGTCGGAGTTGTCCGGAGTCGTTGCACGGTTACTGGAGGTTGAGGGGTGCTTGATGATCCTCTGCGAGTGTACTGGGGTCGACGACGGTCGCTCTGGCAATGGCCACAGTGAGTGTTTTGTGTGGTTTTATTTTTTTTGAGAGAGAGAGGGAGCACAGAGGGAGAGTGGGAGAGCTGAGAGAGTGCAAGCGATCAGAGAGAGAGAGTGCAGGCGGAGAGAGAGAGAGATAGAGGGTGAGAAACAGAGAGATAATGAGATGTAGCCAGAGAGAGAGAAAGGAATGAGAGAACAGAGAGAGAAAGAAAGCAGAGGGAGAGAGAGAGATCGGGAGAGGGATTGAGAGTGGGGAATCGAAGAGAGATGATGGCAATGGTGATGATGATGATGATGCTGCGAGGTGGTGAAGGCGGAGGCGAAGCGACGTGGGCACGAGGTGGCTGCAGTCGTCGACGTCGTCGTCGGGGAGGCAGGCGGTGGTCGGTCGATTATGGAGGTGGGTCAATTGGAGAAGGAGTCAGTGAAGGATGGTGGAGTTGACGGTGGGGAGATGGTGGAGAAGGGGAGAAATGGGGACGACGGTGGAGGAGAGCCGGCGGTGAGGTGACGGCGGTGTGTAGAGACCCGAGTGGGTGCAGGAGAGTGAGTCGGGGAAGCAGGTGGAGGAGACGAGAAGGAAGTGGGGGGAGCTCGGTGGTTTTGGGTATTGAGTGGTGGTTGCAGAGGAGAGCGAGGGAAGGAGTTTTGAAGGGTGGTAGGTCGTCGGCGGTGGCGAGGCGAGCGCGGCCGTGGGTTCGAGAGAGGGAGCGGGAACAGAGAAGGGAGAACGTGCGAGATGAGAGTGTGTGTGTGGGTGTGCACGAGAGAGGAGAGGTGGTGAAGGGTAGAGGGGACAAAGGGTGCGCGTCGTGGGTAACGCTCACGCGAGCGAGGGCGGAGGAGGCGGATCGCGAAGGACAGGGAGCGGGAAATTGGGAGAGAGCCGTTGGGGAAGATGGAGAAGGCGGGTCGGGTAGGGTGTAACGGGTGCGGGTGAGGGCTGAAGCGGTTGGGCCGGGCCGGCGGACTAAAGAAAGAAAAGAAGGAGCAGTGGGCTGGGGGAGTGGGCTAAAATAAAATAAGAGAATTAAAAGGAATGCGAAATGAAATGAGGGCCGGGGATTAAAAGGAATTTGGTGGAAAATGTGGAAGTGGGCCGCAGGGAAAATTAAATAAAGAGGAGGGAAAAGAAGGGCTGGGCTTGAGGAAAAATTAGTTAGGTTAGGATTTGGTTTTAATTAAATAAAAGAAATGGGACTTTAAAATAAATAAAAAAAATTGAATAAAATTATAAATAAATTAAATAAAGTTCTAGATTAACAAAATACAGATTTTGGCATAAAAGGGCTGGGTATTACAGTTTACTATGAACATCCTCCTGCGCTTCTGACCGATACCATTCCTCAGTTACTTCCCTCCATCCTTTCCCTCCCACAAGGCCATTTGATACTTTCATTTTCTTCATATGGTTTACCAAATTCGGCCGACCCATGTTTTCTTACAAATCTTGAGAAGTTTGACCCCATTTCTCGACATGTTGATAGATTAGTACAATCCGTTTTTTCACTTCAATCATTACAAATTGTACTAATTTATTCACTTCATTTCCACCCTCAAGTTCGTATTCCATTTCTTTTCCCCCTCCGCCATTCAGCACCTCTACCGAGACCGTATCCCGCTCTCATCCACACACAGTCTCGCGTATTCTTCATTTTCTTTCTCTCCGCGTTCTTTCACCAACCGTGGTCGCATCACGATAGAATTTTTGAATGGTTGGTGTTAACCTTTGGTCTGTGTAAGGTCTTGTATAAATTGATGATGTTCCATCCCCTAACTTTGAACTTCAACTCTTAAGCAGTGGAAACACTGCTTCACTTAAGTTTGGGGGGACCTTTTTGTGTATATATTTCGTTTTCTTTTTCTTGTATATATATATATATATATATATATATATATATATATATATAATAGCGAACCGACAAATTTTGACCCCTCAGCAATTTTGACCATCTTTGTGTAGCATGACAGTGAGGGCACTATCAATTTTAAGTTTGGGGGTGTGCTCGATAAGCATCTCTATGTTTTGCATTCATTTTTATATTTTGCATTTGCATACATATTAAAAAAAACCCCCATAAAATTCAGAAAATTTTCCAAAATATAAAAACTTTGGCGTCAAGTTAGCTAGTGGGAGAACTTAGATTCAAAATCCGAACGGTTTAGTTTGATAAGACAGGACCAACTAAATCCTATTCTTAGATTTTGAAAACTTGAAAGATAACCCTCCTTTCAGTTTAACCGTAGCTAATATACATCTTTGTATCTCACTACACATGTCGTGAGTTTTGAAAATTAGATGACAAGTCTGATATGTCTTAAAACTTTTAAATTGATAAGCTATTTTTTTAGGATCAAGCATGTTTGTTCTGAAATAATTAATATCAAGAGTAGTTTATAAAGCAAAGTGGATATGAAAGGATATTATTGATACTTTAATAAAAACTAAGTCTGAAAAATAACCCATCTTAAACTTGATTGGAGTTATTGAAAGTGTACCCTAGCACTACCATAAGGTTTATACCGGCATCAAGCATGCTATATTTAAAAATTTGGGGTGCTAAGCTACACTATCCAAAGATCTAACTAGATAATTAGGGTTTATAGTATGATATCATAAGATTTACGCTAAGTGAAGAATGCTACAAGCTTTGTAGATCATGTCTTTCACTTCTAAAGCTTCGGGTAATAGTCCCTATGACTCCTCTAGGCTCCACTTGAAGAAGTGCATGAACTTGCTTCGCGATCTTCGTGTCGAAGATGATCGACCCGAAGTTCCTCTAATCCAAGTTCCCTCTTCACTAAACTCTCTTTAGTAAAGGAAACACCTTAAACTCAAGTGCTAATCAAGTGTAGGATGGTGAAGTAGGGGTTGTAAGCTCACATAGGATTTATCTTAAGCTCTAGGGTTTACAACTCATGTGAGGGGTAGAGCTTAAGCAAGAGGAGGAAGAAGATGGAGAGAGCTAGAGAGAATATGAGCTCAAGAAAATGAACAAGTGTTGAATGGCTTAACCTCTCTCCTCACTCATTGAAGCATACAATATATCACAATACATATATTGAACCATACTTCGATAGTGCAAATAAATGAATAAAAAAATGAACAAAGCCATGCTTCACCCATTCCTCAAAAGTCTCCGCATTTTCCACCTCTTTTTCTATTTCCAAAAATATAGTAAAACCCATCCATGCTACATAATATATATACATATATCATATATATCATATATATATATTAAGAGTACAAAATAATTAGTGAGCAATAATATTAGTTAATATATAATTATATCAAATATAAATATATATTATATTATTAAATCAACACTTGATTCAATAATCCGGTTATATCACATATAACTGACTAATATCATTTATCTGTATATCACATTATCAAATCAACACTTGCTTCAATAATCCGGTTATATCACATATAAGTTAACCGATATCAAATTAGCGCCAGATTAGAATACGGTATAACATACTCGTATTTAATCAGGCCCCCGCACATATCAACATATGTGCCCTACTTCGTTTCGGTTGAACTAGGAAACCTCTGTGTGAGACTCTAAAGACTCGTCAATACGCCAGCAGGAGGTGATGATCACATCAGTCACCTATAAGCCGTCAGCGGTACTAGCTGGAAGTAACGGCTACCCAGGTATTGAGCGAATAGAAGATCAACAAGCAAGCTTGTCCAAACTCCCATGAAGCCTATAAGTAACACTTACCGTACAGTCCGGTCTCTTCGTCTGATATTTCGCATATCAAGTCTAGGGGTGGAATCGTCAGACTCTAGTAACTTGATAAGTCATGCCGATGTATGGCTCATAACGGTTTGAGAAACTACCGATAACTCTTACGAGTAAATCTCATCAGCTCTGGCCAGAGACTTACTGTTATAGCCAATCGAACATAGCGCAACATCAACTCTCAATACCGGGAGAGACGAAACCCCTCCTATCGCTCACTGCCTCCATGTGACTCGGGACTGTACCTAAAATCCACCTGTTTGCACGACTACTTTGGGACGTGGTAGGGAGGAAATCAAAGCACAATGGGAACCACACAAGACACTATGACGATCTCGGGTCTACAGACTAACCTGTACTAGTGTCACCAGAGAACTGCTATCTAATGATAGGTATGGTACCATCTAGGAGTTCTCGGCGAGTCATGTTCTGTGTACTTATTCTCTAATAAGCACCTGTGTACAATCTTTGATGTCAAACACTAATGGTTATGGGAGCAACCATCGCCCCCTACAGGGTCAAGAAACGTACTGTTAGTTATATGTATGCCCTAGAGGCCATTGTTGTACATGTGATGTATATTATAATGGATGCTTGGATATATATAGAGAGGACTTTCTTGCTCGATATGATAGTATGCTATCTGGTTTCACTTTATCTTAACATATTAACGAATACTGTTTTGTGATCACGTGTTGATAAAGCCCTTAGGATATGTACTCGACTACTAGGACTATGATAAGATCATATTAGTGGGGCCAGGGTAGTCAACGAGCACATCCTATAACTGTTCCTAGTCGAGGGTGTATCGAGATAGGGCATCGATACTCTAGAGTAGACTAGCGTACACGCATCTTGACCCATATGATGGGCGATGGATAATCCCATATCCATTGGTGTTGGACATCAAAGATGGTGTACGGGTGCTCAGTGGAGACTGGGTACACTGAACGGACTCGCCGAGAACTCCTTGATGGTATTATACCTATCGTCAGATAACAGTTCTCCGGTGACACTAGTACAGGTTAGTCTGTAGACCCAAGATCGTCATAGAGTCTTGTGTGATTCCCACTGTGCTTTGATTTCTACCTTACCACGTCCAAGAGGGCGTGCAAAACGGTGGCTTTTAGGTACAGTCCCGAATCACATGGAGGCAATGAGCGATAGGAGGGGTTTCGTCTCTCCCGGTATAGGGAGTTGATGTTGTGCTGTGTTCGATTGGCTATAACTGGAAGTCCCTGGCCAGGGCTGATATGGAGATTTACTGGTAAGTATTATCAGTAGTTTCTTGACCCGTTATGGGCCTTATATCGACACGACTTATCGGTTACTGGGGTCTGACGTTTTACCACCCCTAGACAAGATATGCAACATATCAGATGAAGAGACCGGACTGTACGGTAGTGTTTACTGATTGGATTTACAGAAAAATGTATAGGCTTGCTTGTTGATCTTCTGATCGCTCAATACCTGGGTGGCTGTTACGTTGAGCTGACCGTCTGCAGCTTGTGGGCGTTTGATATGATCATCACCTGCTGCCGGCGTATTGACGATTCTGTAGAGTCCTACACAGAGGTTTTCTGGCTCAGGAAAAATGGAGTAGGAGCACATATGTGATATGTGCGGGACCGAGAATAATACGATATGAGATACCGTATTCTATTCTCGTGATATATGATATCGGCCGGGTATATGTGATATAGCCGGGTCATCGGATCAAGTGTTGATTCGATGAATCGGTACATGTTATATTAGTCGGTTATATGCTATATAGCCGGATTGTCGGATCAAGTGTTGATTCGATAATTTAATGTATAATTATATATATGTGATATATTGCATTACATTAACTAATATAAGCTCGCTTTATTGATTCATTTTCTCACCGGATAATACATTGATATATATGTGATATATGTTAATTGTATTATTTTCTTTTGTTGCAAAATATATTATATATATGTGATATATAATATTGTAACAAGTTAGGGTTACAAATACAACATGTTTTGTGGAGATTAAACAAGTTAGGGTTTGATTTGGGTTAGCTTTTTCATGAAGGTTCATGAAGCTTTCTTTTGTTTTTTGATAAGATATTTTGTATAGATATTTCTTAACCCAACCCAAACCCTTTACCTTAGGTTTATTCTCTACATGAGTTAAGCCCTTCATTATTAACCCATGGTTGGATTTGTAACCATAACAATAATTCATTATTCATCACAAAATCTTTCTTCTTCTTCTTCCTGCTTGAAAAAGCTTTCTAGCTTTTTGTGAAGTAATGATTTAAAGTGAGAAAATGAAAACAAAAGAGTGTAAAATTCCTACTTCATCATCCTCATCAATTCTAGCCACATAGATTAGGGTGTTCACTTCACTAATACTTGATTAGATAAGTGAGAGCTTGAGTTTGAGATTCTTCAAGGTAGATCATCTTCGAAAAGGAAGACTTCAAACAAGAATTGATCATTCGACTTGTGGAGCCTCTCTTGAGTCCGGGAGATCATGGATCACGGCAAAGGGACAACTACTCGGAGCTTATGAAGTGAAGGAACGGACTACAAAGGTTGTAATCCCTCTCTCTTAGATGTAAAATTGTTTACATGCATAGTTAACCCTAATTCTCTAGTTAAAATCTTGGTTAGGGTTTGTTTAGCACCCCCAAAATTTTAAAGTAGCATATTTGATACTTGCCAAAACCTTGCTAAGGTGCTATGCTAACCTAACAGTGGTATCAGAGCCATGCTAGAGCATTAGGAGTTGTCTAGACGAAGTTAGAAGTCCGATCGAACCCCGAAACCCCAAAATGACCCTTTTTCTGGAAATTTTTCAAAAAGTTGACATTTTTCATATTAAAAATACTCAGAAAATCATGCAGGGAATTTTATGGACCCACCTGAAGAAAGTGTCCCTAACTTGCTACAGTGACCGCGTAACTGCGGCCAAAACCTAGTTTTGGCGACGGTTCCGCGGCGCCACTGTGGAGGCTTGGGATGGGCACTTCAGCGACGGTCCATAAGTGCTCGGGCATGCTACTGGGAATTTTTATTTTCTGATCAAGTGTTGAGCTCACTGGGGTATTTTGGGAATTCGTTGTGTCTGTCAAATTATCTAACTTCGCCTAGTTATCTGTGATGTTTATATGTTGCTGTGATATGTTATACCGGATCGTTGTGTATTGAATAGCCGAGGTTTTTATGTGAGATGAGAGTTTTCTTTTTCATTCATGTAAAATTCATTTGTATGTAATATTCTTTTATTGGGGCACTTTCGGGTTGAGGATGATGTCACCATTGTATATTATTTACTTTTCCGCATTAGGATAGACCCAAGACAGAGAGCACAAGTAACCGGGTTCTAGGGTCCAGTGGGAGGCCATCTCGAGGAGTCGAGACCGGGTCTCCTAACCCTAGAATTGGCAGGGTTACTTGTCGCTCTCGTAGGGGTCTAAGGATGTGGGTTTGGCTTTTCATCGCGACTGTGGAATCCGTGTTTTTTACAGGCTCAAAATAAAACACGGACATCCTAGTATATCCAATATTTCATATGTTGACTTCTGCTGCAATGTTCTGTGATGAGATCATATTACTGTCTGAGACGAATGCTTATACTATATGTATGTGTTGATATATATAATTACTGCTTTCGTTTCTTCTGTGATGCTTAGGAAGCTTAAATGATGGGTTTTTATTAATGAGATTAACAAAAGAAAAGAAACCTAAAAGATGTTGTAGAATCAAATATTCAAAGAGGGTAGCTACAGTTTTTGCTTTGCATAGCGGTATTCCTTGTAGAATATCCAGCACCTTATTCGATAAGGAAAGAGCCGAGATCCCTTCACCGGGAGTGACCTCTTTAGCAAAACTGGCAGATGCTACAAACTCACGATTTAGTTTTTGATTGCTTCTGCAGTTCTTGCTTTGCTGTTAGGTTTGCCTAGCACCCTATAATGAGTTTTGAAGCATCACATGTCTCAAAGTATGGATTTTGATGGTGCTAAACAAACATGCAAAGGAATCGATCCTAGAAAATTAGGGTTACGAAACATAAAGCTAATAAAAATTAGGGTTTCGAAACTATAACCTTTGTAGCTCCCTTTTGCTTGACTCCTTAGTCTCTTGGGAGTTGGAAGAAGGTCCTCTTGTCGTCCTCTCACGTCCATGACGATCCACCCGGAGTTCCCCGTCCAAGCTCGTAACTTTGAAAAACAAAGAGAACACTCTAATCAAGTTGGCTAAACTTGAGTAGAATGATGTTGTGGCTAAGGATCTCACTTAAAAATCCTATTTTTATGAGTATTTTGCTCTCTTGAAAGAACTAGAGAGCAAAGGAAAAGGTTGATGAAGATGGTGGTCTTTCTGTGAAGAAGAGAATAATGAACCATTGAAAGAAATATGAAAAATAAGCATATATATTTTTCCTTCCTCATATCCAACCATGGTTAACTCTAAAGATATTATTGGATTAAAGTTAAAAGCATAAAAAGAAAATAAACCATGGGTTAAATGTTAGGTGAGCATGGTAAGGTTAAGAAGAGTGTAGAAACCTTTTATGATTTAACCCATTTTCATTTCCTTTTTTGTTTTAATTTAAAAGCAATAATAATCCATAAAAATAACCATGGTGTGATTCTTATATTGCCACCATTCTCATTGTATAAGCAACCATGATAAAATGATGTATGTATGCATGTGTGCTTGCACATCCATATGTGCATGAACAAGAATGAATGCATACATGCATGCATACATCCAAAATGAACAAGATAGGATTTGTAGTGAGAAGCTAATGATAAATCAACACTTGATTCACTAATCCGGTCATATCACATACGACGCGACCATTAGCAAGCCGCCCAATTAATATACGGTATCCCATACACGCATTTTAATCGGGTTCAAGCGCATATCGCATACGCGCACCACAACGTTTCGCCTGGACTAGGTAACTCCTATGTGGGACTCTAAGACTCGTCAATACGCCGGCAGTGGGTGATGATCACATCAAGCACCCCCAAGCCGCAAGCGGTCAGCTAAACGTAACGGCCACCCGGGTATTGAGCGATCAGAAGAAAACAAGCGAACCTGTTACAACTCCCGTCGAGCCATCCGGCAACACTACCGTACAGTCCGGTCTCTTCGTCAGATATGCCGCATATTGAGTTTAGGGATGGTCACGTCGACCCTAATAACTCAATAAGTCGTGCCGTTGAATGGTCTATAACAGTTCGAGAAACTACTGATAACACTTATCAGTAAATCTCATCAGCCCTGGCCAGGGACTTTCTGATATAACCAGTCGGGCACAGCACAGCATCAACTCCCTATACCGGGAGAGACGAAACCCCTCCTATCGCTCATTGCCTTCGTGTGTCTCGGGACTGTACCCAATGGCCACCTGTTTGCACGACTCAGTAGAGCCGTGGTAGGGTGGCAATCAAAGTACAGTGGGAGAACACACAAGACTCCATGACGATCTCGGGTCTACAGACTAACCTGTACCAGTATCACCTGAGAACTGCTATTCGACGATAGATATAATTCTATATAGGAGTTCTCGGTGAGTCCGTCCAGTGTACCCAGTCAGCACTGAGCACCCGTATATGACCTTAATGTCAAACATCGATGAATGTGGGAACATCCATCGCCCATCGTATGGGTCTAGTATCATATACGCTAGTCTACACTGGTATATCAATGCCCCCTCTCGATATACCTACGACTAGGGACTTTCCAGGATATGCTTATAGACTACAGATGTCCCACTAGTATGATCTCCGTCATAATCAGAGTAGTCAAGCCGATATCCTCAGGGCTTTATCAGCATGTATGAATGAATAAAAGCATGATCAAATCAACATGTCAGATAAAGAAGAACCAGATAGCATACTATCATGTCGAGCAAGAATGCATACTGAATATATATACATGTATAGATACATCCACTATCACATAATGGCCTTTAGGGCATACATATATCCAACAATCTCCCACTTGCACTAAGGCCAGTTATTGGCGTATCTCATACCCAACATCTCAAAAAGTCGCTCATGCTGCGGCTGAGGGAGGGCCTTGGTGAATTGATCCGCGGCGTTATTCTTTGTGTCTACCCTCCTAATCTCGATCTCGCGGCGATCTACAATCTCTCGGATCAAATGAAAACGCCTCAGGATGTGTCTGGACCGCTGATGGGATCTGGGCTCCTTGGCTAACGCCACAGCCCCATTATTGTCACAATACAAAGGTATTGGATCAATAATGGTTGGAACTACTCCTAGCTCCGAGACGAACTTCTTCATCCAGACGGCTTCCTTGGCGGCATCATTTGCAGCAATGTACTCAGCTTCCATCGTAGAGTCTGCAACGGTATCCTGTTTGGAACTCTTCCAACTCACCGCCCCTCCATTAAGGGTAAATACAAACCCAGAGATAGATTTGCTGTCGTCCTTATCGCTCTGGAAGCTCGAATCGGTAAAGGCCTCCATTCGGAGATCTCCATTACCATACACCAAGAACAATTCTTTAGTCCTTCGCAAGTACTTAAGAATGTTCTTCACAGCTGTCCAGTGATTCTCCCCTGGGTTGGATTGATACCTGCTTACAACACTAAGTGCATAAGCTACATCTGGGCGTGTACATAACATCGCATACATTATAGATCCTACTGCCGAAGCATAGGGTATAATACTCATGCGAGCTCTCTCTTCATCGGTCTTTGGGCAGGAATCCTTGGAGAGAGTGACCCCATGGCAAGCGGGTAAGGCACCCCGTTTGGAGTCTTCCATACTAAACCTTTTTAGGATGGTGTCAATGTACCTGGTTTGGGACAATCCCAATAACCTTTTGGATCTATCCCTATAGATCCTTATGCCCAGAATGTATGTGGCATCACCCAGGTCCTTCATGGAGAACCTCAGTGATAAGAAAGATTTGACCGACTGTAGCATAGGAATATCATTTCCTATCAGAAGAATATCATCCACGTATAATACGAGGAATGTGACAGCTCTTCCTACAGCCTTCTTATAAACACAAGGTTCATCTGGATTTTTGATGAAATCAAACTCTTTGATGACATCATCGAAATAGATGTTCCAACTCCGTGATTCCTGCTTTAACCCATATATGGATTTAAGCAATTTACATGCTTTCCCGCTGCTCCCACTGTCAATGAAGCCCTCTGGCTGATCTATATTAACGCATTCTTCTAAATTTCCATTTAGAAATGCGGTTTTAACGTCCATCTGCCAGATTTCATAGTCGTAATGAGCAGCAATAGCAAGTAGGATCCGAATGGATTTAAGCATGGCTACGGGCGAAAAAGTTTCGTCATAGTCCAAACCTGGTCTTTGACGAAAACCTTTCACCACAAGTCTTGCCTTATAGGTCTCTACCTGCCCATCTACACCAAACTTTCTTTTAAAGATCCATTTGCACCCCACAGGTTTTACCCCAGGGGGTACAACGTCCAAAGTCCATACTTTGTTGATGTACATAGACTCTATTTCGGATCTCATGGCATCCAGTCACTTTACAGAGTCTTTACTCGTGATAGCTTGCTGAAAACTGGTAGGATCATCATCATCCATGATACAGTCTTCTCTGTCACCATCAATGAGGAAACCGTAGTACCTCTCCGGTGGGCGAGAAGTCCTACCAGACCTACGGAGTGGCCGAGGTTCTTCAGTTTCTGTTGCAACAGCCGGTTCAACCAAATCGTCATTTGTAGTTTGTGTCTCTAGAACCTCTTCTAGATCCACCACTTTGCCATCATCTTTATCTGTGAAAAACTCTTTTTCCAAGAATGTGGCATGTTGAGAAACGAACACTTTTTGTTCCTCTTTGTGGTAGAATAGATATCCATAAGAATTCTTTGGATATCCCACAAAGTTACACATGACTGACCGTGTCTCGAGTTTGTCCGGATTCTGCTTTTTAACATAGGCCGGGCAACCCCAAATCTTAATTCTCTTAAGAGATGGTCTCTTCCCATGCCATATCTCATATGGCGTGGTAGACACGGTTTTGGTTGGAACCCTGTTTAGCAGAAACGCTGCAGTCTCCAATGCATGCCCCCAAAATGAGACTGGTAACTCAGCATCACTCATCATGGACCGGACCATATCTAATAGGGACTTATTCCGTCGTTCTGACACACCGTTGTGCTGTGGTGTGTAAGGAGGAGTGAGTTGAGAGATAATCCCATTCTCTTTTAGGAAGTTTGCAAATTCTGCACTGAGATACTCACCACCTCGATCTGATCGAAGCATCTTGATACTCAAGCCGGTTTGTTTTTCTACTTCTTGTTTATATTCAATGAATTTCTCGAAAGCTTCGGACTTGTGTTTTAATAAAAATACATGACCGAATCTTGAGAAGTCGTCAGTGAATGTAATGAAGTATGAAAAACCGCCTCTAGCCTGTGTAGACATTGGCCCACATACATCACTATGTATGAGGTCCAGGAGCTGAGTAGCTCTTTCTCCGTGTCCGGTAAACGGAGTTTTGGTCATTTTACCCTTGATACAAGACTGGCAAGTCGCATAAGATTTATATTCAAAAGAATTTAAATATCCATCTTTGTGTAACTTGTTTAGTCTTGTTTCGTTAATATGACCAAGTCTACAGTGCCAAAGAAAAGCTTCATTTAATTCTGAAAGTTTTCTTTTATTAGTGTGTTGTATACTGAAAACCGTGTGTTGATTTAGGACATATATTCCATTGTTAAGCATACCATACCCAACCAACATTTGATTCAGGTGAATGTTCATAACATTGTTCTGCAATACAAAATTATATCCTTCATTGTCCAACAAAGATACGGATATTATATTACATAGCATACTTGGTACAAAATAACATGGATTCAAAACCAAAATACATCCAGACGGCAACCCCAAGTGATACTCTCCCACTGCGACTGTATGTACATTGGAACCATTTCCAATGCGGAGAGTATAGTCACCTGTTTTCAAAACTTTGCTATTTCTCAGTCCCTGCATAGAATTGCAAATGTGAGAACCTGAACCGGTATCCAATACCCAGGAAGCAGAGTTTATTGAAAAACAGTTTTCTGTCACAAACGCACCTGAAGCAGAAGCATCACCATGCTTCTTCTTGAGACTTAAGTACTCCGTGCAATTGCGCTTCCAATGTCCTGTCTTGTGGCAATGAAAACATTCGCCCTTCCCTGAGTCTCCAGCCTTGGACTTTCCCTTTCCCTTCGCCTTTTTAATTCCGCCCTTAGGATTAGTGGGTTTCTTCTTTTTCTTTCCCTTGGTCTTAGCTTTCGGGCGAGAAGAGGAAGACTGTCCAATAGTCATAACGGGAGTTTTTGCTAACTTCATAGTGCTCTCTACACTCCTTAACATATTAAGGAGTTCAGGGAGTTCCTTCTCCATGCCATGCATGTTGAAGTTCACTATGAACTGAGCAAAGGTGGAGGGGAGGGACTGCAGAATAATATCTATATATTGTTCATTGTCCATCGTCCATCCAAGGTCCTCAAGCTCTTCTATAAGAGCTATCATTTTCAGAACATGGTCTCCTACTGGTGTGCCAGGGGCCATTCGCATCTGAAATAATTTCCTTGATTCTTCGTATCGTAATACGCGGGATTGCTCCCCATACAACTCCTTTGTATGGAGCAATATTCCGTGAATGTCCATGTCCTCGTGCTGCTTTTGATGTGTGTTGTCCATCGATGCAAGCGCGAGGCATTTGGCCGTGGCACAGTCAGCGTCCCATGTCTTGCGGACTTCAATGTCCGCAACTGAGGATTTTGGACCAGGGATGGGCGGGGCTGAAGCCGTGAGGACATATGATACTTTATCATAAGTCAAGGCGATTTTCAGATTCCTTAGCCAGTCTTTATAGTTGGTCCCATTCAGTTTGTTTTTATCTAGTAAAAGCTTGAGTCCAGTCATGGGTATCTGCCATTAAGAGAGAGAAAAGAATACACTCAGCGAAAGCTCTTGCATAGATCAGATTGGTTATTAACTTGTCTAATCGATGTTTCCCACTGTTTTTATCGAGTTTTTCTTTCAAACCTTAAAAAGAAAAACTAGCCAGGATTAATTACAGTCTATAACTTCGCTAACCGTTCAGCCAGGCCAGTGTCGGTACTTGAGGGAGGTTCCCCGTGCTTTCGCACGGACCTAATTAAAGTAAACCTCGTTTTCCCAGAGGCGGAGCCCCGTTAACACCTTTCTAGACACCTAATGAGTTAGCTAATTGTAAACTGTAAAACTCTCCTAGGAGCAACTATTGCCCACAGTGGGATCGGGATCCAACCATCATATGGAAGGTATGCAATCTCATTGCAAATTTCAACTATTGAAATTCCCGATGTGGTTTTTACCCCTAATACTCGTGACCTTGGCTAAGGTCAACAAATCACGAGTACTAGTCAAGCTCAACCCGTCATTTCTTGATTGATTAGACCCATTCACATGACCCTTGGCTAAGGTCAACAAAGTCATATGCCCGTCCTAATTAATCTGCATCATATGCGTTTGTAGGAAGACATCACTTAGCAACCGTACACTACGCCTTGGCTAAGGTCAATAAACGTAGCACGAATACTAAGTACTCTACTTCCTAAAATGACGGAGGGTTGCAGATGATTTTTAAGAAAATCTTTAACGCTTTGAGCTTGATATCGTTGTAGAATCAAGTGGTTTTCAAAAGGAGTGGCTTAAGCTCCGCAGTTTTGAAATATAGCTTTTTCATAAATAGCCGAGTGGTTTTTAAATCCGATTCTACAACATCTTTTTAGGTTTATTTTCTTTACATTAATCACATTAATGTAATCCCATCATTTAAGTCCTTAAGCCAATCACAGAAAAGAAACGAAAATAACACGTACGCTTAAGCCATCCGCATTCGCCGCAATGTTCCGTTATGCACCGTTAGGTTACTTAACTAACGGCATACCGGAACGGGACTAGCGCGGGTGTAAAACATAAGCAACGTCTACTATATATCATATATATAATATGTCATTCATCTCAGATATCACAGAACACAGGCAGAAGAAACATAGATATAACGTGGGATATACTAGGACGTCTGTATTTAGTATTTAGCCAGAATAGAAAATACGGATTCCACAGTCGCGATGAATAGCCAAGCCCACACCCTGGACCCCTACGAGAGCGGCAAGTGACCCTACCAATTCTGGAGTTTAGGAGACCCGGTCCCGACTCCTCGAGATGGCCTCCCACTGAACCCCAGAACCCGGTCACCTGTGCTCCCCTCCTTGGGTTCATCCTAATGCGGAAAAGTAAATAATATACAACACTGGTGGCAGCAACCTCAACCCGGAAGTGCCCCAAATAAAAGAATATTACAATACATTTGAATTTACATGAATGAAAATATAAAACTTTCATCTCACATAAAACCCCCCGGCTATTCAATCGCGACAATCCTGCACATCATATCTCAGCAACACATAATATCTCATATCATCAACGTAAGTAAGTAGGCATACGCCGATTGTCGTCGACGTATAGCAACGACAATCGGCAATACTACTACATACTACACTTACGGTCACAGAAAAGAAAGTGTAAAACTGCAATATCTGGAATCCATATTCTCTTTAGACATCGCAAATACGAAATATCACATACTTCGTATTTCATGTCTAGCAATATGAATTCCATACATTGCATCAGATTCCGGATAAACAGACAGTATTAAAGGTTTCGAACGAACGATCAAATACCCAAGATTCACTAAAGCTCAACACTTGAGCAGAGTTCAAAAAAACCGGAGTGTGACACAGTAGTAGCGGTCCAGCCGTAGAAGGGTCAAGCCAACGCCTCACATGTGGCACGCCGTACTGCCCCAAACCCTAAGGTTCAAAGGGCAGTTCAAGACGGTCACATAATCGAGTTAAGGTTTGTTGTCTTCTAGAGGGACCACCACAAAACTTGCACGTATCTCCAATATTTTCAAACCCCGTGAAAAGTGAGCAAATGATAGTTGTTCGAACACTTCAATACTTTCTAGTTTACCCGGAAAAGGAAACGAAATGAAAATTCCGATCGAAACGACGAGTTCAAAACCATCTCCAGAATTTTCAACAGTGGATTCAGATTAAACATACTCAAAATATACAATAGCAGGTAAGGAAAAACACTGTACAAAATGGAGTGAGAGATCCCCTTGTATGGCCACGGATCCGCGGCCAAAGCCTGCTTGGGCCGCGGTTCCGCGGCCAAACTTAATGTTCATTGACTCGAATTCTCCAGTTTGTCTTATATTTACCTGCTCTATTTTTTGAGTATTTTTAATTCTGAAAAATGTCAGTTTTTAAAAAATTTCCAGAGAGTGTCCCGTAATTTCGTATTTTGGTTCGATCGGAGTTTTTACTTCGCTAAAATATCGCCTAATATTCTAGGTCAGCTCTGATACCATTGTTAGGTTTGCCTAGCACCCTATAATGAGTTTTGAAGCATCACATGTCTCAAATTATGGATTTTGATGGTGCTAAACAAACATGCAAAGGAATCGATCCTAGAAAATTAGGGTTACGAAACATAAAGCTAATAAAAATTAGGGTTTCGAAACTACAACCTTTGTAGCTCCCTTTTGCTTGACTCCTTAGTCTCTTGGGAGTTGGAAGAAGGTCCTCTTGTCGTCCTCTCACGTCCACGACGATCCACCCGGAGTTCCCCGTCCAAGCTCGTAACTTTGAAAAACAAAGAGAACACTCTAATCAAGTTGGCTAAACTTGAGTAGAATGATGTTGTGGCTAAGGATCTCACTTCAAAATCCTATTTTTATGAGTATTTTGCACTCTTGAAAGAACTAGAGAGCAAAGGAAAAGGTTGATGAAGATGGTGGTCTTTTTGTGAAGAAGAGAATAATGAACCATTGAAAGAAATATGAAAAATAAGCATATATATTTTTCCTTCCTCATATCCAACCATGGTTAACTCTAAAGATATTATTGGATTAAAGTTAAAAGCACAAAAAGAAAATAAACCATGGGTTAAATGTTAGGTGAGCATGGTAAGGTTAAGAAGAGTGTAGAAACCTTTTATGATTTAACCCATTTTCATTTCCTTTTTTGTTTTAATTTAAAAGCAATAATAATCCATAAAAATAACCATGGTGTGATTCTTATATTGCCACCATTCTCATTGTATAAGCAACCATGATAAAATGATGTATGTATGCATGTGTGCTTGCACATCCATATGTGCATGAACAAGAATGAATGCATACATGCATGCATATATCCAAAATGAACAAGATAGGATTTGTAGTGAGAAGCTAATGATAAATCAACACTTGATTCACTAATCCGGTCATATCACATACGACCCGACCATTAGCAAGCCGCCCAATTAATATACGGTATCCCATACACGCATTTTAATCGGGTCCAAGCGCATATCGCATACGCGCACCACAACGTTTCGCCTGGACTAGGTAACTCCTATGTGGGACTCTAAGACTCGTCAGTACGCCGGCAGTGGGTGATGATCACATCAAGCACCCCCAAGCCGCAAGCGGTCAGCTAAACGTAACGGCCACCCGGGTATTGAGTGATCAGAAGAAAACAAGCGAACCTGTTACAACTCCCGTCGAGCCATCCGGCAACACTACCGTACAGTCCGGTCTCTTCGTCAGATATGCCGCATATTGAGTTTAGGGATGGTCACGTCGACCCTAATAACTCAATAAGTCATGCCGTTGAATGGTCTATAACAGTTCGAGAAACTACTGATAACACTTATCAGTAAATCTCATCAGCCCTGGCCAGGGACTTTCTGATATAACCAGTCGGGCACAGCACAGCATCAACTCCCTATACCGGGAGAGACGAAACCCCTCCTATCGCTCATTGCCTTCGTGTGTCTCGGGACTGTACCCAATGGCCACCTGTTTGCACGACTCAGTAGAGCCGTGGTAGGGTGGCAATCAAAGTACAGTGGGAGAACACACAAGACTCCATGACGATCTCGGGTCTACAGACTAACCTGTACCAGTGTCACCTGAGAACTGCTATTCGACGATAGATATAATTCCATATAGGAGTTCTCGGTGAGTCCGTCCAGTGTACCCAGTCAGCACTGAGCACCCGTATATGACCTTGATGTCAAACATCGATGAATGTGGGAACATCCATCGCCCATCTATGGGTCTAGTATCATATACGCTAGTCTACACTGGTATATCAATGCCCCCTCTCGATATACCTACGACTAGGGACTTTCCAGGATATGCTTATAGACTACAGATGTCCCACTAGTATGATCTCCATCATAATCAGAGTAGTCAAGCCGATATCCTCAGGGCTTTATCAGCATGTATGAATGAATAAAAGCATGATCAAATCAACATGTCATATAAAGAAGAACCAGATAGCATACTATCATGTCGAGCAAGAATGCATACTGAATATATATACATGTATAAACCATGGTAAGGTTAAGAAGAGTGTAGAAACCTTTTATGATTTAACCCATTTTCATTTCCTTTTTTGTTTTAATTTAAAAGCAATAATAATCCATAAAAATAACCATGGTGTGATTCTTATATTGCCACCATTCTCATTGTATAAGCAACCATGATAAAATGATGTATGTATGCATGTGTGCTTGCACATCCATATGTGCATGAACAAGAATGAATGCATACATGCATGCATACATCCAAAATGAACAAGATAGGATTTGTAGTGAGAAGCTAATGATAAATCAACACTTGATTCACTAATCCGGTCATATCACATACGACCCGACCATTAGCAAGCCGCCCAATTAATATACGGTATCCCATACACGCATTTTAATCGGGTCCAAGCGCATATCGCATACGCGCACCACAACGTTTCGCCTGGACTAGGTAACTCCTATGTGGGACTCTAAGACTCGTCAATACGCCGGCAGTGGGTGATGATCACATCAAGCACCCCCAAGCCGCAAGCGGTCAGCTAAACGTAACGGCCACCCGGGTATTGAGCGATCAGAAGAAAACAAGCGAACCTGTTACAACTCCCGTCGAGCCATCCGGCAACACTACCGTACAGTCCGGTCTCTTCGTCAGATATGCCGCATATTGAGTTTAGGGATGGTCACGTCGACCCTAATAACTCAATAAGTCATGCCGTTGAATGGTCTATAACAGTTCGAGAAACTACTGATAACACTTATCAGTAAATCTCATCAGCCCTGGCCAGGGACTTTCTGATATAACCAGTCGGGCACAGCACAACATCAACTCCCTATACCGGGAGAGACGAAACCCCTCCTATCGCTCATTGCCTTCGTGTGTCTCGGGACTGTACCCAATGGCCACCTGTTTGCACGACTCAGTAGAGCCGTGGTAGGGTGGCAATCAAAGTACAGTGGGAGAACACACAAGACTCCATGACGATCTCGGGTCTACAGACTAACCTGTACCAGTGTCACCTGAGAACTGCTATTCGACGATAGATATAACTCCATATAGGAGTTCTCGGTGAGTCCTTCCAGTGTACCCAGTCAGCACTGAGCACCCGTATATGACCTTGATGTCAAACATCGATGAATGTGGGAACATCCATCGCCCATCTATGGGTCTAGTATCATATACGCTAGTCTACACTGGTATATCAATGCCCCCTCTCGATATACCTACGACTAGGGACTTTCCAGGATATGCTTATAGACTACAGATGTCCCACTAGTATGATCTCCATCATAATCAGAGTAGTCAAGCCGATATCCTCAGGGCTTTATCAGCATGTATGAATGAATAAAAGCATGATCAAATCAACATGTCAGATAAAGAAGAACCAGATAGCATACTATCATGTCGAGCAAGAATGCATACTGAATATATATACATGTATAGATACATCCACTATCACATAATGGCCTCTAGGGCATACATATATCCAACATTTGCACAGCGGAATTTGTGAAATATCTTGCACCTTATTCGATGAGGAAAGAGCCGAGATCCCTTCACCGGGAGTGACCTCTTTAGCGAAACTAGAAAAGCCTAAAAAACATTCCTTTTCAAAATCACTTGTTTCTACAACGATATCAAGTTCATTGCGCTCATGGTTTTCAGAAAAACCTGCGTAGCCCTCCGACATTTCAGATAAGTAATATTTAGTATTCGTACTGCATTTGTTGGCTTCGTCAAGGCGTAGTGTGCGGTAGCTATTTACTGCTTATCTGCAGCATATGATGCGATTGGGTTAGGGTTGTCGTACGACTTTGTTGGCTTTCATCAAGGGTCGTGTGGGTGGGTTTAATTCAATCAAGAAATGTACGGGTTGAACTTGACTAGCGGACTATGGTTTGTTGGCATTCGTCAAGATCATAGCACGTTAGGGCTAAAAGATATTATCGGGAATTTCAAGTGTTGAAATTTGCAATGAGATTGCATACCTTTTATGAGATAGTTGGATCCCGATACCCACTGCGAGTAAGAGTTACTCCTGGGAGAGTTTTACACATGATAATTAGCCGATCAAGTAGGTGTCTAGAAAGGTGTTAACGGGGTTATGCCTCAGGGAAAACGAGATTTATTTTAATTTGGTCCATGTGAAAGCACGGGGAACCTCCTTCAAAGTACCAACACTGATCTGGCTGAAAGATTGGCGAACTTGTAGGGTGTAATTAATCTCGGCTAATCTTACCTTTTAGGGTTTGAAGGAAGATTTGATTAAAACAGTGGGAGTCATCCTGATTAGATAAGATAATAACCAATCTAATCTTGCAAGAGCGCACACTAAAATGTTTTCTTCTCTCTCTTTCCAGGTAGCGACCATGTCAGGCCTTAATCAAAATAATAATATGGATGTATTGACCGAACCCGCTTGTTATACTGAGCAGGGGAATGTTGGTTCCGTTCTTTCTTATAATTGTTTTAAGACTGAAGAGGAAATAGGGGAATACCAGAATTCACATGCCGCCCAAACGAAGAATAATGATGTATCTTCTTCGGATGTGTTAGTTACCGAGAACTGTTTCTCAGTTCACTCTACGTCCTAGGCATTAGATACCGGATCAGGATCCCACATATGCAATATATTGCATGGGCTAAAGAAAGGTAGAGAACTGGGAATGGATGATCATTCCGTAAGAGTAGGGAATTGTGCAAATGTTGCAGCCAAAGCAGTTGGCGAATATCACCTTGTATTACCAAGTGGTAATACATTGATTCTGAACGAATGCTATTATATACCGAACATGATATGAAACATTATATCGGTTTCTTTATTAAATAAAGAAGGATATAATTTTGTAATACAGGATAATGTTATGAACATCTTCCTAAATCAAAAGTTGATTGGATCAGGCTCGTTAAATAATGGCATATACGTTCTAAATCAAAACACAGTTCTTAATATATAGAACACACACAAGTGGAAAAGTTCAGAAATGAACGAATCCTTCTTGTGGCATTGTAGACTTGGTCATATCAATACGGCACGACTAGCTAAGTTACATAAAGATGGTTATTTAAATGCGTTCGAATTATCATCTTATGAAACTTTCCATTCATGTCTCAAAGGCAAAATGACCAAAACTCCGTTTAGTAGACACGGAGAAAGAGTTACAAAACTCTTAGGACTGATACATAGTGATGTATGCGGTCCCATGTCTACACATGCCAGGAATGGTTCCTCGTACTTCATTACGTTCACTGACGATCTCTCAAGATACGGACATGTGTTCTTATTGAAACACAAGTCTGAAGCTTTTGAGAAATTCAAGGAATATAAACACGAAGTCGAGAACCAAACGGGTAAAAGTATTAAAATCCTTCGATCTGATCGAGGAGTAGAATACTTGAGCAATGAGTTCCCCGATTATCTAAAAGAGAATGGGATTCTCTCTCAGCTTACTCTTACCTATAAACCACAGCACAACGGTGTATCGGAGGGGAGGAATCACACCCTATTAGATATGGTGCGCTCTATGATGAGCAATGCTGAGTTGTCTATTTCCTTCTGGGGGTATGCGCTTGAGACAGCCATACACCTATTGAATATGGTTCCTACCAAATCAGTGCCTACCACTCCATATAAGATATGGAAGGGGAAGAGACCATCACTTAAGTATATTAAGATATGGGGTTGTTCGACCTATGTCAAAAGGCACAATCCGAAAAAACTCGAGGCAAGGTCTGTCCTGTGCAAGTTTGTAGGATATCCCAAGAACTCACAAGGGTATATCTTCTACCACACTGAGGAACAAAAGGTGTTTATTTCTCGACATGCCACCTTTTTAGAAAAGGAATTTCTTACTAAGGAAATTAGTGGCGAGGAGGTAGAACTGGAAGAAGTTCCAGCAACACAAACTACGACAGAAGATTTAGTGGAACCAGAGGATTCAGTAGTTCCCGACGAACCCCCGCCTGTTCGCCGATCTAGTAGGGTTCCTCATCCACCTGAGAGATACTACGGTTTTCTCATCGATGGTGGGAGCGAGGATTGCATCATGGAAGATGATGACCTGACTAGTTTCGATCAGGCCATCATGAGTGGTGACTCTGTGAAATGGCTGGATGCAATGCGATCTGAGATGGAATCCATGTACACCAACAAAGTATGGACTTTGGAAGTTGCTCCTGAAGGGGTAAAACCCATTGGGAGCAAATGGATCTTTAAGAAGAAACTTGGTGTAGATGGAAAAGTTGAGACTTACAAAGCTAGACTTGTTGCAAAGGGTTTTCGTCAACGACCAAGTGTGGATTATGACGAAACCTTTTCTCCAGTGGCTATGCTTAAGTCTATCCGGATCTTACTTGCCATTGCTGCATACCATGACTACGAAATCTGGCAAATGGATGTTAAGACCGCTTTTCTAAATGGTGATTTGGAAGAGTGCGTGTACATGACTCAGCCAAAGGGCTTTGTAGACAATGGGAGCAGCGGAAAGGTGTGCAAGCTTCTTAAATCCATCTACGGGTTAAAGCAGGCATCGTGGAGTTGGAACATCTGTTTTGATGTGGTAGTCAAAGAGTTTGACTTCATCAAAAACAAAGATGAACCTTGTATATACAAGATGGTTGCAGAGAGTAAGGTTGTCTTCCTCGTATTGTACGTGGATGACATACTCTTGATAGGAAATGATGTTCCTATGCTGCACTCGGTCAAGCTCTTCTTATCACAACGATTCTCAATGAAAGATCTAGGTGATGCCTCCTGCATTTTGGGAATTAAGATCTATAGAGATAGATCTAGACGGATACTGGGATTATCCCAATCCAGGTACATTGACACCATACTAAAGAGGTCTAGTATGGAAGAATCCAAGCGTGGGAACCAACCCACGATCTCTGGACTCACTCTCTCCAAAGAGATGTCTCCCAAGACTGATTTGGAAAGAGCTCGCATGCAAGGGATACCCTATGCTTCAGAAGTAGGCTCTATCATGTACGCGATGCTTTGTACCAAACCCGATGTATCATACTCACTAAGTATAGTGAGTAGGTATCAAGCAGATCCTGGAGAGAATCACTGGACAGCTGTGAAGAACATTCTCAAGTACTTGAGAAGGACTAAAGAGATGTTCTTGGTGTATGGTAACGGAGAACTCCAGGTGGAGTCCTTTACCGATTCGAGCTTCCAGAGTGATAAGGACGACTCTAATTCGCACTTGGGATTTGTCTTTACCCTAAATGGAGGGGCGGTTTGTTGGAAGAGTTCCAAACAGGAAACCGTGGCAGACTCGACAATGGAGGCTGAATACATCGCTGCCAACGATGCTGCCAAAGAGGCTGTCTGGATAAAGAAGTTCATCACTGAACTTGGTGTGGTTCCGTCCATTGAGTATCCAATACCTCTGTATTGTGATAACAATGGAGCTGTGGCTTTAGCCAAGGTACCCAGGTCCCATCAGAAGTCCAGACATATTCTGAGGCGGTATCCCCTAATCTGGGAGATAGTTGATCGCCGGGAGATCGAGGTTAGGAGAGTTGATATGAAGGACAACACTGCGGATCCACTCACAAAGGCCATTCCTCAGATACAATTTGAGAGACTCTTCGGGATGTTGGGTATGAGATACTATAACAGCTGGCCTTAGTGCAAGTGGGAGATTGTTAGTTATATGTATGCCCTAGAGGCCATTGTTGTACAAGTGATGTATATTATAATGGATGCTTGGATATATATATAGAGGACTTTCTTGCTCGATAAGATAGTATGCTATCTGGTTTCACTTTATTTTAACATGTTAACGAATACTGTTTTGTGATCACGTGTTGATAAAGCCCTTAGGATATGTACTCGACTACTAGGACTATGATGAGATCATACTAGTGGGGCTAGGGTAGTTAACGAGTACATCCTATAACTGTTCCTAGTCGAGGGTGTATCGAGACAGGGCATCGATACTCCAGAGTAGACTAGCGTACACGCATCTTGACCCATATGATGGGCGATCGATGATCCCATATCCATTGGTGTTGGACATCAAAGATGGTGTACGGGTGCTCAGTGGAGACTGGGTACACTGAACGGACTCGCCGAGAACTATTGGATGGTATTATACTTATCATCAGATAACAGTTCTCTGGTGACACTGGTACAGGTTAGTCTGTAGACCCAAGATCGTCATGGAGTCTTGTGTTATTCCTACTGTGCTTTGATTTCCACCTTACCACGTCCAAGAGGGCGTGCAAAATGGTGGCTTTTGGGTATAGTCCCGAATCACATGGAAGCAATGAGCGATAGGAAGGGTTTCGTCTCTCCCGGTATAGGGAGTTGATGTTGTGCTGTATTCGATTGGCTATAACTGGAAGTCCCTGGCCAGGGCTGATATGGAGATTTACTGGTAAGTGTTATCAGTAGTTTCTCGACCAGTTATGAGCCTTACATCGACATGACTTATCGGTTACTGGGGTCTGACGTTTTACCACCCCTAGACTAGATATGCAACATATCAGACGAAGAGACCGGACTGTACGGTAGTGTTTACTGATTGGATTTACAGGAGAATGTACAGGCTTGCTTGTTGATCTTCTAATCGCTCAATACCTGGGTGGCTGTTACGTTTAGCTGACCGCTTGCAGCTTGTGGGTGTTTGATATGATCATCACCTGCTGCCGGCGTATTGACGATTCTTTAGAGTCCTACACAGAGGTTTCCTGGCTCAGGCAAAACGGAGTTGGAGCACATATGTGATATGTGCGGGACCGAGAATAATTCGATATGAGATACCGTATTCTATTCTCGCGATATATGATATCGGCCGGGTATATGTGATATAGCCGGGTCATCGGATCAAGTGTTGATTCGATGAATCGGTACATGTTATATTAGTCGGTTATATGCTATATAGCCGGATTGTCGGATCAAATGTTGATTCGATAATTTAATGTATAATTATATATATGTGATATATTACATTAAGTTAACTAATATAAGCTCGCTTTATTGATTCATTTTCTCACCGGATAATACATTGATATATATGCGATATATGTTAATTGTATTATTTTCTTTTGTTGCAAAATATATTATATATATGTGATATATAATATTGTAACAAGTTAGGGTTACAAATACAACATGTTTTGTGGAGATTAAACAAGTTAGGGTTTGATTTAGGTTAGCATTTGGGTTAGCTTTTTCATGAAGCTTCATGAAACTTTCTTTTGTTTTTTGCTAAGATATTTTGTATAGATATTTCTTAACCCAACCTAAACCCTTTACCTTAGGTTTATACTTTACATGAGTTAAGCCCTTCATTATTAACCCATGGTTGGATTTGTAACCACAACAATAATTCATTATTCATCACAAAAGTTTTCTTCTTCTTCTTCCTCCTTGAAAAAGCTTTCTAGCTTTTTGTGAAGTAATGATTTAAAGTGAGAAATTGAAAACAAAAGAGTGTAAAATTCCTACTTCATCATCCTCATCTATGCTAGCCACTTAGATTAGGGTGTTCACTTCACTAATACTTGATTAGAGAAGTAAGAGCTTGAGTTTGAGATTCTTTGAGGTAGATCATCTTCGAAAAGGAAGACTTCAAGCAAGAATGGATCATTCGACTTGTGGAGCCTCTCTTGAGACAGGGAGATCATGGATCGCGGCAAAGGGACTACTACTCGGAGCTTATAAAGCGAAGGAACAGACTACAAAGATTTTAATCCCTCTCTCTTAGATGTAAAATTGTTTACATGCATAGTTAACCCTAATTCTCTAGTTAAGATCTTGGTTAGGGTTTGTTTAGCACCCCAAAAATTTTAAAGTAGCATGTTTGATGCTTGCCAAAACCTTGCTAAGGTGCTATGCTAACCCAATACATACACACTAGTCTACTCTGGAATATCGATGCCCTGTCTCGATACTCCCTCGACTACAAACTGTTAAAGGATATGCTTATGGACTACATAAGTCCCAGCAGTATGATCCGCATCATAGTCCTAGTAGTCAAGCAATCATCCTAAGGGCTTTATCAACATGTATCAGAGAGATAGTATAATAATACAAGTGTACATGTTAAGATAAAGAGCAACCAGATAGAATACTATCATGTCGAGCAAGAAAGTCCTCTATATATATGTCCAAGCATTCATTATATCATACAATAATGGCCTCTAGGGCATACATATTCCTAATAGTGATTACACACCTGATCCACACAAACACGTCTTTTATCCTGAAAATAATTGAACAACTGGCTATATCTCCGTTCGCATTGAATTGTTATTATTTTCACGCTAAAATGAGTCCTTTTGTTTTAGAGCCTAGGTAACTTGGGCTATTAAGTCCACCGGGGTGTCTCTACACCGAATGCCCTAAAACCGACTGGTTTGGGTGCATTGGCCCAAAGCTCTCTGAGAAGCCTAGAAATCCATTTTAAAACAAAGTCAAGCAAGTGTTCTCTCCGAGTTAAAATTCCTAACGGTTCTTTGTGTGAGAATAATCTTGACATAAGACAAATTTTTATAAAAATATTTTTAACGGAGATATGAAGGTTTTATTCTATGATAAAGACTATTGCACATTTACGAAGGTGTGTTTGAAACGAAAACAAGTAAAAGATGGAGTGAAGAATAAGACCTAGTTTCCTGTTAAGGAAGATATAAATTCTTAATTTGAAACCTAGCTAGAAAACGAAATTTGAGAAAAACATAAAACTTGTGTGATCCTTTTGAAGTTTTATCCGGTCTTTATTTTCTAACATGTTGACTTTAATCGAACTTTTTGAGACATAACGACACTATTTGCACCGCACGTAAAGACGTATAGAATCTTAAGTTAAATAAGAAGTGTGGTGTGAAAAATAAAGGGTTCGATATTTCTAACTTAGAATAAATACAATTTCTAGCTTTGAAGCTAAACCTTAGGATTAGAATTGACAGTTATTTTGCAAAAATTAGCTTGATGGGATTTTGTAGGTATAATCCGCTGAAAACCTTCAGGAGACAACACTCCTCCTACTAGGGACACCTAAAGGTTTAACGGCTTGTTGCATGAGCTCAGTGCAATCATGTTCCCTGCGAAAGTGATGTTTGGATTTTGTTTTGCTCGGGACGAGCAAAAGTTAAGTTTTGGGGTATTTGTTCATCACGGAAAAATGCATTTCAATACCGCTCATTCATTATCATTTGTGATATATCGGTACTATTAACCTGTGTTTGCTTAATAAATACAGATTACAGGTATTCGTGTCAAAACAATGGAAACACACTCAAATGCATGGATACGACATTTGTGACCCGACACTGCAACCGGAACAGAAAACCGATCAGTATTCAAAAAAGTTCTTTTTGCAACATGCAAGTGTACACAATTTTTATGCAAAATGGTCAAACACAATACAAGTGTGAACACATTGTGATGCATGAACTTTGGTGGGCTGCCTAGCATAAGTGGGCATATATAAATCATGACTTGTGCAAGTGGAGAGGTAAGTAGGCATGAGTCATGAGTGAATGAAAAGTTGTGATGTGATTTAAAGTCACATTTTCACTCCAAAATCTACAGTGTGCAACTCAAGCTTATATGGAAAAATCAAACAATACCAGTGAGATGATGGAGAGCACACATGATCACCACACAAAAAAGAGCCCCAAAGATCAACACCAGACCGGTGGAATTGTAAGTCTACGCTAGCGCCCCGGCCGTCTACAGACGCCAAATGCGGAACAAAAACTTTTAAACTGGCGCTATCGTATACTTTAACCCGGATCTGCCATTATTGCTAAACTAACAAACTGTAAAGAGTGTAGAAAGGTTATACCGAACGATCCGAGTCCTTCGTTCTTTAACCATCATCCCACGCTCCGTTGCGGCTGCTCCGATCTCGTCGAACTCCGATATCCTCGTCGAGGTGACACCACATCACCGATTCTTTAAACGGGCTCCCGCCTCTGACTCGAGGCAACTCGATCGTCAAGTTTGCTAGAAGAGACGACCAAGATTGATGTAGAGAATGAGTAGATGACTTTGTCTCGTTTCATCCAAGTCCGTGGACGATCGGTTAATGAAGTTGCCGATGGAAATGAAATGGAACAAGAAATGAACTATGAAATTTCTATGCATCCAAAACTATACTCTTTTCTTTTGCAACCATAATTTTCTCAAAATCAATCAAGGGGGAGGAGAGAGAGGGCCGGCCTATATGTATAGAGGAGGGAGGAGGTGAGTGTAGGAGAGGGAGGGTGAGAATAGCATGTAACCTTATCATAACCAAAAGATCAAGCAAAAATATCTTAATGAAAACAAAACCTCTTTGAAATCAAAGCATGAGTCACCCTCCACCTCACCAAATCTAGAACCTTCTAGAACCTTCTAGAAGCATGACTCGCTCCAACTGAAGAAAAGATAAATCCGTCTTTAACCGAATGTTAAAAGACGGCTGATAGAAAACTGGAAACTGGCAACTTCCAAAAGTGATCCTGAAACGACTTTCAGGATAACCCCCGAAACTGTATAAAAATACCCGCATTTGTATTACGACCGAATACAAATGCAACTGAGACAAAGATATTATACCTACTCAATATAATACTCGGATCCGGCTTAAACCAAAGCCGACCAGTATCATCTGCCCGAAAAATAACACGTGCGTAAACGCACGTGCATTTTCCGAACCCTGCCATAAAACCATACGGCCTCTACAACGTTTCGCCCGAAACTTGGGAAACTGTCTGTGGGGGACTCTAATGACTCTTCAGTACCCTGGCAGTGGGTTTAACCACAAACCGTCAGCGGCAGTAGCTATGCGTAACGGTTGCCCACGGACTGAACTTAAGGGAGGCTGATGAGCGCACTCAAGGGTGGCCGATGAGCTAACACATTCAGAAACCCTACTGAGCCTAACAGTGACAATGTATATACAGTCCGGTCCGTTCGTCAATGAGTATCGCATATCCGCCTAGGGGGCTAGTAACGTCAGACCCCCAGAAGCAGTATAAGTCGTGTCGGAGTGTAGCCCAATAACACCCTGAGATACTACTGGAGTACCTACCAGTAAATCTCCTACCATGGCCATGGATTTAGTGTAATGGCTCTCCTAGACACAGCACGACCTCACCCCCAATACCGGGAGAGACGAATCCCCTGCCGATCCGCTCACGTGCCTCCATATGGCTCGGGACTGTACCCAAAAGCTACCTGTTTGCACGACTCCTTTGAGCCGTGGTAGGGTAGAAATCAAAGCACAGTGGGAACTCACACGAGACAAATGACGACCTCAGGTCGATGAACTAACCTGTACACATGTCACCTGGGAACTGCTATCTGACGATAGGTATAGTACTAACTAGCAGATTCCCGGCGAGTCCTGTCCGGTGTACTCATAACCCAATGAGCACCTGTATACATCATAGGTGATCCAACTGACACCAGTGGCTTGTGAGACCGGCCACCGCCCCTCGTCGGGGTCTCGACTGTATACACTAGTCTACTCCGGAGTATCGATGCCCTGTCTCGAAACTCCCACGACTAGGGACCACAATTAAGGATATGCATATAAACTACCCAACTCTCACATATATGATCGCCATCATACAGTTGGTAGTAAAGCCAGATCCTAAGGGCTCTATCAAAGTGTAACATGCAATCAGTCACCTGAACATGTACACGACTGATAAAGGCAAACCAGATAGTAAACTATCATCTCGAGTAAGACTGTCCTACCGGGATAGGTCCTCCGCAATCATTGCAATCACGTACCTGCGATCCAATAATTGACTATGAGGGCACTATCTCCAACAATCTCCCACTTGCACTCAAGGCTAATTATTGCGATGTCGACTACTCACAGCCCATGTGAAAACGAACATCCAACTCCTCTACTAATCAGTTTCACAAAGCCCGTTTGTAAAACTATTGTGTTCGAGAAATAGCCTCAGTGAGTGGATCCGCCTAGAAGTTTCTTTCTGTATCTCTCATAATCTCAAGTTCGCGGAGAAAGCCATCTCCCGAATTGAGTAGTACCTGTCTTAGAATATGTCTGGATATCTGATGGGACCTTAGTTCATAAATGAACTCCATATCCAAACTTCTTAGACTGTAAGGATCACTGAACCTAATCAGTATCCGGCACAATGCCACCCACAGTATCCTCTTGAACCACCTGTCCATAATACTGTCCCTCGTCAGAGGGAAAACTAAAACTCTGACAATCACTCTGTCATCCATGTCACCTTTGAAGCCTGGAATGATAACCGTCTCCCGAAAGAGGCTGCCGTTATCAAATCCGTAGA
The DNA here is from genome assembly GCA_030015575.1 of Agapanthus africanus. NCBI lineage: Eukaryota > Viridiplantae > Streptophyta > Magnoliopsida > Asparagales > Amaryllidaceae > Agapanthus > Agapanthus africanus. The sequence continues at coordinate 164,415,060 of CM057349.1, forward strand.
ACATGTACTAATGTTCTAGAACTGCTTCCTTATGTTTCTCCAGGATTGGATTAATACAAACTTATTGCATCTAGTGCAAAAACAACATCTGGTGTGGTACTTGACATCTCATGATTGACTCAATTGCCTAAGCAAGTGATCTGCCAATCATGCACATCCCTCTCCCCTTTAGTCTATACGACACCTTTAGAGAGGGTGACTCCATCACCTGCAGGTACACTACCATGCTAGGAGTCAACTATTCTAAAAACCATTAGAATATCTGTCAAAGTACCCACATTGGGAAACCACCCAAATCTAGATCTAAAACCATAGATCCAGAAACCAGAATGTCAAATATTATATCCATGTCCTGTCTGGAGAAACAACTGTGTGACGACCACAGTACAACCGATCGTAGTATAGGAATTTTACTTCCTACTCTGTGTATGTCATCTAGATATCATGACATCACACCCTACTACCTTCTTAACTGATCCATCCCCTATTCTGATTGAAGTCAAACCCATGACTGTCACATCAAAATCAGATGATCTATCTCCGCTATAACTGCTCTAGTCTATAAATAGACATAAGCTACTTGCCCACCATTCTTCCGTTGCTCCCACTGACTAAGACAACCCTCCTACCGGGTCTCATATCCTGGAACAACAGTAGTGTCAAGTCTTGGTAGATAAGAACCTCCCTGTCACCGTCCTTGAGCCTACCGAAGTACCTCTCGGGTGTCTGAGGTTACCTATCAAATCTGCGGAGTGGCTATTGGAATGTCAAACCTGATTGAATATATAGGTCCTATTAAATTTTTCGTAATCGTTCGCGGTTCTGGAATCACTTCCAGTTCTACCATACTCCCACTACTGTTTTCTGAAAAAGATCCATTTTACTAAAACTGTGGCGAGTCAAGAACAATGTCACTATTGATCTTCCAAATGGTAGAATATCAACCCTCGTCATAGCCAGGGTCAACCCACAAACAGCCATTACAGAAACGTGCCCTGAGTTATCCAGTGTCTGGTTTTAAGCATAAGCTGGACAACTCCCCATACCTTAATTTCTTTTAAGGTACGATCCATTCTATATCCAATACAGAAACTTTGGCACTAATTTAATTGGAACCATATTCAAATCATGCAGCTGTCTCCAGTGCATATCACTTTAATGGAAAGAGGCTAATCAGCATTACTCAACTTAGGAATCCATCCAATTATGAGTAACCTGAAAAAGAAAAACTTTTCTCAAAACCATCACTATCATCTGAATACCAATCACAAGAATCTACATCTTCGATCTCTTTGAAGAATCCCGATACTTGTGATACCTGGTTCTCTACTTTATTCTTATACCCACAACTTCTCAAAACTTAGACCTTGTATTTCTACGAAACACTTGTCTAAATACTAGAGAAGTTATAAGTAAACAGAACATAGTACGAGGACCTACCCCTTTGTCCTGATGGACACTGGACAACATACAATACTCTGTATAAGTCCGCTGAGTTAAACAACTCAAAACCTGTGCGTCGTAGGTTGAAAACTGTACCCTGGCGATTTCCTCAAATATCACCAATTACAACGAATTCCGATATAATGAGGATGATCACCTAATTCCCAATATCTTACTCCCACTCATCATCTGTAAAACCATACAGATATGAAAATGAAACCTGGTAAATACATACCCTTGGAGTAAGTGTCTAATCGAGAAAACAGTTTTTCCTTTAACAATGCACTGAAACATGAAAATGTTTCGTAGGGGTATCCTGGTATTGATAGCAATGCCTCTTCCATAATCTAATTCATGACTTCAACCGTATATTTTATTGCCATCTCTCCAAACCCCTTTATTTGTCTTTAGTCGTTACCTTCTGTACACCATCGTTATGCTAAATGGTTTTCTTCCTTCCCTACTGCTCGGCACCAGCCTACGGTTTGGAAGAAGACTATCCAGTAAGCATAATAGGTGTACCCTCCTAAACCAAGGAGTACTCGCATCTCGAGAGAAGGTGATGATAAAAGACAACTGAATAATACCTTATTCTTTTAAAGGTGAAATAGGAGTGGCGATGAAGTACGCGGTTTTGGTCGTGAATGATATTAGTCGCAATTTACTTTGCCCTCTTTCTAATCCCTTCATTTTGTCTTTACATATTACCTTCTGCACACCTTACTTAGGCTAATTGGTTTTCTTCATTCCCTACCTTTCGGCACCTGCCTATGGTTTGGAATAAGACTATCCAATAAGCGTAATAGGCGTACTCTCCTAAACCAAGGAGCTCTCGCAACCTGAGAGAAGGTGATAATAAAAGACAACTGAATAAACCAATTCTATTTCTCCTGAACCTGGATCCATCCTCGAAGAAGTCCCTTCGAGTTCGTATATAACCATACGATGGATGTATCCAATGGAAGTGGATATCCGTAGTAATACGGGTGTTCTGAGAAATACAAAGGGTAAAAGAAGGAGTGGCAATGACTTATGCAACATAGACAATCCAAAAGCCAGTATTTTAAGAAGGTTCGGTCAACCTGGTCACTGAGTCATAGTCTAGGGTCGGTCAAAGGTCGCTGCCAAAGAGAGAGAGAGAGAAAAGAAACACTCTGCGTGCACTCTAACCTAGATCAGAATGGTCATAACTTTATCTAATCCGGAAACCTCCCACTGTCCTGTCAAATTCTCCTCCAAACCTAAAGAAGAATCAATCGGGATCACCCGAAGAGTAAACCAACTTATCAGTGGGAATCGGGATCCAACTCTCATCGCATGATAACGTGATGGAATGCATCCACGTTACTCATACTCCAGAAGGTATGCGCATACTTGGCAAGTTTCAGTTTCTTTAGAAACTCCCGATCTGATTTTTGCCCCATGCTCTTATAACCTTGGCGTTAGGTCAAAATGTCATAAGTCACATGCCAAGTTCTACCCATCACTATCTTGTTAATTTGAACCCACCCGCACATGCCCTTGGCGTTAGGTCAAAATGGCAGAACGGCTGTCCCAAACCAACTCATCTATCTATGCAACAATTGAATACCCAGCAGCTACCAAACACTATGCCTTGGCGTTAGGTCAAAATACATAGCTTGAATACTACTGAATACCCAAAAGAAGTGACGGAGGGCTACGGCTGGTTTTTGGCGAAAAACCTTTAGCGTAGTGAACTTGATATCGCTGAAGGAACCTGATAGCTTTTTAAAATATAGTGGCGAAAACCTGTGCTAAAGAGGTCACTCCCGGTGAAGGGATCTCGGCTCTTTCCTCGTGGAATGAGGTGCAGGATATTCCACTGAATACCACGGTGCAAAGCAACATGTAATCGACTATAGTAAAGTTATTACCCTGACACAAACTTCTGTCCAAGGGGTCTTTCCCGGTGAAGGGATATCAGCCCTTGCCTCGTCGAATGAGGTGCTGGATATTCCACTGAATACCGCTATGCATAACAAAAGAAAATGTCTTTGCAATAACACCTTTTAAAATTGTTCCAACAACTCAAACAGGTTTGTTTTACTTTGCATTGATCAGAATCAACGCAGTCCCATCATTCAATCACACCAGAAAAGAACGAAAATAAAATGTACGTATATGCCATCCGCATTCGTCACTGGGTCCCGTCATCACCCGTTAGGTTACTTAACTAACGACAGAGCGGGGACTGGACTAGCGCGGGTGTAAAACATATACAACATCTAATAGTATATAAACCAATATACATAATCGCTCCAGGCGTGATAATATGCAACATTACAGAAAAGTAATAAGCATCACAGAACAATACAGATATCTGGGATCCCCGAGTTTCACAGAGCCGCTGCTGAAACTCGACGTTCCCTTGTCGTGTGGATAGCCTGTGCAATGAAACCTAGACCCCTACGGGTGCGGCAAGTTACCCGCCAAAACCTGAAGCGAGGCAGTCCCCACAGCATAGTGAATGGAACACCCGGCACTTCACGGAATCCGGTAAACTTGGGCACCCCTCCTTGGGTCAACCTGTACCCCCTACGAGTGCGGCGAATAGTCTGCCAATTCTGAAGTGGGGCCCCTCTGCCTCTCAAAGCCATGAGATGCGGACCCGTTGCTTTCCCGAACCCGGCTATCCGTGCACTCCGTCGCGGGGTAAAACCTAGTACAGTAATGAAAAATAGTACAATAGGTACATCGACCGCAACCTGGTCGTGCCCCAAAAAGAATATTATACAACAGGCAGTGACGGCAGTCCACAAGTTGGACGCTCGCCCCGCAATATCAAATGTACAAATAAACTCAAACTGTACTATCATTGCACACTGCTATCCACCACGACAAATCCGCAACAATACAGCACAACACAGAACATCAACGCGAATGTCACGTTCGCAAACCCGTCTAAAAGAACTATAGCAATCAGACGCGGTTTACCGATCAAATGACATTCCCGGTCGGAGATATAATGTAAGCACTGTAAACTAACGTGTTTAAATTTCGATCGACCAAAGACCAAATATCAAAAAGTGGGCCCCACTGCTTACTGGTGAACAGTAACAAAACCTGGGCCAAAACGATATTTACCAAAAACCCCAAAATCCAACATATAACCTACTGACAAAATTTGGGAGCACGTACTCCCCACGTGACCGCGGAAGCGCGGCCAAACCATGGGTTTGGCCGCCCTTCCGCGGCAGCTTGGAGGGAACACAACCCTAAATTTTGTCGTGTCTCTTAAAAATGCCTGCTCTGATTTTTAAGACATCCAGAAATCAATTTTGACACCGTTTAAAATCAACAGAAACTGTCAAGCAAGGATTTTGTCGTTTTTGATTTTCGGTCGGATCGATATTTTAAACGCGTTAGCACAAGTTAGTATAGCAAAATGGTGAGGCTCTGATACCACTGTAAGTCTACGCTAGCGCCCCGGCCGTCTACAGACGCCAAATGCGGAACAAAAACTTTTAAACTGGCGCTATCGTATACTTTAACCCGGATCTGCCATTATTGCTAAACTAACAAACTGTAAAGAGTGTAGAAAGGTTATACCGAACGATCCGAGTCCTTCGTTCTTTAACCATCATCCCACGCTCCGTTGCGGCTGCTCCGATCTCGTCGAACTCCGATATCCTCGTCGAGGTGACACCACATCACCGATTCTTTAAACGGGCTCCCGCCTCTGACTCGAGGCAACTCGATCGTCAAGTTTGCTAGAAGAGACGACCAAGATTGATGTAGAGAATGAGTAGATGACTTTGTCTCGTTTCATCCAAGTCCGTGGACGATCGGTTAATGAAGTTGCCGATGGAAATGAAATGGAACAAGAAATGAACTATGAAATTTCTATGCATCCAAAACTATACTCTTTTCTTTTGCAACCATAATTTTCTCAAAATCAATCAAGGGGGAGGAGAGAGAGGGCCGGCCTATATGTATAGAGGAGGGAGGAGGTGAGTGTAGGAGAGGGAGGGTGAGAATAGCATGTAACCTTATCATAACCAAAAGATCAAGCAAAAATATCTTAATGAAAACAAAACCTCTTTGAAATCAAAGCATGAGTCACCCTCCACCTCACCAAATCTAGAACCTTCTAGAACCTTCTAGAAGCATGACTCGCTCCAACTGAAGAAAAGATAAATCCGTCTTTAACCGAATGTTAAAAGACGGCTGATAGAAAACTGGAAACTGGCAACTTCCAAAAGTGATCCTGAAACGACTTTCAGGATAACCCCCGAAACTGTATAAAAATACCCGCATTTGTATTACGACCGAATACAAATGCAACTGAGACAAAGATATTATACCTACTCAATATAATACTCGGATCCGGCTTAAACCAAAGCCGACCAGTATCATCTGCCCGAAAAATAACACGTGCGTAAACGCACGTGCATTTTCCGAACCCTGCCATAAAACCATACGGCCTCTACAACGTTTCGCCCGAAACTTGGGAAACTGTCTGTGGGGGACTCTAATGACTCTTCAGTACCCTGGCAGTGGGTTTAACCACAAACCGTCAGCGGCAGTAGCTATGCGTAACGGTTGCCCACGGACTGAACTTAAGGGAGGCTGATGAGCGCACTCAAGGGTGGCCGATGAGCTAACACATTCAGAAACCCTACTGAGCCTAACAGTGACAATGTATATACAGTCCGGTCCGTTCGTCAATGAGTATCGCATATCCGCCTAGGGGGCTAGTAACGTCAGACCCCCAGAAGCAGTATAAGTCGTGTCGGAGTGTAGCCCAATAACACCCTGAGATACTACTGGAGTACCTACCAGTAAATCTCCTACCATGGCCATGGATTTAGTGTAATGGCTCTCCTAGACACAGCACGACCTCACCCCCAATACCGGGAGAGACGAATCCCCTGCCGATCCGCTCACGTGCCTCCATATGGCTCGGGACTGTACCCAAAAGCTACCTGTTTGCACGACTCCTTTGAGCCGTGGTAGGGTAGAAATCAAAGCACAGTGGGAACTCACACGAGACAAATGACGACCTCAGGTCGATGAACTAACCTGTACACATGTCACCTGGGAACTGCTATCTGACGATAGGTATAGTACTAACTAGCAGATTCCCGGCGAGTCCTGTCCGGTGTACTCATAACCCAATGAGCACCTGTATACATCATAGGTGATCCAACTGACACCAGTGGCTTGTGAGACCGGCCACCGCCCCTCGTCGGGGTCTCGACTGTATACACTAGTCTACTCCGGAGTATCGATGCCCTGTCTCGAAACTCCCACGACTAGGGACCACAATTAAGGATATGCATATAAACTACCCAACTCTCACATATATGATCGCCATCATACAGTTGGTAGTAAAGCCAGATCCTAAGGGCTCTATCAAAGTGTAACATGCAATCAGTCACCTGAACATGTACACGACTGATAAAGGCAAACCAGATAGTAAACTATCATCTCGAGTAAGACTGTCCTACCGGGATAGGTCCTCCGCAATCATTGCAATCACGTACCTGCGATCCAATAATTGACTATGAGGGCACTATCTCCAACAGGAATGCTCCACAAAACCGGTGCAGCCGGCCCCACTAAGAGAAAAATGCTCTATCTTTCTTCTGGCACTCCATTTTGTCACATCATCCTTATTTTATTGTTTGTTTATTCTGATTTTGTGCCTATAAATACCAGAACAGAGAGCAAGGAGAGGATATACTTTTGGCAATTGTTTAATACTTCATTCTATTTTCATTTTGTTGAAGCTTTGTAAATACTAGTTAGTTACCTTGAGTTTCTTGCCTTCTTTTGATCTTGCAACCTCTTTATTGAGCTTGCAAGTTTAGGTTTTGGTTATTGAACTCATGGTTTGTATCATCCATTTGGAATTAATGAAGCTTTCATTTGAGCTCTCGGGTTCTTAGTATTTCTATTTCTTTCCTTACTTGCAATTTAATTTCATGCCATTTACTTACTTGCAATGTTGTGTTATTTCTTTTATTTCTTCTCTTTTGCACTTTATTTTTTTGTTGTGATGGTTTGTGAATGGTGATATTGTTAAGGAAAGAGAGTGGTTATGTAAGTTAAGGTTTTCTTACCCTACCAAGGTATCGGTGATCCCTAACCGTGACCGGTTGCGTTTGGTTTGGCCGGAGGAGAAAGTCAAGAGGCAAGAATGGACGGACAAGGGTCAATAAGCCGTATTTCACTAATACCATATTTAAGCATCCTAATCCATGCTGTTGCCGATTACTCGAGCTTCAATAGTCAAGTTAGGAACAAAGGAATGAGTACAAATTTTCCTAACTTACACTAACCTATCTCTATCCCTAACAAGCTTATATTTTGCATATACAAAAACTTAGGTTAGAATCAAACCGTTCCGACCTTTGGCTTAACTCGTGAGAACAAGAACTTAGAACGCTCTATCTCTCTGCGGACGACCCGTACTCATCACGGCTAGCTACACGCGACGCCGTCTTGATTGCTGTTAATTTTAAACTTAATACGACACGCGAAATCTCACTCAATCAGTGATACACCTACAAACTAATTAGAATGATGAAAATTTGACAAACTAGAACTCTAATTAGGAACGGTAAAGATATGGTTTTTATTAAAATAAATTCAACCTAGGTCATTATTCTTAATAACCTAAAACTAAGTTTTTAATATTCTATCTAGATGATCTTTTATAATTGATAGACTATTGTTAATTAAGTTTTCATAACCTATGCTTTTATATTAAGTAATAGAAAACATATTAGAAATAGATCTAGAAAAGAAGTAGTATCTTTTAAACCAACCATAGAAAGATAAGCAGTACAAAAACCCTAAAACACTCTATCTAATAAAAAAACCCATTTTTATTTGCACTTTTAAAAAAAATTCTATCTTTTTAACTTAGTTTAAAAGTAGTTAACACACCTCTATGTGTAAACGATCCTCAAGTATGACTATAATAAACTGTATACTTGCGGTTAAATTTAGAGGCTATAAAAATCCCCATCAAGTTTTTGGTGCCGTTACCGGGGAGGTGTAATTTAATTACATTTAAATTTAAGTTTTATATTTTAGTTGTAAACTAAATTATTTTCTTTTCCTTTTCTTTTCTTTTTTTTTTAAAGAAAACATAAAACTACATAAAATGAAACCATGGTATAAAGCATGAACAAAATATTACATGGGATGCACACAGCATGTTTATCTAAATAAATTTGGTTTAATGCATAATTAGTGAAATACTAATCAAATTTAACATTAAACTTATATGTAAATAATTATATATTAATTTATAAAAACCCAAATCAATTAAATGCTTTTATAGTGATAATTCATGTAAATTTCCAATTATTTTCCAAAATATAGGTATATAATCATACCATTCTACAAAAACTCAAATCAATATTTGTATAATATCCATAAAATTTATTATTTTATTATTTAAATTCAAAAATAATTTTTATATTTTCTGAAATGTTTCACGTAATGAACTTGATATCGTTGAAGGAACTCGAGTGGTTTTGAAATGGAGTGGTTTAGACTCCGCATTTTAAAACCAGTAACATAAACTTTTGCTCTAGAGTGAACTCCTCGTGATGGGATCAAGGCTCTTTCCTCATAGAATGACGTGCAGGATATTCCTAACCGATACCTCTATATAAAGCAAAAGATTACGACTAAATCAATACAAGTTTCTAAGCCACACCAGAAACAACCAAAATAGCATGCTTTTATATGCCATCCGCATTCGCCACGGGGTCCCGGGGCTTCACCGTAAGGTTACTTAACTTACGGCAGGACGGGAACAGAGCTTGCGTGGATGCAAAACATATAGAAATATCTACTAAATATAATATATACATATATATATATACACACACACACATATATACATATACATACATACATACATACATACATACATACATACATACATATATATATATATATATATCAATATCGCAGGCAGATAATAGTCATCGCAGGCAGATAATAGTCATCGTAGACAGATAATAGTCATCACAGACAGATAATAATCATCACAGGCATGCGAACAACAAAATGGAATAGCCGATAAATTAGGAGCCCCACGTTTCATTTGAACCGCAAATGAGACGTGACGTTTCCCGGTCGTGTGGATAGCCCAGACAAAGTCGATCCTAGACCCCTACGAGTGCGGCAAGCAACCAGCCAATTTTAGAAACTGGGTAACACGCCCTCAATGACATAAGTCGGTCACCCATCACTTTTTAGAATCCAGTAACTTGTGCACCCCTCCGTGGGTTTAATTCTATAACCCCTACAAGTGAGGTGAGCAACCCACATATTCTAGAGCGAGGAGGCCCGATTTCAACTCCATGAGTTGGCCGCCTGCTGCACTCTAGAAACGGCTACTCGAGCACTTCTCATGGGTTAATCGTAGTACAGAAATGAAATATATACAACGGTGACATCGACCGCATCCTGGTCGAGCCCCAATAAAAGAAGTACATAATACGGAAACAACGGCCACATGTTGGAGCCCGTCCTGAACAAATGAATACAACAATGTAAATAAAACTGTACAAGGAATCTCACAAGGGGCTGTCCGACACGACAATCTAACTAAACCATAAACAAGATATATATCCACAAAAACAGGCAACAGAAGCAAGTGTGCAATCCCATCTAATTGAGCATATACCAATTAGACGATATTGAACAACACATATCCGCATGTAAACAAAGTTACGATAATAGAATTCAAAACACAAATAGCACACATCCCAAATATACTAAGGGTTAAACTCTAAGTGCACTAATCATCCACAAACTAAGTTTTAAGCCAATTCGGGAGTCCGAATCAAAACAAAACGTGTCTGAACCTTCGCGAAAAGTTCAAACATGAAATTAACTATCAAACGGAGGCCTAAGGGGGTACCCTACCCAAAAGATCCGTGTCCTTAAGTCTTCTATCCTCTTCGATTTCTTTTAAGGATCTCCTTGAAAAAGCTTGATCACCTTTCCTTACTCCTTGAGATCTCCTGGATCGTGCTTGATCATCGGTCTTCCTTCGTCGAAGATGATCCACCCGAGGGATGTAGTCCATGGCTCTAGCTCCACACTAAGAGTCTAGTGGAGCAACTAGAGAGTTTAGATTGCTAATCTAAAGTGTCTAGGATGTAGTGTATGGATCTAAGTGTGTATCTATCTCAATTCCTCTCTTGATTCTCAACACATGAGATTGTAGAGAGGAGGTTGAAGATGAAGGTGGAGGAGCTCAAGAAAGCTAGTGAGGAGAGTGAAACCAAATGGTGAGAGTGAAAATGAAATCCCATGAAAGAGAAAAAGATCAACCATAGTTTTGTAAAACAATTTTTACAATATTAAAAAACCAACCATGCTTGAATAGTTTGCACAAATGAATTGAAAATTCATTTGTCAACCCTATTGAAGCATGGTTCTCACCATACCTCTCTCCACCTTTATATCTCATTTTTCATTTAAAGATAAATGGATAAATCTAAAATGAGGTGTCCACCTTCTAGAATGTTTTCCGTATAAATACGGATTACACTCTACTATATATACATACCTGTATTCGTATCAAAATACGAATACCCAAAGAGATAGAATAACACAAAGAATATAATATGAGAATATACATATCGAAATACATATATGTAAATTATTAAATCGATACCTGATTTAATAATCCGGCTCAATCCCGAGCCGGCTAGTATTATCAACTGTCCGATCGAAAGTCCGGGTAATTAGTACAATCAATCGATCGGAACCCTGCACGTATCCAATACGGCTACTACATCATTTTGCCTTAACCAGGAAAACCCTCTGTGTGGGACTCTAATGACTCGACAGTACGCCGGCAATGAGTTACTGGATAAATCCATAACCACAAGCATGTTAGTGGCACTAGATATACATAACGGCTACCCGGGTACCTGTCGAAAAGGAAGGTCGACGAGCAAACTCATCCGGATCCCTACTGAGCCTATTGTGAAAATCTCCATACAGTCCGGTCTCTTCGTCTGAGAGTATCGCATACCGGGTATAGGGGTGGTAAACGTCAGACCATAATAACCCGATAATTCATGCTGATGTGGCTCAGGACTAATCCGGGAAACTACTGATCAACCTATCAGTAAATCCCAACTGCCTTGGCCAAGGTCTTATGGTGCTGGCCAATCGAACACAATGCGATATCAACTCCTTATACCGGGAGAGACAAATTCCCAACAATCGCTCACTGCCTCCATGTGGCTCGGGACTGTACCCAACTAAAACCTGTTTGCACGACACAGTAGAGCCGTGGTAGGGTAGTAATCAAAGCACAGTGGGAACTCACACGAGACAAATGACAATCTCAGGTCTGAAGATTAACCTGTACTCATGTCACCTAAGAACTGCTATCTGGCGATAGGTATAGTACTATCTAGATGTTCTCCGTCCAGTGTACTCATCCCCAGTGAGCATCTGTATACGATCTTAGGTGCGAATGACCAATGGCTGTGGGACCAACCATTGCCCCTCGTCGGGGTCTAGAAATGTATACACTAGTCTACTCCGGAATATCGATGCCCTGTCTCGATACTCCCACCACTCGGGATACTTTAAGGATGTGCTTATCGACTACCCAGCTCCTATAAGTATGATCGCCATCAAAAAGCAAGTAGTCAAGCAATGATCCTACTATTAGTGATATGTATGCCCTAGAGGCCATTACTATACATACGATGTATATTGTAGTGGATGCTTGGACATATATATGGAGGACTTTCTTGCTCGACATGATAGTATGCTATCTGGTTACTCTTTATCTTAACATGTACTCTGATTGTATCTATGTTACATGTTGATAAATCCCTTAGAATGAGTACTTGACTACTAGGACTATGATGCAGATCATACTAGTAGGGACAGTGTAGTCGCTAAGTACATTCTTCAAATGTTCTTAGTCGTAGGTGTATCGAGACAGGGCATCGATATACCAGAGTAGACTAGCGTATAGCTTCTCGACCCATGTAGATGGACGGTGGATGATCCCATATCCATTGGTGTTTAACATCAGAGACATTATACGGGTGCTCAGTGGAGACTGGGTACACTGGACGGACTCGCCTAGAACTCCCAGATGGTATTATACCTCACGTCAGATCGCAGTTCTCTGGTGACACTGGTATAGGTTAGTCTGTAGACCCGAGATCGTCATAGAGTCTTGTGTGATTCCTACTGTGCTTTGATTTCCACCTTACCACGTTCAAGAGAACGTGCAAAACGGTGGCTTTTGGGTACAGTCCCGAGTCACATGGAGGCAATGAGCGATAGGAGGGATTTCGTCTCTCCCGGTATTGGGAGTTGATGTTGCGTTGTGCTCGATTGGATATAACAGGAAGTCCTTGGCCAAGGCTGCTTCAAAGATATACTGGTAAGTGTTATCAGTAGTTTCTTGACCCGTTATGAGCCTTATATTGACATGACTTATCGAGTTACTGGGGTCTGACATTTACCACCCCTAGACGAGATATGCGACATATCAGACGAAGAGACCGGACTGTATGGTAATGTTACTGATTGGATTCGCAGGAGTGTGAGCAGGCTTGCTTATTGATCTTCTGATCGCTCAATACCCGGGTGGCCGTTACGTTTAGCAGACCGCTTGCGGCTTGTGGGTGTTCGATATGATCATCACCTACTGCCGGCTGATTTGTAGAGATTTTATAGATCAAAAATATAATTACCGCAATCAAGAACGGCGTCGCTTGTAGTTAGCCGGTGAGTACGGGTCAGTCCACAGGGATTTTGTGTTTTCCTAATTAAGTTAACGAGTTAATTCCGATGGGTGTCGGATTGATTTATTAAATCTAAAAACTACCAATTTAAGTTATACTAAGATTATCTGGATCTAAGTCTTGCTAGGGTTAGGCTTAGGGGAAGTTGAGAGATCAAAGGTTTCCTCACCGCTTTCAATACCCTATTTTAGATCTATTAGATATTATGGTAATTATCAATAAAGTGGATTAGAATCTTTTGGGAAGATGTTTCTTCCTCTAGGTTCTTGCCCTTCCTTTATCGATCCTTATCCTAACCTCCATGGAAAACACGCGCAACCGGTCCTTTATACTACGGTATCACCGTTACCTCGAGGGGTAAGGTGCCGCACGGAGCGGTGTGTGCGTGTATGCATGGTGTTCTAATTCTTAGGTGTGAAGGGGCAAGAAAGGGGTGAGAGATCTCATCTTTCAAACCTTTCCCTAAGGCTAACCCTAACAAGCGAGGAGACTACTCGCTCATTAGGGGATTAAAAGACATTCTAAATTAAAAGAGAACTAAAGCAAAGAAATAAAAGTAACTTACTAATTTTTATTGATGGCTCTCTCCAAACATCAACGCAGTACAGATCTGAATTTGTGAAATGAAAAGAGGCATGGCCTCATACAAGATTTAGAGTTCCTATTTATAGAGGATAGGAACCCTAGGGTTACAATTGACTCGCATATTTGCATTTACAAAAATACCCCCTAAGTAAAGGCCTAGTCAGCACTCCGCGCACCGCCAAAGTTTTCTGCGCCGACACGGGCCATACCCGGCCGCGGTTCAGCGGCCAAAGGCATGCTTTGGCCGCGGTTCCGCGGCCAAAGTGTGGTCTTGTGCTTCGGTTTTTTTGGTCTGCTACTGGTTGACTTTGTATTCTTTTTTTCTATGGTTCTTTTCTCAGATTGGCTTCTAAGTTTCTTCCAGATCTTTCCAGTGAACATTGTAGTGGACTTTTGCCGTTGCTTCGTGATGAAGTCTTGGACCTTGCGTTGCTTTGTACTTTGTGAACTGATCTGCATGTAGGCTTGATCAAGATCCTTCTGTTTGTTGGTCAAAGTCTCACTTTTGCATCGTCTTTTATCTTTTTCACTGTTTTTGCTCCTAGAACCTGTAACCTGTACTATGTAGCAGACATGGGTCAAAAGCACCTGTTTATTTGTAAAATACATAAGAATGGGGAATATAATAATGCAATATTATGGTATGAACAAATACCCCCAAACTTATCTTTTGCTCGTCCTCGAGCAAACTTTTTTTTATTCTCGACAAAAAACCTAACCGCGCTTTCGCAGGGAATCGCGATTGCACTGAGCTCATGCAACAAGCCATTAAACCTCTAGGTGTCCCTAGTAGGAGGAGTGTTGTCTCCTGAGGGTTTTCTGCGGATACTACCCACAAAATCCTATCAATTTGGCTTTTCCGACTTTAATTCTCCAATTAGGGTTTCTAACAAGGAACTCTATTATCTTCGACTTGCAAATTTTCCACCCATATTCTTCACACTTCCTCATCATCTAATTTAAGATTATATATATTCTGTAGACTTACTTAGCTTTCGGCATCTCTTAAGTTTTCCTTCTAGGGTTCCATCTCCACTTAGGAATTTTTATCAACTCTATTAAAGATACAAGTTCTATTCTTCACTCCTTTCTTTCATCTAAACTCCAATCACATACCCCTACGTGTGTGTATAAATCACCCCTACACTTGGAAATTCAAATCAAGCAATCATACTCTTGTCCTTTTGTCCAAAGCACTTATTAATTGGTGAATTTTTAAATGAATTTTGCTTACACATCCTTCATGCGACCGTTAATACTTCTTGAGGTACCAATGACCGATTACAAGATGTGTTTGCACATTAAAGCGTAATTCCTAGTCTTGCAACACCCAAGGCTTTAGCAGTGACTCCCAAACCAGTTGGTCTAAGGCACTACGTGATGAAGCACCCTCGCTAAATATATTTTTTTCTATTTTTGCAGCCTCAAGTAGTCATAATCACGCATCTTGAAACCCTAAAGATAACCTACCTTAAAGTTTAGTGGTAGAAAGTATATGTTTTTGTAGTTTATTTAGAAATAGGCAAATTTTGAGTTCACTTCTTGGGCTAAGTCAAAGCAAAGGAAAAGTATTGATATTTTTATTAGAGTATGAGTTTGAAAAATAATTCCTAGCTTAAGTCTAGATTCTGAAAATGTATACCCTACAATTTGCACAATCACACACCTTAAAACTTGGAATAGTAGAGGAGACCTTGAAATGCTCTTGTCTAAAGTACTTAGTACGAAGAAAATAAAATAAAAAATACAAGTGTGAATAAAGAAAGGAAAAAATGAACACTGGTTTTTGTGATTACTTAAGGCTGTAAAAAATAGAAAAATATTTAGCGAGGGTGCTTCATCACCTAGTGCCTTAGACCAACTGGTTTGGGAGTCACTGCTAAAGCCTTGGGTGTTGCAAGACTAGGAAGTACGCTTTAAAGTGCTAACGCATCTTGTAATCGGTTGTTGGTACCTCAAGAAGTATTAACAGTCGCATGAAGGATGTGTAAGCAAAAATTCAATTAAAAATTCACCAACTAATAAGTACTTTGGACAATGGACAAGGGTATGATTGTTTGATTTGAATTTCCAAGTGTAGGGGTGATTTATACACACACGTGGGGATATGTGATTGGAGTTTAGATGAGAGAAAAGAGTTAAGAGTGAAGAATAGAACTTGTATCTTTAGTAGAGTTGATAGAAATTCCTAAGTGGAGATGGAACCCTAGAAGAAAAACTTAAGAGATGCCGAAAGCTAAGTAAGTCTATAGAACATATATAATCTTAAGTTAGATGATGAGGAAGTGTGAAGAATATGGATGGATAATTTACGAGTCTAAGATCTAGTTGTTCCTAACCAGTTGACCTATTTGTCAAACTCAAATCAAATATGGCTAAAATTGAATACAATAATTTTTATGATTTTTGAAATTTTTTAATTTTTATGGGTTTTAAAATAAGTATGCAAATGCAAAAATATACACATGAATGCGAAGGAAGAAAACATACCGAGCATACCCCCAAACTTAAACTAGACAGTGTCCTCACTGTCATGCTACACCAAGAGGGTCAAAATTGTCGGCACTCCCCTGTTTATTTATTTACAATTTTTTTATATTTTCTAATGTTTTGAAAATTTTCTTTTAGAAAAGTAAAACAAAAAATATATATACATATATACAACAAGGTTCCCCCTAAACTTAAGCTTAGCCTTATACAAGCTAAAGGTTAGCACCAACCATTCAAAAATCTTATCGTGGTAATGGCCGAGTTGGTGAATGAATGGAGTGGAAAGAAAAGAGATGAGAAGCACACGAGACCGTGTGGAGGTAGAAACGGGATACGGTCTCGGTGGGGGAGAAGAATGGCGGAAAAGAGAAAGAAGGGTAGCACGATCTTGAGGGTGTAAATCGAGTGAATAAATTAGCACAATTTGTGATGACCGATGTGTTAAAAACGATTGTGCTAATCTATAAACTCATCGAGAATGGGGTCAAATCCCTCAAGATTCGCAAGAAAGCATGGGTACATCGAACTTGGTAAAGGAGATGAGAGCGTAACGGTCTCTTGCACGGTCGGAACGATAGGAAGGAAGAAAGGGAGTGAATTAGGGATAGTGTTATTCTCACTTAAGTAATCTGTCTCGAACTTGAAGGATTCCATCAATGGTTCGAAACAACTGTAAGCAACCGAGTCTGATGGTTCAACTAACTCATCTGAAAATTCAAAGGACTCAAACTCGGGCTGCGAGTCATCAACATCGTCCGAAAAAGTGAAACACTCGTAGGTGTTATCGTCTGTGAGAACTGTGTTAGATTCAAAAAGAAAATTTTCAAACTCACAGTCTTCAAGTGTGATATTAGGCGCGGTCAGAACGATGGAAAGGAGGGAGGGTGATTTAGGTAAAGGTTCAAGAGGATGAATTGGAAAATCCGACACATCAAACAAAAATGGTTCAACCTCAATATTATCCTCAAGACTCTCATCAATATTATCCTCATAAGTCTCCTCAATAGTTAACTCATCCATGCTATTATCATCAAAATCAAGACACATATGAAGTTCGGGAGAAACATTTAATGACTCGGGATGATGAATTGGACATAAAATTTCAATCAAATCTACTGGTTCATTATCCAAAATATTCCTGGTGTCTATATCCTTAATCAAGTGAAAATCAATATTTTCTGACACCTCATCAAAAGCATGGATATTTATCGATTTAGGTTCTAGAGTGGAGGTGTAAAGATCGAAAGGATTAAGTGTGGTTTCACTCGAAAGGGGTTCTTCACAATCTGGCACATCAAGAACTACAAAGTCACACAACTCGTTTTTATTTTTAACTGGTGAACTATTTGGGACAATCGATGGAAAATCGGAGTTGTGGGCTTCAAGTGGGTATGGGTAGGTCTGATTTGGGAATGTGTAGAACTCACTCGCTCCTCTCAAATTCTCCCTCTGTCCAACTGCTTCCTCATACATTGAAAAATTTGGAGCTAGTTGGAAACCAGCTACCGGTTCACTAGGTTGTATAAGGGCGGATATGGATGCATCTACATTCCTCACCATTTTGTTTGTTGCTAAAATATAAGCCTCCAACGACTCTTCCAAACTAGACTTGGGTGGTAAGGGGGTTTCGGTAAAAGATTCGAAATTGTTTGGATATGTGAAACTCCCAAAAGGCTGTGTAGAAACAGTGTCTAGTGACGGTGGGAAAGTCGGGTAGGAATGGTAGGAAGTGGGTGGTTGGACAGGGGTAGGGTCAACATGTGGATAAAAAGGTGAATAGTCTTGTGGATCCCTAGAACTAGATGAGTGGAGAGGGGTGAAAGATCGGCTACGAGATTGAGCAATATGCTCAGCAATGAACATCGGTTTAGGAGTTACAGCAGGACTTGAAAAAGTGGTATCAACATATGAAGGTGGTGAAGGTTGACATGGTTGACACAAAGTGGGTTGCAAAGTCGAACTGTTTCTCCTAGACGCTTCTATTTGATCTTTCAAAGAAATTTTGGGCATGGAGAGATTTTCCTTAAATCGACCGAAGCAATTGACGTACGAGACAAAGTTAAGTTCGGGATACCAAAGTTCGGCAAGAGATTTATGATGTGGGGTATCCATGATAGAAGAAAGAGAAGAGAAAGAAGGTAGTTGGTGCAAGAATTTCTTAGCGGCAAACTTTGCAAGTTTTGTTAAAATTTTTTTCCTTTTCCCCCCTTTTTTTATTTGGAACTGTTTGCAAAATTTTTTTTTATAAAGGGCTAAGACACACTTTCGATCAACCAAAAATGCACAATCAGGCCTAGATCTAGGGTCACCTAGGTCAGCTAGACAGCTCCTAACTGTTCCAAAGGGCTAGAAATAGGACCTCAAACCGCCTCTTCATCGCCAATTGCGGCCAGGTAAGTGCCAGGTGAGTGGGAGGCTCCCCGCTACAAGTAGCGGTCCTAATTAAGTAACCACTTGCCTTAGACACACTTGCCTAGACACCGCAAAGTCAGGTTAGGATTAACGGCCGATGCCTATAACTAGTCCTCTATCCTATTGAGCTCGAAGTCCTTAGGGCTGAGTCTAGTATTTTTTAATTAAAAATTGGTAAATGCAAATGCTTTATGTGATTTCTGGGGTCCTGGGAAGGGTGATGAAATCCCCACCCAATCTGAATTGGTCAAAAGCCCCTTAAAATCCGATTAAAGATATGCAAAACAGTAAATCACTTGCAATCAAATCTTTTTATTTTATGCGCGGCGCAAAGAATCCTGCACAAGATTTGTTATTGAGAAGGGGGAAGATTTTTTATCTTTTTAGGCGCAAAGAAATCCTGCAGGATATTTGACAAAAGATATATGGAGATTTGCAGAGGGGGAGAAAGAAAGCAAACAGTGCAAAATTTCGTGCGTTGAAGACTCCAAAGGACCGCGGTTTAGCCGCACAAACTCCTTTCTGGCCGCGGTTTAGCGGTGGAAACGGCGGCGCGGATCTCCAGAAAAATTGTGGTGTTCTGTTTTTCCAGACCCTTTCTGTTCTGATGTACCTTTTTCTGTTTCGCACTCAGGATTTTTCAGATCCGTCGATCCTGCAAAGATTCACAAAAAATACCCTTCAAACAATAAATGATAATTTTTTTATAATTTTGATATTTTAGATTTTTATGATTTTTTTAATTTAGATTAATCCGAAATTGCAAAAAAAAAATACTACGCCATCCCCGACAACGGCGCCATTTGATTTGTAGAGATTTTATAGATCAAAAATATAATTACCGCAATCAAGAACGGCATCGCTTGTAGTTAGCCGGTGAGTACGGGTCGGTCCACAGGGATTTTGTGTTTTCCTAATTACGCTAACGAGTTAATTCCGATGGGTGTCGAATTGATTTATCAAATCTAAAAACTACCAATTTAAGTTATACTAAGATTATCTGGATCTAAGTCTTGCTAGGGTTAGGCTTAGGGGAAGTTGAGAGATCAAAGGTTTCCTCACCGCTTTCAATACCCTATTTTAGATCTATTAGATGTTATGGTAATTATTAATAAAGTGGATTAGCATCTTTTGGAAAGATGTTTCTTCCTCTAGGTTCTTGCCCTTCCTTTATCGATCCTTATCCTAACCTCCATGGAAAACACGCGCAACCGGTCCTTTATACTACGGTATCACCGTTACCTCGAGGGGTAAGGTGCCGCACGGAGCTGTGTGTGCGTGTATGCATGGAGTTCTAATTCTTAGGTGTGAAGGGGCTAGAAATGGGTGAGAGATCTCATCTCTCAAACCTTTACCTAAGGCTAACCTTAACAAGCGAGGAGACTACTCGCTCATTAGGGGATTAAAAGACATTCTAAATTAAAAGAGAACTAAAGCAAAGAAATAAAAGTAACTTACTAATTTTTATTGATGGCTCTCTCCAAACATCAACGCAGTACAGATCTGAATTTGTGAAATGAAAAGAGGCATGGCCTCATACAAGATTTAGAGTTCCTATTTATAGAGGATAGGAACCCTAGGGTTACAATTGACTCGCATATCTGCATTTACAAAAATACCCCCTAAGAAAAGACCTAGTCAACACTCCGCGCACCGCCAAAGTTTTCTGCGCTGACACGGGCCATACCCGGCCGCGGTTCCGCGGCCAAAGGCATGCTTTGGCCGCGGTTCCGCGGCCAAAGTGTGGTCTTGTGCTTCGGTTTTTTTGGTCTGCTACTGGTTGACTTTGTATTCTTTTTTTCTATGGTTCTTTTCTCAGGTTGGCTTCTAGGTTTCTTCCAGATCTTTCCAGTGAACATTGTAATGGACTTTTGCCGTTGCTTCGTGACGAAGTCTTGGACCTTGCGTTGCTTTGTACTTTGTGAACTGATCTGCATGTAGGCTTGATCAAGATCCTTCTGTTTGTTGGTCAAAGTCTCACTTTTGCATCGTCTTTTATATTTTTCACTGTTTTTGCTCCTAGAACCTGTAACCTGTACTATGTAGCAGACATGGGTCAAAAGCACCTGTTTATTTGTAAAATACATAAGAATGGGGAATATAATAATGCAATATTATGGTATGAACACCGGCGTATTGACGAGTCTTTAGAGTCCTACACAGGGGTTTCCTGGCTGAAGCGAAACGGAGTAGGAGCACATATGTGATATGTGCGGGACCGTGATTAATACGATATGTGATACCGTATTCCATTCTCATGATATGTGATATCGCTCGGTTATATATGATATAGCCGGGTTATCGGATCAAGTGTTGATTCGATAAGTTGATTCATTTAATATTAGTCGGTTGTATATGATATAGCCCGATTATTAAATCAAGAGTTGATTTAGTAATTTAATGTATAATTATATATTTGATATATTACATTACATTAACTAGTATTATCTCACTTAAGATTTCTTTTCTCACTTGATGTGCACATTGTATATATGTGATATGTTTATTTGTGTACATGAATTATATCATGCTTGATGATACATGCAAGATGGGTGTATGAGACTTATACCATACTAGGGTTTGTGTTTGGGTTTTATTTATCATTAAGTAATTCAAAACTAAAATTCTTTTGTCATGGAAAGAAGCTTTTGGAAGCTTGGATTTGCATTGACTAAAGTCTTCAAGTTTTGTTTTGCCTAAAGATATTTGTTAACCCTACCCTTAACCTTAGTCCTTGGTTAATTCTCTACATGAGTTAGGCATGAAGGCTTAACTCACCCATGGTTGCAATAATTGATTAGTATGAGGATTAATTCATATGATTAGTTCATCATCTTTTTCTTTTTCTTCCTCCTCAAAAAAAGCTTTCTAGCTTCAATGGAGGTATGAGAAATAATGTGAGAAAATCAATTCTTAAGTGAGCCCACTTCCTAATTCATCATCCTCTACTACTTTCCATTTAGTATAGGGTGTTTGCTTCACTAATTCCATAGTTAGTGAAGAGATAGCTTGGGTTAGTGTCTTCTCGATGTAGATCATCTTTGGCCTCGAAGTTTTTGAAGCAAGCATGTTCGTTTCTTCGTGGGAGTCACTCTAGAGTCTGGAGTTCACGATCGCAGCGAAGGGACTACTACACGGAGCTATTGAAGTGAAGAACCGGTCTACAAAGGTTATATTCCTTGCTCACTAGACTTGCAAAGTGTTTGCATTTTATATTCCGTTGATTTCTAGTAAACGATTCTAAGTTAGGGTTAGCTAAAACGACAAATTTTTGAATTTGGCATGGACGATGCCTCTCAAGACCTTGCTGCCGTCTTAGGTAACCCTGCACAATACCCAGTAAATACTGTGAACTAACATGTTTAAAATTTTCGATCGACCAAATTTACCGAAGTGGGCCCCAAGCACAATACCCAGTACTCAGAAAAATCTGGGCCCAAACAGAATATACCATAAACCCCAATTCCAGGTTTAAAGAGTTCTGTAGGAAAAATAGTACGGTGAAGACACTTTTGTGCGGCGGAACCGCGGCCAGAACAGGGGTTTGGCCGCGGTTCCACGGTCATGCTACAGTGTCACACTACCATTTTTCAACAGAATTCTTATAACTTCCTGCATGTTTTTCTGCAACACCCTGAAATTTTTTTCGAGCCAAAACAAATTTCGACAGAAACATATGCAATGGAAATGCGGTTTTGGGATAAATGTTCGATAGAAATTTTAAACTCGCTAGAGCAAGCTAGACTAGGTTAATGGCGTGGCTCTAATACCAGTGTAAGTGCACGGCGGCGTCCCGGCCGTCAATCCGACGCCGGAATGCGGAAACGAAACTTTTCTAGAACTTAGAAATCGGTACCACCGCGCACTAAAATCCCGGATCGGGCCATTAATCTAACTCTAGCAAACAAGAAAAAGAGTAGAGAAGCTATACCAAGCGATCCGTGTCCTTCGGTCTTCGCCTCCACTCCGATCTCCTCGCGGAATCTCCGGTCGTCACCTCCTCGTCGGGACGGGCACCACAACGCCGGGTTCTTTTACGGGCTCCCACCTCTGGACCGAGACAACTCGGGCGCGAAGTTGGCTAGCCGACGCGTCCAAGGTTGAAGTAGAGTAGTGTAGAATGGTTTGTCTCTTTGGGGTTGTGAAGTTGCTTTTTATGAAGGAGGAGAGGAATGAACTTTGGAAATGAGCTATGGGATTTTTGGTGTAAGAAAAATGAGATGAAGAATTTCCACTCTCCAAATGAACCTCTCTCATCTCTCCCCTCAAGTGGCCGGCCATGAATGAGAGTGGGAAATATGAAGGGGGGTGAGCACAAGCTAGGTGGAAGGTGACCATAAGAAAATGTGAGGATAATGAGGAATTAATGTCACACCAAAGCCAAATCATTTCCTATCTCATAAATGCACATCATGATGAATAAAGAAAGGAATCAAAAGATGCTAGATTTATCATAATGCCTCAATATACAAATAACCCCCTCCACAAATGATAATTTGCACACTTGCAAATAACCCCTCCATCAAATATCAGCCAACGAAAGGAAGAAAGAAAAAACTGGCTGAAACGGAATGCAAACTGGCAACTTCAGAAAACTGATCCCGTAATAAATTACAGGAAAACCCCGCGACTGTATATACATACCCGCATTTGTATTCCCACTGAATACAAATGCAATGAGACAAAATCTACACTGTTCAATACTAGGATCCGGCTTAAACCAAAGCCCGCTAGTAAAATCCGTCCAATCATGATCCGTGCAATACCGCGCGTATCTGATTGAACCCTGCCATATCTCCATACGGCCTCTACAGCATTTTGCCCGAAACTTGAGAAACTGGTCTGTGGGGGACTCTAAAGACTCGTCAACACCTTGGTTGTAGATTTAACCACTAGCACGTCAGAGGTATTAGCCAATACGTAACGGGCTACCAGGTATTGACCAAAAGGGATGTCGATGAGTGAACTCATCCTGACACCCTACTGAGCCTGTCAGTGACAATATCCGTACAGTCTGGTCCGTTCGTCTATGAGCATCGCATGGCGGGCCTAGGGGGTTGGTAAAAGTCAGACCCCCAAAAGCGGTACAAGTCGTGTCGGAGAGTAGCCCAGAACACCCCGAGATACTACTGGAATACCTACTAGTAAATCTTCTGCCTTGGCCAAGGACTTCGTGTAATGGCTCTCCTAGACACAGCGAGACCTCACCCCCAATACCGGGAGAGACGAACCCTTGCAGATCCGCTCACTGCCTCTATGTGGCTCGGGACTGTACCCAACTAAAACCTGTTTGCACGTCTCCTTTGAGCGTGGTAGGGTAGTAATCAAAGCACAGTGGGAACTCACACGAGACAAATGACGATCTCAGGTCGATGAACTAACCTGTACACATGTCACCAAGGAACTGCTATCTGACGTCTGGTATAATCCCAACTAGCATGTTCCCGGCGAGTCCTGTCCGGTGTACTCATAACCCAATGAGCACCTGTATACATCTTAGGTGAACCAACTGACACCAGTGGCTTGTGAGACCGGCCACCGCCCCTCATCGGGGTCTCGACTGTATACACTAGTCTACTCTGGAGTATCGATGCCCTATCTCGAAACTCCCACGACTAGGGACCTTTTAAGTATGTGCTTATAGACCCCAGCTCCCACATATATGATCGCCCTCATACTGCTGGCAGTCAAGCAAGAATCCTAGGGGCTCTATCAACGTGCAATAGTGATCAGTAATGTCACCTAAAGCAGTACACAATGATAAAGATAAACGAGATAGCATACTATCGTCTTGAGTAAGACTGTCCTACCGGCATAGGTCCTTCCTCAATCATTGCAATCACGTGCCTGTGATCCAATAATTGACTCTGAGGGCACTATCTCCAACAATAATTTTGTATTGTTAGATAATGTTTTGAACATTTCCTATATCAAGAGTTGATCGGTTCAGGCACGTTATTTAAAAGCATATACGTTCTAAATCAAACTACAGTTCTTAACATACAGAACACATACAAGGGGATGAATTCAGAAATGAACAAATCCTTCTTGAGGCATTGTAGACTAGGTCATATCAATGCGACCCGACTAGCTAAGTTACATTTAGATGCATATTTAAATCAGTTTGAATCTATATCTTGTGAAACTTGCCAGTCATGTCACAAAGATAAGATGACCATAGCTCCGTTTATTGGAAACAGAGAAAGAGTTAGTGAACGCTTGGGATTGATACATGATGATGTATGTAGGTCCCCTGTCTACACATGCCAGGATTGGTTCTTTGTACTCCATTACATTCACTGATGATCTCTCAAGATTCGCACATGTGTTCCTGTTGAAACACAAGTCTGAAGCTTTTGAGAAATTCATAGAATATAAGTCAGAAGTAGAGAACCAAAACGGGTATAAGTATTATATCCTATGATGAGATCAGGGAGGAGAATACTTGAGCACAGAATTCCTGGACTATTCTAAAGGAGAATGAGATTCTCTCTCAACATTACTCCTCCGCATACACCACAACACGTTGGTATATCGGGGTGGAGCAATCGCACCCTATGCGATATGGTGTGCACTACTGAGTTGCCTATTTCCTTTTGGGGTTTATGCACTCGAGAAGCTGCAAACCTATTGAATCGGGTTCTAATCAAATCAGGTGTCTACCACTCCATATGTGATATGGTATGGGAAGGCCCCATCTCTTAAGGACGTTAAGATTTGGGTTGTCCGGCCTATGTCTAAAAGCAAAATCCGGATAAGCTCGAGGCAAGGTCTGTTCTGTGGAAGTTTGTTGGATATCCCAAGCATTCGCAAGGGAATATCTTCTACCATACTGAAGAGTAAAAGGTGTTTTGTTTCTCAGCATGCCACCATTGGGAAAGGGAATTTCTTGTGAAGAAATTAGTGGTCATGAGGTAGAACTGGAAGGAGTTCCAGCTACACAAACTACAACTGATGATTTAGTAGAACCGGAGGATTCAATAGTTCCCAACGAACCTCAGCCTCTGCGCCAATCTAGTAGGGTTCCTCATCCACCTAAGAGATACTTCGGTTTCTCTATGACAGTGAGAGCGAGGATTGCATCATGAGATGATGACCCAACTAGTTTCGAGTAGGCCATCAAGAGTGGGGACTCTGTGAGAATGGCTAGATGCTAAGCGATCTGAGATGGAATCCATATAAACCAACAAAGTATGGACTTTGGTTGCTTTATCTGAAGGGTTAAATTCCCATCAGGAGAAAATATATCTTGAGAAGATTACTTGGTGTATATGGAAAAGTTGAGACTTTCAAAGCTAATACTAGTTGCAAAAGGTTCTCGTCATCGACCAGGTGTGGATAATGATGAAACCTTTTCTAGTCCCTATGCTTAAGTCCATCCGGATCCTACTTGCCACTGCTACATACCATGACTACGATATCTGGCGGTTGGGTGTTATGACTGCTGTTCTAAATAGTGATTTAGAAGAGAGCGTCTATAAGTACACAGCCAGAGGGCTTCGTAGACAGTGAGAGCAGCGGAAACGTGTGCAAGTTGCTTTATGGGATAAAACAGGAATCGCGGAGTTGGAACATCTGTTTTGATGTGGTAGTCAAAGAGTTTGACTTCATCAAAATGGTAGATGAACTTTGTATATACAAAAAGATACTAAGGAGTATGGTAGTGATCCTCGTATTGTACGTGGATGGCATACTCTTGATAGGAAAGGAGTTTCCTATGTTATACTCGGTCAATCTCCTCTTATCACAAGGATTCTCCATATAGGATCAAGTTGATACCTCCTAAATCCTGGGTTTTGGATCTATGAGATAGATCTAAGTGGATGTTAGGATTCTCACTAGGTGTAGTGAGATGGTATCAATCGATCCTGTGGAGAATCACTGGATAGCTTCCAGGGTGATAAGGTCGACTGAATGTCAGTCACAGGCATTGTCTTTACTCTCAGTGGAGGGACAGTATGTTGGAAGAGTTCCAAGCTAGATACCGTGACATACTAGACGATAAAGGCCGGATACATTGCTACCAAGGATGCTACCAAAGAGGCAGTCTGGATGTATATAAGTTCATGAGATGAACTTCGTTCCTACCATTGTGTGACAATGGAGTTATGGCTTTGGCCTAGGAACCCCCGTCCCATCAGTGATCCAGACATATTCTTAGGCAGTATCACCTGATCATGGAGATGCAAGATCTCCAGGGAGATCGAGGATAGGAGAGTAGACACAGAGGACAACAGTGCGGATCCACTCACAAAGGCCTATTTCCCAGTAGAGACTTTTATGGGATGGTTGGGTATGAGATACTTCAACCACTGCTGATTGCTGGGTATGAGATACTACAATAGATGGCCCTAGTGTAAGTGGGAGATTGTTAGTGATATGTATGCCCTAGAGGCCATTGCTGTACATACGATGCATATTGTAGTGAATGCTTGGACATATATATGGAGGACTTTCTTGCTCGACATGATAGTATGCTTTCTAGTTGCTCTTTATCTTAACATGTACTCTGATTGTCTCTATGTTACATGTTGAAAAAGCCCTTAGGATGAGTACTTGACTACCAAGACTATGATGCAGATCATACTAGTGGGGACTGTGTAGTCGCTAAGTACATCCTTCAAATGTTCCTAGTCATAGGTGTATCGAGACAGGGCATCGATATACCAGAGTAGACTAGCGTATAGCTTCTCGACCCATGTAGATGGGCGGTGGATGATCCCATATCCATTGGTGTTTGACATCAGAGACAGTATACGGGTGCTCAGTGGAGACTGGGTATACTGGACGGACTCACCGAGAACTCCCAGATGGTATTATACCTCACGTCAGATGGCAGTTCTCTGGTGACACTGGTACAGGTTAGTCTGCAGACCCGAGATCGTCATAGAGTCTTGTGTGATTCCTACTGTGCTTTGATTTCCACCTTACCACGTTCAAGAGAATGTGCAAAATGGTGGCTTTTGGGTACAGTCCCGAGTCACATGGAGGCAATGAGCGATATGAGGGGTTTCGTCTCTCCCGGTATTGGGAGTTGATGTTATGCTATGCTCGATTGGTTATAACAGGAAGTCCTTGGCCAAGGCTGCTTCAAAGATATACTGGTAAGTGTTATCAGTAGTTTCTTGACCCGTTATGAGCCTCATATCGACATGACTTATCGAGTTACTGGTGTCTGACGTTTACCACCCCTAGACGAGATATGCGACATATCAGACGAAGAGACCGGACTGTACGGTAGTGTTACTGATTGGATTTGCAGGAGTGTGAGCAGGCTTGTTTGTTGATCTTATGATCGCTCAATACCCGAGTGGCCGTTACGTTTAGCAAACCGCTTGATGCTTGTAGGTGTTTGATATGATCATCACCTACTGCCGGCGTATTGACAAGTCTTTAGAGTCCTACACTGGGGTTTCCTGGCTCAAGCGAAACGGAGTAGGAGTACATATGTGATATGTGCGGGACCGAGATTAATACGATATGTGATACCGTATTCCATTCTCACGATATCTGATATCGCTCGGTTATATATGATATAGCCGGATTATCGGATCAAGTGGTTATTCGATAAGTTGATTCATTTAATATTAGTCGGTTGTATATGATATAGCCGGATTATTAAATCAAGAGTTGATTTAATAATTTAATGTATAATTATATATTTGATATATTACATTACATTAACTAGTATTAGCTCACTTAAGATTTCTTTTCTCACTTGATGTGCACATTGTATATATGTGATATGTATATTTGTGTACATGAATTGTGTCATGCTTGATGATACATGCAAGATGGGTGTATGAGACTTATACCATACTTGGGTTTGTGTTTGGGTTTTATTTATCATTAAGTAATTCAAAACTAAAATTCTTTTGTCATGGCAAGAAGCTTTTGGAAGCTTGGATTTGCATTGACTAAAGTCTTCAAGTTTTGTTTTGCCTTAAGATATTTGTTAACTTTACCCTTAACCTTAGCCCTTGGTTAATTCTCTACATGAGTTAGGCATGAGGGCTTAACTCACCCATGGTTTCAATAATTGATTAGTATGAGGATTAATTCATATGATGAGTTCAACTTCTTCTTCTTCTTCTTCTTCTTCTTCCTCCTTAAAAAAAGTTTTCTAGCTTCAATGGAGATATGAGAAATAATGTGAGAAAATCAATTCTAAAGTGAGCCCACTTCCCACTTCATCATCCTCTACTACATGCCATTTAGTATAGAGTGTTTGCTTACTAATTCCATAGTTAGTGAAGAGATAGCTTGGGTTAGTGTCTCTTCGACGTAGATCATCTTCGGCCTCGAAGTCTTCGAAGGAAGCATGTTCGTTTCTTCGTGGGAGTCTCTCTAGAGTCCGGAGTTCACGATCGCAGCGAAGGGACTACTACACGGAGCTATTGAAGTGAAGGACCGGTCTACAAAGGTTGTATTCCTTGCTCACTAGACTTGCAAAGTGTTTGCATTTTATATTCCGTTGATTTCTAGTAAACGATTCTATGTTCGGGTTAGCTAAATGGTAAATTTTTGAATTTGGCATGGACGATGCCTCCCGAAACCTTGCTGCCGTCTTAGGTAACCCTGCACCTATGGGCTTTATCAACATGTATAAATGATAAGTAATAACAAGTAAAACATATGCACATGTTAAGATAAAAACAAACCAGATAGCATACTATCATATCGAGCAAGATTGTCCTGTACATACATATGTCCAAGCATCCAAATGTATACATATACAATAATGGCCTCTAGAGCATACATATCCAACAATCTCCCACTTGCACTAAAGCCATATATTAGCGTACCGAGTACCCAACATCTGTACTAGGGCCAGTTGTTGGCGTATTGCATACCCAACATCTCAAATAGTCTCTCGAACTGTGCTTGAGGAAGGGCCTTGGTGAATGGATCCGCCGTATTGTCTTTTGTGTCCACTCTCCGCACCTCGATCTCCTTGCGATCATTGATCTCCCTGATCAGGTGATACCGTCTCAAGATGTGTCTGGATTTCTGATAAGAGCGTAGTTCCTTTGCTAAAGCTATAGCTCAATTGTTGTCGCAATACAAAGGTATTGGGTTAACAATGGATGGAACCTCCTGAAGTTTAGTAATGAACTTCTTAATCCAGACCGCTTCCTTTGCGGCATCGTTGGCAGCAATGTATTCAGCCTCCATCGTCGAGTCTGCGATGGTGTCCTATTTGGAGCTCTTCCAATAGACCAATCCTCCGTTGAGGGTAAACACAAAACCCGAGACAGACTTCCTGTCATCCTTGTCACTCTGGAAGCTCGAGTCGGTAAAGGACTCCACCAGGAGGTCCTCTTTACCGAATACCAGGAACGGTTCTTAAGTCCTTCATAGGTACTTAAGAATGTTCTTCACTGCTGTCCAGTGGTTCTCACTTAGGTTTGACTGATACTGGCTCACCACGTTAAGCGCGTAAGCTACATCTGGTCTTGTACATAGCATCACATACATTATAGATCCTACCGCCGAAGCATAGGGTATAGTGCTCATGCGAACCCTCTTCTCATCAGTCTTGGGAGACATCTCTTTGGCGAGGGTGATTCCGTGCAATGGGGGTATGTTACCACGCTTGGAATCTTCTATAATAAATCTCTTTAGTACGGTCTCTATGTACCTGGAGTGCGAAAGTCCCAATAATCTCTTTGATCTATCTCTGTAGATCTTAATCCCCAGAATGTATGAGGCATCACCCAGGTCTTTCATGGAGAACCTTTGTGACAAGAACAGCTTGACCGATTGTACTATAGGAATATCATTTCTTATCAAAATAATGTCGTCCACGTACAAGACTGGGAATACGACAGTTCGTCCTATAATATTTTATATATACAAGGCTCTTCCTCGTTCTTGATGAAGTCAAATTCCTTAACCGTTTCATCAAAACAGATGTTCCAGCTCCACGATGCCTGCTTTAATCCGTAAATGGATTTAAGTAACTTGCACACCTTCCCACTGCTCCCACTGTCTACAAAATCTTCCGGCTGATCCATATAAACGTACTCTTCCAAACTTCCATTTAGAAAAGCCGTTTTTACGTCCATCTGTCAGATTTCATAGTCATGGAAGGCAGCAATGGCAAGTAGGATCCGAATGGATTTGAGCATAGCCACTGAAGAAAAGGTTTCGTCATAGTCCATATCTGGTCTTTGACAAAAACCTTTTGCAACAATTCTAGCCTTATAGGTTTCCATCTGTCCATCTACACCAAACATTCTTTTGTAGATCCATTTGCATCCAACGGGTTTTACCCTAGGTGGAGCAATATCCAAGGTCCACACTTTATTGGTGTACATGGACTCCATTTCGGATTGCATAGCATCCAACCATTTATTAGAGTCCCTACTGATAATGGCCTGCTTGAAACTAGTAGGATCATCTTCTTCCAAGATGCAATCCTTTCGATCCCCTCTATTAGAAAACCGTAGTATCTCTCGGGCGGATGAGAAATCCTACTAGATCTGCGGAGTGGCTGAGGTTCGTTTGGGACTACTGATTCTTCCGTTTCCACCAAATCTTTAGTTACATTTTGTGGTTCAGAATTTTCTTCCAGTTCTACCGTACTCCCACTAACTTCTTTTGCAAGAAATTCCCTTTCCAAAAAGGTGACGTGGCGAGATACAAACACCTTCTGTTCTTCAGTGTGGTAGAATGGATATCCTAGTGAATTCTTAGGATATCCTATAAATTTACATAGAACTGATCGTGCCTCTAGTTTGTCTGGTTTCTGTGTTTTCACATAGGCCGGACAACCCCATGTCTTAAACCTCTTAAGATATGGATTCCGTCCACTCCATATTTCATATGAAGTCTTATGCACAAATTTGGATGGAACATAGTTCAGTAAGTATGCTGCTGTCTGAAGCGCATGCCCCCAAAATGAAAGAGGCAACTCAACAATACTCATCATAGAGCGAACCATATCCAAAAGGGTACGATTCCTCCGCTCCGATACACCGTTGTGCTATGGTGTATACGGAGGAGTAAGCTGAGAGAGAATTCCATTCTCTTTTTGGTATTCTAGGAATTCCGTGCTTAACTACTCCCCTCCTCTATTAGATCTGAGGATCTTAATACCTTTGCCAGTCTGGTTCTCTACTTCGTTTCTATATTCTTTGAATTTCTCAAAAGCTTCAGATTTGTATTTCAAAAGTACACATATCCGAACCTAGAGAGATCGTCAGTGAATGTGATGAAATATGAGAACCCACCCTTTGCATGTATAGACATTGGACCACATACATCACTGTGTATGAGTCCCAAGAGCTTTGCTGCTCTTTCTCCGTGTTCGGTGAATGGAGATTTGGTCATTTTTCCTTTGAGACAACACTGATAAGTTTCATAAGATGAAAATTCGAACGTATTCAAATATCCATCCTTTTGCAACTTACTCAGTCTTTTCTCTCCGATGTGACCAAGTGTACAATGCCACAATGAGGATTCGTTCACTTCTGAACTCTTCCTCTTGCGTGTGTTTTGTATATTGAAAATAGTGTTTTGATTTAGAACATAGATACCATTACACAGTGTAGCTTCTACAACCAATACCTTATCAAGGTAAATGTTCATGATATTTCTATCAAGAACAAAGTTATATCCATCTTTATCAAGTAAAGAAACTGATATGATGTTGCAAACCATGGAAGGTACATAGTAGCAATTGTTCAAAATCATAGTATTGCCATTTGGCAATGCTAGGTGATATTTACTGACGGCAGCAACATCAACTTGTGCTCCGTTTCCTACTCTGAGGGACATATCACCAGGTCCAACCATCCTACTTTTTCTCACTCCTTGCAATAAATTACAGATATGAGATCCTGATCCGGTATCTAGTACCCAGGAGGTATGAATGACCGAAAAACAGTTCTCAATAATGAGAACACCTGAAAGAGACGCAATAGTATGCTTCTTCTTCGTTGGGGTTATCAAGGAATTTATGCAATCCTCTTTCTCTTGCTCATACCCATGACTGCTATCATAAGTTAGAACCGAACCGACGTTCTCCAGCCCCGAATAAGAATTTGGATTGGTCAAGCGATACATTTTATTATCTTGATTAAGGCATGAATGGGTTGCTGCCTAGAGAGAGAGAAAATAAACACTCAGCGCGTGCTCTTGCAAGATTAGTATCTAATCAGGATGGCTCCCACTGTTTCCTCGAATTCTCCTTCAAACTATAAAAGGAGAACTTGATGGGATCATTAACACCTTACAAGTTCGCCAACCGTTCAGCCAGGTCGGTGTTGGTACTTCCCTGTGCTCTCGCACGGATCCAATTAAAATAAACCTCGTTTCCACAGAGGCGTAGCCCCGTTAACACCTTTCTAGACACCTAATAGGTCAGCTAATTGTGAAGTGAAAAATATCTCCCAAGAGTAATTCTACTTATCAGTGGGATCGGGACCCAACTATCATCGCATGATAACCTAGATGGAATCCACTCTAGTTACCACACTCCAGAAGGTATGCAACACTAGCAAATTTTCTATATATTTGAAATTCCCGATGTGGTTTTTTCCCCTAAGACCCTAGTGACCTTGACGGATTCAACAAATCAAAGAGTCCTTGTCAAGTTCAACCTGTCATTATCTTGATTGCATTAAACCCACCCGCATAACCCTTGACGGAGTCAACAAGGTTACACGACTGTCCTAACCAATCACATTTAATGCTACAAACAAGCACCACTTAGCTACGGTACACTACGCCTTAACGGAATCAACAAACGTAGCACAAATACTAAGTACTATTCGTACGAAATGACGGAGGGCTACGGCTGGTTTTTGGCAAAAAACGTTAACGTAATGAACTTGATATCGTTGAAGGAACTAAGTAGTTTTGAAAAGGAATGGTTTAGGCTCCGCTTTTGAAAACTAATGGTTTTGAAGAAAACCGAGTAATCTACAGTATAAACTTTTGCTCAAGAGGTTACTTCCCGCGAAGGGATCTAGATTCTTGCCTCCTAGAATGAGGTGCTGGATATTCATGACCGAATACCACTATGCAAAGCGAAAGAATATGACTACAGTTTTTCGAAATTTGTTCCAACAACATCTTTTAGGTTTCTTATCTTTCATTAATCAAAATTAATGCGGTCCCATCAATTAAAATCTATCACACCAGAAAAGAACGAAAATACAATGTATGTATATGCCATCCGCATTCGCCATGGGGCCCCGTCATGCACCGTTAGGTTACTTAACTAACGGCAGAGCGGGGGCTGGACTAGCATGGGTGCAAAACATATACAACATCTACTAGTATATATAAATATATATATAACATTCGTCCCAGGCATGATATAAGCAACATCACAGATCAACAACAAGCAACATGGAATGGTGGATAATCTTGGAGCCTCGGGTTTCATTTGAGCCGTAAATGAGACCCGACGTTCCCGGTCATGTGGATAGCCTGTGCAATGAAAACCTGGACCCCTACGAGCGCGACAAGTTACCCGCCAATTTCAGAAGTGAGGCAACCCTAATCAACAAAGCGAATGGGCCATCCAGAACTTCACGGGATCCGGTACCTTGAGCGCCCCTCCGTGGGTCATCCTATACCCCCTATGAGTGCAGCGAACAGCCCGCCAATTCTAGAGTAAGGCCCCCTCCGTCTCAACGCCATGAGATGCGGGCCCGTTTCCCTCTAGAACCCAGCTGTTTGAGCACTCAACCACGGGGTAATCTTAGTACATAAAATAAAAATATATGTACAATGGTGACATCGATCTCAACCCGATCGTGCCCCAATCAAATAATATACAATTCGTCAGAAACGGCTGTCCACATGTCGGATGCTCGCCCCGCAATAACGGATACATAAATAAATCTGAACTGTACTATAACCATTGCACCATAGGCTATCCACCACGACAATCCAACCACAATATCAGTACAATACAGAACATCAACGTGAATATTATGTTCATAAACCCGTCTAATAGAACATATAGAAATTAGTCGGGTTATACCGCTCAATGATATTCACGGTCGTAGATACTAACATATGTACTGATAAACACGTATTTAAAATTTCGATCAACCAAAAGCTTTTCCGTATTGGCCCCAAGTGCTAACCAGCACTCAAACAAATCTGGGCCAAAAACATACAACCCAAAAATTACATTTCCAAACAATAGAGTGCGAGAAGAATTTTGGTGCACAACGGCCCCACTTTGACCGCGGAACCACCGCAAACAAGCAAGTTATGCGGCGGTTTCGCGACCGTATGAAAGGCTTATGTGCCCAAATTTCTTCTGGCCTTCTAAAATCGCTTGCACATATTTTTAAGATGCTCTAAATAATTTTTTGAAATTTTTTTAAAATCGACAACAACCATGAACATGGAATTGCGATATTGGAAAAATTTCGTCGATCGGTGTTTTAAACACGTCTAAACTAGCTAGTAAGGGTTTATGGGCTGGTTTTGATACCATGTTGGGATTTCCTAGCGCCCTGACCATCTACTGTGGCCGTTGCAGAACAAATTTTTTCGGGTTTTGAAAACTGGCGCTAGAAAAAACCGTTCAAGAATCTACCATAAACCTAAACTAGCTAACAAGAGAAGAGCTAACTACTATGATAGAAATATCTTACCAAAACATCCGTGTCTTTTGGTCTTCTATCCTTTTCGTTTGCTCCTAAGGATCTCCTTGAACAAGCTTGATCACCTTTCCTTGCTCCTTGAGATCTCCTGGATCGTGCTTGATCATCAGTCTTCCTCCGTCGAAGATGATCCACCCGAAAGATGTAGTCCATAGCTCTTCCTCCATACTAAGAGTCTAGTGGAGCAACTAGAGACTTTAGATTGCTAATCTAAAGTGTCTAGGATGTAATGTATCGATCTAAGTGTGTATCTATCTCAACTCCTCTCTTGATTCTCAACACATGAGATTGTAGAGAGGAGGTTGAAGATGAAGGTGGAGGAGATCAAGAAAGCTAGTGAGGAGAGTGAAACTAAATGGTGAGAGTGAAAAATGAAATCCCATAAGGGAGAAAAAGATCAACCATAGTTTTGTAAAATAATTTTTACAATATTAAAAAACCAACCATGCTTGAATAGTTTGCACAAATTGTAGGGTTCCTAGGCACTCTCAAGAGGTCTCACAAGGCATCAACCATGCCCGTTTCAAAATTTACGTTGCCGAGAAACCCTAGACTACGGATCGTTAACTAGATTTTAGGCGAACAAAGCAACTAGTTTACAACTAAACTATAAGAACAGAAATACAACCTTTGTAGATCCGTTTCTCCACCTCCATAGCTCCATGATGAAGTCCTCTCCGCTGTCCAAATCGAACCATGACTCTGGCATCGGCTTCATCGGAGAAAAAGCGGGCTAGGTCATCGACGACGATGCCGAAGATGATCTACGTCGAGGCATCACTAGATCAAGCTCCACCTTCACCAAGCCATGAAAACTTGTGAAGGAAACACCCTATACTACTTGGCAAGAGGTAGAGGATGAAGAAATAGGAAGTGGGTTCACTTTAGAATTGGATTTCTCACTCATTTTCCCAAGTTGCCATTGATGGAGGCAAGCTTCTTCTTTTAAGAAGATGAAGAAGAAGAAGGAATATGTTATGATAAGTTATTTTTAAAATAGAAAAATAAAATGAATACTTATCATAATCTAACCATGGTCATGTGTAGAGAATAGACTATAGTTAAGTGGAATGGTTAGGGTTAAGCATGAGACAAAATGGTCACTTAGTCAAAGCTTCATGAAGCTTCAACTACCATCCAAAGAAAGCCACCATTCATTTATTTTGCAAAATAAATAAACAAAATAAATAAATGATTAAGCAAAATAAAACCCTAACCATTACACAACCATGGTTTAATCTTTACACAAACCCTAGTGAGCATGTATCATCAAACATGATACAAAAAGGTGCACAAAAATATATCACATATACAATGTGCATCAAGTGAGAAAATCCTATTAAAGTGAACCAATACTAGTTAATGCAAAGTAATATATCAAATATATAATTATACATTAAATCATTAAATCAACAATTGATTCAATGATCCGGTCATGTCGCACATAACCGACTAGTATCAATAGTAACAACTTATCGAATCAACACTTGATCCGATAACCCGGCTATATCGCATATAACCGATCAATGTCACATATCGCGAGAATCGAATACAGTATCACATACTGGTATTATTCTCGGTCCCGCACACATCTCATATGTGCCCCTATTTTGTTTCGCTTGAGCCAGGAAACCTCTGTGTAGGACTCTAAAGACTCGTCAATACGCCGGCAGCAGATGATGATCATATCAATCACCCACAAGCCGCAAGCGGTCTGCTAAACGTAACGGCCACCCGGGTATTGAGCGATCAGAAGATCGACGAGCAAGCCCGCTCACACTCCAGTGAATCCAACCAGTAACACTTACCGTACAGTCCCTTCTGATCGTCTGATATGTCGCATATCTCGCCTAGGGGTGGTAAACGTCAGACCCCAATAGCTCGATAAGTCGTGTCGATATGAGGTCTATAACAGTTCGAGAAACTACTGGTAACACTTACCAGTAAATCTCAGCAACCCTGGCCAGGGATTTCCGGTTATAGCCTATCGAACACAGCGCAACATCAACTCCCTATACCGGGAGAGACGAATCCCCTCCTATCGCTCATTGCCTCCATGTGATTCGGGACTGTACCCAAAAGCCACCGTTTTGCACGCCCTCTTGGACGTGGTAAGTGTAAGTCCATATTGCGACCCCCGGTACTTACGGGGAGGCGGAAACGGTATAAAAAACGAATTTTTATCGCAAGAGGCAACATGGACTAAACTATGTCGGGATCGTTGTCTAAACTAAAACTAGTTAACAAGCTAAAGAGAGTTAGCTACTATGGAAGATGGTTATACCTAAACTTGAACTCCTTCTTCTTCAAACCTTGTAGAGGTTGATGGTTCTCTTTTCGTCGCCTTCTCCCGTCGAAGATGGATCCACCTCGAAGGTTCGACTTTGGGCTCTTCCTCGATCTTTGAGTGAACTAGGGTTTCCGGCTTGCTAAACCTTCATCCTAGAATGAGTAGAGAGTGATTAGGGTTTGCTTTTCTATTTAAAGAGAATGATTCTCAACACATGAGAAGGTTTCTCTTTTCAAGAGGAGGAAGAAGATGAAAATCAGGAGAGAGAGAGGTTATGATAGAATGAGCTATATCTTTTCTTTCTTGCAACCATAATGCAAAAGAAAAGAATTATCTAATAATAATAATTGAAAATGAGAATAGTTGATGGCAATTTGGAATGACCACAACCATACTTCATTTAAAAATGTAAGCATAAATCAAGGAAGACTTTTGAAGCATGATGGTGGTCAACTTTCAACCATGGTCAACAAGTCAACCATGGTCAACAAGTCAACAAAATCAACCATAACAAAATTCTCATTTAATTACTATTATAAATAGATAATCCATAAATCCATTAGGGTTTGGAAAAAGATAACTGTCAACTGTGCATACGCACCCGTTCCGAAACCCTAATGAAATACCTCATCCTCCGCCTCAAGCAACTGTGCATACACACCTGCATTCTCGTTCCGAGGAACAAGAATACCAAGATATAAAAGCAACCCCAAATATATATACCAGTATCTGGCTCAAACCAGAGCCTGCCAGTATAATCCGTCCGGACTCCAAACGTGCACAAGTGCGCGGATGAGAACGAACCCTGTCGCAAAACCATGCGACCTCTACTCTGTTTTGCCCAGAGGCGAATACCCTCTGTGTGGGACTCTAAAGACTCGACACTACGCTGGCGGTGGGTTTAACCACAGACTGCAAGCGGCACTAGCTGTGCGTAACGGTCCCCAGGTAGATGCCGACAAGAAGGCTGACGAGGTGAAACCCCATCTGAACTCCTACTGAGTCTGAATATGACATTCTCCGTACAGTCCGGTCTGTTCGTCTGATACATCGCATGGCGGGCCTAGGGGGCGGTAAAACGTCAGTCCCCCAATAGCGGTACAAGTCGTGTCGGAGTGAAGCCCAAAACACCCTGAGATAACACTGGAAACCTACCAGTATATCTCGCTTGCCCTGGCCAGGGACTACTCGTGTAATGGCTCTCCTAGACACAGCGCGATGTCAACCCCCAATACCGGGAGAGACGAATCCTGTCTAACCGTCACTGCCTCCAAGTGCTTCGGGACTGCACCCAACCACCACCTGTTTGCATGACTCCTTTGAGCCGTGGTAGGGTGGTGATCAAAGTGCAGTGGGAACACACTCGAGGCGAAGTGTCAGTGTCAAGTCAGCGGACTAAGCTGTACTCATGTCACCTGGGAACTGATAACTGACGATAGGTATAATACCAACCTGTCAGTTCCCGACGAGTCCTGTCCAGTGTACTCGTAACCCAACGAGCACCCGTATACTATCTCCAGTACGACGTATTGATGGCTGTGGGACAGACCATCTCCCACACTGGGATGAGAAGCGCATACGCTAGTCTACTCCGGAGTATCGATGCCCTGTCTCGATAGTCCTGCGACTAGGGACCTGTATAAGGATGTGCCTATAGATTACCCAGCCCCCACTAGTGTGACTGCCATCACAACGCTGGTAATCAAGCAAAGATCCTAAGGGCTCCACTAATGCGTATAAGTGATATACTGAAATAAACACAAGTACACATTGAAGTAGAAACAAACCAAGTAGCATACTACTATTTTGAGCAAGATTGTATATACAAGGTGAATATCCCAAGCTTCCATTAAGTAATATACAAACTAGTATGATACAGTAATGGCCTCTAGGGCATATACACTAACAATCTCCCACTTGCACTAAGGCCATGTACTGGCGTATCGAAGACCTATCATCTCGATCAGCCGCTCGAACTGAGTCTGGGATAGGGCCTTGGTGAATGGATCTGCAGTGTTCTCTTCTGAAGCAACCCTCCGAACCTCGATCTCCTTGCGATCCACGATCTCCCTGATCAGGTGATACCGCCTCAAGATGTGCCTGGATCTCTGATGGGACCTGGGTTCCTTTGCTAAAGCTATAGCCCCGTTGTTGTCGCAATACAGAGGTACTGGGTCAACAATGGACGGAACCACCTGAAGTTCTTTTAAGAACTTCCTTATCCAGACAGCTTCTTTTGCGGCATCAGATGCAGCGATGTATTCCGCTTCCATAGTCGAGTCTGCAACGGTTTCCTGTTTGGAACTCTTCCAACACACCGCCCCTCCATTGAGGGTAAAGACAAAACCCGACATGGACTTGGAATCATCCTTGTCACTCTGGAAGCTGGAGTCAGCAAAGGCCTCAATCTGGAGGTCTTTTCCGCCATACACCAAGAACATCTCCTTAGTCCTCCTCAGGTACTTGAGAATGTTCTTTACCGCTATCCAATGTTTCTCCCCAGGGTTTGACTGATACCGGCTTACTACACTCAGTGCATAAGCTACATCCGGTCTGGTACACAACATCGCATACATTATAGAGCCTACCGCAGAAGCGTAGGGTATAATAGACATGCGATCCCTCTCCAAATCAGTCTTGGGAGACATCTCTTTAGAGAGGGTGATCCCGTGACAAGCCGGTAAGTTACCGCGCTTGGAATCTTCCATACTGAATCTTTTCAGTACGGTGTCGATGTACCTGGACTGTGAAAGTCCTAATATCCTCTTGGATCTATCACGATGGATCCGGATCCCCAGGATGTAAGAGGCATCACCCAGGTCTTTCATGGAGAACCTGTGTGACAAGAAACCCTTGACAGATTGTAGCATAGGAATGTCATTTCCTATTAAGAGAATGTCATCCACGTATAAAACAAGGAATACTACAGTTCTCGCTACAAATCTACTATAGATGCACGGTTCATCTGGATTTTTGATAAAGTCAAATTCCTTGACCGTCTCATCAAAACAGATGTTCCAACTCCGCGATGCCTGCTTTAGTCCATAGATGGACTTAAGCAACTTGCACACCTTTCCGCTGCTCCCACTCTGAATGAAACCTTCTGGCTGATCCATATAGACACACTCCTCTAAATTTCCATTTAGAAAAGCGGTTTTTACGTCCATCTGCCAAATCTCATAATCGTGGAAGGCAGCAATGGCAAGAAGGATCCGAATGGAT
Source organism: Agapanthus africanus (assembly GCA_030015575.1). Taxonomy (NCBI): domain Eukaryota; kingdom Viridiplantae; phylum Streptophyta; class Magnoliopsida; order Asparagales; family Amaryllidaceae; genus Agapanthus; species Agapanthus africanus. The sequence continues at coordinate 164,455,916 of CM057349.1, forward strand.
TTCAGCATAGCCACTGGAGAAAAGGTTTCGTCATAGTCCAAGCCAGGTCTTTGACGGAAACCCTTTGCTACAAGTCTAGCTTTATAGGTCTCAACCTGTCCATCTACACCAATCTTCCTTTTGAAGATCCACTTGCATCCTACGGGTTTTACCCCGTCTGGAGCAATGTCCAACGTCCATACTTTGTTGGTGTACATGGACTCCATTTCGGTCCGCATTGCATCCAGCCATTTTACCGAGTCAATGCTCTGAACGGCCTGCTGGAAGCTAGTAGGCTCATCATAGTCTATGATGCAATCCTCTCTATCCCCGTCTATGAGAAAACCGTAGTATCTCTCGGGCGGATGAGACTGCCTACTACTTCTGCGGAGCGGCATAGGAATGTCCTGTTCATTTGAACCCTCTGGTTCCACTAGGCTTTCAGTAATAGTCTGAGGTTCTGGAATTTCATCCAGTTCTACTGCGCTCCCACTTATCTGATTTTCCAAAAACTCAGTTTCCAAGAAGTGGGCATGACGAGAAACAAGGACTTTTTGCTCCTTTGCGTAATAGAATAGATACCCCTTGGAGTTCTTTGGGTATCCCACAAACTTGCACTGTACTGAGCGTGCCTCGAGCTTGTCCGCATGCTGCTTTTTTACAAAAGCCGGACATCCCCATGTCTTAAAGGCTTTAAGACAGGGTTTCTTCCCACTCCACATCTGATATGGTGTGGTAGGCACAGTCTTAGTAGGAACTTGGTTCAAGAGATGTGCAGCTGTTTCTAGTGCATATCCCCAGAAAGATCGCGGTAACTCAGCCTTACTCATCATGGAACGAACCATATCCAATAGGGTTCGATTCCTCCTTTCTGATACACCGTTATGTTGCGGAGTGTATGGAGGAGTACGCTGAGAGAGAATACCATTCTCTTTTAAATAGTCCAGGAACTCGGCACTCAAGTATTCACCACCTCGATCCGATCTTAGGATCTTGATACTTTTGCCTGTTTGTTTTTCAACTTCATTCTTGTAATCCCGAAATTTCTCAAAGGCCTCGGATTTGTGCTTCATTAAGAAGACATGTCCATACCTAGAGAAATCGTCTGTGAAAGTAATGAAGTATGAATAACCGCTTCGGGCATGTGTAGACATTGGACCACACACGTCACTGTGTATGAGTCCCAAGAGCTCGCTCGCTCTTTCTCCGTGTCCAGTGAACGGAGTCTTTGTCATCTTTCCCATAAGACAAGATTCACAAGTGGCATAAGACTGATACTCGAACGGATCCAAGTATCCTTCTTTATGTAACTTAGTCAACCGTGTCTCATTGATGTGACCCAGTCTACAATGCCATAAGAAAGCCTGATTGATATCTGGAGACTTTCTTTTGTGTGTATTCTGGACATTGAAAATCTGTGGTTGGTTTAATACGTATATACCATTGCTCAGTGTACCTGACCCAATCAGAACTTGATTAAGGTGAATGTTTACAACATTACTTACAAACGCAAATTCATAACCTTCTTTAGAAACCAAAGATACAGAAATGATATTACAAGTTGCGTTGGGTACAAAAAAACAATTACGCAAAACCAAAACATGCCCATCTGTCATTCCCAGGTGATAGTCCCCCACGGCTTTAGCATCCATGCTAGCTCCGTTCGCAACTCTGAGGGTCATGTCACCTGCCTTCAAAAACCTACGGTTTCTCAACGCCTGCAAAGAATTACAGATATGAGATCCTGATCCGGTATCCAATACCCAGGAAGTAGAGTTTATAGAAAGACAGTTTTCAATAACATACACACCTGAAGCTGAAGCCGCAACCTGCTTCAGTTCCTGTGTCCTGGCTTTCCAAGCCCTGCAATCTTTCTTCCAGTGTCCACTCTTGTGACAATAGAAGCATTCCTCTTTACCAACAAGCTTCCCCGCTATCTTTGTTGCCTTTTCCTTTCCCTTCGTACCCACTTTACTAACACCGCCCCTTGGTTTGGCGGGGGCTTTCCTCTTCTTTCCCTTGGCTTTCGCCTTGGACCTAGAAGAAGAAGATCCTCCTACAAACAAAGTGGATGTATCCCTACCCTTCTGTAGGGTGCCCTCTGCGCTCCTCAGCAGGTTGAGGAGTTCTGAAAGTACAACTTCCTTTTCTTGCAAGTTGAAATTCAGTATGAACTGGGCGTAAGTGGATGGAAGGGACTGGAGAATTATATCTGTATAAAGTTCACTGTCCAACGTGGTCCCAAGTTCCGCGAGCTCCTCAGTGTAGCCAATCATCTTAAGCACGTGGTCCGCTACCGATGATCCGACGGCCAACTTAGTCGAAAATAACTTCTTCGATACTTCGTATCTTGCGATACGAGACTGCTCTCCATACAGTTCTTTTGTATGAAGAAATATGGATTCCAAATCCATATTCTCGTGCCTCCTCTGATGGTCATTGTCCATCGAGGCAAGTACGAGGCATCTGGCCTTCGCGCTGTCAATCTCCCAAGTCTTACGGATTTCCTTATCCGCGACACTGGAGGTGGGACCTGGGACGGGGGGAGCTTTGCTGGTAAGAAGATACCCCAGCTTGTCGTAAGAGATTGCCAATTTGACATTCCTGAGCCAATCTTTGTAGTTTGGCCCTGTCAATATGTTTTTATCTAGAAGTAACTTAAGTCCAGTCATTTCGATTTGGTCGCTGCAGGGGGAGAGAAGAAACACTTAGCACGATGCTCTTGCAAGTTTAGAATGATTTTTAATTTGTCTAAACAGGATGGCTCCCACTGTCTCTCGAATCCCTCCTCAAACCACAAAGGAAGAATTAGCCGGGATCAATCCCACCGTACAATACTTGCTTCACCGTTCAGCCAGGCCAGTGTCGGTACTTCGAGGGAGGTTTTCCAATGCTTTCGCGAAGTTCCTTAATTTAAGAACCTCTTTTCCCTGGGGGCGTAGCCCCGCTAACACCTTTCTAGGCACCTACTAGGTTTATAGCATTGATCGTTTAGTGAGAAATTTCCCGAGGAGTAGCATATACTCACAGTAGGATCGGGATCCAAATATCATCGCGTGACGAAAATGAAGGAATCCTACCATAATCATCACACTCCAAATGGTATGCAAATCTAGCAAGTTTCAGTACTTATGAAACTCCCGATGTGGATTTTTTTGCCCCATGCTCTTATGACCTTGACTAAGGCCAACAAATCATAAGTCACATGTCAAGTTCTTCCCGTCGTTATCCAGGTTAATTTGAACCCACCCGTATATACCCTTGACTATGGCCAACAAGGCAATACGACTGTCCCAAACCAACGCATTCTATCTATGCAACATATGAATACCCACCAGCTACCAAACACTGTGCCTTGACTAAGGCCAACAAACACAGCTTGAATACTGTTGAATATTCATATGAAACGACGGAGGGCTACGGATGGTTTTGGCGAAACCGTGAACGTAGTGAACTTGATATAATCGATGGAACGAGATAGCTTTTAGAAGGAGTGGCTCAAGCTCCGCATTTAAAAGTTAGTTTTGAAAAGAACCGAGTGGTTTTTCGAAAGTGTTCCATCGACTTAAACTTGGTTTATTATCTTGCATTAGTTCTTTTAATGCGTGATATTCTTGCATTAGTTCTTTTAATTCGTCCCATCATTTAATCCTACCATTGCAGAAAACAACCAAAATATGACGTACGCTTATGCCATTCGCATTCGCCACGGGGTCCCGTCATCACCCGTTAGGTTACTTAACTAACGACAGAGCGGGGGCTGGGCTAGCGCGGCTGTAAAACATAAGCAACGCCTAAATAGAAAGCAATGATAGACATTACAGATCACAGATGAATACATTGGATATACTAGCAATCCGCAATCCTTTCGAGCCTGAAACGAAAAGCGGATAACACGGTCGCGGTGAATAGCCAAATACCCCACCCAAGACCCCTACGGGTGCGGCAAACTACCCGCCAAGTACTCGGCAGTTTGTGCACCCCTCCATGGGTCTATCCTAGGAGCATAAACAGTAAAAAGAATTATACAATGACGGCTACAACCCCGACCCGGTTGTGCGGCCAAACAAATAATATTATTACATCAATTTACATTTACAAATGAATGAAAGAAAAACAAAAGCTCATCTCACATCCACCCCGGCTATTCACCCGCGACAGTCCAACACATTCATATACACATTCCAGCACATTACAGATCATGTATAACCCCGACTAATCGACTTATAGCGATTAGCCGACGTTCAATACATGCAAACATCACAGATATAACCAACATAGCCAAAGTGCAGTGAAGTTCGGAAAAAATACGGAATTATAGGACCCCAAAAGTGAATTTCAGTTCTGGAAAATCTGGGTACATATAATATATCTTAAAAATCCCAAAACCAACACAGAAGAACACTGCACGAAAAACGATGCAAAGATGACACCAACTTGCGGCGGTTCCGCGGCCAGATGAGTAGCTCAGGCCGCGGAAGGGCGGCGGTATTGATGAAACATGCTATCGTTTTTCTTGTGTGTTCTTAGAAAACCCTGAGACAATTTTACAAGTATAAAGTTTTTCATTTTGAGCAGAAAAAATTTCAACAGAAAGTTAGGGTTTTGATTTTCCGGTTTTGCGATTTTTCGGTTCCGAACTTCGTTACACTTCACTACCAAGCTAGTTTAAGTTTAGTTAGGCTCTGATACCACTGTAAGTCCATATTGCGACCCCCGGTACTTACGGGGAGGCGGAAACGGTATAAAAAACGAATTTTTATCGCAAGAGGCAACATGGACTAAACTATGTCGGGATCGTTGTCTAAACTAAAACTAGTTAACAAGCTAAAGAGAGTTAGCTACTATGGAAGATGGTTATACCTAAACTTGAACTCCTTCTTCTTCAAACCTTGTAGAGGTTGATGGTTCTCTTTTCGTCACCTTCTCCCGTCGAAGATGGATCCACCTCGAAGGTTCGACTTTGGGCTCTTCCTCGATCTTTGAGTGAACTAGGGTTTCCGGCTTGCTAAACCTTCATCCTAGAATGAGTAGAGAGTGATTAGTGTTTGCTTTTCTATTTAAAGAGAATGATTCTCAACACATGAGAAGGTTTCTCTTTTCAAGAGGAGGAAGAAGATGAAAATCAGGAGAGAGAGAGGTTATGATAGAATGAGCTATATCTTTTCTTTCTTGCAACCATAATGCAAAAGAAAAGAATTATCTAATAATAATAATTGAAAATGAGAATAGTTGATGGCAATTTGGAATGACCACAACCATGCTTCATTTAAAAATGTAAGCATAAATCAAGGAAGACTTTTGAAGCATGATGGTGGTCAACTTTCAACCATGGTCAACAAGTCAACCATGGTCAACAAGTCAACAAAATCAACCATAACAAAATTCTCATTTAATTACTATTATAAATAGATAATCCATAAATCCATTAGGGTTTGGAAAAAGATAACTGTCAACTGTGCATACGCACCCGTTCCGAAACCCTAATGAAATACCTCATCCTCCGCCTCAAGCAACTGTGCATACACACCTGCATTCTCGTTCCGAGGAACAAGAATACCAAGATATAAAAGCAACCCCAAATATATATACCAGTATCTGGCTCAAACCAGAGCCTGCCAGTATAATCCGTCCGGACTCCAAACGTGCACAAGTGCGCGGATGAGAACGAACCCTATCGCAAAACCATGCGACCTCTACTCTGTTTTGCCCAGAGGCGAATACCCTCTGTGTGGGACTCTAAAGACTCGACACTACGCTGGCAGTGGGTTTAACCACAGACCGCAAGCGGCACTAGCTGTGCGTAACGGTCCCCAGGTAGATGCCGACAAGAAGGCTGACGAGGTGAAACCCCATCTGAACTCCTACTGAGTCTGAATATGACATTCTCCGTACAGTCCGGTCTGTTCGTCTGATACATCGCATGGCGGGCCTAGGGGGCGGTAAAACGTCAGTCCCCCAATAGCGGTACAAGTCGTGTCGGAGTGAAGCCCAAAACACCCTGAGATAACACTGGAAACCTACCAGTATATCTCGCTTGCCCTGGCCAGGGACTACTCGTGTAATGGCTCTCCTAGACACAGCGCGATGTCAACCCCCAATACCGGGAGAGACGAATCCTGTCTAACCGTCACTGCCTCCAAGTGCTTCGGGACTGCACCCAACCACCACCTGTTTGCACGACTCCTTTGAGCCGTGGTAGGGTAGTGATCAAAGTGCAGTGGGAACACACTCGAGGCGAAGTGTCAGTGTCAAGTCAGCGGACTAAGCTGTACTCATGTCACCTGGGAACTGATAACTGACGATAGGTATAATACCAACCTGTCAGTTCCCGACGAGTCCTGTCCAGTGTACTCGTAACCCAACGAGCACCCGTATACTATCTCCAGTACGACGTATTGATGGCTGTGGGACAGACCATCTCCCACACTGGGATGAGAAGCGCATACGCTAGTCTACTCCGGAGTATCGATGCCCTGTCTCGATAGTCCTGCGACTAGGGACCTGTATAAGGATGTGCCTATAGATTACCCAGCCCCCACTAGTGTGACTGCCATCACAACGCTGGTAATCAAGCAAAGATCCTAAGGGCTCCACTAATGCGTATAAGTGATATACTGAAATAAACACAAGTACACATTGAAGTAGAAACAAACCAAGTAGCATACTACTATTTTGAGCAAGATTGTATATACAAGGTGAATATCCCAAGCTTCCATTAAGTAATATACAAACTAGTATGATACAGTAATGGCCTCTAGGGCATATACACTAACAGTAAGGTGGAAATCAAAGCACAGTGGGAACCACACAAGACTCTATGACGATCTCGGGTCAACAGACTACTCTGTACCAGTGTCACCAGAGAACTGCCATCTGACGTAAGGTATAATACCATCTGGGAGTTCTCGGCGAGTCCGTCCAGTGTACCCAGTCTCCACTGAGCACCCGTATATCATCTCTGATGTCAAACACCAATGGATATGGGATCATCCATCGCCCATCTTTATGGGTCGAGAAGGTATACGCTAGTCTACTCTGGTATATCGATGCCCCGTCTCGATACACCCACGACTAGGGACCTTGAAGGATGTACTTATGGACTACCATGTCCCCACTAGTATGATCTGCATCATAGTCCAGGTAGTCAAGTACACATCCTAAGGGCTTTACCAACATGTAACAGAGAGACAATCAGTATACACGTTAAGGTAAAGAGCAACCAGATAGCATACTATCATGTCGAGCAAGAAAGTCCTCCCTATATATGTCCAAGCATCCACTACAATATACATCCTATGTATAGTAATGGCCTCTAGGGCATACATATAACTAACAATCTCCCACTTGCACTAGGGCCATCTGACAGCAGTGGTTGTAGTATCTCATACTCAACCATCCCATAAAAATCTCTCTCTGGGAACAGGCCTTCGTGAGTGGATCCGCTGTGTTGTCCTCTGAGTCTGCTCTCCTAACCTCGATCTCCTTGGAGATCATCCATCTCTATGATCAGGTGATACTGCCTTAGAATATGTCTGGATCACTGATGGGACGGGCATTCCTTGGCATAAGCCGCAACTCCATTGTCTCACAATGGTAGGAACGAAGTTCATCTCATGAACTAATATACACCCAGACTGCCTCTTTGGTAGCATCTTAAGTAGCGATGTATCCAGCCTTAATCGTCTAGTATGTCACGGCATCTATCTTGGAACTCTTCCAATATACCGTCCCTTTACTGAGGGTAAAGACAATGCCTGTGACTGACTTTCAGTCGTCCTTATCACCCTGGAACCCTTCCAGTGATTCTCCCCAGGATCAGTTGATACCATCTCACTACAACTAGTGAGTATCCTAACATCCAATTAGATCTATCTCATAGATCCAAAACCCAGGATTTAGGAGGTATCACTTTGATCCTTTATGGAGAATCATTGTGATAAGCGGAGATTGACCGAGCGTAGCATAGAAAACTCCTTCCCTATCAAGAGTATGTCATCCACGTACTCTACGAGGATCATCACCATACTCCCTACTACCCTTTTGTTTATACAAGGTTCATCTACCATTTTGATGATGTCAAACTGTTTGACTACTTCATCAAAACAGATGTTCCAACTCCGCGATGCTTGCTTTATCCTATAAAGCATCTTGTACACGTTTCCGCTGCTCCCACTGTTTACGAAGCCCTCTGACTGTGTACTTACAGACGCTCTCTTCTAAAACATCATTTTAGAAAAGCAGTCATGACACCCAACCGCCAGATATCGTAGTCATGGTATGTAGCCGTGGCAAGTAGTATCCGGATGGACTTAAGCATAGCTACTGAAAAAGGTTTCATCATTATCCACGCCTGGTCGATGATGAAAACCTTTAACAAGTCTAGCTTTGAAAGTCTCAACTTTTCCATCTACACCATGTAATCTTCTCAAGATATACTTGCTCCTGATGGGGATTTAACCTTTCAGATATAGCAACCAAAGTCCATACTTTGTTGGTGTATAAGGATTCCATCTCAGATTGCTAAGTATCCAGCCATTCTTACAGAGTCGCACTCCTGATGGCCTGCTCGAAACTAGTTGGGTCATCATCTCATGATGCAATCCTCGCTCCCACTGTCATAGAGAAACCGAAATATCTCTCAGGTGGGTGAGAAACCCTACTAGATCGGCGGAGAGGCTGAGGTTCGTTGGTAACTATTGAATCCTTTGGTTTTATCAAATCATCTGCTGTAGTTTGTATAGCTGGAACCTTTCCAGTTGTACATAACAGATCTTGCCTCGAGCTTGTCCGGATTTTGCTTTTCAGACATAGGCTGGACAACCCCAACTCTTAAGTAACTTAAGATATGGGCTCTTCCCTTTCCATATCATATATGAAGCAGTAGGCAACTGATTTGATTTGAACCCTATGAAATAGGTATGCAGCTTCTCAAGTGCATAACTCCCAAAAAGAAAATAGGTAACTCAGTAGTACTCATCATAGAGCACACCATATCACATAGGGTGCTATTGCTCCACCCCGATATACCATCGTTCTATGGTGTATACGGAGGAGTAATCCTGAGAGAGAATCTCATTCTCCTTTAAAATAATCTAAGAATTTCGTGCTCAAGTATTCTTCTCCTTGATCTTATCATAGGACATAATACTTATACCCTTATTTTGGTTCTCTACTTCTAACTTATATTCTGTGAATATCTCAAAAGGTTCGGACTTGTGTTTCAACAGGAACATAGGTCTGAATCTCGAAAGATCATCAGAGAATGTAATGAAGTATAAAGAACCAGTCCTGGCATGTGTAGACAGGAGACCTACATACATCAACATGTATCATCCCAAGAGTTCACTAACTCTTTCTCTGTTTCCAATAAACAGAGCTGAGGTCATTTTATCTTTGTGACATGACTGGCAAGTTTCACAAGATGTAAATTCAAACTGATTTAAATATGCATCTATATGTAACTTCAGCCGGTCGGGTCGCATTGATATGACCTAGTCTACAATGCCTCAAGAAAGATTCGTTCATTTCTTAACTATTCCTCTTGTGTGTGTTCCGTATACTAAGAACTGTAGTTTGATTTAGAACATCAATGCTTTTAGATAACGTGCCTGAACCGATCAACTTTTGATATAGGAAATGTTCAAAACATTATCCATCAACACAAAATTGTATCATTTCTTTACTAATAAAGAGATAGATATGATTTTGTATATTAGATTCGGTATCTAATAACATTCGTTAAGAATCAATATATTTGGAATACAGGGTGACAGTGACCAACAGACTTGGCTGCAACACTTGCCCCGTTTTCTGCCTCATGAAACTTATCACCCGTTCTCAGTCCTCTACCTTTCTATAGCCCTATGTAACATATTACATATGCGGGATCCTGATTTGGTATCATATACCTAGGATGTAAAGGATACTGAGAAACAGTTCTCTGTAATGAACACACCCGAAGATGATGCATCAACATGAACTCTTTTCGTTTGGGCGGCACGGGAAATCTGGTATTCCCCAATTTCCTGCTCTGTCTTATAACAATTATAAGTTGGAGCGGGACCAACGTTCCCCAGCTCAGTATAACAAGCGGGTTCGGTCAATATTCCGTATTATTATCTTGATTAAGGCGTGATATGGTCGCTACCAGGAGAGAGAGAGAGAAGAAAACACTCAGCGTGCGCTCTTGCAAGAATAGATTGGTTATTATTTTATCTAATCAGGATGGCTCCCACTGCTTTTTATCAAATCTTCCTTCAAACCCTAAAAGGAAAGACTAGCCGGGATTAATTACACACTACAAGCTCGCCAATCTTTCAGCCAGGCCAGTGTCGGTACTTTGAGGGAGGTCCCCCGTGCTTTCGCACGAACCTAATTAATGTAAACCTCATTTTCCCAGAGGCGTAACCCCGTTGACACCTTTCTAGACACCTACTTGATCGGCTAATTGTAATGTATAAAACTCTCCCAGGAGTAACTCTTACTCGCAGCGGGTATCGGGATCCAACTATCTCATAGAAGGTATGCAATCTCATTGCAAATTTCAACACTATAAATTCCCGATAATATTTTGCCCCTAACCTCCTATGACCTTGACAAAGGCCAACAAACCATAGGATGCTAGTCAAGTTCAACCCGTCATTTCCTGATTGAATTAAACCCACCCGCACGGCCCTTGACAAAGGCCAACAAGGTCGCACGACTACCCTAATCCAATCTGCATCATATGCATAAGCAGATAAGCACCAGTTAGCTACCGCACACTGCGCCTTGATAAAGGCCAACAAACGCACCACGAATACTAACTACTACTTATCTGAAATGACGGAGGGCTACGACAGGTTTTTCTGAAAACCTATTGTGTAATGAACTTGATATCGTTGTAGAATCAAATGATTTTAAAATGAAGTGCTTTTGAGGCTTTTCTAGTTTTGCTAAAGGAGTCACTCCCGGTGAAGGGATCGTCGGTCCTTTCCTCGTCGAATGAGGTGCGGGATATATCATATATATCACTGTGCAAAGCAAAAACTTTTAAAAGCAATCAAAAGACAAACCGAGTGTATAGCATCTGCCAGTTATTGCTAAAGGAGTCACTCCCGGTGAAGGGATCTCGGTCCTTTCCTTATCGAATAAGGTGCAGGATATATCATATATACCGCTGTGCAAAGCAAGAACTGTAGCTACCTGTTTTATTTTTGAAATTCGATTCCACAACATCTAAAGGTTTCTTTTATTTCATTAATCTCATTAATGAAGTCCCATCATTTAAGTACCTAAACATCACAGATAAATACGACGTACACTTATGCCATCCGCATTCGTCTCGATGTCCCCTCGTGCACCGTTAGGTTAGGTAACTAACGGCAGAGCAGGGCAGGGCTAGCGCGGGTGTAAAACATAAGTAACGCCTATATAATATATCATATATACTATATACAGTATCCATCACAGAACATATCACATGATCACATCACAGATATCGCAGCAGAAGAATCATATGAAATATTGGATATACTAGGACGTCCGTGTTTTCAATACGAGCCAGTATAAAACACGGATTCCACGGTCGCGATGAATAGCCAAACCCACACCCCTAGACCCCTACGAGAGCGGCAAGCAACCCTACCAATTCTAGAGTTAGGAGACCCGGACTTGACTCCTCGAGTTGGTCTCCCACTGGACTCCAGAACCCGGTTACTTGTGCTCCACTCCTTGGGTCTATCCTAGTGCGGAAAAGTAAATAATATACAAAGGGTGACATCTTCCGCAACCTGGAAGTGCCCCAATAAAAGAATATTACATACAAGTTTTTTTACATGAATGAAAATGAAAACACTCATCTCACATAAAAACCCCCGGCTATTCAAACACGACGATCCAATATAACATATCCAGCAACACATAACATCACATGTCATCAACGTAAGTAAATATGTGCATCCCAATTGTCGTTGACATATAGCAACGAAACTGGCGATATCACATATTACACTTACGGTCGCAGAAAAGAAAGTGTAAAACTACAACAGTTGGAATCCGCAACCTCCATAGACATCGCATGCCTAATCAAATGAAATACTTAGACATCGCATGCCTAACAATTATAAACCCCGCATTTTAGTCTCAAAAATCGAAAACTCTTTTCAATATCAAGTCGGGCAATTCAACAAGATTCCCGACATCTTGATCGAATGCTCGTCGCAAACTTTAGTAGGCGGCCGCACCCCCGATACCGTCGACGAAGTGCACCAAGGCGGAACACCGCTGCCGCGAGCACCCAAACGGATGCTTTCGGCGACGGGGTTCTCCTACAGTCACTTGGTCGGGGCTATGGGGAGAGGCTGTCTATTAAGTTTACCCGGCGAGTATCCGCGCACGCTACGTGATTGCGATGGACTTTTGATCACATCAAAATTCTGTGGCAACCGATCAAGTGAGACTAAACTGCTATGTTTATAACATTCATTCAGTTATCTCATAACTTATTGTGAATTCCAATTATTGTATCCCATTCCGGATAAATAGAAAATGTTAAACTTTCCGATCGAACAAGCAAACACCCAAGTTTTCTCCACCTCCATAGCTCCATGATGAAGTCCTCTCCGCTGTCCAAATCGAACCATGACTCTGGCATCGGCTTCATCGGAGAAAAAGCGGGCTAGGTCATCGACGACGATGCCGAAGATGATCTACGTCGAGGCATCACTAGATCAAGCTCCACCTTCACCAAGCCATGAAAACTTGTGAAGGAAACACCCTATACTACTTGGCAAGAGGTAGAGGATGAAGAAATAGGAAGTGGGTTCACTTTAGAATTGGATTTCTCACTCATTTTCCTAAGTTGCCATTGATGGAGGCAAGCTTCTTCTTTTAAGAAGATGAAGAAGAAGAAGGAATATGTTATGATAAGTTATTTTTAAAACAGAAAAATAAAATGAATACTTATCATAATCTAACCATGGTCATGTGTAGAGAATAGACTATAGTTAAGTGGAATGGTTAGGGTTAAGCATGAGACAAAATGATCACTTAGTCAAAGCTTCATGAAGCTTCAACTACCATCCAAAGAAAGCCACCATTCATTTATTTTGCAAAATAAATAAACAAAATAAATAAATGATTAAGCAAAAGAAAACCCTAACCATTACACAACCATGGTTTAATCTTTACACAAACGCTAGTGAGCATGTATCATCAAACATGATACAAAAAGGTGCACAAAAATATATCACATATACAATGTGCATCAAGTGAGAAAATCCTATTAAAGTGAACCAATACTAGTTAATGCAAAGTAATATATCAAATATATAATTATACATTAAATCATTAAATCAACAATTGATTCAATGATCCGGTCATGTCGCACATAACCGACTAGTATCAATAGTAACAACTTATCGAATCAACACTTGATCCGATAACCCGGCTATATCGCATATAACCGATCAATGTCACATATCGCGAGAATCGAATACAGTATCACATACTGGTATTATTCTCGGTCCCGCACACATCTCATATGTGCTCCTATTTCGTTTCGCTTGAGCCAGGAAACCTCTGTGTAGGACTCTAAAGACTCGTCAATACGCCGGCAGCAGATGATGATCATATCAATCACCCACAAGCCGCAAGCGGTCTGCTAAACGTAATGGCCACCCGGGTATTGAGCGATCAGAAGATTGACGAGCAAGCCCGCTCACACTCCTATGAATCCAACCAGTAACACTTACCGTACAGTCCGGTCTGATCGTCTGATATGTCGCATATCTCGCCTAGGGGTGGTAAACGTCAGACCCCAATAGCTCGATAAGTCGTGTCGATATGAGGTCTATAACAGTTCGAGAAACTACTGGTAACACTTACCAGTAAATCTCAGCAACCCTGGCCAGGGATTTCCGGTTATAGCCTATCGAACACAGCGCAACATCAACTCCCTATACCGGGAGAGACGAATCCCCTCCTATCGCTCATTGCCTCCATGTGATTCGGGACTGTACCCAAAAGCCACCGTTTTGCACGCCCTCTTGGACGTGGTAAGGTGGAAATCAAAGCACAGTGGGAACCACACAAGACTCTATGACGATCTCGGGTCAACAGACTACTCTGTACCAGTGTCACCAGAGAACTGCCATCTGACGTAAGGTATAATACCATCTGGAAGTTCTCGGCGAGTCCGTCCAGTGTACCCAGTCTCCACTGAGCATCCGTATATCATCTCTGATGTCAAACACCAATGGATATGGGATCATCCATCGCCCATCTTTATGGGTCGAGAAGGTATACGCTAGTCTACTCTGGTATATCGATGCCCCGTCTCGATACACCCACGACTAAGGACCTTGAAGGATGTACTTATGGACTACCATGTCCCCACTAGTATGATCCGCATCATAGTCCAGGTAGTCAAGTACACATCCTAAGGGCTTTACCAACATGTAACAGAGAGACAATCAGTATACACGTTAAGGTAAAGAGCAACCAGATAGCATACTATCATGTCGAGCAAGAAAGTCCTCCCTATATATGTCCAAGCATCCACTACAATATACATCCTATGTATAGTAATGGCCTCTAGGGCATACATATAACTAACACAAATGAATTGAAAATTCATTTGTCAACCCTATTGAAGCATGGTTCTCACTATACCCCCTCACCACCTTTACACCTCATTTTCCATTTAAAGATAAATGGATAAATCTAAAATGAGGTGTCCTCCTTCTAGAATGTTTTCCGTATAAATACGGATTACACTTTACTGTATATACATACCTGTATTCGTATTAAAATACGAATACCTAAAGAGATAGAATAACACAAAGAACATAATACTAGAATATACATTTCGAAATACATATATGTAAATTATTAAATCAATACCTGATTTAATAATCCGGATCAATCCCGAGCCGGCTAGTAATATCAACCGTCCGATCGAAAGTCTGGGTAACTAGTACAATCAATCGATCGGAACCCTGCACGTATCCAATACGGCTACTACATCATTTTGCCTGAACCAGGGAAACCCTCTGTGTGTGACTCTATAGACTCGACAGTACGCCGACAGTGAGTTACTGGATAAATCCATAACCACAAGCACGTCAGCGGCAGCTGTACGTAACGGCCACCTGGGTACCTGTCGAAAAGGAAGGCCAACAAGCAAACTCATCCGGATCCTTACTGAGCCTATCTGTGACAATCTCCGTACAGTCCAGTCTCTTCGTCTGAGAATATCGCTTACCGGGTCTACGGGTGGTAAACGTCAGACCCTAATAACCCGATAATTCATGCTGATGTGGCTCAGGACCAATCCGGAAAACTACTGATCAACCGATCAGTAAATCCCAACTGTCTTGGCCAAGGTCTTATGGTGCTGGCCAATCGAACATAGTGCGATATCAACTCCCTATAATGGGAGAGATGAATCCCCAACAATCGCTCACTGCCTCTATGTGGCTCGGGTCTGTACCCAACGAAAACCTGTTTGCACGCCTCAGTAGAGCCGTGGTAGGTTAGTAATCAAAGCACAGTGGGAACTCACACGAGACAAATGATGATCTCAGGTCTGAAGACTAACATGTACTCATGTCACCTGAGAACTGCTATCTGACGATAGGTATAGCGCCATCTAGAAGTTCTCGGTGAGTCTATCCAGTGTACTTACCCCCAGTGAGCACTTGTATACGATCTTAGGTGCGAAAGACCAATGGCTGTGGGACCAACCAACGCCCCTCGTCGGGGTTTAGAAATATATACACTAGTCTACTGTTCAGTTGAAAATATTGCAATTTTTAACATAACAATTTTCTCACTTTTCTATTCATCTAAAAATGTTTGTTATAAATATAACACGTATTACAAGTTCGTCTGGAAAATATCAAATACCACGTGTTATACATTATAATCAACATTTTGGAAGGAAATTGTGTGTTTATTATTTCACGCATGATATTGTATATCTTAACATTCTTCATTGAGTTTTTTGTGCAGAAAATTATTTCATGACAGATATCGGAATCGCAAATTCGCCGACAAAATGCAGCAAAATCAAAGAGTTAAAATCTGGCAAAGATTCAGAAGAGATAAGAAGATTCCAGATATCACCTGAACACCAATTGGCTAACACCAGAATACACAGAAAATATGTAGCAACAAGCTCAGCAAACGGCCGTGGAACCGCGGCCGAGTCAGGCCAATCCACAACCGAGTTAGGGCATCGGCGGTCAAAAGTTCTCCCGAAGCTCCATTGCAACTACCTAGCTTATTGAAGACGCTCCATTATAATAACCTTGTTCTAGAGACTTCCTATAACAGCCTAACTTCTTGAGGAAGCTTGATAACTAACCTTATTCTAGAAGTTTCCCTACAACTACCTAGCTTCTTGGGGAAGGATGACCTAGCTTCTAGTGGAAGATTGGTGAAGTGCTATAAAAAGGGACCTAAGCCTACATTAAGGAGGTTGTTGAGTTGTTGATTTCTAGTACACAATCCAAAACCAATTCAATTCCAAATCAAGATTCAAATCAAGAATCGTTGAGAACAACATCAAACGACGAAATTCAAGATCCTTTACGCGAAGCCGATCGTCATCAAAAGCACGAGATCCTCGATGGGTCTAAGTCTCATGAAGATCGAGCAAAGCGAAATTCGACGGAATAGTTACCTCTTCAAGGGAGCGATCGAGAGCAATTCTTGTAACCTCGGATTGAAGGAAAGTGTAATTAAAAGTTGATTAATAAAGGTGATCAATTGTTAATTCTCGTTTTCTTTAAACTTTCACATTATGAAATTTCAATTTGTCGATTCTTCCATTTTCATGATGTGTGAGTAGAATCTCGGCTTGTAAAGGATTCGAAGGAATTCTGTAGATCAAATGGTGATGAAATCCTAAACTCATCTTAAGTCTTATGAGAATATGAACTTAAGGAAAAAGAATCGTCAACGACCAAATTTGGAGCGAGATCACCGTTCTTGATAATTTCGTTGCAATTTGGGATTAAATGATTGATGATTTTCTTTGCTAAAGGATAGATTTGAATGGTGATCAATGAAGAGATAAGTGATAGTGAAGGAGAAACCCTAGTTTCTTCAAAAGATCCCTAATCTTCATTCAACACCATCATTCTAGCTATAATTCATCAATAGATAAGATGAGTCATTTTTAGTATTCATCATTACTACTAAATCTTATCGAATCCTACAAGCTATTCTTCATTTTCTTGATAACAAAAATTGATTTTGGACATTTCTTGATTACTAAATCTTAAACTCTTTCTTGATTTTTCTTGAAAATATTTCATCCAATAAATCTTGATTCGTTTTCTTGAATTTTCTTTACTATTTTCTTTCGACTCAACTAAAGCGAGAACGAATAAATACACGATCCTCAGTGGACGACCCGTACTCATTAACGAACTACATCGACACTGTTATTGATTGCGGTTATAAATTCTTTGATTGTGATTATACTTTTCATATCGAATCTACGGAAATTCCATATCAATCAAATGGCGCCGTTGCCGGGGATCCGTGCGTAATTTGTTCGTTCTTGCTATTTAAGTTGAAATATTATTATTCCATTTAAAGTTTGAATCAAAATCGCATCGTGTGCTTAACGATTAGTGTGTGAATTTTGAAAGGAAATCTGGAATCATTGGAGCAGTGATATAAAGATTCTATAGCATTCAGGAAGTCCAGTGAAGCAGTAGGAGCACCTGTAAAAAATTTGGTTCAGCGATCAAGCAAGTAGACCGCGGAGCCGCAGCCATTAGCTTGAATTATCCGCGGAACCGCGGTGATATTGTCGATTTAGGGCTCCAGTTTTCTCTGGTATATTCTATACTTTCTTATCTCTTCTCTGATCTGTCCAATAACAACTTTTCTGCAGGATTCTTTGCAAAAATTCGCCGCGCTTAAAAAAATTTGTTGCGTGTTTTGATATTGGTTGTTTGTGCATTTTGTATATGGAAATTAAGGGGCAAAGACCAAATTCCGATTAGTTGGGGATTTCATTACCCTTCCTAAGCCCCAAAAATCATAAAACTAGCATCCGCATCACCCTTTATTAAATAAAAAATATCTAGACAAGACTCTAAGAACCGTCGTGCTCAATTAGGACAAAAGAAGGTCGTGGGTAATCTATTGCTTATCCGCATTTCTTTTGTGGTGTCTAAGGCAAGTATGTCTAAGGCAAGTGGTTACTTAATTAGGCCCGCTACTTACGTAGCGGATACCTCCCACTTATCTGGCACTTACCTGGCCACAGGAGGGATAAAGAGGTAGTAGAGGATTTATCCAGCGATTTGTCTTCTGGAAGTCTAGGAGCGGTCTAGTGACTTGACCTAGGTGACCGTAGATCTAGGGTTGATTGTGCATTTTTGTTGTGATTTTTCTAAATCCTTCTTTTTCAAAACAAACCATAAAACAAACCACTGTCTCTAATTATCACAAACGCTGCCACTTGTGCTAAACCGTTTAGTGCATGCTCGGCTGGACACAGGATTCTAGTGCCCGTCTTGTCCGCGTTCCTCCTATCGACTCCGAAGTCGGTAATTCTACATCTTCTTTTTCCTCACCACTCACCACATCCACCGAGATGGACGGATCTCCATTAAATTTTAACACCACTTTGCCACCACCTGCAGGTGTGCAGAATCTACCGCGTATGTCTCCCCAAGAGAGATGCTACCCTATACGTGGTCCTCTTTCTAATTGTCTTTCTATTCCACCAGCCAATGGGGATAATTTTGAAATCAAACCTCACTATATCAATTTTTTACCTAAATTTCACGGTCTTGAGTCTGAAGACGCATACGTTTTTATTACCAAATTTGAAAACGTATGTGCTATGATGGGAACTTCACAACTTTCTGTGGATACTATGCGTTTACATCTTCTCCCGTTCACTTTGTGTGATTTAGCTGAAAAATGGATTTATAACATAGCTGCACACTCTATTTCAAACTGGGATGAATTCGTCATAGCATTCCTTAAAAAATTTTATCCCAATCATAAGACCGCCCGTGTACGTAGCGAAATCAATCAATTTACCCAGCTTCCCAATGAACAATTTTGGAAGTGTTTTGAACGATTCAAGGATCTTCTAGTCCAATGTCCTCATCACGAAATCCATAGATGGGATCTGTGCCGAATCATATATGAGGGCATTAATCCAACAACAAAGCAGATGCTTGGATCCACACGTCAAGGCAATTTCATGTCTAAAGACGATGGTAAAGCTTGGAAATTTTTAGAAGAATTTGCTGAAAATCTTTTCAATGGGAAAGTGTTAGTCAACCATCGTCTAGGGGAGGTATCCATCAATTTGATGTTTCCATAGCAGTCAAACCCGAAATGGCAGCAATGCAAAAGAAACTTGAAGCTATGGAACACATATTCTTATTAGCCTCCCTAAACCAGGTCACACTCCTTAAAACCTTGTGTGGATGTTGTTCCGATCCATCACATTTGAAAGAAAAATGTCCTTTATGTAGGGTTCCTAGGCACCCTAATGAGGTCTCACAAGGCATCGAACATGCCAATTTCAAATTCTACGGTGCCGAGAAACCCTAAACTACGGATCGTTGGCTAGATTTCTAGGCGAAAAGATAACTAGTTAACAATTAACTAATGGGAAAACGGAAATACAACCTTTGTAGATCCGGTGCTCCACGTCCATAGCTCCGCAACGAAGTCCCTTCCGCTGTCTAAAAGGAATCCGGACTCCAGCGTCGGCTTCGTCGAAGAATAAGCGAGCTAGGTCGTCGATGTCCATGCCGAAGATGATCTACGTCGAGGCATCGCTAAATCAAGCTCCACCTTCACCTTGCCATGAAAACTTGTGAAGGAAACACACTCTACTACTTGGCAAGAGGTAGAGGATGAAGAAATAGGAAGTGGGTAGACTTTAGAATTGGATTTCTCACTCATTTCATCAAGTTGCCATTGATGGTCAAGCTTTTCTTCACTTGAAGGAAGAAGAAGAAGAAGCTAAAATATTATGATAAGAATATTAGAATAGAAAAGAAAAATCAATCCTTATCATATAATGAACCATGGTTAGATGTAGAGAGTTAACTAAGGTTTAAGTGAGTGGTTAGGGTTAAGCATGAGACAAAATGGTCATTAAGTCAAAGTCTTCATGAAGGTTCATGAATGAACAAAAGAAAGCTACCATTTTCCTCATTTTGCCTTTTCTTTTTCCAAAAAGATAAATGAATAAAATGAAATCAAAAACCCTAATCACCCACTTAACTATAGTTTAATTCTTAACACTTAACCATAAGGGATGTATCATCAAACATGATACAAGCAAGTGCACAAAACTATATCGAATATACAATGTGCACACCCGAGCGAGAAAATCCATTTAAAGTGAACCGATACTAGTTAATGCAAAGTAATATATCAAATATATAATTATGCATTAAATCATTAAATCAACACTTGATTTAACGATCCGGTCATATCGCATATAACCGACTAGTATCATTAGTAACAACTTATCGAATCAACACTTGATCCGATAACCCGGCTATATCGCATATAACCGATCAATGTCACATCGCGAGAATCGAATACAGTATCACATACTGGTATTATTCTCGGTCCCGCACATATCTCATATGCACTCCTATTTCGTTTCGCTTAAGCCAGGAAACCTCTGTGTAGGACTCTAAAGACTCGTCAATATGCCGGCAGCAGATGATGATCATATCAAGCATCCACAAGCCGCAAGCGGTCTGCTAAACGTAACGGCCACCTGGGTATTGAGCGATCTGAAGATCGACGAGCAAGCCCGCTCACACTCCAGTGAATCCAACCAGTAACACTACCTTACAGTCCGGTCTGATCGTCTGATATGTCGCATATCTCGCCTAGGGGTGGTAAACGTCAGACCCCAATAGCTCGATAAGTCGTGTCGATATGAGGTCTATAACTATTCGAGAAACTACTGGTAACACTTACCAGTAAATCTCAGCAACCCTGGCCAGGGATTTCCTGTTATAGCCAATCGAAGATAGCGCAACATCAACCCCCTATACCGGGAGAGACGAATCCCCTCCTATCGCTCATTGCCTCCATGTGACTCGGGACTGTACCCAAAAACCACCGTTTTGCACGCCCTCTTGGACGTGGTAAGATGGAAATCAAAGCACAGTGGGAACCACACAAGACTCTATGACGATCTTGGGTCAACAGACTACTCTGTACCAGTGTCACCAGAGAACTGCCATCTGACGTGAGGTATAATACCATCTGGGAGTTCTCGGCGAGTCCGTCCAGTGTACCCAGTCTCCACTGAGCACCCGTATATCTCCTCTGATGTCAAACACCAATGGATATGGGATCATCCATCGCCCATCTGTATGGGTCGAGAAGGTACACGCTAGTCTACTCTGGTATATCGATGCCCCGTCTCGATACACCCACGACTAGGGACTTTGAAGGATGTACTTATGGACTACCATGTCCCCACTAGTATGATCCGCATCATAGTCCAGGTAGTCAAGCACACATCCTAAGGGCTTTACCAACATGTAACAGAGAGACAATCAGTGTACACGTTAAGGTAAAGATCAACCAGATAGCATACTATCATGTCGAGCAAGAAAGTCCTCCCTATATATGTCCAAGCATCCACTACAATATACATCCTATGTATAGTAATGGCCTCCAGGGCATACATATAACTAACAATCTCCCACTTGCACTAGGGCCATCTGTAGCAGTGGTTGTAGTATCTCATACTCAACCATCCCATAAAAGTCTCTCTCTGGGAACAGGCCTTTGTGAGTGGATCCGCTATGTTGTCCTCTGAGTCTACTCTCCTAATCTCGATCTCCCTGGAGATCAACCATCTCCATGATCAAGTGATACTGCCTTAGAATATGTCTGGATCACTGATGGGACCGGCGTTCCTTGGCATAAGCCACAACTCCATTGTCACACAATGGGAGGAACACAGTTCATCTCATGAACCAATATACACCCAAACAGCCTCTTTGGTAGCATCTTAAGTAGCGATGTATCCAGCCTTTATCGTCTAGTATGTCACGGTATCTAGCTTGGAACTCTTCCAACATACTGTCCCTCCACTGAGGGTAAAGACAATGCCTGTGACTGACATTCAGTCGTCTTTATCAACCTGGAACCCTTCCAGTGATTCTCCCCAGGATCGGTTGATACCGTCTCACTACAACTAGTGAGAGTCCTAACATCCAATTAGATCTATCTCATAGATCTAAAAACCCAGGATTTAGTAGGTATCACTTTAATCCTATGTGGAGAATCATTGTGATAAACGGAGATTGATCGAGCGTAGCATAGGAAACTCCTTCCCTATCAAGAGCATGTCATCCACGTACTCTACGAGGATGGTCACCATACTCCCTACTACCTTTTTGTTTATACAAGGTTCATCTACCATTTTGATGATGTCAAACTCTTTGACTAATCCATCAAAACAGATGTTCCAACTCCGCGATGCCTGCTTTAATACATAAAACATCTTGTTCACGTTTCCGCTGCTCCCACTGTTTACGAAGCCCTCTGGTTGTGTACTTATAGACGTTCTCTTCTAAAACATCATTTTAGAAAAGATTTCATGACACCCAACCACCAGATATCGTAGTCATGGTATGTAGCCGTGGCAAGTAGGATCTGGATGGACTTAAGCACAGCCACTGGAAAAGGTTTCATCATTATCCACGCCTGGTTGATGACGAAAACCTTTAACAAGTCTAGCTTTGAAAGTCTCAACTTTTCCATCTACACCAAGTAATCTTCTCAAGATATACTTGCTCCTGATGGGGATTTAACCCTTCAGATATAGCAACCAAAGTCCATACTTTGTTGGTGTATAAGGATTCCATCTCAGATCACTAAGCATCCAGCCATTCTTACAGAGTCCCACTCCTGATGGCCAGCTCGAAACTAGTTGGGTCATCATCTTATGATGCAATCCTCGCTCCCACTGTCATTGAGAAACCGATGTATCTCTCAGGTGGGTGAGAAAACCCTACTAGATCGGCGGAGGGGCTGAGGTTCATTGGTATCTATTGAATCCTTTGGTTCTACCAAATCATCTGCTGTAGTTTGTATAGCTGGAACCATTCCAGTTCTACATAACAGTATTTGCCTCGAGCTTTTCCGGATTATGCTTTTAGACATAGCCCGGACAACCCCAAATCTTAACTAACTTAAGATATGGGCTCTTCCCTTTCCATATCACATATGAAATGGTAGGCAGTGATTTGATTCGAACCCTATTCAATAGGTATGCATCTTCTCAAGTGCATAACTCCCAAAAAGAAATAGGTAACTCAGTAGTACTCATCATAGAGCACACCATATCAAATAGGATGTATCTGCTCCGCCCCGATATACCATCGTGCTATGGTGTATACGGAGGAGTAATGCTGAGAGAGAATCTCATTCTCCTTTAGAATGGTCCAGGAATTCCGTGCTCAAGTATTCTCCTCCTTGATCTCATCATAGGACATAATACTTATACCCGTATTTTGGTTCTCTACTTCTTACTTATATTCTATGAATATCTCAAAAGGTTCGGACTTGTGTTTCAACAGGAACATATGTCTGAATCTTGAGAGATTATCAGAGAATGTAATGAAGTACAAAGAACCGGTCTTGGCATGTGTAGACAGGGGACCTACATACATCAACATGTATCATCCCAAGAGTTCACTAACTCTTTCTCTGTTTCCAATAAACAGAGCTAGTGTCATTATATCTTTGTGACATGACTGGCAAGTTTCACAAGATGTAGATTCAAACTGATTTAAATATGCATCTACATGTAACTTCAGCTAGTCGGGTCACATTGATCTGACCTAGTCTACAATACCTCAAGAAGGAATCGTTCAATTCTGAACTCTTCCTCTTGTGTGTGTTCCGTATACTAAGAACTGCAGTTTGATTTAGAACTCCAATGCTTTTAGATAACGTGCCTGAATCGATCAACTTTTGATATAGGAAATGTTCAAAACATTATCCAACAATACAAAATTATATCGTTTCTTTACTAATAAAAAGACAGATATGATTTTGCATATCAGGTTCGGTATCTAATAACATTCGTTCAGAATCAATGTATTCGTAATACAGGGTGACAGTGACCAACAGACTTGGCTGCAACACTTGCCCCGTTTTCTGCCTCATGAAACTTATCACCCGTTCTCAGTTCTCTACCTTTCTGTAGCCCTATGTAATAGATTACATATCTGGGATCCTGATCTGGTATCAAATACCCAGGACGCAGAGGATACTGAGAAACAGTTCTTTGTAATGAACACACCCGAAGATGATGCATCAGCATGCACTCTCTTCGTTTGGGTGGCACGGGAAATATGGTATTCCCCAATTTCCTGCTCTGTCTTATAACAATTATAAGTTGGAGCGGGACCAACGTTCCCCAGTATAACAAGCGGGTTCGGTCAAAAATCCGTATTATTATCTCGATTAAGGCGTGATATGGTCGCTACCTGGAGAGAGAGAGAGAAGAAAACACTCAGCGTGCGCTCTGTTAAGAATAGATTGGTTATTATTTTATCTAATCAGGATGGCTCCCACTGCTTTTTATCAAATCTTTCTTCAAACCCTAAAGGGAAAGACTAGCCGGGATTAATTACACACTACAAGTTCGCCAAACTTTCAGCCAGGCCAGTGTCGGTACTTTGAGGGAGGTCCCCCGTGCTTTCGCACGAACCTAATTAATGTAAACCTCGTTTTCCCAGAGGCGTAACCCCGTTGACACCTTTCTAGACACCTACTTGATCGGCTAATTGTAATGTATAAAACTCTCCCAGGAGTAACTCTTACTCGCAGCGGGTATCGGGATCCAACTATCTCATAGAAGGTATGCAATCTCATTGCAAATTTCAACACTTGAAATTCCCGATAATATTTTGCCCCTAGCTCGCTATGACCTTGACGCATGCCAAACAACCCATAGTCTGCTAGTCAAGTTCAACCCGTACATTTCTTGATTGAATTAAACCCACCCGTACGACCCTTGATGCATGCCAAACAACGCCGTACGAATACCCTAATCCAATCGCATCGTATGCTAGCAGATAAGCACTAGTTAGCTACCGTACACTACGCCTTGACGCATGCCAAACAACCGCAGCACGAATACTAACTAGTACTTATCTGAAATGACGGAGGGCTACGACAGGTTTTTCTGAAAACCTATTGCGTAATGAACTTGATATCGTTGTAGGATCGAATGAATTTTAAAATGGTGTGCTTTTGAGGCTTTTCTAGTTTTGCTAAAGGAGTCACTCCCGGTGAAGGGATCGTCGGTCCTTTCCTCGTCGAATGAGGTGCGGGATATATCATATATATCACTGTGCAAAGCAAAAACACTTAAAAGCAATCAAAAGACAAACCGAGTGTGTAGCATCTGCCAGTTATTGCTAAAGGAGTCACTCCCGGTGAAGGGATCTCGGTCCTTTCCTTATCGAATAAGGTGCAGGATATATCGTATATACCGCTGTGCAAAGCAAGAACTGTAGCTACCTGTTTTATTTTGAAATTCGATTCTACAACATCTTAGGTTTCTTTTATTTCATTAATCTCATTAATGAAGTCCCATCAATAAAGTACCTAAACATCACAGATAAATACGACGTACACTTATGCCATCCGCATTCGCCTCGATGTCCCCTCGTGCACCGTTAGGTTAGGTAACTAACGGCAGAGCGGGGCAGGGCTAGCACGGGTGTAAAACATAAGTAACGTCTATATAATATATCATATATACTATATACTGTATCTATCACAGAACATCACATGATCACATCACAGATATCGCAGCAGAAGAATCATATGAAATATTGGATATACTAGGACGTCCGTGTTTTCAATACGAGCCAGTATAAAACACGGATTCCACGGTCGTGATGAATAGCCAAACCCACACCCCTAGACCCCTACGAGAGCGGCAAGCAACCCTACCAATTCTAGAGTTAGGAGACCCGGCCTCGACTCCTCAAGTTGGTCTCCCACTGGACTCCAGAACCCGGTTACTTGTGCTCCCCTCCTTGGGTCTATCCTAGTGCAGAAAAGTAAATAATATACAAACGGTGACAACTTCCGCAACCTGGAAGTGCCCCAATAAAAGAATATTACATACAAGTTTTTACATGAATGAAAATGAAAAACACTCATCTCACATAAAAAACCCCGGCTATTCAAACACGACGATCCAATATAACATATCCAGCAACACATAACATCACATGTCATCAACGTAAGTAAATATGCGCATCCCAATTATCGTTGACATATAGCAACGAAACCGGCGATATCACATATTACACTTACGGTCACAGAAAAGAAAGTGTAAAACTACGACAATTGGAATCTGCAACCACCTCATACATCGCATGCCTGACCAAATGAATTACTTAGACATCCCATGCCTAACAATTATAAACCCCGCATTTTAGTCTCATTATCGAAAACACTTTTCAATACCAAGTCGGGCAATTCAACAAGATTCCCGACATCCTGATCGAATGCTCGTCGCAAACTTCAGTAGACGGCTGCACCCCTGATACTGTCGACGAAGTGCACCAAGGCGGAACACCGCTACCGCGAGCACCCGAACGGATGCTTTCGGCGACGGGGTTCTCCTACAGTCACTTGGTCGGGGCTATGGAGTGAGGCTGTCTATTAAGTTTACCCGGCGAGTATCCGCGTACGCTACGTGATTGCGACGGACTTTTGATCACATCAAAATTCCGTGGCAACCGATCAAGTGAGACTAAACTGCTATGTTTATAACATTCATTCAGTTATCTCATAACTCACTATGAATTCCAATTATTGTATCCCATTCCAGATAATTAGAAAATGTTAAACTTT
Organism: Agapanthus africanus; assembly: GCA_030015575.1. Classification (NCBI taxonomy): domain Eukaryota; kingdom Viridiplantae; phylum Streptophyta; class Magnoliopsida; order Asparagales; family Amaryllidaceae; genus Agapanthus; species Agapanthus africanus. The sequence continues at coordinate 164,482,793 of CM057349.1, forward strand.
CCGATTGAACATTCGAACACCCAAGTTTTCCCGATACAGATCAACACATGAAATAAGTCTAACAACATTCAGTTCGTGCCTCAGTACCGATGGTCCAGCCGTAGAAGGGTCAAGCCAACGCCTCACATGTGGCACGCCGTACTGCCCCAAACCCGAAGGTTCAAAGGGCAGTTCAAGACGGTCACATAATCGAGTTAAGGTTTGTGGTCTTCTAGAGGGTCCATCGAGTTACTTGCACTACTTAGAACGTCGTTAAACTACGGAAAAATCCAATACTTGGAAATTTCCGGACAGGGGAAAAATTGGGTATTTATATCCGGTCGAACTTTTTAATATATTCTAAAATTTATCCGGAAAGCCACACAGACAAAATTTGATACTCCGATCGAAACACCGAATCCCCAAATCAAACCCAGAAAATTCAACTCTGGAAAAATATTAAAAATTCCCATAAAACTCAGTACAGTGAACTAGGAATTACTGTGCAAAGGAACAGGGCTGACGTCATCAAGGAGCCGCGGAACCGCCGCAGAAGCCATGCTTCTGCCGCGGTTCCGCCGCGAAATTTACTGTTCATGAAATAATTTTTGCATCGTAATTCTTAGATTTTCCTGCTGAAGTTTTTAGCAATTTTTAATCTTGAAAAATCCACGATTTTAGAAAAAGGACAGAGAGCAAGTTATGGTTTGGGTTTTCGGGTCGTTCGGACTTCAAATTCTGCCTAGACTTCGCCTAGGGCTCTAGCTAGGCTCTGATACCACTGTAGGGTTCCTAGGCACCCTAATGAGGTCTCACAAGGCATCGAACATGCCAATTTCAAATTCTACGGTGCCGAGAAACCCTAAACTACGGATCGTTGGCTAGATTTCTAGGCGAAAAGATAACTAGTTAACAATTAACTAATGGGAAAACGGAAATACAACCTTTGTAGATCCGGTGCTCCACCTCCATAGCTTCGCAACGAAGTCCCCTCCGCTGTCCAAAAGGAATCCGGACTCCAGCGTCGGCTTCGTCGAAGAATAAGCGAGCTAGGTCGTCGATGTCCATGCCGAAGATGATCTACGTTGAGGCATCGCTAAATCAAGCTCCACCTTCACCTTGCCATGAAAACTTATGAAGGAAACACACTCTACTACTTGGCAAGAGGTAGAGGATGAAGAAATAGGAAGTGGGTAGACTTTAGAATTGGATTTCTCACTCATTTCATCAAGTTGCCATTGATGGTCAAGCTTTTCTTCACTTGAAGGAAGAAGAAGAAGAAGCTAAAATATTATGATAAGAATATTAGAATAGAAAAGAAAAATCAATCCTTATCATATAATGAACCATGGTTAGATGTAGAGAGTTAACTAAGGTTTAAGTGAGTGGTTAGGGTTAAGCATGAGACAAAATGGTCATTAAGTCAAAGTCTTCATGAAGGTTCATGAATGAACAAAAGAAAGCAACCATTTTCCTCATTTTGCCTTTTCTTTTTCCAAAAAGATAAATGAATAAAATGAAATCAAAAACCCTAATCACCCACTTAACTATAGTTTAATTCTTAACACTTAACCATAAGGGATGTATCATCAAACATGATACAAGCAAGTGCACAAAACTATATCGAATATACAATGTGCACACCCGAGCGAGAAAATCCATTTAAAGTGAACCGATACTAGTTAATGCAAAGTAATATATCAAATATATAATTATGCATTAAATCATTAAATCAACACTTGATTTAACGATCCGGTCATATCGCATATAACCGACTAGTATCATTAGTAACAACTTATCGAATCAACACTTGATCCGATAACCCGGCTATATCGCATATAACCGATCAATGTCACATCGCGAGAATCGAATACAGTATCACATACTGGTATTATTCTCGGTCCCGCACATATCTCATATGCACTCCTATTTCGTTTCGCTTGAGCCAGGAAACCTCTGTGTAGGACTCTAAAGACTCGTCAATACGCCGACAGCAGATGATGATCATATCAAGCATCCACAAGCCGCAAGCGGTCTGCTAAACGTAACGGCCACCCGGGTATTGAGCGATCTGAAGATCGACGAGCAAGCCCGCTCACACTCCAGTGAATCCAACCAGTAACACTACCTTACAGTCCGGTCTGATCGTCTGATATGTCGCATATCTCGCCTAGGGGTGGTAAACGTCAGACCCCAATAGCTCGATAAGTCGTGTCAATATGAGGTCTATAACTATTAGAGAAACTACTGGTAACACTTACCAGTAAATCTCAGCAACCCTGGCCAGGAATTTCCTGTTATAGCCAATCGAACACAGCGCAACATCAACCCCCTATACCGGGAGAGACGAATCCCCTCCTATCGCTCATTGCCTCCATGTGACTCGGGACTGTACCCAAAAACCACCGTTTTGCACGCCCTCTTGGACGTGGTAAGATGGAAATCAAAGCACAGTGGGAACCACACAAGACTCTATGACGATCTTGGGTCAACAGACTACTCTGTACCAGTGTCACCAGAGAACTGCCATCTGACGTGAGGTATAATACCATCTGGGAGTTCTCGGCGAGTCCGTCCAGTGTACCCAGTCTCCACTGAGCACCCGTATATCTCCTCTGATGTCAAACACCAATGGATATGGGATCATCCATCGCCCATCTGTATGGGTCGAGAAGGTACACGCTAGTCTACTCTGGTATATCGATGCCCCGTCTCGATACACCCACGACTAGGGACTTTGAAGGATGTACTTATGGACTACCATGTCCCCACTAGTATGATCCGCATCATAGTCCAGGTAGTCAAGCACACATCCTAAGGGCTTTACCAACATGTAACAGAGAGACAATCAGTGTACACGTTAAGGTAAAGATCAACCATATAGCATACTATCATGTCGAGCAAGAAAGTCCTCCCTATATATGTCCAAGCATCCACTACAATATACATCCTATGTATAGTAATGGCCTCCAGGGCATACATATAACTAACACTTTGAATTCCCCATTTTAAGGTCAAGAACACACTAATGCCGCTTTTCAGCAACGACCTAGAAACGATCCTTATTCTTCCACTTATAATCAGGGTTGGAGGAATCACCCTAATTTTGCTTGGAATCAACACCAAACTCAAAATACGGTTCCAAACCAAAATAACTTTCAAAGGGTCCCTCCACAACAACAGCAACCACTACAACTGAGTCAGCACCCCTTTTAACCACAAAATTTTCAAAATCCGGCCAACACTTCTGCACCGTATAATAATTCTTTGTAATTGGCTGGTACCGATAATTCCTCTTCACTTGAACGAACCTTGGATTTGTTTATGAAATGTTCCATCCAAGTGTCGGCTGATATAAGGCTTCTATCGATGATATAAAGAAGAACCCCGCCTCCCACGGTGAGAGTGTTAGTGACATGTATGCCCTAGAGGCCATTACTGTACATACGATGTATATTGTAGTGGATGCTTCAACATATATATGGAGGACTTTCTTGCTCGACATGATAGTATGCTATCTGGTTGCTCTTTATCTTAACATGTACTCTGATTGTCTCTATGTTACATGTTGATAAAGCCCTTAGGATGAGTACTTGACTACCAGGACTATGATGCAGATCATACTAGTGGGGACAGTGTAGTCGCTAAGTAAGTCCTTCAAATGTTCCCAGTCATAGGTGTATCGAGACAAGGCATCGATATACCAGAGTAGACTAGCGTATGCTTCTTGACCCATGTAGATTGGCGATGGATGATCCCATATCCATTGATATTTGACATCAGAGATAGTATACGGGTGCTCAGTGGAGACTGGGTACACTGGACGGACTCGCCGAGAACTCCCAGATGGTATTATACCTCACGTCAGATGGAAGTTCTTTGGTGACACTAGTACATGTTAGTCTGTAGACCCGAGATCTTCATAGAGTCTTGCGTGATTCCCACTGTACTTTGATTTCCATCATACCACGTCCAAGAGGGCGTGCAAAACGGTGGCTTTTAGGTACAGTCCCGAATCACATGGAGGCAATGAGCGATAGGAGGGGTTTCGTCTCTCCCGGTATAGGGAGTTGATGTTGCGTTGTGTTCGATTGGCTATAACTGGAAATCCCTGGCCAGGGTTGCTGAGATTTACTGGTAAGTGTTATCAATAGTTTCTCGAACTGTTATGGAACTCATATCGACACGACTTATCGGTTACTGGGGTCTGACGTTTACCATCCCTAGACTGGATATGCGACATATCAGATGAAGAGACCGGACTGTACGGGAGTGTTACTGATTGGATTCGCAGGAGAATGTACAGGCTTGCTTGTTGACCTTATGATCGTTCAATACCTGGGTGGCTGTTACGTTTAGCTGACCGCTTGCAGCTTGTGGGTGTTTGATATGATCATCACCTACTGCCGGCGTATTGACGATTCTTTAGAGTCCTACACAGAGGTTTCCTGGCTCAGGTAAAACGGAGTAGGAGCACGTATGTGATATGTGCGGGACCGAGAATAATACATGTATGCGATACCGTATTAGATTCTCGCGATATGTGATATCGGCCGGGTATATGTGATATAGCCAGGTCATTGGATCAAGTGTTGATTCGATGAACTGATACAGATTATATTAGTCGGTTATTTGTGAATAGCCGGATTATCGGATCAAGTGTTGATTTGATAATTTAATGTATAAATATATATTTGATATATTACATTACATTAACTAATATAAGCTCACTTAAAGATTCTTTTTCTCACATGGATAATACATTGATATATATGCGATATATGTTAATTGTATTTTTTCTTTTGTTCCTATATATATTATATATGTGATATATAATATTGTAACATGTGAGGGTTAAAATTGCAACTAAGGTTTTGAGAATAAAACATGTTAGGGTTTGGATTAGGGTTAATGTTATGGATAAGCTTTGTGGAAGCTTCTTGAAGCTTTGACTTTAGTCTTCATCCTATGATATTTTGTGAAGATATTTGTTAACCCAACCCAAATCTCAACCCATGGTTTATTCTCTAAAAGGGTTAAGGATGTGATTTTTAACCCATGGTTGCAATTCTAACCTCACACAATAATTCATTATTCATCACAAATGAAATTCTTCTTGTTCTTCCTCTTGAAAAAAGCTTTCTTGCCTTTTGTGATGTGATGAAATAAAGTGAGAAATTGAAAACAAAAGGGAGCTAAATTCCTACTTCATCATCCTCATCTATTCTAACCGCTTAGATTAGGGTGTTTCCTTTGCTAGTACTTGATCAGTGAAGCAAGAGCTTGGGTTTGAGTTTCTTCAAAGTAGATCATCTTAGTTGTTGAAGATTGGAAGCAAGCTTGTATCTTTCTCTTCCTGGAGCCTCTCTAGAGTCCGGGTACTTGATGATCGCATCGAAGGGACCTCAACACGGAGCTTATGAAGCGAAGGAACAGACTACAATGGTTGTAATCTCTAACTCTTAGAAGTAAAGTTGTTTACATATAAAGTTTACTCTAATTCTCTAGTTAAGATCTTGGTTAGGGTTTGTTTAGCACCCCAAAAATTTTAAAGTAGCATGATTGATGCTTGCCAAAACCTTCAAAAGGTGCTATGCTAACCCTACAGTGGTATCAGAGCCAAGCTAGAGCATTAGGCGTTGTCTAGACGAAGTTTAAAGTCCGATCGAACTCCGAAACCCCGAAAAATCCCACTTTCTGGAAAAATTTTCAAAAGTTTAAATTTTTCATATTAAAAATACTTAGAAAATCATGCAGGGAATTCTAAGGATTACTGCGAAATACGAAGCCATAACTCGCTCAAGTGACCGCGGAACCGCCGCCAAACCATGCGTTTGGCGGCGGTTCCGCGGCCAACTTTTGGAGTTAGGGGCAAATACTTCAGGGCTTTATTCTTGGGTACTTTTTCATACTTCTGGGAATTTTTAATTCTACTCAAGTGTTGAGCTTTCTGGGAAATATTGGAAACTCGTTGATTCGATCGAAAAGTTTAACTTCGTTTAAGTTTTTTCGGGTAATTTAGAACGTGTTAAAAAGTTCGAACGGATATCAATAACTCACTTTTTCCTCTATCGGAAAACTTTCAAGTGTTGGATTTTTTCTGAGTTTAAAACTTTCGGGAAATCATGCAAGCGTATCTGTGGACCCTCTAGAAGAACGTAACCTTAACTCGATTATGTGACCGTCAAAACTGCCACTGAACCCTAGGGTTTGTGGTAGTTTAGCGCTGCCACATGTGAGGCGTTGGTTTGACCCTTCTACGGCTGGTTCATTGGGGCTGTGACATGTTCTGGGATTTTTGAACTCCGCACAAGTGTTGAGCTATTTAGGAAATCTTGGGTGTTTGTTTATTCGATTGGGAAGTTTAACATTGTCTATTTATCTGGAATGTGATACAATATTTGGAATCCACAAGTAGTTATGAGATAACTAATTTGAATGTTATAAATCTAGCAGTTTTTAGTCTCATTTGATCGGTTGCCACAGGATTTTGATGCGATCAAAAGTCCGTTGTAATCACGTAGCGTACGTGGATACTCGCCTGGTAAACTTAATAGATAGCCATGCCCCATAGCCCCGACCAAGTGACTGTAGGAGAACCCCGTCGCCAAAAGCATCCGTTCGGGTGCTCGCGGTAGCGGTGTTCCGCTTCAGTGCACTTCGTCGACGGCATCGGAGGGTGCGGCCATCTACTAAAGTTTCCGACGAGTATTCAATCAGGATGTCGGGAATCTTGTTGAATTGCCCGACTAGATATTGAAAAGTGTTTTCAAGATCGAGACTAAAATGCGGGGTTTATAATTGTTAGACACGCTGTCTAAGGAATTCATTTGGTTAGGCATGTGATGTCTAAAGAGGTTGCGGATTCCAACTGTTGTAGTTTTACACTTTCTTTTCTGCGACCGTAAGTGTAATATGTGGTGTATCGCCGGTTTCGTTGCTATACATCAACGACAACTGGGCTACACATATTTACTTACGTTGATGACATATGATGTTATGTGTTGCTGTGATATGTTATATTTGATCGTCGCGTTTTGAATAGCCAGGGGTTTTATGTGAGATGAGTGTTTTTCATTTTCATTCATGTAAAATTCATTGTATGTAATATTCTTTTATTGGGGCACTTCCGGGTTGAGGATGATGTCACCATTGTATATTATTTACTTTTCCGCATTAGGATAGACCCAAGGCGGGGAGCACAAGTAACCGGGTTCTAGGGTCCAGTGGGAGACCATCTCGAGGAGTCGAGACCGGGTCTCCTAACTCTAGAATTGATAGGGTTGCTTGCCGCTCTCGTAGGGGTCTAGGGATGTGGGTTTGGCTATTCCTCGCAACCGTGGAATCCCTGTTTTATACTGGCTTAACTTAAAACACGGAATTCCTAGAATATCCAATATTTCATGTGTTTCTTCTGCTGCAATGTTCTGTGATGAGATCATATTACTGCCCGAAATGAATGTTTATGTTATATATATGAGATATATGTTATATTGCTGATTTCGTTTCAAATGTGATGCTTGTGAAGCATAACAAATTGGGACTTCATTAATGAGATTAATTAAATAAAAGAAAGCTAAAGATGTTGTAGAAACTTGTTTAAAAACTGGTAGCTCTAGTTCTTGCTTTGCATAGCGGTATTCCTTATAGAATATCCAGCACCTTATTCGATAAGGAAAGAGCCGAGATCCCTTCACCGGGAGTCACCTCTTTAGCGAAACTAGCAGATGCTACAAACACGGTTTGTCTTTTAATTGCTTCTATAATTTTTGCTTTGCATAGTGGTATTTATGAAATATCCTGCACCATATTCGATAAGGAAAGAGCGAAGTTCCCTTCACCGGGAGTGACCTCTTTAGCAAAACTAGAAAATGGCCTAAAAAACATTCCATTTAAAATCACTCGATTCTACAACGATATCAAGTTCATTACGCAAAGGGTTTTCTTAAAACCTGTCGTAGCCATCCGTCATTTCAGATAAGTACTTCATAGTATTCGTGCTGCGTTTGTTGACCTTGTCAAGGTGTAGTGTGCGGTAGCTATTTATACTTATCTGCAAAAGCATATGATGTATTGAGTTAGGGTAGTCGTGCGACTTTGTTGACCTTAGCCAAGGGTCGTGCGGGTGGGTTTAATTCAATCGGGAAATGACGGGTTGAACTTGGCTAGCACTTATGATTTGTTGACCTGAGCCGAGGTTATAAGTTGCTAGGGGTAAAATATTATTGGGAATTTCAAGTGTTGAAATTTGCAATGATATTGCATACCTCCTATGAGATAGTTGGATCCCGATACCCGCTGCGAGTAAGAGTTACTCCTGGGAGAGTTTTACACATTACAATTAGCCGATCAAGTAGGTGTCCAGAAAGGTGTCAACGGGGTTAAGCCTCTGGGAAAACGAGGTTTACTTTAATTAGGCCAGTGCGAAAGCACAGGGAACCTCCCTCAAAGTACCGGCACTAGCCTGGCTGAAAGATTGGCGAACTTGTAGCATGTAATTAATCCCGGCTAGTCTTTCCTTTTAGGGTTTGAAGGAAGATTTGACTAAAACAGTGGGAGCCGTCCTGATTAGATAAAATAATAACCAAATCTAATCTTGCAAAAGCGCACGCAGAGTGTTTTCTTCTCTCTCTCTCTCCAGGTAGCGACCATGCCACGCCTTAATCAATATAATAATACGGATGTATTGACCGAACCCGCTTGTTATACTGCGCTGGGGAACGTTGGTCCCGCTCCAACTTATAATTGTTATAAGACCGAGCAGGAAATAGGGGATTACCAGAATTCCCGTGCCGCCCAAACGAAGAAAGTGCATGCTGATGCAACTTTTTTGGGTGTGTTCATTATCGAGAACTGTTTCTCAGTATCCTTTACATCCTGGGTATGAGATACCGGATCAGGATCCCGCAAATGTAATCTGTTACATGGGCTACAGATAGGTAGAGAACTGAGAACGGGTGATAATTTTAAAGAGTTGAAAACGGTGCAATTGTTGCAAGCCAAGTCTGTTGGCAGTTATCATCCTGTATTAACAAATACATTAATTCTGAACGAATGTTATTAGATACCGAACCTGATATACAGCATCATATCAGTATCTTTATTTAATAAAGAAGGATATAATTTTGTATTGTTGGATAATGTTTTAAACATTTCCTATATCAAGAGTTGATCAGTTCAGGCACGTTATCTAAAAGCATAGACGTTCTAAATCAAACCACAGTTCTTAATGTACAGAACACACACAAGAGGAAGAGTTCAGAAATGAATGAATCCTTCTTGAGGTTTTGTAGACTAGGTCATATCAATGTGACCCGACTAGCTAAGTTACATTTAGATGCATATTTAAATTAGTTTGAATTTACATCTTGTGAAACTTGCCAGTCATGTCACAAAGATAAGATGAAGATATCTCTGTTTATTGGAAACAGAAAAAGAGTTAGTGAACTCTTGGGATTGATACATGATGATGTATGAGGTCCCCTGTCTACACATGCCCGGACCGGCTCTTTGTACTTCATTACATTCACTGATTATCTCTAAAGATCCGGACATATGTTCCTGTTGAAACACAAGTCTGAAGCTTTTGAGAAATTCAATGAATATAAGTTAGAAGTAGAGAACCAAAACAGGTATAAGTATTATGTCCTATGATGTGATCATGGAGGAGAATACTTGAGCACGATATTCCTGGACTATTCTAAAGGAGAATGAGATTCTCTCTCAGCATTACTCCTCCGCATACACCACAGTACATTGGTGTATCTGAAGGGTTCCTAGGCACCCTAATGAGGTCTCACAAAGCATCAACCATGCCAATTTCAAAAATTCTAGGTGCCGAGAGACCCGACTATGGATCGTTTGCTAGAAAACTAGGCGAAAAAGCTAACTAGTTAACACTTAACTATGAGATTACGGATATACAACCTTTGTAGATCCGGTGCTCCACCTCCATAGCTCCGCAACGAAGTCCCCTCGCTGTCCTAGTAAATTCCCGGGCTCTAGCGTCGGCTTCGTCGGAGAATAGGCGAGCTAGGTCGTCGATGTCCATGCCGAAGATGATCTACGTCGAGGCATCGCTAAATCAAGCTCCGACTTCACCAAGTCAAGAAACTTGTGAAGAAAACACACTCTACTACTTGGCAAGAGGTAGAGGATGAAGAAATAGGAGTTGGGTTTACTTTAGAATTTGATTTCTCACTCAAAAACATCAATCACCATTGATAAAGAGAGCTTTCTTCTTGTGAGGAAGAAGAAGAAGATAAAGCTATGATAAGTTAATTCCAAAAATAAAATTAAAAGAATACTTATCATGACCAAACCATGGTCAAGTGTAGAGAATAAATCATGGTTAGTGGGATGGTTAGGGTTAAGCATGAGACAAAATGGTCACTTGGTCAAAGTCTTCATGAAGCTTCATGAACAAAAGAAAACAAGCCACCATTTTCTCATTTGCTTTTCTATTTCCAAAAGAATAAATAAATGAATAAATGAATAAGGAAATAGTAAACCCTAACCATTTCATTAACCAAGGTTTAATTCTTTACACTTAACCAAAAGGCATGCATCATCAAACATGATACAAGCAAGTGCACAAAATCATATCGCATATGCAATGCGCACATCCGAGTGAGAAAATCCATTTAAAGTGAACCGATACTAGTTAATGCAAAGTAATATATCAAATATATATAATTATGCAATAATTAAATCAACACTTGATTCAATGATCCGGTCATGTCGCACACAACCGACTAGTATACAATGTATCGGCTTATCGAATCAATCCTTGATTCGATAACTAGGTTATATCGCATACAACCATTCGACACATTCATCGCGAGAATGGAATACGGTATCACATACACGTATTATTCTCGGTCCCGCACATATCTCATATGCGCTCCTATTTCGTTTCGCTTGAGCCAGGAAACCTCTGTGTAGGACTCTAAAGACTCGTCAATACGCCGGCAGCAGGTGATGATCATATCAAGCACCCACAAGCCGCAAGCGGTCTGCTAAACGTAACGACCACCCGGGTATTGAGCGATCTGAAGATCGACGAGCAAGCCCGCTCACACTCCAGTGAATCCAACCAGTAACACTACAGTACAGTCCGGTCTGATCGTCTGATATGTCGCATATCTTGCCTAGGGGTGGTAAACGTCAGACCCCAATAGCTCAATAAGTCGTGTCGATATGAGGTCTATAACAATTCGAGATACTACTGGTAACACTTACCAGTAAATCTCAGCAACCCTGGCCAGGGATTTCCTGTTATAGCCAATCGAACACAGCGCAACATCAACCCCCTATACCGGGAGAGACGAATCCCCTCCTATCGCTCATTGCCTCCATGTGACTCGGGACTGTACCCAAAAACCACCGTTTTGCATGCCCTCTTGGACGTGGTAAGATGGAAATCAAAGCACAGTGGGAACCACACAAGACTCTATGACGATCTCGGGTCTACAGACTAACCTGTACCAGTGTCACCAGAGAACTGTCATCTGACGTGAGGTATAATACCATCTGGGAGTTCTCGGCGAGTCCGTCCAGTGTACCCAGTCTCTACTGAGCACCCGTATATCATCTCTGATGTCAAACACCGATGGATATGGGATCATCCATCGCCCATCTATATGGGTCGAGAAGGTATACGCTAGTCTACTCTGGTATATCGATACCCCGTCTCGATACACCCACGACTAGGGACTTTGAAGGATGTACTTATAGACTACCATGTCCCCACTAGTATGATCCGCATCATAGTCCAGGTAGTCAAGTACACATCCTAAGGGCTTTACCAACATGTAACAGAGAGACAATCAGTATACACGTTAAGGTAAAGTTCAACCAGATAGCATACTATCATGTCGAGCAAGAAAGTCCTCCCTATATATGTCCCAGCATCCACTACAATATACATCCTATGTACAGTAATGGCCTCCAGGGCATACATATAACTAACAGTATCGGGGTGGAGCAATCATACCCTATGTGATATGGTATGCTCTATGATGAGTACTACTGAGTTGGCTATTTTCTTTTGGGGTTATGCACTTGAGAAGTTGCATATCTATTGAATAGGATTCCAATCAAATCAGATGCCCACCACTCCATATGTGATATGGTATGGGAAGAGCCAATCTCTTAAGGATGTTAAGATTTGGGGTTGTCCGGCCTATGTCTAAAAGCAAAATCCGGACAAGCTCGAGGCAAGGTCAGTTCTGTGGAAGATTGTTGGATATCCCAAGCATTCGCAAGGGAATATCTTCTACCACACCGAGGAACAAAAGGTGTTTTATTTCTCGGCATGCCACCTTTTTAGAAAAGGATTTTCTTATGAAGAAATTAGTGGTCATAAGGTAGAACTGGAAGTAGTTCCAGCTAAAACAAACTGCAGCTGATGATTTGGTAGAACCGGAGGATTCAATAGTTTCCAACGAACCTCAGCCTCTCCGCCGATCTGGTAGGGTTCCTCATCCACCTGAGAGATACTTCAGTTTCTCTATGACAGTGGGAGCGAGGATTGCATCATGAGATGATGACCCAACTAGTTTTGAGCAGGCCATCAGGAGTGGGGACTCTGTGAGAATGGCTGGATTCTTAGCGATCTGAGATGGAATCCTTATACACCAACAAAGTATGGACTTTGGTTGCTTTATCTGAAGGGTTAAATCCCCATCAGGAGCAAGTATATCTTGAGAAGATTACTTTGCGTACATGGAAAAGTTGAGACTTTCAAAGCTATGCTTAAGTCCATCCAGATCCTACTTGCCACTGCTACATACCATGACTACGATATCTGGCGGTTGGGTGTCATGACTGCTTTTCTAAATAGTGATTTGGAAGAGAGCGTCTATAAGTACACAGCCAGAGGGCTTCATAGATAGTGGGAGCAGCGGAAACGTGTGCAAGATGTTTTATGGGATAAATCAGGCATCGCGGAGTTGGAACGTCTGTTTTTATGTAGTAGTCAAAGAGTTTGACTTCATTAAAATGGTAGATGAACCGAGTATATACAAAAAGGTAGTAGGGAGTATGGTGGTGATCCTCATATAGTACGTGGATGACATACTCTTGATAGGGAAGAAGTTTCCTATACTACGCTCGGTCAATCTCCTCTTATCACAAGGATTCTCCATATAGGATCAAAGTGATACCTTCTAAATCCTGGGTTATGGATCTATTAGATAGATCTAATTGGATATTAGGATTCTCACTAGTTGTAGTGAGATGGTATCAATCGATCCTGGGAAGAATCACTGGAAAGGTTCCAGGGTGATAAGGATGGCTGAATGTCAGTCACAGGCAATGTCTTTACCCTCAGTGGAGGGACGGTATGTTGGAAGAGTTCCAAGCTAGATACCGTGACTTACTAGACGATTAAAGGCAAGATACATCGTTACCAAGGATGCTACCAAAGAGAAAGTCTGGACATATAAGTTCATGAGATGAACTTCGTTCCTACCATTGTGTGACAATGGAGTTGTGGCTTAGGCCTAGGAACCCCCGTCCCATCTGTGATCCAGACATATTCTAAGGCAGTATCACCTGATCATGGAGATGGCTGATCTCTAGGGAGATCGAGGTTAGGAGAGTATACAAAGAGGACAACAACGCGGATCCACTCACAAAGGCCTATTTCCCAGTAGAGACTTTTATGGGATGGTTGAGTATGAGATACTTCAACCACAGCTGATTGTTGGGTATGCGATACCACAACAGATGGCCCTAGTGCAAGTGGGAGATTGTTAGTGATATGTATGCCCTAGAGGCCATTACTGTACATACGATGTATATTGTAGTGGATGCTTCAACATATATAGGGAGGACTTTCTTCCTCGACATGATAGTATGCTATCTTGTTGCTCTTTATCTTAACATGTACTCTGATTGTCTCTATGTTACATGTTGATAAAGCCCTTAGGATGAGTACTTGACTACCAGGACTATGATGCAGATCATACTAGTGGGGACAGTGTAGTCGTTAAGTACATCCTTCAAATGTTTCTAGTCGTACGTGTATCGAGACATGGCATCGATATACCAGAGTAGACTAGCATATGCTTCTTGACCCATGTAGATGGGCGATGGATGATCCTATATCCATTGATGTTTGACATTAGAGATAGTATACGGGTGCTCAGTGGAGACTGGGTACACTGGACGGACTTGCCGAGAACTCCCAGATGGTATTATACCTCACGTCAGATGGCAGTTCTCTGGTGACACTGGTACAGGTTAGTCTGTAGACCTGAGATCGTCATAGTGTCTTGTGTGATTCCTACTGTACTTTGATTTCCATCATACTACGTCCAAGTGGGCATGCAAAATGGTGGCTTTTGGGTACAGTCCCGAATCACATGGAGGCAATGAGCGATAGGAGGAGTTTCGTCTCTCCCGGTATAGGGAGTTGATGTTGCGCTGTGTTCGATTGGCTATAACGGGAAATCCCTGGCCAGGGTTGCTGAGATTTACTGGTAAGTATTATCAGTAGTTTCTCGAACTGTTATGGACCTCATATCAACACGACTTATCGGTTACCGGGGTCTGACGTTTACCACCCCTAGACTGGATATGCGACATATCAGACGAAGAGACCGGACTGTACGGGAGTGTTACTAATTGGATTCGCAGAAGAATGTACAGGCTTGCTTGTTGATATTCTGATCGCTCAATATCTGGGTGTCTGTTACGTTTAGCTGACCGCTTGCAGCTTGTGGGTGTTTGATATGATCATCACCTACTGCCGGCATATTGACGATTCTTTAGAGTCCTACACAGAGGTTTCCTGGCTCAGGCAAAACAGAGTAGGAGCTCGTCTGTGATATATGCGGGACCGAGAATAATACGTGTATGCGATACCGTATTAGATTCTCGCGATATATGATATCGGCCGGGTATATGTGTGATATAGCCGGGTCATCGGATCAAGTGTTGATTCGATGAACTGATGCAGATTATATTAGTCGGTTATTTGTGAAATAGCCAGATTATCGGATCAAGTGTTGATTTGATAATTTAATGTATAATTATATATTTGATATATTACATTACATTAACTAATATAAGCTCACTTAAAGATTCTTTTTCTCACATGGATAATACATTGATATATATGCGATATATGTTAATTGTATTTTTTCTTTTGTTACTATATATATTATATATGTGATATATAATATTGTAACATGTGAGGGTTAAAATTGCTACTAAGGTTTTGAGAATAAAACATGTTAGGGTTTGGATTAGGGTTAATGTTATGGATAAGCTTTATGGAAGCTTCTTGAAGCTTTGACTTTAGTTTTCATCCTATGATATTTTGTGAAGATATTTGTTAACCCAACCCAAATCTCAACCTATGGTTTATTCTCTACAAGGGTTAATGATGTGATATTTATCCCATGGTTGCAATTATAACCTCACACAATAATTCATTATTCATTACAAATGAAATTCTTCTTCTTCTTCTTCCTCTTGAAAAAAAGCTTTCTAGCCTTTTGTGATGTGATGAAATAAAGTGAGAAATTGAAAACAAAAGAGAGCTAAATTCCTACTTCATCATCCTCATCTATTCTAGCCACTTATATTAGGGTGTTTCCTTTGCTAATACTTGATTAGTGAAGTAAGAGCTTGGGTTTGAGTTTCTTCAAGGTAGATCATCTTAATTGTTGAAGATTGGAAGCAAGCTTGCACCTTTCTCTTCATGGAGCCTCTCTAGAGTGCGGGTACTTGATGATTGCAGCGAAGGGACCTCAACACGGAAATTATGAAGCGAAGGAACGGACTACAAAGGTTGTAATCCCTAACTCTTAGAAGTAAAGTTGTTTACTTGTAAAGTTTACCCTAATTCTTTAGTTAAGATCTTGGTTAGGGTTTGTTTAGCACCCTAAAAATTTTAAAATAGCATGATTGATGCTTGCCAAAACCTTCACAAGGTGCTATAATAACCCTACAGAGAGTATTAAATCGATAGAAGCACAAATTGCACAATTAAATGCCCAAATGAGTGCTTGAGAGAAAGGGAAACATCCATCTCAACCCTTACCGAATCCTGGGCATTCACAACACTACAATGTGAGTGCCATTACAACGTTGAGATCCGGAAGAGTGCTGAATAATCAAGTCAGTGAACAGATTGATAATGATGAATCTATCAATGACACCCCGGCTTCGACTTTCAATTTCACTTCCACTTCCATTTCTGACCCTAGTTCATCTTCTTCCGAGCCAATTCTCCGTTTTTCCCAAGGCTCGAACCCTCCCCCACCTTCTTCTAGTCAACCAAAGATGATCCCCGCTCCAATTCTGGGATCTGTTCCACCCACACGACCTTCTTCAATGTTGGACCCATCTCTTATTGCTAAAGCTGCTTATCCAAATCAGTTAAGGGGAAACAAACCAAGTCCACAAATGGAGAAGATTATGGAAATGTTTAAACAGGTTAACATAAATATCCCTCTCCTAAATGCTATACAACAAGTTCCGTCTTATGCGAAAATCCTTAAGGACTTGTGTACTAGGAAGAGGAATACTCAAGTGACCAAAAAGGTATTCATGACGAATAATGTTAGCACAACTTTTACCCCACAATTACCAAAGAAACATAAAGACCCTGGATGTCCTACAATCTCTATTTCTATTGGGGGTAAAAATATTAATTGTGCTTTACTCGACCTTGGCGCTAGTGTTAGCCTGCTTCCATACTCTGTTTACGAGCAGTTAGGGATTGGAGAGTTGAAACCTGCTCATTGTACTCTCCAGATGGCAGACCGATCCATCACCAAATCTAGGGGTGAGCTTGAGGATGTGTTGATAAAAGTCGGGAAATTTATATTCCCTGTGGACTTTATTGTTTTAGATACACAGCCTGTAGCAAACCCACGGAACCAAATTCCGGTGATTCTTGGTCGACCCTTCTTGGCCACTTCCAATGCTGTCATTAATTATCGAAACGGTTCTATGAACCTATCCTTTGGGAAAATGACAATTGAGCTTAATATTTACAAGATTGGAAGTTAGCCATCTGAACCCTCTGCTCATATTCTTGATGTCTGTTCTGTCCACGAGATAGGTCCCGAAAGCTGCAAGGTTGATGAACTTTGCTTTGATGATCTCGACGATATTATCACATCATTGTTTGAGCTTGCACATTATAGTGAGGACACTTTTGACGAGTCCACCCCTAAGTTTTAACCTTCTGACTCATCACAAAAGTCAGACACACTTTCCGAGTCTGTATCCTTTGCAGGCTATGAACGTTTTCGAGAATCCGAATGTCATTCACTTACCCCACCTTCTATTGTCTCTCCGCCGATATTAGATCTCAAATTGTTACCTTCTCACCTTAAATATGCATATTTAGGTGAGAATGAGTCTTTGACTGTGATCATATCCGCTTCTCTAGCCTTAGAGCAAGAGAACGCTCTTTTGATGGTCTTGAGATCTAATAGGCAAGCATTTGGTTGGACAACGGTTGACATCAATGGGATTAGTCCCTTGATTGTTGAACATCATATACATTTGATGGATGAAGCCAAGCCAACCCGAGAACCACAAAGACGGTTAAATCCCGTCATGAAGGAGGCGGTAAAGAAAGAAATCGTCAAATGCCTTGACAGTGGTATCATTTGCCCAATCTCTGATAGCCAATGAGTAAGTCCTATTCATGTAGTCCCTCAGAAATCTGGCATTACGGTCATAACTAATGAGGCTAATGAGTTGAACCAGACACGCACTCAAACTGGGTGGCGTGTATGTATTGATTACAGAAAACTCAAAGCCGCAACGAGGAAAGACCACTTCCCTCTACCTTTTATTGACCAGATGTTGGAACGATTAGCTGGACATGAATATTATTGTTTTATGGACGGATACTCTGGCTATAACCAGGTCCCTATTGCTGAAAAGGATCAAGATAAAACCACATTTACTTATTCTTTCGGTGCTTTTGCTTATAGATGCATGCTCTTTGGGTTATGCAATGCTCCCGCTACATTTCAGCGGTGTATGATGGGGATATTCTCGGACACGGTCGAGAATTTTCTGGAGATTTTCATGGACGATTTCTCGATATTCGGGGACTCTTTTGATGATTGCCTATCTCATATTGACGCAGTTCTTACTCGTTGTAAAGATAAGAACTTAACTTTGAATTGGGAAAAATGCCATTTCATGGTCCAAGAGGGTATTGTGCTTGGACATGTCATTTCACGGAAAGGCATTGAGGTCGACAGAGCTAAAATAGATGTCATTCATAACTTTCCTCATCCCAAACGCGTCAAAGATATACGATCTTTCCTTGGTCATGCAGGATTTTATAGGAGATTCATTAAGGATTTTAGCAAAACTGCTAGACCTTTAACTCTTCTCTTGGCCAAGAATACAACATTTCACTTCGACTCAGACTGTGTGGCTGCTTTTGAATCACTTAAAAGATCTCTCACTACAGCCCCCGTTCTATCATCTCCTGATTGGAACCACCCGTTTGAGCTAATGTGTGATGCATTGGATTTTGCAGTTGGTGCAGTCTTAGGACAACACATTGATAAGATGCCATATGCAATTTATTATGCAAGTAAGACCCTGAATGATGCCCAAATTAATTATACAACCACCGAGAAAGAACTCTTGGCAGTTGTATTTGCATTAGAAAAATTCAGGCCTTACTTGATTGGCTCACCGATTGTGGTTTACACTGATCACTCCGCCCTAAACATCTTTTATCGAAGAAGGATGCTAAAGGAGGGTTAATACGTCGGATCCTATTATTACAAGAATTTGATCTTGTCATACGACATAAGAAAGGATGTGAAAACGTAGTAGCCGATCATCTTTCGCGCATCTCTTCCTCACTAACTGTGACCTTGCCAATAAACGACTCTTTCCCGGACGAACAGCTCTTGACCGTATCCGGCGAACCTTGGTTCGTGGATATTGCGAATTATCTTGCTGCGGGACTTATTCCAAGCGATTGGTCTAAACAAGATAATTATCGATTTCTATACCAAGTAAAGCATTTTTTCTGGGATGAACCTTACTTGTTTAAGTATTGTCCTGACCAAATCATTCGCAAATGTGTCCCCAATGATGAATTCAAGAGTGTTTTGTCTTTCTGTCATGATCAGGCATGTGGCGGAGAAGGTTTTGCAATGTGGTTTTTACTATCCTATATTATTCAAAGATGCATTTGATCATTGCAAAACATGTCCACTGTGTCAACACACTGGTCAGATTTCTAAAAGAAATGAGATGCCACTTCAACCGATCTTGGTTGTTGAAATTTTCGACGTTTGGGGTATTGATTTTAGGGGTCCTTTTCCCAACTCTTTTGGGAATTTGTACATCTTGTTAATGGTTGATTACGTCTCGAAATGGGTGGAAGCAATTCCATGTCGCACTAATGACAACAAGGTTGTCATTAAGTTCCTTAAAGAAAAGATCTTTTCTCGATTTGGACACCCTCGTGCTATCATTAGCGACAACGGGATGCATTTCTGTAATCGGTATTTTGAGACTTTGATACGGAAATATACAATCAACCACAAACTTTCCACGCCCTATCATCCCCAAACGAGTGGGCAAGCAGAGATTTCCAATAGGCAGATCAAACTAATTCTGGAGAAGACAGTTGCTAAAAACCGGAAAGATTGGTCAACCAAATTGAAGAATGCTCTTTGGGCATTTCGTACCGTTTATAAGACCGATCTTGGTATGTCTCCTTACTGCCTAGTGTTTGGAAAGGCTTTCCACCTTTATGTCGAGATTGAACATAAAAGCAATGTGGGCCATTAAAGAACTTAACTTCGATTTAAATCAAGCTTGCAACTTTCGGAAGCTGCAATTAAATGAGCTAAGAGAACTCCGCGATGAAGTTTACGATAATGCGGTGATTGTAAAGAATCGGACTAAGATATTTCACGACAAAAATATTTTGAGAAAAACTTTTATCCCAGGACAACAAGTCCTTCTTTACGATTCCTGTCTCCATCTTCATGCGGGTAAGCTCCGATCTCGTTGGAAAGGATCATTTGTGGTGCGGTATGTATATCCGCACGGGGCAGTTGAAGTTGAAAATAGAAAAAAGGGTACAATTTTCAAAGTGAATGGGCATAGATTAAAACCGTATTTTCCACTGACCCCACGGAGGAGCTCCTGTTTTTACAGATGCCGCTTTATAATGACTAATTCTCCTCTACCTCACCTCCATATCTCGGTAATATTGTCTCATTTTTAGAATGGAGGTGAGTCAAATAATAATAATAATAATAATAAAGAAAATATTAAAAAAATGCAAAATTGTACATAAATATAAAAAAAAAAGTTTGGGGGAAGATTTTCATTTTCATTTATTCTTGTCCCGTTAATAACTTTTCCTCCCAAGCCTACAGGTTTTTGAGATTTAACAGATGACAACAGTGAGGACATTGCTGTAAACAGGTTTGGGGGAGGTTTGTGCTTATTTACGCATCACTTTGCAGTATAATTTGCATAAGCACAAAATTTTTTAATTTTTTTTCTTTTATAATAAAAGATTAGAAAGTGAAAAATTACATTTAAAAAATTGGAAGAATTTAAGAAAACCAAGAAAGTTAGATGTTTTCTTAAACGAAACTAGTAATAAGTAGTTATGAGCCGTTGTCCCAAGGGTTAGTAAGATGAAGGAAGTCACTAATCTGAGGATAAAAATAATTCTGAAAAATAGTTTCTATTCTGGAAGCCAAGCATCTGAACCTTGATACCCTACTATACGCACTTACACACGTCTTGAAACTTGGGATAGTAGAGGATACCTTGAAATGCTCTTGTCTAAAAGCCAAAGTACGAATAAATATAAATGAAGCATAAAAGTATAAAATGGTGAAGAAAAATGAACACTAGTTTTGTAATCACCAAGGCAGCATAAAAAAATATAGCAAGGGTGCTTCATCACCTAGGGCCTTAGACCAACTGGTTTGGGAGTCACTGCTAAGCCTTAGGTGTTGTAAGACGAGTCAATTATTAATTACGCCTAATATGTGAGCACATTGAGTAATCGGTCGGTTAGTACCTCAAGAAGTATTAATGGTCGCATGAAGAATATGTGAGCAATTCCATCTAAAATATTTACCGACTAAAAAGTTCTGAGGTAGATGGATAAGAGTATGATAGCTTGAATTGAATTCTCCGAGTGTAGGGATGCCTTTTACACACACGTAGGGGTATATGATCGGTGTTTGGAAGAAAGGTAGGAATGAAGAATAAAGGCGATATTTTATTGAGGGATGATGTGATTTCTAACATTTTTTCATAACTATTAAGATAGGGCTCATGACAACCGAAAAGCTAGTGTAGTTGAAAACTCTGATTTTCAAGTTCTTTCTTTTACAGTTCTTATCTTTATATGTAACTTTCACAATCTTTCTTTTATTATAGGATTTTGTGGGTGCAATCCGCTGAAAACCCTCAGGAGACAACACTCCTCCTACTTGGGACACCTAGAGATTTAAAGGCTTGTTGCACGTACTCAGTGCAATCGTGTTGCCTACGAAAGTGTGCTAGTTAGTTTTTCTCTTTCTTTCTATTTTCTCCTTCTCTTGAATAAAAGAAGTTTGCTCGAGACGGTCAAAGTCAAGTTTGGGGGAATTTGTTCAGTCGAAAATATTGCAATCTTTAACATAACAATTTCCTCACTTTTCTATTCATCTAAGGGTGTTTGTTATAAATATAACACGAATTACAAGTTCGTCTGGAAAATATCAAATACCACGTGTTATACATTATAATCAACATTTTGGAAGGAAATTGTGTGTTTATTATTTCACGCATGATATTGTATATCTCAACATTCTTCATTGAGTTTTTTGGGCAGAAAATTATTTAAGGACAGATATCGGAATCGCAAATTCGCCGACAAAATGCAACAAATCAAAGAGTTAAAATCTGGTAAAGATTCAGAAGAGATAAGAAGATTCCAGATATCACCTGAACACCAATTGGCCAACACCAGAATACACAGAAAATATGAAGCAACAAGCTCACCAAACGGCCGCGGAACCGCGGCTGAGTCAGGCCGATCCGCAGCGGATCCGCGGCCGAGTTAGGGCATCGGCGGTCAAAAGTTCTCCCGAAACTCCATTGCAACTACCTAGCTTGTTGAAGACGCTCCATTGTAACAACCATGTTCTAGAAACTTCCCTACAATAGCCTAGCTTCTTGAGGAAGCTTGATAACTACCTTATTTTAGAAGTTTCCCTACAACTACCTAGTTTCTTAGGGAAGATTGACCTATCTTCTAGTGGAAGATTGGTGAAGGGCTATAAAAAGGGACCTAAGCCTACATTAAGGAGGTTGTTGAGTTGTTGAGTTGTTGATTTCTAGTACACAATCCAAAACCAATTCAATTCCAAATCAAGATCCAAATCAAGAATCGTTGAGAACAACATCAAGCGACGACATTCAAGATCCTTTATGCGAAGCCGATCGTTATCAAGAGCATGAGATCCTCGACAGGTCCAAGTCTCACGGAGATCGAGCAAAACGAAATTCGATGGAATAGTTACCCCTTCAAAGGAGCGATCGAGAGCAATTCTTGTAATCTCGGATTGAAGGAAAGTGTAAATTAGAAGTTGATTAATAAAGGTGATCAATTGTTAATTCTCGTTTTTTTTAAACTTTCACATTATTAAATTTCTAATTGTTGATTCTTCCATTTTCATGATGCGTGAGTAGAATCTCCGCTTGTAAAGAATTCGAAGGAATTTGGTAGATCAAATGGTGATGAAATCCTAAAGTCATCTTAAGTCTTATGAGAATTATGAACTTTAGGAAAAAGAATCGTCAACGACCAAATTTGGAATGAGATCACCGTTCTTGATAATTTCGTTGCAATTTGGGATTAAATGATTGATGATTTTCTTTGCTAAAAGATAGATTTGAATGGTGATCAATGAAAAGACAAGGGATAGTGAAGGAGAAATCCTAGTTTCTTTAAAAGATCCCTAATCTTCAATCGCCATCATTCTAGCTATAATTCATCAATAGATAAGATTAGTCATTTTTTGTATTCATTATTGCTACTAATTCCTATCGAATCCTACAAGCTATTCTTCATTTTCTTGATAACAAAAATTGATTTTGGACATTTTCTTGATTACTAAATCTTAAACTCTCTCTTGATTTTTCTTGAAAATATTTCATCCAATAAATCTTGATTTGTTTTCTTGAATTTTCTTTACTATTTTCTTTCGACTCAACTAAAACAAGAACGGATAAATACACGAATCTCAGTGGACGACCCGTACTCATTAACGAACTACATCGACACAGTTATTAATTGCGGTTATAAATTCTTTGATTGTGATTATACTTTTCATATTGAATCTACAGAAATTCCATATCAATCGTCTACTCCGGAATATCAATGCCCTGTCTCGATACTCCCATGACTAGGGATACTTTAAGGATGTGCTTATCGACTACCCAGCTCCCACAAGTATGATCGCCATCAAAACGCAGGTAATCAAGCAATGATCCTACGGGCTTTATCAACATGTATAAATTGTAGGGTTCTTAAGCATGGCAGCAAGGTTTCGGGTGGCATCGTCCATGCCAAATTAAAATTTTGCCGTTCTAAAAGAACCTTAACCTAGATCTTTAACTAGAGAATCATACGAAAACAAGAAATAAACAACTTTAAAACTAAGTGATTAGGGATTACAACCTTTGTAGTCCTCTCATTCACTTCTATAGCTCCAAGTTGTGGTCCCTTCGCCGCGATCATCGAGCTCCCGGACTCTTGAGAGGCTCCACACGGTGTGTGATGCATCCTTGCTTGAAGTCTTCACAATCCAAGATGATCTACTTCGAGGCAACACGAACTCAAGCTTTCACTTCATTAATGTAGAATTAGTGAAGCTAACACCCTAATCAAAATGGCTAGTATAAAAGAGGATGATGAAGTAGGAAGCGGGCTCTCTTTAGTTTTCTTTTTCTCACATTATTTCATCACATAAGAAAAAGCTTGCAAGCTTTCATGAGGAAGAAGAAGATGAACAAGTGATGAATGAAGAGCATGAGGTTAGAAATGGAACCATGGGTTAAGTATGTCATGGCTAACTCATATAGAGAATAAACCATGAGCTAGGATTAAAGGTTAGGTTAATAAATATCTTAGAAATATCAAAATTGGTTGACTTAGTCAATGCTCATCCAAGCTCATGACTAATTCATCACAATTTTGAATTAACTAAAATAATTAAAAACCTAACCATTAACACATATGATGGTGTGATTCTCATAAACCCTAGTTCCATGTATAACCAAGCATGTTACAATTATACATATCACATATATATATATATATATATATATATAATTTTGTAACAAAAGAAAATAATACAATTAATATATATCACATATATATTAATGTATCATCAAGTGAGAAAAAGTAATTCTTAAGTGAGCTAATATTAGTTAATGTAATTAAATATATCAAATATATAATTCTACATTAAATTATTAAATCAATACTTGATTTAATAATCCTGCTATAGTACATATAACCGACTGTTCATACCGTAATTTTGCATCCTTTTAGACCCCATTCTTATTCATTTTACAAATAAACAGGTGCTTTTGACCCATGTCTGCTACATAGTTACAGGTTACAGGTTCTCGGAACAAAAACAGTGAAAAAGACAAAAGACGATGCAAAAGTGAGACTACGACCGATAAATGGTGGAATCTTGATCATGCCACATTTTGAGGGACAATGAAGATCAATGAACAAGTTCACACAAGTACAAAGGCAGCACAAGGTTCAAGACTTTGACACAAAGCGAACGGTTAAAGTCCACTACATTACTCACTGTGGAGATCTGGAAAAGAAATGGAAAACATTCTGAAGAACCAACCAAAGAAATAGGAAGACAAAGACACCCAGAAGCATAACAGAAGAAATCAGCATCCAAGCTCACTGTTTGGCCGCGGAACCGCGGCCAAACCTGGTCTATGGCCGCGGTTCCGCGGCCGAGTATAACCCGTATTGGTGAAAATTTTCCAGAACGACTGGCGGCACGTTGAATAGTCTTCCTAGGGGTATTTTTGTAAAAGCATACGTGCGGCGATTGTAAACCTAGGGTTTTCTATGTCCTATAAATAGAGACCCAAAAACTTGTTTTAGGTCATGCCTCTTCTTATGCCTCATTGTAAATCTCAAATTCAGATCTGTAAATTTCTGTAAAGAATGAAGAGTGCATCAAATTAGAGTAAGTTTTCAATTCTTGTCGTAGTTAATTTTATTATCTGCCCTAGTATAATTTTCTATTCTTGCCCTAGTTTAGATTTAATTCTCTGTCCTAGTTAATTAATTTAGAAATGTTTTTCAATTCCCTAATGAGTGAGTAGTCTCCTCACTTGTTAGGGTTAGATTTGGGGAAGGCTTGAGAGATGAAGATCTCTCATCCCTTTCTTGCCCATCACACGTTTTTATAGGACTCCATGCATACATGCACACACCGCTCCCTACGGCACCCTATCCCACGAGATAGCGGTGATACCTTAGTATAAAAGACCGGTTGAGCGTGTCTTCTATGGAGGTTAGGGTAAGGATTAAGAAAGGAAGGACAAGAATCTAGAGGAAGAAACACCATTTCTTCCCGATGGTACTAATCCACTTTATTAATAATTACTATAACACTTAATAGATCTTAATATGGGCGTAGAAAGCGGTGAGGAATATTGACTTTCCAAACTTAACCTAAACCTAACCCTACCAAGATTTAGATAAATTTTAGTTTTTAGATTTAATTAATCCGACACCAATCGGAATTAACTCGTTAGAACAATTAGAGAATACACAAAATCCCTGTGGACCGACCCGTACTTACCGGCTAGCTACCAAGCGACGCCGTTCTTGATTGCGGTTATAAATATTTTTGATTCATCTTTTGAAAGCGCAAGCACGCTAAATAACTTCAAATCACCGACTAATATCAAATGTATCATTTCATCGAATCAACACTTGATCCGATGACTCGGCTATATCACATATAACCAGCCGATATCACATATCGCGAGAATAGAATACGGTATCATATACAGGTATCAATCTCGGTCCCACACATATCAATCTCGGTCCCGCACATATACACGTATCATATACACGTATCACATATGTGCTCCTACTCCATTTTTCCTGAGCCAGGAAACCTCTGTGTAGGACTCTAAAGACCCGTCAATACGCCGGCAATGGGTGATGATCATATCAAACACCCACAACCCGCAAGCGGTCAGCTAAACGTAACGGCCACCCGGGTATTAAGCGACCAGAAGATCAACAAGCAACCATGTACATACTCCTGCGAATCCAATCAGTAATACTACCATACAGTCCGGTCTCTTCGTCTGATATATCGCATATCCAGTCTAGAGGTGGTAAACGTCAGACCCTAGTAACCGATATGTCGTGCCGATGTGAGGCTTATAACGGGTCAAGAAACTATTGATAACACTTACCAGTAGATCTCCATATCATCCCTGGTCAGGGACTTCCAGTTATAGCCAATCGAGTACAGCGCAACATCAACCCCCAATACCGGGAGAGATGAAACCCCTTCTATGCCTCATTGCCTCCATGTGATTCGGGACTGTACCCAAAAGCCACCGTTTTGTATGTTCTCATGAACGTGGTAAGGTGGAAATCAAAGCACAGTGGGAATCACACAAGAATCTATGACGATCTTGGGTCTACAGACTAACCTGTACCAGTGTCACCAGAGAACTGCTATCCGACGATAGGTATAATACCATCTAAGAGTTCTCGACGAGTCCGTTCAGTGTTCCCAGTCTCCACTGAGAACTCATATACCATCTTTGATGTCAAACACCAATGGATGCGTGATCATCCATCGCCCATCATATGGGTCAAGAAGCGTATACGCTAGTCTACTCTGGAGTATCGATGCCCTGTCTCGATACACCCTCGACTAGGAAAAATTATAGGATGTACTTTTGGACTATACTGGCCCCACTAGTATGATCTCCATCATATTCCTAATAGTCAAGTACATATCCTAAGGGCTTTATCAACATGTGAGAGCAAGACAGTAACACAATACAAGTCAACATGTTAAGACAAAGAGCAACCATATAGCATACTATCATGTCGAGCAAGAAAGTCCTCTCTCTATATATCCAACCATCCACTATAATATACATCATATGTACAATAATGGCCTCTAGGGCATATACTTAACTAACAATCTCCCACTTGCACTAAGGCCAGCTGTTGTAGTATCTCATACCCAACATCCCGAAGAGTCTCTCAAATTGTATCTTGGGTATGGCCTTTGTGAGTGGATCCGCAGTGTTGTCCTTCGTGTCAACTCTCCTGATCTCGATCTCTCGGCGATCAACTATCTCCCGGATCAGGTGATATCGCCTCAGAATATCCCTGGATCTCTGATGGGACCTGGGTTACTTGGCCAAAGCCACAGCTCCATTGTTATCACAATACAAAGGTATTGGATGCTCAATGGATGGAACCACACCAAGTTCAGTTATGAACTTCTTCATCCAGATAGCCTCTTTGGCACATCGTTGGCAGCGACGTATTCAGCCTCCATCGTCGAGTCTGCCACAGTTTCCTGTTTGGAACTCTTTCAACAAACCGCCCCTCCATTGAGGGTAAAGACAAATTCCGAGTACGACTTAGAGTCATCCTTATCACTTTGGATGCTCGAATCGGTAAAGGACTCCACCTGGAGTTCTCCGTTACCATACACTAAGAACATCTCTTTAGTCCTTCTCAAGTACTTGAGAATGTTCTTCACAGCTGTCCAGTGACTCTTTCCTGGATCTGCTTGATACCTACTCACTACACTTAGTGAGTATGCTACATCTGGTCGGGTACATAGTATCGCGTATATGATAGAGCCTACTGTCGAAGCATAGGGTATCCCTTGCATGCGAGATCTCTCCAAATCAGTCTTGGGAGACATCTCTTTGGAGAGAGTGAGTCTAGAGATCGTGGATAAATTCCCACACTTGGATTCTTCCATACTAAACCGCTTTAGTATGGTGTCAATGTACTTGGATTGGAACAATCCCAGTATCCGTTTAGATCTATCTCTATAGATCTTAATCCCCAAGATGCAGGAGGCATCACCTAGATCTTTCATTGAGAATCTATGTGATAAGAAGAGCTTGACCGAGTGCAGCATAGGAACACATTTCCTATCAAGAGTATGTCATCCACGTACAATACGAAGAAGACAACCTTACTTTCTGCCACCTTCTTGTATATACAAGGTTCATCTACGTTTTTGATGAAGTCAAACTCTTTGACTACCACATCAAAACAGATGTTCCAATTCCGCGATGCCTGCTTTAACCCGTAGATGGATTTAAGCAGCTTGCACACCTTTCCGCTGTTCCCACTGTCTATGAAGCCCTCTGGCTGAGTCATGTACACGCATTCTTCTAAATCACCATTTAGAAAGGCGGTCTTAACATCCATTTGCCAGATTTCATAGTCATTGTATGCAGCGATGGCAAGTAGGATCCAAATGGACTTAAGCATAGCCACTGGAGAAAATGTTTCATCACAATCCACACCTGGTCGTTGACGAAAACCTTTTGCAACAAGTCTAGCTTTGAAAGTCTCAACTTTTCCATCTACACCAAATTTCTTCTTAAAGATCCATTTGCTACCAATAGGTTTTACCTCTTCAGGAGCAACTTCCAAAATCCATACTTTGTTGGTGTATATGGATTCTATCTCAGATCGCATTGCATCCAGCCATTTCATAGAGTCCCCACTCGTGATGGCCTGCTCGAAGCTAGTTGGGTCATCATCTTCCATGATGCAATCCTCGCTCCCACCATCAATGAGAAAACCGTAGTATCTCTCAGGTGGATGAGGAACCCTACTAGATCGGCGGAGAGGCTGGGGTTCGTTGGAGACTACTGAATCCTCTGGTTCCAATAAATCTTCAGTTGCAGTTTGTGCTGCTGGAACTTCTTCTAGCTCTACCTCTTTGTATGGTTGCTAGGCACGCGCATAAGGGTCTACGAGGCATCAACCATGCCCGATTAAAATTTTAGCCGTGCCGAATAACCCGAAACCGGATCTTTAAACTAGGGTTTAGGCGAAAACATGCACGTTAAACTCTTTAACACTAAGTGAGAGGGATTACAACCTTTGTAGATCCGTTCCTTCACTTCTTAAGCTCCGTGTTGAGGTCCCTTCGCTGCGATCATCGTGTTCTGGACTCTCAAGAGGCTTCACGAAGAGAATGATGCAACCTTAGCTTCCGATCTTCGATACAAAGATGATCTACCTTGAAGTTTCGTTAACACAAGCTAACACTCATAATATGAAGTGAACACCCTCATCTAAATGGCAAGGATAGATGAGGATGATGAAGTAGGATTTTTGCTCTCATTTATAATCTTTTTCTCACTCACTTTCATCACAAAAGAAAGCTTTTTCGAAAAGGAACTCAAGGAAGAAGAAGATGAATGAAGATGATAACTTAATCCTTTTGTGATGAACAATGAATTATTGTAGTTGTTACAAATCTAACCAAGGGTTAAGCATGAAAGAGTTAACCCTTGTAGAGAGTTAACTAGAGTTAATGGTTTGGATTGGGTTAACATAATATCTCACAAAAAATATCAAGCAACCACAAAGTCAAAGCTTCATGAAGCTTCATGGAAGCTTCAAGCAAAAGCTAACCCTAGTCCAAACCCTAACCAAGTTTAAACCCTAATACGTTGTTAAATTTGTAACCCTAACATGTTACAATATTATATATCACATATACAATATATTTTGTAACAATAGAAAATAATACAATTAACATATATCGCATATATATCAATGTATTATCCCGTGAGAAAATGAATCTTTTAGTGAGCTAATATTAGTTAATGTAATTTAATATATCATATATATTATTATACATTAAATTATCGCATCAACACTTGATCCGACAATCCGGCTATATCGCATATAACCGACTAATACGATGACCCGGCTATATCACATATACCCGGCCGATATCTCATATCGTGAGAATCCAATATGGTATCACATACCGCATTATCCTCGGTCCCGCACATATCACATATGTGCTCCTACTCCATTTTGCCTGAGTCAAGAAACGTCTGTGTAGGACTCTAAAGAATCGTCAATACGCCGGCAGTAGGTGATGATCATATCAAACACCCATAAGCTGCAAGCGGTCAGCTAAACGTAACAGCCACCCAGGTATTGAGCGCTCAGAAGATCAACAACCAAGCCTGTACATTCTCCTGTGAATCCAATCAGTAACACTCCCGTACAGTCTGGTCTCGTCGTCTGATATGTCGCATATCTCACCTAGGGGTGGTAAACGTCAGACCCCAGTAGCTCGATAAGTCGTGTTGATATGAGGTCTATAACAGTTCGAGAAACTACTGGTAACACTTACCAGTAAATCTCAGCAACCCTGGCCAGGGATTTTCGGTTATAGCCAATCGAACACAGCGCAACATCAACTCCTTATACCGGGAGAGACGAATCCCCTCCTATCGCTCATTGCCTCTATGTGATTCGGGACTGTACCCAAAAGCCACCTTTTTGCACGCCCTCTTGGACATGGTATGATGGAAATCAAAGCACAGTGGGAATCACACAAGACTCTATGACGATCTCGGGTCAACAGACTACTCTGTACCAGTGTCACCGGAGAACTGCCATCTGACGTAAGGTATAATACCATCTGGGAGTTCTCGGCGAGTCCGTCCAGTGTACCCAGTCTCTACTGAGCACCCGTACACCATCCTTGATGTCAAACACCGATCGATATGGGATCATCCATCGCCCATCATATGGGTCAAGATGCGTATACGCTAGTCTACTCTGGTGCATTGATGCCCTGTCTCGATACACCCTCGACTAGGATCTGTTATAGGATGTACTCGTCGATTACCGTGGCCCCACTAGTATGATCTAATCATAGTCCCGGTAGTCGAGTACAGATCCTAAGGGCTTTATCAACACGTAATATAGAGACAATCAGAGTACATGTTAAGATAAAGTACAACCAGATAGCATGCTATCATGTTGAGCAAGAAAGTCCTCCCTATATATGTCCTAGCATCCACTACAATATACATCGTATGTACAGTAATGGCCTCTAGGGCATACATATAACTAACAATCTCCCACTTGCACTAGGGCCATCTGTTGTGGTATCACATACCCAACAATTAGCTGCGGTTGAAGTATCTCATACTCAACCATCCCATAAAAGTCTCTACTGGGAAAAAGGCCTTTGTGAGTGGATCCGCGCTGTTGTCCTCTGTGTCTACTCTCCTAACCTCGATCTCCCTGGAGATCAACCATCTCCATGATCAGATGATACTGCCTAAGAATTATATCTGGATTTCTGATGGGACGGTAGTTCCTTGGCAAAAGCCACAACTCCATTGTTACACAATGGTAGGAACGAAGTTCATCTCATGAACTTATATATATCCAGACTGCCTCTTTGGTAGCATCCTTGGTAACGATGTATCTTGCCTTTAATCGTCTAGTAAGTCACGGTATCTAGCTTGGAACTCTTCCAACATACCGTCCCTCCACTGAGGGTAAAGACAATGCATGCGACTGACATTCAGTCATCCTTATCACCCTGGAACCGTTCCAGTGATTCTCCCCAGGATCAATTGATACCATCTCACTACAACTAGTGAGTATACTAACATCCATTTAGATCTATCTCATAAATCCAAAACCCAGGATTCAGGAGGTATCACTTTGATCCTATATGGAGAATCCTTGTGATAAGCGGAGATTGACCGAGCGTAGCATAGGAAACTCCTTCCCTATTAAGAGTATGTCATCCACATACCCTACGAGGATCACCACCATACTCCCTACTACCTTTTTGTATATACAAGGTTCATCTATCATTTTGATGAAGTCAAACTGTTTGACTACCACATCAAAACAGACGTTCCAACTCCGCGATGCCTGCTTTATCATATAAAACATCTTGCACACGTTTCCGCTGCTCCCACTGTCCACGAAGCCCACTGGCTGTGTACTTATAGACGCTCTCTTCTAAAACATCATTTAGAAAAGCTGTCATGACACCCAACCACCAGATATCGTAGTCGTGGTAAGTTGCAGTGGCAAGTAGGATCTGGATGGACTTAAGCATAGCTTTGAAAGTCTCAATTTTCCATGTACACCAAGTAATCTTCTCAAGATATACTTGCTCCTGATGGGGATTTAACCCTTCAGATAAAGCAACCAAAGTCCATACTTTGTTGGTGTATAAGGA
The DNA here is from genome assembly GCA_030015575.1 of Agapanthus africanus. Lineage (NCBI taxonomy): Eukaryota > Viridiplantae > Streptophyta > Magnoliopsida > Asparagales > Amaryllidaceae > Agapanthus > Agapanthus africanus. Next base: position 164,515,093 of record CM057349.1, read on the forward strand.
TTCCATCTCAGATTGCTAAGCATCCAGCCATTCTTACAGAGTCCCACTCCTGATGGCCAGCTCGAAACCAGTTGGGTCATCATCTCATGATGCAATCCTCGCTCCCACTGTCATAGAGAAACTGAAGTATCTCTCAGGTGGGTGAGGAACCCTACTAGATCGGCGGAGAGGCTGAGGTTCGTTGGATACTATTGAATCCTTTGGTTCTATCAAATCATCAGCTGCAGTTTGTATAGCTGGAACCTTTCCAGTTCTACATAACAGATCTTGCCTCGAGCTTGTCCGGATTTTGCTTTTAAACATAGGCCGGACAACCCCAAATCTTAACATACTTAAGATATGATCTCTTCCCATTCCATATCACATATGAAGTGGTAGGCAACTGATTTGATTTGAACCCTATTCAATAGGTATGCAGCTTCACAAGTGCATAACTCCCAAAAAGAAATAGGAAACTCAGTAGTACTCATCATAGAGCACACCATATCACATAGGGTGCTATTTCTCCGCCCCGATGCACCGACGTGCTGTGGTGTATATGGAGGAGTAATGCTGAGAGAGAATCTCATTCTCCTTTAGAATAGTCCAGGAATTCCGTGCTCAAATATTCTCCTCCTTGATTACATCAAAGGACATAATACTTATACCCGTATTTTTGTTCTTTACTTCTAACTTATATTCTGTGAATATCTCAAAAGGTTCGGACTTGTGTTTCAACAGGAACATATGTCTGAATCTTGAGAGATTATCAGAGAATGTAATGAAGTACAAAGAACCGGTCTTGGCATGTGTCGACAGGGGACTTACATACATCAGCATGTATCAATCCCAAGAGTTCACTAACTCTTTCTCTGTTTCCAATAAACAGAGCTGTGGTCATCTTATCTTTGTGACATGACTGGCAAGTTTCACAAGATGTAAATTCAAACAAATTTAAATATGCATCTAAATGTAACTTAGCTAGTCGAGTCGCATTGATATGACCTAGTCTACAATGCCTCAAGAAGGATCCGTTCATTTTTGAACTCTTCCTCTTGTGTGTGTTTTGTATACTAAGAACTGTAGTTTGATTTAGAACGTCAATGCTTTTAGATAACGTGCCTGAACCGATCAACTCTTGATATAGGAAATGTTCAAAACGTTATCCAACAATACAAAATTATATCCTTTCTTTGCTAATAAAGAGACTGATATGATGTTGTACATCAGGTTCGGTATCTAATAACATTCGTTCAGAATCAATGTATTCTGGTAATACAGGGTGATAGTGACCAACAGACTTGGCTGCAACACTTGCACCGTTTTCTGTCTCATGAAACTTATCACCCGTTCTCAGTTCTCTACCTGTCTGTAGCCCATGTAACAGATTACATATGCGGGATCCTGATCCGGTATCTCATACCCAGGACGTAAAGGATACATAGAAACAGTTCTCTGTAATGAACACATCCGAAGAAGATGCATCAGCATGCACTTTCTTCGTTTGAGCGGCACGGGAAATCTAGTATTCCCCAATTTCCTGCTCTGTCTTATAACAATTATAAGTTAATGCGGGACCAACGTTCCCCAGCTCAGTATAACAAGCGGGTTCGGTCAATATATCCATTTTGCTATCTTGATTAAGGCGTGATATGGTCGCTACCTGGAGAGAGAGAGAAGAAAACACTCAGCGTATGCTCTTGCAAGATCAGATTGGTTATTATTTTATCTAATCAGGATGGCTCCCACTGTTTTTATCAAATCTTCCTTCAAACCCTAAAAGAAAAGACTAGCCGAGATTAATTACACGCTATAAGTTCGCCAATCTTTCAGCCAGGCCAGTGTCGGTACTTTGAGGGAGGTTCCCCGTGCTTTCGCACGGACCTAATTAAAGTAAACCTCATTTTCCCAGAGGCGTAACCCCGTTGACACCTTTCTAGACACCTACTAGATCGGCTAATTGTACTGTGTAAAACTCTCCCAGGAGTAACAATTACTCGCAGCGGGTATCGGGATCCAACTATCTCATAGAAGGTATGCAATCTCATTGCAAATTTCAAAACTTGAAATTCCCGATAATTTTGCCCCTAACGTGCTATGACCTTGACGAAAGCCAACAAACCATAGCCCGCTAGTCAAGTTCAACCCGTCATTTCTTGATTGAATTAAACCCACCCGCACGACCCTTGACGAAAGCCAACAAATCCGCACGACTACCCCAATCCAATTGCATCATATGCAGCAGATAAGCAGCATATAGCTACCGCACACTACACCTTGACGAAAGCCAACAAATGTAGCACGAATACTATATACAACTTATCTGAAATGACGGAGGGCTACAACAGGTTTTTCTGAAAACCTATTGCGTAATGAACTTGATATCGTTGTAGAATCAAATGATTTTAAAATGGAGTGTTTTTTAGGCTTTTACTAGTTTCGCTAAAGAGGTCACTCCCGGTGAAGGGATCGTCGGCTCTTTCCTCGTCGAATGAGGTGCAGGATATATCATATACATCACTGTGCAAAGCAAGAACTAGAAAAGCAATCAAAAGACAAACCGAGGGGTGTAGCATGTGCCAGTTATTGCTAAAGGGGTCACTCCCGGTGAAGGGATCTCGGCCCTTTCCTTATCGAATAAGGTGCAGGATGTTCTACAAGGAACACCGCGATGCAAAGCAAGAACTGTAGCTACCTGTTTTTTGAAAATTCGATTCCACAACATAATTAGGTTTCTTTTATTTCATTAATCTTATTAATGAAGTCCCATCAATTAAGTCACCTAAACATCACAGATAAATACGACGTACACTTATGCCATCCGCATTCGCCTCGATGTCCTCTCGTGCACCGTTAGGTTAGGTAACTAACGGCAGAGCGGGGCAGGGCTGGCGCGGGTGTAAAACATAAGTAACGTCTATATAATATATCATATATACTATATACAATATCTATCTGAACATATCACATGATCACATCACAGATAACGCAGCAGAAGAAACATATGAAACATTGGATATACTAGGACGTCCGTGTTTTCAATACGAGCCAGTATAAAACACGGATTCCACGGTCGCGATGAATAGCCAAACCCACACCCCTAGACCCCTACGAGAGCGGCAAGCAACACTGCCAATTCTAGGGTTAGGAGACCCGGTCTCGACTCCTTGAGATGGTCTCCCACTGGACCCTAGAACCCGGTTACTTGTGCTCCCCGCCTTGGGTCTACCTAATGCGGAAAAGTAAATAATATACAATAGTGACATCATCCTCAGCCCAGAAGTGCCCCAATAAAAGAATATTACATACAAATGAATTTTACATAAATGAAAAAGAAAAACTCTCATCTCACATAAAACCCCCGGCTATTCAAAACGTGACGATCCAATATAACATATCACAGCAACGCATAATATCTCTTATCATCAACGTAAGCAAGTATGCGTATCCCGATTGTCATTGTAGTATAGCAACTAAGCCGGCGATACACCACATACTACGCTTACGGTCACAGAAAAGAAAGTGTAAAACTACAACAGTTGGAATCCGCAACCTCCTTAGACATCGCATGCCTAACCAAATGAATTCCTCAGACATCGCATGCCTAACAATTATAAACCCCGCATTTTAGTCTCTTTATCGAAAACTCTTTTCAATATCAAGTTGGGCAATTGAACAAGATTCCCGACATATTTGATCGAATGCTCGTCGCAAACTTTAGTAGATGGTCGCACCCCCAGATGCCGTCGACGAAGTGCACTAAGGCGGACACCACTGCCGCGAGCACCCGAACGGATGCTTTGGACGACGGGGTTCTCCTATAGTCACTTGGTCGGGGCTATGGGGCGTGGCTATCTATTAAGTTTACCCGGCGAGTATCCGCGTACGCTACATGATTGTGACGGACTTTTGATCACATCAAAATTCCATGGCAACCGATCAATTGAGACTAAACTGCTATGTTTATAACATTCAAATTAGTTATCTCATAACTACCTGTGGATTCCAAATATTGTATCACATTCCAGATAAATAGACAATATTAAACTTTCCGATCGAATAATCAAACACCCAAGATTTCCCCAATATATCTCAACACTTGAAATCAGTTTAAAAACATCCATCACATGCCACAGTACCAATGGTTCATCCGTAGAAGGGTCAAGCCAACGCCTCACATGTGGCACGCCGTACTGCCCCAAACCCTAAGGTTTAGAGGCAGTTCAAGACGGTCACATAATCGAGTTAAGGTTTGTTGTCTTCTAGAGGGTCCATCGCGTTACTTGCACGACTTAGAACGTTCTTAAACTCGAGAAAAAATCCAACTTTTGAAAAATTTTCCGACAGGGGAAAAAGTGAGTTATTGATATCCGTTCGAACTTTTTAACAGTTTCTAAAATTATCTGGAAAAACTAAAAAAAGTTAAATTATCCGATCGAATCATTAAGTCCCCAATACAACCCAGAAAACTCAACACTGGAGTGAAAATAAAAAAATTCCCAGAAGAATCAGGCATCACCTACGGAGATTACTGTAGAAACAGAATTCCCTGATCTTTACATACGGCCGCGTAACCGCCGCAATAAGCAGGATATGGCCGCGGTTCCGCGGCGCTACAGTGGATTCAGGGGGTCGTTTTCTACAGTAATCCTTATATTTACCTGCTCTATTTTCTGAGCATTTTTAATTCATAAAAATCAACATTTTGAAAAATTATCCAGAGAAGGGGTTTTATCGGGGTTCTCGAGTTCGATCGGACTTTAAACTTCGTCTAGACTTTGCCTAAAGCTCTAGCTTGGCTCTGATACCACTGTAGGGTTGTTAGGCACACGCACAAAGGTCTATGAGACATCAACCATGCCCGATTAAAATTTTAGCCGTGCCGAACAACCCGAAGCCGGATCTTTAAACTAGGGTTTAGGCGAAAACATGCATGTTAAACTCTTTAACACTAAGTGAGAGGGATTACAACCTTTGTAGATCCGGTCCTTCACTTCTTAAGCTCCGGGTTGAGGTCCTTTCGCTGTGATCATCGTGTTCTGGACTCTCGAGAGGCTTCACGAAGAGAATGATGCAACCTTTGCTTCCGATCTTCGATACAAAGATGATCTACCTTGAAGTTTCGTTAACACAAGCTAACACTCATAATATGAAGTGAACACCCTCATCTAAATGGCAAGGATAGATGAGGATGATGAAGTAGGATTTTTTCTCTCATTTATAATCTTTTTCTCACTCACTTTCATAACAAAAGAAAGCTTTTTCAAAAAGGAACTCAAGGAAGAAGAAGATGAATGAAGATGATAACTTAATCCTTTTGTGATGAACAATGAATTATTGTAGTGGTTACAAATCTAACCAAGGGTTAAGCATGAAAGAGTTAACCCTTGTAGAGAGTTAACTAGAGTTAATGGTTTGGATTGGGTTAACATAATATCTCACAAAAAATATCAAGCAACCACAAAGTCAAAGCTTCATGGAAGCTTCATGCAAAAGCTAACCCTAATCCAAACCTTAACCAAGTTTAAACCCTAATACATTGTTAAATTTGTAACCCTAACATGTTACAATATTATATATAACATATACAATATATTTTGTAACAATAGAAAATAATACAATTAATATATATCGCATATATATCAATGTATTATCCCGTGAGAAAATGAATCTGTTAGTGAGCTAATATTAGTTAATGTAATTTAATAAATCATATATATTATTATACATTAAATTATCGAATCAACTCTTGATCCGACAATCCGGCTATATCGCATATAACCGACTAATACGATGACCCGGCTATATCACATATACCCGGCCGATATCTCATATCGCGAGAATCCAATACGGTATCACATACCGCATTATCCTCGGTCCCGCACATATCACATATGTGCTCCTACTCCGTTTTGCCTGAGTCAAGAAACCTCTGTGTAGGACTCTAAAGAATCGTCAATACGCCGGCAGTAGGTGATGATCATATCAAACACCCACAAGCTGCAAGCAGTCAGCTAAACGTAACAGCCACCCAGGTATTGAGCGCTCAGAAGATCAACAACCAAGCCTGTACATTCTCCTGTGAATCCAATCAGTAACACTCCCGTACAGTCTGGTCTCGTCGTCTGATATGTCGCATATGTCGCCTAGGGGTGGTAAACGTCAGACCCCAGTAGCTCGATAAGCCGTGTCGATATGAGGTCTATAACAATTCGAGAAACTACTGGTAACACTTACCAGTAAATCTCAGCAACCCTGGCCAGGGATTTCCAGTTATAGCCAATCGAACACAGCGCAACATCAACTCCCTATACCGGGAGAGACGAATCCCCTCCTATCGCTCATTGCCTCCATGTGATTCGGGACTGTACCCAAAAGCCACCTTTTTGCACGCCCTCTTGGATGTGGTATGATGGAAATCAAAGCTTAGTGGGAATCACACAAGACTCTATGACGATCTCGGGTCAACAGACTACTCTGTACCAGTGTCACCGGAGAACTGCCATCTGACGTAAGGTATAATACCATCTGGGAGTTCTTGGCGAGTCCGTCCAGTGTACCCAGTCTCTACTGAGCACCCGTACACCATCCTTGATGTCAAACACCGATGGATATGGGATCATCCATCGCCCATCATATGGGTCAAGATGCGTATACGCTAGTCTACTCTGGTGCATCGATGCCCTGTCTAGATACACCCTCGACTAGGAACTGTTATAGGATGTACTCGTCGACTACCGTAGCCCCACTAGTATGATCTAATCATAGTCCCAGTAGTCGAGTACAGATCCTAAGGGCTTTATCAACATGTAATATAGAGACAATCAGAGTACATGTTAAGATAAAGTACAATCAGATAGCATACTATCATATCGAGCAAGAAAGTCCTCCCTATATATGTCCTAGCATCCACTACAATATACATCGTATGTACAGTTATGGACTATAGGGCATACATATAACTAACACTCTTTACCACTAATTTCTTTTGCAAGAAATTCCTTTTCTAAAAAGGTGGCATATTGAGAAATAAATACTTTTTGCTGCTCAGCATGGTAGAAAATATATCCTTATGAATTCTTTGGATATCCCACAAACTGGCATAGAACTGATCGTGCCTCGAGTTTGTCCGGATTTTACCTTTTGACATAGGCCGGACAACCCCATATCTTAACTCGTTTAAGATATGGTCTCTTCCCACGCCATATCTCATATGGTGTGGTAGGTACAGATTTAGATGGAACTTGATTCAGTAGGTTTGCTGCTGTCTCAAGCCTATAACTCCAAAAGGAAATAGGCAACTCAACAGTGCTCATCATAGAGCACACCATATCTAATAGGGTGCGATTCCTCCATTCCGATGCACCATTGTGCTGTGGTGTATACGTAGGAGTAAGCTGAGAGAGAATCCCATTCTCTTTTAGATAGTCCAGGAACTCATTGTTCAAGTATTCTCCTCCTCGATCAGATCGAAGGATCTTAATACTTTTACCCATTTGGTTCTCGACTTCGTGCTTATATTCTTTGAATTTCTCAAAAGTTTCAGACTTGTGTTTCAACAGGAACACATGTCCGTATCTTGAGAGATCGTCAGTGAATGTAATGAAGTATGAGGAACCATTCCTGGCATGTGTAGACATGGGATCGCATACATCACTATGTATCAGTCCCAAGAGTTCCGTAACTCTTTCTCCGTGTCCACTAAACGGAGTTTTGGTCATTTTGCCTTTGAGACATGACTGGCAAGTGTTATAAGATAAAAATTCGAACGGATTCAAGTATCCATCCTTATGTAACTTAGCTAGTCGTGTCGCATTGATATGACCTAATCTACAATGCCATAAGAAGGATTCGTTCATTTCTGAACTCTTCCTCTTGTGTGTGTTTTGCACATTAAGAACTGTAGTTTGATTTAGAACGTATATGCCATTATTTAACGAGCCTAATCCAATCAACTTTTGATTCAGGAAGATGTTCATAACATTATCATGTACTATAAAATTATATCCTTCTTTACTTAATAAAGAAATTGATATAAGATTGCATATCAGGGTCGGAATGTAATAGCATTCGTTCAGAATCAATGTATTACCATTTGGTAATACAAGGTGATATTCGCCAACTGCTTTGGCTGCAACATTTGCACCATTCCCTACTCTTACGGAATGATCACCCTCTCCCAGTTCTCTACCTTTCTTAAGCCCATGTAACATATTACATATATGGGATCCCGATCCGGTATCTAATACGCAGGACGTAGAGTGAACTGAGAAACAGTTCTCGATAACAAACACACCCGAAGAAGATGCATCAACATGCTTATTCTTCATTTGGGCGATGTGGGAATCCGGATATTTCCCTATTTCCTGCTCTATCTTATAACAATTATAAGAAAGAATGGAACCAGCGTTCCCCTGCTCAGTATAACAAGCGGGTTCGGTCAATACATCCATATTATTATCTTGATTAAGGCCTGACATGGTCGCTACCTGGAAAGAGAGAGAGATAAGAAAACACTTTAGCGTATGCTCTTGCAAGATTAGATTGGTTATTATCTTATCTAATCAGGATGGCTCCCACTGTTTTTATCAAATCTTCGTTCAAACCCTAAAAGGTAAGACTAGTCGGGATTAATTACACCTTACAAGTTCGCCAATCTTTCAGCCAGGACAGTGTTGGTACTTTGAGAGAAGTTCCCCGTGCTTTCGCACGGACCTAATTAAAATAAACCTCGTTTTTCCAGAGGCATAACCCCGTTAACGCCTTTCTAGACACCTACTTGATCGGCTAATTGTGATGTGTAAAACTCTCCCAGGACTCGTAGTGGGTATCGGGATCCAACTATCTCATAGAAGGTATGCAATCTCATTGCAAATTTCAACACTTGAAATTCCCGATAATATTTTTGCCCCTAGCAACTTGTGACCTTAACATAGTCAACAAATCATAATTGCTAGCCAAGTTCAACCCGTCATTTCCTGATTGAATTAAACCCACCTGCACGACCTTTAACAAAGTCAACAAAGTCGTACGACTATCCTAATCCAATCACATCTCATGCTTTAGCAGATATACACTAATTAGTTACCGCAGACTACGCCTTAACATAGTCAACAAACGTTGCACGAATACTAAGTAGTACTTATCTGAAATGACGGAGGGCTACGTCAAGTTTTTTATGAAAACCTTTTGCGTAATGAACTTGATATCGTTGTAGAAACAAGCGATTTTGAAAAGGAGTGTTTTTGAGGCTTTTACTAATTTCGCTAAAGAGGCCACTCCCGGTGAAGGGATCTCGGCTCTTTCCTTATCGAATAAGGTGCAGGATATTTCACAAATACCACTATGCAAAGTAAGAACTATAGAAGAAATCAAAAACAAAACCGAGTGAGTTGTAGCATCTTCTAGTTTCGCTAAAGAGGTCACTCCCTGTGAAGGGATCTCGGCTCTTTCCTTATCGAATAAGGTGCTGGATATTCTACAAGGAATACCGCTATGCAAAGCAAAAACTAGAGCTACCCTTTTTGAAAATTTGATTCTACAACATCTTTTAGGTTACTTTTTCTTTCATTAATCTCATTAACAAAGCCCCATTATTTATGCTTCCTAAGCATCACAGAAAAAACGAAAATACAACGTACGCTTATGCCATCCGCATTCGCCACAGTGTCCCGTTATGCACCGTTAAGTTACTTAACTAACAGCATACCGGGACGGGACTAGCGCGGGTGCAAAACATAATCAGCGTTTATTATATATCATATATACAATAATAAAGCATTTGTCTCACGCATATAAAATGATCACATCAAAGAATATCAACAGCAGAAGATAACATATGAAATATTGGATATACTAGGAGGTCCGTATTTTATTTTGAGCCTGTATAAAACACGGATTCCAAGGTCACGATGAATAGCCAAACCCACATCCCTAGACCCCTACAAGAGTGGCAAGCAACCCTACCAATTCTAGAGTTAGGAGACCCGGACTCGACTCCTCGAGTTGGTCTCCCACTGGACCCTAGAACCCGGTTACTTGTGCACCCCTCCTTGGGTGTATCCTAATGCGGAAAAGCAAATAATATACAATGGTGACATCTGTTAGTTGTATGTATGCCCTAGAGGCCAGTATTGTACAGATGATGTATATTATATTGGATGCTTGGACATATATAGAGATGACTTTCTTGCTCGATATGATAGTATGCTATCTGGTTACTCTTTATCTTAACATGTACACTTGTCTCTTTATACTGTCTTATAGTTACATGTTGGTAAAGCTCTTAGGATGTGTACTTGACTACCTGGACTATGATGCAGATCATTCTAGTGGGGACATGGTAGTCCATAGGTACATCCTTCAAGGTCCCTAGTAGTGGGTATATCGAGACGGGGCATCGATATACCAGTGTAGACTAGCGTATACGCTTCTCGACCCATGCGATGGGCGATGGATGATCCCATATCCATTGGTGTTTGACATCAGAGATGGTGTACGGGTGCTCAGTGGAGACTGGGTACACTGGACGGACTCGCCGAGAACTCCCAGATGGTATTATACCTCAAGTCAGATGGCAGTTCTCAGGTGACACTTGTGCAGGTTAGTCTGTAGACCCGAGATCGTCATAGAGTCTTATGTGATTCCCACTGTGCTTTGATCTCCACCTTACCACATCCATGAGGGCGTGCAAAACGGTGGTCTTTGGGTACAGTCCCGAGTCACATGGAGGCAATGAGCGATAGGAGGGGTTTCGTCTCTCCCGGTATTGGGGGTTGATGTTGCGCAGTGCTCGATTGGCCGTAACAGGGAAGTCCCTGGCCAGGGCTGATCAGAGATTTGCTGGTAAGTGTTACCAGTAGTTTCTCGACCCGTTATGAGCCTCACATCGGCACGACTTATCGGTTATTGGGGTCTGACGTTTACCACCCCTAGACTTGATATGCGACATATCAGACGAACAGACCGGACTGTACGGTAAGTGTTACGGGTTGGATTCACAGGAGTGTGAGCGGGCTAGCTCGTCGATCTTCTGATCAATCAATACCCAGATGGCCGTTACGTTTAGCAGACCGCTTGCGGCTTGTGGGTGCTTGATATGATCATCATCTGCTACCAGTGTATTGACGAGTCTTTAGAGTCCTACACAGAGGTTTCCTGGCTCAAGCGAAACGAAATAGGAGCGCATATGAGATATGTGCAGGACCGAGAATAATACGTGTATGTGATACCGTATTTCATTCTCGCGATGGATGTATCGATTGGTTATATTCGATATAACCTAGATATCGAATCAAGGATTGATTCGATAAGCCGATACATAGGATACTAGTCGGTTATATGCGATATGACCGGATCGTTAAATCAAGTGTTGATTTAATGATTTAATGTATAATTATATATTTGATATATTACTTTGCATTAGCTAGTATTAGTTCACTTTATATGGATTTTCTCACTTGATGTGCAAGAAGTATATGTGATATACTTTTGTGCACATATTTGTATCATGTTTGATGATACTTGATCATTTAGTTAAGTGTATAGAATTAAACCATGGTTAATTTGATGATTAGGGTTTTGCATATTCATTTATTTATTTATTTATTTGTTCATTTATTTATTTGGAAATGATTTAGATAAGAATGGTGGCTTTATTTGTTTCTAGTTGAAGCTTCATGAAGCTTTGACTTCTTAACCATTCTTGTCTTCATGCTTAACCCTAACCCATCCAAGTAACCATGGTCTATTCTCTACACTCTACCCTAGTTAGTATATGATAAGTATTCATTTACTTTTCAATTTGAATTAACACTTATCATATTCTTTCTTCTTCTTGATCATCTTCTTCTTCAAGAAAAGCTTAAGTCCATCAATGGCAACTTGAGCAAAAGTGAGAGAAATCAAATTCTAAAGTGAACCCACCTCCTATTTCTTCATCCTCTACCTCTTGCCAAGTGGTTTTGGGTGTTTTCTTCACAAGTTTCACAACTAGGTGAAGTCGGAGCTTGATCCAGTGTAGCCTCGACGTAGATCATCTTCGGTACGAAGCCGACGACCTAGTCCGCCCATTTCTCCGATGAAGCCGACGATTGAGTTCGGGAATCGAGATGGACAGCGAGAGGACGCCTACGTGGAGCTAAGGAAGTGGAGAACCGGATCTACAAAGGTTGTAGCCTCTCTCCTTTAGTTAAGATGTTAACTAGTTTCGTTTTTCGCCTAAACTTCTAGTCAACGATCCGTATTAGGGTTTCTCGGCACCCGTAAAATTCAAAATTGGCATGGTTGATGCCTTGTGAGACCTCTTGAGAGTGCCTAGGAACCCTACAGTGGTATCAGAGCCTAGCTAGAGCCTTAGGCGAAGTCTAGACGACGTTTGAAATCCGAACGAACCGAAACCCTAACCCAAAAATTGCTCTCTGTACATTTTTCAATTTCGGGGATTTTTCGATATTAAAAATATGCAGAAAAATCAGCAGGGAATTTTAAGAATTACTGTGAAGCCCGTACCCCTGAATCCACCAAAGTGCGGCGGAACCGCGGCATTAGCATGGCTAATGCGGCGGTTCCGCGGCCATGTGGTCTCCTCATGCATTTAATTTTGTACAGTAATTCTCATTATGCAGTGCTGGTTTTCCTGGGAATTTTTAATATTTATTCAAGAGTTGAATTTTCTGGGGTGCATTGGGAGTTCGTAGATTCGATCGGATTATCAGACTTTGTCTATGTGTTTTCCGGATATTTTAGAATATGTTAAAAAGTTCGACCGGATGTAAATACCCAATCTTTCCCCTACCGGGAAATTTCCAATTGTTGGACTTTTCCGTAGTTTAATGACGTTCTAAGTAGTGCAAGTAACGCGATGGTCCCTCTAGAAGACAACAAACCTTAACTCGATTATGTGACCGTCTTGAACTGCCCTTTGAACCTTCGGGTTTGGGGCAGTACGGCGTGCCACATGTGAGGCGTTGGCTTGACCCTTCTACGGCTGGACCGTTGGTACTGAGGCATGAAGTGAGTGTCTTTGAACCTATTTCATGTGTTGGACGGTTTCGGGAAAACTTGGGTGTTCGAATGTTCGATCGGAAAGTTTAATATTTTCTATTTATCCGGAATGGGATACAATAATTGGAATTCACAAACAGTTATGAGATAACTGAATGAATGTTATAAATCTAGCGGTTTAGTTTCACTTGATATTGAAAAGAGTTTTCGATAATGAGACTAAAATGCGGGGTTTATAACTGTTAGGCATGTAATGTCTAAGTATTTCATTTGATTAGGCATGTGATGTCTGTAAGTGCACGGCGGCGCCCCGGCCATCAAACCGACGGCCAAATGCGGAAACGGTGATAAACTTTAATTTTGCGAACTTTGCAAACCGGCACCACCGCGCACTAAACCCCGGATCGGGCCATTAAACTAGATCTAGCTAACAACAAGACGGGTTAGAGATATACCGAGTGATCCGAGTCCTCCGGTCTTCTCGTCATCGTCCCGATCTCCCGCGGAAACTCCGGTCGTTGCCTCCTCGCCGGAAGGGCACCACATCGCCTGTTTCTTTTACGGGCTCCCACCTCAATACCGAGGCAACTCGGGCGCGAAGTTGGCTAGCCGACGCGCCCAAGATGTGCTGTAGAATGTAGTATAGAGTTGTGTCTCACTTTGGGGTTATGTTGCCTTTTGAAAGATGATGGAGGAATCAAGAAGAAAAATGGTGCTTGCATTTTTCTACCATGAAAATGAGATCAAGGAAAATTGCCACACTCCAAATGAAACACTCTCTCACCCTCTCAAAATTGTGGCCGGCCTATCTCTAATGGGAAATGGTGGAGGGAAGAATATGAAGCATGAAGGGAGGTGATGGTAGGAGCACAAGTGGTGACCACACCCAAACATTATGATTACAAACTCAAATCAACTTATCATCCATTTCAAATCACAATCAATCCAAGAAAAGGTGATGGAAAAAGAATAGTATCTAAAGATGCTATCATAATAAATCATCTTACAAATAAACCCTCCACAAAATGTTATTTGCAAACTTGCAAATAACACCCTCCATCGGAAAAGTCCGGCCGGGAAAGAACAAAGGAAAACCGGCCGGAACGGAATGCAAACTGGCAACTCCAGAAAACTGGTCCCGTAATAAATTACAGGAAAACCCCGATACTGTGCATACACACCCGCATCTGTATTCCGACCAGATACAAATGCAATGAGACAAAATCTACACTGTACTAAACTAGGACCGGTTTAAGCCAAAGCCGGCTAGTAAAATCCGTCCGATCCTGATCCGTGCAATACCGCACATATCTGATCGGACCCTGCCATATCTCCATACGGCCTCTACAGCGTTTCGCTCGAAAGCTTGAGTAACTGAAAGTGTGGTGGACTCTAAAGACTCGTCAATACAATGGCCGTGGATTTAACCACTAGCACGTCAGAGGTATTAGCCAATACGTGATGGGCCACCAGCTATTGACCAAAAGGGACGTCGATGAGCGAACTCATCCTGACACCCTACTGAGCCTGTCAGTGACAATATCCGTACAGTCCGGTCCGTTCGTCTATGAGTATCGCATGGCGGGCCTAGGGGGTTGGTAAAAGTCAGACCCCCAAAAGCGGTACAAGTCGTGTCGGAGCGTAGCCCAGAACGGCCTGAGATACTACTGGAATACCTACCAGTAAATCTCCTGCCTCGACCGAGGGCTTTGCGTAATGGCTCTCCTAGACACAGAGCGACCTCACCCCCAATACCGGGAGAGACGAACCCCTGAAGATCCGCTCACTGCCTCCATGTGGCTCGGGACTGTACCCAACTAAAACCTGTTTGCACGACTCCTTTGAGCCATGGTAGGGTAGTAATCAAAGCACAGTGGGAACTCACACGAGACAAATGACGATCTCAGGTCGATGAACTAACCTGTACACATGCCACCAGGGAACTGCTATCTGACATCTGGTATAAGACCAACTAGCAGGTTCCCGGCGAGTCCTGTCCGGTGTACTCATAACCCAATGAGCACCTGTATACATCTTAGGTGAACCAACTGACACCAGTGGCTTGTGAGACCGGCCACCGCCCCTCATCGGGGTCTCGACTGTATACACTAGTCTACTAATGGAGTATCGATGCCCTGTCCCGAAACTCCTACGACTAGGGACCTTTTAAGGATGTGCTTATAGACTACCAGCTCCCACGTATATGATCGCCATCATACTGCTGGTTGTCAAGCAAGAATCCTAGGGGCTCTATCAACGTGTAATAGCGACATGTCAGGTCACCTAAAGCAGTACACGATGATAAAGATGAACCAGATAGCATACTATCATCTCGAGTAAGACTGTCCTACCGGGATAGGTCCTCCCTCAATCATTGCAATCACGTGCCTGTGATCCAATAATTGACTCTGAGGGCACTATCTCCAACAATCTCCCACTTGCACTCAAGGCTAATTATTGCGATGTCGCATACTCACAGCCCGTGTGATACCGAACACCCAACTCCTCTACTAGTCAGTCTCACAAAGCTCGTTTGCGAAACTATTGCGTTCGAGGAATAGCCTCAGTGAGTGGATCCGCTACGATGTTTCTTTCTATGTCTCTCTATATCTCAAGTTCGCGGAGAAAACCATCTCCCGAAATGAGCAATACCTGTCTTAGAGTGTCTGGATGCCTGATGGGACCTAGCTCATAAATGAACTCCAAATCCAAACTTTTTAGACTGTATCGTCAACTGAACTTAATCAGTATCCTGCGCCATGCCTCCCTCAGTATTGCCTTGGATCACCTGTCCAAAATACTGCCCCTCGTCAGAGGGAAAAACTATAACCCTGACAACCTCCTTGTCGTCCATGTCACCTTGGAAGCCTGGAATGATAACTGTCTCCCAAATGAGGCTGTCGTTATCATATCACTAGAACATCCACTTATGTTCTAAAACTGCTTCCGACTGTTTCTCCAGGATTGGATCAATATCAACTTATTGCATCTAGTGCAAGAACAACATCTGGTGTGGTACTTGACATTTCATGATTGACTCAATTGCCTAAGCAAGTGATCCGCCAATCATGCACATCCCTCTCTACTTTAGTCTATAAGACACCTTTAGAGAGGGTGACTCCATCACCTGCAGGTACACTACCGTGCCAGGAGTCGTTCATTCTAAATACTCTTAGAATGCTGTCAAAGTATCCTGATTGGGAAACCACCCAAATCTAGATCTAAAACCATAGATCTAGTAACCAGTATGTCTGATATAATGTCCAAGTCCCTTATGGAGAAACCACTGTGTGACGACCAAAATATAACCGATCGTAGTATAGGAATATCACTTCCTACTACCTTCTCAACAGATCCATCCCCTATTCTGATGACGTCAAACCTATGACTGTCACATCAGAAACAGATGATCTATCTCTGCTATATCTGCTTAGTCTATAAATAGACATAAGCCTGATATCCACCAATGCTTCCGCTGCTCCCACTGACTACGACAACCCTCTGGCAGAGTCATATAGATGTGCACTTCCAAAGCTAGTTTAGAACGACGCTATACTCATCCTCCTGCCGGGTCTCACAGCCTGGAACAACAATGGCAAGTGTGGGTAAACAAGAACTTCCCTGTCACCGTCCTTGAGGCTACCGAAGTACCTCTCGGGTGCCTGAAGTTACCCACCTTATCTGCGGAGTGGCCAATGGAATGTCAAATCATATTGAATCTTTAGGTTCCTTATCAAATCTTCAGTAATCGTTTGCGGTTCTGGAATTACTTCCAGTTCTACCATACTCCCACTACTGTTTTTGAAAAAATCCATTTTTAATAAAACTGTGGCGAGTCTAGAACAATATTACTATTGATCTCCCAGATGGTAGAAAAGCTAACCCTCGTCATAGCCTGGGTCAACCCACAAACAGCCATTACAGAAACGTGCCTTTGAGTTATCCAGAGTCTGGTTTTAAGCATAATCCGGACAACTCCCCGTACCTTAACAACGTTAAGATATGAACTGTTCTATATCCAATATAGAACCAGAGGCACTGATTTAATTTAACCAGATTCAAATCATGCAGCTGTCTCCAGTGCATGTCAACTGAATGGAGAGAGGCCGATCAGCGTTACTCAACTTAGGAATGTTTCCAATTATGAGTAACCTGAAAGAGAAGCAATTTCTCTTTATCATTACTATCAACTAAATACCACACACAAGTATCTACATCCTCGATCACCTTGAAGAATCCCGATACTTGCTACACCTGGTTCTCTACTCTATTCAAATACCTATAACTCCTCAAAAACTTAGACCCTGTGTTTCTACGAAATACATGTCTAAGAACTAGAGAAGTTAAAAGTAAACAGAATATAGTATGAGGATCTACCCCTCTGTCCTAATGGACACTGGACAACATACAATACTCTGTATAAGTCCGCCGAGTCTAACAACTCTTTCACTGTGTGTCGTAGGTTGAAAACTGTACTTATGGTTAAGAAGAATTACACCGCTGTTTAATGCTCCTTACCTAACCATCCACTGATATAGGTAAATGTCATCGACATAATATCAAAAGGTATATCTCACTCTATGAAAATAGACGTACAGATATATCAATTTGAAATTGGTGCACAACAGCGGATATTCAAAACCAAACATTTGCCGACCGGCAAACAGCCCAGGTGATCTCCTCAAATATCACCAATTACAACGAATCCCGATATAATGAGGATGATCACCCAATTCCCAATAACTTACTCCCACTCATCATCTGTAAAACCATACAGATGTGAGAATCAAACCTGGTAAATACATACCCTGGAGCAAGTGTCCAATCGGGAAATCGGTTTTCTTTTAATAGTACACAGCTAAACTGAAAACATTGAAATGTTTCGATGGGGTATCCTGGTATTCCTAGTAATGCCTCTTCCATTATCCAGATTCACAACTATAACCGTATAATTCTTTTCCACCTCTCCAAATCCCTTTATATGTCGTTAGTCATTACCTTCTGCACACCCCTTAGGCCAAATGGTTTTCTTCCTTCCCTACCGTTCGGCACCAGCCTATGGTTTGGAAGAAGACAATCCAATAAGCATAATGGGTGTACTGTCCTAGTCCTAGGAGCACTCGCAATGCGAGAGAAGGTGAAGATAAAAGACAACCGAATAAACCTTATTCCTATTTCTCCTGAACCAGAATCCATCCCCGAACTGGAACAAGTTCCTTTCGAGTTCGTATATAACCATACGATGGAGTATCCAATAAACTGTGGATCTTCGTAGTGATACGGAGTGTCTTGGAGAAATACAAAGGTGATTTAGGATTGGCTAAGAAATGCTTGGTTTGGTCGTGAATATCAGTCGCAACTTACTTTGCCCTCTTACTAATCCCTTGCTTTGTCTTAACTTAATACCTTCTGCACACCATCGTTATGCTAATTGGTTTTCTTCATTCCCTACCGGTCGGCACCAGCCTAAGGTTTGGAAGAAGACTATCCAATTTGCGTAATAGGTGTACTATCTCCTAAACCAAGGAGTACTCGCAATGTGAGAGAAGGAAAAAGGAAAAGACAACTGAATAATCCTATCTGTTTTCTCCAAAACCGGAAACCATCCTCGAATGAATTCCTTCGAGTTCGTATATAACCATACGATGGTTTTGTCCAATGGAAGTGGACGTTCGTAGTAATACGGGGTGTCCTGGAGAAAAGGGTAAAAGTAGGAGTGGCAATGAGGTCTGCAACTCTGACAATCCAAAAGCCAGTGTTAAGAAGGTTCGGTCAACTTGGTCTCTGAGTCATAGTCTTAGGGTCGAGTCAATGGTCGCTGCCAGAGAGAGAGAGAAAAGAAACACTCAGCGTGCACTCTTAACCTAGATCAGAATGGTTATCAATTTATCTAATCTGGAAACTTCCCACTGTACCTCAAATTCTCCTCCAAACCTGAAAGAAGAATTAGTCGGGGTCACCCGAGGAGTAAACCAACTCATCAGTGGGAATCGGGATACAACTATCATCGCATGATAACGTGACGGAATCCGCTCACGCTATAACACTCCAGAAGGTATGCGCATATCTGGCCAGTTTCAGTTCTTTTGAAACTCCCGATGTGATTTTTACCCCATGCTCTTATGACCTTGACTAAGGCCAACAAATCATAAGTCACATGTCAAGTTCTACCCGTCATTGTCCAGGTTGATTTGAACCCACCCGTACAAGCCCTTGACTAGGGCCAACAAGGCTATACGACTGTCCCAAAACAACGCATCTATCTATGCTACATATGAATAACCAACAGCTACCAAACACTGTGCCTTGACTATGGCCAACAAACACAGCTTGAATACTATTGACTATCCATATGAAACGACGGAGGGCTACGAATGGTTTCTGGCGAAAACCGTTAACGTAATGAACTTGATATCGTTGAAGGAACGGATAGCTTTTTAGAAAATATAGTGACGAAAACCTTTACTAAAGAGGTCACTCCCGGTGAAGGGATCTCGGCTCTTTCCCCGTAGAATGAGGTGCAGGATATTCCAACTGAATACCAAGATGCAAAGAAAAAGTAATCGGCTATAGTGAAGTTAATGCCCTGACGCAAACTACTGTCCAAGGGGTCACTCCCGGTGAAGGGATCTCGGCCCTTGCCTCGTCGACTGAGGAGCAGGATATTCCAAATGAATACCACGATGCAAAACAAAAGCGAACGTCCTTGCAATAACAACTTTTTGAAAAATGTTCCAACAACATCAGAAAAGGTTTGTTTAACTTGCATTGATCCGAATCAATGCAGTCCCATCAATTGATCACACCACAAAGAACGAAAATATACTGACGTACGTATATGCCATCCGCATTCGCCACTGGGTCCCGTCATCACCCGTTAGGTTAGTTAACTAACGGCAGAGCGGGGACTGGACTAGCGTGGATGAAAAACATATACAACATCTACTAATATATATACCAATATATAGTATTTCGCTCAAGGCGTGAATAAAATGCAACATCACAGAAATATACATCATCACAGAACAATACAGATATCTGGGATCCCCGGGTTTCACAGAGCCACTACTGAAACCCGACGTTCCCCTGGTCGTGTGGATAGCCTGTGCAATGAAATCCTATACCCCCTACGAGTGCGGCGAATAGCCAGCCAATCCTGGAGTGAAGCCCCTTCCGTCCCAATGCCATGAGATGCGGGCTTGTTGCCTTCTAGAACCCGGCTATCCGTACACCCCTCCGCGGGGTAATCCTAGTACAGAAAGTAAAATATACATACAACGGGTACATCGACCGCAACCTGGTCGTACCCTAAAATAATAATACAATCAGGCAGTGACGGCAGTCCACATGTCGGACGCTCGCCCCGCAATATCAAATGTACATAATACAACAAAACTGTACTAGCATTGCATCCAGGCTATCCCCACCGACCGATCCGCAACATCACAGCAAAAACACATAACATCAACGTGAAAGTCACGTTCGCAAATCCGTCTAACCGGGCTATAGCAGTTAGAATGGATTTACCGATCAAATGACATTCACGGTCGTAGATATAATGTAAATACTGTGAAAAATGTCTTTAAAATATCCGATCGATCAAAAATTAACAAGTGGGCCCCCAAGCAATACTGTAGCAGTCATAGAAAATCTGGGCCCAAATTCAATATCCCAAAACCCCCAAAATAAGCCCACAAGCCCACTGGAAAAATACGACGCAGTGAAGATACAAATGTGCGGCGGAACCGTGGCCCAAGGGGGGGTTTGGCCGCGGTTCCGCGCTACAATGATCAACTGAATGCGTCGAATTTTTACAGAAGTCTTAGAATTTCATGTACATCAATTTTATACAACCTAAAAAATTTTTAGACACCAAAAAATTTTAACAGAAAACTGTCGTGAGCTAAAATTGGATTTTTGGAATTTTGGTCGATCGTAACTGAAAAACACATCAAACGAAGCTAGAAGAAGTTAATGGCGAGGCTCTGATACCACTGTAAGTGCACGGCGGCGCCCCGGCCGTCAAACCGACGGCCAAATGCGGAAACGGTGATAAACTTTAATTTTGCGAACTTTGCAAACCGGCACCACCGCGCACTAAACCCCGGATCGGGCCATTAAACTAGATCTAGCTAACAACAAGACGGGTTAGAGATATACCGAGTGATCCGAGTCCTCCGGTCTTATCGTCATCGTCCCGATCTCCCGCGGAAACTCCGGTCGTCGCCTCCTCGCCGGAAGGGCACCACATCGCCTGTTTCTTTTACGGGCTCCCACCTCAATACCGAGGCAACTCGGGCGCGAAGTTGGCTAGCCGACGCGCCCAAGATGTGCTGTAGAATGTAGTATAGAGTTGTGTCTCACTTTGGGGTTATGTTGCCTTTTGAAAGATGATGGAGGAATCAAGAAGAAAAATGGTGCTTGCATTTTTCTACCATGAAAATGAGATCAAGGAAAATTGCCACACTCCAAATGAAACACTCTCTCACCCTCTCAAAATTGTGGCCGGCCTATCTCTAATGGGAAATGGTGGAGGGAAGAATATGAAGCATGAAGGGAGGTGATGGTAGGAGCACAAGTGGTGACCACACCCAAACATTATGATTACAAACTCAAATCAACTTATCATCCATTTCAAATCACAATCAATCCAAGAAAAGGTGATGGAAAAAGAATAGTATCTAAAGATGCTATCATAATAAATCATTTTACAAATAAACCCTCCACAAAATGTTATTTGCAAACTTGCAAATAACACCCTCCATCGGAAAAGTCCGGCCGGGAAAGAACAAAGGAAAACCGGCCGGAACGGAATGCAAACTGGCAACTCCAGAAAACTGGTCCCGTAATAAATTACAGGAAAACCCCGATACTGTGCATACACACCCGCATCTGTATTCCGACCGGATACAAATGCAATGAGACAAAATCTACACTGTACTAAACTAGGACCGGCTTAAGCCAAAGCCGGCTAGTAAAATCCGTCCGATCCTGATCCGTGCAATACCGCACGTATCTGATCGGACCCTGCCATATCTCCATACGGCCTCTACAGCGTTTCGCCCGAAAGCTTGAGTAACTGAAAGTGTGGTGGACTCTAAAGACTCGTCAATACAATGGCCGTGGATTTAACCACTAGCACGTCAGAGGTATTAGCCAATACGTGACGGGCCACCAGCTATTGACCAAAAGGGACGTCGATGAGCGAACTCATCCTGACACCCTACTGAGCCTGTCAGTGACAATATCCGTACAGTCCGGTCCGTTCGTCTATGAGTATCGCATGGCGGGCCTAGGGGGTTGGTAAAAGTCAGACCTCCAAAAGCGGTACAAGTCGTGTCGGAGCGTAGCCCAGAACGCCCTGAGATACTACTGGAATACCTACCAGTAAATCTCCTGCCTCGGCCGAGGGCTTTGCGTAATGGCTCTCCTAGACACAGCGCGACCTTACCCCCAATACCGGGAGAGACGAACCCCTGAAGATCCGCTCACTGCCTCCATGTGGCTCGGGACTGTACCCAACTAAAACCTGTTTGCACGACTCCTTTGAGCCGTGGTAGGGTAGTAATCAAAGCACAGTGGGAACTCACACGAGACAAATGACGATCTCAGGTCGATGAACTAACCTGTACACATGTCACCAGGGAACTGCTATCTGACATCTGGTATAAGACCAACTAGCAGGTTCCCGGCGAGTCCTGTCCGGTGTACTCATAACCCAATGAGCACCTGTATACATCTTAGGTGAACCAACTGACACCAGTGGCTTGTGGGACCGGCCACCGCCCCTCGTCGGGGTCTCGACTGTATACACTAGTCTACTAATGGAGTATCGATGCCCTGTCCCGAAACTCCTACGACTAGGGACCTTTTAAGGATGTGCTTATAGACTACCAGCTCCCACGTATATGATCGCCATCATACTGCTGGTAGTCAAGCAAGAATCCTAGGGGCTCTATCAACGTGTAATAGCGACATGTCAGGTCACCTAAAACAGTACACGATGATAAAGATGAACCAGATAGCATACTATCATCTCGAGTAAGACTGTCCTACCGGGATAGGTCCTCCCTCAATCATTGCAATCACGTGCCTGTGATCCAATAATTGACTCTGAGGGCACTATCTCCAACAATGTCTAAAGAGGTTGCGGATTCCAACTGTTGTAGTTTTACACTTTATTTTCTGTGACCGTAAGTGTAATATGTGATATCGCCGGTTTCGTTGCTATATGTCAACGACAATTGGGATACGCATATTTACTTACGTTGATGACATGTGATGTTATGTGTTGCTGGATATGTTATATTGGATCGTCGTGTTTGAATAGCCGGGGGTTTTTATGTGAGATGAGTGTTTTTCATTTTCATTCATGTAAAAACTTGTATGTAATATTCTTTTATTGGGGCACTTCCAGGTTGCGGAAGTCGTCACCTTTTGTATATTATTTACTTTTTCGCATTAGGATAGACCCAAGGAGGGGAGCACAAGTAACCGGGTTCTGGGGTCCAGTGGGAGACCAACTCGAGGAGTCGAGTCCGGGTCTCCTAACCCTAGAATTGGCAGGGTTGCTTGCCGCTCTCGTAGGGGTCTAGGGGTGTGGGATTGGTTATTCATCACGACCGTGGAATCCGTGTTTTATACTGGCTCGTATTGAAAACACGGACGTCCTAGTATATCCAATGTTTCATATGTTTCTTCTGCTGCGATATCTGTGATGTGATCATGTGATGTTCTGTGATAGATACAGTATATAGTATATATGATATATTATATAGACGTTACTTATGTTTTGCACCCGCACTAGCCCTGCCCTGCTCTGTCGTTAGTTACCTAACCTAACGGTGCATGATGGGACATCCAGGCGAATGCGGATGGCATAAGTGTACGTCGTATTTATCTGTGATGTTTAGGTGACTTAAATGATGGGACTTCATTAATGTGATTAATGAAAGAAAAGAAACCTAAGATGTTATAGAATCAAATTTTAAAACAAAACAGGTAGCTACAGTTCTTGCTTTGCATAGCAGTATATATGATATACCCTGCACCTTATTCGATGAGGAAAGGACCGAGATCCCTTCACCGGGAGTGACTCCTTTAGCAATAACTGGCAGATGCTACACACTCGGTTTGAATTTTGATTGCTTCTATAGTTTCTGCTTTGCACAGTGATATATATGATATATCCCGCACCTCATTCGACGAGGAAAGGGCCGACGATCCCTTCACCGGGAGTGACCCCTTTAGCAAAACTAGAAAAGCCTCAAAATCACTCCATTTCAAAACTTTATTTGATTCTACAACGATATCAAGTTCATTACGCAATAGGTTTTCAGAAAAACCTGTCGTAGCCCTCCGTCATTTCAGATAAGTTACATATAGTATTCGTGTTACATTTGTTGGCTTTCGTCAAGGTGTAGTGTGCGGTAGCTATGTGCTGTTTATCTGCTGCATATGATGCGACTGGATTAGGGTAGTCGTACGGCTTTGTTGGCTTTCGTCAAGGGTCGTGCGGGTGGGTTTAATTCAGTCAAGAAATGTACGGGTTGAACTTGACTAGCGGGCTGTGGTTTGTTGGCTTTCGTCAAGGTCATAGCACGCTAGGGGCAAAAGCATTATCGGGAATTTCAAGTGTTGAAATTTGCAATGAGATTGCATACCTTCTATGAGATAGTTGGATCCCGATACCCACTGCGAGTAAGAGTTACTCCTGGGAGAGTTTTACACACTACAATTAGCCGATCAAGTAGGCGTCTAGAAAGGTGTTAACGAGGTTACGCCTCTGGGAAAACGAGGTTTACTATAATTAGGTCCGTGCGAAAGCACGGGGAACCTCCCTCAAAGTACCGACACTGGCCTGGCTGAAAGATCGACGAAGTTGTAGGGTGTAATTAATCCCGGCTAGTCTTTCCTTTTAAGGTTTGAAGGAAGATTTGATAAAAACCAGTGGGAGCCATCCTGATTAGATAAGATAATAACCAATCTGATCTTGCACGAGCATACGCTAAAGTGTTTTCTTCTCTCTCTCTCCACGTAGCGACCATTTCATGCCTTAATAAAGATAAAAATATGGATGTATTGACTGAACCCGCATGTTATACTGTGCTGGGGAACGTTGGTTCCGTTCTTTCTTATAAGAGTTATAGGAATGAACAGGATATAGAGGAATACCAGGATTCCCATGCCAACCGATTGAAGAAAGTACATGTTGATGCATTTTCTTCGGGTGTGTTCGTTACAGAGAACTGTTTCTCCATTTGCCCTACGTCCTGGGTATTGGATACCGGGTCGGGATCCCATATATGTAATCAGTTACATGGGCTTAAGAAAGGTAGAGAACTTGGAGAAGGTGATAAAGACATTAGAGTTGGAAATGGTGCAATTGTTGCAGCTAAGACTGTCAGGGAATATCACCTTGTATTACCAACTGGTAATACATTGGTTCTGAACGAATGCTATTACATGCCGAACCTGATATGCAACATTATATCGGTTTCTTTGTTGAGTAAAGAGGGATATAATTTTGTATTACAGGACAATGTTATGAACATTTTCCGTAACCAAAAGTTGGTTGGATCAGGCACGTTGTGCAATGGTATTTATGTTCTAAATCAATCAACAGTTCTGAGCATAACAAACACACACAAGAGGAAGAATTCAGAATTGAATGAATCCTTCTTGTGGCATTGTAGACTGGGTCACATCAATGCGACACGACTGGCCAAGTTGCATAAGGATGGATATTTGAAACCATTCGAATTTTCATCTTATGACACTTGCCAGTCATGTCTCAAAGGAAAGATGACCAAAACTCCGTTTACGGGACACGGGGAAAGAGTTACGGAACTTTTGGGGCTAGTACATAGTGATGTATGCGGTCCAATGTCTATACATGCCAGGGATGGTTCTTCGTACTTCATTACATTCACTGACGATCTCTCAAGATACGGACATGTGTACTTAATAAGACACAAGTCTGAAGCTTTTGAGAAATTTAGAGAATATAAACAAGAAGTCGAGAACCA
The DNA here is from genome assembly GCA_030015575.1 of Agapanthus africanus. Lineage (NCBI taxonomy): Eukaryota > Viridiplantae > Streptophyta > Magnoliopsida > Asparagales > Amaryllidaceae > Agapanthus > Agapanthus africanus. Next base: position 164,541,105 of record CM057349.1, read on the forward strand.
AACCGGAAAAAGTATTAAAATCCTTCGATCTGATCGAGGAGGTGAATACTTGAGCAATGAATTCCTGGACTTCCTAAAAGAGAATGGGATTCTCTCTCAGCTGACTCCTCCATATACACCACAGCACAATGGTGTATCAGAACGGAGGAACCGCACCCTATTAGATATGGTACGCTCTATGATGAGCACAGCTGAGTTACCTATTTCCTTCTGGGGGTATGCGCTTGAGACAGCCATACATCTATTGAATCTGGTCCCAACCAAATCTGTGCCTACCACTCCATATGAGATATGGAAAGGAAAGAGACCAAGTCTTAACTATGTTAAGATATGGGGTTGTCCAGCCTATGTCAAACGACAAAATCCAGACAAACTCGAGGCACGGTCTGTTCTATGCAAATTTGTAGGATATCCCAAGAATTCTCAAGGGTATATCTTCTACCACCCTGAGGAACAAAGAGTGTTTGTTTCTCGGCATGCCACCTTTTTAGAAAAGGAATTTCTTGAAAAAGAGATTAGTGGTCATGAGGTAGAACTGGAAGAGGTTCCAGCTGCAGAAGCTACAACAGAAGATCTGGTGGAACCAGAGGATTCCGCAGTTCCCGATGAACCCCAGCCACTCCGCCGATCTAGTAGGGTTCCTCGCCAACCTGAGAGATACTACGGTTTTCTCATGGATGGAGGGAGCGAGGATTGCATCATGGAGGATGATGACCCAACTAGCTTCGAGCAGGCCATCACGAGTAGGGACTCAGTGAAATGACTGGATGCTATGCGGTCCGAGATGGAATCCATGTACACCAACAAAGTATGGACTTTGGAAGTTGCTCCTGAAGGGGTAAAGCCCATTGGGAGCAAGTGGATCTTCAAGAAGAAACTTGGTGTAGATGGGAAAGTGGAGACTTTCAAAGCTAGACTTGTTGCAAAAGGTTTTCGTCAAAGACCAGGTGTGGACTATGAGGAAACCTTTTCTCCAGTGGCTATGCTTAAATCCATCCGGATCATGCTTGCCATCGCTGCATATCATGATTACGAAATCTGGCAAATGGATGTTAAGACCGCCTTTCTAAATAGTGATTTAGAAGAGTGCGTGTACATGACTCAGCCAGAGGGCTTCGTAGACAGTGGGAGCAGCGGGAAGGTGTGCAAGCTGCTTAAATCCATTTATGGATTAAAGCAAGCATCGCGGAGTTGGAACATCTGCTTTGACGTCGTTATCAAAGAGTTTGATTTCGTCAAAAACCTAGATGAACCTTGTATTTACAAGAAGGTGGCAGAGAGTAAGGTTGTCTTCCTCGTATTGTACGTGGACGACATACTCTTGATAGGAAATGATATTCCTATGCTGCAATCGGTCAAGCTCTTCTTATCACAAAGATTCTCAATGAAAGATCTTGGTGATGCCTCCTGCATATTGGGAATTAGGATCTATAGAGATAGATCCAAACGGATTTTGGGATTGTCCCAATCCAGGTACATTGACACCATACTAAAGAGGTTTAGTATGGAAGAATCCAAGCGTAGGAACTTGCCCACGATCTCTGGAGTCACTCTCTCCAAAGAGATGTCTCCCAAGAGTGATTTGGAGAGAGCTCGCATGCAAGGGATACCCTATGCTTCGGCTGTAGGCTCTATCATGTATGCGATGCTATGTACCAGACCCGATGTAGCATACTCACTAAGTATAGTGAGCAGGTATCAAGCTGATCCTGGAGAGAGTCACTGGACAGCTGTGAAGAGCATTCTCAAGTACTTACGAAGGAGTAAAGAGATGCTCTTGGTGTATGGTAACGGAGAACTCCAAGTGGAGTCCTTTACCGATTCGAGCTTCCAGAGTGATAAGGACGACTCTAAGTCGCAGTCGGGATTTGTCTTTACCCTTTACGGAGGGACGGTTAGCTGGAAGAGTTCCAAGCAGGAAACCGTGGCAGACTCGACGATGGAGGCTGAATACATCGTTGCCAACGATGCTGCCAAAGAGGCTGTCTGGATCAAGAAGTTCATTACTGAACTTGGAGTGGTTCCATCCATTGAGCATCCAATACCTTTGTATTGCGATAACAATGGAGCGGTGGCTTTGGCCAAGGAACCCAGGTCCCATCAGCGATCCAGGCATATTCTGAGGCGGTATCACCTGATCCGGGAGATAGTTGATCTCCGGGAGATCGAGGTCAGGAGAGTTGACACGAAGAACAACACGGCGGATCCACTCACGAAGGCCATTCCCCAGATACAGTTTGAGAGACTCTTTGGGATACTCGGTATGCGATACTACAGCAGCTGGCCCTAGTGCAAGTGGGAGATTGTTAGTTGTATGTATGCCCTAGAGGCCAGTATTGTACAGATGGTGTATATTATATTGGATGCTTGGACATATATAGAGATGACTTTCTTGCTCGATATGATAGTATGTTATCTGGTTACTCTTTATCTTAACATGTACACTTGTCTCTTTATACTGTCTTATAGTTACATGTTGGTAAAGCCCTTAGGATGTGTACTTGACTACCTGGACTATGATGCAGATCATACTAGTGGGGACATGGTAGTCCATAGGTACATCCTTCAAGGTCCCTAGTCATGGGTATATCGAGACGGGGCATCGATATACCAGTGTAGACTAGCCTATACGCTTCTCGACCCATGAGATGGGCGATGGATGATCCCATATCCATTGGTGTTTGACATCAGAGATGGTGTACGGGTGCTCAGTGGAGACTGGGTACACTGGACGGACTCGCCGAGAACTCCCAGATGGTATTATACCTCACGTCAGATGGCAGTTCTCAGGTGACACTTGTGCAGGTTAGTCTGTAGACCCGAGATCGTCATAGAGTCTTGTGTGATTCCACTGTGCTTTGATCTCCACCTTACCACGTCCATGAGGGCGTGCAAAACGGTGGTCTTTGGGTACAGTCCCGAGTCACATGGAGGCAATGAGCGATAGGAGGGGTTTCGTCTCTCCGGTATTGGGGGTTGATGTTGCGCAGTGCTCGATTGGCCGTAACAGGGAAGTCCCTGGCCAGGGCTGATCAGAGATTTGCTGGTAAGTGTTACCAGTAGTTTCTCGACCCGTTATGAGCCTCACATCGGCACGACTTATCGGTTATTGGGGTCTGACGTTTACCACCCCTAGACTTGATATGCGACATATCAGACGAACAGACCGGACTGTACGGTAAGTGTTACGGGTTGGATTCATAGGAGTGTGAGCGGGCTAGCTCGTCGATCTTCTGATCGATCAATACCCGGATGGCCGTTACGTTTAGCAGACCGCTTGCGGCTTGTGGGTGCTTGATATGATCATCATCTGCTACCGGCGTATTGACGAGTCTTTAGAGTCCTACACAGAGGTTTCCTGGCTCAAGCGAAACGAAATAGGAGCGCATATGAGATATGTGCAGGACCGAGAATAATGCGTGTATGTGATACCGTATTTCATTCTCGCGATGGATGTATCGATTGGTTATATTCGATATAACCTAGATATCGAATCAAGGATTGATTCGATAAGCCGATACATAGGATACTAGTCGGTTATATGCGATATGACCGGATCGTTAAATCAAGTGTTGATTTAATGATTTAATGTATAATTATATATTTGATATATTACTTTGCATTAGCTAGTATTAGTTCACTTTATATGGATTTTCTCACTTGATGTGCAAGAAGTATATGTGATATACTTTTGTGCACATATTTGTATCATGTTTGATGATACTTGATCATTTAGTTAAGTGTATAGAATTAAACCATGGTTAATTTGATGATTAGGGTTTTGCATATTCATTTATTTATTTATTTGTTCATTTATTTATTTGGAAATGATTTAGATAAGAATGGTGGCTTTATTTGTTTCTAGTTGAAGCTTCATGAAGCTTTGACTTCTTAACCATTCTTGTCTTCATGATTAACCCTAACCCATCCAAGTAACCATGGTCTATTCTCTACACTCTACCCTAGTTAGTATATGATAAGTATTCATTTACTTTTCAATTTGAATTAACACTTATCATATTCTTTCTTCTTCTTGATCACCTTCTTCTTCAAGAAAAGCTTAAGTCCATCAATGGTAACTTGAGCAAAAGTGAGAGAAATCAAATTCTAAAGTGAACCCACCTCCTATTTCTTCATCCTCTACCTCTTGCCAAGTGGTTTTTGGTATTTTCTTCACAAGTTTCACAACTAGGTGAAGTCGGAGCTTGATCCAGTGTAGCCTCGACGTAGATCATCTTCGGCACGAAGCCGACGACCTAGTCCGCCCATTTCTCCGATGAAGCCGACGATTGAGTTCGGGATTCGAGATGGACAGCGAGAGGATGCCTATGTGGAGCTAAGGAAGTGGAGAACCGGATCTACAAAGGTTGTAGCCTCTCTCCTTTAGTTAAGATGTTAACTAGTTTCGTTTTTCTCCTAAACTTCTAGTCAACGATCCGTATTAGGGTTTCTCGGCACCCGTAAAATTCAAAATTGGTATGGTTGATGCCTTGTGAGACCTCTTGAGAGTGCCTAGGAACCCTACAACATCATCCTCAACCCGGAAGTGCCCCAATAAAATAATATTACATATACTGAATTTTACATGAATGAAAATAAAAACTCTCATCTCACATAAAACCCCCGGCTATTCAAAAGCCGACGATCCAATATAACATATCGCAGCAACACATAACATCACATGTCATCAAAGTAAGTAAATATGTGTATCCCAATTGTCGTTGACATATAGCACCGAAACCGGCGATACACCACATATTACACTTACGGTTGCAGAAAAGAAAATGTTAAACTACAACATTTGGAATCCACAATCACCTTAGACATCGTAAACCCGAAATATCACATACTTCGGATTTCATGCCTAACTATATGAATTCCACATATTGTACCACATTCCAGAAAAAGCTAGACGACGTTAAACACCCCGATCGAATCAATAAAGACCCAAAATTTCCCAAAAAGCTCAACACTTGAGCAGAGTTCAAAAGGTCCCAGAACATGCCACAGCTCCTATGAACCAGCCGTAGAAGGGTCAACCAATGCCTCACCTATGGCACTGCTGAACTACCACAAACCCTAAGGTTTGGTGGCGGTTCTGACGGTCACAGAATCGAGTTAGGGTTTCGTTCTTCTAGAGGGTCCACAGAATTGCTTGCATGTGTTTCTGAACGTTTTAAACTAAGGAAATTTTTTTTCTTACACTTGGAAAAATTTTCAGCAAGGGTTAAAATGGGTATTTGATATCCGATTGAACTTTTTAACACCGTATAAAATAACCCAAAAACAAACTAGAATTACGAATATGAAACACTCCGAATTGCCTCTGTAAAAAGATAACATCACATGCAAATTTAGCAAAAACAAACAACACGTGAAATACCAAACCCCAGAGACTGGAACACACTACAAAACTCAACCCCAGACTCCACCCAAAAACCGAGCAGTCCGTTTTTTCTTGCTCTGTGGCCGGCCAAAATCCGGAGGGGTGGTGGTGAATTTTGTACTGCGTTCATGTCATATCACATACAACATTCTGCAATTGATTAAAAAAAATTTTGACTCTCAGAAAATTTCGATAGAAACTAGGGTTTAGAATTGGGTGTTTCGGAGTTGTTTCGGTTTCGTAATCCTACACAATCCGTCTAATTCTCTAGCTAGGCTCTGATACCACTGTAGGGTTCCTAAGCACGGCAGCAAGGTTTCGGGTGGCATCGTCCATGCCAAATTAAAATTTTGCCGTTCTAAAAGAACCCTAACCTAGATCTTTAACTAGAGAATCATACGGAAACATGAAATAAACAACTTTAAAACTAAGTGATTAGGGATTACAACCTTTGTAGTCCTCTCCTTCACTTCTATAGCTCCAAGTTGTGGTCCCTTCGCTGTGATCATCGAGCTCCCAGACTCTTGAGAGGCTCCACACGGTGTATGATGCATCCTTGCTTGAAGTCTTCACAATCCAAGATGATCTACTTTGAGGCAACACGAACTCAAGTTTTCACTTCACTAATGTAGAATTAGTGAAGCTAACACTCTAATTTAAATGGCTAGTATAGAAGAGGATGATGAAGTAGGAAGTGGGCTCTCTTTAGTCTTCTTTTTCTCACTTTATTTCATCACATAAGAAAAAGCTAGCAAGCTTTCATGAGGAAGAAGAAGATGAACAAGTGATGAATGAAGAGCATGAGGTTAGAAATGGAACCACGGGTTAAGTATGTTATGGCTAACTCATGTGGAGAATAAACCATGAGCTAGGGTTAAAGGTTAGGTTAATAAATATCTTAGAAATATCAAAATTGGTTGACTTAGTCAATGCTCATCCAAGCTCATGACTAATTCATCACAATTTTGAATTAACTAAAATAATTAAAAACCTAACCATTAACACATATGATGGTGTGATTCTCATAAACCCTAGTTCCATGTATAACCAAGCATGTTATAATTATACATATCACACACACACACATATATATATATATATATATAATTTTGTAACAAAAGAAAATAATACAATTAACATATATCACATATATATTAATGTATCATCAAGTGAGAAAAAGTAATTCTTAAGTGAGCTAATATTAGTTAATATAATTTAATATATCAAATATATAATTCTACATTAAATTATTAAATCAATACTTGATTAAATAATCCGGCTAGAGTACATATAATCGACTAATATCAAATGTATCATTTCATCGAATCAACACTTGATCCGATGACCCGGCTATATTACATAAAACTGTAGGGTTTCTAGGCACTCTTATAAAGATATATAAGGCATCAACCATGCCCGAATAAAAATTTAGACGTGCCGAACAACCCAAAGCCGGGATCTTTGCTAGATTATTAGGTTTTAACATGCAAGTAAACATCTTTACAACTAAGTGTGAGGAATTACAACCTTTGTAGTCCGCTCCTTCACTTCATAAGCTCCGAGTAGAAGTCCCTTCGCCGCGATCCATGATCTCCCGGACTCAAGAGAGGCTCCACAACTCGAACGATCCATACTAGCTTGTAGTCTTCCTTTTCTCCGATGATCTACCTCGAAGTTTCTATAACTCAAGCCATCTCTCTCTAATGAGGTGAACACCCTAATCTAATTGGCTAGATTAGATGAGGATGATGGAGTAGTATTTTTGCTCTCTTTTCTTATCAAATTCACACTCTTAATCATCACAAAATGAAAACCTAGAAAGCTTTCTCAAAGCTCAAGGTTGAAGAAGAAGAAGAAATAATGGATAAAACCTTTTGTGATGAATAATGAAAAGATATATGATTAATAATGTAACCATGGTCAACTATGACAAGGCTAACTCATGTAGAGAATTAACTAGGGCTAGGGTTTGGGTTGGGTTAAAGAATGAATCACTAGAAAATATCAACCATAATATCTTAACTCATGACAAAAGAAATCCTTCTAGAAGCATCAAGAAAGAACTAACCCAAATCAAACCCTAACCTTGTTTAATCTCCACTAAACATGTTGCATTAGTAATCATATCATGTTACTAAATTAGATATCACATATATAATATATATTTGTAACAAAAGAAAATAATACAATTAACACATATCGCATATATATCAATGTATTACCCGGTGAGAAAATGAAATAATAAAGCGAGCCAATATTAGATAATGTAATGCAATATATCATATATATTATTATACATTAAATTATCGAATCAACACTTGATCCGACAATCCGGCTAAATCGAATATAACCTACTAATATATCATGTACCGATTCATCGAATCAACACTTGATCCGATGACCCGGCTCATATCAAAATATCGCGAGAATATAATACGGTATCTCATATCCCATTATCCTCGGTCCTGTACATATCACATATGTGCCCCTACTCCGTTTTTCCTGAGTCAAGAAACCTCTATGTAGGACTCTAAAGAATCGTCAATACGCCGGCAGTAGGTGATGATCATATCAAACACCCACAAGCTGCAAACGGTCAGCTAAACGTAACAGCCACCCAGGTATTGAGCAATCAGAAGATCAACAAGCAAGCCTGTACATTCTCCTGTGAATCCAATCAACAACACTCCCAAACAGTCCGGTCTCTTCGTCTGATATGTTGCATATCTAGTCTAGGGTTGGTATACGTCAGACCCCAGTAACCGTTAAGTCGTGTCGATGTAAGGCTCATAAAAGGTCGAGAAACTACTGATAACACTTACCAGTAAATCTCTATATCAGCCCTGGCCAGGGACTTCCAGTTATAGCCAATCGAATACAGCACAACATCAAATCCCTATACCGGGAGAGACGAATCCCCTCATATCGCTCATTGCCTCCATGTGATTCGGGATTGCACCCAAAATCCACCGTTTTACACGCCCTCTTGGACGTGGTAAGGTGGAAATCAAAGCACAGTGGGAATCACACAAGACTCTATGACGATCTCGGGTCTACAGACTACCCTGTACCAATGTCACCGGAGAACTGCCATCTGACGTGTGGTATATAACCATCTGGGAGTTCTTGGCGAGTCCGTCCAGTGTACCCAGTCTCCACTGAGCACCCGTACACCATCTCTGATGCTAAAACACCGATGGATATAGGATCATCCTGTTAGTAATAGGTATGCCCTAGAGGCCATTACTGTACATGAGATGTATATTGTAGTGGATGCTAGGACATATATAGGTAGGACTTTCTTGCTCGACATGATAGTACGCTATCTGGTTGCTCTTTATCTTAACATGTATACTTACTGTCTCTCTATTACATGTTGATAAAGCCCTTAGGATGTGTACTCGACTTGCAGAACTATGATGCAGATCATACTAGTGGGGCCTGGGTAGTCCATGAGTACATCCTTCAATGTTCCTAGTTGTGGGAATATCGAGACGGGGCATCGATATTCCAGAGTAGACTAGCGTATATCTTCTCGACCCATGTGATGGGCGATGGATGATCCCATATCCATTGGTGTTTAACATCAGAGATGGTATGCAGGTGCTTAGTGGAGACTGGGTATACTGAACGGACTCGCCGAGAACTCCCAGATGGTATTATACCTCACGTCAGATGGCAGTTCTCTGGTGACACTGGTACAGCTTAGTCTGTTGACCCGAGATCGTCATAGAGTCTTATGTGTCTCCCACTGTGCTTTGATTTCCACCCTACCACGGCTCTACTGAGTCGTGCAAACAGGTGTTTTTGGGTACAGTCCCGATTCACATGGAATGAGCGATAGGAGGGGATTCGTCTCTCCCGGTATTGGGGGTTGATGTTGCGCTATGCTCGACTGGCCATAACTGGAAATCCCTGGCCAGGGTTGCACTGATTTACTGGTAAGTGTTATCAGTAGTTTCATGGTTGTTATGGGCCTTACATCGGCATGACTTATCGAGCTACTAGGGTCTGACGTTTACCACCCCTAGGCGAGATATGCGACATATCAGACGAACAGACCGGAGTGTGCGGTAAGTGTTACTGATTGGATTCGCAGGAGTGTGAGCAGGCTTGCTCGTTGATCTTCTGATCGCTCAATACCCGGGTGGCCGTTACGTTTAGCAGACCGCTTGTGGCTTGTGGGTGATTGATATGATCACCACCTACTGCCGGCGTATTGACGAGTCTTTAGAGTCCTACACAGAGGTTTCCTGGCTCAAGCGAAATGAAATAGGAGCGCATATGAGATATGTGCGGGACCGAGAATAATACCAGTATGTGATACTGTATTCTATTCTCGCGATTTGTATCATCGGACGGTTATATGAGATATAGCCGGGTTACCGAATCAAGTGTTGATTCGATACATTGATACACTACATATTAGTCGGTTATATGATATATGACCGGATCGTTCAATCAAGTGTTGATTTGATGATTTAATGTATAATTATATATTTGATATATTACTTTACATTAACTAGTATTGGTTCACTTAAGATTGATTTTCTCACTTGATGTGCACAAGTTGTATATGTGATATATGTTAGTTATATGTATGCCCTAGAGGCCATTACTATACATAGGATGTATATTGTAGTGGATGCTGGGACATATATAGGGAGGACTTTCTTGCTCGACATGATAGTATGCTATCTGGTTGAACTTTACCTTAACGTGTACACTGATTTTCTCTCTGTTACATGTTGGTAAAGCCCTTAGGATGTGTACTTGACTACCTGGACTATGATGCAGATCATACTAGTGGGGACAGATAGTCTATAAGTACATCCTTCAAAGTCCCTAGTCGTGGGTGTATCGAGACGGGGCATCGATATACCAGAGTAGACTAGCGTATACCTTCTCGACCCATACAGATGGGCGATGGATGATCCCATATCCATCGGTGTTTGACATCAGAGATGATATACGGGTGCTCAGTGGAGACTGGGTACACTGGACGGACTCGCCGAGAACTCCCAGATGGTATTATACCTCACGTCAGATGGCAGTTCTCTGGTGACACTGGTACAGGTTAGTCTGTAGACCCGAGATCGTCATAGAGTCTTGTGTGGTTCCCACTGTGCTTTGATTTCCATCTTACCACGTCCAAGAGGGCGTGCAAAACGGTGGTTTTTGGGTACAGTCCCGAGTCACATGGAGGCAATGAGCGATAGGAGGGGATTCGTCTCTCCCGGTATAGGGAGTTGATGTTGCGCTATGTGCGATTGGCTATAACAGGAAATCCCTGGCCAGGGTTGCTGAGATTTACTGGTAAGTGTTACCAGTAGTTTCTCGAATTGTTATAGACCTCATATCGACACGACTTATCGAGCTATTGGGGTCTGACGTTTACCACCCCTAGGCGAGATATGCGACAGATCAGACGGACAGACCGGACTGTACGGTAAGTGTTACTGGTTGGATTCACAGGAGTGTGAGCGGGCTTGCTCGTCGATCTTCTGATCGCTCAATACCCGGGTGGCCGTTACGTTTAGCAGACCGCTTGCGGCTTGTGGATGCTTGATATGATCATCATCTGCTGCCGGCGTATTGACGAGTCTTTAGAGTCCTACACAGAGGTTTCCTGGCTCAAGCAAAACGAAATAGGAGCGCATATGAGATATGTGCGGGACCGAGAATAATACCAGTATGTGATACTGTATTCCATTCTCGCGATGAATGTATCGATTAGGTTATATGCGATATACCCTAGTTATCGAATCAAAGGTTGATTCGATAAGCCGATACATAGGATACTAGTCGGTTATATGCGATATGACCGGATCGTTAAATCAAGTGTTGATTTAATGATTTAATGTATAATTATATATTTGATATATTACTTTGCATTAACTAGTATCGGTTCACTTTAAATGGATTTTCTCGCTCGGATGTGCACATTGTATATTCGATATAGTTTTGTGCACTTGCTTGTATCATGTATGATGATATATGATAGCTAGGGTTTGTGTAAAGAGTTAATACCTTGGTTAAATAAATGGTTAAGGTTTTTATTCATTTATTCATGCAATTATCTTTTAATTTGGATTAAAAGAAAAAGTGAAAAGAAAATAAAAAGGTTGCTTTCTTACATGAAGCTTCTTGTAGCTTCATGCAACTTTGACTTATGTAACCTTTTTGTCTTCTTATTAAAACCCTAACCATTCATCTAACTTGAGTTAACTCTCTACATCTAACCTTGGTTTAAGTTATGATAAGTATAATTCTTTTTCTATTATTAAATAACTTATTATAATTAGCTTCTTCTTCTTCTTCTTTTCTTCAAGTGAAGAAAGCAAGCTCCATCAATGGTGATTGATGGAAATGAGTGAGAAATCCAATTCTAAAGTCTACCCACTTCCTATTTCTTCATCCTCTACCTCTTGCCAAGTAGTAGAGTGTGTTTCCTTCACAAGTTTTCATGGCTTGGTGAAGGTGGAGCTTGATTTAGCGATGCCTCGACGTAGATCATCTTCGTCATGGACATCGACGACCTAGCTCGCCTATTTTCCGATGAAGCCGACGCTAGAGCCCGGATTCCTTTTGGACAGCGAGGGGACTTCGTTGCGAAGCTATGGAGGTGGAGCACCGGATCTACAAAGGTTGTATTTCCGTTCCTTTAGTTAAGTTTTTAACTAGTTTCATTTTCGCCTAGATTTCTAGCCAACGATCCGTAGTTTAGGGTTTCTCGGCACCGTTAAATTTTAAATTGGCATGGTTGATGCCTTGTGAGACCTCTTGAGAGTGCCTAGGATCCCTACAGTGGTATCAGAGCCTAGCTAGAGCCTTAGGCGAAGTCTAGACGCAATTTGAAGTCCGAACGAACCCGAAACCCAATTCCAAACATGCTCTCTGTCCTTTTTCTAAAAACAGGGATTTTTGTGAATTAAAAATTGCCAAAAAATTCAGCAGGGAAATCTATGAATTACGGCGCAAAAATTATTTGATGAACAGTCAACACTGCGGCGGAACCGCGGCAGAAGCCTTGCTTCTGCGGCGGTTCCGCGGCCACTTTATTGAATTATCATATAATATTTGCACAGTAATTTAGTTCTTCAGGTTTTGGATTTTCTGGAAATTTTTAAAATTTATTCAAGAGTTGAATTTTCTGGGGTTGTTTTGGGGATTCGGTGTTTCGATCGGAGTATCAGATTTTGTCTATGTGGCTTTCCGGATAAATTTTAGAATATATTAAAAAGTTCGACCGGATATAAATACCCAATTTTTCCCCTGTCGGGAAATTTCCAAGTGTTGGATTTTTCCGTAGTTTAACGACGTTCTAAGTAGTGCAAGTAACGCGATGGTCCCTCTAGAAGACAACAAACCTTAACTCGATTATGTGACCGTCTTGAACTGCCCTTTGAACCTTCGGGTTTGGGGCAGTACGGCGTGCCACATGTGAGGCGTTGGCTTGACCCTTCTACGGCTGGACCGTTGGTACTGAGGCACGAACTGAATGTTTTTAGACTTGTTTCATGTGTTGATCTGTATCGGGAAAACTTGGGTGTTTGACTGTTCGATCGAAAAGTTTAACATTTTCTATTTATCTGGAATGAGATACAATAATTGGAATTCACAAGAAGTTATGAGATAACTGAATGAATGTTATAAACACAGCACTTTAGTCTCACTTGATCGGTTGCCACGGAATTTTGATGTGATCAAAAGTCCGTCGCAATCACGTAGCGTACGCGGATACTCGCGGGTAAACTTAATAGACGGCCTTACCCCATAGCCCCGACCAAGTGACTGTAGGAGAACCCCGTCGCCGAAAGCATCCGTTCGGGTGCTAGCGGCAGCGGTGTTCCGCCTTGGTGCACTTCGTCGACGGTATCGGGGGTGCGGCCGTCTACTAAAGTTTGCGACGAGTATTCGATCAGGATGTCGGGAATCTTGTTGAATTGCCCGACTTGGTATTGAAAAGTGTTTTCGATTTTGAGACTAAAATGCGGGGCTTATAATTGTTAGGCATGCGATGTCTAAGGAATTCATTTGGTCAGGCATGCGATGTCTGAGGTGGTTGTGGATTCCAACTGTTGTAGTTTTACACTTTCTTTTCTGTGACCGTAAGTGTAATATGTATGTAAGTGCACGGCGGCGCCCCGGCCGTCAATCCGACGGCCAATTGCGGAAGCGGTGAATAACTTAAATTTTGCGAACTTAGCAAACCGGCACCACCGCGCACTATAACCCGGATCGAACCATTAACTAGTCCTAGCTAACTACAAGAAAGGGAATAGAGATATACCGACGATCCAAGTCCTCCGGTCTTCTCGTCATGGTCCCGATCTCCTGCGGAAAGTCCTGTCTCCTCCTCGTCGCCGGAAGTGCACCACATCGCCTACTTTGTTTACGGGCTCCCACCTCAATGCCGAGGCAACTCGGGCACGAAGCCGGCTACTCGACGTGCCCAAGATTTACTGTAGAATGAGTGGTGTAGAGATCCATGTCTCATTTTGGGGTTAAGAAGGTGCCATTTGGTGGAGGGATGAAACAAGAACATAATGTGGAGGAGCTTGGGGTATTTTGGAGCATGATATGAACAAAAATACCTCCCCAAAATATTTGGACAGCCCCCCCAAAATGCTTGGCCGGCCATGCACTAGAGGAATGGAGAGAATGAGATTGAAGCCAAAAGAATGAGTGGAAAAACTCTATCATCCAAGAGAGAGAAAGATGAATGGCTATCAAAATCAACCATCATCACTAAAACAATCCCAACGCTCAAAGCAACCATCATCTCATGCATGATGGCTTCAAAAAGTCAAGCCATCATGAGAAGAAGAAGTCAAGTGATGGTGCTCATCATGAAAACCATCATGATACCAACATAAGCAAAGACCCCCTCCATAAATGCCTATTTGCAACAATGCAAATAAGCCCTCCTCCACCAAACATCGGCCAATGAACGATACAAAGGAAAATTGGCCGAAACGGAAAGCAAACTGGCAACTCCAGAAAACTGGTCCCGTAATAAATTACAGGAAAACCCCGATACTGTGCATACACACCCGCATTTGTATTCCGACCGAAATACAAATGCAATGAGACAAAATCTACACTGTACTATACTAGGATCCGGCTTAAACCAAAACCGGCTAGTAATATCCGTTCGATCCTGATCCGTGCAATACCGCACGTATCTGATCGAACCCTGCCATATAACCATACGGCCTCTAGTACAAACTGTCCGATCCTGATCCGTGCAATACCGCACGTATCTGATCGGACCCTGCCATATCTCCATACGGCCTCTACAGTTTTTCGCCCGAAAGCTGAGTAACTGAATGTGGGGGACTCTAAAGACTCGTCAACACCTTGGTTGTGGATTTAACCACTAGCATGTCAGAGGTATAAGCCAATACGTAACGGACTACCAGGTATTGACCAAAAGGGACGTCTGTGAGCGAACTCAGCCTGACACCCTACTGTGCCTGTAAGTGACAATATCCGTACAGTCCGGTCCGTTCGTCTATGAGCATCGCATGGCGGGCCTAGGGGGTTGGTAAAAGTCAGACCCCCAAAAGCGGTACAAGTCGTGTCGGAGTGTAGCCCAGAACTCCCTGAGATACTACTGGAATACCTACCAGTAAATCTCCTTGCCTCGGCCGAGGGCTTCGTGTAATGGCTCTCCTAGACACAGCACGACCTCACCCCCAATACCGGGAGAGACGAACCCCTGAAGATACGCTCACTGCCTCCATGTGGCTCGGGACTGTACCCAACTAAAACCTGTTTGCATGACTCCTTTGAGCCGTGGTAGGGTAGTAATCAAAGTACAGTGGGAACTCACACGAGACAAATGACGATCCCCAGGTCGATGAACTAACCTGCACACATGTCACCAGGGAACTGCCATCTGACGTCTGGTATATGACCAACTAGCATGTTCCCGGCGAGTCCTGTCCGGTGTACTCATAACCCAATGAGCACCTGTATACATCTTAGGTGATCCAACTGACACCAGTGGCTTGTGAGACCGGCCACCGCCCCTCGTCGGGGTCTCGACTGTATACACTAGTCTACTATGGAGAATCGATGCCCTGTCTCGAAACTCTCACGACTAGGGACCTTTTAAGGATATGCTTATAAACCCCCAGCTCCCACTTATATGATCGCCCTCATACTGCTGGTGGTCAAGCAAGAATCCTAGGGGCTCTATCAACGTGTAATAGCGACGTGTCAGGTCACTTAAAACAGTACACGATGATAAAGGTAAACCAGATAGCATACTATCATCTCGAGTAAGACTGTCCTACCGGGATAGGTCCTCCATCAATCATTGCAATCACGTACCTGTGACCTAATAATTGACTCTGAAGGCACTATTTCCAACAATCTCCCACTTGCACTCAAGGCTAATTATTGCGATGTCACATACTCACAGCCCGTGTGATACCGAACACCCAACTCCTCTACTAGTCAGTCTCACAAAGCTCGTTTGCGAAACTATTGTGTTCGAGGAATAGCCTCAGTGAGTGGATCCTCTTTGTTGTCTCTTTCCATGTCTCTCTATATCTCAAGTTCGCGGAGAAACCCATCTCCCGAAATGAGCAATACCTGTCTTAGAATGTGTCTGGATGTCTGATGGGACATAGCTCATAAATGAACTCCAAATCCAAACTTCTTAGACTGTATCGTCAACTGAACTTAATCAGTATCCTGCGCCATGCCACCCTCAGTATTGCCTTGGACCACCTGTCCAAAATACTGCCCCTCATCAGAAGGAAAACTATAACTCTGACAACCTCCTTGTCGTCCAGGTCACCTTGGAAGCCTGGAATGATAACTGTTTCCCGAATGAGGCTGTTATTATCATATCCCTAGAACATCCACTTATGTTCTAAAACTGCTTCCGACCGTTTCTCCAGGATTGGATCAATGTCAGCTTATTGCATCTAGTGCAAGAACAACATCTGGTGTGGTACTTAACATCTCATGATTGACTCAATTGCCTAAGCAAGTGATCTGCCAATCATGCACATCCCTCTCCTCTTTAGTCTATAAGACACCTTTAGAGAGGGTGACTCCATCTTCTGCAGGTACACTACCGTGCATGGAGTCGTCCATTCTAAATACTCTTAGAATGCTGTCTAAGTACCCTGATTGGGAAACTAACCAAATCTAGATCTAAAGCCATAGATCTAGTAACCAGAATGTCTGATATAATGTCCAAGTCCCATGTGGAGAAACCACTGTGTGACGACCAAAGTATAACCGACCGTAGTATAGGAGTTTCCTTTCCTATTCTGTGTATGTCATCCAAATATCAGGACATCACACCCTACTACCTTCTCAACAGATCCATCCCCTATTCTGATGAAGTCAAACCTATGACTGTCACGTCAGAAATAGATGATCTATCTCCGCTACTGGTGCTTCAGTCTATAAATAGACATAAGCTACCTGTCCACCAATGCTTCCGCTGCTCCCACTGACTACGACAACCCTCTGGCAGAGTCATATAGACGTACACTTCTAAAACTAGTTTAGAACGACGCTATACTCATCCTCCCACCGGGTCTCGCAGCCTGGAACAACAGCAATGGTAATTGTGGGTAAACAAGAACTTCCCTGTCACCGTCCTTGAGGCTACCGTAGTACCTCTCGGGTGCCTGAAGTTACCCACCGCATCTGCGGAGTGGCCAATGGAATGTCAATCCAGATTGAATCTTTAGGTTCCTTATCAAATCTTCAGTAATCGTTTGTGGTTCTGGAATCACTTCCAGTTCTACCATACTCCCACTACTGTTTTCTGAAAAAAATCCATTTTTATTAAAACTGTGGCGAGTTTAGAACAATATTGCTATTGTTCATCCAGATGGTAGAAAGTCAACCCGCGTCATAGCCTGGGTCAACCCACAAACAGCCATTAAAGAAACGTGCCTTGAGTTGTCCAGTGTCTGGTTTTAAGCATAAGCCGGACAACTCCCCGTACCTTAACAATGTTAAGATATGAACTGTACTATATCCAATATAGAACCAGAGGCACTGATTTAATTGAACCAGATTCAAATCATGCAGCTATCTCCAGTGCATGTCAACTAAATGGGAGGAGGCCGATCAGCGTTACTCAACTTAGGAACGCTTCCAATTATGAGTAACCTGAAAGAGAAGCAATTTCTCTTTATCATTACTATCGACTGAATACCATACACAAGTATCTACATCTTCGATCTCTTTGAAGAATCCCGATACCTTCTACACCTGGTTCTCTACTCTATTCAAATACCTATAACTTCTCAAAATTCAGACCCTGTGTTTCCGCGAAACACCTGTCTAAAAACTAGAGAAGTCATAAGTAAACCGAATATAGTACGAGGACCAACCCCTCTGTCCTGATGGACCCTGGACAACATAAAATACTCTGTATAAGTCCCTTGAGTCTGATAACTCATTCACTGTGTGTCGTAGGTTGAAAACTGTACTTATGGTTAAGAAGAATTACACCGCTGTTTAATGCTCCTTACCTAACCATCCACTGATGTAGGTAAATGTCATAGACATAACTTCATAAAGGTATATCTCACTCTATGAAAATAGACGTACAGATATATCAATTTGAAATTAGTGCATAACAGCGGATATTCAAAACCAAATATTTGCCGACCGGCAAACAACCCAGGTGACTTCCTCAAATATCACCGATTACAACGAATCCCGATATAATGAGGATGATCACCTAATTCCCAATAACTTACTCCCACTCATCATCTGTAAAACCATACAGATGTGAGAATCGTACCTGGTAAATACATACCCTGGGGTGAGTATCTAATCGGGAAATCAGTTTTCCTTTAACATTACACAGTGAAACTGAAACATTGAAATGTTCCGATGGGGTATCCTGGTATTCCTAGTAATGCCTCTTCCAGATTCACGTCTGTAACCTTGTAATCCTTTGCCACCTCTCCAAATCCCTTCTTATGTCTTTAGTCTTTACCTTCTGCACACCCCTTAGGCCAAATGGTTTTCTTCCTTCCCTACCGTTCGGCACCAGCTTATGGTTTGGAAGAAGACTATCCAATAAGCATAATGGGTGTACTGTCCCAATCCTAGAAACACTCGCAATGAGAGAGGGTGAAGATAAAAGACAACCGAATAAACCTTATTCCTATTTCTCCTGAACCAGAATCCATCCCCGAACTGGAACAAGTTCCTTTCGAGTTCGTATATAACCATACGATGGAATATCCAAATATCTGTGGATCTTCGTAGTGATACGGAGTGTCCTGGAGAAATACAAAGGTGATGTGGGAGTGGTAATGAAATATTTGGTTTGGTCGTGAATATCAGTCGCAATTTACTTTGCCCTCCTTCTAATCCCTTTCTTTGTCTTTGCATAATACCTTCTGTACACCATCGTTAGGCAAATTGGTTTTCTTCATTCCCTACCGGTCGGCACCTGCCTATGGTTTGGAAGAAGACTGTCCAATTTGCGTAATAGGTGTACTATCCCCTAATCTAAGGGGTACTCGCAACCTGAGAGAAGGTAAAATGAAAAGACAACTGAATAGTCCTATTCGTTTTCTCCAGAACCGGAAACCATCCTCGAATCTGGAACAAGTTCCTTCGAGTTCGTATATAACCATACGATGGTTTTGTCTAATGGAAGTGGACGTTCGTAGTAGTACGGGGTGTCCTGGAGAAAAGGGTAAAAGTAGGAGTGGCAATGAGGTCTGCAACTCTGACAATCCAAAAACCAGTGTTAAAGAAGGTTCGGTCAACTTGGTTACTGAGTCATAGTCTTAGGGTCGGGTCAATGGTCGCTACCAAGAGAGAGAGAAAAGAAACACTCAGCGTGCACTCTAACCTAGATCAGAATGGTTACCAATTTATCTAATCTGGAAACCTCCCACTGTACCGTCAAATTCTCCTCCAAACCTGAAAGAAGAATTAGTCGGGGTCACCCGAGGAGTAAACTAACTCATCAGTGGGAATCGGGATCCAACTCTCATCGCATGACAACGTGACGGAATCCGCTCACGGTATCACACTCCAGATGGTATGCGCATATCTGGCACGTTTCAGTTCTTTTGAAACTCCCGATGTGATTTCTGCCCCATGCTCTTATGACCTTGACTTTGGCCAACATATCATAAGTCACATGTCAAGTTCTACCCGTCATTCTCCAGGTTAATTTGAATCCACCCATACATACCCTTGACTTTGGCCAAAATGGCAGTACGACTGTCCCAAACCAACGCATCTATCTATGCTGCATATGAATATCCAATAGCTACCAATCACTGTGCCTTGACTTTGGCCAACATACACAGCTTGAATACTATTGACTACCCATATGAAACGACGGAGGGCTACGAATGGTTTCTGGCGAAAACCTTTAACGTAATGAACTTGATATCGTTGAAGGAACGGATAGCTTTTAAAAATATAGTGACGAAAACCGTTGCTAAAGAGGTCACTCCCGGTGAAGGGATCTCGGCTCTTTCCCCGTAGAATGAGGTGCAGGATATTCCAACTGAATACCACGGTGCAAAGCAAAAGTAATCGGCTATAGTGAAGTCATTGCCCTGACGCAAACTTTTTGTCCAAGGGGTCACTCCCGGTGAAGGGATCTCGGCCCTTGCCTCGTCGACTGAGGAGCAGGATATTCCAACTGAATACCACGATGCAAAACAAAAGTGAACGTCCTTGCAATAACAGCTTTTTGAAAAGTGTTCCAACAACATCAGATTAGGTTTGTTTTTAACTTGCATTGATCCGAATCAACGCAGTCCCATCAATTGATCACACCAAAAAGAACGAAAATATACTGATGTGCGTATATGCCATCCGCATTCGCCACTGGGTCCCGTCATTACCCGTTAGGTTAGCTTACTAACGACAGAGCGGGGACTGGACTAGCGCGGATGCAAAACATATACAACATCTACTAATATATATACCAATATATTATATTTCGCTCAAGGCGTGAATAAAATGCAACATCACAGATATGTACAGCATCACAGAAACAATACGGATATCTGGGATCCCCGGGTTTCACAGAGCCGCTGAAACCCGACGTTCCCCTGGTCGTGTGGATAGCCTGTGCAATGAAATCCTAGACCCCTACGGGCGCGGCAAGTTACCCGCCAAAACCTAAAGCGAGGCAGCCCCCTTCAACTCCGTGAATGGACCACCCAGCACTACACGGATTCCGGTAACTTGGGCACCCCTCCTGGGTCAACCTGTACCCCCTACGAGTGCGGCGAATAGCCCGCCAATCCCAGAGTGAAGCCCCTTCCATCTCAATGCCATGAGATGCGGGCTTGTTGCCCTCTAGAACTCGGCTATCCGTGCACCCCTCCGCGGGGTAACCCTAGTACAGAAAGTAAAATATACATACACCGGGTACATCGACCGCAACCAGGTCGTGCCCCAAAATAATAATACAAACAGGCAGTGACGGCAGTCCACATGTCGGACGCTCGTCCCGCAATATCAAATGTACATAATACAACAGAACTGTACTAGCATTGCAACCAGGCTATCCCCACGACCGATCCGCAACATCACAGCAAATACATAGAACATCAACGTGAATGTCACGTTCGCAAATCCGTCTAACAGGGCTATAGCAGTTAGACCGGATTTACCGATCGAGTGACATTCACGGTCGCAGATATAATGTAAATACTGTGAAAAATGTGTTTAAAATATCCGACCGATCAAAATTTAACAAGTGGGCCCCAAAATAATACTGTAGCAGTTAAAGAAATTATGGGCCCAAAATTAATGTTCCAAAACCTCTAAAATAAGCCCAGAGGCCCACTGGAAAAATCCGACCCATTGAACCATTCATTCTGCGGCGGAACCGCGGCCCCAGGTGGGTATTGGCCGCGGTTCCGCGCTCTGACTGAAAATTCAACGGCTCGAATTTTCCCAGAAGTCTTATGTCATCCTGTACAGTACTTTTATACAACCTGAAAAATTTTTGGGGACCAAAAAATTTCAACAGAAAACTGTCGTGAGCAAATACGGGTTTTTGGACATTTCGATCGATCGGAACTGAAAAACACATTACACAAAGCTAGACTAAGTTAATGGGGAGGCTCTGATACCACTGTAAGTGCACGGCGGCGCCCCGGCCGTCAATCCGACGGCCAATTGCGGAAGCGGTGAATAACTTAAATTTTGCGAACTTAGCAAACCGGCACCACCGCGCACTATAACCCGGATCGAACCATTAACTAGTCCTAGCTAACTACAAGAAAGGGAATAGAGATATACCGACGATCCAAGTCCTCCGGTCTTCTCGTCATGGTCCCGATCTCCTGCGGAAAGTCCTGTCTCCTCCTCGTCGCCGGAAGTGCACCACATCGCCTACTTTGTTTACGGGCTCCCACCTCAATGCCGAGGCAACTCGGGCACGAAGCCGGCTACTCGACGTGCCCAAGATTTACTGTAGAATGAGTGGTGTAGAGATCCATGTCTCATTTTGTGGTTAAGAAGGTGCCATTTGGTGGAGGGATGAAACAAGAACAAAATGTGGAGGAGCTTGGGGTATTTTGGAGCATGATATGAACAAAAATACCTCCCCAAAATATTTGGACAGCCCCCCCAAAATGCTTGGCCGGCCATGCACTAGAGGAATGGAGAGAATGAGATTGAAGCCAAAAGAATGAGTGGAAAAACTCTATCATCCAAGATAGAGAAAGAGGAATGGCTATCAAAATCAACCATCATCACTAAAACAATCCCAACACTCAAAGCAACCATCATCTCATGCATGATGGCTTCAAAAAGTCAAGCCATCATGAGAAGAAGAAGTCAAGTGATGGTGCTCATCATGAAAACCATCATGATACCAACATAAGCAAAGACCCCCTCCACAAATGCCTATTTGCAACAATGCAAATAAGCCCTCCTCCACCAAACATCGGCCAATGAACGATACAAAGGAAAATTGGCCGAAACGGAAAGCAAACTGGCAACTCCAGAAAACTGGTCCCGTAATAAATTACAGGAAAACCCCGATACTGTGCATACACACCCGCATTTGTATTCCGACCGAAATACAAATGCAATGAGACAAAATCTACACTGTACTATACTAGGATCCGGCTTAAACCAAAACCGGCTAGTAATATCCGTTCGATCCTGATCCGTGCAATACCGCACGTATCTGATCGAACCCTGCCATATAACCATACGGCCTCTAGTACAAACTGTCCGATCCTGATCCGTGCAATACCGCACGTATCTGATCGGACCCTGCCATATCTCCATACGGCCTCTACAGCTTTTCGCCCGAAAGCTGAGTAACTGAATGTTGGGGACTCTAAAGACTCGTCAACACCTTGGTTGTGGATTTAACCACTAGCACGTCAGAGGTATAAGCCAATACGTAACGGACTATCAGGTATTGACCAAAAGGGACGTCTGTGAGCGAACTCAGCCTGACACCCTACTGAGCCTGTCAGTGACAATATCCGTACAGTCCGGTCCGTTCGTCTATGAGCATCGCATGGCGGGCCTAGGGGATTGGTAAAAGTCAGACCCCCAAAAGCGGTACAAGTCGTGTCGGAGTGTAGCCCAGAACACCCTGAGATACTACTGGAATACCTACCAGAAAATCTCCTTGCCTCGGCCGAGGGCTTCGTGTAATGGCTCTCCTAGACACAGCACGACCTCACCCCCAATACCGGGAGAGACGAACCCCTGAAGATACGCTCACTGCCTCCATGTGGCTCGGGACTGTACCCAACTATAACCTGTTTGCACGAATCCTTTGAGCCGTGGTAGGGTAGTAATCAAAGTACAGTGGGAACTCACACGAGACAAATGACGATCCCCAGGTCGATGAACTAACCTGCACACATGTCACCAGGGAACTGCCATCTGACGTCTGATTATGACCAACTAGCATGTTCCCGGCGAGTCCTGTCCGGTGTACTCATAACCCAATGAGCACCTGTATACATCTTAGGTGATCCAACTGACACCAGTGGCTTGTGAGACCGGCCACCGCCCCTCGTCGGGGTCTCGACTGTATACACTAGTCTACTATGGAGAATCGATGCCCTGTCTCGAAACTCTCACGACTAGGGACCTTTTAAGGATATGCTTATAGACCCCCCAGCTCCCACTTATATGATCGCCCTCATACTGCTGGTGGTCAAGCAAGAATCCTAGGGGCTCTATCAACGTGTAATAGCGACGTGTCAGGTCACTTAAAACAGTACACGATGATAAAGGTAAACCAGATAGCATACTATCATCTCGAGTAAGACTGTCCTACCGGGATAGGTCCTCCATCAATCATTGCAATCACGTACCTGTGACCTAATAATTGACTCTGAGGGCACTATCTCCAACAATGTGATATCGCCGGTTTCGTTGCTATATGTCAACGACAATTGGGATGCGCATATTTACTTACGTTGATGACATGTGATGTTATGTGTTGCTGGATATGTTATATTGGATCGTCGTGTTTGAATAGCCGGGGGTTTTTATGTGAGATGAGTGTTTTTCATTTTCATTCATGTAAAAACTTGTATGTAATATTCTTTTATTGGGGCACTTCCAGGTTGCGGAAGTTGTCACCCTTTGTATATTATTTACTTTTCCGCACTAGGATAGACCCAAGGAGGAGGGCACAAGTAACCGGGTTCTGGAGTCCAGAGGGAGACCAACTCGAGGAGTCGAGTCCGGGTCTCCTAACTCTAGAATTGGTAGGGTTGCTTGCCGCTCTCGTTGGGGTCTAGGGGTGTGGGTTTGGCTATTCATCACGACCGTGGAATCCGTGTTTTATACTGGCTCGTATTGAAAACACGGACGTCCTAGTATATCCAATATTTCATATGATTCTTCTGCTGCGATATCTGTGATGTGATCATGTGATGTTCTGTGATAGATACAGTATATAGTATATATGATATATTATATAGACGTTACTTATGTTTTACACCCTCGCTAGCCCTGCCCCGCTCTGCCGTTAGTTACCTAACCTAACGGTGCACGAGGGGACATCGAGGCGAATGCGGATGGCATAAGTGTACTTCGTATTTATCTGTGATGTTTAGGTACTTAAATGATGGGATTTCATTAATGTGATTAATGAAAATAAAAGAAACCTAAGATGTTGTAGAATCGAATTTAAAAATAAAACAGGTAGCTACAGTTCTTGCTTTGCACAGCGGTATATGTGATATATCCTGCACCTTATTCGATGAGGAAAGGACCGAGATCCCTTCACCGGGAGTGACTCCTTTAGCAATAACTGGCTGATGCTGCACACTCGGTTTGTCTTTTGATTGCTTTTTAGAGTTTTTGCTTTGCACAGTGATATATATGATATATCCCGCACCTCATTCGACGAGGAAAGGACCGACGATCCCTTCACCGGGAGTGACTCCTTTAGCAAAACTAGAAAAGCCTCAAAAGCACTCCATTTTAAAATCATTTGATTCTACAACGATATCAAGTTCATTACGCAATAGGTTTTCAGAAAAACCTGTCGTAGCCCTCCGTCATTTCAGATAAATCCTGTTTAGTATTCGTGCGGCGTTTGTTGACCTTGTCAAGGCGCAGTGTGCGGTAGCTAACCAGTATTTATCTGCTTATGCATATGATGCAGATTGGGTTAGGGTAGTCGTGCGGCCTTGTTGACCTTGTCAAGGGTCGTGCGGGTGGGTTTGATTCAATCAAGAAATGAAGGATTGAACTTGACTTGCGGTCTATGGTTTGTTGACCTTGTCAAGGTCATAGATCGTTCGGGGCAAAATATTATCGGGAATTTCAAGTGTTGAAATTTGCAATGAGATTGCATACCTTCTATGAAATAGTTGGATCCCGATACCCGCTGCGAGTAAGAGTTACTCCTGGGAGAGTTTTATACATTACAATTAGCCGATCAAGTAGGTGTCTAGAAAGGTGTCAACGGGGTTACGCCTCTGGGAAAACGAGGTTTACATTAATTAGGTTCGTGCGAAAGCACGGGGGACCTCCCTCAAAGTACCGACACTGGCCTGGCTGAAAGATTGGCGAACTTGTAGTGTGTAATTAATCCCGGCTAGTCTTTCCTTTTAGGGTTTGAAGGAAGATTTGATAAAAAGCAGTGGGAGCCATCCTGATTAGATAAAATAATAACCAATCTATTCTTGCAAGAGCGCACGCTGAGTGTTTTCTTCTCTCTCTCTCCTGGTAGCGACCATATCACGCCTTAATCAAGATAATAATACGGATTATTGACCGAACCCGCTTGTTATACTGAGCTGGGGAACGTTGGTCCCCCTCCAACTTATAATTGTTATAAGACAGAGCAGGAAATTGGGGAATACCAGAATTCCCGTGCCGCCCAAACGAAGAGAGTGCATGCTGATGCATCATCTTCGGGTGTGTTCATTATACAGAACTGTTTCTCAGTATTCTTTACGTCCTGGGTATGTGATACCAGATCAGGATCCCGCATATGTAATTTGTTACATGGGCTACAGATAGGTAAAGAACTGAGAACGGGTGATAAGTTTCATGAGACAGAAAACGGGGCAAGTGTTGCAGCCAAGTCTGTTGGTCACTGTCACCCTGTATTATCAGTATATTGATTCTGAACGAATGTTATTAGATACCGAACCTGATATACAAAATCATATCAGTCTCTTTAGAAGTAAAGAAATGATAAAATTTTGTATTATTGGATAATGTTTTGAACATTTCCTATATCAAAAGTTGATCGGATCAGGCACGTTATCTAAAAGCATTGATGTTCTAAATCAAACTACAGTTCTTAGTATACGGAACACACACAGGAGGAAGAGTTCAGAAATAAACGATTCCTTCTTGAGGCATTGTAGACTAGGTCATGTCAATGCGACCCGACTTGCTTAAGTTACATTTAGATGCATATTTAAATCAGTTTGAATTTACATCTTATGAAACTTGCCAGTCATGTCACAGAGATAAGATGACCATAGCTCCGTTTACTGGAAACAGAGAAAGAGTTAGTGAACTCTTGGGATGATACATGTTGATGTATGTAAGGTCCCCTATCTACACATGCCAGGAATGGTTCTTTATACTTCATTACGTTCTCTGATGATCTCTTTAGATTCAGACATATGTTCTTGTTGAAACACAAGTCCGAACCTTTTGAAATATTCACAGAATATAAGTTAGAAGTAGAGAACCAAAATACGGGTATAAGTATTATGTCCTTTGATGAGATCAAGGAGGAGGATACTTGTGCATGGAATTCCTGGACTATTCTAAAGGAGAATGAGATTCTCTCTCAGCATTACTCCTCTGTATACACCATAGCACGATGGTGTATCGGGGAGGAGCAATCACACCCTATATGATAAGGTGTGCTCTATGATGAGTATTACTGAGTTACCTATTTCCTTTTGGGAGATATGCACTTGAGAAGCTGCATACCTATTGAATAGGGTTCAAATCAAATCAGTTACTTACCACTTCATATGCGATATGAAAAGGGAAGAGCCCATGTTTTAAGCTAGTTAAGATTTGGGGTTGTCTGGCCTATGTCTAAAAGCAAAATCCGGACAAGCTCGAGGCAAGATCTGTTATGTAGAACTGGAAATGTTCCAGCTATACAAACTGCAGCTGATAATTTGAAAGAAACAAAGGATTCAATAGTTACCAACGAACCTCAGCCTCTCCGCCGATCTAGTAGGGTTCCTCACCCACCTGAGAGATACTTTGGTTTCTCTATGACAGTGGGAGCGTGGATTGCATCATGAGATGATGACCCAACTAGTTTCGAGCTGGCCATCAGGAGTGGGACTCTGTAAGAATGGCTGGATGCTTAGCGATCTGAGATGGAATCCATGTACACCAACAAAGTATGGACTTTGGTTGCTATATCTGAAGGGTTAAATCCCCATCAGGAGCAAGTATATCTTGAGAAGATTACTTGGTGTAGATGGAAAGGTTGAGACTTTCAAAGCTAGACTTGTTGAAGGTTTTCGTCATCAACCAGGCGTGGATAATGATGAAACCTTTTCAAGTAGCTATGCTTAAGTCCATCCAGATCCTACTTGCCACGGCTAGGTACCATGACTACGATATCTGGCGGTTGGGTGCCATGACTGCTTTTCTAAATGATGTTTTAGAAGAGAGCGTCTATAAGTACACAGCCAGAGGGCCTCGTAGACAGTGGGAGCAGCGGAAACGTGTGCAAGATGCTTTATAGGATAAAGCAGGCATCGCGGAGTTGGAACATCTGTTTTGATGGATAAGTCAAAGAAGTTGACATCATCAAAATGGTAGATGAACCTTGTATAAACAAAAAGGTAGTAGGGAGTATGGTGATGATCCTCGTAGAGTACGTGGATGACATACTCTTGATAGGAAAAGAGTTTCCTATGCTACGCTCGATCAATCTCCGCCTATCACAATGATTCTCCACATAGGATCAAAGTGATACCTCCTAAATCCTGGGTTTTTGGATCTATGAGATAGATCTAATTGGATGTTAGGATTCTCACTAGTTGTAGTGAGATGGTATCAATCGATCCTGGGGAGAATCACTGGAAGGGTTCCAGGGTAATAAAAATGACTGAATGTCAGTCACAGGCATTGTCTTTACTCTTAGTAAAGGGACGGTATGTTGGAAGAGTTCCAAGCTAAATACCGTGGCATACTAGACGATAAAGGCAGGATTCATTGCTACTTAAGATGCTACCAAAGAGGCTGTTTGGGTGTATATTGGTTCATGAGATGAACTTAGTTCCTCCCATTGTGTGACAATGGAGTTGTGGCTTATGCCAAGGAACGTCCGTCCCATCAGTGATCCAAACATATTCTAAGGCAGTGTCACCTGATCATGGAGATGGTTGATCTCCAGGGAGATCGAGGTTAGGAGAGTAGACTCAGAGGACAACACAGCGGATCCACTCACAAAGGCCTGTTCCCAGAGAGAGACTTTTATGGGATGGTTGAGTATGAGATACTGCAACCACTGCTATCAGATGGCCCTAGTGCAAGTGGGAGATTGTTAGTTATATGTATGCCCTAGAGGCCATTACTATACATAGGATGTATATTGTAGTGGATGCTGGGACATATATAGGGAGGACTTTCTTGTTCGACATGATAGTATGCTATCTGGTTGAACTTTACCTTAATGTGTACACTGATTGTCTCTCTGTTACATGTTGGTAAAGCCCTTAGGATGTGTACTTGACTACCTGGACTATGATGCAGATCATACTAGTAGGGACTGATAGTCTATAAGTACATCCTTCAAAGTCCCTAGTCGTGGGTGTATCGAGACGGGGCATCGATATACCAGAGTAGACTAGCGTATACCTTCTCGACCCATACAGATGGGCGATGGATGATCCCATATCCATCGGTGTTTGACATCAGAGATGATATACGGGTGCTCAGTGGAGACTGGGTACACTGGACGGACTCGTCGAGAACTCCCAGATGGTATTATACCTCACGTCAGATGGCAGTTCTCTGGTGACACTGGTACAGGTTAGTCTGTAGACCCGAGATCGTCATAGAGTCTTGTGTGGTTCCCACTGTACTTTGATTTCCATCTTACCACGTCTAAGAGGGCGTGCAAAACGGTGGTTTTTGGGTACAGTCCCGAGTCACATGGAGGCAATGAGCGATAGGAAGGGATTCGTCTCTCCCGGTATAGGGAGTTGATGTTGCGCTGTGTGCGATTGGCTATAACAGGAAATCTCTGGCCAGGGTTGCTGAGATTTACTGGTAAGTGTTACCAGTAGTTTCTCGAATTGTTATAGACCTCATATCGACACGACTTATCGAGCTATTGGGGTCTGACGTTTACCACCCCTAGGCGAGATATGCGACAGATCAGACGGACAGACCGGACTGTACAATAAGTGTTACTGATTGGATTCACAGGAGTGTGAGCGGGCTTGCTCGTCGATCTTCTGATCGCTCAATACCCGGGTGGCCGTTACGTTTAGCAGACCGCTTGCGGCTTGTGGATGCTTGATATGATCATCATCTGCTGTCGGCGTATTGACGAGTCTTTAGAGTCCTACACAGAGGTTTCCTGGCTCAAGCAAAACGAAATAGGAGCGCATATGAGATATGTGCGGGACCGAGAATAATACCAGTATGTGATACTGTATTCCATTCTCGCGATGAATGTATCGATTAGGTTATATGCGATATACCCTAGTTATCGAATCAAAGGTTGATTCGATAAGCCGATACATAGGATACTAGTCGGTTATATGCGATATGACCGGATCGTTAAATCAAGTGTTGATTTAATGATTTAATGTATAATTATATATTTGATATATTACTTTGCATTAACTAGTATCGGTTCACTTTAAATGGATTTTCTCGCTCGGATGTGCACATTGTATATTCGATATAGTTTTGTGCACATGCTTGTATCATGTATGATGATATATGATAGCTAGGGTTTGTGTAAAGAGTTAATACCTTGGTTAAATAAATGGTTAAGGTTTTTATTCATTTATTCATGCAATTATCTTTTAATTTGGATTAAAAGAAAAAGTGAAAAGAAAATAAAAAGGTTGCTTTCTTACATGAAGCTTCTTGTAGCTTCATGCAACTTTGACTTATGTAACCTTTTTGTCTTCTTATTAAAACCCTAACCATTCATCTAACTTGAGTTAACTCTCTACATCTAACCTTGGTTTAAGTTATGATAAGTATAATTCTTTTTCTATTATTAAATAACTTATCATAATTAGCTTCTTCTTCTTCTTCTTTTCTTCAAGTGAAGAAAGCAAGCTCCATCAATGGTGATTGATGGAAATGAGTGAGAAATCCAATTCTAAAGTCTACCCACTTCCTATTTCTTCATCCTCTACCTCTTGCCAAGTAGTAGAGTGTGTTTCCTTCACAAGTTTTCATGGCTTGGTGAAGGTGGAGCTTGATTTAGCGATGCCTCGACGTAGATCATCTTCGGCATGGACATCGACGACCTAGCTCGCCTATTTTCCGATGAAGCCGACGCTAGAGCCCGGATTCCTTTTGGACAGCGAGGGGACTTCGTTGCGGAGCTATGGAGGTGGAGCACCGGATCTAAAAAGGTTGTATTTCCGTTCCTTTAGTTAAGTTGTTAACTAGTTTCATTTTCGCCTAGATTTCTAGCCAACGATCCGTAGTTTAGGGTTTCTCGGCACCGTTAAATTTTAAATTGGCCTGGTTGATGCCTTGTGAGACCTCTTGAGAGTGCCTAAGATCCCTATAATATATGTTTGTGTACTAGTTTGTATCATGATTGATGATACATGCAAACATGGGTGGGTGTGTGACATACACCATGCTAATTATAATTTAGGTTTTTATTTATCTTAATTATTCGAAATGATGGCTTCTTTTGTCATGGCTTGAAGCTTCATGAAGCTTGAAGCAACTTTGACAAAGTCCACTCATTTTGTCTTGATTAAGATATTCATTAACCAAACCATTATAATTAACTATGGTTTAGTCTCTACAAAGGTTAGCTCACCCGTGGTTGCATTATGATAGACTTCACTTGATTATTAATTTTAAAATAATTCATTCATATTCTTTTCTTCTTCTTCCTCTTCTTCAAGTAAAGAAAAGCTTTCTAAATTTTTCAAGTAAAGATTTAGAGTGAGAAATCCAAATCTAAAGTGAACCCATTTCCTATTTCATCATCCTCTACTACTTGCCATTTAGTTTAGGGTGTTCTCTTTACAAAGTTCTTGACCTAGTGAAGATGGAGCTTGAGTTTGTGTCTCCTCGACGTAGATCATCTTCGGCCTCGAAATCAACGACCTAGCCCGCTCATTTCTCCGAGGAAACCATCACTCGAGTCCGGGATCTCGATGATCGCAGCGAAGGGACATCAACATGGAGCTTTAGAAGTGAAGGACCGGATCTACAAAGGTTGTACTCCCTTTTCACTTAGTGTTAAAATGTTTAACTTGCTAGTTTTCGCATAATCTCTAGTATACGATCTTGGTTAGGGTTGTTCGGCACGGCTATTTTTTTTGAATCGGGCATGGTAGATGCCTTGTAGAACCTTGTTAGAGTGCCTAGGAACCCTACAGTGGTATCAGAGCCGAGCTAGAGCTTTAGGTGAAGTTTAGACGAAGTTTGAAGTCCGATCGAACCCGTAAACCCCGACGAATACCCTTCTCTGGACATTTTTTGAAATCGTGATTTTTTATGAATTAAAAATGCTCAGAAAATAGAGCAAGGAATTCTAATCCGGGAATGGCATAGGTGAATAACTGCAGAAAACGACAACCTAACTTCACAGTAGCGCCGCGGAACCGCGGCCTTACCCTACTTCTAGCGGCGATTCCGCGGCCGTATGTGATGATTAGGCGCTCCATTTTCTACAGTTACCTCCGTAGGTGTTTCCTGATTCTTCTGGGAATTTTTAATTCTTACTCAAGAGTTGAGTTTTCTGGCTTGTATTGGGGACTCATTGATTCTATCGGATTATTTAACTTCGTTTAAGTTTTTCCGGATAATTTTAGAATGTGTTAAAAAGTTCGAATGGATATCAATAACTCACTTTTTCCCGACCCGGAAAATTTCCAAGTGTTGGATTTTTCCGTAGTTTAAGAACGTTCTAAGTCGTGCAAGTAATACGATGGACCCTCTAGAAGACAACAAACCTTAACTCAATTATGTGACCGTCTTGAACTGCCTTTTGAACCTTAGGGTTTGGGGAAGTACGGCGTGCCACATGTGAGGCGTTGGCTTGACCCTTCTACGGCTGGACCGTTGGTACTGTGGCATGAAATGGATGTTTTTAAACTTATTTCAAGTGTTGAGCTATTTGGGAAAACTTGGGTGTTTGATTATTCGATCGGAAAGTTTAACATTGTCTATTTATCTGGAATGTGATACAATATTTGGAATCCACAAGTAGTTATGAGATAACTAATTTGAATGTTATAGACATAGCAGTTTAGTCTCATTTGATCGGTTGCCACGGGATTTTGATGTGATCAAAAGTCCGTCTCAATCACGTAGCGTACGCGGATACTCGCCGGGTAAACTTAATAGACAGCCACGCCCCATAGCCCCGACCAAGTGACTGTAGGAGAACCCCGTCGCCAAAAGTATCCGTTCGGGTGCTCGCGGCAGCGGTGTTCCGCCTTAGTGCACTTCGTCGACGGCATCCGGGGGGTGCGGCCGTCTACTAAAGTTTGCAACGAGCATTCGATCAGGATGTCGGGAATCTTGTTGAATTGCCTGACTGATTATTGAAAAGAGTTTTCGATAATGAGACTAAAATGCGGGGTTTATAATTGTTAGGCATGCGATGTCTAAGGAATTCATTTGGCTAGGCATGAGATGTCTAAGGAGGTTGCAGATTCCAACTGTTGTAGTTTACACTTTCTTTTCTGCGACCGTAAGTGTAATATGTGATATCGCCGATTTCGTTGCTATATGTCAACGACAATTGGTATGGGCATATTTACTTACGTTGATGACATGTGATATTTTGTATTGTTGGATATGTTATATTGGATCGTCGTGTTTGAATAGCCGGGTTTTTTTTTATGTGAGATGAGTGTTTTTCATTTTCATTCATGTAAAAACTTGTATGTAATATTATTTTATTGGGGCACTTCCGGTCTGAGGATGATGTCACCATTGTATATTATTTACTTTTCTTCATTAGGATAGACCCAAGGAGGGGAGCACAAGTAATCGGGTTCTAGGGTCCAGTGGGAGACCATCTCGAGGAGTCGAGTCCGGGTCTCCTAACTCTAGAATTGGTAGGGTTGCTTGCCGCTCTCGTAGGGGTCTAAGGGTGTGGGATTGGCTATTCATCACGACCGTGGAATCCATGTTTTATACAGGCTCAAAATAAAACACGGACGTCCTAGTATATCCAATATTTCATATGATATTTTCTGTTGCGTTATCTGTGATGTGATCATGTGATATGTTCAGATAGATACTTTATATAGTATATATGATATATTATATAGACGTTGCTTATGTTTTACACCCGCGCTAGCCCTGCCCCGCTCTGCCGTTAGTTACCTAACCTAACGGTGCAGACGGGACATCGAGGCGAATGCGGATGGCATAAGTGTACGTTGTATTTATCTGTGATGTTTAGGTGAACTTAAATGATGGGACATTCATTAATGAGATTAATGAAAGAAAATAAACCTAAAAGATGTTGTGGAATCGAATTTCAAAAATTAGGTAGCTCTAGTTGTTTCTTTGCATAGCGGTGTTCCTTGTAGAACATCCAGCACCTTATTCGATAAGGAAAGAGCCGAGATCCCTTTACCGGGAGTGACCTTTTTAGCAATAACTAGCAGATGCTACAAGCTTCGGTTTGTCTTTTGACTGCTTTTCTAGTTCTTGCTTTGCATAGTGGTATTGTGAATATCCTGCACTTCATTCGACGAGGAAAGAGCCAAGATCCCTTCACCGGGAGTGACCTCTTTAGCGAAACTAGCAGAAGCCTCAAAAACACTCCAATTAAAACCATTTGATTCCGCAACGAGATCAAGTTCAAAGCGTTAAAGGTTTTCTTAAAAACCATCCGCAACCCTCCGTCATTTTAGGAAGTAGAGTACTTAGTATTCGTGCTGTGTTTGTTGACCATAGTCAAGGCACAGTGAACGGTAGCTAAGTGATGTCTTCCTACACAGCATATGATGCGATTAGTTAGGACAGTCATATGACTTTATTGACCTTAGCCAAGGGTCATGTGGGTGGGTCTAGTTAATCATGAAATGACGGGTATAACTTGACTAGTGCTTATGATTTGTTGACCATAGCCAAGGTCATAGGTGCTAGGGCTAAAAACCATTATCGGGAGTTTCAAGTGTTGAAATTTGCAATGAGATTGCATACCTTCTATATGATAGTTGGATCCTGATACCCACTGCGAGTAACTGTTACTCCTGGGAGAGTTTTGCACTTTACAATTAGCCGATCAAGTAGGTGTCTAGAAAGGTGTCAATGGGGTTACGCCCCTGGGAAAATGAGGTTTATTTTAATTAGGTCCGTACGAAAGCACGGGGAACCACCTTCAAAGTACCGGCACTGGCCTGGCTGAAAGATTGGCGAACTTGTAGAGTGTAATTAATCCCGGCTAGTCTTTCCTTTTAAGGTGGTTGACTCGAAAGAGTGTGTTTGTAGTTTAACCGCAATCAATAACGGTGTCGCACGTAGCTAGACCGAGATGAGTACGGGTCGTCCTCTGGGAAACGTTGAATCTTTTACTTTTACTTTAGATGTGTTGAGAAAGAGAGGAGGGATAAAGAATTTTATAGAATGTTTTCTAGATCTACTACGTTAAACAAGAATGTAAAATATAGATCTAGATTATTTTAAAGATGTAATTAATATAATAAGAGGGCTTGTAGGGTTCGTTAGGATTTAGTAGTTATGGACGATTAATTAAAAGTTACCCTTTTTATCCATTAATAGATTTAGAACTAGAACGACGGTGATGCATGTAGATTAGGGTTTCTGGAGGGGAAAAGAATCCCACTCTTAACCCTTATCTCGACACGGAACTCCGTTCATATCTAGCCTTTACCAAAACAATCATTAATCTAATCTCTAATCGCGGTCGGAACTAGCAAAGAATTGCTAGCGCGCCCGATTAGGATGTTAATGATTCTTTTGATAAAGTTCCTAAACTTTATAAGACTTAAAAAGGGTTTAGTTATTTTCATCGTCCATTAGCCTACCCTAATCCTACGAACCCTAACAAGCGGAGAATTACCCGCGCATGTTAGGAGAAGAAGATGAAAAGAAAGAGAGGGAAAACATAATGTAAAATGCAAAAAGAATTAAATAAAATAACTACCTTTATTAATCAACTTGAACAATCTACACTTTTATTCCGTAGAAAATGATTACAAACTAGTTTGCTTCTCGATCTCTTCCAAGGAGGTAGACGAACAGTTGATGATCAGCCTGGATGCGTGAGCCGTCTTGGATTTCGTGATCTCGTCGGCTTGATAACTTTTCCAAGAGGCTCTCGGTGCCTTTTTATAGTGCAAAGCCAGAATCTTTTGCTTCAAAAGTTGGTAAAATATAGCAGAGAATCATGCCCCAAAATATTTCCTTCCAACTCCATAATATTGCGGCAGATCCGCGGCCAAATAGGGGGTATGGCCGCGGATCCGCGGCCAATGGGTGAGATCTCTTGATCAATTTTCTTGCGCTTGCATCTTGTGACGTGTGGCAATCCTAGGCACCTTAGAATTCAGAAATCTTCTCTCGGTTGCTTCCAGACTTGGTCTCCAAGTTTTGCTTCTTAATTTGGCAAGTTTTCTTCAACAAATTGATTTGTTTGATAAATTCTGCATAACAACTTGGAAAATTCTGCACCATAATCTCAAATAATATTTAGTAGACTTAGTTCTACTAGGATTTGGTCAATAGATTTATTTGCATACATTTTCCTACCAAATGATAATTAAAATATATTAACACATGGAAAATAATGTTTTTACTCATAAACCCTCATATGTATAATATATTACAATAAAGTCCTTTTTTAATATGAAAATGGTAGGAAAAATGTAATACAAATGTGCAGTTTTATCAACTGAACATAAGGTTTGAAGGAAGATTTGATAAAAACAGTGGGAGCCATCCTGATTAGATAAAATATATAACCAATCTAATCTTGCAAGAGCGCACGCAGAGTGTTTTCTTCTCTCTCTCTCCAGGTAGCGACCATGTCACGCCTTAATCAAGATAATAATATGAATGTATTGACCTAACCCGCTTGTTGTACTGAGCTGGGGAACGTTGGTCCCGCTCCAACTTATAATTGTTATAAGACCGAGCAGGAATTAGGGGAATACCAGGATTCCCGTGCCACCCAAACGAAGAAAGTGCATGCTGATGCATCTTCTTCGGGTGTGTTCATTACAGAGAACTGTTTCTCAGTATCCTTTACGTCCTCGGTATGAGATACCGGATCAGGATCCCGCGTATGTAATCTGTTTCATGGGCTACAGAAAGGTAGAGAACTGAGAACGGGTGATAAGTTTCATGGGACAGAAAAACGGTGCGAGTGTTGCAGCCAAGTCTGTTGGTCACTATCACCCTGTATTACCAGAATACATTGATTCTGAACGAATGTTATTAGATACCGAACCTGATATACAACATCATATCAGTCTCTTTATTTATAAAGAAAGGATATAATTTTGTATTGTTGGATAATATTTTGAACATTTCCTATATCAAGAGTTGATCGGTTCAGGCACGTTATCTAAAAGCATTGACGTTCTAAATCAAACTACAGTTCTTAGTATACAGAACACACACGAGAGGAAGAGTTCAGAAATGAACGAATTCTTCTTGAGGCATTGTAGACTAGGTCATATCAATGCGACCTACATTTAGATGCATATTTAAATCAATTTAAATTTACATCTTATGAAACTTACTAGTCATGTCACAAAGATAAGATGACCATAGCTCCGTTTATTGGAAACAGAGAAAGAGTTAGTGAATTCTTGGGACTGATACATAGTGGTGTATGAAGGTCCTCAGTCTACATATGCCAGGACTGATTCTTTGTACTTCCTTACATTCACTGATGATCTCTCAAGATTCGGACACATGTTCCTGTTGAAACACAAGTCCGAAACTTTTAAGATAATCACCGAATATAAGTTAGAAGTAGAGAACCAAAAATGGTATAAGTATTATGTCCTTTGATCTGATCAGGGAGGAGAATACTTGGGCACGGGATTCCTGGACTATTCTAAACGAGAATGAGATTCTCTCTCAGCATTACTCCTCCATATACACCACAGCACATAAGTGTATCGGGGCGGAGCAACCACACTATATTTCTTTTGGGGGTTATGCACTTGAGAAGCTGCATACCTATTGAATTGGGTTCGAATCAGATCAGTGCTTACCACTCCATATGAGATATGGTATGGGAAGAGCCCATCTCTTAAGCAAGTTAAGATTTGGGGTTGTCCAGCCTATGTCTAAAAGCATAATTCGGACAAGCTCGAGGCAAAGTCAGTTCTGTAGAAGTTTGTTGGATATCCCAAGCATTCACAAGGGGAATATCTTCTACCTAACAGAGGAACAAAATGTGTTTTGTTTCTCAACATACCACCTTTGTGAAAGGGAATTTCTTATGAAGAAATTAGTGGTCATGAGGTAGAACTGGAAGGAGTTCCAGCTATACAAACTACAGCAGATGATTTGGTAGAACCAAAGGATTCAATAGATTCCGACAAACCTCAAGCCTCTTCGTCGATCTAGTAGGTTCCTCATCCGCCTGAGAGATACTTCGGTTTCTCGATGACAGTGGAGCGAGGATTGCATCATGAGATGATGACCCAACTAGTTTCGAGCAGGCCATCAAGAGTGGGGACTCTGTAAGAATGGATGGATGCTTAGCGATCTGAGATGGAATCCATGTACACCAACAAAGTATGGACTTTGGTTTCTATATCTGAAGGGTTAAATTCCCATCAGGAGCAAGTATATCTTGAGAAGATTACTTGGTGTAGATGGAAAAGTTGAGACTTTCAAAGCTAGACTTGTTAAAGGTTTTCGTCATCGACCAGGTGTGGATAATGATGAAACCTTTTCCAGTGGCTGTGCTTAAGTCCATCCGGATCCTACTTGCCATTGCTGCATACCATGACCGCGATATCTGGTGGTTGGGTGTCATGACTGCTTTTCTAAATATTGATTTAGAGAGCGTCTATAAGTACATAGCCAGAGGGGTTTCGTAGACAGTGGGAGCAGCGAAAACGTGTGCAAGATGCTTTGTGTGACAAAGCAGGCATCGCGCAGTTGGAACGTCTGTTTTGATGTGGTAGTCAAAGAGTTTGACTTCATCAAAATAGTAGATGAACCTTGTATATACAAAAAGGTAGTAGAGAGTAAGGTGGTCATCCTCGTATTGTACGTGGACAACATACTCTTGATAGGAAAAGAGTTTCCTATGCTACGCATGGTCAATCTCCTCTTATCACAAGGATTCTCCATATAAGATCTATGTGATACCTCCTAAATCCTAGGTTTTATATCTATGAGATAGATCTAAATGGATATTAGAATTCTCACTAGGTGTAGTGAGATGGTATCAATCAATCCTGGGGAAAATCACTGGAAAAGTTCCAGGGTGATAAGGACGACTGAATGTCAGTCACAAGCATTGTCTTTACCCTCAGTGGAGGGATGGTATGTTGGAAGAGTTCTAAGCTAGATACCGTGGCAGACTTGACGATAAAGGCTGGTGACATCGCTATTAAAGATACTACCAAAGAGGCAGTTTGGGTGTATATTAGTTCATGAGATGAACTAGGTTCCTACCATTGTGTGACAATGGAAGTGTAGTTTTGACCTAGAAACCACGGTCCCATCAGTGACCCAGACATATTCCAAGGCAGTATCACCTGATCATGGAGATAGTTAATCTCCAGGGTGATCGAGGATAGGAGAGTAGACACAGAGGACAACACGGCGGATCCACTCATAAAGGCTTTTTCCCAGAGAGAGACTTATATTGGATGGTTGAGTATGAGATACTGCAACCACTGCTACAGATAGCCCTAGTGCAAGTGGGAGATTGTTAGTTATATGTATGCCCTAGAGGCCATTACTATATATGAGATGTATATTGTAGTGGATGTTAGGACATATATAGGTAGAACTTTCTTGCTCGACATGATAGTACGCTATCTGGTTGCTCTTTATCTTAACATGTATACTTACTGTCTCTCTATTACATGTTGATAAAGCCCTTAGGATGTGTACTCGACTTGCAGGACTATGATGCAGATCATACTAGTGGGGCCTGGGTAGTCCATGAGTACATCCTTCAATGTTCCTAGTCGTGGGAATATCGAGATGGGGCATCGATATTCCAGAGTAGACTAGTGTATATCTTCTCGACCCATGTGATGGGCGATGGATGATCCCATATCCATTGGTGTTTGACATCAAAGATGGTATGCGGGTGCTCAGTGGAGACTGGGTACACTGAACGGACTCGCCGAGAACTCCCAGATGGTATTATACCTCACGTCAGATGGCAGTTCTCTGGTGACACTGGTACAGCTTAGTCTGCTGACCCGAGATCGTCATAGAGTCTTGTGTGTCTCCCACTGTGCTTTGATTTCCACCCTACCACGTCTCTACTGAGTCGTGCAAACAGGTGGTTTTTGGGTACAGTCCCGATTCACATGGAGGCAATGAGCGATAGGAGGGGATTCGTCTCTCCCGGTATTGGGGTTTGATGTTGCGCTATGCTCGACTGGCCATAACTGGAAATCCCTGGCCAGGGTTGCACTGATTTACTGGTAAGTGTTATCAGTAGTTTCTTGCTTGTTATGGACCTTACATCGGCATGACTTATCGAGCTACTGGGGTCTGACGTTTACCACCGCTAGGCGAGATATATGACATATCAGACGAACAGACCGGACTGTGCGGTAAGTGTTACTGATTGGATTCGCAGGAGTGTGAGCAGGCTTGCTCGTTGATCTTCTGATCGCTTAATACCCAGATGGCCGTTACGTTTAGCAGACCGCTTGCGGCTTGTGGGTGATTGATATGATCACCACCTACTGCCGGCGTATTGACGAGTCTTTAGAGTCCTACACAGAGGTTTCCTGGCTCAAGAGAAACGAAATAGGAGCGCATATGAGATATGTGCGGGACCGAGAATAATACCAGTATGTGATACTGTATTCTATTCTCGCGATTTATATCATCGGACGGTTATATGAGATATAGCCGGGTTACCGAATCAAGTGTTGATTCGATACATTGATACACTAGATATTAGTCGGTTATATGATATATGACCGGATCGTTCAATCAAGTGTTGATTTAATGATTTAATGTATAATTATATATTTGATATATTACTTTACATTAACTAGTATTGGTTCACTTAAGATTGATTTTCTCACTTGATGTGCACAAGTTGTATATGTGATATATGTTTGTGCACTAGTTTGTATCATGATTGATGATACATGCAAACATGGGTGGGTGTGTGACATACACTATGTTAATTATAATTTAGGTTTTTATTTATCTTATTTATTCAAAATGATGGCTTCTTTTTTCATGGCTTGAAGCTTCATGAAGCTTGAAGCAACATTGACAAAGTCCACTCATTTTGTCTTGATTAAGATATTCATTAACCAAACCATTATAATTAACTATGGTTTAGTCTCTACAAAGGTTATCTCACCCATGGTTGCATTATGTTAGACTTCACTTGATTATTCATTTTAAAATAATTCATTCATATTCTTTTCTTTTTCTTCCTCTTCTTCAAGTGAAGAAAAGCTTTCTAGAATTTTTCAAGTGAAGATTTAGAGTGAGAAATCCAAATCTAAAGTGAACCAATTTCCTATTTCTTCATCCTCTACTACTTGCCATTTAGTTTAGGGTGTTCTCTTCACAAAGTTCTTGACCTAGTGAAGATGGAGCTTGAGTTTGAGTCTCCTCGACGTAGATCATCTTCGGCCTCGAAGTCAACGACCTAGCCCGCTCATTTCTCCGAGGAAACCATCACTCGAGTCCGGGATCTCGATGATCGCAGTGAAGGGACGTCAACACGGAGCTTTAGAAGTGAAGGACCGGATCTACAAAGGTTGTAATCCCTTTTCACTTATTGTTAAAATGTTTAACTTGCTAGTTTTTGCATAATCTCTAGTATACGATCTTGGTTAGGGTTGTTCGGCACGGCTATTTTTTTTGAATCGGGCATGGTAGATGCCTTGTAGAACCTTGTTAGAGTGCCTAGGAACCCTACACATCCATCGCCCATCATATGGGTCAAGATGCGTATACGCTAGTCTACTCTGGTGTATCGATGCCCTGTCTCGACACACCCTCGACTAGGAACAGTTATAAGATGTACTCATCGACTACCGTGGCCCCATTAGTATGATCTCATCATAGTCCCAGTAGTCGAGTACAGATCCTAAGGGCTTTATCAACATGTGAGAGTAAGACAGTAAACTAATATAAGTCAACATGTTAATATAAAGGAAAACCAAATAGCATACTATCATGACGAGCAAGAAAGTCCTCTCTCTATATATCCAAGCATCCATTATAATATAAATCATATGTACAATAATGGCCTCTAGGGCATATACATAACTAACAATAACCGGCCGATATTACATATCGCGAGAATAGAATACGGTATCACATACACGTATCAATCTCGATCCCGCACATATCACATATGTGCTTCTACTCCGTTTCACCTGAGCCAGGAAAGCTCTGTGTAAGACTCTAAAGACTCGTCAATACGCCGGTAGTGGGTGATGATCATATAAAACACCCACAAGCCGCAAGCGGTCAGCTAAACGTAACGGCCACCCGGGTATTGAGCGACCAGAAGATCAACAAGCAAGCCTGTACATACTCCTGCGAATCCAATCAGTAACACTACCGTACAGTCCGGTCTCTTCGTTTGATATGTCGCATATCCAGTCTAGGGGTGGTATACGCCAGACCCCATTAACCGATAAGTCGTGCTGATGTGAGGCTCAAACGGGTCGAGAAACTACTGATAACACTTACCAGTAGAACTCCATACCAGCCCTGGCCAGGGACTTCCAGTTATAACCAATCGAGCACAGCGCAACATCAACCCCCAATATCGGGAGAGACGAAACCCCTCCTATCGCTCATTTCCTCCATTTGATTCGAGACTGTACCCAAAAGCCACCATTTTGTACATTCTCATGAACGTGGTAAGGTGGCAATCAAAGCACAGTGGGAATCACACAAGACTCTTTGACGATCTCGGGTCTACAGACTAACCTGTACCAGTGTCACCAGAGAACTGCTATCCGACGATAGGTATAATACCATCTAGGAGTTCTCGGCGAGTACGTTCAGTGTACTCAATCTCCACTGAGCACCCGTATACCATTTTTGATGTCGAACACCAATGGATGCGGGATCATCCATCGCCCATCATATGGGTCAAGAAGCGTATACGCTAGTCTACTCTAGAGTATCGATGCCCTGTCTCGATACACCCTCGACTAGGAACAATTATAGGATGTACTTTTGGACTACCCTGGCCCCATTAGTATGATCTCCATCATAGTCCTAGTAGTCAAGTACATATCCTAAGGGCTTTATCAACATGTGAGAACAAGACAGTAATACAATACAAGTCAATATGTTAAGACAAAGAGCAACTATATAGCATACTATCATGTCGAGCAAGAAAGTCCTCTCTATATATATCCAAGCATCCACTATAATATACATCATATGTACAATATGGCCTCTAGGGCATATACATAACTAACAATCTCCCACTTGCACTAAGGCCAACTTTTGTAGTATCTCATACTCAACATCCCGAAGAGTCTCTCAAATTGTATCTGGGATATGGCCTTCATGAGTGGATCCGCAGTGTTGTCCTTCGTGTCAACTCTCCTTACCTCGATCTCTCGGTGATCAACTATCTCCTGGATCAGGTGATACCGCCTCATAATATGCCTGGATC
This sequence comes from Agapanthus africanus, assembly GCA_030015575.1. Taxonomy (NCBI): domain Eukaryota; kingdom Viridiplantae; phylum Streptophyta; class Magnoliopsida; order Asparagales; family Amaryllidaceae; genus Agapanthus; species Agapanthus africanus. Next base: position 164,583,986 of record CM057349.1, read on the forward strand.
TCTGATGGGACCTGGGTTCCTTGACCAAAGCCACAGCTCCATTGTTATCACAATACAAAGGTATTGGATGCTCAATGGACGGAACCACACTAGGTTTAGTTATGAACTTCTTCATCCAGACAGCCTCTTTGGCAGCATCATTGGCAGCGATGTATTCAGCCTCCATCGTCTAGTCTGCCACGGTTTCCTGTTTGGAACTCTTCCAATAAACCGCCCCTCTATTGAGTGTAAAGACAAATCCCGAGTGCGACTTAGAGTCGTTCTTATCACTTTGGAAGCTCGAGTCGGTAAAGGACTCCATCTGGAGTTCTCCATTACCATACACCAAGAACATCTCTTTAGTCTTTCTCAAGTACTTGTGAATGTTCTTCACAGCTGTCCAGTGACTCTCTTCTGGATCTTCTTGATACCTACTCACTACACTTAGTGAGTATGCTACATCGGGTCCGGTACATAGCATCGCGTACATGATAGAGCCTACTTCCGAAGCATATGGTATTCCTTGCATGCGAGCTCTCTCCAAATCAGTCTTGGGAGACATCTCTTTGGAGAGAGTGAGTCCAGAGATCGTGGGTAAATTAACACGCTTGGATTCTTCCATACTAAACCTCTTTAGTATGGTGTCAATGTACCTGGATTTGGACAATCCCAGTATCCGTTTAGATCTATCTCTATAGACCTTAATCCCCAAGATGCAGGAGGCATCACCTAGATCTTTCCTTGAGAATCTATGTGATAAGAAGAGCTTGATCGAGTGCAGCATAGGAACATCATTTCCTATCAAGAGTATGTCATCTACATACAATACGAGGAAGACAACCTTACTCTCTGCCACCTTCTTGTATATACAAGGTTCATCTACTTTTTTGATGAAGTCAAACTCTTTGACTACCATATCAAAACAGATGTTCCAACTCCGCGATGCCTGCTTTAACACGTAGATGGATTTAAGCAGCTTGCACACCTTTCCGCTGCTCCCACTGTCTACGAAGCCCACTGGCTGAGTCATGTACACGCATTCTTCTAAATCACCATTTAGAAAGGCGGTCTTAACATCCATTTGCCCAATTTCGTAGTCATAGTATGCAGCGATGGAAAGTAGGATCCGGATGGAATTAAGCATAGCCACTGGAGAAAATGTTTTATTATAATCCACACGTGGTCGTTGACGAAAATCTTTTGCAACAAGTCTAGCTTTGAAAGTCTCAACTTTTCTATCTACACCAAGTTTCTTCTTAAAGATCCATTTTCTACTAATGGGTTTTACCCCTTCAGGAACAACTTCCAAAGTACATACTTTGTTGGCGTACATGGATTCCATCTCAGATCGCATTGCATCCAGCCATTTCACAGAGTCCCTACTCGTGATGGCCTGCTCGAAGCTAGTTGGGTCATCATATCCATGATGCAATCCTCACTCCTACCATCAATGAGAAAACCATAGTATCTGTCAGGTGGATGAGGAACCCTACTAGATCGGCGAAGAGGATGGGGTTCGTTGGAGACTAATGAATCCTCTGGTTCCACTAAATCTTCAGTTGCAGTTTGTGCTGCTGGAACTTCTTCCAGCTCTACCTCTTTGCCACTAATTTCTTTTGCAAGAAATTCCTTTTCTAAAAAGGTGGCATATTGAGAAACAAACACTTTTTGCTCCTCAGCGTGATAGAAAATATATCCTTGTGAATTCTTTGGATATCCCACAAACTGGCATAGAACTGATCGTGCCTCGAGTTTGTCCGGATTTTGCCTTTTGACATAGGCCGGATAACCTCACATCTTAACTCGTTTAAGATATGGTCTCTTCCCACTCCATATCTCATATGGTGTGGTAGGTATAGATTTAGATGGAACTTGATTCAATAGGTATGCTGCTGTCTCAAGCGCATAACCCCAATAATGTATACATATACAATAATGGCCTCTAGGGCATACATATCCAACAAATTCTAACGTCGTAACTAGATAGTTTAGGATGTTTGGGAGGCTCTAATACCAATGTAAGTTCCTAGTGCCCTCGCCTCGGAGGCCACGGCCGATGCGGAAGCGAATTTTTTTTATCAAGATGGCAACTAGAAACTAAAACCTAGTGATCGATCCAAACACGAAAACTAGCAAACTAGCATGCAATGGTTAGGGAATACAACCTTCGACGCATGTCCACCCAATCATAGAAGCCCTATCCTAGCTCCGCTTAGGCCGTCAAGAACAAGCTCGAATAGTGACTGCCCTTGCCGAAGTTGATCCACCCGAGGGAACCGACCCAAGTTTCGGCTTCACCTAGTGAAGCAACCGACGCTCCAAGCTCGCTACGAATGGAGAGTGGTGATGTAGCAATTTTCCACTATGTTTTTCTTTCTAATCAAATGCTCAAGAGAGCAACTCGAGAAGAAGAAGGATGAGGCGATGAAGAAGTAGCCATGACAAATAAGCTATGTCTTTTTTTGTGTAGGAAAAAGAAATCAAGGTAGAAAAGAATATGGCTATTAATTTTTCAACCATTCAAGAATAGTAAAACCAAATGATTTTATGAATATAAAATCAAAACCATACCTCTCTACCGTATTTCTTTACACCTCATCCTCCATCTCATTTTTGATTTTCTTTATAAAGAAAAATCAACAAATGAAGTGTCCGTCTTCTAGAACAAATTTCGTATAAATACGGAATACAACCCGGTATACGTATCGAATTACATATACGCATATACGTATAAAAATACGAATAACCAAGAGAGAGAAAATGAGTAGTGAACAATAATACTATAATACCTATATTAAAAATATATATATATAAATTATTAAATCAAAACCTGATTTAATAATCCGACTTAATCCTAAGCCGCTAGTATTATCAACCGTCCGATTAAAATCCGTGTAGCCTGTATACGTATTTAATTGAACCCCCTGTATATACCAACATACGTCAACTACATCATAACGCCTGAACCGGGAAAACCCTCTGTGTGAGACACTAAAGACTCGACAATACGCTGACAGTGATTTTCTGGATAAATCCAAAATCCACAAGCACGTCAGTGGCACTAGCTGTACGTAACGGCTACTCGGATATATGCCGAAAGGGAGGTCGATAATCAAGTCCGTCCATACCCTACTGAGCCTGAATGTGACAATCTCCCTACAGTCTGGTCTCTTCGTCTAAAAGTATCGCATACCGGGTCTAAGGGATGGATAACGTCAAACCTCTAATAACCCGATAAGTTATGTCGGAGTCAAGATCATCACCAACCGAGAAACTACTAAACTTATATCAGTAAATCTCAACTACCGTAGCCACGGATTTAGGATGATAGCCAACCGAACACAGCGCGACATCGACTCCTAATACCAAGAGAGATGAATCCCCGACAACCGCTCACTGCCTCCATGTGGCTCGGGACTGTACCCAACTAAAATCTGTTTGCACGACTCCTTTGAGCCATGGTGGGGGTAGTAATCAAAGTACATTGGGAACTCACATGGGACGAATGACGATCTCAGATCAAAAGACTAACCTGTACTCATGTCACTAGAGAACTTCCATCTGACGATAGATATAATACCATCTAGAAGTTCTAGGAAAGTCTGTCCGATGTACCCACTGTTAGGAATATGTATGCCCTAGAAGCCATTATTGTATATTATATTGGATGCTTGGACATATATATATAGGACTTTCTTGCTCAACATGGTAGTGTGCTATCTGGTTAATCTTTATCTTAACATGTGGACTTATTTTAGTTTATTGTCTCTTTGATACATGTTGATAAAGCCCTTAAGATATTGGCTTGACTACTAAGACTATGATATAGATCATACTAGTGCGGCATGAGTAGTCCACAAGCACATCTTTAATAGTTCTTAGTTAAGGGAGTATTGAGACATGGCATCGATATTCCAGAATAGACTAGTGCGTACGTTTCTTGACCCTTTATGGGGCAATGGTTGATCCTACAGCCATTGGTATTTGACATCAAAGATTGTACACATGTGCTCATTGGAGAATGAGTACACCGAACATGACTCGCCGAAAACTCCTAGAAGGTACCATACTTATCGTCAGATAGCAGTTCTCTGGTGACACTTATACAGGTTAGTCTGTAGACCCTAGATCGTCATAGTGTCTTGTGTGGTCCCTACCGTGCTTTGATTGCCACCCTACCACGGCTCTACTGAGTCATGTAAACATGTGGTTTTTGGGTACAATCCCGAGTCACATGGAGGCAGTAAGCGATCGGAAGGGTTTTGTCTCTCCCGGTATTGGGAGTTGATGTTGTGCTATGCTCGATTGGCTATAACAGTAAGTCCTTGGCCGGGGCTGATGAGATTTACTGATAAATGTTATTAGTAGTTTCTTTAAAGGTATAGGCCACACATCGGCATGACTTATCGAGTTATTACGTCTGACGATTCCACTCCCCAGACTCGATATGCGACATATCAGACGAAGAGACCGGACTTTACGGTAAGTGTTGCTTATAGGCTCTACGGGAGTTTGGACAAGTTTTCTTGTTGATCTTCTATTCGTTCAATACCTAGGTAGCCGTTATGTCTAGCCAGTACCGTTGATAGCTTGTAGGTGCTTGATGTGGTCATTACCTACTGCTAGCGTATTAACGAGTCTTTAGAGTCCCACATAGAGGTTTCCTAACTCAAGCAAAATGAAGTAGGGCATGTATGGAGATATGTGCGGGAGATTGATTAAATACGAGTATATGGTACCGTATTCTAATCTAGCGTTATATGATATTAGCTGGGTTATATATGATACAGCTGCATTATTGAATCAAGTGTTAATTTAATAATTTGATATATATATATATATATTTGATATATATATATATATATATATAAACTAATATCATGCTCATTTAAGATTTTCTTCTCTTTATATATATTTATATATTTGATATAAATTTGTATTCTTAATGTATCATGGTTGATGATACATTGAAGATGACAATATGAGAATCATATAGGAGTTTAGGATAAGAAGATAAAGATTTCTTATTTGAATTTTGGAAAAGAAACAATGACTCATTTCTTTAGAACCTTGGAGATGGATGACTCATGATATTCTGTTCTTTAGTTCATATAAGTCTTTTTAGTGATTATCCTTTAATGACTTGCTCATTCTTATGCAACCATCTTCTTCTGCTTCCTTTTTCTTCACTTGCTACACTATTCATGCAAGAAGAAAAATAAGAGAAGAACTTTTAGTGAGCAAAAAAGCCTTCTTTATCAACCTACACTATTTTAGCAAACTAGTTTAGGTTGTTAACTTTATTAATACTTTGATTAGTGAAGTGTGAGCTTGAATGTGAGAAGCTTCGAGGTGGATCATCTTCGACGATGAAGACAACTAACAAGCTTGTTCTTTTCTTCAAGTGGAGCCCTAGAAAAAGTTCAAGGGACTACTACAAGGAGCTATTAAAGTGAAGGACTTGGCTACAAAGGTTGTAGCACCTCTTCACTTAGTTTAGAACTAAGTTTGCTAATCTTTGAAACCCTAAAACTCCAGTACGATCTTGTTTAGTATACTTAGCCTTCTAAAATTTTAAAATTGAATACTTGATATTCATAGAAAACTTGTAGAGGTGCTAAGACATACTTTCATGGTATCAGAGCCAAACTAGAGGCTTAGGAGCAGTTTAGACAAAATTAAAATGTTCGATCGACGTTTTAAACCCGACTTTTGCTAGTTTCTGACCTTTTTTCAAAACTCGTGAATTTTCAGATTAAAAATGCTCAGAAAATAATGCAGGCTATTCTAAGGAGGCTCAAGAAATACGAGCATCTAGTTCCACCTGTAAGTCCACGTTGCCCACCCCGGTACTTGCGGGGAGGCAGAAAACGGAAAAAAAATCGAATTTTTATGGGCTTAGGCAACATGGACTTGAATATGAAGGATCTTTGCTAAACAAAAACAAGCTAAATCTAACTAGAAACTAGCTAAGTGCTAGAAAGGTTATACGTTGGGCTTTATGCCCTTCTCTCCTTGCTCCTTGGAGTGGTGGAAGGAGGTCACCTTGGTCGTCTTCTCACGTCGAAGAAAGATCCACCCGAAAGCCTCGACCTTTGGCTTCAACTCCAAGTTAGGAGTAACTAGGGTGCAAGAAGTGCTAATCCTTGAACCCTAGATGAGAGTAGAGATTATCAAGAAGAGGTTTTTCTCAAGCTCAAGTGTTTCTCAACACATGAGAGGGGAGAGCTTGAGGGAGAGGAAGAACAAGAGAGAGAATGTGAATGATAGAATGAGAATAAAATGAACCATTCTCACATATATGTGTGTATTATTTTAATTAGATAATTAGTAAGATAATTGTCATGGCTAAATCAAGACATGACTATTATCATTTCATTTTTAATGCAAATTGCAAGGATCAAAGAGCATCTTCCAAATGAAATGATGATGGTCAAAGTGTCAACCAAGGTCAACAAGTCAAGAAGGTCAAATGGTCAACAACCATAACCATGCACAATTATTAAACTAATATCAATTAACAATAATACACACATAAGCATTAGGGTTAATAAAATGACAATAGTCATTAACCCTAATCAAAGTCCTCTCCCTCTGTCTCAAGCAACTGTGCATACGCACCCGTATTCGTGATCCGAGGAACACGAATACAATGAGAAAAACCAATCCCAAATCATATACTAGGATCCGGCTTAAACCAAAGCCCGCTAGTATAAGCTGTCCGGACAGCAAACGTGCACAAGTGCGCGGATGTGAACGAACCCTGTCGCAAAACCATGGGACCTCTACTCATTTTTCCTAAAGGAGAATAGCTCTCTATGTGGGACTCTAAAGACTCGACACTACACTGGCAGTGGGTTTAACCACAGACCGCAAGCGGCACTAGCTGTACGTAACGGTCCCCAGGTAGATGTCGATAAGAAGACTGACGAGGTGAACCCCATCTGAACTCCTACTGAGCCTGTATGTGACAATCTCCGTACAGTCCGGTCTGTTCGTCTGATACATCTCATGGCGGGCCTAGGGGGCGGTGAACGTCAGTTCCCTAATAGCGGTACAAGTCATGTCGGAGTATAGCACAGAACACCTTGGGATAACACTGGAAACCTACCAGTATATCTCGCTTGCCCTGGCCAGGGACTACTCGTGTAATGGCTCTCCTAGACACAGCGCGATGTCAACCCCCAATACCGGGAGAGACGAATCCTGTCTAACCGTCACTGCCTCCAAGTGCTTCGGGACTGCACCCAAAAACTACCTGTTTGCACGACTCCTTTGAGCCGTGGTAGGGTAGTAATCAAAGTGCAGTGGGAACACACTCGAGGCGAAGTGACAGTGTCAAGTCAGCGGACTAAGCTGTACTCATGTCACCTGGGAACTGATAACTGACGATAGGTATAATACCAACCAACAGTTCCCGACGAGTCCTGTCCAGTGTACTCGTAACCTAACGAGCACCCGCATACTATCTCAAGTACGACGTACTGACGGCTGTGGGACAGACCGTCTCCCACGCTGGGATGAGAAGCGCATACGCTAGTCTACTCCGGAGTATCGATGCCCTGTCTCGATAGTCCAACGACTAGGGACCTGTATAAGGATGTGCTTATAGATCACCCAGCTCCCACGAGTGTGAGCGCCATCACAATACTGGTAATCAAGCAAAGATCCTAAGGGCTCTACTAATATGTATATCAGCGATATGCTAAAAGAAACACATGCACATATTAAAGCAGAGACAAACCAAGTAGCATACTACCATTTCGAGCAAGATTGTATATACAACTGTGAATATCCCAAGCTTTCATCAAGTAATATACAAACTAGTATGATACAGTAATGGCCTCTAGGGCATATACACTAACACCACTAATTCGCCGCGGAACCGCCGCCTAGACCATGCTCTAGCCACGGTTCCATGGTGCAATTATGGAGTTAGAACTCCAGTTTTCTTGTATTGCTTCTTTTTCTCCTACCTGATTTTCTGGATATTTGTGATGAGGCTTAAGTGGTTGAGGTCTCTGTGAATTGTTGTTGATTGAAATATCGATCGAAATGTTAACTTTGTTTAATTGCTTTGGTTATGTGATACAATTTTTGGAATTCACATTGATTAGTTTTGCGAAAACTAGTTGTCGATTTGTAAATCTGACATTTTGGCCATTTAACCCCGTTAACACATTTCTAGACACCTACTTGATCGGCTAATTGTCATGTGCAAAACTCTCTCAGGAGTAACTTTTACTCGCAGTGGGTATCGGGATCCAACTATCTCATAGGAGGTATGCAATCTCATTGCAAATTTCAACACTTGAAATTCCCGATAATGCTTCTGGCCCTAACGTGCTACGACCTTGACGAATGCCAAATAGCCCATAGTCCGCTAGTCAAGCTCAACCCGTACATTTCTTGATTGAATGAAACCCATCCGCGTGACCCTTGACGAATGCCAAACAACGCCGTACGAATACTCTAATCCAATCGCATCATATGCTGCAGATAAGTAGTAAATAGCTACCGTACACTACGCCTTGACGAATGCCAAACTATCGTAGCACGAATACTAATTAATACTTATCCGAAATGACGAAGGGCTACACAGGTTTTTCAGAAAAACATGATCGTAATGAACTTGATATCGTTGTAGAAACAAGTGATTTTGAAAAGGAGTGTTTTTGAGGCTTTTCTAGTTTCGCTAAAGAGGTCACTCCCGGTGAAGGGATCTCGGCTCTTTCCTCATCGAATAAGGTGCAGGATATTTCATAAATACCGCTGTGCAAAGCAAGAACTATAGAAGCAATCAAAAACTAAACCGTGAGTTTGTAGCATCTGCCAGTTTTGCTAAAGAGGTCACTCTCGGTGAAGGGATCTCTACTCTTTCCTTATCGAATAAGGTGCTGGATATTCTACAAGGAATACCGCTATGCAAAGCAATAACTGTAGCTACCCTTTTTGAAAATTTGATTCTACAACATCTTTTAGGTTTCTTTTCTTTTATTAATCTCATTAATAAATCCCATCATTTATGTTTCCTAAGCATCACAGAAGAAACGAAAGCAGTAATATTTATATATCAACATATATATATATATATATATATATATATATATATATATATATATATAGTATAAGCATTCGTCTCAGGCAGTAATATGATCTCATCACAGAACATTGCAGCAGAAGTCAACATATGAAATGTTGGATATACTAGGACGTCCGTGTTTTATTTTGAACCTTTATAAAACAAGGATTCCACAGTCGCGATGAATAGCCAAACCCATATCCCTAGACTCCTATGAGAGCGGCAAGTAACCCTGGCAATTCTAAGGTTAGGAGACCCGGTCTCGACTCCTTGAGATGGCCTCCTACTGGAGCTTAGAATCCGGTTACTTGTGCTCTCCGTCTTTGGTCTATCCTAATGCCGAAAAGTAAATAATTTACAATGTTGATATCATCCTCAACCTGGAAGTGCCCCAATAAAAGAATATTACATACAAATGAATTTTACATGAATGGAAAAGAAAACTCTCATCTCACATAAAACCCCCGGCTATTCAATACACAACGATCCAATATAACATATCACGGCAACACATAAACATCACAGATAACTAGGCGAAGTTAGATAATTCGATAGATACAACGAATTCCCAAAAATTCCCAGAGAGCTCAACACTTGAGCACAGTTAAAATTAACCAGAGACATACCACAATACCTATGGACCAATAGCTGAAGGGCCGACCCAAGCCTCTTAAGTGGCGCCGCGGATCCACCGGCAAAACTAGGCTTTGGCCGCGGATCCGCAGCCACTTAGATGAGTTAGGATTTCGTTCTTCAGGTGTGTCTATAGAATTCTCTGCATGAATTTCTGAGTATTTTTAACATGGAAAAATTCAACTTTTTGAAAAATTTCCAGAAAAGGGGTCGTTTTAGGGTTCCGGGGTTTGATCGGACTTCTAACTTCGTCTAGACAACGCCTAATGCTTTAGCTTGGCTTTGATACCACTGTAAGGTTAGCATAGCACCTTGTGATGGTTTTGGCAAGCATCAATCATGCTACTTTAAATTTTTTTGGGGTGCTAAACAAACCCTAACCAAGATCTTAACTAGAGAATTAGGGTTAACTTGCATGTAAACAACTTTACATCTAAGAGAGAGGGATTACAACCTTTATAGTCCATTCCTTCACTTCATAAGCTCCAAGTAGTAGTCCCTTCACCGCGATCCATGAACTTCCGGACTCTAGAGGGGCTCCACAAGTCGAATCATCTATGCTTGCTTGAAGTCTTCCTTTTCGAAGATGATCTATCTTGAAGAATCTCAAAACCAAGCTCTCACTTCTCTAATCAAGTATTAGTGAAGTGAACACCCTAACCTAAGTGTCTAGAATAGATGAGGATGATGAAATAGGAATTTTGCTCTTTTTTTTTTTCAATTTCTCACTTTAAATCATCACAACACAAAAAGCTAGAAAGCTTTTTCAAGGAGGAAGAAGAAGAAGAAAACTTTTGTGATGAATAATGAATTATTGTTGTGGTTACAATTGCAACCATAGGTTAAGAATGAGTGGCTTAACCATAGGTTGAGAATAAACCATGGTTAAGGGTTTGGGTTATGTTAACAAATATCTACACAAAATATCAAGCTAGATGACAAAAGTCAAAGCTTCATGAAACTTCATGAAAGCTCATCCAAAAGCTAACCCAAATCCAAACCGTAACTTGGTTTAAAGTCTAAATCTTTGTTGCATTTGTAACCCTAACTTGTTACAATATTATATATCACATATACAATATATTTTGTAACAAAAGAAAATAATACAATTAACATATATCATATATATACATTAATGCATTATCCAGTGAGAAAATGAATCAATAAAGCGAGCTTATATTAGTTAACGTAATGTAATATATCACATATATAATTATACATTAAATTGTCGAATCAACACTTGATCCGACAATCCAGCTATATTACATATAACCGACTAATATAACATGTACCATTTCATCGAATCAACACTTGATCCGATGACCCGGCTATATCGCATATACCCGGCCGATATCTCATATCGCGAGAATAGAATACGGTATCTCATATCATATTATTCTCGTTCTCATACATATCGCATATGTGCCCCTACTCCGTTTTGCCTGAGCCAGGAAATCTCTGTGTAGGACTCTGAAGAATCGTCAATACGCCGGCAGTAGGTGATGATCATATCAAACACCCACAAGCTGCAAGCGGTCAGCTAAACGTAACAGCCACCCGTGTATTGAATGATCAGAAGATCAACAAGCAAGCCTGTGTAAGTCCAAGTCACGCACCCCACGAACTTGCGGGGAGGCGGAATATATGAAAAACGATTATCAAAGCTTCGTAACACAGACTTGAGCGCATGAATCGTGTCTAAACCGTTACTAGCAAACTACGAAAGGTTTAACTACTTGGATTCGAAGTTATACCTCACGTTACTTGTCCTTCGGGTCTTCATCGCTGTCCTCCACTCCTCGTAGGCTCCTTGGAACATCGGCACCTCAACGGCCTCCTCGAGTCAAAGACGATCCACCCGAGAGCTCATATGCCAAGCTTGATCTCTAACTTGAGATAACTAGGTTGCTGAAAGTGCTAATCTAAGCTACCTAGGGGATATAGAGTGAGGTTATGGATGTATTAGTCTAGCTAACTCTTGATCTCAACACATGAGAGGTTAGGGTTAGGGTTTCAAGAAAGAGAGAGCTTGGGGAGAGAGAAGGTGATGATAAGAATGATATTGAAAAATGAACTCATGTGAATTTAACAACCATAACAATTTATCAAATAAATAATATAAATGATTAATCATCATGGTTGATTCATTCACCTTGTGTGATTCATCATATGACTCATTAACTAATTAATGCATCATTTAATACCATGGATGAATCACACAAATGAGTCATTAAGCAATAAATGCTTATGCCACCTTAACCCCCAAGTCACCATGCTTCTAGAAGCTTCCCAAAAAATTATGAGAACGCTCCTCCAATCCGTGAAAACACGAAATAACTTTAGACTGTATAAATCCAATAACCCGATACTAAAATCTGGCTTAAACCAAAGCCGGTTAGTAAAAACTATCCGAACGTCGCATGTGCATTTAAACACGTATGCGTCCGAACCCTTGTCGTAAAACCATACGACCTCTATATCGCTTCGCCTGGAGTAGGGAAACTCTTTGTGTGGGACTCTAAAGACTCGACACTATGCTGGCAGTGGGTTTAACCACAGACCGCAAGCGACACTAGCTGTACGTAACGGTCCCCAGGTAGATGTCGATAAGAAGACCGACGAGGAAACCCATCCGAACTCCTACTGAGCCTGATGTGACAATCTCCGTATAGTCCGGTCTGTTCGTCTAAAACTATCGCATATCGAGCCTAGGGGGAGGCAAGCGTCAGTCCCCTAATAGCGGTATAAGTCATGTCGGAGCGTAGTCCATTACACCCTGAGAAACTACTGGAACCTACCAGTAAATCTCGCTTGCCCTGGCCAGGGACTTTGCGTAATGGCTCTCTGACACAGTGCGATATTAACTCCCAATACCGGGAGAGACGAATCCTATCTAACCGCCACTGCCTCCAAGTGCTCGGGAATGCACCCAACTGCTACCTGTTTGCACGACTCTTTTGAGCCGTGGTAGGGTAGCAATCAAAGAACAGTGGGACACACTCGAGGCGAAGTAGCAGTGTCAAGTCTGCGGACTATGCTGTACTCATGTCACCTGGGAACTGTTAACTGACGACGGGTATAATACCAACCAACAGTTCCCCTGCGAGTCATGTCCGGTGTACCCGTAACCCAACGTGCACCTATATACTATCTCCAGTACGACGTGCTGATGGCTGTGGGACAGACCATCTCCCCAACTGGGATGAGAAGCGTACACACTAGTCTACTCCGGAATATCGATACCCTATCTCGATAATCCAACGACCAGGGACCTGTATAGGATATTGCTTATAGACTACCCAGCCCTCACTAGTGTGACTGCCATCACAACGCTGGTAATCAAGCAAAGATCCTATGGGCTCTACTAATATGTATAAGTGATACGTTACAAGAAACATATGCATATATTAAAGTAGACACAACCAAGTAGCATACTACCATGTTTAGCAAGACTGTTATATAAATGTGAATATCCCAAGCTTCCATTAAGTAATATACAATCTAGTATGATACAATAATGGACCCTAGGGCATATACACTAACAATCTCCCACTTGCACTAGGGCTATGAGCTGGCATATCGCTGAACTATGATCTCGAATAGCCTCTCGAACTGCGTCTGAGGAATGGCCTTTGTGAATGGATCAGCAATGTTATTCTCCGTCTTTACTCTCTTTATCTCGATCTCCCGGCGATCTACAATCTCCCTAATCAGGTGATACCGCCTTAAGATGTGTCTGGACTTCTGATGGGACCTGGGTTCCTTCGCTAAAGCTATAGCGTCGTTGTTGTCACAATACAGAGGTATTGGATCAACACTGGTAGGAACCACCTGAAGTTCTGTGAGGAACTTCTTCATCCAGACAGCTTCTTTTGCGGCATCGCAAGCAGCTATGTACTCCGCTTCCATCGTTGAGTCAGCAACGGTCTCCTGTTTGGAACTCTTCCAACAGACCGCCCCTCCATTGAGGGTAAAGACATAACCCGACATGGACTTGGAGTCATCCTTGTCACTCTGGAAGCTGGAGTCGGCAAAGGCCTCGATCTGGAGGTCTTTTCCGCCATACACCAAGAACACTCCTTAGTCTTCCTTAGGTACTTGAGAATGTTCTTTATTGCTATCCAGTGCTTCTTCCCTGGGTTTGCCTGATACCGGCTTACAACGCTTAATGCGTATGCTACATCTGGTCTGGTACATAACATCGCATACATTATAGAGCCTACCGCAGAAGCGTAGGGTATAATCAACATGCGATCCCTTTCCAAATCAGTCTTGGGAGACATCTCTTTGGAGAGGGTGATTCCGTGACAAGCCGGTAGGTTACCGTGCTTAGAATCATCCATACTGAATCTCTTCACTATGGTGTCTATGTACCTGGACTGCGAAAGTCCCAACATCCTTTTTGATCTATCACGATAGATCCGGATCCCCAGAATGTAGGTGGCATCACCCCGGTCTTTCATGGAGAATTTCTGTGATAAGAATCTTTTGACTGACTGTAACATAGGAATATCATTTCCTATTAGGAGAATGTCATCCACGTACAAGACGAGGAATACTACAGCTCTCCCTACAATCTTACTGTATATGCAAGGTTCATCTAGATTTTTTATAAAGTCGAATTCTTTGACAACATCATCAAAACAGATGTTCCAACTCCGCGATACCTGCTTTAGTCCATAAATAGACTTAAGCAGCTTGCATACTTTACCGCGGCTCCCACTCTGAATGAATCCCTCTGGCTGATCCATATAGACGCACTCTTCCAAATTACCATTTAGAAAGGCTGTCTTTACGTCCATCTGCCAGATCTCATAATCGTGGAAGGCAGCAATAGCAAGAAGGACCCGAATGGACTTGAGCATAGCTACTGGAGAAAAGGTTTCGTCATAGTCCAAACCAGGTCTTTGACGGAAACCCTTTGCAACAAGTCTAGCCTTATAGGTTTCAACCTGTCTATCTACACCAATCTTCTTTTTGAAGATCCATTTGCACCCTACGGGTTTTTCCCCATCTGGAGCAATGTCCAAAGTCCATACTTTGTTAGTGTACATGGACTCCATTTCGGTCCGCATTGCATCCAGCCATTTTACCGAGTCACCGCTCTGAATGGCTTGCTGGAAGCTAGTAGCCTCATCATAGTCAATAGTGCAATCCTCTCTATCCCCGTCTATGAGAAAACCGTAGTATCTCTCGGGTGGATGAGACTGCCTACTACTCCTGCGGAGTGGCGTCGGGATGTCCCTTTCTTCTGAAATCTTTGGTTCTACCATACTTTCAGTAGTAGTTTGTGGTTCTGAAATTTCTTCCAGTTCTATTTCGCTCCCATTCTTCTGATTTTCTAAAAATTCAGCTTCTAAGAAATGGGCATGACGAGAAACAAAAACCTTTTGTTCCTCTGCGTAATAGAAATAATATCCCTTGGAGTGCTTTGGATATCCCACAAACTTACACTGCACTGAGCGTGCCTCAAGCTTGTCCGCATGCTGCCTTTTTACAAAAGCTGGACATCCTCATGTCTTAAAATGTTTTAGACAGGGTTTCTTCCCACTCCACATCTAATATGGTGTGGTAGGCACAGTTTTGGTAGGAACCTGGTTCAAAAGATATGCAGCTGATTCTAGTGCATATCCCCAGAATGATCGCGGTAACTCAGCCTTACTCATCATGGAACGAACCATATCCAATAGGGTTCGATTCCTCCTTTCTGATACACCGTTGTGTTGTGGTGTGTATGGAGGAGTAAGCCGAGAGAGAATTCCATTCTCTTTTAAGTAACCCAGGAACTCGGCACTTAAGTATTCACCACCTCGATCAGATCTCAGTGTCTTGATACTTTTGCCGGTTTGGTTTTCCACTTCATTCTTGTATTCTTGGAATTTCTCAAAGGCCTTGGATTTATGCTTCATTAAGAAGACATATCCATACCTAGAGAAATCATCCGTAAAAGTAATGAAGTAGGAATAACCTCCTCGCGCATGTGTAGACATTGGACCGCACACGTCACTGTGTATGAGTCCCAAGAGCTCGCTTGCTCTTACTCCGTGTCCAGTAAACGGAGTCTTTGTCATCTTTCCTATGAGACAAGATTCACAAGTAGCATAAGATTGATATTCGAACGGATTCAAATATCCTTCTCTATGTAACTTAGCCAACCTTCTTTCATTGATGTGACCCAGTCTACAATGCCATAAGAAAGCCTGATTTAATTCCGGTGACTTTCTTTTAAGTGTGTTCTGGACACTGAAAATCTGAGTTTGATTTAATACGTATATTCCATTTTCTAATGTACCTGACCCAATCATAACTTGATTTAGGTGGATGTGGACCGCATCGCTTATAAGAGTAAAATCATATCCTTCTTTAGAAAGTAAGGATACAGATATGATATTACAAGTTGTACCTGGTACATAAAAACAGTTACGCAGAATCAATATCTGCCCAGTTGTCAGTCCAAGATGATATTCCCCTACGGATTCAGCGTCCATGCTCATTCCGTTAGCAACCGTGAGGGTCATATCACCTATCCCGATAACCCTACGGTTTCTCAGAGCCTGTAACGAATTACAGATGTGATATCCTGACCCGGTATCCAATACCCAGGAAGTAGGGTTAACTGACATACAGTTCTCTATCACAAACACACCCGAAGCCGAAGCCACAACATGCTTCGAATCCTGGCTACTGGCTTTGCTAGCCCTGCAATCATTCTGCCAATGTTCATTCCTGTAACAAAAGGAATGTCCCTCTTTTACTATATCCAATCCCGAAACTTTTGATCTTCCCTTTCCTCCTACTTTACTGGTGTAAGTAGAGGGTAGGGACTGTGGAAATAAGTCAACATGTGACCTGTTTCCCAACGTAGTCTCCAGGTCCCTGAGCTCATCAATATAGCTAGTCATTGTAAGGACGTCGTTCCCTACAGATGACCCGACAACCAACCTCGCTTGAATTAATTCGTTCGAGGTCTCATATCTTGCGATATGAGATTGCTCTCCATATAAATCTTTGTTATGGAGAAAGATGGAAACTAAGTCCATCTTCTCGTGCTGCTTTTGGTATACACCATCAACTGAAGCTAACACGAGGCACTTAGCTTTCGCTTTATCCTTTTCCCTTGTCTGACGAATATTCATATCCGTGACAGTGGAAACTGGACCAGTGACGGCGGGATCTTGAATAGTAATAGGGTGGTCCAGCTTGTCATAGGCAATGGACATCTGGACAGACCTTTGCCAGTCATATAAGTTAGATTCAGTCAATTTGTTATCTAGATGTAACCTAGTCGTGGTCACAGGGTCGCTGCAATTAAGAGAGAGAGAAGAAAATACTTTTAGCATGATGCTCTTGCAAGTTTAGACTGGTTTTTAATTTATCTAAACAGGATGGCTCCCACTGTTTCTCGAATCCTTCCTCAAACCATAAAAGAAGAATTAGCCAGGACTATTCTTACCGTATAATTCTTGCTTAACCGTTCAGCCAGGCTAGTGTTGATACTTCGAGGGAGGTTTTCCAACGCTTTCGCGAAGTTCCTTAATTAAATAACCTCTTTCCTCTGGGGGCGTAGCCCCGCTGACACCTTTCTAGGCACTTACTTGGTTTATAGCATTGATCGTTAAGTGACGAATCTCCTGATAAGTAGCATGTACTCATAGTAGGATCGGGATCCAAAATATCATCGTATGATAATGTTGAAGGAATCCAACCAACATTCATCAAACTCCAAAATGGTATGCATCTCCCTGCAAATTTCAGTTTCTTTAGAAATTCCCGATGTGGATTTTTGCCCCACGCTCTTATGACCTTGACTAAGGGCCAACAAATCATAAGTCACATGTCAAGTTCTACCCGTCATTATCCAGGTTAATTTGAACCCACCCGTACATACACTTGACTGTGGTACTTGACATCTCATGATTGACTCAATTGCCTAAGCAAGTGATCTGCCAATCATGCACATCCCTCTCTCTTTTAGGCTGTGAGTATGCGACATCGCAATAATTAGCCTTAAGTGCAAGTGGGAGATTGTTGGAGATAGTGCCCTCAAAGTCAATTATTGGATCACAGGTACGTGATTGCAATGATTGAGGCAGGACCTATACCGATATAACAGTCTTGCTCGAGATGATAATATGCTATCTGGTTTGTCTTTATCATCGTATACATGCTTTAGTTCACTATTGCATGATGATAGAGCCCATAGGATTCTGCTTGACAGCCAGCAGTATGATGGTGATCATATACGTGGGAGCTGGGGTCTATAAGCACATCCTTGAAGTGTCCCTAGTCGTAGGAGTTTCGAGACAGGGTATCGATACTCCAGAGTAGACTAGTGTATACAGTCGAGACCCTGACGAGGGGCGATGGCCGGTCTCACAAGCCATTGGTGTCAGTTGGTTCACCTAAGATATATACAAGTGCTCATTGGGTTATGAGTACACCGGACATGACTCGCCGGGAACATGCTAGTTGGTATTATACATATCGTCAGATAGCAGTTCCCTGGTGACATGTGTACAGGTTAGTTTGTCGACCTGAGATTGTCATTTGTCTCGTGTGAGTTCCCACTGTGCTTTGATTTCTACCCTGCCACGCTCAAAGGAGACGTGCAAACAGGTAGTTTTTGGGTACAGTCCCGAGCCATATGGAGGCAGTGAGCAGATCGTCAGGGATTCGTCTCTCCCGGTATTAGGGGTTGATGTCGCACAGTGCACGGGTGGCCATCACTAGAAATCCTCGGCCGAGGTAGTGGAGAATTACTGATTTGGATCAGCAGTTTCTCAGATGGTGATGGGTTTCATGCCGATACGATTTATCGCGTTATTAGGGGTCTGACTTTATCCACCCCCCTAGACTCGATATGCGATACTCTTTAGACGAACGGACCGGACTGTACGGATATTGTCACTGTTAGGCTCAGTAGGGTTTATGGATGAGTTCGTTCATCAGCTTCCCTTCCAATCAATACATAGGCAACCGTTATGTACAGCTTGTACCTCTGACGCGCTAGTCGTTATACCCAGTGCCAGTGTGTTGATGAGTCATTAGAGTCCCCTACAGACACTTTCCCAAGTTCGGACGAAACGTTGTAGAGGCCATATGGTTTTATGGCAGAGTTCGGAAAATGCACGTGCGTTTTCGCACGTGTCGTTTTTCGGGCAGATAATACTGGTAGGCTTTGGTTTAAGCCGGATCCCAGTATTATATTGTGTAGATATAATATCTTTGTCTCAGTTGCATTTGTATTCGGTCGTAATACAAATGCGGGTATGTTTATACTGTTACGGGGTTATCCTGAAATTCGTTTCAGGATCACTTTTGGAAGTTACCAGTTTCCAGTTTTCTATCAGCCGTATTTAACATTCGGTTAAATACGGATTTATCTTTTCTTGATGAGTGTGGAAGCTTCTAGATGATGACTAGGATGATGAGGTGGCTAGTGAGTCATTAGTTCATTAATGGTTGCATTTATTGAAAGGATGACTAGGTTAATGCATCTTCTTTTGCATTAATTGTTTGCATTAAGTTTGTGCAAGGTGTTATGATGAATCATTCTCTTCATTAAAGGTTGTGGTCACCTCCTTCTCTTACACTCACCTCCCTTGCTCCATAAAAGTGGCCGGCCTCTCTCTTGTGAGGGATGGTTGTTCATTTGGAAGAAAAGATTATAGTTTTGGTGTATGGAAATTTCATGGCTCATTTCATTCCATCACAGTTTTCAAAAGGCAACTTCATTAACCGTTCGTCCACAGCTTTGGACGAAGCGAGACAAAGTGTTCTACTCATTCTCTACATCATCTTGGTTGTCTCTTCTTGCAAACTTGACGACCGAGTTGCCTCGGTTCAGAGACGGGAGCCCGTTTAAAGATCTGTCGACGTGGTGCTACCTGGACGAGAAGACTAGAGATTCAGGAGATCGGAGCAGCCGCGACAAAGGGTGGGATGATGGTTGAAGACCGAAGGACTCGGATCGTTCGGTATAACATTTCTACCCACTTTGTAGTTTGTTAGTTTAGCTTTAATGGCAGATCCGGGTTATAGTACGCGATAGCGCCAGTTGTAAAAAGTTTTTGTTCCGCATTTGGCGTCTGTTAGACGGTCGGGACGCTACCGTGGACTTACAGTGGTATCAGAGCCTCACCATTAAGCTATACTAACTTGTGCTAACGCGTTTAAAATATCGATCGAACGGATTTTCGAAAATCACAATTTTCAATTTTAAAGTTTCTGTCGATTTTAAAAGGTGTTTAAAAATTATTTTGACCATCACAGAAAAACAATCAGGCTTTTTTAAGAAAACAGAAGAAATACGATCCTCTGAATCGTCCGTACGGCCGCGGAACCGCCGCCAAAGCCATGCTTTGGCCGCGGATCCGCGGCCATCTTGGAGCCGCGGATCCGCGGCCATCTTGGAGCTTCAGAGGGTCAAATTTCTTCTGGTGTTTCTTTGTTGAAAATTGTGGCTTCTGGAATATTTCTTTTGGGCCCAGATTTTATTACTGTACAGCAGAAGTACGTGGGGCCCACTTCTGGAAGTTTTGTCGATCGAAATTTTAAACTTGTTAGTATGCAGTATTTACATTATATCTCCGACCGGGAATGTCATTCAAGCGGTAATTTGCGTCTAATTGCTATAGCTCTTTTAGACGGATTTGCGAACGTGACTTTCGCGTTGATGTTCTGTGTTGTGCTGTGATGTTGCGGATTTGTCGTGGTGGATAGCAGGTTGAAATGTTAGTGCAGTTTGGATTTATTTGTACATTTGATATTGCTGGACGAGCGTCCAACATGTGGACTGCCGTCACTGCCTGTTGTATAATATTCTTTTGGGGCACGACCGGGCTGAGGTCGATGTACCCATTGTACATATTTTTATTTCTGTACCAGGTTTACCCCGCGACGGAGTGCACGGATAGCCGGGTTCTAGAGGGAAACAGGTCCGTATCTCATGGCTTTGAGAGGCAAAGGGACCTCACTCTAGAATTGGCAGACTATTCACCGCACTCGTAGGGGGTACAGGTTGACCCAAGGAGGGGTGCTCAATTTACCGGATTCCGTGAAGTGCCGGGTGTTCCATTCACTATGTTGTGGGGACTACCTCGCTTCAGGTTTTGGCGGGTAACTTGCCGCACCCGTAGGGGTCTAGGTTTCATTGCACAGGCTATCCACACGACCAGGGGAACGTCGGGTTTCAGCAGCGGTTCTGTGAAACCCGGGGATCCCAGATTATCTGTATTGTTCTGTGATGCTTATTACTTTTCTGTAATGTTGCATATTATCACGCCTGGAGCGATTATTGTATATTGGTATATATACTATTAGATGTTGTATATGTTTTACACCCGTGCTAGTCCAGCCCCCGCTCTGTCGTTAGTTAAGTAACCTAACGGGTGATGACGAGACCCGGTGACGAATGCGGTTGGCATATACGTACATTTTATTTTCGTTCTTTTCTGGTGTGATTGATTGATGGGACTGCGTTGATTCTTATCAATGCAAGAAAAACAAACCAATATTTGATGTTGTTGGAACAAATTTTAAAAAAGTGTTATTACAAAGACATTTCCTTTTGTTATGCATAGTGATATTCAGTTAGAATATCCTGCACCTCATTCGACGAGGCAAGGGCCGAGATCCCTTCACCGGGAGTGACCCCTTGGGCAGAAGTTTACGTCAGGGTAATAACTTCAATATAGTCGATTACAAGTTGCTTTGCATCGCGGTATTCAGTTGGAATATCCTGCACCTCATTCCATGAGGAAAGAGCCGAGATCCCTTCACCGGGAGTGACCTCTTTAGCAAAAGGTTTTCACCACTATATTTTTATAAAAAGCTATCAGTTTCCTTCAACGAGATCAAGTTCATTACGTTAAAGGTTTTTCGCCAAAAACCAGGCGTAGCCCTCCGTCATGTCTTATGGATGGTCAGTAGTATTCAAGCTATGTTTGTTTAGCCAAAGTCAAGGCATAGTGTTTGGTAGTGGCTGGGTATTCATCTGTTGCGTATATAGATGCATTGGTTTAGGACAGTCGTATTACATTGTTGGCCAAAGTCAAGGGTATGTACGGGTGGGTTCAAATTAACCTGGATAATGACGGTAGAACTTGGCATATGACTTATGATGGGTTGGCCAAAGTCACGATCATAAGAGCATAGGGCAAAAAGCATATCGGGAGTTTCAAACATACAGGAAACTTGCCAGGCGTGCGCATACCTGTTGGAGATAGTGCCCTCAAAGTCAATTATTGGATCGCAGGTACGTGATTGCAATGATTGAGGTAGGACCTATACCGATATGACAGTCTTGCTCGAGATGGTAGTATGCTATCTTGTTTGTCTTTATCATCGTATACATGCTTTAGTTCACTATTGCATGATGATAGAGCCCATAGGATTCTTCTTGACAGCCAGCAGTATGATGGTGATCATATACGTGGGAGCTGGGGTTTATAAGCACATCCTTAAAATGTCCCTAGTCGTAGGAGTTTCGAGACAGGACATCGATACTCCAGAGTAGACTAGTGTATACAGTCAAGACCCCGACGAGGGGCAATGGCCGGTCTCACAAGCCATTGGTGTCAGTTGGTTCACCTAAGATGTATACAGGTGCTCATTGGGTTATGAGTACACCGGACAGGACTCGCCGGGAACATGCTAGTTGATATTATACATATCGTCAGATAGCAGTTCCTTGGTGAGATGTGTACAGGTTAGTTTGTCGACCTGAGATCATCATTTGTCTCGTGTGAGTTCCCACTGTGCTTTGATTTCTACCCTATCACGGCTCAAAGGAGTCGTGCAAACAGGTATTTTTGGGTACAGTCCCGAGCCACATGGAGGCAGTGAGCGGATCGTCGGGGATTCGTCTCTCCCGGTATTAGGGGTTGATGTCGCACAGTGCACTGGTGGCCATCACTAGAAATCCTCGGCCGAGGTAGTGGAGAATTACTGATTTGGATCAGTAGTTTCTCAGATGGTGATGGGCTTCATACCGACACGATTTATCGCGTTATTAGGGGTCTGACTTTATCCACCCCTCTAGACTCGATATGCGATACTCTTTAGACGAACGGACCGGACTGTATGTATATTGTCTCTGTCAGGCTCAGTAGGGTTTCTGGATGAGTTCGCTCGTCAGCTTCCCTTCCAATCAATACATAGGCAACCGTTACATACAGCTTGTACCTCTAACGTGCTAGTGGTTATACCCAATGCCAGTGTGTTGATGAGTCATTAGAGTCCCCCACAGACACTTTTCCAAGTTCGGGCGAAATGTTGTAGAGGCCGTGTGGTTTTATGGCAGGGTTCGGAAAATGCACGTGCGTTTACGCACGTGTCATATTTCGGCCAGATAATACCGGTGGGCTTTGGTTTAAGCCGGATCCGAGTATTATACTGTGTAGATATAATATCTTTGTCTCAGTTGCATTTGTATTCGGTCGTAATAAAAATGCGGGTATGTTTATACTGTTACGGGATTATCCTGAAATTCGTTTCAAGATCACTTTTGGAAGTTGCCAGTTTTCAGTTTTCTATCAGCCGTATTTAACATTCGGTTAAATGCGGATTTATCTTTTCTTGAGATGAGTGTGGAAGCTTCTAAATGGTGACTAGGATGGTGACTAGGCTAGTGAGTCATTAGTGCTTTAAATGTTCATTTAATGATATGATTACTAAGGGTTATGATTCATTGTTTCATTAATTGTGTTCATACAAGGTGTTTAAATGACTCATCCTCTTCATTATTGTTATAGTGACCCTCCCCTCTCCTACACTCACCTCCCCCCTCTACAAATATGGTCGGCCCCCTCTTGGTGAAGGGCTATGGTTGCTTGAGAGAAAAAGATGATAGTTTTAGTGTATGGAAATTTGATAGATACTCATTTCACATTTCCACCCGATCCAAAAAGGCAACTTCATTAACTGTTCGTCCATATCTTTGGACGTAACGAGACAAAGTGTTCTACTCATTCTCTACATCAATCATGGTCATCTCTTTTAGCAAACTTGATGATCGAGTTGCCTCGGTTCAGAGGCGGGAGCCCGTTTAAAGATCCGTAGACGTGGTGCCACCTGGACGAGAAGATTGGAGATTCAGGAGATCGGAGCAGCCGCAACAAAGCGTGGGATGATGGTTGAAGACCGAAGGACTCGGATCGTTCGGTATAACTCTTCTACCCACTTTGTAGTTTGTTGGTTTAGCTTTAATGGTAGATCCGGGTTATAGTACGCGATAGCGCCAGTTGTAAAAAGTTTTTGTTCCGCATTTGGCGTCTGTTAGACGGCCAGGGCGCTACCATGGACTTACAGTGGTATCAGAGCCTCACCATTAAGCTATACTAACTTGTGCTAATGCGTTTAAAACATCGATCGAACGGATTTTCGAAAATCACAATTTTCAGTTTTAAAGTTTCTGTCGATTTTAAAAAGTGTCTAAAAATTATTTTGACCATCACAGAAAAACAAGCAGGCTTTATTAAGAAAACAGAAGAAATACGATCCTCTGAATCGTCCGTACGGCCGCGGAACCGCCGTTAAAGCCATGCTTTGGCCGCGGATCCGCGGCCATCTTGGAGCTTCAGAGGGTCAAATTTCTTCTGGTGTTTCTTTGTTGTAAATTGTGGTTTCTGGAATATTTCTTTTGGGCCCATTGTTTGTTACTGTAAAGCAGATGTACGTGGGGCCCACTTCGGGAAGTTTAGTCGATCGAAATTTTAAACTTGTTAGTATACAGTACTTACTTTATATCTCCGACCGGGAATGTCATTTGAGCGGTAAATTGCGTCTAATTGCTATAGCTCTTTTAGACGGATTTGCGAACTTGACATTCGCGTTGATGTTCTGTGTTGTGCTGTGATGTTGCGGATTTATCGTGATGGATAGCAGGGTGCAATGATAGTGCAGTTTGGATTTATTTGTACATTTGATATTGTGGGGCGAGCGTCCAACATGTGGATTGCCGTCACTGCCAGTTTGTATAATATTCTTTTCGGGTACGACCGGGTTGAGGTCGATGTACCCATTGTACATATTTTTATTTCTGTACTAGGTTTATTCCGCGAAGGAGTGCACGGATAGCCGGGTTCTGGAGGGCAACGGGTCCGTATCTCATGGCTTTGAGAGGCAAAGGGACCTCACTCTAGAATTGGCAGACTATTCGCCGCACTCGAAGGGGGTACAGGTTGACCTAAGGAGGGGTGCTCAAGTTACCGGATTCCGTGAAGTGCCGGGTGGTCCATTCACTATGTTGTGGGGACTACCTCGCTTCAGGTTTTGGCGGGTAACTTGCCGCACCCGTAGGGTTCTAGGTTTCATTGCACATGCTATCCACACGACCAGGGGAACGTCGGGTTTCAGCAGCGGCTCTGTGAAACCCGGGGATCCCAGATTATCTGTATTGTTCTATGATACTTATTACTTTTCTGTAATGTTGCATATTATCACGCCTGGAGCGATTATTGTATATTGGTATATATACTATTAGATGTTGTATATGTTTTACACCCGCGCTAGTCCAGCCCCCGCTCTGTCGTTAGTTAAGTAACCTAACGGGTGATGACGAGACCCAGTGACGAATGCGGAAGGCATATACGTACATTTTATTTTCGTTCTTTTCTGGTGTGATTAGTTGATGGGACTGCATTGATTCTTATCAATGCAAGGATAAAACAAACCTATATTTGATGTTGTTGGAACAAATTTTAAAAGGTGTTATTTCAAAGATGTTACCTTTTGTTTTGCATAGCGGTATTCAGTTGGAATATCCTGCATCTCATTCCACGAGGCAAGGGCCGAGATCCCTTCACCGGGAGTGACCCCTTGGGCAGAAGTTTACGTCAGGGTAATAACTTCAATATAGTCGATTACAAGTTGCTTTGCATCGCGGTATTCAGTTGGAATATCCTGCTCCTCATTCCACGAGGAAAGAGCCGAGATCCCTTCACCGGGAGTGACCTCTTTAGCAAAAGGTTTTCGCCACTATATTTTTATAAAAAGCTATCAGGTTCCTTCAACAAAATCAAGTTCATTACGTTAAAGGTTTTTCGCCAAAAACCAGCCGTAGCCCTCCGTCATTTTTTATGGATGGTCAGTAGTATTCAAGCTATGTATATTTGGCCCTTAGTCAAAATATAGTGATTGGTAGCTGCTGGGGTGTTCACATGTTGCATAGATAGATGCGTTGGTTTGGGACAGTCGTATTACTATATTTGGCTCTTTGTCAAGAGTATGTACGGGTGGGTTCAAATTGACCTGGATAATGATGGATAGAATTTGACATGTGACTTATGAGATATTTGGCCCTTAGTCAAGGTCATATGAGCATGGGGCAAAAATATATATCGGGAGTTTCAAACATACAGGAAACTTGCCAGGCATGCGCATACCTTCTGGAGTGTGATAACTTGAGTGGCTTCCATCGAGTTATCACGCGATGATAGTTGGATCCCGATTCTCACTGATGAGTTGGTTTACTCTTCGGGTGATCCCGACTAATTCTTCATTCAGGTTTGGAGGAGAATTTGAGATTACAGTGGGAGGTTTCCTGATTAGATAAAGTGATAACCATTCTGATCTAGGTTAGAGTGCACGCAGAGTGTTTCTTTTCTCTCTCTCTCTTTGGCAGCGACTTTTGACCGACCCTAGACTATGACTCAGTGACCAAGTTGACCGAACCTTCTTAAAATACTAGCTTTTGGATTGTCTATAGTTGCATAAGTCATTGCCGCTCCTTCTTTTACCCTTTGCATTTCTCAGAACACCCCGTATTACTACGGACATCCACTTCCATTGGATAGATCCATCGTATGGTTATATACGAACTCGGAAGGACTTCTTCGAGGATGGATCCAAGTTCAGGAGAAATAGAATTGGTTTATTCAGTTATCTTTTATTATCACCTTCTCTCAGGTTGCGAGGGCTCCTTAGTTTAGGAGAGTACACCTATTACGCTAATTGGATAGTCTTATTCCAAACCATAGGCTGGTGCCGAAAAGTAGGGAATGAAGAAAACCAATTAGCCTAAGTAGGGTGTACAGAAGGTAATAACTAAAGACAAAATAAAGGAATTAGAAAGAGGAAAAAGTAAATTGCGACTGTTATCATTCACGACCAAACCACGTACTTCATCGCCACTCCTATTTCACCTTTAAAAGAATAAGGTGTTATTCAGTTGTCTTTTATCATCACCTTCTCTCAAGTTGCGAGTACTCCTAGGATTAGGAGAGTACATCTATTATGTTTACTGGATAGTCTTCTTCCAAACCATAGGCTGGTGCCGAACGGTAGGGAAGGAAGAAAACCATTTAGCCTAACGATGGTGTACAGAAGGTAACGACTAAAGACAAATAAAGGGATTTGGAGAGATGGAAAATGAAATATACGGTTAAAGTCATGAATTGGATTATGGAAGAGACATTACTAGGAATACCACAATACCCCTATGAAACATTTTTATGTTTCGGTGCATTGTTAAAGGAAAACTGATTTCCTGATTAGATACTTACTCCAGGGTATGTATTTACCAAGTATGATTCTCACATCTGTATGGTTTTACAGATAATGAGAGAGAGTAAGTTATTGGGAATTAGGTGATCATCCTCATTATATCGGAATTTGTTGCAATTGGTGATATTTGAGGAAGTCGCCTGAGTTTTTGCCGAACGATATGTATTTGGTTTTGAGTATCCGTTGTTGTGCACCAATTTCAAAATGATATATCTGTACGTTTATTTTTATAAAGTGAGATATAACTTTTTGAAATTATGTCCGTGACATTTACCTATATCAGTTGACGATTGGGTAAGGAGCATTGAACAACGGAGTAGTTCTTAATCATAAGTACAGTTTTCAACATACGATGCACAGGTTTTGAGTTATTCAACTCAGCGGACTTATACAGAGTATTGTATGTTGTCCAGAGTCCGTAAGGACAAAGGGGTATGTCCTCGTACTATGTTCTGTTTACTTGTGACTTCTCTAGTTTTTTAGACAAGTGTTTCGTAGAAATACAATGTCTAAGTTTTTGAGAAGTTGTGGGTATAAGAATAAAGTAGAGAACCAGGTATCACAAGTATTGGGATTCTTCAAAGAGATCGAAGATGTAGATTCTTGTGAATGGTATTCAGTTGATAGTAATGTTTTTGAGAAACTTGTTTCTCTTTCAGGTTACTCATAACTGGATGTATTCCTAAGTTGAGTAATGCTGATTAACCTCTCTCCATTAAGTTGATATGCACTGGAGACAGTTGCATAGTTTGAATCTGGTTCCAGTTAAATTAGTGCCTCTATTTCTATATTGTATATAGAATGGTTCATATCTTAACGATGTTAAGATTCGGGGAGTTGTCCAGCTTATGCTTAAAACCAGACACTGGATAACTCAAGGCACGTTTCTATAATAGCAGTTTGTGGGTTGACCTTGGCTTTGACGAGGGTTGACATTTCTACCATCTGGAAGATCAATAGTGATATTGTTCTTGACTCGCCACAGTTTTATTAAAATGGATTTTTTCAGAAAACAGTAGTGGGAGTATGGTAGAACTGGAAGTGATTCCAGAACCGCAAACGATTACGGAAAATTTAATAGAACCTATATATTCAATCATGTTTGACATTCCAATAGCCACTCCGCAGATATGGTGGGTAACCTCAGACACCCGAGAGGTACTCCGGTAGCCTCAAGGACGGTGACAGGGAGGTTCTTATTCACCCAGACTTGACACTACTGTTGTTCCAGGCTATGAAACCCGGCAGGAGGTTAAGTATAACGTCATTCTAAACTGGCTTTAGAAGTGTACGTATATATTATTCTGCCAGAGGGTAGTCGTAGTCAGTGGGAGCAGCGGAAGTATAGTGGAAAAGTAGCTTATGTCTATTTATAGCTTGAGCAGATATAGCGAAGATAAGATCATCTAATTTTGATGTGACAGTCATGGCTTTGACTTCATCAGAATAGGTGATGGATCTGTTAAGAAGGTAGTAGGGTGTGATGTCCTGGTATTTGGATGACATACACACAGTAGGAAGTAAAATTCCTATACAACGATCGGTTGTACTGTGGTCGTCACACAGTTGTTTCTCCACAAAGGATATGGATATAATATCTGACATTCTGGTTACTAGATCTATGGTTTTAGATCTAGATTTTGGTAGTATCCCAATATGGGTACTTTGACAATTTTCTAATAGTATTTTAGAATAGATGACTCCTGGCATGGTGGTGTACCTGCAGGTGATGGAGTCACCCTCTCTAAAGGTATCTTAGAGACTAAAGGAGAGAGGGATGTGCATGATTGGCAGATCACTTGCTTTGGCAATTGAGTCAATCATGAGATGTCAAGTACCACACCAGATGTTGTTTTTGCACTTGATGCGATAAGTTTATATTAATCCAATCCTGAAGAAACATAAGGGAGCAGTTTTAGAACATAAGTGCTTGTTCTAACGGATTTGATGACGACAGCCTCCTTCGGGAGACGGTTATCATTCCAGGCTTCAAAGGTGACATGGATAACAGAGTGATTGTCAGAGTTATAGTTTTCCCTCTGACGAGGGACAGTATTATGGACAGTTGGTCCACGAGGATACTGTGGGAGGCATGGTGTGGATACTGATTAGGTTCAGTTATCAATACAGTCTAAGAAGTTTGGATTTGGAGTTCATTTATGAACTAGGTCCCATCAGATATCCAGATATATTCTAAGACAGGTATTACTCGATTCGGGAGATGGTTTTTCTCTGCGAACTTGAGATTAAGAGAGACATAGAAAGAAACATCAGGGCGGATCCATTCACTGAGGCTATTTCTCGAACACAAGAGTTTTACAAACTAGCCTTGTAAAACTGATTAGTAGAGGAGTTGGATGTTCGGTATCACACAGGATGTGAGTATGCGACATCGCAATAATTAGCCTTAAGTGCAAGTGGGAGATTGTTGGACATAGTGCTCTCAAAGTCAATTATTGGATCGCAGGTACGTGATTGCAATGATGAGGCAGGGACCTATACCGATATGAAAGTCTTGCTCGAGATGGTAGTATGCTATCTGGTTTGTCTTTATCATCGTATACATGCTTTAGTTCACTATTGCATGATGATAGAGCCCATAGGATTCTGCTTGATAGCCAGCAGTATGATGGTGATCATATACGTAGGAGCTGGGGTCTATAAGCACATCCATAAAATGTCCCTAGTCGTGGGAGTTTCGAGACAGGGCATCGATACTCCAGAGTAGACTAGTGTATATAGTCAAGACCCCCGACGAGGGGCAATAGCCGGTCTCACAAGCCATTGGTGTCAGTTGGTTCACCTAAGATGTATACAGGTGTTCATTGGGTTATGAGTACACCGGACAGGACTCGCCGGGAGCATGCCTAGTTGGTATTATACATATCGTCGATAGCAGTTCCCTGGTGACATGTGTACAGGTTAGTTTGTCGACCTGAGATCGTCATTTATCTCGTGTGAGTTCCCACTGTACTTTGATTTCTACCCTACCACGGCTCAAAGGAGTCGTGCAAACAGGTATTTTTTGGGTACAGTCCCGAGCCACATGGAGGCAGTGAGCGGATCGTCGGGGATTCGTCTCTCCCGGTATTGGGGGTTGATGTCACACAGTGCACGGGTGGCCATCACTAGAAATTCTCGGCCGAGATAGTGGAGAATTACTTATTTGGATTAGTAGTTTCTCAGATGGTGATGGGCTTCATGCCGACACGATTTATCGCGTTATTAGGGGTTTGACTTTATCCACCCCCCTAAACTCGATATGCGATACTCTTTAGACGAACGGACCGGACTGTATGTATTTTGTCACTGTCAGGCTCAGTAAGGTTTCTGGATGAGTTCGCTCGTCAGCTTCCCTTCCAATCAATACATAGGCAACCGTTACATACAGCTTGTACCTCTGACGTGCTAGTGGTTATACCCAATGCCAGTGTGTTGATGAGTCATTAGAGTCCCCCACAGACACTTTTCCAAGTTCGGGCGAAACGTTGTAGAGGCCGTATGGTTTTATGGCAGGTTTCGGAAAATGCACGTGCGTTTACGCACGTGTCATATTTCGGGCAGATAATACCGGTGGGCTTTGGTTTAAGTCGGATTCCGAGTATTATACTGTGTAGATATATTATCTTTGTCTCAGTTGCATTTGTATTCGGTCGTAATACAAATGCGGGTATGTTTATACTGTTACGGGGTTATCTTGAAATTCGTTTCAGGATCACTTTTGGAAGTTGCCAGTTTCCAGTTTTCTATCAGCCGTATTTAACATTCGGTTAAATGCGGATTTATCTTTTCTTGAGATGAGTGTGGAAGCTTCTAGATGGTGACTAGGATGGTGACTAGGCTAGTGTGTCATTAGTGCTTTAAATATTCATTTAATGATATGATGACTAAGGGTTATGATTCATTGTTTCATTAATTGTGTTCATACAAGGTGTTTAAATGACTCATCCTCTTCATTATTGTTATGGTGATCCTCCCCTCTCCTACACTCACCTCCCCCCTCTACAAATATGGCCGGCCCCCCTCTTGGTGAAAGGTGATTTGAATGATATCTCGGATGTGCCGGTATTTTAGAAAATTGAATATAGAAATCACAACCAAAAATATTTTGACCGCAATCAACTACGGTGTCGGATGTAGATCGTTAGCGAGTGCGGATCGTCACAGGGAAAGTGAGATCCGTTCAATTTCCGAATTAGATGAGTTGAAAATTTAAGGAAAAGAAAAGAAAACAATTCATGATGTGTAATTGAAGATCAAGAGTAAGAAAAATCTAGATCTAAAAGAAACATTAAAAGCAAGAATTGAGATGTGTGATAATTTTCCAACCAACAATCAAGATTAAGAAGTATGGCTCGTAGGAGTAGATCGGATCTATAGATGTGATGAGATCTAATGATTACTCATTCTTATCCTTTAACGAATTGATACTAGATCGATGCAAATTCATCGAGATTTAAGGATCTTGCGAGGAAATTAGGGATTTCGCAACTCATCCTTTGTCCTTTCGATGGATCGCATTCAGATTCTAGCTTTTAGGTAATCAAATGGTCAATAGTTGTTCCCTAGTTTCGAGTGAACACGATCAAGAAAGCATCATCTCGAAACTAGGTCATTAATCATTTGATTCCCTAGAATTTCCAAACATTATAGGATTTAAGAATTGTAAAAATATCTAAATCATCATCATCTAAAGATCGTCACAACTCCTACACGAGCGGAGATTACTCAAACATCATGATCACAAACACAATCACAAATTGAGATCTAATCATTATGCTTGAATTAAAAGATAAGCAAGAATATAGAAAATTTACCTTTATTATCGACAAATTTCGTTACAACTCTCTTGAATTTACAAAAGAGAGGAACTAGATCGTCGATTTCGGCTTCGCTCGGCTCCTTGAGTCGCGGATCGGCGTGGATCTCTTGCTCCGTTGAAATCCGGCGTCGCTTGCTAAAGGTTGAAGGCTCTCTTGCTTGAATTGCTCTCGGGATCTTGATCTTGAAGTTGAATTGGAATTGGGGTAAGGGTTTGGCACAAGTTTTGTCACTAATCTTGTGGGAGGAAGAAGATGAATGAATTCTTGACAATTTGCACCCTAGATCTAGGCTCCTTTTTATAGACCAAATTCTAGATCTAGAATTTGAATTTCCCTCCAAAGTTTGTTAAGCCAAAATTTGAATTCCCTCCAAGAGTTTGTTAAGCCAAAATTTGAATTTCCCTCCAAGAGTTTGTTAAGCCAAAATTTGAATTTCCCTCCAAGAGTTTGTTAAGCCGAGCCTTCTAGATGTGCCACGTGGAGCATCTGGGGTCTTCTGGAAGCTTTGGCCGTTAGAAGTAACCATGTGATGAATTTGGAGCCATGATCTCTTAATAAGGCCGCGGATCCGCGGCGCCAAGGGGGTTTGGGCCGCGGATTCGCGGCCTTTTAGTGGACTTGGAGCTTTATTTTTCTGGTGTGGTCTTAGGCTGTCATATGGGCCTTTTATGATATTTTAATTTCTATTTGGCCTTCTGTATTGCTACCTGATCTTTAGCTTTTGAGTTGGCATTTCTTTTATCAGATCTTTTCCTAATTTTGGGCTTTTGCTTCTGGAATTTCCTGCATTAGACCCCAGACAAGAGTTGCGCAATACAAGGATGATGCGATGCCATGAAAAACACACAATTTCCCTAAAAGTGCCAGTTTTAGTATACAGTACAAGTAATCCAGTATTTTTACATGTGTTTTGCAAATATGTGTGATATGAATACCGGATACCTTTACTTGACTGCAAAAGATAGGGAAATTGCCGTGTTAGAAATGCAGTATTTTCGACTGATCAAATTCCCCCAAACTTATTTTCGATCGTCTCAATCGAATTGTTTTATTAAAAAGAGAAGGAGAAAATAAAGAAAGAGAAAAGCACACTTTCGTAGGCAATCACGATTGCACTGAGCACGTGCAACAAGCCTTTAAACCTCTAGGTGTCCCTAATAGGTGGAGTGTTGTCTCCTGAGGGTTTTCAGCGGATTGCACCCACAAAATCCAATAATAAAAGGAAGATCATGAATATTACATTTATAGAAAAGATTTGTAAAAGAAAAGCCTTAAAAAGTAGGGTTTCCAACTAAGCTAGCTTTTCGGTTGTCATGAGCCCTATCTTAATGGTCATGAAAAGATGTCAGAAATCACGTCCTCCCTCAATAAAATATCGTCTTATTCTTCATTCTTATCTTTATTCCAAACATCGATCATATCACCCTGCGTGTGTGTAAAGGACATCCCTACACCCGGAGAATTCAATTCAAGCTATCATACTCTTGCCTATCAGCCTCAGTACTTTTTAATTAATGAATATTTAGACGAATTTGCTTACACACTTTCATGCGACCGTTAATACTTCTTGAGGTACTAACCGACCGATTACTCATATGTTTGCTTATTTGGTGTATTTTCCTCGTCTTGCACCTCCTCAGGCATAGCAGTGACTCCCAGACCAGTTGGTCTTAGGGCACTAGATGAAGAGGCACCCTCGCTATATATTTTTTTATTGCCCTCGGTGATAGAAAAACCAGTGTCCATTTTTCTCACCACTTAATATTTTATTCATTTTTTTTATTTCCTTCTTACTTTTGGCTTTAAGACAAGAGCATTTCAATGTATCCTCTACTATCCCAGGCTTTAAGACGTGTGTAAGTGCGAATAGCAGGGTATCAACGTTCAAAATGTTTGGCTTTCTAGAATAGAAACTATTTTTCAGACTTATTTTTATCCTCAGATTAGTGACTTCCTCCATCTTACTAACCCTTGGGACAACGGCTCATAACTACTTATTACTAGTTCGTATAAGAAAACTTCTATTTTTCTTGGTTTTCTTAAATTTTTCTAATCTCATGGATGTAATTGTTCACTATCTAATCTTTTATTATCATAAATATTAAATATTTTTATATTTTGAAAATTTTAAATTTTTTATGAGTTTTTATGGGTTTTGAAAAACTATTTACAAAAAATGATGAGCCAAAAATATGTACACAGAATTTTTATGGGTTTTGAAAATTTTTATATTTTTATGGTTTTTAAAGAAATGTTTTGTGCTTATGCAAATGATATGCAAATGATGCAAAACTAAGCACAAACCTCCCCCAAACTTGTTTTCAACAGTGTCCTCACTGTTGCCTTCAGCTAAATCTACAAAACCTGTAAGCCTGGGAGGAATTTATTAGTGGGGGCAAAATATATAAGTGAAGACCCTCCCCCAAACTTGTTCTTGGCTTTGAAAAAAAATGTCCCCCTCCCAAACTTGAGTTGTGCAATGTTAAGCTTTGAAAATCACATGAGGGGGTCAAGAATCATTGGTCGATGCCAAGCTTTGTAAAGACCGAAGATCAACACCAACCATTCGAAGATTTTATCAATGCAGTGCTCGGGTTGGTGGAAGAAGAAGTGGGGAAAGGGTGAGGGGTGGAAGAGAGTGTGTGTGCGTCTCATTTTGGAGAGACGAAGCAGTGAATGTGATGGATAACTCGCATTCTTTTTACAGTTCAGAGGAAGAGGTGGAGGTTCAATTTCAGTGATTGGGAGATGAATCATCTCAACACCAGTGTTATTCAGAAATGCGAGTTCATCAGCGAAGATCTCCTCAAAAGTTTCATCAATACCCCGAAAAATAATGTCATCACAAGGTGCGGGGTGATCTTCAGACTCTAAGAACAGTTCATATTCAGTGTTAGTTGTTGACCCGGACATCTCGGTGGAAGAGTCCGTATGTGTATGATACATAGTTGGGTCAAACAATAACGTATGAAAAGAGTCAAGATCAGTATCAGGAGGATCATCAAATTTGCTGCTGTCGACATCCATTAAGTCGACAGAACAGAAATGAGCAGTAGGTTCGGAGGGTACACTTCCCAACTTGTAAATGTTCAGCTCTATTGACCTATTCTCGAAGGAAGGGCCATAGAACCATTACGACAGTTGATGATAGCGTTGGAAGTGGCCAAAAAGGGGCGACCTAAAATCACCGGAATTTGATTCCGTGGGTTCGCTACAGGCTGTGTATCAAGTACAATAAAATCCACAGGGAATACGAATTCCCCGATTTTTATTAACACATTCTCCAGTTCACCCCTAGGTTTGGTGCTTGATCGGTCAGCCATCTGGAGAGTGCAATGGGCTGGTTTCAACTCTCCGATCCCTAATTGCTCATAGACTGAGTATGGAAGCAAGTTAACACTAGCGCCCAGATCTAGTAGAGCACGGTTAATGTGTTTTTCCCCGATAGAAATGGAAATAGTAGGATATCCAGGATCCTTACATTTCCTCGGTAATTGTTGGGGGAAAGCCGTGTCTATAGTCTTTGCCATGAAAATCTTCTTGGGCACTTGAGTTTTCCTCTTCCTAGTGCACAAGTTCTTAAGAGTTTTCGCATAGGACGGAACTTGTTGGATGGCATCTAGGAGAGGGATGTTGATGTTAACTTGCTTAAACATGTCCAAAATCTTCTCCATATGTGGACTCGATGTGTTAGCCCTTAACCGATTAGGGTAAGGTGCTTTATCAATGAGCGCTGGGTCCATCATAGGAGAAGGAAGTGTGTGTGGCCTCGATCCCAAAATAGAATTGGGGATCGTCGGTGGTAGACTAGAAGAGGTGGGCTGAGGTGTCGAGCCTAGAGGTAAATGGAGAATAGGCTCATGAGAAGGCGGTGGGGTAGAATAACAAGAATCAGAAGCAGAAGCGTGTGTGTGAGGAAAGGTCTCAGCCGGGGTGTTGATAGGATTTTCAATATCATCAACTTCTTCCCCAACATGGTTATCCAGCACTCTCCCAGATCTTAACGTGGTGATTGCATTCACATGATGTGAATAGCCAGGATTGGATACAGGTTGAGCTGGGAGTTTCCCTTTTTCTCTCGCACTTAATTCGGCCTTAAGTCGTGCAATCTCAGCTTCCATCGTTTTGATACTCTCAGCTTGGGACGCTGAGTTTTTCTTTATCTTACAGACGGAAGACCTAACCTCGGCCGACACTTCCATGAAATTTGACAAGAGTGATTTCATGGTTTGAGCAACTTGAGAGAACTCGTCAGAACAGGTCGACTGCATAGGATTAGAAGGTGCAGGAGTGTTGACCTGGTTTTGGAAATTTTATGACTGGTAGGGGTGCTGGGTGAGATGAAGTGGTTGCTGTTGTGGAGGAAGGGCCCGTTGGAATTGATTAGGGTTTGGAACCGTATTTTGGGATTGGTTCCAGGCAAAATTCGGGTGATTCCTCCAACCCTGATTGTATGTGGAAGAAAAAGGGTCATTTCTAGGTCTTTGGAATGCGGCATTGGTATGCTCGAGACCTTGAAACTGAGAGTTTAATGGACATTCTTCCGTTAAGTGAGAAGGGTCAGAACAGCACCCACAAACGGTTTTGGGGAGCGAAATTGGGTTTAGGGAGGCTGCTAAAAATTTGTGTTCCATAGCGTCGAGCTTCTTTTGCATTGCTGCCATCTCAGCTCGAACACCTATGGACACGTCTATTTGGTGTATGCCACCCCTACTCGATGGCTGGGTTCCAGTCTCCCACTGTAGTGACTTTTCAGCGAACTCTTCTAAAAATTTCCACGCTTCCCCATCATCCTTGGTCATAAAGGTGCCTTGACACATGTTTTCAAGGTTTTGTTTAGTGGTAGGGTTACTGCCCTTATATATGATTCGGCAAAGATCCCATCTCGGGATGCCGTGATGTCGGCATTGAACCAAAAGATCCTTGAATCGGTCAAAGTATTTTGAGAATGGTTCAGCTGGAAGCTGGGAGAATTGATATAGTTCGCTACGGATTCGAGCTGTCTTTTGCATAGGGTAGAATTTCTTAAGGAATGCCGCAACGAATTCTTCCCAATTCGTGATGGAATGTGCGGTGGTGTTATACAGCCACTTCTCGGCTATATCGCACAAGGTAAATGGAAGAAGTCGTAGACGCATGGCATCCACAGAAAGTTGTGATGTACCTATCATTGCGCATACGTTTTCAAATTTGGTGATAAAAACGTACGCGTCCTCAGTCTCGAGACCGTGGAATTTGGGTAGAAGGTTGATGTACTGGGGCTTAATCTCAAAGTTATCCCCGTTGGCTGGTGGAATGGATAAGCAGGTCGAGAGAGGACCTCGCAAAGGGAAGCACCTCTCTTGGAGAGAGATGCGGGGAGGATTCTGCGCACCAACGGACGGCGGCAGAGCAGCGGTAAAGAGGTTCGATGGAGACGGATCCATCGGTGTGGGTGTGGTGGTGGGTAAAAGAAAGGTAAATGGAGAAATACCGACTTCGGAGTCAATTGAGGGGACGCGGACAAGTCGGGCACTAGAATCCCGTGTCCAGCCTATCTTGCACTAAAAGGGGTTAGTACAAGTGGCAGCGTGATTTATAATTAGGGGAATGAATGAATGAATGCGGTGTTTGTTTTGAAAAATGATACAGATTTTGAAAATATGATGCAATCACAACAAATGCAACAAGCAATACCCTAAAAATCTATGGTCACCTAGGTCAAAGCTCTAGACCGCTCCTAACTGCCAAAAGACAAGTCGTAGGATAAATCCTCCACTGTCTCTTTGTCTCTCCTGTGGCCAGGTAAGTGCCAGGTAAGTGGGAGGTTCTCCACTACGTAAGTAGTGGGCCTAATTAAGTAACCACTAGCCTTCGACACACTTGCCTTAGACACTACAAAAAGAAACGCGGATAAGCAATGAATTACCCACGGCCTTCTTCTGTCCTAAGTGAGCGCGACGGTCCTTAGAGTCATCTCTAGATATTTTAGTTAATGAGGGTAATGCGGATGCAGGTTTGTGATTTTTGGGGCCTAGGAAGGGTAATGAACTCCCCACCTAATCTGGATTTGGCCGTGCCCCTTAATGTCCGTATTAATTATGCAAACAACCACAAAATCAAAAACAAGCACAATTTATTTTGCTTTTTGCGGCGCTGCGATTTTTGCAAAGAAGCCTGCAACAAATTGTTAATTGGAGCAGATTTTAAGAAGGAGATAAGAAAGATAGAGGTTACCAGATAAAATAATTCCAGAGAAGCCCTTGAACCGCCGCGGTTGTCGCCTTATGCCGCAGTTCCGCCGCGCCTCAAGCTCCTCTCTGCACTGAAAAATTTGGTACTGCTCCTGTTCAACTCCTAAGCTCTCTGGAATTCTCCAAATAATTTTCCAATTTCACAGCAAGCTCCAGATTTCCTTGCAATTAACCACAACAAATCGTTTAGAGTTTTGCGCGAGTTTTGATCTTTAAAAATGTAGATGGAATAAACTTTTCAACTCAAATTTCAAAAAATGAACAAATAACACACAATCCCCGGCAACGGCGCCATTTGATTTATGATTTTTAGGATGTGAAGTAGTTGGAAAAATGTAAAGAAATCACAACCAAAGAATTATTTTGACCGCAATCAACTACGGTGTCGGATGTAGATTGTTAGCGAGTGCGGATCGTCCACAAGGAAAGTGAGATCCATTCAATTTCCGAATTAGATGAGTTGAAAATTTAAGGAAAAGAAAAGAAAACAATTCATGATGTGTAATTGAAGATCAAGAGTAAGAAAAATCTAGATCTAAAAGAAACATTAAAAGCAAGAATTGAGATGTGTGATAATTTTCCAACCAACAATCAAGATTAGAAGTATGGCTCGTAGAAGTAGATCGGATCTATAGATGTGATGAGATCTAATAATTACTCATTCTTATCCTTTAACGAATTGATACTAGATCGATGCAAATTCATCGAGATTTAAGGATCTTGCGAGGAAATTAGGGATTTCGCAACTCATCCTTTGTCCTTTCGATGGATCGCATTCAAATTCTAGCTTCTAGTTAATCAAATGGTCAATAGTTGTTCCCTAGTTTCGAGTGAACACGATCAAGAAAGCATCATCTCGAAACTAGGTCATTAATCATTTGATTCATTAGAATTTCCAAACATTATAGGATTTAAGAATTGTAAAAATATCTAAATCATCATCATCTAAAGATCGTCACAACTCCTACACGAGCGGAGATTACTCAAACATCATGATCACAAACACAATCACAAATTGAGATCTAATCATTATGCTTGAATTAAAAGATAAGCAAGAATATAGAAAATTCACCTTTATTTATCGACAAATTTCGTTACAACTCTCTTGAATTTACAAAAGGAAGGAACTAGATCGTCGATTTCGGCTTCGCTCGGCTCCTTGAGTCACGGATCGGCGTGGATCTCTTGCTCCGTTGAAATCCGGTGTCGCTTGCTAAAGGTTGAAGGCTCTCTTGCTTGAATTGCTCTCGGGATCTTGATCTTGAAGTTGAATTGGAATTGGGGTAAAGGTTTGGCATAAGTTTTGTCACTAAACTTGTGGGAGGAAGAAGATGAATGAATTCTTGACAATTTGCACCCTAGATCTAGGCTCCTTTTTATAGACCAAATTCTAGATCTAGAATTTGAATTTCCCTCCAAGAGTTTGTTAAGCCAAAATTTGAATTTCCCTCCAAGAGTTTGTTAAGCAAAAATTTGAATTTCCCTCCAAGAGTTTTTTAAGCCGAGCCTTCTAGATGTGCCACGTGGAGCTTCTGGGGTCTTCTGGAAGCTTTGGCCGTTAGAAGTAAGCATGTGATGAAATTTGGAGCCTTGATCTCTTAATAAGGCCGTGGATCCGCGGCGCCAAGGGGGTTTGGGCCGCGGATCCACGGCCCTTTAGTGGACTTGGAGCTTTATTTTTCTGGTGTGGTCTTGGGCTGTCATATGGGCCTTTTATGATATTTTAATTTCTATTTGGCCTTCTGTATTGCTATCAGATCTTTAGCTTTTGAGTTGGCATTTCTTTTATCAGATCTTTTCCCAATTTTGGGCTTTTGCTTCTGGAATTTCCTGCATTAGACCCCAGACAAGAGTTGCACAATACAAGGATGATGCGATGCCATGAAAAACACACAATTTCCCTAAAAATGCCGGTTTTAGTATACAGTACAAGTAATCCAGTATTTTATACGTGTTTTGCAAATATGTGTGATATGAATACCGGATACCTTTACTTGACTACAAAAGATAGGGAAATTGCCGTGTTAGAAATGCAGTATTTTCGACTGATCAAAGGGCTATGGTTTTTTGAGAGAAAAAGATGATAGTTTTAGTGTATGGAAATTTGATAGATACTCATTTCACATTTCCACCCGATCCAAAATGGCAACTTCATTAACCGTTCGTCCATAGCTTTGGACGTAACGAGACAAAGTGTTCTACTCATTCTCTACATCAATCTTGGTCATCTCTTTTAGCAAACTTGATGATCGAGTTGCCTCGGTTCAGAGGCGGGAGCCCGTTTAAAGATCCATCGATGTGGTGCCACCTGGACGAGAAGATTGGAGATTCAGGAGATCGGAGCAGCCGCAACAAAGTGTGGGATGATGGTTGAAGACCGAAGGACTCGGATCGTTCGGTATAACTCTGTAAGTCCACGTTGCCCACCCCGGTACTTGCGGGGAGGCGGAAAACGGAATAAAAATCGAATTTTTATGAGATTAGGCAACATGGACTTGACTATGAAGGATCTTTGCTAAACAAAAACAAGCTAAAGCTAACTAGAAACTAGCTAAGTGCTAGAAAGGTTATACCTTGGGCTTTATGTCCTTCTCTCCTTGCTCCTTGGAGTGGTGGAAGGAGGTCACCTTAGTCGTCTTCTCACGTCGAAGAAAGATCCACCCGAAAGCCTCGACCTTTGGCTTCAACTCCAAGCTAGAAGTAACTAGGGTGCAAGAAGTGCTAATCCTTGAACCCTAGATGAGAGTAGAGATTATCAAGAGAGGGTTTTTCTCAAGCTCAAGTGTTTCTCAACACATGAGAGGGGAGAGCTTGAGGGAGAGGAAGAACAAGAGAGAGAATGTAAATAATAGAATGAGAGAATAATATGAAGCATTCTCTCATATATGTGAATTATTGTAATTAGATAATTAGTGAGATAATTGTCATGGCTAAATCAAGACATGACCATTATCATTTCATTTTTAATGCAAATTGCAAGGATCAAAGAGCATCTTCCAAATGAAATGATGATGGTCAAAGTGTCAACCAAGGTCAACAAGTCAAGAAGGTCAAATGGTCAACAACCATAACCATGCACAATTATTAAACTAATATCAATTAACAATAATACACACATAAGCATTAGGGTTAATAAAATGACAATAGTCATTAACCCTAATCAAAGTCCTCTCCCTCTGTCTCAAGCAACTGTGCATACGCACCCATATTCGTGATCCGAGGAACACGAATACAATGAGAAAAATCAATCCCAAATCATATACTAGGATCCGGCTTAAACCAAAGCCCGTTAGTATAAGCTGTCCGGACAGCAAACGTGCACAAGTGCGTGTTAGTGTATATGCCCTAGAGGCCATTACTGTATCATACTAGTTTGTATATTACTTAATGGAAGCTTGGGATATTCACCTTGTATATACAATCTTGCTCAAAATAGTAGTATGCTACTTGGTTTGTTTCTACTTCAATGTGTACATGTGTTTATTTTTGTATATCGCCTATACACATTAGTGGAGCCCTTAGGATCTTTGCTTGATTACCAGCGATGTGATGGCCGTCACACTAGTGGGGCTGGGTAATCTATAAGCACATCCTTATGCAGGTCCCTGGTCGCAGGACTATCGAGACAGGGCATCGATACTCCGGAGTAGACCAGCGCATGCGCTTCTCATCCCAGTGTGGGAGACGGTCTGTCCCACAGCCGTCAGTACGTCGTACTTGAGATAGTATGCGGGTGCTCGTTAGGTTACGGGTACACTGGACAGGACTCGTCGGGAACTGACTAGTTGGTATTATGCCTATCGTCAGTTATCAGTTCCCAGGTGACATGAGTACAGCTTAGTCCGCTGACTTGACACTGTCACTTCGCCTCGAGTGTGTTCCCACTGTACTTTGATCACTACCCTACCACGGCTCAAAGGAGTCATGCAAACAGGTAGTGGTTGGGTGCAGTCCCGAAGCACTTGGAGGCAGTGACGGTTAGACAGGATTCGTCTCTCCCGGTATTGGGGGTTGACATCGCGCTGTGTCTAGGAGATCCATTACACGAGTAGTCCCTGGCCAGGGCAAACGAGATATACTGGTAGGCTTCCAGTGTTATCTCAGGGTGTTTTGGGCTTCGCTCCGGCACGACTTGTACCGCTATTGGGGGACTGACGTTTACCGCCCCCTAGGCCCGCCATGCGATGTATCAGACGAACAGACCGGACTGTACGAAGAATGTCACACTCAGGCTCAGTAGGAGTTCAGATGGGTTTCGCCTCGTCGGTCTTCTTGTCGGCATTACCTGGGGACCGTTACGCACAGCTAGTGCCGCTTGCGGTCTGTGGTTAAACCCACTGCCAGCGTAGTGTCGAGTCTTTAGAGTCCCACACAGAAAGCTTTTCGCCTTTAGGCAAAAGAGTAGAGGTCGCATGGTATTGCGGCAGGTCGCATGGTTTTTGCGACAGGGTTCGGTCACATCCGTGCACTTGTGCACGTACAGTGTCCGGACAGTTTACACTAGCGGGCTTTGGTTTAAGCCATATCCTAGTGTACCTTTTAGGATTAGATTTATCCAGTATGCATTCGTGTTCCTCGGAACGCGGATGCGTGTGTGTATGCACAGTTGACAGGGAGACAGAGGCAGCGGATTCTCATTAGGGTTGTTGGCAGTTGACCGTTGACAATTTGACTTTTTGGTCAACCCTAATGAGAATATGATATGTGATTAACTATTATATTAATTAAGTATTATGGTGACATGGTTGTGGAGGATTGACTTGGTTGACTTGTTGACTTTTGTTGACTTGTTGACTTTTGTTGACTTGTTGACTTTGTTGACCGGTTGACTAGGCTTGACTAGTTGACCATCATGATAACCATAGCCATCATTTCATGGCAAAGACTTTTGTTTGCTTGCTCATTTGTGTAAAATGAGTGTATGAAATGATATGGTTATGGTTGCTTCAACCATCACATAAGACTTTTTTTAGTATGATGAGTTATCATGACTTTGGATTATGAGAGGGTGAGAGACAAAAGAGTTGCTCATTCTTTCTTGCTCATTCTCTCTCTTGTTCTTGAGCTCTCCTTTTGCTCTCACCCTCTTGCTCTTTTTCCCTCTCTTTAATCTATGGTTCTCTTGTCTCATGAGTTGAGAATCAAGAACCATAGATAAAATCCCACACAAACTATTCTCTACTCATTCTAGTTCACTAGGTTTAGCAAACCAAGTGAACTAGTTTCTTCAAAGAACGAAGAAGGAGCTAAAGGTTGGAGCTTTCAGGTGGATCTATCTTCGGCGTACGGAGACGACGGGAAGAAGCCAATCCGGACCACCATCGGAGTTTGAAGACGAAGGAGTTCAAGACAAGCAAGGTATAACCCCCTAACCGAGTAGCTAGAAACTCGTAGTTAGGTTGCTAGATAGATGTTTAACCAAGATCCGGGTTTTAGGTCCATGTTACCACCTCCGTAAAAATCGTTTTTTACCAAATTCCGCATTCCCGAAAGTACCGGGAGAGGTAGCATGGACTTACAGTGGTATCAGAGCCTAGTTAAACTCTATCTAACATGTTAGCTAGTAACTAGAAGATCGATCAAAGAAAAAGTCCCAAAAACGAACTTCAAAAATTCGAGTTTCTGTCGATTTTTTTACTGTTCAAAAGTTGATTATTTTAACACCTAAAATCGGCTCAGGGTTTTTAAAAGACACTGTAGAAAAATCACCAAGTGATTCCCCTAAACGAGCGCGGAAACGCGGCAATAGCTTGCTGTTGCCGCGGTTCCGCGGCCTCCTTGCCCCCTCTCTGGTGTTTCTTTGCTACAGTGTGCTTCTGGGGGTATTTTGGGATTTTTGGTATATATATTTTCAACCCAGATTTTCCAGAACGAAAATTTTATTTTGGGGTCCCGAAAATCCGTATTTTTGATCGAACTTCTAAAAGACTTAAGCTAACGGGTTTTTCTGTAATGTGATATTTGTATTGAACTGTAAGTGTACGGCGGCGCCCCGGCCGTCAATCCGACGGCCAAATGCGGAAGCGGTGATAAACTTTAAATTT
The DNA here is from genome assembly GCA_030015575.1 of Agapanthus africanus. Taxonomy (NCBI): domain Eukaryota; kingdom Viridiplantae; phylum Streptophyta; class Magnoliopsida; order Asparagales; family Amaryllidaceae; genus Agapanthus; species Agapanthus africanus. The sequence goes on from CM057349.1 coordinate 164,628,285, forward strand.
TCTTGAACTGGCAAACCGCCGCGCACTAATACCCGGATCGAACCACTAACTAGTCCTAGCTATCTACAAGAAAGGGAATAGAGATATACCGACGATCCATGTCCTCCGGTCTTCTCGTCATCGTCCCGATCTCCTGCGGAATGTCCCGTCTCCTCCTCGTCGCCGGAAGTGCACCACATCGCCTACTTCTTTTACGGGCTCCCACCTCAATGCCGAGGCAACTCGGGCACGAAGCCGGCTACTCGACGTGCCCAAGGATCGCTGTAGAATATCTAGTGAGCAAGTCACATTTTTGGGGTTTGTGGAATTGCCTTTGTGGTGGAGGAAAAAGAACTTGGAATTTTGGAGAGTTTTCTTGTGTGATTTTTGGAGCATGAAGAGAACCAAAAATTTCCACACATCAAAATGAAATCCCCTCTCTTGCCAAGGAATGGCCGCCCCCCCCCTTTTGAGTGTGATTGGAGAGAGAAAGAACAAAGACAAGGGGGTGGGTGGAAAGTGAATGATGAAGAAAAGCCAAATGATCACCACAAAAACCAAACACTCAATCAACTCAATCAACAACCATGATGCTTGCAAAGTCAAGCCATCATGAAGCTAGAAGTCAAGGTCAATGAGAGACTATCATGATACAACAATAAGCAAAGACCCCCTCCACAAATACTTATTTGCAACAATGCAAATAAGCCCTCCTCCACCAATCTTCGGCCAATGAACGATACAAAGGAAATCGGCCGAAACGAAAAGCAAACTGGCAACTCCAGAAAACTGGTCCCGTAATAAATTACAGGAAAACCCCGATACTGTGCATACACACCCGTATTTGTATTCCGACCGAAACACAAATGCAATGAGACAAAATCTACACTGTACTATACTAGGATCCGGCTTATACCAAAGCCGGCTAGTAATATCCGTTCGATCCTGATCCGTGCAATACCGCACGTATCTGATCGAACCCTTCCATATATGCATACGGCCTATAGTACAGACTGTCCGATCCTGATCCGTGCAATACCGCACGTATCTGATCGGACCTTGCCATATCTCCATACGGCTTCTACAACCTTTCGCCCGAAAGCTGAGTAACTGAAATGTGGGGGACTTTAAAGACTCATCAACACCTTGGTTGTGGATTTAACCACTAGCACGTTAGAGGTATAAGCCAATACATAACGGGCTACCAGGTATTGACCAAAAGGGACGTCTGTGAGCGAACTCAGCCTGACTCCCTACTGAGCCTGTCAGTGACAATATCCGTACAGTCCGGTCCGTTCGTCTATGAGCATCGCATGGCGGGCCTAGGGGGTTGGTAAAAGTCAGACCCCCAAAAGCGGTACAAGTCGTGTCGGAGTGTAGCCCAGAACACCCTGAGATACTACTGGAATACCTACCAGTAAATCTCCTTGCCTCGGCCGAGGGCTTCGTGTAATGGCTCTCCTAGACACAGCACGACCTCACCCCCAATACCGGGAGAGACGAACCCCTGAAGATACGCTCACTGCCTCCATGTGGCTCGGGACTGTACCCAACTAAAACCTGTTTGCACGACTCCTTTGAGCCGTGGTAGGGTAGTAATCAAAGTACAGTGGGAACTCACACGAGACAAATGACGATCCCCAGGTCGATGAACTAACCTGCACACATGTCACCAGGGAACTGCCATCTGACGTCTGGTATATGACCAACTAGCAGGTTCCCGGCGAGTCCTGTCCGGTGTACTCATAACCCAATGAGCACCTGTATACATCTTAGGTGATCCAACTGACACCAGTGGCTTGTGAGACCGGCCACCGCCCCTCGTCGGGGTCTCGACTGTAAACACTAGTCTACTATGGAGTATCGATGCCCTGTCTCGAAACTCACACGACTAGGGACCATTTAAGGATATGCTTATAGACCCCCAGCTCCCACTTATATGATCGCCCTCATACTGCTGGTGGTCAAGCAAGAATCCTAGGGGCTCTATCAACGTGTAATAGCGACGTGTCAGGTCACTTAAAACAGTACACGATGATAAAGGTAAACCAGATAGCACACTATCATCTCGAGTAAGACTGTCCTACCGGGATAGGTCCTCCATCAATCATTACAATCACGTACCTGTGACCTAATAATTGACTCTGAGGGCACTATCTCCAACAATCTCCCACTTGCACTCAAGGCTAATTATTGCGATGTCGCATACTCACAGCCCGTGTGATACCGAACACTCAACTCCTCTACTAGTCAGTCTCACAAAGCTCGTTTGCGAAACTATTGCGTTCGAGGAATAGCCTCAGTGAGTGGATCCGCTTTGATGTCTCTTTCAATGTCTCTCTAAATCTCAAGTTCGCGGAGAAACCCATCTCCCGAAATGAGCAATACCTGTCTTAGAATGTGTCTGGATGTCTGATGGGACATAGCTCATAAATGAACTCCAAATCCAAACTTCTTAGACTGTATCGTCAACTGAACTTAATCAGTATCCTGCACCATGCCTCCCTCAGTATTGCCTTGGACCAACTGTCCAAAATACTGCCCCTCGTCAGAAGGAAAAACTATAACTCTGACAACCTCCTTGTCGTCCATGTCACCTTGGAAGCCTGGAATGATAACTGTCTCCCGAATGAGGCTGTCGTTATCATATCCACTTATGTTCTAAAACTGCTTCCGACCGTTTCTCCAGGATTGGATCAATGTCAACTTATTGCATCTAGTGCAAGAACAACATCTGGTGTGGTACTTGACATCTCATGATTGACTCAATTGCCTGAGCAAGTGATCTTCCAATCATGCACATCCCTCTCCCCTTTAGTCTGTAAGACACCTTTAGAGAGGGTGACTCCATTACCTGCAGGTACACTACCGTGCCAGGAGTCGTCCATCCTAAATACTCTTAGAATGCTGTCAAGTACCCTGATTGGGAAACCACCCAAATCTAGATCTAATACCATAGATCCAGTAACCAGTATGTCTGATATAATGTCCAAGTCCTGTGTGGAGAAACCACTGTGTGACGACCAAAATATAACCGATTGTAGTATAGGAGTTTCCTTTCCTACTTTGTGTATGTCATCCAAATATCAGGATATCACACCCTACTACCTTCTCAACAGATCCATCCCCTATTCTGATGAAGTCAATCCCATGACTGTCATGTCAGAAGTAGATGATCTATCTCCGCTACATCTGCTTTAGTCTATAAATAGACATAAGCTACCTGTCCACCAATGCTTCCGCTGCTCCCACTGATTACGACAACCCTCTGACAGAGTCATATAGACGTACACTTCTAAAACTAGTTTAGAACGACGCTATACTCATCCTCCCACCGGGTCTCGCAGCCTGGAACAACAGCAATGGTAATTGTGGGTAAACAAGAACTTCCCTGTCACCGTCCTTGAGGCTACCGTAGTACCTCTCGGGTGCCTGAAGTTACCCACCTTATCTGCGGAGTGGCCAATGGAATGTCAATCCAGATTGAATCTTTAGGTTCCTTGTCAAATCTTCAGTAATCGTTTGTGGTTCTGGAATCACTTCCAGTTCTACCATACTCCCACTACTGTTTTTCTGAAAAAATCCATTTTTAACAAAACTGTGGCGAGTCTAGAACAATATTGCTATTGTTCATCCAGATGGTAGAAAGTCAACCCTCGTCATAGCCTGGGTCAACCCACAAACAGCCATTACAGAAACGTGCCTTGAGTTGTCCAGTGTCTGGTTTTAATCATAAACCGGACAACTCCCCGTACCTTAACAACGTTAAGATATGAACTGTTCTATATCCAATATAGAAACAGAGGCACTGATTTAATTGAACCAGATTCAAATCATGCAGCTGTCTCCAGTGCATGTCAACTAAATGGAAGGAGGCCGATCAGCGTTACTCAACTTAGGAATGCTTCCAATTATGAGTAACCTGAAAGAGAAGCAAGATCTCTTAATCATTACTATCAACTGAATACCATTCACAAGTATCTACATCTTCGATCTCTTTGAAGAATCCTGATACTTGCTACATCTGGTTCTCTACTCTATTCAAATACCTATAACTTCTCAAAATTCGGACCCTGTGTTTCCACGAAACACCTGTCTAAAAACTAGAGAAGTCATAAGTAAACCGAATATAGTACGAGGACCTACCCCTCTGTCCTGATGGACCCTGGACAACATACAATACTCTGTATAAGTCCCTTGAGTCTGATAACTCATTCACTGTGTGTCGCAGGTTGAAAACTGTACTTATGGTTAAGAAGAATTACACCGCTGTTTAATGCTCCTTACCTAACCATCCACTGATATAGGTAAATGTCGTAGACATAATTTCAGAAAGGTATATCTCACTCTATGGAAATAGACGTACAGATATATCAATTTGAAATTGGTGCATAACTGCGGATATTCAAAACCAAATATTTGCCAACCGGCAAACAGCCCAGGTGATTTCCTCAAATATCACCGATTACAACGAATCCCGATATAATGAGGATGATCACCCAATTCCCAATAACTTACTCCAACTCATCATCTGTAAAACCATACAGATGTGAGAATCATACCTGGTAAATACATACCCTGGAGCAAGTGTCTAATCGGGAAATCAGTTTTCCTTTAACAGTACACAGTGAGACTGAAACATTGAAATGTTTCGATGGGGTATCCTGGTATTCCTAGTAATGCCTCTTCCAGATTCACGACTGTAACCGTATAATTCTTTACCACCTCTCCAAATCCCTTCATATGTTTTTAGTCTTTACCTTCTGCACACCCCTTTAGGCCAAATGGTTTTCTTCCTTCCCTACCGTTCGGCACCAGCCTATGGTTTGGAAGAAGACTATCCAATAAGCATAATGGGTGTACTGTCCCAATCCTAGGAACACTCGCAATGCGAGAGGAGGTGAAGATAAAAGACACCTGAATAAACCTTATTCCTATTTCTCCTGAACCAGAATCCATCCCCGAACTGGAACAAGTTCCCTTCGAGTTCGTATATAACCATACGATGGAGTATCCAATAAACTGTGGATCTTCGTAGTGATACGGAGTGTCCTGGAGAAATACAAAGGTGACGTGGGAGTGGTAACGAAATACCTGGTTTGGTCGTGAATATCAGTTGCAATTTACTTTGCCCTCTTACTAATCCCTTGCTTTGTCTGAACTTAATACCTTCTGTACACCATCGTTAGGCTAATTGGTTTTCTTCATTCCCTACCGGTCGGCACCAGCCTAAGGTTTGGAAGAAGACTATCCAATTTGCGTAATAGGTGTACTATCTCCTAAACCAAGGAGTACTCGCAACCTGAGAGAAGGTAAAAGGAAAAGACAACTGAATAATCCTATCCGTTTTCTCCAGAACCTGAAACCATCCTCGAATAAATTCCTTCGAGTTCGTATCAACCATACGATGGTTTTGTCCAATGGAAGTGGACGTTCGTAGTAATACGGGGTGTCCTGGAGAAAAGGGTAAAAGTAGGTGTGGCAATGAGGTTTGCAACTCTGACAATCCAAAAGCCGGTGTTAAGAAGGTTCGGTCAACTTGGTCACTGAGTCATAGTCTTAGGGTTGGGTCAATGGTCGCTGCCAGAGAGAGAGAAAAGAAACACTCAGCGTGCACTCTAACCTAGATCAGAATGGTTACCAATTCATCTAATCTGGAAACCTCCCACTGTACCTCAAATTCTCCTCCAAACCTGAAAGAAGAATTAGTCGGGATCACCCGAGGAGTAAACTAACTCATCAGTGGGAATCGGGATCCAACTATCATCGCATGATAACGTGACGGAATCCGCTCACATCATCATACTCCAGATGGTATGCGCATATCTGGCAAGTTTCAGTTCTTTTGAAACTCCCGATGTGATTTATGCCCCATGCTCTTATGACCTTGGCGTGAGGTCAAAATATCATAAGTCACATGTCAAGTTCTGCCCGTCATTATCCAGGTTAATCTGAACCCACCCGTACATACCCTTGACGTAGGCCAAAATAGTAGTACGACTGTCCCAAACCAACGCATCTATCTATGCAACAGATAAATACCCGGCAGCTACCAATCACTATGCCTTGGCGTGAGGTCAAAATACATAGCTTGAATACTACCGAATATTTAACTGAAATGACGGAGGGCTACGAATGGTTTCTGGCGAAAACCTTTAACGTAATGAACTTGATATCGTTGAAGGAACGGATAGCTTTTTAGAAATATAGTGACGACAACTTCCGCTAAAGAGGTCACTCCCGGTGAAGGGATCTCGGCTCTTTCCCCGTAGAATGGGGTGCAGGATATTCCAAATGAATACCACGGTGCAAAGCAAAAGTAATCGGCTATAGTGAAGTTATTGCCCTGACGCAAACTTCTGTCCAAGGGGTCACTCCCGGTGAAGGGATCTCGGCCCTTGCCTCGTCGACTGAGGAGCAGGATATTCCAACTGAATACCACGATGCAAAACAAAAGTAAACGTCCTTGCAATAACAGCTTTTTGAAAAGTGTTCCAACAACATCAGATTAGGTTTGTTTTTAACTCGCATTGATCCGAATCAATGCAGTCCCATCAATTGATCACACCAAAAAGAACGAAAATATACTGATGTACGTATATGCCATCCGCATTCACCACTGGGTCCCGTCATTACCCGTTAGGTTAGCTAACTAACGACAGAGTGGGGACTGGACTAGCGCGGATGTAAAACATATACAACATCTACTAATATATATACTAATATATAGTATTCGCTCAAGGCGTGAATAAAAATGCAACATCACAGAGAATGAACAGCATCACAGAAACAATACAGATATCTGGGATCCCCGGGTTTCACAGAGCCGCTGAAACCCGACGTTCCCCTGGTCGTGTGGATAGCCTGTGCAATGAAATCCTAGACCCCTACGGGCGCGGCAAGTTACCCGCCAAAACCTGAAGCGAGGCAGCCCCCTTCAGCACCGTGAATGGACCACCCAGCACTTCACGGAATCCGGTAACTTGGGCACCCCTCCTGGGTCAACCTGTACCCCCTACGAGTGCGGCGAATAGCCCGCCAATTCTAGAGTGAAGCCCCCTTCGTCTCAATGCCATGAGATGCGGGCTTGTTGCCCTCTAGAACCCGGCTATCCGTGCACCCCTCCGCGGGGCAATCCTAGTACAGAAAGTAAAATATACATACAACGGGTACATCGACCGCAACCTGGCCGTGCCCCAAAATAATAATACAATCAGGCAGTGACGGCAGTCCACATGTCGGACGCTCGCCCCGCAATATCAAATGTACATAATACAATCACAACTGTACTAGCATTGCATCCAGGCTATCCCCCACGACCGATCCGCAACATCACGGCAAAAACAGAACATCAACGTGAAAGTCACGTTCGCAAATCCGTCTAACCGGGCTATAGCAGTTAGACCGGATTTACCGATCAAGTGACATTCACGGTCGCAGATATAATGTAAATACTGTGAAATAATGTGTTTAAAATATCCGATTGATCAAACTTTAACAAGTGGGCCCCCAAGTACTACTGTAGCACATCAAGAAATTCTGGGCCCAAAATTAATATTCCAAAACCCCAATTTTAACCACAGAAGCCCACTGTAAAAACCCGACCCACTGAACCCTTCATACTGCGGCGGAACCGCGGCAACAACTAGGGTTTTGCCGCGGTTCCGCGCTCCCCTGAAGATATTAGTGACTCGAATTTTTCCAGTAGTCTTAGATCTTTCAGCACAGTGCTTTTATGCAACCTGAAAAATTTTTCGACACCAAAAATTTCCAACAGAAACTGATGCTGAAGGAAATGCGGGTTTTGGGATTTTTGATCGATCCGAATTGCAAACACATTAAACCAAGCTAGACTAAGTTAATGGCGAGGCTCTGATACCACTGTAAGTGCACGGCGGCGCCCCGGCCGTCAATCCGACGGCCAAATGCGGAAGCGGTGATAAACTTTAAATTTTCTTGAACTGGCAAACCGCCATGCACTAATACCCGGATCGAACCACTAACTAGTCCTAGCTATCTACAAGAAAGGGAATAGAGATATACCGACGATCCATGTCCTCCGGTCTTCTCGTCATCGTCCCGATCTCCTGCGGAATGTCCCGTCTCCTCCTCGTCGCCGGAAGTGCACCATATCGCCTACTTCTTTTACGGGCTCCACCTCAATGCCGAGGCAACTCGGGCACGAAGCCGGCTACTCGACGTGCCCAAGGATCGCTGTAGAATATCTAGTGAGCAAGTCTCATTTTTGGGGTTTGTGGAATTGCCTTTGTGGTGGAGGAAAAAGAACTTGGAATTTTGGAGAGTTTTCTTGTGTGATTTTTGGAGCATGAAGAGAACCAAAAATTTCCACACATCAAAATGAAATCCCCTCTCTTGCCAAGGAATGGCCGCCCCCCCCCCTTTTGAGTGTGATTGGAGAGAGAAAGAACAAAGACAAGGGGGTGGGTGGAAAGTGAATGATGAAGAAAAGCCAAATGATCACCACAAAAACCAAACACTCAATCAACAACCATGATGCTTGCAAAGTCAAGCCATCATGAAGCTAGAAGTCAAGGTCAATGAGAGACTATCATGATACAACAATAAGCAAAGACCCCCTCCACAAATACTTATTTGCAACAATGCAAATAAGCCCTCCTCCACCAATCTTCGGCCAATGAACGATACAAAGGAAATCGGCCGAAACGAAAAGCAAACTGGCAACTCCAGAAAACTGGTCCCGTAATAAATTACAGGAAAACCCCGATACTGTGCATACACACCCGTATTTGTATTCCGACCGAAATACAAATGCAATGAGACAAAATCTACACTGTACTATACTAGGATCCGGCTTATACCAAAGCCGGCTAGTAATATCCGTTCGATCCTGATCCGTGCAATACCGCACGTATCTGATCGAACCCTGCCATATATGCATACGGCCTATAGTACAGACTGTCCGATCCTGATCCGTGCAATACCGCACGTATCTGATCGGACCTTGCCATATCTCCATACGGCTTCTACAACCTTTCGCCCGAAAGCTGAGTAACTGAAATGTGGGGGACTTTAAAGACTCATCAACGCCTTGGTTGTGGATTTAACCACTAGCACGTTAGAGGTATAAGCCAATACATAACGGGCTACCAGGTATTGACCAAAAGGGACGTCTGTGAGCGAACTCAGCCTGACTCCCTACTGAGCCTGTCAGTGACAATATCCGTACAGTCCGGTCCGTTCGTCTATGAGCATCGCATGGCGGGCCTAGGGGGTTGGTAAAAGTCAGACCCCTAAAAGCGGTACAAGTCGTGTCGGAGTGTAGCCCAGAACACCCTGAGATACTACTGGAATACCTACCAGTAAATCTCCTTGCCTCGGCCGAGGGCTTCGTGTAATGGCTCTCCTAGACACAGCACGACCTCACCCCCAATACCGGGAGAGACGAACCCCTGAAGATACGCTCACTGCCTCCATGTGGCTCGGGACTGTACCCAACTAAAACCTGTTTGCACGACTCCTTTGAGCCGTGGTAGGGTAGTAATCAAAGTACAGTGGGAACTCACACGAGACAAATGACGATCCCCAGGTCGATGAACTAACCTGCACACATGTCACCAGGGAACTGCCATCTGACGTCTGGTATATGACCAACTAGCAGGTTCCCGGCGAGTCCTGTCCGGTGTACTCATAACCCAATGAGCACCTGTATACATCTTAGGTGATCCAACTGACACCAGTGGCTTGTGAGACCGGCCACCGCCCCTCGTCGGGGTCTCGACTGTATACACTAGTCTACTATGGAGTATCGATGCCCTGTCTCGAAACTCACACGACTAGGGACCATTTAAGGATATGCTTATAGACCCCCAGCTCCCACTTATATGATCGCCCTCATACTGCTGGTGGTCAAGCAAGAATCCTAGGGGCTCTATCAACGTGTAATAGCGACGTGTCAGGTCACTTAAAACAGTACACGATGATAAAGGTAAACCAGATAGCACACTATCATCTCGAGTAAGACTGTCCTACCGAGATAGGTCCTCCATCAATCATTACAATCACGTACCTGTGACCTAATAATTGACTCTGAGGGCACTATCTCCAACATGAACGTCTACTAATCGCTATATGTCGATTAGTGGGGGTTATACAAATCTGTGATCTGTAATGTTGCTGGAATGTGTATATGAATATGTTGGATTGTCGCGGGTGAATAGCCGGGGGTTGTGAGACGAGAGTTTTCTTTTCTTTCAATTCATGTAAATTTGTAAATTGATGTAATAATTATTTGTATGGCCGCACAACCGGGTCGGGGTTGTAGCCGTCATTGTATAATTTCTTTTTACTGTTTCTGCTCCTAGGATAGACCCATGGAGGGGGTGCACAAACTACCGGGTATGCCGAAGTGTCGAGTGGCCTACTCATGGAGATGAGGGAGGTTACTACGCTTCGAGTACTTGGCGGGTAGTTTGCCGCACCCGTAGGGGTCTTAGGTGGGGTTTTGGCTATTCACCGCGACCGTGTAATCTGTTTGTCGTTACAGGCTCGTGCGAATTACAGATTCCTAGTATATCCAATGTATTCATCTGTGATCTGAAATGTTTATCATTGCAGTATATCTATATATGATATTATTTAGGCGTTGCTTATGTTTTACAGCCGCGCCAGCCCAGCCCCCGCTCTGTCGTTAGTTAAGTAACCTAACGGGTAATGACGGGGCCCCGTGGCGAATGCGAATGGCATAAGCGTACGTCATATTTTGGTTGTTTTCTGCAATGGTAGGATTAAATGATGGGACGCATTAAAAGAACTAATGCAAGAATATCACGCATTAAAAGAACTAATGCAAGATAATAAACCAAGTTAAAGTCGTTGGAACACTTTCGAAAAACCACTCGGTTCTTTTCAAAACCAACTTTTAAAAGCGGAGCTTGAGCCACTCCTTTTAAAAGCTATCTCGTTCCATCGACCAAATCAAGTTCACTACGTTCACGGTTTTTCCAAAACCATTCATAGCCCTCCGTCGTTTCACATGAATAGTCAATAGTATTCAAGCTGTGTTTGTTGGCCAAAGTCAAGGCATAGTGATTGGTAGCTATTGGGTATTCATGTGCAGCATAGATAGATGCGTTGGTTTGGAACAGTCGCACTGCCTTGTTGGCCAAAGTCAAGGGTAGGTGCGGGTGGATTCAAATTAACCTGGAGAACGACGGGTAGAACTTGACATTTGACTTATGATTTGTTGGCCAAAGTCAAGGTCATAAGAGCATGGGGCAAAAATCCACATCGGGAGTTTCATAAGTACTGAAACTTGCTAGATTTGCATACCATTTGGAGTGTGATGATTCTGGTAGGATTCCTTCAGTTTCGTCACGCGATGATATTTGGATCCCGATCCTACTGTGAGTATATGCTACTCCTCGGGAAATTTCTCACTAAACGATCAATGCTATAAACCAAGTAGGTGCCTAGAAAGGTGTTAGCGGGGCTACGCCCCCAGGGAAAAGAGGTTCTTTAATTAAGGAACTTCGCGAAAGTGTTGGAAAACCTCCCTCGAAGTACCGACACCGGCCTGGCTGAACGGTTAAGCAAGTATTGTGCGGTGGGATTGATCCCGACTAATTCTTCCTTTATGGTTTGAGGAGGGATTCGAGAAACAGTGGGAGCCATCCTGTTTAGACAAACTAAAAACCACTCTAAACTTGCAAGAGCTTCATGCTGAGTGTTTCTTCTTCTCTCTCCTAATTGCAGCGACCAAATCGACATGACTGGACTTAAGTTACTCCTAGATAAAAACAAACTGACAGGGCCAAATTACAAAGATTGGCTCATGAATGTCAAGATAGCAATCACTTACGACAAGCTGGGGTATCTTCTTACCACCAAAGCTCCCCCTGTCCCTGGTCCCACTTCCAGCGTCGCGGATAAGGAAATCTGCAAGACTTGGGAGATTGATAGCGCGAAGGCCAAGTGCCTCGTACTTGCCTCGATGGACAACGAACATCAGAGGAGGCACGAGAATATGGACCTTGAATCCATATTTCTCCATACAAAAGAACTGTATGGAGAGCAATCTCGTATCGCAAGATACGAAGCGTCGAAAAAGTTATTCTCGACAAAGATGGCCGTCGGATCATCAGTAGCCGAGCACGTGCTAAAGATGATCAGCTACATAGAGGAGCTCGCGGACCTAGGGACCACATTGGAGAGTGAACTCTATACGGACATAGTTCTCCAGTCCCTTCCTTCCACTTACGCCCAGTTCATACTGAACTTCAACTTACAAGAAAAAGAGGTTGAACTTTCAGAGCTCCTCAACATGCTGAGGAGCGCAGAGGGCACCCTACAGAAAGGTAGGGAAACATCCACTTTGTTTGTAGGAGGATCATCTTCTTCTAGGTCCAAGGCGAAAGCCAAGGGAAAGAAGAAGAAAGCCCCCGCCAAACCAAGGGGCGGTGTTAGTAAAGTGGATACGAAGGGAAAAGCTAAAGCAACAAAGAAAGCGGGGAAGCTTGTGGATAAGGAAGAATGCTTCTATTGTCATAAGAAAGGACACTGGAAGAATGATTGCAGGGCCTGGAAGGCCAGAACACAGGAATTGAAGCAGGTTGCAGCTTCAGCTTCAGGTGTGTATGTTATTGAAAACTGTCTTTCAATAAACTCTACTTCCTGGGTATTGGATACCGGATCAGGATCTCATATCTGTAATTCTTTGCGGGCGTTGAGAAACCGTAGGGTTTTGAAGGCAGGTGACATGACCCTCGGAGTTGCGAACGGAGCTAGCATGGATGCTAAAGCCGTGGGGGACTATCACCTGGGAATGTCAGATGGACATGTTTTGGTTTTGCGTAATTGCTTTTTTGTACCCAACGCAACTTGTAATATCATTTCTGTATCTTTAGTTTCTAAAGAAGGTTATGAATTTGCGTTTGTAAGTAATGTTGTAAACATTCACCTTAATCAAGTTCTGATTGGGTCAGGTACATTGAGTAATGGTATATACGTATTGAACCAACCACAGATTTTCAATGTCCAGAATACACACAAAAGAAAGTCTCCAGAAATAAATCAGACTTTCTTGTGGCATTGTAGACTGGGTCATATCAATGAGAGAAGGTTGATGAAGTTACATACAGAAGGGTATTTGAATGTGTTCGAATATCAGTCGTATGCCACTTGTCAATCCTGTCTCAAAGGAAAGATGACAAAGACTCCGTTTACTGGACATGGAGTAAGAGCGAGCGAGCTCTTGGGACTCGTACACAGTGACGTGTGCGGTCCAATGTCTACACATGCGCGAAGCGGCCATTCTTACTTCATTACTTTTACGGATGATTTCTCAAGGTACGGTTATGTCTTCTTAATGAAACATAAGTCCGAAGCCTTTGGAAAATTCCAGGAGTATAAGAATGAAGTAGAGAAACAGACCGGCAAAAGTATTAAGATTCTAAGATCGGATCGAGGTGGAGAATACTTAAGTGCCGAGTTCCTGGACTATTTAAAAGAGAACGGAATTCTCTCTCAGCTTACTCCTCCATACACTCCGCAACATAACGGTGTATCGGAAAGACGGAACCGCACCCTATTGGATATGGTGCGGTCCATGATGGGTAACGCTAAGTTACCGCGATCATTCTGGGGATATGCGCTAGAATCAGCCGCATATCTTTTGAACCGAGTTCCTACTAAGACTGTGCCTACTACGCCATATGAGATGTGGTGTGGGAAAAGACCCTATCTTAAGCACATTAAGACATGGGGATGTCCCGCTTTTGTCAAAAAGCAGCATGCGGACAAGCTCGAGGCACGCTCAGTACAGTGCAAGTTTGTGGGATATCCAAAGAATTCCAAAGGATATTTCTTCTACTGTGAAGAGGAACAAAAAGTTCTTGTTTCTCGTCATGCCTACTTCTTAGAAACTGAGTTATTGGAAAACCAGATAAGTGGGAGCGCAGTAGAACTGGAAGAAATTCCAGAGCCACGGACTATTACTGAAAGTTTAGTGGAACCAGAGGGTTCGGAAGAACAGGACATTCCTACGCCGCTCCGCAGAAGTAGTAGGCAGACTCATCCGCCCGAGAGATACTACGGTTTTCTCATAGACGGGGATAGAGAGGATTGCATCATAGATTATGATGAGCCTACTAGCTTCTAGCAGGACGTTCAGAGCGTTGACTCAGTGAAATGGCTGGATGCAATGCGGACCGAAATGGAGTCCATGTACACCAACAAGGTATGGACGTTGGACATTGCTCCAGACGGGGTAAAACCCGTAGGATGCAAGTGGATCTTCAAAAGGAAGATTGGTGTAGATGGACAGGTTGAGACCTATAAAGCTAGGCTGGTAGCAAAGGGTTTTCGTCAAAGACCTGGCTTGGACTATGACGAAACCTTTTCTCCAGTAGCCATGCTGAAATCCATTCGGATCCTTCTTGCCATTGCTGCCTTCCACGATTATGAGATCTGGCAAATGGACGTAAAGACAGCTTTTCTAAATGGAAATTTAGAGGAGTGTGTCTATATGGACCAGCCAGAGGGTTTCATTCAGAGTGGGAGCAGCGGAAAGGTGTGCAAGTTGCTTAAGTCCATCTATGGACTAAAGCAGGCATCGCGGAGTTGGAACATCTGCTTTGATGAGACGGTCAAAGAATTTGGCTTTATCAAAAATCCAGATGAACCATGCATCTATAGTAGATTTGTAGCGAGAACTGTAGTATTCCTCGTTTTATACGTGGATGACATTCTCTTAATAGGAAATGACATTCCTATGCTACAATCTGTCAAGGGGTTCTTGTCGCACAGGTTCTCCATGAAAGACCTGGGTGATGCCTCTTACATCCTGGGGATCCGGATCCATCGTGATAGATCCAAGAGAATATTAGGACTTTCACAGTCCAGGTACATCGACACCATACTGAAAAGATTCAGTATGGAAGATTCCAAGCGCGGTAACCTACCGGCTTGTCACGGGATCACCCTCTCTAAAGAGATGTCTCCCAAGACTGATTTGGAGAGGGATCGCATGTCTATTATACCCTACGCTTCTGCGGTAGGCTCTATAATGTATGCGATGTTGTGTACCAGACCGGATGTAGCTTATGCACTGAGTGTGGTAAGCCGGTATCAGTCAAACCCTGGGGAGAAACACTGGATAGCGGTAAAGAACATTCTCAAGTACCTGAGAAGGACTAAGGAGATGTTCTTGGTATATGGCGGAAAAGACCTCCAGATCGAGGCCTTTGCTGACTCCAGCTTCCAGAGTGACAAGGATGATTCCAAGTCCATGTCGGGTTTTGTCTTTACCCTCAATGGAGGGGCGGTGTGTTGGAAGAGTTCCAAACAGGAAACCGTTGCAGACTCGACGATGGAAGCGGAATACATCGCTGCATCTGATGCCGCAAAAGAAGCTGTCTGGATGAGGAAGTTCTTGAAAGAACTTCAGGTGGTTCCGTCCATTGTTGATCCAATACCTCTGTATTGCGACAACAACGGGGCTATAGCTTTAGCGAAGGAACCCAGGTCCCATCAGAGATCCAGGCACATCTTAAGGCGGTATCACCTGATCAGGGAGATCGTAGATCGCCAGGAGATCGAGGTTCGGAGAGTCGCTTCAGAAGATAACACTGCAGATCCATTCACCAAGGCCCTGCCCCAGACTCAGTTCGAGCGGCTGATCGAGATGATAGGTCTTCGATACGCCAGTATATGGCCTTAGTGCAAGTGGGAGATTGTTAGTGTATATGCCCTAGAGGCCATTACTGTATCATACTAGTTTGTATATTACTTAATGGAAGCTTGGGATATTCACCTTGTATATACAATCTTGCTCAAAATAGTAGTATGCTACTTGGTTTGTTTCTACTTCAATGTGTACATGTGTTTATTTTTGTATATCGCCTATACACATTAGTGGAGCCCTTAGGATCTTTGCTTGATTACCAGCGATGTGATGGCCGTCACACTAGTGGGGCTGGGTAATCTATAAGCACATCCTTATGCAGGTCCCTGGTCGCAGGACTATCGAGACAGGGCATCGATACTCCGGAGTAGACCAGCGCATGCGCTTCTCATCCCAGTGTGGGAGACGGTCTATCCCACAGCCGTCAGTACGTCGTACTTGAGATAGTATGCGGGTGCTCGTTAGGTTACGGGTACACTGGACAGGACTCGTCGGGAACTGACTAGTTGGTATTATGCCTATCGTCAGTTATCAGTTCCCAGGTGACATGAGTACAGCTTAGTCCGCTGACTTGACACTGTCACTTCGCCTCGAGTGTGTTCCCACTGTACTTTGATCACTACCCTACCACGGCTCAAAGGAGTCATGCAAACAGGTAGTGGTTGGGTGCAGTCCCGAAGCACTTGGAGGCAGTGACGGTTAGACAGGATTCGTCTCTCCCGGTATTGGGGGTTGACATCGCGCTGTGTCTAGGAGAGCCATTACACGAGTAGTCCCTGGCCAGGGCAAACGAGATATACTGGTAGGCTTCCAGTGTTATCTCAGGGTGTTTTGGGCTTAGCTCCGGCACGACTTGTACCGCTATTGGGGGACTGACGTTTACCGCCCCCTAGGCCCGCCATGCGATGTATCAGACGAACAGACCGGACTGTACGAAGAATGTCACACTCAGGCTCAGTAGGAGTTCAGATGGGTTTCTCCTCGTCGGTCTTCTTGTCGGCATTACCTGGGGACCGTTACGCACAGCTAGTGCCGCTTGCGGTCTGTGGTTAAACCCACTGCCAGCGTAGTGTCGAGTCTTTAGAGTCCCACACAGAAAGCTTTTCGCCTTTAGGCAAAAGAGTAGAGGTCGCATGGTATTGCGGCAGGTCGCATGGTTTTTGCGACAGGGTTCGGTCACATCCGTGCACTTGTGCACGTATAGTGTCCGGACAGTTTACACTAGCGGGCTTTGGTTTAAGCCAGATCCTAGTGTACCTTTTGGGTTTGGATTTATCCAGTATGCATTCGTGTTCCTCGGAACGCGGATGCGGGTGTGTATGCACAGTTGACAGGGAGACAGAGGCAGCGGATTCTCATTAGGGTTGTTGGCAGTTGACCGTTGACAATTTGACTTTTTGGTCAACCCTAATGAGAATATGATATGTGATTAACTATTATATTAATTAAGTATTATGGTGACATGGTTGTGGAGGATTGACTTGGTTGACTTGTTGACTTTTGTTGACTTGTTGACTTTGTGGACCGGTTGACTAGGCTTGACTAGTTGTCCATCATGATAACCATAGCCATCATTTCATGGCAAAGACTTTTGTTTGCTTGCTCATTTGTGTAAAATGAGTGCATGAAATGATATGGTTATGGTTGCTTCAACCATCACATAAGACTTTTTTTAGTATGATGAGTTATCATGACTTTGGATTATGAGAGGGTGAGAGACAAAAGAGTTGCTCATTCTTTCTTGCTCATTCTCTCTCTTGTTCTTGAGCTCTCCTTTTGCTCTCACCCTCTTGCTCTTTTTCCCTCTCTTTAATCTATGGTTCTCTTGTCTCATGAGTTGAGAATCAAGAACCATAGATAAAATCCCACACAAACTATTCTCTACTCATTCTAGTTCACTGGGTTTAGCAAACCAAGTGAACTAGTTTCTTCAAAGAACGAAGAAGGAGCTAAAGGTTGGAGCTTTCAGGTGGATCTATCTTCGGCGTACGGAGACGACGGGAAGAAGCCAATCCGGACCACCATCGGAGTTTGAAGACGAAGGAGTTCAAGACAAGCAAGGTATAACCACCTAACCGAGTAGCTAGAAACTCGTAGTTAGGTTGCTAGATAGATGTTTAACCAAGATCCGGGTTTTAGGTCCATGTTACCACCTCCGTAAAAATCGTTTTTTACCAAATTCCGCATTCCCGAAAGTACCGGGAGAGGTAGCATGGACTTACAGTGCGCGGATGTGAACGAACCCTGTCGCAAAACCATGCGACCTCTACTCATTTTGCCTAAAGGCGAATAGCTCTCTGTGTGAGACTCTAAAGACTCGACACTGCGCTGGCAGTGGGTTTAACCACAGACCGCAAGCGGCACTAGCTGTACGTAACGGTCCCCAGATAGATGTCGATAAGAAGACTGACGAGGTGAACCCCATCTGAACTCCTACTGAGCCTGTATGTGACAATCTCCGTACAGTCCGGTCTGTTCGTCTGATACATCGCATGGCGGGCCTAGGGGGCGGTGAACGTCAGTCCCCTAATAGCGGTACAAGTCGTGTCGGAGTGTAGCCCAGAACACCCTGAGATAACACTGGAAACCTACCAGTATATCTCGCTTGCCCTGGCCAGGGACTACTCGTGTAATGGCTCTCCTGGACACAGCGCGATGTCAACCCCCAATACCGGGAGAGACGAATCCTTTCTAACCGTCACTGCCTCCAAGTGCTTCGGGACTGCACCCAAAAACTACCTGTTTGCACGACTCCTTTGAGCCGTGGTAGGGTAGCAATCAAAGTGCAGTGGGAACACACTCGAGGCGAAGTGACAGTGTCAAGTCAGCGGACTAAGCTGTACTCATGTCACCTGGGAACTGATAACTGACGATATGTATAATACCAACCAACAGTTCCCGCCGAGTCCTGTCCAGTGTACTCGTAACCTAACGAGCACCCGCATACTATCTCAAGTACGACGTACTGACGGCTGTGGGACAGACCGTCTCCCACGCTGGGATGAGAAGCGCATACGCTAGTCTACTCCGGAGTATCGATGCCCTGCCTCGATAGTCCAACGACTAGGGACCTGTATAAGGATGTGCTTATAGATCACCCAGCTCCCACGAGTGTGAGCGCCATCACAACGCTGGTAATCATGCAAAGATCCTATGGGCTCTACTAATATATATATCAGCGATATGCTAAAAGAAACACATGCACATATTAAAGTAGAGACAAACCAAGTAGCATACTACCATTTCGAGAAAGATTGTATATACAACTGTGAATATCCCAAGCTTCTATCAAGAATATACAAACTAGTATGATACAGTAATGGCCTCTAGGGCATATACACTAACAAACTCTTCTACCCACTTTGTAGTTTGTTAGTTTAGCTTTAATGGTAGATCCGGGTTATAGTACGCGATAGCGCCAGTTGTAAAAAGTTTTTGTTCCACATTTGGCGTCTGTTAGACGGCCAGGGCGCTACCATGTACTTACAATAC
The DNA here is from genome assembly GCA_030015575.1 of Agapanthus africanus. Classification (NCBI taxonomy): domain Eukaryota; kingdom Viridiplantae; phylum Streptophyta; class Magnoliopsida; order Asparagales; family Amaryllidaceae; genus Agapanthus; species Agapanthus africanus. Next base: position 164,647,417 of record CM057349.1, read on the forward strand.
CTTCTGGAGTGTGATAACTTGAGTGGCTTCCATCAAGTTATCATGCGATGATAGTTGGATCCCGATTCTCACTGATGAGTTAGTTTACTCTTCGGGTGATCCCGACTAAATCTTCTTTCAGGTTTGGAGGAGAATTTGAAATTACAGTGGGAGGTTTCTTGATTAGATAAAGTGATAACCATTCTGATCTAGGTTAGAGTGCACGGAGAGTGTTTATTTTCTCTCTCTCTCTTTGGCAGCGACCATTGACCGACCCTAGACTATGACTCAGTGACCAAGTTGACAGAACCTTCTTAAAATACTGGCTTTTGGATTGTCTGAGTTGCATAAGTCATTGCCGCTCCTTCTTTTACCCTTTGTATTTCTTAGAACACCCCGTATTACTACGGACATCCACTTTCATTGGATAGATCCATCGTATGGTTATATACGAACTCGAAGGGACTTCTTCAAGGATGGATCCAGGTTCAGGAGAAATAGAATTGGTTTATTCAGTTGTCTTTTATTATCACATTCTCTCAGGTTACGAGGGCTCCTTGGTTTAGGAGAGTACACCTATTACGCTTATTGGATAGTCTTCTTCCAAACCATAGGCAGGTGCCGAAAGGTAGGGAATGAAGAAAACCAACTAGCCTAAGTAGGGTGTGCAGAAGATAATATGTAAAGACAAATAAAGGGATTAGAAAGAGGGCAAAGTAAATTGCGACTGTCATCATTCACGACCAAACCATATACTTCATCGCCACTCCTATTTCACCTTTTTTCCCCAGTTCGGGAGAAATAGAATAAGGTATTATTCAGTTGTCTTTAATCATCACCTTCTCTCTAGCTATGAGTACTCCTTGGTTTAGGAGGGTACACCTATTATGCTTACTGGATATTCTTCTTCCAAACCATAGGCTGGTGCCGAACGGTAGGGAAGGAAGAAAACCATTTAGCCTAACGATGGTGTACAGAAGGTAATGAATAAAGACAAATAAAGGGATTTGGAGAGATGGCAATAAAATATATGGTTAAAATCATGAATTGGATTATGGAAGAGGCATTACTAGGAATACCAGGATACCCCTACGAAACATTTTCATGTTTCAGTGCATTGCTAAAGGAAAACTGATTTCCCGATTAGATACTTACTCCAGGGTATGTATTTACCAGGTTTTATTCTTATATCTGTATGGTTTTACAGATGATGAGTGGGAGTAGGTTATTGGAATAAGGTGATCATCCTCATTATATCGGAATTCGTTGTAATTGGTGATATTTGAGGAAGTCACCTGGGTTTTTGCCGGACGGCATGTATTTGGTTTTGAGTATCCGTTGTTGTGCACCAATTTCAAAATGATATATCTGTACGTTTATTTTTATAAAGTGAGATATAACTTTTTGAAATTATGTCCGTGACATTTACCTATATCAGTTGACGATTGGGTAAGGGGCATTGAACAACGGATTAGTTCTTAATCATAAGTATAGTTTTTAACCTACGATGCACAAGTTTTGAGTTATTTGACTTAGCGGACTTATACAGAGTATTGTATATTGTCCAGTGTCCATCAAGACAAAGGGGTAGGTCCTCGTACTCTGTTCTGTTTACTTGTAACTTCTCTAGTTTTTAGACAGGTGTTTCGTAAAAATACAATGTCTAAGTTTTGAGAAATTATGGGTATAAGAATAAAGTAGAGAGCCAGGTGTCGCAAGTATCAGGATTCTTCAAAGAGATCGAAGATGTAGATTCTTGTGATAGGTATTCAGTTGATAGTAATGGTTTTGAGAAACTTGTTTTTCTTTCGGGTTACTCATAATTGGATGTATTCCTAAGTTGAGTAATGCTGATTAGCCTCTCTCCATTAAGTTGATATGCACTGGAGACAGCTGCATGATTTGAATCTGGTTCCAATTAAATTAGTGCCTTTATTTCTATATTGTATATAGAATGGTTCATATCTTAACGATGTTAAGATACGGGGAGTTGTCCAGCATATGCTTAAAACCAGACACTGGATAACTCAAGGCACGTTTCTATAATGGCAGTTTGTGGGTTGACCCTGGCTTTGACGAGGGTTGACATTTCTACCATCTTGAAGATCAATAGTGATATTGTTCTTGACTAGCCACAGTTTTAGTAAAATGGATTTTTTCAGAAAACAGTAGTGGGAGTATGGTAGAACTGGAAGTGATTCCAGAACCGCAAACGATTACGGAAAATTTAATAGGACCTATATATTCAATCAGGTTTGACATTCCATTAGCTACTCCGCAGATATGGTGGGTAACCTCAGACACCCGAGAGGTACTCCGGTAGCCTCAAGGACGGTGACAGTGAGGTTCTTGTTTACCCAGACTTGACACTACTGTTGTTCTAGGCTATGAGACCCGGCAGAAGGTTAAGTATAGCGTCGTTCTAAACTAGCTTTAGAAGTGTACGTATATATTATTCTGCCAGAGGGTTGTCGTAGTCAGTGGGAGCAGCGGAAGCATTGTGGACAAGTAGCTTATGCCAATTTATAGGCTTGAGCAGATATAGCGGAGATAAGATCATCTATTTTTGATGTGACAGTCATGGGTTTGACTTCATCAGAATACGGGATGGATCTGGTGAGAAGGTAGTATGGTGTGATGTCCTGGTATTTGGATGACATACACAGAGTAGGAAGTAAAATTCCTATACTACGATCGGTTGTACTGTGGTAGTCACACAGTTGTTTCTCCACAAAGGATATGGATATAATATTAGACATTCTGGTTTCTAGATCTATGGTTTTAGATCAAGATTTGGATAGTTTCCCAATGTGGGTACTTTGACAGTATTCTAATAGTATTTTAGAATAGATGACTCCTGGCATGGTGGTGTACCTGCAGGTGATGGAGTCACCCTCTCTAAAGGTGTCTTACAGACTAAAAGTGAGAGGGATGTTCTTGATTGGCAGATCACTTGCTTAGGCAATTGAGTCAATCCTGAGATGTCAAGTACCACACCAGATGTTGTTTTTGCACTTGATGCGATAAGTTTATATTAATCCAAACCTGAAGAAATATAAGGAAGCAGTTTTAGAACATAAGTACTTGTTCTACGGATTTGATGACGGCAGCCTCCTTCGGGAAACGGTTATCATTCCAGGATTCAAAGGTGACATGGATGATAGAGTGATTGTCAGAGTTATAGTTTTCCCTCTGACGAGGGACAGTATTATGGACAGGTGGTCCAAGAGGATACTGTGATAGGCATGGTGCTGAATACTGATTAGGTTCAGTTATCGATAAAGTCTAAGAAGTTTGGATTTGCAGTTCATTTATGAACTAGGTCCCATCAGATATTCAGACATATTCTAAAGACAGGAATTACTCGATTCGGGAGATGGCTTTCTCCGCGAACTTGAGATTATGAGAGACATAGAAAGAAACATCTGGGCGGATCCACTCACTGAGGCTATTTCTCGAACACAAGAGTTTTACAAACTAGCTTTGTGAAACTGATTAGTAGAGGAGTTGGATGTTCGGTATCACACGGGCTGTGAGTATGCGACATCGCAATAATTAGCCTTAAGTGCAAGTGGGAGATTGTTGGAGATAGTTCACTCAAAGTCAATTATTGGATCGCAGGTACGTGATTGCAATGATTGAGGCAGGACCTATACCGATATGACAGTCTTGCTCGAGATGATAGTATGCTATCTGGTTTGTCTTTATCATCGTATACATGCTTTAGTTCACTATTGCATGATGATAGAGCCCATAGGATTCTGCTTGACAGCCAGCAGTATGATGGTGATCATATACGTGGGAGCTGGGGTCTATAAGCACATCCTTGAAGTGTCCCTAGTCGTAGGAGTTTCAAAACAGGGCATCGATACTCCAGAGTAGACTAGTGTATACAGTCGAGACCCCGACGAGGGGCGATGGCCGGTCTCACAAGCCATTGGTGTCAGTTGGTTCACCTAAGATGTATACAGGTGCTCATTGGGTTATGAGTACACCGGACATGACTCGCCGGGAACATGGTAGTCGGTATTATACATATCGTCAGATAGCAGTTCCCTGGTGACATGTGTACAGGTTAGTTTGTCGACCTGAGATCGTCATTTGTCTCATGTGAGTTCCCACTATGCTTTGATTTCTATCCTACCACGCTCAAAGGAGACGTGCAAACAGGTAGTTTTTGGGTACAGTCCCGAGCCACATGGAGGTAGTGAGCGGATCGTCGGGGATTCGTCTCTCCCGGTATTGGGGGTTGATGTCGCACAGTGCACGGGTGACCATTACTAGAAATCCTCGGCCGAGGTAGTTGAGAATTACTGATTTGGATCAGTAGTTTCTTAGATGGTGATGGGCTTCATGCCGACACGATTTATCGCGTTATTAGGGGTCTGACTTTATCCACTCCCCTAGACTCGATATGCGATACTCTTTAGACGAACGAACCGGACTGTACGGATATTGTCACTGTTAGGCTCAGTAGGGTTTATGGATGAGTTCGCTCGTCAGCTTCCCTTCCAATCAATACATAGGCAACCGTTACGTACAGCTTGTACCTCTAACGTGCTAGTGGTTATACCCAGTGCCAGTGTGTTGATGAGTCATTAGAGTCCCCCACAGACACTTTCCCAAGTTCGGGCGAAACGTTGTAGAGGCCATATGGTTTTATGGCAGGGTTCGGAAAATGCACGTGCGTTTTCGCACGTGTCGTTTTTCGGGCAGATAATACTGGCAGGCTTTGGTTTTAGCCGGATCCCAGTATTTTACTGTGTAGATATAATATCTTTGTCTCAGTTGCATTTGTATTCGGTCGTAATACAAATGCGGTATTTTTATACTGTTACGGGGTTATCCTGAAATTCGTTTTAGGATCACTTTTGGAAGTCGCCAGTTTTCAGTTTTCTATCAGCCGTATTTAACATTCGGTTAAATGCGGATTTATCTTTTCTTGATGAGTGTGGAAGCTTCTAGATGATGACTAGGATGATGAGGTGGCTAGTGAATCATTAGTTCATTAATGGTTGCATTTAATGAAAAGATGACTAGGTTAATGCATCTTCTTTTGCATTAATTGTTTGCATTAAGTTTGTGCAAGGTGTTATGTGTTAGTTATATGTATGCCCTAGAGGCCATTACTGTACATACGATGTATATTGTAGTGGATGCTTGGACATATATAGGGAAGACTTTCTTGCTCGACAAGATAGTATGCTATCTGGTTACACTTTACCTTAACGTGTATACTGATTGTCTCTCTGTTACATGTTGGTAAAGCCCTTAGGATGTGTACTTGACTGCCTGGACTATGATGCGGATCATACTAGTGGGGACATGGTAGTCCATAAGTACATCCTTCATGCTCCCTAGTCGTGGGTGTATCGAGACAGGGCATCGATGCACCAGAGTAGACTAGCGTATACGCATCTTGACCCATATGATGGGCAATGGATGATCCCATATCCATCGGTGTTTGACATCAAGGATGGTGTACGGATGCTCAGTAAAGACTGGGTACACTGGACGGACTCGCCGAGAACTCCCAGATGGTATTATACCTTACGTCAGATGGCAGTTCTCTGGTGACACTGGTACAGAGTAGTCTGTTGACCCGAGATCGTCATAGAGACTTGTGTGATTCCCACAGTGCTTTGATTTCCACCCTACCACGTCCAAGAGGGCATGCAAAACAGAGGTTTTTAGGTACAGTCCCGAATCACATGGAGGCAATGAGCGATAGGAGGGGATTCGTCTCTCCCGGTATAGGGAGTTGATGTTGCGCTGTGTTTGATTGGCTATAACCGGAAATCCCTGGCCAGGGTTGCTGAGATTTATTGGTAAGTGTTACTAGTAGTTTCTCAAACTGTTATGACCTCATATCGACACGACTTATTGAGCTACTGGGGTCTGACGTTTACCACCCCTAGGAGAGATATGCGACATATCAGACGACGAGACCGGACTGTACGGTAAGTGTTACTGGTCGGATTCACAGGAGTGTGAGCGGGCTTGCTCGTTGATCTTCTGATCGCTCAATACCCGGGTGGCCGTTACGTTTAGCAGACCGCTTGCGGCTTGTGGGTGTTTGATATGATCATCACCTACTGCCGGCGTATTGACGAGTCTTTAGAGTCCTACACAGAGGTTTCCTGGCTCAAGCGAAACGAAATAGGAGCGCATATGAGATATGTGCGGGCCCGAGAATAATACTAGTATGTGATACTGAATTCTATTCTCGCGATTTGTATCATCGGACGGTTATATAAGATATAGCCGGGTTACCGAATCAAGTGTTGATTCGATACATTGATACACTTGATATTAGTCGGTTATATGCAGTATGACCGGATCATTAAATAAGTGTTGATTTAATGATTTAATGTATAATTATATATTTGATATATTATTTTACATTAACTAGTATTTGTTCACTTAAGATTGATTTTCTCACTTGATGTGCACAAGTTGTATATGTGATATATTTTTGTGCACTAGTTTGTATCATGTTTGATGATACATGCAAACTTGTGTGTGTGTATCACTTTACCCATGTTTAGGTTAATGGTTAGGTTTTATTTATTTTATTTATTTATTTTTGCAAAAATAAAATGGTGGCTTTCTTGTTTTATGCTTGAAGCTTCATGAAGCTTTGAAAAGTCTAGCCATTTTGTTTTATGCCTTAACCTAACCATTACACCTAAACCCTAGTTTATTCTCTACATGTGTTAACTTCACCCATGGTTGCATTATGATAAGATTCACTTGAATTTTCTTTTAAGTTAATTCTTTTTCATTTTTCCTTCTTCTTCTTCTTCATGAAGAAAAGAAAACCTTTCTTGAAAATTTCAAGTGATGAAATCAAGTGAGAAATCCAAATTCAAAGTGAACCCACTTCCTATTTCTTCATCCTCTACCATTTGCCATGTTGTATAGGGTATTATCTTCACAAGTTTCATGACCTAGTGAAGATGGAGCTTGAGTTTGAGTCGCCTCGACGTAGATCATCTTCGGCATTGAAGTCAACGACCTAGCCCGATCATTTCTCCGATGAAAGCAACGCTAGAGTCCGGGATCCGGTTGATCGCAGCAGAGTGACATCATCACGGAGCTAAAGAAGTGGAGGACCGGATCTACAAAGGTTGTAATCCCTTTCCCTTATAGTTAAAGTAGTTAACTTGCATGCTTTCGCCTTACCTCTAGTTAACGATCTCTATTAGGGTTTCTCGGCACACCTAAATTTTTGATTTTGGCATGGTTGATGCCTTGTGGAATCTCTTGAGTGTGCTTAGGAACCCTATAGTGGTATCAGAGCCAAGCTAGAGCTTTAGGAGATGTGTAGACGATGTTAGAAGTCCGATCGAACCCGAAACCCTAATCGAATACCCCTCTCTGTACATTTTCTGGAACTGTGGAATTTTGTGAATTAAAAATATCCAAAAAAATTCAGCAGGGTTTTATAGGGATTACTGTGCAGCACGTGCGCATAAGTCGACCACCGAACCGCGGAACCGCGACATGAGCATGGCTCATGCGGCGCTTCCGCGGCCGTACAGTCGCAATATTCTTTAAATTTTGCACAGTGATCTCTTTCTGTAAGTGCTGTGTTTTCTGGGAATTTTTAATATTTACACTCAACAGTTGAGTTTTCTGGGTTGTTTTGGGGACTCGATGTTTCGATCGGATTGTTTAACTTTGTTTATGTTTTTCCGGGTATTTTAGAACATGTTAAAAAGTTCGACCGGATATAAATACTCACTTTTTCCCCAGACGGGAAATTTCCAAGTGTTGGATTTTTCCGTAGTTTAAGAACGTTCTAAGTAGTGCAAGTAACACGATGGACCCTCTAGAAGACAACAAACCTTAACTCGATTATGTGACCGTCTTGAACTGCCCTTTGAACCTTAGGCTTTGGGGCAGTATGGCGTGCCACATGTGAGGCGTTGGCTTGACCCTTCTACGGCCGGACCGTTGGTACTGTGGCATGAAGTGGATGTTTTTAAACTTATTTCAAGTGTTGAGCTGTTTCGGGAAAACTTGGGTGTTTGATTGTTCGATCGGAAAGTTTAACATTTTCTATTTATCTGGAATGTGATACAATATTTGGAATTCATAAGTAGTTATGAGATAACTGATTTGGATGTTATTAACATAGCAGTTTAGTCTCACTTGATCGGTTGCCACGGAATTTTGATGTGATCAAAAGTCCGTCGCAATCATGTAGCGTACGCGGATACTCGCCGGTAAACTTAATAGACAGCTACACCCCATAGCCCCGACCAAGTGACTGTAGGAGAACCCCGTCGCCAAAAAGCATCTATTTGGGTGCTCACGGCAGCGGTGTTCCGCCTTAGTGCACTTCGTCGACAGTATCAGGGGTGCGGCCGTCTACTAAAGTTTGCGATGAGCATTCGTTCTGGATGTCGGGAATCTTGTTGAATTGCCCGACTTGATATTGAAAAGAGTTTTCGATAATGAGACTAAAATGCGGGGTTTATAATTGTTAGGCATGCGATGTCTAAGAAATTCATTTGGTTAGGCATACGATGTCTAAGGAGGTTGCGGATTCCAACTGTTGTAGTTTTACACTTTTTTTCTGCGACCGTAAGTGTAATATGTGATATCGCCGGTTTCGTTGCTATATGTCAACGACAATTGGGATACGCATACTTGCTTACGTTGATGACATGTGATGTTATGTGTTGCTGGATATGTTATATTGGATCGTCGCGTTTGAATAGCCGGGGGTTTTATGTGAGATGAGAGTTTTTCTTTTTCTTTCATGTAAAATTCATTTGTATGTAATATTCTTTTATTGGGGCACTTCCAGGTTGCGAAGATGTCACCGTTGATGTATATTATTTACTTTTCCGCATTAGGATAGACCCAAGGAGGGGAGCACAAGTAACCGGGTTCTAGGGTCCAGTGGGAGACCAACTCGATGAGTCGAGACCGGGTCTCCTAACCCTAGAATTGGCAGTGTTGTTTGCCGCTCTCGTAGGGGTCTAGGGGTGTGGGTTTGGCTATTCATCGCGACCGTGGAATCCATGTTTTATACAGGCTCGTATTGAAAACACGGACGTCCTAGTATATCCAATATTTCATATATGTTTCTTCTGCTGCGATATCTGTGATGTGATCATTTGATATGTTGTGATAGATACTGTATATAGTATATATGATATATTATATAGACGTTACTTATGTTTTACACCCGCGCTAGCCCTGCCCCGCTCTGCCGTTAGTTACCTAACCTAACGGTGCACGAGGGGACATCGAGGCGAATGCGGATGGCATAAGTGTACGTCGTATTTATCTGTGATGTTTAGGTGACTTAAATGATGGGACTTCATTAATGAGATTAATGAAATAAAAGAAACCTAATGATGTTGTGGAATCGAATTTTCAAAAACAGGTAGCTACAGTTCTTGCTTTGCATCGCGGTGTTCCTTGTAGAGCATCCTGCACCTTATTCGATAAGGAAAGGGCCGAGATCTCTTCACCGGGAGTGACCCTTTTAGCAAGAACTGGCAGATGCTACACCCCTCGGTTTGTATTTTGATTGCTTTTGGAGTTTTTGCTTTGCATAGTGATATATATGATATATCCTGCACCTTATTCGATGAGGAAAGGGCCGACGATCCCTTCACCGGGAGTGATCCCTTTAGCAAAACTAGAAATGCCTCAAAAACACTCCATTTTAAAATCATTTGATTCTACAACGATATCAAGTTCATTACGCAATAGGTTTTCAGAAAAACCTGTCGTAGCCCTCCATCATTTTAGATAAGTCCTACTTAGTATTCGTGCTACGTTTGTTGACCTCCGTCAAGGCGTAGTGTATGGTAGCTAACTAGTATTTATCTGCTTATGCATATGATGCAGATTGGATTAGGGTAGTCGTGCGACCTTGTTGACCTCCGTCAAGGGTCGTGCGTGTGGGTTTGATTTAATCAAGAAATGACGGGTTGAACTTGACTAGTAGCCTATGGTTTGTTGACCTCCATCAAGGTCATAGGGTGCTAGGAGCAAAATTATCGGGAATTTCAAGTGTTGAAATTTGCAATGAGATTGCATACCTTCTATGAGATAGTTGGATCCCGATACCCGCTGCGAGTAAGAGTTACTCCTGGGAGAGTTTTACACATTACAATTAGCCGATCAAGTAGGTGTCTAGAAAGGTGTTAACGGGGTTACGCCTTTGGGAAAACGAGGTTTACTTTAATTAGGTCCGTGCGAAAGCACGGGGAACCTCCCTCAAAGTACCGACACTGGCCTGGCTGAAAGATTGGCGAACTTGTAGCGTGTAATTAATCCCGGCTAGTCTTTCCTTTAAGGGTTTGATAGAAGATTTGATAAAAACAGTGGGAGCCATCCTGATTAGATAAATTAATAACCAATCTGATCTTGCAAGAGCATACGCTGAGTGTTTTCTTCTCTCTCTCTAGGTAGCGACCATATCACGCCTTAATCAAGATAATAAAACGGATATATTGACCGAACCCGCTTGTTATACTGAGCTGGGGAAAGTTGGTCCCGCTCCAACTTATAAATGTTATAAGACAGAGCAGGAAATTGGGGAATACCAGATTTCCCGTGCCGCCCAAACGAAGAAAGTGCATGCTGATGCATCTTCTTCGGGTGTGTTCATTACATAAAAATGTGTCTCAGTATCCTTGACGTCCTGGGTATGTGATACCGGATCAGGATCCCGCATATGTAAACTATTACATGGGCTACAGATAGGTAGAGAACTGAGAACGGGTGATAAGTTTCATAAGACAGAAAACAGTGCAAGTGTTGCAGCGAAGTCAGTTGGTCACTGTCACCCTGTATTACCAGAATACATTGATTCTGAACAAATGTTATTAGATACCGAACCTGATATACAACATCATATCAGTCTCTTTATTAATAAAGAAATGATATAATTTTGTATTGTTGGATAATGTTTTGAACATTTCCTATATCAAGAGTTGATCGGTTCAGGCACGTTATCTAAAAGCATTGACGTTCTAAATCAAACTACAGATCTTAGTATACTGAACACACACAAGAGGAAGAGTTCAGAAATGAACAAATCCTTCTTGAGGTATTGTAGACTAGGTCATATCAATGCGACCCGGCTAGCTGAAGTTACATTTAGATGCATATTTAACTTAGTTTGAATTTACATCTTATGAAACTTGCCGGTCATGTCACAAAGATAAAATGACTACAGCTCTGTTTATTGGAAACAGAGAAAGAGTTAGTAAACTCTTAGGATTGATACATGCTGATGTATGTAAGTCCCCTGTCTACACATGCCAAGACCGGTTCTTTGTACTTCATTACATTCTCTGATGATCTCTCAAGATTCAGACATATGTTCCTATTGAAACACAAGTCCGAAGCTTTTGAGATATTCACGGAATATAAGTTAGAAGTAGAGAACCATAAACTGGGTATAAGTATGTCCTTTGATGAGATCAAGGAGGAGAATACTTGAGCACGGAATTCCTGTACTATTCTAAAGGAGAATGAGATTCTCTCTCAGCATTACTCCTCTGAATATACCACAATACGTCGGTGTATCGGGGCAGAGCAAAAACACCCTATGTGATATGGTGTGCTCTATGATGAGTACTACTGAGTTTCCTATTTCCTTTTGGGAGTTATGCACTTGAGAAGCTGCATACCTATTGAATAGGGTTTAAATCAAATCAGTTGCCTACCACTTCATATGTGATATGGAAAGGGAAGAGCCCATATCTTAAGTTTGTTAAGATTTGGGGTTGTCCGGACTATTTCTAAAAGCAAAATCCGGACAAGCTCGAGGCAAGGTCTGTTATGTAGAACAGGAAAGGTTCCAGCTATACAAACTGCAGCAGATGATATGGTAGAACCAAAGGATTCAATAGTAACCAACGAACCTCAGCCTCTCCACCGATCTAGTAGGGTTCCTCACCTACCTGAGAGATACTTCGGTTTCTCTATGACAGTGGGAGCGAGGATTGCATCATAAGATGATGACCCAACTAGTTTCGAGCTAGCCATCAGGAGTGGGACTCTGTAAGAATGGATGGATGCTTAGCGATCTGAGATGGAATCCTTATACGCCAACAAAGTATGGACTTTGGTTGCTTTATCTGAAGGGTTAAATCCCTATCAGGAGCAAAAATATCTTGAGAAGATTACTTGGTGTACATGGAAAAGTTGAGACTTTCAAAGCTAGACTTGTTAAAGCTTTGCATCATTAACCAGGTACGGATTATGATGAAACCTTTTCTAAGTAGCTATGCTTAAGTCCATCCAGATCCTACTTGCCACGGCTACATACCATGACTACGATATCTGATGGTTGGGTGTCATGACTGCTTTTCTAAATGATGATTTGGAAGAGAGCGTCTATAAATACACAGCCAGAGGGCTTCGTAGACAGTGGGAGCAGCGGAAACGTGTGCAAGATGTTTTATGTGATAAAGCAGGCATCGCGGAGTTGGAACATCTTTTTTGATGTGGTACTCAAAGAGTTTGACTTCATCAAAATGGTAGATGAACCTTGTATTTGTTGGAGATAGTGCCCTAAGAGTCAATTATTAGGTCACAGGTACGTGATTGCAATGATTGATGGAGGACCTATCCCGGTAGGACAGTCTTACTCGAGATGATAGTATGCTATCTGGTTTACCTTTATCATCGTGTACTGTTTTAGGTGACCTGACAAGTTGCTATTACACGTTGATAGAGCCCCTAGGATTCTTGCTTGACCACCAGCAGTATGAGGGCGATCATATAAGTGGGAGCTGGGGTCTATAAGCATATCCTTAAATGGTCCCTAGTCGTGTGAGTTTCGAGACAGGGCATCGATACTCCAGAGTAGACTAGTGTATACAGTCGAGACCCCGACGAGGGACGGTGGCCGGTCTCACAAGCCACTGGTGTCAGTTGGATCACCTAAGATGTATACAGGTGCTCATTGGGTTATGAGTACACCGGACAGGACTCGCCGGGAACATGCTAGTTGGTCATATACCAGACGTCAGATGGCAGTTCCCTGGTGACATGTGTGCAGGTTAGTTCATCGACCTGGGGATCGTCATTTGTCTCGTGTGAGTTCCCACTGTACTTTGATTACTACCCTACCACGGCTCAAAGGAGTCGTGCAAACAGGTTTTAGTTGGGTGCAGTCCCGAGCCACATGGAGGCAGTGAGCGTATCTTCAGGGGTTCGTCTCTCCCGGTATTGGGGGTGAGGTCGCGCTGTGTCTAGGAGAGCCATTACACGAAGTCCTTGGCCAAGGCAGGAGATTTATTGGTAGGTATTCCAGTAGTATCTCAGGTGTTCTGGGCTACACTCCGACACAACTTGTACCGCTTTTGGGGGTCTGACTTTTACCAACCCCCTAGGCCCGCCATGCGATGCTCATAGACGAACGAACCGGACTGTACGGATATTGTCACTGACAGACTCAGTAGGGTGTCAGGCTGAGTTCGCTCACAGACGTCCCTTTTAGTCAATACCTGGTAGCCCGTTACGTATTGGCCTATACCTCTGACGTGCTAGTGGTTAAATCTACAACCAAGGTGTTGACGAGTCTTTAGAGTCCCCCACATTCAGTTACTCAGCTTTCGGGCGAAAGGTTGTAGAGGCCGTATGGAGATATGGCAAGGTCCCATCAGATACGTGCGGTATTGCACGGATCAGGATCGGACAGTTTGTACTATAGGCCGTATGGATATATGGCAGGGTTCGATCAGATACGTGCGGTATTGCACGGATCAGGATCGAACAGATATTACTAGCCGGTTTTGGTATAAGCCGGATCCTAGTATAGTACAGTGTAGATTTTGTCTCATTGCATTTGTATTTCGGTCGAAATACAGATGCGGGTGTGTATGCACTGTATCGGGGTTTTCCTGTAATTTATTACGGGACCAGTTTTCTGGAGTTGCCAGTTTGCTTTCCGTTTCGGCCGATTTCCATTGTTCCGTTCATTGGCCGAAGATTGGTGGAGGAGGGCTTATTTGCATTGTTGCAAATAAGTGGTTGTGGAGGGGGTCTTTGCATTTTTGTTGCATCATGATTATAGCACCATACCTTGACTTTCTTTAGTTGATCATGGCTTGACTTTGGCTCATCATGGTTGTTGATGATGAGGTTGGTGGTAGGTGGTTGAGTGTGGGTTTTGATTTGGTGTGACCTTATCTTTATCAATTCTTTTTGCACTTGAGATTTTCCATTCTTTTTCTCCACCCATTTTCTTGTGTGGGGGCCGGCCACATATGCTGTGAGAGAGGGGGGAGAGATTTGTTTGTGTGGTTAATTTCCATTCATGCAATTTCGTGGCCCCCACATTCAATATGTTGATGAATTATTTTTGGGTTGCTTGAGTTAATTGATTTGCAAAAGAGGGGGGGCCTGATTTGGTATTCCCAGAGACTTAATTTTTGCAACCTACCCACATGATTTTCCAGTGAGCACAATTGGGTGCCTGGCCGAGCTCATCTTGATGATATGCTCATTTTGTTTCTCTTAGCAAGCATCCATGAATATCTTTGTGCAAAATTCCTCCAACATGGCAACCTCATAAACCCCAAAATGAGACTTACTCACTAGATATTCTACAGCAAACCTTGGGCACGTCGACTAGCCAGCTTCGTGCCCGAGTTGCCTCGGCATTGAGGTGGGAGCCCGTAAAAGAAGTAGGCGATGTGGTGCACTTCCGGCGACGAGGTGGAGACCGGAGCATCCGCGGGAGATCGGGACGACGACGAGAAGACCGGAGGACTTGGATCAGTCGGTATATCTCTCTTCCCCATCTTGTAGTTAGCTAGGACTAATTAATGGTTCGATCCGGGTATTAGTGCGCGGCGGTTTGCCAGTTCAAGAAAAATTAAAGTTTATCACCGCTTCCGCATTTGGCCGTCGGATTGATGGCCGGGGCGCCGCCGTGCACTTACAGTGGTATCAGAGCCTCGCCATTAACTTAGTCTAGCTTGGTTTAATGTGTTTTGCATTTCCGATCGACCAAAATTCCAAAATCTACATTTTTTGCTAGCGACAGTTTTCTGTTGAAATTTTTTGGTCTCCAAAAATTTTTCAGGTTGTATAAAAGTACTGTGCTGGAAAACCTAAGACTACTGTAGAAATTCGAGACACTGATCTCTTCAGGGGAGCGCGGAACCGCGGCAAAACCCTACTTGTTGCCGCGGTTCCGCCGCAGTATTGATGGATCAGTGTGTACAATTTTTCCAGTAGGCTTTATGGGTTATTTTAGGGGTTTTGGAATATTAATATTGGGCCCAGAATTTCCTGATCTGCTACAGTAGTGCTTGGGGGCCCACTTGTTAAAATTTGATCGATCGGATATTTTAAACACATTATTTCACAGTATTTACATTATATCTGCGACCGTGAATGTCACTTGATCGGTAAATCCAGTCTAACTGCTATAGCCCGGTTAGACGGATTTGCGAACATGACTTTCACGTTGATGTTCTGTTTTTGCTGTGATGTTGCGGATAGGTCGTGGGGGATAGCCTGGATGCAATGCTAGTACTGTTGTGGTTGTATTATGTACATTTGATATTGCGGGGCGAGCGTCCGACATGTGGACTGCCGTCACTGCCTGTTTGTATTATTATTTTGGGGCACGACCAGGTTGCGGTCGATGTACCCGTTGTATGTATATTTTACTTTCTGTACTAGGATTACCCCGCGGAGGGGTGCACGGATAGCCGGGTTCTAGAGGGCAACATGCCCGCATCTCATGGCATTGAGACGGAGGGGGCTTTACTCTAGGATTGGCGGGCTGTTCGCCGCACTCGTAGGGGGTACAAGTTGACCCAGGAGGGGTGCCCAAGTTACCGGATTCCGTGAAGTGCTGGGTGGTCCATTCACGTTGCTGAAGGGGGCTGCCTCGCTTCAGGTTTTGGCGGGTAACTTGCCGCGCCCGTAGGGGTCTAGGATTTCATTGCACAGGCTATCCACACGACCAGGGG
This sequence comes from Agapanthus africanus, assembly GCA_030015575.1. Classification (NCBI taxonomy): domain Eukaryota; kingdom Viridiplantae; phylum Streptophyta; class Magnoliopsida; order Asparagales; family Amaryllidaceae; genus Agapanthus; species Agapanthus africanus. The sequence continues at coordinate 164,663,367 of CM057349.1, forward strand.
AACGTCGGGTTTCAGTAGTGGCTCTGTGAAACCCGGGGATCCCAGATATCTGTATTGTTTCTGTGATGCTGTACATTTTCTATGATGTTGCATTTTATTCACGCCTTGAGCGAATATAATATATTGGTATATATATTAGTAGATGTTGTATATGTTTTGCATCCGCGCTAGTCCAGTCCCCGCTCTGTCGTTAGTTAGCTAACCTAACGGGTAATGACGAGACCCAGTGGCGAATGCGGATGGCATATACGTACATCAGTATATTTTCGTTCTTTGTGGTGTGATCAATTGATGGGACTGCATTGATTCGGATCAATGCAAGTTAAAAACAAACCTAATTTGATGTTGTTGGAACACTTTTCAAAAAGCTGTTATTGCAAGGACGTTCACTTTTGTTTTGCATCGTGGTATTCATTTGGAATATCCTGCTCCTCAGTCGACGAGGCAAGGGCCGAGATCCTTTCACCGGGAGTGACCCCTTGGACAGAAGTTTGCGTCAGGGCATTAACTTCACTATAGCCGATTGCTTTTGCTTTGCACCGTGGTATTCAGTTGGAATATCCTGCACCTCATTCTACGGGGAAAGAGCCGAGATCCCTTCACCGGGAATGACCTCTTTAGCAACGGTTTTCGTCACTATATTTTTAAAAGCTATCCGTTCCTTCGACGATATCAAGTTCTTTACGTTAAAGGTTTTCGCCAGAAACCATTCGTAGCCCTCCGTCGTTTCATATGGGTAGTCAATAGTATTCAAGCTGTGTATGTTGGCCAAAGTCAAGGCACGGTGATTGGTAGCTATTGGGTATTCATATGCAGCATAGATAGATGCGTTGGTTTGGGACAGTCGTACTGCCATTTTGGCCAAAGTCAAGGGTAGGTACGGGTGGATTCAAATTAACCTGGAGAATGACGGGTAGAACTTGACATGTGACTTATGATATGTTGGCCAAAGTCAAGGTCATAAGAGCATGGGGCAGAAATCACATCGGGAGTTTCAAAAGAACTGAAACTTGCCAGATATGCGCATACCTTCTGGAGTGTGATGATGTGAGCGGATTCCGTCACGTTATCATGCGATGATAGTTGGATCCCGATTCCCACTGATGAGTTGGTTTACTCCTCGGGTGTTCCCGACTAATTCTTCTTTCAGGTTTGGAGGAGAATTTGACGGTACAGTGGGAGGTTTCCGGATTAGATAAATTGGTAACCATTCTGATCTAGGTTAGAGTGCACGCTGAGTGTTTCTTTTCTCTCTCTCTTTGGCAGCGACCATTGACCCGACCCTAAGACTTTGACTCAGTGACCAAATTGACCGAACCTTCTTAAACACTGGCTTTTGGATTGTCAGAGTTGCAAACCTCATTGCCACTCCTACTTTTACCCTTTTCTCCAGGACACCCCGTATTACTACGAACGTCCACTTCCATTGGACAAAACCATCGTATGGTTAGATATGAACTCGAAGGAATTTATTCGAGGATGGTTTCAGGTTCTGGAGAAAACGGATAGGATTATTCAGTTGTCTTTTCCTTTTACCTTCTCTCAGGTTGCGAGTACTCCTTGGTTTAGGAGATAGTACACCTATTACGCAAATTGGATAGTCTTCTTCCAAACCTTAGGCTGGTGCCGACCGGTAGGGAATGAAGAAAACCAATTAGCCTAACGATGGTGTACGGAAGGTATTGAGTTCAGACAAAGCAAGGGATTAGTAAGAGGGCAAAGTAAATTGCAACAGATATTCACGACCAAACCAAGTATTCCTTCGCCAATCCTAAATCACCTTTGAATTTCTCCAGGACACTCCGTATCACTACGAAGATCCACAGTTTATTGGATACTCCATCGTATGGTTATATACGAACTCGAATGGAACTTGTTCCAATCCGGGGATGGATTCTGGTCCAGGAGAAATAGGAATAAGGTTTATTCGGTTGTCTTTTATCTTCACCCTCTCTCATTGCGAGTGTTCCTAGGATTGGGACAGTACACCCATTATGCTTATTGGATAGTCTTCTTCCAAACCATAGGCTGGTGCCGAACGGTAGGGAAGGAAGAAAACCATTTGGCCTAAAGGGGTGTGCAGAAGGTAAAGACTAAAGACATATGAAGGGATTTGGAGAGGTGGCAAAGAATTATACGGTTACAGTCGTGAATCTGGAAGAGGCATTACTAGGAATACCAGGATACCCCATCGAAACATTTCAATGTTTCAGTCTCACTGTGTACTGTTAAAGGAAAACTGATTTCCCGATTAGATACTCACTCCAGGGTATGTATTTACCAGGTACGATTCTCACATCTGTATGGTTTTACAGATGATGAGTGGGAGTAAGTTATTGGGAATTAGGTGATCATCCTCATTATATCGGGATTCGTTGTAATCGGTGATATTTGAGAAAGTCACCTGGGTTGTTTGCCGGACGGCAAATATTTGGTTTTGAATATCCGCTGTTATGCACCAATTTCAAATTGATATATCTGTACGTCTATTTTCATAGAGTGAGATATACCTTTATGAAGTTATGTCTGCGACATTTCCTATATCAGTGGATGGTTAGGTAAGGAGCATTAAACAGCGGTGTAATTCTTCTTAACCATAAGTACAGTTTTCAACCTACGACACACAGTGAATGAGTTATCAGACTCAAGGGACTTATACAGAGTATTGTATGTTGTCCAGGGTCCATCAGGACAGAGGGGTTGGTCCTCGTACTATATTCGGTTTACTTATGACTTCTCTAGTTTTTAGACAGGTGTTTCGCGGAAACACAGGGTCTGAATTTTGAGAAGTTATAGGTATTTGAATAGAGTAGAGAACCAGGTGTAGCAAGTATCGGGATTCTTCAAAGTGATCGAAGATGTAGACACTTGTGCATGGTATTCAGTTGATAGTAATGATAAAGAGAACTTGCTTCTCTTTCAGGTTACTCATAATTGGAAGCATTCCTAAGTTGAGTAAACGCTGATCGACCTCCTTCCATTTAGTTGACATGCACTGGAGACAGCTGCATGATTTGAATTTGGTTCAATTAAATCAGTGCCTCTGTTTCTATATGGGATATAGAACAGTTCATATCTTAACGGTGTTAAGGTACGGGGAGTTGTCCGGCTTATGATTAAAACCAGACACTGGACAACTCAAGGCACGTTTCTGTAATGGCTGTTTGTGGGTTGACCCAGGCTATGACGAGGGTTGACTTTCTACCATCTGGATGAACAATAGAGATATTGTTCTTGACTCGCCACAGTTTTATTAAAAATGGATTTTTTCAAAAAACAGTAGTGGGACTATGGTAGAACTGGAAGTGATTCCAGAACCACAAACGATTACTGAAGATTTGACAAGGAACCTAAAGATTCAATCTGGATTGACATTCCATTGGCCACTCCGCAGATACGGTGGGTAACTTCAGGCACCCGAGAGGTACTACGGTAGCCTCAAGGACGGTGACAGGGAAGTTCTTGTTTACCCACAATTACCATTGCTGTTGTTCCAGGCTGCGAGAACCGGCGGGAGGATGAGTATAGCGTCGTTCTAAACTAGTTCTAGAAGTGTACGTCTATATGACTCTGCCAGAGGGTTGTCGTAGTCAGTGGGAGCAGCGGAAGCATTGGTGGACAGATAGCTTATGTCTATTTATAGACTAAAGCAGATGTAGCGGAGATAGATCATCTATTTCTGATGTGACAGTCATGGGTTTGACTTCATCAGAATAGGGGATGGATCTGTTGAGAAGGTAGTGGGGTATGATATCCTGGTATTTGGATGACATACACAGAGTAGGAAAAGAAACTCCTATACTACAATCGGTTATACTTTGGTCGTCACACAGTGGTTTCTCCATAAAGGAAATGGACTTTATATCAGACATACTGGTTACTAGATCTATGGTTTTAGATCTAGATTTGGGTGGTTTCCCAATCAGGGGACTTGACAGCATTCTAAGAGTATTTAGGATGGACGACTCCTGGCACGGTAGTGTACCTGCAGGTAATGGAGTCACCCTCTCCAAAGGTGTCTTACAGACTAAAGGGGAGAGGGACGTGCATGATTGGCAGATCACTTGCTCAGGCAATTGAGTCAATCGTGAGATGTCAAGTACCACACCAGATGTTGTTCTTGCACTTGATGCAATAAGTTGACATTAATCCAATCCTGGAGAAACAGTCGGAAGCAGTTTTAGAACATAAGTGGATGTTCTAGGGATATGATAACGACAGCCTTATTCGGGAGACAGTTATCATTCCAGGCTTCCAAGGTGACATGGACGACAAGGAGGTTGTCAGAGTTATAGTTTTTCCTTCTGATGAGGGGCAGTATTTTGGACAGGCGATCCAAGGCAATACTGAGGGTGGCATGGCGCAGGATACTGATTAAGTTCAGTTGACGATACAGTCTAAGAAGTTTGGATTTGGAGTTCATTTATGAGCTATGTCCCATCAGACATCCAGACACATTCTAAGACAGGTATTGCTCATTTCGGGAGATGGGTTTTCTCCGCGAACTTGAGATATAGAGAGACATAGAAAGAAACAACAAAGCGGATCCACTCACTAAGGCTATTCCTCGAACGCAATAGTTTCGCAAACGAGCTTTGTGAGACTGACTAGTAGAGGAGTTGGGAGTTCGGTATCACACGGGCTGTGAGTATGCGACATCGCAATAATTAGCCTTGAGTGCAAGTGGGAGATTGTTGGAGATAGTGCCCTTAGAGTCAATTATTAGGTCACAGGTACGTGATTGCAATGATTGATGGAGGACCTATCCCGGTAGGACAGTCTTACTCGAGATGATAGTATGCTATCTGGTTTACCTTTATCATCGTGTACTGTTTTAGGTGACCTGACAAGTTGCTATTACACGTTGATAGAGCCCCTAGGATTCTTGCTTGACCACCAGCAGTATGAGGGCGATCATATAAGTGGGAGCTGGGGTCTATAAGCATATCCTTAAATGGTCCCTAGTCGTGTGAGTTTCGAGACAGGGCATCGATACTCCAGAGTAGACTAGTGTATACAGTCGAGACCCCGACGAGGGGCGGTGGCCGGTCTCACAAGCCACTGGTGTCAGTTGGATCACCTAAGATGTATACAGGTGCTCATTGGGTTATGAGTACACCGGACAGGACTCGCCGGGAACATGCTAGTTGGTCATTTACCAGACGTCTGATGGCAGTTCCCTGGTGACATGTGTGCAGGTTAGTTCATCGACCTGGGGATCGTCATTTGTCTCGTGTGAGTTCCCACTGTACTTTGATTACTACCCTACCACGGCTCAAAGGAGTCGTGCAAACAGGTTTTAGTTGGGTGCAGTCCCGAGCCACATGGAGGCAGTGAGCGTATCTTCAGGGGTTCGTTTCTCCCGGTATTGGGGGTGAGGTCGCGCTGTGTCTAGGAGAGCCATTACACGAAGTCCTTGGCAAGGCAGGAGATTTACTGGTAGGTATTCCAGTAGTATCTCAGGTGTTCTGGGCTACACTCCGACACGACTTGTACCGCTTTTGGGGGTCTGACTTTTACCAACCCCCTAGGCCTGCCATGCGATGCTCATAGACGAACGGACCGGACTGTACGGATATTGTCACTGACAGGCTCAGTAGGGTGTCAGGCTGAGTTCGCTCACAGACATCCCTTTTAGTCAATACCTGGTAGCTCGTTACGTATTGGCTTATACCTCTGACGTGCTAGTGGTTAAATCCACAACCAAGGTGTTGACGAGTCTTTAGAGTCCCCCACATTCAGTTACTCAGCTTTCGGGCGAAAGGTTGTAGAGGCCGTATGGAGATATGGCAAGGTCCGATCAGATACGTGCGGTATTGCACGGATCAGGATCGGACAGTTTGTACTATAGGCCGTATGGATATATGGCAGGGTTCGATCAGATACGTGCGGTATTGCACGGATCAGGATCGAACAGATATTACTAGCCGGTTTTGGTATAAGCCGGATCCTAGTATAGTACAGTGTAGATTTTGTCTCATTGCATTTGTGTTTCGGTCGAAATACAGATGCGGGTGTGTATGCACTGTATCGGGGTTTTCCTGTAATTTATTACGGGACCAGTTTTCTGGAGTTGCCAGTTTGCTTTCCGTTTCGGCCGATTTCCATTGTTCCGTTCATTGGCCGAAGATTGGTGGAGGAGGGCTTATTTGCATTGTTGCAAATAAGTGGTTGTGGAGGGGGTCTTTGCATTTTTGTTGCATCATGATTATAGCACCATACCTTGACTTTCTTTAGTTGATCATGGCTTGACTTTGGCTCATCATGGTTGTTGATGATGAGGTTGGTGGTAGGTGGTTGAGTGTGGGTTTTGATTTGGTGTGACCTTATCTTTATCAATTCTTTTTGCACTTGAGATTTTCCATTCTTTTTCTCCACCCATTTTCTTGTGTGGGGGCCGGCCACATATGCTGTGAGAGAGGGGAGAGATTTGTTTGTGTGGTTAATTTCCATTCATGCAATTTCGTGGCCCCCACATTCATTATGTTGATGAATTATTTTTGGGTTGCTTGAGTTAATTGATTTGCAAAAGGGGGGGCCTGATTTGGTATTCCCAGAGACTTAATTTTTGCAACCTACCCACATGATTTTCCAGTGAGCACAATTGGGTGCCTGGCCGAGCTCATCTTGATGATATGCTCATTTTGTTTCTCTTAGCAAGAATCCATGAATATCTTTGTGCAAAATTCCTCCAACATGGCAACCTCATAAACCCCAAAATGAGACTTACTCACTAGATATTCTACAGCAAACTTTGGGCACGTCGACTAGCCAGCTTCGTGCCCGAGTTGCCTCGGCATTGAGGTGGGAGCCCGTAAAAGAAGTAGGCGATGTGGTGCACTTCCGGCGACGAGGTTGAGACCGGAGCATCCGCGGGAGATCGGGACGACGACGAGAAGACCGGAGGACTTGGATCAGTCGGTATATCTCTCTTCCCCATCTTGTAGTTAGCTAGGACTAATTAATGGTTCGATCCGGGTATTAGTGCGCGGCGGTTTGCCAGTTCAAGAAAAATTAAAGTTTATCACCGCTTCCGCATTTGGCCGTCGGATTGACGGCCGGGGCGCCGCCGTGCACTTACAGTATATACAAAAAGGTAGTAGGGAGTATGGTGGTGATCCTCGTAAAGTACGTGGATGACATACTCTTGATAGGGAAGGACTTTCCTATGCTACACTCGGTCAATCTCCGCTTATCACAAGGATTCTCCATATAGGATCAAAGTGATACCTCCTAAATCCTAAGTTATGGATCTATGAGATAGATCTAATTGGATGTTAGGATACTCACTAGTTGTAGTAAGATGGTATCAATCGATCCTGGGGAGAATCACTGGAAAGATTCCAGAGTGATAAGGACGACTGAATATCAGTCGCAGGCTTTGTCTTTATCCTCAGTGGAGGGACGGTATGTTGGAAGAGTTCCAAGCTAGATACCGTGACTTACTAGACGATTAAAGGCAAGATACATCGTTACTAAAGATGCTACCAAAGAGGCAGTCTGGATATATATATATAAGTTCATGAGATGAACTTGGTTCCTACCATTGTATGACAATGGAGTTATGGCTTTAGCCAAGGAACTACCGTCCCATCAGAAATCCAGATATAATTCTTAGGTAGTATCACCTGATCATGGAGATGGTTGATCTCCAGGGAGATCGGGGTTAGGAGAGTAGACACAGAGGACAACAACGCGGATCCACTCACGAAGGCTTTTTTCCCAGTAGAGACTTTTATGGGATGGTTGAGTATGAGATACTTCAACCGCAGCAAATTGTTGGGTATGTGATACCATAACAGATGGCCCTAGTGCAAGTGGTAGATTGTTAGTTATATGTATGCCCTAGAGGCCATTACTGTATATATGATGTATATTGTAGTGGATGCTTGGACATATATAGGGAGGACTTTCTTGCTCGACATGATAGTATGCTATCTGGTTATTCTTTACCTTAACGTGTACACTGATTGTCTCTCTGTTACATGTTGGTAAAGCCCTTAGGATGTGTACTTGACGGCCTGGACTATGATGCAGATCATACTAGTGGGGACATGGTAGTCCATAAGTACATCCTTCAAGGTCCCTAGTTGTGGGTGTACGAGACAGGGCATCGATGCACCAGAGTAGACTAGCGTATACGCATCTTGACCCATTTGATGGGCGATGGATGATCCCATATCCATCGGTGTTTGACATCAAGGATGGTGTACGGGTGCTCAGTAAAGACTGGGTACACTGGACGGACTCGTCGAGAACTCCTAGATGGTATTATACCTTACGTCAGATGGCAGTTCTCTGGTGACACTGGTACAGAGCAGTCTGTTGACCCGAGATCGTCATACAGTCTTGTGTGATTCCCACTGTGCTTTGATTTCCACCCTACCACGTCCAAGAGGGCGTGCAAAATGGTGGTTTTTGGGTACAGTCTCGAATCACATGGAGGCAATGAGCGATAGGAGGGGATTCGTCTCTCCCAATATAGGGAGTTGATGTTGCGCTGTGTTCGATTGGCTATAACCGGAAATCCCTGGCCAGGGTTGCTGAGATTTACTGGTAAGTGTTACCAGTAGTTTCTCAAACTGTTATAGACCTCATATCGACACGACTTATCGAGCTACTGGGGTCTGACGTTTACCACCCCTAGGCGAGATATGCGACATATCAGACGACGAGACCGGACTATACGGTAAGTGTTACTGGTCGGATTCACAGGAGTGTGAGCGGCCTTGCTCGTTGATCTTCTAATCGCTCAATACCCGGGTGGCCGTTACGTTTAGCAGACCGCTTGTGGCTTGTGGGTGTTTGATATGATCATCACCTACTGCCGGCGTATTGACGAGTCTTTAGAGTCCTACACAAAGGTTTCCTGGCTCAAGCAAAACGAAATAGGAGCGCATATGAGATATGTGCGGGACCGAGAATAATACTAGTATGTGATACTGAATTCTATTCTCACGATTTGTATCATCGGACGGTTATATAAGATATAGCTGGGTTACCGAATCAAGTGTTGATTCGATACATTGATACACTTGATATTAGTCGGTTATATACAGTATGACCGGATCATTAAATCAAGTGTTGATTTAATGATTTAATGTATAATTATATATTTGATATATTACTTTACATTAACTAGTATTTGTTCACTTAAGATTGATTTTCTCACTTGATGTGCACAAGTTGTATATGTGATATATTTTTGTGCACTAGTTTGTATCATGTTTGATGATACATGCAAACTTGGGTGTGTGTATCACTTTACCCATGTTTAGGTTAATGGTTAGGTTTTATTTATTTTATTTATTTATTTTTCGAAAAATAAAATGGTGGCTTTCTTGTTTTATGCTTGAAGCTTCATGAAGCTTTGAAAATTCTAGCCATTTTGTTTTATGCCTTAACCTAACCATTACACCTAAACCCTAGTTTATTCTCTACATGTGTTAACTTCACCCATGGTTGCATTATGATAAGATTCACTTGAATTTTCTTTTAAGTTAATTCTTTTTCTTTTTGTAAGTCCACGTTGCGACCCCCGGTTCTTACGGGGAGGCGGAAACGGTATAAAATCAAAATTTTAACGCAAGAGGCAACATGGACAAAGCAAGGTCGGGATCTTTACCTAAACTAAAACTAGCATACTAAGCTAAAGATATTTAGCTACTCGGATGAAGATGGTTATACCTAAACTTGAACTCCTTCTCTTCAAGCTCCGATGGTGGTCCGATGGCTCCTTCTCGTCGTCTCCGTACGCCGAAGATAGATCCACTTGAAAGCTCCAACCTTTAGCTCCTTCTTCGTTCTTTGAAGAAACTAGTTCACTTGGTTTGCTAAACCTAGTGAACTAGAATGAGTAGAGAGGAAATAGATTGGGATTTTATCTATGGTTCTTGATTCTCAACTCATGAGTCAAGAGAACCATAGATCAAGAGAGGGAGCAAGAGGTTGAGGGTGAGAGCAAGAGGAGAGCTCAAGAACAAGAGAGAGAATGAGCAAGAAAGAATGAGCAACTCTTTTGTCTTTCACCCTCTCATAATCCAAAGTGATCATAACTCATCATATCAAAAAAGTCTTATGTGATGGTTAGAAGCAACCATAACCTTATCATGTCATGCACTCATTTTACTCAAATGAGCAAGCAAGAAAAAGTCTTTGGCATGAAATGATAACCATGGTTATCATGATGGTCAACTAGTCAAGCCTAGTCAACCGGTCAACAAGTCAACAAAAGTCAACAAGTCACCAAAGTCAACAAGTCAACAACCATATCACCATAATACTTAATTAATATAATAGTTAATCACATATCATATTCTCATTACGGTTGAGCATAAAGTCAAAAAGTCAACGGTCAACTGTCAACAACCCTAATGAGAATCCGCTGCCTCTGCCTCCCTGTCAGCTGGGCATACACACCCGCATCCGCGTTCCGAGGAACACGAATGCAAACTGGATAAATCCAATCCCATAAGGTACACTAGGATCTGGCTTAAACCAAAGCCCGCTAGTGTAAACTGTCCGGACACTGTACGTGCACAAGTGCACGGATGTGACCGAACCCTGTCGCAAAACCATGCGACCTGTCGCAATACCATGCGACCTCTACTCTTTTGCCTAAAGGCGAAAAGCTTTCTGTGTGGGACTCTAAAGACTCGACACTACGCTGGCAGTGGGTTTAACCACAGACCGCAAGCGGCACTAGCTGTGCGTAACGGTCCCCAGGTAATGCCGACAAGAAGACCGACGAGGCGAAACCCATCTGAACTCCTACTGAGCCTGAGTGTGACATTCTCCGTACAGTCCGGTCTGTTCGTCTGATACATCGCATGGCGGGCCTAGGGGGCGGTAAACGTCAGTCCCCCAATAGCGGTACAAGTCATGCCGGAGTGAAGCCCAATACACCCTGAGATAACACTGGAAACCTACCAGTATATCTCGTTTGCCCTGGCCAGGGACTACTCGTGTAATGGCTCTCCTAGACACAGCGCGATGTCAACCCCCAATACCGGGAGAGACGAATCCTGTCTAACCGTCACTGCCTCCAAGTGCTTCGGGACTGCACCCAACCACTACCTGTTTGCACGACTCCTTTGAGCCGTGGTAAGGTAGTGATCAAAGTACAGTGGGAACACACTCGAGGCGGAGTGACAGTGTCAAGTCAGCGGACTAAGCTGCACTCATGTCACCTGGGAACTGATAACTGACGATAGGTATAATACCAACTAGTCAGTTCCCGACGAGTCCTGTCCAGTGTACCCGTAACCTAACGAGCACCCGCATACTATCTCAAGTACGACGTACTGACGGCTGTGGGACAGACCGTCTCCCACACTGGGATGAGAAGCGCATGCGCTGGTCTACTCCGGAGTATCGATGCCCTGTCTCGATAGTCCTGCGACCAGGGACCTGAATAAGGATGTGCTTATAGATTACCCAGCCCCACTAGTGTGACGGCCATCACATCGCTGGTAATCAAGCAAAGATCCTAAGGGCTCTACTAATGTGTATAGGCGATATACAAAAATAAACACATGTACACATTGAAGTAGAAACAAACCAAGTAGCATACTACTATTTTGAGCAAGATTGTATATACAAGGTGAATATCCCAAGCATCCATTAAGTAATTTACAAACCAGTATGATACAGTAATGGCCTCTAGGGCATATACACTAACAATCTCCTACTTGCACTAAGGCCATGTACTGGCGTATCGAATACCTATCATCTCGATCAGCCGCTCGAACTGAGTCTGGGGCAAGGCCTTGGTGAATGGATCTGCAGTGTTGTCTTCTGAAGCGACTCTCCGAACCTCGATCTCCTGGCGATCCACGATCTCCCTGATCAGGTGATACCGCCTCAAGATGTGCCTGGATCTCTGATGGGACCTGGGTTCCTTCGCTAATGCTATAGCCCCGTTGTTGTCGCAATACAGAGGTATTGGATCAACAATGGACGGAACCACCTGAAGTTCTTTCAAGAACTTCCTCATCCAGACAGCTTCTTTTGCGGCATCAGATGCAGCGATGTATTCCGCTTCCATCGTCGAGTCTGCAACGGTTTCCTGTTTGGAACTCTTCCAACACACCGCCCCTCCATTGAGGGTAAAGACAAAACCCGACATGGACTTGGAATCATCCTTGTCACTCTGGAAGCTGGAGTCAGCAAAGGCCTCGATCTGGAGGTCTTTTCCGCCATACACCAAGAACATCTCCTTAGTCCTTCTCAGGTACTTGAGAATGTTCTTTACCGCTATCCAGTGTTTCTCCCCAGGGTTAGACTGATACCGGCTTACCACACTCAGTGCATAAGCTACATCTGGTCTGGTACACAACATCGCATACATTATAGAGCCTACCGCAGAAGCGTAGGGTATAATAGACATGCGATCCCTCTCCAAATCAGTCTTGGGAGACATCTCTTTAGAGAGGGTGATCCCGTGACAAGCCGGTAGGTTACCGCGCTTGGAATCTTCCATACTGAACCTCTTCAGTATGGTGTCGATGTACCTGGACTGTGAAAGTCCTAATATCCTCTTGGATCTGTCACGGTAGATCCGGATACCCAGAATGTATGAGGCATCACCCAGGTCTTTCATGGAGAACCTGTGTGACAAGAACCCCTTGACAGATTGTAGCATAGGAATGTCATTTCCTATTAAGAGAATGTCATCCACGTATAAAACGAGGAATACTACAGTTCTCGCTACAAATCTACTATAGATACATGGTTCATCTGGATTTTTGATAAAGCCAAATTCCTTGACCGTCTCATCAAAGCAGATGTTCCAACTCCGCGACGCCTGCTTTAGTCCATAGATGGACTTAAGCAACTTGCACACCTTTCCGCTGCTCCCACTCTGAATGAAACCCTCCGGCTGGTCCATATAGACACACTCCTCTAAATTTCCATTTAGAAAAGCTGTCTTTACGTCCATTTGCCAGATCTCATAATCATGGAAGGCAGCAATGGCAAGAAGGATCCGAATGGATTTCAGCATGGCTACTGGAGAAAAGGTTTCGTCGTAGTCCAAGCCAGGTCTTTGACGAAAACCCTTTGCTACCAGCCTAGCTTTATAGGTCTCAACCTGTCCATCTACACCAATCTTCCTTTTGAAGATCCACTTGCATCCTACGGGTTTTACCCCGTCTGGAGCAATGTCCAACGTCCATACCTTGTTGGTGTACATGGACTCCATTTCGGTCCGCATTGCATCCAGCCATTTCACTGAGTCAACGCTCTGAACGGCCTGCTGGAAGCTAGTAGGCTCATCATAATCTATGATGCAATCCTCTCTATCCCCGTCTATGAGAAAACCGTAGTATCTCTCGGGCGGATGAGACTGCCTACTACTCCTGCGGAGTGGCGCAGGAATGTCCTGTTCTGTTGAACCCTCTGGTTCCACTAAGCTTTCAGTAACAGTCTGTGGTTCTGGAACTTCTTCCAGTTCTATTGTGTTCCCACTTATCTGGGTTTCTAAAAACTCAGTTTCCAATAAGCGGGCATGCTGAAAAACAAAGACCTTTTGCTCCTCAGCGGAATAGAAAAGATACCCCCTGGAGTTCCTTGGGTATCCCACAAACTTACACTGTACTGAACGTGCCTCAAGCTTGTCCGCATGCTGCTTTTTTACAAAAGCTCGACATCCCCATACCTTAAGATACTTTAGACAGGGTTTCTTCCCAGTCCACATCTCATATGGGGTGGTAGGCACAGTCTTGGTGGGAGCCTTGCTCAAGAGATACGCAGCTGCTTCTAGTGCATATCCCCAGAATGATCGCGGTAACTCAGCGTTACTCATCATGGACCGAACCATATCCAATAGGGTTCGGTTCCGTCTCTCCGATACACCATTATGTTGCGGAGTGTATGGAGGAGTAAGCTGAGAGAGAATACCATTCTCTTTTAAGTAATTCAGGAATTCGGCACTTAAGTATTCTCCACCTCGATCCGATCTTAGAATCTTAATACCTTTGCCGGTCTGTTTCTCTACTTCATTCTTATACTCCTGGAATTTTCCAAAGGCCTCGGACTTATGTTTCATTAAGAAGACATAACCGTACCTTGAGAAGTCATCCGTAAAAGTAATGAAGTAAGAATGTCCGCTTCGGGCATGTGTAGACATTGGACCGCACACGTCACTGTGTACGAGTCCCAAGAGCTCGCTCGCTCTTACTCCTTGTCCAGTAAATGGAGTCTTTGTCATCTTTCCTTTGAGACAAGATTGACAAGTGGCATACGATTGATATTCGAACGCATTCAAATATCCTTCTGTATGTAACTTAGTCAACCTTCTCTCATTGATGTGACCCAATCTACAATGCCATAAGAAAGTCTGATTTAGTTCTGGAGACTTTCTTTTGTGTGTATTCTGGACGTTGAAAATCTGTGGTTGGTTTAACACGTATATACCATTACTCAATGTACCTGACCCAATCAATACTTGATTAAGGTGAATGTTTACAATATTACTTACAAACGCAAATTCATAACCTTCTTTAGAAACTAAAGATACAGAAATGATATTACAAGTTGCGTTGGGTACAAAAAAGCAATTACGCAAAACCAAAACATGTCCATCTGACATTCCCAGGTGATAGTCCCCCACGGCTTTAGCATCCATGCTAGCTCCGTTTGCAACTCTGAGGGTCATGTCACCTGCTTTCAAAACACTACGGTTTCTCAACGCCTGCAAAGAATTACAGGTATGAGATCCTGATCCGGTATCCAATACCCAGGAAGTAGAGTTTATTGAAAGACAGTTTTCAATAACATACACACCTGAAGCTGAAGCTGCAACCTGCTTCAATTCCTGTGTTCTGGCCTTCCAGGCCCTGCAATCATTCTTCCAGTGTCCTTTCTTATGACAATAGAAGCATTCTTCCTTATCCACAAGCTTCCCCACTATCTTTGTTGCTTTACCTTTTCCCTTCGTATCCACTTTACTAACACCGCCCCTTGGTTTGGCGGGGGCCTTCTTCTTCTTTCCCTTGGCTTTTGCCTTGGACCTAGAAGAAGATGATCCTCCTACAAACAAAGTGGATGTATCCCTACCTTTCTGTAGGGTGCCCTCTGCGCTCCTCAACATGTTGAGGAGCTCTGAAAGTTCAACCTCTTTTTCTTGTAGGTTGAAGTTCAGTATGAACTGGGCGTAAGTGGAAGGAAGGGACTGGAGAACTATATCCGTATATAGCTCACTCTCAAATGTGATCCCTAGGTCAGCGAGCTCCTCAATGTAGCCGATCATCTTTAGCACATGCTCGGCTACTGATGATCCGACGGCCATTCTTGTCGAAAACAACTTTTTCGACGCTTCGTATCTTGCGATACGTGATTGCTCTCCATACAGTTCTTTTGTATGGAGCAATATGGACTCCATGTCCATATTCTCATGCCTCCTCTGATGTCCGTTGTCCATCGAGGCAAGCAGGAGGCACTTGGCCTTCGCGCTATCAATCTCCCAAGTCTTGCGGATTTCCTTATCCGCGACGCTGGAAGTTGGACCAGGGACAGGGGGAGCTTTGGTGGTAAGAAGATACCCCAGCTTGTCATAAGTGATTGCTATCTTGACATTCCTGAGCCAATCTTTGTAGTTTGGCCCTGTCAGTTTGTTTTTATCTAGGAGTAACTTAAGTCCAGTCATGTTGAATGGTCGCTGCAATTAGGAGAGAGAAGAAGAAACACTCAGCATGATGCTCTTGCAAGTTTAGAGTGGTTTTTAGTTTGTCTAAACAGGATGGCTCCCACTGTTTCTCGAATCCCTCCTCAAACCATAAAGGAAGAATTAGTCAGGATCAATCCCACCGTACAATACTTGCTTAACCGTTCAGCCAGGCCGGTGTCGGTACTTCGAGGGAGGTTTTCCAACGCTTTCGCGAAGTTCCTTAATTAGAGAACCTCTTTTCCCTGGGGGCGTAGCCCCGCTAACACCTTTCTAGGCACCTACTAGGTTTATAGCATTGATCGTTAAGTGAGAAATTTCCCGAGGAGTAGCATATACTCACAGTAGGATCGGGATCCAAATATCATCGCGTGACGAAACTGAAGGAATCCTACCAGAATCATCACACTCCAAATGGTATGCAAATCTAGCAAGTTTCAGTACTTATGAAACTCCCGATGTGGATTTTTGCCCCATGCTCTTATGACCTTGACGAAGGTCAACAAATCATAAGTCACATGTCAAGTTCTGCCCGTCATTATCCAGGTTAATTTGAATCCACCCGTATATACCCTTGACGAAGGTCAACAAGGTAATGCGAATGTCCCAAACCAACGCATCTATCTATGCTACATATGAATACCCAATAGCTACCAATCACTATGCCTTGACGAAGGTCAACAAACACAGCTTGAATACTATTGAATATTCATACGAAATGACGGAGGGCTACGAATGGTTTTGGCAAAACCGTGAACGTAGTGAACTTGATTTGGTCGATGGAACGAGATAGCTTTTAAATGGAGTGGCTCAAACTCCGTATTTTAAAAGTTTGTTTTGAAAAGAACCGAGTGGTTTTTCGAAAGTGTTCCAACGACTTTAACTTGGTTTATTATCTTGCATTAGTTCTTTTAATGCGTGATATTCTTGCATTAGTTCTTTTAATGCGTCCCATCATTTAATCCTACCATTGCAGAAAACAACCAAAATATGACGTACGCTTATGCCATTCGCATTCGCTACGGGGCCCCGTCATTACCCGTTAGGTTACTTAACTAACGACAGAGCGGGGGCTGGGCTAGCGCGTCTGTAAAACATAAGCAATGCCTAAATAATATCATATATAGATATACTGCAATGATAAACATTTCAGATCACAGATAAATACATTGGATATACTAGGAATCTGTAATTTGTACGAGCCTGTAACAAAAAACAGATTACACGGTCGCGGTGAATAGCCAAAACCCCACCCAAGACCCCTACGGGTGCGGCAAACTACCCGCCAAGTACCCGAAGCGTAGCAACCTCCCTCATCTCCATGAGTAGGCCACTCGACACTTCGGCATACCCGGTAGTTTGTGCACCCCTCCATGGGTCTATCCTAGGAGCAAAAACAGTAAAAAGAAATTATACAATGACGGCTACAACCCCGACCCGGTTGTGCGGTCATACAAATAATTATTACATCAATTTACAAATTTACATGAATTGCAAGAAAAGAAAACTCTCGTCTCACAACCCCCGGCTATTCACCCGCGACAATCCAACATATTTATATACACATTCCAGCACATTACAGATCATGTATAACCCCGACCAATCGACTTATAGCGATTAGCCGACGTTCAATACATGCAAACATCACAGATATAACCATCATAGTCAAAGTGCAGTGAAGTTCGGAAAAAATACGGAATTATAGGACCCCAAAAGGAAATTTCTTTTCTGGAAAATCTGGGCACATATAATATATTCCAAAAATCCCAAAACCAACACAGACACACACTGCACGAAAAACGATGCACAGAAGACGACAAAGCGCGGCGGTTCCGCGGCGGATGCCTAGCTCGCGCGGCGGAAGGGCGACGGTTTGGACGAATTACTGTATCGTTTTTCTTGGGTGTTCACACAAAACCCTGAGCCGAATTTACAAGTATAAAGTTTTTCATTTTGAGCCAAAAAAATTTCAACAGAAACTCAGTTTTTGTAAAAGTTTGGTTTTTGGATTTTTCCGGTTCCGAACTTCGTTACACTTCACTACCAAGCTAGTTTAAGTTTAGTTAGGCTCTGATACCACTGTAAGTCCACGTTGCGACCCCCGGTTCTTACGGGGAGGCGGAAACGGTATAAAATCAAAATTTTAACGCAAGAGGCAACATGGACTAAGCAAGGTCGGGATCTTTACCTAAACTAAAACTAGCATACTAAGCTAAAGATATTTAGCTACTCGGATGAAGATGGTTATACCTAAACTTGAACTCCTTCTCTTCAAGCTCCGATGGTGGTCCGATGGCTCCTTCTCGTCGTCTCCGTACGCCGAAGATAGATCCACTTGAAAGCTCCAACCTTTAGCTCCTTCTTCGTTCTTTGAAGAAACTAGTTCACTTGGTTTGCTAAACCTAGTGAACTAGAATGAGTAGAGAGGAAATAGAATGGGATTTTATCTATGGTTCTTGATTCTCAACTCATGAGACAAGAGAACCATAGATCAAGAGAGGGAGCAAGAGGTTGAGGGTGAGAGCAAGAGGAGAGCTCAAGAACAAGAGAGAGAATGAGCAAGAAAGAATGAGCAACTCTTTTGTCTTTCACCCTCTCATAATCCAAAGTGATCATAACTCATCATATCAAAAAAGTCTTATATGATGGTTAGAAGCAACCATAACCTTATCATGTCATGCACTCATTTTACTCAAATGAGCAAGCAAGAAAAAGTCTTTGGCATGAAATGATAACCATGGTTATCATGATGGTCAACTAGTCAAGCCTAGTCAACCGGTCAACAAGTCAACAAAAGTCAACAAGTCACCAAAGTCAACAAGTCAACAACCATATCACCATAATACTTAATTAATATAATAGTTAATCACATATCATATTCTCATTACGGTTGAGCATAAAGTCAAAAAGTCAACGGTCAACTGTCAACAACCCTAATGAGAATCCGCTGCCTCTGCCTCCCTGTCAGCTGTGCATACACACCCGCATCCGCGTTCCGAGGAACACGAATGCAAACTGGATAAATCCAATCCCATAAGGTACACTAGGATCTGGCTTAAACCAAAGCCCGCTAGTGTAAACTGTCCGGACACTGTACGTGCACAAGTGCACGGATGTGACCGAACCCTGTCGCAAAACCATGCGACCTGTCGCAATACCATGCGACCTCTACTCTTTTGCCTAAAGGCGAAAAGCTTTCTGTGTGGGACTCTAAAGACTCGACACTACGCTGGCAGTGGGTTTAACCACAGACCGCAAGCGGCACTAGCTGTGCGTAACGGTCCCCAGGTAATGCCGACAAGAAGACCGACGAGGCGAAACCCATCTGAACTCCTACTGAGCCTGAGTGTGACATTCTCCGTACAGTCCGGTCTGTTCGTCTGATACATCGCATGGCGGGCCTAGGGGGCGGTAAACGTCAGTCCCCCAATAGCGGTACAAGTCATGCCGGAGTGAAGCCCAATACACCCTGAGATAACACTGGAAACCTACCAGTATATCTCGTTTGCCCTGGCCAGGGACTACTCGTGTAATGGCTCTCCTAGACACAGCGCGATGTCAACCCCCAATACCGGGAGAGACGAATCCTGTCTAACCGTCACTGCCTCCAAGTGCTTCGGGACTGCACCCAACCACTACCTGTTTGCACGACTCCTTTGAGCCGTGGTAGGGTAGTGATCAAAGTACAGTGGGAACACACTCGAGGCGGAGTGACAGTGTCAAGTCAGCGGACTAAGCTGCACTCATGTCACCTGGGAACTGATAACTGACGATAGGTATAATACCAACTAGTCAGTTCCCGACGAGTCCTGTCCAGTGTACCCGTAACCTAACGAGCACCCGCATACTATCTCAAGTACGACGTACTGACGGCTGTGGGACAGACCGTCTCCCACACTGGGATGAGAAGCGCATGCGCTGGTCTACTCCGGAGTATCGATGCCCTGTCTCGATAGTCCTGCGACCAGGGACCTGAATAAGGATGTGCTTATAGATTACCCAGCCCCACTAGTGTGACGGCCATCACATCGCTGGTAATCAAGCAAAGATCCTAAGGGCTCTACTAATGTGTATAGGCGATATACAAAAATAAACACATGTACACATTGAAGTAGAAACAAGCCAAGTAGCATACTACTATTTTGAGCAAGATTGTATATACAAGGTGAATATCCCAAGCATCCATTAAGTAATATACAAACCAGTATGATACAGTAATGGCCTCTAAGGCATATACACTAACACTTTTTTCCTTCTTCTTCTTCTTCATGAAGAAAAGAAAACCTTTCTTGAAAATTTCAAGTGATGAAATCAAGTGAGAAATCCAAATCCAAAGTGAACCCACTTCCTATTTCTTCATCCTCTACCACTTGCCATGTTGTATAGGGTGTTATCTTCACAAGTTTCATGACCTAGTGAAGATGGAGCTTGAGTTTGAGTCGCCTCGACGTAGATCATCTTCGGCATCGAAGTCAACGATCTAGCCCGATCATTTCTCCGATGAAACCAATGCTAGAGTCCGGGATCCGGTTGATCGCAGCGGAGTGACATCATCACGGAGCTAAAGAAGTGGAGGACCAGATCTACAAAGGTTGTAATCCCTTTCACTTATAGTTAAAGTAGTTAACTTGCATGCTTTCGCCTTACTTCTAGTTAATGATCTCTATTAGGGTTTCTCGGCACACCTAAATTTTTTATTTTGCCATGGTTGATGCCTTGTGGAACCTCTTGAGTGTGCCCAGGAACCCTACATTATGATGAATAATTCTCTTCATTAAAGGTTGTGGTCACCCCCTCTCCTACACTCACCTCCCTTGCTCCATAAAAGTGGCCGGCCTCTCTCTTGTGAGGGATGGTTGTTCTTTTGGAAGAAAAGATTATAGTTTTGGTGTATGGAAATTTCATAGCTCATTTCATTCCATCACAGTTTTCAAAAGGCAACTTCATTAACTGTTCGTCCACAGTTTTGGACGAAGCGAGACAAAGTGTTCTACTCATTCTCTACATCATCTTGGTCGTCTCTTCTAGCAAACTTGACGACCGAGTTGCCTCGGTTTAGAGGCGGGAGCCCGTTTAAAGATCCGTCGACGTGGTGCCACCTGGACGAGAAGACTGGAGATTCAGAAGATCGGAGCAGCCGCAACAAAGCATGGGATGATGGTTGAAAACCGAAGGAC
Organism: Agapanthus africanus; assembly: GCA_030015575.1. Taxonomy (NCBI): domain Eukaryota; kingdom Viridiplantae; phylum Streptophyta; class Magnoliopsida; order Asparagales; family Amaryllidaceae; genus Agapanthus; species Agapanthus africanus. Next base: position 164,684,208 of record CM057349.1, read on the forward strand.
TCGGATCATTCGGTATAACATTTCTACCCACTTTGTAGTTTGTTAGTTTAGCTTTAATGGCAGATCCGGGTTATAGTACGCGATAGCGCCAGTTGTAAAAAGTTTTTGTTCTACATTTGGCGTCTGTTAGACGGCCGGGGCGCTACCGTGGACTTACATTGACTAAGGGCCAACAAAGTAATACGACTGTCCCAAACCAACGCATCTATCTATGCAACAAATGAATACCCCAGCAGCTACCAAACACTATGTCTTGACTAACGGCCAACAAACATAGCTTGAATACTACTGACCATCCATAAGAAATGACGGAGGGCTACGAATGGTTTTGGCAAAACCGTGAACGTAGTGAACTTGATATAATCGAAGGAACCTGATAGCTTTTAAAAGGAGTGGTTAGAGCTCCGCAATTAAAAACATCTTCTGTTTTAAAAATAACCGAGTGGTTTCTTTTAAACTTTTCCAACGATTCATTTTTGGTTTATTTTCTTTGCATTATTATAATGTGTCCCATCATTTATCCTATCATTGCAGAAAACAACGAAAATACCACGTCCTCTTATGCCATCCGCATTCGCCACTGGGTCCCGTCATCACCCGTTAGGTTACTTAACTAACGACAGAGCGGGGGCTGGGCTACCGCCGGTGTAAAACATAAGTGACGTCTAATAGCTATCATATATAGATATTGTATATTTGTCAGACGCAATAATAGGCATTCCAGATCACAGATGAACTTTATTGGATATACTAGCAATCCGCATTTGCTTTGAGTCTGCAACAAAAGACGGATTACACAGTTGTGATAAATATCCTTTACCCCACCCTAGACCCCTACGGGTACGGCAAACTACCCGCCAAGTACCCGAAGTGAAGCGGTTTCCCTCAACAAAGTGAGTAGGCCACTAAACACTTCAAAGTACTCGGTAGTTTGTGCATCCCACCTTGGGTCTATCCTAGGAGCAAAAACAGTAAAAAAGAAATAATACAACGGTGGCTACAACCGCAACCTGGATGTGCCCCGTAAAAGAATATTACATCATATTACATTTATATCGAATGAATGAATATTAAACCCATCTCAAACCCCGACTAATCATCACAACATTCCAATCAAGTCCATATACACAAACAGTAAACATTACAGAAATGTGAAACCCCCTGCCAACTGACATACTAGCAGTTACGGAAGGTTTACGAACACATTAAACATTACAGATAAAAACCCAATTAGCAAATAACTTAGAACATCGATCAACAACCTTTTTCCCTGTCTACCCCAAAAGCAAACCAGCACTGAAGTAACCTGGGCAGAAACAGAATATACAGGAAAACAGAACACCAAAATATATGAATTGTAGAGCAAATTGGAGTCAACTCGGAGTTGACTCCGCCGCGGATCCGCGGCCAAAAGCACACTCTTGCTGCGGATCCACGGCTATCAAGACGAGTTAAAACTTCTTATTTTCCCAGAATTCTTATATTTACCTGCTATGAATTTTAAGGCATATCAAATATTTTTTTAGAAATGTTTAAAATTAACAGAACTGTTAGGGTAATCGGGGTTTCGTTTTCGCGTTTTCTGATGATCGAAGTTCTAATCAGTTGCTAACAAGCTAGTAATGGTTTAGTTGGCTCTGATACCACTGTAAGTCCATATCACGCACCCCACGAACTTGCGGGGAGGTGGAATATATGAAAAACGATTATCAAAACTTCGTAACACAGACTTGAGCGCATGAATCGTGTCTAAACCGTTACTAGCAAACTACGAAAGGTTTAACTACTTGGATTCGAAGTTATACCTCACGTTACTTGTCCTTCGGGTCTTCATCGCTGTCCTCCACTCCTCGTGGGCTCCTTGGAACATCGGCACATCAACGGCCTCCTCGAGTCAAAGACGATTCACCCGAGAGCTCCTACGCCAAGCTTGATCTCTAACTTGAGATAACTAGGTTGCTCATAGTGCTAATCTAAGCTACCTAGGAGATATAGAGTGAGGTTATGGATATATTAGTCTAGCTAACCCTTGATCTCAACACATGAGTGGTTAGGGTTAGGGTTTCAAGAATGAGAGAGCTTGAGGAGAGAGAAGGTGATGATAAGAATGATATTGAAAAATGAACTCATGTGAATTTAACAACCATAACAATTTATCAAATAAATAATATAAATGATTACTCATCATGGTTGATTCATTCACCTTGTGTGATTCATCATATGACTCATTAACTAATTAATGCATCATTTAATACCATGGATGAATCACACAAATGAGTCATTAAGCAATAAATGCATATGCCACCTTAACCCCCAAGTCACCATGCTTCTAGAAGCTTCCCGGAAAATTACGAGAACGCCCCTCCAATCCTTGAAAACACGGAAAAACTTTAGACTGTATAAATCCAATAACCCGATACTAGAATCTGGCTTAAACCAAAGCCGGCTAGTAAAAACTGTCCGAACGTCGCACGTGCGTTTAAACACGTATGCGTCCGAACCCTTGCCGTAAAACCATACGACCTCTATATCGTTTCGCCTGGAGCAGGGAAACTCTCTGTGTGGGACTCTAAAGACTCGACACTACGCTGGCAGTGGGTTTAACCATAGACCGCAAGCGGCACTAGCTGTACGTAACGGTCCCCAGGTAGATGTCGATAAGAAGGCCGATGAGGAAACCCATCCGAACTCCTACTGAGCCTGATGTGACAATCTCCGTACAGTCCGGTCTGTTCGTCTAAAACTATCGCATATCGAGCCTAGGGGGCGGCAAGTATCAGTCCCCTAATAGCGGTATAAGTCGTGTCGGAGCGTAGCCCATTACACCTTGAGAAACTACTGGAACCTACCAGTAAATCTCGCTTGCCCTGGCCAGGGACTTTGCGTAATGGCTCTCTGACACAGTGCGATATTAACTCCCAATACCGGGAGAGACGAATCCTATCTAACCGCCACTGCCTCCAAGTGTTCGGGACTGCACCCAACTGCTACCTATTTGGACGACTCCTTTGAGCCATGGTAGGGTAGCAATCTAAGAACAGTGGGACACACTCGAGGCGAAGTAACAGTGTCAAGTCTGCGGACTATTCTGTACTCATGTCACCTGGGAACTGTTAACTGACGACGGGTATAATACCAACCAACAGTTCCCCTGCGAGTCATGTCCGGTATACCCGTAACCCAACGAGCACCTGTATACTATCTCCAGTACGATGTACTGATGGCTGTGGGACAGACCATCTCCCCAACTGGGATGAGAAGCGTACACACTAGTCTACTCCGGAATATCGATGCCCTGTCTCGATAATCCAATGACCAGGGACCTGTATAGGATGTTGCTTATAGACTACCCAGCCCTCACTAGTGTGACTGTCATCACAACGCTGGTAATCAAGCAAAGATCCTATGGGCTCTACTAATATGTATAAGTGATACGTTACAAGAAACATATGTATATATTAAAGTAGACACAACTAAGTAGCATACTACCATGTTTAGCAAGACTGTTATATAAATATGAATATCCCAAGCTTCCATTAAGTAATATACAATCTAGTATGATACAATAATGGCCCCTAGGGCATATACACTAACAGCCTGTACATTCTCCTTTGAATCCAATCAGTAACACTACCATACAGTCCGGTCTCTTCGTCTGATATGTTGCATATATAGTCTATGGGTGGTAAACGTCAGACCCCAGTAACCGATAAGTCCTGACGATGTAAGGATCATAACATGTTGAGAAACTACTGATAACTCTTACCAGTAAATCTCCATATTAGCCCTGGCCAGGGACTTCTAGTTATAGCCAATCGAACACAGCGCAACATTAACTCCCAATACCTGGAGAGACGAAACCCCTCCTATCGCTCATTGCCTCCATGTGATTCGGGACTGTACCCAAAAGCCACCGTTTTGCATGCCCTCTTGGACGCGGTAAGGTGGAAATCAAAGCACAGTGGAATCACACATGACTCTATGACGATCTCGGGTCTACAGACTAACCTGTACCAGTGTCACCGGAGAACTGCTATCTGACGATAGGTATAATACCATCCAGGAGTTCTCGGCGAGTCCGTTCAGTGTACCCAGTCTCCACTGAGCACCCGTACACCATCTTTGATGTCCAACACCAATGGATATGGAATCATCCATCGCCCATCATATGGGTTAAGATGCGTGTACGCTAGTCTACTCTGGAGTATCAATGCCCTGTCTCGATACACTCTCGACTAGGAACAATTATAGGATGTACTCATAGACTACCCTGGCCCCACTAGTATGATCTTTATCATATTCTCAATAGTCAAGTACATATCCTAAGGGCTTTATCAACATGTGAGAGAAAGACAGTAAACTAATACAAGTCAACATGTTAAGACAAAGTGAAACCAGATAGCATACTATCATATCGAGCAAGAAAGTCCTCTCTATATATATCCAAGCATCCATTATAATATACATCATATGTACAACAATGGCCTCTAGGGCATATACATAACTAATAATCGTCTAAACTAACACTAACCGAAATCTAAGGCGTTACAATCTCCCCCTTATAAAAATTCATCCCCGAATTAAAAATTCTCACTAAGCGTACCTTCAAGGAGAAGAGTACAAAAATCCCAAATCTCGCTCGCAGCCTTCCAAGTGATCACCTCACTATACGGCTACGCCTAAGAAAACCCTCCACAGATGGCAAGACCCTTGACCGAAGTTTCTCCACCAGCCGAACCACTAACACAAATGGCTGCTGGTGAATGAAAAGATCGCGTCTCAATTAATTGGTCTGGTGCTGAATCATGTGAGAAAGGTCATGAAGGTAATTGCAAAGTATCGACACAAGGAATACGGGGTGAATATTCAATAATCTGGGCGGAAGTGCCAAATTATAGGCAACGGATTTAACTCGCTTGAGGATCTCTAAAGGACCTACAATCCTGGAATAAGCTTCCCAAAACTCAACACGCCATTCATCGGAAAAATCCTTAGGAATACATGATCCCCCACTGCAAACTCAAGTCTGCGACCACCACGGTCGGCATAAGACCTCTGTCTGTACTGGGCTACTCTCATCCTGACCTGAACCAACTGGATCATCTCCGAAGTCTCTAGACTAGCTGGGGTCCAAAAATCCTACTTACGCAGAGTCAGAAAAACAGAATGGCGATCGACACGACCTAACAACTAAACCTAAAGGTTGCCAATTGGAACGTCTCCTGATAACAGCTATCGAAGGAAAACCCAATCCATAGCAAGTGACGATCCCAATTGCCAACAAACACTTAGTACGTACGCACAGGCATATCCTCCAGAGTCGGTATAGCCCGCTCTCACAAAACCATCATCCTGCGGATGGAAAAATGGAGCTAAAGCTCAACCACTACTCAAGGCTTCCTGAAGCTTCTGCCTACGACGACAAGCGAACAGGGTGCCTCCATTGGATACAACACATGAAGGAACTCCGTGCAAACACACAAATTTAACAAAGGACAACTGAGCAAACTGAGCATAACCGGACAACAAACACCCAAATGGAGTCACACCCTGACTAAACCTGGGTAGACACCACAACGACATTCATGGAGATCTGCTCCCATTCCTACTCTGGAACGGTTAAAGGTTGCAACTCTCCAGCCAGTCTCAGATGCTCAACCTTAGCTCACAACAAGACAGACACCTCGAAACAAAATCCGAAACTTCACTCTTCATCCCTGCCCACCCGTAACTATCTCACAAGTCACATCAAATGTTGGTGGAACTTGAATGAACACAGAAAGCTGACTGATGTGCCTGCTCTAGGATTTCGCGTCTCTACCCATCAACATCAGGTACACACAAACGCGTCCTTAAACGTAGCACACCGTGGTCACAAATCAAGCACTCTGAATCTTTACCCAGCCGAGTATGCTCAAGAATCTCTGACAAACGAGTATCGGTGGGCTGTGCCTCGCGAAAGCGATTAAGGAAAAGTGAACGGGCGCAGACATGAGAAAGCTGTCCCCTCAGTAGAGGCGAACTTAAGCTGTACTCAATGATCGCACAAGAACTGTAAATCTGCAGAAGACTGTCTCAGAACTGCACACAGCTGGAACAAACTAACCCCGGGCTTACGACTCCAGCATCAGCTGCCACAATCGCCTTGCCACGGGTAACGAGGATCTCATAAATACAATCCTACACAAGCTTCATCCAACGGCGCTGTCTCAACAATCAAAACCCGCTGCAGGAAGATGTACATTAAGCTCTGGTGGTCCGTGAAAATCCGACACGACTCTCCGAGCAAGTAGTGTCTCCAAATCTCCAACGCACGACCACCGCGGCCATCTCCCGATCATGAGTGGGGTATCCTGCTCGAACTTCCTCCAACTGTAGGGAAGCAAAAGCGATAACCCTATAATGCCGCATAAACTCAAAATCGAGCCCCACTCGCGAAACATCACAGTTAAACAACAAAGTCGCCCGAACCAGAAACCAAGAAACAACTGGTGCAGTTGTTTTCAACTGCCGAAAACTCCGCACGCATGCCTCGGTCCAAAGAAAAAGAACCTCCTTTCCGGTCAGTTCAGTCAACGGTGCAGCGCTACACAAGCAATCCTGCACGAAACGGCGGTAAAAACCTGCTAAGCCTAAAAATCCGCGGACCTCCGTCCCGTACACAAGTCTTGGCCAAAGCTGTATGGCCTCGATCTTCCTCGGAACCATACGAAAACCGTCTCCCGTAACTACAAGACCTAGGAGTCAACACAATCAAGCCTGAAGGAACACTCTGAGAATTTAGCAAACAGCTGGCGCTCTCCCAATGTCTGCAAAGCAAATCCTCAAGTGTTGCTCCTGTTCCTCACGACACATTGGAATAGACCAGAATGTCATCAATGACACAATAATAACTGGTTGAGGAACGGCCTGAAGAAATCTGGTTCATCATATCCACGAATGCTGCTAGGGCATTGGTGAGTCCATCGACACCACCAAAACACATACTGCCCGTAGCACGCACAAAAGCAGACTTCGGAATGACATCACTTTGAACCCGTAACAATGATGACCTGATCCCAAACAACTTAGAAAAAAAGTCTCGCACTCTGGAGCTGATCAAGAAATCGTCAATGCAAGGTAAAGGGTACCTATCCGCACCGTAAGCCGGTTCAATTAACGATCAATCAATACACAATCTCAAGCTGCCGTCCTTCTCCTGACAAACAGAATAGAAGCTCCCCAAAGTGAAACACTCAGACTCACAAGCCCCCCAACAAACAACTCTGTAGCTGATCCTTAAGCTCCACCGGCTCATCTGGAACAACGTCGGAAAACTCTCGCACAAAAGGAACCCGGTCCAACAAACCCACTGTGGCTCCGGTATCACGAATGAAAGCCAAGAATCCTCGACATCTTCTCCTCAAAAGACGACTAGCGAAAAAGGCCGAATTCAAGCTGTGAGAGGCGGCACCACTGTCCCCCTGCACAACGAGAACCGACTCGCCGGGAAAACAAAACCTGACTGTTTTCTCGCGGCAGTCCACAGACGCCTAGCACGTAGCTAACCGGTCCGTGCCCAGGAGAACGTCAAATCCAACCTCTCTAGAAGGATCACAACAACGAACGAATCTCTATCTCCTATCCGATTGGCACACGGCCGAAATACGTATGGCGCAACAAAAGAATCGCTGACAGAAATTAACACAACAAACGGCTGATCTTGCTAACACGACTCTCGGTCCAACCACGGCACAAAGTGTGTAAAACAAACAAGTGCATCAAAAGAACATACGAATTAAGAATACCTGAAAACTCTGCATTAGACGCCCGCGCGTCCCGATGAGTAGAAGCAAACTCTCGTGTCTGCCCCCTACCCGCAACTGGCTGAACTCCTCCTCTGCCAACCTGTCCCCTCTGAGCGAACCCTTTGCGTCTACGACCTCTCTAAATATGACCCTGACGCGGTGTTAGGGAACAACGCCTGATGTGGTGATGAATGTCCCCGCACCGATAACATCCTCTCTATGGCTTCCGACCCTCCTGGGAATACGAGCTAAAAGACTGACCTCGTCCCAAGCCTCCGCTACTCCCGCGACGTGCACGAAATCTGTCTCGATGACTAAGCTTCTGTCTCTGGGATGGTACACCGGCACGAGTCCTCCACTGTTTCGGAACTCCTAAAGTCTCTGGAAGACGTGCCTCGTCAACTGGGGCTGCATCCACTGGTGCTATGTAGGTGACGAAATGCTGCGTACTAACCGCTAGGAACAACTGGGTAACAGGGGTGACAATCTCCTGTCACTGCGCTCTATTGGTCTCAACCAAAGACCTCATCGTCTGGCGCAAGTCCTGCATATCTGCCACAAGCCTAGCGATATGATCTATCGAAGGAGGATCCATATGTTCCTGTGCAACGAGCATGCCATCCTGGTCAGTCCTTGCCCCACCCAAGTTAACTCTGACCTCGGCCCTCACTGCATCACTCTGAGTCCCCATAGTCATCGTCGGCAAAGGCTATAAATGGAAATAAGATTCGATAAGAACACAGAAATCGAATCACAAGGATATGTATCATCAAGGAAGGAATTTCAAGCAATTAGTACTTAGGTCACTTTAGGCGGAGTACCGCATCGTGAGTATGCCGCGGACATACACACACTACGTTACTCTGCTTAAGCTACCTACTCCATCATACCAAGGTCATCCTAAAACCTAACGCTCTGATACCAACTTTGTCACGACCCGAAATTGCACGTGACGGCCCTTAAACTACGCAACGTCTACAGGCGTAACGCAACTTAATTAAGTCGAAAACCCAGCAATCTAAACCATCAAAAGTAGTAAAAAATAAGAACATTTTTAAAACCTTTGAAATCTCAACCAAAATTCTTTAAAAGTCCAACTTTATTTCCTTTAAAAATTTGGCAGCACTTCCTTTGTAAAAACTAACCCCAAAAATGGGTACAACAAAGATATAAGTAAAGCATCCCAAACGGGAGCAAAAACATGCCCAAAGGCGGAAAACAACCACCACAACAGATATATGACGCCGTAGCGAAGAAATAAAGACGATATAAATAAAACTGCATAAAAGATATCCAAGTCATCAAAATAATATACAATATCGTCCTCACATCAAGTCTCTAAGTCATACATGATAATGGTAGATGGAGAGTACATGATACAACGAATATACAATGAATATAAACGGATAACCACAAAACCCACCTAAAGCAAAACTGCACACTATGAGCTGAAGCGGTATCCATAGCAAGAGATGATAAGATAGCTGAAAGTCTGCCTCGACTACTCTGGGGAACTACCTGCAAAACACTGTGGCACAACGGGAGGTGAGTTGCCAACTCGTAAATAGTAAATAACATATGCAGGTAATCGCAAGTATGCACGTCAACGTGATCTAACATATGCAAGCTAATAGCAATAAAGTCATATGTGTGCAATAGTCATGAAGGGGTACACTAGCAGGTACATCTAATACATGAAGCAATAATATGACAATCTGTATGCAACAGTCATGTAATGCACTCTATGAGGTACAACTAATACATGAAGCAATACATATAAAATAAGAGTATGCAAATACAACAGTCATGGAAGGTACTCTATCAGGTACTACTAATATATGAAGCAGTGCATAAACAATAAATGCAAAGTATGGGATGAAACATGACATTTCCACGGATTCCTGACATCGTTGGTAGGACCAAAATCCATCAAGACAATCCAAATCCCAATTTCCTCAAGTCAGCCCCCAAATTGGCTACTCATATCATGTAAGTCTCATAAATCCTGAATGTACAATATCAAATAAATCTCATGTATCTTGTATCCAATATCAAGTGAATCTCAAATATCCTAAGTATAATTGCATGAATAATTATGATGATGTATATGAATTGATATGTATACATTATATTAGCGATCCCATTCCACTAATATATATATATATATATATATGCATATATAACAGCGTCCCATTCCACTGTTATATATACGTAGGAGTAAAATATCATGAAAACCAATGTGTCAAGCATCGACACAAAAATACTGATCTATCGGGTGCTGTCACCACGACTGGCCCCTGATAGGTACGTAGCATACGCTATTCCGAAAACCCGAGTGCCCAGCTTCGACCCCTCGTCTTTCGACGTATCCATACGTATATGACCCCGGCCTGTATCCCCACGATACCCGTCGAGTCAAAGGTAATGTCACCGGAAGGTATGGTTCCCCTGTCAGGCCTCATCGGCATGTTACATCAAAATCCCTTTCTTGCCCCGGGGTACCTCCGGGCCCCACCATATACCCTCATACGGCCCCCGACTCCTCCTCGTATGGGGTATATATATCAGAACAGATAAAAACTCATGGTGGATGCTGAAATATCATATCAAGAGAAACCGGGTTTTTCAAATAATGCATAATTTCATGAAACTACACGGTCCTCAAATCCAGAAAACATCATGAAAAATCCATATCTCAATGCAAAAATCCATGAATATAATATACGCAACATCAAACTGTAATGTGAGCATATAAAGGAAAAGCACTATTTAACTGCAACAAGTTAAAATAAATATATGCGGTTCTTAATTTCTCCAAGTCTATATAACATCAAATAAAGGTAAACATATAGGTAAAGCCAGATATATGTGTAAACATAAAGGTATAGCAAAGTATATGTATCTACTTATCATTAATGATGTAATATACCCTCCGGTATAAGTGAAGTATGTATGCAAGGTATACATGTAGCTATGTCATTATGTGTATATGTACCTATTGCCAATGGTACAATACCCTATAGGTATACAGGTAACTAGCACGTAAGCATGTTGTTCATATCAGAATTTTGCATTATTATATTCCCCATTCTTAATCATATTACAAATAAATAGGTGCTTTTGATCCATGTCTGCTAAATAGTTGCAGGTTACAGGTTCTCAGAACAAATACAGTGAAAATGGTGAAAAGACGCTATAAATGTGAGACTACGACCAATAAATAGATAAATCTGTATGATACCGCCTACCAGTTTAAGGAACAAATAAAGATCAATGAACAGTTCGATTGCACAACGTATGAGGGCAGCACAAGATTCAAGACTTCAACACGAAACTAATGGTAAAAGTCCACAACATTCTACACTGTGGAAATCTGGAAGAAAATAGAAGATATTCTGAGAAACCAAGTGAAGAAACCAGAAGTAAAATGCAACATGAAGCAGCCCTAAAGAAATGAGCCCAATAGCCCATCAAACGGCCACGGAACCGCGGCCAAACAAGGCTTTTGGCCGCGGATCCACGGCCGTACAATGCACGTGTCGGTGGATAAGACGGTGCGTTTGACCGGGTCTTCTTAGGGAAGATTTGTAAATTTATGAATGGATCAGAATGTAACCTAGGGTTTCCTGTATCTATAAATAGGAGAGCAAAAGGCCAATAATTCTCGTGCCTCTTTTTGGGTGCTTCTTTTGAGATGCCTCTTTTAATTTCTAGATCTTAGATTTTCAACTCCATGTAATCTGTCAAAGAGTGCATCAATAAAGAAGTAAGTTTTTTTTTATCTTGAATTTCTTTTCTGCCCTAGTTATAAATTTTTTATCTGCCGTAGTTATAAGGTTTTTTTTATCTGCCGTAGTTATAAATTTTTTTTATCTGTCGTAGTTAATTAAAAGAAAACCATAAAAATGAATTCGTTTATCAATTCTCTAATGAGTGAGTAGTTCCTTACTTGTTAGGGTTAGGTTTAGGGAAGGTTTGAGAGATAAAATTCTCTCATCCCTTTTTTGCGCGTTCAACATTTTAAAGTAGGACTCTATGCATACAAACACACACCGCTCACTACGGTACCCTATCCCATGAGGTAGCGGTGATACCCTGGTTAAAGACCGGTTGTGATTGTTTTTCATGGAGGTTAGGGTAAGAGTTAAGAAAGGACGGACAAGGACCAAGAGGAAGAAATCTAGTTTCTTCCCGATCGTGCTAATCCCCTTTGTTAATTATTACCTTAACACCTAAAAGTTCTTAATTAGGGCAAAGAAAGCTGTGAGAATAATTGATTTTCCAAACTAACCTAATCTGAACCCTAGCAAGCTTTTTATAAACTTTTATCTCATTCTTAGATCTTAAAATAAAACCCAAATCTTTTGGATTTAACTCGTTAAAACACAATGAATAGGAATCTATCTCCCTGTGGACCGACCCGTACTCAACCGGCTAGCTACCAAGCGACACCGTTATTGATTGCGGTATATTCTTTGATTCAAAAACGCACGTATGCAAAATCCCTCTCAATCAAATGGCTCCGTTGCCGGGGATGGCGTAGCTATTTTCTTTTTGTAATTTCGGGTTAATATAAAAATTGAAAAATCATAAAAACTGAAAATTTTAAAAAATATAAAAGTTTATCATCTTGTTATTTTTTGAAGGGTGTTTCTTTTGAATTGTGCAGGTTCGACGAACAGATTCTGATCTGGAAATATCCAGTGAGCAAAACAGCAAACCACAGATTATGAACAAACAGAGGATAACCACAACAGAGCAACAGAAGAAACTGGAGATCTGAACCGACAAAGCCACCGCGGAACCGCCGCTATTTCCTTCATTTAGCCGCGGATCAGCCGCGGTCTGCTGACTTCAGCAGACCAAATCTCCTCTGTAAGTTTTCTTTTCTTCTTCTGAACCCCCTGATCTCCTCTGAAAAATTTTCCTGCAGGGTTCTTTGCGCAAAAACTTCTCCCGTTCTCCAATAACTTGATCTTGTGCAGGGTTCTTTGCGCCGCAATAAAAAAAAATTTGGCAAGTGTTTGTGTGTTTACTGCTTTGCATTCTTTAAACTGACTTTTAAAGGCTATAATACCAATCCAGATTGGGTGGGGATTTCATTACCCATCCTAGGACCCAAAAATCACAAAAGCATATTGCATTGACCAACGAGTTAATTAAAAAAAATTAGACTCGGCCTATACAGGATTGTTGCGCTCAATAGGACAAAGGAATAGTTGTAGGCATCGATCATTTATCTAAACCAGAGTTTGTGGTGCCTAGGCTAGACAAGTGGGGAAAGGTAATTTTAAAAGGCCCGTCTCACGGTGATTCGTGAGCGGATCCTTCTTTTCTTTACTTGTGCTTACCTGGCCATAATTGGCGGTGAAGAAGCGATTTGAGGACCTCACAACTTGCCCTTTGAACAGTTAGGAGCAGTCTAGTTGACCTAGGAGACCCTAGATCTAGGCTTGATTGTGCATATTGTGATTGTGTCTAAGCTTCTTATAAAAATCTTTTTGCAAAAACCACCTTATAAAAAAAACACAAAACAGAAAATTTTTACAAAAACTTGCCACTTGTTGCTAAGAAATCATTGCACCCCACTTGCACCCACTTTCTTTCCATTGACGTTTTCTTACCCCCACCTTCTGTTTTCACTTTTTGACTACACATCTTTAGTGTATGTCCAATTGGACTAGGGACACTAGAGCCCGTTTAGTCCGTGTCTCGTAAGTGCCGACTGACGACGCTTTCGACTTCGAAGTCGAAATTCCATCCACTTCTTTACCTTCATCATCAACTTCATCATCTTCTAAGGAGATGTCGGGATTCAATTCTAACAACCCCTTACCCGCGGGACTGATTCCACCTCCACTGGGTGCGAATAACCCACAACACCTACCTGTCGAACCGCCCCATCGAATCGCGCTCCAGGATCTTTTCTACCCTATCCGCACCGCTTTACCCACTTGTCTTTCACTTCCACCAGCTAATGGGGACAATTTTGAGATTAAACCCCACTTCATCAATATGTTGCCCAAATTTCACGGGCTGGAATCCGAAGATGCCTATATCTTCATAAACAAATTCCAGAATGTTTGCGCAATTATGAAGACTACACAACTTTCCGATGATGCTATAAGGCTACGTGTCATTCCATTCACTCTATGTGACCTAGCCGAAAAATGGTTATATAGCACAGCATCACACTCAATAAAAAATTGGGAAGAGTTTGTTAAAGCATTTCTTAAAAAGTTTTACCCACACCACAAGACCGTTAGAATTCGCAACGAAATTATTCAATTTTCCCAGCTTCCTTCTGAACCTTTTTGGAAGTGTTTTGAAAGATTTAAGGACCTACTTGTTCAATGCCCTCATCACGGTATCGAGAATTGGCAACTTTGCCAAACTTTATACGAAGGATTGAACCCGGCAACTAAGCAGTTGTTGGAAACCATTTGTCAAGGTCACTTTCTTACAAAATCTTGCGAGGAAGCTTGGCAGTTTCTCAACGATCTTGCTGAACAAACACTTCAGTGGGAAAGCATTGAGACCACCTCATCTTCTTCATCAGATCAGTCTAAGGCAGGCATACATCAACTAGATATGTCGATTGCAATGAAGACCGAAATGGACACACTTACGATAAAGCTAGAAGCAATTAAGAGCAAATTCTCATCGCCTTCTCCTGCCCCTGTTTTACCCCCACGCACTGTTTGCGCTTGTTGTTCGGATCCATCCCATCTTACTGAAGAGTGTCCTTACAATCCACCTGTTCAAGGACAAGATCAAGTCAATGCTGCCTTTCAGGAAAAACAAAAAAATGATCCATACTCTTCGACTTATAATCCTGGTTGGAAGAGCCACCTAAATTTTGCTTGGAATCAAAATCAACAACAATTCCAAGGCAATAACAACTTTCAAAGGCCTCCTCCTCCACAACAACAAGCACCTCAACAAACTCAATACCAGCAACCTTTCCAACCCCAAGCTTACCCAAACCAAATGAACAATTCTTATCCTCAAAACAATTTTGTTCAACCGAATAACGATAAGGTTTCCTCTCTAGAAAGAAGTCTAGATGCGTTTTTAAAACAATCTACACAATCCGCAGCAAGGTTGAAAACTTCCATTCAGTCTTTGGTGCAAAACAATGCTTCACATGATCAAAGCATCAAATCAATTGAGCCCCAAATTGCACAACTAAATGCTGCGTTGAGCGGGCGAGAAAAGGGAAAGCTTCCGTCTCAACCATTGCCAAATCCCGGTCACACACACAACGCACATGTCGCTTATGAACAACAAAATCATAATGTAAATGCTATGACCACGTTGAGATCTGGAAGAGTGTTGCACAATAATGTAGGTATTAGTGATGACAGCCCTGCCGGTGCTTCTTCTTCATCTTCTTCTTCCTCATCTTCTTCTTCATCTTCATCTTCGTCAGAGTCTGTTCTTCATTCTTCACAAGGCTCTACTTCTTCTAATTTGAACGGACCCACATCTCACTTCACGAACACACCAACACTGGGATTCGTTCCAACTCCGCAATCTACTCCACAAACATTAGACTCAACAAATTTTTAAATTGTTCCATTTCCAAACAGGTTGAGATCCAATAAACTAACTCCCCAAATGGAGAAGATTGTGGAGTTATTCAAACAGGTTAGCATTAACATACCTCTCTTGGATGCAATCCTACAGGTCCCTTCTTACGCTAAATCTTAAAGGACTTATGCACCAAGAAGAGGAAATCACAAGTACCAAAGAAAGTTTTTGTGGCTGGTGCTCTAAGTGGCGCTCTTACCCAACCTTTACCCCAAAAACATAAAGACCCCATTTGTCCTACAATTTCAATAACAATTGGGGATAAGAACATCAATAGAGCACTTTTAGATCTTGGTGCTAGTGTTAATTTTCTACCCTATTCAGTATATGAACAATTAGGCATTGGAGAGCTTAAACCCATTCATTGTACTTTCCAAATGGCCGACCGATCCATCACCCATCCTAGGGGTGAGTTAGAGGATGTGTTAATTAAAGTAGGGGATTTCATTTTTCCCGTTGATTTCATTGTTATGGATACACAGCCTGTAGCTAACCCCCGGAGTCAAATTCCGGTGATACTTGGTCCACCATTCCTTGCAACTTCTAATGCGGTGATCAATTGTCGAAATGGTTCGATGAACCTATCTTTTAGAAATATGACAATTGAACTCAACATTTTGCTAATATACTTGATATTTGCTCGATCCACGAGATCACGCAAGAGGACTGTGAGCTCGAAAAATTTCTATTTGATCACAGCAGTTTTGACGCCTCTAGTGCGTTCCTCCTAGAATCTGACACAGCTTTCACACCGGATAACGATTACGAGTGTTTCACTTTTTTGGACGATTTTGAAGACTCACCACCCGAGTATGAGTCCTTTGATTTTTCGGATGAGTTAGTTGAACCATCCGACTCGGTTGCTTAAACTCGATTTGAACTGTTGTTGGAATCCTTCGAGTTCGAGACAGTTTCACCAATGTTACCTTCAATTGTTTCACATCCGAAACTCGAACTAAAGCTTTTGTCGTCTCACCTTAAATACCCTTACCTAGGTGCGAATGAGACCCTTCCCGTTATCATATCGGCATCTCTAGCTCTCGAGCAAGAGAAAGCCCTTTTAATGGTCTTTCAAAATAACCGGCAAGATTTTGGCTGGACTATGGCGGACATCAAGGGGATTAGTCCCCTCATAGTTCAACATCATATACATATGATGGATGATGCCAAGCCAGTAAGGGATCTACAGAGATGCCTCAACCCCATAATGAAGGAGGCTGTCAAAAAGGAGATTGTAAAATTTCTTGATAGTGGTATCATTTACCCTATCTCGGATAGCCAGTGGGTTAGCCCCATTCATGTTGTCCCAAATAAATCGGGCATAACGGTCATAACAAATGAGGCGAATGAGTTAATACCTACTCGCACCAAAACTGGGTGGTGAGTTTGCATCGACTATAGAAAACTCAACGCCGCGACAAGGAAAGACCACTTTCCGTTACCTTTTATTGACCAAATGCTAGAACGATTAGCTGGGTACGAATTTTACTTTTTGTATGGCTATTCCGGCTATAATCAAGTTCCCATCACCTAAAAGGATCAAGACAATACCACATTTACTTGTCCTTTCAGTACATTCGCTTATCGTCGCATGCCCTTTGGGTTATGCAATGCACCCGCTACTTTCCAGCGGTATATGATGGGGATCTTTTCAGACATGGTGGAGAAATTCTTGGAGATTTTTATGGATGATTTCTCCATTTTCAGTGACTCCTTCGATGAGTGTTTGCTACACTTAGACGCTATTCTTACCCGCTGTAGGGATAAGAACCTCACTTTAAATTGGGAGAAATGCCACTTTATGGTACGGGAGGGTATTGTCTTAGGACATGTCATCTCGCAAAATGGCATTGAGGTTGATAAAGCCAAGATTGAAGTCATTTCCAATCTTCCTCCTCCTAAATGCGTCAAAGACATCCGAGCCTTCTTCGGCCACGCCGGTTTTTATAGACGGTTCATCAAGGATTTTAGCAAGATAGCTAGACCCTTGACTCTTTTGTTGGCCAATGACACAACATTTGATTTTGACTCAACCTGCATGAAAGCGTTCGAGTCGTTGAAATACTCACTTATTTCTTCCCCCATTCTTTCATCTCCCGACTGGACGCATCCATTTGAAATTATATGCGATGCATCTGATTTCGCCATTGGTGCTGTCCTTGGACAACACATAAATAAGATACCACTCATAATTTATTACGCTAGCCGAACATTAAATGAGGCCTAATTGAATTACACAACAACAGAAAAAGAATTTTTAGCCGTTGTGTTTGCACTCGAAAAATTCAGGCCCTATTTAATCGGCTCTCCAGTGATTGTTTACACGGACCACTCAGCTCTTCGCCATCTTTTCGCGAAGAAGGATGCTAAATCTCGGCTAATACGTTGGATCCTCTTGCTACAAGAGTTTGATCTTTTCATAAGAGACAAGAGAGGATGTGAAAATGTAGTCGCCGACCACCTTTCATGACTTCCTTCTTCGCCTACACTTGAAATTCCTATTAAAGATGTTTTTCCTGATGAGCAGCTCTTAACCGTGTCATGTGAACCTTGGTTCGCTGATATAGTAAACTATTTGGCCACCGAACTGATACTAAAAGATTGGTCGAATCAGGACAAACTCCGATTCCTGTCCCAAGTAAAACATTTTTTCTGGGATGAACCGTATCTCTTTAAATACTGTTCCGACCAAATCATTCGTCAGTGTGTCCCCGAAAACGAGTTTAAGAGTGCGCTCTATTTTTGCCATGATCAAGCGTGTGGCGGGCATTTTGGCCCCAAAAAGACATCAGAAAAAATCTTGCAGTGTGTCTTCTACTGGCCACGACTTTTTAAAGATGAATACGAATACTACAAGATATGCTCCCGGTGCAAACACTTGGGCTGGATATCGCGGAGAAACGAAATTCCGCTCCAACCAATTTTGGTTGTTGATATTTTTGATGTTTGGGGTATAGACTTCATGGGACCATTTCCCAATTCCTTTGGGAATATGTATATTCTATTGGCTATTGACTATGTGTCAAAATGGGTCGAGGCTGTGCCCATCCGAATGAATGACAACAAGGTGGTTGTTAGATTTCTTAAAGAAAACATGTTTTCTCGGTTTGGACATCCTCGAGCGATTATAAGTGATAATGGATCTCATTTTTGTAATAGGACTTTTGAGTCCTTAATGCTCAAATACTCCATTACTCACAAATTGTCAACACCATATCTTTCCCAAACTTATGGGCAAGCCAAAATTTCGAATCGGCAGATTAAACAAATTTTGGAGAAATTGGTTTCCAAAAACCGTAAAGATTGGTCATCAGAATTGATTGATGCACTATGGGCATTCCGTACTGCCTACAAGACCGATCTTGGCATGTCTCCATACCGGCTTGTTTATGGAAAAGATGTTAGGTCCGAGTTGCCCACCCCGGTGCTTACGGGGAGGCGGAAAACATAATAAAAATTGGATTTTTATGGACTTAGGCAACATGGACCAAGCTTGTGAGGATCTTTGCTAAACATAAACTTGCTAACCCTAACTACAAAGTAGCTAAGTGATGGAAAGGTTATACCTTTGGTCTTTAGTCCTTCTCTCCTTGCTCCTAGGAATGGTAGAAAGAGTTCACCTTGCTTGTCTTCTCCCGTCAAAGAAAGATCCACTTGAAAGCCACCACCTTTGGCTTCAACCCCAAGCTAGGAGTAACTAGAGTGCAAGAAATGCTAAGACTTGAACCCTAGAAGAGAGTAGAGAAGATCAAGTGAAGGTTTTTCTCAAGCTTTTTGTTTCTCAACACATGAGAGGGAGAGAGCTTGAGGGAGAGGATGAACAAGAGAGAGAAATGATATGAGAGAATGAGAAAATAATAGAGCCATTCTCACTAATATGTGTGAATTAATTTAATTGAATAATTAGCTAGATAATTATCATGGTAAATCATGACATGACCATTATCATTTCAATTTGCAAAGATCAAAAAGCATCTTCCAAAAGAAATGATGATGGTCAAAGTGTCAACCTAGGTCAACAAGTCAAAGAAGTCAAATGGTCAACAACCATAACCATGGATAATTATTAAACTAATTACTAATTAACAATAACACACACATAAATATTAGGGTTAATAAAATGACAATAGCCATTAACCCTAATCAAGGTCCTCTCCCTCAATCTCAAGAAACTGTGCATACGCACCCGCATTCGTGATCCGAGGAACACGAACACAATGAGAAAAACCAATCTCAAATCATATACTAGGATCCGGCTTAAACCAAAGCCCGCTAGTATAAGCTGTCCGGACAGCAAACGTGCACAAGTGCGCGAATGTGAACGAACCCTGTCGCAAAACCATGCGACCTCTACTCATTTAGCCTAAAGGCGAATAGCTCTCTGTGTGGGACTCTAAAGACTCGACACTACGCTGGCAGTGGGTTTAACCACAGACCGCAAGCGGCACTAGCTGTACGTAACGGTCCCCAGGTAGATGTCGATAAGAAGACTGACGAGGTGAACCCCATCTGCACTCCTACTGAGCCGGTATGTGACAATCTCCGTGCAGTCCGGTCTGTTCGTCTGATACATCGCATGGCGGGCCTAGGGGGGCGGTAAACGTCAGTCCCCTAATAGCGGTACAAGTCGTGTCGGAGTGAAGCCCAATACACCCTGAGATAACACTGAAAACCTACCAGTATATCTCGCTTGCCCTGGCCAGGGACTACTCGTGTAATGGCTCTCCTAGACACAGCGCGATGTCAACCCCCAATACCGGGAGAGACGAATCCTGTCTAACCGTCACTGCCTCCAAGTGCTTCGGGACTGCTCCCAACTACTACCTGTTTGCACGACTCAGTAGAGCCGTGGTAGGGTAGCAATCAAAGAACAGTGGGAACACACTCGAGGCGAAGTGACAGTGTCAAGTCAGCGGACTAAGCTGTACTCATGTCACCTGGGAACTGATAACTGACGATAGGTATAATACCAACCATCAGTTCCCGACGAGTCCTGTCCAGTGTACTCGTAACCTAACGAGCACCCGCATACTATCTCAAGTACGACGTACTGACGGCTGTGAGACAGACCGTCTCCCGTGCTGGGATGAGAAGCGCATACGCTAGTCTACTCCGGAGTATCGATGCCCTATCTCGATACTCCCACGACTAGGGACGTGTATAAGGATGTGCTTGTAGATTACCCAGCCCCCACGAGTGTGACCGCCATCACAACGCCGGTAATCAAGCAAAGATCCTAAGGGCTCTACTAATGCGTATAGGTGATATAATAAATAAACACACATGTACACATTAAAGCAGAGACAAACCAAGTAGCATACTACTATATTGAGCAAGATTGTCTGTACAACTGTGAATATCCCAAGCTTCCATCAAGTAATATACATACTAGTATGATACAGTAATGGCCTCTAGGGCATATACACCAACAATCTCCCACTTGCACTAAGGCCATATACTGGCGTATCGAAGACCTATCATCTCGATCAGCCGCTCGAACTGAGTCTGGGGTAAAGCCTTCGTGAATGGGTCCGCAGTGTTGTCCTTTGTGTCCACTCTCCGCACCTCGATCTCCTGTCGATCAATGATCTCCCTGATCAGGTGATACCGCCTTAAGATGTGCCTGGATTTCTGATGGGACCTTGGTTCCTTCGCTAAAGCTATAGCCCCATTGTTATCGCAATACAAAGGTATTGGGTCAACAATGGACGGAACCACCTGAAGTTCACTAATGAACTTCTTAATCCAGACCGCTTCTTTTGCGGCATCGCTTGCAGCAATGTATTCAGCCTCCATCGTCGAGTCTGCGACGGTATCCTGCTTGGAACTCCTCCAACATACCGCCCCTCCGTTGAGGGTAAACAAAAAACCCGAGACAGACTTGCTGTCATCTTTGTCACTCTGGAAGCTTGAATCGGTAAAGGACTCGACCCTGAGGTCTCCATTACCGTAAACCAGGAACATCTCCTTAGTCCTTCTCAGGTACTTGAGAATGTTCTTCACTGCTGTCCAGTGGTCCTCCCCTGGGTCTGACTGATACCGGCTTACCGTGCTCAACGCGTAAGCTACATCTGGTCTTGTACATAGCATCGCATACATTATAGATCCTACCGCCGAAGCGTAGGGTATAGTGCTCATGCGAACCCTCTCCTCGTCAGTCTTAGGAGACATCTTCTTGGAGAGGGTAATTCCGTGCAATGCGGGTATGTTACGCGCTTGGAATCCTCCATACTAAATCTCTTTAGTACGGTCTCTATGTACCTGGACTGCGAAAGTCCCAATAGTTTCTTGGATCTATCTCTATAGATCTTGATCCCCAGAATGTACGAGGCATCACCCAGGTCCTTCATGGAGAACCTTTGTGACAAAAACAGCTTGACCGATTGTAGCATAGGAATGTCATTTCCTATCAGAAGAATGTCGTCCACGTACAAGACTAGGAATACGACAGTTCGTCCTACAATCTTCTTATAAACACAGGGTTCATCTTCGTTCTTGATGAAATCAAATTTCTTGATTGCCTCATCAAAACAGATGTTCCAGCTCCGTGATGCCTGCTTTAATCCATAAATGGATTTAAGCAACTTGCACACCTTTCCGCTGCTCCCACTGTCTACGAAACCTTCTGGTTGATCCATGTAAACGCACTCTTCCAAACAACCGTTTAGGAAAGCCGTTTTAACATCCATCTGCCAGATCTCATAGTCATGGAAGGCAGCAATGGCAAGTAGGATCCGAATGGATTTGAGCATAGCCACTGGAGAAAAAGTTTCGTCATAGTCCAAACCAGGTCTTTGACGGAAACCTTTTGCAACGAGCCTAGCTTTATAGGTTTCCACCTGCCCATCTACACCAAGTTTTCTTTTGTAGATCCATTTGCATCCAACGGGTTTTACCCCAGTTGGAGCAATATCCAAGGTCCACACTTTATTGGCGTACATGGACTCCATTTCGGATTGCATTGCTTCCTGCCACTTATCAGAGTCCCTACTGATAATGGCCTGCCTGAAACTGGTAGGGTCATCTTCTTCCAAGATGCAATCCTCTCGATCCCCGTCTATGAGAAAACCGTAGTATCTCTCGGGCGGATGAGAAATCCTACCAGATCTGCGGAGTGGCTGAGGTTCGTTTGGGGTTATTGAATCTAGCGGTTCCTCCAAATTTTCTGTTAAAGCTTGTGTTTCTGGAATTTCATCCAGTTCTACCGTGCTGCCACTAATGTTTTTAACAAGAAATTCTTTTTCTAAAAATGTGGCATTTCTTGAAACAATTATCTTCTGTTCCTCTGCATGGTAGAATAGATACCCACTTGAATCTTTTGGGTATCCCACAAACTTACACAAAACTGCCCGTGCCTCAAGTTTGTCTGGGTTCTGCTTTTTGACATAAGCTGGGCAACCCCAAATCTTAATACGTTTAAGATACAAACTTTTACCACTCCATATTTCATACGGAGTCTTAGGCACGGATTTGGATGGAACTTGATTCAATAGATGTGCTGCAGTTTGAAGTGCATATCCCCAGAATGAAAGTGGTAACTCAGCACTACTCATCATGGAGCGAACCATATCCAGTAGGGTACGATTCCTCCGCTCCGATACACCGTTGTGCTGTGGTGTATAAGGAGGAGTAAGCTGAGAGAGAATACCATTCTCTTTTAAGTAATCTAGGAATTCCGTGCTTAAGTACTCCCCTCCTCTATCAGACCGGAGGATCTTGATACTTTTGCCAATCTGGTTCTCTACTTCCTTTCTGAATTCCTTGAATTTCTCAAAAGCTTCAGATTTGTGTTTCATTAGATACACATATCCGAACCTAGAGAGATCGTCAGTGAATGTGATGAAGTACGAGAACCCACCCCTTGCATGTATAGACATCGGACCACACACATCACTGTGTATGAGTCCCAAGAGCTCTCTTGCTCTTTCTCCATGTCCGGTGAACGGAGATTTGGTCATCTTCCCTTTGAGACAAGACTGACAAGTTTCATAAGATGAAAACTCGAACGTATTCAAGAGTCCATCTTTATGCAACTTACTCAGTCTTTTCTCTCCGATATGACCTAGCCTACAATGCCACAAGTAGGATTCATTCGTATCTGAATTCTTCCTCTTGCGTGTGTTTTTTATATTGAGAACTGTATTCTGATTTAGAACGTAGATACCATTACACAGTGTACCCTCTGCAACCAGTACCTTATGAAGGTAAATGTTCATGATATTCTTTTCAAGAACAAAGTCATATCCATCTTTATCGAGTAAAGAAACTGATATGATGTTGCAAACCATGGAGGGTACATAGTAGCAATCGTTCAAAATCATAGTCTTGCCATTAGGCAATACTAGGTGATATTCACCGACGGCTGCCGCATTAACTTGTGCTCCGTTCGCTACTCTGAGCGACATATCACCCGGTGCAACTTTCCTACTTTTTCTCAGTCCCTGCAATAAATTACAGATATGAGATCCTGATCCGGTATCAAGTACCCAGGAGGTAGGGCTGACCGTAAAACAGTTCTCAATTACAAGAACACCTGAAGTAGATGCAAAACCATGCTTCTTCTTCAACTGGGTATCCTGGAAATCCATACTTTCCTCTTTCCCATTCTCATACTCATGACTGTTGTCACAAGTTAGAGCTGAACCAACTTTCCCCAGTCCCGAATAAGAATTCGGTTCGGTCAAGCGATACATTTTATTATCTTGATTAGGGCGTGAAAAGGTTGCTGCCTGGAGAGAGAGAAAAGAAACACTCAGCGTATGCTCTTGCAAGATTAGATTGGTTTATTAATTTATCTAACCAGGATGTCTCCCACTGTTTACTCAAATTCTTCTTAAAACCTTTTAAAAGAAGAACTAGCCGGGTTTTAATTCACGTCACAATACTTGCTTAACCTTTCAGCCAGGCTAGTGTCGGTACTTCGAGGGAGGTTTTCCAACGCTTTCGCGAAGTTCCTTAATTAAATAACCTCTTTTCCCTGGGGGCGTAACCCCGCTAACACCTTTCTAGACACCTACTAGGTTTATAGCATTGATCGTTAAGTGAAATAATCTCCCGAGAGTAGACCAACTCATCAGTAGGATCGGGATCCAACTGTCATTGTGTGATAACCTAGATGGAATCCACTCTAGTCACCACACTCCAGAAGGTATGCTAAATCTGCAAGTTTCAGTTCTTTTGAAACTCCCGATGTGGTTTTTGCCCCTAGGACCCAAGTGATCTTGACACAGTCAACAAATCAAAAGGTCCTAGTCAAGTTCATCCCGTCATTATCTTGATTGCATTAAACCCACCTGCATAACCCTTGACACAGTCAACAAGGTTCTACAAATGTCCTAACCAATCACATTGTATCCAGCAAATAAGCTACACTTAGCTACCGTTCACTGCGCCTTGACATAGTCAACAAACGCAGCACGAATACTAAGTATAACTTATAAGAAACGACGGAGGGCTACGGCTGGGTTTTTGGCGAAAAACCCGTTAACGTAATGAACTTGATATCGTTGAAGGAACGTGATACATCCTTTTGAAAAACATAGTGGCGAAAACTTTTGCTAAAGAGGTCACTCCCTGTGAAGGGATCTCGGCTCTTTCCTCGTCGAGTGAGGTGCTGGGCATTCGTAAGATGAATACCTCGATGCAAAGCAAGAATAATCGACTATGATGAAGTTATTACCCTGACGCAAACCTTTTGTCCAAGGGGTCACTCCCGATGAGGGGATCTCGGCCCTTGCCTCGTCGATTGAGGTGCTGGGCATTCATAACCGAATACCTCGATGCAAAACAAAAAGATGAACGTCCTTGTAATAACAGCTTTTTGAAAAACTTGTTCCAACAACGTATTTTAGGTTTATTTTCTTGCATTAGTTCTTTTAATGCGTCCCATCATTTAAATCCTACCATTGCAGAAAACAACCAAAATATGACGTACGCTTATGCCATTCGCATTCGCCACGGGGCCCCGTCATCACCCGTTAGGTTACTTAACTAACGACAGAGCGGGGGCTGGGCTAGCGCGGCTGTAAAACATAAGCAACGCCTAAATAGTTATTATATATAGCAATATAGCAATGATAGCCAATCCAGATCACAGATGAACACTTTGGATATACTAGGAATCCGCAATTCGTTCGAGCCTGCAACGAAAAACGGATTACACGGTCGCGATGAATAGCCAAAACCCCACCCAAGACCCCTACGGGTGCGGCAAACTACCCGCCAAGTACCCGAAGCGAAGCAACCTCCCTCAATGCCATGAGTAGGCCACTCGGCACTTCGAGCTACCCGGTAGTTTGT
The DNA here is from genome assembly GCA_030015575.1 of Agapanthus africanus. Taxonomy (NCBI): domain Eukaryota; kingdom Viridiplantae; phylum Streptophyta; class Magnoliopsida; order Asparagales; family Amaryllidaceae; genus Agapanthus; species Agapanthus africanus. The sequence continues at coordinate 164,709,887 of CM057349.1, forward strand.
GCACCCCCTCCATGGGTCTATCCTAGGAGCAAAAACAGTAAAAAGAATTATACAATGACGGCTACAACCCCGACCCGGTTGTGCGGCCAAACAAATAATATTACATCAATTTACAAATTTATTACATGAATGAAAGAAAAAGAAACTCTCATCTCACATCCACCCGGCTATTCATCCGCGACAATCCAACGAGTTCATATACACAAACCATCAACAACAATCACAGATCACAGATATGTATAACCCCGACTAATCGTCATATAGCGATTAGCCGACGTTCAATACATAAGAACATCACAGATATAACCTTTATAGTCAAAGTATATTGAAGTTCGGAAAAATACGGAATTATAGGCCCCCAAAAACAAATTTCTATTCTGGAAAATCTGGGCACATATAATATATCAGAAAAATCCTAAAACCATGTCAGAAACACACTGCACCAAAGACGACACAGTAACTCACCTAGTTGGCCGCGCTTCCGCGGCAATAGCTTGCTATTGCCGCGGAAGCGCCGCGTTCTGGTATAGTTGCTGTCTCGTTTTTGGTGGGTTTCTTCTAAAAAGCCTGAGATGATTTTTGGGATATAACAAATTTTGTTTTGACCAGAAAAAGTTTTAACAGAAACTCAGATTTTTTACAACTTGGTTTTTTCGATTTTTCCGTTTCGAACTTCGATACACTTTACTACCAAGCTAGTTTATGTTTAGTTAGGCTCTGATACCACTGTTAGGTCCGAGTTGCCCACCCCGGTGCTTACGGGGAGGCGGAAAACATAATAAAAATTGGATTTTTATGGACTTAGGCAACATGGACCAAGCTTGTGAGGATCTTTGCTAAACATAAACTTGCTAACCCTAACTACAAAGTAGCTAAGTGATGGAAAGGTTATACCTTTGGTCTTTAGTCCTTCTCTCCTTGCTCCTAGGAATGGTAGAAAGAGTTCACCTTGCTTGTCTTCTCCCGTCAAAGAAAGATCCACTTGAAAGCCACCACCTTTGGCTTCAACTCCAAGCTAGGAGTAACTAGAGTGCAAGAAATGCTAAGACTTGAACCCTAGAAGAGAGTAGAGAAGATCAAGTGAAGGTTTTTCTCAAGCTTTTTGTTTCTCAACACATGAGAGGGAGAGAGCTTGAGGGAGAGGATGAACAAGAGAGAGAAATGATATGAGAGAATGAGAAAATAATAGAGCCATTCTCACTAATATGTGTGAATTAATTTAATTGAATAATTAGCTAGATAATTATCATGGCAAATCATGACATGACCATTATCATTTCAATTTGCAAAGATCAAAAAGTATCTTCCAAAAGAAATGATGATGGTCAAAGTGTCAACCTAGGTCAACAAGTCAAAGAAGTCAAATGGTCAACAACCATAACCATGGATAATTATTAAACTAATTACTAATTAACAATAACACACACATAAATATTAGGGTTAATAAAATGACAATAGCCATTAACCCTAATCAAGGTCCTCTCCCTCAATCTCAAGAAACTGTGCATACGCACCCGCATTCGTGATCCGAGGAACACGAACACAATGAGAAAAACCAATCTCAAATCATATACTAGGATCCGGCTTAAACCAAAGCCCGCTAGTATAAGCTGTCCGGACAGCAAACGTGCACAAGTGCGCGAATGTGAACGAACCCTGTCGCAAAACCATGCGACCTCTACTCATTTAGCCTAAAGGCGAATAGCTCTCTGTGTGGGACTCTAAAGACTCGACACTACGCTGGCAGTGGGTTTAACCACAGACCGCAAGCGGCACTAGCTGTACGTAACGGTCCCCAGGTAGATGTCGATAAGAAGACTGACGAGGTGAACCCCATCTGCACTCCTACTGAGCCTGTATGTGACAATCTCCGTGCAGTCCGGTCTGTTCGTCTGATACATCGCATGGCGGGCCTAGGGGGGCGGTAAACGTCAGTCCCCTAATAGCGGTACAAGTCGTGTCGGAGTGAAGCCCAATACACCCTGAGATAACACTGGAAACCTACCAGTATATCTCGCTTGCCCTGGCCAGGGACTACTCGTGTAATGGCTCTCCTAGACACAGCGCGATGTCAACCCCCAATACCGGGAGAGACGAATCCTGTCTAACCGTCACTGCCTCCAAGTGCTTCGGGACTGCTCCCAACTACTACCTGTTTGCACGACTCAGTAGAGCCGTGGTAGGGTAGCAATCAAAGAACAGTGGGAACACACTCGAGGCGAAGTGACAGTGTCAAGTCAGCGGACTAAGCTGTACTCATGTCACCTGGGAACTGATAACTGACGATAGGTATAATACCAACCATCAGTTCCCGACGAGTCCTGTCCAGTGTACTCGTAACCTAACGAGCACCCGCATACTATCTCAAGTACGACGTACTGACGGCTGTGGGACAGACCGTCTCCCGTGCTGGGATGAGAAGCGCATACGCTAGTCTACTCCGGAGTATCGATGCCCTATCTCGATACTCCCACGACTAGGGACGTGTATAAGGATGTGCTTGTAGATTACCCAGCCCCCACGAGTGTGATCGCCATCACAACGCCGGTAATCAAGCAAAGATCCTAAGGGCTCTACTAATGCGTATAGGTGATATAATAAATAAACACACATGTACACATTAAAGCAGAGACAAACCAAGTAGCATACTACTATATTGAGCAAGATTGTCTGTACAACTGTGAATATCCCAAGCTTCCATCAAGTAATATACATACTAGTATGATACAGTAATGGCCTCTAGGGCATATACACCAACAAAAGATTGCCACCTTCCTGTCGAAATTGAGCATAAGGCATTTTGGGCGATTAAAGAGTTGAACTTATCCATAGGAGATGCGGACAGCAATAGAAAGCTGCAATTGAATGAGCTGCAGGATGAGGCCTATGAAAATGCGGTAACTGTTAAAAACCAAACGAAGGTGTTCCATGACAAACACCTTATGCGCAAAACTTTCAAACCTGGTCAACAGGTTTTGCTTTATGACACTCAGTTACACTTCCATCCCGGCAAGCTCAAATCGCGATGGAAAGGGTCGTTTTTGGTACGCACCGTATATCAGCACGGTGCGGTAAATCTAGAAAACCCGGAGGACGGTACATTATTTAAAGTAAACGGACATCGACTCAAATCGTTCCTCACTGCGGACCCGTCGGAGGAGCTCCTGTTTTTGCAGGAGCCGATTTATACTGACTGATCTTCCTCCATTTACCCCCAAATTTTTGATTATCTAGCCAAAACATTGTTTCAAACAAATTTGGGGGTATGTATCATTTGTAATTTTATAAATACAAAATGACATAAAAAATAAAAAACTTTGAAAATAATTTTTTTTTGTGGGTATTTTTGTAAATTTCCAGATTAAATAAAATAAATAAAATTTTTATTTGCAAATAATTTCCTCTTTTTAGAGGGCTTTATTTGCAAATAGCCAACACTTCCCCTATATAAATAACCCCGACCCCCCTGTTTTCATAACCCTAAAACAAAATCTCCACAGCAAACCCTAGCGATCGCCGAAGTTGTGCAGAGAGATCACGTCGTTCAGCCGCGCATCCGCCGCCGAAACGCCTTTCCCGCCGCTGATCCGCCGCTCTCCGCTGCCGTCACCCTCTAAAAATTTCAGAGGAGGTTTGATCTCTGAAAATACTCTCTGTTTTAAATTTCTGTAGATCTGTAGTATCCGATGGCACCCAATATGCAACTATAGCGTGACTTTCACAAATTTTTTCACATGCTGTGTATAGAAGTTATTTTGCGAATGAAATAGCACGTAGGGGATAGAATTTTCTGATATATAATCACCCAAATGCCTATGCCCTTCCGGATTTAGTCACTCGTTTTTACGAGTGCATGGAAGATGGGTGTCTCACCCAATACAGCTTTATAAAATTGCAGTGGGGTGATAAGGAATTTACAATTGATAGAGACTTCATACATGAAGTCACATTAATCCCTACGATACCAGTTCATGATCAACCATTACAGTTTGAGGATTACATGCCCTTAATGGGCAATGATTGCTCAAGGGAGCCGCGGAAGGGGATCCAAGCGAGAACCCTTTTCGCCAATGTTTTAACTGTGTGCCGGTGGGCACAAAACAATATTTTTGGGAGCTCCCACAACACCACATTTTTCACACCCTCACTGCATATCGTGCACACACTCATGCCAAGAAACCCTCGTTTCGACATGTGCACGATTTTACTGAACTCAATTGGTGCGGGCAAAAGAGCCGCTAACTACCCTTGTCCCATGCTTGTGACACAACTGTGTCGATATTTCCTCCCCGTGGAGGAGTTCGAATTTTACATGCTTGGAGGCATACCCGTCAGGCCTCTCATTGAGGGCGTTTCTATGTCCTACACACGCTTGACGGATGTTTGGTCAAGAATTGAACCGGTAGAACACGTGCCCGCCCGAACGCTTAGCTCCAGCTCGACTGCGAGCGAGGGAGAACTCACCCCCTTAGAATATGCAAATTTAATGTGAAGAGCTGTTAGGGGCATTGACGAGTTGAGGGGGATAGCAAGGGAGCATGATCGGCGTTTGACTGAAATAGAGCAGGGGATCCAAACCCTGCTAGCTAGGGAGGAGCGTTCCCGTTCATGCTCAAGGGGGCGGCGTGGGGCCGAGCAGTGAGGGCACTGCTTTTGGTAAGTTTGGGGGAGGTGGTGGTTGTAAATAGTTATCTTTTGCATTGCATTTTTTTTATAAAAATTTTGTGTATATTTTTCTTTTTCTTTTGTATGTTAAAAATTCTGCATTATATCTTTATAAAAAAATCATAAAAATTGAAAAAAATAAAAATAAATAGAAAAATATAAAATTCAAATAAAAACTGAAAATTTTTAAAATTATAAAAATTAAAAAAAATTCAATTTTGGCCATAATTGACTTGAGTTTGATAAGACGGTTAACTAGCTAGGAAAAACTAGATCCTAGACTTAGTAGATTAAAAACCCTAAAAATAACCTTTCTTAAAGTTTAACCGTAGAAAATATATGTCCTTGTAGTTTACTTAGAAATATGCAAATTTTGAGTTCACTTCTTGGGCTAAGTCAAAATAAAGGAAAAGTATTGAAATTTTTATTAAATTGTAAGTCTGAAAAATAATCCCTAAGGTTAAGTCTAAATTCTGAAAATATATACCTTACAACTTGTACAAACACGAACCTTGAAACTTGGAATAGTAGAGGATACCTTGAAATGCTCTTGTCTAAAATCCTTAGTATGAAGGAAAATAAAATAAAAGTATAAGTGTGAATAAAGAGATAAAAAAAATGAACACTGGTTTTGTAATTACTTACGGCTGCGTAAAATAAAAAAAAATATAGCGAGGGTGCTTTATCACCTAGTGCTTTAGACCAACTGGTTTGGGAGTCACTGCCAAAGCCTTAGGTGTTATAAGACTAGGAATTACGCCTTAATATGCAAACACATTTTGTAATCGGTCGTTAGTACCTCAAGAAGTATTAACGGTCGCATGAAGGATGTGTGAGCAATTTCATCTAAAAATTCACCAACTAAAAGTACTTTGGACAATGGACAAGAGTATAAGAGCTTGAATTGAATTTCCAAGTGTAGGGGTAATACATACACACACGTAGGGGTATATGATTGGGGTTTAGATGAGAGATAGGAATGAAAAATAGGACTTATATCTTTAGCAGAGATGATAAAAATTCCTAAGTTGAGATGGAACCTTAAAAGGAAAACTCAAAAGATGCTGAAAGCTAAGTAAATTTACAGAACATATACAATCTTAAGTTAAATAATAAGGAAGCGTGAAAAATACGGGTTGATAATTTCTGAGTTAAAGATAATAGAATTACTTGCTAGAAAACCAAATTGGAGAATAAAAGTCAATAGGCCGAATTGATAGGATTTTGTGGGTAGTATCCGCTGAAAACCCTCAGGAGACAAAACTCCTCCTACTAGGGACACCTAGAGGTTTAACGACTTGTTGCACGAGCTCAGTGCAATCGCATTTCCTTGAGAAAGTGGGGTTAGGTTTTTTCGAAAATAAACTAGTTTTGCTCGGGACGAGCAAAAGATAAGTTTGGGGGTATTTGTTCATATCAGAATTTTGCATTATTATATTCCCCATTCTTAATCATATTGCAAATAAATTGGTGCTTTTGATCCATGTCTGCTAAATAGTTGCAGGTTACAGGATCTCAGAACAAATACAGTGAAAATGGTGAAAAGACGCTATAAATGTGAGACTACGACCAATAAATAGATGAATCTGTATGATGCCGCCTACCAGTTTAAGGAATAAATGAAGATCAATGAACCGTTCGATTGCACAATGTATGAGGGCAGCACAAGATTCAAGACTTCAACACGAAACTAACGGTAAAAGTCCACAACATTCTGCACTGTGGAAATCTGGAAGAAAATAGAAGATATTCTGAGAAACCAAGTGATGAAACCAGAAGTAAAATGCAACATGAAGCAGCCCTAAAGAAATGAGCCCAATAGCCCATCAAACGGCCGTGGAACCGCGGCCAAAAAAGGCTTTTAGCCGCGGATCCGCGGCCGTACAATGCACGTGTCGGTGGATAAGACGGTGCGTTGACCGGGTCTTCTTAGGGTAGATTTGTAAATTTATGAATGGATCAGAATGTAACCTAGGGTTTCCTGTATCTATAAATAGGAGAGCAAAAGGCCAATAATTCTCGTGCCTCTTTTGAGATGCCTCTTTTAATTTCTAGATCTTAGGTTTTCAACTCCATGTAATCTGTCAAAGAGTGCATCAATAAAGAAGTAAGTTTTTTATTTATCTTGAATTTCTTTTCTGCCCTAATTATAAATTTTTTATCTGCCGTAGTTATAATGTTTTTTTTATCTGTCGTAGTTATAATTTTTTTAATCTGTCGTAAAAAAGAAAACCATAAAAATGAATTCGTTTATCAATTCCCTAATGAGTGAGTAGTTCCTCACTTGTTAGGGTTAGGTTTAGGGAAGGTTTGAGAGATGAAAATCTCTCATCCCTTTCTTGCGCGTTCAACATTTTAAAGTAGGACTCTATGCATACAAACTCACATCGCTCACTACGGCACCCTATCCCACGAGGTAGCGGTGATACCCTAGTTAAAGACCGGTTGTGATTGTTTTCCATGGAGGTTAGGGTAAGAGTTAAGAAAGGACGGACAAGGACCAAGAGGAAGAAACCTAGTTTCTTTCCGATCGTGCTAATCCCCTTTGTTAATTATTACCTTAACACCTAAAAGTTCTTAATTAGGGAAAAGAAAGCGGTGAGAATAATTGATTTTCCAAACTAACCTAATCTTAACCCTAGCAAGCTTTTTATAAACTTTTATCTCATTCTTAGATCTTAAAATAAAATCCAAATCTTTTGGATTTAACTCGTTAAAACACAAAGAATAGGAATCCATCTCCCTGTGGACCGACCCGTACTCAACCGGCTAGCTACCAAGAGACACCGTTATTGATTGCGGTATATTCTTTGATTCAAAAACGCACGTACGCAAAATCCCTCTCAATCACATGTCAAGACATATGTGTAAGCATGTAGGTATACAGGTATGCTATATGTCATATGCATAAAGAAATATGAATCAATGTCTCAATGTCCCTAACCAAACAAGATCATATAGGTATGTGTGTTGTGTGTGTCATGGCAATTATTGACGGCGTGTGTGGTATACAATCAGTGCTCGTGCAACATGAGCCGTCAATAATAGTGCAGTGTCCTAAGGGTACAAGTCCAAGCACAACAAATAACTAAGCAATAAGGTGTATGCGCAGCTCTATATATGAAATACAATATGCGACAGTTCATAGCATCTCTAACCCAGACGCATAACGCCATGCGGGCGATTTCCCTGTAGATGTTAAATCTACTCACCAACGCTCCTGGCTAAGTGAAGCCTACCACCTGTTTTCCCTTCGTCGCAGCGTCCGAAGTCCCCGCCTGCGAACCTAAAACATAACACAACAAAGCAAGTGTATATTAGCAATAGACCCAAAACACGTACAAACTACTTGACCAACGCGACAACATAAAACTTACTCTCAAGTGTTCGTATTGTAGCTAACGTGCATAGCGATACTACGAAACCAACTCAGAGCAACAGAACACAGAACACGAACCGTATCGGATAACGTAACGCGTGAAACGAAACACAAGAAAACAAGCAAGTGATCCCAGATTTTTCTGTATCAACAATCTGTAAAAGTTACAAGTACCATGAGACCACAAACAACCCAGAGACCCCTACACCAAAATCCACACCCTAACTCCCTAGTCTAGCTGCAATTTGTGGTCAGAAGCAATTAATTTGCGGCCTGAAGTGGAGGAAATGGCTCATATTTTGAGGGTAGGTTCTAGGTCACTACACTAGGTTACTGTGATGGGAACTTTTGCAACAAATACCTGGTTTGATAGCAGATTATCCCAGACCCCAAAACAACACTAAAAATACTATATTTACCCAAAATGATACATAACGCTATCTAAACTGAAACGACTAAGCTACGCAACACAATAAACACTTAAAGAACAGAAAGAGATCAATACCTAACCAAAAGAACTCAAAGACCCTAGCTTCCCAAGCTCCAAGGCATCCAAAAGGAAAAACCAAGCAAAAGATGTGATTTTTGTGAGTTTTTGTGAATATTTGTGATGGTTTTGTGAAGAATTTGTGAAGTGTTCAGTTTAGGAAATGAGAGATGAAGGAAATGAGTGAGAGAAAAATGAGAGAGAGTGTGTGTGGATAAGAAAGAGAGAGAGAGGTGAGGTTAAGGGTGAGTGCACCACAACATTAACTCACACATTAATGCTTTCACACACACCATGCCACCTCCTCACTTCCAAAAGAAATATCTCTCCCTTCTCACACAAAATATCAAGAGGTTAGGTTAAGGATTAGATTAAAACAAGGATTAGGATAAAGCAAAAGATTAGATTAGATTAAGTGTCATGGCCATTAACCTAGATTAGCACAAACAAACCCTCACATTAACGTGCACACGTGCGTGAATGCCATAACAAATAACAATAAATTATTAATTAAATGTTATAAAATGTGAGGAACCCAAATTGGTAAACTTTTTACCAAAAACCCGCGTTATCATCTAAACTAACACTAACCGAAATCTAAGGCGTTACATATTTGGTTTTGAATATCCGTTGTTATGCACCAATTTCAAACTGATATATCTCTACGTTTATTTTATAAAATGAGATATAACTTTTTGAAATTATGTCTATGACATTTACCTATATCAGTTGATGATTGGGTAAGCAGTATTAAACCGCGGTGTAATTCTTCTTAACCATAGTACAGTTTTCAACCTACGAGGCACAGGGTTTGAGTTATTCGACTCAGGGTACTTATACAAAGTATTGTATGTTGTCCAGTGTCCATTAGGACAAAGGGGTTGGTGCTCGTACTATATTCTGTTTACTTGTGACTTCTCCAGTTTTAGACAAGTATTTCGTAGAAATACAAGGTCCAAGTTTTGAGAAGTTACAAGTACAAGAATAAAGTAGAGAACCATATGTTGCAAGTATCAGGATTCTTCGAGGTGATCGAAGATGTAGATACTTGTGTTTGGTATTCAGTTAATAGTAATGGTTTTGAGAACTTGCTTCTCTTTTAGGTTACTCATATATGGATACACTCCTAGTTGAGTAATACTGTTCGGCCTCTCTCCATTTTGTTGATGTACACTGGAGACAGCTGCATAATTTGAATCTGGTTCTAATTAAATCAGTGCCTCTGTTTCTATATTGTATATAGAATGGTTCATATCATAACGATGTTAAGGTATATGGAGTTGTCCGGCTTATGCTTAAAACCAGACTCTGGATAACTCAAGGCACGTTTCAATAATGGCAGTTTGTGGGTTATCTCGGGCTATGACGAGAGTTAACTCTCTACCATCTAGAAGATCAAATAGTGTGTCACGCCCTGCTTCTCAAAATACGGAATACGAGGGGTAGACAAGGCCAGCCATGCTCCTACGGTTAAGGATACATCCTGCCGTAGTCACACTTCGGCTTCTAGCTTTACGTGGTAAACAGTAAATAATGCGTAGGTAATGAGAAATGCAGTAACTGAAACGAAACAATATAAAGAACTGACCTGATGGGAAACAAAAGGGTATAACTCTGGATGGTAAATTAAGATGTCCGTGATGTACGTCTAGTCCTGGTCCAGGCTAAATCCTCTCCTCACACTGAGCATGCATACTCAGGTCGTCAGAGCAACACAATAGCAATATAATATATATAAACAAGTGACAACTCTAACAGTGCTAATAGATATATATAACAGTAAATCAGAATGGTATAAATATGAACATGCAGTAATCAATGCAGCGGAACAGTAAAAGCAGTAGAATGATATGCCACGTATGTCAACACAGTAAGTATGTATATCGATGCTATCATCCCTATCAGTCACTAAGTCTCACTGTACAGCTCACTAAACCTATCGTCAGTCCAAGTGTGAGAGTCAACCACTCGCGAGTGTCCTCCACCCAAGGGTAGAACCCAAGGGCAAGGGACCACGGGCCCAACATTTAACTCACGGTAATAATCATGTACCCTGTAAATCTCCATATATCTCCATATATATAAGCCGGCAAGGGACTCCCGAGATTCTGTTGAATTCACACTCGAACTACCCCACACCTCGTGGTCTACATCAAACGCTAACCATAAGCTCAAATACCAATCGGTCTGTGACAAGTCTGCGCGAGAACTGGAGGCAGGGCCTCCATCAAGCACGTCCCGACTAATACATAAGAAAAATGGCAGTGTCTGGTGCCTTATCTGTGACACCCGTGCAAGAGCTTCCATAAGTGTCCCATACCACTTATAGTCACACGTACACGCGTCCCACAGACGTCGACAATGCAATAGAATAATAAGGTTCACTGATTGTGTATAAGTACGTGTCACTTTCACTTATTCACTTATACACGAACACTAACGTACTTGCCACAATCATCACTAATACCTAACACTGGTTAATACACATGATCACTACGTTATCAATGCAATGACATAAGTATGATATGATGAGGAAACGGTATATAAAGCATGATTAAGATATTATAAATCAGTATTCTACCACTTGCAATATTTATCATAAATAACATGCGTACAGTTTAGCGAAACTATAAAAGGAGAATAAATAGTATGATTAATTATCTAACCAGCGAATTTAGTTTCACGCCAATCGGGTTTCAGGATCACTAGTTATAGCCATTTCATTTTAAGCGTTCACGGCTGGAAATCCGGTTTCAGAATCGGAAGTCCGTTTCGCAACGCATTTTAATCCCAGTTGAGATCAGATTTTAGCGATACTACAGTAGAATGAAATCTAGGGGTTTTGGTAAGGTTTTCAACACAATAGAGGGATCTTCAATCGCATCTGTACGTCAGGAGATATACACTGTTCAATACTAGTATGTAAATTCTGATTCTGTTGGGACTGTTATACGTCCCCATCTTTTAAATTGCAGATTAAATAACAAACGATAACAAAACAGGATGGAACCACTTGTGTTGTCTAGCTAACAGATTCATCTTTAATAAACAGTGGAGTTCCGCAACCTACGAGTTTAAGGAAATAGTGTAGTACTCATTACGGGACAGCACACAGTAAACACAGCCGCTTTGGACTGCAGTCCAGAGTCGCACTCCGATCCAAATATTGTTATAGTTTAAGTACAGAAATATTTAGAAGCTTGCATAGGGTTATAGTTCGTCGAGTCGGTTTCGATTTGAGCCCTCGAACGCATCATTCCAGTATGTATATAATTTATGGTGATTTTAACGGTTTGCAGGTACAAGAAAATTCCAGTTTTACAGGTAAACTTAGGGGTAGTCGTTCTAGTCGTTAATAGTCGTATTTTCCAACGAAATTTGTACACGGTATCCATCACTACAAGGGCCAATATAAATCATCCAGTTCCGTCAAATTTGATAAGTATTCTCATTGGGAACACACATCGAACATGTATGACACCTAATTGATCTAAAATTGTAACTTTATGATCTAAGTAATCTAAGATTGTAACTTGAGTATATAGCATGTAAGCAAGTAAAATACTTGCCTGGCGATGAGTCGACGACGGTACGGCAACAGCACGATCGCGACACACGCGCGGCACGGCAACTTGACTTGGCTCGAACTCGAGTCTCGGCAGCGGCGGCTTGGTTGCTGACGGCGAGGGTGGTGGTCGTTGGTGTGGGGTTGCTCGCTGTGGTGGTGGCCGGAAGAGGGAGTGTTAGAGAGAGAGAGAGAGAGAGAAAGAGGGAACTGAGAGAGAGAGAGAGAGAGAGAGAGATTGAGAAAGAAGGAGAGAGAAGGTGACAGAAGGAGGGAGTGAGGAAGAGAGAGAGTGATAGGGGAATGATGATGATGATGGGGATGAAGGGAGCTGACTGAGGCGGTTCAGGCTCGTCGGCGTCGGGGTATGGGTGGCTGAGCTCGGGTGTGCAGGGGTTGGGGCTCGGGTGCGGTGCTTGGAGGGAGAAAGCGTTGGCGGTGGCTCCCGTGGGTCGCGGCGATGAGGTGCTGGAGTGACGGCGATAGCAATGGCTACAGCGACTGCTAGAGGGGAGGTGCTCGATGATCGTTGGAGGTTGCGGGGAGGAGATCGTCGGTGCGGAGGAGGAGCTCGGGGGTGCTGTGGGTGAGTGGAGAAGTTTAGTGACGAGGTGGAGGAGATGAGGATGTTAGGTTGAAGTGGGGAGCTCGGTGGTGGTGGGTGAGGGTGTTGAGGGAGAAAACAGAGAGAGGGGGAAATGAGAGTGAGTGATAGAGTGTGAACCGAGTGGAGAGAGGGAGAGGCGTGGGGGTGATCGCGAGGAGAGATCGAGGCGCGCATCGTGGGAGTAACGCGCGCGAGCGTGGCCGACAAGGACGCAGGCGTGGGTGGAGGAGGCAGCGTGGATTACGGCGAAGGAAGGGGTCGCGAGCGAGGGAAAAGATATAGCCGTTGGAGAAGAAGGAGTGGGCGAAGCGGGCCGGGTCGGGTTGGAGGCACGGGCTGGAGTGAGTGGGCTGGGACAGAAGATTTTAAGAATGGGGTTTAAATAAAGGAAGGTGGGCTGAGAAAATGGTGCTGGGCTCGGGCTTGAGGAATAAAAATTCAAATAAAAAAAATAAAGGAAAAGAATGGGGCCGGCTTGTTTTCTAAAAATCAAAGAATGAATGTTAGGAGGGATGGGCCGGAAGAAAAAGAAAATGAATTTAAAAGAATGTGTTTGGGTTTTGGTTTAGGATAAATAATTAGAACTAGGGTTTGGGTTCAGGGGCTGACTTTAGACGGAAAAATACACATAAGATTTGTTTTGGGGTTTAACTTCAATAAAAGGAAAACGGCTTAGGCCGGAGGAAATGAAGGGTAAGGTCTGGGGGTTTTAGGGTTTAATGGAGTTCCTTTAAAATAATTAAATAAAAAAATAACAAAATTTATAGTTTAAAGAGAAATACGGATTTTAGGCGTATAAAAAGAACCGGGTATTACATCATACCACCCTTACAAAAATTTCGTCCTCGAAATTTAAAATAAACGAATAATTATACAAACATAGGAGAAAGCTATTATATTGCAACCTAACATATAAAGATTTACTAGAAATCCGTGGACAAAGAAATTTGAAGGTATAAACATGTAAGAACACATACAAAAGATAGGTCTAAATAAGTATAAGGCAGGAACAACTATAAGAGCAACTACAAGTACACGAGAATATAGATAACAATAATAACGAACAATATTATTCGAGGCGTACTCGATAAAATCGAAATTCAACTATGTGCACGTATAAGTCTATCAAAGGTAGCACGGCAGAAATAATGAGTATAAGGCACAATCATTTATAATAGTAAATATAAGCACAACACCCGAAAATAAAGTAATGATAAAAAGTAGTGAAAGATTTGTCGGTAGGTTAAAACATTTTAGGATAACGTATCGATCAGATAACTTAGAAAACTCAAATAGTGAAAATAAGAAACATGGAACGAAAATATGCGCGATGTAAGGTTGCGCTATTGAAAAAATAAGGATAATAGTAGGGTGCTTTAAAATACATAAAACTATATAGTCAATAACACGCACTCTTCGATAAATACAAAATAATGAAAACCAAATTTTCGAATAATAATGTTCCTAAATATATTTAGGGTAACAGGAAAATATATATAAGGCTAGCTAGGGTAAGGATTACAAGGAAGTGTGGCTCACTCAGAAGGTCGGAGTGTGGCGGCTTTAGGCTGAAGATCAAGGAGATTGGGATCGGGTCAGCACAGGAAGTAAGGGTGGGCAACAAAGGACTACAAGGGAAAAAGTATGGGGAGGATAACGGTCGGTATATCCTATGAATCAAGAATTTGAAGGGTTAGCGAACTCGGAAGTTTCTCTAAAATTTTCTCCTCCCAGAAGGATCTCAAACGAGGCGCAGACAAGGGATGGGGGTGAACCTCAAAAAGATCGGGTGCGGTACTTGTTAATCTGAGTGAGGGTTAAGGCAATGTAAGGAGTAGGGGTGGACAGACCTCAGTAGGAAAATAATTGTGTAGAAGGAATAATCAAGCTTCAAGGGAACTAAGAAGATCGATAGATTAGCGAACTCAACAATTTATTTCATTCTAGAAAATTTTAAACAAAACATTCTCAAAAACAAAAGGTGGCCCTAAACTATACACAGTTTTATTTGGCCAGAGAAGACAACATCTAAAAGAAATCTCGTCAGTCGCGGTTGTGGAGATTCAGCAGGTTGCGGTAGGCTCGCGCGCTCAGGTAGGGGCATCCATTTCCATAGCGCCTCGCAGGGATTGCCATTGGGAGTTCTTCCACAGGAGGGTCTTGTTCTTCTGGTCTTTCTTCCTCGACTGGAGCTTCTTCATCGAGGTCTGATTCCATGTGATTCTCCTCTTCTGGATTTTCTTCTATGGGATTTTCCTCCACTGGATTTTCTTCTATCAGGCCTTCTTCGGGATCTCCTTCTATCGGGTTTTCTTCTGGGTCTCCTTCCTCTTCGTCGGAATCGTCTATCATGTCAAACTCTGGGGTGGCTGCTCCTTCGTCTTCGGAATCGCTGTTTCCGAAAATGACCTGGGGACCATTGATCTCATCATCAGAACTCATCAGTGTGCGGTCTAAGGAAACGCATGACTGTGCATCCTCCTCTAGATGCGGCGCTGCTCCACGGTGGGCCATAGCCTGAAAAGAAAAAGTCATGATTAGACAGTGGAGTACATCAAGAAAATAGCTAAGTGTACGAAGTATAGAAAGATATGCGGTGGCAGGAACTGAAAAATCAAGATTAAAATGCTGTGATAGTGAATAGTATGAATAAGGAGAAGGACAAGAGAATGATACATATATTACGATTCAAGTTTTATTGCATTCAACTAAAAGTTCAACGGATACAAGATTTCAAATGGGAAGAAATATTTATAAGAGGATGACAACATTATTACTGAAATTAGAAAACATGAAAATTCTTTTTTGATTACTAGACCGCTGCATTCTCGTCATGCGAGTTGAATCCTGCGCTGAGTCCGCCTTATCCTTGAAGTTCGAACTACGCAATAATCATCACTTGGCAGGGGTGGAGAGTGTGGACGAGTCTCCTCCTTGCAGCTCCTTCCTTTTTGGGCAATAGTTGATAAGATGTTTGCTGGATCCGCAAAACAGACATTTCCCTTGGCCGCGGCGACAATCCCTCTGAAGGTGTCCTGGCCTCTTACAGTACCCACAACATTGGGTCTTCTGCTGCTTCTGTCGCGGGAAAACAGATTGGCGCTTCATCTTCTTCTCTTTTTCTCGCCTAACAGGGATCCCTTTACAATTTGAGACTCCCGCTGGTGCATGATTCACTTGCCTTCTCAGTCCTTCAGCTAACAAGTCGTTCGTTCGCTCCTGGGCTTCCTTCAGACCTTGCAGTACACTCAGAATCTCGACGGTCTGATTCTGGGGGGTGGAGATAGACGAAAAGTCGTTGGAAGACATGATCCTAAAACAATGATTTTGAGAACGATATAAGAATCAAAATATAATGTGGATTGGGCAAAGATTCAAGAATATCAGATGTGATAAAATTCATTACAAGTGGAAAATCAAATGTATAACGCTAAGTCACTTAAATAGAGTATGGTAGTGTAGCCGTGATGTAGTTCACAATTACAACCACGAAACTTTGCCAAGTCACCTGAAACCCTAGCGAATGGATGGCGGAACACACAATGTGAATATGGATCAAGAATAACAAGTTTACAACCTAGACCAAAGAATGTCTTAGATTGCCAAGCTCTACACGGAAAAATGCAATCCCAATCGAAGCAAAACCTGGCTCTGATACCAACTAAACCATGTCACGCCCTGCTTCCCAAAATACGGAATACGTGGGGTAGACAAGGCCAGCCATGCTCCTACGGTCAAGGATACATCCTGCCGTAGTCACACTTCGGCTTCTAGCTTTACGTGGTAAACAGTAAATAATGCGCATGTAATGAGAAATGCAGTAACTGAAATGAAACAATATAAAGAACTGACCTGATGGGAAACAAAAGGGTATAACTCTGGATGGTAAATTAAGATGTCCGTGATGTACGTCTAGTCCTGGTCCAGGCTAAATCCTCTCCTCACACTGAGCATGCATACTCAGGTTGTCAGAGCGACACAATAGCAATATAATATATATAAACAAGTGATAACTCTAACAGTGCTAATAGATATATATAACAGTAAATCAGAATGGTATAGATATGAACATGCAGTAATCAATGCAGCGGAACAGTAAAAGCAGTAGAATGATATGCCACGTATGTCAACACAGTAAGTATGTATATCGATGCTATCATCCCTGTCAGTCACTAAATCTCACCGTACAGGTCACTAAACCTATCGTCAGTCCAAGTGTGAGAGTCAACCACTCGCGAGTGTCCTCCACCCAAGGGTAGAACCCAAGGGCAAGGGACCACGGACCCAACATGTAACTCACGGTAATAATCATGTACCCTGTAAATCTCCATATATCTCCATATATATAAGCCGGCAAGGGACTCACGAGATTCTGTTGAATTCACACTTTAACTACCCCACACCCCGTGGTCTATATCAAACGTTAACCATAAGCTCAAATACCAATCGGTCTGTGACAAGTCTGCGCGAGAACTGGAGGCAGGGCCTCCATCAAGCACGTCCCGACTAATACCTAAGATAAATGGCAGTGTCTGGTGCCTTATCTGTGACACCCGTGCAAGAGCTTCCATAAGTGTCCCATACCACTTATAGTCACACGTACACGCGTCCCACAGACGTCGACAATGCAATAGAATAATAAGGTTCACTGATTGTGTACAAGTACGTGTCACTTTCACTTATTCACTTATACACGAACACTAACGTACTTGCCACAATCATCACTAATACCTAACACTGGTTAATACACATGATCACTACGTTATCAATGCAATGACATAAGTATGATATGATGAGGAAACGGTATATAAAGCATGATTAAGATATTATAAATCAGTATTCTACCACTTGCAATATTTATCATAAATAACATGCGTACAGTTTAGCGAAACTATAAAAGGAGAATAAATAGTATGATTAATTATCTAACCAGCGAATTTAGTTTCACGCCAATCGGGTTTCAGGATCACTAGTTATAGCCATTTCATTTTAAGCGTTCACGGCTGGAAATCCGGTTTCAGAATCGGAAGTCCGTTTCGCAACGCATTTTAATCCCAGTTGGGATCAGATTTTAGCGACGCTACAGTTGAATGAAATCTAGGGTTTTCGGTAAGGTTTTCAACGCAATAGACGGATCTTCAATCGCGTCTGTACGTCAGGAGATATACACTGTTCAATACTAGTATGTAAATTCTGATTCTGTTGGGACTGTTATACGTCCCCATCTTTTAAATTGCAGATTAAATAACAAACGATAACGAAACAGGATGGAACCACTTGTGTTGTCTAGCTAACAGATTCATCTTTAATAAACAGTGGAGTTCCGCAACCTACGAGTTTAAGGAAACAGTGTAGTACTCATTACGGGACAGCACACAGTAAACACAGCCGCTCTGGACTGCAGTCCAGAGTCGCACTCCGATCCAAATATTGTTACAGTTTTAGTACAGAAATATTTAGAAGCTTGCAAAGGGTTATAGTTCGTCGAGTCAGTTTCGATTTGAGCCCTCGAACGTATCATTCCAGTATGTATATAGTTTATGGTGATTTTAACGGTTTGCAGGTACAAGAAAATTCCAGTTTTACAGGTAAACTTGGGGGTAGTCGTTCTAGTCGTTAATAGTCGTATTTTCCAGCGAAATTTGTACACGGTATCCATCACTACAAGGGCCAATATAAATCATCCAGTTTCGTCAAATTTGATAAGTATTCTCATTGGGAACACACATCGAACAAGTATGACACCTAATTGATCTAAAATTGTAACTTTATGATCTAAGTAATCTAAGATTGTAACTTGAGTATATAGCATGTAAGCAAGTAAAATACTTGCCTGGCGATGAGTCGACGACGGTACGGCAACGGCACGATCGCGACATACGCGTGGCACGGCAACTTGACTTGGCTCGAACTCGAGTCTCGGCAACGGCGGCTTGGTTGCTGGGGTCTTGACGGCGAGGGTGGTGGTCGTTGATGTGGGGTTGCTCGCTGTGGTGGTGGCCGGAAGAGAGAGTGTTAGACAGAGAGAGAGAGAGAGATTGAGAAGAGAGAGAGTGATAGGGGGAATGATGATGATGATGGGGATGAAGGGAGCCCACTGAGGCGGTTCAGGCTCGCCGGCGTCGGGGTATGGGTGGCTGAGCTCGGGTGTGCAGGGGTTGGGGCTCGGGTGCGGTGCTTGGAGGGAGAAAGCGATGGCGGTGGCTCCCGTGGGTCGCAGCGACGAGGTGCTATCGTGACGGCGATAGCAGTGGCTACAGCGACTGCTAGAGGTGAGGTGCTCGATGATCGTTGGAGGTTGCGGGGAGGAGATCGTCGGTGCGGAGGAGGAGCTCGGGGGTGTTGTGGATGAGTTGAGAAGTTTGGTGACGAGGTGGAGGAGATGAGGATGTTTGGTTTAAGTGGGGAGCTCGGTGGTGGTGGGTGAGGGTGTTGAGGGAGAAAACAGAGAGAGGGGGAAAGGAGAGAGTGATAGAGTGTGAACCGAGTAGTGAGAGGGAGAGGCGTGGGGGTGATCGTGAGGAGAGATCGAGGCGCGCGTCGTGGGAGTAATGCGTGCGAGCGTGGCCAACAAGGACGCAGGCGTAGGCGGAGGAGGCGGCATGGGTTACGGCGAAGGAAGGGGTCGCGAGCGAGGGAAAAGATATAGCCGTTGGAGAAGAAGGAGTGGGCGAAGCGGGCCGGGTCGGGTTGGAGGCGCGGGCTGGAGTGAGTGGACTGGGCCAGAAGATTTTAAGAATGGGGTTTAAATAAAGGAAGGTGGGCTGAGAAAATGGTGCTGGGCTCGGGCTTGAGGAATAAAAATTCAAATAAAAAAAATAAAGGAAAAGAATGGGGCCGGCTTGTTTTCTAAAAATCAAAGAATGAATGTTAGGAGGGATGGGCCGGAAGAAAAAGAAAATGAATTTAAAAGAATGTGTTTGGGTTTTGGTTTAGGATAAATAATTAGAACTAGGGTTTGGGTTCAGGGGCTGACTTTAGACGGAAAAATACACATAAGATTTGTTTTGGGGTTTAACTTCAATAAAAGGAAAACGGCTTAGGCCGGAGGAAATGAAGGGTAAGGTCTAGGGGTTTTAGGGTTTAATGGAGTTCCTTTAAAATAATTAAATAAAAAAATAACAAAATTTATAGTTTAAAGAGAAATACGGATTTTAGGCGTATAAAAAGAACCGGGTATTACATAGTGATATTGTTCTTGACACGCCACAGTTTTAGTAAAATGGACCTTTTCAGAAAACAGTAGTGGGATTATGCTAGAACTGGAAGTGATTCCAGAACCACAAACGATTACTAAAAATTTAATGAATCCTAAAGATTCAATCGGGTTTGACATTCCATTAGCCACTCCGCAGATATAGTGGGTAACCTCAGGCACCCGAGAGGTACTTCGGTATCCTCAAAGACGGTGACAGGGAGGTTCTTGTTTATCCTGACTTGCCATTACTGCTGTTCTAGACTATGAGACCTGGCAGGAGGATGAGTATAGCGTCTAGCTTTAGAAGTGCACGTGTTTATGACTCTGCCAGAGGGTTGTTATAGTCAATGGGAGCAGCGAAAGTATAGTGGGCAAGTAGCTTATGTCTATTTATAGACTAAATCAAGTATAGCGGAGATAGATCATCTATTTTTGATGTGACAGTCATAGGCTTTGACTTTATCAGAATAGGAGATGGATCTGTTAAGAAAGTAGTAAGGTGTGATGTCCTGGTATTTGGATGACATACACTTTGTAGGAAGTGAAATTCCTATACTACGATCGGTTATACTGTGGTTGTCACACAGTGGTTTCTCCACATAAGATATGGATATTATATCAGGCATTCTAGTTAATAGATCTATTTTTTTAGATCTAGATTTAGGTAGTTTCCTAATCTGGGTACTTTGCAACAATTCTAAAGGTGTTTTAGAATGGACGACTCCTGGCATGGTGGTGTACCTGCAGGTGATGGAGTCACCCTCTCTAAAGGTGTCTTACAGACTAAAGGGAAGAGGGATGTGCATGATTGGCATATCTCTTGCTCAGGCAATTGAGTCAATCATGAAATGTCAAGTACCACACCAGATATTGTTTTCGCACTAGATACAGTAAGTTTGTATATTAATCCAATCCTGGAGAAACGTTCGGAAGCAGTTTATAAACATAAGTGGATGTTCTAGGGATTTGGTAACGGCAGCCTCCTTCGGGAGACGGTTATCATTCTAGGCTTCCAAGGTAACTTGGATGACAAAGTGACTGTCAGAGTTATAGTTTTCCCTCTTTTGAGGGGCAGTAGTTTGAACAAGTGGTCCAAGCGGATATTGAGAGAGGCATGGCGCAGGATAATGATTATATTCAATGAATGATACAGTCTAAGAAGTTTTGCTTGATTTGGAGTTCATTTATGAACTGGGTCCCATCAGATATCCAGACATATTCTAAGACAGGTATTGCTCATTTCGGGAGATACCTTTCTCCGCGAACTTGAGATAAAGAGATGTTGGAGTTTCTTAGCACATCTACTAAGGTTGGTGTATCAAGTATACAATTTTAAAAATATAGTGTGCTAATGAACTCAAACTTAGAATCGAACTAGAGAATTAGGGTTTTACTTCAAGTAAGCAAGCATAGACATAAGTGATTATGGAATACAACCTTTGTAGACCGGTCCATCACTTCAAATGCTCCGTGTAGAAGTCCCTTCGCTCCAAGTAGTGGTGTTTCGGACTCTCCGTAGGCTCCACTAATCGAAATGAACGAGCTTGCTTAATGATCTTCGAAGCTAAAGATGATCTACTTTGAGGAGACTCAACTCAAGCTACCTCTTCACTAATGTATGAATAAGTGAAGCAAACAACCTATACAAAATGGCTAATAGGGTATAGATTGATGAAGTAGGAATTTAGCTCACTTTAGAATATTTTTCCTCTCATTCATTTTCACTTCAAGAAAATCAAGTAAAGAAAAAAGAGATGAAGAAGATCAAGCATCATCTTAATCAAGGGTGAGAAAATATCTAATATAAACTCTTGTAGAGACTTAACTAAGGCTAGGATAAGATTAGGTTAAATAATATCTAGAGTAAAACAAAAGTCAATGGATTTAGGTCAAGGTTTCCACAAGCTTCACAACCATGCCTAATTTCCACCTCATTTTGGTTTTATCTAAATAATTAAAACCATACATTATCTTAACTTAAGTGTTAGTCTCATACACCCAAGTTCAATGTATCATCAAGCATGATACAATATTCTAAATACATTTAAGTATATATATATATCATATATATACATATGTGTTAAATGTAAATGTAGAAAAGAAAATTCTTAAGTGAGCTAATTTATATTAGTTAATATATATTAATATATCTAATATATATATATTTATATATATTAAATTATTAAATCAACACTTGATTTAACAATTCGGCTATATCACATATACCCGACTAATATCAAATCATCGAATCAACACTTGATCTGATAATCCGGTTATATCACATATAACCTATATAGCGAAATCAGAATACGGTATCATATACACGTATCTATCTCGGTCCCGCACATATCACATATGTGCCCTACTTCGTTTCGCTTGAGCCAGGAAACCTCTGTGTAGGACTCTAAAGACTTGTCAATACACCGCACATATCAATCACCCACAAGCCGCAAGCGGCCTTCTAAACGTAACGGCCACCCGGATATTGAACGATCAGAAGATCAACAAGCAAGCCTGCTCATACTCCTGGGAATCCAACAAGTAACACTTCCGTACAGTCCGGTCTCTTCATCTGATATGTCGCATATCAAGTCTAGGGGTGGTAAACGTCAGACCCCAGTAACTTGATAAGTCATGCCGATGTGAGGTCCATAACGGTTTGAGAAACTACTGATAACACTTACCAGTAAATATCAGCAACCCTGGCCAAGGATTCCCTGTTATGGCTAATCGAGCACAGCGCAACATCAACCCCCAATACCGGGAGAGATGATGTTAGTATATATGCCCTAGAGGCCATTACTGTATCATACTAGTTTGTATATTACTTAATGGAAGCTTGGGATATTCACCTTGTATATACAATCTTGCTCAAAATAGTAGTATGCTACTTGGTTTGTTTCTACATCAATGTGTACATGTGTTTATTTTAGTATATCGCCTATACACATTAGTGGAGCCCTTAGGATCTTTGCTTGATTACCAGCGTTGTGATGACAGTCACACCAGTGGAGGCTGCGTAATCTATAAGCACATCCTTATGCAGGTCCCTAGTCGCAGGACTATCGAGACAGGGCATCGATACTCCGGAGTAGACTAGCGTATGCGCTTCTCATCCCAGAGTGGGAGGTGGTCTGTCCCACAGCCATCAGTACGTCGTACTGGAGATAGTATGCGGGTGCTCGTTGGGTTACGAGTACACTGGACAGGACTCGTCGGGAACTGACCGGTTGGTATTATACCTGTCGTCAGTTATCAGTTCCCAGGTGACATGAGTACAGCTTAGTCCGCTGACTTGACACTGTCACTTCGCCTCGAGTGTGTTCCCACTATACTTTGATTACTACCCTACCACGGCTCAAAGGAGTCGTGCAAACAGGTAGTAGTTGGGTGCAGTCCCGAAGCACTTGGAGGCAGTGACGGTTAGACAGGATTCGTCTCTCCCGGTATTGGGGGTTGACATCGCGCTGTGTCTAGGAGAGCCATTACACGAGTAGTCCCTGGCCAGGGCAAGCGAGATATACTGGTAGGCTTCCAGTGTTATCTCAGGGTGTATTGGGCTTCACTCCGACACGACTTGTACCGCTATTAGGGGACTGACGTTTACCATCCCCTAGGCCCGCCATGCGATGTATCAGACGAACAGACCGGACTGTAGGGAGATTGTCACATTCAGGCTCAGTAGGAGTTCAGATGGGTTTCACCTCATCAGTCTTCTTGTCGGCATCTACCTGGGGACCGTTACGCACAGCTAGTGCCGCTTGCGGTCTGTGGTTAAACCCACTGCCAGCGTAGTGTCGAGTCTTTAGAGACCCACACAGAAAGCTATTCGCCTTTAGGCAAAAGAGTAGAGGTCGCATGGTTTTGCGACAGGTCGCATGGTTTTGCGACAGGGTTCAGTCACATCCGTGCACTTGTGCACGTTTAGTGTCCGGACAGTTTACACTAGCGGGCTTTGGTTTAATCCAGATCCTAGTGTACGTATTGGGATTGGTTTTATCCAATTTGCATTCGTGTTCCTCGGAACGCGGATGCGGGTGTGTATGCACAGTTGACGGAGAGACAGAGGCAGAGAATTCTCATTAGGGTTGTTGACCATTGACCGTTGACTTTTTGCTCAACCCTAATGAGAATATGATATGTAATTAACAATTATATTAATTAAGTATTATGGTGACATGGTTGTTGAGGGATTGACTTTGTTGACTTGTTGACTTTGTTGACTTGTTGACTTTGTTGACCGGTTGACTTGGCTTGACTAGTTGACCATTATGATAACAATAGCTATCATTTCATGGCAAAGACTTTTGCTTGCTTGCTCTCTTGTGCAAAATGAGTTCATGAAATGATATGGCTATTGTTGCTTAAACCATCACATAATACTTGATTGCTATGATGTGTTATGATGGTTATGGATTATGAGAGCCAAATGAGAAAAGATTTCTCTCATTCTTTCATGCTCATTCTCTCTCTTGTTCTTGAGCTCTCATCTTCCTCCTCTTGCTCTCCCTCTCTTGAGTCTATGGTTCACTTGTCTCATGAGTTAAGAACCAAGAACCATAGATAAAATCCCAAACAAACTCTTCTCTACTCACTCTAGTTCACAAGGTTTAGCAAACCGAGTGAGTTAGTTTCTTCAAAGTTCGAAGAAGGAGCCAAAGGTAGAAGCTTTCAGGTGGATCTATCTTCAGCGCAAGGAGACGACGGGGAGAAGCCGATTCGGACAACCATCGAGGCTTGAAGACGAAGGAGTTCGAGATAAGAAAGGTATAAACCCCCTAACCGAGTAGTTAACAACTCCTAGTTAGGTTGTTAGTTAGATGTTTAACAAAGATCCGGTTTTGAGTCCATGTCACCGTCTCTAGAAAATTGTTTTTCACCAAATTCCGCATGCCCGAAAGTACCGGGAGAGGTAGCATGGACTTACAGTGGTATCAGAGCCTAGTTAAACTCTATCTAACATGTTAGCAAAGTAGCTAGAAGATCGATCAAAGAAAAAGTCCCGAAATGAACCCCGATATCATGCTTGCTGTCGAATTTTTCCTCTGTTCCAAAAATGATAAATCATACTTTAAAATTCGGCTCAGGGTTTTTATAACAAACTGACAAAATTTCGTCCACTGAACCGATCAAAGCGCTGCGGAAACACGGCGGGAGCGTTCTCCCGCCGCGGTTCCACGGCCGAGTTGACTTGGTAGTGGGAAATTTTGGTTGCAGTTTGTTCAGTGGGGTATTTTGGGATTTTTGGAATATGTATTTTCTGCCCAGATTTTCCAGAACGAAAATTTTGTGTTTGGGGCCTGAAAATCCGTATTTTTGATCGAACTTCTAAAAGACTTAAGCTGACGGGTTTTTCTGTGATATGATATTTGTATTGAACGTCTGCTAATCGCTATATGTCGATTAATGGGGGTTATACAAATCTGTGATCTGTAATGTTATTGGAATGTGTATATGAATTCATTGGATTGTCGCGGGTGAATAGCCGGGGGTTGTGAGACGAGAGTTTTCTTTTCTTTCAATTCATGTAAATTTGTAAATTGATGTAATAATTATTTGTATGGCCGCACAACCGGGTCGGGGTTGTAGCCGTCATTGTATAATTTCTTTTTACTGTTTTTGCTCCTAGGATAGACCCATGGAGGGGGTGCACAAACTACCGGGTATGCCGAAGTGCCGAGTGGCCTACTCACGGAGATGAGGGAGGTTGCTTCGCTTCGGGTACTTGGCTGGTAGTTTGCCGCACCCGTAGGGGTCTTGGGTGGGGTATTGGCTATTCACCGCGACCGTGTAATCTGTTTTTCGTTACAGGCTCGTACGAATTGCGGGTTCCTAGTATATCTAATGTGTTCATCTGTGATCTGAAATGGCTATCATTGCAATATATCTATATATGATATTATTTAGGCGTTGCTTATGTTTTACAGCCGCGCTAGCCCAGCCCCCGCTCTGTCGTTAGTTAAGTAACCTAACGGGTAATGACGGGGCCCCGTGGCGAATGCGAATGGCATAAGCGTACGTCATATTTTGGTTGTTTTCTGCAATGGTAGGATTAAATGATGGGACACATTAAAAGAACTAATGCAAGAATAACACGCATTAAAAGAACTAATGCAAGAAAATAAACCAAGTAAAAGTCGTTGGAACACTTTCGAAAAACCACTCGGTTCTTTTCAAAACTAACTTTTAAATGCGGAGCTTGAGCCACTCCTTTTAAAAGCTATTTCGTTCCTTCGATTATATCAAGTTCACTACGTTCAAGGTTTCGCCAAAACCATTCGTAGCCCTCCGTCGTTTCGTATGAATATTCAATAGTATTCAAGCTATGTTTGTTGACCTTCGTCAAGGCATAGTGATTGGTAGCTGTTGGGTGTTCATATGTAGCATAGATAGATGCGTTGGTTTGGGACAGTCGTATTACCTTGTTGACCTTCGTCAAGGGTATATACGGGTGGGTTCAAATTAACCTGGATAATGACGGGTAGAACTTGACATGTGACTTATGATTTGTTGACCTTCGTCAAGGTCATAAGAGCATGGGGCAAAAATCCACATCGGGAGTTTCAAAAGAACTGAAACTTGCTAGCGTTGCATACCATTTGGAGTGTGATGATTCTGGTAGGATTCCTTCAGTTTTGTCACGCAATGATATTTGGATCCCGATCCTACAGTGAGTATATGCTACTCCTCGGGAAATTTCTCACTTAACGATCAACGCTATAAACCAAGTAGGTGTCTAGAAAGGTGTTAGCGGGGCTACGCCCACAGGGAAAAGAGGTTATTTAATTAAGGAACTTCGCGAAAGCGTTGAAAAACCTCCCTCGAAGTACCGACACTAGCCTGGCTGAACGGTTAAGCAAGTATTATACGGTGAGATTGATCCCGACTAATTCTTCCTTTATGGTTTGAGGAGGGATTCGAGAGACAGTGGGAGCCATCCTGTTTAGATAAATTAAAAACCAATCTAAACTTGCAAGAGCATCATGATGAGTGTTTTCTTCTCTCTCTCTCTTAATTGCAGCGACCCAGTGACCACACCTAGGTTACATCTAGATAATAAAATGACTGAACCTGACTGTTATGACTGGCAAAGGTCTGTCCAGATGTCCATTGCCCATGACAAGCTGGGACACCTCTTAACTGATCAAACCCCTACCGTCTCAGGTCCAGTTTCCCCTGTCACGGATGTTTACATCCGCAGGACATCGGAAAAGGATTGTGCGAAAGCAAAGTGCCTCATGTTAGCCTCAGTTGATGGTGCAAACCAGAGGCAGCACGAGAAGATGGACTCAGTTTCTATCTTCCTCCATAACAAAGTTTTATATGGAGAGCAATCTCGTATCGCAAGATATGAGACCTCAAACGAATTGCTTCAAGCGAGGTTGGCTGTCGGGTCATCTGTAAGGGACAACGTCCTTACAGAGACCAGCTATTTTGAGCTCACGGACCTGGAGACCACGTTGGAGAATGGGTCAAGTACTGACTTAATTCTACAGTCCCTTCCCTCTGCTTATACCCTCAAGTAAACCAGGGAAGAAGAAGGAAAAGGAAGGGCAAAAGTTTCGGTACTGGATATGGTTAAAGAGGGACGTTCCTATTGTAACGGGAATGAACATTGGCAGAAGGATTGCAGGGCTTGCAAAGCCAGTAGCCAGAATTCGAAGCATGTTGTGGCTTCGGCTTCGAGTGTGTTTGTAATTGAGAACTGTTTGTCAGTTAACCCTACTTCCTGGGTATTGGATACTGGATCAGGATCTCATATATGTAATTCGTTACAGGCTCTGAGAAACCGTAGGGTTATCAGGAAAGGTGATATGACTCTCAGGGTTGCTAACGGAATGAGCATGGATGCTGAATCCGTAGGGGAATATCATCTTGGACTGACAACTGGGAAGATATTGATTTTGCGTAACTGTTTGTATGTACCAGGTGCGACTTGTAATATCATATCTGTATCCTTACTTTCTAAGGAAGGATATGAATTTACTTTTGTAAGCGATGTAGTACACATCCACCTAAATCAAGTTCTGATTGGGTCAGGTACATTACAGAACGGAATATACGTGTTAAATCAAGCTCAGATTTTCAGTGTCCAGAACACACTTAAAAGAAAGTCTCCGGAAACAAATCAGGCTTTCTTATGGCATTGTAGACTGGGTCACATTAATGAGACACGATTAACTAAGTTACATAAAGAAGGGTACTTGAATCCGTTCGAGTATCAGTCTTATGCCACTTATGAATCTTGTCTCATGGCAAAGATGACAAAGACTCCGTTCACTGGACGCGGAGAAAGAGCGAGCAAGCTCTTAGGACTCATACACAGTGATGTGTGTGGTCCAATGTCTACACATGCGCGAAGTGGTTATTCATACTTCATTACTTTCACAGATGATTTCTCTAGGTATGGACATGTCTTCTTAATGAAGCACAAATCCGAGGCCTTTGGGAAATTTCAAGAATACAAGAATGAAGTTGAAAAACAAACCGGCAAAAGTATCAAGATTCTAAGATCGGATCGAGGTGGAGAATACTTGAGTGCCGAGTTTCTGGGCTACTTAAAAGAGAATGGAATTCTCTCTCAACTTACTCCTCCATACACACCACAACACAACGGTGTATCGGAAAGGCGGAATCGGACCCTATTGGATATGGTTCGTTCCATGATGAGTAAGGCTGAGTTACCGCGATCTTTCTGGGGTTATGCACTAGAAGCAGCTGCATATCTCTTGAACAAGGCTCCAACCAAGACTGTGCCTACCACCCCATATCAGATGTGGAGTGGGAAGAAACCCTGTCTTAAGTATCTTAAGGTATGGGGATGTCCAGCTTTTGTAAAAAAGCAGCATGCGGACAAGCTCGAGGCACGCTCAGTACTGTGTAAGTTTGTGGGATACCCAAAGAACTCCAGAGGGTATCTTTTCTATTCCGCAGAAGAACAAAAAGTTTTTGTTTCTCCGCATGCCCACTTCTTGGAAACTGAATTTTTGGAAAATCAAATAAGTGGGGGCGCAATAGAACTGGAAGAAATTCCAGAACCACAAGCTGTTACTGAAAGCTTGGATGAACCAGACGTTTCAAGAGAACCGGACATTCCTACGCCGCTCCGCAGAAATAGTAGGCAGTCTCATCCGCCCGAGAGATACTTCGGTTTTCTCATAGACGGGGATAGAGAGGATTGCACAGTTAATTATGATGAGCCTACTAGCTTCCAGCAAGCCATTCAGAGCGGTGACTCGGTAAAATGGCTGGATGCAATGCGGACCGAGATGGAGTCCATGTACACCAACAAAGTTTGGACTTTGGACTTTGCTCCAGAAGGGGTAAAACCCGTAGGCTACAAATGGATCTTCAGAAAGAAAATTGGTGTAGATGGGCAGGTTGAAACCTATAAAGCTAGGCTCGTTGCAAAGGGTTTTCGTCAAAGACCTGGTTTAGACTATGACGAGACCTTTTCTCCGGTAGCCATGCTTAAATCCATTCGGATCCTTCTTGCCATTGCTGCCTACCACGATTATGAGATCTGGCAGATGGACGTAAAGACGGCTTTCCTAAATGGAAATTTGGAAGAGTGCGTCTATATGGATCAGCCAGAGGGATTCATTCAGAGTGGGAGCAACGGTAAAGTGTGCAAGTTGCTCAAGTCCATCTATGGACTCAAGCAGGCATCACGGAGTTGGAACATCTGCTTTGATGATACTGTCAAAGAATTCGACTTTGTCAAAAACCCAGATGAACCATGCATTTACAGTAAGATTGTAGGGAGAAATGTGGTATTCCTCGTCTTGTACGTCGATGACATTCTCCTAATAGGAAATGATATTCCTATGCTACAGTCAGTCAAAGGATTCTTGTCGCAGAGGTTCTCCATGAAGGACCTGGGCGATGCCAACTACATTCTGGGGATCCAGATCTTTCGTGATAGATCTAAGAGGATGTTGGGACTTTCACAGTCAAGGTACATCGACACCATACTGAAACGATTCAGTATGGAAGATTCCAAGCGCGGTAATCTACCGGCTTGTCACGGAATCACCCTCTCCAAAGAGATGTCTCCCAAGACTGATTTGGAAAGGGCTCGGATGTCATCAATACCCTACGCATCTGCGGTAGGCTCTATTATGTATGCGATGTTATGTACTAGACCAGATGTAGCATACGCATTGAGCGTTGTAAGCCGGTATCAGTCGAACCCAGGGGAGAAACACTGGATAGCAGTAAAGAACATTCTCAAGTACCTGAGAAGGACTAAGGAGATGTTCTTGGTGTATGGCGGAAAAGACCTCCAGATTGAGGCCTTTACTGACTCCAGCTTCCAGAGTGACAAGGATGACTCCAAGTCCATGTCGGGTTATGTCTTTACCCTCAATGGAGGGGCGGTTTGCTGGAAGAGTTCCAACCAGGAAACCGTTGCTGACTCAACTATGGAAGCGGAGTACATAGCTGCTTGCGATGCCGCAATGGAAGCTGTCTGGATGAAGAAGTTCCTCACGGAACTTCAGGTGGTTCCTACTAGTGTTGATCCAATACCGCTGTATTGTGACAACAACGGCGCTATAGCTTTAGCGAAGGAACCCAGGTCCCATCAGAAGTCCAGGCACATTTTGAGGCGGTTCCACCTGATCAGGGAGATCATTGATCGCCGGGAGATCGAGGTAAAGAGAGTAAATTCAGAAGATAACACGGCAGATCCACTCACGAAGGCCTTGCCCCAGACTCAGTTCGGGCGGCTGATCGAGATGATAGGTCATCGATACGCCAGTACATGGCCTTAGTGCAAGTGGGAGATTGTTAGTGTATATGCCCTAGAGGCCATTACTGTATCATACTAGTTTGTATATTACTTAATGGAAGCTTGGGATATTCACCTTGTATATACAATCTTGCTCAAAATAGTAGTATGCTACTTGGTTTGTTTCTACTTCAATGTGTACATGTGTTTATTTTAGTACATCGCCTATACACATTAGTGGAGCCCTTAGGATCTTTGCTTGATTACCAGCGTTGTGATGGCAGTCACACCAGTGGGGGCTGGGTAATCTATAATCACATCCTTATGCAGGTCCCTAGTCGCAGGACTATCGAGACAGGGCATCGATACTCCGGAGTAGACTAGCGTATGCGCTTCTCATCCTAGAGTGGGAGGTGGTCTGTCCCGCAGCCATCAGTACGTCGTACTGGAGATAGTATGCGTGTGCTCGTTGGGTTACGAGTACACTGGACAGGACTCGTCGGGAACTGACCGGTTGGTATTATACCTATCGTCAGTTATCAGTTCCCAGGTGACATGAGTACAGCTTAGTCCGCTGACTTGACACTGTCACTTCACCTCGAGTGTGTTCCCACTGTACTTTGATTACTACCCTACCACGGCTCAAAGGAGTCGTGCAAACAGGAAGTAGTTGGGTGCACTCCCGAAGCACTTGGAGGCAGTGACGGTTAGACAGGATTCGTCTCTCTCGGTATTGGGGGTTGACATCGCGCTGTGTCTAGGAGAGCCATTACACGAGTAGTCCCTGGCCAGGGCAAGCGAGATATACTGGTAGGCTTCCAGTGTTATCTCAGGGTGTATTGGGCTTCACTCCGACACGACTTGTACCGCTATTAGGGGACTGACGTTTACCGCCCCCTAGGCCCGCCATGCGATGTATCAGACGAACAGACCGGACTGTACGGAGATTGTCACATTCAGGCTCAGTAGGAGTTCATATGGGTTTCACCTCGTCAGTCTTCTTGTCGGCATCTACCTGGGGACCGTTATGCACAGCTAGTGCCGCTTGCGGTCTGTGGTTAAACCCACTGCCAGCGTAGTGTCGAGTCTTTAGAGTCCCACACAGAAAGCTATTCGCCTTTAGGCAAAAGAGTAGAGGTCGCATGGCTTTGCGACAGGTCGCATGGCTTTGCGACAGGTCGCATGGTTTTGCGACAGGGTTCAGTCACATCCGTGCACTTGTGCACGTTTAGTGTCCGGACAGTTTACACTAGCGGGCTTTGGTTTAAGCCAGATCCTAGTGTACGTATTGGGATTGGTTTTTATCCAGTTTGCATTCGTGTTCCTCGGAACGCGGATGCGGGTGTGTATGCACAGTTGACGGAGAGACAGAGGCAGAGGATTCTCATTAGGGTTGTTGACCATTGACCGTTGACTGTTGACTTTTTGCTCAACCCTAATGAGAATATGATATGTAATTAACAATTATATTTATTAAGTATTATGGTGACATGGTTGTTGAGGGATTGACTTGTTGACTTTGTTGACCGGTTGACTAGGCTTGACTAGTTGACCATCATGATAACAATAGCTATCATTTGATGGCAAAGACTTTTGCTTGCTTGCTCTCTTGTGCAAAATGAGTGCATGAAATGATATGGCTATTGTTGCTTAAACCATCACATAATACTTGATTGCTATGATGTGTTATGATGGTTATGGATTATGAGAGCCAAATGAGAAAAGTCTTCTCTCATTCTTTCATGCTCATTCTCTCTCTTGTTCTTGAGCTTTCATCTTCCTCATCTTGCTCTCCCTCTCTTGAGTCTATGGTTCACTTGTCTCATGAGTTGAGAACCAAGAACCATAGATAAAATCCCAAACAAACTCTTCTCTACTCACTCTAGTTCACAAGGTTTAGCAAACCGAGTGAATTAGTTTCTTCAAAGTTCGAAGAAGGAGCCAAAGGTAGAAGCTTTCAGGTGGATCTATCTTCGGCGCAAGGAGACGATGGGGAGAAACCGATTCGGACAACCATCGAGGCTTGAAGACGAAGGAGTTCGAGATAAGAAAGGTATAAACCCCCTAACCGAGTAGTTAACAACTCCTAGTTAGGTTGTTAGTTAGATGTTTAACAAAGATCCGGTTTTGAGTCCATGTCACCGTCTCTAGAAAATTGTTTTTCACCAAATTCCGCATGCCCGAAAGTACCGGGAGAGGTAGCATGGACTTACAGATGAAACCCCTCTTATCTCTCATTGCCTCCATATGATTCGGGACTGTACCCAAAAGCCACCGGTTTGCACGTTCTCTTGAACGTGGTATGATGGAAATCAAGGCACAGTTGGAATCACACAAGACTCTATGACGATCTCGGGTCTACAGACTAACCTGTACCAGTGTCACCAGAGAACTGCTATCTGACGTTAGGTATGATACCATCTAGGAGTTCTCGGCGAGTCCTGTTCGGTGTACCCATTCTCTAATGATCACCTGTGCACATTCTCTGATGTCAAACACCAATGGTTGTGGGATCAACCATCACCCCATACAGGGTCAAAAATCATACACACTAGTCTACCATGGAATAACGATGCCCCGTCTCGATACTCCCTCGACTAGGAACAATTAAAGGATGTACTTGTGGACTACCCTGGCCCCACTAGTATGATCTATATTATAGTCCTGGTAGTCAAGTCCACATCCTAAGGGTTTTATCAACATGTAACAGAGAGACAGTATAAAGATACATAAGCGTACATGTAAGATAAAGTGCAACCAGATAGCATACTATCATGTTGAGCAAGAAAGTCCTCTCTATATATGTCCAAGCATCCACTATAATATACAATCATATACAACAATGGCCTCTAGGGCATACATATAACTAACAATCTCCCACTTGCACTAAGGCCAACTGTTATAGTATCTCATACCCAACATCCCGAAGAGTCTCTCAAACTGTATCTGGGGTATGGCCTTCGTGAATGGATCCGCTGTGTTATTCTTCATGTCAACTATCCTGACCTCGATCTCCCGGCGATCAACTATCTCCTGGATCAGGTGATACCGTCTAAGAATATGTCTGGACTTCTGATGGGACCTGGGTTCCTTGGCCAAAGCCACTGCTCCATTGTTATCACAATACAAAGGTATTGGATACTCGATGGACGGAACCACACTAAGTTCTGTTATGAACTTCTTTATCCAGACAGCCTCCTTGGTGGCATCGTTGGCAGCGATGTATTCAGCCTCCATCGTCGAGTTTGCCATGGTATCTTGCTTGGAACTCTTCCAACATACCGCCCCTCCATTGAAGGTGAATACAAAGCCTGAGACCTACTTACTGTCGTCCCTATCACTTTGGAAGCTCGAATCGGTAAAGGATTCCACTTGGAGTTCACCGTTACCATACACCAAGAACATTTCTTTAGTCCTTCTCAAGTACTTAAGAATGTTCTTCATAGCTGTCCAGTGATTCTCTTGGGGATCAATTGATACATGCTCACAACACCTAGTTAATAAGCTACATTTGGTCTAATACATAGCATCGTATACATGATAGAGCCTACTGCCGAAGCATAGGGTATCCTTTGCATGCGAGCCCTCTCTAAATCAGTCTTGGGAGACATCTCTTTGGAAAGAGTGATTCTAGAAATAGTGGGTAAACCACCACGCTTGGAATCTTCCATACTAAACCTCTTTTGTATGGTGTCAATGTACCTGGATTGGGACAATCCCAATACCCGTTTAGATCTATCTCTATAGATCTTAATTCCCAGATTGCAGGAGGCATCACCCAGATCTTTCATATAGAATCTGTGTGATAAGAAGAGCTTGACCGAGTGCAGCATATAAACATCATTTCCTATCAAGAGTATGTCATCCACGTACAATACGAGGAAGACAATTTTACTCTCTGCAACCTTCTTGTATATACAAGGTTCATCTACGTTTTTGATGAAGTCAAACTCTTTGACTGCAACATCAAAACAGATGTTCCAACTCCACGATACCTGTTTTAACCCGTAGATTGATTTAAGAAACTTGCACACCTTTCCGTTGCTCCCACTATCTACGAAGCCCTTGTTAGTGTATATGCCCTAGAGGCCATTACTGTATCATACTAGTATGTATATTACTTGATGGAAGCTTGGGATATTCACAGTTGTACAGACAATCTTGCTCAATATAGTAGTATGCTACTTGGTTTGTCTCTGCTTCAATGTGTACTTGTGTGTTTATCTATTATATCACCTATACGCATTAGTAGAGCCCTTTGGATCTTTGCTTGATTACCAGCGTTGTGATGGCGATCACACTCGTGGGGGCTGGGTAATCAACAAGCACATCCTTATACGCGTCCCTAGTCGTGGGAGTATCGAGATAGGGCATCGATACTCCGGAGTAGACTAGCGTATGCGCTTCTCATCCCAGCACGGGAGACGGTCTGTCCCACAGCCGTCGGTACGTCGTACTTGATATAGTATGCGGGTGCTCGTTAGGTTACGAGTACACTGGGCAGGACTCGTCGGGAACTGATGGTTGGTATTATACCTATCGTCAGTTATCAGTTCCCAGGTGACATGAGTACAGCTTAGTCCGCTGACTTGACACTGTCACTTCGCCTCGAGTGTGTTCCCACTGTTCTTTGATTACTACCCTACCACGGCTCTAATGAGTCGTGCAAACAGGTAGTAGTTGGGAGCAGTCCCGAAGCACTTGGAGGCAGTGACGGTTAGACAGGATTCGTCTCTCCCGGTATTGGGGGTTGACATCGCGCTGTGTCTAGGAGAGCCATTACACAAGTAGTCCCTGCCCAGGGCAAGCGAGATATACTGGTAGGTTCCAGTGCTATCTCAGGGTGTTCTGGGCTTCACTCCGACACGACTTGTACCGCTATTGGGGGACTGACGTTTACCGCCCCCTAGGCCCGACATGCGATGTATCAGACGAACAGACCGGACTGTACGGAGAATGTCACATTCAGACTCAGTAGGAGTTCAGATGGGGTTCACCTCGTCAGCCTTCTTGTCGGCATCTACCTGGGGACCGTTACGCACAGCTAGTGCCGCTTGCGGTCTGTGGTTAAACCCACTGCCAACGTAGTGTCGAGTCTTTAGAGTCCCACACAGAGGGTATTCGCCTCTGGGCAAAACAGAGTAGAGGTCGCATGGTTTTGCGACAGGGTTCGTTCTCATCCGCGCACTTGTGCACGTTTGGAGTCCGGACGGATATTGCCAGCGGGCTCTGGTTTGAGCCGGATACTGGTATATGTTTTGGGGTTACTTTTATCTCTCAGTATTCATGTTCCTCGGAACAAGAATGCAGGTGTGTATGCACAGTTGTTTGAGGCGGAAGAAGAGGTTTTTCATTAGGGTTTCGGAACGGGTGCGCATGCACAGTTGACAGTCATCTTTTTTCCAAACCCTAATGAATTAGTGAGATATCTATTAATAATAGTAATTAAATGAAATTATGTTATGGTTGGTTTTGTTGACTTGTTGACCATGGTTGACTTGTTGACCATGGTTGAATGTTTGACCATCATCATTATTTTGCAAGGATGCTCCTTGATTCTTGCCAACATTCATTTAATGAAGTATGATAGTGGTCATTCCAAAACAACCATCAACTATTCTCATTTGAATTATTATTACTAATTAGATAATTCTTTTTCTTTTGATATGGTTGCAAAAAGGAAAAAGATAGCTCATTCTATCATATTGATTCTCTCTCCTCACTTCATCTTCTTCCTCCTCTTGTTCAAGGAGAGCAAATCTCATGTGTTGAGAATCATCTCCTTGAAGATATAACACCCCAAAGCACACTCTACTCACTCTAAGGTAGAAGGTCTAGCAAGCCGAATACCTTAGTTCTCTCAAGATCGAGAAAGGAGCCCAAGGATGAAGCCCTCAGGTGGATCCATCTTCGGCAAAGAGGAGACGAGGAAGGGAAGCCATTCAAGCTACTACAAAGAGCAAGAAAGAAGAAGAACAACAAGAAGAGAAGGAGTTCAAGTTGAGGTATAACCACTTTGCCGAGTAGTTAACTCTTCTTTGCAAGTATGCTAGTTTAGTTTAGCAAAGATCCGGCTTTTACGGTCCATGTTACAAAGTTTAGAAAAATTTTTGTTTTACCGTTTCCGCATCCCCGAAAGTACCGGGAGAGGTAACGTGGACCTAACAGTGGTATCAGAGCCTAACTAAACTTAAACTAGCTTGGTAGCGAAGTGTATGGAAGTTCGAAACCGAAAAATCACAAAACCGGAAATTCTAAAACCCTAAGTTTCTGTTGAAATTTTTTGTGCTCTAAATGTAAAACTGTTTACTCCTAAAATCGGCTCAGGGTTTTGTGAGAACACCCAAGAAAAACGATCCCATGAAACCTTCAAACCGCCGCGGATCCGCGGCCTCAACTATTCTCTTAGCCGCGGATCCGCCGCCGTTTAGGCTCTTCATGCAATCGTGTTTTGTGCAGTGTTCATCTGGTAGGGTTTTGGGATTTTTCAAATATGTTATATATGCCCAGATTTTCCAGAAAAGAAATTTACTTTTGGGGTCCTATAAATCCGTATTTTTTTCGAACTTCGCTACACTTTGGCTATATTGGTTATATCTGTGATGTTTGTATGTATTGAACGTCGGCTAATCGCTATAAGTCGATTAGTCGGGGTTATACATCTCTGTGATCTGTGTTTGATATTGGAATGTGTATATGAATGTGTTGGACTGTCGCGGGTGAATAGCCGGGGTGGATGTGAGATGAGCTTTTGTTTTTCTTTCATTCATTTGTAAATGTAAATTGATGTAATAATATTATTTGTATGGCCGCACAACCGGGTCGGGGTTGTAGCCGTCATTGTATAATTCTTTTTACTGTTTTTGCTCCTAGGATAGACCCATGGAGGGGTGCACAAACTACCGGGTACTTGGCGGGTAGTTTGCCGCACCCGTAGGGGTCTTGGGTGGGGTTTTGGCTATTCACCGCGACCGTGTAATCCGCTTTTCGTTGCAGGCTCGAACGGATTGCGGATTCCTAGTATATCCAATGTATTCATCTGTGATCTGTAATGTCTATCATTGCTTTACTATTTAGGCGTTGCTTATGTTTTACAGCCGCGCTAGCCCAGCCCCCGCTCTGTCGTTAGTTAAGTAACCTAACGGGTGATGACGGGACCCCGTGGCGAATGCGAATGGCATAAGCGTACGTCATATTTTGGTTGTTTTCTGCAATGGTAGGATTTAAATGATGGGACACATTAAAAGAACTAATGCAAGAAAATAAACCTAAAAGACGTTGTTGGAACAAGTTTTTTCAAAAAGCTGTTATTACAAGGACGTTCATCTTTTTGTTTTGCATCGAGGTATTCGGTTATGAATGCCCAGCACCTCAATCGACGAGGCAAGGGCCGAGATCCCCTCATAGGGAGTGACCCCTTGGACAAGGTTTGCGTCAGGGTAATAACTTCACCATAGTCGATTATTCTTGCTTTGCATCGAGGTATTCATCTTACGAATGCCCAGCACCTCACTCGACGAGGAAAGAGCCGAGATCCCTTCACAGGGAGTGACCTCTTTAGCAAAAGTTTTCGCCACTATGTTTTCAAAAGGATGTATCACGTTCCTTCAACGATATCAAGTTCATTACGTTAACGGGTTTTTCGCCAAAAACCCAGCCGTAGCCCTCCGTCGTTTCTTATAAGTTATACTTAGTATTCGTGCTGCGTTTGTTGACTGTGTCAAGGCGCAGTGAACGGTAGCTAAGTGTAGCTTATTTGCTGGATACAATGTGATTGGTTAGGACATTTATAGAACCTTGTTGACTGTGTCAAGGGTTATGCAGATGGGTTTAATGCAATCAAGATAATGACGGGATGAACTTGACTAGGACCTTTTTGATTTGTTGACTGTGTCAAGATCACTTGGGTGCTAGGGGCAAAAACCGCATCGGGAGTTTCAAAAGAACTGAAACTTGCAGATTTCGCATACCTTCTGGAGTGTGGTAGCTAGAGTGGATTCCATCTAGGCTATCACACAATGACAGTTGGATCCCGATCCCACTGATGAGTTGGATTACTCTCGGGAGATTACTTTCACTTAACGATCAATGCTATAAACCTAGTAGGTGCCTAGAAAGGTGTTAGCGGGGCTACGCCCCCAGGGAAAAGAGGTTCTTGAATTAAGGAACTTCGCGAAAGCGTTGGAAAACCTCCCTCGAAGTACCGACACTAGCCTGGCTGAAAGGTTAAGCAAGTATTGTGACGTGAATTAAAACCCGGCTAGTTCTTCTTTTAAAAAGGTTTTAAGAAGAATTTGAGTAAACAGTGGGAGACATCCTGGTTAGATAAATTAATAAACCAATCTAATCTGGCAAGAGCATACGCTGAGTGTTTCTTTTCTCTCTCTCCAGGCAGCAACCTTTTCACGCCCTAATCAAGATAATAAAATGTATCGCTTGACCGATCCGAATTCTTATTCGGGACTGGGGAAAGTTGGTTCAGCTCTAACTTGTGACAACAGTCATGAGTATGAGAAAGGGAAAGGGGATTGTATGGATTTCCAGGATACCCAGTCGAAGAAGAAGCATGGTTTTGCATCTATTTCGGGTGTTCTTGTAATTGAGAACTGTTTTACGGTCAGCCCTACCTCCTAGGTACTTGATACCGGATCAGGATCTCATATCTGTAATTTATTACAGGGACTGAGAAAAAGTAGGAAAGTTGCACCGGGTGATATGTCGCTCAGAGTAGCGAACGGAGCACAAGTTAATGCGGCAGCCGTCGGTGAATATCACCTAGTATTGCCAAATGGCAAGACTATGATTTTGAACGATTGCTACTATGTACCCTCCATGGTTTGCAACATCATATCAGTTTCTTTACTCGATAAAGATGGATATAACTTTGTTCTTGAAAAGAATATCATGAACATTTACCTTGATAAGGTACTGGTTGCAGAGGGTACACTGTGTAATGGTATCTACGTTCTAAATCAGAATACAGTTCTCAACATACATAACACACGCAAGAGGAAGAATTTAGATACGAATGAATCCTACTTGTGGCATTGTAGACTTGGTCATATCGGAGAGAAAAGACTGAGTAAGTTGCATAAAGATGGACTCTTGGATACGTTCGAGTTTTCATCTTATGAAACTTGTCAGTCTTGTCTGAAAGGAAAGATGACCAAATCTCCGTTCACCGGACATGGAGAAAGAGCAGCAGAGCTCTTGGGACTCGTACATAGTGATGTATGTGGTCCGATGTCTATACATGCAAGGGATGGGTTCTCGTACTTCATCACATTCACTAACGATCTCTCTAGGTTCGGATATGTGTATCTGATGAAACACAAATCTGAAGCTTTTGAGAAATTCAAGGAATTTAGAAATGAAGTAGAGAACCAGACAGGAAAAAGTATCAAGATCCTCCGGTCAGACAGGGGAGGGGAGTACTTAAGCACGGAATTCCTAGATTACTTAAAAGAGAATGGTATTCTCTCTCAGCTTACTCCTCCTTATACACCACAGCACAACGGTGTTTCGGAGCGGAGGAATCGTACCCTATTGGATATGGTTCGCTCCATGATGAGTAGTGCTGAGTTACCTCTTTCATTCTGGGGATATGCACTTCAAACTGCAGCACATCTATTAAATCAAGTTCCATCCAAATCCGTGCCTAAGACTCCGTATGAAATATGGAGTGGTAAAAGTTTGTATCTTAAACGTATTAAGATTTGGGGTTGCCCAGCTTATGTCAAAAAGCAGAACCCAGACAAACTTGAGGCACGGGCAGTTTTGTGTAAGTTTGTGGGATACCCAAAAGATTCAAGTGGGTATCTATTCTACCATGCAGAGGAACAGAAGATAATTGTTTCAAGAAATGCCACATTTTTAGAAAAAGAATTTCTTGTTAAAAACATTAGTGGCAGCACG
Organism: Agapanthus africanus; assembly: GCA_030015575.1. Taxonomy (NCBI): domain Eukaryota; kingdom Viridiplantae; phylum Streptophyta; class Magnoliopsida; order Asparagales; family Amaryllidaceae; genus Agapanthus; species Agapanthus africanus. Next base: position 164,750,435 of record CM057349.1, read on the forward strand.
GTAGAACTGGATGAAATTCCAGAAACACAAGCTTTAACAGAAAATTTGGAGGAACCGCTAGATTCAATAACCCCAAACGAACCTCAGCCACTCCGCAGATCTGGTAGGATTTCTCATCCGCCCGAGAGATACTACGGTTTTCTCATAGACGGGGATCGAGAGGATTGCATCTTGGAAGAAGATGACCCTACCAGTTTCAGGCAGGCCATTATCGGTAGGGATTCTGATAAGTGGCAGGAAGCAATGCAATCCGAAATGGAGTCCATGTACACCAATAAAGTGTGGACCTTGGATATTGCTCCACCTGGGGTAAAACCCGTTGGATGCAAATGGATCTACAAAAGGAAACTTGGTGTAGATGGGTAGGTGGAAACCTATAAAGCTAGACTCGTTGCAAAAGGTTTTCGTCAAAGACCTGGTTTGGACTATGATGAAACTTTTTCTCCGGTGGCTATGCTTAAATCCATTCGGATCCTACTTGCCATTGCTGCCTTCCATGACTATGAAATCTGGCAGATGGATGTTAAAACGGCTTTCCTAAACGGTTGTTTGGAAGAGTGCGTTTACATGGATCAACCAGAAGGTTTCGTAGACAGTGGGAGCAGCGGAAAGGTGTGCAAGTTGCTTAAATCCATTTATGGATTAAAGCAGGCATCGCGGAGCTGGAACATCTGTTTTGATGAGGCAATCAAGGAATTTGATTTCATCAAGAACGAAGATGAACCCTGTGTATATAAGAAGATTGTAGGACGAACTGTCGTATTCCTAGTCTTGTACGTGGACGACATTCTTTTGATAGGAAATGATATTCCTATGCTAAAATCGGTCAAGCTATTTTTGTCACAAAGGTTCTCCATGAAGGACCTGGGTGATGCCTCGTACATTCTGGGGATCAAGATCTATAGAGATAGATCCAAGAGACTACTGGGACTTTCGCAGTCCAGGTACATAGAGACCGTACTAAAGAGATTTAGTATGGAGGATTCCAAGCGCGGTAATATACCCGCATTGCACGGAATTACCCTTTCCAAGAAGATGTCTCCTAAGACTGACGAGGAGAGAGTTTGCATGAGCACTATACCCTACGCTTCGGCGGTAGGATCTATAATGTATGCGATGCTATGTACAAGACCAGATGTAGCTTACGCGCTAAACGCGGTAAGCCGGTATCAGTCAGACCCAGGGGAGGACCACTGGACAGCAGTGAAGAACATTCTCAAGTACCTGAGAAGGACTAAGGAGATGTTCCTGGTTTACGGTAATGGAGACCTCAGGGTCGAGTCCTTTACCGATTCAAGCTTCCAGAGTGACAAAGATGACAGTAAGTCTGTCTCAGGTTTTGTGTTTACCCTCAACGGAGGGGCGGTATGTTGGAGGAGTTCCAAGCAGGATACCGTCGCAGACTCGACGATGGAGGCTGAATACATTGCTGCAAGCGATGCCGCAAAAGAGGCGGTCTGGATTAAGAAGTTCATTAGTGAACTTCAGGTGGTTCCGTCCATTGTTGACCCAATACCTTTGTATTGCGATAACAATGGGGCTATAGCTTTAGCGAAGGAACCAAGGTCCCATCAGAAATCCAGGCACATCTTAAGGCGGTATCACCTGATCAGGGAAATCATTGATCGACAGGAGATCGAGGTGCGGAGAGTGGACACAAAAGACAACACTGCGGACCCATTCACGAAGGCTTTACCCCAGACTCAGTTCGAGCGGCTGATCGAGATGATAGGTCTTCGATACGCCAGTACATGGCCTTAGTGCAAGTGGGAGATTGTTAGTGTATATGCCCTAGAAGCCATTACTGTATCATACTAGTATGTATATTACTTGATGGAAGCTTGGGATATTCACAGTTGTACAGACAATCTTGCTCAATATAGTAGTATGCTACTTGGTTTGTCTCTGCTTCAATGTGTACTTGTGTGTTTATCTATTATATCACCTATACGCATTAGTAGAGCCCTTTGGATCTTTGCTTGATTACCAGCGTTGTGATGGCGATCACACTCGTGGGGGCTGGGTAATCTACAAGCACATCCTTATACGCGTCCCTAGTCGTGGGAGTATCGAGATAGGGCATCGATACTCCGGAGTAGACTAGCGTATGCGCTTCTCATCCCAGCACGGGAGACGGTCTGTCCCACAGCCGTCGGTACGTCGTACTTGAGATAGTATGCGGGTGCTCGTTAGGTTACGAGTACACTGGGCAGGACTCGTCGGGAACTGATGGTTGGTATTATACCTATCGTCAGTTATCAGTTCCCAGGTGACATGAGTACAGCTTAGTCCGCTGACTTGACACTGTCACTTCGCCTCGAGTGTGTTCCCACTGTTCTTTGATTACTACCCTACCACGGCTCTAATGAGTCGTGCAAACAGGTAGTAGTTGGGAGCAGTCCCGAAGCACTTGGAGGCAGTGACGGTTAGACAGGATTCGTCTCTCCCGGTATTGGGGGTTGACATCGCGCTGTGTCTAGGAGAGCCATTACACAAGTAGTCCCTGCCCAGGGCAAGCGAGATATACTGGTAGGTTCCAGTGCTATCTCAGGGTGTTCTGGGCTTCACTCCGACACGACTTGTACCGCTATTGGGGGACTGACGTTTACCGCCCCCTAGGCCCGACATGCGATGTATCAGACGAACAGACCGGACTGTACGGAGAATGTCACATTCAGACTCAGTAGGAGTTCAGATAGGGTTCACCTCGTCAGCCTTCTTGTCGGCATCTACCTGGGGACCGTTACGCACAGCTAGTGCCGCTTGCGGTCTGTGGTTAAACCCACTGCCAGCGTAGTGTCGAGTCTTTAGAGTCCCACACAGAGGGTATTCGCCTCTGGGCAAAACAGAGTAGAGGTCGCATGGTTTTGCGACAGGGTTCGTTCTCATCCGTGCACTTGTGCACGTTTGGAGTCCGGACGGATATTGCCAGCGGGCTCTGGTTTGAGCCGGATACTGGTATATGTTTTGGGGTTACTTTTATCTCTCAGTATTCATGTTCCTCGGAACAAGAATGCAGGTGTGTATGCACAGTTGTTTGAGGCGGAAGAAGAGGTTTTTCATTAGGGTTTCGGAACGGGTGCGCATGCACAGTTGACAGTCATCTTTTTTCCAAACCCTAATGAATTAGTGAGATATCTATTAATAATAGTGATTAAATGAAATTATGTTATGGTTGGTTTTGTTGACTTGTTGACCATGGTTGACTTGTTGACCATGGTTGAATGTTTGACCATCATCATTATTTTGCAAGGATGCTCCTTGATTCTTGCCAACATTCATTTAATGAAGTATGATAGTGGTCATTCCAAAACAACCATCAACTATTCTCATTTGAATTATTATTACTAATTAGATAATTCTTTTTCTTTTGATATGGTTGCAAAAAGGAAAAAGATAGCTCATTCTATCATATTGATTCTCTCTCCTCACTTCATCTTCTTCCTCCTCTTGTTCAAGGAGAGCAAATCTCATGTGTTGAGAATCATCTCCTTGAAGATATAACACCCCAAAGCACACTCTACTCACTCTAAGGTAGAAGGTCTAGCAAGACGAATACCTTAGTTCTCTCAAGATCGAGAAAGGAGCCCAAGGATGAAGCCCTCAGGTGGATCTATCTTCGGCAAAGAGGAGACGAGAAGGGGAAGCCATTCAAGCTACTACAAAGAGCAAGAAAGAAGAAGAACAACAAGAAGAGAAGGAGTTCAAGTTGAGGTATAACCACTTTGCCGAGTAGTTAACTCTTCTTTGCAAGTATGCTAGTTTAGTTTAGCAAAGATCCGGCTTTTACGGTCCATGTTACAAAGTTTAGAAAAATTTTTGTTTTACCGTTTCCGCATCCCCGAAAGTACCGGGAGAGGTAACGTGGACCTAACAGCCCTCTGGCTGAGTCATATACACGCTATCTTCTAAATCACCATTTAGAAAAGCGGTCTTGATGTCCATCTGCCAGATTTCGTAGTCATGGTATGCAGCGATGGCAAGTAGGATCCGGATGGAATGAAGCATAGCCACTGGAGAAAAAGTTTCATCATAATCCACACCTGGTCGTTGACGAAAACCCTTTGCTAAAAGTCTAGCTTTGAAAGTCTCAACTTTTCCATCTATACCAAATTTCTTCTTGAAGATCCACTTGCTCCCGATGGGTTTTACCCCTTCAGGAGCATCTTCCAAACTCCATACTTTGTTGGTGTATATGGATTCCATCTCATATCGCATAACATCCAGTTATTTCACAGAGTCACCACTCGTGATGGCCTTCTCGAAGCTAGTGGGGTCATCATCTTCCATGATGTAATCCTTGCTCCCACCGTCTATGAGAAAACCGTAGTATCTCTCAGGTAGATGAGAAACCCTACCAGATTGGCGGAGAGGCTGAGGTTCGTTGGATACTATCAAATCCTCTAGTTCTACTAAATCATCAGTCACAGTTTGTATAGCTGGAATTTCTTCCAGTTCTACCTCATGACCACTAATTTCTTTTTCAAGAAATTCCTTTTCTAAGAAGGTGGCATTCCGAGAAACAAACACCTTTTGTTCCTCGGTGTGGTAGAAGATATACCCTCGCGAATGTTTAGGATATCCAACAAACTTGCACATAACAGATCTTGCCTCGAGTTTATCCGGATTTTGCTTTTTAACATAGGCCGGACAACCCCATATCTTAACATAATTAAGACATGGTCTCTTCCATTTTCATATCTCATATGGAGTGGTAGGCACGGATTTAGTAAGAACCATATTCAATAAGTCTGCAGCTGTCTCCAGTGCATAACCTCAAAAGGAGATAGGTAACTCAGCAATACTCATCATAGAGCGCACCATATCTAATAGGGTGCGATTCCTCCGCTCCGATACACCGTTGTGCAGTGGTGTATACGGAGGAGTAAGCTGAGAGAGAATCCTATTCTCTTTTACATAGTCCAGGAACTCCGTGCTTAAGTATTCTCTTCCTTGATCAGATCGAAGGATTTTAATACTTTTTCCCGTTTGGTTCTCTACTTCGCATTTATATTCCTTGAATTTTTCAAAAGCTTCAGACTTGTGTTTCAACAGGAACACATGTCCGAATCTTGAGAGATCGTCGGTGAATGTAATGAAATACGAGAAACCATTCCTGGCATGTGTAGACATAGGACCGCATACATCACTATGTATCAGTCCCAAGAGTTCAGTAACTCTTTCTCCGTGTCCAGTAAATGGAGTTTTGGTCATTTTGCCTTTGAGACATGACTGGCAAGTATCATAAGATGAAAGTTCAAACGGATTTAAATATCCATCCTTATGTAACTTAGCTAGCCGTGTCGCATTGATATGACCTAGTCTACAATGCCACAAGAAGGATTCATTCATTTCTGAAATTTTCATCTTTTGTGTGTTCTGTACATTAAGAACTGTATTATGATTCAGAACGTATAATCCGTTACATAGAGCACCAAACCCAATCAACACTTGATTTAGGAAAATGTTCATAACATTTTTCTCTACTACAAAGTTATATCTTTCTTTATCTAATAAAGAGAATGATATTAAATTGCACATCATAGATGGTACGTAGTAATAGTCGTTCAAGATCAGTGTATTACCGTTTGGCAATACTAGGTGATATTCGCCGACTGCTTTGGCTGCAACAGTTGCACCATTCCCAACTTTTATGGAAAGTTTACCTTTTCCCAGTTCTCTGCCTCTTCTAAGCTCTTTGTAATATATTACATATGGGATCCTGATCCGGTATCTAATACCCAGGACGTAGATGTAAGTCAACATTACACACCCCACAAGATGTAGGGAGGCGGAATAGGTAAAACAATCATTTTGTTTAAGGTAGCATCGACTAACTTTACGGATCTTTGCTAAACCCTAACTAACAAACTATCTAGAAGTGCTAAACTACTATGATAGATGATTATACCTCAAGATACTAATCCTTCTTGTTCTTATTGTTCACCTCCTCGTCGGCCTCCTCGATGTAATAGAAGATCCACCCGAGAGTTCCTCCTCCAAGCTTTAACCTCTAACTTGAGATAACTAAGTGGCTAGGATTGCTAATCCAAGTGACCTAGAAGATATAGAAGTGGATTAAAGATCTATTAGTCTTTCTAACCCTTGGGATCTCAACACATGAGAGGATTAGGGTTAGGTTGAAGAAGAGGAAAGCTTGAGGAGAGAGTGTGTGTATGTTAATTATCAATTGAAATATAACTCATTTGTGTATATCATGAAGCATAAAAATATCTTGCACAAATATCTTTCATGCTTCATTTAATACAAATGGATGAATCATCTCATGAGTCATGGTTTCAATTAATGCAAATAACACATAAGCTCTCCACCTCATTAAGTTTAATTCACAAATGAATTAAAACTAAATGAGTCACCTTTATTCTAGAAGATTCTCGACTAATTACGAGAATGCCCCTCCCACCCGTATTTACGAAAAACACGGATAAACTGAGACTGCATAAATCCAATAATCCAATACTAGAATCTGGCTTAAACTAAAGCCCGCTAGTATAATCTGTCCGAACATCTTACGTGCACAAGTACACGTATATATCCGAACCCTGTCGTAAAACCATACGACCTCTATATCGTTTCTCCTGAAGCAGGGAAACTCTCTGTGTTGAACTCTAAAGACTCGACACTATGCTGGCAGTGGGTTTAACCACAGGCCGCAAGCGGTACTAGCTGTACGTAACGGTCCCCAGGGAGATGTCGATAAGAAAGCCGATGAGGAAACCCATCCGAACTCCTACGGAGCCTGATGTGACAATCTCCATACAGTCCGGTCTGTTTGTCTAAGACTATCGCATATCGGGCCTAGGGGGCGGCAAGCGTCAGTCCCCTAAAAGTGGTATAAGTCGTGTCGGAGTGAAGCCCATTACACCTTGAGAAACTACTGGAAAACGTACCAGTAAATCTCCCTTGCCCTGGCCAGGGACTTTGCGTAATGGCTCTCCAAACACAGTGCGATATCAACTCCCAATACCGGGAGAGACGGATCCTATCTAACAGCCACTGCCTCCAAGTGCTTAGGGACTGCACCCAACTGCTACCTGTTTGCACGACTCCTTTGAGCCGTGGTAGGGTAGCAATCTAAGAACAGTGGGAACACACTCGAGACGAAGCAGCAGTGTCAAGTCTGCGGACTATGCTGTACTCATGTCACCTGGGAACTGTTAACTGACAACGGGTATAATACCAACCAACAGTTCCCTGCGAGTCCTGTCCGGTGTACCCGTAACCCAACGAGCACCTGCATACTATCTCCAGTACAACGTACTAATGACTGTGGGATAGACCATTTCCCTTGCTGGGATGAGAAGCGTATACACTAGTCTACTCTGGAGTATCGATGCCCTGTCTCGATAATCCTACGACTAAGGACCTAAAAAAGGATGTGCTTGTTGACTACCCAGCCCTCACTAGTGTGACTGCCATCACAACGCTGGTAGTCAAGCAAGATCCTATGGGCTCTATCAATATGTATTCGCGATATGCTAAAAGAAACATATACACATATTAAGATAGATATAAACCAAGTAGCATACTACTATGTTGAGCAAGACTGTTAATACAACTGTGAATATCCCAAGCTTCCATTAAGTAATATACAAACTTGTATGATACAATAATGGCCCCTAGGGCATATACACTAACAATCTCCCACTTGCACTAAGGCCATGTACCGGCGTATCGAAGACCTATCATCTCGAATAGCCTCTCGAACTGTGTCTGAGGTATGGCCTTTGTGAATGGATCTGCAGTGTTATCCTCTGTAGCAACTCTCCGGACCTCGATCTCCCGGCGATCTATGATCTTCCTGATCAGGTGATACCGCCTCAAGATGTGTCTAGACTTTTGATGGGACCTGGGTTCCTTCGCTAAAGCTATAGCACCGTTGTTGTCACAATACAAAGGTATTGGATTAACAATGGTAGGAACCAACTGAAGTTCTGTGAGGAACTTCTTTATCCAGACAGCTTCTTTTGCAGCATCGCAAGCAGCTATATACTCCGCTTCCATCGTCGAGTCAGCAACGGTGTCCTGCTTGGAACTCTTCCAGCACACCGCCCCTCCATTGAGGGTAAAGACATAACCTGACATGGACTTGGAGTCATCCTTGTCGCTCTGGAAGCTGGAGTCAGCAAAAGCCTCGATCTGGAGGTCTTTTCTGCCGTAAACCAAGAACATATCCTTAGTCCTTCTCAGGTACTTGAGAATGTTCTTTACTGCTATCCAGTGCTTCTCCCCTGGGTCTGACTGATACCGGCTTACCACGCTCAGTGCGTAAGCTACATCTGGTCTGGTATACAACATCGCATATATTATAGAGCCTACCGCATAAGCGTAGGGTATAACTGACATGCGATCCCTTTCCAAATCAGTCTTGGGAGACATCTCTTTGGATAGGGTGATTCCGTGACAAGCCGGTAAATTACCGCGCTTAGAATCTGCGATACTAAATCTTTTCAGTATAGTGTTGATATACCTGGACTGCGAAAGTCCCAACATCCTCTTAGATCTATCACGATAGATCTGGATCCCCAGAATGTAAGAGGCATCACCCAGGTCTTTCATGGAGAACCTGTGTGACAAGAATCCTTTGACAGATTGTAGCATAGGAATGTCATTTCCTATCAAGAGAATGCCATCTACGTATAAGACGAGGAATACGACAGTTCATGCTACAATTTTACTATATATATACATGGTTCATCTGGATTTTTGATAAAGTCATATTCTTTGACTGTTTCATCAAAACAGATGTTCCAACTCTGCAATGCCTGCTTTAGTCCATAAATGGACTTAAGCAACTTGCACACTTTCCCGCTGCTCCCACTCTGATTGAAACCTTCTAGCTGATCCATATAGACGCACTCTTCTAAATTACCATTTAGAAAAGCCGTCTTTACTTCCATCTGCCAGATCTCATAATCATGGAAGGCGGCAATAGCAAGAAGGATCCGAATGGATTTGAGCATAGCCACTGGAGAAAAAGTTTCGTCATAGTCCAAACCAGGTCTTTGACGAAAACCCTTTGCAACAAGTCTAGCCTTATTGGTTTCCACCTGTCCATCTACACCAATCTAAAGATCCACTTGCTTCCTATGGGTTTTACCCCATCTGGAGCAAAGTCTAAAGTCCATACTTTGTTGGTGTACATGGACTCCATCTCAGTCCGCATTGCATCCAGCCATCTTACTAAGTCGCCGTTCTAGATGGCCTGTTGGAAGCTAGTAGGTTCATCATTATCAATGACACAATCCTCTCTATCCCCTTCTGTAAGAAAACCGTAGTATCTCTCAGGCGGATGAGACAGCCTACTACTCCTGCGGATGGATGCGGGAATGTCCTGTTCTTCTGGAACTTCTGGCTGTACCAAACTTTCAGTAGTAGTTTGTTGTTCTGGAATTTCTTCCAGTTCTATTGCGCTCCCACTTGTTTCCTTTTCTAAAAACCGTTGTTCTAGAAAATGGGCATTACGAGAAATAAAAACCTTTTGTTCCTCTGCGTAATAGAAAAAATACCCCTTGGAGTTCTTTGGATATCCCACAAACTTACACTGTACTGATCGTGCCTCGAGTTTGTCCGCATGATGCTTTTTAACAAAAGCTGGACATCCCCATATCTTCAGATAATGAAGATAGGGTTTCTTCCCACTCCACATCTGATATGGTGTGGTAGGCACAGTCTTGGTAGGAACCCTGTTCAAAAGATACGCAGCTGATTCTAGTGCATAACCTCAGAAAGATCGCGGTAACTCAGCATTACTCATCATGGAACGCACCATATCCAATAGGGTTCGGTTTCGTCTCTCCGATACACCGTTGTGTTGTGGAGTGTACGGAGGAGTAAGCTGAGAGAGAATTCCATTCTCTTTTAGGTAACCCAGGAACTCGGCACTTAAGTATTCACCACCTCGATCAGATCTCAGTGTCTTGATACTTTTTCCGGTTTGGTTTTCTACTTCATTCTTATATTCTCGGAATTTCTCAAAGGCCTCAGATTTATGTTTCATCAAGAAAATGAATCCATACCTAGAGTAATCATCCGTAAAAGTAATGAAATATGAAAAACCGCCTCTTGCATGTGTAGACATTGGACCACATACATCGCTGTATATGAGTCCTAAGAGCTCTCCCGCTCTTACTCCATGTCCAGTGAATGGAGTCTTTGTCATCTTTCCTTTGAGATATGATTGACAAGTGGCATAAGATTGATATTCGAACGGATCCAAATATCCTTCTCTATGTAACTTAGTTAACTTTGTGTCATTGATGTGACTCAGTCTACAATGCCATAAGAAAGCCTGATTTATATCTGGAGACTTTCTTTTTAGTGTGTTCCGGACATTGAAAATCTGTAATTGGTTTAACAAGTATATACCGTTATCTAGAGTACCGACCCAATCAAACCATGATTAAGGTGGATGTTAACAACATCGCTTACAAACATGAAATCATAACTTTCTTTTGATAACAACGATACTGATATGATATTACACGTTAAACTAGGTACACAAAAACAGTTGCGCAAAACCAAAATATGTCCACTCGTCAATCCAAGGTGATAATCCCCTACGGACACAGCATTCACGCTAGCTCCGTTAGAAACCTGGAGGGTCATATGACCAACCTTTAGCAATCTACAGTTTCTCAGTGCCTGCAATGAATTGCATATATGAGATCCTGATCCGGTATCCAATACCCAGGAAGTAGAGTTGATTGACAGACAATTTTCAATTACAAACACACCTGAAGCCAAAGCTACAACTTGCCTCGGGTTCTGGTTCTTGGCAATCCAAGCTTTGCAATCCTTCTTCCAATGGCCTTTCCTAAGACAGTGGAAGCACTCGTCCTTTGCCACTACCGGCACCGCAACCCTTGCCTTTCCCTTGGCTTCCATCTTACCAACACCACTTCTTGGTTTGGTAGTGGCCTCCTTCTTCCTTCCTTTGGCCCTTGCCTTGGGCCTGGAAGAGGAAGCACCACGAACAAACATAGTGGGTGTTTCCCTTGCTTTCTGCAAGGTGCCCTCTGCACTCCTCAACATGTTAAGGAGTTCTGGAAGTTCAACTTCTTTACCTTGAATGTTGAAATTCAAGATAAACTGGGTGTAGGTGGAAGGTAGGGACTGAAGAACCAAGTCTGTATACAGCTCGTTCTCTAATGTTGTCCCGAGGTCCGCGAGCTCTTCAATATAGCCAATCATCTTAAGGACATGTTCCCCTACAGATGATCCGACGGCTATCCTCGACTGAAATAAGTTCTTCGAGGTCTCGTATCTAGCTATACAAGATTTCTCTCCATACAGTTCCTTGGTGTGGAGAAATATGGATTCTAGATCCATATTCTCATGCCTCCTCTGATGTTCATTATTCATAGAGGCAAGCACGATGCATTTGGCCTTCGCGCAGTCTAACTCCCAGGTCTTGCGGATTTCCTTATCCGCGACACTGGATTCAGGACCTGGGACGGCAGGGGCCTTTGTAGTAAGAACATACCCCAATTTGTCATAGGTAATTGCTATCTTGACATTCCGGAACCAATCTTTATAGTTTGGCCCTGTCAAAATATTTTTATCTAATAATAACTTAAGGCCTGTCATGATCTGGGTCGCTGCAATTAGGAGAGAGAGAGGAAACACTTTAGCATGATGCTCTTGCAAGTTTAGAGTGGTTTTTAGTTTATCTAAATAGGATGGCTCCCACTGTTTCTCGAATCCTTCCTCAAACCAAAAATGAAGAACTAGTCAGGACTATTCTTACTGTACAATACTTGCTTAACCGTTCGGCCAGGCCGGTGTCGGTACTTCGAGGGAGGTTTTACGACGCTTTCGTGAAGTTCCTTAATTAAATAACCTCTTTTCCCTGGGGGCGTAGCCCCGCTGACACCTTTCTCGACACCTACTTGGTTTATAGCATTGATTGTTGAGTGAAAGAATCTCCCGATGAGTAGCATATACTCACAGTAGGATCGGGATCCAAATATCATCCTGTGATACACGTATCTATCTCGGTCCCGCACATATCACATATGTGCCCTACTTCGTTTCACTTGAGCCAGGAAACCTCTGTGTAGGACTTTAAAGACTCATCAATACGCCGGCAGTAGGTGGTGATCATATCAGTCACCCACAAGCCGCAAGCGGTCTACTAAACGTAACGGCCACCTGGGTATTTTAAGATCATAAGATCAATAAGCAAGCCTGCTCATACTCCTGTGAATCCAATAAGTAACACTTCCGTACAGTCCGGTCTCTTCTTCTGATATGTCGCATATCGAGTCTAGTGGTGGTAAACGTCAGACCCCAGTAACTTGATAAGTCATGCTGATGTGAGGTCCATAATGGTTCGAAAAACTATTGATAACACTTACCAATAAATCTCAGCAACCCTAGCCTGGGATTTCCTGTTATGGCCAATCGAGCACAGTGAAACATCAACCCTCAATACCGGGAGAGACGAAACCCCTCCTGTCGCTCATTACCTCCATATGATTCGGGACTGTACCCAAAAGCCATCGGTTTGCACGTTCTCTTGAACATGGTGTGATGGAAATCAAAGCACAGTGGGTATCACACAAGACTCTATGAAGATCTCGGGTCTATAGACTAACATGTACTATTGTCACCAGAGAACTGGTATCTGACGTTAAGTATAATACCATCTAGGAGTTCTCGACGAGTCCTATTCGGTGTACCCATTCTCTAATAATCACCTGTGCACATTCTCTGATGTCAAACACCAATGGTTGTGGGATCAACCATCACCCCATACAGGGTCAAGAATCCTACACACTAGTCTACACTGGAATAATGATGCCCCGTCTCGATACTCCCTCGACTAAAAATAATTAAAGGATGTACTTATGGACTACCCTGGCCCCACTAGTATGATCTACATCATAGTCCCGGTAGTCAAGTCCATATCCTAAGGGCTTTATCAACATGTAACAGAGAGACGGTATAAAGATACATAAGCGTACATGTTAAGATAAAGTGCAACCAGATAGCATACTATCATGTTGAGCAAGAAAGTCCTCTCTATATATGTCCATGCATCCATTATAATATACAATCATGTACAACAATGGCCTCTAGGGCATACATATAACTAACAAGAAAGACATAGAAAGAAACATTGGAGCGGATCCACTCACTGAGGCTATTTCTCGAACGCAATAGTTTCACAAAAGAGCTTTGTGAGACTGCTTAGTAGAGAAATTGGGTGTTCGGTATCACACGGGCTGTGAGTATGCAACACCGCAATAATTAGCCTTAGTGCAAGTGGGAGATTGTTGGCTATAGTGCCCTCAAGTCAATTATTGGATCGCAGGCACGTGATTGCAATGATTGAAGGAGGACCTATATGGGTAGAACAGTCTTACTCGAGATGATAGTATGCTATCTGGTTTGTCTTTATCACCATGTACTTGCTTTAGGTGGCTTTACAGATAACTATTACGTGTTGATAGATCCCATAGGATTCATGCTTGACCACCAGCAGTATGATGGCAATCATATACGTGGGAGCTGAGGGTCTATAAGCACATCTTTAAATGTTCCTAGTCGTAGGAGTTTCGAGACTGGGTATCGATACTCCAGAGTAGACTAGTGTATACTGATTGAGACCCCGACAAGGGGCGGTGGCCGATCTCACAAGCCATTGGTGTTAGTTTGTTCACCTAAGATGTATACAGGTGCTCATTGGGTTATGAGTACACCGGACGGACTCGCCGGGAACATGCTAGTTGGTATTATACCTATTGTCATATAGCAGTTCCCAGGTGACATGTGTACAGGTTAGTCTATCGACCTGAGATCGTCATTTGTCTCATTTGAGTTCCCACTGTGCTTTGATTACTACCCTACCACGGCTCAAAGGAGTCGTGCAAACAGGTTTTAGTTGGGTACAGTCCCGAGCCACATGGAGGCAGTGAGCGGATCGTCAGGGGATTCGTCTCTCCTGGTATTGTAGGTTGATGTTGCGTTATGCACGGGTGGCCATCACTAGAAATCCTTGGCCAAGGTAGTCGAGAATTACTGATCTAGGATCGGTAGTTTCTCAGGCGGTGATGGGTTTCATACCGACACGAAGTGTCAAGTTATTAGGGGTCTGACTTTATCCACCCCCTAGACTCGATATGCGATACTCAAAGACGAACGGATCGGACTGTATGGATATTGTCACTGTCAGGCTCAGTAGGGGTTTCAGGATGAGTTTGCTCATCGGCCTCACTTTCGCTCAATACTTGGGTAGCTGTTACGTACAGCTAGTGCCGCTGACGTGCTTGCGGTTAAACTCACTGCCAGCATATTGACGAGTCTTTAGAGTCCCACACAGAGGGTTTCCCTGCTTTGGGTGAAATGTTGTAGAAGTCGTATGGTTTTATGGCAGGGTTCTAGCATATACGTGCACTTGTGCACGGATCATGCTTTGACGGATAATACTAGTGGGCTTTGGTTTAAGCTGGATCCTAGTATTATATTATTGGATTATTTGGGTATGTATATACGGATGAGGGTTATTCTTGTAATTTATTATAAGATTACTTTTGAAGATGCCATCTCTTTTATTGTTTTATAAACATTTAAGTTAAATGTTTATTTGAGTGGAGATTGTGAGTCATGGTTTTTGCATTGATTCATGCATGTACACTTGGTGACTCATGGTGATGAGTCATGTGGTGATTCATGGTGACAAGCATGGGTTTTGTTTTGTGTGAGATATTTTGTATGAGATATTTTGGAGTGAGCAAGTGCATATCGTTTCTTGTGAGTGGCTTTCTTTAGTTGCTCAATTGCTCACACAAAAGAACTCACAACAACACTCAAGCCCATTTTTTTCTTCACTTGTTTTTCCCTAACCTCACACTCTCCTCTCATGGCATCTTCTTCTACCTCCACCCAACATGTCTCATGTGTTGAGAAACTTAGGGTGTATTGAGATAAAATAATCCTACACACTCTCTACTTCATCTTGGTTATCTAGGGTAGCGAACTAGGTACTCGAGTTGCCTCGAATTTGAGGTCGGAGCCCGTATTACATACTCTGTGGATCATCTTCGATGGGGGGTGACCGGAGATCAAACTTGATCAAGGAAGCCACGAGGAGCTTGGGATAGAGGTTGAAGACCGAAGGACACGGATCATTCGGTATAACCTTTTTAAACTCCTTTGCATATAACTAGTAGGGTTAATGGTCGATATGGGGAATCAGGTTTCGTTAGCGCCGGTTTATTAAATTTTTGTTCCGCATTTGGCCAGGGATTGATGGCCGGGACGCTGGCGTAACCCAACACCCTAGTAGTGGAGTATCGAGACTGGGTATCGATATTCTAAGTAGACTAGTGTATACGTTTCTAGACCCCGACGAAGGGCGGTGGTTGGTCCCACAACCATTGGTGTGATCATCTAAGATTTTATACAGGTGCTCACTGGGGGTGAGTACACTGGATGGACTCGCTGAGAACTTCTAGATGGTATTATACCTATCGTCAGATAGAAGTTCCCAGATGACATGAATACAGGTTAGTCTTCGAACCTGAGATCGTCATTTGTCTCGTGTGAGTTCCCACTGTACTTTGAGCACTACCCTACCACGTCTCTACCGAGTCGTGCAAACAGGTTTTGGTTAGGTACAGTCCCAAGCCACATGGACGCAGTGAGCGATTGTTGGGGATTTATCTCTCCCGGTATAGGGAGTCGATATCGCACTGTGTTCGATTGGTCAGAACCATAAGACCTTGGACAAGGCAGTTGGGATTTACTGATAGATTAATCAGTAGTTTTCCGGATTGGTCCTGAGCCACATCAGCACAAATTACCAGGTTATTAGGGTCAGACGTTTACTACCCCCTAGACCCGGTATGAAATACTCTCAGATGAAGAGACCGGACTGTACGGAGATTGTCATGGATAGGCTCAGAAGGGATCTGGATGAGTTTTCTTGTCGGTCTTCCTTTTCGACAGGTACCCGAGTAGTCGTTACGTACAGCTGGTGCCGCTAACGTGCTTGTGGTTATGGATTTATCCAGTAACTCACTGCCGGCGTACTGTCGAGTCTTTAGAGTCCCATACAGAGGGTTTCCCTGATTCAGGCAAAATGATGTAGTAGCCGTATTGGATACCTGCAGGGTTCCGATTGATTGATGGTACTATGTACCCAGACTTTATATCAGACAGTTTATAATACTAGTCGGTTAGGGTTTTGAGTCGGATTATTAAATCAGGTTTTGATTTAATAATTTACATATATATATTTCGATATGTATATTCTAGTATTATGTTCTTTGTGTTATTCTATCTCGTCGGGTATTCGTGTTTTTATGCGAATGCGGATATGTATATACAGTAGACTGTTATCCGTATTTTTTCGGAAAATATTCTAGAAGGTGAACACCTCATCATGGCTTTTTCCATTTATTTTTAAATGGAAATAAGGTGTAAAATAAAGGAGAGGGAAGCATGGTGAGGACCATGTCTCAATAATTAACAAATGAATTATTAATTCTTTTGTGGCAACTATTAAAGCATGGTTGATAATTTTTTATTCATTGAAATGGTTTTACAAAACCATTGTGATTGATTTTCTCTCACATGCTATGCCTAATTCTTGAGTTCACCATTTGCTTTGCTCCCACTCCTTTGTTCTTGAGCTCCTCCACCTTCAAGTTAAACCTCCTCTCTACCTTCTCATGAGTTGAGAATCAAGAGAGGGGGTGAGATAGAAACACACTTAGAACCCTAGACTACATCCTAGAGTTCTTAAATTAGCAATCCAAGTTCTCTAGTTGCTCCATTTGATATTTAGTTTGGAGCTAGAGCCATGGATCACAACCCTCGGGTGGATCATCTTCGATGGAGGGAGACGGACGATCAAGCTCGATCATGGAGACCGCTAGGAGCAAACGAAGAGGATAGAAGACCGAAGGACATGGATCTTTTTGTGAGACACTTTTTCATAGTAGATAGCTCCTCTAGTATAGCCAGTTTAGGGTTTATGGTAGATCCGGTTATTGGGTTTCATTTAGCGCCAGTTTTTGAAACCAGAAAATTTTTGTTCCGAAAATGTCCACGGTAGATGGCCGGGGTGCTAGTGTAACCCAACATGGTACCTGAGCCACCCCATAAATCCATACTATCTAGTTTAGACATGTTTAAAATATCGATCGACTGAAATCTTCAAAAACCGCAATTCCATTTATATACTTTTTGTCGATTTTTAAACGTGTTCAAAAAATTATTTAGAGTTCCTTAAAAATACATGCAGGGTATTTTAGAAACACAGAAGAAATTTGGGCAAAAGATCTCTCAATTACGCCGCGGAACCACCGCGAAATGTGCTCATTTGCCGCGGTTCCGCGGTTGGAGTTGGGCTACTGTGTTCAAAAATTCTTCTGGGGTTCTATTGTATGGAATTGTGATTTTTGGGATGTATATTTTTGGCCCAGATTTGTTTGAGTGCTGGTTAGCTCTTGGGGGCTTATACGGAAAAGTTTAGACGATCGAAATTTTAAAATACGTGCTTTTATCAGTGCATGTGTTACTATCTGTGATCATGAATGCATTGAGCGGTATAACCCGTCTAACTGCTATATATTCTGTTAGACGGGTTTGCGAACATAACATTCACGTTGATGTTCTGTGATTGTGGTTGAACTGTCATGGTGGATAGCCGATGTTGCAATGGTAGTAGTACTGTTCGAATTCATTTGTATATTTGATATTGCGGGGCGAGAGTCCGACATGTGGATTGTCGTCTCTGCCATATTGTATATTATTTGATTGGGGCACGACCGTGTTGAGGTCGATATCACCTTTGTACATATATTTTCCTTTTCTGTACTAGGATTACCCCATAGTGGAGTGCTCGAATAGCCGGGTTATAGATGGCAACAAGCCCGCATCTCATGGCATTGAGACGGAGGGGGCTTCACTCTAGAATTGGCAGGCTATTCTCCGCACTCGTAGGGGGTATAGGATGACCCACGGAAGGGCGCTCAAGTTACCGGATCCCATGAAGTGTTGGGTAGCCCATTCACTTTGTTGATTGGGGTTGCCTCACTTCTGGGATTAGCGGGTAACTTTCCGCACTCGTAGGGGTCCAGGTTTTCATTGCACGGGCTATCTACAAGACCGGGAACTTCGGGTTTTATTTGTGGCTCAAGTGAAACCCGAGGTTCCAAGATTATCCACCATTCTGTGTTGCTTGTTGATACTGTGTGATGTTATTATCATGCCTGGGACGAATGCTATATATATTTATATATATACTAGTAGATGTTGTATATGTTTTGCACCTGCGCTAGTTCAGCCCCCGCTCTGCCGTTAGTTAAGTAACCTAACGGTGCATGACGGGGCCTCGTGGCGAATGCGGATGGCATATACGTACATTGTATTTTCATTCTTTTCTGGTGTGATAGGTATTAATTGATGGGACCGCATTAATTTTGATTAATGCAAGAAAAGAAACTTAAAAAGATGTTGTTGGAACAAATTTCGAAAAACTATAGTTATACTCTTTCGCTTTGCATAGTGGTATTCGGTTGTGAATATCCAGCACCTCATTCGAGAAGGCAAGAGCCGAGATCCCTTCGCGGGGAGTGACCTCTTGAGAAAAATTTTATACTGTAGATTACTCAGTTTTCATCAAAACCACAAGTTTTCAAAAGCGGAGCCTAAACCACTCCTTTTCAAAACTGCTCAGGTTACTTCAACGCTATCAAGTTCATTATGTTAACGGTTTTTCGCCAAAAACCAGTCGTAACCCTTCATCCCTTCAGATTAGTATTGCTTAGTTTTCGTGCTACGTATGTCGCGCTCAGCAGAGGCGTAGTGTTCGATAGCTATGTAATACTTTTCTGTAGCATTAGATGCGATTGGTTAGGACAGTCGTGCGGTCATTTTGGCTCAGTCAAGGAGTCGTGCAGGTGGGTCTAATGCAATCAAGATAATGATGGGTTGAACTTTAGTAGGACCCTTTGATATGTTGGCTCAGTCAAGGTCACTTGGGTCCTAGGGTCAAAAACTACATCAGGAGTTTCAAATATACAGAATACTTGCTAGTGTTACATACCTTCTGGAGTGTGGTGACTAGAGTGGCTTTCATCTAGTTGATCATACAATGATAGTTGGATCCTGATCCCACTAATGAGTAGGATTACTCTTGGGAGATTTTTCCACTTAACAATCAATACTATAAGCCAAGTAGGTGTCTAGAACGGTGTTAGCGGAGCTTCGCCTCCAGGAAAAAGAGGTTATGTAATTAAGGAACTTCACGAAAGTGTTGGATAACCACCCTCGAAGTACCGACACTAGCCTGGCCGAAAGGTTAAGCAAGTATTATGACGTGCGATTACTCCTGACTAGTTCTTCATTTAGGGTTTGAAGAAGAATTCGAGGAAACAGTGGGAGCCATCCTGATTAGATAAACTAATAACCAATCTAATCTTGCAAGAGCGCATGCTGAGTGTTTCTTCTCTCTCTCTGTCTCTAGGTAGCAACCATTTCACGTTCTAATCAAGATAATAAAATGTATCGCTTGACCGATCCGAATTCTTATTCGGGGCTGGGGAACGTCGGTTTGGCTCTAACATATGACAACAGTCATGAGTATGAGCAGAAGAAAGAGGATTGCATGAATTTCTTGATGACCACATCGAAGAAAAAGCATACTATTGCGTCTCCTTCAGGTATTCTTGTTATTGAGAACTGCTTTTCGTTCAGTCCTACCTCCTGGGTACTAGATACCGGATCAGGATCTCATATCTGTAATTTATTGTAGGGACTGAGAAAAAGTAGGATAATTAGACCTGGTGATATGTCCATCAGAGTAGGGAACGGAGCACAAGTTGATGATGCTACCGTCGGTGAATATCACCTAGCATTGCCAATGTTAGTTGTATGTACGCCCTAGAGGCCAGCATTGTACAGATGATGTATATTATATTGGATGCTTGGACATATATAGAGATGACTTTCTTGCTCGACATGATAGTATGCTATCTGGTTACTTTTTATCTTAACATGTACACTTGTCTCTTTATACTGTCTTATAGTTATATGTTGGTAAAGCCCTTAGGATGTGTACTTGACTACCTGGACTATGATGCAGATCATACTAGTGGGGACATGGTAGTCCATAAGTACATCCTTCAAGGTCCCTAGTCGTGGGTGTATCGAGACGGGGCATCGATATACCAGAGTAGACTAGCGTATACGCTTCTCGACCCATGAGATGGGCGATGGATGATCCCATATCCATTGGTGTTTGACATCAGAGATGGTGTACGGGTGCTCAGTGGAGACTGGGTACACTGGACGGACTCGCCGAGAACTCCCAGATGGTATTATACCTCACGTCAGATGGCAGTTCTCAGGTGACACTTGTACAGGTTAGTCTGTAGACCCGAGATCGTCATAGAGTCTTGTGTGATTCCCACTGTGCTTTGATCTCCACCTTACCACGTCCATGAGGGCGTGCAAAACGGTGGTCATTGGGTACAGTCCCGAGTCACATGGAGGCAATGAGCGATAGGAGGGGTTTCGTCTCTCCCGGTATTGGGGGTTGATGTTGCGCTGTGCTCGATTGGCCGTAACAGGGAAGTCCCTAGCCAGGGCTGATCAGAGATTTGCTGGTAAGTGTTACCAGTAGTTTCTCGATTCGTTATGAGCCTCACATCGGCACGACTTATCGGTTATTGGGGTCTGACGTATACCACCCCTAGACTTGATATGCGACATATCAGACGAACAGACCGGACTCTACGGTAAGTGTTACTGGTTGGATTCACAGGATTGTGAGCGGGCTAGCTCGTCGATCTTCTGATCGCTCAATACCCGGATGGCCGTTACGTTTAGCAGACCGCTTGCGGCTTGTGGGTGCTTGATATGATCATCATCTGCTACCGGCGTATTGACGAGTCTTTAGAGTCCTACACAGAGGTTTCCTGGCTCAAGCGAAACGAAATAGGAGCGCATATGAGATATGTGCAGGACCGAGAATAATGCGTGTATGTGATACCGCATTTCATTCTCGCGATATATGTTTCGATTGGTTATATTCGATATGACCTAGTTATCGAATCATTGATTCGATAAATCGATACATTGGATTCTAGTCGGTTATGTGAGACATGACCGGATCATTGAATCAAATGTTGATTTAATGATTTAATGTATAATTATATATTTGATATATTACATTGCATTAACTAGAATTGGTTCACTTTAAACGGATTTTTCTCACTTGATGCACATTGTATATGTGATATGCTTTTGTGCACATTTTTGTATCATGTTTGATGATACTTGATCTTGTGGTTAAGTGTAAAGGATTAAACCATGGTTAAGAGATGATTAGGGTTTTGCTTTTTCATTTATTTATTTGTTTATTTATTTGGAAATGATTTAGATAAGTATGGTGGCTTCTTTTGTTTCTAGTTGAAGCTTCATGAAGCTTTGACTTATGCAACCATTCTTGTCATCATGCTTAACCCTAACCCTCTCAAGTGACCATGGTTTATTCTCTACACTTAACCCTAGTTAGATTATGATAAGTATGAATTTTTCTTTTCATTTTATAACAACTTATCATAATTCTAGCTTCATCTTCTTCTTCACTTCAAAAAGGAAAAGCTTGATGCCATCAATGGCAACTTCATTTCTAGAGTGAGAAATCCAAATCTAAAGTGAACCCACCTCCTATTTCTTCATCCTCTACCTCTTGCCAAGTGGTTTTGGGTGTTTTCTTCACAAGTTTCACAACTTGGTGTAGTCGGAGCTTGAACTTGTGCAACCTCGACGTAGATCGTCTTTGACACGAAGCCGACGACCTTGCTCGCCCGTTTTTCCGATGAAGCCGACGAATGAGTCTAGGATTCATGATGGACAGCGAGAGCACACCCATGTGGAGCTAAGGAAGTGGGGAACCGGATCTACAAAGGTTGTAGCATCTAACTTTTAGTTAAGTAGTTAACTAGATTCTCATTTCGCCTAGAAATCTAGCCGACGATCCGTATTAGGGTTTCTCGGCACCCATAAAATTTTAAATTGGCATGTTCGATGCCTTGTGAGACCTCTATAGTGTGCCTAGGAACCCTACAGTGGTATCAGAGCCAAGCTAGAGCCTTAGGCGAAGTCTAGACGACGTTTGAAGTCCGAACGAACCCGAAACCCTAAAACCCGAGTGCTCTCTGGACTTTTTCTAAAATCTGGGATTTTTCCAGATTAAAAATGCCTAAAAAATTCAGCAGGAAGATCTAAGAATTATGGTGAAACACGAGCTCATGATGCATCTAAACAGCCGCGGAAACGCGGCAGAATCATGGCTTCTGCCGCTGTCCCGCGGCCTACTGTTCAAATTGCGCAATACTGTTTGCACAGTAATTCTTCTTTTCTGGTGCTGAGTTTTATGGGAATTTTTAATATTTATTCAAGAATTGAATTTTCTGGGGTGTTTTAGAGCTTCGGTGTTTCGACCGGATTATCAAATTTCGTCTTTCTGTTTTTCCGGATAATTTTTGAATTTGTTAAAAAAAAAAAGTTCGACCGGATATAAATACCCAATTTTTCCCCTGTCGGGAAATTTCCAAGTGTTAGATTTTTCCGTAGTTTAACGACGTTCTAAGTAGTGCAAGTAACGCAATGGACCCTCTAGAAGACAACAAACCTTAACTCGATTATGTGACCGTCTTGAACTGCCCTTTGAACCTTCGGGTTTGGGGGAGTACGGCGTGCCACATGTGAGGCGTTGGCTTGACCCTTCTACGGCTGGACCGTTGGTACTGAGGCACGAACTGAATGTTGCTAGACTTATTTCATGTGTTGAGCTGTATTGGGAAAACTTGGGTATTCGACTGTTCGATCGGAAAGTTTAACATTTTCTGTTTATCTGGAATGTGATACAATAATTGGAATTCACAAACAGTTATGAGATAACTGAATGAATGTTATAAATCTAGCAGTTTAGTCCCACATGATATTGAAAAGAGTTTTCGATAATGGGACTAAAATGCGGGGTTTATAACTGTTAGGCATATGATGTCTAAAGAGGTTGCGGATTCCAATTGTTGTAGTTTTACACTTTCTTTTCTGTGACCGTAAGTGTAGTATGTTCATATCGCCGGTTTCGTTGCTATACGTCAACGACAATTGGGGTATGCATACTTACTTACGTTGATGACATGTGATGTTATGTGTTGCTGGATATGTTATATTGGATCGTCGTGTTTGAATAGCCGGGGGTTTTTATGTGAGATGAGTGTTTTTCATTTTCATTCATGTAAAAACTTGTATGTAATATTCTTTTATTTGGGGCACTTCCAGGTAGCGGAAGTTGTCACCCTTTGTATATTATTTACTTTTCCGCATTAGGATAGACCCAAGGAGGGGAGCACAAGTAACCGGGTTCTGGGGTCCAGAGGAAGACCAACTCGAGGAGTCGAGTCCGGGTCTCCTAACCCTAGAATTGGCAGGGTTGCTTGCCGCTCTCGTAGGGGTCTAGGGGTGTGGGATTGGCTATTCATCACGACCGTGGAATCCGTGTTTTATACTGGCTCGTATTGAAAACACGGACGTCCTAGTATATCCAATATTTCATATGTTTCTTCTGCTGCGATATCTGTGATGTGATCATGTGATGTTCTGTGATAGATACAGTATATAGTATATATGATATATTATATAGACGTTACTTATGTTTTGCACCCGCACTATCCCTGCCCTGCTCTGTCGTTAGTTACCTAACCTAACGGTGCACGAGGGGACATCGAGGCGAATGCGGATGGCATAAGTGTACGTCATATCTATCTGTGATGTTTAGGTATTTAAATGATGGGACTTCATTAATGTGATTAATGAAAGGAAAGAAACCTAAGATGTTGTAGAATCAAATTTCAAAATAAAACAGGTAGCTACAGTTCTTGCTTTGCACAGCGATATATATGATATATCCCGCACCTTATTCGATGAGGAAAGGACCGAGATCCCTTCACCGGGAGTGACTCCTTTAGTAATAACTGGCAGATGCTACACACTCGGTTTGTTTTTGATTGCTTTTAAGAGTTTTTGCTTTGCACAGCGATATATATGATATATCTCGCACCTCATTCGACGAGGAAAGGACCGAGATCCCTTCACCGGGAGTGACTCCTTTAGCAAAACTACAAAAGCCTCAAAATCACTCCATTTCAAAACTTCATTTGATTCTACAACGATATCAAGTTCATTACGCAATAGGTTTTCAGAAAAACCTGCGTAGCCCTTCGTCATTTCAGATAAGTTACATATAGTATTCGTGCTGCATTTGTTGGCTTTCGTCAAGGTGTAGTGTGCGGTAGCTATGTGCTGTTTATCTGCTGCATATGATGCGACTGGATTAGGGTAGTCGTACGGCTTTGTTGGCTTTCGTCAAGGGTCGTGCGGGTGGGTTTAATTCAGTCAAGAAATGTACGGGTTGAACTTGACTAGCGGGCTGTGGTTTGTTGGCTTTCGTCAAGGTCATAGCACGCTAGGGGCAAAAGTATTTTCGGGAATTTCAAGTGTTGAAATTTGCAATGAGAATGCATACCTTCTATAAGATAGTTGGATCCCGATACCCACTGCGAGTAAGAGTTACTCCTGGGAGAGTTTTACACATTGCAATTAGCTGATCAAGTAGGTGTCTAGAAAGGTGTCAACGAGGTTACGCCTCTGGGAAAACGAGGTTTACATTAATTAGGTTCGTGCGAAAGCACGGGGGACCTCCCTCAAAGTATCGACACTGGCCTGGCTGAAAGATTGGCGAACTTGTAGTGTGTAATTAATCCCGGCTAGTCTTTCCTTTTAGGGTTTGAAGGAAGATTTGATAAAAAGCAGTGGGAGCCATCCTGATTAGATAAGATAATAACCAATCTGATCTTGCACGAGCATACGCTAAAGTGTTTTCTTCTCTCTCTCTCTCTCCAGGTAGCGACCATTTCATGCCCTAATAAAGATAATAATATGGATGTATTGACCGAACCCGCATGTTTTACTGTGCTGGGGAACGTTGGTTCCGTTCTTTCCTATAAGTGTTATAGGACAGAACAGGATATAGGGGAATACCAGGATTCCCATGCCACCCGAATGAAGAAATTACATGATGATGCATTTTCTTCGGGTGTGTTCATTACAGAGAACTGTTTCTCCATTTACCCTACGTCCTGGGTATTAGATACCGGGTCAGGATCCCATATATGTAATCAGTTACATGGGCTCAGGAAAGGTAGAGAACTTGGAGAAGGTGATAAAGACGTTAGAGTTGGAAATGGTGCAATTGTTGCAGCTAAGACTGTCGGGGAATATCATCTTGTATTACCAACTGGTAATACATTGGTTCTAAACGAATGCTATTATATGCCGAACCTGATATGCAACATTATATCGGTTTCTTTATTAAGTAAAGAGGGATATAATTTTGTATTACAGGACAATGTTATGAACATTTTCCGTAACCAAAAGTTGGTTGGATCAGGCACGTTGTGCAATGGCATTTATGTTCTGAATCAATCAACAGTTCTGAGCATAACAAACACACACAAGAGGAAGAGTTCAGAACTGAACGAATCCTTCTTGTGGCATTGTAGACTGGGTCACATCAATGCGACACGACTGGCTAAGTTGCATAAGGATGGATATTTGAAACCATTCGAATTTTCATCTTATGACACTTGCCAGTCATGTCTCAAAGGCAAGATGACCAAAACTCCGTTTACGGGACACGGAGAAAGAGTTACCGAACTCTTGGGACTAATACATAGTGATGTATGTGGTCCCATGTCTACACATGCCAGGGATGGTTCTTCGTACTTCATTACATTCACTGACGATCTCTCAAGATACGGACATGTGTACTTAATAAGACACAAGTCTGAAGCTTTTGAGAAATTTAGAGAATATAAACAAGAAGTCGAAAACCAAACCGGAAAAAGTATTAAAATCCTTCGATCTGATCGAGGAGGTGAATACTTGAGCAATGAATTCCTGGACTTCCTAAAAGAGAATGGGATTCTCTCTCAGCTGACTCCTCCATATACACCACAGCACAACGGTGTATCAGAACGGAGGAACCGCACCTTATTAGATATGGTGCGCTCTATGATGAGCATAGCTGAGTTACCTATTTCCTTCTGGGGGTATGCACTTGAGACAGCCATACATCTATTGAATATGGTCCACACCAAATCTGTGCCTACCACTCTATATGAGATATGGAAAGGGAAGAGACCATGTCTTAACTATGTTAAGATATGGGGTTGTCCAGCCTATGTCAAACGACAAAACCCGGACAAACTCGAGGCACGGTCTGTTCTATGCAAATTTGTAGGATATCCCAAGAATTCTCAAGGGTATATCTTCTACCACCCTGAGGAACAAAGACTGTTTGTTTCTCGGCATGCCACCTTTTTAGAAAAGGAATTTCTTGAAAAAGAGATTAGTGGTCATGAGGTAGAACTGGAAGAAGTTCCAGCTGCAGAAGCTACAACAGAAGATCTGGTGGAACCACAGGATTCCGTAGTTCCCGATGAACCCCAGCCACTCCGCCGATCTAGTAGGGTTCCTCGCCAACCTGAGAGATACTACGGTTTTCTCATGGACGGTGGGAGCGAGGATTGCATCATGGAGGATGATGACCCAACTAGCTTCGAGCAGGCCATCACGAGTGGGGACTCAGTGAAATGGCTGGATGCTATGCGGTCCGAGATGGAATCCATGTACACCAACAAAGTATGGACTTTGGACGTTGCTCCTGAAGGGGTAAAACCCATTGGGAGCAAGTGGATCTTCAAGAAGAAACTTGGTGTAGATGGGAAAGTGGAGACTTTCAAAGCTAGACTTGTAGCAAAGGGTTTTCGTCAAAGACCAGGTGTGGACTATGACGAGACCTTTTCTCCAGTGGCTATGCTTAAATCCATCCGGATCATGCTTGCCATCGCTGCATATCATGATTACGAAATCTGGCAAATGGATGTTAAGACCGCCTTTCTAAACGGTGATTTAGAAGAGTGCGTGTACATGACTCAGCCAGAGGGCTTCGTAGACAGTGGGAGCAGCGGAAAGGTGTGCAAGCTGCTTAAATCCATTTATAGATTAAAGCAAGCATCGCGGAGTTGGAACATCTGCTTTGACGTCGTTATCAAAGAGTTTGATTTCGTCAAAAATCCAGATGAACCTTGTATCTACAAGAAGGTGGCAGAGAGTAAGGTTGTCTTCCTCGTATTGTACGTGGACGACATACTCTTGATAGGAAATGATATTCCTATGCTGCAATCGGTCAAGCTCTTCTTATCACAAAGATTCTCAATGAAAGATCTTGGTGATGCCTCCTGCATATTGGGGATTAGGATCTATAGAGATAGATCCAAACGGATATTGGGATTATCCCAATCCAGGTACATTGACACCATACTAAAGAGGTTTAGTATGGAAGAGTCCAAGCGTGGGAACTTGCCCACGATCTCTGGAGTCACTCTCTCCAAAGAGATGTCTCCCAAGACTGATTTGGAGAGAGCTCGCATGCAAGGGATACCCTATGCTTCGGCAGTAGGCTCTATCATGTATGCGATGCTATGTACCAGACCCGATGTAGCATACTCACTAAGTGTAGTGAGCAGGTATCAAGCTGATCCTGGAGAGAGTCACTGGACAGCTGTGAAGAGCATTCTCAAGTACTTACGAAGGACTAGAGATATGTTCTTGGTGTATGGTAACGGAGAACTCCAAGTGGAGTCCTTTACCGATTCGAGCTTCCAGAGTGATAAGGACGACTCTAAGTCGCAGTCGGGCTTTGTCTTTACCCTTTACGGAGGGGCGGTTAGCTGGAAGAGTTCCAAGCAGGAAACCGTGGCAGACTCGACGATGGAGGCTGAATACATCGCTGCCAACGATGCTGCCAAAGAGGCTGTCTGGATCAAGAAGTTCATTACTGAACTTGGAGTGGTTCCATCCATTGAGCATCCAATACCTTTGTATTGCGATAACAATGGAGCGGTGGCTTTGGCCAAGGAACCCAGGTCCCATCAGCGATCCAGGCATATTCTGAGGCGGTATCACCTGATCCGGGAGATAGTTGATCGCCGGGAGATCGAGGTCAGGAGGGTTGACACGAAGAACAACACGGCGGATCCACTCACGAAGGCCATTCCCCAGATACAGTTTGAGAGACTCTTCGGAATGCTCGGTATGTGATACTACAGCAGCTGGCCCTAGTGCAAGTGGGAGATTGTTAGTTGTATGTATGCCCTAGAGGCCAGTATTGTACAGATGATGTATATTATATTGGATGCTTGGACATATATAGAGATGACTTTCTTGCTCGACATGATAGTATGCTATCTGGTTACTCTTTATCTTAACATGTACACTTGTCTCTTTATACTGTCTTATAGTTACATGTTGGTAAAGCCCTTAGGATGTGTACTTGACTACCTGGACTATGATGCAGATCATACTAGTGGGGACATGGTAGTCCATAAGTACATCCTTCAAGGTCCCTAGTCGTGGGTGTATCGAGACGGGGCATCGATATACCAGAGTAGACTAGCGTATACGCTTCTCGACCCATGAGATGGGCGATGGATGATCCCATATCCATTGGTGTTTGACATCAGAGATGGTGTACGGGTGCTCAGTGGAGACTGGGTACACTGGACGGACTCGCCGAGAACTCCCAGATGGTATTATACCTCACGTCAGATGGCAGTTCTCAGGTGACACTTGTACAGGTTAGTCTGTAGACCCGAGATCGTCATAGAGTCTTGTGTGATTCCCACTGTGCTTTGATCTCCACCTTACCACGTCCATGAGGGCGTGCAAAACGGTGGTCTTTAGGTACAGTCCCGAGTCACATGGAGGCAATGAGCGATAGGAGGGGTTTCGTCTCTCCCGGTATTGGGGGTTGATGTTGCGCTGTGCTCGATTGGCCGTAACAGGGAAGTCCCTGGCCAGGGCTGATCAGAGATTTGCTGGTAAGTGTTACCAGTAGTTTCTCGACCCGTTATGAGCCTCACATCGGCACGACTTATCGGTTATTGGGGTCTGACGTATACCACCCCTAGACTTGATATGCGACATATCAGACGAACAGACCGGACTGTACGGTAAGTGTTACTGGTTGGATTCACAGGATTGTGAGCGGGCTAGCTCGTCGATCTTCTGATCGCTCAATACCCGGATGGCCGTTACGTTTAGCAGACCGCTTGCGGCTTGTGGGTGCTTGATATGATCATCATCTGCTACCGGCGTATTGACGAGTCTTTAGAGTCCTACACAGAGGTTTCCTGACTCAAGCGAAACGAAATAGGAGCGCATATGAGATATGTGCAGGACCGAGAATAATGCGTGTATGTGATACCGCATTTCATTCTCGCGATATATGTTTCGATTGGTTATATTCGATATGACCTAGTTATCGAATCATTGATTCGATAAATCGATACATTGGATTCTAGTCGGTTATGTGAGACATGACCGGATCATTGAATCAAATGTTGATTTAATGATTTAATGTATAATTATATATTTGATATATTACATTGCATTAACTAGTATTGGTTCACTTTAAACGGATTTTTCTCACTTGATGCACATTGTATATGTGATATGCTTTTGTGCACATTTTTGTATCATGTTTGATGATACTTGATCTTGTGGTTAAGTGTAAAGGATTAAACCATGGTTAAGAGATGATTAGGGTTTTGCTTTTTCATTTATTTATTTGTTTATTTATTTGGAAATGATTTAGATAAGTATGGTGGCTTCTTTTGTTTCTAGTTGAAGCTTCATGAAGCTTTGACTTATGCAACCATTCTTGTCATCATGCTTAACCCTAACCCTCTCAAGTGACCATGGTTTATTCTCTACACTTAACCCTAGTTAGATTATGATAAGTATGAATTTTTCTTTTCATTTTATAACAACTTATCATAATTCTAGCTTCATCTTCTTCTTCACTTCAAAAAGGAAAAGCTTGATGCCATCAATGGCAACTTCATTTCTAGAGTGAGAAATCCAAATCTAAAGTGAACCCACCTCCTATTTCTTCATCCTCTACCTCTTGCCAAGTGGTTTTGGGTGTTTTCTTCACAAGTTTCACAACTTGGTGTAGTCGGAGCTTGAACTTGTGCAACCTCGACGTAGATCGTCTTTGACACGAAGCCGACGACCTTGCTCGCCCGTTTTTCCGATGAAGCCGACGAATGAGTCTAGGATTCATGATGGACAGTGAGAGCACACCCACGTGGAGCTAAGGAAGTGGGGAACTGGATCTACAAAGGTTGTAGCATCTAACTTTTAGTTAAGTAGTTAACTAGATTCTCATTTCGCCTAGAAATCTAGCCGACGATCCGTATTAGGGTTTCTCGGCACCCATAAAATTTTAAATTGACATGTTCGATGCCTTGTGAGACCTCTATAGTGTGCCTAGGAACCCTACAGCCAAGAGGCAATACTATGATTTTGAACAATTGCTACTATGTACCTTCCATGGTTTGCAACATTATATCAGTTTCTTTACTTGTTAAAGATGGATATAACTTTGTTCTTGATAGAAATATCATGAACATTTACCTCAATAAGGTATTGGTTGCAGAAGGTATACTGTGTAATGGTATCTATATTCTTAATCAAAACACAGTTTTCAATATACAAAACACACGCAAGAGGAAGAGTTCAGAAGAGAACGAATCCTACTTGTGGCATTGTAGACTTGGTCATATCGGAGAGAAAAGACTGAGTAAATTATATAAGGATGGATATTTGAATACGTTCGAATTTTCATCTTATGAAACTTGTCAGTCCTGTCTCAAGGGAAAGATGATCAAATCTCCGTTCACCGGACACGGAGAAAGAGAAACAGAGCTCTTGGGACTCATACACACTGATGTATGTGGTCCGATGTCTATACATGCAAGGGGTGGGTTCTCGTACTTCATCACATTCTCTCTAGGTTCGGATATGTGTATCTCATGAAAAAAAATCTGAAGCTTTTAAGAAATTCAAAATACAGAAACGAAGTAGAGAACCATACTGGAAAAAGTATCAAGATCCTCCGATCTAATGGAGGAGTGGAATACTTAAGTACGGAATTCCTAGATTACCTAAAAGAGAATGGAATTCTCTCTCAGCTTACTCCTCCTTACACACCACAGCACAACGGTGTATCGGAGATGAGGAACCATACCCTATTGGACATGGTTCGCTCCATGATGAGTAGTGCTGAGTTGCCTCTTTCATTTTAGGGATATGCGCTTCAGATAGCGGCGTACCTATTGAATGATATTCCATCCAAATCTTTGCCTAAGACTTCGTATGAAATATGGAGTGGGAAAAGACCGTATCTTAAATATAATAAGATATGGGGTTGTTCGGCCTATGTTAAAATACAGAATCCCGACAAACTTCAGGCACGTTCGGTTTTATGCAAGTTTGTGAGATTTCCAAAACATTCGATGGGATATCCGTTCTACCACACTGAGGAACAGAAGGTGTTTGTATCTCTCAACGCCACCTTTTTATAGTGGCAATTTCTTGCAAAAGAAATATGTGGGAGCACGGTAGAACTGGAAGAAATTCTAGAACCACAAACTCAAACTGAAGAATTGGTGGAACCTCAAGATTCAATCAAACCAGACGAGCCTCATCCACTCCGCAGATCTAGTAGGATTTCTCATCCACCCGAGAGATACTACGGTTTTCTCATAGACGGGGATCGAGAGGATTGCATCTTGGAAGAACATGATCCTACTAGTTTCAGGGTGGCCATTTTCAGTAGGGACTCTGATAAGTGGCTGGATGCTATGTGATCCGAAATGGAGTCTATGTACGCCAATAAAGTGTGGACCTTAGATATTACTCCACCTGGGGTAAAACCCGTTGGATGCAAATGGATCTACAAAAAGAAGTTTGATGTAGATGGGCAGGGGGAAACTTATAAGGCTAGACTTGTTGCAAAAGGTTTTCGTCAAAGACCAGGTGTGGACTATGACGAAAAAATTTCTCCAGTGGCATGCTCAAATCCATTCAGATCCTACTTGCCATTGCTGCCTTCCATGACTATGAAATCTGGCAGATGGACGTAAAAATGGCTTTTCTAAACGGAAGTTTGGAAGAGTGCGTTTATATGGATCAGCCGGAAGGTTTTGTAGACAGTGGGAGCAGTGGGTATGTGTGCAAGTTGCTTAAATCCATTTATGGATTAAAGCAGGCATCGCGAAGCTGGAACATCTATTTTGATGAAACAATCAAAGAATTTGACTTCATCAAGAACGAGAATGAGCCTTGTATTTATAAGAAGATTGTAGGACGAAATGTCGTGTTCCTAGTCTTGAACATGGACGACATTCTTTTGATAGGAAATGATATTCCTATGCTACAATCGGTCAAGCTGTTCTTATCAAAAAGGTTCTCCATGAAGGACCTGGGTGATACCTCGTACATTTTGGGGATTAAGATCTACAGAGATAGATCCGAGATTATTGGGACTTTTGCAGTCCAGGTACATAGAGACCATACTAAAGAGATTTAGTATGGAAGATTCCAAGCGTGGTAACATACCCGCATTGCACGGAATCACCCTCTCTAAGGAGATGTCTCCCAAGACTGATGAAGAGAGGGTTCGCATGAGCACTATACCCTATGCTTCGGAGGTAGGATCTATAATGTATGAGATGCTATGTACAAGACCAGATGTTGCTTACGCGCATAGCGTGGTGAGCCGGTATCAGTCGAACCCGGGTGAGAATCACTGGACAGCTGTGAAGAACATTCTCAAGTACCTGAGAAGGACTAAGGAGATGTTCTTGGTTTACGGTAATGGAGACTTGCAGGTCGATTCCTTTACCGATTCAAGCTTCCAGAATGACAAGGATGATAGCAAGTCTGTCTCGGGTTTTGTGTTAACCCTCAATGGAGGGACGGTGTGTTGGAAGAGCTCCAAACATGACACCGCCGCAGACTCGACAATGGAGGCTGAATACATTGCTGCGAGCGATGCCGCAAAAGAAGCGGTCTGGATGAAGAAGTTCATTACTGAACGTTAGGTAGTTCCGTCCATTGTAGATTCAATACCTCTGTATTATGATAACAATGGGGCTATAACTTCAGCGAAGGAACCACGGTCCCATCAGAAATCCAGACACATTTTAAGGTGGTATCACCAGATCAGGGAGATCGTTGATCGCCGGGAGATTAAGATGCGGAGAGTAGACACAAAAGACAATACGGCAGATCCATTCACAAAGGACCTCCCTCAAGCACAGTTCAAGCGACTTTTTGAGATGTTCGGTATGAGATACGCCAACAGCTGGCCCTAGAGCATACGTTGGGTACTCGGTACGCCAATATATGGCCTTAATGCAAGTGGGAGATTATTGGATATGTATGCCCTAAAGGCCATTATTATATATGTATACATGTGGATGCTTGGACATATGTATGTACAGGACAATCTTGCTCGATATGATAGTATTCTATCTGGTTTGTCTTTATCTTAACATGTACATATGTTCTACTTGTTATTACGTATCATCTATACATATTGATAAAGCCCGTAGGATCATTGCTTGACTACCTGCGTTGTGATAGCGATCATACTTGTGGGAGCAGGGTAGTCGATAAGCACATCCTTAAAAGGTCCCTAGTCGTGGGAGTATCGAGACTGGGCATCGATATTCTGGAGTAGACTAGTGTATACGTTTCGAGACCTCGACGAGGGGCGATGGTTGATCCCACAACTATTGGTGTGATCACCTAAGATTGTATACAGGTGCTTACTTGGGTGAGTACACTGGACGGACTCGCCGAGAACTTCTAGATGGTATTATACCTATCGTCGGATGGAAGTTCTTAGGTGACATGAGTACAGGTTAGTCTTTAGACCTGAGATCGTCATTTATCTCGTGTGAGTTCCCACTGTACTTTGATCACTACCTTACCACGGCTCTACTGAGTCGTGCAAACAGGTTTTGGTTTGCTACAGTCCCAAGCCACATGGAGGTGGTGAGCGATTGTTAAGGATTTACCTCTCCCGGTATAGGGAGTCGATATCGCACTGTGTTTGATTGGTCAGGACCATAAGACCTTGGACAAGGCAGTTGGGATTTACTGATAGGTTGATCAGTAGTTTCCTGGATTGGTCCTGAGCAACATCGGCACGAATTATCGGGTTATTAGGGTCTGACGTTTACCACCCCCTAGACCCGGTATGCGATACTCTCAGACGAAGAGACTGGATTGTACGAAGATTGTCACAGATAGGCTCAGCAGGGATCCAGATGAGTTTACTTGTCGGACTTCCTTTTCGACAAGTACCCGGGTAGCCGTTACGTACAGCTAGTGCCGCTGACGTGCTTGTGATTATGGATTTATCCAGTAACTCACTGCCGGCGTACTTTCGAGTTCTTAGAGTCCCACACAGAGGGTTTCCCTGATTCAGGCAAAATGATGTAGTAGCCGTATTAGATACCTGCAGGGTTCCGATTGATTGATGGTACTATGTATCCGGACTTTCGATCGAACAGTTGATAATACTAGCCGGCTAGGGTTTTGAGCAGGATTATTAAATCAGGTTTTGATTTAATAATTTACATATATATATATTTCAATTTGTATATTCTGGTATTATGTTCTTTGTGTTATTCTATCTTGTCGGGTATTCGTGTTTTTATGCGAATGCAGGTATGTATCTACAGTAGACTGTTATCCGTATTTTTTACGGAAAACATTCTAGAAGGTGGACACCTCATCATGGCTTTTTCCATTTATTTTTAAATGGAAATGAGGTGTAAAATAAAGGAGAGAGGAGCATGGTGAGGACCATGCCTCAATAGTTGACAAATGAATTATTAATTCGTTTGTGGCAACTATTGAAGCATGGTTGATACTTTTTATTCATTGAAATGGTTTTACAAAACCATTGTGATTGATTTTCTCTCACATTCTATGCCTCATTCTTGAGTTCACAATTTGCTTTGCTCCCTCTCCTTTGTTCATGAGCTCCTTCACTTTCAAGTTAAACATCCTCTTTACCGTATCATGAGTTAAGAATCAAGAGAGGTGGTGAGATAGAAACACACTTAGAACCCTAGACTACATCCTAGAGTTCTTAGATTAGCAATCCAAGTTCTCTAGTTGCTCCATTTGATATTTAGTTTGGAGCTAGAGCCATGGATCATAACCCTCGGGTGGATCATCTTCGATGGAGGGAGACGGACAATCAAGCTCGATCATGGAGACCACTAGGAGCATATGAAGAGGATAGAAGACCGAAGGACATGGATCTTTTGGTGAGACTCTCTTTCATAGTAGATAGCTCCTCTAGTATAGCTAGTTTAGGGTTTATGGTAGATCCGATTATCGGGTTTCATTTAGCGCCAGTTTTTGAAACTAGAAAATTTTGTTCCGCAAATGGCTACGGTAGATGGCCGGGACGCTAGTGTAACCCAACAGTGTTGACCAACCAAACATAGTATGACATCGACTCTCAATACCGGGAGAGATGAATCCCTAACAATCACTTACTGCTTCCATGTGTCTCGGGACTGTATCCAACTAAAATATGTTTGCACGACTTCTTTGAGCCGTAGTAGGGTAGTAATCAAAGAAAAGTGGGAACCCACACGAGAAAAATGACGATCTCAGGTCTACAGACTACCTATACACATGCCACATGAGAACTGCCATCTGACGCTAGATATAATACCATCCAGTAGTTCTCGGCGAGTCCGTCTAGTGTACCTACCCACAGTGAGCACCTGTAGACATTCTTAGGTGAAAAACACCAATGGCTATGAGACTAACCATCGCCCCTCGTCGGGATCTAGAAACGTATACTAGTCTACTCTGGAATATCGATACCCTGTCTCGATATTCCTACGATTATAAACAGTTTAAGGATATGCTTATAGTCTACCCAGCCCTCACAAGTATGACCATCATCACAATGCTGGTAATCAAGCATATCCTACGGCTTTATCAACATGTATAAGCAATACGTAATAACTAGTAAAACATACGCACATGTTAAGATAAAGGCAAACCAGATAGCATACTATCATTTCGAGCAAGATTGTCATGTGTGTGTGTATCCATTGCATCCATTACAAATAATGGCCACTAGGTCATACATATATCTTACAATTGTCATGTACACACACACACACACACACACACATATAGTATCCATTACAAATAATGGCCTCTAGGGCATATATATATCCTATAGTTTGAAAACGAAGTTGTTTTAAAAACCGGATTGGTTCCTACAACAGCAAATTAGGTTTATTTTATTTACATTAATTATATTAATGTAGTCCCATCATTTAAGTTCCTATCACACCAAACAACAGGATAGGAAAAGAAAATAGAATGTTTTATATACCAATTACAATCGTAACGGGGCATCGGGTCTCACTGTTAGGTTACTTAACAAATAGCAGGGCGGACGCAGGGCTTTTGCAATTGTAAAACATATATAAACACTTATTTATATATAAATATACATCACAGGAAAGTAATCACATCACAGGCATGCGGTAAACAACACGAAATATGGAATAGTCGAATATATTAGGAATCTCGCGTTTCTATTAAGCCGCAAACGAAATGAGAAATTTCACGGTCGTGTGTGTTGGGTTACGCCAGCGCCCCGGCCATCAATCCGTGGCCAAATGCGGAACAAAAAATTTTAAAACCCGGCGCTAACGGAACCCTAATCGACGGATCGTACCATTAACCCTATACTAGTTATTAGAAAAGAGTTTAGAGTGGTTATACCGATCGATCCGTGTCCTTCGGTATTCAACCTCTGTCCCAAGCTCCTCGCGGCTTTCCCGATCAAGTTTGAACTCCGGTCTCCCCACATCGAAGAAGATCCACATTGAAGGTTCATAATACGGGCTCCCGCCTCTAAACCGAAGCAACTCGGGTATCTAGTTTGCTAGACTAAATAGCCAAGATGAAGTAGAGAGTGTGCGTGATTACTTTGTCTCAAAACACATAAGAAATCTCAACTCATGAGAGATTTGGGTGGAGGTTGAAGAAGATGCCCATGAGAGGAAAGTGTGAGCTCAAGAAAGATCAAGTAAAGAAAGAAATGAAGTGGCTTCCTTTTGTGAGTATTGTGAGATATTAGTTGTGAGCAACTAAAGAAAAATCCTAAGTAAAGAAAAAGATCTGCCATCTCACCAAATGCCCACAACAAATATCTTAGCCAAAACAAATCAATACATGACTCAATACCATGAGTCACCAAGTGCATGCACCATGAGTTAATGCAAACCATGAATCACATTTTCCCACCAAATAAACATTTAAACTAAATGTTTAACAAAAAGAAATGGAAACTCTAAAGTGATCTTGTAATAAATTACAAGATTACCCCTCATCCGTATATATATACCCGCATCCGTATTCCGACTGAATACGAATACTACGATCCAGCTTAAACCAAAGCCCACTAGTATTATTCGTCCGATCATGATCCGTGCACAAGTGCACATAAATGATCGAACTCTGCCGTAAAACCATACGGCCTCTACAACGTTTCGCCTAAACCAAGGAAACCCTCTGTGTGGGACTCTAAAGACTCGTCAATACGCTGGCAGTGGGTTTAACCATAAGCACGTCAGTGGCACTAGCTGTACGTAACGGATGCCCAAGTATTGAGCGAAAGGGAGGTCGACGAGCAAACTCATCCTGAAACCGTACTAAGCCTGACAGTGACAATATCCGTACAGTCTGGTCCATTCGTCTATGAGTATCGCACATCGAGTTTAGGGGGTGGATAAAGTCAGAGCCATAATAACTTTACATTTAGTGTCAGTATAAAACCCATCACCGCCTGAGAAACTACCGATCCTAGATCAGTAATTCTCGACTACCTTGGCCAAGGATTTCTAGTGATGGCCACCCGTGCACACCGCGACATCAACCCCCAATATCGGGAGAGATGAATCCCTTGACGATCCGCTCATTGCCTCCATGTGGCTCGGGACTGTACCCAACTAAAACATGTTTGCACGACTCCTTTGAGCCGTGGTAGGGTAGTAATCAAAGCACAGTAGGAACTCACACTAGACAAATGACGAACTCAGGTCGATAGACTAACCTGTACACATGTCACTAGGGAACTGCTATCTGACAATAGGTATAATACCAACTAGCATGTTCCCGGCGAGTTCGTCCGGTGTACTCATAACCCAATGAGCACCTGTATACATCTTAGGTGAACCAACTGAAACCAATGGCTTGTGAGACCGGCCACCGGCCCTCGTCGGGGTCTCGATCAGTACACACTAGTCTACTCTAGAGTATCGATGCCCAGTCTCGAAACTCCTACGACTATGGACATTTTAACGATGTGCTTATAGACCACCCAACTTCCACGTATATGATCACCATCATACTGCTGGTAGTCAAGCAAGAATCCTATAGGCTCTACCAACATGTAATAGTGATCTGTAATGTCACCTGAAGCATGTACACGATGATAAAGACAAAGCAGATAGCATACTATCATCTCGAGTAAGACCGTCCTACCGGTATAGGTCATCCCTTAATCATCGCAATCATGTGTCTGCGATCCAATAATTGACTTGAGGGCATTATAGCCAACAATCTCCCACTTGCACTTAAGGCTAATTATTGCGATGTCGCATACTCACAGGCCGTGTGATACCGAACACCCAACTCCTCTACTAATCAGTTTCACAAAGCTCGTTTGTGAAACTATTGTGTTCGAGAAATAGCCTCAGTGAGTGGATCCGCTCCAATGTTTCTTTCTATGTCTCTCTTTATCTCAAGTTCGCGGAGAAAGCCATCTCCCGAAATGAGCAATACCTGTCTTAGAATATGTCTGGATATCTGATGGGACCCAGTTCATAAATGAACTCCAAATCCAGCAAACTTCTTAGACTGTATCATCCACTGAATTTAATCAGTTTCCTGCGCCATGCCTTCCTCAGTATCCGCTTGGACCGCCTGTCCAAACTACTACACCTCGGAAGAGGGAAAACTATAACTCTGACAGTCACTCTGTCATCCAGGTCACCTTGGAAGCCTGGAATGATAACCGTCTCCCGAAGGAGGCTGCCGTTACCAAATCCCTAGAACATCCACTTTTGTTCATAAACTGCTTCCGAACGCTTCTCCAGGATTGGATCAATATATCAACTTATTACAGCTAGTGCAAAAACAACATCTGGTATAGTACTTGACATCTCATGATTGACTCAATTGCCTAAGCGAGTGATATGCCAATCATGCACATCCCTCTCCCTTTTTGTCTGTAAGACACCTTTAGAGAGGGTGACTCCATCACCTGCAGGTACACCACCATGCCAGGATTCGTCCATTCTAAAACACCTTTAGAATACTGTCTAAATACCCAGATTGGGAAACTACCCAAATCTAAATCTAAATCTAAAACCGTAGATCTAGTAACCAGAATGCCTGATATAATATCCATATCCTATGTGGAGAAACCACTGTGTGACAACCACAGTATAACCGACTGTAGTATAGGAATTTCACTTCCTACAAAGTGTATGTCATCTAAATACCAGGACATCACACCCTACTACCTTCTTAACAGATCCATCTCCTATTCTTATGAATTCAAAAAAACTTATGACTGTTACATCAAAAATAGATGATCTATCTCCGCCATACTTGCTTTAGTCTATAAATAGACACAAGCTACTTGTCCACTATGCTTCCGCTACTCCCACTGACTACAACAACCCTCTGGCAGAGTCATATACACGTGCACTTCTAAAGTAAACTTTAGAACGACGCTATACTCATCCTCCTGCCAGGTCTCATAGTCTAGAACAGTAGAAATGGCAAGTCTGGGTAAACAAGAACATCCCTGTCCCTTTCTTTGATGACACCGAAGTACCTCTCGGGTGCCTGAGGTTACCCACCATATCTGCGGAGTGGCTAATGGAATGTCAAACCTGATTGAATCTTTAGGTTCTATTAAATTTTCAGCAATCGTTTGTGGTTCTGGAATAACTTCCAGTTCTACCATACTCCCACTACTGTTTTCTGAAAAAGTCCATTTTGCTAAAACTGTGGCGAGTCAAGAGGAATATCACTATTGATCTTTCAGATGGTAGAAAGTTGACCCTCATCATAGCCTGGGATAACCCACAAACTGCCATTACAGAAACGTGCCCTGAGTTATCCAGAGTCTGGTTTTAAGCATAAACCGTACAACTCCATATACCTTAATATCGTTAAGATACGAACCATTCTATATACAATATAGAAATGGAGGCACTGATTTAATTGGAACCAGATTCAAATCACGCAGTTGTCTCCAGTGCATGTCAACTAAATGGAGAGAGGCCGATCAGCATTACTCAACTAGGAGTGCATCCAGATATGAGTAACCTGAGAGAGAAGCTAGTTCTCAAAACTATTACTATCAACTTAGTACCAAACACAAGTATCTACATGTCACGCCCCGCTTCCCAGTATACGGGCAGAGGACGCGACGAGTCCGCTGCGTATTTACTGTGGAGTAAATACGCTAAGTGTATCTAAGCAATATAAAAATAAAATCACAAAAGACAAGAAATGAACTGAACAACAACTTTATTTATTAACATTCTTTTGTACAATGCATGGAAAAGTAAATACATGGAATAAAGCGATGCCTAAACAATGGCATAACAGAAATGAAAAGTACTGAATGGAAAGTGCACAATGAACTAGAGCTCGGGGTCTTCACTGAATTGGTCCAAGTCTTCAGCAGTGGGCTTGATCTCTGAAGTGTCTAGATCACCTGACGAAATTCAAAGAAGAAAGAAAGAGAATGTCGTCAGCGAACAGGTCGCTCGGTAAGTCCCAAAGATAAGAGAGAAGTAGACAGAATAAGAGGTAACTTTTATAGTTGTATTATATTGTTATAATGTTGTATTAACGCTGT
Organism: Agapanthus africanus; assembly: GCA_030015575.1. Taxonomy (NCBI): domain Eukaryota; kingdom Viridiplantae; phylum Streptophyta; class Magnoliopsida; order Asparagales; family Amaryllidaceae; genus Agapanthus; species Agapanthus africanus. The sequence goes on from CM057349.1 coordinate 164,791,389, forward strand.
TGTTTGTAGCTTGGTACAGAAGGATGCCAGTGTATACGAGAGGAGTCTCACTTGCCCCGGAGACTAAGGTATCAGGAACTCAAGGAACCGTTGGGCCATGGTACAACAGCAACGGAATATAGGTTAGGTGTCTTATTGTTGCAGTCTCGTGCCACTTCTAACACCTTCCGTACCAATCTACCCCTTAAACCCCGTAGTGTTTTGATTGTATTGTTGTATTGTGTTGGATAGATTGTATAGTTGAATGATTGACCAAAACCATGATATCAGTAAACGGATGTAACTGTATAATCATGTAAATGGAATATCTGGAGAATCATGTAAATGGATGTATATCCATGGTTCGGTTCAGTCAATGTAGATTGAATGTATTGAATAGATTTAATATAGGGATTCATGTTGAATCAGAATATTGTAAATTGTAGATTGTAGATTGTAGATTGTATTTGAATCATATTCAAGTCAGATTATAATGAAACTCAAAGTAAATTGAAGTCCTGATTGTTTTGATGTTATCGGTAACCACTGCACATGGGCGGCAGGATTTGTGTCTTTTTCAAAGACGATTACCATTTTGATAACACCATTGTTAAGTTGTCTACCTTAGATAGGCAAGCACCCACTTCTCCGGCTCCCCGAGGCTTAAAAGATTGGTCCCGCTTAAAACTATGTTTACTAGGGTCCTTATTGTAATTTATAGAACTTGAGGGGGTTTTATGTAGAAATACGTTTATATACTTTTCAAAATACACCCCAAGTATTTATTATTCGTCTTTAGAGTTATAATGAATGTGAATTTTATATTGTGATATTTCTAATGAAAATATCATAATTTCATAATAAATGGTATTTATTGGTAATATTGGTTTTGTATGGAATTCATGGTATTTTAGTGTAAAATTGATTCTTGTGATTTTTAGAAAAAAAGGTGGAATATTTATATCATAAAAAATAGGTATTTTAATGATAAATATACATATATTTATACAAAAATAATTTTAATATATATTTTATATTCTAAAAATCTCATTTTCTCAAGATGCCGTATTTTAAATCTTCGAGACCGAATGCTACTTGCGGAGGTCTGAATCTCGCACTACTAAGCCTGAGGATGTGCGATAATCCGCACCATCCCGAACGGGTTCCCCAAAATGAGTTGTAGCGGCACTTTGCAAAGATTGTATAAATATTAAATCCTTTAGAAAACGGTTTTATTAAGTAAATGGTATTTATTTGTAAATATGTCGATTTTCCGTATTCTATGTTCTAGGGTCTCCTAAGTCAACTAGACTGCTCATAACTAGTCCAAAGTGACAAGTTATGAGATATCCCTCAAATCGCCTCTTCACCGCCAATCGTGGCCAGGTAAGTACAAGTGAAGAAAGGAGGGATCCGCTCAAGAATCACCGTGAGACGGGCCTTTTAAAGTTACCTTTCTCACTTGTCTAGCCTAGGCACCACAAAGTCAGGTTTAGATAAACGACTGAATGCCCACAACCTTCCTCTGTCCTAATGAGTGTTACAGTCCTTAATTGGCTGAGTCTAGATATTTTTATTATTAGCTCAAAGGTTATTTATTTGTAAAGATGTATCAATACTAGATCTTTTAGAAATGGTTTTATTAAGTAAAGGGTATTTAAATGAAACTGTTTGTTTTCCCTTATTCTAAGTTCTCGAGGGTATCGTGTTATGTTGCATATGAGTGTGTGAGGAGGTAGGTCGTTACCTCATGATCTACTTAAAGGTGTAGCAAGTTTAAAGGAGTTAAATGTAGAATTGAACCAATGTGGTATTTAAGTGAAAAATACGATAAATTGAAATAGCCATCATTTTATGAAATGAAACTTGATCAATTTGGTTGATTAGTGTTTAATAGTCAATATGAGAGAGTTTAAGCATAATTGTATTAACGAGAAGTGAAGTTTTATAAGAAACCGAATCGGAAATCGGATTTGTTCCGATTCCGTCGGGTTTTGTAAATCCGTATTTTTAGAATAGAAAAGAGAGATAGAAAATGGGACTTATGGGATTTGGACAATAACGAGAGTGAGATGGAAGAAGAGGAATCGCCGGTGCGTCGATTCGTCGCCGAGAGTTCCTAGAACGATCGCCGGAAGTTCGCCGGGAATTTCGCCGTAGATTCGCTTCATGCTCGTTATCAAAGTACACAAGATTTCTTGAGAATTTTTAAGAGTTGGCTCAGAGTTTAGGGTGAGAGGGTAGAGGGTAGGGGTGGTATTTATAGGGTTAGGATAGATGAAGGGTTTTAATTTAAAAAAATGTAAAAATGTAGGAAAAATCATTAAAAATGGAGTAAAAGATGTATTAAAAGCTCTCTAGAAGTGGTCTGTGGATTTAAAGTATGCAGGGGGGTAGGGCATGTGAAGAGACACCTTTTTGGTGTTGACGACTCGGCCGACTGGCCAAGTCCGGCCGGTGGCGCCGGCCCGAGTCGGCTGGTCCGTCGGCCGACTCGACCGAGTCAGGCCGAGTCGGGGTCTCAGGATGTGGGGGATCGCCGGAGGTAGCCACTGATACTTTCAGTTTTTCAAGTGTAGTGGGAAAATCTGGAGTTATCTTGTGTGGACTGTTGGGCTTCTAAAGAATTTAAAACAAATAAATATTAAAAATAATGTGGGGCAGGGGATTTGAACTCTGGTGGCTTGGTTCAGCAATGCAAGGTATTACCAATGAGCTACAAGCTCCTTCTTGTAATTAAATTGCTAAGTAATTACTTATCTTGTGCTCAGGCAATAAATACCCCTTTATGGATTTTGAATTTATTTTGTAAAAACTTGTATAGGAAATTTAGGGTTGTTGCATTCTACCCTCCTTATAAAAATTTCGTCCTCGAAATTTATAAAAGGAAAGTGTAACAGTTTGGTGACAGAACTAAAGATTGTAAAAAAAAGTTGTGAGGGAGTTACTTGGGTTACCTTGGTTCACAGTCTCAGGTTCTATGGCTGCTAAGGTGAATGTCTGTCGCCGTGGTACATTCCTTCTAGCTGGAGGCATATTCTATCCTTAAGGCTTGTTTCTCTGCCCTCGAGGCATGTCCCTCATTGCCTGTTGGAATTGGCGAGTAGGCTGTGCAGGAGTTCTATGTGGAGGTGGTGCTGGGAGTGCAGGACGAGTTGCAGGAGCCTGGATAGCTGGCCACTGCGGGTAGTTGGTAGGTGTGTGAGCTGAGTTGTATCTATATGGACAGGTCTCAATTCTGTGATTGGACGCGCCACAAACTAGGCACAGGCCTTTTGCGCGCCTACAGTTCTTTATCAAATGTCCATCTCTCTTGCAATGAAAACAGAAAACTGGTCTTGGTTGGTTATTGGGTTCTTCAGTTCTCCTGGGTTCAAACGATGGCCTGGAAGAGGCTCCTCCTGCCATTTGAGTGGCAGGGCGTTTCAAAACTTGAAGAATCTACATCTTCGATCACCTTGAAGAATCCTGATACTTGCAGCACATGGTTCTCTACTTTATTCTTGTACCTATAACTTCTCAAAACTTAGACCTTGTATTTCTACGAAACACTTGTCTAAAACTGGAGAAGTCACAAGTAAACAGAATATAGTACGAGCATCAACCCCTCTGTCCTAATGGACACTGGACAAAATATAATACTTTGTATAAGTCCCCTGAGTTGAATAACTCAAATCTTATGTGTCGTAGGTTGAAAACTGTACTATGGTTAAGAAGAATTACACCGCTGTTTAATGCTCCTTACCTAACTATCAACTGATACAGGTAAATGTCATGGACATAATTTCAAAAGTTATATCTCACTGTATAAAATAAACATACAGATATATCAGTTTGAAATTGGTGCATAACAACGGATATTCAAAACCAAATATTTGTTGTCAGGCAAAACCCTAGGTGATTTCCTCAAATATCACCAATTACAACGAATTCCGATATAATGAGGATATAATCACCTAATTCCCAATAACTTACTCCCACTCATCATCTGTAAAACCATACATATGTGAGAATCAAACCGGGTAAATACATACCCTGGAATAAGGATCTAATTGGGAAATCAGTTTTCAATTAACATTGCATAGTAAAACTGAAACATGAAAATGTTTCGAAGGGGTAACCGGGTATTCCAAGTAATGCCTCTTCCATTATCCAGATTCATGACTATAACCTTATATTTCCTTGCCATCTCTCCAATCCCTTTATATGTCTTTACTCATTACCTTCTGTACACCACACTTAGGCTAATTGATTTTCTTCCTTCCCTACAGTTCGGCACCAGCCTATGGTTTGGAAGAAGACTATCCAATAAGCACAATAGGTATACTCTCCTAATTCTAGGAGCTCTCGCAACCTGAGAGAAGGTAAAGATAAAAGACAACTGAATAATCCTTATTTTATTTCTCCTGAACCAGAATCCATCCTCGAACTGGAACAAGTTCCTTCGAGTACGATGGATTATCCAATAACTGTGGATCTTCGTAGTGATACGGGGTGTTCTGGAGAAATTCAAAGGTGAAGTAGGAGTGGCGATGAAGTACACGGTTTGGTCGTGAATGATAGCAGTCGCAATTTACTTTGCCCTCTTTCTAATCCCTTTATCTGTCTTTACTTGTTACCTTCTATACACCTTTCTTAGGCTATTTGGTTTTCTTCATTCCCTACTTTTTGAGACCTGCCTATGGTTTGGAAGAAGACTATCCAATAAGCGCAATAGGTGTACCCTCTCCTAATCCAAGGAGCCCTCACAACCTGAGAGAAGGTAAAAGGAAAAGACAACTGAATAGTCCTATTCAATTTTCTCCAGAACCTGAAACCATCCTCGAATCTGAAACAAGTTTCTTCGAGTTCGTATGTGACTATACGATGGTCATATTCAATAAATGTGGATCTTCGTAGCGATATGGAATGTTCCGGAGAAATGCAAAGGGTAAAAGAAGGAGTGGAAATGAAGTATGTAACTATGACAATCCAAAAGCCAGTGTGTTTTAAGAAGGTTCGGTTAACTTGGTTTATGAGTTCTAGTCTAGGTTTGGGACATGGTCGCTGCCAAAGAAAGAGAGAGAAAAGAAACACTCAGCGTGCACTCTAACCTAGATCAAAATGGTTAATCGCTTTATCTAATCAGGATGTCTCCCACTGTATCCTCAAATTCTCCTCCAAACCCTAAAGAAGAATTAGTTGGGATCATCTAAAATCACCCGAGGAGTAAACCAACTCATCAGTAGGAATCGGGATCCAACTATCTTCGCATGATAACCTGATGGAATCTACTCAAGTTATCATACTCCAGAAGGTATGTGAATGTCTGGCAAGTTTCCTGTATGTTTGAAACTCCCGATGTGATTTTTACCCCATGCTCTTATGACCTTGACGAAGGCCAACAAATCATAAGTCACATGTCAAGTTCTACCCGTCATTGTCTAGGTTAATTTGAACCCACCCGTACATACCCTTGACGAAGGCCAACAAAGTAGTACGACTGTTCCAAACCAACGCATCTATCTATGCAATAGAAAAGTAACAAGCAGCTGCCATACACTATGCCTTGACGAAGGCCAACAAACATAGCATGAATACTAAGTGCTACCGTCTGAAATGACAGAGGGCTACGAATGGTTTTTGGCGAAAAACCTTTAAGTAATGAACTTGATATCGTTGAAGAAACCGGATAGCTTTTTACAAATATATAGTGGTGAAAACCTTTGCTAAAGAGGCCACTCCCAGTGAAGGGATCTCGGCTCTTTCCTCGTCGAATGAGGTGCGGGGTATTCCCATTGAATACCACGATGCAAAGTAAAAAGTAATCGACTATAGTGAAGTTATTACCCTGACGCAAACTTCTGCCCAAGAGGTCACTCCCGATGAAGGTATCTCGGCTCTTTCCTTGTCGAATGAGGTGCAAGATATTCATAACCGAATACCATTGTGCAAAACAAAAGAAAACATCCTTGTAATAACAACTTTTGAAAATTTGTTCCAACAACATCAAATAGGTCTATTTTCCTTGCATTGATCAGAATCAACGCAGTCCTATCAATTAATCACACCAAAAAAGAATGAAAATATGATGTACGTATATGCCATCCGCATTCGCCACTGAGCCCCGTCATCACCCGTTAGGTTACTTAACTAACGACAGAGCGGGAGCTGGACTAGCGCGGGTGAAAAACATATACAACATCTACTAATATATATAACAATATATAATAATCGCTCCAGGCGTGATAAATGCAACATCACAGATAAGCGATAAGCATCACAGAACATTACAGATAATCTGGGAGCCTTGGGTTTCTTTTGAGCCGCAAGTGAAACCCGATGTTCCCGTGGTCGTGTGGATAGCCTGTGCAATGAAAACCTAGACCCCTACGAGCGTGGTAAGTTACCCGCCAAAACCAGAAGTGAGGCAACCCCCTTCATCAAAGTGAATAGGCCACCCGGCACTTCACGGAATCCGGTAACTTGAGCACTCCTCCTTGGGTCAACCTGTACCCCCTACGAGTGCGGCAAATAGCCCGCCAATTCTAGAGTGAAGCCCCCCCGTCTCAACGCCATGAGATGCAAGCCCGTTGCCCTCTAGAACCCGGCTATCCAAGCACTCCACCGTGGGGTAATCCTAGTACAGAAAAGAAAATAAGTACAACGGTGACATCGACCTCAACCTGGTCGTGCCCCAAACAAATAATATAAAAGCTAGCAGTGACGGCAGTCCACATGTCGGACGCTTGTCCCACGATATCAAATGTACAAATGTAACTAAACTGTACTATCATTGTACACAAGCTATCCACTACGACGAACCAGCCAACAAACACAGCACAACACAGAACATCAACGTGAATATCACGTTCGCAAACCCGTCTAAAAGAACTATAGCAATTAGACAAGTTGTACGCTCTAATGACATTCACGGTCGTAGATAGTAATGTATGTACTGTAAACTTTAAACAATGTTAGAAATATCGACTTCGAAACACCCCGAATAGCCCCCAAACAACTAGATAAAACCATATCCAAACTGGGATAAACAAGAAATACCACTGAACCAATATTCTAGAGACTAGCACACACTACAAATTTCAAGTCCCAGTTCCCATCAAAAACCGGTCAGGCCGGAATATTTCATAATGTGGCAGGTTCTTTAGTGGAGTTAGGGGCTCGCATTAGGCGTGTGTTCTAGTTGTCATGCAAGTAGTCTTCTGCAATTGCTAAAATATTTTTAGAAGACCATAAAAAATTCGAAAGAGAATAAAATACTGCGAGTGATATTTCGGAGTTGTTTCGGTTTCGATACTTTAACATCGTCTAAACAAACTAGTATGCGATTAATGGGTTGGCTATGACACCATGTTGGGTTACGCCAGTGCCCTGGCCATCAATCCGTGGCCAATTGCGGAACAAAAACTTTTAAAACACGGTGCTAACGGAACCCTAATCGATGGAATGTACCATTAACCCTATACTAGTTATTAGAAAGGAGGTTATAGAGGTTATACCGATCGATCCGTGTCCTCCGGACTTCAACCTCTGTCCCAAGCTCTTCATGGCTTCCCCGATCAAGTTTGATCTCCGGTCTCTCCACATCGAAGAAGATCTACGTCGAGGGTTCATAATACGGGCTCCCTCCTCTAAATCGAAGCAACTCGGATATCTAGTTTGCTAGCCTGGATAGCCAAGTTGAAGTAGAGAGTGTGTGTGATTACTTTGTCTCAAAACACCCAAGGATTCTCAACTCATGAGAGGGTTTGGATGGAGGTTGAAGAAGATGCCCATGAGAGTAAAGTGTAAGCTCAAGAAAGATCAAGTAAAGAAAGAAATGAAAAGGTTGCCTTTTATGAGTGTTGTGAGATATTAGTTGTGAGCAACTAAAGAAAAATCCCAAGTAAAGAAAAAGATCAGCCATCTCACCAAATGCCCACAACAAATATCTTAGCCAAAACAAATCAATACATGACCCAATACCATGAGTCACCAAGTGCATGCACCATGAGTTAATGCAAACCATGACTCACATTTTCCCACCAAATAAACATTTAAACTAAATGTTTAACAAAAAGAAATGGCAACTCTAAAGTGATCTTATAATAAATTACAAGATTACCCCTCATCCGTATATATATACCCGCATCCATATTCCGACTGAATACGAATACTACGATCCAGCTTAAACCAAAACCCACTAGTATTATTCGTCCGAACATGATCCGTGCACAAGTGCACAGAAATGATCGAACTCTGCCGTAAAACCATACGGCCTCTACAACGTTTCGCTCAAACCAAGGAAACCCTCTGTGTGGGACTCTAAAGACTCGTCAATACGCTGGCAGTGGGTTTAACCATAAGCACGTCAGTGGCACTAGCTGTACGTAATGGATGCCCAAGTATTGAGCGAAAGGGAGGTCGACGAGCAAACTCATCCTGAAACCCTACTAAGCCTGACAGAGACAATATCCGTACAGTCCGGTCCGTTCGCCTATTAGTATCACACATCGGGTCTAGGGGTGGATAAAGTCAGACCCCTAATAACTTGACATTTAGTGTCGGTATGAAACCCATCACCGCCTGAGAAACTGTAAGTGCGCGGCGGCGCTTCGGCCTTCAATCAGATGCCGGAATACGGAAACAAAACTTTTCTAAAAACTAGAAACCGACATCACCGCGCACAAAAATCCTGGATCGGGCCATTAACCTAACTCTAGCAAACTAGAATAAGAGTAGAGAAGCTATACCAAGCGATCCGTGTCCTTCGGTCTTCTCCTCCACTCCGATCTCCTCGCGGAATCTCCGGTCGTCGCCTCCTCGTCGGAACGGGCACCACATCGCCAGGTTCTTTTACGGGCTCCCACCTCTGGACCGAGGCAACTCGTGCACGAAGTTGGCGAGCCGACGTGCCCAAGAAATGCTGTAGGAAAGTGTAGAGAGGTATGTCTCATGGGGTATGAAGTTGCCACGAAATGATGTGGAGTAGAGAATGAACTATGGAGAGAGGTGAGGAAATTTGGAATGAGCCATATGAAATGATTAATTTCCTCACACCAAAAATGAAAAACCCTCTCTCCTCCAAAGTGGCCGGCCTCACCTCTAAGAATGGGAGAGTCCAAAAAACAACAACAAGGGAGGTGAGTGTAGTAGTAAAGAAAAAGGTGACCATAAGCCTAGTGAAGAAAATGAGGAATAAAGGTCACTTCCATTTCTAATCTTATCTTATCTCATTAAAGCAAGAAATGATCACAAAAGGAAAAGCAAAGATGCTTAAACCATCATAATTCCACAAATACAAATAACCCCCTCTACAAATGGTAATTTGCACAACTGCAAATAACCCCCTCCATCGAAAAAGTCCGGCCGTGAAGGAACAAAGGAAAACTGGCCGGAACGGAATGCAAACTGGCAACTTCAGAAAACTGATCCCGTAATAAATTACAGGAAAACCCCACGACTTTATATACATACCCGCATTTGTATTCCCACTGAATACAAATGCAAAGAGACAAAATCTACACTGTACAATACTAGGATCCGGTTTAAACCAAAACCCGCTAGTAAAATATGTCCGGTCATGATCCGTGCAATACCGCGCGTATCTGATCGAACACTGCCATATCTCCATACGGCCTCTACAGCGTTTCGCCCGAAACTTGAGAAACAGGTCTGTGGGGGACTCTAAAGACTCGTCAATACTTTGGTTGTGGATTTAACCACTAGCACGTCAGAGGTATTAGCCAATACGTAACGGGCTACCAGGTATTGACCAAAAGGGACGTCGATGAGCGAACTCATCCTGACACCCTACTGAGCCTGTCAGTGACAATAACCGTACAGTCCGGTCTGTTCGTCTATGAGCATCGCATAGCGTATGAGCATCGCATAGCGGGCCTAGGGGGTTGGTAAAAGTCAGACCCCCAAAAGCGGTACAAGTCGTGTCAGAGTGTAGTCCAGAACACCCTGAGATACTACTGGAATGCCTACCAGTAAATCTCCTGCCTCGGCCGAGGGCTTTGTGTAATGGCTCTCCTAGACACAGCGCGACCTCACCCTAATACCGAGAGAGACGAACCCCTGCAGATCCGCTCACTGCCTCCATGTGGCTCGGGACTGTACCCAACTAAAACCTGTTTGCACGTCTCCTTTGAGCGTGGTAGGGTAGTAATCAAAGCACAGTGGGAACTCACACGAGACAAATGACGATCTCAGGTCGATGAACTAACCTGTACACATGTCACCAGGGAACTGCTATCTGACGTCAGGTATAATACCAACTAGCATGTTCCCGGTGAGTCCTGTCCGGTGTACTCATAACCCAATGAGCACCTGTATACATCTTAAGTGAACCAACTGACACCAGTGGCTTGTGAGAACGGCCACCGCCCCTCGTCGGGGTCTCGACTGTATACACTAGTCTACTCTGGAGTATCGATGCCCTGTCTCGAAACTCCCACGACTAGGGACCTTTTAAGGATGTGCTTATAGTCCCCAGCTCCCACGTATATGAACGCCCTCATACTGCTGGTAGTCAAGCAAGAATCCTAGGGGCTCTATCAACGTGCAATAGTGATCAGTAATGTCACCTAAAGCAGTACACCATGATAAAGATAAACCAGATAGCATACTATCATCTTGAGTAAGACTGTCCTACCGGTATAGGTCCTCCCTCAATCATTGCAATCACGTGCCTGTGATCCAATAATTTACTCTGAAGGCACTATCTCCAACAATCTCCCACTTGCACTCAAGGCTAATTATTGCGATGCCGCATACTCACAGCCCGTGGGATACCGAACACCCAACTCCTCTACTAGTCAGTATCACAAAGCTCGTTTGCGAAACTATTACGTTCGAGGAATAGCCTCAGTGAGTGGATCTGCAGTGATGTTTCTTTCTATGTCTCTCTTTATCTCAAGTTCGCGGAGAAACCCATCTCCTGAAATGAGCAATACCTGTCTTAGAATATGTTTGGATATCTGATGGGACCTAGCTCATAAATGAACTCCAAATCTAAACTTCTTAGACTGTATCATCAACTGAACTTAATCAGTATCCTGCGCCATGCCTTCCCTCAGTATCCACCTGGACCACCTGTCCAAATACTGCCCCTCGTCAGAGGGAAAACTATAACTCTGACAGTCACTCTGTCATCCATGTCACCTTGGAAGCCTGGAATGATAACTGTCTCCCGAAGGAGGCTGCCGTTATCATTTCCCTAGAACATTCACTTATGTTCTAAAACTGCTTCCGATCGCTTCTCCAGGATTGGATTAATATCCTATCTGGAGAAACCACTGTGTGACAACCAAAGTATAACCGATCGTAGTATAGGAATATCATTTCCTACTCTGTGTATGTCATCCAAATACCAGGACATCACAGCCTACTACCTTCTTAACAGATCCATCCCCTATTCTGATGAAGTCAAACCTATGACTGTTACATCAGAAATAGATGATCTATCTCCGCTATATCCGCTTTAGTCTATAAATAAACATAAGCCACTTGTCCACCATGCTTCCGCTGCTCCCACTGACTACGACAACCCTCTAGCAGAGTCATATACACGTGCACTTCTAAAGCTAGTTTAGAACGACGCTATACTCATCCTCCTGCCGGGTCTCACAGTCTAGAACAACAGCAATGGCAAGTCTGGGTAAACAAGAACCTCCCTGTCACCGTCCTTGTGGCTACCGGAGTACCTCTCGGGTGCCTGAGGTTACCCACCGTATCTGCGGAGTGGCCAATGGAATGCCAAACCAGATTGAATCTTTAGGTTCTTATCAAATCTTCAGTAATCGTTTGCGGTTCTGGAATCACTTCCAGTTCTACCATACTCCCACTACTGTTTTCTGAAAAAATCCATTTTTATTAAAACTGTGGCGAGTCAAGAACAATATCACTATTGATCTTGCAGTTGGTAGAAAGTCAACCCTCGTCATAGCCTAGGTCAACCCACAAACAGCCATTACAGAAACGTGCCTTGAGTTATCCAGAGTCTGGTTTTAAGCATAAGCCGGACAACTCCCCGTACCTTAACATCGTTAAGATATGAACTGTTCTATATCCAATACAGAAACAGAGGCACTGATTTAATTGAACCAGATTCAAATCATGCAGCTGTCTCCAGTGCATGTTAACTAAATGGAAGAAGGCCGATCAGTATTACTCAACTTAGGAGTACTTCCAATTATGAGTAACCTGAAAGAGAAGCAAGTTCTCTTAATCATTACTATTAACTGAATACCATACACAAGTATCTACATCTTCGATCACCTTGAAGAATCCCGATACTTGCAATACCTGGTTCTCTACTTTAATCTTATACTTATAATTTCTCAAAACTCAGACCTTGTGTTTCCACAAAACACATGTCTAAGAACCAGAGAAATCACAAGTAAACTGAATATAGTGCGAGGACTAACCCCTCTGTCCTAATGGACACTGGACAACATACAATACTCTGTATAAGTCCTTTGAGTCCAATAACTCATTCCCTGTGTGTCGTAGGTTGAAAACTGAACTTATGGTTAAGAAGAATTACACCGCTGTTCAATACTCCTTACCTAACCATCCACTGATATAGGTAAATGTCATAGACATAATTTCAAAAAGGTATATCTCACTCTATAAAAATAGACGTACAGATATATCAATTTGAAATTGGTGCATAACAACGGATATTCAAAACCAAATATTTGCCGACCGGCAAACAGCCCAGGTGGTTTCCTCAAATATCACCAATTACAACGAATTCCGATATAATGAGGATAATCACCTAATTCCCAATAAATTACTCCCACTCATCATCTGTAAAACCATACAGATGTGAGAATCATACCTGGTAAATACATACCCTGGAGCAAGGCTCTAATTGGGAAATCAGTTTTCTTTTAACAGTACACAGTAAAACTGAACCATTGAAATGTTTCGTAGGGGCATCCGGGTATTCCTAGTAATGCCTCTTCCATTATTAGATTCACAACTGTAACCGTATATCTCTTTGCCATCTCTCCAAATCCCTTTATATGTCTTTAGTCATTACCTTTTGTACACCCTCTTAGGCTAAATGGTTTTCTTCCTTCCCTACCTTTCGGCACCAGCCTATGGTTTGGAAGAAAACTATCCAATAGGCATAATGGGTGTACTGTCCTAATCCTAGGAGCACTCGCAATGCGAGAGAAGGTGAAGATAAAAGACAACCGAATAAACCTTATTCCTATTTCTCCTGAACCAGAATCCATCCCCGAACTGGAACAAGTTCCTTTCGAGTTCGTATATAACCATACAATGGAGTATCCAATAAACTGTGGATCTTCGTAGTGATACGGAGTGTCCTGGAGAAATACAAAAGTGAAATGGGAGTGGTAATGAAATACTTGGTTTGGTCGTGAATAGCAGTCGCAGTTTACTTTGCCCTCTTACTAATCCCTTGATTTGTCTTAACTTAGTACCTTCTGCACACCATCGTTATGCTAATTGGTTTTCTTCATTCCCCACCGTTCGGCACCAGCCTATGGTTTGGAAGAAGACTATCCAATTTGCGTAATAGGTGTACTGTCCTAATCCAAGGAGCACTCGCAACCTGAGAGAAGGTAAAAGGAAAAGACAACTGAATAGTCCTATTCGTTTTCTCCAGAACCGGAAACCATCCTCGAATAAATTCCTTCGAGTTTGTATATAACCATACGATGGTTTTATCCAATGGAAGTGGACGTTCGTAGTAATACGGGGTGTCCTGGAGAAAAGGGTAAAAGTAGGAGTGGTAATGAAGTTTGAAACTCTGACAATCCAAAAGCCAGTGTTATAAGAAGGTTCGGTTAATTTTGGTCACTGAGTCATAGTCTAGGGTCGGGTCATGGTTGCTGCCAAAGAGAGAGAGAAAAGAAACACTCAGCGTGCATTCTAACCTAGATCAGAATGGTTATCACTTTATCTAATCTGGAGACCTCCCACTGTAACGTCAAATTCTTCTCCAAACCCGAAAGAAGAATTAGTCGGGATCACCCGAGGAGTAAACCAACTCATCAGTGGGAATCGGGATCCAACTATCATCGCATAATAACGTGACGGAATCCGCTCATGTTATCACACTCCAGAAGGTATGCGCATATCTGGCAAGTTTCAGTTTCTTTAGAAACCCCCGATGTGATTTTTACCCCATGCTCTTATGACCTTGACGAAGGCCAACAAATCATAAGTCACATGTCAAGTTCTACCCGTCATTGTCCAGGTTAATTTGAACCCACCTGTACAAGTCCTTGACGAAGGTCAACAAGGCTATACGACTGTCCCAAACCAACGCATCTATCTATGCTGCATATGAATACCCAATAGCTACCAATCACCGTGCCTTGACTTTGGCCAACATACACAGCTTGAATACTTATTGACTATCCATATGAAACGACGGAGGGCTACGAATGGTTTCTGGCGAAAACCTTTAACGTAATGAACTTGATATCGTTGAAGGAACCGGATAGCTTTTAAAAATATAGTGACGAAAACCTTTGCTAAAGAGGTCACTCCCGGTGAAGGGATCTCGGCTCTTTCCCCGTAGAATGAGGTGCAGGATATTCCAACTGAATACCACGATGCAAAGAAAAAGTAATCGGCTATAGTGAAGTTATTGCCCTGACGCAAACTTCTGTCCAAGGGGTCACTCCCGGTGAAGGGATCTCGGCCCTTGCCTCGTCGACTGAGGAGCAGGATATTCCAACTGAATACCACTGTGCAAAACAAAAGAGAACGCCCTTGCAATAACAACTTTTTGAAAAGTGTTCCAACAACATCAGAATAGGTTCGTTTAGCTTGCATTGATCCGAATCAACGCAGTCCCATCAATTGATCACACCAATAAAGAACGAAAATAATGATGTACGTATATGCCATCTGCATTCGCCACTGGGTCCCGTCATCACCCGTTAGGTTACTTAACTAACGACAGAGCGGGGACTGGACTAGCGCGAATGCAAAACATATACAACATCTACTAGTATATATATCAATATATAATATCGCTCAAGGCGTGATAAAATGCAACATCACAGAAATGTAACCAGCATCACAGAACAATACAGATATCTGGGATCCCCGGGTTTCATAGAGCCGATACTGAAACCCGACGTTCCCCTGGTCATGTGGATAGCCTGTGCAATGAAATCCTAGACCCCTACGGGTGCGGCAAGTTACCCGCCAAAACCTAAAGCGAGGAAGCCCCTTCAGCAACGTGAATGGACCACCCAGCACTTCACGGAATCCGGTAACTTGGGCACCCCTCCTTGGGTCAACCTGTACCCCCTACGGGTGCGGCGAATAGCCCACCAATTCTAGAGTGAAACCCCCTCCGTCTCAAAGTCATGAGATGCGGGCTCGTTGCCCTCTAGAACCCGGCTATCCGTGCACCCCATCTTGGGGTAATCCTAGTATAGAAAGTAAAATATACAACAGGTACATCGACCTCGACCCGGTCGTGCCCCAAAAGAATAATATATAAACAGGCAGTGACGGCAGTCCACATGTCGGACGTTCGCTCCGCAATATCAAATGTACATATAAAACGAAACTGTACTACCATTGCATCCAGTCTATCCCCCATGACCAATCCGCAACATTACAGCACAATACAGAACATCAACGTGAATGTCATGTTCGCAAATCCGTCTAAAAGGGCTATAGCAGTTAGACAGGATTTACCGATCAAATGACATTCACGGTCGCAGATATAATGTAAATACTGTAAACTAACATGTTTAAAATATTCGATCGACCAAATTTACCGAAGTGGGCCCTAAGCACTACTGTAGCACTCAAAGAAAATCTGGGCCCAAAAAGAATATTCCAAAAACCCCATTTCACATTCTAAGACCCTCTGGAAAAAATTAGTGCAGCAAGGAGTCTAAGTGGCGGCGGAACCGCGGCCCAAGCATGGGTTTGGCCGCGGTTCCGCGGTGGCACAGTAAAACCAGGTGACCAAATTTTTTCAGAACTCTTAGAATTCTCTGCATGTATTTCTGCAGTGTACTTAAAAAAATTTCGAGCCAAAACAAAATCGATAGAAACCTGATGCAATGAAAACACGGTTTTTGGAAATTCCGATCGATCGAACTTGTAAACACGTTAGAGCAAGCTAGACTTGGTTAATGGCGTGGCTCTGATATCAGTGTAAGTGCACGGCGGCGCCTCGGCCGTCAATCTGACGCCGGAATGCGGAAACGAAACTTTTCTAAAAACTAGAAACCGGCATCACCACGCACAAAAATCCCGGATCGGGCCATTAACCTAACTCTAGCAAACTAGAATAAGAGTAGAGAAGCTATACCAAGCGATCCGTGTCCTTCAGTCTTCACCTCCACTCCGATCTCCTCGCGGAATCTCCGGTCGTCGCCTCCTCGTCGGAACGGGCACCACATCGCCAGGTTCTTTTACGGGCTCCCACCTCTGGACCGAGGCAACTCGGGCACGAAGTTGGCGAGCCGACGTGCCCAAGGAATGCTGTAGGCAAGTGTAGAGAGGTATGTCTCATGGGGTATGAAGTTGCCATGAAATGATGTGGAGTAGAGAATGAACTATGGAGAGAGGTGAGGAAATTTGGAATGAGCCATATGAAATGAATAATTTCCTCACACCAAAAATGAAAAACCCTCTCTCCTCCAAAGTGGCCGGCCTCACCTCTAAAAATGGGAGAGTCCAAAAAACAACAACAAAGGAGGTGAGTGTAGTAGTAAAGAAAAAGGTGACCATAAGCCTAGTGAAGAAAATGAGGAATAAAGGTCACTTCCATTTCTAATCTTATCTTATCTCATTAAAGCAAGAAATGATCACAAAAGGAAAAGCAAAGATGCTTAAACCATCATAATGCCATAAATACAAATAACCCCCTCCACAAATGGTAATTTGCACAACTGCAAATAACCTCCTCCATCGAAAAAGTCCGGCCGTGAAGGAACAAAGGAAAACTAGCCGGAACGGAATGCAAACTGGCAACTTCAGAAAACTGATCCCGTAATAAATTACAGGAAAACTCCGCGACTGTATATACATACCCGCATTTATATTCCCACTGAATACAAATGCAAAGAGACAAAATCTACACTGTACAATACTAGGATCCGGCTTAATCCAAAGCCCGCTAGTAAAATCTGTCTGATCATGATCCCTGCAATACCGCGCGTATCTGATCGAACACTGCCATATCTCCATACGGCCTCTACAGCGTTTTACCCGAAACTTGAGAAACTGGTCTGTGGGGGACTCTAAAGACTCGTCAATACTTTGGTTATAGATTTAACCACTAGCACGTCAGAGGTATTAGCCAATACGTAACGGGCTACCAGGTATTGACCAAAAGGGATGTCGATGAGCGAACCCATCCTGACATCCTACTGAGCCTGTCAGTAACAATATCCGTACAGTCCGGTCCGTTCGTCTATGAGCATCGCATGGCGGGCCTAGGGGGTTGGTAAAAGTCAGACCCCCAAAAGCGGTACAAGTCGTGTCGGAGTGTAGTCCAGAACAACCTGAGATACTACTGGAATGCCTACCAGTAAATCTCCTGCCTCGGCCGAGGGCTTTGTGTAATGGCTCTCCTAGACACAGCGCGACCTTATCCCCAATACCGGGAGAGACGAACCCCTGCAGATCCGCTCACTGCCTCCATGTGGCTCGGGACTGTACCCAACTAAAACCTGTTTGCACGTCTCCTTTGAGCATGGTAGGGTAGTAATCAAAGCACAGTGGGAACTCACACGAGACAAATGACGATCTCAGGTCGATGAACTAACCTGTACACATGTCACCAGGGAACTGCTATCTGACGTCAGGTATAATACCAACTAGCATGTTCCTGGCGAGTCCTGTCCGGTGTACTCATAACCCAATGAGCACCTGTATACATCTTAGGTGAACCAACTGACACCAGTGGCTTGTGAGACCGGCCACCGCCCCTCGTCAGGGTCTCGACTGTATACACTAGTCTACTGTAGAGTATCGATGCCCTGTCTCGAAACTCCCACAACTAGGGACCTTTTAAGGATGTGCTTATAGACCCCATCTCCCACGTATATGATCGCCCTCATACTGCTGGTAGTCAAGAAAGAATCCTAGAGGCTCTATCAACGTGCAATAGTGATCAGTAATGTCACCTAAAGCAGTACACGATGATAAAGATAAACCAGATAGCATACTATCATCTTGAGTAAGACTGTCCTACCGGTATAGGCCCTCCCTCAATCATTGCAATCACGTGCCTGTGATCCAATAATTGACTCTGAGGGCACTATCTCCAACAGAAACTACCGATCTTAGATCAGTAATTCTCGACTACCTTGGCCAAGGATTTCTGGTGATGGCCACCCGTGCACACCGCGATATCAACTCCCTATACCGGGAGAGATGAATCCCCTGACGATCCACTCACTGCCTCCATGTGGCTTTGGACTGTACCCAACTAAAAACTGTTTGCACGACTCCATTGAGCCGTGCTTGGGTAGTAATCAAAGCACAGTGGGAACTCACACGAGATAAATGACGATCTCAGGTTGATAGACTAACCTGTACACATGTCACCAGGGAACTTCTATCTGACAATAGATATAATACCAACTAGCATGTTCCTGGCAAGTCTGTCCGGTGTACTCATAACCCAATGAGCACATGTATACATCTTAGGTGAACCAACTGACACCAATGGCTTGTGAGACCGGCCACTGCCCCTCGTCGGGGTCTCGATCAGTATACACTAGTCTACTCTAGAGTATCGATGCCCAGTCTCGAAACTCCCACGACTAGGGACATTTTAAGGATGTGCTTATAGACCACCCAACTCTCACGTATATGATCGCCATCATACTGCTGGTAGTCAAGCAAGAATCCTATGGGCTCTATCCACATGTAATAGTGATCTGTAGTGTCACCTGAAGCATGTACACGATGATAAAGACAAACCAGATAACATACTATCATCTCGAGTAAAACTGTCCTACCGGTATAGGTCCTCCCTCAATCATCGCAATTGCGTGTCTGCGATCCAATAATTGACTTGAGAGCACTATAGCCAACAGGTTGAATATCCCTAACATAACCATAACCATAACCCCTAAAAGTATGGCGAGCCACCCGCCAATCCTAGAACGAGACGACCCGGCCTCAACTCCTTAAGGGAGCCACCTAGCGCATTTTACGGGTTTTGGTTATGGTTATGTTAGGGCTATTCACATGACCTTGGAATGTCATGTTTCATTTGCGGCTCAAACGAAACGCGAGATTCCTACTATATCCGACTGTTCCATTTTTCTGTGATGTTTGCCACATGCTTGTAATGTGATTACTAGCCTGTGATGTTTGTGTGTGTATAAATGCTTCTCTATTCTTTACAATTGCAAAATCCCTGCATCCGCCTCGTCAACTCGAGCACTCCTCCGCGGGGATCATCTAAACTACAAATGCTTCCAAGTCTGGCAAGCAACCCACCAATTCTAGAACGAGGTGACCCAGTCTCAACTCCTTGAAAAGGCCACCTAGCGCATTCTAGAATCCGACGGCTCGGGCACTTTTTCACGAAGCAACCTGTATTATATACATTACAAATAGAAATCGAAGCTCCGAATAAAAGAATAATACATTTGGCAGTCCACAGAATACATGAATTGAAATACAAAATCTATATACATTCACATCCACATGAGGGGCTATTCTCACGACAATCCAAACCAATACATACACACCAACATCACAAACTAGATGTGCAACCTAGTCTAATTGTTCACACATCAATTAGTCTATGTTTACCAACACATATCCTTATATGTGTTCAAACCAACTCAATAGAACAATTCATCGAGTAAATTTGAAACCAATAGCCACAAATTTTAACCCATGAGGTCATGCATGTCGAATTTCAAAGAACCGAAATCCGACGCACACCCCGGCAATCAAAACCTTCCTTTTTTGCAAAAAATCGAGTCTCAGAGGACCCGAAATGAGCCCGAGAGCCCTTTGGGGTGCTCGGAATCAACCCTAGAGATCTCAAGGGAGCATAGGGGGGCCCAACCCAAGACCGGCAATTGGTGGTCTCGGGTTGGGGGGCCAGATCTGAGAGCACCAATTAGTGCTCTTGGGTTAGGGGCCCCACCCATGGCCCCCTTGAGATGCTCGGGGTTGCTCTCGATCACTTGCGGGGTTCTCGTTCCAAAATAAGAACCCCCGCGATCGAGTGCATGTAAAAATGAGAGATTTTTGAGCTAATTTTCAAAACCGATTTCGTAAAAATTGGGTTTTTAAACTCTATTAACTATTGAAACAACTACTAGTAGATGGATCGGCTCTGATACCATGTAAGGTTGTAGTACTAAGGTCGCAACACTTGCGGACCACGGCGGAAAAATAGAACAAAAATTTCTAACAATAGCTCCACAAACTATACCCAAAATCATCCAAATACTAGCAATTGCAAACTACAAGAGACATATACTAAGTGTTAAGAGGGGGCTATAACTTTTGTAGTTGTCCACACTCAAGTAGAAGACCCAAGGTAAGCTCCTAGGTGTAAGGATCGAGCTTGATCTACGGCCGCCTTACCGAAGATGATCCATTTCGAAAGAAACTCAAGCCAAGCTTCAACTTCACCAAAGAACACTTCTTTATAAAGCAACTTGCTCTCACAAAGTGGTAGAATGAGAGAGGAAGAAAATGTAAAACCCAAGCTCACTCTTTTTCTCTCTAGTTCTTCTCTAGTTCTCAACTCATGGAAGTGAAGATGAAGAGGGGGAAATGATATCAATCTCTACTCTTTTTCTTTCTCTTCTCTATTAATAGCTAGAGGGAATGAGGCTTATCTCCTCAAGTGTTCCCCATTTTCCCACACCCCTCCACATGACAGCATGGCATTTCAAGACATGAGAGATTCAAGACATGAGAGAGGGTGTATATGTATCATATACATATATTACAAATGAGAGAGAGTGTCACGACCCGAATATGTGGAACGTAACTGGCACTTAAATTACGCAACGTCTAGAGGCGTAACGTAATCTAAGTAAGCCAAAGTCCAGAAATCTAAACCGTTTAATGAAAGTAGAGTGAAGGAAAACTTAACTTAAAAAGGTGATTTTAATAAAATAAAGTCACATTAAAATCCTTTAAAACATCAAGTTTTTCCCGAAAATTTCGGCAGAATTTCCTTTGTAAAAACTAGCCCCAAATTGGTACAACACATGAAAATACAAAAGTAATGGAATAAGGCATCCCCAAGCGGGAGCTAGCTCTTCGTCGAACTGCGGAATCACAACTACAAGCAAAATATATCATCAAAGAATGAAACCAATATTTAAAAACAAGAAAACGGAAACCAAATATAAAGTCGGCTCACACGAGCTCGACACCAGAAATCAGAATATATATAAATGTACAAACGAACCTCACAAGCTCACAGTCTAAGTCCAATATACAAAGGGTAGATGGAGTATACTAGATACAATAGTAAATACACTAGGTGGGAACAAGAAGTATCCTTACAAACCCACCTACAGGCAAGCCGCACGTCGATGCAAAGGAAGCAGAAGAGGAAGTACGCCCGCCGCTACTATGCCGACGGGTCGGACCTGCAAGATACTATGGCATAACAGAGGTGAGTTGCCAGCTCGTAAGTAGTAAATAATACCGTACAGGTAATCTCAAGTATGCACGAAAACGGTCATCCTATATATAGGCAATCATGGTAGCATATGCATAATAATATGAGATGCAGCAAGAATCTAAATACAAGTACTACCTCAGGGCACAACAACTATATGTGCAAAGTGTTAAATATGTATGCCCTAGAGGCCTGTAATGTATAGGATGCTAGGCATGTATATATACAGAAACAATCTTTGCTCGAAATGATAGTATGCTATCTGGTTTATCTTCATCTTAATGTGTGATGTGTTGTATTTCATATCTTTATATACATGTTGATGAAGCCCTTAGGATTATGCTCGACTACCGGGATTATGATGTAGATCATACTAGTGGGGCCTGGGCAGTCTATAAGCATATCCTTTAATAGTTCCTAGTCAAGGGTATATTGAGACAGGGCATCGATATTACCAGAGTAGACTAGTGTGTACATTTCTTGTCCCTGGGGACGATGGTTGATCCCACAACCATTGGTGTTTGATATCAAAGATTGTACACAGGTGCTCATTGGAGAATGGGTACACCGAACAGGACTCGCCGAGAACTCCTAGATGATATATATACCTATTGTCAGATAGCAGTTCTCTGGTGACACTTGTACAGGTTAGTCTGTAGACCCGAGATCGTCATAGTGTATTGTGTGATTCCCACAGTGCTTTGATTTCCTCCCTACCACGACTCTGCTGAGTCGTGCAAATAGGTGGATTTTGTGCACAGTCTCGAATCGCATGGAGGTAGTGAGCGATAAGAGGGATTTCGTCTCTCCCGGTATAGGGAGTTGATGTCGTGCTATGCTTGATCGGCCATAACAGCAAATCCCTGGCCAGGGTTCTTAAGATTTACTGATAAGTGTTATCAGTAGTTTCTCGAACCGTTATAGGCCATAAACCAGCATGACTTATAAAGTTACTGGGGTCTGATATTTACCACCCCTAGACTTCATATGCAACGTATCATACGAAGAGACCGGAATGTACGGTAAGTGTTGCTTACAGGATCGTTGGGGTTGGGATGAGTTCGCTCGTCGGCCATCACTTTTTCGTCATGTACCTGGTAGCCGTTACGCACAGCTAGTGCCGCTGACATGCTTGTGGTTAAACCCACTGCCAGCGTACTGTCAAGTCTTTAGAGTCCCATACAGAGAGTTTCCTGGTTCAGGCGAAAGATGTAGAGGCCGTAAGTTGTTACGGCAGGGTTTCGCTCATGTTCGTGTAATTGTTACAGGAATAATGATCGAAAGGATAATACTGGTAGGCTTTGATTAAGCCGGATACCGGTATTATATTATTGGATTGATTGTATTCGTATTTTTCAGAATTCGAATACGGGTATACTTATACGGTATACGGTGGAGGGGTATTCTTGTAATTGTTACATGAATACCTTCTAGAAGGAGACACCTCATTATAAGATATTTATTTTGTGAAAATAAGTAAATGAGGTGGAATTTAGGAAAGTCTAAGCATGAATGAAGGAATGGCTTCTTTCATATTTTATTCATTTGGAGTTACTATTGAAGCATGGTGCAATTTTTTATTACATGCTTCAATTATTTCATTTTGAGCCATATGATATTTTTCCATGCTTGAACTTTTCATTATCATTTTGATATTCTCTCTCTTCATTCTCTCCTTCTTCCTCCTCTTTGCTTTAACCTCACATGAGTTGTGAATCAAAAGCTTAGAGCAAAAATCATAATCCAATACTTAATCTCTACATCATCTTAGTGATCACTTCTAGAAAACTTGATCTCTAAGTTGAACTCTTGTGAAGAGTTTGTAGCTTGTTCGATAGCTCTCGGGTGGATCGTCTTGGATCTTGAGGTGGCTGGAGATCGAGCTCATTGCAACCACAAGGAGCTTAGGAGTCACATTCAAGTGAAGACCCAAAGGACTGGTTCCATTAGGTATAAATACTATCATAGTAGATTAGATCTCTTGATGGTTTTTGCTAGTTTGGGTTTAAGCACTAATCTTGGGTTATATGGATATTGCATGCAAGAAAAATTAATGTTTACCACTTCCGCCTCCTCACAAGTGTTGTGAGGGTGTGCAAGATCCACGTACATGGTATCAGAGCCTATTTTAAACCTTAAATAACTTGTAGCAACGTTAGAATTCCACCGTTTCTCATCGTGCAAAAACTGTCGAAAAAACAGTTTAAAAAATTGAACTTTTGAGCTGTTTGCACACCCCGCGGGCTCACGGTTTGAACCGAGAAGACGCAGGGTGGAGAGCACGCACCGTGGGGGGACCAGAGGCCGGACCCACACCCCAAGACTACCTTAAGGTGGCCTTGGGGGTGGGTGGCCCAAGAGCACCCCAACAGTATGCTCTCCGGTCTGCACACCCTTTGGGGCCACTTCGTGGTGCCCCCTGGGGGTGAGTACCCCCCCCGAGGCCCCCCATTCGATAGTATATTTGGTGTTCTTCGCCTACGCGAAGTTCGGGCGGGTTTCGAGTTTGTTTCGACTCCCGGATTGGCTCAAAAGATCAGTTTTTGAAAACTTGCTCACTGGTTTTTTTTTCAAGTGTTGGAAAATGATGTAGTTTGCAAATCTCATGCGAAATTCTAATGTTGCGACTTCTTTACTTGCTTTTTGTATGTGTGTTTTGGAAACGTCGACCAATTTCTATAAGTCTATTAGTCGGGGTTGCACACTGTAGCGTCTTGAAAAGTCGTTTTGGTGTTTTCCTGAAAATCGGTGAAAATTCGGTATTTTTCCGAAAACCGTCTTTCTTGTTATTTTGCAGTTTAGGACTAATTATACCTAAAATGGATAGGTAATTGCTTTTTTTTAGTAGCTAATGAGTTGCTTATGAAATTCTGGTCGTTTAAAAATTTTCCCTAATTTTTCAATTTTTTAATATTATTTTAAGCCGGTAAGAAAATACATTAAATTAGCGATAAATACAAATTTTTCCGGGCTAATTTTAATCTTTAAAATTATGATAATTAAAATCTAGTGGTAACATAAATTTTTAGTATTTTATTTTGATTTTTAACTAATTTTTATTATAGAAAACGAAATTTATTGAATTTTAAGCTAAAACTTGCAATTTTGGACTTGTGGGGGGTCTTTTTGCATAAAACCTCTTTGTATCCACTCCCACTCACCCCCACTCCCCTAGGCCGGCCCCACCACTGCTTCAGCAGCCCCCATCCCTCTCTTTTTGACTTTTAAATCATGTTAATGAATTGTTTGGAGTAGGATTTAAATATAGTAATTTGCATGTGGGTTTTTAGTGAGATGTGAGAGCTTTGACCTTGGAAAATTCCACATAACTCTCCCCCACTCCTCCCCTTACCTCTCCTGGCCGAGACCTGCACCCTCCTCCATTTCCATTATTTTCCTTCTCTTTCTCTCTCATTTTCTTCAAAAATTTGCAACAAAATTCAATAAAAATCAACAAATACTTCACTTTTTCAACACAAAACCTTATTCCCTCTCTTCTCAAACCCAAATTGGTTCAAATCTTGGAGAAAGATGGTACCTTGGGAGGTTTTAGCAACTTAGGGATTGATCTTTTGAGGTATAATTTCTAAATCAAATGGTTAAATTGTAGTTTAAAGTGTGCTAATTGAACTTTGAAAATTGTTTTAGAGTTAATTTTAGTGTTAATTGCATACTAGTTTTTTTAAAGTGAATGGTTTGAATTGAATTAGGGTTTAGAAACCATTATTTAGTTGATTAAATCTAATTTGTTATCTAGTTGTTTTGCTAACCTAATCTAGAAGGTTAACTTGCTAATTGAGTTATAAATTAGTGTTAATTTAAGGTTTTCATATATAGTTGGATTAAAAATTGCTAGGTTATATAATTCAAAGTAATGGTTGTTTATGGAAAATAGGTTTTGAATCTTTGCTAATGTGTTGTAATTATAGTGTTTGTAGATTGCTTGTTGTGTGGTTGGATTGTGATAACCGTATCGCTAAGTTTCGATTTTTTTGCACCAAAATTGCTAGTTTGTGCTTACTAGGTTTTTATTAAAATTATTTGGTGAATTATTTGTGATACCTTGGGGATGTTTTTAGCATCTCCTATGATGTTTAGGATGCGTGAGTGCGGAGTTTTGAGTAGTCGGGTTTTAGTTTTGCCGGGCGACCAAATCGGCGTTTTTTTGGCAGTTTTTGCGAATTTCGCGTGTGTTCCGCGCACTTTATGCACGTTGTACCTAGCTAGCGAACATTAGTAGTTTCGTTGGGTTTTGCGTCGTTCTTGATAAGTAACCTTATGTTGGTATTGATGTAAATTCCAGGTTCGGTCGCGGAGACGTCAGACGCGGCGCGAAAGGGGAAAGCGGTGATTGGACACAGCTAGCCAGGGATTCCGGTGAGTAGATGTAACATCTACGGGGGACTATCGTTGGATGGCGCAAGCCGCCCGATAGTTTTAGTAACTTACAAGATCCTTAGTGATGTTAGTAATTAGGAGTGAAATACTTATTTGACTATTTGCTGCATCCATGCATTATATTGACATACCTATACGAAACCATTTTATAGGACACCTGCACCATTGCCAGGGTTTTTATATGCAGCACGAGCACTATTCATGCTTACACACACACCCTGGTAATTGCCATGCCACCACACTAGATAACCTTTAAATTTAAACCTTTTACTAATTGATACTTAAACTTGTGCTATTGCCTTTAATTCCTTAAAATGAAACCGTAGGATTGCTATTCATGTGCATGTACTTCATCATATTAATTGTTCATGCTTAATCCATTAATCACACATCGCAACTTGATTATTGATACCATATGCATTCATTATCATTGACATATGCACTTATGAGGATTTCTTGAGATTTTATGATATTTCTGGATTTCGGGGGAAAGCCGCAAAATTTCTAAACTTACTATATTTTTTAAAATATGTAAATTGCGGTTTTCTAGTGATGTAAGTGTCGTCCACCATGAGTTTGCTGTGGTTTTGGAAATCCGTGTCGAGGAGTGGAGGAACCGTCACGGGTATATGGTGGGCCCGGTAAGGTACCCCGGGGCAAGAGGAATGTGGTGTTGACGTTGAGCCTGGCAAGGGACGGATTACCTACCGGTGACTGTTTGGGACGGCGGATATCCAGAGGATACCGACCGTGGCCGCTAGATGATGAGATATTGATATTTGAGATGGGTCAGCCGGACGGCTGAGGCCAGAGACACTATGACATGGATTTATGAGATTTGAGACAGCTTTTAGGTGTCATTGCTGGACACCGGTTCTCGTCGATTCCTTGAGTATTATGCTGGCATTCTAAAAGAGTTTCAAAAACAAAAAGAGATAAAATGTTTCTTATAGATACCTATTGAGACCTCAGATATTCATGTTGCATACATATTCGTACACTGATGTTGTATACACACCTGCTAGTGCATCCATTCATACCTGTATTTTAGATGCTAGGATGCTTGTGTGCATGCATACGATAGCCTTTGTAGGTGTTATTTATTACTCACGAGTTGGCAACTCACCCCCGTTGTGCCACAGCCTTTTGCAGGTCTGCTCCGTCAGTACAGTAGCGGCGGGCGCACTTGTTCTTTTGCCTCTTTTGCCTGGACTCGAGGTTTTGCTCATAGGTGGGTCATGTTATTATTTTTGTACCACCTTGTATATTCTTTGTATCTAGTGTACTCCATCTACTGTTTCTACCAGTATTATTGTATTGACCTAGAGATGAGACTGTGAGGTTTGTGGACTTTTATGCTGTATTTTGGGGTCGAGCTCACTTGAGTCGACATGCTGTTTTTTTTTCTTATGCTTCATTATGATTATTTTGCTTGTTGTTGCTTTATATTGCGTGGGATTTGTGACCGCCTTGTGGCGAAGAGCTAGCTCCCGCTTGGGGATGCCCTATTTTGTTGGATTCATATATATTTTGTTGTACCCATTTTGGGGGCCAGTATTTACAAAGGAGACTCTGCCGAAATTTTCGGAAAAATTGGTATTGTTTTTAAAAAGGGTTTTACATGACTTATTTGATAAACTCGCTTTCAATGGATTGGTTTTCCTTCATTCTCTTGCTTAATTGGTTTTGTTTTCTGGGCTTTGGCTTACTTATTTTACGGACGTCTTTAGACGTTTCGTAAACTTAAGTGCCAGTCACGTTCCGTACCCTGCGGGTCGTGACACACACATCGGTATTGATATCATGAAATGGTATGTGTATATGAATATGTTGGATCGTCATGATGAATGGCCGGGGGGGATGTGAGAAGAGAGTTTTTCTTTTCTTTCATTCATGTAATTTGTAAAAATCAATGTAATATTATTTTGCGGGGCACATCCGGGTTGAACTTGTAGCCACCGTTGTATATTTCTTTTTACTGTTTTTGCTCCTACGATAGACCCAAGGTAGGGTGCACAAACTACCGGGTTCTCAAAGTGCCGAGTGGCCTACTCACTTTGTTGAGGGAGGTTGCTTCACTTCGAGAATTTGGCGGGTAGTTTGCCGCACCCGTAGGGGTCTAGGGTGGGGTTTTGGCAATTCATCACGACCGTAGAAACCGTTTTTCATTAAGGGCTAAAATGAAGTACGGAATTCCTAGTATATCCAATGTATTCATCTGTGATCTGGAATGTTTATAAATACGTGCGACGAATGGCTATTTATATATGAGATATATAATAAACGTTGCTTATGTTTTACACCCGCGCTAGTCCAGCCCCCGCTCTGCCGTTAGTTAAGTAATCTAACAGTGCATGACGGGGCCCCGTGGCGAATGCGGATGGCATAAGCATACGTTCTATTTTCGTTTCTTTTCTGTGATGTTTAGAAAATGTAAAAGATGGGACAACATTAATGTGATTAATGTTAAGCAAAAGAAACCTAAAGATGTTGTAGAATAAAACTTTTTAAATGGGTAACTCTAGTTTTTGCTTTGCATAGTGGTATTCCTTGATGAATATCTAGCACCTCATTCGATGAGGAAAGGGCCGAGATCCCTTCACCGGGAGTGGCCCCTTTAGCGTAACTAGCAAATGTTACAAAACACTCGATTGTTTTTATAGTTGATCTAACTTTTGCTTTGCATCGTGGTATTCATGAATATCCAGCACCTCATTCGATGAGGAAAGAGCCGAGATCCCTTCACCGGGAGTGACCTCTTTAGCGAAATTAGAAAGATACTACAAAACCATTCGACTTTTAAAACTGGAGCTTAAACCACTCTTTTCATTTGATTCTACAACGATATCAAGTTCAAAACGTTAAGGGTTTTAA
This sequence comes from Agapanthus africanus, assembly GCA_030015575.1. Lineage (NCBI taxonomy): Eukaryota > Viridiplantae > Streptophyta > Magnoliopsida > Asparagales > Amaryllidaceae > Agapanthus > Agapanthus africanus. Next base: position 164,820,259 of record CM057349.1, read on the forward strand.
TAAAAACCATCTGTTGCCCTCCGCCATTTTAGGAAGCAGAGTACTTAGTATTCGTGCCACGTTTGTTGACTATAGTTAAGGCGTGGCGTACGGTAACTAAGTGATGTCTTCCTACAAAGCATTTGAAGCGATCGATTAGGACATTCGTATGACTTTGTTGACCATAGTTAAGGGTCATGCGGGTGGGTTTAAATCAATCATGAAATGGCGGGTAGAACTTGACTAGTGCTTATGATTTGTAGACCATAGTTAAGGTCATAAGACACTAGGGGTAAAAATCATATCGGGAATTTCAAGAGTTGAAATTTGCAATGAGATTGCATACCTTCTATATGATAGTTGGATCCCGATCCCACTGTGAGTAAAAGTTACTCCCGGGAGAGTTTTGCAATTTACAATTAGCTAATCCAGTAGGTGTCTAGAAAGTTGTCAACGGGGTTACGCCTCTAGGAAAACGAGGTTTATTTTAATTAGATCTGTGCGAAAGAACGGGGAACCTCCCTCGGAGTGCCGACACTGGCCTAGCCGACCGGTTAGCAAACTTGTAGATTGCAATTAATCCTGGCTAGTTTTCTTTTTAAAGGTTTGAAGGAAAATTTGATAAAAAGCAGTGGAAGATATCGATTAGATAAGATTAATAACCAATCTAATTATGCAAGAGCAATCGCTGAGTGACTTCTTTTCTCTCTCCTAATGGCAGATACCTATGACGGGACTTAAGCTTTTATTAGACAAGAATAAACTCACGGGACCAAATTACAAAGATTGGCTAAGGAACGTAAATATTGCCCTGACCTATGATAAGGTCGGATACGTCCTGACTACTCTATCCCCTCGTAGCCCAGGCCCTGATTCTTCAGTTGCGGATAAAGAAATCCGCAAGATTTGAGATATAGAGTGTGCAACAGCCAAGTGCCTCGCACTTTCTTCTATGAACAATGAACATCAGAAGCAGCACGAGAAGATGGATATACAATCCATCTTTCTCCATACAAAGGAGTTGTATGGAGAGAAATCTCGTACTCTCCGATACGAGGCATCTCGAAAGTTGTTCAGATGCGGATGGCTGCCGACACGTCTGTAGGTGACCATGTATTGAAGATGATTGGACTTATCGAAGAACTAGAGGACCTGGGTTGGACCATGGAGAACGAACAGTATGTTGATATTGTTCTACAGTCCCTTCCCCCTGCCTTTGCTCAGTTCATTATAAACTTCAACATGCACAACATGGAGAAGTCCTTACCTGAACTCCTCAATATGTTGAGGAGTGCAGAGAGCACGCTAAAGGTAGCGAAAACTCTTGCTCTAATTGTTTGGCCATCTTCCTCCTCCATCCCGAAATCCAAGGCCAAGGGAAAGAAGAAGAAGAATCCCATCAAGCCGAGAGGCGGAGTGAAAAAGGCACCGGGAAAGGACAAGAAAGGGGCTGCTGCGACAGAACGAGCGGAATGCTTCCACTGCCACCAGACTGGGCACTAGAAGAGAAACTGCGTTGGATACCTGGCCGGCCTCAAGAAGAAGAAGCATGGTGATGCTTCCACTTCAGGTGTGTTTGTAACAGAAAACTGTTTTTCAATTAACTCTGCTTCCTGGATATTAGATACCGGGTCAGGATCTCACATCTGCAATTGTGTGCAGGGGCTGAGAAATAGCAGGTTTTTGAAGAAAGGTGATCACACTCTCTGGGTTGGGAATGGTTCATCAGTACATGCTACAGCAGTGGGAGAGTATCACCTTGGTTTGCCGTCGGGTTGTATATTGGTTTTGAACCCATGTTATTTTGTACCTTCGATGTTTTGTAATATTATATCTGTATCGTTGTTGGACAATGCTGGATATAATTTTGTATTACAATCTAATGTTATGAAGATTAACCTTAATCAAGAGTTGATTGGGTCCGGTACATTAAATAACGGGATATACGTCCTAAACCAGCATACAGTTTTCAATATACAACACACAAACAAAAGAAAGGTTTCAGACATAAATGAAGCTTTCATTTGGCATTGTAGACTTGGTCATATTAACGAAACAAGACTAACCAAGCTACATAAAGATATATATTTAAACCCGTTTGAATATAAATCTTATGCGACTTACCAGTCTTGTATCAAAGGTAAAATGACCAAAACTCCGTTTAGTGGACACGGAGAGAGTGCTACTGAACTCTTAGGCCTCATACATAGTGATGTATGTAGACCAATGTCTACACATGCGAGAGGTGGTTTTCCCTACTTCATAACATTTACTGATGACTTCTCGATATTCGGAAACGTGTTCTTGTTGAAACATAAGTCTGAAGCCTTCGAAAAGTTCAAGGAGTATAAATCTGAAGTAGAAAAACAAACAGGCTTAAGTATCAAGAATCTTCGATCGGATCGAGGAGGTGAGTATCTAAGCTCAGAGTTCCTAGATTTCCTAAAAGAGAATGGGATTCTCTCTCAGCTCACTCCTCCGTACACCACAGCACAACGGTGTATCGATAAGGAGGAATCGTACCCTATTAGATATGGTACGATCTATGATGAGTGATGCTGAGTTACCAATATCATTCTGGGGGCACGCATTAGAGACTGCGATTTATCTATTGAATAGGGTTTCGACCAAAACCGTGTCTACCACTCCATATGAGATATGGTGTGGGAAAAGACCATCTATTAAAAAAGTTAGGATATGGAGTTGTCCGGCTTATGTGAAAACACAGAATCCGGACAAACTCGAGACACGATCGGTTTTGTGTAAATTTATGGGATATCCAAAACACTCGTATGGATATCTTTTCTACCACAAGGAGGAACAAAGGGTGTTTGTTTCTCAGTATGCCACATTTTTAGAAAATGAATTTTTACAAATGATGCTGATGGCAATGCGGTAGAACTGGAAGAAATTCCAGATACACAAACAATAACCGATGATTTGGTTGAACCTGAGGTTTCGATAGAACCTGACAAACCTCAGCCACTCCGTAGATCTAGTAGGACTTCTCGCCTAATTGATGGTGATAGAGAAGATTGCATCATGGATGATGATGATCCTATTAGTTTTCGGCAAGCTATCATGAGTGGTGACTCAGTGAAGTGGCTGGATGCCATGAGAAACGGAATGGAATCCATGCACACCAACAAAGTATGGACTTTGGAGGTTGCACCTTCTGGAGTAAAACCCATAGGGTGCAAATGGATCTTTAAGAGAAAGATCGGTGTGGATGGTCAGGTAGAGACCTATAAAGCTAGACTTGTAGCAAAAGGATTTCATCAAAGATCAGGCTTAGACTATGATGAAACCTTTTCACCAATCGCAATGCTCAAATCTATTCGGATCCTGCTTGCTATAGCTGCTCACTATGATTATGAGATCTGGCAGATGGATGTTAAAACGGCATTTCTAAATGGTGATTTAGAAGAATGCGTTTTTATGAATCGTCCAGAAGGCTTCATTGATAGTGGGAGCAGCGGAAAAGCATGCAGGTTGCTTAAATCCATCTATGGATTAAAGCAGGCATCACGGAGCTGGAACATCTGCTTTGATGATACAATCAAAGAGTTTGGTTTTATAAAAAATGTAGATGAACCATGTATTTATAAAAGGATTGTAGAGAGTGCTGTTACATTCCTTGTATTGTACGTGGACGATATTCTCTTGATAGGAAATGATGTTCCTATGCTACAATCGGTCAAACTATTCTTATCGCAGAAGTTCTCCATGAAAGACCTGGGTGATACCTCGTACATTCTGGGGATTAAAATCTATAAAGATAGATCTAAGAAATTATTAGGATTGTCCCAATCGAGATACATTGACACCATACTAAAGAGGTTAGTATGGAAGATTCCAAGCGAGGTAATTTACCCGCTTGTCACGGGATCACCCTATCCAAAGAAATGTCTCCAAAGACTGATGAGGAGAAGGCTCGCATGAGCATTATACCCTACGCTTCGGCGGTAGGATCTATAATGTATGAGATGTTGTATACTCGCCCAGATGTAGCTTATGCAGTGCAATAAGCAGGTATCAATCCAATCTAGGGGAGAAACACTGGACTGCTGTAAATAACATTCTGAAGTACTTGAGAAGAAATAAAGAAATGTTCTTGGTGTATCGTAACGGAGATCTCCAAATGGAGGGCTTTACCGACTCCATCTTCCAGAGCGACAAGGATGATAATAAGTCCATCTCAGGGTTTGTATTTACCTTAAATGGAGGGGCGGTATGTTGGAAGAGTTCCAAGCAAGATACCGTCGCTGACTCCACGATGGAAGCTGAGTATATTGCTGCTAATGATGCCGAAAAAGAGGCAGTCTGGATGAGGAAATTCATTTCTGAACTTCAGGTAGTTCCATCCATTGCTAATCCAGTACCTCTGTATTGCAATAACAATGGAGCCATGGCTTTGGAAAAGGAACCAAGGTCCCATCAGAAATCCAGACATATCTTGAGGCGGTATCACCTCATCAGGGAGATAGTGGATCGCCAGGACATCGAGGTACAGAGAGTAGACACGAAAGACAACGCAGCAGATCCATTCACCAAGGCCATCCCTCAAGTCCAGTTTGAGAAACTGTTCGAGTTGTTGGGCATGCGGTACGCCGGCAACTGGTTCTAGTGTAGACAGTGGGTACTTATTGCACCAACTACAGGCCTTAGTGCAAGTGGGAGATTGTTAGATATGTATGCCCTAAAGTCCTGTATTGCATAGGATGCTGGGCATGTATATGTACAGAAACAATCTTTGCTCGAAATGATAGTATGCTATCTGGTTTATCTTCATCTTAATGTGTGATGTGTTGTCTTTCATATCTTTATATACATGTTGATGAAGCCCTTAGGATTATGCTTGACTACCGGGATTATGATGTAGATCATACTAGTGGGGCCTGGGCAGTCTATAAGCATATCCTTTAATAGTTCCTAGTCGAGGGTATATCGAGACAAAGCATCGATATTATCAGAGCAGACTAGTGTGTACGTTTCATGTCCCTGGGGGCGATGGTTGATCCCATAACCATTGGTGTTTGACATCGAAGATTGTACACAGGTGCTCATTGGAGAATGGGTACACCAAACAGGACTTGCCGAGAACTCCTAGATGGTTTATATACCTATTGTCAGATAGCAGTTCTCTGGTGACACTTGTACAGTTTAGTCTGTAGACCCGAGATCGTCATAGTGTTTTGTGTGATTCCCACCGTGCTTTGATTTCCTCCCTACCACGGCTCTGCTGAGTCGTGCAAACAGGTGAATTTTGGGCACAGTCCCGAATCGCATGGAGGCAGTGAGCGATAGGAGGGGTTTCGTCTCTACTGGTATAGGGAGCTGATGTCGCGCTATGCTTGATCGGCCATGTAACATTTCAGAAAATATAAAATATTATTTTTGGAATTTAATATTAAAATAATATATTTCGCGAAAACTACCAGATTTGCGAAATTGGGTTTTCGTAAAATGGTATAAATATATACCAATATTTGTGAAATAATTGGAAATTAAAATGATTTATTCATTTAAAAATATATTTATTGGATTTGGCATTTTTATAATTAATTATATGCAATTTAAACAAAAACTTGATTAGTGCACTACTAATCGCGATTAGGTCAAATCCGTGTTTCTACATTTTCCCATGGCTAGTGCACCATGTCATGTTGCATTTTGTTGCATGTTGTTTCATTTGTATTGTTTTATGGGTATTATGTGTATTTTTGTGAGAAAAAGAGAAAAGGGTTAAATGGAGAATGATTGGAGAGAGAGAGAGTGAAGCATGGACTTGAGAGGGTGAGAATAAGAGAGAGTGAGGGTAGGAAAGAGAGAGGAGCTGCCATCATTCATTTTTCCCCATTGTTTCCTTCATCTTCTTCAACTCATCTCCCTCCACCTCTACCCCATGAAATCATCTCAAAATCTTCATCAAAACCCTAAACACCTTTCATTAAAGATGATCCCCTCCTCATCCTCAACACTTTGGACCAATCAAAGTTGGATTTTGAACAATTTGGGAAGCTAGGGTTTTTCTTGAGTTGCCCAAGTGAGGTATATCTTCTCCCATTTAGTTTAGTTTGAGTTTTCTTGTATTCTAGTTTAGTTTAGAATGTGATTTGGTTAGGGTATGTGATGTTTAGAAATTTCAAGAGAAGGGTTGGGTGATGGTGTGGATTTGGTGATATTTAGGGGTTGTTACAAGACTTGAGTGGTATTTTTACTGGCTTAGAATAGACAATACGAACTTAGGAATCATCCCATGTCGATTTTGTGAAGTTTGGTGTGCCTACAGGGAATCTGGAGCAACCTGGTGTAATTCTGAGAATAACAAACAATACCATTGACCTAGGCTGAACATTGGGAGACCACCCTGACGAAACGAACCCCAACAGAGACTACTTGGCCGAGGTGGCCGGATTTTCTGGCATTGTGGCCGGCCCCTTGGTGGTGTTTGGTGCTGGAATTGGTCCAGAAGCTCACACACTCCAAATACTACCCCATAGTACTGTTTTTTATTCCTATTTTACCTGAGAGAGAATCTGGGAGCTGTTGTTAGTGGTTTTGGTTATGTTTTCCGTATTTTGGAATTATTGGTTTTGATTTTTGGGTTTGTATTTGGTCGTTGGATGTTTGTACGTCAACGACAAGGGATAATTGGTTGGTTTTGCATGCGTAGGCTATAGGTTCTAACCTATAGGCGATCCGTGTGCCATATTGGTTTTCCGGACTTGAGGTTAATAGCCATTGCGATTGTGTATTTATTGTAGGTTCCTTCACATGGATTCCGAGACGATGGAGCATGGCGTCATCGACTTCGACAAGCAAGGATCAAGGTGTGTAGATCTATATCTATGGGGGAAGTCGAATGGATGGCGTATAGCACCTCCACAAATTATAAATGGAAACCGATTTATAGGATACGGTCGTAGAAAACTAGAGACATGGTTAAAAAGATAGTCAGAGTTGATATGAGATGAAAGCTTTAGGAATATGAAAAGTGAATGTGAATCACGACTTATAGATATGTAGTTGCACTAGAATAAGTATGAGTTTTAGAGTAGCATGACATTTGATGTATAAGGTAGAATGTATATATAAAATTGACTTGATGTAAGATGACTTAATGCGATGAAAAGGATATACGATGTGATATGATGACTTGATTGATATGTTGATATACGGATGTGGGTCGATATGAGATGATTGATACCCTTGCCGGTCCTCTGATATGAGATTGTTATGGATGTGACCTGGAATGTAGGTATATAGATATACATGATGTTGTGAATCATGAGTGATATGTCGTACGAGACATTAGGTCCGTACCCTCAGTGTCATATAGGTTGATAGGATCCCTAATAGTTTAATGCCGCCGTACGATGATTTACCGTACGTGATGAGTTTTGTGATGATTGATCCATACCCTTGACTAGAAGATGTCGTACGATGGATTATACCGTACGTGATGTTATGAGGCTGGATGCCGATTGATAGATTCACCGACTCGGTCATGTTAGATACGTATACCTTATAGCATTTAGCTAACGATTTACTTATGCTACGTTCATGTCATTCTCATTGCATTCCATATACCTGTGCTAGTACACCTACACCCTTATCGATGATGCGTATGTTACACTTACACAGATTGGCCGGCTCACACACTTCATCATCGATAATTACTATGTCACTTACACAGTAGAATTGCTACATCATGCTATTATATTGCTATGCTCACATTATGATGATATGCCCATGCTCACATCATTGTTCCATGTTGCATGATATACGGATATACTTACATTCTGTTATATGTCGCTTACATCATGCATTACGATTATACGCATTGAGATATGCTGTTTTCATGAGATTTTTGGATTTGAGAACCGTGGTTATTTCAAAAGAAAGTATGTATTGTTTTAAAACCTGGTTTCTCTTGATATGATATTTCAGTGCGTCCACCATGTGTTTTCTCGGTTCTGAGATTGGCATGTGAAACCCGATTCGAGGAGCGGTAGGCACTGTCTGCGGGTATATGGTAGACCCGGTGAGGTACCCCGAGGCAAGAAGGCTTGTATTGTTAGGCGGTGAGCCTGGTAAAGGAGCACTACCTACCGGTGATAGTATTTGGACTCGGTGGTTATCCGGAGGATACCGACCGGAGTCGAGAGATAATATGGGCCGATCCGGACTGACGGAGCCCGAGAGATATGAGGTTTTGCGTGTCGATGTTGGACATGGGTTTCATGATGTTTGAGTGTCGATGTTGGACACTCAGGTTCCATGATTTTGATGTGTCATTGCTGGACACACGTTGATTTATATCCTCATATTTACATGCATATGTTTTATGATATTTACATGCATGATGTTGTTGTGTCATTGGTTGACACGTGGATGATATCTACATGCATACAGGCATTGATTATATGGTTGGATGATATCCACTTGCATATAGGCTTGAGTATATTGTTGGCACATACGTAGATACGATCACACTATATATCATAGTATTACCATCATGATACAGTTGACCTAGGAATCGTTGTTTATTCGATTTCTACATGTTGATGTTTTCTACTCATGAGTTGGCAACTCACCCCCGTTGTGCCACAGTTCTTGCAGGTTGACCGCATGGATCAGTAGCGGCATCACTGGCACATAGCTGCATTCGGGTGTTTTGCTTTGGTAGGTGGTACATGTTGGATCGTACCCCTCTTGTATTTATTATTCCTGTTGTATCTAGTTAACTCCATTAAATCAGAAACTAGTATTTGTATATGTAGTGAGACTTAGAAAGGCTTGTAGTTGCGAGACTTGAGCGATGGGTTACATGTTCGCTTGGTGGGTTTGATGTCTTGCTTTACATTATCTTTTTGGTGTTGATCTTCACCGTTGGGCGTCGTATACTTATTTTATGACTTGAGTGGTTATGAATCCACCGTTTGGCGAAGAGTTAGCTCCCACTTGGGGATGACTTTTATATTATCATGTGTATGTGGTTTTGGATCAAAATATACAAAGGAGGTGCTGCCGAAATTTTTAAAAAGACGAAACATGTTTTTCAATTAGTAAAAATTCACTTGCATTTTTCATATTCCATTATCTATGCATTTTAGAAAACGTTGTTTCCATCATACCTTTATTTTCAAAACTTCACCTCTTTATTTTCTTTAAAAAGGTTTAGATTTCTGGGCTTCGGCTTACTTAATTTACGTTACGCCTTTAGACATGGTGTGATTTAAGTGTCGGTCACGAGCTAATATTTCGGGTCGTGACAGGCCATAACAGTAAATCCCAGGCCAGGGTTCTCGAGATTTACTGATAAGTGTTATCAGTAGTTTCTCAAACCGTTATGGGCCGTAAATCAGCATGACTTATAAAATTACCGGGGTCTGACATTTACCACCCCTAGACTTCATATGCGACGTATCAGACGAAGAAACCGGACTGTACGGTAAGTGTTGCTTACAGGCTCGTTAGGGTTGGGATGAGTTCACTCGTTGGCCACCTCTTTTTCGTCATGTACCTGGGTAGCCGTTACCCACAGCTAGTGTCGCTGACGTGCTTGTGGTTAAACCCACTGCCAGCGTACTGTCGAGTCTTTAGAGTCCCACACAGAGAGTTCCCTGGTTCAGGCGAAAGATGTAGAGGCCGTAAGTTGTTACGGCAGGGTTTCGGTCATGTTCGTGTAATTGTTACAGGAATAATGATCGGAAGAATAATACTAGTAGGCTTTGATTAAGCCAGATACCGATATTATATTATTGGATTGATTGTATTCGTATTTTCCGGAATTCAAATACGGGTATACTTATACGGTATACGGTGGAGGGGTATTCTTATAATTGTTACATGAATACCTTCTAGAAGGAGACACCTCATTATAAGATATTTATTTTGTGAAAATAAATAAATGGGGTGGAATTTAGGAAAGTCTAAGCATGGATGAACGAATGGCTTCTTTCATATTTTATTCATTTCGAGTTACTATTGAAGCATGGTGCAATTTTTTATTACATGCTTCAATTATTTCATTTTGAGCCATATGATATTTTTCCATGCTTTAACTTTTCATTATCACTTTGACATTCTCTCTCTTCATTCTCTTCTTCATCCTCCTTTTCGCTTTAACCTCACATAAGTTGTGAATCAAAAGCTTAGAGCAAAATCATAATCCAATACTTAATCTCTACATCATCTTAGTGATCACTTCTAGCAAACTTGATCTCTAAGTTGAACTCTTGTGAAGAGTTTGTAGCTTGTTCGATAGCTCTCGGGTGGATCGTCTTGGATCTTGAGGTGGCCGGAGATCGAGCTCATTGCAACCACAAGGAGCCTAGGAGTCACATTCAAGTGAAGACCCGAGGGACCGGTTCCATTAGGTATAAATACTATCATAGTATATTAGATCTCTTGATGGTTTTTGCTAGTTAGGGTTTAAGCACTAATCTTGGGTTATGTGGGTGTTGCATGCAAGAAAAATTAATGTTTACCACTTCCGCCTCCTCACAAGTGTTGTGAGGGTGTGCAACATCCACTAACACAAAGTATATCATAAAATTCTGGAGTATGGGATAAAACAAGGCCATCCTCAAAATAAATATCATAGAAAACTCTGGTGTCCATCAACGACACCCCAAAATCCCAAAAACTCAAGCGCCGTCCCTCGGATCGGCCTTCATATCCATCTCATCTCATAACTCCGGACGGTATTCTCCGGATATCCGCTGAGTTCCCATACAATCACCGGTAGGTAGTGCTCCCTCCTGCCAGGCTCATCGTGATCCACACGAATTTCTTGCCCGGGGGTACCTTACCGGGTCCACCATATACCCGCAGACGGTTCATCCTACTCCTCGAATCGGGTCTCGAAAACCAAACTCAGAACCGAGAAAACATCATGGTGGACACGAAATATCATATCAAGGAAAACCGCATCTTTCGTTTTGTAAAATAATCAAGAGTTTATAAAATTCACATGCGGTTTCCCAAATCCAGAAATCTCATGAAATATCCGAAATCTCAAAATCACGAATCAGTAAAAGAGCAATGAATTCTGGCATAAATCACCTCAACAGGGTATAAACAGCATAAATATGTGAATGCATGCAACATCTAAGTATGGAATGAAATATCTAAACTAGCATATAAGAGCGAGCATACTAATAATATAATAACTACCAGCTAGCAGATTATACCAGTGAAGTAATGTTTTCTAATGTGCACGTTGTTAGTTGTATGTATGCCCTAGAGGCCATTATTGTACATATGATGTATATTATAGTGGATGCTTGGACATATAAAGAACGGACTTTTCTTGCTCGACATGATAGTATGCTATCTGGTTGCTCTTTATCTTAACATGTATACTTGTCTCTTTATATTGTCTTATGGTTACATGTTGGTAAAGCCCTTAGGATGTGTACTTGACTACCAGGATTGTGATGCAGATCATACTAGTGGGGCCATGGTAGTCCATAAGTTCATCCTTTAATGTTCCTAGTTGTGGGTGTATCGAGACGGGGCATCGATATACCAGAGTAGACTAGCGTATACGCTTCTCGACCCATGTGATGGGCGATGGATGATCCCATAACCATTGGTGTTTGACATCAGAGTTGGTATACGGGTGCTCAGTGGATACTGGGTACACTGGACGGACTCACCGAGAACTCCTAGATGGTATTATACTTCACGTCAGGTAGCAGTTCTCTGGTGACACTGGTACAGTGTCACGACCCGAAAGTACGGAACGTAACTGGCACTTAGATTACGAGACGTCTAAAGGCGTACCGTAACCTAAGTCAGCCAAAGCCCAGAAGAATCTAAACCAAAATCAAAAGAGAGTGAAGGAAAACCTTTAATGAAAACGATTTTCAAATCAATTAAGTTGCAAAGAATCCCTTTTTAAAAAAAAAAACATCATAAGTATCTGAAAATTTCGGCAGAGTCTCTCATGTATTTTCTATCCCCCCAAAATGGGTACAACAAGATAATAAACCTGTAATCATAAAAATGGCATCCCCAAACGGGAGCTAGCTCTTCGCCCAAGGCGGATCACAACTACATGCAATATAATAATAATATCAAGAAAAGACCATAAAAGAAACGCAAAATATCAGAAAACACAACGTCGGCTCAAGTGAGCTCGACCCAAAAGAAACCACAAATATACAAATCTCTCAGTCTCACCACTAGGTCACATATACAATATAAAGTGGTAGATGGAGAATACTAGATACAATGATAAAGCAAAAGGAAATAAAGTGTGCTCGCAACCCACCTACGGGCGATGTCGTGAGTCTGAGCAAAAGGAGCTGATGATAAGATATCCCGCCGCTACAAGGGTGACGGGTCCGACCTGCAAGACACTGTGGCACAACGGGGGTGAGTTGCCAGCTCGTGAGTAGAATATAACATCTAATAAGGCAATCGTAAGAATGCACGCAAATGCGTCACAGCATGTATGTCCATATGTGATATAATAGCTCTAGTATGCATGCATATGTATGCAATGTCATTACTAAATCTTTAAGTGTTTTAAATGCTAAGGGTACTGCATTCTTAACTTTAGAAAATGAATATCTGTATAATAGCTAAGTACCATCAAGAAATCATCTGAAAACCCGTATTAAGCATCGACACCAAATATGAAATCATATCTGTCTCAATATCTCACTGTATCAATGTCTCAAATATCGGGCTCCGTCAGTCCGGATCGGCCCATATCATCAAATCTCACGACAACGGTCGGTATCCTCCGGATATCCGCCGTGCCAGACATCAACGGTAGGTAGTCTTCCCCTGCCAGGCTCATCGTCTACAACTCGATCTTCTTGCCCCGGGGTACCATACCGGGCCCACCATGTACCCGAGACGGTTCATCCACTCCTCGAATCGGGTCTCGAAATCCAACAGAAAACATGAAAACTCATGGTGGACGACACATACATCACGAGAAAACCGCAACTTTGTTTTAAAAATGATAAATATAAGCTTTTGTTAAATTCTTGCGGTTTTCCCAAAAAAATCCAGAAATCGCAGCAATACTGAAATCCTCAAGAAAATCATAATGTTCACATGTTATATATGATATCAATGTATACGATGTGAATTTGGCTAGAAATCTATGTAAATATGATGATAATGCGAGGTATATGCATGCTACGCGATTTCATATATCATGTATGAATGCAAGTGGCGATATTAAGTTAAACAGGTTCTATAGTGCACGTGGCATGGCAATTACCAAAGGCGTGTGTGTCACATGAATAGTGCGCGTGCAACAGATGCCAATGGTAATGGTGTTCGTGTCCTACGAAGTGATATCGCATATGTGTATATGAATGTCCAAGCAATCTAGTATACGGTTAGCTGTGAGGGTATGCAATGTAAATAAAGGGGTAAGCTATCTAGCAATACAAGTCTTGCAAGAAATAGGGTAATCCTAACTAGGGGGGCGCCTCGCGCCATTCAGACGATTCCCCCATAGATGAATACATCTACTCACCTGAAATCCCCGCTAATCCGATCCGACCACCGCCTTGCCTTTACGTGCCGTGTCCGATGTTTTCCCCGACCGATCCTATATTTGCACAACACCAAGCATAAGATTACAAAACCTAAAACGATGCAAGTCACAATATACAATTATCAGCGCTCTCGAATTAAACATAGCATGCACTCGGTGCGCGGGAAAACGCACGAAAATCGCTAACCCTTAACTAGAATCGTCATTTCGGGGAAATCGACAAAACTACTACCCGACTAGACGAAACCCTGCGTTCACACACTCTAATAGTCCTATACGAAGCTAATTATATTGCTAACATAACACAATTTGATCGCATTCTAATTTTTGTAAAAATCTAGTACGCAAATTTCAAACCGATTCGATGCAAATATCGCAATTTATCGATTTAGCGAGCGTAACATTGCACAATTAAACACTCTAACCAATTAGATAACCAAACCCTAACTTAACTCCATAAACCATGCTACAAACCCTAATTCAAAATTAAATCCCTTTCTTGAAATTCATTAGCAAGCAAAAATAACCAAATTTCATACTTTAAATATCTAATTTAGCTTATTTAAACTACAATTTTAACAACTAGTTTAAAACTTATACCTCCCAAGTTGGAAACCTCTTGCACTTAGCCTCCAAAGATGTCTTCTTTCTCCTCTTCTCAAACAAATTAGGGTTTGGGAAGGGATGGATTAGGGTTTTGGTTTTAAAGTGAGAAGGAAATTGTGAATTTTTATGGATTTTTGTGGATTTTGCATGAATTTTTGAGGAAGGAGAATGGGAAAAAAATTGGTGCTGTTGGAGGAGCTCTCGGCCAGAGCTGGAGAGGGCAAGGGAGAAGGGGAAAAGTGTAGAAAATTCTATGAGGAATGTCTCATTTGGTGCAATTAAAGCTTTCACATCAAACTTTACAAAAAAAACCCCTTTTTCCTTCAATTTTTCAACCCCTTTTCCCAAAAGCAACCAAACATGAAATGTTTGCTAAATTTTTTTTATTACACTAAATTTTAGTTATTATGGTTCCTAATAATTTAATTTACCCAATTAAATTTGTATTTATCACTAATTAAATGTATTTTTAAAAGCTTAAAATAATATTAAAAATAATTAATTACGAAATTTTTTTTATTTAACTAGAAAATTATAAGTGACATTTTAGTGACAAAATTATAGTAATATATTATCTAAATTTTGTATAATTAGGTCTACAATGAAAAATACCTATTTTGACTTTTTACGGAAAAAGCCGAAAAATTAACCGATTACCGAAAAACTGCCTAAACGATTTTCGAAGGGTTACATACAGGTTAGTCTGTTGACCCGAGATCGTCATAGAGTCTTGTGTGATTCCCACTGTTCTTTGATTTCCACCTTATCACGTTCAAGAGGACGTGCAAAACGGTGGTTTTTGGGTACAGTCCCGAGTCACATGGAGGCAATGAGCGATAAGAGGGGTTTTGTCTCTCCCGGTATTGGGGTTGATGTTGCGCTGTGCTTGATTGGCCATACCAGGGATGTCCCTGGCCAGGGCTGATTTAGAGATTTACTGGTAAGTGTTATCAGTAGTTTCTCAATCCGTTATGATCCTCATATCGGCATGACTTATCGGTTATTGGGGTCTGACGTTACCACCCCTAGACTGGATATGCGACATATCAGACGAGGAGACCGGACTGTACGGTAGTGTTACTAACAGGCTTTACAGGAGCTAGAGCGGGCTTGCTTGTTGATCTTCTGATCGCTCAATACCCGGGTAGCCGTTACGTCCAGCTAGTACCGTTGACGGCTTGTGGGTGCTTGATGTGATCATCACCTACTGCTGGCGTATTGACGAGTCTTTAGCGTCCTACATAGAAGTTTTACTGGCTCAGGCAAAATGAAGTAGGAGCACATATGTGATATGTGCAGGACCGAGAATAATGCGAGTATGTGATACCCGTATTCTATTCTCGCGATATTTGTATCGGACGGTTATATATGATATAGCTGGGTTATCGAATCAAGTGTTGATTCGAGAAGTTGGTACATTTAATATTAGTCGGTTATATGTGATATAGCTGGATTATTAAATCAAGTGTTGATTTGATAATTTAGTGTACAATTGTATATTTGATATACTGATTTACATTAACTAATATTAGCTCACTTAAGCATTTATTATTCTCACATGTGCACACTTAATATACATGTGATATATATTAATTATGTTTTATTTTGTATCATGGTTGTTGATACACACTACGTGGGTGTATGAGACTTACACCATACTAATTATAATATTGTGTTTTAGTATTTAAAGTAATTCCAAATTAGTGGATAATAGTTCACATGCATGAAGCTTATGGATGCATTGACTTAGTCCACTAATTTTGTTTTACTTAAGATATGTATTAACCTAACCATTATAAGTTAGCCATGGTTATGTCTCTACATGAGTTAATATATGATACAAACTCACCTATGGTTCATTCTCTCACCTCATTAGTTCATTATCATTTCTTTTGCTCATCTTGTTCTTCCTTGAGCAAAAAGCTTGCTAGGGTTTTCTAAAGAGAGAAAATATTGTGAGAAAAATAAGTCCACTTCCTACTTCATCATCCTCTACTAGATTAGAACTTTAGTAAAGGGTGTTAGCTTCACTAATATCTCATTAGTGAAGTAGTAGCTTGAGTTAGTGTCTCCTCGACGTAGATCATCTTCGGCCTCGAAGACTTCAAGCAAGATCATTCATTTCACCTTGAGAAGCCATGCTAGTGTCCGGGAGTTCCGTGATCGTAGCGAAGGGACCACTACAAGGAGCTATTAAGTGAAGGACCGGTCTACAAAGGTTGTATTCCTAGTTCACTTAGATGTAAAGTAGTTTACATGTTGTTTCGTATGATTCTCTAGTTATCGATTCTAGTTTAGGGTTCTTTAAAACGGCAAAATTTTGAAAATGGCATGGACGATACCTCCCAAAACCTTGCTGTCGTTCACAGGAACCCTACAGTGGTATCAGAGCCTAGCTAGATAATTAGACGGGTTGTGTAGGATTACGAAACCGAAACTGCTCTGAAACTTGAAACACAAAATTGTAGTTTCTGTCGATTTTTAAAGTTGTCAAAAAAATTTTTAAACAAGTACAGAATGTTGTATGTGATATAACATGAACACTGAAGAAATTTGAGGCTTTTCTGAGCTAGAGTGGCCGGCCACACATACCCCCATCTCAGCCAAAAACCGAGCCCCGCCCCTCAAATTTTTCCTGTGTTCCAGTGACTGGGTTTTGGTGTTTCAGGTGTTGTTTATTTTTGCTAAATTTTCATGTGATGTTAATTTACTATAAAGGCAACTCGGAGTGTTTCGTAGTCGTAATTATAACTGTTTTTGGGTTACTTTAGACGGTGTTGAAAAGTTCAATCGGATATCAAATACCCGCTTTAACCATTGCCGGAAAATTTTCCAAGTGTTGGATTTTTTCCGTAGTTAAAAAGCATTAAAACAACATGCAGGTTATGCGATGGACCCTCTAGAAGAACAAAACCTTAACTCGATTATGTGACCGTCAGAACCGCCACTAAACCCTTGGGTTTGTGGTGGTTCAGCGGTGCCACATGTGAGGCATTGGTTGACCCTTCTACGGCTGGTCCATTGGTACTGTGGCATGTGCTGAATAATTTTAAACTACGCTCAAGTGTTAAGCTTTTTGGGTAATTGTGGGTGTTTGTTGATTCGATCGGAATGTTTAACATCGTCTAGTTTTTTTTGCGACCGTAAGTGTAATATGTGGTGTATCGCCGGTTTCGTTGCTATATGTCAACGACAATTGGGATACGCATATTTACTTACGTTGATGACATGTGATGTTATGTGTTGCTGTATATGTTATGTTGGATCGACGTGTTTTGAATAGCCAGGGGTTTTATGTGAGATGAGAGTTTTTATTTATATTCATGTAAAATTTAATGTATGTAATATTATTTTATTGGGGCACTTCCGGGTTAAGGATGATGTCACCATTGTTGTATATTATTTACTTTTCCGCATTAGGATAGAACTAAGGAGGGGAGCACAAGTAACCGGGTTCTAGAGTCCAGTGGGAAACCAACTCGAGGAGTCGAGTCGGGGTCTCCTAACTCTAGAATTGGTAGGGTTGCTTGACGCTCTCGTAGAGGTCTAGGGATGTGGGTTTGGCTATTCATCGCGACTGTGGAATCCGTGTTTTATACAGGCTCAAAATAAAACACGAACCTCCGAGTATATCCAATATTTCATATGTTTCTTCTGCTGCTCTGTGATGTGATCACTGTGGATTCTGAGACGAATGGATACATATTATATATGAGATATATAGTAAACGTTGCTTATGTTTTGCACCCGCGCTAGTCCCGTCCCGGTATGCCGTTAGTTAAGTAACCTAACGGTGCATAACGGGACACTGTGGCGAATGCAGATGGCATAAGCGTACGTTGTATTTTCATTTCTTCTGTGATGCTTACGAAGCATAAATGATGGGACTTCATTAATATGATTAATGAAAAGAAAAGAAACCTAAAAGATGTTGTAGAATCAAATTTTCAAAAAGGGTAGCTCTAGTTTTTGCTTTACATAGTAGTATTTATGAAATATCCTGCACCTTATTCGATAAGGAAAGAGCCGAGATCCCTTCACCGGGAGTGACCTCTTTAGCAAAACTAGCAGATGCTACAAACACTCGGTTTTGTTTTTGATTGCTTCTATGGTTTTTGCTTTGCATAGTGGTATTTGTGAAATATCCTGCACCTTATTCGATAAGGAAAAATCCAAGATCCCTGCACCGGGAGTGGCCTCTTTAGCGAAACTAGTAAAAGCCTCAAAAACACTCCTTTTCAAAATTCACTCGATTCTACAACGATATCAAGTTCACTACGCAAAAGGTTCTCTGAAGAACCTGTCGTAGCCCTCCGTCATTTCAGATAAGTCCTACTTAGTATTCGTGCTACGTTTTTTGGCCTGCGTCAAGGTGCAGTGTGCGGTAGATAACTAGTGCTTATCTGCAGCATAAGATGAGATTGGATTAGGATAGTCGTACGACTTTGTTGGCCTGCGTCAAGGGTCGTGCGGGTGGGTTTAATTCAATCAAGAAATGACGGGTTGAACTTGACTAGCGGACTATGGTTTGTTAGCCTGCGTCAAGGTCATAGGACGCTAGGGGAAAAATATTATCGGGAATTTCAAGTGTTGAAATTTGCAATGAGATTGCATACCTTCTATGTGATAGTTGGATCCTGATACCCACTGCGAGTAAGATTTACTCCTGGGAGAGTTTTACACAGGACAATTAGCCGATCAAGTAGGTGTATAGAAAGGTGTCAACGGGGCTATGCCTCTAGGAAAACGAGGTTTATTTTAATTAGGTCTGTGCGAAAGCACGGGGAACCTCCCTCAAAGCACCAGCACTGGCCTGGCTGAAAGATTGGCGAAATTGTAGGGTGTAATTAATCCCGGCTAGTCTTTCCTTTTAGGGTTTGAAGGAAGATTTGATAAAAACAGTAGGAGCCATCCTGATTAGATAAAATAATAACCAATCTGATCTTGCAAGAGCATACGCTAAAGTGTTTTCTTCTCTCTCTCTCCAGGTAACGACCATGTCATGTCTTAATCAAGATAATAATATGGATGTATTGACCGAACCCGCATGTTATACTGTGGTGGGGAACGTTGGTTCCGTTCTTTCTTATAATTGTTATAAGACTGAACAGGGAATAGGGACATATCCGGATTCCCACGCTGCCCAAACGAAGAATAAGTATGATGATGCATCCTCTTCGGGTGTGTTAGTTATTGAGAACTGTTTCTCTGTTCACTCTAGATCATAGGTATTAGATATCGGATCAGGATCTCACATATGTAATATGTTACATAGGCTAAGGAAAGGTAGAGAACTGAGAATGGGTGATCATTCCGTAAGAGTTGGGAATGGTGAAAATGTTGCAGCCAAAGCAATTGGCGAATATCACCTTGTATTACCAAATGGTAATACATTGATTCTGAACGAATGTTATTACATTCCGACCCTGATATGCAATCTTATATCAGTTTCTTTATTAAGTAAAGAAGGATATAATTTTGTAGTACAGGATAATGTTATGAACATCTTCCTGAATCAAAAGTTGATTAGATCAGGCTCATTAAATAATGGCATATACGTTCTAGATCAAACTACAGTCCTTAATGTACAAAACACACACAAGAGGAAGAGTTCATAAATGAACGAATCCTTCTTGTGGCATTGTAGACTAGGTCATATCAATGCGACACGACTAGCTAAGTTGCATAAGGATGGATATTTGAATCCGTTCAAATTTTCATCTTATGACACTTGCCAGTCATGTCTCAAAGGAAAGATGACCAAAACTCCGTTTACAGGACACGGAGAAAGAGTTACGAAACACTTAGGACTGATACATAGTGATGTATGTGGTCCCATGTCTACACATGCCAGGAATGGTTCTCCGTACTTCATTACATTCACTGACGATCTCTCAAGATTCGGACATGTATTCCTGATGAAACACAAGTCTGAAGCTTTTGAGAAATTCAAAGAATATAAATCCGAAGTCGAGAACCAAACGGGTAAAAGTATTAAAATTCTACGATCTGATCGAGGTGGTGAATACTTGAGCACGGAGTTCTTGGACTATCTAAAATAGAATGGGATTCTCTCTCAGCTTACTCCTCCGTATACACCATAGCACAACGGTGTATCGGAGCGGAGGAATCGCACCCTACTAGATATGGTGCGCTCTATGATGAGCACTGTTGAGTTACCTATTTACTTTAGGGGATATGCACTGGAGACAGCTGCAGACCTATTGAATATGGTTCCCACTAAATCTGTGCCAACCACTCCATATGAGATATGGAAAGGAAAGAGACCATATCTTAATTATATTAAGATATGGGGTTGTCCGGCATATGTGAAAACACAAAATCCGGACAAGCTCGAGGCAAGGTCTTTTCTGTGTAAGTTTGTTGGATATCCCAAACATTCACGCGCGTATATCATCTACCACGCCGAGGAACAAAAGGTGTTTGTTTCTCGACATGCCACCTTTTTAGAAAAGGAATTTCTTGAAAAAGAAATTAGTGGCAAGGAGGTAGAACTGGAAGAAGTTCCAGCTATACAAGCTACGACAGAAGATTTGGTGGAACCAGAGGATTCGGTAATTCCCAACGAACCTCAGCCTCTCCTCCGATCTAGTAGAGTTCCTTATCCACCTAAGAGATACTACGGTTTTCTCGTTGATGGTGGAAGCGAGGATTGCATCATGGAGGATGATGACCCTACTAGCTTCGAGCAAGCCATCACGAGTGGGGACTCTGTGAAATGGATGGATGTAATGCGGTCCGAGATGGAATCCATGTACACCAACAAAGTATGGACTTTGGAAGATTCTCCTGAAGAAGTAAAACCCATTGGGAGCAAGTGGATCTTCAAGAAAAAACTTGGTGTAGATGGGAAAGTGGAGACTTTCAAAACTAGACTTGTTGCAAAGGGTTTTCGTCAACAACCAGGTGTGGATTATGACGAACCTTTTCTCTAGTGGCTATGCTTAAATCCATCTGGATCATGCTTTCCATCGCTGCATACCATGACTACGAAATATGGCAAATGGATGTTAAGACCGCCTTTCTAAATGGTGATTTGGAAGAGTGCGTGTACATGACTCAGCCAGAGGGCTTCATAGACAGTGGGAGCAGCGGAAAGGTGTGCAAGCTGCTTAAATCCATCTACGGGTTAAAGCAAGCATCGCGGAGTTGGAACATCTGTTTTGATGTCGTTATCAAAGAGTTTGATTTCGTCAAAAATGTAGATGAACCTTGTATATACAAGAAGGTGGCAGAGAGTAAGGTTGTCTTCCTCGTATTGTACGTGGATGAGATACTCTTGATAGGAAATGACATTCCTATGCTGCAATCGGTCAAGCTCTTCTTATCACAAAAATTCTCAATGAAAGATCTAGGGGATGCCTCCTACATCTTGGGGATTAAGATCTATAGAGATAGATCTAAGCGAATACTGGGATTGTCCCAATCCAGGTACATTGACGCCATACTAAAGAGGTTTAGTATGAAAGAATCCAAGCGTGGGTTTTTACCCACGATCTTAGGACTCACTCACTCCAAAGAGATGTCTCCCAAGGCTGATTTGGAGATAGCTCGCATGCAAAAAATACCCTATGCTTCGGCAGTAGGCTCTATCATGTACGCAATGCTATATACCAGACTGATATAGCATACTCACTAAGTGTAGTGAGCAGGTATCAAGCAGATCCTGGAGAGAGTCACTGGACAGCTATGAAAAGCATTCTCAAGTACTTGAGAAAGACTAAAGAGATACTTTTGGTGTATGGTAACGGAGAACTCCAAGTGGAGTCCTTTACCGATTCAAGCTTCCAGAGTGATAAGGACGACTCTAAGTCGCACTCGGGATTTGTCTTTACCCTCAATGGAGGGGCGGTATGATGGAAGTGTTCCAAGCAGGAAACCGTGGCAGACTCGACGATGGAGGCTGAATACATCACTGCCAACGATGCTGCCAAAGAGGCTGTCTGGATGAAGAAGTTCATAACTGAACTTGGAGTGGTTCCATCCATTGAGTATCCAATACCTTTGTATTGTGATAACAATGGAGCGGTGACTTTGGCCAAGGAACCCAGGTCCCATCAGCGTGTAAGTCTACGGTAGCGCCCCGGCCGTCTTTCCGAGGCCAAAATGCGGAAACGAAACTTTTTTTTTTCTTTAAAACCGGTGCTACCGCATACTAAAACCCCGGATCGAACCATTAACCTAATGCTAGCAACAAGAGAAAGGGTAGAAAGCTATACCGAGTGATCCGTGTCCTTCGGTCTTCGGCCACCATCCCGATCTCCTCGCGGAATCTCGGGTCTCCATCTCCTCGTCGGAAAGGGCACCACATCGAGAAGTCTTTTTACGGGCTCCCGCATCGTCCGAAGCAACTCGGGCACGAAGTGTGCTAGCCGACGTGCCCAAGGTTGAAGTAGAGTATGTTGTGATCACTTTGTCTCTTTGCATCCATGGCTTGGATGGAGGTTGAAGGTGTTGCCATTGGAGGAAGACAATGAGCTAGAGGAAGAAGAAGAAGAAGAAGAAGAAGAAGGCTTTTTCATCTTTTCTTTTCCTTTTGTTGTGATAAAAATGAAATGAGAGAGAGTGCTTAAGAAATAATACAAGACCAAAAACAAATGTCATGGCAGCCCCTTTCTCTCAGTTCATCAAATCAAGACATAAAACAATTCATTAATGTGACATATTTGCAAGAAAAGATACCATGACTCATGATACAAGTCCATGTCACATTAATGCATTGTCATGATGATTTCTAGCTCATTATTTCCTTAGGCAAACATTAATCCAAATGTTTGCCACAACAAAAAGATCCGGCAACATCTAAAGTAAACTCATGACGGATCACAAGTATACCCCTCACCTGTATATACATACCTACATCCGCATTCTGACTGAATGCGAATGCGATGAGACTAAAGTAATCCAACAAATCTAATACTAGGATCCGGCTTAAACCAAAGCCCACTATTATGATCCGTCCGATCATGATCCGTGCAATACCGCACGTATAAGATCGAACCCTGCCATATATCATACGGCCTCTACAACGTTTCGCCCGAAACTTGAGAAACTGTCTGTGGGGGACTCTAAAGACTCGTCAATACTTTGGCTGTGGATTTAACCACTAGCACGTCAGTGGTACTAGCTGTACGTAACGAGCCACCAGGTATTGGCCAAAAGGGAGGTCGATGAGCGAACTCATCCTGACACCCTACTAAGCCTGTCAGTGACAATATCCGTACAGTCTGGTCCGTTCATCTATGAGTATTGCATGGCGGGCCTAGGGGGTTGGTAAAAGTCAGACCCCCAAAAGCGGTACAAGTCGTGTCGGAGTGTAGCCCAGAACACCCTGAGATACTACTGGAATACCTACCAGTAAATCTCATGCCTCGGCGAGGGCTTTGTGTAATGGCTCTCCTAGACACAGCGCGACCTCATCCCCAATACTGGGAGAGACGAACCCCTGCCGATCCGCTCACTGCCTCCATGTGGCTCGGGACTGTACCCAACTAAAACCTGTTTGCACGACTCCTTTGAGCCGTGGTAGGGTAGTAATCAAAGCACAGTGGGAACTCACATGAGACAAATGATGATCTCAGGTCGATGAACTAACCTGTACACATGTCACCAGGGAACTGCTATCAGACGTCTGGTATAATCCCAACTAGCATGTTCCCGGCGAGTCCTGTCCGGTGTACTCATAACCCAATGAGCACTTGTATACATCTTAGGTGAACCAACTGACACCAGTGGCTTGTGAGACCGGCCACCGCCCCTCGTCGGGGTCTCGGCTGTATACACTAGTCTACTCCGGAGTATCGATGCCCTGTCTCGAAACTCCCATGACTAGGGACCACTTTTAAGGATGTGCTTATGGACTACCCAACTCTCATGTATATGATCGCCATCATACTGTTGGTAGTCAAGCAGGATCCTAAGGGCTCTATCAATGTGTAATAGTGAACATGTCACCTAAAGCTGTACACGATAATAAAGATAAACCATGGTAGCATACTATTCTCTATCAACGTGCAATAGAGAACTACAATGTCACCTAAAGCATGTACACGATGATAAAGATAAACCAGATAGTATACAAACCTCTCGAGTAAGACTGTCCTACCGGTATAGGTCCTCCCTCAATCATTGCAATCACGTGCCTGTGATCCAATAATTGACTCTGAGGGCACTATATCCAACACAGCGATCCTGGCATATTCTGAGGCGGTATCACCTGATCCGGGAGATAGTCTATCGCCAGGAGGTCGAGGTCAGGAGAGTTGACACGAAGAACAACACAACGGATCCACTCACGAAGGCCATTCGCCAGATACAGTTCGAGAGACTCTTCGGGATGTTGGGTATGCGATACTGCAGCAGCTAGCCTTAGTGTAAGTTGGAGATTGTTAGTTGTATGTATGCCCTAGAGGCCATTATTGTACATATGATGTATATTATAGTGGATGCTTGGACATATATGGAGAGGACTTTTCTTGCTCGACATGATAGTATGTTGTCCGGTTGCTCTTTATCTTAACATGTATACTTGTCTCTTTATACTGTCTTATAGTTACATGTTGGCAAAGCCCTTAGGATGTGTACTTAACTACCAGGATTGTGATGTAGATCATACTAGTGGGGCCATGGTAGTCCATAAGTTCATCCTTTAATGTTCCTAGTCGTGGGTGTATCAAGACGGGGCATCGATATACCAGAGTAGACTAGCGTATACGCTTCTCGACCCATGTGATGGCCGATGGATGATCCCATATCCATTGGTGTTTGACATCAGAGATGGTATACGGGTGCTCAGTGGAGACAGGGTACACTGGACGGACTCACCGAGAACTCCTAGATGGTATTATACCTCACGTCAAATAGCAGTTCTCTGGTGACACTGGTACAGGTTAGTCTGTTGACCCGAGATCGTCATAAATTCTTGTGTGATTCCCACTGTACTTTGATTTCTACCTTACCACGTTCAAGAGGACGTGCAAAACAGTGGTTTTAAGGTACAGACCGGAGTCACATGGAGGCAATGAGCGTTACTGGTAAGTGTTATCAGTAGTTTCCCAGGCCAGGGCTGATTTAGAGATTTACTGGTATGTGTTATCAGTAGTTTCTCGACCCGTTATGAGCCTCATATCGGCATGACTTATCGGTTATTGGGGTTTGATGTTACCACCCCTAGACTGGATTTGCGACATATCAGATGAGGAGACCGGACTGTATGGTAGTGTTACTGACAGGCTTTACAGGAGCTAAAGCGGGCTTGCTTGTTTATCTTCTGATCGCTCAATACTCGGGTAGCCGTTACGTCCAGCTAATACCGCTGACGGCTTGTGGTTGCTTGATGTGATCATCACCTACCGCCGGCATATTGACGAGTCTTTAGAGTCCTACATAGAGATTTTACCGGCTCAAGCAAAATGAAGTAGGAGCACATATGTGATATGTGCGAGACCGAGAATAATGCGAGTATGTGATACCGTATTCTATTCTCACGATATTTGTATCGGACGGTTATATGTGATATAGCCGGGTTATCGAATCAAGTGTTGATTCGATAAGTTGGTACATTTAATATTAGTTGGTTATATGTGATATAGCCAGATTATTAAATCAAGTGTTGATTTGATAATTTAGTGTATAATTGTATATTTGATATACTAATTTGCATTAACTAATATTAGCTCACTTAAGCATTTATTATTCTCACATGTCCACACTTGATATATATGTGATATATATTAATTGTGTTTTATTTTGTATCATGGTTGTTGATACACACTACATGGGTGTATGAGACTTACACCATACTAATTATAATATTGTGTTTTAGTATTTAAAGTAATTCCAAATTAGTGGATAATAGCTCACATGCATGAAGCTTTATGAAGCTTGTGGATGCATTGACTTAGTCCACTAATTTTGTTTTACTTAAGATATTTATTAACCTAACCATTATAATTTAGCCATGGTTATGTCTCTACATGAGTTATTATATGATACAAACTCACCCATGGTTCATTCTCTCACCTCATTAGTTCATTCTCATTTCTTTTGCTCGTCTTCTTCTTCCTTGAGCAAAAAGCTTGCTAGGGTTTTCTAAAGAGAGAAAATATTATGAGAAAAATAAAACTAAAGTGTGCCCACTTCCTACTTCATCATCCTCTACTAGATTAGCACTTTAGTATAGGGTGTTAGCTTCACTAATCTCTCATTAGTGAAGTAGTAGCTTGAGTTAGTGTCTCCTCGACGTAGATCATCTTCGGCCTCGAAGACTTCAAGCAAGATCGTTCATTTCACCTTGAGAAGCCATGCTAGTGTCCGGGAGTTCCATGATCGCAGCGAAGGGACCACTACAAGGAGCTACTGAAGTGAAGGACCGGTCTACAAAGGTTGTATTCCGAGTTCACTTAGATGTAAAGTAGTTTACATGTTGTTTCGTTTGATTCTCTAGTTATCGATTCTAGTTTAGGGTATTTTAAAACGGAAAAATTTTGAAAATGGCATGGACGATGCCTCCCAAAACCTTGCTGTCGTTCACAGGAACCCTACACACGTGACATGGAAATTACCGATGATGATGTGTGTGAGCTGGCCAGTAAGTGTACGTGTAACATACGCATCATCGGTAATGGTGTAGGTGTCCTAACAGATGAGATCATAACAGCTAATAACATACTTAATCTACAATGCAACATATATTTATCAAGGCAATTCTAATGTTTGTATGGCATAGCAATTACTAACGGTGTGTGTGTGATATAAAATCAATGCTCGTGTATCATGAACCGTTAGTAATGGTGCAGTGTCCTATTAATGTTATGACAATGAACAACAGGTAATAGGATTTTCAGAAAGGTACGTATGCACAATCACAACACACACACATACACACACATATATATACACATATATATATATATATATATATGTGTGTGTGTGTGTGTGTGTGTGTGTGTGTCTACACAACCATTTTACACAAGGTTATCTCCCTCGAATCTAGCCTTCGGTGGTTAACGCCATACAGGCGATCCCCCCGTAGATGTTAAATCTAATCATCTGAACGCCTCAATTAATCTGACCTAAATACATCCTGTCCTTTCCTTGCCGCATCCGACGTCTCCGCAACCGATCCTAGAATCGCACAATGCAAACACATAAGGCTAGATAATCTGTAGAACGCGATATCAAGACCATACGAGATAACTAGCACCATAAGCTAAACATGTGTGTACTCGGAGCACAAAACATGAGCGTTAACGTCTGAAACCATCCCGATTCACTGTGATACACAGTAAACACCAAAACTAACATCGAAACGCCCGAATCGTATGTTAAGAAAACGCCACAATTAAGGTAAAACGGCTCCAGATTTTGATAGGGATGCAAATAGACAAAGTTGCACATACCAGGGACCTTAAATATATAGCATACACCTATACTAAAAACCCCAACACTCAGGTCTCAAATCTGGCCGCAAATTGCGGCCAGAACCTAATTATTTGTGGCCTAAAGAAAGCATTGGGGTCTTGGACTTCGACGGTGTAATCCTAGTCCTAAGAGTACCCTCCAGTAATTGCAACTTATCTCTGCAACCCCTGGTGTAACAGCAGATCACGTTTGAACACTAATATTTAGACACTAATTTAACACATTATGGTGTTTTAGTGCAAGTTAGTGTTTACACAAAACTAATAGACACTAATCTACTCTTAATTACCCTAATGAGTCATTAAAACCCTAAACTTGGACTAACCCTTTCTTAAAAACCCTAATCTTGATTTAAACATCACTCTAAAACTAATTAAGATGAATTAAAGAAAGGATTAGCAAAATAAATTAAGGATTGCTTTCATACCTCAAAAAGATTGGAATGAGATCTTAACTTGATTAGGTTGGCTACCAAAAGAAAACTTGCTTGAACAAACTCCTAAAGAGGCTTGAACTAGGATTTTAGTGATGATTTTGTGAAGGATCTGTTGTGATTGATGAGGATTAGTGTGGTGTTTTAGTGAGGTAGAGAGAGGGGTTTAACATTGAAGAAGAAGAAAAGAGAATGAGAGTGAGATGGGGAGATGAAATATCTAAAGAGTAAGAGAGAGGTGTCATGGCATGCATTAAATGCACCATGCCATGCTATTTCTTTTTCTTTTTTTAATTTTTCTTTTAAAAGAAAACTCTAGAACCTTTTGGAAAAAGAGAAGAGAAGAACATGTTGTTAGTTATATGTATACCCTAGAGGCCATTACTGTACATGCGATGTATATTGTAGTGGATGCTTAGACATATATAGGGAGGACTTTCTTGCTCGATATGATAGTATGCTATCTGGTTGCTCTTTGTTTTAACATGTTCACTTGTATAAGTGATGCTGTCTTGCTCTCACATATTGATAAAGCCCTTAGGATATGTATTTGACTACAAGGACTACGATGGAGATCATACTAGTGGGGCCAAGGGTAGTCCACAAGTACACCCTATAATTGTTCCTAGTCGTGGGAGTATCGAGACAGGGTATCGATACTCCAGAGTAGACTAGCGTATGCGCATATTGACCCATATGATGGGCGATGGATGATCCCACATCCATTGGTGTTTGACATCAAAGATGGTATACGGGTGATCAGTGGAGACTGGGTACACTGAACGGACTCGCCAATAACTCCTAGCTGGTATTATACCTATCGTCAGATAGCAGTTCTCTAGTGACACTGGTACAAGTTAGTCTGTCGACCCGAGATCGTTATAGAGTCTTGTGTGATTCCCACTGTGCTTTGATTTCCACAATACCACGGTCAAGAGATCGTGCAAAAAGGTGGTTTTTAGGTACAGTCCCGAGTCACATGGAAGCAATGAGCGATAGGAGGGGATTCGTCTCTCCCGATATTAGGAGCTGATGTTGTGCTATGCTCGATTGGCCATAACAGGAAATCCCTGGCCAGGATTGCTGAGATTTACTGGTAAGTGTTATCAGTAGTTTCTCGAACCGTTATGGACCTTGCATCTGCATGACTTATCAGGCTATTGGGGTCTGACGTTATACCACCCCCAGGCTATGATATGCGACATATCTGACGAAGAGACCGGACTGTACGGTAGTGATACTGATTGGATTCGCAGTAGTATGAGCAGGCTTGCTTTTTGATCTTCTGATCGCTCAATACCCGGGTGGCCGTTACGTTTAGAAGATCACTTGCGGCTTGTGGGTGTTTGATATGATCATCACCTACTGCCGGCGTATTGACGAGTCTTTAGAGTCCTACACAGAGGTTTCCTGGTTCATGCGAAATGAAGTATGAGCACATATGTGATATGTGCGGGACCGAAATTAATGCGCGTATGTGATACCGCATTCTATTCTTGTGATATGTGATATTGGTCGGTTATATGTGATATAGACGGGTTATCAGATCAAGTGTTGATTCGATAGATTGTTACATTTGATATTAGTCGGTTGTATGTGATATAGCCGGATTATTAAATTAAGTGTTGATTTAATAATTTAATGTATAATTATATATTTGATATATTAATTTACATTAACTAATATTAGCTCACTTGAACATTTCTTTTTCTCACTTGTGTGCATATAGTATATATGTGATATATATTAATGTACAATTATTGTGTCATGCTTGATGCCACATGTGACATGGGTGTATGAGACTTACACCATGCTAATAATAATGGAATGGTTTTATTTATTTAAAGTTAATAAAAATTAATGGAAATTAGTCGCATGGTTGAAACTTGTAGAAACTTGTGGAACCATTGACCAAGTCCACTAATTTTGTTTTACTTGTAGATATTTATTAACCCAACCATTATTGTTAACCCATGATTTATTCTCTACATGAATTAGTGTATGACACTAACTCACACATGGTTGCCATTCTCACCTCATGAGTTCATTCTCATTCTTCACTTGAGCTTCTTCTTCCTCATTGAGAAAGCTCACTAGCTTTTCTCAAGGTGAGAAAATATTGTGAGAAAAAGAAAACTAAAGAGAGCCAATTCCTACTTCATCGTCCTATACTATTAGCCAATTAGTTTAGGGTGTTTGCTTCACTAATTCACATATTAGTGAAGAGCTAGCATGAGCTTGTGTCTCCTCGACGTAGATCATCTTCGGCCTCGAAGACTTCGTGAGCTTGTTCATTTCTCCAAGGGAACCCATACTAGAGTTCGGGAGATCACTACTCGCGGCGAAGGGACTACTACACGGAGCTTTAGAAGTGAAGGACCGGTCTACTAAGGTTGTATTCCTCATTCACTATACTTGCAAAGTTGTTTGCATGATCTTTTGTTTAAATCTCTAATTAAGATTCTAGGGTTAGGGTTCTTTAGAACGGCAAATTTTTGAAAACGGAATGGACGATCTCTCCCGAAACCTTGCTGCCGCGCTAAGTAACCCTACAGTAGTATCAGAGCCAAGCTAGAGATTTAAACGATGTTTGTTAGATTACGAAACCGAAACTGCTCCGAAACACCCGATGATAAATCCTAGTTTCTATCGAATTTTAAACGGCCTATAAAATTATTTTAAACAACTGCAGAATGGTATATGTTATATAACATGAACACTGTGAAAATTTGAGGCATTTTAGTGCAAAAGTGGCCGGCCACATTAGTGTAAAAACCGGTGTGCTCGGGTGAATAGTGTAATTTTGGGTTCAAATTTTCATGGTGTTCCAGTCTCTGGGTTTTGGGTTTTCATGTGTTGTTTGTTTTTGCTAAATTTGCATGTGATGTTAACTTTCTGTAAATGCAACTCGGATTGTTTCGTATTCGTAATTCTAACATGTATTCGGGTTATTTAGACGACATTAAAAAGTTCGAACGAATATCAATAACCCATATTTTCCCTCGCTGGAAGTTTTCCAAGAGTTGGATTTTTCCGAGTTTAAAATCTTCAGAAAATCTTGCAAGCGATTCTGTGGACCCTCTAGAAGAACGATACCCAAACTCGACTTTTTTTATCGCAGAACCGCGATCATACCCTAGGGTTTGCCGCAGTTCCATTGCGACATGAGTGAGGCATGGGTCGTGTAAGTCCACGGTAGCGCCCCGGCCATCTAACAGACGCCAAATGCGGAACAAAAACTTTTTACGACTGGCGCTATCGTGTACCGTAACCCGGATCTGCCATTAAAGCTAAACTAACAAACTACAAAGTGGGTAGAAGAGTTATACAGAACGATCCGAGTCCTTCGGTCTTCAACCATCATCCCACGCTTGTTGTGGCTGCTCCGATCTCCTCGATCTCTAGTCTTGTCGTCCAGGTGGCACCACGTCGACGGATCTTTAAACGGGCTCCCGCCTCTGAACCGAGGCAACTCGATCGTCAAGTTTGCTAAAAGAGACGACCAAGATGATGTAGAGAATGAGTGGAACACTTTGTCTCGTTACGTCCAAGGCTGTGAACGAACGGTTAATGAAGTTGCCAATTGGAATCGGGTAAATGGAAATTGGGCTATGAAATTTCCATACACTCGATTATCATAATCTTTTCTCTCAAAACCAAAATGAAAAACCATCCCACCTCACAATGAGGGGCCGGCCACTTAAAGAGAGGGGGGTGAGTGTAGGAGAGGAGGGTGACCACAAGAATGATGAATCACCTTAACACCTAGTATGAAAGCATTTAAAGCAAACCAATCACAATTAATCTAGTCACCTTGTCATTAAATGCACCATTAATGACCAAATGACTCACTAGCCTTGTCACCCTCTCTAGAACCTTCGAGAACACTGACTCACCTCATCAAGAAAAGATAAATCCGCATTTAACCGAATGTCAAAATACGGCTGATAGAAAACTGGAAACTGACAACTTCCAAAAGTGATCCTGAAACGAATTTCAGGATAACCCCGTATCAGTATAAACATACCCGCATTTGTATTACGACCGAATACAAATGCAACTGAGACAAGATATTATATCTACACAGTATAATACTGGGTTCCGGCTTAAACCAAAGCCTATCAGTATTATCTGTCCGAAAAACGACACGTGCGAAAACGCACGTGCTTTTTCCGAACCTTGCCATAAACCCATACGGCCTCTACAACGTTTCGCCCGAACTTGGGAAAGTGTCTGTGGGGGACTCTAATGACTCATCAACACACTGGCACTGGGTATAACCACTAGCACGTCAGAGGTACAAGCTGTACGTAACGGTTTGCCTATGTATTGATTGGAAGGGAAGCTGACGAGCGAACTCATCCATAAACCCTACTGAGCCTGACAGTGACAATGTATATACAGTCCGGTCTGTTCGTCTAAAGAGTATCGCATATCGAGTCTAGGGGGGTGCATAAAGTCAGACCCCTAATAACGCGATAATTCGTGTCGGTATGAATCCCATCACCACCTGAGAAACTACTGATCCAAATCAGTAATTCTCCACTACCTTGGCCGAAGATTCCTAGTGATGGCCACCCGTGCACTGCGCGACATCAACCCCCAATACCGGGAGAGACGAATCCCCGACGATCCGCTCACTTGCCTCCAATGTTGCTCGGGACTGTACCCAACTAAAACCTGTTTGCACAACTCCTTTGAGCGTGGTAGGGTAGTAATCTAAGCACAGTGGGAACTCACATGAGACAAATGACGATCTCAGGTCGATGAACTAACCGTACACATGTCACCAGGGAATTGCTATCTGACGATATGTATAATACCAACTAGCAGATTCCCGGTGAGTCATGTCCGGTGTACTCATAACCCAATGAGCACCTGTATACATCTTAGGTGAACCAACTAACACCAATGGCTTATGAGACCGGCCACCGCCCCTCGTCGGGGTCTCGACTGTATACACTAGTCTACTCTGGAGTATCGATGCCCTGTCTCGAAACTCCCATGACTAGGGACACTTTTAAGGATGTGCTTACAGACCCCAGCTCCCACGTATATGATCTCCATCATACTGCTGGTAGTCAAGCAAGAATCCTATGGGCTCTATCATCATGCAATAGTGAACTAAAGCATGTATACGATGATAAAGACAAACCTGATAGCATACTATCATCTCGAGCAAGACTGTCATATCGGTATAGGTCCTGCCTCAATCATTGCAATCACGTACCTGCGATCCAATAATTGACTTTGAGGGCACTATCTCCAACAATCTCCCACTTGCACTCAAGGCTAATTATTGCGATGTCGCATACTCACAGCCCGTGTGATACCGAACATCCAACTCCTCTACTAATCAGTTTCACAAAGCTAGTTTGTAAAACTCTTGTGTTCGAGAAATAGCCTCAGTGAGTGGATCCACCCTGATGTTTCTTTCTATGTCTCTCTTAATCTCAAATCCGCGGAGAAAGCCATCTCCCGAATCGAGTAATACTTGTCCTAGAATATGTCTGGATATCTGATGGGACCTAGTTCATAAATGAACTCTAAATCCAAACTTCTTAGACTGTATTGATAACTGAACCTAATCGGTATCCAGCACCATACCTCCCACAGTATCCTCTTGGACTACCTGTTCATAATACTGTCCCTCGTCAGAGGAAAAACTATAACTCTGACAGTCACTCTGTGATCCATGTTATCTTGGAAGCTTGGAATTATAACCGTCTCCCCGAAGGAGGCTTCCGTTATCAAATCCGTAGAACAAGCACTTATGTTCTAAAACTGCTTCCTTATGTTTCTTCAGGATTGGATTAATATAAACTTATCGCATCAAGTGAAAAAACAACATCTGGTGTGGTACTTGACATCTTATGATCGACTCAATTGCCTAAGCAAGTGATCTGTCAATCATGCACTTCCCTCTCTCCTTTAGTCTCTAAGACACCTTTAGAGAGGGTGACTCCCTCACCTGCAGGTACACCACCATACCAGGAGTCATCTATTCTAAAATACTATTAGAATATTGTCAAAGTACCCATATTGGGAAACTACCCAAATCTAGATCTAAAACCATAGATCTAGTAACCAGAATGTCTGATATTACATCCATATCCTTTCTGGAGAAACAACTGTGTGACGACCAAAGTACGACCGATTGAAGTATAGGAATTTTACTTCCTACTCTGTGTATGTCATCCAAATACCAGGACAGCATACCCTACTACCTTCTTAATAGATCCATCCCCTATTCTGATGAAGTCAAACCCATGACTGTCACATCAAAATTAGATGATCTTATCTCCGCTATATCTGCTTAAGTCTATAAATAGACATAAGCTATTTGCACACTATGCTTCCGTTGCTCCCACTGACTACGATAACCCTCTGGCAGAATAATATATGCGTCCACTTCTAAAACTAGTTTAGAACGACGCTATACATATCCTCCTACCGGGTCTCATAGTCTGGAACAACCGTAGTGTCAAGTCTGGGTAAACAAGAACCTCCCTGTCACCGTCCTTGAGGTTACCAGAGTATCTCTCGGGTGTCTGAGGTTACCCACCATATCTGCGGAGTGGCTAATGGAATGTCAAACCTGATTGAATATATAGGTCCTATTAAATTCTCCGTAATCGTTTGCGGTTCTGGAATCACTTCCAGTTCTACCATACTCCCACTACTGTTTTCTGAAAAAATCAATTTTTACTAAAACTGTGGCATGTCAAGAACAATATCACTATTGATCTTCCAGATGGTAGAAATGTCAACCCTCGTCAAAGCCAGGGTCAACCCACAAACAGCCATTACAGAAACGTGCCTTGAGTTATCCAGTGTCTGGTTTTAAGCATAAGTTGGACAACTCCCCGTATCTTAACAACATTAAGATATGAACCATTCTATATCCAATATAGAAATAGAGGCACTAATTTAATTGGAACCAGATTCAAATCATGCAGCTGTCTCCAGTGCATGACAACTTAATGGAAAAAGGCTAATCATCATTACTCAACTTAGGAATCCATCCAATTATGAGTAACCTGAAAGAGAAACAAGTTTCTCAAAACCATTACTATCAACTGAATACCAATCACAAGAATCTACATCTTCGATTTCTTTGAAGATTCCCGATACTTGCGATACCTGGTTCTCTACTTTATTCTAATACCCACAACTTCTCAAAACTTAGACATTGTATTTCTGCGAAACACTTGTCTAAAAACTAGAAAAGTCATAAGTAAACAGAACATAGTACGAGGGCCTACCCCTTTGTCCTGACGGACACTGGACAACATACAATACTCTGTATAAGTCCGTTGAGTTGAATAACTCAAAACCTGTGCATCGTAGGTTGAAAACTGTACCCAAGCGATTTCCTCAAATATCACCAATTACAACGAATTCCGATATAATGAGGATAATCACCTAATTCCCAATAACTTCCTCCCACTCATCATCTGTAAGACTATACAGATATGAGAATAAAACCTGGTAAATACATACCCTGGAGTTAGTATCTAATCGGGAAATCAGTTTTCTTTTAACAATGCACTGAAACATTAAAATGTTTCGTAGGGGTATCTGTAGGGTTCCTAGGCACACTAATGAGGTCTCACAAGGTATCAACCATTCCAAATTCAAATTTTTTCATGTGCCGACAAACCCTAATACAGATTGTTAACTAGAGGATAGGCGAAAACAAATGCGAATAAACAACTTTACTCTAAAGTGAAGTGACTACAACCTTTGTAGATCCGGTCCTCCATTTCCTCAGCTCCGTGATGATGTCCTTCCGCTGCAATCATCGGATCCCGGACTCTAGCGAAGGTTTCATCGAAGAAATGATCGGGCTAGGTCGTCGACTTCGATGCCGAAGATGATCTACGTCGAGGCAACTCAAGATCAAGCTCCAACTTCACCAAGTCAAGAAACTTGTGAAGAAAACACCCTATACTACTTGGCAAGTGGTAGAGGATGAAGAAATAGAAAGTGGGTTCACTTTGGATTTGGATTTCTCACTTGGAATCATCACTTGACATTTTTGAAGCAAGCTTTTCTTTTCTTTCTCATGAAGAAGAAGAAGAAGAAAAGAAAAATCAATTCAATTAAAAATGAAAAATCAAGTGAAGAGTTATCATAATGCAACCATGGGTGAGACTAACTCATGTAGAGAATGAACTAGGGTTTAGTTAAAGGGTTAGGGTTTAGGAAAGAAACAAAATGGTTTTGACTTTCAAAGCTTCATGAAGCTTCAAGTGAAATCCAAATAAAGTCACCATTTTATTTCTTACCAAAATGAACAAATAAATAAATGAATAAGTAAATAAAGCAAATGAAATGAAACCCTAACCATTTACTAAACATTGTTTAAATCAAACATACACCCAAGTTTGCATGTATCATCAAACATGATACAATCTTGTGCACAAAAATATATCACATATACAATGTGCACAAACAAGTGAGAAAAACATCTTAAGTGAACCAATATTAGTTAATGCAAAGTAATATATCAAATATATAATTATACATTAAATCATTAAATCAACACTTGATTTAACGATCCGGTCATACTGCATATAACCGACTAATATCAATAGTAACAACTTATCGAATCAACACTTGATCCGATAACCCGGCTATATCACATATAACCGATCAATGTCACAAATCGCGAGAATCGAATATAGTATCACATACTGGTATTATTTTCGGTCCCGCACATATCTCATATGCGCTCCTATTTTGTTTTGCTTGAGCCAGGAAACCTCTGTGTAGGACTCTAAAGACTCGTCAATACGCCGGCAGCAGATGATGATCATATCAAGCACTCACAAGCCGCAAGTGGTCTGCTAAACGTAACGGCCACCCGGGTATTGAGCGATCAGAAGATCGATGAGCAAGCCCGCTCACACTCCTGTGAATCCAACCAGTAACACTTACCGTACAGTCCGGTCTGATCGTCTGATATGTCGCATATCTCGCCTAGGGGTGGTAAACGTCAGACCCCAGCAGCTCGATAAGTCGTGTCGATATGAGGTCTATAATAGTTCGAGAAACTACTGGTAACACTTACCAGTAAATCTCAGCAACCCTGGCCAGGGATTTCCGGTTATAGCTAATCGAACACAGCGCAACATCAACTCCCTATACCGGGAGAGACGAATCCCCTCCTATCGCTCATTGCCTCCATGTGATTCGAGACTGTACCCAAAAACCACCATTTTGCACGCCCTCTTGGACGTGGTAAGGTGGAAATCAAAGCACAGTGGGAATCACACAAGACTCTATGACGATCTCGGGTCTACAGACTAACCTGTACCAGTGTCACCAGAGAACTGCCATCTGACGTAAAGTATAATACCATCTGGGAGTTCTCGGCGAGTCCGTCCAGTGTACCCAGTCTCCACTGAGCACCCGTATATCATCTCTGATGTCAAACACCAATGGATATGGGATCATCCATCGCCCATCTGTATGGGTCGAGAAGGTATACGCTAGTCTACTCTGGTATATCGATGCCCCGTCTCGATACACCTACGACTAGGGACCTTGAAGGATGTACTTATGGACTACCATGTCCCCACTAGTATGATCCGCATCATAGTTCAGGTAGTCAAGTACACATCCTAAGGGCTTTACCAACATGTAGCAGAGAGACAATCAGTGTACACGTTAAGGTAAAGAGCAACCAGATAGCATACTATCATGTCGAGCAAGAAAGTCCTCCCTATATATGTCCAAGCATCCACTACAGTATGCATCCTATGTATAGTAATGGCCTCTAAGGCATACATATAACTAACAATCTCCCACTTGCACTTGGGCCATCTATTAGCAGTAGTTGTAGTATCTCATACTCAACCATCCCATAAAAGTCTCTCTCTGGGAAAAGGCCTTTGTAAGTGGATCCGCCGTGTTGTCCTCTGAGTCTACTCTTCTAACCTCGATCACCCTGGAGATCAACTATCTCCATGATCAGGTGACACTGCCTCAGAATATGTCTGGATCACTGATGGAACGGGCGTTCCTAGGCATAAGCCACAACTCCATTGTCACATAATGGGAGGAACTAAGTTCATCTCATGAACTAATATACACCCAGACAGCCTCTTTGGTAACATCTTAAGCAGCGATGTATCTTGCCTTTAATCGTCTAGTATGTCACGGTATCTAGCTTTGAACTCTTCCAACATACCGTCCCTCCACTGATGGTAAAGACAATGCATGTGACTGACATTCAGTCGTCCTTATCACCCTGGAACACTTCCAGTGATTCTCCCCAGGATCAATTGATACCATCTCACTTCAACTAGTGAGAATCCTAACATCCATTTAGATCTATCTCATAGATCCAAAACCCAGGATTTAGTAGGTATCACTTTGATCCTATGTGGAGAATCAGTGTGATAAACGGAGATTGACCGAGCGTAGCATAGGAAACTCCTTTCTTATCAAGAGTATGTCA
This sequence comes from Agapanthus africanus, assembly GCA_030015575.1. Taxonomy (NCBI): domain Eukaryota; kingdom Viridiplantae; phylum Streptophyta; class Magnoliopsida; order Asparagales; family Amaryllidaceae; genus Agapanthus; species Agapanthus africanus. Next base: position 164,858,722 of record CM057349.1, read on the forward strand.
TCCACGTACTCTACGAGGATCACCACCATACTCCCTACTACATTTTTGTATATACAAGGTTCATCTACCATTTTGATGAAGTCAAACTATTTGACTACTACATCAAAACAGATGTTCCAACTCCGCGATGCCTACTTTATCCTATAAAGCATCTTGTACACGTTTCCGCTGCTCCCACTGTCTACGAAGCCCTCTGACTGTGTACTTATAGACTCTCTCTTCCAAAACATCATTTAGATAAGCAGTCATGACACCCAACCACCAGATATCGTAGTCATGGTATGTAGCCGTGGCAAGTAGGATCTGGATGGACTTAAACATAGATCCTTAGAAAAGGTTTCAACATAATCCATACCTGGTCAATGATGTAAACCTTTAACAAGTCTAGCTTTGAAAGTCTCAACTTTTTCATGTACACCAAGTAATCTTCTCAAGATATACTTGCCCCTGATGGGGATTTAACCCTTCAGATATAGCAACTAAAGTCCATACTTTGTTGGTGTACATGGATTCCATCTCAGATCGCTAAGCATCCAGCCATTCTTACAGAGTCCCTACTCTTGATGGCCAGCTCGAAACTAGTTGGGTCATCATCTCATGATGCAATCCTCGTTCCCACTGTCATAGAGAAACCGAAGTATCTCTCAGGTGGGTGAGGAACCTTACTAGATCGGCGGAGAGGCTGAGGTTCGTTGGTAACTATTGAATTCTTTGGTTTTATCAAATCATCTGCCGTAGTTTGTATAGCTGGAACCTTTCCAGTTCTACATTACAGACCTTGCCTCGAGCTTGTCCGGATTTTGCTTTTAGACATAGGCTGGTCAACCCTAAATCTTAACAAACTTAAGATATGGACTCTTCCCTTTCCATATCACATATGAAGTGGTAGGCAACTGATTTGATTGGAACCCTATTCAATAGGTATGCAGCTTCTTAAGTGCATAACTCCCAAAAGGAAAATAGGAAACTCAGTAGTACTCATCATAGAGCACACCATATTACATAGGGTGCTATTGCTCCACCCCGATATACCATCGTGCTATGGTGTATACGGAGGAGTAATGCTGAGAGAGAATCTCATTCTCCTTTAGAATAGTCCAGGAATTTCGTGCTCAAGTATTCTCCTCCTTGATCTCATCAAAGGACATAATACTTATACCCGTATTGGTTCTCTACTTCTAACTTATATTCTGTGAATATCTCAAAAGGTTCGGACTTGTGTTTCAACAGGAACATATGACTGAATCTTGAGAGATCATCAGAGAATGTAATGAAGTATAAAGAACCGGTCTTTGTATGTGTAGACAGGGGACCTCATACATCATCATGTATCAGTCCTAAGAGTACACTAACTCTTTCTCTGCTTCCAATAAACAGAGCTGTGGTCATCCTATCTTTGTGACATGACTGGCAAGTTTTCACAAGATGTAAATTCAAACATATTTGAATATGCATCTATGTGCAACTTAGCTAGTCGGGTCGCATTGATATGACCTAGTCTACAATACCTCAAGAAGGATCCGTCCATTTCTGAACTCTTCCTCTTGTGTGTGTTCTGTATACTAAGAACTGTAGTTTGATTATAACATCAATGCTTTTAGATAACGTGCCTGAACCGATCAACTTTTGATATAGGAAATGTTCAAAACATTATCCAACAATACAAAATTTTATCATTTCTTTACTAATAAAGAGACTGATATGATTTTGTATATCAGGTTCGGTATCTAATAACATTCGTTCAGAATCAATGTATTAGGAATACAGGGTGACAGTGACCAACAGACTTGGCTGCAACACTTGCACCGTTTTCTGTCTCATGAAACCTATCACCCGATCTCAGTTCTTTACCTATCTGTAGCCCATGTAACAAATTACATATGCGGGATCCTGATCCGGTATATCATATCCAGGACGTAAAGAATACTGAGAAACAGTTCTGTATAATGAACACACCCGAAGATGATGCATCAGTATGCACTTTCTTCGTTTAGGCGGCATAGGAATTCTGGTATTCCCCTAATTCCTGCTCTGTCTTATAACAATTATAAGTTGGAGCGGGACCAACGTTCCCCAGCTCAGTATAACAAGCGGGTTTGGTCAATACATCCGTATTATTATCTTGATTAAGGCGTGATATGGTCGCTACCTGGAGAGAGAGAGAGAAGAAAACACTCAGCGTATGCTCTTGCAAGAATAAATTGGTTATTATTTTATCTAATCAGGATGGCTCCCACTGTTTTTTATTAAATCTTCCTTCAAACCCTAAAAGGAAAGACTAGCCGGGATTAATTACACACTACAAGTTCGCCAATCTTTCAGCCAGGCCATGTGTCGGTACTTTGAGGGAGGTCCCCCGTGCTTTCGCACGAACCTAATTAATATAAACCTCGTTTTCCCATAGACGTAACCCCGTTGACACCTTCTAGACACCTACTTGATCGGCTAATTGTAATGTGTAAAACTCTCCCAGTAGTAACTCTTACTCGCAGCGGGTATCGGGATCCAACTATCTCATAGAAGGTATGCAATCTCATTGCAAATTTCAACACTTGAAATTCCCGATAATATTTTGCCCCTAGCGTACTATGACCTTGACACATGCCAAACAACCCATAGTCCACTAGTCAAGTTCAACCCGTACATTTCTTGATTGAATTAAACCCACCCGCATGACCCTTGACGCATGCCAAACAACGCCGTACGAATACCCTAATCCAATCGCATCGTATGCTAGCAGATAAGCACTAGTTAGCTACCGTACACTATGCCTTGACGCATGCCAAACTACCGCAGTACGAATACTAACTAGTACTTATCTGAAATGACGGAGGGCTACGATAGGTTTTTCTGAAAACCTATTGCGTAATGAACTTGATATCGTTGTAGAATCAAATGATTTTAAAATGGAGTGCTTTTGAGGCTTTTCTAGTTTTGTTAAAGGGGTCACTCCCGGTGAAGGGATCATCGGCCCTTTCCTCGTCGAATGAGGTGCAGGATATATTATATATACCTCTGTGCAAAGCAAAAACTATAGAAGCAATCAAAAGACAAACCGAGGGGTATAGCATCTGCCAGTTATTGCTAAAGGAGTCACTCCCGGTGAAGGGATCTCGGTCCTTTCCTTATCGAATAAGGTGCAGGATGTTCTACAAGGAACACCGCGATGCAAAGCAAGAACTGTAGCTACCTGTTTTATTTAGAAATTCGATTCCACAACATCTTTAGGTTTCTTTTCTTTCATTAATCATATTAATGAAGTCCCATCATTTAAAACACCTAAACATCACAGATAAATACGACGTACACTTATGTCATCCGCATTCGCCTCGATGTCCCCTCGTGCACCGTTAGGTTAGGTAACTAACAGCAGAGCGGGGCAGGACTAGCGCGGGTGTAAAACATAAGTAACGCCTATATAATATATCATATATACTATATACAGTATTTATCACAGAACATCAAATGATCACATCACAGATAACGCAGCAGAAAATATCATATGAAATATTGGATATACTAGGACGTCCGTGTTTTCAATACGAGCCAGTACAAAACACGGATTCCACGGTCGCGATGAATAGCCAAACCCACACCCCTAGACCCCTACGAGAGCGGCAAGAAACCCTACCAATTCTAGAGTTAGGAGATCCGGACTCGACTCCTCGAGTTGGTCTCCCACTGGACTCCAGAACCCGATTACTTATGCTCCCCTCCTTGGGTCTATCCTAGTGCGGAAAAGTAAATAATATACAAAAGGTGACATCTTCCGCAATCTGGAAGTGCCCCAATAAAAGAAAATTACATACAAGTTTTTACATGAATGAAAATGAAAAACACTCATCTCACATAAAAAAAACCCGGCTATTCAAACACGACGATCCAATATAACATATCCAGCAACACATAACATCACATGTCATCAACGTAAGTAAATATGCGCATCCCAATTGTCGTTGACATATAGCAACGAAACCGGCGATATCACATATTACACTTATGATCGCAGAAAAGAAAGTGTAAAACTACAACAGTTAGAATCCGCAACCTCCTTAGACATCACATGCCTAATCAAATGAATTACTTAGATATCTCATGCATAACAATTATAAACCTCGCATTTTAGTCTCATCATCGAAAACTCTTTCCAATATCAAGTCGGGCAATTCAACAAGATTCCCGACATCCTGATCAAATGCTCGTCGCAAACTTTTAGTAGGCGGCCGCACCCCCGACGCCGTCGACGAAGTGCACCAAGGCAGAACACCACTGCCATGAGCACCCGAACGGATGCTTTCGGCGACGGGGTTCTCCTACAGTCACTTGGTCGGGGCCATGGGGCGAGGATGTCTATTAAGTTTATCCGGGGAGTATCCGCGTACGCTACGTGATTGCGACGGATTTTTAATCACATCAAAATTCCGTGGCAACCGATCAAGTGAGACTAAAGTGCTATGTTTATAACATTCATTCAGTTATCTCATAACAACATGTGGATTCCAAATATTGTATCACATTCCAGATAAATAGAAAATGTTAAACTTTTCGATCGAACAATCAAACACCCAAGTTTTCCCAAAACAGCTCAACACATGAAATAAGTTTAAAAACACTCACTTCGTGCCTCAGTACCAACGGTCCAGCCGTAGAAAGGTCAAGCCAACGCCTCACATGTGGCACGCCGTACTGCCCCAAACCCTAAGGTTCAAAGGGCAGTTCAAGACGGTCACATAATCGAGTTAAGGTTTGTTGTTTTCTAGAGGGACCATCGCGTTACTTGCACTACTTAGACCGTTCTTAAACTACGGAAAGATCCAACACTTGCAAATTTCCCAACAGGGGAAAAATTGGGTATTTATATCCGGTCGAACTTTTTAACATATTCTAAATTATCCGGAAAAACACAGACAAAGTTAAAGATTCCGATCGAATCGTCGAACTCCCAATACAACCCAGAAAACTCAACACTTGAGTGTAAGTTAAAAATTCCCAGAAAATACAGCACTTAAATATAGAAATTACTGTGCAAGCCACGTGGAAAGATTCATCAATTTGGCCGCGGAACCGCCGCCCAAGCCAGGGTGGGGCCGCGGTTCCGCGGCGCTTCAGACGATTTAGGGGTCCCGTTTTGTACAGTAATTCTTATAAAACCCTGCTTATTTTTCTGCATATTTTTAATTCACAAAAATCCCAAATTCCAGAAAATGTCCAGAGAGTGGTTTGAGTTAGGGTTTCGGTGTTCGTTCGGATTTCTAACTTCGTCTACACTTCGCCTAAGGCTCTAACTAGGCTCTGATACCACTGTAGGGTTCCTAGACACACTAATGAGGTCTCACAAGGCATCAACCATGCCAAATTAAAATTTTTTCATGTGCCGACAAACCCTAATACGGATCGTTAACTAGAGGATAGGCGAAAACAAATGCGAATAAACAACTTTACTCTAAAGTGAAGTGACTACAACCTTTGTAGATCCGGTCCTCCACTTCCTTAGCTCCGTGATGATGTCCCTCCGCTGCGATCATCGGATCCCGGACTCTAGCGATGGTTTCGTCGAAGAAATGATCGGGCTAGGTCGTCGACTTCGATGCCGAAGATGATCTACGTCGAAGCAACTCAAGATCAAGCTCCAACTTCACCAAGTCAAGAAACTTGTGAAGAAAACACCCTATACTACTTAGCAAGTGGTAGAGGATGAAGAAATAGGAAGTGGGTTCACTTTGGATTTGGATTTCTCACTTGGAATCATCACTTGACATTTTTGAAGCAAGCTTTTCTTTTCTTTCTCATGAAGAAGAAGAAGAAGAAAAGAAAAATCAATTCAATTAAAAATGAAAAATCAAGTGAAGAGTTATCATAATGCAACCATGGGTGAGACTAACTCATGTAGAGAATGAACTAGGGTTTAGTTAAAGGGTTAGGGTTTAGGAAAGAAACAAAATGGTTTTGACTTTCAAAGCTTCATGAAGCTTCAAGTGAAATCCAAATAAAATCACCATTTTATTTCTTACCAAAATGAACAAATAAATAAATGAATAAGTAAATAAAGCAAATGAAATGAAACCCTAACCATTTTCTAAACATTGTTTAAATCAAACATACACCCAAGTTTGCATGTATCATCAAACATGATACAATCTTGTGCACAAAAATATATCACATATACAATGTGCACAAACAAGTGAGAAAAATATCTTAAGTGAACCAATATTAGTTAATGTAAAGTAATATATCAAATATATAATTATACATTAAATCAACACTTGATTTAACGATCCGGTCATACTGCATATAACCGACTAATATCAATAGTAACAACTTATCGAATCAACACTTGATCCGATAACCCGGCTATATCGCATATAACCGATCAATGTCACAAATCGCGAGAATCGAATACAGTATCACATACTGGTATTATTCTCGGTCCCGCACATATCTTATATGCGCTCCTATTTCATTTCACTTGAGCCAGGAAACCTCTGTGTAGGACTCTAAAGACTCATCAATACGCCGGCAGCAGATGATGATCATATCAAGCACCAACAAGCCGCAAGCGGTCTGCTAAACGTAACGGCCACCCGGGTATTGAGCGATCAGAAGATCGACGAGCAATCCTGCTCACACTCCTGTGAATCCAACCAGTAACACTTACCGTAAAGTCCGGTCTGATCGTCTGATATGTCGCATATCTCGCCTAGGGGTGGTAAACGTCAGACCCCAGCAGCTCGATAAGTCGTGTCGATATGAGGTCTATAACAGTTCGAGAAACTACTGGTAACACTTACCAGTAAATCTCAGCAAACCTGACCAGGGATTTCCGGTTATAGCCAATCGAACACAGCACAACATCAACTCCCTATACCGGGAGAGACGAATCCCCTCCTATCGCTCATTGCCTCTATATGATTCGGGACTGTACCCAAAAACTACCGTTTTGCACGCCCTCTTAGACGTGGTAAGGTGGAAATCAAAGCACAGTGGGAATCACAGAAGACTCTATGACGATCTCGGGTCTACAGACTAACCTGTACCAGTGTCACCAGAGAACTGCCATCTGACGTAAGGTATAATACCATCTGGGAGTTCTCGGCGAGTCCGTCCAGTGTACCCAGTCTCCACTGAGCACCCGTATATCATCTCTGATGTCAAACACCAATAGATATGGGATCATCCATCGTCCATCTGTATGGGTCGAGAAGGTATACGCTAGTCTACTTTGGTATATCGATGCCCCGTCTCGATACACCCACGACTAAGGACCTTGAAGGATGTACTTATGGACTACCATGTCCCCACTAGTATGATCCGCATCATAGTTCAGGTAGTCAAGTACACATCCTAAGGGCTTTACCAACATGTAGCAGAGAGACAATCAGTGTACACGTTAAGGTAAAGAGCAACCAGATAGCATACTATCATGTCGAGCAAGAAAGTCCTCCCTATATATGTCCAAGCATCCACTACATTATATATCCTATGTATAGTAATGGCCTCTAGGGCATACATATAACTAACAGTATCCTGGTATTCTTAGTAATGCCTCTTCCATAATCCTATTCATGACTGTAACCGTATATTTCTTTGCCGTCTCTCCAAAATCCCTTTATTTGTCTTTATTCATTTCCTTCTGTACACCCCTTTAAGCTAAGTGGTTTTCTTCCTTCTCTACCGTTCGGCACCAGCCTATGGTTTGGAAGAAGACTATCCAGTAAGCATAATAGGTGTACCCACCTAATCCTTGGAGTACTCGCAACATGAGAGAAGTTGATGATAAAAGACAATCTGAATAATACCTTATTCTATTTCTCCCGAACTGGGGAAAAAGCAAAGGTGAAATAGGAGCAACGATGAAGTACGCGGTTTGGTCGTGAATGATAACAGTCGCAATTTACTTTGCCCTCTTTCTAATCCCTTTTATTTTGTCTTTACATATTACCTTCTGTACACCCTACTTAGGCTAATTGGTTTTCTTCATTCCCTACCTTTCGGCACCTGCCTATGGTTTCGAATAAGACTATCCAATAAGCTTAATAGGTGTACTCTCCTAAACTAAGGAGCCCTTGCAACCTAAGAGAAGGTAATATTAAAAGACAACTGAATAAACCAATTCTATTTCTCCTGAACCTGGATCCATCCTCAAAGAAGTCCCTTCGAGTTCGTATATAACCATACGATGGATCTATCCAATGGAAGTGGATAACCGTAGTAATACGGGGTGTTCTGAGAAATGCAAAGGGTAAAAGAAGGAGCGGCAATGACTTATGCAACTAAGACAATCCAAAAGCCAGCATTTTAAGAAGGTTCGGTCAACTTGGTTACTGAGTCATAGTCTAGGGTCAGTCAAAGGTCACTGCCAGAGAGAGAGAGAGAGAAAAGAAACACTCTGCGTGCGCTCTAACCTTGATCAAAATGGTTATCACTTTATCTAATCAGGAAACCTCCCACTGTAATCTCAAATTCTCCTCCAAACCTGAAAGAAGAATTAGTCGAGATCACCCGAAGAGTAAACCAACTCATCAGTGAGAATCGGGATCCAACTATCATCGCATGATAACTTGATGGAAGCCACTCAAGTTATCACACTCCAGAAGGTATGCACATGCCTGGCAAGTTTCAGTTTCTTTAGAAACTCCCGATGTGATTTTTGCCTCATGCTCTTATGACCTTGACGAAGGTCAACAAATTATAAGTCACATGTCAAGTTCTACCCGTCATTGTCCAGGTTAATTTGAACCCACCCGCACAAGCCCTTGACGAAGGTCAACAAGGCTATACGACTGTCCCAAACCAACACATCTATCTATGCAACAAATGAATACCCAGCAGCTACCAAACACTATGCCATGACGAAGGTCAACAAACATAGCTTGAATACTACCGACCATCCATAAGAAACGACGGAGGGCTACGACTGGTTTTTGGCGAAAAACCTTTAACGTAATGAACTTGATCTCGCTGAAGGAACCTGATAGCTTTTTATATAAAAATATAGTGACGAAAACCTTTGCTAAAAAGGTCACTCCCGGTGAAGGGATCTCGGCTCTTTCCTTGTGGAATGAGGTGCAGGATATTCCAACTGAATACCGCGATGCAAAGCAACTTGTAATCAACTATAGTGAAGTTATTACCCTGACGTAAACTTCTGCCCAAGGGGTCTCTCCCGGTGAAGGGATCTCGGCCCTTGCCTCGTCGAATGAGATGCGGGATATTCTAACTGAATATCACTGTGCAAAACAAAAGGAAACATCTTTATAATAACTCCTTTTAAAATTTGTTCCAACAACATCAAATATAGGTTTGTTTTATCCTTGCATTGATAAGAATCAATGCAGTCCCAGCAATCAATCACACCAGAAAAGAACGAAAATAAAATGTACGTATATGCCATCCGCATTCGTCACTGGGTCCCGTCATCACCCGTTAGGTTACTTAACTGACGACAGAGCGGGGGATGGAGTAGCACGGGTGTAAAACATATACAAAATCTAATAGTGTATATATCAATATACAATAATCGCTCCAGGCGTGATAATATGCAACATTACAGAAAAATAATAAGCATCACAGAATAATACAGATAATCTGGGATCCCCAGGTTTCACAGAGCCGCTGCTGAAACCTGGCGTTCCCTTGGTCGTGTGGATAGCCTGTGCAATGAAACCTAGACCCCTACGGGTGCGGCAAGGTACCCGCCAAAACCTGAAGCGAGGTAGTCCCCCACATCATAGTGAATGGAACACCCGGCACTTCACGGAATCCGGTAAATTGAGCACCCCTCCTTGGGTCAACCTGTACCCCCTACGAGTACGGCGAATAGTCTGCCAATTCTAGAGTGAGCTCCCTTTGCCTCTCAAAGCCATGAGATACGGACCCGGTGCCCTCCAGAACCCGGCTATCCGTGCACTCCTTCGCGGGATAAACCTAGTACAGAAATAAAAATATGTACAACGGGTACATCGACCTCAACCCGGTCGTGCCCCAAAAGAATATTATACAACAGGCAGTGACGGCAGTCCACATGTTGGATGCTCGCCCCGCAATATCAAATGTACAAATAAATCCAAACTGCACTATCATTGCATCCTGCTATCCACCACGACATATCCGCAACAATACAGCACAACACAGAACATCAACGCGAATGTCACGTTCGCAAACCCGTCTAAAAGAACTATAGCAATCAAACGCGGTTTACCGATCAAATGACATTCCCGGTCGGAGATATAAAGTAAGTACTGTAAACTAACAAGTTTAAAATTTCGATCGACAAAATTTCCCGAAGTGGGCCCTACGAACAACTGGTGTACAGTAATAAAAACGGGGCCCAAAAGAATATACCAAAAAGCCACAATTTCCAAGAAGAACTTACTGGTGAAATTTGGAACACTGGTGCCACATACTGGCCGCGGTTCCACGGTCAAACCCAAGCTTTGACCGCGATTCCGCAGCGGTATAGTGGTAACACGTGCCAAAATTTCACAGTAATTCTTAAAAAACCTTGCTTAGTTTTCTGTAACATGAAAAATTATTTTTAGGCCCTTTAAAAAATCGACAGAAACTACAGCACTGGAATTTGCGGTTTTTCGAAAATTCGTTCGATCGATGTTTCAAACGTGTTAGCACAAGTTAGTATAGCTTAATGGTGAGGCTCTGATACCACTGTAAGTCCACGGTAGCGCTCCGGACGTCTAATAGACGCCAAATGCGGAACAAAAACTTTTTACAACTGGCGCTATCGTGTACCGTAACCCGGATCTACCATTAAAGCTAAACTAACAAACTACAAAGTGGGTAGAAGAGTTATACCGAACAATCCGAGTCCTTCGGTCTTTAGCCATCATCCTACGCTTGTTGCAGCTGCTCCGATCTCCTCGATCTCCAGTCTTGTCATCCAGGTGGCACCACGTCGACGGATCTTTAAACGGGCTCCCGCCTCTGAACCGAGGCAACTCGATCGTCAAGTTTGCTAAAAGAGACGACCAAGATGATGTAGATAATGAGTGGAACACTTTGTCTCGTTACGTCCAAGGCTGTGGACGAACGATTAATGAAGTTGCCAATTGGAATCGGGTAAATGGAAATTGGGCTATGAAATTTCCATACACTCAATTATCATAATCTTTTCTCTCAAAACCAAAATGAAAAACCATCCCACCTCACAATGAGAGGCCGGCCACTTAAAGAGAGGGGGAAGGTGAGTGTAGGAGAGGAGGGTGACCACAAGAATGATGAATCACCTTAACACCTAGTATGAAAGCATTTAAAGCAAACCAATCACAATTACTCTAGTCACCTTGTCATTAAATACACCATTAATGACCAAATGACTCACTAGCCTTGTCACCCTCTCTAGAACCTTCTAGAACACTGACTCACCTCATCAAGAAAAGATAAATCCGTATTTAACCGAATGTCAAAATACGGCTGATAGAAAACTGGAAACTGGCAACTTCCAAAAGTGATCCTGAAACGAATTTCAGGATAACCCCGTATCAGTATAAACATACCCGCATTTGTATTACGACGTAATACAAATACAACTGAGACAAGATATTATATCTACACAGTATAATACTGGGTTCCGGCTTAAATCAAAGCCTACCAGTATTATCTGTCCGAAAAACGACACGTGCGAAAACGCACGTGCTTTTTCCGAACCTTGCCATAAACCCATACGGCCTCTACAACGTTTCGCCCAAACTTGCGAAAGTGTGTGGGGGACTCTAATGACTCATCAACACACTGGCACTGGGTATAACCACTAGCACGTCAGAGGTACAAGTTGTACGTAACGGTTTGCCTATGTATTGATTGGAAGGGAAGCTGACGAGCGAACTCATCCATAAACCCTACTGAGCCTGACAGTGACAATGTATATACAGTCCGGTCTGTTCGTCTAAAGAGTATCGCATATCGAGTCTAGGGGGGTGGATAAAGTCAGACCCCTAATAACGCGATAATTCGTGTCGGTATGAAGCCCATCACCACCTGAGAAACTACTGATCCAAATCAGTAATTCTCCACTACCTCGACCGAGGATTCCTAGTGATGGCCACCCGTGCACTGCGCGACATCAACCCCCAATATCGTGAGAGACGAATCCCCGACGATCCGCTCACTTGCCTCCAATGTGGCTCGGGACTGTACCCAACTAAAACCTGTTTGCAAAACTCCTTTGAGCGTGGTAGGGTAGTAATCTAAGCACAGTGGGAACTCACATGAGACAAATGACGATCTCAGGTCGATGAACTAACCTGTACATATGTCACCAGGGAATTGCTCTCTGACGATATGTATAATACCAACTAGCAGATTCCCGGCGAGTCCTGTCTGGTGTACTCATAACCCAATGAGCATCTGTATACATCTTAGGTGAACCAACTAACACCAATGGCTTGTGAGACCGGCCACCGCCCCTCGTCGGGGTCTCGACTGTATACACTAGTCTACTCTGGAGTATCGATGCCCTGTCTCGAAACTCCCACGACTAGGGACACTTTTAAGGATGTGCTTACAGACCCCAGCTCCCACGTATATGATCGCCATCATACTGCTGGTAGTCAAGCAAGAATCCTATGGGCTCTATCATCATGCAATAGTGAACTAAAGCATGTATACGATGATAAAGACAAACCAGATAGCATACTATCATCTGGAGCAAGACTGTCATATCGGTATAGGTCCTGCCTCAATCATTGCAATCACATACCTGCGATCCAATAATTGACTTTGAGGGCACTATCTCCAACAAGTCGGCCCTTCTACGGATGGTTCATAGGAGCTGTGGCAATTTCTAGGTACTTTTTGAACTCCGCTCAAGTGTTGAGCTTGTTGGGAAATTTTGGGTGCTTGCTTATTCGATCGAAAAGTTTAACTTCATTTATTTATCTGTGATTGTGATACAATATTTGGAATCCACATGATTAGTTATGAGATAACTAGTTTGAATTTTATAAATCTAGCAGTTTAGTCTCATTTGATCGGTTGCCATGGAATTTTGATGTGGATCAAAAGTTCGTCGCAATTACGTAGTGTACGCGGATACTCGCCGAGTAACCTTACTAGATAGCCACGCCCCATTGCCCGACCAAGTGACTGTAGGAGAACCCCGTTGCCAAAATCATCCGTTCGGGTGCTCGCGGCCGCGGTGTTCCGCCTTAGTGCATTTCGTCGACGGCATCGGGGGGTGCGGACGTCTGCTAAAGTTTCCGACGAGTATTCGATCAGGTTATCAAGAATCTTGTTGAATTACCCGACAGGTTATTGGAAAGTTTTTTCAATATTGAGACTAAAATTCGGGATTTATAATTGTTAGACATGTGATGTCTAAGGAATTCAAATGGTTGGGCATGAAATCCAAAGTATGTGATACATGTCTAAGGTGGTTGCGGATTCCAATTGTTGTAGTTTTTCACTTTTTTTTCTGCGACCGTAAGTGTAATATGTATTGTATCGCTGGTTTCGTTGCTATATGTCAACGACAATTAGGATACGCATATTTACTTACGTTGATGACATGTGATGTTATGTGTTGCTGTGATATGTTATATTGGATCGTCGTGTTTTGAATAGCCGGGGGTTTTTATGTGAGATGAGAGTTTTTCATTTTCATTCATGTAAAAGCTTGTATGTAATATTCTTTTATTGGGGCACTTCCGGGTTGAGGATGATGTCACCATTGATGTATATTATTTACATTTCCGCATTAAGATAGACCCAAGGAGGAGAGCACAAGTAATCGGGTTCTAGAGTCCAGTGGGAGACCATCTCGAGGAGTCGAGACCGGGTCTCCTTACTCTAGAATTGGTAGGGTTGCTTGCCACTCTCGTAGGGGTCTAGGGATGTGTGTTTGGCTATTCATCATGACCGCGGAATCCGGATTTTTTATTGTCTTAATTAAAACACGGAATTCCTAGTATATCCAATATTTCATGTGTTCTTTTGCTGCTGATATTCTGTGATGTGATCACTTGATATGTTCTGAGACGAATGCCTATATTGTATATATGATATATAATAACTATTGCTGCTTTCGTTTCTTCTGTGATGCTTAGGAAGCATAATTGATGAGACTTCATTAATGAGATTAATGAAAGAAAAAGAAACCTAAAGATGGTGTAGAAACTTGTTTTAAAAACTGGTAGCTCTAGTTCATGTTTTGCATAGCGGTATTTCTTGTAGAATATCCAGCACCTTATTCGATAAGGAAAGAGCCGAGATCCCTTCACGGGAGTGACCTCTTTAGCGAAACTGTAACATTTCAAAAAAATAAAATATTATTTTTGGGGAATTTTTATAATTTAATATTAATTTTAAATGAATATTTTAATATTTCGGTATAATTAAATACCGATAAATTGGGGAAATTTTTTGAAAATTATAAGAATTACTAAAAGAGGGTGTTTCATGTGAATTATGCAAATTTTAAGTTTTTATGATTACTTATATGCTAATTTAGTGCTAATCACGATTAAAATCGCTAACCGCGCTTTAAGCGTATTTTGTGCAAACATGCACCATATCTTTTTTCTACACTTGTTGCATTTTCCTGGTATTTTGGGGTTACTATTGATGTGAGAATGAAAATAGAAAAGAAAAGGATAAGATTATAATATGGAGGTATGATTAGAGAGAGAAAGAGTGGGTGAGGGATCAACCCTTTCTCATGAGCCATCCCCCATCATTTTCCTCAATCATTTCTCTCCCCTCTCTTTCCCTTGCTGCTGCTGTTGTTGTCCTCTCTCCTCCTCCATCTTCAAACCCCCAAAACACCATGAAAATCACCCCAAAACCCAAATCCCATTTCACAAAAAAGGTGCACAAGCCCTCTAGCTACCCAATGGACCAAGAAAGTCTTCATTTTGGCGCTGTAGAGGATCCTTGAGATCTAAATGAGGTAAACCCTTTCACAATTATTGTAGTATTTCAAGTGATTTAGCCTCATTTCAAGTTTAATATCGTTTTGGAGAAGTTTAATGAGCTTTGAGAACTCAAGTTGGGAATTAGGGTTTGATTGGAGTAGAGATGGTGTAATAAGCCTTATTAGTGACCTTAAACCCCTCCCAATTATTAGAAAACCCAGACCAAACCCAAACTGGAACCTGAAATGGAAAAACAGAAACTTTGCATATCAGTTTTGTGAGGGTTTTTGGCGTGAATAGAAATCTAGGATGAACCGAGGCGTTTACGAGATAAATAAACAATACTAGGGGCTTAGATAGACCACCAGGAGACCACCCTCTGCACACAAGACCCTAACTCCCTAAGCAAACCGGCCTGGCCAGAATTTCTAGGTATGTGGCCGGCCCCCCTGGTAAAGTAGGTTCCCAGATTGCTTCAGTAGGTCATATTCACACTATATATCACTCCAGAGTTGTTTGGTTGCCCCGTTTTGGCATGAGTCAAAATCTGGGACCACTTTCTCTAGTTGCTGCTTTGATTTGAGTTATGGTTTTCCGTATTTCGATTTCTATATTTTTGTATTTGTGTGTTATCTCGATCATGTGACGTTTATACGTCTATCTTGAGTGATATCGGGTTGATTTGCGAGAGCTAACCATAGGTTC
Organism: Agapanthus africanus; assembly: GCA_030015575.1. NCBI lineage: Eukaryota > Viridiplantae > Streptophyta > Magnoliopsida > Asparagales > Amaryllidaceae > Agapanthus > Agapanthus africanus. The sequence continues at coordinate 164,874,291 of CM057349.1, forward strand.
TAACCTATAGGCTTTTAAGCGTATCATTTTGGTTTTCATGTGTCGTTTTGGTTTCGATTTGGTTTTAATGAGATGCGATACGTGTGACATGTAGGTACCCCCACGGTGATCCGAGACGATGAAGAAGATGGTGGCGACATCGACATCGGCAAGCAAGATCAAGGTGAGTAGATTATATCTACGGTGGAAGTCGAGTGGATGGCATATAGCACCCCCGCAGTTCGACACTTAGTATACTATATATATACTATATATATACGTATGATAGCGTTAAGTGTGTTATGGATATTCTAGATGTGATTAGGTGTATTATGGATAGATTCGGGTTTAGAAGTAAACTAGTATAGTTTCCTAGTTGCGAACCCTAGAATAGGTTTACACCCACACACACACACATGCTTGCTTGTTATACCTATACCTGGATGATGAGGATAGTGGATGATATTTGGAGATGAGTCGATGACTTTGGGCTTAGTGCCGTGATATCGGTGATATAATGTGGTTCGTATTTGGGATACGACACGAGATTTTAGTGGGCCTTTGGACGTGTGTTTCACACACGCACTTATATTTATAGAGATGGTATCGACTTGTACTAGACTTAGATCAGTACCCCAGATCAGGAGATATGATGATAAGGACACCAGATAATTGAATTAAACCCACCCGTACGACCCTTGACAAATGCCAAACAACGCCGTACGAATACCCTAATCCAATCTGCATCATATGCATAAGCAGATAAATACTAGTTAGCTACCGTACACTACGCCTTGACGAATGCCAAACTACCGTAGCACGAATACTAAGTAGTACTTATCTGAAATGACGGAGGGCTACGCAGGTTTTCAGAAAACCATGAGCGTAATGAACTTGATATCGTTGTAGAATCAAATGAAGTTTTTGTAATGGAGCGATTTTGAGGCTTTTGTAGTTTTGCTAAAGGGGTCACTCCCGGTGAAGGGATCGTCGGCCCTTTCCTCGTCGAATGAGGTGCGGTATATATCATATATATCACTGTGCAAAGCAGAAACTATAGAAGCAATCAAAAGTCAAACCGAGTGTGTAGCATCTGCCAGTTATCGCTAAAGGAGTCACTCCCGGTGAAGGGATCTCGGTCCTTTCCTCATCGAATAAGGTGCAGGGTATTTCAAATATACCGCTATGCAAAGCAAGAACTGTAGCTACCTGTTTTATTTAAAATTTGATTCTACAACATCATTTGGTTTCTTTTCTTTCATTAATCACATTAATGAAGTCCCATCATTTAAATACCTAAACATCACAGATAAATACGACGTACACTTATGCCATCCGCATTCGCCTCGATGTCCCCTCGTGCACCGTTAGGTTAGGTAACTAACGACAGAGTAGGGCAGGGCTAGCGCGGGTGTAAAACATAAGTAACGTCTATATAATATATCATATATACTATATAAAGTATCTATCAGAGAACATCACATGATCACATCACAGATATCGCAGCAGAAGAAACATATGAAACATTGGATATACTAGGACGTCCGTGTTTTCAATACGAGCCAGTATAAAACACGGATTCCACGGTCGTGATGAATAGCCAATCCCACACCCCTAGACCCCTACGAGAGCGACAAGCAACCCTACCAATTCTAGGGTTAGGAGACCCGAACTCGACTCCTCGAGATGGTCTCCCACTGGACCCTAGAACCCGGTTACTTGTGCTCCCCTCCTTGGGTCTATCCTAGTGCAGAAAAGTAAATAATATACAAAGGGTGACAGCTTCCGCAACCTAGAAGTGCCCTAAATAAAAGAATATTACATACAAGTTTTTACATGAATTAAAATGAAAAACACTCATCTCACATAAAAACCCCCGGCTATTCAAACACGACAATCCAATATAACATATCCAGCAACACATAACATCACATGTCATCAACGTAAGTAAATATGCGCATCCCAATTGTCGTTGACATATAGCAACGAAACCGGCGATATCACATATTACACTTACGGTCACAGAAAAGAAAGTGTAAAACTACAACAATTGGAATCCGCAATCTGTTTAGACATCACATGCCTAATCAAATGAAATACTTAGACATCACATGCCTAACAATTATAAACCCCGCATTTTAGTCTCATTATCGAAAACTCTTTTCAGTATCAAGTGAGACTAAACTGCTAGATTTATAACATTCATTCAGTTATCTCATAACTGTTTGTGAATTCCAATTATTGTATCCCATTCCGGATAAATAGAAAATATTAAACTTTCCGATCGAACATTCGAACACCCAAGTTTTCCCGAAACCGTCCAACACATGAAATAGGTTCAAAGACATTCACTTCATGCCTCAGTACCAACGGTCCAACCGTAGAAAGGTCAGGCCAACGCCTCACATGTGGCACGCCGTACTGCCCCAAACCCGAAGGTTCAAAGGGCAGTTCAAGACGGTCACATAATCGAGTTAAGGTTTGTTGTCTTCTAGAGGGACCATCGCGTTACTTGCACTACTCAGAACGTCCTTAAACCATAGAAAAATCCAACACTTGGAAATTTTCCGGCAGGGGAAAAGTTGGGTATTTATATCCGGTCGAACTTTTTAACATATTCCAAAGTTATCCGGAAAACCACATAGACAAGATTTGATAATCCGATCGAATCGTCGATTCCCAATACAACCCCAGAACACTCAACTCTTAAGTCAAATTAAAAATTCCTAAAAAATTCAGCATAATAAAATAGTAATTACTGTGCAAAACGGGAGTGATGATGTCATCATATTGCCGCGGAACCGCCGCAGAAGCCAGGCTTCTGCCGCGGTTCCGCCGCACTCTATACTGTTCATTTGAAATATTTTGCACCGTAATTCTTAGAATTCCCTGCTGAATTTTTTAAGCATTTTTAATATGGAAAAATCCCAGATTTTAGAAAAAGTCCAGAGAGCACTTGGGTTTTAGGGTTTCGGGTTCGTTCGGGTTTCAAACGTCGTCTAGACTTCGCCTAAGGCTCTAGCTAGGCTCTGATACCACTGTAGGGTTCCTAGGCACACTAGGTCTCACAAGGCATCAACCATGCCAATTTCAATTTTTATGGGTGCCGAGAAACCCTAATACGGATCGTCGACTAGAAATTTAGGCGAGATACGAATCTAGTTAACAACTTAACTAAAGATAAGAAGCTACAACCTTTGTAGATCCGGATATCCACTTCCTTGGCTCCACGTAGGCGTCCTCTCACTGTCCATCTCGAATCCCGGACTCAATCGTCGGCTTGATCGGAGAAATGGGCGGACTAGGTCGTCGGCTTCGTGCCGAAGATGATCTACGTCGAGGCATAACAAGTTTAAGCTCCGACTTCACAAATTTGTGAAACTTGTGAAGAAAACACCCAAAACAACTTGGCAAGAGGTAGAGGGTGAATAAATAGGAGGTGGGTTCACTTTAGAATTGGATTTCTCACTTTAGAACTCAAGTTGCCATTGATGGCATCAAGCTTTCTTTCTTGAAGAAGAAGATCAAGAAGAAGGAAATATTATGATAAGTTCATCAAAAATGAAAAAGAAATGAATACTTATCATAATAGGAACCATGGTTAGGTGTAGAGAATTGACCAAGGTTAGAAGAGTGGTTAGGGTTAAGCATGAAGACAAATTGGTCACTTTGGTCAAAGCTTAAGAAAGTGATTAGGGTTTTAATTATCCATTCTTTTATTTATTGATTTTGGAAAAAGAATGGGATAAGAATACAAAATGGTTGCTTTCTTTACACTTAACCAAATGAGCAAGCATCATCAAACATGATACAAAGATGTGCACAAAAGTATATTACATATACAACTTGCACATCAAGTGAGAAAATCCATTTAAAGTGAACCAATACTAGTTAATGCAAAATAATATATCAAATATATAATTATACATTAAATCATTAAATCAACACTTGATTCAATGATCCGGTCATGTCGCACATAACCGACTAGTATACAATGTATCGATTTATCGAATCAATGATTCGATAACTAGGTTATATCGAATATAACCAATCGATATATTCATCGCGAGAATGGAATACGGTATCACATACACGCATTATTCTCGGTCCTGCACATATCTCATATGCACTCCTATTTCGTTTCGCTTGAGCCAGGAAACCTCTGTGTAGGACTCTAAAGACTCGTCAATACGCCGGTAGCAGATGATGATCATATCAAGCACCCACAAGCCGCAAGCGGTCTGCTAAACGTAACGGCCATCCGGGTATTGAGCGACCAGAAGATCGACGAGCTAGCCCGCTCACACTCCTGTGAATCCAACCAGTAATACTTACCGTACAGTCCGGTCTGTTCGTCTGATATGTCGCATATCAAGTCTAGGGGTGGTAAACGTCAGACCCCAATAACCGATAAGTCGTGCCGATGTGAGGCTCATAACGGGTCGAGAAACTGCTGGTAACACTTACCAGCAAATCTCTGATCAGCCCTGGCCAGGGACTTCCCTGTTATGGCCAATCGAGCACAGCGCAACATCAACCCCCAATACCGGGAGAGACGAAACCCCTCCTATCGCTCATTGCCTCCATGTGACTCGGGACTGTGCCCAAAGACCACCGTTTTGCACGCCCTCATGGACGTGGTAAGGTGGAGATCAAAGCACAGTGGGAATCACACAAGACTCTATGACGATCTCGGGTCTACAGACTAACCTGCACAAGTGTCACCTGAGAACTGCCATCTGACGTGAGGTATAATACCATCTGGGAGTTCTCGGCGAGTCCGTCCAGTGTACCCAGTCTCCACTGAGCACCCGTATATCATCTCTGATGTCAAACACCAATGGATATGGGATCATCCATCGCCCATCTCATGGGTCGAGAAGCGTATACGCTAGTCTACTCTGGTATATCGATGCCCCGTCTCGATACACCCACGACTAGGGACCTTGAAGGATGTACTTATGGACTACCATGTCCCCACTAGTATGATCTGCATCATAGTCCAGGTAGTCAAGTACACATCCTAAGGGCTTTACCAACATGTAACTACAAGACAGTTTAAAGAAACAAGTGTACATGTTAAGATAAAGAGCAACCAGATAGCATACTATCATATCGAGCAAGAAAGTCATCTCTATATATGTCCAAGCATCCAATATAATATACATCATCTGTACAATACTGGCCTCTAGGGCATACATACAACTAACAATCTCCCACTTGCACTAAGGCCAGCTGCTGTAGTATCGCATACCGAGCATCCCGAAGAGTCTCTCAAACTGTATCTGGGGAATGGCCTTAGTGAGTGGATCCGCCGTGTTGTTCTTCGTGTCAACCCTCCCGACCTCGATCTCCCGGCGATCAACTATCTCCCGGATCAGGTGATACCGCCTCAGAATATGCCTGGATCGCTGATGGGACCTGGGTTCCTTGGCCAAAGCCACCGCTCCATTGTTATCACAATACGAAGGTATTGGATGCTCAATGGATGGAACCACTCCAAGTTCAGTAATGAACTTCTTGATCCAGACAGCCTCTTTGGCAGCATCGTTGGCAGCGATGTATTCAGCCTCCATCGTCGAGTCTGCCACGGTTTCCTGCTTGGAACTCTTCCAGCTAACCGCCCCTCCGTAAAGGGTAAAGACAAAGCCCGACTGCGACTTAGAGTCGTCCTTATCACTCTGGAAGCTCGAATCGGTAAAGGACTCCACTTGGAGTTCTCCGTTACCATACACCAAGAGCATCTCTTTAGTCCTTCGCAAGTACTTGAGAATGCTCTTCACAGCTGTCCAGTGACTCTCTCCAGGATCAGCTTGATACCTGCTCACTATACTTAGTGAGTATGCTACATCGGGTCTGGTATATAGCATCGCATACATGATAGAGCCTACAGCCGAAGCATAGGGTATCCCTTGCATGCGAGCTCTCTCCAAATCAGTCTTAGGAGACATCTCTTTGGAGAGAGTGACTCCAGAGATCGTGGGCAAGTTCCCACGCTTGGATTCTTCCATACTAAACCTTTTTAGTATGGTGTCAATGTACCTGGATTGGGACAATCCCAATATCCGTTTGGATCTATCTCTATAGATCCTAATTCCCAATATGCAGGAGGCATCACCAAGATCTTTCATTGAGAATCTTTGTGATAAGAAGAGCTTGACCGATTGCAGCATAGGAATATCATTTCCTATCAAGAGTATGTCGTCCACGTACAATACGAGGAAGACAACCTTACTCCCTGCCACCTTCTTGTAGATACAAGGTTCATCTGGATTTTTGACGAAATCAAACTCTTTGATAACGACGTCAAAGCAGATGTTCCAACTCCGCGATGCTTGCTTTAATCCATAAATGGATTTAAGCAGCTTGCACACCTTCCCGCTGCTCCCACTGTCTACGAAGCCCTCTGGCTGAGTCATGTACACGCACTCTTCTAAATCACCATTTAGAAAGGCGGTCTTAACATCCATTTGCCAGATTTCGTAATCATGATATGCAGCGATGGTGATTGATGTGAAAATTTATGTTTGTAGTTAACCGCAATCAGAACGGTGTCGCGCGTAGCTAGACCGAGGTGAGTACGGGTCGTCCTCTGGGAAACGTGGAACCTTTTACTTTTACTTTAGATGTGTTGAGAAAGAGAGGAGGAATAAAAAATTTTGTGAAAAGATTCTAGATCTACTTTAAACAAGAATGTAAAATATAGATCTAGATTATTTTAGAGATTTAAATAATATTATAATAGGGCTTGTAGGGTTCGTTAGGATTTAGTAGTTATGGACGATTAATTAAAGTTACCCTTTTTATCCATTAATAGATTTAGAACTAGAACGACGGTGATGCGTGTAGATTAGGGTTTCTGGAGGGAAAAGGAATCCCACTCTTAACCCTTATCTCGACACGGAACTCCGTTCATTTCTAGCCTTTACCAAAACAATCATTAATCTAATCTCTAATCGCGGTCGGAACTAGCAAGGAATTGCTAGTGCGCCCGATTAGGATGTTAATGATTATTTTAATAAAGTTCCTAAACTTTATAGGACTTAAAAAGGGTTTAATTATTTTCATCGCCCATTAGCCTACCCTAATCCTACGAACCCTAACAAGCGGAGAATTACTCGCGCATGTTAGGAAAAGAAGATGAAAAGATAGAGAGGGAAAACATAATGTAAAATACAAAAGAATTAAATAAAACAACTACCTTTATTAATCAACTTGAACAATCTACACTTTATTCCTTAGAAAATGATTACAAAAACTTGGTTTTCTTCTCGAACTCTTCCGAAGGAGGTAGATGAACAGTTGATGATCAGCCTGGATGCGTGAGCCGTCTTGGACTTCGTGATCTCTTCGGCTTGATAGCTTTTCCAAGAGGCTCTCGGTGCCTTTTTATAGTGCAAAGCCAGAATCTTATTGTTGAAAACTTGGTAAAATATAGCTTGGATTCACACCAGAAAATCTTGCCTTCCAATTCCACAAAAGTGCGGCGGATCCGCGGCCCAAGGGTGGGTTTGGCCGCGGATCCGCGCTCAAGGGTGGGGATCATTTGATGATTTTTCTTGTGCTTTCATCTGGTGACATTTGGCAATCCTAGGCATCTTCAGAATCTGAAAATCTTTTCTCGGTTGCTTCCAGACTTGGTCTCCAAGTTTTGCTTCTTAATTTGGCAAGATTTCTTCAACAAATTGATTTGTTTGATAAATTCTGCATAACAACTTGGAAAATTCTGCACAATAATCTCAAATAATATTTAGTAGACTTAGTCCTACTAGGATTTGGTCAATAGATTTATTTGCATACATTTTCCTACCAAATGATAATTAAAATATATTAACACATGGAAAATGGTGTTTTAACACTTAAACCCTCATATGTATAATATATTAAAATAAAGTCCTTTTTTTAATATAAAAAATAGTAGGAAAAATGTAATACAAATGTGCAGTTTTATCAACTGAACAAATACCCCCAAACTTATCTTTGATCGTCCCGAGCAAACTAGTTTATTTAAGAGGAGAAAAAGAAAGGAGAAAACTAAGCACACTTTCGTAGGCAGACACGATTGCACTGAGCACGTGCAACAAGCCGTTAAACCTCTAGGTGTCCCTAGTAGGAGGAGTGTTGTCTCCTGAGGGTTTTCAGCGGATTACACCCACAAAATCCAATAACAAAAGAGAGATGGTGAAATTTACATATAAAGACAAGAACCATAAAAGAAATACTTTGAAAAGAAGAGTTTCCAACTATGCTAGCTTTTCAGTTGTCATGAGCCCTATCTTAATAGTCATGAAAAAATGTTAGAAATCACATTATCCCTCAATAAAACATCGTCTTTATTCTTCATTCCTACCTTTCTTCCAAACATTGATCATATAACCCCGTGTGTGAAATGGACATCCCTACACTCGGAGAATTCAATTCAAGCTATCATACTCTTGTCCATCTACCTTAGTACTTTTTAATTTAATGAATATTAAAGATTTGCTCACACATTTTCATGCGACCGTTAATACTTCTTGAGGTACTAACTAACCGATTACTCATGTGCTTGCTAATTAGGTGATAATATTTTCCTCGTCTTGCACCACCTAAGGCTTAGCAGTGACTCCCAAACCAGTTGGCTTTAGGGTACTAGGTGAAGAGGCACCCTCGCTATATTTTTTTATTGCTGCCTTGGCAATAACAAAACCAGTGTTCATTTTTTTCTTTTCACCATTTTTATATTTTCTTCATTTTTTTTTCATTTCCTTCATACTTTGGCTTTTAGACAAGAGCATTTCAAGGTATCCTCTACTATCCCGAGTTTCAAGACGTGTGTAGGTGCATATTGTAGGGTATCAACATTCAAATGTTTGGCTTTCAGAATAGAAACTATTTTTCAGACTTATTTTTATCCTCAGATTAGTGACTTCCTTCATCTTACTAACCCTTGGGACAACAGCTCATAACTACTTATTACTAGTTCGTTTAAGAAAACTTCTAATTTTCTTGGTTTTCTTAAACTATTCCTATCTTTTGGATGTAATTTTTCACTTTCTACTCTTTTGTTATAAAAGAATTTTTTTTTTTTTTTTGAAAATGTTGTGCTTATGCAAAATATGATGCAAATTGATGTGTAAATAAGCACAAACCTCCCCCAAACCTGTTTACAGCAGTGTCCTCACTGATGTCATCCGTTAAGCTCAAAAAAACCTGTAGACTTGGAAGGAAATTATTAATGGGGGCAAGAATATATGAAAGTGAAAATCCTCCCCCAAACTTATTTTAGGCTCACAATTTTGTAAAAATCATTTTCTTTCAAGAGCCAAAATATACCACACCCCCCAAACTTGAGTTAAACACTTTTAATCTTTTAAAATCATACGAGGGGGTCAAGGTTATTGGTCAATGCCAAGCTTTGAAAAGACCGAAGGTCAACACCAACCATTCAAAAATTTTATCAATGAAGCACCAAGATTGGTGGAAGAACATGTCACCTATTGACGTGAAGAAGTGGGGAGGTGACAAGAGGTGTAATGGAAAAAGATTGCGTCTCAATTTAGAGAGACGACATAGTGATAGTAATGATGGACTACTCGCATTATCATGATTGTCCAAAAGAGGGGGTGGAGGTCCAATTTCTTCATCTTGGAGTTGATTTATCTCAACACCCGTATCTTTTAAAAATGCGAGTTCATCAGCGAAAATTTCCTCAAAGCTTTCATCAATACCCCGAAGAATAATATCATCAGAAAAAATAGGGTGATCGTCAGACTCTATAAAAAGTTCCTCATCAGTGTTGGATGTTGACCCGGAAAACTCGGTGGAAGAGTCCGTATCAAGCAACAACATATGAAAAGAGTCAGTATCATGAGATTGATCAAATTCGCTGCTGTCGACATCCATTAATTCGACAGAACACACATGAGCATAGGGTTCGGAGGGTTCACTTCCCAACTTGTAAATGTTAAGCTCAATTGACTTCTTTCCAAAGGATAGGGTCATAGAGCTGTTTCTACAATTGATTACTGCGTTGGAAGTGGCCAAAAAGGGTCGACCGAGTATCACCGGGATTTGATTGCGTGGGTTTGCTACAGGTTGTGTATCTATAACGATAAAGTCCACAGGGAATATGAATTCCCCGACTTTGATTAACACATCCTCTAGCTCACCCCTTGGTTGGGTGATAGATCGATCGGCCATCTGAAGAGTGCAATGCGCAGGTTTTAACTCTCCGATTCCTAATTGCTCATAAACCGAATACGGAAGCAAGTTAACACTAGCACCTAGATCGAGTAGAGCACGATTAATATTTTTACCCCCAATAGAAATTGAAATTGTAGGACTTCCGGGGTCCTTTCGTTTCTTGGGAAGTTGTTGTGTAAAAGCGGTGCTCACATTACTCGCAAGGAAAACTTTTTTAGGTACTTGAACTTTTCTCTTCCTAGTGCACAAGTCCTTTAGGATTTTCGCATATGACGGAACTTGTTGAATAGCATCTAGGAGAGGAATGTTTATGTTAACTTGCTTAAAAATTTCCACAATCTTCTCCATTTGTGGACTTGGTCTGTTGCCCCTTAACCTGTTTGGATAAGGTGCTTGATCAATAAGTTTTGGGTCCAGCGTTGGAGAGGATTGTGGGGACGGATTCGATCCCAAAACTGGAGTGGGAATCGACTTAGATGGATTTGGTGAAATGGGCGAAGGGTTCGAGCCTTGGGGAAAACGGAGAATAGGCTCGGATGAAGGTGGAAGACTAGACGAATTAGGGGAAGAAGAAAGAGGAGAAGAAGGAGAAGGGGTATCAAATGTGTCACTATCATCAAATTGCTCACCCACTTGGTTATTCAGCACTCTCCCCGATCTCAACGTAGTAATGGCATTCACATTATGACTTTGTGAATGGCCAGGATTCGGTAGGGGTTGAGATGGGAGCTTCCCTTTCTCTCTCGCACTCATTGCGACGTTTAACTGTGCGATTTGGTTTTCTATTGATTTAATACTCTCACCATGGGAGGAGGAGTTTTTCGTTAGGGTATCAATAGAAGACCTTATCTCAGCCGAATTTTGCATGGATTGTTTCATGAACATATCCAAAGTTTGTGCAAGTGAGTTGTCAGTACCGGCCACTTGTGGTGTAGAAATGTTGGCCGGATTTTGGAAATTTTGTGACTGAAAGGGGGGCTGATTCTGTGGTTGTGGTTGCTGTGGAGGAGGTCTTTGATAATTACTTTATTGGTTTTGATTCCAAGCAAAGTTAGGATGATTCCTCCATCCTTGATTATATGTGGAAGAATAAGAATCATTTCTAGGTCGCTGCTGAAAAGCAGCATTAGCTTGAAACGATGCATTCATAGGACATTCTTCCGTTAAGTGTGAAGGATCCGAACAGCAACCACAAATGGTCTTAGGAAGCGTGACCTGATTTAGGGAGAATGTTGAGAACTTGTTTTCAATAGCATCGAGTTTCTTCTGAATCGCTGCCATTTCGGCTTTTACTGCGACAGAAACATCGAGCTGGTGAATACCTCCCTTAGTTGAAGGTGGTCTTACGCTTTCCCACTGCAAAGTGCTTTCTGCGAGATCTTCCAGGTATTTCCAAGCTTCACCATCATCTTTAGACATGAAATTGCATTGACACATTGTTTCAAGCATCTGCTTTGTCGCTGGATTAATGCCCTCATATATAATCCGACATAAATCCCATCTTTGTATTCCGTGATGGGGGCATTGGACAAGCAGATCCTTGAAACGTTCAAAGCACTTCCAAAATGGTTCGTTGGGAAGTTGGGTGAACTGGTTGATCTCGCTCCTAATATGTGCAGTCTTATGGTTTGGGTAAAACTTCTTAAGAAATGCTATGACAAATTCATCCCAATTAGTGATAGAGTGTGCGGCAGTATTGTAAAGCCATTTTTCTGCCAAGTCGCACAGTGTGAATGGGAGAAGACGTAAGCGCGTAGCATCTAAAGTCAATTGTGAAGTACCCATCATTGCGCATACGTTTTCGAATTTGGTGATGAAAACGTACGCGTCTTCCGACTCAAGCCCGTGAAATTTGGGCAGCAGATTGATGTAGTGGGGTTTAATTTCGAAATTATCCCCGTTAGGTGGTGGAAGAGATAAACAAGTAGGAAGGGGACCACGAATAGGATAGCATCTCTCTTGGAGAGAGATGCGTGGTGGATTCTGCGCACCTTCGGGCAGTGGCAGCGTGGTGTTATACTCTGATGGAGTGCCGTCCATCACGGTTGATGTGGTGTATGGTGGGGGAAAAGAAGATGAAGAAGTACCGACTTCGGCGTCGATAGCAGGAACGCGGACAAAACGGGCACTAGGATCCCGTGTCCAGCCGAGCATGCACTAAGCGGGTTTAGTGCAAGTGGCAGCGTGTGTGTGATTTTAAAATTGGCTTGTTTTGAAAAATGTGAGACTCAAGACAAATCTCCCTAAGATGCACAAGCAACCCTAGAACTAAGGTCACCTAGGTCCAGTCTCTAGACCGCTCCTAGACTTCCAAAGGACAAGCCGCAGGATAAATCCTCTACCGCCTCCGTACTACCCTTGTAGCCAGATAAGTGCCAGGTAAGTGGGAAGGAACCACGTCGTGGGCCTAATTAAAAACCACTAGCCTTTGTCACACTTGCCTAGGCACTACAAAAGTAATGCGGATAAACGATAGATTACCCACGACCTTCCTCTGTCCTTATTGAGCGCGACAGTCCTTAGAGTCTGGTCTAGATATTTTTTAAATTAATGAAGGGTTGATCTATATGCTCAGTTTGTGATTTGTGGGGCTTAGGAAGGGTGATGAAATCCCCACCTAATCTTGATTTGGTCTTTGCCCCTTAAAGTCCGTATTAAAATATGCAAAACAAAACCAATCACAAAACTTTTGCAAAAGATTTTTGAGCGGCGCTATTTTGCAAAGAATCCTGCAGAAAATAGATTTTATTGGATTTGAGAGGAGAGAGAAGGAGTTGAGAATCTTACCAGAGAAGTGTGAAACCCTAGATCTCCTGTTTCCTCAAGTCCGTGACTCCAGATTCCTCGCAAAAATTCACACACAAATCGTTAAATATGTAATTTGCAGTTTTGTGTTAAAAATGATATGGCTCGTCTAAGAATTCAACACAAATAGTAAAAATAAAAATTACGCACGTATCCCCGGCAACGGCGCCATTTGATTGATGTGAAAATTTGTGTTTGTAGTTAACCGCAATCAGAACGGTGTCGCGCGTAGCTAGACCGAGGTGAGTACGGGTCGTCCTCTGGGAAACGTGGAACCTTTTACTTTTACTTTAGATGTGTTGAGAAAGAGAGGAGGAATAAAGAATTTTGTGAAAAGATTCTAGATCTACTTTAAACAAGAATGTAAAATATAGATCTAGATTATTTTAGAGATTTAAATAATATTATAATAGGGCTTGTAGGGTTCGTTAGGATTTAGTAGTTATGGACGATTAATTAAAGTTACCCTTTTTATCCATTAATAGATTTAGAACTAGAACGACGGTGATGCGTGTAGATTAGGGTTTCTGGAAGGAAAAGGAATCCCACTCTTAACCCTTATCTCGACACGGAACTCCGTTCATTTCTAGCCTTTACCAAAACAATCATTAATCTAATCTCTAATCGCGGTCGGAACTAGCAAGGAATTGCTAGTGCGCCCGATTAGGATGTTAATGATTATTTTAATAAAGTTCCTAAACTTTATAGGACTTAAAAAGGGTTTAATTATTTTCATCGCCCATTAGCCTACCCTAATCCTACGAACCCTAACAAGCGGAGAATTACTCGCGCATGTTAGGAAAAGAAGATGAAAAGATAGAGAGGGAAAACATAATGTAAAATACAAAAGAATTAAATAAAACAACTACCTTTATTAATCAACTTGAACAATCTACACTTTATTCCTTAGAAAATGATTACAAAAACTTGGTTTTCTTCTCGAACTCTTCCGAAAGAGGTAGATGAACAGTTGATGATCAGCCTGGATGCGTGAGCCGTCTTGGACCTCGTGATCTCTTCGGCTTGATAGCTTTTCCAAGAGGCTCTCGGTGCCTTTTTATAGTGCAAAGCCAGAATCTTATTGTTGAAAACTTGGTAAAATATAGCTTGGATTCACACCAGAAAATCTTGCCTTCCAATTCCACAAAAGTGCGGCGGATCCGCGGCCCAAGGGTGGGTTTGGCCGCGGATCCGCGCTCAAGGGTGGGGATCATTTGATGATTTTTCTTGTGCTTTCATCTGGTGACATTTGGCAATCCTAGGCATCTTCAGAATCTGAAAATCTTTTCTCGATTGCTTCCAGACTTGGTCTCCAAGTTTTGCTTCTTAATTTGGTAAGATTTCTTCAACAAATTGATTTGTTTGATAAATTCTGCATAACAACTTGGAAAATTCTGCACAATAATCTCAAATAATATTTAGTAGACTTAGTCCTACTAGGATTTGGTCAATAGATTTATTTGCATACATTTTCCTACCAAATGATAATTAAAATATATTAACACATGGAAAATTGTGTTTTAACACTTAAACCCTCATATGTATAATATATTAAAATAAAGTCCTTTTTTTAATATAAAAAATAGTAGGAAAAATGTAATACAAATGTGCAGTTTTATCAACTGAACAGATGGCAAGCATGATCCGAATGGATTTAAGCATAGCCAGTGGAGAAAAGGTTTCGTCATAGTCCACACCTGGTCTTTGAAGAAAACCCTTTGCTACAAGTCTAGCTTTGAAAGTCTCCACTTTCCCATCTACACCAAGTTTTTTCTTGAAGATCCACTTGCTTCCGATGGGTTTTACCCCTTCAGGAGCAACATCCAAAGTCCATACTTTGTTGGTGTCCATGGATTCCATCTCGGACCGCATAGCATCCAGCCATTTCACTGAGTCCCTACTCGTGATGGCCTGCTCGAAACTAGTTGGGTCATCATCTTCCATGATGCAATCTTCGCTTCCACCGTCAATGAGAAAACCGTAGTATCTCTCAGGTGGACGAGAAACCCTGCTAGATCGGCATAGAGGCTGGGGTTCGTCGGGTACTACTGAATCCTCTGGTTCTACTAAAACTTCAATTATAGTTTGTGTTGCTGGAACCTCTTCCAGTTCTACCTCAATGCCACTAATCTGTTTCATAAGAAAACCTTTTTCTAAGAAAGTGGCATGTCGAGAAACAAACACATTTTGTTCCTCGGGGTGGTAGAAGATATACCCTTGTGAATTTTTGGGATATCCTACAAACTTACATAAGACTGATCTTGCCTCGAGTTTGTCCGGATTTTGTCTTTTGACATAGGCTGGACAACCTCATATCTTAACATACTTAAGAGATGGTCTCTTCCCTTTCCATATCTCATATGGAGTGGTAGGCACTGATTTGGTAGGAACCATATTCAATAGGTGTATGGCCGTCTCAAGCGCATACCCCTAGAAGGAAATAGGTAACTCAGCTGTACTCATCATTGAACGCACCATATCTAATAGGGTGCGATTCCTCCGTTCTGATACACCGTTGTGCTGTGGTGTATAAGGTGGAGTAAGCTGAGAGAGAATCCCATTCTCTTTTAGATAATCTTGGAACTCATTGCTCAAGTATTCTCCTCCTCGATCAGATCGAAGGATTTTAATACTTTTGCCCGTTTGGTTCTCTACTTCTTGCTTATATTCTCTGAATTTCTCAAAAGCTTCAGACTTGTGTTTCAATAGGAACACATGCCCGTATCTAGAGAGATCGTCAGTGAATGTAATGAAGTAGGAAGAACCGTTCCTGGTATGGGTAGACATGGGACCGCATACATCACTATGTACCAGTCCCAAGAGTTCAGTAACTCTTTCTCCGTGTCCACTAAACGGAGCTTTGGTCATTTTTCCTTTGAGACATGAATGGCAAGTATCATAAGATGATAATTCGAACGGATTCAAATAACCATCCTTATGTAACTTAGCCAGTCGTGTCGCATTGATATGACCAAGTCTACAATGCCACAAGTAGGATTCGTTCATTTCTGAACTTTTCCTCTTGTGTGTGTTTTGTATATTGAGGACTGTATTTTGATTTAGAATGAATATGCCATTATGTAACGAGCCTGATGCAATCAACTTTTGATCTAGGAATATGTTCATAACATTATCCTGTACTACAAAATTATATCCTTCTTTACTCAATAAAGAAACTGATATAATGTTGCACATCATGTTCGGTATATAATAGCACTCATTCAGAATCATTGTATCACCACTTGGTAATACTAGGAGATATTCGCCAACTGCTTTGGCTGCAACATTTGCCCCATTCCCAACTTGAACGGAATGATCACCTTTTCCCAGTTCTCTACCTTTCCGTAGCCCATGTAACTGCTTACATATATGGGATCCTGATCCGGTATCTAATACCCAGGACGTATGGTGAACTGAGAAACAGTTCTCAATAACAAACACACCCGAAGAAGGTGCATCATTATGCACGTTCTCCGTTTGGGCGGCGTGAGAATCTAGATATTCTCCTGTTTCCTGTTCAGTCTTATAACATTTATAAGATAGAACGGGTCCAACGTTCCCCTGCACAGTATAACATGCGGGTTCGGTCAATACATCCATATTATTATCTTTATTAGGGCATGAAATGGTCGCTACCTGGAGAGAGAGAGAAGAAAACACTTTAGCGTATGCTCTTGCAAGATCAGATTGGTTATTATCTTATCTAATCAGGATGGCTCCCACTGGTTTTTATCAAATCTTCCTTCAAACCCATAAAGGAAAGACTAGCCGGGATTAATTACACACTACAAGTTCGCCAATCTTTCAGCCAGGCCAGTATCGGTACTTTGAGGGAGGTCCCCCGTGCTTTCGCACGAACCTAATTAATGTAAACCTCGTTTTCCCAGAGGTGTAACCCCGTTGACACCTTTCTAGACACCTACTTGATCAGCTAATTGCAATGTGTAAAACTCTCCCAGGAGTAACTCTTACTCGCAGTGGGTATCGGGATCCAACTATCTCATAGAAGGTATGCAATCTCATTGCAAATTTCAACACTTAAAATTCCCAATAATATTTTACCCCTAGTGTTCTATGACCTTGACGAATGCCAAACAACCCATAGTCCACTAGTCAAGTTCAACCCGTACATTTCTTGATTGAATTAAACCCACCCGCACGACCCTTGACGAATGCCAAACAACGCCGTACGAATACCCTAATCCAATCTGCATCATATGCATAAGCAGATAAATACTAGTTAGCTACCGTACACTACGCCTTGACGAATGCCAAACTACCGTAGCACGAATACTAAGTAGTACTTATCTGAAATGACGGAGGGCTACGCAGGTTTTCAGAAAACCATGAGCGTAATGAACTTGATATCGTTGTAGAATCAAATGAAGTTTTTGAAATGGAGTGATTTTGAGGCTTTTGTAGTTTTGCTAAAGGGGTCACTCCCGGTGAAGGGATCGTCGGCCCTTTCCTCGTCGAACGAGGTGCGGTATATATCATATATATCACTGTGCAAAGAAGAAACTATAGAAGAAATCAAAAGTCAAACCGAGTGTGTAGCATCTGCCAGTTATCGCTAAAGGAGTCACTCCCGGTGAAGGGATCTCGGTCATTTCCTCATCGAATAAGGTGCAGGGTATATCAAATATACCGCTATGCAAAGCAGGAACTGTAGCTACCTGTTTTATTTAAAATTTGATTCTACAACATCATTTGGTTTCTTTTCTTTCATTAATCACATTAATGAAGTCCCATCATTTAAATACCTAAACATCACAGATAAATACGACGTACACTTATGCCATCCGCATTCGCCTCGATGTCCCCTCGTGCACCGTTAGGTTAGGTAACTAACGACAGAGCAGGGCAGGGCTAGCGCGGGTGTAAAACATAAGTAACGTCTATATAATATATCATATTGTTGGAGATAGTGCCCTCAGAGTCAATTATTGGATCACAGGCACATGATTGCAATGATTGAGGGAGGACCTATCCCGGTAGGACAGTCTTACTCGAGATGATAGTATGTTATCTGGTTTATCTTTATCATCGTGTATTGCTTTAGGTGACCTGACATGTCGCTATTACACGTTGATAGAGCCCCTAGGATTCTTTCTTGACTACCAGCAGTATGATGGCGATCATATACGTGGGAGCTGGGGTCTATAAGCACATCCTTAAAAGGTCCCTAGTCGTAGGAGTTTCGAGACAGGGCATCGATACTCCATTAGTAGACTAGTGTATACAGTCGAGACCCCGACGAGGGGCGGTGGCCGGTCTCACAAGCCACTGGTGTCAGTTGGTTCACCTAAGATGTATACAGGTGCTCATTGGGTTATGAGTACACCGGACAGGACTCGCCGGGAACCTGCTAGTTGGTCATATACCAGATGTCAGATAGCAGTTCCCTGGTGACATGTGTACAGGTTAGTTCATCGACCTGAGATCGTCATTTGTCTCGTGTGAGTTCCCACTGTGCTTTGATTACTACCCTACCACGGCTCAAAGGAGTCATGCAAACAGGTTTTAGTTGGGTACAGTCCCGAGCCACATGGAGGCAGTGAGCGGATCTGCAAGGGTTCGTCTCTCCCGGTATTGGGGGTGAGGTCGCGCTGTGTCTAGCAGAGCCATTACACAAAGCCCTCGGCCGAGGCAGGAGATTTACTGGTAGGTATTCCAGTAGTATCTCAGGGTGTTCTGGGATACGCTCCGACACGACTTGTACCGCTTTTGGGGGTCTGACTTTTACCAACCCCCTAGGCCCGCCATGCGATACTCATAGACGAACGGACCGGACTGTACGGATATTGTCACTGACAGGCTCAGTAGGGTGTCAGGATGAGTTCGCTCATCGACGTCCCTTTTGGTCAATAGCTGGTGGCCCGTCACGTATTGGCTTATACCTCTGACGTGCTAGTGGTTAAATCCACAGCCATAGTATTGACGAGTCTTTAGAGTCCACCACACACTCAGTTACTCAAGTTTCGGGCGAAACGCTGTAGAGGCCGTATGGAGATATGGCAGGGTCCGATCAGATACGTGCGGTATTGCACGGGTCAGGATCGGACGGTTTGTAATAGTAGCCGTATGGATATATGGCAGGGTTCGATCAAGATACGTGTGGTATTGCACGGATCAGGATCGAACGGATATTACTAGCCGGCTTTGGTTTAAGCCGGATCCTAGTTTAGTACAGTGTAGATTTTGTCTCTTTGCATTTGTATCCGGAAGGAATACAGATGCGGGTGTGTATGCACAGTATCGGGGTTTTCCTGTAATTTATTACGGGACCAGTTTTCTGGAGTTGCCAGTTTGCATTCCGTTCCGGCCGGTTTTCCTTTGTTCTTTCCCGGCCGGACTTTTCCGATGGAGCGGGTTATTTGCAAGTTTGCAAATAACATTTTGTGGAGGGCTTTCTTGCTTATTGGTGGCATCATGATAGTTTTTCATGATGAGATTCTTTTTCCTTCTTATCACTTGCTTTTTGGTGATTTGAGGTGATTAGAGTTTGATGTGGATTTGTTATGATGATGTTTAGGTTGTGGTCACCCTCCACCTTTTCCTACACATATATACTATATAAAGTATCTATCAGAGAACATCACATGATCACATCACAGATATCGCAGCAGAAGAAACATATGAAACATTGGATATACTAGGACGTCCGTGTTTTCAATACGAGCCAGTATAAAACACGGATTCCACGGTCGTGATGAATAGCCAATCCCACACCCCTAGACCCCTACGAGAGCGGCAAGCAACCCTACCAATTCTAGGGTTAGGAGACCCGAACTCGACTCCTCGAGATGGTCTCCCACTGGACCCTAGAACCCGGTTACT
This sequence comes from Agapanthus africanus, assembly GCA_030015575.1. Classification (NCBI taxonomy): domain Eukaryota; kingdom Viridiplantae; phylum Streptophyta; class Magnoliopsida; order Asparagales; family Amaryllidaceae; genus Agapanthus; species Agapanthus africanus. The sequence goes on from CM057349.1 coordinate 164,894,100, forward strand.
TGTGCTCCCCTCCTTGGGTCTATCCTAGTGCAGAAAAGTAAATAATATACAAAGGGTGACAGCTTCCGCAACCTGGAAGTGCCCTAAATAAAAGAATATTACATACAAGTTTTTACATGAATTAAAATGAAAAACACTCATCTCACATAAAAAAAACCCAGCTATTCAAACACGACAATCCAATATAACATATCCAGCAACACATAACATCACATGTCATCAACGTAAGTAAATATGCGCATCCCAATTGTCGTTGACATATAGCAACGAAACCGGCGATATCACATATTACACTTACGGTCACAGAAAAGAAAGTGTAAAACTACAACAATTGGAATCCGCAATCTGTTTAGACATCACATGCCTAATCAAATGAAATACTTAGACATCACATGCCTAACAATTATAAACCCCGCATTTTAGTCTCATTATCGAAAACTCTTTTCAATATCAAGTGAGACTAAACTGCTAGATTTATAACATTCATTCAGTTATCTCATAACTGTTTGTGAATTCCAATTATTGTATCCCATTCCGGATAAATAGAAAATATTAAACTTTCCGATCGAACATTCGACCACCCAAGTTTTCCCGAAACCGTCCAACACATGAAATAGGTTCAAAGACATTCACTTCATGCCTCAGTACCAACGGTCCAGCCGTAGAAGGGTCAAGCCAACGCCTCACATATGGCACGCCGTACTGCCCCAAACCCGAAGGTTCAAAGGGCAGTTCAAGACGGTAACATAATCGAGTTAAGGTTTGCTGTCTTCTAGAGGGACCATCGCGTTACTTGCACTACTCAGAACGTCCTTAAACCACAGAAAAATCCAACACTTGGAAATTTTCTGGCAGGGGAAAAGTTGGGTATTTATATCCGGTCGAACTTTTAAACATATTCCAAAGTTATCCGGAAAACCACATAGACAAGATTTGATAATCCGATCGAATCGTCGATTCCCAATACAACCCCAGAACACTCAACTCTTGAGTCAAATTAAAAATTCCCAGAAAATTCAGCATAATAAAATAGTAATTACTGTGCAAAACGGGAGTGATGATGTCATCATATTGCCGCGGAACCGCCGCAGAAGCCAGGCTTCTGCCGCGGTTCCGCCGCACTCTATACTGTTCATTTGAAATATTTTGCACCGTAATTCTTAGAATTCCCTGCTGAATTTTTTAAGCATTTTTAATATGGAAAAATCCCAGATTTTAGAAAAAGTCCAGAGAGCACTTGGGTTTTAGGGTTTCGGGTTCGTTCGGGTTTCAAACGTCGTCTAGACTTCGCCTAAGGCTCTAGCTAGGCTCTGATACCACTGTAGGGTTCCTAGGCACACTATAGAGGTCTCACAAGACATCAACCATGCCAATTTCAATTTTTATGGGTGCCGAGAAACCCTAATACGGATCGTCGACTAGAAATTTAGGCGAGATACGAATCTAGTTAACAACTTAACTAAAGATAAGAAGCTACAACCTTTGTAGATCCGGATATCCACTTCCTTGGCTCCACGTAGGCGTCCTCTCGCTGTCCATCTCGAATCCCGGACTCAATCGTCGGCTTGATCGGAGAAATGGGCGGACTAGGTCGTCGGCTCCGTGCCGAAGATGATCTACGTCGAGGCATAACAAGTTCAAGCTCCGACTTCACAAATTTGTGAAACTTGTGAAGAAAACACCCAAAACAACTTGGCAAGAGGTAGAGGGTGAAGAAATAGGAGGTGGGTTCATTTAGAATTGGATTTCTCACTTTAGAACTCAAGTTGCCATTGATGGCATCAAGCTTTCTTTCTTGAAGAAGAAGATCAAGAAGAAGGAAATATTATGATAAGTTCATCAAAACTGAAAAAGAAATGAATACTTATCATAATAGGAACCATGGTTAGGTGTAGAGAATTGACCAAGGTTAGAAGAGTGGTTAGGGTTAAGCATGAAGACAAATTGGTCACTTTGGTCAAAGCTTAAGAAAGTGATTAGGGTTTTAATTATCCATTCTTTTATTTATTGATTTTGGAAAAAGAATGGGATAAGAATACAAAATGGTTGCTTTCTTTACACTTAACCAAATGAGCAAGCATCATCAAACATGATACAAAGATGTGCACAAAAGTATATCACATATACAACTTGCACATCAAGTGAGAAAATCCATTTAAAGTGAACCAATACTAGTTAATGCAAAATAATATATCAAATATATAATTATACATTAAATCATTAAATCAACACTTGATTCAATGATCCGGTCATGTCGCACATAACCGACTAGTATACAATGTATCGATTTATCGAATCAATGATTCGATAACTAGGTTATATCAAATATAACCAATCGATATATTCATCGCGAGAATGGAATACGGTATCACATACACGCATTATTCTCGGTCCTGCACATATCTCATATGCACTCCTATTTCGTTTCGCTTGAGCCAGGAAACCTCTGTGTAGGACTCTAAAGACTCGTCAATACGCCGGTAGCAGATGATGATCATATCAAGCACCCACAAGCCGCAAGCGGTCTGCTAAACGTAACGGCCATCCGGGTATTGAGCGATCAGAAGATCGACGAGCTAGCCCGCTCACACTCCTGTGAATCTAACCAGTAACACTTACCGTACAGTCCGGTCTGTTCGTCTGATATGTCGCATATCAAGTCTAGGGGTGGTAAACGTCAGACCCCAATAACCGATAAGTCGTGCCGATGTGAGGCTCATAATGGGTCGAGAAACTACTGGTAACACTTCCCAGCAAATCTCTGATCAGCCCTGGCCAGGGACTTCCCTGTTATGGCCAATCGAGCACAGCGCAACATCAACCCCCAATACCGGGAGAGACGAAACCCCTCATATCGCTCATTGTCTCCATGTGACTCGGGACTGTGCCTAAAGACCACCGTTTTGCACGCCCTCATGGACGTGGTAAGGTGGAGATCAAAGCACGGTGGGAATCACACAAGACTCTATGACGATCTCGGGTCTACAGACTAACCTGCACAAGTGTCACCTGGGAACTGCCATCTGACGTGAGGTATAATACCATCTGGGAGTTCTCGGCGAGTCCGTCCAGTGTACCCAGTCTCCACTGAGCACCCGTATATCATCTCTGATGTCAAACACCAATGGATATGGGATCATCCATCGCCCATCTCATGGGTCGAGAAGCGTATACGCTAGTCTACTCTGGTATATCGATGCCCCGTCTCGATACACCCATGACTAGGGACCTTGAAGGATGTACTTATGGACTACCATGTCCCAACTAGTATTATCTGCATCATAGTCCAGGTAGTCAAGTACACATCCTAAGGGCTTTACCAATATGTAACTACAAGGCAGTTTAAAGAAACAAGTGTACATGTTAAGATAAAGAGCAACCAGATAGCATACTATCATATCGAGCAAGAAAGTCATCTCTATATATGTCCAAGCATCCAATATAATATACATCATCTGTACAATACTGGCCTCTAGGGCATACATACAACTAACAATCTCCCACTTGCACTAAGGCCAGCTGCTGTAGTATCGCATACCGAGCATCCCGAATAGTCTCTCAAACTGTATCTGGGGAATGGCCTTAGTGAGTGGATCCGCCGTGTTGTTCTTCGTGTCAACCCACCTAACCTCGATCTCCCGGCGATCAACTATCTCCCGGATCAGGTGATACCGCCTCAGAATATGCCTGGGTCGCTGATGGGACCTGGGTTCCTTGGCCAAAGCCACCGCTCCATTGTTATCACAATACAAAGGTATTGGATGCTCAATGGATGGAACCACTCCAAGTTCAGTAATGAACTTCTTAATCCAGACAGCCTCTTTGGCAGCATCGTTCGCAGCGATGTATTCAGCCTCCATCGTCGAGTCTGCCACGATTTCCTGCTTGGAACTCTTCCAGCTAACCGCCCCTCAGTAAAGGGTAAAGACAAAGCCCGACTGCGACTTAGAGTCGTCCTTATCACTCTGGAAGCTCGAATCGGTAAAGGACTCCACTTGGAGTTCTCCGTTACCATACACCAAGAGCATCTCTTTAGTCCTTCGCAAGTACTTGAGAATGCTCTTCACAGCTGTCCAGTGACTCTCTCCAGGATCAGCTTGATACCTGCTCACTATACTTAGTGAGTATGCTACATCGGGTCTGGTACATAGCATCGCATACATGATAGAGCCTACAGCCGAAGCATAGGGTATCCCTTGCATGCGAGCTCTCTCCAAATCAGTCTTAGGAGACATCTCTTTGGAGAGAGTGACTCCAGAGATCGTGGGCAAGTTCCCACGCTTGGATTCTTCCATACTAAACCATTTTAGTATGGTGTCAATGTACCTGGATTGGGACAATCCCAATATCCGTTTGGATCTATCTCTATAGATCCTAATTCCCAATATGCAGGAGGCATCACCAAGATCTTTCATTGAGAATCTTTGTGTTAAGAAGAGCTTGACCGATTGCAGCATAGGAATATCATTTCCTATCAAGAGTATGTCGTCCACGTACAATACGAGGAAGACAACCTTACTCCCTGCCACCTTCTTGTAGATACAAGGTTCATCTAGATTTTTGACGAAATCAAACTCTTTGATAACGACGTCAAAGCAGATGTTCCAACTCCGCGATGCTTGCTTTAATCCATAAATGGATTTAAGCAGCTTGCACACCTTCCCGCTGCTCCCACTGTCTACGAAGCCCTCTGGCTGAGTCATGTACACGCACTCTTCTAAATCACCATTTAGAAAGGCGGTCTTAACATCCATTTGCCAGATTTCATAATCATGATATGCAGCGATGGCAAGCATGATCCGGATGGATTTAAGCATAGCCACTGGAGAAAAGGTTTCGTCATAGTCCACACCTGGTCTTTGACGAAAACCCTTTGCTACAAGTCTAGCTTTGAAAGTCTCCACTTTCCCATCTACACCAAGTTTTTTCTTGAAGATCCACTTGCTTCCGATGGGTTTTACCCCTTCAGGAGCAACATCCAAAGTCCATACTTTGTTGGTGTACATGGATTCCATCTCGGACCGCATAGCATCCAGCCATTTCACTGAGTCCCTACTCGTGATGGCCTGCTCGAAACTAGTTGGGTCATCATCTTCCATGATGCAATCTTCGCTTCCACCGTCAATGAGAAAACCGTAGTATCTCTCAGGTGGACGAGAAACCCTGCTAGATCGGCGGAGAGGCTGGGGTTCGTCGGGTACTACTGAATCCTCTGGTTCTACTAAAACTTCAGTTATAGTTTGTGTTGCTGGAACCTCTTCCAGTTCTACCTCAATGCCACTAATCTGTTTCATAAGAAAACCTTTTTCTAAGAAAGTGGCATGTCGAGAAACAAACACATTTTGTTCCTCGGGGTGGTAGAAGATATACCCTTGTGAATTTTTGGGATATCCTACAAACTTACATAAGACTGATCTTGCCTCGAGTTTGTCCGGATTTTGTCTTTTGACATAGGCTGGACAACCCCATATCTTAACATACTTAAGAGATGGTCTCTTCCCTTTCCATATCTCATATGGAGTGGTAGGCACTGATTTGGTAGGAACCATATTCAATAGGTGTATGGCCGTCTCAAGCGCATACCCCCAGAAGGAAATAGGTAACTCAGCTGTACTCATCATTGAACGCACCATATCTAATAGGGTGCGATTCCTCCGTTCCGATACACCGTTGTGCTGTGGTGTATAAGGTGGAGTAAGCTGAGAGAGAATCCCATTCTCTTTTAGATAATCTTGGAACTCATTGCTCAAGTATTCTCCTCCTCGATCAGATCGAAGGATTTTAATACTTTTGCCCGTTTGGTTCTCTACTTCTTGCTTATATTCTCTGAATTTCTCAAAAGCTTCAGACTTGTGTTTCAATAGGAACACATGCCCGTATCTAGAGAGATCGTCAGTGAATATAATGAAGTAGGAAGAACCGTTCCTGGTATGGGTAGACATGGGACCGCATACATCACTATGTACCAGTCCCAAGAGTTCAGTAACTCTTTCTTCGTGTCCACTAAACGGAGCTTTGGTTATTTTTCCTTTGAGACATGAATGGCAAGTATCATAAGATGATAATTCGAACGGATTCAAATAACCATCCTTATGTAACTTAACCAGTCGTGTCGCATTGATATGACCAAGTCTACAATGCCACAAGTAGGATTCGTTCATTTCTGAACTTTTCCTCTTGTGTGTGTTTTGTATATTGAGGACTGTATTTTGATTTAGAATGAATATGCCATTATGTAATGAGCCTGATGCAATCAACTTTTGATCTAGGAATATGTTCATAACATTATCCTGTACTACAAAATTATATCCTTCTTTACTCAATAAAGAAACTGATATAATGTTGCACATCATGTTCGGTATATAATAGCACTCATTCAGAATCATTGTATCACCACTTGGTAATACTAGGTGATATTCGCCAACTGCTTTGGCTGCAACATTTGCCCCATTCCCAACTTGAACGGAATGATCACCTTTTCCCAGTTCTCTACCTTTTCGTAGCCCATGTAACTGCTTACATATATGGGATCCTGATCCGGTATCTAATACCCAGGACGTAGGGTGAACTGAGAAACAGTTCTCAATAACAAACACACCCGAAGAAGGTGCATCATTATGCACGTTCTCCGTTTGGGCGGCGTGAGAATCTAGATATTCTCCTGTTTTCTGTTCAGTCTTATAACATTTATAAGATAGAACGGGTCCAACGTTCCCGTGCACAGTTTAACATGCGGGTTCGGTCAATACATCCATATTATTATCTTTATTAGGGCATGAAATGGTCGTTACCTGGAAAGAGAGAGAAGAAAACACTTTAGCGTATGCTCTTGCAAGATCAGATTGGTTATTATCTTATCTAATCAGGATGGCTCCCACTGGTTTTTATCAAATCTTCCTTCAAACCCTAAAAGGAAAGACTAGCCGGGATTAATTACACACTATAAGTTCGCCAATCTTTCAGCCAGGCCAGTATCGGTACTTTGAGGGAGGTCCCCCGTGCTTTCGCACGAACCTAATTAATGTAAACCTCGTTTTCCCAGAGGCGTAACCCCGTTGACACCTTTCTAGACACCTACTTGATCAGCTAATTGCAATGTGTAAAACTCTCCCAGGAGTAACTCTTACTCGCAGTGGGTATCGGGATCCAACTATCTCATAGAAGGTATGCAATCTCATTGCAAATTTCAACACGTAAAATTCCCAATAATATTTTACCCCTAGTGTTCTATGACCTTGACGAATGCCAAACAACCCATAGTCCACTAGTCAAGTTCAACCCGTACATTTCTTGATTGAATTAAACCCACCCGCACGACCCTTGACGAATGCCAAACAACGCCGTACGAATACCCTAATCCAATCTGCATCATATGCATAAGCAGATAAATACTAGTTAGTTACCGTACACTACGTCTTGACGAATGCCAAACTACCGTAGCACGAATACTAAGTAGTACTTATCTGAAATGACGGAGGGCTACGCAGGTTTTCAGAAAACCATGAGCGTAATGAACTTGATATCGTTGTAGAATCAAATGAAGTTTTTGAAATGGAGCGATTTTGAGGCTTTTGTAGTTTTGCTAAAGGGGTCACTCCCGGTGAAGGGATCGTCGGCCCTTTTCTCGTCGAATGAGGTGTGGTATATATCATATATATCACTGTGCAAAGCAGAAACTATAGAAGCAATCAAAAGTCAAACCGAGTGTGTAGCATCTGCCAGTTATCGCTAAAGGAGTCACTCCCGGTGAAGGGATCTCGGCCTGTCCTCATCGAATAAGGTGCAGGGTATATCAAATATACCGCTATGCAAAGCAAGAACTGTAGCTACCTGTTTTATTTAAAATTTGATTCTACAACATCATTTGGTTTCTTTTCTTTCATTAATCACATTAATGAAGTCCCATCATTTAAATACCTAAACATCACAGATAAATACGACGTACACTTATGCCATCCGCATTCGCCTCGATGTCCCCTCGTGCACCGTTAGGTTAGGTAACTAACGACAGAGCAGGGCAGGGCTAGCGCGGGTGTAAAACATAAGTAACGTCTATATAATATATCATATATACTATATAAAATATCTATCAGAGAACATCACATGATCACATCACAGATATCGCAGCAGAAGAAACATATGAAACATTGGATATATTAGGACGTCCGTGTTTTCAATACGAGCCAGTATAAAACACGGATTCCACGGTCGTGATGAATAGCCAATCCCACACCCCTAGACCCCTACGAGAGCGGCAAGCAACCCTACCAATTCTAGGGTTAGGAGACCCGAACTCGACTCCTCGAGATGGTCTCCCACTGGACCCTTGAACCCGGTTACCTGTGCTCCCCTCCTTGGGTCTATCCTAGTGCAGAAAAGTAAATAATATACAAAGGGTAACAGTTTCCGCAACCTGGAAGTGCCCTAAATAAAAGAATATTACATACAAGTTTTTACATGAATTAAAATGAAAAACACTCATCTCACATAAAAACCTCCGGCTATTCAAACACGACAATCCAATATAACATATCCAGCAACACATAACATCACATGTCATCAACGTAAGTAAATATGCGCATCCCAATTATCGTTGACATATTGCAACGAAACCGGCGATATCACATATTACACTTACGGTCACAGAAAAGAAAGTGTAAAACTACAACAATTGGAATCCGCAATCTGTTTAGACATCACATGCCTAATCAAATGAAATACTTAGACATCACATGCCTAACAATTATAAACCCCGCATTTTAGTCTCATTATCGAAAACTCTTTTCAATATCAAGTGAGACTAAAGTGCTAGATTTATAACATTCATTCAGTTATCTCATAACTGTTTGTGAATTCCAATTATTGTATCCCATTCCGGATAAATAGAAAATATTAAACTTTCCGATCGAACATTCGAACACCCAAGTTTTCCCGAAACCGTCCAACACATGAAATAGGTTCAAAGACATTCACTTCATGCCTTAGTACCAACGGTCCAGCCGTAGAAGGGTCAAGCCAACGCCTCACATGTGGCACGCCGTACTGCCCCAAACCCGAAGGTTCAAAGGGCAGTTCAAGACGGTCACATAATCGAGTTAAGGTTTGTTGTCTTCTAGAGGGACCATCGCGTTACTTGCACTACTCAGAACGTCTTTAAACCAAAGAAAAATCCAACACTTGGAAATTTTCCGGCAGGGGAAAAGTTGGGTATTTATATCCGGTCGAACTTTTTAACATATTCCAAAGTTATCCGGAAAACCACATAGACAAGATTTGATAATCCGATCGAATCGTCGATTCCCAATACAGCCCCAGAACACTCAACTCTTGAGTCAAATTAAAAATTTCCAGAAAATTCAGCATAATAAAATAGTAATTACTGTACAAAACGGGAGTGATGATGTCATCATATTGCCGCGGAACCGCCGCAGAAGCCAGGCTTCTGCCGCGGTTCCGCCGCACTCTATACTGTTCATTTGAAATATTTTGCACCGTAATTCTTAGAATTCCCTGCTGAATTTTTTAAGCATTTTTAATATGGAAAAATCCCAGATTTTAGAAAAAGTCCAGAGAGCACTTGGGTTTTAGGGTTTCGGGTTCGTTCGGGTTTCAAACGTCGTCTAGACTTCGCCTAAGGATCTAGCAAGGCTCTGATACCACTGTAGGGTTCCTAGGCACACTATAGAGGTCTCACAAGGCATCAACCATGCCAATTTCAATTTTTATGGGTGCCGAGAAACCCTAATACGGATCGTCGACCAGAAATTCAGGCGAGATACGAATCTAGTTAACAACTTAACTAAAGATAAGAAGCTACAACCTTTGTAGATCCGGATATCCACTTCCTTGGCTCCACGTAGGCGTCCTCTCGCTGTCCATCTCGAATCCCGGACTCAATCGTCGGCTTGATCGGAGAAATGGGCGGACTAGGTCGTCGGCTTCGTGCCGAAGATGATCTACGTCGAGGCATAACAAGTTCAAGCTCCGACTTCATAAATTTGTGAAACTTGTGAAGAAAACACCGAAAACAACTTGGCAAGAGGTAGAGGGTGAAGAAATAGGGGGTGGGTTCACTTTAGAATTGGATTTCTCACTTTAGAACTCAAATTGCCATTGATGGCATCAAGCTTTCTTTCTTGAAGAAGAAGATCAAGAAGAAGGAAATATTATGATAAGTTCATAAAAAATGAAAAAGAAATGAATACTTATCATAATAGGAACCATGGTTAGGTGTAGAGAATTGACCAAGGTTAGAAGAGTGGTTAGGGTTAAGCATGAAGACAAATTGGTCACTTTGGTCAAAGCTTAAGAAAGTGATTAGGGTTTTAATTATCCATTCTTTTATTTATTGATTTTGGAAAAAGAATGGGATAAGAATACAAAATGGTTGCTTTCTTTACACTTAACCAAATGAGCAAGCATCATCAAACATGATACAAAGATGTGCACAAAAGTATATCACATATACAACTTGCACATCAAGTGAGAAAATCCATTTAAAGTGAACCAATACTAGTTAATGCAAAATAATATATCAAATATATAATTATACATTAAATCATTAAATCAACACTTGATTCAATGATCCGGTCATGTCGCACATAACCGACTAGTATACAATGTATCGATTTATCGAATCAATGATTCGATAACTAGGTTATATCGAATATAACCAATCGATATATTCATCGCGAGAATGGAATACGGTATCACATACACGCATTATTCTCGGTCCTGCACATATCTCATATGCACTCCTATTTCGTTTCGCTTGAGCCAGGAAACCTCTGTGTAGGACTCTAAAGACTCGTCAATACGCCGGTAGCAGATGATGATCATATCAAGCACCCACAAGCCGCAAGCGGTCTGCTAAACGTAACGGCCATCCGGGTATTGAGCGATCAGAAGATCGACGAGCTATCCCGCTCACACTCCTGTGAATCCAACCAGTAACACTTACCGTACAGTCCGATCTGTTTGTCTGATATGTCGCATATCAAGTCTAGGGGTGGTAAACGTCAGACCCCAATAACCAATAAGTCGTGCCAATGTGAGGCTCATAACGGGTCGAGAAACTACTGGTAACACTTACCAGCAAATCTCTGATCAGCCCTGGCCAGGGACTTCCCTGTTATGGCCAATCGAGCACAGCGCAACATCAACCCCCAATACCGGGAGAGACGAAACCCCTCCTATCGCTCATTGCCTCCATGTGACTCGGGACTGTGCCCAAAGACCACCGTTTTGCACGCCCTCATGGACGTGGTAAGGTGGAGATCAAAGCACGGTGGGAATCACACAAGACTCTATGACGATCTCGGGTCTACAGACTAACCTGCACAAGTGTCACCTGAGAACTGCCATCTGACGTGAGGTATAATACCATCTGGGAGTTCTCGGCGAGTCCGTCCAGTGTACCCAGTCTCCACTGAGCACCCGTATATCATCTCTGATGTCAAACACCAATGGATATGGGATCATCCATCGCCCATCTCATGGGTCGAGAAGCGTATACGCTAGTCTACTCTGGTATATCAATGCCCCGTCTCGATACACCCACGACTAGGGACCTTGAAGGATGTACTTATGGACTACCATGTCCCCACTAGTATGATCTGCATCATAGTCCAGGTAGTCAAGTACACATCCTAAGGGCTTTACCAACATGTAACTACAAGACAGTTTAAAGAAACAAGTGTACATGTTAAGATAAAGAGCAACCAGATAGCATACTATCATATCGAGCAAGAAAGTCATCTCTATATATGTCCAAGCATCCAATATAATATACATCATCTGTACAATACTGGCCTCTAGGGCATACATACAACTAACAATCTCCCACTTGCACTAAGGCCAGCTGCTGTAGTATCGTATACCGAGCATCCCGAAGAGTCTCTCAAACTGTATCTGGGGAATGGCCTTAGTGAGTGGATCCGCCGTGTTGTTCTTCGTGTCAACCCTCCTGACCTCGATCTCCCGGCGATCAACTATCTCCCGGATCAGGTGATACCGCCTCAGAATATGCCTGGATCGCTGATGGGACCTGGGTTCCTTGGCCAAAGCCACCGCTCCATTGTTATCACAATACAAAGGTATTGGATGCTCAATGGATGGAACCACTCCAAGTTCAGTAATGAACTTCTTGATCCAGACAGCCTCTTTGGCAGCATCGTTGGCAGCGATGTATTCAGCCTCCATCGTCGAGTCTGCCACGGTTTCCTGCTTGGAACTCTTCCAGCTAACCGCCCCTCCGTAAAGGGTAAAGACAAAGCCCGACTGCGACTTAGAGTCGTCCTTATCACTCTGGAAGCTCGAATCGGTAAAGGACTCCACTTGGAGTTCTCCGTTACCATACACCAAGAGCATCTCTTTAGTCCTTCGCAAGTACTTGAGAATGCTCTTCACAGCTGTCCAGTGACTCTCTCCAGGATCAGCTTGATACCTGCTCACTATACTTAGTGAGTATGCTACATCGGGTCTGGTACATAGCATCGCATACATGATAGAGCCTATAGCCGAAGCATAGGGTATCCCTTGCATGCGAGCTCTCTCCAAATCAGTCTTAGGAGACATCTCTTTGGAGAGAGTGACTCCAGAGATCGTGGGCAAGTTCCCACGCTTGGATTCTTCCATACTAAACCTTTTTAGTATGGTGTCAATGTACCTGGATTGGGACAATCCCAATATCCGTTTGGATCTATCTCTATAGATCCTAATTCCCAATATGCAGGAGGCATCACCAAGATCTTTCATTGAGAATCTTTGTGATAAGAAGAGCTTGACCGATTGCAGCATAGGAATATCATTTCCTATCAAGAGTATGTCGTCCACGTACAATACGAGGAAGACAACCTTACTCGCTGCCACCTTCTTGTAGATACAAGGTTCATCTGGATTTTTGACGAAATCAAACTCTTTGATAACGACGTCAAAGCAGATGTTCCAACTCCGCGATGCTTGCTTTAATCCATAAATGGATTTAAGCAGCTTGCACACCTTCCCGCTGCTCCCACTGTCTACGAAGCCCTCTGGCTGAGTCATGTACACGCACTCTTCTAAATCACCATTTAGAAAGGCGGTCTTAACATCTATTTGCCAGATTTCGTAATCATGATATGCAGCGATGGCAAGCATGATCCGGATGGATTTAAGCATAGCCACTGGAGAAAAGGTTTCGTCATAGTCCACACCTGGTCTTGTTCATACCATAATATTGTATTTTATATTCCCCATTCTTATGCATTTTACAATGAAAACATGTGCTTTTGACCCATGTCTGCTACATGTTACAGGTTACAGGTTCTTAGAGAAAAAACAGTGAAAAACACAAAAGACGACACAAAAGAAGGACTTTTGACCAACAATTAGGAGGATCTTAGTAAAGCCCAGCAGAAGAACTGTTCACCATCAACAAGGCAACGCAAGATTCAAATTTGTAAGAAAGACGGTTAAAAGATCCATTGCAAAGTGTTCACTGACGATCTGGAATTAATACAGAAGCCTAATTGAAAAAAGAAATGAAGAACCAGGAAGCCCAGAATAATACCAAGAAGCCCAGGAAAAATAATGATTTAAACTCATCATTGGGCCGCGGATCGGCGGCCCAAAGCCCACCAAGGCCGCGGATCCGCGTCCCTTCTGAAGCATCATGGAAAGAAATTTATTGCAGATTGTTCAGAGGAAGCTATGGAAAGATTTCTTGGGGCTATATTTGTAATTTTAGACATGCGGAGCAATTGTAAACGTAGGGTTTCTATGTCCTATAAATAGAACCCTAAAGCCTTGTATTTTTCTCATGCCTCCCTATGCCTTTTTTCATTAATAAATTTTATTCTTTATGGAGAGCATCGGTGTTTCTTTTCAATTCATGAATTCAGATCTGACAACCCTGCGTTGATGATTGGAGAGATGCATCTGTAAGTAGATTTAATTCCTTGCTCTAGTTTAGATTTCAATTCTTGCCCTAGGTAATTTTTATTCTCTGCCCTAGATAAATGTTTTTAAATTCCCTAATGAGTGAGTAGTCTCCTCGCTTGTTAGGGTTAGATCTGGGGAAGGTTTGAGAGACGAAGATCTCTCATCCCCTTTCTTGCCCGTCATATATTTTTATAGGACTCCATGCATACCTTCTTATTCCGCTCCCTACGGCACCCTATCCCTCGAGGTAGCGGTGATATCGTAGTATAAAGGCCCGGATTTTAAGGTTTTCCATGGAGGTTAGGGTAAAGATTAAGAAAGGAAGGACAAGGATCTAAAGGAAGAACAATCTTCCCAATCATCCTAATCCCTTTTATTAATATTTACCATAACACCTAATTAGATCTTCATATGGGTATAGAAAGCGGTGAGATTTATAGACTTTCCAAACTTAACCTAGACCTAACCTTAGCAAGATTAGATCTAGATTAATTCATTTTTTAGATTTAATAATTAATCCGAACAACCTTCGGAATTAACTCGTTAGCGCGATTAGGAAATTCACAACATCCCTGTGGACCGACCCGTACTCACCGGCTAGCTGCAAAGCGACGCCGTTCTTGATTGCGGTTACAAATATTTTTGATCTATCTTTTAGAAAGCGCAAGCACACTAAATCATACCAATCAAATGGCGCCGTTGCCGGGGATGGCGTAGTAATTTCCTTTTTGCAATTTCGGGTTAATCAAAATTTAAAAAAAATCTGAAAAATCGCAAAAATTATAAAAATATATCAATTGTTATTTTTTGGAAAGGGTACTTTGTTGTGTGAAATCTTGCAGGAACAAACTCGGATCTGGAAATTTACAGAAAGACAAACAGAAAACTAAATATCAAAACAGAAGGGAACTACGAAATCAGAGCAGCAGAATTTTTCCCGAGAACCAAGCCCTCCATTGCGCCGCCCTTCCGCCGCACTAACCCACTTTAGACCGCGGATCCGCCGCGGTCTTGGAGTTTCAGAATGTCAAAATTTTTCTGGGGACCCGCGCCCGCTCCTTCACCGCGGAACCGCGGCGGGAGACCCCTTTTGGCCGCGGTTCAGCTGCTCTCGGGTGACGTCATCAGGTGAAAATTCCTCTGTAAGCTTCTCTGGTCTTTCTATGGAGATCTAGATATATCTTTTCTGAAATATTCCTGCAGGATTTTGTGCGCCTTAAAAATATTTTCCCTTCCAAATATCGATCTTGTGCAGGATTTGTGGGCCCCGCTTGAACTAAATTGATTGCAAGAAATATTTTGCTGTTAATTCTTTCCAAATAAAGATTCTTGTGATATGCTTAACATAATAACTGATTGCAAGTGATATTTTCTGTTGCATATCTTTTATTAAAAAAATCTCTTGCAACAACTTTCAAATAAAGAAAAAGTAAAAGGAAAATTTTTATTAGAGAACTTGCAAACTTTTGCCGCAAATAAATCCTTGCACTACCTAACCTTCCTTCTTGTCACTTTTCTTCTTCTAACATGGGTACCCCACATCATAAATCTCTAGCCGAACTTTGGTATCCCGAACCTAATTTTGCGTCGTTCGGAAATTTGTTCAATCAATTTAAAGACGATCCTTCCATGCCTAAAATATCTTTGAAAGATCAAATAGAGGCGTCTAGGAGAAACAATTTGACTTTTCAATCCACCTTGTATCAACCGAGTCAACCTTCACCACATACATATGTTGATACCACTTCTTCAAGTCCTTCTGTCACTCCTAGGCCGATGTCCATTGCTGAGCATATTGCTCAATCTCGCAGTCGATCTTTCACCCCTCTCCACTCATCTAGTTTTAGGGATCAACAAGACTATTCACCTTTTTATCCACATGTTGACCCTACCCCAGTCCAAGAACCTTGGTATCCCGAACCTAATTTTGCGTCATATGTCAATGTGTTCGGTAAATTTAAAGACGATCCTTCCATGCCTAAAAAATCTTTGAAAGATCACATAGAGGAGTCTAGGAGAAATAGTTTGACTTTTCAACCCACTTTGTGTCAACCAAGTCAACCTTCACCACCTACATATGTTGACACCACTTCTTTAAGTCCTTCTGTCACTCCTAGGCCAATGTCCATTGCTGAGCATATTGCTCAATCTCGTAGCCGATCTTTCACCCCTCTCCACACATCTAGTTCTAGGGATCAACAAGACTATTCACCTTTTTATCCACATGTTGACCCTACCCCAGTCCAATCACCCACTTCCTACCAGTCCTACCCGACCTTTCCACCTTCACTAGACACTGCTTCTACACAGCCATTAGGGAGTTTCACATATCCAACCAATTTCGAATCTTTTACTGAAACCCCATTACCACCCAAGTCTAGTTTGGAAGAGGCGTTGGAGGCGTATAACGCAGCAACAAATAAAATGGTTAGGAATGTGGAAGCGTCCGTGGCCACCCTTATGCAACCTGCTGAACCGGTAACTAGTTTTCCGCTAGCTCCAAATTTTTCAATGTATGAGGCGGCAGTTGGACAGAGTGAGAATGAGAGAGGATTTTCAAATCAAACCTACCCTTACCCAATTGAAGCCCACAACTCCTGTTTTCCATCGAATGCCCTAAAAAGTTCACCGGTTGAAAATAAAAATGAGTTGTGTGATTTTGTAGTGTTTGATTTGCCAGATTGTGAGCAACCCCTTTCAAGTGAAACCGCACCTAATCCTTTCGACCTTTACACTTCCACTCTAGAACCTACATTGATAAACATCCATGCTTTTGAGGAGGTGTCTAAAAAAATTGACTTTCACTTGATTGAGGATATAGACGCCGGGAATATTTCGGATGATGAACCTGTCGATTTAATTGAAATTTTATGTTCAAATCATCATCCCGAGTTATTAAATGTTTCTCCCGAATCTCATATGCGTCTTGATTTTGATGATATTGGCATGGATAAGCAATTTTTTAAGGAAAATATTGAGGAGAATTATGAGGATAATACTGAGGATAATATTGAGGTTGAACCATTTTCGTTTGATGTGTCGAATTTTCCAATACACCCTCCTAAATCCTTAACTGATACCCTTCCTCACTCACTTCCTTCCGTCCTTCCTATCGTTTCGACTGTGCAAGAGACCGTTACGCTTTCATCTCCAATACCTAGTTCGACGTACCCATGTTTGCTCACGAATCTTGAGGGATTTAATCTCATTTTTTCGCGGGTTGATAGATTAGCACAATCGCTTTTTACACATCGGTCATTACAAATTGTGCTGATCTATACGCTCCATCCACACCCTCAAATTCGTATTCCCACTTTCTTTGGTTCTTCTAATCTTCCTTTAATGATATCGAGTGTTGATGAATCACAATCCGACATTTTGAGTTCGATAATTTTCAATTGGACCTTCGAGGAAAGTTTCGAAGATATTTTCGCCGACGAACTCGCATTCTTAAATGATATGGATTTTGTGATTAATCAACCTCCACTCGAAGAAGTAGAACCCCTACCATTTCTTCTTCCCCTCCGCCATTCTCCTCCACCGAGACCATATTATCCCTTTCTCTCCACACGGTCTCGTGTGCTTCTCATTTCTTTTCTTTCCACTCCATTCTTTCACCAACTCTACCATTACCACGATAGAATTTTTGAATGGTTGGTGCTAACCTTTGGCTTGTGTAAGGCCAAGCTTAAGTTTGGGGGGAACCTTTGTATATATGTATATATATTTTTGTTTTCTTTAAAAAAAAAAAAAAAAAATTCAAAACATTAAAAAATAAAAAAATTATAAATAAATAAACAGGGGAGTATCGGTATTTTGACCCTCTTGGTTTAGCATGACAGTAAGGACACTGTCAAGTTCAAGTTTGGGGGTATGCTCGGTACGTCTTCTTCCTTCGCATTCATTTGTACATATTTTTGCATTTGCATGCTTATTTGAAAATCCATAAAAATTGAAAATTTTCAAAAATTATAAAAATTATTGTATTCAATTTTGGCTAGTTGACTTGAATTTGACAAATAGGTTAACTGGCTAGGAACAACTAGATCTTAGGCTTAGTGAATTAAATACCCTAAAAATAACCTTCCTTAAAGTTTAACGGTAGAAAGTATATGCATTGTAGTTTATTTAGAAATAGGCAAATTTTGGGTTCACTTCTTGGGCTAAGTCGAAACGAAGGAAAAGTATTAAAACTTTTATTAGAGTATAAGTTTGAAAAATAGTTCCTAACTTAAGTCTAGATTCTGAAAATGTATACCCTACAAAATGCACAAACACGCACCTTGAAACTTGGATTAGTAGAAGAGACCTTGAAATACTCTTGTCTAAAGTCTTTCGCACAATGAAAAAGAAAAAAAAAAGAGGTGGATAAAAAAAAAATGGACACTGGTTTTTGTGATTACTTAAGGCTGTAAAAATAGAAAAATATTTAGCGAGGGTGCTTCATCACCTAGTGCCTTAGACCAACTGGTTTGGGAGCCACTGCTAAAAGCCTTGGGTGTTGCAAAAATTAGGAAGTACGCTTTAACACGCTAACGCATCTTGTAATCGGTTGTTGGTACCTCAAGAAGTATTAACAGTCGCATGAAGGATGTGAAAGCGAAAGTTCACAAGTGCTTTGGACAATGGACGGGAGTACGATTGCTTGATTTGAATTTCCAAGTGTAGGGGTGAAATTTACACACACGTAGGGATATATGATTGGAGTTTAGATAAGAGAAGGGAATGAAGAATAGAACTTGTGTCTTTAATAGAGTTGATAGAAATTCCTAAGTGGAGATGGAACTCAAGAAGGAAAACTTAAGAGATGCCGAAAGCTAAGTAGGTCTACATAACATATATAATCTTAAGTTAAATGATGAGGAAGTGTGAAGAATATGGGTGGATAATTTGCGAGTCAGAAGATAATAGAATTCCTTGTTAGAAAACCTAATTGGAAAACAGAAGTCGAACAGCCAAATTGATAGGATTTTGTGGGTGTAATCAGCTGAAAACCCTCAGGAGACAACACTCCTCCTACTAGGGACACCTAGAGGTTTAACGGCTTGTTGCACGTGCTCAGTGCAATCGCGTTTCCCTGCGAAAGTGCGGCTAGGTTAGATTTTTATCGAGAATAAATAAAATAATAAGTTTGCTCGAGGACGAGCAAAAGATAAGTTTGGGGGTATTTGTTCATACCATAATATTGTATTTTATATTCCCCATTCTTATGCATTTTACAATGAAAACAGGTGCTTTTGACCCATGTCTGCTACATGTTACAGGTTACAGGTTCTTAGAGAAAAAACAGTGAAAAACACAAAAGACGACACAAAAGAAGGACTTTTGACCAACAATTAGGAGGATCTTAGTAAAGCCCAGCAGAAGAACTGTTCACCATCAACAAGGCAACGCAAGATTCAAATTTGCAAGAAAGACGGTTAAAAGATCCATTGCAAAGTGTTCACTGACGATCTGGAATTAATACAGAAGCCTAATTGAAAAAAGAAATGAAGAACCAGGAAGCCCAGAATAATACCAAGAAGCCCAGGAAAAATAATGATTTAAACTCATCATTGGGCCGCGGATCGGCGGCCCAAAGCCCACCAAGGCCGCAGATCCGCGTCCCTTCTGAAGCATCATGGAAAGAAATTTATTGCAGATTGTTCAGAGGAAGCTATGGAAAGATTTCTTGGGGCTATATTTGTAATTTTAGACATGCGGAGCAATTGTAAACGTAGGGTTTCTATGTCCTATAAATAGAACCCTAAAGCCTTGTATTTTTCTCATGCCTCCCTATGCCTTTTTTCATTAATAAATTTTATTCTTTATGGAGAGCATCGGTGTTTCTTTTCAATTCATGAATTCAGATCTGACAACCCTGCGTTGATGATTGGAGAGATGCATCTGTAAGTAGATTTAATTCCTTGCTCTAGTTTAGATTTCAATTCTTGCCCTAGGTAATTTTTATTCTCTGCCCTAGATAAATGTTTTTAAATTCCCTAATGAGTGAGTAGTCTCCTCGCTTGTTAGGGTTAGATCTGGGGAAGGTTTGAGAGACGAAGATCTCTCATCCCCTTTCTTGCCCGTCATATATTTTTATAGGACTCCATGCATACCTTCTTATTCCGCTCCCTACGGCACCCTATCCCTCGAGGTAGCGGTGATATCGTAGTATAAAGGCCCGGATTTTAAGGTTTTCCATGGAGGTTAGGGTAAAGATTAAGAAAGGAAGGACAAGGATCTAGAGGAAGAACAATCTTCCCAATCATCCTAATCCCTTTTATTAATATTTACCATAACACCTAATTAGATCTTCATATGGGTATAGAAAGCGGTGAGATTTATAGACTTTCCAAACTTAACCTAGACCTAACCTTAGCAAGATTTAGATCTAGATTAATTCATTTTTTAGATTTAATAATTAATCCGAACAACCTTCGGAATTAACTCGTTAGCGCGATTAGGAAATTCACAACATCCCTGTGGACCGACCCGTACTCACCGGCTAGCTGCAAAGCGACGCCGTTCTTGATTGCGGTTACAAATATTTTTGATCTATCTTTTAGAAAGCGCAAGCACGCTAAATCATACCAATCAGGTCTTTGACGAAAACCCTTTGCTACAAGTCTATCTTTGAAAGTCTCCACTTTCCCATCTACACCAAGTTTTTTCTTGAAGATCCACTTGCTTCCGATGGGTTTTACCCCTTCAGGAGCAACATCCAAAGTCCATACTTTGTTAGTGTACATGGATTCCATCTCGGACCGCATAGCATCCAGCCATTTCACTGAGTCCCTACTCGTGATGGCCTGCTCGAAACTAGTTGGGTCATCATCTTCCATGATGCAATCTTCGCTTCCACCGTCAATGAGAAAACCGTAGTATCTCTCAGGTGGACGAGAAACCCTGCTAGATCGGCGGAGAGGTTGGGGTTCGTCGGGTACTACTGAATCCTCTGGTTCTACTAAAACTTCAGTTATAGTTTGTGTTGCTGGAACCTCTTCCAGTTCTACCTCAATGCCACTAATCTGTTTCATAAGAAAACCTTTTTCTAAGAAAGTGGCATGTCGAGAAACAAACACATTTTGTTCCTCGGGGTGGTAGAAGATATACCCTTATGAATTTTTGGGATATCCTACAAACTTACATAAGACTGATCTTGCCTCGAGTTTGTCCGGATTTTGTCTTTTGACATAGGCTGAACAACCCCATATCTTAACATACTTAAGAGATGGTCTCTTCCCTTTCCATATCTCATATGGAGTGGTAGGCACTGATTTGGTAGGAACCATATTCAATAGGTGTATGGCCGTCTCAAGCGCATACCCCAGAAGGAAATAGGTAACTCAGCTGTACTCATCATTGAACGCACCATATCTAATAGGGTGCGA
Organism: Agapanthus africanus; assembly: GCA_030015575.1. Lineage (NCBI taxonomy): Eukaryota > Viridiplantae > Streptophyta > Magnoliopsida > Asparagales > Amaryllidaceae > Agapanthus > Agapanthus africanus. The sequence continues at coordinate 164,915,393 of CM057349.1, forward strand.
TTCCTCCGTTCCGATACACCGTTGTGCTGTGGTGTATAAGGTGGAGTAAGCTGAGAGAGAATCCCATTCTCTTTTAGATAATCTTGTAACTCATTGCTCAAGTATTCTCCTCCTCGATCAGATCGAAGGATTTTAATACTTTTGCCCGTTTGGTTCTCTACTTCTTGCTTATATTCTCTGAATTTCTCAAAAGCTTCAGACTTGTGTTTCAATAGGAACACATGCTCGTATCTAGAGAGATCGTCAGTGAATGTAATGAAGTAGGAAGAACCGTTCCTGGTATGGGTAGACATGGGACCGCATACATCACTATGTACCAGTCCCAAGAGTTCAGTAACTCTTTCTCCGTGTCCACTAAACGGAGCTTTGGTCATTTTTCCTTTGAGACATGAATGGCAAGTATCATAAGATGATAATTCGAACGGATTCAAATAACCATCCTTATGTAACTTAGCCAGTCGTGTCGCATTGATATGACCAAGTCTACAATGCCACAAGTAGGATTCGTTCATTTCTGAACTTTTCCTCTTGTGTGTGTTTTGTATATTGAGGACTGTATTTTGATTTAGAATGAATATGCCATTATGTAACGAGCCTGATGCAATCAACTTTTGATCTAGGAATATGTTCATAAGATTATCTTGTACTACAAAATTATATCCTTCTTTACTCAATAAAGAAACTGATATAATGTTGCACATCATGTTCGGTATATAATAGCACTCATTCAGAATCATTGTATCACCACTTGGTAATACTAGGTGATATTCGCCAACTGCTTTGGCTGCAACATTTGCCCCATTCCTAACTTGAACGGAATGATCACCTTTTCCCAGTTCTCTACCTTTCCGTAGCCCATGTAACTGCTTACATATATGGGATCCTGATCCGGTATCTAATACCCAGGACGTAGGGTGAACTGAGAAACAGTTCTCAATAACAAACACACCCGAAGAAGGTGCATCATTATGCACGTTCTCCGTTTGGGCGGCGTGAGAATCTAGATATTCTCCTGTTTCCTGTTCAGTCTTATAACATTTATAAGATAGAACGGGTCCAACGTTCCCCTGCACAGTATAACATGCGGGTTCGGTCAATACATCCATATTATTATCTTTATTAGGGCATGAAATGGTCGCTACCTGGAGAGAGAGAGAAGAAAACACTTTAGCGTATGCTCTTGCAAGATCAGATTGGTTATTATTTTATCTAATCAGGATGGCTCCCACTGGTTTTTATCAAATCTTCCTTCAAACCCTAAAAGGAAAGACTAGCCGGGATTAATTACACACTACAAGTTCGCCAATCTTTCAGCCAGGCCAGTATCGGTACTTTGAGGGAGGTCCCCCGTGCTTTCGCACGAACCTAATTAATGTAAACCTCATTTTCCCAGAGACGTAACCCCGTTGACACCTTTCTAGACACCTACTTGATCAGCTAATTGCAATGTGTAAAACTCTCCCAGGAGTAACTCTTACTCGCAGTGGGTATCGTGATCCAACTATCTCATAGAAGGTATGCAATCTCATTGCAAATTTCAACACTTAAAATTCCCAATAATATTTTACCCCTAGTGTTCTATGACCTTGACGAATGCCAAACAACCCATAGTCCACTAGTCAAGTTCAACCCGTACATTTCTTGATTGAATTAAACCCACCCGCACGACCCTTGACGAATGCCAAACAACGCCGTACGAATACCCTAATCCAATCTGCATCATATGCATAAGCAGATAAATACTAGTTAGCTATCGTACACTACGCCTTGACGAATGCCAAACTACCGTAGGACGAATACTAAGTAGTACTTATCTGAAATGACGGAGGGCTACGCAGGTTTTCAGAAAACCATGAGCGTAATGAACTTGATATCGTTGTAGAATCAAATGAAGGTTTTGAAATGGAGCGATTTTAAGGCTTTTGTAGTTTTGCTAAAGGGGTCACTCCCGGTGAAGGGATCGTCGGCCCTTTCCTCGTCGAATGAGGTGCGGTATATATCATATATATCACTGTGCAAAGCAAAAACTATAGAAGCAATCAAAAGTCAAACCGAGTGTGTAGCATCTGCCAGTTATCGCTAAAGGAGTCACTCCCGGTGAAGGGATCTCGGTCCTTTCCTCATCGAATAAGGTGCAGGGTATATCAAATATACCGCTATGCAAAGCAAGAACTGTAGCTACCTGTTTTATTTAAAATTTGATTCTACAACATCATTTGGTTTCTTTTCTTTCATCAATCACATTAATGAAGTCCCATCATTTAAATACCTAAACATCACAGATAAATACGACGTACACTTATACCATCCGCATTCGCCTCGATGTCCCCTCGTGCACCGTTAGGTTAGGTAACTAACGACAGAGCAGGGCAGGGCTAGCGCGGGTGTAAAACATAAGTAACGTCTATATAATATATCATATATACTATATAAAGTATCTATAAGAGAACATCACATGATCACATCACAGATATCGCAGCAGAAGAAACATATGAAACATTGGATATACTAGGACGTCCGTGTTTTCAATACGAGCCAGTATAAAACACGGATTCCACGGTCGTGATGAATAGCCAATCCCACACCCCTAGACCCCTACGAGAGCGGCAAGCAACCGTACCAATTCTAGGGTTAGGAGACCCGAACTCGACTCCTCGAGATGGTCTCCCACTGGACCCTAGAACCCGGTTACTTGTGCTTCCCTCCTTGGGTCTATCCTAGTGCAGAAAAGTAAATAATATACAAAGGGTGACAGCTTCCGCAAATTGGAAGTGCCCTAAATAAAAGAATATTACATACAAGTTTTTACATGAATTAAAATGAAAAACACTCATCTCACATAAAAAACCCCGGCTATTCAAACACGACAATCCAATATAACATATCCAGCAACACATAACATCACATGTCATCAACGTAAGTAAATATGTGCATCCCAATTGTCGTTGACATATAGCAACGAAACCGGCGATATCACATATTACACTTACGGTCACAGAAAAGAAAGTGTAAAACTACAATAATTGGAATCCGCAATCTGTTTAGACATCACATGCCTAATCAAATGAAATACTTAGACATCACATGCCTAACAATTATAAACCCCGCATTTTAGTCTCATTATCGAAAACTCTTTTCAATATCAAGTGAGACTAAACTGCTAGATTTATAACATTCATTCAGTTATCTCATAACTGTTTGTGAATTCCAATTATTGTATCCCATTCCGGATAAATAGAAAATATTAAACTTTCCGATCGAACATTCGAACACCCAAGTTTTCCCGAAACCGTCCAACACATGAAATAGGTTTAAAGACATTCACTTCATGCCTCAGTACCAACGGTCCAGCAGTAGAAGGGTCAAGCCAACGCCTCACATGTGGCACGCCGTACTGCCCTAAACCCGAAGGTTCAAAGGGCAGTTCAAGACGGTCACATAATCGAGTTAAGGTTTGATGTCTTCTAGAGGGACCATCGCGTTACTTGCACTACTCAGAACGTCCTTAAACCACAGAAAAATCCAACACTTGGAAATTTTCCGGCAGGGGAAAAGTTGGGTATTTATATCCGGTCGAACTTTTTAACATATTCCAAAGTTATCCGGAAAACCACATAGACAAGATTTGATAATCCGATCGAATCGTCGATTCCCAATACAACCCCAGAACACTCAACTCTTGAGTCAAATTAAAAATTCCCAGAAAATTCAGCATAATAAAATAGTAATTACTGTGCAAAACGGGAGTGATGATGTCATCATATTGCCGCGGAACCGCCGCAGAAGCCAGGCTTCTGCCGCGGTTCCGCCGCACTCTATACTGTTCATTTGAAATATTTTGCACCGTAATTCTTAGAATTCCCTGCTGAATTTTTTAAGCATTTTTAATATGGAAAAATCCCAGATTTTAGAAAAAGTCCAGAGAGCACTTGGGTTTTAGGGTTTCGGGTTCGTTCGGGTTTCAAACGTCGTCTAGACTTCGTCTAAGGCTCTAGCTAGGCTCTGATACCACTGTAGGGTTCCTAGGCACACTATAGAGGTCTCACAAGGCATCAACCATGCCAATTTCAATTTTTATGGAAGCCGAGAAACCCTAATACGGATCGTCGACTAGAAATTTAGGCGAGATACGAATCTAGTTAACAACTTAACTAAAGATAAGAAGCTACAACCTTTGTAGATCCGGATATCCACTTCCTTGGCTCCACGTAGGCGTCCTCTCGGTGTCCATCTCGAATCCCGGACTCAATCGTCGGCTTGATCGGAGAAATGGGCGGACTAGGTCGTCGGCTTCGTGCCGAAGATGATCTACGTCGAGGAATAACAAGTTCATGCTCCGACTTCACGAATTTGTGAAACTTGTGAAGAAAACACCCAAAAAAACTTGGCAAGAGGTAGAGGGTGAAGAAATAGGAGGTGGGTTCACTTTAGAATTGGATTTCACACTTTAGAACTCAAGTTGCCATTGATGGCATCAAGCTTTCTTTCTTGAAGAAGAAGATCAAGAAGAAGGAAATATTATGATAAGTTCATCAAAAATGAAAAAGAAATGAATACTTATCATAATAGGAACCATGGTTAGGTGTAGAGAATTGACCAAGGTTAGAAGAGTGGTTAGGGTTAAGCATGAAGACAAATTGGTCACTTTGGTCAAAGCTTAAGAAAGTGATTAGGGTTTTAATTATCCATTCTTTTATTTATTGATTTTGGAAAAAGAATGGGATAAGAATACAAAATGGTTGCTTTCTTTACACTTAACCAAATGAGCAAGCATCATCAAACATGATACAAAGATGTGCACAAAAGTATATCACATATACAACTTGCACATCAAGTGAGAAAATCCATTTAAAGTGAACCAATACTAGTTAATGCAAAATAATATATCAAATATATAATTATACATTAAATCATTAAATCAACACTTGATTCAATGATCCGGTCATGTCGCACATAACCGACTAGTATACAATGTATCGATTTATCGAATCAATGATTCGATAACTAGGTTATATCGAATATAACCAATCGATATATTCATCGCGAGAATGGAATACGGTATCACATACACGCATTATTCTCGGTCCTGCACATATCTCATATGCACTCCTATTTCGTTTCACTTGAGCCAGGAAACCTCTGTGTAGGACTCTAAAGACTCGTCAATACGCCGGTAGCAGATGATGATCATATCAAGCACCCACAAGCCGCAAGCGGTCTGCTAAACGTAACGGCCATCCGGGTATTGAGCGATCAGAAGATCGACGAGCTAGCCCGCTCACACTCCTGTGAATCCAACCAGTAACACTTACCGTACAGTCCGGTCTGTTCGTCTGATATGTCGCATATCAAGTCTATGGGTGGTAAACGTCAGACCCCAATAACCGATAAGTCGTGCCGATGTGAGGCTCATAACGGGTTGAGAAACTACTGGTAACACTTACCAGCAAATCTCTGATCAGCCCTGGCCAGGGACTTCCCTGTTACGGCCAATCGAGCACAGCGCAACATCAACCCCCAATACCGGGAGAGACGAAACCCCTCCTATCGCTCATTGCCTCCATGTGACTCGGGACTGTGCCCAAAGACCACCGTTTTGCACGCCCTCATGGACGTGGTAAGGTGGAGATCAAAGCACGGTGGGAATCACACAAGAATCTATGACGATCTCGGGTCTACAGACTAACCTGCACAAGTGTCACCTGAGAACTGCCATCTGACGTGAGGTATAATACCATCTGGGAGTTCTCGACGAGTCCGTCCAGTGTACCCAGTCTCCACTGAGCACCCGTATATCATCTCTGATGTCAAACACCAATGGATATGGGATCATCCATCGCCCATCTCATGGGTCAAGAAGCGTATACGCTAGTCTACTCTGGTATATCGATGCCCCGTCTCGATACACCCACGACTAGGGACCTTGAAGGATGTACTTATGGACTACCATGTCCCCACTAGTATGATCTGCATCATAGTCCAGGTAGTCAAGTACACATCCTAAGGGCTTTACCAACATGTAACTACAAGACAGTTTAAAGAGACAAGTGTACATGTTAAGATAAAGAGCAACCAGATAGCATACTATCATATCGAGCAAGAAAGTCATCTCTATATATGTCCAAGCATCCAATATAATATACATCATCTGTACAATACTGGCCTCTAGGGCATACATACAACTAACAGTCCACCATGTGTTTTCTCGGTTCTGAGAGCGACATGTGAACCCGATTCGAGGAGGCAGATGAGGCCGATTGCGGGTACATGGTGGACCCGGTATGGTACCCCGAGGCGAGAACGGATCGCTGTGTAGTAGACGGTGAGCCTGGCAGAGGGACTACTACCTACCGGTGATAGTATTTGGACTCGGCGGATATCTGGAGGATACCGACCGTTGTCGAGAGATGATATGGGCCAATCCGGACTGACGGAGCCCGTGGGCCGATCCGGACTGACGGGGCCCGATATATGAGGATTTACGTGCCGATGCTAGGCACAGGTTTCATGATGTTTTCGAGTGTCGATGCTTGACACTCAGGTTCCATGATTTGATATGTCGCGAGCGACACATGTCGATTTACATCCTCATACTTCCATGCACATGCTTTATGATATTTACATGCATGATGTTTATTGTCATTAGGTGACACGTGAGCGATATCCACATACATATAGTTGACATTGATGACATGATCACATAGTTGGATGATATACACATACTTATAGAATTCATGATATAGTCGAAATTGATCATACCTCATATTGATGATATGTTATTACCTGAGGCACTGGCACGAGCACTTGACACTACACTCATGTATAAATGTTATATTGCCACCTTATCATGCTTCAGATTTATTCATTTGAGGTTTATATATATATCTGATCATATTGACCTAGGATTGTGGCATACATACGATTTCTGCTCTGTGATGTTTTCTATTCACGAGTTGGCAACTCACCCCCGTTGTGCCACAAATCTTGCAGGTCTTACCGTACAGGTTTCATTGCGGCTCTTCTGGCACACTGCTTCCTTTCTGGGTGATTGCATTGGTAGGTGGGTTCACTCGCATCGTGACCACCCTTGTATTTATTTTATCAGTTGTATCTAGTAATTCCATCAACCAAAAACTTGTATATTGTTTCAGACTTAGAAAACCAGTTATGTATTATTTCGACCTTAGAGTCGCGCGTTGTAGTATTATAGTTTTCATGTTGATTTTGAGCTTCATTTTTGAGTTTTGATCCCCGTCCTTCGGCGTTGTATATAATACTGCTTGCATGGTTGTGACCGTCGATTAACGAAGAGCTAGCTCCCGCTTGGGGATGCCTTTTATCATTGTATATATGTTATTCTTGTTGTATCCTATTTGGGGCCAGTATTTACAAAGGAAACTCTGCCGAAATTTTCAGAAAAGACATTGAGGATTTTAAAAATGCATATTCGGCTTACTTATTTAAAAACCTTGTTTTTCAACATGTTTTCCTACTTCTTAAAAACCAATTTTTCTTTATTTACTCCTTAAAATGGTTTTAGATTTCTGGGCTTTTGGCTTACTTGACTTAGATGGGGTCTTATAGACTTCATATGATTCAAGTGCCAGTCACGTGCTATTTCGGGTCGTGACAGAAACTAGCAGATGCTACAACCCACTCGGTTTGTCTTTTGATTGCTTCTATAGTTTTTGCTTTGCATAGTGGTATTTATGAAATATCTTGCACCTTATTCGATAGAAAAGTGCCGAGATCCCTTCACCGGGAGTGAGCTCTTTAGCGAAACTAGTAAAACCCTCAAAAACACTCCTTTTCAAAATCACTCGATTCTACAATGATATCAAGTTCATTACTCAAAGGGTTTTCTTAAAAACCTGTAATAGCCCTCCGTCATTTCAGATAAGTAGTACTTAGTATTCGTGCTGTAAGTCTACGGTAGCGCTCCGGCCGTCATTCTGAGGCCAAACGCGGAACAAAAACTTTTTAAGAAACCGGCGCTATCGTAGTCTTTCACCCAGATCGAACCATTAACGCTAAACTAGCTAACCACTAAGAAGTGAGAGTGGCTATACCGATCGATCCGTATCCTTCGGTCTTCGGCCACCATCCCAAGCTCCTCGCGACATCTCCGATCTCTGGTCTCCTCGTCGGAAGGGCACCACATCAATGAGTCTTTTTACGGGCTCCCGCTTCATCCGAAGCAACTCGGACATGAAGTTTGCTAGCCGACGTGTCCAAGGTGATGTAGAGAATGTGTGTGATAACTTTGTCTCAAGCATCCATTGATTCTCAACGCATGAGAATGTATGGATGGAGGTTGAAGTGGATGCCATTAATGAAGATAGTGAGCTCAAGAAAGAAGAGGAAGAAGAAGAGCTTTCTTTTTCTTTTTGTGTTGGAATGATAATGAGAGTGAGATAGAAATTATCAACACTAGAGCAACCTCAAGCCATATGGCTGCCCTCTCTCTCTCCTCTTATCATTTCAACACCTAAATCAATCCAAAATGTGACATATGCACAAATAAGAGACCATGAGTCATCACTTGTGCATGTGTCACAATTAATGCTCCTAATCATGATTTCGAGCTCACAATTTCCATTTTCAAACATTAATCCAAATGTTTGCAACAATAAAAAGAGAATGGAATCAACTAAAGTAAACTCGTGACGGATCACTAGGATACCCCACACCTGTATATACATAACTGCATCCACATTCCGACTGAATGCGAATGCAATGAGACTAAAGTAATCCAACAAATCTAATACTAGAATCCGGCTTAAATCAAAGCCCGCTAGTATGATTCGTCCAATCATGAGCCGTGCACTACTGCACGTATATGATCGAACCCTGCCATAATATCATACGGCCTCTACAACGTTTCGCCCGAAACTTGAGAAACTGTCTGTGGGGGACTCTAAAGACTCGTCAATACTTTGGCTGTGGATTTAACCACTAGCACGTCAGTGGTATTAGCCGTACGTAACGGGCTACCAGGTATTGACCAAAAGGGAGGTCGATGAGCGAACTCATCCTGACACCCTACTGAGCCTGTCAGTGATAATATCCGTACAGTCCGGTCCGTTCGTCTATGAGCATCGTATGTCGGGCATAAGGGGTTGGTAAAAGTCAGACCCCCAAAAGCGGCACAAGCCGTGTCGGAGTATAGCCCAGAACACCCTGAGATACTACTGGAATACCTACGAGTAAATCTCCTGCCTTGGCCAAGGACTTCGTGTAATGGCTCTCCTAGACACAGCGCGATCTCACCCCAAATACCAGGAAAGACGAAACCCCTGCCGATCCGCTCACTGCCTCCATGTGACTCGGGACTGTACCCAACTAAAACCTGTTTGCACGACTCCTTTGAGCCGTGGTAGGGTAGTAATCAAAGCACAGTGGGAACTCACACGAGACAAATGACAATCTCAGGTCCATGAACTAACCTGTACACATGTCACCAGGGAACTGCTATCTGACGTCAGGTATAATACCAACTAGCATGTTCCCGGCGAGTCCTGTCCGGTGTACTCATAACCCAATGAGCACCTGTATACATCTTAGGTGAACCAACTGACACCAATGGCTTATGAGACCGGCCATCGCCCTTCGTCGGGGTCTCGACTGTATACACTAGTCTACTAATGGAGTATCGATACCCAGTCTTGAAACTCCCACAACTAAGGACCACTTTAAGGATGTGCTTATAGACTACCCAACTCTCACGTATATGATCGCCATCATACTGCTGGTAGTCAAGCAAGAATCCTAAGGGCTCTATCAACGTGTAATAGTGATCTGTAAGGTCACCTAAAGCATGTACACGATGCTACAGATAAACCAGATAGCATACTATCATCTTGAGTAAGACTGTCCTTCCGGCATAGGTCCTCGCTCAATCATTGCAATCACGTGCCTGCGATCCAATAATTGACTTTGAGGGCACTATATCCAACAATCTCCCACTTGCACTCAAGGCTAATTATTGCGATGTCGCATACTCACAGCCCGTGTGATACCGAACACCCAACTCCTCTACTGATCAGTCTCACAAAGCCCGTTTGTGAAACTATTGCGTTCGAGAAATAGCCTCAGTGAGTGGATCCGCTCTGATGTTTCTTTCTATATCTCTCTTAATCTCAAGTTCGCGGAGAAAGCCATCTCCCGAAATGAGAAATACCTGTCTTAGAATATGTCTGGATATCTGATGGGACCTAGTTCATAAATGAACTCCAAATCCAAACTTCTTAGACTGTATCATCAACTGAACTTAATCAGTATCCTGCGCCATGCCTCCCTCAGTATCCGCTTGGACCTCCTGTTCAAACTACTGCCCCTCGTCAGAGGGAAAACTATAAATCTGACAGTCACTCTGTCATCTAGGTCACCTTGGAAGCCTGGAATGATAACCGTCTCCCGAAGGAGGCTGTCGTTATCATATCCCTAGAACATCAACTTATGTTATAAACTGCTTCTGAATGTTTCTCCAGGATTGGATTAATATCTGAACTTATTGCAGCTAGTGCAAAAACAACATCTGGTGTGGTACTTGACATTTCATGATTGACTCAATTGCCTAAGCAAGTGATCTGCCAATCATGCACATCCCTCCCCCCTTTAGTCTGTAAGACACCTTTAGAGAGGGTGACTCCATCACCTGCAGGTATACTACCGTGCCAGGAGTCATCCATTCTAAAACACCTATAGAATGCTGTCTAAGTACCCAGATTGGGATGCTACCCAAATCCAGATCTAAAACCATAGATCTAATAACCAGAATGTCTGATATAATATTCATATCCTATGTGGAGAAACCACTGTATGACAACCAAAGTATAACCGATCGTAGTATAGGAATATCACTTCCTACTCTGTGTATGTCATCACAACCTACTACCTTCTTAACAGATCCATCCCCTATTCTGATGAAGTTAAACCTATGACTATTACATCAGAAATAGATGATCTATCTCCGCTATATCTGCTTTAGTCCATAAATAGACATAAGCTACTTTTCCACTATGCTTCCGCTGCTCCAACTGACTACGACAACCCTCTGGCAGAGTCATATATGTTAGGTTTACATAGCACCTCATGAAGGGTTTGGAAGCATCACATGTCTCAAAATCAAATTTTTAAGGTGCTAAGTGAACATACAAAGAATCATCACTAGAAATTTAGGGTTTCATTACAAAGACAACATCACAAGTAATAAAGGCTAGGGTTTTGAGAGTACAACCTTTGTAGCTCCCTACGCTAGACTCCTTGGCTACTTGAGGGTTGGAAAAAGGTTCGCTTGAGATCTTCTAGGTCCACGATGATCCACCCGAAGCTCCTTTGCCCAAAGCTCCTTGTTTTACTCGATATGTGAAAAAAGTAGAGCAAACACCCTACACAAATGGGCAAGATGTGTGTAGTATGATGATGTGGTTTGTATTCTATAATCAAAACTCTTTCTTTTTATCAACCTCACTCAAGAAAATTATCAAGAGAGGAAGAAGAAGATGGTGGCTAAGCTTTCTCACAAAAGAAAAGTTATGAAAGTGAATCATAATTGAAATGAGAAAAGAATAATATATATTAATCCTTTCTCACTTCAACCATGGTTAGAATCATCTAGATTTTTATCAAATGGGTTAAAGACAAAAGGATAATTAACTCAAGGTTAAATGGTGGTTGAAGCATGCTCAAAGATGATAAGCATAAACCTTGTGTGAATTATCCTTTCTCTTTTTCTAAATGCTAAATAAATAGACAATTCTACAATATAAGTCTTGCATTGCCACCAAAAGTGTATCAACAACCATGATACTATGTATGTAGGTATGTATCCATGCACATCATCATGTGCATACATGCATGCATACAAAAAAAGAGTTTGATTAAAGAATTAATCTAAAAGTCATTTGTTAAATCAACACTTGATTTTGCAAACCGGTCATATCACATACGACCCGACTAATAGAAAATGCCCGATTAATATACGGTATCATATATCCGTATTTAATCGGGTCCCCGCGCATATCTCATATGCACACCACATCTTTTCGCCTGAGCCAGGAAACTTCATTGTGGGACTCTGAGACTCGTCAATACGCCGGCAGTAGGTAATGATCATATCAAATACCTACAAGCCGCAAGCGGTCAGCTAAATGTAACGGCCACCCGAGTATTGAGCGATCAGAAGAAAAAAAGCGAACCTGTCACAACTCCCGTCGAGCCAACCGGCAACACTACCGTACAGTCCGGTCTCTTCGTCAGATATGCTGCATATCGAGTCTAGGGATGGTAACGTCAACCCCAATAACTCAATAAGTCATTCCGATGAATGGTCTATAATAGATCGAGAAACTACTGATAACACTTATCAGCAAATCTCAACAGCCCTGGCCAGGGACTTACTGATATAGCCAGTCGAGCACAGCACAGCATCAACTCCCAATACCGGGAGAGACGAAACCCCTCCTGTCGCTCATTGCCTTCGTGTGTCTCGGGACTGTACCCAACGGCCACCTGTTTGCACGACTCAGTAGAGCCGTGGTAGGGTGGTAATCAAAGTACAGTGGGAGAACACACAAGACTCTATGACGATCTCGGGTCTACAGACTAACCTGCACCAGTGTCACCTGAGAACTGCTATCCGACGATAGATATAATTCCATATAGGAGTTCTCGGTGAGTCCGTCTAGTGTACCCAGTCACCACTGAGCACCCATATACGATCTCGATATCAAACATCGATGAATGTAGGAACATCTATCGCCCATCATATGGGTCTACTATCATATACGGTAGTCTACTCTGGTATATCGATGCCCCGTCTCGATACACCTACGACTAAGGACATTCTAGGATATGCTTATAAACTACAGATGTCCCACTAGTATGATCTCTATCATAATCACAGTAGTCAAGTCTATATCCTCAGGGCTTTATCAACATGTGTGAATGAATAAAAGCATGATCAAATCAACATGTCAGATAAAGAAGAACTAGATAGCATATTATCATGTCGAGCAAGAATGTACACTGAATATATATATATATACACACACACATGTATAAATACATCCACTATCATATAATGGCCTCTAGGGCATACATATATCCAACAATCTCCCACTTGCACTAAGGCCAGTTATTGGCGTATCTCATACCCAACATCTCAAAAAGTCGCTCATGCTGGGGCTGAGGGAGGGCCTTGGTGAGTGGATCCGCGGCGTTATTCTTTGTGTCTACTCTCCTAATCTCGATCTCGCGGCGATCTACAATCTCCCGGATCAAATGAAAGCGCCTCAGGATGTGTCTGGACCGCTGATGGGACCTGGGCTCCTTGGCTAACGTCATAACCCCATTATTATCACAATACAATGGTATTAGATCAATAATGGTTGGAACTACTCCTAGCTCCGAGATGAACTTCCTCATCCAGACGGCTTCCTTGGCGGCATCATTTGCAGCAATGTACTCAGCCTCCATCGTAGAGTCTGCAACGGTATCCTATTTTGAACTCTTCCAACTTATCGCCCCTCCATTGAGGGTAAATACAAACCCTGAGATAGATTTGCAGTCGTCCTTATCGCTCTGGAAGCTCGAATCGGTAAAGGCCTCCATTTGGAGATCTCCATTACCATACACCAAGAACAATTCTTTAGTCCTTCACAAGTACTTAAGAATGTTCTTCACAGCTATCCAGTGATTCTCCTCTGGGTTGGATTGATACCTGCTTACCACACTAAGTGCATAAGCTACATCTGGGCGTGTACATAACATCGCATACATTATAGATCCTACTGCTGAAGCATAGGGTATAATGCTCATGCGAGCTCTCTCTTCATCGGTCATTGGGCAAGAGTCCTTGGAGAGAGTGACCCCATGGAAAGCGGGTAAGGCACCCCGGTTGGAGTCTTCCATACTAAACCTTTTTAGGATGGTGTTGATGTACCTGGTTTGGGACAATCCCAATAACCTTTTGGATCTATCCCTATAGATCCTAATGCCCAGAATGTATGTGGCATCACCCAGGTCCTTCATGGAGAACCTTAGTGATAAGAAAGATTTGACCGACTGTAGCATAGGAATGTCATTTCCTATCAGAAGAATGTCATCCACGTACAATACGAGGAATGTGACAGCTCTCCCTACAGCCTTCTTATAAACACAAGGTTCATCTGGATTTTTGATGAAATCAAACTCTTTGATAACATCATCGAAACAGATGTTCCAACTCCGTGATGCCTGCTTTAACCCATATATGGATTTAAGCAATCTACATGCTTTCCCGCTGCTCCCACTGTCAATGGAGCCCTCTGGCTGATCCATATAAACGCATTCTTCTAAATCTCCATTTAGAAATGCCGTTTTAACATCCATATGCCAGATTTCATAGTCGTAGTGAGCAGCAATAGCAAGTAGGATCCGAATGGATTTAAGCAAGGCTACGGGCGAAAAAGTCTCGTCATAGTCCAAACCTGGTCTTTGACAAAAACCCTTCGCCACAAGTCTTGCCTTATAGGTCTCTACCTGCCCATCTATACCAATCTTTCTTTTAAAGATCCATTTGCACCCCACTGGTTTTACCCCAGGGGGTACAACGTCCAAAGTCCATACTTTGTGTTAGTTATATGTATGCCCTAGAGGCCATTACTGTACATTGGATGTATATTGTAGTGGATGCTGGGACATATATAGGAAAGACTTTCTTTCTCGACATGATAGTATGCTATCTGGTTGCTCTTTACCTTAACGTGTACACTGTTTGTCTCTCTGTTACATGTTGGTAAAGCCCTTAGGATGTGTACTTGACTACCTGGACTATGATGCGGATCATACTAGTGGGGACATGGTAGTCCATAAGTACATCCTTCAAAGTCCCTAGTCGAGGGTGTATCGAGACGGGGCATCGATATACCAGAGTAGACTAGCGTGTACCTTCTCGACCCATACAGATGGGCGATGGATGATCCCATATCCATCGGTGTTTGACATCAGAGATGGTATACGGGTGCTCAGTAGAGACTGGGTACACTGGACGGACTCGCCGAGAACTCCCAGATGGTATTATACCTCACGTCAGATGGCAGTTCTCTGGTGACACTGGTACAGAGTAATCTGTTGACCCGAGATCGTCATAGAGTCTTGTGTGGTTCCCACTGTGCTTTGATTTCCATCTTACCACGTCCAAGAGGGCGTGCAAAACGGTGGTTTTTGGGTACAGTCCCGAGTCACATGGAGGCAATGAGCGATAGGAGGGGATTCGTCTCTCCCGGTATAGGGGGTTGATGTTGCGCTGTATTCGATTGGCTATAACAGGAAATCCCTGGCCAGGGTTGCTGAGATTTTCTGGTAAGTGTTACCAGTAGTTTCTTGAACAGTTATAGACCTCATATCGACACGACTTATCGAGCTATTGGGGTCTGACGTTTACCACCCCTAGGCGAGATATGCGACATATCAGACGATCAGACCGGACTGTACGGTAGTGTTACTGGTTGGATTCACTGGAGTGTGAGCGGGCTTGCTCGTCGATCTTCTGATCGCTCAATACCCGGGTGGCCGTTACGTTTAGCAGACCGCTTGCGGCTTGTGGATGCTTGATATGATCATCATCTGCTACCGGCGTATTGACGAGTCTTTAGAGTCCTACACAGAGGTTTCCTGGCTCAAGCGAAACGAAATAGGAGCGCATATGAGATATGTGCAGGACCGAGAATAATGCGTGTATGTGATACCGCATTTCATTCTCGCGATATATGTTTCGATTGGTTACATTCGATATGACCTAGTTATCGAATCATTGATTCGATAAATCGATACATTGGATTCTAGTCGGTTATGTGCGACATGACCGGATCATTGAATCAAATGTTGATTTAATGATTTAATGCATAATTATATATTTGATATATTGCATTGCATTAACTAGTAATGGTTCACTTTAAATGGATTTTCTCACTTGATGTGCAAGAAGTATATGTGATATACTTTTGTGCACATATTTGTATCATGTTTGATGATACATGATCTTGTTGTTAAGTATAAAGAATTAAACCATGGTTAAGTGTTGATTAGGGTTTTGCATTTTCATTTATTTATTTATTTATTTATTTGAAAAGGATTAAGATAAGAATGGTGGCCTTTTTTGTTTTAAGTTGAAGCTTCATGAAGCTTTGACTTTAGTAACCATTCTTGTCATCATGCTTAACCCTAACCCATCCAAGTGACCATGGTTTATTCTCTACACTTAACCTAGGTTAGAACATGATAAGTATTTGATTTTATTATTCTTTTTAATAATACTTATCATATTCTATTTGCTTCTTCATCTTCTTCAAGTTGAAGAAAACCTTCACTTCATCAATGGTGATTGATGAATATGAGTGAGAAATCCAATTCTAAAATGAACCCACTTCCTATTTCTCCATCCTCTACCTCTTGCCAAGTAGTAGAGTGTGTTTCCTTCATAAGTTTCTTGACTTGGTGAAGTTGGAGCTTGATCTAGCGATGCCTCGACGTAGATCATCTTCGGCATGGACATCGACGACCTAGCTCGCCATTTCTCCGACGAAGCCGACGCTAGAGCCCGGGAATTCACTAGGACAGCGAGGGGACTTCGTTGCGGATCTATGGAGGTGGAGCACCGGATCTACAAAGGTTGTATTTCCGTTTCCTTTTTGTTAAGTTGTTAACTAGCTTATCGTTTCGCCTAGATTTCTAGCCAACGATCCGTATTAGGGTTTCTCGGCACCTAGAATTTTTGAAATTGGCATGGTTGATGCCTTGTGAGACCTCATTAGGGTGCCTAGGAACCCGTAAGTGGTATCAAAGCCTAGCTAGAGCCTTAGGCGAAGTCTAGACGGAGTTTGAAGTCCGAACGAAACCGAAACCCCAAAATTTCCACGCTCTCTGGACTTTTTCTGAAAACGTGGATTTTTCCAAATTAAAAATTGCTAAAAAATTCAGCAGGGAAATATATGAGTTACGGCGCAAAATTGGACCCATGATTCATCCAAAACGGCGCGGAATCGCGGCAGAAACCCAGCTTCTGCGGCGGTTCCGCGGCTAGGTGATGATGTCACCTTCCCATTGTTGCACAGTAATTCCTATTTTAATATGCTGGGTTTTCTGGGAATTTTTAATATTTATTCAAGAGTTGAATTTTCTGGGGTTGTTTTGGGGATTCGGTGTTTCGATCGGGGTATCAGATTTTGTCTATGTGGCTTTCCGGATAAATTTTAGAATATGTTAAAAAGTTCGACCAGATATAAATACCCAATTTTTCCCCTGTCGGGAAATTTCCAAGTGTTGGATTTTTCTGTGGTTTAACGATGTTCTAAGTAGTGCAAGTAACGTGATGGTCCCTCTAGAAGACAACAAACCTTAACTCGATTATGTGACCGTCTTGAACTGCCCTTTGAACCTTCGGGTTTGGGGCAGTACGGCGTGCCACATGTGAGGCGTTGGCTTGACCCTTCTACGGCTGGACCGTTGGTACTAAGGCACGAACTGAATGTTGTTAGACTTATTTCATGTGTTGATTTGTATCGGGAAAACTTGGGTGTTAGAATGTTCGATCGGAAAGTTTAACATTTTCTATTTATCTGGAATGGGATACAATAATTGGAATTCACAAAAGTTATGTGATAACTGAATGAATGTTATAAATCTAGCGGTTTAGTCTCACTTGATCGGTTGCCACGGAATTTTGATGTGATCAAAAGTCCGTCGCAATCACGTAGCGTACACGGAAACTCGCCGGGTAAACTTAATAGACAGCTACACCCCATAGCCCCGACCAAGTGACTGTAGGAGAACCCCGTCGCCGAAAGCATCCGTTCGGGTGCTCGCGGTAGCGGTGTTCCGCCTTGGTGCACTTCGTCGACGGCGTCGGGGGTGCGGCCGTCTACTAAAGTTTGCGACGAGCATTCGATCAGGATGTCGGGAATCTTGTTGAATTGCCCGACTCGATATTGAAAAGTGTTTTCGATAATGAGACTGAAATGCGGGGTTTATAATTGTTAGGCATGTGATGTCTAAGTAATTCATTTGGTCAGGCATGCGATGTCTGAGGTGGTTGCGGATTCCAACTGTTGTAGTTTTGCACTTTCTTTTCTGTGACCGTAAGTGTAATATGTGATATCGCCGGTTTCGTTGCTATATGTCAACGACAATTGGGATACGCATGTTTACTTACGTTGATGACATGTGATGTTATGTGTTGCTGGATATGTTATATTGGATCGTCGTGTTTGAATAGCCGGGGGTTTTTATGTGAGATGAGTGTTTTTCATTTTCATTCATGTAAAAACTTGTATGTAATATTCTTTTATTGGGGCACTTCCAGGTTGCGGAAGTTGTCACCCTTTGTATATTATTTACTTTTCCGCACTAGGATAGACCCAAAGAGGAGGGCACAAGTAACAGGGTTCTGGAGTCCAGTGGGAGACCAACTCGAGGAGTCGAGTCCGGGTCTCCTAACTCTAGAATTGGTAGGGTTGCTTGCCGCTCTCATAGGGGTCTAGGGGTGTGGGTTTGGCTATTCATCGCGACCATTGAATCCGTGTTTTATACTGGCTCGTATTGAAAACACGGACGTCCTAGTATATCCAATATTTCATATGTTTCTTCTGCTGCGATATCTGTGATGTGATCATGTGATGTTCTGTGATAGATACTGTATATAGTATATATGATATATTATATAGACGTTACTTATGTTTTACACCCGCGCTAGCCCTGCCCCGCTCTGCCGTTAGTTACCTAACCTAACGGTGCACGAGGGGACATCGAGGCGAATGCGGATGGCATAAGTGTATGTCGTATTTATCTGTGATGTTTAGGTACTTAAATGATGGGACTTCATTAATGTGATTAATGAAAGTAAAAGAAACCTAAGATGTTGTAGAATTGAATTTCAAAATAAAACAGGTAGCTACAGTTCTTGCTTTGCACAGCGGTATATGTGATATATCCTGCACCTTATTCGATGAGGAAAGGACCGAGATCCCTTCACCGGGAGTGACTCCTTTAGCAATAACTGGCAGATGCTACAACCTTCGGTTTGTCTTTTGATTGCTTTTAAGTGTTTTTGCTTTGCACAGTGATATATATGATATATCCCGCACCTCATTCGACGAGGAAAGGACCGACGATCCCTTCACCGGGAGTGACTCCTTTAGCAAAACTAGAAGAGCCTCAAAAACACTCCATTTCAAAATCATTTGATTCTACAACGATATCAAGTTCATTACGCAATAGGTTTTCAGAAAAACCTGTCGTAGCCCTCCGTCATTTCAGATAAGTACTAGTTAGTATTCGTGCTACGTTTGTTGACTATGTTAAGGCGTAGTGTGCGGTAGCTAATTAGTACTTATCTGCATAAGCATATGATGTGATTGGATTAGGGTAGTCGTGCGACTTTGTTGACTATGTTAAGGGTCGTGCGGGTGGGTTTAATTCAATCGGGAAATGACGGGTTGAACTTGACTAGCACTTATGATTTGTTGACTATGTTAAGGTCATATAGCTGCTAGGGGCAAAATATTATCGGGAATTTCAAGTGTTGAAATTTGCAATGAGATTGCATACCTTATATGAGATAGTTGGATCCCGATACCCGCTGCGAGTAAGAGTTACTCCTGGGAGAGTTTTACACATTACAATTAGCCGATCAAGTAGGTGTCTAGAAAGGTGTCAACGGGGTTACGCCTCTGGGAAAACGAGGTTTACATTAATTAGGTTCGTGCGAAAGCACGGGGGACCTCCCTCAAAGTACCGACACTGGCCTGGCTGAAAGATTGGCGAACTTGTAGTGTGTAATTAATCCCGGCTAGTCTTTCCTTTGAGGGTTTGAAGGAAGATTTGATAAAAAGCAGTGGGAGCCATCCTGATTAGATAAAATAATAACCAATCTATTCTTGCAAGAGCGCACGCTGAGTGTTTTCTTCTCTCTCTCTCCAGGTAGCGACCATATCACGCCTTAATCAAGATAATAATACGGATTATTGACCGAACCCGCTTGTTGTACTGAGCTGGGGAACGTTGGTCCCGCTCCAACTTATAATTGTTATAAGACCGAGCAGGAAATAGGGGATTACCAGAATTCCCGTGCCGCCCAAACGAAGAGAGTGCATGCTGATGCATCATCTTCGGGTGTGTTCATTACAGAGAACTATTTCTCAGTATCCTTTACGTCCTGGGTATGTGATACCAGATCAGGATCCCAGATATGTAATTTGTTACATAGGGCTACAGAAAGGTAGAGAACTGAGAACGGGTGATAAGTTTCATGAGGCAGAAAACGGGGCAAGAGTTGCAGCCAAGTCTGTTGGTCACTGTCACCCTGTATTACAAATACATTGATTCTGAATGAATGTTATTAGATACCGAACCTGATATACAAAATCATATCAGTCTCTTTATTAGTAAAGAAATGATAAAATTTTGTATTGTTGGATAATGTTTTGAACATTTCCTATATCAAAAGTTGATCGGTTCAGGCACGTTATCTAAAAGCATTAATGTTCTAAATCAAACTACAGTTCTTAGTATACGGAACACACACAAGAGGAAGAGTTCAGAAATGAAGGAATCCTTCTTGAGGTATTGTAGACTAGGTCATATCAATGCGACCCGACTAGCTAGAGTTACATAAAGATGCATATTTAAATTAGTTTGAACTTACATCTTGTGAAACTCGCCAGTTATGTCACAAAGATAAGATGACCATAGCTCCGTTTAATGGAAACAGAGAAAGAGTTAGTGAACTCTTGGGATGATACATGTTGATGTATGTAAGGTCCCCTGTCTACACATCCCAAGACTGGTTCTTTGTACTTCATTACATTCTCTGATGATCTTTCGAGATTCAGACCTATGTTCCTGTTGAAACACAAGTCTGAACCTTTTGAGATATTCACAGAATATAAGTTAGAAGTAGAGAACCAATGAGGGTACAAGTATTATGTCCTATGATGAGATCAGGGAGGAGAATACTTGTGCACGGAAATCCTGGACTATTCTAAAGGAGAATGAGATTCTCTCTCAGCATTACTCCTCCGTATACACCATAGCACGATGGTATATCGGGGCGGAGCGATCACACCCTATATGATAAGGTGTGCTCTATGATGAGTACTACTGAGTTACCTATTTCCTTTTTGGGAGTTATGCACTTGAGAAGCTGCATACCTATTGAATAGGGTTCAAATCAAATCAGTCGCCTACCATTTCATATGTGATATGGAAAGGGAAGAACCCATGTCTTAAGCTAGTTAAGATTTGGAGTTGTCCGGCCTATGTCTGAAAGCAAAATCCGGACAAGCTCGAGGAAAGATCTGTTATGTACAACTGGAAAGGTTCCAGCTATGCAAACTATAGCAGATGATTTGGTAGAACCAAAGGATTCAATAGATACCAACGAACCTCAGCCTCTCCGCCGATCTAGTAGGGTTCCTCACCCACCTGAGAGATACTTCTGTTTCTCTATGACAGTGGGAGCGAGGATTGCATCATGAGATGATGACCCAACTAGCTTCGAGCTGGCCATCGAGAGTAAGACTCTGTAAGAATGGCTGGATGTTTATTGATCTGAGATGGAATTCTTATACACCAACAAAGTATGGACTTTAGTTGCTATATCTGAAGGGTTAAATCCCCATCAGGAGCAAGTATATCTTGAGAAGATTACTTGGTGTAGATGGAAAAGTTGAGACTTTCAAAGCTAGACTTGTTAAAAGTTTGCATCATTGACCAGGTGTGGATAATGATGAAACCTTTTCAAGTAGCTATGCTTAAGTCCATCCAGTTCCTACTTGTCACGGCTACATACCATAACTACGATATCTGGTGGTTGGGTGTCATGACTGCTTTTCTAAATGATGTTTTAGAAGAGAACGTCTATAAGTACACAGCCAGAGGGCTTCGTAGACAGTGGGAGCAGCGGAAACGTGTGCAAGATGCTTTATAGGATAAAGCAGGCATCGCAGAGTTGGAACATCTGTTTTGATGGATTAGTCAAAGAAGTTGACATCATCAAAATGGTAGATGAACCTTGTATAAACAAAAAGGTAGTAGAGGGTATGGTGTCGATCCTCGTAGAGTACGTGGATGACATACTCTTGATAGGGAAGGAGTTTCCTATGCTACGATCGATCAATCTCCGCTTATCACAATGATTCTCCACATAGGATCAAAGTGATACCTACTAAATCCTGGGTTTTGGATCTATGAGATAGATCTAAATGGATGTTAGAATACTCACTAGTTGTAGTGAGATGGTATCAATCGATCCTGGGGAGAATCACTGGAAGGGTTCCAGGGTGATAAAGACGACTGAATGTCAGTCACAGGCATTGTCTTTATCCTCAGTAAAAGGACGGTATGTTGGAAGAGTTCCAAGCTAAATACCGTGGCATACTAGACGATAAAGGCTTGATACATCGCTACTTAAGATGCTACCAAAGAGGCAAGTCTGGATGTATATTTGTTCATGAGATGAACTTTGTTCCTCCTATTGTGAGACAATGGAGTTGGGGCTTATGCCAAGGAACGTCCGTCCCATCAGTGATCCAGACATATTCTAAGGCAGTATTACCTGATCATGGAGATGGTTGATCTCCAAGGAGATCGAGGTTTGGAGAGTAGATTCAGAGGACAACACAGCGGATCCACTCACAAAGGCCTGTTCCCAGAGAGAGACTTTTATGGGATGGTTGAGTATGAGATACTACAACCACTGCTACAGATGGCCCTAGTGCAAGTGGGAGATTGTTAGTTATATGTATGCCCTAGAGGCCATTACTGTACATTGGATGTATATTGTAGTGGATGCTGGGACATATATAGGGAAGACTTTCTTGCTCGACATGATAGTATGCTATCTGGTTGCTCTTTACCTTAACGTGTACACTGTTTGTCTCTCTGTTACATGTTGGTAAAGCCCTTAGGATGTGTACTTGACTACCTGGACTATGATGCGGATCATACTAGTGGGGACATGGTAGTCCATAAGTACATCCTTCAAAGTCCCTAGTCGAGGGTGTATCGAGACGGGGCATCGATATACCAGAGTAGACTAGCGTGTACCTTCTCGACCCATACAGATGGGCGATGGATGATCCCATATCCATCGGTGTTTGACATCAGAGATGGTATACGGGTGCTCAGTAGAGACTGGGTACACTGGACGGACTCGCCGAGAACTCCCAGATGGTATTATACCTCACGTCAGATGGCAGTTCTCTGGTGACACTGGTACAGAGTAGTCTGTTGACCCGAGATCGTCATAGAGTCTTGTGTGGTTCCCACTGTGCTTTGATTTCCATCTTACCACGTCCAAGAGGGCGTGCAAAATGGTGGTTTTTGGGTACAGTCCCGAGTCACATGGAGGCAATGAGCGATAGGAGGGGATTCATCTCTCCCGGTATAGGGGGTTGATGTTGCGCTGTGTTCGATTGGCTATAACAGGAAATCCCTGGCCAAGGTTGCTGAGATTTACTGGTAAGTGTTACCAGTAGTTTCTCGAACAGTTATAGACCTCATATCGACATGACTTATCGAGCTATTGGGGTCTGACGTTTACCACCCCTAGGCGAGATATGCGACATATCAGACGATCAGACCGGACTGTACGGTAGTGTTACTGGTTGGATTCACTGGAGTGTGAGCGGGCTTGCTCGTCGATCTTCTGATCGCTCAATACCCGGGTGGCCGTTACGTTTAGCAGACCGCTTGCGGCTTGTGGATGCTTGATATGATCATCATCTGCTACCGGCGTATTGACGAGTCTTTAGAGTCCTACACAGAGGTTTCCTGGCTCAAGCGAAACGAAATAGGAGCGCATATGAGATATGTGCAGGACCGAGAATAATGCGTGTATGTGATACCGCATTTCATTCTCGCGATATATGTTTCGATTGGTTACATTCGATATGACCTAGTTATCGAATCATTGATTCGATAAATCGATACATTGGATTCTAGTCGGTTATGTGCGACATGACCGGATCATTGAATCAAATGTTGATTTAATGATTTAATGCATAATTATATATTTGATATATTGCATTGCATTAACTAGTAATGGTTCACTTTAAATGGATTTTCTCACTTGATGTGCAAGAAGTATATGTGATATACTTTTGTGCACATATTTGTATCATGTTTGATGATACATGATCTTGTTGTTAAGTATAAAGAATTAAACCATGGTTAAGTGTTGATTAGGGTTTTGCATTTTCATTTATTTATTTATTTATTTATTTGAAAAGGATTAAGATAAGAATGGTGGCCTTTTTTGTTTTAAGTTGAAGCTTCATGAAGCTTTGACTTTAGTAACCATTCTTGTCATCATGCTTAACCCTAACCCATCCAAGTGACCATGGTTTATTCTCTACACTTAACCTAGGTTAGAACATGATAAGTATTTGATTTTATTATTCTTTTTAATAATACTTATCATATTCTATTTGCTTCTTCATCTTCTTCAAGTTGAAGAAAACCTTCACTTCATCAATGGTGATTGATGAATATGAGTGAGAAATCCAATTCTAAAATGAACCCACTTCCTATTTCTCCATCCTCTACCTCTTGCCAAGTAGTAGAGTGTGTTTCCTTCACAAGTTTCTTGACTTGGTGAAGTTGGAGCTTGATCTAGCGATGCCTCGACGTAGATCATCTTCGGCATGGACATCGACGACCTAGCTCGCCATTTCTCCGACGAAGCCGACGCTAGAGCCCGGGAATTCACTAGGACAGCGAGGGGACTTCGTTGCGGAGCTATGGAGGTGGAGCACCGGATCTACAAAGGTTGTATTTCCGTTTCCTTTTTGTTAAGTTGTTAACTAGCTTATCGTTTCGCCTAGATTTCTAGCCAACGATCCGTATTAGGGTTTCTCGGCACCTAGAATTTTTGAAATTTGCATGGTTGATGCCTTGTGAGACCTCATTAGGGTGCCTAGGAACCCGTAACTTTGTTGGTGTACATAGACTCCATTTTGGATCTCATGGCATCCAGCCACTTCACAGAGTCTCCACTCGTGATAGCTTGCCGAAAACTGGTAGGATCATCATCCTCCATGATGCAGTCTTCTCTGTCACCATCAATGAGGAAACCGTAGTACCTCTCCGGTGGGCGAGAAGTCCTACCAGACCTGCGGAGTGGCCGAGGTTCCTCAGTTTCTATTGCAACAGCTGGTTCAACCAAGTCGTCATTTGTAGTTTGTGTCTCTAGAACCTCTTCTAGATCCACCACTTTGCCATCATCTTTATCTGTGAAAAACTCTTTTTCTAAGAATGTAGCATACTGAGAAACAAACACCTTTTGTTCCTCCTTGTGGTAGAATAGATATCCATAAGAGTTCCTTGGATATCCCACAAAGTTACACATGACTGACCGTGTCTCGAGTTTGTCCGGATTCTGCTTTTTAACATAGGCCGGGCAACCCCAAATCTTAATTCTCTTAAGAGATGGTCTCTTCCCATACCATATCTCATATGGCGTGGTAGACACGGTTTTGGTTAGAACTCTGTTCAGCAGAAACGCTGCAGTCTCCAATGCATGCCCCTAAAATGAGACAGGTAACTCAGCATCACTCATCATGGAACGGACCATATCTAATAGGGTCCGGTTCCGTCGTTCAGACACACCGTTGTGCTGTGGTGTGTAAGGAGGAGTGAGCTGAGAGAGAATACTATTCTCTTTTAGGAAGTTTGCAAATTCTGTACTGAGGTACTCCCCACCTCGATCTGATCGAAGCATTTTGATACTCAAGCCGGTTTGTTTTTCTACTTCGAGTTTATATTCAGTGAATTTCTCGAAAGCTTCGGATTTGTGCTTTAATAAAAATACATGTCCGAATCTTGAGAAATCGTCAGTGAAAGTAATGAAGTAAGAAAAACTGCCTCTAGCCTGTGTACACATTAGCCCACATACATCACTATGTATGAGTCCTAGGAGCTGGGTAGCTCTTTCTCCGTGTCCGGTAAATGGAGTTTTGGTCATTTTACCCTTGATACAAGACTGGCAAGTCGCATAAGATTTATATTCAAAGGGTTTAAATATCCATCTTTGTGTAACTTGTTTAGTCTTGTTTCGTTAATATGACTAAGTCTACAGTGCCAAAGAAAAACTTCATTTATTTCTGAAAGTTTTCTTTTATTAATGTGTTGTATGTTGAAAACTGTGTGTTGATTTAGGACGTATATCCCGTTATTAAGCGTACCATACCCAACCAACATTTGATTCAGGTGAATGTTCATAATATTGTTCTGCAATACAAAATTATATCCTTCATTATCTAACAAAGAAACAGATATTATATTACAAAGCATACTTGGTACAAAATAACATAGGTTCAAAACCAATATACACCCAGATGGCAACCCCAAGTGATACTCTCCCACTGCGACTGTATGTACATTGGAACCATTTCCAACGCGGAGAGTATGGTCACCTGTCTTCAAAATCTTGCTATTTCTCAGCCCCTACATAGAATTGCAAATGTGAGAACCTGAACCGGTATCTAATACCCAGGAAACAGAGTTTATTGAAAAACGGTTTTCTGTCACAAACACACCTGAAGCGGAAGCATCCCCATGCTTCTTTTTGAGATTTAAGTACTCGGTACAGTTGCGCTTCCAATGTCCTGTTTTGTGGCAATGAAAACATTCCCCTTTCCCCGATTCTCCAGCTTTGGACTTGTCCTTCCCCTTAATCTTTTTAACTCCACCCCTAGGCTTGGTGGGCTTCTTCTTGAGCTTTCCCTTGGCCTTAGCCTTTGGGCGAGAAGAAGAAGATTGCCCAACACTCAAAACGGGAGTTTTCACTGATTTCAGTGTGCTCTCTGCACTCCTTAACATATTAAGGAGTTCAGGTAGTTCCCTCTCCATGTTGTGCATGTTGAAGTTAACTATGAATTGAGCAAAGGTGGAGGGGAGGGACTGCAGAATAATATCCGTATATTGTTCATTGTCCATCGTCCATCCAAGGTCCTCAAGCTCTTCTATGAGAGCTATCATCTTCAGAACATGGTCTCCTTCTGGTGTGGCAGGGGCCATTCGCATCTGAAACAATTTCTTTGATGCTTCGTATCGTAATACGCGGGATTGCTCTCCATACAACTCCTTTGTATGGAGGAATATGGCTTGAATGTCCATATTCTCGTGCTGCTTTTGATGTGTGTTGTCCATCGATGCAAGCACGAGGCATTTGGCTGTGGCACAGTCAGCGTCCCATGTCTTGCGGACTTCTTTATCCGTAACTGAGGATTTTGGACCTGGGATGGGCGGGGCTGAAGCCGTGAGGACATATGATACTTTATCATAAGTCAAGGCAATTTTCAGATTCCTCGGCCAGTCTTTATAATTGGTCCCATTCAGTTTATTTTTATCTAGTAGAAGCTTGAGTCCAGTCATTGGTATATGCCATTAAGAGAGAGAAAAGAATACACTCAGCGAAAGCTCTTGCAAAGATTAGATTGGTTATTATCTTGTCTAATCGATGTCTCCCACTTCTTTAATCAAGTTTTTCTTTCAAACCTTAAAAAGAAAACTAGCCAGGATTAATTACAGTCTACAACTTCGCTAACCGTTCAGCCAGGCCAGTGTCGATACTTGAGGGAGGTTCCCCGTGCTTCCGCACGAACCTAATTAAAGTAAACCTTGTTTTCCCAGAGGCGTGGCCCCGTTAACACCTTTCTAGACACCTAATGAGTTAGCTAATTGTAAACTGCAAAACTCTCCTGGGAGCAACTATTGCCCACAGTGGGATCGGGATCCAACCATCATATGGAAGGTATGCAATCTCATTGCAAATCTCAACACTTGAAATTCTCGATGCGGTTTTTACCCCTAGTACCTATGACCTTAACTATGGTCAACAAATCATAAGTACCAGTCAAGTTCTACCTGTCATTTCTTGATTAATTAGACCCACTCATATGACGCTTAACTATGGTCAACAAAGTCGCATGAATGTCCTAATTAATCTGCATCATATGCAGTGTAGGAAGACATCACTTAGCTACCGTACACTACGCCTTAACTATAGTCAACAAACGTAGCACGAATACTAAGTACTCTTCTTCCTAAAATGACGGAGGGTTGTGGATGATTTTTAAGAAAATCTTTAACGCTTTGAACTTGATATTGTCATAGAATCAAATGGTTTTCAAAAGGAGTGGCTTGAGCTCCGCAGTTTTGAAATGTAGCTTTTTCATAAAGAGCCGAGTGGTTTTCAAATCCGATTCTACAACATCTTTTTAGGTTTATTTTCTTTACATTAATCATATTAATGTAGTCCCATCATTTAAGTCCTTAAGCCAATCACAGAAAAGAAACGAAAATACAACGTACGCTTATGCCATCCGCATTCGCCGCAATGTTCTGTTATGCACTGTTGGGTTACTTAACTAACGGCATACCGAGACGGGACTAGCGCGGGTGTAAAACATAAGCAACGTCTACTATATATCTCATATATAATTTATCATTCGTCTCAGATATCACAGAACACAGGAAGCAGAAACACAGATATAATGTGGGATATACTAGGACGTCCGTATTTAGTATTTAGCCAACAATAGAAAATACGGATTCCACAGTCGCGATGAATAGCCAAGCCCACACCCCTAGACCCCTACGAGAGCGGCAAGCGACCCTACCAATCCTGGAGTTTAGGAGACCCGGTCTCGACTCCTCGAGATAGCCTCCCACTGAACCCCAAAACCCGGTCACTTGTGCTCCCCTCCTTGGGTCTATCCTAATGCGGAAAAGTAAATAATATACAGCACTGGTGACAACAACCTCAACCCGGAAGTGCCCCAAATAAAAGAATATTACATTACATTTGAATTTTACATGAATGAAAATAAAACTCTCATCTCACATAAAAAAAACCCGGCTATTCAATCGCGACAATCCTGCACATCATATCTCAGCAACACATAATATCATATATCATCAACGTAAGTAAGTATGCGTACCCCGATTGTCGTTGATGTATAGCAACGAAACCGGCGATAAGCGACATACTACACTTACGGTCACAGAAAAGAAAGTGTAAAACTATAACATTTGGAATCCACATTCTCTTTAGACATCGTAAATCCGAAATATCATATACTTCGCATTTCATGCCTAACTATATGAATTCCACATATTGTATCACATTCCAGATAAATAGAAAGTATTAAACTTTTCGATCGAATAATAAAATACCCAAAATTTCCTAAAGCTCAACACTTGAGCGGAGTTCAAAAAACCCAGAATGTGTCACAGTAGCAGCGGTCCAGCCGTAGAAAGGTCAAGCCAACGCCTCACATATGGCACGCCGTACTGCCCCAAACCCTAAGGTTTAGAGGCAGTTCAGACGGTCACATAATCGAGTTAAGGCTTGTGTTCTTCTAGAGGGTCCACCACTTAACTTGCACGTATTTCCGAAAGATTTAAACCCGAGAAAAAAAAATCAACACTTGAAAATTTTTCGTGCCGGGAAAAAGTGAGTTAATGATATCCGTTCGAACTTTTTAATACTTTCTAAATTATCCGAAAAAGGCACAAAATTAAAATTCCGATCGAATCACCGAATCCAAAATAATCCCCAGAACATTCAACACTTGAATCAGATTAAACATACCCAAAAAATGTATACAAGCAGGTAGGAACATTACTCTGTAAAAACGAGGCAATGATTCATCTGTACGGCCGCGGATCCACGGCCCAATTAAGTTCTGGCCGCGGTTCCGCGGCGGAATGTAAGGATCATTGCTTCGTCTTTTACAGTAATTCTTATATTTGCCTGCTGAATCTTTTTAAGTATTTTTAATACTGGAAAAACACAGTTTTAAAAAATTGTCCAGAGAAGGGTTAAAAATCCGTATTTTAGGTTCGATCGGAGTTTTAACTTCTAAAGTGTCGCCTAAAGCTCTAGCTAGGCTCTGATACCAATGTTAGGTTTACATAGCACCTCATGAAGGGTTTGAAAGCATCACATGTCTCAAAATCAAATTTTTAAGGTGCTAAGTGAACATACAAAGAATCATCACTAGAAATTTAGGGTTTCATTACAAAGACAACATCACAAGTAATAAAGGCTAGGGTTTTGAGAGTACAACCTTTGTAGCTCCCTACGCTAGACTCCTTGGCTACTTGAGGGTTGGAAAAAGGTTCTCTTGAGATCTTCTAGGTCCACGATGATCCACCCGAAGCTCCTTTGCCCAAAGCTCCTTGCTTTACTCGATATGTGAATGAAGTAGAGCAAACACCCTACACAAATGGGCTAGATGTGTGTAGTATGATAATGTGGTTTGTATTCTATAATCAAAACTCTTTGTTTTTATCAACCTCACTCAAGAAAATTATCAAGAGAGGAAGAAGAAGATGGTGGCTAAGCTTTCTCACAAAAGAAAAGTTATGAGAGTGAATCATAATTGAAATGAGAAAAGAATAATATATATTAATCCTTTCTCACTTCAACCATGGTTAGAATCATCTAGATTTTTATCAAATGGGTTAAAGACAAAAAGACAATTAACTCAAGGTTAATTGGTGGTTGAAGCATGGTCAAAGATGATAAGTATAAACCTTGTGTGAATTATCCTTTCTCTTTTTCTAAATGATAAATAAATAGACAATTCTACAATATAAGTCTTGCATTGCCACCAAACATGTATCAACAAGAATGATACTATGTATGTATGTATGTATGTATGTATGTATGTATCCATGCACATCATCATGTGCATACATGCATGCATACAAAAAAAGAGTTTGATTAAAAAATTAATCTAAAAGTCATTTGTTAAATCAACACTTGATTTTGCAAACGGGTCATATCACATACGACTCGACCAATAGAAAATACCCGATTAATATACGGTATCACATATCCGTATTTAATCGGGTCCCCGCGCATATCTCATATGCACACCACATCTTTTCGCCTGAGCCAGGAAACTTCATTGTGGGACTCTAAGACTCGTCAATACGCCGGCAGTAGGTAATAATCATATCAAATACCTACAAGCCGCAAGCGGTCAGCTAAACGTAACGGCCACCCGGGTATTGAGTGATTAGAAGAAAAAAAGCGAACCTGTCACAACTCCCGTCGAGCCAACCGGCAACACTACCGTACAGTCCGGTCTCTTCGTCAGATATGCTGCATATCGAGTCTAGGGATGGTAACGTCAACCCCAATAACTCAATAAGTCGTGCCGATGAATGGTCTATAACAGATCGAGAAACTACTGATAACACTTATCAGTAAATCTCAACAGCCTTGGCCAGGGACTTACTGATATAGCCAGTCGAGCACAGCACGGCATCAACTCCCAATACCGGGAGAGACAAAACCCCTCCTATCTCTCATCTCCTTCGTGTGTCTCGGGACTGTACCCAATGGCCACCTGTTTGCACGACTCAGTAGAGCCGTGGTAGGGTGGTAATCAAAGTACAGTGGGAGAACACACAAGACTCTATGACGAACTCGGGTCTATAGACTAACCTGCACCAGTGTCACCTGAGAACTGCTATCCGACGATAGATATAATTCCATATAGGAGTTCTCGGTGAGTCCGTCCAGTGTACCCAGTCACCACTGAGCACCCGTATACGATCTCGATGTCAAACATCGATGAATGTGGGAACATCCATCGCCCATCATATGGGTCTAGTATCATATACGCTAGTCTACTCTGGTATATCGATGCCCCGTCTCGATACACCTACGACTAGGGACATTCCAGGATATGCTTATAAACTACAGATGTCCCACTAGTATGATCTCTATCACAATCACAGTAGTCAAGTCTATATCCTCAGGGCTTTATCAACATGTGTGAATGAATAAAAGCATGATCAAATCAACATGTCAGATAAAGAAGAACCAAATAGCATACTATCATGCCGAGCAAGAATGTACACTGAATATATATATATATATATATATATATACATGTATAAATACATTCACTATCATATAATGGCCTCTAGGGCATACATATATCCAACAATATACACGTGCACTTCTAAAGCTAGTTTAGAACGACGCTATACTCATCCTCCTGTCGAGTCTCCTATCCTGGAACAATAGTAGTGTCAAGTCTGGGTAAACAAGAACCTCCCTGTCACCGTCCTCGAGAATATCGGAGTACCTCTCGGGTGCTTGAGGTTACCCTACATATCTACGGAGT
Source organism: Agapanthus africanus (assembly GCA_030015575.1). Lineage (NCBI taxonomy): Eukaryota > Viridiplantae > Streptophyta > Magnoliopsida > Asparagales > Amaryllidaceae > Agapanthus > Agapanthus africanus. The sequence continues at coordinate 164,947,582 of CM057349.1, forward strand.
GGCCAATGGAATGTCAAACCTGATTGAATCTTTAGGTTCTCATCAAATTTCCAGTAATCGTTTGTGGTTCTGGAATCACTTCCAGTTCTACTATACTCCGACTACTGTTTTCTGAAAAAAAAATACATTTTTATCAAAACTGCGGCGAGTCTAGAACAATATAACTATTGATCTTCCAGATGGTAGAAAGTCAACCCTCGTCATAACCCGGGTCAACCCACAAACAGCCATTACAGAAACGTGCCTTGAGTTATCCAGAATCTTTTTTTAAGCATAAGCCGGACAACTCCATATACCTTAATATCGTTAAGATATGATCCATTCTATATAGAAACAGAGGCACTAATTTAATTAGAACCAGATTCAAATCATGCAGCTGTCTCCAGTGCATATCAAGTAAATGGAAAGAGGCCGATCAGTATTACTCAACTTAGGAATGCATCCAGATATGAGTAACCTGAAAAAGAAACAAGATCTCAAAACCATTACTATCAACTGAATACTGAATACAAGTATCTAAATCTTCGATCACCTTGAAGAATCCTGATACTTGCAACACCTGGTTCTCTACTTTATTCTTATACCTATAACTTCTCAAAACTTAGATCTTGAATTTCTATGAAACACATGTCTAAGAACTAGAGAAGTTACAAGTGAACAGAATATAGTACGAGTACCAACCCCTCTGTCCTAGTAGACACTGGACGATATACAATACCTTGTATAAGTCTGCTGAATTGAATAACTCAAACCCTGTGCGTCGTAGGTTGAAAACTGTACTATGGTTATGAAGAATTACACCGCTGTTTAATGGTCCTTGCCTAACCATCCACTGATATAGATAAATATCATGGACATAATTTCAAAATGTTATATCTCACTTTATAAAAATAAACGTACAGATATATCAATTTGAAATTGGTTCATAACAACGGATATTCAAAACCAAATATTTGTCGTCCGGCAATAACCCAGGCGATTTCCTCAAATATCACCAATTACAACGAATCCCGATATAATGAGGATGATCACCTAATTCCCAATAACTTACTCCCACTCATCATCTGTAAAACCATACAGATGTGAGAATCAAATCTGGTAAATACATACCCTGGAGCAAGGGCTAATTGGGAAATCAGTTTTCTTTTAACAATACACAGTGAAACTGAAACATGTAAATGTTTCGAAGGGGTATCCGGGTATTCTTAGTAATCCCTCTTCCATTATCAGATTCATAACTGTAACCGTATATTTCTTTGCCATCTCTCCAAATCCTTTTATATGTCTTTAGTCATTACCTTCTGTACACCACCTTTAGGCCAAATGGTTTTCTTCCTTCCCTACCGTTCGGCACCAGCCTATGGTTTAGAAGAAGACTATCCAATAAGCATAATGGGTGTACTCTCCTAATCCTAGGAGCACTCGCAACGCGAGAGAAAGTAAAGATAAAAGACAACTGAATAAACCTTATTCATATTTCTCCTGAACCAGAATCCATCCCCAAAGTGGAACAAGTTCCTTCGAGTTCGTATATAACCATACAATGGAATATCCAATAATTGTGGATCTTCGTAGTGATACGGGGTGTTCTGTAGAAATACCAAGGTGAAGTAGGAGTGGCGATGAAAATATATGGTTTGGTCATGAATGATAGTAGTTGCAATTTACTTTGCCCTTTTTCTAATCCATTTATTTGTTTTAACTTATTACCTTCTGTACACCATCGTTAGGCTAATTGGTTTTCTTCATTCCCCACCGTTCGGCACCTGCCTATAGTTTGGAAGAAGACTATCCAATTGGCGTAATAGGTGTACCATCCTAATCAAAGGAGCACTCACAACCTGAGAGAAGGTAAAAGGAAAAGACAACTGAATGTCCTATTCATTTTCTCCAGAACCGGAAACCATCCTCGAATCTGGAACAAGTTCCTTCGAGTTCGTATATAACCATACGATGGTTTTATCCAATGGAAGTGGAAGTTCGTAGTGATACGAAATGTTCCGGAGAAAAAGGGTAAAAGTAGGAGTGGCAATGAGGTATGCAACTCAAACAATCCAAAAGCCAGTGTTTTAAGAAGGTTCGGTTAATCTTGGTCACTGAGTCATAGTCTAAGGTCGGGCCATGGTCGCTGCCAAAGAGAGAGAGAAAAGAAACACTCTGCGTGCACTCTAACCTAGATCAGAATGGTTATCAATTTATCTAATCAGGAAACCTCCCACTGTAACCTCAAATTCTCCTCCAAACCTGAAAGAAGAATTAGTCGGGATCACCCGAGGAGTAATCCAACTATCATCGGGATCCAACTATCATCGCATGATAATCTGATAGAATCCCCTTAAGTCATCACACTCCAGAAGGTATGCGAATGCCTGGCAAGTTTCAGTTTCTTTAGAAACTCCCGATGTGTGTTTTTACCCCTAGGACCTAAGTGACCTTGACACAGTCAACAAATTAAAGAGTCCTAGTCAAGTTCAACCCGTCATTATCCTGGATTGCATTAAACCCACCTGTACGAGCCCTTGACATAGTCAACAAGGCCGCACGACTGTCCTAACCAATCGCATTAATATGCCACAAACAAACACTACTTAGCTACCGTACACTACGTCTTGACACAGTCAACAAACGCAGCACGAATACTAAGTAATATTTGTAAGAAATGACGGAGGGCTACGGCTGGTTTTTGGCGAAAAACCTTTAATGTAATGAACTTGATATCGTTGATGGAACTGCATAGCTTTTATAAATATATAGTAGCGAAAACCTTTGCTAAAGAGATCACTCCCGGTGAAGGGATCTCGGCTCTTTCCCCGTAGAATGAGGTGCAGGATATTCCAACTGAATACCGCGATGCAAAGCAAGGTAATCGACTATAGTGAAGTTATTACCCTGATGCAAACTTCTGTCCAAGGGGTCACTCCCGGTGAAGGGATCTCGGCCCTTGCCTCGTCGACTGAGGTGCTGGATATTCATAACCGAATACCACTGTGCAAAACAAAAGAGAACGTCCTTGTAATAACAGTTTTTTTTTTGAAAATTATTCCAACAACATCAAACAGGTTTATTTAGCTTGCATTGATCCGAATCAATGCAGTCCCATCAATTGATCACACTAATAAAGAACGAAAATATGATGTACGTATATGCCATCCGCATTCGCTACTGGGTCCCGTCATCACCCGTTAGGTTACTTAACTAACGACAGAGCGGGGACTGGACTAGTGCGGATGTAAAACATATACAACATCTACTAGTATATATATATAGCAATATATAATAATCGCTTCAGGCATGATAAATGCAACACCACAGAAGCATCACAGAACAATACAGATAATCTGGGAGCCCCGGGTTTCCTTTGAGCCGCAACTGAAACCCGACGTTCCCCTGGTCGTGTGGATAGCCTGTGCAATGAAATCCTAGACCCCTACGGGCACGGCAAGTTACCCGCCAAAACCAGAAGCGAGGCAGCCCCCTTCAACAAAATGAATGGACCACCCAGCACTTCATGAAATCCGGTAACCTGAGCACCCCTCCTTGGGTCAACCTATACCCCCTACGACTGCGGCGAATAGCCCGCCAATTCTAAAGTGAAGCCCCCTCCGTCTCAAAACCATGAGATGCGGGATCGTTGCCCTCTAGAACCCGGCTATCCGTGCACCCCACCGCAGGGTAATCCTAGTACAGAAAATAAAATATATACAGTGGGTACATCGACCTCAACCCGGTCGTGCCCCAAAAGAATAATATACAAACAGGCAGTGACGGCAGTCCACATGTCGGACGCTCGCCCCGCAATATCAAATGTATAAATATAATCAAACTGTACTACCATTGCTCCAGGCTATCCACCATGACAAATCCGCAACATCACATCACAACACAGAACATCAACGTGATTGTCACGTTCGCAAACTCGTCTAAAAGGACTATAGCAATTAGACAAGATTTACCGCTCGAATGACATTCACGGTAGCAGATATAATGTAAGTACTGTAAACTAACGTATTTAAAATTCCGATCGACAAAACTTCCCGAAGTGGGCCCCAATTACAATTCCAGCACTCAAAATAATCTGGGCCAAAACTATATATCACAAAAATCATATTTCGATGAACTAAACCCTCAGAAAAAAGTTGGGGCACTGTAGCCCAAAAAGGGCCCCGGAAGGGCCGCCAAATGCGACATTTCGCTGCGATTCCGCGGTGGAATTTTGGACTTAAGTCTCCAAATTTTTTCTGTAGCTTTAGTTATGCCTGCATGTATTTTTAAGATGCCTAAAATAATTTTTTGAACAACTTTGAAATTCGACAGCAAGCACACTGAAATGAAAATACGATTCGGAAATTCCGATCGATCGATATTTTAAACACGTTAGAACAAGCTAGTAAAGGTTAATGGTGTGGCTCTGATACCATGTAAGTCTACAGTAGCGCCCCGACCGTCATTCCGAGGCCAAACGCGGAACAAAAAATTTTTAGGAAACCGGTGCTATCGTAGTCTTTCACCCGGATCGAACCATTAACGCTAAACTAGCTAACTACTAAGAAGTGAGAGTAGCTATACCGATCGATCCGTGTCCTTCGGTCTTCGGCCACCATTCTAAGCTCCTCGCGACATCTGCGATCTCCGGTCTCCTCGTCGGAAGGGCACCACATCAATGAGTCTTTTTACGGGCTCCAGCTTCATCCGAAGCAACTCGGATATGAAGTTTGCTAGCCGACGTATCCAAGGTGATGTAGAGAATGTGTGTGATAACTTTGTCTCAAGCATCCATTGATTCTCAACGCTTGAGAGTGTATGGATGGAGGTTGAAGTGGATGCCATTAATGGAGATAGTGAGCTCAAGAAAGAAGAGGAAGAAGAAGAGCTTTCTTTTTCTTTTTGTGTTGGAATGATAATGAGAGTGAGATAGAAATTATCAACACAAGAGCAACCTCAAGCCATATGGCTGCCCTCTCTCTCTCCTCTTATCATTTCAACACCTAAATCAATCCAAAATGTGACATATGCACAAATAAGAGACCATGAGTCATCACTTGTGCATGTGTCACAATTAATGCTCCTAATCATGATTTTGAGCTCACAATTTCCATTTGCAAACATTAATCCAAATGTTTGCAACAATAATAAGAGAATGGCATCAACTAAAGTAAACTCGTGACGGATCACAAGGATACCCCTCACCAGTATATACATACCTGCATCCGCATTCCGACTGAATGCGAATGCAATGAGACTAAAGTAATCCAACAAATCTAATACTAGGATCCGGCTTAAACCAAAGCCCGCTAGTATGATCCGTCCGATCATGATCCGTGCACTACTGCACGTATATGATCGAACCCTACCATAATATCATACGACCTCTACAACGTTTCGCCCGAAACTTGAGAAACTGTCTGTGGGGGACTCTAAAGACTCGTCAATACTTTGGCTGTGGATTTAACCACTAGCACGTCAGTGGTACTAGCCGTACGTAACGGGCTACCAGGTATTGACCAAAGAGGAGGTCGATGAGCGAACTCATCCTGACACCCTACTTAGCCTGTCAGTGACAATATCCGTACAGTCCGGTCCGTTCGTCTATGAGCATCGCATGTCGGGCCTAAGGGGTTGGTAAAAGTCAGACCCCCAAAAGCGGTACAAGTCGTGTCGGAGTATAGCCCAGAACACCCTGAGATACTACTGGAATACCAACTAGTAAATCTCTTGCCTTGGCCAAGGACTTCGTGTAATGGCTCTCCTAGACACAGCGCGATCTCACCCCAAATACCGGGAGAGACAAAACCCCTGCTGATCCGCTCACTGCCTCCATGTGACTCGGGACTGTACCCAACTAAAACCTATTTGCACGACTCCTTTGAGCCGTGGTAGGGTAGTAATCAAAGTACAGTGGGAACTCACACGAGACAAATGACAATCTCATGTCGATGAACTAACATGTACACATGTCACCAGTGAACTGCTATCTGACGTCAGGTATAATACCAACTAGCATGTTCCCGGCGAGTCATGTCCAGTGTACTCATAACCCAATGAGCACCTGTATACATCTTAGGTGAACCAACTGACACCAATGGCTTGTGAGACCGGCCATCACCCCTCATCGGGGTCTCGACTGTATACACTAGTCTACTAATGGAGTATCGATGCCCAGTCTCGAAACTCCCACGACTAGGGACCACTTTAAGGATGTGCTTATAGACTACCCAACTCTCACGTATATGATCTCCATCATACTGCTGGTAGTCAAGCAAGAATCCTAAGGGCTCTATCAACGTGTAATAGTGATCTGTAAGGTCACCTAAAACATGTACACGATGATACAGATAAACCAGATAGCATACTATCATCTTGAGTAAGACTGTCCTTCCGGCATAGGTCCTCCCTCAATCATTGCAATCACGTGCCTGCGATCTAATAATTGACTTTGAGGGCACTATATCCAACACGTGCTACGTTTGTTGACCTTAGCCAAGGCGTAGTGTGCGGTAGCTAATTAATGCTTATCTGTAAAGCATATGATGCTATTGAGTTAGGGTAGTCGTGCGACTTTGTTGACCTTAGCCAAGGGTCGTGCGAGTGGGTTTAATTCAATCAGGAAATGACGGGTTGAACTTGACTAGAGTTATGATTTATTGACCTTAGCCAAGGTCATAAGTTGCTAGGGGCAAAATTATCGGGAATTTCAAGTGTTGAAATTTGCAATGAGATTGCATACCTTCTATGAGATAGTTGGATCCCGATACCCACTGCGAGTAAGAGTTACTCCTGGGAGAGTTTTACACATTACAATTAGCCGATCAAGTAGGTGTTAATGGGGTTACGCCCCTAGGAAAATGAGGTTTATTTTATTAGGTCCGTGCGAAAGCACGGGGAACTCCCTCAAAGTACCGACACTGGCCTGGCCGAAAGATTGGCGAACTTGTAGGATGTAATTAATCCCGACTAGTCTTACATTTTAGGGTTTGAAGGAAGATTTGATAAAAACAGTAGGAGCCATCCTGATTAGGTAAAATGATAACCAATATAATCTTATAAGAGCGCACGCAGAGTGTTTTCTTCTCTCTCTCTCCTGGTAGCAACCATGTCATGCCTTAATCAAGATAACAATATGGATGCATTGACCGAACCTTCTTATTATACTGTGATAGGGAACGTTGGTTTCGTTCTTTCTTATAATTGTTATAAGAATGAGCATGAAATAGTGGAATATCAGGATTCCCATGCCACCCAATCGAAGAAAGTGCATGTTGATGCATCTTCTTCGGGTGTGTTAATTACCGAGAACTTTTTTTCAGTATCCTCTACGTCCTGGGTATGTGATACCGAATCAGGAACCCGCATATGTAATATGTTACATGGGCTACATAAAGGTAGAGAAATGAGAATGGGTGATATATCTCTAAGTGTAGAGAATGGTGCAAGTGTTGCAGCCAAAACAGTTGGCAAATATCACCTTGTATTAATACATTGATTTTGAATAAACGTTATTACATACCGAACCTGATATACAACATTACATCGGTTTCTTTAATGAGTTAAAGAAGGATATAATTCGGTATTAGAGGATAATGTTGTGAACATTTTCTTGAATCAAGAGTTGATTGGATCAGGCACGTTATATAATAGCATATACGTTCTAAATCAAACCACAGTTCAAAGTATATAGAACACACACAAGAGGAATAGTTCAGAAATGAACGAATCCTTCTTGTGGTATTGTAGACTAGGTCATATCAATGCGACACGGCCAGCTAAGTTACATAAGGATGAATATGAGAATCTGTTCGAATTTTCATCTTATCTTACTTGTTAGTCTTGTCTCAAAGGTAAAATGACCAATACTCCGTTTACTGGAAGCAGAGTAAGAGTTACTGAACTCTTGGGACGGATACATGATGAAGTATACGGTCCTATGTCTACTAATGCCAGAGTTGGTTCTTCGTACTTCATTATATTCCCTGATCATCTCTCAGGATTCGGACATATGTTCCTGTTGAAACACAAGTCTGAAACTTTTGAGAAATTCAAGGAATATAAGCTTGATGTTAAAGAACCGGAAGGGTAGAAGTATTAAATCCTACAATGTGATCGAGGAGGAGAATACTTGCGCATGGAGTTCCTGGAGTTTCTAAAAGGAAAATGGGATTCTCTCTCAGCTTACTCCTTCGTATACACCACAGCACAACGGTGTATCGGGGCGGAGGTGTCGCACCCTATGAGATATAGTGCGCTCTATGATGAGTACTCCTGAGTTACCTGTTTCCTTTTGGGAGTTATGCACTTGAGAAGCTGCATACCTATTGAATGGGGTTCCATCCAAATCAGTGCTTACCACTCCATATGAGATATGGTATGGGAAGAGACCATCTCTTAAACGAGTTAAGATATGGGGTTGTCCGGGCTATGTTGAAAAGAAAAATCCGGACAAGCTCGAGAAAAGGTCAGTTCTGTATAAGTTTGTTATTATATCCCAAACATTTGTGAGGGAATATCTTCTACCACTCTGAAGAGCAAAAGGTGTTTTGTTTCTCAGCATGCCACCTTTTTAGAAAAAGAATTTCTTGTGAAGAAATTTATGGTCATGAGGTAGAACTGGAAGGAGTTCCAGCTAGACAAACTAACAGCTGATGATTTGGTAAAACCAAAGGTTCAATAGTCTCCAACGAGCCTCAGCCTCTCCGCGAATCTGGTAGGGTTCCTCATCCACTTGAAAGATAATGTGGTCTTCTCGGTGACAGTGGGAGCGAGGATTGCATCATGGTAGATAATGGCCCAACTAGGTTCAGGCAGGCCATCACGAGTGGCGCCTCTGTGAAATGGCTGGATGCTATGCGATCAAAGATGGAATCCATGTACACCACCAAAGTATGACTTTGAATGTTGCACCTGAAGGGGTAAAACCCATTAGGAGCAAATGGATCTTGAGAAGATTCTTGGTATAGATGGAAAAGTTGAGACTTTCAAAGCTATGCTTAAGTCCATCAGGATTAAAGCAGGCATCGCGAAGTTGGAACATCTGTTTTGATGTGGCAGTCAAAGAGTTTGACTTCATCAAAAAGGTAGATGAACTGTGTATATACAAGAAGGTTGTAGAGAGTAAGGTTGTCCTCTACGTATTGTACGTAGATGACATACTCTTGATAGGAAATGGTTTCTTATGCTACACTCGGTCAAGCTACTCTTATGACGAGGATTCTCCATGTAAGATCTGCATGATACCTACTACATCTTATGGATTATGATCTATGATGATAGATCTAAGTGGATGTTGGGAGTGTCCCAAATCCAGGTACATTAACACCATACTAAATGGGTTTAGTATGGAGGATTCTAAGCGTCGTGGTTCACCCACTTACTCATGGATCGCTCTCTCCAAAAAGATGTCTTTCAAGACTGATTTGGAGAGGGCTCGCGTGCAAGAGATACCCTATACTTCGGCAGTAGGCTCTATCATGTATGTGATGTTATGTACCAGACTAGATGTAGATGACTCACTAGGTATAGTAATAAGGAATCAATCGGATCTTGGGAGAATCACTGGATAGCTGTGGAGGACATTCTTAAGTACTTGAGAAGCATTAAAAGAAAGTTCTTGGTTCCAGCTTCCAGAGTGATAAGTTCGACTGAAAGTTAGTCACAGGAATTGTCTTTACCCTTAGTGGAGGGATATGTTGGAAGAGTTCCAAGCTAGATACCGTGGCATAATAGACAATAAAGGCTGAATACATTGCTACCAACGATGCTACCAAAGAGGTTGTCTGGACATTACTTGTTCATGAGATGAACAAGGTTCCTACCATTGAGCATCCAATAACTGTTATTGTGACTACAATAGAGTTGTGGCTTTGGCCTAGGAACACTGGTTCCATCAGCGATCCAGACATATTCTGAGGCTGGCATCACCTGATCGGGAAGATGGTTGATCTCCAACTGATCGAGGTCGGGAGAGTTGACATGAAGAACAACACGACGGATCCACTCACCAAGACCTGCTTCCCTAAATACTTTTTGAGAGATTTTGGGATGGTTAAGTATGGGATACTACAACCACTGCTATATTGTTGGGTATTGGATACTACAACAGATGGCCTTAGTACAAGTGGGAGATTGTTAGTTATATGTATGCCGTATAGGCCATTACTGTACATGGGATGTATATTATAGTGGATGCTTGGACATATATAGGGAGGATTTTCTTGCTCGATATGAAAGTATGATATCTGGTTGCTCTTTGTCTTAACATGTTGACTTGTATAAGTGATGTTGTCTTGCTCTAACATGTTGATAAAGCCCTTAGGATGTGTACTTGACTACCAGGACTATGATGGAGATCATACTAGTAGGGCCAAAGGTAGTCCACAAGTACACCTTATAATTGTTCCTAGTCGTGGGAGTATCAAGACAGGGCATCGATACTCCAGATTAGACTAGCGTATGCGCATCTTACCCATATGATGGGCGATGGATGATCCCACATCCATTGGTGTTTGACATCAAAGATGGTATACGGGTGCTCAGTGGAGACTGGGTACACTGAATAGACTCGCCAAGAACTCCTAACTGGTATTATACCTATCGTCAGATAGTAGTTCTCTGGTGACACTGGTACAGGTTAGTCTGTCGACCCGAGATCATCATAGAGTCTTAGGTGATTCCCACTGTGCTTTGATTTCCACCATACCACGGTCAAGAGATCATGCAAAAAGGTGGTTTTTGGGTACATTCCCGAGTCACATGGAGGCAATGAGCGATAGGAGGGGATTCGTCTCTCCCGGTATTGGGAGTTGATGTTGCGCTATGCTCGATTGGCCATAACAGGAAATCCCTGGCCAGGGTTGCTGAGATTTACTGGTAAGTGTTATCAGTAGTTACCGTTATGGACCTTGCATCGGTATAACTTATCAAACTATTGGGGTCTGACGTTATACCACCCCCAGGCTATGATATGCGACATATCTGACGAAGAGACCGGACTGTACGGTAGTGTTACTGATTGGATTCGCAGGAGTATGAGCAGGCTTGCTTGTTGATCATCTGATCGCTCAATACCCGGGTGGCCATTATGTTTAGCAGACCGCTTGTGGCTTATGGGTGTTTGATATGATCATCACCTACTGCCGGCGTATTGACGAGTCTTTAGACTCCTACACAGAGGTTTCCTGGTTCATGCGAAACGAAGTAGGAGCACATATGTGATATGTGCGGGACCGAGATTAATGCGCGTATATGATACCGCATTCTATTCTCACGATATGTGATATCGGTCAGTTATATGTGATATAGCCGGGTTATCGGATCAAGTGTTGATTCGATAGATTGTTACATTTGATATTAGTCGGTTGCAAGTGATATAGCCGGATTATTAAATCAAGTGTTGATTTAATAATTTAATGTTTAATTATATATTTGATATATTAATTTACATTAACTAATATTAGCTCACTTGAACATTTCTTTTTCTCACTTGTGTGCATATAGTATATATGTGATATATATTATTGTACAACTATTGTGTCATGCTTGATGCCACATGTGACATGGGTGTATGAGACTTACACCATGCTAAAAATAATGGAATGGTTTTATTTATTTAAAGTTAATCAAAATTAATGGTAATTGTCACATGGTTGAAACTTGTAAAAGCTTGTGGAACATTGACCAAGTCCACTAATTTTGTTTTACTTGTAGATATTTATTAACCCAACCATTATTGTTAACCCATGGTTTATTCTCTACATGAGTTAGTGTATGACACTAACTCACCCATGGTTGCTATTCTCACCTCATGAGTTCATTCTCATTCTTCACTTTAGCTTCTTCTTCCTCATTGAGAAAACTCACTAGCTTTTCTCAAGGTGAGAAAATATTGTGAGAAAAAGAAAACTAAAGAGAGCTCATTTCCTACTTCATCACCCTCTACTATTAGCCATTTAGTTTAGGGTGTTTGCTTCACTAATTCACATATTAGTGAAGAGGTAGCATGAGCTTGTGTCTCCTCGACGTAGATCATCTTCGGCCTCGAAGACTTCATGCAAGCTTGTTCATTTCTGCAAGGGAACCCATACTAGAGTTCGGAAGATCACTACTCGCAGCGAAAGGACTACTATACGGAGCTTTAGAAGTGAAGGACCGGTCTACAAAGGTTGTATTCCTCATTCACTATACTTGCAAAGTTGTTTGCATGATGTTTTGTTTAAATCTCTAGTTAAGATTCTAGGGTTAGGGTTCTTTAGAACGGAAAATGGCATGGACGATGCCTCCCGAAACCTTGCTGCCGCGCTAAGTAACCCTACACATGTTGCATTTTTTTTTAAATGTGATTAGGTTGTCATGGTGCATAAAACACAAGTTAACCTACACTAACCTTTGATTAAAACTAGATTAATGTGCAGTGTGTATGTTAAAATAATATTTAAGTAATTAATACATAAGAAAATAATTATGTGAACATATGATTAATAATAACTAATAAAACACAAATACATATAAGTAATTTCATAAGTAAAATAGTTATATTGGTCTATGTGGAAAAATAATTATAATTGGTTTTTACGGAAATCACGTATTATCACTAATTAACCTATAATTAACCTAAATGAATTTTCAAAGCGTTACAATCTTCCCCCCTTAAAAAAATTTGGTCCCCGAATTTAAGAATCTAACTACGCGTACCTTCGAAGAGATGGGAATATTTCTTCCTCATCTCGTTCTCGGCTTCCCACGTGACCTCTTCGCTGTTCGGGCCACGCCAAGGAACCTTTACGGACGGTAAAACCTTGACCTCCGTTTCTTCACCTGCCGATTCAGAATAACTACCGGCTGCTCGGTGAACGAAAGATCGTGCTCCAGCTAGATCGTCTGACGCTGAATTGCATGAGAGGGGTCATGAAGGTACTTGTGAAGCATTGATATATGAAACATGGGGTGAACATCAAGAAAACTGGGTGGAAGAGCCAAACGATAAACAACTACACCGACTTGCTCGAGAATCTCGAAGGGACCCATATATTTGGAATTTAGCTTCCCCCTTCCTTCCGAATCTCATCACGCCCTTCATTGGAGAAACCCGCACGAAAACATGATTACCTACGACGTAATCAAGTCCGCGATGACATATATCAACATATGATTTATGCCTACACTGGGCCGCTTTCATCCTATCCTGAATCAACAGGATCTTCTCTACAATCTCCTGTATTAGTTGCGGTCCAAAAATACTGCTCCCATTTCCGCTCAGGAATGGGGCAAAGGCTGTAACTCTCCTGCCGGCCTCTGATGCTCGGTCTTGACTTGCTGGCAAGCCAGGAATTCTGAAATGAGATCTACGACATATCTCTTCATCCCTTCCTACCAGTAGACATCTTTCAAATCATGATACATCTCGGTGGAACTCGGATGAACACTGTATGCTAACTGATGTGCCTTCTCTAAGAATCTCTTGTCTCAGGCCCTCGGAATGTGGCACACACAGTCGAGTCCCAAACCGTAGTACTTCCAGGTCATCGATCATGAACACAGAACCTCTACTCTACCGAACCTGCTCCATGATCTCTAACAAATGAGCATCGTCAGACCGTGCCTCCCGAATATGATCAAGTAACAGTGGACGGGCGCGGACATGAGCAAGCTGTCCTTCGGTCGAAGTAAACTCTCACTGCATTCGGATGTCGCATAAAGTCTGCCAAACTGCAGAAGACTGTCTCAAAACTGTGCTCAATTAGGACAAGCTACCTCCACGTCTACGACTCAAGACATCAAATACCGCATTCGCTTTGCCCGGGGGATAAAGTATTTTCATGGTCATAATCCTTCATATCTCCCATCCAACGGCGCTGCCTCAAATTCAAATCATGCTGCTCGAAGATGTAGTTTAAACTCTTATGGTCCGTGAATATCTGGCACGATTCGCCGCATAGGTAGTGTCTCCAGATCTTGAGTGCAAATACTACTGCAGCCATTCCTAAGTCGTGAGTGGAAAATGTTCTGCTCATGCTTCTTCAACTGCCGAGAAGCATAAGCGACAACCTTGCCATGATGCATCAACACACAGCCTAAACCCAGTCGAGAAGCATCGCAAAAGACAACAAGACCGTCTGATCCTAAAAGCAAATGTAAGACTGGTGCAGTCGCCAAATGAGCCTTCAACTGCCGAAAACTCTACTCACAAATCTTGGTCCAAAGAAAAGGAACTCCCTTTCGGGTCAATCTGGTCCGCGGTGCAGCGATACTCGAGAAATTCTGCACGAAATGATGGTAACAACCGGCTAAGCCCAAGAAACTGCAGACCTCCGTCATTGATACAGGTCTGGGCCAAAACTTTATGGCCTCGATCTCCTTCGGGTCCACTCATATTCCCTCTTCCTGCAAGTCAACACTATCAAGCCAGGAAGCACACTTTGAGAATTCAGCAAACAGTTGGCACTTTCTCAATGCCTGCAATGTAATACTCGAGTGCTACTCATGCTCCTCACGACCTCTGAAATAGACCAGAATGTCATCAATAATTACAATAATGAACTGGTCAAGGAGCGGCCTGAAATTCCGGTTCTACAAATTCATGAACGCTGCTGGGGCATTAGTGAGCCTAAACGACATCGCCAAGAACTCATAGTGCCCATAACGCATATGGAAAGCAGTCTTCGGAATGTCATCATCCCGAACACGCAACTGATGATAACCCGACCGCAAGACAAACTTCAAGAAATGACCGCACCCTGGAGCTGATCGAACAAATCGTCAATGCAAGGTAGAGGATTTCTATTCCGCACCGTAACATGATTCAATTGACGATAATTAATGCACGATCTCATGTTGCCATCCTTCATGACGAACAGAACAGGAGCTCCCTAAGGTGACACATTCGGATGAATAAGTCCTTAATCCAGCAAGTTTTGCAACTGACCCTTAAGCTCTTTAAACTCCGCCGAGGCCATCCGATAAGGCGGTATAGAAATAGGCCTCATGCCGGGGATCAAATCGATGCAAAACTCGATATCGCGCTCTGGCGGCAATCCAAGTAACTCATCAGGAATTACATCAGGAAACTCTCTCACAATAGGAACCTAGTCCAACTAATATGCTATGGCTCCAGTATCACGAATATCAGCTAAGAATTTCCGACATCCCTTTCCTCAAAAGTCGACTAGGGCATAAGGCAGAAATTAAACAGTGAGGGGCGGCACTACGGTCCCCCTGCACAAAAGAACTGAAAACAGAATCTGACTGCCTTCTCACGGCAGTCTATAGACACATAGCAAGTAGCCAACTAATCCAAGCCCGGGAGAACGTCGAATTTCAACTTGAGAAGAAAGATCAATTCGACGGACGAATCTCTATCTCCACTATGAACGGTACTCGATCGAAACACACGTCGCGTACCCAACGACTCTCCAACTGGTGTAATCACGACAAGCGGCTTATCTAACAAAGACGAGTCTCAGCCTAACCTTGATACGAAGTGTGTGGATACCGATTCAATAAAAAAATGTGCATCGAAAGAAAATGCTAAAAGAATACATGTCACTACTGCGTTCGACGCCTGCGCATCCTGAGGGGTCTATGCAAAAACTCGAGCATGCCCTTTACCGGCAACTAAATGTCCTCCGTCTCTGCCGCCTCGTCTTCTCTAAGGAAGACCGCCACGACCACGGCCCTTCTGAGCATAGGTCTGTCGTAGAGAAATAATGGGCGATGGAGGAAAATCCCTCTGAGGAGGCGAAGATGGTAAGGTAACATGTGGAACGGCTGTCTCTCCCTGGCGTCTCACCGTACAATCCCTGATGCGGTGATACCGACTTCCGCACTACAAACATTCCGACGACCTGACCTTGTGGGTAAAATCTATATAAGTGGCTTAGTCTCAAGCCTCTGCTATCCCCACGGTCTGTAGGGGGTCTGTCGCGGCGTCTACCTAACTGCCTCTGAGCTGGGACACCAGTATGAATCCGTTTTGGTTCCGGAACGACCGAAGTCTCGGAAATACGCTCCTCTATCAGTAGGGCTGCGTCCATTGTTGCTGCATATGTATCAAAATGCTAGGCGCCAATGGAGAGGAACAACTGGGTATTAAGGCCTCACGCAAACTTCTTTATCGTTTCTCTTCAGTGTCCACCATGTAAGGGGTATATCTGGACAGCTGAGTAAACTGAATGTCATACTCTTCCACTGTCAGACTAGGAGACTGGCGCAACAACTCAAATCTACGAGCCCTGGCATCCCTGACACTCTGTGGAAGAAAACGGGAAAGAAAAAGCGTCGTGAACTCATCCCAGGTCATGGGAGGAAGACTGCAGCTCGGCCTCTCTCGACTGACTCGCACCACGTCTGAGCAAGACCCTCTAGACGAAAACTCGCAAGCTCGACTGATTTCTCATCAGAACATCTAGGCGAACGGCAAATCCTAGCCATCCGGTCGAGGAATGTATACGGATCCTCCGCTGCATCTGTGCTGGTAAAAACTGGTGGCTTCAGCCTCATAAACTCCTGCAAGGATACGGGGATAGTCTCGGTAACAGTAGGAACAGTTGTCTGGGCAGCAGGTACAATCACAGTCCCCGCAGTAGAAAGAACAACATCGGATCTCGGATCTCAGCTAGCCTCAACTAACGATCCAACCATCTGGCGTAAGTCCTGACTACTCGACTCCAGCCTATCTATCCAGCCTGGAAAAGGCGGATCAATCTGTCCCTGAGGGGTAGGCGTACCGCCCTGATCGGTTCTCATCTCAAATGAGCCCGCTTTAATCTCATCCCTGGCGGCAGCCCTCGGGGCCCTTGAAATCTTCGGCGGCATAGTGGCTGGAATAAGAAACATGATTGATAGGAATATTGCAATCGAATCAAGAGGATACATGGAATCAAGGAAGGAAATACAAGCAAATATATATCCTAAGGTCGCTTAGGCGGAGTATCGTATCGTAAGTATGCCGTGGAACATACGCACGCTACGTCACTCTGCTTAAGTCACCTACTCCATCTACCTAGGGTCATCCTACACTCAGAAAGTTAAACCTAACTCTCTGATACCAACTTTATCACGGCCCTAATATGTGGAACGTGACTGGTACTTAAATTACGCAACGTCTAGAGACGTAACATAATCTAAGTAAGCCAAAGCCCAGAAATCTAAACCGTTTCATGAAAGTAGAGTGAAGGAAAACTTAACCTAAAAATGTGATTTTAATAAAATAAAGTCACATTAAAACCCTTTAAAACATCAAGTTTTTCCCGAAAATTTCGGCAGAATTTCCTTTGTAAAAACTGGCCCCAAATGGGTACAACACATGAAAATACATAAGTAATGGAATAAGGCATCCCCAAGCGGGAGCTAGCTCTTCGCCGAACGGAGGAATCACAACCACAAGCAAAATATATCATCAAAGAATGAAACCAACATTTAAAAACAAGAAAACGGAAACCAAATATAAAGTCGTCTCACACGAGCTCGACACCGGAAATCAGAATGTGTGTGTGTGTGTGTGTGTGTGTGTGTGTGTGTGTGTGTGTTCAAACGAACCTCACAAGCTCACAGTCTAAGTCCAATATACAAAGGGTAGATGGAGTATACTAGATACAATAGTAAATACACTAGGTGGGAACAAGAAGTATCCTCACAAACCCACCTACAGGCAAGCCGCGCGTCGATGCAAAGGAAGCAGAAGAGGAAGTACGCCCGCCACTACTGTGCCGACGGGTCGGACCTGCAAGATACTATGGCACAACGGGGGTGAGTTTCCAGCTCGTGAGTAGTAAATAACACCATACAGGTAACCGCAAGTATGCACGAAAACGACCATCCTATATATAGGCAATCATGGTAGCATATGCATAATAATATGAGATCCAACAAGAATCTAAATACAAGTACTACCTCAGGGCACAACAACTATATGTGCAAAGTATATCATAAAAGTCTGGAGTATGGGATAAAACAAGGTCATCCTCAAAACAAATATCATAGAAAACTCTGGTGTCCATCAACGACACCCCAAAATCCCAAAAACTCAGGAGCCGTCCCTCGGATCGGCCCTCATATCCATCTCATCTCATAACTCCAGACGGTATCCTCCGGATATCCGCCGAGTTCCCATACAATCACCGGTATGTAGTGCTCCCTCCTGCCAGGCTCATCGTCATCCATACGAATTTCTTGCCCCGGGGTACCTTACCGGTTCCACCATGTAACTACAGATGGTTCATCCTACTCCTCGAATCGGGTCTCGAAAACCAAACTGAGAACCGAGAAAATATCATGGTGGACACGAAATATCATATCAAGGAAAACTGCATCTTTCTTTTTGTAAAATAATTATGAGTTTATAAAATTTACATGCGGTTCCCCAAATCCAGAAATCTCATGAAATATCCGAAATCTCAAAATCACGAATCAATAAGAGAGCAATGAATCCTGGCATAAATCACCTCAACAGGGTATAAACAGCATAAATATGTGAATGCATGCAACATCTAAGTATGGAATGCAATATCTAAACTAGCATATGAGAGCGAGCATACTAATAATATAATAACTACCAGCTAGCAGATTATACCAGTGAAGTAATGTTTTCTAATGTGTACGTGACATGGAAATTACCGATGATGATGTGTGTGAGCCGGCCAGTAAGTGTAGGTGTAACATACGCATCATCGGTAATGGTGCAGGTGTCCTAGCATATGAGATCAAAACAGCTAATAACATACTTAATCTACAATGCAGCATATACTTATCAAGGCAATTCTAATGTGTGCGTGGCATGGCAATTACTAACGGTGTGTATGTGGCATAAAATCAGTACTTGTGTATCTTGAACCGTTAGTAATGGTGCAGTGTCCTATTAATAATATGACAATGAACAACAGGTAATAGGGTTTTCAGAAAGGTACGTATGCACAATCACAACACACACACACACACACACACACACACACACACATATGTATGTATGTATGTATGTGTACACAGCCATTCCACACAAGGTTATCTCCTTCGAATCTAGCCTTCGGCGGTTAACGCCATACAGGCGATTCCCCCGTAGATGTTAAATCTACTCACCTGAATGCCTCGGCTAATCTGACCCAAACACAGCATGTCCTTTCCTTGCCACGTCCGATGTCTCCACAACCGATCCTAGAATCGCACAATGTAAACACATAAGGCTAGATAATCTGTAGAACGCAATATCAAGACCATACGAGATAACTAACGCCATAAGCTAAACACATGTGCACTCGGATCACAAAACATGAGCGTTAACGTCTGAAACCATCCTGATTCGCTGTGATACACAGCAAACGCCAAAACTAACATCGAAACGCCCAAATCGTACGTTAACAAAACGCCACAATTAAGGTAAAACGGCTCCAAATTTTGATAGGGATGCAAATAGACAAAGTTGCACACGCCAGGAACCTTAAATATATAGCAGACACCTATACTAAAAACCCCAACACCCAGGTCTCATATCTGGCTGCAAATTACGGTCAGAACCCAATTATTTGCGGCCTAAAGAAAGCATTGGGGTCTTGGGCTTCAACGGTGTAATCCTAGTCCTAAGAGTACCCTCCAGTAATTGCAACTTATCTCTGCAACCCCTGGTGTAACAGCAGATCACGTTTGAACACTAATATTGACTAAAATCATATTTAGACACTAATTTAACCCATTATTGTAACGTTTTGAAAATCGTTTAGGTGAAATTTCGGAGAATCGGTAAAATAACGGGTGTTTTCCGTAAAAATCAAAATATAATTATCTTTCATCATAAAATCAAATATACCTATTCTAGCTATGTAATTGTGAGTATTTGGTGTTTATTGAGTCACTTGCAAAATTTCTAGTTGACTGAAAAATTTTCCGAAATTAATTATTCTAATATTATTTTAAGCCGTCACTAATATATTTAATTAGTGATAATTACATATTAGAATGGGTTAATACAAATTTTTTGCGTCATGACACATTAAACTAGAATGTAACATGTTTTTTTTTAAAAAAAAATTGTCAAACGGTTTTAGAAAATATGATAGAAAAAGGCTTAAATATTGAAATTAATGTAAATGGAAATTGGGGTATAATATTTATCTATTTTTCCCTCTCCCACACTCACCCACACCCTCTCCTCCCCCTCTACTGCTGGTCGAGCCCCTTGGAAGCCCCTCACAAATTTTCCCCACTTGATGAGGCTTTGAAAGAAAAGAAAACAAAGGAAAAGAAAGAAAGAGAAAAGGAGGTATGGGTTTGGGTTGACTTGGACTTTTCTTTACTTAGTATTCCCTCACCCTACTCTCTCACCTCTTCCTCCCATCATGGCCGACCCAACCAACAGCAGCCCCCCCCCCCAAATCCCACACAATTTTGCATCAAAAATCCATAAAAATGCTTCAAAATCCATACAAATTCAAAGCTAATTCCAAATCCAAGTTTTACCCATTATTATTTAGCTAATCTAGCATGAATCTAGGAGCATGGAAGCTATTTTTGGAGGCTAAGATTTTCATGCTAGATATCATTTTGTGAGGTATAAATACTTGTCCCATGGTTTGGATTAGTTGCTTAATTAAATTTATTAGGTGTTTAAGTATGGGTTTATTTGAGAGTATGGAAATTCAAGTGAGGATTTTGATTTGAGTTACGGTTTTCATAATTTGTTCATGGTTTAATTAGGTAGTTGAACCTCTTAAGATTTGGAAAACCTAATCCAGTTGCTCAATTGCTAAATTGTTACATTTAAAATTCTCCAAATTGCATAATATTGCAAACTAGGTTTTTATAAATAATATAAATAGGAGAGATAAAATTCTAGTGAGGGTTTTATGAATTCAAGATTAGGCTTTGATCACTTGGTACTAGTTATGATGTCTAGTTTAACACCTTAAATTATGCAAAACCTAGTTTAGTTATTGATTTGTGTATTGTTATTTTAAAAGTGTTAAAATTGGATAATTTTGCAAACTAGAATTTTGGGTTAATGTAAATTAATGAGATTAAAATATGGTTATGGTTTGTGTGACTTGGTTAAGATATTTAGTGAATATTGTGGCCACTAGTTTTGTTTAAACATCAAGTTTTGTACTAAAACGGCTATTTGAGGCTTTCTAGGTTTTTCGGAAATAAATCGATTTGAGTAAATTTTTAGTTTTGATAAGTTACAACTCATTTTATATATAATTAAGGAGTTTTGAAACCACGATTGGTACGTTTGGGTTTTTCTCGATCAATCGGTGTTTGTACGCCGATGTCGAGGGTTATTTGGTTCTTTTGCTTGAGCGGACCATAGGTTTTGACCTATGTGAGATTCGTGTGTCGTTTTGGTCATGAGTCGGATTTTAATGCGATACTATGTGTTATGATGTGTAGATACCCTCACGAGGACTTCGAGACGACAAGAAAGCACGTGGCGACATCGTCATCGGCAAGCGAAGATCAGGTGATTAGATATATATCTACGGGGGAAGTCGGGTGGATGGCGTATAGCACCCCCGCGGTTTCGTAGAATAGAACGCGAATGCGTTATTATATACATATATATATATGCTTATGTGATATGAGATGTGTATACGATATGCTTTAGATGACTTTGGGTTAGTGTTAGTGTATTCGTAAAATAGTGTCATTAGCTAGTTTCTTAGTCGTGAACCCTAGAGTAGTGATTTGCACACTCGCACACACACACGCATACATTTTATTTTATTGTACGTATATGGGAATATGTACATATATATATACATATATGTATGTGAGTATGTATGTGTGTGTGTGTATGTACACACGTATATATATACTTGGATGATGAGGATAGTACATGATATTTGGAGATGAGTCGATGAGATTAGGTATGATGCCATGAGATCGGTGATGTGATATGGTTCGTATTTGAGATACGACATGATATTATAGGGGGTCCTTGGGGCGATGTGTTTTCATACACACGCATTTATATATATGTAGATGGTATCAGTATAGTACTAGACTTAGATCAGTACCCCAGTTCGCTATATGTGATGATAAGGATACCAGATAAATGATGAGATAAATATGATATTCGACCCATACCCAGATTTGGGATGCCGTACGATGGATGTACCGTACGAGCTATATTGATGATAGATCCGCACTCTTGACTCGAGAATGTCATGTTATATATTGTATCGTATGTGATACTATTGAGGCGGGATCACCGACTATTATATGTTATATATATCGACTCAGATTTAGGTGGTTTTCTTACCTTTTTTATTAGCCTGTTAGTTTAGTCATATAGTTTACTTGTAGATGTTAGACTAGACTCGAGTCATACCTATTTCAAAATTAACGAATCGTGAGTATTGTAAAGACAGGACAAGGGATTCTACGGATATTTCAAAGGACGTATCTTTTCTTAAAACACCGTAGCCCTTATTTTCAAAACACCACGATTCGTGTTATTTCAAATGGCAAAACTGTATTGGCTCGTTTACATTAATGTTTATATTCGTGCATGTTACGTTATTATTCATGTTCCGCATATTATTGCTGCATTTACTATTCATTTGCCATTTATGCTGCTGTTCGCATTGCATTGCATGCTTATATGTATTTTCATTAGTAATGATAAATCATGTTAGTAGGACACCAGCACCATTACCGATGATGCGTATGCTCCACGTACACTCGCTTTCCGGCTGACACACATCTTCATCGGTAATTGTTATGTCATGAACACTTTAGAGAATATTATTTCCTTGACATAGCTTGCTAGCGGATAGTTCCTAGATGTTATTGTTTCATATGCTAGTTCATTATTGCATTCATTGCTTGATATTTCATGCATATTTATATATTCATTGTCATGCAATATTATAAGGGCCAGTCCGGATTGCCGGAGCACAGTATTCATTATTATTGATTATTCAGTTTTGGATTTCGGATTTTCTTGAGATTTCTGGATTTAGAGAAACCGCAAGGATTTTATAAACTGATATTCATTTTAAAATGAAAGTTACGGTTTTCTCATGATATGATTTGAGATATGTCCACCATGAGTTTTCTCGGCTCTTGAGCGATATCATACACCCGATTCGAGGAGGAGGAGGAGCCGTCTATGGGTGCATGGTGGACCCGGTGCGGTACCCCGGGGCGAGAAGGTCGCAGATGATGGCGTTGAGCCTATGACAGGGGAGCACTACTGACCGGTGATTTTATTATGACTCGACGGATATCCGGAGGATACCGATCGGAGTACAGGCCAGTCCGGATAGCCGGAGCCTGAGGTTTTGAGATTTGATGTTATGGGCCAGTCCGGATAGCCGGAGCCTTAGATATTGAGATTCGAGGTTACAAGCCAGTGCGGATTGCCGGAGCCTGAGATATTGAGTTTTATGTTTTGTGTCGATACTTGACACCAATTTCATGTTGATTTCATTGATGATACCTCGATTTATAAATATACAGAAATCTCACTAAAGAAACCAGTTGTCACATTCATGGTACATTCTGTTTTCATGCATTCATACCTTATATTTATGATATGTTGCTATCTGAGGCACTGACACGAGCACATGGTATTACACTTATGTATAGATGTTTACCTTGTCACCTTATCATGCTTCAGACTTTATCATATTGAGGATATTTATATTACTGATCGTATTGACATAGGATTGAGTCATGCATACGATTTCTGCTCGGTGATGTTTTCTACTCACGAGGTGGCAACTCACCCCGTTGTGTCACAGTTCTTGCAGGTTTTGCCGTACAGGTTTCATTTCGGATTTCTGGCACACTGCTTCCATTCCGGATGATTGCATTGGTAGGTGGGTTCACTCGCATCGTGACCACCCTCGTACATTTATTATATTCAGTTGTATCTAGTAACTCCATCAACCAGACTTGTATATTATTTCAGGCTTAGAAAACCAGTTGTTATTATTTCGACCTTAGAGTCGCGCGTAGTATTATTATGGGTTTTCTTGATGATTTTGAGTTTCCTTTTGGGTTTTGATCCTCGCCTTTGGCGTTGTATATTATATTGCTTGCGTGGTTGTGAGCGTCAATTGACGAAGAGCTAGCTCCCTCTTGGGGATGCCTTTATGTATATTATTCATGTTTGTACCCGTTTGGGGCCAGTATTTACAAAGGAGACTCTGCCGAAATTTTCGGGAAAATTTGATGTTGCTTTTGAACGTTTAATGTCATTCATGTTGTTTAAACCACTTGCCTTTAACAAGTTTTTCTTTCATTTTCCTAAAAAATGGTTTAGATTTCTGGGCTTTTGGCTTACTTGAATTTGGTGTGGTCCAATAGACTTCACATGATTCAAGTGCCAATCACGTGCTATTTTGGGTCGTGACAAAGTTGGTATCAGAGCGCTAGGTTTAACCTTGGTTCAAGTCTATTTTTGACTATGCGGAGTCTAGGGCGTTTATATATATTCGGAACCTAGGCTTGACCTTACGGAACTTAGACTTGGTCGAGGGGGTATTAGACCCGAACTTTCGTCGCATAGGTTGACCTTGGTTGATGGAGTAGGTGACTTAAGAGGAGTGACGTACCGTGTGTATGTTCCGCGGCATACTTACGATACACTACTCCGCTTAAGAAGCCTTAGGATGTACATTTTCTTGCACAGTATTATATTCATTCCTATGATCTATCCTCATCGATATTGGTTTATGGTTTTGCTGCCACGATTACACAGGCAGAGAGAGCTACGGCTAAAGTTGCGGTCAGCACGAGCTCGTCATGGACGAGGACTGACCAGGGAATATTTCCAGGGACATACGATTGCATAGATGTATCGTTTATTTGTGTTTTTGCGCCATGAGCGTTGATGGATCGCTTTTACGAGATTTCTCGGACGTGCAGATCAGCACCAAAGGATTGGGCCACTACTAGAGGCCATCCAGAATGTGATGACCGTCAATACACTATTATTTTTTATGATTGAGGCACTGTTCAGCGTGCGGACGAATGAGCCAGTGATTTCGGCGAATGACAAGATATCGCCCCAGATGTTTAAAGCTAATGCCGCACGAGATATACTTCGAGATATGATAGAAGCTGGCTGGTCACCAAAGATGAAAGACTAGGACATATGATGCATTGCCTACCCCAATGCGAGGTCATCAGATTGATTGATTCCAGTTAGAGACGACTTCACGCAGGTACGTTGAAAGTCGATAGAGACGATCGAATGTCAGGAACCCATTTTTCCAAGATTAAAGTATTCGGAAAAACATGCAAGTAATTCCGTGGACCCTCTAGAAGAATGAAACCCTAACTCGATATAATGACCATGAGAACGCTTTGGAACCTTAGAGTTTGCAGCAATTCAGCGGTACCATTGATGAGGCTTGGGTTTATCCTTCTACGGCTGGTCCATAAGTACTGTGGCATATACTGGAATACTATTAAACTGTACTCAAGATGTTGAGCTCTTGGGGGATTATGGAACCATGACGAATCGATCGAAAAGTTCTACATCATTCGGATATCATGTGATGGGATACATTGCTTAGAAGACTCCAGATATGAGTATAGCCATTGGAGCGCAGTCCATGCAGCCACGAAGAGACGAGTCTGAATCAGTCAACATTATAGAAAAGTGGAGTAAGAGGTTCGTACGAGATCTTGATGAGATGACGTTCCACTCCGCTGACATCAGAGATGTGATACGCATGCAGAGGCATTGTACATGTATATATCTTCAAGAAGGAGTCATTATGGGTATGCAGCCGTTCCGGAACAAGAAATAGATTTAGCAAAAGGATGCTAGCTTCCAGGAATTTCAGAAGAAACGAGATCGGGAGAGACCCGACAAGACCTTTCTGGAATACTATACGAGAAGATTTGGACCCAGGAGCGGTCATATGACGCACACGCAGTAGGCCAGAGTTCGGCATCTTCGACGAGACATGTTATGAGTGACCATGACAGTTGGCCAGATATCTTTAGAGGATACGCTAAAGCGGGACTACTTCCGTCATCTTTGATTTCGGTATTTTGGGTGATTTATTTGCATGATTGAGATTTTGTGCACCACAGTTGCACTTGACTTCGATTTGATGTCATTCGAGATGTTGATTTTGATTTCATGCCTATGGTATGCATGTGATTTGACTTATGCTTTCGGCATAGTTTTCATGCACTTTTAGCATTTTGATTTGATTTTGTGCACTCTGATGCATATGGTTGTGAGATTATATACCACGGTATACCTGATATGGATTTGGATTGAAATGTGTTGTATACCGTCGATTTCGATTGTGATATTCGATATTGTTTTCGTGCACCTTATGCACTGGATTTGGATTCTTGCGCATACTTGGGCGCTTGATGCGATTTTGATGCACACCAGATACACTAAATCGAGATTCTTCGTGCATATCAGATGTACCTGATATTGCTGTCAGGCACACCCGTTGCCCTTGACAGGTGTTTCGTGCACACCCGTTGCACTTAGATTTTGTTTCCGTGCACATGTATGGCACATTCATGGATTTCAATTTCCGCGTGCACCAGACGCACGTGGCATTCTTATATACAGTTTGGGATTGATTTTGGGCGGTATGTTATTTGATATTTACTATCTGTTTTAGTAGCTGAGCAGGACTAGTCAGAGGACAGTACCTGAACATATTTTTGCATGCATTGATAGTTATCGAAGGGATTTCCAAGAAAGAGCTATAGTCTCAGTATTTACCTACGTGTCCGAGATGACATGAAACATTTTATAAAGGGAACCCTTCTAAATTAATTTCAAAACGGAAGGACGTGTATATTAAACAAAGGATATATATATATATATATATATATATATCACAATAAACGTCCGCTACTGTGCTGTGTTACGTGCATCGCGCAGCAATTTGAAAAAGGTTTGGCATGCATTTCTTCAGTTGTTTTGAGGAGTTTACGATGATGCGTACTATGTAATGTCCTAGTTTTGATGTATATCATGTTGGTTTTCGTATTAGATTTTGACATTGGTGTCTTCACCATAACTCTGATGATTGTGGGATGCTTGACGGAGTTTTGATTTTTGAGTTATACACTCTTTTTCATGCGCATGCATTGCGCTACGATATGTTTTATGTAATTATGATTTTGGAGCCCCGACGACTTGATTGTTTTGTTGAAATGTTTTAGTATTTGGGGGAGTTTTAATTTAAATTCGGGGACCGAATTTCTTTAGGGGGGAAGATTGTAACGTTTTGAAAATCGTTTAGGTGAAATTTCGGAGAATCGGTAAAATAACAGGTGTTTTCCGTAAAAATCAAGATATAATTATCTTTCATCATAAAATCAAATATACCTATTCTAGCTATGTAATTGCAAGTATTTGGTGATTATTGAGTCACTTGCAAAAATTCTAGTTGACTGAAAAATTTTCCGAAATTAATTATTTTAATATTATTTTAAGCCGTCACTAATACATTTAATTAGTGATAATTACAGATTAGAATGGGTTAATACAAGTTTTGTGCATCATGACACATTAAACTAGAATGTAACATGTTGTTTTTTTTAAAAAAAATTGTCAAACAGTTTTAGAAAATATGATAGAAAAAGGCTTAAATAGTGAAATTAATGTAAATAGAAATTGGGGTATAATATTTATCTTTTTTTCCCTCGCCCACACTCACCCACACCCTCTCTCCTTCCCCTCTACTGCTGGCCGAGCCCCTTGGCAACCCCTCCCAAATTTTCCCCACTTGATGAGGCTTTGAAAGAAAAGAAAACAAAGGAAATGAAAGAAAGAGAAAAGGAGATATGGGTTTGGGTTGACATGGACTTTTCTTTACTTGGCATTACCTCACCCCACTCTCTCACCTCTTCCTCCCATCATGGCCGACCCAACCAACAATAGCAGCCCCCCCTAAAATCCCACACAATTTTGCATCAAAAATCCATAAAAATGCTTCAAAATTCATACAAATTCAAAGCTAATTCCAAATCCAAGCTTTACACATTATTCTTTATCTAATCTAGCATGGATCTAGGAGCATGGAAGCTATTTTTGGAGGCTAAGATTTTCATGCTGTATCTCATTTTGTGAGGTATAAATCCTTGTCCCATGGTTTGATTGTTGATTAGTTGCTTAATTAAATTTATTAGGTGTTTAAGTATGGGTTTATTTGAGAGTTTGGAAATTCAAATGAGGGTTTTGATTTGAGTTAGGGTTTTCATAATTTGTTCATGGTTTAATTGGGTATTTGAACCTCTTAAGATTTGGAAAACCTAATCTAGTTGCTCAATTGCTAAATTGTTAAATTTAAATTCTCCAAATTGCATAATATTGTAAACTAGGTTTTTATAAATAATATAAATAGGAGAGATAAAATTCTAGTGAGGGTTTTATGAATTCAAGATTAGGGTTTGATCACTTGGTACTAATTATAATGTCTAATTTAACACCTTAAATTATGCAAAACCTAGTTTAGTTGTTGATTTGTGTATTGTTATTTTAAAAGTGTTAAAATTGGATAATTTTGCAAACTAGAATTTTGGGTTAATGTAAATTAGTGAGATTAAAATATTGTTATGGTTTGTGTGACTTAGTTAAGGTATTTAGTGAATATTGTGGCCACTAGTTTTGTTTAAACATCAAGTTTTGTACTAAAACGGCTATTTGAGGCTTTCTAGGTTTTCGGAAATAAATCGATTTGAGTAAATTTTTAGTTTTGATGAGTTACAACTCATTTTATATATAATTAGGAAGTTTTGAAACCACGATTTGTTCGTTTGGGTTTTTCTCGATCAATCGGCGTTTGTACGCCGATGTCGAGGGTTATTTGGTTCTTTCGCTTGAGCGGACCATAGGTTTTGACCTATGTAAGATTCGTGTATCGTTTTGGTCATGAGTCGGATTTTAATGCGATACGATGTGTTATGATGTGTAGGTACCCTCACGAGAACTTTGAGACGACAAGAAAGCGCGTGGCGACATCGGCATCGGCAAGCGAAGATCAGGTGAGTAGATATATATCTACGGGGGAAGTCGGGTGGATGGCGTATACCACCCCCGCAGTTTCGTAGAATAGAACGCGAATGCGTTATTATATACATATATATGCTTATGTGATATGAGATGTGTATATGAAATGCTTTAGATGACTTTGGGTTAGTGTTAGTGTATTCGTAAAATAGTGTTGTTAGCTAGTTTCTTAGTCGTGAACCCTAGAGTAGTGATTTGCATACACGCGCACGCACACACGCATACATTTTATTTTATTATGCATATATGCGGATATGTACATATATATATACATATATGTATGTGAGTATGTGTATGTATACACACACACACACACACACACACACACACACACACACACACGTATACATATACTTGGATGATGAGGATAGTACATGATATTTGGAGATGAGTCGATGAGATTGGGCATGATGCCATGAGATCGGTGATGTGACATGGTTCGTATTTGAGATACGACATGATATTATATTGGGTCCTTGGGGCGATGTGTTTTTATACACACACATTTATATATATATAGATAGTATCAGTATAGTACTAGACTTAGATCAGTACCCCCAGTTCATGATATGTGATGATAAGGATACCAGATAAATGATGAGATAAATGTGATATTCGACCCGTACCCAGATTTGGGATGTCGTACGATGGATGTACTGTACGATCTATATTGATGATAGATCCGCACTCTTGACTCGAGGATGTCATGTTATATATTGTATCGTATGTGATACTATTGAGGCGGGATCACCGACTATTATATGTTATATATATCGACTCAGATTTAGGTGGTTTCCTTACCTTTTTTATTAGCCTGTTAGTTTAGTACTGTAGTTTACTTGTAGATGTTAGACTAGACTCGAGTCATACCTATTTCAAAATTAACGAATCGTGAGTATTGTAAAGACAGGACAAGGGATTCTACGGATATTTCAAAGGACGTATCTTTTCTTAAAACACCGTAGCCCTTATTTTCAAAAAACCACGATTCGTGTTATTTCAAATAGCAAAACTGTATTGGCTCATTTACATTAATGTTTATATTCATGCATGTTACGTTATTATTCATGTTCCGCATGTTATTGCTGCATTTACTATTCATTTTCCATTTATGCTGCTGTTCGCATTGCAATGCATGCTTATATGTATTTTCATTAGTAATGATGAAACATGTTATTAGGACACCAGCACCATTACGATGATGCATATGCTCCACGTACACTCGCTTGCTGGCTCACACACATCTTCATCGGTAATTGATATGCCACGAACACATTAGAGAATATTATTTCCTTGACATAGCTTGCAAGCGGATAGTTCCTAGATGTTATTGTTTCATATGCTAGTTCATTATTGCATTCATTGCTTGATATTTCATGCATATTTATATATTCATTGTCAACAATATTATAAGGGCCAGTCCGGATTGCCGGAGCCCAGTATTCATTATTATTGATTATTCAGTTTTGGATTTCGGATTTCCATGAGATTTCTGGACTTAGAGAAACCGCAAGGATTTTATAAACTGATTTTCATTTTAAAATGAAAGTTGCGGTTTTCTCATGATATGATTTGAGATATGTCCACCATGAGTTTTCTCGGCTTTTGAGCGATATCATACACCTGATTCGAGGAGGAGGAGGAACCGTCTATGGGTGGATGGTGGACCCGGTGCGGTACCCCAGGACGAAAAGGTGGCAGATGATAGCGTTGAGCCTGTGATAGGGGAGCACTACTGACCGGTGATTTTATTGTGACTTGACGGATATCCGGAGGATACCGATCGGAGTACAGGCCAGTCCGGATAGCCGGAGCCTGAGATTTTGAGATTTGATGTTATGGGCCAGTCCGGATAACCGGAGCCCTAGATATTGAGATTCGAGGTTATAGGCCAGTCCGGATTGCCGGAGCCTGAGATATTGAGTTTTATGTTTTGTGTCGATACTTGACACTGATTTCATGTTGATTTCATTGATGATACCTCGATTTATAAATATACAGAAATCTCACTAAAGAAAACAGTTGTCACATTAATGATGCATTCTGTTTTCATGCATTCATACCTCATATTTATGATATGTTTCTATCTGAGGCACAGACACGAGCACATGGTATTACACTTATGTATAGATGTTTACCCTTGCCACCTTATCATGCTTCAGACTTTATCATATTGAGGATATTTATATTACTGATCGTATTGACCTAGGATTGAGTCATGCATATGATTTCTGCTCGGTGATATTTTCTACTCACGAGTTGGAGACTCACCCCCGTTGTGCCACAGTTCTTGCAGGTTTTGCCATACAGGTTTCATTGCGGCTTTCTGGCACACTGCTTCCATTCCGGATGATTGCTTTCGTAGGTGGGTTCACTCGCATCGTGACCACCCTCGTGCATTTATTCAGTTGTATCTAGTAACTCCATCAACCAGACTTGTATATTATTTCGGGCTTAGAAAACCAGTTGTTATTATTTCGACCTTAGAGTCGCGCGTTGTATTATTATGGGTTTTCTTGATGATTTTGAGTTTCTTTTTGAGTTTTGATCCTCGCCCTTGGCATTGTATATTATATTGCTTGCGTGGTTGTGACCGTCAATTGACGAAGAGCTAGCTCCCGTTTGGGGATGCCTTTATGTATATTATTCATGTTTGTACCCGTTTGTGGCCAGTATTTACAAAGGAGACCCTGCCGCAATTTTCGGGAAAATTTGATGTTGCTTTTGAACGTTTAATGCCATTCATGTTATTTAAACCACTTGCTTTTAACAAGTTTTTCTTTCATTTTCCTAAAAAAATGGTTTAGATTTCTGGGCTTTTGGCTTACTTGAATTAGGTGTGGTCCTATAGACTTCACATGATTCAAATGCCAATCACATGCTATTTTGGGCCGTGATAATTATGATGTTTTAGTGCAAGTTAGTGTTTACACAAAGCTAATAGACACAAATCTACTCTTAATTACCCTAATGAGTCATTAAAACCCTAAACTTGGACTAACCCTTTCTTAAAATCCCTAATCTTGATTCAAACATCACTCTAAAACTAATTAAGATGAATTAAGGCAAGGATTAGCAAAATAAAATAAGGATTGATTTCATACCACAAAAAGATTGGAATGAGATCTTAACTTGATTAGGTTGGCCACCAAAAGAAAACTTGCTTGAACAAACTTCTAAAGAGGCTTGAACTAGGATTTTAGTGATGATTTTGTGAAAGATTTGTTGTGATTGATGAGGATTAGTGTGGTGTTTTAGTGAGGTAGAGAGAGGGGTTTAACAATGAAGAAGAAGAAAAGAGAATGAGAGTGAGATGGAGAGAGGAAATATCTAGAGAGTGAGAGAGAGAGGTGCCATAGCATGCATTAAATGTGGGGGGGCAACCACAAGGTTTCATAAGACATCAAACATGCTAATTTCAATTTTTCTAGTGTGCCAAACAACCTAACCTAGGATCTAACTAGAGTTTTAGGAGCAAAACTATAATGTAAGCTACTTAACTTCTAAGTGATAACGGAATACAACCATTGTAGACCGGTGATTGAATGAATTTCTCATTGTGTCGGTTTATAGAAAATTGTATAGAAATCACAACCAAAAATATTTTGACCGCAATCAATAACGGTGTCGAATGTAACGCCTTAGTAAGTGCGGATCGTTCACAAGGAAAGTGAGATCCGTTCAATTTTCAAATTAGATAAGTCGAAAATTTAAAGAAAAGAAAAGAAACAATTCATGATTTGTAAAATTGAATATCAAGAATTAGAAAAATCTAAATCTAAGAAAACATTAAAATCAAGAATTGAGATGTGTGATGATTTCCAAACCAACAATCAAGATTCGAAGTGTAGCTCGTAGGAGTAGATTGGATCTATAGATGTGATGAGATCTAATGATTACATATTCTTATCCATTAACGAATTGATACTAGATCGATGTCGATTTATCGAGGGTTAAGGATCTTACGAAGAAATTAGGGATTCCTCATCTCATCCTTTGTCCTTTCGATGAATCTCATTCAAAATCTAGCTTCAAGTTAATCAAATGATCAATCGTTGATCCCTAGTTTCCAGCGAACACAATCAAGAAAGCATCGTCTCGAAACTAGGTCATCGATCATTTGATTCACAAGAATTTACAAACGTTATAGAATTTAAGAATTGTAAAAGAGTCTACATCATCATCATCTATCGATCGTCACAACTCCTACACGAGCGGAGTTTTACTCAAACATCATAATAACAAACACAATCATAATTTGAGATCGAATCATAATGCTTGAATTAAAAGATAAGCAAGATATAGAAATTTCACCTTTATTTATCGACAAATTTCGTTACAACCCTCTTGAAATTTACAAAAAGAAAGAACTAGATTGTCGATTTCGGCTTCGCTCGGCTCCTTGAGTCGCGGATCTCCTTTG
The DNA here is from genome assembly GCA_030015575.1 of Agapanthus africanus. Lineage (NCBI taxonomy): Eukaryota > Viridiplantae > Streptophyta > Magnoliopsida > Asparagales > Amaryllidaceae > Agapanthus > Agapanthus africanus. The sequence goes on from CM057349.1 coordinate 164,980,986, forward strand.
ATCTCTTGCTCCGATGAAGTCTGGCGTCGCTTTCTAAAGGTTGAAGGCTTCTCGCTTGAATGGTACTCGGGATCTTGATCTTGATTTTTGGAATTGGAATTAGGGTTAGGGTTTTGAGGCACAAGTCGTGTCACTCAACTTGTGGGTGGAAGATGGAGGATAATTTCTTGAACAACCTCAACCCTAGATCTAGGCTCCTTTTTATAGACCTCAAAACCCTAGATCTAGGATTTCAAATTTCAAATTTCCCTCCAAAAGTTTGTTAAAGAGAGCCTTCTAGAAATAGTTTGTTAGGCCGAGCCTTCTAGATGAAGCCACGTGGAGTTTCTGGGGTCTTCTGGAAGCTTGGGCTATTAAAGGAGACACGTGGAAAAATCTGGAAGCTTGATGACGTCACCGAGCCGCGGATCCACTGCGCAAGCCGGCTCCGGCCGCGGATCCGCGGCTTGTCTGAAACCTTGGGGCTTGAACTCCTCTGGTGTTTCTTGGGCTGACATTTGGGCATTTTTCTGATATATTGAATTTTATATTTCCCTCTAGATTGCTACCAGCTCTCAAGTCTTTGAGTTGGCGTAATTTTTGGTCAGCACTATGACAATTTTGGCCTTTCTTCTGGAATTTCCTGCACAGACTCCAAAACAAGTGTTGCGCAATACAAGAATGATGCGATGCCATGATAAACAGTCAATTTCCCTCATAAATGTCGGTTTTAGAGTATAACACATGCAATCTGTTATTTTATGGGTGTTTTGCTAATATGTGCAATATGAATACCGAACACCTCTAGATGAGTGCAAATGATAGGGAAATTGACGTGTTAAAAATGCAGTATTTTCGACTGATCAAATTCCCCCAAACTTATTTTCGGTCGTCTCGAGCGAACTGTTTTATTAAAAAGAGAAGGAGAAAATAAAGAAAGAGAAAAAACTAACTAGCACACTTTCGTAGGCAACACGATTGCATTGAGCACGTGCAATAAGCCTTTAAATCTCTAGGTGTCCCTAGTAGGAGGAGTGTTGTCTCCTGAGGGTTTTCAGTGGATTGCACCCACAAAATCCAATAATAAAAGGAAGATCGTGAATATTACATTTAAAGATAAGAATTGTAAAAGAAAAGCCTTGAAAATTAGGGTTTCCAACTAAGCTAGCTTTTCGGTTGTCATGAGCCCTATCTTAATAGTCATGAAAAGATGTTAGAAATCACATCATCCCTCAATAAAACATCGTATTTATTCTTCATTCCTATCTTTCTTCCAAACATCGATCATATAATCCTACGTGTGTGTAAAGAACATCCCTACATCCGGAGAATTCAATTCAAGCTATCATACTCTTTTCCATCCACCTCAGTACTTTTTAATTAATGAATATTTAGGATTGCTCACACACTTTCATGCGACCGTTAATACTTCTTGAGGTACTAACCGACCGATTACTCATGTGCTTGCTTATTTGGTGTTTTTCCTCGTCTTGCACCACCTAAGGCTTAGCAGTGACTCCCAGACCAGTTGGCCTTAGGGCACTAGGTGAAGAGGCACCCTCCCTATATTTTTTTATTGCTGCCTTGGCGATAACAAAACCAGTATTTATTTTTCTTACCATTTTATATTTTCTTCATTTTTTTATTTCCTTTATACTTTGGCTTTTAGACAAGAGCATTTCAAGGTATTCTCTACTATCCCGAGTTTCAAGACGTGTGTAAGTGCGAATAGTAGGGTATCAACGTTCAAAATGTTTGGCTTCCAGAATAGGAACTATTTTTCAGACTTATTTTTATCCTCAGATTAATGACTTCTTTCATCTTACTAACCCTTGGGACAACAGCTCATAACTACTTATTACTAGTTCGTATAAGAAAACTTTTAATTTTCTTGGTTTTCTTAAATTTTTCTAATCTCATAGATGTAATTTTTCACTATCTAATCTTTTATTATCTTATTTATATACAAAAATGTTAAATATTAAATATTTTGAAATTTTGAAAAAAATTTAAATTTTTATGGATTTTGAAAATTTTTAAATTTTTATAGGTTTTTAAAGAAATGTTTTGTGCTTATGCAAATGATATACAAAAAATAAGCACAAACCTCCCCCCAAACTTGTTTTCAACAGTGTCCTCACTGTTGCCAACCGCTATATCTACAAAACCTGTAAGCCTGGGAGGAATTTATTAGTGGGGGCAAAATATATAAGTGAAGATCCTCCTCCAAACTTATTCTTTTCACTCACCTCCATTCAAAAGAATGATGCAGTAATTTACAAAACATGGAGGTGAGACGGAGGAATTTTAATCAAGGTAAAATGGCTCCTGTAAGAACAGGAGCTCCTCCGTGGGGTCAGTGGAAAAATATGGCTTTATTCTATGTCCATTCACTTTGAAAAATGTGCCGTTTTTAACATTTTCTACCTCTACTGCCCTGTGTGGGTATACAGACCGCACAACAAAAGGTCCCTTCCACCGAGATCGAAGCTTACCCGCGTGAAGGTGTAGTCGTGAATCATAAAGAAGGACTTGTTGACCAAGTGTGAATGTTTTCCTCAAAATGTTTTTATCGTGAAAAACCTTGGTCCTATTCTTTACGATTACAGCGTTATCATAAGCTTCATCACGGAGTTCGCTTAGCTCCTAATTGCAGCTTCCGAAAGGTGCAGGCTTGGTTTAAGTCAAAGTTGATTTTCTTAATAGCCCACAATGCTTTATGCTCAATCTCGACTGGCAAGTGACAAGCCTTCCCAAACACTAACCTATATGGAGACATCCCTAGATCGGTTTTAAATGCAGTTCGGAATGCCCAAAGAGCATCCGTCAGTTTGGTCGACCAATCTTTCCTATTCTTCGCAACAGTCTTCTCCAGGATTTGTTTGATCTGTCTATTTGAAATCTCAGCCTGCCCGCTCGTTTAGGGATGATAGGGTGTAGAAAGTCTGTGGTTGATTGCATATTTCCGCATCAGAGTCTCGAAAGACCTGTTACAGAAATGTGTCCCGTTATCGCTAATGATAGCGCGTGGGTGTCCAAATCGCGAAAAGATGTTTTCTTTTAAGAACTTAATGACAACCTTCTTGTCATTAGTGCGACATGGAATGGCTTCAACCCACTTCGAGACGTAATCAACCGCAAGCAGTATGTACAAATTCCCAAAGGAGTTGGGAAAGAGACCCATAAAGTCAATGCCCCAAATATCCAAAATTTCAACCACTAAGATGGGTTGCTGAGGCATCTCATTTCTCCGGGAAATCCTACCCGTGTGTTGACACTGTGTACAGGTTTTGTAATAATCAAATGCGTCCTTGAACAAGGTCGGCCAATAAAAACCGCATTGCAAAACCTTCTCCGCCGTCTTTTTAGGACCGAAGTGACCCCCACAGGCCTGATCATGACTAAAAGATAGAACACTCTTGAACTCCTCATTCGGGACACACCGGCGAATGATCTGATCAGGACAATACTTAAACAGATATGGATCATCCCAGTAAAAGTGTTTTACTTGGGATAGAAAACGATGTTTGTCCTGTATTGACCAATCGCTGGGTATCAGTCCCGTGACAAGATAGTTCACAATATCCCTGAACCAAGGTTCATTGGATATGCTCAAGAGTTGTTCGTCTGGAAACGAATCATTGATCAGCAGGGTCATTGGTGAAGAAGAGATGCGTGAAAGATGGTCGGCTATAACGTTTTCACATCCTTTCTTATCTTTGATAACAAGATCAAATTCTTGTAATAGAAGGATCCAACGTATTAGCCTACCTTTTGCCTCTTTCTTCGCCAAAAGATATTTCAAGGCGGAGTGGTCAGTGTACACAACTATTGGTGAGCCAATCAAGTAAGGCCTGAATTTTTCTAATGCAAATACAACTGCCAAAAGTTCTTTTTCGGTAGTTGTATAGTTAATTTGAGCATCGTTCAGGGTCTTACTCGCATAATAGATCACGTGTGTCATCTTTTCAATGTACTGTCCTAAGACTGCACCAACTGCAAAATCTGATGCATCACATATAAGCTCAAAGGGGTAGTCCCAATTTGGAGACGATAGAACGGGGGCTATAGTGAGGGAGTGTTTGAGTGAGTCGAATGCTGCCTCACAATCCGAGGCAAAGTGGAAGGTCGTATCCTTGGCCAAGAGAAGAGTTAAGGGTCTAGCAATTTTGCTAAAATCCTTAATGAATCTCGTATAAAAGCCCGCATGGCCAAGAAATGATCGGATATCCTTGACGCTTTTGGGATGAGGAAGGTTTTGAATGACATATATCTTAGCTCTGTCAACCTCAATGCCTTTCCGTGAAATAACATGTCCAAGCACAATTCCCTCTTGGACCATGAAATGGCATTTTTCCCAATTCAAGGTTAAGTTCTTCTCTTTACAATGAGTAAGAACTGCGTCAAGATTCGTTAGGCAGTCAGAAAAAGAGTCTCCGAAAATTGAGAAATCGTCCATGAAAATCTCCAAAAAATTCTCGACCATGTCAGAGAATATCCCCATCATACACCGCTGAAAGGTAGCGGGAGCATTGCATAACCCAAAGGGCATGCGTCTATAAGCAAAGGTACCAAAAGGACAAGTAAAAGTGGTTTTATCTTGATCCTTTTTTGCAATGGGGACCTGATTATAGCCAGAGTATCCGTCCATAAAGCAATAATACTCACGTCCAGCTAAGCGTTCCAGCATCTGATCAATGAAAGGTAGAGGAAAGTGGTCTTTCCTCGTGGCGGCATTGAGTTTTCTGTAATCAATACATACACGCCACCCGGTTTGGGCGCATGTCTGAATCAACTCATTTGCCTCATTAGTAATAACAGTGAAGCCAGATTTCTTAGGGACGACATGAATTGAACTCACCCATTGGCTATCGGAGATTAGGTAAATGATACCATTATCAAGGCATTTGACGATCTCTTTCATCACCGCTTCCTTCATGACGGGGTTAAACCATCTCTGTGGTTCTCGAGTTGGTCTGGCATCATCCATCAAGTGTATATGATGTTCTACAATCAAGGGACTAATCCCTTTGATGTCCGCCATGGTCCAACCAAACGCCTCCCTATTAGATCTCAATACCGACAAAATTGCATTCTCTTGCTCTGATGCTTGAGAAGCGGATATGATAACCGGTAAAGACTCATTCTCACCTAAATATGCATATTTAAGATGAGAAGGTAAGAGTTTGAGATCTAATGCTGGCGGAGAAATAGAAGGTGGGATCATCGAGTGATTTTCGGAGTCACAAAGAAGCTCATAGCCTGTAAAAGATACAGACTCGGATGGTGATGAGTCAGGAGTGTCAGACTCAAGCATGGAAATGGTGTCCTCACTAAGATAGTGTGCAAGATCAAACAGTGATATGGTAGTGTCGTCGAGATCTTCAAAGCAAAGTTCCTCAACTCCACAACTTTCGGGAGCAATCTCGTGGACAGAGCACACATCAAGGATATGAGCAGAGGGTTCTGATGGCTGACTTCCAATTTTGTAGATGTTTAGTTCAATGGTCATATTTCCAAATGATAAGTTCATTGAACCATGTCTACAGTTAATGACAGCATTGGAAGTGGCAAGGAATGGTCGACCCAAAATCACCGGAATTTGGCTCCCGGGGTTCACTACAGGTTGTGTATCGAGTACAATGAAGTCCACAGGGAATACAAATTCCCGGACCTTTATCAACACGTCCTCTAGTTCACCCCTAGGTTTGGTGATTGAACGGTCTGCCATTTGGAGAGTGCAGTGAGCTGGTTTCAACTCTCCAATCCGTAGCTGCTCATAGACAGAATATGGAAGTAGGTTAACACTTGCGCCAAGGTCTAAAAGAGCACGGATGATGTTTTTACCCCCAATAGAAATCGATATCGTAGGACATCCTGGGTCCTTATGTTTCTTTGGTAGCTGTGGGATAAAAGCAGCACTAATGTTATTAGACATGAAGACCTTCTTTGGCACTTGAGTCTTCCTCTTTCTAGTGCACAAGTCCTTAAGAATTTTCGCATAAGCGGGGACTTGTTGAATAGAATCTAGGAGAGGGATGTTGATGTTAACCTGTTTGAACATTTCCATAATTTTCTCCATATGTGGACTCGATTTGTTACCCCTTAACCGATTCGGGTAAGGAGCTTTAGCAATAAGCGCTGAGTCCATCATAGGAGAAGGAAGCGGGGGTAGACGTGATCCCAAAAGAGGAGTGGGGATCGTCTGTGAAGGACTAGAAGAGCTGTGCTGAGGTGTCATCCTAGTGGGAAACGGAGAATAGGCTCGTGAGAAGGCGGTGGGGTAGAAGAACAAGGATCAGAAGTAGAAGTGTGTGTGTGAGGAAAAGTCTCAGCCGGGGTGTTATTGATAGGATTTTCAATATCATCAATTTCTTCCCCAACATGGTTATTCAGCACTCTTCCTGATCTCAACGTTGTGACGGCATTTACATTGTAATGCCCAGGGTTCGGTAGGGGTTGAGATGGAAGTTTCCCTTTTTCTCTCGCACTCATTTCGGCTTTAAGTCGTGCAATTTCTGCTTCCATCGTTCTGATACTCTCAGCTTGGGACGCTGAGTTTTTCTTTATCTCACTGACGGAAGACCTAACCTCAGCCGACACTTCCATGAAATTTGACAAGAGTGACTTCATGGTTTGTGTGAATTGAGAGAACTCGTCGGAACAGGTCAACTGCATAGGATTAGACGGTGCAGGAGGGTTGACCTGGTTTTGAAAATTTTGTGACTGGTAGGGGTGCTGAGTGGGTTGAAGTGGTTGCTGTTGTGGTGGAAGAGCCCTTTGGAAATTATTTTGGCTTGGAACCGTGTTTTGATGTTGTTGTTGTTGGTTCCAAGCAAAATTCGGGTGATTCATCCAACCCTGATTATAAGTGGAAGAATATGGATCGTTTCTAGGTCTTTGAAATGCGGCATTAGTATGCTCGTGACCTTGAAACGAAAAGTTTAATGGACATTCTTCCGTTAAGTGAGAAGGATTAGAACAGCACCCACATACAGTTTTGGGGAGCAACATCGGGTTTAGGGAGCCTGCTAAAAATTTGTGTTCCATAGCTTCGAGCTTCTTTTGCATTGCTGCCATCTCAGCTCGAACACCTATGGACACATCAATTTGGTGTACGCCATCCCTAGACGATGACTGGGTTCCACTCTCCTACTGTAAGGATTTTTCAGCGAACTCTTCTAAAAATTTCTAAGCTTCCCCATCATCCTTGGTCATAAAGGTGCCTTGACACATGTTTTCAAGGTTTTGTTTAGTAGCAGGGTTAATGCCCTCATATATGATTCGGCAAAGATCCCATCTCGGGATGCCGTGATGTGGACATTGAACCAAAAGATCCTTGAAGCGTTCAAAGCATTTCGAGAATGGTTCAGTCGGAAGCTGGGTGAATTGATTTAGTTCGCTACGGATTTGAGCTGTCTTTTGCATAGGGTAGAATTTCTTAAGGAATGCCGCAACGAATTCTTCCCAATTCGTAATGGAATGTGCGGTAGTGTTATACAGCCACTTCTCGGCTATATCGCACAAGGTAAATGGAAGAAGACGTAGACGCATAGCATCCACTGAAAGTTGTGACGTACCTATCATTACGCATACATTTTCAAATTTGGTGATGAAAACGTATGCGTCTTCAGTCTCGAGACCGTGGAATTTGGGTTGAAGGTTGATGTATTGGGGTTTAATCTCAAAATTATCCCCGTTGGCTGGTGGAATGGATAAGTAGGTCGAAAGAGGACCTCGCAAAGGATAGCACCTCTCTTGGAGAGAGATGCGGGTGGATTCTGCGCACCAACGGACGACGGCAGAGTAGTGGTAAAGAGATTTGATGGAGATGGATCCATCGGTGTGTTATGGTGGTGGGTAAAGAAGAAGTAAATGTAGAAATACCAACTTCGGAGTCGATCGGGGGGACGCGGACTAAACGAGCACTAGAATCCCGTGTCCAGCCTATCTTGCACTAAAAAGGGTTAGTACAAGTGGCAGCGTGACTTATAATTAGGGGAAATGAATGAATGCAGTGTTTGTTTTGAAAAATGATACGGATTTTTGAAAATATGATGCGATCACAACAAATGCAACCAGCAACCCTAAAATCTAGTGGTCACCAAAGTCAAAGCTCTAGACCGCTCCTAACTGCCAAAAGACAAGTCGCAGGATCAATCCTCCGCTGCCTCTTTATCTCTCCTGTGGCCAGGTAAGTGCCAGGTAAGTGGGAGGTTCTCCACTACGTAAGTAGTGGGCCTAATTAAGTAACCACTAGCCTTCGACACACTTGCCTTAGACACCACAAAAGAAACGCGGATAAGCAATGAATTACCCACGGCCTTCTTTTGTCCTAAGTGAGCGCGACGGTCCTTAGAGTCATCTCTAGATATTTTTTAGTTAATGAGGGTAATGCGGATGCAAGTTTGTGATTTTTGGGGCTTAGGAAGGGTAATGAACTCTCCACCTAATCTGGATTTGGCTGTGCCCCTTAAATTCCGTATTAATATGCAAACAACCACAAAAATCAAAAACACGCACAATTTATTTTGCTTTTTGTGGCGCTGCGAATTTTGCAAAGAAACCTGCAGTAAATTGTTAATTGGAGCAGATGAGGAAGGAGATAAGAAAGTTAGGATCTTACAGAGCAATTTTTCGTGCAGCGAAGCCTTGAGAATGCCGCGGAACCGCCACAATAAGCCCCTTATGCCGCGGAATCGCGGTGGTTCAGTATGATCCCTGCACAAAAATTTCACAGAAGGCTTCTGTTCACCCCCTGAGTCCTCTGGAATTCTCCAAATATTTTTCCAATTGCACAGCAAGCTCCAGATTTCCTTGCAACGAACCACAACAAATCGTTTAGTGTTTTGCGCGAATTTTGATCTCAAAATTATGGTGGAATAAACTTTTCAACTCAAATTTCAAAAAATGAACAAATTAGCACACGATCCGCGGCAATGGCGCCATTTGATTGAATGAATTTCTCGTTGTGTCGGTTTATAGAAAATTGTATAGAAATCACAACCAAAAATATTTTTACCGCAATCAATAACGGTGTCGGATGTAGCGCGTTAGTAAGTGCGGATCGTCCACAGGGAAAGTGAGATCCGTTCAATTTTTGAATTAGATAAGTCGAAAATTTAAAGAAAAGAAAAGAAACAACTCATGATTTGTAAAATTGAATATCAAGAATTAGAAAAATCTAGATCTAAGAAAACATTAAAATCAAGAATTGAGATGTGTGATGATTTCCAAACCAACAATCAAGATTCGAAGTGTGGCTCGTAGGAGTAGATCGGATCTATAGATGTGATGAGATATAATGATTACATATTCTTATCCATTAACGAATTGATACTAGATCGATGTCGATTATCGAGGGTTAAGGATCTTGCGAAGAAATTAGGGATTCCTCATCTCATCCTTTGTCCTTTCGATGAATCTCATTCAAAATCTAACTTCAAGTTAATCAAATGATCAATCGTTGATCCCTAGTTTCCAGCGAACACAATCAAGAAAGCATCGTCTCGAAACTAGGTCATCGATCATTTGATTCACAAGAATTTACAAACGTTATAGGATTTAAGAATTGTAAAAGAGTCTACATCATCATCATCTATCGATCGTCACAACTCCTACACGAGCGGAGTTTTACTCAAACATCATAATAACAAACACAATCACAAATTGAGATCGAATCATAATGCTTGAATTAAAAGATAAGCAAGATATAGAAATTTCACCTTTATTTATCGACAAATTTCGTTACAACTCTCTTAAAATTTACAAAAGGAAGGAACTAGATCGTCGATTTCGGCTTCGCTCGGCTCCTTGAGTCGCAGATCTCCTTTGATCTCTTGCTCTGATGAAGTCTGGTGTCGCTTTCTAAAGGTTGAAGGCTTCTCGCTTGAATGGTACTCGGGATCTTGATCTTGATTTTTAGAATTGGAATTAGGGTTAAAGTTTTGAGGCACAAGTCGTGTCACTCAACTTATGGGTGGAAGATGAAGGATAATTTCTTGAACAATCTCAACCCTAGATCTAGGCTCCTTTTTATAGACCTCAAAACCCTAGATCTAGGATTTCAAATTTCAAATTTCCCTCCAAAAGTTTGTTAAAGAGAGCCTTCTAGAAATAGTTTGTTAGGCCGAGCCTTCTAGATGAAGCCATGTGGAGTTTCTGGGGTCTTCTGGAAGCTTGGGCCGTTAGAGGAGACACGTAGAAAAAATCTGGAAGCTTGATGACGTCACCGAGCCGCGGATCCGCGGCTCGTCTGAAGCCTTGGGGCTTGAACTCCTCTGGTGTTTCTTGGGCTGACATTTGGGCCTTTTTCTGATATATTGAATTTTATATTTCCCTCTAGATTGCTACCAGCTCTCAAGTCTTTGAGTTGGCATAATTTTTGGTCAGCACTATGACAATTTTGGCCTTTCTTTTGGAATTTCCTGCACAGACTCCAAAACAAGTGTTGCGCAATACAAGGATGATGCGATGCCATGATAAACAGTCAATTTCCCTCATAAATGTCGGTTTTAGAGTATAACACATGCAATCTGTTATTTTAGGGGTGTTTTGCTAATATGTGCAATATGAATACCGAACACCTCTAGATGAGTGCAAATGATAGGGAAATTGACGTGTTAAAAATGCATTATTTTCGACTGATCAGCCGGTCCTTCACTTCAACAGCTCCTTGTAGTGGTCCCTTCGCTGCGATCATGGCACTCCCGGACTCTTGCATGGCTTCTAAATGTGAAAAGAACGATATTGCTTGAAGTCTTCGAGCCCAAAGATGATCTACGTCGATGAGACACTGACTCAAGCTACTACTTTACTAATTGAGAGATTAGTGAAGCTAACACCCTATACTAAATTGCTAATCTAGTAGAGGATGATGAAGTAAGAAGTGGGCTCACTTTAGTTTTATTTTTCTCACAATATTTTCTCACTTTGCAAAAACCTAGTAAGCTTTTTCTCCAGGATGAAGATGAAGCAAAAAAATGAGAATGAACTTATGAGGTGAGAGAATCAACCATGGGTGAGTTTGTATCATATAGCTAACTCATGTAGAGACATGAACATGGCTAAATTATAATGGTTAAGTTAATAAATATCTTAAGTAAAACAAAATGAGTGGACTAAGTCAATGCATCCATAAACTTCTACAAGTTTCATGCATGTGAACAATTATCCACTAATTTTGATTTATTTTAAATATTTAAAAGCTACATTATAATTAGTATGGTGTAAGTCACATACACCCATGTAGTGTGTATCAAGAACCATGATACAAAATAATGTACATTAATATATATCACATATATATCACATGCACACAAGTGAGAAAAATAAATGCTTAAGTGAGCTAATATTAGTTAATGTAATCTAGTATATCACATATACAATTATACATTAAATTATCAAATCAACACTTGATTTAATAATCCGGCTATATCTAATCTGTATCAACTTATCGAATCAACACTTGATTCGATAACCCGGCTATATCACATATAACCGACCGATACGAATAAATCACGAAAATATAATACGGTATCACATACTCACATTATTCTCGGTCCCGCATATATCACATATGTGCTCCTACTTCGTTTTGCCTGAGCCAGTAAAACCTCTATGTAGGACTCTAAATACTCGTCAATACGCCGGCAGTAGGTGATGATCATATCAAGCACCCAAAAGCCGTCAGCGGTACTAGCTGTACGTAACGGCTACCCGAGTATTGAGTGATCAGAAGATCAGCAAGCAAGCCTGCTCTAACTCCTACAAAAGCCTGACAATAACACTACCGTACAATCCGGTCTCCTCGTCTGATAAGTCGCATATCAAGTCTAAGGGTGGTAAACGTCAGACCCCAATAACTCGATAAGTCATGCCGATACGAGGCTCATAACGGTCGAGAAACTACTGATAACACTTATCAGTAAATCTCTAAACCAGCCCTGGCCAGAGACTGTAAGTCTACGGTAGCGCCCCGGCCATCTTTCCGAGGCCAAAATGCGGAAGTGAAACTTTTTCTTTTTCTTTAAAACCGGCGCTACCGCATACTTAAACCCCGGATCGAACCATTAACCTAATGCTAGCTAACAAGAGAAAGGGTAGAAATCTATACCGAGCGATCCGTATCCTTCGGTCTTCGGCCACCATCCCGATCTCCTCGCGGAATCTCCGGTCTCCATCTCCTCGTCGGAAAGGGCACCACATCGAGAAGTCTTTTTACGGGCTCCCGCTTCGTCCGAAGCAACTCGGGCACGAAATGTGCTAGCCAACGTGCCCAAGGTTGAAGTAGAGTATGTTGTGATTGTTAGTTATATGTATGCCCTAGAGGCCATTACTGTACATAGGATGTATATTGTAGTGGATGCTGGGACATATATAGGGAGGACTTTCTTGCTCGACATGATAGTATGCTATCTGGTTACCCTTTACCTTAACGTGTATGCTGATTGTCTCTCTGTTACATGTTGGTAAAGCCCTTAGGATGTGTGCTTGACTACCTGGACTATGATGCGGATCATACTAGTGGGGACATGGTAGTCCATAAGTACATCCTTCAAAGTCCCTAGTCGTGGGTGTATCGAGACGGGGCATCGATATACCAGAGTAGACTAGCGTATACCTTCTCGACCCATACAGATGGGCGATGGATGATCCCATATCCATTGGTGTTTGACATCAGAGATGATATACGGATGCTCAGTAGAGACTGGGTACACTGGACGGACTCGCCGAGAACTCCCAGATGGTATTATACCTCACGTCAGATGGCAGTTCTCTGGTGACACTGGTACAGAGTAGTCTGTTGACCCGAGATCGTCATAGAGTCTTGTGTGGTTCCCACTGTGCTTTGATTTCCATCTTACCACGTCCAAGAGGGCGTGCAAAATGGTGGTTTTTGGGTACAGTCCCGAGTCACATGGAGGCAATGAGCGATAGGAGGGGATTCGTCTCTCCCGGTATAGGGGGTTGATGTTGCGCTGTGTTCGATTGGCTATAACAGGAAATCCCTGACCAGGGTTGCTGAGATTTACTGGTAAGTGTTACCAGTAGTTTCTCGAACAGTTATAGACCTCATATCGACACGACTTATCGAGCTATTGGGGTCTGACGTTTACCACCCCTAGGCGAGATATGCGACATATCAGACGATCAGACCGGACTGTACGGTAGTGTTACTGGTCGGATTCACTGGAGTATGAGCAGGCTTGCTCGTCGATCTTCAGATCGCTCAATACCCGGGTGGCCGTTACGTTTAGCAGACCGCTTGCGGCTTGTGGGTGTTTGATATGATCATCATCTGCTGCCGGCGTATTGACGAGTCTTTAGAGTCCTACACAGAGGTTTCCTGGCTCAAGCGAAACGAAATAGGAGCGCATATGAGATATGTACGGGACCGAGAATAATGCGTGTATGTGATACCGTATTTCATTCTCGCGATGAATGTATCGAATGGTTGTATGCGATATAACCTAGTTATCGATTCAAGCGTTGATTCGATAAGCCGATACATTGTATACTAGTCGGTTGTGTGCGACATGACCAGATCATTGAATCAAGTGTTGATTTAATGATTTAATGCATATTTATATATTTGATATATTGCTTTGCATCAACTAGTATCGGTTTACTTAAGATGGATTTTCTCGCTCGGGTGTGCGCATTGTATATGCGATATGTTTATGTGCACATGTTTGTATCATGTTTGATGATGCATACCACTTTGGTTAAGTGTAAAGTTTGAACCATGGTTGTGTTTATGTTTAGGGTTTTATTTTCTTAATTATTCATTTATTCTTTTTGATAAATGGATAAAAGAAATTCAAATGAGAAAATGGTGGCTTGGTTTTGTTTTGTTCATGAAGCTTCATGAACATTTTGACTAAGTGACCATTTTGTCTCTAGCTTAACCCTAACCATTGCTTCAACCATGATTAATACTCTACACTTTACCATGGTTTAGTCATGATAAGTTTTGATTATTCTTTTCTTTTTCTAATGAACTTATCATAACTATTTCCTTCTTCTTCTTCATTCTTCAAGTGAAGAAAGCTTGCCCCATCAATGGCAAGTGATGGAAATGAGTGAGAAATCCAATTCTAAAGTCTACCCACTTCCTATTTCTTCATCCTCTACCTCTTGCCAAGTAGTAGAGTGTGTTTTCTTCACAAGTTTCTTGACTTGGTGAAGTCGGAGCTTGATTTAGCGATGCCTCGACGTAGATCATCTTCGGCATGGACATCGACGACCTAGCTTGCCCATTCTCCGACGAAGCCGACGCTTGAGCCCGGATTTGATTTGGACAGCGGAGAGGACTTCGTTGCGGAGCTATGGAGGTGGAGCACCGGATCTACAAAGGTTGTATTTCCGTATTCTTTTAATTAAGTGTTAACTAGTTAGTCTTTTCGCCTAGTTTTCTAGCAAACGATCCGTAGTCGGGTTTGTAGGCACCGTTAAAATTTTAATTTGGCATGATCGATGCCTTGTGAGACCTCACTAGGGTGCCTAGGAACCCTACAGTAGTATCAGAGCCTAGCTAGAGCCTTAGGCGAAGTCCAGACGGAGTTTGAAGTCCGAACGAACCCGAATACCCATTTCTAACATGCTCTCTGTCCTTTTTTGAAAACAGTGAGTTTTTCAACATTAAAAATATGCAGAAAAATAAGCAGGTGATTTTAAGAGATACTGTGAAATTCGTGCCTCTATCTCCATCAAACTGCCGCGGTTCCGCGGCACGAGCAACGCTCGTGCGGCGGATCCGCGGCGGTACGGATACTTTATTAAATGATTTTTACACAGTAACTCATAATTCATAATGCTGGATTTTCTGGAAATTTTTAATAGTTATTCAAGAGTTGAATTTTCTGGGAATGATTTGGGGATTCGGTGTATCGATCGGAGTATCAAATTTTGTCTGTGTGGCTTTCCAGATAATTTTAGAATATGTTAAAAAGTTCGACCGGATATAAATACCCAATTTTTCCCCTGTCGGGAAATTTCCAAGTGTTGGATTTTTCCGTAGTTTAACGACGTTCTAAGTAGTGCAAGTAACGCAATGGACCCTCTAGAAGACAACAAACCTTAACTCGATTATGTGACCGTCTTGAACTGTCCTTTGAACTTTCGGGTTTGGGGCAGTACGGCGTGCCACATGTGAGGCGTTGGCTTGACCCTTCTACGGCTGGACCGTTGGTACTGAGGCACGAACTGAATGTTGCTAGACTTGTTTCATGTGTTGATCTGTATCGGGAAAAGTTGGGTGTTCGATTGTTCGATCGGAAAGTTTGACATTTTCTATTTATCCGGAATGGGATACAATAATTGGAATTCACAAGTAGTTATGTGATAACTGAATGAATGTTATAAACATAGCAGTTTAGTCTCACTTGATCGGTTGCCACGGAATTTTGATGTGATCAAAAGTCCGTCGCAATCACGTAGCGTACGCGGATACTCGCCGGGTAAACTTAATAGACAGCCTCACTCCACAGCCCCGACCAAGTGACTGTAGGAGAACCCCGTCGCCGAAAGCATCTGTTCGGGTGCTCGCGGTAGCGGTGTTCCGCCTTGGTGCACTTCGTCGACAGTATCGGGGGTGCGGCCGTCTACTGAAGTTTGCGACGAGCATTCGATCAAGATGTCGGGAATCTTGTTGAATTGCCCGACTTGGTATTGAAAAGTGTTTTCGATGTTGAGACTAAAATACGGGGTTTATAATTGTTAGGCATGCGATGTCTAAGGAATTCATTTGGTCAGGCATGTGATGTCTGAGGTGGTTGCGGATTCCAACTGTTGTAGTTTTTCACTTTCTTTTCTGTGACCGTAAGCGTAATATGTGATATCGCCGGTTTCGTTGCTATATGTCAACGACAATTGGGATGCGCATATTTACTTACGTTGATGACATGTGATGTTATGTGTTGCTGGATATGTTATATTGGATCGTCGTGTTTGAATAGCCGGGGGTTTTTATGTGAGATGAGTGTTTTTCATTTTCATTCATGTAAAAACTTGTATGTAATATTCTTTTATTGGGGCGCTTCCAGGTTGCGGAAGTTGTCACCCGTTGTATATTATTTACTTTTCCGCACTAGGATAGACCCAAGGAGGGGAGCACAAGTAACCGGGTTCTGGAGTCCAGTGGGAGACCAACTCGAGGAGTCGAGTCCGGGTCTCCTAACTCCAGAATTGGTAGGGTTGCTTGCCGCTCTCGTAGGGGTCTAGGGGTGTGGGTTTGGCTATTCATCGCGACAGTGGAATCCGTGTTTTATACTGGCTCGTATTGAAAACACGGACGTCCTAGTATATCCAATATTTCATATGTTTCTTCTGCTGCGATATCTGTGATGTGATCATGTGATGTTCTGTGATAGATACAGTATATGGTATATATGATATATTATATAGACGTTACTTATGTTTTACACCCGCGCTAGCCCTGCCCTGCTCTGCCGTTAGTTACCTAACCTAACGGTGCACGAGGGGACATCGAGGCGAATGCGGATGGCATAAGTGTACGTCGTATTTATCTGTGATGTTTAGGTACTTAAATGATGGGACTTCATTAATGTGATTAATGAAATAAAAGAAACCTAAGATGTTGTAGAATCGAATTTCAAAATAAAACAGGTAGCTACAGTTCTTGCTTTGCACAGCGGTATATGTGATATATCCTGCACCTTATTCGATGAGGAAAGGACCGAGATCCCTTCACCGGGAGTGACTCCTTTAGCAATAACTGGCAGATGCTACACACTCGGTTTGTCTTTTGATTGCTTTTAAGAGTTTTTGCTTTGCACAGTGATATATATGATATATCCCGCACCTCATTCGACGAGGAAAGGACCGACGATCCCTTCACCGGGAGTGACTCCTTTAGCAAAACTAGAAAAGCCTCAAAAGCACTCCATTTTAAAATCATTTGATTCTACAACGATATCAAGTTCATTACGCAATAGGTTTTCAGAAAAACCTGTCGTAGCCCTCCGTCATTTCAGATAAGTATTAGTTAGTATTCGTGCTGCGGTTGTTTGACATGCGTCAAGGCGTAGTGTACGGTAGCTAACTAGTGCTTATCTGTCAGCATATGATGCGATTGGATTAGGGTATTCGTACGGCGTTGTTTGGCATGCGTCAAGGGTCGTGCGGGTGGGTTTAATTCAATAAAGAAATGTACGGGTTGAACTTGACTAGCAGACTATGGGTTGTTTGGCATGCGTCAAGGTCATAGCGAGCTAGGGGCAAAATATTATCGGGAATTTCAAGTGTTGAAATTTGCAATGAGATTGCATACCTTCTATGAGATAGTTGGATCCCGATACCCGCTGCGAGTAAGAGTTACTCCTGGGAGAGTTTTACATATTACAATTAGCCGATCAAGTAGGTGTCTAGAAAGGTGTTAACAAGGTTACGCCTCTGGGAAAACGAGGTTTACATTAATTAGGTTCGTGCGAAAGCACGGGGGACCTCCCTCAAAGTACCGACACTGGCCTGGCTGAAAGATTGGCGAACTTGTAGTGTGTAATTAATCCCGACTAGTCTTTCCTTTTAGGGTTTGAAGGAAGATTTGATAAAAAGCAGTGGGAGCCATCCTGATTAGATAAAATAATAACCAATCTATTCTTGACAGAGCGCACGCTGAGTGTTTTCTTCTCTCTCTCTCCAGGTAGCGACCATATCACGCCTTAATCAAGATAATAATACGGATTATTGACCGAACCCGCTTGTTATACTCAGCTGGGGAACGTTGGTCCCGCTCCAACTTATAATTGTTATAAGACAGAGCAGGAATTTGGGGAATACCAGATTCCCCGTGCCGCCCAAACGAAGAGAGTGCATGATGATGCATCATCTTCGGGTATGTTCATTATACAGAACTGTTTCTCAGTATCCTTTACGTCCTGGGTATGTGATACCAGATCAGGATCCCAGATATGTAATCTGTTACATAGGGCTACAGAAAGGTAGAGAACTGAGAACGGGTGATAAGTTTCATGAGGCAGAAAACGGGGCAAGAGTTGCAGCCAAGTCTGTTGGTCACTGTCACCCTGTATTACAATACATTGATTCTGAACGAATGTTATTAGATACCGAACCTGATATACAAAATCATATCAGTCTCTTTATTAATAAAGAAATGATAAAATTTTGTATTGTTGGATAATGTTTTGAACATTTCCTATATCAAAAGTTGATCGGTTCAGGCACGTTATCTAAAAGCATTGATGTTCTAAATCAAACTACAGTTCTTAGTATACAGAACACACACAAGAGGAAGAGTTCAGAAATGAACAAATCCTTCTTGAGGTATTGTAGACTAGGTCATATCAATGCGACCCGACTAGCTAAGTTCCACATAGATGCATATTTAAAACAGTTTGAATCTACATCTTATGAAACTTGCCAGTCATGTCACAAAGATAAGATGACCATAGCCCTGTTTATTGGAAACAGAGAAAGAGTTAGTGAACTCTTGGGATGATACATGATGATGTATGTAGGTCCCCAGTCTACACATGCCAGGACCGGTTCTTTATACTTCATTACGTTCTCTGATAATCTCTCAAGATTCAGACATATGTTCCTGTTGAAACACAAGTCTGAACCTTTTGAGATATTCACAGAATATAAGTTAGAAGTAGAGAACCAAAATACGGGTATAAGTATTATGTCCTAGGATGAGATCAAAGAGGAGAATACTTGAGCACGGAAATACTGGACTATTCTAAAGGAGAATGAGATTCTCTCTCAGCATTACTCCTCCGTATACACCATTGCACGATGGTATGTCGGGGCGGAGCAAATACACCCTATATACATGGTGTGCTCTATGATGAGTACTGCTGAGTTACCTTTTTCCTTTTGGGAGTTATGCACTTGAGAAGCTGCATACCTATTGAATAGGGTTCCAATCAAATCACTGCCTACCACTCCATATGAGATATGGTATTGGAAGAACCCATCTCTTAAGCGAGTTAAGATTTGGGGTTGTCCGGCCTATGTTTAAAGCAAAATCCGGACAAGATCGAGGCAGGATCTGTTCTGTAGAACTGGAAAGGTTCCAGCTATACAAAACAGCAGTTGATGATTTGACAGAACTATAAGATTCTATAGTTCCCGACGAACCTCAGCCTCTCCGCCGATCTAGTAGGGTTCCTCATCCGCCTGAGAGATACCTCGGTTTCTCGATGACAGTGGGAGCAAGGATTGCATCATGAGATGATGACCCAACTAGTTGCGAGCAGGCCATCGAGAGTAGCGACTCTGTAAGAATGGCTGGATGCTTAGCGATCTGAGATGGAATCCTTATACACCAACAAAGTATGGACTTTGGTTGCAATATCTGAAGGGTTAAATCCCCATCAGGAGCAAGTATATCTTGAGAAGATTACTTGGTGTAGATGGAAAAGTTGAGACTTTCAAAGCTAGACTTGTTAAAGTTTTTCGTCATCAACCAGGCGTGGATTATGATGAAACCTTTTCAAGTGACTATGCTTAAGTCCATCCAGATCCTACTTGTCACGGCTACATACCATGACTGCGATATCTGGTGGTTGGGTGTCATGACTGCTTTTCTAAATGATGTTTTAGAAGAGTGCGTCTATAAGTACACAGCCAGAGGGCTTCGTAGACAGTAGGAGCAGCGGAAACGTGTGCAAGATGCTTTATAGGATTAAAGCAGGCATCGCGGAGTTGGAACATCTGTTTTGATGGATTAGTCAAAGAGTTTGACATCATCAAAATGGTAGATGAACCTTGTATAAACAAAAAGATAGTAGGGAGTATGGTGGTGATCCTCGTAGAGTACGCGGATGACATACTCTTGATAGGGAAAGAGTTTCCTATGCTACGCTCGGTCAATCTCCGCTTATCACCATAATTCTCCATATAGGATCAAAGTGATACCTCCTAAATCCTGGATTTTGGATCTATGAGATAGATCTAAATGGATGTTAAGATCCTCACTAGCTGTAGTGAGATGGTATCATTTGATCCTAGGGAGAATCACTGGAATGGTTCCAGGGTGATAAAGACGACTGAATGTCAGTCGCAGGCATTGTCTTTACCCTCAGTAAAGGGACGGTATGTTGGAAGAGTTCCAAGCTAGATACCGTGACATACTAGACGATAAAGGCAGGATACATCGCTACTTAAGATGCTACCAAAGAGGCTGTTTGGGAGTATATTGGTTCATGAGATGAACTACGTTCCTACCATTGTGAGACAATGGAGTTGTGGCTTATGCCAAGGAACGCCGGTCCCATCAGTGATCCAGCCATATTCTAAGGCAGTATCACTTGATCATGGAGATGGTTGATCTCCAGGGTGATCGAGGTTAGGAGAGTAGACTCAGAGGACAACACAGCGGATCCACTCACAAAGGCCTGTTCCCAGATAGAGACTTTTAAGGGATGGTTGAGTATGAGATACTACAACCACTGCTACCAGATGGCCCTAGTGCAAGTGGGAGATTGTTAGTTATATGTATGCCCTAGAGGCCATTACTGTACATAGGATGTATATTGTAGTGGATGCTGGGACATATATAGGGAGGACTTTCTTGCTCGACATGATAGTATGCTATCTGGTTACCCTTTACCTTAACGTGTATGCCGATTGTCTCTCTGTTACAGGTTGGTAAAGCCCTTAGGATGTGTGCTTGACTACCTGGACTATGATGCGGATCATACTAGTGGGGACATGGTAGTCAATAAGTACATCCTTCAAAGTCCCTAGTCGTGGGTGTATCGAGACGGGGCATCGATATACCAGAGTAGACTAGCGTATACCTTCTCGACCCATACAGATGGGCGATGGATGATCCCATATCCATTGGTGTTTGACATCAGAGATGATATACGGGTGCTCAGTAGAGACTGGGTACACTGGACGGACTTGCCGAGAACTCCCAGATGGTATTATACCTCACGTCAGATGGCAGTTCTCTGGTGACACTGGTACAGAGTAGTCTGTTGACCCGAGATCGTCATAGAGTCTTGTGTGGTTCCCACTGTGCTTTGATTTCCATCTTACCACGTCCAAGAGGGCGTCCAAAATGGTGGTTTTTGGGTACAGTCCCGAGTCACATGGAGGCAATGAGCGATAGGAGGGGATTCGTCTCTCCCGGTATAGGGGGTTGATGTTGCGCTGTGTTCGATTGGCTATAACAGGAAATCCCTGGCCAGGGTTGCTGAGATTTACTGGTAAGTGTTACCAGTAGTTTTTCGAACAGTTATAGACCTCATATCGACACGACTTATCGAGCTATTGGGGTCTGACGTTTACCACCCCTAGGCGAGATATGCGACATATCAGACGATCAGACCGGACTGTACGGTAGTGTTACTGGTCGGATTCACTGGAGTATGAGCAGGCTTGCTCGTCGATCTTCAGATCGCTCAATACCCGGGTGGCCGTTACGTTTAGCAGACCGCTTGCGGCTTGTGGGTGTTTGATATGATCATCATCTGCTGCCGGCGTATTGACGAGTCTTTAGAGTCCTACACAGAGGTTTCCTGGCTCAAGCGAAACGAAATAGGAGCGCATATGAGATATGTGCGGGACCGAGAATAATGCGTGTATGTGATACCGTATTTCATTCTCGCGATGAATGTATCGAATGGTTGTATGCGATATAACTTAGTTATCGATTCAAGCGTTGATTCGATAAGCCGATACATTGTATACTAGTCGGTTGTGTGCGACATGACCGGATCATTGAATCAAGTGTTGATTTAATGATTTAATGCATATTTATATATTTGATATATTGCTTTGCATCAACTAGTATCGGTTTACTTAAGATGGATTTTCTCGCTCGGGTGTGCGCATTGTATATGCGATATGTTTATGTGCACATGTTTGTATCATGTTTGATGATGCATACCACTTTGGTTAAGTGTAAAGTTTGAACCATGGTTGTGTTTATGTTTAGGGTTTTATTTTCTTAATTATTCATTTATTCTTTTTGATAAATGGATAAAAGAAATTCAAATGAGAAAATGGTGGCTTGGTTTTGTTTTGTTCATGAAGCTTCATGAACATTTTGACTAAGTGACCATTTTGTCTCTAGCTTAACCCTAACCATTGCTTCAACCATGATTAATACTCTACACTTTACCATGGTTTAGTCATGATAAGTTTTGATTATTCTTTTCTTTTCTAATGAACTTATCATAACTATTTCCTTCTTCTTCTTCATTCTTCAAGTGAAGAAAGCTTGCCCCATCAATGGCAAGTGATGGAAATGAGTGAGAAATCCAATTCTAAAGTCTACCCACTTCCTATTTCTTCATCCTCTACCTCTTGCCAAGTAGTAGAGTGTGTTTTCTTCACAAGTTTCTTGACTTGGTGAAGTCGGAGCTTGATTTAGCGATGCCTCGACGTAGATCATCTTCGGCATGGACATCGACGACCTAGCTTGCCCATTCTCCGACGAAGCCGACGCTAGAGCCCGGATTTGATTTGGACAGCGGAGAGGACTTCGTTGCGGAGCTATGGAGGTGGAGCACCGGATCTACAAAGGTTGTATTTCCGTATTCTTTTAGTTAAGTGTTAACTAGTTAGTCTTTTCGCCTAGTTTTCTAGCAAACGATCCGTAGTCGGGTTTGTAGGCACCGTTAAAATTTTAATTTGGCATGATCGATGCCTTGTGAGACCTCACTAGGGTGCCTAGGAACCCTACAGTGATCACTTTGTCTCTTTGCATCCATGGCTTGGATGGAGGTTGAAGGTGTTGCCATTGGAGGAAGACAATGAGCTAGAGGAAGAAGAAGAAGAAGAGAAGGCTTTTTCATCTTTTCTTTTCCTTTTTGTTATGATAAAAATGAAATGAGAGAGAGTGCTTAAGAAATAATACAAGACCAAAAACAAATGTTATGGCAGCCCCTTTCTCTCACTTCATCAAATCAAGACATAAAACAATTCATTAATGTGACATATTTGCAAGAAAAGATACCATGACTCATGATACAAGTCCATGTCACATTAATGCATTGTCATGATGATTTCTACCTCATTATTTCCTTAAGCAAACATTAATCCAAATGTTTGCCACAACAAAAAGATCCGGCAACATCTAAAGTAAACTCGTGACGGATCACAAGGATACCCCTCACCTGTATATACATACCTGCATCCGCATTCCGACTGAATGCGAATGCGATGAGACTAAAGTAATCCAACAAATCTAATACTAGGATCCGGCTTAAACCAAAGCCCACTAGTATGATCCGTCCGATCATGATCCGTGCAATACCGCACGTATAAGATCGAACCCTGCCATATATCATACGGCCTCTACAACGTTTCGCCCGAAACTTGATAAACTATCTGTGGGGGACTCTAAAGACTCATCAATACTTTGGCTGTGGATTTAACCACTAGCACGTCAGTGGTACTAGCTGTACGTAACGGGCCACCAGGTATTGACCAAAAGGGAGGTCGATGAGCGAACTCATCCTGACACCCTACTGAGCCTGTCAGTGAAAATATCCGTACAGTTCGGTCCGTTTGTATATGAGTATCGCATGGCGGGCCTAGGGGGTTGGTAAAAGTCAGACCCCCAAAAGCGGTACAAGTCGTGTTGGAGTGTAGCCCAGAACACCCTGAGATACTACTGGAATACCTACCAGTAAATCTCCTGCCTCGGCCGAGGGCTTTGTGTAATGACTCTCCTAGACACAGCGCAACCTCACCCCCAATACCGGAAGAGACGAACTCCTGCCGATCCGCTCACTGCCTCCATGTGGCTCAGGATTGTACCCAACTAAAACCTGTTTGGACGACTCCTTTGAGCCGTGGTAGGGTAGTAATCAAAGCACAGTGGGAACTCACACGAGACAAATGACGATCTCAGGTCTATGAACTAACCTGTACACATGTCATCAGGGAACTGCTATCTGACGTCTGGTATAATCCCAACTAGCATGTTCCCGGCGAGTCCTGTCCGGTGTACTCATAACCCAATGAGCACCTGTATACATCTTAGGTGAACCAACTGACACCAGTGGCTTGTGAGACCGGCCACCACCCCTCGTCGGAGTCTCGACTGTATACACTAGTCTACTCCGGAGTATCGATGCCCTGTCTCGAAACTCCCACGACTAGGGACCACTTTTAAGGATGTGCTTATGGACTACCCAACTCTCACGTATATGATCACCATCATACTGTTGGTAGTCAAGCAGGATCCTAAGGGCTCTATCAACGTGTAATAGTGAACATATCACCTAAAGTTGTACACGATAATAAAGATAAACCATGGTAGCATACTATTCTCTATCAACGTGCAATAGTGAACTACAATGTCACCTAAAGCATGTACACGATGATAAAGACAAACCAGATAGTATACAAACCTCTCGAGTAAGACTGTCCTACCGGTATAGGTCCTCCCTCAATCATTACAATCACGTGCCTGTGATCCAATAATTGACTCTGAGGGCACTATATCCAACAATCTCCCACTTGCACTCAAGGCTAATTATTGCGATGTCGCATACTCACAGCTAGTGTGATACCGAACATCCAACTCCTCTACTAAACAGTTTCACAAAGCCCGTTTGCGAAACTATTGCGTTCGAGGATAGCCTTAGCTAGTGGATCCGCCCTGATGTTTCTTTCTATGTCTCTCTTTATCCCAAGTTCGCGGAGAAAACCATCTCCCGAAATGAGCAATACCTGTCTTAGAATATGTCTGGATATCTTATGGGACCTAGTTCATAAATGAACTCCAAATCCAAACTTCTTAGACTGTATCGTCGACTGAAACCAATCAGTATCTTGCGCCATGCCTCCCTCAGTATCCGCTTGGACCACCTGTCCAAAATACTGCCCCTCGTCAGAGGGAAAACTATAACTCTGACAGCCAGTCTGTCTCCAGGTCACCTTGGAAGCCTGGAATGATAACTGTCTCCTACAAAAAGCGGTTGTTATCATATCCCTAGAACATCCACTTATGTTCTAAAACTGCTTCCGATCGTTTCTCCAGGATTGGATCAATATCAACTTATTGCATCTAGTGCAAAAACATCTGGTGTGGTACTTGACTCAATTGCCTAAGCAAGTGATCTGCCAATCATGCACATCCCTCTCCCCTTTAGTCTGTAAGACACCTTTAGAGAGGGTGACTCTATCACCTGCAGGTACACTACCGTGCCAGGAGTCGTCCATTCTAAAACACCTTTAGAATGCTGTCTAAGTACCCAGATTGGGAAACTACCCAAATCTAGATCTAAAACCATAGATCTAGTAACCAGAATGTCAGATATAATATCCAAGCTCTATGTGGAGAAACCACTGTGTGACAACCAAAGTATAACCGACCGTAGTAAAGGAATTTCACTTCCTACTCTGTGTATGTCATCCAAATACCAGGACATCACACCCTACTACCTTCTTAAGAGATCCATCCCCTATTCTGATGAAGTCAAACCTATGACTGTCACATCAGAAATAGATGATCTATCTCCGCTACATCTGCTTTAGTCTATAAATAGACATAAGCTACCTGTCCACTATGCTTCCGCTGCTCCCATTGACTACGACAACCCTCTGGCAGAATAATATACACGTGCACTTCTAAAGCCAGTTCAGAACGACGCTATACTCATCCTTCTGCCGGGTCTCATAGTCTGGAAAAACAGCAATGGCAAGTCTGGGTAAACAAGAACCTCCCTGTCACCGTTTTTGAGCATACCGAAGTACCACTCGAGTGCCTGAGGTTACCCACCTTATCTGCGGAGTGGCCAATGGAATGTCAAACCAGATTGAATCTTTAGGTTCTTATCAAATTTTCAGTAATTATTTGCGGTTCTGGAATCACTTCCAGTTCTACCATACTCTCACTACTATTTTCTGAAAAAAAATCCATTTTACTAAAACTGTGGCGAGTCAAGAACAATATCACTATTGATCTTCCAGATGGTAGAAAGTCAACCATCGTCATAGCCTGGGTCAACCCACAAACAGCCATTACAGAAACGTGCCTTGAGTTATCCAGAGTCTGGTTTTAAGCATAAGCTGGACAACTCCCCGTACCTTAACATTATCAAGATATGAACTATTATATATCCAATATAGAAACAGAGGCACTGATTTAATTGGAACCAGATTCAAATCATGCAGCTGTTTCCAGTGCATGTCAACTAAATGGAGAGAGGTCGATCAGCATTACTCAACTTAGGAGTGCTTCCATTTATGAGTAACTTGAAAGAGAAGCAAGTTCTCTTAATCATTACTATTAACTGAATACCATACACAAGTATCAACATCTTTGATCACCTTGAAGAACCCTGATACTTGCAATACCTGGTTCTCTACTTTATTCATATATCTATAACATCTCAAAACTTGGACCTTGTGTTTCTACGAAACACATGTCTAAGAACTAGAGAGTCATAAGTAAACAGAATATAGTACGAGTACCAACCCCTCTGTTCTAATGGACACTGGACAATATACAATACTCTGTATAAGTCCCCTGAGTTTAGTAACTCAATCCCTATGTGTCGTAGGTTGAAAATTGTACTTATGGTTAAGAAGAATTACACCGCTGTTTAATGCTCCTTACCTAACCATCCACTGATATAGGTAAATGTCATAGACATAATTTCAAAAAGTTATATCTCACTCTATAAAAATAGACGTACGGATATATCAATTTGAAATTGGTGCATAACAACGGATATTCAAAACCAAATATTTGCCGTCCGGCAAACAACCCAGGTGATTTCCTCAAATATCACCAATTACAACGAATCCCGATACAATGAGGATGATCACCCAATTCCCAATAACTTACTCCCACTCATCATCTGTAAAATCATACAGATGTGAGAATCAAACCTGGTAAATACATACCCTGGAGTAAGGACTAATTGGGAAATCAGTTTTCTTTTAACAATACACAGTGAAACTGAAACATGTAAATGTTTCGAAGGGGTATCCTGGTATTCCTAGTATTGCCTCTTCCATTATCAGATTCACAACTATAACCGTATATTTCTTTGCCATCTCTCCAAATCCCTTTATATGTCTTTAGTCATTACCTTCTGTACACCATCTTTAGGCTAAATGGTTTTCTTCCTTCCCTACCGTTCGGCACCAGCCTATGGTTTGGAAGAAGACTATCCAATAAGCGTAATAGGGCCACTGTCCTAATCCTAGGAGCACTCGCAACGCGAGAGAAGGTAAAGATAAAAGACAACTGAATAAACCTTATTCCTATTTCTCCTGAACCAGAATCCATCCCCGAACTGGAACAAGTTCCTTCGAGTTCGTATATAACCATACGATGGAGTATCCAAATAACTGTGGATCTTCGTAGTGATACAGAGTGTTCTGGAGAAATACAAAGGTGATGTAGGATTGGCGAAGAAATACTTGGTTTGGTCGTGAATAGCAGTCGCAGTTTACTTTGCCCTCTTACTAATCCCTTTATATGTCTTTACTTAATACCTTCTGTACACCTTCGTTAGGTTAATTGGTTTTCTTCATTCCTTACCGTTCGGTACCTGCCTATGGTTTGGAAGAAGACAATCCAATAAGCGTAATAGGTGTACTGTCCAAATCCAAGGAGCACTCGCAACCTGAGAGAAGGTAAAAGGAAAAGACAACTGAATAGTCCTATTCGTTTTCTCCAGAACCGGAAACCATCCTCGAATAAATTCCTTCGAGTTCGTATATAACCATACGATGGTTTTATCCAATGGAAGTGGACGTTCGTAATAATACGGGGTGTCCTGGAGAAAAAGGGTAAAAGTAGGAGTGGCAATGAGGTATGCAACTCTGACAATCCCAAAGCCAGTGTTTAAGAAGGTTTGGTTAACGTGGTCACTGAATCATAGTCAAGGGTCGGGCCATGGTCGCTGCCAAAGAGAGAGAGAAAAGAAACACTCGGCGTGCACTCTAACCTAGATCAGAATGGTTATCAATTTATCTAATCAGGAAACCTCCCACTGTAACCTCAAATTCTCCTCCAAACCCGAAAGAAGAATTAGTCGGGATCACCCGAGGAGTAAACCAACTCATCAGTGGGAATCGGGATCCAACTATCATCGCATGATAATGTGATGGAATCCACTCACGTTATCACACTCCAGAAGGTATGCGCATATCTGGCAAGTTTCAGTTTCTTTAGAAACTCCCGATGTGATTTTTACCCCCATGCTCTTATGACCTTGACGAAGGCCAACATATCATAAGTCACATGTCAAGTTCTACCCGTCATTATCTAGGTTAATTTAAACCCATCCGTACATACCCTTGACGAAGGCCAAAATAGTAGTATGACTGTCCCAAACCAACGCATCTATCTATGCAGCAGAAAAGTAACAAATAGCTACCATACACTATGCCTTGACGAAGGCCAACATACATAGCATGAATACTAAGTGCTACCTTTCTGAAATGACGGAGGGCTACGAATGGTTTTTGGCGAAAAACCTTTAACGTAATGAACTTGATATCGTTGAAGGAACCGGATAGCTTTTTATAAAAATATAGTGGCGAAAACTTTTGCTAAAGAGGTCACTCCCGGTGAAGGGATCTCGGCTCTTTCCCCGTAGAATGAGGTGCAGGATATTCCAACTGAATACCACGATGCAAAGCAAAAGTAATCGACTATAGTGAAGTTATTACCCTGACGCAAACTTCTGTCCAAGGGGTCACTCCCGGTGAAGGGATCTCGGCCCTTGCCTCGTCGACTGAGGTGCTGGATATTCATAACCGAATACCACTGTGCAAAACAAAAGAGAATGTCCTTGCAATAACAGATTTTTGAAAAATGTTCCAACAACATCAGAATAGGTTTGTTTAGCTTGCATTGATCCGAATCAATGCAGTCCAATCAATTGATCACACCAATAAAGAACAAAAATACGATATACGTATATGCCATCCGCATTCGCCACTGGGTCCCGTCATCACCCGTTAGGTTACTTAACTAACAACAGAGCGGGGACTGGACTAGCGCGGATGCAAAACATATACAACATCTACTAGTATATATATCAATATATAATATTCGCTCAAGGCGTGATAAAATGCAACATCACAGAAATGTAATAAGCATCACAGAACAATACAGATATCTGGGATCCCCGGGTTTCATAGAGCCGCTACTGAAACTCGACGTTCCCCTGGTCGTGTGGATAGCCTGTGCAATGAAATCCTAGACCCCTACGGGCACGGCAAGTTACCCGCCAAAACCTGAAAAGAGGCAGCCCCCTTCAACAGCGTGAATGGACCACCCAGCACTTCAAGGAATCCAGTAACTTGAGCACTCCTCCTTGGGTCAACCTGTACCCCCTACGAGTGCGGCGAATAGCCCGCCAATTCTAGAGTGAAGCCCTTCCGTCTCAACGCCATGAGATGCGGTCTTGTTGCCCTCTAGAACCCGGCTATCCGTGCACCCCACCGCGGGGTAATCCTAGTACAGAAAATAAAATATACATACAACGGGTACATCGACCTCAGCCCGGTCGTGCCCCAAAAGAATAATATACAAACAGGCAGTAACGGCAGTCCACATGTCGGACGCTCGCCCCGCAATATCAAATGTACATATACAACCAAACTGTACTACCATTGCATCCAGGCTATCCACCACGACAAATCCGCAACATCACAGCACAACACAGAATATCAACGTGAATGTCGTGTTCGCAAATCCGTCTAAAAGGGCTATAGCAATTAGATAGGATTTACCGTGTAGGGTTCCTAGGCACTCTAATGAGGTCTCACAAGGTATCAACCATGCCCGTTTCAAAATTTAACGGTGCCGAGAAACCCTAATACGGATCGTTGGCTAGAAGTTTAGGCGAAAACAAAAACTAGTTAACATCTAACTACAAGAATACGGAAATACAACCTTTGTAGATCCGGTCCACCACCTCCTAAGCTCCGCGATGAAGTCCTCTCCGCTGACCAAATTGAACCATGACTCTCACGGTGGTTTCATCGGAGAAATAGGCGGGCTAGGTCGTCGACAACGTGCCGAAGATGATCTACGTCGAGGCATCACTAGATCAAGCTCCACCTTCACCAAGCCATGAAAACTTGTGAAGGAAACACCCTATACTACTTGGCAAGAGGTAGAGGATGAAGAAATAGGAAGTGGGTTCACTTTAGAATTGGATTTCTCACACTTTTCATCAATCCACCATTGATGAAGTGAAGCTTTCTTCATTGAAGAAGATGAAGAAGAAGAAGAAAGTGTTATGATAAGTTATTTTTAAAATTGAAAAGAAAATCAATACTTATCATATAATGAACTATGGTCAAGTGTACAGATTAAACCAAGGTTAGTTGGAATGGTTAGGGTTAAGGATGAGATAAGAATGGTTGACTTGATCAAAGCTTCAAGAAGCTTCAACATAAAAACAAAATAAGCCACCATCCTTAAAAAATTCCAAAATGAATATATAAATAAATAAATAAATAAGATAATCAAAACCCTAATCATTAATTTAACCATGGTTTAAACTTTACACTTAACCAAGTTAACATGTATCATCAAACATGATACATGCAAGTGCACAAAAGTATATCACATATACAACTAGTGAACTTCAAGTGAGAAAATCCATTTAAAGTGAACCGATACTAGTTAATGCAAAGTAATATATCAAATATATAATTATACATTAAATCATTAAATCAACACTTGATTTAACGATCCGGTCATATCACATATAACCGACTAATATCCAATGTATCGGCTTATCGAATCAACCCTCGATTCGATAACTAGGTTATATCGTATATAACCATTCGATACATTCATCGCGAGAATAGAATACGGTATCACATACACGCATTATTCTCGATCCCGCACATATCTCATATGCGCTCCTATTTCGTTTCGCTTGAGCCAGGAAACCTCTGTGTAGGACTCTAAAGACTCGTCAATACGCCGGCAGCAGGTGATGATCATATCAAACACCCACAAGCCGCAAGCGGTCTGCTAAACGTAACGGCCACCCGGGTATTGAGCGATCAGAAGATCGACGAGCAAGCCCGCTCACACTCCAGTGAATCCAACCAGTAACACTTACCGTACAGTCCGGTCTCGTCGTCTGATATGTTGCATATCTTGCCTAGGGGTGGTAGACGTCAGACCCCAATAGCTCAATAAGTCGTGTCGATATGAGGTCTATAACAATTCGAGAAACTACTGGTAACACTTACCAGTAAATCTCAGCAACCCTGGCCAGGGATTTCCGGTTATAGCCAATCGAACACAGCGCAACATCAACTCCCTATACCGGGAGAGACGAATCCCCTCCTATCGCTCATTGCCTCCATGTGACTCGGGACTGTACCCAAAAACCACCGTTTTGCACGCCCTCTTAGACGTGGTAAGATGGAAATCAAAGCACAGTGGGAACCACACAAGACTCTATGACGATCTCAGGTCAACAGACTACTCTGTACCAGTGTCACCAGAGAACTGCCATCTGACGTAAGGTATAATACCATCTGGGAGTTCTCGGCGAGTCCGTCCAGTGTACCCAGTCTCCACTGAGCACCCGTATATCATCTCTGATGTCAAACACCGATGGATATGGGATCATCCATCGCCCATCTGTATGGGTCGAGAAGGTATACGCTAGTCTACTCTGGTATATCGATGCCCCATCTCGATACACTCACGACTAGGGACTTTCAAGGATGTACTTATGGACTACCATGTCCCCACTAGTATGATCCGCATAATAGTCCAGGTAGTCAAGTCCACATCCTAAGGGCTTTACCAACATGTAATAGAGAGACAATCTGTGTACACGTTAAGGTAAAGAGTAACCAGATAGCATACTATCATGTCGAGCAAGAAAGTCCTCCCTATATATGTCCCAGCATCCACTACAATATACATCCTATGTACAGTAATGGCCTCTAGGGCATACATATAACTAACAATCTCCCACTTGCACTAGGGCCATCTGTAGCAGTGGTTGCAGTATCTCATACTCAACCATCCCATAAAAATCTCTCTCTGGGAATAGGCCTTCGTGAGTGGATCCGCCGTGTTGTCCTCTGAGTCTACTCTCCTAACCTCGATCACCCTGGAGATCAACCATCTCCATGATCAGGTGATACTTCCTTAGAATATGTTTGGATCACTGATGGGACGGGCGTTCCTTGGTATAAGCCACAACTCCATTGTCACACAATGGGAGGAACTAAGTTCATCTCATGAACAAATATACATCCAGACTGTCTCTTTGGTAGCATCTTAAGTAGCGATGTATCGAGCCTTTATCGTCTAGTATGCCACGGTATCTAGCTTGGAACTCTTCCAACATACCGTCCCTTTACTGAGGGTAAAGACAATGCCTGTGACTGACATTCAGTCGTCTGTATCACCCTGGAACCATTCCAGTGATTCTCCCCAGGGTCGATTGATACCGTCTCACTACATACTAGTGAGAATCCTAACACCCAATTAGATCTATCTCATAGATCCAAAACCCAGGATTTAGGAGGTATCACTTTGATCCTACATAGAGAATC
Source organism: Agapanthus africanus (assembly GCA_030015575.1). Taxonomy (NCBI): domain Eukaryota; kingdom Viridiplantae; phylum Streptophyta; class Magnoliopsida; order Asparagales; family Amaryllidaceae; genus Agapanthus; species Agapanthus africanus. Next base: position 165,013,482 of record CM057349.1, read on the forward strand.
ATTGTGATAAGCGGAGATTGACCGAGCGTAGCATAGGAAACTCCTTCCCTATCAAGAGTATGTCATCCACGTACTCTACGAGGATCGTCACCATACTCCCTACTACCTTTTTGTTTATACAAGGTTCATCTACCATTTTGATGATGTCAACTTCTTTGACTAATCCATCAAAACAGATGTTCCAACTCCGCGATGCCTGCTTTAAACCTATAAAGCATCTTGCACACGTTTCCGCTGCTCCCACTGTCTATGAAGCCCTCTGGCTGTGTACTTACAGACGCACTCTTTTAAATCAATATTTAGAAAAGCAGTCATAACACCCAATCGCCAGATATCGTAGTCATGGTATGTAGCCGTGGCAAGTAGGATCTGGATAGACTTAAGCATAGATCCTTAGAAAAGGTTTCATTATGATCCATATCTGGTCAATGATGCAAACCTTTAACAAGTCTAGCTTTGAAAGTCCTAACTTTTCCATGTACACCAAGTAATCTTCTCAAGATATACTTGCTCCTGATGGGGATTTAACCCTTCAGATATAGCAACCAAAGTCCATACTTTGTTGGTGTATAAGGATTCCATCTCGGATCGCTAAGCATCCAGCCATTCTTATAGAGTCTCACTCCTGATGGCCAGCTCGAAACTAGTTGGGTCATCATCACATGATGCAAACCTCGCTCCTACTGTCATAGAGAAACCGAAGTATCTCTCAGGTGGGTGAGGAACCCTACTAGATCGGCGGGGAGGCTGAGGTTCGTTGGAATCTACTGAATTCTTTTGGTTCTATCAAATCATCTGTTATAGTTTGTATAGCTGGAACCTTTCCAGTTCTACATAACTGACCTTGCCTCGAGCTTGTCCGGATTATGCTTTTAGACATAGCCCGGACAACCCCAAATCTTAACCAACTTAAGATATGGGCTCTTCCCTTATCATATCAAATATGAAGTGGTAGGCAACTGATTTGATTTGAACCCTATTCAATAGGTATGCAGCTTCTCAAGTGCATAACTCCCAAAAAGGAAATAGGTAACTCAGTAGTACTCATCATAGAGCACACCTTATCATATAGGGTGTGATTGCTCTACCCCGATATACCATCGTGCTATGGTGTATTCGGAGGAGTAATGCTGAGAGAGAATCTCATTCTCCTTTAGAATAGTCCAGGAATTCCGTCCTCAAGTATTCTCCTCCCTGATCACATCAAAGGACATAATACTTATACCCTTATTGGTTCCCTACTTCTGACTTATATTCTGTGAATATCTCAAAAGGTTCGGACTTGTGTTTCAACAGGAACATATGTCTGAATCTAAAGAGATCATCAGAGAACGTAATGAAGTACAAAGAACCGGTCTTGGCATGTGTAGACAGGGGACCTACATACATCAACATGTATCATCCCAAGAGTTCACTAACTCTTTCTCTGTTTCCAGTAAACGGAGCTGTGGTCATCTTATCTTTGTGACATGACTGGCGAGTTTCATAAGATGTAAATTCAAACTAATTTAAATATGCATCTTTATGTAACTCTAGCTAGTCGGGTCACATTGATATGACCTAGTCTACAATACCTCAAGAAGGATTCGTTCATTTCTGGACTCTTCCTCTTGTGTGTGTTCTGTATACTAAGAACTGTAGTTTGATTTAGAACATTAATGCTTTTAGATAACGTGCCTGAACCGATCAACTTTTGATATAGGAAATGTTCAAAACATTATCCAACAATACAAAATTATATCCTTTCTATACTAATAAAGAGAGAGATATGATTTTGTATATCAGGTTCGGTATCTAATAACATTCGTTCAGAATCAATGTATTGGTAATACAGGGTGACAGTGACCAACAGACTTGGCTGCAACACTTGCCCCGTTTTCTGCCTCATGAAACTTATCACCCGTTCTCAGTTCTTTACCTATCTGTAGCCCATGTAATATATTACATATGCGGGATCCTGATCCGGTATCACATACCCAGGACGTAAAGAATAGAGAAACAGTTCTGTATAAAGAACACACCCGAAGATGATGCATCAGCATGCACTCTCTTCGTTTGGGCGGCACGGGAATTCTGGTATTCCCCAAATTCCTGCTCTGTCTTATAACAATTATAAGTTGGAGCGGGACCAACGTTCCCCAGCTCAGTATAACAAGCGGGTTCGGTCAATAATCCGTTTTATTATCTTGATTAAGGCATGATATGGTCGCTACCTGGAGAGAGAGAGAAGAAAACACTCAGCGTGCGCTCTTGCAAGAATAGATTGGTTATTATTTTATCTAATCAGGTTGGCTCCCACTGCTTTTTATCAAATCTTCCTTCAAACCCTAAAAGGAAAGAGTAGCCGGGATTAATTACACACTACAAGTTCGTCAATCTTTCAGCCAGGCCAGTGTCGGTACTTTGAGGGAGGTCCCCCGTGCTTTCGCACGAACCTAATTAATGTAAACCTCGTTTTCCCAGAGGCGTAACCCCGTTGACACCTTTCTAGACACCTACTTGATCGGCTAATTGTAATGTATAAAACTCTCCCAGGAGTAACTCTTACTCGCAGTGGGTATCGGGATCCAACTATCTCATAGAAGGTATGCAATCTCATTGCAAATTTCAACACTTGAAATTCCCGATAATATTTTGCCCCTAGCAGCTATATGACCTTAACATAGTCAACAAATCATAAGTGCTAGTCAAGTTCAACCCATCATTTCCCGATTGAATTAAACCCACCCGCACGACCCTTAACATAGTCAACAAAGTCGCACGACTACCCTAATCCAATCGCATCATATGCTTATGCAGATAAGCACTAATTAGCTACCGCACACTACGCCTTAACATAGTCAACAAACGTAGCACGAATACTAACTAGTACTTATCTGAAATGACGGAGGGCTACGACAGGTTTTTCTGAAAACCTATTGCGTAATGAACTTGATATCGTTGTAGGATCGAATGAATTTAAAATGGAGTGCTTTTGAGGCTTTTCTAGTTTTGCTAAAGGAGTCACTTCCGGTGAAGGGATCGTCGGTCCTTTCCTCGTCGAATGAGGTGCGGGATATATCATATATATCACTGTGCAAAGCAAAAACTCTTAAAAGCAATCAAAAGACAAACCGAGTGTGTAGCATCTGCCAGTTATTGCTAAAGGAGTCACTCCCGGTGAAGGGATCTCGGTCCTTTCCTCATCGAATAAGGTGCAGGATATATCACATATACCGCTGTGCAAAGCAAGAACTGTAGCTACCTGTTTTATTTTGAAATTCGATTCTACAACATCATTAGGTTTCTTTTATTTCATTAATCTCATTAATGAAGTCCCATCATTTAAGTACCTAAACATCACAGATAAATACGACGTGCACTTATGCCATCCGCATTCGCCTCGATGTCCCCTCGTGCACCGTTAGGTTAGGTAACTAACGACAGGGCGGGGCAGGGCTAGCGCGGGTGTAAAACATAAGTAACGTCTATATAATATATCATATATACTATATACAGCATTTATCACAGAACATCACATGATCACATCACATATATCGCAGCAGAAGAAACATATATGAAATATTGGATATACTAGGACGTCCGTGTTTTCAATACGAGCCAGTATAAAACACGGATTCCACGGTCGCGATGAATAGCCAAACCCACACTCCTAGACCCCTACGAGAGCGGCAAGCAACCCTACCAATTCTAGAGTTAGGAGACCCGGACTCGACTCCTCGAGATGGTCTCCCACTAGACCCTAGAACCCGGTTACTTGTGCTCCCCTTCTTGGGTCTATCCTAGTGCGGAAAAGTAAATAATATACAAAGGGTGACATCTTCCGCAACCTGGAAGTGCCCCAATAAAAGAATATTACATACAAGTTTTTACATGAATGAAAATGAAAAACACTCATCTCACATAAAAAAAACCCGGCTATTCAAACACGACGATCCAATATAACATATCCAGCAACACATAACATCACATGTCATCAACGTAAGTAAATATGTCCATCCCAATTGTCGTTGACATATAGCAACGAAACCGGCGATATCACATATTACACTTACGGTCACAGAAAAGAAAGTGTAAAACTACAACAGTTGGAATCCGCAACCTCCTCAGACATCGCATGCCTGACCAAATGAATTCCTTAGACATCACATGCCTAACAATTATAAACCCCGCATTTTAGTCTCAAAATCGAAAACTCTTTTCAATATCAAGTCGGGCAATTCAACAAGATTCCCGACATCCTGATCGAATGCTCGTCGCAAACTTTAGTAGATGGCCGCACCCCCGACGCCGTCGACGAAGTGCACCAAGGCGGAACACCGCCACCGCGAGCACCCGAACGGATGCTTTCGGCGACGGGGTTCTCCTACAGTCACTTGGTCGGGGCTATGGGGTGAGGCTGTCTATTAAGTTTACCCGGCGAGTATCCGCGTACACTACGTGATTGCGACGGACTTTTGATCACATCAAAATTCCATGGCCACCGATCAAGTGAGACTAAACTGCTATGATTATAACATTCATTCAGTTATCTCATAACTTCTTGTGAATTCCAATTATTGTATCCCATTCCGGATAAATAGAAAATGTTAAACTTTCCGATCGAACAGTCGAACACCCAAGTTTTCCCAAAACAGATCAACACATGAAACAAGTCTAAAAACATTCAGTTCGTGCCTCAGTACCAACGGTCCAGCCGTAGAAGGGTCAAGCCAACGCCTCACATGTGGCACGCCGTACTATCCCAAACCCGAAGGTTCAAAGGGCAGTTCAAGACGGTCACATAATCGAGTTAAGGTTTGTTGTCTTCTAGAGGGACCATCGCGTTACTTGCACTACTTAGAACGTCGTTAAACTACGGAAAGATCCAACACTTGGAAATTTCCCGATAGGGGAAAGATTGGGTATTTACATCCGGTCGAACTTTTTAACATATTCTATAATTTATCCGGAAAGCCACATAGACAAAATCTGATACTCCGATCGAAACACCGAATCCCCAAAACAACCCCAGAAAATTCAACTCTTGAATAAATATTAAAAATTCCCAGAAAATCCAGCACCTGAAAATAGGAATTACTGTGCAGAAACCTAACAGTGATCTCATTTATTGGCAGCGGAACCGCCGCAGAAGCCAAGCTTCTGCCGCGGTTCCGCCACACTGTAGCAGCTTCAATAAAAAAATTTTGCATCGTAATTCTTAGTTTTCCCTGCTGAATTTTTTAGCAATTTTTAATTTGGAAAAATCCACGTTTTCAGAAAAAGTCCAGAGAGCGTGGAAAAATGGGGTTTCGGGTTCGATCGGACTTCAAACTCCGTCTAGACTTCGCCTAAGGCTCTAGCTAGGCTCTGATACCACTGTAGGGTTCCTAGGCACTCTAATGAGGTCTCACAAGGCATCAACCATGCCCGTTTCAAAATTTAACGGTGCCGAGAAACCCTAATACGGATCGTTGGCTAGAAGTTTAGGCGAAAACAAAAACTAGTTAACATCTAACTACAAGAATACGGAAATACAACCTTTGTAGATCCGGTCCACCACCTCCTAAGCTCCACGATGAAGTCCTCTCCACTGACCAAATCGAACCATGACTCTCACGGTGGTTTCATCGGAGAAATAGGCGGGCTAGGTCGTCGACAACGTGCCGAAGATGATCTACGTCGAGGCATCACTAGATCAAGCTCCACCTTCACCAAGCCATGAAAACTTGTGAAGGAAACACCCTATACTACTTGGCAAGAGGTAGAGGATGAAGAAATAGGAAGTGGGTTCACTTTAGAATTGGATTTCTCACACTTTTCTTCAATCCACCATTGATGAAGTGAAGCTTTCTTCATTGAAGAAGATGAAGAAGAAGAAGAAGAAAGTGTTATGATAAGTTATTTTTAAAATTGAAAAGAAAATCAATACTTATCATATAATGAACCATGGTCAAGTGTAGAGATTAAACCAAGGTTAGTTGGAATGGTTAGGGTTAAGGATGAGATAAGAATGGTTGACTTGATCAAAGCTTCAAGAAGCTTCAACATAAAAACAAAATAAGCCACCATCCATAAAAAATTCCAAAATGAATATATAAATAAATAAATAAATAAGATAATCAAAACCCTAATCATTAACTTAACCATGGTTTAAACTTTACACTTAACCAAGTTAACATGTATCATCAAACATGATACATGCAAGTGCACAAAAGTATATCACATATACAACTTGTGAACTTCAAGTGAGAAAATCCATTTAAAGTGAACCGATACTAGTTAATGCAAAGTAATATATCAAATATATAATTATACATTAAATCATTAAATCAACACTTGATTTAACGATCCGGTCATATCACATATAACCGACTAATATCCAATGTATCGGCTTATCGAATCAACCCTCGATTCGATAACTAGGTTATATCGCATATAACCATTCGATACATTCATCGCGAGAATAGAATACGGTATCACATACACGCATTATTCTCGGTCCCGCACATATCTCATATGCGCTCCTATTTCGTTTCGCTTGAGCCAGGAAACCTCTGTGTAGGACTCTAAAGACTCGTCAATACGCCGGCAGCAGGTGATGATCATATCAAACACCCACAAGCCGCAAGCGGTCTGCTAAACGTAACGGCCACCCGGGTATTGAGCGATCAGAAGATCGACGAGCAAGCCCTCTCACACTCCAGTGAATCCAACCAGTAACACTTACCGTACAGTCCGGTCTCGTCGTCTGATATGTTGCATATCTTGCCTAGGGGTGGTAGACGTCAGACCCCAATAGCTCGATAAGTCGTGTCGATATGAGGTCTATAACAATTCGAGAAACTACTGGTAACACTTACCAGTAAATCTCAGCAACCCTGGCCAGGGATTTCCGGTTATAGCCAATCGAACACAGTGCAACATCAACTCCCTATACCGGGAGAGACGAATCCCCTCCTATCGCTCATTGCCTCCATGTGACTCGGGACTGTACCCAAAAACCACCGTTTTTCACGCCCTCTTAGACGTGGTAAGATGGAAATCAAAGCACAGTGGGAACCACACAAGACTCTATGACGATCTCGGGTCAACAGACTACTCTGTACCAGTGTCACCAGAGAACTGCCATCTGATGTAAGGTATAATACCATCTGGGAGTTCTCGGCGAGTCCGTCCAGTGTACCCAGTCTCCACTGAGCACCCGTATATCATCTCTGATGTCAAACACCGATGGATATGGGATCATCCATCGCCCATCTGTATGGGTCAAGAAGGTATACGCTAGTCTACTCTGGTATATCGATGCCCCATCTCGATACACCCACGACTAGGGACTTTCAAGGATGTACTTATGGACTACCATGTCCCCACTAGTATGATCCGCATCATAGTCCAGGTAGTCAAGTCCACATCCTAAGGGCTTTACCAACATGTAATAGAGAGACAATCTGTGTACACGTTAAGGTAAAGAGTAACCAGATAGCATACTATCATGTCGAGCAAGAAAGTCCTCCCTATATATGTCCCAGCATCCACTACAATATACATCCTATGTACAGTAATGGCCTCTAGGGCATACATATAACTAACATACCGATCAAGTGACATTCACGGTCGCAGATATAATGTAAATACTGTGAACTAACATGTTTAAAATTTTCGATCGACTAAATTTCCCGAAGTGGGCCCCAAGCACAATACCCAGTACTCAAAAAAATCTGGGCCCAAAAAGAATATACCAAAAACCCAAATTTGAAGTCAGAGACCCACTGTAGAAATTTGGTGCACTGTGGATACAGTACGGCCGTGGATCCGCGGCCAAAACCATCCGCCGCGCTACAGTAAAATCAGCCCACCAAATTTTCTCAGTTTTCTTAGAAAAGCCTGCACATATTTCTGCAATGTACCAAATAATTTTTCGAGCACAAATAAAATTCGACAGAAAGTGCATATTTGAAACTGTGGTTTTTGGAAAATTCGTTCGATCGAACTTGTAAACACGTTAGAGCAAGCTAGACTGGGTTAATGGCGTAGCTCTGATACCATGTAAGTCTACGGTAGCGCCCCGGCCGTCTTTCCGAGGCCAAAATGCGGAAACGAAACTTTTTCTTTTTCTTTAAAACCGGCGCTACCGCATACTAAAACCCCGGATCGAACCATTAACCTAATGCTAGCTAACAAGAGAAATGGTAGAAAGCTATACCGAGCGATCCGTGTCCTTCGGTCTTCGGCCACCATCCCGATCTCCTCACGGAATCTCCGGTCTCCATCTCCTCGTCGGAAAGGGCACCACATCGAGAAGTCTTTTTACGGGCACCCGCTTCGTCCGAAGCAACTCGGGCACGAAGTGTGCTAGCCGACGTGCCCAAGGTTGAAGTAGAGTATGTTGTGATCACTTTGTCTCTTTGCATCCATAGCTTGGATGGAGGTTGAAGGTGTTGCCATTGGAGGAAGACAATAAGCTAGAGGAAGAAGAAAATGAAGAGAAGGCTTTTTCATCATTTCTTTTCCTTTTTGTTGTGATAAAAATGAAATGAGAGAGAGTTCTTAAGAAATAATACAAGACCAAAAACAAATGTCATGGCAGCCCCTTTCTCTCACTTCATCAAATCAAGACATAAAACAATTCATTAATGTGACATATTTGCAAGAAAAGAGACCATGACTCATGATACAAGTCCATGTCACATTAATGCATTGTCATGATGATTTCTAGCTCATTATTTCCTTAAGCAAACATTAATCCAAATGTTTGCCACAACAAAAAGATCCGGCAACATCTAAAATAAACTTGTGACGGATCACAAGGATACCCCTCACCTGTATATACATACCTGCATCCGCATTCCGACTGAATGCGAATGCGATGAGACTAAAGTAATCCAACAAATCTAATACTAGGATCCGGCTTAAACCAAAGCCCACTAGTATGATCCGTCCGATCATGATCCATGCAATACCGCACGTATAAGATCGAACCCTGCCATATATCATACGGCCTCTACAACGTTTCGCCCGAAACTTGATAAACTGTCTGTGGGGGACTCTAAAGACTCTTCAATACTTTGGTTGTGGATTTAACCACTAGCACGTCAGTGGTACTAGCTGTACGTAACGGGCCACCAGGTATTGACCAAAAGGGAGGTCGATGAGCGAACTCATCCTGACACCCTACTGTGCCTGTCAGTGACAATATCCGTACAGTCCGGTCCGTTTGTCTATGAGTATCGCATGGCGGGCCTAGAGGGTTGGTAAAAGTCAGACCCCCAAAAGCGGTACATGTCGTGTCGGAGTGTAGCCCAGAACACCCTGAGATACTACTGGAATACCTACCAGTAAATCTCATGCTTCGGCCGAGGGCTTTGTGTAATGGCTCTCTTAGACACAGCGCGACCTCACCCCCAATACCGGGAGAGACGAACCCCTGCCGATCCGCTCACTGCCTCCATGTGGCTCGGGATTGTACCCAACTAAAACCTGTTTGCACGACTCCTTTGAGCCGTGGTAGGGTAGTAATCAAAGCACAGTGGGAACTCACACGAGACAAATGACGATCTCAGGTCGATGAACTAACCTGTACACATGTCACCAGGGAACTGCTATCTGACGTCTGGTATAATCCAACTAGCATGTTCCCGGCGAGTCCTGTCCGGTGTACTCATAACCCAATGAGCACCTGTATACATCTTAAGTGAACCAACTGACACCAGTGGCTTGTGAGACTGGCCACCGCCCCTCGTCGGGGTCTCAACTGTATACACTAGTCTACTCCGGAGTATCGATGCCCTGTCTCGAAACTCCCACGACTAGAGACCACTTTTAAGGATGTACTTATGGACTACCCAACTCTCACGTATATGATCACCATCATACTGTTGGTAGTCAAGCAGGATCCTAAGGGCTCTATCAACGTGTAATAGTGAACATGTCACCTAAAGCTGTACACGATAATAAAGACAAACCATGGTAGCATACTATTCTCTATCAACGTGCAATAGTGAACTACAATGTCACCTAAAGCATGTACACGATGATAAAGACAAACCAGATAGTATACAAACCTCTCGAGTAAGACTGTCCTACCGGTATATGTCCTCCCTCAATCATTGCAATCACATGCCTGTGATCCAATAATTGACTCTGAGGGCACTATATCCAACAGAGACTTCCCTGTTATGGCCAATCGTGCACAGCGATATCAACCCCCAATACCGGGAGAGACGAAACCCCTCCTATCGCTCATTGCCTCCATGTGACTCGGGACTGTACCCAAAATCCACCGTTTTGCACGTCCTCTTGAATGTGGTAAGGTGAAAATCAAAGCACAGTGGGAATCACAGAAGACTCTATGATGATCTCGGGTCTACAGACTAACCTGTATCAGTGTCACCAGAGAACTGCTATCTGACGATAGATATAATACCAACTAGGAGTTCTCGGTAAGTCCGTCCAGTGTACTCAGTCTCCACTGAGCACCCGTATACTATCTCTGATATCAAACACCTATGAATATGGGATCATCCATCGCCCATCTCATGGGTCGAGAAGCGTATACGCTAGTCTACTCTAGTATATCGATGCCCTGTCTCGATACACCCATGACTAGGAACATTAAAGGATGAACTTATGGACTACCATGGCCCCACTAGTATGATCTACATCACAATCCTGGTAGTCAAGTACACATCCTAAGGGCTTTACCAACATGTAACCATAAGACAGTATCAAGAGATAAGTGTACATGTTAAGATAAAGAGCAACCAGATAGCATACTATCATGTCGAGCAAGAAAGTCCTCTCTATATATGTCCAAGCATCCACTATAATAGACATCATATGTACAATAATGGCCTCTAGGGCATACATACAACTAACATTAAATGCACCATGCCATGCTATTTCTTTTTCTTTTTATCATTTTTCTTTTAAAAGAAAACTCTAGAACCCTTTGGAAAAAGAGAAGAGAAGAGAAGAGAAGAGAAGAACAAGTTGCATTTTTTTTAAAATGTGATTAGGTTGTCATGGTACATAAAACACAAGTTAACCTACACTAACCTTTGATTAAAACTAGATTAATGTGCAATGTGTATGTTAAAATAATATTTAAGTAATTAATACATAAGAAAATAATTAAGTGAACATATGATTAATAATAACTAATAAAACACAAATACATATAAGTAATTTCATAAGTAAAATAGTTATATTGGTCTATATGGAAAATTAATTATAATTGGTTTTTACAGAAATCACGTATTATCACTAATTAACCTATAATTAACCTAAATGAATTTTCAATGCGTTACAGAAAGAGATAGAGAGAGAGAGTATATGTATTATATACATACACTTAATGGGTATCACATACATATTGAATAGAAAGAGTGGTGTATCATATACAACATATCATATGTATCATATACACATTAAATTGAGAGTGTGTATGATAATAATACTAGAATACATATCAATATATATTCTATTAAATCAACAATTAATTTAATAATCCAGCTTTTTAATAAACCGGTTAGTAATATCAACCATCCAATTAATGTACGTGTATCAGATACACGTGTTTAATCTAACCGCCGCACGTATCACATATGCACGTCTACATCGTTTCACCTTAGCGTGATAACTTTCTGTGTAGGATGCTAAAGACCTGACAATACGCTGGCAATAGGTTATTGGATGACATCCGATTGAATCTGAAATAGTTTCAGATCAGTCCCCTAACGGGTTAACCCACAAACTCATCAGCGGCACTAGCTATACGTAACGGCTACCCAAGTATCTATCAAAAAGGCAAGTCAACAAACAAACTCATCCAAACCTAACACAGCCTATCAATGATAATCACCATGCAGTCTAGTCTCTTCGTCAAAGAATTTCGCATACCGGGTTTGCGGGGTGGAATCTGTCAAACCCCTAATAACCCAATAAGTCATGCCGATATGAAAGTCATAACCATTCAAGATACAACTGATAACCCTTATCAATTTATCTCAACCGTCCGGGCCATGGACTTATGGTTATAGTCTATCATGCACAGCATGACATCAACTCCCTATACCAGGAGAGACGGATCCCATCTCAACCGCTCACTGCCTCCATGTGCTTCTGGACTATACCCAGCTAAAATCTATATGCACGGCTCTTTAGAGCCATGGTTAGGTAATAATCAAAATATAGTGGGGACACACACAAGAGACTATAATGATCTCAGGTCAAAAGACTACCATGCACCATTGTCACAAGAGAACTGCTATCTGACAATAGGTATAATATCATCTAAGAGTTCTCGGCGAGTCCTTTCAGTGTACTCATTCTCTAATGAGCACCTGTATACAATCTTTGGCGTCAAACACTAATAGTTGTGGAACCAGTCATTGCCCCGGCCGAGGTCAAGAAACATATACTCTAGTCTACTCTAGAGTATCGATACCCCATCTCGATCTCCAACGACTAGAAACATTTAAGGATGTTCTTATAGACTACCCAGGCCCCCACCATGATGACCATATCATAATCCTGGTAGTCAAGTAAGGATCCTAAAGGCTTTATCAACATGTATTAGCGAATACATAATATCAAGTAAAATATATATACATGAAAAATAAAACAAAACAGATAACATACTATCATATCGAGCAAGAATGTCCTGTATATATGTGTGTGTGTGTGTGTGTGTCCAAGTACAATTACAATAATTGCCTCCAGAGCACCTACATCTAACTGTTGGGGAAGCACCCAAGGTCGGCTCCCCCCTTAGAAGGACCCAGGTTCGGCTCCCTTCCTCAGGGGGCGGGTTTCGGCTCCCCTCTTTAGGGGGCAAGGGTCGGCCTCCCTTTAGGGGAGCTTTGGGTCGATTCCCCCTCAGGGTAGGCAACCCGAATCGGCTCTCCTTTAGGGGGAGCCCGGATTGACGTTCTATTATGCTTATAGCTATTTTTTTATTATTTTTTTATTTTTATTTTATTTTTATTTTTAATTGTTTATTTTCTTAAATGGACTAAGTGTGGGGATTTTGATAAAAATTCGACGGCATAACCGCTAAAATTTGTCATTTTAATTGGAAAACAGAGACCGAAATCTATACTTCCTTGTTTTGAGTGAAGCGCCGATAGAAATCTACGTTCAAGAAAGAGAGTACGAACCGAAATTCGCGTTCAAGAAAGGGAGTACGGACCGAAATCCGCATCCCCGAGGGTTTCCCTGAGGGAGAAGCCATAAGCTTTCCCTCTTATGGGGTCAACCTTCTTCTTATTTTGATATTAAAGGGACCTCTTTTGTACTTAGATCTTGCGCTTGGGTTTTGGATGAGAGAAAAGAAGGTTTCTTTTCTCTCACTTATGCCATGGATCTTGAAATAAAGGTGTTCTAAGAAATGGGTTCTCTTTCTTCTTCCTCTTTTCTTTGGATTTTTGAAGAGGGGGATAAAAGAGATCCAAAGGAGTCTCTTTTATATGGGTTTGTTAGAGAAAAGACAATCCTTTAATGAGTTTGAGAAATTATTTCTCTTTTTTTTCCTAATAAAAGAGAGTTGTTCCTATTGATTTTCGAGGGTGAAGATGAACCTTGAAAAAGAGAGAGGATGGAGGTTCAAACCCTAGAAAATGCAAGGTTCTGATTATTTCTTCATATGTTCTGCTTTTATATAACCTTTACATTTTACATATGGGCCCTTGGGCTCCCTCTCTTTTGCACATGGCACACTTTTTGCATCTTACCCTTTAGTCTTTACAAAATTGGTTTTTTACCATTTTCTTTTACATTCTTTTCATACTAAAGTTAAATTTTACATTTTCTTCATGGGCCGACCTTTCTTGAGCTCGGACTTGGGCATAGGCCCGGCTTGGACCCAGACGTGGAACGGCTTGGGTTCGGACGTAGGTCCGTCTTGGACCCGTATGTGGGCAGCAATTTTCGACCCCAATGCTCATGAACAATATAACCCACATGGGGTTGACAAGTCACCAGAACCCGCGCACCGAAATTGAAGCGACTTATTTCTAGGGGTCCGCCAAGATTCAATATTGGCGGCACACTGCAGGGGTGTTGATATGCCTAAAATTGATCACGGTTCACCAGAAAGATGTAAGTCCATGTCACGCACCCCACGTGTTCGCGGGGAGGCGGAATATATAAAAAACAATTTTCAAAGCTTCGTAACACGGACTTGAGCACACGGATCGTGTCTAAACCATTACTAGCAAACTACGAGAGGTTTAACTACTCGGATTCGAAGTTATACCTCACGTTACATGTCCTTCAGGTCTTCATGGCTGTCCTCCACCTGTCGTCGGCTCTATGGAACATTGGGTACCTCAACGGCCTCCTCGAGTCAAAGACGATCCATCCGAGAGTCTATAGATCGAGCTCCTATCTCGAATCTGAGATAACTGCGGCTTCTAGTTTGCTAATCTATAAGTCCTAGAGGGTATAGAGTATTTAGATGGAGTACTTAGTCACTTTAAACCCTAGGATTCTCAACACATGAGAGCTTTTAGGGTTTGATGAAAAAGATGAAGACTTGAGGAGAGAGAGAGTGTTTGTGGTGATGAATGAAGCATTCTCATTTGTGAATCTCATGAAGCATAATAATCTCTCACCAAAATAAATATCTAACTAATATTCATCATGCTTTATTTAATTCACAAGATGAATCATCTAATGAGTCATGGATTATTTAATGAAACTTACACCTCATCTCCTCCACCACATTTAGTTTAAATCTAAAAGGAAATAAACACAAATGAGTCACCTCCTTCTAGAAGCTTCCCGACAAATTACGAGACTGCCCCTCCCATCCGTATTTCCGAAAAACACGGATAATCTGAGACTGAATAAATCCATCTATATAATACTAGAATCTGACTTAAACCAAAGCCCGCTAGTATTATCTACCCGATCATAGCACGTGCACAAGTGTACGTAATTGATCGCGACCCTTCCGTAAAACCATACGGCATCTACACCTTCTGCCCGGTGCAGGGAAACTCTCTGTGTGGGACTCTAAAGACTCGACACTACGCTGGCAGTGGGTTTAACCATAGGCCGCAAGCGGAACTGGCTGTACGAAACGGTCCCCAGGTAGATGTCGATAAGAAGGACGATGAGGAAACCCATCCGAACTCCTACTGAGCCTGTATGTGACAATCTTCGTACAGTCCGGTCTGTTCGTTTAGGACTATCACATATCGGGCCTAGGGGCGGTAAACGTCAGTCCCCTAATAGCGGTAAAAGTCGTGTCAGAGTGTAGCCCATTACACCTTGAGAAACTACTCGAACACCTACCAGTAAATCTCACTTGCCCTGGCCAGGGACCTTGCGTAATGGCTCTCCATACACAGCGCGATATCAACCCCCAATACCGGGAGAGACGAATTCTGTCTAACCACCACTGCTTCCAAGTGCTTCGGGACTACACCCAACTACTACCTGTTTGCACGACTCCTTTGAGCCGTGGTAGGGTAGTAATCTAACTACAGTGGGAACACACTCGAGGCGAAGTAGCAGTATCAAGTCGACGGACTAAGCTGTACTCATGTCACCTGGGAACTGCAATCTAACGACAGGTATAAAACCAACCTGCAGTTCCCGACGAGTCCTGTCCGGTGTACTCGTAACCCAACGAGCACCTGCATACTATCTCCAGTACTACGTACTGATGGCTGTGGAATAGACCATCTCCCGACCTGGGATGAGAAGCGTATACACATGTCTACTCCGGAGTATCGATGCCCCGTCTCGATAATCCTACGAGCAGGGACCTGTATAGGATGTGCTTGTAGACTACCTAGCCCCCACTAGTGTGACTGCCATCACAACGCTGGTAATCAAGCAAAGATCCTAAGGGCTCTACTAATATGTATAAGCGATATGTTAAAAGAAACACATGCACATATTAAAGTAAATACAAACCAAGTAGCATACTACCATTTTTAGCAAGACTGTCAATACAACTGTGAATATCCCAAGCTTCCATTAAGTAATATACAATCCAGTATCATACAATAATGGCCTCTGGGGTATATACACTAACAATCTCTCACTTGCACTAGGGCCATCTACTGGCATATCGCAGACCTATCATCTCGAATAGCCTCTTGAACTGCATCTGAGGAATGGCCTTTGTGAATGGATCAGCAGTGTTATTCTCCGTATCTACTCTCTTCACCTTGATCTCCCGGCGATCTACGATCTCCTTGATCAAGTGATACCGCCTTAAGATGTGTCTGGACTTCTGATGGGACCTGGGTTCCTTTGCTAAAGCTATAGCGCCGTTATTGTCGCAATACAGAGGTATTGGAACAACACTGGTAGGAACCACCTGAAGTTTTGTGAGTAACTTCTTCATCCAGATAGCTTCTTTTGCGGCATCGCAAATAGCTATGTACTCCGCTTCCATCGTTGAGTCAGCAACGGTGTCCTGCTTGGAACTCTTCCAACAGAACGCCCCTCCATTGAGGGTAAAGACATAACCCGACATGGACTTGGAGTCATCCTTGTCACTCTGGAAGCTGGAGTCAGCAAAGGCCTCGATCTGGAGGTCTTTTCCGCCATACACCAAGACCATCTCCTTAGTCCTCCTTAGGTACTTGAGAATGTTCTTTACTGCTATCCAGTGCTTTTTCCCTGGGTTTGACTGATACCGGCTTACAACGCTCAATGCGTATGCTACATCTGGTCTAGTACATAACATCGCATACATTATAGAGCCTACCGCAGAAGCGTAGGGTATAATCGACATGCGAGCCCTTTCTAAATCAGTTTTGAGAGACATCTCTTTGGAGAGGGTGATTCCGTGACAAGCCGGTAGGTCACCGCGCTTAGAATCTTCCATACTGAATCTTTTCAATATGGTGTCTATGTATCTGGACTGCGAAAGTCCCAACATCCTCTTTGATCTATCACGATAGATCTGGATCCCCAGAATGTAGGAGGCATCACCCAAGTCCTTCATGGAGAACTTCTGTGACAAGAATCCTTTGATTGACTGTAGCATAGAAATATCATTTCCTATTAAGAGAATGTCATCCATGTACAAGACGGGGAATACTACAGTTCTCCCTACAATCTTACTATATATGCATGGTTCATCTAGATTTTTGATAAAGTCGAATTCTTTGACAGTATCATCAAAACAGATGTTCCAACTCCGCGATGTCTGCTTTAGTCCATAAATGGACTTAAGCAACTTGCACACTTTCCCGCTGCTCCCACTCTGAATGAATCCCTCTGGCTAATCCATATAGACGCACTCATCCAAATTACCATTTAGAAAAGCCGTATTTACATCTATCTGCCAGATCTCATAATCGTGGAAGGCAGCAATGGCAAGAAGGACCCGAATGGATTTGAGCATAGCCACTGGAGAAAAGGTTTCGTCATTGTCCAAACCAGGTCTTTGACGAAAAACCTTTGCAACAAGTCTAGCTTTATAGGTTTCAACTTGTCCATCTACACCAATCTTCTTTCTGAAGATCCATTTGCATCCTACGGGTTTTACCCCATCTGGAGCAATGTCCAAAGTCCAGACTTTGTTAGTGTACATGGACTCCATTTCGGTCCGCATTGCATCCAGCCATCTTACCGAGTCGCCGCTCTGAATAGCTTGCTGGAAGCTAGTAGGGTCATCATTGTCAATGATGCAATCCTTTCGATCCCCGTCTATGAGAAAACCGTAGTATCTCTCGAGCGGATGAGACTGCCTACTACTTCTACGGATAGGCACTGGGATGTCCCTTTCTTCTGAACCTTCTGCTTCTACCAAACTTTCAGTAACAGTTTGTAGTTCTGAAATTTCTTCCAGTTCTATTACGCTCCCACTCTTCTGATTTTCTAAAAATTCAGCTTCTAAGAAGTGGGCATAACGAGAAACAAAAACCTTTTGTTCCGCTGCGTAATAGAAAAAATACCCCTTGGAGTTCTTTGGATATCCCATAAACTTACATTATACCGAGCGTGCCTCGAGCTTGTCCGCATGCTGTTTTTTTACAAAAGCTGGACATCCCCAGGTACTGAAGATGGGGTTTCTTCCCACACCATATCAGTCTTGGTTGGAATCTTTTTCAAAAGATATACAGCTAATTCTAGTGCATAACCCCAGAAGGATCGCGGTAACTCAACCTTACTCATCATGGAACGAACCATATCCAATAGGGTTCGATTCCGCCTTTCCGATACACTGTTGTGTTATGGTGTGTATGGAGGAGTAAGCTGAGAGAGAATTCCATTCTCTTTTAAGTATCCCAGGAACTCGGCACTTAAGTATTCACCACCTCGATCAGATCTTAATGTCTTGATACTTTTGCCTGTTTAGTTTTCCACTTCATTTTTATATTCCCGGAATTTCTCAAAGGCCCCGGATTTATGCTTCATCAAGAAGATATGTCCATACCTAGAGAAATCATCCATAAAAGTAATGAAGTAGGAATGACCATGTAACATTTCAGAAAAATAAAATATTATTTTTTGGGATTTTTATAATTAAATAATATTATATTGACTATTTTAATAATGCAATATAATTAAATACCAATAGATTGGGAAAATTTGGAAAATTATAGAAATTACTAAAAAGAGGGTGCTTTATGTGATTTATGCAAATTATGAAATTCTACGATTTATTATATACTATTTTAATGCTAATTGTGATTAAGTATCGCTAATCGGGCATTAAGCGTGTTTTGTGCACAAGACATGCACATGTCATTTTTGACACTTGTTACATTTTCTTATCATGACTTTTCTTCATTTTCTTTTGCATGGTTGTTATTTTAATATGAAAAGAAAATAAAATAAAATAAAAGAAAAGAGAAAAGGAAAATAATAAAAAATAGGGTATGGGCAAGAGAGAGAGGGGGTGAGGGGTCAAACCTTGGGCATAGCTCTTAAATCATTCATCATCTTCATCCCTCTTCTCTCCTCTCCTCTCAAGGGTTGCTGCCCTTGTTCCCACCTCCACTTCAAGCCTCAAAACACCCCCAAAACAAACCCAAAAGTCCATCTCCATTTCACAAAAAACATGCACAAGCTCACAAGCTATACTTTGGACCAAGAAAGTTTGCATTTTGGGCACTTGGGCAACTCAAGAAAATTCTTGAGTTGCCAAATGAGGTAATTCTTTCACATTAAGTGTAGTATTTCATTTCCTTTAGCCCCTTGTGTAGTTTAAAATCGTTTTGGCGAAGTTTAGTGAACTTTGGGAATTTCTAGAGAGGGTTAGGGTTTAATTTGAGTTGTGTTAGTGTAATTGGGCTTTAGTGATGACCTTAAACCCCACTATGATATTAGAAACCCAGACCAATTTGAAACAAACCCAATTTACTGAAAACAGAAACTTCCAATGTCGGTTTTGTAAGCTTTTGGGATGTGCAGGGAAATCTTGGATGACCTGGGATAGTTACGAGTTAAGCAAATAACCCCAGTAGACTAGAATTGACCCTAGAAACCCACTGTAGCAAGACGAACCCCATTGGAGACCTCCTATCCGGCGAGCTCGGAAATTCATGGGTAGGGATCGGCCGCTTTGGTGAGTTAGGTGCCCAAGTTGCTTCAGTAGGTCCTATACACCCTATATATCACCCTAGTGTTGTTTGCATACCTTGTTTTCACTTTAATCAAAATCTGGGAGCACATTAGGGTGTTTTTGTATATGTTTTCCGTATTTTGAAATGTTTGATTTTGATATTTGTGTTCGCTTTGGTTGTTGGATGTTTGTACATCAACGAATGTATATATATATATACGTATACATATACATGGATTATGAGGATAGTACATGATATTTGGAGACGAGTCGATGGGATTAGGCTTGACGCCATGAGATCGGTGATATGACGTGGTTCGTATTGTGAGATACGACACGATGTTTAGCGGGTCCTTTAGGTGTGGTGTTTTCATACACACGCATGCATATACATAGATGGTATCAGTATTGTACTATACTTAGATTAGTACCCCCAGATCATGATATATGATGAAAAGGATACCAAATGAATAATGAGATAAATGTGATATTTGACCCGTACCCAGATTTGGGATGTCGTACGATGGATTTACCGTACGAGCTATATATTGATGATAGATCCGCACTCTTGACTCGAGAATATCATATTATATAGGGTATCATATGGGATGCTATTGAGGCGGGATCACCGACTATTATATGTATATATGTATCGACTCAGATTTATGTGGTTTTTCCTTACCCTTATGATTAGTCTGTTAGTTAGACCTGTAATTATTTGTAGACTCGTTATGTTATTGCATATTCCTTATTGTTGTATTTGTTATTCAGCTCCCGCATATTCTTGCTGCTCGCATCGCATTGCATGCTTATATTGTGCTTTCATATGCTATTAATGAAATCATGCTGTCAGGACACCAGCACCATTACCGATGATGCGTATGTTCCACGTACACCTACTTGCCGGCTCACACACATCATCATCGGTAATTGCCATGTCACGTACACTTTAGAGAATATTATTCCATTGACATAGCTTGTTAGCTGATAGTTTCGACATGGTATTAGCGTACTTACTTTTATATGTTAGTTTAGACATTGCATTTATTACTTGCAATTTCATGCATATTAATATTCATTGTCATGCATTATTATTTAGGGCCAGTCCGGATTTGCCGGAGCCCAATACTTTTAAATTCATTGTCTTTTATTCTCGAGATTTGGGTTTTCCATGAGATTTATGGATTTGGAGAAACCGCAAGATTTTATAAAACTGATTGTCATTTTAAAATGAAAGTTGAGGTTTTCTCATGATATGATTTAAGATGTGTCCACCATGAGTTTTCTCGGCTCTTGAGCCATATCATACACCCAATTCGAGGAGGAGTAGGAACCGTCTGTGGATGCATGGTGGACCCAGTGCGGTACCCCGGGACAAGAAGACCGCAGTTGATCGGCGTTGAGCCTGTGACAGGGGAGCATTGCTGACCGGTGATTGTATTGAAACTCGTCGGATATCCGGAGGATACCGATCAGAGTTGGGCTAGTCAAGATAACCGAAGCCCAGGGGCCAGTCCGGATAGCCGGAACCCCAGATATTGATATTGAGGTATTGAGATATTATGATATGGGACAGTCCGGATAGCCGGAGCCCGAGATATTGGATATTGGGATTTATGTTTTGTGTCGATGCTATACACTGATTTATATTGATTTATTGATGATACCTCATTTTAAATATACAGAAATCTCACTAAATTAAGAAAACAGTTTTCTCATACATGATGCATTCTGTTTTCATATTATCATATTCATACATCATACACATGATATATTGCTACCTGAGGCACTGACACGAGCACATGGGATTACACTTATGGATATATGTTTACCCTTGCCACCTTATCATACTTCAGACTTTATCTTATTGAGGATATTTATATTATGATCGTATTGACCTAGGATTGAGTCATACAGACGATTTCTTCTCGGTGATGTTTTCTACTCATGAGTTGGCAACTCACCCCCGTTGTGCCACAGTTTCTTGCAGGTTTTTCCGTACAAGTTTTGTTACGGTTTTGCTGGCACACTGTTTCCATTCCGGGTGATTTGCTTTGGTAGGTGGGTTCACTTGCATCGTGACCACCATTGTATTTTATTTACATTCAGTTGTATCTAGTAACTCCATCAACCAGACATGTTTTTTTTATTGACTTAGCAGACCAGTGATGTATATTATTTCGACCTTAGAGTCGCGCGTTGTATTATTATGGTTTTCATGTCGATTTTGAGTTTCCTTTTGAGTTTTGATCCTCGCCCTTCGGCGTTGTATATTATATTGCTTACGTGGTTGTGACCGTTGATTGACGAAGAGCTAGCTCCCGCTTGGAGATACCTTTTATCATTGATGTATATATTATTCATGTTGTACCCCGTTCGGGGCCAGTATTTACAAAGGAAACTCTGCCGAAATTTTCAGAAAATACTTGATATTTTAAAAACACATAATTCGGCTTATGCTACTAAAACCACTTCTTTAAAACCAGTTTTCCTTCATTTATTATTTAAAATAGTTTTAGATTTATGGGCTTTTTGTTTACTTGAATTAGATGTGGTCATATAGACTTCATATGATTCAAGTGCCAGTCACGTGCTATTTCGGGTCGTGACAAAGTTGGTATCAGAGCGCTAGGTTAACCTTGGTTCGAGTCTAGGTTTGACTAAGCAGAGCCTAGGGCGTTTGTATATATACGGAATCTAGGCTTGACCTTACGGAACTTAGACTTAGTCGAGGGGGTATTAGACCCGAACTTTCATCGCATAGGTTGACCTCGGTTGATAGAGTAGGTGACTTAAGGAGAGTGACATACCGTGTGTATGTTCCGCGGCATACTTACGATACGCTACTCCGCTTAAGAAGCCTTAGGATGTACATTTCCTTGCACAGCATTATATCCATTCATGATCTATCCTCATCGATATCGGTTTATGGTTTTGCTGCCACGATTATACGGGCAAAGAGAGTTACAGCTAGAGTTGCGGTCAGCATGAGCTCGTCGCGGACGAGGAATGACCGGGGCGTGATTCCAGGGACATACGATTTCATAAAGGCGTCGTTTTATTGTGTTTTCGCGCTATGAGCGTTTGATGGGTCGCTTTTACTAGATTACTCGGATGTGCAGATCAGCACCAGGGGATTGAGCCACTGGTAGAGGCCAGCCAGAATGTGATGACCGTAAATGCACAGATTATTTTTGATAATTGAGGCAATGTTCAGCGTGCAGACGAATGAGCCAGTTGTTGCTGCGAACGATGAGATATCGCCCCAGATGTTGGAGCTACTGTAGCACGAGTTTATACTCAGAGATATGATAGAAGGTCGCTAGTCACCCGAGGATGAATGACTAGGACATGTGGTTCGTTCGCTTACCCCGATGCGAGGTCATCAGATTGATTCCAGCTTGAGAAGACTTCACGTAGATACGTTAGGAGTCGATAGAGACGATCGAATGTCAGAAGCCCGTTTTCCAAGTTTAAAATATTCAGAGACAAATGCAAGTAATGCTATGGACCCTCTAGAAGAATGAAACCCTAACTCGACTTAATGACCATGAGAACGCTTGAAAACCTTAGGGTTTGCGGCAGTTCAGCAGTGCCATTAGTGAGGCTTGGGTTTGCCCTTCTACGGTTGGTCCACAGATACTGTGGCATGTACTGGAATACTATTAAACTATACCCAAGATATTGAGCTCTTGGGGGATTATGAAACTTTGACGAATCGATCGAAAGGTTCGACGTTATTCGGATATCATGTGATGGGATACATTGCTTGGGAGACTCCAGATACGAGTATAGCCGTTGGAGCGCAGTCCATGCAGCCACGAAGAGACGAGTCCGAAGCAGTCAACAGTAGAGAAAAGTGGAGTAAGAGGTTCGTACGAGATCTTGATGAGATGACGTTCCACTCCGCCGACATCAGAGATGTGACACGCATATAGAGGCGTTAAATATGGATATATCTTCCAGAAGGAGTCGTGATGAGTATGCAGCCGTTCCGGAACAAGAAACAGATATACTAAAAGATGATAACTTATGGGTAGTTCGGCAGAAACGAAATTTGGGAGAGACTTCGACAGAACCTTTCTGGAATACTATACGAGAAGACTTGGACCCGGGAGTGGTCATTTTACGCACACCCAGCAGGCCAGAGTTCGGCACCGTCGACGAGACATGTTATGAGTGACCACGACAGTTGGCCAGAGATTCTTAGAGGATGTGCTTGAGCGGGACTATTCTGCCATACTTGATTTCAGTATTTTGGGCGATCTATTCGCATGATTGAGTTTTGATGACTGAGTTTCATGATATTTGTTTTCGTGCACCATGGTTGCACCTACTGGGTATTTATATTTTATGCATAGTTATTACACTTGAGATATGCTTTATACACCGTTGTGTTGATTTGTGATTTATGCACAGTTATTGCACTTGATATCGTTTTTGTACCTTGGCTGCACATGTTTATGATTTCATGGATTTCATACAGTTGGGTTGATTTTGTGCATATGGTATGCACTCGATTTGGTTTTTGCACTCGGTATAGTTCATATATGCTTGCAGTGCACTGATACGTATTTTGTGCACCACAGTTGCACCTGACTTCGTTTTAATGTCATTCGAGACATTGATTTGGGTTTCATGCCTGTGATTTGGCTTATGCTTTCGGCATAGTTTTCATGCACTTTTAGTATTTTGATTTGCTTTTATGCACGCTAATGTACATGGTTGTGAGATTATATACCACGGTATACCTGATTTGGATTTGGATTGAAATGTGTTGTATACCGTCGATTTCGATTGTGATACTCGATATTTGTTTTGTACACCGTGTGCTCCTGATTGGATCCTTGCGCATATTTGATGCGCTTAGATTGGATTTTGCGCGTGTTCGGCGCTTGATATTGGATTTCGTGATTTCATGCATGTTAGATGCACATGATTTAGATCTTATTCGTGCATAATGGATGCACCTGATTTGGATTTTCGTGCATGTTGGGCGCATGATATGAGATGCGATTTTGGTGCATACCGGATGCACTAAATCGGGATTCTTTGTGCATATCAGATGCACCTGATATTGCTGTCAGGCACACCGTTGCCTCTGACAGGTGTTTCGTGCACACCTGTTTCACTTAGATGTTATTTCTGCGCACATGTATGGTGAATTCATAGATTTCAATTTTCCGTGCGCACCAGACGCATGCAGCATTCTTATGTACATTTTAGGATTGATTTCTTATAGAGCAGTACGTTTTTATGATATTTACTATTTGTTTTCATACTGAGCAGGACTAGTCAGAGGATAGTACATGGATATATTTTGCATGTATTGATAGCTATCAAAGGGATTTCCAAAAAGGGAGCTATAGTCTCAGTATTTACCTACGTGTCTGAGATGACACGAAACATTTTTATAAAGGAAACCCTTCTAAATTATTTTCAAAAACGGCGGGACGTACATATTAAACAAAAGATAAGTATATATATAGTTATTTTCTTACAATAGACGTCCGCCACTGTGCCGCGATACGCGCATCGCACAGCAATATGAAAGGTTTGACATGCATTTCCTTCAGATGTATACATGTATAGTTTGAGTACATCATATTGGTTTCGTTTTGGATTTTGACATTGGTGTCTTCACCATGACTCCGATGATTGCGGGATACTTGACGGAGTTTTGATTTTGAGTTATCTGCTCATTGTTCATGCGCATGCATTGCGCTACGATGCGTTTTATGTTTTGATGATTTCAGAGCCCCGACGACTTGGACTTTTACTGAAATGTTTTAGTATTTGAGGGGTTTAAATTTAAATTCAGGGACCGAATTTCTTTAAGGGGGGAAGATTGTAACATTTCAGAAAAATAAAATATTATTTTTGGGGATTTTTATAATTAAATAATATTATATTGACTATTTTAATAATGCGGTATAATTAAATACCGATAAATTGAAAAAAAATTGGAAAATTATAGAAATTACTAAAAAGATGGTGCTTTATGTGATTTAGGCAAATTATGAAATTCTACGATTTATTATACACTATTTTAATGCTAATCGCGATTAAGTATCGCTAATCGGACATTAAGCGTGTTTTGTGCAAATGACATGCACATGTCATTTTTCACACTTGTTACATTTTCTTATCATGGCTTTTTTTCATTTTCTTTTGCATGGTGGTTGTTTTAATATGAAAAGAATAGAAAAGAAAAGAAAAGAGAAAAGGAAAATAATAAAAAATGGGGTATGGGCAAGAGAGAGAGAGAGGGTGAGGGGTCAAACCTTGGGTATGGCTCTTGAATTTTTCATCATCTTCATCCCTCTTCTCTCCTCTCCTCTCAAGGGCTGCTGCCCTTGTTCCCTCCTCCACTTCAAACCTCAAAACACCCCTAAAACAAACCCAAAAGTCTATCTCCATTTCACAAAAAACATGCACAAGCTCACAAGCTACACTTTGGACCAAGAAAGTTTGCATTTTGGGCACTTGGGCAACTCAAGAAAATTCTTGAGTTGCCAAATGAGGTAATTCTTTCACATTAAATGTAGTATTTCATTTCCTTTAGCCCCTTGTGTAGTTTAAAATCGTTTTGGCGAAATTTAGTGAACTTTGGGAATTTCTAGAGAGGGTTAGGGTTTAATTTGAGTTGTGTTAGTGTAATTGGGCTTCAGTGATGACTTTAAACCTCCCTCCCCCCCAATGATGTTAGAAACCCAGACCAATTTAAAACAAACCCAATTTACTGAAAATAGAAACTTCCAATGTCGGTTTTGTGAGTTTTTGGGGTGTGCAGGGAAATCTGGGATGACCTGGGATAATTACGAGTTAAGCAAACAACCCCAGTAAACTAGAATTGACCCTAGGAACCCACTATAGCAAGACGAACCCCATTGGAGACCCCCTGGCCGGCGAGCTCGGAAATTCATGGGTAGGGTCGGCCACTTTGGTGAGTTAGGTGCCCAGGTTGCTTCAGTAGATCATATACACCCTATATATCACCCTAGTGTTGTTTGCTTACCTTGTTTTCACCTTAATCAAAATCTGGGAGCACATTAGGGTGTTTTTGTATATGTTTTCCGTATTTTGAAATGTTTGGTTTTGATATTTGTGTTCGCTTTGGTTGTTGGATGTTTGTACATCAACGGCTAGGGATGTTTGGTTGAATTGCGAGAGCAAACCATAGGTTTTGACCTATGTGAGTTCCGCGTGTCGTTTGGGTTTTGATTTGGATTTTTATGCAATACGACACGTTGTGACATATAGGTACCCCCATGTGGACTTCGAGACGACAAGCAAGCGAGTGGCGACGTCGGCATCGGCAAACGAAGATCAAGGTGAGTAGATATATATCTACGGGGGAAGTCGGGTGAATGGCGTATAGCATCCCCGCAGTTTCGTAGTGATGTATACGAATACACACACACACACATATATATATATATTATGTTATGTTGTTATGAGTTTATTATTTATCCAGATAGGGTTAAGTGTTCATGGGTTAGCTTAGTGTACTTAGAAGTTAATGTTATAGTTTAGCGTTGGTTGCGAAACCCTAAATTAGAGATTACACCCACACGCACGCACACACATGCATACATTTATTTTACTCGTGTGTATATGGGGATATGTACATATATACACACATGGGTATGGGACTATGTATATATATATACGTATACATATACATGGATTATGAGGATAGTACATGATATTTGGAGACGAGTCGATGAGATTGTGCTTGATGCCATGAGATCGGTAATATGATGTGGTTCGTATTGTGAGATACGACACGATGTTTAGCGGGTCCTTTAGGCATGATGTTTTCATACACACGCATGCATATACATAGATGGTATCAGTATTGTACTAGACTTAGATCATGATATATGATGAAAAGGATACCAGATGAATAATGAGAAAATGTGATATTTGACCCGTACCCAGATTTGGAATGCCGTACGATAGATTTACCGTACGAGCTATATATTGATGATAGATCCGCACTCTTGACTCGAGAATGTCAATTTATTTAGGGTTCGTATGGGATGCTATTGAGGCGGGATCACCGACTATTATATGTATATATGTATCTACTCAGATTTAGGTGGTTTTTCCTTACCCTTATGATTAGTCTGTTAGTTAGACCTGTAATTATTTGTAGACTCGTTATGTTATTGCATATTCCTTATTGTTGTATTTGTTATTCAGCTCCCGCATATTCTTGCTGCTCGCATAGCATTGCATACTTATATTGTGCTTTCATATGCTATAATGAAATCATGCTGTCAGGACACCAGCACCATTACCGATGATGCGTATGTTCCACGTACACCTACTTGCCGGCTCACACACATCATCATCGGTAATTGCCATGTCACGTACACTTTAGAGAATATTATTCCATTGACATAGCTTGTTAGCCGATAGTTTCGACATGGTATTAGCGTACTTGGTTTTATATGTTAGTTTAGACATTGCATTTATTACTTGCTATTTATGCATATTATTATTCACTGTCATGCATTATTATTTAGGGCCAGTCCGAATTTGCCGGAGCCCAATACTTTTAAATTCATTGTCTTTTATTCTCGAGATTTGGGTTTTCCATGAGATTTATGGATTTGGAGAAACCACAAGATTTTATAAAACTGATTATCATTTTAAAATGAAAGTTGCGGTTTTCTCATGATATGATTTGAGATATGTCCACCATGATTTTTCTCAGCTCTTGAGCGATATCATACACCCAATTCGAGAAGGAGTAGGAATCGTCTATGGGTGCATGGTGGACCCGGTGCGGTACCCCAGGACAAGAAGATCGCAGTTGATCGGCGTTGAGCCTGTGACATGGGAGCATTGCTGACCGGTGATTGTGTTGAAACTCGTCGGATATCCGGAGGATACCGATCGGAGTTGGGCCAGTCTGGATAGCCGGTGCCCAGGGGCCAGTCCGGATAGCCGGAGCCCTAGATATTGATATTGAGGTATTGAGATATTATGATATGGGACAGTCCGGATAGCCGGAGCCCGAGATATTGAATATTGGGATTTATGTTTTGTGTTCATACTAGACGCTGATTTATATTGATTTATTGATGATACCTCATTTTAAATATACAGAAATCTCACTAAATTAAGAAAATAGTTTTCTCATACATGATGCATTCTGTTTTCATATTATCATATTCATACCTTATACACATGATATATTGCTATCTGAGACACTGACACGAGCACATGGGATTACACTTATGGATAGTTGTTTACCCTTGCTACCTTATCATGCTTCAAACTTTATCTTATTGAGGATATTTATATTATGATCGTATTGACCTAGGATTGAGTCATACATACGGTTTCTGCTCGGTGATATTTTCTACTCACGAGTTGGCAACTCACCCCCGTTGCGCCATAGTTTCTTGCAGGTTTTGTCGTACAGGTTTAGTTACGGGTTTGCTGGCACACCATTTCCATTCCGGGGGATTTGCTTTGGTAGGTGGGTTCATTTGCATCGTGACCACCATTGTATTTTATTTACATTCAGTTGTATCTAGTAACTCCATCAACCAGACATGTTTTTTTTATTGACTTAGCAGACCAGTGATGTATATTATTTCGACCTTACAGTCGCGCGTTGTATTATTATGGTTTTCATGTCGATTTTGAGTTTCCTTTTGAGTTTTGATCCTCGCCCTTTGGCGTTGTATATTATATTGCTTGCGTGGTTGTGACCGTCGATTGACTAAGAGCTAGCTCCCGCTTGGGGATGCCTTTTATCATTGATGTATATATTATCCATGTTGTACCCCGTTCGAGGCCAGTATTTACAAAGGAAACTCTGCCGAAATTTTCAGAAAAGACTTGATGTTTTAAAAATGCATAATTCGGCTTATGCTATTAAAACCACTTCTTTAAAACCAGTTTTCCTTCATTTATTATTTAAATGGTTTTAGATTTCTGGGCTTTTGGCTTACTTGAATTAGATGTGGTCTTATAGACTTCATATGATTCAAGTGCCAGTCACGTGCTATTTCAGGTTGTGACAAACCACCTCTTGCATGTGTAGACATTAGACCGCACACGTCACTGTGTACGAGTCCTAAGAGCTTACTCGCTCTTACTCCGTGTCCAGTAAACGGAGTCTTTGTCATCTTTCCCATGAGACAAGATTCACAAGTAGCATAAGATTGATATTCGAACGGATTCAAATATCCTTCTCTATGTAACTTAGTCAACCGTGTTTCATTGATGTGACCTAGTCTAAAATGCCATAAGAAAGCCTGATTTATTTCTGGAGACTTTCTTTTAAGTGTGTTCTGGATATTGAAAATCTGAGCTTGATTTAATACATATATACCATTATCTAATGTACCGGACCCAATCAGAACTTGATTTAGTTGGATGTTTACCACATCGCTTACGAATGTAAAATCATATCCCTCTTTAGAAAGTGAGGATACTGATATGATATTACAAGTCAAACTATGTACATACAAACAGTTACGTAGAATCAATATCTTCCCACTTGTCAATCCTAGGCGATATTCCCCCACGGATTCAGCGTCCATGCTCATTCTGTTCGCAATTCTGAGAGACATATCACCTACCCTGATAACTCTACGGTTTCTCAAAGCATGTAATGAATTACAGATATGAG
Organism: Agapanthus africanus; assembly: GCA_030015575.1. NCBI lineage: Eukaryota > Viridiplantae > Streptophyta > Magnoliopsida > Asparagales > Amaryllidaceae > Agapanthus > Agapanthus africanus. The sequence continues at coordinate 165,043,655 of CM057349.1, forward strand.
ATCCTGATCCGGTATCTAGTATCCAGGAAGTAGAGTTAATTGACAAACATTTCTCAATTACAAACACACCCGAGGGCGAAGCCACAACATGCTTCGGATCCTGGCTACTGGCTTCCAAAGCCCTGCAATCCTTCTGCCAATGCTCATTCCCATAACAATAGGAACATCCCTCCTTCCCTACACCAAGTCCCGAAACTTTTGCCCTTCCCTTTCCTTTCACTTACACCGCATATTGACTTTGTGGAGGTCTTCTTCTTTTCACCCTTTGCTTTCGCCTTGGATGCAGAAGAAGAAGGTCCCCCATTAAGCAGAGCGGGTGTCTCCCTGGTTTCCTTCAGGGTGTAATTAGATGGTAGGGACTGTAGAAATAAGTCAGCATTTGACCTGTTTCCCAACGTGGTCTCCAGGTCCGTGAGCTCATTAATATAGCTAGTCATCGTAAGGACGTCGTCCCCTACAGATGACCCGAAAGCCAACCTCCCTTGAAGCAATTCGTTCGAGGTCTCATATCTTGCTGTAGGGTTCCTAGGCACTCCCAAGAGGTCTCACAAGGCATCGAACATGCCAATTTCAAATTTTACGGTGCCTACAAACCCTAAACTACGGATCGTCGGCTAGATGTCTAGGCGAAAAACTAACTAGTTAACACTTAACTAAAAGTTTAACGGAAATACAACCTTTGTAGATCCGGTGCTCCACCTCCATAGCTCCGCAACGAGGTCCTCTCCGCTGTCCAAATCAAATCCGGGCTCTAGAGTCGGCTTCGTCGGAGAAAAAGCGAGCTAGGTCGTCGATGTCCATGCCGAAGATGATCTACGTCGAGGCATCGCTAGATCAAGCTCACTACTTCACCAAGTCAAGAAACTTGTGAAGTAAACACACTCTACTACTTGGCAAGAGGTAGAGGATGAAGAAATAGGAAGTGGGTAGACTTTAGTTTTGGATTTCTCACTCTTTTCCAACAATCACCATTGATGGAGCTTGGTTTTCTTCACTTGAAGAATGAAGAAGAAGAAGAAGAAGAATATTATGATAAGTTAATTAAAAACAATAGAAAAATCAAAACTTATCATAATGTTAACTAGAGTTAAGTGTAGAGAATGAATCATGGTTAGTGGGAATGGTTAGGGTTAAGGATGAGATAAGAATGGTTGACTTGATCAAAGATTCATGAAGCTTCAACTAAACTCCAAAATAAGCCACCATTCTTTTCTCCTCTTTTCCAAAATGAATAAACAAATAAATAAATGAATAAATAAAGGAAATGAAACCCTAACCATTCTTTTAACCATGGTTTAATTCTTTGCACTTAACCAAGTAATCATGTATCATCAAACATGATACAATCAAATGCACAAAATCATATCGCATATGTAATGCGCACACCCGAGTGAGAAAATCCATTTAAAGTGAACCAATACTAGTTAATGCAAAGTAATATATCAAATATATAATTATACATTAAATCATTAAATCAACACTTGATTCAATGATCCGGTCATGTCGTACACAACCGACTAGTATTCAATGTATCGGCATATCGAATCAACGCTTGAATCGATAACTAGGTTATATCGCATACAACCATTCGATACATTCATCACGATAATGGAATACGGTATCACATACTCGCATTATTCTCGGTCCCGCACATATCTCATATGCGCTCCTATTTCGTTTCGCTTGAGCCAGGAAACCTCTGTGTAGGACTCTAAAGACTCGTCAATACGCCGGCAGCGGATGATGATCATATCAAACACCCACAAGCCGCAAGCGGTCTGCTAAACGTAACGGCCACCCGGGTATTGAGCGATCTGAAGATCGACGAGCAAGCCCGCTCACACTCCAGTGAATCCGACCAGTAACACTACCGTACAGTCCGGTCTGATCGTCTGATATGTCGCATATCTTGCCTAGGGGTGGTAAACGTCAGACCCCAATAGCTCGATAAGTCGTGTCGATATGAGGCTCATAACGGGTCGAGAAACTACTGGTAACACTTACCAGCAATTCTCTGATCAGCCCTGGCCAGGGACTTCCTGTTATAGCCAATCGAACACAGTGCAACATCAACTCCCTATACCGGGAGAGACGAATCCCCTCCTATCGCTCATTGCCTCCATGTGACTCGGGACTGTACCCAAAAACCACCATTTTGCACGCCCTCTTGGACATGGTAAGATGGAAATCAAAGCACAGTGGGAACCACACAAGACTCTATGACGATCTCGGGTCAACAGACTACTCTGTACCAGTGTCACCAGAGAACTGCCATCTGACGTGAGGTATAATACCATCTGGGAGTTCTCGGCGAGTCCGTCCAGTGTACCCAGTCTCTACTGAGCACCCGTATATCATCTCCGATGTCAAACACCAATGGATATGGGATCATCCATCGCCCATCTGTATGGGTCGAGAAGGTACACGCTAGTCTACTCTGGTATTTCGATGCCCCGTCTCGATACACCCACGACTAGGGACTTTGAAGGATGTACTTATGGACTACCATGTCCCCACTAGTATGATCCGCATCATAGTCCAGGTAGTCAAGTACAGATCCTAAGGGCTTTACCAACATGTAACAGAGAGACAATCAGTATACACGTTAAGGTAAAGTTCAACCAGATAGCATACTATCATGTCGAGCAAGAAAGTCCTCCCTATATATGTCCCAGCATCCACTACAATATACATCCTATGTACAGTAATGGCCTCTAGGGCATACATATAACTAACAATCTCCCACTTGCACTAGGGCCATCTGATAGCAGTGGTTGCAATATCTCATACTGAACCATCCCATAATAGTCTCTCTCTGGGAACAGGCCTTTGTGAGTGGATCCGCTGCGTTGTCCTCTGAGTCTACTCTCCAAACCTCGATCTCCCTGGAGATCAACCATCTCCATGATCAAGTGATACTGCCTTAGAATATGTCTGGATCACTGATGGGACCGGCGTTCCTTGGCATAAGCCACAACTCCATTGTCACACAATGGGAGGAACATAGTTCATCTCATGAACCAATATACACCCAGACTGCCTCTTTGGTAGCATCTTAAGTAGCGATGTATCCAGCCTTTATCGTCTAGTATGTCACGGTATCCAGCTTGGAACTCTTCCAACATACCGTCCCTTTACTGAGGGTAAAGACAATGCCTGTGACTGACATTCAGTCGTCTTTATCACCCTGGAACCCTTCCAGTGATTCTCCTCAGGATCGATTGACACCACCTCACTATATCTAGTGAGTTTCCTAACATCCATTTAGATCTATCTCATAGATCCAAAATCCAGGATTTAGTAGGTATCACTTTAATCCTATATGGAGAATCTTTGTGATAAGCGGAGATTGATCGAGCGTAGCATAAGAAACTCCTTTCTTATCAAGAGTATGTCATCCACGTACTCTACGAGGATCGTCACCATACTCCCTACTACCTTTTTGTATATACAAGGTTCATCTACCATTTTGATGATGTCAAACTCTTTGACTGCTTCATCAAAACAGATGTTCCAACTCCGCGATGCCTGCTTTATCAGATAAAACATCTTGCACAAGTTTCCTCTGCTCCCACTGTTTACGAAGCCCTCTGGCTGTGTACTTACAGACGCACTCTTCTAAATCATCATTTAGAAAAGCAGTCATGGCACCCAACCGCCAGATATCGTAGTCATGGTATGTAGCCGTGGTAAGTAGGATCTGGATGGACTTAAGCATAGCTACTTGAAAAGGTTTCATCATGATCCACGCCTGGTCGATGACGAAAAAGCTTTAACAAGTCTAGCTTTGAAAGTCTCAACTTTTCCATCTACACCAAGTAATCTTCTCAAGATATACTTGCTCCTGATGGGGATTTAACCCTTCAGATATTGCAACCAAAGTCCATACTTTGTTGGTGTACATGGATTCCATCTCAGATCGCTAAACATCCAGCCATTCTTACAGAGTCTTACTCTCGATGGCCAGCTCGAAGCTAGTTGGGTCATCATCTCATGATGCAATCCTCGCTCCCACTGTCATAGAGAAACCGAAATATCTCTCAGGTGGGTGAGGAACCCTACTAGATCGGCGGAGAGGCTGAGGTTCGTTGGTATCTATTGAATCCTTTGGTTCTGTCAAATCATCTGCTGTAGTTTGTATAGTTGGAACCTTTCCAGTTGTACATAACAGATCTTGCCTCGAGCTTGTCCGGATTTTTCTTTTAGACATAGGCCGGACAACCCCAAATCTTAACTATCTTAAGATATGGGCTCTTCCCTTTCCATATCACATATGAAATGGTAGGCAATTGATTTGATTGGAACCCTATTCAATAGGTATGCAGTTTCTCAAGTGCATAACTCCCAAAAAGGAAAAAGGTAACTCAGTAGTACTCATCATAGAGCACACCTTATCATATAGGGTGTGATTGATCCGCCCTGATATACCATCGTGCTATGGTGTATACAGAGGAGTAATGCTGAGAGAGAATCTCATTCTCCTTTAGAATAGTCCAGGAATTCCGTGCTCAAGTAATCTCCTCCTTGATCACATCAAAGGACATAATACTTATACCCGTATTTTGGTTCTCTACTTCTCGCTTATATTCTGTGAATATCTCAAAAGGTTCGGACTCATGTTTCAACAGGAACATATGACTGAATCTTGAGAGATTATCAGAGAACGTAATGAAGTATAAAGAACCAGTCTTGGCATGTGTAGACAGGGGACCTACATACATCAACATGTATCATCCCAAGAGTTCACTAACTCTTTCTCTGTTTCCAATAAACAGAGCTATGGTCATCTTATATTTGTGACATGACTGGCGAGTTTCACAAGATGTAAATTCAAACTGATTTAAATATGCATCTATATGTAACTCTAGCTAGTCGGGTCACATTGATCTGACCTAATCTACAATGCCTCAAGAAGAATTCGTTCATTTCTGAACTCTTCCTCTTGTGTGTGTTCCTTATACTAAGAACTGTAGTTTGATTTAGAACATCAATGCTTTTAGATAACGTGCCTGAACCGATCAACTTTTGATATAGGAAATGTTCAAAACATTATCCAACAATACAAAATTTTATCATTTCTTTAATACTAAAGAGACTGATATGATTTTGTATATCAGGTTCGGTATCTAACAGCATTCGTTCAGAATCAATGTATTTGTAATACAGGGTGACAGTGACCAACAGACTTGGCTGCAATACTTGCCCCGTTTTCTGCCTCATGAAACTTATCACCCGTTCTCAGTTTTCTACCTTTCTGTAGCCCTATGTAACAGATTACATATCTGGGATCCTGATCTGGTATCACATACCCAGGACGTAAAGAATACTGAGAAACAATTCTTGTAATGAACACACCCGAAGATGATGCATCAGCATGCAATCTCTTCGTTTGGGCGGCACGGGAATTCTGGTAATCCCCAATTTCCTGCTCTGTCTTATAACAATTATAAGTTGGAGCGGGACCAACGTTCCCCAGCTCAGTATAACAAGCGGGTTCGGTCAATAATCCGTATTATTATCTTGATTAAGGCGTGATATGGTCGCTACCAGGAGAGAGAGAAGAAAACACTCAGCGTGCGCTCTGTCAAGAATAGATTGGTTATTATTTTATCTAATCAGGATGGCTCCCACTGCTTTTTATCAAATCTTCCTTCAAACCCTAAAAGGAAAGACTAGCCGGGATTAATCACGCACTACAAGTTCGCCAATCCTTCAGCCAGGCCAGTGTCGGTACTTTGAGGGAGGTCCCCCGTGCTTTCGCACGAACCTAATTAATGTAAACCTCGTTTTCCCAGAGGCGTAACCCCGTTGACACCTTTCTAGACACCTACTTGATCGGCTAATTGTAATGTATAAAACTCTCCCAGGAGTAACTCTTACTCGCAGCGGGTATCGGGATCCAACTATCTCATAGAAGGTATGCAATCTCATTGCAAATCTCAACACTTGAAATTCCTGATAATATTTTACCCCTAGCTCGCTATGACCTTGACGCATGCCAAACAACCCATAGTCTGCTAGTCAAGTTCAACCCGTACATTTCTTGATTGAATTAAACCCACCCGCACGACCCTTGACGCATGCCAAACAACGCCGTACGAATACCCTAATCCAATCGCATCATATGCTAGCAGATAAGCACTAGTTAGCTACCGTACACTACGCCTTGACGCATGCCAAACAACCGCAGCACGAATACTAACTAATACTTATCTGAAATGACGGAGGGCTACGACAGGTTTTTCTGAAAACCTATTGCGTAATGAACTTGATATCGTTGTAGGATCGAATGAATTTTGAAATGGAGTGTTTTTTAGGCTTTTCTAGTTTTGCTAAAGGAGTCACTCCCGGTGAAGGGATCGTCGGTCCTTTCCTCGTCGAATGAGGTGCGGGATATATCATATATATCACTGTGCAAAGCAAAAACTCTTAAAAGCAATCAAAAGACAAACCGAGTGTGTAGCATCTGCCAGTTATTGCTAAAGGAGTCACTCCCGGTGAAGGGATCTCGGTCCTTTCCTTATCAAATAAGGTGCAGGATATATCACATATACCGCTGTGCAAAGCAAGAACTGTAGCTACCTGTTTTATTTTGAAATTCGATTCTACAACATCTTAGGTTTCTTTTATTTCATTAATCACATTAATGATGTCCCATCATTTAATTACCTAAACATCACAGATAAATACGACGTACACTTATGCCATCCGCATTCGCCTCAATGTCCCCTCGTGCACCGTTAGGTTAGGTAACTAACGGCAGAGCGGGGCAGGGCTAGCGCGGGTGTAAAACATAAGTAACGCCTATATAATATATCATATATACTATATACTGTATCTATCACAGAACATCACATGATCACATCACAGATATCGCAGCAGAAGAATCATATGAAATATTGGATATACTAGGATGTCCGTGTTTTCTATACGAGCCAGTATAAAACACGGATTCCACGGTCGTGATGAATAGCCAAACCCACACCCCTAGACCCCTACGAGAGCGGCAAGCAACCCTACCAATTCTAGAGTTAGGAGACCCGGACTCGACTCCTCGAGTTGGTCTCCCACTGGACTCCAGAACCCGGTTACTTGTGCCCTCCTCCTTGGGTCTATCCTAGTGCGGAAAAGTAAATAATATACAACAGGTGACAACTTCCGCAACCTGGAAGCGCCCCAATAAAAGAATATTACATACAAGTTTTTACATGAATGAAAATGAAAAACACTCATCTCACATAAAAAACCCCGGCTATTCAAACACGACGATCCAATATAACATATCCAGCAACACATAACATCACATGTCATCAACGTAAGTAAATATGTCCATCCCAATTGTCGTTGACATATAGCAACGAAACCGGCGATATCACATATTACACTTACGGTCACAGAAAAGAAAGTGTAAAACTACAACAGTTGGAATCCGGAACCACCTCAGACATCGCATGCCTGACCAAATGAATTACTTAGACATCGCATGCCTAACAATTATAAACCCCGCATTTTAGTCTCAAAATCGAAAACACTTTTCAATATCAAGTCGGGCAATTCAACAGGATTCCCGACATCCTGATCGAATGCTCGTCGCAAACTTCAGTAGACGGCTGCACCCCCGATACCGTCGACGAAGTGTACCAAGGCGGAACACCGCTGCCGCGAGCACCCAAACGGATGCTTTCGGCGACGGGGTTCTCCTACAGTCACTTGGTCGGGGCTATGGAGTGAGGCTGTCTATTAAGTTTACCCGGCGAGTATCCGCGTACGCTACGTGATTGCGACGGACTTTTGATCACATCAAAATTCCGTAGCAACCGATCAAGTGAGACTAAACTGCTACGTTTATAACATTCATTCAGTTATCTCATAACTATTGTGAATTCCAATTATTGTATCCCATTCCGGATAAATAGAAAATGTCAAACTTTCCGATCGAACAATCGAACACCCAACCTTTCCCGATACAGATCAACACATGAAACAAGTCTAGCAACATTCAGTTCGTGCCTCAGTACCAACGGTCCAGCCGTAGAAGGGTCAAGCCAACGCCTCACATGTGGCACGCCGTACTGCCCCAAACCCGAAGGTTCAAAGGGCAGTTCAAGACGGTCACATAATCGAGTTAAGGTTTGTGTCTTCTAGAGGGACCATCGCGTTACTTGCACTACTTAGAACGTCGTTAAACTACGGAAAAATCCAACACTTGGAAATTTCCCGACAGGGAAAAAATTGGGTATTTATATCCGGTCGAACTTTTTAACATATTCTAAAATTTATCCGGAAATACAAAAAAGACGAAATTTGATAATCCGATCGAAATACCGAATCCCCAAAACAACTGCAGAAAATTTAACTCTGGAAAAAATATTAAAAATTCCCAGAAAACTCAGCATCAGACAAAATAAATTACTGTACAAAAATTTGATGATGACGTCACATTTTTGCCGCGGATCCGCCGCATTATCCAAGCTCATGCCGCGGATCCGCGCAAATATTTACTGTTCATCAGAAAATTTTTGTGTCGAAATTCTTATATTTCTCTGCTGGTTTTTCTGCATATTTTTAATACTGAAAAATCCCTGTTTTTAGAAAAAGTACAGAGAGCATATTTTGGGTTTCGGTTTTGGGTCATTCTGACTTCAAAATCCGTCTAGACTTCGCCTAAGGCTCTAGCTTGGCTCTGATACCACTGTAGGGTTCCTAGGCACTCCCAAGAGGTCTCACAAGGCATCGAACATGCCAATTTCAAATTTTACGGTGCCTACAAACCCTAAACTACGGATCGTCGGCTAGATGTCTAGGCGAAAAACTAACTAGTTAACACTTAACTAAAAGTTTAACGGAAATACAACCTTTGTAGATCCGGTGCTCCACCTCCATAGCTCCGCAACGAGGTCCTCTCCGCTGTCCAAATCAAATCCGGGCTCTAGAGTCGGCTTCGTCGGAGAAAAAGCGAGCTAGGTCGTCGATGTCCATGCCGAAGATGATCTACGTCGAGGCATCGCTAGATCAAGCTCACTACTTCACCAAGTCAAGAAACTTGTGAAGTAAACACACTCTACTACTTGGCAAGAGGTAGAGGATGAAGAAATAGGAAGTGGGTAGACTTTAGTTTTGGATTTCTCACTCTTTTCCAACAATCACCATTGATGGAGCTTGGTTTTCTTCACTTGAAGAATGAAGAAGAAGAAGAAGAATATTATGATAAGTTAATTAAAAACAATAGAAAAATCAAAACTTATCATAATGTTAACTAGAGTTAAGTGTAGAGAATGAATCATGGTTAGTGGGAATGGTTAGGGTTAAGGATGAGATAAGAATGGTTGACTTGATCAAAGATTCATGAAGCTTCAACTAAACTCCAAAATAAGCCACCATTCTTTTCTCCTCTTTTCCAAAATGAATAAACAAATAAATAAATGAATAAATAAAGGAAATGAAACCCTAACCATTCTTTTAACCATGGTTTAATTCTTTGCACTTAACCAAGTAATCATGTATCATCAAACATGATACAATCAAATGCACAAAATCATATCGCATATGTAATGCGCACACCCGAGTGAGAAAATCCATTTAAAGTGAACCAATACTAGTTAATGCAAAGTAATATATCAAATATATAATTATACATTAAATCATTAAATCAACACTTGATTCAATGATCCGGTCATGTCGTACACAACCGACTAGTATTCAATGTATCGGCTTATCGAATCAACGCTTGAATCGATAACTAGGTTATATCGCATACAACCATTCGATAAATTCATCGCGAGAATGGAATACGGTATCACATACTCGCATTATTCTCGGTCCCGCACATATCTCATATGCGCTCCTATTTCGTTTCGCTTGAGCCAGGAAACCTCTGTGTAGGACTCTAAAGACTCGTCAATACGCCGGCAGCGGATGATGATCATATCAAACACCCACAAGCCGCAAGCGGTCTGCTAAACGTAACGGCCACCCGGGTATTGAGCGATCTGAAGATCGACGAGCAAGCCCGCTCACACTCCAGTGAATCCGACCAGTAACACTACCGTACAGTCCGGTCTGATCGTCTGATATGTCGCATATCTTGCCTAGGGGTGGTAAACGTCAGACCCCAATAGCTCGATAAGTCGTGTCGATATGAGGCTCATAACGGGTCGAGAAACTACTGGTAACACTTACCAACAATTCTCTGATCAGCCCTGGCCAGGGACTTCCTGTTATAGCCAATCGAACACAGTGCAACATCAAATCCCTATACCGGGAGAGACGAATCCCCTCCTATCGCTCATTGCCTCCATGTGACTCGGGACTGTACCCAAAAACCACCATTTTGCTCGCCCTCTTGGACATGGTAAGATGGAAATCAAAGCACAGTGGGAACCACACAAGACTCTATGACGATCTCGGGTCAACAGACTACTCTGTACCAGTGTCACCAGAGAACTGCCATCTGACGTGAGGTATAATACCATCTGGGAGTTCTCGGCGAGTCCGTCCAGTGTACCCAGTCTCTACGGAGCACCCGTATATCATCTCCGATGTCAAACACCAATGGATATGGGATCATCCATCGCCCATCTGTATGGGTCGAGAAGGTACACGCTAGTCTACTCTGGTATTTCGATGCCCCGTCTCGATACACCCACGACTAGGGACTTTGAAGGATGTACTTATGGACTACCATGTCCCCACTAGTATGATCCGCATCATAGTCCAGGTAGTCAAGTACAGATCCTAAGGGCTTTACCAACATGTAACAGAGAGACAATCCGTATACACGTTAAGGTAAAGTTCAACCAGATAGCATACTATCATGTCGAGCAAGAAAGTCCTCCCTATATATGTCCCAGCATCCACTACAATATACATCCTATGTACAGTAATGGCCTCTAGGGCATACATATAACTAACACTTGCGACACGAGATTGCTCTCCATATAAATCTTTGTTATGGAGGAAGATGGAAACTAAGTCCATCTTCTCGTGCTGCTTTTGTTATACACCATCAACTGAAGCCAACACGAGACACTTGGCATTCGCACTGTCCTTAAACCTTGTCTGACGGATATCCATATCCGCGACGGTGGAAACTGGACCTGGGACGGCGGGGGCTTGAGTAGTAATAGGGTGGTCTAGCTTATCATAGGCAATGGACATCTGGACAGACCTTTGTCAGTCATAAAAGTCAGATTCAATCAAATTGTTATCTAGATGTAACCTATTCATGGTCACAAGGTCGCTGCAGTTGAGAGAGAGAAGAAAACATATTAGCATGATGCTCTTGCAAGTTTAGATTGGTTTTTAGTTTATCTAAACAGTATGGCTCCCACTGTTTCTCGAATCCTTCCTCAAACCATAAAAGAAGAATTAGTCAGGACTAATCTCACCGTACAATACTTGCTTAACCGTCCATCCAGGCTAGTGTTGGTACTTCGAGGGAGCTTTTACGACGCTTTCGCGAAGTTCCTTAATTAAATAACCTCTTTTCCCTGGATGCGTAGCCCCGCTAACACTGTTCTAAACACCTACTTGGTTTATAGCATTGATCGTTATGTGATGAATCTCCTGATGAGTAGCATATACTCACAGTAGGATCGGGATCCAAATATCATCGTGTGATAATACTGAAGGAATCCTACCAACATTGTCAAACTCCAAATGGTCTGCAATACTAGCAAGTTTCGGTTTCTTTAGAAACTCCCGATGTGGATTTTTGCTCCATGCTCTTATGACCTTGACGAATGCCAACAAATCATAAGTCACATGTCAAGTTCTTCCCATCATTATCCCTATTAATTGAACCCACCCGTATATACCCTTGACGATGGCCAACAAAGTAATACGACTGTCACAAACCAACGCATCTATCTATACTACATATGAATACTCCAGCAGCTACCAAACACTATGCCTTGACGAAGGCCAATAAACATAGCTTGAATACTACTGACTATTCATATGAAATGACGGAGGGCTACGATTGGTTTTGGCGAAACCGTGAATGTAGTGAACTTGATATAACCGAAGGAACCTGATAGCTTTTTAAAAGGAGTGGTTAAAGCTCCGCAATTAAAAAATTCTGCTCTTTTTTAAAATAACCGAGTGGTTTCTTTTAAATTTGTTTCAACGATTCAGCTTTGGTTTGTTTTCTTTGCATTAATATAATGCGTCCCATCATTTATCCTATCATTGCAGAAAACAACGAAAATACAACGTCCGCTTATGCCATCCGCATTCGCCACTGGGTCCCGTCAGTCACCCGTTAAGTTACTTAACTAACGACAGAGCGGGGGCTGGGCTAGCGCGGATGCAAAACATAAGCAACGCCTACTGGATATCATATATAGATATTGTACATTCGTCAGACGCAATAATAGGCATTCCAGATCACAGATGAACATATTGAATATACTAGGAATCCGCGTTTCATTTGAGCCTGCAACAAAAGACGGATTACACGGTCGTGATGAATAGCCAAACTCCACCCTAGACCCCTACGGGTGCGGCAAACTACCCGCCTAGTACCAGAAGTGAAACAGTATCCCTCAACGACGTGAGTAGGCCATTAAACACTTCAAAGTACCCGGTAGTTTGTGCACCCCATCTTGGGTCTATCCTAGGAGCATAAAACAGTAAATGAAATAATACAACGGTGGCTACAACTTTAACCCGGATGTGCCCCGCAAAAGAATATTACAACATATTACAATTTATATCGAATGAAAGATAAAAACTCTCATCTCACATCCCCGGCTATTCATCCACGATGATCCAATGAAGTTCATATCCACAAACCAATATCCATCACAGAAATGTGCAACCCCCAACTAACAGACATACTAGCAATTAGCGGAGGTTTACGAACACATCAAATACCCGATTAGCAAATAACTTAGAATTTCGATCGACAACATTTTTCCGTGTCTACCCCAAATGCAAGCCAGCACTGAAATAACCTGGGTAGAAACAAAATATACAGGAAAACAGAACACCCAAAAATAAGACAAACTGTGTAAATACGAGTCAACTCGGAGTCGACTCGGCCGCGGATCCGCGGCGAATTGCACCAACTCGCCGCGCTTCCGCGGTCGTCTGACCGAGTTAGGGTTTTGAACTTCTCCAATATTCTTATAATTCCCTGCTGTGAATTTTCATGCCTCTGAAATAATTTTTTCGACAAGTTTAAAATTGATAGAAACTTGAGGGATCCGGGGTTAAGTTTTCGTGTTTTTCCGACGATCGAAGTTCTAATAAGTTGCTAACAAGCTAGTAAAGATTTAGTAGGCTCTGATACCACTATAAGTCCATATCACGCACCCCACATGTTCGCGGGGAGGCGGAATATATGAAAAACAATTATCAAAGTTTCGTAACACGGACTTGAGCACACGGATCGTATCTAAACTATTATTAGCAAACTATGAGAGGTTTAACTACTCGGATTTGAAGTTATACCTCACGTTACATGTCCTTCGGGTCTTCATGGCTGTCATCCACCTGTCATTGGCTCTATGGAACATGGGTACCTCAACGGCCTCCTCGAGTCAAAGACGATCCACCCGAGAGTCTATAGACCGAGCTCCTATCTTGAATCTGAGATAACCGCGGCTTCTAGTTTGCTAATCTAGAAGTCCTAGAGAGTGTAGAGTATTTAGATGGAGTACTTAGTCACTTTAAACCCTAGGATTCTCAACACATGAGAGCTTTTAGGGTTTGATGAAGAAGATGAAGACTTGAGGAGAGAGAGTGTGTTTGTGATGATGAATGAAGCATTCTCATTTGTGAATCTCATGAAGCATAATAATCTCTCACCAAAATAAATATCTAGCTAATATTCATCATGCTTCATTTAATTCACAAGATGAATCATCTAATGAGTCATGGATTATTTAATGAAACTTACACCTCATCTCCTCCACCTCATTTAGTTTAAATCTAAAAAGAAATAAACACAAATGAGTCACCTCCTTCTAGAAACTTCCCGACAAATTATGAGACTGACCCTCCCATCCGTATTTCCGAAAAACACGGATAATCTGAGACTGAATAAAGTATAATACTAGAATCCGGCTTAAACGAAAACCCGCTAGTATTATCTGCCCGATCATAGCACGTGCACAAATGTATGTAAGTGATCGCGGCCCTGCCGTAAAACCATACGGTATCTACACCTTTTGCCCGGTGCAGGGAAACTCTCTGTGTGGGACTCTAAAAACTCGACACTACGCTGGCAGTGGGTTTAACCACAGGCCGCAAGCGGTACTAGCTGTACGTATCGGTCCCCAGGTAGATGTCGATAAGAAGGACGATGAGGAAACCCATCCGAACTCCTACTGAGCCTGTATGTGACAATCTCCGTACAGTCTGATCTGCTCGTCTAGGACTATCACATATCGGGCCTAGGGGCGGTAAACGTCAGTCCCCTAATAGCGGTATAAGTCGTGTCGGAGTGTAGCTCATTACAGCTTGAGAAACTACTGGAACACCTACCAGTAAATCTCGCTTGCCCTGGCCAGGGACCTTACGTAATGGCTCTCCATATACAGCGTGATATCAACCCCCAATACCGGGAGAGACGAATCCTGTCTAACCGCCACTGCCTCCAAGTGCTTCGGGACTGCACCCAACTGCTACCTGTTTGCACGACTCCTTTGAGCCGTGGTAGGGTAGCAATCTAAGTACAGTGGGAACACACTCGAGGTGAAATAGCAGTATCAAGTCGACGGACTAAGCTGTACTCATGTCATCTGGAAACTGCAATCTGACGACAGGTATAAAACCAACCTGCAGTTCCCGACGAGTCATGTCCGGTGTACTCGTAACCCAACAAGCACCTGCATACTATCTCCAGTACTATGTACTGATGGCTGTGGGACAGACCATCTCCCGACCTGGGATGAGAAGCGTATACACCAGTCTACTCCGGAGTATCGATACTTCGTCTCGATAATCCTACGACCAGGGACCTGTATAGGATGTGCTTGTAGACTATCCAGCCCCCACTAGTGTGACTGTCATCACAACGCTGGTAATCAAGCAATGATCCTAAGGGCTCTACTAATATGTATAAGCGATATGTTAAAAGAAACACATGCACATATTAAAGTAGATACAAACCAAGTAGCATACTACCATTTTTAGCAAGACTGTCAATACAACTGTGAATATCCCAAGCTTCTATTAAGTAATATACAATCCAGTATGATACAATAATGGACTCTAGGGCATATACACTAACAAAAGAATGGGCCCAAAGTCTAGAATAAATCGTAGGGGTTCATCGTAAGATATAAAGAGTAAAAGCGGCTTACACTAAAAGGTATGATCAGGTCAAGCGTAGCAAAATGCATTGCGACACTCGTCTAAAGACTCCTCCATCGGTACTCACGGTGACGAAACTGCCCCACACTTGAGATATATAAGAAGGAGATAGAAAATCCTAGGGAGGTTTTGCTCATCCATCACCAAAAGATCTATAACTTATCTTTATATCTCATTCACTGACTTGAGCATCAGCATCGGAGGGACAACGCCGGAGACAATTCCAGCGTGGACTTTTTTCCAGGTTCTAGGAGTACCATCGATGCACTGTCTCGCTGCTCTCTTCCCTCAATATTTCCAGTATCATAGGCATCTTGTCCACATCAAGTCACACGGTTAACACTAAAGCCGGCGTATTCACGTCCTAGCATTTATTAAATCGTCTAATTGGGAGATTTTTTTCCCTCCTTTTTTTTAAAAAAATTCGAATAGGAAATGTTTCTACTTTCTACATTGATTGATTTCTCAAAATATACAGAAGATCATATATTAGAAAATTTATTATGCTGAGCACATATCCATTCATAATGAAGTTTGATTAAATTCAATCTTAGCAGTCTTCATATTTCCCCCATAGTCGATGACTGAATGTAAGGGAATCGTCCACTCAGAGATGTCTGGTGGTGGAGTCCAAAAGTCATTACACATATCGATCAATCTCTCCGTCAAATACAAGGCTGTATCATAATTTTACAAGGCTAAATCACACGATGATAAGCTCAACTGTGGTTTTTTCACCAAACGACCTGAAAGTAGTTTTATTGAGATACAGGGGGTTCTTTTCACCAGATAGCCCTTAAATGTAGCACTTTTTCTCTTAATGGAATTATAAAAGTTAAGGCAGTTAATTTAAAAACAATGATAGTTACGGCTACTAGCCTGCTTGTTACCATTTCCATCTGTCTTATATATATTCAATTCCAAATTATTTCATACTTGATACAAAAACCTAGAAATCAAAGAGCTGGCCCTAACTTAAAATGATGGAGTCTACTTCCGAATCATCACTGTGAGGATTTGGGATTCAAAAGTCTACACCCAAAACCCAATATTGTACCTTGACATAACAATGAAACATGAAGCTCAACTTGAGCTGTTGGAATTGGAATAGGTTCGGCCGTAGGTCACGAAATCTTGGTGAACTTCTCCTTCTAATAATACATAGGAATATGTAACTAATTGCCGAACAGACGAAGGGGGAAAAGACAAACCAAAAAGGTTTCTTATCAATCAAAGAATTAAAATAAAATAAATAAAAAACATATTGAGCTCGTACAGTATGAGAATATTTACATTAGATTGCTGGTGAATGAGATGCAAGTGAATCATTTTCCTATGTTTAAGCAACACAATCAGATACATAGTCAAATATATATCCATCAAACTATTTAGGGTTTCCTTAATGCTGATGCTGCCCCCATAACTATGGCGAGAACTAGGCCCAGGCCAGCACCCAGCGATGCACCAACAGCAGCGGCTGATGTAGAACTGCCCTTCCCTGGAGAATCTTGTCTTGTATTTGAGGCTTGTTCGCGCTCCCTCGCCAGTTCAATTGATAGCCTTTCATTTGCAAGTTCCTGTAAACCCAAAAAAAAAAGGGCTTTTAATTATAAGAAATATAAAATCTTTGGATACATAAGCAAAAATATACTATGAGGCTGATAGGAATGTGGAGTAAGGTATTGATGTCAAGCTCTGTTGAAAAATGTGAAATATGCGGACGCATTCCACAACATTGTTGTAAGCCAGCCCTACAACATATTTGAGATGTAGATGCATGTAATATGGACCTTCACAGCCCAAAACATTAAAAATCTTTTGATTTCAATATTTTTGCCTTGTATCCATTTGGTTATACCATTAACAGTTTATGTTTGAATATATGGATATATCTAGTGGCAGGAACGCAAAGCATCAATACACAACATTTCTATCTTTAAATCAATAGGCAAATGCAGCAAACAGTACAAAAACCACACGAAATTTGATATTTGTATGCTGAAATCAATTAAAATCATGACTCATCCAAAAATTGGTTGAGAGCCCCGCTTTAACCAGATGACCAAGAAAAAAGTTCCTCCTAAGGAGATGCTACACAATTTTCTCATTTTAAGAAATACTTTACCTCGAAAGCAATTTCCTCGTGACTCTGAAGCACATGATGCACAAGTTGTCGAAAAGCACCAATACCTTTTACAGGCAAAACAGTGGCTTTGCTCTGGAAAGTCATTCGAGCAAGGCCGAGAGGTGCTTGAATCATCCTTTGTGCAGCCTCCTTCCAGTTCACATTCACATCTACCGAACTATGTGGATGGAGAAAACTAGCAATACTTGGCTTTAAAAAAGGACATGAATTTACGACTTGGGTCATATTTGGAGATGCTTCGTATGCCTCCATTGCGTTCTCAACCAATGTCTTTTGCTGATGAGCACTGATGGAGAATTTGTTGGTTATAGCAAGAACCCATGGGATTCTGAGAGCCTTGGCTTCATTTAAGAGAATGGAAAGGGCCGGTTGTGTTTGTGAAGTCTGTGATGGATAATAATAGGGAATCTTTTGTGAAAGGTTATGCACGAGAACAACTAGGTCGGTCTTCTTATTGAGATCCATTGCTCCTGCTTGCAGTTCTTTCCCAAACCGACCAGACTCTTCTTGTAGATCCTGTGGACCCAAAAGAAATGAGATACCATTTAAAATGAGATATAGATATATTTAAAATAAGAAAAACACAAAAGAAATGAGATACCGTTTAAAATAAGACTTGGGAGCTTGTATCAGCTTACGAAAAAATACTCTAGGTGTGTTGTGCACGTTAACACATGTCTTTATGGTTTTTCTAGCATACCTTGGCCTCTAAATATTTCGTGTGCCAAGATCTATCCTATTGGGTTCCTCTATATTACTGACATTAATGGATACAAAACAGCTTTGATACTAATATGAATAAAACTTGCAAGTCTGATACCCTCCATGTTTTTTTAATGCTAGTCTCAGCCAAGGGTTTAAAATCTCGGTATCGGTCCTGATATCGGACGGTCGTCTGAGCTGTATCAGCAATAGCAGATTTTTTTTTTCCTTCGACTAAATGATTTCTAACAGCTAATAAAAAATTTCATGTAAATGGTCAAACTAGTCGTAGACAATTAAACGTATTTGTCCGTATTTGATGATGCTTTGATGATGTCTATAGTGGTTTTCTATATATTCTAAAGATATCTATAAATATATTCTACAGATATCTAGTTTGCATGACATTTCTATATTAGCCCTTTTGCATTTACGTCCTGCGTCATGGAGCCATGGCAAATTTTTATGGAGAAGGAAGATGTTTAGTGTAGCATATATGAGAATGGAGGGAACCCATGTCACAGACTTATTTCTTGCAGCCCTGGTTAAGAGGTTCTGCCCTAGTTAAATTTTAACAGCAAAATAGATAACGTGGATATTTTTGGTTAACGGAGAACTTTTGGGGGAGAAATTTGAAATTTTCAGCTTTTGAGGGTGAAATATGTAAATTAGCTAACTTTTGGGGGTGACATGAAAAAACCCTCCTCTTTAGCAAATCATCATTTTCATTCTTCTAAACTTTTCTTCCCAGAATAGGGGAGAGGAAACCAAATGAACAATTAAGACTATCAAAGTCACTCCCTAGTTTAAGTTTTTTTGGCCAGAAATTTCTTTTTAAACGGCTGTTAAAAACCAGAAGAAACCTTGTTTCTTTGTTGGAGTCCTCACACTTTATCATTTCAAATCAGACGAAAGTTTATTTAACTCTTACAAGTTACAACACCACCTAAATAAATATATTGTTTAGATACATATTTAACAGAAAATGATAATATTTTATCGATTAAATCCAAACAGAAAATGTTGCACACTGTACAGAAAAGAAATGTGGGAGAGATTGGGAAAAATAAGAAAAAAGAAAGCACCTGCAAGTTTACTCCATTCGAATCTAAGTTTACTCCTTTCGAGTCTAGGTAGCATACTCCTCCTACAATTGCATCTTGAGTATCCACCTCTTGATATATACTCTCACATTTCACATTGTTTCGTTGTCTTCCCTCATCAAGTACTGCTTTAAATAAAGATGTTTTTCCAGCACCCTGCCATGATACATAATTGTGTACGTTAGTATGACCTTTTTGTTGAGTAGAGTATGAAAAGAGTCTAATTTTCACTAAAAAATTACCTTGAAGCCAAGAAGACGAACCCTACGTGTTCTGAAATGAACCTTCTTCGATACAGTGATAAAATCACTAGTGCAATATATGGTAAAACCATTCAAACCTTCAGGGCATGATCTTTGTCCTTCGACAAGAGATGCAACATTCAATCCCAAATTAGAACTAGTGCATTCTGTTTCTTCTTCAGAAGAAAACATGGGATGTAGAAATTCTTCAGAAACTGGGTATTTTGGAGGTTGTTTTAGTGGAGGACCAATTAGTACACGCATCTTTTGTAAATCAGGTTGTGTGTAATGATTTGTTGTGTGTGGAGGCATGGCAGGCAATGATTCTACAACTGTTGAGCACCTGAAATGGAGAAGACGTTAAGATCTTACACTTAAAAACTATGATGAAACTGAAGATGAAGCGTGAAATAGGGATGTAAACAGGCTAGTTGCCAAAAATAGATGCTGATATGCATATAGATAATAGTCATCAAATATGAGAATTATTCCCCGCTCACTACTTACATGAATAGGATACAGATACTGAGAAACTTGCCTAATATACAAAACAAAGTTCATATTTACTTTAGTCTAAATTAAACTTTCTGGCGATGAATGGCTGCTAGTATAAATTGAGAAAAAAAATTCTTAGTAGCATTTAGATATTATAGGCTAGGAGTTGACTGGTTAGAAAAAAGGAAGAAACTAATTTATGATAGTAAGAATACGTTAGCTACATGGAAATCAAGAACACTTACAGGAAAATTGATTGGGTTTGTACATACAATGATGCGATAATTTGTTTGCAAAAAACTAAATGTATAGTTGGAAAATCTAGGAAGATAGGACATATAAGATATAATATATGGTACATGGGAAAAGGGATATAAAATATGGTACGTGGAAAAAGATTGGAACAAATTAGGGTAGGTATACTGGTAAATAAATTACTGGAACATAATGCGGTCAATGTAAAAAGAATTCAACGTAGAATAATATTAACAAAACTTGTATTAGAAGAAGAGGTAATTAATATTAATTTTGCACCTCAAGTAGGCTTATTAGAGAGCGCTAAAAGAATATTTTTTGGAAAAAATGGATGACTTAATTCAAAATATCCCCTTAAATGAAAAGTTATTTATAGGAGGAGATTCAAATGGTCATATGTTTATAAAGATGCTAGTCGATATGAGAGCGTGTATGGAGTAAAAAACGATATGGGAGATATGCTATTGGATTTTCATTGTCGTATGATCTTATAATAGAAAATACATTATTTTACGAAAAGAGAAGAATATGATATCATTTAAGAGTGGATAATACAATAACTAGATAGAATTATTCTTTACTAGAAATATAGATAAATTAACTTATAAATAATGTAAAATTATTCTATGTGACAGGTTGACCAGTCAATAAAAATTGACGGTATTAGATATTTGTATTAGAAGGTTAAAGAGAACTGTTAAAATAGAAAGGAGATCTAGAACTAGATCATGAAATTTAAAAAACAATAACTTAATTTTATTTAAACACAAAATGCTAAATGAAAGCAACTAGATTCCAACATTACGTGAAGAAATATGACTAATTGCATCAAAATGTAACTGAAGAAATTCTAGATTAGAAAAAGGCTTAAATCAAAAAAACCCTCAAACCTTTTAGCTAAACAACGAGAAACACCCAAAAACTTTTAAAATACACAAGAAACTACCACAAAAATTATAAATTTGTACCATGGTGGTTTCTCGTAATTTTGAAAGTTTTTTAGGGTTTCTCGTAGTTTAGATAAAACGTTTAAGTTTTTTTTTGGAATTAAACCTTAGAAAAAAAAGAAAGGAGAAAAAGATATATATAAACCGACTACGATAAGAGAAAAGAAGAGTACAGACCTAGATAATGTTAAATGAATTAGAAGTGAAGATAAAAGAGTTTTAGTAGAATACAATGAAATTAACGAAAGATAGAGAAGTTTCTTTCATAAATTTTTTTAAGGAAATAATAATTAAAACTCAAGGCAGAAACAAGTAAAATTTTGGTAATAATAAAGACATTTTATATTGTCGTAAAACTAGGCTTAATGAAGTAAATGACACTTTTAAAAAGATGAAAATGGAAAAGTAATAGTTACTAATGATATTCCCAGTGTTTTAAAAACGAAGGCAAGATCAAGGCAACGAAGCCCGTTCATTGCCTGAGGCGAGAGGCCATAGATATTTAATCTATGAATATTAAATATTCATATGTGATGTGTAATTTAACAATATTTGTATATTACTATCTATCAACAAATGATGTCTAAATTATATTGGAAAAATATTAAGCATGAATATAACATTCAATCACATAGACAATAAAAAATAAATGATGTTATACTAATCAAATTCACAAATAGAGAAATATTATCCTTGACATTTGGGAAGAGGAAAAGAGAAATAATGGCTAGAAGAGCAGGCAAGGGAATTAGCTAAAGGAGACGCCGGCAATGATGACTAGAGAAGTTACAGACCACGACGACTAAATGATTTTGTTTGGTCGGATTGTTTGGGGATTAGGGATAGTGAGAAAGAGAGATATAATTGTTCTTTAATTTGGAATAAAAACAACAATTTATTCCCATCCGACTTGTGCGGTCGGATTGTTTAGGGATCAGAGAGACAACGAGAAAGAGAGATAATTGTTCTTTAATTTGGAATAAAAAACAAGAGTTTATTCTCTATGCTCCAAAAAGATTTCTTTTGCAAGAGGGATAAAAAAATAGTGAATATAGCATTATATCTGTGTTATGAAAATATATCACATTGGTGCTCACTTAGAACCTGGGCGTTTGAGGCGAGAGCCAGGGCACTTAAGGAGACGACTTAGATCGTCTAGCCTAAGCGTTTAAGGTGCCAAGGCGTCTTGCCTTTAAAACGCTTCTATCAAAGTTTGTAAGTGTTTAGAAGAGACGGGTTTAATGTAATTAACCAAGTTATTTTATAAAATTATAGATCTAAAGAAAATGCCAGGTGAATAAAGAATAAACATCTTGATATTTATTCATAAGAATAAAGAAGATATACAAAATTGTTCAAACTATTGTGAAATTAAACTTATGAGTCATTTAATGAAACTATAAGAGAGAGTAAGCAAACATAGATTTAGGAAAGAAACATCCTTATCTACAAATCAATTTGGTTTATGCCAAGAAGGTCTGCTATGTAAATAATCTATTTATTAGACGATTAATAGAGAAATATAAAGATCTATATATATTATTTTATTGATTTAGAAAGGGTTTATGATAGGTCCTTAGAAAGATACTATAGCGGACTTTAGAAAAAACTAGCATCTCATAACTACATTGATGTGATTAAAAACATGTATAATAGATCAATTACTGAAGTGAAGACGATTAAAGAAAAAACAGAGCCATTTCTTATTACCATAGGTTTACACCAAGGATCAACATTAAGTTCTTATATTTTTGCATTAGTTATGGATAAACTCACTACACATATTTAAGATGACATGCCATAATGTAAGTTGTTGACTGATGATATTGTTTTAGTTTTGATGAATCCAAAGAGGGGATAATTACTAAAATATAATTATGAAGAGACACCTTAGAATCTAAACGATTTAAAGTTAGCAGAACAAAAGCTGAATATATGAAATGTAATTTCAGCAAACATTGCGAAGAAATAAGTGTTCTGAGCAAATTAATGGCTATGATATATATTTATTTTTATTACTTAGGATTTATAATTAATCATAATGAGAAGATTGATAAGAATGTAACTCATTATCAAAGCAGGATGGTTGAAATGAAGAAATACTTCAAAAGTGCTATGTAATTGTAGGGTACGTTTGAAATTGAAAGAAAATTTTATGAAATGGTGATAAGACCCGCACTTTTTTATGGATCAAAATATTGGATAATTAAGAAACATATTCAGAAATGAGTGTGGCCGAAACGAAAATGTTAAGATGGATGTTTGTTAATACACTAAATATTGAATAAGAAATTAGTGTATTCATAACAAGGTAAAGGTAGCTAGGGGTAGAACCATGATTTTGAGTGGAAAGCCCAACAATATAATTCCAATTTATTTTTCAAATAAAACTTAGATAACTTGTTGCTAAAATTAAAAAATGAGACAAAATATACCAAAAAAGAGTATTTCCACTACCGAATAGATTTATATACAAAAATATAATCCATGTTTCAACTAATAACCATAGAAATAAGACAATAATATCACATATTCATTACTTCCGCTAAGCAAACTAACTATGGATGACTACTTTTTACTGATAAAACTCATGTATAATCGCATTAAAGTCCTTCAAGATTGGAGGATTATCTTTTGAAGTATGAGTCAATTCTTTTGAATTTGCTAACACATCAATCTATATTAATTTACAAATAGTAATTAAAATACATCTATGTTCCCTAAAATATAATCTACAAGAATTAGCAAAATTTAAGAATTGAAACACACACAGATTAAATATGACATGCTACTTGAAAATTGTATGCATTGCATTATTTAAACCTTAAATTATTAAGCAAACATGAAAAGATTGAGATCCAAATTTAGGAAAAATGAAACCCAGTTTGAGTAATTTCTAACCTTCAAATCTGAATTTTAAAAACCAAACCCTAATAAACAAACAATCAAACAACCCTAATCATTGAAATAAATCAAATATAAATTGATATTTACCCAATTAGAGGAATAAATATGAGACCTGCTTTTTGGATGCAAAAATGAAAAACTAAATCTTGAATAGTTGTGGGGGATGCTGGGGAGAGAGACGAGAGAAACGATGAGAGTGATGTAGTAGGATTCAAGACAAAACCCAAAGACAGATTTGATAAATTAGTTTGGGTTATTGGGTTTTGGGTGAAGTGTATTGAATTTATTGGGTTTATTGGGTTTTAAATCATTTGGTATATTAGATATGAATTGCGGGTATAGTTTTAAACCGACCAAATACCTATACCCGTTTAACTTAAAACACCTAAATCCCTAACTCTATCAATTTCTCCCCAATTTCCCCTTCTTGACTTTATTGCTGCTTTGCCTAGGCCATGCATGACTTCTGGTGTGGCCCATGGATGCATGACGACCCGAGAGTATTTCTCAACAAAATTATTAGGTGGGCCCGGGCCCGGGCCCCTTCCCTCCGCCACTGAGAGAGCTACCATAGAGAATAAAATGTGAAAATACCGATTAAGATGGTTTTGACATGTACTATAAAAACCAATCAATGTCTCAACTAAGCAAAAATGGATAGAGATAATTTTAGTTCATGCACGACTAGAAGGTAGAGATAAACGAACATGGATAAAGAAAATTAAGAATATGTTAATTGTTAATATAACCAAGGAAATTACCCTTACCAGAGAAGAATGGAAAAGAACGATTCATATATCTAACCTTTAAAAATTAAGATGAAGGCTTGTAGTTGAATTTAGATATTAATTAAAAAACTGATATATTATTTTACAAACTCTAAGAATATTTTATATCTTCAATTGCTATTATACATTTAAATGGATTTTATATGGAACAAATGTAGATGTTTACCAAACTCGTATATAGAGGCTAGTGGCGAATGCGAACACGAACACGAATAGTCATTTTAAATGAAAATGATATAAAAATTAAAATCTAATACAAATATAGAGAACTTGGATAATTCGTATTCGTTTATATCAAGGTTTTGCACGGACATGGACTCAGGGACGGGGACACGACATGATGTATTACGGCAACACGGCAAAATCTCAAAAAATAAGATACAGGGACATGTCGATAAACACACAAAAGAAATTAAGCATTAATCTACAACTTAAATTAATAAAAAAATTCCCAAAATATAAGATACGGAAACACGTCGACACACGCATATATACACACATATATACACATATATGGAGATGTGTACAAATGCACATCTATGTACGTAAGTGCATATATATGTACCTATGTATATGTGAATGTATAAGAAATAAAATGCAAAACTACCACAACAATTTAAAACAAGAAATGAATAAAGTTTAACATTCAAATAGACACATTATAATTATAGCATACAACCACATACCATTCTCCATATTAAAATCAATAATATCTAAAATAGAAAATGAGAAGATATTTGTTTAACAAGTCTTTCTTAAAATGTTAAAACATCCAAAAGACACGTTATAACGATACGTAGATGCATATTAAAAAGATCTACAAGTCACATAAGACGCGTATAGAAGTTAATGCATTTTCCTTTTTATTTTTAAAGGTATTCCATTATTACCCGCAAAAAAATTGTTGGTTTGATATATCCCCATTAATATTCGATACTCCACACATCCCCCAAAATTCTATAAATTTCTTCAAATATCTCTTAAGTGATTGTTAACTTTATTTTTTTTAATATATTTATTATAAGATACTAAATTTACCATCATCTTCTTTCTTGTAAACCTAATTAACTAAAATCTAGTTTCTATATTCTTTCTTCTAATCTCTTCTCACTATACTCGTATGATTAACTTCTCTCCTCCTTTGTTCTCACAGACACTTTGTTTTTTCTTCCTCTTTTCTCCTTTCTTTAATTTTTAAATCAAGGAAACTCTAACTAATTTAAGAAAACTATAACTCAATAGCAACCTAAAATCATGTATATCCTAACCTAAAATAAACCTAAATCAATCAACCCTGATAAAAGAAAACCTCACTCCACTGAAACCTAACCCAGAGCAACCATTTTTTTTTTGGAACCTAACACTACGTGAGAAAGAAGAAACGGTTGGAAAAGAATCAGTCACTTAGCGATAGCATAAACAAAATTTGATAGCATGCCTTATGTCGATGGTTGAGGACCCTACAAAGTCTTAGGCTAGCCCAGAGAATCATAAACTGAATAAAACTAGAAAAAACCAAAATCTCCAAATTATCTAATAACCAAAGTTTGAAAGATCGGTTTTGGTTTGGCCTTTTGACATCTATAGCTTGAGAAGGTACATTAGAATTTTAGTCCCCCAATCATTTCAAATTTGATCAGTTTCGATAGGTTTCGATTAGTTTCAGTGGGTGGATTTTATTTACCTTTGTTGGTTTGGATAGTAATTTTGATTTCAATTTTGATATTTGTGACTATATATATATGGGCGTTTATACACTATATGTGAACAAATATGCATGCATATACATATATGTGGATTTGTGTATGCATAAGTTTAATATTAATGTGCAAAGGGACTACAAAATAATATGTATATAAATTTATTTTTTCTTTTACATACACATGTTTATAATCTTTACATAAAAATAAAAATTATTATTCTTCATATTATTTAAACACTTTAAATCAATTTACATAGAAGAGGCAATTTTATAAAGAAAAAGTTTGTCATTGAATTTGAGGTTCCCATAAAATAGAGAAGAACAAATAAAGGTGTAAAGAAAACGTTAGAAAGAAAGCAGCCTTCTTAGTTCTTTACTTCCAAATTTGATTTATAACAGAAAACGTAAGTATTGATTGCCTCCTTTACTAACTTCTTTTAAAAAATTTAACGATTTTGACTTAAACCTTTTCTATCTCTAAATTTACCAAGAAAAGCATGTGTAAAAGTTTCTTTAAATTCTTTCGCCACGTATTCAATTTCTTGATAAAAAAAATTAATAAAAACTTCCTTTTCTAATATGTCTCTCTCCGGATGTAATAATAAGAGTTGGGAAGGTTATCATTTTACTCATCTCTTCTTCCGTTTGCTGCAAAGAAAGAACTACTACAAAATTTGCAGTATTTATCAAAACATCTCTATTGAAGAATTTTGGATTGAAGGCATGATATTTGCAATAACTGCAATCCCTTGAAGATTGAAAATCCTAGAGTTGGGAGCTTTTAGTAGTAGGATACAAATTTTTTGACCAAAAATATGATTGTAAATTCTTGAGATCCTACAATCTGCTCTCTTCTTGTTGGCATTCTCTTCAATCTCTTCTTTTTTATCTCGGGGATTTCTTGTAGTGTTGATATTAGCTTTCTTGATGTATTTTTGCTCTTTGTACATGACCTTTTGATATATACAATTTAAATGAGACAGAACCTATGGCCCCTGCTCACTTCGGCAAAAAAAATATCTTTTTCTACCACCATCATTTCTTCTCTTAGCAATTAGATCCATCTTCTATGCCTCCATTCATTTATTCCCATTACCTAGGACCACTTCGAAGCATCTCCCAACAACACTCGATTATGACACAACGAAAGTAGAAGCCTGCAAATCTTGTCGGGAGAAAAAGATGGGAAAGATAAAGCAACTTCAAATACCAACTTGATTTTGATGAAATAATAAACATCTCGACCAGTAAGACAACAACCGGCCAAAACTTACCGATACTCCGACTTCGACGATTTCACTAAAACTCCACGATACCAAGATATAGTATGTTCATTCAGACTGGTTTGTTGGTCTCATCCCAATATAGTTTTGATTAATATCACACATTGTTCAAGTTACTAATCATTTTGTACGCTAATAAGTCACGAGACATTTGAGGAGGTCGAAACTATCGAGCTAAATTGTTATATCTATTGGAGATTAGAGGAACATTGACTTCATTAAACATAAGTTGAAGATCGAGTTTGAAACTAAACCAATAAGAATCAAGACAAGCATTTTTATTTTTTGGGTACTTATTTTATGTATTTTTATTTCTTTTTCTTTAGGACTTATTATAACGGGACTAGAATGCTAGAGAGCTTGAAAAACATCAAATGCCTTCTTATTCTATTTTTCTAAGATAACTAAATGAGCTTTTCATTCACTTTGACAAGTCCTACGTTCAAACAAAAGGAAACTTCGAGTTCTACGCTCACGAAAAGATACATTGAGCTCTACGCTCGCAAATTCGAGATTTATGCTAAAAATAAATCAAAGCTCTACGCTCATGAAGATAGACCGAGCTCTACGCTCATTGAAAATACTTGAGTTTATGCTCATAATTCTCGAGGTCTGCGCTCAAATAAAGTCTATTTCCAAATTAAATGTTTATATCAAATTCAAACAAAACAACAAAGAGAAGACAAAATATTATTTCCCATAAAAATAATAAATATCTAACTTTATGGTATTTATCATTGCATGATTACCAAATGGTATATGCAAAATTTCATTTATTATGTGATAAATTTGATAGCAAAATATTTCTCTAAAAATATAAATATTTGATCTCACCATGTCTATTTCTAGGGGCAAGTAGTTTTCCTCCCAAATCAAAATGAAACCTTGTTAAGAATATACAGTCAGCAAAGTGAATAGGTGAAAATTTTAGATATCTAAAAAAACTTTTTGCTCAAAAGATCATAGTTTTGCACAAAACACCCTCAAAGTTACTAATTTACACAAGGTACCCGAGGTTCAAGATTTTAAACAAAACACTCTCAAAATTGAAGATTGTGTACGATGATATAGAAATCGCAAAAAATACCCCAAATTTGCATATTTTGCATAAAACACTCTAAAGTTTCAAATTTTAGGGGAACTTTCTTGTAATTGTTGAATTTACTACCACATATGAAACCACATTTTGCATAAAATACCACAAAATTAAAGATTCGCACACAACACCATAGAGTTACAGGATTTGCACAAAACTTCTTTAAAGTTGCTAACCTTGCACAAAACAACTTTAAAGTTGCTAACCTTGCACAAACCGCTGCCAATGTTGTAAATTTTACACAAAATACGGGATTTTGCAGATTTTCCACAAAACACCTCAATGCTGCAGATTTAGCATAAAAAACGCGGAGTTGCAGATTTTGCGCGAAACATCACGAAATTGAAGATTTTGTAAGACATCCCGTAGTTGCAAATTTTACACAGAACACTCTCACAGTTGTGGTGTAAAACACCCCAATGTTTGTACATTTTGCGCAAAACACTCCATTGTTTGTATATTTTGCGCAAAATAATTAAAAGTTGCAGAAATTGCAGAGAAATACCATGAACTTGCAGATATCACACAAAGCATCCTATCCTGATACTTCCAAAAAAACAGCAGAAAGCACACTGGGAGGTCCAAAAACTTCAGAAGACTCGAGAAAAGTTCAAAATTTGCAGAAAGAGTTTTAGAAATTATAGAACCACACCAAGCAACGTCAAATGTTCAAAAAATGCAGAAAATGGCATAAAAGCTTCAGAATTTGCATAAAGCAAATTTGAAAGTTCAGAAACACCTTGGAAATCCTAGTAATTACAGAAAGCACTGCGAAAGCTCATAAAGCATCATGAAAAATACAGATTTTGTAGAAGACAACCATGAAGATTCACAAACTACGGAAAACCCCTTCGAAGTTGCAAAAGTCACAAATATCCTATTCAACTATCCTCACAACATTAGAAAAATGCCCTTCTTCTTACTAAATTACCGAAGTTCCGTCCAATCCTGAAAGCAGCAAAAGTCCAAGGTGAAATTACCGAAATACCTCTACAACAAAAAAAAAGTACCAAACCGTTCAACCGCGAAATTACCTACACCCTTTAGTGGTAAAATTACCAAAATGCCCATGGAAAGTGCGAAATTACAAAATTGCACTACAAGAATTACCAAATTTTGCTCCAACGGTAAAAGTAACAAAACGTCCCTTCAATAGCCAAATTACAAAAACACTCTCTAATGGTGAAACCTCAAAACGCCCTACAAGGATGAGATTACCAAATTTGCCCTTTAACGGCAAAAGAACTGAAATGCCCTTTCAACAGCAAAAGTACCAAGACGCCCTTTCAATGGAGAAATTGCTAATATACTTTTAACAGAATAATTACCAAAACGTTCAACTGTGAGAGTACCAAAGTGTGCTCCAAAATTATTAGCTTTAAAATTAAATAGGCAGCTATGTCCTTAAACTAAAATCATATTAAAGTTTCTAAATGGGCCACCATGTCCCTAAACTGGAAATCGATAATATTTCCAGCTTCACCGGATTACCTTAAAATCCACATAAATTATTTCAAAAAGTATAATCCATAGATTTCTAAATTTTCGAAATATCTTCAACTCCATAAAATTCCCAACTCCTTTAAAATATCTCCAACTCTATAAAACTTCCAAATTCTCTATATATTTCTAACGCCACAAAGTCCTAAATTCTCTATATTTTCTAATTTTCCTTCAAAATATAATTTCCCGTATTCTCTAAAATATCCTAAACTCGCACAAATTTTCCCAAAATCCAAAAAATATCCTCAATCTCTCAAAATCAAACTCAAGTTCAAAAATCAACTGCTACATCATTAAATTAGAACGTAAATCAAATCCAAAGTCGACTGTTACATTGTTAATATGGAAAGAAAATCAAATCCAAGGTCGACCACTACGTCAATAAATAAGAACCTACATCAAATTCAAAATCGACCGCTACGTAATTTAAGTGGAATCCAAATCAAATCCAAAGAAGACCTTACGTCGCTAAACTGGAACCAAAAACCAACATTTGACCGCTATGTCGTTAAACTAGAACCAAATCCAAATCCAAAATTTGACCGCCATGTTGTTAAACTTGAATCCAAAGGTCAAACTAAAATCAAATCAAAATTTGACCTCTACATCGTTAAACTGGAATTTAAACCAAATCCAATATCAATCCTTATGTTGTTAAATTGGGCAACTCGAATACAATTTTCAGGAAGATGATAAGTTGCTTCTGGTATTCTAGTACTGTAAAATTGCTAGATGTTTCGATGACAACGAAGCTTATGCCGTTCAAAATCCCAAAAATCCAAGTTCTTGTTCTTGCTCTCACAATTCCATACATGACTATTTCGTGTCAACATAGCCCTTTAATCGGAGGTTCTCTTGATTCAACCCAAAGAATAATTAACAATATGTTTGTCCGTGCCTATTGTAGATTCCAACCCTACATTTTTCTATAGATGGAATATTAGGATAACCCCACATCAAATCCATTTGTTCCAAGACCCGTCCTAAAGGATACACTCCTTGGGCTGAGATTTTCACCCTACATGGACGTATCAAAATCAATCACATAAACATAAAATGTTTGATTAGAAAATATTGGCATAGTAAAGGGTAGATGAGATCATAAACATTCATAATAGAGAAAAATCAGATACATAAGAATAAAAAAAGGCTTACTTCTAAAAAAACTACCAAAAACGTTGGGGTTGTTGGATGTAACTACCAAATTCTTTCAGAATTATAGAAAACTACCAAGTGTACGGAAACTTGTAAAATTAATAAACAATAAACTACCAAACTTGTTTCATAAATGTTCAATAAACCACCAAACTTGTTTCGTAAATGTTCAATAAACTACCAAACTTGTTTACTAAATATTCAATTATCTACCAAACTAGTTTTAAAAATTTTAAGGATATCCGTACACTTCGGTAGTTTTATGTAATTTTGAAATAATTTGATAATTACTTACCATAGCCCCTATGTTTTTGGTGGTTTTTGGGAATTAAGCCTTAAAACAATTAAAAACACTTAAATGAATGCAACATTTTTACGATAATTTATATGCAAAAGCAATTACTTAAAATCCTATTCAATAAGAAATAGCAGTAAATGAACAATTCAAAATTTATCCAGAAATGCGATGTGAGTGCATGTTTAATCAACTTATTTGAGGGAGAAGCAGATTATCTTCCAGATGTGCTTACAATTTCCAAATATTTTACTTTATAAAGAAAGAAATCCAGCAATCTAATCTTTTGGTTAAACATATCATTCCCGTTATGGATAATATATCATATCATCTCACTGGTAAATAGTGCAGAAGATGAGAATCTTGTATGATGTGCTACACAGAATACATGTATCAAGTTCAGCTTGTCTAGTCCAACTCATGTATTTAGCTCTTCTATAATCTTAAAATCCCTGGCACAATGCCACGTCACCAAATTTGTAGTGGTGAGGGCTGAGGGATCTCTTCTAACACCATCTTAATTTCACCAAAATCCTATTTTGTGTATATTGCAATCCAAGTTATTAAGCCCTGAAAATTCCTAGCAAACAAATTATTTTTCCCTTTCATTAAACTAATTTAAAAAGTTTATTGTACTAAAATTATAAAATGATTTATACATAATGTATTTGGACATTTTAATGGAAATGTGTTATGTTATGACTTATGAATAGTGTGCCCCTCTGATCAAAATTTCCTCAGTACCTCATAATAATGATATAAATGTGAAATCGTCTATTAATCATAAAATGGCAACGGAGTGTATTTTAGAAGATAGTGTCATACCAATTTCCATTTACTTGCGCCTGAACAAGGGTGCAGAGATGAAGTCCATGACCAAGAATATCAACTTTCAGCTGTGCAGAATTCTTATCAGAAGGAACGCCGGTCCAACCAAGAGGAACAATCGATGTTGCTGTACGGATAACAGGAGGATCAACAATATGGCCGAATTCAACGGCACCGACAGCTGCTAATCCAAGCCATTTTTGCAATTGCGGAAACTGTGGCAATTGCTCGATTCCAAGAAAAGTAGGAGCATTTATACTCATGCACTGATCATATATTCTGCCACAGAAGAGGGAACATCCACGCAAGGTTTTGGTTTTAGATTGCAAAAAAGTTAACACAGGAAAAGGTAAACATTTAGATTTAGAAAAATATGCATAGTTTTGAAGAGGTTAACTCAGCAACAATAGATTGAAGTATTCTGATTAACAATAATAGTTATGTAATATCAAGGAACTGCTTCAGATGCATAATAAACTTCAGAGAGCCCTAAACAATATGCATTAACCATCCTCTCTTCTTTCTGAATATACAATTTACCTCGTCATACAAAGTTTAAGCTGTCACAGAACTCCTGCTAATGTTTGGGGAAAAGGTTCAAGAAACAACAAAAAATTGCTTTGCACATCAAAATTCCTAAGGGGACATATAAAAATAAGGAGAAGAATACTGTTTCCAGGTCAGATGGTTAGCTTTCATGAACATTTCTAATGTAACAGCAAACATTAGAAATCCATTTGACGATGACGCATGCATGTGTGCGTGTGTGTTCCTTGCAGCTAAATAGATTATAACCAAGAGTTTCTTATTTTGGTGAAAGGATGCCTGATAATCCTTATGTAACACACTATTTCATCCTTAAATAAAGCCTTCTAAATATGTAGACCTACATGTGAGAACTTATGATAACATATAAGTCTGTGTAGACTATTTATTCTACTCATCACTATGTTTTCGTGATCTCTTCTTCCCTAATAGAATTGATCCACCTTAAGATCGTTTGATCAACTTTAATAAAATTTGGCAGAAAAAGCACAGCATAGCTGGCTTCAGATTCACAATTGTGTGGGTATCGAATTCGTCATCTAAGTCTTCCTCATCAAGATAGGGTACCAAGGCTAGGCTATCAAGTGCTCCACCAAATATTTGACAAAGTTTCTAAAGGCATTTTCTCCTAAACACTAATAGCTCATTTGGTATATTACAGTTTATTTTCCAAATTCCAACAGTATTGGATGCACCACAATCATGCATATTTTCCAAACCTAGCAACTTTTTGTAAGGGAAAGTGCCCAGTGTGTCATCGATAATATAGTGCAGCATACAGAAACGGAACAAAATGACTTCAACTAAAAAATTTCGTCCCCAAGAACAATAAGTCTTTCACGGTTTCTTCTGGACCCTCGAACAATAAATATTTTTAATAAAATATAAAATTCTGACCTTTGAAAGCGTGACCTATATGACTTCATGGAATGTGATTGCAAGCGTTCCCTCAATTCTGATATGACAGACTTAACCTGCAAATGCCTTTGCCAGGACAAAGCAACTATGATGAGTAGCTAGAAACTACGAATAATAATAGCAAATAAGAAAACTACAGGACTGAGGTTTAGACCTATATATCATTATACAAATAACAACTTAACTCCGTACCGAGGTTAACTTTGAATACTCTGCATTGGTGAGTGACTCCACTGATGAACTTCCCAAGAGATACAACTGGTCAAAAAAGAAATAAGCTTCAGATATATGCATAAAAATGTTAAAATAGCTACAAAATAGTAATTATTTCCCACTGTACATGATTAGCTTTGGTGTGGAGAAGAAACCAGCAGCACTATATAGCCTATAAAATTAGTTTTACAACTATGTTAGGATAACATCAAATATAAGACAACAAAAGTATGGAGCCATTTATTGGTGACTATCCAGTTTCCACTTTTATAAAATTTGCATGCTTCTTCAACATTTTTTTGTATTTGATCAGTGTTATACCTCTTTTCCTTATTATGGTTACAGACGAGTTATAATTTTACTCAAAGTATTATAAGCTTCTGTTCGTGACAGTTTAATTAAGCAAGTAAATTACAAAAAAAAATCCATTATTTGGATGATTTAACATCTGTTGTAGAGTTTCCAAATCCAAATCCAAATCACTTTTTAAGTTTGGTTGAAAAAGGAGGGGAAAAAACAGGTAGATTTGCAACATTTGTTGAAAATTTGCTTTTAGTCATAGATAAACATATGTGGTATCTCCAAAAATTATAATGCTTATATTTCCCAAAGTCGTTGCTACCCAAACATGGTAAATGGAATTTTTATTTTGGCAACAAATGTTGCATGCAACTCAATTTCCAAGCAACCAAAAAGCCCCTTAGAGATTGTCTAGGTGGACTTGACAACATGACTTCAGATAAAAGCTTTTATTATTTATCTAAAGATGGGTGACTGACTTGGTTATCTAGCCCCTTGTCACTGATCCCTTGCTATTCTAATAATCTTTTCTTTTTTAGTTCAACTATCTTCTCATCACAATGAACATTTGTACTAGTACATCTCAGCATTCACTACTCTAGATACTAAAATCCTATATGAAGTTACAATAAAGCATATTTTCTTGTATCTTTTTATCTTGTGTTTAACTGAACTATGTAAGCAGCCCGTGATCAGCCAAGCTGACTATCAGATACCATTGAATGACAGCCATATAATTCTCCCTTAACAACAAATAACAAATATCATGGATTAAACCCTAAACTACAATACTACTTTTGGAATGTGTTCAGTTTCTCTCTTGGATTCATTTGTGCCTTATGAGTGAAAATAATATTATATAGTAAATATATCATCTTTCTCCCTCCAACGAGAATTTTGGAGGGCGTTATCTGGTCATTTAGGATTAGGGCAAGCCCCTCTCTTGTCCATACTTCTCTTGGCTAACAATTTGTTATGAAGTCAGATTATTGGTCATGAAACTTTGAAAAATACATCATGGAATCTTGATTCATAGACACCCCATTTATTATGGGGCAAAAGGCTTAGATAGTGATAATTATTATATCTTAACCACACTAATACATAGTTAGAAACCACACATAAACACTTGAATGCACAATTTCATGTCCTAAACAAATATCAAAACATTTACACCTAGCATATGAAGGTAAATATGGTATACAGCTCAGCTAATAAAAATGTAGATTGTGCTCCTAAAAGTGACAATGAATAACCCCTCTTATTGTCATCCAAGTTATACTATCACTCTCTATTTTACTTGTTTTTACATCTATCCTATCGCTTCACAATTTGAAAATGAGTTTTGAGTTATCAACTATAACAAATGAAGGTGGCATTAAGAAAGACATGCCAGGATGACCAATAGAGATACATATGTCTATTGATATATCTCCCTTTTATTTAGCAACCAAAGAGGCTATTATGATGAAATTAATCTTTTATTCCTTATTTTATAAACCTGGGATGTATATAAAAACTAGTCCTTTAAAAAAAGAAATACACAACAAGAATAAAGTGAGATACGCCCTAGCTAAACTTCAAAATAGTGATTAAATTCTCATAAGTAATCTTTGTATATCCATCAGGTAACCTATATAATGATTGTTACCTGTCCAAATGGTACATAAGAAGGTAAAGAAGGCACTCTCCGCCATCGCCTAGAATTCCCAACTCTGACGATATTTTTGGAATCTATTGAATATCCATTTTCTTCAGCAGGGCCTCTTGTTTCTTTACCGGGAAAGGGATTAAGAGAAATCCCTTCAGAACTCTCTTCAATTTCAAGGGACGGTGGTTCTCCTTCAGATTCATCAACTGTCAAATTTAAACTACTCTCTAAAACTGGTGATGATAGTCCAACTCCATTTTCTGCTCTTTGAAATATGTTAAGATGTTTTCTGATGCCATTTAAAGGAACGAGTTTGGAAAGTCTCCAAACAGAAGTCTGAACAGGGCCGAGACCCAATACAAGCTGCTCCCCATCAGTATCTTTGGATTTGGTTATACTTGATTTTATTACCTCTTCGCTTTTAGCAAAGGTTTTATGTGAATTTCTTAAGTCAGGAGATGCTGGAACTGTTTGCGCATTATAATGATGAAAATAAGCAGGAGACAAGATGCGAGGAACCAAATCTTCTGGAATGCAATAGGTCTTGAAGTAATGCTGCCATCCTTTGAGATCAACGTAACTAGAATCATGATTGAACAAAGAATTCTTCTATGAGAGATTTAAACAACCTACACTCAAGAAATTAACTGACTATACAAGGTAACAATCAAGTCAACATCACGCCAAAAACACAGTGGGGACCCAATGTTGGCTTAATTACACTGAACACCCTTAATTATCATTAATTTTCACTCAACTACCTTAACATTTTATTACAGTAACCTCCCTTAAACTTTGGTTCTAAGGTAGTTTATTTCAGCTATACCCTTAAATTTAGCGATTTAAGGGAGTTTATTGTAATTTTTTAATGTGGTTTAGTTATAAAAAAAATAAGCGATGGTTAATGGTATTTTAGTGTAGTTTAGCACCTAATGTTAGCAATGGAAGACATAAAATAAAACTTACTCTTTCAAAGCAGCATTCCCAACAGGTGGCTGAGAGAAAGTGATACATTTCACTTTAACTTTTTCATCCTCATTTATGTGAGGAGTAGATGCAAGCACTCTCAGTATTGCAAGTGTAGCCAGAGCTGCTACCTGCAAAAACACGTAACAAGGCAAACTCTATGGATAACAAAACACAAGAGACTAGAATATAGACCAAAAATAATTAATACTTACAGCACCCCCAAGTGAATGCCCGCAGAGAACAAGCTTTCTCTTCTTCTTCAGTGCAAGCTTATATAACTCCAGTGCTGGGATTCCTTTAGCACGAGCCAAGAAACCCTACAAGCCAAGGGGCAATAAAACATATAAGCTTTTGAGGGGAAGTTATATAAGTGAAATACTTAAGGTACGTATTTAAACAGTAATTGCATAAACAGCACAAAAGCATACCTCATATAGGGCTAATCACCTGATAACGGTTTGGTAGCACATAACAACCCTAGAGTTAGGCTCCATAATACATGGAAGAGATAATATGATCTACTTGTTGCGCAACTTAAAAGTCTTATGTGCTAATAGCCCAGTTAAGGTATGATAAACAGTCTCGATAACGATTTGGTAACACATAACAACCCTAGAGTTAGCACATAACACCTCTTAATTTTTTTGTTAATTGCATATAACACCTCTTATGACAAACAGTCTCGATATGCTAATAAACTACTTGAGAGGAAGATGAGGTATGCATAAGAGGTGTTATATGCAATTAACAAAAAAATATAATAATACAGTACATCAATATATTTATCGCATTATGGCAATCTGCAATTGATAATTATACTTACCCTGTGAGCAGCTGGTTTTGTTTTTTTCCTCACTTGTGGCTTTCCTACTGTTTCCTCATTCTTCTTCTGGATGCCAAGTTGGTCAGTTTCAACAGAATCAACCACATCGAATTCTTCTGCATTAGCATCATGGAATATGGCTCCTTGAAATACATTTACATCAGCAATGATATCCCTATGAGGGCAGAAAACATAAACTGATTATGTCAAGACTTGCATCTAAAGAATGTTGTCATAATGATTAGGCTCATGGACATGCTTACTTGTATTGCTTAGTTCCAATAAATGAAGCAAATAATGTATCGCCTGCCTCAGCTAATAGGTACCTTAAAAGAGGTAAATCAAGTATATTAAAAAGATTAGGAAATCATAAAAATCGGTATAATAGAAATGAAGTACCATTTCACAAGAACATCAATTTATATAATGTTGCTTGCTTAATGCAAAATGATTTATAGAAAGCTGATGTTACGAGATAGTAATTTAGAGTAAATCACTATGAACAGATATTGATCTTTCGTAGAATAACTAATGCTTCGTTATTATATAAAATTGCAGACGGGATACATGAGTATAACATAGAATCAATATATAAGTAACTTCAGTACGATGTCAGACACATGGACTTTTGCAACAACACTGGGATCAATGCCCACTTGCACTCCCAGACAAATTTCACAAGTCGTATTGTTTTCATCAGCAGACCTCTACCCCACCACTGTTTTGGAGAAATGATGAATTATCAGTTGGATCTTTGCTTAATAAAGTAATATTTTAAGGTATTTTACATTTAATGATATGATATTTTGGAATTTGAAGGAAAAGTAAAGATAAGTTGCCAAACACAAGGTTTAAAATCCCAGTTTCGGACGTCACTTTTGATATTGGAATCAGCCATCTTTACTTGACCGACCATTCTGATTCTGAACATAGGATTTTTCTTAACATTTGACTACAAAAATTAAAAAATAGTAAAATGTTGAGAGACAAAAAAATAGTTTAGATACCTAAAAGATTTTATTTTTAATTTTCCATTGACTTTCAACTTTTTGGGATAGTAAGAAAAAATGTTGAGTGACTTTCTAATACTAGATGGAAGTAAAGTGGGTACGCTTTTCATTTTGTCACTTTCTGATTGCCAAACACCAAAAATAGTGGAAAGTGGATCACTTTCTTCTTACTCACTTTCGACTTTACTTTCCCATTGCCAAACAGACCCTTAAGATATCTAAATTGGTTTAGTTAATAATCAAGTAAGATATTACTTAAGGGTTAAGAATAAGGGATTGCACGGTAATCAAGTAATTTAGATTTGATTAGATTTGTTTAGATTCATGCAAACCCTAGTTTGGTTATTATAAATAGAAATAAAGAAACCCCTCTCATCTCATGTAGTTTTCCTCTTAATAATAAAATTATTTGGCTTAATTCCAAAAAAAACAAAAAATTCGCTAAACTACAAGAAACCCTCCAAAACTTTCAAAATTATGAGAAATTACCATGGTATAGATTTTTTCAGTTTCTTGACAGTTTCGTGCAATTTATTACTGATGTGCCACCTTATTTCTGGTAGTTTTTCGTAGTTTTTAAAAGGTAGTGGTAGTTTCTTGTATATTTTAAAAGTTATAGTAATTTCTTGTGTATTTTAAAAGTTTTTTGGAGTTTTTCGTAGTTTAGTTAAAAGATTTGGATTTTTTCGGAATTAAACCAAATTATTTTATTATCAATACAATGCAGTCTCTTGTTCTACTCCTCTATGATCATGTTTAACATTGTATCAAAGCAACACCTTTCTTTGGATCTCCATCAACAACTCCACAAAACCCTAACCATTCTCATCTCTATCAAAATCCTAGCCACATTGTCGTCACCCCAATTACCGTAAAGTCATCGCTGCTATCGAAGCCGCTACTATATTTGAAGTTATCGCCGCTATCGAAACTGCCGATCCAACCGCCAATGATCCTATCAAGCCGATACTGATGTTTCTTGCTGAAAACCCTAACCGCCGCCATCACCTCAAGTTCGAAAAAAACCCGGCTACTACAACGAAGTTTTTGAAAACCCTAATTGCAGCCTCTTTCACAACCCTAACCGTCATCAAGACTGCGACTTCGAAATCCTAGCGGACGCCACAAAGATTTTTCTTGAAACCTTAGATTTCGAGCCCCCATAAGGTAAAAAAAACCTAAAATTTTCAACAAAAATCCAAAAAAATATAATTAAAATGTCAAAAAAAAGGTTCTTTCCTTTTTAAAAACTGCCTTGAGTACCTTCGAGTATATTTTAGGCATGTCAATATTGAATTTATTGTGAGAATGTTTGCGTCTGGCTAACCAATAAAGTATATGTTTGTTTGATTTTCTTAAAGAAAAGGGAAAGATTGTCGAAATTTAAAATTTGGTAAAATTGAAAGTTCTTAAAGGCCGTACTTATCACTCTATGATTTTTCCCCGTGCTAGTTCATTGTGACAATGTTCAAGAAAGAGTTTTCACTATAGGCTTTCTCCATGTGGTCCTTTCAAAGCTCCATATGAGAAGCGAGTTGCGTATTATGAGTAAAGTACCCATTCAAGTTAAAGTTAAAGCCCGTTGAAGTTAAGATTAAAGTCAATTTGAAGTTTGTAGAAATGGAAATTGTACAAAGTTCATAAAAGAAAATTTGTTTCTTGAATTTAATCGACATAAAAGTTCGTTTAAAAAATATAGTTTTTTGAATTTGTTTGAAGTCGTTTAAAACTCATTCAAATAGTTTAAAGTTTAAAATTCGTCTGCTCAAATATTTTGAAATTGAAATTCATCAAAATTAGCCATTGAAGTTTATTAAAATTGTTTGTAGAAGTTGTTAGAAGTTTGTTCAAGTTCAAAATTCATTATTTGGCTCGTTGAGATCTGTGAAATTTTAAGTTTGTTGTTGAGGCTCATCATCAAAAGGTTTAAAAGAACCTAATTGATTAAAGTTTACTCAAACTATTGTCGTTGAAGCGGCTCGTTTAAGATTGTTGAAGAAATTCTTGTTGATGCTCGTCATGTCGTTCGTTGAAGCTTCTGGTCAAAGTTTTTAAAAATTGTTCGGTTGAAGATCGTTCAAGTTGTTCGTGTTGGAGATAGTGCCCTCAGAGTCAATTATTGGATCACAGGCACGTGATTGCAATGATTGAGGGAGGACCTATCCCAGTAGGACAGTCTTACTCGAGATGATAGTATGCTATCTGGTTTACCTTTATCATCGTGTACTGCTTTAGGTGACATGACACGTCGCTATTACACGTTGATAGAGCCCCTAGGATTCTTGCTTGACCACCAGCAGTATGAGGGCGATCATATAAGTGGGAGCTGGGGGTCTACAAGCATATCCTTAAAAGGTCCCTAGTCGTGGGAGTTTCGAGACCGGGCATCGATACTCCATTAGTAGACTAGTGTATACAGTCGAGACCCCGACGAGGGACGGTGGCCGGTCTCACAAGCCACTGGTGTCAGTTGGATCACCTAAGATGTATACAGGTGCTCATTGGGTTATGAGTACACCGGACAGGACTCGCCGGGAACATGCTAGTTGGTCATATACCAGACGTCAGATGGCAGTTCCCTGGTGACATGTGTGCAGGTTAGTTCATCGACCTGGGGATCGTCATTTGTCTCGTGTGAGTTCCCACTGTACTTTGATTACTACCCTACCACGGCTCAAAGGAGTCGTGCAAACAGGTTTTAGTTGGGTACAGTCCCGAGCCACATGGAGGCTGTGAGCGTATCTTCAGGGGTTCGTCTCTCCCGGTATTGGGGGTGAGGTCGTGCTGTGTCTAGGAGAGCCATTACACAAAGTCCTTGGCCAAGGCAAGGAGATTTACTGGTAGGTATTCCAGTAGTATCTCAGGGTGTTCTGGGCTACACTCCGACACGACTTGTACCGCTTTTGGGGGTCTGACTTTTACCAACCCCCTAGGCCCGCCATGCGATACTCATAGACGAACGGACCGGACTGTACGGATATTGTCACTGACAGGCTCAGTAGGGTGTCAGGATGAGTTCTCTCATCGACGTCCCTTTTGGTCAATAGCTGGTGGCCCGTCACGTATTGGCTTATACCTCTGACGTGCTAGTGGTTAAATCCACAGCCATAGTATTGACGAGTCTTTAGAGTCCACCACACTTTCAGTTACTCAAGCTTTCGGGCGAAACGCTGTAGAGGCCGTATGGAGATATGGCAGGGTTCGATCAGATACGTGCGGTATTGCACGGATCAGGATCGGACGGATATTACTAGCCGGCTTTAGTTTAAGCCGGATCCTAGTTTAGTACAGTGTAGATTTTGTCTCTTTGCATTTGTATTTCGGTCGGAATACAAATGCGGATGTGTATGCACAGTATCGGGGTTTTCCTGTAATTTATTATGGGACCGGTTTTCTGGGGTTGCCAGTTTGCATTCCGTTCCGGCCGGTATTCCTTTGTTCTTTCCCGGCCGGACTTTTCCGGTGGAGGGTGTTATTTGCAAGTT
Source organism: Agapanthus africanus (assembly GCA_030015575.1). NCBI lineage: Eukaryota > Viridiplantae > Streptophyta > Magnoliopsida > Asparagales > Amaryllidaceae > Agapanthus > Agapanthus africanus. The sequence continues at coordinate 165,086,338 of CM057349.1, forward strand.
TGCAGATAACACATTGTGGAGGGGTTTTCTTGCAAATGTTTTCATTATCCATGATGGTGCATTAATGAGATGTGAGAGGGTGTGGGATTTTGATGTGATTTGGTATGGGCCGGCCACTGTGCTGGATTGATGGAGATGGAGTGATTAATTTATTATATAGGGGAATGTGCTTTTAATATTTGTGCAGGGGGGGCCGGCCATTGGATGTGGAGAAAGAGAGGTTTCTTTTGTTTTTGTGTGGATAATTTCCATTTATGATATTTCGTGGCACCCACATTCTTTATGCAGAGGGTTTTCATTTCTTTTGGAAATGTATGAGCTTAATTGAAGGCTCATTTTTTTTCCACAGCATATGAGAGAGTGCTTGCTTCATTCCTTTTTCACAGTGAGCACCATTTTTGTTTGGCCGAGCTCAATTCCTGGCATGCTCCTTTTTCTCCCTCTTGCATCCATGAAATTCTAGTGCAAAATTCCTCCAAAAATGGCAACCTCATAACCCCAAAAGAGACAACGATTCTACATTATTCTACAGCAAATCTTGGGCGCGTCGGCTAGCCAACTTCGCGCCCGAGTTGCCTCGGTATAGAGGTGGGAGCCCGTAAAAGAATCCGGCTACGTGGTGCCCTTCCGGCGAGGAGGCGACCACCGGAGTTTCCGCAGGAGATCGGGACGGCAACGAGAAGACCGGAGGACTCGGATCACTCGGTATATCTCTAACCCATCCTCTTGTTAGCTTAGACTAGTTTAATGGCACGATCCGGGGTTTAGTGCGCGGTGGTGCCGGTTTGCTAAGTCCGCAAAAATTAAAGTTTATCACCGCTTCCGCATTTGGCCGTCGGTTTGACGGCCGGGGCGCCGCCGTGCACTTACAGTGGTATCAGAGCCTCGCCATTAACTTCGTCTAGCTTCGTTTGATGTGTTTTGCATTTCCGATCGACCAAAATTCCAAAACTTGCATTTTTTGTTCACATCAGTTTCTGTTGAAATATTTTGATCTCGAAAATTTTTTCAGGTTGTAAAATATTGATGTACTGGAAAATCTAAGAACTCTGTAAAATTTCGATGAAGTGATTCTACAGTCGGAGCGCGGAACCGCCGCATAAACCCCCATTCCGCCGCCCTTCCGCCGCGCACTGTAGAGATCACTGCACCAATTTTTTACAGAGGCTTTCTGGGCTTAAAATATGGGTTTTGGAATATTAAAATTGGGCCCAGGTTTTCTGTGAGTGCTACAGTTTTGATTGGGGGCCCACTTGTTAATTTTTGGTCAATCGGAAAATTTTAAACACATTTTTCACAGTATTTACATTATATCTGCGACCGTGAATGTCACTCGATCGGTAAATCCGGTCTAACTGCTATAGCCCGGTTAGACGGATTTGCGAACGTGACTTTCACGTTGATGTTCTATGTTTATGCTGTGATGTTGCGGATCGGTCGTGGGGATAGCCTGGATGCAATGCTGGTACAATGCTGTTGTATTATGTACATTTGATATTGCGGGGCGAGTGTCCGACATGTGGACTGCCGTCACTGCCTGTTTGTATTATTATTTTGGGGCACGACCTGGTTGCGGTCGATGTACCCGGTGTATGTATATTTTACTTTCTGTACTAGGATTGCCCAGCGGAGTGGTGCACGAATAGCCGGGTTCTAGAGGGCAACGGGCCCGCATCTCATGGCATTGAGACGGAGGGGGCTTCACTCTAGGATTGGCGGGCTATTCGCCGCACTCGTAGGGGGTACAGGTTGACCCAGGAGGGGTGCCCAAGTTACCGGATTCCGTGAAGTGCTGGGTGGTCCATTCACGGCGCTGAAGGGGGCTGCCTCGCTTCAGGTTTTGGCGGGTAACTTGCCGCGCCCGTAGGGGTCTAGGTTTTCATTGCACAGGCTATCCACACGACCAGGGGAACGTCGGGTTTCAGTAGTGGCTCTGTGAAACCCGGGGATCCCAGATATCTGTATTGTTCTGTGATGCTGTACATTTCTGTAATGTTGCATTTCTTTTCACGCCTTGAGCGAAATATAATATATTGGTATATATATTAGTAGATGTTGTATATGTTTTACATCCGTGCTAGTCCAGTCCCCGCTCTGCCGTTAGTTAGCTAACCTAACGGGTGATGACGGGACCCAGTGGCGAATGCGGATGGCATATACGTACGTCAGTATATTTTCGTTCTTTGTGGTGTGATTAATTGATGGGACTGCGTTGATTCGGATCAATGCACGTTAAACAAACCTAATCTGATGTTGTTGGAACACTTTTCAAAAAGCTGTTATTGCAAGGACGTTCACTTTTGTTTTGCATCGTGGTATTCATTTGGAATATCCTGCTCCTCAGTCGACGAGGCAAGGGCCGAGATCCCTTCACCGGGAGTGACCCCTTGGACAGAAGTTTGCGTCAGGGCATTAACTTCACTATAGCCGATTACTTTTGCTTTGCATCGCGGTATTCATTTGGAATATCCTGCACCCCATTCTACGGGGAAAGAGCCGAGATCCCTTCACCGGGAGTGACCTCTTTAGTAAAGGTTTTCGTCACTATATTTTCTAAAAAGCTATCCGTTCCTTCAACGATATCAAGTTCATTACGTTAAAGGTTTTCGCCAGAAACCATTCGTAGCCCTCCATCATTTCAGTTAAATATTCGGTAGTATTCAAGCTATGTATTTTGACCTCACGCCAAGGCATAGTGTTTGGTAGCTGCCGGGTATTTATCTGTTGCATAGATAGATGCGTTGGTTTGGGACAGTCGTACTACTATTTTGGCCTACGTCAAGGGTATGTACGGGTGGGTTCAGATTAACCTGGATAATGATGGGTAGAACTTGACATGTGACTTATGATATTTTGACCTCACGCCAAGGTCATAAGAGCATGGGGCAGAAATCACATCGGGAGTTTCAAAAGTACTGAAACTTGCCAGATATGCGCATACCTTCTGGAGTGTGATACCGTGAGCGGATTCCGTCACGTTGTCATGCGATGAGAGTTGGATCCCGATTCCCACTGATGAGTTAGTATACTCCTCGGGTGACCCCGACTAATTCTTCTTTCAGGTTTGGAGGAGAATTTGAGGTACAGTGGGAGGATTCCAGATTAGATAAATTGGTAACCATTCTGATCTAGGTTAGAGTGCACGCTGAGTGTTTCTTTTCTCTCTCTCTTTGGCAGCGACCATTGACCCGACCCTAAGACAATGACTCAGTGACCAAGTTGACCGAACCTTCTTAACACTGGCTTTTGGATTGTCAGAGTTGCAGACCTCATTGCCACTCCTACTTTTACCCTTTTCTCCAGGACACCCCGTATTACTACGAACGTCCACTTCCATTGGACAAAACCATCGTATGGTTATATACGAACTCGAAGGTTTTCGAGGATGGTTTCTGGTTCTGGAGAAAACGGATAGGACTATTCAGTTGTCTTTTCTTTTCACCTTCTCTCAGGCTGCGAGTACTCCTTGGTTTAGGAGTAGTACACCTATTACGCAAATTGGATAGTCTTCTTCCAAACCATAGGCTGGTGCCGACCGGTAGGGAATGAAGAAAACCAGTTAGCCTAAACGGTGTACAGAAGGTATTAAGTTCAGACAAAGCAAGGGATTAGTAAGAGGGCAAAGTAAATTGCGACTGCTATTCACGACCAAACCAAGTATTTCTTCGCCAATCCTAAATCACCTTTGTATTTCTTCAGGACACTCCGTATCACTACGAAGATCCCATTTTATTGGATAATCCATCGTATGGTTATATACGAACTCGAAAGGAACTTGTTCCAGTTCGGGGATGGATTCTGGTCCAGGAGAAATAGGAATAAAGTACATTCAGGTGTCTTTTATCTTCACCTTCTCTCGCGTTGCGAGTGCTCCTAGGATTAGGACAGTACACCCTTTATGCTTATTGGATAGTCTTCTTCCAAACCATAGGCTGGTGCCGAACGGTAGGGAAGGAAGAAAACCAATTGGCCTAAAGGGGTGTGCAGAAAGTAATGACTAAAGACATATGAAGGGATTTGGAGAGGTGGCAAAGAATTATACGGTTATAGTTGTGAATCTGGATAATGGAAGAGGCATTACTAAGAATACCGGGATACCCCACCGAAACATTTCAATGTTTCAGTTTCACTGTGTACTGTTAAAAGAAAACTGATTTCCTGATTAGACACTTGCTCCAGGGTATGTATTTACCAGGTTTGATTCTCACATCTGTATGGTTTTACAGATGGTGAGTGGGAGTAAGTTATTGGGAATTGGGTGATCATCCTCATTATATCGGGATTCGTTGTAATCGGTGATATTTGAGGAGATCATCTGGGCTGTTTGCTGGTCGGCAAATGTTTGGTTTTGAATATCCGCTGTTGTGCACCAATTTCAAATTGATATATCTGTACGTCTATTTTCATAGAGTGAGATATACCTTTTGATATTATGTCGATGACATTAACCTATATCAGTGGATGGTTAGGTAAGGAGCATTAAACAGCGGTGTAATTCTTCTTAACCATAAGTACAGTTTTCAACCTACGACACACACTGAAAGAGTTATTACACTCAGTGGACTTGTACAGAGTATTGTATGTTGTCCAGTGTCCATTAGGACAGAGGGGTTGGTCCTCATACTATATTCTGTTTACTTTTAACTTCTCTAGTTCTTAGACATGTGTTTCGTTGAAACACAGGGTCTAAGTTTTGAGGAGTTATAGGTATTTGAATAGAGTAGAGAACCAAGTTTAGCAAGTATCGGGATTCTTCAAAGTGATCGAAGATGTAGATACTTATGTATGGTATTCAGTTGATAGTAATAATAAAGAGAAATTGCTTCTCTTTCAGGTTACTCATAATTGGAAGCATTCCTAAGTTGAGTAACGCTGATCGGCCTCCTTCCATTTAGTTGACATGCACTGGAGATAGCTGCATGATTTGAATCTGGTTCAATTAAATCAGTGCCTCTGGTTCTATATTGGATATAGAACAGTTCATATCTTAACGTTGTTAAGGTACGGGGAGTTGTCCGGTTTATGATTAAAACCAGACACTGGACAACTCAAGGCACGTTTCTGTAATGGCTGTTTGTGGGTTGACCCAGGCTATGACGAGGGTTGATTTTCTACCATCTGGGAGATCAATAGAAATATTGTTCAAGACTCGCCACAGTTTTATTAAAAATGGATTTTTTCAAAAAAAAACAGCAGTGGGAGTATGGTAGAACTGGAAGTGATTCCAGAACCGCAAACGATTACTGAAGATTTGATAAGGAACCTAAAGATTCAATCTGATTTGACATTCCATTGGCCGCTCCGCAGATAAGGTGGGTAACTTCAGGCACCCGAGAGGTACTCCGGTAGCCTCAAGGACGGTGACAGGGAAGTTCTCGTTTACCCACACTTGCCATTGTTGTTGTTCCAGGCTGCGAGACCCAGCAGGAGGATGAGTATAGCGTCGTTCTAAACTTGCTTTGGAAGTGTACGCCTATATGACTCTGCCAGAGGGTTGTCGTAGTCAGTGGGAGCAGCGGAAGCATTGGTGGACAGGTAGCTTATGTCTATTTATAGACTAAAGCAGATGTAGCGGAGATAGATCATCTATTTCTGACGTGACAGTCATAGGTTTGACTTCATCAGAATAGGGGATGGATCTGTTGAGAAGGTAGTAGGGTGTGATATCCTGGTATTTGGATGATATACACAGAATAGGAAAAGAAACTCTTATACTACAATCGGTTGTACTTTGGTCGTCACACAGTGTTTTCTCCACAAGGGACTTGGACATTATATCAAACATACTGGTTACTAGTTCTATGGTTTTAGATCTAGATTTGGATGGTTTCCCAATCAGGATACTTAGACAGCATTCTAAGGGTATTTAGAATGGACGACTCCTGGCACGGTAATGTACCTGCAGGTAATGGAGTCACCCTCTCCAAAGGTGTCTTACAGACTAAAGGGAAGAGGGACGTGCATGATTGGCAGATCACTTGCTCAGGCAATTGAGTCAATCGTGAAATGTCAAGTACCACACCAGATGTTGTTCTTGCACTAGATGCAATAAGTTGACATTGATCCAATCCTGGAAAAACAGTCGGAAGCAGTTTTAGAACATAAGTGGATGTTCTAGGGATATGATAACGACAGCCTTATTCGGGAGACAGTTATCATTCCAGGCTTCCAAGGTGACATGAACGACAAGAAGGTTGTCAGAGCTATAGTTTTCCCTCTGACGAGGGGCAGTATTTTGGACAGGTGATCCAAGGCAATACTGAGGGTGGCATGGCGCAGGATACTGATTAAGTTCAGTTGACGATACAGTCTAAGGAGTTTGGATTTGGAGTTCATTTATGAGCTATGTCCCATCAGACATCCAAACACATTCTAAGACAGGTATTGCTCATTTCGGGAGATGGGTTTCTCCGCGAACTTGAGATATAGAGAGACATAGATAGAAACATCTAGGCGGATCCACTCACTGAGGCTATTCCTCGAACGCAATAGTTTCGCAAACGAGTTTTGTGAGATTGACTAGTAGAGGAGTTGGGTGTTCGGTATCACACGGGCTGTGAGTATGCGACATCGCAATAATTAGCCTTGAGTGCAAGTGGGAGATTGTTGGAGATAGTGCCCTCAGAGTCAATTATTGGATCACAGGCACGTGATTGCAATGATTGAGGGAGGACCTATCCCAGTAGGACAGTCTTACTCGAGATGATAGTATGCTATCTGGTTTACCTTTATCATCGTGTACTGCTTTAGGTGACATGACACGTCGCTATTACACGTTGATAGAGCCCCTAGGATTCTTGCTTGACCACCAGCAGTATGAGGGCGATCATATAAGTGGGAGCTGGGGGTCTACAAGCATATCCTTAAAAGGTCCCTAGTCGTGGGAGTTTCGAGACCGGGCATCGATACTCCATTAGTAGACTAGTGTATACAGTCGAGACCCCGACGAGGGACGGTGGCCGGTCTCACAAGCCACTGGTGTCAGTTGGATCACCTAAGATGTATACAGGTGCTCATTGGGTTATGAGTACACCGGACAGGACTCGCCGGGAACATGCTAGTTGGTCATATACCAGACGTCAGATGGCAGTTCCCTGGTGACATGTGTGCAGGTTAGTTCATCGACCTGGGGATCGTCATTTGTCTCGTGTGAGTTCCCACTGTACTTTGATTACTACCCTACCACGACTCAAAGGAGTCGTGCAAACAGGTTTTAGTTGGGTACAGTCCCGAGCCACATGGAGGCAGTGAGCGTATCTTCAGGGGTTCGTCTCTCCCGGTATTGGGGGTGAGGTCGTGCTGTGTCTAGGAGAGCCATTACACAAAGTCCTTGGCCAAGGCAAGGAGATTTACTGGTAGGTATTCCAGTAGTATCTCAGGGTGTTCTGGGCTACACTCCGACACGACTTGTACCGCTTTTGGGGGTCTGACTTTTACCAACCCCCTAGGCCCGCCATGCGATACTCATAGACGAACGGACCGGACTGTACGGATATTGTCACTGACAGGCTCAGTAGGGTGTCAGGATGAGTTCTCTCATCGACGTCCCTTTTGGTCAATAGCTGGTGGCCCGTCACGTATTGGCTTATACCTCTGACATGCTAGTGGTTAAATCCACAGCCATAGTATTGACGAGTCTTTAGAGTCCACCACACTTTCAGTTACTCAAGCTTTCGGGCGAAACGCTGTAGAGGCCGTATGGAGATATGGCAGGGTTCGATCAGATACGTGCGGTATTGCACGGATCAGGATCGGACGGATATTACTAGCCGGCTTTAGTTTAAGCCGGATCCTAGTTTAGTACAGTGTAGATTTTGTCTCTTTGCATTTGTATTTCGGTCGGAATACAAATGCGGATGTGTATGCACAGTATCGGGGTTTTCCTGTAATTTATTATGGGACCGGTTTTCTGGGGTTGCCAGTTTGCATTCCGTTCCGGCCGGTATTCCTTTGTTCTTTCCCGGCCGGACTTTTCCGGTGGAGGGTGTTATTTGCAAGTTTGCAGATAACACATTGTGGAGGGGTTTTCTTGCAAATGTTTTCATTATCCATGATGGTGCATTAATGAGATGTGAGAGGGTGTGGGATTTTGATGTGATTTGGTATGGGCCGGCCACTGTGCTGGATTGATGGAGATGGAGTGATTAATTTATTATATAGGGGAATGTGCTTTTAATATTTGTGCAGGGGGGGCCGGCCATTGGATGTGGAGAAAGAGAGGTTTCTTTTGTTTTTGTGTGGATAATTTCCATTTATGATATTTCGTGGCACCCACATTCTTTATGCAGAGGGTTTTCATTTCTTTTGGAAATGTATGAGCTTAATTGAAGGCTCATTTTTTTTCCACAGCATATGAGAGAGTGCTTGCTTCATTCCTTTTTCACAGTGAGCACCATTTTTGTTTGGCCGAGCTCAATTCCTGGCATGCTCCTTTTTCTCCCTCTTGCATCCATGAAATTCTAGTGCAAAATTCCTCCAAAAATGGCAACCTCATAACCCCAAAAGAGACAACGATTCTACATTATTCTACAGCAAATCTTGGGCGCGTCGGCTAGCCAACTTCGCGCCCGAGTTGCCTCGGTATAGAGGTGGGAGCCCGTAAAAGAATCCGGCTACGTGGTGCCCTTCCGGCGAGGAGGCGACCACCGGAGTTTCCGCAGGAGATCGGGACGGCAACGAGAAGACCGGAGGACTCGGATCACTCGGTATATCTCTAACCCATCCTCTTGTTAGCTTAGACTAGTTTAATGGCACGATCCGGGGTTTAGTGCGCGATGGTGCCGGTTTGCTAAGTCCGCAAAAATTAAAGTTTATCACCGCTTTCGCATTTGGCCGTCGGTTTGACGGCCGGGGCGCCGCCGTGCACTTACAGTTCGATCGTTAAATAGCTCAGGTGCTGGTGCTCGTTTGTTGATGGAAATTATTTGTTGTGACTGTTGTCCGGCACATCGCACTTGTGTCCACGAGTCCGGAGTCGTCTCTAGGGTAAATTGGCCAAAAAAGATCTTGATGAGTTGTCAAGACGGTTCAGTCACCAGAAATGTTAGTAGCAATCAGTTCAACATGGAGGCAACCTTCGAAATAAACTGCTCAGAAGGAATTTTTATAAAGAAGTCATAAGTTCAGTGATATTGCAGATTAATGGTAGTGTTCGACGAAGCTATTAACGGCAATTCACAAAGTTGGAAGTTTAGTTAAAAACAGTTCAAGTTCGATCACGAGTCCAGTTTACGGAAAAAAGTTTTCACTACAATCTAACCTTAGAAGTTCACTTCACGGAAGCCACAAGTTTTCATTGAAAGCAGTTCATAAAAGTTCACCTCAACTCAAGTCAAGTTGCAATTTCCAAATTGGAGCGTCAAAGAAAGTTTTCAAGACATCACTTAAGTCATGTTTTCAAAACAGCACGAAAGTCAAAAGAAGATCCATCGAAGCTTCAAGTTCTATTTTTAGGGTGAGAAATACATTTGTAATAAACTGAGAGCACATCATATATGTGCTCCTGCTTGAGAGAGTTTTAAGATATCTAGATTTGCTTGCTTACTAAGCAAGTAATATCTTACTTAAAGATTAAGAATAAAGGATTGCTTGGTTAACAAGTAATTTAGATTTATCAAGATTTGATTAGATTTGTTTAAATTCATGTAAACCCTGGTTTGGTTATTATAAATAAAAACAGAGAGACCCATATGTAGTTTCTCTTACTAATAAAATTATTTTACTATCGATACAATGTAGTCTCTTGTTCACCTTTTTCTGTCACCATGTTTAATATTCTCATTAGTATGTTCATTCTAAATTGTCTTCTTAGAAAGGTAAAGTTTTGTCATGCGGTAGTAGACTTTTCTTACTCAATTTTGTGCTTTCAAACCTCCCTCTTTATCATGTTATTCTTTAAGTTGCATTCATGGGTAAAAAATCGACAAAATCGAATCTTCCTTTCTTTAAAGAAGACATCGCTAAAAGGAAGTACAATCTTGTAGATTAGGAAACTGTTTGTAGACCCAAAAAGGAAGTTGATCTTGGAATAATGCTCCTTAAAACGAATGGCTATGGAAGTTTCAATACTTTAATGCTCTTTCTTCTAAGACATTAAGATCTCTTTATACTTATCCTCAAATTCTAACAAATTGCTTGATTCCCTTTTTTGGGAAGGGATTAGTAAAAAGAAAGAAAATCTTCTATGTCAAGATTCTCGGACCTTATGATATAGCAAAGACATTCATTCCAGAAGAAAATTGAAATGGAAATTCTTCACTAGCAGCCAAATATACCCTTCTTTACTTTGTATCATAAAATCCAAATGCAAAGGTTTGATCACAAGGTTTTATTACTCAAATTGTTGACTTTGGAATCCTGTTTTTTTCAATGCACTCGCCACACAAAGTAAATTCTAATCTCCAATCCTTGCTCAATATGTTGCAAAGATATTGAATTGAGCCTTTGTCTAAGATGAGCTTAGATGGGGAGTGGTCTATAGGTATCGATAATGTCAGCAAACATATAAGTTGCTCTTTAATCCTGACAATAAATATAATCTGTATAAATTTAGTTGGCAAACACTCTTTTAAGATCACATCTTCATTTGAATCCTAAGTAAAGATAAAATTCTTATCAAAAAAGGGTGGTTTGGCACTCTGGGTGTGCGTTTTATGAACATTATTTTAGACCATCTAAATTTTGCCACAACTCTTTGAAGAAAGTTATAGGACATTCCATTTCCCCTGTTAATCTAAACTATACTATTTTCAATTGGAAGGTTAATAATTTTGTTGATACTACTTGTAATCTCTGAAACATTGTGTTCATGGCTTAATGTTGGGATGTTTGTATAGAAAGGAATGCTAAAGCTTTTGATATAACACTTCTATCTGTCTTGAACTTGTCTAATTTGTTATCTTTAATTCTCCTGGATTAGGATATCATATACTAAGGTGGAAAATATAATGTTCCCTAAAACATAAAATATCAACACTTTACAAGGATGGTTGCTCTTTTTAACTATATCTATTCATTCATCACAAGAAGTAAATAGCCATGTTACTATTATTTATTATGTCTATTCTTTTTTGTTGACACATGCATTGTCGTCTCTATCTAATGCCGGTTTTTAGATGCATCCTTCTTATGATTCTAACTTCTCCTTCAGACTTTATTGGCTCCGATTTTGTGTATGCTATATACTATTTTTTTTTGCTCTATTATACTATCCAATCTTATTGTTAAGATATGAGCACCTGGATAATCCGCTATTATATTTTCTAAGAAATTTAAATATCCAGATATTCAGGGACGGACCCCACATACATCTCAGCGGGAGCAAGTGGTCCCACTGAGATTGTGTGAAAAAACCCGTATTTCACTATATTATAATTTGTATATCATAGTATATTATATATATTGTGTTCATAAAGAGAACATAATGGAACTATGCTCAAGTAATTGTGTGATATTTTTATGCTAGAGGTCATGGGTTCAATTCTCATTGTAGGCATGATTTAATTTTTGTTTTAATTAACTTAAACATTAAATAATATTGATTACTTTGTGTATAAAAATATTAGGACTCAAGAAAAATAAGAAGATAATATAATATTTTAAATAAAATCTTGGTTTATAGATCATCACTACTATTATAACCATATCAAATAATTTAATGCGTTCTCGTCTCTTTTTTCGAAGAAAAATCAGGAAAAAAAAATTAACAGCTTCAAGCATTTCAAATCAACGGGATTGGTATTCTATTTCTCTTATAAATTTGCACTTTACAGTGTTTTAAAAGCGAAAAAGAAATGCGGAGCGGTCGAGAAGCCAAAACGCTTAAGCAGCCGCTCAGACGGCTCAGAAATCAAAAACAGTGGTGTTTTGTCAATATTTCTTTTCTTGTCAATAACTAATGATTCTCATTACATTCTAACTATTTTTATATTATTTTTGTACTGGCCAATGCTTAAATTTAACCTAAAATTTAACAAATTTGCTTAAACAATATATTATTTGTTAAAATATGCTCAAATAATTCAATACAAAATTAAAATTTTCTTAGAATTTATTAGCTTATATAGTGCTTATAAGCTTTTCGATACCCAATATTAAGTATCATAACTCAAATCAGTAAAAATACTTACCAGATTATTAAAAAAATATCTAAAAGATTATAGCTCAAAATCAGATGAAGTCAAAATCGAATTGAAATTTCATGATCGAAATTTAAAAACTACTCAAAATCGAAATAAAAAACTCAAGGGTTGCTCGAAATCGATTTAGATCTCGACTTCTTGAAATTGATAAACCTAAATTTTGGAGTTTTAAAACCCAAATCTCGAAGTGTCTCAAAATCGGCTCGACAACCGTGGGATTTATCGACTCGAGCACGAAAGATTGAAACATGGAAACAGAGAAAAAGAAAAGATAGAATATTGTATTAATTGGTATTTGTGTATTCTTACTCAAATAACAATAGTTATATGCTCTTTATAACACTTATGGGGTGTATACATCAATAAAATAGGTTATTCAATATCACCCGCTTAAATGGGATAAAGAGAAGCGGCAAAACCCGCTCGGCCTCTTAAGCGGACGCTTTTTAAAACATTGGCACTTTACAATTGCTTCATGCACAAAACTCTAAATACACACATTTAGTGCTTACATGTGCACCAAATTTATAGTAAAATTAATTTATCTCGACTTCTCTTAAAGCGTGATTTGTATGTTTAAAGTATCCGATATAAAGTCTTACAAAAATGTTATCGCAATAATATTTTTTATTTTATTATTAAATCAATTTAAAACTATATTATATATTTTCAATTAAATTGACTTTTGATATATGCACTTAGAATGTTTAATGAAACTTTGCTACATTGAGTGCCCCCTCTTATCCAAATTTTTGGCTCCATCGACTAGGATCCTATCGAAAGGATTTCGAAACAAATCCTTCTCATATTTTCACCATTAGATTAATTTTGAGATTTGTGCATTCAATCATGTTATGTTTGCCAATAAATGAAAGCTTTTATATTCATAATTGTTAGCACATATCCCAAAATTAATCTAATGGTGAAAATGTGCGATAGGATCCTAGTCAAACTATATATATATATATATATATATATATATATAATTTCTGGTTTCTTGGGTGGTTTTTGGCTTATTATATAAGACTTGAACCTTGTTAGGTTGCACTTGCATTATTAAGATTAATAAACTGGGTTCACATGGCCTTTTCATCATGTAACTTATTTGCCTCGTAAATATCCTTTAAATAGCATTTGGCTTACGCCTACTTGCCCCCTATTATTATGACAATATGCCTCAGAAATATCCTTCAAATAGATCAGGTTCATTTTTGCCATATTGGTTTCTGATTGAAACCTTCACCTTTACTATTTCTTTCTCCTTTCTTTTTTATATCTTTTTTATTTGTTCTTTGTTACTTTTCTCTTGTATATACTTTTTGCTTCCAGTCATACATTAAAGCCCTAGAAATGAACATCACGCATTCAAAATTCTTCAAGACTAACAACAGATTTGCAGATAAAAAATTTGATCAAAAAATATAGATGTCTAAATAACTGGCTGATATTCCTTTGCTGAAGTTTACAGTGCAGAGTACTCAAGTCTCTTGCTTCAATATGGTCTCATTATTCAACTTGTAAGTACTGATACACAGAAAAATAAGTCTGCCAGGGAAAATTATACGGTTTTGATAGGTTGAAATGGAAGGAGACAGGAGTAATTGGAAAGTATAAGCATAGCAATTTTTTCTTTGCTGCATTAAACTCTGGCTTTCTTATCTGCCAAATGTATGTATCAATTCGGATGTTGAGGCAATATCCTGTTGTTTCTAAGGTCATGTGTGTTCTTTTTTTCATCGGTTTCTTGTATTTTGGCATTCAGGTTGTTATGGCGTACCTAAACTTGTAAGCATTCTGTTTTTTCTGTACTTCACCAATTTATTTAATGAGATGGGCCCTTTGAGCACAGCTTTCCGTCATAAAAAAATATAGTACTAACAGTGATAGTATGCAGTAGCATAGGAAATGAATTTCCAATATACAAACTTCTTTTTATATTTATTCAATTTAAAGCTTCACAGTTGGGTGAATCATGTATTCAATGGAGCAATTCCAGATGCGATATGAAGTTTGCTTCTAGCATTTTCGACCACAACAATAAATTATATAATTGCATTGTGAATATATAATTGGAACTCAAAAATTGTCAAAAGAGATAGGAGATGAAATAAAGTTTTTGATTATAGAAAATTGATCTACCTGTGTGGTACATGATCCAAAGAAGGCTGAACACGCTCAAGAGATACGACTTGCCCTCCAAAATCTGACTTAAACTTGTTAATAAATCGAAGCATCTCCGCAGCAGGCCTCTGAACATAAGGAAAGAAAAAATCCTAATGAAATTTATGCCATCTTGTCAATACAATTGAAGATATAAATACAACATAAAATGCAAGATGAAGATATCTTCTGTAATATGGCAACACATACAAGAGAGAGAGAAACGCATATACAATGCGTACTCCAAGGCATGCATACAGTTTACATGTGTCAAAAATACAATCAAGAGTCTTACATAAGCATGTGAGTACATTAAATGATATGCTTACTGAATCTTCATTCAGTAAATATGCTTTAATTTATCAGGTGGAGGAACCTTAACCTTGAGGGTAAATTTTACTAAAGTCACTTGGGAGTTATTTGGTGTAATTTCTGTTGTCAGGCATAGCAACAGCCTTAATTTGTTGCATAAGTTGGGAATGAAGTGTCCATTGTTTGCATATAATACAAATTTGTTGGGTGCCTTGATGAGAGACATCACACCACTTTCTTGGATCCATCAAAAGGACAAGTTTTGTTGAAGAACGTTTTGTTGAAGTTGGCTAGCCTTAATGACTGATTGCTGGTATGATTGCTTTATGTACTTTCTGTGACGGATGTCTCTAGGTTTCGTTGGCATCAATAAATATGGCCTTCAAAGAAGGTTTGACAAATTATAGTTATGCCTGGGGAATAGGGAAAATTAAATTATATGCACATAAGTAACAAAAGTCCTTAGCTCAAAGCAATATCTAAACAAGAGGTGGTTAGGTAATGAACCTGCAAAACATCAAAAGGCTGTTGAAGCATGGTTATTTGAGCTTGGTATTAGTCACTGTATCCATTATAAAGTGCCTATAAAGTGCCTATGAAGCAGGTCAAGATTATCAGATCATGCATATGGCAATAAAGCAACCTCAAAAGCCAGCAAGGAAATTGAAGTTGTTTCATTATCGGATTTCATTGAAGATTCTCCATAACAGAAGCAACAGAAGGTAGCATTATCACTAGAGATGATGAATCAACGATATCCATACAACACCAATGTGTTGTGATATCCTACAATGTCATATTAGTAACCAAAGCTTGTTAGCTAGGCACTGAAAGTTTGAAATATACCAAGAGACAACTGACTGAACTGATTAATAGCACAATATAGACAATCCATGAGTTGCAAAGGGTAAAGACGACAATAAATATCAAATTTAATATGAATGCAAAGGGTAAAGACGACAATAAATATCAAATTTAATATGAATAAAGGCATTAGGAAACATGACGGATGGTAATTTTATAAGATAGAGATGAAGAGAGTGACTCATGAATAGGAAACTAAGCATGCATCCATTGAAATAGCCGAGAAGAGGAAATCAAAGATTCCTCGACATAGATTTAATTATGAGAAGTGAGAAAGCTAGGACATGCTCAGTCATGGGATTATAGAAAAGAGAAGGAAAGGACGAGCATCAGCCTTAGGTATTTTGATCAGTAAAGTAAAGGAACATTGTCATATAAGAACAGATGCATGACAAAAGGGCATGAAAGTTTGCGCTCCAAGTTTCTCTCTTCTGTTACTCCCTCCATATTTTTTGTGTAAGGGAAGGGGGAAGACATTCTTGCATTTATATTACAGTAAGATTTCCAGCTCATCCCTCTATTAATCTTTGATCTTTTGTCTAGTTGGCAGGCATGCTTTGGTTATATCAAGACCGTCTGTGGCGGAAAAAAGAATAAATTCCCACCAGACCATGTTGCAGTCTTCTGGCTGTAAAAGGAAAATACTAAAGTAACAGCGCTCTCAAAACACCCTCTACAGTGGGTACAAGTTTTTTTCCTAAATAAAAGATATGAAAAAGGATCATAACTAATTTTTCTAAGCATCAAGAAGTCTAGTTAGCTGTATAAGACTCTAACATCAGAACAGCTAAAATCTGGAACCTATTTATAAATAGAGCATGCACTCCCACTCATATATCCAACTTCCGCGATGTAATTTCCCTTTTATCCTCATAATCAATAACTCTTCCTTCTCTAACGAAAACCATAAATCTTGCTCATTTAGGACTTAGTTAGGTATCTTGATTAGTGAAGTAAAGGAACATTGTGATACAAAAGGCTAGAAAGCTCTCTCTCTCTCTCTCTCCCCCCCCCCATCTCTCTCTCTCTCTCTCACACACACACAAACATTTTGTGCGTGTAAGGGAGGGGGAGGACATTCCAGCAATCGTATCGTATTATAGTTAGATTGCCAGCTCATCTCTCAATTAATCTTTGATCTTTTGTTTAGTTGGCAGGCATGTTTTGGTTAAATCAAGACCATATGTGGGAATAAATTTCCACAGACCATGTTGCAGTCTTCAGGTAAAAGGATGATACTAAAAGAATTAACATCACTCTCAAATCACTCTACAGGGGGTATAAGTTGTGACCCCTTTGATTTCGACAATGTACCTATGTCAGTTGTTTCGCATTTCCGTTAGCATGTTTCCTTATTGTGTTTGTATTGTGCTCTTACCAAATGTTTTAAATGCCGGCCAACATTGCCGAAATGTCGGTTTTAAGAAGAAAATGACAGACATGCAAAAAAAATTCGGATAACAATATTTGGTGAATGTCATCTGACATTTCGTGATTTTAGCCGAAATATGATGATGTTGGTGTTTAGACCGACATTTACAATTATGATGAAAAATTTGAGGGTGATTTTGGGTTTTCGGCTCTATAAATTACCCAGTCCATTTGGCCAACTTAATTTGCAGGAATCTCGTTCATCTCTCTCAAAAAATTCGAACCTACGAGCATTCGTTTAATAGGCGACCGCTCTACCACTGAGCTATCGATAAAAATATAAATTTAATAAAACTAAAAATCTGAATAACTTGATATTTTTTCAAAAAAATAAGTTATATAAATGACGTTTACATTACAAAAATATAGAACCCGGTATTTGATAATATTACCAGACATTTCACGATATCTGATATCAAAATCTTCGGACCGACACGATACCGACGTCCGAAATTTAGAACATTGCTCTTACTCCTTGCGAGGATATTTGCGTCGAGCTTTTATAAGGTGTTCTGTTTGTTCCAACAGGTTGCTGAACTGAGTGCCTTGCTCGGACTTTGTTTGAATGAACTTTAATTTTGGCATCGAGATCACTTATTGTTATAATACAAGTTTGAGGCAGTCAGATGAGCTCTTCGTTGAAGAGTCGTGAGTTGTTTGAATACCGCAGACTTTATGGAAATCTACACTGGTGTAGCGGTGATCCTTTATTGCTTAGAGACCCTCCAGAGTCGACGGTTTAGTATTCTCATCAATATGGCATCTTTATCGAAGGCATTCTGCTCCAGGGCCATTCTAACACGACTTCATAGATACGCTGATGTAGCGGCAATCCTTCATTGATTAGAGACTTTAGAATCAACTTTAAGTATTATCGTAAATATGACGTCCCTATAAAAACAAAAGGCAAAATCAAGGTGACGAAGCTTGCCTATCGCCTGTGACGAGGGGCGCTAAAAATGGGATCGCCTGAGGGAAGTAAGGCGTCAAACATTTAAACCGCTTACAAGATTTTGCTAGGTTGGTATGTGAAAGAAAGGAATAAATGACTTTCTATTTAGAATTAAAAACTATTTTTCGTCATTTTTTATTCAATTCTGTTATCATTAAAGACTTTCTCTATGATTAAAGAGAAAGCGAATACATAAGAACAAAAAAATAGTGGAATGATATGAAATTTAATTTATTTCTATTTTTAAATAAAAATCATCCGAACGCACGCCTCAAAACTTTATCTTGGACGCCTGAGACAAGCGCCTGGGTAAGGCTATTGTGGCTCAGATTGCCTTGCCCGAGCGCCTCGCCTGTAAAACACTAGCTCCAGGGTCATTGCTGGTAGGGGCACTCTAACGCGGATGGGATAATTGAGTTTAGCGGAGCACCTTCATTACCGTATAATGGCTTCGTCAAGTAGAGCCATGTTGTATTCTAACAGCTTCGAGCCTTTCATTAAGGATTTTGAACAATAGGTGAACAGGGCATTTAACCGTCTTTTTGTTGCGAGATGTTCGCTTTGCTTTTCGTAAATCATAATTATAATGTCCTTTCATCAAGATATTTGGATCATTTATTTTGCCTTTACCTGCAAGTTCTTTAGTTTGCTTGTATGTTGTTTCTTCGTGCTATGGGGTGATATGTCCCATGCAAGAGGATGGTTTATCAAGGCCTTTTCTTCCTGTCCGGGGGTGCACTTTTTCTTGGGGGAGGCCGGCTTGTGTTTGAGCTTTTTATTGTGCCAGGAGCTGTCGCGTCCCACCCTCGGGGGAGAAGACTTGTCCTTGATCTTTTACTTCGTGCCAGGGATGCATTCTTCCTCCCTTAGTGGAGGACGGATTGTCCTTGGTTTTTTACTCGTGCAAAGGGGTATCCCTCCTTTAGGGGAGAAGGGCTTGTCCCTGGTCTTTCTCTTTGTACCGGGGGATGCACTCTTCCTTTCTTGTGGAAGGATGGCTTGTCCCTGGTCTTTTCTTCGTGCAACCCGCATCGCTCCCTAAGAGAGGGGAGTCTGTTCCTGGTCATTTCATTCATGCCAAGTGGTGCACTCTTCATCTCTTAGGGAAAGACGGCTCGTCTTTGGTTTTCTCTCCGTGCCAGGGGTTGCATTCTTCCTCCCTTAGGGAGGGCGGTTTGTCCCTGGTCTTTTCATACCAAAAGGTGTCGCGCCCCTTCCTTATGGGAGGGGGCTTCTCCCAGTTCTTTTTCTTAATGATACTATCCATGCAATGAATCTTACAAAAGCAAGAAATTATTTAATTCAACAAAAGTTCAATTCATTACAACTGGTAACGCGGGTTTAGTTGGTATAAAATTTCCTTAAATAAATGACACGCCAGGTTCGCGACACCGGCTAGCCATCTATCTCTTCTAATTTGTATGTCGCATGTCATAAGATGCTTGTTACCCTATAATGCCCTTCCTAATTTTTCGTGAATTTCGCATTTGGGTTGTTTCTATTTATCGTCTCTTTTTCGCAGTACCAGATCCCTGCCTAGAATGCTCGTATTCTTACTCGGGTATATTGCTACACGGGCGGCAGCAACATTCCTGATTTCTTTTGGGAGGTCTGAATTGGTTCTCAGGCGGCGGTGGCATTCTTTATTTCATTCAGGAGGTCTAGATTGGTTCTCAACCCTTGTTATCGTGGGAATAGGCTTTTATCCGATGAGTAAGAATCTTACGTTCTTTGGGCATGATAGCTTTCGTTTGGTATACCAGGCGATGGGTGGGTATTCTTCCTCGAGCGTCGTGTTGCTTCGACATTCCCAGCCGGAAGTTGCTACACAGGCAGTGGCGGCATTCCTGATTTGAGTGATTTCTTTTAGGAGGTCTGGATTAGTTCTCAACCCTTGTTGTGCTTGGGGGAGTAGGCTTTTATGCGATGCGTAGGGATCTTGTGTTCTTTAGACGTTGTCTTTCGTTCAGTATACCATCCGAAAAGGGGTCTTCCCGATAAGTGTCCTTGGGGTGGTGCAGTAAGACCATAAGACGAAGGCAAGTTCTTCCCAATGGCTCTTGAAACCCCTAGTCTCTTCGTTAGACCGTTTAGTAAAATTATACTTGTGACAGTTTGTCTATTTGCTTGAGCGTATGCCGCTGATGCAAGGTGCAGTTCAAGTTTCCACTCTTTGCGGTAAGCCCTAAATTCCTTGCTTACAAATTGAGTGTTATAATCAGTTATGATGTTGACGATAACTCCAAAGCTGGTTATTATGGACTTGTGGAAGAAGTCTTTAACGGCCTTAATAGAGATTCTGGTTAGAGGCCCCGTCTCAACCCATTTGGTGAAGTAATATATGGCTACAATAACATACTGATAACCGGAAGGGCCTCCTTCAGCTCTCGATTAGGTCCATTCCCCATTGCATAAATGGTAATGGGATATTCTCAGAGTTATATAACTAGGCGGGGCCTTTAGGATGTTTGCGAACTTTTGGCATTTCTCGCACTTCTGAACTAATACCTTAGAATGTTCCATTTTAGGCCAATAATATCATATTTCTAATGCCTTGTAGGCTAGGCTTTGGCGCTTATGGCATCAAAGTAAAGGATGGATATACCCTCTGTGCCATAGCTAAATGTTCTTTTACCTCATAGGACAAGGACCACAACATTATTTTCTTTGCTTGGTTCCTATCCTCCGACAATTTTCTTTAGTAGAAAGTCCATGATTTCATCCATCCATCAAGGTTTGTGGCTTTATCGGGTACAGACGGTCTGTGAACCAATCGCTCTTTCAACTTGCCATTCAACTATGACATTACTATGCCCTAAGGTTGTTGCCGAGGAAGACCGGTTTTGAAAGGTCATCGCTTGCACATTCAAGGAGCTGGGTATTTTTTCCACTATGATTTCCGAGAATAGCGACACCGACTCCTTTACCTTTGCTTGGTATTTAACCATTACTTCATCCTTTACGTCGTACTTCCCTTTATTAGATATATGATTAATTGTGAGTTGCTATGCAGCTTCGCCTGAACTGTGCCTACCGCCCATACTAGAGTTAAGACAGGATTACTTCTTAGTACTCTGTCTAGGTTTTCATGGCAGCGAAACTGGATCTGCGTGAGAACTCCAATCGAAACCTATCCGATCCGTCTATAATAATTCCTGCTCCACTCCCTCATTCACAAGAGTCGTCTACCTACATTGTCCATTCAAGGCTTTCAGTAAGAGCTTCACGCATAATTTATATCTCTTTCATCGAAATATCTCCGTTCTCAGGGACAGTGCATTCTATCCGAAGTCAGCTAATGCATATGCTTTAATGCTGGACCGCGGGCTATATTTAATGTTGAATTCTCTGAGCACCTCCAACTTAGCAGCCTTTCTGAAACTTTAAGGTGTGTTGGCTGGTCAGTAATATGATTGCATGTGACAGAAAGTATAGACATTGTCTCCTCAAGGTGATACGAAAGAGTACTCCTTTTCAATTATAATGTACCTCTCTTCTGGTCCTCTTAAGACCATACTAACGAAGTACACCAGTTTCATCACTCTTTCCTCTTCTCTAACGAGAACGGCGCTAACTGCTTGGAAGGAGACACTTAGGTAAAGGCCAGCTCCTCATCGAGCTTTGGTCAAGATTGCAGGGGCAGTGAACAATTATATTTATTTAAGGGATTGAAGGAGTCTTAGCATTCCTCGGTCCACTTCAACTCCGTTTGTTGCGTAAAGCCTTGAAGAATGGGAGTCAACAGATCTCGAGAAAAACCGATTTAAGGCTACAATCCTTCCTATACGGCGTTGTATATCTTTCATATTCCTGGAAGGTCACATATCCCTAATCGCCTAAATCTTGCCAAGGTTTGCCTCAATTTCCCTTGTCGTTATCATGCTCCCCTAGGAATTTTCCAGAAGCAATCCTGAAAGGAAACTTTAGGGGGTTAAGCTTCATTCAATACTCGAGAAAGGTAAAGGACTCATTCAGATCTGGCACATGTTGTTGAGGGGTTTCTGATTTTACTACTATATCATCGACGTACACCTCTATATTTCTACCCAATTTTCCCGTGAACATTTTACTTACCAACCACTGATAGCTTGCCTTTGCATTCTTCAGGCCAAAAGCATGACCTTGTAACAGTATTGATGTGTTTCTATTATGAAGATTTTTTCTTCATCTTCATGTCATTCATATTTGACTGTATCCTGAATAGACATCCATGAAGCTTAGCATTTGAAATCTCGTCGATTCGTCAACCATTCTGTCGATATAAGAGAGAGGGTAGGTGTCTTTCGAACATGCTTTGTTTAAGTTGGTGAAATCGACGCACATTCTCCATTTACCATTAGCTTTCTCGATTAACACAGGATTTGCCAGCCAAGTTGGGTACTGTAGATCCCCAATAAAGCCTGCGTTTAAGAGCTTAGCGACCTATTATAGTACTCAAATCTTCTCGGTCGAGAATTTCCTTTTCCGCTCACATAAGGGAGGTTCGAACTTTATGTTCAGGTGATGCGTTATCACTTTGGGCTCTATTCCGGGCATGTTCGTGGGGACCCATGCGAAAACGTCGGAGTTTTTCCTCAATTACTTTGTGTGCATGTGGTCCTAATAATGACGGCTTTCGTGCCCATCATCTAGGGAATCTTTCTCGAGGTTCGACGGGTTTCGTGCAGTCGCCGTTGAAGTCCTGCCGGACATAAGTCAACTTGCAAGCTAAAGAATTTATCTTTGATTGAAAAAGCATAGCATTCTCTCGTAGTTTGTTGATCATCGCATAAGTCTACTCCGAAAGGATTGAGGAATTACACTTTAAGATGGTAAGTCAAGACGATTGCGTGCATGTCATTGATCGTTTTCCTACCGATAATGACATTGTAGGCAGAAGTGTCTACCATGAAGAAGTCAACTATGGCAGTGTGGGATCACGGAGCTTTTCCCATTATTATTGTCTCCCTAAATGTTCCGAGGACGTGGATCATGCTTCCATCGAAGCTTATAAATGGGACTAAGAACTTTTTCAGGTCCGCGGGTTTTAGCCCCGTATTTTTGAAACAAATATTTAACATAACATCAACAGAGCTTCTCATGTCCATTAACACTCTTTTTATTCCGAATCTACCTATATCAATGGAGATTACAATGTGGTTATCTTGCGGCAATGTTAGACCTCTTGCATCATTTTTCGAGAAGGTTACTTCTTCGGCTTCAGAGAGTTTTCCCTCTTAACGTGATATACCAGGCGTATTGTGTCCTTCCTTGGGAGGATTTCCCTGCCTAAGCCAATTCTTATACTATGGTAGCTATCCCCCAACGGGATTAACCTGCCAACGTGTGAACTGTAAGGTCGCGGTCCCCCTTTTCAAACTCTGGTTAGGACCACCTCCTCTCATCTCTTTGGTGCTGGACAGGTGAGAGATCCTTTTGTCGAGATCCCAAACTTTGTTTGTCTTGGGGGTGTGGGCGTTCCTGCTCGTTGTTGCAGAATTTGTCTAATTTACCAGCCTTGATTAATTGCTCGATATCTTCCCAGAGGTGCATTCCTCCATCGTATGCTCGTGGATGCGATGATAGCTGCAATACTTTCCTCTATTTCGTTCCTTTGGGTGCTTCATAGGAGGTCCTTTGAAGTTCCTTTCCTCTATGAAGGTGAGGACCTCACTGACTCGGGTGTTCAAGGTTGCATGGAATTCACCTCTTGGTCTGCTCCTGATTGGAGAGCCACTTCGAATTCGCTTCACTGACTGGCCCCTTTCTTGGTCTTGCCTTGTTCGTAAGGGTGGAATGATTCTTTGTCGGGCCTCCCCCTTCACTTAAATTGTCGGAGGTGATCATGACTTCCTCCTCGTTAACATCCTGAGCCACTCTCTTCTATAATTCAGTGATGGTTTCGCGAGCCATAGACATGTACAGGTCTTCCTTCCTCAGGCCAGCATGGGCAACGGCTATTGGTGCGTTCCAGATCCTCTATCTTGCAGAGCTCGATGAAGAAGCGTCGTGCATAGTCCTTCAAGGAACCGTCACCCTGTTTAAGGAGAAAGAGTTGCTTGACCTTTTTCCTGTATGCTAACAACATAATGAACCTTGAACTTCAATACTAGTTGATCGAAGTAATAGAGTGCCTCAGCTGGTCGTGGAGCCAATCGAAGGCGCCACCTTTCAGGGCTTACGATACAAAGTGCTTCGAAGAAGTCATATAGGCCATCAATGCCTTGAACACTCGAATATGACCGATGGGGTCAGTGGTGCCATCGAAGCTGTCAAGGGATAGGAGTTTCAGTTGCGACAGGAACCTTTCTTCCATAATTTCAGGAGCAAGAGGCTCGTCGACCTGGTTATCCTCTCAAGATGAGCAACGAGGGTTCATCTGTCTCACGATGGCTTGGATTTTCCTTTCTAATTCATCGTTCATCTCGTCCTTATGAACCAGTGTTCAAACTGGGTTGCACCCCAAAACTCCTCTAGGGGAGGAGTCACCCAATGCAACATCCTCGCATTTGTGGTGGGGGACTCTCCTCTATGGTCCTCCATTGCCATGTCAGGCTATGGGCCTACGAGGCTTGCGTTTTCTCCTGCTTCCCTCCTCTTTGTAGGAGTCCTTCGCCTGCGATAGAGCAATGAGAGCGTCGGGCCGTTTGCTCGCTTTACGGGGTTCTTCGCATCTCCGTGTCGACGAGAGTTAATGATAAATCGTTCCGAGACTGCTTGTCGGGTATGCCTCTAAGTGTGTCCTACCCCTTGTGACTCTGCAACGCCCTCTTGGGGGAGCATGAGAGGACCCCAACCCTCATGGGTGGCTCATGGGCATGTCTCTGCCCACCTTTTACTAGGTCAAGCCAAATGCCGCAGTACGGCCTCTAAGGTGGCTGCGAGTAGGTAAACCGTACTGGGGGCAAGTGGTGGGACTTGGGCTCGCAATCTCGCAGAGGCGTTCAAGGGTTTGTTGAAAGTGCTAGGGGAGAAGTTCTCTCCCTGAGCGGCTGTGGAGGGGGCCAGCTCATCCAAGTTGGGGGTGGAGCCGGGGACCCTTGATTCATGGTGGAACTGCGAGTTTCCACGCATAATCTAGTTTGCACCATGCACTGTGAGGCTGCTCTCAATGAAAATGTCAAACTTATGCTGTCAAAATATGGCCAACACCGAATCACTGAATTAAAATGATAGAGCGGCGAGATAGTACAAAATGGTACTCCTAAAACCTGCAAAAAAGAGCACGCCGGAGTTGTCTTTGGCGCCGTCCCTCCGACGCTCAAGTTAGTTCCTTCAAAGAGGAGTGAGTATTATGGTTTATTGAGTAGTGAAGAGCCAACCTCGTTAGGGTTTTCTACCTAGGCTTTTATACCCAACGTCAGAGCAGGAGGGTCATTTCCCTGATCGTTATAGGATTCTGTCATTTCTGACAAAAGTAGTGGGGGAATCCCCTTAGGGATCACTGCCGCCTGTCCATCCGCTTAAAGAGTTTGTCCAGTCTTTTGGGTCGGTCACCATCGTGGGCTTCTCGGTGGGGTTGCATTGCTTTTCTTTGGGCCGAGTAGATGAAGATGGGGCCTCTGCCCTATTTTGGGGTGTATCATCTCTCATGCTTATATACAAGTTATTAATCCAATAGGTCAAAATTCAGAATTTTAGTGACATTAAGATGATGCAAAATCATGTCAATGTCTATTTGATTATGTCCAAACTGGCAATCCCAATTACATTACCATAATACAGAATTCTAAATGCATAAACTTCAGGTCAATCGAACAACCTTCAGCTGGCCTATTAAAACCTAATACCTCAAGACTTAAAAAATGATGTTATAGATAAAGGGCGTCATATGCAATTCACCCATAATTCAAGTCATGGGTATGCACATAGTATCTATCATTTTTCTAAGGAGAAAAGTAAAGAAATCACCTTATAAACGCATTCAGAGAGAACCATGGAGCACAAGACCTCTTGAAGATCAGGGATCGATTCGGCCTTAACGGCACAGCAAAGTTCATTGAGTTGCTCCCTTTGCCTCTCATACTCCTCTCTCAACAATCTCTCTTGCTCTCTTCTGTCTTCTCTACCTTTCCATGGCGGCCACTTCAATTGAGGCGGCGGCTGAGGGAGATGAGGCGGCCATGAGATGCCCATCTTTACGGTTTGATCTTTGATCCATGATTCTAATCTGTTCTTTAGGGATCCAATTGGCATGGGTTTTTTCTTTCTTTCCTTCCTTCTTTCTTTCTTTCCCTTCCTTCTTTTCTCTCTCTCTCTCTCTTAAGTTTCGGAGAACGAAGAAGATGAGAGCATATACGAGGAATCAGAGAGAAAGAAACTGAAACGTCTATTTCTATTCAATCTCCAATTCTTTTGTATTTCTAGATAAGACCCCAGGTCATTTAAGTTACCCAAATTGGCCCTCATAATTACTATTTCATCCCAGCTCCGTACAAAAGGATTAATTTTCCATCGTCTTCTTCATCAATACTCCATCAACACCGTTTTTCTCTTTTTTACCAATGAGCAATAGCTTAGCACGTCGAGCGCTTCTCCTCTAAGAGAGAGTATGAGTATGGGGTTCAAACCCCATGAGGGAAAGTCGACACAAATTAACGCTTTCGAGACAAATTCATGGGTTCCTGAATGCACGTGTGTTGTGTTCGTGAGTGTGGTGATGTGTGTTGAAGGACGTTGCTAAAAGGGGACGGGCGGAGACCCGGGCCCCTTCGAAACCCCTTTTGGAAGTTATATGGTCAAACATTAAGCATGCATATAACAATGTTATTGTAATATTTATATAATAATTGCATGTTTGGAATAGTGATAAGCGCATGAGGTTTTGTATTTGGAGGGCTTGGTTCAATTCCTCCTTGGGTATTTTTTCAAATTTATTTTTTCTTCATGCTACTTATTAACATATTAAAGTTTTCATACCTTGCACATATCTTGCTATGTTGACGTTTCATACCTTGCACATAATATATCTTGTTATATTTGATGTTATACTCAAATTTGGCTCAAATAAATGAGTTTTAAATGGAATTATTTGACCGGATTTTAGAAGGTCTAATGTGAACTAAACTATTTTAATTTATTGATCATATACTGTTTTAGATTCTCCAAAATTGGAAAGCATGGTGTGCTCTAATTTTAAATTTATATATGATGCTTTTGGACCATTTGCTATATGTTATTTTTTCCTAATATGATAATTTGTATTATTATAACAAAATCGACAAATAAAAATTATTCACCTGATATGCTAGATCTAATAAGTAGACATGCATACTTATCACAGATGATAGTTAAACATATTTTTTTATTATCATACTTATAAATTACAAAAGCGATGATTTTCTCATTAGTGCATTTGAATTCTGATTATTTTGGTTATCATTATATGAGGGAGGATGAAAATAATGATTTTTCTTGACTTTCTCTAACAAATAATTTTCGAAAATTTAATCTATAAAAAAATTCTACTAATATATTTTCAGTAATATACTTTGGTCCCTCCAAGAACAATTTCCTGGCTCCGTCCCTATGTGCGCTTGAGTGAGACTTATGGGCATGTTCCAAAAAAAATTCTCTTTGATGATTCTCACGAGTGGGAATTCTCCAGATCACGATACGTAGTTGATGACGTGTCCCGGAGGCTACGGAGCTGGAATAAGCCTGATACATTGGAGACATTACTCGGCCTCCCAGCTCGTCTCCGAGCCATCTGACAGGCCGAGCTTCCTCCGCCTCCCCGCTCGTCTCCGAGCCATCTGACAGGACGAGCTTCCTCGCCCCCCGATCAACTGGGAGCGCGGAGCCCAAACACCCCCGCAACGACTCCGTGTATCTCAGTAAAGCGAGATACCCGCCGTCCCACATTCCACGTCCCATGCGGGCACGTTCCCCCATTAATGAGCGGATCCCGCCAACAGCGCGGGCGTAACGAGGGGGCGTAACTGACGGAGGGAATCTCGCGCCGGCTCGCTCAACGCAACCACTATATAAACCCCTCTTTCAGACGACTTAGGTAACTCGAATTTATTCCAATACACCGCTACTATGCTCTTATTCCACGGTACTAACTTGATCGTCGGAGGGTCCAATGGTGGTCATCCATCCCGGGACTTCCTTTGCAGATAGCTCGGCATCAACACCAACCCATTGAGAACCACACACAACAACTCTCAAATCAAATCTCAGCTGCACAAGATCGCTCTCGCCAGATCGACGGAGGACAACATCTGAGGGAGATCACCACCTCCATCAGTTGGCGCCGTCTGTGGAAATCTTCAGAAGCTTCTCAACCCATAAAGTTGATCTTCCGCCCTAAACCCGATGGCGAGCGACAACCGCGACGATCCCAATACGAACCGCCTCACCCTCCATAACGGAGGTGGGAACGGTTGTACTCCCCCTCCTAACGTCATCTGCGCCTTATCCGCTCGGATCGACAGACTCACGGCCATGGTGGATGCGCTCGTCCGCGTTCAAGCGGCAGACCCTACCCATCAAGCCGCAGTTCCCTATGCCCGGGATAACGACACCCGCAGAAGGACAGAGGGGCATGCCCAAGCCCTCGATCTCACGCAAGCTCGTCCCGGTGTCGCTGAACGCCGGCGTGCCAAATCCGGCAACCACGACCCGCATGCGGTGAATGATTCCATGACCCGCTAGGTGCCGGACAACTCCACACCCCATTCTCATGGAAGATCAGGTCGTCGCTCCGACGCTCGCCGTGCGCACACTCCCCCATAAGAGATGTCGGTCAGTTTGCCTGCTTCCAGGTGCGACCGGCACCCCCACCCCCGCTGAGGCCGTGCAAACGGCAAATGTCGGGACTACTCAAGAAGGGCCTCACTCGAGGATTTAAGAAACATAATAGAGCGGAATCGAAGCCGCGTCCTTGCGCAGTCCCTCGGCGGGGATAACTGCCGCTCCGACTGTGCGGAATCCTCGGGGTACCACCTGTTAGCTGTATGTATGCCCTAAAGGTGATTATTGTACATGATTGTATATTATAGTGGATGCTTGGACATATATAGGGAGGAATTTCTTGCTCGACATGATAGTATGTTATATGGTTACTCTTTATCTTAACATGTATACTTATACTGTCTCTCGGTTACATATTGATAAAGCCCTTAGGATGTGTACTTGACTACCAGGACTATGATGGAGATCATCCTAGTGGGGCCAGGATAGTCCATAAGTACATCCTTTAATTGTTCCTAGTCGAGAGAGTATCGAGACGGGGCATCGATATTCCAGAGTAGACTAGTGTGTACGATTCTTGACCCTGTATGGGGCGATGGTTGATCCCATAACCATTATTGTTTGACATCAGAGAATACGCACAGGTGCTCATTGGAGAATGGGTACACTGAACAGGACTCGCAGAGAACTCATAGATGATATTATACCTGACGTCAGATAGCAGTTCTCTGGTGACACTGGTACAGATTAGTCTGTAGACCCGAGATCGTCATAGAGTCTCGTGTGTCTCCCACTGTGCTTTGATTTCCACCCTACCACGGCCCTACTGAGTCATGCAAACAGGTGGCTTTTGGGTACTGTAATATTTTGAAAATTTAGAAATAAATAAAATTAATCAATTAAATAATAAAATGCCAATTTAAAAAGTTATTAAAACAAAATAAGACATTTTCATAAGTAGTATGTAAAACAATTTAAAATTGAAATTTTAGTATGTAACATTAATCAATTACAAGGGTTTTAGTGATAAATTTAGCTTCATTTTAATAAAATGGTGTTTATATAATAACATAGGTAGTGAACGGTCTTTTTGTAAAAATTTAGGAAAAAGTGCAAATTTGGAAATGTTGAGGGTGTATGTGAAATAGGGTTAGGAAATGTTTTAGCTCAGAAATTCCTCAAAATACCACAAATTAGGATTTATCTTGCACATCCACCTCATCCTTGCATGAAAATCCCACCTTTTCTCCTTGCTACACCACCTCCTTGCATAAGAGTGGTACACCCTTGTTGGTGACACCTCCTCCTACACCCCACTCTTCCCTTTACCATATATATTAGGTGTTCAGATCAATTAATCAAATTAAACTTCTGAAATTTCAAAACCCAAGAGAAAGAAAACACTTAGGACTCACAAAGAGAATTAAAAGAAAAGAGAAGTGAAGAAGAAGAACTAGGCTAAGGATTTCTACCTTCAAGCTAGGAGCTAAGGAATTGGGTGTCGTGGAGGAAGCTTTTCGACCATCCTCAGTAGGTAAAATCCTTAACTCGGTAGATTATAGTTCTATAGTTGTAAAATTTAGAAATCGAATATCGTAATTTTGGTAAAACTTAGCTCTGTAGTAATCTGCTATTATTCAGAGAAAAATCAACTCAACCAAACAATACCTAAATATTGTATGTTAGACCTATAGCAAACCCTAGGAGTACGAACCAATAGGCTCGGAAATTGGCTGGCGAGACATAGCCAATTTCCGGCGTCGCCGGATTTTTAGGAGAGTTGGGTTCTGGGTTTTTTTAGGTAGATCTCTGTATCATTGTTGGGATATTTTGGTATTGTTTAAAATAGTTAATTTAACTGTATATAAAATCTGGGAACTAATATCGGAAAAGGGATCAAAAAATTCTAAAATACGACAAAGTAAATTCGTAACGCGTTAAAGTTTCTGTTGCAAACAGCGAGGGGGTTAAAATCTAGTTATTATAAGGGTTTGATAGTTTAAAATAGTCGTATGTAATATAATTAGTATGTAAGAACTTGTATTTTCATATTCGCCGTATCGGAGTTAGCCGTTTCCTTATACAAGTAAATTTCGATGTTAGATTCAAATACGGGAACTTCGGAGGCCGCAAGGAAAGGAAAAGGATTGGCGATTTCTGAGTAGTTTACGACGTATTCCGGTGAGTAGACTAAACATCTACCGGGGGATCTTGTAAAGATGGCGTGATACACCCGTAGTTAGGTTTAAATATAAGTTTTGCTTTTGTATGTTAAATTTATCATATGCATTCTTAAATCTATATATACCTCCAGGATTAATACTTGTTAAAACACTGCACCATTATCGACGAGTTATGCCGCACATGCACATATCTACATGTTACACTATACCTCGTCGATATTAACATGTCACTTCACACTTAGAAATTATTTTGTTAAAAATGATTCTTATCATACCTTAAGTATCAATAGTCGTAGTAATTAGCATATATGACATCATATTTCGTATTCAAGTATTAGTAGTTGATATAAGAGGCATTTGTATTATTGAGGATTTATGGTTTTAAGTTTTCATATACTATTACGAAAAATCAGTGATTTTCATGATTATGTGTCACGTCCACCATGAGATGTCGTTTTTATGATTTGGTTTTATTCCGGACCGAGTTAGGGGTCATACGGTTACGGATTTACAATTTTATCCAGACTGAGTCGGTGGGCATACAGTTGGATACATAGTGGACCCGGTCGAGACCGAAGGGCAGGATAGCCGCACTTTAGGCGGGGAGCCTAACGAGGATACTCGATTCCGGAGACAGTTGTGAATACGGCGGATATCTAGATGATACCGACCGGTGTTATTGAGAAACAAGATCGTTCGGGGAACGATGCCTGATGAAACACCGAAGATTTATATTGATAATTAGACACGGAAATATGAACCTGATTTGGAAAATAATTGATGAGATTTCAGTTTTGATTTATACATTGAGTAGTACATATTCATTCTTCCACCTGTTATCATGCATCACATTCATTATTGTTGAAATTAGTTCTATTTCGTCATATTTACATTATCAGATGCTATATATTAGTTATATTCACTGAGTTGGCAACTCACCCCCGTTGTGCCACAGTTCCTTGCAGGGGTAGAGTGGACGGTTAGCTGCAGTGCAGATCCACTTATCAGCTTTTATCGCATCTTTTGCTATGTGGGTTACCTATGTAGTAACCTTCTCTTTTGGTATAGTATATTGAATCTAGAATATCTCTATCAGACCCTGTATTATGACTTAGAACGAGAGGTGGTTGTGTGTATATTATTTGACAGATGAGATGGTTTAGTTATGTTAAATGATATTTCTTTTACTTATGTCTGAGTTTCTTATTGATGTCATATAAAGTTGTATATTTATTTCCGATGTTGACATTGTTGATCCCAATTAGGGATGCAACCAAATTAAACACTTTATATCTGTTTTTATTTTAACTTCAATATAGAGTTACTATTAAGATCTTAATTACCTAAAACTGTGATTTTTACCTAAAAACTAATTTTTTCAAAAAAAAAATTCCGCAAAAAGGATTTTGATCTTGGTTTTTGGCTTACTCAGGTTGTGTAGATATCTTTAGATATTATACAATCTAAGTGCCGGTCACATCCAAACTTTGGGTCGTGACAGATACAGTCCCGAGACACATGGAGGCAATGAGCGATAGGAGGGGTTTCGTCTTTCCCGGTATTGGGGGTTGATGTTGCGCTGTGCTTGATTGGCCATAACAGGAAATCCCTGGCCAGGGTTGTTGAGATTTGCCGGTAAGTATTACTAGTAGTTTCTCGGACCGTAATGAGCCTCACATCGACATGACTTATCAAGTTATTGGGGTCTGACGTTTACCACTCCTAGACCAGATATGCGACATATCAGACGAAGAGACCGGACTGTACGGTAGTGTTACTTATAGGCTTTGTGGGAGTTTAGCTTGCTGATCTTCTGATCGCTCAATACCCAGGTAGCCGTTACGTGCAGCAAGTATCGCTGACGGCTTGTGGGTAACTGATATGATCATTACCTACTGTTGGCGTATTGACGGGTCTTTAGAGTCCTATAGAGAGGTTTCCTGGCTCAAGCGGAACGAAGTAGGGCACATATGTGATATGTGCGGGACCGAGATTAATACGTGTATGTGATACCATATTCTAATCTCGTGATATATGATATCGGTCGGTTATATGAGATATAGCCGGATTATTGAATCAAGTGTTGATTCGATAAGATGATATAAATGACATTAGTCGGTTATATGAGATATAACCGGATTATTAAATCAAGTGTTGATTTAATAATTTAATATATAATTATATATTTGATATATTAATATATATTAACTAATATTAGCTTACTTAAGAATTTATTTTCTACTTATACATTTAATATATATATATATATATGACATATATTAATGTATTCTTTTATTGTGTCATGCTTGATGATACATTGGACATGGGTGTATGAGACTCATACCATACTTAAGATAATTTTGGGAATTTA
Source organism: Agapanthus africanus (assembly GCA_030015575.1). NCBI lineage: Eukaryota > Viridiplantae > Streptophyta > Magnoliopsida > Asparagales > Amaryllidaceae > Agapanthus > Agapanthus africanus. Next base: position 165,119,428 of record CM057349.1, read on the forward strand.
ATTTCTAAGGGAAAAAACAAAATTGGGAGGAAAAAGCCATGGTTTAAGATGCTTTAGAAGCTTGTGGAACCATTGACTTAGTCCGCTAATTTTGTTTTACTCTAGATATTTATTGTTAGAAATATGTATGCCCTAGATGCCATTATTGTTGATATAGTGGATGCTTGGACATATATAGAGAGGACTTTCTTGCTCGACATGATAGTATGATATCAGGTTACCTTTATCTTAACATGTAGACTGGTATTTATACTGTCTGTCTCTTACATGTTGATAAAGCCCTTAGGATATGTACTTGACTACCAGGACTATGATGAGATCATACTAGTGGGGCCAGGGTGGTCCAAAAGTACATCCCTTAATCAGTTCCTAGTCGAGGGAATATCGAGACTAGGGCATCGATATTCCAGAGTAGACTAGTGTGTACGTTTCTTCTCCCTTAGAGGGCGATGGTTGATCCCACAACCATTGGTGTGTGACATTAAAGATTATACACATGTGCTCATTGGAGAATGAGTACACCGAACATGACTCGCCGAGAACTCCTATGTGGTAGTATACCTATCGTCAGATAGCAGTCCTCTGGTGACACTGGTACAGGTTAGTCTGTAGACCCGAGATCGTCATAGAGTCTTATGTGGCTCCCACTGTGTTTTGATTTCCTCCCTACCACGCTCAAAGGAGACGTGCAAACAGGTGGATTTTGGGTACAATCCCGAGTCGCATGGAGGCAATGAGTGATAGGAGGGGTTTCGTCTCTCCCGGTATTGGGGGTTGATGTTGCGCTATGCTCGATTGGTTATAACTGGAAGTCCCTGGCCAGGGATGCTTATGAGATTTACTGATAAGTGTTATCAGTAGTTTCTTGAACCGTTATAGGCCAGACATCGGCATGACTTATCACGTTACTGGGGTCTGACGTTTACCGCCCCTAGACATGATATATGACATATCAGACGAAAAAACCGGACTGTACGGTAGTGTTACTGATAGGCTTCATGGAGACTATGGACGAGCTTGCTTGTTGATCTTCATATCGCTCAATATCCGGGTAGCCGTTACGTCCAGCTAGTACCGCTGACGGCTTGTAGGTGACCGATATGATCATCACATACTGCTGGCATATTGACGAGTCTTTAGAGTCCCACGCAGAAGTTCCCTAGTTCAAGTGAAATGAAGTAGGACACATATGTGATATGTGTGTGGTCCTGATTAAATACGTGTATATGATGCCATATTGTAATATGGCAGTTATCTGTTATCGGTTCGGTTATATGTGATATAACCAGATTGTCGAATCAAGTGTTGATTTGATAATGTGATATACAAATAAATGATATTAGTCGGTCATATGTGATATAACCGGATTATTATCTCATGTGTTGATTTAATAATGTGATATACATTATATGTGATATAATCATATCTTAACTAATACCATTAACTCACTAATTATTCTTCATTATATATATATTAATATATATATATATATATATATAATAATAATAATGATGATGATGATGATGATGATGATGAAGCATGGCTTGATTTTCTATTTTTGAGAAAAATAGAAATGAGGTGTAAATTGAGAGCATGGTTGCAAGTATGGGAGTTATATTTGTTTATTCATCTTGACTCACTATTCAAGCATGGTTGCAATTTTATATTGCAAAATTCCATACTTGAATGAGTGGGGGTCAAGAGTTGCCATTCATTCTAAGCTCATTCATAACACTTAGCCATTTTCTTGAGTTGCTCCCATGGTTGCTCTCTAGCTTCTTCATCTTCTTCATTGCTATTATTCAAGCTTCAACCCTCACATGAGATGTGAATCATGAAACTTGAACACAAACATGTGAGCTTTAACATCCCCTACTTCACCATCCTACACTTGACTAGCGATCGAGTGTAGCGGGTTTCCTACGCTAAAGAGTTTAGTGTAGAGGTAGCTTGAGGTGGAGGGACTTCGCGTGGATCATCTTCGACACGAAGATCATCGGAAGAAGCTCGTCCAAAGCCTCAAGTGGAGATTAGTGGAGTCGCGGGACTACTACACGGAGCATCTAGAGTGAAGGACCCAAACTACAAAGGTTGTATGCTCTTTTCTTTTCTTTAGTTTATCACATCACAAAGGCAAACCATAATATTCTAGCAAAGATCTTGTTAGTCTAACTTAGCACCTAATAAAATTTGAATTTGGCATGCTTGATACCTCTAGAGCCTCATGGTGGTGTTAAGGTCGACTTTCATGGTATCAAATCTAAGTTAGAACATTAGGGTAACTTGTAGCGACGTTAGAAATCCGTTGTTTTTGTCGTGCAAAAACTGCCGATAAAAACAGTTTTCCAAAATAATGTTTTGAGTTGTTTGCACACCCCGTGGGCTCACGGTTTGAACCGAGAAGCCGCGGGGTGGAGCGTGCTCACCCCGAGGATACCCCGGAGGGGACCGAACGGCTGGGCTCACTCCCTAAGACCACCACAAGGTGGTCTTGGCGGTGGGGACCCGAAACTGCCCCACCTTAGGCAGTTTCGGGTCTGCCTCACCCCCTGGCCACCTCATGGTGGCCTCGGGGGTGGGGTACCCCTTCTAAGCCTCCTATTCGATAGTTAATTTTTGGATCTTCGCCCCCGCGAAGATTCGGGCGGGTTTCGAGTTCGTTTCGACTCCCGGATTGGCTTAAAACGATCGGTTTTGGAACTTTAGCTCACTGGATTTTTCAAGTCTTGGAAAAATTGGTTAAGTTTGCTAAATGCGTGCGGAATTCTAATGTCGCGGTTACTTTACAAGCTTTGTGATGTGTGTGATACAATTATTAGAATCCGGATTAATTAGTTTTATGAAAACTAGTTAGTATATTGTAAAGCTAGTCGTTTAGTCTCAATTGATCGATTGCCACGAAGTTTTGGTTCGGATCAAAACTCCGTCACAATTGTGTATTGTACGCGATCACTAAGCTGGGAATCTTATTGAATTATCCGACAACCAATTGAAAAGAGTTTTCAATTTGAGACTAAAATGCAAGTTTTATAAGTTAGGCATGAAATCCGGAATATGAGATATTTCGGGTTTACGATGTCTAAGGATATTGCGGATTCTAATTATTGTAGTTTTTCAATTTCTTTTCTGCAACCATAAGTGTAATATGTGGGGTATCCCAATCTTGTTGCTATATGTCAACTAGTTTTAGAGATACGCATATTTGCTTACGTTGATAATATGTGATATCATGTGTTGCTGTTGATATGATTTATTGGATCGTCGTGAAAGAATAGCCGGGTTTTTTTTGTGAGATGAGAGTTTTTATTTTCATTGATGTAAAATCTGTATGTAATATTCTTTTATTGGGGCACTTCCGGGTTGAGGATGATGTCACCATTGTTGTATATTATTTACTTTTCCGCATTAGGATAGACCCAAGACGGGGAGCACAAGTAACCGGGTTCTAGAGTCCAGTGGGAGACCATCTCAAGGAGTTGAGACCGGGTCTCCTAAATCTAGAATTGGCAGGGTTACTTACCACTCTCGTAGGGGTCTATGGGATGTGGGTTTGGCTATTCATCACGGCCGTGGAATCCGTGTTTTACATTACTGGCTAAATTTAAAACACGGACATCCTAGTATATCTAATATTTCATATGTTGCTTCTGCTGCTTAATTCTGTGATGTTGATCATATAACTGCATGAGACGAATGTAATATTATATATATGATATATAATAAACGTTGCTTATGTTTTGCACCCGCGCTAGTCCAGCCCCCGCTCTGCCGGTAGTTAAGTAAGATAACGGTGCATGACGGGGCCCCGTGGCGAATGCTGATGGCATACGTGTACGTTCTATTTTCGTTTCATTTTTCTGTAATGTTTAAGAAACATTAATTGATGGGACTTCATTAATGAGATTAATGAAAAGAAAGAAACCAAAAGATGTTGTAGAATCAAATTTTCAAAAAGGGTATTTCTAGTTCTTGCTTTGCATAGTGGTATTCCTTGATGGATATCCAACACCTCATTCGATGAGGAAAGAGTCGAGATCCCTTCACCGGGAGTGACCTCTTTAGCGAAACTAGCAAATGCTACAACCTACTCGGTTTTGTCTTTTGATTGCTTCTCTAGTTCTTGCTTTGTATAGTGGTATTCATGAATATCCCGCACCTCATTCGATGAGGAAAGAGCCGAGATCTCTTCACCGGGAGTGACCTCTTTAGCAAAACTAGCAAGAGCCTCAAAAACACTCCTTTTCTAAATCACTAGATTCTACAATGATATCAAGTTCATTATGCTCATGGTTTTCTTAAAACTCTGCGTAGCCCTCCGTCATTTCAGATAAGTACTATTTAGTATTCGTGCTGCGTTTGTTGACCTTGTCAAGGCGTAGTGTGCGGTAGCTGATTAGTGCTTATCTGCCAGCATGAGATGCGATTAGGTTAGGGTAGTCGTGCGGCCTTGTTGACCTTGTCAAGGGTCATGCGGGTGGGTTTAATTCAATCAAGAAATGACGGGTTGAACTTGGCTAGCACTTACGATTTGTTGACCATAGCCAAGGTCATAAGTTGCTAGGGGTAAAAACATTATCAGGAATTTCAAGTGTTGAAATTTGCAATGAGATTGCATACCTTCTATATGATAGTTGGATCCCGATACCCACTGCGAGTAAGAGTTACTCCTGGGAGAGTTTGCACTTTACAATTAGCTAATTAAGTAGGTGTCTAGAAACGTGTCAACGGGGTTATGCCTCTAGGAAAACGAGGTTTATTTTAATTAGGTCCATGCGAAAGCATGAGAACTTCCCTTGGAGTACCGATACCTGCCTAGTCGAACGATTGGAGAACCTGTAGGGTGTAATTAATCCCGGCTAATCTTACCATTTAGGGTTTGAAGGAAGATTTGATAAAAACAGTGGGAGCCATCCTGATTAGATAAAATAACCAATCTAATCTTGCAAAGAGCGCGCGCAAAGTGGTTATCCTTCTCTCTCTCCTGGTAGCGACCAATGACATGCCTTAATCAAGATAATAATATGGATATATTGACCGTACCTACTTATTATACTGGGCTAGGTTTCGCTCTATCTTATGATTGTCATAAGTCTAAGCAAGAAATAAGGGAATATTCGGATTCCCACACCACCCAAACGAAGAAAAAGCATGTTGATGCATTGTCTTCCAGTGTGTTCGTAACCAAGAACTATTTCTCAGTTTACTCTACGTCCTGGGTATGGGATACCGGATCAGGATCCCACACATGTAATTTATTACATGGGCTATAGACAGGTAGAGAACTGGGAAAGGGTGATATGTCTCTAGTAGTAGAGATGTTGCAATTGTTTCGGCCAAAGCAGTTGGCAGATATCACCTGGTGTTACCAACTGGTAATACATTGATTCTTAGCGACTATTATTTTGTACCAATAATATTGTGAATATTTTCCTAAATCAAGTGTTGATTAGGTAAGATACGTTGTATAATATTATACACGTTCTGAATCAAACTACAGTTCCAAACGTACAGAACACACACAAGAGGAATAGTTCAGAAATGAACGAAGTCTTCTTGTGGCATTGTAGACTAGGTCATGTCGATGAAACAAGACTAGCTGAAGATCCATAAGGATGCATATTTGAATCTGTTCGAATTTACATCTTATGAAACTTACCAGTCATGTCTCAAAGGCTAGGTGACCAAATCTCCGTTTACAGGAAACAGAGAAAGAACTACTAAACTCTTGGACAGATACATAGTGATGTATGCGGTCCTATGTCTACATATGCCAAGATTGGTTCCGCGTACTTTATTACATTCACCGATGTTCTCTCAAGATACGGACATGTGTTCTTGTTGAAACACAAAACTGAATCTTTTGAGAATATCAAGGAAGATAATACGAAATAGAGAACCGGATGGGTAAAGGTATTCATGTTAGTGTATATGCCCTAGAGGCTATTATTGTATCATACTGGATTGTATATTACTTAATGGAAGCTTGGGATATTCACAGTAGTATTGACAGTCTTGCTCAAAATGGTAGTATGCTACTTGGTTTGTTTCTACTTCAATATGTGTATGTGTTTCTTTTAACATATCGCTTATACATATTAGTAGAGCCCTTAGGATCTTTGCTTGATTACCAGCGTTGTGGTGGCAGTCACACTAATGGGGGCTGGGTAATCTACAAGCACATCCTTATACAGGTCCCTAGTCGTAGGATTATCGAGACGGTGCATCGATACTCCGGAGTAGACTAGTGTATACGCTTCTCATCCCAGTAGGGGAGATGGTCTGTCCCAGAGCCATTAGTACGGATACTGGAGATAGTATGCAGGTGCTCGTTAGGTTACGAGTACACCAGAAAGGACTTGTCGGGAATTGCTGGTTGGTACTATACCTATCGTCAGGTAGCAGTTCCCAGGTGACATGAGTATAGCTTGGTCCGTTGACTTGACACTGCCACTTCGCCTCGAGTGTGTTCCTACTGTACTTTGATTACTACCCTACCATGGCTCTATTGAGCTGTGCAAACAGGTAGTAGTTGGGTGCAGTCCCGAAGCACTTGGAGGCAGTGACGGTTAGATAGGATTTGTCTCTCCCGGTATTGGGGGTTGATATCGCGCTGTGTTTGGAGAGCCATTACGCAAAGTCCTTGGCCAGGGCAAGTGAGATTTACTGGTAAGTACTCCAGTAGTTTCTCAGGGTGTAATGGGCTACACTCCGACACGACTTATACCGCTATTAGGGGTCTGACGTTTACCGCCCCTCTAGGCCCGATATGCGATACTCTTAGACAAACAGACCGGACTGTACGGAGATTGTCACATTCAGGCTCAATAGGAGTTCGGATGGGTTTCCTCATTGACCTTCTTATCGACATCTACCTGGGGCCGTTACGTACAGCTAGTACCGCTTGCGGCCTGTGGTTAAACCCACTGCCAGCGTAGTGTCGAGTCTTTAGAGTCCCACACAGAGGGTTTTCCACCTTTGGGCGAAACGATGTAGAGGTCGTATGGTTTTACGACAGGGTTCGTTCACATAGGCGTACTCGTGCGTGTTTGGTGTTCGGGCGGTTGATACTAGTGGGCTTTGGTTTAAGCCGGATCCTAATATTATATTTTGGATTGGTTTAGTCTCATTGCATTCGTGTTTCTCGGAACACGGATGTGGGTATGTATATACGGATGACAGAGGTATAGAATGAGACACCTCATTAGGGTTTTGACCATTGACTTGATTAAAACCATTATGAGGTGGAGGAAATTGTTTACTAAGTTTTATTAAAGATAATTGTGTCATGGCTAAATGGTTTGACCATTTGACTATGCTGACTATTGTTGACTTAGATATTTTTGTTGAGCACTAGATATTTTGCTTAGCATTAATTGTGACATGATAATGGTCAAATCAAAAGAGCCATTACAATTATCCTAATAAAACTTGGTTTTCTCTTTCCTAAAAAGAGAGCTCTCTTCATTATTCTTTTCTCATTCTCTCTCAAGGTTCTCTCCTTCTTCCTCTCTCAAGACCTAGTGTTTCATGAGTTGAAAATCAAGGGCCATTGAGACCTAGCCACCAAAATCCTTCTCTACTCACTCTAGGATACTTAGTCTAGCACACAAAGTACCCTAGTTACTTCATTATAGATGTTGGAGCTCAAGGTAGAGACCTTCGGGTGGATCTTCTTTGACGTGGAGAAGCCGGTGAGGAGGCACCATCCACCACCACTCCAAAGAGCTCACAACAAGGAGAAGCACAACAAGGAGAAGAAGGACTTGTAGCTTGAGGTATAATTATCTAACATAGTAGTTAGAACTCCTAGTTAGTTTGTTAGTTAATGTTTAGCAAAGATCCTCATGGGTAGTATATGTTACCTTGTAAAGAAAAATTCGATTTTTACCTATTCCGCCTCCCCGTTAACTGCCGGGGTGAGTAACATAGACTTACAATTCAAATCCTTCAATATGATCGGGGAGAAGAATACTGGAGTACGGAGTTCCGAGACTATTCAAAAGACAATGAGATTCTCTCTCAGTTTACTCCTCCGTATACACCACAGCATAACGGTATATCGGGGTGGAGGAATCGCACCATATGAGATATGGTGTGCTCTATGACGAGTACTGCTGAGTTACCTATTTCCTTTCAGGGACATGCACTTGAGAAGATGCATACCTATTGAATAGAGTTCCGATCAAATTCGTTGCCTACCACTCCATATGAGATATGGAATGGGAAGAGACCATCTCTTAAACTAGTTAAGATATGGGGTTGTCCGGCCTATGTTGAAAAGCAAAATCCGGATAAGCTCGAGGCAAGTTCAGTTCTGTGCAAGTTTGTAGGATATCCCGACCATTCAAGAGGGTATATCTTCTACCACACCGAGGAACAAAAGATGTTTTGTTTCTCGACATGCCACCTATTTAGAAAAGGAATTTCTTGTCAAAGAAATTAGTGGCGATGAGGTAGAACTAGAAGAAGTTCCAGCAAAACAAACTATAACTGACGATTTGTTGGAACCGGAGGATTCAATAGTCCCCGACGAACCGCAGCCACTCCGCAGATCTAGTAGGGTTCCTCATCCACCTGAGAGATACTACGGTTTTCTCATAGACGGTGGGAGCGAGGATTGCATCATGAAGATGATGACCCAACTAGTTTCGAGCAGGTCATCACAAGTGGAGACTATATGAAATGGCTGGATGCTATGCGATCTGAGATGGAATCCATGTACAGCAACAAAGTATTGACTTTGCATGTTGCTCCTGAAGGGGTAAAACCTATCGGGAACAAGAGAATCTTTGAGAAAGATAATTTGGTGTAGATGGAAAAGTTGAGACTTTCAAAACTATTCTTAAGTCCATCAGGATCCTACTTGCCATTGTTGCATACGATAACTACGAAATCTGGCAGATTGCACGTCATAACCGCTTTTCTAAATGGTGATTTAGAAGAGAGCGTGTATATGACACTGCCAAAGGGCTTCGTAGACAGTGGGAGCAGCGGAAGCATGTGCAAGCCGCTTAAATCCATTTACGGGTTAAAGAAGGCATTGCGGAGATGGAACATATGTTTTAATGAAGCTGCCAAAGAGTTTGACTTCATCAAAAAGGTAGATGAACCATGTATAAATAAGAAGATTGTAGAGAGTATGGTTGTCTTCCTCGTATTGTACGCGGATGACATACTCTTGATAAGAAAGGGTGTTCCTATGCTACACTCGGTCAAGCACCTCTTATCACACAGGTTCTCCATGAAAGATCTAACTGATGTCTCCTACATCTTGAGGATATAGATCTATAAAGATAGATCTAAATGGATTTGGGATTGTCCCGATCCAGGTACACAGTGTTAGTTATATGTATGCCCTAGAGGCCATAACTGTACATGTGATGTATATTGTAGTGGATGCTTGGACATATATAGGGAGGACTTTCTTGCTCGACATGATAGTATGCTGTCTGGTAGCTCTTTATCTTAACATGTACACTTATTGTCTCTCTATTACATATTGATAAAGCCCTTAGGATGAGTACTTGACTACCAGGGCTATGATGCAGATCGTACTAGTGGGGACATGGTAGTTGGTAAGTACATCCTTCAAACGTTCTTAGTTGTGGGAGTATCAAGACAGGACATCGATACTCCACGCTTCTCGACCCATATGATGGGCGATGGATGATCCCACCTCCATTGGTGTTTGACATCAGAGAAGGTATACGGGTGCTCAGTGGAGACTGGGTACACTGAACGGACTCGCCGAGAACTCCTAGATGGTATTATACCTATCGTCGGATAGCAGTTCTCTGGTGACACTGGTACAGGTTAGTCTGTAGACCCGAGATCGTCATAGAGTCTTGTGTGATTCCCACTGTGCTTTGATTTCCACCATACCACGGTCAAGTGATTGTGCAAAAATGTGGTTTTTGGGTACAGTCCCGAGTCACATGGAGGCAATGAGCGATAGGAGGGGTTTCGTCTCTCCCGGTATTGGGAGTTGATGTTGCGCTATGCTCGATTGGCCATAACAGGAAATCCTTGGCCACGGTTGCTGAGATCTACTAGTAAGTGTTATCAGTAGTTTCTCGAACCGTTATGGACCTTGCATCGACATGACTTATCAGGCTATTGGGGTCTGACGTTATACCCCTCCCCCAGGCTGTGATATGCGACATATCAGATAAAGAGACCGGACTGTACGGTAGTGTTACTGATTGGATTCGCAGGAGTATGAGCAGGCTTGCTTGTTGATCTTCTGATCGTTCAATACCCGGGTGGCCGTTACGTTTAGCAGACCGCTTGCGGCTTGTCGGTGTTTGATATGATCATCAACTACTGCCGGCGTATTGACGAGTCTTTAGAGTCCTACACAGAGGTTTCCTGGTTCATGCGAAACGGAGTAGGAGCACATATGTGATATGTGCGGGACCGAGATTAATGCGCGTATGAGATACCGCATTCTATTCTCGCGACTTGTGACATTGGTCGGTTATATGTGATATAGCCAGGTTATCGGATCAAGTATTGATTCGATAAGCTGTTACATTTGATATTAGTCGGTTATATAGGATATAGCCGGATTATTAAATCAAGTGTTGATTTGATAATTTAATGTATAATTATATATTTGATATATTATATTACATTAACTAGTATTAGCTCACTTAAGATTTCTTTTCTCACTTTTGATATACTTTGCATATATGTGATATATGTATTGTTTTTTTGTACACATAAATATATATGTGATATATATTCATGTGCCATGCTAGGTTACACATGCAACAAGGGTGTATGATAATCACACCATGCTTAGGTTTATGTTTGGGTTTTATTTATCATTAAGTAATTCACAAATCATTTGAATTAGTCATGCTTGAGCTTGGAGAAGCTAGTAGAACATTGACTTATTCAACTTGTTTGTTTAGCTTAAGATATTTGTTAACCCAACGCTTAACCTTAGACTATGGTTTATTCTCTACATGAGTTAGGCATGATATAATAACTCACCATGGTTGCATTTCTAACCTCATGAGATTATTCTTCATCACTTCATCATTTTCATCTTCATCTTCCTCTTGAAAGCTCACTAGCTTTTGATCAAGTGATGGAATTTGTAACATTTCAGAAAAATAAAATATTATTTTTGGGAATTTTTATAATTTAATAATAAAATATTGAATATTTTAATAAGGCGGTATAATTAAATACCGATAAATTGGGAAAAATTTGGAAAATTACGGAAATTACTAAAAAGAGGGTGCTTTTTGTGATTTAAGCAAATTATGAAATTTTACGATTTATTATACACTAATTTTGTGCTAATCACGATTAAAAATCGCTAATCGGACTTTAAGCGTGTTTTGTGCACATGCCTTTTTTTTCACACTTGTTACATTTTCTCATACATGATTTTGGGTGTATGGTTATTTGTTATGGGTTTACTATTGTAAAGAAAAGAAAAGAAAAGAAAGCAAGAAAAAGAAAGTCAAAGGGGACACAATGATGGCAAGGGGTATGGGCATGAGAGAGAGAGAGAGATGTGAGGGATCAACCATGGTATGGCTCTTGGTCACACTTCATCATCTTCTTCATTTTTTTTCTTTCCTCTCCCTCTCAAAGCTGCTGCCCTCTCTCCCTCTCCTTTAAATTCCTCACTACACCACCCAAAAACAACCCAAAACCCCATCCCCGTTTCACAAAAAGCATGCACAAGCTCAAGGGAAGCACATTGGACCAAGAAAAATCAAATTTTGAGGACTTTGGGCAACTCAAGAAAATTCTTGAGTTGCTAAATGAGGTATTTCCTTCACCCTTACCATAGTTTTCCATTCACTTTAGCACCTGTGTTTGTTTGGAACCGATATATCGATGTTTAGTGAACTTAGAAATTTCTAGTTAGGGTTAGGGTTTGAATTGAGTTGTAAAGTGAAATTGAGGTTAGTAGTGATCTTAAACCCCTGTTAGTGATATCATATTGGACTAAAACCTGAGACTTAACCCCGGAATATGAACTTTGAAAATCTACCAATATTGAAATTGTGGATTCTGTGTGAGTGTAATGAAATCTGCTAACACTCGGGGATCTGAAAAATTATTTTGTAAGGACAGTGATACATGCAGGCACCTAGGAAGCTACCATGAAAACCCTAGCCCCTACCTCCCTAACCTGGCCGCAGATTTAACCCAGATGGCCGCAAATTGCGGCCTGGGTTCTACCATTTTGATTCGTATTTGTTCTGTAGCTCCATTGCCTGTAAACTAGACCCTTGGCATATGCAAAATTGACTAATTTGACATAGGGTAAAATCTGGGACCATTTTCAAGAGTTGCTGTATTGATTCAGGGTTTCGTTTCTCGTATTTTGAATTCTGGATTTTTGTATCTGTGTTTTGTCTCGATCACTTGACGTTTGTACGACGATATCGAGGGTTTTTGGTGGTTTTGAAAGCGTGGTCCATGGGTTCTAACCTATAGGCCTTTAGCGTGTCGTTTTGGTTTTCCGATGTGATTTTAATGCGCATTTGTGATTGTGTATATGTGTAGGTACCCCCACGTGATGTCGAGACGTTGAAGATGAAGATGGAGACATTGGCATCGGCACACAAGATGCAAGGTGAGTAGATTTATATCTATGGGGAGAAGTCGGGTGGATGGCGTATAGCACCCCCGCAAAGTTGTGAGAAAAGAATGGGATATGTTATATATATTTTTATATGTTAGGATGTGATATGAGCCTTAACAAGAAAGTTTTAGGAGATTAGGGGTTAGTGTTAGCGAGTATGGATGAAAGGACTCTAGTCGATTTCTTAGTCCCGAAACCCTAGGGTAAAGATTTGCACACACGCACATACACATACTCGCATACTTTGATATTCTTGTGCATATTAGGGACATATTTAGATTGGTATATTCACATGCTTGGATGACGAGAATGTTGTATGATACTTGGGGATGAGTCGATATGATCGGGCATGATGCCGTAAGATATTTAAGGTGTGACCGAGATATGTCATGATGTTATAGCGGATCGTTGGACGACGATACCATGTGAATGGTGATATTTATATGATAGTTGACATGTGATCGAGATATGAGATAAGATATGTTATGATATTTATAATAGATCGCATTGGGCGATGTATACTTCTATATGATGATATGTGTTGAAGACATCGGATTGTATGAGGCTGTAGATCAGTAGTCAGATCATGATTGTATTGATGATATTAGTATTGTACTAGACCTAGATCAGTACCCCTGTTCACGATTGGTGATGATGATGATACCTGATGAATAACGAGATAAATGTGATAATTGACCCGTACCCAGATTCGGGATGCCGTACAACGGATTTACCGTATGAGCTATTTTGATATTAGATCCGCACTCTTGACTCGAGGATGTCATATTGTATTAGGGTATCGTATGGGATACTACTGAAGCGAGATCACCGACTACAAGATGTATACAGATCGACTCAGATTTAGGTGGTTTCCATACCCCTTTCGATTGGTTGTTAGTTAGACCTGTAGTTTACCTAGTAGATGTTAGACTGGACCCGAGTCATACCTATTTCCAAAACTAACGAATCGTGAGGATTTTAAACACATGTCAAGGGATACTACGGATATTTCAAAAGACGTACCTTTTCTTAAAAACACCGTAGCCTTATTTTCAAAACACCACGATTCGTACTATTTCAAACGGCAAAACAGTATAACACAGGTGTAGCGATGTGGATTCTTATTGTTACGTTATCATTCATGTTCCGCATATTATTGTTGCAATTACTATTCATTTCCATTTATCATGTTGTTTTCGTCTCATTGCATGTTTATTGTGTACTTAGTGATTATGAACCATGCTGTCAGGACACCAGCACCATTACCGATGATGCGTGTGTTCCACATACACTTACTTGCCGGCTCACACACATCATCATCGGTAATTGCCATGTCACGTACACTTTAGAAAGTACTATTTCTTGACATAGCTTGCTAAGTTGATAGTTGCAATATGTTATAGCTTTCAGATGCTAGTTTAACTATTGCATTCATTGCATGATATCAGATGCATTCATGTATCCATTGATTATGCAGTATTATGGAGTTTTATGCCGATATTCACTGTTTACTTGCTATTGATGATTGGATTTCGGATTTTCATGAGATTTCCTGGATTTGGGAGAAAACCGCAAGAATATATATAAAAACTTCTCTCCCTCTCTCTCTTTTTAAAATGAAAAGTGTGGTTTTCTCATGATGTATGAGTCGTCCACCATGATATTTTCTCGGTTATGAGATGGATTTTGAGACCCGATTCGAGAAGTTGGATGAACCGTTTGCGGGTACATGGTGGACCCGGTAAGGTACCCCGGGGCAAGAAGATCGAGGTGTAAACGATGAGCCCGGCAGGGGCAGACTGCCTACCGGTGATATTATTTGGACTCGTCGGATATCCGGAGGATACCGACCGGAGTCACGAGAAGGATATAGGCTGACCCGTACTGCCGGAGCCCACGGGCCGATCCCGCAGATGATACGGAGCCTGAGATATATGAGGATTTACATGCCGATGCTGGGCACAGGTTTCATGATTGAGATACTGAGACTTATGTTTTGTGTCGATACTTGACACTGATTTCTCTGTTGATTTCATTGGTGATAACCGATTGATATACATATAGAAATCTCATTGAATAAAGAAAAACAGTTCTTTGATTCATGATGTACTTTGTTCTCAGTATATGCATCTGTACATCATATTAGTGACATGTTGTTACCTGAGGCACTGACACGAGTTCTTGGTATCACACTATATGGATAGGTGTTTACCCTTACCATTACATTATGCTTCAGGCCATATGATATTTATTTGAGGATATTACTGATCGTATGACCTAGGATTGCGTTATACATGCGATTTCTACTCGTAGATGTTTTCTACTCACGAGTTGGCAACTCACCCCTGTTGTGCCACAGTTTCTTGCAGGTTTTTCCGCACAGGTTTCGTTGCGGTTTTGCTGGCACACTGTCCCTTCCGAGTGATTACTTTGGTAGGTGGGATCTTTTGCATCAGGACCACCATTGTATATTTGTTATTTCAGTTGTATCTAGTAAAACTCCATCAACCAGACATGCATATTTTATTGACTTAGAGACTAGTGATGTACTTATTTCGACCTTAGAGCCGCGCTTGTATTATTATGGATTTCATATTGTTTTGAGTTTCCTTTTCAGTTTTGATCCTCGCCCTTCGGCGTTGTATATTATATTGCATTGTGTGGTTTTGTCCGCCGGTTGGCGAAGAGCTAGCTCCCGCTTGGGGATGCCTTTATTCATCATTTATGCTTTATCAGGTTTTGTACCCGTTTGGGGTCAATATTTACAAAGGAAACTCTGCCGAAATTTTTAGAAAGACTTATGATTTTAAAAATGCATATTTCGGCTTATGTTGCTAAACTACTTGATTTAAATTGGGTTTTCCTTCACTCTACTGCTTTACTTGGTTTGGATTTCTGGGTTTTGGCTTACTTAGATTACGTACGCCTCTAGACGTTTCGTAGTTTAAGTGCCGGTCATGTTCCGTACTTTTCGGGTTGCGACAAAGTTGGTATCAGAGCGTTAGGTTTTACCTTCGGAGTGTAGGATGACCCTTGGTTGATGGAGTAGGTAGCTTTAGTAGAGTGACGTACCATACGTATGTTCCGCGGCATATTTACGATACGTTACTCCGCTTAAGAAGCCTTAGGATATACATTTCCTTGCACAGTGTTATATTCCTTCCTATGATCTAGCCTCATCGGTACCAGTTATATTTTTGTTACCACGGTTGCACGGGCACAGAGAGTTACGGCTAGAGTTGCGGTCAGCACGAGCTCGTCACGAATGAGGACTGACCAGGGCGTAATTCCGGCGACACACGATTGCAGAGATGTGTCCTTTTATTGTGTTTTCGCGCCATGAGCGTTTGATGGATCGTTGTATGAGATTTCTCGGACGTGCAGATTTGCACCGGAGGATTGAGTCACTGATAGAGGCCAGCAAGGATGTGATGACCATTGATGTATAGCTTATTCATGATGATTGAGGCATTGTTCAACGTGCAGACGAATGAGTCAGTTGTTGCTGTGAACGATGAGATATTGCCCCAGATGTTGGAGCTATTGCAGTACGAGTTGTACTTAGAGATATAATAGAAGGTCGCTAGTCACCCGAGGATGAATGACTCTGACATGTGGTTCGTTCGCTTACCCCGATGTGAGGTCATCAGATAGATTGATCCTAGCTAGAGACGACTTCACGCGGATACGTTGAGAGTCGACAGAGGCGATCGAATGTCAGAAACCCATATTCCAAGTTTAAAGTATTTGGAAAGACATGCAAGCAATTCTCTGGACCCTCCAGAAGAATGAAACCCTAACTCGACATAATGACCGTGAGAAAGTCTTTGAATCTTAGGGTTTGCGGCAGTTCCGCGGTGCCATTAGTGAGGCTTGGGTTTGCTCTTCTACGGCTGGTCCACCGATGCTGTGGTATGTACTCGATACTATTAAACTGTACCCAAGAGTTGAGCTCTTGGGGGATTATGAGGTTTTGACGAATCGATTGAATGGTTCGACTTCATTCGGATGCTATGCGATGGGATGCATTGCTTGGGAGACTCCAGATACGAGTATAGCCGTTGGAGCACAGTCCATGCAGCCACGATGAGGCGAGTCCGAAGCAGTCGACAGTGGAGACAGGTGGAGTAAGAGGTTCGTACGAGATCTTGATGAGATGACGTTCCACTCCGCCGATATCAAAGATATGATACGCATGCAGAGGCGTTGTATATGGATATATCTTCCAGAAGGAGTCGCGATGAGTATACAGACGTTCCGGAACAAGAAACAGATTTAGTGAAGGGTGATAACTTTTGGACAGTTCGGCAGAGACGAGATTTGGGACAGACCTCGACAGGACCCTTCTGGAATAATGCATGAGAAGATTTGGACCCAGGAGTGGTCATTTTACGCACACCAGCAGGCCAGAGTTCGGCATCGTCGATGAGGCATGTTACGAGTGACCACGACAGTTGGCCAGAGACTCTTAGAGGATGTGCTGAGCGAGACTATTCCGCCATACTTGATTTCGGTATTTTGGGCGATCTATTCGCATGATTGAGTTTCATGATATTCGTTTTCGTGCCTTGGTTGCACATGTTTATGATTTCATGGATTTCATACAGTTGGGTTGATTTTGTGCATATGATATACACACGACTTGATTTTCGCACATGATATTTGTTTTGGGCACCTTGTGCACCTGATTGGATTTGTGCATGTTCGGCGCTTAATATTGGATTTCATGATTTCGTGCATGATGGATGCACCTGATTTGGATTTTCGCGCATGTTGGACGCATGTTATGAGATGCGGTTTTGGTGCACACCAAATGCACTAAATCGAGATTCTTCGTGCATATCAGATGCACCTGTTTTTACTGTCAGGCACGCACGTTGCCTCTGACAGGTGGTTCGTGCACACCCGTTGCACTTAGATATGGTTTTGTGCACATGTTTTGCACCTTCATGGATTTTGATTTCCGTGCGCACCAGACGCACGTAGCATTATATGCACATTTCGAGATTGATTCTTATGGAGCAGTACGTTTTATGATATTTACTATTTGTTTTCATACTGAGCAGAACTAGTCAGAGGACAGTACCTGGATGTATTTTGCATGCATTGATAGTTATCGAAGGGATTTCCAAAAAGAGAGCTATAGTCTCAGTATTTACCTACGTGTCTGAGATGACACGAAACGTTTAAAACAAGGAAACTCTTCTAAATTGTTTTCAAAATGGCGGTACGTGCATGTAAACAAAGGATATATATATAAAGTTATTTTCTTACTAGAGACGTCCGCCACTATGCAGTGTTATGTGCATCGCACAGCGACTTAAAACGGTTTGGCATGCATTTCCTTCCAGTGTTTATATGTATAGTGTTGATGTATATCATATTAGTATTCGTATTGGATTTAGACATTGATATCTTCCCCATGACTCCGATGATTGCGGGATGCTTGATGGAGTTTTGTTTTTGAGTTATCTGCTCATTGTTCATGCGCATGCATTGCGCTATGATGCGCCTTATGTATTGATGATTTCGGAGCCCCGACGACTTGGACTTTTTACTGAAATGTTTTAGTATTGAGGGGTTTAAATTTAAATTCGGGGACCGAATTTCTTTAAGGGGGAAGATTGTAACATTTCAGAAAAATAAAATATTATTTTTGGAAATTTTTATAATTTAATAATAAAATATTGAATATTTTAATAAGGCGGTATAATTAAATACCGATAAATTGGGAAAAATTTGGAAAATTATGGAAATTACTAAAAAGAGGGTGCTTTTTGTGATTTAAGAAAATTATGAAATTTTATGATTTATTATATACTAATTTTGTGCTAATCGCGATTAAAAATCGCTAATCGGACTTTAAGCGTGTTTTGTGCACATGTCTTTTTTTTACACTTGTTACATTTTCTCCTACATGATTTTGGGTGTATGGTTATTTGTTATGGGTTTACTATTGTAAAGAGAAGAAAAGAAAAGAAAGCAAGAAAAAGAAAGTCAAAGGGGACACAATGATGGCAAGGGGTATGGGCATAAGAGAGAGATATGATGGGTCAACCATCGTATGGCTCTTGGTCGCACTTCATCATCTTCTTCATTTTTTTTCTCTCTTCTCCCTCTCAAAGCTGCTGCCCTATCTCCCCCTCCCTCAAATTCCTCACTACACCACCCAAAAACAACCCAAAACCCCATCTCCGTTTCACAAAAAGCATGCACAAGCTCAAGGGAAGCACATTGGACCAAGAAAAATCAAATTTTGAGGACTTTGGGCAACTCAAGAAAATTCTTGAGTTGCCAAATGAGGTATTTCCTTCACCCTTACCATAGTTTTCCATTCACTTTAGCACCTATGTTTGTTTGGAACCGATATATCGATCTTTAGTGAACTTAGAAATTTCTAGTTAGGGTTAGGGTTTGAATTGAGTTGTAAAGTGAAATTGAGGTTAGCAGTGACCTTAAACCCCTGTTAGTGATTGTAAGTCGACGTTAGACACCCCACATGATGCGGGGAGGCAGAATAGGTAAAACAATCATTTTGTTTAAGTTAACATCGACTAAGTTTACGGATCTTTGCTAAACCCTAACTAACAACTATCTAGAAGTGCTAAACTACTATGATAGATGATTATACCTCAAGATACTAGTCCTTCTTGTTCACCTCCTCGTCGGCCTCCTCGATGTGATAGAAGATCCACTCGAGAGTTCCTTCTCCAAGCTTTAACCTCTCACTTGAGGTAACTAGGTGGCTATGATTGCTAATCAAAGTAACCTATAGGATATGGAGATGGATTAGGGATCTATTAGTCTTGCTAATCCTTGGGATCTCAACACATGAGAGGATTAGGGTTAGGTCTTTGAAGAGAGAGAGCTTGAGGAGAGAGAATGTGCAAGTGAGAATGAATATAAATCTTGAGTCATTTGGATAAATAATGAAGCATGAAAATATCTTAGTAATAATATATAAAATTATCAACCATGCTTCATTAATTACTTTGAGGTGAATCATCTCATGACTCATGATGTAATTAATGCAAATTTCACATCATCTTCTCCACCTCATTAAGCTTAATTCATAAATGAATTAAAACATAATGAGTCACCTTTCTTCTAGAAGCTTCTCGAGTAATTACGAGAATGCCCCTCCTATCCGTAAAACACGGAAAATCTGAGACTGTATAAATCTAATAATCCAATACTAGAATCTGGCTTAAACTAAAGCCCGCTAGTAAAAACTGTCCGAACATCGTACGTGCATAAATACACGTATGTGTCCGAACTCTGTCGTAAAACCATACGACCTCTATATCGTTTCGTCTGAAGTAGGGAAACTCTCTGTGTGGGACTCTAAAGACTCGACACTACGCTGGCAGTGGGTTTAACCACAGGCCGCAAGCGGTACTAGCTGTACGTAACGGTCCCCAGGTAGATGTCGATAAGAAAGCCGATGAGGAAATCCATCCGAACTCCTACCGAGCCTCTCCGTACAGTCCGGTCTGTTCGTCTAAGACTATCGCATATCGGGCCTAGGGGGCGGCAAGCGTCAGTACCCTAAAAGCTATATAAGTCGTGTTGGAGTGAAGCCCATTACACCTTGAGAAGCTACTGGAAATCCTACCAGTAAATCTCGTTTGCCCTGGCCAGGAACTTTGGGTAATGGCTCTCCAAACACAGTGCGATATCAACTCCCAATACCGGGAGAGACGAATCCTATCTAACCGCCACTGCCTCCAAGTGCTTCGGGACTGCACCCAACTGCTACCTGTTTGCACGACTCCTTTGAGCCGTGGTAGGGTAGCAATCTAAGAACAGTGGGAACACACTTGAGATGAAGTAGCAGTGTCAAGTCTGCGGACTATGCTGTACTCATGTCACCTGAGAACTGTTAACTGACGACGCGTATAATACCAACTAACAGTTCCCTGCGAGTCCTGTCCGGTGTACCCGTAACCCAACGAGCACCTGTATACTATCTGCAGTACAACGTACTAATGGCTGTGGGACAGACCATTTCCCCTGCTGGGATGAGAAGCGTACACACTAGTCTACTCTGGAGTATCGATGCCCTGTCTCGATAATCCTACGACTAGGGACCTGAAAAAGGATGTGCTTGTAGACTACCCACCTCCCACTAGTGTGACTGCCATCACAACGCTGGTAGTCAAGCAAGATCCCAATGGGCTCTATCAATATGTATTCGCGATATGCTAAAAGAAACATATACATATATTAAGATAGATACAAACCAAGTAGCATACTACTATTTTGAGCAAGACTATTAATATAACTGTGAATATCCCAAGCTTCCATTAAGTAATATACAAACTAGTATGATACAATAATGGTTCGTAGGGCATATACACTAACAATCTCCCACTTGCACTAGGGCCATGTACTGGCGTATCGAAGACCTATTATCTCGAATAGCCTCTCGAACTGTGTCTGAGGTAATGCCTTTATGAATGGATCTGCAGTGTTCTCCTCTGTAGCAACTCTCCGGACCTCGATCTCCTGGCGATCTATGATCTCCCTGATCAAGTGATACCGCCTCAAGATGTGTCTGGACTTCTGATGGGACCTGGGTTCCTTCGCTAAAGCTATAGTGCCATTGTTGTCACAATATAGCGGTATTGGATCAGCAATGGTAGGAACCACCTGAAGTTCTGTTAGGAACTTCTTCATCCAGACTGCTTCTTTTACGGCATCGCAAGCAGCTATATACTCCGCTTCCATCGTCGAGTCAGCAACGGTGTTCTGCTTGGAACTCTTCCAGCACACCGCCCTTCTATTGAGGGTAAAGACATAACCTGACATGGACTTGGAGTCATCCGTGTCACTCTGGAAGCTGGAGTCAGCAAAAGCCTCGATCTTGAGGTCTTTTCCGCCGTAAACCAAGAACATATCCTTAGTCCTTCTCAGGTACTTGAGAATGTTCTTTACTGCTATCCAGTGCTTCTCCCCTGGGTCTGACTGATACCGGCTTACCACGCACAGTGCGTAAGCTACATCTGGTCTGGTGCACAACATTGCATACATTATAGAGCCTACTGTAGAAGCATAGGGTATAACTGACATGCGATCCCTTTCCAAATCAGTCTTGGGAGACATCTCTTTGGAGAGGGTGATTCTGTGACAAGCCGGTAAATTACCGCGCTTAGAATCTTCCATACTGAATCTTTTCAGTATAGTGTTGATATACCTGGACTGTGAAAGTCCCAACATCCTCTTAGATCTATCACGATAGATCTGGATCTCCAGAATGTAAGAGGCATCACCCAGGTCTTTCATGGAGAACCTGTGTGACAAGAATCCTTTGACAGATTGTAGCATAGGAATGTCATTTCCTATTAAGAAAATGTCATCCACGTACAAGACGAGAAATACGACAGTTCGTGCTACAATTTTACTATATATACATGGTTTATCTGGATTTTTGATAAAGTCATATTCTTTGACCGTTTCATCAAAACAGATGTTCCAACTCCGCGACGCCTGCTTTAGTCCATAAATGGACTTAAGCAACTTGCACACTTTCCTGCTCCTCCCACTCTGATTGAAACCTTCTGGCTGATCCATATAGACGCACTCTTCTAAATTACCATTTAGAAAATCCGTCTTTACGTCCATCTGCCAGATCTCATAATCATGGAAGGCGGCAATGGCAAGAAGGATCCGAATGGATTTGAGCATAGCCACTGGAGAAAAAGTTTCGTCATAATCCAAACCAGGTCTTTGACGAAAACCCTTTGCAACAAGTCTAGCCTTATAGGTTTCTACCTATCCATCTACACCAATCTTTTTCTTGAAGATCCACTTGCATCCTAAGGGTTTTACCCCATCTGGAGCAAAGTCCAAAGTCCATACTTTATTGGTGTACATGGACTCCATCTCGGTCCGCATTGCATCCAGCCATCGTACCGAGTCGCCGCTCTGGATGGCCTGCTGGAAGCTAGTAGGTTCATCATTTATCAATGACGCAATCCTCTCTATCCCCGTCTATGAGAAAACCATAGTATCTCTCAGGCGGATGAGACGGCCTACTACTCCTGCGGAGGGATGCGGGAATGTCCTGTTCTTCTGGAACTACTGGTTCTACCAAACTTTCAGTAGTAGTTTGTGGTTCTGGAATTTCTTCCAGTTCTATTACGCTCCCACTTGTTTCCTTTTCTAAAAACTGCTGTTCTAGAAAATGGGCATTACGAGAAACAAAAACCTTTTGTTCCTCTGCGTAATAGAAAAAATACCCCTTAGAGTTCTTTGGATATCCCACAAACTTACACCGTACTGAGCGTGCCTCGAGTTTGTCCGTATGCTGCTTTTTAACAAAAGCTGGACATCCCCATATCTTCAGATACTGAAGATAGGGTTTCTTCCCACTCCACATCTGATATGGTGTGGTAGGCACAGTCTTAGTAGGAACCTTGTTCAAAAGATATGCAGCTGATTCTAGCGCATAACCCCAGAAAGATCGCGGCAACTCAACATTACTCATCATGGAACGTACCATATCCAATAGGGTTCAGTTCCGTCTTTCCGATACACCGTTATGCTGTGGAGTGTATGGAGGAGTAAGCTGAGAGAGAATTCCATTCTCTTTTAGGTAACCCACGAACTCGGCACTTAAGTATTCACCACCTCGATCAGATCTCAGTGTCTTGATACATTTGCCGGTTTGGTTTTCTACTTCATTCTTATATTCTTGGAATTTCTCAAAGTCCTCGGATTTATGTTTCATTAAGAAAATGAATCCATACCTAGAGTAATCATCCGTAAAAGTAATGAAATATGAAAAACTGTCTCTTGCATGTGTAGACATTGGACCACATACATCGCTGTGTATGAGTCCTGAGAGCTCGCTCGCTCTTACTCCATATCCATTGAATGGAGTCTTTATCATCTTTCCTTTGAGACATGATTGACAAGTGGCATAAGATTGATATTCGAACGGATCCAAATATCCTTCTCTATGTAACTTAGTTAACCTTGTCTCATTGATGTGACATAGTCTATAATGCCATAAGAAAGCCTGATTTATATCTGGAGACTTTCTTTTTAGTGTGTTCTGGACATTGAAAATTTGTAATTGGTTTAATACGTATATACCGTTATCTAGTGTACCGGACCTAATCAAACCATGATTAAGGTGGATGTTAACAACATCGCTTACAAACGTGAAATCATAACCTTCTTTTGATAACAACGATACTGATATGATATTACACGTTAAACTAGGTACACAAAAACAGTTGCGCAAAACCAAAATATGTCCACTCGTCTATCCAAGGTAATAATCCCCTACGGACACAGGATTCACGCTAGCTCCGTTAGCAATCTGGAGGGTCATATCACCAACCTTCAGCACTCTACGGTTTCTCAGTGCCTGCAATGAATTGCATATATGAGATCCTGATCCGGTATCCAATACCCAGGAAGTAGAGTTGATTGACAGACAATTTTCAATTACAAACACACCTGAAGTCGAAGCCACAGCTTGCTTCGGGTCCTGGTTCTTGGCAATCCAAGCTTTGCAATCCTTCTTCCAATGGCATTTCCTACGACAGTGGAAGCACTCGTCCTTTGCCACTACTGGCACCGCAACCTTTGCCTTTCCCTTGGCTTCCATCTTACCAACACCACCTCTTGGTTTGGTAGCGGCCTTCTTCTTCCTTCCTTTGGCCCTTACCTTGGACCTAGAAGAGGAAGCACCGTGAACAAACATAGTGGATGTTTCCCTTGCTTTCTGCAAGGTACCCTCTGCACTCCTCAACATGTTAAGGAGTTCTGGAAGTTCAACTTCTTTACCCTGAATGTTGAAATTCAAGATAAACTGGGCGTAGGTGGAAGGAAGGGACTGGAGAATCAAGTCTGTATACAGCTCGTTCTCTAATGTTGTCCCGAGGTCTGCGAGCTCTTCAATATGGCCAATCATCTTAAGGACATGTTCCCCTACAGATGATCCGACGGCTATTCTCGACTGAAATAAGTTCTTCAAGGTCTCGTATCTAGCTATACGAGATTGCTCTCCATACAGTTCCTTGGTGTGGAGAAATATGTCTAGATCCATATTCTCGTGCCTCCTCTGATGCTCATTATTCATAGAGGCAAGCACGATGCACTTAGCCTTCGCGCAGTCTAAATCCCAGGTCTTGCGGATTTCCTTATCCGCGACACTGGATGCAGGACCTGGGACGGCAGGGGCCTTTGTAGTAAGGACATACCCCAATTTGTCATAGGTAATAACCATCTTAACATTCCGAAACCAATCTTTATAGTTTAGCCTTGTCAAAATATTTTTATCTAATAATAACTTAAGGCCTGTCATGTTCTGGGTCGCTGCAATGAGAGAGAGAGGGAACACTTTAGCATGATTCTCTTGCAAGTTTAGAGTGGTTTTTAGTTTATCTAAACAGGATGGCTCCCACTGTTTCTCGCATCCCTCCTCAAACCATAAAGGAAGAACTAGTCAGGACTATTCTCACCGTACAATTCTTGCTTAACCGTTCAGCCAGGTCGGTGTCGGTACTTCGAGGGAGGTTTTACGACGCTTTCGCGAAGTTCCTTAATTAAATAACCTCTTTTCTCTGGGGGCGTAGCCCCGCTGACACCTTTCTCGACACCTACTTGGTTTATAGCATTGATCGTTAAGTGACGAATCTCCTGATGAGTAGCGGATACTCACAGTAGGATCGGGATCCAAATATCATCGTGTGATAAAGCTGAAGGAATCCTACCAAAATTATCACACTCCAAATGGTATGCAACTCTTAGCAAATTTTAGTTTCTTTAGAAATTCCCGATATCAATTTCTGACCCATGCTCTTATCACCTTGGTGTTGGTCAAAATGTCATAAGTCACATGTCAAGTTCTACCCATCATTATCTTGTTAATTTGAACCCATCCGTACATATCCCTGACGCTGGCCAAATGATAATACTACTGTCCCAAACTAACTCATCTATCTATGCAACAAATGAATACCCAGCAGCTACCAAACACTATGCCTTGGCGTTGGTCAAAATACATAACTTGAATACTACTGAATATCCAAATGAAATGACGGAGGGCTACGAATGGTTTTGGCGAAACCATGAACGTAGTGAACTTGATATGATCGAAGGAACCTGATAGCTTTTAAAAGGAGTGGTTTAAGCTCCGCAATTAAAAAAATATCTTTTGTTTTAAAATAACCGAGTGGTTTCTTTTAAACTGTTCCAACGATTCAACTTTGGTCTATTTTCTTTGCATTAATATAATGCGTCCCATCAATTAACCTATCATTGTAGAAAACAACGAAAATACAACGTCCTCTTATGCCATCCGCATTCGCCACTGGGCCCCGTCATTCACCCGTTAGGTTACTTAACTAACGATAGAGCGGGGGCTGGGCTAGCGCGGGTGCCAAACGCGGGTGCAAAACATAAGTGATGCCTACTAGATATCATATATAGATATTGTATATTCATCAGACGCAATAATAGGTATTCCAGATCACAGATGAACATATTGGATTTTCTACGAATCCGCATTCCTTTTGAGCCTGCAAAGAAAGACGGATTACACAGTCGCGATGAATAGCCAAAACCCCACCCTAGACCCCTACGGGTACGGCAAACTACCCTCCTAGTATCCGAAGTGAAGCGGTCTCCCTCAACGACGTGAGTAGGCCACTAAACACTTCAAAGTACCCGGTAGTTTGTGCACACCACCTTGGGTTTATCCTAGGAGCAGAAAACAGTAAATGAAATAATACAATGGTGGTTACAACCTCAACCCGGATGTGCCCCGCAAAAGAATATTACAACAAATTACAATTTACATTTGAATGAAAGAAACACTCGTCTCACATCCCCGGCTATCTATTCACGACAATCTAATAAGTTCATATTCACAAACCAGTAAAAACCATTACAGAAATGTGCAACCCCCTGCTAACCGACATACTAGCAGTTAGGGGAGGTTTACGAACACATTAAACACAACACAGATATAATCAAATTCGCCAAACATCTTAGAATTTTGATCAAGCAACACAAATGAATCTATTCCAAACAATTCTCTGTGCACATGAAACCCGAGCATAAACAAAACATCCCAGAAAACACAACATCAACACAGAAGAATAACTGAGCAAATTTGGGTTGACTCGGTGTCAACTCGGCCGCGGATCCGCGGCGGATCGCTTGGATCGGCGGCGGTTCCACGGTGGTATGGCCGATTCACAGTCCCAAATTTCTTCACAATTCTTAAAAAACCCTGCTTGTATTTTTAAGGGTCCCTGAAAAATTTTTAGACCCCGTTTTAAAATCGGCAGAAACTATGTGAAAACGTCGTATTTTCGGATTCGTTTTGCGATCGAATTTCTAACGACTTTGCTAATATGTTAGTTATGGTTTAGCTAGGCTCTGATACCACTGTAAGTCGACGTTAGACACCCCACATGATGCGCGGAGGCGGAATAGGTAAAACAATCATTTTGTTTAAGTTAATATCGACTAACTTTACGGATCTTTGCTAAACCCTAACTAACAACTATTTAGAAGTTCTAAATTACTATGATAGATGATTATACCTCAAGATATTAGTCCTTCTTGTTCTTTTTGTTCACCTCCTCGTCGGCCTCCTCGATGTGAT
Organism: Agapanthus africanus; assembly: GCA_030015575.1. Taxonomy (NCBI): domain Eukaryota; kingdom Viridiplantae; phylum Streptophyta; class Magnoliopsida; order Asparagales; family Amaryllidaceae; genus Agapanthus; species Agapanthus africanus. The sequence goes on from CM057349.1 coordinate 165,146,670, forward strand.
AGAAGATCCACCCGAGAGTTCCTTCTCCAAGCTTTAACCTCTCACTTGAGGTAACTAGGTGGCTGTGATTGCTAATCAAAATAACCTAGAGGATATAGAGATGGATTAGGGATCTATTAGTCTTGCTAACCCTTGGGATCTCAACACATGAGAGGATTAGGGTTAGGTCTTTGAAGAGATTGAGCTTGAGGAGAGAGAATGTGTAAGTGAGAATGAATATAAATCTTGAGTCATTTGGATAAATAATGAAGCATGAAAATATCTAAGTAATAATATATAAAATTATCAAACATGCTTCATTAATTACTTTGAGGTGAATCACCTCATGACTCATGATGTAATTAATGCAAATTTCACATCATCTCCTCCACTTCATTAAGCTTAATTCATAAATGAATTAAAACATAATGAGTCACCTTTCTTCTATAAGTTTCTAGAGTAATTACGAGAATGCCCCTCCCATCCGTAAAACACGAAAAATCTGAGACTGTATAAATCCAATAATCCAATACTAGAATCTGGCTTAAACTAAAGCCCGCTAGTAAAAACTGTCCGAACATCGTACGTGCATAAATACACGTATGTGTCCGAACCCTGTTGTAAAACCATACGACCTCTATATCGTTTTGCCTGAAGTAGGGAAACTCTCTGTGTGGGACTCTAAAGACTCGACAGTACGCTGGCAGTGGGTTTAACCACAGGCCGCAAGCGGTACTAGCTGTACGTAACGGTCCCCAGGTAGATGTCGATAAGAAGGCCGATGAGGAAACCCATCCAAACTCCTACTGAGCCTGATGTGACAATCTCCGTACAGTCCGGTCTGTTCGTCTAAGACTATCGCATATCGGGCCTAGAGGGCCGGCAAGCGTCAGTACCCTAAAAGCTATATAAGTCGTGTCGGAGTGAAGCCCATTACACCTTGAGAAGCTACTGGAAATCCTACCAGTAAATCTCGTTTGCCCTGGCCAGAGACTTTGCGTAATGGCTCTCCAAACACAGTGCGATATCAACTCCCAATACCGGGAGAGACGAATCCTATCTAACCGCCACTGCCTCGAAGTGCTTCCGGACTGCACCCAACTGCTACCTGTTTGCACGACACCTTTGAGCCGTGGTAGGGTAGCAATCTAAGAACAGTGGGAACACACTCGAGACGAAGCAGCAGTGTCAAGTCTGCGGACTATGCTGTACTCATGTCACCTGGGAACTGTTAACTGACGACGGGTATAATACTAACCAATAGTTCCCTGCGAGTTCTGTCCGGTGTACCCGTAACCCAACGAGCACCTGTATACTATCTCCAGTACAACGTACTAATGGCTGTGGGACAGACCATTTCCCTTGCTGGGATGAGAAGCGTACACACTAGTCTACTCTGGAGTATCGATGCCCTGTCTCGATAATCCTACGACTAGGGACCTGAAAAAGGATGTGCTTGTAGACTATCCAGCTCCCACTAGTGTGACTGCTATCACAACGCTGATAGTCAAGCAAGATCCTAATGGGCTCTATCAATATGTATTCGCGATATGCTAAAAGAAACATATACACATATTAAGATAGATACAAACCAAGTAGCATACTACTATATTGAGCGAGACTGTTAATATAACTGTGAATATCCCAAGCTTCCATTAAGTAATATACAAACTAGTATGATACAATAATGGCTCCTAGGGCATATACACTAACAGTGATATCATATTGGACTAAAACCTGAGACTTAACCCCGGAATACAAACTTTGAAAATCTGCCGATATTGAAATTGTGGATTCTGTGTGAGTGTAATGAAATCTGCTAACACTCGGGGACCTGAAAAATTATTTTGCAAGGACAGTGATAAATGCAGGCACCTAGGAAGCTACCATGAAAACCCTAGCCCCTACCTCCCCAACCTGGCCGCAGATTTAACCCAGATGGCCGCAAATTGCGGCCTGGGTCCCACCATTTTGATTCCTATTTTTTCTGTAGCTCTATTGTCTGTAAACTAGACCCTTGGCATATGCAAAATTGACTAATTTGATCTAGGGTAAAATCTGGGACCATTTTCAAGAGTTGTTGTTTTGATTCGAGGTTTCGTTTCTCGTATTTTGAATTCTGGATTTTTGTATCTGTGTTTTGCCTCGATCACTTGACGTTTGTACGACGATATTGAGGGTTGGTGGTGGTTTTGAAAGCGTGGTCCATGGGTTCTAACCTATAGGCCTTTAGCGTGTCGTTTTGGTTTTCCGATGTGATTTTAATGTGCATTTGCGATTGTGTATATGTGTAGGTATCCCACATGATGTCGAGACGTTGAAGATGAAGATGGCGACATTCGCATCGGCACACAAGAAGCAAGGTGAGTAGATTTATATCTATGGGGAGAAGTCGGGTGGATGGCGTATAGCACCCCCGCAAAGTTGTGAGAAAAGAATGGGATATGTTATATATATTTTTATATGTTAGGATGTGATATGAGCCTTAGCAAGAAAGCTTTAGGAGATTAGGGGTTAGTGTTAGCGAGTATGAATGAAAGGACTCTAGTCGATTTCTTAGTGCCGAAACCCTAGGGTAAAGATTTGCACACACGCACATACACATACTCGCATACTTTGATATCCTTGTGCGTATTGGGGACATATTTAGATTGGTATATTCACATGCTTGGATGACGAGAATGTTGTATGATACTTGGGGATGGGTCGATATGATCGGGCATGATGCCTTAAGATATTTAAGGTGTGAACGAGATATGTCATGATGTTATAGCGGATTGTTGGATGACGATACCATATGAATGGTGATATTTATATGATAGTTGACATGTGATCGAGATATGAGATAAGATATGTTAAGATATTTATAATAGATCGCATTGGGCGATGTATACTTCTATATGATGATATGTGTTGAAGACATCGAATTGTATGAGGCTGTAGATCAGTAGTCAGATCATGATTGTATTGATGATATTAGTATGGTACCAGACCTAGATCAGTACCCCTGTTCACGATTGGTGATGATGATGATACCAGATGAATAACGAGATAAATGTGATAATTGACCCGTACCCAGATTCGGGATGCCGTACAACGGATTTACCGTATGAGCTATTTTGATGTTAGATCCGCACTCTTGACTCGAGGATGTCATATTGTATTAGGGTATCGTATGGGATACTACTGAGGCGAGATCACCGACTACAAGATGTATACAGATCGACTCAGATTTATGTGGTTTCCATACCCCTTTCGATTGGTTGTTAGTTAGACCTGTAGTTTACTTAGTAGATGTTAGACTGGACCCGAGTCATACATATTTCCAAAACTAACGAATCGTGAGGATTTTAAACACATGTCAAGGGATACTACGGATATTTCAAAAGACGTACCTTTTCTTAAAAACACCGTAGCCTTATTTTCAAAACACCACGATTCGTACTATTTCAAACGGCAAAACAGTATAACACAGGTGTAGCGATGTGGATTCTTATTGTTATGTTATCATTCATGTTCCGCATATTATTGTTGCAATTACTATTCATTTCCATTTATCATGTTGTTTTCGTCTCATTGCATGTTTATTGTGTACTTAGTGATTATGAACCATGCTGTCAGGACACCAGCACCATTACCGATGATGCGTATGTTCCACATACACTTACTTGCCGGCTCACACACATCATCATCGGTAATTGCCATGTCACGTACACTTTAGAAAGTACTATTTCTTGACATAGCTTGCTAAGTTGATAGTTGCAATATGTTATAGCTTTCAGATGCTAGTTTAACTATTGCATTCATTGCATGATATCAGATGTTTCAGGTGTTGTTTGTTTTTGCTAAATTTGCATGTGATGTTAACTTTTTGCAAAGGCAACTCAGAGTGTTTCGTAATCGTAATCCTAACATGTATTCGGGTTATTTAGACGATGTTAAAAAGTTCGAACGGATATCAATAACCCAATTTTTTCCCCGCTGAAATTTTTTCAAGAGTTGGATTTTTTCCGAGTTTAAAATTTTCAGAAAATCTTGCAAGCGATTCCATGGACCCTCTAGAAGAACGAAACCTTAACTCGATTTTGTGACCGTCAGAACTGCCATCAAACCCTAGGGTTTGTGGTAGTTCAGCAGTGCCATAGGTGAGGCATTGGTTGACCTTTCTACGGCTGGTTCATAGGTGCTGTGGCATGTTTCTGAGTACTTTTTGAACTCCGCTCAAGTGTTGAGCTTCTTGGGAAATTTTGGGTGTTTGTTTATTCGATCGAAAAGTTTAACTTCGTCTAGCTATCTGTGATTGTGATACAATATTTGGAATCCACAAAAAGTTATGAGATAACTAGTTTGAATTTTAAAAATCTTGCAATTTAGTCTTATTTGATCTGTTGCCACGGAATTTTGATGTGGATCAAAAGTCCGTCGCAATTACATAGTGTACGGGGATACTCGTCGGGTAACCTTACTAGATAGCCACGCCTCATAGCCCCGATCAAGTGACTGTAGGAGAACCCCGTCGCCGCAAGCATCCGTTCGGATGCTTGCGGCTGTGGTGTCCTGCCTTAGTGCACTTCGTCGACGGCATCGTGGGTGCGGCCGTCTACTTAAGTTTCCGACGAGCATTCGATCGAATTATCGGGAATCTTGTTGAATTACCCGATAGGTTATTAGAAAGTGTTTTCAATATTGAGACTAAAATTCGGAGTTTATAATTGTTAGACATGTGATCTCTAAGAAATTCATTTTGTTGGCATGAAATCCAATGTATGAGATACATTGGGTTTATGATGTCTAAGGTGGTTGCGGATTCCAATTATTGTAGTTTTTCACTTTCTTTTCTGTCATGACCCAAAGTTCGGCTCGTGACCGGCACTTAACCATGTAACGTCTACAGGCGTAACGCGATTAAGTAAGCCAAAACCCAGAAATCAAAACCATTAAAAGTAGTGAGTGAAGAAAACATTGGTTTAAAACATTTAGAAAACCTCGAGTAAAATCTTTAAAGTTTAAGTTATTTTCTTAAAAATTTCGGTAGCACCTCCTTTGTAAAAACTAGCCCCGAAACAGGTACAACACATGATATAAGTAAAATGACATATATATAAAAAAATAAAGCATCCGCAAACGGGAGCAATCACGCCCAACGGCGGAAACAATCACTACGAGAAAATATATGACGCCGAAGCGAAGAGATGAACAATATAAGTGAAAAACAGCATAAAAGATAAAACTGCATAATAAAGTCGGCTTATATGAGCTCGACATCCAGAATACAAAATAATATACAATATCGTCCTCACAACTGGTCTCTAAGTCAATACATGAAATGGTAGATGGAGAGTACTAGATACAATAGAGTGTACAAATGGAAAATAAACGGATACCGCAAAACCCACCTATAAGCAAACGGCTCACACGCCAACTGCAGTGGTATCCGTAGCAAAAAGATACAAGAGGTAGCCCTGCTGCGACTACTCTGATGGTCGACCTACAAACACTGTGGCACAACGGGGGTGAGTTGCCAACTCGTGAATAGCAAATAGCATATAAAGGTAATCGCAAGTATGCACGTACTGCGATACTCTAACATGTGCAATATGATAACATCTATACGATGAACTGGGTATCCAATAATTATGCAAAGTACTCTATCAGGTACTACGACTACATGATGCAATGCATAACAATGAATGTTGAGCATGGGATAAAATATCATCTACACGATTCATCATCGTGGAAAACCCCGGTGTCTACCAAAAACACCCTAAAATCCCGATAACTCAGGCGCCGTCACTCTATCCGGCCTTCATATCCTGTAAATCTCATGCAATAGGAGTGCCCAACATCTGCACTCAAAAATATCATGAAATACTCGTGTCCAGCATCGACACGCAAATCCTCATCTCTCAGGCGTCGCATACCAGATCAGCCCTCAATATATATCTCATGTCATAACCCCAGACGGTATCCTCCGGATATCCGTCGGGCTCCATACTATCACCGGTAGGTAGTAGTCCCTCTGCTGGGCTCACCGTCTATCTATACGAGTCTTCTTGCCCCGGGGTACCATACCGGGTCCACCATGTACCCACAGACGGTGCCTACCACTCCTCGAATTGGGTATACTCACACAAGCTCTCAGAACCGAGAAAACTCATGGTGGACGCACTAAAATATCATATCAAGAGAAACCGGGTTTTTAAAACAGTACATGCCTTCTTTTGAAATAGCCACGGTTCTCAAATCCATAAATCTCATGAAAACAACATATCTCAATGCGTAAAATCATAAAGTATGATGCATGCGACATATGATAAAAATGTAAGTATATCCGAATATCATGCAACATGGAACAGTGATATGACATATTAAGGGAAAACCACTCTTTTAAATGGATCCAGTTTTGAAAATATCTCATGCGGTCCCCAATTCTCCAAAACCCAAGCCAGCATCATTTATGTATGTGCAATAAGTATGTATGTAGGAATGGATGCACAAGTAGTATATACGCATGTATGAGTGTTCAATATGTATGTGCGCTAATATGGATGTACAAGTGGTATATACGCAAGCACGAGTGTACAATACGTATGTGTGCCAATATGGATGTACAAGTGGTATATACGTAAGCAGGAGTGTACAATATGTATATGTGCCAATATGGATGTACAAGTGGTATATACGCAAGCATGGGTGTACAATATGTATATGTGCCAATATCGATGTACAAGTGGTATATACGCAAGCATGGGTGTACAATATGTATATGTGCCAATATGGATGTACAAGTGGTATATACGCAAGCATGGGTGTACAATATGTATATGTGCCAATATGGATGTACAAGTGGTATATACGCAAGCATGAGTGTACATATGTATATGTGCCAATATGGATGTACAAGTGGTATATACGCAAGCATGAGTGTACAATATGTATATGTGCCAATATGGATGTACAAGTGGTATATACGCAAGCATGAGTGTACAATATGTATATGTGCCAATATGGATGTACAAGTGGTATATACGCAGGCATGTATGCACACAAAGGGACAGAATCATAGCTAATCATCAATGATGAGATAATCTAAACGATGTATGGTTCGTAGCAATTTTATAGTGTGAGTGTCATGGCAATTACTAACGCTGTGTGTGTAACATACAATTAGTGCTCGTGCACCATGAACCTTTAGTAACAGTGCGGTGTCTCATAACTACTATGTCCATATGCAACAAGAGAGGGGTATGCAGCTATGGTACATATGCAAAACCTATAAATATATGAATATAACATGTGGCTACAACATCCTATCAACCCCTGACGCATAACGCCATACGGGCGATTTCCCCGTAGATGTTAAATCTACTCACCGTGATCTCGATCTACGTGTATCCGACCACCTGCTTCCCCTTCTTCGCGGCGTCCGAAGTCCCCGCCTGCGACCCTAGAATGTACACAAAGTAACATACATAAGGTTAAAATCCTGCAAAAACGCGATAACAAGACCAAACGAGAAACTCGCGTCGCAAGCTAAACGTGTGAGCATCCGATACACCAAAACGTGTGTACAAGCGTCTGAAACCACTCTGACACGCTGCGACACACAGCAAACACCAAACCCACTCACATAGCGTACGTGTCGCGTAAGTTTTAAAAGTGCTAAAACAAGGAAATAGGTTCCAGATTTTGATACGAGCTGAAATAAGAAAAGTTGCATAAACCAAATACCTTAAATATATAGCAGACACCTATAGCCCAGACCCCGACACACAACTCCACCCTCTGGCCGCAATTTGCGGCCAGAACCCATTAAATTGCGGCCTGGAAAAAGAATAGAGGTCTCGTGCTTTGTGTGTGTGGTTAGGTCTAGTGAGCATGCTCCAGTAAACTCAACTTTTTCCTGAAGCATCGGGAGTGAAAAAAGATCCCAAAACGGCTATAATTCTTAACTAAAACACTAATTAAACACTAAATTAAGCTAAATAACTAAAAGTTTAGCAAGGAAAAAGATTAGGGTAAGCTTTATACCTCAAAGTGGTTTAGTGAAGGCTCAACTTGCTAACCTTGCCTTCAAAGGCAAGGACTTGCCTCAAGAACCAACATGAAGTGGTAAGCAAAAGGTTTTGTGAATAGGGGGTGGGGATTTTTAATGGAGGTTTGGAGCTTGAGTGAAGGTAAGAAGAAGAAGAATAATGAGGGAGAGGGAGGGGCTGCTGCTGTTGCTGCAGAATTTAGAGAGGGAGAAAGTGTGTGTGAGGTGAGAAAATAAGTGAGGGTTTGTAAAACAATTGAGAGAGTGAGATGAGTATGTGAGAGTCAACCATGCCCCTCTCTCTCTCCTCCATAAATGCTAGCCATGCTTTGTCCCCCATGCCTCCTAGCCCATCATTCCTTCTCAACAAAAATTCAAATTTAAAAGAAAACCCCCCTTTTCCTATTTTAACCCAACAAATAAACTTGTACGCTAACATGTCATGTTACAAAAACATTATGGTTAACATGCACAAGTTATGTGCAAGTATCAAAAATAATATTAAAATATTAATTTAAAAATAATAAAATATATTAAAATATTTATCGGTTAATTTTTCATAAAACCCATATTATCGCCTAATTAACCCTTAATCGCATTCTAAGGTGTTACATTTTCTGCGACCGTAAGTGTAATATGTGGTGTATCGCCGGTTTCGGTGCTATATGTCAACGACAACTGGGATACGCATATTTACTTACGTTGATGACATGTGATGTTATGTGCTGCTGTGATATGTTATATTGGATCGTCGTGTTTTGAATAGCCGGGGGTTTTATGTGAGATGAGGGTTTTTATTTTCATTCACGTAAAATTCATTGTATGTAATATTCTTTTATTAGGGCACTTCCGGGTTGAGGATGATGTCACCATTGATGTATATTATTTACTTTTCCATATTAGGATAGACCCAAAGCGGGGGGCATAAGTAACCGGGTTCTAGGGTCTAGTGGGAGACCATCTCGAGGAGTCGAGACCGGGTCTCCTAACTTTAGAATTGGTAGGGTTGTTTGCCGCTCTCGTAGGGGTCTAAGGATGTGGGTTTGGCTATTCATCGCAACCGTGGAATCCGTGTTTTTTACAAGCTTAATATAAACCACGGAATTCCTAGTATATCCAATATTTCATATGTGATTCTTCTGCTGCTGATATTCTGTGATGTGATCACTTGATATGTTCTGAGACGAATGCATATATTATATATATGAGATATAATAAATATTGCTGCTTTCGTTTCTTATGTGATGCTTAGGAAGCATAACAGATGGGACTTCATTAATGAGATTAATGAAAGAAAAAGAAACCTAAAGATGTTGTAGAAACTTGTTTTAAAAACTGGTAGCTCTAGTTCTTGCTTTGCATAGCGGTATTCTTTGTAGAATATCCAGCACCTTATTCGATAAGGAAAGAGCCGAGATCCCTTCACCAGGAGTGACCTCTTGAGCGAAACTGGCAGATGCTACAACCCATTTGGTTTGTCTTTTGATTGCTTCTATAGTTTTTGCTTTGCATAGTGGTATTTATGAAATATCCTGCACCTTATTCGATAAGGAAAGAGCCGAGGTCCCTTCACCGGGAGTGACCTCTATAGCAAAACTAGTAAAAGCCTAAAAAACACTTCTTTTAAAATACACTCGATTCTACAACGATATCAAGTTCATTACGCAAAAGGTTTTCTTAAGAACCTGTCGTAGCCCTCCGTCATTTCATATAAGTAATTTTTAGTATTCGTGCTGCGTTTGTTGACCTTAGACAAGGCGTAGTGTGCGGTAGCTAATTAGTGCTTATCTGCAAGCATATGATGCGATTGAGTTAGGATAGTCGTGCGGCTTTGTTGACCTTAGCCAAGGGTCGCACGGGTGAGTTTAATTCAATCAAGAAATGACGGGTTGAACTTGGCTAGCACTTATGATTTGTTGACCTTAGCCAAGGTCATAAGTTGCTAGGGGCAAAAGGATTATCGGAAATTTCAAGTGTTGAAATTTGCAATGAGATTGCATATGTTACTACCCGAAATGGCACGTGACTGGCACTTGAATCATATGAAGTCTATAGGACCCCATCTAATTCAAGTAAGCCAAAAATCCCAGAAATCTAAACCATTTTAAATACGAAGAGAAGAAAACATGTTTTAAAACAAAGGTTTTTTTTTAAATAACATAAGCCGAACATGCATTTTAAAATCTCAAGTCTTTTCTGAAAATTTCGGCAGAGTTTCCTTTGTAAATACTGGCCCCAAACGGGGTACAACATGAATAATATATGCACAATGATAAAAGGCATCCCCAAGCGGGAGCTAGCTCTTCGTCAATCGACGGTCACAACCACGCAAGCAATATAATATACAACGCCGAAGGGCGAGAATCAAAACTCAAAGGAAACTCAAAATCATCAAGAAAACCATAATAATACAAGCGCGACTCTATGGTCGAAAGAATAATACACTGGTTTTCTAAGTCTGAATCAATATACAAGTCCGGTTGATGGAGTTACTAGATACAACTGAATGCAAATAAAATACAATGGTGGTCACGATGCAAGTGAACCCACCTACCAAAACAAATCACCCGGAATGGAAGCAGTGTGCCAGCAAAGCCGCAATGAAACCCTTTACGGCAAAACCTGCAAGAAACTATGGCACAACGGGAGTGAGTTGCCAACTCGTGAGTAGAAAACATCACAGAGCAGAAATCGTATGTATGACTCAATTCTAGGTCAATACGATCAGTAATATATATCCTCAATATGATAAAGTATGAAGCATGATAAGGTGGCAAGGGTAAACATCTATACATAAGTGTAGTACCAAGTGCTCATGTCAGTGACTCAGGTAGCAACATATCATAAATATGAGGTGTGATCAATATAATCATCATGAAATCCGTGTCAACTATATCATGAGGTCTATAAGTATGTGGATATCATCCAACTAGGTAATCAATGCCTGTATGCATGTGGATCTCGTCCACGTGTCAACCAATAACATAACAACATCATGCATGTAAAAGTCATAAAAGCATATGCATGAAAGTATGAGGATATAAATCAACGTGTGTCCCTCGCGACACATCAAAATCATGGAATCTGAGTGTCCAACATCGACACTCGAAAACATCATGAAACCTGTGCCCCAGCATCGGCACGTAAATCCTCATATATCTCAAGCGCCGCACACCCTGGTCGGCCCTCATATTCATCTCACTACTCCGGTCGGTATCCTCCGGATAACCGCCGAGTCCAAATACTATCACCGGTAGGTAGTGCTCCCCTGCCAGGCTCACCGTCTAACAATACGAGTCTTCTTGCCCTGGGGTACCTCACCGGGTCCACCATGTACCTGCAGACGGTGCCTACCGCTGCTCGAATCGGGTTTCACATGCCACTCTCAGAACCGAGAAAACACATGGTGGACGCACTGAAATATCATATCAAGGGTAACCGGGTTTTTAAAACAATACATACTCTCTTTTGAAATAACCACGGTTTCCAAATCCAGAAATCTCATGAAAACAACATATCTCAATGCGCATAATCATATAGCATGATGTATGCGACATATAACAGAAATGTAAGTATATCCGTATATCATGTAAGTTTACGGTAGCGCCCCGGCCAATAATCTAAGGCCAAACGCAGAACAAAAACTTTTACAACTGGCGCTATCGCATACTATAACCCGGATCTTGGCATTAACGCTAAACTAACAAACTGTAAAGAGGTAGAAAGGCTATCCGATCGATCCGTGTCCTTCGGTCTTTAGCCATGATCCCATGCTCCTCGCGGCGACTTGGATCTTCTCGTCGAGGTGGCACCACGTCAACGAGTCTTTATACGGGCTCCCGCCTCTATACCGAGGCAACTCGAACATGAAGTATATCAACCGACATGTCCAAGATGAAGTAGAAAATGAGTGGAATACTTTGTCTCAAACACTCTTTGGTTCTCATCACATGAGAGGGTAAGAGTGGAGATTGAAGAAGATTCTAAGGTTTGGAGAGTGTGAGTTCAAGAAAAATCTAGTGAGCAAAAATAACCAAGCACCAAAAAGAGCCTTTGGCTGCCCTTATCTTTTGTGTGTGATATATATAAGGTTTTTTTTGGAGAAACAAAGAAAATATCTTACAAAAATATCTCCAACTCAACCCTAAAATATCTCACTCAAAACAAACTCAATTAATTCATCATGAGTCACTACATGACTCATTAGCATGAGTCATTAGTGAACATGTTAGAATTAATGAGTCACCAAAAATGAGCCACCCTTTCCAAAACCAATAATCATTTAAACCAAAATGATTAATCCAAAAAGAAATGCATCTTCTAAAGTAGTCTCGTAACGGATTACGAGAATACCCCTCACCTGTAAATACATACCTGTATCCATATTCCGACCGAATACGAATACGATGAGACTAAAATATTTTGACTCAATATAATACTTGGATCCGGCTTAAACCAAAGCCCACCAGTATTATCTGTCCGAAATATGACACGTGCACAAATGCACGTGCATGTTCAAACCCTGCCATAAAACCATACGGCCTATACAACGTTTCGCCCGAACTTGGGAAACTATCTGTGGGGGACTCTAAAGACTCGTCAGTACCGTAGCAGTGGGTTTAACCACAAGCACGTCAGCGGCACTAGCTGTGCGTAACGGCTGCCCATGTACTGACCGAAAGGGAAGCTGATGAGCAAACTCATCCTAGAACCCTACTGAGCCTATCAGTGACAATATTCGTACAGTCCGGTCCATTCGTCTATGAGCATCGCATATCCGGCCTAGGGGCTGGTAACGTCAGACCCCCAAAAGCTGTATAAGTCGTGTCGGAGGGTAGCCCTGAACACCCTGAGAAACTACTGGAATACCTACCAGTAATTCTCACCTGCTTGGCCAAGGACTTGGTGTAATGGCTCTCCTAGACACATCGCGATCTCACCCCCAATACCGGGAGAGACAAATCCCCTGCCGATCCGCTCACTGCCTCTGTGTGGCTCGGGACTGTACCCAACTAAAACCTGTTTGCACGACTCCTTTGAGCCATGGTAGGGTAGTAATCTAAGCACAGTGGGAACTCACACGAGATAAATGACGACTTCAGGTCGATGAACTAACCTGTACACATGTCACCAGGGAACTGCTATCTGACGCTAGGTATAATACCAACTAGCATGTTCCCGGTGAGTCCTGTCCGGTGCACTCATAACCCAATGAGTACCTGTATACATCTTAGGTGATCCAACTGACACCAATGGCTTGTGAGACCGGCCACCGCCCCTCATCGGGCTCTCGACTGTATACACTAGTCTAGTCTGGAATATCGATGCCCTGTCTCGAAACTCTTACGACTAGGGACCACTTTTAAGGATGTGCTTATGGACTACCCAACTCTCACGTATATGATCGCCATCATACTGCTGGTAGTCAAGCAAGAATCCTAAGGGCTCTATCAATGTGTAATAGTGATCATGTCACCTAAAACTGTACACGATGATAAAGGCAAACCAGATAGCATACTATCATCTTGAGTAAGACTGTCCTACCGGTATAGGTCCTCCTCAATCATTGCAATCACGTGCCTACGATCCAATAGTTGACTTTGAGGGCACTACGACCAACAATCTCCCACTTGCACTTAAGGCTAATTATTGCGATGTCGCATACTCACAGCCCGTGTGATACCGAACACCCAACTCCTCTACTAACCAGTTTCACAAAGCTCGTTTGTAAAACCCCTGTGTTTGAGAAATAGCCTCAATGAGTGGATCCGCCATGATGTTTCTTTCTATGTCTCTCTTAATCTCAAGTTCGCGGAGAAAGCCATCACCCGAATTGAGTAATACCTGTCTTAGAATGTATCTGGATATCTGATGGGACCTAGTTCATAAATGAACTCCAAATCCAAACTTCTTAGACTGTATCGTCAACTGAACCTAATCAGTATCCTGCACCATGCCTCCCACAGTATCCGCTTGGACCACCTGTCCAAACTACTGCCCCCTTTGTCAGAGGGAAAACTATAACTCTGACAATCACTTTGTCATCCATGTCACCTTAGAAGCCTGGAATGATAACTGTCTCCGAAGGAGGCTACCGTCATCAAATCCGTAGAACATCCACTTATGTTCTAAAACTGCTTCCGAATGTTTCTCCAGGATTGGATTAATATAAACTTATTGCATCTAGTGCAAAAACAACATCTGGTGTGGTACTTGACATCTCATGATCGACTCAATTGCCTAAGCAAGTGATATGCCAATCATGCACATCCCTCTCCCCTTTAGTCTGTAAGACACCTTTAGAGATGGAGACTCCATCACCTGCAGGTACACCACCATGCCAGAAGTCATCCACACCTTTAGAATACTGTCTAAGTACCCAGATTGGGAAACTACCCAAATCTAGATCTAAAACCATAGATCTAGTAACGAGAATGTCTGATATTATATTCATATCCTGTGTGGAGAAACAACTGTGTGACAACCAAAGTATAACCGATCGTAGTATAGGAATTTTACTTCCTACTCTATGTATGTCATCCAAATATCAGGACATCACACTCTACTACCTTCTTAACAGATCCATCACCTATTCTGATGAAGTCAAACCCATGACTGTCACATCAAAAATAGATGATCTATCTCCGCTATATCTGCTCTAGTCTATAAATAGACATAAGCTACTTGTCCACTATACTTCCGCTGCTCCCACCGACCACAACAATCCTCTGGCAGGTCATATACACGTGCACTTCTAAAACTAGTTTAGAACGATGCTATACTCATCCTCCTGCTGGGTCTCATAGCCTGGAACAACAGTAGTGTCAAGTATGGGTAAACAAGAACCTCCCTGTCACCGTCCTTGAGGCTACCGGAGTACCTCTCGGGTGCCTGAGGTTACCCATCATATCTGCGGAGTGGCTAATAGAATGTCGAACTAGATTGAATCTTAAGGTCCTATTAAATTTTCCGTAATCGTTTGCGGTTCTGGAATCACTTCCAGTTCTGCCATACTCCCACTACTGTTTTCTGAAAAAATCCATTTTACTAAAACTGTGGCGAGTCAAGAACAATATCACTATTAATCTTCCAGATGGTAGAAAGTCAACCCTCGACATAGCCCGGGTCAACCCACAAACTGCCATTACAGAAACGTGCCTTGAGTTATCCAGAGTCTGGTTTTAAGCATAAGCCAGACAACTCTCCGTACCTTAACTTCGTTAAGACATGAACCATTCTATATCCAATATAGAAACTTTGGCACTTATTTAATTGGAACCAGATTCAAATCATGCAGCTGTCTCCAGTGCATATCAACTTAATGGAGAGATGCCGATCAGCATTACTCAACTTAGGAATGCATCCAATTATGAGTAACCCGAAAGAGAAACAAGTTTCTCAAAACTATTACTATCAACTGAATACCAATCACAAGTATCTACATCTTTGATCACCTTGAAGAATCCCGATACTTGCAACACTTGGTTCTCTACTTTATTCCTATACCGATAACTTCTCAAAACTTAGACATTGTATTTCTACGAAACACTTGTCTAAAAACTAGAGAAGTCACAAGTAAACAGAACATAGTACGAGGACCAACCCCTTTGTGTTGGGTTTACATAGCACCTCATCAAGGGTTTAGAAGCATCACATATGCCAAAATCAAATTTTGAAGATGCTAAGTGAACTTGACAAGAATCATAACTAGAAATTTAAGGTTTCATTCAACTAAGCATCATATGCAAATGAAAAACTATCACTAAGGGTAGAGATTACAACCTTTGTAGACCTTCCTTGGTGACTCCTTGGCACTATGAGAGTTTGGAATGGATCGATGGAAGCCTTCCTAGTCCATGAAGATCCACCCAAAGTCCCTTTGCCCAAAGCTCCTTGTTTTACTTGATATGTGAATGAAGTAGAGCAAACACCCTACAAAAATGGGTTAGATGTGTGTAGTATGATGATGTGGTTTGTATTCTATAATCAAAACCCTTTCTTTTTATCAACTTCACTCAAAGAAAAATCTCAAGAGAGGAAGAAGAAGATGGTGGCTAAGCTTGAGCTCAAAGGATAATGATATGAAAATGAATAATGGAGATGAGAAAGAATAATCAATATTAATCCTTCTCACTTCAACCATGGTTAGTAATCATTTAGATCTTTATCAATGAGTTAATAAAGCAAAAGGATAATTAACCCAAGGTTAAAAAGTACTTGAAGTATGGTCAAAGATGATAAACATTAACCATGAGTGAATTATCCTTTCTTTTTATCAAAATGATAAATAAATAAATAATTACCACATTATGAGTCTTGCATTGCCACCAAATATGTATCAACAACCATGATACAATGTATGTATGTATGTGTCCTTGCACATCATCATGTGCATACATGCATGCATACAAAAACAGAAAAAGGGTTTAATTAAAGAATTAATCTAAAAGTCATTTGTTAAATCAACACTTGATTTTACAAACCGGTCATATCACCTACCACCCGACCAATAGAAAAATGCCCGATTAGTATACGGTATCACATATCCGTATTTAATCGGGTCCCCGCGCATATCTTATATGCATACCACATCTTTTCGCCTGAGCCAGGAAACTTCATTGTGGGACTCTAAGACTCGTCAATACGCCGGCAGTAGGTGATGATCATATCAAATACCTACAAGCCGCAAGCGGTCAGCTAAACGTAACGGCCACCCGGGTATTGAGCGATCAGAAGAAAACCAGCGAAGCTGTCAAAACTCCCATCGAGCCAACAGGCAACACTTACCGTACAGTCCAGTCTCCTCGTCAGATATGTTTCATATCGAGTCTAGGGATGGAATCGTCGACCCCAATAACTCAATAAGTCATGCTGGTCTATGGCTCATAACAGATCGAGAAACTACTGATAACGCTTATCAGTAAATCTCAGTAGCCCTGACCAGGGACTTCCTGTTATAGCCAATCGAGCATTGCACAACATCAACTCCCAATACCGGGAGAGACGAAACCCTCCTATCGCTCATCGCCTCCATGTGCCTCGGGACTGTACCCAAAGTCCACCTGTTTGCACGCCTCAGTAGAGCCGTGGTAGGGTGGATATCAAAGTACAGTGGGAGGACACACAAGACTCTATGACGATCTTGGGTCTACAGACTAACCTGTACCAGTGTCACCTGAGAACTGCTATCCGACGATAGATATAATACCACATAGGAGTTCTCTGTGAGTCCGTTCAGTGTACCCAGTCTCCACTGAGCACCCGCATACAATCTTTGGTGTCACCTCACCAGATGGATATGGGATCATCCATCGCCCATCATATGGGACCATCCATCGCCCATCATATGGGACAAGAATAGTATACACTAGTCTACTCTGGAATATCGATGCCCCGTCTCGATACACCCACGACTAGGAACAGTTCAAGGATATGCTTATAAACTACACATGCCCCACTAGTATGATCCGCATTATAGTCACAGTAGTCAAGCAAATATCCTATGGGCTTTATCAACATGTGCAAATGAATAAAAGCATGATCAAATCAACATGTCAAGATAAAGTAAACCAGATAGCACACTATCATGTTGAGCGAGAAAGTCATCTAAATTCATATATACATGTCCAAGCATCCACTATACATATAATGGCCTCTAGGGCATACATATATCTAACAATCTCCCACTTGCACTAAGGCCAATTATTGGCGTATTTCATACCCAACATCTCAAAAAGTCGCTCATGCTGCGGCAGTGGAAGGGCCTTGATGAGTGGATCCGCTGTGTTATCCTTTGTATCTACTCTCCGAATCTCGATCTCCTGGCGATCTACTATCTCCCGGATCAAATGATATCGCCTCAGGATGTGTCTGGATTTCTGATGGGACCTTGGTTCTTTGGCTAACGCCATAGCTCCATTATTATCACAATACAATGGTTTTGGATCAACAATGGTTGGAACTACTCTTAGTTCCGTGACGAACTTCCTCATCCAGACGGCTTCCTTGGCAGCATCATTTGCAGCAATATACTCAGCTTCCATCGTAGAGTCTGCAACGGTATCCTGTTTGGAACTCTTCCAACTAACCGCCCCTCTATTGAGGGTAAATACAAACCCTGAGATAGATTTGCTGTCATCCTTATCACTTTGGAAGCTAGAATCGGTAAAGGCCTCCATCTGGAGATCCCCTTTACCATACACCAAGAACAATTCTTTAGTCCTTCGCAAGTATTTAAGAATGTTCTTCACTGCTATCCAATGTTTCTCCCCTGGGTTGGATTGATACCTGCTTACTACAGCTAGTGCATAAGCTACATCAGGGCGAGTACATAACATCGCATACATTATAGATCCTACGGCTGAAGCGTAGGGTATAACGCTCATGTGAGCTCTCTCTTTATCAGTCTTCGGACAGAAGTCCTTGGAGAGAGTGATTCCATGACAAGCAGGCAAGGCACCACGCTTGGAATCTTCCATACTAAACCTTTTTAGGATGGTGTCTATGTACTTTGATTGGGACAATCCCAATAACCTCTTGGATATATCTCTATAGATCCTTATGCCTAAAATGCATGAGGCATCACCCAGGTCCTTCATGAAGAACCTCTGTGATAAGAATAGTTTGACCGATTGTAGCATAGGAATATCATTTCCTATCAGGAGAATGTCATCTACGTACAATATGAGAAATGTGACAGTACTCCCTACAATCTTCTTATAAATGCATGGTTCATCTATATTTTTGATAAAATCAAACTCTTTGATTGTATCATCAAAGCAGATGTTCCAGCTCCGTGAGGCCTGCTTTAATCCATAAATGGATTTAAGCAATCTACATGCTTTCCCGCTGCTCCCACTGTCAATGAAGCCCTCTGGCTGATCCATAAAAACGCATTCTTCTAAATCACCATTTAGAAATGCAATTTTAACGTCCATCTGCCAGATTTCATAATCATAGTGAGCAGCAATAGCAAGTAGGATCCTAATGGATTTAAGCATTGCTACTGGAGAGAAAGTTTCATCATAGTCCAATCCTGGTCTTTGACGATAACCTTTCGCTACTAGCCTTGCTTTAAAGGTCTCTACCTGTCCATCTATACCAATCTTTCTTTTAAAGATCCATTTGAACCCAACGGGTTTTATCCCAGGAGGCGCAACGTCCAAATTCCATACTTTGTTGCTATACATGGACTCCATTTCGGATCTCATAGCTTCCAGCCATTTCACTGAGTCACCACTCGTGATAGCTTGCTGAAAACTAGTAGGGTCATCATCATCCATGATGCAATCTTCTCTATCACCATCAATGAGAAACCCATAGTATCTCTCTGGTGGGCGAGAAGTTCTACTAGATCTTCGGAGCGGCTGAGGTTCTTGAAGTTCTACTGCAACATCAGTTGCAACCAATTCGTCCTGAGTAATTTGTGTCTCTAGAACCTCTTCTAGTTCTACCGTATTGCCATCAGTACTTTCTGTAAAGATTTCATTTTCCAAAAATATGGCATGTTGAGCAACAAACACCTTTTGTTCTTCCTTGTGGTAGAATAGATATCCATACGAATGTTTTGGATACCCCATAAATTTACACATGACCGATCGTGTCTCGAGTTTGTCTGGATTCTGCTTTTTAACAAAAGCCGGACAACCCCAAATCCTAACTCTTTTAAGAGATGGTCTCTTTCCACTCTATATCTCATATGGAGTGGTAGACACGGTCTTGGTTGGAACCCTGTTTAACAGATACATCGCTGTTTCTAATGCTTGCCCCCAAAAGGAAAGCGGTAACTCAGCATCACACATCATGGATCGTACCATATCTAATAGGGTACGATTCCTCCATTCTGACACACCATTGTGCTGTGGTGTGTAAGGAGGAGTGAGCTGAGAGAGAATCCCATTCTCTTTTAAGAAGTCTAAAAACTCTATACTTAAATATTCTCTACCTCGATCTGATCGAAGTTTCTTGATGCTTAAGCCTGTTTGTTTTTCTACTTCAAGTTTGTACTCCTTGAATTTCTCGAAAGCTTCGGATTTGTGCTTTATAAAAAACACGTGTCCGAATCTTGAGAAATCATCAGTAAAAGTAATGAAGTATGAAAAAGCACCTCTAGCATGTGTAGACATTGGTCCGCATACATCACTATGTATGAAGCTTAAGAGTTCCACAGCTCTTTCTCCGTGTCCAGTAAACGGAGTTTTGGTCATTTTACCTTTGATACAAGACCGACAAGTCGCATAAGATTTATATTCAAAAGGATTTAAATATCCATCTTTATGTAGTTTTTTTAGTCTTGTTTCATTAATATGACCAAGTCTACTATGCCAAAGAAAAGCTTCATTTATATCTGAAAACTTTCTTTTATTAGTATGTTGTATATTGAAAACTGTGTGTTGGTTCAGGACGTAAATACCGTTATTTAGTATACCATACCCAATCAACTCTTGATTCAAGTTAATGTTCATAACATTATTTTGCAATACAAAATGATATCCTTCATTGTCCAACAAAGAAACGGATATTATATTACATAGCATACTAGGTACAAAATAACACGGGTTCAAAACCAAAATACAACCCGAAGGCAACCCAAGATGATACTCTCCCACGGATACAGCATGTACATTGGAACCATTTCCAACCCGTAGAGTATGGTCACCTATCTTCAAAATTCTACTGTTTCTCAATCCCTGCATACAATTGCAGATGTGAGAACCAGAACCGGTATCTAATACCCAATATGCAGAGTTTAAAGAAAAACCGTTTTCAGTTACAAACACACCTGAAGTGGAAGTATCAGCATACTTCTTCTTCTTGAGATCAGCAAGATACGCAGCACAGTTGCGTTTCCAATGTCCCGACTTGTGGCAGTAAAAACATTCTCCTTTCCCGCTTCCCGCAGCCCCGGATTTATCTTTCCCTTTTGCCTTTTTAACTCCACCTTTCTGTTTGATGGACTTCTTCTTTTTCTTTCCCTTGGCCTTGGCTTTTAGGACTGAAGAGGAAGATGGCCCAGCAAGCAGAGCGGGAGTCCTCGTTGTTTTCAACGTGCTCTCTGCACTTCTCAACATATTGAGAAGTTTAGGCAATGATTTCTCCAAATCATTCATATTGAAATTCACTATGAACGGAGCAAAGGCAGGGGGGAGAGACTGTAGAACAATATCCGTATATTGCTCATTGTCCATGGTCCATCCCAGTTCCTCAAGTTCTTCTATAAGACCAATCATTTTCAAAACATGGTCTCCTACTGATGTACCAGGGGCCATTCTTATCTGAAACAACTTTCGAGATGCCTCGTATCTCAAAGTACGAGATTGCTCTTCATACAAATCCTTTGTGTGAAGAAAGATGGATTGTACATCCATATTCTCGTGTTGCTTCTGATGGATATTGTCCATAGAAGCAAGCGCGAGGCACTTGGCCGTGTTACAATCAATATCCCAAGTTTTTTCGGATCTCCCTATCCGAGACAGATGATTCAGGTCCTGGGACGGATGGGGCTTGGGTTGTGAGGACATATGATACTTTATCATATGTAAGTGCAATGTTCAAGTTCCTCAACCATTCTTTATAGTTCGGTCCAGTCAGTTTATTTTTCTCTAGTAGAAGCTTAAGTCCCGTCATCGGTATCTTCCATTAGGAGAGAGAAAAGAATACACTCAGCGAAATGCTCTTGTAAAGAATTAGATTGGTTATTATCTTATCTAATCGATGTCTCCCACTGTTTTTATTAAATTTTCTTTCAAAACCTGAAAAGAAAACTAGCCAGGATTAATTACATTCTACAGTTTCGCTAACCGGTCAGCCAGGCCAGTGTCGGTACTTTGAGGGAGGTTCCCCGTGCTTTCGCACGGACCTAATTAAAATAAACCTCGTTTTCCCAGAGGTCAAACCCCGTTAACACCTTTCTAGACACCTACTGGATTAGCTAATTGTAAAGTGCAAAATTCCCCTGGAAGTAACACTTACTCACAGTAGGATCGGGATCCAACTATCATATAGATGGTATGCAATCTCATTGCAAATTTCAACTCTTGAAACTCCCGATATTGTTTTACCCCTAGTTACTTATGACCTTGGCTATGATCAAAATATCATAAGTACTAGTCAAGTTCTATCCGTCATTTCGAGATTAACTAGACCCACCCATATGACCCTTGACTATGATCAACATAATCACATGAATGTCCTAACTGATCCCATCATATGCTTTGTAGGAAGACATCACTTAGCTACCGTACACTACGCCTTGACTATGATCAAAATACGTAGCACGAATACTAAGTACTCTGCTTCCTAAAGTGACGGAGGGTTGCGGATGGTTTTTTATGAAAACCTTTAACGTTTTGAACTTGATCTCGTTGTAGAATCAAAACAGTTTAGAAAAGGAGTGGCTTAAGCTCCACATATTTTGAAACTTGCATTTTTCATAAAAAGGCCGAGTGGGTTTCAAATCTGATTCTACAACATCTTTTAGGTTTCTTTTACTTTACATTAATCTCATTAATGTAATCCCATCATTTAAGTCCTAAGCCATCACAGAAAAGAAACGAAAATAGAACGTACACTTATGCCATCCGCATTCGCCACAGTGTCCCGTTATTCACCGTTAGGTTACTTAACTAACGGCATAGCGGGGCGGGACTAGTGCGGGTGTAAAACATAAGCAACGTTTATTATATATCATATATATAATAATAATCCATTCGTCTCAGATACTAAGTAATCACATTACAGAATATCAACAGCAGAAGCACATATGAAAATAAAAGGATATCTAGGATGTCCGTATTTTGTATTTAGCCAACAATATAAAATACGGATTCCACGGTCGCGATGAATAGCCAAGCCCACACCCCTAGACTCCTACGAGAGCGGCAAGTGATCCTGCCAATTCTAGAGTTTAGGAGATCCGGTCTCGACTCCTCGAGATGGCCTCCCACCGAACCCTAGAACCCGGTCACTTGTGCTCCCTTCCTTGGGTCTATCCTAATGCGGAAAAGTAAATAATATACAATGATGGAAACATCTTCCTCATCCCGGAAGTGCCCCAAATAAAAGAATATTACATACAATTGATTTATACATGAATGAAAATAAAACTCTCATCTCACATAAAACCCCCGGCTATTCAATCGCGACAATCCTGCACATCATATCTTAGCAACACATAATATCTCATATCATCAACGTAAGTAAGTATGCGTATCCCGATTGTCGTTGATGTATAGCAACGAAGCCAGCGATACCCCACATACTACGCTTACGGTCACAGAAAAGAAAGTGTAAAACTACAGCATTTGGAATCCACAATCTCTTTAGACATTGTAAATCCGAAATATCACATACTTCGCATTTCATGCCTAACTATATGAATTCCACATATTGTATCACATTCCAAATAAATAGACAGTATTAAACTTTCCGATCGAATAATCAAATACCCAAGATTTCCTAAATAGCTCAACACTTGAGCGGAGTTCAAAAATCCCAGAATATGTCAAAGTAGCAGTGGTCTAGCCGTAGAAGGGTCAAGCCAACGCCTCACATGTGGCACGCCGTACTGCCCCAAACCCTAAGGTTTAGAGGCGGTTCAGACGGTCACATAATCGAGTTAAGGTTTTTGTTCTTCTAGAGGGTCCACCGCGTTACTTGCACGTTTTCCGAAAGATTTAAACTCAAGAAAAATTCAACACTTGAAAGTTTTCGTGCCGGGAAAAAGTGAGTTAATGATATCCGTTCGAACATTTTAATAGTTTCTAAATTATCCGGAAAACAGAACGAAATTAAATTTTCCGATCGAATCAACGAAATCAAAATAATCCCCAGAACACTCAACACATGAGTCAGATTAAAAATACCCAGAAATATGCAGGAATAGCTAGGAATATTACTATACCAACACGTGTCCCCAATGCACTCATTTGGCCGCGGAACCGCCGCGGAAAGCATGTTCTTGCCACGGTTCCGTGGCTCTGTAAGAGCCTTAGGGGCTTGTGTTTCAGGGTTATTCTTAGAATTTCCTGCTGATTTTTTTGAGTATTTTTAATGCAGAAAAAATCAATTTTTTTAGAAAATTTCCAGAGAAGGGTCTAATATGGTATTTCGTGGTTCGATCGGAGTTTTAACTTCGCCTACGCATCGCCTAAATCTCTAGCTTGGCTTTGATACCATTGTTGGGTTTACATAGTACCTCATCAAGGGTTTAGAAGCATCACATATGCCAAAATCAAATTTTGAAGGTGCTAAGTGAACTTGACAAGAATCATAACTAGAAATTTAGGGTTTCATTCAACTAAGCATCACATGCAAATGAAAAACTATCACTAAGGGTAGAGATTACAACCTTTGTAGACCTCCCTTGGTGACTCCTTGGAACTATG
Source organism: Agapanthus africanus (assembly GCA_030015575.1). Classification (NCBI taxonomy): domain Eukaryota; kingdom Viridiplantae; phylum Streptophyta; class Magnoliopsida; order Asparagales; family Amaryllidaceae; genus Agapanthus; species Agapanthus africanus. Next base: position 165,171,069 of record CM057349.1, read on the forward strand.
AGACTTTGGAACGGATCGATGGAAGCCTTCCTAGTCCACGAAGATCCACCCGAAGTCCCTTTGCCCAAAGCTCCTTACTTTACTTGATATGTGAATGAAGTAGAGCAAACACCCTACACAAATGGGCTAAATGTGTGTAGTATGATGATGTGGTTTGTATTCTATAATCAAAACCCTTTCTTTTTATCAACTTCACTCAAAGAAAAATCTCAAGAGAGGAAGAAGAAGATGGTGGCTAAGCTTGAGCTCAAAGGATAATGATATGAAAATGAATAATGGAGATGAGAAAGAATAATCAATATTAATCCTTCTCACTTCAACCATGGTTAGTAATCATCTAGATCTTTATCAATGAGTTAATAAAGCAAAAAGATAATTAACCCAAGGTTAAAAAGTAGTTGAAGTATGGTCAACGATGATAAACATTAACCATGAGTGAATTATCCTTTCTTTTTATCAAAATGATAAATAAAAAATAATTACCACAATATGAGTCTTGCATTGCCACCAAATATGTATCAACAACCATGATACAATGTATGTATGTATGTGTCCATGCACATCATCATGTGCATACATGCATGCATACAAAAACAGAAAAAGGGTTTAATTAAAGAATTAATCTAAAAGTCATTTGTTAAATCAACACTTGATTTTGCAAACCGGTCATATCACATACCACCCGACCAATAGAAAAATGCCCGATTAGTATACGGTATCACACATCCGTATTTAATCGGGTCCCCGCGCATATCTCATATGCACACCACATCTTTTCGCCTGAACCAGGAAACTTCATTGTGGGACTCTAAGACTCGTCAATACGCCGGCAGTAGGTGATGATCATATCAAATACCTACAAGCCGCAAGCGGTCAGCTAAACGTAACGGCCACCCGGGTATTGAGCGATCAGAAGAAAACCAGCGAAGCTGTCAAAACTCCCATCGAGCCAACTGGCAACACTTACCGTACAGTCCGGTCTCCTCGTCAGATATGTTTCATATCGAGTCTAGGGATGGAATCGTCGACCCCAATAACTCAATAAGTCATGCTGGTGTATGGCTCATAACAGATCAAGAAACTACTGATAACGCTTATCAGTAAATCTCAGTAGCCCTGGCCAGGGACTTCCTGTTATAGCCAATCGAGCATTGCACAACATCAACTTCCAATACCGGGAGAGACGAAACCCTCCTATCGCTCATCGCCTCCATGTGCCTCGGGACTGTACCCAAAGTCCACCTGTTTGCACGCCTCAGTAGAGCCGTGGTAGGGTGGATATCAAAGTACAGTGGGAGGACACACAAGACTCTATGACGATCTTGGGTCTACAGACTAACCTGTACCAGTGTCACCTGAGAACTGCTATCCGACGATAGATATAATACCACATAGGAGTTCTCTGTGAGTCCGTTCAGTGTACCCAGTCTCCACTGAGCACCCGCATACAATCTTTGGTGTCACCTCACCAGATGGATATGGGATCATCCATCGCCCATCATATGGGACAAGAATAGTATACACTAGTCTACTCTGGAATATCGATGCCCCGTCTCGATACACCCACGACTAGGAACAGTTCAAGGATATGCTTATAAACTACACATGCCCCACTAGTATGATCCGCATTATAGTCACAGTAGTCAAGCAAATATCCTATGGGCTTTATCAACATGTGCAAATGAATAAAAGCATGATCAAATTAACATGTCAAGATAAAGTAAACCAGATAGCATACTATCATGTTGAGCGAGAAAGTCATCTAAATTCATACATACATGTCCAAGCATCCACTATACATATAATGGCCTCTAGGGCATACATATATCTAACACTTTGTCCTGATGGACACTGGGCAACATACAATACTCTGTATAAGTCCGCTGAGTTGAATAACTCAAAACCTGTTCATCGTAGGTTGAAAACTGTACCCAGGCGATTTCCTCAAATATCACCAATTACAACGAATTACGATATAATGAGGATGATCACCTAATTCCCAATAACTTACTCCCACTCATCGTCTATAAAACCATACGGATGTGAGAATCATACATAGTAAATACATACCCTGGAGTAAGTATCTAATCGGGAAAACAGTTCTCCTTTAACAACGCACAGTGAAACTGAAACATGAAAATGTTTCGAAGGGGTATCCTGGTATTCCTAGTAATGCCTCTTCCATAATCTAATTTATGACTATAACCGTATATTTCTTTGCCATCTCTCCAAATCCCGTCATCTGTCTTTAGTCGTTACCTTCTGTACACTATCATTAGGCTAAATGGTTTTCTTCCTTCCCTACCGTTCGGCACCAGCCTATGGTTTGGAAGAAGACTATCCAATAAGCGTAATAGGTGTATACCCCTAAACCAAGGAATACTCGCAACCTAAGAGAAGGTGATGATAAAAGACAACTGAATAAAACCTTATTCTATTTCTCCTGAACTGGAGAAAAAGCAAAGGTGAAGTAGGAGTGGTGATGAACTACGCGGTTTGGTCGTGAATGATAGCAGTCGCAATTTACTTTGCCCTCTTTTTAATCCTTTTATTTTGTCTTTACTTATTACCTTATGTACACCCTACTTAGGCTAATTGGTTTTCTTCATTCCCTACCTTTCGGCACCTGCCTATGGTTTGGAAGAAGACTATCCAATATACGTAATAGGTGTACTCTCCTAAACCAAGGAGGCCTCGCAACCTGAGAGAAGGTGATGATAAAATACAACCGAATAAACCAATTTAATTTCTCCTGAACCTGGATCCATCCTCGAAGAAGTCCCTTCAAGTTCGTATATAACCATACGATGGATTTATCCAATGGAAGTGGATGTTCGTAGTAATACGAGGTGTTCTAGAGAAATGCAAAGGGTAAAAGAAGGAGCGGCAATGATGTATGCAACTCAGACAATCCAAAAGCCAGTATTTAAAGAAGGTTCGGTCAACTTGGTCACTGAGTCATAGTCTAGGGTCGGTCAATGGTCGCTGCCAAAGAGAGAGAGAAAAGAAACACTCTGTGTGCACTCTAACCTAGATCAGAATGGTTATCACTTTATCTAATCAGGAAACCTCCCACTGTATCGTCAAATTCTCTTCCAAATCTGAAAGAAGAATTAGTCGGGATCACCTGAAGAGTAAACCAACTCATCAGTGTGAATCGGGATCCAACACTGATCGCATGATAACGTGAAGGGATCCACTCACGTTATCACACTCCAGAAGGTATGCACATGCCTGGCAAGTTTCAGTTTCTTTAGAAACTCCCGATATGGATTTATGCCCCATGCTCTTATGACCTTGACTAAGGGCCAACAAATCATAAGTCACATGTCAAGTTCTTCCCATCATTATCTTGTTAATTTGAACCCACCCGTACATACCCCTGACGTTGGCCAAATGGCAGAACGACTGTCTCAAACCAACTCATCTATCTATGCAACATGTGAATATCCCAGAAGCTACCAATGACTAAGGGCCAAACAAACATAGCTTGAATACTACTGACCATTCATATGAAATGACGGAGGGCTACGGCTGGTTTTGGCGAAAAACCTTTAACGTAACGAACTTGATATCGCTGAAGGAACCTGATAGCTTTTTATAAAAATATAGTGGCGAAAACCTTTGCTAAAGAGGTCACTCCCAGTGAAGGGATCTCAGCTCTTTCTTCGTGGAATGAGGTGCAGGATATTCCAACTGAATACCGCGATGCAAAGCAGCAAGTAATCGACTATAGTGAAGTTATTACCCTGACGCAAACTTCTGCCCAAGGGGTCACTCCCGGTGAAGGGATCTCGGCCCTTGCCTCGTCGAATGAGGTGCAGGATATTCCAACTGAATACCACTGTGCAAAACAAAAGAAAACGTCTTTGTAATAACACCTTTTGAAAACTGTTCCAACAACGTCAAACAGGTTTGTTTTCCCTGCATTGATCAAAATCAACGCAATCCCATCAATTAATCACACCAGAAAAGAATGAAAATAAAATATACGTATATGCCATCCGCATTCGCCACTGGGTCCCGTCATCACCCGTTAGATTACTTAACTAACGACAGAGCGGGGACTGGACTAGCGCGGGTGTAAAACATATACAATATCTACTAGTATATATACCAATATATAATAATCGCTCCAGGCGTGATAAATGCAACATTACAGAAAAGTAACAAGCATCACAGAACAATACAGATAATCTGGGATCCCCGGGTTTCACAGAGCCGCTACTGAAACCCGACGTTCCCCTGGTCGTGTGGATAGCCTGTGCAATGAAAACTAAACCCCTACGAGTGTGGCAAGTTACCCGTCAAAACCTGAAGCGAGGCAGCCCCTACAGCAAAATGAATGGACCACCCAGCACTTCACGGAATCCGGTAACTTGGGCACTGCATCTTGGGTCAACCTGTACCCCCTACGAGTGCGGCGAATAGTCTGCCAATTCTAGAGTGAGGCCCTCTGCCTCTCAAAGCCATGAGATGCGGACCTGTTACCCTCCAGAACCCGGCTATCCATGCACTCCGTCGCGGGGTAAACCTAGTACAGAAATGAAAATATATACAACGGGTATATCGACCTCAACCCGGTCGTGCCCCAAAAGAATAATATACAAACAGGCAGCGACGGCAGTCCACATGTTGGACGCTCGCCCCGCAAAATCAAATGCACAAATAAATCCAAACTGCACTACCATTGCACACAGCTATCCACCACGACAAATCCGCAACATCACAGCACAACACAGAACATCAACGCGAATGTCACGTTCGCAAACCCGTCTAAAAGAGCTATAGCAATTAGACACGATTTACCGCTCGAATGACATTCACGGTCGGAGATATAATGTAAGTACTGTAAACTAACACATTTAAAATTCCGATCGACAAAACTTCCCGAAGTGGGCCCTAAGTACAACTCCAGTACTCAAACAAAATCTGGGCCCAAACAAAATATTCCAGAAACCACAATTCCACATGAAAGATACCCAGAAGAAATATGGTGCACTGAAGCCCCAAAATGGCGGCGGAACCGCGGCCAATACAAGGCTTGCGCGGCGGTCTTGATGGTTCAGTCGCCCAAATTTCTTTTAGAGTCTTAAAAGAGCCTGCACGATTTTCTGAGATGCTCTAAATAATTTTTAGACGACAAAACAAATTAGATAGAAACTTTAATTTTGGAATCGCGGTTTTGGAAATTTCGTTCGATCGATATTTTAAACACGTTAGAACAAGCTAGTAAAGGTTAATGGCGTGTCTCTGATACCATGTAAGTCTACGGTAGCGCCCCGGCCAATAATCTGAGGCCAAACGCGGAACAAAAACTTTTACAACTGGCGCTATCGCATACTATAACCCGGATCTTGCCATTAACGCTAAACTAACAAACTATAAAGAGGTAGAAAGGCTATACCGATCGATCCGTGTCCTTCGGTCTTTAGCCATCATCCCACGCTCCTCGCGGCGACTCGGATCTTCTCGTCGAGGTGGCACCACGTCAACGAGTCTTTATACGGGCTCCCGCCTCTATACCGAGGCAACTCGAACATGAAGTATATCAACCGACATGTCCAAGATGAAGTAGAGAAAGAGTGGAATGATTTGTCTCAAACACTCTTGGGTTCTCATTACATGAGAGGGTAAGAGTGGAGGTTGAAGAAGATGCTAAGGTTTGGAGAGTGTGAGCTCAAGAAAAATCTAGTGAGCAAAAATAACCAAGCACCAAAAAGAGCCTTTGGCTGCCCTTATCTTTTGTGTGTTATATATATAAGGTTTTGTTTTGGAGAAACAAAGAAAATATCTTACAAAAATATCTCCAACTCAACCCTAAAATATCTCACCCAAAACAAACTCAATTAATTCATCATGAGTCACTACATGACTCATTAGCATGGGTTATTAGTGAACATGCTAGAATTAATGAGTCACCAAAAATGAGTCACCCTTTCCAAAACCAATAATCATTTAAACCAATAATCATTAATCCAAAATGAAATGCATCTTCTAAAGTAGTCTCATAACGGATTACGAGAATACCCCTCACCTGTAAATACATACCTGTATCCGTATTCCGACCGAATACGAATACGATGAGACTAAAATATTCTGACTCAATATAATACTTGGATCCGGCTTAAACCAAAGCCCACCAGTATTATCTGTCCGAAATATGACACGTGCACAAATGCACGTGCATGTTCGAACCCTTCCATAAAACCATACGGCCTATACAACGTTTCGCCCGAACTTGGGAAACTATCTGTGGGGGACTCTAAAGACTCGTCAGTACCGTGGCAGTGGGTTTAACCACAAGCACGTCAGCGGCACTAGCTGTGCGTAACGGCTGCCCATGTACTGACCGAAAGGGAAGCTGATGAGCAAACTCATCCTAGAACCCTACTGAGCCTATCAGTGACAATATCCGTACAGTCCGGTCCGTTCGTCTATGAGCATCGCATATCCGGCCTAGGGGCTGGTAACGTCAGACCCCCAAAAGCTGTATAAGTCGTGTCGGAGGGTAGCCCTAAACACCCCGAGAAACTACTGGAATACCTACCAGTAATTCTCTCCTGCCTTGGCTAAGGACTTGGTGTAATGGCTCTCCTAGACACAACGCGATCTCACCCCTAATATCGGGAGAGACGAATCCCCTGCCGATCCGCTCACTACCTCTATGTGGCTCGGGACTGTACCCAACTAAAACCTGTTTGCATGAATCCTTTGATCCGTGGTAGGGTAGTAATCTAAGCACAGTGGGAACTCACACGAGACAAATGACGACCTCATGTTGATGAACTAACCTGTACACATGTCACCAGGGAACTGCTATCTGACGCTAGCTATAATACGAACTAGCATGTTCCCGGCGAGTCCTGTCCGGTGCACTCATAACCTAATGAGCACCTGTATACATCTTAGGTGATCCAACTGACACCAATGGCTTGTGAGACCGGCCACCGCCCCTCGTCGGGGTCTCGACTGTATACACTAGTCTAGTCTGGAGTATCGATGCCTTGTCTCGAAACTCCTACGACTAGGGGCCACTTTTAAGGATGTGCTTATGGACTACCCAACTCTCACGTATATGATCGCCATCATACTGCTGGTAGTCAAGCAAGAATTCTAAGGGCTCTATCAATGTGTAATAGTGATCATGTCACCTAAACCTGTATACGATGATAAAGGCAAACCAGATAGCATACTATCATCTTGAATAAGACTGTCCTACCGGTATAGGTCCTCCTCAATCATTGCAATCACGTGCCTGCGATCCAATAATTGACTTTGAGGGCACTACGACCAACATATCATGCAACATGGAACAGTAATATGCACATATCGAGGGAAAACCGCTCTTTTAAAATGAATCCAATTTTAAAATATATCCCGCGGTTTCCAAATCTCCAAAATCAAGCCAGAATCATCTATGTACGTGCAAATACGTATGTATGCAAGTATGGGTGTACAATATGTGTGTACGCAAGTATGAGTGTACAATATGTATGTACGCAAGTATGTCATGCAAGGAGTCATATCCTGATGCAACAATCCTACTGTGTAGTGACATGGCAATTATCGATGATGAAGTGTGTGAGCCGGCAAGCAGGTGTACGTGGAACATACGCATCATCGATAATGGTGCTGGTGTCCTGACAGTACGGGTTTAATATAACAATAAACACATTTAAACATGCAATGCGATGCGAATAGCAAGAATATGCGGAAAATGAATAATAAACACAACAGTGAAGAATCTACATCAATATATATATGTCATACAGTTTTGCCATTTGAAATAACACGAATCGTGGTGTTCAGAAAAATAAGGGCTACGGTGTTTTTAGGAAAAGATGTGTCTTTTGAAAATATCCGTAGAATCCCTTGGCCTGTCTTTAAAATATTCACGATTCATTAGTTTTGAAATAGGTATGACTCGAGTCTTGTCTAACATCTATACGTAACTACAGGAATAAACTAACAGGCTAATCGGAAAAGTAAGGAAACCACCTAAATCTGAGTCGGTACATATAAATATAATAGTCGGTGATCCCGCCTCAATAGTATCACTTACGATGCAATAAATAACATGACATCCTCGAGTCAAGAGTGTGGATCTATCATCAATATATAGCTCGTACGGTAAATCCAATGTACGGCATCCCAAATCTGGGTACGGGTCGAATATCACATCTATCTCATCATTTATCTGGTATCCTTATCATCATATCTCATGAATTGGGGTACTGATCTAAGTTTAGTACAAACTGATACCATATATATATATATGTGTGTGTGTATGAAAACACACGCCTAAAGGCCCGCTAAAATCTCATGTCGTATCTCACAATACGAAACAAAACATATCACCGATCCCATAGCATCACGCCAAATCTCATCGACTCATCTCCAAATACCATATACAATCATCATCATCCATGTGTAGGTATACGTGTATATATATATATATATATACACACACACACACACATAGTCCCATACCTATGTGTGTGTGTATATATATATACATACATATCCCCATATACGTACAAGTAAAACAAAGTAAGCATGTGTGTGCGTATGGGTGTAAACCTTATTCTAGGGCTCGCGACTAAACTAACCAGCGACACCATCATCCAATGATACTAAAATTATCCTTGACTTCCAAAGTCTACTCACAATAACATATGATACCATACACTACACTACGAACTGCGGGGGTGCTATACGCCATCCACCCGACTTCCCCCGTAGATATAATCTACTCACTTGCTCTTCGCTTGTCGTTGCCGACGTCGCTACGCGGTTGCTTGTCTTCTCGAAGTCCTCGTGGGGGTACCTACATGTCACAACGTATCGTATCGCATTAAAATCCAAATCAAAACCAAAACGACACGCTAAAAGCCTATAGGTTAGAACCTACGGACTACGCCTTTCAAACCAGCAAACAACCCTCGATATAGACGTACAAACGTCAAGTGATCGAGATAAAACACAAATACTAAAATCCACAATCCAAAATACGAAAAATATAACCCCGAATCAAAACAGCAACTCATGAAATTAGTCCCAGATTTTACCCTAGGTCAAATCAGCCAATTTTGCATATGTGGAGGGTCTAGATTACAGATACTGGAGTCATGAAACAAACACGAGCCAAATTGTCCCAGGTCTGGCCGCAAATTGCGTCCAGAAGGATTATTTCTGTGGCCATGGTGAGGGCTTAGGGGCTAGGGTATCAGGGGGGTCCTAGATTGCCTGCATGTATCACTGTCTTTGCTAAATAATTTTTAGAGTCCCCGGGTGTTAGCAGATAACCAAAAACCATCACAGTTCCCACCATTTCCGTATCTGCAGAATTTCAAAGTTCGTATTTAGGGGTTAAGTCTCAGGTTTTAGTCCAATATGATATCTTTAAATGGGGTTTAAGGTCACTACTAACCTCAATTACACATCATAATTCAAGAATTCTCAAACCTAACTTGGAATTTCCAAACCTCACTAAACGACACTAAATCGGTTCTAATCAAATATGGATGTAAAAGCAATGGAAATACTATGCTAATGGTTAATAGAATACCTCATTTGGCAACTCAAGAAAATTCTTGAGTTGCCCTAAGTGTCCAAAATCCTTGCTTTCTTGGTCCAAAGTGTAGCTTGTGAGCTTGTGCATGCTTTTTGTGAAGTGGGGATGAACTTTGGATGAGTTTTTGAAGATGTTTTGGAGGTTGTAGTGGAGGTGGAGGAGGGGTGCTGCCATGGGCTGAAGAGGGAGAAGAAAAAGATAAAGATGGTGAAAGAAACAAAGGGCCATGACAAAGGTTTGACCCCTTACTCTCTCTCTCTCTTGCCCATACTATTGTAAGTCCATGCTACCTCTCCCGGTACTTTCGGGAAAGCGGAATTTGGTAAAAAACGATTTTCTTAAAGATGGTAACATGGACCTAAAACCCGGATCTTGGTTAAACATCTATCTAACATCCTAACTATGAGTTTTAGCTACTCGGTTAGGGGGTTATACCTTGCTTGTCTTGAACTCCTTCGTCTTCAAAGCTCCGATGGTGGTCCGATGGCTTCTTCTCGTCGTCTCCGTACGCCGAAGATAGATCCACCTGAAAGCTCCAACCTTTAGCTCCTTCTTCGTTCTTTGAAGAAACTAGTTCACTTGGTTTGCTAAACCTAGTGAACTAGAATGAGTAGAGAAGAAATAGAATGGGATTTTATCTATGGTTCTTGATTCTCAACTCATGAGACAAGAGAACCATAGATCAAGAGAGGGAGCAAGAGGTTGAGGGTGAGAGCAAGAGGAGAGCTCAAGAACAAGAGAGAGAATGAGCAAGAAAGAATGAGGCTCTCTTTTGTCTTTCACCCTCTCATAATCCAAAGTGATCATAACTCATCATATCAAAAAAGTCTTATGTGATGGTTTGAAGCAACCACAACCATATCATTTCATGTACTCATTTTACACAAATGAGCAAGTAAACAAAAGTCTTTGCCATGAAATGATGGCTATGGTTATCATGATGGTCAACTAGTCAAGCCTAGTCAACCAGTCAACAAGTCAACAAAAGTCAACAAGTCAACAAAGTCAACAAGTCAACAAAAGTCAACAAGTCAACAACCATATCACCATAATACTTAATTAATATAATAGTTAATCACATATCATATTCTCATTAGGGTTGAGCATAAAGTCAAATAGTCAACGGTCAACTGTCAACAACCCTAATGAGAATCCACTGCCTCTGCCTCCCTGTCAACTGTGCATACACACCCGCATCCGCGTTCCGAGGAACACGAATGCAAACTGGATAAATCCAATCCCATAAGGTACACTAGGATCTGGCTTAAACCAAAGCCCGCTAGTGTAAACTGTCCGGACACTGTACGTGCACAAGTGCATGGATGTGACCGAACCCTGTCGCAAAACCATGCGACCTGTCGCAATACCATGCGACCTCTACTCTTTTGCCTAAAGGCGAAAAGCTTTCTGTGTGGGACTCTAAAGACTCGACACTACGCTGGCAGTGGGTTTAACCACAGACCGCAAGCGGCACTAGCTGTGCGTAACGGTCCCCAGGTAATGCCGACAAGAAGACCGACGAGGCGAAACCCATCTGAACTCCTACTGAGCCTGAGTGTGACATTCTCCGTACAGTCCGGTCTGTTCGTCTGATACATCGCATGGCGGGCCTAGGGGGCGGTAAACGTCAGTCCCCCAATAGCGGTACAAGTCGTGCCGGAGCGAAGCCCAAAAACACCCTGAGATAACACTGGAAACCTACCAGTATATCTCGTTTGCCCTGGCCAGGGACTACTCGTGTAATGGCTCTCCTAGACACAGCGCGATGTCAACCCCCAATACCGGGAGAGACGAATCCTGTCTAACCGTCACTGCCTCCAAGTGCTTCGGGACTGCACCCAACCACTACCTGTTTGCACGACTCCTTTGAGCCGTGGTAGGGTAGTGATCAAAGTACAGTGGGAACACACTCGAGGCGAAGTGACAGTGTCAAGTCAGCGGACTAAGCTGTACTCATGTCACCTGGGAACTGATAACTGACGATAGGTATAATACCAACTAGTCAGTTCCCGACGAGTCCTGTCCAGTGTACCCGTAACCTAACGAGCACCCGCATACTATCTCAAGTACGACGTACTGACGGCTGTGGGACAGACCGTCTCCCACACTGGGATGAGAAGCGCATGCGCTGGTCTACTCCGGAGTATCGATGCCCTGTCTCGATAGTCCTGCGACCAGGGACCTGCATAAGGATGTGCTTATAGATTACCCAGCCCCACTAGTGTGACGGCCATCACATCGCTGGTAATCAAGCAAAGATCCTAAGGGCTCTACTAATGTGTATAGGCGATATACAAAAATAAACACATGTACACATTGAAGTAGAAACAAACCAAGTAGCATACTACTATTTTGAGCAAGATTGTCAATACAAGGTGAATATCCCAAGCTTCCATTAAGTAATATACATACTAGTATGATACAGTAATGGCCTCTAGGGCATATACACTAACAATCTCCCACTTGCACTAAGGCCATGTACTGGCGTATCGAAGACCTATCATCTCGATCAGCCGCTCGAACTGAGTCTGGGGCAAGGCCTTGGTGAATGGATCTGCAGTGTTATCTTCTGATTTTACTCTCTTTACCTCGATCTCCTGGCGATCAATGATCTCCCTGATCAGGTGGAACCGCCTCAAAATGTGCCTGGACTTCTGATGGGACCTGGGTTCCTTCGCTAAAGCTATAGCGCCGTTGTTGTCACAATACAGCGGTATTGGATCAACACTGGTAGGAACCACCTGAAGTTCCGTGAGGAACTTCTTCATCCAGACAGCTTCCTTTGCGGCATCGCAAGCAGCTATGTACTCCGCTTCCATGGTTGAGTCAGCAACGGTTTCCTGCTTGGAACTCTTCCAGCAAACCGCCCCTCCATTGAGGGTAAAGACATAACCCGACATGGACTTGGAGTCATCCTTGTCACTCTGGAAGCTGGAGTCAGCAAAGGCCTCAATCTGGAGGTCTTTTCCGCCATACACCAAGAACATCTCCTTAGTCCTTCTCAGGTACTTGAGAATGTTCTTTACTGCTATCCAGTGTTTCTCCCCTGGGTCCGACTGATACCGGCTTACAACGCTCAATGCGTATGCTACATCTGGTCTGGTACATAACATCGCATACATAATAGAGCCTACCGCAGATGCGCAGGGTATTGATGACATGCGAGCCCTCTCCAAATCAGTCTTGGGAGACATCTCTTTGGAGAGGGTGATTCCGTGACAAGCCGGTAGATTACCGCGCTTGGAATCTTCCATACTGAATCGTTTCAGTATGGTGTCGATGTACCTTGACTGTGAAAGTCCCAACATCCTTTTAGATCTATCACGATAGATCTGGATCCCCAGAATGTAGTTGGCATCGCCCAGGTCCTTCATGGAGAACCTCTGTGACAAGAATCCTTTGACTGACTGTAGCATAGGAATATCATTTCCTATTAGGAGAATGTCATCGACGTACAAGACGAGGAATACCACATTTCTCCCTACAATCTTACTGTAAATGCATGGTTCATCTGGGTTTTTGACAAAGTCGAATTCTTTGACAGTATCATCAAAGCAGATGTTCCAACTCCGCGATGCCTGCTTAAGTCCATAGATGGACTTGAGCAACTTGCACACTTTACCGCTGCTCCCACTCTGATTGAATCCCTCTGGCTGATCCATATAGACGCACTCTTCCAAATTTCCATTTAGGAAAGCCGTCTTAACGTCCATCTGCCAGATCTCATAATCGTGGAAGGCAGCAATGGCAAGAAGGATCCGAATGGATTTAAGCATGGCTACCGGAGAAAAAGTCTCGTCATAGTCCAAACCAGGTCTTTGACGAAAACCCTTTGCAACGAGCCTAGCTTTATAGGTTTCAACCTGCCCATCTACACCAATCTTCTTTCTGAAGATCCATTTGCAGCCTACGGGTTTTACCCCTTCTGGAGCAAAGTCCAAAGTCCAAACTTTGTTGGTGTACATGGACTCCATCTCGGTCCGCATTGCATCCAGCCATTTTACCGAGTCACCGCTCTGAATGGCTTGCTGGAAGCTAGTAGGCTCATCATAATCTATGATGCAATCCTCTCTATCCCCGTCTATGAGAAAACCGTAGTATCTCTCGGGCGGATGAGACTGCCTACTACTCCTGCGGAGCGGCGTAGGAATGTCCGGTTCCCCTGAACCTTCTGGTTCTACTAAGGTTTCAGTAATAGCTTGCGGTTCTGGAATTTCTTCCAGTTCTATTGCGCTCCCACTTATCTGATTTTCTAAAAACTCAGTTTCCAAGAAGCGGGCATGACGAGAAACAAGGACTTTTTGCTCCTCTGCGTAATAGAAAAGATACCCCTTGGAGTTCTTTGGGTATCCCACAAACTTGCACTGTACTGAGCGTGCCTCGAGCTTGTCCGCATGCTGCTTTTTTACAAAAGCCGGACATCCCCATGTCTTAAAGGATTTAAGACAGGGTTTCTTCCCACTCCATATCTGATATGGTGTGGTAGGCACTGTCTTAGTAGGAACTTGGTTCAAGAGATGTGCAGCTGTTTCCAGTGCATAACCCCAGAAAGATCGCGGCAACTCAGCCTTACTCATCATGGAACGAACCATATCTAATAGGGTTCGATTCCTTCTTTCCGATACACCGTTGTGTTGTGGTGTGTATGGAGGAGTACGCTGAGAGAGAATTCCATTCTCTTTTAAGTAGTCCAGAAACTCGGCACTCAAGTATTCACCACCTCGATCCGATCTTAGGATCTTGATACTTTTGCCTGTTTGTTTTTCTACTTCATTCTTATATTCCCGAAATTTCTCAAAGGCCTCGGATTTGTGCTTCATTAAGAAGACATATCCATACCTAGAGAAATCATCTGTGAAAGTAATGAAGTATGAATAACCGCTTCGCGCATGTGTAGACATTGGACCACACACGTCACTGTGTATAAGTCCCAAGAGCTCGCTCGCTCTTACTCCGTGTCCAGTGAACGGAGTCTTTGTCATCTTTCCCATGAGACAAGATTCACAAGTGGCATAAGACTGGTACTCGAACGGATCCAAGTATCCTTCTTTATGTAACTTAGTCAACCGTGTCTCATTGATGTGACCCAGTCTACAATGCCATAAGAAAGCCTGATTTAATTCTGGAGACTTTCTTTTAAGTGTGTTCTGGACACTGAATATCTGAGCTTGATTCAATACGTATATACCGTTATTTAATGTACCTGACCCAATCAGTGCTTGATTTAGGTGGATGTTTACTACATCGCTTACAAAAGCAAAATCATATCCTTCCTTAGAAAGTAAGGATACAGATATGATATTGCAAGTCGCACCTGGTACATACAAACAGTCACGCAGAATCAATATCTGCCCAGTTGTCAGTCCTAGGTGATATTCCCCTACGGATACAGCATCCATGCTCATTCCGTTAGCAACCCTGAGAGTCATATCACCTTTCCTGATAACCCTACGGTTTCTCAGACCCTGTAACGAATTACAGATATGAGATCCTGATCCGGTATCCAATACCCAGGAAGTAGGGTTAACTGACAAACAGTTCTCAATTACAAACACACTCGAAGCCGAAGCCACAACATGCTTCGAATTCTGGCTACTGGCTTTACAAGCCCTGCAATCTTTCTGCCATAGTTCATTCCCGTTACAATAGGAACGTCCCTCTTTTACTATATCCAGTCCTGAAACTTTTGCCCTTGTTTTTCCTTTTTCTTCCCTGGTTTCTTTCAGGGTATAAGCAGAGGGCAGGGACTGTAGAATTAGGTCAGTACTTGACCCATTCTCCAACGTGGTCTCCAGGTCCGTGAGCTCAATATAGCTGGTCTCTGTAAGGACGTTGCCCCTTACAGATGACCCGACTGCCAACCTCGCTTGAAGCAATTCGTTCGAGGTCTCATATCTTGCGATACGAGATTGCTCTCCATATAAAACTTTGTTATGGAGGAAGATAGAAACTGAGTCCATCTTCTCGTGCTGCCTCTGGTTTGTACCATCAACTGAGGCTAACACGAGGCACTTGGCTTTCGCACAATCCTTTTCCGATGTCCTGCGGATGTGAACATCCGTGACAGGGGAAACTGGACCTGAGACAGCAGGGTTTTGATTAGTTAAGAGGTGTCCCAGCTTGTCATGGGCAATGGACATCTGGACAGACCTTTGCCAGTCATAACAGTCAGGTTCAGTCATGTTTTTATCTAGATGTAACCTAGGCGTGGTCACAGGGTCGCTGCAATTAAGAGAGAGAAGAAGAAACACTCAGCACGATGCTCTTGCAAGTTTAGAGTGGTTTTTAGTTTGTCTAAACAGGATGGCTCCCACTGTTTCTCGAATCCCTCCTCAAACCATAAAGGAAGAATTAGTCGGGATCAATCCCACCGCACAATACTTGCTTAACCGTTCAGCCAGGCCGGTGTCGGTACTTCGAGGGAGGTTTTCCAACGCTTTCGCGAAGTTCCTTAATTAAAGAACCTCTTTTCCCTGGGGGCGTAGCCCCGCTAACACCTTTCTAGGCACCTACTAGGTTTATAGCATTGATCGTTTAGTGAGAAATTTCCCGAGGAGTAGCATATACTCACAGTAGGATCGGGATCCAAATATCATCGCGTGACGAAACTGAAGGAATCCTACCAGAATCATCACACTCCAAATGGTATGCAAATCTAGCAAGTTTCAGTACTTATGAAACTCCCGATGTGGGTTTTTGCCCCATGCTCTTATGACCTTGACTAAGGCCAACAAATCATAAGTCACATGTCAAGTTCTACCCGTCGTTGTCCAGGTTAATTTGAACCCATCCGTATATACCCTTGACTAAGGCCAACAAGGTAATACGACTGTCCCAAACCAACGCATCTATCTATGCAACATATGAATGTCCACCAGCTACCAATCACTGTGCCTTGACTAAGGCCAACAAACACAGCTTGAATACTGTTGAATATTCATATGAAACGACGGAGGGCTACGAATGGTTTTGGCGAAACCGTGAACGTAGTGAACTTGATTTAGTCGATGGAACGAGATAGCTTTTAAATGGAGTGGCTCAAACTCCCCATTTTAAAAGTTTGTTTTTGAAAAGAACCGAGTGGTTTTTCGAAAGTGTTCCAACGACTTATACTTGGTTTATTTTCTTGCATTAGTTCTTTTAATGCATGTTTTGCTTGCATTAGTTCTTTTAATGCGTGATATTCTTGCATTAGTTCTTTTAATGCGTCCCATCATTTAATCCTACCATTGCAGAAAACAACCAAAATATGACGTACGCTTATGCCATTCGCATTCGCCACGGGGCCCCGTCATTACCCGTTAGGTTACTTAACTAACGACAGAGCGGGGGCTGGGCTAGCGCGTCTGTAAAACATAAGCAACGCCTAAATAATATCATATATAGATATACTGCAATGATAAACATTTCAGATCACAGATGAATACATTGGATATACTAGGAATCTGTAATTTGCACGAGCCTGTAACAAAAACAGATTACACGGTCGCGGTGAATAGCCAAATACCCCACCCAAGACCCCTACGGGTGCGGCAAACTACCCGCCAAGTACCCGAAGCGTAGTAACCTCCCTCATCTCCATGAGTAGGCCACTCGACACTTCGGCATACCCGGTAGTTTGTGCACCCCCTCCATGGGTCTATCCTAGGAGCAAAAACAGTAAAAAGAAATTATACAATGACGGCTACAACCCCGACCCGGTTGTGCGGCCATACAAATAATTATTACATCAATTTACAAATTTACATGAATTGAAAGAAAAGAAAACTCTCGTCTCACAACCCCCGGCTATTCACCCGCGACAATCCAACATATTCATATCCACATTCCAGCAACATTACAGATCACAGATTTGTATAACCCCCACTAATCGACATATAGCGATTAGTAGACGTTCAATACAAATATCACATTACAGAAAACCCGTTAGCTTAAGTCTTTTAGAAGTTCGATCAAAAAAAAATACGGATTTTCGGGACCCCAAAATAAAATTTTCGTTCTGGAAAATCTGGGTTGAAAATATAGGTACCAAAATTCCCAAAATACCCCCAGAAGAACACTGTAGCAAAGAATCACCAGAGAGGCGCCAAGGAGGCCGCGGAACCGCGGCAATAGCAAGCTATTGCCGCGTTTCCGCGGTCGTTTAGGGGATTCATTTGGTGATTTTTCTACAGTGGCTTCTAAAAACCCTGAGCCGATTTTAGGTGTTAAAATAATCAATTTTAGAACAGTAAAAAAATCGACAGAAACTTTAAAATTCCGGGGTTCGTTTCGGGACTTTTGCGTTGATCGATCTTCTAGATACTTGCTAACATGTTAGATAGAGTTTAACTAGGCTCTGATACCACTGTAAGTCCATGCTACCTCTCCCGGTACTTTCGGGAAAGCGGAATTTGGTAAAAAACGATTTTCTTAAAGATGGTAACATGGACCTAAAACCCGGATCTTGGTTAAACATCTATCTAACATCCTAACTATGAGTTTTAGCTACTCGGTTAGGGGGTTATACCTTGCTTGTCTTGAACTCCTTCATCTTCAAAGATCCGATGGTGGTCCGATGGCTTCTTCTCGTCGTCTCCGTACGCCGAAGATAGATCCACCTGAAAGCTCCAACCTTTAGCTCCTTCTTCGTTCTTTGAAGAAACTAGTTCACTTGGTTTGCTAAACCTAGTGAACTAGAATGAG
Source organism: Agapanthus africanus (assembly GCA_030015575.1). NCBI lineage: Eukaryota > Viridiplantae > Streptophyta > Magnoliopsida > Asparagales > Amaryllidaceae > Agapanthus > Agapanthus africanus. The sequence goes on from CM057349.1 coordinate 165,189,331, forward strand.
TAGAGAAGAAATAGAATGGGATTTTATCTATGGTTCTTGATTCTCAACTCATGAGACAAGAGAACCATAGATCAAGAGAGGGAGCAAGAGGTTGAGGGTGAGAGCAAGAGGAGAGCTCAAGAACAAGAGAGAGAATGAGCAAGAAAGAATGAGGCTCTCTTTTGTCTTTCACCCTCTCATAATCCAAAGTGATCATAACTCATCATATCAAAAAAGTCTTATGTGATGGTTTGAAGCAACCACAACCATATCATTTCATGTACTCATTTTACACAAATGAGCAAGTAAACAAAAGTCTTTGCCATGAAATGATGGCTATGGTTATCATGATGGTCAACTAGTCAAGCCTAGTCAACCAGTCAACAAAAGTCAACAAGTCAACAAAGTCAACAAGTCAACAAAAGTCAACAAGTCAACAACCATATCACCATAATACTTAATTAATATAATAGTTAATCACATATCATATTCTCATTAGGGTTGAGCATAAAGTCAAATAGTCAACGGTCAACTGTCAACAACCCTAATGAGAATCCACTGCCTCTGCCTCCCTGTCAACTGTGCATACACACCCGCATCCGCGTTCCGAGGAACACGAATGCAAACTGGATAAATCCAATCCCATAAGGTACACTAGGATCTGGCTTAAACCAAAGCCCGCTAGTGTAAACTGTCCGGACACTGTACGTGCACAAGTGCACGGATGTGACCGAACCCTGTCGCAAAACCATGCGACCTGTCGCAATACCATGCGACCTCTACTCTTTTGCCTAAAGGCGAAAAGCTTTCTGTGTGGGACTCTAAAGACTCGACACTACGCTGGCAGTGGGTTTAACCACAGACCGCAAGCGGCACTAGCTGTGCGTAACGGTCCCCAGGTAATGCCGACAAGAAGACCGACGAGGCGAAACCCATCTGAACTCCTACTGAGCCTGAGTGTGACATTCTCCGTACAGTCCGGTCTGTTCGTCTGATACATCGCATGGCGGGCCTAGGGGGCGGTAAACGTCAGTCCCCCAATAGCGGTACAAGTCGTGCCGGAGCGAAGCCCAAAAACACCCTGAGATAACACTGGAAACCTACCAGTATATCTCGTTTGCCCTGGCCAGGGACTACTCGTGTAATGGCTCTCCTAGACACAGCGCGATGTCAACCCCCAATACCGGGAGAGACGAATCCTGTCTAACCGTCACTGCCTCCAAGTGCTTCGGGACTGCACCCAACCACTACCTGTTTGCACGACTCCTTTGAGCCGTGGTAGGGTAGTGATCAAAGTACAGTGGGAACACACTCGAGGCGAAGTGACAGTGTCAAGTCAGCGGACTAAGCTGTACTCATGTCACCTGGGAACTGATAACTGACGATAGGTATAATACCAACTAGTCAGTTCCCGACGAGTCCTGTCCAGTGTACCCGTAACCTAACGAGCACCCGCATACTATCTCAAGTACGACGTACTGACGGCTGTGGGACAGACCGTCTCCCACACTGGGATGAGAAGCGCATGCGCTGGTCTACTCCGGAGTATCGATGCCCTGTCTCGATAGTCCTGCGACCAGGGACCTGCATAAGGATGTGCTTATAGATTACCCAGCCCCACTAGTGTGACGGCCATCACATCGCTGGTAATCAAGCAAAGATCCTAAGGGCTCTACTAATGTGTATAGGCGATATACAAAAATAAACACATGTACACATTGAAGTAGAAACAAACCAAGTAGCATACTACTATTTTGTGCAAGATTGTCAATACAAGGTGAATATCCCAAGTTTCCATTAAGTAATATACATACTAGTATGATACAGTAATGGCCTCTAGGGCATATACACTAACAACTATATTGTTTAATGTTTTCCTTTTTTTTTCTATTTTATTTTCCTTTTCTTTTCTCTTCTCACATAAAACCAAAACCATGAATGAAAATGAAGAGAAGGCCATGTAGGAAATGTAACACAAATGTAAAAATGATATGGTGCAGGTTTTGCACAAAACAAGCTTAATGCGCGATTAGCTATATTTAACCGCGATTAGCATTAAAATAGTGTATAATAAATCATAAAATTTTATAATTGGCTTAAATCCAATAAAACATCATCTTTTTAGTAATTTCTATAATTTTCCAAATTTTCCCGATTTATCGGTATTTAATTATACCGAAATATTAAAATATTCATTATATTTATTATTTAATTATAAAAATTCCCAAAAATAATACTTTATTTTTCTGAAATGTTACAGTATTCCCGCTTAAAGAAATTCGGTCCCCGAATTTAAATTTAAACTTCCCCAATTTCTAAAACATCTCAGCAAAATGATCATGTCGCCGGGGCTCCGAAATCATAAATACATAAAACACATTGTAGCGCAATGCACGCGCATGAAAAATGAGCATATAAACCAAAATCAAAACTCCGTCAAGCATCTCGCAATCATCGGAGTCATGGTGAAGACATCAAGGTTAAAATCCAATACGAAAACCAACATGATATACATCAAAACTATACATGTAAACATCAGAGCTATACATGTAAACATCTGAAGGAAATGCATGCCAAACCTTTTTAAGTCGCTGTGCGATACGCGTATCACTGCACAATGGCGGACGTCTATTGTAAGGAAATAACTATATATATATACACACACCTTGTTTAACATACACGTTCCGCCGTTTTAAAAATAATTTAGAAGGGTTTCCTTGTTAAATGTCTTGTTTCATCACGGACACGTAGGTAAATACTGAGACTATAACACCTTTTTGGAAATCCTTTCGATAACTATCAATGCATGCAAAATATATCCAGGTACTGTCCTCTGACTAGTCCTGCTCAGTACGAAAACAAATAGCAAATATCATAAAAACGTACTGCTCCATAAGAAATCAATCCCAAAATGTGCATATGAATGCTACGTGCGTCTGGTGCGAACGGAAATCGAAACCCATGAATGTGCCATACATGTGCACAGAAACAACATCTAAGTGTATTGGGTGTGCATAAAACATCTGTTAAGAGCAACGGGTGTGCCTGACAGCAATATTAGATGCATCTGATATGCACGAAGAATCTCGATTTGGTGCATCTGGTGTGCACCAAAATCGCTTCTCATAACATGCACCCAACATGCATGAAAATCCAAATCAGGTGCATCCAACATGCACGAATAAAATCTAAATCATGTGCATTCAACATGTACGAAATCACGAAATCCAATATCAAGCGCCGAATATGCGCAAGATCCAATCCGGTGCACAAGGTGCACAAAACAAATATCGAGTATCACAATCGAAATCGACGGTATACAGCACATTTCAATCCAAATCCAAATCAGATATACCGTGGTATATAATCTCATAACCATGTGCATCAGCGTGCACAAAAACAGATCAAATACAAAAAGTGCATGAAAACTATGCCGACAGTATAAGTCAAATCACATGCATATCATAGGTATGAACTAAAAAATCAATATCTCGAATGACATCAAATCGAAGTCAGGTGCAACTGTGGTGCACAAAATCTCAATCATGCAAATAAATCGTTCAAAATATCGAATCAAAGATGGCGGAAATAGTCCCGCTCTAGCACATCCTCTACGATCTCTGGCCAACTGTCATGGTCACTCGTAACATGTCTCGTCGATGATGCCGAACTTTGGCCTGCTGGGTGTGCACAATATGACCGCTCCTGGGTCTAAGTCTTCTCGTATATTATTCCAGAAAGGTACTGTCGAAGTCCCTCTCAATCTCGTTTCTGCCGAACTGCCCGGAGGTTATCACCCTTTACTATATCAATTTCTGGTTCCGGAACGGCTGCATACTCACCGCGACTCCTTCTGGAAGGTATATCCATATATAACGCCTCTGTATGCGTATCACATCTCTGATGTCAGCGGATGGGAACATCATCTCGTCAAAATCTCGTACGAACCTCTTACTCCACTTTTCTCAAATGTCGACTGCTCCGGACTCGTCTCTTCGTGGCTGCATGGACTGCGCTCCAACGGCTATACTCGTATCTGGAGTCTCCCAAGCAATGTATCCCATCACATGATATCCGAATGAAGTCGAACTTTTCGATCGATTCGTCAAAGTTCCATAATCCCCCAAGAGCTCAACATCTTGGGTACAGTTTAATAGTATTCCAGTACATGCCACAGTACCTGTGGACCAACCGTAGAAGGGCAAACCCAAGCCTCACTAATGGCACCGCTGAACTGCCGCAAACCCTAAGGTTTCAAAGCATTCTCATGGTCATTATGTCGAGTTAGGGTTTCATTCTTCTAGAGGATCCATAGCATTACTTGCATTTTTCTCTGAATACTTTAAACTTGGAAAATGGGCTTCTGACATTCGATCGTCTCTATCGACTCCCAACGTACCTGCGTGAAGTCGTCTCTAGCTGGAATCAATCAGTCTGATGGCCTCGCATCGGGGTAGGCAACGAATCACATGTCCTAGTCCTTCCTCTATGGGTAACTAGCAATCTTCTACCATATCTCTAAGTACAACTCGTGCGGCAATAGCTCCAAACATCTGGGGCGATATCTCGTCATTCGCAGCAACAACTGGCTCATTTGTCCGCACGCTGAACAATGCCTCAATCATCAAAAATAATCGGTGCATCGACGGTCATCACATTCTGGCTAGCCTCTAGCAGTAGCCTGATCCTCTGGTGCTGATCTGCACGTCCGAGAAATCTCGTAAAAGCGACCTATCAAACACTCATGGCGCGAAAACACAATAAAATGACACCTCTATGAAATCGTGTGTCCCTAGAATCACGCCCTGGTCAGTCCTCGTCCGTGACGAGCTCATGCTGACATAACTCTAGCCGTAGTTCTCTCTCTGCCCGTGTAATCGTGGCAGAAAAACCCATAACCAATAATGATGAGGATAGATCATAGGAATGAATATAATAATGTGCAAGGAAATGGACATCCTAAGGCTTCTTAAGCGGAGTAGCGTATCGTAAGTATGCCGCGGAACATACACACGGTACGACACTCCTTAAGTCACATACTCTATCAACCAAGGTCAACCTACGCGACGAAATTTCGAGTCTAATACCCCCTCGACTAAGTCTAAGTTCCGTAAGGTCAAGCCTAAGTTCCGAATATATACAAACGCTCTAGGCTCCACATAGTCAAACTTAGACTCGAACCAAGGTTAAGCTAGCGCTCTGATACCAACTTTGTCACTACCCGAAATGGCACGTGACTGGCACTTGAATCATATGAAGTCTATAGGACCCCATCTAATTCAAGTAAGCCAAAAATCCCAAAAATCTAAACCATTTTAAATACGAAGTGAAGAAAACATGTTTTAAAACAAGGGGTTTTTTCAATAACATAAGCCGAATATGCATTTTAAAATCTCAAGTCTTTTTTGAAATTTTGGCAGAGTTTCCTTTGTAAATACTGGTCCCAAACGGGGTACAACATGAATAATATATGCAGAATGATAAAAGGTATCCCCAAGCGGGAGCTAGCTCTTCGTCAATCGACGGTCACAACCACGCAAGCAATATAATATACAACACCGAAGGGCAGGGATCAAAACTCAAAGGAAACTCAAAATCATCAAGAAAACCATAATAATACAAGTGCGACTCTACGGTCGAAAGAATAATACACTGGTTTTCTAAGTCTGAATCAATATACAAGTCTGGTTGATGGAGTTACTAGATACAACTGAATGCAAATAAAATACAATGGTGGTCACGATGCAAGTGAACCTACCTACCAAAACAAATCACCCGGAATGGAAGCAGTGTACCAGCAAAGCCGCAATGAAACCCTGTACGGCAAAACCTGCAAGAAACTGTGGCACAACGGGGGTGAGTTGCCAACTCGTGAGTAGAAAACATCACAGAGCAGAAATCGTATGTATGACTCAATCCTAGGTCAATACGATCAGTAATATATATCCTCAATATGATAAAGTCTGAAGCATGATAAGGTGGCAAGGGTAAACATCTATACATAAGTGTAGTACCAAGTGCTCGTGTCAGTGCCTCAGGTAGCAACATATCATAAATATGAGGTGTGATCAATATAATCATCATGAAATCCATGTCAACTATATCATGAAGTCTATAAGTATATGGATATCATCCAACTAGGTAATCAATGCCTGTATGCTTGTAGATCTCGTCCACGTGTCAACCAATGACATAACAACATCATGCATGTAAAAGTCATAAAAGCATATGCATGAAAGTATGAGGATATAAATCAACGTGTGTCCCTCGCGACACATCAAAATCATAGAACCTGAGTGTCCAGCATCGACACTAGAAAACATCATGAAACCTGTGCCCCAGCATCGGCATGCAAATCCTCATATATCTCAGGCGCTGCACACCCTGGTCGGCCCTCAAAACCATCTCTATCTCAGGCCCGCACACCCTGGTCGGCCCTCATATCCATCTCACTACTCCGGTTGGTATCCTCCGGATAACTGCTGAGTCCAAATACTATCACCGGTAGGTAGTGCTCCCCTGCCAGGCTCACCGTCTAACAAAACGAGTCTTCTTGCCCCGGGGTACCTCACCGGGTCCACCATGTACCCGCAGATGGTGCCTACCGCTCCTCGAATCGGGTTTCACATGCCACTCTCAGAACCGAGAAAACACATGGTGGACGCACTGAAATTTCATATCAAGGGTAACCGGGATTTTAAAACAATATATACTCTCTTTTGAAATAACCACAGTTCCCAAATCCAGAAATCTCATGAAAACAACATATCTCAATGCGTATAATCATATAGTATGATGTATGCGACATATAACAGAAATTTAAGCATATCCGTATATCATGCAACATGGAACAATAATATGCACATATCGAGGGAAAACCGCTCTTTTAAAACGAATCCAGTTTTAAAATATATCTTGCGGTTCCCAAATCTCCAAAATCAAGCCAGAATCATCTATGTACGTGCAAATACGTATGTATGCAAGTATGGGTGTACAATATGTGTGTACGCAAGTATGAGTGTACAATATGTATGTACGCAAGTATGTCATGCAACGAGTCATATCCTGATGCAACAATCCTACTGTGTAGTGACATGGCAATTATCGATGATGAAGTGTGTGAGCCGGCAAGCAGGTGTACTTGGAACATACGCATCATCGATAATGGTGCTGGTGTCCTGACAGCATGAGTTTAATATAACAATAAACACATTTAAACATGCAATGCGATGCGAATAGCAAGAATATGCGGAAAATGAATAATAAACACAACAGTGAAGAATCTACATCAATATATATATATGTCATACAGTTTTTCCATTTAAAATAACACGAATCGTGGTCTTTAGAAAAATAAGGGCTACGGTGTTTTTAGGAAAAGATGCGTCTTTTGAAAATATCCGTAGAATCCCTTGGCCTGTCTTTAAAATACTCATGATTCGTTAGTTTTGAAATAGGTATGACTCGAGTCTTGTCTAACATCTATACGTAACTACAGGACTAAACTAATAGGTTAATCGGAAAGGTAAGGAAACCACCTAAATCTGAGTCGATACATATAAATATAATAGTCGGTGATCTCGCCTCAATAGTATCACATACGATGCAATAAATAACATGACATCTTCGAGTCAAGAGTGCGGATCTATCATCAATATATAGCTCGTACGGTAAATCCGTCGTACGGCATCCCAATCTGGGCATGGGTCGAATATCACATTTATCTCATCATTTATCTGGTATCCTTATCATCATATCTCATGAACTGGGGTACTGATCTAAGTCTAGTACAAACTGATACCATCTATATATATATGCGTGTATGAAAACACACACCTAAAAGCCCGCTAAAATCTCATGTCGTATCTCACAATACGAAACAAAACATATCACCGATCTCATAGCATCATGCCCAATCTCATCGACTCATCTCCATATACCATATACAATCCTCATCATCCATGTGTAGGCATACGTATATATATATATATATATATATTATATACACACACACATAGTTCCATACCTATGTGTGTGTATGTGTATATATATACATATCCCTATACACGCACAAATAAAACAAAGTAAGCATGCGTGCGCGTGTGGGTGTAAACCTTATTCTAGGGCTTGCGACTAAACTAACTAGCGACAACATCATCCAATGATACTAAAATTATCCATGACTCCCAAAGTCTATCTAGATAATCATAACCTCACAATAACATATGAATATATCCATATAATATATATATATATATATATATATATATATATATATATATATACCATACACTACATTACGAACTGCGGGGGTGCTATACGTCATCCACCCGACTTCCCCCGTAGATATAATCTACTCACTTGCTCTTCGCTTGTCGTTTTCGACGTCGCCACGTGCTTGCTTGTCGTCTCGAAGTCCTCGTGGGGGTACCTACATGTCACAACGTATCGTATCACATTAAAATCCAAATCAAAACCAAAATGACACGCTAAAAGCCTATAGGTTAGAACCTATGGACTACGCCTTTCAAACCACCAAACAACCCTCAATATAGACGTACAAACGTCAAGTGATCGAGATAAAACACAAATACTAAAATCTAGAATCCAAAATACGAAAAATATAACCCTGAATCAAAACAGCAACTCATGAAATTAATCCCAGATTTACCCTAGGTCAAATTAGCCAATTTTGCATATGTGGAGGGTCTAAATTACAGATACTGGAGCCATGAAACAAACACGAGCCAAACTGCCACAGGTCTGGCCGTAAATTGCGGCCAGAAGGATTATTTCTATAGCCATGGTGAGGGCTTAGGGGCAAGGGTTTCAGTGCGGGGTCCTAGGTTGCCTGCATGTATCACTATCTTTGCTAAATAATTTTTAGAGTCCCCGGGTGTTAGCAGATAACCAAAAACCATCACAATTCCCACCATTTCCGTATCTGCAGAATTTCAAAGTTCGTATTTGGGGGTTAAGTCTCAGGTTTTAGTCCAATATTATATCTTTAAAGGGGGTTTAAGGTCACTACTAACCTCAATTACACATCACAACTCAAGAATTCTTAAACCCTAACTTGGAATTTCCAAACCTCACTAAACGACACTAAATCGGTTCTAATCAAACATGGATGTAAAAGCAATGGAAATACTATGCTAATGATTAATAGAATACCTCATTTGGCAACTCAAGAAAATTCTTGAGTTGCCTCAAGTGTCCAAAATCCTTGCTTTCTTGGTCCAAAGTGTAGCTTGTGAGCTTGTGCATGCTTTTTGTTGGATGATGTTTTTGGGGTTGTAGTGGAGGTGGAGGAGGGGTGCTGCCATGGGCTGAAGAGGGAGAAGAAAAAGATGAAGATGGTGAAAAAAACAAAGGGCCATGACCAAGGTTTGACCCCTCACCCTCACCCTCTTGCCCATACCATATTGTTTAATGTTTTCCTTTTTCTTTTCTATTTTATTTTCCTTTTCTTTTATCTTCTCACATAAAACCAAAACCATGAATGAAAATGAAGAGAAGGCCATGTAGGAAAATGTAACACAAATGTAAAAATGATATGGTGCATGTTTTGCACAAAACAAGTTTAATGCGCGATTAGCGATATTTAACCGTGATTAGCATTAAAATAGTGTATAATAAATCATAAAATTTCATAATTTGCTTAAATCCAATAAAACATCATTTTTTTTAGTAATTTCTATAATTTTCCAAAATTTTCCCGATTTATCGGTATTTAATTATACCGAAATATTAAAATATTCATTATATTTATTATTTAATTATAAAAATTCCCAAAAATAATACTTTATTTTTCTGAAATGTTACAGTCTTCCCCCCTTAAAGAAATTCGGTCCCCGAATTTAAATTTAAACTCCCCTAATTTCTAAATCATTTCAGCAAAATGATCATGTCGCCGGGGCTCCGAAATCATAAATACATAAAACACATCGTAGCGTAATGCACGCGGATGAAAAATGAGCATATAAACCAAAATCAAAACTCCGTCAAGCATCTCGCAATCATCGGAGTCATGGTGAAGACATCAAGGTCAAAATCCAATACGAAAATCAACATGATATACATCAAAACTATACATGTAAACATCAGAGCTATACATGTAAACATCTGAAGGAAATGCATGCCAAACCTTTTTAAGTCGCTGTGCGATGCGCGTATCACTGCACAGTGGCGGACGTCTATTGTAAGGAATAACTATATATATACACACCTTGTTTAACATACACGTTCCGCCGTTTAAAAATAATTTAGAAGGGTTTCCTTGTTAAATGTCTTGTGTCACCTCGGACACGTAGGTAAATACTGAGACTATAACTCCTTTTTGGAAATCCTTTCGATAACTATCAATGCATGCAAAATATATCCAGGTACTGTCCTCTGACTAGTCCTGCTCAGTACGAAAACAAATAGCAAATATCATAAAAACGTACTGCTCCATAAGAAATCAATCCCAAAATGTGCATATGAATGCTACGTGCGTCTGGTACGCATGGAAATCGAAACCCATGAATGTGCCATACATGTGCACAGAAACAACATCTAAGTGCATCGGGTGTGCACGAAACATCTGTCAAGAGCAACGGATGTTCCTGACAGCAATATTAGGTGCATCTGATATGCACGAAGAATCTCGATTTAGTGCATCTGGTGTGCACCAAAATCGCATCTCATAATATGCGCCCAATATGCGTGAAAATCCAAATCAGGTGCATCCATCATACACGAATAAAATCTAAATCATGTGCATTCAACATGCACGAAATCACGAAATCCAATATCAAGCGCCAAACATGCGCAAGATCCAATCCGGTGCACAAGGTGCACAAAACAAATATCGAGTATCACAATCGAAATCGACGGTATACAGCACATTTCAATCCAAATCCAAATCAGGTATACCGTGGTATATAATCTCACAACCATGTGCATCAGCGTGCACAAAAGCAGATCAAATACAAAAAGTGCATGAAAACTATGCCGAAAGTATAAGTCAAATCACATGCATATCATAGGTATGAACTAAAAAATCAATATCTCGAATGACATCATATCGAAGTCAGGTGTAACTGTGGTGCACAAAATCTCAATCATGCAAATAAATCGTTCAAAATATCGAATCAGAGATGGCGGAAATAGTCCCGCTCTAGCACATCCTCTACGATCTCTGGCCAACTGTCATGGTCACTCGTAACATGTCTCGTCGATGATGCCGAACTCTGGCCTGCTGGGTGTGCACAATATGACCGTTCCTGGGTCTAAGTCTTCTCGTATATTATTCCAGAAAGGTACTGTCAAAGTCCCTCTCAATCTCGTTTCTGCCGAACTGCCCGGAGGTTATCACCCTTTACTATATCAATTTCTGGTTCCGGAACGGCTGCATACTCACCGCGACTCCTTCTGGAAGGTATATCCATATATAACGCCTCTGTATGCGTATCACATCTCTGATGTCAGCGGATGGGAATGTAATCTCGTACGAACCTCTTACTCCACTTTTCTCAAATGTCGACTGCTCCGGACTCGTCTCTTCGTGGCTGCATGGACTGCGCTCCAATGGCTATACTCGTATCTGGAGTCTTCCAAGCAATGTATCCCATCATATGATATCTGAATGAAGTCGAACTTTTCGATCGATTCGTCAAAGTTCCATAATCTCCCAAGAGCTCAACATCTTGGGTACAGTTTAATAGTATTCCAGTACATGCCACAGTACCTGTGGACCAACCGTAGAAGGGCAAACCCAAACCTCACTAATGGCATCGCTGAACTGCCGCAAACCATAAGGTTTCAAAGTGTTCTCATGGTCATTATGTCGAGTTAGGGTTTCATTCTTCTAGAGGATCCATAGCATTACTTGCATTTTTCTCTGAATACTTTAAACTTGGAAAATGGGCTTCTGACATTCGATCGTCTCTATCGACTCCCAACGTACCTGCGTGAAGTCGTCTCTAGCTGGAATCAATCAGTCTGATGGCCTCGCATCGGGGTAGGCAACGAATCACATGTCCTAGTCCTTCCTCCATGGGTAACTAGCAATCTTCTACCATATCTCTAAGTACAACTCGTGCGGCAATAGCTCCAAACTTCTGGGGCGATATCTCGTCATTCGCAGCAATAATTGGCTCATTTGTCCGCACGCTGAACAGTGCCTCAATCATCAAAAATAATCGGTGCATCGACGGTCATCACATTCTGGCTGGCCTCTAGCAGTAGCCTGATCCTCTGGTGCTGATCTGCACGTCCGAGAAATCTCGTAAAAGCAACCCATTAAACGCTCATGGCGCAAAAACACAATAAAATGAAACCTCTATGAAATCGTGTGTCCTTAGAATCACGCCCTGGTCAGTCCTCGTCCGTGACGAGCTCATGCTGACGCAACTCTAACCGTAGCTCTATCTCTGCCCGTGTAATCGTGGCAGCAAAACCCATAACCAATAATGATGAGGATAGATCATAGGAATGAATATAATAATGTGCAAGGAAATGTACATCCTAAGGCTTCTTAAGCGGAGTAGCGTATCGTAAGTATGCCGCGGAACATACGCACGGTACGACACTCTCCTTAAGTCACCTACTCCATCAACCAAGGTCAACCTACGTAATGAAATTTCGAGTCTAATACCCCCTCGGCTAAGTCTAAGTTCCGTAAGGTCAAGCCTAAGTTCCGAATATATACAAACGCTCTAGGCTCCGCATAATCAAACTTAGACTCGAACCAAGGTTAACCTAGCGCTCTGATACCAACTTTGTCACTACCCGAAATGGCACGTGACTGAAATTTGAATCATATGAAGTCTATAAGACCCCATCTAATTCAAGTAAGCCAAAAGTCCCAGAAATCTAAACCATTTTAAATACGAAGTGAAGAAAACATGTTTTAAAACAAGGGGTTTTTTAAATAACATAAGCCGAATATGCATTTTAAAATCTCAAGTCTTTTCTGAAAGTTTCGGCAGAGTTTCCTTTGTAAATACTGGCCCCAAACGGGGTACAACATGAATAATATAAGCACAATGATAAAAGGCATCCCCAAGCGGGAGCTAGCTCTTCGTCAATCGACGGTCACAACCACGCAAGCAATATAATATACAATGCCGAAGGGCGAGGATCAAAACTCAAAGGAAACTTAAAATCATCAAGAAAACCATAATAATACAAGCGCGACTCTACGGTCGAAAGAATAATACAATGGTTTTCTAAGTCTGAATCAATATACAAGTCTGGTTGATGGAGTTAGTAGATACAACTGAATGCAAATAAAATACAATGGTGGTCACGATGCAAGTGAACCCACCTACCAAAACAAATCACCCGGAATGGAAGCAGTGTGCTAGCAAAGCCACAATGAAACCCTGTATGACAAAACCTGCAAGAAACTGTGGCACAACGGGGGTGAGTTGCTAACTCGTGAGTAGAAAACATCACAGAGCAGAAATCGTATGTATGACTCAATTCTAGGTCAATACGATCAGTAATATATATCCTCAATATGATAAAGTTTGAAGCATGATAAGGTGGTAAGGGTAAACATCTATACATAAGTGTAGTACCAAGTGCTCGTGTCAGTGCCTCAGGTAGCAACATATCATAAATATAAGGTGTGATCAATATAATAATCATGAAATCCGTGTCAACTATATCATGAAGTCTATAAGTATGTGGATATCATCCAACTAGGTAATAAATGCCTGTATGCATGTGGATCTCGTCCACGTGTCAACCAATGACATAACAACATCATGCATGTAAAAGTCATAAAAGCATATGCATGAAAGTATGAGGATATAAATCAACGTGTGTCCCCCGCGACACATCAAAATCATGGAACCTGAGTGTCCAGCATCGACACTCGAAAACATCATGAAACCTATGCCCCAGCATTGGCACGTAAATCCTCATATATCTTAGGCGCCGCACCCCTGGTCGGCCCTCATATCCATCTCTATCTCAGGCGCCGCACACCCTGGTCGGCCCTCATATTGTTAGTTGTATGTATGCCGTAGAGGCCAGTATTGCACAGATGATGTATATTATATTGGATGCTTGGACATATATAGAGATGACTTTCTTGCTCGATATGATAGTATGCTATCGGGTTACTCTTTATCTTAACATGTACACTTGTCTCTTTAAACTGTCTTATAGTTACATGTTGATAAAGCCCTTAGGATGTGTACTTGACTACCTGGACTATGATGCAGATCATACTAATGGGGACATGGTAGTCCATAAGTATATCCTTCATGGTCCCTAGTCGTGGGTGTATCGAGACGGGGCATCGATATACCAGTGTAGACTAGCGTATACGCTTCTCGACCCATGAGATGGGCGATGGATGATCCCATATCCATTGGTGTTTGACATCAGAGATGGTATACGGGTGCTCAGTGGAGACTGGGTACACTGGACGGACTCGCCGAGAACTCCCAAATGGTATTATATCTCACGTCAGATGGCAGTTCTCAGGTGACACTTGTACAGGTTAGTCTGTAGACCCGAGATCGTCATAGAGTCTTGTGTGATTCCCACTGTGCTTTGATCTCCACCTTACCACGTCCATGAGGGCGTGCAAAACGGTGGTCTTTGGGTACAGTCCCGAGTCACATGGAGGCAATGAGCGATAGGAGGGGTTTCGTCTCTCCCGGTATTGGGGGTTGATGTTGCGCTGTGCTCGATTGGCCGTAACAGGGAAGTCCCTGGCCAGGGCTGATCAGAGATTTGCTGGTAAGTGTTACCAGTAGTTTCTCGACCCGTTATGAGCCTCACATCGGCATGACTTATCGGTTATTGGGGTCTGACGTATACCACCCCTAGACTTGATATGCGACATATCAGACGAACAGACCGGACTGTACGGTAAGTGTTACTGGTTGGATTCACAGGAGTGTGAGCGGGCTAGCTCGTCGATCTTCTGATCGCTCAATACCCGGATGGCCGTTACGTTTAGCAGACCGCTTGCGGCTTGTGGGTGCTTGATATGATCATCATCTGCTACCGGCGTATTGACGAGTCTTTAGAGTCCTACACAGAGGTTTCCTGGCTCAAGCGAAACGAAATAGGAGCGCATATGAGATATGTGCGGGAGAGAGAATAATGCGTGTATGTGATACCGCATTTCATTCTCGCGATAAATGTTTCGATTAGTTATATTCGATATGACCTAGTTATCGAATCATTGATTCGATAAATCGATACATTGAATACTAGTCGGTTATGTGCGACATGACCGGATCATTGAATCAAATGTTGATTTAATGATTTAATGTATAATTATATATTTGATATATTACTTTGCATTAACTAGTATTGGTTCACTTTATACGGATTTTCTCACTTGATGTGCAAGTTGTATATGTGATATACTTTTGTGCACATATATGTATCATGTTTGATGATACTTGATCATTTGGTTAAGTGCGAAGAATTAAACCATGGTTAAATGATAATTAGGGTTTTGCCTTATCATTTATTTATTCATTTCTTTATTTATTTTATTGGATAAATGAAAATAAAATGGTTTGTTTTTGTCATGAAGCTTGTTGAAGCTTCATGAAGCTTTGACCAAAGAGACCATTTTGTCTTCATGCTTAATCCTAACCCATCCACTTACCATGGTTTATTCTCTACACTTAACCCTTGTTAGATTATGATAAGTATGAATTTTTCTTTTCGTTTTAAAAAAACTTATCATAAAACTAGCTTCATCTTCTCCTTCTTCTTCAAGATAGAAACCTTGATGCCATCAATGGCAACTTGAGTTCTAGTGAGAGAAATCCAATTCTAAAGTGAACCCACCTCCTATTTCTTCACCCTCTACCTCTTGCCAAGTTGTTTTGGGTGTTTTCTTCACAAGTTTCACAACTTTATGAAGTCGGAGCTTGAACTTGTGATGCCTCGACGTAGATCGTCTTTGACACGAAGCCGACGACCTAGCTCGCCCGTTTCTCCGATGAAGCCGACGAATGAGTTCGGGATTCATGATGGACAGCGAGAGGACACCCACGTGGAGCTAAGAAAGTGGATATCCGGATCTACAAAGGTTGTAGATTCTGATCTTTAGTTAAATTGTTAACTAGATTCGTTTTTCGCCTAGAATTCTAGCCGACGATCCGTATTAGGGTTTCTCGGCACCCATAAAATTTTATATTGGCATGGTTGATGCCTTGTAAGACCTCTATAGTGTGCCTAGGAACCCTACAGTGGTATCAGAGCCTAGCTAGAGCCTTAGGCGAAGTCTAGACGGAGTTTGAAGTCCGAACGAACCGAAACCCTAACTTACAAAATGCTCTCTGTACATTTTCTAAAATCTGGGATTTTTCCAAATTAAAAATATGCAGAAAAATCAGCAGGTGATTCTAAGAGTTACTGTGAAATTCGACAGCCCAAATCCACCAAGTAGCCGCGGTTCCGCGGCATGAGCATGGCTCCTGCGGCGGTTCCGCGGCCGTACGGCCTCATTAAACAAAGAATTCTGCACAGTAATTCTTATTTTCCAGTGCTGGTTTTCCTGGGAATTTTTAAAATTTATTCAAGAGTTGCATTTTCTGGGGTTGTTTTGGAGCTTCGATAGTTCGATCGGATTATCAAATTTCGTCTATGTGTTTTTCCGGATATTTTAAGAATATGTTAAAAAGTTCGACCGGATGAAAATACCCAACTTTTCCCCTGCCGGAATATTTCCATGTGTTGGATCTTTCTATGGTTTAAAGACGTTCTGAGTAGTGCAAGTAACGCGATGGTCCCTCTAGAAGACAATAAACCTTAACTCAATTATGTGACCGTCTTGAACTGCCCTTTGAACCTTCGGGTTTGGGGCAGTACGGCGTGCCACATGTGAGGCGTTGGCTTGACCCTTCTACGGCTGGACCGTTGGTACTGAGGCATGAAATGAATGTCTTTGAACTTATTTCATGTGTTGATCGGTGTCGGGAAAACTTGGGTGTTCGAATGTTCGATCGGAAAGTTTAATATATTCTATTTATCCGGAATTGGATACAATAATTGGAATTCACAAACAGTTATGAGATAACTGGATGAATGTTATAAATCTAGCGGTTTAGTTTCACTTGATATCAAAAAGAGTTTTCGATAATGGGACTAAAATGCGGGGTTTATAACTGTTAGGCATGTGATGTCTAAGTATTTCATTTGATTAGGCATGTGATGTCTAAAGAGGTTGCGGATTCCAACTGTTGTAGTTTTACACTTTCTTTTCTGTGACCGTAAGTGTAATATGTGATATCGCCGGTTTCGTTGCTATATGTCAACGACAATTGGGATGCGCATATTTACTTACGTTGATGACATGTGATGTTATGTGTTGCTGGATATGTCATATTGGATTGCCGTGTTTGAATAGCCGGGGTTTTTTTATGTGAGATGAGTGTTTTTCATTTTCATTCATGTAAAAACTTGTATGTAATATTCTTTTATTTGGGGCACTTCCAGGTAGCGGAAGTCGTCACCTTTTGTATATTATTTACTTTTCCGCATTAGGATAGACCCAAGGAGGGGAGCACAAGTAAGCGGGTTCTGGGGTCCAGTGGGATACCAACTCGAGGAGTCGAGTCCGGGTCTCCTAACCCTAGAATTGGCAGGGTTGCTTGTCGCTCTCGTAGGGGTCTAGGGGTGTGGGATTGGCTATTCATCACGACCGTGGAATCCGTGTTTTATACTGGCTCGTATTGAAAACACGGACGTTCTAGTATATCCAATGTTTCATATGTTTCTTCTGCTGCGATATCTGTGATGTGATCATGTGATGTTCTGTGATAGATACTATATATAGTATATATGATATAGTATATAGACGTTACTTATGTTTTGCACCCGCACTAGCCCTGCCCTGCTCTGTCGTTAGTTACCTAACCTAACGGTGCACGAGGGGACATCGAGGCGAATGCGGATGGCATAAGTGTACGTCGTATTTATCTGTGATGCTTAGGTATTTAAATGATGGGACTTCATTAATGTGATTAATGAATGAAAAGAAACCTAAGATGTTGCAGAATCAAATTTTAAATAAAACAGGTAGCTACAGTTCTTGCTTTGCATAGCGGTATATATGATATACCCTGCACCTTATTCGATGAGGAAAGGACCGAGATCCCTTCATCGGGAGTGACTCCTTTAGCAATAACTGGCAGATGCTACACACTCGGTTTGACTTTTGATTGCTTCTATAGTTTCTTCTTTGCACAGTGATATATATGATATATCCCGCACCTCATTCGACGAGGAAAGGGCCGACGATCCCTTCACCGGGAGTGACCCCTTTGGCAAAACTAGAAAAGCCTCAAAATCACTCCATTTCAAAACTTCATTTGATTCTACAACGATATCAAGTTCATTACGCAATAGGTTTTCAGAAAAACCTGTCGTAGCCCTCCGTCATTTCAGATAAGTACTAGTTAGTATTCGTGCTACGTTTGTTGACTATGTTAAGGCGTAGTGTGCGGTAGCTGACCAGTATTTATCTGCTTATGCATATGATGCAGATTGGATTAGGGTAGTCGTGCGACTTTGTTGACTATGTTAAGGATCGTACGGGTGGGTTTAATTCAATCAGGAAATGACGGGTTGAACTTGACTAGCACTTATGATTTGTTGACTATGTTAAGGTCATATAGCTGCTAGGGGCAAAATATTATCGGGAATTTCAAGTGTTGAAATTTGCAATGAGATTGCATACCTTCTATGAGATAGTTGGATCCCGATACCCACTGCGAGTAAGAGTTACTCCTGGGAGAGTTTTACACATTACAATTAACCGATCAAGTAGGTGTCTAGAAAGGTGTTAACGAGGTTACGCCTCTGGGAAAACGAGGTTTACAGTAATTAGGTTCGTGCGAAAGCACGGGGGACCTCCCTCAAAGTACCGACACTGGCCTGGCTGAAAGATTGGCGAACTTGTAGTGTGTAATTAATCCCGGCTAGTCTTTCCTTTTAGGGTTTGAAGGAAGATTTGATAAAAACAGTGGGAGCCATCCTGATTAGATAAGATAATAACCAATCTGATCTTGCACGAGCTTACGCTAAAGTGTTTTCTTCTCTCTCTCTCCAGGTAGCGACCATTTCATGCCTTAATAAAGATAATAATATGGATGTATTGACCGAACCCGCATGTTATACTGTGCTGGGGAACGTTGGTTCCGTTCCTTCTTATAAGAGTTATAGGAATGAACAGGAAATAGGGGAATACCAGGATTCCCATGCCACCCGAATGAAGAAAGTACATGTTGATGCATTTTCTTCGGGTGTGTTCGTTATAGAGAACTGTTTCTCCATTTGCTCCACGTCCTGGGTATTAGATACCGGGTCAGGATCCCATATATGTAATCAGTTACATGGGCTTAGGAAAGGTAGAGAACTTGGAGAAGGTGATAAAGACATTAGAGTTGGAAATGGTGCAATTGTTGCAGCTAAGACTGTCGGGGAATATCACCTTATATTACCAACTGGTAATACATTGGTTCTGAACGAATGTTATTACATGCCGAACCTGATATGCAACATTATATCGGTTTCTTTATTGAGTAAAGAGGGATATAATTTTGTATTACAGGATAATGTTATGAACATTTTCCGTAACCAAAAGTTGGTTGGATCAGGCACGTTGTGCAATGGCATTTATGTTCTAAACCAATCAACAGTTCTGAGTATAACAAACACACACAAGTGGAAGAGTTCAGAACTGAACGAATCCTTCTTGTGGCATTGTAGACTGGGTCACATCAATGCGACACGACTGGCTAAGTTGCATAAGGATGGATATTTGAAACCATTCGAATTTTCATCTTATGACACTTGCCAGTCATGTCTCAAAGGCAAGATGACCAAAACTCCGTTTACGGGACACGGAGAAAGAGTTACCGAACTCTTGGGACTGATATATAGTGATGTATGTGGTCCCATGTCTACACATGCCAGGGATGGTTCTTCGTACTTCATTACATTCACTGACGATCTCTCTAGATTCGGATATGTGTTCCTGATGAAACACAAATCAGAAGCTTTTGAGAAATTTAGAGAATATAAACAAGAAGTCGAGAACCAAACCGGAAAAAGTATTAAAATCCTTCGATCTGATCGAGGAGGTGAATACTTGAGCAATGAATTCCTGGACTTCCTAAAAGAGAATGGGATTCTCTCTCAGCTGACTCCTCCATATACACCACAGCACAATGGTGTAACTGAACGGAGGAACCGCACCCTATTGGATATGGTGCGCTCTATGATGAGCACAGCTGAGTTACCTATTTCCTTTTGGGGATATGCGCTGGAGACAGCAACATACCTATTGAATCAAGTTCCATCTAAATCTGTACCTACCACACCATATGAGATATGGAGTGGGAAGAGACCATATTTTAAACGAGTTAAGATATGGGGTTGTCCGGCCTATGTCAAAAGGCAAAATCCAAACAAACTCGAGGCACGGTCAGTTCTTTGCAAGTTTGTGGGATATCCTAAGAATTCCCAAGGATATTTTTTCTACCATGCTGAAGAACAAAAAGTGTTTGTTTCTCAATATGCCACCTTTTTAGAAAAGGAATTTCTTGAAAAAGAAATTAGTGGCAAAGTGGTAGAGCTAGAAGAGGTTCCAGATACACAAACAGTAACTGAAGATCTAGTGGAACCAGAAGATTCAGTAGCTCCCAATGAACCTCAGCCTCTCCGCCGATCTAGTAGGGTTCCTCGCCAACCTGAGAGATACTACGGTTTTCTCATGGATGGTGGGAGCGAGGATTGCATCATGGAGGATGATGACCCAACTAGCTTCGAGCAGGCCATCACGAGTAGGGACTCAGTGAAATGGCTGGATGCAATGCGGTCCGAGATGGAATCTATGTACACCAACAAAGTATGGACTTTGGAAGTTGCTCCTGAAGGGGTAAAACCCATTGGGAGCAAGTGGATCTTCAAGAAGAAACTTGGTGTAGATGGGAAAGTGGAGACTTTCAAAGCTAGACTTGTAGCAAAAGGTTTTCGTCAAAGACCAGGTGTGGACTACGACGAAACCTTTTCTCCAGTGGCTATGCTTAAATCCATCCGGATCATGCTTGCCATCGCTGCATATCACGACTACGAAATCTGGCAAATGGATGTTAAGACCGCCTTTCTAAATGGTGATTTAGAAGAGTGCGTGTACATGACTCAGCTAGAGGGCTTCGTAGATAGTGGGAGCAGCGGGAAGGTGTGCAAGCTGCTAAAATCCATTTATGGATTAAAGCAAGCATCGCGGAGTTGGAACATCTGCTTTGACGTCGTTATCAAAGAGTTTGATTTCGTCAAAAACCCAGATGAACCTTGTATCTACAAGAAGGTGGCAGGGAGTATGGTTGTCTTCCTCGTATTGTACGTGGACGACATACTCTTGATAGGAAATGATATTCCTATGCTGCAATCGGTCAAGCTCTTCTTATCATAGAGATTCTCAATGAAAGATCTTGGTGATGCCTCCTGCATATTGGGAATCAGGATCTATAGAGATAGATCCAAACGGATATTGGGATTGTCCCAATCCAGGTACATTGACACCATACTAAAGAGGTTTAGTATGGAAGAATCCAAGCGTGGGAACTTACCCACGATCTCTGGAGTCACTCTCTCCAAAGAGATGTCTCCCAAGACTGATTTGGAGAGAGCTCGCATGCAAGGGATACCCTATGCTTCGGCTGTAGGCTCTATCATGTATGCGATGCTGTTAGTTATATGTATGCTCTAGAGGCCATTACTGTACATACGATGTATATAGTAGTGGATGCTCGGACATATATAGGGAGGACTTTCTTGCTCGACATGATAGTATGCTATCTGGTTGTACTTTATCTTAACATGTACTCTGATTGTCTCTATATTACATGTTGATAAAGCCCTTAGGATATGTACTCGACTACTGGGACTATGATGAGATCATACTAGTGGGGCCACGGTAGTCGACGAGTACATCCTATAACTGTTCCTAGTCGAGGGTGTATCGAGACAGGGCATCGATACACCAGAGTAGACTAGCGTATACGCATCTTGACCCATATGATGGGCGATGGATGATCCCATATCCATCGGTGTTTGACATCAAGGATGGTGTACGGGTGCTCAGTGGAGACTGGGTACACTGGACGGACTCGCCGAGAACTCCCAGATGGTATTATACCATACGTCAGATGGCAGTTCTCCGGTGACACTGGTACAGAGTAGTCTGTTGACCCGAGATCGTCATAGAGTCTTGTGTGGTTCCCACTGTGCTTTGATTTCCATCATACCACGTCCAAGAGGGCGTGCAAAAAGGTGGCTTTTGGGTACAGTCCCGAATCACATGGAGGCAATGAGCGATAGGAGGGGATTCGTCTCTCCCGGTATAGGGAGTTGATGTTGTGCTGTGTTCGATTGGCTATAACCGGAAATCCCTGGCCAGGGTTGCTGAGATTTACTGGTAAGTGTTATCAGTAGTTTCTCGAACTGTTATAGACCTCATATCGACACGACTTATCGAGCTACTGGGGTCTGACGTTTACCACCCCTAGGCGAGATATGCAACATATCAGACGACGAAACCGGACTGTACGGGAGTGTTACTGTTTGGATTCACAGGAGAATGTACAGGCTTGCTTGTTGATCTTCTGAGCGCTCAATACCTGGGTAGCTGTTACGTTTAGCTGACCGCTTGCAGCTTGTGGGTGTTTGATATGATCATCACCTACTGCCGGCGTATTGACGATTCTTTAGAGTCCTACATAAAGGTTTCTTGACTCAGGCAAAACGGAGTAGGGGCACATATGTGATATGTGCAGGACCGAGGATAATGCGATATGTGATACCGTATTCTATTCTCGCGATATTTGATATCAGCCGGGTCATCGGATCAAGTGTTGATTCGATGAATCGGTACGGATAAATATTAGTCGGTTATATGCGATATAGCCGGATTGTCGGATCAAGTGTTGATTCAATAATTTAATGTATAATAATATATATGATATATTAAATTACATTAACTAATATTTGCTCACTAAAAGATTCTTTTTCTCACTCGGGTAATACATTGATATATATGCGATATATGTTAATTGTATTATTTTATTTTGTTACGATAAATATTATATATGTGATATATAATATTGTAACATGATATGATAACTAATGCAACTTGTTTAGTGGAGTTTAAACATGATTAGGGTTTGGATTAGGGTTAATCTTTCTAGATGTTTCTAGAAGCTTTTCTTTTTGTCATGATAAAGATATTTTCAAGTGAGTCATGCTTTAACCCAACCCAAACCCTAACCCTAGTTAATTCTCTACAAAGGTTCACTTGACCATGGTTGCATAATTCTATCATATTATTCTTTTCCTATTCATCACAAAAGGATTCTAACATTGTTCATCTTCTTCCTCCTTCATTCTTTCATGAAAAGCTTACTAGTTTTTCAAAAGGTGATGAATAAATATGAGAAAAAGATAAATAAAGAGAGCAAAAATCCTACTTCATCATCCTCATCTTCCCTTGCCATTTAGATGAGGGTGTTCACATCATTTCATGAGTGTTAGCTTGTGTTAAAGAAACTTCAAGGTAGATCATCTTAGTATCGAAGATCGGAAGCAAAGGTTGCGTCTTTCTCTTCGTGGAACCTCTCGAGAGTCCGGATCCCGATGATCGCAGCGAAGGGACCACAACACGAAGCATATGAAGTGAAGGACCGGATCTACAAAGGTTGTAATTCCTCTCACTTAGTGTTAAAGTGTTTAGCATGCTTGTTTTCGCCTAATCTCTAGTTTAAAGTTCCGTATTCGGGTTGTTCGGCACGGCTAAATTTTTAATTGGGCATGGTTGATGCCTCGTAGACCCTTGTGCGCGTGCCTAGCAACCCTACAGTGGTATCAGAGCCAAGTTAGAGCTTTAGGCGAAGTCTGGACGAAGTTTAAAGTCCGATCGAACCCGGAAAACCCGATAAAACCCACTCTCTGGAAATTTTCTGAAAATTTGGATTTTTGTGAATTAAAAATTCCCAAAAAATTCAGCAGGGAATTCTATGAGTTACTGTGAAGCACGTGTTGATAACTCGACAAACGAGCCGTGGAACCGCCGCCCCACCTTGGGTTTCGCGGCGGATCCGCGGCCATTTTGGTGAGTTACACCACGTGGCTTGCACAGTAATTTTTGTCTTCAAGTGCTGAGTCTTCTGGAAATTTTTATTTTTTTTATTCAACTGTTGAATTATCTGGGTTGTATTGGGGACTTAAAGTTTCGATCGGATATTATAACTTTGTTTAGTTTTGTCCGGATAATTTTTAGAAACTGTTAAAAAGTTCGAACGGATATCAATAACTCACTTTTTCCCCTGTCGGAAATTTTTTCAAAAGTTGGAATTTTTCTCGTGTTTAAGAATGTTCTAAGTCATGCAAGTAACTCGGTGGACCCTCTAGAAGACAACAAACCTTAACTCGATTATGTGACCGTCTTGAACTGCCTTTTGAACCTTAGGGTTTGGGGCAGTACGGCGTGCCACATGTGAGGCGTTGGCTTGACCCTTCTACGGCTGGACCATTGGTACTGTAGCATGTGATGGATGTTTTAAAACTGATTTCAAGTGTTGAGATATATTGGGGAAATCTTGGGTGTTTGATGATTCGATCGGAAAGTTTAACTTTGTCTATTTATCTGGAATGTGATACAATATTTGGAATCCACAGGTAGTTATGAGATAACTGATTTGAATATTATAAACATAGCAGTTTAGTCTCAAATGATCGGTTGCCACGGAATTTTGATGTGATCAAAAGCCCGTCGCAATCACGTAGCGTACGCGGATACTCGCCGGGTAAACTTAATAGACAGCCTCACTCCATAGCCCCGACCAAGTGACTGTAGGAGAACCCCGTCGCCGAAAGCATCCGTTCGGGTGCTCCCGGTAGCGGTGTTCCGCCTTGGTGCACTTCGTCGACGGTATCGGGGGTGCGGCCGTCTACTAAAGTTTGCGACGAGCATTCGATCAGGACGTCGGGAATCTTGTTGAATTGCCCGACTTGATATTGAAAAGAGTTTTCGATAATGAGACTAAAATGCGGGGTTTATAATTGTTAGACATGCGATGTCTAAGGAATTCATTTTGTTAGGCATGTGATGTCTAAGGAGATTGCGGATTCCAACTGTTGTAGTTTTACACTTTCTTTTCTGTGACCGTAAGCGTAGTATGTGGTGTATCGCCGGCTTCGTTGCTATACATCAACGACAATCGGGATACGCATACTTGCTTACGTTGATGATATGTGATATTATGTGTTGCTGTGATATGTTATATTGGATCGTCGCGTTTTGAATAGCCGGGGGTTTTATGTGAGATGAGAGTTTTTTCTTTTTCATTCATGTAATATTCTTTTGTATGTAATATTCTTTTATTAGGGCACTTCCAGGTAGCGGAAGATGTCACCGTTGTATATTATTTACTTTTCCGCATTAGGTAGACCCAAGGCGGGGAGCACAAGTAACCGGGTTCTAGGGTCCAGTGGGAGACCATCTCGAGGAGTCGAGACTGGGTCTCCTAACCCTAGAATTGGCAGTGTTACTTGCCGCTCTCGTAGGGGTCTAGGGATGTGGGTTTGGCTATTCATCGCGACCGTGGAATCCGTGTTTTATACAGGCTCGTATTGAAAACACGAACGTCCTAGTATATCCAATATTTCATATATGTTCTTCTGCTGCAATGTTCTGTGATGAGATCATATTACTGCCTGAGACGAATGTTTATATTATGTATATGAGATATATGTTATATTGCAGATTTCGTTTAAAAAGAGATGCTTGTGAAGCATAATAAAATGGGACTTCATTAATGTGATTAATGAAACTAAAAGAAACCTAAGATGTTGTAGAAACTTGTTTATAAAAACTGGTAGCTCTAGTTCTTGCTTTGCATAGCGGTGTTCCTTATAGAACATCCAGCACCTTATTCGATAAGGAAAGGACCGAGATCCCTTCACCGGGAGTGACTCCTTTAGCGATAACTGGCGGATGCTACAAACTCGGTTTGTCTTTTGATTGCTTCTATAGTTCTTGCTTTGCACAGTGATATTTGTGAAATATCCTGCACCTTATTCGATGAGGAAAGGGCCGACGATCCCTTCACCGGGAGTGACCCCTTTAGCAAAACTAGAAAAGCCTCAAAAACACTCCATTTAAAATCACTCGATTCTACGACGATATCAAGTTCATTACGCTCAGGGTTTTCTGAAAAACCTGCGTAGCCCTCCGTCATTTCAGATAGATATTATTTAGTATTCGTGCTATGTTTGTTGACTTAGTTAAGGCATAGTGTACGGTAGCTAAGTAATGTTTATCTGCTAAAACATGAGATGTGATTGGATTAGGGTATTCGTACGGCCTTGTTGACTCAGTTAAGGGTCGTACGGGTGGGTTTAATTCAATCGGGAAATGTACGGGTTGAACTTGACTTGCGATTTATGGTTTGTTGACTTAGTTAAGGTCATAGATCGCTAGGGGCAAAATATTATCGGGAATTTCAAGTGTTGAAATTTGCAATGAGATTGCATACCTCCTATGAGATAGTTGGATCCCGATACCCGCTGCGAGTAAGAGTTACCCCTGGGAGAGTTTTACACATTACAATTAGTCGATCTAGTAGATGTCTAGAAAGGTGTCAACGGGGTTACGCCTCTGGGAAAACGAGGTTTACTTTAATTAGGTTCGTGCGAAAGCACGGGGGACCTCCCTCAAAGTACCGACACTGGCCTGGCTGAAAGATTGGCGAACTTGTAGTGTGTAATTAATCCCGGCTAGTCTTTCCTTTTAGGGTTTGAAGGAAGATTTGACTAAAATAGTGGGAGACATCCTGATTAGATATATTATATAACCAATCTAATCTTGCAAGAGCATACGCTGAGTGTTTTCTTCTCTCTCTCTCCAGGTAGCGACCATATCACGCCTTAATCAAGATAATAATACGGATATATTGACCGAACCCACTTGTTATACTGAGCTGGGGAACGTTGGTCCCGCTCCAACTTATAATTGTTATAAGACAGAGCAGGAAATTGGGGAATACCAGATTTCCCGTGCCGCCCAAACGAAGAAAGTGCATGCTGATGCATCATCTTCGGGTGTGTTCATTACACAGAACTGTTTCTCAGTATCCTTTACGTCCTGGGTATGTGATACCGGATCAGGATCCCGCATATGTAATCTGTTACATGGGCTACAGATAGGTAGAGAACTGAGAACGGGTGATGAGTTTCATGAGACAGAAAACGGTGCAAGTGTTGCAGCCAAGTCTGTTGGTCACTATCACCCTGTATTACCTGAATACATTGATTCTGAACAAATGTTATTAGATACCGAACCTGATATACAAAATCATATCAGTCTCTTTATTAGTAAAGAAAGGATATAATTTTGTATTGTTGGATAATGTTTTGAACATTTCCTATATCAAGAGTTGATCGGTTCAGGCACGTCATCTAAAAGCATTGTCGTTCTAAATCAAACTACAGTTCTTAGTATACGGAACACACACAAGAGGAAGAGTTCAGAAATGAACGAATCCTTCTTGAGGTATTGTAGACT
Source organism: Agapanthus africanus (assembly GCA_030015575.1). Lineage (NCBI taxonomy): Eukaryota > Viridiplantae > Streptophyta > Magnoliopsida > Asparagales > Amaryllidaceae > Agapanthus > Agapanthus africanus. The sequence continues at coordinate 165,216,905 of CM057349.1, forward strand.
AGGTCATATCAATGCGACCCGACTAGCTAAGTTACATATAGATGCATATTTAAATTAGTTTGAATTTACATCTTGTGAAACTTGCCGGTCATGTCACAATGATAAGATGACCACAGCTCTGTTTATTGGAAATAGAGAAAGAGTTAGTGAACTCTTGGGATTGATACATGTTGATGTATGTAAGGTCCCCTGTCTACACATGCCAAGATCGGTTCTTTCGACTTCATTACATTCTCTGATAATCTCTCAAGATTCAGACATATGTTTCTGTTGAAACACAGGTCCGAACCTTTTAAGATATTCACAGAATATAAATTAGAAGTAGAGAACCAAAATACGGTATAAGTATTATGTCCTTTGATGAGATCAAGGAGGAGAAGAATACTTGAGCACGGAATTCCTGGACTATTCTAAAGGAGAATGAAATTCTCTCTCGGCATTACTCCTACGAATACACCACAGCACGTCGGTGTATCGGGGCGGAGCAATCACACCCTATATGATATGGTGTGCTCTATGATGAGTACTGCTGAGTTTCCTATTTCCTTTTGGGAGTTATGCACTTGAGAAGCTGCATACCTATTGAATAGGATTCAAATCAAGTCGATTGCCTACCACTTCATATGTGATATGGAAAGGGAAGAGCCCATATCTTAAGTTCGTTAAGATTTGGGGTTGTCCGGCCTATGTCTAAAAGCAAAATCCGGACAAGCTCGAGGAAAGGTCTGTTATGTAGAACTGGAAATGTTCCAGCTATACAAACTGCAGCTGATGATTTGGTAGAACCAAAGCATTCAATAGTAACCAACGAACCTCAGCCTCTCCGCCGATCTAGCAGGGTTCCTCAACCACCTGAGAGATACTTCGGTTTCTCTATAACAGTGGGAGCGAGGATTGCATCATGAGATGATGACCCAACTAGTTTCGAGCTGGCTATCAGGAGTGGGACTCTGTAAGAATGGCTGGATGCTTATCGATCTGAGATGGAATCCTTATACACCAACAAAGTATGGACTTTGGTTGCTTTATCTGAAGGGTTAAATCCCCATCAGGAGCGAGTATATCTTGAGAAGATTACTTGGTGTACATGGAAAAGTTGAGACTTTCAAAGCTATGCTTAATTCCATCCAGATCCTACTTGCCACGGCTACATACCATGAATACGATATCTGGCGGTTGAGTGTCATGACAGCTTTTCTAAATGATGTTTTAGAAGATAGCGTCTATAAGTACACAGCCAGAGGACTTCGTAGACAGTGGGAGCAGCGGAAACGTGTGCAAGATGTTTTATATGATAAAACAGGCATCGCGGAGTTGGAACATCTGTTTTGATGTGGTAGTCAAAGAGTTTGACTTCATCAAAATGGTAGATGAACCTTGTATATACAAAAAGGTAGTAGGGAGTATGGTGGTGATCTTCGTAGAGTACGTAGATGACATACTCTTGATAGGGAAGGAGTTTCCTATGCTACGCTCGGTCAATCTTCGCTTATCACAAGGATTCTCCATATAGGATAAAAGTGATACCTCCTAAATCCTGGGTTTTGGATCTATGAGATAGATCTAATTGGATGTTAGGATACTCACTAGTTGTAGTGAGATGGTATCAATCGATCTTGGGGAGAATCACTGGAAAGGTTCCAGGGTGATAAGGACGACTGAATGTCAGTCGCAGGCATTGTCTTTACCCTCAGTGGAGGGACGGTATGTTGGAAGAGTTCCAAGCTAGATACCGTGACTTACTAGACGATTAAAGGCAAGATACATCGTTACCAAGGATGCTACCAAAGAGGCAGTCTGGATATTTATAAGTTCATAAGATGAACTTCGTTCCTACCATTGTGTGACAATGGAGTTGTGGCTTTAGCCAAGGAACTACCGTCCCATCAGAAATCCAGATATAATTCTTAGGCAGTATCACCTGATCATGGAGATGGTTGATCTCCAGGGAGATCGAGGTTAGGAGAGTAGACACAGAGGACAACAGCGCGGATCCACTCACAAAGGCCTTTTTCCCAGTAGATACTTTTATGGGATGGTTGAGTATGAGATACTTCAACCGCAGCTAGTTGTTGGGTATGCGATACCATAACAGATGGCCCTAGTGCAAGTGGAAGATTGTTAGTTATATGTATGCCCTAGAGGCCATTACTGTACATACGATGTATATAGTAGTGGATGCTAGGACATATATAGGGAGGACTTTCTTGCTCGACATGATAGTATGCTATCTGGTTGTACTTTATCTTAACATGTACTCTGATTGTCTCTATATTACATGTTGATAAAGCCCTTAGGATATGTACTCGACTACTTGGACTATGATGAGATCATACTAGTGGGGCCACGGTAGTCGACGAGTACATCCTATAACTGTTCCTAGTCGAGGGTGTATCGAGACAGGGCATCGATACACCAGAGTAGACTAGCGTATACGCATCTTGACCCATATGATGGGCGATGGATGATCCCATATCCATCGGTGTTTGACATCAAGGATGGTGTACGGGTGCTCAGTGGAGACTGGGTACACTGGACGGACTCGCCGAGAACTCCCAGATGGTATTATACCATACGTCAGATGGCAGTTCTCCGGTGACACTGGTACAGAGTAGTCTGTTGACCCGAGATCGTCATAGAGTCTTGTGTGGTTCCCACTGTGCTTTGATTTCCATCATACCACGTCCAAGAGGGAATGCAAAAAGGTGGCTTTTGGGTACAGTCCCGAATCACATGGAGGAAATGAGCGATAGGAGGGGATTCGTCTCTCCCGGTATAGGGAGTTGATGTTGTGCTGTGTTCGATTGGCTATAACCGGAAATCCCTGGCCAGGGTTGCTGAGATTTACTGGTAAGTGTTATCAGTAGTTTCTCGAACTGTTATAGACCTCATATCGACACGACTTATCGAGCTACTGGGGTCTGACGTTTACCACCCCTAGGCGAGATATGCAACATATCAGACGACGAGACCGGACTGTACGGGAGTGTTACTGTTTGGATTCACAGGAGAATGTACAGGCTTGCTTGTTGATCTTCTGAGCGCTCAATACCTGGGTAGCTGTTACGTTTAGCTGACCGCTTGCAGCTTGTGGGTGTTTGATATGATCATCACCTACTGCCGGCGTATTGACGATTCTTTAGAGTCCTACACAGAGGTTTCTTGACTCAGGCAAAACGGAGTAGGGGCACATATGTGATATGTGCGGGACCGAGGATAATGCGATATGTGATACCGTATTCTATTCTCGCGATATTTGATATCAGCCGGGTCATCGGATCAAGTGTTGATTCGATGAATCGGTACGGATAAATATTAGTCGGTTATATGCGATATAGCCGGATTGTCGGATCAAGTGTTGATTCGATAATTTAATGTATAATAATATATATGATATATTAAATTACATTAACTAATATTTGCTCACTAAAAGATTCTTTTTCTCACTCGGGTAATACATTGATATATATGCGATATATGTTAATTGTATTATTTTATTTTGTTACGATAAATATTATATATGTGATATATAATATTGTAACATGATATGATAACTAATGAAACTTGTTTAGTGGAGTTTAAACATGATTAGGGTTTGGATTAGGGTTAATCTTTCTAGATGTTTCTAGAAGCTTTTCTTTTTGTCATGATAAAGATATTTTCAAGTGAGTCATGCTTTAACCCAACCCAAACCCTAACCCTAGTTAATTCTCTACAAAGGTTCACTTGACCATGGTTGCATAATTCTATCATATTATTCTTTTCCTATTCATCACAAAAGGATTCTAACATTGTTCATCTTCTTCCTCCTTCATTCTTTCATGAAAAGCTTACTAGTTTTTCAAAAGGTGATGAATAAATATGAGAAAAAGATAAATAAAGAGGGCAAAAATCCTACTTCATCATCCTCATCTTCCCTTGCCATTTAGATGAGGGTGTTCACATTATTTCATGAGTGTTAGCTTGTGTTAAAGAAACTTCAAGGTAGATCATCTTAGTATCGAAGATCGGAAGCAAAGGTTGCGTCTTTCTCTTCGTGGAACCTCTCGAGAGTCCGGATCCCGATGATCGCAGCGAAGGGACCACAACACGGAGCATATGAAGTAAAGGACCGGATCTACAAAGGTTGTAATCCCTCTCACTTAGTGTTAAAGTGTTTAGCATGCTTGTTTTCGCCTAATCTCTAGTTTAAAGTTCCGTATTCGGGTTGTTCGGCACGGCTAAATTTTTAATTGGGCATGGTTGATGCCTCGTAGACCCTTGTGCGCGTGCCTAGCAACCCTACAGATGCTATGTACCAGACCCGATGTTGCATACTCACTAAGTGTAGTGAGCAGGTATCAAGCTGATCCTGGAGAGAGTCACTGGACAGCTGTGAAGAGCATTCTCAAGTACTTACGAAGGACTAAGGAGATGCTCTTGGTGTATGGTAGTGGAGAACTCCAAGTGGAGTCCTTTACCGATTCCAGCTTCCAGAGTGATAAGGACGACTCTAAGTCGCAGTCGGGTTTTGTCTTTACCCTTTACGGAGGGGCGGTTAGCTGGAAGAGTTCCAAGCAGGAAACCGTGGCAGACTCGACGATGGAGGCTGAATACATCGCTGCCAACGATGCTGCTAAAGAAGCTGTTTGGATCAAGAAGTTCATTACTGAACTTGGAGTGGTTCCATCCATTGAGCATCCAATACCTTTGTATTGCGATAACAATGGAGCGGTGGCTTTGGCCAAGGAACCCAGGTCCCATCAGCGGTCCAGGCATATTCTGAGGCGGTATCACCTGATCCGAGAGATAGTTGATCGCCGGGAGATCGAGGTCAGGAGGGTTGACACGAAGAACAACACGGCGGATCCACTCACGAAGGCCATTCCCCAGATATAGTTTGAGAGACTCTTCGGGATGCTCGGTATGCGATACTACAGCAGCTGGCCTTAGTGCAAGTGGGAGATTGTTAGTTGTATGTATGCCCTAGAGGCCAGTATTGTACATATGATGTATATTATATTGGATGCTTGGACATATATAGAGATGACTTTCTTGCTCGATATGATAGTATGCTATCTGGTTACTCTTTATCTTAACATGTACACTTGTCTCTTTAAACTGTCTTATAGTTACATGTTGATAAAGCCCTTAGGATGTGTACTTGACTACCTGGACTATGATGCAGATCATACTAGTGGGGACATGGTAGTCCATAAGTACAACCTTCATGGTCCCTAGTCGTGGGTGTATCGAGACGGGGCATCGATATACCAGTGTAGACTAGCGTATACGCTTCTCGACCCATGAGATGGGCGATGGATGATCCCATATCCATTGGTGTTTGACATCAGAGATGGTATACGGGTGCTCAGTGGAGACTGGGTACACTGGACGGACTCGCCGAGAACTCCCAGATGGTATTATACCTCACGTCAGATGGCAGTTCTCAGGTGACACTTGTACAGGTTAGTCTGTAGACCCGAGATCGTCATAGAGTCTTGTGTGATTCCCACTGTGCTTTGATCTCCACCTTACCACGTCCATGAGGGCATGCAAAACGGTGGTCTTTGGGTACAGTCCCGAGTCACATGGAGGCAATGAGCGATAGGAGGGGTTTCGTATCTCCCGGTATTGGGGGTTGATGTTGCGCTGTGCTCGATTGGCCGTAACAGGGAAGTCCTTGGCCAGGGCTGATCAGAGATTTGCTGGTAAGTGTTAACAGTAGTTTCTCGACCCGTTATGAGCCTCACATCGGCACGACTTATCGGTTATTGGGGTCTGACGTATACCACCCCTAGACTTGATATGCGATATATCAGACGAACAGACCGGACTGTACGGTAAGTGTTACTGGTTGGATTCACAGGAGTGTGAGCGGGCTAGCTCGTCGATCTTCTGATCGCTCAATACCCGGATGGCCGTTACGTTTAGCAGACCGCTTGCGGCTTGTGGGTGCTTGATATGATCATCATCTGCTACCGACGTATTGACGAGTCTTTAGAGTCCTACACAGAGGTTTCCTGGATCAAGCGAAACGAAATAGGAGCGCATATGAGATATGTGCGGGAGCGAGAATAATGCGTGTATGTGATACCGCATTTCATTCTCGCGATAAATGTTTCGATTAGTTAGATATGACCTAGTTATCGAATCATTGATTCGATAAATCGATACATTGAATACTAGTCGGTTATGTGCGACATGACCGGATCATTGAATCAAATGTTGATTTAATGATTTAATGTATAATTATATATTTGATATATTACTTTGCATTAACTAGTATTGGTTCACTTTATACGGATTTTCTCACTTGATGTGCAAGTTGTATATGTGATATACTTTTGTGTACATATATGTATCATGTTTGATGATACTTGATCATTTGGTTAAGTGTGAAGAATTAAACCATGGTTAAATGATAATTAGGGTTTTGCCTTATCATTTATTTATTCATTTCTTTAATTATTTTATTGGATAAATGAAAATAAAATGGTTTGTTTTTGTCATGAAGCTTGTTGAAGCTTTATGAAGCTTTGACCAAAGAGACCATTTTGTCTTCATGCTTAACCCTAACCCATCCACTTACCATGGTTTATTCTCTACACTTAACCCTTGTTAGATTATGATAAGTATGAATTTTTCTTTTCATTTTAAAAAAACTTATCATAAAACTTGCTTCATCTTCTCCTTCTTCTTCAAGATAGAAACCTTGATGCCATCAATGGCAACTTGAGTTCTAGTGAGAGAAATCCAATTCTAAAGTGAACCCACCTCCTATTTCTTCACCCTCTACCTCTTGCCAAGTTGTTTTGGGTGTTTTCTTCACAAGTTTCACAACTTTGTGAAGTCGGAGCTTGAACTTGTGATGCCTCGACGTAGATCGTCTTTGACACGAAGCCGACGACCTAGCTCGCCCGTTTCTCCGATGAAGCCGACGAATGAGTTCGGGATTCATGATGGACAGCGAGAGGACACCCACGTGGAGCTAAGGAAGTGGATATCCGGATCTACAAAGGTTGTAGCTTCTGATCTTTAGTTAAATTGTTAACTAGATTCGTTTTTCGCCTAGAATTCTAGCCGACGATCCGTATTAGGGTTTCTCGGCACCCATAAAATTTTATATTGGAATGGTTGATGCCTTGTGAGACCTCTATAGTGTGCCTAGGAACCCTACACATATCCATCTCACTACTCCGGACTGTATCCTCCGGATAACCGCCGAGTCCAAATACTATCACCAGTAGGTAGTGCTCCCCTGCCACGCTCACCGTCTAACAATACGAGTCTTCTTACCCCGGGTTACCTCACCGGGTCCACCATGTACCCGCAGACGGTGCCTACCGCTTCTCGAATCGGGTTTCACATGCCACTCTCAGAACCGAGAAAACACATGGTGGACGCACTGAAATATCATATCAAGGGTACCCGGGTTTTAAAACAATACATACTCTCTTTTGAAATAACCACGGTTCCCAAATCCAGAAATCTCATGAAAACAACATATCTCAATGCGTATAATCATATAGCATGATGTATGCGATATATAACAGAAATGTAAGCATATCCGTAATCATGCAACATGGAACAATAATATGCACATATCGAGGGAAAACCGCTCTTTTTAAATGAATCCAGTTTTAAAATATATCTTGCGGTTCCCAAATCTCCAAAATCAAGCCAGAATCATCTATGTACGTGCAAATACGTATGTATGCAAGTATGGGTGTACAATATGTGTGTACGCAAGTATGAGTGTACAATATGTATGTACGCAAGTATGTCATGCAACGAGTCATATCCTGATGCAACAATCCTACTGTGTAGTGACATGGCAATTATCGATGATAAAGTGTGTGAGCCGGCAAGCAGGTGTACGTGGAACATACGCATCATCGATAATGGTGCTGGTGTCCTGACAGCATGGGTTTAATATAACAATAAACACATTTAAACATGCAATGCGATGTGAATAGCAAGAATATGCGGAAAATGAATAATAAACACAACAGTGAAGAATCTACATCAATATATATATATATATGTCATACAGTTTTGCCATTTGAAATAACACAAATCGTGGTGTTTAGAAAAATAAGGGCTATGGTGTTTTTAGGAAAAGATGCGTTTTTTGAAAATATCCATAGAATCCCTTGGCCTATTTTTAAAATACTCATGATTCGTTAGTTTTGAAATAGGCATGACTCGAGTCTTGTCTAACATCTATACGTAACTACAGGACTAAACTAACAGACTAATCGGAAAGGTAAGGAAACCACCTAAATCTGAGTCGATACATATAAATATAATAGTCGATGATCATGCCTCAATAGTATCACATACGATGCAATAAATAACATGACATCCTCGAGTCAAGAGTGCGGATCTATCATCAATATATAGCTCATACGGTAAATCCATCGTACGGCATCCCAAATCTGGGTACGGGTCGAATATCACATCTATCTCATCATTTATCTGGTATCCTTATCATCATATTTCATGAACTGGGGGTACTGATCTAAGTCTAGTACAAACTGATACCATATATATATATATATATATATATATATATATATATATATATGCGTGTATGAAAACACACGCCTAAAGGCCCGCTAAAATCTCATGTCGTATCTCACAATACGAAACAAAACATATCACCGATCTCTTAGCATCATGCCCAATCTCATCGACTCATCTCCAAATAACATATACAATCATCATCATCCATGTGTGTGTGTGTGTGTGTGTGTGTATACATAGTCCCATACCTATGTGTGTATATATAAACACATATCCCCATACACGCACAAGTAAAACAAAGTAAGCATGTGTGTGCGGGTGGGTGTAAACCTTATTCTAGGGCTCGCGACTAAACTAACTAGCGACACCATCATCCAATGATACTAAAATTATCCATGACTCCCAAAGTCTATCTAGATAATCATAACCTCACAATAACATATGAATATATCCATATAATATATATATACCATACACTACACTACGAACTGCGGGGGTGCTATACGCCATCCACCCGACATCCCCCGTAGATATAATCTACTCACTTGCTCTTCGCTTGTCATTGCCAACGTCGCCACGTGCTTGCTTGTTGTCTTGAAGTCCTCGTAGGGGTACCTACATGTCACAACGTATCGTATCGCATTAAAATCCAAATCAAAACCAAAACGACACGCTAAAAGCCTATAGGTTAGAACCTACGGACTGTTAGTGTATATGCCCTAGAGGCTATTACTGTATCATACTAGTTTGTATATTACTTGATGGAAGCTTGGGATATTCACAGTTGTATAGACAATCTTGCTCGAAATGGTAGTATGCTACTTGGTTTGTTTCTACTTTAATGTGTGCGTGTGTTTCTTTTAGCATATCGCCTATACACATTAGTGGAGCCCTTAGGATCTTTGCTTGATTACCAGTGTTGTGATGGCAGTCAAACTAGTGGGGGCTGGGTAATCTACAAGCACATCCTTATATAGGTCCCTGGCCATAGGATTATCAAGACGGGGCATCGATACTCCGGAGTAGACTAGCGTATGCGCTTCTCATCCTAGCAGGGGAGATGGTCTGTCCCACAGCCGTCAGTACGTCGTACTTAAGATAGGATGCGGGTGCTCGTTAGGTTACGAGTACACTGGACAGGACTCGTCAGGAACTTTTTGTTGGTATTATACCTATCGTCAATTATTAGTTCCCAGGTGACATGAGTACAGCTTAGTCCGCTGACTTGACATTGTCACTTCGCCTCGAGTGTGTTCCCACTGTTCTTAGATTGCTACCCTACCACGACTCAAATGAGTCGTGCAAATAGGTAGCAGTTGGGTGCAGTCCCGAAGCACTTGGAGGCAGTGACGGTTAGACAGGATTCGTCTCTCCCGGTATTGGGGGTTGATATCGTGCTGTGTCAAGGAGAGCCATTACACATAGCCGTCCCTGGCCAGGGCAAGTGGGATATACTGGTAGGTTTTCCAGTGTTATCTCAGGGTGTTCTGGGCTACACTCCGACATGACTTGTACCGCTATTAGGGGATTGACGTTCACCACCCCCTAGGCCCGCCATGCGATATTCTCAGACGAACAGACTGGACTGTACGGAGATTGTCACATTCAGGCTCAGTAGGAGTTCGGATGAGTTCACCTCATCAGTCTTCTTATCGGCATCTACCTGGGGACCGTTACGTACAGCTAGTACCGTTTGCGGCCTGTGGTTAAACCCACTGCCAGCGTAGTGTCGAGTCTTTAGAGTCCCACACAGAGAGCTATTCGCCTTTGGGAAAAACAGAGTAGAGGTCGTATGGTTTTGCGACAGGGTTCGTTCACATCCGCGCACTTGTGTACGTTTGGTGTCCGGGCAGTTATTACTAGCGGGCTTTGGTTTAAGCCAGATCCCAGTATGCGTTTTGGTATTGGTTTTATCTCGTTTGTATTCGTGTTCCTCGGAACACGGATGCGGGTGTGTATGCACGGTTGACTGAGACAGTGGCAGAGGATTCTCATTAGGGTTGTTGATTGTTGACCTTTTCTAAACCCTAATGAGAATAGGAAATATGATTAATAATAATATCAATTAAGTATTATTGTGCCATGGTTGAGTTGAAAGTTTGACTTTTGTTGACTTGTTGACTTTGTTGACCGGTTGACTATTTTGGACTTGTTGACCATCATCATTTCATGGCTATCATTTTATGGCTATGACTTTTGCTTGCTTGTTCTTTACAAAATGCATTAAATGCATGAAATGATAATGGCCATTGATATGAACCATCACAAATACTTAATTAATATTATTATCATGATTATTTTCTTTTTGAGAGCATGTTGTAAAAAGTCAAGCTCATATTCTATCATTCTCATTCTCTCTCATCCAAGCTCTCCTTCTTCCTCTTGCTCATGGCTTTCATGTCTCATGAGTTGAGAAACATGAGCCATTGAGATAAAACCCTAAAAACACTTCTCTACTCATTCTAAAGTTCAAGGTCTAGCAAGCCAAGCACTTTAGTTTCCTCTCGGTTGAGGTAGGAGCTCAAGGTAGAAGCTTTCGGGTAGATCCATCTTCGACAACAAGAAGACGACGAGGTGAGGCCGATCCAACCACTCCAAGGAGCAAGAAGAGAAGGAGTTCAAGACCTAGGTATAACCCTTAACATAGTAGTTAAACTTGTAGTTAGGTTGCTAGATGTTTGTTTAGCAAAGATCCTGTTCTAAAGTCCATGTTACCTTCACTGTAAAAATCGTTTTTACCGTTTCCGCATCCCCGAAAGAACCGAGAAGGGTAACGTGGACTTACAGTGGTATCAGAGCCTAGCTAAACACAAACTAGCATGTTAGCAAAGTATTTAGAATTTCGATCGGAGAAAAAATCGCAAAACACGTCTTAAAAGTGAACTTTCTGCCGATTTTTAAATCTGTTCAAAAAATAATTTCACATACACTAAAAATCGGCTCAGGGTTTTTAAAAAACACTCAAGAAAAATGGTCCACTCACTCGGTCAACGCGCCGCGGAACCGCAACAAGAACATGCTTCTTGCCACGGATCCGCGGCCAAGTTGACTCGGCCGTGGCTCATTTTTCCTGCAGTGTACTTAATGTGCTGTTTTGGGATTTTTAGAATATGTTGTTTCTGCCCAGATTTTCCAGAAAACAAATTTGTGTTTGGGGTGGTTACAAATCCGTATTTTGATCGAACTTCTGTAGACTTTAGCTAATGGGTTATATCTGTGATGTAATATATGTATTGAACGTCTGCTAATCGCTATACGTCGATTAGTGGGGGTTATACATATCTGTGATCTGTAATGTTAATGGTTTGTGTATATGAACTCGTTGGATTGTCGCGGATGAATAGCCGGGGGGTTGTGAGATGAGAGTTTTCTTTACTTTTCATTTGATGTAATATGTAATTGATGTAATATTATTTTTATGGCCGCACATCCGGGATGAGGTTGTAGCCGCCATTGTATATTATTTCTTTTACTGTTTTTGCTCCTAGGATAGACCCAATGTGGGGTGCACAAACTACCGGGTACCTCGAAGTGCCGAGTGGCCTACTCACGTTGTTGAGGGAGGTTGCTTCACTTTGGGTATTTGGCGGATAGTTTGCCGCACCCGTAGGGGTTTAGAGTGGGGTATTGGCTATTCACCGCGACCGTGTAATCCGCTTTTTGTTACAGGCTCATACGGAATGCGGATTCCTAGTATATCCAATGTGTTCATCTGTGATCTGGAATGGCTATCATTGCATCTGACGAATGTAAATATCTATATATGATATCTATTTAGGCGTTGCTTATGTTTTGCATCCGCGCTAGTCCAGCCCCCGCTCTGTCATTAGTTAAGTAACCTAACGGGTAATGACGGGGCCCCGTGGCGAATGCGGATGGCATAAGCATACGTTATATTTTCGTTGTTTTCTGCAATGGTAGGATTAAATGATGGGACGCATTAAATTAATGCAAGAAAATAAACCAAAGTTAAAGTCTTTGGAACAAGTTCAAAACCACTCAGTTTCTTTTCAAAAACAACTTTTAAACGTGGAGCTTAAGCCACTCCTTTTAAAAGCTATCACGTTCCATCGATTATATCAAGTTCACTACGTTCACGGTTTTGCTAAAACCATTCGTAGCCCTCCGTCATTTCATATGGATAGTCAATAGTATTCAAGCTGTGTTTGTTGGCCAAAGTCAAGGCATAGTGATCGGTAGCTATTGGATATTCATATGTAGCATAGATAGATTCGTTGGTTTGGGACAGTCGTACTGCCTTGTTGGCCAAAGTCAAGGGTAGGTACGGGTGGGTTCAAATTAACCTGGAAAATGACGGGTAGAACTTGACATGTGACTTATAATTTATTGGCCAAAGTCAAGGTCATAAGAGCATGGGGCAAAAATCCACATCGGGAGTTTCTAAAGAAACTGAAACTTACTAGCGCTGCATACCATTTGGAGTGTGATGATTCTGGTAGGATTCCTTCAGTTTTATCACACGATGATATTTGGATCCCGATCCTACTGTGAGTATATGCTACTCTTCGGGAAATTTCTCACTTAACGATCAATACTATAAACCAAGCAGGTGTCTAGAAAGGTGTTAGCGGGGCTACGCCCACAGGGAAAAGAGGTTATTTAATTAAGGAACTTCGCGAAAGCATTGGAAAACCTCCCTCGAAGTACCAACAATGGCCTGGCTGAACGGTTAAGCAAGTATTATACGGTGAGATTGATCCCGACTGATTCTTCCTTTTTGGTTTGAGGAGGGATTCGAGAAACAGTGGGAGCCATCCTGTTTAGACAAACTAAAAACCACTCTAAACTTGCAAAAGCATCATGCTAAAGTGTTTCTTCTCTCTCTCCTAATTGCAGCAACCAAACATCATGACTGGACTTAAGTTACTACTAGATAAAACATACTGACATGGCCAAACTACAAAGATTGGCTCAGGAATGTCAAAATGGCAATCACTTATGACAAGTTGGGGTATCTCCTTACCACCAAAGCTCCCCCTGTCCCAGGTCCCAAAACCAGCGTCGCGGATAAGGAAATCCGTAAGACCTGGGAGATCGACTGCGCGAAGGCCAAGTGCCTCGTGCTTGCCTCTATGGACAATGAACATCAGAGGAGGCACGAGAATATGGACCTAGAATCCATATTTCTCCATATTAAGGAACTATATGGAGAGCAATCCCGTATCGCCAGATACGAAGTCTCGAAAAAGTTGTTTTCGGCGAGATTGGCCGTCGGATCATCGGTAGCGGAACACGTGCTTAAGATGATTAGCTTCATTGAAAAGCTCGCGGACTTTGGGACCACGTTAGAGAACGAGCTCTACACTGATTTGATTCTCCAGTCCCTCCCTTCCACTTACGCCCAGTTTATCCTGAACTTCAACTTGCAAGAAAAGGAAGTTGAACTTTCGGAACTCCTAAATATGTTGAGGAGTGCAGAGGTCACCTTACAGAAAGTAAGGGAAACATCCACTTTGTTTGTTAGAGGATCTTCCTCTTCTAGGTCCAAGGCGAAAGCCAAGGGAAAGAAGAAGAAAACCCCCACCAAACCAAGGGGCGGTGTTAGTAAAGTGGAAGCGAAGGGAAAGGCAAAGGTAGCAAAGGTAGCGGGAAAGCTTGTGGGAAGGGAAGAATGCTTTTACTGTCACAAGAGTGGACACTGGAAGAAAGATTGCAGGGCGTGGAAGGCCAGAAACCAGGACCCGAAGCAAGTTGTGGCTTCGGCTTCAGGTGTGTATGTTATTGAAAACTGTCTATCAATAAACTCTACTTCCTAGGTATTGGATACCGGATCAGGATCTCATATCTGTAATTCTTTGCAGGCATTGAGAAAGCGTAGGGTTTTGAAGACAGGTGATATGACCCTCAGAGTTGCAAACGGAGCTGGCATGGATGCTGAGTCCGTGGGGGACTATCACTTGGGATTGTCAGATGGACATGTTTTGGTTTTACGGGATTGTTATTTTGTACCCAGTGCGACTTGTAATATCATATCTGTATCTTTAATGTCTAAAGAAGGTTATGATTTTGCATTTGTAAGAATATTGTAAACATTCACCTTAATCAAGTTCTGATTGGGTCGGGTACATTAAGCAACAGTATATACGTATTAAACCAACCACAGATTTTCAATGTCCAGAATACACACAAAAGAAAGTCTCCAGAAATAAATCATGCTTTCTTATGGCATTGTAGACTGGGTCACATCAATGAGAGAAGGTTGATGAAGTTACATACAGAAGGATATTTGGATCCGTTCAAATATCAATCATATGCAACTTGTCAATCCTGTCTCAAAGGAAAGATGACAAATACTCCGTTCACTGGACACGGAGTAAGAGCGAGCAAGCTCTTGGGGCTCGTACACAGCGATGTGTGCGGTCCAATGTCTACACATGCGCGAAGCGGTTATTCTTACTTCATTACTTTTACGGATGATTTTTCAAGGTACGGATATGTTTTCTTAATGAAACATAAATCTGAAGCCTTTTGAAAATTCCAGGAATACAAGAATGAAGTAGAAAAACAAACAGGCAAAAGTATCAAGACACTGAGATCTGATCGAGGTGGTGAATACTTGAGTGCCGAGTTCCTGGATTACCTAAAAGAGAATGAAATTCTCTCTCAGCTTACTCCTCCATACACTCCACAACATAACGGTGTATCGGAGAGACGGAACCGAACTCTATTGGATATGGTACGTTCCATGATGAGTAACACTGAGTTGCCGCGATCATTCTGGGGATATGCACTAGAATCAGCTGCATACCTTTTTGAACCGAGTTCCAACTAAGACAGTGCCTACCACACCATATCAGATGTGGAGTGGGAAGAAACCCTATCTTAAGCACATTAAGACATGGGGATGTCCAGCTTTTGTCAAAAAGCAGCATGCGGACAAACTCGAGGCACGCTCAGTACAGTGCAAGTTTGTGGGATATCCAAAGAACTCCAAGGGATATTTCTTCTATTGCGAAGAGGAACAAAAGGTTTTTGTTTCTCGTCATGCCTACTTCTTGGAAACTAAATTTTTGGAAAATCAGATAAGTGGGAGCGCAATAGAACTGGAAGAAATTCCAGAACCACGAGCTATTACTGAAAGCTTAGTAGAACCAGAGGGTTCGAAAGAACAGGACATTCATGCGCCGCTCCGCAGAAGTAGTAGGCAGTCTCATCCGCCCGAGAGATACTACGGTTTTCTCATAGACGGGGATAGAGATGATTGCATCATTGATAATGATGAGCCGACTAGCTTCCAGCAGGCCATTCAGAGCGTTGACTCGGTAAAATGGCTGGATGCAATGCGGACCGAAATGGAGTCCATGTACACCAATAAAGTATGGACTTTGGACGTTGCTCCAGAAGGGGTAAAACCCGTAGGATGCAAATGGATCTTCAAGAGGAAGATTGGTGTAGATGGACAGGTTGAGACCTACAAGACTAGACTTGTTGCAAAGGGTTTTCGTCAAAGACTTGGTTTGGACTATGACGAAACCTTTTCACCAATGGCTATGCTCAAATCCATTCGGATCCTTCTTGCCATTGCTGCCTTCCACGATTATGAGATTTGGCAGATGGACGTAAAGACCGCTTTTCTAAATGGAAATTTAGAGGAGTGTGTCTATATGGACCAGCCAGAGGGTTTCATTCAGAGTGGGAGCAGCGGAAAGGTGTGCAAGTTGCTTAAGTCCATTTATGGACTAAAGCAGGCATCGCGGAGTTGGAACATCTGTTTTGATGAGACGGTCAAAGATTTTGGCTTTATCAAAAATCCTGATGAACCATGCATTTATAGTAAAATTGTAGCACGAACTGTCGTGTTCCTCGTTTTATACGTGGATGACATTCTCTTGATAGGAAATGACATTCCTATGCTACAATCTGTCAAAGGGTTCTTGTCACACAGGTTCTCCATGAAAGACCTGGGTGATGCCTCTTACATTCTGGGGATCCGGATCCATCGTGATAGGTCCAAGAGGATATTAGGACTTTCACAGTCCAGGTACATCGACACCATACCGAAAAGATTTAGTATGGAAGATTCCAAGCGCGGTAATCTACCGGCTTGTCACGGGATCACCCTCTCCAAAGAGATGTCTCCCAAGACTGATTTGGAAAGGGATCGCATGTCTATTATACCCTACGCTTCAGCGGTAAGCTCTATAATGTATGCGATGTTGTGTACCAGACCAGATGTAGCTTATGCACTGAGTGTGGTAAGCAGGTATCAGTCAATCCTGGGGAGAAGCACTGGATAGCGGTAAAGAACATTCTGAAGTACCTGAGAAGGACTAAGGACATGTTTTTGGTTTACGCGGAAAAGACCTCCAGATGGAGGCCTTTGCTGACTCCAGCTTCCAAAGTGACAAGGATGACTCCAAGACCATGTCGGGTTATGTCTTTACCCTCAATGGAGGGGCGGTGTGTTGGAAGAGTTCTAAACAGGAAACCGTTGCCGACTCAACGATGAAAGCAGAATATATCGCTGCATCTGATGCCGTAAAAGAAGCCGTCTGGATGAGGAAGTTCTTGACAGAACTTCAGGTGGTTCCGTCCATTGTTGATCCAATACCTCTGTATTATGACAACAACGGGGCTATAGCTTTAGCGAAGGAACCCAGGTCCCATCAAAAGTCTAGACACATCTTGAGGCGGTATCACCTGATCAGGGAGATCGTAGATCGCCGGGAGATCGAGGTTCGGAGGGTTGCTACAGAAGATAACACTGCAGATCCATTCACGAAGGCCTTACCCCAGACTCAGTTCGAGCGGCTGATCGAGATGATAGGTCTTCGATACGCCAGTACATGGCCTTAGTGCAAGTGGGAGATTGTTAGTGTATATGCCCTAGAGGCCATTACTGTATCATACTAGTTTGTATATTACTTGATGGAAGCTTGGGATATTCACAGTTGTATAGACAATCTTGCTCGAAATGGTAGTATGCTACTTGGTTTGTTTCTACTTTAATGTGTGCATGTGTTTCTTTTAGCATATCGCCTATACACATTAGTGGAGCTCTTAGGATCTTTGCTTGATTACCAGCGTTGTGATGGCAGTCACACTAGTAGGGGCTGGGTAATCTACAAGCACATCCTTATACAGGTCCCTGTTCGTAGGATTATCGAGACGGGGTATCGATACTCCGGAGTAGACTAGCGTATGCGCTTCTCATCCCAGCAGGGGAGATGGTCTGTCCCACAGCCGTCAGTACGTCGTACTTGAGATAGTATGCGGGTGCTCGTTAGGTTTCGAGTACACTGGACAGGATTCGTCAGGAACTGTTTGTTGGTATTATACCTATCGTCAGTTATCAGTTTCCAGGTGACATGAGTACAGCTTAGTCCGCTGACTTGACATTGTCACTTCGCCTCGAGTGTGTTCCCACTGTTCTTAGATTGCTACCCTACCACGGTTCAAATGAGTCGTGCAAACAGGTAGCAGTTGGGTGCAGTCCCGAAGCACTTGGAGGCAGTGACGGTTAGACAGGATTCGTCTCTCCCGGTATTGGGGGTTGATATCGTGCTGTGTCAAGGAGAGCCATTACATATAGCCGTCCCTGGCCAGGGCAAGTGGGATATACTGGTAGGTTTTCCAGTGTTATCTCAGGGTGTTCTGGGCTACACTCCGACACGACTTGTACCGCTATTAGGGGACTGACGTTCACCACCCCTAGGCCCGCCATGCGATATTCTCAGACGAACAGACCGGACTGTACGGAGATTGTCACATTCAGGCTCAGTAGGAGTTCGGATGGGTTCACCTCATCAGTCTTCTTATCGGCATCTACCTGGGGACCGTTACGTACAGCTAGAACCGCTTACGGCCTGTGGTTAAACCCACTGCCAGCGTAGTGTCGAGTCTTTAGAGTCCCACACAGAGAGCTATTCGCCTTTAGGCAAAACAGAGTAGAGGTCGCATGGTTTTGCGACAGGCTTCGTTCACATCCGCGCACTTGTGTACGTTTGGTGTCCGGGCAGTTATTACTAGCGGGCTTTGGTTTAAGCCAGATCCCAGTATGCGTTTTGGGATTGGTTTTATCTCGTTTGTATTCTTGTTCCTCAGAACACGGATGCGGGTGTGTATGCACGGTTGACTGAGACAGAGGCAGAGGATTCTCATCAGGGTTGTTGACTGTTGACCTTTTCTAAACCCTAATGAGAATAGGAAATATGATTAATAATAATATCAATTAAGTATTATTGTGCCATGGTTGAGTTGAAAGTTTGACTTTTGTTGACTTGTTGACTTTGTTGACCGGTTGACTATTTTGGACTTGTTGACCATCATCATTTCATGGTTATCATTTCATGGCTATGACTTTTGCTTGCTTGTTCTTTACAAAATGCATTAAATGCATGAAATGATAATGGCCATTGATATGAACCATCACAAATACTTAATTATTATTATTATCATGATTATTTTCTTTTTGAGAGCATGGTTGTAAAAAGTCAAGCTCATATTCTATCATTCTCATTCTCTCTCATCCAAGCTCTCCCTCTTCCTCTTGCTTATGGCTCTCATGTCTCATGAGTTGAGAAACATGAGCCATTGAGATAAAACCCTAAAAACACTTCTTTACTCATTCTAAAGTTCAAGGTCTAGCAAGCCAAGCACTTTAGTTTCCTCTCGGTTGAGGTATGAGCTTAAGGTAGAAGCTTTCGGGTGGATCCATCTTCGACAACAAGAAGACGACGAGGTGAGGCCGATCCAACCACTCCAAGGAGCAAGAAGAGAAGGAGTTCAAGACCTAGGTATAACCCCTAACATAGTAGTTAAACTTGTAGTTAGGTTGCTAGATGTTTGTTTAGCAAAGATCTTGTTCTAAAGTCCATGTTACCTTCACCGTAAAAATCGTTTTTTACCGTTTCCGCATCCCCGAAAGAACCGGGAAGGGTAACGTGGACTTACAGACTACGCCTTTCAAACCACTAAACAACCCTCGATATAGACATACAAACGTCAAGTGATCGAGGTAAAACACAAATACTAAAATCCAGAATCCAAAATACGAAAAATATAATCCCGAATCAAAACAGCAACTTATGAAATTAGTCCCAGATTTTACCCTAGGTCAAATCAGCCAATTTTGCATATGTGGAGGGTCTAGATTACAGATACTGGAGCCATGAAACAAACACGAGCCAAATTGCCCCAGGTCTGGCCGCAAATTGCGGCCAGAAGGATTATTTCTGCGGCCATGGTGAAGGCTTAAGGGCTAGGGTTTCAGTGGGGGGTCCTAAGTTGCCTTCATGTATCACTGTCTTTGCTAAATAATTGTTAGAGTCCCCGGGTGTTAGCTGATAACCAAAAACCATCACAATTCCCACCATTTCCGTATCTGCAGAATTTCAAAGTTCGTATTTGGGGGTTAAGTCTCAGGTTTTAGTCCAATATGATATCTTTAAAGGGGGTTTAAGGTCACTACTAACCTCAATTACACATCACAACTCAAGAATTCTCAAACCCTAACTTGGAATTTCCAAACCTCACTAAACGACACTAAATCGGTTCTAATCAAACATGGATGTAAAAGCAATGGAAATACTATGCTAATGGTTAAGAGAATACCTCATTTGGCAACTCAAGAAAATTCTTGAGTTGCCCCAAGTGTCCAAAATCCTTGCTTTCTTGGTCCAAAGTGTAGCTTGTGAGCTTATGCATGCTTTTTGTGAAGTGGGGATGAACTTTGGATGAGTTTTTGATGATGTTTTGGGGGTTGTAGTGGAGGTGGAGGAGGGGTGCTGCCATAGGCTGAAGAGGGAGAAGAAAAAGATGAAGATGGTGAAAGAAACAAAAAGGCCATGACCAAGATTTGACCCCTCACCCCCTCTCTTTCTCTCTTGCCCATACCATATTATTTAATGTTTTCCTTTTCCTTTTCTATTTTCTTTTCCTTTTCTTTTCTCTTCTCACATAAAACCAAAACCATGAATGAAAATGAAGAGAAGGCCATGTAGGAAAATGTAACACAAATGTAAAAATGATATGGTGCATATTTTGCACAAAACAAGCTTAATGCGCGATTAGCAATATTTAACCGCGATTAGCATTAAAATAGTGTATAATAAATCATAAAATTTCATAATTTGCTTAAATCTAATAAAACATCATCTTTTTAGTAATTTCTATAATTTTCCAAATTTTTCCCGATTTATCGGTATTTAATTATACCGAAATATTAAAATATTCATTATATTTATTATTTAATTATAAAAATTCCCAAAAATAATACTTTATTTTTCTGAAATGTTACAGCATACCTTCTATGAGATAGTTGGATCCCGATACCCACTGCGAGTAAGAGTTACCTCTGGGAGAGTTTTGCACATTACAATTAGCCGATTAAGTAGGTGTCTAGAAAGGTGTTAACGCGGTTACGCCTCTGGGAAAACAAGGTTTATTTTAATTAGGTCCGTGCGAAAGCACGGGGAACCTCCCTCAAAATACCAACACTGGCCTGACCGAAAGATTGGCGAACTTGTAGGGTGTAATTAATCCCGGCTTGTCTTACCTTTTAGGGTTTGAAGGTAGATTTGACTAAAACAGTGGGAGCCATCCTGATTAGATAAAATAATAACCAATCTAATATTGCAAGAGCGCACGCAGAGCGTTTTCTTCTCTCTCTCTCTCGTGGTAGCGACCATGTCACGCCTTAATTAAGATAATAATATGGATGTATTGACCGAACCTGCTTATTATACTAAGCTAGGGAACGTTGGTTCCTCTCAATCTTATAATTGTTATAAGTCCGAGCAGGAAATAGGGGAATATCCAGATTCTCATGCCACCCAATCAAAGAAAGTGCATGTTGATGCATCTTCTCCGGGTGTGTTCATTACCGAGAACTGTTTCTCAGTATCCTCTACGTCCTAGGTATGAGATACCGGATCAGGATCTCACATATGTAAGAGTTACATTGGCTACAGAAAGGTAGAGAACTAAGAATGGGTGGTATATCTCTAAGTGTTAGAGAATGGTGCATGATCAGTCGAAAATACTGCATTTTTAACACGTCAATTTCCCTATCATTTGCACTCATCTAGAAGTGTTCGGTATTCATATTGCACATATTAGCAAAACAGTCGTAAAATACCAGATTACCTGTGTTGTATACTAAAACCGACATTTCTGAGGGAAATTGTGTGTTTATCATGGCATCGCATTATTCTTGTGTAGCGCAACACTTGTTTCGAGATCTGTGCAGGAAATTTCAGGGACCGAGCCAAAATTGTCAAAGAGCTGATCAAAAATTGCACCAAGTCTATGATTTTTGATCTGGCATTAATACAGAGGGAATTACACAATTCAACATATCAGATAAATACCCCAAAGTCAGCTCAAATCACCGGAAGAATTTTAATGCACCGAAGCGCCCACGTGACCGCGGATCCGCGGCCTAAGCAGAAACGTGCCGCGGATCCGCGGCAAGGAAGTGACATCAGCAGCTCATCTTTTCTGCACGTGCTTCCCATAACGGTTATAGATTCCAGAAGACTCCAGGTTGTCCACGTGGCTTCATCTAGAAGGCTCGGCCTAACAACCTAGTTCTAGAAGCTCCCTCCAACTAACTACTTCTAGAAGCCTCTCTAGCTAACAAACTTTTGGAGGGAAATTTGAAATTTGAAATCCTAGATCTAGGATTGTGAAGCCTATAAAAGGGAGCCTAGATCTAGGGTTAAGGGTTAATCTTCATCTCCCCCAAATTCAATACAAGTTAAGTGACACAACTTGTAAACCCTAAATCCAAAATCCAAAGCCAAATTCAAGATCCTGAGTACCATTCAAGAGAGAATCCTTCAACCTTTTAGGAGCGGAGCCGATCTTCAATCGAGCAAGTGATCCAAGCCGATCCGCGACTCAAGGAGACGAGCGAAGCTAAATCGACGATCGAGTTCTTCTTCTTGTAGTTCTTGAGCGATTTGTAACGGAATTGTTGATAAATAAAAGGTGAAATTCTTTAATCTTGCTTTCTTTAAATTCTTGCATCATGATTCGATCTCAATTTGTGATTGTGGTTCTTGTTGTGATGTTTGAGTAAAACTCCGCTCGTAAAGGAGTCGAGACGATCAATAGAATGATGATGTAACAAATCTTAAAACGATTCTTAAGTCCTACGAGTTTTGTAAACCCTAGCAAATTGAAGAATCGACGACCTAGTTTCGTTGCGATGCTTTCTTGATTGTGATCGCTCGAAATTAGGGATCCACGATCGATTCTTGAATTTACTAGAGGCTAGAATATGAATGATATCGACGAAGGAACAAGGGATAGATGATGAAACCCTAGTTTCACAAGAAATCCCTAATTCTCGTCGATCATCATCGATCTAGTATCAATTCATCGATGGATAAGAATACGTAATCGCTAGATTTCATCACATCTATAGATCCGATCGATTCCTACGAGCTTCACTTCGATTCTTGATATTTGGTTTGGAAATCATCACATATCAATTCTTGATTTTAATGTTTTCTTAGATCTAGATTTTCCTAATTCTTGAACTTCAATTTACAAATCATGAATTGTTTGTTTTCTTTTCTTTAAAGTTTCAACTCATCTAAATCGAAACACGAACGATTACACTTTCCCTGTGGACGATCCGCACTTACTAACGCGCTACATTCGACACCGTTATTGATTGCGGTCAAAATATTTTTGGTTGTGATTTCTATATACAATTTTCCAACTACACATCCGAAATCGTTACAATCAAATGGCGCCGTTGCCGGGGATAGTGCGCTAATTGTTCGTATTTTGAAATTTGAGTTGAGAAATTTATTCCATTATAATTTTTAGATAAAAATTCGCGCAAAACACTAACGGTTTGTTGTGATTTGTTGCGAGGAAATCTGGAACTTGTGGAGCTGTGGAAATTTTTTTCAGAGCATTCCAGATAGCTCTTGAGGTGACCAGAAGCAGTTGTAGAAAAATTTGTGCAGTGATCAACTATATCGACCGCGATTCCGCGGCATAAGGAGACTTAAGCGGCGGAACAGCGGCAGTTTGACTTCTTCACTGTTCCAAAACTGCAGGTATACTTCTATACTTTCTTATCTCTTCCCTCATCTGCTCCAAATAACAATTTTCTGCAGGTTTCTGTGCAAATAATTCGCAGCGCCGCAAAAAGCAATAAAAATTGTGCGTGTTTTTGGTTTTTGGTTGTTTGCATATTAATATGGAATTTAAGGGGCACGGCCAAATTCAGATTAGGTGGGGAGTTCATTACCCTTCCTAAGCCCCAAAAATCACAAACTTGCATCCGCATTACCTTCATTAACTAAAAAATATCTAGAGATGACTCTAAGGACCGTCGCGCTCACTTAGGACAAGAGAAGGCCGTGGGTAATTCATTACTTATCCGCGTTTCTTTTGTGGTGTCTAAGGCAAGTGTGTCGAAGCCTAGTGGTTACTTAATTAGGCCCACTACTTACGTAGTGGAGAACCTCCCACTTACCTGGTACATACCTGGCCACAGGAGAGACAAAGAGGCAGTGGAGGATTGATCCCGTGACTTGTCTTTTGGCAGTTAGGAGCGGTCTAGTGTTTTGACCTAGGTGACCATTAGAATTAGGGTTTTGCTTGTTGCATTTGTTGTGATTTGCATCATTTTTTCAAAAATCCGTATATTTTTCAAAACAAACACCAATCACATTCATTCATTCCCCTAATTATAAATCTACGCTGCCACTTGTACTAACCCTTTTTAGTGCAAGATAGGCTGGACACGGGATTCTAGTGCCCGTTTAGTCCGCGTCCCCCCGATCGACTCTGAAGTCGGTATTTCTACACTTACCTCTTCTTTACCCACCACTACACCCACTTCGATGGACGATTCTCCATCGAACTTCTTAACCACTACTCTGCCGCCGTCCGTTGGTGCGCAGAATCCACCACGCATCTCTCTCCAAGAGAGGTGCTATCCTACACGATGTCCTCTTTCGACCTGTCTCTCCATTCCACCAGCCAACGGGGACAATTTTCAGATTAAACCCCAATACATCAACCTTCTATCCAAATATCACGGTCTCGAGACTGAGGACGCATATGTCTTTATCACCAAATTTGAAAATGTATGCGCAATGATGGGTATTTCACAGCTTTCTATGGATGCTATGCGTCTTCGTCTTCTCCCATTTACCTTGTGCGATATAGCCGAGAAGTGGCTGTATAACACAACCGCACATTCCATTTCAAATTGGGAAGAATTTGTCAAAGCATTCCTAAAGAAATTCTATCCACATCATAAAACAACTCGAGTCCGTAGCAAAATAAATCAATTCACCCAGCTTCCAAATGAAACATTTTCACAATGTCTTGAACGCTTTAAGGATCTGTTAGTTCAATGTCCACATCACGGAATCCTCAGATGGGATCTGTGCCGAATAATATATGAGGGCATTAATCCTAACACAAGACAGACCCTTGAATCCATGTGTCAAGGCAACTTCATGACCAAAGATGATGGGGATGCCTGGAAATTCCTAGAAGATTTCGCTGAAAAATCTTTACAGTGGGAGGGTGTGAGTCAATTGTTTAGGGTGGCAATAACCAGTCGGATGTTTCCATAGGAGTTAGAGCTGACATTTCAGCCCTACATAAGAAACTCGAGACTATGGAAAACAAATTTTTAGCTGCCGCCCTAAACCAAATGTCACTCTCCAAAACTGTATGTGGCTGCTGTTCTGATCCTTCTCATTTGACGGAAGAATGTCCACGAAATTCTTCGTTTTAAGGTCATGAGCATACCAATGCCGCATTTCAAAGACCTAGGAACGATCCATATTCTTCCACATATAATCAGGGTTGGAGGAATCACCCTAACTTTGCTTGGAACCAATCACAATCTCAAAACACGGTTCCAACCCAAAACAATTTCCAAAGGGTTCCTCCACCACAACAGCAACCACTTCCATTGATTCAGCACCACTACCAATCACAAAACTTCCAAAATCCGGCCAACACTTTTACACCACATGAAAACTCTTTGCAATTGACCGGTACAGATAATACCTCTGCACTAGCACAAACCTTGGATACTTTCATGAAACAATCCATCCAAGGGACGGCAAGTTTGCAATCTTCCGTCGAGAATGTGATGAAGATCATTGTCTCTCAAAATGAGAATATCAAATCGATGGAAGCACAAATTGCACAACTAAAAGCCGAAATGAGGGCAAGAGAGAAAGGGAAACTTCCAGCTCAACATTTGCCCAATCCTGGCTATTCACATCATGTGGATGCAATCACCACGTTGAGATCTGGAAGAGTGCTTGACAATCACGTTGGGGAAGAGATTGATGACACTGAAAAATCTATCGATGATACCCCGGCTACGACCTTTCCTTCCACTTCTACTTCTAATTCTAACCCCAGTTCGTCTACCCCACCATTTTCTTCCGAGCCTATTCTCCGTTTCCCACAAGGCTCGCCACCTCAGCCCAACTCTTCTAGTTCTCCACAGACGATCCCCACTTCTATTCTGGGATCGGGTCCACACACACTTCCTTCTCCTATGATGGACCCAGCGCTTATTGCTAAAGCACCTTATCCTAATCGGTTAAGGGCTAACAAATCAAGTCCACATATGGAGAAGATTATGGACATGTTTAAGCAAGTAAACATCAACATCCCTCTCCTAGATGCTATACAACAAGTTCCGTCCTATGCGAAAACTCTTAAGAACTTATGCACTAGGAAGAGAAAGACTCAAGTGCCCAAGAAGATATTCATGGCAAAGACTATAGACACGGTTTTTCCCCAACAATTACCGAGGAAACGTAAGGACCCTGGCTGTCCTACTATTTCCATTTCTATTGGGGAAAAACACATCAACCGTGCTCTACTAGACCTTGGCGCTAGTGTTAACTTGCTTCCATACTCTATTTACGAGCAACTAGGTATCGGAGTGTTAAAGCCCTCGAGCATAACTCTCCAGATGGCTGACCGATCAATCACCAAACCTAGGGGTGAACTGGAGGATGTGTTAATAAAAATCGGGGAATTTGTTTTCCGTGTGGACTTTATTGTACTTGATACACAGCCTGTAGCGAACCCACAGAATCAAATTCCTGTGATTTTAGGTCGCCCCTTTTTGGCCACTTCCAACGCTATCATTAACTGTCGTAACGGTTCTATGACCCTATCTTTCGGGAATAGGTCAATTGAGCTGAACATTTACAAGTTGGGAAGTGTACCCTCCGAACCTACTGCTCAGGTCTGTTCTGTCGACTTAATGGATGTCGACAGCAGCGAATTTGATGATCCTCTTGATACTGATCTTGACTCTTTTCATATGTTGTTGTTTGACCCAACTATGTATCATACACATACGGACTCTTCCACCGAGATGTCCGGGTCAACATCTAACACTAATTATGAACTGCTTTTAGAGTCTGAAGATCATCCCGCACTTTGTGATGACATTATTCTTCGGGGTATTGATGTAACTGTAACCCTTCGAAAATCGTTTAGGCAGTTTTTCGGTAATCGGCTAATTTTTCGGCTTTTTCCGTAAAAAGTCAAAATAGGTATTTTTCATTGTAGATCTAATTATACAAAATTTAGATAAGATATTACTATAATTTTGTCACTAAAATGTCACTTATAATTTTCTAGTTAAATAAAAAAAATTTCGTAATTAATTATTTTTTTTATTATTTTAAGCCTTTTTAAATACATTAAATTAGTGATAAATACAAATTTAATTAGGTAAATTTCATAATTAGGAATCTTTATAAGCTAAAATATGGTGTTAATAAAATTATATCATGACTTGCAAAATTTTGGTTTTAGGGTGGGAAATTTAATGGAAAAATGATGTAAAATAAGATTTTTTTTGTAAAATGTTGATATGAAAGCATTAAATGAGAACACGGGGTGTTTTTGGACCTAGAAACTTCTCCAAAAATCCCCACTTGCCCTCCCTCACCTACTGGCCGAACCCTTGCTGCAGAAATTCCCCATTTCCTCACTTCTTTCTTGCTTCATTTCTTGCTAAAATTCAATAAAAACTCACAAATTTCCATCTCAATTCAAAGCCAAACCCTAATCCACTCTCTCTTCAACCCAAATTAGTTCAAAAACTTGATGAAAGGAGGCTTCTTGGTGACTTGATCATGCTAGGTTTCCACTTGTGAGGTAAAATCCTAAACTAGTTGCTAACTTGTAGTTTATATGTGCTAAAGTTTAATTTTGAAGTATTAATTTAGTTGTAAATAAATTGTTCATAAAAATCAAGAATGGGATTGATTTTGAACTAGGGTTTGAAGCATGGTTGAAGGATTAAGTTAGGGCTTTGGTTACCTATTTGGTTAGGGTGGTTAATTGCGTAAGGTTACGCTCGCTAAATCGATAAATTTCGACGTTTGCATCGAATCGGTTTGAAATTTGCTTACTAGATTTTTACAAAAATTAGAATGCGATCAAATTATATTATGTTAGCGATATAATTAGCTTCGTATAGGACTATTAGAGTGCGCGAACGCGGGGTTTCATCTAGTCGGGTTTTAGTTTTGTCGATTTCCCCGAAATGACGATTCTAGTTAACGATTGGCGATTTTCGTGCGTTTTCCCGCGCACCGAGTGTATGTTATGTTTAATTCGAGAGCGTCGATAATTGTATATTGTGACTTGCATCGTTTTAGGTTTTGTAATCTTATGCTTGGTATTGTGCAAATATAGGATCGGTCGGGAAAACATCGGACACGGCACGTAAAGGCAAGGCGGTGGTCGGATCGGGTTAGCGGGGATTTCAGGTGAGTAGATGTATTCATCTATGGGGGAATCGTCTGGATGGCGCGATGCGCCCCCTAGTTAGGATTACCCTACTTTTTGCAAGATTCATATTGTTAGCTAGCTTATCCATTCATGTACACTGCATACCTTTATAGCGAACAGTATATTAGATTGCATGGACATTCATCTATACTTATGCGATATCACTTCGTACGACACGAACACCATTACCATTGGCATCTGTTGCACGCGCACTATTCATGTGACACACACGCCTTTGGTAATTGCCATGCCACGTGCACTATAGAACCTGTTTAACTTAATAACGCCTTTTGCATTCATACATGATATATGGAATTGCATAGCATGCATGTACCTCGCATTACCATCATACCTACATAGATTTCTAGCCAAAACTCACATCATATACATTGATATCATAGACATTTATCATCTATAACATGTGAACATTATGATTTTCTTGAGGATTTCAGTATTGTTGCGATTTCTGGATTTTTGGGGAAAACCGCAAGAATTTAACAAAAGCTTATATTTATCATTTTTAAAACAAAGTTGCGGTTTTCTCGTGATGTATGTGTCGTCCACCATGAGTTTTCATGTTTTCTGTTGGATTTCGAGACCCGATTCGAGGAGTGGATGAACCGTCTCGGGTAGATGGTGGGCCCGGTATGGTACCCCGGGGCAAGAAGATCGAGTTGTAGACGATGAGCCTGGCAGGGGAAGACTACCTACCGGTGATGTCTGGCGCGGCGGATATCCGGAGGATACCGACCGTTGTCGTGAGATTTATGATATGGGCCGATCCGGACTGACGGAGCCCGATATTGAGACAGATATGATTCCTATTTGGTGTCGATGCTTGACACGGGTTTTCAGATGATTTCTTGATGGTACTTAGCTATTATACAGATATTCATTTTCTAAAGTTAAGAACGCAGTATCCTTAGCATTTAAAACACTTAAAGAGTTAGAAATGACATTGCATACATGTGCATGCATACTAGAGCTATTATATCACATATGGACACGCATGTTGTGGTGCATTGCGTGCATTCTTACGATTGCCTTATTAGATGTTATATTTACTCACGAGCTGGCAACTCACCCCCGTTGTGCCACAGTGTCTTGCAGGTCGGACCCGTCAGTCTTGTAGCGGCGGGCTATCTTATCATCAGTTCCTTTTGCTCAGACTCGCGACATCGCCCGTAGGTGGGTTGCGAGCACACTTTATTTCTTTTTGCTTTATCATTGTATCTAGTATACTCCATCTACCACTTTATATTGTATATGTGACCTAGTGGTGAGACTGAGAGATTGGTATATTTGTGGTTTCTTTTGGGTCGAGCTCACTTGAGCCGGCGTTGTGTTTTCTGATATTTTGCGTTTCTTTTATGCTCTTTTCTTGATATTGCTATTATATTGCATGTGGTTGTGATCCGCCTTGGGCGAAGAGCTAGCTCCCGCTTGGGGATGCCATTTTTATGATTATAGGTTATATATATTTTGTTGTACCCATTTTGGGGGATAGAAAATACAGGGGAGACTCTGCCGAAATTTTCAGAAATTTATGATGTTTTTAAAAAGGGATTCTTGCAACTTAATTAATTTGAAAATCGTTTTCATTAAAGGTTTTCCTTCACTCTCTTTTGATTTTGGTTTAGATTTTTCTGGGCTTTGGCTGACTTAGGATACGTTACGCCTTTAGACGTCTCGTAATCTAAGTGCCAGTCACGTTCCATACTTTCGGGTCGTGACAAAGTTGGTATCAGAGCGTAGGTTTTACCTTTCTGAGTGTAGGACGACCTTAGTAGATGGAGTAGGTGACTTAAGCAGAGTGGCGTAGCGTGGGTATGATCCGCGGCATACTTACGATACGGTACTCCGCCTAAGTGACCTTAGGACATAATTGCTTGTATTTCCTTTCTTGATTCCTTGCATTCCTTGATCCAATTGCGATGTTCTTATCAGTCCTGTTTCTTATTCCAGCTTCGATGCCGCCAAAGACTGCGAGAGCTCAGCGGGCTGCCGCTAGGGATGAGATTCGGGCGGGCCCGTCTGAGGCGAGGATCGAGCGGGATGATACGCCTGTCCCTCAGGGTCATACTGATCCGCCTTACCCTGACCGTATTGCCAGATTAGAGGCTGGCATGCAAGAGCTGCGGCAGATGATGGGATCTTTAGTTGAGTCCAGCCGGGCACAGAGATCCGAGGACGTTCCTTCCACCGCACAGACCACGATCGTACCTGCTGCACAGATGGTCACTCCTGCTGCTACTACGGAGACTATCCCTGTTTCACTACAGGAGTTCATGAGATTGAGACCTCCAGCTTTTACCAGTACGGATGCGACAGAGGACCCACAGGTATTTCTTGATAGGATGGCTCGGATTTGCCGTTCGTTGAGGTGTTCTGATGATAGATTGGTGGAGTTTGCGAGTTTTCGTCTGGAGGGTCTTGCCCAGACATGGTATGATTCAGTAGAGAGAGGCCGAGCTGCAGGTCTACCTTCTATAACCTGGGATGAGTTTACAGCTGCATTTCTTGCCCGTTTTCTTCCGGAGAGTGTCCGAGATGCTCGAGCCCGTAGTTTTGAGTCTTTGCGTAAGACTCCTGGGATGACGGTGTCGGAGTATGATATACAGTTTACCCAGTTGTCTCGATATGCTCCGTACCTAGTCGACACAGAAGAGAAGAGAATAAAGAGGTTCGTGCGAGGGCTTGATACACAGCTATTCCTTGCCATCGGCACCCAGCACTTTGATACATACGCAGCCGCGATGGATGCAGCCTTACTTTTGGAGGAGCGTATTTCTGAGACTCCGGTCGTTTCTGGGCCGAAGAGGATCCGTACTGATACGCCAGCTTTGCGGCAGATGGGCAGACATCGTGATAGATTATTTTCGGGAGATAGCGGAGGCAGAGGATTAAGACGAGGTCAGTTATTTGGTTCATATCCACAGACCCAGCAGTCGTCTCCAGGATGTTTTCGGTGCGGGAGTCAGTACCACCGTGTCAGAGACTGTACCATGGGATGTCCGGGCGCGGCGACAGTCCCGCATGTGACTTTACCACCCTCACCACCTTCTCAGAGAGCTTTACTTTCTACTCCTGACGATGCTCCACGTCAGTCAGATGCTTCTAGAGGCCGTGGGCGTGGCGGTCCAGTTCCGAGAGGACGAGGCGACAGAGGCAGAGGCAGAGGCCGAGGTAGAGGCAGAGGACAGCCAGCTATTAGTGGTGGACAGGCCCGAGTGTTCGCATTGATTCTTCAGGATGCACAGGCATCCAATGCCGTCGTGACAGGTACTCTGCCAGTATGTTCTTTTGATGCACGGGTATTATTTGATCCAGGCTCCACACATTCCTATGTATCCACGTACTTTGCACCGAGGTTGGGCCGAGAGTCTTCTCCGTTAGATCAGCCACTTGTCGTTATTACCCCGGTAGGCGAGTCTTTTGTTGCCCGTTTTGTGTACCGATAATGTTCCGTTCGTATCGGGGAGAGAGATTCTTCAGTAGATTTGATTCTCCTCGATATGCTAGACTTTGACGTTCTTCTTGGTATGGACTGGCTAGCCACCTGTTATGCATCCGTGGACTGCCGTGAGAAAGCAGTCAGATTCAGTTTTCCTGGTGAGCCGGTTCTTATTATTCAGGGAGATCGTAGTGCTACCCTTCCCAGCTTGATTTCTTCTCTTCGCGCTGGTCAGCTCTTAAGTAAAGGGTGTCAGGGATTCTTAGCCTATATTTGTGATACTCGCTCCACAGAGGTTCCGTTGGACCAGGTCCCTGTTGTGAGAGAGTTTCCTGATGTATTCCCTGACGAGCTGCCTGGTCTGCCACCAGAGCGCGAGATTGAGTTCTGTATTGACTTGATCCCCGGCACGGGGCCTATCTCTATACCGCCTTATCGGATGGCCCCGGCAGAGCTGAGAGAGCTAAAGGATCAGTTACAGGACTTGCTGGACAAAGGGCTTATCCGACCGAGTGTGTCACCTTGGGGTGCTCCCGTCTTGTTTGTTAAGAAGAAGGACGGAAGTATGCGTTTATGCATTGATTATCGTCAGCTGAACCGGGTTACTGTGCGGAACAGGTATCCCCTACCCCGCATTGATGACTTATTCGATCAGCTCCAGTGTGCAGGGTTTTTCTCGAAGGTTGATTTACGGTCAGGTTATCACCAGTTGCGAGTTCGGAAGGAGGATATTCCAAAGACCGCCTTCCGTACTCGATATGGTCATTACGAGTTCTTGGTGATGTCGTTCGGGCTCACTAATGCCCCGGCAGCATTTATGGATTTGATGAACCGTGTATTCAGGCCGTATCTCGATCAGTTCATTATTGTGTTCATTGACGATATCTTGGTTTATTCTCGGAGCCGGGAGGAGCATGAGCAGCACTTACGTATCACATTGCAGACTTTGAGGGAGCATCAGCTGTTCGCCAAATTTTCCAAGTGCGCATTCTGGTTAGACAGTGTCGACTTCTTGGGTCATGTGGTGATGAGAGATGGTATTTGTGTGGACCCAAGGAAGATCGAGGCAGTTCAGCGTTGGCCTAGACCAGAGGTTCACAGTTTTCTAGGTCTGGCCGGCTATTATCGACGTTTCGTCCAGGATTTCTCCCGCATTGCTGCACCATTGACCGGGTTGACCCGGAAGGGGGTTCCTTTTGATTGGACCCAGGCATGTGAGGATAGTTTCCAGCAGTTGAAGACTCGTCTGACTACTGCACCAGTGTTAGCATTGCCTTCAGGATCAGGCGGGTTCGTGGTATATTGTGATGCTTCTAGAGTGGGGCTGGGATGTGTATTGATGCAGCACGACAGAGTTATTGCGTATGCTTCTCGGCAGCTGAGGAAACACGAACAGAACTACCCCACCCATGATTTAGAGATGGCTGCAGTGGTATTTACACTTAAGATCTGGAGACATTACCTATACGGTGAGTCGTGCCAGATATTCACTGACCACAAGAGTTTGAAGTATATCTTCCAGCAGCGAGACCTGAACCTGAGACAGCGCCGTTGGATGGAGTTGGTGAAAGATTATGACTGCGAGATTTTATACCATCCGGGCAAGGCGAATGTGGTGGCAGATGCTTTGAGTAGAAGGCCCGGAGGTAGCTTATCTTGTTTGAGCGCAGTGCAGATGCAGTCGTCGGCGGATTGGCAGGTGTTATGTGACAGCAGAGTGCAGTTCGAGTTTATCCTACAGGGGGACAGCTAGCCCATTTCAGAGCACGCCCACAGTTACTTGACCGTATCCACGAGGCACAGTCCGGCGATGCCCGTACATTAGAGATTATTGAGCAGATTCGGCAGGGCAGAGTTTCCGAGTTCGTGATTGATGATCAGGGAATACTTCGATTTGGGACTCGACTGTGCGTGCCAGATTCGGAGGGACTGAGGCGTGATATTCTCGAGGAGGCACATAGATCAGTATACAGTGTGCATCCAGGTTCCACCAAAATGTACCATGATTTGAGAGAGGTTTACTGGTGGGACGGGATGAAGAAGGATATTACAGATTTTGTGTCCAGATGCCTGACTTGTCAGCAAGTCAAGGCCGAGCACCAGAGGCCAGCCGACGAGTTACAGCCTTTGCCCATCCCTGAGTGGAAGTGGGAGCAGGTCTCCATGGACTTCATTGTGGGTCTACCCAGGACCAGTCGAGGGTACGACTCTATATGGGTGATTGTTGATCGACTGACGAAAGCGGCTCACTTCCTGCCAGTGAAGACCACTTTTGGATTTTCTCAGTACACCCAGGTTTATATTGATGAGATAGTGCGACTGCATGGCGTTCCGACTTGCATCGTGTCCGACCGTGGCACCCAGTTTACCAGCCGATTGTGGCAGAAACTCCAGGAAGCTTTGGGCACCCGATTGAGTTTTAGCACAGCCTTTCATCCGCAGACTGACGGTCAGTCAGAGCGTACTATTCAGACTCTTGAGGACATGCTCAGAGCTTGCGTTTTAGATTTCGGTGGTAGCTGGGATCGTCATTTGCCTTTGATCGAGTTTTCCTACAATAATAGCTTCCAGGAGACGATTCAGATGGCACCTTTTGAGGCTTTATATGGGAGGGGATGTCGATCGCCTGTATGTTGGACAGAGCTCAGGGAGAGCTGTATTTTGGGGCCGCAGATTGTACAGGAGACGACCGAGAAGATACAGCTGATTCGGGACAGGATGAGAGCGGCACAGAGCAGGCAGAAAACATATGCTGACAGGCGGCGTCGCCGACTCGAGTTCGCTGTTGGCGATCATGTTTTCCTGAAGGTCTCTCCGATGAAAGGTGTGATTAGATTTGGGCGGAAAGGGAAACTGAGTCCTAGATATGTTGGTCCTTTCGAGATCCTAGAGCGTGTTGGTCCAGTCTCTTATCGGTTAGCTCTTCCGCCTAGCTTCCCCGATGTTCACCCCGTATTCCATGTCTCGATGCTCCGCAAGTACCTTCATGATCCTTCCCAGGTGATTCAGCACCAAACGATCCAGTTAGAGCGTGATCTTTCTTTCACCGAGCAGCCAGTTGTCATTTTGGATCGGCAGGTAAAGAAATTGAGGTCGAAGGTTATACCGTCCGTCAAGATCCTTTGGCGTGGCCCGAACAGCGAGGAGGTCACCTGGGAGACCGAGGTCGAGATGAGGAAGAGATATCCCCATCTTTTTGAAGGTACGCATAGTTAAATTCTAAATTCGGGGACCGAATTTCTTTAAGGGGGGAAGATTGTAACCCTTCGAAAATCGTTTAGGCAGTTTTTCAGTAATCGGTTAATTTTTCGGCTTTTTCCGTAAAAAGTCAAAATAGGTATTTTTCATTGTAGACCTAATTATACAAAATTTAGATAAGATATTACTATAATTTTGTCACTAAAATGTCACTTATAATTTTCTAGTTAAATAAAAAAAATTCGTAATTAATTATTTTTTTATTATTTTAAGCCTTTTTAAATACATTAAATTAGTGATAAATACAAATTTAATTAGGTAAATTTCATAATTAGGAATCTTTATAAGCTAAAATATGGTGTTAATAAAATTATATCATGACTTGCAAAATTTTGGTTTTAGGGTGGGAAATTTAATGGAAAAATGATGTAAAATAAGGTTTTTTTTGTAAAATGTTGATATGAAAGCATTAAATGAGAACATGGGGTGTTTTTGGACCTAGAAACTTCTCCAAAAATCCCCACTTGCCCTCCCTCACCTGGTGGCCGAACCCTTGCTGCAGAAATTCCCCATTTCCTCACTTCTTTCTTGCTTCATTTCTTGCTAAAATTCAATAAAAACTCATAAATTTCCATCTCAATTCAAAGCCAAACCCTAATCCACTCTCTCTTCAACCCAAATTAGTTCAAAAACTTGATGAAAGGAGGCTTCTTGGTGACTTGATCATGCTAGGTTTCCACTTGTGAGGTAAAATCCTAAACTAGTTGCTAACTTGTAGTTTATATGTGCTAAAGTTTAATTTTGAAGTATTAATTTAGTTGTAAATAAATTGTTCATAGAAATCAAGAATGGGATTGATTTTGAACTAGGGTTTGAAGCATGGTTGAAGGATTAAGTTAGGGCTTTAGTTACCTATTTGGTTAGAGTGGTTAATTGCGTAAGGTTACGCTCGCTAAATCGATAAATTTCGACGTTTGCATCGAATCGGTTTGAAATTTGCTTACTAGATTTTTACAAAAATTAGAATGCGATCAAATTGTGTTATGTTAGCGATATAATTAGCTTCGTATAGGACTATTAGAGTGTGCGAACGCGAGGTTTCGTCTAGTCGGGTTTTAGTTTTGTCGATTTCCCCGAAATGACGATTCTAGTTAACGATTAGCGATTTTCGTGCGTTTTCCCGCGCACCGAGTGTATGTTATGTTTAATTCGAGAGCGTCGATAATTGTATATTGTGACTTGCATCGTTTTAGGTTTTGTAATCTTATGCTTGGTATTGTGCAAATATAGGATCGGTCGGGGAAACATCGGACACGGCACGTAAAGGCAAGGCGGTGGTCGGATCGGGTTAGCGGGGATTTCAGGTGAGTAGATGTATTCATCTATGGGGGAATCGTCTGGATGGCGCGATGCGCCCCCCTAGTTAGGATTACCCTACTTTTTGCAAGATTCATATTGTTAGCTAGCTTATCCATTCATGTACACTGCATACCCTTATAGCGAACAGTATATTAGATTGCATGGACATTCATCTATACTTATGCGATATCACTTCGTAGGACACGAACACCATTACCATTGGCATCTGTTGCACGCGCACTATTCATGTGACACACACGCCTTTGGTAATTGCCATGCCACGTGCACTATAGAACCTGTTTAACTTAATAACGCCTTTTGCATTCATACATGATATATGGAATTGCATAGCATGCATGTACCTCGCATTACCATCATACCTACATAGATTTCTAGCCAAAACTCACATCATATACATTGATATCATAGACATTTATCATCTATAACATGTGAACATTATGATTTTCTTGAGGATTTCAGCATTGCTGCGATTTCTGGATTTTTGGGGAAAACCGCAAGAATTTAACAAAAGCTTATATTTATCATTTTTAAAACAAAGTTGCGGTTTTCTCGTGATGTATGTGTCGTCCACCATGAGTTTTCATGTTTTCTGTTGGATTTCGAGACCCGATTCGAGGAGTGGATGAACCGTCTCGGATACATGGTGGGCCCGGTATGGTACCCCGGGGCAAGAAGATCGAGTTGTAGACGATGAGCCTAGCAGGGGAAGACTACCTACAGGTGATGTCTGACGCGGCGGATATCCGGAGGATACCGACCGTTGTCGTGAGATTTATGATATGGGCCGATCCGGACTGACGGAGCCCGATATTGAGACAGATATGATTCCTATTTGGTGTCGATGCTTGACACGGGTTTTCAAATGATTTCTTGATGGTACTTAGCTATTATACAGATATTCATTTTCTAAAGTTAAGAACGCAGTATCCTTAGCATTTAAAACACTTAAAGAGTTAGAAATGACATTGCATACATGTGCATGCATACTAGAGCTATTATATCACATATGGACACGCATGTTGTGGTGCATTGCGTGCATTCTTACGATTGCCTTATTAGATGTTATATTTACTCACGAGCTGGCAACTCGCCCCCGTTGTGCCACAGTGTCTTGCAGGTCGGACCCGTCAGTCTTGTAGCGGCGGGCTATCTTATCATCAGTTCCTTTTGCTCAGACTCGCGACATCGCCCGTAGGTGGGTTGCGAGCACACTTTATTTCTTTTTGCTTTATCATTGTATCTAGTATACTCCATCTACCACTTTATATTGTATATGTGACCTAGTGGTGAGACTGAGAGATTGGTATATTTGTGGTTTCTTTTGGGTCGAGCTCACTTGAGCCGACGTTGTGTTTTCTGATATTTTGCGTTTCTTTTATGCTCTTTTCTTGATATTGCTATTATATTGCATGTGGTTGCGATCCGCCTTGGGCGAAGAGCTAGCTCCCGCTTGGGGATGCCATTTTTATGATTACAGGTTATATATATTTTGTTGTACCCATTTTGGGGGATAGAAAATACAGGGGAGACTCTGCCGAAATTTTCAGAAATTTATGATGTTTTTAAAAAGGGATTCTTGCAACTTAATTAATTTGAAAATCGTTTTCATTAAAGGTTTTCCTTCACTCTCTTTTGATTTTGGTTTAGATTTTTCTGGGCTTTGGCTGACTTAGGATACGTTACGCCTTTAGACGTCTCGTAATCTAAGTGCCAGTCGCGTTCCGTACTTTCGGGTCGTGACAGTAACTTTTGAGGAAATCTTCGCTGATGAACTCGCATTTTTGAATGACACGGGTGTTGAGATGAATCATCTCCCAAACATTGAAATTGAACCTCCACCCCTTCATATGGACTGTAAAAAGAATGCGAGCAATCCATCACATTCACTGTATCGTCTCTCCAAAATGAGACGCACACACATTCTACTCCACCACTTACCTTTCCCCACTTCTTCTTCCACCAACCAGAGCACTGCATTGATAAAATCTTTGAATGGTTGGTGTTAACGTTCGGTCTTTGCAAAGCTTGGCATTGACCAATGATTTTTGACCCCCTCATGTGATTTTCAAATATTAACATGGCTTAACTCAAGTTTGGGGGGGGGGTATTTTCGGGCTCTTGAAAAGAAAATTTTTACAAAATGATGAGCCAAAAATAAGTTTGGGGGATGATCTTCACTTATATATTTTGCCCCCGTTTAATAAATTTCCTCCTAAGCTTACAGGTTTTTCGAGATACAGTGGATGGCAACAGTGAGGACACTGTTAAAAACAAGTTTGGGGGAGGTTTGTGCTTATTTTCGCATCATTTGCATCATACTTTGCATAAGCACAAAACATTTGAAAACCTATAAAAACAATTGAAAACCTATAAAAATTTAAAAATTTTCAAAGCAAAATAAATATTTTTTGTACATAAATAAGATAATAAAAGATTAGATAGTGAAAAATTACATCCTTGAGATTAGAAAATTTTAAGAAAACCAAGAAAATTAGAAGTTTTCTTATACGAACTAGTAATAAGTAGTTATGAGCCGTTGTCCCAAGGGTTAGTAAGATGAAGGAAGTCACTAATCTGAGGATAAAAATAAGTCTGAAAAATAGTTTCTATTCTGGAAGCCAAACATTTTGAACGTTGATACCCTACTGTATGTATGCACTTACACACGTCTCGAAACTCGGGATAGTAGAGGATACCTTGAATTGCTCTTGTCTAAAAGCCGATGTATGAAGGAAATAAAAAAATGAATAAAATATAAAATGGTGAGAAAAATGAACACTGGTTTTGTTATCGCCAAGGCAGCAATAAAAAAATATAGCGAGGGTGCCTCTTCACCTAGTGCCCTAAGGCCAACTGGTCTGGGAGTCACTGCTAAGCCTCAGGTGGTGCAAGACGAGGAAATACACCTAATAAGCAAGCACATGAGTAATCGGTCGGTTAGTACCTCAAGAAGTATTAACGGTCGCATGAAAGTGTGTGAGCAAATTCATCTAAATATTCATTAATTAAAAAGTACTGAGGCTGATGGGCAAGAGTATGATAGCTTGAATTGAATTCTCCGGATGTAGGGATGTCTTTACACACACGTAGGGTTATATGATCGATGTTTGGAAGAAAGATAGGAATGAAGAATAAGACGATGTTTTATTGAGGGAGGACATGATTTCTGACATCTTTTCATGACTATTAAGATAGGGCTCATGACAACCGAAAAGCTAGCATAGTTGGAAACCCTAATTTTCAAGGCTTTTCTTTTACAATTCTTTTCTTTAAATGTAATATTCACGGTCTTCCTTTTATTATTGGATTTTGTGGGTGCAATCTGCTGAAAACCCTCAGGAGACAACACTCCTCCTACTAGGGACACCTAGAGATTTAAAGGCTTGTTGCACATGCTCAGTGCAATCGTGTTGCCTACGAAAGTGTACTAGTTAGTTTTTTCTCTTTCTTTCTTTTCTCCTTCTCTTTTTAATAAAACAGTTCGCTCGAGACGACCGAAAATAAGTTTGGGGGAATTTGATCCGTCGAAAATACTGCATTTTTAACACGTCAATTTCCCTATCATTTGCACTCATCTAGAAGTGTTCGGTATTCATATTGCACATATTAGCAAAACAGTCATAAAATACCAGATTACCTGTGTTGTATACTAAAACCGACATTTCAGAGGGAAACTGTGTGTTTATCACGGCATCGCATTATTCTTGTGTAGCGCAACACTTGTTTCGAGATCTGTGCAGGAAATTTCAGGGACCGAGCCAAAATTGTCAAAGAGCTGATCAAAAATTGCACCAAGTCTATGATTTTTGATCTGGCATTAATACAGAGGGAATTACACAATTCAACATATCAGATAAATACCCCAAAGTCAGCTCAAATCACCAGAAGAATTTTTATGCACTGAAGCGCCCACGTGACCGCGGATCCGCGGCCTAAGCAGGAACGTGCCGCGGATCCGCGGCAAGGAAGTGACATCAGCAGCTCATCTTTTCTGCACGTGCTTCCCATAACGGTTATAACTTCCAGAAGACTCCAGGTTGTCCACGTGGCTTCATCTAGAAGGCTCAGCCTAACAACCTAGTTCTAGAAGCTCCCTCCAACTAACTACTTCTAGAAGCCTCTCTAGCTAACAAACTTTTGGAGGGAAATTTGAATTTTGAAATCCTAGATCTAGGATTGTGAAGCCTATAAAAGGGAGCCTAGATCTAGGGTTAAGGGTTAATCTTCATCTCCCCCAAATTCAATACAAGTTGAGTGACACAACTTGTAAACCCTAAATCCAAAATCCAAACCAAATTCAAGATCCCGAGTACCATTCAAGCGAGAATCCTTCAACCTTTTAGGAGCGGAGCCGATCTTCAATCGAGCAAGTGATCCAAGCCGATCCGCGACTCAAGGAGACGAGCGAAGCCAAATCGACGATCGAGTTTTACCTCTTGTAGTTCTTGAGCGATTTGTAACGGAATTGTTGATAAATAAAAGGTGAAATTCGTTAATCTTGCTTTCTTTAAATTCTTGCATCATGATTCGATCTCAATTTGTGATTGTGGTTCTTGTTGTGATGTTTGAGTAAAACTCCGCTCGTAAAGGAGTCAAGACGATCAATAGAATGATGATGTAACAAATCTTAAAACGATTCTTAAGTCCTACGAGTTTTGTAAACCCTAGCAAATTGAAGAATCGACGACCTAGTTTCGTTGCGATGCTTTCTTGATTGTGATCGCTCGAAATTAAGGATCCACGATCGATTCTTGAATTTACTAGAGGCTAGAATGTGAATGATATCGACGAAAGAACAAGGGATAGATGATGAAACCCTAGTTTCACAAGAAATCCCTAATTCTCGTCGATCATCATCGATCTAGTATCAATTCATCGATGGATAAGAATACGTAATCGCTAGATTTCATCACATCTATAGATCCGATCGATTCCTACGAGCCTCACTTCGATTCTTGATATTTGGTTTGGAAATCATCACATATCAATTCTTGATTTTAATGTTTTCTTAGATCTAGATTTTCCTAATTCTTGAACTTCAATTTACAAATCATGAATTGTTTGTTTTCTTTTCTTTAAAATTTCAACTCATCTAAATCGAAACACGAATGATTACACTTTCCCTGTGGACGATCCGCACTTACTAACGCGCTACATTCAACACCGTTATTGATTGCGGTCAAAATATTTTTGGTTGTGATTTCTATATACAATTTTCCAACTACACATCCGAAATCGTTACAATCAGTGCAATTGTTGCAGCCAAGTCTGTTGGCAGATATCACCTTGTATTAATACATTGATTCTGAACGAATGTTATTACATACCGAACCTGATATACAACATTACATCGGTTTCTTTAATAAGTTAAAGAAGGATATAATTATGTATTGGAGGATAATGTTATGAACATTTTCCTGAATCAAGAGTTGATTCGATCAGACACGTTATATAATAGCATATACACTCTAAATCAAACCACAGTTCAAAATATCTAGAACACACAAGAGGAATAGTTCAGAAATGAACGAATCCTTCTTAAGGCATTGTAGACTAGGTCATATCAATGCGACATGACCAGCTAAGTTACATAAGGATGAATATGAGAATCTGTTCGAATTTTCATCTTATGATACTTTCCAGTCTTATCTCAAAGGTAAAATGACCAATACTCCGTTTTCTGGAAACAGAGAAAGAGTTAGTGAACTCTTTGGACGGATACATGATGATGTATGCGGTCCTATGTCTACAAATGCCAAGGTTGGTTCTTGGTACTTTATTACATTTATCGACTATCTCTCAAGATTCGGACATGTGTTCCTGTTGAAACACGAATCTGAAACTTTTGATAAATTCAAAGAATATAAGCTTGAAGTTGAAAACCAGAAGGGTAGAAGTATTAAGTCCTACGAGGTGATCAAGGAGGAGAATACTTACGCATGGAGTTCCGGGAGTTTCTAAAAGGAGAATGAGATTCTCTCTCAGCTTACTCCTTCGGATACACCACAGCACAACGGTGTATCGGGGCGGAGGTATCGCACCCTATGAGATATGGCGCACTCTATGATGAGTACTGCTGAGTTACCTGTTTCCTTTTGGTGTTATGCACTTGAGAAGCTGCATACCTATTGAATGGGGTTCCATCCAAATCAGGGCCTACAACTACATATGGGATATGGAATGGGAAGAGACCATGTCTTAAACGAGTTAAGATATGGGGTTGTCCGGCCTATGTTGAAAAAAAAAATCCGGAAAAGCTCGAGGCAAGGCCAGGACTG
Organism: Agapanthus africanus; assembly: GCA_030015575.1. Taxonomy (NCBI): domain Eukaryota; kingdom Viridiplantae; phylum Streptophyta; class Magnoliopsida; order Asparagales; family Amaryllidaceae; genus Agapanthus; species Agapanthus africanus. The sequence goes on from CM057349.1 coordinate 165,259,505, forward strand.
TATAAGTTTGTTAGGATATCCCAAACATTTGTGAGGGAATATCTTCTACCACTCTGAGGAGCAAAAGGTGTTTTGTTTCTCAGCATGGCACCATTTTAGAAAAGGAATTTCTTGTGAAGAAATTAGTGGACATTAGGTAGAACTGGAAGGAGTTCCAGCTAGACAAACTAACAGCTGATGATTTGGTGAAACCAAAGGATTCAACAGTCTCCAACGAACCTCAGCCTCTCCGCGAATCTGGTAGGGTTCCTCATCCACTTGAGAGATACTACGGTCTTCTCGGTGACAATGGGAGCGAGGATTGCATCATGGTAGATGATGGCCCAACTAGGTTCAGGCATGCCATCACAAGTAGAGACTTTGTGAAATGGCTGGATGCTATGCGATCAAAGATGGAATCCATGTACACCAACAAAGTATGACTTTGCATGTTGCACCTGAAGGGGTAAAACCCATTGGGAGCAAATGGATCTTGAGAAAATTCTTGGTATAGATGGAAAAGTTGAGACTTTCAAAGCAATGCTTAAGTCCATCAGGATCAATGCAAGCATCGTGGAGTTAGAACATCTGTTTTGATGTGATAGTCAAAGAGTTTGACTTCATCAAAAGGATAGATGAACCTTGTATATACAAGAAGGTTGTAGAGAGTAAGGTTTTCTTCCACGTATTATACGCAGATGACATACTCTTGATAGGAAATGGTTTCCTATGCTACACTCGGTCAAGCTCCTCTTATCACGGGGATTCTCAATAGAAGATCTGGATGATACCTCCTACATCCCGTGGAATATGATCTATGGTGATAGATCTAAAGTGGATATTGGGAGTGTCCTAAATCTAGGTACATAAACACCATACTAAAGGGGTTTAGTATAGAGGATTCTAAGCGTGGTAGTTCACCCACTTACTAAGGAATCACTCTCTCCAAAAAGAAGTCTTCCGAGACTGATTTGGAGAGAGCTCGCGTGCAAAGGATATCCTATGCTTCGGCAGTAGGCTCTATCAGAGTATGCGATGTTATTTACCAGACCAGATGTAGATGACTCACTTGGTGTAGTAACTAGGAATCAATCGGATCTTGGAGAATCACTGGACAGCTGTGAAGGACATTCTTAAGTACTTGAGAAGCACTAAAAGAAAGTTCTTGGTTCTAGCTTCCAGAGTGATAAGGTCGACTGAAAGTAAGTCACAGGCATTGTCTTTACCCTCAATGGAGAGATGGTATGTTGGAAGAGTTCCAAGCTAGATACCATGACATACTAGACGATAAAGGCTGAAAACATTGCTACCAAGGATGCTGCCAAAGTGGCTGTCTGGATATTTCTTATTCATGAGATGAACAAGGTTCCTACCATTGAGCGTACAATAACTGTTATTGTGACGACAATAGAGTTGTGGCTTTGGCCTAGGAACGCAGCTCCCATCAGCGTTCCAGACATATTCTGAAGCAAGTATCTCCTGATCAGGGAGATGGTTGATCTCCCAGGGATCGAGGTCAGGAGAGTAGACACGAAGGATAACACAACGGATCCACTCATAAAGGCCTTACCCCTATAGAGACTTCTATGAGATGGTTGAGTATGGGATACTACAACCACTGCTATATTGTTGGGTATTCGATACTACAACAGATGGATTTAGTGCAAGTGGGAGATTGTTAGTTATATGTATGCCCTAGAGGTGTACATGTGATGTAAATTGTAGTGGATGCTTGGACATATATAAGGAGGACTTTCTTGCTCGACATGATAGTATGCTATCTGGTTGCTCTTTATCTTAACATGTACACTTATTGTCTCTCTATTACATGTTGATAAAGCCCTTAGGATGAGTACTTGACTACCAGGATTATGATGCAGATCATACTAGTGGGGACAGGGTAGTCGGTAAGTACATCTTTCAAACGTTCCTAGTCGTAGGAGTATCGAGACAGGGCATCGATACTCCAGAGTAGACCAGCGTATATGCTTCTCGACCTATATGATAGGCGATGGATGATCCCACATCCATTGGTGTTTGACATCAGAGAAGATATACAGGTGCTCAGTGGAGACTGGGTACACTGAACGGACTCGCCGAGAACTCCTAGATGGTATTATACCTATCGTCGGATAGCAGTTTTCTGGTGACACTGGTACAGGTTAGTCTTAGACCCGAGATCGTCATAGAGTTTTGTGTGATTCCCACCGTGCTTTGATTTCTACCATACCACGGTTAAGAGATTGTGCAAAAAGGTGGTTTTTGGGTACAGTCCCGAGTCACATGGAGGCAATAAGCGATAGGAGGGGTTTCGTCTCTCCCGGTATTGGGAGTTGATGTTGCGCTATGCTCGATTGGCCATAACAGGAAATCCCTGGCCAGGGTTGCTGAGATCTACTGGTAAGTGTTATCGGTAGTTTCTCGAACCGTTATGGACCTTACATCAGCATGACTTATCAGGCTATTGGGGTCTGACGTTATACCACCTCCAGGCTGTGATATGCGACATATCAGACGAAGAGACCGGACTGTACCGTAGTGTTACTGATTGGATTCGCAGGAGTACGGGCAGGCTTGCTTGTTGATCTTCTGATCGCTCAATACACGGGTGGCCGTTACGTTTAGCAGACCGCTTGCGGCTTGTGGGTATTTGATATGATCATCACCTACTGCCGGCGTATTGACAAGTCTTTAGAGTCCTACACAGAAGTTTCCTGGTTCATGCGAAATGGAGTAGGAGCATGTTCATATCATAATTTTGCATTATTATACTCTCTATTCTTAGTCATTTTACAAATAAACAGGTGCTTTTGACCCATGTCTGCTACATAGTTGCAGGTTACAGGTTCTCGGAACAAAAACGGTGAAATTGATGAAAAGATGATACAAAAGTGAGACTACGACCAACAAATGGAAGAATCTTGGTCAAGCCTACAGTTTGGAGAATAAACGAAGATCAATAAACAAGTTCACAAAGCATAAAGGCAGCGCAAGGTTCAAGACTTCGACACGAAGCAAACGGTAGAGTCCACGGCATTATTCGCTGTGGAAATCTGGAAGAGAACTAGAAGACATTCTGAAGATCCAACTGAAGAAACAAGTACCCAAATGCAACCAGACCAAGACCTGAAAGATTGAGCCAACAAGACCCCTACATGGCCGTGGATCCGCGGCCAAACATGGGTTTTGGCCGCAGTTCCGCGGCCGTGCTAAGCCCGTGTCGGTGGAAAATTCTGACGTCGCGTCGGTGCGTTGACTAGTCTTCTTAGGGGTATACTTGTAATTGCATATGTGACTCGATTGTAACCCTAGGGTTTCTATGTTCTATAAATATAAACCCTAAAACCTCTTTTAGGTTATGCCTCTTTTCATAGATCTAAAAATTCAGAAAACCTTTGTAATGGTTTGAGAGCATCAATAAAGTAAGTAGCTTTTTTTTATTTGCCCTAGTTCTTAGTTTTTATTTCTGCCCTAGATAGATTTATTATTTGCCTTAGTTTAATTTAGATTAGAACTTTTTATTAATCGGCAGTAGTTAGATAATTAATCTTTTTAAATCGAAAACTCAAATAAAAATGTCTTTCATAAATCCCCTAATGAGTGAGTAGTTCCTCACTTGTTAGGGTTAAGAATAGGGAAGGCTTGAGAGATGAAAATCTCTCACCCCTTTCTTGCCCATCACATATTGAATAATAGGACTCCATGCATACATACACACACCGCTCCCTACGGCACCCTACCCATGTGGTAATGGTGACACCGTAGTTTAAAAGACGGGTTGTGCATATTTTCCATAGAGGTTAGGGTAAGGATTAAGAAAGGACGGACACAGACCTAGAGGAAGAAACATCGTTTCTTCCCGATTGTCCCAATCCCCTTTATTAATAATTACCATAACACCTAATTGATCTAAATTAGGGCATTGAAAGCGGTAGAAAATCTTAATTTCTAAACTTAACCTAAACCTAACCCTATCAAGATTCTAAATCCTAGTCTAAATCAACTTAGTTTTTAGTGATAAACATCCCACACCGTTTGGAATTAACTCGTTAGAACAATTAGGAAATACACAACATCCCTGTGGACCGACCCGTACTCACCGGCTAGCTACCAAGCGACGCCGTTCTTGATTGCGGTAATTAAATATTTTGATCACAACACAAATCATTTAAATCAAATGGCGCCGTTGCTGGGGATGGCGTAGTATTTTCTTTTTGCAATTTCGGGTTAATATAAAATCATAAAACTCATAAAAAAACTGAAAAATTAAAAAAAATATATAAAAATTTTATCATCTTTTTATCGTTTGAAGGGTGTTTCGTGTGAATTTTGCAGGATCGACGAACGAGTTCGGATCTGGAAAAATACAGAGAGCAAAACAGAAAACCCTAGATCTGAACAACAGAGAAAAGTCAAACCAGAGGAGCAGAAAATTTCTCGGGAACCGAACAGTCAGGCAGACTGCGAAACCGCCGCGCTTGGGAGCTTGTGACCGCGCTTCCGCCGCGGGTTGCTGATGTCAGCAACCCGAAACTCCACTGTAAGTTTTCTTTTCTCCTCCTCTGAACCCCATGATATCTCCCCTGTAAAAATTTCCTGCAGGATTCTTTGCGCCAAAAAAAAATTCTCCCCCCTTCTCCAATAATTGATCTTGTGCAGGATTCTTTGCGCCGCGCTAAAAAAAAATTGTTTGCAAGTGATTGTTTACTGCTTTGCATATTTTAATTGACTTTAAGTGGCTTGAACACCAATCAGATTGGGTAGGGATTTCATCACCCTTCCCAGGACCCCAGAAATCACATAAGGCATATTGCATTGTCCATCAATTAATTAAAAAAAGATTAGACTCAGCCCTAAGGACTTCGCGCTCAATAGGACAAAGGAATAGTTGTAGGCATCGACCGTTCTCTACTTGTGCTTACCTGGCCACAATTGGCGGTGAAGAGGCGGTTTGAGGTCCTACTTCTTGTCCTTTGGAACAGTTAGGAGCTGTCTAGCTGACCTAGGTGACCCTAGATCTAGGCCTGATTGTGCATTTATGGTTGATTGAACGTGTGTCTAAGCCTTTTATCGAAAATCTTTTTTGCAAAAAGCTCCACATAAAAAAAAAGCCCAAAAAGAAAAAAAAGGAAAATTTTTTACAAAAACTTGCAACTTGTCGCTAAAAAATCCGTGCACCCCACTTACACCCACTTTCTTTCCATTGACGTTTTCTTAACCCCACATTCTGTTTTCACCTTTTTGACTACACTACCTCTTTAGTGTATGTCCGGTTGGACTAGGGACACTAGCGCCCGATTAGTCCATGTCTCGTTGGTACCGACCGACGAAGCTTTCGACTCCGAAGTCGAAATTCCTTCCACTTCCTTACCTTCACCTTCAAATTCTTCGTCTTCTAAGGAGATGTCGGGATTTAATCCTAACAACCCCTTAAACGCGGGACTGATTCCACCTCCGCTAGGTGCGAATAACTCACAACACCCGCTTGTTAAAGCGCCCCAACGAATCGTGCTCCAGGATCTTTTATACCCTATCCGCACCGCCTTACCTACTTGTCTTTCACTCCCACAGGCAAATGGGGACAACTTTGAGATCAAACCCCACTTCATCAACATGTTGCCAAAATTTCACGGACTGGAATCCGAAGATGCTTATATCTTCATAAACAAATTCCAAAACGTTTGTGCAATGATGAAAACAACCCAACTTTCAGATGATGCTATAAGGCTAAGAGTCATTCTTTTCACCTTATGTGACTTAGCCGAGAAATGGTTATATAGCACAGCATCACATTCAATTAAAAATTGGGAAGAGTTTGTTAAAGCTTTTCTTAAAAAGTTTTATCCACATCACAAGACCGCGAGAATTTGAAATGAGATTATTCAATTTTCCCAGCTTCCTTCCGAACCCTTTTGGAAGTGTTTTGAAAGATTCAAAGACCTACTTGTTTAATGCCCTCACCATGGTATCGAAAATTGGCAACTTTGCCAAACTTTATACGAAGGATTGAACCCAGCAACGAAGCAGTTGCTAGAAACCATTTGTCAAGGTCACTTTCTAACCAAATCTAATGAAGAAGCGTGGCAGTTTCTCGACGATCTTGCTGAACAAACACTTCAGTGGGAAAGCACCAAGACCACTTCATCTTCTGTTGGTCAGTCTAGGGTAGGCATACATCAAGATATGTCGATAGCAATGAAGGCCGAGATGGCCGCACTTACGAAAAAGCTAGAAGCAATTGAGACCAAAATCTCATTGCCTTCTCCTGCCCCTGCTTTACCCCCACGAACTGTTTGTGCTTGTTGTTCGGATCCAGCACATCTTACCGAAGAGTGTCCTTACAATCCACCTGTTCAAGGACAAGATCAAGTCAATGCTGCCTTTCAGCAACGACAAAGAAATGATCCATACTCTTCGACTTATAATCCTGGTTGGAGGAGTCACCCAAATTTTGCTTGGAATCAAAATCAACAATTCCCAGGAAACAAAAACTTTCAAAGGCCTCCTCCTCCACAACAACAAGCACCTCCACAAACTCAATACCACCAACTTTTCCAACCACAATCTTATCCAAACCAAATGAACAATTTTGTGCCCAACAACTCTTACCCTCAAAACAATTTTGTTCAACCAAATAATGATAAGGTTAACTCGCTAGAAAGAAGTTTAGATGCGTTCCTAAAGCAATCTACACAATCCGCAGCAAGGTTGGAGACTTCCATTCAATCTTTAGTGCAAAACAGTGCTTCACACGATCAAAGTATCAAATCTATTGAGGCACAAATTGCACAACTTAATACTGCGTTGAGCGAGCGAGAAAAGGGAAAGCTTCCATCTCAACCACTGCCAAATTCCGGTCACGCACATGTTGCATATGAACAACAAAATCATAACATAAATGCTGTGACCACGTTGAGATCCGGAAAAGTGTTCCATAATAACGTGGGTATTAATAATGACACCCCTGCCGGTGGTTCTTCATCATCATCATCTTCTTCATCTTCATCTTCTTCTTCATCTTCATCTTCTTCGTTAGAGCCTATTCTTCATTATTCACAAGGCTCTACTTCTTCTACTTCGAACGGACCCACTTCTCACATCACGAACACACCAACACGAGGATCCGTTCCAACTCAACAATCTGATCCACAAAAATTGGACTCAACAAATTTTCAAAATGTTCCTTTTCCAAATAGGTTGAGATCCAATAAACCAACTCCATAAATGGAGAAGATTGTAGAGTTGTTCAAACAGGTTAGCATAAATATACCTCTCTTGGATGCAATCCAACAAGTTCCTTCTTACGCGAAAATCTTAAAGGACTTATGCACCAAGAAAAGGAAGTCACAAGTACCAAAGAAAGTTTTCGTGGCTAATGCTGTTAGTGATGCTCTTGTCCAATCTTTACCCCAAAAACATAAGGACCCCGGCTGTCCTACAATTTCGATAACAATTGGGGACAAGAACATCAATAGAGTACTATTAGATCTTGTTGCTAGTGTCAATTTGCTGCCCTATTCAGTATACGAACAATTAAGCGTTGGGGAGCTTAAACCCACACATTGTACTCTCCAAATGGCCGACTGATCCATCACTCATCCTAGGGGTGAGTTGGAGGATGTGTTAATTAAAGTAGGAGATTTCATTTTCCCCGTTGACTTCATTATTATGGATACACAACCTGTAGCTAACCCCCGGAGTCAAATTCCGGTGATACTTGGTCGACCATTCCTTGCGACTTCCAATGCGGTGATCAATTATCATAATGGTTCAATAAACCTATCTTTTGGAAATATGACGATTGAACTCAACATCTTTAAGTTGGGGAATCAGCCCTCCGAGCCTAATGCTAGTATACTTGATGTTTGCTCGATCCATGAGATCACACAGGAGGACTGTGAGCTCGAAAAATTTCTGTTCGATCACAGCAGTGTTGACGCCTCTAGTGCGTTCCTCCTAGAATCTGACACAGCTTTCATGCCAGACAACGATTATGAGTGTTTCACCTTTTTGGACGATTTTGAAGACTCACCACCCGAGTTTGAGTCTTTTGATTTTTCGGATGAGTTAGTTGAACCATCCGACTCGGTTGCGTACACTCGATTTGAACCGTTGATGGAATCCTTCGAGTTTGAAACAGTTTCACCAATGCTACCTTCAATTGTTTCACCTCCTAAACTCGAACTAAAGCTTTTGCCGTCTCACCTTAAATATGCTTACCTAGGTGAGAATGAGACCCTTCCCGTTATTATATCGGCCTCTCTAGCTCTCGAGCAAGAGAAAGCCCTTTTAATGGTCTTGCAAAATAACCGGCTAGCTTTTGGCTGGTCTATGGCGGACATCAAGGGGATTAGTCCCCTCATAGTTGAACATCATATACACATGATGGATGATGCCAAGCCAGTGAGGGATCCACAAAGGCGCCTCAACCCCATAATGAAAGAGGCTGTCAAGAAGGAGATTGTTAAATGTCTTGATAGTGGTATCATTTACCCTATCTCGGATAGCCAGTGGGTTAGCCCTATTCATGTTGTCCCAAAGAAATCAGGCATTACGGTCATAACTAATGAGGCAAATGAGTTAATACCTACTCGCACTCAAACTGGGTAGCGAGTTTGCATCGACTATAGAAAACTCAATGCCGCGACAAGGAAAGACCACTTTCCTTTACCTTTCTTTGACCAAATGCTAGAACGATTGGCTGGGCACGAGTTTTACTGCTTTTTGGATGGCTATTCCGGCTATAATCAAGTCCCCATCGCCGAAAAGGATCAAGACATGACCACATTCACTTATCCTTTCGGTACTTTCGCTTACCGTCGCATGCCCTTCGGGTTATGCAATGCACCCGCTACATTTCAGCGGTGTATGATGGGGATCTTTTCAGACATGGTTGAAAAGTTTTTGGAGATCTTTATGGATGATTTCTCCATTTTTTGTGACTCCTTCGAAGAGTGTTTGCTACACCTTGACGCAGTTCTTACCTGCTGTAGGGATAAGAACCTCACTTTAAATTGGGAGAAGTGCCACTTTATAGTACGAGAGGGCATTGTCTTAGGACACGTCATCTCGCAAAACGGCATAGAGGTTGATAAAGCCAAGATTGAAGTCATTTCCAATCTTCCTCCTCCTAAATGCGTCAAAGACATCCGAGCCTTCCTTGGCCATGCCGGTTTTTATAGACGGTTCATCAAGGATTTTAGCAAGATTGCTAGACCTTTGACTCTCTTATTGGCCAAGGACACAACATTTGATTTTGACCCAACTTGCATGAAAGTGTTCGAGTCATTGAAACACTCTCTCATTTTTGCGCCCATTCTTTCATCTCCAGACTGGACGCACCCTTTTGAAATTATGTGCGATGCATCCGATTTCGCCATTGGTGCTGTCCTTGGACAGCACATTAATAAGATGCCGCACGTAATTTATTACGCTAGCCGAACATTAAATGAGGCCCAACTGAACTACACAACAACAGAAAAGGAATTTTTAGCAGTTGTGTTTGCACTTGAAAAATTCCGGCCTTATTTAATCGGCTCTCCAGTAATTGTGTATATGGACCATTCAGCTCTTCGCCACCTTTTTGCGAAGAAGGATGCTAAATCGAGGCTAATACGTTGGATCCTCTTGCTACAAGAGTTTGACCTTGTCATAAGGGACAAAAGAGGATGTGAAAATGTAGTGGCCGATCACCTTTCACGACTTCCTTCTTCGCCTACACTTGAAATTCCAATTAAAGATGTTTTCCCGATGAGCAACTCTTAACCGTGTCTTGCGAACCTTGGTTCGCTGAAATAGTAAACTACTTGGCCACCGGCTTGATACCTAAAGATTGGTCGAAACAGGATAAACTCCGATTCTTGTCCCAAGTAAAGCATTTTTACTGGGATGAACCGTATCTTTTTAAATACTGTTCCGACCAAATCATTCGTCGGTGTGTACCTGAAAATGAGTTTAAGAGTGTGTCGTCCTTTTGCCACGATCAAGCGTGTGGCGGGCACTTTGGCCCAAAGAAGACAGCCGAGAAAATCTTGCGGTGTGGTTTTTACTGGCCACGTCTCTTTAAAGATGCATATGAATACTGCAAGACATGCTCCCGGTGCCAACACTTGGGACGGATATCGCGGAGAAACGAAATGCCGCTCCAACCAATTTTGGTTGTGGATATTTTTTATGTTTGGGAAATAGACTTCATGGGACCATTTCCAAATTCTTTTGGGTATGTGTATATTCTTTTGGCTGTTGACTATGTGTCAAAATGGGTCGAGGCTGTGCCTAGCCGAACGAACGATAATAAGGTTTTCGTTCGATTTCTTAAAGAACATATATTTTCTCGGTTTAGGCACCCTCGAGCAATTATAAGTGATAATGGATCTCACTTCTGCAATAGGACTTTTGAGTCCTTAATGCGCAAATATTCCATTACACACAAGCTGTCAACACCATACCATCCCCAAACATGTGGGCAAGCCGAGGTTTCGAATCGGCAAATTAAAATTTTTTTTGGAGAAAACGGTTTCTAAAAACCGTAAAGATTGGTCACATAAACCGATTGATGCACTATGGGCATTCCGTACTGCATACATGACCGATCTTGGTATGTCTCCATACCGGCTTGTTTATGGGAAGGCTTGCTACCTCCCAGTTGAGATTGAGCACAAGGCATTTTGGGCGATCAAGGAGTTGAATTTATCAATGGGAGATGCGGGCAGCAATCGAAAGCTGCAATTAAATGAACTAGAAGAGCTGCGGGATGAAGCTTATGATAATGCTGTCATTGTTAAAAACCGAACTAAGGTGTTCCATGACAAACACCTTATGCGCAAAACGTTTAAACCTGCTCAACAGGTTTTGCTTTATGACACTCGGTTACACTTTCACCCCGGTAAGCTCAAATCTAGGTGGAAAGGGCCATTTTTAGTACGCACCGTATATCTACACGGTACGGTAGATCTTGAAAATCCGGAGGACGGTACTTTATTTAAAGTAAACGGACATCGACTAAAACCGTTCCTCACCGCGGACCCATCGGAGGAGCTCCTGTTTTTGCAGGAGCCGGTTTACACTGATTGATCTTCCTCCATTTGACCCCCAAATTTTTGATCTTCTTGCCAAAACTTTATTTCAAATAAGTTTAGGGGTGTGTATCATTTGTAAATATATAAATACAAGATAACATAAAAAATAAAAAATTTTGAAAATAAAATTTTTTTTGGACATTTTTGTAAAATTGCAGAATAAATAAATAAAATAAAATTTTATTTGCAGATAAATTCCTCTTTTTGGAGGGGTTTATCCACAAATGTCCATCATATGTCCCTATTTAAAGAGCTCGAGCCCCCCTCTCTGTTCTAACCCTAATTTTCACCCTCTCTCAAACCCTAGCCGCTGCATCCTCTTTTCTGCAGCGAGTTCCTTCAGCGCCTCCGCGATTCCTCCGCGCTACCCCCATCTGGACCGCGCTTCCTCCGCTGATCCGCCGCGGCCCCTTGGCTTCACCCCCTGAAATTTCAGGGGAGGTACGATATGTTCATTTCCTCTCTGTTTTTCAAATTTTTAGATCTGTAGAACACATCATGGCACATAGCATGCAGTTAGAACGAGATTTTTCACAAGTTTTCTCACATGAGGTATATGGTAGCTATTTTGCAAATGAAATCGCGCGTAGGGGTTGGAACTATTTAATATACAATCACCCTTATGCGTATGCATTGCCGGAATTAGTAAATCAATTTTACGAGTCTATGGAGGATGGGTGTCTCACCTTACTTGATTTTATTAAATTGCAATGGGGTGATCGAGAAATCATCATTGATAGGGATATTATACACGAGGTCCCACTAATCCCTCGCATACCTGCACATGACCAACCCTTGCAATTCGAGGATTACATGCCCTTGATGGGCAACGATTGCTCGAGGGATCCGCGAAAGGGTATCCAAGCGAGAACCCTTTTCACGAATGTTTTGACTGTGTGCCGATGGGCACAAAATAATATTTTTGGTAGCTCCCATAACACAACATTTTTTACACCCTCCTTACATATTGTGGACACTCTTATGACAAAGAACCCCCGTTTTGACACGTGCACAGTATTGTTAAATTCCATAGGTGCGGGTAAACGGGCCGCTAATTACCCTTGTCCCATGCTGGTTACACAATTATGTCGATATTTCCTCCCCGTGGAGGAGTTCGAATTTTATATCCATGGAGGCATCCCGGTCAGACCTCTTATCGAGGGCGTTTCTACGTCCTACTCACGATTGACAGATGTGTGGTCTCGAACCGAACCGGCGAAGAATGTATTTGCCCGCACACCTAGCTCTAGCTCGACCGCGAGTGAAGGAGAAATGACCCCTCTCGAACATGCACAATTGATGAGGAGAGCAGTGAGAGGTATTGATGAGTTGGGAGAGCAATTTAGGGTGACAGCGAGGGGGCATGACAGGAGGTTGACGGAGGTTGAGCAGGGGATTCGAACCCTGTTGGCTAGGGAGGAGCGTTCACGTTCACGCTCGAGAGCGCGGCATGGGGCCGAGCAGTGAGGGCACTGCTTTGGATAAGTTTGGAGGAGATGGTGGTTGTATATAATTATCTTTTGCATTGCATATTTTTTAAATTTTTGTATATATTTTTTCTTTTTCTTTTGCATGTTTAAATTCTGCATTGCATCATTATATAAAAATCATAAAAATTGAATTTTTTTTGGAAACTAAAAAAAAAATAGAAAAAAATAAAAATCAAATAAAAACTGAAATTTTTTCAAAATTTATAAAAATTAAAACATTCAATTTTGGCCTTAATTGACTTGAGTTTGACAAATAGGTTAACTAGCTAGAAATAACTAGATCTTAGATTTCGTAAATTAGAAACCCTAAAAATAACCTTTCTTAAAATTTAACGGTAGAAAGTATATGTTTTTTGTAGTTTATTTAGAAATAGGCAAATTTCGAGTTGACTTCTTGGGCTAAGTTAAAACAAGGGACAAGTATTGATATTTTTATTAAAGTATAAGTTTGAAAAATAATTCCTAACTTAAGTCTAAATTCTGAAAATATATACCTTACAAATTGCACAAACACGAACCTTGAAACTTGGAATAGTAAAAGAGACCTTGAAATGCTCTTGTCTAAAGTCCTTAGTACGACGAAAAATAAAATCAAAATACAAGTGTGAATAAAGAGATAAAAAAAAATGAACACTGGTTTCTGTAATTACTTAAGGCTGCATTAATAGAAAAAATATTTAGTGAGGGTGCTTCATCACCTAGTGCCTTAGACCAACTGGTTTGGGAGTCACTGCTAAAAGCCTTAGAGATTACAAGACTAGGAATTACACTTTAATGTGTGAACATATTTTGTAATCGGTCGTTGGTACCTCAAGAAGTATTAACGGTCGCATGAAAAATGTATGAGCAATTTCATCTAAAAATTCACCAATTGAAAAGTACTTTGTTCGATGGACAAGAGTATAATAGCTTGATTTGAATTTCCAAGTGTAGGGGTAATATATACACACACGTAGGGGTATGTGGTTGGGGTTTAGATAAGAGATAGGAATGAAAAATAGGACTTATATCTTTAATAGAGATGATAAAAATTCCTAAGTTGAGATCGAACCCTGGAAGGAAAACTTAAAAGATACCAAAAGCTAAGTAAATTCACAAGAATATATATAATCTTAAGTTAAATGATAAGGAAGCGTGAAAAATACGGGTGGATAATTTATGAGTCAAAGATAATAGAATTCCTTGTTTGAAAACCTAATTGGAGAATAAAAGTCGATGGGCCGAATTGATAGGATTTTAAGGGTAGTATCCGCTGAAAACCCTTAGGAGACAACACTCCTCCTACTAGGGACACCTAGAGGTTTAACGGCTTGTTGCACGAGCTCAGTGCAATCGCGTTTCCCTGCGAAAGTGAGGCTAGGTTTTTTTTCGAGAATAAAACTTGGTTTGCTCGAGGACGAGCAAAAGATAAGTTTGGGGGTATTTGTTCATATCATAATTTTGCATTATTATACTCCCCATTCTTAGTCATTTTACAAATAAACAGGTGCTTTTGACCCATGTCTGCTACATAGTTGCAGGTTACAGGTTCTCGGAACAAAAACGGTGAAATTGATGAAAAGATGATACAAAAGTGAGACTACGACCAACAAATGGAAGAATCTTGGTCAAGCCTACAGTTTGGAGAATAAACGAAGATCAATAAACAAGTTCACAAAGCACAAAGGCAGCGCAAGGTTCAAGACTTCGACACGAAGCAAACGGTAGAGTCCACGACATTATTCACTGTGGAAATCTGGAAGAGAACTAGAAGACATTCTGAAGAACCAACTGAAGAAACAAGTACCCAAATGCAACCAGACCAAGACCTGAAAGATTGAGCCAACAAGACCCCTACATGGACCCGGATCCGCGGCCAAACATGGGTTTTGGCCGCGGTTCCGCGGCCGTGCTAAGCCCGTATCGGTGGAAACTTCTGACGTCGGGTCGGTGCGTTGACTAGTCTTCTTAGGGGTATACTTGTAATTGCAGATGTGACTCGATTGTAACCCTAGGGTTTCTATGTTCTATAAATAGTAACCCTAAAACCTCTTTTAGGTTATGCCTCTTTTCATAGATCTAAAAATTGAGAAATCCTTTGTAATGGTTTGAGAGCATCAATAAAGTAAGTACCTTCTTTTTATTTTCCCTAGTTCTTAGTTTTTATTTCTGCCCTAGATAGATTTATTATTTGCCTTAGTTTAATTTAGATTAGAACTTTTTATTAATCGGCAGTAGTTAGATAATTAATCTTTTTAAATCGAAAACTCAAATAAAAAATGTCTTTCATAAATCCCCTAATGAGTGAGTAGCTCCTCACTTATTAAGGTTAGGAATAGGGAAGGCTTGAGAGATGAAAATCTCTCACCCCTTTCTTGCCCATCACATATTGAATAATAGGACTCCATGCATACATACACACACCGCTCCCTACGGCACTCTACTCACGAGGTAACGGTGACACCGTAGTTTAAAACACCGGTTGTGCATGTTTTCCATGGAGGTTAGGGTAAGGATTAAGAAAGGACGGAAAAGGACCTAGAGGAAGAAACATCGTTTCTTCCCGATCGTCCCAATCCCCTTTATTAATAATTACCATAACACCTAATTGATCTAAATTAGGGCATTGAAAGCGGTGGGAAATCTTAATTTCTAAACTTAACCTAAACCTAATCCTAGCAAGATTCTAAATCCTAGTCTAAATCAACTTAGTTTTTAGTGATAAACATCCCACACCGTTTGGAATTAACTCATTATAACAATTAGGAAATACACAACATCCCTGTGGACCGACCCGTACTCACCGGCTAGCTACCAAGCGACGCCGTTCTTGATTGCGGTAATTAAATATTTTGATCACAACACAAGTCATTTAAATCAGAGCACATATGTGATATGTGCGGGACCGAGATTAATGCGCGTATGAGATATCGCATTCTATTCTCGTGACTTGTGACTTGGTCGGTTATATATGATATTGCCGGGTTATCGAATCAAGTTTTGATTCGATAAGCTGTTACATTTGATACTTGTCGGTTATACAGGATATAGCCGGATTATTAAATCAAGTGTTGATTTGATAATTTAATGTATAATTATATATTTGATATATTACATTAGATTAACCAGTATTATCTCACTTAAGATTTCTTTTCTCACTTTTGATATACTTTGCATATATGTGATATATGTATTGTTTTTTTTGTACACATAAATATATATGTGATATATATTCATGTGCCATGCTAGGTTACACATGCAACAAGGGTGTATGAGAATCACGCCATGCTTAGGTTTATGTTTGGGTTTTATTTATCATTAAGTAATTCACAAATCATTTGAATTAGTTATGCTTGAGCTTGGAGAAGCTAGTAGAACATTGACTTATTCAATTTGTTTGTCTAGCTTAAAATATTTGTTAACCCAACCCTTAACCTTAGACTATGGTTTATTCTCTACATGAGTTAGGCATGACATAATAACTCACCATGGTTGCATTTCTAACCTCATGAGATTATTCTTCATCACTTCATCACTTCATCATTTTCATCTTCATCTTCCTCTTGAAAGCTCACTAGATTTTGATCAAGTGATGGAACTGAGTGAGAAAATTAAATCTAAAATGAGCATTCCTACTTCATCATCCTCTACTATTAGCCATTTAGTTTAGGGTGTTTGCTTCACTAATCTCACCATTAGTGAAGAGATAGCATGAGCTAGTGTCTCCTCGACGTAGATCATCTTCGGTCTCGAAGACTTCGATGCATGCTTGTTCATTTCTTCATGGGAGCCTCTTTAGAGTCAGGAAGTTCGTGATCGCAGCGAAGGGACTACTACATGGAGCTATTGAAGTGAAGGACCAGTCTACGAAGGTTGTATTCATTGTTCACTTTAGTTGCAAAGTTGTTTGCATTCGTTTCGTCGGATTTTCTAGTAACGATTCTAGGGTTAGGGTTAACTAATACGGAAAATTTTTAAAAATGGTATGGACGATGCCTCCCAAAAATTTGCTGCCATGCTAGGCAACCCTGCACATAGACACCATGCTAAAAGGGTTTAGCATGGATGATTCTAAGCGTGGTAATGTACCCGCTTGTTTAGGAATCACTCTCTCCAAAGAGATATCTCTCGATACTAATTTGGAGAGGGCTCGCATACAAGGGATACCCTATGTTTTGGCAGATGGGTAAATCATGTATGCGATGTTATGTACCATACCAGATGTAGCTTACTCACTAGGTGTAGTGAATAAGTATCAAAAAGATCTTTGGTAAAACCACTGGACAACTGAAGAACATTCTTAAGTGCTTGAGAAGGACTAAAGAGATGTTCTTAGTGTATGGTAATGGTGAACTCCAGATGGAGTCCTTTACCGATTCGAGCTTCCATAGAGATAAGGACGACTGAAAGTCAGTCTCGGATTTTTTCTTCACCCTGAGTGGTGGGATAGTATGTTGGAAGGGTTCCAAGCTATATACCATAGCAGACTCGTTGATAGAGGCTAATTATATCGCTACCAACGATGCTGCCAAAGAGGTTGTCTGGATGAAAAAGTTCATGTGATGAACATGGTTCCTACCATTGAGCATCCAATACCTGTGTATTGTGATGACAATGGAGCTGTGTCTTTGGCCTAGGAACCCTGGTCCCGTCAGCGATCCAGACATATTCTTAGACAGTATTACCTGATCAGGGAGATAGTTGATCTCCAGAAGATCGAGGTCAGGAGAGTTGACACAGAGGATAACACAGCAGATCCACTCACCGAGGCCATCCCCCAGATGCTATTCAAGAGACTTTTGGGACGTTGGGTATGAGATACTACAACAACTGGCCTTAGTGTAAGTGGGAGATTGTTAGGAATATGTATGCCCTAGAGTCCATTATTGTTGATATAGTGGATGCTTATACATATATATAGAGGACTTTCTTGCTCAACATGATAGTATGCTATCAGGTTACCTTTATCTTAACATGTCGACTGGTATTTATACTGTCTGTCTCTTACATGTTGATAAAGCCCTTAGGATATCTACTTGACTACCAGGACTATGATGAGATCATACTAGTGGGGCCAGGATGGTCCAAAAGTACATCTTTTAATCAGTTCCTAGTCGAGGGAATATCGAGACTAGGGCATCGATATTCCAGAGTAGACTAGTGTGTACGTTTCTTATCCCTTAGAGGGTGATGGTTGATCCCACAACCATTGGTATGTGACATCAAAGATTGTACACAGGTGCTCATTGGAGAATGGGTACACCGAACAAGACTCGCCAAGGACTCCTATGTGGTAGTTGATTGATCGCTGTTTTGCTTGCGTTTTTAAAATGAAAGTTAAGAATATACCGCAATCAATAACGGTGTCGCTTGGTAGCTAGCCGATTGAGTACGGGTCGGTCCACAGGGAAAACGTGTTCTTTTCTAATTGATCTAACGAGTCAATTCCTATTTTTGGTAGGTTTTGAATTTTATAAAAACTAAGATTGAATTTGATTTGGATTAAAACCCTGCTAGGGTTAGGATTATGTTAGTTTGGAAAGTTAATTCTACTCACCGCTTTCTTTGCCCTAATTAAGAATATAGGTGTTAGGGTAATAATTAACAACGGTGATTAGCACGACAAGAAAGAAACGTAGTTTCTTCTTTTTGGTCCTTGTCCGTCCTTTCTTAACTCTTTGCCCTAAGCTCTATGTAAATCAACCACTACCGGTCTAACTAGGGAATCACCGCTATCTCGCAAGATAGGGTGCCGTAGTGAGCGGTGGGTGTTTGATTTACATCGGGTCCTAATTTATAAAGCTATGAAGGCAAGAAAGGAGTGGGAGATTTCCATCTCTCAAACCTACCCAATCCTAACCCTAACAAGTGAGGAACTACTCACTCATTAGGAAAATTGCGACAAAATTCATTTTTATAATTTTCATTTTAATTTACTAATTAACTTGCAGATAATAAAAGACAGATACGAAAATGCAGAAATAAAAGACGAAATGAAAATTGCACGATAAAAACTTACTTTATTGACACCTCTTGACGATTACAATGGAATTGAAAATTTAATCTAGAAAATAAAAAGAGGCATGCCCCAAAAGAGGCTGTAGGCTTTCCTATTTATAGATAGAAGAAACCTAGGGTTTACATCTGATCCACATCTGAAATTACAAGACTACCCTAAGAAAGCCGGGTCAAAGCACCGACACCACCGACACTTTGCACCGACACGTGCTCTGCACGGCCGCGGAATCGCGGCCAGAAGCCTTGTTTGGCCGCGGTTCCGCGGCCGTTTGATGAGCTCTTGGGCTCAGTTCTTCTGTGATGCTTCAAGTTGCTTTTTTAATCTGTTTTCTTCACTTGGTTCTTCAGAATCTTTTCTACTTTCTTCCAGATTTCCAACAGTGCAGAACTCATGGACTTTTATCATAAGCTTCGCGTTGAAGTCTTGAATCTTGTGCTGCACTTGTACTTTGTGTATTGCACTGTTTGCCGATCTCAGTTTGTTCCTCAAACTGGTAGGCGGCATCTTGCAGATTCATCTATTTGTTGGTCATAGTCTCACATTTGTAGCGTCTTTTCACCATTTTCACTGTATTGTTCCGAGAACCTATAACCTGCAACTATTTAGCAGACATGGATCAAAAGCACCTATTTATTTGCAATATGATTAAGAATGGAGAATATAATAATGCAAAATTCTGATATGAACAAATACCCCCAAACTTATCTTTGGCTCGTCCCGAGCAAAACTATTTATTCTTGAAAAAACCTAACCTCACTTTTGCAGGGAATCGCGATTGCACTGAGCTCGTGCAACAAGCCGTTAAACCTCTAGGTGTCCCTAGTAGGAGTAGTGTTGTCTCCTGAGGGTTTTCAGCGAATACTACCCACAAAATCCGATCAATTTGGCCTATTGACTTTCATTCTTCAATTCGGTGTTCTAGCAAGAAATTCTATTATCTTTAACTTAGAAATCATCTACCCATATTTTTCGCACTCACTTATCATTTAACTTAAGATCGTATATGTTCTGCAAATTTATTAAGCTTTCAACATCTTTTGAATTTTCCTTCTAAGGTTCCATCTCAATTTAGGAATTTTTATCATCTCTACTGAATGTATAAGCCCTATCTTTCATTCTTATCTCTCATCTAAACCCTAATCATATACCCCTACGTGTGTATGTATCACCCCTACACTTGGAAATTCAATTCAAGCTATCATGCTCTTGTCCATTGTCCAAAGTACTTTTAGTTGGTGAATTTTAGATGAAATTGCTCACACATCCTTCATGCGACCGTTAATACTTCTTGAGGTACTAACGACCGATTACAAAATGTGTTTGCGCGTTAAGGCGTAATTCCTCATCTTGTAATACCTAAGGCTTTAGCAGTGACTCCCAGACCAGTTGGTCTAAGGTACTAGGTGATAAAGCACCCTCGCTATATATTTTTATTATTTTACGCAGTCTTAAGTAATTACAAAATCAGTGTTCATTTTTTTATATCTCTTTATTCACACTTATATTTTTATTCAATTTTTTTATACTAAGGATTTTAGACAAGAGCACTTCAAAGTATGCTCTACTATCCTAAGTTTCAAGGTGCGTGTATGTGCGAGTTGTAGGGTATATACTTTCAGAATTTAGACTCAAGGTTCGGAATTATTTTTCAGACTTACACTTCAACAAAAATTTCAATACTCTTCCCTCATTTTGACTTAACCCAAGAACTAAACTCAAAATTTGCCTATTTCTAAATAAACTACAAGGACATATATTTTCTACTGTTAAACTTTAAGAAAGGTTATTTTTAGGGCTTTTAATTTACTAAGTTTAGGATCTAGTTTTTCCTAGCTAGTTAACTGTCTTAACAAACTCAAGTCAAATATGGCCAAGATTGAATTTTTCAATTTTTATAATTTTTAAATTTTTTCAATTTTTATTTGATTTTATAATTTTTACCATTTTTTTCTTTTTATTTTTTTGTTATTTTTATAAATTTTTTATAAAGATGCAATGCAGAATTAAACATGCAAAGAAAGAAAACGAAAAAATATGTGCAAAAATTAAAATATGCAATGCAATGATAACTATTTACAAACCACCTCCTCCCCCAAACTTACCAAAAGCAGTGCCCTCACTGCTCAGGACCTCGCCGTCCCCTTGAACGTGAACGGGAGCGCTCCTCTCACGCCAGCAGCGTAGATACGCCATGTTCAATCTCTGTCACCCGGTGATCCAAGTTGGTCACCATCCCCACCAAATTATCAATCCCCCTAATGGCTCTTCTAAGAAGACGTGCATGTTCTATGGGGGTAAGCTCTTCCTCGCTCGCGGTCGAGCTGGAGCTGGGTGTTCTGGCGGGTACATGTTCGGCCGGTTCTCTTCGCGACCATACATCAGTCAGACGGGTATAGGACGTGGATACGCCCTCAATAAGAGGCCTGATGGGTATACTTCCATGCATGTAAAATTCAAATTCCTCCACAGGGAGGAAACAGCGACACAGTTGTGTCACTAACATAGGACATGGATAATTTGCGGCCCTTTTGCCAGCACCAATTGAATTAAGCAAAACCGTGCACATGTCAAATCTAGGGTTCCTAGTCATTAAGGTGTGCACGATATGAAGAGATGGGGTGAAAAATGTTGTATTATGTGAACTGCCAAAAATGTTGTTTTGTGCCCAACGGCACACGGATAATACATTAGCGAAGAGGGTTCTAGCCTGTATGCCCTTCTTAGGTTCTCTCGAACAGTCATTACCCATTAAGGGTAAGTAATCTTCAAATTGAAGGGGTTGGTCGTGAATAGGTAATTTAGGAATTAAGGTGACTTCATGAATGAAGTCCCTATCAATGATTATTTCTCTATCGCCCCAAAGTAATTTTATAAAACCGTATTGTGCTAGGCAACCTTCCTCCATGCACTCGTAAAAACGAGTAACTAGATCTGGAAGAGCGTAGGCATTGGGATGATTGTAAATTAAAAAGTTCCACCCTCGCCGTGTGATTTCATCAGCAAAATAACTTCCGTAAATTGTGTGTGAAAAGATTTGTGAAAAATCTCGTTCTAACTGCATGTTTGGTGCCATCACAGAGAATTAAATTACAGAATTGGTAATTTAACAGAGAATAGTTTAGAGATCGAACCACCTCTTAAATTTTCAGAGGGAGACGACACCAGGGAGTGGCGGATCAGCGGCCGAAGGTTGGTTCTAGCGGCGGAAGCGCGGCGCGGAGGAGAGATCGCACTGCAGAACTTTGGTGGCGGGTAGGGTTTTGAGAAAATGAGAAATTATGGTTATGAAAACCGCAGAGGGGTCGGGTTTTAATTGTAGGGGAGAATGTGTTGGTTATTTGCAAAAAACTCCTCCTGAAAAGAGGAAATTATTTGTAAAAACAAAACTTTTATTTTTTTTATTAAAACTGGAAATTTACAAAAATACCCAATTTTTTTTTCAAATTTTTTTTTATTTTTTTATTTTGTTTTTATATGATTACAAGTGATACATACCCCCAAACTTGTTTGAAACCGTGTTTTGGCTAGATAATCCAAATTTAGGGGTAAATGGAGGAAGATCAGTCAATGTAAATAGGCTCCTGCAAAAACAGGAGCTCCTCCGAAGGGTCCGCAGTGAGGAACGGTTTAAGTCTATGGCCGTTCACTTTAAATAGTGAACCGTCCTCCGGGTTTTCTAAATCGACCGTACCATGCGGATATACGGTGCGTAACAAAAATGGCCCTTTCCATCGAGATCTGAGCTTGCCAGGATGGAAATTTAACCGAGTGTCGTAAAGTAAAACCTGTTGACCAGGTTTGAAAGTCTTGCGCATAAGGTGTTTATCGTGGAACACCTTCATTCGGTTTTTAACAACTACTGCGTTCTTGTAGGCTTCATTCCCCAGCTCGTTTAATTCATTCAATTGCAGCTTTCTATGGCTGCCCGCATCTCCCAAAGATATATTCAACTCTTTTATTGCCCAAAATGCCTTATGCTCTATTTCAACTGGAAGGTGGCAAGCCTTTCCATAAACAAGCCTATATGGAGACATGTCAAGATCGGTCTTATAGGCAGTTCGGAATGCCCAAAGGGCATCAATAAGTTTTGACGACCAATCTTTACGGTTTTTGGAAACCGTTTTCTCCAATATTTTTTTAATCTGCCAATTCGAAATCTCGGCTTGCCCACAAGTTTGGGGATGATAGGACGTTGACAGCTTGTGAGTAATGGAATATTTTCGCATTAAGGACTCAAAAGTCCTATTACAAAAGTGAGATCCATTACCGCTGATAATCGTGCGAGGATGCCCAAACCGAGAAAAAATATTTTCTTTGAGAAATCTTACGACAACCTTGTTGTCATTAGTTCGACTGGGCACAGTCTCGACCCATTTAGAAACATAGTCAACAGGTAGTAGAATATACATGTTCCCAAAAGAGTTGGGAAACGGTCCCATAAAGTCTATCCCCCAAACATCAAAAATTTCAACAACCAATATTGGTTGGAGCGGCATTTCATTTCTCCGAGATATCCGGCCCAAGTGTTGGCACCGGGAGCATGTCTTGCAGTACTCATATGCATCTATAAAAAGTTGTGGCCAGTAGAAGCCACACTGCAAGATCTTTTCTGCTGTGTTTTTGGGGCCAAAATGCCCGCCACACGCTTGATCGTGGCAAAATGATAGCACACTCTTAAACTCATTGTCGGGGACACACCGACGAATAATTTGGTCAGGACAGTATTTGAATAGATACGGTTCATCCCAGTAAAAATGTTTTACCTGAGATAGAAATCTGAGTCTATCCTGATTCGACCATTCGTTTGGTATAAGTCCGGTGGCTAAATAATTTACGAAATCTACGAACCAAGGTTCGCATGACACATTAAGAGCTGCTCATATGGAAAAACGTCTTTAATAGGTAATTGAAGTGTAGGCGAAGAAGGGAGACGTGAAAGATGGTCGGCGACTACGTTTTCGCATCCTCTTTTGTCTCTGATGACAAGGCCAAACTCTTGTAGTAAGAGGATCCAATGTATCAGCCGAGATTTAGCATCCTTTTTCGCGAAAAGATGGCGAAGAGCTAAGTGGTCCGTGTAAACGATGACTGGAGAGCCGATTAAATAGTCCTGAACTTTTCTGGTGCAAACACAACAGCTAAGAATTCTTTTTCAGCTGTTGTGTAATTTAATTGGGCCTCGTTTAAGGTTCGGCTAGTGTAATAAATTACATGTGGCATCTTATTAATGTGCTGTCCAAGGACTGCACCAATGGCGAAATCAGATGCATCACACATAATCTCAAATGGATGCGTCCAGTCAGGAGTTGAAAGAATGGGAGCGGAAATGGGTGAGTTTTTCAATGACTCGAACACCTTCATGCAGGTTGAGTCAAAATCAAAAGTGTTGTCCTTGGCCAACAAAAGAGTCAAGGGTCTAGCTATCTTGTTAAAATCCTTGATGAACCGTCTATAGAAACCGGCATGGCCAAGGAAGGCTCGAATGTCTCGGACGCATTTGGGAGGAAGAAGATTGGAAATGACTTCAATCTTAGCTTTATCTACCTCAATGCCATTTTGCGAGATGATATGTCCTAAGACAATACCTTCTCGTACCATAAAGTGGCATTTCTCCCAATTTAATGTGAGGTTCTTATCCCTACATCGGGTAAGAACTGCGTCCAAATGTAGCAAACACTCGTCAAAGGAGTCGCCGAAAATGGAGAAATCATCCATAAAAATCTCCAAGAATTTTTCCACTATGTCTGAAAAAATGCCCATCATACACCGCTGGAAAGTAGCGAGTGCATTGCATAACCCAAAGGGCATGCGACGGTAAGCGAATGTACCGAAAGGACAAGTGAATGTGGTCTTTTCTTGGTCCTTTTCGGCGATGGGAACTTGATTATAGCCGGAGTAGCCATCCAAAAAGCAATAGTACTCGTGCCCAGCCAACCGTTCTAGCATTTGGTCAATAAAAGGTAATGGAAAGTGGTCTTTCCGTGTCGCGGCGTTGAGTTTTCTATAATCGACGCAAACTCGCCACCCGGTTTGGGTGCGAGTAGGTATTAACTCATTCGCCTCATTAGTTATGACCGTTATGCCCGATTTCTTTGGGACAACGTGAATGGGGATAACCCACTGGCTATCAGAGATAGGGTAAATGATACCACTATCAAGACATTTTACAATCTCCTTTTTAACAGCCTCCTTCATGATAGGGTTTAGTTGTCTCTGTGGATCCCTTGCTGGCTTGGCATCATCCATCATATGAATATGATGTTCAACTATTAGGGGACTAATCCTCTTGATGTCCGCTATAGTCCAGCCAAAAGCTTGCCGATTATTTTGCAAGACCGTTAAAAGGGCTTTCTCTTGCTCGGTGGCTAGAGAGGCCGAGATTATAACAGGAAGGGTCTCATTCTCACCTAAATAAGTGTATTTAAGGTGAGACGGCAATAGCTTTAGTTCAAGTTTTGGAGGCGAAACAATTGAAGGTAAAATTGGTGAAATTGTCTCAAACTCGAAGGATTCCAATAGAGGTTCGAAGTGAGTGTAAGCAACCGAGTTGGATGGTTCAGCAAACTCATCCAAAAATTCAAAGGACTCAAACTCGGGTGGTGATTCTTCAAAATCGTTCGAAAAAGTGAAACACTCGTAATCATTATCGGGTGTGAAAGCTGTGTCAGATTCAAGGAGGAAAGCACTAGTGGCGTCAAAATTGCTATGATCGAACAGAAATTTTTCAAGCTCACAGTCCTCCTGAGTGATCTCTTGCATCGAGCAAACACCAAGTATATTAGCATTAGGCTCGGAAGGCTGATTCCCCAACTTAAAAATGTTGAGTTCAATTGTCATGTTTCCAAAAGATAGGTTCATTGAACCATTTCGACAATTGATTACTGCATTAGAAGTTGCAAGGAATGGTCGACCGAGTATCACCGGAATTTGACTCCGAGGGTTAGCTACAGGTTGTGTGTCCATAACAATGAAATCAACGGGGAAAATGAGGTCCCCTACTTTAATCAACACATTCTATAACTCACCCTAGGATGGGTGATGGATCGGTCGGCCATTTGGAGAGTACAATGTGTGGGTTTCAGCTCTCCAACACCTAATTGTTCATATACTGAATAAGGAAGCAAATTAACACTAGCACCAAGATCTAAAAGTGCGCGATTGATGTTCTTATCCCCAATAGTTATTGAAATTGTAGGACAGCCAGGGTCCTTTCGTTTTTGAGGTAAAGGTTGGGTAAGAGCATCACTTACTGCACTAGCCACGAAAACTTTCTTAGGTACCTGCGACTTCCTCTTCTTGGTGCATAAGTCCTTCAAGATTTTAGCGTAAGAAGGGACTTGTTGGATTGCATCCAAGAGAGGTATATTAATGCTAACCCTTTTGAATAACTCCACAATCTTCTCTATTTGTGGAGTTTGTTTATTGGATCTCAACCTGTTTGGAAATGGAACATTTTGAAAATTTGTTGAGTCTAATGTTTGTGGAGTATATTGCGGAGTTGGAACAGATCCCAGTGTTGGTGTTTTCGTGGAGTGAGATGTGGGTCCGTTCGAATTAGTAAAAGAAGTAGAGCCTTGTGAAGAATGAAGAACAGGCTCTGAAGAAGATGAAGAAGAAGAAGCAGCGGCCGGGTGTCATTATCATTGCCAAGTTGTTGTGCAATACCTTTCCAGATCTCAATGTAGTCACGACACTCACATTATGATTATGTTGTTCATGAACAACATGTGCGTTGTGTGTGTGACCGGGATTTGGCAATGGTTGAGATGGAAGCTTTCCCTTTTCTCACTCGCTTAACGCAGCATTCAGTTGTGCAATTTGGGCTTCAATTGTTTGATACTCTGATCATGTGAAGCATTGTGTTGCACCAAAGACTAAATGGAAGATTGGATGCTGGCTGAGGATTGCGTAGATTGTTTTAAAAACGAATCCAGACTTCGTTCTAGCGAGAAAACCTTATCGTTATTTGGTTGAACAAAATTATTTTAAGGAAAAGAGTTGTTTGGTGCAAAATTGTTCATTTGATTTTGGTAAGGTTGGGGTTGGAAAGGTTGCTGATATTGAGTTTGTTGAGGGGCTTGTTGTTGTGGAGGAGGCCTCTGGAAATTGTTATTACCTTGGAATTGTTGTTGATTTTGATTCCAGGCGAAATTTGGGTGGCTCCTCCAACCAGGATTATAAGTTGAAGAGTATGGGTCATTTCTTTGTCTTTGCTGAAAGGCAGCATTGACTTGATCCTGTCCTTGAGCAGGTGGATTGTAAGGACACTCTTCAGTAAGATGTGATGGATCCGAACAACAAGCGCATATAGTGCGAGTGGGTAAAGCAGGGGCAGGAGAAGGCGATGAGAATTTGCTCTCAATTGCCTCTAGTTTTTTCATGAGTGCAGCTATTTCGGCCTTCATTGCAATCGACATATCAAGTTGATGTATGCCTGCCCTAGACTGACCTAATGAAGTAGATGAAGTGGTCTGTCTAATGCTTTCCCACTGAAGTGTTTGTTTAGCAAGATCGTCGAGAAATTGCCAAGCTTCCTCGCTCGATTTTGTAAGAAAGTGACCTTGACAAATGGTTTCCAACAACTGCTTAGTTGCTGGGTTCAGTCCTTCGTATAAAGTTTGGCAAAGTTTCCATCTCTCGATACCGTGGTGAGGGCACTGAACAAGAAGGTCCTTAAATCTTTCGAAACACTTCCAGAAAGGTTCGGAAGGAAGCTGGGAAAATTGAATAATTTCATTGCGAATTCTCGCGGTCTTGTGATGTGGGTAAAACATTTTTAGAAAAGCCTTAACAAACTCCTCCCAATTTTTTATGGAACGCGATGTTGTACTATATAGCCACTTTTCAGCTAGGTCACATAAAGTGAAAGGAATGACACGTTGCCTTATAACATCATTGGAAAGTTGGGTGGTCTTCTGTTGGATATGTATGCCCTAGAGGCCATTATTGTATAGTACTAGTTTGTATAATACATTTTGGAAGCTTGGGATATATACACGGGTTTACGACAGTCTTGCTCGATATAGTAGTATGCTACTTGGTTTGTTTCTATCTTAATATGTGTATATGTTTCTTTTAACATATCGCTAATACATATTGATGGAGCTCTTAGGATCTTTGCTTGACTACCGGCGTTGTGATGGCGATCAAACTAGTGGGAGCTGGGTAGTCTACAAGCACGTCCTTATTTTGGTCCGTAGTCGTAGGATCATCGAGACGGGGCATCGATACTCCAGAGTAGACTGGTGCATACGCTTCTCGTCCCAGCAGGGGAGATGGTCTGTCCCACAGCCATCAGTACGTCGTACTGGAGATAGTATGCGGGTGCTCGTTAGGTTACGAGTACACTGGACAGGACTCGTCGGGAACTGTTGGTTGGTGTTATACCTATCGTCAGTTAACAGTTCCCAGGTGACATGAGTACAGCTTAGTCCGTTGACTTGACACTGTCACTTCGCCTCAAGTGTGTTCCCACTGTTCTTAGATTACTACCCTACCACGGCTCTATTGAGTCGTGCAAACAGGTAGTAGTTGGGTGCAGTCCCGAAGCACTTGGAGGTAGTAATGGTTAGACAGGATTCGTCTCTCCCGGTATTGGGAGTTGATATCGTACTGTGTCTAGGAGAGCCATTACACATAGTCGTCCCTGGCCAGGGCAAGCGAGATTTGCTGGTAGTGTTACTAGTAGTTTCTCAGGGTGTTCTGGGCTACACTCCAACACGACTTGTACCGCTATTAGGGGTCTGACGTTTGCCACCCCCTAGGCCCGACATGCGATACTCTTAGACGAACAGACCGGACTGTACGGAAATTGTCATGTTCTGGCTAAGTAGGAGTTCGGATGGGTTCACCTTGTCGGTCTTCTTATCGGCATCTACCTGGGGACCATTGCGTACAGCTAGTACCGCTTGCGGCCTATGGTTAAACCCACTGCCAGCGTAGTATCGAGCCTTTAGAGTCCCACACAGAGGGTTATTCGCCTTTGGGCAAAACAGAGTAGAGGTCGCATGGTTTTGCGACGGGGTTCGTTCACATCCGCGCACTTGTGCACGTTTGGTGTCCGGGCAGTTATTACTAGCAGGCTTTGGTTTAAGCCAGATCCTAGTATTTGTTTTGGGATTGGTTTTGTCTCATTGTATTCGTGTTCTTCGGAACACGGATGCGGGTGTGTATGCACAGTTGACAGAGGCAGAGGATTCTCATTAGGGTTATTGACCGTTGACTTTTTCCAAACCCTAATGAGAATTAGAGATATGATTAATGATATTAATTAAGGATTATTGTGCTATGGTTAGGTTGACCATTTGACCATGGTTGACAATTTGACCCATGTTGACCTTTTGACCATCATCATTTCATTTGCAAGATACTTCTTGATTCTTGCAAATTGCATTTATTATGAAATGATAATGGTCATTCCAAACTAACCATCGCACTTTCCTTAATTATTATTATTATTATTATTATTATTATTATTATTCTCTTTTGTGAGCATGGTTGCAAAAATGAGAGTTCATTCTATCATACTCTTTCTCTCTCATGCTTGGAGCTCTCCCTCTTCCTCTCAAAGCTTAAGTGTTCCATGTGTTGGAAATTATAAGCTTTTGAGACTAAACCATCAAAACATCTCTCTACTCATTCTAGGGTTCTTTGTCTAGCAAACCTAGCACTCTAGTTACCTCTCGGTTGAGGTAGGAGCTCAAGTTCGAGGCCTTCGGGTGGATCTATCTTCGGCAAAGAGAAGACGACGAGGAGGAGCCGTTCAAACCACTATAAGGAGCAAGCAAGAAGGAGAACCACAATAAGAAGGGAAGAAGTTCAAGATCTAGGTATAACCATTCTACAAAGTAGCTAGAACTTGTAGTTTATATGTTAGTTTTTGTTTAGCAAAGATCCATCATGGATGGTCCATGTCACCTTGTGAGAAAATTTTGATTTTTACCTATTCCGCCTCCCCGAAAGAACCGGGGTGGGTAACGTGAACCTAACAATGGTATCAGAGACTAGCTAAACAACAACTAACTGTTAGCAAAGTGTTTAGAACTTCGATCCAGAAAAAAATCCCGAAAACACACCAAAATATTGTATTTTCTGTCGATTTTCAAAACTGACCTAAAAATATTTCCACAGACATGAAAAATACAAGCAGGGTTTTCTCAGAAATCTGTAGAATTTTGGGAGCCTGAAACGTTCATTGGACCGCGGATCCGCGGCCGATCCAAGCGATCCGCCGCGGTTCCGCGGCCGAGTTGACTCGGCGGCGCGCCAAAATTCTTTTAGAGTTCTCTGTTGTGGTTTTGTGTATTCTGGGAATTTTTTGTTTCTGTCCAGATTTGTCTGAGTACTGGATTTTACTTGGGGTAGTTACAAATTGGTACTTTGATCGAATTTCTATAAACTTTAGCTAAATTGGTTATATCTGTAATATGATATATGCACTGGACGTCGGCTAATCGCTATATGTCGATTAGTGGGGGTTGTGCATATCTGTGATCTGTAATGTTGTTGGATTGTGTATATGAACTTTTTGGATTGTTGCGGATGAATAGCCGGGGTTTTGTGAGATGAGAGTTTCTTTATCTTTCATTTGATGTAAATTATAAATTGATGTAATATTAATTTTATGGCCGCACATCCGGGATGAGGTTGTAGCCGCCATTGTATATTATTTCTTTTACTGTTTTTCCTCTTAGGATAAACCCAAGGTGGGGTGCACAAACTACCGGGTACTTTGAAGTGCCGAGTGGCCTACTCACGTTGTTGAGGGAGGCTGCTTCACTTTAGGTATTTGGCGGGTAGTTTGCCGCACCCGTAGGGGTCTAGGGTGGGGTTTAGCTATTCATCGCGACCGTGTAATCCGTTTTTCGTTGCAGGCTCGAACGAAACGCGGAATCCTAGCATATCCAATGTGTTCATTTGTGATCTGGAATGGCTATCATTGCTGTAACGTTTTGAAAATCGTTTCGGTGAAATTTCGAAAAAACGGTAAAATAAGAGGGTTTTCTGTAAAAAGTCAAAATACAAATATCTTTATTATAAAATTAAATATACATATTCTAGCTATGTAATTGCTAGTATTTGGTGTTTATTAACCCACTGGTGAAATTTCAAATTTTCTGAAAATTTTTCCGAAATTAATTATTTTAAGCCGTCACTAATATATTTAATTAGGGAAAATTACAAATTGGAATGAGTTGAAACAAATTTTGTGCCTCATAAAACTTTAAATAAAATTTTATCATGTGGATTTTGAAACGAAATCGTTTGCCAAAACGGTTTAGAAAATATCGAGGAAAAAAGGCTTTTTTTTGTGTAAATGGATGTTTGGGGTGTTATATTTATCATTTTTCATCACCCCACACCCATACCCACACTCACACACCCCCATTTACTTCTCCCCTTGGCTGAATTCAGCAGCCCCCACCCTTTTCCCCACTTGAATTTCAAAGAAAAGAAAAGAAAGAAAAGAAAAGAAAGGAAATAAGAAAATAGTAAAAAGAGTATGGTCTTTTGTTGACTTGGTCTTCTTTTCTCCCCTTGACTTCACCCACCCCCACACCACACCTCACCCCTCTCCTCTCTTGGCCGAAACTGATCTCTTGGCAGCCCCCCCATTTTCTTCAAGTCTTCATCTTCCTTCACCTCCAAATTCATTCAAAAATCAACCAAAATCAACACAAATCATAGCAAACTCAAAAATCTAATCCCTGCCCATTATTCCTTTGCCATTCAAGCTTGGATCTTGGTGAAGAGAGAGCATTTTGGGAGGCTAGATTTCATGTGAGATCAATAAAATTATGGAGGTATAATTTTAACCTTATAGTTAATTGTTGATTATTGCTTATGTTAGCTTAATTAAGTGTTTAATTAGGTGTTAACTTGGTTTACCCTTCAAGTTGAAATTGTAAGGAATTGGGTTTGGATCAAGATAAGGGTTTTGATAAATTGTTCATGCTTTAATTGTGTGGTTGAACCTCTTAAGGTTTGGAAAACCTAATCTTGTTGCTATTATGTAAATTGTTGCATTTAATTTGTCCAAATCAAGTTTTTTAAGCAAACTAGGTTTTTGAAATTAAATTACAATGTGGGATTAAAATCTAAATTAAGGTTTCATGTCATTATTAATATTATAATGAGCGGTTTAATGACTTTGGTTCATGCAAAACCAAGCTTAATTGATGAATTGTGAATTTTGCTTTAAAAGGTGTTAAAAATTGATATTTTTGCAAACTAGGATTTTGGAAATTATGCAAATTTACGAGATTAAATTATGGAAATAGTTTTTATGACTTATTTAAGATATTTAGTGAATATTGTGGCCGCTAGATTCGTTTATACATCGAATTTTGTACTAAAACGGTGATTTGTGCTTGCTAGATTTTCGGAAAAATGACTTTTTAAGTGAAATTGGGGGTTTTGTGAATTTTAAGCTATTTTATATTATAATTAGTGCTTGTAATTGTACAAATGAGTGCGTTGGGAGCTTTCTCGATGGTTTGGCGTTTGTACGCCGACATCGAGGGTTTTTGGGTCGATTTGTGAAAGCAACCTTAGGTTTTGACCTATGTGGGATTCGTGCGTCGTTTTGGTCATGAGTCAGATTTTAATGCGATATGGTGCGTTATGATATGTAGGTACCCCATATGGACTTCGAGACGACAAGCAAGCGCGTGGCGACGTCGGCACCGGCGAGCGAGGACCAGGTGAGTAGATTTATATCTACGGGGAGAAGTCGGGTGGATGGCGTATAGCACCCCCGCAGTTCGTGGTGATGTATACGAATACGTATACACACATATATATTGTTTATATATTGTTGAGTTATTGATGATAAATATGGATATTTGGTGTTCTTGGATGATTGAGTGCCGCGAAACCCTAGAGTAGCGGTCGCACACACTTGCACACACCCACCCATACTTGCATACTTTCTTCTTTCTTTTGTGCTCATACGAGAATATTTAGTTATGTGTTCACATAGGTATGGGAATATGTGTTCACATACGGATTTGGGGATGATACTTAGGATTGAGATGAGTCGATGAGATTTGTGTTGAGATTGTGATATCGGTGATATGGCAGGATTCGTACTTGAGGTACGTCTTGGTGTTATAGCGGATCTTGGGGCGACGATACGGGTGAATAGTGTTATAAATAGGTGGTCGACATATGATCGTGATATGAGATATGATATGCTAGGATATTGATCCTAGGCTGTATTGGGCGATGTATACCCCTTGATGATGATATGTGCTGATGATATCGGTTTGTACGAGACTGTCGATCAGTAGTCAGATCATGACTATATTGATGATATTAGTATTGTACTAGACATAGGTCCGTACCTTAGACTATGATCTTTGATAAATAGGATACCGGATGAACAGTGTGATGAATATGATTTTGACCCGTACCCAGATTTGGGATGCTGAACGACGGATTTACGTACGAGCTATATATTGATGATTGATCCGTACTCTTGACTTGGGATGTCTGATTATAGATATGGTATCGGATATGATATTATTGAGGCAGGATCGCCGACTATACATATACAGGTATGTATATGTATCGACTCAGATGATAGGCGGTTTCCTTACCTGCAGTTCAGCCGTATAGTTTAGTGTAGTTGTTAGGTTAGATTAGACTCCTACCTATTTCAAAACTAGCGGATCGTGGGTATTTTAAAAGACAGGTCAAGGGATCTACGGATATTTCAAAAGACGTATCCCTTCTTAAAACTACCGTAGCCCTATTTTCAAAACCCCACGATTCGTGTTATTTCAAATGGCACCATTGTTCAATATTTAGCTCCCGCTCATTTTGGTTGCTCGCTCCGCATCGCATACTTACATTGTTTTTTTCCTATTGCATTGTTGACATTATGCTGTTAGGACACCAGCACCATTACCGATGATGCATATGTACCACATACACTTACTTGCCGGCTCACACACATCTTCATCGGTAATTGCCATGTCACGTACATCTTAGAAAATATTATTGCTTAACTTAGCTTGATAGCCAGTAGTTTGACATAATATTAGTGTCATACTTTATATGCCAGCTTAGATATTGTAGTTATTACTTGTCGCTTCATGCATACCGTTATTCATTGATATGCCGCATTCATGGATTCTCATGCATATATTCACTATTTTACGTGTTATTGAGGTTTTGGATTCGGATTTCCATGAGATTTTCTGGATTTGGAGGAAAACCGCAAAAACATAAATAAACCTTTTCTCTCTTTTAAAAATACAAAGTGCGGTTTTTCCCATGATGTATGAGTCGTCCACCATGAGTTTGCTGATGGATTTCGAGACCCGATTCGAGGAGACGGATGAACCGTTTCGGGTACATGGTGGACCCGGTAAGGTACCCCGGGGCAAGAAGCGTGTGATGATGACGATGTGAGCCTGGCAGGGGAGCACTACCTACCGGTGATTTTACCCGACGCGTCGGATATCCGGAGGATACCGTCGTGGTCTTGAGATGGATGGTAGGGGCCGGTCCGGACTGACGGGGCCCTAGATATTGTGATTGAGACATTGAGATTTCGAGATATTGAGGTACAGAGACTGTGATACAGAGATATCGAGATATTGGGATTTCGTTTTGTGCCGATGCTAGGCACTGTTTTATGCTGATTTCATTATGATACCTCATTTTAAAAATACAAAAGAAATCTTACTAAATTATGAAAACAGTTCTTCATTTACATGTATTCTGTTTTCATGCATTCATACCTCATTCATATGATATATTGCTACCTGAGGCACTGACACGGGCACATGAGATTACACTCGGGTTAGATATTTACCCTAGCCTTGTTATAGGTTGCATGTTTTATATATAATTGAGGATATATTATGATCATTGACCTAGGAGTGCGTTATTTATGTTATTTCTTTTCGTAGATGTTTTTCTATTCACGAGTTGGCAACTCACCCCCGTTGTGCCCCAGTTTCTTGCAGGTTTGCCGTACAGGTTTCATTACGGCTTTGCGGGCATAGTTTCCTTCGGGTGATTTGCTAGTAGGTGGGTTTACTTGTATCGTACCCCCATTATATATCTTGTATATCATTATTCTGTTGTATCTAGAAGTTCCATCAACCAAATATGTATTTATTTTGAGATAGAGACCAGTGATGTTATTCCTTCGACCTTAGAGTCGCGCGTTTTATTCCTGTGGTTTTCTTGTGGTTTTGAGTTTCCTTTTGAATTTTGATCCCCGCCGTTGGCGTTGTATATTATATTGCTTGTGTGGTTGTGGCCGTCGATTGACGAAGAGCTAGCTCCCGCTTGGGGATGCCTTTTTATTGATTTCGTATACTATTCATGTTGTATCCCGTTTGGGGGCCAGTATTTACAAAGGAGACTCTGCCGAAATTTTCAGGAAATTTTTGACGTTTTTAAAAAACCGCATAATTCGGCTTATGCTATTGAAACTACTTGCTTTAAGTTGGTTTTTCCTGCACTCTACATCTTTTCTGGGTTTTTGGTTTACTTAGATTACGTACGCCTCGAGACGTTCGTAGTTTAAGTGCCGGTCATGTTCCGTACTTTCGGGTCGTGACAAAGTTGGTATCAGAGCGTTAGGTTTTACCTTCGGAGCGTAGGATGACCCTTGGTTGATGGAATAGGTGACTAAAGTAGAGTGACGTACCGTAGGTATGTTCCGCGGCATATTTACGATACGCTACTCCACTTAAGAAACCTTAGGATGTACATTTCTTTGCTCAGTATTATATTCATTCCGATCTAGCCTCATCAGTACCAGTTATGGTTTTGCTGCCACGATTACGGGCAGGGAGAGCTACGGCTAGAGTTGCGGTCAGCATGAGCTCGTCAAGAACGAGGACTGACCAGGGCATGATTCCGGCGACACACGATTGCAGAGATGTGTCTTTTCATTGTGTCTCCACGACACGAACGTTGGGTGGATTGCTGTATGAGATTACTCGGACGTGCCGATTTGCACTAGAGGATTGAGCCACTGATAGAGGCCAGCCAGATTTTGATGACCATTGAAGTATTACTTACTCCTGATGATTGAGGCACCGTTCAGCGTGAAGACGAGCGAGCCAGTTATTCCTGCTAACGACGAGATATTGCCCCAGATGCTGGAGTTAGTGTAGAATGAGTTGTACTAAGCGATGATAGAAGGTCGCTAGTCATCGAGGATGAATGACTAAGACATGTGGATCGTTCGCCTACCCCGATGCGAGGTCATCAGATAGATTGATTCCAGCTAGAGACGACTTCACGCGGAGACGTTGGGAGTCGACAGAGAAGATCGAATGTCAGAAACCTATTATTCCAAGTTTAAAGTAGTCGGAAAGACATGCAGGCAATTTTATGGACCCTCTAGAAGAATGAAACCCTAACTCGACTTAATGACCGTGTGAAAGCCTTTGAACCTTCGGGTTTGCGGCAGTTCTACGGCGCCATTAGTGAGGCTTGGGTTTTCCCTTCTACGGCTGGACCACCGATGCTGTGGTATGTGTTCGATACTATTAAACTGTGCCCAAGATGTTGAGCTCTTGGGGGATTATGAGGTTTTGACGAATCGATCGAATGGTTCGACTTCATTCGGATGCTAGGTGGTGAGATGCATTCTTGGGAGACTCCAGATACGAGGATAGTCGTTGGAGCTCAGTCCATGCAGCCATGACGAGACGAGTCCAGAGCAGTCGACATTAGAAAAGTGGAGTAAGAGGTTCATACGAGATCTTGATGAAATGACGTTCCACTCCGCCGACATCAGAGATGCGATGCGCATGCCGAGGCATGGTACTTGGATTTACCTTCCAGAAGGAGTCGCGAGGAGTATGCAGTCGTTCCAGAGCAAGATGCAGATATAGGAAAGGACGATGACTTCCGGACAGTTGGCAGAGAAGAGACATGAAAGAGACCATGAGCGGGATTCCTTCCAGGACACTGCTGCAATGATACTTGCACCAGGATCAGATGTGTCACGTACATTCAGAGAGCCAGAGACCGACGCCAGTGATATGCTGTCTTACGAGTGGTCGCGATGATTGACCGAGAGATGACCAGAGAAGTGCCAGAACGGAATCATCCCCGTAAGCACATCTGACAGGGCCGATGAACCGATGGACCGAGAGATTGGTAATTCACAGTGAAGACCTTGACCCAGGAGTGGTCATTGTTACGCACACCAGCAGGCCAGAGTTCATGATTATCGACGAGACGTCCCACTAGTGACCGCGACAGTTGGCCCGAGATTCTTAGAGGATGCATTTGAGCGGTACTATTCCTCCATTATTGATTTCGATGTTTTGGGTGATTTATTCGCATGATTTGATTTTGATGATTGAGGATTTACGATTTTTGCACAGTGTTGCACTTGATATCATTTTCGTGCTTTGGTTTCACATGTTTGTGATTTTACGGTTTTAGACATTTGAGTTGATTTTGTGCGTATGCACGCACACGATTTGGTTCCTGCACTCTGTATAGTTTATATATGCTTGCAGTGCAGTGATACGCCTTTTGTGCACTTAGATGCACTGGACTTCGATTTCGATTGTGATACTCGATATTTGTTTTGTGCACCTGATTTGATTTTGCGCATGTTCGGCGCTTGATATTGGATTTCATGATTTCGTGCATGATGGATCCACCTGCCTTGGATTTTCGCACATATTGAGCGCATGTTTTGAAGTGTGATTTTGGTGCACACCAGATGCACTAAATCGAGATTTTTCGTGCATGTCAGATGCACCTGATTTTGCTGTCAGGCACACATATTGCCTACGACAGATGTTTCGTGCACACCCGATGCACTTAGATGTTGTTTCTGTGTATATGTATGGCACATATTTGGATTTTGATTTCCGTACGCACAAGACGCACGTAGTATTCATACGCGTATTTTGGGATTGATTTTTCTTATAGGGCAGTACGTTTTTATGATATTGCTATGTGTTTTCGTACTGAGCAGGACTAGTCAGAGGACAGTACCTGAATATATTTTACATGTATAGTTTCGAGTTATATCATATTGGTTTTGCTTTGGATTTGGTGTTGATGTCTTCCCCATGACTCCGATGATTGCGGGATGCTTGACGGAGTTCTGATTTGAGTTATATGCTCATTTTTCATGCGCATGCGTGGCGCTACGATTTGTTTTATGTATTTATGATTTCGGAGTCCCGGCGATTTGAGGGTTTTGGCTGAAATATTTTAGTATTTGGGGGAAGTTTTAATTTAAATTCGGGGACCGAATTTCTTTAAGGGGGGAAGATTATAACGTTTTGAAAATCGTTTCGATGAAATTTCGAAAAAACGGTAAAATAAGGGGGTTTTCTGTAAAAAGTCAAAATACAAATATCTTTATTATAAAATTAAATATACATATTCTAGCTATGTAATTGCTAGTATTTGGTGTTTATTGACCCACTGGTGAAATTTCAAATTTTCTGAAAAATTTTCCGAAATTAATTATTTTAGTATTATTTTAAGCCGTCACTAATATATTTAATTAGGGAAAATTACAAATTGGAATGAGTTGAAACAAATTTTGTGCCTCATAAAACTTTAAATAAAATTTTATCATGTGGATTTTGAAACGAAATCGTTTGCCAAAACGGTTTAGAAAATATCGAGGAAAAAAGGCTTTTTTTTTGTGTAAATGGATGTTTGGGGTGTTATATTTATCATTTTTCATCACCCCACACCCATACCCACACTCACACACCCCCATTTACTTCTCCCCTTGGCTGAATTCAGCAGCCCCCACCCTTTTCCCCACTTGAATTTCAAAGAAAAGAAAAGAAAGAAAAGAAAAGAAAGGAAATAAGAAAATAGTAAAAAGAGTATGGTCTTTTGTTGACTTGATCTTCTTTTCTCCCCTTGACTTCACCCACCCCCACACCACACCTCACCCCTCTCCTCTCTTGGCCGAAACTGATCTCTTGGCAGCCCCCCCATTTTCTTCAAGTCTTCATCTTCCTTCACCTCCAAATTC
This sequence comes from Agapanthus africanus, assembly GCA_030015575.1. Taxonomy (NCBI): domain Eukaryota; kingdom Viridiplantae; phylum Streptophyta; class Magnoliopsida; order Asparagales; family Amaryllidaceae; genus Agapanthus; species Agapanthus africanus. The sequence continues at coordinate 165,298,046 of CM057349.1, forward strand.
ATTCAAAAATCAACCAAAATCAACACAAATCAAAGCAAACTCAAAAATCTAATCCCTACCCATTATTCCTTTGCCATTCAAGCTTGGATCTTGGTGAAGAGAGAGCATTTTGGGAGGCTAGATTTCATGTGAGATCAATAAAATTATGGAGGTATAATTTTAACCTTATAGTTAATTGTTGATTATTGCTTATGTTAGCTTAATTAAGTGTTTAATTAGGTGTTAACTTGGTTTACCCTTCAAGTTGAAATTGTAAGGAATTGGGTTTGATCAAGATAAGGGTTTTGATAAATTGTTCATGCTTTAATTGTGTAGTTGAACCTCTTAAGGTTTGGAAAACCTAATCTTGATGCTATTATGTAAATTGTTGCATTTAATTTGTCCAAATCAAGTTTTTTAAGCAAACTAGGTTTTTGAAATTAAATTACAATGTGGGATTAAAATCTAAATTAAGGTTTCATGTCATTATTAATATTATAATGAGCGGTTTAATGACTTTGGTTCATGCAAAACCAAGCTTAATTGATGAATTGTGAATTTTGCTTTAAAAGGTGTTAAAAATTGATATTTTTGCAAACTAGGATTTTGGAAATTATGCAAATTTATGAGATTAAATTATGGAAATGGTTTTTATGACTTATTTAAGATATTTAGTGAATATTGTGGCCGCTAGATTCGTTTATACATCGAGTTTTGTACTAAAACGGTGATTTGTGCTTGCTAGATTTTCGGAAAAATGACTTTTTAAGTGAAATTGGGGTTTTTGTGAATTTTAAGCTATTTTATATTATAATTAGTGCTTGTAATTGTACAAATGAGTGCGTTGGGAGCTTTCTCGATGGTTTGGCGTTTGTACGCCGACGTCGAGGGTTTTTGGGTCGATTTGTGAAAGCAACCTTAGGTTTTGACCTATGTGGGATTCGTGCGTCGTTTTGGTCATGAGTCAGATTTTAATGCGATATGGTGCGTTATGATATGTAGGTACCCCATATGGACTTCGAGACGACAAGAAAGCGCGTGGCGACGTCGGCACCGGCGAGCGAGGACCAGGTGAGTAGATTTATATCTACGGGGAGAAGTCGGGTGGATGGCGTATAGCACCCCCGCAGTTCGTGGTGATGTATACGAATACGTATACACACATATATATTGTTTATATATTGTTGAGTTATTGATGATAAATATGGATATTTGGTGTTCTTGGATGATTGAGTGCCGCGAAACCCTAGAGTAGCGGTCGCACACACTTGCACACACCCACCCATACTTGCATACTTTCTTCTTTCTTTTGTGCTCATACGGGAATATTTAGTTATGTGTTCACATAGGTATGGGACTATGTGTTCACATACGGATTTGGGGATGATACTTAGGATTGAGATGAGTCGATGAGATTTGTGTTGAGATTGTGATATCGGTGATATGGCAGGATTCGTACTTGAGGTACGTCCTACTGTTATAACGGATCTTGGGGCGACGATACGGGTGAATAGTGTTATAAATAGGTGGTCGACATATGATCGTGATATGAGATATGATATGCTAGGATATTGATCCTAGGCTGTATTGGGCGATGTATACCCCTTGATGATGATATGTGCTGATGATATCGGTTTGTACGAGACTGTCGATCAGTAGTCAGATCATGACTATATTGATGATATTAGTATTGTACTAGACATAGGTCCGTACCTTAGACTATGATCTTTGATAAAGACGATACCGGATGAACAGTGTGATGAATATGATTTTGACCCGTACCCAGATTTGGGACGCCGTACGACGGATTTACATACGAGTTATATATTGATGATTGATCCGCACTCTTGACTTGGGATGTCTGATTATAGATATGGTATCGGATATGATATTATTGAGGCAGGATCGCCGACTATACATATACAGGTATGTATATATATCGACTCAGATGATAGGCGATTTCCTTACCTGCAGTTCAGCCGTATAGTTTAGTGTAGTTGTTAGGTTAGATTAGACTCCTACCTATTTCAAAACTAGCGGATCGTGGGTATTTTAAAAGACAGGTCAAGGGATCTACGGATATTTCAAAAGACGTATCCCTTCTTAAAACTACCGTAGCCCTATTTTCAAAACCCCACGATTCGTGTTATTTCAAATGGCACCATTGTTCAATATTTAGCTCCCGCTCATTTTGGTTGCTTGCTCCGCATCGCATACTTACATTGTTTTTTTCCTATTGCATTGTTGACATTATGCTGTTAGGACACCAGCACCATTACCGATGATGCGTATGTACCACATACACTTACTTGTCGGCTCACACACATCTTCATCGGTAATTGCCATGTCACGTACACCTTAGAAAATATTATTGCTTAACTTAGCTTGATAGCCAGTATTTTGACATAATATTAGTATACATACTTTATATGCCAGCTTAGATATTGTAGTTATTACTTGTCGCTTCATGCATACCGTTATTCATTGATATGCCGCATTCATGGATTCTCATGCATATATTCACTATTTTACGTGTTATTGAGGTTTTGGATTCGGATTTCCATGAGATTTTCTGGATTTGGAGGAAAACCGTAAAAACATAAATAAACCTTTTCTCTCTTTTAAAAATACAAAGTGCGGTTTTTCCCATGATGTATGAGTCGTCCACCATGAGTTTGCTGATGGATTTCGATACCCGATTCGAGGAGACGAATGAACCGTTTCGGGTACATGGTGGACCCGGTAAGGTACCCTGGGGCAAGAAGCGCGTGATGATGACGATGTGAGCCTGGCAGGGGAGCACTACCTACCGGTGATTTTACCCGACGCGCCGGATATCCGGAGGATACCGTCGTGGTCTTGAGATGGATGGTAGGGGCCGGTCTGGACTGACGGCGCCCTAGATATTGTGATTGAGACATTGAGATTTCGAGATATTGAGGTACAGAGACTGTGATACAGAGATATCGAGATATTAGGATTTCGTTTTGTGCCGATGCTAGGCACTGTTTTATACTGATTTCATTATGATACCTCATTTTAAAAATACAAAGGAAATCTTACAAAATTATGAAAACAGTTCTTCATTTACATGTATTCTGTTTTCATGCATTCATACCTCATTCATATGATATATTGCTACCTGAGGCACTGACACTGTAACGTTTTAAAAATAATTAAATAAATAATTAAATGAATAAAATTGTTTAAGTGAATTTTATGATTTTCGGTAAAGAAAAATGTATTTTTCGTAAAACCAAACCGTGATTGTTTTTCATTATAATTTCAAAAATACCTATTTTAATTATGTAATTACTAATAAATGGTGTTTATTTAGCCACTTATAAATTTTTAGTTTAATTAAATATTTTTCCTAAGTTAATTATTTTAAATATTAACATAAGCTTTATTTTTACACTAAATTAGTGTAAATTACAAATTTGAATGGTTTTAATTTGTAAAAAGGAACCATGGCATATTAGAATTTAGTGTGTATCATGCAAAATTTATTTGCAAATTTTCCCATTTTTCTAGAGTTTTCTAGGTTGTTTTAGTAAAGGAATGAAAGAAAATGAAGAAATTCATGAAAAGACATAAAGTGAGATGTTAATTGATGAAGTTTCTACACAACTCATGAAACTCTTTTCCCTTTCTCCCTCTCTCCCTTGCAAGGCTGGCCACACCCCCATGGCAGCCCCCCCCATTTTTCATTTTTATTTCAACTCCAAAAATCATCAAAAATCCTCCAAAATTCAATAAAAATTGCACAAAATCCTAATAAATTCCTACCCTTTGTTCTTTGCTCTTCTTGACATGGATTTTGGAGTGGGAAAGCATGCATTTTGGAGGCTCATTTTCATGTTTGGATTTCATATTTTGAAGGTATAAATTTCCTTCTTTTGTTTTATTTCTATTAGATGTTTCTTTTAAAGCATAATTAGATTTGTTAGATTAATTCTATGTTCAATTTCTAAAATTCAAGTTAGGGTTTGTAAATTCAAGTTAGGATTTTTATTAATTAATTAGGGTTATAATAACTAGTCTACCATTTTTAGAAGTGGAAAAATCTTGCATGGTTGTTGTATAATAAATTGTTTATTCAAATTGTTTTAATTAAACTATTTAGCTAACTAGATTTTTCTAAAATGTGTTTGTGGGTAAAATAAAATTCTTATTAAGGTGGTTATCATTAGATGGTAGTTTTAATGGGAATATGAGCATATTAAAGGAATGAAAAACTTAGTTTGATCACTAGTTTCTTGTGATAATTGGAAAAATATTAATAAAAGGCTATTTTTGTAAACTAGATTTTGGGAAATTCCTAAATAAATGAAATTAAAAATATAATCATGGTTTCATTATATCATTATAATCATGAATTATAGTTTAATATATTAATCCATGCAAAATCATGTTTTGTAGTGGAATTGTGGTATTTTGCTTGAAAAATGTTGAAAATTGTTAAAGGTTGCAAACTAGAAATTTCAAATTAATAAGAATTTGTGTAATAAAAATATAGTAATGGTTTGTATAGTCTAGTTATGCTATTTAATGAGTTTTATGACCATTGGTTTCATTTAAATGTCAAGTTTTGATGAAAAACGGTAAATTGGCATTTTCGGGTTTTACGAAATTAGACGATTTGATTGATTTTAGGGTTTCGATGGATTTAATCATGTTTTATAATATAAGTAAGGTGTTTTAAAACTACAAGTTATTTGTTGATGTTTATCTCGATCCATCGGAGTTTGTACGCCGATATCGAGCGATATTTGGTTCTTTTGCGTGGACGGGACATAGGTTTTAACCTGTGCTTGTTCCTTGTATCGTTTGACTTTCGTATGTGATTCAGTTTACGATACTATTTATATGTTTGCGTTTAGGTACCCCTCATGTGGACTGCGGGCGATGAAGAAGAGGATGGCGACACTGTCTGCGGCAGACATGGACCAGGTGAGTAGATGCATATCTACGGGGGGAAGTCGGGTGGATGGCGTTTAGCACCCCCGCAACGTAGCATAGGAATAGTACTTAGTATCATTAGGAAACCAGATGTGACCCTAGGTTCTTAATCAGTAGGACCCTAGTATTGACCCTAGGCTGGACTAGACTGATTTAGGAAAACTATATCAGAGGATAAGTACCTTGGAAGAGGTTCGTAGGTTTCAGACAGAAACACACACACGCACACACTGAAACTCGACATGGGGTATACGTGTATGTGTATATATATATAGAACTAGGTATAGGTATATACATGAATATACAACACGTATATGGGATTGATTGATGTGATATGATACACGGGAATGAAACGGCAGAACTGGGCTTGAGGCCATGATTCTTGACTATACAGTCGTATTAAAGTGTTAGCGGATCAATAGAGAATGAGATAATGAACAGGTATACATAAATTATAATGGGTAGTGATGATATTGAGGTTCATGGAACTCTAAAATAGTACCCGGACTGTAACTTGTGATTGATCACGATATGGGATATGTATGACTTGATTTCGACATCATATAGGTGTGACCTGATGTCGATATCATAGAGGTGTGACTTGAGGACGATATGATATCAGTATGACTTAATCACAATATGATACATATGACATTATACGAATAATGAGACACCTAGGAGATACTTGACCCGTACCCCGATATTGGGATGCCGTACGATGGATTTTACCGTACGAGGCATAGATATGATGATTGATCCGCACTCTTGATTGAGGAAGCCGTACTTCGTACGTGACGCTATTGAGGCTGGATCGCCGACTATTAGAGATATTGATTCAGACCTAGGTAGACTCTTGTTTCTTAAGGACTAGTTTCTTAGGTTAAGTTCCTTAGAAGGTTAGATAGACACTAGTTTAGGTTTGATTTATATAGTGGTGGTTGTACTCGTATATCGCAGAGAAGTGGATAATGCACATCTGTCTTGCATTCATACTGTAATCATCATGGTGCATGTTCTTTTATATGTTGCTATAATCAGTATAAACTTTATCTGTTAGGACACCAGCACTATTACCGATGATGCGCATATTCCACGCACACTTATTTGCCGGCTCACACACATCATCATCGGTAATTGCTATGTCATGTACACTTTAGATCATATTGTCTTTTATGGATAGAATCAGTTAATAACTAGACCGATATAATATTGTGATTATTCTCTGACATTAGTACAGACATGATATTTATTGCTTAGACATTCATGCATTCATATTTTCATGTTATCATGCAGTATTATGGGCATATGCCGACACTTATCATATAGTTACTCATGATTTTGAGATTTGGATTTCTATAAGATTTCTGGATTTTGGGGAAAACCGCAAGAATATGTAAAAACTTTTCTCTCCTCCTCCTCTCTTTTTAAAAAACATAAGATGCGGTTTTCTCATGATGTATGTGTCGTCCACCATGAGATTTCATGTTTTCTGATGGATTTCGAGACCCGATTCGAGGAGTGGATGAACCGTCTCGGGTACATGGTGGGCCCGGTATGGTACCCCGGGGCAAGAAGATCGAGTTGTAGATGATGAGCCTGGCAGGGGAAGGCTACCTACCGGTGATGTCTGGCGCGGCGGATATCCGGAGGATACCGACCGTTGTCGTGAGATTTGATGATATGGGCCGATCCGGACTGACGGAGCCCGAGATATTGAGACTTGAGATTACATGTGTTGTGTCGATGCTTGACACGGATTTCCATGGATTTCATTGTTGAGATTTCAGATTCTTATACACATTTTACTATGATAACAGCTAAAGATTTCTTATACATATATATCTGGATTTCAGAATTTGTTACTTTACATTCATGGTGCATGCATTTCATTTCATATGGCATAGTATTATATGAGGCACTGACACGAGCACGGAGTACCTGCACTTACACGTAGTTTTACCCTGCTATTACTGTTGATTGGAATATAATAGTGCATTATTATGACCTAGGATAGCGTCGTGCATTCGATTTCTTTTCGTAGATGTCTTCTACTCACGAGTTGGCAACTCACCCCCGTTGTGCCAAATTCTTTACAGGTTCGATGTACAGGTTTCCGTGGCAGCTTGTTGGCACATCTTTTCTTCAGGGTGATTTGCACGGTAGGTTGGTTCACTTGTATCCGAACCACCATTGTACTTTTATTCATTCATTTGTATCTAGTAAGCTCCATCAACCATATTTGTATTACTTGATAAGTTTATTGGGCCAGTCTTTTATTTCGACCTTAGAGTCGCGCATGTATTATTCTGATCTGGTGGTTTTGTTTTCTTTTGAGTTTTGAGCCTCGCCCTTTAGCGTTGTATATTATTGTGCTTGTTGTGGTTGTTTCCGCCTGTTGGCGTTGAGTTAGCTCCCGTTTGGGGATGTTTTTTTTTGTTGTTTATGTATATTATACTTGTTGTACCCGTTTGGGGGCCAGTTTTTATAGAGGAGACTCTGCCGAAATTTTTGGGAAAATTTGCTGATGTTTTAAACTTGTTCCTTCATATTTTCTTTTACTGCTTCTTCTTCTTTTTCATGGTTTAGATTTCTGGGCTTCGGTTTACTTAGGTTACGTGGCGCCTCTGGACGCTTCGTAATCTAAGTGCCGGTCACGTTCCGTACTTTCGGGTCGTGACAAAGTTGGTATCAGAGCGCTAGGTTTAACCTTGTATAAGTCTAGGTGACCCTTGGTTGATGGAGTAGGCGATTTAGATAGAGTAACATACCGTGGGTATGGTCCGCGGCATACTTACGATACGCTACTCTGCTTAAGGAGCCTTAGGATGTACATTGCTTGCACCGTATTTCATTCGTTCCTTTGATCTATCTTCGTCGATATCGGATGGTGGTTTCTGTTACCACGGGCAGAGGGAGCTGCGGCTCGAATGCGATAATCATTAGGGTATCATTTATTCTTGAGGATTGAAGCATTGCTTAGAGTGCGAACGAAGGGTATTCATATGCCGTCCGGATGAAGTTAAAGGGTTCAAACGATTATCAGAAAACCATTTTCCCAAGTTTAAGGTATTCGGAAGAACATGCAGGTATTTCGATGGACCCTCTAGAAGAATGAAACCCTAACTCGACATAATGACCACGAGAACGCCCTTTAACCTTAGGGTTTACGGCAGTTCCGCGATGCCATTAGTGAGGCTTGGGTTTGCCCTTCTACGGCTGGATCATCGATGCTGGGGTATGTACCGGATATTTTTAAACTGTACTTGAGTGTTGAGCTCTCGGGGAATTATGGGATTTTGATGGATCGATCGAAAAGTTTAATGTAGTCCGGATATCAAGTGAAGGGATCGACTACGTGGGAGACTCTAGATATGAGTATTGCCATCGGTAGCGCAGCCAGCACAGCTACGAAGGGACGAGTTCGAAGCAATCGACATCAGAGGAAAGAGGCACACATTGACGATAGTGTTTACGATTGTGATTTAGTGATTTGAATTTCATATTTTCGTTGATTGGATTTTGGTATTTTGAGGACTTTGTTGTACGATTGGTATTTCATGTGTGTACCTTCATTAAATTCTATTTGTGTTTCATGTATCAGTCGTATTGATGTTGTTTAGTACACACCCGGTACACTTGATTTGGTTTTATATATTTTGAGATTTTTTTTATTTGATTTCGTGCATAGGGGTTACACATGATTTTGACATATGTTTCGACCTAGTTTTCATGCATTTTTATGCTGTGATTTCGATTTTGATATTCGATGTATGTTTTCGTGCACCATGTGCACCTGATTAGGATTCTTGCGCATACTTGGCGCACTTGATGCGATTTTGTGCACACCAGATGCACTAAATCGGGGTTTTGTGCAGATTAGATGCACCTGATATTGAGTCGTGCACGCCCGTTGCACTTGACAGATGTTTTTGGCGCACACCTGTTGCACTTAGTTTTGTTGTTGTGTGTATTCGTGGTATCTGTATTTGGTTTCGATTTCAGTGCGCACCGGACGCACATGATATTTTATTGATGTGATTGGGATTGATTTCAATTTGAGCAGTATGTTTTCATAATCATTATTATTTGATTTAGTAACCAGGCGGGACGTGTATGTTAAATAAAAGATATATATATATATATATATATATATAGTTATTTTTTTAAATAAACGTCCGCTACTTATGCCGTGACACGTACATCACACGGCAATTTTCAAAAAGGGGTGTTTGCATATTTCCTTATCCAGATATTTGTACGGTTTTACTATGATGCGCACTATATATAAGTTACAGATTGATGTATATTATGATGGTTTTCATATTGGGTTTTGATATTTTATTCTCGCCATAACTCCGATGATTGCGTAATGCTTGACGGAGTTGATTTTTGTTATGTATTGATGATTTCGGAGCCCCGACGATTTGAGTGTTTTGCTAAATGTTTTAGTATTTGGAGGGGACTTTTAATTTAAATTTGGGGACCGAATTTCTTAAAGGGGAGAAGATTGTAACGTTTTAAAAATAATTAAATAAATAATTAAATGAATAAAATTGTTTAAGTGAATTTTATGATTTTCGGTAAAGAAAAATGTATTTTTCGTAAAACCAAACCGTGATTGTTTTTCATTATAATTTCAAAAATACCTATTTTAATTATGTAATTACTAATAAATGGTGTTTATTTAGCCACTTATAAATTTTTAGTTTAATTAAATATTTTTCCTAAATTAATTATTTTAAATATTAACATAAGCTTTATTTTTACACTAAATTAGTGTAAATTACAAATTTGAATGGTTTTAATTTGTAAAAAGGAACCATGGCATATTAGAATTTAGTGTGTATCATGCAAAATTTATTTGCAAATTTTCCCATTTTTCTAGAGTTTTCTAGGTTGTTTTAGTAAAGGAATGAAAGAAAATGAAGAAATTCATGAAAAGACATAAAGTGAGATGTTAATTGATGAAGTTTCTACAAAACTCATGAAACTCTTTTATCTTTCTCCCTCTCTCCCTTGCAAGGCCGGCCACACCCCCATGGCAGCCCCCCCCCATTTTTCATTTTTATTTCAACTCCAAAAAACATCAAAAATCCTCTAAAATTCAATAAAAATTGCACAAAATCCTAATAAATTCCTACCCTTTGTTCTTTGCTCTTCTTGACATGGATTTTGGAGTGGGAAAGCATGAATTTTGGAGGCTCATTTTCATGTTTGGATTTCATATTTTGAAGGTATAAATTTCCTTCTTTTGTTTTATTTCTATTAGATGTTTCTTTTAAAGCATAATTAGATTTGTTAGATTAATTCTATGTTCAATTTCTAAAATTCAAGTTAGGGTTTGTAAATTCAAGTTAGGATTTTTATTAATTAATTAGGGTTATAATAACTAGTCTACCATTTTTAGAAGTGGAAAAATCTTGCATGGTTGTTGTATAATAAATTGTTTATTCAAATTGTTTTAATTAAACTATTTAGCTAACTAGATTTTTCTAAAATGTGTTTGTGGGTAAAATAAAATTCTTATTAAGGTGGTTATCATTAGATGGTAGTTTTAATGGGAATATGAGCATATTAAAGGAATGAAAAACTTAGTTTGATCACTAGTTTCTTGTGATAATTGGAAAAATATTAATAAAAGGCTATTTTTGTAAACTAGATTTTGGGAAATTCCTAAATAAATGAAATTAAAAATATAATCATGGTTTCATTATATCATTATAATCATGAATTGTAGTTTAATACATTAATCCATGCAAAATCATGTTTTGTAGTGGAATTGTGGTATTTTGCTTGAAAAATGTTGAAAATTGTTAAAGGTTGCAAACTAGAAATTTCAAATTAATACGAATTTGTGTAATAAAAATATAGTAATGGTTTGTATAGTCTAGTTATGCTATTTAATGAGTTTTATGACCATTGGTTTCATTTAAATGTCAAGTTTTGATGAAAAACGGTAAATTGGCATTTTCGGGTTTTACGAAATTAGACGATTTGATTGATTTTAGGGTTTCGATGGATTTAATCATGTTTTATAATATAAGTAAGGTGTTTTAAAACTACGAGTTATTTGTTGATGTTTATCTCGATCCATCGGAGTTTGTACGCCGATATCGAGCGATATTTGGTTCTTTTGCGTGGACGGGACATAGGTTTTAACCTGTGCTTGTTCCTTGTATCGTTTGAATTTCGTATGTGATTCAGTTTACGATACTATTTATATGTTTGCGTTTAGGTACCCCTCATGTGGACTGCGGGCGATGAAGAGGAGGATGGCGACACTGTCTGCGGCAGACATGGACCAGGTGAGTAGATGTATATCTACGGGGGGAAGTCGGGTGGATGGCGTTTAGCACCCCCGCAACGTAGCATAGGAATAGTACTTAGTGTCATTAGGAAACCAGATGTGACCCTAGGTTCTTAATCAGTAGGACCCTAGTATTGACCCTAGGCTGGACTAGACTGATTTAGGAAAACCATATCAGAGGATAAGTACCTTGGAAGAGTTCGTAGGTTTCAGACAGAAACACACACACGCACACACTGAAACTCGACATGGGGTATACGTGTATGTGTATATATATATAGAACTAGGTATAGGTATATACATGAATATACAACACGTATATGGGATTGATTGATGTGATATGATACACGGGAATGAAACGGCAGAACTGGGCTTGAGGCCATGATTCTTGACTATACAGTCGTATTAAAGTGTTAGCGGATCATTAGAGAATGAGATAATGAACAGGTATACATAAATTATAATGGGTAGTGATGATATTGAGGTTCATGGAACTCTAAAATAGTACCCGGACTGTAACTTGTGATTGATCACGATATGGGATATGTATGACTTGATTTCGACATCATATAGGTGTGACCTGATGTCAATATCATAGAGGTGTGACTTGAGGACGATATGATATCAGTATGACTTAATCACAATATGATACATATGACATTATACGAATAATGAGACACCTAGGAGATACTTGACCCGTACCCCGATATTGGGATGCCGTACGATGGATTTTACCGTACGAGGCATAGATATGATGATTGATCCGCACTCTTGATTGAGGAAGCCGTACTTCGTATGTGACGCTATTGAGGCTGGATCGCCGACTATTAGAGATATTGATTCAGACCTAGGTAGACTCTTGTTTCTTAAGGACTAGTTTCTTAGGTTAAGTTCCTTAGAAGGTTAGATAGACACTAGTTTAGGTTTGATTTATATAGTGGTGGTTGTACTCGTATATCGCAGAGAAGTGGATAATGCACATCTGTCTTGCATTCATACTGTAATCATCATGGTGCATGTTCTTTTATATGTTGCTATAATCAGTATAAACTTTACCTGTTAGGACACCAGCACTATTACCGATGTTGCGCATATTCCACGCACACTTATTTGCCGGCTCACACAAATCATCATCGGTAATTGCTATGTCATGTACACTTTAGATCATATTGTCTTTTATGGATAGAATCAGTTAATAACTAGACCGATATAATATTGTGATTATTCTCTGACATTAGTACAGACATGATATTTATTGCTTAGACATTCATGCATTCATATTTTCATGTTATCATGCAGTATTATGGGCATATGCCGACACTTATCATATAGTTACTCATGATTTTGAGATTTGGATTTCTATAAGATTTCTGGATTTTGGGGAAAACCGCAAGAATATGTAAAAACTTCTCTCTCTCCTCCTCCTCTCTTTTTAAAAAACATAAGATGCGGTTTTCTCGTGATGTAGATGTCGTCCACCATGAGATTTCATGTTTTCTGATGGATTTCGAGACCCGATTCGAGGAGTGGATGAACCGTCTCGGGTACATGGTGGGCCCGGTATGGTACCCCGGGGCAAGAAGTTCGAGTTGTAGACGATGAGCCTGGCAGGGGAAGGCTACCTACCGGTGATGTCTGGCGCGGCGGATATCCGGAGGATACCGACCGTTGTCGTGAGATTTGATGATATGGGCCGATCCGGACTGACGGAGCCCGAGATATTGAGACTTGAGATTACATGTGTTGTGTCGATGCTTGACACGAATTTCCATGGATTTCATTGTTGAGATTTCAGATTCTTATACACATTTTACTATGATAACAGCTAAAGATTTCTTATACATATATATCTGGATTTCAGGATTTGTTACTTTACATTCATGGTGCATGCATTTCATTTCATATGGCATAGTATTATATGAGGCACTGACACGAGCACGGAGTACCTGCACTTACACGTAGTTTTACCCTGCTATTACTGTTGATTGGAATATAATAGTGCATTATTATGACCTAGGATAGCGTCGTGCATTCGATTTCTTTTCGTAGATGTCTTCTACTCACGAGTTGGCAACTCACCCCCGTTGTGCCAAATTCTTTACAGGTTCGATGTACAGGTTTCCGTGGCAGCTTGTTGGCACATCTTTTCTTCAGGGTGATTTGCACGGTAGGTTGGTTCACTTGTATCCGAACCACCATTGTACTTTTATTCATTCATTTGTATCTAGTAAGCTCCATCAACCATATTTGTATTACTTGATAAGTTTATTGGGCCAGTCTTTTATTTCGACCTTAGAGTCACGCATGTATTATTCTGATCTGGTGGTTTTGTTTTCTTTTGAGTTTTGAGCCTCGCCCTTTGGCGTTGTATATTATTGTGCTTGTTGTGGTTGTTTCCACCTGTTGGCGTTGAGTTAGCTCCCGTTAGGGGATGTTTTTTTTGTTGTTTATGTATATTATACTTGTTGTACCCGTTTGGGGGCCAGTTTTTATAGAGGAGACTCTGCCGAAATTTTTGGGAAAATTTGCTGATGTTTTAAACTTGTTCCTTCATATTTTCTTTTACTGCTTCTTCTTCTTTTTCATGGTTTAGATTTCTGGGCTTCGGCTTACTTAGGTTACGTGGCGCCTCTGGACGCTTCGTAATCTAAGTGCCGGTCACGTTCCGTACTTATGGGTCGTGACAGACACGGGTACATGAGATTACACTCGGGTTAGATATTTACCCTAGCCTTGTTATAGGTTGCATGTTTTATATATAATTGAGGATATATTATGATCATTGACCTAGGAGTGCGTTATTTATGTGATTTCTTTTCGTAGATGTTTTTCTATTCACGAGTTGGCAACTCACCTCCGTTGTGCCCCAGTTTCTTGCAGGTTTGCCGTACAGGTTTCATTACGGCTTTGCGGGCATAGTTTCCTTCGGGTGATTTGCTAGTAGGTGGGTTTACTTGTATCGTACCCCCATTATATATCTTGTATATCATTATTCTGTTGTATCTAGAAGTTCCATCAACCAAACATGTATTTATTTTGAGATAGAGACCAGTGATATTATTCCTTCGACCTTAGAGTCGCGCGTTTTATTCCTGTGGTTTTCTTGTGGTTTTGAGTTTCCTTTTGAATTTTGATCCTCGCCGTTGGCGTTGTATATTATATTGCTTGTGTGGTTGTGGCCGTCGATTGACGAAGAGCTAGCTCCCGCTTGGGGATGCCTTTTTATTGATTTCGTATACTATTCATGTTGTATCCCGTTTGGGGGCCAGTATTTACAAAGGAGACTCTGCCGAAATTTTCAGGAAATTTTTGATGTTTTTAAAAAACCGCATAATTCGGCTTATGCTATTGAAACTACTTGCTTTAAGTTGGTTTTTCCTGTACTCTACATCTTTTCTGGGTTTTTGGTTTACTTAGATTACGTACGCCTCGAGACGTTCGTAGTTTAAGTGCCGGTCATGTTCCGTACTTTTGGGTCGTGACAATTGCATCTGACGAATGTATATATCTATATATGATATCTAGTAGGCGTTGCTTATGTTTTGCATCCGCGCTAGTCCAGCCCCCGCTCTGTCGTTAGTTAAGTAACCTAACGGGTGATGACGGGGCCCCGTGGCGAATGCGGATGGCATAAGCGTACGTTATATTTTCGTTGTTTTCTGCAATTGTAGGATTAACTGATGGGACGCATTATATTAATGCAAAGAAAAACAAACCTAAAAGACGTTGTTGGAACAATTTTCAAAAAGCTGTTATTGCAAGGACGTTCTCTTTTGTTTTGCACAAAGGTATTCGGTTATGAATGCCCAGCACCTCATTTGACGAGACAAGGGCCGAGATCCCTTCATCGGGAGTGACCCCTTGGACAAAAGTTTGTGTCAGGGTAATAACTTCACTATAGTCGATTATTCTTGCTTTGCATCGTGGTATTCAGTTTGGAATATCCTGCACCTCATTCGACGAGGAAAGAGCCGAGATCCCTTCACAGGGAGTGACCTCTTTAGCAAAAGTTTTCACCACTATATCTTTAAAAAAGTTATCAGGTTCCTTCAACGATATCAAGTTCATTAAGTTAACGGGTTTTTCGCTAAAAACCCAGCCGTAGCCCTCCGTCATTTCCTACAAGTTCTACTTAGTATTCGAGCTACGTATTTTGGCATTGTCAAGGCGTAGTGATCGGTAGCTAAGTATTGCTTGTTTGCAGCTTTATTTTCAGATTATTTAGGACAGTCGCATAGCTATGTTGGCATTGTCAAGAGATATGCGGGTGGGTCTAAGTTAATCAAGATAATGACGGGCCGAACTTGACTAGTGGTTTATGATATGTTGGCATTGTCAAGGTCATAAACCGTTAGGGGCAAAAATCCACATCGGGAGTTTCTAAAGAAACTGAAACTTGCAGGTTTAGCATACCTTTTGGAGTGTGGTGACTAGAGTGGATTCCATCTAGGTCATCGCACAATGATAGTTGGATCCCGATCCCACTGATGAGTTGGATTACTCTCGGGAGATTATTTCACTTAACAATCAATGCTATAAACCAAGTAGGTGTCTTGAACGGTGTTAGCGGGGCTACGCCTCCAGGGAAAAGAGGTTATTTAATTAAGGAACTTCGCGAAAGCGTCGGAAAACCTCCCTCGAAATACCAACACTAGCCTGGCTGAAAGGTTAAGCAAGTATTGTGACGTGCGATTAATCCTGACTAGTTCTTCTTTTAGGGTTTGAAGAAGAATTTGAGGAAATAGTGGGAGCCATCCTGATTAGATAAAATAATAAACCAATCTAATCTTGCAAGAGCGCACGCTGAGTGTTTCTTTTCTCTCTCTCCAGGTAGCAACCATTTCACGCCCTAATCAAGATAATAAAATGTATTGCTTGACCGATCCGAATTCTTATTCGGGGCTGGGGAACGTCGGTTCAGCTCTAACTTGTGACAACAGTCATAAGTATGAGCAAGGGAAAGAGGATTGTATGGATTCCAAGGATACCCAGTTGAAGAAGAAGCATAGTTTTGCATCTACTTCAGGTGTTCTTGTAATTGAGAACTGCTTTACGGTCAGCCCTACCTCCTGGGTACTTGATACCGGATCAGGATCTCATATCTGTAATTTATTGCAGAGACTGAGAAAAAGTAGGAAAGTTGCACCTGGTGATATGTCGCTCAGGGTAGCGAACGGAGCACAAGTTAATGCTGCAGCCGTCGGTGAATATCACCTAGTGTTGCCAAATGACAATACTATGATTTTGAACGATTGCTACTATGTACCTTCCATGGTTTGCAACATCATATCAGTTTCTTTACTCAATAAAGATGGATATAACTTTATTCTTGATAGAAATATCATGAACATCTACCTTCATAAGGTACTGGTTGCAGAAGATACACTGTGTAATGGTATCTACGTTCTAAATCAGAATACAGTTCTCAATGTACAAAACACACGCAAGAGGAAGAGTTCAAATATGAACGAATCCTACTTATGACATTGTAGACTTGGTCATATCGGAGAGAAAAGACTAAGTAAGTTGCATAAAGATGGACTCTTGAATACGTTTGAGTTTTCATCTTATGAAACTTGTCAGTCTTGTCTCAAAGGAAAGATGACCAAATCTCTGTTCACCGGACATGGAGAAAGGGCAGCAGAGCTTTTGGGACTCATACACAGTGATGTATGTGGTCCAATGTCTATACATGCAAGAGGTGGGTTCTCATACTTCATCACATTCACTGACGATCTCTCTAGATTCGGATATGTGTATCTTATGAAACACAAATCTGAAACTTGTGAGAAATTTAAGGAATTCAGAAACGAAGTGGAGAACCAGAAAGGCAAAAGTATCAAGATCCTCCGGTCTGATAGAGGAGGGGAGTACTTAAGCACGGAATTCCTTGATTACTTAAAAGAGAATGGTATTCTCTCTCAGCTTACTCCTCCTTATATACCACAGCACAACGGTGTATCGGAGAGGAGGAATCGTACCCTATTGGATATGGTTCGCTCAATGATGAGTAATGCTGAGTTACCTCTTTCATTCTGGGGACTTGCGCTAGAAACAGCAACATACTTACTGAATCAAGTTCCGTCTAAATCTGTGCCTAAGACTCCATATGAAATATGGAGTGGTAAAAGACCGTATCTTGAACGTATTAAGATATGGGGTTGTCCGGCCTATGTAAAGGTACAAAATCCGGACATGCTTAAAGCACGATCAGTTTTGTGCAAGTTTGTGGTATATCCTAGAAATTCTCTGGGATATCTATTCTACCACACTGAGGAACAGAAGGTGTTCGTTGCTCGTCGCGCCACCTTTTTAGAGTGGCAATTTCTTGCAAAAGAAATAAGTGGGGGCACAGTAGAACTGGATGAAATATCTGATCCACAAACTCAAACTGAGGATTTAGCAGAACCAGAAAATTCAATAGTCCCAGACGAACCTCAGCCACTCCGCAGATCTGGTAGGATTTCTCATCCGCCCGAGAGATACTACGGTTTTCTCATAGACGGGGATCGAGAGGATTGCATCTTGGAAGAAGATGATCCTACCAGTTTCAGGCAGGCCATTATCAGTAGGGACTCTAATAAGTGGCTGGAAGCTACGCAATCCGAAATGGAGTCCATGTACACTAATAAAGTGTGGACCTTGGATATTGCTCCACCTGGGGTAAAACCCGTTGGATGCAAATGGATCTACAAAAGGAAACTTGGTGTAGATGGGCAGGTGGAAACCTATAAGGTTAGACTCGTTGCAAAAGGTTTTTGTCAAAGACCTAGTGTGGACTATGACGAAACTTTTTCTCCAGTGGTTATGCTCAAATCCATTCGGATCCTACTTGCCATTGCTGCCTTCCATGACTATGAAATCTGGCAGATGGACGTTAAAACGGCTGTTTGGAAGAGTGCGTTTACATGGATCAACCAGAGGGTTTTGTAGACAGTGGGAGCAGTGGGAAGGTGTGCAAGTTGCTTAAATCCATTTATGGATTAAAGCAGGCATCGCGGAGCTGGAACATCTGTTTTGATGAGGAAATCAAGGAATTTGATTTCATCAAGAACGAAGATGAACCTTGTATCTATAAGAAGATTGTAGGACGAACTGTCGTGTTTCTAGTCTTGTACGTGGACGACATTCTTTTGATAGGAAATGACATTCCTATGCTACAATCGGTCAAGCTATTCTTGTTACAACGGTTCTCCATGAAGGACCTGGGTGATGCCTCGTACATTCTGGGGATCAAGATCTACAGAGATAGATCCAAGAGACTACTGGGACTTTCGCAGTCCAGGTACATAGAGACCGTACTAAAGAGATTTAGTATGGAAGATTCCAAGCTTGGTAATATACCCGCATTGCACGGAATCACCCTCTCCAAGAAGATGTCTCCCAAGACTGACGAGGAGAGGGTTCGCATGAGCACTATACCCTACGCTTCGGCGGTAGGATCTATAATGTATGCGATGCTATGTACAAGACCAGATGTAGCTTACGCGCTGAGCGTGGTGAGCCGGTATCAGTCAAACCCAGGTGAGGACCACTGGACAGCAGTGAAGAACATTCTCAAGTACCTGAGAAGGACTAAGGAGATGTTCCTGGTTTACGGTAATGGAGACCTCAGGGTCGAGTCCTTTACCGATTCAAGCTTCCAGAGTGACAAAGATGACAGCAAGTCTGTCTCGGGTTTTGTGTTTATCCTCAACGGATGGGCGGTGTATTGGAGGAGTTCCAAACAGGATACCGTCACAGACTCGATGATGGAGGCTGAATACATTGCTGCGAGCGATGCCGCAAAAGAGGCAGTCTGGATGAAGAAGCTCGTTAGTTAACTTCAGGTGGTTCTGTCCATTGTTGACCCAATACCTCTGTATTGCGATAACAATGGGGCTATAGCTTTAGTGAAGGAACCAAGGTCCCATCAGAAGTCCAGACACATCTTAAGGCGGTATCACCTGATCAGGGAGATCATTGATCGCCAAGAGATCGAGGTACGGAGAGTGGACACAAAAGACAACACGGCGGATCCATTCACAAAGGCCCTCCCTCAAACACAGTTCGAGTGACTTTTTGAGCTATTGGGTATGCAGTACGCCAGCAGCTGGCCTTAGTGCAGACGTTGGGTATGCGGTACACCAATTACTGGCCTTTAGTGCAAGTGGGAGATTGTTGGATATGTATGCCCTAGAGGCCATTATTGTATAATACTAGTTTGTATAATACATTTTGGAAGCTTGGGATATATACACAGGTTTACGACAGTCTTGCTCGATATAGTAGTATGTTACTTGGTTTGTTTCTATCTTAATATGTGTATATGTTTCTTTTAACATATCGCTAATACATATTGATGGAGCCCTTAGGATCTTTGCTTGACTACCGGCGTTGTGATGGAGATCACACTAGTGGGGGCTGGGTAGTCTACAAGCACGTCCTTATTTTGGTCCCTAGTCGTAGGATCATCGAGACGGGGCATCGATACTCCAGAGTAGACTGGTGCATACGCTTCTCGTCCCAGCACGGGAGATGGTCTGTCCCACAGCCATCAGTACGTCGTACTGGAGATAGTATGCAGGTGCTCGTTAGGTTACGAGTACACTGGACAGGACTCGTCGGGAACTGTTGGTTGGTGTTATACCTATCGTCAGTTAACAGTTCCCAGGTGACATGAGTACAGCTTAGTCCGTTGACTTGACACTGTCACTTCGCCTCAAGTGTGTTCCCACTGTTCTTAGACTACTACCCTACTACGGCTCTTTTGAGTCATGCAAACAGGTAGTAGTTGGGTGCAGTCCCGAAGCACTTGGAGGCAGTGATGGTTAGATAGGATTCGTCTCTCCCGGTATTGGGAGTTGATATCGCGATGTGTCTAGGAGAGCCATTACACATAGTCGTCCCTGGCCAGGTCAAGCGAGATTTGCTGGTAGTGTTACCAGTAGTTTCTCAGGGTGTTCTGGGCTACACTCCGACACGACTTGTACCGCTATTAGAGGTCTGACGTTTGCCACCCCCTAGGCCCGACATGCAATACTCTTAGACAAACATACCGGACTGTATGGAGATTGTCACGTTCTGGCTCAGTAGGAGTTCGGATGGGTTCACCTCGTCGGTCTTCTTATCGACATCTACCTGGGGACCGTTACGTACAGCTAGTACCGCTTGCGGCCTGTGGTTAAACCCACTGCCAGCGTAGTGTCGAGCCTTTAGAGTCCCACACAGAGGGTTATTCGCCTTTGGGCAAAACAGAGTAGAGGTCGCATGGTTTTGCGACGGGGTTCGTCCACATCCGCGCACTTGTGCACGTTTGGTGTCCGGGCAGTTATTACTAACAGGCTTTGGTTTAAGCCAGATCCTAGTATTTGTTTTGGGATTGGTTTTGTCTCATTGTATTCGTGTTCCTCGGAACACGGATGCGGGTGTGTATGCACAGTTGACAGAGGCAGAGGATTCTCATTAGGGTTATTGACCGTTGACTTTTTCCAAACCCTAATGAGAATAAGAGATATGATTAATGATATTAATTAAGGATTATTGTGCTATGGTTAGGTTGACCATTTGACTATGGTTGACAATTTGACCCATGTTGACTTTTTGCCATCATCATTTCATTTGCAAGATGCTTCTTGATTCTTACAAATTGCATTTATTATGAAATGATAATGGTCATTCCAAACTAACCATCACACTTTCCTTAATTATTATTATTATTATTATTATTATTCTCTTTTGTGAGCATGGTTGCAAAAATGAGAGTTCATTCTATCATACTCTTTCTCTCTCATGCTTGGAGCTCTCCCTCTTCCTCTCAAAGCTTAAGTGTTCCATGTGTTGGAAATCATAAGCTTTTGAGACTAAACCATCAAAGCATCTCTCTACTCATTCTAGGGTTCTTTGTCTAGCAAACCTAGCACTCTAGTTACCTCTCGGTTGAGGTAGGAGCTCAAGTTCGTGGCCTTCGAGTGGATCTATCTTCGGCAAAGAGAAGACGACGAGGAGGAGCCGTTCAAACCACTACAAGGAGCAAGCAAGAAGGAGAACCACAACAAGAAGGGAAGGAGTTCAAGATCTAGGTATAACCATTCTACAAAGTAGCTAGAACTTGTAGTTTATATGTTAGTTTTTGTTTAGCAAAGATCCATCATGGATGGTCCATGTCACCTTGTGAGAAAAATTTGATTTTTACCTATTCCGCCTCCCCGAAAGAACCGGGGTGGGTAACGTGGACCTAACATCTTCATCATTGCGCAAACATTCTGGAATTTGTTAATGAAGATGCAGGCATCTTCGGATTCCAGCCCGTGAAATTTGGGCAACATATTGATGAAGTGGGGCTTAATTTCAATGTTATCCCCATTAGCTGGTGGAAGTAAAAGACAAGTGGGAAGTGCGGTGCGGGTTGGATAGAAGAAATCCTGGAGCGCAATTCGTTGGGGCGCTTCAACAGGCGGTAAACGGTTGTTAGGATTGAATCCTGACATCTTTTTATAAGATGGTGAATTTGAAGATGAAGGTAAAGAAGTGGATGGAATTTCGACTTCGGAGTCGAACGCGTCGTCAGTAGGAACTAACGAGATACGGACTAAACGGGCGCTAGTGTCCTTAGTCCAACCGGACATACACCAACGAGGTGTAGTGTAGTCAAAAAGTAGAAGGTGGGGGTAAGAAAACGTCAATGGAAAAAATGAGGAATGTTGGGTGCAATGGATTTCTAGCGACAAAATGGCAAGTTTTTGTAAAATTTTTTGTTTTGTCGATTTTTTTATAAAGATTTTTGCAAAAGATTTTATACGGAACTACGACACACTTTCAAACAATCACAATTTCAACATGTACAATCAAGCCTAGAGCTAGGGTCTCCTGAGTCAACTAGACCGCTCCTAACTGATCCAAAGGACAAGTTATGAGATATCCCTCAAATCGCCTCTTCACCGCCAATTGTGGCCAGGTAAGCACGAGTAAAGAAAGGAGGGATCCACTCAAAAATCACCGTGAGATGGGCCTTTTAAAATTAACTTTCCCACTTGTCTAGCCTAGGCACCACAAAGTCAGGTTTAGATAAACGACCGATTGCCTACAACCTTCCTTTGTCCAAATGAGCGTGACAGTCCTTATTGGCTGAGTCTAAATATTTTTTTAACTAACTCGAGGGTTGATGCGTATGCTTTTTGTGATTTTTGGGGTCCTAGAAAGGGTAATGAAATCCCCACCCAATCTGGATTGGTGTTATAGCCCCTTAAAAGTCCGTTTTAAAAATGCAAAGCAGTAAACACACAAAAATCTAAAACACTTGCCAATTTTTTTTTTATTTATTTGCGGCGCAAAGAATCCTGCACAAGATTGATTTATTGGAGAGGGAGAAGAAGTTCTTGCGCAAAGAACCCTGCAGGAAAAATTTTCAGTGGAGATCAGGGAGTTACAGAGAGGATAAAAATACTTACAGAGACTTTTTGAAGCGCTGACGTCACGGTTTGACCGCGGTTCCGCGGTCAAAAGCTTCAATCCGCCGTGGTTCCGCGGCGGCTTAGTGGGTTTGGCTCTCCAAAATTTTGCTGTGCGCTGTTGTGGTTCTCCTCTGTTTGTTCAGATCCTCTGTTTCTTGATTTGTTCACTGTGCTTTTTCAGATCTGAATTTGCTCGTCTTCCTTTCCTGCGCAATTCACACAAAACCCTTCAAAAAATAACAAGATGATATTTTATTATTTTGTTTTTCAGTTTTTATGATTTTTTTTCAATTTTTTTAATTAACCTGAAATTACAAAAAGAAAATAACTACCGTTATCCTCGGCAACGGCGCCATTTGATTGATCGCTGTTTTGCGTGCGTTTTTAAAATCAAAGTTAAGAATATACCACAATCAATAACGGTGTCGCTTGGTAGCTAGCCGATTGAGTACGGGTCGGTCCACAGGAAAAACGTGTTCTTTTCTAATTATTCTAACGAGTCAATTCCTATTTTTGGTAGGTTTTGAATTTTATAAAAACTAAGATTGAATTTGATTTGGATTAAAACCTTGTTAGGGTTAGGATTAGGTTAGTTTGGAAAGTTAATTCTACTCACCGCTTTCTTTGCCCTAATTAAGAACATAGGTGTTAGGGTAATAATTAACAAAGGGGATTAGCACGACAAGGAAGAAACATAGTTTCTTCCTTTTGGTCCTTGTCCGTCCTTTCTTAACACTTAGCTCTAACCTCTATGTAAATCAACCACTACTGGTCTAACTAGGGAATCACCGCTATCTCGTAGGATAGGGTGCCGTAGTGAGTGGTGGGTGTTTGATTTACATCGAGTCCTAATTTATAAAGTTATGAGGGCAAGAAAGGAGTGAGAGATTTCCATCTCTCAAACCTACCCAATCCTAACCCTAACAAGTGAGGAACTACTCATTCATTAAGGAAATTGCGACAAAATTCATTTTTATAATTTTTATTTTAATTTACTAATTAACTTGCAGATAATAAAAAACAGATACGAAAATGCAGAAATAAAAGATGGAATGAAAATTGCACGATAAAAACTTACTTTATTGACACCTCTTGATGATTACAATAGAATCGAAAGTTTAATCTAGAAAATAAAAAGAGGCATGCCCCAAAAGAGGCTGTAGACTTTCCTATTTATAGATAGGAGAAACCCTAGTGTTTATATCTGATCCACATATGAAATTATAAGACTACCCTAAGAAAGCCGGGTCAAAGCACCGACACCACCGACACTTTGCACCGACACGTGCTCTGCACGGCCGCGGAACTACGGCCAGAAGCCTTGTTTGGCCGCGGTTCCGTGGCCGTTTGATGGGCTCTTGGGCTTAGTTCTTCTGTGATGCTTCAAGTTGCTTTTTTAATCTATTTTCTTCACTTGGTTCTTCAGAATCTTTTCTACTTTCTTCCAGATTTCCAACAGTGCAGAATTCATGGACTTTTATTGTAAGCTTCGCGTTGAAGTCTTGAATCTTGTGCTGCACTTGTACTTTATGTATTGAACTGTTTGCTGATCTCTGTTTGTTCCTCAAACTGGTAGGCAGCAACTTGGAGATTCATCTATTTATTGGTCGTAATCTCACATTTGTAGTGTCTTTTCACCATTTTCACTGTATTGTTCCGAGAACCTGTAACCTGCAACTATTTAGCAGACATGGATCAAAAGCACCTATTTATTTGCAATATGATTAAGAATGGGCAATATAATAATGCAAAATTCTGATATGAACAGTAGTATACCTATCGTCAGATAGCAGTCCTCTGGTGACACTGGTACAGGTTAGTCTGTAGACCCGAGATCGTCATAGAGTCTTGTGTGGCTCTCACTGTGCTTTGATTTCCTCCCTACCACACTCAAAGGAGACGTGCAAACAGGTGGATTTTGGGTATAGTCCCGAGTCGCATGGAGGAAATGAGCGATAGGAGGGGTTTCGTCTCTCCCGGTATTAGGGGTTGATGTTGCGCTATGCTCGATTGGCTATAACTGGAAGTCCTTGGCCAGGGCTGCTTATGAGATTTACTGATAAGTGTTATCAGTAGTTTCTCGAACCGTTATAGGCCATACATCGGCATGACTTATCACGTTACTGGGTGTTGGGGTCAAAATTTACAACCCGGTTGACCAAGTCAAAATCAAAGTCAACCCCAAACCAAGTAGGCCCAAGCCCAGGTCAAGTGGGCTAATGCCCGGGTCGAGTTCGAATATAAAGCCGCCGGCCTCCCCCATACCAAAATAAAAATTTTGTAATAAATAATTTTGGTGTATTTCCTTTTTTTATTTTATGAATAAATGTAAGAAAAATGGGCATAAAGCCAAATTTTTGTAAAACCCATGGCTCATGTGCAAAAGAAATGAGCACATGAGGCATTGGATAGGCAAAATGCCATTTTGTAAAGCCCAAGGGGCTATATATAAAGTGTGTAGCCAATAAAGATAAAGATGAAAATATCTCAAGATCTTTTTCTCTCTCTCAAAAAAAATTTAAGGTCTGTGCCTCCTTCTCCTTCCTCAAGGTTCTAGACCTTCTTTTTTTTTTGAATTAAATCTTTCTTTTCCAAAACTAAATAGTTTTTCACCACAAAACCCATAAAGGGGAGCTCAGATCTTCCATTAGATCTCAAAAAGGGGAGATTTTTAAAATCTCACACTTCTTGTTCTCCAAGATCCGGCCAACAAAGAGAAGAATGAAGGAGACCCATCTCCGAAAACCCCACTTTGGAAAAGATCCAAGGCTCAAGAAAAGATCCAAGGCATAAGAAAGAAGAACCACTGAAGATTTTAGGGAGTTTAACTCCAAGACCCAAATCCTAAAAGGAGTTTTAACTCCTAATCCAGATCTTTTGGAGTTTAACTCCACTCAAAATCCTCTTTTGGAGTTTAACTCCTATTTCCGGGGGTAAAAACCCCTTCTTTTCGCTAGAGCCCAGCGCTCAAGCGCCCATGTGCCGGGCACGTGAGGCGCTAGCGCCTAAAGCGCTAGCGCCAGCGCCCAAGCGCCCACGTGCCGGGCACGTGAGGCACTAGCGCCCATAGCGCTAGCGCCCAAGCGCCCACATGCCGGGCACGTGAGGCGCTAGTGCCCAAAGCACCCGAGCGCCCGAGCGCCCATGTGCCGGGCACGTGAGGCGCTAGCGCCCAGCGTCCAGCGCCCAAAGCGCTAGCACCATCGCCCAAGCTCCTAGCGCTAACCCAAGTGCCCAAGCGCCATCGTGCTAGGCACGTGAGGCGCTGGTGCTCACGCGTCCTTTGGACGCCATTTTCCCCTCATTTTACATGCACTTCATACTAAAAATACCTCCCCCATTAGAAAAAAATTTCTAACGGGGCGCTGTCCCGCACCCCGCAAGGGGGCTGCTAGCCCCCTTGACCCCCAGCCCTCTATCTGGATAGCGGGACCCCCGTAAAAACTCCGCGGGGCCCTCAATATATTCAAAACCCCTTCAAAACACAACACTGCACATTGAGTTCGCATGGCCTGTTTGACCCGTCAATCGGAGGTTCCCTTGCTCCAAAAGCGAGGGGTAATTAACGGCAGCTTAGTTCGCGACTGCCGGAGATTCGGATCCCCATAATCAATAAACCCCAGCCTACCCTAGGCAAGGGGAATCTGTAATCCTCCTGACAAGCGCGTGCGTATTCCCATCTCAATGGGGTGACCAAAAACACCCTACAGATTCTGGCACGCCCGGTGGGACCTTTCTCTCCTCCCATATCTCGGGTCAAGCGTTCATGCGAACTCATTTAACATATACACCGATGTTTGTACTTAAGTAATGTTCCTTTTATGCAGCAATCAACTTTCAACGACAATGTCTCCCAAGACGAATTCAGCTTCCAACGCGACCCCGATCTCGTATGTGGTCAAGATCAATGCTCGTGTGGTTCTCCCCGCAAGCCTCAGTCGACAGTGGGAGGAACTGCCCCACCAATTTGGCTCCGTCATCATTTACCCTGCCGGAAGCGCTCATCTGGCAGAAATTCTGGTAAAACAGGTGGCCAAACCGGTCTGAAGGGGCAAGAGGCCGAATGTTGTGATCGCTAAGGCACCACAACCGAAATTTAAGACGGTGTCTGAATGACTCTCTGGTACTCCAGCTGGGGGAAAGACTTCCGGTACAAAGGGAAACATCAAACGTTGCGGACGAGCTCAGGCGATGACTTCAACAAATGCACAATCAGGCGTATCTCCAAAGCCCTCCATCGCCCGGTCTACGGCGGCTTCCCGAAGAGCCGTAACCAGCCAAGTGCTCAAAACAAAAAGGCTGAGACAGAAGCGGCTCAGGTATCGAGCTAACAAGAGGGCCAGGACTCCGGCCAAGTGGAATCTTGTGAGGTTCCAACAGTAGGGTTACTCCGCGACGACAGCTGAGTCGGCCGTAAAAATCAGCAATTCCGTCGAACCTCTGAAGTGGGTTCAGAAAAATGCCATGACCGCCAGAATCAAGAAGACAGCGGTCCGAATGTCGCTACAAAGAGACTTGTCCCGACCCCAACAGAAAAAGTATGGCACTGTCTCTTCAAGAATCTATCAGGCGCTCTGTGCCGCGCGAAAACAGCGGGACAAAACCAAAAAGGAAGCGTCAGCACCATTCAAGAATCCGGCTAGGCCAGCCGCCTTCAGTCGACTGCCCGTTACCGAAACAGGAGGGTCAAGATAGCGGTCCATGAAATCATCCGTCGATAATAAAAAGACGGCTGGATATGTTATCCATACGGTTTATATGGCGGGCGGGCTCCCTAGCGACAACCTTCGCAGCAAAAGCAAGGATGGGGCCACTACATCCCAAGCCCAATCTGGCTTGAATGTGGTTGCCGCTTCCCAAGAACAGCCGTCTCCGCTGGATGATGAAAACCCTCTCGATGAGGATGATAGGCAAAAAGACCCCTCAGTCCATGTAGAGTCAAGCTCGGACAGTGAGGAAGAGCCGACTTTCCGCCCCAGGACCGCAGAGCAAAAGCTGCTTCAAGAGCTTCGAAAACAGCTCAGGAGCAAAGATAAAGAGATGGCCAAGCTCTATTCTAAAATTGAACGTTGTGATGCAGCTTATGGCTCAAATTGCTCGAGCGCCTCCCAATCAAGCATAAGTTTCCACTCATGAGCCGGGTGATGACAATCCGAAGCAGCCGATGCCTGTCCCTTTAGGTCCAAGATTGGTCGAGCCGCACGAAAATCGACCACATTCCGCTTCTGGGGACGCTTTGGCCCCAAATAGCACTATCCTGCTAACACAAGATCGGATAATGGATTTGGTCACCAGCAAGGTTAAAACATTGGTGGCCGAAGCTGAAACTCAGAAAGAAATTGGCAGTAGTGGGCGGCCATATCCCGCACAGTACGATCTGATCGAGTTCCCGAGTGGCTACGTCATTCCTAAGTTCAGAAGATTTGACGGGACGGGAAATGCAAATCAGCACGTCGCCCACTTTAAGGCATCGTGCGGAAATACAGGGGGCAATGATGCGCTCCTTCTTCATCAGTTTGTCAACAGCCTGATCGGTGTCGCTTTCGACGGGTACGCGAGTATACCAGACGGGTCCGTCATTACCTTTGCCCAAATAGAATCTCTGTTTTGGCAAAGATTCATGAGTGTCAGTGATAAAATCTCCATTGCTGGCGTTGTGAGGACCAAGCCGGGGAAGATTGAAAGCAACACCGACTTTATCGCCCGATGGCATAATCTCACGGTCAAGTGAGAACAGCCGCTGGAGCAGGACTAGTCCGTCAGCCTCCTCGTTGGGAATCTCAGCAATTGGATGGTCCCGTTCTTATGTGTAGTAGGCCTAAACATTTCAGGAGCTAACCAAGAAAGTCCAAATGCTGGAACGCTCGAAGCAAGAGTCCCCTCCGGACTCTCAGAAAGACAATACTTGGAAAAGTAAGAGGGACGAGAACCGTAGAAGCGGGAATTCCAGCAATACCAATATTTTCAATGCGTCTGACAATGAAGAAAAGCGAAGGGCAGGAGAATCCAAAACCAACCGGTCTCGAAAAAGCCAGTGCTGGGAGGAGAAGGGCCTTTCCTAGAGGAGAAAAAGAACAAGGTTTACTCTTTCAGGAGGGACAAGATCCTAAAGATATTCAAAGATGCCCTGAACAACGGTCTACAATTGCCGGAGTCGAAAAGACCTCATGAAGAAAAAATGACCGACAATTCTCTATATTGCCCATACCACCGAGTAGTGAGTCATGCAATCGAGGATTGCTATATCTTCAAAGATTGGGTCGAGAAGCAGTACAAGACTGGAGAGATCGAGCTATCCAAGAGTGTGTTGGTGAACAATCAAGTTGCAACCACCAACTTTATACAAACGGAAGCTGAAGCCATCTGGGAGCAGACAGCTGAACCCGCTGCCTCGAGAAATGTACCCGACTCGCCGCATCCAATTTACTATTCTTTGCAGGATTCTTTGCAAGTTTGCTAGAAAACGCTAAAAAATTGACTAACCCGTATTTGTTGTAGTGCTGTGCTTAAATATAAAAAAACGATTGTTTGATTCTTATAGAATTTTTATTGAATTGCGCATTGCATACATTAATACGGACTTAAGGGCAAACGAACCCCACAACATACGGTAAAGGATTTCATCACTTTTTCCGTGGCCCACAAATCACGAACTGTGCATAACGTATACGCACACAAATTTTTAAAAGAAATTAGACTTTAAGCCTTAAGGACTTCGCGCTCACTAGGAGAAGTTAACTGTGTTTAGAACACCGCTTAACGGTATATCGTTCACGGGATGTCTAGGAAAGTGTTAATGGCGAAACCGCCAAAAGAGAAAGATTTATTTAATTAAGGATCTTCGCGAAAGCGTCGGAAAACCTCCCCTTATCTCTGCACTAACCTGGTCTCGTGATCAGTATATCTTGAGCCCGTTTCTCGACACAGTTTTACCTCGACAATTAAGTTCTTGAGCAGGTCTAGTTGACATAGGTGAACCCTAGACCGATTAGGTGTGTGGTATTTTTGTGTCGTGATTGTTTTTGTCCAGATTCTTTGTTGTATATTTCATTCTTTTGTTAATAACTAACTTGAAAAAAATATTTAAAAAATAAAAAAATCACATTCTTTTTCCCCTCCTTTTCTTTTCCTTTCTTTCTTTCTCTCTTCATATCATGGATACCCCACATCGGAAAACTCTTGCCGAACTTTGGTACCCACAACCAGACATTATTTCCTACGGTTCTTGCTTTGGTCGAATTTCGAACGACCCCTCCATGCCCAAAATTTCATTGAAAGATCGCATAGACACGTCTAGGACAAACACTTGCCCTCTGCAATCCACTTTGTATCAACCTTTTCAACCTCCCCCACCCTCTTATGTTGATACCCCTTTTGCAAGTCGTCCTTTGACCATTGCTGAACATATTGAACAATCTCGTAGCCGATCTTTCACTCCTTTCACCACTTCAAATTCTTGGAATCAACAATTCTATTCACCTTCTTATCCAAATGTCGATCCTACTCCTGTCCAACCATTCAATTCCTATCCATCCTACCCGAATTTTGCACCTTCCCTAGACATTGCTTCTTCACAGCCTTTTGGGGATTTCCAGTATCCAAACAACTTCGAATCTTTTACTGAAACCCCTTCACAACATATGTCTAGTCTGGAACAGTCGTTGGAAGACTTCCGGGTAGCGTCGTACCAACAGATGATGGATTTGAATGAGTCCATGGCCGCCCTCGTACAACCTAGTGACCCGGTAGCTAGTTTCCAACTAGCTCCAAATTTTCAAATATATGAAGAGGCGGTATGACAGGTTAAGAATTTGAGCGGAGAGAGTGGGCTGTACACCCTTCCAAATCAAACCTACCCGTTTCAACTTGAATCCCACAACTCCAGTTTTGAATGGCTATCTAGTGTTCCAAACGATTCACCGATTGAAGATAGAAGGATTAATGAGTTGTGCGACTTTGTAGTGTTTGATTTACCATATTGTGAAGGGTCCCTTTCAAGTGAAACCAATCCCAACCCTTTTGACCTCTACACCTCCATCTTAGAACCAAAATTAATTGAAATCCATGCTTTTGATGAGGTGTGTGAGAATATTGATTTTCACTTGATTGAGGATATTGACGCCGGGAATATTTTGGATGATGAACCCACAGTTTTGGATGAGTTTTTCTCTCCAATTCAACATCCCGAGCCATTAACTGTTTTTCCCGAACTCCATATGCGTCTTGATTTTGATGAAATATGCATGGATGAGCTTAACTTTAAGGAAAATTTTGAGGATATTCTTGAGGATGAACCAGTTTTGCTTGATGAGTCGGATATTCTAATTCATCCTATCCCTTTCATTGACTGTGTACACCCTCCTGAACCTTTAACTGTTACCATTCCTCAAACACTTCCCTCCATTCTTTCCATCGTTCCGACCTCGCGAGAAACCGTATCACATTCATTTCCTGTGTCTGGTTTACCAAGTTCGGCGTACCCAGGTTTTCTCACGAATCTTGAGAGATTTGACCACATTTTTCGACGGGTTAATAGATTAGCACAAACGCTTCTTACACCTCGGTCATCACAAATTGTGCTAATCTATTCACTCCATTTTCACCCTCAAGTTCGTACTCCGTTTATTTTTCCCTTCCACCATTCTTCTTCTCATATACCGAGACCGTATCCTGCTTCTATCTCCATACGGTCTCGCGTATTCTCCATTTCTTTCCTCTTCGCCTTCTTTCACCAGCCACTGCTTTATAGCGATAGAATTTTTGAATGGTTGGTGCTCACTTTTGGCCTGTGTAAGGCCTTGTATAGATTGATATTGTTCTTTCCCCCTTAATCCTGAACTTCACCGCTTAAACAGTGGAAACACTGTTTCACTTAAGTTTGGGGGGGACCTTTTTGTGTATATATTTTTGGTTTTCTTTTTTCTGTTTTGTATAAAAATTTCCTTAGGGAGCGCCGACAATTTTGACCCTCTTGGTGTAGCCTGACAGTGAGGGCACTGTCAAGTTTAAGTTTGGGGGTGTGCTCGGTAAGCTTTCTTCCTTCGCATTCATTTGTATATTCTGCATTTGTATACTTATTTCAAAACCCATAAAAATCGAAATTTTTTCCAAAAAATATAAAAACTTTGACGTCAAGTTAGCTAATAGGGTAACTTAGATTTTTATTCTGAAAGTTTAGTTGATATGTTAGAAATAACTAAATCCTAAGCTTAGGAATTGAAAACCCTAAAATTAACCCTCATTCTGTTTAAACTTTGGTAAGTATACGTCCTTACAGTTTAGTTTTGAGAAATAGGTAATCTTGAGTTCAGTTCTTTAGTTAAAGTCAAGATGAAGGGAAAGTATTGAAGCCTTACTGAAAGATAAGTCTGAAAAATAGTTTCTATTCTTGAGTCCAAATTTAGAAAGTATATACCTTACAACTGCACATACACGCACCTTGAAACTTAGGATAGCAGAGGATACCTAGAAATACTCTTGCCTGAAAGCCTAGTATGAAAGAAAAAACGGTAATTAAAACTAAACACCAAAAGAGCATCATTGAAAAAAATATATATCCGGTCTTGAAAAGAAAAAGAAAAAAGAAAAAATAGAATAAATTCAAGACCTAGAAATTGCTATTTACGCTTTAAGCTCACACATTCAGTAATCAGCTGTTAGTGCCTTAAGAAGCATTAATAGTCGCATGAAACGTGTGTGAGCAAATCCGTCCATCATTTAATGAAAAGAAGTAGTATTAGGTATTAGGGCAAGGGTACTATAGCTTGAATTGAATTCTTGAGTGTAGGGGTGCAAACTTACACACACGTAGGGGTATACAATCGATGTTTGGATAAAAGGTAGAAATGAAGAATATGACTTATGTTTTCTGTAATGTTGATAAAAATCCCTGATTGGAGACCGCACTTTAGAAGGAAAACTCAGGAGAACCAATATCTTTCTAAACTTTTTTGGAACGTATAGGATCTAAAGTTAAATAAATAGGAGGTGTGAAGTATTAGGGTTGAATATTTCTAACTTAGGATAATAGAATTTCTAACCTAGATACTAAACTGTAGGAGTAGAATCGATGTTAACTTATGAAACTAACTTGACGGAATTTTGTGGGTAGTATCCGCTGAAAACCCTCAGGAGACAACACTCCTCCTACTAGGGACACCTAGAGGTTTAACGGCTTGTTGCACGCGCTCAGTGCAATCGCGTTCCCTGCGAAAGTGTGGCTAGGATTTTTTTTTGCTAGGGACGAGTAAAAGATAAGTTTGGGGGTATTTGTTCAGACCAGAATATTGCATTTTAATACCACTCATTCATTATCTATTTTTTTTATATATTGGTACTATTAACCGGTGTTTGCTCAGTAATACAGATTACAGGTGTCCGTGACAAAATACTAGAAATACATTCAAAATCACGGATATATCATTTATGAGCCGACAATGCAACTGGAACCGCAAATCGACCGATATCCCAAGAGTTATTTTGCAAACTGTGTGTGTGCACAATATTTTGGTCCAACACATAGCATGTGTACACACTAACTCTTGGAGCATGGACCATGGACCTAGGGGAAAGCCATGAATCATGGCACAAGTGGGTATGGTGCATTCAATGCATAAAGTGTTGGTGTGATACAAAAATTCAAAGATTCAAACTTCCCTCCAAACTTTTGGTGCATTCAAATTCAAATTAAAGGAAACCAACGGGACCAAAGTGATATTGGGAAGCACATAAGTCAACACACGAAGTACGAGATGATTCCCACTCAACTTGGCCGACCAAACTCCCTCAAAAACCGGCCTGGCCGGCTCCCCTGTCTCCTGTGGGCCCTACTCTCTCACATGCTGTCCCCTGTTGCTACATGGTCTTGTTTTTATTGTTTATTTAATTTTCTTTTTTTGCCTATAAAAGGAAACCATTGGGTAAGTGAGGAGGATGCCAATTTTGCCATTCTTTAGTCTCATTTTGTCCAAGTTTTCTTTTCTCTTTTCTTGTAAATAGCTTAGTCCCCTTGAATTCTTAACCTTCTCTTGATCCTTCAACCTCTTCATTGAGCTTGAAAGTTTAAGGGTTGGTTATTGATCTCAAAGGTTGTATCATTTTGGAATCAATAAAGTCTTCTCTTTTGTGCCTTCATTTCACATGAGTTCTTTACCCTTCTCTTGATCTTGCAACCCCTTCATTGGGCTTGCAAGTTTAAGGGTTGGTTATTGATCCTATGGCTTGTCTTGTGTTCCATGGTTCCTAGTTCTCTTTCTTGCTTATTTCTTTCTTGCTTTTTATTACTTGCTTTACATTCATGCTTTACTTTCATGCACTTTAATTACTTGCTTGTAATCTTTTCTTTTCTTTGTTTATCTTTTCTTTTGCTCTTTTTGGTTTGTTTTGTGAATGGTTGTTAATATGTGTTGTTAGGAAAAGAGAAAGATATTGTAAGTTAATGTTTCGTTCCTTATTTCCTTTTCCCGTCTTTTCCATTTTGAAACTCCGCCCAAACCTTACGCAAGCGCTCCATTAGGTCCCCTACCCTACCAAGGTAAAGGTGATTCCTAACCGCGACCAGTTGCGTTCGGATTGGCCGGAGGCGAAAGCAAGAGACAAGAACGGAAGGACAAGGGTCAATAAGCCGGATTCCACGAATACCGTGCTTAAATCCCCTAATCCACGTTGTTGCCGATTTCTCTAGCTTCATTTGTTAAGTTCGGCTCAAAGGACTTGAATACGGAATCCATTAACTTACACTATCCTAACGATTCCTAACAAGCTTTACTTGTGCATAAAACACATAGGGTAGATATGAACAATTCCGCCCACGCGCATTAACTCGTTACGACAAGAACGTAAAACGCTCCATCTGCCCGTGGATCGACCCGTGCTCAACCGGCTAGCTGCAAAGCGACACCGTCTTGATTGCGGTTAACAACTTTAATTCTTTCAATCAGTCCACAAGCAAAACGGGCAGGATGAAAACCCGAAAGGGCTCCGTGAGTAAAAACAGCAGGACTGCCGGCGAGTTTGTGAAAACCCGAAAGGGTGCAAACTCGTGAAAAGAGATAAAATACACTCGCAAAGTCCTCTCGACCTTGTGAGGAGAAAATCCCTGCATGAGATCCTTACGACTCACAAAGGAGAAACACACTTAGGAATCCTCATGATTCCTAAGGAGAACATACACCTGCGAGATCCTCTCGACTTGTAGGGAGAAAATGCTTTTATGAGACCCTTACGGCTCATAAAATTGGATAGGGACCTAAACCTGTCTCCTGAGCCATCGCTCCCCAACGGGCAACGGCAAATGATGAGTCGCTCCTGGCATTTCGCTTCAATGTTAGCGGTGCTGATGCCGACCAAAAACCCAAATCCCAAGTCCTCTCGGGGTAAATGATGAGTTGCTCCTGGCATTATTCCAGTGCAGCAATGCTAATTCCAAACAAGATCCAAATTCCAAGTCCCCAAACGGCGAATGATGAGTCGCTCCTGATATCATATTCCAGTGCAGCGATGTAGACGCCAACCAAAATCCAATCTCCCAAAATTGTCCCAGCCCTACGGTTGGTCCCCAAGTTGACTACCGTATACAATCCACGGGCTCAAATAATTCTCATCATATCCATACCCCACCGCAATCACCAGTTACGCGGCTGGTCTCCGCCTTTGGAATTATTCTCCATTTGGGAAGACCCACTCATGTGTCCTCACGATACATGAAGAGAACAAACTTACGAGATCCTCACGACTCGTAAGAAAACACCTTCGTTGGATCCTTACGACCCACAAAGGAAAAACACACTTGGGAGTCCCCACGACCCCTAAGGAGAAAGTACACCTACGAGATCCTTTCGACTCGTAGGGAGGAAATGCTTTTATGGGACCCTTACGGCTCATAAAATTGAAAAGCCTTAGGTGATAGGGACCTAAACCTGTCTCCTAAGCCATCGCTCCCCAACAGGAGAAGGCAAATGATGAATTGCTCCTGGCACATGTGCTTCAGTGTTAGCAACGCTGATGCCTACCCTAACCCCAAAATTCTAAACTCCAATCCAATAGACCCCTAAGTCTTTAAACTGGGAACATATGATCCCTAAGTCGTTACACTGGGAACAGATGATCCCTAAGTCGTTAAACTAGGAATGAGGGAAATCCCCTCACAGCAAATGATGATTCGCTCCTGGTACCATATTCCAGTGCAGCGGTGCTGATGCCAAACCAAAACCAAAACCCCCAAATCCTATCATGGCAGATGATGATTCGCTCCTGGTACCATATTCCAGTGTAGCGGTGCTGATGTCAACCCAAATCACATCAAATCAGTAAAACAACCAATGACCTCCCTGGAAGAATCAAGCTCCACCTCGGAAACGAGTCAACTTCATCCCTGACACCGCAAGAAGCGGAGCAAGTAAAATCCAGCACCGACCGTCCACGTCGCAAAAATGGGCATCATCTATTGGGATGCGGCGGCGCCCCGGCCGTCTAAACGGACGCCAAATGCGGAACAAAAACTTTTTACGAAACCGGCGCTACCGCGACCAAATACCCGGATTGTTCCATTGACCGTAAACTAGTAATATGTAAACGGAGTTTGGAAAGATTATACCGATCGATCCGTGTCCTTCGGTCTTTAATCTCCGCACCAAGCTCCCCGCTGCTGCCCCGACGAAGTCCGCTTCCCGATCTCGCTCGTCGATATGGCACCACGTCATTGAATCTTTATACGGGCTCCCGCCTCGAACCGAGACAACTCGGACATGAAGTTTGCAAGCCGACATGTCC
Source organism: Agapanthus africanus (assembly GCA_030015575.1). Classification (NCBI taxonomy): domain Eukaryota; kingdom Viridiplantae; phylum Streptophyta; class Magnoliopsida; order Asparagales; family Amaryllidaceae; genus Agapanthus; species Agapanthus africanus. The sequence continues at coordinate 165,334,496 of CM057349.1, forward strand.
AAGAATGAAGTAGAGAGTGTAGAATATATTGTCTCAAGGCACCCAAGTGATTGGGTAGAGGTAAATTGAAGTTGCCATGGAGTGAGAATCAAGTGAGCATGGAAAATTTCTATGGAAAAATTATCCTTCTTCAAAAACATGAGCATTTCCATCAGGGCCGGCCACTTATGTGCTCTAGGGATTTCCTAAATTGGGCTCTGTTGAAATCAAGTAGAGAGGTGAGTGCTGAGGTTTTAAATTGGTGAGCCTGAGGATTTTTTGAGTGTGTATATTCAATTAATGAAACACATTAATTAAATATTCCCACACCAAAACAAAAAAAACCAGCACACCCCTCACCCAATCAACATGCTGCCCATGTTTCTTACTATTAAGCCATACCTATGCTGCCCCATGCCAATCACAAAAGGACAGAAAAATGGGGCAAAGTCAAAATGCTCACAATGATTAAACACGGATCAAGATTTTTAAGACGGAAAAGGAAACTGGCAACTCCGAAAGTAATCTCGTAACGAGTTACGAGATTATCTCTCAACTGTAAATACATACCCACATTTGTATTCCGACCGAATACGAATGCAATGAGACAAAAATATACCTACAAAATATAATACTAGGATCCGGCTTAAACAAAAACCCACTAGTATTATCCGTTCGAAACATGACACGTGCAATAGTGCACGTGTATGTTCGAACCCTGCCATAAAACCATATGGCCTCTACAACGTTTCGTCCGAACTTGGGAAACTGTCTGTGGGGGACTCTAATGAATCATCAATACACTGGCACTGGGTATAACTGTTAGTTATATGTATGCCCTAGAGGCCATTACTGTACATGAGATGTATATTGTAGTGGATGCTGGGACATATATAGGTAGGACTTTCTTGCTCGACATGATAGTACGCTATCTGGTTGCTCTTTATCTTAACATGTATACTTATTGTCTCTCTGTTACATGTTGATAAATCCCTTAGGATGTGTACTCGGCTTCCAGGACTATGATGTAGATCGTACTAGTGGGGCCTGGGTAGTCCATGAGTACATCCTTCAATGTTCCTAGTCGTAGGAATCTCGAGACGGGGCATCGGTATTCCAGAGTAGAATAGCGTATATCTTCTCGACCCATGTGATGGGCAATGGATGATCCCATATCCATTGGTGTTTGACATTAGAGACGGTATGCAGGTGCTCAGTGGAGACTGGGTACACTGAACGGACTCGCCGAGAACTCCCAGATGGTATTATACCTCACATCAGATGGCAGTTCTCTGGTGATACTGGTACAGCTTAGTCTGTTGACCCGAGATCGTCATAGAGTCTTGTGTGTCTCCCACTGTGCTTTGATTTCCACCCTACCACGGCTCTACTGAGGCGTGCAAACAGATGGTTTTTAGGTACAGTCCCGATTCACATGGAGGCAATGAGCGATAGGAGGGGATTCGTCTCTCCCGGTATTGGGGGTTGATGTTGTGCTATGCTCGACTGGCCATAACTGGAAATCCCTGGCTAGGGTTGCAGTGATTTACTGGTAAGTGTTATCAGTAGTTTCACGCTTGTTGTGGACCTTACATCGGCATGACTTATCAAGCTGCTGGGGTCTGACGTTTACCACCCCTAGGCGAGATATGCGACATATCAGACGAACAGACCGGACTGTGCGGTAAGTGTTACTGATTGGATTTACAGGAGTGTGAGCAGGCTTGCTCGTTGATCTTCTGATCGCTCAATACCCGGGTGGCTATTACGTTTAGCAGACCGCTTGCGGTTTGTGGGTGATTGATATGATCACCACCTACTACCGGCGTATTGACGAGTTTTTAGAGTCCTACACAGAGGTTTCCTGGCTCAAGCGAAACGAAATAGGAGCGCATATGAGATATGTGCGGGACCGAGAATAATACCAGTATGTGATACTGAATTCTATTCTCGCGATTTGTATCATCGTACGGTTATATGAGATATAGTCGGGTTACCGAATCAAGTGTTGATTCGATATATTTATACACTTGATATTAGTCGGTTATATGCGATATGACCGGATCATTAAATCAAGTAATGATTTAATGATTTAATGTATAATTATATATTTGATATATTACTTTACATTAACTAGTATTTGTTCACTTAATATTGATTTTCTCACTTAATGTGCACAAGTTGTATATGTGATATATGTTTGTGCACTAGTTTGTATCATGATTGATGATACATGCAAACTTGGGTGTGTGTATGACTTACACCATGTTTAGGTTAATGGTTAAGGTTTTTATTTATTTAGTAATTCAAAATGGAGGCTTTCTTTGTTTTGTCTTGAAGCTTCATGAAGCTTTTAAGCATCTTTGACAAAGTCTAACCATTTTGTTTTGCATGAGATTTTCATTAACCTAACCATTAACTTAAACTCTAGTTTAGTCTCTACATAGGTTAACTCACCCATGGTTGCATCATGATAGACTTCACTTGATTATTCCTTTTAATTAATTGATATTCTTATTCTTTCTTCTTCTTCTTCTTCAAGAAGAAGAAAAGCTTGCTAGAAAATTTTCAAGTGAAGAAAAAGAGTGAGAAATCCAAATCTAAAGTGAACCCACTTCCTATTTCATCATCCTCTACTACTTGCCATTTAGTTTAGGGTGTTCTCTTCACAAAGTTCTTGACCTAGTGAAGATGGAGCTTGAGTTTGAGTCTCCTCGACGTAGATCATTTTCGGCCTCGAAGTCAACGACCTAGCCCGCTCATTTCTCCAAAGAAACCATCGCTAGAGTCAGGGATCCCGATGATCGCAGTGAAGGGACATCAACACGGAGCTTTAGAAGTGAAGGACCGGATTTACAAAGGTTTTAATCCCTTTCACTTAGTAGTAAAGTAGTTTACTTGCTAGTTTTCGCCTTATCTCTAGTAAACGATCTAGATTAGGGTTGTTTGGCACATCTATTTTTTTTTGAATCGGGCATGGTTCATGCCTTGTAGAACCTTGTTAGAGTTCCTAGGAACTCTACAATAACCATTAGCACGTCAGAGGTACTAGCTGTACGTAACGGTTGCCCATGTATTGATCGGAAGGGAAGCTGACGAGCGAACTCATCCAGAAACCCTACTAAGCTTGACAGTGACAATATCCGCACAGTCCGGTCCGTTCGTCTACGAGTATCGCATATAGGGCCTAGGGGGCTGGTAAACGTCAGACCCCCAAAAGCGGTATAAGTCGTATCGGAGAGTAGCCCAGAACACCCTGAGAAACTACTGGAATACCTACCATTAAATTTCGATTACCCTGGCCAGGGATTTCTTGTAATGGCTCTTGATTGATACGAATTCTCGGTGTGTATGTAGAAAATGTATAGAAATCACAACCAAAAATATTTTTTGACCGCAATCAATAACGGTGTCGTATGTAACGTGTTAGCGAGTGCGGATCGTCCACAGGGAAAGTGAGATCCGTTCGAATTTGAATTAGATGAATTGAAAATTAAAGAAAAGAGAAAAGACAATTCAATTCAAGATTTATAAAATTGAAGTTCAAGAATTATCTAGATCTAAATCTAATAACAAGAAAACATTAAAATCAAGAATCAAGAATTGATGATTTCCAATCCAATAATCAAGAATCGAAGTGAGGCTCGTAGGAATCGATTGAATCTATAGACGTGATGAAATCTATTGATTACGTTTTCTTATCCATTAATGATTTGATACTAGATCGATGACGATTAATCGAGGTTTAAGGATCTTTCGAAGAAACTAGGGTTTCTTTATCTCATCCTTTGTCTTTTCGATGAATCTCATTCAAAAACTAGCCTCTAGTAAATTCAAGAATCGATCGTGGATCATTAATTAAGAGCGAACACAATCAAGAAAGTATCGCTCGAAACTAGGTTGCCGATTTTTCAATTTACTAAAGTTTACAAAACTTATAGGAATTAAGAATCGTTTCAAGATCTAATCATCTTCATCTATTGATTCTTTCGACTCCTTCACGAGCGGAGTTTTACTCAAACATCACATCAAATAACACAATCACAAATTGAGATCTAATCATGATGCAAGAATGTAAAGAAAGCAAGATAAAGAATTTCACCTTTTATTTATCAACAATTTTGTTACAATTCTCTCAAGATCTACAATTAGGAAAGAACTCGATCGTCGATTTGGTTTCGCTCGTCTTCGTGAGTCGCGGATCGTCTTGGACCACTTGCTCAGATGAAGATCGGCTTCGCTCCTAAAAGGTTGAAGAATTCTCGCTTGATTTGTACTCGGTGTTCTTGATTTTGGCTTTGAATTTTGAATTGGGGATTAGGGTTACAAGTTGTGTCACTCAACTTGTATTAGGAATTGATGTAATGGTTAATGAACAACCCAAAATCCTAGATCTAGGTTTCCTTTTATAACCATCTCAACCCTAGATCTAGAATTCAAAATTCAAATTTCCCTCCAAAATGAACCACTTTTCCCTCCAAAATGAACAACTTACCACCTCATTTGAATTTTCCCTCCAAAATGAGGTTGTTAGAAAGAATCTTCTAGAAGAAGTTTGTTGGAAGGAATATTCTAGAATGAGGAATATTCTTGGGTAAGGTTGTTAGGCCGAGCCTTCTGGATGAAGCCACGTGGTGTTTCTGGAATCTTCTGGAAGCAGTTGCCGTTACAGGAAGCACGTGAGGAAATTCGAAGCGCTGACGTCACTATACAGCCGCGGATCTGCGGCAGGAATGGCCTTTTGGCCGCGGATCCGCGGCTCAATGAAGGCTTCTGTGCATAATCTTTCTGGAATATTCTTTCACTGACATTGTGGTACTTTTCTCATGTGTAGAATCTCATTTTGCTTTCTTTATTTCTGCCAGATCTCAAGTCTTGGACTTAGCGTATTTTTACCAGCACTTTTCACAGTTTCGGCTCTTTTCCTGGAATTTCTTGCACAGATTCTCGAGACAAGTGTTGCGCTATACAAAGATAATGCGATGCCATGATAAACACTCAATTTCCCTCAAAATGTCGGTTTTAATATATAACACAAGTTATTTGGTATTTTACAGACAAATTGCTAATATGTGCTATATTCATACCGAACACCTTTAGATGATTGCAAATAGTAGGGAAATTGATGTGTTAAAAATGCAATATTTTCGACTGATCAAATTCCCCCAAACTTATTTTCGGTCATCTCGAGCGAACTATTTTATTGAAAAGAGAAGGAGAAAATAAAGAAAGAGAAAACTTAACTAGCACACTTTCGTAGGCAACACGATTGCACTGAGCACGTGCAACAATCCTTTAAACCTCTAGGTATCCCTAGTAGGAGGAGTGTTGTCTCCTGAGGGTTTTCAGCGGATTGCACCCACAAAATCCCATAATAAAAGGAAGACCGTGAATATTACATATAAAGACAAGAATTGTAAAAGAAAGACTTTAAAAATTAGAGTTTTCAACTATGCTAGCTTTTCGGTTGTCATGAGCCCTATCTTAATAGTCATGAAAAAATGTTAGAAATCACATCCTCCCTCAATAAAACACCGTCTTTATTCTTCATTCCTATCTTTCTTCCAAACATCGATCATATAACCCTACGTGTGTGTAAAGAACATCCCTACACCCGGAGAATTCAATTCAAGCTATCATACTCTTGTCCATCTGCCTCAGTATTTTTTAATTAATGAATATTTAGATGAATTTGCTCACACACTTTCATGCGACCGTTAATACTTCTTGAGGTACTAACCGACCGATTAATCATGTGCTTGCTTATTAGGTGTATTTTCCTCGTCTTGCACCACCTAAGGCTTAGCAGTGACTCCCAGACCAGTTGGTCTAAGGCACTAGGTGATGAAGCACCCTCGCTATATTTTTTTATTGGTGCCTTGGCGATAACAAAACCAGTGTTCATTTTTCTTCACCATTTTATATTTTCTTCATTTTTTTTATTTCCTTCATACTTTGGCTTTTAGACAAGAGCATTTCAAGGTATCCTCTACTATCCCGAGTTTCAAGACGTGTGTAAGTGCGAATAGTAGGGTATCAACGTTCAAAATGTTTGGCTTCCAGAATAGGAACTATTTTTCAGACTTATTTTTATCCTCAGATTAGTGACTTCTTTCACCTTACTAACCCTTGGGACAACGGCTCATAACTACTTATTACTAGTTCGTATAAGAAAACTTCTAATTTTCTTGGTTTTCTTAAATTTTTCTAATCTTTTGGATGTAATTTTTCACTATCTAATCTTTTATTATCTTATTTATGTACAAATTTTTTTTCATTTATATATATATATATTTTTGAAAATTTTTAAATTTTTATAGGTTTTCAAATGTTTTGTGCTTATGCAAAGTGATATGCAAATGATGCGAAAATAAGCACAAACCTCCCACAAACTTGTTTTCAACAGTGTCCTCACTGTTGCCATCCGCTATATCTCGAAAAACCTGTAAGCTTGGGAGGAAATTTATTAATGGAGGCAAAATATTTAAGTGAAGATTCTCCCCCAAACTTATTTTTGGCTCATCATTTTGTAAAAATTTTCTTTTTAGGAGCCAGATTATACCCCCCCCCAAACTTGAGTTAAACCATATTAAGCTTTTAAAAATCACAAGAGGAGGTCAAGAATCATTGGTCGAGGCTAAGGTTTGCAAAGACCGAAGGTCAACACCAACCATTCGAAGATTTTATCAATACAGTGCATAGGTTGGTGGAAGAAGAAGTGGGGACAAGGTAAGCGGTGGAATAGAATGTGTTTGCGTCTCGTTTTGGAGAGACGATGCAGTGAATGTGATGGATTGCTCGCATTCTTTTTACAGTTCAGAAGAAGGGGTGGAGGTTCAATTTCAATGTTTTGATGATGATTCATCTCAACACCCGTGTCATTCAAAAATGCGGGTTCATCAGCGAAGATCTCCTCAAAAGTCCCATCAATACCCCGAAGAATAATATCATCACAAGGCGCGGGGTGATCTTCAGACTCTAAAAGCAGTTCATAATCGGTGTTAGTTGTTGACCCGGATATCTCAGTGGAAGAGTCCGTATGTGTATGATACATAGTTGGGTCAAACAACAACGAATGAAAAGAGTCAAGATCAGTATCACGAGGATCATCAAATTCGCTGCTGTCGACATCCATTAAGTCGACAAAACAGACCTGAGCAGTAGGTTCGGAGGGTACACTTCCCAACTTGTAAATGTTCAGCTCAATTGACCTATTCCTGAAGGATAGGGTCATAGAACCGTTACGACAGTTGATGATAGCATTGGAAGTGGCCAAAAAGGGGCGACCAAGAATCACCGGAATTTGATTCCGTGGGTTTGCTACAGGCTGTGTATCAATTACAATAAAGTCTATAGGGAATACAAATTCCCCGATTTTTATTAACACATCCTCCAGTTCACCCCTAGGTTTGGTGATTGATCGGTCAGCCATCTGGAGAGTGCAAGGAGCTAGTTTCAACTCTCCGATCCCTAACTGCTCATAGACTGAGAAAGGAAGCAGGTTAACACTTGCGCCAAGTTCAAGTAGAGCACGATTGATGTGTTTTTCCCCGATAGAAATGGAAATAGTAGGATAGCCAGGATCCTTACGTTTCCTCGGTAGTTGTTGGGGGAAAGCTGTGTCTACTGTCTTTACCATGAATATCTTCTTGGGCACTTGAGTCTTCCTCTTTCTAGTGCACAAGTCTTTAAGAACTTTTGCATAAGCGGGGACTTGTTGGATAGCATCTAGAAGAGGAATGTTAATGTTAACCTGTTTAAACATTTCAGTGATTTTCTCCATTTGTGGACTCAGTGTGTTTCCACTTAACCGATTCGGGTAAGGAGCTTGGGCAATAAGGTCAGGGTCCAACACTGGAGAAGATCGTGTGGGTGGGAACGATCTAAGAATAGGAGTGGGGATCGTTTTCGGTGTGGGCTGAGGTGTCGAGCCTTGGGGAAAACGGAGAATAGGCTCGGAAGAAGGTGGTGGGGTAGAAGAACTGGGGTCAGAATTAGAAGTAGAAGTGGAAGGAAAAGTCTCAGCCGGGGTATCATTGATAGATTTTTCAGTGTCATCAATCTCTTCCCCAACGTGATTGTCAAGCACTCTTCCAGATCTCAACGTGATTGCATTCACATGATGTGAATAGCCAGGATTGGGCAAGGGTTGAGCTGGAAGTTTCCTTTTCTCTTTTGCACTCATTTCGGCTTTTAATTGTGCAATTTCAGCTTCCATCGATTTTATAGTCTCGCTTTGGGACGCAGAGTTTTTCTCGATTTTATCGACGGAAGACTTTATTGTCCAAAGCAAGTTCATGAATGAAAAGGATTCATCAGTACCGGTCAACTGCAAAGGATTAGACGGTGCAGGTGCGTTGACCGGATTTTGGAAGTTTTGTGCTTGGAAGGGGTGCTGACTCAATTGAAGTGGTTGCTGTTGTGGTGGAGGAGCCATTTGAAAATTGTTTTGATTTGGAACCGTGTTTTGATTTTGTGATTGGTTCCAAGCAAAATTAGGGTGATTCCTCCAACCCTGATTATATGTGGAAGAAAATGGATCATTCCTAGGTCTTTGAAAAGCAGCATTGGTATGCTCATGACCTTGAAACGGAGAATTTAGTGGACATTCTTCCGTCAAATGAGAAGGATCAGAACAGCATCCACATACAGTTTTGGAGAGTGACATTTGATTTAGGGAGGCAGCTAAAAATTTATTTTCCATAGTCTCGAGTTTCTTATGTATAGCTGAAATGTCAGCTCTAACTCCTATGGAAACATCCGATTGGTTATTGCCACCCCTAGACGATTGACTCACACCCTCCCACTGTAAAGATTTTTCAGCGAAATCTTCTAGGAATTTCCAGGCTTCCCCATCATCTTTGGTCATGAAGTTGCCTTGACACATGGATTCATGGGTCTGTTTTGTGTTAGGATTAATACCCTCATATATGATTCTGCACAGATCCCATCTAAGGATTCCGTGATGTGGACATTGAACTAACAGATCCTTAAAGTGTTCAAGACATTTTGAAAATGGTTCATTTGGAAGCTGGGTAAATTGATTTATTTCGTTACGGACTCGAGCTGTCTTATGATTGGGGTAGAATTTCTTTAGGAATGCTTTTACGAATTCTTCCCAATTTGAAATGGAATGTGCGGCTGTGTTATACCGCCACTTCTTGGTTATATCGCACAAGGTAAATGGGAGAAGACGAAGACACATAGCATCCACAGAAAGCTGTGAAGTACCCATCATTGCGCATACATTTTCAAATTTGGTGATAAAGACATATGCGTCTTCAGACTCGAGACCGTGGTATTTGGGTAGAAGGTTGATGTATTGGGGTTTAATCTCAAAATTGTCCCCGTTGGCTGGTGGAATGGATAGACAGGTCGAAAGAGGACCTCGCATAGGATAGCACCTCTCTTCGAGAGAGATGCGGGGTAGATTCTGCGCACCTGCGGACGGCGGTAGAGTAGTAGTAAAGAAGTTCGATGGAGAATCGTCCATCGAAGTGGGTGTGGTGGTGTAGAAAGAAGAGGTAAATGTAGAAATATCGACTTCGGGGTCGATCGGGGGAACGCGGACTAAACGGGCACTAGAATCCCGTGTCCAGCCGAGCTTGCACTAAAGGGTTTAGCATAAGTAGCAGCGTTAAAATAATTAGAGAAAATGATGTGATTGGTGTTTGTTTTGAAAAATATACGGATTTTTGAAAAAATGATGCAAATCACAACAAATGCAACAAGCAAAACCCTAAGTCTAGAGGTCACCTAGGTCAAGGCTCTAGACCGTTCCTAACTGCCAAAAGACAAGTCGCAGGATCAATCTTCCACTGCCTCTTTATCTCTCCTGTGGCCAGGTAAGTGCCAGGTAAGTGGGAGGTTCTCCACTACGTAAGTAGTGGGCCTAATTAAGTAACCACTTGCTTTAGACACACTTGCCTTAGACACCACAAAAGAAACGCGGATAAGCAATAATACCCACGACCTTCTTCTGTCCTAAGTGAACGCGACGGTCCTTAGAGTCAAGTCTAGATTTCTTTTAGTTAATGAGGGTAATGCAGATGCAAGTTTGCGATTTTCGGGGCTTAGGAAGGGTAATGAACTCCCCACCTAATCTGGATTTGGCCGTGCCCCTTAAATTCCGTATTAATATGCAAACAACCAAGATCAAACACGCACAATTTTTATTGCTTTTGCGGCGCTGCGAATTAATTGCAAAGAAACCTGCAGCAAATTATTAATGGAGCAGATTGAGGAGGAGATAAGAAAGTTAGGAATTCACCGAGAAATTTTCGTGCAGCGACAAAACAGTACCGCCGCGGATCCGCCGCGGGAGGCTCTTATTGCCGCGGAAACGCCGCGATCCAGAGGAATTCCTGCACAGAATTTTCAGTGTATGCCTCTGTTCACTTCCTGAGCTCTCTGGAATATTCAGAAAATTTTTCCTTAAGCTCCACAGATTCCAGATTTCCTCGCAACAAATCACAATGAATCGTTTAGTGTTTGTGCGAATTTTGATCTAAAATTTTTGATGGAATAAATTTTTCAACTCAAATTTCAAAAACGTACAAATTAGCACACTATCTCCGGCAACGCGCTATTTGATTGATATTCGAATTCTCAGTGTGTATGTAGAAAATGTATATAAATCACAACCAAAAATATTTTTTGACCGCAATCAATAACGGTGTCGTATGTAGCGCGTTAGCGAATGCGGATCGTCCACAGAGAAAGTGAGATCCGTTCGAATTTGAATTAGATGAATTGAAAATTAAAGAAAAGAGAAAAGACAATTCAATTCAAGATTTATAAAATTGAAGTTCAAGAATTATCTAGATCTAAATCTAATAACAAGAAAACATTAAAATCAAGAATCAAGAATTGATGATTTCCAATCCAATAATCAAGAATCGAAGTGAGGCTCGTAGGAATCGATTGAATCTATAGACGTGATGAAATCTATTGATTACGTTTTCTTATCCATTAATGATTTGATACTAGATCGATGACGATTAATCGAGATTTAAGGATCTTTCGAAGAAACTAGGGTTTCTTTATCTCATCCTTTGTCCTTTCGATGAATCTCATTCAAAAACTAGCCTCTAGTAAATTCAAGAATCGATCGTGGATCATTAATTAAGAGCGAACACAATCAAGAAAGTATCGCTCAAAACTAGGTTGCCGATTCTTCAATTTACTAAAGTTTACAAAACTTATAGGAATTAAGAATCGTTTCAAGATCTAATCATCATTATCTATTGATTCTTTCGACTCCTTCACGAGCGGAGTTTTACTCAAACATCACATCAAATAACACAATCACAAATTGAGATCTAATCATGATACAAGAATGTAAAGAAAGCAAGATAAGGAATTTCATATTTTATTTATCAACAATTTTGTTATAATTCTCTCAAGATCTACAATGAGGAAAGAACTCGATCGTCGATTTGGCTTCGCTCGTCTTCGTGAGTCGCGGATCGTCTTGGACCACTTGCTCGGATGAAGATCGGCTTCGCTCCTAAATGGTTGAAGAATTCTCGCTTGATTTGTACTCGGTGTTCTTGATTTTGGCTTTGGATTTTGAATTGGGGATTAGGGTTACAAGTTGTGTCACTCAACTTGTATTAGGGATTGATGTAATGGTTAATGAACAACCCAAAACCCTAGATCTAGGTTTCCTTTTATAACCATCTCAACCCTAGATCTAGAATTCAAAATTCAAATTTCCCTCCAAAATGAACCACTTTTCCCTCCAAAATGAACAACTTTTCCCTCCAAAATGAACCACCTCATTTGAATTTTCCCTCCAAAATGAGGTTGTTAGAAAGAATCTTCTAGAAGAAGTTTGTTGGAGGGAATATTCTAGAATGAGGAATATTCTTGGGTAAGGTTGTTAGGCCGAGCCTTCTGGATGAAGCCACGTGGTGTTTCTGGAATCTTCTGGAAGCAGTTGCCGTTACAGGAAGCACATGAGGAAATTCGAAGCGCTGACGTCACTATACAGCCGCGGATCCGCGGCAGGAATGGCCTTTTGGCCGCGGATCCACGGCTCAATGAAGGCTTCTGTGCATAATCTTTCTGGAATATTCTTTCTCTGACATTGTGGCACTTTTCTCATGTGTAGAATCTCATTTTGCTTTCTTTATTTCTGCCAGATCTCAAGTCTTGGACTTGGCGTATTTTTACCAGCACTTTTCACAGTTTCGGCTCTTTTCCTGGAATTTCCTGCACAGATTTTCGAGACAAGTGTTGCGCTATACAAAGGTAATGCGATGCCATGATAAACACTCAATTTCCCTCAAAATGTCGGTTTTAATATATAACACAAGTTATTTGGTATTTTACAGACAAATTGCTAATATGTGTTATATTCATACCGAACACCTTTAGATGATTGCAAATAGTAGGGAAATTGATGTGTTAAAAATGCAATATTTTCGACTGATCAGCTCTCCTAAACACAGCGCGATCTTACCCCCAATACCGGGAGAGAAGAATCGCTGACGATCCGCTCACTGCCTCCATGTGGCTCGGGACAGTTCCCAACTAAAATCTGTTTGCATGACTCCTTTGAGCCGTGGTAGGGTAGTAATCAAAGCACAGTGGGAACTCACACGAGACAAATAACGATCTCAGGTCGATAGACTAACTTGTACACATGTCACCTGGGAACTGCTATCTGACGATATGTATAATACCAACTAGCATGTTCCCGGCGAGTCCTGTCCGGTGTACTCATAACCTAATGAGCACCTGTATACATCTTAGGTGAACCAACTGACACCAATGGCTTGTAAGACCAGCCACCGCCCCTCGTCGGGGTCTCGACTGTATACACTAGTCTACTCTGGAGTATCGATGCCCTCTCTCGAAACTCCCACGACTAGGGACACTTTAAGGATGTGCTTATAGACCCCAGCTCCCACGTATATGATCACCACCATACTGCCGGCAGTCAAGAAAGAATCCTATGGGCTCTATCAACATGCAATAGTGAACTAAAGCAAGTATACGATGATAAAGACAAACCAAATAGCATACTATCATCTTGAGCAAGACTGTCATATTGGTATAGGTCCTCCCTCAATCATTGCAATCACGTACCTGCGATCCAATAATTGACTTTAAGGGCACTACATCCAACAATCTCCCACTTGCACTTAAGGCTAATTATTGCGATGTCGCGTACTCACAGCTCGTGTGATACCGAACATCCAACTCCTCTACTAATCAGTTTCACAAAGCTCGTTTGTAAAACTATTGTGTTCGAGAAGTAGCCTCAGTGAGTGGATCCGCCCTGATGTTTCTTTCTATGTCTCTCTTTGTCTCAAGTTCGCTGAGAAAGCCATCTCCCGAAATGAGCAATACCTGTCTTAGAATATGTCTGGATATCTGATGGGACCCAGTTCATAAATGAACTCCAAATCCAGCAAACTTCTTAAACTGTATCGTCAACTGAAATTAATTAGTATACTGCGCCATGCCTTCCTCAGTATCCGTCTGGACTACCTGTCCAAACTACTGCCCCTCGTCAGAGGGAAAACTATAACTCTGACAGTCACTCTATCATCCGGTTCACCTTGGAAGCCTGGAATGATAACTGTCTCCCGAAGGAGGCTTTCGTTATCAAATCCCTAGAACAACCACTTATGTTCTAAAACTGCTTCCGAATGTTTCTGCAAGATTGGATTAATATCAACTTATTGCATCTAGTGCAAAAACAACATCTGGTGTGGTACTTGACATCTCATGATCAACTCAATTGCCTAAGCTAGTGATCTGCCAATCATGCACATCCTTCTCCCCTTTAGTCTGTAAGACACCTTTAGAGAGGGTGACTCCATCACCTGCAGGTTCACCACCATACCAGGAGTCGTTCATTCTAAAATATCTTTAGAATACTTTCTAAGTTCCCAGATTGGGAAACCACCCAAATCTAGATCTAAAACCATAGATCTAGTAACCAGAATGCCTGATATTATATCCATATCCTATGTGGAGAAACTACTGTGTGACAACCACAGTATAACCGATCGTAGTGTAGGAAATTCACTTCCTACTATATGTAAGTCATCCAAATACCAGGACTTCACACCCTACTACCTTCTTAACAGACCCATCCCCTATTCTGATGAAGTCAAAGCCCATGACTGTCACATCAAAAATAGATGATCTATCTCCGCTATATCTTCTTTAGTCTATAAATAGACATAAGCTACTTGTCCACTACGCTTCCGCTGCTCCCACTGACTACGACAACTCTCTGGCAGAGTCATATACACGTGCACTTCTAAAACTAGTTTAGAATGACTTTATACTCATTCTCCTGCCGGGTCTCATAATCTGGAACAACAGTAATGGCAAGTCTGGGTAAACAAGAACCTCCCTGTCACCGTCTTTGAGGATACCGGAGTACCTCTCGGGTGCCTGAGGTTACCCACCATATCTGCGGAGTGGCTAATGGAATGTCAAATCTGATTGAATCTTTAGGTCCTATTAAATTTTCCATAATCGTTTGTGGTTCTGGAATCACTTCCAGTTCTACCATACTCCCACTACCGTTTTTCTGAAAAAAATCCATTTTACTAAAACTGTGGCGAGTCAAGAACAATATCACTATTGATCTTCCAGATGGTAGAAAATCAACCCTCGTCAAAGCCCGGGTTAACCCACAAACTGCCATTACAGAAACGTGCCTTGAGTTATCCAGAGTCTGGTTTTAAGCATAAGCCGGACAACTCCCCGTACCTTAACAACGTTAAGATATGAACCATTCTATATACAATATAGAAATAGAGGCACTGATTTAATTAGAAGCAGATTCAAATCATGCAGCTGTCTCCAGTACATGTCTACTAAATGGAGAGAGGCCGATCAACATTACTCAACTTAGGAGTGCGTCCAATTATGAGTAACCTGAAAGAGAAACAAGTTTCTCAAAACCATTACTATCAACTGAATACCATACACAAGTATCTACATCTTCAATCACCTTGAAGAATCCCAATACTTGCGACACCTGGTTCTCTACTTTATTCTTTTACCTATAACTTCTCAAACTTGGACCTTGTATTTCTACGAAACACTCGTCTAAAACTTGGGAAGTCACAAGTAAACAGAATATAGTACGAGTACCAACCCCTCCGTCCTAATGGACACTGAACAACATACAATACTTTGTATAAGTCCCTGAGTTGAGTAACTCAAACTCTGTGCGTCGTAGGTTGAAAACTGTACCCAGGCGATTTCCTCAAATATCACCAATTACAACGAATTCCGATATAATGAGGATGATCACCTAATTCCCAATAACTTACTCCCACTCATCATCTGTAAAACCATACAGATGTGAGAATCATACCTGGTAAATACATACCCTGGAGCAAGTGTCTAATTGGGAAATCAACTTTCAATTAACAATGCACATTGAAACTGAAACATGAAAATGTTTCTAAGGGGTATCTGGGTATTCCTAGTAATGCCTCTTCCATTATGCAGATTCATGACTGTAACCGTATATTTCGTTGCCATCTTTCCAAATCCCTTTATTTGTCTTTAGTCGTTACCTTCTGTACACCATCGTTAGGCTTAATGGTTTTCTTTCTTCCCTACCGTTCAGCACCAGCCTATGGTTTGGAAGAAGACTATCCAATAAGCATAATAGGTGTACTCTCCTAATCCCAAGAGCACTCGCAACCTGAGAGAAGGTAAGGATAAAAGACAACTGAATAAACCTTATTCCTATTTCTCCTGAACCAGAATCCATCCTCGAAAAAAGTTCCTTCGAGTTCGTATATAACCATACGATGGATTTATCTAATGGAATTGGATGTTCGTAGTGATACAGGGTGTTCTGGAGAAATACAAAGGTGAATTAGGAGTGGCGATGAAATACGTGGTTTGGTCGTGAATGATTACAGTCGCAATTTACTTTGCCCTCTTTTTAATCCCTTTATTTGTCTTTACTTATTACCTTCTGCACACCCAACTTAGGCTAATTGGTTTTCTTCATTACCTACCTTTTGGCACCTGCCTATGGTTTGAAATAAGACTATTCAATAAGCGTAATATGTATACCCTCTCCTAATCCTAGGAGCCCTTACAACCTGAGAGAAGGTAAAAGGAAAAGACAACTGAATAATCCTATTCAATCTCTCCAGAACCAGAATCCATCCTCGAAGAAGTTCTTCCGAGTTCGTATATAACCATACGATCGATTTATCTAATGGAAGTGGATGTTCGTAATAATACAGGGTGTTCTGGAGAGACGCAAAGGGTAAAAGAAGGAGTGGCAATGAAGTATGCAACTCAGACAATCCAAAAGCTAGTGTTTTAAGAAAGTTCGGTTAACATGGTCACTGAGTTATAGTCTAGGGTCGGGTCATGGTCGCAGTCAAAGAGAGAGAGAAAAGAAACACTCTGCGTGCACTCAAACCTAGATCAGAATGGTTAATCACTTTATCTAATCAGGAAACCTCCCACTGTTTTCTCAAATTCTCCTCCAAACCTGAAAGAAGAATTAGTCGGGATCACTCGAGGAGTAAACCAACTCATCAGTGGGAATCGGGATCCAACTATCATCACATGATAACGTGATGGAAGCCACTCACGTTATCACACTCCAGAAGGTATGCGCATGCCTGGCAAGTTTCGTGTATGTTTGAAACTCCCGATGTGATTTTTTTACCCCTAGAACCCAAGTGACCTTGACGAATAATCAACAAATCAAAAGGTCCTACTCAAGTTCAACCCGTCATTATCTTGATTGCGTTAAACTTACCCGCATGACCCTTGACGAATAATCAACAAAGTCGTACGACTGTCCTAACCAATCCACATATCCATGTGACAGAAAAGTATTACAGAGCTACCGCACACTACGCCTCGGCGAATAGCAACAACAAACGTAGCACGAATACTAAGCAATACTAATATGAAATGACGGGGGGCTACGGCTGGTTTTTAGGCAAAAAACCTTTAGCGTAATGAACTTGATATCGTTGAAGGAACCGAATATCTTTTTATAAAAATATAGTGGCGAAAACCTTTGCTAAAGAGGTCACTCCCGATGAAGGGATCTCCGCTCTTTCCCCGTCGAATGAGGTGCAGGATATTCCAAACTGAATACCATGATGCAAAGTAAAAAGTAATCGACTATAGTGAAGTTATTACCCTGACGCAAACCTCTGTCCAAGGGGTCACTCCCGATAAAGGGATCTTGGCCCTTGCCTCGTCGAATGAGGTGCTGGATATTCATAACCGAATACCACTATGCAAAACAAAAGAGAACGCCCTTGTAATAACAGCTTTTGAAAAATTGGTTCCAACAACATCAAATATAGGTTTGTTTTTCTTGCATTGATAAGAATCAACGCAGTCCCATCAAATGGTCATACCAGAAAAGAACGAAAATATGATGTACGTATATGCCATCCGCATTTGCCACTGGGTCCCGTCATCACCCGTTATGTTACTTAACTAAGGACAGAGCGGGGACTGGACTAGCGCGGGTGTAAAACATATACAACATCCACTAGTATATATAACAATATATAATAATCGCTCCAGGCATGATAAATGCAACATCACAGAAAAGTAATAAGTATCACAGTACAATACAGATAATCTGGGAACTCCGGGTTTCACAGAGCCGCAACTGAAACCCGACGTTCCCCTGGTCATGTGGATAGCTTGTGCAATGAAAACCTAGACCCCTACGAGTGCGGCAAGTTACCCGTCAAAACTAGAAACAAGGCAGCCCCCTTCAGCAAAGTGAATGGACCACCAAGCACTTCACGGAATCCGGTAACTTGAGCACCCCTTCTTGGGTCAACCTATACCCCCTACGAGTGCGGCGAATAGCCCGCCAATTCTAGAGTGAAGCCCCCTCCGTCTCAACGCCATGAGATGCGGGCCCGTTTCCCTCTAGAACCCGGCTATCCGTGCACCCCACCGCGGGATAATCCTAGTACAGAAAAGAAAATATATACAACGGGTACATCGACCTCAACCCGGTTGTGCCCCAAAAGAATAATATACAAACAGGCAGTGACGGCAGTCCATATGTCGGACGCTTGCCCCGCAATATCAAATGTACAAATAAATCCAAACTGCACTACCATTGCACAGGAGCTATCCACCACGACAAATCCGCAACATCACAGCACAACAAAGAACATCAACGTGAATGTCACGTTCGCAAAACCCGTCTAACAGAACTATAGCAATTAGACAAGTTTTACCGATCGAATGACATTCACGGTCACAGATAGTAATGTAATGCACTGCAAAACTTTAAACAATGTTAGAAATATCGACTTCGAAATAATCCCGAAAAGCCCGAAACAACTAGATAAATCCATATCAAAACTGGGCTAAAAATTTTTGCTTGTGAAAAAAAAATTGTAGTTGAAGAATGAAAAAGAAATGGGCTTTGTGGAATGAATTTGTGAAGGCTAATTAAGCGGCGGCAATTGAAGTGGCTGCTTATGAAATATTAGTGGAGTTCTTTTGTTTTAATGGGCAACTAAAGAAATCCCCCTGTACACAAAAAAAAAAAAAAAAACAACAACAGCCACTTCAAGGCCCACGAATTTTCCTCCACCAAAAAAAAATGGCAACACTCACTTAATTCCCTGCACACTCAAAAACAACAGCAGCCATCTTTTTCAAAAAAAATTCGAAAAAATTCGGAGTTGTTTCGGTTTTGATAAATTTAATATTGTCCAAACAAGCTAGTTTACGGTTAATGGGTGGCTCTGATATCATGTTGGGATGCGGCGCGTCCCGGCCGTCTAAACGGATGCCAAATGCGGAACAAAAACTTTTTACGAAACCGGCGCTACCGCGACCAAATACCCGGATCGTTCCATTAACCGTAAACTAGTAATATGTAAAAGGAGTTTGGAAAAATTATACCGATCGATCCGTGTCCTTTGGTCTTTAATCTCCGCACCAAGCTCCCCGCTGCCGCGCCGACGAAGTCCGCTTCCCGATCTCGCTCGTCGATGTGGCACCACGTCATTGAATCTTTATACGGGCTCCCGTCTCGAACCGAGACAACTCGGACATGAAGTTTGCTAGCCGACATGTCCAAGAATGAAGTAGAGAGAGTGTAGAATATATTGTCTCAAGGCACCCAAGTGATTGGATAGAGGTAAATTGAAGTTTCCATGGAGTGAGAATCAAGTGAGCATGGAAAATTGCTATGGAAAAATTATCCTTCTTCAAAAACTTGAGCATTTCCATCAGGGGCCGGTCACTTATGTGCTTTGGGGATTTCCTAAATTGGGCTCTGTTGAAATCAAGTAGAGAAGTGAGTGCTGAGGTTTTAAATTGGTGAGCCTGAGGATTTTTTGAGTGTGTATATTCAATTAATGAAACACATTAATTAAATATTCCCACACCAAAAAAAAACCCAGCACACCCCTCACCCAATTAACATGCTGCCCATGCTTCCCACTATTAAGCCATGCCCATGCTGCCCCATGCCAATCATAAAAGGACAGAAAAATGGGGCAAAATCAAAATGCTCACAATAATTAAACACGGATCAAGATTTTTAAGACGGAAAAGAAAACTGGCAACTCCGAAAGTAATCTCGTAACGAATTACGAGATTATCTCTTAACTGTAAATACATACCCGTATTTGTATTCTGATGATGCTCAATATTGGTGATCTCCAAGATCTGGATACGTGGCAAATGATGTGTCCCAGAACTCAGAAGAGAGGGCCCACAGGGGCTGATCAGGCCCGACCTACAAGCACAAAGCTGGCTCACCTCAGGGCCCTTGAAAATTGGCCTCCTCGGTCTCTCAGCTCGCCTCCGAGCTACCGCAGGACCAAGATACCTCGGCCCTCTCGCTCGTTCCCGAGCTCTCCCGCCGAGACCATCTTCCTCGGTCCCTCCGACCAACCAACTCCACCACTCACAGGCATAACCGCCGCTCCGCAAATCTCGCCATGCGCAGATTCTCCGCCGGCAACATCCCACGTTCCACGCCATCACGATCCCCATTAACGGGCGATCCGCTCTTTACGCGGGCGTGACGTCGGGAGCGTAACTGCTGGAGAGATTCTCGCGCCTGCTGCTGCATGCCACCACCGCTATATAAACCCTCATCACAGAGGGGTCAAGTAAGCCATTTTTGACTCTTTAAGCCGTTACTCTGCTCAGATCTCATCACTAACTTGAGCGTCGGAGGGTCCTCGGTGGTACCAAACCACCTCGGGACTTCTTTGCAGGTACTCGACACCAACTCCCTCACTTCACCTCTTCCTCCAAAAACCCATTGAGACCCACACGTAACGGAGGATAATCAACTAAGTCCACCACGAGATCAACAGAAGACAACATCTGACGGAGGCCTGAAAAGGAGCTCCATCAGTTGGCGCCGTTTGTGGGAACCGAAACTCCACAAAAAAAAAAGAGTTGGCCTTCCGATCTCCATCCCATGGCAAGCGATCACCCTGAAGATCCAGATACTAGCCCCCGCCTTCCTCTCATCGGAGGCACGGGTGAAGCTCCTCCGGAGACTGTCATAAATGCCCTCGCCGGCCGAATAGACCAACACCCTCTCCCATGACGGGGTTGCATAGAGGGGGCTCTCCACGGCGGCTCGAGGGCCACCTCGCCTAAGGATCTAAGCCCTCACTAAGAGGCAGTCGAGCCCGAGGATCCCTCGCTCGGCTATCCTTGGCGGGTAGCTTCCCTACCGCTACGCCAGGGATCAGAAAGTCCTCCCAGAGGCAGTCGAGCTCGAGGATCCCTCGCTCGGCTATCCCTGGCGGGTAGCTTCCCTACCGCTCGGCTATCCCTGGCGGGTAGCTTCCCTACCGCAACGCCAGGGATCAGAAAGTTCTCCCAGAGGCAGTCGAGCCCGAGGATCCCTCGCTCGGCTATCCCTGGCGGGTAGCTTCCCTACCGCAACGCCAGGGATCAGAAAGTCCTCCCAGAGGCAGTCGAGCCCGAGGATCTCTCGCTCGGCTATCCCTTGCGGGTAGCTTCCCTACCGCAACGCCAGGGATCAGAAAGTCCTCCCAGAGGCAGTCGAGACCGAGGATCCCTCTCCCGGCTATCCCTGGAAGGTAGCTTCCCCCAGAGGCAGTCGAGCCCAAGGATCCCTCGCTCGGCTATCCTTCAGGACAAAAGCCCTCGCCAAGAGGCACCGGGCAGTAACCCTGCCCGGCAAAGGGTCCTTGGTAGGCTTCTTACAGCCCTATAGCTCTTCCCGTGCCAAGAACCAAAGTCCTCCCAGAGGCAGTTGGGTCCTTGCTCGGCTATCCCCGGCTGGTAGCTTCCTACCACAACCGACAGGGATCAAAGTCCTCGGCAAGAGGCACTGGGCAGCAACCCTGCTCGGTCCCCGTCCTGAAGGATCAAAAGCCCTCGCAAGAGGCAACCGAGCAGCTGCCCTGCTCAGTCATCTCCGGCTGGTAGCTCCCTGCCCATGACGCCAGGGATCGAAGCCTTCGCAAGAGGCATCCGAGCGGCTACCCCACTCGGTCATCCCAGGCTGGTAGTTGCCTACCCACGACTCCAGAGATCAAAGCCCTCGCCAAGAGGCAACTGCGCAGCTTCACTGCCCGGCCATCCTTAGCAGGCCTCCCACATCCCCTTCGACGCTGATGGTCTGAAGCCCTCATCGTGAGGCCGTCGAGTTCCTTCTGCTCGGCGTATCCCAAGCGGACATCCTCTTGCCCATTAGACGCTGAGGATCTGAAGCCCTCATCGCGAGGCCGTCGAGTTCCTTCCTGCTCGGCGCATCCCCAGCGGGCATCCTCCTGCCCAACAGACGTTGATGGTCTGAAGCCCTTATCGCGAGGCCGCCGAGTTCCTTCCTGCTCGGCGCATCCCCAGCGGGCATCCTCCTGCCTATCAGATGCTGAGGATCTCAAGCCCTCATCGTGAGGCCGCCGAGTTCCTTCCTGCTCGGTGCATCCTCCTGCCCCTCAGACGCTGATGGTCTGAAGCCCTCATCACGAGGCCGTCGAGTTCCTTCTGCTCGGCGCATCCCTAGCGGACATCCTCCTACCCATCAGACGCTGAGGATCTGAAGCCCTCATCGTGAGGCCGTCGAGTTCCTTCCTGCTCGGCGCATCCCTAGCGGGCATCCTCCTGCCCATCAGATGCTGAGGATCTCAAGCCCTCATCGTGAGGCCGCCGAGTTCTTTCCTGCTCGGTGCATCCTAGCGGGCATCCTCCTTCCCATCAGACGTTGATGGTCTGAAGCCCTCATCGCGAGGCCGTCGAGTTCCTTCCTGCTCGGCGCTTCCCCGGCGGGCATCCTCCTGCCCAACAGACGTTGATGGTCTGAAGCCCTCATCGCGAGGACGCCGAGTTCCTCCCTACTCGGTCATCCCCAGCAGGCATCCTCCTGCTCAACAGACGTTGCGGGTTTGTATCCCTCATAACGAGGCCACTGAGCCCATCACATGCAGCGGATCCGAAGCCCCAACAAGTGACATCAGGTCTATCCAAGTATGAGTAATCCCCCCTCGACTTTGGGGTCATGGAGATGCCTCCTTCTCAGCAGTGCTTGGCACACTCGGCAAGTGATCGAAATCAACTCGACGACCGATCGCTCCACATGTCACGCCCACATTGGGCTGCGCCCCATCAGTCCACAGGTCTGCACACGTCACGTTGGCCATCCGGCGCTCGACATGTGGACCGTCACTTCAGTGGCAGGACGCTCAAACCGGCGCATCTTCCCTAAATGCAGAGATCTCGCCCCGATAAGCTGGCAGAAAAGACAGCTGACAGCCCGGGGATGCATCCCGACGAAACCTTAGGAGGGAGCTTACCCCAGATGGCCCGGCAGTCCACTCTTGACCCGACCCACTAGCTGGTCGGGACAAGAGTAGGGGGCTAATGATGATGCTCAATATTGGCGATCTCCAAGATCAGAACACGTGGCAGATTACATATCCCAGAACTCAGAAGAGAGGGCCCACAGGGGCCGATCAGGCCCGACCTACAAGCACAAAGCTGGCTCACCTCGGGGCCCTTGAAAATTGGCCTCCTCGGTCTCTCAGCTCGCCTCTGAGCTACCGCAGGACCAAGATACCTCGGCCCTCTCGCTCGTTCCTGAGCTCTCCCGCCGAGACCATCTTCCTCGGTCCCTCCGACCGACCGACTCCACCACTCACAGGCGTAACCGCCGCTCCGCAAATCTCGCCATGCGCAGATTCTCCGCCGGCAACATCCCACGTTCCACGCCATCACGATCCCCATTAACGGGCGATCCGCACTTTACGCGGGCGTGAAGTCCGGAGCGTAACTGCCGGCGAGATTCTCGCGCCTGCTGCTTCATGCCACCACCGCTATATAAACCCCCATCACAGAGGGGTCAAGTAAGCCATTTTTGACTCTTTAAGCCGTTACTCTGCTCAGATCTCATCACTAACTTGAGCGTCGGAGGGTCCTCGGTGGTACCAAACCATCCCGGGACTTCTTTGCAGGTACTCGGCACCAACTCCCTCATTTCACCTCTTCCTCCAAAAACCTATTGAGACCCACACGTAACGGAGGATAATCAACTAAGTCCACCGCGAGATCAACGGAAGACAACATTTGACGGAGGCCTGAAAAGGAGCTCCATCATATTCCGACCGAATACGAATGCAACGAGACAAAAATATACCTACACAATATAATACTAGGATCCGGCTTAAACCAAAGCCCACTGGTATTATCCGTCCGAAACATGACACGTGCACTAGTGCACATGTATGTTCGAACCCTGCCATAAAACCATATGGCCTCTACAACGTTTTTCCTGAACTTGGGAAACTGTCTGTGGGGGACTCTAATGACTCATCAATATACTGGCACTGGGTATAACCACTAGCACGTCAGAGGTACTAGATGTACGTAACGGTTGCCCATGTATTGATCAGAAGGGAAGCTGAGGAGCGAACTCATCCAGAAACCCTACTGAGCCTGACAGTGACAATATCCGTACAGTTCGGTCCGTTCGCCTATGAGTATCGCATATAGGGCCTGGGGGGCTGGTAAACGTCTGACCCTCAATAGCGGTATAAGTCGTGTCAGAGAGTAGCCCAGAACACCCTAAGAAACTACTGGAATACCTACTAGTGTTGGGTATATGTATGCCCTAGAAGCCATTATATGATAGTGGATGTATTTATACATGAATATATATATATATATATATCAGTGTACATTCTTGCTCGACATGATAGTATGCTATCTGGTTCTTCTTTATCTGACATGTTGATTTGATCATGCTTTTATTCATTCATACATATTGATAAAGCCCTGAGGATATAGGCTTGACTACTGTGATTATGATGGAGATCATACTAGTGGGACATCTATAGTTTATAAGTATATCCAGAAATGTCCTTAGTCGTAGGTGTATCGAGACGGGGCATCGATATACCAGAGTAGACTAGCGTATATGATACTAGACCCATACGATGGGCGATGGATGTTCCCACATTCATCGATGTTTGACATCGAGATCGTATACGAGTGCTCAGTGATGACTAGGTACACTGGACGGAATCACCGAGAACCCCTATATGGAATTATATCTATCGTCGGATAGCAGTTCTCAGGTGACACTGGTGCAGGTTAGTCTGTAGACCCGAGATCGTCATAGAGTCTTGTGTGTTCTCCCAATGTACTTTGATTACCGCCCTACCACGGCTCTACTGAGTCGTGCAAACAGATGGCCATTGGGTACAGTCCCGAGACACACGAAGGCGATGAGCGATAGGAGGGGTTTCGTCTCTCCCGGTATTGGGAGTTGATGCTGTGCTGTGTTCGATTGGCTATATCAGTAAGTCCTTGGCCAGGGCTGTTGAGATTTACTGATAAGTGTTATCAGTAGTTTCTCGATCTGTTATAGACCATTCATCGGCACGACTTATTGAGTTATTGGGGTCGACGTTACCATCCCTAGACTCGATATGCAACATATCTGACGAAGAGACCGGACTGTACGGTAGTGTTGCCGGTTGGCTCGACGGGAGTTGTAACAGGTTCGCTTGTTTTCTTCTGATCGCTCAATACCCGGGTGGCCGTTACATTTAGCTGACCGCTTGCGGCTTGGGGGTGCTTGATATGATCATCACCCACTGCCGGCGTATTGACGAGTCTTAGAGTCCCACAATGGAGTTACCTAGTCCAGGCGAAACGTTGTGGTGCGCATATGCGATATGCGCGTGGACCCGGTTAAAATGCGCGTATGAGATACCGTATATTAATCGGGCGACTTGCTTTTGGTCGGGTCGTATGTGATATGACCGGATTGCTAAATCAAATGTTGATTTATCATTGACCATTAGTTTCTCACTTGAAATCCTTTCTTGTCTTTATGCATGCATGTATGCATTCATTCTCATTCATGCACATAGGATGTGCATGCACACATACATGCATACATAAAGATTATCATGGTTGATGATATAGTAGATGGTGGCAATATAAGACTCACACCATATGTAAAATATATGGATATTATTTATTTGGAAAAAGGAAAATGAAAATGGAAATTGTTTCATGGTTTAATTCTTTATTCTTGCATTAACCCCTTGAATTAACCATGATTCATTTTCTATGGTCATTATTGTTCCAAACTAAAATATCTAAGATATTTTACAACCATGGTTTAGAATGAGAGAGTGAAAATATATATATTTTCTTTTTCTCATTTTCTTTACAAGCTCATCATTATCTTGAGTTTTCAAAAGCCATCATCTTCTTCCTCCTTTCTCTTTTGCTCTCTAGATTTCTCAAGTGAGCAATAGAGTTACCAAGTTAGGATTTTGAAATGAGAAAACCTACCACAACACCATTCTACACTAGTCTTGCCCATTAGTGAAGAGTGTTAGCTTCCATTTTTTCTCTTGATCTTGTGAAGTTTCAAGCTTGGACAAAGAGAACTCCGGGTGGATCATCGTGGACCTAGAGGATCTCAAGCGGACCTTTTTCCAACCCTCAAGTAGCCAAGGAGTCTAGCGTAGGGAGCTATGATCAGTCGAAAATACTGCATCTTTTAACCGGCAATTTCCCTATCTTTTGCACTCATCTAGAAGTGTTCGGCATCCATATTACACATATTAGCAAATTAGTTGTTAAATATCAGATTGCATGTGTTAGACTTTAAAACCGGCATTTCTAAGGAAATTGACTGCATTTCATGGCATCGCATCACCCCTATATTGCGCAACACCTGTCTCGAGAATTTGCAGGAACAAAAGCCAAAAGAAGCTGATAAAATACACCAACTCCAAGTTTTGAGATCTGGTAGCAATACAAAGGGGAAAATACAATTCAACATATCCAACAAAGGCCCATAATTCAGCCCAAAACCACAGAAGATGACCCGAGCTCTGACGCCTCTAAAGCGCCGTGGAACCGCGGCGGGAGCCGGCTTGAGCCGCGGTTCCGCGGCGATATTGCCACATCAATGCTCCATTTTCTGTGCACAACTCTTATCTCAGGGCCCACATTCATTTCTGATATGTCAAATTCCAGAATTCTCACGAAGCTACTGCCAGATCAGCAAAGATGATTAATTAAGCTAATCTTGATTAAGCTCCTAACAAACTATTTCTAGAAGCTCCCTCCTAACTAATCACATCTAGAAGCTTCTCCTTAACAAACTTTTGGAGGGAAATTCAAATCTCTTCTAACTAACTTTTGGAGGGAAATTCAAATTCTAATCCTAGATCTAGAGTTTAGGGAAGTCTATAAATAGAAGCCTAGACCTAGGGTTAATGGAATAATTTTTGCTAATCCTTAGCTAATCTTTCTTTAATCCTTCATCCTTAATCTCTAATTCTTCATCTTCTTCTACAAGTCTAGTGACAAGACTTGTGCGAAACCCTAACCCTAATTCCAATCCAAATTCAAGATCCCGAGTACCAAATCAAGTGAGAAGCCTTCAACCTTTTATGAGCCGAGCCGATCTTCAATCGAGCAAGTGATCCGAGCCGATCCGCGACTCACGGAGACGAGCGAAGCCAAATCGACGATCGAGTTCTTCCTCTTGTAGTTCTTGAGCGATTGTAATGAAATTGTTGATATAAATAAAAGGTGAAATTCTTTAATCTTACTTTCTTTAAATTCTTGCATGATGATTCGATATCAATTTGTAATTGTAGTTCTTGTTGTGCTGTTTGAGTAAAACTCCGCTCGTAAAGGAGTCGAGACGATCAATAGAATGATGATGTAACAAATCTTAAAACGATTCTTAAGTCCTACGAGTTTGTAAACCCTAGCAAGATTCAAGAATTGATGACCTAGTTTCGTTGCGATGCTTTCTTGATTGTTATCGCTCGAAATTAGGGATCTACGATCGTTTCTTGAATTTACTAGAGGCTAGAATGTGAATGATATCGACGAAAGAATAAGGGATAAATGATGAAACCCTAGTTTCACTAGAAATCCCTAATTCTCGTCGATCATCATCGATCTAGTATCAATTCATCGAAGGATAAGAATACGTCATCGTGAGATTGCATCACATCTATAGATCCGATCGATTCCTATGAGCCTCATTTAGATTCTTGATATTTGGTTGGAAAAATCAACAAATTACCACTTCTTGATTTTTAATGCTTTCTTAGATCTAGATATTTTCTCTTTCTTGAAATGCAATTTTAAATCATGAATTGTTTTGTTTTCTTTTCCTTAAAGTTTCAACTCATCTAATTCGAAACCCGAACGATTACACTTTCCCTTTGGACGATCCGCACTTACTAACGCGCTACATTCGACACCGTTATTGATTGCGGTCAAAATATTTTTGGTTTTGATTTCTATATACAATTTTCTCAAACCGACACATCACAAAAATCGTTTCAATCAAATGGCGCCGTTGCCGGGGACCATTTGAGTTACTTACACAATCGGAAATCAAAACAATCAAATGGCGCCGTTGCCGTGGATTGTGCGCTAATTGTTCGTATTTTGAAATTTGAGTTGAAAGATTTATTCCATTATAATTTTTAGATCAAAACTTGCACAAACACTAAACGAGTTGTTGTGATTTGTGCGAGAAAATCTGGAATCATTGGAGCTGGAGGAAAATTTTTCTGAGCATTCCAGAGAGCTAAGGAAGTCACAAGAGGCTCTCTATAAAAATTGTGCAGTGATCTTGCTACAGTGCGGCGGAACCGCGGCATTTGGAGGCTAAAACCGCGATTCTGTGGCGGGTTTGAAGCTTCTCTATACAAAAAATTATCAGGTAATCTCAATATTTCTTATCTGCTTCTTAAATCTGCTCCAACTAACAAATTTCTGCTGGCTTCTTTGCAAAAATCGCAGCGCCGCGCAAAAAGCAAAATTAAATTGTGCGTGTTTTGATTCTTGGTTGTTTGCATAATTAATACGGAAAATTAAGGGGCAAAGACCAAATACAGATTAGGTGGGAAGTTCATTACCCTTCCTAGGCCCCAAAAATCACAAACTTGCATCCGCATTACCCTCATTAATTAAAAAATATCTAGAGATGACTCTAAGGACCGTCGCGCTCACTTAGGACAGAAGAAGGCCGTGGGTAATTCATTACTTATCCGCGTTTTCTTGTGGTGTCTAAGGCAAGTGTGTCGAAGGCTAGTTGTTATTAATTAGGCCCACTACTTACGTAGTGGAGTACCTTCCCACTTACCTGGCACTTACCTGGCCACAGGGGGACAAAGAGGCAGTGGAGGATTCTATCCTGCGACTTGTCTTTTGGCAATTAGGAGCGGTCTAGAGCCGGACCTAGGTGACCACTAGATTCTAGGGTTTTTGTGTGTTGCATTTGTTGTGTTGCATCATTTTTCAAAAATCCGTATCATTTTTCAAAACAAACACCGCATACATCATTTTCCCTAATTATAAATCTATGCTGCCACTTGTACTAACCCTTTTTAGTGCAAGATAGGCTGGACAACAGGATTCTAGTGCCTGTTTAGTCCGCGTTCCCTTGATCGACCCTAAAGTCGATATTTCTACATTTACCTTTCCTTTACCCACCACCACACCCACATCGATGGATCCGTCTCTATCGAACTTCTTTTCCACTACTCTGCCGCCGTCCGTTGGTGTGCAGAATCCACTTCGCATCTCTCTCCAAGAGAGGTGCTATCCTACACGAGGTCCCCTTTCCACCTGTCTTTCCACTCCACCAGCCAACGGGGAAAATTTTCAAATAAAACCCCAATACACCAACCTTCTACCAAAATTTCACGGTCTCGAGTCTGAAGACGCATACGTGTTTATCATGAAATTCGAAAATGTATGCGCAATGATGGGTACCTCACAGCTGTCCGTGGATGCTATGCGTCTTCGTCTTCTCCCATTCACCTTGTGCGATATAGCCGAGAAGTGGCTGTATAACACTACCGCACATTCCATTTCAAATTGGGAAGAATTCGTCAAAGCATTCCTGAAGAAATTTTACCCACATCAAAAGACAGCTCGAGTCCGTAGCGAAATCTATCAATTCACCCAGCTTCCAAATGAAACATTTTCAAAATGTCTTAAACGTTTCAAGGATCTGTTAGTCCAATGTCCACATCACGGCATCCCGAGATGGGAACTGTGCCGAATCATTTATGAGGGCATTACTCCTTACACAAGACAGACCCTTGAATCCATGTGTCAAGGCAACTTTATGACTAAGAATGATGGGGAAGCCTGGGAATTTCTAGAAGATTTCGCTGAAAAATCTTTACAGTGGGAGGGTGTGAGTCAATCGTCTAGGGATGGCAATGATATTTCCATAGGAGTTAGAGCTGACATTGCAGCTATACACAAGAAACTCGAGACTATGGAAAATAAATTTTTAGCAGCCACCCTAAATCAAATATCACTCTCCAAAACTGTATGTGGATGCTGTTCTGATCCATCACATCTCACGGAAGAATGTCCACTAAATTCTCCGTTTCAAGGTCATGAGCATACCAACGCTGCATTTCAAAGACCTAGAAACGATCCATCTTCTTCCACATATAATCAGGGTTGGAGGAATCACCCTAATTTTGCTTGGAACCAATCACAATCTCAAAACACGGTTCCAACCCAACACAATTTCCAAAGGGACCACAATTTCCAAAGGGTCCCTCCACCACAACAGCAACCACCAATTCAATTAAGTCAGCACCCCTTCCAATCACAGAACTTCCAAAATTCGGTCAACACACCTGCACCGTCTAATCCTTTGCAGTTGACCGGGACTGATGAATCCTATTCATTTGCACAATGCATGAATTTGGTCTTAACAAATATCATGCAAGTTTCGGCTGAAATGAAGTCTTCTGTCGATAAAATTGAGAAAAACTCAGCGTCCCAAGCTGAGAGTATCAAATCGATGGAAGCAGAAATTTCACGATTAAGAGCCGAAATGAGTGCAAGAGAGAAAGGGAAACATCCAGCTAAACCTTTATCCAATCCTGGCTATTCACATCACATGGATGCAATCACGTTGAGATCTGGAAGAGTGCTTGACAATCACGTCGGGGAAGAGTTTGATGATACTGATAAATCAATCAATAACGCCCCGGCTGAGACCTTTCCTTCCACACACACTTCTAAGTCTAACCCCAGTTCTTCTACCCCACCACCTTCTTGCGAGCCTATTCTTCATTTCCCAAAAGGCTCGCCACCTCAGCCCAGCTCTTCTAGTTCTCCACAGACGATCCCCACTCCTCTTTTGGGATCATGTCTACCCCCACTTCCTTCTCCTATGATGGACCCAGCACTTATTGCTAAAGCACCTTATCCTAATCGGTTAAGGGCTAACACACCGAGTCCACATATGGAGAAGATTATGAACATTTTTAAGCAAGTTAACATCAACATCCCTCTCTTAGATACCATCCAACAAGTTCCGTCCTATGCGAAAACTCTTAAGAACTTGTGCACTAGGAAGAGGAAGACTCAAGTGCCCAAGAAGATTTTTATGGCAAATACAGTAGACACGGCTTTCCCCCAGCAATTACCGAGGAAACGTAAGGATCCTGGATATCCTACTATTTCCATTTCTATTGGGGAAAAACACATCAACCGTGCTCTACTAGACCTTGGCGCTAGTGTTAACTTGCTTCCTTTCTAAGTCTATGAGCAGTTAGGGATCGGAGAGTTGAAGCCAACCCATTGCACTCTCCAGATGGCTGACCGATCAATCACCAAACCTAGGGGTGAACTGGAGGATGTGTTAATAAAAATCGGGGAATTTATATTCCCTGTGGACTTTATTGTAATTGATACACAGCCTGTAGCGAGCCCACAGAATCAAATTTCGGTGATTTTAGGTCGCCCCTTTTTGGCCACTTCCAATGCAATAATCAACTGTCGTAACGGTTCTATGACCCTATCCTTCGGGAATAGGTCAATAGAGCTGAATATTTACAAGTTGGGAAGTGTACCCTCCGAACCTACTGCTCAGGTCTGTTCTGTCGACTTAATGGATGTCGACAGCAGCGAATTTGATGATCCTCTTGATACTGATCTTGACTCTTTTCATACGTTATTGTTTGACCCAACTATGTATCATACACATACGGACTCTTCCACCGAGATGTCCGGGTCAACAATTAACACGGATTATGAACTGCTTTTAGAGTCTGAAGATCACCCCGCACTTTGTGATGACATTATTCATCGGGGTATTGATGGAACTTTTGAGGAGATCTTCGCTGATGAACTCTCATTTTTGAATGACACGGGCGTTGAGATGAATCATCTCCCAATCAATGAAATTAAACCTCCACCCCTTCTTCTGAATTGTAAAAAGAATGCGAGTAATCCATCACAATCACTGCATCGTCTCTCCAAAATGAGATGCACACACACTCTTTTCCACCACTTAACCTTTCCCCATTTCTTCTTCCACCAACCAGAGCACTGCATTGACAAAATTTTTGAATGGTTGGTGTTAACATTTGGTCTTTGCAAAGCTTGGCATCGACCACTGATTTTTGACCCCCTCATGTGATTTTCAAAGATTAACATTGCATAACTCAAGTTTGGGGGGTATATTTTCTGGCTCTTGGAAAGAAAATTTTTACAAAATGATGAGCCAAGAATAAGTTTGGGGGAGGTTCTTCACTTAAATATTTTGCCCCCACTAATAATTCCTCCCAAGCTTACAGGTTTTTCGAGATTTAGCAGATGGCAACAGTGAGGACACCGTTGAAAACAAGTTTAGGGGAGGTTTGTGCTTATTTTCGCATCATTTGCATCATACTTTGCATAAGCACAAAACATTTTTCAAAACCTATAAAAATTTAAAAAATTTCAAAAAAATAAAAAAAATTTGTACATAAATAAGATAATAAAAGATTAGATAGTGAAAAATTACATTTATGAGATTAGAAAAATTTAAGAAAACTAAGAAAATTAGAAGTTTTCTTATACGAACTACTAATAAGTAGTTATGAGCCGTTGTCCCAAGGGTTAGTAAGATGAAGGACGTCACTAATCTGAGGATAAAAATAAGTCTGAAAAATAGTTCCTATTCTGGAAGCCAAACATTTTGAACGTTGACATCCTGCTATTCGCACTTACACACGTCTTGAAGCCTGGGATAGTAAAGGATACCTTGAAATGCTCTTGTCTTAAAGCCGATGTATGAAGGAAATAAAAAAAATGAAGAAAAAAATAAAGTGGTGAGAAAAATGAACACTGGTTTTGTTATCACCAAGGGCAATAAAAAAATATAGCGAGGGTGCCTCTTCACCTAGTGCCCTAAGGCCAACTGGTCTGGGAGTCACTGCTATGCCTGAGGTGGTGCAAGACGAGGAAAATACACGAAATAATCAAGCACATGAGTAATCGGTCGGTTAGTACCTCAAGAAGTATTAACGGTCGCATGAAAGTGTGTGAGCACATCTAAATATTCATTAATTAAAAAGTACTGAGGCTGATGGGCAAGTGTATGATAGCTTGAATTGAATTCTCCGGGTGTAGGGATGTCCTTTACACACACGCTGGGTGATATGATCGATGTTTGGAAGAAAGATAGGAATGAAGAATAAGACAATGTTTTATTGAGGGAGGACGTGATTTCTGACATTTTTTCATGACCATTAAGATAGGGCTCATGACAACCGAAAAGCTAGCTTAGTTGAAAACCCTAATTTTCAAGGCTTTTCTTTTACAATTCTTTTCTTTAAATGTAATATTCATGATCTTCCTTTTATTATTGGATTTTGTGGGTGCAATCCGCTGAAAACCCTCAGGAGACAACACTCCTCCTACTAGGGACACCTAGAGGTTTAAAGGCTTGTTGCACGTGCTCAGTGCAATCGTGTTGCCTACGAAAGTGTGCTAGTTAGTTTTTCTTTTTCTTTATTTTCTCCTTCTCTTTTTAAATAAAACAGTTCGCTCGAGAAGATCGAAAATAAGTTTGGGGGAATTTGATCAGTCGAAAATACTGCATCTTTTAACCGGCAATTTCCCTATCTTTTGCACTCATCTAGAAGTGTTCGGCATTCATATTACACATATTAGCAAATCAGTCGTTAAATATCAGATTGCATGTGTTAGACTTTAAAACCGGCATTTCTAAGGAAATTGACTGCATTTCATGGCATCGCATCATCCCTATATTGCGCAACACTTGTCTCGAGAATTTGCAGGAACAAAAGCCAAAAGAAGCTGATAAAATACACCAACTCCAAGTTTTGAGATCTGGTAGCAATACAAAGGGGAAAATACAATTCAACATATCCAACAAAGGCCCATAATTCAGCCCAAAACCACAGAAGAAGACCCGAGCTCTGAAGCCTCCAAAGCACCGCGGAACCGCGGCGGGAGCCGGCTTGACCCGCGGTTCCGCGGCGATATTGCCACATCAGCGCTCCATTTTCTGTGCACAACTCTTATCTCAGGGCCCACATTCATTTCTGATATGTCAAATTCTAGAATTCTCGCGAAGCTACTGCCAGATCAGCAAAGATGATTAATTAAGCTAATCTTGATTAAGCTCCTAACAAACTATTTCTAAAAGCTCCCTCCTAACTAATCACATCTAGAAGCTTCTCCTTAACAAACTTTTGGAGGGAAATTCAAATCTCTTATAACTAACTTTTGGAGGGAAATTCAAATTCTAATTCTAGATCTAGGGTTTAGGGAAGTCTATAAATAGAAGCCTAGACCTAGGGTTAATGGAATAATTTTTGCTAATCCTTAGCTAATCTTTCTTTAATCCTTCATCCTTAATCTCTAATTCTCCATCTTCTTCCACAAGTCTAGTGACAAGACTTGTGCGAAACCCTAACCCTAATTTCAATCCAAATTCAAGATCCCGAGTACTAAATCAAGTGAGAAGCCTTCAACCTTTTATGAGCCGAGCCGATCTTCAATCGAGCAAGTGATCCGAGCCGATCCGCGACTCACGGAGACGAGCGAAGCCAAATCGATGATCGAGTTCTTCCTCTTGTAGTTCTTGAGCGATTGTAATGAAATTGTTGATATAAATAAAAGGTGAAATCTTTAATCTTACTTTCTTTAAATTCTTGCATGATGATTCGATCTCAATTTGTAATTGTAGTTCTTGTTGTGATGTTTGAGTAAAACTCCGCTCGTAAAGGAGTCGAGACGATCAATAGAATGATGATGTAACAAATCTTAAAACGATTCTTAAGTCCTACGAGTTTGTAAACCCTAGAAAGATTCAAGAATTGATGACCTAGTTTCGTTGCGATGCTTTCTTGATTGTTATCGCTCGAAATTAGGGATCTACGATCGTTTCTTGAATTTACTAGAGGCTAGAATGTGAATGATATCGACGAAGGAACAAGGGATAAATGATGAAACCCTAGTTTCACTAGAA
The DNA here is from genome assembly GCA_030015575.1 of Agapanthus africanus. NCBI lineage: Eukaryota > Viridiplantae > Streptophyta > Magnoliopsida > Asparagales > Amaryllidaceae > Agapanthus > Agapanthus africanus. The sequence goes on from CM057349.1 coordinate 165,369,267, forward strand.
ATCCCTAATTCTCGTCGATCATCATCGATCTAGTATCAATTCATCGAAGGATAAGAATACGTCATCATGAGATTGCATCACATCTATAGATCCGATCGATTCCTACGAGCCTCATTTAGATTCTTGATATTTGGTTGGAAAAATCAACAAATTACCACTTCTTGATTTTTAATGCTTTTTTAGATCTAGATATTTTCTCTTTCTTGAAATGCAATTTTAAATCATGAATTGTTTTGTTTTCTTTTCCTTAAAGTTTCAACTCATCTAATTCGAAACCCGAACGATTACACTTTCCCTGTGGACGATCCGCACTTACTAACGCGCTACATTCGACACCGTTATTGATTGCGGTCAAAATATTTTTGGTTATGATATCTATATACAATTTTCTCAAACCGACACATCACAAAAATCGTTTCAATCAAATGGCGCCGTTGCCGGGGACCATTTGAGTTACTTACACAATCGGAAATCAAAACAATCAAGCTACAAAGGTTGTACTCTCAAAACCCTAGCTTTTTCTACTTGTGATGATGTATATGTAATGAAACCTTAAATTTCTAGTGATGATTCTTTGTATGTTCACATAGCACCTTAAAAATTTGATTTTGACACATGTGATGTTTCCAAACCCTTCATGAGGTGCTAGGTAAACCTAACAATGGTATCAGAGCCAAGCTAGAGCTTTAGGCGACGCTTTAGCGAAGTTAAAACTTCGATCGAACAAAAAAAATACGCATTTTTAACCCTCTCTGGACATTTTTTGAAACTGTGTTATTTTCAGAATTAAAAATACATAAAAAATTCAGCAGGGAAATCTAAGTAACACTGTAAAAAACGACGCAATAATTCGTTTATACCGCCGCGGAACCGCGGCCAGACCTTGCTTGGGCCGCGGATCCGCGGCCGTACAGGAGATGTATAGCCTCGTTTTTATACAGTAATGTTAGTATCTGCTTGTACATATTTTTGGGTATTTTTAATCTGATTCAAGTCTTGAATGTTCTGGGGATTGTTTTGGATTCGGTGATTCGATCGGAATTTTAATTTCGTGCCTTTTTCGGATAATTTAGAAAGTATTAAAATGTTCGAACGAGTATCATTAACTCACTTTTTCCCGGCACGAAAAATTTACAAGTGTTGTTTTTTTCCTCGGGTTTAAATCTTTCGGAAATACGTGCAAGTTAAGTGGTGGACCCTCTAGAAGAACACAAACCTTAACTCGATTATGTGACCGTCTGAACTGCCTCTAAACCTTAGGATTTGGGGCAGTACGGCGCGCCACATGTGAGGCGTTGGCTTGACTCTTCTACGGCTGGACCACTGCTACTGTGTCACATTCTGGGATTTTTGAACTCCGCTCAAGTGTTGAGCTATTTAGGAAATTTTGGGTATTTGATCATTCGATCGAAAACTTTAATACTGTCTATTTATCTTAAATGTGATACAATATGTGGAATTCACATAGTTAGGCATGAAATGCGAAGTATGTGATATTTCGGATTTACGATGTCTAAAGTGAATGTGGATTCCAAATGTTGTAGTTTTACACTTTCTTTTCTGTGACCGTAAGTGTAGTATGTCGCTTATCGCCGGTTTCGTTGCTATACATCAACGACAATCGGGGTACGCATACTTACTTACGTTAATGATATATGATATTATGTGTTGCTGAGATATGATGTGCAAGATTGTCGCGATTGAATAGCCGGGTTTTTTTTATGTGAGATGAGAGTTTTCTTTTCATTCATTTAAAATTCAAATATAATGTAATATTCTTTTATTTGGGGCACTTCCGGGTTGAGGTTGATGTCACCAGTGTTGTATATTATTTACTTTTCCGCATTAGGATGGACCCAAGGAGGGGAGCACAGGTGACCGGGTTCTGGGGTTCAGTGGGAGGCCATCTCGAGGAGTCGAGACCGGGTCTCCTAAACTCCAGAATTGGTAGGGTCGCTTGCCGCTCTCGTAGGGGTCCAGGGTGTGGGCTTGGATATTCATCGCGACTATGGAATCCGTATTTTCTATTGTTGGCTAAATACTAAATACGGACGTCCTAGTATATCCTGTATTATCATTTGTGTGTTTCTGCTGCCTGTATTCTGTGATATGATATCTGAGACGAATGATGTATTATATATATGATATATAGTAGACGTTGCTTATGTTTTACACCCGCGCTAGTCCCGTCCCGGTATGCCGTTAGTTAAGTAACCTAACGGTGCATAACGGAACATTGCGGCGAATGCGGATGTCATAAGCGTACGTGGTATTTTCGTTTCTTTTCTGTGATTGGCTTTAGGACTTAAATGATGGGACTACATTAATATGATTAATGTAAAGAAAATAAACCTAAAAAGATATTGTAGAATCGGATTTGAAAACCACTCGGCTCTTTATGAAAAAGCTACATTTCAAAACTGCGGAGCTTAAGCCACTCCTTTTGAAAACCATTTGATTCTACGACGATATCAAGTTCAAAGCGTTAAAGATTTTCTTAAAAATCATCCGCAACCCTCCGTCATTTTAGGAATTATAATACTTAGTATTCGTGCTACGTTTGTTGACATTAGCCAAGGCGTAGTGTACGGTAGCTAAGTGATGTCTTCCTACAATGCATATGATGCAGATTAATTAGGACGGGCATGTGACTTTGTTGACCTTAGCTAAGGGTCATGTGAACGGGTCTGATTAATCAAGAAATGACGGGTTGAACTTGACTAGTGCTTATGATTTGTTGACCATAGCCAAGGTCATGAGTGCTAAGGGTAAAAACCACATCAGGAATTTCAATAGTTGAAATTTGCAATGAGATTGCATACCTTCCATATGATGGTTGGATCCCGATCCCACTGTGGGCAATAGTTGCTCCCAGGAGAGTTTTGCAGTTTACAATTAGCTAACTCATTAGGTGTCTAGAAAGGTGTTAACGGGGCTACGCCTCTGGGAAAACGAGGTTTACTTTAATTAGGTCCGTGCGAAAGCACGGGGAACCTCCCTCAAGTACCGACACTGGCCTGGCTGAACGGTTAGCGAAGTTGTAGACTGTAATTAATCCTGGCTAGTTTTCTTTTTAAGGTTTGAAAGAAAAACTTGATTAAAGCAGTGGGAGACATCGATTAGACAAGATAATAACCAATCTGATCTTTGCAAGAGCTTTCGCTGAGTGTATTCTTTTCTCTCTCTTAATGGCAGATACCCATGACAGGACTCAAGCTTCTACTAGATAAAAATAAACTAAATGGGAACAATTATAAAGACTGGCTGAGGAATCTGAACATTGCCTTGACTTATGATAAAGTATCATATGTCCTCACGGCTCCAGCCCCGCCCGTCCCAGGTCCAAAATCCTCAGTTGCGGATATTGAAGTCCGCAAGACATGTGACGTTGACTGTGCCACGGCCAAATGCCTCGCGCTTGCATCGATAGATAACACACATCAAAAGCAGCACGAGAATATGGACATTCACGCCATATTCCTCCATACAAAGGAGTTGTATGGAGAGCAATCCCGCGTATTACGATACAAAGTATCAAAGAAATTGTTTCAGATGCGAATGGCCCCTGGAACACCAGTAGGAGACCATGTTCTGAAGATTATAGCTCTCATAGAAGAGCTTGAGGACCTTGGATGGACGATGGACAATGAACAATATACAGATATTATTCTGCAGTCCCTCCCCTCCACCTTTGCTCAATTTATAGTTAATTTCAACATGCACAACATGGAGAAGGAACTACCTGAACTCCTTAATATGTTAAGGAGTGCAGAGAGCACACTGAAATCAGTGAAAACTCCCGTTTTGAGTATTGGGCAATCTTCTTCTTCTCGCCCAAAGGCTAAGGCCAAGGGAAAGCTCAAGAAGAAGCCCACCAAGCCTAGGGGTGGAGTTAAAAAGGTTAAGGGGAAGGACAAATCCAAAGCTGGAGAATCAGGGAAAGGGGAATGTTTTCATTGCCACAAAATAGGACATTGGAAGCGCAACTGTACGGAGTACTTAAATCTCAAGAAGAAGCATGGGGATGCTTCCGCTTCAGGTGTGTTTGTGACAAAAAACTGTTTTTCAGTAAACTCTGCTTCCTGGGTATTAGATACCGGTTCAGGTTCTCACATTTGCAATTCAATGCAGGGGCTGAGAAATAGCAAGGTTTTGAAGACAGGTGACCATACTCTCCGCGTTGGAAATGGTTCCAATGTACATACAGTCGCAGTGGGAGAGTATCACTTGGGGTTGCCATCTGGGTGTATATTTGTTTTGAACCCATGTTATTTTGTACCAAGTATGCTTTGTAATATAATATATGTTTCTTTGTTAGACAATGAAGGATATAATTTTGTATTGCAGAACAATGTTATGAACATTCACTTGAATCAAGTGTTGGTTGGGTATGGTACGCTTAATAACGGGATATACGTCCTAAATCAACACACAGTTTTCAGCATACAACACACTAATAAAAGAAAACTTTCAGAAATAAATGAAACTTTTCTTTGGCACTGTAGACTTGGTCATATTAACGAAACAAGACTAAACAAGTTACACAAAGATGGATATTTAAACCCTTTTGAATATAAATCTTATGCGACTTGCCAGTCTTGTATCAAGGGTAAAATGACCAAAACTCCGTTTACCGGACACGGAGAAAGAGCTACTGAGCTCCTAGGCCTCATACATAGTGATGTATGTGGGCCAATGTCTACACAGGCTAGAGGCGGTTTTTCATACTTCATTACTTTCACTGACGATTTCTCAAGATTCGGTCATGTATTTTTATTAAAGCACAAATCCGAAGCTTTCAAGAAATTCACTGAATATAAACAAGAAGTAGAAAAACAAACTGACATGTGTATCAAGATGCTTCGATCAGATCGAGGTGGAGAGTATCTCAGTACAAAATTTGCAAACTTCCTAAAAGAGAATGGGATTCTCTCTCAGCTCACTCCTCCTTACACACCACAGCACAACGGTGTGTCAGAACGACGGAATCGGACCCTATTAGATACGGTCCGTTCCATGATGAGTGATGCTGAGTTACCCGTCTCATTTTGGGGGCATGCATTGGAGACTTCAGCGTTTCTACTGAACAGGGTCCCAACCAAAACCGTGTCTACCACGCCATATGAGATATGGCATGGGAAGAGACCATCTCTTAAGAGAATTAAGATTTGGGGTTGCCCGGCCTATGTTAAAAAGCAGAATCCGGACAAACTCGAGACACGGTCGGTCATGTGTAACTTTGTGGGATATCCAAGGAATTCTTATGGATATCTATTCTATCACAAGGAGGAACAAAAGGTATTTGTTTCTCAGCATGCCACATTCTTGGAAAAAGAGTTTTTCTCAAATGAAGCTGATGGCAATGTGGTAGATCTAGAAGAGGTTCTAGAAACACAAACTACAAATGACGACTTGGTTGAACCGGCTGTTGCAATAGAAACTGAGGAACCTCGACCACTCCGTAGGTCTGGTAGGACTTCTCGCCCACCGGAGAGGTACTACGGTTTCCTCATTGATGGTGACAGAGAAGACTGTATCATGGAGGATGATGATCCTACCAGCTTTCAGCAAGCTATCATGAGTGGAGACTCTGTGAAGTGGCTGGGTGCCCTGAGATCCAAAATGGAGTCTATATACACCAACAAAGTATAGACTTTGGACGTTGTACTCCCTGGGGTAAAACCTATGGGGTACAAATGGATCTTTAAAAGAAAGATTGGTGTAGATGGGCAGGTAGAGACCTATAAGGCAAGACTTGTGGCGAAGGGTTTTCGTCAAAGACCAGGTTTGGACTGTGATGAGACTTTTTCGCCCGTAGCCATGCTTAAATCCATTCGGATCCTACTTGCTATTGCTTCTCACTACGACTATGAAATCTGTCAGATGGACGTTAAAACGGCATTTCTAAATGGGGATTTAGAAGAATGTGTTTATATGGATCAGCCGGAGGGCTTCATTGACAGTGGGAACAGCGAGAAAGCATGTAGATTGCTTAAATCCATATATGGGTTAAAGCAGGCATCACGGAGTTGGAACATCTGTTTCGATGATGTTATCAAAGAGTTTGATTTCATCAAAAATCCAGATGAACCTTGTGTTTATAAGAAGGCTGTAGGGAGAGCTGTCACATTCCTCGTATTGTGCGTGGATGACATTCTTCTGATAGGGAATGATATTCCTATGCTACAGTCGGTCAAATCTTTCTTATCACTAAGGTTCTCCATGAAGGACCTGGGTGATGCCACATACATTCTGGGCATTAGGATCTATAGGGATAGATCCAAGAGGTTATTGGGATTGTCCCAAACCAGGTACATCAACACTATCCTAAAAAGGTTTAGTATGGAAGACTCCAAGCGGGGTGCTTTACCCGCTTGCCATGGGGTCACTCTCTCCAAGGACTCTTGCCCAAAGACCGATGAAGAGAGAGCTCGCATGAGCATTATACCCTATTCTTCGGCAGTAGGATCTATAATGTAGGCGATGTTATGTACACGCCCAGATGTAGCTTATGCACTTAGTGTTGTAAGCAGGTATCAATCCAACCCAGGGGAGAATCACTGGATAGCTGTGAAGAACATTCTTAAGTACTTACGAAGGACTAAAGAATTATTCTTGGTGTATGGTAATGGAGATCTCCAAATGGAGGCCTTTATCGATTCGAGCTTCCAGAGCGATAAGGACGACAGCAATTCTATCTCTGGGTTTGTATTTACCCTCAATGGAGGGCGGTAAGTTGGAAGAGTTCCAAACAGGATACCGTTGCAGACTCTACGATGGAGGCTAAGTACATTGCTGCAAATGATACCGCCAAGGAAGCCGTCTGGATGAGGAAGTTCGTCTCGGAGCTAGGAGTAGTTCCAACCATTATTGATCCAATACCATTGTATTGTGATAATAATGGGGCTGTGGCGTTAGCCAAGGAGCCCAGGTCCCATCAGCGGTCCAGACACATCCTGAGGCGTTTTCATTTGATCCGGGAGATTGTAGATCGCCGCGAGATCGAGATTAGGAGAGTAGACACAAAGAATAACGCCGCGGATCCACTTACCAAGGCCCTCCCTCAGCCGCAGCATGAGCGACTTTTTGAGATGTTAGGTATGAGATACGCCAATAACTGGCCTTAGTGCAAGTGGGAGATTGTTGGATATATGTATGCCCTAGAGGCCATTATATGATTGTGGATGTATTTATACATAAATATATATATATATATATATATATATCAGTGTACATTCTTGCTCGACATGATAGTATGCTATCTGGTTCTTCTTTATCTGATATGTTGATTTGATCATGCTTTTATTCATTCATACATGTTGATAAAGCCCTGAGGATATAGGCTTGACTACTGTGATTATGATGGAGATCATACTAGTGGGACATCTGTAGTTTATAAATATCCTGAAATGTCCCTAGTCGTAGGTGTATCAAGACAACGCATCGATATACCAGAGTAGACTAGCGTATATGATACTAGACCCATACGATGGGCGATGGATGTTCCCACATTCATCGATGTTTGATATCGAGATCGTATACGGGTGCTCAGTGATGACTGGGTACACTGGACGGACTCACCGAGAACTCCTATATAGAATTATATCTATCGTCGGATAGCAGTTCTCAGGTGACACTGGTGCAGGTTAGTCTGTAGACCCGAGATCGTCATAGAGTCTTGTGTGTTCTCCCACTGTACTTTGATTACCACCCTACCACGGCTCTACTGAGTCATGCAAACAGGTGGCCATTGGGTACAGTCCCGAGACACACGAAGGCGATGACCGATAGGAGGGGTTTCGTCTCTCCCGGTATTGGGAGTTGATGCTATGCTGTGCTCGATTGGCTATATCAGTAAGCCCCTGGCCAGGGCTATTGAGATTTACTGATAAGTGTTATCAGTAGTTTCTCGATCTGTTATAGACCATTCATCGGCACGACTTATTGAGTTATTGGGGTCGACGTTACCATCCCTAGACTCAATATGCAGCATATCTGATGAAGAGACCGGACTGTACGGTAGTGTTGCCGGTTGGCTCGACGGGAGTTGTAACAGGTTCGCTTGTTTTCTTCTGATCGCTCAATACCCGGGTGGCCGTTACGTTTAGCTGACCGCTTGCAGCTTGGGGGTGCTTGATATGATCATCACCCACTGCCGGCGTATTGACGAGTCTTAGAGTCCCACAATGGAGTTACCTAGTCCAGGCGAAACGTTGTGGTGCGCATATGCGATATGCGCGTGGACCCGGTTAAAATGCACGTATGAGATATCGTATATTAATCGGGTGGCTTGCTTTTGGTCGGGTCGTATGTGATATGACCGGGTTGCTAAATCAAATGTTGATTTATCATTGACCATTAGTTTCTCACTTGAAATCCTTTCTTGTCTTTATGCATGCATGTATGCATTCATTCTCATTCATGCACATAGGATGTGCATGCACACATACATGCATACATAAAGATTATCATGGTTGATGATATAGTAGATGGTGGCAATATAAGACTCACACCATATGTAAAATATATGGATATTATTTATTTGGAAAAAGGAAAATGAAAATGGAAATTGTTTCATGGTTTAATTCTTTATTCTTGCACTAACCCCTTGAATTAACCATGATTCATTTTCTATGGTCATTATTGTTCCAAACTAAAATATCTAAGATATTTTACAACCATGGTTTAGAATGAGAGAGTGAATATATATATATATATATATATATATATATATTTATTTTCTCATTTTCTTTACAAGCTTATCATTATCTTGAGTTTTCAAAAGCCATCATCTTCTTCCTCCTTTCTCCTTTGCTCTCTAGATTTCTCACTTGAGCAATAGAGTTACCAAGTTAGGATTTTGAAGTGAGAAAACCAACCACAACACCATTCTACACTAGTCTTGCCCATTAGTGAAGAGTGTTAACTTCCATTTCTTCTCTTGATCTTGTGAAGTTTCAAGCTTGGACAAAGAGGACTCCGGGTGGATCATCGTGGACCTAGAGGATCTCAAGCAGACCTTTTTCCAACCCTCAAGTAGCCAAGGAGTCTAGCATAGGGAGCTACAAAGCTTGTACTCTCAAAACCCTAGCTTTTTCTACTTGTGATGATGTATATGTAATGAAACCCTAAATTTCTAGTGATGATTCTTTGTATGTTCACTTAACACCTTAAAAATTTGATTTTGACACATGTGATGTTTCCAAACCCTTCATGAGGTGCTTGGTAAACCTAACAACTAGTAAATCTCGATTACCCTGGCCAGGGATTTCGTGTAATGGCTCTGCTAAACACAGCGCGATCTCACCCCTAATACCGGGAGAGACGAATCCCTGACGATCCACTCACTGCCTCCATGTGGCTCGGGACTGTACCCAACTAAAACCTGTTTGCATGATTCCTTTGAGCCGTGGTAGGGTAGTAATCAAAGCATAGTGGGAACTCACACGAGACAAATGACGATCTCAGGTCGATAGACTAACCTGTACACATGTCACCTGGGAACTGCTATCTGACGATATGTATAATACCAACTAGCATGTTCCCGGCGATTCCTGTCCGGTGTACTCATAACCCAATGAGCACCTGTATACATCTTAGGTGAACCAACTGACACCAATGGCTTGTGAGACCGGCGACCGCCCCTCGTCGGGGTCTCGACTGTATACACTAGTCTACTCTGGAGTATCGATGCCCTGTCTCGAAACTCCCACGACTAGGGACACTTTAAGGATGTGCTTATAGACCCCAGCTCCCACGTATATGATCGCCATCATACTGCTGGCAGTCAAGAAAGAATCCTATGGGCTCTAATAACATGCAATAGTGATCTAAAGCATGTATACGATGATAAAGACAAACCAGATAGCATACTATTATCTCGAGCAAGACTGTCATATCGGTATAGGTCCTCCCTCAATCATTGCAATCACGTACCTACGATCCAATAATTGACTTTGAGGGCACTATATCCAACATCATCGACCGTCCAAGTCGCTAAAAGGGCAGCACCGACCGTCCAAGTCGCAAAAATGGCAGAACCGACCGTCCAAGTCGCTAAAAGGGCAGCGTCGACCGTCCACGTCGCTAAAAGGGCAGCACTGACCGTCCAAGTCGCTAAAAGGGCAGCACCGACCGTCTACGTCGCTAAAATGGAAGCACCGACCTTCCAAGTCACAAAAAAGGCAGCATCGACCGTCCATGTCGCTAAAAGGGCAGCACTGACCGTCCAAGTCACAAAAAGGGCAGCACCAACCGTCCAAGTCGCAAAAAGGGCAGAATCGACCGTCCACGTCGCTAAAAGGGCAGCACCGACCGTTTAAGTCGCTAAAAGGGCAGCACCGACCATCCACGTCGCTAAAATGGTAGAATGGACCTTCCCAGTCGCGAAAATGGCAGCACCGACCGTCCAAGTCGCAAAAAGGGCATCACCGACCATCCAAGTTGCAAAAAGGGCAGCATCGACTGTCCAAGTCGCAAAAAGGGCAGCACCGACCGTCCAAGTCGCAAAAAGGGCAGCACCGACCGTCCACGTCGCTAAAAGGACAGCACCGACCGTCCAAGTCGCAAAAAGGGCAACATCGACCATCCAACTCGCAAAAAGGGCAGCACCGACCGTCCATGTCGCAAAAATGGCAGCATCGACCTCCACGTCGTTAAAACGGGAACCAAATCAAGTCGATCACCACGCGAAAGAAGATCCATCAATTTCGTGCACACAACCCACATATATGGTGTGCACTTATTGATGGGGGGCAATTTGTTAGGATTAAAATTTACACCCCGGTTGACCAGGTCAAAATCAAAGTCAACCCCATGCCAAGTGGGCCAATGCCCGGGTCGAGCCCGAACATGAAGCCGCCGGCCTCCCCCATACCAAAATAAAATTTTTGTAATAAATAATTTTGGGGTATTTCTTTTTTTTATTTTATGAATAAATGTAAGAAAAATGGGCATAAAGCTAAATTTTTGTAAAACCCATGGCTCATGTGCAAAAGAAATGAGCACATGAGGCATGGGATGGGCAAAATGCCATTTTGTAAAGCCCAAGGGGCTATATGTAAAGTGTGTAGCCTATAAAGGCAAAGATGATGAAAATATCTTAACATCCTTTTCGCTCTCAAAAAAAAAAATTTAAGGTCTGTGCCTCCTTCTCCTTGCTTAAAGTTCTAGACCTTCTTCTTTTTTTTGAATTAAATCAAGAGTTTTACTCTTCCTTTTCCAAAACTAAATAGTTTTTCACCACAAAATTGTTAGTTATATATATGCCCTAAAGGCCATTGTTGTACATATGATGTATATTATAGTGGATGCTTGGATATATATAGAGAGGACTTTCTTGCTCGACATGATAGTATGCTATTTGGTTTCACTTTATCTTAACATGTTGACCTGTATTGGTTTACTGTCTTGCTCTCACATGTTGATAAATCCCTTAGGATATGTACTCGACTACTAAGACTATGACGGAATCATACTAGTGGGGCCAGGGTAGTCAACGAGTATATCCTATAACTGTTCCTAGTCGAGGGAGTATCGAGACAAGGCATCGATACTCCAGAGTAGACTAGCGTATACGCATCTTGACCTATATGATGGGCGATGGATGATCCCATATCCTTCGGTGTTTGACTTCAAAGATGGTGTACGGGTGCTCAGTGGAGACTGGGTACACTGAACGGACTCGCTGAGAACTCCTAGATTGTATTATACCTATCGTCAGATAGCAGTTCTCAGGTGACACTGGTACAGGTTAGTTTGTAGACCCGAGATCGTCATAGAGTCTTGTGTGATTCCCACCGAGCTTTGATTTTCACTTTACCACGTCCAAGAGGGCGTGCAAAACGGTGGCTTTTGGGTACAGTCCCGAATCACATGGAGGCAATGAGCGATAGGAGGGGTTTCGTCTCTCCCGGTATAGGGAGTTGATGTTGTGCTGTGTTCGATTGCCTATAACTGAAAGTCCCTGGCCAGGGCTGATATGGAGTGCTACTGGTAAGAGTTATCAGTAGTTTCTCGACCTGTTATGAGCCTCATATCGACACGACTTTTCGGTTACTGGGGTCTGACGTTTACCGCCCCTAGACTTGATATGCGATATATCAGACGAAGAGACCGGACTGTACGGTAGTGTTACTGATTGGATTCATAGGAGAATGTACAGGCTTGCTTGGCGACCTTCTGATCGCTCAATACCTGGGTGGCTATTACGTTTAGCTGACTGCTTGCAGCTTGTAGGTGTTTGATATGATCATCACCTACTGTCGGCGTATTGACGATTCTTTAGAGTCCTACACAGAGGTTTCCTGGCTCAGGCAAAACGGAGTAGGAGCACATATGCGATATGTGCGGGACCAAGAATAATACGATATGAGATACCATATTCTATTCTCACGATATGAGATATCGGCCGGGTATATGTGATATACCCGGGTCATCGGATCAAGTGTTGATTTGATGAAATGGTACATGTTATATTAGTCGGTTATATGCAATATAGCCGGATTGTCGGATCAAGAGTTGATTCGATAATTTAATGTATAATTATATATGCGATACATTACATTACGTTAACTAATATAAGCTCGCTTTATTGATTCATTTTCTCACTGGATAATACATTGATGTATATGCGATATATGTTAATTGTATTATTTTATTTTGTTACAAAATATATTGTATATGTGATATATAATATTGTAACAAGTTAGGGTTACAAATGCAACAATGATTTAGAGATTAAACCTAGTTAGGGTTTGGATTAGGGTTAGCTTTTGGGTTAGCTTTCATGAAGCTTCATGAAGCTTTCCTTTGTCTTTAGCTTTGATATTTTGTGTAGATATTTGTTAACCTAATCCAAACCATTAACTCTAGTTTATTCTCTACATGAGTTAAAACTCTTTATGCTTAACTCATGGTTGAATAAGTAACCACAACTATAATTCATTATTCATCATAAAAGGATTAGCTCTTCTTCTTGCTTCTTCTTCCTTGTAGCAAAAGCTTTCTAGCTTTTTGAAAAGTGGTGAATAAAAGTGAGATATTGAAAACAAAAGAGAGCAAAATTCCTACTTCATCATCCTCATCTATTCTAGACACTTAGATTAGGGTGTTCACTTCTCTAATAAGTTGTTTAGTGAAGTTTAAACTTGGGTTTGAGATTCTTCAAGGTAGGTCATCTTAGATCATGAAGACTATAAGCAAGGTGCCTCATTCACCTCATGAAGCCTCTCTAGAGTCGGAGTTCTTGATGATCGCAGCGAAGAGACCTCAACACGGAGCTTATGAAGCGAAGGACCGGACTACAAAGGTTGTAATCCTAATCTCTTTAGTTGTTTGTATGTGATACAAACTTGTTACCCTAGAAATTCTAGTAAAGATTCATGGTTTGCTTGTTTTGCACCTCTCTAAATTTTAAAGTGGCATGAGTGATGCTACCAAACCCTAGACTAGGTGCAAGGGAATCCCAACAGTGGTATCAGAGCCAAGCTAGAATTCTAGATACGGTGTTATAACAATTACGAAAATGAAATCCACTCCGAAATACGGTATTAAGAAACCCTAATTTTGCTCTCTGTAAATTTTCAAAAAAGTCCTTTAAAATTTTTTCAAACAGGTGCAGAATGCAGTATGGGACATTCTAAGAACATGGGTGAAATACCGAGAGAGGGGATTGGATTTTGGCCAATCCCCTAGCCAATAATTCCGGCTAGGCCGTCCTCCCTGCTTCCTCTGCTCATCGTATTTTCCCTGTGCTCTCATGTCTCCATTTTTGGTTTTCTAATATTGTTTATTTAGCCCAATTTTCATGTGATGATTTGTTTTACCTGGGGCTAATTCGCAGTGCTTCGTAGTCGTATAACTTAATACTGTATTGGTAACCTTGACTATTTTTAGCATTTCGATCGAACTTCGCACATCACATTTTGTACCCTGCTGAAATTTCCAAGTGTTGTAATTTTCCGAAGTTGATTTTATTCATAAAATCGTGCAAGTACCCCTATGGACCCCCTAGAAGCTATAATAACCTTAAATCGATTCTATGCCCACGGAACCACGTTCGAACCTTCGGGTTTGCCATAGTTCCTTGGTGCCATAGGTGAGGCGTTGATTAACTCCTTCTACGGCTGGTCCATGGACACTGTGGCACGGTTTTTGAGTATTTTGACTTTGCTCAAGTGTTGAGCTCACGGGGGTAATTTGTGAGTGTAGATTTGATCGAAACGTTAAACATCGTCATGATATTCTGTGATTGTGATACAATATGTGGAATTTATATAGTTAGGCATGAAATCCGTAATATGTGATATTTCGGGTTTACGATGTCTAAGGAGATTATGGATTCCAAATATTGTAGTTTTACACTTTCTTTTTTGCGACCGTAAGTGTAGTATGTGGGGTATTGCCGGCTTTGTTGTTATATATCAACGACAATCGGGATACGCATACTTGCTTACGTTGATGATATGAGATATTATGTGTTGCTGTGATATGTTATATTGGATTGTTGTGTTCTGAATAGCCGGGGGTTTTATGTGAGATGAGGGTTTTTATTTTCATTCATGTAAAATTCATTGTATGTAATATTCTTTTATTGGGGCACTTCCGGGTTGAGGATGATGTCACTATTGTATATTATTTACTTTTCCGCATTAGGTAGACCCAAGGAGGGGAGCACAAGTAACCGGGTTCCAGGGTCCAGTGGGAGGCCATCTCGAGGAGTCGAGACCGGGTCTCCTAACCCTAGAATTGACAGAGTTACTTGTCGCTCTCGTAGGGGTCTACGGATGTTGGTTTGGCTATTCATCGTAACCGTGGAATCCGTGTTTTATACATGCTCGATATAAAACACGGACCTCCTAGTATATCCAATATTTCATATGTTTCTTCTTCTGCTGATATACTGTGATGTGATCATATTATATGCGTGAGACGAATGCTTTATTATTGTATATATATGATATATAATAAACGTTGCTTATGTTTTTCACCCGCGCTAGTCCCGTCCCGCTATGCCGTTAGTTAAGTAACCTAACGGTGCATAACGAAATATTGTGGCGAATGCGGATGGCATAAGCGTACGTCGTATTTTCGTTTCTTCTGTGATGCTTAGGAAGTATAAATGATGGGATTTATTAATGAGATTAATAAAAGAAAAGAAACCTAAAAGATGTTGTAGAATCAAATTTTCAAAAAGGGTAGCTACAGTTTTTTGCTTTGCATAGTGGTATATGGGATATACCTTGTACCTTATTCGATGAGGAAAGAGCCGAGAACCCTTCACCGGGAGTGACCTCTTTAGCAAAACTGGCAGATGCTACAAACTCACGGTTTAGTTTTTGATTGCTTCTATAGTTCTTTCTTTGCACCGCAGTATTTGTGAAATATCCTGCACCTTATTCGATAAGGAAAAAGCCGAGATCCCCTCACCGGGAGTGACCTTTTTAGCAAAACTAGAAAAGCCTCAAAAACACTCCTTTTCAAAATCACTTGTTCTACAACGATATCAAGTTCATTACGCTCATGGTTTTCTGAAAAACCTGCGTAGCCCTCCGTCATTTCAGATAAGTATTAATTAGTATTCGTACTACGGTAGTTTGGCATTCGTCAAGGCGTAGTGTACGGTAGCTATTCACTACTTATCTGCAGCATATGATGCGATTGGATTAGAGTATTTGCACAGTGTTGTTTGGCATTCGTTAAGGGTCGTGCGGGTGGGTTTAATTCAATCAAGAATGTACGGGTTGAACTTGACTAGCGGACTATGGGTTGTTTGGTATTCGTCAAGGTCATAGCACGTTAGGGGCAGAAGCATTATCGGGAATTTCAAGTGTTGAAATTTGCAATGAGATTGCATAGCTCCTATGAGATAGTTGGATCCTGATACCCACTGCGAGTAACACAGGACAATTAGCCGATCAAGTAGGTGTCTAGAAAGGTGTTAACGGGGTTATGCCTCTGGGAAAATGAGGTTTATTTTAATTAGGTCCGTGCGAAAGCACGGGGAACCTCCCTCAAAGTACCAACACTAGCCTGGCCAAAAGATTGGCAAACTTGTAAGGTGTAATTAATCCCGGCTAATCTTACCTTTTAGGGTTTTAAGGAAGATTTGATAAAAAGCAGTGGGAGACATCCTGATTAGATAAGATAATAACCAATCTAATCTTTCAAGATCATATACTAAAGTGTTTTCTTCTCTCTCTCTCTCCAGGTAGCGACCATATCAGGCCTTAATCAAGATAATAATATGGATGTATTGACTGAACCCGCTTTTTATACTGAGCAGGGGAACGTTGGTCCCGCTCCAACTTATAATTGTTATAAGTCCGAGCAGGGAATAGAAGAATATCTGGATTCTTACGCCACCCAAACGAAGAATAAGCATGTTGATGCATCTTCTTCGGGCGTGTTAGTTATCGAGAACTGTTTCTCAGTTCACTCTACGTCCTGGGTATTAGATACCGGATCGGGATCCCACATATGTAATATGTTACATGGGCTACGGAAAGGTTGGGAATTAGGAGAGGGTGATCATTCCGTAAGAGTAGGGAATGGTGCAAATGTTGCAGCCAAAGCAGTTGGCGAATATCACCTTGTGTTACCAAATGGTACTACATTGGTTTTGAACGAATGCTATTACATTCCGACCCTGATATGCAATCTTATATCAGTTTCTTTATTGAGCAAAGAAGGATATAATTTTGTAGTACAGGATAATGTTATGAACATATTCCTGAATCAAAAGTTGATTGGATCAGGATCGTTAAATAATGGCATATACGTTCTCAACCAAACTATAGTACTTAATATACAAAACACACACAAGAGGAAGAGTTCAGAAATGAACGAATCCTTCTTGTGGCATTGTAGACTAGGTCATATCAATGCGACACGGCTAGCTAAGTTACATAAGGATGGATATTTGAATTCGTTTGAATTTTCATCTTATGATACTTGCCAGTCATGTCTCAAAGGCAAGATGACCAAAACTCCGTTTAGTGGACACGGAGAAAGAGTTACAGAACTCCCGGGACTGATACATAGTGATGTATGTGGTCCTATGTATACACATGCCAGGAATGGTTCTTCCTACTTCAATACATTCACTGACGATCTCTCAAGATACAGACATGTGTTCCTGTTGAAACATAAGTCTGAAGCTGTTGAGAAATTCAGAGAATATAAGAACGAAGTAGAGAACCAAACGGGCAAAAGTATTAAGATCCTTCGATCTGATCGAGGAGGAGAATACTTGAGCAATGAGTTTCTGGACTATCTAAAAAAGAATGGGATTCTCTCTCAGCTTACTCCTCCCTATACACCACAGCACAACGGTGTATCGGAGCGGAGGAATCGCACCCTATTAGATATGGTGCACTCTATGATGAGCAATGCTGAGTTGCCTATTTCCTTCTGGGAGTATGCGCTTGAGACAGCCATACACCTATTGAATATGGTTCCTACCAAATCAGTGCCTACCACTCTATATGAGATATGGAAGGGGAAGACACCATCTCTTAAGTATGTTAAGATATGGGGTTGTCCGGCCTATGTCATAAGGCATAATCCGGACAAACTCGAGGCAAGGTCTGTCCTGTGCAAGTTTGTAGGATATCCCAAAAATTCACAAGGGTATATCTTCTACCACCCCGAGGAACAAAAAGTGTTTATTTCTCGACATGCCACTTTCTTAGAAAAGGGTTTTCTTATGAAACAAATTAGTGGTAATGAGGTAGAACTGGAAGAGGTTCTAGCGACACAAACTACGACATAAGATTTGATGGAACCAGAGGATTCAGTAGTCCCCGATGATCCCCAGCCTCTCCGCCGATCTAGCAGGGTTCCTCATCCGCCTGAGAGATACTACGGTTTTCTCATAGACGGTGGGAGCGAGGATTGCATCATGGAAGATGATGACCCGACTAGCTTCGAGCAGGCCATCACGAGTGGGGACTCTGTGAAGTAGCTGGATGCAATGCGATCTGAGATGGAATCGATGTACACCAACAAAGTATGAACTTTGGAAGTTGCTCCTGAAGGGGTAAAACCCATTGGAGCAAGTGGATCTTTAAGAAGAAACTTGGTGTAGATGGAAAAGTGGAGACTTTCAAAGCTAGACTTGTTGCAAAGGGTTTTCGTCAACGACCAGGTATGGATTATGACGAAACCTTTTCTCCAGTGGCTATGCTTAAGTCCATCAGGATCTTACTTGCCATTGCTGCATACCATGACTACGAAATCTGGAAAATGGATGTTAAGACCGCCTTTCTAAATGGTGATTTAGAGGAGTGCGTGTACATGACTCAGCCAGAGGGTTTCATAGATAGTGGGAGCAGCGGAAAGATGTCCAAGCTGCTTAAATCCATCTACGGGTTGAAGTAGGCATCGCGGAGTTGGAACATCTGCTTTGATGTTGTAGTCAAAGAGTTTGACTTCATCAAGAACGTAGATGAACCTTGTATTTACAAGAAGGTTGCAGAGAGTAAGGCTGTCTTCCTCGTATTGTACGTGGATGACATACTCTTGATAGAAAATGATGTTCCTATGCTGCACTCGGTCAAGCTCTTCTTATCACATAGATTCTCAATGAAAGATCTAAGTGATGCCTCCTGTATTTTGGGAATTAAGATCTATAGAGATAGATCTAAACGGATACTGGGATTGTCCCAATCCAGGTACATTGACACCATACTAAAGAGGTTTAGTATGGAAGAATCCAAGCGTGGGAACCAACCCATGATCTCTGGATTCACTCTCTCCAAAGAGATGTCTTCCAAGACTGATTTGGAGAGAGCTCGCATGCAAGGGATACCCTATGCTTTGGCAGTAGGCTCTATCATGTATGCGATGCTATGTACTAGACCCGATGTAGCATACTCACTAAGTGTAGTGAGTAGGTATCAAGCAGATCCAGGAGAGAATCACTGGACAGCTGTGAAGAACATTCTCAAGTACTTGAGAAGGACTAAGGAGATGTTCTTGGTGTATGGTAACGGAGAACTCCAGGTGGAGTCCTTTACCGATTCAAGCTTCCAAAGTGATAAGGACGACTCTAAGTCGCACTCGGGATTTGTCTTTACCCTAAATGGAGGGGCGGTTTGTTGGAAGAGTTCCAAGCAAGAAACCGTGGCAGAATCGACGATGGAGGCTGAATACATCGCTGCTAACGATGCTGCCAAAGAGGCTGTTTGGATGAAAAAGTTCATCACTGAACCTTGTGTGGTTCTTTCCATTGAGCATCCAATACCTTTGTATTGTTATAACAATGGAGCTGTGGCTTTGGCTAAGGAACCCAGGTCCCATCAGAAGTCCAGACATATTCTGAGGCGGTATCACCGGATCCGGGAGATAGTTGATCGCCGCGAGATCGAGGTCAGGAGAGTTGACACGAAGGACAACACTGCGGATCCACTCACGAAGGCCATTCCCCAGATACAATTTGAGAGACTCTTCGGGATGTTGGGTATGAGATACTACAACAGCTGGCCTTAGTGCAAGTGGGAGATTGTTAGTTATATATATTCCCTAGAGGCCATTGTTGTACATATGATGTATATTATAGTGGATGCTTGGATATATATAGAGGGGACTTTCTTGCTCGACATGATAGTATACTATTTGGTTTCACTTTATCTTAACATGTTGACCTGTATTGGTTTACTGTCTTGCTCTCACATGTTGATAAAGCCCTAAGGATATGTACTCGACTACTAGGACTATGATGAGATCATACTAGTGGGGCCAGGGTAGTCAACGAGTACATCCTATAACTGTTCCTAGTCGAGGGAGTATCGAGACAGGGCATCGATACTCCAGAGTAGACTAGCGTATACGCATCTTGACCCATATGATGGGCGATGGATGATCCCATATCCATCGGTGTTTGACATCAAAGATGGTGTACGGGTGCTCAGTAGAGACTGGGTACACTGAACAGACTCGCCGAGAACTCCTAGATGGTATTATACCTATCGTCAGATAGAAGTTCTCAGGTGACACTGGTACAGGTTAGTCTGTAGACCCGAGATCGTCATAGAGTCTTGTGTGATTCCCATTGTGCTTTGATTTCCAGCTTACCACGTCTAAGAGGGCGTGCAAAATGGTGGCTTTTGGGTACAGTCCCAAATCATATGGAGGAAATGAGCGATAGGAGGGGTTTCGTCTCTCCCGGTATAGGGAGTTGATGTTGTGCTGTGTTTGATTGGCTATAACTGGAAGTCCCTGGCCACGGCTGATATGGAGTGCTATTGGTAAGAGTTATCAGTAGTTTCTCGACCTGTTATAAGCCTCATATCGACATGACTTATTGGTTACTGGGGTCTGACGTTTACCACCCCTAGACTTGATATGCGACATATCAGACGAAGAACAGGACTGTACGGTAGTGTTACTGATTGGATTCACAGGAGAATGTACAGGCTTGCTTGTTGATCTTCTGATCGCTCAATATCTGGGTGGCTGTTACGTTTAGTTGACCGCTTGCAGCTTGTGGGTGTTTGATATGATCATCACCTACTACCGGCGTATTGACGATTCTTTAGAGTCCTACACAGAGGTTTCCTGGCTTAGGAAAAACGGAGTAGGATCACATATGTGATATGTGCGGGACCAAGAATAATACGATATGAGATACCGTATTCTATTCTAGCGATATGAGATATCGGCCGGGTATATGTGATATAGACGGGTCATCGGATCAAGTGTTAATTTGATGAAATGGTACATGTTATATTAGTCGGTTATATGCAATATAGCCGGATTGTCGGATCAAGAGTTGATTCGATAATTTAATGTATAATTATATATGTGATATATTACATTACGTTAACTAATATAAACTCGCTTTATTGATTCATTTTCTCACTGGATAATACATTGATGTATATGCGATATATGTTAATTGTATTATTTTATTTTGTTACAAAATACATTGTATATGTGATATATAATATTGTAACAAGTTAGGGTAACAAATGCAACAATGATTTAGAGATTAAACCTAGTTAGGGTTTGGATTAGGGTTAGCTTTTGGGTTAGCTTTCATTAAACTCCATGAAGCTTTCCTTTGTCTTTAGCTTTGATATTTTGTGTAGATATTTGTTAACCTAATCAAAACCATTAACTCTAGTTTATTCTATACATGAGTTAAAACCCTTCATTCTTAACTCATGGTTGAATAAGTAACCACAACTATAATTCATTATTCATCACAAAAGGATTAGCTCTTCTTCTTGCTTCTTCTTCCTTGTAGCAAAAGCTTTCTATCTTTTTGAAAAGTGGTGAATAAAAGTGAGATATTGAAAACAAAAGAGAGAAAAATTCCTACTTCATCAACCTCATCTATTCTAGACACTTAGATTAGGGTGTTTACTTCTCTAATAAGTTGTTTAGTGAAGTGTAAGCTTGGGTTTGAGATTCTTCAATGTAGATCATCTTAGATCATGAAGACTACAAACAAGGTGCCTCATTCACCTCATGAAGCCTCTCTAGAGTCAGAGTTCTTGATGATCGCAGCGAAGGGACCTCAACATGGAGCTTATGAAGCGATGGAACGGACTACAAAGGTTTTAATCCTAATCTCTTTAGTTATTTGTATGTGATACAAACTTGTTACCCTAGAAATTCTAGTAAAGATTCATGGTTTGCTTGCTTTGCACCTCTTTAAATTTTAAAGTGGCATGAGTGATGCTACCAAACCCTAGACTAGGTGCAAGGGAATCCCAACAAAAACCCATAAAGGGCAGCTCAGATCTTCCATTAGATCTCAAAAAGGGGAGATTTTTAAAATCTCACACCTCTTGTTCTCCAATATCCGGCCAATAAAGAGGAGGATGAAGGAGACCCATCTCCGAAAATCCCACTTTGGAAAAGATTCAAGGCTCAAGAGAGGATCCAAGGCTTAGGAGAGAAGCACCTCTGAAGATTTTTAGGGAGTTCAACTCCAAGACCCAAATCCTTAAAGGAGTTTAACTCCTAATCCAGATCTTTTGGAGTTTAACTCCACTCAAAATCCTCTTTTGGAGTTTAACTCCTATTTCTGGGGGTAAAACCCCCTTCTTTTCGCTAGCGCCCAACGCTCAAACGCCCACGTGCCGGGCATGTGAGGTGCTAGCGCCCAAAGCGCTAGCGCCAGCGCCCATGTGCCGGGCACGTGAGGTGCTAGCGCCCAAAGCGCTAGCACCAGCGCCCATGTTCCAGGCATGTAAGGCACTAGCGCCCATAGCGCCAGCGCCTAAGCGCCTACGTGCCGGGCACGTGAGTCGCTAGCGCCAGCGCCTAAGCGCCCACGTGCCGGGCACGTGAGATGCTCGCGCCTAAAGCGCCAGTGCCCAAGCGCCCACGTGCCATGTGCCGGGCACGTGAGGTGCCTAGCGCCTAAAGCGCTAGCGCCATCGCCCAAGCGCCTAGCGCTAACCCATGCGCCCAAGCACCAGCGTGCTAGGCACGTGAGGCGCTGGCGCTCATGCGTCCTTTGGGCGCCATTTTCCCCTCATTTTACATGCACTCCACACTAAAAATACCTCCCTCGTTAGAAATTTTTTTTAATAGGGCGCTGCCCCGCACCCCGTAAGGGGGCAGCTAGCCCCCTTAATGCCCAGCCCTCTATCCGGGTAGCGGGACCCTCGTAAATACTCTGCGGGGTCCCCGATATATCCAAAACCCCTTCAAAACACAACACTGCACATTGAGTTCGCATGGCCTGTTTGACCCGTCAATCGGAGGTTCCCTTGCTCCAAAAGCGAGGGGTTATTAACGGCAGCTTAGTCCGCGGCTGCCGGAGATTCGGATCCCCACAATCAATAAACCCTAGCCTACCCTAGGCAAGGGGAATCTGTAATCCGCCTGACAAGCGCTCGCGTATTCCCATCTCAATGGGGTGACGAAAAACACCCTACACTGGGGTCTGACGTTTACCACCCCTAGACATGATATGCGACATATCAGACGAAGAGACCGGACTGTACGGTAGTGTTACTGATAGGTTTTAAGGATACTATGGACGAGCTTGCTTGTTGATCTTCATATCGCTCAATACCTGAATAGCCGTTACGTCCAGCTAGTACCGCTGACGGCTTGTAGGTGACTAGTATGATCATCACCTACTGCTGGCGTATTGATGAGTCTTTAGAGTCCCACAAAGATGTTCCCTAGTTCAAACGAAACGAAGTAGGACACATATGTGATATGTGTGTGCCTGATTAAATACGTGTATGTGATACTGTATTGTAATCTGGCAGTTATCTGTTATCGGTTCGGTTTTATGTTGTCACGTCCCGAAAGTACGGAATATGACCGGCACTTAAACTACGAACGTCTCGAGGCGTACGTAATCAAAGTAAGCCGAAAACCCAGAAATCCAAACTAAGAGAAGTAGTAGAGTGAAGGAAAACCAATTAAAACAAGTGGTTTCAATAGCATAAGCCGAATTATGCGGTTTAAAAAAAAACATCAAACATTTCCCGAAAATTTCGGCAGTCTCCTTTGTAAAAACTGGCCCCCAAACGGGATACAACATGAATAGTATACGAAATCAATAAAAAGGCATCCCCAAGCGGGAGCTAGCTCTTCGTCAATCGACGGTCACAACCACACAAGCAATATAATATACAACGCCAACGGCGAGGATCAAAATTCAAAAGGAAACTCAAAACCACAAGAAAACCACAGAAATATAACGCGCGACTCTAAGGTCGAAGGAATAACATCACTGGTCTCTATCTCAAAATAAATACATGTTTGGTTGATGGAACTTCTAGATACAACAGAATAATGATATACAAGATATATAATGGGGGTACGATATAAGTAAACCCACCTACTAGCAAATCACCCGAAGGAAACTATGCCCGCAAAGCCGTAATGAAACCTGTACGGCAAAACCTGCAAGAAACTGGGGCACAACGGGGGTGAGTTGCCAACTCGTGAATAGAAAAACATCTACGGAAAGAAATCGCATAAATAACGCAATCCTAGGTCAATGATCATAATATATCCTCAAATATATAACCAGCAACCCATAACAATGGTTAGGGCAAATATCTAACCCAAGTGTAATTCCATGTGCCCGTGTCAGTGCCTCAGGTAACAATATATCATATGGATGATGTATGAATGCATGAAACAGAATGCATGTACTGAAGAAAACTGCTTTCATAAATTAATGAGATTTCTGTATTTTTTAAAATGAGGTATCATAATGAAATCAGCATAAAACAGTGCCTAGCATCGGCACAAAACGTAATCCCAATATCTCGATATCTCTGTATCACAGTCTCTGTACCTCAATATCTCGAAATCTCAATGTCTCAATCACAATATCTAGGGCGCCGTCAGTCCAGACCGGCCCCTACCATCCATCTCAAGACCACGACGGTATCCTCCGGATATCCGACGCGTCGGGTAATATCACCGGTCGGTAGTGCTCCCCTGCCAGGCTCAACGTCAACAACACGATCCTCTTGCCCCGGGGTACCGCACCGGGCCCACCATGTACCCGAAACGGTTCCTCCACTCCTCGAATCGGGTCTCGAAATCCATCAGCAAACTCATGGTGGATGACTCATACATTATGGGAAAACTGCATTTTTATTTAAAAAGAGAGAAAGCAGTTTATATATGTTTTGCGGTTTTCCTCCAAATCCAGAAAATATCATGGAAATCCGAATCATCAATAGCATGTAAAACCATGAATATAAGCATGAGAATCCATGAATACGGCATAACAATGAATAACAGTATGCATGAAGCGACAAGTAATAACTACAATATCTAAGCTGGCATATGAGGTATGTACACTAATATTATGTCAAACTACTAGCTATCAATCTAAGTTAAGCAATAATATTTTCTAAGGTGTACGTAACATGGCAATTACCGATGAAGATGTGTGTGAGCCGAGAAGTAAGTGTATGTGGTACATACGCATCATCGGTAATGGTGCTGGTGTCCTAACAGCATAATGTCAAAAATGCAATATGAAATAACAATGTAAGTATGCGATGCGGAGCGAGCAACCAAAATGAGCGGGAGCTAAATATTAAACAATGGTGCCATTTGAAATAACACGAATCGCGGGGTTTTGAAAATAGGGCTACGGTGGTTTTTAAGAAAGGATACGTTTTTTGAAATATCCGTAGATCCCTTGACCTGTCTTTTAAAATACCCACGATCCGCTAGTTTTGAAATAGGTAGGAGTCTAATCTAATCTAACAACTACACTAAACTATACGGCTGAACTAACAAGCTGAACTATAAGCAAGGAAACCGCCTATCATCTGAGTCGATACATATACATACCTGTATATGTATAGTCGGTGATCCCGCCTCAATAATATCATATTCGATACCATATCTATAATTAGGAATCCCAAGTCAAGAGTGCGGATCAATCATCAATATATAGCTCGTACGTAAATCCGTCG
Organism: Agapanthus africanus; assembly: GCA_030015575.1. Lineage (NCBI taxonomy): Eukaryota > Viridiplantae > Streptophyta > Magnoliopsida > Asparagales > Amaryllidaceae > Agapanthus > Agapanthus africanus. The sequence goes on from CM057349.1 coordinate 165,394,688, forward strand.
TACGGCATCCCAAATCTGGGTACGGGTCAATATCACATTCATCATACTATTCACCTGGTATCCTCTTTATCAAATATCATGATCGGGGTACTGATCTACGTCTAATACAATACTGATACCGCCTAAGTATGCATGGACGTGTGTGAAACACTACGTCAAGGACCCGCTACAACGTCATGTCGTATCTCAAATACGAATCCTGCCATATCACCGAATTCACAACCTCAATACAAATCTCATCGACTCATCTCAAACCCAAGTATCATCCTCAAATCCGTATGTGAACACATAGTCCCATACCCATGTGAACACATAACTATATATTCCCGTATAAGCACAAATGAAAGAAGAAAGTATGCAAGTATGGGTTGGTGTGTGCATGTGTGGTGCGACCACTACTCTAGGGTTTCGCGATACTAAATATCCAAGAACACCAAATATCCATATTATCATCAATATACTCAAACAATATATAAACAATATATATATATATATATATATATGTGTGTGTATACGTGTTCGTATACATCACCACGAACTGCGGGGGTGCTATACGCCATCTACCCGACTTCTCCCCGTAGATATAAATCTACTCACCTGATCCTCGCTCGCCGGTGCCGACGTCGCCACGCGCTTGCTTGTCGTCTCGAAGTCCACATGGGGGTACCTACATATCATAACGCATCGTATCGCATTAAAATCCGACTCATGACCAAAACGACACACGAATCCCACATAGGTCAAAACCTATGGTTGCTTTCACAAATCGACCCAAAAACCCTCGACGTCGGCGTACAAACGCCAAACCATCGAGAAAGATCCCAACACACTCATTTTTACAATTACAAGCACTAATTATAATATAAAATAGCTTAAAATTCACAAAAAACCCCAATTTCACTTAAAAAGCCATTTTTCCGAAAATCTAGCAAGCACAAATCACCGTTTAGTACAAAACTCGATGTATAAACGAATCTAGCGGCCACAATATTCACTAAATATCTTAAATAAGTCATAAAAATAATTCCCATAATTTAATCTCATTAAATACCAAAAACCCTAAAATTCTAGTTTACAAAATACCTAAAGTTTAACAATTTTATAGCAAAAATGCACAAACTACAATCTAGCTTGGATTTTCATGAACTAAAGTATTAAACTACACTTAATAATGTTAATGAAGTCAAGAAAAACCTAATTACATTTTTCTCTTAATCAAATTCAAGGTTTACAAAAACCTAGTTTGCAATTTAAGCAATTTGGACAAATTACATATAACAAGTGCAATTTAATCAACCAAACTAGGTTTTACATACATTAAGATATTAAACTAAACCTTGCATCCCTAATGATATGATAAAAACCCTAATTGAAATCACAAACCCTTACTATATTTTTCAAAACATTCAATTAATCCCAAACTATTAACTAATTATGCTAGATTTAAAGTATTCAAACAACAATTAGACATAAGGTTAAGAATTTACCCCCACAATCATCTTGAAATCTAGCACAAATCTAGCCTCCCAAACATGCTTCCCTTCACCAAGATCCATACTAGAATGGTCAAGTAAAAATGGGTAGGGATTAGATTTTGATTTTGTGGAATTTTTGAAGCATTTTGGATGATTTTTTTGATGGAATTTTGAAGAGAAAAGAGAAGAAGAAATGGAGGGGGGGCTGCTGCTGCTGGTTTCAGCAGAGGAAGAGGGGGAAAAAGGTGAGGGGATGATGCCAAAAGATCCAAGTCAAAGCCCCTCCCAATTACCATAATACCCCCACCTACTTTACTATATATAAAAACCTTATTTTAACCCATTTCTCACATGATTTAAGGTCAAAAAGAGGGAAATAAAATTCTTGGGCTGCTACAATAGTGTGGGGCCGGACAAGGGGAGTGAGGGTGAGTGTGAGAGACTTTACAAAAAAATTCTATGCAAAAAGACCCCCCACAATACCATATTTGCAAGTTTTAGTTCAAAATAACTATATTTTTGTTTTCCATAAAATAAATCAATTAAAACTTGAAATAAAATACTAAAAAATTATATTACAACTAGATTTTAATTAACATGATTTTAAAGATTAAAATTAGCCTATTTAAATTTGTATTTATCACTAATTTAATATATTTTCTTACCGGCTTCAAATAATATTAAAATAATTAATTTCGGAAAATTTTTCAGAAAATTTGAAATTTCACCAGTGGCTCAATAAACACCAAATACTAGCAATTACATAGCTAGAATATGTATATTTAATTTTATAATAAAGATATTTGCATTTTGACTTTTTACAGAAACCCTCTTATTTTACCGTTTTTTCGAAATTTCACCGAAACGATTTTCAAAACGTTACATATGTGATATAACCAGATTGTCAAATCAAGTGTTGATTTGATAATGTGATATACAAATAGATGATATTTGTCGGTCATATGTGATATAACCGGATTATTAAATCAAGTGTTGATTTAATAATGTGATATACATTATATGTGATATAATTATATCTTAACTAATATCATTAACTCACTAATTATTCTTCATTATATATATATATATATATATATATATATATAATGAAGCATGGCTTGATTTTCTATTTTTGAGAAAAATAGAAATGAGGTGTAAATTGAGAGCATGGTTGCAAGCATGGGAGTTATATTTGTTTATTCATTTTGACTCACTATTCAAGCATGGTTTCAATTTTATATTGCATAATTCCATGCTTGAATGAGTGGGGGTCAAGAGTTGCCATTCATTCTAAGCTCATTCTCAACACTTAGCCATTTTCTTGAGTTTCTCCCATGGTTGCTCTCTAGCTTCTTCATCTTCCTCATTGCCATTATTCAAGCTTCAACCCTCACATGAGATGTGAATCATGAAGCTTGAACACAAACATGTGAGTTTTAACATCCATTACTTCACCATCCTACACTTGACTAGCGATCGAGTGTAGCGTGTTTCCTACGCTAAAGAGTTTAGTGTAGAGGCAGCTTGAGGTGGAGGGAATTCGCGTGGATCATCTTCGGCACGAAGGTCATCGGAGGAAGCTCGTCCAAAGCCTCAAGTGGAGCCTAGTGGAGTCGCGGGACTACTACACGGAGCATCTAAAGTGAAGGACTCGAACTACAAAGGTTGTATGCTCTTTTCTTTTCTTTAGTTTATCACATCACAAAGGCAAACTATAATATTCTAGCAAAGATCTTGTTAGTCTAACTTAGCACCTAATAAAATTTGAATTTGGCATGCTTGATGCCTCTAGAACCTCATGGTGGTGTTAAGGCCGACTTTCATTTATTAACCCAACCATTATCTTTAGCCATGGTTAAGTCTTTACAAATATCATATATGATATTTTCCTCACCCATGGTTGCCATTATTGTTCACCACTTCATCTTCTTCTTCATCTCAATTTAGCTCTCTAGGTTTTCTTGAGGTGAAGAAAGAGAGAGAGAAAAATAATTCTAAAGTGAGAAAACATCCTACTTCATCAATCTATACCAAACTAGCCATTTAGTATAGGTTGTTTGCTTCACTAATTCTTTAATTAGTGAAGTGGTTGCTTGAGTTAGAGTTTCCTTGACTTAGATCATCTTCGGCCTCGAAAATCTTTGAGCAAGCTTGTTCTTTTTGCCTAGTGGAGCCTAACGAGAGTCCGGGACACCACCACTTAGAGCTAAGGGACTACTACACGGAGCTTTAGAAGTGAAGGACCGGTCTACAAAGGTTGTATTCCTTGTTCACTTAGAGTAAAGTTGTTTACTTGTTTAGTTAAACCCTAATTTTCTAGTTAGATCGTAGGTTTGCGATTTCTTAGCACACTAAAATTTTAAAATTGCATGCCCGATACCTCCTAAAACCTAGTAGTCGTGCTAAGGAATCCTAACACCACCACCGGATCGAAGCCCTCGAAAAAGAAATTGAAGGCATACGAAGAGATGGCCATATGTCCGGCGAAGGGGCTAAGTGTAAGTCGATGTACAACACCCCACGAGTTGCGGGGAGGCGGAAATATGAAAAACAATCTTGTTCTATATGCAAACATCGACTAATCGAAGAATCTTTACTAAACGATAACTAACAAATACATAGAATTTGTTAACTACTATGAGAAGAGATTATACCTAGTGAACCTTTTCCTTCGTCTTTTCGTTCTCTACGTCCTCCTCGGCCTCCTCTACATGATAGATGATCCACCCGAGAGCTTCTATTCCAAGCTTCCCCTCTAATCTTGAGGTAACTAAGTTTCTTTAGTTGCTTATCAAAGGAACCTAGGTGATATAGAGTGAGGTTATGGATTAATTAGTCTATTCTAATCCTTGATCTCAACACATGAGTGGTAGGATTAGGGTTTGAAGAGAGAGTGAGCTTGAGGAGAGAGAAGGTGAACATGATAATGATAATGAAAATGTTTCTCACTTGAATATATGAAGCATAATGTTTTATCAAATAAATGAATAAATATGATTAATCATCATGCTTCATTAATTCTATATGTGTGATTCCCTATATGAGTCATCAACCATTTAATGATGCATTAATGATATGGATGAATCACACAAATGAGTCACAAATGCACTTAATGAAAATTCCACCTAAACCCTCAAGTCACCATACTTCTAGAAGCTTCCCGTAAAATTACGAGAATGCCCCTCCTATCCGTGAAAGCACGGAAAAACTTTAGACTGTATAAATCCAATAACCCGATACTAGAATCTGGCTTAAACCAAAGCCGGCTAGTAAAAACTGTCCGAACGTCGTACGTGCGTAAACACACGTATGCGTCCGAACCCTTGTCGTAAAACCATACGACCTCTATATCGTTTCGCCTGGAGTAGGGAAACCCTCTGTGTGGGACTCTAAAGACTCGACTACTACGCTGGCAGTGGGTTTAACCACAGACCGCAAGCGGCACTAGCTGTACGTAACGGTCCCCAGGTAGATGTCGATAAGAAGGCCGATGAGGAAACCCTATCCGAACTCCTACTGAGCCTGTCCGTGACAATATCCGCGCAGTCCGGTCTGTTCGTCTAAGAGTATCGCATGTATGGTCTAGGGAGGTGGTAAACGTCAGACCCCTAATAACCGTACAAGTTATGCCGGTATGGCTCAATACCATCCGAGAATCTACTGATCAGTCCACCAGTAATTTTCAATCAGCCCTAGCCAGGGACTTATGGTAATGACCAACCGATCACAGTGCGATATCAACTCCCTATACCGGGAGAGACGAATCCCTAACAGTCGCTCACTACCTCCACATGGATCGGGACTGTACCCAACTAAAACCTGTTTGCACGACTCCTTTGAGCCGTGGTAGGGTAGTAATCAAAGTACAGTGGGAACTCACACGAGACAAATGACGACCTTAAGTCAACAGACCATCTGCACACATGTCACCTGAGAACTGCTACCTGACGTTAGGTATAATACTATCCAGTCAGTTCTCTGCGAGTCCTGTCCGGTGTACTTATTCTCAGTGAGCATCTGTATACAATCTTAGGTGCACATCACCAATGGCTGCGGGACCAATCCATCGCCCCTCATCAGGGTCTAGATATGTATACACTAGTCTACTCTGGAGCATCGATGCCCAGTCTCGATACTTCTGCGACCAGGGACATTTAAGGATGTGCCTATTAACTATCCAGCTCCCACATGTATGACTGCCATCACAACGCCGGTAGTCAGGCAAACACCGTATGGGATTTATCAACATGTTTATAAATACAAAGTAAAATATATCACACGTTAAGATAAAGTCAAACCAAATAGCGTACTATCATATCAAGAAAGATTGTCATTTACATACATATCCCTAGCGTCCTATACTATGAAGGCCTCTAGGGCATATATATCCAACAATCTTCCACTTGCACTAAGGCCTATAATTGGTGCAATGAGTACCCACTGTCTGCACTAGATCCAGTTGCTAGCGTACTGCATGCCCAACATCTCAAACAGCCTCTTGAACTGGATTTGAGGGATGGCCTTGGTGAATGGATCTGCCGTGTTGTTTTTTGTGTCCACTCTTCGCACCTCGATCTCCCGACGATCTACGATCTCCCTGATCAGGTGATACCGCCTCAAGATATGCCTGGATTTCTGATGGGACCTTGGTTCCTTTGCTAATGCTACAGCCCCATTGTTATCACAATACAAAGGTATTGGATTAGCAATGGACGGAACCACCTGAAGTTCAGTGATGAACTTCTTCATCCAGACAGCTTCTTTCGCGGCTTCGCGAGCAGCTATATACTCAGCTTCCATAGTTGAGTCTGCGACGGTATCCTGTTTGGAACTCCTCCAACATACCGCCCCTCCATTGAGGGTAAACACAAAACCCGAAATGGATTTAGAGTCATCTTTGTCACTTTGGAAGCCGGAGTCGGTAAAAGCCTAAACCTGGAGGTCCCCATTACCGTAAATCAAGAACATCTCCTTAGTCCTTCTCAGATACTTGAGAATGTTTTTTACCGCTATCCAATACTTCTCACCTGGGTCAGACTGATACCTGCTTACCACACTAAGTGCGTAAGCTACATCTGGTCTGGTACATAACATCGCATACATTATGGATCCTACTGCCGAAGCGTAGGGTATAATGCCCATGCGAGCTCTCTCTTCATCAGTCTTTGGAGACATCTCTTTGGAGAGGGTGATCCCGTGACAAGCGGGTAAATTACCGCGCTTGGAATCTTCCATACTAAATCTCTTTAGTATAGTATCAATATACCTGGACTGTGAAAGTCCCAACATTCTATTGGATCTATCATGATAGATCTTAATTCCCAGAATGTAGGTTGCATTATAGGGTTACTAGGCACACTTAAGAGGTTCCACAAGGCATCAACCATGCCAAATTAAAATTTTACGGTGCCGAGAAACCCTAATAGAGATCGTTAACTAGAAGTTAAGGCGAAAGAACATCAAGTTAACAACTTAACTACAAGTGAAAGGGATTACAACCTTTGTAGATCCGGTCCACCACTTCTTTAGCTCCGAGATAACGTCCCTTCGCTGTGATCATCGGGATCCCGGACTCTAGCAATGGTTTTGTCGGAGAAATGATCGGGCTAGGTCATTGACTTCGATGCCGAAGATGATCTACGTCGAGGCGACTCAAACTAAAGCTCCATCTTCACTAGGTCAAGAAACTTGTGAAGAAAACACCCTCTACTACATGGCAAGTGATAGAGGATGAAGAAATAGGAAGTGGGTTCACTTTGGATTTGGATTTCTCACTTGGAATCATCACTTAGAATTTTCTAGCAAACTTTTTCTTTCTTCATGAAGAAGATGAAGGAGAAGAAAAAGAAAAAGATTTTTTTTTATAGAAAATTCAAGTGATTCTTATCTTATAGCAACCATGGGTTAGTCTAACTCATGTAGAGAATAAACTAGGGTTTAGATAATGGTTACGTTTGAGAATAGAAACAAAATGGTGAAGCTTCATGAAACTCCAAGAATAAAACAAAGAAAGCCACCATATTTGTTTTTGCCCAAATAAATAAATGAATAAATAAATGAGTAAATCAAACCCTAACCATTAACCTAATCATAGCTTAAAGTATACACCAACCCAAGTTTGCATGTATCATCAAACATGATACAATCAAGTGCACAAAAATATATCATATATACAATGTGCACAAACTAGTGAGAAAATAAGCTTAAGTGAACCAATACTAGTTAATGTAAAGTAATATATCAAATATATAATTATACATTAAATCACTAAATCAACACTTGATTTAATGATCCGGTCATACTGCATATAACCGACTAATATCAAGTATATCAATGTATCGAATCAACACTTGATTCGGTAACCCGGCTATATCACATATAACCGACCGATGATAAAAATCGCGAGAATAGAATACAGTATCACATACTGGTATTATTCTCGGTCCCGCACATATCTCATATGCTCTCCTATTTCGTTTCGCTTGAGCCAGGAAATCTCTGTGTAGGACTCTAAAGACTCGTCAATACGCCGGCAGCAGGTGATGATCATATCAAACACCCACAAGCCACAAGCGGTCTGCTAAATGTAACGGCCACCCGGGTATTGAGCGATCAGAAGATCAACGAGCAAGCCCGCTCACACTCCTGTGAATCCAACGAGTAATACTACCGTACAGTCCGGTCTGTTCGTCTGATATGTCGCATATCTCGCCTAGGGGTGGTAAACGTCAGACCCCAATAACTCGATAAGTCATGTCGATATGAGGATCATAACGGGTCGAGAAACTATTGGTAACACTTACCAGTAAATCCCTAAAACAGCCTTGGCCAAGGACTTCCTGTTATAGCCAATCGAGCACTGCGCAACATCAACTCCCTATACCGGGAGAGACGAAACTCCTCCTATCGCTCATTGCCTCCATGTGATTCGAGACTGTACCCAAAAGCCACCTTTTTGCATGCCCTCTTGGACGTGGTATGATGGAAATCAAAGCACAGTGGGAATCACACAAGACTCTATGACGATCTCGGGTCTACAGAATAACCTGTACCAGTGTCACCAGAGAACTGCCATCTGACATAAGGTATAATACCATCTGGGAGTTCTCGGCGAGTCCGTCCAGTGTACCCAGTCTCCACTGAGCACCCGTATATCATCTCTGATGTCAAACACCAATGGATATGGGATCATCCATCGCCCATCTGTATGGGTCGAGAAGGTATACGCTAGTCTACTCTGGTATATCGATGCCCTATCTCGATACACCCATGACTAGGGACCTTGAAGGATGTACTTATGGACTACCATGTCCCCACTAGTATGATCCACATCACAGTCCAGGTAGTCAAGTACAGATCCTCAGGGCTTTACCAACATGTAACAGAGAGACAATCAGTGTACACGTTAAGGTAAAGAACAACCAGATAGCATACTATCATGTCGAGCAAGAAAGTCCTCCCTATATATGTCCAAGCATCCACTGCAATATACATCCTATGTATAGTAATGGCCTCTAGGGCATACATATAACTAACAATCTCCCACTTGCACTAGGGCCATCTGCAGCAGTGGTTGTAGTATCTCATACTCAACCATCCCATAAAAGTCTCTCTCTGGGAATAGGCCTTCGTGAGTGGATCCGCCGTGTTGTCCTCTGAGTCTACTCTCTTAACCTCGATCCCCTGGAGATCAACCATCTCCACGATCAGGTGACACTACCTTAGAATATGTCTGGATCACTGATGGGATGGGCATTCCTTGGCATAAGCCACAACTCCATTGTTATACAATGGGAGGAACGAAGTTCATCTCATAGACTAATACACCCAGACTGCCTCTTTGGTAGCATCTTTGGTAACGATGTAGCTTGCCTTTAATCGTCTAGTAAGTCACGATATCTAACTTGGAACTCTTCTAACATACCGTCCCTCCACTGAGGGTAAAGACAATGCCTGTGACTGACATTCAGTCATCCTTATCACTCTGGAATCTTTCCAGTGATTCTCCCCAGGATCGATTGATACCAACTCACTACAACTAGTGAGTATCCTAACATCCAATTAGATCTATCTCATAGATCCAAAACCCAGGATTTAGTAGGTATCACTTTGATCCTATATGGAGAATCCTTGTGATAAGCGGAGATTGACCGAGCGTATCATAGGAAACTCCTTCCCTATGAAGAGTATGTCATCCACGTACTCTACGAGGATCACCACCATACTCCCTACTATCTTTTTGTATATACAAGGTTCATCTACCATTTTGATGATGTCAAACTCTTTGACTAACTCATCAAAACAGATGTTCCAACTCCGCGATGCCTGCTTTATCACATAAAACATCTTGCACACGTTTCCGCTGCTCCCACTGTCTATGAAGCCCTCTGACTGTGTACTTATAGGCTATCTCTTCTAAATCATTATTTAGAAAAGCAGTCATGACACCCAACCGCCAGATATCGTAGTCATGGTATGTAGCCATGGCAAGTAGGATTTGGATGGACTTAAGCATAGGCCTCAGAAAAGGTTTCATCATTAGCCACAACTGGTCTATGATGCAAACCTTTAACGAGTCTAGCTTTGAAAGTCTCAACTTTTCCATGTACACCAAGTAATCTTCTCAAGATATACTTGCTCCTGATGGGGATTTAACCCTTCAGATAAAGCAACCAAAGTCCATACTTTGTTGGTGTATAAGGATTCCATCTCAGATCGGTAAGCATCTAGCCATTCTTACAGAGTCCTACTCCTGATGGCCAGCCCGAAACTAGTTGGGTCATCATCTCATGATGCAATCCTTGCTCCTACTGTCATAGAGAAACCGAAGTATCTCTCAGGTGGGTGAGTAACCCTACTAGATCGGCGGAGAGGCCGAGGTTCGTTGGTTGCTATTGAATCCTTTGGTTCTACCAAATCATCAGCTGCAGTTTATATAGCTGGAATTGTTTCCAGTTCTACCTCATAACCAATAATTTCTTCACAAGAAATTCCCTTTCACAAAGGTGGCATGCTGAGAAACAAAACATTTTTGTTCCTCGGTTAGGCAGAAGATATTCCCTTGCGTATGCTTGGGATATCCAACAAACTTCCACAGATCTGACTTTGTCTCGAGCTTGTCCGGATTTTGCTTTTAGACATAGGCCGGACAACCCCAAATCTTAACTGACTTAAGAGATGGGCTCTTCCCTTTCCATATCTCATATGAAATGATAGGCAACTGATTTGATCGGAACCCTATTCAATAGGTATGCAACTTCATAAGTGCATAACTCCTTAAAAGGAAATAGGAAATTCAGTAGTACTCATCATAGAGCACACCATATCACATAGGGTGTTATTTCTCCGCCCCGATATACCATCGTGCTATGGTTTATACGGAGGAGTAATGCTGAGAGAGAATCTCATTCTCCTTTAGAATAATCTAGGAATTCCGTGCTCAAGTATTCTCCTCCTTGATCACATCAAAGGAAATAATACTTTTACCCGTATTGTGGTTCTCTACTTCTAACTTATATTCTGTGAATATCTCAAATGGTTCGGACTTGTGTTTCAACAGGAACATATGTTTGAATCTTAAGAGATTATCAGAGAATGTAATGAAGTACAAAGAACCGGTCTTGGTATGTGTAGACAGGGGACCTTCATACATCAGCATGTATCAATCCCAAGAGTTCACTAACTCTTTCTCTGTTTCCAGTAAACAGAGCTATGGTAATATAATCTTTGTGACATGACTGACAAGTTTCACAAGATGTAAATTCAAACTGATTTAAATATGCATCTAAATGTAACTTCAGCTAGTTGGGTCGCATTGATATGACCTAGTCTACAATACCTCAAGAAGGATTCGTTCATATCCGAACTCTTCCTCTTGTGTGTGTTCTGTATACTAGGAACTGTAGTTTGATTTAAAACGTTAATACTTTTAGATAACGTGCCTGAACCGATCAACTCTTGATTTAGGAAATGTTCAAAACATTATCCAACAATACAAAATTATATCCTTCTTTATCTAAATAAAGAGACCGATATGATTTTGTATATCAGGTTCGGTATCTAATAACATTTGTTCAGAATCAATGTATTTTGGTAATATAGGGTGACAGTGACCAACAGACTTGGCTGCAACACTTGCACCGTTTTCTGCCTCATGAAACTTATCACCCGTTCTCAGTTCTCTACCTTTCTGTAGCCCATGTAACAGATTACATATGCGGGATCCTGATCAGGTATCACATACCCAGGACGTAAAGGATACTGAGAAACAGTTCTATGTAACGAACACACCCGAAGATGATGCATTAACATGCACTTTCTTCGTTTGGACGGCACGGGAAATCTGGTTTTCCCCTATTTCCTGCTCTGTCTTATAACAATTATAAGTTGGAGCGGGACCAACGTTCCCCAGCTCAGTACAACAAGCGGGTTCGGTCAATATATCCGTTTTATTATCTTGATTAAGGCGTGATATGGTCGCTACCTGGAGAGAGAGAGAAGAAAACACTCAGCGTATGCTCTTGCAAGATCAGATTGGTTATTATTTTATCTAATCAGGATGGCTCCCACTGTTTTTATCAAATCTTCCTTCAAACCCTAAAAGGAAAGACTAGCCGGGATTAATTACACGCTACAAGTTCGCCAATCTTTCAGCCAGGCCAGTGTCGGTACTTTGAGGGAGGTCCCCCGTGCTTTCGCACGAACCTAATTAATGTAAACCTCGTTTTCCCAGAGGCGTAACCCCGTTGACACCTTTTTAGACACCTACTTGATTGGCTAATTGTAATGTGTAAAACTCTCCCAGGAGTAACAATTACTCGCAGTGGGTATCGGGATCCAACTATCTCATGGAAGGTATGCAATCTCATTGCAAATTTCAACACTTGAAATTCCCGATAATTTTGCCCTTAGCAGCTATATGACTTTAACATAGTCAACAAATCATAAGTGCTAGTCAAGTTCAACCCGTCATTTCCTGATTGAATTAAACCCACCCGCACGACCCTTAACATAGTCAACAAACTCGCATGACTACCCTAATCCAATCGCATCATATGCTTATACAGATAAGCACTAATCAGCTACCGCACACTACGCCTTAACATAGTCAACAAACGTAGCACGAATACTAGCTAGTACTTATCTGAAATGACGGAGGGCTACGATAGATTTTTCTGAAAACCTATTGCGTAATGAACTTGATATCGTTGTAGAATCAAATGATTTTAAATGGAGTGTTTTTGAGGCTTTTCTAGTTTTGCTAAAGGGGTCACTCCCGGTGAAGGGATCGTCGGCCCTTTCCTCGTCGAATGAGGTGCGGGATATATCATATATATCACTGTGCAAAGCAAGAACTATAGGATCAATCAAAAGATAAACCGAGTGTGTAGCATCTGCCAGTTGTTGCTAAAGGAGTCACTCCCGGTGAAGGGATCTCGGTCCTTTCCTTATCGAATAAGGTGCAGGATGTTCTATAAGGAACACCGCGATGCAAAGCAAGAACTGTAGCTACCTGTTTTTGAAAATTCGATTCAACAACATCTTTAGGTTTCTTTTTCTTTCATTAATCACATTAATGAAGTCCCATCATTTAAGTTACCTAAACATCACAGATAAATATGACGTACACTTATGCCATCCGCATTCGCCTCGATGTCCCCTCGTGCACCGTTAGGTTAGGTAACTAACGACAGAGCGGGGCAGGGCTAGCGCGAGTGCAAAACATAAGTAACGTCTATATAATATATCATATATATCATATACAGTATCTATCACAGAACATCAAAGGATCACATCACAGATATCGCAGCAGAAGAAACATATGAAATATTGGATATACTAGGACGTCCGTGTTTTCAATACGAGCCTGTATAAAACACGGATTCCACGGTCGTGATGAATAGCCAAACCCACACCCCTAGACCCCTACGAGAGCGGCAAGCAACCCTACCAATTCTAGAGTTAGGAGACCCGGACTCGACTCCTCGAGTTGGTCTCCCACTGGACTCCAGAACCCGGTTACTTGTGCTCTCCTACTTGGGTCTATCCTAGTGCGGAAAAGTAAATAATAGACAAATGGTGACATCTTCCGCAACTTGGAAGTGCCTCAATAAAAGAATATTACATACAAGTTTTTACATGAATGAAAATGAAAAACACTCATCTCACATAAAAACCCCCCGGCTATTCAAACACGACGATCCAATATAACATATCCAGCAACACATAACATCACATGTCATCAACGTAAGTAAACATGCGTATCCCAATTGTCGTTGACATATAGCAACGAAACCGGCGATATCACATATTACACTTACGGTCACAGAAAAGAAAATGTAAAACTACAACAGTTGGAATCCGCAATCTCCTCAGACATCGCATGCCTGACCAAATGAATTCCTTAGACATCACATGCCTAACAATTATAAACCCCGCATTTTAGTCTCATTATCGAAAACACTTTTCAATATCAAGTTGGGCAATTCAACAAGATTCCCGGCATTTTGATCGAATGCTCGTCGCAAACTTTAGTAGGCAGCCGCACCCCCGATGCCGTCGACGAAGTGCACTAAGGCGGAACACCGCTGCCGCGAGCACCCGGACGGATGCTTTCGGCGACGGGGTTCTCCTACAGTCACTTGGTCGGGGCTATGGGACATGGCTGTCTATTAAGTTTACCCGACAAGTATCCGCGTACGCTACGTGATTGCGACGGACTTTTGATCACATCAAAATTCCGTGGCAACCGATCAAGTGAGACTAAAGTGCTATGTTTATAACATCCAAATCAGTTATCTCATAACTACTTGTGGATTCCAAATATTGTATCACATTCCAGATAAATAGAAAATGTTAAACTTTCCGATCGAACAATCAAACACCCAAGTTTTCCCGAAACAGCTCAACTCTTGAAATAAGTTCAAAAACCTCCACTTCATGCCACAGTACCAACGGTCCAGCCGTAGAAGGGTCAAGCCAACGCCTCACATGTGGCACGCCGTACTGCCCCAAACCCTAAGGTTCAAAGGGCAGTTCAAGACGGTCACATAATCGAGTTAAGGTTTGTTGTCTTCTAGAGGGTCCATCGTGTTACTTGCACTACTTAGAATGTTTTCAAACTACGGAAAAATCCAACACTTGGAAATTTCCCGGCAGGGGAAAAATTGGGTATTTATATCCGGTCGAACTTTTTAACATGTTCTAAAATATCCGGAAAAACAATAACGAATTTAAAATTCCCGATCGAATCGACGATTACAAAACAAACCACAGAATACTCAACTCTTGAGTCAGATTAAAAATACCCATAAAATAGTAACCACAAAGACAAGAATTACTGTGCAAAAATCCGTCCCTAATACCCTTAACTTGCCGCGGAACCGCCGCTAAAGGTGGGTCATCGCCGCGGTTCCGCGGCTATCTTGAGGAATTAGGGGCTCATTTTTCACCATAATTCTTATTTTAGCCTGCTGAATTTTTTAGGTATTTTTAATTCTGGAAAAACCCAGATTTTAAAAAATGTACAGAGAGGGGTTTGAAATGTCGTATTCGAGTTCGATCAGGGTTTTAACTTCGTTAACACATCGCCTAATGTTCTAGCTAGGCTCTGATACCACTGTAGGGTTACTAGGCACACTCAAGAGGTTCCACAAGGCATCAACCATGCCAAATTAAAATTTTACGGTGCCGAGAAACCCTAATAGAGATCGTTAACTAGAAGTTAAGGCGAAAGAACATGCAAGTTAACAACTTAACTACAAGTGAAAGGGATTTCAACCTTTGTAGATCCGTTCCACCACTTCTTTAGCTCCGAGATGACGTCCCTCTACTGCGATCATCGGGATCTCGGACTCTAGCAATGGTTTCGTCGGAGAAATGATCGGGCTAGGTCATTGATTTCGATGCCGAAGATGATCTACGTCGAGGCGACTCAAACTCAAGCTCCATCTTCACTAGGTCAAGAAACTTGTGAAGAAAACACCCTCTACTACATGGCAAGTGATAGAGGATGAAGAAATAGGAAGTGGTTTCACTTTGGATTTGGATTTCTCACTTAGAATTTTCTAGCAAACTTTTTCTTTCTTCATGAAGAAGATGAAGAAGAAGAAAAAGAAAAAGAATTTTTTTTATAGAAAATTCAAGTGATTCTTATCATATAGCAACCATGGGTTAGTCTAACTCATGTAGAGAATAAACTAGGGTTTAGATAATGGTTACGTTTGAGAATAGAAACAAAATGGTGAAGCTTCATGAAACTCCAAGAATAAAACAAAGAAAGCCACCATATTTGTTTTTGCCCAAATAAATAAATGAATAAATAAATGAGTAAATCAAACCCTAACCATTAACCTAATCATAGTTTAAAGCATACACTAACCCAAGTTTGCATGTATCATCAAACATGATACAATCAAGTGCACAAAAATATATCATATATACAATGTGCACAAACTAGTGAGAAAATAATCTTAAGTGAACCAATACTAGTTAATGTAAAGTAATATATCAAATATATAATTATACATTAAATCACTAAATCAACACTTGATTTAATGATCCGGTCATACTGCATATAACCGACTAATATCAAGTGTATCAATGTATCGAATCAACACTTGATTCGGTAACCCGGCTATATCACATATAACCGACCGATGGTACAAATCGCGAGAATAGAATACAGTATCACATACTGGTATTATTCTCGGTCCCGCACATATCTCATATGCGCTCCTATTTCATTTCGCTTGAGCCAGGAAACCTCTGTGTAGGACTCTAAAGACTCGTCAATACGCCGGCAGCAGGTGATGATCATATCAAACACCCACAAGCCGCAAGCGGTCTGCTAAACGTAACGGCCACCCGGGTATTGAGCGATCAGAAGATCAACGAGCTAGCCCGCTCACACTCCTGTGAATCCAACGAGTAACACTACCGTACAGTCCGGTCTGTTCGTCTGATATGTCGCATATCTCGCCTAGGGGTGGTAAACGTCAGACCCCAATAACTCGATAAGTCGTGTCGATATGAGGCTCATAACGGGTCGAGAAACTACTGGTAACACTTACCAGTAAATCCCTAAAACAGCCTTGGCCAAGGACTTCCTGTTATAGCCAATCGAGCACTGCGCAACATCAACTCCCTATACCGGGAGAGACGAAACCCCTCCTATCGCTCATTGCCTCCATGTGATTCGGGACTGTACCCAAAAGCCATCTTTTTGCACGCCCTCTTAGACGTGGTATGATGGAAATCAAAGCACAGTGGGAATCACACAAGACTCTATGACGATCTCGGGTCTACAGACTAACCTATACCAGTGTCACCAGAGAACTGCCATCTGACGTAAGGTATAATACCATCTGGGAGTTCTCGGCGAGTCCGTCCAGTGTACCTAGTCTCCACTGAGCACCCATATATCATCTTTGATGTCAAACACCAATGGATATGGGATCATCCATCGCCCATCTGTATGGGTCGAGAAGGTATACGCTAGTCTACTCTGGATTATCGATGCACCATCTCGATACACCCACGACTAGGGACCTTGAAGGATGTACTTATGGACTACCATGTCCCTACTAGTATGATCCACATCACAGTCCAGGTAGTCAAGTACAGATCCTAAGGGCTTTACCAACATGTAACAGAGAGACAATCAGTATACACATTAAGGTAAAGAGCAACCAGATAGCATACTATCATGTCGAGCAAGAAAGTCCTCCCTATATAAGTCCAAGCATCCACTACAATATACATCCTATGTATAGTAATGGCTTCTACGGCATACATATAACTAACATGCATCTCCCAAGTCTTTCATGGAGAATTTCTGTGACAAGAAGAGCTTTACTGATTGTAGCATAGGGACATCATTCCCTATCAGTAGTATGTCATCGATGTACAAAACGAGGAAGACTACTGCTCCTTCTACAATCTTCCTATAAATGCATGGTTCATCTACATTTTTGATAAAGTAAAATTCTTTGACCGTCTCATCAAAGCAGATGTTCCAACTCTGCGATTCTTGCTTTAATCCATAAATGGATTTAAGCAACTTGCACACTTTTCCGCTGCTCCCACTGTCTAAGAAACCTTCTGGTTGATCCATGTAAACACTCTCTTTTAAATGTCCATTTAGAAAAGCTGTTTTTACGTCCATCTGCCAGATTTCATAGTCATGGAAGGCAACAATGGCAAGTAGGATCCGAATGGATTTAAGCATAGTTACTGGTGAAAAGGTTTCATCATAGTCCAATCCCGGTCTTTGACGAAAACCTTTTGCAACGAGTCTAGTTTTGTAGGTTTCCACTTGTCCAAATGTACCAATCTTCTTTTTGAAGATCCATTTGTATCCAACTGGTTTCACCCCAGGAGGAGCAACTTCTAAAGTCCATACTTTATTGGTGTACATGGATTCCATTTCGGATCTCATAGCATCCATCCACTTCACCGAGTCTTTACTCGTGATAGCCTGCTGAAAACTAGTAGGCTCATCATCATCGATGATGCAATTCTCTCGATCCCCATCTACAAGAAACCCATAGTATCTTTTAGGAGGATGAGAAAGCTTACTAAATCTGCGGAGTGGCGTTGGTTCGTCGGGTTCTATTGAAACCTGAGGTTCTACTAAGTCCTCGGCAGCAGTTTGAGGTTCTGGAATTTCTTCCAGCTCTACCGCGCTCCCACTAATTTATTTTGCAAGAAATTCGCTCTCTAAGAAGACAATGTGGCGAGCGACAAACACCTTTAGTTCTTCAGTGTGGTAGACCAGATATCCCCTCGAATTCTTGGGGAATCCTACAAACTTGCACAAAACCGATCGTGCCTCGAGTTTGTCCGGATTATGCTTTTTAACATATGCCGGACATCCCCATATCTTGATATACTTGAGATATGGTCTCTTCCCGCTCCACATTTCATATGGAGTTGTAGGTACAGACTTAGTCGGAACTCTATTCAATAGGTATACTGCTGATTCTAGCGCAAAACCCCAGAAGGAAAGTGGCAACTCAGCACTACTCATCATTGAACGCACCATGTCTAGTACCGTGCGATTCCTCCTTTCTGATACACCATTATGCTGAGGTGTATAAGGCGGAGTAAGCTGAGAGAGAATCCCATTCTCTTTTAAGCATTCAAGGAAACTGGTACTTAAGTATTCTCCACCTCGATCAGATCGAAGTGTCTTGATGCTTTTACCAGTTTGTTTCTCCACTTCATTTTTATACTCCTTAAACTTCTCAAAGGTCTCGGATTTATGCTTCATTAAAAATATATGTCCATACCTAGAGAAGTCATCAGTAAAAGTGATGAAGTAGGAGTGACTGCTTCGTGCATGTGTAGACATTGGACCACATACATCACTGTGTACAAGTCCCAAGAGTTCTGTGGCTCTTTCTCTGTGTCCGGTGAACGGAGATTTGGTCATTTTTCCTTTGATACATGATTGACAAGTTGCATATGATGAATATTCGAACGGATCTAAATATCCATCTTTATGTAACTTGGTCAACCTTGTTTCGTTTATATGACCAAGTTTGCAATGCCATAGGAAGGCTTGGTTTGAATCTGGAGCCTTTCTTTTAAGCGTGTTTTGAATATTGAAAACTTGAGGTTGATTAAGTATGTATATGCCGTTTTCCAGTGTGCCGAACCCAATCATTTCTTGATTTAGGAGAATGTTCATGACATTTCTTTCAAGCGCAAAATTATATCCTTCATTAGATAACAAAGATACTGATATAATATTACACAGCATACTGGGAATACAAAAACAGCTGTACAACACCAAAATGTGCCCACTAGTCAACCCTAGGTGATATTCTCCTATTGCAATAGCATCTACGTGCATTCCATTGCCCATCCGGAGAGTCATATCACCTGTCCCCAGTGCTCTACTATTTATCAGATCCGGCAAAGAATTACAGATGTGAGAACCAGAACCGGTATCAAGTACCCATGATGTAGAGTTTACTGAAAGACAATTTTCGATTACAAACACACCTGAAGCAGAAGCAACAGCCTGCTTCGTGTCCTTAGCTTTGAAGGCCATACAGTCCTTCTTCCAGTGCCCTTGCTTGTGACAATAATAGCATTCGTTCTTATCCGCCTTCACCCTTCCTGCTTTGTTCGTTCCCTGCACCTTCTTGACCCCGTCTTTCGGTTTGGTGGCTTTCATCTTCTTCTTCCCTTTACCTTTCGCTTTAGATTTAGAAGAGGATGATTGGCCAGCATACAGAACGGGGGCCTTCTCCTTTTTCAAGGAGGTCTCTGCTACCCTCAACATGTTGAGGAGCTTTGGAAGATCAGATTCCATTTCGTGCATGTTGAAGCTCAGCACGAACTGAGAGAAGGTGTGGGGAAGGGACTGCAAAATCAAGTCGATATGTAAATCATTCTCTAGCACCCATCCCAGGTTTGCGAGTTCCTCAATGAGGCTGATCATTTTCAGGACGTGCTCTCCTATAGGTGATCCTGGAGCTAACCTCATCTGGAAGAGTTTCCTTGAGGTCTCGTACCTCGCGATACAGGAGCGCTCCCCATACAATTCCTTGCAATGGAGAAAGATGGATATAATATCCATACTCTCGTGCTGTTTCTGGAGTTCATTGTTCATGGACACCAGCATGATACACTTAGCTCTCTCACAGTCTAGATCCCAGGTTTTGCGAACCTCCTTGTCCGCAACTGAGGAATCTGGTCCTGGGATAAGGGGAGGAACAACGGTGGTAACATATGCTATTTTATCATAAGTCAGTGCAATGTTGACGTTCTTTAGCCAATCTTTATAGTTTTGCCCGGTCAATATATTTTTTTCAAGTAATAGTTTTAGTCCTGTCATGGTAGCTGTCAGAGAGAGAGAAAAGAAACACTCAGCATATGCTCTTGCAAGTTTAGATTG
Source organism: Agapanthus africanus (assembly GCA_030015575.1). NCBI lineage: Eukaryota > Viridiplantae > Streptophyta > Magnoliopsida > Asparagales > Amaryllidaceae > Agapanthus > Agapanthus africanus. The sequence goes on from CM057349.1 coordinate 165,415,070, forward strand.
GTTTATTAATTTATCTAAACAGGATGGCTCCCACTGTTTCCTCAAATCCTTCTTCAAAACCTAAAAGAAGAATTAGTCAGGATTTAATCACACGTCACAATACTTGCTTAACCTTTCAGCCAGGCCAGTGTTGGTACTTCGAGGGAGGTTTTCCAACGCTTTCGCGAAGTTCCTTAATTAAATAACCTCTTTTCCCTGGAGGCGCAGCCCCTCTAACACCTTTCTGGACACCTACTTGGTTTATAGCTTTGATTGTTAAGTGAGAAAATTTCCTGAGAGTAATCCTACTCATCAGTGGGATCGGGATCCAACTATCATTGTATGATGCCCTAGATGGAAGCCACTCTAGTCACCACACTCCAGAAGGTATGCTAAATCTGCAAGTTTCTTTTATGTTTGAAACTCCCGATGTGATTTTTACCCCATGCTCTTATGATCTTGACGTAGGCCAACAAATCATAAGACGCAAGTCAAGTTCTACCCGTCGTTGTCCTGATTAATTTAGATCCATCCATACTTGCCCTTGACGTAGGCCAACAAGGCTGTACGACTGTCCTAAACTAATGCATCTATCTATGCAACAAAAAGCAGCACATTCCTACCATCCACTATGCCTTGACGTAGGCCAACAAACATAGCATGAATACGATGTGCTGTTTTATTTGAAACGACGGAGGGTTACGGCTGGTTTTTGGCAAAAAACCGTTAACATAGTGAACTTGATATGATCGAAGGAACCATGATAGCCCTTTTTAAAAGGAGTGGTTTAAGCTCCGCATTTAAAATTTGCTTTTTTTTTTTGAAGAAAACCGAGTGGTTTTGAAATTGTTCCAACGATTAAGTTTAGGTTTTATTTTCTTTGCATTAATGATAATGCGTCCCATCATTAACTTATCATTGCAGAAAACAACGAAAATATAACGTCCTCTTATGCCATCCGCATTCGCCACTGGGTCCCGTCATCACCCGTTAGGTTACTTAACTAACGGTAGAGCGGGGGCTGGGCTAGCACGGGTGTAAAACATAAGTGACGTCTAAATAGCTATCATATATAGATACTGTACATTCGTCAGACGCAATAATAGGCATTCCAGATCACAGATGAAAATTATTGGATATGCAAGCAATCCGCGTTTCTTTTGAGCCTGCAACGAAAGACGGATTACACAGTTGTGATGAATAGCCATTACCCCACCCTAGACCCCTACGAGTACGGCAAACTACCCGCCAAGTACCCGAAGTGAAGCGGTCTCCCTCAACAACGTGAGCAGGCTACTAAACACTTCAAAGTACCCGGTAGTTTGTGCACCCCACCTTGGGTCTATCCTAGGAGCAAAAACAGTAAAAAGAAATAATACAACGGTGGCTACAACCGCAACCTGGATGTGCCCTGCAAAATAATATTACAACATATTACAATTACATCGAATGAATGAATATAATAACCCATCTCAAACCCTGGCTAATCATCATAACAATCCAATTAAGTTCATAATCACAAACAATTAAAACATTACAGAAATGTGCAACCCCCTGCCAACTGACATACTAGCAGTTAGGGGAGGTTTACGAACACATTATACAGTTCACAGATATAATCTAATTAGCAAACATCATATAATTTCGATCCATCAAACACATTAGATTCTACTCCAAAACTTCTTTGTGCGCCTGAGACTTGAGCAGAAAATAAACATTCCAGAAAAGACAAAATATTCACAGAAGAGTTACTGGGGAGATTTGGGGTGAATCGGGCTCAACTCGGCCGCGGATCCGCGGCGGATCGGTGGGATCGGCCGCGGATCCGCGGCTGTTTGGCCGATTCATGCACCCAAATTTCTCCAGTGTTCTTAGGTTTCCCTGCTTGTATTTTTAGAGATCCCTGAAAAAATTTTAGACCTCGATTTAAATTCGACAGAAACTATATGAATACGATATTTTTTTCGATTCGTTTTGCGTTCGAAATTCTTATGACTTTGCTAATAAGTTAAGTATTGTTTAGCGAGGCTCTGATACCACTGTAAGTCGATGTATAACACCCCACGAGTTATGGGGAGGCGGAAATATGAAAAACAATCTTTTTCTATATGAAAACATCGACTAACCGAAGAATCTTTACTAAACGATAACTAACAAATACATAGAAGTAGTTAACTACTCTGAGAAGAGATTATACCTAGTGAACCTTGTCCTTCGTCTTTTCGTTCTCTACGTCCTCTTCGGCCTCCTCTACGTGATAGATGATCCACCCGAGAGCTTCTATTCCTAGCTTCACCTCTAATCTTGAGGTAACTAAGTTTCATTAGTTGCTAATCAAAGGAACCTAGGTGATATAGAGTGAGGTTATGGATTAATTAGTTTATTCTAATCCTTGATCTCAACACATGAGTGGTCGTATTAGGGTTTGAAGAGAGAGTGAGCTTGAGGAGAGAGAAGGTGAACATGATAATGATAATGAAATGTTTCTCACTTGAATATATGAAGCATAATGTTTTATCAAATAAATGAATAAATATGATTAATCATCATGCTTCATTAATTCTATATGTGTGATTCACTATATGAGTCATTAACCATTTAATGATGCATTAATGATATGGATGAATCACATAAATGAGTCACAAATGCATTTAATGAAAATGCCACCTAAACCCTCAAGTCACTATACTTCTAGAAGCTTCCCGCAAAATTACGAGAATGCCCCTCCTATCCGTGAAAACACGGAAAAACTTTAAACTGTATATATCCAATAACCCGATACTAGAATCTGGCTTAAACCAAAGCCGGCTAGTAAAAACTGTCCGAACGTCGTACGTGCGTAAATACACGTATGCGTCCGAACCCTTGTCGTAAAACCATACGACCTCTATATCGTTTCGCCTGGAGCAGGGAAACCCTCTGTGTGGGACTCTAAAGACTCGATTACTACGCTGGCAGTGGGTTTAACCACAGACCGCAAGCGGCACTAGCTGTACATAACGGTCCCCTATCCGAACTCCTACTGAGCCTGTCCGTGACAATATCCGCGCAGTCTGGTCTGTTCATCTAAGAGTATCGCATGTATGGTCTAGGGAGGTGGTAAACGTCAGACCCCTAATAATCGTACAAGTCATGCCGGTATGGCTCAATACCATCCGAGAATCTACTGATCAGTCTACCAGTAATTCTCAATCAGCCCTGGCTAGGGACTTATGGTAATGACCAACCGATCACAGTGCGATATCAACTCCCTATTCCGGGAGAGACAAATCCCTAACAGTCGCTCATTGCCTTCACGTGGCTCGGGACCGTACCCAACTAAAACCTGTTTGCACGACTACTTTGAGCCGTGGTAGGGTAGTAATCAAAGTACAGTGGGAACTCACACGAGACAAATGACGACCTTAAGTCAACAGACTATCTGCACACATGTCACCTGAGAGCTGCTACCTGACGTTAGGTATAATACCATCCAGTCAGTTCTCTGCGAGTCCTGTCCGGTGTACTCACTCTCAGTGAGCATCTGTATACAATCTTAGGTGCACATCACCAATGGCTGCGGGACCAATCCATCGCCCCTCGTCAGGGTCTAGATATGTATACACTAGTCTACTCTGGAGCATCGATGCCCAGTCTCAATACTTCTGCGACCAGGGACATTTAAGGATGTGCCTATTGACTATCCAGCTCCCACAAGTATGACTGCCATCACAACGCCGGTAGTCAGGCAAACACCCTATGGGCTTTATCAACATGTTTATAAATACAAAGTAAAATATATCACACGTTAAGATAAAGTCAAACCAAATAGCGTACTATCATATCAAGCAAGATTGTCATTTACATACATATCCCTAGCATCCTATACAATGAAGGCCTCTAGGGCATATATATCCAACACTAAGTACTCCGCTGATTCGCTTACAAAGACCTTTACAGAGAGGTTACTGTTAGTTATATGTATGCCCTAGAGGCCATTACTGTACATACGTTGTATATTGTAGTGGATGCTTGGACATATATAGGGAGGACTTTCTTGCTCGACATGATAGTATTCTATCTGGTTACTCTTTATCTTAACATGTACTCTGATTGTCTCTATGTTACATATTGATAAAGTCCTTAGGATGAGTACTTGACTACCAGGACTATGATGCAGATCATACTAGTGGGGACAGTGTAGTCGCCAAGTACATCCTTCAAATGTTCCTAGTCGTGGGAGTACCGAGACAGGGCATCGATACTCCAGAGTAGACTAGCGTATGCGCTTCTTGACCCATATGATGGGCGATGGATGATCCCATATCTATTGGTGTTTGACATCAGAGAAGGTATACGGGTGCTCAGTGGAGACTGGGTACACTGGACGGACTCGCCGAGAACTCCCAGATGGTATTATACCTCACGTCAGATGGCAGTTCTCTGGTGACACTGGTACAGGTTAGTCTGTAGACCCGAGATCGTCATAGAGTATTGTGTGATTCCCACTGTGCTTTGATTTCCATCATACCACGTCCAAGAGGGCATGTAAAACGGTGGCTTTTGGGTACAGTCCCGAATCACATGGAGGCAATGAGCGATAGGAGGGGTTTCGTCTCTCCCGGTATAGTGAGTTGATGTTGCGCTGTGTTCGATTCGCTATAACTGGAAATCCCTGGCCAGGGTTGCTGAGATTTACTGGTAAGTGTTATCAGTAGTTTCTCAAACTGTTATGGACCTCATATCGACACGACTTATCAAGCTACTGGGGTCTGACGTTTACCACCCCTAGGCGAGATATGCGACATATCAGACGAAGAGACCGGACTGTACGGGAGTGTAACTGATTGGATTCGCAGGAGAATGTACAGGCTTCTTGTTGATCTTCTGATCGCTCAATACCTGGGTGGCTGTTACGTTTAGTTGACCGCTTGCAGCTTGTGGGTGTTTGATATGATTATCACCTACTGCCGGCGTATTGACGATTCTTTAGAGTCCTACACAGAGGTTTCCTGGCTCAGGCAAAACGGAGTAGGAGCACATATGTGATATGTGCATGACCGGGAATAATACATGTATACGATACCGTATTAGATTCTCGCGATATGAGATATCGGCCGGGTATATGAGATATAACCGGGTCATCGGATCAAGTGTTGATTCGATGAACTGATACAGATTATATTAGTCGGTTATTTGTGAAATAGCCGGATTATCGGATCAAGTGTTGATTCGATAATTTAATGTATAATTATATATTTGATATATTAAATTACATTAACTAATATAAGATCACTTAAAGATTCTTTTTCTCACTCGAGTAATACATTGATATATATGTGATATATGTTAATTGTATTATTTTTATTTTGTTACAATAAATATTGTATATGTGATATATAATATTGTAACAAGTTATGATTACTAATGCAACATGTTTTGTAGAGATTAAATATGATTAGGGTTTAATTTGGGTTAGCGCTTTCATGAAGCTTCTAGAAGCTTTATGTTTTGTTTTAAGCTAAGATATTTTGTTATGATATTTTGAAGATATTTACTTAACCCAACCCAAACCCTTTACCATGGTTTATTTTCTACAATGGTTAAGTCTTTTGTTTCTTAACCAAGGGTTGATTTGTAACCATAACTATTGATTTCATTATTCATCACAAAGTAATCTTCTTCTTCTTCTTCCTTTGAGAAAAGCTTTCTAGCCTTTTCAAATGTGATGAAAATGAGTGAGAAATTGAAAACAAATGAGAGCTAAATTCCTATTTCATCATCCTCATCTATTCTTGCCACTTAGATTAGGGTGTTTGCTTTGCTAATACTTGATTAGGAAAGCAAGAATTTGGGTTTGAGTTTTTCTTCAAGGTAGATCATCTTTGTTATTGAAGATCGGAAGCAAGCTTGCATCTTTCTCTTCATGGAGCCTCTTTAGAGTCCGGGTACTTGATGATCGCAGCGAAGGGACCTCAACACGGAGCTTTAGAAGTGAAGGAACGTACTACAAAGGTTGTAATCCCTAACTCTTAGAAGTAAAGTTGTTTACTTGCTCTTTGTTTCGCCTAATCTCTAGTCTAAGATCTTGGTTAGGGTTGTTCGGCACATGAAAAATTTGATTTTGGTATGGTTGATGCCTTGTAGAACTTTGTGACAGTGCCTAGTAATCCTACAGTGGTATCAGAGCCAAGCTAGAGCTTTAGGCGAAGTCTAGACGAAGTTTAAATTCCGATCGAACCCCGAAACGTCGCAAAACACCCCCTCTCTGGAAATTTTTTAAAATGTTGATTTCTTCTGTATTAAAATACTCAGAAAATTAAGCAGGGAATTCTAAGGATTATTGTGAAAAACGAACCTCTAATCCCCTCAAACCGCCGCAGAACCGCGGCAATACCATGCCTTGCGCGGAGGTTCCGCGGCCATTATTGGGTATTAGGGTTGGTCTTTTCACAGTAACATCCGTATGTATTTTTACATGCTTCTGGGAATTTTTGATATTACTCAAGCGTTGAGTTTTCTGGAGATCTTTTACATTCGTTGATTCGATCGGATAATTTAACTTCGTTTAACTTTTTCCGGGTAATTTAGAACGTGTTAAAAAGTTCGAACGGATATCAATAACCCACTTTTACCCCTGTCGGAAAATTTCCAGGTGTTGGATTTTTTCCTTAATTAAAGAACATTCATAGTCGTGCAAGTAACGCGGTGGACCCTCTAGAATAACACAAACCTTAACTCGATTATGTGATCGTCTGAACCGCCTCTAAACCTTAGGGTTTAGGGCAGTACGGCATTGCCACATGTGAGGCGTTGGTTTGACCCTTCTACGGCTGGACCATTGGTACTGTGGCATGTGATGGATACTTTTTGAACTCCGCTCAAGTGTTGAGCCATTTGGAAAATCTTGGGTGTTTGTTTATTCGATCGGAAAGTTTAACATTGTCTATTTATCTGGAATATGATACAATATTTGGAATCCACAAGTAGTTATGAGATAACTAATTTGAATGTTATAAATCTAGCAGTTTAGTCTCATTTGATCGGTTGCCACGGGATTTTGATGAGATCAAAAGTCCGTCGCAATCATATAGCGTACGCGGATACTCGCCGGGTAAACTTAATAGATAGCCACGTCCCATAGCCCCGACCAAGTGACTGTAGGAGAACCCCGTCGCCAAAAGCATCCGTTCGGGTGCTCGCGGCAGCGGTGTTTCGCCTTAGTGCACTTCGTCGACGGCATCCGGGGGTGCGGCCGTCTACTAAAGTTTGCGATGAGCATTCGAACAGGATGTCGGGAATCTTGTTGAATTGCCCGACTAGATATTGAATAGTGTTTTCGAGATCGAGACTAAAATGCGGGGTTTATAATGGTTAGGCATGCGATGTCTAAGGAATTCATTTGGTTAGGCATGAGATGTCTAAGAAGGTTGCGGATTCCAACTGTTGTAGTTTTACACTTTCTTTTCTGCGACCGTAAGTGTAATATGTGGTGTATCGCCGGTTTCGTTGCTATACATCAACGACAATTGGGATACACATATTTACTTACGTTGATGACATGTGATGTTATATGTTGCTGTGATATGTTATATTGGATCGTCGTGTTTTGAATAGCCGGGGGTTTTATGTGAGATGAGGATTTTTATTTTCATTCATGTAAAATTCATTGTATGTAATATTCTTTTATTGGGGCACTTCCGGGCCGAGGATGATGTCACTATTGTATATTATTTACTTTTCTGCATTAGGTAGACCCAAGGCGGGGAGCACAAGTAACCGGGTTCTAGGGTCTAGTGGGAGACCATCTCGAGGAGTCGAGACCGGGTCTCCTAACCCTGGAATTGGCAGTGTTACTTTCCGCTCTCGTAGGGGTCTAGGAATGTGGGTTTGGCTATTCATCGCGACCGTGGAATCCTTTTTATACAGGCTCGCATAAAACACGGAAATCCTAGTATATCCAATATTTCATATGTTGTCTTCTGCTGCAATGTTCTGTGATGAGATCATATTACTGCCTGAGACGAATGTTTATATTATATATATGAGATATATGTTATATTGCTGATTTCGTTTCAAATGTGATTATTGTGAAGCATAATAAAATGGGACTTCATTAATGAGATTAATGAAAGTAAAAGAAACCTAAAAATGTTGTAGAAACTTGTTTAAAAAATGGTAGCTGTAGTTCTTGTTTTGCATAGCGGTATTCCTTGCAGAATATCCAGCATCTTATTCGATAAGGAAAGAGCCGAGATCCCTTCACCGGGAGTGACCTCTTTAGCGAAACTAGCAGATGCTACAAACTCGGTTTGTCTTTTGATTGATTTTATAGTTTCTACTTTGCATAGTGATATTTGTGAAATATCCTGCACCTTATTCGATGAGGAAAGAGCCGAGATCTCTTCACCGGGAGTGACCTCTTTAGCAAAACTAGAAAAGGCCTAAAAAACATTCCATTTAAAATCACTCGATTCTACAACGATATCAAGTTCATTACGCTCATGGTTTTCTTAAAAGCCTGCGTAGCCCTCCGTCATTTCAGATAAGTACTACTTAGTATTCGTGCTGCGGTAGTTTGGTATGCGTCAAGGCGGAGTGTACGGTAGCTAACTAGTGCTTATCTTCTAGCATACGATGCGATTGGATTAGGGTATTCGTACGGCGTTGTTTGGCATGCTTCAAGGGTCGTGCGGGTGGTTTTAATTCAATCAGGAAATGCACGGGTTGAACTTGACTAGCGGACCATGGGTTGTTTGGCATGCGTCAAGGTCGTAGCACGCCAGGGGTAAAAGAATTACCGGGAATTTCAAGTGTTGAAATTTGCAATGAGATTGCATACCTTCTATGAGATAGTTGGATCCCGATACCCACTGCGAGTAAGAGTTACTCCTGGGAGAGTTTTACACATTACAATTAGTCGATCAAGTAGGTGTCTAGAAAGGTGTCAACGGGGTTAAGCCTCTGAGAAAATGAGGTTTATTTTAATTAGGTCCGTGCGAAAGCATGGGGAACCTCCCTCAAAGTACCGGCACTGGCCTGGCTGAAAGATTGGCGAACTTGTCGGGTGTAATTAATCCTGGCTAGTTTTTCCTTTCAAGGTTTGAAGGAAGATTTGACTAAAACTTTGGGAGACATCCTGATTAGATATATTAATAACCAATCTAATTTTGCAAGAGCATACGATGAGTATTTTCTTCTCTCTCTCTCCTGGTTGTGACTATGTCACGCCTTAATCAAGATAATAATACGGATGTATTGACCAAACCCGCTTGTTATACCGCGCTAGGAAACGTTGGTCTCGCTCCAACTTATAATTGTTATAAGACAGAGCAGGAAATAGGGGATTACCAGAATTCCCGTACCGTCCAAATGAAGAAAGTGCATGCTGATTCATCATCTTCGGGTGTGTTCATTACAGAGAACTGTTTCTCAGTATCCTTTATGTCATGGGTATGAGATACTGGATTAGGATCCCGCAAGTGTAATTTGTTACATGGGCTACAGATAGGTAGAGAACTGAGAACGTGTGATAAGTTTCAAGAGTTAGAAATGATGCAAGTGTTGCAGCCAAGTCTGTTGGCAGTTATCACCCTGTATTACCAGAATACATTGATTCTGAACGAATGTTATTAGATACCGAACCTGATATACAACATCATATCAGTCTCTTTATTAGTAAAGAAGGATATAATTTAGTAATGTTGGATAATATTTTGAACATTTCCTATATCAAGAGTTGATCGGTTCAGGCACGTTATCTAAAAGCATAGACGTTCTAAATCAAACCACAGTTCTTAACGTACAGAACACACACAAGAGGAAGAGTTCAGAAATGAACGAATCCTTCTTGAGGCATTGTAGACTAGGTCATATCAATGCGACCCGACTAGCTGAAGTTACATAAAGATGCATATTTAAATTAGTTTGGATTTACATCTTGTAAAACTTTCCAGTCCTGTCACAAAGATAAGATGACCACAGCTCCGTTTATTGGAAACAGAGAAAGAGTTAGTGAACTCTTGGGATTGATACATGCTGATGTATGAAGGTCTCTTGTCTACACATGCCAAGACCGGTTCTTTGTACTTCATTACATTCACTGATTATCTCTCAAGATCCGGACATATGTTCCTGTTGAAACACAAGTCTGGAACTTTTGAGAAATTTAATGAATATAAGTTAGAAGTAGAGAACCAAAAACGGGTATAAGTATTATATCCTTTGATGTGATCAAGGAGGAGAATACTTGAGCACGGAATTCCTGGACTATTCTAAAGGAGAATGAGATTCTCTCTCAGCATTACTCCTTCGTATACACTACAGCACGTCGGTGTATCGGGGCGGAGTAATCGCACCCTATATGATATGGTGTGCTCTATAATGAGTACTACTGAGTTGCCTATTTTCTTTTGGGGTTATGCACTTGAGAAGTTGCATACCTATTGAATAGGGTTCCAACCAAATCATATGCCTACCACTCCATATGTGATATGGTATGGGAAGAGCCTGTCTCTTAAAGATGTTAAGATTTGGGGTTGTCCGGCCTATGTCAAAAGCAAAATCCGGACAAGCTCGAGGCAGGGTCAGTTCTGTGGAAGTTTGTTAGATATCCTAAGCATTCGCAAGGGAATATCTTCTACCACGCCGAGGAACAAAAGATGTTTTATTTCTTGGTATACCCCTTTTTGAGAAAAAGGGATTTTCTTGTGAAGAAATTAGTGGTCAAGAGGTAGAACTGGAAAGAGTTCCAGCTATACAAACTACAGCTGATGATTTGGTAGAACCAAAGGATTCAATAGTTTCCAACGAACCTCAGCCTCTCCACCGATCTAGTAGGGTTCCTCATCCACCTGAGAGATACTTTGGTTTCTCTATGACAGTGGGAGAGAGGATTGCATCATGAGATGATGACCCAACTAGTTTCGAGCAGGCCATCATGAGTGGGGACTCTGTGAGTATGGCTGGATGCTTAGCGATCTGAGATGGAATCCTTATACACCAACAAAGTATGGACTTTGGTTGCTTTATCTGAAGGTTAAATCCCCATCAGGAGCAAGTATATCTTGAGAAGATTACTGGGTGTACATGGAAAAGTTGAGACTTTCAAAGCTATGCTTAAGTCCATCCAGATCCTACTTGCCACGGCTATATACCATGACTACGATATCTGGCGGTTGGGTGTCATGACTGCTTTTCTAAATGATGATTTGAAAGAGAGCGTCTATAAGTACACAGCCAGAGGGCTTCGTAGACAGTGGGAGCAGCGGAAACGTGAGCATGATGTTTTATGGGATAAATCAGGCATCGCGGAGTTGGAACGTCTGTTTTGATGTAGTAGTCAAAGATTTTGACTTCAGCAAAATGGTAGATGAACCTTGTATATACAAAAAGGTAGTAGGGAGTATGATGGTGATCCTCGTATAGTACGTGGATGACATACTCTTGATAGGGAAGGAGTTTCCTATGCTACGCTCGGTCAATCCCCTCTTATCACAAAGATTCTCTATAGGATCAAGGTGATACCTCCTAAATCCTGGGTTATGGATCTATGAGATAGATCTAATTGGATGTTAGAATTCTCACTAGTTGTAGTGAGATGGTATCAATCGATCCTAGGGAGAATCACTGGAAATATTCCAGCGTGATAAGGACTACTGAATGTCAGTCACAAGAATTGTCTTTACCCTTAGTGGAGGGATGGTATGTTAGAAGAGTTCTAAGCTAGATACCGTGACTTACTAGACGTTTAAAGGCAAGATACATCGTTACCAAGGATGCTACCAAAGAGGCAGTCTGGATATATTTTAGTTCATGAGATGAACTTCGTTCCTGCCATTATGTGACAATGGAGTTGTGGCTTATGCCAAGGAACCCCCGTCCCATCAGAGATCCAGACATATTCTTAGGCAGTATCGCCTGATCATGGAGATGGTTGATCTCCAGGGAGATCGAGGTTAGGGGAGTAGACAACAGAGGACAACAGCGCGGATCCACTCACAAATGCCTATTTCCTAGTAGAGACTTTTATGGGATGGTTGAGTATGAGATACTTCAACCACAGCTGATTCTTGGTGTTGGATATAGTGCCCTCAGAGTCAATTATTGGATCACAGGCATGTGATTGCAGTGATTGAGGGAGGACCTATACCGGTAAGACAGTCTTACTCAAGATGATAGTATGCTATCTGGTTTATCTTTATCATCGTGTACAGCTTTAGGTAACATTACAGGTCACTATTGCACGTTGATAGAGCCCTTAGGATTCTTGCTTGACGGCCAGCAGTATGATGGTGATCATGTAGGTGGGAGCTGGGGTCTATAATCACATCCTTAAAAGGTCCCTAGTCGTGGGAGTTTCGAGACTGGGCATCGATACTCCATTAGTAGACTAGTGTATACAGTCGAGACCCCAACGAGGGGCGGTGGCCGGTCTCACAAGCCATTGGTGTCAGTTGATTCACCTAAGATGTATATAGGTGCTCATTAGGTTATGAGTACACCGGACAGGACTCGCCGGGAATATGCTAGTTGTTGGATATATATGCCCTAGAGGCCTTCATTGTATAAGATGCTAGGGATATATATGTACATGACAGTCTTGCTTGATATGATAGTACGCTATTTGGTTTGTCTTTGTCTTAACATATGATATATTTTACTTGGATTTATATATACATGTTGATAAAGCCCATAGGGTGTTTGCCTGACTACCGGCGTTATGATGGCAGTCATACTTGTGGGAGCTGGATAGTCAATAGGTACATCCTTAGATGTCCCTGGTCGCAGGAGTATCGAGATTGGGCATCGATACTCCGGAGTAGACTAGTGTATACATATCTAGACCCTGAGGAGGGGCGATGGACTGGTCCCGCAGCTATTGGTGGAGTGCACCTAAGATTGTATACAGATGCTCACTGGGTGTGAGTACACCGGACAGGACTCGCCGAGAACTGACTGGATGGTATTATACCTAACGTCAGATAGCAGTTCTCGGGTGACATGTGTGCAGATAGTCCGTTGACTTAAGGTCGTCATTTGTCTCTTGTGAGTTCCCACTGTGCTTTGATTACTACCCTACCACGATTCAAAGGAGTCGTGCAAACAGGTTTTAGTTGGGCACAGTCCCGAGCCACGTGGAGGCAGTGATCGACTGTTAGGGATTCGTCTCTCCCGGTATAGGGAGTTGATATCGCACGGTGATCGGTTGGTCATTACCATAAGTCCCTGGCCAGGGCTGATTGAGAATTACTGTCGGACTGACCAGTAGATTCTCGGATGGTCTTGAGCCATACTGACACGACTTGTACGGTTATTAGGGGTCTGACGTTCACCACCTCCTAGACCATACATGCGATACTCTTAGACGAACAGACCGGACTGCGCGGATATTGTCATGGACAGGCTCAGTAGGATTTCGGATGGGTTACCTCATCGGCTTTCTTATCGACATCTACCTGGGGACCGTTACGTACAGCTAGTGACGCTTGCGGTCTGTGGTTAAACCCACTGCCGGCGTAGTAGTCGAGTCTTTAGAGTCCCACACAGAGATTTCCCATACCCAGGAGAAAAGATATAGAGGTCGTATGGTTTTACGACAAAGGTTCGGACGCATACGTGTTTAAACGCACGTACGACATTCGGACAGTTTTTACTAGCCGGCTTTGGTTTAAGCGAGATTCTAGTATCAGGTTATTAGATTTATACAGTCTAAAGTTTTTCCGTGTTTTCACGGATGCGAGGGGCATTCTCGTAATTTCCGAGAAGCTTCTAGAAGGATGTGACATGAGGGGTTAAGGTGGCATTTTCATTAATTGCTTTAGTGACTCATTCATATGATTCATCATATCATTAAATGCATCATTAATGCATCATTAATGATCTAATGACTCACATGATGAATCACTCTTCTTGAATAAATGAAGCATGGTGAATAATCATTTAATTGATATTATTTAATAATTCATTATGTTTGATATATTCAAGTGAGAAGCTTTTCTATTCTCATGATCATCTCCACATTCTCTCTCCTCAAGCTCTCTCTCCTTCTCCAAACCCTAATCCTACCACCCATGAGTTGAGAACAAGGATTAGGAAAGACTAAATACTCCATAACCTATCTCTACATCATCTTAGTTCCTTTATTAGCAACTAGAGAAACTAAGTAACCTCAAGTTTAGAGGTTATAGCTTGGATTAGGGTTCTCGGGTGGATCGTCTATCACAGAAGGAAGCCAAGGTGGACGTGGAGATCCAAGAAGGCCGTAGAGATCGTAAAGACGAAGGACTAGAATCGTTTGGTATAATCTCTTTACATAGTAGCTTAGAACTCTATGCTTATTATTAAGTATTGTTTAGAAACGATCTTCGGTTAGTTGATGTTCGCTTTATAAACATGATTGTTTTTTCAAATTTCCGCCTCCCCGCAACTCGTTGGGTGTTGCACATCAACTTACAGTGGTATCAGAGCCTCACTAAACAATAATTAACTCACTTGCAAAGTCGTATGAATTTCAAACGCGAAACAAACCGGAAAAAACCTCGATATTACATAGTTTTTGTCGATTTTAAAATGAAGTCCAAAATTTTTTCAGGGACCTCCAGAATGACCAGCATGCAAATATAAGAACACACAAGAAAAATAGGCTCCTGAATCGGACAAAGAGCCACGGAACCGCGGTCGATACCACTGATCCGCCGCGGATCCGCGGCCGAGTTGGGGCCGATTCAGCCCAGTTTTCTTCTGTGCATCTTCTGTGATATTTTTTATTTTCTGGTATGATTTAATTTTTGCTCAGGTTTCAGATTTGCAGAGAAGTATTAGAGAAAAATTTAATGTGTTTAATCGATCGAAATTATACGATGTTTGCTTGTTTGATTATATCTGTGAAATGTATTATGTGTTCGTAAACCTCCCCTAACTGCTAGTATGTCGGTTGGCAGGGGGTTGCATATATCTGTAATGTTTTTTAACTGTTTGTGGATATAAACTGTATTGGATTGTTGTGATGATTAGCCGGGTTTTGTGATGGGTTATTGTATTAATTCATTCGATGTAATTGTAATAAGTTGTAATATTATTTCGCGGGGCACATCCAGGTTGCGGTTGTAGCCACCGTTGTATTATTTCTTTTTACTGTTTTTGCTCCTAGGATAGACCCAAGGTGGGGTGCACAAACTATCGGGTATTTTGAAGTGTTGAGGCAGACCGCTTCACTTCTGGTACTTGGCGGGTAGTTTGCCGTACCCGTAGGGGTCTGGGGTGGGGTAATGGCTATTCATCACAACTGTGTAATCCGTCTTTTCTTACAGGCTCAAAATAAACGCGGATTGCTTGCAAATCCAATATTGTTTATCTGTGATCTGGAATGCCTATTATTGCGTCTGACGAATGTACAATATCTATATATGATAGCTATTTAGACGTCACTTATGTTTTACACCCGCGCTAGCCCAGCCCCCGCTCTGCCGTTAGTTAAGTAACCTAACGGGTGATGACGGGATCCAATGGCGAATGCGGATGGCATAAGAGGACGTTGTATTTTTGTTGTTATCTGTAATGATAGGTTAAAGATGGGACGCATTATTTTTTAATGCAAAGAAAAATAAAACCTAAACTGAATCGTTGGAACAATTTCTAAAAACCACTCGGTTTTCTTGAAAAAGCAAATTTTAAATGCGGAGCTTAAACCACTCCTTTTAATAAAAGCTATCTTAGTTCCTTCGATCAAATCAAGTTCACTACGTTAATGGTTTTTTGCCAAAAACCAGCCGTAACCCTCCGTCGTTTCAGATAGACAGCACATCGTATTCATGCTATGCTTGTTGGCCTACGTCAAGGCATCGTGTATGGTAGCAGTGTGTGTGCCTATTTATTGCATAGATAGATGCATTAGTTTAAGACTTGTTAGTGTATATGCCCTAGAGGCCATTACTGTATCATACTAGTTTGTATATTACTTAATGGATGCTTGGGATATTCACCTTGTATATACAATCTTGCTCAAAATAGTAGTATGCTACTTGGTTTGTTTCTACTTCAATGTGTACTTGTGTTTATTTCAGTATATCACTCATACGCATTAGTGGAGCCCTTAGGATCTTTGCTTGATTACCAGCGTTGTGATGGCAGTCACACTAGTGGGGGCTGGGTAATCTAGAAGCACATCCTTATTCAGGTCCCTGGTCGCAGGACTATCGAGACAGGGCATCGATACTCCGGAGTAGACCAGCGCATGCGCTTCTCATCCCAGTGTGGGAGACGGTCTGTCCCACAGCCGTCAGTACGTCGTACTTGAGATAGTATGCGGGTGCTCGTTAGGTTACGGGTACACTGGACAGGACTCGTCGGGAACTGACTAGTTGGTATTATACCTATCGTCAGTTATCAGTTCCCAGGTGACATGAGTACAGCTTAGTCCGCTGACTTGACACTGTCACTTCGCCTCGGGTGTGTTCCCACTGTACTTTGATCACTACCCTACCACGGCTCAAAGGAGTCGTGCAAACAGGTGGTGGTTGGGTGCAGTCCCGAAGCACTTGGAGGCAGTGACGGTTAGACAGGATTCGTCTCTCCCGGTATTGGGGGTTGACATCGCGCTGTGTCTAGGAGAGCCATTACACGAGTAGTCCCTGGCCAGGGCAAACGAGATATACTGGTAGGTTTCCAGTGTTATCTCAGGGTGTATTGGGCTTCACTCCGGCACGACTTGTACCGCTATTGGGGGACTGACGTTTACCGCCCCCTAGGCCCGCCATGCGATGTATCAGACGAACAGACCGGACTGTACGGAGAATGTCACGCTCAGGCTCAGTAGGAGTTCAGATGGGTTTCGCCTCGTCGGTCTTCTTGTCGGCATTACCTGGGGACCGTTACGCACAGCTAGTGCCGCTTGCGGTCTGTGGTTAAACCCACTGCCAGCGTAGTGTCGAGTCTTTAGAGTCCCACACAGAAAGCTTTTCGCCTTTAGGCAAAAGAGTAGAGGTCGCATGGTATTGCGACAGGTCGCATGGTTTTGCGACAGGGTTCGGTCACATCCGTGCACTTGTGCACGTACAGTGTCCGGACAGTTTACACTAGCGGGCTTTGGTTTAAGCCAGATCCTAGTGTACCTTATGGGATTGGATTTATCCAGTTTGCATTCGTGTTCCTCGGAACGCGGATGCGGGTGTGTATGCACAGTTGACAGGGAGGCAGAGACAGTGGATTCTCATTAGGGTTGTTGACAGTTGACCGTTGACTTTTGACTTTTTGCTCAACCCTAATGAGAATATGATATGTGATTAACTATTATATTAATTAAGTATTATGGTGATATGGTTGTTGACTTGTTGACTTTTGTTGACTTGTTGACTTTGGTGACTTGTTGACTTTTGTTGACTTGTTGACCGGTTGACTAGGCTTGACTAGTTGACCATCATGATAACCATGGTTATCATTTCATGCCAAAGACTTTTTTCTTGCTTGCTTTTTGAGTAAAATGAGTGCATGATATGATAACCTTATGGTTGCTTCTAACCATCACCAAAAGACTTTTTTGATATGATGAGTTATGATCATTTTGGATTATGAGAGGGTGAGAGAGAAAAGAGAGCCTCATTCTTTCTTGCTCATTCTCTCTCTTGTTCTTGAGCTCTCCCCTTGCTCTCACCCTCAACCTCTTGCTCCCTCTCTTGATCTATGGTTCTCTTGTCTCATGAGTTGAGAATCAAGAACCATAGATAAAATCCCATTCTACTTCCTCTCTACTCATTCTAGTTCACTAGGTTTAGCAAACCAAGTGAACTAGTTTCTTCAAAGACCGAAGAAGGAGCTAAAGGTTGGAGCTTTCAAGTGGATCTATCTTCGGCGTACGGAGACGACGAGAAGGAGCCATCGGACCACCACCGGAGCTTGAAGAGAAGGAGTTCAAGTTTAGGTATAACCATCTTCATCCGAGTAGCTAAACATCTTTAGCTTAGTTTGCTAGTTTTAGTTTAGGTAACGATCCCGACCATAAGTTAGTCCATGTTGCCTCTTGCGATAAAAATTTTGATTTTATACCGTTTCCGCCTCCCCGTAAGAACCGGGGGTCGCAATATGGACTTACAGTGGTATCAGAGCCTAACTAAACTTAAACTAGCTAGGTAGTAAAGTGTAACGAAGTTCGGAACCGAAAAAAATCACAAAACCGGAAAACTACAAAAACTGAGTTTCTGTTGAAATTTTTTCTGGTCAAAATGAAAAACTTCATACTCCTAAATTCGTCTCAGGGTTTTGTTAGAACACCCATGAAAAACGATTCACCAATTCGTCTAAACCGCCGCGCTTCCGCCGCGTGACCCTTCTTGGCCGCCGCGGAAGCGCCGCGGTTTGTTGTCTTTAGTGCGTCGTTTTTCGTGCAGTGTGTGTCTGTGTTGGTTTTGGGATTTTTGAGATATATTATATGTGCCCAGATTTTACAGAAAAGAAATTTCCTTTTGGGGTCCTATAATTCCGTATTTTTTCCGAACTTCATTGCACTTTGACTATGATGGTTATATCTGTGATGTTTGCATGTATTGAACGTCGGCTAATCGCTATAAGTCGATTAGTCGGGGTTATACATGATCTGTAATGTGCTGGAATGTGTATATAAATATGTTGGATTGTCGCGGGTGAATAGCCGGGGTTGTGAGACGAGAGTTTACTTTTCTTGCAATTCATGTAAATTTGTAAATTGATGTAATAATTATTTGTTTGGCCGCACAACCGGGTCGGGGTTGTAGCCGTCATTGTATAATTTCTTTTCACTGTTTTTTGCTCCTAGGATAGACCCGTGGAGGGGTGCACAAACTACCGGGTATGCCGAAGTGTCGAGTGGCCTACTCATGGAGATGAGGGAGGTTGCTACGCTTCGGGTACTTGGCGGGTAGTTTGCCGTACCCGTAGGGGTCTTGGGTGGGGTTTTGGCTATTCACCGCGACCGTGTTATCTGTTTTTGTTACAGGCTCGTACAAATTACAGATTACTAGTATATCCAATGTATTTATCTGTGATCTGAAATGTTTATCATTGCTTACTATTTAGGCGTTGCTTATGTTTTACAGACGCGCTAGCCCAGCCCCCGCTCTGTCGTTAGTTAAGTAACCTAACGGGTAATGACGGGGCCCAGTGGCGAATGCGAATGGCATAAGCGTACGTCATATTTTGGTTGTTTTCTGCAATGGTAGGGTTAAATGATGGGACGCATTAAAAGTACTAATGCAAGAATATCACGCATTAAAAGAACTAATGCAAGATAATAAACCAAGTTAAAGTCGTTGGAACACTTTCGAAAAACCACTCGGTTCTTTTCAAAATAACTTTTAAATGCGGAGCTTGAGCCACTCCTTCTAAAAGCTATCTCGTTCCATCGATTAAATCAAGTTCACTACGTTCACGGTTTCGCCAAAACCATCCGTAGCCCTCCGTCGTTTCACATGAATAGTCAATAGTATTCAAGCTGTGTTTGTTGGCCAAAGTCAAGGCACAGTGATTGGTAGCTATTGGGTATTCATGTGCAGCATAGATAGATGCGTTGGTTTGGAACAGTCGTACTGCCTTGTTGGCCAAAGTCAAGGGTAGGTGCGGGTGGATTCAAATTAACCTGGAGAACGACGGGCAGAACTTGACATGTGACTTATGATTTGTTGGCCAAAGTCAAGGTCATAAGAGCATGGGGCAAAAATCCACATCGGGAGTTTCATAAGTACTGAAACTTGCTAGATTTGCATACCATTTGGAGTGTGATGATTCTGGTAGGATTCCTTCAGTTTCGTCACGCGATGATATTTGGATCCCGATCCTACTGTGAGTATATGCTACTCCTCGGGAAATTTCTCACTTAACGATCAATGCTATAAACCTAGTAGGTGCCTAGAAAGGTGTTAGCGGGGCTACGCCCCCAGGGAAAAGAGGTTCTCTAATTAAGGAACTTCGCGAAAGCGTTGGAAAACCTCCCTCGAAGTACCGACACCGGCCTGGCTGAACGGTTAAGCAAGTATTGTACGGTGGGATTGATCCCGGCTAATTCTTCCTTTATGGTTTGAGGAGGGATTCGAGAAACAGTGGGAGCCATCCTGTTTAGACAAACTAAAAACCACTCTAAACTTGCAAGAGCATCATGCTGAGTGTTTCTTCTTCTCTCTCCTAATTGCAGCGACCAATCAACATGACTGGACTTAAGTTACTCCTAGATAAAAACAAACTGACAGGGCCAAACTACAAAGATTGGCTCAGGAATGTCACGATAGCAATCACTTATGACAAGCTGGGGTATCTTCTTACCACCAAAGCTCCCCCTGTCCCTGGTCCAACTTCCAGCGTCGCGGATAAGGAAATCCGCAAGACTTGGGAGATTGATAGCGCGAAGGCCAAGTGCCTCCTGCTTGCCTCGATGGACAACGAACATCAGAGGAGGCATGAGAATATGGACATGGAGTCCATATTGCTCCATACAAAAGAACTGTATGGAGAGCAATCACGTATCGCAAGATACGAAGCGTCGAAAAAGTTATTTTCGACAAGAATGGCCGTCGGATCATCAGTAGCCGAGCATGTGCTAAAGATGATCGGCTTCATTGAGGAGCTCGCTGACCTAGGGATCACATTGGAGAGTGAGCTATATACGGATATAGTTCTCCAGTCCCTTCCTTCCACTTACGCCCAGTTTATACTGAACTTCAACCTACAAGAAAAAGAGGTTGAACTATCAGAGCTCCTCAACATGCTGAGGAGCGCAGAGGGCACCCTACAGAAAGGTAGGGAAACATCCACTTTGTTTGTAGGAGGATCATCTTCTTCTAGGTCCAAGGCGAAAGCCAAGGGAAAGAAGAAGAAGGCCCCCGCCAAACCAAGGGGCGGTGTTGGTAAAGTGGATACGAAGGGAAAAGGCAAAGCAACAAAGATAGCGGGGAAGCTTGTGGATAAGGAAGAATGCTTCTATTGTCATAAGAAAGGACACTGGAAGAATGATTGCAGGGCCTGGAAGGCCAGAACACAGGAATTGAAGCAGGTTGCAGCTTCAGCTTCAGGTGTGTATGTTATTGAAAATTGTCTTTCAATAAACTCTACTTCCTGGGTATTGGATACCGGATCAGGATCTCATATCTGTAATTCTTTGCAGGCGTTGAGAAACCGTAGGGTTTTGAAGGCAGGTGACATGACCCTCAAAGTTGCGAACGGAGCTAGCATGGATGCTAAAGCCGTGGGGGACTATCACCTGGGAATGTCAGATGGACATGTTTTGGTTTTGCGTAATTGCTTTTTTGTACCCAACGCAACTTGTAATATCATTTCTGTATCTTTAGTTTCTAAAGAAGGTTATGAATTTGCGTTTGTAAGTAATGTTGTAAACATTCACCTTAATCAAGTTTTGATTGGGTCAGGTACATTGAGTAATGGTATATACGTGTTAAACCAACCACAAATTTTCAACGTCCAGAATACACACAAAAGAAAGTCTCCGGAAATAAATCAGACTTTCTTATGGCATTGTAGATTGGGTCACATCAATGAGAGAAGGTTGACTAAGTTACATACAGAAGGATATTTGAATGCGTTCGAATATCAATCGTATGCCACTTGTCAATCTTGTCTCAAAGGAAAGATGACAAAGACTCCGTTTACTGGACATGGAGTAAGAGCGAGCGAGCTCTTGGGACTCGTACACAGTGACGTGTGCGGTCCAATGTCTACACATACCCGAAGCGGACATTCTTACTTCATTACTTTTACGGATGACTTCTCAAGGTACGGTTATGTCTTCTTGATGAAACATAAGTCCGAGGCCTTTGGAAAATTCCAGGAGTATAAGAATGAAGTAGAGAAACAGACCGGCAAAAGTATTAAGATTCTAAGATCGGATCGAGGTGGAGAATACTTAAGTGCCGAGTTCCTGGACTATTTAAAAGAGAACGGAATTCTCTCTCAGCTTACTCCTCCATACACCCCGCAACATAACGGTGTATCGGAGAGACGGAACCGCACCCTATTGGATATGGTGCGGTCCATGATGGGTAATGCTGAGTTACCGCGATCATTCTGGGGGTATGCGCTAGAATCAGCAGCGTACCTTTTGAACCGAGTTCCGACTAAGACTGTGCCTTCCACACCATATGAAATGTGGTGTGGGAAGAGACCCTATCTTAAGCACATTAAGACATGGGGATGTCCGGCTTTTGTCAAAAAGCAGCATGCGGACAAGCTCGAGGCACGCTCAGTACAGTGCAAGTTTGTGGGGTATCCAAAGAACTCAAAAGGATATTTCTTCTACTGTGAAGAGGAACAAAAAGTTCTTGTTTCTCGTCATGCCTACTTCTTGGAAACTGAGTTTTTGGAAAACCAGATAAGTGGGAGCACAGTAGAACTGGAAGAAACTCCAGAACCACGGACTGTTACTGAAAGTTTAGTGGAACCAGAAGGTTCGGAAGAACAGGACATTCCTACGCCGCTCCGCAGAAGTAGTAGGCAGTCTCATCCGCCTGAGAGATAATACGGTTTTCTCATAGACGGGGATAGAGAGGATTGCATCATAGATTATGATGAGCCTACTAGCTTCCAGCAGGCCGTTCAGAGCATTGACTCAGTGAAATGGCTGGATGCAATGCGGACCGAAATGGAGTCCATGTACACCAACAAGGTATGGACGTTGGACATTGCTCCAGACGGGGTAAAACCCGTAGGATGCAAGTGGATCTTCAAAAGGAAGATTGGTGTAGATGGACAGGTTGAGACCTATAAAGCTAGGCTGGTAGCGAAGGGTTTTCGTCAAAGACCTGGCTTGGACTACGACGAAACCTTTTCTCCAGTAGCCATGCTGAAATCCATTCGGATCCTTCTTGCCATTGCTGCCTTCCACGATTATGAGATCTGGCAAATGGACGTAAAGACAGCTTTTCTAAATGGAAATTTAGAGGAGTGTGTCTATATGGACCAGCCAGAGGGTTTCATTCAGAGTGGGAGCAGCGGAAAGGTGTGCAAGTTGCTTAAGTCCATCTATGGACTAAAGCAGGCATCGCGGAGTTGGAACATCTGCTTTGATGAGACGGTCAAAGAATTTGGCTTTATCAAAAATCCAGATGAACCATGCATCTATAGTAGATTTGTAGCGAGAACTGTAGTATTCCTCGTTTTATACGTGGATGACATTCTCTTAATAGGAAATGATATTCCTATGCTACAATCTGTCAAGGGGTTCTTGTCACAAAGGTTCTCCATGAAAGACCTGGGTGATGCCTCATACATCCTGGGGATCCGGATCCATCGTGATAGATCCAAGAGGATATTGGGACTTTCTCAGTCCAGGTACATCGACACCGTACTGAAAAGATTCAGTATGGAAGATTCCAAGCGCGGTAACCTACCGGCTTGTCACGGGATCACCCTCTCTAAAGAGATGTCTCCCAAGACTGATTTGGAGAGGGATCGCATGTCTATTATACCCTACGCTTCTGCGGTAGGCTCTATAATGTATGCGATGTTGTGTACCAGACCGGATGTAGCTTATGCACTGAGTGTAGTAAGCCGGTATCAGTCAAACCCTGGGGAGAAACATTGGATAGCGGTAAAGAACATTCTCAAGTACCTGAGGAGGACTAAGGAGATGTTCTTGGTGTATGGCGGAAAGGACCTCCAGATCGAGGCCTTTGCTGACTCCAGCTTCCAGAGTGACAAGGATGATTCCAAGTCCATGTCGGGTTTTGTCTTTACCCTCAATGGAGGGGCGGTATGTTGGAAGAGTTCCAAACAGGAAACCGTTGCAGACTCGACGATGGAAGCGGAATACATCGCTGCATCTGATGCCGCAAAAGAAGCTGTCTGGATGAGGAAGTTCTTGAAAGAACTTCAGGTGGTTCCGTCCATTGTTGATCCAATACCTCTGTATTGCGACAACAACGGGGCTATAGCTTTAGCGAAGGAACCCAGGTCCCATCAGAAATCCAGGCACATCTTAAGGCGGTATCACCTGATCAGGGAGATCGTAGATCGCCAGGAGATCGAGGTTCGGAGAGTCGCTTCAGAAGATAACACTGCTGATCCATTCACCAAGGCCCTGCCCCAGACTCAGTTCGAGCGGCTGATCGAGATGATAGGTCTTCGATACGCCAGTACATGGCCTTAGTGCAAGTGGGAGATTGTTAGTGTATATGCCCTAGAGGCCATTACTGTATCATACTAGTTTATATATTACTTAATGGATGCTTGGGATATTCACCTTGTATATACAATCTTGCTCAAAATAGTAGTATGCTACTTGGTTTGTTTCTACTTCAATGTGTACTTGTGTTTATTTCAGTATATCACTCATACGCATTAGTGGAGCCCTTAGGATCTTTGCTTGATTACCAGCGTTGTGATGGCAGTCACACTAGTGGGGGCTGGGTAATCTAGAAGCACATCCTTATTCAGGTCCCTGGTCGCAGGACTATCGAGACAGGGCATCGATACTCCGGAGTAGACCAGCGCATGCGCTTCTCATCCCAGTGTGGGAGACGGTCTGTCCCACAGCCGTCAGTACGTCGTACTTGAGATAGTATGCGGGTGCTCGTTAGGTTACGGGTACACTGGACAGGACTCGTCGGGAACTGACTAGTTGGTATTATACCTATCGTCAGTTATCAGTTCCCAGGTGACATGAGTACAGCTTAGTCCGCTGACTTGACACTGTCACTTCGCCTCGGGTGTGTTCCCACTGTACTTTGATCACTACCCTACCACGGCTCAAAGGAGTCGTGCAAACAGGTGGTGGTTGGGTGCAGTCCCGAAGCACTTGGAGGCAGTGACGGTTAGACAGGATTCGTCTCTCCCGGTATTGGGGGTTGACATCGCGCTGTGTCTAGGAGAGCCATTACACGAGTAGTCCCTGGCCAGGGCAAACGAGATATACTGGTAGGTTTCCAGTGTTATCTCAGGGTGTATTGGGCTTCACTCCGGCACGACTTGTACCGCTATTGGGGGACTGACGTTTACCGCCCCCTAGGCCCGCCATGCGATGTATCAGACGAACAGACCGGACTGTACGGAGAATGTCACGCTCAGGCTCAGTAGGAGTTCAGATGGGTTTCGCCTCGTCGGTCTTCTTGTCGGCATTACCTGGGGACCGTTACGCACAGCTAGTGCCGCTTGCGGTTTGTGGTTAAACCCACTGCCAGCGTAGTGTCGAGTCTTTAGAGTCCCACACAGAAAGCTTTTCGCCTTTAGGCAAAAGAGTAGAGGTCGCATGGTATTGCGACAGGTCGCATGGTTTTGCGACAGGGTTCGGTCACATCCGTGCACTTGTGCACGTACAGTGTCCGGACAGTTTACACTAGCGGGCTTTGGTTTAAGCCAGATCCTAGTGTACCTTATGGGATTGGATTTATCCAGTTTGCATTCGTGTTCCTCGGAACGCGGATGCGGGTGTGTATGCACAGTTGACAGGGAGGCAGAGGCAGTGGATTCTCATTAGGGTTGTTGACAGTTGACCGTTGACTTTTGACTTTTTGCTCAACCCTAATGAGAATATGATATGTGATTAACTATTATATTAATTAAGTATTATGGTGATATGGTTGTTGACTTGTTGACTTTTGTTGACTTGTTGACTTTGGTGACTTGTTGACTTTTGTTGACTTGTTGACCGGTTGACTAGGCTTGACTAGTTGACCATCATGATAACCATGGTTATCATTTCATGCCAAAGACTTTTTTCTTGCTTGCTTTTTGAGTAAAATGAGTGCATGATATGATAACCTTATGGTTGCTTCTAACCATCACCAAAAGACTTTTTTGATATGATGAGTTATGATCATTTTGGATTATGAGAGGGTGAGAGAGAAAAGAGAGCCTCATTCTTTCTTGCTCATTCTCTCTCTTGTTCTTGAGCTCTCCCCTTGCTCTCACCCTCAACCTCTTGCTCCCTCTCTTGATCTATGGTTCTCTTGTCTCATGAGTTGAGAATCAAGAACCATAGATAAAATCCCATTCTACTTCCTCTCTACTCATTCTAGTTCACTAGGTTTAGCAAACCAAGTGAACTAGTTTCTTCAAAGACCGAAGAAGGAGCTAAAGGTTGGAGCTTTCAAGTGGATCTATCTTCGGCGTACGGAGACGACGAGAAGGAGCCATCGGACCACCACCGGAGCTTGAAGAGAAGGAGTTCAAGTTTAGGTATAACCATCTTCATCCGAGTAGCTAAACATCTTTAGCTTAGTTTGCTAGTTTTAGTTTAGGTAACGATCCCGACCATAAGTTAGTCCATGTTGCCTCTTGCGATAAAAATTTTGATTTTATACCGTTTCCGCCTCCCCGTAAGAACCGGGGGTCGCAATATGGACTTACAAGACAGACGTACACCTTGTTGGCCTACGTCAAGGGTTTGTACGATGTACTTAAATTGATCAGGACAACGACGGGTAGAACTTGACTTGCGTCTTATGATTTGTTGGCCTACGTCAAGGTCATAAGAGCTTGGGGGTAAAAATCACATCGGGAGTTTCAAACATAAAGGAAACTTGCAGATTTAGCATACCTTATGGAGTGTGGTGACTAGAGTGGCTTCCATCTAGGGCATCATGCAATGATAATTGGATCCTGATCCCACTGATGAGTAGGATTACTCTCGGGAATTTTTCTCACTTAACAATCAATGCTATAAACCAAGTAGGTGACTAGAAAGGTGTTAGAGGAGCTACGCCTCCAGGGAAAATAGGTTATTTAATTAAGGAACTTCGCGAAAGCGTTGTAAAACCTCCCTCGAAGTACCAACACTGGCCTGGCTGAAAGGTTAAGCAAGTATTGTGATGTGTGATTAAATCCTGACTAGTTCTTCTTTTAGGTTTTTAAGAAGGATTTGAGGAAACAGTGGGAGCCATCCTGTTTAGATAAATTAATAAACCAATCTAAACTTGCAAGAGCATATGCTGAGTGTTTTCTTTTCTCTCTCTCTGGAAGCTACCATGACAGGACTAAAACTATTACTTGAAAAAAATATACTGATCGGGCAGAACTATAAAGATTGGCTAAGGAACGTCAATATTGCACTGACTTATGACAAAGTAGCATATGTTACCACCGCTGTTCCTCCCCTTATCCCAGGACCAGATTCCTCAGTTGTGGACAGGGAAGTCCGCAAAACCTGGGATCTAGATTGTGAGCGAGCTAAGTGTATCGTGCTGGCGTCCATGAACAATGAACTCCAGAAACAGCACGAAAGTATGGATATTGTATCCATCTTTCTCCATGTTAAAGAATTGTATGGGGAGCACTCCCGTATCGCGAGGTACGAAACCTCAAGGAAAGTCTTCCAGATGAGGTTAGCTCCAGGATCGCCTGTAGGAGAGCACGTCCTCAAAATGATCATCCTCATTGAGGAACTCGCAAATCTGGGATGCGTGCTAGAGAACGATTTGTATATCGACTTGATTTTGCAGTCCCTTCCCCACACCTTCTCTCAGTTCGTGCTGAACTTCAACATGCACGAAATGGAAGCGGATCTTCCAAAGCTCCTCAATATGTTGAGGGTAGCAGAGACCTCCTTGAAAAAGGAGAAGACCCCGTTCTGTATGTTGGCCAATCATCTTCCTCTAAATCTAAAGCGAAAGCTAAAGGGAAGAAGAAGTTGAAAGCCACCAAACCGAAAGGTGGGGTCAAGAAGGTGCAGGGAACGAACAAGGCAGGAAGGGTGAAGACAGAAAAGAATGAATGCTTCTATTGTCACAAGCAAGGGCACTGGAAGAAGGATTGTCAGGCCTTCAAAGCCAAGGACATGAAGCAAGTAGTTGCTTCTACTTCAGGTGTGTTTGTAATCGAAAATTGTTTTTCAGTTAACTCTACATCATGGGTACTTGATACCGGTTCTGGTTCTCATATCTGTAATTCATTGCAGGATCTGAGAAATAGTAGAGTGCTGGGGACAGGTGATATGACTCTCCGGATGGGCAATAGAATGCATGTAGATGCAATTGCAATAGGGGAATATCACCTAGGGTTGACTAGTGGACACATTTTGGTGTTGTACAGCTGTTTTTGTATTCCCAGTATGTTGTGTAATATTATATCAGTATCTTTGTTATCGAATGAAGGATATAGTTTTGCGCTTGAAAGAAATGTTATGAACATTCACCTAAATCAAGAACTGATTTGGTATGGCACACTGGAAAACGGCATATACATACTTAATCAACCTCAAATTTTCAATATTCAAAACACGCGTAAAAGAAAGGCTCCAGATTCGAATCAAGCCTTCCTATGACATTGTAGACTTGTTAGTTATATGTATGCCCTAGAGGCCATTACTATACATAGGATATATATTGTAGTGGATGCTGGGACATATATAGGGAGGACTTTATTGCTCGACATGATAGTATGCTATCTGGTTGCTCTTTATCTTAACGTGTACACTGATTGTCTCTCTGTTACATGTTGGTAAAGCCCTTAGGATGTGTACTTGACTACCTGGACTATGATGCGGATCATACCAGTGGGGACATGGTAGTCCATAAGTACATCCTTCAAGGTCCCTAGTCGTGGGTGTATCGAGACGGGGCATCGATATACCAGAGTAGACTAGCGTATACCTTCTCGACCTATATAGATGGGCGATGGATGATCCCATATCCATTGGTGTTTGACATCAGAGATGATATACGGGTGCTCAGTAGAGACTGGGGAACGTTGGTCCCGCTCCAACTTATAAATGTTATAAGACAGAGCAGGAAATAGAGGATTACCAGAATTCCCGTGCCGCCCAAACGAAGAGAGTGCATGCTGATGCATCATCTTCGGGTGTGTTCATTATACAGAACTGTTTCTCAGTATCCTCTGCGTCCTGGGTATGTGATACCGGATCAGGATCCCGCATATGTAATCTTATACATAGGGCTATAGAAAGGCAGAGAACTGAGAACGGGTGATAAGTTTCATGAGGCAGAAAAAGGGGCAAGTGTTGCAGCCAAGTCTGTTGGTCACTGTCACCCTGTATTCCAAATACATTGATTCTGAACGAATGTTATTAGATACCGAACCTGATATACAAAATCATATCAGTCTCTTTATTAGTAAAGAAACGATAAAATTTTGTAATGTTGGATAATGTTTTGAACATTTCCTATATCAAAAGTTGATCGGATCAGGCACGTTATCTAAAAGCATTGATGTTCTAAATCAAACTACAGTTCTTAGTATACAGAACACACACAAGAGGAAGAGTTCAGAAATGAACGAATCCTTCTTGAGGCATTGTAGACTAGGTCATATCAATGCGACCCGACTGGCTGAAGTTACATTTAGATGCATATTTAAATCAGTTTGAATTTACATCTTATGAAACTTGCCAGTCATGTCACAAAGATAAGATGACCATAGCTCTGTTTACTGGAAACAGAAAAAGAGTTAGTCAACTCTTGGGATGATACATGTTGATGTATGTAGGTCCCCTGTCTACAAATGCCAAGACCGGTTCTTTGTACTTCATTACATTCACTGATGATCTCTTTAGATTCAGACATATGTTCTTGTTGAAACACAAGTCCGAACCTTTTGAGATATTCACAGAATATAAGTTAGAAGTAGAGAACCAATACTGGTATAAGTATTATGTCCTTTGATGAGATCAAGGAGGAGAATACTTGTGCATAGAATTCCTGGACAATTCTAAAGGAGAATGAGATTCTCTCTCAGCATTACTTCTCTGTATACATCATAGCACGATGGTATATCGGGGCGGAGCAATCACACCCTATATGATAAGGTGCGCTCTATGATGAGTATTACTGAGTTACCTATTTCCTTTTAGGGGGTTATGCACTTGAGAAGCTGCATACCTATTGAATTAGGTTCAAATCAAATCAGTAGCCTACCACTTCATATGTGATATGGAAAGGGAAGAGCCCATATCTTAAGTTTCTTAAGATTTGGGGTTGTCCGGCCTATGTCTAAAAAGCAAAATCCGGACAAGCTCGAGGCAAGGTCTATTATGTAGAACTGGAAATGTTCCAGCTATACAAACTGCAGCTGATGATTTGATAGAACCAAAGGATTCAGTAGATTCCAACGAAACTCAGCCTCTCCGCCGATCTAGTAGGGTTCCTCACCCACCTGAGAGTTACTTCGGTTTCTCTATGACAGTGGGAGCGAGGATTGCATCATGTGATGATGACCCAACTAGTTTCGAGCTGGCCATCAGGAGTGAGACTCTGTAAGAATGACTGGATGCTTAGTGATCTGAGATGGAATCCATGTACACCAACTAAGTATGGACTTTGGTTGCTATATCTGAAGGGTTAAATCCCCATCAGGAGCAAGTATATCTTGAGAAGATTACTTGGTGTAGATGGAAAAGTTGAGACTTTCAAAGCTAGACTTGTTAAAGGTTTTCGTCATCGACCAGGTGTGGATAATGATGAAACCTTTTCCAGTGGCTATGCTTAAGTCCATCCGGATCCTACTTGCCACGGCTACATACTATGACTACGATATCTGGCGGTTGGGTGTCATGACTGCTTTTCTAAAATGATGTTTTAGAAGAGAGCGTCTGTAAGTACACAGCCAGAGGGCTTCGTAAACAGTGGGAGCAGCGGAAACGTGTACAAGATGCTTTATAGGATAAAGCAGGCATTGCGGAGTTGGAACATCTATTTTGATGTAGTAGTAAAATAGTTTGACTTCATCAAAATGGTAGATGAACCTTGTATATACAAAAAGGGTAGTAGGGAGTATGGTGGCGATCCTCGTAGAGTACGTGGATGACATACTCTTGATAGGGAAGGAGTTTCCTATGCTACGCTCGATCAATCTCCGCTTATCACAATGATTCTCCATATAGGATCAAAGTGATACCTCCTAAATCCTGGATTTTGGATCTATGAGATAGATCTAATTGGATGTTAGGAAACTCACTAGTTGTAGTGAGATGGTATCAGTTGATCCTGGGGAGAATCACTGGAAAGGTTCCAGGGTGATAACGACAACTGAATGTCAGTCACAGGCATTGTCTTTACCCTCAGTAAAGGGACGGTATGTTGGAAGAGTTCCAAGCTAGATACCGTGACATACTAGACGATTAAAGGCAAGATACATCGCTACTTAAGATGCTACCAAAGAGGCAGTCTGGGTGTATATTGGTTCATGAGATGATCTTAGTTCCTCCCATTGTGTGACAATGGAGTTGTGGCTTATGCCAAGGAACGTCCGTCCCATTAGTGATCCAGACATATTCTAAAGCAGTATCACCTGATCATGGAGATGGTTGATCTTCAGGGTGATCGAGGTTAGGAGAGTAGACTCAGAGGACAACACGGCGGATCCACTCACAAAGGCCTTTTCCCAGAGAGAGACTTTTATGGGATGGTTGAGTATGAGATACTACAACCACTGCTATCAGATGGCCCTAGTGCAAGTGGGAGATTGTTAGTTATATGTATGCCCTAGAGGCCATTATTATACATAGGATGTATATTGTAGTGGATGCTGGGACATATATAGGGAGGACTTTCTTGCTCGACATGATAGTATGCTATCTGGTTGCTCTTTATCTTAACGTGTACACTGATTGTCTCTCTGTTACATGTTGGTAAAGCCCTTAGGATGTGTACTTGACTACCTGGACTATGATGCGGATCATACCAGTGGGGACATGGTAGTCCATAAGTACATCCTTCAAGGTCCCTAGTCGTGGGTGTATTGAGACGGGGCATCGATATACCAGAGTAGACTAGCGTATACCTTCTCGACCCATATAGATGGGCGATGGATGATCCCATATCCATTGGTGTTTGACATTAGAGATGATATACGGGTGCTCAGTAGAGACTGGGTACACTGGACGGACTCGCCGAGAACTCCCAGATGGTATTATACCTTACGTCAGACGGCAGTTCTCTGGTGACACTGGTACAGAGTAGTCTGTTGACCCGAGATCGTCATAGAGTCTTGTGTGATTCCCACTGTGCTTTGATTTCCACCTTACCACGTCCAAGAGGGCGTGCAAAACGGTGGTTTTTGGGTACAGTCCCGAATCACATGGAGGCAATGAGCGATAGGAGGGGATTCGTCTCTCCCGGTATAGGGAGTTGATGTTGCACTGTGTTCGATTGGCTATAACCGGAAATCCCTGGCCAGGGTTGCTGAGATTTACTGGTAAGTGTTATCAGTAGTTTCTCGAACTGTTATAGACCTCATATCGACACGACTTATCGAGCTATTGGGGTCTGACGTTTACCACCCCTAGGCAAGATATACGACATATCAGACGATCAGACCGGACTGTACGGTAAGTGTTACTGGTTGGATTCACAGGAGTATGAGCGGGCTTGCTCGTCGATCTTCTGATCGCTCAATACCCGGGTGGCCGTTACGTTTAGCATACCGCTTGCGGCTTGTGGGTGTTTGATATGATCATCACCTACTGCCGGCGTATTGACGAGTCTTTAGAGTCCTACACAGAGGTTTCCTGGCTCAGGCAAAACGAAATAGGAGCGCATATGAGATATGTGCGGGACCGAGAATAATACCAGTATGTGGTACTGTATTCGATTCTCGCGATTTGTGACATGATCGGTTATATGCGATATAGCCGGGTTATCGGATCAAGTGTTGATTCGATAAGTTGTTACTATTGATATTAGTCGGTTATATGCAATATGACCGGATCATTAAATCAAGCGTTGATTTAATGATTTAATGCATAATTATATATTTGATATATTACCTTGCATTAACTAGTATTGGTTCACTTAAGATGGATTTTCTCACTCGAATGTGCACATTGTATATATGATATAGTTTTGTGCACTAGTTTGTATCATGTTTGATGATACAAGCAAACTTGGTTGTGTGTATGCTTTAAACTATAATTAGGTTAATGGTTAGGGTTTCATATGCTTTATTTACTTATTCAATTATTTATTTGTTCATTTAGGAAAGAAAAGAAAATGGTGGCTTTTTGGATTTATCTTGAAGCTTCTTGAAGCTTAAAAAAGCTTTGACCATTTTTGTTTCTATCCTTAACCCTAACCAATTGCTTTAACCATAGTTCATTCTCTACACACTACCATGGTTGCTATATGATAAGATAATTCTTTTTAAACTTATCATATTATCTTCTTCTTCTTCTTCTCCGTCTTGAAGAAGGAAAAACCTCACTAGCTTCAATGGTGAAATGAGAAAAAGAGTGAGAAATCCAATTCTAAAGTGAACCCACTTCCTATTTCTTCATCCTCTACCACTTGCCAAGTAGTATAGGGTGTTTTCTTCACAAGTTTCATGGCTTGGTGAAGTTGGAGCTTAATCTTGTGTTGCTTCGACGTAGATCATCTTCGGCATCGAAGTCGACGACCTAGCCCGCCCATTTTTCCGATGAAGCCGACGCTAGAGTCCGGGATCCGATGATCGCAGCGAGGGTACACCGTCATGGAGCTATGGAGGTGGAGGACCGGATCTACAAAGGTTGTATTTCCGTTTACCCTATAGTTAAGTTGTTAACTAGCTTCTTGTTTCGCCTAAAATTCTAGTTAACGATCTAGTCTAGGGTTTCTCGGCACCGTAAAATTTGAAATTGGCATGGTTGATGCCTTGTGAGACCTCATTAGTATGCCTAGGAACCCTACAGTGGTATCAGAGCCTAGCTAGAGCCTTAGACGATGCGTAGACGGAGTTAGTAGTCCGATCGAACCGAAACCCTAACTCTCAAAATGCTCTCTGTACAATTTTTGAAATCGGGGATTTTTCCAAATTAAAAATATGCAGAAAAATCAGCAGGAGTTTTTAAGAATTACTGTGAAATTCGAGCTGCCAATTCGTCTAAACTGCGGCGGAACCGTGGCACGAGCATGCCTCGTGCGGCGGTTCCGCGGCCAAGTTGTCACATCACCTCTTGAATTTTGCACAGTAATTCCTATTTGGTGGTGCTGAGTTTTCTGGGAATTTTTAATTTGCACTCAAGAGTTGAGTTTTTTGGGTTGTATTGGGAGTTCGTAGATTTGATCGGATTATCAGACTTTGTCTATGTGTTTTTCCGGGTAATTTTAGAATATGTTAAAAAGTTCGACCGGATATAAATACCCGCTTTTTCCCCTGCCGGGAAATTTCCAAGTGCTGGATCTTTCCGTGGTTTAATAACGTTCTAAGTAGTGCAAGTAACGCGATGGACCCTCTAGAAGACAAGAAACCTTAACTCGATTATGTGACCGTCTTGAACTGCCCTTTGAACCTTCGGGTTTGGGGCAGTACGGCGTGCCACATGTGAGGCGTTGGCTTGACCCTTCTACGGTTGGACCGTTGGTACTGAGGCATGAACTGGATGTTTTTTAAACCTATTTCATGTGTTGATTTGTTTCAGGAAAACTTGGGTGTTTGAATGTTCGATCGGAAATTTTAACATTTTCTATTTATCTGGAATGGGATACAATATTTGGAATCCACAAGCAGTTATGAGATAACTGATTTGAATGTTATAAACATAGCACTTTAGTCTCACTTGATCGGTTGCCACGGAATTTTGATGTGATCAAAAGTCCGTCGCAATCTCGTAGCGTACGCGGATACTCGCCGGTAAACTTAATAGACAACCTCACCCCATAGCCCCGACCAAGCGACTATAGGAGAACCCCGTCACCGAAAGCATCCGTTTGGATGCTCGCGGCAGTGGTGTTCAGCGTTGGTGCACTTTGTCGACGGCATCGGGAGTGCAGCCGTCTACTAAAGTTTGCGACGAGCATTCGATCAGGATGTCGGGAATCCTGTTGAATTGCCCGACTTGATATTGAAAAGTGTTTTCGATAATGAGACTAAAATGCGGGGTTTATAATTGTTAGGCATGCGATATCTAAGGAATTCATTTGATTAGGCATGCGATGTCTAAAGAGATTGCGGATTCCAACTGTTGTAGTTTTACACTTTCTTTTCTGCGACCGTAAGTGTAATATGTGATATCGCCGGTTTCGTTGCTATATGTCAACGACAATTAGGATGCGCATATTTACTTACGTTGATGACATGTGATGTTATGTGTTGATGGATATGTTATATTGGATCGTCGTGTTTGAATAGCCGGGGGTTTTTATGTGAGATGAGTGTTTTTCATTTTCATTCATGTAAAAACTTGTATGTAATATTCTTTGATTAGGGCACTTCCAGGTTGCGGAAGATGTCACCGTTTGTATATTATTTACTTTTCCGCACTAGGATAGACCCAAGGAGGGGAGCACAAGTAACCGGGTTCTGGAGTCCAGTGGGAGACCAACTCAAGGAGTCGAGTCCGGGTCTCCTAACTCTAGAATTGGTAGGGTTGCTTGCCGCTCTCGTAGGGGTCTAAGGGTGTGGGTTTGGCTATTCATCGCGACCGTGGAATCCGTGTTTTATACTGGCTCGTATTGAAAACACGGATGTCCTAGTATATCCAATGTTTCATATGATTCTTCTGCTGCAATATCTGTGATGTGATCATGTGATGTTCTGTGATAAATACTGTATATAGTATATATGATATATTATATAGACGTTACTTATGTTTTACACCCGCGCTAGCCCTGTCCTGCTCTGCCGTTAGTTACCTAACCTAACGGTGCACGAGAGGACATCGAGGCGAATGCGGATGGCATAAGTGTACGTCGTACTTATTTGTGATGTTTAGGTACTTAAATGATGGGACTTCATTAATGAGATTAATGAAATAAAAGAAACCTAAAGATGTTGTAGAATCGAATTTCAAAAATAAAACAGGTAGATACAGTTCTTGCTTTGCACAGCGGTATATATGATATATCCTGCACCTTATTCGATAAGGAAAGGACCGAGATCCATTTACCGGGAGTGACTCCTTTAGCAATAACTGGCAGATGCTACACCCCTCGGTTTGTCTTTTGATTGCTTTTAAGAGTTTTTGCTTTGCACAGCGATATATATGATATATCCCGCACCTCATTCGACAAGGAAAGGGCCGACGATCCCTTCACCGGGAGTGACCCCTTTAGCAAAACTAGAAAAGCCTAAAAAGCACTACATTTTAAAATCATTTGATTTTACAACGATATCAAGTTCATTACGCAATAGGTTTTCAGAAAAACCTGTCGTAGCCCTCCGTCATTTCAGATAAGTCCTGTTTGGTATTCGTGCTGCGTTTGTTGACCTTGTCAAGGCGCAGTGTGCGGTAGCTAACCAGTATTTATCTGCTTATGCATATGATGCAGATTGGGTTAGGGTAGTCGTACGGCCTTGTTGACCTTGTCAAGGGTCGTGCGGGTGGGTTTGATTCAATCAAGAAATGACGGGTTGAACTTGAGTTACAGTCTATGGTTTGTTGACCTTGTCAAGGTCATAGATCGTTTGGGGCAAAATATTATCGGGAATTTCAAGGTTTGAAATTTGCAATGAGATTGCATACCTTCTATGAGATAGTTGATCCCGATACCCGCTGCGAGTAAGAGTTACTCCTGGAAGAGTTTTACACATTATAATTAGCCGATCAAGTAGGTGTCTAGAAAGGTGTCAACGGGGTTACGCCTCTGGGTAAATGAGGTTTACATTAATTAGGTTCGTGCGAAAGCACGGGGGACCTCCCTCAAAGTACCGACACTGGCCTGGCTGAAAGATTGGCGAACTTGTAGCGTGTAATTAATCCCGGCTAGTCTTTCCTTTCAGGGTTTGAAGGAAGATTTGATAAAAACAGTGGGAGCCATTCTGATTAGATAAAATAATAACCAATCTGATCTTGCAAGAGCATACGCAGAGTGTTTTCTTCTCTCTCTCTCCTGGTAGCGACCATGTCACGCCTTAATCAAGATAATAAAACGGATATATTGACCGAACCCGCTTGTTATATTGAGCTGGGGAACGTTGGTCCCGCTCCAACTTATAAATGTTATAAGACAGAGCAGGAAATAGAGGATTACCAGAATTCCCGTGCCGCCCAAACGAAGAGAGTGCATGCTGATGCATCATCTTCGGGTGTGTTCATTATACAGAACTGTTTCTCAGTATCCTCTACGTCCTGGGTATGTGATACCGGATCAGGATCCCGCATATGTAATCTTATACATAGGGCTATAGAAAGGCAGAGAACTGAGAACGGGTGATAAGTTTCATGAGGCAGAAAAAGGGGCAAGTGTTGCAGCCAAGTCTGTTGGTCACTGTCACCCTGTATTCCAAATACATTGATTCTGAACGAATGTTATTAGATACCGAACCTGATATACAAAATCATATCAGTCTCTTTATTAGTAAAGAAACGATAAAATTTTGTAATGTTGGATAATGTTTTGAACATTTCCTATATCAAAAGTTGATCGGATCAGGCACGTTATCTAAAAGCATTGATGTTTTAAATCAAACTACAGTTCTTAGTATACAGAACACACACAAGAGGAAGAGTTCAGAAATGAACGAATCCTTCTTGAGGCATTGTAGACTAGGTCATATCAATGCGACCCGACTAGCTGAAGTTACATTTAGATGCATATTTAAATCAGTTTGAATTTACATCTTATGAAACTTGCCTGTTATGTCACAAAGATAAGATGACCATAGCTCTGTTTACTGGAAACAGAAAAAGAGTTAGTCAACTCTTGGGATGATACATGTTGATGTATGTAGGTCCCCTGTCTACAAATGCCAAGACCGGTTCTTTGTACTTCATTACATTCACTGATGATCTCTTTAGATTCAGACATATGTTCTTGTTGAAACACAAGTCCGAACCTTTTGAGATATTCACAGAATATAAGTTAGAAGTAGAGAACCAATACGGGTATAAGTATTATGTCCTTTGATGAGATCAAGGAGGAGAATACTTGTGCATAGAATTCCTGGACTATTCTAAAGGAGAATGAGATTCTCTCTCAGCATTACTTCTCTGTATACACCATAGCACGATGGTATATCGGGGCGGAGCAATCACACCCTATATGATAAGGTGCGCTCTATGATGAGTATTACTGAGTTACCTATTTCCTTTTAGGGGGTTATGCACTTGAGAAGCTGCATACCTATTGAATTAGGTTCAAATCAAATCAGTAGCCTACCACTTCATATGTGATATGGAAAGGGAAGAGCCCATATCTTAAGTTTCTTAAGATTTGGGGTTGTCCGACCTATGTCTAAAAAGCAAAATCCGGACAAGCTCGAGGCAAGGTCTGTTATGTAGAACTGGAAATGTTCCAGCTATACAAACTGCAGCTGATGATTTGATAGAACCAAAGGATTCAGTAGATTCCAACGAAACTCAGCCTCTCCGCCGATCTAGTAGGATTCCTCACCCACTTGAGAGTTACTTCGGTTTCTCTATGACAGTGGGAGCGAGGATTGCATCATGTGATGATGACCCAACTAGTTTCGAGCTGGCCATCAGGAGTGAGACTCTGTAAGAATGACTGGATGCTTAGTGATCTGAGATGGAATCCATGTACACCAACTAAGTATGGACTTTGGTTGCTATATCTGAAGGGTTAAATCCCCATCAGGAGCAAGTATATCTTGAGAAGATTACTTGGTGTAGATGGAAAAGTTGAGACTTTCAAAGCTAGACTTGTTAAAGGTTTTCGTCATCGACCAGGTGTGGATAATGATGAAACCTTTTCCAGTGGCTATGCTTAAGTCCATCCGGATCCTACTTGCCACGGCTACATACTATGACTACGATATCTGGCGGTTGGGTGTCATGACTGCTTTTCTAAAATGATGTTTTAGAAGAGAGCGTCTGTAAGTACACAGCCAGAGGGCTTCGTAAACAGTGGGAGCAGCGGAAACGTGTACAAGATGCTTTATAGGATAAAGCAGGCATTGCGGAGTTGGAACATCTATTTTGATGTAGTAGTAAAATAGTTTGACTTCATCAAAATGGTAGATGAACCTTGTATATACAAAAAGGGTAGTAGGGAGTATGGTGGCGATCCTCGTAGAGTACGTGGATGACATACTCTTGATAGGGAAGGAGTTTCCTATGCTACGCTCGATCAATCTCCGCTTATCACAATGATTCTCCATATAGGATCAAAGTGATACCTCCTAAATCCTGGATTTTGGATCTATGAGATAGATCTAATTGGATGTTAGGAAACTCACTAGTTGTAGTGAGATGGTATCAGTTGATCCTGGGGAGAATCACTGGAAAGGTTCCAGGGTGATAACGACGACTGAATGTCAGTCACAGGCATTGTCTTTACCCTCAGTAAAGGGACGGTATGTTGGAAGAGTTCCAAGCTAGATACCGTGACATACTAGACGATTAAAGGCAAGATACATCGCTACTTAAGATGCTACCAAAGAGGCAGTCTGGGTGTATATTGGTTCATGAGATGATCTTAGTTCCTCCCATTGTGTGACAATGGAGTTGTGGCTTATGCCAAGGAACGTCCGTCCCATCAGTGATCCAGACATATTCTAAAGCAGTATCACCTGATCATGGAGATGGTTGATCTCCAGGGTGATCGAGGTTAGGAGAGTAGACTCAGAGGACAACACGGCGGATCCACTCATAAAGGCCTTTTCCCAGAGAGAGACTTTTATGGGATGGTTGAGTATGAGATACTACAACCACTGCTATCAGATGGCCCTAGTGCAAGTGGGAGATTGTTAGTTATATGTATGCCCTAGAGGCCATTACTATACATAGGATGTATATTGTAGTGGATGC
The DNA here is from genome assembly GCA_030015575.1 of Agapanthus africanus. Taxonomy (NCBI): domain Eukaryota; kingdom Viridiplantae; phylum Streptophyta; class Magnoliopsida; order Asparagales; family Amaryllidaceae; genus Agapanthus; species Agapanthus africanus. The sequence goes on from CM057349.1 coordinate 165,454,635, forward strand.
TGGGACATATATAGGGAGGACTTTCTTGCTCGACATGATAGTATGCTATCTGGTTGCTCTTTATCTTAACGTGTACACTGATTGTCTCTCTGTTACATGTTGGTAAAGCCCTTAGGATGTGTACTTGACTACCTGGACTATGATGCGGATCATACCAGTGGGGACATGGTAGTCCATAAGTACATCCTTCAAGGTCCCTAGTCGTGGGTGTATTGAGACGGGGCATCGATATACCAGAGTAGACTAGCGTATACCTTCTCGACCCATATAGATGGGCGATGGATGATCCCATATCCATTGGTGTTTGACATTAGAGATGATATACGGGTGCTCAGTAGAGACTGGGTACACTGGACGGACTCGCCGAGAACTCCCAGATGGTATTATACCTTACGTCAGACGGCAGTTCTCTGGTGACACTGGTACAGAGTAGTCTGTTGACCCGAGATCGTCATAGAGTCTTGTGTGATTCCCACTGTGCTTTGATTTCCACCTTACCACGTCCAAGAGGGCGTGCAAAACGGTGGTTTTTGGGTACAGTCCCGAATCACATGGAGGCAATGAGCGATAGGAGGGGATTCGTCTCTCCCGGTATAGGGAGTTGATGTTGCACTGTGTTCGATTGGCTATAACCGGAAATCCCTGGCCAGGGTTGCTGAGATTTACTGGTAAGTGTTATCAGTAGTTTCTCGAACTGTTATAGACCTCATATCGACACGACTTATCGAGCTATTGGGGTCTGACGTTTACCACCCCTAGGCAAGATATACGACATATCAGACGATCAGACCGGACTGTACGGTAAGTGTTACTGGTTGGATTCACAGGAGTATGAGCGGGCTTGCTTGTCGATCTTCTGATCGCTCAATACCCGGGTGGCCGTTACGTTTAGCATACCGCTTGCGGCTTGTGGGTGTTTGATATGATCATCACCTACTGCCGGCGTATTGACGAGTCTTTAGAGTCCTACACAGAGGTTTCCTGGCTCAGGCAAAACGAAATAGGAGCGCATATGAGATATGTGCGGGACCGAGAATAATACCAGTATGTGATACTGTATTCGATTCTCGCGATTTGTGACATGATCGGTTATATGCGATATAGCCGGGTTATCGGATCAAGTGTTGATTCGATAAGTTGTTACTATTGATATTAGTCGGTTATATGCAATATGACCGGATCATTAAATCAAGCGTTGATTTAATGATTTAATGCATAATTATATATTTGATATATTACCTTGCATTAACTAGTATTGGTTCACTTAAGATGGATTTTCTCACTCGAATGTGCACATTGTATATATGATATAGTTTTGTGCACTAGTTTGTATCATGTTTGATGATACAAGCAAACTTGGTTGTGTGTATGCTTTAAACTATAATTAGGTTAATGGTTAGGGTTTCATATGCTTTATTTACTTATTCAATTATTTATTTGTTCATTTAGGAAAGAAAAGAAAATGGTGGCTTTTTGGATTTATCTTGAAGCTTCTTGAAGCTTAAAAAAGCTTTGACCATTTTTGTTTCTATCCTTAACCCTAACCAATTGCTTTAACCATAGTTCATTCTCTACACACTACCATGGTTGCTATATGATAAGATAATTCTTTTTAAACTTATCATATTATCTTCTTCTTCTTCTTCTCCGTCTTGAAGAAGGAAAAACCTCACTAGCTTCAATGGTGAAATGAGAAAAAGAGTGAGAAATCCAATTCTAAAGTGAACCCACTTCCTATTTCTTCATCCTCTACCACTTGCCAAGTAGTATAGGGTGTTTTCTTCACAAGTTTCATGGCTTGGTGAAGTTGGAGCTTGATCTTGTGTTGCCTCGACGTAGATCATCTTCGGCTTCGAAGTCGACGACCTAGCCCGCCCATTTCTCCGATGAAGCCGACGCTAGAGTCCGGGATCCGATGATCGCAGCGAGGGTACACCGTCACGGAGCTATGGAGGTGGAGGACCGGATCTACAAAGGTTGTATTTCCGTTTACCCTATAGTTAAGTTGTTAACTAGCTTCTTGTTTCGCCTAAAATTCTAGTTAACGATCTAGTCTAGGGTTTCTCGGCACCGTAAAATTTGAAATTGGCATGGTTGATGCCTTGTGAGACCTCATTAGTGTGCCTAAGAACCCTACAAGACTTGGTCATATAAATGAAACAAGGTTGACTAAGTTACATAAAGATGGATATTTAGATCCGTTTGAATATTCATCATATGCAACTTGTCAATCATGTATCAAAGGAAAAATGACCAAATCTCCGTTCACCGGACACGGAGAAAGAGCCACTGAACTCTTGGGACTTGTACATAGTGATGTATATGGTCCGATGTCTACGCATGCATGAAGTGGTCACTCCTACTTCATCACTTTTACTGATGACTTCTCTAGGTATGGACATGTGTTCTTAATGAAGCATAAATCCGAGGCTTTTGAGAAGTTTAAGGAGTATAAAAATGAAGTAGAGAAACAAACTGGTAAAAGCATCAAGACACTTCGATCTGATCGAGGTGGAGAATACTTAAGTACCAGTTTCCTTGAATGCTTAAAAGAGAATGGAATTCTCTCTCAGCTTACTCCGCCTTATACACCTTAGCATAATGGTGTATTAGAAAGGAGGAATCGCACACTATTAGATATGGTGCGTTCAATGATGAGTAGTGCTGATTTGCCACTTTCCTTCTGAGGGTTTGCTCTAGAATCAGCCGCATACCTATTGAATAGAGTTCCAACTAAGTCTGTACCTACCACTCCATATGAAATGTGGAGCGGGAAGAGACCATATCTCAAGTATATCAAGATATGGGGGTGTCCGGCATGTGTTAAAAAGCATAACCCGGACAAACTCGAGGCACGATCGGTTTTATGCAAGTTTGTAGGATACCCCAAGCATTTAAGGGGGTATATGGTCTACCACACTGAAGAACAAAAGGTGTTTGTCGCTCGTCACATTGTCTTCTTAGAAAGCGAATTTCTTGCAAAAGAAATTAGTGGGAGCACGGTAGAGCTGGAAGAAATTCCAGAACCTCAAACTGCTACCGAGGACTTTGTAGAACCTTAGATTTCAATAGAACATGACGAACCAACACCACTCCGCAGATCTAGCAGGCTTTCTCATCCTCCTGAACGATACTATGGTTTTCTTCTAGATGGGGATCGAGAGGATTGCATCATCGATGATGATGAGCCTACTAGTTTTCAGCAGGCTATTACGAGTAGTGACTCGATGAAATGACTGGATGCTATGAGATCCGAAATGGAATCCATGTACACCAATAAAGTATGGACTTTAGAAGTTGCTCCTCCTGGAGTAAAACCAGTTGGATGCAAATGGATCTTCAAAACGAAGATTGGTGCATTTGGACAAGTGGAAACCTACAAAGCTAGACTCGTAGCAAAAGGTTTTCTTCAAAGACCAGGATTGGACTTTGATGAAACCTTTTCACCTGTAGCTATGCTTAAATCTATTCGGATCCTGCTTGCGATTGCTGCCTTCCATGACTATGAAATCTGGCAGATGGACGTAAAAACAGCTTTTCTAAATGGACATTTAGAAGAAAATGTTTACATGGATCAACCAGAAGGTTTCTTAGACAGTGGGAGCAGCGGAAGAGTCTGCAAGTTGCTTAAATTCATTTATGGATTAAAGCAAGCATCGCGGAGTTAGAACATCTGCTTTGATGAGACAGTCAAAGAATTTGACTTTATCAAAAATATAGATGAACCATGTATTTATAGGAAGATTGTAGAAAGAGCAGTAGTCTTCCTTGTTTTGTACGTCGACGACATACTACTGATAGGGAATGATATCCCTATGCTACAATCAGTAAAGCTCTTCTTGTCACAGAAATTCTCCATGAAAGACTAGGAAGATGCATCATACATTCTGGGCATTAAGATCCATCGTGATAGATCTAATAGAATGTTGGGACTTTCACAGTCCAGGTTTATTGACACTGTTGGAGATAGTGCCCTCAGAGTCAATTATTGGATCACAGGCACGTGATTGCAATGATTGAGAGAGGACCTGTCCCAGTAGGATAGTCTTACTCAAGATGATAGTATGCTATCTGGTTTATCTTTATCATCGTGTACTGCTTTAGGTGACCCTACAGGTCACTATTGCACATTGATAGAGCCTGATTAGTCGAAAATATTGCATATTTTAGCCGGCAATTTCCTCATCATTTGCATTCATATAGAAGTGTTCGGCATTCATAATTCACATATTAGCAAAACTGTCGCAAAATATCTGATTACATGTATTAAACTCTAAAACCGACACTATAAAGGAAATTGACTACATTTCATGGCATCGCATTATCTCTACATTTACGCAACACTTGTTTTGAGATATGTGCAGGAAAATCCAGCAGAAAGGCCAAAATGTACAGGGTACAGCTAAAACGTTACGCCAACTCAATGATTTCAGTTCTGGCATCAACCCAGAGGGACAAATACAAATCAACATATCAGATGAAGCCCAAAATATTATCCCAAGTCCACTACAAAAAGACCATAGCTCAAGCTTCCTACATGGCCGCGGAACCGCGGCCGGAGCCTGCTTGCGCCGCGGTTCCGCGGCTACTTGATGACGTCACCACTTCATCTTTGCATCAAAACTCTTCTCTCAGTGGCTACAGTTCAGAAATGTACCTTAAATTCCAGAAGACTCCAGATACTTCTGCCAGATCAGCGAACTTTGGGATCTACACTAAACTAGCCTATCATTCTAGAACCTTCTCCTTAAACCCTAGCTTAAACCCTAAGCTAAGCCTAACATACTCTTTCTAGAAGTCTTTCAACAAACTTTTGAAGGGAACTCAAAGGCTTAGGGTTTGGGAGATCTATAAATAAGACCCTAGGCTCACTTGTAAAGGATATACAAAATACTTGATACTTGGATCCATTATCCAAACTTAGATACTTCTTCATTCTACCCCCTTCATCATCTTCTTCCACAAATCTAGTGAGAGGATTTATGTGAAACCCTAACCCTAATTCCAATCAAAAGCCAAGATCCCGAGTACCCATTCAAGCAAGAAGCCTTGCAACCTTTTAGGAGCTGAGCCGGTCTTCAACATAGCAAGTGGTCTAAGCCAGTTCGCGACTCACGGAGCTGAAAAAAGCCAAGTCGACAATTTAATTCTTCCTCTTGTAGTTCTTGAGCGACTGTAATCAAATTGTTGATATAAATAAAAGGTGATATTCTTTTATCTTGTTCTCTTTAAATTCTTGCATCATGAGTCAATCTAAATTTCTAGTTATAATTCTTGTTGTGATGTCTGAGTAAAACTCCGCTCGTCGAGGAGTTGTGACGATCAATAGAATGATGATGTAATATACTGTAAATCGATTCTTGAATCCCACGAGTTTTGTAAACCATAGCAAGATCAAGAATCGACAACCCAATTCATTGCGATGCTTTCTTGATTGATATCGCATCGAGATTGGGGAGTTACGATTGTTTCTTGAAATTACTAGAGGCTAGAATGTGAATGATAATCGATGAAAGAACAAGGGTTAAACGATGAAACCCTAGTTTCATCAAGAAAGCCCTAACTCTCATCGACCATCATCGATCTAGTATCGATCCTTCGAAGGACAAGAACACGAAATCTTGAAATTACATCACGTCTATAGATTCGATCGATTCCTACGAGCCTTATTTAGATTCTTGACATTTTGGTTGGAAATATTATCGAAACCCAATTCTTGATTGTTTATCAGTTTCTTGATTCTTGATTAAACATCGTGACACCTGAATCAATTGATAAATTCTTGAATCATGTTTTCTTTTCTTTTCGATTAACTTTTCGATTCAAACAAATTAAACATTGAAACGAATCGTACAATCCCTGTGGACGATCCGCACTCGCTTACGATCTACAACTGACACCATAGTTGATTGCGGTCAAATATAATTCTTTGTTTGTGAATTTTATTCATTTTCTTAAACACACACAAAGAAATGACAATCAAATGGCGCCGTTGCCGGGGATCGCGCGCTAATTCGTTTCATATTATAGTTTGAATTGAAAGAATTATTCCATTGTTATTTTGAGATCAAAATTCGTGCAAACCCTAAACGATTTGCTGTTGTTCATTGCAAGGAAATCTGGAGCTGTTTGGAAATTGAAGAAAATTTTTGGAAAATACCAGAGAGTAGTGGGAGTCTACAGAAGCTCCCTGAAAAAGTTTGGTGGAGTGATCTCATCAAGAGACCGCGGAAGCGCGGCATATAGGAGCAATCGCGGCGGAACCGCGGTGGCCTTGAGGGTTCTCTGTGCAAAAATTCCTCAGGTGATTCCTTACCTTCTCCTCTCTCCTCTTTTTAGCTCCAACTAACACTTTGCTGCAGGATTCTTTGCAAATAATCGCAGCGCCGCAAAAGAAAAATTAAATTTGTGCGTGATTTTGATTTCTTGGTTGTTTGCATTCTAAATACGGATATTAAGGGGCACGGCCAAATCCAAATTAGGTGGGGATTTCATTACCCTTCCTAGGCCCCGAAAATCGCAAAACTTGCATCCGCATTGACCCACATTAACTAAAAGAAATCTAGAGAAGACTCTAAGGACTGTCGCGCTCAATTAGGACAAGAGAAGGCCGTGGGTAATTCATTGCTTATCCGCGTTTTCTTGTGGTGCCTAAGGCGAGTGTGTCTAAGGCTAGTGGTTTTTAATTAGGCCCACTACTTACGTAGTGGAGTACCTTTCCACTTACCTGGCACTTATCCGGCCACAGGGGGACAAAGAGGCAGTGGAGGATTCTATCCTGCGACTTGTCTTTTGGCAGTTAGGAGCGGTCTAGAGCCGGACCTAGGTGACCACTAGATTCTAAGGTTGTGTGCTGCATTTGTTTTGTCGCATCATTTTTTCAAAAATCCGTCCCTTTTTCAAAAGCAAGCACCGCATTCATTACCCCTAATTATAAGTCAACGCTGCCACTTGTACTAACCCATTTTAGTACAAGATAGGCTGGACACGGGATTCTAGTGCCCGGTTAGTCCGCGTACCCTTTATCGACTCCGAAGTCGATATTTCTCCATTTACCTTTTCTTTACCCACCACCACACCCACACCGATGGATCCGAATCCATCAAACTTCTTTAACCCTAATCTGCCGCCGTCCGTTGGTGCGCAGAATCCACCCCGCATCTCTCTCCAGGAGAGGTGCTACCCTGTTCGAGGTCCTCTTTCGACCTGCTTATCCATACCACCAGCCAATGGGGATAACTTTGAGATTAAGCCCCAGTATATCAATCTTTTACCCAAATTCCACGGACTCGAGACTAAGGACGCTTACGTTTTCATTACCAAATTTGAAAACGTATGCGCAATGATGGGTACGTCACAACTTTCAGTGGATGCTATGCGTCTACGACTTCTTCCATTTACTTTGTGCGATATAGCCGAGAAGTGGCTATATAACACTACCGCACACTCTATTACGAATTGGGAAGAATTCGTCGCTGCATTCCTTAAGAAATTTTACCCAATACAAAAGACAGCTCGAATCCGTAGCGAACTGAATCAATTTGCCCAGCTCCCTGCTGAACCATTTTCAAAATGCTTTGAACGTTTCAAGGATCTATTGGTTCAGTGTCCTCATCACGGCATCCCGAGATGGGAATTGTGCCGAATCATTTATGAGGGCATTAACCCAAGCACCAAACAGAGCCTTGAAAACATGTGTCAAGGTGTTTGTATAACTAAAGATGATGGGGAAGCTTGGAAGTACTTAGAAGAGTTCGCTGAAAAATCACTACAGTGGGAGAGTGGAACCCAACCATTGAATAGGGGTGGCGTACACCAAATAGATGTGTCCATAGGTGTTCGAGCTGAAAGGGCAGCAATGCAAAAGAAGCTCGACGCTATGGAACACAAATTTGCAGCAGCCTCCCTAAACCCAGTGTCACTCCCCAAAACTGTTTGTGGCTGCTGTTCTGATCCGTCTCATTTAACGGAAGAATGTCCATTAAACTCTGCGTTTCAAGGTCACGAGCATTCTAATGCCGCATTTCAAAGACCTCGAAATGATCCATATTCTTCCACGTACAATCAGGGTTGGAGGAATCACCCGAATTTTGCTTGGAACCAAAACCAATCTCAAAACACGGTTCCAAACACGAATCAATTTCAAAGGGTTCTTCCTCCACCACAACAGCAACCCCTTCAACTCACTCAGCACCCCTATGAGTCACAAAATTTCCAAAACCAGGGCAACACTCCTGCACAGTCTAATCCTATGCAGTCCTGTTCTGACGAGTTCTCTCAATTCACTCAAACCATGAAATCACTTTTGTCAAATTTCATAGAGGTTTCGACTGAGGTTAGATCTTCCGTCAGTGAGATAAAGAAAAACTCAGCGTCCCAAGCTGAGAGTATCAAATCGATGGAAGCTGAAATCGCACGCCTAAAAGCCGAAATGAGTGCGAGAGAAAAAGGGAAACTTCCCTCTCAACCCCTACAGAATCCTGGGCATTACAATGTAAATGCCGTCACAACGTTGAGATCGGGAAGAGTGCTGAACAATCATGTCGGGGAAGGTATTGATGATACTGAAAATCATATCAACACCCCGGCTGAGACCTTTCCACACACACACACTTCTCCTTCTGATCCTTCTTCTTCTACCACACCACTTTCTCGCGAGCCTATTCTCCATTTCCCACTAGGCTCGACACCTTCTCCTAACCCTTATAGTTCTCCACAGACGGTCCCCATACCTTTTTTGGGACCACGTCTACCCCCTCTTCCTTCTCCTGTGATGGACCCTGCGCTTATTGCGAAAGCACCTTACCCGAACCGGTTAAGGGCAAACAGAACGAGTCCTCATATGGAGAAAATATTAGAAATGTTCAAACAGGTTAACATCAATATCCCTCTCCTAGATGCTATTCAGCAAGTCCCCGCTTATGCGAAAATTCTTAAGGACTTGTGCATTAGGAAGAGGAAGACTCAAGTGCCGAAGAAGGTCTTTATGTCTAATAATATCAGCACTGCTTTTATACCCCAGCTACCAAAGAAAAGAAAGGACCCAGGATGTCCTACAATATCGATTTCAATTGGGGGTAAAAACATAAATCGTGCTCTTTTAGACCTTGGCGCAAGTGTTAACCTGCTCCCTTATTCTGTCTATGAGCAATTAGGGATTGGAGAGCTGAAACCTGCTCACTGCACTCTCCAGATGGCAGACCGATCTATCACCAAACCAAGGGGTGAATTAGAGGATGTATTGATAAAGGTCGGGTAATTTGTTTTCCCTGTAGACTTCATTGTGCTCGACACACATCCTGTAGCAAACCCCCGGGGCCAAATTCCGGTGATTCTGGGTCGTCCTTTCATTGCCACTTCCAACGCTGTTATAAACTGTAGAAATGGTTCAATGAACTTATCATTTGGAAATATGACCATTGAACTAAATATCTACAAAGTTGGAAGTCAGCCATCAGAACCCTCTGCTCATATTTTAGATGTGTTCTCTGTCCATGAGATCGCTCCCGATAGTTGTGGAGCCGAGGAACTTTGCTTACTGATCTCGATGACATTACCACATCTCTGTTTGATTTCACACATGATCTTAGTGAGGACACTTTCTCTACACTTGAGTCCTGCACTTCTGACTTTTCTCCACCCGAGTCTGTATCTTTCACAGGCTCTGAGCTTCTTTGTAAATCCAAAAATCACTCAATGATCCCTCCTTCTATCATTTCTCCGCCTGAATCAGATCTCAAAATTTTACCTTCTCACCTGAAATATGCATATCTAGGTGAGAATGAGTCTTTACCGGTTATCATATCCGCTTCTCTTGCATCAGAGCAAGAAAATGCACTTTTATCGGTATTGAGATCTAACAAAGAGGCGTTTGGTTGGAGTATGGCGGACATCAAAGGGATTAGTCCCTTGATAGTTGAACATCATATACATGTGATGGATGATGCCAGACCGACCCGAGAACCACAGAGACGGTTGAATCCCGTCATGAAGGAAGCGGTCATGAAAGAGATCGTCAAATGCTTAGATAATGGTATTATATACCCCATCTCCGATAGCCAGTGGGTGAGTCCTATACATGTCGTTCCTAAGAAATCCGGCATCACAGTTATAACCAATGAGGCAAATGAGTTGATTCAGACACGCGCCCAAACTGGGTGGCGTGTATGTATTGATTATAGAAAACTCAATGCTGCCACGAGGAAAGACCACTTTCCTCTACCATTCATTGATCAGATGCTGGAACGCTTAGCGGGACGAGAGTATTATTGTTTTATGGACGGATACTCAGGCTATAATCAGGTCCCCATCGCCAAAAAGGATCAAGATAAACCACTTTTACTTGTCCTTTTGGTACCTTTGCTTACAGTCGCATGCCCTTTGGGCTATGCAATGCTCCCGCTACCTTTCAGCGGTGTATGATGGGGATATTCTCTGATATGGTAGAGAATTTTCTGGAGATCTTTATGGACGATTTCTCGATTTTTGGAGACTCTTTTTCCGATTTCCTAGCGAATCTTGACGCTGTTCTTACTCGTTGCAAAGAGAAGAACTTGACTTTGAACTGGGAAAAATGCCATTTTATGGTCCAAGAAGGAATAGTCCTTGGACATGTCATTTCACAGAAAGGCATTAAGGTTGACAGAGCTAAGATAGATGTCATTCAAAACCTCCCTCATCCCAAAAGCGTCAAAGATATTCGATCTTTCCTTGGCCATGCGGGCTTTTATTGGAGATTCATTAAGAACTTTAGCAAAATTGCTAGACCTTTAACTCTTCTCCTGGCCAAGGATACGACCTTCATTTTGACTCGGACTGCGAGACAGCTTTCGACTCACTTAAACACTCACTCACTTCAGCCCCCGTTTTATCATCACCAAATTGGGACTACCCCTTTGAGCTGATGTGTGACGCATCTGATTTTGCAGTAGGTGCAGTCTTAGGACAGCACATCGAAAAGATGCCACACGTGATTTACTATGCAAGTAAGACCCTGAATGATGCGCAATCAATTATACAACCACAGAAAAAGAACTCTTAGCGGTTGTATTTGCATTAGAAAAATTCAGGCCTTACTTAATTGGCTCTCCTATAGTTGTGTATACTGACCATTCCGCTTTAAAACATCTTCTGGCGAAGAAAGATACAAAAGGTCGACTAATACGTTGGATCCTACTCTTACAAGAATTTGATCTTGTTATCAAAGATAAGAAAGGATGTGAAAACGTAGTAGCTGACCATCTTTCACGCATCATTTCTTCCCCTGTGACCCTACCGATTAATGACTCGTTCCCTGACGAACAACTCTTGAGCATATCCGCTGAACCATGGTTCAGGGATATTGTGAACTATCATGCCACGGGACTAATACCGAGCGATTGGTCAAAACAGGAAAAATATCGTTTTCTTTCCCAAGTAAAACACTTTTACTGGGACGAGCCCTATTTGTTTAAATATTGTCCTGATCAGATCATTCGCCGGTGTGTCCCGAATGAAGAGTTCAAGAGTGTTCTTTCATTTTGTCATGATCAGGCCTGTGGGGGTCACTTTGGTCCTAGAAAGACAGCGGAAAAGGTTTTGCAATGTGGATTTTATTGGCCGACCTTATTCAAGGACGCATTTGAGTATTGCAAAACCTGTACACAATGTCAGTATACGGGTAGAATATCCCAGAGGAATGAAATGCCTCAGCAACCCATCTTGGTTGTTGAAATATTCGATGTTTGGGGCATTGATTTTATGGGTCCTTTTCCCAACTCCTTTGGGAATTTGTACATATTGCTGGCAGTTGATTATGTCTCAAAGTGGGTAGAAGCCATTCCATGTCGCACTAATGACAAGAAAGTTGTCATTAAGTTCTTGAAAGAGAATATCTTCTCGCGATTTGGACACCCACGCGCTATCATTAGCGATAATGGGACACATTTCTGCAACAGATCTTTCGAGACTCTGATGCGAAAATACTCAATCAACCACCGACTTTCTACACCCTATCATCCCCAAACAAGCGGGCAGGCTGAAATCTCAAACAGACAAATCAAACTTATCCTGGAGAAGACTGTTGCTAAAAATAGAAAAGACTGGTCGACCAAATTGACGGATGCTCTTTGGGCATTCAGAACTGCATATAAAACCGACCTAGGAATGTCTCCATATAGGATAGTGTTCGGAAAGCATGTCATTTACCCGTCGAGATAGAGCATAAAGCATTGTGGGCTATAAAGAAATAAATTTTGATCTAAACCTTGCTTGCAACTTTCGGAAGCTGCAACTTAATGAGCTAAGCGAACTCCGCGATGAAGCTTATGATAACGCTGTAATCACAAAGAATAGGACTAAGGTTTTTCACGATAAAAACATTTTGAGGAAAACATTTTCACCTGGTCAACAAGTCCTTCTTTATGATTCACGATTACACCTTCACGCGGGTAAGCTCCGATCTCGATGGAAGGGACCTTTTGTTGTGCGGTCTGTATACCCGCACGGGGCAGTAGAAGTAGAAAATGTTAAAAACGGCACCTTTTTCAAAGTAAATGGACATAGACTAAAGCCGTATTTTTCCACTGACCCCACGGAGGAGCTCTTGTTCTTACAAGAGCCAGTTTATTTGGATTAAAATTCCTCCGTCCCACCTTCATGTCCAGTATATCATTGCATCATTTTTTTGAATGAAGGTGAGTGAAAAGAGTAAGTTTGGGGGAAGTTCTTCACTTATATTTTTTGCCCCCACTAATAATTCCCCCCAGGCTTACAGTTTTTTGTAGGTATAGCATTTGGCAACAGTGAGGACACTGTTGAAAACAAGTTTGGGGGAGGTTTGTGCTTATTTTCGCATCATTTGCATATCATCTGCATAAGCACAAAACATTTCTTTAAAAATCTATAAAAAAATTTAAAAATTTTCAAAACCCATAAAAATTTAAAAATTTTCAAAGTATAAAAAATAATTTTAATATTTACACTTTTTTGTACATAAATAAGATAATAAAAGTTTAGATAGTGAAAAAATTACATCCATGAGATTAGAAAAATTTTAGAAAACTAAGAAAATTAGAAGTTTTCTTATACGAACTAGTAATAAGTAGTTATGAGCCTTGTCCCAAGGGTTAGTAAGATGAAGGACGTCACTAATCTGAGGATAAAAATAAGTCTGAAAAATAGTTTCTATTCTGGAAGCCAAACATTTTGAACGTTGATACCCTGCTATTCGCACTTACACACGTCTTAAAGCCTGGGATAGTAGAGGATACCTTGAAATGCTCTTGCCTTTAAGCCGATGTATGAAGGAAATAAAAAGAAAAAAATGATGAATAAAGAAAATATAAGTGGTGAGAAAAATGAACACTGGTTTTGTTATCACCAAGGGTAATAAAAAAATATATCGCGAGGGTGCTTCTTCACCTAGTGCCCTAAGGCCAACTGGTCTGGGAGTCACTGCTATGCCTGAGGTGGTGCAAGACGAGGAAAATACACCAAGTAAGCAAGCACAGGAGTAATCGGTCGGTTAGTACCTCAAGAAGTATTAACGGTCGCATGAAAGTGTGTGAGCAATCTCATCTAAATATTCATTAATTAAAAAGTACTGAGGCTGATGGGCAAGAGTATGATAGCTTGAATTGAATTCTCCGGGTGTAGGGATGTCTTTACACACACGCAGGGTGATATGATCATTGTTTGGAATAAAGATAGGAATGAAAAATAAGACGATGTTTTATTGAAGGAGGACGTGATTTCTGACATCTTTTCATGACCATTAAGATAGGGCTCATGACAACCGAAAACCTAGCGTAGTTGGAAACCCTAATTTTCAAAGCTTTTCTTTTACAATTCTTGTCTTTAAATGTAATATTCATGATCTTTCTTTTATTATTGGATTTTGTGGGTGCAATCCGCTGAAAACCCTCAGGAGACAACACTCCTCCTACTAGGGACACCTAGAGGTTTAAAGGCTTGTTGCACGTGCTCAGTGCAATCGTGTTGCCTACGAAAGTGTGCTCGATAGTTTTTCTCTTTCTTTATTTTCTCCTTCTCTTTTTAATAAAACAGTTTGCTCGAGACGGTCGAAATTAAGTTTGGGGGAATTTGATTAGTCGAAAATATTGCATATTTTAGCCGGCAATTTCCTCATCATTTGCATTCATATAGAAGTGTTCGGCATTCATAATTCACATATGTAGGGTTCCTAGGCACTCTCAAGAGGTCTCACAAGGCATCAACCATGCCAATTTCAAATTTTACGGTGCCGAGAAACCCTAGACTAGATCGTTGACTAGAAATTTAGGCGAAAAACGAAACTAGTTAACATCTTAACTAAAGGAGAGAGGCTACAACCTTTGTAGATCCGGTTCTCCACTTCCTTGGCTCCACGTAGGCGTCCTCTCGCTGTCCATCTCGAATCCCGAACTCAAATGTCGGCTTCATCGGAGAATTGGGCGGACTAGGTCGTCGGCTTCGTGCCGAAGATGATCTACGTCGAGGCATCACAAGTTCAAGCTCCGACTTCACAAATTTGTGAAACTTGTGAAGAAAACACCCAAAACAACTTGGCAAGAGGTAGAGGGTGAAGAAATAGGAGGTGGGTTCACTTTAGAATTGGATTTCTCACTTTAGAACTCAAGTTGCCATTGATGGCATCAAGCTTTCTTTCTTGAAGAAGAAGGAGAGAATGAAGCTAGAATATGATAAGTGTTGTAAAAAGAATAATAAAAATAAATACTTATCATCTTCTAACCTTGGTTAAGCGTAGAGAATAGACCATGGTCAAGTGAGAATGGTTAGGGTTAAGGATGATGACAAAATGGTCACTTTAGTCAAAGCTTCATGAAGCTTCATCAAGCTTCATGAAAGAAACCATTTTGTTATCTTTTATTTATTTATCAAAAAAGAATAGATAAATAAATAAGTAAATAAATCAAAACCCTAACTATTATCATAACCATGGTTTAAGTCTTAACACAAAACCAATTTACATGCATCATCAAACATGACACATTGTAGTGCACAAAAGTATATCACATATACAACTTGTGAACTACAAGTGAGAAAATCCTATTAAAGTGAACCAATACTAGTTAATGCAAAGTAATATATCAAATATACAATTATACATTAAATCATTAAATCAACACTTGATTCAATGATCCGGTCATGTCGCACATAACCGACTAGTATCCAATGTATCGATTTATCGAATCAATCTACGATTCGATAACTAGGTTATATCGCATATAACCAATCGAAACATTCATCGCGAGAATGAAATACGGTATCACATACACGCATCATTCTCGGTCCTGCACATATCTCATATGCACTCCTATTTCGTTTCGCTTGAGCCAGGAAACCTCTGTGTAGGACTCTAAAGACTCGTCAATACGCCGGTAGCAGATGATGATCACATCAAGCACCCACAAGCCGCAAGCGGTCTGCTAAACGTAACGGCCATCCGGGTATTGAGCGATCAGAAGATCGATGAGCTAGCCCGCTCACATTCCTGTGAATCCAACCAGTAACACTTACCGTACAGTCCGGTATGTTCGTCTGATATGTCGCATATCAAGTCTAGGGGTGGTAAACGTCAGACCCCAATAACCGATAAGTCGTGCCGATGTGAGGCTCATAACGGGTCGAGAAACTACTGGTAACACTTACCAGCAAATCTCTGATCAGCCCTGGCCAGGGACTTCCCTGTTACGGCCAATCGAGCACAGCGCAACATCAACCCCCAATACCGGGAGAGACGAAACCCCTCCTATCGCTCATTGCCTCCATGTGACTCGGGACTGTACCCAAAGACCACCGTTTTGCACGCCCTCATGGACGTGGTAAGGTGGAGATCAAAGCACAGTGGGAATTACACAAGACTCTATGAAGATCTCGGGTCTACAGACTAACCTGTACAAGTGTCACCTGAGAACTGCCATCTGACGTGAGGTATAATACCATCTGGGAGTTCTCGGCGAGTCTGTCCAGTGTACCCAGTCTCCACTGAGCACTCGTATACCATCTCTGATGTCAAACACCAATGGATATGGGATCATCCATCGCCCATCTCATGGGTCGAGAAGCGTATACGCTAGTCTACACTGGTATATCGATGCCCTGTCTCGATACACCCACGACTAGGGACCTTGAAGGATGTACTTATGGACTACCATGTCCCCACTAGTATGATCTGCATCATAGTCCAGGTAGTCAAGTACACATCCTAAGGGCTTTATCAACATGCAACTATAAGACAGTTTAAAGAGACAAGTGTACATGTTAAGATAAAGAGTAACCAGATAGCATACTATCATATCGAGCAAGAAAGTCATCTCTATATATGTCCAAGCATCCAATATAATATACATCATCTGTACAATACTGGCCTCTAGGGCATACATACAACTAACAATCTCCCACTTGCACTAGGGCCAGCTGCTGTAGTATCGCATACCGAGCATCCCGAAGAGTCTCTCAAACTGTATCTGGGGAATGGCCTTCGTGAGTGGATCCGCCGTGTTGTTCTTCGTGTCAACTCTCCTGACCTCGATCTTCCGGCGATCAACTATCTCCCGGATCAGGTGATACTGCCTCAGAATATGCCTGGATCGCTGATGGGACCTGGGTTCCTTGGCCAAAGCCACCGCTCCATTGTTATCGCAATACAAAGGTATTGGATGCTCAATGGATGGAACCACACCAAGTTCAGTAATGAACTTCTTGATCCAGACAGCCTCTTTAGCAGCATCGTTGGCAGCGATGTATTCAGCCTCCATCGTCGAGTCTGCCACGGTTTCCTGCTTGGAACTCTTCCAGCTAACCGCCTCTCCGTAAAGGGTAAAGACGAAACCCGACTGCGACTTAGAGTCGTCCTTATCACTCTGGAAGCTCGAATCGGTAAAGGACTCCACTTGGAGTTCTCCGTTACCATACACCAAGAGCATCTCTTTAGTCCTTCGTAAGTACTTGAGAATGCTCTTCACAGCTGTCCAGTGACTCTCTCCAGGATCAGCTTGATACCTGCTCACTACACTTAGTGAGTATGCTACATCGGGTCTGGTACATAGCATCGCATACATGATAGAGCCTACAGCCGAAGCATAGGGTATCCCTTGCATGCGAGCTCTCTCCAAATCAGTCTTGGGAGACATCTCTTTGGAGAGAGTGACTCCAGAGATCGTGGGCAAGTTCCCACGCTTGGATTCTTCCATAATAAACCTCTTTAGTATGGTGTCAATGTACCTGGACTGGGACAATCCCAATATCCGTTTGGATCTATCTCTATAGATCCTAATTCCCAATATGCAAGAGGCATCACCAAGATCTTTCATTGAGAATCTTTGTGATAAGAAGAGCTTAACCGATTGCAGCATAGGAATATCATTTCCTATCAAGAGTATGTCGTCCACGTACAATACGAGGAAGACAACCTTACTCTCTGCCACCTTCTTATAAATACAAGGTTCATCTGGGTTTTTGACGAAATCAAACTCTTTGATAACGACGTCAAAGCAGATGTTCCAACTCCGCGATGCTTGCTTTAATCCATAAATGGATTTAAGCAGCTTGCACACCTTCCCGCTGCTCCCACTGTCTACGAAGCCCTCTGGCTGAGTCATGTACACGCACTCTTCTAAATCACCATTTAGAAAGGCGGTCTTAACATCCATTTGCCAGATTTCGTAATCATGATACGCAGCGATGGCAAGCATGATCCGGATGGATTTAAGCATAGCCACTGGAGAAAAGGTTTCGTCATAGTCCACACCTGGTCTTTGACGAAAACCCTTTGCAACAAGTCTAGCTTTGAAAGTCTCCACTTTCCCATCTACACCAAGTTTCTTCTTGAAGATCCACTTGCTCCCGATGGGTTTTACCCCTTCAGGAGCAACATCCAAAGTCCATATTTTGTTGGTGTACATGGATTCCATCTCGGACCGCATAGCATCCAGCCATTTCACTGAGTCCCTACTCGTGATGGCCTGCTCGAAGCTAGTTGGGTCATCATCCTCCATGATGCAATCCTCGCTCCCACCATCCATGAGAAAACCATAGTATCTCTCAGGTTGGCGAGGAACCCTACTAGATCGGCGGAGAGGCTGAGGTTCATTGGGAGCTACTGAATCTTCTGGTTCCACCAAATCTTCAGTTTCGGTTTGTGTATCTGGAACTTCTTCCAGCTCTACCACTTTGCCACTAATTTCTTTTTCAAGGAATTCCTTTTCTAAAAAGGTGGCATGTTGAGCAACAAACACTTTTTGTTCCTCACTATGGTAGAAAAAATACCCATAGGAGTTCTTTGGATATCCCACAAACTTGCAAAGAACTGACCGTGCCTCGAGCTTGTCCGGATTTTGTCTTTTGACATAGGCTGGACAACCCCATATCTTAACTCGTTTAAGATATGGCCTCTTCCCACTCCATATCTCATATGGTGTGGTAGGTACAGATTTAGATGGAACTTGATTCAATATGTATGCTGCTGTTTCCAGTGCATATCCCCAAAAGGAAATAGGTAACTCAGCTGTGCTCATCATAGAGCGTACCATATCTAATAGGGTGCGGTTCCTCCGTTCTGATACACCGTTGTGCTGTGGTGTATATGGAGGAGTCAGCTGAGAGAGAATCCCATTCTCTTTTAGGAAGTCCAGGAATTCATTGCTCAAGTATTCACCTCCTCGATCAGATCGAAGGATTTTAATACTTTTTCCGGTTTGGTTCTCGACTTCTTGTTTATATTCTCTAAATTTCTCAAAAGCTTCTGATTTGTGTTTCATCAGGAACACATATCCGAATCTAGAGAGATCGTCAGTGAATGTAATGAAGTACGAAGAACCATCCCTGGCATGTGTAGACATAGGACTGCATACATCACTATGTATCAGTCCCAAGAGCTCGGTAACTCTTTCTCCGTGTCCCGTAAACGGAGTTTTGGTCATCTTGCCTTTGAGACATGACTGGCAAGTGTCATAAGATGAAAATTCGAATGGTTTCTAATATCCATCCTTATGTAACTTAGCCAGTCGTGTCGCATTGATGTGACCCAGTCTACAATGCCACAAGAAGGATTCATTCAGTTCAGAATACTTCCTCTTGTGTGTGTTTGTTATGCTCAGAACTGTTGATTGATTTAGAACATAAATGCCATTGCACAACGTGCCTGATCCAACCAACTTTTGGTTACGGAAAATGTTCATAACATTGTCCTGTAATACAAAATTATATCCCTCTTTACATAGCAAAGAAACCGATATAATGTTGCATATCAGGTTCGGCATGTAATAGCATTCGTTCAGAACCAATGTATTACCAGTTGGTAATACAAGGTGATATTCCCCGACAGTCTTAGCTGCAACAATTGCACCATTTCCTACTCTAATGTCTTTATCACCTTCTCCAAGTTCTCTACCTTTCCTAAGCCCATGTAACTGATTACATATATGGGATCCTGACCCGGTATCTAATACCCAGGACGTAGAGCAAATGGAGAAACAGTTCTCTGTAACGAACACACCCGAAGAAAATGCATCAACATGTACTTTCTTCATCCGGGTGGCATGGGAATCCTGGTATTCCCCTATATCCTGTTCATTCCTATAACTCTTATAAGAAAGAACGGAACCAACGTTCCCCAGCACAGTATAACATGCGGGTTCGGTCAATACATCCATATTATTATCTTCATTAGGGCATGAAATGGTCGCTACCTGGAGAGAGAGAGAAGAAAAAACTTTAGCGTATGCTCGTGCAAGATCAGATTGGTTATTATCTTATCTAATCAGGATGGCTCCCACTGTTTTTATCATATCTTCCTTCAAACCCTAAAAGGAAAGACTAGCCGGGATTAATTACATACTACAAGTTCGCCAATCTTTCAGCCAGGCCAGTGTCGGTACTTTGAGGGAGGTCCCCCGTGCTTTCGTACGAACCTAATTAATGTAAAACCTCGTTTTCCCAGAGGCGTAACCCCGTTGACACCTTTCTAGACACCTACTTGATCAGCTAATTGCAATGTGAAAAACTCTCCCAGGAGTAACTCTTACTCGCAGCAGGTATCGGGATCCAACTATCTCATAGAAGGTATGCAATCTCATTGCAAATTTCAACACTTGAAATTCCCGATAATATTTTGCCCCTAGTGTGCCATGACCTTGACAGAGGTCAACAAACCATAGTGCACTAGTCAAGTTCAACCCGTCATTTCTTGATTGAATCAAACCCACTCGCACGACCCTTGACAGAGGTCAACAAGGTCGTATGAATACCCTAATCCAATCTGCATCATATGCATAAGCAGATAAATACTAGTTAGCTACCGCACACTACGCCTTGACAGAGGTCAACAAACGCAGCACGAATACTAAATAGTCTTTATCTGAAATGACGGAGGGCTACGACAGGTTTTTCTGAAAACCTATTGCGTAATGAACTTGATATCGTTGTAGAATCAAATGAAGTTTTGAAATGGAGTGATTTTGAGGCTTTTCTAGTTTTGCTAAAGGGGTCACTCCCGGTGAAGGGATCGTCGGCCCTTTCCTCGTCGAATGAGGTGCGGGATATATCATATATATCACTGTGCAAAGCAGAAACTATAGAAGCAATCAAAAGCAAACCGAGTGTGTAGCATCTGCCAGTTATCGCTAAAGGAGTCACTCCCGGTGAAGGGATCTCGGTCCTTTCCTCATCGAATAAGGTGCAGGGTATATCATATATACCGCTATGCAAAGCAAGAACTGTAGCTACCTGTTTTGTTTAAAATTTGATTCTACAACATCATTTGGTTTCTTTTCTTTCATTAATCACATTAATGAAGTCCCATCATTTAAATACCTAAACATCACAGATAAATACGACGTACACTTATGCCATCCGCATTCGCTTCGATGTCCCCTCGTGCACCGTTAGGTTAGGTAACTAACGACAGAGCAGGGCAGGGCTAGTGCGGGTGCAAAACATATGTAACGTCTATATAATATATCATATATACTATATACTGTATCTATCACAGAACATCATATGATCACATCACAGATATCGCAGCAGAAGAAACATATGAAACATTGGATATACTAGGACGTCCGTGTTTTCAATACGAGCCAGTATAAAACACGGATTCCACGGTCGTGATGAATAGCCAATCCCACACCCCTAGACCCCTACGAGAGCGGCAAGCAACCCTGCCAATTCGAGGGTTAGGAGACCCGGACTCGACTCCTCGAGTTGGTCTCCCACTGGACCCCAGAACCCGGTTACTTGTGCTCCCCTCCTTGGGTCTATCCTAATGCGGAAAAGTAAATAATATACAAAGGGTGACAACTTCCGCAACCTGGAAGTGCCCCAAATAAAAGAATATTACATACAAGTTTTTACATGAAAGAAAATGAAAAACACTCATCTCACATAAAACCCCCCGGCTATTCAAACACGACGATCCAATATAACATATCCAGCAACACATAACATCACATGTCATCAACGTAAGTAAACATGCGTATCCCAATTGTCGTTGACATATAGCAACGAAACCGGCGATATCACATATTACACTTACGGTCACAGAAAAGAAAGTGTAAAACTACAACAGTTGGAATCCGCAACCTCTTTAGACATCACATGCCTAATCAAATGAAATACTTAGACATCACATGCCTAACAATTATAAACCCCGCATTTTAGTCTCATTATCGAAAACTCTTTTCAATATCAAATGAAACTAAACCGCTAGATTTATAACATTCATTCAGTTATCTCATAACTGTTTGTGAATTCCAATTATTGTATCCCATTCCGGATAAATAGAAAATATTAAACTTTCCGATCGAACATTCGAACACCCAAGTTTTCCCGAAACCGTCCAACACATGAAATAGGTTCAAAGATATTCACTTCATGCCTCAGTACCAACGGTCCAGCCGTAGAAGGGTCAAGCCAACGCCTCACATGTGGCACGCCGTACTGCCCCAAACCCGAAAGTTCAAAGGGCAGTTCAAGACGGTCACATAATCGAGTTAAGGTTTGTTGTCTTCTAGAGGGACCATCGCGTTACTTGCACTACTCAGAACGTCCTTAAACCACACAAAAATCCAACACTTGGAAATTTTTCGGCAGGGGAAAAGTTGGGTATTTATATCCGGTCGAACTTTTTAACATATTCAAAAAATTATCCGGAAAGTCACAGACAAGATTAGACAATCCGATCGAAACTCCGAGTCCCCAATACAACCCTAAAAATTCAACTCCTGGAAAAGTATTAAAAATTCCCAGAAAACTCAGCATCATAAAATAGGAATTACTGTGCAAATATGAAATGATGACGTCATAAGATGGCCGCGGAACCGCCGCAGAAGCCAGGCTTCTGCCGCGGTTCCGCCGCCGTTTGGACGAATTGGGTGATCGTGTTTAACAGTAATTCTTAGAAAGTCCTGCTGAATTTTCTGCATATTTTTAATGTCGAAAAAGACCAGATTTCCGAAATTGTCCAGAGAGCATTTTAGGGTTTTGGTTTTTGGTTCGATCGGACTTCTAATTCCGTCTACGCATCGCCTAAGGCTCTAGCTAGGCTCTGATACCACTGTAGGGTTCCTAGGCACTCTTAAGAGGTCTCACAAGGCATCAACCATGCCAATTTCAAATTTTACGGTGCCGAGAAACCCTAGACTAGATCGTTGACTAGAAATTTAGGCGAAAAACGAAACTAGTTAACATCTTAACTAAAGGAGAGAGGCTACAACCTTTGTAGATCCGGTTCTCCACTTCCTTGGCTCCACGTATCCGTCCTCTCACTGTCCATCTCGAATCCCGAACTCAAATGTCGGCTTCATCGGTGAATTGGGCGGACTAGGTCGTCGGCTTCGTGCCGAAGATGATCTATGTCGAGGCATCACAAGTTCAAGCTCCGACTTCACAAATTTGTGAAACTTGTGAAGAAAACACCCAAAACAACTTGGCAAGAGGGAGAGGGTGAAGAAATAGGAGGTGGGTTCACTTTAGAATTGGATTTCTCACTTTAGAACTCAAGTTGCCATTGATGGCATCAAGCTTTCTTTCTTGAAGAAGAAGGAGAGAATGAAGCTAGAATATGATAAGTGTTGTTAAAAGAATAATAAAAATGAATACTTATCATCTTATAACCTTGGTTAAGTGTAGAGAATAGACCATGGTCAAGTGAGAATGGTTAGGGTTAAGGATGATGACAAAATGGTCACTTTAGTCAAAGCTTCATGAAGCTTCATCAAGCTTCATGAAAGAAACCATTTTGTTATCTTTTATTTATTTATCAAAAAAGAATAGATAAATAAATAAGTAAATAAATCAAAACCCTAACTATTATCATAACCATGGTTTAAGTCTTAACACAAAACCAATTTACATGCATCATCAAACATGACACATTGTAGTGCACAAAAGTATATCACATATACAACTTGTGAACTACAAGTGAGAAAATCCTATTAAAGTGAACCAATACTAGTTAATGCAAAGTAATATATCAAATATACAATTATACATTAAATCATTAAATCAACACTTGATTCAATGATCCGGTCATGTCGCACATAACCGACTAGTATCCAATGTATCGATTTATCGAATCAATCTACGATTCGATAACTAGGTTATATCGCATATAACCAATCGAAACATTCATCGCGAGAATGAAATACGGTATCACATACACGCATCATTCTCGGTCCTGCACATATCTCATATGCACTCCTATTTCGTTTCGCTTGAGCCAGGAAACCTCTGTGTAGGACTCTAAAGACTCGTCAATACGCCGGTAGCAGATGATGATCACATCAAGCACCCACAAGCCGCAAGCGGTCTGCTAAACGTAATGGCCATCCGGGTATTGAGCGATCAGAAGATCGACGAGCTAGCCCGCTCACACTCCTGTGAATCCAACCAGTAACACTTACCGTACAGTCCGGTCTGTTCATTTGATATGTCGCATATCAAGTCTAGGGGTGGTAAACGTCAGACCCCAATAACCGATAACTCATGCCGATGTGAGGCTCATAACGGGTCGAGAAACTACTGGTAACACTTACCAGCAAATCTCTGATCAGCCCTGGCCAGGGACTTCCCTGTTACGGCCAATCGAGCACAACGCAACATCAACCCCCAATACCGGGAGAGACGAAACCCCTCCTATCGCTCATTGCCTCCATGTGACTCGGGACTGTACCCAAAGACCACCGTTTTGCACGCCCTCATGGACGTGGTAAGGTGGAGATCAAAGCACAGTGGGAATTACACAAGACTCTATGACGATCTCGGGTCTACAGACTAACCTGTACAAGTGTCACCTAAGAACTGCCATCTGACGTGAGGTATAATACCATCTGGGAGTTCTCGGCGAGTCCGTCCAGTGTACCCAGTCTCCACTGAGCACTCGTATACCATCTCTGATGTCAAACACCAATGGATATGGGATCATCCATCGCCCATCTCATGGGTCGAGAAGCGTATACGCTAGTCTACACTGGTATATCGATGCCCTGTCTCGATACACCCACGACTAGGGACCTTGAAGGATGTACTTATGGACTACCATGTCCCCACTAGTATGATCTGCATCATAGTCCAGGTAGTCAAGTACACATCCTAAGGGCTTTATCAACATGCAACTATAAGACAGTTTAAAGAGACAAGTGTACATATTAAGATAAAGAGTAACCAGATAGCATACTATCATATCGAGCAAGAAAGTCATCTCTATATATGTCCAAGTATCCAATATAATATACATCATCTGTACAATACTGGCCTCTAGGGCATACATACAACTAACAACATATTAGCAAAACTGTCGCAAAATATCTGATTACATGTATTAAACTCTAAAACCGACACTATAAAGGAAATTGACTACATTTCATGGCATCGCATTATCTCTACATTTGCGCAACACTTGTTTTGAGATATGTGCAGGAAAATCCAGCAGAAAGGCCAAAATGTACAGGGTACAGCTAAAACGTTACGCCAACTCAATGATTTCAGTTCTGGCATCAACCCAGAGGGACAAATACAAATCAACATATCAGATGAAGCCCAAAATATTATCCCAAGTCCACTACAAAAAGTCCATAGCTCAAGCTTCCAACATGGCCGCGAAACCGCAGCCGGAGCCTGCTTGCGCCGCGGTTCCGCGGCTACTTGATGACGTCACCACTTCATCTTTGCATCAAAACTCTTCTCTCAGTGGCTACAGTTCAGAAATGTACCTTAAATTCCAGAAGACTCCAGATACTTCTGCCAGATCAGCGAACTTTGGGATCTACACTAAACTAGCCTATCATTCTAGAACCTTCTCCTTAAACCCTAGCTTAAACCCTAAGCTAAGCCTAACAAACTCTTTCTAGAAGTCTTTCAACAAACTTTTGGAGGGAGCTCAAAGGCTTAGGGTTTGGGAGATCTATAAATAAGACCCTAGGCTCACTTGTAAAGGATATACAAAATACTTGATACTTGGATCCATTATCCAAACTTAGATACTTCTTCATTCTACCCCCTTCATCATCTTCTTCCACAAATCTAGTGAGAGGATTTGTGTGAAACCCTAACCCTAATTCCAATCAAAAGCCAAGATCCCGAGTACCCATTCAAGCAAGAAGCCTTGCAACCTTTTAGGAGCCGAGCCGGTCTTCAACAGAGCAAGTGGTCCAAGCCGATTCGCGACTCACGGAGCCGAGCAAAGCCAAGTCGACAATTTAATTCTTCCTCTTGTAGTTCTTGAGCGACTGTAATCAAATTGTTGATATAAATAAAAGGTGATATTCTTTTATCTTGTTCTCTTTAAATTCTTGCATCATGAGTCAATCTAAATTTCTAGTTATAATTCTTGTTGTGATGTCTGAGTAAAACTCCGCTCGTCGAGGAGTTGTGACGATTAATAGAATGATGATGTAATATACTGTAAATCGATTCTTGAATCCCACGAGTTTTGTAAACCCTAGCAAGATCAAGAATCGACAACCCAATTCATTGCGATGCTTTCTTGATTGATATCGCATCGAGATTAGGGAGTTACGATTGTTTCTTGAAATTACTAGAGGCTAGAATGTGAATGATAATCGATGAAAGAACAAGGGTTAAACGATGAAACCCTAGTTTCATCAAGAAAGCCCTAACTCTCATCGACCATCATCGATCTAGTATCGATCCTTCGAAGGACAAGAACACGAAATCTTGAAATTACATCACGTCTATAGATCCGATCGATTCCTACGAGCCTCATTTAGATTCTTGACATTTTGGTTGGAAATATTATCGAAACCCAATTCTTGATTGTTTATCAGTTTCTTGATTCTTGATTAAACATCGTGACACCTGAATCAATTGATAAATTCTTGAATCATTTTTTCTTTTCTTTTCGATTAACTTTTCGATTCAAACAAATTAAACATTGAAACGAATCGCACAATCCCTGTGGACGATCCGCACTCGCTTACGATCTACAACTGACACCGTAGTTGATTGCGGTCAAATATAATTCTTTGGTTGTGATTTCTTTACAATTTTCTACATTACACAATCCGGAAAAGTAAATCAATCAGAGCCCCTAGGATTCTTGCTTGACTGCCAGCAGTATGAGGGCGATCATATACGTGGGAGCTGGTAGTCTATAAGCACATCCTTAAAAAGTCCCTAGTCGTGGGAGTTTCGAGACAGGGCATCGATACTCCAGAGTAGACTAGTGTATACAGTCGAGACCCCGACGAGGGGCGGTGGCCGGTCTCTTAAGCCACTGGTGTCAGTTGGTTCACCTAAGATGTATACAGGTGCTCATTGGGTTATGAGTACACCGGACAGGACTCGCCGGGAACATGCTAGTTGGTCTTATACCTGACGTCAGATAGCAGTTCCCTGGTGACATGTGTACAGGTTAGTACATCGACCTGAGGATCGTCATTTGTCTCGTGTGAGTTCCCACTGTACTTTGATTACTACCCTACCATGCTCAAAGGAGACGTGCAAACAGGTTTTAGTTGGGTACAGTCCCGAGCCACATGGAGGCTGTGAGCGGATCTTCAGGGGTTCGTCTCTCCCGGTATTGGGGGTGAGGTCGTGCTGTGTCTAGGAGAGCCCTTACACGAAATCCTTGGCCAAGGCAGGAGATTTACTGGTAGGTATTCCAGTAGTATCTCAGGGTGTTCTAGGCTACACTCCGACACGACTTGTACCGCTTTTAGGGGTCTGACTTTTACCAACCCCCTAGGCCCGCCATGCGATGCTCATAGACGAACGGACCGGACTGTACGGATATTGTCACTGACAGGCTCAGTAGGGTGTCAGGATGAGTTCACTCATCGACTTCCCTTTTGGTCAATAGCTGGTAGCCCGTTACGTATGGCTGATACCTCTGACGTGCTAGTGGTTAAATCCACAGCCATGGTATTGACGAGTCTTTAGAGTCCCCCACAGACCAGTTTCTCATGTTTCGGACGAAACGCTGTAGAGGCCGTACGGAGATATGGCAGGGTTCGATCAGATACGTGCGGTATTGCACGGATCATGATCGGACGGAAAATACTAGCCGGCTTTGGTTTAAGCCGGATCCTAGTATAGTACAGTGTAGATTTTGTCTCATTGCATTTGTATTCGGTCGGAATACAAATGCGGGTATGTATATACAGTAGCGGGGTTTTCCTGTAATTTATTACGGGATCAGTTTTGTGGAGTTGCCAGTTTGCTTTCCGTTTCGGCCATATTTCTTTGTATCTATCATTGGCCGAAGATTGGTGGAGGAGGGCTTATTTGCATTTATGCAAATAAGCATTTGTGGAGGGTGGTATTTGCATATTATTGTATCATGATGATTCGACCACCATTGACTTCTTCTTTCATGATGGCTTGACTTGTGGTGTCATGATGGTTGTGGTGGAGTGTTGGATTTAGTTTGTTATCATGCTTGTTGATGATGAAGGGTTATGGTGATAGATGTGAGACTTGCCTTTTTCCCTTTACACTCTACCTTGCATTATTCTTATCCCTTGGTATTATTCCTCACTTCACTCCATTCTCACCCTTCACCATGTCATGGCCGGCCAAAAAGTTTGGGGCTGTCCCAATTTTGTAGTGGGGGATTTACACTCATTTGG
The DNA here is from genome assembly GCA_030015575.1 of Agapanthus africanus. Lineage (NCBI taxonomy): Eukaryota > Viridiplantae > Streptophyta > Magnoliopsida > Asparagales > Amaryllidaceae > Agapanthus > Agapanthus africanus. The sequence continues at coordinate 165,482,723 of CM057349.1, forward strand.
CTTGGCAAAAATCATTTTTTTTAGCTCCTCCTCCAAAAGCTTATATCTCATACCTCCACCATATGGCAACATCCACTACCCCAAATGAGACATAGCTCACTACACTATTCTACAGCAATCCTTGGGTACGTCGGCTCGCCAACTTCGTGCCCGAGTTGCCTCGGTCCAGAGGTGGGAGCCCGTAAAAGAAGCCGGCGTCGTGGTGCCCTTCCGGCGACTTGGTGGAGACCGGAGATTCCGCGGGGAGATCGGGACGACGACGAGAAGACCGAAGGACATGGATCGCTCGGTATATCTCTCCAACCCTTCTCTTGTTATCTAGGACTAGATTAATGGCACGATCCGGGATTTATAGTGCGTGGTGGTGTCGGTTCAAAAAGTTTAAGAAAATCATCGCTTCCGCATTCCGGCGTCGGATTGACGGCCGGGGCGCCGCCGTGCACTTACAGACACTATACTAAAGAGATTTAGTATGGAAGATTCCAAGCGCGGTAATATGCCCGCTTGTCACGGAATCACCCTCTCCAAAGAGATGTCTCCAAAGACTGATGAAGAGAGGGCTCACATTGGCATTATACCCTACGCTTCGGCAGTAGGATCTATAATGTATGCGATGTTATGTACAAGACCGGATGTAGCTTACGCACTTAGTGTGGTAAGCAGGTATTAGTCTGACCCAGGTGAGAAACATTGGATAGCGGTGAAGAACATTCTCAAGTACCTGAGAAGGACTAAGGAGATGTTCTTAGTTTACGGTAATAAGGACCTCCAGGTAGAGGCTTTTACCGACTCCGGTTTCCAAAATGACAAAGATGATTCTAAATCCATTTCGGGTTTTGTGTTTACCCTTAATAGAGGGGCGGTATGTTGGAGGAGTTCCAAACAGGATACCGTCGCAGACTCAACTATGGAGGCTGAGTATATAGCTGCTAGTGAAGCCGCAAAAGAGGCTGTCTGGATGAGGAAGTTCATTTTTGAACTTCAGGTAGTTCCGTCCATTGCCAATCCAATACCTTTGTATTGTGATAACAATGGCACTATAGCTTTAGCGAAGGAACCAAGGTCCCATGAGAAATCCAGGCATATCTTAAGGCGGTTTCACCTGATCAGGGAGATCGTGGATCGTCGGGAGATCGAGATATGGAGAGTGGACACAAAAGACAACACGGCAGATCCATTCACCAAGGCCATCCTTCAAGTGCAGTTCGAGAGGCTGTTTGAGATGTTGGGCATGCGGTACGCTAGCAACTGGATTTGGTAGAGACAGTGGGTACTCATTGCGCCAATTATAGGCCTTAGTGCAAGTGGGAGATTGTTGGATATATATATGCCCTAGAGGCCTTCATTGTATAGGATGCTAGGGATATGTATGTACATGACAGTCTTGCTTGATATGATAGTACGCTATTTGGTTTGTCTTTGTCTTAACATATGATATATTTTACTTGGTATTTATATATACATGTTGATAAAGCCCATAGGGTGTTTGCCTGACTACCGGCGTTGTGATGGCAGTCATACTTGTGGGAGCTGGATAGTCAATAGGCACATCCTTAGATGTCCCTGGTCGCAGAAGTATCGAGATTGGGCATCGATACTCCGGAGTAGACTAGTGTATACATATCTAGACCCTGAGGAGGGGCGATGGACTGGTCCCGCAGCCATTGGTGGAGTGCACCTAAGATTGTATACAGATGCTCACTGGGTGTGAGTACACCGGACAGGACTCGCTGAGAACTGACTGGATGGTATTATACCTAACGTTAGATAGCAGTTCTCAGGAGACATGTGTGCAGATAGTCCGTTGACTTAAGGTCGTCATTTGTCTCGTGTGAGTTCCCACTGTGCTTTGATTACTACCCTACCACGATTCAAAGGAGTCGTGCAAACAGGTTTTAGTTAGGCACAGTCCCGAGCCACGTGGAGGCAGTGATCGACTGTTAGGGATTCGTCTCTCCCGGTATAGGGAGTTGATATCGCACGGTGATCGGTTGGTCATTACCATAAGTCCCTGGCCAGGGCTGATTGAGAATTACTGATGGACTGATCAGTAGATTCTTGGATGGTCTTGAGCCATACCGACACGACTTGTACGGTTATTAGGGGTCTGACGTCCACCACCTCCCTAGACCATACATGCGATACTCTTAGACGAACAGACCGGACTGCGCGGATATTGTCACGGACAGGCTCAGTAGGATTTCGGATGGGTTGCCTCATCGGCTTTCTTATCGACATCTACCTGGGGACCGTTACGTACAGCTAGTGCCGCTTGCGGTATATGGTTAAACCCACTGCCAGCGTAGTAGTCGAGTCTTTAGAGTCCCACACAGAGATTTCCCAAACCCAGGTGAAAAGATATAGAGGTCGTATGGTTTTACGACAAAGGTTCGGACGCATACGTGTTTAAACGCACGTACGACATTCGGACAGTTTTTACTAGCCGGCTTTGGTTTAAGCGAGATTCTAGTATCAGGTTATTGGATTTATACAGTCTAAAGTTTTTCCGTGTTTTCACGGATGCGAGGGGCGTTCTCGTAATTTCTGAGAAGCTTCTAGAAGGATGTGACATGAGGGGTTAAGGTGGCATTTTCATTAATTGCTTTAGTGACTCATTCATATGATTCATCATATCATTAAATGCATCATTAATGCATCATTAATGATCTAATGACTCACATGATGAATCACTCTTCTTGAATAAATGAAGCATGGTGAATAATCATTTAATTGATATTATTTGATAATTCATTATGTTTGATATATTCAAGTGAGAAGCTTTTCTATTCTCATGATCATCTCCACATTCTCTCTCCTCAAGCTCTCTCTCCTTCTCCAAACCCTAATCCTACCACTCATGAGTTGAGAACAAGGATTAAGAAAGACTAAACACTCCATAACCTATCTCTACATCATCTTAGTTCCTTTATTAGCAACTAGAGAAACTAAGTAACCTCAAGTTTAGAGGTTATAGCTTGGATTAGGGTTCTCGGGTGGATCGTCTATCACGGAAGGAAGCCAAGAAGGACGTGGAGATCCAAGGAGGCCGTAGAGATCGTAAAGACGAAGGACTAGAATCTTTTGGTATAATCTCTTTACATAGTAGCTTAGAACTCTATGCTTATTATTAAGTATTGTTTAGAAACGATCTTCGGTTAGTTGATGTTCGCTTTATAAACATGATTGTTTTTTCAAATTTCTGCCTCCCCGCAACTCGTGGGGTGTTGCACATCAACTTACACTAGTTGGTATTATACCTGACGTCAGATTCCAGTTCCCTGGTGACATGTGTACAGGTTAGTTCATCGACCTGAGATCGGCATTTGTCTCGTGTGAGTTCCCACCGTGCTTTGATTACTACCCTACCACGGCTCAAAGGAGTCGTGCAAACAGGTTTTAGTTGGGTACAGTCCCGAGCCACATGGAGCAGTGAGCGGATTGGCAGGGGTTTCGTCTCTCCCGGTATTGGGGTTGAGATCGCGCTGTGTCTAGGAGAGCCATTACACGAAGTTCTTGGCCAAGGCAGGAGATTTACTGATAGGTATTCTGTAGGGTTCCTAGGCATCCTAATGAGGTCTCACAAGGCATCAACCATGCCAATTTCAAATTTTAATGGTGCCGAGAAACCCTAATACGGACCGTTGGCTAGAAATCTAGGCGAAAAGATAAACTAGTTAACACTTAACTAAGAGATACGGAAATACAACCTTTGTAGATCCGGTTCTCCACCTCCATAGCTCCGCAATGAAGTCTCCTCGCTGTCCATAACAAGTCCCGGGCTCTAGCGTTGGCTTCATCGGAGAATGGACGGGCTAGGTCATCGATGTCCATGCCGAAGATGATCAACGTCGAGGCATCGCTAAATCAAGCTCCGACTTCACCAAGTCAAGAAACTTGTGAAGAAAACACACTCTACTACTTGGCAAGAGGTAGAGGATGAAGAAATAGGAAGTGGGTAGACTTTAATTTTGGATTTCTCACTCATTTCATCAATCCACCATTGATGAAGTGAAGGTTTCTTCTTGAGTTCAAGGAAGAAGAAAAAGAAAAGATATTATGATAAGTTTTTTTAGAAAAGAAAAGAATAATCATTCTTATCATAAAAGTAACCATGGTCAAGTGTAGAGAATTAACTTAGGTTAAATAAATGGTTAGGGTCAAGGTTTCATGAAGCTTCCACTAAACAACAAAAAAAGCCACCATTCTTTTCTCCTTTTTCCATCTAATTTCCAAAATGAATAAATAGATAAATAAATGAGAAAAGGAAATAAAACCCTAATCATAAGTTTAACCATGGTTTAATTCTTTACACTTAACCAAGTAAACATGTATCATCAAACATGATACAAGCATGTGCACAAAATCATATCACATATATAATGCGCACATCCGAGTGAGAATATCCATCTAAAGTGAACCAATACTAGTTAATGCAAAGTAATATATCAAATATATAATTATACATTAAATCATTAAATCAACACTTGATTTAACGATCCGGTCATATCGCATATAACCGACTAGTATCCAATGTATCGGCTTATCGAATCAACGCTTGAATCGATAACTAGGTTATATCGCATACAACCATTCGACACATTGATCGCGAGAATGAAATACGGTATCACATACACGCATTATTCTCGGTCCCGCACATATCTCATATGCGCTCCTATTTCGTTTTGCTTGAGCCAGGAAACCTCTGTGTAGGACTCTAAAGACTCGTCAATACGCCGGCAGCAGGTGATGATCATATCAATCACCCACAAGCCGCAAGCGGTCTGCTAAACGTAACGTCCACCCGGGTATTGAGCGATCTGAAGATCGACGAGCAAGCCCGCTCACACTCCAGTGAATCCAACCAGTAACACTACCGTACAGTCCGGTCTGATCGTCTGATATGTCGCATATCTCGCCTAGGGGTGGTAAACGTCAGACCCCAATAGCTCGATAAGTCATGTCGATATGAGGTCTATAACAATTCGAGAAACTACTGGTAACACTTACCAGTAAATCTCAGCAACCCTGGCCAGGGATTTCCTGTTATAGCCAATCGAACACAGCGCAACATCAACCCCCTATACCGGGAGAGACGAATCCCCTCCTATCGCTCATTGCCTCCATGTGACTCGGGACTGTACCCAAAAACCACCGTTTTGCACGCCCTCTTGGACGTGGTAAGATGGAAATCAAAGCACAGTGGGAACCACACAAGACTCTATGACGATCTCGGGTCAATAGACTACTCTGTACCAGTGTCACCAGAGAACTGCCATCTGACGTGAGGTATAATACCATCTGGGAGTTCTCGGCAAGTCCGTCCAGTGTACCCAGTCTCCACTGAGCACCCGTATATCATCTCTGATGTCAAACACCGATGGATATGGGATCATCCATCGCCCATCTGTATGGGTCGAGAAGGTACACGCTAGTCTACTCTGGTATATCGATGCCCCGTATCGATACACCCACGACTAGGGACTTTCAAGGATGTACTTATGGACTACCATGTCCCTACTAGTATGATCCGCATCATAGTCCAGGTAGTCAAGTACACATCCTAAGGGCTTTACCAACATGTATCAGAGAGACAATCAGTGTACACGTTAAGGTAAAGTTTAACCAGATAGCATACTATCATGTCGAACAAGAAAGTCCTCCCTATATATGTCCCAGCATCCACTACAATATACATCCAATGTACAGTAATGGCCTCTAGGGCATACATATAACTAACAATCTCCCACTTGCACTAGGGCCATCTGTAGCAGTGGTTGTAGTATCTCATACTCAACCATCCCATAAAAGTCTCTCTCTGGGAATATGCCTTCGTGAGTGGATCCGCCGTGTTGTCCTCTTAGTCTACTCTCCTAACCTCGATCCCTTAGAGATCAACCATCTCCATGATCAAGTGATACTGCCTTAGAATATGTCTGGATCACTGATGGGACCTGCGTTCCTTGGCATAAGCCACAACTCCATTGTCACACAATGGTAGGAACGTAGTTCATCTCATGAACCAATATACACCTAAACAGCCTCTTTGGTAGCATCTTAAGTAGCGATGTATCCCGCCTTTATCGTCTAGTATGTCACGGTATCTAGCTTGGAACTCTTCCAACATACCGTCCCTTTACTGAGGGTATAGACAATGCCTGTGACTGACATTCAGTCGTCTTTATCACCCTGGAACACTTCCAGTGATTCTCCCCAGGGTCGATTGATACGATCTCACTACTACTAGTGAGATTCCTAACATCCAATTAGATCTATCTCATAGATCCAAAATCCAGGATTTAGTAGGTATCATCTTGATCCTATATGGAGAATCATTGTGATATGCGGAGATTGATCGAGCGTAGCATAGGAAACTCCTTTCCTATCAAGAGTATGTCATCCACGTACTCTACGAGGATCGTCACCATACTCCCTACTACCCTTTTGTTTATACAAGGTTCATCTACCATTTTGATGATGTCAAACTCTTTGACTAATCCATCAAAACAGATGTTCCAACTCCGCGATGCCTGCTTTAATCCTATAAAGCATCTTGCACACGTTTCTGCTGCTCCCACTGTCTACGAGGCCCTCTGGCTGTGTACTTATAGACGCACTCTTCTAAAACATCATTTAGAAAAGATGTCATGACACCCAACCACCAGATATCGTAGTCATGGTATGTAGCCGTGGCAAGTAGTATCTGGATGGACTTAAGCATAGGTATTGGAAAAGGTTTCATCATTATCCACGCCTGGTCGATGACGAAAACCTTTATCAAGTCTAGCTTTGAAAGTCTCAACTTTTCCATCTACACCAAGTAATCTTCTCAAGATATACTTGCTCCTGATGGGGATTTAACCCTTCAGATCTAGCAACCAAAGTCCATACTTTGTTGGTGTATAAGGATTCCATCTCAGATCACTAAGCATCCAGCCATTCTTACAGAGTCCCACTCCTGATGGCCAGCTCGAAACTAGTTGGGTCATCATCTCATGATGCAATCCTCGCTCCCACTTGCATAGAGCAACCGAAGTATCTCTCAGGTGGGTGAGGAACCCTACTAGATCGGCGGAGAGGCTGAGGTTCGTTGGAATCTACTGAATCCTATGGTTTTATCAAATCATCGGCTGCAAATTGTATAGCTGGAACCTTTCCAGTTGTACATTACAGACCTTGCCTTGAGCTTGTCCGGATTTTGCTTTTAGACATAGGCCGGACAACCCCAAATCTTAACTAGCATAAGACATGGGCTCTTCCCTTTCCATATCACATATGAAATGGTAGGCAACTGATTTGATTGGAACCCTATTCAATAGGTATGCAACTTCATAAGTGCATAACTCCCAAAAGGAAACAGGTAACTCAGTAGTACTCATCATAGAGCACACCATATCAAATAGGGTGTATCTGCTCCGCCCCGATATACCATCGTGCTATGGTGTATACAGAGGAGTAATGCTGAGAGAGAATCTCATTCTCCTTTAGAATAGTCCAGGATTTTCATGCTCAAGTATTCTCCTCCTTGATCACATTAAAGGACATAATACTTATACCCGTATTCTGGTTCTCTACTTCTCACTTATATTCTGTGACTATCTCAAAAGGTTCGGATTCATGTTTCAACAGGAACGTATGACTGAATCTTGAGAGATTATCAGAGAATGTAATGAAGTACAAAGAACCAGTCCTGGCATGTGTAGACAGGAGACCTTACATACATCATCATGTATCAGTCCCAAGAGTTCACTAACTCTATCTCTGTTTCCAGTAAACGGAGCTATGGTCATCTTATCTTTGTGACATGACTGGCGAGTTTCACAAGATGTAAGTTCAAACTAATTTAAATATGCATCTTTATGTAACCCTAGCCAGTCGGGTCGCATTGATCTGACCTAGTCTACAATACCTCAAGAAGGATTCGTTCATTTCTGAACTCTTCCTCTTGTGTGTGTTCCATATACTAAGAACTGTAGTTTGATTTAGAACATCAATGCTTTTAGATAACGTGCCTGAATCGATCAACTTTTGATATAGGAAATGTTCAAAACATTATCCATCAATACAAAATTAGATCCTTTCTTTTCTAACAAAGAGAGTGATATGATTTGGTATATCAGGTTCGGTATCTAATAACATTCGTTCAGAATCAATGTATTGGTAATACAGGGTGACAGTGACCGACAGACTTGGCTGCAACTCTTGCCCCGTTTTCTGCCTCATGAAACTTATCACCCGTTCTCAGTTTTTCTACCCTTTTGTAGCCCTATGTAACATATTACATATCTGGGATCCTGATCCGGTATCATATACCAAGGATGCGGAGGATACTGAGAAACAGTTCTGTATAATGAACACACCCGAAGATGATGCATCAGCATGCACTCTCTTCGTTTGGGCGGCACGGGAATTCTGGTAATCCCCAATTTCCTGCTCTGTCTTATAACAATTATAAGTTAGAGCGGGACTAACGTTCCCCAGCTCAGTATAACAAGCGGGTTCGGTCAATAATCCGTATTATTATCTTGATTAAGGCGTGATATGGTCGCTACCAGGAGAGAGAGAAGAAAACACTCAGCGTGCGCTCTTGCAAGAATAGATTGGTTATTATTTTATCTAATCAGGATGGCTCCCACTGCTTTTTATCAAATCTTCCTTCAAACCCTAAAAGGAAAGACTAGCCGGGATTAATTACACACTACAAGTTCGCCAATCTTTTAGCCAGGCCAGTGTCGGTACTTTGAGGGAGGTCCCCCGTGCTTTCGCACGAACCTAATTAATGTAAACCTCGTTTTCCCAGAGGCGTAACCTCGTTGACACCTTTCTAGACACCTACTTGATCGGCTAATTGTAATGTATAAAACTCTCCCAGGAGTAACACTTACTCGCAGCGGGTATCGGGATCCAACTATCTCATAGAAGGTATGCAATCTCATTGCAAATTTCAACACTTGAAATTCCCGATAATATTTTGCCCCTAGCTCGCTATGACCTTGACGCATGCCAAACAACCCATAGTCTGCTAGTCAAGTTCAACCCGTACATTTCTTGATTGAATTAAACCCACCCGCACGACCCTTGACGCATGCCAAACAACGCCGTACGAATACCCTAATCCAATCGATTCGTATGCTAGCAGATAAGCACTAGTTAGCTACCGTACACTACGCCTTGACGCATGCCAAACAACCGCAGCACGAATACTAACTAGTACTTATCTGAAATGACGGAGGGCTACGACAGGTTTTTCTGAAAACCTATTGCGTAATGAACTTGATATCGTTGTAGGATCGAATGATTTTAAAATGGAGTGCTTTTGAGGCTTTTCTAGTTTTGCTAAAGGAGTCACTCCCGGTGAAGGGATCGTCGGTCCTTTCCTCGTCGAATGAGGTGCGGGATATATCATATATATCACTGTGCAAAGCAAAAACTCTTAAAAGCAATCAAAAGACAAACCGAGGGTGTAGCATCTGCCAGTTATTGCTAAAGGAGTCACTCCCGGTGAAGGGATCTCGGTCCTTTCCCTATCGAATAAGGTGCAGGATATATCATATATACCGCTGTGCAAAGCAAGAACTGTAGCTACCTGTTTTAATTTTGAAATTCGATTCTACAACATCTTAGGTTTCTTTTATTTCATTAATCACATTAATGAAGTCCCATTATTTAAGTACCTAAACATCACAGATAAATACGACGTACACTTATGCCATCCGCATTCGCCTCGATGTCCCCTCATGCACCGTTAGGTTAGGTAACTAACGGCAGAGCGGGGCAGGGCTAATGCGGGTGTAAAACATAAGTAACGCCTATATAATATATCATATATACTATAAATAGTATCTATCATAGAACATCAGATGATCATATCACAGATATCGCTGCAGAAGAAACATATGAAATATTGGATATACTAGGACGTCCGTATTTTTAATACGAGCCAGTATAAAACATGGATTCCACGGTCGTGATGAATAGCCAAACCCACACCCCTAGACCCCTATGAGAGCGGCAAGCAACCCTACCAATTCTGGAGTTAGGAGACCCGGACTCGACTCCTCGAGTTGGTCTCCCACTGGACTCCAGAACCCGGTTACTTGTGCCCTCCTCCTTGGGTCTATCCTAGTGCAGAAAAGTAAATAATATACAAACGGTGACAACTTCCGCAACCTGGAAGCGCCCCAATGGAAAAATTTTGTATCGTAATTCTTAGTTTTTCCTGCTGAATTTTTTACGAATTTTTAATTTGGAAAAATCCACGTTTTCAGAAAACGTCCAGAGAGCACATTTGAGTTGGGGTTTCGGGTTCGTTCGGGTTTCAAACTTCGTCTGGACTTCGCCTAAGGCTCTAGCTAGGCTCTGATACCACTGTAGGGTTCCTAGGCATCCTAATGAGGTCTCACAAGGCATCAACCATGCCAATTTCAAATTTTAATGGTGCCGAGAAACCCTAATACGGACCGTTGGCTAGAAATCTAGGCGAAAAGATAAACTAGTTAACACTTAACTAAGAGATACGGAAATACAACCTTTGTAGATCCGGTTCTCCACCTCCATAGCTCCGCAATGAAGTCTCCTTGCTGTCCATAACAAGTCCCGGGCTCTAGCGTCGGCTTCATCGGAGAATGGACGGGCTAGGTCATCGATGTCCATGCCGAAGATGATCTACGTCGAGGCATCGCTACATCAAGCTCCGACTTCACCAAGTCAAGAAACTTGTGAAGAAAACACACTCTACTACTTGGCAAGAGGTAGAGGATGAAGAAATAGGAAGTGGGTAGACTTTAGTTTTGGATTTCTCACTCATTTCATCAATCCACCATTGATGAAGTGAAGGTTTCTTCTTGAGTTCAAGGAAGAAGAAGAAGAAAAGATATTATGATAAGTTTTTTTAGAAAAGAAAAGAATAATCATTCTTATCATAAAAGTAACCATGGTCAAGTGTATAGAATTAACTTAGGTTAAATAAATGGTTAGGGTCAAGGTTTCATGAAGCTTCCACTAAACAACAAAAAAAGCCACCATTCTTTTCTCCTTTTTCCATCTAATTTCCAAAATGAATAAATAGATAAATAAATGAGAGAAGGAAATAAAACCCTAATCATAAGTTTAACCATGGTTTAATTCTTTACACTTAACCAAGTAAACATGTATCATCAAATATGATACAAGCATGTGCACAAAATCATATCACATATATAATGCGCACATCCGAGTGAGAATATCCATCTAAAGTGAACCAATACTAGTTAATGCAAAGTAATATATCAAATATATAATTTTACATTAAATCATTAAATCAACACTTGATTTAACGATCCGGTCATATCGCATATAACCGACTAGTATCCAATGTATCGGCTTATCGAATCAACGCTTGAATCGATAACTAGGTTATATCGCATACAACCATTCGACACATTGATCGCGAGAATGAAATACGGTATCACATACACGCATTATTCTCGGTCCCGCACATATCTCATATGCGCTCCTATTTCGTTTTGCTTGAGCCAGGAAACCTCTGTGTAGGACTCTAAAGACTCGTCAATACGCCGGCAACAGGTGATGATCATATCAATCACCCACAAGCCGCAAGCGGTCTGCTAAACGTAACGGCCACCCGGGTATTGAGCGATCTGAAGATCGACGAGCAAGCCCGCTCACACTCCAGTGAATCCAACCAGTAACACTACCGTACAGTCCGGTCTGATCGTCTGATATGTCGCATATCTCGCCTAGGGGTGGTAAACGTCAGACCCCAATAGCTCGATAAGTCGTGTCGATATGAGGTCTATAACAATTCGAGAAACTACTGGTAACACTTACCAGTAAATCTCAGCAACCCTGGCCAGGGATTTCCTGTTATAGCCAATCGAACACAGTGCAACATCAACCCCCTATACCGGGAGAGACGAATCCCCTCCTATCGCTCATTGCCTCCATGTGACTCGGGACTGTACCCAAAAACCACCGTTTTGCACGCCCTCTTGGACGTGGTAAGATGGAAATCAAAGCACAGTGGGAACCACACAAGACTCTATGACGATCTCGGGTCAACAGACTACTCTGTACCAGTGTCACCAGAGAACTGCCATCTAACGTGAGGTATAATACCATCTGGGAGTTCTCGGCGAGTCCGTCCAGTGTACCCAGTCTCCACTGAGCACCCGTATATCATCTCTGATGTCAAACACCGATGGATATGGGATCATCCATCGCCCATCTGTATGGGTCGAGAAGGTACACGCTAGTCTACTCTGGTATATCGATGCCCCGTCTCGATACACCCACGACTAGGGACTTTCAAGGATGTACTTATGGACTACTATGTCCCCACTAGTATGATCCGCATCATAGTCCAGGTAGTCAAGTACACATCCTAAGGGCTTTACCAACATGTATCAGAGAGACAATCAGTGTACACGTTAAGGTAAAGTTTAACCAGATAGCATACTATCATGTCGAGCAAGAAAGTCCTCCCTATATATGTCCCAGCATCCACTACAATATACATCCAATGTACAGTAATGGCCTCTAGGGCATACATATAACTAACATATTCAAGTAGTATCTCAGGGTGTTCTGGGCTACACTCCGACAAAACTTGTACGCTTTTGCGGGTCTGACTTTTACCAACCCCCTAGGCCCGCCATGCGATGCTCATAGACGAACGGACCGGACTGTACGGATATTGTCACTGACAAGCTCAGTAGGGTGTCAGGATGAGTTCGCTCATCGACCTCCCTTTTGGTCAATACCTTGTATCCCGTTACGTATGGCTAGTACCAATGACGAGCTAGTGGTTAAATCCACAGCCAAAGTATTGACGAGTCTTTAGAGTCCCCCACAGACCGTTTCTCAAGTTTCGGGCGAAACGTTGTAGAGGCCGTATGATATATGGCAGGGTCCGATCATATACGTGCAGTAGTGCACGGATCATGATCGGGCGGATTATACTAGTGGGCTTTGGTTTAAGCCGGATCCTAGTATTAGATTTGTTGGATTATTTTAGTCTCATCGCATTCGCATTCGGTCGGAATGCGGATGCAGGTATGTATATACAGGTGAGGGGTATCCTTGTGATCCGTCACGAGTTTACTTTAGATGTTACCGTATCTTTTTATTGTTGTAAACATTTGGGTTAATGTTTACAAATGGAAATTGTGAGCTTAAGCCATCATTTTGTGCATTAAATGATACATGTACTTCATAGGTGACTCATGGTATCATTTCTTATGCATATGTCACTTTGTTTGATAGATTTGAGTGTTGAAATGAGAAGGAGAGAGAGAGGGGCTGCCATATGATGATGTTTGGTCTTGTATTTTTTTTTTAACACACTCTCACTCTCATTATAATAGCAACACAAAAGAAAAGAAAAGGCTCCTTCTTCTTCTTTTTCTTCCTCTAGCTCACAACCTCTATTGATGGCTTCATTTTCAACCTCCATCCATGCAATGGATGCAAGAGACAAAGTTGCCACAACTTTCTCTACTTCACCTTGGACACGTCGGCTAGCGAACTTCATGCCCGAGTTGCTTCGGATGAAGCGGGAGCCCGTAAAAAGACTCGAAGATGTGGTGCTCTTTCCGACGAGTAGATCGAGACCGGAGATGCCGCAAGGAGCTTGGGAAGGTGGCCAAAGACCGAAGGACACGGATCGATCGGTATAGCTTTCCAACCCTTTCTCTAGTTGCTAGTTGTAGGTTAATGGTTCGATCCGGATTTTAAGCATACGATAGCGCCGGTTTCTAGTTTGAAAAAGTTTTTCGTTTCCGCATTTTGGCCTCAGAAAGACGGCCGGGGCGCTACCGTAGACTTACATGGTATCAGAGCCACGCCATTAACCTTTACTAGCTTGCTCTAACGTGTTTAGAACTTCGATCGGGCGAAATTTCCAAAAACCGCATTTCCAATTGTGCAGTTTCTGTCGAATTTTTTTTGTGGTCTAAAATTTTTTTTGGGCATGTCAGGAAACCAGGCAGGGTTTTTTAAGACATCTGTGAAAATTTGGTAATGAGATACTACAGTAACGCCGCGGAACCGCGGCCATACCCATGTTTTGGCCGCGGTTCCGCCGCAGTCAAGTGTCATCTCCGTACCATTTCTTCTACAATGGTCTTTAAACTTGGAAATAGGGTTTCTGGTATTTTTTGTTTGGGCCCAGATTTGTTTGAGTACTGGGTATTGTGCTTGGGGCCCACTTTGGGAAATTTTGTCGATCGAAAATTTAAATATATTAGTTTACAGTGCTTTACATTATATCTGTGACCGTGAATGCCATTTGATCGGTAAATCTTGTCTAATTGCTATAGTTCTTTTAGACGGATTTGCGAACGTGACATTCACGTTGATGTTCTGTGTTGTACTGTGATGTTGTGGATTTGTCGTGGTGGATAGCCTGGATGCAATGGTAGTACAGTTTGGTTGTTTTTGTATATTTGATATTGCGGGGCGAGCGTCCGACATGTGGACTGCCGTCACTGCCTGTTTGTATATTATTCTTTTAGGGCACGACCGGGCAGAGGTCGATGTACCCGTTGTATATATTTTATTTTCTGTACTAGGATTACCCCGCGGTGGGGTGCACGGATAGCCGGGTTCTAGAGGGCAACGGGCCCGCATCTCATGGCTTTGAGACGGAGGGGGCTTCACTCTAGAATTGGCGGGCTATTCGCCGCACTCGTAGGGGGTACAGGTTGACCCAAGGAGGGGTGCTCAAGTTACCGAATTCCGTGAAGTGCTGGGTGGTCCATTCACATTGTTGAAAGGGGCTGCCTCGCTTCAGGTTTTAGCGGGTAACTTGCCGCGCCCGTAGGGGTCTAGGATTTCATTACACAGGCTATCCACACGACCAGGGGAACGTCGGATTTTAGTAGCGGCTCTATGAAACCCGGGGATCCCAAATTATCTGTATTGTTCTATGATGTTTATTACATTTCTGTGATATTGCATTTTATCACGCCTTGAGCGATTATTATATATTGATATATATACTAGTAGATGTTGTATATGTTTTACACCCGCGCCAGTCCAGTCCCCGCTCTGTCGTTAGTTAAGTAACCTAACGGGTGATGACGGGACCCAGTGGCGAATGCGGATGGCATATACGTACATCATATTTTCGTTCTTTTGTGGTGTGATTAATTGATGGGACTGCGTTGATTCGGATCAATGCAATCTAAACAAACCTGTTTGATGTTGTTGGAACATTTTTCAAAAAGCTGTTATTGCAAGGACGTTCTCTTTTGTTTTGCACAGTGGTATTCGGTTATGAATATCCAGCACCTCAGTCGACAAGGCAAGGGCCGAGATCCCTTCTCCAGGAGTGACCCTTTGGACAGAAGTTTGCGTCAGGGTAATAACTTCACTATAGCCGATTGCCTTTTTGCTTTGCATCGTGGTATTCAGTTGGAATATCTTGCACCTCATTCTACGGGGAAAGAGCCGAGATCCCTTCACCGGGAGTGACCTCTTTAGCAAAGGTTTTCGCCACTATATTTTTATAAAAAGCTATCCGGTTCCTTCAACGATATCAAGTTCATTACGTTAAAGGTTTTTCGCCAAAAACCATTCGTAGCCCTCCGTCATTTCAGACGGGTAACACTTAGTATTCATGCTATGTTTGTTGGCCTTAGTCAAGGCATAGTATATGCTAGCTATTTGTTACTTTTCTGCAGCATAGATAGATGCGTTGGTTTGGGACAGTCGTACATCCTTGTTGGCCCTAGTCAAGGGCTTGTACGGGTGGGTTCAAATTAACCTGGACAATGACGGGTAGAACTTGACATGTGACTTATGATTTGTTGGCCTTAGTCAAGGTCATAAGAGCATGGGGTAAAAATCACATCGGGAGTTTCTAAAGAAACTGAAACTTGCCAGATATGCGCATACCTTCTGGAGTGTGATAACGTGAGTGGATTCCATCACGTTATCATGCGATGATAGTTGGATCCCGATTCCTACTGATGAGTTGGTTTACTCCTCGGGTGATCCCGACTAATTCTTCTTTCAGGTTTGGAGGAGAATTTGAGGTTACAGTGGGAGGTTTCCTGATTGGATAAAGTGATAACCATTCTGATCTAGGTTAGAGTGCACGCTGAGTGTTTCTTTTCTCTCTCTTTGGCAGCGACCATGGCCCGACCCATGACTATGACTCAGTGACCAAGATTAACCGAACCTTCTTAAAACACTGGCTTTTGGATTTTCTGAGTTACATACCTCATTGCCACTCCTACTTTTAACCTTTTCTCCAGAATACCCCGTATTACTACGAACATCCACTTCCAATGGATAAAACCATCGTATGGTTATATACGAACTCGAAGGAAATTATTCGAGGATGGTTTCTGGTGCTGGAGAAAACGAATAGGACTATTCAGTTGTCTTTTCCTTTTACCTTCTCTCAGGTTGTGAGTGTTCCTTGGATTAGGATAGTACACCTATTATGCTTATTGGATAGTCTTCATCCAAATCATAGGCAGGTGCCGAACGGTAGGGAATGAAGAAAACCATTTAGCCTAAAAGGTGTACAGAAGGTATTAAGTAAAGACAAATAAACGGATTAGTAAGAGGGCAAAGTAAATTGCGACTGCTATTCACGACCAAACCAAGTATTTCTTCGCCAATCCTACATCACCTTTGTATTTCTCGAGAACACTCCGTATCACTACGAAGATCCACAGTTATTTGGATACTCCATCGTATGGTTATATACGAACTCGAAGGAACTTGTTCCAGTTCGGGAATGGATTCTGGTTCAGGAGAAATAGGAATAAGATTTATTCAGTTGTCTTTTATCTTCACCTTCTCTCAGGTTATGAGTACTCCTAGGATTAGGAGAGTACACCCATTATGCTTATTGGATAGTCTTCTTCCAAACCAGAGGCTGGTGCCGAACGGTAGGGAAGGAAGAAAACCATTTGGCCTAAAGGGGTGTACAGAAGGTAATGACTAAAGACATATAAAGGGATTTGGAGAGATGGCAAAGAAATATACAGTTACAGTTGTGAATCTGATAATGGAAGAGGCATTACTAGGAATACCCGGATACCCCTTCGAAACATATTCATGTTTCAGTTTCACTGTGCATTGTTAATAGAAAACCGATTTCCCAATTAGTCCTTGCTCCAGGGTATGTATTTACCAGGTTTGATTCTCACATCTGTATGGTTTTACAGATGATGAGTGGGAGTAAATTATTGGGAATTGGGTGATCATCCTCATTATATCGGGATTCGTTGTAATTGGTGATATTTGAGGAAATCGCCTGGGTTATTTGCCGGATGGCAAATATTTGGTTTTGAATATCCGTTGTTATGCACCAATTTCAAATTGATATATCTGTACGTTTATTTTTATAAAGTGAGATATAACTTTTTGAAATTATGCCTATGACATTTACCTATATCAGTGGATGGTTAGGTAAGGAGCATTCAACAGCGGTGTAATTCTTCTTAACCATAAGTACAGTTTTTAACCTACGACACATAGGGATTGAGTTATTCAACTCAGCGGACTTATACAAAGTATTGTATATTGTCCAGTGTCCATTAGGAAAGAGGGGTTGGTCCTCGTACTATACTCTGTTTACTTGTGACTTCTCTAATTCTTAGACATGTGTTTCGTAGAAATGCAAGGTCTAAGTTTTGAGATGTTATAGGTATAAGAATAAAGTAGAGAACCAGGTATTGCAAGTATCAGGATTCTTCAAGGTGATCGAAGATGTAGATACTTGTGTATGATATTCAGTTGATAGTAATGATTATGAGAACTTGCTTCTCTTTCAGGTTACTCATATCTGGATGCATTCCTAAGTTGAGTAACGTTGATCGGCCTCCTTCCATTTAGGTTACATGCACTGGAGATAGCTGCATGATTTGAATCTGGTTCCAATTAAATCAGTGCCTCTGTTTCTATATTGGATATAAAACGGTTCATATCTTAACGATGTTAAGGTACGGGGAGTTGTCCGGCTTATGTTTAAAAATAAACTCTGGATAACTCAAGGCACGTTTCTGTAATGGCTGTTTGTGGGTTGACCCGGGCTATGACGAGGGTTGATTTTCTACCATCTGGAAGATCAATAGTGATATTGTTCTTGACTCGCCACAGTTTTAGTAAAATGGATTTTTTCAGAAAACAGTAGTGGGAGTATGGTAGAACTGGACGTGATTCCAGAATCGCAAACGATTACTGAAAATTTGATAAGAAGCTAAAGATTCAATCTGGTTTGACATCCCATTGGCCACTCCGCAAATATGGAGGGTAACCTCAGGCACTCGAGAGGTACTTCGGTATGCTCAGGGAGGTTTTTGTTTACCCAGACTTGACACTGCTGTTGTTCCAGGCTATGAAACCTGGCAGGAGGATGAGTATAGCGTTGTTCTGAACTGGTTTTAGAAGTGCACATGTATATGACTCTGCTAGAAGTGGGAGCAGCGGAAGCATAGTGGACAAGTAGCTTATGTCTATTTATGGACTAAAGCAGATATAGCGGAGATAGATCATCTATTTCTGATGTGACAGTCATAGGATTGACTTCATCAGAATAGGGGATGGGTCTGTTAAGAATGTAGTAGGGTGTGATGTCCTGGTATTTGGATGACATACACAGAGTAGGAAGTGAAATTCCTATACTACAATCGGTTATACTTTGGTTGTCACACAGTGGTTTCTCCACATAGGACTTGGATGTGATATCAAACATTCTGGTTACTGGATCTATGGTTTTAGATCTAGATTTGGGAAGTGTCCCAATCTGGGTACTTAGACAGCATTCTAAAGGTGTTTTAGAATGGGCGACTCCTTGCACGGTAGTGTACCTGCAGGTGATGGAGTCACCCTCTCTGAAGGTGTCTTACGGACTAAAGGGGAGAGGGATGTGCATGATTGACACATCACTTGCTTAGGCAATTGAGTCAATCATGAGATGTCAAGTACCACACCAGATGTTGTTTTTGCACTAGATGCAATAAGTTGATATTAATCCAATCCTGGAGAAACGTTCGGAAGCAGTTTTAGAACATAAGTGGATGTTCAAGGGATATGATAACAACAACCTCTTTTAGGAAACGGTTATCATTCCAGGCTTCCAAGGTGACCTAGATGACAGAGTGACTGTCAGAGTTGTAGTTTTTCCTCTGACGAGGGGCAGTAGTTTGGACAGGTGGTCCAAGCGGATACTGAGGGAGGCATGGCGCAGGATACTGATTAAATTCAGTTGACGATACAGTCTAAGAAGTTTGGATTTGGAGTTCATTTATGAACTAGGTCCCATCAGATATCCAGACATATTCTAAGACAGGTATTGCTCATTTCGGGAGATGGCTTTCTCCGCGAACTTGAGATAAAGAGAGACATAGAAAGAAACATCAGGGTGGATCCACTCACTGAGGCTATTCCTCGAACGCAATAGTTTCGCAAACGGGTTTTGTGAGACTGATCAGTAGTGGAATTGGGTGTTCGGTATCACACGGGCTGTGAGTATGCGACATCGCAATAATTTGCCTTGAGTGCAAGTGGGAGATTGTTGGATATAGTGCCCTAAGAGTAAATTATTGGATCACAGGCACGCGATTGCAGTGATTGAGGGAGGACCTATACCGGTAGGAAAGTCTTACTCAAGATGATAATATGCTATCTGGTTTATCTTTATCATCGTGTACAGCTTTAGGTGATATTACAGGTCACTATTGCACGTTGATAGAGCCCATAGGATTCTTGCTTGACGGCCAGCAGTACGATGGCGATCATATAGGTGGGAGCCGGGGTCTATAAGCACATCCTTAAAAGGTCCCTAGTCATGGGAGTTTCGAGACTGGGCATCGATACTTCATTAGTAGACTAGTATATACAGTCGAGACCCCGACGAGGGGCAGTGGCCGGTCTCATAAGCCATTGGTGTCAGTTGGTTCACCTAAGATGTATACAGGTGCTCATTGGGTTATGAGTACACTGGACAGGACTCGCCGGGAACATGCTAGTTGGTATTATACCTGACGTCAGATGGCAGTTCCCTGGTGACATGTGTACAGGTTAGTTCATCGACCTGACATCGTCATTTGTCTCGTGTGAGTTCCCACTGTGCTTTGATTACTACCTTACCATGGCTCAAAGGAGTCGTGCAAACAGGTTTTAGTTGGGTACAGTCCCGAGCCACATGGAGGCAGTGAGCGGATCGGCAAGGGTTTCGTCTCTCCCGATATTGGGGGTGAGATCGCGCTGTGTCTAGGAGAGCCATTACACGAAGTCCTTGGCCAAGGCAGGAGATTTACCGGTAGGTATTCCAGTAGTATCTCAGGGTGTTCTGGGCTACACTCCGACACGACTTGTACCGCTTTTGGGGGTCTGACTTTTACTAACCCCCTAGGCCCGCCATGCGATGCTCATAGACGAACGGACCGGACTGTACGGATATTGTCACTGACAGGCTCAGTAGGGTGTCAGGATGAGTTTGCTCATCGACCTCCCTTTTGGTCAATATCTGGTAGCCCGTTACGTACGGCTAGTACCTCTGACGAGCTAGTGGTTAAATCCACAGCCAAAGTATTGACGAGTCTTTAGAGTCCCCCACAGACTATTTCTCATGTTTCGGGCGAAACGTTGTAAAGGTCGTATGATATATGGCAGGGTCCGATCATATACGTGCAGTAGTGCACGGATCATGATCGGGCGGATCATACTAGTGGGCTTTGGTTTAAGCCGGATCATAGTATTAGATTTGTTGGATTACTTTAGTCTCATCGCATTCGTATTCGGTCGGAATGCGGATGCAGGTATGTATATACAGATGAGGGGTATCCTTGTGATCCATCACGAGTTTACTTTAGATGTTGCCGTATCTTTTTATTGTTGTAAACATTTGGGTTAATGTTTACAAATGGAAATTGTGAGCTTAAGCCATCATTTTGTGCATTAAATGATACATGTACTTCATAGGTGACTCATGGTATCATTTCTTGTGCATATGTCTCTTTGTTTGATGGATTTGAGTGTTGAAATGAGAAGGAGAGAGAGAGGGGCTGCCATATGATGATGTTTGGTCTTGTATTTTTTTTCTAACACACTCTCACTTTCATTATCATAGCAACACAAAAGAAAAGAAAAAGCTTCTTCTTCTTCTTCCTCTAGCTCACAACCTCCATTGATGGGTTCATTTTCAACCTCCATCCAAGCAATGGATGCAAGAGACAAAGTTGCCACAACATTCTCTACTTCACCTTGGACACGTCGGCTAGCGAACTTCGTACCCGAGTTGCTTCGGAAGAAGCGGGAGCCCGTAAAATGACTCGAAGATGTGGTGCCCTTTCCGAAGAGGAGATCGAGACCGGAGATGCCGTGAGGAGCTTGGGAAGGTGGCCAAAGACCGAAGGATACAGATCGATCGGTTTAGCATTCCAACCCTTTCTCTAGTTGCTAGTTGTAGGTTAATGGTTTGATCCGGGTTTTAAGCATACGATAGCGCCGGTTTCTTGTTTGAAAAAGTTTTTCGTTTCCGCATTTTGGCCTCGGAAAGTCGGCCGGGGCGCTACCGTAGACATACAGTTCGGTATGCGATACCACAACAGATAGCCCTAGTGCAAGTGGGAGATTGTTAGTTATATGTATGCCCTAGAGGCCATTACTGTACATACGTTGTATATTGTAGTGGATGCTTGGACATATATAGGGAGGACTTTCTTGCTCGACATGATAGTATGGTATCTGGTTACTCTTTATCTTAACATGTTCTCTGATTGTCTCTATGTTAGATGTTGATAAAGTCCTTAGGATGAGTACTTGACTACCAGGACTATGATGCAGATCATACTAGTCGGGACAGTGTAGTCGCCAAGTACATCCTTCAAATGTTCCTAGTCGTGGGAGTACCGAGACAGGGCATCGATACTCCAGAGTAGACTAGCGTATGCGCTTCTTGACCCATATGATGGGCGATGGATGATCCCATATCCATTGGTGTTTGACATCAGAGAAGGTATACGGGTGCTCAGTGGAGACTGGGTACACTGGACGGACTCGCCGAGAACTCCCAGATGGTATTATACCTCACGTCAGATGGCAGTTCTCTGGTGACACTGGTACAGGTTAGTCTGTAGACCCGAGATCGTCATAGAGTCTTGTGTGATTCCCACTGTGCTTTGATTTCCATCATACCAAGTCCTAGAGCGCGTGCAAAACGGTGGCTTTTGGGTACAGTCCCGAATCACATGGAGGCAATGAGCGATAGGAGGGGTTTCGTCTCTCCCGGTATAGGGAGTTGATGTTGCGCTGTGTTCGATTGGCTATAACTGGAAATCCCTGGAAAAGGTTGCTGAGATTTACTGGTAAGTGTTATCAGTAGTTTCTCGAACTGTTATGGATCTCATATCGACACGACTTATCAAGCTACTGGAGTCTGACGTTTACCACCCCTAGGCGAGATATGCGACATATCAGACGAAGAGACCGGACTGTACGGGAGAGTTACTGATTGGATTCGCAGGAGAATGTACAGGCTTGCTTGTTGATCTTCTGATCGCTCAATACCTGGGTGGCTGTTACGTTTAGCTGACCGCTTGCAGCTTGTGGGTGTTTGATATGATCATCACCTACTGCCGGCGTATTGACGATTCTTTAGAGTCCTACACAGAGGTTTCCTGGCTCAGGCAAAATGGAGTAGGAGCACATATGTGATATGTGCGTGACCGGGAATAATACATGTATGCGATACCGTATTAGATTCTCGCGATATGAGATATCGGCCGCGTATATGAGATATAGCCGGGTCATCGGATCAAGTGTTGATTCGATGAACTGATACAGATTATATTAGTCGGTTATTTGTGAAATAGCCGGATTATCGGATCAAGTGTTGATTCGATAATTTAATGTATAATTATATATTTGATATATTAAATTACATTAACTAATATAAGCTCACTTAAAGATTCTTTTTCTCACTCGGGTAATACATTGATATATATGTGATATATGTTAATTGTATTATTTTTATTTTGTTACAATAAATATTGTATATGTGATATATAATATTGTAACAAGTTATGATTACTAATGCAATATGTTTTGTGGAGATTAAACATGATTAGGGCTTGATTTGGGTTAGCGCTTTCATGAAGCTTCTAGAAGCTTTATGTTTTGTTTTAAGCTAAGATATTTTGTTATGATATTTTGAAGATATTTACTTAACCCAACCCAAACCCTTTACCATGGTTTATTCTCTACAATGGTTAAGTCTTTTGTTTCTTAACCAAGGGTTAATTTGTAACCATAACTATGTTAGTTATATGTATGCCCTAGAGGCCATTACTGTACATAGGATGTATATTGTAGTGGATGCTTGGACATATATAGGGAGGACTTTCTTGCTCGACATGATAGTATGCTATCTGGTTGCTCTTTACCTTAACGTGTATACTGTTTGTCTCTCTGTTACATGTTGGTAAAGCCCTTAGGATGTGTACTTGACTACTTGGACTATGATGCGGATCATACTAGTGGGAACATGGTAGTCCATAAGTACATCCTTCAATGTCCCTAGTCGTGGGTGTATCGAGACGGGGCATCGATATACCAGAGTAGACTAGTGTATACCTTCTCGACCCATACAGATGGGCGATGGATGATCCCATATCCATTGGTGTTTGACATCAGAGATGATATACGGGTGCTCAGTGGAGACTGGGTACACTGGACGGACTCGCCGAGAACTCCCAGATGGTATTATACCTTACGTCAGATGGCAGTTCTCTGGTGACACTGGTACAGAGTAGTCTGTTGACCCGAGATCGTCATAGAGTCTTGTGTGGTTCCCACTGTGCTTTGATTTCCACCTTACCACGTCCAAGAGGGCGTGCAAAACGGTGGTTTTTGGGTACAGTCCCGAGTCACATGGAGGCAATGAGCGATAGGAGGGGATTCGTCTCTCCCGGTATAGGGAGTTGATGTTGCGCAGTGTTCGATTGGCTATAACCGGAAATCCCTGGCCAGGGTTGCTGAGATTTACTGGTAAGTGTTACCAGTAGTTTCTCGAACTGTTATAGACCTCATATCGACACGACTTATCGAGCTATTGGGGTCTGACGTTTACCACCCCTAGGCGAGATATGCGACATATCAGACGAACAGACCGGACTGTATGGTAAGTGTTACTGGTTGGATTCACAGGAGTGTGAGCGGGCTTGCTCGTCGATCTTCTGATCGCTCAATACCCGGGTGGCCGTTACGTTTAGCAGACCGCTTGCGGCTTGTGGGTGCTTGATATGATCATCATCTGCTGCCGGCGTATTGACGAGTCTTTAGAGTCCTACACAGAGGTTTCCTGGCTCAAGCGAAACGAAATAGGAGCGCATATGAGATATGTGCGGGACCGAGAATAATACCAGTATGTGATACTGTATTTGATTCTCGCGATATGTAACATTGATCGGTTATATGCGATATAGCCGAGTTATCGGATCAAGTGTTGATTCGATAAGTTGTTACTATTGATATTAGTCGGTTATATGCGATATGACCGGATCATTAAATCAAGTGTTGATTTAATGATTTAATGCATAATTATATATTTGATATATTACTTTGCATTAACTAGTATCGGTTCACTTAAGATGGATTTTCTCACTCGGCTGTGCACATCGTATATGTGATATATTTTTTGTGCACTTGATTGTATCATGTTTGATGATACATGATAGCTAGGGTTTGTGTGAAGACTTATACCATTGTTATGTTAATGGTTAGGGTTTTGGTTTTATTCATTTATTTATTTATCTATTCATTTTTGAGAAATAGATAAAAGAAAGACAAAAATGGTTTCTTTCATTCTTTCATGAAGCTTGTTGAAGCTTCATGAAGCTTGTTGAAGCTTCATGAAGCTTTGACCAAAGCAACCATTCTTGTCTTCTTCTCTAACCCTAACCATTCAACCTAACTCAAGTTAACTCTCTACACTTGACCTTGGTTATGATATGATAAGTGTGGATTTTATTTAGTTTAGAAAAATAACTTATCATAATATTCTTTCATCTTCTTCTCTTTTTTCTTCAAGAAGAAGCTTGCCTCCATCAATGGCAAGTGAAGAAATCAAGTGAGAAATCCAATTCTAAAGTGAACCCACCTCCTATTTCTTCATCCTCTACCTCTTGCCAAGTAGTATAGGGTGTTTTCTTCACAAGTTTCATGACTTAGTGAAGTGGGAGCTTGATCTTGTGATGCCTCGACGTAGATCATCTTCGGCACAAAGCCGACGATCTTGCCCGCCCATTTCTCCGATGAAGCCGACGCTAGAGCCCGGATTTCCATTTGGACAGCGAGGAGACTTCATTGTGGAGTTATGGAGGTGGAGGACCGGATCTACAAAGGTTGTACTTCCGTTCTTTTAGTTAAATTGTTAACTAGTTTCCTTTTTCGCCTAAAATTCTAGTTAACGATCCGTATTAGGGTTTCCCGGCACTTGTAAAACTTTAAATTGGCATGCTTGATGCCTTGTGAGACCTCATTAGTGTGCCTAGGAACCCTACAGTGGTATCAGAGCCTAGCTAGAGCCTTAGGCGATGCGTAGACGAAGTTTGAAATCCGAACGAACCCGAAACCCCAATTTTTCATGCTCTCTGGACTTTTTTCAAAAACTGGGTTTTTTCCAGATTAAAAATGCTTAAAAAATTCAGCAGGGAATTATAAGAATTACGGTGCAAAATTTGACAAACGTTCCTTCAAGATTGCGGCGGAACCGCGGCATAATCCTAGCTTATGCGGCGGTTCCGCGGCAAAAGTGTGACGTCACCCTCCCAATTTTGCACAGTAACTTCCTTTATTCAGTGCTGAGTTCTCTGGGTATTTTTAATTTGTACTCAAGAGTTGAGTTCTCTGGGATGCTTTGGGGTTTCGATAATTCGATCAGATTTTTGGTTTTTTCTATGTATTTTTCTGGATATTTTTGAATATGTTAAAAAGTTCGACCGGATATAAATACCCAATTTTTCCCCTGTCGGGAAATTTCCAAGTGTTGGATTTTTCCGTGGTTTAAAGACGTTCTAAGTAGTGCAAGTAATGCGATGGTCCCTCTAGAAGACAACAAACCTTAACTCGATTATGTGACCGTCTTGAACTGCCCTTTGAACCTTCGGGTTTGGGGCAGTACGGCGTGCCACATGTGAGGCGTTGGCTTGACCCTTCTACGGCTGGACCGTTGGTACTGAGGCACGAAGTGAATGTTTTTAAACTTATTTCATGTGATGAGCTGTTTCGGGAAAACTTGGGTGTTTGAATGTTCGATCAGAAAGTTTAACATTTTCTATTTATCCGGAATGGGATACAATAATTAGAATTCACAAGTAGTTATGAGATAACTGAATGAATGTTATAAATCTAGCGGTTTATTCTCACTTGATCGGTTGCCACGGAATTTTGATGTGATCAAAAGTCCGTCGCAATCACGTAGTGTACGCGGATACTCGCCGGGTAAACTTAATAGACAGCCTCACTCCATAGCCCCGACCAAGTGACTGTAGGAGAACCCCGTCGCCGAAAGCATCCGTTCGGGTGCTCGCGGTAGCGGTGTTCCGCCTTGGTGCACTTCGTCGACGGCGTCGGGGGTGCGGCCGCCTACTAAAGTTTGCGACGAGCATTCGATCAGGATGTCGGGAATCTTGTTAAATTGCCCGACTTGATATTGAAAAGAGTTTTCGATAAATGAGACTAAAATGCGGGGTTTATAATTGTTAGGCATGCGATGTCTAAGGTATTCATTTAATTAGGCATGCGATGTCTAAAGAGGTTGCGGATTCCAACTGTTGTAGTTTTACACTTTCTTTTCTGTGACCGTAAGTGTAATATGTGATATCGCCGGTTTCGTTGCTATATGTCAACGACAATTGGGATGCGCATATTTACTTACGTTGATGACATGTGATGTTATGTGTTGCTGGATATGTTATATTGGATCGTCGTGTTTGAATAGCCGGGGTTTTTTTATGTGAGATGAGTGTTTTTCATTTTCATTCATGTAAAAACTTGTATGTAATATTCTTTTATTGGGGCACTTCCAGGTTGCGGAAGATGTCATCGTTTGTATATTATTTACTTTTCCGCACTAGGATAGACCCAAGGAGGGGAGCACAAGTAACCGGGTTCTGGGGTCCAGTGGGAGACCAACTCGGGGAGTCGAGTTCGGGTCTCCTAACTCTAGAATTGGTAGGGTTTCTTGCCGCTCTCGTAGGGGTCTAGGGGTGTGGGTTTGGCTATTCATCGCGACCGTGGAATCCGTGTTTTATACTGGCTCGTATTGAAAACACGGACGTCCTAATATATCCAATATTTCATATGATTCTTCTGCTGCGATATCTGTGATGTGATCATGTGATATGTTCTATGATAGATACTGTATATAGTATATATGATATATTATATAGGCGTTACTTATGTTTTACACCCACGCTAGCCCTGCCCCGCTCTGTCGTTAGTTACCTAACCTAACGGTGCACGAGGGGACATCGAGGCTAATGCGGATGGCATAAGTGTACGTCGTATTTATCTTTGATGTTTAGGTACTTAAATGATGGGACTTCATTAATAAGATTAATGAAAGAAAAAGAAACCTAAAGATGTTGTAGAATCGAATTTCAAAAATAAAACAGGTAGCTACAGTTCTTGCTTTGCACAGAGGTATATGTGATATATCCTGCACCTTATTCGATGAGGAAAGGACCGAGATCCCTTCACCGGGAGTGACTCCTTTAGCAATAACTGGCAGATGCTACACACTCGGTTTGTCTTTTGATTGCTTTTAAGAGTTTTTGCTTTGCACAGTGATATATATGATATATCCCGCACCTCATTCGACGAGGAAAGGACCGACGATCCTTTCACCGGGAGTGACTCCTTTAGCAAAACTAGAAAAGCCTAAAAAACACTCCATTTTTAAAATCATTTGATTCTGCAACGATATCAAGTTCATTACGCAATAGGTTTTCAGAAAAACCTGTCGTAGCCCTCCGTCATTTCAGATAAGTCCTACTTAGTATTCGTGCTACGTTTGTTGACCTCCGTCAAGGCGTAGTGTGCGGTAGCTAACTAGTATTTATCTGCTTATGCATATGATGCAGATTGGATTAGGGTAGTCGTGTGGCCTTGTTGACCTCCGTCCAGGGTCGTGCGGGTGGGTTTAATTCGATCAAGAAATGACGGGTTGAACTTGACTAGTAGCCTATGGTTTGTTGACCTCCGTCAAGGTCATAGGACGCTAGGGGCAAAATATTATCGGGAATTTCAAGTGTTGAAATTTGCAATGAGATTGCATACCTTCTATGAGATAGTTGGATCCCGATACCCGCTGCGAGTAAGAGTTACTCCTGGGAGAATTTTACACATTACAATTAGCCGATCAAGTAGGTGTCTAGAAAGGTGTCAACGAGGTTACGCCTCTGGGAAAACGAGGTTTACATTAATTAGGTTCGTGCGAAAGCACGGGGGACCTCCCTCAAAGTACCGACACTGGCCTGGCTGAAAAATTGGCGAACTTGTAGTGTGTAATTAATCTCGGCTAGTCTTTCCTTTTAGGGTTTGAAGGAAGATTTGATTAAAACAGTGGGAGCCATCCTGATTAGATAAAATAATAACCAATCTATTCTTGCAAGAGCGCACGCTGAGTGTTTTCTTCTCTCTCTCTCCAGGTAGCGACCACATCACGCCTTAATCAAGATAATAATACGGATATTTGACCGAACCCGCTTGTTATACTGAGCTGGGGAACGTTGGTCCCGCTTCAACTTATAATTGTTATAAGACCGAGCAGGAAATTGGGGAATACCAGATTTCCCGTGCCGCCCAAACGAAGAGAGTGCATGCTGATGCATCATCTTCGGGTGTGTTCATTACAAAGAACTGTTTCTCTGTATCCTCTACGTCCTGGGTATGCGATACCAGATCAGGATCCCAGATATGTAATCTGTTACATAGGGCTACAGAAAGGTAGAGAACTGAGAACGGGTGATAAGTTTCATGAGGCAGAAAAAGGGGCAAGAGTTGCAGCCAAGTCTGTTGGTCACTGTCACCCTGTATTCCAAATACATTGATTCTGAACGAATGTTATTAGAT
Organism: Agapanthus africanus; assembly: GCA_030015575.1. NCBI lineage: Eukaryota > Viridiplantae > Streptophyta > Magnoliopsida > Asparagales > Amaryllidaceae > Agapanthus > Agapanthus africanus. The sequence goes on from CM057349.1 coordinate 165,511,817, forward strand.
ACCGAACCTGATATACAAAATCATATCACTCTCTTTAATACTAAAGAAATGATAAAATTTTGTATTGTTGGATAATGTTTTGAACATTTCCTATATCAAAGGTTGATCGGTTCAGGCACGTTATCTAAAAGCATTAATGTTCTAAATCAAACTACAGTTCTTTAGTATACGGAACACACACAAGAGGAGGAGTTCAGAAATGAACGAATCCTTCTTGAGGCATTGTAGACTAGGTCATATCAATGCGACCCGACTGGCTGAAGTTACATTAAGATGCATATTTAAATCAGTTTGAATTTACATCTTGTGAAACTTGCCAGTCATGTCACAAAGATAAGATGACCATAGCTCCGTTTACTGGAAACAGAGAAAGAGTTAGTGAACTCTTGGGATGATACATGTTGATGTATGTAAGGTCCCCTGTCTACACATGCTAAGACCGGTTCTTTGTACTTCATTACATTCTCTGATGATCTCTTTCGTTTCAGACATATGTTCCTGTTGAAACACAAGTCCGAACCTTTTGAGATATTCACAGAATATAAGCTAGAAGTAGAGAACCAATACGGGTATAAGTATTATGTCCTTTGATGAGATCGAGGAGGAGAATACTTGAGCACGGAATTCCTGGACTATTCTAAAGGAGAATGAGATTCTCTCTCAGCATTACTCCTCCGTATACACCATAGCACGATGGTATATCGGGACGGAGCAATCACACCCTATATGATAAGGTGTGCTCTATGATGAGTACTACTGAGTTACCTATTTCCTTTTTGGGAGTTATGCACTTGAGAAGCTGCATACCTATTGAATAGGGTTCGAATCAAATCTATGCCTACCGCTTCATATGTGATATGGAAAGGGAAGAGCCCATATCTTAAGTTAGTTAAGATTTGGGGTTGTCCGGGCTATGTTTAAAAACAAAATCCGGACAAGCTCGAGGCAAGGTCTGTTATGTACAACTGGAAATGTTCCAGCTATACAAATTAGAGCAAATGACTTGGTAGAACCAAAGGATTCAATAGTAACCAACGAACCTCAGCCTCTCCGCCGATCTAGTAAGGTTCCTCACCCGCCTGAGAGATACTTCGGTTTCTCTATGATAGTGGGAGCGAGGATAGCGTCATGAGATGATGACCTAACTAGTTTCGAGCTGGCCATCAAGAGTGGGACTCTGTAAGAATAGCTGGATGCTTAGCGATCTGAGATGGAATCTTTATACACCAACAAAGTATGGACTTTGGTTGCTATATCTGAAGGGTTAAATCCCCATCAGGAGCAAGTATATCTTGAGAAGATTACTTGGTGTACATGGAAAAGTTAAGACTTTCAAAGCTAGACTTGTTAAAGGCTTTTCGTCATCGACCAGGCGTGGATAATGATGAAACCTTTTCCAGTGGCTATGCTTAAGTCCATCCAGATCCTACTTGCCACGGCTACATACCATGACTACGATATCTGGCGGTTGGGTGCCATGACTGCTTTTCTAAATGATGTTTTAGAAGAGAACGTCTATAAGTACACAGCCAAAGGGCTTCGTAGACAGTGGGAGCAGCGGAAACGTGTACAAGATGCTTTATAGGATAAAGCAGGTATCGCTGAAGAAAGCTTCTCTTCATCAATTATGTGCGACATGACCAGTCGGTTATGTGCGACATGACCGGATCAGATTGTTAGTTATATGTATGCCCTAGAGGCCATTACTATACATAGGATGTATATTGTAGTGGATGCTGGGACATATATAGGGAGGACTTTCTTGCTCGACATGATAGTATGCTATCTGGTTGCTCTTTACCTTAACGTGTATACTGATTGTCTCTCTGTTACATGTTGGTAAAGCCCTTAGGATGTGTGCTTGACTACCTGGACTATGATGCGGATCATACTAGTAGGGACATGGTAGTCCATAAGTACATCCTTCAAGGTCCCTAGTCGTGGGTATATCGAGACGGGGCATCGATATACCAGAGTAGACTAGCGTATACCTTCTCGACCCATACAGTTGGGCGATGGATGATCCCATATCCATTGGTGTTTGACATCAGAGATGATATACGGGTGCTCAGTAGAGACTGGGTACACTGGACGGACTCGCCGAGAACTCCCAGATGGTATTATACCTCACGTCAGATGGCAGTTCTCTGGTGACATTGATACAGAGTAGTCTGTTGACCCGAGATCGTCATAGAGTCTTGTGTGGTTCCCACTGTGCTTTGATTTCCATCTTACCACGTCCAAGAGGGCGTGCAAAACGGTGGTTTTTGGGTACAGTCCCGAATCACATGGAGGCAATGAGCGATAGGAGGGGATTCGTCTCTCCCGGTATAGGGGGTTGATGTTGCGCTGTGTTCGATTGGCTATAACAGGAAATCCCTGGCCAGGGTTGCTGAGATTTACTGGTAAGTGTTACCAGTAGTTTCTCGAATGTTATAGATCTCATATCGACACGACTTATCGAGCTATTGGGGTCTGACGTTTACCACCCCTAGGCGAGATATGCGACATATCAGACGATCAGACCGGACTGTACGGTAGTGTTACTGGTTGGATTCACTGGAGTGTGAGCGGGCTTGCTCGTCGATCTTCAGATCGCTCAATACCCGGGTGGCCGTTATGTTTAGCAGACCGCTTGCGGCTTGCGGGTGTTTGATATGATCATCACCTGCTGCCGGCGTATTGACGAGTCTTTAGAGTCCTACACAGTGGTTTCCTGGCTCAAGCGAAACGAAATAGGAGCGCATATGAGATATGTGCGGGACCGAGAATAATGCGTGTATGTGATACCGTATTCTATTCTCGCGATGAATGTGTCGAATGGTTGTATGCGATATAACCTAGTTATCGAATCAAGGATTGATTCAATAAATCGATACATTGGATATTAGTCGGTTATATGCGATATGACCGGATCGTTAAATCAAGTGTTGATTTAATGGTTTAATGTATAATTATATATTTGATATATTACTTTGCATTAACTAATATTGGTTCACTCATGATAAGAATGGATTATTCTTTTCATTTTAAATAATTCTTATGATAATAATCATTCTTTATCATCTTCTTCTTCTTCTTCTTCAAGAAGCAAAAACCTAGACTCCATCAATGGTGATTGATGGAAATGAGTGAGAAATCCAATTCTAAAGTCTACCCACTTCCTATTTCTTCATCCTCTACCTCTTGCCAAGTAGTAGAGTGTGTTTCCTTCACAAGTTTTCATGGCTTGGTGAAGGTGGAGCTTGATCTAGTGATGCTTCGACATAGATCATCTTCGGCACGTCGTCGATGACCTAGCCCGCTTCTTCTCCGATGAAGCCGACGCAAGAGCCCGGATCTCGATTTGGACAGCGAGGATACTTCGTTGCGGAGCTATGGAGGTGGAGAACCGGATCTACAAAGGTTGTATTTCCGTTCACTTAGTTAAAGTAGTTAACTAGTTACTTTGTTTCGCCTAGACATCTAGCCAACGATCCGTACACTAGGGTTTCTCGGCACCATACATTTTGAAATTGGCATGGTTGATGCCTTGTGAGACCTCTTGAGAGTGCCCAGGAACCCTACAATCGCGGAGTTGGAACATCTGTTTTGATGTGTTAGTCAAAGAATTTGACATCATCAAAATGGTAGATGAACCTTGTATAAACAAAAGGGTAGTAGGGAGTATGGTGGTGATCCTCGTAGAGTACGTGGATGACATACTCTTGATAAGAAAGAAGTTTCCTATGCTACGTTCGGTCAATCTCCGCTTATCACAATGATTCTCCACATAGGATCAAAGTGATACCTACTAAATCCTGTGTTGTGGATCTATGAGATAGATCTAAATGGATGTTAGGATTCTCACTAGTTGTAGTGAGTTGGTATCAATCGATCCTGGGGAGAATCACTGGAAGTGTTCCAGGGTGATAAAGACGACTGAATGTCAGTCACAGGCATTGTCTTTACCCTCAGTGGAGGGACGGTATGTTGGAAGAGTTCCAAGATAGATACCGTGACATACTAGACGATTAAGGCTGAATACATCGCTACTTAAGATGCTACCAAAGAGGCTGTCTGGCTGTATATTAGTTCATGATATGAACTTAGTTCCTCCCATTGTGTGACAATGGGGTTGTGGCTTATGCCAAGGAACGCCCGTCCCATCAGTGATCCAGACATATTCTAAGGCAGTACCACCTGATCATGGAGATGGTTGATCTCCAAGGAGATCAAGGTTAGGAGAGTAGACTAAGAGGATAAACATGGCGGATCCACTCACAAAGGCCTTTTCCCAGAGAGAGACTTTTATGGGATGGTTGAGTATGAGATACTACAACCACTGCTATCAGATGGCCCTAGTACAAGTGGGAGATTGTTAGTTATATGTATGCCCTAGAGGCCATTACTGTACATAGGATGTATATTGTAGTGGATGCTTGGACATATATAGGGAGGACTTTCTTGCTCGACATGATAGTATGCTATCTGGTTGCTCTTTACCTTAACGTGTATACTGTTTGTCTCTCTGTTACATGTTGGTAAAGCCCTTAGGATGTGTACTTGACTACTTGGACTATGATGCGGATCATACTAGTGGGAACATGGTAGTCCATAAGTACATCCTTCAATGTCCCTAGTCCTGGGTGTATCGAGACGGGGCATCGATATACCAGAGTAGACTAGCGTATACCTTCTCGACCCATACAGATGGGCGATGGATGATCCCATATCCATTGGTGTTTGACATCAGAGATGAAATACGGGTGCTCAGTGGAGACTGGGTACACTGGACGGACTCGCCGAGAACTCCCAGATGGTATTATACCTTACGTCAGATGGCAGTTCTCTGGTAACACTGGTACAGAGTAGTCTGTTGACCCGAGATCGTCATAGAGTCTTGTGTGGTTCCCACTGTGCTTTGATTTCCACCTTACCACGTCCAAGAGGGCGTGCAAAACGGTGGTTTTTGGGTACAGTCCCGAGTCACATGGAGGCAATGAGCGATAGGAGGGGATTCGTCTCTCCCGGTATAGGGAGTTGATGTTGCGCAGTGTTCCATTGGCTATAACCGGAAATCCCTGGTCAGGGTTGCTGAGATTTACTGGTAAGTGTTACCAGTAGTTTCTCGAACTGTTATAGACCTCATATCGACACGACTTATCGAGCTATTGGGGTCTGACGTTTACCACCCCTAGGCGAGATATGCGACATATCAGACGAACAGACCGGATTGTATGGTAAGTGTTACTGGTTGGATTCACAGGAGTGTGAGCGGGCTTGCTCGTCGATCTTCTGATCGCTCAATACCCGGGTGGCCGTTACGTTTACCATACCGCTTGCGGCTTGTGGGTGCTTGATATGATCATCATCTGCTGCCGGCATATTGACGAGTCTTTAGAGTCCTACACAGAGGTTTCCTGGCTCAAGCGAAACGAAATAGGAGCGCATATGAGATATGTGCGGGACCGAGAATAATACCAGTATGTGATACGGTATTTGATTCTCGCGATATGTAACATTGATCGGTTATATGCGATATAGCCGAGTTATCGGATCAAGTGTTGATTCGATAAGTTGTTACTATTGATATTAGTCGGTTATATGCGATATGACCGGATCATTAAATCAAGTGTTGATTTAATGATTTAATGCATAATTATATATTTGATATATTACTTTGCATTAACTAGTATCGGTTCACTTAAGATGGATTTTCTCACTCGGCTGTGCACATCGTATATGTGATATATTTTTTGTGCACTTGATTGTATCATGTTTGATGATACATGATAGCTAGGGTTTGTGTGAAGACTTATACCATTGTTATGTTAATGGTTAGGGTTTTGGTTTTATTCATTTATTTATTTATTTATTCATTTTTGAGAAATAGATAAAAGAAAGACAAAAATGGTTTCTTTCATTCTTTCATGAAGCTTGTTGAAGCTTCATGAAGCTTTGACCAAAGCAACCATTCTTGTCTTCTTCTCTAACCCTAACCATTCAACCTAACTCAAGTTAACTCTCTACACTTGACCTTGGTTATGATATGATAAGTGTGGATTTTATTTAGTTTAGAAAAATAACTTATCATAATATTTTTCATCTTCTTCTCTTTCTTCTTCAAGAAGAAGCTTGCCTCCATCAATGGCAAGTGAAGAAATCAAGTGAGAAATCCAATTCTAAAGTGAACCCACCTCCTATTTCTTCATCCTCTACCTCTTGCCAAGTAGTATAGGGTGTTTTCTTCACAAGTTTCATGACTTAGTGAAGTGGGAGCTTGATCTTGTGATGCCTCGACGTAGATCATCTTCGGCACGAAGCCGTCGATCTTGCCCGCCCATTTCTCCGATGAAGCCGACGCTAGAGCCCGGGTTTCCATTTGGACAGCGAGGAGACTTCATTGCGGAGCTATGGAGGTGGAGGACCGGATCTACAAAGGTTGTACTTCCGTTCTTTTAGTTAAATTGTTAACTAGTTTCCTTTTTCGCCTAAAATTCTAGTTAACGATCCGTATTAGGGTTTCCCGGCACTTGTAAAACTTTAAATTGGCATGCTTGATGCCTTGTGAGACCTCATTAGTGTGCCTAGGAACCCTACAAACTATTGATTTCATTATTCATCACAAAGTAATCTTCTTCTTCTTCTTCCTTTGAGAAAAGCTTTCTAGCTTTTTCAAATGTGATGAAAATGAGTGAGAAATTGAAAACAAATGAGAGCTAAATTCCTACTTCATCATCCTCATCTATTCTTGCCACTTAGATTAGGGTGTTTGCTTTGCTAATACTTGGTTAGCAAAGCAAGAGCTTGGATTTGAGTTTCTTCAAGGTAGATCATCTTTGTTATTAAAGATCGGAGCAAGATTGCATCTTTCTCTTCATGGAGCCTCTCTAGAGTCTGGGTACTCGATGATCGCAGTGAAGGGACTTCAACACGGAGCTTTAGAAGTGAAGGAACAGACTACAAAGGTTGTAATCCCTAACTATTAGAAGTAAAGTTGTTTACTTGCTCTTTGTTTCGCCTAATCTCTAGTCTAAGATCTTGGTTAGGGTTGTTCGGCACATGAAAAATTTGATTTTGGCATGGTTGATGCCTTATAGAACCTTGTGACAGTGCCTAGTAACCCTACAGTTACTGGTTGAGCGCGTCTCGTCCATGAACAAGCCGCCTAAAGTGGCCCTCTTCGTTGGCAAGTTCGACCCAAAGGACCACTTGGACGCTTTTACGGTGGGCATGACTTTCCAAGATAACTTGAACGTGGCTCAATGCCGAGCTTTTCCAACTACCCTGATCCAGGCTGGTGTCACGACCCAAAATTAGGCACGTGACCGGCACTTAAACCACGTGATGTTAATAGGCGTACGCAATTTAAGTAAGACGAAACCCAGAAATCTAAACCACCCCAAAAAGGGATAAGTGGAGAAAACATAGTTAAAAACCTTCGGAAATCTCAAGTAAAAATCTTTAAACTTACGTTTACTTTCTTAAAAATTTCGGCAGCACCTCCTTTGTAAAAACTAGCCCCGAAAACGGGTACAACATAGAATATAAATAAAGCATCCCAAACGGAGCAAATCACGCCCAATGGCGGAAACAACCACCACAAACATATATACGACGCCGTAGCGAAGAAATATAAATGAAAACAACATAAGGAGGTAAAACATTATAACAAGGCCGCTCCCACGAGCACGACACACAGAGTCACAAAAAATATAATACAACACCGATCCTCACAACTCGTCTCTAAGTCAAATACAAGAAGGTGGTAGATGGAGAGTACTAGATACAAAAGAAATATAATGAACATCATCGGATAACCGCAAACCCACCTATAGCAAAAGGCCTCACAGCCAACCGTAGCGGTATCCGCAAAAGTAGAAATAAAAAGAAGTCCTGCCGCGAGTACTCTGAGGGTAAGTCCTGCAAAACACTGTGGCACAACGGTGGTGAGTTGCCAACTCGTGAATAGTAAATAACATCATACCGTAATCTCAAGTATGCACGAACAACGATAATCTATCACATGTAATCTGATAGCATAAGTATGGCAATATGGATATGCAACAATCATATCAAGGTACACCACCAGGGTACTACATCTACATGAAACAAATCCATATCAAATAAATCCTGAGTGTGGGATAAATAATAAACCTCATGCACAAATCATTAGCATGGAAAAACCATGGTTTCCATCAATGACACCCCAAATCCCAAAATCCTCAGGCGCCGTCACCAAAACCGGCCCTCATATCTGTAAATCTCATGGAACCTGAGGGTCTAATATCGACACTCAAAACATCATAAAATACTCATGTCCATCATCGACACGTAAATCCACGTACCATGGGCTCCGTCTGCCCACGGGCTCCGGCAGTACGAATCAGCCCATATCCATCTAACGACTCCGGTCGATATCCTCCGGATAACCGCCGAGTCTAAAACTATCATCGGTAGGCAGTGCACCTCCCCTGGCAGGCTCATCGGCTAAATCCATTGACATACCTTTCTTGCCCCGGGGTACAATACCGGGTCCACTATGAACCCACAACACGACCTCATCCACTCCTCGCATCGGGTTTCTAACACAAGTCTCAGAACCGAGAAAACTCATGGTGGACGCACTGAAATATCATATCAAGAGAAACCGGGTTTTTTCAAAACAATACACATTTCTTGAAATATCCCCGCGGTTCTCAAATCCATAAATCACATGAAATCCATATCTCAATGCATAAATCCATGAAATCTGATATATGCAACATAAAACTACAATATGAGCATATTAAGGGAAAGCCGCTCTTTTAAATGAATCCATTTTTAAAATATATCATGCGGTTCCTAATTCCTCCGAAATCAAGTGCAGCATCATATGAGGTGTACATGTAACTATAGCAAGATATTTGTATCTACAGGTAAGCATGTATGTATGATGCATTTCATAAGCGGAATAGCACAATAATCAGCATCTCAATGTCAAATGACAATACAATACCGCTAGGGGTATATATAGCTATAGCAAAGTATGTGGGTGTACATGCGAGTATGTATACATGATGTACATGTAGTAGCAAGATATGTGGGTGTACATGTGAGTATGTATGCATGATGTACATGTAGCTATAGCAAGGCATATGTGTAAGCATGTAGGTATAGCCTGTATACTACATTTCATATACGCAACGGAATAAGAATCACCGTCTCAATGATAATAACCGATACAATATCACATATGTATATATATAGTGCATGTCATGGCAATTACCGACGGGGTGTGTGTGTAGCATACAATTTGTGCTCGTGCAACATGAACAGTCAGTAATAGTGTTGTGTCCAATAGGTATCAAGTCAAGGCACAACAGGTAATAATATGCAATGATGCGCATGCGCAATCAACTCATATGTGTATAAACATGCAGCTATAATATCATATCCATCCCTGACGCATTACTCCATACGGGCGATTTTCTCGTAGATGTTAAATCTACTCACCGATAATCTCGAGCTAAGAAAATCCGACCAACTGCTTCTTTTTCTTCGCAGCGTCCGAAGTTCCCGCTTGCGATCCTAAAATTTCACAAATACAACACAATATATAGCGTAGAAGATAAAATATATAACATCGCAACGTCAATTGAAACCCACGCCTAATTTAACCGAAAACCTAGTAAGCAAGTTTTCATCATTTTAGCTCAAGTCTAGAAGTTTAAACAATTCTAGCGATCACAATCATCGCAAAGTAGCTTAACTAAGTCACGCAAATCATTACTACAATTTTAATCTCACCTATATAAGATTTAGTAAAAGTTAGTTTGCTATTAAGCTTAATTAGACAATTAGGAAAATAACAAATAACATTCTCACAACTAGGTTAAGTTTTTTCCAAGTCTACACTTTTCCATTAACCATTTCAACCAATCAAAACCCTAACTTGATCTTCAAAACTCTTTCATGAATTTCTAAACATGCTAATTAAAGCTTTATTAAATATCTAATAAGCTAGCTTAATGATTTAAACAACAACTAAAGTTTAGGGTTAGGATTTTACACCTCTACTAGATTCACAAAGTAGCAACTAAACTCCAAATTAGCCTCCAAAATGACAACTTTCATGAAGATCCAAGCTTGTTTAGGGTTGAAGAATAATGGGTAGGGATTTGTTTGTGAGTTTGTGGGATTATTTGATAATTTTTGATGATTTATTGAGCTTGAAGAAGTGAAAATGGGGTGAGAAGAGAGAGAAGGCAGCATGGGGGGCTCGGCCAAGGGATAAAAATGAGGAGGGTTAAGGAATTGTGTGGAAATTTCTAGTCTAAAATATCATTTAAAGCTCATTAATACCTCTCCCATCCATGCCACCTCTTAAACCTTTTCTTTTCTAATTAAAGTTTTCTTTTAATTCACCAAAATATCTAGATCTTTCCTAGGATATTTTCAAAGATGGTTTAAAGCCTAATCTTGTGATTAAGTTAGCATAGATTCACTTAGCATAATTAACCCAATCAAATTTGTAATTACCACTAATTAAGTGTATAATTAAAAGCTTATAATAATATTTTAATTAAGGAAAAATATTTAAGTGAACTAAAATTTTCAAGTGACAACTAAAAACTGCAAACTAGCAATTTCCAAGTTAAACTAGGTACAGTTAAGTCTATACTGAAAAAAGATCACTTCGGGGTTTTTACGGAAAAACACCGCCTATTTTACCTTTTAACGGAAAATTCGCATAACGATATCTAAAACGTTACAACTGGCCGGGACTGGTTCCGAGGGCTTACACCGCGCTCTATCTCGAGCTTTGACGAGCTGGCTACACAATTCCTCGGTCATTTCGTCGTAAACCGGCGACAGAAGAAGACAGTCGATTACCTGTTCACCGTCAAGAGCGGGGATAAGGAATCCTTCAAAGGGTATGTCACTCGCTTTCTACAATGCCCTCCTGGAGGTCCCCGAGCACCACGATGTAACGGTTATCACCGCGCTGAAGTCGGGTCTTAGGAGCAAAGAGTGGCTCCGCTCTTTTGCATTGGCACAACCTAAGACCATGGCCGAAGTGAAGGCATGGACCGAGAGAGAGATCCAACTCGAGTCTGAGGTAAACTCCAACCTTCCCCGAAACGACCAAGCAGACCGAAAGAAAAGGGACAAGGAGGAGGAAAAGAAAGTCGATCGCCCGAAACCTTATTCCCTAAGGTTCCAGGAGTACATCCCTCTGAACATCTCCCAAACCGAGCTGTTGGAGAAAGCCAAGGGCGAAAGGTTCTTTAAGCTCCCACCGGCTACATAAAGAACGGTCAAGCGTCTCCGCGGCCCGTACTGCGCCTATCATAGGACGCAAGGTCATCCGACTGAGAGCTGCAAACAGCTCCGTGACTACATAGAGGAGTTGATCTGCTCCGGCCACCTGGTGAAATACCTAGGGGACAAGCGGCAGGCGGAGCGGGAGCAAAAGGACCAAACCCCTCCCGGGGAATTAACGATCAGGAAAATCATGGTCGTTACCGAGGGCCCAACTCGGGAATGTGGGGGGGTGCCATCGCTTCCTCTTAGTTATGTGTATGCCTTAGAGGCCATTATTGCACATACGATGTATATTATAGTAGATGCTTGGACATATATAGAGAGGACTTTCTTGCTCTACATGATAGTATGTTATCTGGTTACTCTTTGTCTTAACATGTAGATTTGTATTGTGATACTGTCTTACTCTCACATGTTGATAAAGCCCTTAGGATGTGTACTTGACTACTAGGACTGTGATGGATATCATACTAATGGGGCCAGGGTAGTCCACAAGTACATCCTTTAATTGTTCCTAGTCGAGAGTGTATCGAGACATGGCATCGATACTCCAGAGTAGACTAGCGTATACGCTTCTTGACCCATATGATGGGCGATGGATGTGTTAGTTATGTGTATGCCCTAGAGGCCATTATTGTACATATGATGTATATTATAGTGGATGCTTGGATATATATATACAGAGAGGACTTTCTTGCTCGACATGATAGTATGTTATCTGGTTACCTTTATCTTAACATGTAGACTTGTATTGTGATACTGTCCTGCTCTCACGTGTTGATAAAGCCCTTAGGATATGTACTTGACTACCAGGACTATGATGTAGATCATATTAGTAGGGCCAGGGTAGTTCATAATTACATCCTTCAATTGTTCCTAGTTGAGGGAATATCGAGACAGGGCATCGATATTCCAGAGTAGACTAGCGTATACACTTCTTGACCCATATGATGGGCGATGGATGATCCCACATCCATTGGTGTTTGACATCAGAGATGGTAAACAGGTGCTTAGTGGAGACTGGGTACACTGAACAGGACTCGCCGAGGACTCCTATGTGGTAGTATACCTATCGTCAGATAGCAGTCCTCTGGTGACACTGGTACATGTTAGTCTATAGACCCGAGATCGTTTGTCACGACCCGAAAGGTAAGGAACATGACCGGCACTTAAATTACGGACGTCTCGAGGCGTACGTAATCTAAGTAAGCCAAAACCCAGAAATCAAAACCAAAGAAGCAGTAGAGTGAAGGAAAAACCAACTTAAAACAAGTAGTTTTAATAGCATAAGCCGAATTATGCGTTTTTTTAAAACATCAAATATTTCCTGAAAATTTCGGCAAAGTCTCCTTTGTAAATACCGGCCCCCAAACGGGATACAACATGAATAGTATACGAAATCAATAAAAAGGCATCCCCAAGCGGGAGCTAGCTCTTCGTCAATCGACGGTTACAACCACACAAGCAATATAATATACAACGCCAAGCGCGAGGATCAAAACTCAAAAGGAAACTCAAAACAGCAAGAAATCTATAGAAATACATCGCACGACTCTAAGGTCGAAAGAATAAACATCACTGGTCTCTATCTCTGAAATAAATACATGTTTGGTTGATGGAATTTACAAGATACAACTGAATAATATTATACAAGGTATAATGATAGGTACGATATAAATAAACCCACCTACTAGAAAGTCACCCGAAAGAAGCAGTGCCAGCAAAGCCATAATGAAACCTGTACGGCAAAACCTGCAAGAAACTGTAGCACAACGGGGGTGAGTTGCCAACTCGTGAGTAGAAAAACATCTACGAACAGGAATCGCATGTATGACGCAATCCTAGGTCATACGATCATAATATATCCTCCAATAAAATAACCAGCAGCCTATAACAATGGCTAGGGTAAATATCTAACCCGAGTGTAATCCCATGTGCCCGTGTCAGTGCCTCAGGTAGCAATGTGTCATATGGATGATGTATGAATGCATGAAACAGAATGTACGTACTGAAGAAAACTACTTTCATAAATTAGTGAGATTTCGGTATTTTTAAAATGAGGTATCATAAATGAAATCAGCATAAACAGTGCTTAGCATCGACAAAAAAACAAGTATCCAAATATCTCGATATCTTTGTGTCGCAATCTCTGTACCTCAATATCTCGAAATCCCAATGTCTCAATCACAGGCGCCGTCAGTCCAAACCGGCCCCTACCATCCATCTCAAGACCACGACGGTATCCTCCGGATATCCGACGCGTCGGGTAAAATCACCGGTCGGTAGTGCTCCCCTGCCAGGCTCAACGCCGTCATCTGCGATCCTCTTGCCCCAGGGTACCGCACCGGGTTCTCCATGTACCCGAAACGGTTCCTCCATCTTCTCGAATCGGGTCTCGAAATCCATCAGCAAACTCATGGTGGATGACTCATACATCATGGGAAAACCGCACTTTTTATTTAAAAAAAGAGAAAAGAAGTTTATATAAGTTTTGCGGTTTTCCCCCCAAATCCAGAAAACCTTATGGAAATCCGAATCCAAATCATCAACAGCATGTAAAACCATGAAGAGAGGCATGAGAATCCATGAATGTGGCATAACAATGAATAACAGTTTGCATGAAGTAGCAAGTAATAACTACAATGTCTAAACTAGCATATAAGGCAAGTATACTAATATCATGTCTAAACAATTAGCTAACAACCTATGTCAAATGAAATAGTATTTTCTAAAGTGTTCGTGACATGGCAATTACCGATGAAGATGTGTGTGAGCCGGCAAGTAAGTGTACGTAGTACATACGCGTCATCGGTAATGGTGCTGGTGTCCTAGTAGCATGATATCAATAACGGTATATGAATCACAAAATAAATATGCGATGCGGAGCGAACAGCAATAATGTGCGGGAGCTAAATACTAAACACAATGATAACTAATCTGCATTTAATAAAATATGAGTTCCACAGTGGTGCCATTTGCAATAACACGAATCGTGGGGTTTTGAAAATAAAGGCTACAGTGTTTTTAAGAAAAGATACGACTTTTGAAATATCCGTAGAATCCCTTGACCAGTCTTTTAAAATACCCACGATCCGTTAGTTTTGAAATAGGTAGGAATCTAACCTAGTCTAACAACTATAGTAAACTATACGGCTGAACTAACAAGCTAACTGAAGGAAAGGAAACCGCCTAACATCTGAGTCGATACATACATATATATATATATATATATATATATTATTCGGTGATCCTGCCTCAATAATATCACATCCGATACCATATCTATAATCAGATATTCCCAAGTCAAGAGTGCGGATCAAACATCAATATATAGCTCGTACGTAAATCCGTCGTACGGCATCCCAAATCTGGGTACGGGTCAATATCACATTATTCATCTGGTATCCTCTTTATCCAAGATCATAATCTGGGTACTGATCTACGTCTAGTACGATAGTAATATCATCAATATAGTCATGATCTGACTGCTGATCTATAGCCTCATACAAACCGATATCATCATCATATATCGTCATAAAGAGGTATACATCGCCTAATGCGACCTATTATGAATATCTTAACATATCTTATCTCATATCACGATCACATGTCAACCATTCAATGTATAACACTATTCATATGTAACGTCGCCCAAAGATCCGCTATAACATCAGGACATATCTCAAGTACGAATCCTGCCATATCACCGATCCCACGGTCTCAATCAAATCTTATCGACTCATCTCAAATCCCAAATACTATCCTCAAATCCAGTATGTGAACACATAGTCCCATACCCATGTGAACACATAACTATATATTCCTATATAAGCACATATGAAAGAAGAATGTATGCAAGTATGGGTGTGTGTGTATGTGTGGTGCAACCACTACTCTAGGGTTTCGCAACACTAAACAATTCAATCACACCAAATATCCATCTATGTAATCAATAACATCAAACAATATAATAAATGTATGTGTGTATACGTATCCGTATACATCACCACGAACTACGGGGGTGCTATACGCCATCCACCCGACTTCTCCCCGTAGATATAAATCTACTCACCTGGTCCTCGCTCGCCGGTGACGATGTCGCTACGCTCTTGCTTGTCGTCTCGAAGTCCACATGGGGGTACCTACATGTCACAACGTATCGTATCACATAAAAACCAAATCCGAAATCGAAACGGTATACGAAAACCAATTCGGCACGCGTATCACGCATAGGTCAAAACCTATCGTCTACGCATGCAAGAATAGCTAAACCAACCCTCGATGTCGATGTACAAATATCAAACCATCGAGAAAAACCCAAACACACTCATTTGCACATTCACAAACACTAATTATAATATGAAATAGGTTAAAATTTACAAAAACGCCAAACTTACTTTAAAAGCTATTTTTCCGAAAACCTAGCAAGCAAGGTTTACCGTTTTTGTACAAAACATGATGTTTTAACAATTCTAGTGACCAAGATGATAACTTAATATCTTAATTATGCCATAAAAATCATTACGTAAATTTTAAACCCACAATTTAATTCAATTTCAAAAACCTAGTTTGTAATTTTAACCAATTTCGACCATTTTATAGCAAAAATGCACATACAACAATCTAGCTTGGATTTGCATGATCTAAAGCATTAAACTACATTTTATAATGTTAATAAAGTCATCAAAATCTTAATTAGATTTTAAATCACCCATTTGCAACTAAAAACTAAAATCTAGTTTGCTTAAATAACTAAATTTGGACTTTTAGATGCAACAATTACAAATTATCTTCTAGATTAGGTTTAACATGCCTTAACATGCTAACTACACCATGCAACCTTAAACAAGTGACAACAACCCTATTGAAATTAAAACCCTAACTTTTTAATTCAAACTCCTTCTCTTTAGATTTCCAAACTTGCAATTAAACCAAATTTAAGCACCTAATAAGCTACATTAAGGAATTTAAACAAACAATTGAACAATAGGTTAGGATTTATACCTCAAAATCATCTTGAGATCAACATGAAACTAGACCTCCAAATTGAAATCCTTGCACCAAGATCCATGCTAAAAGAGATAAGGGAAAATGGGTAGGGCTTAGAATTAGGATTTTTGATGGATTTTGAGGCAAATTCATGAATTTTTTGAAGAGAAATGAGGGGAGAAAAGGGAGGGGGCTGTTGTTGAGGGAGAGGATGGATTCGGCCAGAATTTTAGGAGGGAGAGAGATAGTGTAGGTGTGGAAAAAATCCAAGTCAAACTCTCTCCAAGTCAACACACAAACTTCTTCTCTCTTTATTCTTTATTAATTCCCTTTTCTTTTCTTTTGAGGTGAGAAATTGGGGGGGAAAAGTGAGGGCTGCTGCTAGGGGAGTAGAAATGGGGGGGTGTGGATTTGTATGGTGAGGAAAAATGATAAATACTATATCTCAAGTCAACCTAGAACCATACCTCAATTCTATTTACACTAATATCACTATTTAAGCCCCTTTATTTTTATATTTTCTAACACCATTTGGCAGTTTCATTTTGTTTCAAAAACAACATGTTAAAATTTTGTTTAATGTGTTATGATGCACAAAATTTGTTTCAACTCATTCCAATTTGTAATTTTCCCTAATTAAATGTATTAGTGACGGCTTAAAATAATATTAAAATAATTATTTTCGGAAAATTTTTCAGAAATTAGAAATTTTACCAGTGGCTCAATAACCACAAAATACAAGCAATTACATAGCTAGAATATGTATATTTAATTTTATAATAAAGATATTTGTATTTTGACTTTTTACAGAAAACCCCCTTATTTTACCGATTTTCCAAAATTTCACCGAAACGATTTTCAAAACGTTACAATCTTTCTCCCTTAAAGAAATTCGGTCCCCAAATTTAAATTGAAACTCCCCCTCAAATACTAAAACATCTAAGCAAAACTATCAAGTCGTCGGGGCTCCGAAATCATAAATACATGAAACAAATCGTAGCGCAGCGCATGTGCATGAAAAATGAGCATATAACTCAAAATCAAAACTCCGTCAAGTATCCCGCAATCATCGGAGTCATGGTAAAGACTCAAATGTCAAATCCAATACAAAACAAATATGATATAACTCGAAACTATACACGTAAATATCAAATCTATATATGTAAATATCTGAAGGAAATGCACAAAATATACTCAGGTACTGTCCTGTGACTAGTCCTGCTCAGTACTAAACCAAATAGCAAACATCATAAAATATACTGCTCCAACATAAATCAGTCCCAAATATATATATGAATGCCATGTGCGTCTGGTGCGCACGGAAATCGAAATCCATGAATGTGCTATACATATGAACAGAAACAACATCTAAGTGCATCGGGTGTGCACAAAACATCTGTCAAGGACAACAGGTGTGCCTGACAGCAAAACAGGTGCATCTGACATGCACGAAGAATCTCGATTTAGTGCATCTGGTGTGCACCAAAATCGTATCTCATAACATGCGCCCAACATGCGCGAAAATCCAAATCAGGTGCATCCATCGTGCAAGAAATCATGAAATCCAATATCAAGCGCCGAACGTGCGCAAAATCCAATCAGGTGCACAAGGTGCACAAAACAAACATCGAGTATCACAATCAAAATCGAAGTCCAATGTAACTAAGTGCACAAAATGCGTATCACTGCACTGCAAGCATATGTGAATCATACCGAGTGCAAAAACCAAATCGTGTGCGTATATACGCACAAATCAACTCAACTGTATAAAATCCATATAATCACAAACATGAGAAACCAAGGAACGAAAACTATCTCAAGTGCAACAACTGTGCAAAAATCGTAAATACTCAGTAGGTGCAACCATGGCGCATGAAAACGATATCATGAAACTCAATCATCAAAACCAAATCATGTGAATAGATTGCTCAAAATACCAAAATCAAGTATGGTGGAATAGTCCCGCTCAAGCACATCCTCCAAGAATCTCTAGCCAACTGTCGTGGTCACTCATAGCATGCTTTGTCGACGATCCTGAACTCTGGCCTGCCGGTGTGCATAACATGACCACCCCTGGGCCCAAGTCTTCTCGTAATTTATTCCAGAAAGGTCCTGTCGAGGTCTCTCCTAAATCTCGTCTCTGCTGAACTGTCCGGAAGTCATCGTCCTTTACTATAGCTGTTTCTTGTTCCGGAACGGCTACATACTCATCGCGACTCCTTCTGGAAGGTATATCCAAGTACAGTGCCTCGGCATGCGTATCGCATCTCTGATGTCGGCGGAGTGGAACGTCGTCTCATCAAGACCTCGTACGAACCTCTTACTCCACTTTTCTCTAATGTCGACTGTTTCGGACTCGTCTCATCGTGGCTGTATGGACAGAGCTCTAACGGCTATCCTCGTATCTGGAGTCTCCCAAGAAATGCATCTCACCACCTAGCATCCGAATGAAGTCGAACCATCTGATCGATTCGTCAAAACCTCATAATCCCCCAAGAGCTCAACATCTTGGGTACAGTTTAATAGTATCGAGTACGTACCACAGCATCGATGGTCCAGCCGTAGAAGGGCAAACCCATGCCTCACTAATGGCGCCGCGGAACTGCCGCAAACCCTAAGGTTCAAAGGCTTTCACACGGTCATTAAGTCGAGTTAGGGTTTCATTCTTCTAGAGGGTCCATAGAATTGTCTGCATGTCTTTCCGAATACTTTAAACTTGGAATAGTAGGTTTCTGATATTCGATCGTCTCTATCGACTCTCAACGTCTCCATGTGAAGTCATCTCTAGCTGGAATCTATCCATCTGATGACCTCGCATCGGGGTAGCGAACGAACCACATGTCCTAGTCATTCATCCTCGGTGACTAGCGACCTTCTCTCATCTCTTAGTACAACTCGTACTGCAGTAACTCCAACATCTGGGGCGATATCTCGTCGTTCGCAGCAATAACTGGCTCACTCGTCTGCACGCTGAACAGTGCCTCGATCATCATGAATAAGCCATACACCAACGGTCATCAAAATCTGGTTGGCCTCTATCATTGGCTCAATCCTCTGGTGCTGATCCGCACGTCCGAGTAATCTCATATAGCAATCCATCAAACGCTCGTGGCGCGAAAACACAATAAAAAGACACATCTCTGCAATCGTGTGTCGCCGGAATCACGCCTTGGTCAGTCCTCGTTCATAACATCTCGTGCTGACCGCAACTCTAGCTGTATCTCTCCCTGCCCGAAATTGTGGCAGCAAAACCATAACTGGTACCGATGAGGCTTGATCAGGAATGAATATAGTACTGAACAAAGAAATGTACATCCTAAGGCTTCTTAAGTGGAGTAGCATATCGTAAGTATGCCGCGGAACATACCCACGGTACGTCACTCTACTTAGTCACCTATTCCATCAACCAAGGGTCATCCTATGCTCCGAAGGTAAAACCTAACGCTCTGATACCAACTTTGTTACGACCCGAAAAGTACGGAACATGACCGGCACTTAAATTACAGACGTCTCGAGGCGTACGTAATCTAAGTAAGCCAAAACCCAGAAATCAAAACCAAAGAAGGAGTAGAGTGAAGGAAAAACCAACTTAAAACACGTAGTTTTAATAGCACAAGCCGAATTATGCGTTTTTTTTAAAACATCAAATATTTCCTGAAAATTTCGGCAGAGTCTCCTTTGTAAATACTGGCCCCCAAACGGGATACAACATGAATAGTATACGAAATCAATAAAAAGGCATCCCCAAGCGGGAGCTAGCTTTTCGTCAATCGACGGTCACAACCACACAAGCAATATAATATACAACGCCAAGGGCGAGGATCAAAACTCAAAAGGAAACTCAAAACAGTAAGAAATCTATAGAAATACATCGCACGACTCTAAGGTCGAAAGAATAAACATCACCGGTCTCTATCTCTGAAATAAATACATGTTTGGTTGATGGAATTTACTAGATACAACTGAATAATATTATACAAGGTATAACGATGGGTACGATACAAATAAACCCACCTACTAGCAAGTCATCCGAAAGAAGCAGTGCCAGCAAATCCGTAATGAAACCTGTACGGCAAAACCTGCAAGAAACTGTGGCACAACGGGGGTGAGTTGCCAACTCGTGAGTAGAAAAACATCTACGAACATGAATCGCATGTATGATGCAATCCTAGGTCATACGTGTAAGTGCACGGGGGCGCCCCGGCCGTCAATCCGACGCCGGAATGCGGAAGCGGTGATAAACTTTAATTTTGCGGACTTTGCAAACCGGCACCACCGCGCACTAAACTCCGGATCGTAACCATTAACAAGTCTAAGCTAACTAGAATACGGGTTAGAGATGTACCGACTGATCCGAGTCCTCCGGTCTTCTCGTCATCGTCCCGATCTCCGCGGAAACTCCGGTCGTCGCATCCTTGCCGGAAGGGCACCACATCGCCTACGTCTTTTACGGGCTCCCACCTCAATGCCGAGGCAACTCGGGCGCGAAGCTGGCGAATCGACGCGTCCAAGATTTGCTGTAGGAAGTGTAGTGTAGAGTGCATGTCTCACTTTGGGGTTGGTTGCCATAGATGGAGGAATGGTGTATAGAAAATTGGTGCTTTCAATTTTTTAGCAATGGAATGAGATGAAGAATGATATACTCTCTCCAAGATCAAGATGAAGCTCTCTCCTTCTTCTCTCTTTTTCTTCTCTCTTTTCTTCTCTCTTTTCTTCTCACTTTTCTCCTCACTTTTCTCCTCACTTTTCTCAAATGAAAACTATCATAACAAAATGGTGGAAGAAGGAATTATCAAGCATGAAGGGAGGTGATGGTAGTAAAAGGAGGAGGGTGACCATAACCATAAACATAATCATCACAAAACTAAACATCAACCTCAAATCACATCTAATCACATAATTACATGAAAAGCAAAGATGCTTATCATATCAAACCTTATGCAATAAAACCCTCCACAATGTGTTATTTGCAAACTTGCAAATAACACCCTCCATCGGAAAAGTCCGGCCGGGAAAGAACAAAGGAAAACCGGCCGGAACGGAAAGCAAACTGGCAACTCCAGAAAACTGGTCCCGTAATAAATTACAGGAAAACCCCCATACTGTGCATACACACCCGCATCTGTATTCCGTCCGGATACAAATGCAAAGAGACAGAATCTACACTGTACTATACTAGGATCCGGCTTAAACCAAAACCGGCTAGTAAAAACCGTCCGATCCTGATCCGTGCAATACCGCACGTATCTGATCGAACGCTGCCATATAACCATACGGCCACTAGTACAAACCGTCCGATCCTGATCCGTGCAATACCGCACGTATCTGATCGGACCCTGCCATATCTCCATACGGCCTCTACAGCGTTTCGCCCGAAACTTGAGTAACTGAAAGTGTGGAGGACTCTAAAGACTCGTCAATACAATGGCTGTGGATTTAACCACTAGCCCGTCAGAGGTATAAGCCAATACGTAACGGGCCACCAGCTATTTGACTAAAAGGGACGTCGATGAGCGAACTCATCCTGACACCCTACTGAGCCTGTCAGTGACAATATCCGTGCAGTCCGGTCCGTTCGTCTATGAGTATCGCATGGCGGGCCTAGGGGGTTGGTAAAAGTCAGACCCCCAAAAGCGGTACAAGTCGTGTCGGAGTGTAGCCCAGAACACCCTGAGATACTACTGGAATACCTACCAGTAAATCTCCTTGCCTTGGCCAAGGACTTTGTGTAATGGCTCTCCTAGACACAGCACGACCTCACCCCCAATACCGGGAGAGACGAACCCCTGAAGATACGCTCACTGCCTCCATGTGGCTCGGGACTGTACCCAACTAAAACCTGTTTGCACGACTCCTTTGAGCCGTGGTAGGGTAGTAATCAAAGTACAGTGGGAACTCACACGAGACAAATGACGATCCCCAGGTCGATGAACTAACCTGCACACATGTCACCAGGGAACTGCCATCTGACGTCTGGTATATGACCAACTAGCATGTTCCCGGCGAGTCCTGTCCGGTGTACTCATAACCCAATGAGCACCTGTATACATCTTAGGTGATCCAACTGACACCAGCGGCTTGTGAGACCGGCCACCGCCCCTCGTCGGGGTCTCGACTGTATACACTAGTCTACTAATGGAGTATCGATGCCCGGTCTCGAAACTCCCACGACTAGGGACCTTTTAAGGATATGCTTGTAGACTACCAGCTCCCACTTATATGATCGCCCTCATACTGCCGGTAGTCAAGCAAGAATCCTAGGGGCTCTATCAACGTGCAATAGTGACCTGTCATGTCACCTAAAGCAGTACACGATGATAAAGGTAAACCAGATAGCATACTATCATCTCGAGTAAGACTGTCCTACCGGGATAGGTCCTCCCTCAATCATTACAATCACGTACCTGTGACCTAATAATTGACTCTGAGGGCACTATCTCCAACAATACGATCATAATATATCCTCCAATAATATTACCAGCAGCCTATAACAATGGCTAGGGTAAATATCTAACCCGAGTGTAATCCCATGTGCCCGTGTCAGTGCCTCAGGTAGCAATGTATCATATGGATGATGTATCAATGCATGAAACAAAATGCTTGTACTGAAGAAAAGTGCTTTCATAAATTAGTGAGATTTCTGTATTTTTAAAATGAGGTATCATAAATGAAATAAGCATAAACAGTGCCTAGCATCGACACAAAAACAAGTATCCAAATATCTCGATATCTTTGTGTCGCAATCTCTGTACCTCAATATCTCGAAATCCCAGTGTCTCAATCACAATATCTAGGGCCCCATCAGTCCAGACCGGCCCCTACCATCTATCTCAAGACCACGACGGTATCCTTCGGATATCCGACGCGTCGGGTAAAATCACCGGTCAGTAGTGCTCCCCTGCCAGGCTCAACGCCATCATATGCGATTCTCTTGCTCCGGGGTATTGCACCGGGTCCACCATGTACCCGAAACGGTTCCTCCATCTCCTCGAATCGGGTCTCGAAATCCATCAGCAAACTCATGGTGGACGACTCATACATCATGGGAAAACCGCACTTTTTATTTAAAAAGAGAGAAAAGAAGTTTATATAAGTTTTGCGGTTTTTCCCCCAAATCCAGAAAACCTCATGGAAATCCGAATCCAAATCATCAATAGCATGTAAAACCATGAAGACAGGCATGAGAATCCATGAATGCGGCATAACAATGAATAACAGTATGCATGAAGTAGCAAGTAATAACTACAATGTCTAAACTAGCATATAAGGAAAGTATACTAATATAATGTCTAAACTATTAGCTAACAACCTATGTCAAATAAAATAGTATTTTCTAAAGTGTTCATGACATGGAAATTACCGATGAAGATGTGTGTGAGCTGGCAAGTAAGTGTACATGGTACATACGCGTCATTGGTAATGGTGCTGGTGTCCTAGCAGCATGATATCAATAACGGTATATGAATCACAAAATAAGTATGCAATGCGGAGCGAACAGCAATAATGTGCGGGAGCTAAATACTAAACACAATGATAACTAATCTGCATTTAATAAAATATGAGTTTCATAGTGGTGCCATTTGAAATAACACAAATCGTTGGGTTTTGAAAATAAGGGCTACGGTGTTTTTAAGAAAAGATACGTCTTTTGAAATATCCGTAGAATCTCTTGACCTGTCTTTTAAAATACCCACGATCCGTTAGTTTTGAAATAGGTAGGAATCTAACCTAGTCTAACAACTACACTAAACTATACGGCTGAACTAACAAGCTAATTGAAGGTAAGGAAACCGCCTAACATCTGAGTCGATACATACATATACATACATACATATATATATATATATATATATATATATATTAGTCGGTGATCCCGCCTCGATAATATCACATCCGAAACCATATCTATAATCAGATATTGCCAAGTCAAGAGTGCGGATCAAACATCAATATATAGCTCGTACGTAAATCCGTCGTACGGTATCCCAAATCTGGGTACGGGTCAATATCACATTATTCATCTGGTATCCTCTTTATCCAAGAGCATAATCTGGGTACTGATCTACGTCTAGTACGATACTAATATCATCAATATAGTCATGATCTGACTGCTGATCTACAGCCTCATACAAACCGATATCATCATCATATATCGTCATAAAGAGGTATACATCGCCTAATGCGACCTATTATGAATATCTTAACATATCTTATCTCATATCACGATCACATGTCAACCATTCAATGTATAACACTATTCACATGTAACGTCGCCTAAAGATCCGCTATAACATCAAGACATATCTCAAGTACGAATCCTGCCATATCACCGATCCCACGGTCTCAATCAAATATTATCGACTCATCTCAAATCCCAAATACTATCCTCAAATCCAGTATGTGAACACATAGTCCCATACCCATGTGAACACATAACTATATATTCCCATATAAGCACATATGAAAGAAGAATGTATGCAAGTATGGGTATGTGCGTATGTGTGGTGCAACCACTACTCTAGAGTTTCGCAACACTAAACAATTCAATCACACCAAATATCCATCTATGTCATCAATAACATCAAACAATATAATAAATGTATGTGTGTATACGTATCCGTATACATCACCACGAACTGCGGGGGTGCTATACGCCATCCACCCGACTTCTCCCCGTAGATATAAATCTACTCACCTGGTCCTCGCTCGCCGGTGCCGATGTCGCTACGCTCTTGCTTGTCATCTCGAAGTCCATATGGGGGTACCTACATGTCACAACGTATCGTATCGCATAAAAACCAAATCCGAAATCGAAATGGTATACGACAACCAATTCGGCACGCGTATCACGCATAGGTCAAAACCTATCGTCTACACATGCAAGAATAGCTAAACCAACCCTCGATGTCGATGTACAAACGTCAAACCATCGAGAAAAACCCAAACACACTCATTTGCATATTCACAAATACTAATTATAATGTGAAATAGGTTAAAATTCACAAAAACGCCAAACTCACTTTAAAAACTATTTTTCCGAAAACCTAGCAAGCAAGGTTTACCGTTTTTGTACAAAACATGATGTTTTAACAATTCTAGTGACCAAGATGATAACTTAATATCTTAATTATGCCATAAAAACCATTACGTAAATTTTAAACCCACAATTTAATTCAATTTCAAAAACCTAGTTTGCAATTTTAACCAATTTCGACCATTTTATAGCAAAAATGCACATACAACAATCTAGCTTGGATTTGCATGATCTAAAGTATTAAACTACATTTTATAATGTTAATAAAGTCATCAAAATCTTAATCAGATTTTAAATCACCCATTTGCAACTAACAACTAAAATCTAGTTTGCTTAAATAACTAAATTTGGACTTTTAGAAGCAATAATTACAAATTATCTTCTAGATTAGGTTTAACATGCCTTAACATGCTAACTACACCATGCAACCTTAAACATGTGACAACAACCTTATTAAATTTAAAACCCTAACTTTTTAATTCAAACTCCTTCTCTTTAGATTTCCAAACTTGCAATTAAACCAAATTTAAGCACCTAATAAGCTACATTAAGGAATTTAAACAAACAATTGAACAATAGGTTAGGATTTATACCTCAAAACCATCTTGAGATCAACATAAAACTAGACCTCCAAATTGAAATCCTTGCACCAAGATCCATGCTAAAAGAGATAATGGAAAATGGATAGGGCTTAGAATTGGTATTTTTGATGGATTTTGAGGCAAATTCATGAATTTTTTGAAGAGAAATGAGGGGAGAAAAAGGAGGGGGCTGTTGTTAAGGGAGAGGAAGGGTTTGGCCAGAATTTTAGGAGGGAGAGAGAGAGTGTGAGATGAGTGTGGGTGTGAAAAAAGTCCAAGTCAAACTCTCTCCAAGTGAACACTCAAACTTCTTCTCTCTTTATTCTTTATTAATTCCCTTTTCTTTTCTTTTGAGGTGAGAAATTGGGGGGGGGGGGAAGTGAGGGCTGCTGCTAGGGGAGTAGAAATGTGGGTGTGTGGGTTTGTATGGTGAGGAAAAATGATAAATACTATATCCCAAGTCAACCTAGAACCATACCTCAATTCTATTTATACTAATATCACTATTTAAGCCCCTTTTTTTTATATATTTTCTAACACCGTTTGGCAGTTTCATTTTGTTTCAAAAACAACATGCTAAAATTTTGTTTAATGTGTTATGATGCACAAAATTTGTTTCAACTCATTCCAATTTGTAATTTTCCCTAATTAAATGTATTAGTGACGGCTTAAAATAATATTAAAATAATTTATTTCGGAAAATTTTTCAGAAATTAGAAATTTTACCAGTAGCTCAATAACCACCAAATACTAGCAATTACATAGCGAGAATATGTATATTTAATTTTATAATAAAGATATTTGTATTTTGATTTTTTACAGAAAACCCCCTTATTTTACCGATTTTCCGAAATTTCACCGAAACGATTTTCAAAACATTACATCGTCATAGAGTCTTGTGCGGCTCCCACTGTGCTTTGATTTTCTCCCTACCACCCTCAAGAGGAGTCATGCAAACATGTGGATTTTGGATATAGTCCCGAGTCGTATGGATGCAATGAGCGATAGGAGGGGTTTCGTCTCTCCCGGTATTGGGGGTTGATGTTGCGCTATGCTCGATTGGCAATAACTGGAAGTCCCTGGCCAGGGCTGATATGGAGATCTACTGATAAGTGTTATCAGTAGTTTCTCGACCTGTTATGAGCCTCACATCGGCATGACTTATCATGTTACTGGGGTCTGACGATTTCCATCCCTAGACATGATATGCGACATATCAGACGAAGAGACCAGACTGTACGGTAGTGTTACTGATAGGCTTCATAGAGACTGTGGACAGGCTTGCTTGTTGATCTTCATATCGCTCAATACCCGGGTAGCCGTTACGTCCAGCTAGTACTGCCGACGGCTTGTAGGTGACGGATATGATTATCACCTACTGCCGGCGTATTGATGAGTCTTTAGAGTCCCACACAGAAGTTCTCTAGTTCAAGCGAAATGAAGTAGGACACATATGTGTGTTAGTTATATGGATGCCCTAGAGGCCATTACTGTACATTGGATGTATATTGTAGTGGATGCTGGGACATATATAGGTAGGATTTTCTTGCTCGACATGATAGTACGCTATCTGGTTGCTCTTTATCTTAACATGTATACTTTCTGTCTCTCTGTTACATGTTGATAAAGCCCTTAGGATGTGTACTCGACTTCCAGGACTATGATGCAGATCATACTAGTGGGGCCTGGGTAGTCCATGAGTACATCCTTCAATGTTCCTAATCGTGGGAATATCGAGACGGGGCATCGATATTCCAGAGTAGACTAGCGTATATCTTCTCGACCCATGTGATGGGCGATGGATGATCCCATTTCCATTGGTGTTTGACATCAGAGATGGTATGCGGGTGCTCAGTGGAGACTGGGTATACTGAACGGACTCGCCGAGAACTCCCAGATGGTATTATACCTCACGTCAGATGGCAGTTCTCTGGTGACACTGGTACAGCTTAGTCTGTTGACCCGAGATCGTCATAGAGTCTTGTGTGTCTCCCACTGTGCTTTGATTTCCACCCTACACGGCTCAACTGAGTCGTGCAAACAGGTGGTTTTTGGGTACAGTCCTGATTCACATGGAGGCAATGAGCGATAGGAGGGGATTCGTCTCTCCCGGTATTGGGGGTTGATGTTGCGCTATGCACGACTGGCCATAACAGGAAATCCCTGGCCAGGGTTGCAGTGAT
Organism: Agapanthus africanus; assembly: GCA_030015575.1. Taxonomy (NCBI): domain Eukaryota; kingdom Viridiplantae; phylum Streptophyta; class Magnoliopsida; order Asparagales; family Amaryllidaceae; genus Agapanthus; species Agapanthus africanus. Next base: position 165,539,893 of record CM057349.1, read on the forward strand.
ATACTGGTAAGAGTTATCAGTAGTTTCACGATTGTTATGGACCTTACGTCGGCATGACTTATCAAACTACTGGGGTCTGACGTTTACCACCCCTAGGCGAGATATGCGACATATCAGACGAACAGACCGGACTGTACGGTAAGTGTTACTGGTTGGATTCACAGGAGTGTGAGCGGGCTTGCTCGTCGATCTTCTGATCGCTCAATACCTGGGTGGCCGTTACGTTTAGCAGACCGCTTGCGGCTTGTGGGTGTTTGATATGATCATCACCTGCTGCCGACGTATTGACGAGTCTTTAGAGTCCTACACAGAGGTTTCCTGGCTCAAGCAAAACGAAATAGGAGCGCATATGAGATATGTGCGGGACCGAGAATAATGTGTGTATGTGATACCGTATTCTATTCTCGCGATGAATGTATCGATTGGTTGTATGCGATATAACCTAGTTATCGAATCGAAGATTGATTCGATAAGCCGATACATTGGATATTAGTCGGTTATATGCGATATGACCGGATCGTTAAATCAAGTATTGATTTAATGATTTAATGCATAATTATATATTTGATATATTACTTTGCATTAACTAGTATTGGTTCACTTTAAAAAAAAGGGATTTTCTCACTTGATGTGCACATTGTATATGTGATATATTTTTGTGCACTTGATTGTATCATGTTTGATGATACATGAAAGTTTGAGTGTATGATTAAACCATGGTTATGTTAATGGTTAGGGTTTACATTTTACTTATTCATTTATTTATTCTCTTAATTTATTTTTGGGCAAGAATGAAATGGTGGCTTAATTTGTTTTGTTGTTGAAGCTTCATGAAGCTTTGACTAAGTGACCATTTTGTCTTCATGTCCTAACCCTAACCATTCAACTAAACCCTAGTTAATTCTCTACACTTAACCATGGTTGTAAATATGATAAGTATCATTTTATTTCCTATTTTTAATATACTTATCATATTCTTTTTCTTCTTCTTCTTCTTCTTCAACAAAGAAGAAAGCTTGCAACATTTAATGGCAACTTGAGAAAAAGAGTGAGAAATCCAATTCTAAAGTGAACCCACTTCCTATTTCTTCATCCTCTACCACTTGCCAAGTAGTATAGGGTGTTTTCTTCACAAGTTTCATGACTTGGTGAAGTTGGAGTTTGATCTTGCGTTGCCTCGACGTAGATCATCTTCGGCATCGAAATCGACGACCTAACCCGATCATTTCTTCGACGATACAATCGCTAGAGTCCGGGATCCGATGTTCGCAGCGGAGGGACGTCAAAGCGGAGCTAAGGAGGTGGAGGACCGGATCTACAAAAGTTGTAGTCACTTTCCTTTAGCAATAAAGTAGTTTACTTGCTTGCATCGCCTCATTATCTAGTTAACGATCCGTATTAGGGTTTGTAGGCACATGAAAAATTTGAATTGGGCATGTTTGATCTGTTGTGAGACTTCATTAGTGTGCCTAGGAACCTCTACAGTGGTATCAGAGCCTAGCTAGAGCCTTAGGCGATGTGTAGACGGAGTTAGAAGTCCGATCGAACCGAAACCCTAATTCAAATTTGCTCTCTGTACATTTTTCCAAAACTGGGTTTTTTCCAGATTAAAAATTCTTAAAAAATTCAGCAGGAAGATCTAATAATTATGGTGCAAAACGAGCTCTTGAATCATCTAAACCGCCGCGGAACAGCGGCAGAAGTATGGCTTCTGCGGCGGTTCCGCGGCCGTATGGTCACTTTGCCCAATAATTTTTGCACAGTAATTCCTATATTTTGGTTCTGGATTTTCTGGGATTTTTTAAATATCACTCAAGAGTTGAGTTTTCTGGGTTGTATTGGGAGTTCGTAAATTCTATCGGATTATCAAACTTTGTCTATGTGTTTTTCCGGGTAATTTTGGAATATGTTAAAAAGTTCGACCAGATATAAATACCCACTTTTTCCCCTGCCGGGAAATTTCCAATTGTTGGATTTTTCCATAGTTTAATGACGTTCCAAGTAGTGCAAGTAACGCGATGGTCCCTCTAGAAGACAACAAACCTTGACTCGATTATGTGACCGTCTTGAACTGCCCTTTGAACCTTAGGGTTTGGGGCAGTACGGCGTGCCACATGTGAGGCGTTGGCTTGACCCTTCTACGGCTGGACCGTTGGTACCGAGGCACGAAGTGAATGTTTTTAAACTTATTTCATGTGTTGAGCTGTTTCGGGAAAACTTGGGTGTTCGATTGTTCGATCGGAAAGTTTAACATTTTCTATTTATCCGGAATATGATACAATAATTGAAATTCACAAATAGTTATGAGATAACTAAATGAATGTTATAAATCAAGCACTTTAGTCTCACTTGATCGGTTGCCATGGAATTTTGATGTAATCAAAAGTCCGTCGCAATCACGTAGCGTACGCGGATACTCGCCGGGTAAACTTAATAGACAGCCTCACCCCATAGCCCCGACCAAGTGACTGTAGGAGAACCTCGTCGCCGAAAGCATCCGTTCGGGTGCTCGCGGTAGCGGTGTTCCGTCTTAGTGCACTTCGTCGACGGTATCGGGGGTGCGGCCGCCTACTAAAGTTTGCGACGAGCATTCGATCAAAATGTCGGGAATCTTGTTGAATTGCCCGACTTGATATTGAAAAGAGTTTTCGATAATGAGACTAAAATACGGGGTTTATAATTGTTAGGCATGTGATGTCTAAGTATTTCATTTGATTAGGCATGCGATGTCTAAAGAGGATGCGGATTCCAACTGTTGTAGTTTTACACTTTCTTTTCTGTGACCGTAAGTGTAATATGTGATATCGCCGGTTTCGTTACTATATGTCAACGACAATTGGGATGCGCATATTTACTTACGTTGATGACATGTGATGTTATGTGTCGCTGGATATGTTATATTGGATCGTCGTGTTTGAATAGCCGGGTTTTTTTTATGTGAGATGAGTGTTTTTTTCATTTTCATTCATGTCAAAACTTGTATGTAATATTCTTTTATTGGGGCACTTCCAGGTTGCGGAAGATGTCACCTTTTGTATATTATTTACTTTTCCGTATTAGGATAGACCCAAGGAGGGGAGCACAAGTAACCGGGTTCTAGGGTCCAGTGGGAGACCATCTCAAGGAGTCGAGTCCGGGTCTCCTAACCCTAGAATTGGTAGGGTTGCTTGCCGCTCTCGTAGGGGTCTAGGGATGTGGGATTGGCTATTCATCATGACCGTGGAATCCGTGTTTTATACTGGCTCGTATTGAAAACACGGACGTCCTAGTATATCCAATATTTCATATGATATTTTCTGCTGCGTTATCTGTGATGTGATCATGTGATTTGTTCAGATAGATATATTATATAGTATATATGATATATTATATAGACGTTGCTTATGTTTTACACTCGCGCTAGCCCTGCCTCGCTCTGGCGTTAGTTACCTAACCTAACGGTGCAGACGGGATATCGAGGCGAATGCGGATGGCATAAGCGTACGTTATATTTATCTGTGATGTTTAGGTGGACTTAATTGATGGGATATTCATTAATAAGATTAATGAAAGAAAATAAACCTAATTGATGTTGTGGAATCGAATTTTCAAAATAAAACAGGTAGCTACAGTTCTTGCTTTGCATCGCGGTGTTCATTGTAGAACATCCTGCACCTTATTCGATGAGGAAATGACCGAGATCCCTTCACCGGGAGTGACTCCTTTAGCAATAACTGGCAGATGCTACACACTCGGTTTGTCTTTTGATTGCTTCTATAGTTTCTACTTTGCACAGTGATATATATGATATATCCCGCACCTCATTCGACGAGGAAAGGGCCGACGATCCCTTCACCGGGAGTGACCCCTTTAGCAAAACTAGAAAAGCCTAAAAAACATTCCATTTAAAAACCATTTGATTCCGCAACGAGATCAAGTTCAAAGCGTTAATGGTTTTCACAAAAACCATTCGCAACCCTCCGTCATTTTAGGAAGTAGAGTACTTAGTATTCGTGCTACGTTTGTCGACCATAGCCGAGGCGTAGTGTGCGGTAGCTAAGTGATGTCTTCCTATACAGCATATGATGTGATTAGTTAGGACAGTCATGTGGCTTTGTTGACCTTAGCCAAGGGTCATGTGGGTGGGTCTAATTAATCATGAAATGACGGGTAGAACTTGACTAGTACCTATAATTTGTTGACCTTAGCCAAGGTCATAGGTGCTAGGGGTAAAAACCATTATCGGGAGTTTCAAGTGTTGAAATTTGCAATGAGATTGCATACCTTCTATATGATAGTTGGATCCCGATACCCACTGCGAGTAATTGTTACTCCTGGGAGAGTTTTGCACTTTGCAATTAGCCGATCAAGTAGGTGTCTAGAAAGGTGTCAACGGGGTTACGCCTCTGGGAAAACGAGGTTTACTATAATTAGGTCCGTGCGAAAGCACGGTGAACCTCCCTCAAAGTACCGACACTGGCCTGGCTGAAAGATTGGCGAACTTGTAGAGTGTAATTAATCCCGGCTAGTCTTTCCTTTTAAGGTTTGAAGGAAGATTTGATAAAAACAGTGGGAGCCATCCTGATTAGATAAAATAAATAACCAATCTAATCTTGCAAGAGCGCACGCAGAGTGTTTTCTTCTCTCTCTCTCCAGGTAGCGACCATATCACGCCTTAATCAAGATAATAATATGGATGTATTGACCGAACCCGCTTGTTATACTGAGCTACCGAACGTTGGTCCCGCTCTAACTTATAATTGTTATAAGACAGAGCAGGAAATAGGGGAATACCAGGATTCCCATACCGCCCAAATGAAGAAAGTGCATGAGATGCATCTCCTTCGGGTGTGTTCATTGCAAATAACTGTTTCTCAGTATCCTCTGCATCCTGGGTATTTGATACTGGATCAGGATCCCAGATATGTAATCTGTTACATAGGGCTACAAAAGGGTAGAAAACTGAGAACGGGTGATAAGTTTCATGAGACAGAAAACGGGGCAAGTGTTGCAGCCAAGTCTGTTGGTCACTGTCACCCTGTATTACCAATACATTGATTCTGAACAAATACTATTAGATACCGAACCTGATATACAAAATCATATCAATCTCTTTATTAGTAAAGAAATGATAAAATTTTGTATTGATGGATAATGTTTTGAACATTTCCTATATCAAAAGTTGATTGGTTCAGGCACGTTATCTAAAAGCATTGACGTTCTAAATCAAACTACAGTTCCTAGTATACAGAACACACACAATAGGAAGAGTTCAGAAATGAACGAATCCTTCTTGAGGTATTGTAGACTAGGTCATATCAATGCGATCCGACTGGCTGAAGTTACTTTTTAGATGCATATTTAAATCAGTTTGAATTTACATCTTATGAAACTTGCCAGTCATGTCATAAAGATTAGATGACCATAGCTCTGCTTATTGGAAACAGAGAAAGAGTTAATGAACTCTTGGGACTGATACATGATGATGTATCTAAGGTCTCATGTCTACAAATGCCAGGAATGGTTCTTTACACTTCATTACGTTCTCTGATAATCTCTCAAGATTCAGACATATGTTCCAGTTGAAACACAAGTCCGAACCTTTTGAGATATTCACAGAATATAAGCTAGAAGTAGGGAACCAATATGGGTATAAGTATTATGTCCTATGATAAGATCAGGGAGGAGAATACTTGTGCATGGAATTCTTGGATATTCTAAAAGAAAATGAGATTCTCTCTCAGTATTACTCCTCTGAATGCACCATAGCACTACGGTGTATCGGGGTGGAGCAATCGCACCATATTGGATATAGTGTGCTCTATGATGAGTACTACTGAGTTACCTATTTCCTTTTGGGGTTGTGCACTTGAGAAGTTGCATACCTATTGAATTAGGTTCGAATCAAATCAGTGCCTACCACTCCATATGAGATATGGTATGGGAAGAGCCCATCTCTTAAGTAAGTTAAGATTTGGGATTGTCCGGCCTATGTCAAAAGCAAAATCCGGACAAGATCGAGGCAAGGTCAGTTCTGTAGAACTGGAAAGGTTCCAGCTATACAAAACTGCAGCTGATGATTTGACAGAACCAAAGGATTCAATAGTTCCTGACGAACCTCAGCCTCTCCACCGATCTAGTAGGGTTCCTCATCCGCCTGAGAGATACCTCGGTTTCTCGATGACAGTGGGAGCGAGGAATGCATCATGAGATGATGACCCAACTAGTTTCGAGCAGGCCATCGAGAGTAGGGACTCTGTAAGAATGGCTGGATGCTCAGCGATCTGAAATGGAATCCATGTACACCAACAAAGTATGGACTTTGGTTGCTATATCTGAAAGGTTAAATCCCCATCAGGAGCAAGTATATCTCGAGAAGATTACTTGGTGTAGATGGAAAAGTTGAGACTTTCAAGGCTAGACTTGTTAAAGGTTTTCATCATCGACCAGGCGTGGATAATGATGAAACCTTTCCAGGGACTATACTTAAGTCCATCCAGATCCTACTTGCCATTGCTACATACCATGACTACGATATCTGGTGGTTGGGTGCCATGACTGCTTTTCTAAATAATGTTTTAGAAGAGAACGTCTATAAGAACACAGCCAGAGGGCTTCGTAAACAGTGGGAGCAGCGAAAACGTGTGCAAGTTACTCTACAGGATAAAGCAGGCATCGCGGAGTTGGAACATCTGTTTTGATGTGGTAGTCAAAGAGTTTGACTTCATCAAAATGGTAGATGAACCTTGTATGTACAAAAAGGTAGTAGAGAGTAAGGTGGTCATCCTCGTATTGTACGTAGACAACATACTCTTGATAGGAAAAGAGTTTCCTATACTACGATCGGTCGATCTCCTCTTATCACATGAATTCTCCAATAGGATAAAGATGATACCTCCTAAATCCTGGGTTTTGGATCTATGAGATAGATCTAAATGGATGTTAGGATTCTCACTAGTGGTAGTGAGATGGTATCAATCCATCCTGGGGAGAATCACTGGAAACGTTCCAGGGTGATAAAGACGACTGAATGTCAGTCGCAGGCATTGTCTTTACCCTCAGTGGAGGGACGGTATGTTGGAAGAGTTCCAAGCTAGATACCGTGGCAAACTAGACGATAAAGGCTGGTCACATCGCTATTAATGATACTACCAAAGAGGCAGTTTGGGTGTATATTGGTACATAAGATGAACTAAGTTCACACCATTGTGTGACAATGGTAGTGTGGCTTTGGCCTAGGAACCCCGATCCCATCAGTGACCCAGACATATTCTGAGGCAGCATCACCTGATCATGGAGATAGTTGATCTCCAGGGTGATCGAGGTTAGGAGAGTAGACTTAGAGGACAACACGGCGGATCCATTCACGAAGGCCTTTTCCCAAAGAGAGAATTTTAGGGGATGGTTGAGTATTAGATACTACAACTACTGCTACAGATGGCCCTAGTGCAAGTGGGAGATTGTTAGTTATATGTATGCCCTAGAGGCCATTACTGTACATTGGATGTATATTGTAGTGGATGCTGGGACATATATAGGTAGGATTTTCTTGCTCGACATGATAGTACGCTATCTGGTTGCTCTTTATCTTAACATGTATACTTTCTGTCTCTCTGTTACATGTTGATAAAGCCCTTTGGATGTGTACTCGACTTCTAGGACTATGATGCAGATCATACTAGTGGGGCCTGGGTAGTCCATGAGTACATCCTTCAATGTTCCTAGTCGTGGGAATATCGAGACGGGGCATGGATATTCCAGAGTAGACTAGCGTATATCTTCTCGACCCATGTGATGGGCAATGGATGATCCCATATCCATTGGTGTTTGACATCAGAGATGGTATGCGGGTGCTCAGTGGAGACTGGGTACACTGAACGGACTCGCCGAGAACTCCCAGATGGTATTATACCTCACGTCAGATGGCAGTTCTCTGGTGACACTGGTACAGCTTAGTCTGTTGACCCGAGATCGTCATAGAGTCTTGTGTGTCTCCCACTGTGCTTTGATTTCCACCCTACCATGGCTCTACTGAGTCATGAAAACAGGTGGTTTTTGGGTATAGTCCCGATTCACATGGAGGCAATGAGCGATAGGAGGGGATTCGTCTCTCCCGGTATTGGGGGTTGATGTTGCGCTATGCACGACTGGCCATAACAGGAAATCCCTGGCCAGGGTTGCAGTGATATACTGGTAAGAGTTATCAGTAGTTTCACGATTGTTATGGACCTTACGTCGGCATGACTTATCAAGCTACTGGGGTCTGACGTTTACCACCCCTAGGCGAGATATGCGACATATCAGACGAACAGACCGGACTGTACGGTAAGTGTTACTGGTTGGATTCACAGGAGTGTGAGCGGGCTTGCTCGTCGATCTTCTGATCGCTTAATATCCGGGTGGCCGTTACGTTTAGCAGACCGCTTGCGGCTTGTGGTTGTTTGATATGATCATCACCTACTGCCGGCGTATTGACGAGTCTTTAGAGTCCTACACAGAGGTTTCCTGGCTTAAGCGAAACGAAATAGGAGCGCATATGAGATATGTGCGGGACCGAGAATAATGCGTGTATGTGATACCGTATTCTATTCTCGCGATGAATGTATCGATTGGTTGTATGCGATATAACCTAGTTATCGAATCGAAGATTGATTCGATAAGCCGATACATTGGATATTAGTCGGTTATATGCGATATGACCGGATCGTTAAATAAAGTATTGATTTAATGATTTAATGCATAATTATATATTTGATATATTACTTTGCATTAACTAGTATTGGTTTACTTTTAAAAAAAAAGGGATTTTCTCACTTGATGTGCACATTGTATATGTGATATATTTTTTGTGCACTTGATTGTATCATGTTTGATGATACATGAAAGTTTGAGTGTATGATTAAACCATGGTTATGTTAATGGTTAGGGTTTACATTTTACTTATTCATTTATTTATTTTCTTAATTCATTTTTGGGCAAAAATGAAATGGTGGCTTAATTTGTTTTGTTGTTGAAGCTTCATGAAGCTTTGACTAAGTGACCATTTTGTCTTCATGTCCTAACCCTAACCATTCAACTAAACCCTAGTTAATTCTCTACACTTAACCATGGTTGTAAATATGATAAGTATCATTTTATTTCCTATTTTTAATATACTTATCATATTCTTTTTCTTCTTCTTCTTCTTCTTCAACAAAGAAGAAAGCTTGCAACCTTTAATGGCAACTTGAGAAAAAGAGTGAGAAATCCAATTCTAAAGTGAACCCACTTCCTATTTCTTCATCCTCTACCACTTGCCAAGTAGTATAGGGTGTTTTCTTCACAAGTTTCATGACTTGGTGAAGTTGGAGTTTGATCTTGAGTTGCCTCGACGTAGATCATCTTCGGCATCGAAGTCGACGACCTAACCCGATCATTTCTTCGACGATACAATCGCTAGAGTCTGGGATCCGATGTTCGCAGCGGAGGGACGTCAAAGCGGAGCTAAGGAGGTGGAGGACCGGATCTACAAAGGTTGTAGTCACTTTCCTTTAGCAATAAAGTAGTTTACTTGCTTGCATCGCTTCATTATCTAGTTAACGATCCGTATTAGGGTTTGTAGGCACATGAAAAATTTGAATTGGGCATGTTTGATCTGTTGTAAGACTTCATTAGTGTGCCTAGGAACCCCTACAATGTGATATGTGTGTGGGCCCGATTAAATACGAGTATGTGATACCGTATTGTAATCTGGCAGTCATCTGTTATCGGTGTGGTTATATGTGATATAACCAGATTGTCGAATCAAGTATTGATTCGATAAATGTGATGTAAAGATAAATGATATTAATCGGTCATATATAATATAACCGGATTATTAGATCAAGTGTTGATTTAATAATGTAATATAAATTATATGTGATATAATAATATATTAACTAATATCATTAGCTCACTAATTAATCTTCATTAAATATATATTAATATATATGATATATATATATATATATATTAAATTGAAGCATGGCATTTTCTTTTCTATTTTGTGAAAATAGAAATGAGGTGTAAAGTTGAAGCATGGTTGCAAGCATGGATTATATACTTATTTATTCATTCTTGACTCACCATTCAAGCATGGTTGCAATTTAATATTGCATAATTCCATGCTTGAATGAGTGTGGGGTCTTGATATTATTTTCATTATGTTCATTCCAAAAGACTTAGCCATTTTTCTCATGGTTGCTCTCATGCTTCTTCTTCCTCCTTTTGCTTTGCCTCAAGCTTCATCCCTCACATGTGATGTGAATCATGAAGCTTGAACATAAATAAGTGAGCTCTTAACATCCCCTAATTCATCATCTCACACCATTCTAGTAAATTAGTGTGATGTGTTTCATACACTAAAGAGTTTATTGTAGTGGTAGTTTGAACTAGTAGGAGCTTCGTGGTGGATCATCTTTGGCGTGAAAGCAATGAAGGAAGCTTGTTCAAAGTCTCAAGAGAAGCCTTGTGGAGTCGCGGGACTACTACATGGAGCATATTGAAGAGAAGGACCGTCTACAATGGTTGTATTCTTGATCCTTTTAGATGTAAGGATGTTTGCATTCTATTCCGACTAAATCTCTAGTTAACGATTCTAGCGTAGGGTTCTTTGTAACGACAAATTTTTAAAAATGGCATGCATGATGCCCCCCGAAACCTTACTGTCGTTATAAGGAACCCTTCAGTGGTATCAGAGCCAAACTAGAGAATCAGACGGATTGCGTAGAATTACGAAACCGAAAAACTCCGAAACTTGAAACCCTAAAATTCCAGTTTCTGTCGAATTTTAAAAGTTGTCAAAAAATTATTTAAACAAGTGCAGAATGTAGTATGGGAAAGTATATGAACACAGCACAAAATTCAACCCAAGCCATCGGTTTTTGGCCGGCGACAAGGCCATGAATTCCGGCGACGCCGGATTTCTTAAGGAGTTTGGGTTTGAGTTTTGTGGTGTGTTCTGGTCTCTGGGTTTCGGTGTTTCAGGTATTGTTTATTTTTTCTAAATTTGCATGTGATGTTTATTTACCAAAACAGCAACTCGGAGTATTTCGTAGACGTAATTCTAACTGTTTTCGGGCTATTTTAGACGGTGTTAAAAAGTTCGAACGGATAGCAAATACCCACTTTGACCCTTGCTGGAAATTTATTCAAGAGTTGGATCTTTTCCATAGTTTGAAAATTCAAATATCATGCAAGTTATTCGATGAACCTTCTAGAAGAACGAAACCTTAACTCGATTATGTGACCGTCAGAACCGCCATTGAACCTTAGGGTTCGTGATGGTTTACCGGTGCCACATGTGAGGCATTGGTTGGCCCTTCTATAGATGGTTTGTTGATACTGTGGCATGTGATGGATACTTTCAAACTACGCTCAAGTGTGCAGGGGTGTGCAGGTTCTTGGCGGCTAGGGTTGCAGCTAGGGTTTGGAGTCGGTTGGGGTTTAGGTGCAGGGTTCTGGTGCTCGGGGAAGGGCAGATGAGAGGAAGAGAGGGAGAGGAAGTAGGTGGCGACGAGATGAGGTGGTCGGCGGCGATGGAAAGCGACGTTGGGTTCTTGGGTTTTCTTTGGGTGTGTGTGCAAGGGGAGAGAGGCTCGGGAAGAAGAAAGAGAAGAAGAAGATGGAGAGGAGGAGAGGAGATGACGAGGCTCGGTTGGGGTTGAGGAGGTGATGGAGTTAGGGTTAGGGTTTGAGGAAGGCGATGAGGAGTTGTGGGTTCTCGTGGCGAGGAGATGCGCTGGGGTTTAAAAACAGAAGAAGAAGAAGATAGAAAGAAGGAAGGTGAGCGTAGCGGGGAGGCGGTGACGAGAATCGAGAAGAGAACAGTAAACGCGAGAGGAGAGAGAGAGGGCGCGAGAGGAGAGAGAAAGAGAAGAGAGAGAGAGAGAGCTGCGCTCGGGGAGAGAGAAAGAAAAAAGAGAAAGATTTTGGGGAAAGAGAGAGAGAGACGCGTGGGGCCCGGTGAATAAGAGGAAGATTTTGATTGGTTGTGGGAAAATAAAAGAGAGAGAAAATAGATAGAAGAGAGAGAGAGGCTCGGTGGTAGGGGCCAGCATAAAAAGAAAAGCTGGGATTGGTTGGGAAAAATTTTCAAAAAGATTTCAATCGTTAAAATATTTTCTTTGTTATCAGAGCAAGAAATCTTTAGCTGTTAATATATATTAAATGAATTTTAAAAATATTTAAAATAATTAGAATTTGGCGGGATACTAAATATTTCAGAAATGCCCCCGGGTCGGGTCCAAAATTTTTGGATTTGAAATATGAAAATTTTATGCAACCTCCAAAACTTAAAATGAAAGATCAAGTAACAAAATGCAGTATTCACATTAAATGCACATGTCAAATTAACCAATCGGGGTAGTCTATAAATATGAATTAACCCGTTCAAGCAAGCGGGTCGGGTCGAATGTAAAGTAAAGGTGTAGACTACCATTCGCACTCAAACAAGATATATCAGTAAAATACCACATATAATAAATACTGAAACAGAAATTGGTATAAATGAACTCGGTTGTTACATTATACCCAACTACAAAAGGAATTTCGTCCTCGAAATTCCAAGAACAAGAAAGGATAAACGAACAATCATGCTACAAGAATAGATGGGGAAACTTCTGCCGAATTTCATCTTCTCGTTCCCAAGTTGACTCTCCATATGAGTGGTTACCCCAAGAAACCAGTACAAGAGGGATAACTTTGTTCTTAAGAATCTTTTCTCTTCGATCCACAATCGATACCGGTCGCTCCTCGAAAGTCAAATCTTCTCGTACAGTCAGCTCCGAATGATCCAACACATGTGTTTCGTCTCGAACATATTTACGGAGTTGAGATACATGAAACACATCATGAACATTCGCCAAGGATTGCGGTAACGCCAATCGATACGCCACTTCTCCAACACGCTCCAAAATCTCAAAAGGTCCAACGAATCGAGGACTAAGCTTTCCTCGACTTCCGAAACGGATCACCCCTCTAGTCGGTGATATCTTCAAGAAAACCAAATCACCCATGGCGAACTCTAGAGGTATTCTTGACGTATCTGCCCAACTCTTCTGTCGGTCTTGTGCTGCTCTCATATGATTCCGGATGGTGTTAACTTTCTCAACTGTCTGCACAACCAAATCTGGTCCCAACAATCTTCGTTCACCGACATCGTCCCAACAAACAGGTGAACGACACTTGCGACCATATAAAGCTTCGAATGGAGCCATCTGTATAGTCGCCTGTAAACTGTTGTTATAAGAAAACTCCACCAAATGCAGATGATCCTCCCATGAACCCTTGAAGTCCAACATGCAAGCTCTCAACGTATCTTCAAGAGTTTGGATCGTTCTCTCCGACTGGCCATCTGTCTGAGGATGATAAGCTGTGCTAAACTTCAATCGAGTCCACAAACTTTGCTGTAAGCTCCTCCAAAAGTGTGATAAGAAACGAGTGTCACGGTCGGACACGATTCTCACTAGTATTCCATGCAATCTTACAATCTCCTGCATGTACCGTTCTGCCAAAGTTTCTGTTGATTGATGTCACGGCCCGAAAGTACGGAACATGACCGGCACTTAAACTACGAACGTCTCGAGGCGTACGTAATCTAAGTAAGCCGAAAACCCAGAAATCCAAACCAAGAAAAGTAGTAGAGTGAAGGAAAACCAATTTAAATCAAGTAGTTTTAATAGCATAAGCCGAATTATGCGTTTTTTTTAAAACATCAAATATTTCCTGAAAATTTCGGCAGAATCTCCTTTGTAAATACTGCCCCCCAAACGGGATACAACATGAATAGTATACGAAATCAATAAAAGGCATCCCCAAGCGGGAGCTAGCTCTTCGTCAATCGACGGTCATAACCACACAAGCAATATAATATACAACGCCAAAGGCGAGGATCAAAACTCAAAAGGAAACTAAAAACAGCAAGAAATCCATAGAAATACAACGCGCGACTCTAAGGTCGAAGGAATAAACATCACTGGTCTCTATCTCAAAATAAATACATGTTTGGTTGATGGAACTTCTAGATACAACTGAATAATAATATACAATGTATAATGATGGGTACGATACAAATAAACCCACCTACTAGCAAGTCACCCGAAAGAAGCAGTGCCAGCAAAGCCGTAATGAAACCTGTACGGCAAAACCTGCAAGAAACTGTGGCACAACGGGGGTGAGTTGCCAACTCGTGAGTAGAAAAACATCTACGAACAGAAATCGCATGAACAACACAATCCTAGGTCATACGATCATAATATATCCTCAAATATAACCAGCAGCCTAAACAATGGCTAGGGTAAATATCTAACCCAAGTGTAATCCCATATGCCCGTGTCCGTGCCTCAGGTAGCAATATATCATATGGATGATGTATGAATGCTTGAGAACAGAATACATGTACTAAAGAAACTGCTTTCATAATTTAGTGAGATTTCCTTTGTATTCTTAAAATGAGGTATCATAAATGAAATCAACATAAACAGTGTCTAGCATCGACACAAAACATAAATCTCAATGTCTCAAAATCTCAGGCTCCGGCTATCCGGACTGGCCTGTATCATCAAATCTCAGTACCTCAATATCTTTAAAATCTCAATGTCTCAATCTCAATATCTAGGGCGCCGTCAGTCCAGACCGGCCCCTACCATCCATCTCAAGACTATGACGGTATCCTCCGGATATCCGACGCGTCGGGTAAAATCACCGGTCGGTAGTGCTCCCCTGCCAGGCTCAACGCCATCATCTGCGATCCTCTTTCCCCGGGGTACCGCACCGGGTCCACCATGTACCCGAAACGGTTCCTCCACTCCTCGAACTCGGGTCTCGAAATCCATCAGCAAACTCATGGTGGACGACTCATACATCATGGGAAAACCGCACTTTTTATTTAAAAGAGAGAGAAGAAGTTTTTTTTTATGTTTTTGCGGTTTTCCTCCAAATCCAAGAAATCTAATGAAATCCGAATCCAAATCATCAATAGCACGTAAAACCATGAATATAAGCATTAAAATCTATGAATGCGACATAACAATGAATAACAGTATGCATGAAGTGACAAGTAATAACTACAATGTCTAAACTGGCATATAAGGCAGGTACACTAATATCATGCCAAACTACTAACTAACAAGCTAAGTCAAGCAATAATATTTTCTAAGGTGTACGTGACATGGAAATTACCGATGAAGATGTGTATGAGCCGGCAAGTAAGTGTACGTGGTACATACGCATCATCGGTAATGGTGCTGGTGTCCTAATAGCATAATATCAACAATGCAATATGAAATAGCAATGTAAGTATGCGATGCGGGGCGAACAGAAATAATGAGCGGGAGCTAAATACTAGACACAACGGTAACTAATCTGCATTTAATATATATATATATATGTCATACTATGGTGCCATTTGAAATAACACAAATCGTGGGGTTTTGGAAATAAGGGCTACGGTGTTTTTAAGAAAAGATACGCCTTTTGAAATATCCGTAGAATCCATTGACCTGTCTTTTAAAATACCCACGATCCGTTAGTTTTGAAATAGGTAGGAGTCTAATCTAATTTAACAACTGCACTAAACTATACGGCTGAACTAACAAGCTGAACTACAGGTAAGGAAACCGTCTAACATTTGAGTCGATACATATACATACCTGTATATATATAGTCAGTGATCTCGCTTCAATAATATCATATCCGATACCATATCTATAATCAGACATCCCAAGTCAAGAGTGCGGATCAATCATCAATATATAGCTCGTACGTAAATCCGTCGTACGGCATCCCCAAATCTGGGTACGGGTCAATATCACATTATTCATCTGGTATCCTCTTTATCCAAGATCATAATCTTGGTACTGATCTACGTCTAATACGATACTAATATCATCAATATAGTCATGATCTGACTGCTGATCTACAGCCTCAAACAAACCGATATCATCATCATATATCGTAATAAAGAGGTATACATCGCCTAATGTGACTTATTATAAATATCTTAATATATCTTATCTCATATCACGATCACATGTCAACCATTCAATGTATAACACTATTCACATGTAACGTCTGTTAGTGTATATGCCCTAGAGGCCATTCCTGTATCATACTAGTTTGTATATTACTTGATGGAAGCTTGGGATATTCACAGATGTATAGACAATCTTGCTCAATATAGTAGTATGCTACTTAGTTTGTCTCTGCTTTAATGTGTACATGTGTGTTTCTTTATTGTATCACCTATACGCATTAGTAGAGCCCTTAGGATCTTTGCTTGATTACCGGCGTTGTGATGGCGATCACACTCGTTGGAGCTGGGTAATCCACAAGCTCATCCTTATACACGTCCCTAGTCGTGGGATTATCGAGACAGGGCATCGATACTCCGGAGTAGACTAGCGTATGCGCTTCTCATCCCAGCACGGGAGACGGTCTGTCCCACAGCCGTCAGTATGTCGTACTTGAGATAGAATGCGGGTGCTCGTTAGGTTACGAGTACACTGGACAGGACTCATCGGGAACTGATGGTTGGTATTATACCTATCGTCAGTTATCAGTTCCCAGGTGACATGAGTACAGCTTAGTCCGCTGACTTGACACTGTCACTTCGCCTCGAGTGTGTTCCCACTGTTCTTTGATTACTACCCTACCACGGCTCTACTGAGTCATGCAAACAGGTAGTAGTTGGGTGCAGTGCCGAAGCACTTGGAGGCAGTGACGGTTAGACAGGATTCGTCTCTCCCGGTATTGGGGGTTGACATCGCGCTGTGTCTAGGAGAGCCATTACACGAGTAGTCCCTGGCCAGGGCAAGCGAGATATACTGGTAGGTTTCCAGTGTTATCTCAGGGTGTTCTGGGCTTCACTCCGACACGACTTGTACCGCTATTAGGGGACTGACGTTTACCGCCCCCTAGGCCCGCCATGCGATGTATCAGACGAACAGACCGGACTGTACGGAGATTGTCACATACAGGCTCAGTAGGAGTTCGGATGGGTGTACCTCATCGGCCTTCTTATCGACATCTACCTGGGGACCGTTACGTACAGCTAGTGCCGCTTGCGGTCTGTGGTTAAACCCACTGCCAGCGTAGTGTCGAGTCTTTAGAGTCCCACACAGAGAGTTTCCCTGCACTGAGCGAAACGTGTAGAGGCCGTATGGTTTTACGGCAGGGCTGCGATCACTTACGTACACTTGTGTGCGTGTGGTGTTCAGGCAGGCAATACTAGTGGGCTTTGGTTTAAGCCAGATCCTAGTATTGCACAGATGGATTTGATTTGTCTTCTGTGCATTCGCATTCTACGGAATGCGGATGGGGGTGTGTATGCACAGTTTTGAGGAGCGATGAAGGAGGAGGTGCCCCATTAGGGTTTTGGCAGTTGGTTCGGCCAAAACCGTAATATGGCACACTCGTTAGGGTTTTGACAGTTCGTTTGGTCAAAACCGTTATGAGCCGGAGACATTGTTTACTAATCCTTTTAGTGATAGATTTATGATGGCTAATTGCATTGACCACTTGGATCTCTCTTGACTTTGTTGACCCGTTGACCGTGTTGACCATTGACCTTCAAGAGAGATCCACACTCTTCTTTCATTTTCTTTTTATTTCTTGTGTTATGATAATAGTCAATTCAATGTGCCATCAATTTCTATCATGATAGGATTAGTAATGATGATTTTGTGTATTATTGGAACCATGGTTCATTTCTTTTGGTTTAATCTTTTCATTATTCTCTTCTCATTCTCTCTCTTGAAGTGAGAAGAAAAAGAAAAGCTCCATGGTTGCTAAGTTTCTCCTTCTTCTTCCTCCTCTTGATCTCATCTTTTGATCTCATGTGTTGAGAGAAAAAGATCCCACAAAGACAAACACATCCATACATTTCCTCTACACAACCTAGGGCTTCTAGATTGGCAATCTCTTTGCCCTAGTTACCTCGGCTCGAGGTGGAGCTCGGTGTACATCTCTCGGGTGGATCGTCTTCGACTCAAGGAGGCCGCGGAGGTGACCAAAGTCCGGATCAAGCCTCGGAGCAAGTAAGGAGAAGAACAACAAGAAGAGAAGGAGTACAAGTTGAGGTATAACCCCTAACCGAGTAGATAAATCTCTAGTTAGGATGCTAGTGTATTGTTTAGTAAAGATCCGGCTTTTACGGTCCATGTTATAAAGTCCAGAAAATTTTTTTTTTTACCGTTTCCGCAACCCCGAAAGCACCGGGAGAGGTAACGTGGGCCTAACAGTGGTATCAGAGCCTAACTAAAAACACCCTAGCAAGTTAGCAAGGTATTTAGAATGTCGACCGAACGAAAAAACCGAAAAACACCCCGGAAACCCTGAGTTTCTGCCTATTTTTTTTTCTGCTCAAAAATTAATAAATCATGTCTTAAAAATCGGCTCAGGCTTTTCTTAGAACAGGCAAGAAAAATGATCGCACAAGTTGACCAACTCACCGCGGTTCCGCGGCCGAGTTGACTCAGCCGTAGATCATTTTTGTTGCAGTTTGTTTCTGGTGAGTTTTTGGGATTTTTGGTATATGACTTTTCTGCCCAGATTTTCCAGAAAGCAAAATTTGTTTTTGGGGCTCAAAAATCCGTATTTTTGGTCGATGTTCTGTAGACTTTGGCTAATGGTTATATCTGTAATGTTATATGTGTATTGAACGTCTACTAATCGCTATACGTCGATTAGTGGGGGTTATACATATCTGTGATCTGTGTTGTTGATGGTATGTGTATATGAACTCGTTGGATTGTCGTGGATGAATAGCCGGGGTGGATGTGAGATGAGAGTTTCTTTTTCTTTCATTCATGTAATAAATTTGTAAATTGATGTAATATTATTTGTATGGCCGCACAACCGGGTCGGGGTTGTAGCCGTCATTGTATAATTCTTTTTACTGTTTTTGCTCCTAGGATAGACCCATGGAGGGGGTGCACAAACTACCGGGTATCTCGAAGTGCCGAGTGGCCTACTCACGGCGTTGAGGGAGGTTGCTTCGCTTCGGGTACTTGGCGGGTAGTTTGCCGCACCCGTAGGGGTCTTGGGTGGGGTATTGGCTATTCATCGCGACCGTGTAATCCGCTTTTCGTTGCAGGCTCGAACGAATCGCGGGATCTTAGTATATCCAAAGTGTTCATCTGTGATCTGGATTGGCTATCATTGCTATATTTCTATATATAATAACTATTTAGGCGTTGCTTATGTTTTTCAGCCGCGTTAGCCCAGCCCCCGCTCTGTCGTTAGTTAAGTAACCTAACGGGTGATGACGGGGCCCCGTGGCGAATGCGAATGGCATAAGCGTACGTCATATTTTGGTTGTTTTCTGCAATGGTAGGATTTAAATGATGGGACGTATTAAAAGAACTAATGCAAGAAAATAAACCTAAAAGACGTTGTTGGAACAATTTTGCAAAAAAAAAGCTGTTATTGCAAAGACGTTCATTTTTGTTTTGCATCGAGGTATTCGGTTATGAATGCCCAACACCTCATTCGACGAGGCATGGGCCGAGATCCCCTAATCGGGAGTGACCCCTTGGACAAAAGTTTGCGTCAGAGTAATAACTTCACTATAGTCGATTAATTCTTGCTTTGCATCGAGGTATTCAGTTTGGAATACCCTGCACCTCATTCGACGAGGAAAGAGCCGAGATCCCTTCACAGGGAGTGACCTCTTTAGCAAAAGTTTTTCGCCACTATATTTTCAAAAAGTGTATCACGTTCCTTCAACGATATCAAGTTCATTACGTTAACGGGTTTTCGCCAAAACCCAGCCGTAGCCCTCCGTCATTTACCGAGTATTCGTGCTGCGTTTGTTGACTGTGTCAAGGCGCAGTGAACGGTAGCTGAGTATTGCTTATCTGCTGGATACAATGTGATTGGTTAGGACAGTCGTGTAACCTTGTTGACTGTGTCAAGGGTTATGCGGGTGGGTTTAATGCAATCAAGATAATGACGGGTTGAACTTGAGTAGGACCCTTTGATTTGTTGACTGTGTCAAGGTCACTTGGGTCCTAGGGGCAAAAACCACATCGGGAGTTTCAAAAGTACTGAAACTTGCTAGTGTTGCATACCATTTGGAGTGTGATGATTTTGGTAGGATTCCTTCAGTTTTGTCACGCGATGATATTTGGATCCCGATCCTACTGTGAGTATATGCTACTCCTCGGGAACTTTCTTGCTTAACGATCAATGCTATAAACTAAGTAGGTGTGTAGAAAGGTGTTAGCGGGGCTACGCCCACAGGGAAAAGAGGTTACTTAATTAAGGAACTTCACGAAAGCGTTGGAAAACCTCCCTCGAAATACCAACACTGGCCTGGCTGAACGGTTAAGCAAGAATTGTACGGTGAGATTGATCCCGACTAATTCTTCCTTTATGGTTTGAGGAGGGATTCGAGAGACAGTAGGAGCCATCCTGTTTAGATAAATTAAAAACCAATCTAAACTTGCAAGAGCGCACGCTGAGTGTTTCTTTTCTCTCTCTCCAGGTAGCAACCATTTCACGCCCTAATCAAGATAATAAAATGTATCGCTTGACCGATCCGAATTCTTATTCGGGGCTGGGGAACGTTGGTTCAGCTCTAACTTATGACAACAGTCATAAGTATGAGCAAGGGAAAGGGGATTGTATGGATTCCCAGGATACCCAGTTGAAGAAGAAGCATGGTTTTGCATCTACTTCAGGTTTTCTTGTAATTGAGAACTGTTTTACGGTCAGCCCTACCTCCTGGGTACTTGATACCGGATCAGGATCTCATATCTGTAATTTATTGCAGGGACTGAGAAAAAGTAGGAAAGTTGTACCGGGTGATATGTCGCTCAGAGTAGCGAACGGAGCACAAGTTAATGCGGCAGCCGTCGGTGAATATCACCTAGTTTTGCCAAATGGCAAGACTATGATTTTGAACGATTGCTACTATGTACCTTCCATGGTTTGCAACATCATATCAGTTTCTTTACTCGATAAAGATGGATATAACTTTGTTCTTGATAGAAATATCATGAACATTTACCTTCATAAGGTACTGGTTGCAGAGGGTACACTGTGTAATGGTATCTACGTTCTAAATCAGAATACAGTTCTCAATGTACAAAACACACGCAAGAGGAAGAATTCAGATACGAATGATTCCTACTTGTGGCATTGTAGACTTGGTCATATCGGAGAGAAAAGACTGAGTAAGTTGCATAAAGATGGACTCTTGAATACGTTCGAGTTTTCATCCTATGAAACTTGTCAGTCTTGTCTCAAAGGGAAGATGACCAAATCTCCGTTCACCGGACATGGAGAAAGAGCAGCAGAGCTCTTGGGACTCGTACATAGTGATGTATGTGGTCCGATGTCTATACATGCAAGGGGTGGGTTCTCGTTCTTCATCACATTCACTGACGATCTCTCTAGGTTCGGATATGTGTATCTGATGAAACACAAATCTGAAGCTTTTGAGAAATTCAAGGAATTCAGAAACGAAGTAGAGAACCAGACTGGCAAAAGTATCAAGATCCTCCGGTCTGACAGGGGAGGGGAGTACTTAAGCACGGAATTCCTAGATTACTTAAAAGAGAATGGCATTCTCTCTCAGCTCACTCCTCCTTATACACCACAGCACAACGGCGTTTCGGAGCGGAGGAATCGTACCCTATTGGATATGGTTCGCTCCATGATGAGTAGTGCTGAGTTGCCTCTTTCATTCTGGGGATATGCACTTCAAACTGCAGCACATCTATTGAATCAAGTTCCATCCAAATCCGTGCCTAAGACTCCGTATGAAATATGGAGTGGTAAAAGTTTGTATCTTAAACGTATTAAGATTTGGGGTTGCCCAGCTTATGTCAAAAAGCAGAACCCAGACAAACTTGAGGCAGGGCAGTTTTGTGTAAGTTTGTGGGATACCCAAAAGATTTAAGTGGGTATCTGTTCTACCATGCAGAGGAACAGAAGATAATTGTTTCAAGAAATGCCACATTTTTAGAAAAAGAATTTCTTGTTAAAAATATAAGTGGCAGCACGGTAGAACTGGATGAAATTCCAGAAACACAAGCTTTAACAAAAGATTTGGTGGAACCGCTAGATTCAGTTACAACCAACGAACCTCAGCCACTCCGCAGATCTGGTAGGATTTCTCGTCCGCCCGAGAGATACTACGGTTTTCTCATAGACGGGGATCGAGAGGATTGCATCTTGGAAGAAGATGACCCTACCAGTTTCAGGCAGGCCATTATCAGTAGGGACTCTGATAAGTGGCAGGAAGCAATGCAATCCGAAATGGAGTCCATGTATGCCAATAAAGTGTGGACCTTAGATATTGCTCCACCTGGGGTAAAACCCGTTGGATGCAAATGGATCTACAAAAGGAAACTTGGTGTAGATGGGCAGGTGGAAACCTATAAGGCTAGACTCGTTGCAAAAGGTTTTCGTCAAAGACCTGGTTTGGACTATGACGAAACTTTTTCTCCGGTGGCTATGCTCAAATCCATTCGGATCCTACTTGCCATTGCTGCCTTCCATGACTATGAAATCTGGCAGATGGATGTTAAAACGGCTTTCCTAAACGGTTGTTTGGAAGAGTGCGTTTACATGGATCAACCAGAAGGTTTCATAGACAGTGGGAGCAGCGGAAAGGTGTGCAAGTTGCTTAAATCCATTTATGGATTAAAGCAGGCATCGCGGAGCTGGAACATCTGTTTTGATGAGGCAATCAAGGAATTTGATTTCATCAAGAACAAGGATGAACCTTGTGTCTATAAGAAGATTGTAGGACGAACTGTCGTATTCCTAGTCTTGTACGTGGACGACATTCTTTTGATAGGAAATGACATTCCTATGCTACAATCGGTCAAGCTATTTTTGTCACAAAGGTTCTCCATGAAGGACCTGGGTGATGCCTCGTACATTCTGGGGATCAAGATCTATAGAGATAGATCCAAGAGACTACTGGGACTTTCGCAGTCCAGGTACATAGAGACCGTACTAAAGAGATTTAGTATGGAGGATTCCAAGCGCGGTAACATACCCGCATTGCACGGAATTACCCTCTCCAAGAAGATGTCTCCTAAGACTGACGAGGAGAGGGTTCGCATGAGCACTATACCCTACGCTTCGGCGGTAGGATCTATAATGTATGCGATGCTATGTACAAGACCAGATGTAGCTTACGCGCTAAGCACGGTAAGCCGGTATCAGTCAGACCCAGGTGAGGACCACTGGACAGTAGTGAAGAACATTCTCAAGTACCTGAGAAGGACTAAGGAGATGTTCCTGGTTTACGGTAATGGAGACCTCAGGGTCGAGTCCTTTACCGATTCAAGCTTCCAGAGTGACAAAGATGACAGCAAGTCTGTCTCGGGTTTTGTGTTTACCGTCAACGGAGGGGCAGTATGTTGGAGGAGTTCCAAACAGGATACCGTCGCAGACTCGACGATGGAGGCTGAATACATTGCTGCAAGCGATGCCGCAAAAGAGGCGGTCTGGATGAAGAAGTTCATTAGTGAACTTCAGGTGGTTCCGTCCATTGTTGACCCAATACCTTTGTATTGCGATAACAATGGGGCTATAGCTTTAGCGAAGGAACCAAGGTCCCATCAGAAATCCAGGCACATCTTAAGGCGGTATCACCTGATCAGGGAGATCATTGATCGCCAGGAGATCGAGGTGCGGAGAGTGGATACAAAAGACAACACGGCGGATCCATTCACGAAGGCCTTACCCCAGACTCAGTTCGAGCGGCTGATCGAGATGATAGGTCTTCGATACGCCAGTACATGGCCTTAGTGCAAGTGGGAGATTGTTAGTGTATATGCCCTAGAGGCCATTACTGTATCATACTAGTTTGTATATTACTTGATGGAAGCTTGGGATATTCACAGATGTATAGACAATCTTGCTCAATATAGTAGTATGCTACTTGGTTTGTCTCTGCTTTAATGTGTACATGTGTGTTTCTTTATTGTATCACCTATACGCATTAGTAGAGCCCTTAGGATCTTTGCTTGATTACCGGCGTTGTGATGGCGATCACACTCGTTGGAGCTGGGTAATCCACAAGCTCATCCTTATACACGTCCCTAGTCGTGGGATTATCGAGACAGGGCATCGATACTCCGGAGTAGACTAGCGTATGCGCTTCTCATCCCAGCACGGGAGACGGTCTGTCCCACAGCCGTCAGTATGTCGTACTTGAGATAGTATGCGGGTGCTCGTTAGGTTACGAGTACACTGGACAGGACTCGTCGGGAACTGATGGTTGGTATTATACCTATCGTCAGTTATCAGTTCCCAGGTGACATGAGTACAGCTTAGTCCGCTGACTTGACACTGTCACTTCGCTTCGAGTGTGTTCCCACTGTTCTTTGATTACTACCCTACCACGGCTCTACTGAGTCGTGCAAACAGGTAGTAGTTGGGTGCAGTCCCGAAGCACTTGGAGGCAGTGACGGTTAGACAGGATTCGTCTCTCCCGGTATTGGGGGTTGACATCGTGCTGTGTCTAGGAGAGCCATTACACGAGTAGTCCTTGGCCAGGGCAAGCGAGATATACTGGTAGGTTTCCAGTGTTATCTCAGGGTATTCTGGGCTTCACTCCGACACGACTTGTACCGCTATTAGGGGTCTGACGTTTACCGCCCCCTAGGCCCGCCATGCGATGTATCAGACGAACAGACCGGACTGTACGGAGATTGTCACATACAGGCTCAGTAGGAGTTCAGATGGGTGTACCTCATCGGCCTTCTTATCGACATTTACCTGGGGACCGTTACATACAGCTAGTGCCGCTTGCGGTCTGTGGTTAAACCCACTGCCAGCATAGTGTCGAGTCTTTAGAGTCCCATACAGAGAGTTTCCCTGCACTGAGCGAAACGTGTAGAGGCCGTATGGTTTTATGGCAGGGCTGCGATCACTTACGTACACTTGTGTGCGTGTGGTGTTCACGCAGGCAATACTAGTGGGCTTTGGTTTAAGCCAGATCCTAGTATTGCACAGATGGATTTGATTTGTCTTCTGTGCATTTGCATTCTACGGAATGCGGATGGGGGTGTGTATGCACAGTTTTGAGGAGCGATGAAGGAGGAGGTGCCCCATTAGGGTTTTGGCAGTTGGTTCGGCCAAAACCGTAATATGGCACACTCGTTAGGGTTTTGACAGTTCATTTGGTCAAAACCGTTATGAGCCGGAGACATTGTTTACTAATCCTTTTAGTGATAGATTTATGATGGCTAATTGCATTGACCATTTGACCACTTGGATCTCTCTTGACTTTGTTGACCCGTTGACCGTGTTGACCATTGACCTTCAAGAGAGATCCACACTCTTCTTTCATTTTCTTTTTATTTCTTGTGTTATGATAATAGTCAATTCAATGTGCCATCAATTTCTATCATGATAGGATTAGTAATGATGATTTTGTGTATTATTGGAACCATGGTTCATTTCTTTTGGTTTAATCTTTTCATTATTCTCTTCTCATTCTCTCTCTTGAAGTGAGAAGAAAAAGAAAAGCTCCATGGTTGCTAAGTTTCTCCTTCTTCTTCCTCCTCTTGATCTCATCTTTTGATCTCATGTGTTGAGAGAAAAAGATCCCACAAAGACAAACACATCCATACATCTCCTCTACACAACCTAGGGCTTCTAGATTGGCAATCTCTTTGCCCTAGTTACCTCGGCTCGAGGTGGAGCTCGGTATACATCTCTCGGGTGGATCGTCTTCGACTCAAGGAGGCCGCGGAGGTGACCAAAGTCCGGATCAAGCCTCGGAGCAAGCAAGGAGAAGAACAACAAGAAGAGAAGGAGTACAAGTTGAGGTATAACCCCTAACCGAGTAGATAAATCTCTAGTCAGGATGCTAGTGTATTGTTTAGTAAAGATCCGGCTTTTACGGTCCATGTTACCAAGTCCAGAAAAATTTTTGTTTTACCGTTTCCGCAACCCCGAAAGTACCGAGAGAGGTAACGTGGACCTAACAACGTCATCCCAAGATCCGCTATAATATCAGGACGTATCTCAAGTACGAATCCTGCCATATCACCGTTCTCGCGGTCTCAATCTATTCTTATCGACTCATCTCAAATCCCAAATACTATCCTCAAATCCAATATATGAACACATAGTTCCATACCCATGTGAACACATAACAATATAACCCCATATAAGCACATATGAAAGAAGAATGTATGCAAGTATGGGTGTGAGTGTGTAAATGTGACGCAACCTCTACTCTAGGGTCTCGCAACACTAAACCTATCCAATCACACCTAAAATCTATCCTTATCATAAATAAACTCAACAATATAATCAATATATATGTGTGTATACGTATTCGTATACATCACCACGAACTGCGGGGGTGCTATACGCCATCCACCCGACTTCTCCCCGTAGATATAAATCTACTCACCTGGTCCTCACTCGCCGGTGCCGACGTCGCCACGCGCTTGCTTGTCGTCTCGAAGTCCACATGGGGTACCTACATATCATAATGCACCGTATCGCATTAAAATCCGACTCATGACCAAAACGACACACGAATCCCACATAGGTCAAAACCTATGGTTTGCTTTCACAAATCAACCAAAAACCCTCGACATCGGCGTACAAACGTCGAGTGATCGCGAAAAACTCAAACGCACCAATCGTGGTTTCAAAACTCACTAATTATATAGGAAATAGGTTTTAATTCATCAAGACCATGAAAGTAAACAAATCGTTTTATTTCCCAAAAATCTAGTTAGCGGTCGTTAACCGTTTTAATACAAATCTTGATGTTTAAACGAAACTAATAGCCATAATATTTACTAAATATCATAACTAGGTTATATAAACCCTTACTAGATTTTATTCTAATCAATTTTCATTGAATTCAACATTTTAGTTTGCAAAATACCCAAATTTAACACAATAAAAGCAAAAATTTGTAAACTAGTAACTAAATTAGTCTTGGCATTCCATTAACATGTTAATCTCCATATGAAAACAACAATCAAATGATAAAAACCTTCACTAAAATTTTATCACACACACACACACACACACACATATATATTACAAAAACCTAGTTTGCATAAACATGTGATTTAGACAAATTCTCAAGTAACAAATTTTAAATTTAGCAACAAGATTTTCATTTTGCATGTCTTGAGTGTAAGAATACACATCATAACCATAAACAATTTATCAAAAACCTAGCTTCCCATTCAACCCATCTCTTTTTAATTTTCAACTTGAAAATTAAACCAATCTAGATGCTTAATTAAGTTGATTACAACAACCTTTAACAAGGTAACACTTGGAGTAAGATTATACCTCACAAATGTAGATCTATCTTGCAAAAATCTTAGCCTCCAACAATGGTTTCATGTTCCAAGATCCATGCTTGATTGATCCAAGAATGATGGATAGGGTTAAATGATGAATTTATGTGACATTGTGATGATTTTTGAGGCAAAAATGAAGGATTTTGGAGTGAAAAGTGTTAGTTATATGTATGCCTTAGAGGCCATTACTGTACATAGGATGTATACTGTAGTGGATGCTGGGACATATATAGGGAGGACTTTCTTGCTCGACATGATAGTATGCTATCTGGTTGAACTTTACCTTAACGTGTATATTGATTGTCTCTCTGTTACATGTTGGTAAAGCCCTTAGGATGTGTGCTTGACTACCTGGACTATGATGCGGATCATACTAGTGGGGACATGGTAGTCCATAAGTACATCCTTCAAAGTCCCTAGTCGTGGGTGTATCAAGACGGGGCATCGATATACCAGAGTAGACTAGCGTGTAGCTTCTCGACCCATACAGATGGGCGATGGATGATCCCATATCCATTGGTGTTTGACATCAGAGATGATATACGGGTGCTCAGTAAAGACTGGGTACACTGGACGGACTCGCCGAGAACTCCCAGATGGTATTATACCTCACGTCAGATGGCAGTTCTCAGGTGACACTGGTACAGAGTAGTCTGTTGACCCGAGATCGTCATAGAGTCTTGTGTGGTTCCCACTGTGCTTTGATTTCCATCTTACCACGTCCAAGAGGGCGTGCAAAACGGTGGTTTTTGGGTACAGTCCCGAGTCACATGGAAGCAATGAGCGATAGGAGGGGATTCGTCTCTCCCGGTATAGGGAGTTGATGTTGCGCTGTGTTCGATTGGCTATAACAGGAAATCCCTGGCCAGGGTTGCTGAGATTTACTGGTAAGTGTTACCAGTAGTTTCTCGAACAGTTATAGACCTCATATCGACACGACTTATTGAGCTATTGGGGTCTGACGTTTACCACCCCTAGGCGAGATATGCGACATATCAGACGATCAGACCGGACTGTACGGTAGTGTTACTGGTCGGATTCACTGGAGTGTGAGCGGGCTTGCTCGTCGATCTTCAGATCGCTCAATACCCGGGTGGCCGTTACGTTTAGCAGACCGCTTGCGGCTTGTGGGTGTTTGATATGATCATCGCCTGCTGCCGGCGTATTGACGAGTCTTTAGAGTCCTACACAGAGGTTTCCTGGCTCAAGCGAAACGAAATAGGAGCGCATATGAGATATGTGCGGGACCGAGAATAATACGTGTATGTGATACCGTATTACATTCTCGCGATGAATGTATCGGAAAGGTTGTATGCGATATAACCTAGTTACCGATTCAAGCGTTGATTCGATAAGCCGATACATTGAATACTAGTCGGTTGTGTGCGACATGACCGGATCATTGAATCAGGTGTTGATTTAATGATTTAATGCATAATTATATATTTGATATGTTACTTTGCACTAACTAGTATTGGTTCACTTTAAACGGATTTTCTCACTTGGATTGTGCATATTGTATATGTGATATATTTTTGTGCACTTGTATGTATCATGTTTGATGATGCATGCTAACTTGTGTTTTGTGTGAAGATTAAACCATGGTTGTGAGAGTGGTTAGGGTTTTATTTTCCATTACTTATTTATTCATTTATTTATTTGTTTATACATTTTGGAAAATAAATGGAAAAGAGAAAAGAATGGTGGCTTTATTTGTTCTTTAGTTGAAGCTTCATGAAGCTTTGATAAAGTCAACCATTCTTATCTCATCCTTAACCCTAACCATTCCCACTAACCCTAGTTTAGTCTCTACACTTGACCATGGTTAATTTTATGATAAGAATTCATTTTCTTTTCTTTTTCAATTAACTTATCATATCATTTTCTTCTTCTTCTTCCTTGAACTCAAGAAGAAAAGCTTAGGTCATCAATGGTGATTGATGATAAAGAGTGAGAAATCCAATTCTAAATTGAACCCACTTCCTATTTCTTCATCCTCTACCTCTTGCCAAGTAGTAGAGTGTGTTTACTTCACAAGTTTCTTGACTTGGTGAAGTTGTGAGCTTGATCTAGCGATGCCTCGACGTAGATCATCTTCGGTATGGACATCGACGACCTAGCTCCCTTTTTCTCCGACGAAGCCGACTCTAGAGCCCGGATTTGATTTGGACAGCAGAGAGGACCTCGTTGCGGAGCTATGAAGGTGGAGCACCGGATCTACAAAGGTTGTATTTCCGTTAAACTTTTAGTTAAGTGTTAACTAGTTAGTTTTTCTCCTAGACATCTAGCCGACGATCCGTAGTTTAGGATTTGTAGGCACCGTAAAATTTGAAATTGGCATGGTTGATGCCTTGTGAGACCTCACTAGGGTGCCTAGGAACCTTACAGTGGTATCAGAGCCTAGCTAGAGCCTTAGGCGAAGTCCAGACGGAATTCGAAGTCCGAACGAACCCGGAACCCCAAAACAAATATGCTCTCTGTACTTTTTCCGAGAATGCGGATTTTTGTGTATTAAAAATGCCTAAAAAATTCAATAAATAATTATAAGAATTACTGTGCAAACTCAGGTGAATAATTCATCAAACAGAGCGCGGAACCGCGGCAGAAGCCCAGCTTCTGCGGCGGTTCCGCGGCTAAGTGATGACGTCATCCTCCAAGATCTGCACAGTAACTCTTATTATTTTATGTTGGATTTTTTGGGAATTTTTAATACTTATTCAAGAGTTGAATTTTCTGCAGTTGTTTTGGGGATTCGGTGTTTCGATCGGGGTATCAAATTTTGTCTATTTGGCTTTCCGGATAAATTTTAGAATATGTTAAAAAGTTCGACCGGATATAAATACCCAATTTTTCCCCTGTCGGGAAATTTCCAAGTGTTGGATTTTTCCGAAGTTTAACGACGTTCTAAGTAGTGCAAGTAACGCGATGGTCCCTCTAGAAGACAACAAACCTTAACTCGATTATGTGACCGTCTTGAACCGCCCTTTGAACCTTCGGGTTTGGGGCAGTACGGCGTGCCACATGTGAGGCGTTGGCTTGACCCTTCTACGGCTGGACCGTTGGTACTGAGGTACGAACTGAATGTTGTTAGACTTATTTTATGTGTTGATCTGTATCGGGAAAAGTTGGGTGTTCGATTGTTTGATCGAAAAGTTTAACATTTTCTATTTATCCGGAATGTGATACAATAATTGGAATTCACAAGTAGTTATGTGATAACTAAATGAATGTTATAAACATAGCAGTTTAGTGTCACTTGATCGGTTGCCACGGAATTTTGATGTGATCAAAAGTCCGTCGCAATCACGTAGCGTACGCGGATACTCGCCGGGTAAACTTAATAGACAGCCTCACTCCATAGCCCCGACCAAGTGACTGTAGGAGAACCCCGTCGCCGAAAGCATCCCTCCGGGTGCTCGCGGTAGCGGTGTTCCGCCTTGGTGCACTTCGTCGACGGTATCAGGGGTGCGGCCGCCTACTAAAGTTTGCGACGAGCATTCGATCAGTTTTTCGGGAATCTTGTTGAATTACCCGACTTGATATTGAAAAGTGTTTTCGATTTTGAGACTAAAATGCGGGGTTTATAATTGTTAGGCATGTGATGTCTAAGGTATTCATTTAATTAGGCATGCGATGTCTATGCAGATTGCGGATTCCAACTGTTGTAGTTTTACACTTTCTTTTCTGTGACCGTAAGTGTAATATGTGATATCGCCGGTTTCGTTGCTATATGTCAACGACAATTGGGATGGACATATTTACTTACGTTGATGACATGTGATGTTATGTGTTGCTGGATATGTTATATTGGATCGTCGTGTTTGAATAGCCGGGGGTTTTTATGTGAGATGAGTGTTTTTCATTTTCATTCATGTAAAAACTTGTATGTAATATTATTTTATTGGGGCACTTCCAGGTTGCGGAAGTAGTCACCGTTTGTATATTATTTACTTTTCCGCACTAGGATAGACCCAAGGAGGAGGGCACAAGTAACCGGGTTCTGGAGTCCAGTGGGAGATCAACTCGAGGAGTCGAGTCCGGGTCTCCTAACTCTAGAATTGGTAGGGTTGCTTGCCGCTCTCGTAGGGGTCTAGGGGTGTGGGTTTGGCTATTCATCACGACCGTGGAATCTGTGTTTTATACTGGCTCGTATTGAAAACACGGACGTCCTAGTATATCCAATATTTCATATGATTCTTCTGCTGCGATATCTGTGATGTGATCATGAGATGTTCTGTGATAGATACAGTATATAGTATATATGATATATTATATAGACGTTACTTATGTTTTACACTCGTGCTAGCCCTGCCCCGCTCTGCCGTTAGTTACCTAACCTAACGGTGCACGAGGGGACATCGAGGCGAATGCGGATGGCATAAGTGTACGTCGTATTTATCTGTGATGATTAGGTACTTAAATGATGGGACTTCATTAATGTGATTAATGAAAATAAAAGAAACCTAAGATGTTGTAGAATCGAATTTCAAATTAAAACAGGTAGCTACAGTTCTTGCTTTGCACAGCGGTATATGTGATATATCCTGCACCTTATTCGATGAGGAAAGGACCGAGATCCCTTCACCGGGAGTGACTCCTTTAGCAATAACTGGCAGATGCTACACACTCGGTTTTTCTTTTGATTGCTTTTATGTGGTTTTGCTTTGCACAGCGATATATATGATATATCCCGCACCTCATTCGACGAGGAAAGGACCGACGATCCCTTCACCGGGAGTGACTCCTTTAGCAAAACTAGAAAAGCCTCAAAAGCACTCCATTTTAAAATTCATTCGATCCTACAACGATATCAAGTTCATTACGCAATAGGTTTTCAGAAAAACCTGTCGTAGCCCTCCGTCATTTCAGATAAGTTGTATATAGTATTCGTGCTGCATTTGTTGGCTTTCGTCAAGGTGCAGTGTGCGGTAGCTATATGCTGCTTATCTGCTAGCATACGATGCGATTGGATTAGGGTAGTCGTGCGGCTTTGTTGGCTTTCGTCAAGGGTCATGCGGGTGGGTTTAATTCGATCAAGAAATGTACGGGTTGAACTTGACTAGCGGGCTATGGTTTGTTGGCTTTCGTCAAGGTCATAGCACGTTAGGGGCAAAATATTATCGGGAATTTCAAGTGTTGAAATTTGCAATGAGATTGCATACCTTCTATGAGATAGTTGGATCCCGATACCCGCTGCGAGTAAGAGTTACTCCTGGGAGAGTTTTACATATTACAATTAGCCGATCAAGTAGGTGTCTAGAAAGGTGTTAACGAGGTTACGCCTCTGGGAAAACGAGGTTTACATTAATTAGGTTCGTGCGAAAGCACGGGGGACCTCCCTCAAAGTACCGACACTGGCCTGGCTGAAAGATTGGCGAACTTGTAGTGTGTAATTAATCCCGTCTAGTCTTTCCTTTTAGGGTTTGAAGGAAGATTTGATAAAAAGCAATGGGAGCCATCCTGATTAGATAAAATAATAACCAATCTATTCTTGACAGAGCGCACGCTGAGTGTTTTCTTCTCTCTCTCTCCAGGTAGCGACTATATCACGCCTTAATCAAGATAATAATATGGATGAATTGACCGAACCCGCTTGTTATACTGAGCTGGGGAACGTTGGTCCCGCTCCAACTTATAATTGTTATAAGACAGAGCAGGAAATAGGGGAATACCAGATTTCCTATGCCGCCCAAACGAAGAGAGTGCATGTTAATGCATCATCTTCGGGTGTGTTCATTATACAGAACTGTTTCTCAGTATCCTTTACGTCCTGGGTATGTGATACCAGATCAGGATCCCAGATATGTAATCTGTTACATAGGTCTACAGAAAGGTAGAGAACTGAGAACGGGTGATAAGTTTCATGAGGCAGAAAACGGGGCAAGAGTTGCAGCCAAGTCTGTCGGTCACTGTCACCCTGTATTACCGATACATTGATTCTGAATGAATGTTATTAGATACCGAACCTGATATACAAAATCATATCTGTCTCTTTATTAGTAAAGAAACGATAAATTTTGTATAGATGGATAATGTTTTGAACATTTCCTATAATCAAAAGTTGATCGGTTCAGGCACGTTATCTAAAAGCATTGATGTTCTAAATCAAACTACAGTTCTTAGTATACAGAACACACACAAGAGGAAGAGTTCAGAAATGAACGAATCCTTCTTGAGGTATTGTAGACTAGGTCAGATCAATGTGACCCGACTAGCTAGAGTTACATAAAGATGCATATTTAAATCAGTTTGAATTTACATCTTGTGAAACTCGCCAGTCATGTCACAAAGATAAGATGACCACAGCTCCGTTTACTGGAAACAGAGAAAGAGTTAGTGAACTCTTGGGATGATACATGTTGATGTATGTAGGTCCCCTGTCTACACATGCCAAGACCGGTTCTTTATACTTCATTACATTCTCTGATGATCTTTCGAGATTCAGACCTATGTTCCTGTTGAAACATGAGTCCGAACCTTTTGAGATATTCACAGAATATAAGTTAGAAGTAGAGAACCAGAATACGGGTATAAGTATTATGTCCTTTGATGAGATCAAGGAAGAGAATACTTGAGCACGGAAATTCCTGAACTATTCTAAAGGAGAATGAGATTCTCTCTCAGTATTACTCCTCCGTATACACCATAGCAGGATGGTATATCGGGGCGGAGCCATCACACCCTATATGATAAGGTGTGCTCTATGATGAGTACTACTGAGTTACCTATTTCCTTTTTGGGAGTTATGCACTTGAGAAGCTGCAAACCTATTGAATAGGGTTCTGATCAAATCAGTTGCCTACCACTTCATATGTGATATGGAAAGGGAAGAGCCCATGTCTTAAGCTAGTTAAGATTTGGGGTTGTCCGGCTTATGTCTAAAAGCAAAATCCGGACAAACTCGAGGCAAGATCTGTAATGTACAACTGGAAAGGTTCCAGCTATATAAACTGCAGCTGATGATTTGATAGAATCAAAGGATTCAGTAGATTCCAACGAACCTCAGCCTCTCCGCCGATCTAGTAGGGTTCCTCACCCACCTGAGAGATATTTCGGTTTCTCTATGACAGTGGGAGCGAGGATTGCATCATGAGATGATGACCCAACTAGTTTCGAGCTGGCCATCAGGAGTGAGACTCTGTAAGAATGGCTGGATGCTTAGCGATCTGAGATGGAATCCTTATACACCAACAAAGTATGGACTTTGGTTGCTATATCTGAAGGGTTAAATCCCCATCAGGAGCAAGTATATCTTGAGAAGATTACTTGGTGTACATCGAAAAGTTGAAACTTTCAAAGCTAGACTTGTTAAAAGTGTGCATCATTGACCAGGTGTGGATGATGATGAAACCTTTTCAAGTAGCTATGCTTAAGTCCATCCAGATCCTACTTGCCACGGCTACATACCATGACTACGATATCTGGTGGATGGGTGTCTTGACTGCTTTTCTAAATGATGATTTGGAAGAGAGCGTCTATAAGTACACAGCCAGAGGGCTTCGTAGACAGTGGGAGCAGCGGAAACGTGTGCAAGATGCTTTATAGGATAAAGCAGGCATCGCGGAGTTGGAACATCTGTTTTGATGGATTAGTCAAAGAAGTTGACATCATCAAAATGGTAGATGAACCTTGTATAAACAAAAAGGTAGTAGGGAGTATTGTGACGATCCTCGTAGAGTACGTGGATGACATACTCTTGATAGGGAAGGAGTTTCTTATGCTACGCTCGATCAATCTCCGCTTATCACAAAGATTCTCCGTGTAGGATCAAAGTGATACCTACTAAATCCTGGGGTTTTGGATCTATGAGATAGATCTAAATGGATGTTAGGAATCTCACTAGTAGTAGTGAGATGGTATCAATCGATCCTGGGGAGAATCACTGGAAAGGTTCCAGGGTGATAAAGACGACTGAATGTCAGTCACAGGCATTGTCTTTACCCTCAGTGAAGGGACGGTATGTTGGAAGAGTTCCAAGCTAGATACCGTGACATACTAGACGATAAAGGCAGGATAGATGCTACTTAAGATGCTACCAAAGAGACTGTTTGGGTGTATAATGGTTCATGAGATGAACTATGTTCCTCCCATTGTGTGACAATGGAGTTGTGGCTTATGCCAAGGAACGCCGGTCCCATCAGTGATCCGGACATATTCTAAGGCAGTATCACTTGATCATGGAGATGGTTGATCTCCAGGGAGATCGACGTTAGGAGAGTAGACCTAGAGGACAACACAGCGGATCCACTCACAAAGGCCTTTTCCCAGAGAGAGACTTTTATGGGATGGTTGAGTATGAGATACTGCAACCACTGCTACAGATGGCCCTAGTGCAAGTGGGAGATTGTTAGTTATATGTATGCCCTAGAGGCCATTACTGTACATAGGATGTATACTGTAGTGGATGCTGGGACATATATAGGGAGGACTTTCTTGCTCGACATGATAGTATGCTATCTGGTTGAACTTTACCTTAACGTGTATATTGATTGTCTCTCTGTTACATGTTGGTAAAGCCCTTAGGATGTGTGCTTGACTACCTGGACTATGATGCGGATCATACTAGTGGGGACATGGTAGTCCATAAGTACATCCTTCAAAGTCCCTAGTCGTGGGTGTATCAAGACGGGGCATCGATATACCAGAGTAGACTAGCGTGTAGCTTCTCGACCCATACAGATGGGCGATGGATGATCCCATATCCATTGGTGTTTGACATCAGAGATGATATACGGGTGCTCAGTAAAGACTGGGTACACTGGACGGACTCGCCGAGAACTCCCAGATGGTATTATACCTCACGTCAGATGGCAGTTCTCAGGTGACACTGGTACAGAGTAGTCTGTTGACCCGAGATCGTCATAGAGTCTTGTGTGGTTCCCACTGTGCTTTGATTTCCATCTTACCACGTCCAAGAGGGCGTGCAAAACGGTGGTTTTTGGGTACAGTCCCGAGTCACATGGAGGCAATGAGTGATAGGAGGGGATTCGTCTCTCCCGGTATAGGGAGTTGATGTTGCGCTGTGTTCGATTGGCTATAACAGGAAATCCCTGGCCAGGGTTGCTGAGATTTACTGGTAAGTGTTACCAGTAGTTTCTCGAACAGTTATAGACCTCATATCGACACGACTTATTGAGCTATTGGGGTCTAACGTTTACCACCCCTAGGCGAGATATGCGACATATCAGACGATCAGACCGGACTGTACGGTAGTGTTACTGGTCGGATTCACTGGAGTGTGAGCGGGCTTGCTCTTCGATCTTCAGATCGCTCAATACCCGGGTGGCCGTTACGTTTAGCAGACCGCTTGCGGCTTGTGGGTGTTTGATATGATCATCACCTGCTGCCGGCGTATTGACGAGTCTTTAGAGTCCTACACAGAGGTTTCCTGGCTCAAGCGAAACGAAATAGGAGCGCATATGAGATATGTGCGGGACCGAGAAAAATACGTGTATGTGATACCGTATTACATTCTCGCGATGAATGTATCGGAAAGGTTGTATGCGATATAACCTAGTTACCGATTCAAGCGTTGATTCGATAAGCCGATACATTGAATACTAGTCGGTTGTGTGCGACATGACCGGATCATTGAATCAAGTGTTGATTTAATGATTTAATGCATAATTATATATTTGATATGTTACTTTGCACTAACTAGTATTGGTTCACTTTAAACGGATTTTCTCACTTGGATTGTGCACATTGTATATGTGATATATTTTTGTGCACTTGTATGTATCATGTTTGATGATGCATGCTAACTTGTGTTTTGTGTGAAGATTAAACCATGGTTGTGAGAGTGGTTAGGGTTTTATTTTCCATTACTTATTTATTCATTTATTTATTTGTTTATACATTTTTGAAAATAAATGGAAAAGAGAAAAGAATGGTGGCTTTATTTGTTCTTTAGTTGAAGCTTCATGAAGCTTTGATAAAGTCAACCATTCTTATCTCATCCTTAACCCTAACCATTCCCACTAACCCTAGTTTAGTCTCTACACTTGACCATGGTTAATTTTATGATAAGAATTCATTTTCTTTTCTTTTTCAATTAACTTATCATATCATTTTCTTCTTCTTCTTCCTTGAACTCAAGAAGAAAAGCTTAGGTCATCAATGGTGATTGATGATAAAGAGTGAGAAATCCAATTCTAAATTGAACCCACTTCCTATTTCTTCATCCTCTACCTCTTGCCAAGTAGTAGAGTGTGTTTACTTCATAAGTTTCTTGACTTGGTGAAGTTGTGAGCTTGATCTAGCGATGCCTCGACGTAGATCATCTTCGGCATGGACATCGACGACCTAGCTCCCTTTTTCTCCGACGAAGCCGACTCTAGAGCCCGGATTTGATTTGGACAGCGGAGAGGACCTTGTTGCGGAGCTATGAAGGTGGAGCACCGGATCTACAAAGGTTGTATTTCCGTTAAACTTTTAGTTAAGTGTTAACTAGTTAGTTTTTCGCCTAGACATCTAGCCGACGATCCGTAGTTTAGGGTTTGTAGGCACCGTAAAATTTGAAATTGGCATGGTTGATGCCTTGTGAGACCTCACTAGGGTGCCTAGGAACCCTACAAAAAGGAGGTGGGGAAATTTGGGTGTTGCTCAATGGGAGGGCTCGGCTGCAACTTGGGAATGGGGAAAAGGGTATGAGGTGCATGCAAAATTCTAAGAAAACCCCCTCCAATTACATAAGTCAACACCCCATGCCTTCATGTTTAATCCTTCCTTTATTCTATTCTTTTTTTCCCATCATCTTGAAACTTGAAGTGGAAAAGTTTTGGGGGTAGCTTGGGGCTGTTTCGGCCAGGAAAAAGAGAGAGGAGAGAGAGTGTGGTGGTGTGGGTAAGTGTGTGGAATTGTCAAAGTCAAACCAATACCCATACCTCATTTAACAATTTCCTTTCATTTCCTTTGTTTTCTTTTCTTTTCTTTTCAAAACTTCAAGTGGGGAAAAAGGGAGTGGGGGCAGCTTGGGCTGCTGCTTTGGGGAGAGGAGAGAGGGTGTGGGTGAGTGTGGGTGATAGAAAAATGATAAATGTTATACCCCAATATCTATTTACACTAATTTCACCAAAACAGCCCTTTTTCTTCGATATTTTCTAAACCGTTTTGGCAAACGATTTCATTTCAGAAACAATATTTTGCATGCCTGTTTAGTGTGTCATGAATTATAAAATTTGTATCAACCCATTATAATTTTTAATTTTTCCTAATTAAATGTATTAGTGACGGCTTAAAATAATATTAAAATAAATAATTTCGGAAAATTTTTCAGAAAATTTGAAATTTCACCAGTGGCTCAATAAACACCAAATACTAGCAATTTCATAGATAGAATATGCATATTTAATTTTATAATAAAGATATTTGTATTTTGACTTTTTACAGAAAACCCTCTTATTTTACCGATTTTCCGAAATTTCACCGAAACGATTTTCAAAACGTTGCAATTGACCAACCCGAAAAGGAATGAAATGAGCTGCCTTGGTCAAACGATCAACAATCACCCAAACTGCATTGTTGCCTTTTGGACTCCGCGGTAGAGCTGTCACCAAATCCATGGTTATATGTTCCCACTTCTACTGAGGAATCGGAAGTGGTTGCAATAAACCAGCAACCCTTTGATATTCAGCCTTAACTTGCTGACACACCAAGCATTTTGCCATAAAGCGGGAAATCTCCCATTTCATGCCTTCCCACCAGAAATGTTGTCGTATATCTCGGTACATCTTCGTGCCTCCTGGATGTACGGAATATGCTGAACTGTGCGCCTCGTTCATAAGTTCTTCGCGAATATCCCCCTTTGGTACACACAAACGGCTACCATATCTCAACGAACCATCTTCATGGATCAGTAAGTCAGTTCGAAGTCCATCTTCAACCTGTTCTCGAAACTTTTGCAATCTAGGGTCCTGCGACTGCGCTGCTTTAATGTTCTCGATCAACGACGAATGTACCTGCAGCTGCATCAACTGTCCCGAAGAAAGCGGTAGCACAACCTCCAAATCAAATCTTCGAAATTCTTCAATGAGTTCCTTCTGTGCAGCCAACGTCTGAATTGCTGGTAACCGACTGAGCGCATCCGGCACGACATTAATTTTCCTCGGATGGTACTTAAGATCGAGATCGTAGTCAGCCATCAGCTCCAACCATCTGCGCTGCCTCATATTAAGCTCCTTCTGCGTGAACACATACTTCAAACTTTTATGATCGGTGAAAACCTCGACCCTTTCGCCCAAAAGGCAGTGTCTCCAAATCTTCAAAGCGAAGATCACAGCTGCAATCTCTAAGTCATGAGTTAGGTAATTCTTCTCATGGGTCTTCAAATGTCTCGATGCGTACGCTATAACCTTCCCATGCTGCATCAAAACACATCCCAATCCTTTCCCAGATGCGTCGCTGTGAATTACCAATCCTCCGGAACTGTCTGGCATGGTCAGAATAAGAGCGGTTATCAATTTCTGCTTCAACGCCTCAAAAGCTGACGCACACCTATCCGTCCACAAAAATGGTACCTCCTTGCGCGTAAGCTTGGTCAACGGCTCCGCCGGACGAGCAAAGTTCTCCACGAATCTTCTGTAATACCCGCCGAGTCTAAGAAAGCTTCTTATCTCCGCAACATTCTTCGAAATCGGCTAATCTCGAACTGCTACAATCTTTTCGGGATCAACAACGATTCCGTCGCCAGACACGACATGCCCCAAAAACTTTACTTCTTCCAGCCAAAACTCGCACTTGCTCATTTTTGCATATAATTTTTCTTGTCTCAACATCTGCAGTGTGATCTTCAAATGTTCTGCATGCTCTTCAAAACTCTTCGAGTAGACCAGAATATCATCAATGAACACCATAATAAACTGGTCCAAGAATGGTGAAAAGATTCGGTTCATCAAGTCCATGAATATCGCCGGTGCATTTGTTACTCTGAAGGGCATCACTAAGTACTCGTAATGTCCATACCGAGTTCGGAACGCCGTCTTGCAAATATCTTCTGTTTTCACTCGGACCTGATGATATCCGGATCGCAAATCCAGTTTCGAGAATACCCTCGCGTCACTAAGCTGCTCAAATAATTCGCTAATGCGAGGGATCGGGTACTTGTTCTTAATAGTCACCCGGTTTAATTCTCGATAATCGATGCACATTCTCCTTGTGCCATCTTTCTTCTTGACTAGAAGAACTGGTGCTCCCTAAGGCGAGTTACTGCTTCGAATCCAAACCTTCTCAAGTAATTCAGTAACCTGCTTCTTAACTTCTTCCAACTCTACTGGTGCCATTGGATAGTACGCTTTAGAGACGGGCGCTGCACCAGGAACAAGATCAATCGCGAACTCCACGTCTCGATTCGGCAGTAAACCTGATATGTCTTCAAACACGTCCATGAAATCTGGAACAACAGCTGTCGTTTCATCTTGAGCAACCTCCATCGACGAAAGAACATTAGCTGTCGGCCTAGCCCTAAATTCGACTGGCCCGACAGAACTGCTTCCTCCAGTGAAGATAAACTCGGGATGTCCGGGAATCTGGAAAATTACTTTCTTTTCCCTATAATCATTGTGAGCATGGAAAGTGCCGAGAAAATCCATTACCAAGACGACTTCATAGCTGCCCGTATCAATCACCAAGAAATCTGCAAAAAGCTCCCGTCCGCAAATAACAACTGCACAATCCTTACACTTTCTACTAGATATGATTTTCCCATTCCCAGTGTGTATGTCCAAGAAACTAGACAGGGTCATGCAAGTGATCGAGTGTGTAGTAATGAACTTGGACGACATAAAACAGTGGGATGCACCAGAATCAAATAACGCTAATGCGGGAAAACCATGAACAAGTAGAATACCTGAAACAACTTCTCCTGAAGCCTTAGCTTCCTCAGCCGTCAGGGTAAAAGCTCGAGCTTGATTGGGTCTTTGAGTCAGCTGCTTCTGTCCCGGAAACGGTTTCTGCGGCGGCTTCTGAAGATCATCCTTTGTGAGAAGCTTCGACGGACAAGCGTTAATAGTATGATCCGCTGATCCACAAACCAAACAAAGTCCTTGCCTCCTTCGACAATCTCTTTGCACATGTCTGGGTAAATGGCAGTAGTTACAAATCACACTCCTTCTTTGATCAACGACAGCAGGCTTCTTCATAGGTGTTACGCCACGACGGTTCACTGGAATACCTCTGTGTCCATGTGCTCGGTTCAGTGCAAAAGCCGGCTTCCGTATTGTAATTGCTGTCTGCTGTGTACTCCCAGTCTTCACAGATAGGCTCTGCTGTTCTCGGGCCGCCGTAAGTACCTGTGAGAAAGTGGTCAAACCCAGGGAGACAATCTGCCTCTGGATGTCCACATACAAACTGCGCATGAACCTCCTTGCCCTATCAGCATCGTTGGCAACTAAATGTCACGACCCAAAGTTTGGCCCGTGACCGGCACTTAACCACGTAACGTCTACAGGCGTAACGCGACTAAGTGAACCGAAAACCCAGAAATCAAACCAGTGAAAGTATAGAGTGTGATAAGTTTTTAAAAGAAAGCACTTACTAACATGATAAGAAATCTAAGTAAACAATCACCAAGATAGTAATATACGACGCCGTAGCAAAGATCAAGATCCACAAGTGGGAACAACACAGATAGGATAAACTGCAAGTACAGTCGGCTCACAACGAGCTCGACACCAGAATACAAATAAAATACATCATCGTCCTCACACTGTCTCTAAGTCAAATACATACATGGTAGATGGAGAATACTAGATACATCAATGTACATACAGAAAGATAAACAGATACCGCACAAAACCCACCTATCAGCAAAAGAGCTAGTACACCAACTATGGGGGTATCTGTGTCAAAAGATGCAACCGCAGCCTGCCGCGACTACTCCGAAGGGCAACCTGCAAACACTGTGGCACAACGGGGGTGAGTTGCCAACTCGTGAATAGAGATAACATATAAAGGTAATCGCGAGCATGCACGTACTGCGCTACTCTAGCATATGCCAACAGATGGTATCAATGCGTGATAAGCAGTAGGTGCAATAATCATGCAAATGCTCTATCAGGTAATGTAACTACAGGATGAGGTACAATGCTCTATCAGGTAATGTAACTACAGGATGAGGTACAATAGTAAATGCTGAGCAGGGGCAAAATAGTATCTACACGGAATGTCAACGTGGAATATATAATCGGTGTCCCTTAATGCACCCAGATCCCCCAAATAGCTCAGACGCCGGCACTCTCATCGGCCCTCAAATCCTGTACATCTCTGAGAATCCCGAGTGCCCAACATCGGCACCCAAATATCATAAATACTCGTGTCCAGCATCGACACGCAAATCCTCATCCATCGGGCCCCGTCAGTCCGGGTCAGCCCACGGGCTCCGTCTGCGGTATCGGCCCTCGGCCCCGGAGTACGGATCACCCCGCATCCATCTATAGACTCTGATCAGTACCCTCCGGATAACTGTCAGGTCCAACCAATCACCGGTAGGTAGTAGTCCCTCTGCCAGGCTCACCGTCTACTGCACAGCGAAACCGTTCTCGCCCCGGGGTACCATACCGGGTCCACCATGTACCCGTAATCGGCCTCAACCAGCTCCTCGATTCGGGTTCACATATACCACTCTAGCACCGAGAAAACACATGGTGGACGCACCGAAATATCATATTAAGGGAACCGGGTTTTTAAATGATTATATATTTGCAATAGCCACGGTTCCCAAATCCAGAAATCACGTGTAATCCAAACCAAAATACAAGTCAATGATCCGATATGATATGTGCGTCAAATATAAATAGCATGTCAAGTCACATATGGATGAGCTACAATATGATGGTCCGATGTGATATAGGCATCAAGTATGAATAGCATGTCAAGTCACATACAGATGAGCTACAATGTAATGATCCGATGTGATATAGGCATCAAGTATGAATATCAAGTCATGTCATATATAGATGAGTTACAATGTAATGATCCGATGTGATATAGGCATCAAGTATGAATATCAAGTCATGTCATATATAGATGAGCTACAATGCAATGATCCGTTGTGATATAGGCATCAAGTATGAATAGCATGTCAAGTCACATACAGATGAGCTACAATGTAATGATCTGATGTGATATAGGCATTAAGTATGAATATCAAGTCATGTCATATATAGATGAGCTACAATGCAATGATCCGATATGATATAGGCATCAAGTATGAATATCAAGTCATGTCATATATAGATGAGCTACAATGCAATGATCCGTTGTGATATAGGCATCAAGTATGAATAGCATGTCAAGTCACATACATATGAGCTACAATGTAATGATCCGATGTGATATAGGCATCAAGTATGAATATCAAGTCGTGTCATATATAGATGAGCTACAATGCAATGATCCGATGTGATATAGGCATCAAGTATGAATATCAAGTCATGTCATATATAGATGAGCTACAATGCAATGATCCGTTGTGATATAGGCATCAAGTATGAATATCAAGTCATGTCATATATAGATGAGCTACAATGCAATGATCCGTTGTGATATAGGCATCAAGTATGAATAGCATGTCAAGTCACATACAGATGAGCTACAATGTAATGATCCGATGTGATATAGGCATCAAGTATGAATATCAAGTCATGTCATATATAGATGAGCTACAATGCAATGATCCGATGTGATATAGGCATCAAGTATGAATATCAAGTCATGTCATATATAGATGAGCTACAATGCAATGATCCGTTGTGATATAGGCATCAAGTATGAATAGCATGTCAAGTCACATACAGATGAGCTACAATGTAATGATCCGATGTGATATACTACAGTGTGAGTGTCATGGCAAGTACTAACGGTGTGTGTGTA
This sequence comes from Agapanthus africanus, assembly GCA_030015575.1. Lineage (NCBI taxonomy): Eukaryota > Viridiplantae > Streptophyta > Magnoliopsida > Asparagales > Amaryllidaceae > Agapanthus > Agapanthus africanus. Next base: position 165,584,064 of record CM057349.1, read on the forward strand.
ACATGCAGGATAGTGCTCGTGCAACATGGACCGTTAGTAATGGTGCGGTGTTCTATCAATTCTAGTTTATATCTAAATAGCAGGGAATGCAGCATGCACTAAATAGTAGCCATGAATAGTCAAAGTATACTAAGGAAACTATAAGGTCCTATCAGCCCTGACGTAGAACGCCATGCGGGCGATATCCCCGTAGATGTGAAATCTACTCACCGAAGTCTCTCGCTAGGTATAGCCAACAACCTGCTTCCCCTTCTGCGCGGCGTCCGCCGTACTCGCCTGCGAACCTAGAATTACACAATATATCACACGTAAGCTTGAAGTCACACAAACGCGACATTAAAGCCGAACTAGTAACTCGTGTCGTGAACCAAGCGCGCGTGTGCGCGATACGTTAAAACGTGTGGTTACGCGTCTGAAACCACTCCGACGCGTCGCGATACGCAGAAACCCAAAACCCACACACACGTATCACGCGTGTCGCGAAAGGTTGAAAATACGGGAAAATAGGTATTCTACCCCAGATTTTGATACAGGAAAGATATAGCAAAAATATATATACCAAAACAACCCACATAGTAGCAGACACCCACACCCCAAACCCCAACCCATGGCTCCCCCATCTGGCCGCAAATTGCGGCCAGAATGCAAAATTCGGCGGCCCCAAATGGGAATTGGGCTCCCAGGTTAGGTGTGTGCACTCTATACCCCACATACATGCTACAGTAACATCTAGATTTACACTGAAAAGTCTCGGGTAACTGCAGATCCTACAGGGCCTTATTTCTAGTTAAAATCACACATTTTGCACAAAAATGGAACTTTATGGTATTTTGCTGAAATCTGAAACAAACCTAGGTCTAATCCCACACTAATAACTCATTAACAAGCTAATCAAGTCACAACAACATAAATTTTAACATATTAACACTAACCCCCTTCAATAGCACTAAAATTGCACAAAAAGATGATATTTTAAACTAAACATGCAAGTTATGAAGATTGGGTGCTAGGATTGAGATTTATACCTTCAAATGACCTTAAAAACACCAAAAGTTTCAGCTTTCCCCCTCTAGTGAGCAGATTGCTTCAAAACACCTCAAAAAGCTCACTTTTACTAAGGTTTAGTGAAGAAAAAGAGTGGTTTTTGTGTAGGATTTGTGTAGATCCCAAATGGAAATTGAAAAGAGAAGAAAAGAGGAAGAAAGAGGTGTTGTTGCTGCTGTTATTCTGCAAGAGGTGCAGAAAATGATAGAAAGAGAGAGAAGAGAGAAAGAAAAGGTCAAAGAAAGTCAAATTTCTCACCTAACACCATGCTCATTTGTTTTATTAGGATTTGAAATTATAAAAGAGTTTTGTGAAAGGATTTTATGGAGGGGAAAATAACTTTGCAACCATGCACAAAGAATGGTTAACAAGTCACAAGAAAAAGTCTAAGTATGCAAGTGTGCACAAACACAAGAAAATTCCCAATAAGCTAACACTACTAAAAATAACTAATAATCCTAGAAACACATATCTATAATCACACGTACGATCACTAATTATCACAACAGACATTCAAATGGAAATCCAAAGTGTTACAATCTACCCCCCTTAAAGAAATTCGGTCCCCGAATTTAAAAATCTAACTATACGCACCTTCAAAAAGTTGGGGATACCTCTTCCTCATCTCGCTCTCGGTCTCCCAAGTAACCTCCTCGCCGCGCTGGCCACGCCAAAGTATCTTGACGGACGGTATCTCTTTCGACCTCATTTTGTTCACTTGTCGATCCAAGATCATCACCGGCTGCTCTGCATAGGAATGGTCGCGCTCAAGCTGGATCGTCGGGTGTTGAATCGCATGCGAAGGATCATGAAGATATCTGCGGAGCATCGAAACATGAAATACGGGGTGCACGTCTGGAAAACTGGGCGGAAGGGCTAATCGATACGCAACCGCACCAACACGCTCAAGGATCTCGAAGGGGCCCACGTATCTGGGACTAAGTTTCCCCTTCTTCCCAAACCTCATCACGCCTTTCATTGGGGAGACCCTCAAGAAAACATGATCACCAACAGAAAACTCAAGTTTGCGCCGACGACGGTCCGCATAAGATCTCTGCCTACTCTGGGCTGCCCTCATCCTGTCGCGAATCAACTGGATCTTCGCTGTCGTCTCCTCTACAATCTGTGGCCCTAAGATACTGCTCTCACTGAGCTCCGTCCAACAGATGGGCGATCTACATCTCCTCCCATAAAGAGCCTCAAACGGTGCCATCTGAATGGTCTCCTGGTAGCTGTTGTTGTAGGAGAACTCTACTAAGGGCAAATGATGATCCCAGCTACCTCCGAAGTCTAATATGCATGCTCTGAGCATGTCCTCGAGAGTCTGAATTGTCCGCTCTGACTGTCCATCGATCTGCGGATGGAATGCTGTGCTGAAACTCAAGCGAGTGCCCAAAGCCTCCTGAAGCCTTTGCCATAGCCGGCTGGTAAACTGGGTGCCTCTATCGGACACGATGCATGTCGGAACTCCGTGCAGTCGTACAATCTCATCAATGTAAATCTGGGCATACTGAGCAAATCCGAAAGTCGTCTTCACCGGTAGGAAGTGAGCCGCTTTCGTCAAACGATCCACGATCACCCAGATGGAGTCATACCCTCGACTAGTCCTGGGTAGACCCACAATGAAATCCATAGATATCTGTTCCTATTTCCACTCCGGAATGGGTAACGGCTGTAGCTCTCCCGCGGGCCTCTGGTGCTCAGCCTTGACTTGCTGACAAGTCAGGCATCTTGACACAAAATCTGCAATGTCCCTCTTCATGCCGTCCCACCAGTAAACTTCTCTCATATCGTGGTACATCTTGGTGGAACCGGGATGAACACTATATAACGACCGATGTGCCTCCTCGAGAATCTCGCGCCGCAATCCCTCAGCATCTGGTACGCACAGTCTAGCTCCAAATCGTAGTATCCCCTGATCATCGATCACGAACTCGAAAAATCTGCCATGTCCCATCTGTGTCCTGTTCTCTGAACAGCGGTCATCACTGTGCTGTGCATCATGTATACGGTCAAGCAACTGTGGGTGTGCACGAACATGCGCAATCTGTCCTCTGATCGACGTAAACTCGAACTGCATCCGACTGTCGCATAAGATTTGTTAATCCGCCGACGACTGCCTCTGCACTGCGCTCAAACAGGATAGACTACCCCCGGGCCTCCTGCTCAAAGCATCCGCCACTACATTCGCCCTGCCCGGGTGATACAAGATCTCACAATCATAGTCCTTCACTAACTCCATCCATCGGCGCTGTCAAAGGTTCAGGTCTCGCTGCTGAAATATGTACTTTAAGCTCTTGTGGTCAGTGAATATCTGGCACGACTCTCCATACAGATAGTGTCGCCAGATCTTGAGTGCAAAGACCACCGCAGCCATCTCCAGATCATGAGTAGGGTAATTCTGTTCATGTTTCTTTAATTGCCGCGAAGCATACGCAATCACCCTGTCATGCTGCATCAAAAAGCATCCCAGCCCCACTCGTGAAGCATCGCAGTAGACCACAAATCCGCCTGATCCTGAAGGCAAAGATAGCACTGGTGTCGTAGTCAGTAGAGCCCGTAGCCGCTGGAAACTGTGCTCACACTCCTCTGTCCAATCGAAGCGAACTCCCTTCCGGGTTAACCCGGTCAAAGGTGTAGCAATGCGAGAGAAATCTTGCACAAATCGCCTGTAATAACCGGCCAGCCCTAAAAAGCTGCGAACCTCCGTCACTGACGTGGGTCTAGGCCAACTCCGAACTGCCTCTATCTTCCTTGGGTCGACACATATACCATCTCGTGTAATCACGTGCCCCAAGAAGTCTACGCTGTCTAGCCAGAAGGCACACTTGGAGAATTTGGCGAAAAGCTGATGCTCCCTCAAGGTCTGCAGTGTAATCCGCAGGTGCTGCTCGTGCTCCTCTCTACTCCGAGAATACACCAAGATATCGTCAATAAACACTATAATGAACAGATCAAGATACGGCCGGAAAATACGGTTCATCATGTCCATAAATGCTGCTGGCGCATTGGTGAGTCCGAACGACATCACCAAAAACTCATAATGGCCGTAACGTGTGCGGAAGGCTGTCCTAGGAATGTCCTCCCGTCGAACCCGTAGCTGGTGGTAGCCTGATCGCAAATCGATCCTCGAAAAGTATCCTGCCCCCTGAAGCTGGTCGAACAAATCGTCGATGCGTGGCAAAGGATATCTGTTCCGCACTGTCACCCTGTTCAGCTGGCGGTAGTCGATACACAAACGCAAACTGCCGTCCTTCTTCTTGACGAACAGGACTGGAGCACCCCAAGGAGAAACACTGGGTCGAATAAGTCCCTTATCCAGCAAGTCCTGCAGCTGACCCTTCAACTCTCTAAGTTCCGCCGGGGCCATCCGATAAGGCGGTACTGAAATAGGCCCCGCGCCAGGAACCAAATCAATACAAAAAGAAATATCACGCTCGGGCGGTAGCCCAGGAAGCTCATCAGGGAACACATCAGGGAACTCGCTAACAACCGGAACCTGATCCAGAGGAACCTCTGTAGCTCTAGTATCGCAAACATAGGCGAGAAATCCCTGACATCCCTTTCGCAAAAGCTGTCCAGCGCGAAAAGAAGAAATCACACTGTGAGGGGTAACACCACGGTCCCCCAACACAACAACAACCGACTCGCCGGGAAAACAAAATCGAACTGTCTTCTCGCGGCAGTCGACAGAAGCATAGCACGTGGCTAACCAATCCATGCCCAAAAGAACGTCGAAGTCCAGCATCTCAAGAAGGATCAAATCGACAGGCAACTCTCTCTCGCCAATACGGACGGTACAAGATCGGAACACGTGCCTAGCAACAAACGACTCTCCCACAGGAGTAGTCACAATAAGCGGCTGGCCAAGAAAACCGGACTCTCTACCCAAACTCGGCACAAAGTGTGTGGATACGTACGAGTGCGTGGATCCGGGATCGAATAATACGTGTGCATCAACCGAACATACAGGAAGGATACCTGAGACTACCGCATTGGACGTCTGCGCGTCCTGATGCGTCAAAGCAAAGACTCGCGCCTGTCCTCCACCTGCAACTAACTGTCCTCTGCCGGCCGCTGGCTGTCCTCTACCTCGGCCACCTCGTCCTCTATGAACAAATCCTCCGCGACCACGACCTCTCTGTGTATGCGTCTGACGCGGAGTAACAGTATGTACTATCGGCAATGCCGTCTGGGGTGGTGAAGGTGGTAATGTAACATGCGGCGCTGCCGCCCCACTCCGGGGTATCTCAGGACAATCTCGCACACGATGATAAGAACTCCCGCAATGGTAACATCCCGATGATGGTCGCTGACCCTCCCGGGGATAGGAGCTAAACAATCGGCCTCGTCTCGAATCTCTTCCACCAGCAAGGTGCCTGTCACGACGCCGGAACGGCCGTCTCTGCACTGACGTATCTGCACGTACTCTCTTCGGCCCTGGAACTGCCGAAGTCTCAGCAAGGCGCTCCTCAACTAATAATGCTGCATCTACTGCTGCTGCGTATGTCTCGTAATGCTGCGCGCTGATAGCAAGGAATAGTGGTGTGAGCAAGCCTCGGACAAATCTCTTGACTCGCAACTCCTCAGTAGCCACTAGATACGGAGCATAAACGGATAGCTCGGTGAACAACACATCGTACTATGCCACTGACATCTCTGGCGTCTGGCGTAAGGACTCGAACCTGCGTGCTCTAGCATCTCTGACACTCAGGGGAAGGAAGCGGGCAAGGAATAGCGCCACGAACTCTGTCCAGGTCATAGGAGGAAGACCTGCTGCTCTACCCTTCTCGACTGATTCGCACCATTTCTGCGCAAGACCTTCCAGGCGAAAGCTCGCGAACTCAACCCATCTCGCATCTGCACATCTAAGCGAACGACATATCCGCGCCATCCTATCAATGAAAGACTGTGGATCCTCGGCCACATCGGTGCCTGTGAAGACCGGAGGCTTCAGCCTCATAAACTCTGACAGCGATACTGTAATAACCTCTGTAGTCGCAGGTGCAACTGCCTGAACTGTGGGTACCACTGCGGTCTCCGCAACGGGTGGAACTACCTCTGGTCGCTGCGCTCGAAGTGTCTCAACTAGAGATCCCATCATCTGGCGCATCTCCTGCATACTGGATCCCATCGTCTGGCGTATCTCCTGCACACCAGCCCCTAACATAGCAATCTGATCTGTCACGGCAGGAACAGCCTGCTCGGGCACAACCGGTGTGCTACCCGGATCAGTCCTCGTCTCGGACGAGTCAACTCGAATCTCGGCCCTCGCGGCCGCTCTCTGCGCCCTCGTAGTCTTTGGCGGCATAACGGCTGAAAGGAACAATAGGATTCGATAAGGATACGGAAATCGAATCGCAAGAATGTATATACTCAAGAAGGAATTTAAATCAACAAGTCCTAAGGTCGCGTAGGCGGAGTACCGTGTCGTGAGTATGCCGCGGAACATACACACGCTACGCTACCCTGCTGCAGCTACCTACTCCATCATACCAGGGTCGTCCTACACTCCGAAAGGTAAAACCTACGCTCTGATACCAACTTTGTCACGACCCGAAGTTTGGCCCGTGACCGGCACTTAACCACGTAACGTCTACAGGCGTAACGCGACTAAGTGAACCGAAAACCTAGAAATCAAACCAGTGAAAGTATAGAGTGTGATAAGTTTTTAAAAGAAAGCACTTACTAACATGATAAGAAATCTAAGTAAACAATCACCAAGATAGTAATATACGACGCCGTAGCGAAGATCAAGATCCACAAGTGGGAACAACACAGATAAGATAAACTGCAAGTACAGTCGGCTCACAACGAGCTCGACACAAGAATACAAATAAAATACATCATCGTCCTCACACTGTCTCTAAGTCAAATTCATACATGGTAGATGGAGAATACTAGATACATCAATGTACATACAGAAAGATAAACAAATACCGCACAAAACCCACCTATCAGCAAAAGAGCTAGTACACCAACTATGGGGGTATCTGTGTCAAAAGATGCAACCGCAGCCTGCCGCGACTACTCCGAAGGGCAACCTGCAAACACTGTGGCACAATGGTGGTGAGTTGCCAACTCGTGAATAGAGATAACATATAAAGGTAATCGCGAGCATGCACGTACTGCGCTACTCTAGCATATGCCAACAGATGGTATCAATGCGTGATAAGCAGTAGGTGCAATAATCATGCAAATGCTCTATCAGGTAATGTAACTACAGGATGAGGTACAATGCTCTATCAGGTAATGTAACTACAAGATGAGGCACAATAGTAAATGCTGAGCTGGGGCAAAATAGTATCTACACGGAATGTCAACGTGGAATATATAATCGGTGTCCCTCAATGCACCCAGATCCCCCAAATAGCTCAGGCGCCGGCACTCTCATCGGCCCTCAAATCCTGTACATCTCTGAGAATCCCGAGTGCCCAACATCGGCACCCAAATATCATAAATACTCATGTCCAGCATCGACACGCAAATCCTCATCCATCGGGCCCCGTCAGTCCGGGTCAGCCCACGGGCTCCGTCTGCGGTATCGGCCCTCGGCCCCGGCAGTACGGATCACCCCGCATCCATCTATAGACTCTGATCAGTACCCTCCGGATAACTGTCAGGTCCAACCAATCACCGGTAGGTAGTAGTCCCTCTGCCAGGCTCACCGTCTACTGCACAGCGAAACCGTTCTCGCCCCGGGATACCATACCGGGTCCACCATGTACCCGTAATCGGCCTCAACCAGCTCCTCGATTCGGGTTCACATATACCACTCTAGCACCGAGAAAACACATGGTGGACGCACCGAAATATCATATCAAGGGAACCGGGTTTTTAAATGATTATATATTTGCAATAGCCACGGTTCCCAAATCCAGAAATCACGTGTAATCCAAACCAAAATATAAGTCAATGATCCGATATGATATGTGCGTCAAATATAAATAGCATGTCAAGTCACATATGGATGAGCTACAATATGATGGTCCGATGTGATATAGGCATCAAGTATGAATAGCATGTCAAGTCACATACAGATGAGCTACAATGTAATGATCCGATGTGATATAGGCATCAAGTATGAATATCAAGTCATGTCATATATAGATGAGCTACAATGCAATGATCCGATGTGATATAGGCATCAAGTATGAATATCAAGTCATGTCATATATAGATGAGCTACAATGCAATGATCCGTTGTGATATAGGCATCAAGTATGAATAGCATGTCAAGTCACATACAGATGAGCTACAATGTAATGATCCGATGTGATATAGGCATCAAGTATGAATATCAAGTCATGTCATATATAGATGAGCTACAATGCAATGATCCGATGTGATATAGGCATCAAGTATGAATATCAAGTCATGTCATATATAGATGAGCTACAATGCAATGATCCATTGTGATATAGGCATCAAGTATGAATAGCATGTCAAGTCACATACAGATGAGCTACAATGTAATGATCCGATGTGATATAGGCATCAAGTATGAATATCAAGTCATGTCATATATAGATGAGCTACAATGCAATGATCCGATGTGATATAGGCATCAAGTATGAATATCAAGTCATGTCATATATAGATGAGCTACAATGCAATGATCCGTTGTGATATAGGCATCAAGTATGAATATCAAGTCATGTCATATATAGATGAGCTACAATGCAATGATCCGTTGTGATATAGGCATCAAGTATGAATAGCATGTCAAGTCACATACAGATGAGCTACAATGTAATGATCCGATATGATATAGGCATCAAGTATGAATATCAAGTCATGTCATATATAGATGAGCTACAATGCAATGATCCGATGTGATATAGGCATCAAGTATGAATATCAAGTCATGTCATATATAGATGAGCTACAATGCAATGATTCGTTGTGATATAGGCATCAAGTATGAATAGCATGTCAAGTCACATACAGATGAGCTACAATGTAATGATCCGATGTGATATACTACAGTATGAGTGTCATGGCAAGTACTAACGGTGTGTAACATGCAGGATAGTGCTCGTGCAACATGGACCGTTAGTAATGGTGCGGTGTTCTATCAATTCTAGTTTATATCTAAATAGCAGGGAATGCAGCATGCACTAAATAGTAGCCATGAATAGTCAAAGTATACTAAGGAAACTATAAAGTCCTATCAGCCCTGACGTAGAACGCCATGCGGGCGATATCCCCGTAGATGTGAAATCTACTCACCGAAGTCTCTCGCTAGGTATAGCCAACAACCTGCTTCCCCTTCTGCGCGGCGTCCGCCGTACTCGCCTGCGAACCTAGAATTACACAATATATCACGCGTAAGCTTGAAGTCACACAAACGCGACATTAAAGCCGAACTAGTAACTCGTGTCGTGAACCAAGCGCGCGTGTGTGCGATACGTTAAAACGTGTGGTTACGTGTCTGAAACCACTCCGACGCGTCGCGATACGCAGAAACCCAAAACCCACACACACATATCACGCGTGTCGCGAAAGGTTGAAAATACGGGAAAATAGGTATTCTACCCTAGATTTTGATACAGGAAAGATATAGCAAAAATATATATACCAAAACAACCCACATAGTAGCAGACACCCACACCCCAAACCCCAACCCATGGCTCCCCCATCTGGCCGCAAATTGCGGCCAGAATGCAAAATTCGGCGGCCCCAAATGGAAATTGGGCTCCCAGGTTGGGTGTGTGCACTCTATACCCCACATACATGCTACAGTAACATCTAGATTTACACTGAAAAGTCTCGGGTGACAGCAGATCCTACAGGGCCTTATTTCTAGTTAAAATCACACATTTTGCACAAAAATGGAACTTTATGGTATTTTGCTGAAATCTGAAACAAACCTAGGTCTAATCCCACACTAATAACTCATTAACAAGCTAATCAAGTCACAACAACATAAATTTTAACATATTAACACTAACCCCCTTCAATAGCACTAAAATTGCACAAAAAGATGATATTTTAAACTAAACATGCAAGTTATGAAGATTGGGTGCTAAGATTTAGATTTATACCTTCAAATGACCTTAAAAACACCAAAAGTTTCAGCTTTCCCCCTCTAGTGAGCAGATTGCTTCAAAACACCTCAAAAAGCTCACTTTTACTAAGGTTTAGTGAAGAAAAAGAGTGGTTTTTGTGTAGGATTTGTGTAGATCCAAAATGGAAATTGAAAAGAGAAGAAAAGAGGAAGAAAGAGGTGTTGTTGCTGCTGTTATTCTGCAAGAGGTGCAGAAAATGATAGAAAGAGAGAGAAGAGAGAAAGAAAAGGTCAAAGAAAGTCAAATTTCTCACCTAACACCATGCTCATTTGTTTTATTAGGATTTGAAATTATAAAAGAGTTTTGTGAAAGGATTTTATGGTGGGGAAAATAACTTTGCAACCATGCACAAAGAATGGTTAACAAGTCACAAGAAAAAGTCTAAGTATGCAAGTGTGCACAAACACAAGAAAATTCCCAATAAGCTAACACTACTAAAAATAACTAATAATCCTAGAAATACATATCTATAATCACACGTACGATCACTAATTATCACAACAGACATTCAAACGGAAATCCAAAGTGTTACACTAAAGGTCCAGCGAATCTTCTGAGCCGCGTCCACTCAGCTGCATGTACATCTACAGGTGCACCGTTCTGCTTTAGACTGATGAACTTCTCTTCCATTTCCTCCCGTGCAGTCCGCGGGAAGAACTTCTCCAGGAAACTCTTTGAAAAATCCGCCCACTTGATCGGATTGGGCAAGCGGGTCTCTTCCACAAGCCACCATTCACGGGCGTAATCCACCAACTGGATGCGTACCACATCCACTCTCTTATCTTCGGGGATCTGTGCCGCAATGAGTAAATTCTCCTTGTCAACCAGCCACTGCTCCGCTGGCAACGGCTTCTCCAAACCAGTAAAGACAGACGGACCCAGTCTTCTGAAATCCGCTACGGTTCCCACACGATCCACTGGTCTGGCCACAACATTGTTCTCGGACTGCTGAACGGTCCGTAAACCTTCCTGTAAGGAGTCAGCTTGCTGCTGGTTCAGCTCGGTCTGCCGCCTTTGGTTCTCCAACATCCCACGTATTACTCCAAGTATAGCGGCTTCGTCAACACGCCTTTGATACGTTTTCAGATTCTTGTCTGCCATGTTCCTGAAATCAAAGCGCCAAAAGGATTAGCATGATAACAGATTCAAAATGTAGGTTAAGGATATGAATCAAGGCTAGAACTCCAAGTTACTTAAATAGAGTACCGCATTGTAACCATGCCGCGGTATTATAGCTACAATCACATAACTCCACTCAAGTCGTCTGAGCTCTAGAGATAAACAAGGAAACCAGGTTTTCGAGTCGATATGCAAAGGAGGTTTGCACATCGTAAAAATAGAATCAGGAGGAGGTTAATATTCAAAATGGTAAGACGGTAAGGTGGCAGGACATGTTTCCTAATCACGAGTATTCTGATTCGTGTATTGGGTCCAATACCCAACTACAAAGGAATCGAACCCTATTAACCTACAACCTGTCTCTGATACCAAAAGAACCATGTCATGCCCCGCTTCCCAGAGTACGCTAAGGTAGGCACGTGATATAGCCAACCATGTCACATTACGGCTGTAGAGATATCAAGAACAGTAACAAACTACATAACACATGTCTATAAGCCAAAATAAAATGAGTCAAGAATAAAATAATGCGGAAGCAAAAGATCCAATACAATAATAACTGGAATGTATGTCCCATAATGCGGGCTCACATCAGGAATGAAAATACTAAAAATAAAAGAACTAACTACTAACGAGTCCTCACTGCTCAACCTGCTGACTGAAGTACTCCTGCTCGGACTGCAGCAAGGGTAAGGAATCTAGGCCATGTAAAACCCAGACGTCAGCGCGTCATAACATCAAGCAATAGTATAAAAACAGGGTAGCAAGACATGCAAGTATGAACATGAATGGTAAAGCAGGAGTAACAGCAATATAAATCAGGGTAGTGAAAGGTAGTGTGCAGTGAGTAATCTAAACCGGTCTATTGGGTTAACTACTCTCAAGTTTCTGAAATCAATTCGATGAATCATCGATGTAACTCAATAGTATCTCATACGTGCCCGGGATCACGGTGAAGATTCTCAGGCTGAAACCGAGACATGCCGCTAGGCACTAAAAGGAAAAGGGGTAACGATGAATGATGTCCATGGTATCATCCCAAGGCTGGCCTAGCCTCTAAAAGGGTAGTGGATAACGATGGATGATGTCAGCAGCATCATCCCAAAGTTGGCCTAGCCTCTAAAACTGATCAGTAAAGGTAGTGAACTGTCGAGTTACAAGTCAGGTTTCATCATTGATTTCCCCATACTCCCAAGTTAAATATATTCAAGTCAGGTATTAAATAATCTAGAGCTAATGCTAACAAAGGATCAGGCAGGTACAGGTTTGTCTGGATAGACAACAGGAACTGTCCGTAAGGACAACAGGTCAGGTTTGTTGGCATTAGACACAAGATCAGGTAACAGGTAAAGCCATGGTACATCAGGTCAAGCCAGGTAGTGTAAGTATCATGTCATGTCGAGAGGTGCACGGTACCATGTCGTGTCAAGTAATAGGTGTAACAAGTCATGTCAGGGTGCACAAGATGTCATGTGGGTGCTCATAATCAAACTAGCATAAGCATGGGTATACAAAACAAGCATGGGTACTAATAGAACAATAAAATGGAACATTGTAATGTAATATGCAAATAGGTACAGATTAAAATATATGGATGTACGGTTATCGATTAGAGTTAGGGTTATGGTTCCAACATTAAGTATCATACACTTAAATGAATATGGAATATTAAAATCACATTAACATGCATTAAATGACCTAGCGATGCAATTATATATAAAATAGGTCAAATGGATGCAAACGGGTGTCCGATAGGGTAGAAACTATTAAAAGGTACTGTGGGCTATGCAGATAATTATTAAGTGATTTAAACACGGATGTGGGTACACGATATTGTACTATAACATGAAACAAAGTATAATTTAAGATCCGAATCTAAAATGATATAACCGGACATCGAAATGCAAAATGGAAACTAATAGCCTTAGGTTTAGTTTACAGGTTTAATCATGAAAATATGTATAAGATAATGTAATAGCATGTAGCAAGTTTTACTTGCCTCGACGGATCGCGATACGGTATACGGAACGTCTCACGTCAGTGAGAAAGTCGCGACGCGGGCACGGTACACGGAATGAGTCCAAACAACGCACGGGGGAAACACACGGGTCAGAGATGCCTGTTGGGTCGTCGTGATCGTCGCCGTCGTCCGAGTTCCAGCGAACTACAGAGGTTAAAGATTTTACAGAAAAAGAAAAAAATGCACAGAAGAAAGAAGAGAAGGAAACAGAGAAGAAGAAAGGAGGTACGAGAGAGAGAGAGGAGGCTTACTGGGGTTGGATTGGTAACGCAACGGGGAGACGAGATGGTGGCGGTGAGATCGACGGAGCTCCGGCCAGGGAACGTGCAGGGGTGTGCAGGTTCTTGGCGGCTAGGGTTGCAGCTAGGGTTTAGAGTCGGTTGGGGTTTAGGTGCAGGGTTCTGGCGCTCAGGGAAGGGCAGAGGAGAGGAAGAGAGGGAGAGGAAGTAGGTGGCGACGAGATGAGGTGGTCGGCGGCGATGGAAAGCGACGTTGGGTTCTTGGGTTTTCTTTGGGTGTGTGTGCAGGGGGAGAGAAGCTCGGGAAGAAGAAAGAGAAGAAGAAGATGGAGAGGAGGAGGAGAGGAGATGATGAGGCTCGGTTGGGGTTGAGGAGGTAATGGAGTTAGGGTTAGGGTTTGATGAAGGCGATGAGGAGTTGTGGGTTCTCATGGCGAGGAGATGCGCTGGGGTTTAAAAACAGAAGAAGAAGAAGAAGATAGAAAGAAGGGAGGTGAGCGTAGCGGGGAGGCGGTGACGAGAATCGAGAAGGGAACAGTAAACGCGAGAGGAGAGAGAGGGGGCGCGAGAGGAGAGAGAAAGAGAAGAGAGAGAGAGAGAGCTACGCTCGGGGAGAGAGAAAGAAAAAAGAGAAAGATTTTGGGGAAAGAGAGAGACGCGTGGGGCCCGGTGAATAAGAGGAAAATTTTGATTGGTTGTGGGAAAATAAAAGAGAGAAAGAAAAGAAAAGAGATAGAAGAGAGAGAGGCTCGGTGGTGGGGGCCAGCATAAAAAGAAAAGCTGGGATTGGTTGAGAATTATTTTAAAAAAGATTTCAATCGTTAAAATATTTTCTTTGTTATCAGAGCAAGAAATCTTTAGCTGTTAATATATATTAAATGAATTTTAAAAATATTTAAAATAATTAGAATTTGGCGGGATACTAAAAATTTCAGAAATGCCCCCGGGTCGGGTCCAAAATTTTTGGATTTGAAATATGAAAATTTTATGCAACCTCCAAAACTTAAAATGAAAGATCAAGTAGCAAAATGCAGTATTCACATTAAATGCACGTGTCAAATTAACCAATCGGGGTAGTCTATAAATATGAATTAACCCGTTCAAGCAAGCGGGTCGGGTCGAATGTAAAGTAAAGGTGTAGACTACCATTCGCACTCAAACAAGAAATATCAGTAAAATACCACATATAATAAATACTGAAACAGAAATTGGTATAACTGAACTCGGTTGTTACAAACCCCAGCCTCTCTGCAGATCTAGTCGGGTTTCTCATCCACCTGAGAGATACTATGGTTTTCTCGTTGATGGTGGGAGCGAGGATTGCATCATGGAAGATGATGACCCAACTAGCTTCGAGCAGGCCTTCACGAGTGGGGACTCTGTGAAATGGCTGGATGCAATGCGATCTGAGATGGAATCCATGTACACCAACAAAGTATGGACTTTGGAAGTTGCTCCTGAAGGGGTAAAACCCATTGGGAGCAAATGGATCTTTAAGAAGAAACTTAGTGTAGATGGAAAAGTTGAAACTTTCAAAGCTAGACTTGTTGCAAAAGGTTTTCGTCAACGACCAGGTGCGGATTATGATGAAACCTTTTCTCCAGTGGCTATGCTTAAGTCCATCCAGATCCTACTTTCCATCGCTGCATACCATGACTACGAAATCTGGCAAATGGATATTAAAACTGTCTTTCTAAATGGTGATTTAGAAGAGAGCGTATACATGACTCAGCCAAAGGGCTTCATAGACAGTGGGAGCAGTGGAAAGGTGTGCAAGCTGCTTAAATCCATCTACGGGTTAAAGCAGGCATCACGGAGTTGGAACATCTGTTTTGATGAGGTAGTCAAAGAGTTTGACTTCATCAATAATATAGATGAACCTTGTATATACAAGAAGGATGCAGAGAGTAAGATTGTCTTCCTCGTATTGTACGTGGATGACATACTCTTGATAGGAAATGATGTTCCTATGCTGCATTCGATCAAGCCCTTCTTATCACAGAGATTCTCAATGAAAGATCTAGGTGATGCCTCCTACATCTTAGGGATTAAGATCTATAGAGACAGATCTAAACGGATACTGGGATTGTCCCAATCCAGGTACATAGACACCATACTAAAAAGGTTTAGTATAGAAGAGTCCAAGCATGGGAATGTACCCACGATCTCTGGACTCACTCTCTTTAAAGAGATGTCTTCCAAGACTGATTTGGAGAGAACTCGCATGAAAGGGATACCCTATGCTTCGGAAGTTGACTCTATCATGTATGCGATGTTATGTACCAGACCCAATGTAGCGTACTCACTAAGTGTGGTGAGTAGGTATCAAGCAGATCCAGGAGAGAATCACCGGACAACTGTTAAGAATATTCTCAAGTACTTGAGAAGGACTAAGGAGATGTTTTTAGTGTATGGTAACGGTGAACTCCAACTGGAGTCCTTTACCGACTCGAGCTTCCAGAGTGATAAGGACGACAGTAAATCGGTCTCGGGTTTTGTCTTTACCCTCAACGGAGGGGCGGTGTGTTGGAAGAGTTCCAAGCAAGACACCGTTGCAGACTCGACGATGGAGGCTGAATACATTGCTGCCAACGATGCTGCGAAAGAAGCTGTCTGGATGAAGAAGTTCATTACTGAGCTTGGTGTTGTTCCATTCATTGATCATCCAATACCCGTGTATTGTGATAACAATGGAGCGGTGGCTTTGGACAAGAAACCTAGGTCCCATCAGAGATCCAGACATATTCTGAGACGGTATCACCTGATCCGGGAGATAGTAGATCGTCGGGAAATCGAGGTTAGGAGAGTTGACACGAAGGACAACGTAGCGGATCCACTCATGAAGGCCCTCCCTCAGACGCAATTTGAGAGACTCTTTGGGATGTTGGGTATGAGATACTACAACACATGGCTTTAGTGCAAGTGGGAGATTGTTAGTTATGTGTATGCCCTAGAGGCCATTATTGTACATATGATGTATATTATAGTGGATGCTTGGATATATATATATACAGAGAGGACTTTCTTGCTCGACATGATAGTATACTATCTGGTTACCTTTATCTTAACATGTAGACTTGTATTGTGATGCTGTCTTGCTCTCACGTGTTGGTAAAGCCCTTAGGATATGTACTTGACTACCAGGACTATGATGTAGATCATACTAGTGGGGCCAGGGTAGTTCACAAGTACATCCTTCAATTGTTCCTAGTCGAGGGAATATCGAGACAGGGCATCGATATTCTAGAGTAGATGTTCATATCAGATTTTTGCATTTTTATACTGCCCAATTTTTATCATATTGCATATCGGTAGCTACTTTTGAGCCGTGTTTGCTAGTCAATTGTAGGATACAGGTTCTCGGCTCCAAACGGTGAAATTCATGGAAAAGCACGACAAATTCCGGATTTCTGCCAACCACAGATAAAACACGGGTCTCCACTCTCTATCCGTATGTTGCCACACACCAGTTTAAGAAGACAAAAGGGCAAATCGATTGTCATCTTCATGCACAAAGCACAATAGCAACACAAAGTCCAAGAAATCTACGCGGAGCTCAAAAAAATCATGACAAAAGATCCACATCCAATCACCATTGGATCTACTAAAATTCTGGAAGAAATGTGAAAAGATTATCAGAAACAACATATGCCAAACTACAGAAAAAAGAAGACCAGGGAAGCACAAAAAACCGGAGGGCCCAACTCCCCTAAAGGGCCGCGGATCCGTGGCCAATAGGGGGTCTAGGCCGCGGATCCGCGGCCGTACAGGCTCCTCAGAGGGAGACTTTTTGGGGGTATTTTGGTAATCTCATTTTATGGCAGATTGTTGCCTTAGGTTTCCAGCTCTCTGCCTATAAATAGTCCAGAACTTGCCAAAGCCAAGGGTGCTTATTCTTGCATTTAGATTTAGGTTACATGTGTTCTTCTTCTTCCTCCTCTCATCTCTTCTCCATTAAAAACTTGTAGTGAGCTTTTGTGAGTGAAGAATGAATAAAGGAGTTTTTGTTCTTACCATGCTTATCTTGTTGTAATTGTTAATTATATTTGCTTATATTTTTCTTTTGCTAATCTAGTTGTTGTTATTTGTTGTTTGTTTTTTTCTTGTTCTCTTTTCCTTTATCCTTAAACAACCATGATGCTTACGCTTGATCCTTGCCGAGGTGAGGTCGCAAATAGCTAGTTGTAATCTTCTAACCTCTTTCTTTCTATCTTTCTCCTTTGTTTTATTTTCTTTTCCTTATATGGGTGGGTAGTTTTCATGCTTGTTAGGGTAGGATAAGGAAAGTTTGAGAGAAGGAAATCTCTCTTACTCTTTCCTTGCCCAACATCTTAAATCGGACTCCCGTCAATTGAACCAAAATCCGCTCCCTACGGCACCCTATCCTACATGATAGCTGTGATTCCGTAGTGAGACCGGTTGTGGTTAAATTAACCGGAGGTTAAGGATAAGAGCCAAGAACGGACGGACAAGCACCAAAAGGAAGAACTTATGCGTTAGAAAGCCTACCTTATACTCGCAAGTTCCTTCCTAGTCGTGCTAATCCCCGTTGTTGCCGATTACCGTAACACCGATATTAAGAGTTGCAACGAAAGAAGTGAGCGACTCCTAACTCAAACTAACCTAATCCTAACCCTAACAAGCTCTCTTTACATATCATTTTAGCATATAGTTAATCTCAAAACAAATCTGGACATTTGGACTTAACTCGTTAAAGCACATAGAAAAAGATTCCCATCTCCCTGCGGACGACCCGTACTCAACCGGCTAGCTACAAGCGAAACCGTCTTGATTGCGGTAATTAACTAAACTTGAACACGCAAAACTCTACCAATCAAATTGCGCCGTTGCCGGGGAGACGGTAGTTTATTTCTTTGTGTAATTTCGGGTTAATTTGTGAATATAAAGCTAACCGAAAAAACAAAACAAAAAAATATATATACATTGTAAAAAAAATCAACTTGTTATTTTTGATTAGTTTTTATGCAAGTGTGCAGGATAATACGAAGTTCGACTTCAGTGCCAAAGACGTGGGAAGTTAGACCCATAACTCGCGGCTACACCGCGACGAATCAAGACGGAGCCAACGGTCTACAGTGAAAATCTGGAGCAGATACAGTGAGCAAATCAAGATTCAGGGGCTCCAAACTTGAAGAGAACACACAACTCAGCACCTGCAAGGAATTTGAAGGCCCAAGCCCATATTCTTGCCGCGGAACCGCGGCATAAGCAGGCTTAAGCCGCGGAACCACGGCCACTTGGTGCCCTCATCAACTCAAAACTTCTGTGAGTGTTTCTTTCTCTCTCCCCACTCCTCTGAACTCCACTGAACTGTGTTTTCTGCAGCATTCTTTACGCAAATTCTCTTCCCCCTTCCAATAAATTGTTTTTGTGCAGGATTCTTTGCGCCGCGCTAAAAAATAAAAATTGATTGCAGTTGATTTATTACTGCTTTGCATTTATTAATACGGACTTTAAGGGGCTTGAAACCAATCCAGATTGGGTGGGGATTTCATCACCCTTCCCAGGACCCCAGAAATCACAAAAAGCATATGCATTGACCATTGTTAATTAAAAAATACTAGACTCAGCCCTAAGGACTTTGCGCTCATTAGGACAAAGGACTAGTTACAGGCATCGACCGTTTATCCTATCCTGACTTTGCGGTGTCTAGGCAAGTGTGTCCAAGGCAAGTGGTTACTTAATTAGGACCACTACTTACCTAGTGGGGAGCCTCCCACTTACCTGGCACTTACCTGGCCGCAATTGGCGGAGAAGAGGTGGTTTGAGGTCCTATTTCTAGCCCTTTGGAACAGTTAGGAGCTGTCTAGCTGACCTAGGTGACCCTAGATCTAGGTGTGATTGTGCATATCTTGTTTGTGATTGCTTGAAGCCGTAAGTCCGTACATATTTCTGTAAAGCTCTTTCTTAAAAAAAAGGGAAAAATCAAAAACTTTTATAAAAACTTGCCCTTTGTCACCAAATCCCATTTTTCACCCACCACCCATCGTATTTCTCTATTGACGTTTTCTTACCCTCACCTTCTCTGCTTTGACTATACTAAACTCGTTTAGTGTATGTCCGCTTGGACTCGGGAACTAGCGCCCGTCTAGTCCGTGTTACATTAGTCGCTACCGACTACGCGATCGACTCAGACGTCGAAACTCCGTCCACGCCTCTTTCACCCTTACCTTTGCCGGCCAACTCCGACGTTGACCGGAATTTGGTTCATACATCCTCACCTTCACCATCACCAACCTCTTCTTCCGCGATGTCAGGATTTAATCCAAACATCCCTACAACTCCCCCGGGATTGATTCGACCTCCTATGGATACGAATAACCCACCACCACCGCCTGTTGTAGCGCTACAGCGAATCGCGCTCCAGGATCGTTTCTACCCTACCCGTTCTGCACTTCCCACCCGTCTTTCTTTTCCACCGGCCAATGGGGATAATTTTGAAATTAAGCCCCACTTCATTAACATGCTTCCGAAATTTCATGGGCTGGAATCTGAAGATGCCTATATCTTCATCAACAAATTTCAAAACGTTTGTGCCATGATGAAAACCACCCAGCTGTCGGACGATGCTATACGGCTATGGTTCATTCCGTTCACTTTATGCGATCTTGCTGAAAAATGGCTGTATAGCACCGCCTCCCACTCCATAACCAGTTGGGATGAGTTTGTTAAAGCGTTTCTCAAAAAATTCTATCTGAATCATAAAACCGCGAGGATCCGTAACGAAATCAATCAATTCTCCCAGCTTCCTACTGAACCCTTCTGGAAGTGATTAGACCGGTATAAAGACCTTCTTGTTCAGTGCCCTCACCATGGTATTGAGAAATGGCAACTGTGCCAAACTTTATATAAGGGCTTGAACCCAGCAACCAAGCAGTTGTTGGAAACCATTTGTCTGGGCCACTTCCTATCGAAATCTGACGAGGAAGCGTGGCAATTCTTCGACGACCTTGCGGAACAAACGCGTCAATAGGAGAGCACTAGATCAACTTCTTCTTCTTCTTCCTCCACTTCTACTGGTCAGTCTAGGGTAGGAATTCACCAACTTGATGTCTCTATTACGATGAAAGCTAAAATGGCTGCAATAACGAGAAAACTTGAAGCGATAGAGAGCAAATTTTCATCTCCTGCTCCTGCCCCTGTTCTTCCCCTTCGTACCATTTGTGCTTGTTGTTCCAATCCTTCTCACTTAACCGAAGAGTGTCCTTACAATCCACCATCCCAAGGACAGGATCAGGTTAATGCTGCATTTCAGCAAAGACCGAGGAATGATCCATACTCTTCCACCTACAATCCCGGTTGGAGGAACCACCCTAATTTCGCCTGGAATCAGAATCAGCATCAATTCCAAGGCAACAATTTCCAAAGGCCCCCTCCGCCACAACAACAAGCGCAACAACAAACTCAACATCAATTTCAGCAGCCCTTCCAACCCCAACCTTTTCAAAATCAGATGAACAACTTTGCACCCAACAATTCTTTTCCTCAAAACAACTTTGTTCCGTCAAACAACGATAAGGTTTCCTCGCTAGAACGAAGTCTGGAGGCGTTCGTTAAACAATCGACACAATCCACCGCAAACATCCAGTCTTCCATTCAGTCTTTGGTGCAACACACTGCTGCACACGGGCAAAGTATCAAGACCATTGAAGCCCAGATTGCACAGCTGAATGCGGCGTTAAGCGAACGCGAAAAGGGGAAGCTTCCGTCCCAACCACTCCCAAATCCCGGTCACCCACATAATGTACATGTTGCTCTTGAACAACAGAACCATAATGTGAGTGCTGTGACTACATTGAGATCGGGAAGGATGCTGCAAAACAACATTGGCACACGGATCGACGATGACACCCCGGCCGCTTCTTCTTCTTCTCCTTTGTCTTCTGAGCCTATTCTCCATTCTTCCAAAGGCTCTTCCTCTTCTTCTGCTCTAAACGGACCCACTTCTCACTCCACGAAAACACCAGCTCTGGGATCCGTTCCAACTCCACAATCTCCTCCACAAGCATTGGACTCAACCAATTTTAAAAACACTCCATTTCCAAACCGGTTGAGGTCCAATAAACAAAATCCACAAATGGAGAAGATTCTGGAGTTGTTTAAGCAGGTTAACATCAACATTCCCCTTTTAGATGCTGTCCAACAAGTCCCGTCCTACGCGAAAATCTTAAAGGACTTGTGCACGAAAAAGTGGAAGTCTCAGGTACCCAAGAAAGTTTTCTTGGCTAGTGCTGTGAGTGATGCTCTTACCCAATCTTTGCCTCAAAAACGGAAGGACCCTGGCTGTCCTACGATTTCTATTACTATTGGGGATAAGAACATCAACCGCGCACTATTAGATCTTGGTGCCAGTTTTAACCTGCTTCCGTACTCAGTATATGAGCAATTAGGTGTAGGAGAGCTGAAACCTACACACTGTACTCTCCAAATGGCCGACCGATCGATCACCCATCCTAGGGGTGAGCTAGAGGATGTGTTAATCAAGGTTGGGGACTTCATATTCCCTGTTGACTTCATTGTTTTAGACACACAGCCTATAGCTAACCCCCGGAATCAAATTCTGGTGATACTCGGTCGCCCATTCCATGCAACCTCAAATGCTGTGATCAATTGTCGAAATGGTTCGATGACCTATCTTTTGGAAACATGACAATTGAACTCAACATTTTTAGGTTGGGGAATCAGCCTTCCGAACCTAATGCTCATATACTAGACGTTTGCTCGATCCAGGAGGTCACCCGAGAAGAATGTGAATTCGAGGAGTTTTTGTTCGATCATGATAACCTTAACGCCACTAGTGCGTTCCTCTTCGAACCTGCTACTGTTTCTGCGCCCGACAATGACTATGAGTGTTTCACTTTCTCGAACGATCTTAGCCACTCACCACCCGAGTTTGAATCCTTCGAATTTCCGGATGAGTTACCTGAACCATCCAACTCGGTCGCTTACACTCGTTTTGAACCTTTGCTGGAATCCTTTGAGTTCGAGATCTTTTCACCAATCTTGCCTTCAATCGTTTCACCTCCAACGCTCGAACTCAAGCATTTGCCGTCTCACCTTAAGTACGCTTACTTAGGTGACAACGAGACCCTCCCTGTTATCATCTCGGCTTCTCTAGCTCCAGAGCAAGAGAAAGCCCTTCTTGCGGTCTTGCACAGCAATAGGCAAGCTTTTGGCTGGTCAATGGCGGACATCAAGGGGATTAGTCCCTTCATCGTTGAACATCACATTCATCTGATGAATGATGCCAAACCATCCAGGGATCCATAAAGACGTCTCAACCCAGTCATGAAGGAGGCTGTAAAGAAGGAGATCGTAAAATGTCTTGATAGTGGTTTCATTTACCCTATCTCTGATAGCCAGTGGGTTAGCCCCATTCACGTTGTCTCCAAGAAATCAGGTATAACGGTCATCACTAACGAGGCGAATGAGTTAATCCCTACTCGCACCCAAACTGGGTGGCGAGTATGCATCGATTACAGAAAACTCAACGCCGCAACGCGGAAGGACCACTTTCCGCTACTTTTCATTGACCAAATGCTTGAACGATTGGCCGGACACGAGTACTACTGCTTTCTTGATGGCTACTCCGGCTATAATCAAATTCCCATTGCCGAAAAAGACCAGGACAAGACCACATTCACTTGTCCTTTCGGCATGTTTGCATATCGTCGCATGCCCTTTGGGTTATGCAATACGCCCGCTACCTTAAAGCGGTGTATAATGGGAATCGTCTCAGACATGGTGGAGAAATTCCTGGAGATCTTCATGGACGATTTCTCCATCTTCGGTGATTCCTTCAATGAGTGTTTGCTGCATCTTGACGCTGTCCTTACCCGATGTAAGGACAAGAACCTCACTTTGAATTAGGAGAAGTGCCACTTCATAGTGCGCGAAGGTATTGTCTTAGGACATATCATTTCGCAAAATGGCATAGAGGTTGACAAAGCGAAGATTGAGGTCATTTCCAATCTCCCTCCTCCTAGATGCGTCCGAGACATCCGAGCCTTCCTTGGCCATGCCGGTTTCTATAGACGGTTCATCAAGGACTTTAGCAAGATTGCTAGGCCCTTGACTCTTCTACTGGCCAAGGACACGCTATTCGACTTTAACTCGAGCTGTGTGACTGCGTTCGAGTCATTAAAAAGCTCACTCACTTCTGCTCCCGTTCTTTCTTCACCTGACTGGACGCACCCATTTGAGATTATGTGCGATGCATCCGACTTTGCCATTGGTGCTGTCCTTAGACAACACATCAACAAGATGCCACACGTGATCTATTATACTAGCCGAACCCTTAACGACGCCCAACTTAATTATACAACAACTGAGAAGGAATTCTTGGCTGTTGTATTTGCTTTAGAAAAGTTCAGGCCCTACCTCATCGGCTCTCCAGTCATTGTCTACACAGACCATTCTGCTCTGCGCCATCTTTTTGCGAAGAAAGATGCACAATCTCGGCTGATACGTTGGATCCTCTTGCTTCAAGAGTTTGACCTTGTCATCAAGGACAAAAGAGGATGTGAAAACGTAGTCGCCGACCATCTCTCACGACTTCCTTCTTCGCCTTCGCTTCATATTCCAATCAACGACGTTTTTCCGGATGAACAACTCTTGACAGTATCTTGCGAACCCTGGTTCGCAGATATTGTGAACTATTTGGCCACAGGGTTACAACCGACTGAATGGTCAAGTCAGGACATACATCGATTCTTATCCCAAGTAAAACACTTTTACTGGGACGAACCCTATCTGTTCAAGTACTGTCCTGACCAGATTATTCGTCGGTGTGTCCCTGACGAGGAATTCAAGAGTGTGCTGTCATTTTGCCACGATCAAGCATGTGGCGGGCATTTTGGCCCCAGAAAGACAGCTGAGAAGATCTTGCAATGTGGTTTCTACTGGCCACAACTCTTCAAAAATGCTCATGACTATTGCAAGACTTGCTCCCGGTGCCAACACTTGGGCCGGATATCCCGGAGGAACGAGATACCGCTCCAACCAATCTTAGTTGTGGAGATTTTCGACGTTTGGGGGATCGATTTCATAGGGCTGTTTCCCAGCTCTTTCGGGAACTTGTACATCCTTCTCGCTGTTGATTACGTCTCTAAGTGGGTCGAGGCTGTGCCCAGCCGGACTAACGACAACAAGATTGTCGTTAGGTTTCTTAAAGAAAACATTTTCTCCCGGTTTGGGCACCCTCGAGCGATCATTAGCGACAATGGAACTCATTTCTGCAATAAGACTTTCTTGGTCTTGATGCGGAAATATTCCATTAATCATAAGCTATCTACGCCTTACCATCCCCAAACCTGTGGGCAAGCCGAAGTTTCAAATCGGCAAATCAAGCAGATACTGGAGAAGACGGTTTCTAAGAACCGCAAGGATTGGTCGTTGAAACTCACTGATGTCCTTTGGCCATTTCGAACCGCTTATAAGACCGATCTTGGCATGTCTCCCTATCGGCTTGTGTACGGAAAAGCTTGCCACCTCCCTGTCGAAATAGAGCATCGCGCATTTTGGGCGATAAAGGAGCTGAATCTGTCTCTCGAAGAGGCGGGCAGCTATCGGAAGCTGCAGTTGAACGAATTAAGCGAGCTTAGGGATGAGGCTTACGATAACGCGGTTGTCGTTAAGAACCGAACGAAGGTGTTTCACGATAAACACCTTTTGCGCAAAACTTTCGTACCTGGTCAACAGGTACTTCTTTATGACACCCGGCTACACTTCCATCCAGGAAAGCTCAGATCTCGCTGGAAAGGGCCGTATTTTGTGCGGAATGTATATCCGCATGGCGCTGTGGATTTGGAGAATCCAAAGGACGGTTCATTTTTCAAAGTAAACGGACACCGACTTAAACCGTACCTTAGTGCCGAACCAACAGAGGAGCTCCTGGTCTTACAGGAGCCGGTTTACCCTGCATAATCTTCCTCTGCCTACCACCAAACTTCGGTTATCCAGCCAAGAACAGTGGACACTGTTCCAAATAAGTTTGGGGGTATGTATATACCATTTTGTATATATTTGTGGATATTCTTTTCCATTTCTGCTATTTTTCTTTTCTTTAAAAACAAAAACAAAAAACAAAAAAAAAATTTGTGTATATCTAACCGACAATCTTGACCCTGCAAATGATCTCTTCATGCAATGACAGTGGGGACACTGTCCAGCTTAAGTTTGGGGGTACGCTCGGTACGCATTTCTAACCTTCGCATTCATATGTATATTTTGCATCTGCATACTAAAATCCATAAAATCCATAAAAATCAGAAAATTTTCTAAAAACATAAAAACTTTTCTGTCAAGTTAGCTAGTAGGAGAACTCTGATTCGACATTTCGACAGTTTTTTTGATAAGATAAGAATAACTAAATCTTATTTTTAGATTTTGAAAACCTGAAAAATAACTCTCCTTTGAAGTTAACTATAGCTGATATACGTCTTTACATCACACTACACGTGTCGTGAGTTTTGGAAATTAGATGACAAGTCTTTTATGTCTAAAAACTTTTAAATGGATAAATGATTTTTTGAGGATCAAATAGGTTTGTTCTGAAATAAGTAATATCAAGAATAATTTATGAAGTAAAGCGAATATAAAGGAATGTTATTGATGCCTTAATTGGAACTAAGCCTGAAAAATAACCCATCTGGAACTTGATTGGAATGATTACACACCTAACCCACTAAACACGTCTTTTATCCAAAAAATAAATTGAACTGCCGGTTATATCTCCGTTCGTATTGAATCATCATGATTTTCACGCCAAATTGTCTTTTGTTTTTGGACCAAGGTAACTTGAGTAATTAAGTCCGCTGGGGTGTTTCTACACCTAATACCCTAAAGCCAACTGGTTTGGATGCATTGGCCCAAAGCTCGTTAAGAAGCCTAAAAAGTCCAGATTAAAACAAAGTCAAGCAAGTGTTCTCTCCGAGTTAAAATTCCTAACGGTTCTTTGTCCGAGAATAATCTTGATAAAAGACAGGCTTTTATAAAAATAAAAAAAAATTAGCAGAGATATGAAGGTTTTATTCTATGATAAAGACTGTTGCACGTTCAAAGAGGTGTGTATGAAATGAAAACAAGAAAAAGGTGGAGTGAAAAATAAGACCTAGTTTCCTGTTAGGGAAGATAGAAATTCTGAAGTTGAAACTTTACTGGAAAACGAAACTTGAAAAATGATTAACTCTTTATAAAACTTATGTGATCCTTTTAAAAAAATTTATCCGGGCTTTATTGTGTGACATGATGACTTTAATCGATCCTTCTGGAACTTAACGACACTATTTGCACTGCACGTAAAGACATATAAAATCTTTAGTTAAATAAGAAGCGAGGTGTGAAAAATAAGGGTTCGATAGTCTAGACTTAGGATCATAGAATTGTTATTTTCTGAAACAAAACTTTAGGGTTTGAATCATAGTTATTTTGCAAAACTAGCTTGACCGGATTTTGTGGGTAGTATCCGCTGAAAACCCTCAGGAGACAACACTCCTCCTACTAGGGACACCTAGAGGTTTAACGGCTTGTTGCACATGTTCAGTGCAATCGCGTTTCCTGCGAAAGTGAGGTTAGGAATTTTTGTGAATAAATTGGCTTTGCTCAGGATGAGCAAATGATAAGTTTGGGGGTATTTGTTCATATCATATTTTTGCATTTTTATACCGCCCAATTTTTATCATATTGCTTATCGGTAGGTACTCTTGAGCCGTGTTTACTAGTCAATTGCAGGATACAGGTTCTCGGCTCCAAATGGTGAAATTCATGGAAAAGCACGACAAATTCCGGATTTCTGCCAACCACAGATAAAACACGGGTCTCCGCTCTCTATCCGTATGTTGCCACACACCAGTTTAAAAAGACAAAAGGGCAAATCGATTGTCATCTTCATGCACAAAGCACAATGGCAACACAAAGTCCAAGAAATCTACGCGGAGCTCAAGAAAATCATGACAAAAGATCCACATCCAATCCCCTTTGGATCTACTAAAATTCTGGAAGAAATGTGAAAAGATTATCAGAAACAACATATGCCAAACTACAGAAAAAAGAAGACCAGGGAAGCACAAAAAACCGGAGGGCCCAACTCCCCTATAGGGCCGCGGATCCGCGGCCAATAGGGGGTCTAGGCCGCGGATCCGCGGCCGTACAGGCTCCTCAGAGGGAGACTTTTTGGGGGTATTTTGGTAATCTCATTTTATGGCAGATTGTTGCCCTAGGTTTCCAGCTCCCTGCCTATAAATAGTCTAGAACTTGCCAAACCCAAAGGTGCTTATTCTTGTATTTAGATTTAGGTTACATGTGTTGTTCTTCTTCCTCCTCTCATCTCTTCTCCATTAAAAACTTGTAGTGAGCTTTTGTGAGTGAAGAATGAATAAATGAGTTCTTGTTCTTACCATGCTTATCTTGTTGTAATTGTTAATTATATTTACTTGTATTTTTCTTTTGCTAATCTAGTTGTTGTTATTTGTTGTTTGTTTGTTTCTTGTTCTCTTTTCCTTTATCCTTAAACAACCATGATGCTTACGCTTGATCCTTGCCGAGGTGAGGTCGCAAATACCTAGTTGTAATCTTCTAACCTCTTTCTTTCTATCTTTCTTCTTTGTTTTATTTTCTTTTCCTTATATGGGTGAGTAGTTTTCATACTTGTTAGGGTAGGATAAGGAAAGTTTGAGAGAAGGAAATCTCTCTCACTCTTTCCTTTCCCAACATCTTAAATCGGAAACCCGTCAATTGAACCACAATCCGCTCCCTACGGCACCCTATCCTACATGATAGCGGTGATTCCGTAGTGAGACCGGTTGTGGTTAAATTAACCGGAGGTTAAGGATAAGAGCCAAGAACGGACGGACAAGCACCAAAAGGAAGAACTTATGCGTTGGAAAGCCTAGCTTATACTCGCAAGTTCCTTCCTAGTCGTGCTAATCCCCGTTGTTGCCGATTACCGTAACACCGATATTAAGAGTGGCAACGAAAGAAGTGAGCGACTCCTAACTCAAACTAACCTAATCCTAACCCTAACAAGCTCTCTTTACATATCATTTTAGCACATAGTTAATCTCAAAACAAATCTGGACATTTGGACTTAACTCGTTAAAGCACATAGAAAAAGATTCCCATCTCCCTGCGGACGACTCGTACTCAACCGGCTAGCTACAAGCGAAACCGTCTTGATTGCGGTAATTAACTAAACTTGAACACGCAAAACTCTACCAATCAGTAGACCAGCGTATACGCTTCTTGACCCATATGATGGGCGATGGATGATCCCACATCCATTGGTGTTTGACATCAGAGATGGTATACAGGTGCTTAGTGGAGACTGGGTATACTGAACAGGACTCGCCGAGGACTCCTATGCGGTAGTATACTTATCGTCAGATAGCAGTCCTCTGGTGACACCGGTACATTTTAGTCTGTAGACCCGAGATCGTCATAGAGTCTTGTGCGGCTTCCACTGTAATCAAGAGGAGTCGTGCAAACAGGTGGATTTTGGATACAATCTCGAGTCGTATGGAGGCAATGAGCGATAGGAGGGGTTTTGACTCTCCCGATATTGGGGGTTGATGTTGCGCTATGCTCGATTGGCAATAACTGGAAGTCCCTGGCCAGGGCTGATATGGAGATCTACTGATAAATGTTATCAATAGTTTCTCGACCTGTTATGAGCCTCACATCGACATGGCTTATCATGTTACTGGGGTCTGACGATTTCCACCCTTAAACATGATATGCGACATATCAGACGAAGAGACCGGACTGTACGGTAGTGTTACTGATAGGCTTCATGGAGACTGTGGACATGCTTGCTTGTTGATCTTCATATCGCTCAATACTCGGGTAGCCGTTACGTCCAGTTAGTACCGCTGACGGCTTGTAGGTGACTGATATGATCATCACCTACTGCCGGCGTATTGACGAGTCTTTAGAGTCCCACACAGAAGTTCCCTGGTTCAAGTGAAACGAAGTAGGACACATATGTGATATGTGTGTGGGCCCGATTAAATACGAGTATATGATACCGTATTGTAATCTGGCAGTCATCTGTTATCGGTGCGGTTATATGTGATATAACCAGATTGTCGAATCAAGTGTTGATTCGATAAAGTGATATACAGATAAATGATATTAGTCGGTCATATATAATATAACCGGATTATTAGATCAAGTGTTGATTTAATAATGTAATATAAATTATATGTGATATAATTATATATTAACTAATATCATTAGCTCACTAATTAATCTTCATTAAATATATATTAATATATATGAAATATATATATATATATATTAATGAAGCATGGCATTTTCTTTTCTATTTTGTGAAAATAGAAATGATGTGTAAAGTTGAAGCATGGTTGCAAGCATGGGTTATATACTTCTTTATTCATTCTTGACTCACTATTCAAGCATGGTTGCAATTTAATATTGCATAATTCCATGCTTGAATGAGTGAGGGGTCTTGATATTATTTTCATTATGTTCATTTCAAAAGACTTAGCCATTTTTCTCATGCTTGCTCTCATGCTTCTTCTTCCTCCTCTTGCTTTGCCTCAAGCTTCAACCCTCAAGCTTCAACCCTCACATGTGATGTGAATCATGAAGCTTGAACACAAATAAGTGGGCTCTTAACATCCCCTACTTCATCATCTCACACCATTCTAGAAAATTAGTGTGATGTGTTTCATACACTAAAGTGTTTAGTGTAGTGGTAGCTTGAACTAGTAGGAGCTTCGTGGTGGATCATCTTTGGCGCGAAGGAAGCTTGTTCAAAGTCTCAAGAGAAGCCTTATGGAGTCGCGAGACTACTACACGGAGCATATTGAAGAGAAGGACCATCTACAAAGGTTGTATTCTTGATCCTTTTAGATGTAAAGATGTTTGCATTCTATTCCGACTAAATCTCTAGTTAACGATTCTAGCGTAAGGTTCTTTGTAACGACAAATTTTTAAAAACGGCATGCACGATGCCCCCCGAAACCTTGCTGTCATTATAAGGAACCCTTTAGGATGATCCCACATCCATTGGTGTTTGACATCAAAGATGGTATATGGGTGCTCAGTGGAGACTGGGTACACTGAACGGACTCGCCGAGAACTCCTAGTTGGTATTATACCTATCGTCAGATAGCAGTTCTCTGGTGATACTGGTACGGTTAGTCTGTAGACCCAAGATCGTCATAGAGTCTTGTATGATTCCTACTGTGCTTTGATTTCCACCTTACCACGTTCAAGAGAACGTGCAAAACGGTGGCTTTTGGGTACAGTCCCGAATCACATGGAGGGAATGAGTGATAGGAGGGGTTTCGTCTCTCCCGGTATTGGGGGTTGATGTTGCGCTGTGCTCGATTGGCTATAATAGGAAGTCCCTGGCCAGGGATGATATGGAGATATTCTGGTAAGTGTTATCAGTAGTTTCTCAACCCGTTATGAGCCTCACATCGGCATGACTTATCGGTTACTGGGGTCTGACGTTTACCACCCCTAGACTGGATATACGACATATCAGACCAAGAGACCGGACTGTACGGTAGTGTTATTGACAGGCTTTACAGTAGTATGAGCAGGCTTGCTTGTTGATCTTCTGATCGCTCAATACCCGGGTAGCCGTTGCGTCCAGCTAGTACCGCTGACGGCTTGTGGGTGCTTGATGTGATCATCACCTACTGCCGGCGTATTGACGAGTCTTTAGAGTCCTACACAGAGGTTTACTGGCTCAGGCAAAACGAAGTAGGAACACATATATGATATGTGCGGGACCGAGAATAATACGAGCTTGTGATACCGTATTCTATTCTCGCGATATATGATATCGGTCGGTTATATGTGATATAGCCGGGTTATCGAATCAAGTGTTGATTCGATAAGATGATACATATTATATTGGTCGGTTATATATGATATAGCTGGATTATTAAATCAAATGTTGATTTGATAATTTAATGTATAATTGTATATTTGATATGCTAATTTACATTAACGAATATTTGCTCACTTATACTCTTCTTTTCTTACATGTGCACACTTAATATATATGTGATATATATTATTTATGTTTTCTTTTTTGTGTCATGCTTGATGATACAAACTACATGGGTGTATGAGACTTATACCATGCCACTAGATTATTAGGGTTTTATTTATTTAATGCAAATTTAAATTGGTAGGAATTAAGCATGGTTGCAAGGTTTGGAAGCTTGTGGAAACCCTTGACTTAGTCCACTAAATTTTTCTTGCATTAGATATTTATTAACCCAACCTTAATCTTTAGCTATGGTTATGTCTCTACAAGGGTTATATGAGATATTTCTCACCCATGGTTGCCATTCACTCTCTCATCCATTATTCTCTTCATCTTCATCGTCAACAAGAGAAAGCTCTCTATGTTTTGGTGAGGAAAAGAAATTCTAAAGTGAGAAAAATTCCTATTTCATCATCCTCTACTAGATTAGCTATTTGGTTTAGGGTGTTAGCTTTACTAATCCCTAATTAGTGAAGAGGTAGCTTGAGTTGGTGTCTCCTCAAAGTAAATCATCTTCGGCCTCGAAGATCATTGTGCAAGCTCGTTCATTTTGACTAGTGGAGCCTACGGAGAGTCCGGATCACAACTACTTGGAGCGAAGGGACTTCTACACGGAGCATTTGAAGTGAAGGACCGGTCTACAAAGGTTGTATTCCATATTCACTTAGTTGTAAAGTTGTTTACATATGCTTTTGTCTAATTCTCAAGTTAAGATTCTAGGGTTAGGGTTAAGTACCATGGCAAATTTTATAAAATGGCATGGACGATGCCTCCCGAAACCTTGCTGTCGTGCTAAGTAACCCTACAGTTCCTACCGATCGAAGAAGTAAATGAACCGCCCCATAAGAAATGCAGGAAGGATGATCCGATCGTGTTCACCGACGAAGACCTTTGCGGCATATCACTTCCTCATAATGACCCCTTGTGATAGCGGCCCGAGTCCACTGTTACGAGGTCCAAAGAATATTGATCGATTCCGGGAGATCGAAGGGCATCATATTCTACGACTGTTTTAGGCATATGGTATTGGATTCATCCGACCTTCAACCGACCTCCCATGTCCTCTCTGGGTTCACCAACCATTCTATCCCAGCAGAAGGATCGGTCACACTCCTCCTCAACATTGGGGAAGCGGGCAAGACGCGGACTATACTAGTGAACTTCCTCGTTGCTAAGGTCTGGTCAACCTATAACATTCTCCTGGGACGTCCTTCTTTGAAGGCCTTTCGGACTCAAATCTCGACCTATCATCTCGTGCTCAAATTCCCTTTGGATCAAGGGGGATAGGCCGGGTCTATGGGGACCAGCAAACCGCTAAGATTTGCCTCGCCTCGACGGACCTCGCCGGAGAGCAGGGCAGCAATTTTGGAGACACACCCGACTTTTAGGAATCTTTGGATACAAGTGACGACCAAAGGAAAGTTCGTGGCGCCCTGGTGGAAGCACTAACAGAAGTCCCCCTCATAGAGGGGACCGATAGCCGGACAGTTCAGATCGACTCACTCTTGACAAGGGACCACCACGAAGACCTGATCTGGTTCCTTCGAGAAAACTCGGATGTATTCGCTTGGGCACCGGCGGACATGCCCGGAATCGACCCCGAAGTAATCTCCCACAAGCTCGGGGTCGACCCGAAAGCTCGGCCCATTCGACATAAGAAGAGAAGTTTCATGCCAATTAAACAAAAGGCGATAGAAGATCAGGTGGATCAATTGCTCGCCGCCAACTTCATCAGAAACCTGGACTACTTGGATTGGCCGACAAACGTGGTCATGGTCAAGAAGGCAAACGGGAAATGGCGCATGTGCATCGATTTCACGGACTTGAACGAGGCCTGTTTTAGTGTATATGCCCTAGAGGCCATTACTGTATCATACTAGTTTGTATATTACTTAATGGAAGCTTGGGATATTCACAGTTGTATAGGCAATCTTGCTCGAAATGGTAGTATGCTACTTGGTTTGTTTCTACTTTAATGTGTGCATGTGTTTCTTTTAGCATATAGCCTATACACATTAGTGGAGCCCTTAGGATCTTTGCTTGATTACCAGCGTTGTGATGGCAGTCACACTAGTGGGGGCTGGGTGATCTATAAGCACATCCTTATACAGGTCCCTAGTCGTTAGATTATCCAGACGGGGCATCGATACTCCGGAGTAGACTAGTGTATACGCTTCTTATCCTAGGAGGGGAGATGGTCTATCCCACAGCAATCAGTACGTCGTACTAGAAATAGTATGTAGGTGCTCGTTAGGTTACGAGTACACTGGACAGGACTCGCTGGGAACTGTTGGTTGGTATTATGCCTATCGTCAGTTATCAGTTCCCAGGTGACATGAGTACAGCTTAGTCCGTTGACTTGACACTGTCACTTTGCCTCGAGTGTGTTCCCACTGTTCTTAGATTGCTACCCTACCATGGCTCAAATGAGTCGTGCAAACAGGTAGCAGTTGGGTGCAGTCCTGAAGCACTTGGAGGCAGTGACGGTTAGACAGGATTCGTCTCTCTCGGTATTGGGGGTTGATATCGCGCTGTGTCTAGGAGAGCCATTACACAAAGTCCCTGGCCAGGGCAAGCGAGATATACTGATAGTGTTTCTAGTGTTATCTCAGGGTGTTCTGGGCTATACTCCGACACGACATGTACCGCTATTAGGAGACTGACGTTTACCGCCCCCCTAGGCCCGCCATGCGATACTCTTAGAAGAACAGACCGGACTGTACGGAGATTGTCACATTCAGGCTCAGTAGGAGTTCGGATGGGTTCACCTCATCAGTCTTCTTATCGGCATCTACCTGGGGACCGTTACGTACAGCTAGTACCGCTTGCGGCTTGTGGTTAAACCCCCTGCCAGCGTAGTGTCGAGTCTTTAGAGTCCCACATAGAGGGTTATTCTCCTTTGGGCAAAACAGAGTAGAGGTTGCATGGTTTTGCGACGGGGTTCGTTCACATCCGCGCACTTGAGCACGTTTGGTGTCCGGGTAGTTATTACTAGCAGGCTTTGGTTTAAGCCAAATCCTAGTATTTGTTTTGGGATTTGTTTTGTCTCCGTGTATTCGTGTTCCTCGAAACACGGATGCGGGTGTGTATGCACAGTTGACAGAGGCAGAGGATTCTCATTAGGGTTGTTGACCGTTGACTTTTACCAAATCCTAATGAGAATGAGAAATATGATTAATGGTATTAATTAAGGATAATTGTGCCATGGTTAGGGTTGTTGACCATTTGACTTTGGTTGACTTGTTGACCTATGTTGACATATTGACCATCATCATTTCACATGAAAGATGCTCCTTGATTCTTAGAAAATTCATTTAATGTGAAATGATAATGGTCATTCCAAATGAACCATCACAATTTTTTTAATTATTATTGTTAATTCATAATTCTCTCATATGAGAGTATGGTTGTAAAAAGCTAGCTCATTCTTTCTTGCTCTTTCTCTCTCATATGTTTAGCTCATCCTCTTCCTCTCTCTCAAAGCTCTCATCTCTCATGTGTTGAGAACCATGAGCTCTTAAGATAAAACCTTCAAGACTTCACTCTACTCATTCTAGGGTTCTAGGTTTAGCAAGCCAAGCACTTTAGTTACCTCTAGGTTGAGGTAGGAGCTCAAGGTAGAAGCCTTCGGGTGGATCCTTCTTCGGCAAAAAGAAGACGACGAGGAGGAGCCGTTCAAACCACTCCAAGGAGCAAGAAGAGAAGGAGTTCAAGAACTAGGTATAACCTTCTAACCGAGTAGCTAAACTTGTAGTTAGTTTTCTAGGTTTTTGTTTAGCAAAGATCCTCCTTTTCTAGTCCATGTTACCTTGCGTTAAAAAATCGTTTTTTTTACCCATTCCGCCTCCCCATAAGAACCGAGGTGGGTAACGTGGACTTACAGTGGTATCAGAGCCTAACTAAACAACAACTAGCATGTTAGCAAAGTGTTTGGAACTTCGATCCGAAAAAAATCGCGAAACATGTCAAAAACATATACTTTCTGCCGATTTTTAAAACTACTCTAAAAATAATTCCAAATACCTTAAAAATCGGTACAGGGTTTTTTAGGAACATGCAGGAAAAACGAGCCCACGACTCGGTCAACACGCCGCGGAAGCACGGCGAAACCATGCGTTTCGCCGCGGATCCGCGGCCGAGTTGACTCGGCCGCGACTCGGATTTCCTGCAGTTTGTTCATTGTACTGTTTTGGGATTTTTAAGATATTTTGTTTCTGATCAGATTATCCAGAGAATAATGTTGTGTTTGGGGTAGTTACAAATTGGTGTTTTGATCGAAGTTCTACAAACTTTTGCTAAATGGTTATATCTGTGATGTGATATATGCACTGAACATCGACTAATCGCTATACGTCGATTAGTGGGGGTTGTACATATCTGTGATCTGTAATGTTGTTGGATTGAGTATATGAACTCGTTGGATTGTCGCGGATGAATAACCGGGGTTTTGCGAGATGAGAGTTTCTTTATCCTTCATTTGATGTAATATGTAAATTGATGTAATATTATTTTTTATGCCCGCACATCCGGGATGAGGTTGTAGCCGCCATTGTATATTATTTCTTTTACTGTTTTTGCTCCTAGGATAGACCCAAGGTGGGGTGCACAAACTACCGAGTACTTTGAAGTGCCGAGTGGCCTACTCACGTTGTTGAGGGACGTTGCTTCACTTCGGGTACTTGGCGGGTAGTTTGCCGCACCCGTAGGGGTCTAGGGTGGGGTTTAGCTATTCATCGCGACCGTGTAATCCGTCTTTCGTTGCAGGCTCGAACGAAACGCGGATTCCTAGTATATCCAATGTGTTCATCTGTGATCTGGAATGGCTATCATTGCATCTAACGAATGTATATATCTATATATGATATCTAGTAGGCGTTGCTTATGTTTTGCATCCGCGCTAGTCCAGCACCCGCTCTGTCATTAGTTAAGTAACCTAACGGGTGATGACGGGGCCTCGTGGCGAATGCGGATGGCATAAGCGTACGTCATATTTTCGTTATTTTCTGCAATGGTAGGATTAAATGATGGGTCGCATTAAATTAATGCAAGAAAATAAACCAAAGTTAAGTCGTTGGAACAATTTCAAAACCACTCGGTTTCTTTTCAAAACAGAAAACTTTTAAAAACGCGGAGCTTGAACCACTCCTTTTAAAATCTATCACGTTCCTTCGATTATATCAAGTTCACTACGTTCACGGTTTCGCCAAAACCATTCATAGCCCTCCGTCATTTCATATGGATAGTCAATAGTATTCAAGCTGTGTTTGTTGGCCAAAGTCAAGGCATAGTGATTGGTAGCTATTGGATATTCATATATAGCATAGATAGATGCGTTGGTTTGGGACAGTCGTACTGCCTTGTTGGCCAAAGTCAAGGGTAGGTACGGGTGGGTTCAAATTAACCTGGAAAATGACGGGTAGAACTTGACATGTGACTTATGATTTGTTGGCCAAAGTCAAGGTCATAAGAGCATGGGGCAAAAATCCACATCGGGAGTTTCTAAAGAAACTGAAACTTGCTAGTACTGCATACCATTTGGAGTGTGATGATTCTGGTTGGATTCTTTCAGTTTTATCACACAATGATATTTGGATCCCAATCCTACTGTGAGTATATGCTACTCCTCGGGAAACTTTCTCACTTAACGATCAATGCTATAAACCAAGTAGGTGTCTAGAAAGGTGTTAGCGGGACTACGCCCACAGAGAAACGAGGTTATTTAATTAAGAAACTTCGCGAAAGCATCATAAAACCTCCCTCGAAGTACCAACACTGGCCTGGCTGAACGGTTAAGCAAGTATTGTACGGTGAGATTGATCCCGACTAATTCTCCTTTTTTGGTTTGAGGAAGGATTCGAGAAATAGTGGGAGCCATCCTGTTTAGACAAACTAAAAAACACTCTAAACTTGCAAGAGCATCATACTAAAGTGTTTCTTCTCTCTCTCCTAATTGCAGCAACCAAACATCAAGACCGGCCTTAAGTTACTACTAGATAAAAATATACTGACAGGGCCAAACTACAAAGATTGGCTCAGGAATGTCAAAATGGCAATCACTTATGACAAGTTGGGGTATCTCCTTACCACCAAAGCTCTCCCTATCCCAGGTCCTCAATCCAGCGTCGCGGATAAGGAAATCCGTAAGACCTGGGAGATTGATTACGCGAAGGCCAAGTGCCTCGTGCTTGCCTCTATGGACAATGAACATCAGAGGAGGCACGAGAATATGGACCTTGAATCCATATTTCTCCATACTAAGGATCTGTATGGAGAGCAATCCCGTATCGCCAGATACGAAGTCTCGAAAAAGTTGTTTTCGGCGAGATTGGCCGTCGGATCATCTGTAGCGGAACACGTGCTTAAGATGATTGGCTACGTTAAAGAGCTCGCGGACCTCGGGACCACGTTAGAGAACGAGCTCTACACTGACTTGATTCTCCAGTCCCTTCCTTCCACTTACACCCAGTTTATCCTGAACTTCAACATGCAAGGAAAGAAAGTTGAACTTTCGGAACTCCTAAACATGTTGAGGAGTGCAGAGGGCACCCTACAGAAAGTAAGGGAAATATCCACTTTGTTTGTTGGAGGAGCTTCCTCTTCTAGGTCCAAGGCGAAAGCCAAAGGAAAGAAGAAGAAGGCCCCCACCAAACCAAGGGGCGGTGTTAGTAAAGTGGAAGCCAAGAGAAAGGCAAAAGTAGCAAAGGTAGCGGGAAAGCCTGTGGGAAAGGAAGAGTGCTTTTATTGTCACAAGAATGGACACTGGAAGAAAGATTGCAGGGCTTGGAAGGCCAAGAACCAGGACCCGAAGCAAGTTGTGGCTTCGGCTTCAGGTGTGTATGTTATTGAAAATTGTCTATCAATAAACTCTACTTCCTGGGTATTGGATACCGGATCAGGATCTCATATCTGTAATTCTTTGCAGGCACTGAGAAAGCATAGGGTTTTGAAGGCAGGTGATATGACCCTCAGAGTTGCAAACGGAGCTAGCATGGTTGCTGAGTCCGTGGGGGACTATCACTTGGGATTGTCAGATGGACATGTTTTGGTTTTGCGTGATTGTTATTTTGCACCCAGTTCGACTTGTAATATCATATCTATATCTTTAATGTCTAAAGAAGTTTATGATTTTGCATTTGTAAGCAATGTTGTAAACATTCACCTTAATCATGTTCTGAATGGGTCGGGTACATTAAGCAACAGTATATACGTATTGAACCAACCATAGATTTTCAATGTCCAGAATACACACAAAAGAAAGTCTCCAGAAATAAATCATGCTTTCTTATGGTATTATAGACTGGGTCACATAAATGAGACAAGGTTAACTAAGTTGCATAAAGAAGGATATTTGGATCCGTTCGAATATCAATCATATGCAACTTGTCAATCATGTCTCAAAGGAAAGATGACAAAGACTCCGTTCACTGGACACGGAGTAAGAGCGAGCGAGCTCTTGGGACTCGTACACAGCGATGTATGCGGTCCAATGTCTACACATGCGCGAAGTGGTTATTCTTACTTCATTACTTTTACGGATGATTTTTCAAGGTACGGATATGTCTTCTTAATGAAGCATAAATCAGAAGCCTTTGAAAAATTCCAGGAATACAAGAATGAAGTAGAAAAACAAACAGGAAAAAGTATCAAGACACTGAGATCTGATCGAGGTGGTGAATACTTGAGTGCCGAATTCCTGGGTTACCTAAAAGAGAATGGAATTCTCTCTCAACTTACTCCTCCATACACCCCACAACATAATGGTGTATCGGAAAGAAGGAACCGGACCCTATTGGATATGGTACGTTCCATGATGAGTAATGCTGAGTTGCCACGATCATTCTGGGGATATGCACTAGAATCAGCGGCATATCTTTTGAACCGAGTTCCAACTAAGACAGTGCCTACCACACCATATCAGATGTGGAGTGGGAAGAAAGCCTATCTTAAGCACATTAAGACATGGGGATGTCCAGCTTTTGTCAAAAAGCAGCATGCGGACAAACTCGAGGCACGCTCAGTACATTGCAGGTTTGTGGGATATCCAAAGAACTCCAAGGGATATTTCTTCTATTACGCAGAGGAACAAAAGGTTTTTGTTTCTCATCATTCCTGCTTCTTGGAAACTGAATTTTTGGAAAATCAGATAAGTGGGAGCGCAATAGAACTGGAAGAAATTCCAGAACCATAAGCTATTACTGAAAGCTTAGTAGAACCAGAAGGTTCGAAAGAACACGACACTCCTGCACCGCTCCGCAGGAGTAGTAGGCAGTCTCATCCACCCGAGAGATACTATGGTTTTCTCATAGACGGGGATAGAGAGGATTGCATCATTGATAATGATGAGCCGACTAGCTTCCAGTAGGCCATTCAGAGCACTGACTCGGTAAAATGGCTGGATGCAATGCGGACCGAAATGGAGTCCATGTACACCAACAAAGTATGGACTTTGGACGTTGCTCCAGAAGGGGTAAAACCCGTAGGCTGCAAATGGATCTGCAAAAGGAAGATTGGTGTAGATGGACAGGTTGAGACTATAAGGCTAGACTTGTTGCAAAGGGTTTTCGTCAAAGACCTGGTTTGGACTATGACGAAACCTTTTCTCCAGTGGCTATGCTCAAATCCATTCGGATCCTTCTTGCCATTGCTGCCTTCCATGATTATGAGATTTGGCAGATGGACGTAAAGACCGCTTTTGTAAATGGAAATTTAGAGGAGTGTGTCTATATGGACCAGCCAGAGGGTTTCATTCAGAGTGGAAGCAGCGGGAAGGTATGCATGTTGCTTAAGTCCATTTATGGACTGAAGCAGGCATCGCGGAGTTCGAACATCTGTTTTGATGAGACAGTCAAAGAATTTGGCTTTATCAAAAATCCAGATGAACCATGCATCTATAGTAAAATTGTAGCACGAACTGTCGTATTCCTCGTTTTATACGTGGATGACATTCTCTTGATAGGAAATGACATTCCTATGCTACAATCTGTCAAAGGGTTCTTGTCACACAGGTTCTCCATGAAAGACCTGGGTGATGCCTCTTACATTCTGGGGATCCGGATCCATCGTGATAGGTCCAAGAGGATATTAGGGCTTTCACAGTCCAGGTACATCGACACCATACTGAAAAGATTCAGTATGGAAGATTCCAAGCGCGGTAATTTACCGGCTTGTCACGGGATCACCCTCTCCAAAGAGATGTCTCCCAAGACTGATTTGGAAAGGGATCGCATGTCTATTATACCCTACGCCTCTGCGGTAGGCTCTATAATGTATGCGATGTTATGTACTAGACCAGATATAGCTTATGCACTGAGTGTGGTAAGCCGGTATCAGTCAAACCCTGGGAAGAAGCACTGGATAGCGGTAAAGAACATTCTGAAGTACCTGAGAAGGACTAAGGATATGTTTTTGGTTTACGGCAGAAAAGACCTCCAGATGGAGGCCTTTGCTGACTCCAGCTTCCAGAGTGACAAGGATGACTCCAAATCCATGTCGGGTTATGTCTTTACCCTCAATAGAGGGGCGGTATGTTAGAAGAGTTCCAAACAGGAAACCGTTGCTGACTCGACGATGGAAGCGGAATATATCGCTGCATCTGATGCCGCAAAAGAAGCCGTCTGGATGAGGAAGTTCTTGACAGAACTTCAGGTGGTTCCGTCCATTGTTGATCTAATACCTCTGTATTGTGACAACAACGGGGCTATAGCTTTAGCGAAGGAACCCAGGTCCCATCAGAAGTCCAGACACATCTTGAGGCGGTATCACCTGATCAGGGAGATCGTAGATCGTCGGGAGATCGAGATTCGGAGGGTTGCTACAGAAGATAACACTGCAGATCCATTCATGAAGGCCATACCCCAGACTCAGTTCGAGCGTCTGATCGAGATGATAGGTCTTCGATATGCCAGTACATGGCCTCAGTGCAAGTAAGAGATTTTTAGTGTATATGCCCTAGAGGCCATTACTGTATCATACTAGTTTGTATATTACTTAATGGAAGCTTGGGATATTCACAGTTGTATAGGCAATCTTGCTCGAAATGGTAGTATGCTACTTGGTTTGTTTCTACTTTAATGTGTGCATGTGTTTCTTTTAGCATATCGCCTATACACATTAGTGGAGCCCTTAGGATCTTTGCTTGCTTACCAGCGTTGTGATGGCAGTCACACTAGTGGGGGCTGGGTGATCTACAAGCACATCCTTATACAGGTCCCTAGTCGTTAGATTATCCAGACGGGGCATTGATACTCCGGAGTAGACTAGTTTATACGCTTCTTATCCCAGGAGGGGAGATGGTCTGTCCCACAGCAAT
This sequence comes from Agapanthus africanus, assembly GCA_030015575.1. Classification (NCBI taxonomy): domain Eukaryota; kingdom Viridiplantae; phylum Streptophyta; class Magnoliopsida; order Asparagales; family Amaryllidaceae; genus Agapanthus; species Agapanthus africanus. The sequence goes on from CM057349.1 coordinate 165,625,912, forward strand.
CAGTACGTCGTACTGGAGATAGTATGTAGGTGGTCGTTAGGTTACGAGTACACTGGACAGGACTCGCTGGGAACTGTTGGTTGGTATTATGCCTATCGTCAGTTATCAGTTCCCAGGTGACATGAGTACAGCTTAGTCCGTTGACTTGACACTGTCACTTTTCCTCGAGTGTGTTCCCACTGTTCTTAGATTGCTACCCTACCACGGCTCAAATGAGTCATGCAAACAGGTAGCAGTTGGGTGCAGTCCCGAAGCACTTGGAGGCAGTGACGGTTAGACAGGATTCGTCTCTCCCGGTATTGGGGGTTGATATCGCGCTGTGTCTAGGAGAGCCATTACACAAAGTCCCTGGCCAGGGCAAGCGAGATATACTGATAGTGTTTCTAGTGTTATCTCAGGGTGTTCTGGGCTATACTCCGACACGACATGTACCGCTATTAGGAGACTGACGTTTACCGCCCCCCTAGGCCCGCCATGCGATACTCTTAGAAGAACAGACCGGACTGTACGGAGATTGTCACATTCAGGCTCAGTAGGAGTTCGGATGGGTTCACCTCATCAGTCTTCTTATCGGCATCTACCTGGGGACCGTTACGTACAGCTAGTACCGCTTGCGGCTTGTGGTTAAACCCACTGCCAGCGTAGTGTCGAGTCTTTAGAGTCCCACACAGAGGGTTATTCTCCTTTGGGCAAAACAGAGTAGAGGTCACATGGTTTTGCGATGGGGTTCGTTCACATCCGCGTACTTGTGCACGTTTGGTGTCCGGGCAGTTATTACTAGCGGGCTTTGGTTTAAGACAGATCCTAGTATTTGTTTTGGGATTGGTTTTGTCTCGGTGTATTTGTGTTCCTCGGAACACGGATGCGGGTGTGTATGCACAGTTGACAGAGGAAGAGGATTCTCATTAGGGTTGTTGACCGTTGACTTTTTCCAAACCCTAATGAGAATGAGAAATATGATTAATGGTATTAATTAAGGATAATTGTGCCATGGTTAGGGTTGTTGACCATTTGACTTTGGTTGACTTGTTGACCTATGTTGACATATTGACCATCATCATTTCACATGAAAGATGCTCCTTGATTCTTACAAAATTCATTTAATGTGAAATGATAATGGTCATTCCAAATGAACCATCACAATTTCTTTAATTATTATTGTTAATTCATAATTATCTCATATGAGAGCATGGTTGTAAAAAGCTAGCTCATTTTTTCTTGCTCTTTCTCTCTCATATGTTTAGCTCATCCTCTTTCTCTCTCTCAAAGCTCTCATCTCTCATGTGTTGAGAACCATGAGCACTTGAGATAAAACCTTCAAGACTTCACTCTACTCATTCTAGGGTTCTAGGTTTAGCAAGCCAAGCACTTTAGTTACCTCTAGGTTGAGGTAGGAGCTCAAGGTAGAAGCCTTCGGGTGGATCCTTCTTCGGCAAAGAGAAGACGACGAGGAGGAGCCGTTCAAACCACTCCAAGGAGCAAGAAGAGAAGGAGTTCAAGACCTAGGTATAACCTTCTAACCGAGTAGCTAAACTTGTAGTTAGTTTGCTAGGTTTTTGTTTAGCAAAGATCCTCCTTTTCTAGTCCATGTTACCTTGCATTAAAAAATCGTTTTTTACCTATTCCGCCTCCCCGTAAGAACCGGGTTGGGTAACGTGGACTTACAGCTTGCCCCAAAGACAACTATCCTCTTTCTCGGATATACTAGCTAGTGGACAGTTCGGCCGGCCACGAACTACTGAGCTTTATGGACGCTTTCTCCGGTTACAATCAGATCCGGATGAACCCGACCGATGAAGAACTTACCGCTTTCACTACGGATCGGGGGGTCTATTGCTACAAAGTGATGCCCTTCGGACTCAAGAACGCCGGGGCCACGTACCAACGGCTTGTTAACAAGCTGTTCAAACCGTAGATTGGTAGAAACATGGAAGTCTACGTCGACGACATACTTATGAAATCCACCTCGTCGGCTGGGCACACTAAAGACCTTGGTGAGACATTCGATGTCCCGCGCAAGTACAAAATGAAGCAGAATCTAGCTAAATGTTCTTTCGGAGTTACCAGTAAGAAGTTCCTCGGGTTTATGGTTACCTATCGAGGAATCGAAGCGAACCCTGAAAAGATCAGCGCCATCCTCAATATGGCAACACCCAAGAGCAACGTCGTCATCATGAGACTCACGGGGAGGATGGCTGCCCTAAGCCGCTTTATGTCCAGATCCGGAAAAAGTGCCTCCCGTTTTTCAGGGCCCTAAGGAAAATTCCTAAGTTCGAATGGTCTGAAGAGTGCCAGAGCGCTTTCGAGCAACTCAAGGCACACCTGGCGACCCTACTACTACTCACTCGACCGGTCAAGGGTGATGAGCTATTGCTATATCAAGCCATCTCCGACCAAGATGCAGGCTTAGTGCTCATCAGAGAATTCGAAGGCACACAGAGACCGGTCTACTACGTGAGCCATATTTTCAAGGACGCGGAAACAAGATATCCGGCCATAGAGAAAATAGTCTTGGCACTTGTCGCCGCCTTCAGAAAACTCCAACACTACTTCCGAGCGCACACAATCCCCGTCCTCACCGAGCGACCTTTAGGGTCTATTCTTGCCTTCCCCAAATCGTCAGGTCGTCTGGAGAAATGGAGGTAGGAATTGTCCCAATTCGATATCAAATACCGCCCCGACAAGCCATCAAAGCACATGTCTTAGCGAATTTTGTTATCAAATGCACCATCCGCACCAAAGAAGAAATGGAAGCACGGGCTCCCGAACCATGTCCTTCGGTCAAGGAGGTGCCCGACCCCATCCCGGATAGGGTGCTCTACGTGCACGGATCCTCCACCGAGGAGGGGAGCGGAGCTGGCCTGATCATCTGCGGGCCAGATGAAGCGGAAATGGAATACTCTTTAAAGCTCGAGTTCAGAGCATCAAACAATACTATGGAATACGAGGCTTTGTTGGCAAGACCGCGAATCGCCTCCGAGGTAGGGCTGAAGACCATCAAGGTTCGCAACGACTCCGAACTAGTCGCGTCCAAGTAACCAGGCGTTTCGAGGCTCAGGAGCCACTCATGATAAAATACCTGGCCGAGGTAAAATGGCTTTGGAAAAATTTCGACGAAGTCCAAGTGGAGCAGATTCCCAGGAACTTGAACACCCAGGCCGACGCCTTGAGCAAGCTTGCTTCTTCCTATTCGGCCAACCATAAAAGAAACATCCTCTTCGAAATATTGCCACGGCCCAGCGTGGAAGATGGAGAGGCAACTCTCCAGATCTACACAACGCAGGAAGAAGGTCGATATTGGAGAAAGCCCCTCGTGGAATTCCTAAAAGACGGTGTACTCCCTAAAGACCAAGGAGAAGCTCGCCGGCTTTGGCCAAAGCACGCCATTTCGTCTGGAGGAACGGAAACCTGTACAAGAAGTCATACACTCAACCTCTGCTCTGGTGCATCGACCCACACTAGGCAGATTATGTTCTGTGAGAGATACATGAAGGGGTCAGGGGAGCACATCAAGGGGCCCACACCCTGGTCTAGAAGACACTACTCTAATGGTATTACTGGCCGAGAATACACCAGGATGCCGAGAAGCCGGTCAGAAGATGCAAGAACTGCCAACTCTTCGGAAGCATACCTCGTCTCCCTGCCACCGAACTAACTCCACTCATCTCCCCTTGACCGTTTGCAAAATGGGGGATGGATATGGTTGGCCAACTCCCCACCGGCACGGGTGGACACAGATACATCCTGGTCGCTATGGACTACTTCACGAAATGGATAGAGGCCATGCCCATCAGGAAACCGGACATCGCCTCCACGATAAAGTTCTTATAGAACAACATAATCTCTCGATTTGGAATCCCGAGGTGCTTGGTTACCGACCATGGGACCAACTTCGAAACCGATAAAGTCAAAGAGTTTTGCAGCGACTACCATATATTGATGAAGTTTGCCACGGTCGTACATCCGCAATGCAATGGGCAGGCCGAGGTAGCGAACCGAGGCATCATCCACGGTCTCAGAGCCCGTTTGGAAAGAAGGCAGGGCAGCTTGGTCGAGGAACTACCACGGGTGCTATGGGCATTATGGATGTTGAAAAAGACACCAACAGGAGAAACCCCATTTATACTCTGCTACGGAACCGAGGCAATGGTCCCTACCGAGATCGGACTACCCAATTATAAGGTCGAACAATTTGATGACGAAGCTAACACCTCGGCACTCCGAAGCAACCTGGACATCTTGTTGGAAAAGAGAGATCGAGCGCAAATCAGAACATCCGCCTATCAGGAATAGACCGCTCGCTACTACAACGCCCGAGTTAAACATCGGGCCTTAAAGATAGGAGATTTGGTCTTACGAAGAAACGTGTTCTTAGACCAATGGAGACTGCACAAGTGTTGGGTTTCACCGGTGCCCTGGCCATCTAATGCGACCGGTGCGGAATATAAACTGGCGTTTAAAACTTGGCGCTAATGAAACCCGCCCGAAACGATCCATAAACCCTATACTAGCTAACTACAAAGAGCTAAAATTAAATGATAGAAGTTTTATACCGAATGATCCATGTCCTTCGGTCTTCTACCATCTTCATAAGCTCCTAGGTGAGTCATAGATCGGGTTTGGCCTCCGGTCTCCCTCCAACCTTATAACCGAGGTAACTAGGGTACCTAGTTCGCTAAACTAGATAGCCTAGAGGATATAGAGTCTAATGATAGATTAATTTGTCTCATGACATCCTAGGTTTCTCAACACATGAGATTTTTAGGGTGGAGATAGAAGAAGAAGCAAAAGGAGATGAAAGTGTGAAGCAACCATAGAAAAATGGCTAGGTGTTGTGAACTCTAACCAAGAATGAATCATCAAGTCTCCCAAAATATCTCACAACACCAAATATCAAGCATGCCACAATAGTGCAGCCATGAGTTATACCATGAGTCACCCCATGAGTCACCGCAAAGCCATGCTTCATTTAAAGCCAAGATACAACTCATCCCTCCACCTCATTAACCATTTAAACTAAAATGGTTAAAACTAAATGAGGTGTCTTCTTTTAGAAACACCTTGTAATAAATTACAAGAATACCCCTCATCCATATATAAATACCCGTATCCGTATTCCGAAAAATACGACTACAAAGAGACGAAAATAATCCAACAATATAATACTAGAATCCGGCTTAAACCAAAGCCTACTAGTACTATCCGTCCGAATCATGATACGTGTACAAATGCATGTATATGATCGAACCCTGCCGTAAAACAATACGGCCTCTACACCGTTTCGCCCGAAGCAGGAAAACCCTCTGTGTGGTACTCAAAAGACTCGTCAATACGCTGGCAATGGGTTTAACCACAAGCACCTCAGCGGCACTAGCTGTATGTAACGGCTACCCAGGTATTGAGCGAAAGGAAGGCTGACGAGCAAACTCATCCGAACCCCTACTGAGCCTGTCCGTGACAATATCCGTACAGTCCAGTCCGTTCGTCTAAGAGTATCGCATATCGAGTTTAGGGGGTGGATCAAGTTAGACGCCTAATAACGCGATATTTCGTGTCTGTATGAAGCCTGTCACCAATTGAGAAACTACTGATCCAAATCCGTAATTCTCGTCCACCTTGGTCAAGGATTTCTGGTGACTGCCTCTATGTGGCTCGGAACTGTACCCAACTAAAACTTGTTTGCATGACTCCTTTGAGCCATGGTAGGGTAGTAATCAAAGCACAGTGGGAACTCACACGAGATAAATGCCGATCTCAGGTCGTCAGACTAACCTGTACACATGTCACCTGGGAACTGCTATCTGACAATATGTATAATACGAACTAGCATGTTCCCGGCGAGTCTGTCCAGTGTACTCATAACCCAATGAGCACCTGCATACTATCTTAAGTGACAAACATACACCAATAGCTTGTGAGACCGACCACCACACCTCGTCGGGGTCTCGATAAGTATACACTAGTCTACTCCGGAGTATTGATGCCCAGTCTCGATACTCCCACGACTAGGGATATTTAAGGATGTGCTTATAGACCATCTAGCTCTTACGTATATGATCGCCATCATAATACTGGTAGTCAAGCAAGAATCTTATGGGCTTTATCAACATGTAATAGTAATCTGTAATACCACATAATGCATGTACATGATGATAAAGGCAAACAAAATAGCATACTATCATTTTGAGTAAGACTGTTATACCCATATAGGTCCTCCCTCAATCATCATAATCACATGCCTGCGATTAAAATAATTGCCTTGAGGGCACTATAGCCAACAATCCCCCACTTGCACTTAAAGCTAATTATTGCCGTGTTACATACTCATAGCCAGTGTGATACCGAACACCCAACTTCTCTACTAATCAGTCTCACAAACCTTGTTTGTCAAACTATTGTATTTGAGAAATAGCCTCATTGAGTGAATCCGCTCCAATGTTTCTATCTTTATCTCTCTATATCTCAACTTCGCGGAGAAAGACTACTCCCGAAATGAGCAATACCTTTCTTAGAATTTGTCTCGATATCTGATGAGACCCGGTTCACAAATGAACTCTAAATCCAACAAACTTCTTAGACCGTATCATCTACTGAATTTAATCGGTATCCTGCGCTATGCCTTCCACAGTATCCGCTTGGACCACCTGCCCAACATACATCCCTCAAAAGAGGGAAAACTATAACTCTGACAGCCACTCTGTCATCCAGGTCACCTTGGAAGCCTGAAATGATAACTGCCTCCTGAAGAAGGCTGTCATTACCATATCCCAAGAACATCCACTTATGTTCATAACTGCTTCCCAACGTTTCTCTAGGATTTGATTAATATATACACTTATAGCAGCCAGTGCAAAAGCAATATCTGGTGTTATACTTGACATCTTATGATTGACTCAATTGCCTAAGCAAGTGATATGCCAATAATGCAAATCCCTCTCCTCATCAGTTTAGAAGACATCTCTTTAGAGAGGGTGACTCCATCACCTGTGGGTACACCACCATGCCAGGAGTTGTCCATTCTAAAACACTTTAGAATAGTGTCAAGTACCCTAATTGGGACACTTCCCAAATCTAGATCTAAAACCATAGATCTAGTCACCAAAATCCCTGATATTTTATTCAAATCCGATATGGAGAAAAACCCTGTGATAACCATAGTATAACCGATCATGGTATAGGAATATCACTTCCTATCAAGAGCATGTCATCTAAATACCAGGACATTGCTCCCTACTACCTTCATACCAGGTCCATCTGTTGTTCTGATGAAGTCAAACTCTATGACTGTCACATCAAAACTAGATGATCTATCTCCGTTGTACCTGCTTTAGTCTATAAATAGACATAAGCTACTTGCCCACTATGCTTCCGCTGCTCCCACCGACTACAACAACCCTCTGGCAGAGTCATATACACGTGCACTTCTAAAATTAATTTAGAACAACATTATACTCATCCTCCTGCCAGATCTCAAAGTCTAGAACAGCAGTAGTGTCAAGTTTGGGTAATCAAAAACCTCCCTGTCACCGTCTTTGAGGGGACCGAAGTACCTCTCGGGTGCCTGTGATTACCCATCAAATCTGCGGAGTGGCTAATGGATCGACGAAACCAATTGAATCCTCAGGTTCTATTAAATTTTCAGTAATCATTTGTGGTTCTGGAATCACTTCCAGTTCTACCATACTCCCATTAATGCTTTCTGAAAAGAATCCATTTTACAAAAACTGTGGTGAGTCAAGAACAATATAACTATTGATCTTCCAGATGGTAGTATGTTAACCCTCGTTGAAGCCCGGGATAACCCACTAACTGCCATTACTGAAATGTACCTTAAGTTTGTCCAGATTCTTGTTTTAAGCATGTCACGACACGAAATAGCACGTGACTGGCCCTTGAATTATATGAAGTCTATAGGACCTTATCTAATTCAAGTAACCTAAAAGCCTATAAATCTAAAACCATTTTAAATAATAAACGAAGGAAAACTAGTTTTAAAGAAGTGAAGTGTCACGTCCCGAAAGTACGGAACATGACCGGCACTTGAACTACGAAACGTCTCGAGGCGTACGTAATCTAAGTAAACCGAAAACCCAGAAATCCAAACCAAGAAAAGTAGTAGAGTGAAGGAAAACCAATTTAAATCAAGTAGTTTTAATAGTATAAGCCGAATTATGCGTTTTTAAAAACATCAAATATTTCCTGAAAATTTCGTCAGAGTCTCCTTTGTAAGTACTGGCCCCCAAACGGGATACAACATGAATAGTATACGAAATCAATAAAAAGGCATCCCCAAGCGGGAGCTAGCTCTTCGTCAATCGACGGTCACAACCACACAAGCAATATAATAAACAACGCCAAGGGCGAGGATCAAAACTCAAAAGTAAACTCAAAACAGCAAGAAATCCATAAAAATACAACGCGCGACTCTAAGGTCAAAGGAATAAACATCACTGGTCTCTATCTCAAAATAAATATATGTTTGGTTGATGGAACTTCTAGATACACCTGATAATATACAATGTATATTGATGGGTACGATACAAATAAACCCACCTACTAGCAAGTCACCCGAAAGAAGCAGTGCCAGCAAAGCCGTAATGAAACCTGTACGGCAAAACCTGTAAGAAACTGTGGCACAACGGGGGTGAGTTGCCAACTCGTGAGTAGAAAAACATCTACGAACAGAAATCGCATGAACAACGCAATCCTAGGTCATACGATCATAATATATCCTCAAATATAACCAGCAGCCTAAACAATGGCTAGGGTAAATATCTAACCCAAGTGTAATCCCATATGCCCGTGTCAATGCCTAATTTAGCAATATATCATATGGATGATGTATGAATGCATGAAAACAGAATACATGTACTAAAGAAACTGCTTTCATAATTTAGTGAGATTTTCTTTGTATTCTTAAAATGTGGTATCATAAATGAAATCAACATAAACAGTGTCTAGCATCGACACAAAACATAAATCTCAATATCTCAAAATCTCAGGCTCCGGCTATCCGGACTGGCCTGTATCATCAAATCTCAGTACCTTAATATCTCGAAATCTCAATGTCTCAATTTCAATATCTAGGACGCCGTCAGTCCAGACCGGCCCCTACCATCCATCTCAAGACCACGACGGTATCCTCCGGATATCCGACGCGTTGGATAAAATCACCGGTCGGTAGTGCTCCCCTGCCAGGCTCAACGCCATCATCTGCGATCCTCTTGCCCCGGGGTACCGCACCGGGTCCACCATGTACCCGAAACGGTTCCTCCACTCCTCGAACTCGGGTCTCGAAATCCATCAGCAAACTCATGGTGGACGACTCATACATCATGGGAAAACCGCACTTTTTATTTTAAAGAGAGAAAAGAAGTTTATATAAGTTTTGCGGTTTTCCCCCAAATCCAGAAAATCTCATGGAAATCCGAATCCAAATCCTCAATAGCATGTAAACAGTGAATATAAGCATAAAAATTCATGAATGCGGCATAACAATGAATAATAACATGCATGAAGTAACAAGTAATAACTACAATGTCTAATCTAGCATATAAGGCAAGTACACTAATATCATGTCTAAATTATTAGCTAACAACCTATGTCAATGCAATAGTATTTCTAAAGTGTACATGGTATGGCAATTACCGATGAAGATGTGTGTGAGCTGGCTAGTAGGTGTACGTGGTACATACACATCATCGGTAATGGTGCTGGTGTCCTAACAGCATGATATCAACAATGCAAATAGGAATCACAATATAAGTATGTGGTGCGGAGCGAACAGCAATAATGAGCGGGAGCTAAATACTAGACACAAGATAACAAATCTATATTTAATATAAATTTTGTCTAACAACTACACTAAACTAATGGCTAAGCTAACTGGCTACTGAAGGTAAGGAAACCGCCTAACCTCTGAGTCGATACATATACCTACATGTATATGTTAGTCGGTGATCCTACCTCAATAATATCACATCCGATACCATATCTAAAATAAGACATTCCCAAGTCAAGAGTGCAGATCAAACATCAATATATAGCTCATACGTAAATCCGTCGTACGGCACCCCAAATCTGGGTACGGGCCAGTATCACATTCATCAAAATAATCATTTGGTATCCTCTTTATCAAAGATCATAATCCGGGTACTGACCTACGTCTAGTACGATACTAATATCATCAATATAGTCATGATCTGACTGCTGATCTACAGCCTCATACAAACCGATATCATCATCATATATCGTCATAAAGAGGTATACATCGCCTAATGCGACCTATTATGAATATCTTAATATATCTTATCTCATATCATGATCACATGTCAACCATTCAATGTATAACACTATTCACATGTATCGTCGTCCCAAGATCCTCTATAACATCAGGACGTATCTCAAGTATGAATCCAGCCATATCACCGTTCTCGCGGTCTCAATCAAATCTTATCGACTTATCTCCAATCCAGTATGTGAACACATAGTCCCATACCCATGTGAACACCTAACCATATAACCCTATATAAGCACATATGAAAGAAGAATGTATGCATGTATGGGTGTGTGTGTGTATGTGTGGTGCAACCACTACTCTAGGCTTTCGCAACACTAAACTAATCCAATCACACCTAAAATCCATCTATGTCATCAATGACATCAAACAATATATATAATCAATACATGTGTGTATACGTATTCGTATACATCACCACGAACTGCGGGGGTGCTATACGCCATCCACCCGACTTCTCCCCGTAGATATAAATCTACTCACCTGGTCCTCGCTCGCCGGTCCGACGTCGCCACGCGCTTGCTTGTCGTCTCGAAGTCCACATGGGGTACCTACATATCATAACGCACCGTATCGCATTAAAACCAAATTCGAAATCGAAATGGCATACGAAAATCAAATCGGCACACGTATCACGCATAGGTCAAAACTTATCGCCTACGCATGCAAGAATAGCCAAACCACCCCTCGATGTCGATGTACAAACGTCAAACCATCGAGAAAACCCAAACACACTCATTTGCGCATTCACGAACACTAATTATAATATAAAATAGGTTAAAATTTACAAAAAACCCAAACTCACTTTAAAAGCCATTTTTCCGAAAATCTAGCAAGCAAAAATTACCCGTTTTAGTACAAAACTCGACGTTTAAACAAATCTAGCGGCCATAATACTTATTAAATAACTTAAATAAGCCATACAAACCATTTCCACGATTTAATTTCACCAAACCATATACGTTCGAAAAAACTAGTTTGCAAAAATACCGATTTTAGCTCTTTTTAAAGTAAAATTCACAATTTTACAATTAAGCTTGGTTTTGCATGGTCCAAAGGTATTAAACCACTTATTATAATATTAATAATGACATGAAACAATAATTATATTTTAATCTAAAGTATTTAATAATTTTCCAAAAACCCTAGTTAGCAAAATAGCTTAATTAGGACATTTTATAAGTAATGGTTTGTAATTAACAACTAGATTAACTTTCAACAAGTCTTAAGATGTTAATCCACATCACAAAACCATGCACAATTGATCACAACCCACGTCCACAACAAAACTCTAACTTGAATTCCTTAACCATGCAATTAAACTCATCTAAAACCTAATTAATCACTTAGTTAACTGTGATTAAAGCAACTGGACAACAAATTTAACAAAAGTATGAGATTATACCTCCCATGTTAGAGATCAAACTCAAGATCTAGCCTCCCAAAATTCTCTCTTTTCACAAAGATCCATGCTTGAAAGGTCAAGGAATAATGGGTAAAACTTGGATTTGGAATTAGAGTTGAATTTGTATGGATTTGAAGTGATTTTTGTGGATTTTTTGATGCAAAATGGGGTGAGAATTTGGGGGGAGGAGCTGCTGCTGTAGGCTGAAAATTCGGCCAAAATTGGAGGGGTGAGGGAGGAGAGAGAGTGAGATGGAGAAAGTGGGGAGGAAAAGTCAAAGTCCACCTTTACTTCTTTCATTTTCTTTTCTTTTCTTTTCTTTTCAAAAGAAGAGGTGATTTGGAGAGAGAGAGAGAGAGGGAGGGCTGTCAAGGTGGGGCCGGCCACATGGAGAGAGGGAGAGAGGGTGAGGTGTGGGCGTGTGGGTTAGGAAAAAAGATAAATGTATTACCCCAATTCCCATTAACACAATATTCACTAATTAAGCCATTTTTCTTCGATATTTTCTAAACCGTTTTGGCAAACCATTTCGTTTCGGAAACAATATTTTACATGTCAGTTTAGTGTGCCATGAATTATAAAATTTGTATCAACCCATTCCAATTTGTAATTTCCCCTAATTAAATGTATTAGTGACGGCTTATAATAATATTAAAATAATTAATTTCGGAAATTTTTTCAGAAAATTTGAAATTTCATCAGTGGCTCAATAAACACCAAATACTAGCAATTATATAGCTAGAATATGTATATTTAATTTTATAATAAAGATATTTGTATTTTGACTTTTTACAGAAAACCCCCTTATTTTACCGATTTTCCGAAATTTCACCGAAACGATTTTCAACACGTTACAATCTTCCCCACTTAAAGAAATTCGGTCCCCGAATTTAAATTAAAACTTTTCCCAAATACTAAAATATCTAAGTAAAACCATCAAGTCGTTGGGGCTCCGAAATCATAAATATATAAAACAAATCGTAGCGCAGCGCATGCGCATGAAAAATGAGCATATAACTCAAAATCAAAACTCCATCAAGCATCCCGCAATCATCGGAGTCATAGTAAAGACACAAATGTCAAATCCAATACTAAACCAATATGATATAACTCGAAACTATACATGTAAATATCAAATCTATATATGTAAATATCTGAAGGAAATGCATGCCAAATCTCTTAAAGTCGCTGTACAATGCGCATAACACTGCACAGTGGCGGACGTCTATCATAAGAAAATAACCATATACATATATACCTTTGTTTAAAATGTACGTTCCGTCGTTTTGGGAAACAATTTAGAAGGGTTTTCTTATTTTAAACGTTTCGTGTCATATCAGACACGTAGGTAAATACTGAGACTATAGCTCGCTTTTGTTTTTTTTGGAATTCCCTTCGATAGCAATCAATGCATGCAAAATACATTTAGGTACTGTCCTCTGACTAGTCCTGCTCAGTACGAAAACACATAGCAAATGTCATAAAAACGTACTGCTCTATAAGAAATCAATCCCAAAATATGCATATGAATACTACGTGCGTCTGGTGCGCACAGAAATCAAAATCCATATATGTGTCATGCATGCGCACAGAAACAATATCTAAGTGAATCGGGTGTGCACACAACATCTGTCATAGGCAACATGTGTGCCTGATAGCAAGGACAGGTGCATCTGACACGCACGAAGAATCTCGATTTAGTGCATCTGGTGTGCACCAAAATCGTATCTCAAAACATGCGCTCAACATGGGCGAAAATCCAAGGCAGGTGCATCTATCATGCACGAAATCATTAAATCCAATATCAAGCGCCGAACGTGCGCAAAATCCAATCAGGTGCACAAAGTGCACAAAACCAATATCGAGCATCACAATCGAAATCGAAGTCCAGTGCATCTAAGTGCACAAAATGCGTATCACTGCACTGCAAGCATATGTGAACTATACTGAGTGCAAAAACCAAATCGTATGCGTATATACGCAAAAATCAACTCAACTGTATGAAATCCATATAATCACAAGCATGAGAAACCAAGGCACGAAAACTATCTCATGTGCAACAACTGTGCAAAAATCGTAAATACTCAGTAGGTGCAACCATGGTCCATGAAAACGATATCATGAAACTCAATCATCAAAACCAAATCATGCGAATAGATCACTCAAAATACCAAAATCAAGTATGGCGGAATAGTCCCGCTCAAGCACATCCTCCAAGAATCTCTGGCTAACTATCGTGGTCCCTCATAACATGTCTTATCGACGATCCTGAACTCTGGCCTGCCGGTGTGCGTAACATGACCACCCCTGGGCCTAAGTCTTCTCGTAATTTATTCCAGAAAGGTCCTGTCGAGGTCTCTCCCAAATCTCGTCTCTGCCGAACTGTCCGGAAGTTATTGTCCTTTACTATATCTGTTTCTTATTCCGGAACGGCTACATACTCATCGCGACTCCTTCTGGAAGGTATATCCAAATACAATGCCTCGGCTTGCGTATCGCATCTCTGATGTCGGCGGAGTGGAACGTCGTCTCATCAAGACCTCGTACGAACCTCTTACTCCACTTTTCTCTAATGTCGACCGCTTCGGACTCATCTCATCGTGGCTGCATGAACTGAGCTCCAACGGCTATCCTCGTATCTGGAGTCTCCCAAGAAATGCATCTCACCACCTAGCATCCGAATGAAGTCGAACCATCTGATCGATTCGTCAAAACCTCATAATCCCCCAAGAGCTCAACATCTTGGGTACAGTTTAATAGTATCGAGTACGTGCCACAGCATCGATGGTCCAGCCGTAGAAGGACAAACCCAAGCCTCACTAATGGCGCCGCGGAACTGCCGCAAACCCTAAGGTTTAAAGGTTTTCACACGGTCATTAAGTCGAGTTAGGGTTTCATTCTTCTAGAGGGTCCATAGAATTGCCTGCATGTCTTTCCGAATACTTTAAACTTAGAATAATAGGTTTCTGACATTCGATCGTCTCTGTCGACTCTCAACGTCTCCGCGTGAAGTCGTCTCTAGCTGGAATCAATCTATCTGATGACCTCGCATCGGGGTAGCGAACGAACCACTTGTTCTATTCATTCATCCTCGGTGGCTAGCGACCTTCTATCATCTCTTAGTACACTCGTACTGCAATAGCTCTAATATCTGGGGCGATATCTTGTCGTTCGCAGCAATAACTGGCTCGCTCGTCTGCACGCTGAACAGTGCCTCAATCATCATGAACAAGCAATACGCCAACAGTCATCAAAACTTGGCTGGCCTCTATCATTGGCTCGACCCTCTGGTGCTGATCTGCACGTCCGAGTAATCTCATACAGCGATCCATCAAACGCTCGTGGCGCGAAAACATAATAAAAAGACACGTCTCTACAATCATGTGTCGCCGGAATTATGCCCTAGCCAGTCCTCATCCGTAACGAGCTCGTGCTGACCGCAACTCTAGCCGTAACTCTCCCTGCCCGTAATCGTGGCAGCAAAACTATAACTGGTACCGATGAGGCTAGATCATAGGAAGGAATATAATACTGAACAAGGAAATGTACATCCTAAGGCTTCTTAAGTGGAGTAGCGTATCGTAACTATGCCGCGGAACATACCCACGGTACGTCACTCTACTTTAGTCACCTATTCCATCAACCAAGGGTCATCCTACGCTCCGAAGGTAAAACCTAACGCTCTGATACCAACTTTGTCACATCCCGAAAGTACGGAACATGACCGGCACTTGAACTACGAAACGTCTCGAGGCGTACGTAATCTAAGTAAACCGAAAACCTAGAAATCCAAACCAAGAAAAGTAGTAGAGTGAAGGAAAACCAATTTAAATCAAGTAGTTTTAATAGCATAAGCCGAATTATGCGTTTTTAAAAATATCAAATATTTCCTGAAAATTTCGGCAGAGTCTCCTTTGTAAATACTGGCCCCCAAACGGGATACAACATGAATAGTATACAAAATCAATAAAAAGGCATCCCCAAGCCGGAGCTAGCTCTTCGTCAATCGACGGTCACAACCACACAAGCAATATAATATACAACGCCAAGGGCGAGGATCAAAACTCAAAAGGAAACTCAAAACAGTAAGAAATCCATAGAAATACAACGCGCGACTTTAAGGTCGAAGGAATAAACATCACTGGTCTCTATCTCAAAATAAATACATGTTTGGTTGATGGAACTTCTAGATACAACTGAATAATAATATACAATGTATAATGATGGGTACGATACAAATAAACCCACCTACTAGCAATTCACCCGAAAGAAGCAGTTCCAGCAAAGCCGTAATGAAATCTGTACGGCAAAACCTGCAAGAAACTGTGGCACAACGGGGGTGAGTTGCCAACTCGTGAGTAGAAAAACATCTACGAACAGAAATCGCATGAACAACACAATCCTAGGTCATACGATCATAATATATCCTCAAATATAACCAGCAGCCTAAACAATGGCTACGGTAAATATCTAACTTAAGTGTAATCCCATATGCCCGTGTCAGTGCCTCAGGTAGCAATATATCATATGGATGATGTATGAATGCATGAAAACAGAATACATGTACTAAAGAAACTGCTTTCATAATTTAGTGAGATTTCCTTTGTATTCTCAAATGAGGTATCATAAATGAAATCAACATAAACAGTGTCTAGCATCGACACAAAACATAAATCTCAATGTCTCAAAATCTCAGGCTCCGGCTATCCGGACTGGCCTGTATCATCAAATCTCAGTACCTCAATATCTCGAAATCTCAATGTCTCAATTTCAATATCTAGGGCGTCGTCAGTCCAGACCGGCCCCTACCATCCATCTCAAGACCACGATGGTATCCTCCGGATATCCGACGCGTCGGGTAAAATCACCGGTCGGTAGTGCTCCCCTGCCAGGCTCAACGCCATCATCTGCGATCCTCTTGCCCCGGGGTACCGCACCGGGTCCACCATGTACCCGAAACGGTTCCTCCACTCCTCGAACTCGGGTCTCGAAATCCATCAGCAAACTCATGGTGGACGACTCATACATCATGGGAAAACCGGACTTTTTATTTTAAAGAGAGAAAAGAAGTTTATATAAGTTTTGCGGATTTCCCCCAAATCCAGAAAATCTCATGGAAATCCGAATCCAAATCCTCAATAGCATGTAAACAGTGAATATAGGCATAAAAATCCATGAATGCGGCATAACAATGAATAATAACATGCATGAAGTAACAAGTAATAACTACAATGTCTAATCTAGCATATAAGGCAAGCACACTAATATCATGTCTAAATTATTAGCTAACAACCTATGTCAATGCAATAGTATATCTAAAGTGTACGTGGCATGGCAATTACCGATGTAGATGTGTGTGAGCCGGCAAGTAAGTGTACGTGGTACATACGAATCATTGGTAATGGTGCTGGTGTCCTAACAGCATGATATCAACAATGCAAATAGGAATCACAATATAAGTATGCGGTGTGGAGCGAACAACAATAAAGAGCGGGAGCTAAATACTAGACACAAGATAACAAATCTTTATTTAATATAAATTTAGTCTAACAACTACACTAAACTAAAGGCTAAGCTAACTGGTTACTGAAGGTAAGGAAACCGCCTAACCTCTGAGTCGATACATATACCTACATGTATATGTTAGTCGGTGATCCTGCCTCAATAATATCACATCCGATACCATATCTAAAATCAGACATTCCCAAGTCAAGAGTGCGGATCAAACATCAGTATATAGCTCGTACGTAAATCTGTTGTACGGCACCCCAAATATGGGTACGGGCCAGTATCACATTCATCAAAATAATCATTTGGTATCCTCTTTATCAAAGATCATAATCCGGGTACTGACCTACGTCTAGTACGATACTAATATCATCAATATAGTCATGATCTGACTGCTGATCTACAGCCTCATACAAACCGATATCATCATCATATATCGTCATAAACAGGTATACATCGCCTAATGCGACTTATTATGAATATCTTAATATATCTTATCTCATATCACGATCACATGTCAACCATTCAATGTATAACACTATTCATATGTATCGTCGTCCCAAGATCCGCTATAACATCAAAATGTATCTCAAGTACGAATCCTGCCGTATCACCGTTCTCGCGGTCTCAATCAAATCTTATCGACTCATCTCCAATCCAGTATGTGAACACATAGTCCCATACCCATGTGAACACCTAACCATATAACCCCATATAAGCACATATGAAAGAAGAATGTATGCAAGTATGGGGGTGTGTGTGTGTGTATGTTGTAGGGTTCCTAGGCACTCTAATGGAGTCTCACAAGTGATCAAACATGGCCAATTAAAATTTTACAAGTGCCTATTAACCCTAATACGGGTCGTTAACTAGATAAATAGGCGAAGCAAGCAAGAAAACGGAAATATAGCTAAAGGAAAGGGGCTACAACCTTTGTAGATCCGTTCCACCACCTCCACGGCTCCGCAATGAAGTCCCCTCGCTGTCCAAATCATGTCTTGGGCTCTAGCGTCGGCATCATCGAAGAATGGGCGGGCTTGATCGTCGGTTCGATGCCGAAGATGATCTACGTCGAGGCATCGCTAGAACAAGCTCCAACTTCACCAAGTCGGAAAAACTTGTGAAGGAAACACCCTATACTACTTGGCAAGAGGTAGAGGATGAAGAAATAGGAAGTGGGTAAACTTTAGTTTTGGATTTCTCACTAGATTTCATGACTTGCCATTGGAGTAGCAAGCTTTCTTCATTCTTTCTCAAGATGAAGAAGAAGAAGATGATATAATAAGATAATTAAAAATAGAAAAGAAAATATAATACTTATCATATCATTAACCTTAGTTAGGTGTAGAGAATTGACTAAGGTTAATTTGAAGAGTTAGGGTTAAGAAAGAAGACAAAATGGTTACTTAGTCAAAGTTCAAGAAACTTCAACTACAAACAAAATAAGCCACCATTTCATTTTCTTTATCATTTTCTTTTTCCAAAATAAATAAATAAATAAATAAGAAAAAGAAAACCCTAATCTTAATCTTAACCATGGTCTTATTCTTTACACTAACCCTAGCTTGCATGTATCATCAAACATGATACAATCATGTGCACAAAATATATCACATATGCAATGTGCACAAACTAAGTGAGTAAATCCATTTAAAGTGAACCAATACTAGTTAATGCAAAGTAATATATCAAATATATAATTATACATTAAATCATTAAATCAACACTTGATTCAATGATCCGGTCATGTCGCATATAACCGGCTAGTATCCAATGTATCGGCTTATCGAATCAATCCATGATTCGATAACTAGGTTATATCGCATATAACCAATCGATACATTCGTCGCGAGAATGAAATACGGTATCACATACGCGCATTATTCTCGGTCCCGCACATATCTCATATGCGCTCCTATTTCGTTTCGCTTGAGCCAGGAAACCTCTGTGTAGGACTCTAAAGACTCGTCAATACGCCGGCAGCAGATGATGATCATATCAAGCATCCACAAGCCGCAAGCGGTCTGCTAAACGTAACGGCCACCCGGGTATTGAGCGATCAGAAGATCGACGAGCAAACCCGCTCACACTCCTGCGAATCCAACCAGTAACACTTACCGTACAGTCCGGTCTGTTCGTCTGATATGTCGCATATCTCGCCTAGGGGTGGTAAACGTCAGACCCCAATAGCTCGATAAGTCATGCCGACTTGAGGTCCATAACATTCGTGAAACTACTGATAACTCTTACCAGTATATCACAGCAACCCTGGCCAGGGATTTCCTGTTATGGCCAGTCGAGCATAGCACAACATCAACCCCCAATACCGGGAGAGACGAATCCCCTCCTATCGCTCATTGCCTCCATGTGAATCGGGACTGTACCCAAAAACCACCTGTTTGCACGACTCAGTAGAGCCGTGGTAGGGTGGAAATCAAAGCACAGTGGGAGACACACAAGACTCTATGACGATCTCGGGTCAACAGACTAAGCTGTACCAGTGTCACCAGAGAACTGCCATCTGACGTGAGGTATAATACCATCTGGGAGTTCTCGGCGAGTCCGTTCAGTGTACCCAGTCTCCACTGAGCACCCGCATACCATCTTCGATGTCAAACACCAATGGATATGGGATCATCCATCGCCCATCGCATGGGTCGAGAAGATATGCGCTATTCTACTCTGGAATATCGATGCCCCGTCTCGATATTCCCTCGACTAGGAACATTTCAAGGATGTACTCATGGACTACCCAGGCCCCACTAGTATGATCTACATCATAGTCCTGGAAGTCGAGTACACATCCTATGGGCTTTATCAACATGTAATCAGAGAGACAGAAAGTGTACATGTTAAGATAAAGAGTAACCAGATAGCGTACTATGATGTCGAGCAAGAAAGTCCTATCTATATATGTCCCAGCATCCACTACAATATACATCCAATGTACAGCAATGGCCTCTAGGGCATACATATAACTAACAATCTCCCACTTGCACTAGGGCCATCTGTAGCAGTGGTCGCAGTATCTAATACTCAACCATCCCATATGAGTCTCTCTCTGGGAAAAGGCCTTCGTGAGTGGATCCGCCGTGTTGTCCTCTGAGTCTTCTCTCCTAACCTCGATCACCCTGGAGATTAGCTATCTCCATGATCAGGTGATGCTGCCTCAGAATATGTCTGGGTCATAGATGGGACCATGGTTCCTTGGCCAAAGCCACAGTTCCATTGTCACACAATGGTAGGAACCTAGTTCATCTTATGAACCAATATACACCCAAACTTCCTCCTTGGTAGTATGTTCAATAGCGATGTTACCAGCCTTTATCGTCTAGTTTGCCACGGTATCTAGCTTGGAACTCTTTCAACATACCGTCCTTTACTGAGGGTAAAGACAGTGCCTGTGACTGACATTCAGTCGTCTTTATCACCCTGGAACACTTCCAGTGATTCTCCCCAGGATCGATTGATACAATCTCACTATACCTAGTGAGAACCCTAATATCCCTTTAGATCTATCTCATAGGTCCAAATCTCAGGATTTAGGAGGTATCATCTTTATCCTATTTGGAGAATCCTTGTGATAAGAGGAGATTGATCGATCGTAGTATAGGAAACTCTTTTCCTATCAAGAGTATGTTGTCTACGTACAATACGAAGATGACCACCTTACTCTCTACTACCCTTTTGTATATACAAGGTTCGTCTACCATTTTGATGAAGTCAAACACTTTGGCTATCACATCAAAACAGACATTCCAACTCCGCGATGCCTGCTTCATTATGTAAAGCAACTTGCACACGTTTCCGATGCTCCCACTGTTTACGAAGACCTCTGGCTGTGTTCTTATAGACGTTCTCTTCTAAATCAGTATTTAGAGAAGCAGTCATGGCACCCAACCGCCAGATATCGTAGTCATGGTATGTAGCCGTGGTAAGTAGGATCTGGATAGACTTAAGCATAGCTACTGGAAAAAGGTTTCATCATTATCCACGCCTGGTCGATGACGAAAACCTTTAACAAGTCTAGCTTTGAAAGTCTCAACTTTTCCATCTACACCAAGTAATCTTCTCAAGATATACTTGCTCCTGATGGGGATTTAACCCTTCAGATATAGCAGCTAAAGTCTATACTTTGTTGGTGTATAAGGATTCCATCTCAGATCGCTAAGCATCCAGCCATTCTTACAGAGTCCCTACTCTCGATGGCCTGCTCGCAACTAGTTGGGTCATCATCTCATGATGCAATCCTTGCTCCCACTGTCATCGAGAAACCGAGGTATCTCTCAGGCGGATGAGGAACCCTACTAGATCGGCGGAGAGGCTGAGGTTCGTCGGGAACTATAGAATCTTATGGTTCTGTCAAATCATCAGCTGTAGTTTTGTATAGCTGGAACCTTTCCAGTTCTACAGAACTGATCCTGCCTCAATCTTGTCCGGATTTTGCTTCAAACATAGGCCAGACAACCCCAAATCTTAACTCGCTTAAGAGATGGGTTCTTCCCATACCATATCTTATATGGAGTGGTAGGCACTGATTTGATTCAAACCTAATTCAATAGGTATGCAGCTTCTCAAGTGCATAACTCCCAAAAGGAAATAGGTAACTCAGTAATACTCATCATAGAGCACACCATATCTAATATTGTGCAATTGCTCCGCCCTGGTACACCGTTGTGCTGTGGTGTATTCAGAGGAGTAACACTGAGAGAAAATCTCATTCTCCTTTAGAATAGTCCAGGAATTCTATGCACAAGTATTCTCCTCCCTGATCTTATCATAGGACATAATACTTATACCCGTATTTTGGTTCTCTACTTCTAACTTATATTCTGTGAATATCTCAAAAGGTTCGGACTTATGTTTCAACAGGAACATATGACTGAATCTTGAGAGATTATCAGAGAATATAATGAAGTATGAAGAACCAATCCTGGCATGTGTAGACAGGAGACTTTACATACATCATCATTTATCAGTCCCAAGAGTTTACTAACTCTTTCTCTGTTTACAGTAAACGGAGCTATGGTCATCTAATCTTTGTGACATGACTGGCAAGTTTCATAAGATGTAGATTCAAACTGATTTAAATATGCATCTAAATGTAACTTCAGCCAGTCGGGTCGCATTGATATGACCTAGTCTACAATGCCTCAAGAAGAATTCGTTCATTTCTGAACTCTTCTTCTTGTGTGTGTTCTGTATACTAGGAACTGTAGTTTGATTTAGAACTTCAATGCTTTTAGATAACGTGCCTGGACCGATCAACTTTTGATATAGGAAGTGTTCAAAACATTATCCATCAATACAAAATTATATCCTTCTTTACTAATAAAGAGACTGATATGATTTTGTATATCAGGTTCGGTATCTAATAGCATTTGTTCAGAATCAATGTATTCGTAATACAGGGTGACAGTGACCAACAGACTTGGCTGCAACACTTGCCCCATTTTCTGCCTCATGAAACTTATCACCCGTTCTCAGTTTTTCTACCTTTTTGTAGCCCTATGTAACAGATTACATATCTGGGATCCTGATCCGGTATCATATACCCAAGATGCAGAGGATACTGAGAAACAGTTCTTTATAATGAACACACCCGAAGGAGATGCATCATATGCACTTTCTTCGTTTGGGCGGCATAGGAATTCTGGTATTCCCCAATTTCCTGCTCTGTCTTATAACAATTATAATTTGGAGCGGGACCAACGTTCCCCAGCTCAGTATAACAAGCGGGTTCGGTCAATACATCCATTTTATTATCTTGATTAAGGCGTGATATGGTCGCTACCAGGAGAGAGAGAGAAGAAAACACTCTGCCTGCGCTCTTGCAAGATCAGATTGGTTATATATTTTATCTAATCAGGATGGCTCCCACTGTTTTTTTTAATCAAATCTTCCTTCAAACCTTAAAAGGAAAGACTAGCCGGGATTGATTACACTCTACAAGTTCGCCAATCTTTCAGCCAGGCCAGTGTCGGTACTTTGAGGGAGGTTCCCCGTGCTTTCGCACGGACCTAATTACTGTAAACCTCGTTTTCCCAGAGGCGTAACCCCGTTGACACCTTTCTAGACACCTACTTGATCGGCTAATTGCAAAGTGCAAAACTCTCCCAGGAGTAACAATTACTCGCAGTGGGTATCGGGATCCAACTATTACATAGAAGGTATGCAATCTCATTGCAAATTTCAACACTTGAAACTCCCGATAAAGGTTTTTACCCCTAGCACCTATGACCTTAACTATGGTCAACAAATCACAAGTACTAGTCAAGTTCTACCCGTCATTTCGTGATTAATTAGACCCACCCACATGACCCTTAACTAAGGTCAACAAATTCACGCGGCTGTCCTAACTAATCGCATCATATGCGGTGTAGGAAGACATCACTTAGCTACCGTACACTGTGCCTTGACTATGGTCAACAAACACAGCACGAATACTAAGTACTCTACTTTCTAAAATGACGGAGGGTTGCGGCTGGTTTTTGTGAAAAATTTTAACGCTTTGAACTTGATCTCGTTGCGGAATCAAATGGTTTTTTTAAATGGAATGTTTTTGAGGCTTTTCTAGTTTTGCTAAAGGGGTCACTCCCGGTGAAGGGTGTAAGTCTACGTTAGCGCCCCGGCCGTCTACAGACGCCAAATGCGGAATAAAAACTTTTTATCTGGCGCTATCGTATACTTTAACCCGGATCTTCCATTATTGCTAAACTAACAAACTGTAAAGAGTGTAGAAAGGTTATACCGAACGATCCGAGTCCTTCGTTCTTCAACCATCATCCCACGCTCCGTTGCGGCTGCTCCGATCTCGTCGAGGTGACACCACATCACCGATTCTTTAAACGGGCTCCCGCCTCTGACTTGAGGCAACTCGATCGTCAAGTTTGCTAAAAGAGACGACCAAGATTGATGTAGAGAATGAGTAGATGACTTTGTCTCACTTCGTCCAAATCCGTGGACGATCGGTTAATGAAGTTGCCGTGGGAATTGGGTGATGGAATGAAATGAACTGTAAAATTCCATGCACCCCAAATACTATCATATCTTTTTACAACCATGGAAAACTATCAAGTGAGAGAGAGAGTGGAGGAGAGAGAGGGCCGGCCATTCTTATAGAAGAGGGAGGTGACCGTAGGAGAGGGGGGGTGACCATATGATGAAGCTTATCATGAAGAAATATCTTAACCAAAACAAGAATGTATAAATTTCAAAGCATGAGTCATAATCACACCTCATCAAGTCATTAATGTAACCATTAATGTCAAGATGACTCATTAGCCACTTCATCACTTCTAGAACCTTCTAGAATGATGACTCACTCTTATCTGAAGAAAAGATAAATCCGTCTTTAACCGAATGTTAAAAGACGGCTGATAGAAAACTGGAAACTGGCAACTTCCAAAAGTGATCCTGAAACGAATTTCAGGATAACCCCGAAACTGTATAAAAATACCCGCATTTGTGTTACGACCGAATACAAATGCAACTGAGACAAAGATATTATACCTACTCAATATAATACTCGGATCCGGCTTAAACCAAAGCCGACCAGTATCATCTGCCCGAAAACTGACACGTGCGTAAACGCACGTGCATTTTCCGAACCCTGCCATAAAACCATACGGCCTCTACAACGTTTCGCCCGAACTTGGGAAACTATCTGTGGGGGACTCTAATGACTCGTCAGTACCCTGGCAGTGGGTTTAACCACAAACCGTCAGCTGCACTAGCTATGCGTAACGGCTGCCCACGGACTGACCTCAAGGGAGACTGATGAGCAAACTCAAGGGTGGCCGATGAATGAACTCATCCAGAAAACCCTACTGAGCCTAACAGTGACAATGTATATACAGTCCGGTCCGTTCGTCAATGAGTATCGCATATCCGCCTAGGGGGCTAGTAACGTCAGACCCCCAGAAGCAGTATAAGTCGTGTCGGAGTGAAGCCCAATAACACCCTGAGATACTACTGGAGTACCTACCAGTAAATCTCCTGCCACGGCCGTGGGCTATGTGTAATGGCTCTCCTAGACACAGCACGATCTCGCCCCCAATACCGGGAGAGACGAATCCCCTGCCGATCCGCTCACGTGCCTCCATATGGCTCGGGACTGTACCCAAAAGCTACCTGTTTGCACGACTCCTTTGAGCCGTGGTAGGGTAGAAATCAAAGCACAGTGGGAACTCACACGAGACAAATGACGACCTCAGGTCGATGAACTAACCTGTACACATGTCACCAGGGAACTGCTATCTGACGATAGGTATAGTACTAACTAGCAGATTCCCGGCGAGTCCTGTCCGGAGTACTCATAACCCAATGAGCATCTGTATACATCTTAGGTGATCCAACTGACACCAGTGGCTTGTGAGACCGGCCACCGCCCCTCGTCGGGGTCTCGACTGTATACACTAGTCTACTCCGAAGTATCGATGCCCTGTCTCGAAACTCCCACGACTAGGGACCACAATTAAGGATATGCATATAAACTACCCAACTCTCACGTATATGATCGCCATCATACTGTTGGTAGCAAAGCAAGATCCTAAGGGCTCTATCAAAGTGTAACATGCAATCAGTCACCTGAACATGTACACGACTGATAAAGGCAAACCAGATAGCATACTATCATCTCGAGTAAGACTGTCCTACCGGGATAGGTCCTCCGCAATCATTGCAATCACGTACCTGCGATCCAATAATTGACTATGAGGGCACTATCTCCAACAATCTCCCACTTTCACTCAAGGCTAATTATTGCGATGTCGACTACTCACAGCCCGTGTGAAACCGAACATCCAACTCCTCTACTAATCAGTTTCACAAAGCCCGTTTGTAAAACTATTGTGTTCGAGAAATAGCCTCAGTGAGTGGATCCGCCTAGAAGTATCTTTCTTTATCTCTCTTAATCTCAAGTTCGCGGAGAAAGCCATCTCCCGAATTGAGTAGTACCTGTCTTAGAATATGTCTGGATATCTGATGGGACCTTAGTTCATAAATGAACTCCATATCCAAACTTCTTAGACTGTATGGATCACTGAACCTAATCAGTATCCGGCACCATGCCTCCCACAGTATTTTCTTGGATCACCTGTCCATAATACTGTCCCTCGTCAGAGGGAAAACTATAACTCTGACAATCACTCTGTCATCCATGTCACCTTTGAAGCCTGGAATGAGGATCGTCTCCCGAAGGAGGCTGCCGTCATCAAATCCGTAGAACATGTACTTATGTTCTAAAACTGCTTCCTTATGTTTCTCCAGGATTGGATTAATACAAACCCATTGCATCTAGTGCAAAAACAACATCTGGTGTGGTACTTGACACCTCACGATTGACTCAATTGCCAAAGCAAGTGATCTGCCAATCATGCACAGCCCTCTCCCCTTTAGTCTATACGACACCTTTAGAGAGGGTGACTCCATCACCTGCAGGTACACTACCATGCTAGGAGTCAACTATTCTAATAACCATTAGAATATCTGTCAAAGTACCTGCATTGGGAAACTACCCAAATCTAGATCTAAAACCATAGATCCAGAAATCAGAATGTCAAATATTATATCCATATCCTGTCTGGAGAAACAACTGTGTGACGACAACAGTACAACCGATCGTAGTATAGGAATTTTACTTCCTACTCTGTGTATGTCATTCAAATACCATGACATCACACCCTACTACCGTCTTAACAGATCCATCCCCTATTCTGATGAAGTCAAACCTATGACTTTCACATCAAAATTAGATGATCTATCTCCGCTATAACTGCTCTAGTCTATAAATAGACATAAGCTACTTGCCCACTATGCTTCCGCTGCTCCCACTGAATATGACAACCCTCCGGCAGAATAATATACACGTACACTTCTAAAGCTAGTTTAGAACGACGCTATACTTATCCTCCTGCCTGGTCTCATAGTCTGGAACAACAGTAGTGTCAAGTCTGGGTAGATAAGAACCTCCCTGTCACCGTCCTTGAGGCTACCGAAGTACCTCTCGGGTGTCTGAGGTTACCCACCAAATCTGCGGAGTGGCTATTGGAGTGTCAAACCTGATTGATTATATAGGTCCTATTAAATTTTCTGTAATCGTTCGCGGTTCTGGAATCACTTCCAGTTCTACCATACTCCCACTACTGTTTTCTGAAAAAAATCCATTTTACTAAAACTGTGGCGAGTCAAGAACAATATCACTATTGATCTTCCAAATGGTAGAATATCAACCCTCGTCATAGCCAGGGTCAACCCACAAACAGCCATTACAGAAACGTGCCCTGAGTTATCCAGTGTCTGGTTTTAAGCATAAGCTGGACAACTCCCCGTACCATAATTTCTTTTAAGGTACGATCCATTCTATATCCAATACAGAAACTTTGGCACTTATTTAATTGGAACTATATTCAAATCATGCAGCTGTCTCCAGTGCATATCAACTTAATGGAAAGAGGCTAATCAGCATTACTCAACTTAGGAATCCATCCAATTATGAGTAACCTGAAAGAGAAACACGTTTCTCAAAACCATCACTATCATCTGAATACCAATCACAAGAATCTACATCTTCGATCTCTTTGAAGAATCCCGATACTTGTGACACCTGGTTCTCTACTTTATTCTTATACCCACAACTTCTCAAAACTTAGACATTGTATTTCTACGAAACACTTGTTTAAATACTAGAGAAGTTATAAGTAAACAGAACATAGTACGAGGACCTACCCCTTTGTCCTGATGGACACTTGGACAACATACAATACTCTGTATAAGTCCGCTGAGTTGAACAACTCAAAACCTGTGCGTCGTAGGTTGAAAACTGTACCCTGGCGATTTCCTCAAATATCACCAATTACAACGAATTCCGATATAACGAGGATGATCGCCTATTTCCCAATATCTTACTCCCACTCATCATCTGTAAAACCATACAGCTATGAGAATGAAACCTGGTAAATACATACCCTTGGAGTAAGTGTCTAATCGGGAAAACAGTTTTTCTTTAACAATGCACTGAAACATGAAAATGTTTCGTAGGGGTATCCTGGTATTCATAGTAATGCCTCTTCCATAATCCAACTCATGACTTCAACCGTATATTTTATTGCCATCTCTCCAAATCCCTTTATTTGTCTTTAGTCGTTACCTTCTGTACACCATTGTTAGGCTAAATGGTTTTCTTCCTTCCCTACCGTTCGGCACCAGCCTATGGTTTGGAAGAAGACTATCCAGTAAGCATAATAGGTGTACCCTCCTAAACCAAGAAGTACTCGCATCTCGAGAGAAGGTGATGATAAAAGACAACTGAATAATACCTTATTCTTTTAAAGGTGAAATAGGAGTGGCGATTAAGTACGCGGATTTGGTCGTGAATGATTACAGTCGCAATTTACTTTGCCCTCTTTCTAATCCCTTTATTTTGTCTTTTGATATTACCTTCTGCACACCCTACTTAGGCTAATTGGTTTTCTTCATTCCCTACCTTTCGGCACCTGCCTATGGTTTGGAATAAGACTATCCAATAAGCGTAATAGGTGTACTCTCCTAAACCAAGGAGCTCTCGCAACCTGAGAGAAGGTGATAATAAAAGACAACTGAATAAACCAATTCTATTTCTCCTGAACCTGGATCCATCCTCGAAGAAGTCCCTTCGAGTTCGTATATAACCATACGATGGATCTATCCAATGGAAGTGGATATCCGTAGTAAAACGGGTGTTCTGAGAAATGCAAAGGGTAAAAGAAGGAGTGGCAATGACTTATGCAACATAGACAATCCAAAAGCCAGTATTTTAAGAAGGTTCAGTCAACCTAGTCACTGAGTCATAGTCTAGGGTCGGTCAAAGGTCGCTGCCAGAGAGAGAGAGAGAAAAGAAACACTCTGCGTGCACTCTAACCTAGATCAGAATGGTCTTATCTTTATCTAATCCAGAAACCTCCCACTGTCCTGTCAAATTCTCCTCCAAACCTAAAGAAGAATCAATCGGGATGACCCGAAGAGTAAACCAACTCATCAGTAGGAATCGGGATCCAACTCTCATCGCATGATAACGTGATGGAATGCATCCACGTTACTCATACTCCAGAAGGTATGCGCATACTTGGCAAGTTTCAGTTTCTTTAGAAACTCCCGATAAGATTTATGCCCCATGCTCTTATAACCTTGGCGTTCGGTCAAAATGTCATAAGTCACATGCCAAGTTCTACCCATCACTATCTTGTTAATTTGAACCCACCCGCACATGCCCTTGGCGTTAGGTCAAAATGGCAGAACGGCTGTCCCAAACCAACTCATCTATCTATGCAACAATTGAATACCCAGCAGCTACCAAACACTATGCCTTGGCGTTAGGTCAAAATACATAGCTTGAATACTACTGAATACCCAAAAGAAGTGACGGAGGGCTACGGCTGGTTTTTGGCGAAAAACCTTTAGCGTAGTGAACTTGATATCGCTGAAGGAACCTGATAGCTTTTTAAAATATAGTGGCGAAAACCTTTTGCTAAAGAGGTCACTCCCGGTGAAGGGATCTCGGCTCTTTCCTCGTGGAATGAGGTGCAGGATATTCCACTGAATACCACGATGCAAAGCAACTTGTAATCGACTATAGTAAAGTTATTACCCTGACGCAAACTTCTGTCCAAGGGGTCTTTCCCGGAGGGATATCAGCCCTTGCCTCGTCGAATGAGGTGCTGGATATTCACACCGAATACCGCTATGCATAACAAAAGGAAACGTCTTTGCAATAACAATTTTTAAATTGTTCCAACAACTAAAACAGGTTTGTTTTACTTTGCATTGATCAGAATCAACGCAGTCCCATCAATCAATCACACCAGAAAAGAACGAAAATAAAATGTACGTATATGCCATCCGCATTCGTCACTGGGTCCCGTCATCACCCGTTAGGTTACTTAACTAACGACAGAGCGGGGACTGGACTAGCGCGGGTGTAAAACATATACAACATCTAATAGTATATAAGCCAATATACATAATCGCTCCAGGCGTGATAATATGCAACATTACAGAAAAGTAATAAGCATCACAGAACAATACAGATAATCTGGGATCCCCGGGTTTCACAGAGCCGCTGCTGAAACCTGACGTTCCCCTGTCGTGTGGATAGCCTGTGCAATGAAACCTAGACCCCTACGGGTGCGGCAAGTTACCCGCCAAAACCTGAAGCGAGGTAGTCCCCACAGCATAGTGAATGGAACACCCGGCACTTCACGGAATCCGGTAAATTGAGCACCCCTCCTTGGGTCAACCTGTACCCCCTATGAGTGCGGCGAATAGTCTGCCAATTTTAGAGTGGGGCCCCTCTGCCTCCCAAAGCCATGAGATGCGGACCCGTTTCCCTCCAGAACCCGGCTATCCGTGCACTCCGTCGCGGGGTAAAACCTAGTACAGTAATGAAAAATAGTACAATAGGTACATCGACCGCAACCTGGTCGTGCCCCAAAAGAATATTATACAACAGGCAGTGACGGCAGTCCACAAGTTGGACGCTCGCCCCGCAATATCAAATGTACAGATAAACTCAAACTGTACTACCATTGCACACTGCTATCCACCACGACATATCCGCAACATCACAGCACAACACAGAACATCAACGCGAATGTCACGTTCGCAAACCCGTCTAAAAGAACTATAGCAATCAGACGCGGTTTACCGATCAAATGACATTCCCGGTCGGAGATATAATGTAAGAACTATAAAATAACGTGTTTAAATTTCGATCGACCAAATATCAAAAAGTGGGCCCCACGACTTACTGGTGAACAGTAACAAAACCTGGGCCAAAATGATATATACCAAAAATCACAAAATCCAGAGGAGAACCCACTGACAAAATTTGGGAGCACGAGCTCACCACGTGGCCGCGGATGCGCGGCCAAACCATGGGTTTGGCCGCGTTTCCGCGGCTCTTTGGTGGAGACACGTGCCCAAATTTCGTCGTAGTTCTTATAATTTCCTGCACAGTTTTCTGAGATGGTCAAAATATTTTTAGGACACCGTTTAAAAACAACAGAAACTGTCGGGCTAGAAAATTGTGTTTTTCGATTTTCGGTTCGATCGACGTTTTGAACGCGTTAGCACAAGTTAGTATAGCAAAATGGTTAGGCTCTGATACCACTGTAAGTCTACGTTAGCGCCCCGGCCGTCTACAGACGCCAAATGCGGAATAAAAACTTTTTATCTGGCGCTATCGTATACTTTAACCCGGATCTTCCATTATTGCTAAACTAACAAACTGTAAAGAGTGTAGAAAGGTTATACCGAGCGATCCGAGTCCTTCGTTCTTCAACCATCATCCCACGCTCCGTTGCGACTGCTCCGATCTCATCGAGGTGACACCACATCACCGATTCTTTAAACGGGCTCCCGCCTCTGACTTGAGGCAACTCGATCGTCAAGTTTGCTAAAAGAGACGACCAAGATTGATGTAGAGAATGAGTAGATGACTTTGTCTCACTTCGTCCAAATCCGTGGACGATCGGTTAATGAAGTTGCCGTGGGAATTGGGTGATGGAATGAAATGAACTGTAAAATTCCATGCACCCCAAATACTATCATATCTTTTTACAACCATGGAAAACTATCAAGTGAGAGAGAGAGTGGAGGAGAGAGAGGGCCGGCCATTCTTATAGAAGAGGGAGGTGACCGTAGGAGAGGGGGGGTGACCAAATGATGAAGCTTATCATGAAGAAATATCTTAACCAAAACAAGAATGTATAAATTTCAAAGCATGAGTCATAATCACACCTCATCAAGTCATTAATGTAACCATTAATGTCAAGATGACTCATTAGCCACTTCATCACTTCTAGAACCTTCTAGAATGATGACTCACTCTTATCTGAAGAAAAGATAAATCCGTCTTTAACCGAATGTTAAAAGACGGCTGATAGAAAACTGGAAACTGGCAACTTCCAAAAGTGATCCTGAAACGAATTTCAGGATAACCCCGAAACTGTATAAAAATACCCGCATTTGTGTTACGACCGAATACAAATGCAACTGAGACAAAGATATTATACCTACTCAATATAATACTCGGATCCGGCTTAAACCAAAGCCGACCAGTATCATCTGCCCGAAAACTGACACGTGCGTAAACGCACGTGCATTTTCCGAACCCTGCCATAAAACCATACGGCCTCTACAACGTTTCGCCCGAACTTGGGAAACTGTCTGTGGGGGACTCTAATGACTTGTCAGTACCCTGGCAGTGGGTTTAACCACAAACCGTCAGCTGCACTAGCTATGCGTAACGGCTGCCCACGGACTGACCTCAAGGGAGACTGATGAGCAAACTCAAGGGTGGCCGATGAATGAACTCATCCAGAAAATCCTACTGAGCCTAACAGTGACAATGTATATACAGTCCGGTCCGTTCGTCAATGAGTATCGCATATCCGCCTAGGGGGCTAGTAACGTCAGACCCCCAGAAGCAGTATAAGTCGTGTCGGAGTGAAGCCCAATAACACCCTGAGATACTACTGGAGTACCTACCAGTAAATCTCCTGTCACGGCCGTGGGCTATGTGTAATGGCTCTCCTAGACACAGCACGATCTCGCCCCCAATACCGGGAGAGACGAATCCCCTGCCGATCCGCTCACGTGCCTCCATATGGCTCGGGACTGTACCCAAAAGCTACCTGTTTGCACGACTCCTTTGAGCCGTGGTAGGGTAGAAATCAAAGCACAGTGGGAACTCACACGAGACAAATGACGACCTCAGGTCGATGAACTAACCTGTACACATGTCACCAGGGAACTGCTATCTGACGATAGGTATAGTACTAACTAGCAGATTCCCGGCAAGTCCTGTCCGGTGTACTCATAACCCAATGAGCACCTGTATACATCTTAGGTGATCCAACTGACACCAGTGGCTTGTGAGACCGGCCACCGCCCCTCGTCGGGGTCTCGACTGTATACACTAGTCTACTCCGGAGTATCGATGCCCTGTCTCGAAACTCCCACGACTAGGGACCACAATTAAGGATATGCATATAAACTACCCAACTCTCACGTATATGATCGCCATCATACTGTTGGTAGCAAAGCAAGATCCTAAGGGCTCTATCAAAGTGTAACATGCAATCAGTCACCTGAACATGTACACGACTGATAAAGGCAAACCAGATAGCATACTATCATCTCGAGTAAGACTGTCCTACCGGGATAGGTCCTCCGGAATCATTGCAATCACGTACCTGCGATCCAATAATTGACTATGAGGGCACTATCTCCAACAAAGGGATCGTCGGCCCTTTCCTCGTCGAATGAGGTGCGGGATATATCATATATATCACTGTGCAAAGCAGAAACTATAGAAGCGATCAAAAACAAACCGAGTGTGTAGCATCTGCCAGTTATTGCTAAAGGAGTCACTCCCGGTGAAGGGATCTCGGTCCTTTCCTTATCGAATAAGGTGCAGGATGTTCTATAATGAACACCACAATGCAAAGCAAGAACTGTAGCTACCTGTTTTATTTTGAAATTCGATTCCACAACATCAATTAGGTTTATTTTCTTTCATTAATCTCATTAATGAATATCCCATCATTTAAATCCACCTAAACATCACAGATATATATAACGTACGCTTATGCCATCCGCATTCGCCTCGATGTCCCGTCTGCACCGTTAGGTTAGGTAACTAACGCCAGAGCGAGGCAGGGCTAGCGCGGGTGTAAAACATAAGCAACGTCTATATAATATATCATATATACTATAATATCTGTCACAGAGCACAGAACATCGCATGATCACAGATAAAACACAGCAGAAGAAACATATGAAATATTGGATATACTAGGACGTCCGTGTTTTCAATACGAGCCAGTATAAAACACGGATTCCACGGTCGTGATGAATAGCCAATCCCACACCCCTAGACCCCTACGAGAGCGGCAAGCAACCCTACCAATTCTAGGGTTAGGAGACCCGGACTCGACTCCTCGAGTTGGTCTCCCACTGGACCCCAGAACCCGGTTACTTGTGCTCCCCTCCTTGGGTCTATCCTAGTGCAGAAAAGTAAATAATATACAACGGGTGACGACTTCCGCAACCTGGAAGTGCCCCAATAAAAGAATATTACATACAAGTTTTTACATGAATGAAAATGAAAAACACTCATCTCACATAAAAACCCCCCGACTATTCAAACACGACGATCCAATATAACATATCCAGCAACACATAACATCACATGTCATCAACGTAAGTAAATATGCGCATCCCAATTGTCGTTGACATATAGCAACGAAACCGGCGATATCACATATTACACTTACGGTCACAGAAAAGAAAGTGTAAAACTACAACAGTTGGAATCCGCAACCTCCTCAGACATCGCATGCCTGACCAAATGAATTCTTTAGACATCGCATGCCTAACAATTATAAACCCCGCATTTTAGTCTCATTATCGAAAACACTTTTCAATATCAAGTCGGGCAATTCAACAAGATTCCCGAAAAACTGATCGAATGCTCGTCGCAAACTTTAGTAGGCGGCCGCACCCCTGATACCGTCGACAAAGTGCACCAAGGCGGAACACCGCTACCGCGAGCACCCGAACGGATGCTTTCGGCGACGGGGTTCTCCTACAGTCACTTAGTCGGGGCTATAGAGTGAGGCTGTCTATTAAGTTTACCCGGCGAGTATCCGCGTACGCTACGTGATTGCGACAGACTTTTGATCACATCAAAAATTCCGTGGCAACCGATCAAGTGAGACTAAACTGCTACGTTTATAATATTCATTCCGTTATCTCATAACTATTTGTGAATTCCAATTATTGTATCACATTCCGGATAAATAGAAAATGCTAAACTTTTCGATCGAACAATCGAACACCCAAGTTTTCCCGATACAGCTCAACACATGAAATATGAGTCTAACAACACTCAGTTCGTGCCTCAGTACCAACGGTCCAGCCGTAGAAGGGTCAAGCCAACGCCTCACATGTGGCACGCCGTACTGCCCCAAACCCGAAGGTTCAAAGGGTAGTTCAAGACGGTCACATAATCGAGTTAAGGTTTGTTGTCTTCTAGAGGGACCATCGCGTTACTTGCACTACTTAGAATGTCGTTAAACTGCGGAAAAATCCAACACTTGGAAATTTCCCGACAGGGGAAAAATTGGGTATTTATATCCGGTCGAACCTTTTAACATATTCTAAAATTTATCCGGAAAGCCACATAGAGAAAATTAGATATTCCGATCGATACACGGAGATCCTTATACAACCCAGAAAATAAAACTCTGGAATAAATATTAAAATATTCCCAGGAAAACCAGCACAGAAACTTATTAATTATGGCGCAAAATTCGATGACCAATACGACAAAACAGCCGCGGATCCGCCGCATGAGGCAGCTCATGCCGCGGAACCGCGGCTGAATGATGGAGTTATGGACTCGAATTTTACAGTAACCCATACAATCGCCTGCTGATTTTTCTGCATATTTTTAATTTACAAAAAACCATATTTTACAAAAAAGTCCAGAGAGCCGTTTTCCGGGTTAGGTTTTGGGTCGATCGGACTTCTAATTCCGTCGGGACTTCGCCTAAGGCTCTAGCTAGGCTCTGATACCACTGTAGGGTTCCTAGGCACTCTAATGGAGTCTCACAAGTGATCAAACATGGCCAATTAAAATTTTACAAGTGCCTATTAACCCTAATACGGGTCGTTAACTAGATAAATAGGCGAAGCAAGCAAGAAAACGGAAATATAGCTAAAGGAAAGGGGCAACAACCTTTGTAGATCCGTTCCACCACCTCCACGGCTCCGCAATGAAGTCCCCTCGCTGTCCAAATCATGTCTTGGGCTCTAGCGTCGGCATCATCGAAGAATGGGCGGGCTTGATCGTCGGTTCGATGCCGAAGATGATCTACGTCGAGGCATCGCTAGAACAAGCTCCAACTTCACCAAGTCGGAAAAACTTGTGAAGGAAACACCCTATACTACTTGGCAAGAGGTAGAGGATGAAGAAATAGGAAGTGGGTAAACTTTAGTTTTGGATTTATCACTAGATTTCATGACTTGCCATTGGAGTAGCAAGCTTTCTTCATTCTTTCTCAAGATGAAGAAGAAGAAGATGATATAATAAGATAATTAAAAATAGAAAAGAAAATATAATACTTATCATATCATTAACCTTAGTTAGGTGTAGAGAATTGACTAAGGTTAATTTGAAGAGTTAGGGTTAAGAAAGAAGACAAAATGGTTACTTAGTCAAAGTTTCAAGAAACTTCAACTACAAACAAAATAAGCCACCATTTCATTTTCTTTATCATTTTCTTTTTCCAAAATAAATAAATAAATAAATAAGAAAAAGAAAACCCTAATCTTAATCTTAACCATGGTCTTATTCTTTACACTAACCCTAGCTTGCATGTATCATCAAACATGATACAATCATGTGCACAAAATATATCACATATGCAATGTGCACAAACTAAGTGAGTAAATCCATTTAAAGTGAACCAATACTAGTTAATGCAAAGTAATATATCAAATATATAATTATACATTAAATCATTAAATCAACACTTGATTCAATGATCCGGTCATGTCGCATATAACCGGCTAGTATCCAATGTATCGGCTTGTCGAATCAATCCATGATTCGATAACTAGGTTATATCGCATATAACCAATCGATACATTCGTCGCGAGAATGAAATACGGTATCACATACGCGCATTATTCTCGGTCCCGCACATATCTCATATGCGCTCCTATTTCGTTTCGCTTGAGCCAGGAAACCTCTGTGTAGGACTCTAAAGACTCGTCAATACGCCGGCAGAAGATGATGACCATATCAAGCATCCACAAGCCGCAAGCGGTCTGCTAAACGTAACGGCCACCCGGGTATTGAGCGATCAGAAGATCGACGAGCAAGCCCGCTCACACTCCTGCGAATCCAACCAGTAACACTTACCGTACAGTCCGGTTTGTTCGTCTGATATGTCGCATATCTCGCCTAGGGGTGGTAAACGTCAGACCCCAATAGCTCGATAAGTCATGCCGACTTGAGGTCCATAACATTCGTGAAACTACTGATAACTCTTACCAGTATATCACAGCAACCCTGGCCAAGGATTTCCTGTTATGGCCAGTCGAGCATAGCACAACATCAACCCCCAATACCGGGAGAGACGAATCCCCTCCTATCGCTCATTGCCTCCATGTGAATCGGGACTGTACCCAAAAACCACCTGTTTGCACGACTCAGTAGAGCCGTGGTAGGGTGGAAATCAAAGCACAGTGGGAGACACACAAGACTCTATGACGATCTCGGGTCAACAGACTAAGCTGTACCAGTGTCACCAGAGAACTGCCATCTGACGTGAGGTATAATACCATCTGGGAGTTCTCGGCAAGTCCGTTCAGTGTACCAAGTCTCCACTGAGCACCCGCATACCATCTTCGATATCAAACACCAATGGATATGGGATCATCCATCGCCCATCGCATGGGTCGAGAAGATATGCGCTAGTCTACTCTGGAATATCGATGCCCCGTCTCGATATTCCCTCGACTAGGAACATTTCAAGGATGTACTCATGGACTACCCAGGCCCCACTAGTATGATCTACATCATAGTCCTGGAAGTCGAGTACACATCCTATGGGCTTTATCAACATGTAATCAGAGAGACAGAAAGTGTACATGTTAAGATAAAGAGTAACCAGATATCGTACTATCATGTCGAGCAAGAAAGTCCTATCTATATATGTCCCAGCATCCACTACAATATACATCCAATGTACAGCAATGGCCTCTAGGGCATACATATAACTAACATATGTGTGGTGCAACCACTACTCTAGGGTTTCGCAACACTAAACTGTTAGTTATATGTATGCCCTAGAGGCCATTACTATACATAGGATGTATATTGTAGTGGATGCTTGGACATATATAGGGAGGACTTTCTTGCTCGACATTATAGTATGCTATCTGGTTGCTCTTTACCTTAACGTGTACACTGATTGTCTCTCTGTTACATGTTGGTAAAGCCTTTAGGATGTGTGCTTGACTACCTGGATTATGATGCGGATCATACTAGTGGGGACATGGTAGTCCATAAGTGCATCCTTCAAGGTCCCTAGTCGTGGGTGTATCGAGACGGGGCATCGATATACCAGAGTAGACTAGCGTATACCTTCTCGACCCATACAGATGGGCGATGGATGATCCCATATCCATTGGTGTTTGACATCAGAG
Organism: Agapanthus africanus; assembly: GCA_030015575.1. Taxonomy (NCBI): domain Eukaryota; kingdom Viridiplantae; phylum Streptophyta; class Magnoliopsida; order Asparagales; family Amaryllidaceae; genus Agapanthus; species Agapanthus africanus. The sequence continues at coordinate 165,664,380 of CM057349.1, forward strand.
ATGATATACGGGTGCTCAGTGGAGACTGGGTACACTGGACGGACTCGCCGAGAACTCCCAGATGGTATTATACCTTACGTCAGATGGCAGTTCTCTGGTGACACTGGTACAGGTTAGTCTGTTGACCCGAGATCGTCATAGAGTCTTGTGTGATTCCCACTGTGCTTTGATTTCCACCTTACCACGTCCAAGAGGGCATGCAAAACGGTGGTTTTTGGGTACAGTCCCGATTCACATGGAGGCAATGAGCGATAGGAGGGGATTCGTCTCTCCCGGTATAGGGAGTTGATGTTGTGCTGTGTTCGATTGGCTATAACCGGAAATCCCTGGCCAGGGTTGCTGAGATTTACTGGTAAGTGTTACCAGTAGTTTCTCGAACTATTATAGACCTCATATCGACATGACTTATCGAGCTACTGGGGTCTGACGTTTACCACCCCTAGGCAAGATATGCGACATATCAGACGATCAGACCGGACTGTACGGTAAGTGTTACTGGTTGGATTCACAGGAGTGTGAGCGGGCTTGCTCGATGATCTTCTGATCGCTCAATACCCGGGTGGCCGTTACGTTTAGCAGACCGCTTGCGGCTTGTGGGTGTTTGATATGATCATCACCTACTGCCGGCGTATTGACGAGTCTTTAGAGTCCTACACAGAGGTTTCCTGGCTCAAGCGAAACGAAATAGGAGCGCATATGAGATATGTGCGGGACCGAGAATAATTCCAGTATGTGATACTGAATTCTATTCTCGCGATTTGTATCATCGGACGGTTATATAAGATATAGCCGGGTTACCGAATCAAATGTTGATTCGATATATTGATACACTTGATATTAGTCGGTTATATGCAGTATGACCGGATCATTAAATCAAGTGTTGATTTAATGATTTAATGTATAATTATATATTAGATATATTACTTTACATTGACTAGTATTGTTCACTTAAGATTGGTTTTCTCACTTGATTTGTACAAGTTGTATATGTGATATATGTTTGTGCACTAGTTTGTATCATGTTTGATGATACATGCAAACATGGGTGTGTGTGTGACAGACACCATGTTAATTGTAATTTAGGTTTTTGTTTATCTTAATTATTCTGAAATGGTGGAATTTTTATCATGGTTTGAAGCTTCTTGAAGCTTGTAGCAACTTTGAAAAAGTCCATCCATTTTGTCTTGATTATGACATTCATTAACCTAACCATTACAACTAACTATGGTTTATTCTCTACAAAAATAAACTCACCCATGGTTGCAAGATAATAAGTATTCTCATTATTATTCATATTATTCATCCTTTCTTTTCTTCTTCTTCTTCTTCTTCATGAAGAGAAGAAAGCTTTCTAGAAAAATTCCAAGTGAAGAAATCAAGTGAGAAATCCAAATCCAAAGTGAACCCACTTCCTATTTCTTCATCCTCTACCACTTGCCATGTTGCATAGGGTGTTTTCTTCACAAGGTTCATGACTAAGTGAAGATGGAGCTTGAGTTTGAGTCGCCTCGACGTAGATCATCTTCGGCATCGAAGTCAATGACCTAGCCCGATCATTTCTCCGACGAAACCATCTCTAGAGTCCGGGATCCCGATGATCGCAGCGGAGGGACGTCAACACGGAGCTAAAGAAGTGGAGGACCAGATCTACAAAGGTTGTAATCCCTTTCACTTTGTAGCAAAGTAGTTTGCTTGCTTGCTTTTCGCCTAATCTCTAGTTAACGATCTTGCGTAGGGTTGTTAGGCACATAAAAATTTGATTTTGGCATGGTTGATTCCTTGTGGAACCTCTTGAGTGTGCCTAGGAACCCTACAGTTAGAAAACCCTGCTGATTTTTCTGCATATTTTTAATTAGGAAAAATGCACAGTTTTGAAAAATGTACAGAGAACGGTTTCGGATTAGGGTTTCGGGCTCAATCGGACTTCTAACATCGTCTACATGACAACCCAGAAAACTCAACTGTTGAGAATACATTAAAAATTTCCAGAAGAATCAGGAATCACAGTCGGGCATTACTGTGCAAAGCACGTGACCCTAACTCCTCCAATGTGCCGCGGAACCGCGGCCCCACCCTGGCTTCAGCGGCGGTTCCGCGGCCATAATGGTGACTCTGATGTTAAACTTTCCGATCGAACAGTCAAACACCCAAGTTTTCCCGAAACAGCTCAACACATGAAATAAGTTTAAAAACATTCACTTCATGCCACAGTACCAACGGTCCAGCCGTAGAAGGGTCAAGCCAACGCCTCACACGTGGCACGCCGTACTGCCCCAAACCCTAAGGTTCAAAGGGCAGTTCAAGACGGTCACATAATCGAGTTAAGGTTTGTTGTCTTCTAGGGGGTCCATCGCGTTACTTGCACTACTTAGAACGTCCTTAAACCACGGAAATATCCAACACTTGGAAATTTCCCGGCAGGGGAAAAAGTGGGTATTTTTATCCGGTCGAACTTTTTAACATATTATAAATTATCCGGAAAATGCATACAATAATTCGAATCCACAAGTAGTTATGAGATAACTGAATGAATGTTATAAATCTAGCAGTTTAGTCTCACTTGATCGGTTGCCACGGGATTTTGATGTGATCAAAAGTCCGTCGCAATCACGTAGCGTACACGGATACTCGCCAGTAAACTTAATAGACAGCTACACCCCATAGCCCCGACCAAGTGACTGTAGGAGAACCCCGTCGCCAAAAGCATCCGTTCCGGTGCTCGCGGCAGCGGTGTTCCGCCTTGGTGCACTTCGTCGACGCCATCGGGGGTGCGGCCGTCTATTAAAATTTGCGGCGAGCATTCGATCAGGATGTCGGGAATCTTGTTGAATTTCCTGACTTGATTTGAAAAGAGTTTTCGATTTTGAGACTAAAATGCGGGGCTTATAATTGTTAGGCATGTGATGTCTAAGGAATTCATTTGATTAGGCATGCAATGTCTAAAGATGTTGCGGATTCCAACTGTTGTAGTTTTACACTTTCTTTTCTGCGACCGTAAGTGTAATATGTGATATCGCCGGTTTCGTTGCTATATGTCAACGACAATTAGGATGGGTATATTTACTTACGTTGATGACATGTGATGTTATGTGTTGCTGGATATGTTATATTGGATTGTCGTGTTTGAATGGCCGGGGGTTTTTATGTGAGATGAGCGTTTTTCTTTTTCATTCATGTAAAAACATGTATGTGATATTCTTTTATTGGGGCACTTCCAGGTTGCGGAAGATGTCACCGTTGATGTATATTATTTTCTTTTCCGCATTAGGATAGACCCAAGGAGGGGAGCACAAGTAACCGGGTTCTAGGGTCCAGTGGGAGACCATCTCGAGGAGTCGAGTCCGGGTCTCCTAACCCTAGAATTGGTAGGGTTACTTGCCGCTCTCGTAGGGGTCTAGGGGTGTGGGATTGGCTATTCATCACGACCATGGAATCCGTATTTTATACAGGCTCAAAAATAAAACACGGACATCCTAGTATATCCAATATTTCATATGATATTTTCTGCTGCGTTATCTGTGATGTGATCATGTGATATGTTCAGATAGATATTGTATATAGTATATATGATATATTATATAGACGTTACTTATGTTTTACACCCGCGCTAGCCCTGCCCTACTCTGCCGTTAGTTACCTAACCTAACGGTGCACGAGGGGACATCGAGGCGAATGCAGATGGCATAAGTGTACGTCGTATTTATCTGTGATGTTTAGGTAACTTAAATGATGGGACTTCATTAATGTGATTAATGAAAGAAAAAGAAACCTAAAAGATGTTGTGGAATCGAATTTTCAAAAACAGGTAGCTACAGTTCTTGCTTTGCATCGCGGTGTTCTTTGTAGAACATCCTGCACCTTATTCGATAAGGAAAGGGCCGAGATCCCTTCACCGGGATAGACCCCTTTAGCAATAACTGGCAGATGCTACAACCCTCGGTTTGTCTTTTGATTGCTTCTATAGTTCTTGATTTGCATAGTGGTATATATGATATATCCTGCACCTCATTCGACGAGGAAAGGGCCGACGATCCCTTCACCGGGAGTGACCCCTTTAGCAAAACTAGAAAAGCCTAAAAAACACTCCATTTTAAAATCATTTGATTCTACAACGATATCAAGTTCATTACGCAATAGGTTTTCAGAAAAACCTATCGCAGCCCTCCGTCATTTCAGATAAGTTGTATATAGTATTCGTGCTACATTTGTTGGCTTTCGTCAAGGTGTAGTGTGCGGTAGTTATATGCTGCTTATCTGCTGTATACGATGCGATTGGATTAGGGTAGTCATACGGCTTTGTTGGCTTTCGTCAAGGGTCGTGCTGGTGGGTTTAATTCAGTCAAGAAATGTACGGGTTGAACTTGACTAGCGGGCTATGGTTTGTTGGCTTTCGTCAAGGTCATAACACGTTAGGGGCAAAATTATCGGAAATTTCAAGTGTTGAAATTTGCAATGAGATTGCATACCTTCTATGAGATAGTTGGATCCCGATACCCGCTGCGAGTAAGAGTTACTCCTGAGAGAGTTTTACACATTACAATTAGCCGATCAAGTAGGTGTCTAGAAAGGTGTTAACGAGGTTACGCCTCTGGGAAAACGAGGTTTACATTAATTAGGTTCGTGCGAAAGCACGGGGGACTTCCCTCAAAGTACCGACACTGGCCTGGCTGAAAGATTGGCGAACTTGTAGCGTGTAATTAATCCCGGCTAGTGTTTCCTTTTAGGGTTTGAAGGAAGATTTGATAAAAACAGTAGGAGCCATCCTGATTAGATAAAATAATAACCAATCTGATTTTGCAAGAGCATACGCTGAGTGTTTTCTTCTCTCTCTCTCTCTCCAGGTAGCGACCATATCACGCCTTAATCAAGATAATAATACGCATGTATTGACCGAACCCGCTTGTTATACAGAGCTGGGGAACGTTGGTCCCGCTCCAACTTATAATTGTTATAAGACAGAGCAGGAAATTGGGGATTACCAAAATTCCCGTGCCGCCCAAACGAAGAAAGTGCATACCGATGCATCATCTTCGGGTGTGTTCATTACAGAGAACTGTTTCTCAATGTCCTTTACGTCCTGGGTATATGATACCGGATCAGGATCCCACATATGTAATATATTACATGGGCTATAGAAAGGTACAGAACTGAGAACGGGTGATAAGTTTCATGAGGCAGAAAACGGTGCAAGTGTTGCAGCCAAGTCTGTTGGTCACTGTCACCCTGTATTACCAGAATACATTGATTCTGAACAAATGTTATTAGATACCGAACCTGATATACAAAATCATATCAGTCTCTTTATTAGTAAAGAAAGGATATAATTTTGTATTGTTGGATAATGTTTTGAACATTTCCTATATCAAAAGTTGATCGGTTCAGGCACGTTATCTAAAAGCATTGACGTTCTAAATCAAACTACAGTTCTTAGTATACAGAACACACACAAGAGGAAGAGTTCAGAAATGAACAAATCCTTCTTAAGGTAATGTAGACTAGGTCATATCAATACGACCCGACTAGCTGAAGTTACATATAGATGCATATTTAAATAAGTTTGAATTTACATCTTGTGAAACTTGTCAGTCATGACACAGAGATAAGATGACCACTGCTCTGTTTATTGGAAACAGAGAAAGAGTTAGTAAACTCTTGGGACTGATACATGATGATGTATGTAAGGTCCCCTGTCTACACATGCCAGGACCGGTTCTTTGTACTTCATTACATTCACTGATAATCTCTCAAGATTCAGACATATGTTCCTGTTGAAACACAAGTCCGAAACTTTTGAGATATTCACAGAATATAAGTTAGAAATAGAGAACCAAAATACGGGTATAAGTATTATGTCTTTTGATGTGATCAGGGAGGAGAATACTTAAGCACGGGATTCCTGGACTATTCTAAGAATAAGATTCTCTCTTAGCATTACTCCTCCGTATACACCATAGCACGATGGTATATCGGGGCGGAGCAGTAGCACCTTATGTGATATGGTGTGCTCTATGATGAGTACTACTGAGTTTCCTATTTTCTTTTTGGGAGTTATGCACTTGAGAAGCTGCATACCTATTGAATAGGGTTTCGATCAAATCAGATGCCTACCACTTCATATGTGATATGGAATGGGAAGAGCCCATATCTTAAGTTGGTTAAGATTTGGGGTTGTCCGGGCTATGTCTAAAAGCATAATCCGGACAAGCTCGAGGCAAGGTCTGTAATGTAGAACTGGAAAGGTTCCAGCTATACAAACTACAGCAGATGATTTGATAGAACCAAAGGATTCAATAGTTACCAACGAACCTCAGCCTCTCCGCCGATCTAGTAGGGTTCCTCACCCACCTGAGAGATACTTCAGTTTCTCTATGATAGTGGGAGCGAGTATTGCATCATGAGATGATGACCCAACTAGTTTCGAGCAGGCCATCGAGAGTAGGGACTCTGTAAGAATGACTGGATGCTTAGTGATCTGAGATGGAATCCTTATACACCAACAAAGTATGGACTTTGGTTGCTTTATCTGAAGGGTTAAATCCCCATCAGGAGCAAGTATATCTTGAGAAGATTACTTGGTGTACATGGAAAAGTTGAGACTTTCAAAGCTAGGCTTGTTAAAGGTTTGCATCATTGACCAGGTATGCATTATGGTGAAACCTTTCCTATGAGGCTATGCTTAAGTCCATCCAGATCCTACTTGCCATGGCTACATACCATGACTACGATATCTGGTGGTTGGGTGTCATGACAGCTTTTCTAAAATGATGTTTTAGAAGAGAGCGTCTATAAGTACACAGCCAGAGGACTTCGTAGACAGTGGGAGCAGCGGAAACGTGTGCAAGATGCTTTATAGGATAAAGCAGGCATCGCGGAGTTGGAACGTCTGTTTTGATGTGGTAGTCAAAGAGTTTGACTTCATCAAAATGGTAGATGAACCTTGTATATACAAAAAGGTAGTAGGGAGTATGGTGGTGATCCTCGTAGAGTACGTGGATGACATACTCTTGATAGGGAAAGAGTTTCCTATGCTACGCTCAGTCAATCTCCGCTTATCACAATAATTCTCCATATAGGAACAAAATGATACCTCCTAAATCCTTGGTTTAGGATCTATGAGATAGATCTAAATGGATGTTAGGATACTCACTAGATGTAGTGAGATGGTATCAATTGATCCTGGGGAGAATCACTGGAAAGATTCCAGGGTGATAAGGACGACTGAATGTCAGTCGCAGGCATTGTCTTTGCCCTCAGTAGAGGGACGGTATGTTGGAAGAGTTACAAACTAAATACCGTGGCAAACTAGACGATAAAGGCTAATAATATCTCTATCATAGATACTACCAAAGAGGAAGTTTGGGTGTATATTGGTTCATGAGATGAACTAGGTTCCTACCATTGTGTGACAATGGAAGTGTGGCTTTGGCCCAGGAACCCTGGTCCCATCAGTGACCCAGACATATTCCGAGGCAGCATCACCTGATCATGGAGATGGTTGATCTCTAGGGTGATCGAGGTTAGGAGAGTAGACTCAGAGGACAACACGGCGGATCCACTCACAAAGGCCTTTTCCCAAAGAGAGACTTTTATGGGATGGTTGAGTATTAGATACTGCAACCACTGCTACAGATGGCCCTAGTGCAAGTGGGAGATTGTTAGTTATATGTATGCCCTAGAGGCCATTACTATACATAGGATGTATATTGTAGTGGATGCTTGGACATATATAGGGAGGACTTTCTTGCTCGACATGATAGTATGCTATCTGGTTGCTCTTTACCTTAACGTGTACACTGATTGCCTCTCTGTTACATGTTGGTAAAGCCCTTAGGATGTGTGCTTGACTACCTGGACTATGATGCGGATCATACTAGTGGGGACATGGTAGTCCATAAGTACATCCTTCAAGGTCCCTAGTCGTGGGTGTATCGAGACGGGGCATCGATATACCAGAGTAGACTAGCGTATACCTTCTCAACCCATACAGATGAGCGATGGATGATCCCATATCCATTGGTGTTTGACATCAGAGATGATATACGGGTGCTCAGTGGAGACTGGGTACACTGGACGGACTCGCCGAGAACTCCCAAATGGTATTATACCTTACGTCAGATGGCAGTTCTCTGGTTACACTGGTACAGGTTAGTCTGTAGACCCGAGATCGTCATAGATTCTTGTATGATTCCCACCGTGCTTTGATTTCCACCTTACCACGTCCAAGAGGGCGTGCAAAACGGTAGTTTTTGGGTACAGTCCCGATTCACATGGAGGCAATGAGCGATAGGAGGGGATTCGTCTCTCCCGGTATAGGGAGTTGATGTTGTGCTGTGTTCGATTGGCTATAACCGGAAATCCCTGGCCAGGGTTGCTGAGATTTACTGGTAAGTGTTACCAGTAGTTTCTCGAACTGTTATAGACCTCATATCGACATGACTTATCGAGCTACTGGGGTCTGACGTTTACCACCCCTAGGCAAGATTTGCGACATATCAGACGATCAGAACGGACTGTATGGTAAGTGTTACTGGTTGGATTCACAGGAGTGTGAGCGGGCTTGCTCGTTGATCTTCTGATCGCTCAATACCCGGGTGGCCGTTACGTTTAGCAGACCGCTTACGGCTTGTGGGTGTTTGATATGATCATCACCTACTGCCGGCGTATTGACGAGTCTTTAGAGTCCTACACAGAGGTTTCCTGGCTCAAGCGAAACGAAATAGGAGCGCATATGAGATATGTGCGGGACCGAGAATAATTCCAGTATGTGATATTGAATTCTATTCTCGCGATTTGTATCATCGGACGGTTATATAAGATATAGCCGAGTTACCGAATCAAATGTTGATTCGATATATTGATACACTTGATATTAGTCGGTTATATGCAGTATGACCGGATCATTAAATCAAGTGTTGATTTAATGATTTAATGTATAATTATATATTAGATATATTACTTTGGATTGATTAGTATTGTTCACTTAAGATTGGTTTTCTCACTTGATTTGCACAAGTTGTATATGTGATATATGTCTGTGCACTAGTTTGTATCATGTTTGATGATACATGCAAACATGGGTGGGTGTGTGACATACACCATGTTAATTGTAATTTAGGTTTTTGTTTATCTTAATTATTCTAAAATGGTGGAATTTTTATCATGGTTTGAAGCTTCTTGAAGCTTGTAGCAACTTTGAAAGTCCATCCATTTTGTCTTGATTAAGACATTCATTAACCTAACCATTACAACTAACTATGGTTTATTCTCTACAAAAATAAACTCACCCATGGTTGCAAGATAATAAGTCTTCACATTATTATTCATATTATTCATCCTTTCTTTTCTTCTTCTTCTTCTTCTTCATGAAGAGAAGAAAGCTTTCTAGAAAAATTCCAAGTGAAGAAATCAAGTGAGAAATCCAAATCCAAAGTGAACCCACTTCCTATTTCTTCATCCTCTACCACTTGCCATGTTTCATAGGGTGTTTTCTTCACAAGGTTCATGACCAAGTGAAGATGGAGCTTGAGTTTGAGTCGCCTCGACGTAGATCATCTTCGGCATCGAAGTCAATGACCTAGCCCGATCATTTCTCCGACGAAACCATCGCTAGAGTCCGGGATCCCGATGATAGCAGCGGAGGGACGTCAACACGGAGCTAAAGAAGTGGAGGACCGGATCTACAAAGGTTGTAATCCCTTTCACTTTGTAGCAAAGTAGTTTGCTTGCTTGCTTTTCGCCTAATCTCTAGTTAACGATCTTGCATAGGGTTGTTAGGCACATAAAAATTTAATTTTGGCATGGTTGATGCCTTGTAGAAGCTCTTGAGTATGCCTAGGAACCCTACATAAACTAATCCAATCACACCTAAAATCCATCTATGTCATCAATGACATCAAACAATATATATAATCAATACATGTGTGTATACGTATTCGTATACATCACCACGAACTGCGGGGGTGCTATACGCCATCCACCCGACTTCTCCCCGTAGATTTAAATCTACTCACCTAGTCCTCGCTCGCCGGTGCCGACGTCGCCACGCGCTTGCTTGTCGTCTCGAAGTCCACATGGGGTACCTACATATCATAACGCGCCGTATCGCATTAAAACCAAATTCGAAATCGAAACGGCATACGAAAATCAAATCGACACGCGTATCACGCATAGGTCAAAACCTATTGCCTACGCATGCAAGAATAGCCAAACCACCCCTCGATGTCGATGTACAAACGTCAAACCATCGAGAAAACCCAAACACACTCATTTGCGCATTCACGAACACTAATTATAATATAAATTAGGTTAAAATTTACAAAAACCCCAAACTCACTTTAAAAGCCATTTTTACGAAAATCTAGCAAGCAAAAATTACCCGTTTTAGTACAAAACTCGACGTTTAAACAATTCTGGCGGCCATAATACTTATTAAATAACTTAAATAAGCCATACAAACCATTTCCACGATTTAATTTCACCAAACCATATACGTTCGAAAAAACTAGTTTGCAAAAATACCGATTTTAGCTCTTTTTAAAGTAAAATTCACAATTTTACAATTAAGCTTGGTTTTGTATGGTCCAAAGGCATTAAACCACTTATTATAATATTAATAATGACATGAAACCATAATTATATTTTAATCTAAAGCATTTAATAATTTTCCAAAAACCCTAGTTAGCAAAATAGCTTAATTAGGACATTTTATTAGTAATGGTTTGTAATTAACAACTAGATTAACTTTCAACAAGTCTTAAGATGTTAATCCACATCACAAAACCATACACAATTGATCACAATCCAATTCCACAACAAAACCCTAACTTGAATTCCTTAACCATGCAATTAAACTCATCTAAAACCTAATTAATCACTTAGTTAACTTAGATTAAAGCAACTAGACAACAAATTTAACAAAAGCATGAGATTATACCTCCCATGTTAGAGATCAAACTCAAGATCTAGCCTCCCAAAATGCTCTCTTTTCACAAAGATCCATGCTTGAAAGGTCAAGGAATAATGGGTAAAACTTGGATTTGGAATTAGAGTTGAATTTGTATGGATTTGAAGTGATTTTTGTGGATTTTTTGATGCAAAAAGGGATGAGAATTTGGGGGGAGGGGCTGCTGCTGTAGGCTGAAAATTCGGCCAGAATTGGAGGGGTGAAGGAGGAGAGAGAGTGAGGTGGAGAAAGTGGGGAGGAAAAGTCAAAGTCCACCTTTACTTCTTTCATTTTCTTTTCTTTTCTTTTCTTTTCTTTTCAAAAGAAGAGGTGATTTGGAGAGAGGGGGGGGGAGGGATGTCAAGGTGGGGCCGGCCACATGGGGAGAGGGAGAGAGGGTGAGGTGTGGGTGTGTGGGTTAGGGAAAAAGATAAATGTATTACCCCAATTCCCACTAACACAACATTCACTAATTAAGCCTTTTTTCTTCGATATTTTCTAAACCGTTTTGGCAAATCATTTCATTTTAGAAACAAAATTTTACATGTCAGTTTAGTGTGCCATGAATTATAAAATTTGTATCAACCCATTCCAATTTGTAATTTCCCATAATTAAATGTATTTGTGACGGCTTAAAATAATATTAAAATAATTAATTTCGGAAAAATTTTCAGAAAATTTGAAATTTCACCAGTGGATCAATAAACACCAAATACTAGCAATTACATAGCTAGAATATGTATATTTAATTTTATAATAAAGATATTTGTATTTTGACTTTTTACAGAAAACCCTCTTATTTTACCGATTTTCCGAAATTTCACCGAAACGATTTTCAACATGTTACATGAAGAAAACATGTTTTAAAAGCAAGGTTTTTAAATAAGTAAGCCGAATATGCATTTTTAAATCCTCAAGTCTTTTCTGAAAATTTCGGCAGAGTTTCCTTTGTAAATACTGGCCCCAAACGGGATACAACAAGAATAATATATGCATAATGATATAAGGCATCTCCAAGCCGGAGCTAGCTCTTCGTCAATCGACGGTCACAACCACGCAAGCAATATAATATACAACGCCGAAGGGCAAGAATCAAAACTCAAAAGAAACTCAAACACATCAAGGAAACCATAATACTACAACGCGCGACTCTAAGGTCGAAATAAATATACAAGTTTGATTTCTAAGTCAAATATATGCATGTCTGGTTGATGGAATTTACTAGATACAACTGAAAATAAATAAGTATAATGGTGGTCACGATGCGAGTGAACCCACCTACCAAAGCAATCACCTAGAAAGGAAGCAGAATGCCAGAAAAGCCGCAAAGAAACCTGTACGGCAAAACCAGCAAGAAACTGTGGCACAACGGGGGTGAGTTGCCAACTCGTTAGTAGAAAATATCACAGAGCAGAAATCGTATACATGACTCAATCCTAGGTCAATACGATCAGTAATATATATATTCTCAATATGATAAGGTCTGAAGCATAATAAAAAGGCAAGGATAAATATCTAAACATAAGTGTAATCCTATGCTCGTGTCAGTGCCTCAGGTAGCAAAATATCGTAAATATGAGGTATGAATGCGGTAAAATGAAAACAGAAGACATCATGAATGAGAAAACTGTTTTCTTAATATAGTGAGATTTTTGAATAAACATTCAAGTATCATCAATGAAATCATCAGAAAATCAGTGTCAAGCATCGACACAAAATATATATCTCAATATCCCAATATCCAATAAATCTCATGTATCCAATATCCAATATCGAGCACATAGGCCCCGAGCTCATAGGCCCCTCACATATCGACCATATAGGCCCCTCACATCGAGTACATAGGCCCCGAGCACATAGGCCCCTCTTATCGACCATATAGACCCACACATCGACCATATAGGCCCCTCACATCGAGCACATAGGCCCCGAGCACATAGACCCCTCTCATCGACCATATAAGCCTACACATCGACCATATAGGCCCAAAAAAATATAATGAATAAGTATATTTGCATATATCATTATGATGATATATGTTGTAGATGTATATGTATATATATATATATATATATATATATATATCAGCGTCCCATACTACTAATATATATATATACGATGGGTATACATATATATATATCAGCGTCCCATACCACTGATATATATATACGTAGGAGTAAAACAATCCAGAAAACATCAATGAAAACCATATCTCAATGCGAAACCCATGAATATAATATATGCAACATGAAACAGTAATATGCACATATCGAGGGAAAACCGCTCCTTTAAAATGAATCAGTTTTAAAATGTATCTTGCGGTTCCCAAATCTCCAAAATCAAGCCAGAATCATCTATATATGTGCAAATACATATGTATGCAAGTATGGGTGTACAATATGTGTATACGCCAATATGGATGTACAAGTAGTCATATCCTTATGCAACAATCCGACTGTGTAGTGACATGGCAATTATCGATGATGAAGTGTGTGAGCCGACAAGCAGGTGTACGTGGAACATACGCATCATCGATAATGGTGCTGGTGTCCTGACAACATGGTTTTAATATAACAATAAGCACATTTAAACATGCAATGCGATGCGAATAGAAAGAATAAGCAGGAAAAGAATAATAAACACAACAGTAAGAATCTACATCAATATGTAAATGTCATACAGTTTTGCCATTTGAAATAAGACGAATCGTGGTGTTTAGAAAAATAAGGGCTACGGTGTTTTTTAAGAAAAGATTCGTCTTTTGAAAATATCCGTAGAATCTCTTGACCTGTCTTTAAAATACTCACGATTCGTTAGTTTTGAAATAGGTATGACTCAGGTATAGTCTAACATTTACTAAGTAAACTACAGATCTAACTAACAAGCTAATCGAAAGGGTATGGAAACCACCAAAATCTGAGTCGATATACATATAAATTTAATAGTCGGTGATCCCGCCTCAATAGTATCATATACGATACAATATATAATATGACATCCTCGGGTCAAGAGTGCGGATCTATCATCAATATATAGCTCGTACGTAAATCCGTCGTACGGCATCCCAAATCTGGGTACGGGTCGAATCTCACTTTTATCTCATCAATTATCTGGTATCCTTATCATCATATCTCATGTACTGGGGTACTGATCTAAGTCTCGTACAAACTGATACCATCAATATATATATATGCGTGTGTAAAACACACACCTAAAGGCCCGCTATAACTCATGTCGTATCTCATAATACGAACCACATCATATCACCGATCCCATGGCACCATGCCCAAACTCATTGACTAATCTCCAAATATCACCCACTATCCTCATCATCCAAGTGAAGGTATACGTGTATATATATAAGTCGTCCCATACCTATGTGTGTGTATATATATACGTTTCCCCATATACGCACAAGTATAACAAGGTAAGCATGTGTGTGCGTGTGGGTGTAAACCTATTTCAGGATTCGCAACTAAGAAGCTATACTAGTTTACTTCTAAAAACCCTAATCTAACCATTGAACACCTAAATATATCTTTAATATCCATGTCACACATAAAGATATCATATATATATAGTATATATAGCATACTAAACATCGAACTGTGGGGGTGCTATACGCCATCCACCCGACTTCCCCCGTAGATATAATCTACTCACATTGCTCTCGCTTGCCGTTGTCGACGTCGCCACGTGCTAGCTTGTCGTCTCGAAGTCTTCGTGGGGGGTACCTACAGATCATAATGTATCGCAAATGCGTATTAAAATCACATCGGAAAACCAAAAGGACAAGCTAAAGGCCTATAGGTTAGAACCTATGGACTACGCTTCTAAAACCACCAACAACCCTCGATATCGTCGTACAAACGTCAAATGATCGAGGAAAAACACAAATACAAAATCTAGAATTCAAAATACGAGAAACGAAACACCGAATCAAAACAGCAACTCTTGAAAATGGTTCCAGATTTTACCCTAGGTCAAATTAGTCAATTTTGCATATGCCAAGGGTCTAGTTTACAGGAGATAAAGCTACAGAACCAACACGAATCAATTCCAACCTGCTCTGGCCGCAAATTGCGGCTAGAATGATTAAATCTGCAGCCAAGTAGAGGGTGTAGGGGCTGGGGACTTTAGGGTATGTTCTAAATCACCTGCATGTATCACCGTCCTTGCAAAATAATTTTCAGGTCACCCGGGTGTTAGCAGATTCCAATTTCCTTACACAATTCTCAAAATTTTCATATCTGCAGAAATCAAAGTTCACAACCTGGGGTTTGTCTAAGGTTTTAATCCAAAATAACATCACTACAGGGGTTGTAGTCCCTAATCTCACCTCAATTACACTATCTCTACTCAAATCACACCCTAAACCCTAGCTAGAATTTTCAAAGTTCACCCAAACACCACTTAATCACCACTAAACACATATGAATACCAAAGTGAATGAAAAACTACAAAAATGGTGTAGGGATTATCTCATTTAGCACCCATGAATCCTCTACAGCGCCAAAATCAAATTTTTCTTGGTCCATAGTGTAGCTTGTGAACTCGTGCATCTTTTTTGTGAAGTGGGGAAGATGTTTTGGTGAAGATTAGATGATGAGGTGGGGGTTGTAGTGGAGGAGGGAGGAGGTGCTGCCATGGTGAAGTGAGGAGGGGAGATGAAGAGGAAAAACAAATGAAAGGAAACCAATGACCAAGTCAACACACCCCTCACCCTCTCTTCTCTCTCATGCCCATCCCTCATTCTTTATTCTATTTCTTTTCTTTTCTTTTTCTCATTCTCTTCTCATTATTTTAAAATTGGAATAGGAAACCTAAATGAAACCATGGTAGAAAAATGCACAAGCGTGAAAAAGACTTTGTGCATGCTATGTGCACAAAACACGCTTAATCCGCGATTAGCGATTTTTAATCGCAATTAGCACTAAAATAGTGTCAAATAAATCATAAACTTTTCTAATTTGCATAAATCACATAAAACGCCCTCTTTTTAGTAATTTCCATAATTTTCCAATTTTTTCCTCATTTATCGGTATTTAATTATACCGCGATATTAAAATATTCAATATAATATTATTTAATTGTAAGAATTCCCAAAAATAATATTTTATTTTTCTGAAATGTTACAATCTTCCCCCCTTAAAGAAATTCAGTCCCCGAATTTAAATTTAAACCCCTCAATACCAAAACATTTTAGTAAAAAGTCCAAGTCGTCGGGGCTCCGAAATTATCAATACATAAAACGCATCATAGCGCAATGCATGCGCATGAACAATGAGCAGATAACTCAAAATCCAAACTCCGTCAAGCATCCCGCAATTATCGGAGTCATGGTGAAGACACCAATGTCAAATCCAATACGAAACCCAACATGATATACATCAAAACTATACATGTAACATCAAATTTATACATGTAAATATCTGAAGGAAATGCATGCCAAACCGTTTTAAATCGTTATGCGATGCACGTATCGCGGCACAGTGGCGGACGCCTAATGTAAGAAAATAACCATATATGTATATATCCTTTGTTTAATATGTACGTCCCGCCATTTTGAAAACAATTTAGAAGGGTTTCCTTGTTTTAAACAATTTGTGCCATATCAGACATGTAGGTAAATACTGAGTCTATAGCTCCCTTTTTGGAAATCCCCTCGATAGCTATCAATGCATGCAAAATATATTCAAGTACTGTCCTCTGACTTGTCCTACCCAGTACGAAAACAATAACAAATACCATAAAAACGTACTGCTCCATAAGAAATCAATCCCAAAATGTGCATATGAATGCTACGTGCGTCTGGTGCGCACGGAAATCAAAATCCATATATGTGCACAGAAACCACATCTAAGTGCAACGGGTGTGCACGAAACACCTGTCAAAGGCAACGGGTGTGCCTGACAACAAATATCAGGTGCATCTAATATGCGTAAGAATCCAAATCAAATGCACAGAGTGCTCGAAATCAACATCAATATCAGAATCGAAATCGACGGTATACAATACAGCTCAATCCAAATCAGGTATACCGCGGTATATATCTCACAACCATGTGCATCAGCGTGCACAAATCAAATCAAAACACTAAAAGTGCATGAAAACTATGCCGAAAGCATAAGTCAAATCACATGCATAACATAGGTATGAAATCAAAATCAACATATCGAATGACATCAAATCGAAGTCAGGTGCAACCGTGGTGCACAAAAACAAATATCATGTAACTCGGTCATCAAAACTAAATCATGCGAATAGATTGCCCGAAATACCGAAATCCAAGGTAACGGATACGTGATAATCGAATCACCAAATCACAAATCATAAATACTATCGTCGATATGTCCTCCTTCAAAGTCGAGAAGGTGTCGGTGCATCCAATGCTAGCAGAGCAAGATATCTACTTGCTTCCTGTTCATGGTCTGGCGCCTGGTGCTTTTAGGCTCTTGTCTCTCACTGTGCATTGCTAGATATATAGCTTCTCGGCTCAACGGCCCAATATAGAATGACGACGGAAACAGTCCCGCTTTGGCACATCCTGTACAGATCTCTGGCCAACTATCTCGTCGACGATGCAGAACTCTAGCCTGCTGGGTGTGCGCAATATGACCGCTCCTGGGTCCAAGTCTTCTCGTATAGTATTCCAGAAAGGTCCTGTCGAGATCTCTCTCAAATCTCGTTTCTGCCGAATTGCCCGGAAGTTACCACCCTTTACTATATATATTTCTTGTTCTAGAACGGCTGCATTCTCATCGCGACTCCTTCTGGAAGATATATCAATAATCAACGCCTCTGCATGCGTATCACATCTCTGATGTCGGCGGAGTGGAACGTCATCTCGTCGAAATATCGTGCGAACTGCTTACTTCACTTTTTCTCTAATGTCGACTGCTTTGGACTCGTCTC
Organism: Agapanthus africanus; assembly: GCA_030015575.1. Classification (NCBI taxonomy): domain Eukaryota; kingdom Viridiplantae; phylum Streptophyta; class Magnoliopsida; order Asparagales; family Amaryllidaceae; genus Agapanthus; species Agapanthus africanus. Next base: position 165,682,237 of record CM057349.1, read on the forward strand.
AGCGTGGCTGCATGGACTGTGCTCCGACGGCTATACTCGTATCTGGAGTCTCCCAAGCAATGTATCCCATCACATGATATCCGAAAGATGTCGAACCATTTGATCGATTTGTCAAAACCTCATAATCCCCCAATAGCTCAACATCTTGGGTACAGTTTAATAGTATCGAGTACATACCACAGCATCGGTGGACCAGCCGTAGAAGGGCAAACCCAAGCCTCACTAATGGCACCGCGGAACTGCCGCAAACACTAAGGTTCAAAGGCTTTCACACGGTCATTATGTCGAGTTAGGGTTTCATTCTTCTAGAGGGTCCATAGAATCGCTTGCATGTCTTTCCGATTACTTTAAACATGGAATATGAGTTTCTAACATTCGATCACCTCCATCGACTCTCAACGTACCTGCGTGAAGTCGTCTCTAGCTGAAATCAATCTATCTGATGACCTCGCATCGGGGTAAGCGAACAAACCACATGTCCTAGTCATTCATCCTCGGGTGACTAGCGGTCTTCTATTATATCTCTAAGTACAACTCGTACTGCAATAGCTCCAACATCTGGGGCAATATCTTGTCGTTCACAGCAACAACGGGCTCATTCGTCTGTACGCTGAACAACGCCTCAATCATCATGAATAAGCAATACATCAATGGTCATCATATTTTGGCTGGCCTCTATCAGTGGCTCAATCCTCTAGTGCTGATCTGCACGTCCGAGAAATCTCGTAAAAGAAATCCGTCAAATGCTCATGGCGCGAAAACACAATAAAACGACGCCTCTATGCAATCGTATGTCCCTGGAATCATGCCCTGGTCAGTCCTCGTCCGTGACGAGCTCATGCTGACTCAACTCTAGTTGTAGCTCTCTGTGCCCGTGTAATCGTGGCAGCAGAATCATAACCAATATCGATGAGGATAGATCATAGGAATGAATATAATACTGTGCAAGGAAATTTACATCCTAAGGCTCCGTAAGCGGAGTGGCGTATCGTAAGTATGCCGCGGAACATACACACCGTACGTCACTCTCCTCAAGTCACCTACTCCATCAACCAAGGTCAACCTACACGACGAAAGTTCGGGTCTAATACCCCCTCGACTAAGTCTAAGTTCCGTAAGGTCAAGCCTAAGTTCTGAATATATACAAACGCTCTAGGCTCTGCATAGTCAAACTTAGACTTGAACCAAAGTTAACCTAGCGCTCTGATACCAACTTTGTCACAACCCGAAATAGCACATGACTGGCCCTTGAATCATATGAAGTCTATAGGACCTCATCTAATTCAAGTAAACCAAAAGCCAAGAAATCTAAAACAATTTTAAATAATAAACAAAGGAAAACTAGTTTTAAATAAGTGAAGAAAACATGTTTTAAAAGCAAGGTTTTTAAATAAGTAAGCCGAATATGCATTTTTAAATCCTCAAGTCTTTTCTGAAAATTTCGGCAGAGTTTCCTTTGTAAATACTGGCCCCAAAAGGGATACAACAAGAATAATATATGCATAATGATAAAAGGCATCCCCAAGCGGGAGCTAGCTCTTCGTCAATCGACGGTCACAACCACGCAATCAATATAATATACAACGCCGAAGGGCGAGGATCAAAACTCAAAAGAAACTCAAACACATCAAGGAAACCATAATACTACAACGCGTGACTCTCAGGTCGAAATAAATATACAAGTCTGATTTCTAAGTCAAATATATACATGTCTGGTTGATGGAATTTACTAGATACAACTGAAAATAAATAAGTACAATGGTGGTCACGATGCGAGTGAACCCACCTACCAAAGCAATCACCTAGAAATGAAGCAGTGTGCCAGAAAAGCCGCAAAGAAACCTGTACGGCAAAACCTGCAAGAAACTGTGGCATAATGGGGGTGAGTTGCCAACTCGTGAGTAGAAAATATCACAGAGTAGAAATCGTATACATGACTCAATCCTAGGTCAATACGATCGGTAATATATATATCCTCAATATGATAAAGTCTGAAGCATAATAAAAAGGCAAGGATAAACATCTAAACATAAGTGTAATCCTATGCTCGTGTCAGTGCCTCAGGTAGCAAAATATCGTAAATATGAAGTATGAATGCGGTAAAATGAAAACAGAAGACATCATGAATGAGAAAACTGTTCTCTTAATATAGTGAGATTTTTGAATAAACATTCAAGTATCATCAATGAAATCATCAGAAAATCAGTGTCAAGCATCGACACAAAATATATATCTCAATATCCAAATATCCAATAAATCTCATGTATCCAATATCCAATATCGAGCACATAGGCCCCTCACATAACGACCATATAAGCCCCTCACATCAAGCACATAGGCCCTAAGTACATTGACCCCTCTCATCGACCATATAGGCCCACACATCGACCAAATAGGCCCCTCACATCGAGCACATAGGCCCTGAGCACATAGGCCCCTCTCATCGACCATATAGGCCCACACATCGACCATATAGGCCCACACAAATATAATGAATAAGTATATTTGCATATATCATTATGATGATATATGTTGTAGATGTATATGTGTGTGTGTGTGTATGTGTGTGTGTGTGTATATATATATATCAGCGTCCCATACCACGGATATATATATACGATGGGTATACATATATATATATATATATATATATATATATATATATATATATATATATATATATCAGCGTCCCATACCACTGATATATATATACGCAGGAGTAAAACAATCCAGAAAACATCATATGAAAACCATATCTCAATGCGAAACCCATGAATATAATATATGCAACATGAAACAGTAATATGCACATATCGAGGGAAAACCGCTCCATTAAAATGAATCAGTTTTATAATGTATCTTGCGGTTCCCAAATCTCCAAAATCAAGCCAGAATCATCTATGTATGTGCAAATACGTATGTATGCAAGTATGGGTGTACAATATGTGTATACGCCAATATGGGTGTATAAGTAGTCATATCCTGATGCAACAATCCTACTGTGTAGTGACATGGCAATTAACGATGATGAAGTGCGTGAGTCGGCAAACAGGTGTACGTGGAACATACGCATCATCGATAATGGTGCTGGTGTCCTGACAACATGGTTTTAATATAACAATAAGCACATTTAAACATGCAATGCGATGCGAATTGCAAGAATAAGCGGGAAAAGAATAATAAACACAACGGTGAAGAATCTACATCAATATGTAAATGTCATACAGTTTTGCCATTTGAAATAAGACGAATCGTGGTGTTTAGAAAAATAAGGGCTACGGTGTTTTTTAAGAAAAGATGCGTCTTTTGAAAATATCCGCAGAATCCCTTGACCTGTCTTTAAAATACTCATGATTCGTTAGTTTTGAAATAGGTATGACTCAGGTCTAGTCTAACATCTACTAAGTAAACTTCAGATCTAACTAACAAGCTAATCGAAAGGGTATGGAAACCACCTAAATCTGAGTCGATATACATATAAATATAATAGTCGGTGATCCCGCCTCAATAGTATCACATACGATACAATATATAATATGACATCCTCGGGTAAAGAGTGTAGATCTATCATCAATATATAGCTCGTACGTAAATCCGTCGTACGACATCCCAAATCTGGGTACGGGTCGAATCTCACTTTTATCTCATCAATTATCTGGTATCCTTATCATCATATCTCATGTACTGGGGTACTGATCTAAGTCTAGAACAAACTGATACCATCAATATATATATATATATACGTGTGTAAAACACACGCCTAAAGGCCCGCTATAACTCATGTCGTATCTCATAATACGAACCACATCATATCACCGATCCCATGGCACTATGCCCAAACTCATCGACTCATCTCCAAATATCATCCACTATCCTCATCATCCAAGTGTAGGTATACGTGTATATATATACGTTGTCCCATACCTATGTGTGTATATATATACGTATCCCCATATACGCACAAGTATAACAAGGTAAGCATGTGTGCGCGTGTGGCTGTAAACCTATTCTAGGGTTCGCAACTAAGAAGCTATACTAATTTACTTCTAAAAACCCTAATCTAACCATTAAACACCTAAATATATCTTGAATATCCATGTCACACATAAAGCTATCATATATATAGTATATATAGCATACTAAACATCGAACTGCGGGGGTGCTATACGCTATCCACCCGACTTCCCCCGTAGATATAATCTACTCACATTGCTCTCGCTTGCTATTGCCGACGTCGCCACGCGCTTGCTTGTCGTCTCTAAGTCTTCGTGGGGGTACCTACACATCATAACGTATCGCAAATGCGTATTAAAATCACATCGGAAAACCAAAACGACACGCTAAAGGCCTATAGGTTAGAACCTATGGACTACGCTTCCAAAACCACCAACAACCCTCGATATCGTCGTACAAACGTCAAATGATCGAGGAAAAATAAAAATACAAAATCTAGAATTCAAAATATGAGAAATGAAACCCCGAATCAAAACAGCAACTCTTGAAAATGATCCCAGATTTTACTCTAGGTCAAATTGGTCAATTTTGCATATGCCAAGGGTCTAGTTTATAGGAGATAAAGCTACATAACCAACACGAATCAATTCCAACCTGCTCTGGCCGCAAATTGCGGCCAGAATGAATAAATCTGGGGCCAAGTAGAGGGTGTAGGGGCCGGGGTCTTTAGGGTATGTTCTAAATCACCTGCATGTATCACTGTCCTTGCAAAATAATTTTCAGGTCACCCGGGAGTTTGCAGATTCCAATTTCCTTACACAATTCTCAAAATTTTCGTATCTGCAGAAATCAAAGTTCGCAACCTGGGGTTTTTCTAAGGTTTTAATCCAAAATAACATCACTACAGGGGTTGTAGTCCCTAATCACACCTCAATTACACTATCTCTATTCAAATCACACCCTAAACCTTAGCTAGAATTTTCAAAGTTCACCCAAACACCACTTAATCACCACTAAACACATATGAATACCAAAGTGAATGAAAAACTACACAAATGGTGTAGGGATTATCTCATTTAGCACCCATGAATCCTCTACAGTGCCAAAATCAAATTTTTCTAGGTCCATAGTGTAGCTTGTGAGCTCGTGCATCTTTTTTGTGAAGTGGGGAAGATGTTTTGGTGAAGATTAGATGATGAAGTGGGGGTTGTAGTGGAGGAGGGAGGAGGTGCTGCCATGGTGAAGTGAGGAGGGGAGATGAAGAGGAAAAACAAATGAAGGGAAACCAATGACCAAGTTAACACACCCCTCCCCCTATCTTCTCTCTCATGCCCATCCCTCATTCTTTATTCTTTTTCTTTTCTTTTCTTTTTCTCATTCTCTTCTCATTCTTTTAAAATTGGAATAGGAAACCCAAATGAAACCATGGTAGAAAAATGCACAAGTGTGAAAAAGACTTTGTACATGCTATGTGCACAAAACACGCTTAATCCGCGATTAGCGATTTTTAATTGCGATTAGCACTAAAATAGTGTCAAATAAATCATAAACTTTCCTAATTTGCATAAATCACATAAAACACCCTCTTTTTAGTAATTTCCATAATTTTCCAAAATTTCCCCCATTTATCGGTATTTAATTATACTGCAATATTAAAATATTCAATATAATATTATTTAATTATAAAAATTCCCAAAAATAATATTTTATTTTTCTGAAATGTTACAAAGCATCAGCCGGACTACTCTATATATACCTTAACATCGTTAAAATATGAATCCATTCTATATCTAGTATATAGAAACAAATGCACTAATTTAATTAGAACCAGATTCAAAAATCATGCAGCTGTTTCCAGTGCATGTCAAACAAATAGAAGAAGACCAAGCAGTATTACTTATCAAGGAATGCATCCACGCATGAGTAACCTAAAAGTGAAGCAAGTTCTCAAAACTATTACTTACAACGGGATACCTAACACAAGTATTTATATCTTCGATCACCTTGAAAAATCCTAATACATGCAACATATGGTTCTCTACTTTATTCTTATACCTATATCTTCTCAATATCTGGACCTTGTATTTAAACGAAATACTTGTCTAGAACTGGAGAAGTCATGGGTAAACAGAATATAGTACGAGTACCAACCCCTTTAACATAACGGACATTGGACAACATACAATACTTTGTATAAGTTCTCTGAGTTCAATAACTCAAACCATGTGCGTTGTAGGTTGAAAAATTGTACTATGGTTAAGAAGAATTACACCGTTGTTGAATGCACCTTACCTAACCATCAACTGATATAGGTAAATGTCATAGACATAATTTCAAAAAGTTATATCTCACTTTATAAAATAAAAGTACAGATATATCAGTTTGAAATTGGTGCATAACAACGAATATTCAGAACCAAATATTTGCCGTCAGGCAAAACCCAGGTGATTTCTTCAAATATCACCAATTACAAAGAATTATGATATATAGAGGATCTAATCACCCAATTCCCAATATCTTATTCCCACTCATCATCTGTAACGCCATACGGATGTGAGAATCAAGTCTGGTAAATACATACCCTGAAGTTAGAATCTAATTGGGAAAACAATTTTTAATTAACACCGCACAGTGAAACTGAAACATGAAAATATTTCGAAGGGGTAGCCTGGTATTCCTAGTAATGCCTCTTCCACTACCCAGATTCATGACAGTAACCGTATACTTTCTTGCCCTCACTCCAATCCCTTTATATGTCTTTACTTATTACCTTTTGTACACCTTACTTAGGCTTATTGATTTTCTTCCTTCCCTACCCTTCGGCACCAGCCTAAAGTTTAGAAGAAGTCTATCCAATAAGCGTAATCGGTGCACTCTCCTAATACCAAGAGCTCTCGCAACTTGAGAGAAGGTAAAGAGAAAAGACAACTGAATAATCCTTATTATATTTCTCCTGAACCATAATCCATCCTCGAACTGGAATAAGTTCCTTCGAGTTCGTATGTAATTATACGATGTCATATCCAAGCATTATGGATTTTCGTAGTGATACGAAGTGTTATGAAGAAATCCAAAGTTGAAGTTGGAGTGGCAGAGGTATACGCGGTTTTTTCGTGAATGATAGCAGTCGTAATTTCCTTTGCCCTTAGTCTAATCCGTTTATATGTATTTACGTATTATCTTCTGTACACCACACTTTAGCTAATTGGTTTTCTTCCTTCCCCATTTTTCAGCACCAGCCTAAGGTTTGGAAGAAGACTATCCAATAAGCGCAATAGGTGTACTCTCCTAATCCTAGGAGCTCTCGCAACCTGAGAGAAGGTAAAGGGAAAAGACAACCGAATAATCCTATTCAATTTTTCCAGAACCAGAATCCATTCTCGAATTGGAACAAGTTCCTTCGAGTTCGTATGTAACTATACGATGGAATATCCAAGCAATATGGATTTTCGTAGTAATACGAAGTGTTCTGGAGAAATGCTAAGGGGATGTAGGATTTGCAATGATATATGCGACTCCATGAAAATCTAAAAGCCAAAATGTTTTAAGAAGGTTCGATTAACTTGGTTCAAGAGTTTTAGTTTAGGGTCAGGCCATGGTCGCTGCCAAAGAGAGAAAGAAAAGAAACACTCAGCATGCACTCTAACCTAGATCGGATTGGTTAATCACTTTATCTAATCAGGATGGCTCCCATTGTTTCCTCGAATTCTCCCTCAAACCCTAAAAAGAGAATTGGTCGGGATCATCTAAATTCACCCGAGGAGTAACACCTACTCATCAGTGGGAATCGGGATCCAACTATCTTCGTATGATAATTTGATGGAATCCACTCAAGTCACTACACTCTAGAAGGTATACGCATACCTGGCAATTTTCCTGTATGTTTGAAACTCCCGATGTGATTTTTACCCCTAACACTTATGACCTTGACGTAGGCCAACATATCATAAGTCGTTAGTAAAGTTCAACCCGTCATTATCCTGGATTAACATAGACCCACCGTATAAGTCCTTGACGTAGGCCAAACTAACTGTACGACTGTCCTAAATAATCGCATATCTATGCAACAAACAAGCATTACCCAGCTACCATTCACCATGCCTTGACGTAGGCCAACATATATAGCATAAATACTAAGTAATACCTATAAGAAATAACGGAGGGCTACGACTGGTTTTTGGCGAAAAACTTTTAACGTAATGAACTTGATATCGTTTAAGGAACCGAGTGGTTTTACAAATATATAGTAGCGCAAACTTTTGCTAAAGAGGTCACTCCCTGTGAAGGGATCTCGGCTCTTTCCTCATCGAATGAGGTACAGGATATTCCAAACTGAATACCATGATGCAAAGCAAAAGAATCGACTATAGTGAAGTTATTACACTGACACAAACTTTTGCTCAAGAGGTCACTCCCTGTGAAGGGATCTCGGCTCTTGTCTCGTCGAATGAGGTGCTGGATATTCATAACCGAATACTATTGTGCAAAGTAAAAGGTAATGTCAGTTTTCAAAAAACTTGGTTCCAAAAACATCATATAGGTTTGTTTTCCTTGCATTAATCAGAATTAATGCAGTCCCGTCAATTAAACCATATCACACCAGAAAAGAACGAAAATACAATATACGTATATGCCATCCGTATTCGCCACGGGGCCTCGTCATGCACCGTTAGGTTACTTAACTAACGGCAGAGCGGGGGATGGACTAGCATGGGTGCAAAACATATACAATATCTACTAGTATATATATAAATATATATAACATTCATCTTAGGTATGATATAAGCAACATCACAGAACAACGATAAGCATCACAGAACATCTGGATAATCTGGGAGCCCCGGCTTTCATTTGAACAATAAGTGAAACCCGACATTCCCATGGTCATGTGGATAGCCTGTGCAATGTAAACCTGGACCCCTACGAGCGTGGCAAGTTACTCGCCAATTCCATAAGGGAGGCAACCCCAATCAACAACGTGAATGGGCCACCCAGCACTTCACGGAATCCGGTAAATTGAGAACCCCTCCATGGGACATCCTATTGTTGGGGATAGTGCCCTCAGAGTCAATTATTGGATCACACGCCCGTGATTGCAATGATTGAGGGAGGACCTACACCGTTAGAACAGTCTTACTCAAGATGATAGTATGCTATCTGGTTTATCTTTATCATCGTGTACTACTTTAGGTGACCTTATAGGTCACTATTGCGCGTTGATAGAGCCCTTAGGATTTTTGCTTGACGGCCAGCAGTATGATGGCGATCATATACGTGGGAGCTGGGGTCTATAAGCACATCCTTAAAAGGTCCCTAGTCGTGGGAGTTTTCGAGACAGGGCATCGATACTCCAGAGTATACTAGTGTATACAGTTGAGACCCCGACGAGGGGCGGTGGCCGGTCTCACAAGCCACTGGTGTCAGTTGGTTCACCTAAGATGTATACAGGTTCTCATTGGGTTATGAGTACACCGGACAGGACTCGTCGGGAACATGCTAGTTGGTCTTATACCTGACGTCAGATAGCAGTTCCCTGGTGACATGTGTACAGGTTAGTTCATCGACCTGAGATCGTCATTTTTCTCGTGTGAGTTCCCACTGTACTTTGATTACTACCCCACCATGGCTCAAAGGAGTCGTGCAAACAGGTTTTAGTTGGGTATAGTCCCGAGCCACATGGAGGCAGTGAGCGGATCTGCACGGGTTCGTCTCTCCCAGTATTGGGGGTGAGGTCGCGCTGTGTCTAGGAGAGCCATTACACGAAGTCCTTGGCCAAGGCAGGAGATTTACTGGTAGGTATTCCAGTAGTATCTCAGGGTGTTCTGGGCTACACTCCGACACGACTTGTACCACTTTTGGGGGTCTGACTTTTACCAACCCCCTAAGCCCGCCATGCGATGCTCATAGAAGAACGGATCGGACTGTACAGATATTGTCACTGACAGGCTCAGTAGGGTGTCAGGATGAGTTCGCTCATCGACGTCCCTTTTGGTCAATACCTGGTAGCCCATTACGTATGGCTAATACCTCTGACGTGCTAGTGGTTAAATCCACAACCAAAGTATTGACGAGTCTTTAAAGTCCCCCACAGACCGTTTCTCATGTTTCGGGTGAAACGCTGTAGAGGCCGTATGGATATATGGCAGGGTTCGATCATATACGTGCGGTATTGCATGGATCATGATCGGATGGATAATACTAGCGGGCTTTGGTTTAAGTCGAATCCTAGTATTGTACAGTGTAGATTTTGTCTCATTGCATTTGTATTCGGTCGCAATACAAATGCGGGTATGTATATACAGTCGCGGGGTTTTCCTGTAATTTATTACGGGATCGATTTTTTGAAGTTGCCAGTTTGCATTCCGTTTCAGCCATTTTCCTTTGTTCCTTTCCTTGGCTGAATATTGATGGGAGGGGCTTATTTGCAAATGTGCAAATTGGCATTGTGGAGGGTGGTCTTTGTAACTTGTTGTTTCATGATGGTTCAACCATCACTTGACTCTATGGTTCATCATTGCTTGACTTTTGTTTTGATGAGATTGGTGATGGGTTTATGAGTGTGGACTTTGTTGTGATGATGATTCTTAATCATCACCTTTCTCTCTCTCTTGTATTATTGCTTCTCACCCCCTCTTGACAATGCTCTCCTCTCTCTTATGAGATTGGGGCCGGCCATTCTTGTGTGGGCTGTCCAAAATTTGTGTGTGGGAATTTTGTTCTCTTCTTGCTACAAAAATTCCCTAGTTCATTGCAAAAAAGTTCATATCTCCCTCCACATTCACAAATGGAAACTTCTCCATAACCCCCATGAGACATATAGTTCTACACTATCCTACAGCATTCTTGGACACGTCGACTCGCCAACTTCGTGCCCGAGTTGCCTCGGTCCAGAGGTGGGAGCCCGTAAAAGAACCCGGCGATGTGGTGCCCTTCCGACGAGGAGATGAAGACCGGAGATTCCGCGGGGAGATCGGGATGACGACGAGAAGACCGAAGGACACGGATCGCTCGGTATATCTCTCTACCGCTTCTCTTATTAGCTAGGAGTAAGTTAATGGCCCGATCCGGGTGTTTAGTCCGCGCTAGCGCCAGTTTTAAAAGTTAAAGAAAAGTATCGTTTCCGCATTTTGGCCTCGGGATGACGGCCGGGGCACTGCCGTGCACTTACACTGGTATCAGAGCCACGCCATTAACCTAGTCTAGCTTGCTCTAATGTGTTTACAAGTTCGATCGAACGGATTTTCCAAAAACCGCGTTTCCATGTCAAGTTTCTTTCGAATTTTTCCAGTGCTCTAAAAATTATTTGGTACATTGTAAAAATACGTGCAGGGTTTTTTATGCATTCTGTGAAAATTTGGTAGCTCGATGTCACTGTTCCACCGCGGAACCGCGGCCAAACCCACGCATTGGCCGCGGTTCCGCCGCCATTTAAATTGTTCACTGCACTAAATTTTTACAGTGGGCTTCTGACATGGAAATAGGGTTTTTGGTATGTTTTGTTTGGGCCCAGATTTTCTTTGAGTGCTACAGTTGTGCTTGGGGCCCACTTCGGGAAATTTAGTCGATCGAAAATTTTAAACATGTTAGTTCACAGTATTTACATTATATCTGCGACCGTGAATGTCATTTGATCGGTAAATACTGTCTAACTTTTATAGCCCTTTTAGACGGATTTGCGAACGTGACATTCATGTTGGTGTTCTGTGATGTTGCGGATTTGTCGTGGTGGATAGCCTGGATGCAATGGTAGTACAGTTTGGTTTATTATGTACATTTGATATTGCGGGGCGAGCGTCCGGCATGTGGACTGCCGTCACTGCCTGTTTCTGTAAGTCCACGTTGCGACCCCCGGTTCTTACGGGGAGGCGGAAACGGTATAAAAGTTTAATTTTAACGCAAGAGGCAACATGGACTAAACTATGGTCGGGATCGTTACCTAAACTAAAACTAGCAAACTTAGCTAAAGAGAGTTAGCTACTCGAATGGAGATGGTTATACCTAGACTTGAACTCCTTCGTCTTCAAACTTTGTAGAGGTTGATGGTTCTCCTTTGTCGCCTTCTTCCGTCGAAGATGGATCCACCTCGAAGGCTCAACCTTTGGGCTCTTTCTCGTACTTGGAGTGAACTAGAATCGCCGGCTTGCTAAACCCTTGATCCTAGAGTGAGTAGAGAGTGTCTAAGGGTTGCTTTTGTTTTTCAAGAGAAGGATTCTCAACACATGAGAAGGTTTCTCTTGGCTAGAGGAAGAAGAAGATGAAGTGAAGAGAGAGAGTGAATATGATAGAAATGAGCTCTCATTTCCTTTCTTGCAACCATAATGCAAAAAGAAAATGAATTATCAAATAATAATAATCAAAATGAAAAGGTTGATGGAAAGTTTTAGAATGACTAATATCATTACAAGCATTAAATGAAAATGCAAGAATCAAGAGCATCTTTCTCTTGTAATGATAATGGTCAAATGTTCAACCATGGTCAACAAGTCAACCATGGTCAACAAGTCAACAAAAACTAACCATGACACAATTTCATTTTATTATATATTATTAAATGATATAATACAAATCCATTAGGGTTTGGAAAAATACAACTGTCAACTGTGCATACGCACCCGTTCCGAAACCCTAATGAAAAATCATCTTCCTCCTCCTCAAAAAGAACTGTGCATACACACCTGCATTCTTGTTCCGAGGAACATGAATACTGAGAGATAAAAGCAACCCCAAATACTATACCAGTATCCGGCTCAAACCAGAGCCCGCTGGTAAAATCCGTCCGGACTCCAAACGTGCACAAGTGCGCGGATGAGAACGAACCCTGTCGCAAAACCATGCAACCTCTACTCTGTTTTACCCAGAGGCGAATACCCTCTGTGTGGGACTCTAAAGACTCGACACTACGCTGGCAGTGGGTTTAACCACAGACCGTAAGCGGCACTAGCTGTGCGTAACGGTCCCCAGGTAGATGTCGACAAGAAGGCTGACGAGGTGAAACCCCATCTGTACTCCTACTGAGTCTGAATGTGACAGTCTCCGTACAGTCCGGTCTGTTCGTCTGATACATCGCATGGCGGGCCTAGGGGGCGGTAAACGTCAGTCCCCCAATAGCGGTACAAGTCGTGTCGGAGTGAAGCCCAAAACACCCTGAGATAACACTGGAAACCTACCAGTATATCTCGTTTGCCCTGGCCAGGGACTACTCGTGTAATGGCTCTCCTAGACACAGCGCGATGTCAACCCCCAATACCGGGAGAGACGAATCCTGTCTAACCGTCACTGCCTCCAAGTGCTTCGGGACTGCACCCAACCACCACCTGTTTGCACGACTCCTTTGAGCCGTGGTAGGGTAGTGATCAAAGTGCAGTGGGAACACACTTGAGGCGAAGTGCCAGTGTCAAGTCAGCGGACTAAGCTGTACTCATGTCACCTGGGAACTGATAACTGACGATAGGTATAATACCAACTAGTCAGTTCCCGACGAGTCCTGTCCAGTGTACTCGTAACCCAATGAGCACCCGTATACTATCTCCAGTACGACGTACTGATGGCTGTGGGACAGACCATCTCCCACACTGGGATGAGAAGCGCATACGCTAGTCTACTCCGGAGTATCGATGCCCTGTCTCGATAGTCCTGCGACTAGGGACCTGTATAAGGATGTGCTTATAGATTACCCAGCCCCCACTAGTGTGACTGCCATCACAACGCTGGTAATCAAGCAAAGATCCTAAGGGCTCCACTAATGCGTATAAGTGATATACTGAAATAAACACAAGTATACATTGAAGTAGAAACAAACCAAGTAGCATACTACTATTTTGAGCAAGATTGTATATACAAGGTGAATATCCCAAGCATCCATTAAGTAATATACAAACTAGTATGATACAGTAATGGCCTCTAGGGCATATACACTAACAATCTCCCACTTGCACTAAGGCCATGTACTGGCGTATCGAAGACCTATCATCTCGATCAGCCGCTCGAACTGAGTCTGGGGCAAGGCCTTGGTGAATGGATCTGCAGTGTTGTCTTCTGAAGCGACTCTCCGAACCTCGATCTCCTTGCGATCCACGATCTCCCTGATCAGGTGATACCGCCTCAAGATGTGCCTGGATCTCTGATGGGACCTGGGTTCCTTCGCTAAAGCTATAGCCCCGTTGTTGTCGCAATACAGAGGTATTGGGTCAACAATGGACGGAACCACCTGAAGTTCTTTCAAGAACTTCCTTATCCAGACAGCTTCTTTTGCGGCATCAGATGCAGCGATGTATTCCGCTTCCATCGTCGAGTCTGCAACGGTTTCCTGTTTGGAACTCTTCCAACACACCGCCCCTCCATTGAGGGTAAAGACAAAACCCGACATGGACTTGGAATCATCCTTGTCACTCTGGAAGCTGGAGTCAGCAAAGGCCTCGATCTGGAGGTCTTTTCCGCCGTACACCAAGAAAATCTCCTTAGTCCTTCTCAGGTACTTGAGAATGTTCTTTACCGCTATCCAGTGTTTCTCCCCAGGGTTTGACTGATACCGGCTTACCACACTCAGTGCATAAGCTACATCCGGTCTGGTACACAACATCGCATACATTATAGAGCCTACCGCAGATGCGTAGGGTATAATAGACATGCGATCCCTCTCCAAATCAGTCTTGGGAGACATCTCTTTAGAGAGGGTGATCCCGTGACAAGCCGGTAGGTTACCGCGCTTGGAATCTTCCATAGCGAATCTTTTCACTATGGTGTCGATGTACCTGGACTGAGAAAGTCCCAATATCCTCTTGGATCTATCACGATGGATCCGGATCCCCAGGATGTATGAGGCATCACCCAGGTCTTTCATGGAGAACCTTTGTGACAAGAACCCCTTGACAGATTGTAGCATAGGAATGTCATTTCCTATTAAGAGAATGTCATCCACGTATAAAACGAGGAATACTACAGTTCTCGCTACAAATCTACTATAGATGCATGGTTCATCTGGATTTTTGATAAAGCCAAATTCCTTGACCGTCTCATCAAAACAGATGTTCCAACTCTGCGATGCCTGCTTTAGTCCATAGATGGACTTAAGCAACTTGCACACCTTTCCGCTGCTCCCACTCTGAATGAAACCCTCTGGCTGGTCCATATAGACACACTCCTCTAAATTTCCATTTAGAAAAGCTGTCTTTACGTCCATTTGCCAGATCTCATAATCGTGGAAGGCAGCAATGGCAAGAAGGATCCGAATGGATTTCAGCATGGCTACTGGAGAAAAGGTTTCGTCGTAGTCCAAGCCAGGTCTTTGACGAAAACCCTTTGCTACCAGCCTAGCTTTATAGGTCTCAACCTGTCCATCTACACCAATCTTCCTTTTGAAGATCCACTTGCATCCTACGGGTTTTACCCCGTCTGGAGCAATGTCCAACGTCCATACCTTGTTGGTGTACATGGACTCCATTTCGGTCCGCATTGCATCTAGCCATTTCACTGAGTCAACGCTCTGAACGGCCTGCTGGAAGCTAGTAGGCTCATCATAATCTATGATGCAATCCTCTCGATCCCCGTCTATGAGAAAACCGTAGTATCTCTCGGGCGGATGAGACTGCCTACTACTCCTGCGGAGCGGCGTAGGAATGTCCTTTTCTTCCGAACCCTCTGGTTCCATTAAACTTTCAGTAATAGTCCGTGGTTCTGGAATTTCTTCCAGTTCTACTGCGCACCCACTTATTTCTTTTTCTATGAACTGGTGTTCTAGAAAGTGGGCATGACGAGAAACAAGAACATTTTGTTCCTCTTCACAGTAGAAGAAATATCCCTTGGAATTCTTTGGATATCCCACAAACTTGCACAGTACTGAGCGTGCCTTGAGCTTGTCCGCATGCTGCTTTTTGACAAAAGCTGGACTTCCCCATATCTTAATGTGATTAAGATGGGGTCTCTTCCCACACCATATCTCAAATGGCGTAGTAGGCACAGTCTTAGTGGGAACTCGGTCCAAAAGGTATGCGGCTGATTCTAGCGCATACCCCCAGAATGATCGCGGTAACTCAGCGTTACTCATCATGGACCTCACCATATCCAATAGGGTGCGGTTCCGTCTCTCCGATACACCGTTATGTTGTGGGGTGTAAGGAGGAGTAAGCTGAGAGAGAATTCCGTTCTCTTTTAAATAGTCCAGGAACTCGGCACTTAAGTATTCTCCACCTCGATCCGATCTTAGAATCTTAATACTTTTGCCGGTCTGTTTCTCTACTTCATTCTTATACTCCTGGAATTTTCCAAAGGCCTCGGACTTATGTTTCATTAAGAAGACATAACCGTACCTTGAGAAGTCATCCGTAAAAGTAATGAAGTAAGAATGTCCGCTTCGGGCATGTGTAGACATTGGACCGCACACGTCACTGTGTACGAGTCCCAAGAGCTCGCTCGCTCTTACTCCATGTCCAGTAAACGGAGTCTTTGTCATCTTTCCCTTGAGACAGGATTGACAAGTGGCATACGACTGATATTCGAACGCATTCAAATACCCTTCTGTATGTAACTTCGTCAACCTTCTCTCATTGATGTGACCCAATCTACAATGCCATAAGAAAGTCTGATTTATTTCTGGAGACTTTCTTTTGTGTGTATTCTGGACATTAAAAATCTGTGGTTGGTTTAACACGTATATACCATTACTCAAAGTACCTGACCCAATCAAAACTTGATTAAGGTGAATGTTTACAACATTACTTACAAACGCAAATTCATAACCTTCTTTAGAAACTAAAGATACAGAAATGATATTACAAGTTGCGTTGGGTACAAGAAAGCAATTACGCAAAACCAAAACATGTCCATCTGACATTCCCAGGTGATAGTCCCCCACGGCTTTAGCATCCATGCTAGCTCCGTTCGCAACTCTGAGGGTCATGTCACCTGCCTTCAAAACCCTACGGTTTCTCAACGCCTGCAAAGAATTACAGATATGAGATCCTGATCCGGTATCCAATACCCAGGAAGTAGAGTTTATTGAAAGACAGTTTTCAATAACATACACACGTGAAGCTGAAGCTGCAACCTGCTTCAATTCCTGTGTTCTGGCCTTCCAGGCCCTGCAATCATTCTTCCAGTGTCCTTTCTTATGACAAAAGAAGCATTCTTCCTTATCCACAAGCTTCCCCGCTATCTTTGTTGCTTTACCTTTTCCCTTCGTATCCACTTTACTAACACCGCCCCTTGGTTTGGCGGGGGCTTTCTTCTTCTTTCCCTTGGCTTTCGCCTTGGACCTAGAAGAAGATGATCCTCCTACAAACAAAGTGGATGTTTCCCTACCTTTCTGTAGGGTGCCCTCTGCGCTCCTCAGCAGGTTGAGGAGCTCTGAAAGTTCAACCTCCTTTTCTTGTAGGTTGAAGTTCATTATAAACTGGGCGTAAGTGGAAGGAAGGGACTGGAGAACTATATCCGTATATAGCTCACTCTCCAATGTGATCCCTAGGTCAGCGAGCTCCTCAATGTAGCCGATCATCTTTAGCACATGCTCGGCTACTGATGATCCGACGGCCATTCTTGTCGAAAATAACTTTTTCGACGCTTCGTATCTTGCGATACGTGATTGCTCTCCATACAGTTCTTTTGTATGAAGCAATATGGACTCCATGTCCATATTCTCATGCCTCCTCTGATGTTCGTTGTCCATCGAGGCAAGCAGGAGGCACTTGGCCTTCGCGCTATCAATCTCCCAAGTCTTGCGGATTTCCTTATCCGCGACGCTGGAAGTTGGACCAGGGACAGGGGGAGCTTTGGTGGTAAGAAGATACCCCAGCTTGTCATAAGTGATTGCTATCTTGACATTCCTGAGCCAATCTTTGTAGTTTGGCCCTGTCAGCTTGTTTTTATCTAGGAGTAACTTAAGTCCAGTCATGTTGATTGGTCGCTGCAATTAGGAGAGAGAAGAAGAAACACTCAGCATGATGCTCTTGCAAGTTTAGAATGGTTTTTAATTTGTCTAAACAGGATGGCTCCCACTGTTTCTCGAATCCCTCCTCAAACCATAAAGGAAGAATTAGCCGGGATCAATCCCACCGCACAATACTTGCTTAACCGTTCAGCCAGGCCGGTGTCGGTACTTCGAGGGAGGTTTTCCAACGCTTTCGCGAAGTTCCTTAATTAAATAACCTCTTTTCCCTGGGGGCGTAACCCCGCTAACACCTTTCTAGGCACCTACTAGGTTTATAGCATTGATCGTTTAGTGAGAAATTTCCCGAGGAGTAGCATATACTCACAGTAGGATCGGGATCCAAATATCATCGCGTGACGAAACTGAAGGAATCCTACCAGAATCACCACACTCCAAATGGTATGCAAATCTAGCAAGTTTCAGTACTTATGAAACTCCCGATGTGGATTTTTTTGCCCCATGCTCTTATGACCTTGACTTTGGCCAAAATATCATAAGTCACATGTCAAGTTCTTCCCGTCACTATCCAGGTTAATTTGGATCCATCCGTACATACCCTTGACTTTGGCCAAAATGGCAGCACGACTGTCCCAAACCAACGCATCTATCTATGCTACACATGAACACCCAATAGCTACCAATCACTATGCCTTGACTTTGGCCAAAATACATAGCTTGAATACTATTGCCTATTCATGCGAAGCGACGGAGGGCTACGAATGGTTTTGGCGAAACCGTGAACGTAGTGAACTTGATTTAATCGATGGAACGAGATAGCTTTTAGAAGGAGTGGCTCAAACTCCGCATTTAAAAGTTATTTTTGAAAAGAACCGAGTGGTTTTTCGAAAGTGTTCCAACGACTTTAAACTTGGTTTATTATCTTGCATTAGTTCTTTTAATGCGTGATATTCTTGCATTAGTACTTTTAATGCGTCCCATCATTTAATCCTACCATTGCAGAAAACAACCAAAATATGACGTACGCTTATGCCATTCGCATTCGCCACTGGGCCCCGTCATTACCCGTTAGGTTACTTAACTAACGACAGAGCGGGGGCTGGGCTAGCGCATCTGTAAAACATAAGCAACGCCTAAATAATATCATATATAGATATATTGCAATGATAAACATTTCAGATCACAGATAAATACATTGGATATACTAGTAATCTGTAATTTGTACGAGCCAGTAACAAAAACAGATAACACGGTCGCGGTGAATAGCCAATACCCCACCCAAGACCCCTACGAGTGCGGCAAACTACCCGCCAAGTACCCGAAGCGTAGCAAACCTCCCTCATCTCCATGAGTAGGCCACTCGACACTTCGGCATACCCGGTAGTTTGCGCACCCCTCCACGGGTCTATCCTAGGAGCAAAAACAGTAAAAAGAAATTATACAATGACGGCTACAACCCCGACCCGGTTGTGCGGTCAAACAAATAATTATTACATCAATTTACAAATTTACATGAATTGCAAGAAAAGGTAAACTCTCGTCTCACAACCCCCGCTATTCACCCGCGACAATCCAACAATTTATATACACATTCCAGCACATTACAGATCATGTATAACCCCGACTAATCGACTTATAGCGATTAGCCGACGTTCACTACATGCAAACATCACAGATATAACCATCATAGTCAAAGTGCAGTGAAGTTCGGAAAAAATACGGAATTATAGGACCCCAAAAGTGAATTTCAGTTCTGGAAAATCTGGGCACATATAATATATTTAAAAAATCCCAAAACCAACACACAAACACACTGCACGAAAAACGATGCAGAGAAGCCAACAAAGCGCGGCGGTTCCGCGGCACATGCCTACCTCGTGCCGCGGAAGCGCGGCGGTTTGAGCTCAACAGTGGATCGTTTTTCATGGGTGCACTCACAAAACCCTGAGACGATTTTATAAGTATAAAGTTTTTCATTTTGAGCCAAAAAAATTTCAACAGAAACTCAGTTTTTGTGATTATCCGGTTTTGTGATTTTTTTCGGTTCCGAACTTCGTTACACTTTACTACCAAGCTAGTTTAAGTTTAGTTAGGCTCTGATACCACTGTAAGTCCACGTTGCGACCCCCGATTCTTACGGGGAGGCGGAAACGGTATAAAAGTTTAATTTTAACGCAAGAGGCAACATGGACTAAACTATGGTCGGGATCGTTACCTAAACTAAAACTAGCAAACTTAGCTAAAGAGAGTTAGCTACTCGAATGGAGATGGTTATACCTAGACTTGAACTCCTTTGTCTTCAAACTTTGTAGAGGTTGATGGTTCTCCTTTGTCGCCTTCTTCCGTCGAAGATGGATCCACCTCGAAGGCTCAACCTTTGGGCTCTTTCTCGTACTTGGAGTGAACTAGAATCGCCGGCTTGCTAAACCCTTGATCCTAGAGTGAGTAGAGAGTGTCTAAGGGTTGCTTTTGTTTTTCAAGAGAAGGATTCTCAACACATGAGAAGGTTTCTCTTGGCTAGAGGAAGAAGAAGATGAAGTGAAGAGAGAGAGTGAATATGATAGAAATGAGCTCTCATTTCCTTTCTTGCAACCATAATGCAAAAAGAAAATGAATTATCAAATAATAATAATCAAAATGAAAAGGTTGATGGAAAGTTTTAGAATGACTAATATCATTACAAGCATTAAATGAAAATGCAAGAATCAAGAGCATCTTTCTCTTGTAATGATAATGGTCAAATGTTCAACCATGGTCAACAAGTCAACCATGGTCAACAAGTCAACAAAAACTAACCATGACACAATTTCATTTTATTATATATTATTAAATGATATAATACAAATCCATTAGGGTTTGGAAAAATACAACTGTCAACTGTGCATACGCACCCGTTCCGAAACCCTAATGAAAAATCATCTTCCTCCTCCTCAAAAAGAACTGTGCATACACACCTGCATTCTTGTTCCGAGGAACATGAATACTGAGAGATAAAAGCAACCCCAAATACTATACCAGTATCCGGCTCAAACCAGAGCCCGCTGGTAAAATCCGTCCGGACTCCAAACGTGCACAAGTGCGCGGATGAGAACGAACCCTGTCGCAAAACCATGCAACCTCTACTCTGTTTTGCCCAGAGGCGAATACCCTCTGTGTGGGACTCTAAAGACTCGACACTACGCTGGCAGTGGGTTTAACCACAGACCGTAAGCGGCACTAGCTGTGCGTAACGGTCCCCAGGTAGATGTCGACAAGAAGGCTGACGAGGTGAAACCCCATCTGTACTCCTACTGAGTCTGAATGTGACAGTCTCCGTACAGTCCGGTCTGTTCGTCTGATACATCGCATGGCGGGCCTAGGGGGCGGTAAACGTCAGTCCCCCAATAGCGGTACAAGTCGTGTCGGAGTGAAGCCCAAAACACCCTGAGATAACACTGGAAACCTACCAGTATATCTCGTTTGCCCTGGCCAGGGACTACTCGTGTAATGGCTCTCCTAGACACAGCGCGATGTCAACCCCCAATACCGGGAGAGACGAATCCTGTCTAACCGTCACTGCCTCCAAGTGCTTCGGGACTGCACCCAACCACCACCTGTTTGCACGACTCCTTTGAGCCGTGGTAGGGTAGTGATCAAAGTGCAGTGGGAACACACTTGAGGCGAAGTGCCAGTGTCAAGTCAGCGGACTAAGCTGTACTCATGTCACCTGGGAACTGATAACTGACGATAGGTATAATACCAACTAGTCAGTTCCCGACGAGTCCTGTCCAGTGTACTCGTAACCTAACGAGCACCCGTATACTATCTCCAGTACGACGTACTGATGGCTGTGGGACAGACCATCTCCCACACTGGGATGAGAAGCGCATACGCTAGTCTACTCCGGAGTATCGATGCCCTGTCTCGATAGTCCTGCGACTAGGGACCTGTATAAGGATGTGCTTATAGATTACCCAGCCCCCACTAGTGTGACTGCCATCACAACGCTGGTAATCAAGCAAAGATCCTAAGGGCTCCACTAATGCGTATAAGTGATATACTGAAATAAACACAAGTACACATTGAAGTAGAAACAAACCAAGTAGCATACTACTATTTTGAGCAAGATTGTATATACAAGGTGAATATCCCAAGCATCCATTAAGTAATATACAAACTAGTATGATACAGTAATGGCCTCTAGGGCATATACACTAACAGTTTGTATATTATTCTTTTGGGGCACGACCGGGCTGAGGTCGATGTACCCGTTGTATGTATATTTTACTTTCTGTACTAGGATTACCCCGCGGAGGGTTGCACGAGTAGCCGGGTTCTAGAGGGCAACGGGCCCGTATCTCATGGCGTTGAGACGGAGGGGGCTTCACTCTAGAATTGGTGGGCTATTCGCCGCACTCGTAGGGGGTACAGGTTGACCCAAGGAGGGGTGCCCAAGTTACCGGATTCCGTGAAGTGCTGGGTGGTCCATTCACGTTGTTGAAGGGGGCTGCCTCGCTTCAAGTTTTGGCGGGTAACTTGCCGCGCCCGTAGGGGTCTAGGATTTCATTGCACAGGCTATCCACACGACCAGGGGAACGTCGGGTTTCAGTAGCGGCTCTATGAAACCCGGGGATCCCAGATATCTAAATTGTTCTGTGATGCGTATTACATTTCTGTGATGTTGCATTTTATCACGCCTTGAGCGAATATTATATATTGATATATATACTAGTAGATGTTGTATATGTTTTGCATCCGCGCTAGTCCAGTCCCCGCTCTGTCGTTACTTAAGTAACCTAACGGGTAATGACGGGACCTAGTGGCGAATGCGGATGGCATATACGTACATCATTATTTTCGTTCTTTATTGGTGTGATCAATTGATGGGGCTGCATTGATTCAGATCAATGCAAACTAAACAAACCTATTCTGATGTTGTTGGAACAATTTTTCAAAAAGCTGTTATTGCAAGGAGTTCACTTTTGTTTTGCACAGTGGTATTCAATTGGAATAACCTGCACCTTAGTCGACGAGGCAAGGTCCGAGATCCCTTCACCGGGAGTGACCCCTTGGACAGAAGTTTGCGTCAGGGTAATAACTTCACTATAGCCGATTGCCTTTTGCTTTGCATCGTGGTATTCAGTTGGAATATCCTGCACCTCATTCTACAGGGAAAGAGCCGAGATCCCTTCGCCGGGAGTGACCTCTTTAGCAAAAGTTTTCGTCACTATATTTTTATAAAAGCTATCCAGTTCCTTCAACGATATCAAGTTCATTACGTTAAAGGTTTTTCGCCAAAAACCATTCGTAGCCCTCCGTCATTTCATATGGATAGTCAATAGTATTCAAGCCGTGTTTGTTGGCCAAAGTCAAGGCACAGTGATTGGTAGCTATTGGATATTCATATGCAGCATAGATAGATGCGTTGGTTTGGGACAGTCGTACTGCCTTATTGGCCAAAGTCAAGGGTAGGTACGGGTGGGTTCAAATTAACCTGGAGAATGACGGGTAGAACTTGACATGTGACTTATGGTTTGTTGGCCAAAGTCAAGGTCATAAGAGCATAGGGTAAAAATCACATCGGGAGTTTCTAAAGAAATTGAAACTTGCCAGATATGCGCATACCTTCTGGAGTGTGATAACGTGAGTGGATTCCATCACGTTATCATGCGATGATAGTTGGATCCCGATTCCCACTGATGAGTTGGTTTACTCCTCGGGTGATCCCGACTAATTCTTCTTTCAGGTTTGGAGGAGAATTTGAGGTTACAGTGGGAGGTTTCCTGATTAGATGAAGTGATAACCATTCTGATCTAGGTTTGAGTGTACGCTGAGTGTTTCTTTTCTCTCTCTCTTTGGCAGCGACCATGGCCCGACCCTATACTATGACTCAGTGACCAAAATTAACCGAACCTTCTTAAACACTGGCTTTTGGATTGTCAGAGTTGCAAACCTCTTTGCCACTCCTACTCTTACCCTTTTCTCCAGAACACCCCGTATTTCTACGAACGTCCACTTCCATTGGATAAAACCATCGTATGGTTATATACGAACTCGAAGGAATTTATTCGAGGATGGTTTCTGGTTCTGGAGAAAACGAATAGGACTATTCAGTTGTCTTTTCCTTTTACCTTCTCTCAGGTTGCGAGTGCTTCTTGGATTAGGGCAGTACACCCATTACGCAAATTGGATAGTCTTCTTCCAAACCATAGGCAGGTGCCGACCGGTAGGGAATGAAGAAAACCAATTAGCCTAACGATGGTGTACAGAAGGTATTAAGTAAAGACAAATAAAGAGATTAGTAAGAGGGCAAAGTGAATTGCGACTGCTATTCACAACCAAACCAAGTATTTAATTACCACTCCCATTTCACCTTTGTATTTCTCCAGAACACTCCGTATCACTATGAAGATCCACAATTATTTGGATACTCCATCGTATGATTATATACGAACTCGAAAGGAACTTGTTCCAGTTCGGGGATGGATTCTGGTTCGGGAGAAATAGGAATAAGGTTTATTCGGTTGTCTTTTATCTTCACCTTCTCTTGCATAGCGAGTGCTCCTAAGATTAGGACAGCACACCCATTATGCTTATTGGATAGTCTTCTTCCAAACCATAGGCTGGTGCCGAGCGGTAGGGAAGGAAGAAAACCATTTGGCCTAAAAGGGTGTACAGAAGGTAATGACTAAAGACATATGAAGGGATTTGGAGAGATGGCAAAGAAATATACGGTTACAGTTGTGAATCTGGATAATGGAAGAGGCATTACTAGGAATACCCGGATATCCCTTCGAAACATTTCAATGTTTCAGTTTCACTATGTATTGTTAAAAGAAAACTGATTTCCCAATTAGACATTTGCTCCAGGGTATGTATTTGCCAGATATGATTCTCACATCTGTATGGTTTTACAGATGATGAGTGGGAGTAAGTTATTGGGAATTAGGTGATCATCCTCATTATATCGGAATTCGTTGTAATTGGTGATATTTGAGGAAATCACCTGGGTAGTTCGCCGGACGGCAAATATTTGGTTTTGAATATCCGTTGTTGTGCACCAATTTCAAATTGATATATCTGTACGTCTATTTTTATAGAGTGAGATATACCTTTTTGAAATTATGTCTATGACATTTACCTATATCAGTGGATGGTTAGGTAAGGAGCATTAAACAGCGGTGTAATTCTTCTTAACCATAAGTGCAGCTTTCAACCTACGACACACAGGGAATGAGTTATTAGACTCAGGGGACTTATACAGAGTATTGTATGTTGTCCAGTGTCCATGAGGACAGAGGGGTTGGTGCTCGGACTGTATTCTGTTTACTTGTGACTTCTCTAGTTCTTAGACATGTATTTCGTAGAAATACAAGATCCAAGTTTTGAGAAGTTATAGGTATAAGAATAGAGTAGAGAACCAGGTGTTGCAAGTATCGGGATTCTTCAAGGTGATCGAAGATGTAGATACTTGTGTATGGTGTTCAGTTGATAATAATGATTGAGAGAACTTGCTTCTCTTTCAGGTTACTCATAATTGGAAGCACTCCTAAGTTGAGTAATGCTGATCAGCCTCTTTCCATTTAGTTGACATGCACTGGAGACAGCTGCATGATTTGAATCTGGTTCAATTAAATCAGTGCTTCTGTTTCTGTATTGGATATAGAACAGTTCATATCTTAACGAAATTAAGGTACGGGGAGTTGTCTGGCTTATGCTTAAAACCAGACTCTGGATAACTCAAGGCACGTTTCTGTAATGGCTGTTTGTGGGTTGACCCGGGCTATGACGAGGGTTGACTTTCTACCATCTGGAAGATCAATAGTGATATTGTTCTTGACTCGCCACAGTTTTAATAAAAATGGATTTTTTTTCAGAAAACAGTAGTGGGAGTATGGTAAAACTGGAAGTGATTCCAGAACTGCAAACAATTACTGAAAATTTGATAAGAACCTAAAGATTCAATCTAGTTTGACATTCCATTGGCCACTCCGCAGATATGGTGGGTAACCTCAGGCACCCGAGAGGTACTCCGGTAGTCTCAAGGACGGTGGTAGGGAGGTTCTTGTTTACCCAGACTTGCCATTGCTGTTGTTCCAGACTATGAGACCCGGCAGAAGGATGAGTATAGCGTCGTTCTGAACTAGCTTTAGAAGTGCATGACTATATGACTCTGCCAGAGGGTTGTCATAGTCAGTGGGAGCAGCGGAAGTATAGTGAACAAGTAGCTTATGTCTATTTATAGACTAAAGCAGATATAGCGGAGATAGATCATCTATTTCTGATGTCACAGTCATAGGTTTGACTTCATCAGAATAGGGGATGGATCTGTTAAGAAGGTAGTAGGGTGTTATGTCCTGGTATTTGGATGACATACACAGAGTAGGAAGTGAAATTCCTATATTACGGTCGGTTATACTTTAGTTGTCACACAGTGGTTTCTCCACATAGGATATAGATATAATATCAGACATTCTGGTTACTAGATTTATGTTTTTAAATCTCGATTTGGATAGTTTCCCAATCTGGGTACTTAGAAAGCATTCTAAAGGTGTTTTAGAATAGACGACTCCTGGCACGGTAGTATACCTGCAGGTGATGGAGTCACCCTCTCTAAAGGTGTCTTACAGACTAAAGGGGAGAGGGATGTGCATGATTGGCAGATCACTTGCTTAGGCAATTGAGTCAATCATGAGATGTCAAGTACCACACCAGATGTTGTTTTTGCAGTAGATGCAATAAGTTGATATTAATCCTATCCTGGAGAAACGGTAGGAAGCAGTTTTAGAACATAAGTGGATGGTCTAGGGATTTGATAACGACATCCTCATTCGGGAGACAGTTATCATTCCAGGCTTCCAAGGTGACCAGGATGACAGAGAGGTTGTCAGAGTTATAGTTTTCCCTCTGACGAGGGGCAGTACTATGGACAGGTGGTCCAGGCGGATACTGAGAGAGGCATGGCGCATGATACTGATTAAGTTCAGTTGACGATACAGTCTAAGAAGTTTGGATTTGGAGTTCATTTATGAACTAGGTCCCATCAGATATCCAGACACATTCTAAGACAGGTATTGCTCATTTCGGGAGATGGCTTTTTCTATGAACTTGAGATAAAGAGAGACATAGAAAGAAACATTTGAGCGGATCCACTCACTGAGGCTATTCCTCGAACGCATTAGTTTCGCAAACAGTTTTTGTGAGACTGATTAGAAGAGGAGTTGGGTGTTCGGTATCACACGGGCTATGAGTATGCGACATCGCAATAATTAGCCTTGAGTGCAAGTGGGAGATTGTTGGGGATAGTGCCCTCTGAGTCAATTATTAAATCACACGCCCGTGATTGCAATGATTGAGGGAGGACCTATACCGTTAGAACAGTCTTACTCAAGATGATAGTATGCTATCTGGTTTATCTTTATCATCGTGTACTGCTTTAGGTGACCTTACAGGTCACTATTGCGCGTTGATAGAGCCCTTAGGATTCTTGCTTGACGGCCAGCAGTATGATGGCGATCATATACGTGGGAGCTGGGGTCTATAAGCACATCCTTAAAAGGTCCCTAGTCGTGGGAGTTTTCGAGACAGGGCATCGATACTCTAGAGTAGACTAGTGTATACAGTCGAGACCCCGACGAGGGGCGGTGGCTGGTCTCACAAGCTACTGGTGACAGTTGGTTCACCTAAGATGTATACAGGTGCTCATTGGGTTATGAGTACATCGGACAAGACTCGCCGGGAACATGCTGGTTGGTCTTATACCTGACGTCAGATAGCAGTTCCCTGGTGACATGTGTACAGGTTAGTTCATCGATCTGAGATCGTCATTTGTCTCGTGTGAGTTCCCACTGTACTTTGATTACTACCCTACCACGGCTCAAAGGAGTCATGCAAACAGGTTTTAGTTGGGTACAGTCCCGAGCCACATGGTGGCAGCGAGCAGATCTGCAGGGGTTCGTCTCTCCCGGTATTGGGGGTGAGGTCGCGCTGTGTCTAGGAGAGCCATTACACGAAGTCCTTGGCCAAGGCAGGAGATTTACTGGTAGGTATTCCACTAGTATCTCAGGGTGTTATAGGCTACACTCCGACACGACTTGTACCGCTTTTGGGGGTCTGACTTTTACCAACCCCCTAGGCCCGCCATGCGATGCTCATAGACGAACGGACCGGACTGTACGGATATTGTCACTGACAGGCTCAGTAGGGTGTCAGCATGAGTTCGCTCATCGACGTCCCTTTTGGTCAATACCTGGTAGCCCGTTACGTATGGCTAATACCTCCGACGTGCTAGTGGTTAAATCCACAACCAAAGTATTGACGAGTCTTTAGAGTCCCCCACAGACCGTTTCTCAAGTTTCGGGCGAAACGCTGCAGAGGCCGTATGTATATATGGCATGGTTCGATCATATACGTGCGGTATTGCACGGATCATGATCGGGCGGATAATACTAGCGGGCTTTGGTTTAAGCCGGATCCTAGTATTGTACAGTATAGATTTTGTCTCATTTCAATTGTATTTGGTCGCAATACAAATGCGGGTATGTATATACAGTCGCGGGGTTTTCCTGTAATTTATTACGGGATCGATTTTTTGAAGTTGCCAGTTTGCATTACGTTTCAGCCATTTTCCTTTGTTCCTTTCCTTGGCTGAATATTGATGGGAGGGGCTTATTTGCAAATGTGCAAATTGGCATTGTGGAGGGTGGTCTTTGTAACTTGTTGTTTCATGATGGTTCAACCATCACTTGACTCCATGGTTCATAATTGCTTGACTTTTGTTTTGATGAGATTGGTGATGGGTTTATGAGTGTGGACTTTGTTGTGATGATGATTCTTAATCATCACCTTTCTCTCTCTCTTGTATTATTGCTTCTCACCCCCCTTGACAATGCTCTCCTCTCTCTCATAAGATTGGGGCCGGCCATTCTTGTGTGGGCTGTCCAAAATTTGTGTGTGGGAATTTTGTTCTCTTCTTGCTACAAAAATTCCCTAGTTCATTGCAAAAAAGTTCATATCTCCCTCCACCTTCACAAATGGCAACTTCTCCATAACCCCCATGAGACATATAGTTCTACACTATCCTACAGCATTCTTGGATACGTCGACTCACCAACTTCATGCCCGAGTTGCCTCGGTCCAGAGGTGGGAGCCCGTAAAAGATTCCGGCGATGTGGTGCCCTTCTGAGGAGGAGATGAAGACCGGAGATTCCGCGGGGAGATCGGGATGACGACGAGAAGACCGAAGGACACGGATCGCTCGGTATATCTCTTTACCCCTTCTCTTGTTAGCTAGGAGTAGGTTAATGGCCCGATCCGGGTTTTTAGTCCGCAGTAGCGCCGGTTTTAAAAGTTAAAGAAAAGTATCGTTTCCGCATTTTGGCCTCGGGATGACGGCCGGGGCACTGCCGTGCACTTACACCTATATCCCTACGAATGCGGCGAATATCCCACCAATTATAGAGTGAGGCCTCCTCCATCTCAACCTCCATGAGATGCGGGCCCGTTACCCTCTAGAATCCGGTTATTCGAGCACTCCATCACGGGGTAATCCTAGTACAGAAAATAAAAGTATATACAATGGCGACATCGACCTCAACCCGGTCGTGCCCCAATAAAAGAATATACAATCTGGCAGAGACGGAAGTCCACATGTCGGACTCTCGCCCCGCAATATCAAATATACAAATGAATCTGAACTGTACTACTACCATTGCAGCACTGGCTATCTACTACGACAAACCGATCCACAATATCAGCACATCACGGAACATCAACATGAATATCACATTCGGAAACTCGTCTAGTAGAACATATAGCAACTAGCCGGGTTGTACCGCTCAAATGATATTCATGGTTGCAGATATATCACATGCACTGATAAACACGCACACTTAAAATTTCGATCGACTAAACTTTCCCAAATTGGCCCCAAATGCAAATCCAGCACTCAAACAAATCTGGGCCAAAACCATATATCATAAAAATCATATTTCCATGAATTAAAGCCCCAGAAAAAATTATGGGGCAATGTAGCCTAAAAAGCGCGGCGGTTCAGTGGTAAAATGTGCCATTTTGCTTCGGTTTCGCGGCCGAATTTTGGAGTTAGGTGCCCAAATTTTTTTCTTAGCTCTAGTTTTGCCTGCACATATTTGTAAGATTCTCGGAAAAAAATTTGAACAAGTTTTAAAATCGACAGCAAACATGAAAAAATGGAATTATGATTCGGAAAAATTGGTCGATCGAGATTTTAACCTTGTGCAAACTAGCTAGTAAGGTTTATGGGCTGGCTTTGATACCATGTTGGGTTTCGCCGGCGCCTTAGCCATATAATGCGGCCGGTGCGGAACATAAACCAGTGTTTAAAACTTGGCGCTAACGAAACCCGTCCGAAACGAACCATAAACCCTATACTAGCTAACTACAAAGAGCTAAAACTAAATGATAGAAGTGTTATACCGAATGATCCATGTCCTTCGGTCATCTACTATCTTCATAAGCTCCTAGGTGCGTCATGGATCGGGTTTGGCCTTCGGTCTCCCTCCATCGAAGATGATCCACCGGAGGATTTGTAGTTCGAGCTCTAACCTTATAGCCGAGGTAACTAGGGTACCTAGTTCGCTAAACTAGATAGCCTAGAGGATGTAGAGTCTAATGATAGATTAATTTGTCTCATGACACCCTAGGTTTCTCAACACATGAGACTTTTAGGATGGAGATAGAAGAATAAGCAAGAGGAGATGAGAGTGTGAAGCAAGCATAGAAAAATGGCTATGTGTTGTGAACTCTAACCAAGAATGAATCATCAAGTCTCCCAAAATATCTCACAACACCAAATATCAAGCATGTCACAATAGTGCAACCATGAGTCACCTCATGAGTCACCACAAAGCCATGCTTCATTTAAAGCCAAGATACAACTCATCCCTCCACCTCATTAACTATTTAAACTAAAATGGTTAAAACTAAATGAGGTGTCTTCTTCTAGAAGAACCTTGTAATAAATTACAAGAATACCCCTCATCCATATATACATACTCGTATCCGTATTTCGAAAAATACGAATACAAAGAGAAAAAAATAATCCATCAATATAATACTAGAATCTGGCTTAAACCACAACCCACTAGTATTATCCGTCCGAATCATGATACGTGCATAAGTGCACGTATATGATCGAACCCTGCCGTAAAACCATACAGCCTCTACACCGTTTCGCCCGAAGCAGGGAAATCCTCTGTGTTGGACTCTAAAGACTCGTCAATACACTAGCAGTGGGTTTAACCAAAGCACGTCAGCGGCACTAGCTATACGTAACGGCTATCCAGGTATTGAGCGAAAGGAAGGCCGACGAGCAAACTCATCTGAACCCCTACTGAGCCTGTCTGTGACAATATCCGTACAGTCCGGTCCGTTCGTCTAAGAGTATCGTATATCGAGTCTAGAGGGTGGATCAAGTCAGACCCCTGCTACGGAACCGAGGCAATGGTCCCCACCGAGATCGAGCTACCCAGTTATAAGGTCGAACACTCTGATGACGAAGCTAACACCTCGGCACTCCGAAGAAACTTGGACATCTTGTTGGAAAAGCGAGATCGAGCGCAAATCAAAACAGCCGTGCAAATCAAAACTGCCGCCTATCAGGAATAGACCGCTCGCTACTACAGCACCCGAGTTAAACATCAGGCCTTCAAGACAGGAGATTTGGTCTTACGAAGAAAAGAGTTCGTAGACCAAGGGAGACTGCACAAGTTCTCCCCGAAGTAGGACGGACCATTTCTAGTAATAAAAACATTGCCCAGAGAAGCGTACCGCCTACAGGACGCCCGAGGCCGTAACTTTCCTTGGCCTTATAACGCAGAAAGGCTCAAGTTGTATAAATAAGCTTGTACCTTCTTTTAATAATGTAATTCTTTTTCGGCTTCGTCATTAGCTAAAAGAAGAGTTAGTTCGACATTTACTAAGTCTTCCGAGCTAGGTCTTCTTGCAGAAGGGGATCTTTACACCTGTAACATTTTAGAAAATATAAAATATTAATTTTGGGAAATTTAATATTAAAATAATATAATTCACGAGAACCACCCGATTTGTGAGATTGGGGTTTTCGTAAAGTAGTATAAGTGTATACCAATATTTGGAAATTTATTGGAGAGTAAAATGATTTATTTATTTTATTGATATTTATCGGATTTTTGATAAAATCCGTGTTTTTACATTTTTCATGATTTCTGCACCATGTCATGTGCATGTTGGTTTTTGAGTTTTGTGACTTGTGAGTTGGGAAGTTAGAAAATAAGAAAGGAAAATGAAAAGGGAAGAAATGAGTAGTGTGTGTGAAAAGGATATTGGGTATAAAACAAAAAGGAGATGAAACAAAAGGGGATATTTGTGAGAGAGTGTCACGACCCAAAATTTGGCCCGTAACCGGCATTTAAACTACGTAACGTCTACAGGCGTACGCAACTTAAGTAAGTCGAAACCCAGAAATCTAAACCACCCAAAGCCGGATAAACGGAGAAAAACATAGTTTAAAACATTCGGAAATTCTCAAGTAAAAATATTTAAGTTTAGTTTCCGTTCTTGAAAATTTCGGCAGCCCCTCCTTTGTAAAAACTAGCCCCGAAAACGGGTACAACATAGATAATATATAAAGCATCCTAAACGGGAGCAAATCACGCCCAACGGCGGAGACAACCACTACCAGCAAAAATACGACGCCGAAGCGAAGAAATATAAAAGAAAACTGCATAAAGAAGTAAAACTTTTCAACAAAACCGGCTCCCACGAGCACGGCATTCAAAGTCCACCAAAATAATAATACAACACCGAATCCTCACAACTCGTCTCTAAGTGAAATACAAGAAGTGGTAGATGGAGAATACTAGATCCAACAAAAAGATATACAATGTACAAACGGATAACCGCAAAACCCATCTAAAAGCAAAGGCCTCACAGCCAACCGTAGCGGTATCCGCAAAAGTAGAGATGATAAGACGCCCTGTCGCGACTACTCAGAGGGTAAGTCCTGCAAAACACTGTGGCACAACGGGGGTGAGTTGCCAACTCGTGAATAGTAAATAACATCATACTGAAATTGCAAGTATGCACTAACAGCAATGATGAATAACATGTAAGCTGGTAGCATGAGTATTGAAATATGAATATGCAACTATCATGATCGAGGTACACCACCAGGGTACTATATCTACATGAATCAAATGCATATCAACTGAATACTGAGTGCGGGATAATAAATAATCTCATGCATAAATCATAAGCATGGAAAAGCCCGGTGTAAATCAACCACACCCTAAATCCCAAAATACTCAGATCGGCCCTCAGATCGGCCCCAAATCCTATAAGTCTCATGGAACCTGAGTGTCAAACATCGACACTCTAAAATATCATGAAAACTAGTGCCTAACATCGACACATAAATACTCGTATCCATACGTTCCTCGAAACCCAAGTATCCCACTTCGACACTTGTGTTCCACGTATCGGTCTTTCTGATATCCATACGTTCCTCGAAACCCAAGTATCCTACCTCGACACTTGTGTTCTATGTATTGGTCTCCAAAATCCATATATCTCTCGGAATATAAGTGCCTAACATCGACACTTGAAATTCCCCTAATCGCATGAAAACATATCTCAAATGCGTAAATCCATGTAAAATAGCATATGCAACATAAAACATCAATATGAGCATATCACGGGCAAAGTCCGCTATTTAAATGCATCAAGTCATTAAATATATCTCGTGGTTCCCAAAATCCAAATCCAAAATACATATATATACAGCATCCCATTCCACCGATATATATGTTATAAAAAGCTGATCATGTAACAATAGCAAAGTATATGTGCGAGCATGTAGGTATAGTATGGCATATGTATAGGCATGTAGGTATACGAGTATGCTATATGTCATATGCGCAATCGCACAAGAATAACTGCCTCTATGTCGCTAACCACTAGCAAGGTATATCAATGAATATTTGTGTTGTGCGTATCATGGCAATTACCGACAGTGTGTGTAGTATATCATTGGTGCTCGTGCAACATGGACTGTCAATAATAGTGCAGTGTACAAAGAATACAGGTTCAGGCACAACAAGTAGCTATATGCAATGAAATGCATGCATCATCTCTATATGAGCATATAAACATGCGGCTAATATCATATCATATCTAGCCCTGACGCTTAACGCCATACGGGTGAATTCCCCGTAGATGTTAAATCTACTCACCGATGGTCTCGAGCTATGAAAATCTGACCACCTGCTTCCCCTTGTTCGCAGCATCCGAAGTCCCCGCTTGCGATGCTATAATTTCACAAACACAAAGACAGTGCAAAATCTCAGAAATCGACCAATATAACGTAAAACTACGTTTTAAACGACACACCAACTCCAAACTAACTCACAAGTGTTCGTCTAGTGGTTAACGTGCGTGACGACACTACAAAACCAACCCAAGTGCAGCAGCTGCACAAGATCATGATCCGTGTCGGATAACGTAACACGCGGACTCAAAACACTAGATTATAGGAAAACGATCCCAGATTTTGCATACTGTAAATACTAAAAATTTAAACAGTACCAAACACCCCTAAACCACAGCAGACAACTATCCAACAAAACCAAACCCCAACACCCCCCTCGAAATCCGATGTCGCCGGATTTCGTCGTTGGGTCGCCGGCCAAAACCGGTGGGGTGGGTCTCATGCTTCAGGTAGAATTCTAGGGTCTCTAGTAAAACACTACCACATTGTTTGATTTTACAGTAAAATTTATAGGTCACAGCAGATCGCAGAGGCTCCAAAAAGACAAAAAAAAATACGATATTGGTACGAAATGATACTTTAAGTGTTCTACGCAACAACCAATGAGCTACACATCATTAAAAACTCCTATTTAACAGTTTAGGGATTATACCTATCAACACTTGCTCACAAGATCCTAGCTTTCCAAACTCCAAGCGATCTTAGTGGCAAAAACAAGGCTTTTGAAGTGTTTTGGTGAGATTGATCAAGTTGTGTGAAAGATTTGTGATGAAGGACTAAGGCTTCAGTTTAGAGTCAAAAGAGATAAGAAATAATAGAGAGAAATATAGTAAGAGAGAAATGAAAGGGTGTGAGAGAGTTAAAGAGTGAGAGGTGAGTGTAGGGTGAAGTAAAAGCTTAGGCGTACTCTTCCCTTCACCTCCATTAATGGTCTCATTAATGCCTCTCATGACTCACAAGCCACCTCTTCTCAATCTAAAGAGAGATATTTCTCACAAGAATAAAAGAAAAGGTTTAAGGTAAAGGTTAAACAAAAGCATGGATTGCTTAGGGTGCCATGGTCTCTAACATGATTAACACTACTAACCCTCACATAAACATACACGTGTGCGTGCAAGCCAAAATAATTAGAAATGATACAAATTTTAGGAGTAATTACCCAAACCCAATACGTAAATACCACATTAAAATAATATTAAAATAGGGAAAAATTCTATTCGAACAAAAACTTCCCATATACTCCCAAACCTCGCGCACTAGCTTTATTTTAGCTAAACTAGGTGCCGGCAAGTTTATACGGACGTTTGATCACAGTCGGGTTAAAACGGAAAATACCGACAATTTTACCCTAAAACGGAAAAATTCGCATAACGATTTCTAAAACGTTACAGAGAGGTGAGTGTAAGGAGAGATATTTGTTGTGAGAGAGCGAGGCTAAGGGAGACAGAGGGTTAACTTGGCTGCCCCATTTCCTTCATTCCCCATTAATTCCTCCATTTTCTTCATCTCCTTCAATTCCTTGCTACTCCAATGCATCATCTCCAATTCCTAACCAAAACCATATATACCCTTCACTAAAAACATGCACACATCCATTCTAAGACCTTAGAACCAACCAAGTTTGGATTTTGAAGACTTGGGCAACTCAAGAAAGTTCTTTGGTTGCAAATAAGGTAATCCATACA
This sequence comes from Agapanthus africanus, assembly GCA_030015575.1. NCBI lineage: Eukaryota > Viridiplantae > Streptophyta > Magnoliopsida > Asparagales > Amaryllidaceae > Agapanthus > Agapanthus africanus. The sequence continues at coordinate 165,718,019 of CM057349.1, forward strand.
CTTTAGTTTAGTTTTTGGTGTTAAATATCGTATTTGTAGGATTTGTGTTAGGATACTGAGATCTGCTTTAACCCGAATGACCTGAAAAATATTTAGCGAACACAGAGAGATATGCAGGTAACCAGGAACCTACCCTAGAAACCCGACCCTATTTCCTCATGTTATGGCCGTAGATTTAATGGGTTTGGCCGCAATTTGCGGCCAAGTGGTGGTGGAAATGTGTGATTTTTGGTCTGTGGCATTGTTATCCAATATCTAGAACAACCCCGTGTGCAGAATTGGCTAATTTTACCTGAGTCAAAATCTGGAGGCGTTTTCCCTTGTTGTCGATTTAGTGTTATGCGATTTCTAAAACTTGGTTTTGTATTTGAGTTTGGATTTCCGTCGTTGGACGTTTATACGTCAACGGACGAGGGTTGTTTTGTTGGTTTTGCATGCGTAGGCTATAGGTTCTAACCTATGCGCGCACCGCGTGCCGTTTTGGATTTGGGAACTTGATGTTAATAGCTTTGCGATTTGGTATTGATTGTAGGTACCTTCGTGTGGATTCCGAGACGACGAAGCACATCGACTTCGGCTAAGCAAGGAGAATTGCGGTGAGTAGATTTAACATCTACAGGAGAATCGCCCTCATGGCGTTATGCGTCAGGGCTAGATATGATATGATATTAGCTTCATGTTATATTGCACATATAGAGATTGTGCATAAAACTTCATTGCATATTATTACTTGTTGTGCTTAGACTTGTACCCTTTGGACACTGCACTATTATTGACGGTTCATGTTATACAAGCACTGATTGTATGCCATTCATACCATCAATAATTGCTATGACACCCACAATACTTATACATATGTGATATTGTATGGTTAGGGACATTGAGACATTGATTCATATTCCATTGTGCATACGACATATAGCATACTTGTATACCTACATGCTTACACATATGCCTTGCCATGACTACATGTTAGCTACCTATATACCTATATGGTGTTGTACCAGTAAAGATAGGTATATACACATTTGAGACATAGCTACATGTATATCTTGCTTACATACTTACATGTACACCCGTATATCTTGATATAGCTACACATATATCTGGAGGGTATTGTATCATTATTGACATGTATATACACATACCTAGCTTGATATAGCTACACATTACCTGGAGGGTATTACATCATTATTGATAGGTAGATACACATATCTTGCTATACCGACATGGTTGCGCATACCTGGCTATAGCTACATGTTCACCTTTATATGATGTTGCGTTTGGTTTCGGAAAAATTGGAACCACAAGATATATTCAATAAATTGTTGCAGTTAAATAGCGAATTTTCTTTATATGCTCATATTACTGTTTCATGTTGCATATATTATATTTCGTGGATTTCGCATTGATATAGATTTCATATGATGTTTCTGGATGTTTTACTCTTGTGTATATATATCAGTGGTATGGGACGATGATATATATACATGTATATATATATATATATCAGTGGTATGGGATACTGTTATATATATCTATATATATATATCAGTGGTATGGGACGCTGTTATATATGTATACCTTTAATATATATCATCATAATGATCTATGCGTGTATTCTTATTCATTGCGATATGAGGGGCTGATGTGCCCGATATGAGAGGCTGATGTGCCCGATATGAGGGGCTGATATGCCCGATATGCGGTGCTGATGTGCCCGATATGGGGGGCTGATATGCCCGATATGGGGGGCTGATGTGCCCGATATGAGGGGCTGATATGACCGATATGAGTGGCCTAAATGGTCGATATGAGGGGCCTATGTGTTCGGGGCCTATATGGTCGATGTGAGGGGCCTATGTGCTCGATATGAGGGGCATATATGGTCGATGTGAGGGACCAATATGCTCGATATGAGGGGCCTATATGGTCGATGTGAGGGGCCTATGTGCTCGATGTGAGGGGCCTATGTGCCCGATGTGAGGATGACATGTTTTTATCCGTACTCAGCAGTTATTTGATATGTATTGCTTCATGCATTAGTACCTGATAGAGTACTGTTGCATATACATATTGCCATTTATTGCTATCAGCTTGCATGTGATAGATTACCTGCAATATACGACGTTGGTTACTATTCACGAGTTGGCAACTCACCCCCGTTGTGCCACAGGGTTGTACAGGTTGTCCTTCAGAGCAGTCGCGACAGGGCTTTCATCTATCGTATCTTCTTTTGCAGCGGATACCGCTACGGCTGACTGAGTGCAGTTTTGCTATAGGTGGGTTTTTCGGTTATTTGATGTTGCTCATTGTATATTCGTTGTATCCTGTACTCTCCATCTACCATTTTCATGTATGGACTTAGAGACGAGTTATGAGGACGATTTTGTATATTATTTGATGACCCTGGAGGTCTTTTATGCAGTTTTTATTTATATAGTCTTTTTCTTCGCTATGGCGTCGTATATTGGTTGTGGTGGTTGTTTTCCGCCCTTGGGCATGGATCTGCTCCCGTTTGGGGATGCTTTACTTGTATCTTTTTTTGTACCCTTTTTGGGGCTTGTTTTACAAAGGAGGTACTGCCAAATTTTAAAAGAAGTAAATTTGGACTTTAAAGAATTTGTACTTGAGATTTCAAAGGTTTTAACAAGGTTATTATCACTTACTACTTTTGATGATTTAGATTGCTGGGTTTTCGGCTTACTTGAATTACGTTACGTCTGGAGACGTTACGCAGTTTAAGGGCCGTCACGTGCCAAATTTCGGGTCGTGACAAAGTTGGGATCAGAGCGCTAGGTTTTACCTTTCGGAGTGTAGGATGACCTTGGTATGATAGAGTGGTAGCTTGAGTAGAGTGATGTACCGTACGTTTGTTCCGCGGCATATTTACGATACGATACTCCACTTAAGTGATCTTAGGATGTAAACATCTTAAGACTGGTGATTCCCTTCATTTCCCTTATTATACATCCATTGGAGAATCTTGATTTTATTCGCTTCCATGATCATACTCTCAGTGATTTGACTCCTCCTTATGATCATGTATCCATTTTGGGATCTGTTGACTCTTTCATCCCTTTGGTCTTTTCGTCGATACTTGATTGAGGTTCCTGTCACCATGGTTTGAGCGCAGATTGAGCTGCTACTAGTGATGCGGTTAGGGCGAGCTCGTCGTGGACGAGGACTGACCATCGTGTTTTCTGGTGACATGGGAACGTTTCGATGTAGTGTTGTGTTGTGACCTCTCGTTTGAGGCGAGTGTACGGTTTTGTACCAGATTGTCGGGCCATTGTTAGAGGCTGCCTATCGTGAGAAGACTGTTGATGTACAGCCTACTTCAGGGATTGTGATGTTGTCTACTGTGCAGACAGAAGACCCAGCTGTTTCTGAGATTGACGCGATGTCGCTTCCAGAGCTTACGAGCTGAGATCATTGGAGCTTTTTGGCAGAGATGCGACGGTAGACAGCTAGTCTATCTTGAGTAGAGTTGAGTGACAGATATGATTCGTCAGATTTGATGCGCCAACGCAGGCCCTGTTGAGTTGAAGATTTCCAGTGTGGAGAGTCTTACTCAGATCTAGATTAGATCGATCCAGAGATGATGTTGTTCGTCGGATGTCCCGATGTGAGATCGGTAAGCTGATTAGTTTCAGATAGAAGGACCTCACCCAGAAGTGTTGTGAGTTGATCGAGAACGGACGAGTATTGAGTATTCCTCCGATAGTTGGGACGAGTTCCCGAGGACGTGTTCAGCCAGATATCTTCGAAAGAGTGATGCAGATACCGTGTTGGTGGTTCGAGTCCGTGTGAGAGATTCCGGATTGATTGTAGCCCAGGACATTTGCAGTACGCAGATAGCATGACGTGACGTTGAAGTGGACGATAATAAAGACGAGTGGAACAAGAGTTTCGTGCGAGATCTGACATGTATACAGAGGCGTTGGGATACGGCCAGTTCCTGAGGGAATGTTGTGTTGAAAAAGCAGATGTCCAGAAAGCGAGAAAAGATTTGTAAGAGTACCAGCCTCCGTACAGTTCGGCATAGGCGAGATCGGAAGAGATCTTTAGCAAGTTCCTTCCAGGGCACTGCTGCAAATAGATTGCACCGAGGATCAGTTGTGTCACGTGTATTCAGAGGGCCAGAGGCCAACGCCAGTGACATGTTGCTTTATGAGTGATCATACTAATTGACCGAGAGAAGACCTAAGGAGTGCTAGAGTAGAATCGTTTCCGTTAGCACACCTGACCGGGCCGATGAGCCGAGAGATTGCAAGATTGGTAATCCGTAGAGAAAAGAGGACCCAGAGACAGGGGACGCCATACCGTGAGCAGGAGGCAAGTGGATGTACTTGCTCTGCCAGTTTTGGACGCACCGATATTTTTCGACATTGTAGGAGGTGTACTTCAATGTCTTTTGTTGCTATTTGCATTTGTGATCCGAGTATCACGCTGATATCGCTTGGATTTAAGTTTCGATGATTGAGTTTCAAGATATTGTTTCCATGCACCTTGGCTGCAACTACTGGGTATTTACATTTGGTGCATAGTTATTGCACTTGATATACGTTTTACACACTGCTGTATTGGTTTATGATGTGTGCATATCTATTTGCACCGGATATTGATTTTGTGCCTTGGCTGCACATGTTTATGATTTCGTGGATTTCATATGGTTGATTTGATATGTACGTGTGGTACGCACTCGATTTGATTTTTTCACTCGGTATAGCTCACATGTGCTTGCAGTGCATTGATACATGTTTTGTGCACGCAGTTGCACACGTTTATGATTTTTATACACCTTGGTATACTCGGTGTAGTTTTCATACGCATTTGAGTTATTGATGATATTTCGTGCACTGGATGCACAGGATTTGTATTTCGTGCAATGGATGCACAGGATTTGTATTTCATGCACTGGATGCGCTCGACTTGTATTTTGTGCATTTGTTGCACCGGATTCGTATTTCGTACATTGGTTGCACTAGATTTATATTTCGTACATTAGTCGCACCCGATTTATGTCTTTGAGCATTCGTTTTACCAGATTTGTGTTTTCGTGCGCGTGTGTACTTGATGTTCGTTTTCGTGCATGCTACTGCACTAGATACTTTTACGGACCGACGCGCTTGGGTTGGATTTTGCGCATATTAGGCGTGTGGTATTAGATTTCATTCGTGCATGTTGGATGCACTTGATTTGGATTTTCGCGCATGTTGGGCGCGTGATATGAGATGTGATTTGTGCACACCGGATGCACTCGATTGGGGTTTTTGTTCGTGCGTGCTAGTTGTACAGGATTGAGTTTTTCGTGCACTATAGATGCACTAGATGTTGTTATCGTGCACATCCGTTGCACTGGACAGATGCTCTCGTGCACACCCGTTGCACTTAGTTTGCTTTTGTGCATATCATAGCACTGTATTGGATTTGATTTCCGTGCGCACCAGACACGTGATTTTTGGATACGCCTTTTGAGGCTGATTTTGCTTTTGAGCACTTTGTTTTCCTGATGGGGCCCTATACTTGGTAGTAGCCTAACAGGACTGATCTGAGGACAGTACCTGAGTACTTTGCATGCATAAATAGTTTACCAAGAGATTTTCAAAAAGGAGCTAGTCTCGCTATTTCTTACGTGTTTGCGAGTGACACGAACGTTTACAAAAGAAAACCTTTTGGGATATTTCAAAAGGAAGAACACATATTTTGGCAAAACATATATGAACATACATTTATTATTTCGCAAATGAGCGTCCACCACTTGTGCCGTAAGTTACACATTTCACAGCAATTCACAAAAGATTCTGCATATGTTTTATTCGATATTTAGGGTTTTTTCAAGGATGCGCACTACATATGTATTATAGTATTTGATTAGTGCATATGGGATTTCGGTAGAGTATTTTGAGATCTGTATCTCCTTGTGACTCCGATGATATGCGTGCAAGTCCGATGAATTGCGCGACGCTTGACCGAGTTCGGTTTTGAGTTTCGTACTCTTTTTCCGACGCACAGGATGCGCTGGGGTATTTCTGTTTCTTCCGTGATTTCGGTGCCCCGTTGTTTGAGCTGATTATTGAAATGTTTTAGTATTTAGGGGTTTAAATTAAACTCGAAGACCGAATTTATTTAAGGGGGGAAGATTGTAACATTTCAGAAAATATAAAATATTATTATTGGGAAATTTAATATTAAAATAATATAATTCGCGAAAATCGCCCGATTTGTGAGATTGGGGTTTTCGTAAAGTAGTATAAGTGTATACCAATATTTGGAAATTTATTGGAGAATAAAATGATTTATTTATTTTATTGATATTTATCGGATTTTTGATAAAATCCGTGTTTTTACATTTTTCATGATTTCTGCACCATGTCATGTGCATGTTGGTTTTTGAGTTTTGTGACATGTGAGTTGGGAAGTTAGAAAATAAGAAAGGAAAAAGAAAAGGGAAAGAAATGAGTAGTGTGTGTGAAAAGGATATTGGGTATAAAACAAACAGGAGATGAAACAAAAGGGGATATTTGTGAGAGAGGTGAGTATAAGGAGAGATATTTGTTGTGAGAGAGTGAGGCTAAGGGAGAGAAATGGTTAACTTGGCTGCCCCATTTTCTTCATTCCCCATTAATTCCTCCATCTTCTTCATCTCCTTAAATTCCTTGCTACTCCAATGCATCATCTCCAATTCCTAACCAAAACCATATGCACCCATCGCTAAAAACATGCACACATCTATTCTAAGACCTTAGAACTAACCAAGTTTGGATTTTGAAGACTTGGGCAACTCAAGAAAGTTCTTTGGTTGCAAATAAGGTAATCCATACACTTTAGTTTAGTTTTTGGTGTTAAATATCGTATTTGTGGGATTTTTGTTAGGATACTGAGATCTGCTTTAACCCGGATGACCTGAAAAATATTTAGCGAACACAGAGAGACTTGCAGGTAACCAGGAACCTACCCTAGAAACCCGAGCCCATTTCCTCATGTTAAGGCCGCAGATTTAATGGGTTTGGCCACAATTTGCGGCCAAGTTGTGGTGGAAATGTGTGATTTTTGGTCTGTGGCATTGTTATCCTATATCTAGAGCAACCCCATGTGCAGAATTGGCTAATTTTACCTGAGTCAAAATCTGGAGGTGTTTTCCCTTGTTGCCGATTTAGTGTTATGCGATTTCTAAAACTTGGTTTTGTATTTGAGTTTGGATTTTCGTCGTTGGATGTTTATACGTCAACGGACGAGGGTTGTTTTGTTGGTTTTGCATGCGTAGGCTATAGGTTCTAACCTATGAGAGCACCGCGTGCCATTTTGGATTTCGGAACTTGATGTTAATAGCTTTACGATTTGGTATTGATTGTAGGTACCTTCGCATGGATTTCGAGACGACGAGGCATATCGACTTCGGCTAAGCGAGGAGAATTGCGGTGAGTAGATTTAACATCTACAGGAGAATCGCCCGCATGGCGTTATGCGTCAGGGCTAGATATGATATGATATTAGCCGCATGTTATATTGCACATATAGAGATTGTGCATAAAACTTCATTGCATATTATTACTTGTTGTGCTTGGACTTGTACCCTTTGGACACTGCACTATTATTGACGGTTCATGTTGCATGAGCACTGATTGTATGCCACTCACAACGTCAATAATTGCCATGACACGCATAATACCTATACATACGTGATATTGTATGGTTAGGGACATTGAGACATTGATTCAAATTCCATTGTGCATTGTAGGGTATTTTTCGTCACCCCATTGAGATGGGAATACGCGCGCGCTTGTCAGGCGCATTACAGATTCCCCCAGTTTAGGGTAGGCTGGGGTTTATTGATCGTGGGGATCCGAATCTCCGGCAGCCGCGGACTAAGCTGCCGTTAATTACCCCTCGCTTTTGGAGCGAGAGAACCTCCGATTGACGGGTTAAACTGGTCATGAGAACTCAATGTGCAGTGTACGTGTGTTGTGTTTTGAATGGGGTTTTTGGATATATCGGGAGCCACGCAGAGTTTTTACGGGGGTCCCACTACCCGGAAAGCGGGCTGGGGGTCAAGGGGGCTACCAGCCCCCTTGCAGGGTGCGGGGCAGCGCCCCGACCTAAAATAAAATTTGGGACGGACAGTGGTGTAGAGTATGTGTATGTGTATATATGTATACACATATATATACATATATATATATAAGGGGGAAAAGGGCATCCAAAGGATGCGTAGGAAAAAACGCCAGTGCTCCACGTGTCGGCATGTGGGCGCTCGGGCGCTAGCGCTCTGAGCGCTAGCGCTCCCCGTGTCAATACGTGGGCGCTCGGACGATAGCGCTCTGAGCGCAAGAGTGCTAGCGCTTTGAGCGCTAGCGCTCCACGTGTCAGCACGTGGGCGCTTGGGCGCTAGCGCTCTTAGCGCAAGAGCGCTAGCACTTGAGCGCTAGCGCTCCACGTGTCACCACGTGGGCGCTTGGGCGCTAGCGCTCTGAGCGCAAGAGCGCTAGCACTTGAGCGCTAGCGCTCCACGTGTCAGCACGTGGGCGCTCGGACGCTAGTGCTTTGGGCACTAGCGCTCTGAGCGCAAGAGCGCTAGCGCTCCACGTGTCACCACGTGGGCACTCGGGCGCTAGCGCTCCACGTGTCAGCATGTGGGCGCTTGCGCGCTAAAAGGGACTTGGTCCCTGCAATGGGAGTTGTACTCCCAGAAATGAGCACTTATTATTTTTTTCATATATATATATATATATATATATATGAGGAGTTAAACTCCTAGGATATTTTGAAGCTGATAAAGGGGCTTCTCCCCTTAAACTCTAGTTCTTCCCCAAAGTAGGGTTTCTGGAGATGGGTCTCCTACTTCTTCCTTTGTTTGGCCGGATCTTGAAGATCAAGAGATGTGAGATTTTAAAAATCTCTTCTTTTTGAGATCTAATGGTAGATCCAAGTTCCCTTTTGTGGGTTTTGTGGTGATAAACTATTTAGTTTTGAAAAAAGAAGAGTAAAACTCTTGATTTAATTCAAAAGAAAGAAGGAGGTTTGAGACCTTCAGAAAGGGGAAAGAGGCACAAACCCTAGGTTTTTTGAGAGAATGAAAAGTGTTTTTTTATTCATCATCATGCTGCCTTATATAGGCTTACATATTTACATATAGCCCCTTGGGCTCTACAAAATGGCATTTTGCCCATCCCATGGCTCATGTGCCATTTTTTTTTTTTGCACATAAGCCATGGACTTACAAAATATTGGCTTTATGCCCATTTTGCATACATTCATGTATAAAAAATTACATAAAAATTATTTATTACATGATCTATATTTTGGCATGGAGGAGGCTGGCCGCGGGCTCGACTTAGGCATGGGCCCGCTTGACCTGGGCTTGGGCCCACCTGGCTTGGAGTTGACCTTGACTTTGACTCGGTCAACCGGTGTGCAAATTTTTACCCCAACAAAGTGCCCCCCATCAATAAATGCACACCGCACATTTGAGTTGTGTGCATGAAATTGATGGATCTTGAAGTTGGACTTCAAGGCGGAACATCATTCTAGGGGCGGAGCATCATCCCGGGGAGCATGATTCCCGGGGATCGGAGCATCGTTCCGATTCGCGGAGCATAATTCCAAGGTCGGAGCATCATTCCGAAGAGTCGAAGCATAATTCCGAAGAGTAGAAGCATAATTCCGAAGATCAGAGCATCATTCCGAAGAGCGGAGCATGATTCCAGGGATCGGAGCATCATTCCGATGAGCGGAGCATGATTCGAGGGATCGGAGCATCATTCCGATGAGTGGAGCATGATTCCAGGGATCAGAGCATTATTCCGAAGAGAGGAGCATCATTCCAAGGATCGGAGCATCATTCCGATGAGCGGATCATGATCCCCAAGGGCGGAGCATAATTCCAAGGATCGGAGCATCATTTCAAAGAGTGGAGCATGATTCCAAGGATCGGAGCATCATTCCGAAGAGCGGAGCATGAAAATAAGGGGGTCGAAGCATAATTCCGATGAGCGGCAGACATTCTGACCGAAGCATAATTTCGATTCAAAGGTTGATTCCCAGACAAAGCATAATTCCGATAGGGAAGGCAGATACGCCGAGGCGAAGCATGATTTCGACACGGGATACATTCTGAGACGGAGCTTGATTCCGGCACAGAGCTTGTTGGCTGACTTGATTCCGAGACGAAGCATAATTTCGACAGGGAAGGCAGATACACCGAGGCGAAGCATGATTCCGACGCGGGGTACACTATGAGATGGAGCATAACTCCGACACAGAGCTTGTTGGTTGATTCCGAGCCGAAGCATAACTCCGACAGGGAAGGCAGATTCACCGAGGCGAAGCATAACTCCGACAGGGAAGGCAGATTCACCGAGGCGAAGCTTAATTTCGATGCGGGTACACTCTGAGAAAAAGCATGATTCCGGCGCAGAGCTTGTTAATTGATTTGATTCCGAGGCGAAGTATAATTTCGACAGGGAAGGACGCTGATTGATTCCGAGCCGAAGCATAATTCCGACAGGGAAGGCAGATACACCGAGGCAAAGCATGATTTCGACACGGGGTGCACATTCTGAAACGAAGCATGATTCCAGCGCAGAGCTTGCAGGTTGACTTAATTCCTAGGCGGAGCATAATTCCGACATGGAAGGTAGATACACCGAGGCGAAGCATGATTTCGACACGGGATGCACATTCTGAGACGAAGCATGATTCCGGCGCAGAGCTTGCAGGTTGACTTAATTCCGAGGCGGAGCATAATTCCGACACGGAAGGTCGATATCCCGAGGCGAACCATGATTTCGATACGGGGTAAATTCCGGGACGGAGCATGATTCTGCCGCAGAGGTTGTTGGTTTGATTTGATTTGGGTTGACATCAGCATCGCTACACTGGAATATGGTACCAGGAGCAAATCATCATTTGCCATGAGTGGATTTGAGGATTTTGGTTTTGGTTTGGCATCTGGATCGCTGCACTGGAATAATACCAGGAGCAACTCATCATTTGCCCCGGGAGGACTTGGGAACTGTTTTTTTTTGTTTGGCATCAGCATCGCTACACTGGAATATGGTACTAGGAACGAATCATCATTTGCGTTTGTTTATTAGGAAACGATGGCTTAGGAGACAGGTTTTAGGTCCCTATCACCTAAGACTTTTCAATTTTGTGAGCTGTAAGGGTCTCACAAAGCATTTTCTCCCTACGCGACGTAAGGATCCCGTAAGTGTTGTAAGTGCACGGCAGCGCCCCGGCCGTCATTCCGAGGCCAAAATGCGGAAACGAAACTTTTCTCTAAACTTGTAAACCGGCACTACCGCGCACTATAAACCCGGATCGGGCCATTAACCTAATGCTAGCTAACTAAGAATGGGTAGAAAGCTATACCGAGCGATCCGTGTCCTTCGGTCTTCGGCCTCCATCCCGATCTCCTCGCGGAATCTCCGGTCTTCACCTCCTCGTCGGAAAGGGCACCACATCGCCGGGTTCTTTTACGGGCTCCCACCTCTGGACCGAGGCAACTCAGGCACGAAGTTGGTGAGCCGACGTGTCCAAGAAAGCTGTAGGCTAGTGTAGAGTGGTTTGTCTCAATGGGGTAGTTGAAGTTGCCATAATGTAGTAGAGGAGAGAATGAACTTTGGGAGAATGATGGTGTATTTTGTTGCAAGCCAAAATGTGAGATGAATAAAAATTTCCCACCATAAGAAAATGAATCCTCTCTCATCTTAAGAAGTGGCCGGCCATATGATAAGAATGAGAGAGATCAAAAACCATGAAGGGAGGTGAGTGTAGTAAAAGGAAATGGTGACCATAATTCAAAAAGCAAGCCTCACATCAATATCAAAATCAACTCTCATCTTATCCTTTCTCATTAATGCAAGGAAATGATCACAAAAGAATCAAAGATGCTATTATCATCATAATCCCTCATTTACAAATAAACCCTCCACAAATGCTAATTTGCAAATATGCAAATTAGCCCCTCCATCACAAAAGTTCGACCATGAAGGAACAAAGGAAAAATGGCCGGAACGGAATGCAAACTGGCAACTTCAAAAAACTGATCCCATAATAAATTACAGGAAAACCCCGCGACTGTATATACATACCCGCATTTGTATTGCGACCGAATACAAATGCAATGAGACAAAATCTACACTGTACAATACTAGGATCTGGCTTAAACCAAAGTCCGCTAGTATTATCTGTCCGATCATGATCCGTGCAATACCGCACGGATAAGATCGAACCCTGCCATATCTCCATACGGCCTCTACAGCGTTTCGCCCGTAACTTGAGAAACTGTCGGTGGGGGACTCTAAAGACTCGTCAATACGTTGGCTGTGGATTTAACCACTAGCACGTCAGAGGTATTAACCATACGTAACGGGCTACCAGGTATTGACCAAAAGGGATGTCAATGAGCGAACTCATCCTGACACCCTACTGAGCCTGTCAGTGACAATATCCGTACAGTCCGGTCCGTTCGTCTGTGAGCATCGCATGGCAGGCCTAGGGGGTTGGTAAAAGTCAGACCCCCAAAAGCGGTACAAGTCGTGTTGGAGTGTAGCCCAGAACACCCTGAGATACTACTGGAATACCTACCAGTAAATCTCCTGTCTTTGCCAAGGACTTCGTGTAATGGCTCTCCTAGACACAGCACGACCTCACCCCCAATACCGGAAGAGACGAACCCCTGCAGATCCGCTCACTGCCTCCATGTGGCTCGGGACTGTACCCAACTAAAACCTGTTTGCACGACTCCTTTGAGCCGTGGTAGGGTAGTAATCAAAGTATAGTGGGAACTCACACGAGACAAATGATGATCTCAGGTCGATGAACTAACCTGTACACATGTCACCAGGGAACTGCTATCTGACGTCTGGTATAAGACCAACTAGCATGCTCCCGGCGAGTCCTGTCCGGTGTACTCATAATCCAATGAGCACCTGTATACAACATAGGTGAACCAACTAACACCAGTGGCTTGTGAGACCGGCCACTGCCCCTCGTCGGGGTCTCGATTGTATACACTAGTCTACTCTGGAGTATCGATGCCCTGTCTCGAAAACTCCCACGACTAAAGACCTTTTAAGGATGTGCTTATAGTCCCCAGCTCCCACGTATATGATCCCCATCATACTGCTGGCCGTCAAACAAGAATCCTAAGGGTTCTATCAATGTGCAATAGTGACCTGTAAGATCACCTGAAACAGTATACGATGATAAAAATAAACCAGATAGCATACTATCATCTTGAGTAAGACTGTTCTAACGGTATAGATCCTCTCTCAATCATTGCAATCACGTGCCTGTAATCCAATAATTGAATCTGAGGGCACTATCTCCAACAATCTCCCACTTGCACTCAAGGCTAATTATTGCGATATCGCATACTCACAGCCCGTGTGATACCGAACACCCAACTCCTTTACTAATCAGTCTCACAAAACCCGCTTGGGAAACTAATGCGTTCAAGGAATAGCCTCAGTGAGTGGATCCGCTGTAATGTTTCTTTCTATGTCTCTCTTTATCTCAAGTTCGCGGAGAAACCCATCTCCCGAAATGAGCAATACCTGTCTTAGAATGTGTCTGGATATCTGATGGGACCTAGTTCATAAATGAACTCCAAATCCAAACTTCTTAGACTGTATCGTCAACTGAACTTAATCAGTATCCTGCGCCATGCCTCCCTCAGTATCCGCCTGGACCACATGTCCATAGTACTGCCCCTCGTCAGAGGGAAAACTATAACTCTGACAGTCACTCTACCGTCCACGTCACCTTGGAAGCCTGGAATGATAACCGTCTCCTGAATGAGGCCGATGTTATCATATCCCTAGAACATCCACTTATGTTCTAAAACTGCTTCCAAATGTCTCTCCAGTATAGGATTAATATCATCTTATTGCATCTAGTGCAAAAACAACATCTGGTGTGGTACTTGACATCTCATGATTGACTCAATTGCCTAAGCAAGTGATCTGCCAATCATGCACATCCCTCTCCCCTTTAGTCTGTAAGACACCTTTAGAGAGGGTGACTCCATCACCTGCAGGTATACTACCGTGCCAGGAGTCGTCCATTCTAAAACACCTTTAGAATGGTGTCTAAGTACCCAAATTGGGAAACTACCCAAATCTAGATTTAAAAACAGAAATCTAGTAACCAGAATATCTGATATAATATCCAAATCCTATGTGGAGAAACCACTGTGTGACAACCAAAGTATAACCGATCGTAGTATAGGAATATCACTTCCTACTCTGTGTATGTCATCCAGATACCAGGACATCACACCCTACTGCCTTCTTAACAGATCCATCCCCTATTCTGATGAAGTCAAACCTATGACTGTCACATCAGAAATAGTTGATCTATCTCCGCTATTTCTTCTTTAGTCTATAAATAGACATAAGCCGCTTGTCCACTATGCTTCCGCTGCTCCCACTGACTACGACAACCCTCTGGCAGAGTCATATACACGTGCACTTCTAAAGCCAGTTCAGAACGACGCTATACTCATCCTCCTGCCGGGTCTCATAGCCTGGAACAACAGTAGTGGCAAGCCTGGGTAAACAAGAACCTCCCTGCCACCATCCTTGAGTCTACCGGAGTACCTCTCGGATGCCTGAAGTTACCCATCATTTCTGCGGAGTAGCCAATGGAATGTCAAACCAGATTGAATGTTTAGGTTCTTATCAAATTTTCAGTAATCGTTTGCGGTTCTGGAATCACTTCCAGTTCTACCATACTCCCACTACTGTTTTCTTAAAAAAAAAATCCATTTTTATTAAAACTGTGGCGAGTCAAGAACAATATCACTATTGATCTTCCAGATGGTAGAAAGTCAACCCTCGTCATAGCCCGGGTCAATCCACAAACAGCCATTACAGAAACGTGCCTTGAGTTGTCCAGAGTCTGGTTTTAAGCATAAGCTGGACAACTCCCCGTACCTTAACAATGTCAAGATATGAACTGTTCTATATCCAATACAGAAATAGAGGCACTGATTTAATTGGAACCAGATTCAAATCATGCAGCTGTCTCCAGTGCATGTCAACTAAATGGAAGGAGGCCGATCAACGTTACTCAACTTAGGAATGCTTCCAATTATGAGTAACCTGAAAGAGAAGCAAGTTCTCTTAATCATTATTATCAACTGAACACCATACATAAGTATCTACATTTTCGATCACCTTGAAGAATCCCGATACTTGCAACACCTGGTTCTCTACTCTATTCTTATACCTATAACTTCTTAAAACTTGGACCTTGTATTTCTACGAAATACATGTCTAACAACTAGAGAAGTCACAAGTAAACAGAATACACTCCGAGCACCAACCCCTCTGTCCTCATGGACACTGGACAACATACAATACTCTGTATAAGTCCCATGAGTCTAACAACTCATTCCCTGTGTGTCGTAGGTTGAAAACTGTACTTATGGTTAAGAAGAATTACACCGTTGTTTAATGCTCCTTACCTAACCATCCACTGATATAGGTAAATGTTATAGACATAATTTCAAAAAGTTATATCTCACTCTATAAAAATAGACGTACAGATATATCAATTTGAAATTGGTGCATAACAGCGGATATTCAAAACCAAATATTTGCCATCGGGCAAACATCCCAGGTGATTTCCTCAAATATCACCAATTACAACGAATCCCGATATAATGAGGATGATCACCTAATTCCCAATAACTTACTCCCACTCATCATCTGTAAAACCATACAGATGTGAGAATCATACCTGGTAAATACATACCCTGGAGCAAGGGCTAATTAGGAAATCAGTTTTCTTTTAACAGTACACAATGAAACTGAAACATTGAAATGTTTCGTAGGGGTATCCTGGTATTCCTAGTAATGCCTCTTCCATTATCAGATTCACAACCGTAACCATATATTTCTTTGCCATCTCTCCAAATCCCTTCATATGTCTTTAGTCATTACCTTCTGTACACCCCTTTAGGCCAAATGGTTTTCTTCCTTCCCTACCGCTCGGTACCACCCTATGGTTTGGAAGAAGACTATCCAATAAGCATAATGGGTGTATTATCCTAACCTATGAGCACTCGCAATGCGAGAGAAGGTGAAGATAAAAGACAATCGAATAAACCTTATTCCTATTTCTCCCGAACCAGAATCCATCTCCGAACTGGAACAAGTTCCTTTCGAGTTCCATATAACCATACGATGGAGTATCCAAATAACAGTGGATCTTCGTAGTGATACGGAGTGTTCTGGAGAAATACAAAGGTGAAATGGGAGTGGTAATGAAATACTTGGTTTGGTTGTGAATAGCAGTCGCAATTTACTTTGCCCTCTTACTAATCCATTTATTTGTCTTTACTTAATACCTTTTGTACACCATCGTTAGGCTAATTGGTTTTCTTCATTCCCTACCGGTCGGCACCTGCCTATGGTTTGGAAGAAGACTATCCAATTTGCATGATAGGTGTACCGTCCTAATCCAAGGAGCACTCGCAACCTGAGAGAAGGTAAAAGGAAAAGACAACTGAATAGTCCTATTCGTTTTCTCCAGAACCAGAAACCATCCTCGAATAAATTCCTTCGAGTTCGTATATAACCATACGATGGTTTTATCCAATGGAAGTGGACGTTCGTAATAATACGGGGTGTTCTGGAGAAAAGGGTAAAAGTAGGAGTGGCAAAGAGGTTTGCAACTCTGACAATCCAAAAACTAGTGTTTAAGAAGGTTCGGTTAATTTGGTCACTGAGTCATCGTCAAGGGTCGGGCCATGGTCGCTGCCAAAGAGAGAGAGAAAAGAAACACTCAGCGTGCGCTCTAACCTAGATCAGAATGGTTATCACTTTATCTAATCAGGAAACCTCCCACTGTAACGTCAAATTCTCCTCCAAACCTGAAAGAAGAATTAGTCGGGATCACCCAAGGAGTAAACCAACTCATCAGTGGGAATCGGGATCCAACTATCATCGCATGATAACGTGATGGAATCCACTCACGTTATCATACTCCAGAAGGTATGCGCATATCTGGCAAGTTTCAGTTTCTTTAGAAACTCCCGATGTGATTTTTGCCCCATGCTCTTATGACCTTGACGTAGGCCAACATATCATAAGTCACATGTCAAGTTCTACCCGTCATTGTCCAGGTTAATTTGAACCCACCCGTACATACCCTTGACGTAGGCCAAAATAGTAGTACGACTGTCCCAAACTAACGCATCTATCTATGCAATAGATAAATATCCGGTAGCTACCAATCACTATGTCTTGGCGTAGGTCAAAATATATAGCTTGAATACTACCGAACATTTAACTGAAATGACGGAGGGCTACGAATGGTTTCTGGCGAAAAACCTTTAACGTAATGAACTTGATATCGTTGAAGGAACTGGATAGCTTTTATAAAAATATAGTGGCGAAAAACTTTGCTAAAGAGGTCACTCCCGGTGAAGGGATCTCGGCTCTTTCCACGTAGAATGAGGTGCAGGATATTCCAACTGAATACCACGATGCAAAGCAAAAGGCAATCGGCTATAGTGAAGTTATTACCCTGACGCAAACTTCTGTCCAAGGGGTCACTCCCGGTGAAGGGATCTCGGCCCTTGCCTCATCGACTGAGGTGTTGGATATTCATAACCGAATACCACTGTGCAAAACAAAAGAGAACGTCCTTGCAATAACAGCTATTTTTGAAAAATGTTCCAACAACTTCAGAATAGGTTTGTTTAGCTTGCATTGATCCGAATCAATGCAGTCCCATCAATTGATCACACCAATAAAGAATGAAAATAATGATGTACATATATGCCATCCGCATTCGCCACTGGGTCCCGTCATCACCCGTTAGGTTACTTAACTAACGACAGAGCGGGGACTGGACTAGAGCGGATGCAAAACATATACAACATCTACTAGTATATATATCAATATATAATATTTGCTCAAGGCGTGATAAAATGCAACATCACAGAAATGTAATAAGCATCACAGAATAATACAGATATCTGGGATCGCCGGGTTTCATAGAGCCGCTACTGAAACCCGACGTTCCCCTGGTCGTGTGGATAGCCTGTGCAATGAAATCCTAGACCCCTACGGGCGCGGCAAGTTACCCGCCAAAACCTGAAGTGAGGCAGCCCCTTTCAGTAACTTGAATGGACCACCCAGCACTTCACGGAATCCGGTAACTTGGGCACCCCTCCTCGGGTCAACCTATACCCCCTACGAGTGCGGCGAGTAGCTCGCCAATTCTAGAGTGAAGCCCCCTCCGTCTCAATGCCATGAGATGCGGGCCTATTGCCCTCTAGAACCCGGCTACCCGTGCACCCCTCCGTGGGGTAATCCTAGTACAAAAAGTAAAATATACATACAACGGGTACATCGACCTCGGCCCGGTCGTGCCCCAAAAGAATAATATACAAACAGGAAGTAACGGCAGTCCATATGTCGGACGCTCGCCCTGCAATATCAAATGTACATATAAAACCAAACTGTACTAACATTGCATCCAGGCTATCCCCACGACAAATCCACAATATCACAGCACAACACAGAACATCAATGTGAATGTCACGTTCGCAAATCCGTCTAAAAGGGCTATAGCAGTTAGACATGATTTACCGATCAAATGACATTCACGGTCGCAGATATAATGTAAATACTGTGAACTAACATGTTTTAAAATTTTCGATCGACTAAATTTCCGAAGTGGGCCCCAAGTACAACTACAGCACTAAAAATAATCTGGGCCCAAACAGAATATACCAAAAACTCCAATTCCAACACAGAGAGCCCCTGAAGAAATTTGGTGAGATGAAGCCTCATAATGGCGGTGGAACCGCGGCCAAAAGGGGGTTATGGCCGCGGTTCCGCGGTGTTACAGTTGAGTCGTGTTACCAAATTTCTACAGTTCTCCAAGAAAACCCTGCCTGATTTTCTGCAATGCACCAAATTATTTTTTGACCACAGAAAAATTTCGGCAGAAACTAAACTTTGAAAATGCGGTTTTTGGAATTTTCGTTCGATCGAAGTTCTAAACACGTTAGAGCAAGCTAGACTAGGTTAATAACCTGGCTCTGATACCAGTGTAAGTGCACGGCAGCGCCCCGGCCGTCATTCCGAGGCCAAAATGCGGAAACGAAACTTTTCTCTAAACCTGTAAACCGGCACTACCGCGCACTATAAACCCGGATCGGGCCATTAACCTAATGCTAGCTAACTAGAGAATAGGTAGAAAGCTATACCGAGCGATCCGTGTCCTTCGGTCTTCGGCCTCCATCCCGATCTCCTCGCGGAATCTCCGGTCTTCACCTCCTCGTCGGAAAAGGCACCACATCGCCGGGTTCTTTTACGGGCTCCCACCTCTGGACCGAGGCAACTCAGGCATGAAGTTGGCAAGCAGACGTGTCCAAGAATGCTGTAGGCTAGTGTAGAGTGGTTTTTCTCAATGGGGTAGTTGAAGTTGCCATAATGTAGTAGAGGAGAGAATGAACTTTGGGAGAATGATGGTGTATTTTGTTGCAAGCCAAAATGTGAGATGAATAAAAATTTCCCACCACAAGAAAATGAATCCTCTCTCATCTCAAGAAGTGGCCGACCATATGATAAGAATGAGAGAGATCAAAAACCATGAAGGGAGGTGAGTGTAGTAAAAGTAAATGGTGACCATAATTCAAAATGCAAGCCTCACATCAATATCAAAATCAACTCTCATCTCATCCTTTCTCATTAATGCAAGGAAATGATCATAAGAGAATCAAAGAAGCTATTATCATCATAATCCCTCATTTACAAATAAACCCTCCACAAATTCTAATTTGCAAATATGCAAATTAGCCCCTCCATCACAAAAGTTTGACCATGAAGGAACAAAGGAAAAATGGCCGAAACGGAATGCAAACTGGCAACTTCAAAAAACTGATCCCGTAATAAATAACAGGAAAACCCTGCGACTGTATATACATACCCGCATTTGTATTGCGACCGAATACAAATGCAATAAGACGAAATCTACACTGTATAATACTAGGATCTGGCTTAAACCAAAGCCCGCTAGTATTATCTGTCCGATCATGATCCGTGCAATACCGCACGAATAAGATCGAACCCTGCCATATCTCTATACGGCCTCTACAGCGTTTTGCCCGAAACTTGAGAAACTGTCTGTGAGGGACTCTAAAGACTCGTCAATACGTTGGATGTGGATTTAACCACTAGCACGTCAGAGGTATTAGCCATACGTAACGAGCTACCATGTATTGACCAAAAGGGACGTCGATGAGCGAACTCATCCTGACACCCTACTGAGCCTGTCAGTGACAATATCCGTACAGTCCGGTCTGTTCGTCTATGAGCATCGCATGGCGGGCCTAGGGGGTTGGTAAAAGTCAGACCCCCAAAAGCGGTACAAGTCGTGTCGGAGTGTATCCCAGAACACCCTGAGATACTACTGGAATACCTACCAGTAAATCTCCTGCCTTGGCCAAGGACTTCATGTAATGGCTCTCCTAAACACAGCGCGACCTCACCCCCAATACCGGGAGAGACGAACCCCTGCAGATCCGCTCACTGTCTCCATGTGGCTCGGGACTGTACCCAACTAAAACCTGTTTGCATGACTCCTTTGAGCCATGGTAGGGTAGTAATCAAAGTACAGTGGGAACTTACACGAGACAAATGACGATCTCAGATCGATGAACTAACCTGTACACATGTCACCAGGGAACTGCTATCTGACGTCTGGTATAAGACCAACTAGCATGTTCCCGGCGAGTCATGTCCGGTGTACTCATAACCCAATGATCACCTGTATACATCTTTCATGAACCAACTGACACCAGTGGCTTGTGAGACCGGCCACCGCCTCTCGTCGGGGTCTCGACTGTATACACTAGTCTACTCTGGAGTATCGATGCCCTGTCTCGAAAACTCCCACGACTAGGGACCTTTTAAGGATGTGCTTATAGACCCCAGCTCCCACGTATATGATCGCCATCATACTGCTGGCCGTCAAGCAAGAATCCTAAGGGGTCTATCAACGTGCAATAGTGACCTGTAAGGTCACCTGAAACAGTACACGATGATAAAGATAAACCAGATAGCATACTATCATCTTGAGTAAGACTGTTCTAACGGTATAGGTCCTCTCTCAATCATTGCAATCACGTGCCTGTGATCCAATAATTGACACTGAGGGCACTATCTCCAACAATCCCCCACTTGCACTCAAGGCTAATTATTGCGATGTCGCATACTCACAGCCCGTGTGATACCGAACACCCAACTCCTCTACTAATCAGTCTCACAAAACCCGCTTGCGAAACTAATGTGTTCGAGGAATAGCCTCAGTGAGTGGATCCGCTTTAATGTTTCTTTCTATGTCTCTCTTTATCTCAAGTTCGCGGAGAAACCCATCTCCCGAAATGAGCAATACCTGTCTTAGAATGTGTCTAGATATCTGATGGGACCTAGTTCATAAATGAACTCCAAATCCAAACTTCTTAGACTGTATCGTCAACTGAACTTAATCAGTATCATGCGCCATGCCTCCCTCTGTATCCTCCTGGACCACTTGTCCATAGTACTGCCCCTCGTCAGAGGGAAAACTATAACTCTGACAGTCACTATGCCGTCCAGGTCACCTTGGAAGCCTGGTATGATAACCGTCTCCTGAATGAGGCCGATGTTATCATATCCCTAGAACATCCACTTATGTTCTAAAACTGCTTCTGAATGTCTCTCCAGTATAGGATTAATATCATCTTATTGCATCTAGTGCAAAAACAACATCTGGTGTGGTACTTGACATCTCATGATTGACTCAATTGCCTAAGCAAGTGATCTGCCAATCATGCACATCCCTCTCCCCTTTAGTCTGTAAGATACCTTTAGAGAGGGTGACTTCATCACCTGCAGGTATACTACCGTGCCAAGAGTTCGTGACATTCATGTTGATGTTCTGTGTTGTGCTGTGATGTTGCGGATTTGTCGTGGTGGATAGCTTGGTGCAATGTTAGTACAGTTTGGTTACATTTGTACATTTGATATTGTGGGGCGAGCGTCCGACATGTGGACTGCCGTAACTGCCTGTTTGTATATTATTCTTTTGGGGCACGACCGGGTTGAGGTCGATGTACCCGTTGTACATATTTTATTTTCTGTATTAGGATTACCCCGCGGTGGGGTGCACGGATAGCCGGGTTCTAGAGGGCAACGAGCTCGCATCTCATGGCTTTGAGACGGAGGGGGCTTCACTCTAGAATTGGCGGGCTATTCACCGCACTCGTAGGGGGTATAGGTTGACCCAAGGAGGGGTGCCCAAGTTACCGGATTTCGTGAAGTGCTGGGTGGTCCATTCACTTTGTTGAAGGGGGCTGCCTCGCTTCAGGTTTTGACGGGTAACTTGCCACGCCCATAGGGGTCTAAGATTTCATTGCACAGGCTATCCACACGACCAGAGGAACGTTGGGTTTCAGTTGCGGCTCAAAGGAAACCCGGGGCTCCCAGATTATCTGTATTGTTCTGTGATGCTTATTACATTTTATGATGTTGCATTTATCACGCCTGGAGCGATTATTATATATTGCTATATATATACTAGTAGATGTTGTATATATTTTACACCCGCGCTAGTCCAGTCCCCACTCTGTCGTTAGTTAAGTAACCTAACGGGTGATGACGGGACACAGTGGCGAATGCGGATGGCATATACGTACATCATTTTTTCGTTCTTTTGTGGTGTGATTAATTGATGGGACTGCATTGATTTGGATCAATGCCAGAAAAACAAACCTATTCGATGTTGTTGGAACAATTTTTCAAAAAGCTGTTATTACAAGGACGTTCTCTTTTGTTTTGCACTGTGGTATTCGGTTATGAATATCCAGCACCTCAGTCGACGAGGCAAGGGCCGAGATCCCTTCATCGAGAGTGACCCCTTGGGCAGAAGTTTGAGTCAGAGCAATTACTTCACTATAGTCGATTACTTTTTGCTTTGCATCGTGGTATTCAGTTGGAATATCCTGCACCTCATTCTACAGGAAAAGAGCCGAGATCCCTTCACCGGGAGTGACCTCTTTAGCAAAGGTTTTCGTAACACTATATTTATATAAGACTATCCGGTTCCTTCAACGATATCAAGTTCATTACATTAAAGTTTTTTCGCCAAAAACCATTCGTAGCCCTCCGTCATTTCAGACGGGTAGCACTTAGTATTCATGCTATGTTTGTTGGCCTTAGTCAAGGCATGGTGTATGGTAGCTATTTGATACTTTTCTGCTGCATAAATAGATGCGTTGGTTTGGGACAGTCGTACAGCCTTGTTGGCCCTAGTCAAGGGCTTGTACGGGTGGGTTCAAATTAACCTGGACAATGACGGGTAGAACTTGACATGTGACTTATGATTTGTTGTCCTTAGTCAAGGTCATAAGAGCATGGGGTAAAAATCACATCGGGAGTTTCTAAAGAAACTGAAACTTACCAGGCATGCGCAAACCTTCTGGAGTGTGATAACATGAGTGGATTCCATCACGTTATCATGCGATGATAGTTAGATCCCGATTCCCACTGATGAGTTGGTTTACTCCTCGGGTGATCCCGACTAATTCTTCTTTCAGGTTTGGAGGAGAATTTGAGGTTACAGTGGGAGGTTTCCTGATTAGATAAAGTGATAACCATTCTGATCTAGGTTAGAGTGCACGCAGAGTGTTTCTTTTCTCTCTCTCTTTGGCAGCGACCATGGCTCGACCCTAGACTATGACTCAGTGACCAAGATAACCGAACCTTCTTAAAACATTGGCTTTTGGATTGTTAGAGTTGTATACCTCATTGTCACTCCTACTTATACCCTTTTTCTCCAGAACACCCCGTATTACTACGAACATCCACTTCCATTGGATAAAACCATCGTATGGTTATATACGAACTCGAAGGAACTTGTTCCAGATTCGAGGATGGTTCCGGTTCTGGAGAAAATGAATAGGACTATTCAGTTTTCTTTTCCTTTTACCTTCTCTCAGGTTGCGAATGCTCCTTGGATTAGGACGGTACACCTATTACGCTAATTGGATAGTCTTCATTCAAACCATAGGCAGGTGCCGAAAGGTAGGGAATGAAGAAAACCATTTAGCCTATAAGATGTACAGAAGGTAATAAGTAAAGACAAATAAAGGGACTAGAAAGAGGGCAAAGTAAATTGCAACTGCTATTCACGACCAAACCAAGTATTTCATCGCCACTCCTATTTCACCTTTGTATTTCTCCAGAACACTCTGTATCACTACGAAGATCCACAGTTATTTGGATACTCCATCGTATGGTTATATACGAACTCGAAGGAACTTGTTCCGGTTCGGGGATGGATTCTGGTTTAGGAGAAATAGGAATAAGGTTTATTCAGATGTCTTTTATCTTTACCTTCTCTCGCGTTGCGAGTGCTCCTAGGATTGGGGAGTACACCCATTATGCTTATTGGATAGTCTTCTTCCAAACCATAGGCTGGTGCCAAACGGTAAGGAAGGAAGAAAACCATTTGGCCTAAAGATGGTGTACAGAAGGTAATGACTAAAGACATATAAAGGGATTTGGAGAGATGCCAAAGAAATATACGGTTACAGTTGTAAATCTGATAATGGAAGAGGCATTACTAGGAATACCCGGATACCCTTTCGAAACATTTTCATGTTTCAGTTTCACTGTGTATTGTTAATAGAATACTGATTTCCCAATTAGCACTTACTCCAGGGTATGTATTTACCAGGTATGATTCTCACATCTGTATGGTTTTACAGATGATGAGTGGGAGTAAGTTATTGGGAATTAGGTGATCATCCTCATTATATCGGGATTCGTTGTAATTGGTGATATTTGAGGAAATCACCTGGGTTTTTGCCGGACGACAAATATTTGGTTTTGAATATCCGTTGTTATGCACCAATTTCAAATTGATATATCTGTACGTTTATTTTTATAAAGTGAGATATAACTTTTTGAAATTATGTCAATGATATTTACCTATATCAGTTGATGGTTAGGTAAGTAGCATTCAACAGCGGTGTAATTCTTCATAACCATAGTACAGTTTTCGACCTACGACGCATAGGGTTTGAGTTATTCAACTCAGGGGACTTATACAGAGTATTGTATGTTTTCCAGTGTCCATTAGGACAGAGGGGTTGGTCCTCATACTATATTCTGTTTACTTGTGACTTCTCTAGTTTTTAGACAAGTGTTAGGTAGAAATACAAGGTCTAAGTTTTGAGAAGTTATAGGTATAAGAGTAAAGTAGAGAACCACGTGTTGCGAGTATCAGGATTCTTCAAGGTGATCGAAGATGTAGATACTTGTATTCGGTATTCAGTTGAAAGTAATGATTTTGAGAAACTTGTTTCTCTTTCAGGTTACTCATGTATGGATGCACTCCAAAGTTGAGTAATGCTGATTGGCCTCTTTCCATTTAGTTGACATGCACTGGCGATAGCTGCATGATTTGAATCTGGTTCCAATTAAATCAGTGCCTCTGTTTCTATATTAGATATAGAATGGCTCATATCTTAACGATGTTAAGGTATATGGAGTTGTCCAGCTTATGCTTAGAACCAGACTCTGGATAACGCAAGGCACGTTTCTGTAATGGCTGTTTGTGGGTTGACCCGGGCTATGACGAGGGTTGACTTTCTACCATCTGGAAGATCAATAGTGATATTGTTCTTGACTCGCCACAGTTTTAATAAAAATGGATTTTTCAGAAAACAGTAATGGGAGTATGGTAGAACTGGAAGTGATTCCAGAACCACAAACGATTACTGAAAATTTAATAAGAACCTAAAGATTCAATCTGGATTGACATTTCATTAGCCACTCAGCAGATATGGTGGGTAACCTCAGGCACTCGAGAGGTACTTCAGTATGCTCAAAGATGGTGACAGGGAGGTTCTTGTTTTTCCAGACCTGACACTACTGTTGTTCTAGGCTATGAGACCCGGCAGGAGGATGAGTATAGCGTCGTTCTAAACTAGCTTTAGAAGTGCACGTGTATATGACTCTGCCAGAGGGTTGTCGTTGTCAGTGGGAGCAGTGGAAGCATAGTGGACAAGTAGCTTATGTCTATTTATGGACTAAAGCATATATAGCGGAGATAGATCATCTATTTTTGATGTGACAGTCATAGGTTTGACTTCATCAGAATAGGGAATGGATCTGTTAGGAAGGTAGTAGGGTGTGATGTCCTGGTATTTGGATGACATACACAGAGTAGGAAGTGAAATTCCTATACTACGATCGGTTAGACTTTGGTTGTCACACAGTGGTTTCTCCACATAGGATATGGATATTATATCAGATATTCTGGTTACTAGATCTATGGTTTTAGATCTAGATTTGGGTAGTTTCCCAATCTGGGTACTTGGACAGTATTCTAAAGGTATTTAGAATGGATGACTCCTGGCATGGTGGTGTACCTGCAGGTGATGAAGTCACCCTCTCTAAAGGTGTCTTACAGACTAAAGAGGAGAGGGATGTGCATGATTGACGTGTCACTTGCTTAGGCAATTGAGTCAATCATGAGATGTCAAGTACCACATCAGGTGTTGTTTTTGCACAAGCTGCAATAAGTTGATATTGATCCAATTCTGGAGAAACGTTCGGAAGCAGTTTTAGAACATAAGTGGATGTTCTAGGGATATGATAACGACAGTCTCCTTCGGGAGACGGTTATCATTCCAGGCTTCCAGGGTGACTTGGATGACAGAGTGACTGTCAGAGTTATAGTTTTCCCTCTGACGAGAGGCAGTAGTTTGGACAGGAGATCCAAGCGAATACTGAGGGAGGCATGGCGCAGAATACTGATTAGATTCAGTTGACGATACAGTCTAAGAAGTTTGGATTTGGAGTTCATTTATGAACTAGGTCCCATCAGATATCCAGACATATTCTAAGACAGGTATTGCTCATTTCGGGAGATGGCTTTCTCCGCGGACTTGAAATAAAGAGAGACATAGAAAGAAACATCAGGGCGGATCCACTCACTGAGGCTATTCCTCGAACGCAATAGTTTCACAAACGGGCTTTGTGAGACTGATCAGTGGAGGAGTTGGGTGTTCGGTATCACATGGGCTGTGAGTATGCGGCATCACAATAATTAGCCTTGAGTGCAAGTGGAAGATTGTTGGATATAGTGCCCTCAAAGTCAATTATTGGATCGCTGGCATGTGATTGCAATGATTGAGAGAGGACCTATACCGGTAGGACAGTCTTACTCAAGATGATAGTATGCTATCTGGTTTATCTTTATCATTGTGTACATGCTTTAGGTGACATTACAGGTCACTATTGCACGTTGATAGAGCCCTTAGGATTCTTGCTTGACTACCAGTAGTATGATGGTGATCATATACGTGAGAGTTTGGTAGTCTATAAGCACATCCTTAAAGTGGTCCCTAGTCGTGGGAGTTTCGAGACTGGGCATCGACACTCCATTAGTAGACTAGAGTATACAATCGAGACCCCGACGAGGGGCGGTGGCCGGTCTTACAAGCAATTGGTGTCAGTTGGTTCACCTAAGATGTATACAGGTGCTCATTGGGTTATGAGTACACCAGACAGGACTCACCGGGAATATTCTAGTTGGTATTATACCTGACGTCAGATAGCAGTTCCCTGGTGACATGTGTACAGGTTAGTCTATCGACCTGAGATTGTCATTTGTCTCGTGTGAGTTCCCACTATGCTTTGATTACTACCCTACCACGGCTCAAAGGAGTCGTGCAAACAGGTTTTAGTTGGGTACAGTCCCGAGCCACATGGAGGCAGTGAGCGGATCGGCAGGGGTTTCGTCTCTCCCGGCATTGGGGGTGAGATTGCGCTGTATCTAGGAGAGCCATTACACGAAGTCCTTTGCCAAGGCAGGAGATTTACTGGTAGGTATTCCAGTAGTATCTCAAGGTGTTCTGGGATACACTCCGACACGACTTGTACCGCTTTTGGGGGTCTGACTTTTACCAACCACTAGGCTCGACATGCGATGCTCATAGACGAACGGACCGGACTGTACGAATATTGTCACTGACAAACTCAGTAGGGTGTCAGGATGAGTTCACTCATCGACCTCCCTTTTGGTCAATACCTGGTAGCCCGTTACGTACAGCTAGTACCACTGATGTGCTAGTGGTTAAATCCACAGCCAGTATATTGACGAGTCTTTAGAGTCCCCCACAGACAGTTTCTCAAGTTTCGGGCGAAACGTTGTAGAGGCCGTATGGTATTATAGCAGGGTTCGATCATATACGTGCAGTCGTGCATGGATCATGATCGAACGGATCATACTAGTGGGCTTTGGTTTAAGCTGGATCATAGTATTAGATTTGTTGGATTACTTTAGTCTCATTGCATTTGCATTCAGTCGGAATGCGGATGCAGGTATGTATATATAGGTGAGGGGTATCTTTGTGATCTGTCACGAGTTTACTTTAGTAGATGCCATTCTCTTTTTATTGTTGCAAACATTTGGATTAATGTTTACAAATGGAAATAATTAGCTCAAAGTCATGATTTGGAGCATTAATTGTGACACATGCACAAGTGATGACTCATGGTTGTAAGTCCACGTTGCGACCCCCGGTTCTTGCGGGGAGGCGGAAACGGTATAAAATCAAAATTTTAACGCAAGAGGCAACATGGACTAAGCTAGGTCGGGATCTTTACCTAAACTAAAACTAGCATACTAAGCTAAAGATATTTAGCTACTCGGATGAAGATGGTTATACCTAAACTTGAACTCCTTCTCTTCAAGCTCCGATGGTGGTTCGATGGCTCCTTCTCGTTGTCTCCGTACGCCGAAGATAGATCCACTTGAAAGCTCCAACCTTTAGCTCCTTCTTCGTTCTTTGAAGAAACTAGTTCACTTGGTTTGCTAAACCTAGTGAACTAGAATGAGTAGAGAGGAAATAGAATGGGATTTTATCTATGGTTCTTGATTCTCAACTCATGAGACAAGAGAACCATAGATCAAGAGAGGGAGCAAGAGGTTGAGGGTGAGAGCAAGAGGAGAGCTCAAGAACAAGAGAGAGAATGAGCAAGAAAGAATGAGCAAGTATTTTGTCTCTCACCCTCTCATAATCCAAAGTGATCATAACTCATCATATCAAAAAAGTCTTATGTGATGGTTAGAAGCAACCATAACCTTATCATGTAATGCACTCATTTTACTCAAATAAGCAAGCAAGAAAAAGTCTTTGGCATGAAATGATAACCATGGTTATCATGATGGTCAACTAGTCAAGCCTAGTCCACCGGTCAACAAGTCAACAAAAGTCAACAAGTCACCAAAGTCAACAAGTCAACAAAAGTCAACAAGTCAACAACCATATCACCATAATACTTAATTAATATAATAGTTAATCACATATCATATTCTCATTAGGATTGAGCATAAAGTCAAAAAGTCAACGGTCAACTGTCAACAACCCTAATGAGAATCCGCTGTCTGTGCCTCCCTGTCAACTGTGCATACACACCCGCATCCGCGTTCCGAGGAACACGAATGCAAACTGGATAAATCCAATCCCATAAGGTACACTAGGATCTGGCTTAAACCAAAGCCCGCTAGTGTAAACTGTCCGGACACTGTACGTGCACAAGTGCACGGACGTGACCGAACCCTGTCGCAAAACCATGCGACCTGTCGCAATACCATGCGACCTCTACTCTTTTGCCTAAAGGCGAAAAGCTTTCTGTGTGGGACTCTAAAGACTCGACACTACGCTGGCAGTGGGTTTAACCACAGACCGCAAGCGGCACTAGCTGTGCGTAACGGTCCCCAGGTAATGCCGACAAGAAGACCGACGAGGCGAAACCCATCTGAACTCCTACTGAGCCTGAGTGTGACATTCTCCGTACAGTCCGGTCTGTTCGTCTAATACATCGCATGGCGGGCCTAGGGGGCGGTAAACGTCAGTCCCCCAATAGCGGTACAAGTCGTGCCGGAGCGAAGCCCAAAACACCCTGAGATAACACTGGAAACCTACCAGTATATCTCGTTTGCCCTGGCCAGGGACTACTCGTGTAATGGCTCTCCTAGACACAGCGCGATGTCAACCCCCAATACCGGGAGAGACGAATCCTGTCTAACCGTCACTGCCTCCAAGTGCTTCGGGACTGCACCCAACCACCACCTGTTTGCACGACTCCTTTGAGCCGTGGTAGGGTAGTGATCAAAGTACAGTGGGAACACGCCCGAGGCGAAGTGACAGTGTCAAGTCAGCGGACTAAGCTGTACTCATGTCACCTGGGAACTGATAACTGACGATAGGTATAATACCAACTAGTCAGTTCCCGACGAGTCCTGTCCAGTGTACCCGTAACCTAACGAGCACCCGCATACTATCTCAAGTACGACGTACTGACGGCTGTGGGACAGACCGTCTCCTACACTGGGATGAGAAGCGCATGCGCTGGTCTACTCCGGAGTATCGATGCCCTGTCTCGATAGTCCTGCGACCAGGGACCTGAATAAGGATGTGCTTATAGATTACCCAGCCCCCACTAGTGTGACTGCCATCACAACGCTGGTAATCAAGCAAAGATCCTAAGGGCTCCACTAATGCGTATAAGTGATATACTGAAATAAACACAAGTACACATTGAAGTAGAAACAAACCAAGTAGCATACTACTATTTTGAGCAAGATTGTATATACAAGGTGAATATCCCAAGCATCCATTAAGTAATATACAAACCAGTATGATACAGTAATGGCCTCTAGGGCATATACACTAACAATCTCCCACTTGCACTAAGGCCATGTACTGGCGTATCGAAGACCTATCATCTCGATCAGCCGCTCGAACTGAGTCTGGGGCAGGGCCTTGGTGAATGGATCAGCAGTGTTATCTTCTGAAGCGACTCTCCGAACCTCGATCTCCTGGCGATCTACGATCTCCCTGATCAGGTGATACCGCCTCAAGATGTGCCTGGATCTCTGATGGGACCTGGGTTCCTTCGCTAAAGCTATAGCCCCGTTGTTGTCGCAATACAGAGGTATTGGATCAACAATGGACGGAACCACCTGAAGTTCTTTCAAGAACTTCCTCATCCAGACAGCTTCTTTTGCGGCATCAGATGCAGCGATGTATTCCGCTTCCATCGTTGAGTCTGCAACGGTTTCCTGTTTGGAACTCTTCTAACACACCGCCCCTCCATTGAGGGTAAAGACAAAACCCGACATGGACTTGGAATCATCCTTGTCACTCTGGAAGCTGGAGTCAGCAAAGGCCTCGATCTGGAGGTCT
This sequence comes from Agapanthus africanus, assembly GCA_030015575.1. Taxonomy (NCBI): domain Eukaryota; kingdom Viridiplantae; phylum Streptophyta; class Magnoliopsida; order Asparagales; family Amaryllidaceae; genus Agapanthus; species Agapanthus africanus. The sequence continues at coordinate 165,749,295 of CM057349.1, forward strand.
TTTCCGCCATACACCAAGAACATCTCCTTAGTCCTTCTCAGGTACTTGAGAATGTTCTTTACCGCTATCCAGTGTTTCTCCCCAGGGTTTGACTGATACCGGCTTACCACACTCAGTGCATAAGCTACATCCGGTCTGGTACACAACATCGCATACATTATAGAGCCTACCGCAGAAGCGTAGGGTATAATAGACATGCGATCCCTCTCCAAATCAGTCTTGGGAGACATCTCTTTAGAGAGGGTGATCCCGTGACAGGCCGGTAGGTTACCGCGCTTAGAATCTTCCATACTGAACCTCTTCAGTATGGTGTCGATGTACCTGGACTGTGAAAGTCCTAATATCCTCTTGGATCTGTCACGGTAGATCCGGATACCCAGAATGTATGAGGCATCACCCAGGTCTTTCATGGAGAACCTGTGTGACAAGAACCCCTTGACAGATTGTAGCATAGGAATGTCATTTCCTATTAAGAGAATGTCATCCACGTATAAAACGAGGAATACTACAGTTCTCGCTACAAATCTACTATAGATGCATGGTTCATCTGGATTTTTGATAAAGCCAAATTCTTTGACCGTCTCATCAAAGCAGATGTTCCAACTCCGCGATGCCTGCTTTAGTCCATAGATGGACTTAAGCAACTTGCACACCTTTCCGCTGCTCCCACTCTGAATGAAACCCTCTGGCTGGTCCATATAGACACACTCCTCTAAATTTCCATTTAGAAAAGCTGTCTTTACGTCCATTTGCCAGATCTCATAATCGTGGAAGGCAGCAATGGCAAGAAGGATCCGAATGGATTTCAGCATGGCTACTGGAGAAAAGGTTTCGTCGTAGTCCAAGCCAGGTCTTTGACGAAAACCCTTTGCTACCAGCCTAGCTTTATAGGTCTCAACCTGTCCATCTACACCAATCTTCCTTTTGAAGATCCACTTGCATCCTACGGGTTTTACCCCGTCTGGAGCAATGTCCAACGTCCATACCTTGTTGGTGTACATGGACTCCATTTCGGTCCGCATTGCATCCAGCCATTTCACTGAGTCAACGCTCTGAACGGCCTGCTGGAAGCTAGTAGGCTCATCATAATCTATGATGCAATCCTCTCTATCCCCGTCTATGAGAAAACCGTAGTATCTCTCGGGCGGATGAGACTGCCTACTACTCCTGCGGAGTGGCGCAGGAATGTCCTGTTCTGTTGAACCTTCTGGTTCCACTAAGCTTTCAGTAACAGTCTGTGGTTCTGGAACTTCTTCCAGTTCTATTGTGCTCCCACTTATCTGGGTTTCCAAAAACTCAGTTTCCAAGAAGCGGGCATGCTGAGAAACAAAGACCTTTTGTTCCTCAGCTGAATAGAAAAGATACCCCCTGGAGTTCCTTGGGTATCCCACAAACTTACACTGTACTGAACGTGCCTCAAGCTTGTCCGCATGCTGCTTTTTTACAAAAGCTGGACATCCCCATACCTTAAGATACTTTAGACAGGGTTTCTTCCCAGTCCACATCTCATATGGGGTGGTAGGCACAGTCTTGGTGGGAGCCTTGTTCAAGAGATACGCAGCTGCTTCTAGTGCATATCCCCAGAATGATCGCGGTAACTCAGCGTTACTCATCATGGACCGAACCATATCCAATAGGGTTCGGTTCCGTCTCTCCGATACACCATTATGTTGCGGAGTGTATGGAGGAGTAAGCTGAGAGAGAATACCATTCTCTTTTAAGTAATTCAGGAATTCGGCACTTAAGTATTCTCCACCTCGATCCGATCTTAGAATCTTAATACTTTTGCCGGTCTGTTTCTCTACTTCATTCTTATACTCCTGGAATTTTCCAAAAGCCTCGGACTTATGTTTCATTAAGAAGACATAACCGTACCTTGAGAAGTCATCCGTAAAAGTAATGAAGTAAGAATGTCCGCTTCGGGCATGTGTAGACATTGGACCGCACACGTCACTGTGTACGAGTCCCAAGAGCTCGCTCGCTCTTACTCCTAGTCCAGAAAACGGAGTCTTTGTCATCTTTCCTTTGAGACAAGATTGACAAGTGGCATACGATTGATATTCGAACGCATTCAAATATCCTTCTGTATGTAACTTAGTCAACCTTCTCTCATTGATGTGACCCAATCTACAATGCCATAAGAAAGTCTGATTCATTTCCGGAGACTTTCTTTTGTGTGTATTCTGGACGTTGAAAATCTGTGGTTGGTTTAACACGTATATACCATTACTCAATGTACCTGACCCAATCAAAACTTGATTAAGGTGAATGTTTACAACATTACTTACAAACGCAAATTTATAACCTTCTTTAGAAACTAAAGATACAGAAATGATATTACAAGTTGCGTTGGGTACAAAAAAGCAATTACGCAAAACCAAAACATGTCCATCTGACATTCCCAGGTGATAGTCCCCCACGGCTTTAGCATTCATGCTAGCTCCGTTCGCAACTTTGAGGGTCATGTCACCTGCCTTCAAAACACTACGGTTTCTCAATGCCTGCAAAGAATTACAGATATGAGATCCTGATCCGGTATCCAATACCCAGGAAGTAGAGTTTATTGAAAGACAGTTTTCAATAACATACAAACCTGAAGCTGAAGCTGCAACCTGCTTCAATTCCTGTGTTCTGGCCTTCCAGGCCCTGCAATCATTCTTCCAGTGTCCTTTCTTATGACAATAGAAGCATTCTTCCTTATCCACAAGCTTCCCCGCTATCTTTGTTGCTTTTGCTTTTCCCTTCGTATCCACTTTACTAACACCGCCCCTTGGTTTGGCGGGGGCCTTCTTCTTCTTTCCCTTGGCTTTCGCCTTGGACCTAGAAGAAGATGATCCTCCTACAAACAAAGTGGATGTTTCCCTACCTTTCTGTAGGGTGCCCTCTGCGCTCCTCAGCATGTTGAGGAGCTCTGAAAGTTCAACCTCTTTTTCTTGTAGGTTGAAGTTCAGTATGAACTGGGCGTAAGTGGAAGGAAGGGACTGGAGAACTATATCCGTATATAGCTCACTCTCCAATGTGATCCCTAGGTCAGCGAGCTCCTCAATGAAGCCGATCATCTTTAGCACGTGCTCGGCTACTGATGATCCGACGGCCATTCTTGTCGAAAATAACTTTTTCGACGCTTCGTATCTTGCGATACGTGATTGCTCTCCATACAGTTCTTTTGTATGGAGCAATATGGACTCCATGTCCATATTCTCATGCCTCCTCTGATGTTCGTTGTCCATCGAGGCAAGCAGGAGGCATTTGGCCTTCGCGCTATCAATCTCCCAAGTCTTACGGATTTCCTTATCCGCGACGCTGGAAGTTGGACCAGGGACAGGGGGAGCTTTGGTGGTAAGAAGATACCCCAGCTTGTCATAAGTGATTGCTATCTTGACATTCCTGAGCCAATCTTTGTAGTTTGGCCCTGTCAGTTTGTTTTTATCTAGGAGTAACTTAAGTCCAGTCATGTTGATTGGTCGCTGCAATTAGGAGAGAGAAGAAGAAACACTCAGCATGATGCTCTTGCAAGTTTAGAGTGGTTTTTAGTTTGTCTAAACAGGATGGCTCCCGCTGTTTCTCGAATCCCTCCTCAAACCATAAAGGAAGAATTAGTCAGGATCAATCCCACCGTACAATACTTGCTTAACCGTTCAGCCAGGCCGGTGTCGGTACTTCGAGGGAGGTTTTCCAACGCTTTCGCGAAGTTCCTTAATTAGAGAACCTCTTTTCCCTGGGGGCGTAGCCCCGCTAACACCTTTCTAGGCACCTACTAGGTTTATAGCATTGATCGTTAAGTGAGAAATTTCCCGAGGAGTAGCATATACTCACAGTAGGATCGGGATCCAAATATCATCGCGTGACGAAACTGAAGGAATCCTACCAGAATCATCACACTCCAAATGGTATGCAAATCTAGCAAGTTTCAGTACTTATTAAACTCCCGATGTGGATTTTTGCCCCATGCTCTTATGACCTTGACGAAGGTCAACAAATCATAAGTCACATGTCAAGTTCTGCCCGTCATTATCCAGGTTAATTTGAATCCACCCGTATATACCCTTGACGAAGGTCAACAAGGTAATGCGAATGTCCCAAACCAACGCATCTATCTATGCTACATATGAATACCCAATAGCTACCAATCACTATGCCTTGACGAAGGTCAACAAACACAGCTTGAATACTATTGAATATTCATACGAAACGACGGAGGGCTACGAATGGTTTTGGCAAAACCGTGAACGTAGTGAACTTGATTTGGTCGATGGAACGAGATAGCTTTTAAAAGGAGTGGCTCAAGCTCCGCATTTAAAAGTTGGTTTTGAAAAGAACCGAGTGGTTTTTCGAAAGTGTTCCAACGACTATAACTTGGTTTATTATCTTGCATTAGTTCTTTTAATGCGCGATATTCTTGCATTAGTTCTTTTAATGCGTCCCATCATTTAAACCTACCATTGCAGAAAACAACCAAAATATGACGTACGCTTATGCCATTCGCATTCGCCACGGGGCCCCGTCATTACCCGTTAGGTTACTTAACTAACGACAGAGCGGGGGCTGGGCTAGCGCGTCTGTAAAACATAAGCAACGCCTAAATAATATCATATATAGATATACTGCAATGATAAACATTTCAGATCACAGATAAATACATTGGATATACTAGGAATCTGTAATTTGTATGAGCCTGTAACAAAAACAGATTACACGGTCGCGGTGAATAGCCAAAACCCCACCCAAGACCCCTACGGGTGCGACAAACTACCCGCCAAGTACCCGAAGCGTAGCAACCTCCCTCATCTCCATGAGTAGGCCACTCGACACTTCGGCATACCCGGTAGTTTGTGCACCCCTCCATGGGTCTATCCTAGGAGCAAAAACAGTAAAAAGAAATTATACAATGACGGCTACAACCCCGACCCGGTTGTGCGGCCATACAAATAATTATTACATCAATTTACAAATTTACATGAATTGCAAGAAAAGAAAACTCTCGTCTCACAACCCCCGGCTATTCACCCGCGACAATCCAACATATTTATATACACATTCCAGCACATTACAGATCATGTATAACCCCGACCAATCGACTTATAGCGATTAGCCGACGTTCAATACATGCAAACATCACAGATATAACCATCATAGTCAAAGTGCAGTGAAGTTCGGAAAAAATACGGAATTATAGGACCCCAAAAGGAAATTTCTTTTCTGGAAAATCTGGGCACATATAATATATTTCAAAAATCCCAAAACCAACACAGACACATACTGCACGAAAAACGATGCACAGAAGACGACAAAGCGCGGCGTTTCCGCGGCGGATCCCTAGCTCCCGCGGCGGAAGGGCGGCGGTTTGGACGAATTACTGTATCGTTTTTCTTGGGTGTTCACACAAAACCCTGAGCCGAATTTATAAGTGTAAAGTTTTTCATTTTGAGCCAAAAAAATTTCAACAGAAACTCAGTTTTTGTAAAAGTTTGGTTTTTGGATTTTTCCGGTTCCGAACTTCGTTACACTTCACTACCAAGCTAGTTTAAGTTTAGTTAGGCTCTGATACCACTGTAAGTCCACGTTGCGACCCCCGGTTCTTGCGGGGAGGCGGAAACGGTATAAAATCAAAATTTTAACGCAAGAGGCAACATGGACTAAGCTAGGTCGGGATCTTTACCTAAACTAAAACTAGCATACTAAGCTAAAGATATTTAGCTACTCGGATGAAGATGGTTATACCTAAACTTGAACTCCTTCTCTTCAAGCTCCGATGGTGGTTCGATGGCTCCTTCTCGTTGTCTCCGTACGCCGAAGATAGATCCACTTGAAAGCTCCAACCTTTAGCTCCTTCTTCGTTCTTTGAAGAAACTAGTTCACTTGGTTTGCTAAACCTAGTGAACTAGAATAAGTAGAGAGGAAATAGAATGGGATTTTATCTATGGTTCTTGATTCTCAACTCATGAGACAAGAGAACCATAGATCAAGAGAGGGAGCAAGAGGTTGAGGGTGAGAGCAAGAGGAGAGCTCAAGAACAAGAGAGAGAATGAGCAAGAAAGAATGAGCAAGTATTTTGTCTCTCACCCTCTCATAATCCAAAGTGATCATAACTCATCATATCAAAAAAGTCTTATGTGATGGTTAGAAGCAACCATAACCTTATCATGTCATGCACTCATTTTACTCAAATGAGCAAGCAAGAAAAAGTCTTTGGCATGAAATGACAACCATGGTTATCATGATGGTCAACTAGTCAAGCCTAGTCAACCGGTCAACAAGTCAACAAAAGTCAACAAGTCACCAAAGTCAACAAGTCAACAAAAGTCAACAAGTCAACAACCATATCACCATAATACTTAATTAATATAATAGTTAATCACATATCATATTCTCATTAGGGTTGAGCATAAAGTCAAAAAGTCAACGGTCAACTGTCAACAACCCTAATGAGAATCCGCTGTCTGTGCCTCCCTGTCAACTGTGCATACACACCCGCATCCGCGTTCCGAGGAACACGAATGCAAACTGGATAAATCCAATCCCATAAGGTACACTAGGATCTGGCTTAAACCAAAGCCCGCTAGTGTAAACTGTCCGGACACTGTACGTGCACAAGTGCACGGACGTGACCGAACCCTGTCGCAAAACCATGCGACCTGTCGCAATACCATGCGACCTCTACTCTTTTGCCTAAAGGCGAAAAGCTTTCTGTGTGGGACTCTAAAGACTCGACACTACGCTGGCAGTAGGTTTAACCACAGACCGCAAGCGGCACTAGCTGTGCGTAACGGTCCCCAGGTAATGCCGATAAGAAGACCGACGAGGCGAAACCCATCTGAACTCCTACTGAGCCTGAGTGTGACATTCTCCGTACAGTCCGGTCTGTTCGTCTGATACATCGCATGGCGGGCCTAGGGGGCGGTAAACGTCAGTCCCCCAATAGCGGTACAAGTCGTGCCGGAGCGAAGCCCAAAACACCCTGAGATAACACTGGAAACCTACCAGTATATCTCGTTTGCCCTGGCCAGGGACTACTCGTGTAATGGCTCTCCTAGACACAGCGCGATGTCAACCCCCAATACCGGGAGAGACGAATCCTGTCTAACCGTCACTGCCTCCAAGTGCTTCGGGACTGCACCCAACCACCACCTGTTTGCACGACTCCTTTGAGCCGTGGTAGGGTAGTGATCAAAGTACAGTGGGAACACACCCGAGGCGAAGTGACAGTGTCAAGTCAGCGGACTAAGCTGTACTCATGTCACCTGGGAACTGATAACTGACGATAGGTATAATACCAACTAGTCAGTTCCCGACGAGTCCTGTCCAGTGTACCCGTAACCTAACGAGCACCCGCATACTATCTCAAGTACGACGTACTGACGGCTGTGGGACAGACCGTCTCCCACACTGGGATGAGAAGCGCATGCGCTGGTCTACTCCGGAGTATCGATGCCCTGTCTCGATAGTCCTGCGACCAGGGACCTGAATAAGGATGTGCTTATAGATTACCCAGCCCCCACTAGTGTGACTGCCATCACAACGCTGGTAATCAAGCAAAGATCCTAAGGGCTCCACTAATGCGTATAAGTGATATACTAAAATAAACACAAGTACACATTGAAGTAGAAACAAACCAAGTAGCATACTACTATTTTGAGCAAGATTGTATATACAAGGTGAATATCCCAAGCATCCATTAAGTAATATACAAACCAGTATGATACAGTAATGGCCTCTAGGGCATATACACTAACAATGGTCTCTTTATTTGTGCATATGTCACATTATTGTTTGATTATGTGTTGAAATGACAAGAGGAGAGAGGGAGGGCAGCCAAAGGAAAGGGGTTAGCTCTTGTATTATTATTCTTGCTCTCATTTTATCATTGCAACACAAAAGAAAAAGAAAGCTCTTCTTCTTTCTCTTTCTTCTTGAGCTCACTATCTCCATTAATGGCATCATCTTCAACCTCCATCCATACACTCTCATGCATTGAGAATCAATAGATGCTTGAGACAAAGTGATCGCACACATTCTCTACTTCACCTTGGACATGTCGGCTAGCAAACTTCATGTTCGAGTTGCTTCGGATGAAGCGGGAGCCCGTAAAAGGATTCATCGACGTGGTGCCCTTTCCGACGAGGAGACCGGAGATTGGAGATGCCGCGAGGAGCTTGGGATGGTGGCCAAAGACCGAAGGACAAGGATCGATCGGTATAGCCACTCTCACTTCTTAGTAGTTTTCTAGTTTAGCGTTAATGGTTTGATCCGGGATTAAAGACTACGATAGCGCCGGTTTCTTAAAAAGTTTTTGTTTCCGCATTTTGGCCTCGGATCGACGGCCGGGGCGCTACCGTAGACTTACACCGAGACTCTTAGGTTTTTTCGTTTTTTACGCTTTAATGTAAAAGGAACATAGAAAAGAAAAAAGACAATATGTTAGTTGTATGTATGCCTTAGAGGCCATTATTGTAAATTATTGTATATTATAATGGATGCTTGGACATATATAGGGAGGAATTTCTTGCTCGACATGATAGTATGCTATCTGGTTACTCTTTATCTTAACATGTTGGCTAGTATTGTGATACTGTCTTACTCTCACATGTTGGTAAAACCCTTATGATATATACTTGACTACTAGGATTATGATGCAGATCATACTAGTGGGGCCAGGGTAGTCCACAAGTTCATCCTTTAATTGTTCCTAGTCGTGGGTGTATCGAGATGGGGCATCGATATTCTAGAGTAGACTAGCGTATACATTTCTTGACCCATCTGATGGGCGATGGATGATCCTACATCCATTGGTGTTTGACATCAAAGATTGTATACGAGTGCTCAGTGGAGACTGGGTACACTGAACATTACTCGCCGAGAACTCCTAGATGGTATTATACCTAACGTCAGATAGCAGTTCTCTGGTGACACTGGTACAGGTTAGTCTATAGACCCGAGATCGTCATAGAGTCTTGTGTTATTCCCACCGTGCTTTGATTTCCACCTTACCACGTTCAAGAGAGAGTGCAAAATGGTGGTTTTTGGGTACAGTCCCGGGTCACATGGTGGAAATGAGCGATAGGAGGGGATTCGTCTCTCCCGATATTCGGGGTTGATGTTGCGCTGCGCTCGATTTTCCATAAAAGGAATTCCCTAGCCAGGGCGGAAACTGAGATTTACAGGTAAGTGTTATCGGTAGTTTCTCGACCCGTTATAAGCCTCACATCGGCACGACTTATCAAGTTATTGGGGTCTGACGTTTACCACCCCCAGACTCGACATCCGACATATCAGACGAAAAGACCGGTCTGTACGGTAGTGTTACTTACTGGATTCACGGGAGTATGAACAAGCTTGCTTGTTGATCTTCTGATCGCTCAATACCCGGGTAGCCGTTACGTCCAACTAGTACCGCTGACGGCTTGTGGGTGACTAATATGATCATCACCTACTACCGGTGTATTGACGAGTCTTTATAGTCCTACACAGAAGTTTCCTGTCTCAAGCGAAACGAAGTAGGGCACATATGTGATATGTGCGGGACCGAGATTAATACGTGTATATGATACCGTATTCTAATCATATATGATATTAGTCGGTTGTATATGATATAGCTGGATTATTAAATCAAGCGTTGATTTAATAATTTAATATATAATTATATATTTGATATATTAATATATATTAACTAATATTAGCACTCTTATGTATTTCTTTTCTACTTATACATTTAATATATATGTGATATATGTTAATGTATTTATTGTGTCATGCTTGATGATACATTGGACATGAGTGTATGAGACTCATACCATACTTAAGATAATTTTGGGGATTTAATTATTAAGGGAAAAACAAAATTAGGTGGAAAAAGCCATGGTTTAAGATGCTTGTAGAAGCTTTGTTCATCACAGAAAACTGCATTTCAATACCGCTCATTCATTATCAATTTTGCATTCTATCGGTACTCTTAACCCGTGTCTACTCAATAAATATAGAATACAGGTATTCATGACAAAACACTGGAAACACACTCAAATACACCGATATGACATTTGTGAGCCGACACTGCAACCGGAACTGCAAACCGATCTATATTTAAAGTGTTTCTTTTTACAACATGCATGTATACACACTTTTTATCAAAAAAATGGTCCAACACATTACAAGTGTGAACACTTTTTGTGATGCATGAACCTTGGGGCTGCCTTGCATAAGTGGGCACAACACTACTCATGACTTGTGCAAGTTGAGTGGCAAGTGAGTGTAGGTAATGAGTGATATGAAAGTTGTGATGTGATTTAAAGGTTTGATTTCCCTCCAAAACTACTGAGTACAACCCAAGCTTCTACAAAGAGGTCAAACAACACCAGTGGGATTATGGAGAGCACACAACATCACAGAACCAACACGAGACCTAATGACCCAAGCAAGACCGGCGAAAAGGTCCAAATATCTGGCGGCGCCAGTCCAATCATGAAGATTACGCCCCATTTTTCTTTTGGCTTTCCCTTGTTGTCAAATCATCCTTATCATATTGTTTGTTTAATCTTATTTTGTGCCTATAAGTACCAAATCAGTGAGCAAGGGAATGGGGACTGGGATATACTTTGAGCAATAGTTTAACTCTTTGTTTCATTTTTCATTTTGAAGCTTTGTACATAGTAGCTAGTTCACCTTGAGTTCTTTGCTTTCTATTGATCTTGCAATCTCTTTATTGAGCTTGCAAGTTTATGTTTTGGTTATTGAACTCATAGTTTGTATCATCACTTGGAATTAATAAAGCTTTCATTTTGCACTTGGGTTCTTAGTATTCATTTTCTATCTCTTTTACTTACTTACAATTTAATTTCTTGCCATTTACTTACTTGCAATGTTATGTTATTCATTTTATGTCATTTCATTTGCACTTTCTATTGTTGTTTTGATGGTTTGTGAATACTGGTATTGTTAGGAAAAGAGAGTGGTTATATAAATTAAGGTTTTCTTTGCTCATTTCCTTTGCCCGATATTTTCTCATTGAACTCCGTCCAAACCTTACGCAAACGCTCCATAGGCACCCTACCCTACTAAGGTATCGGTGATCCCTAACCATGACCGGTTGCGTTCGGTTTGGCCGGAGGCGAAAGTCAAGAGACAAGAACGGACGGACAAGGGTCAATAAGCCGGATTTCACTAATACCGTGCTTAAGCACCCCAATCCACGTTGTTGCCGATTACTCTAGCTTCAATATTCAAGCTCAGCACAAAGGATTGAGTACGGATTTCCCTAACTTACACAAACCTATCTCTATTCCTAACAAACTTATACTTTGGATATACAAACATTTAGGTTAGAATCGAACAGTTCAGACCCTTGCATTAACTCGTGATAACAAGAACGTAAAACGCTCCATCTCCTTGCGGACGACCCGTACTCATCACGGCTAGCTACACGCGACGCTGTCTTGATTGCGGTTAACTTTAGAACTAGATACGACACGTGGAATCCCCTAATCGATCAAGCTTGTGGAATCCTTGACTTAGTCCACTAATTTTGTTTTACTCTAGATATTTATTAACCTAACCATTATCTTTAGCCTTGGTTAAGTCTCTACATGAGTTTATATGAGATATTTTCTCACCCATGGTTCACACTTGATCGCTTGAGTTTTCTTCTTCATCTCCTTCCTTGCACTCTAGGTTTCAAGTGTGAAGAAAAGAAAAAGAGAAAAATTATTCTAAAGTGAGCAAAATTCCTACTTCATAAATCTTTACCAAACTAGCCATTTAGTATAAATTGTTTGCTTCACTAATTCATCAATTAGTGAAGAGATAGCTTGAGTTAGCGATTCTTCGACGTAGATCATCATCGGCCTCGAAGATCTTTAAGCAAGCTCGTTCCTTTCGCCTAATGGAGCCTAAGGAGAGTCCGGGACACCACTACTTGGAGCAAAGGGACTGCTACACGGAGCTTTAGAAGTGAAGGACCGGTCTACAAAGGTTTTATTCCTATATCACTTAGTGTAAAATTTTTTACATGTTATGTAAAACCTTAATTCTCTAGTTAGATCCTTGGTTAGGGCTCGCTCGGCACCCTAAAATTTTAAAATAGCATACTTGATGCGTGCCAAAAACCGTCGGGGGTGCTAAGCGAACCCAGCAGTGGTATCAGAGCCAATCTAGAGCATTAGGAGTCGTCTAGGCGAAGTTAAAGTGTTCGATCGGCTTTTCAAAACCTGTTTTTCCCACTCTCTGGAAATTTTTTCAAAAGTTGGAATTTTTTTAATTAAAAATATTCAGAAAATTGTGCAGGGTTTTCTATGGACCCACAAGAAAAACGACGGCCCAACACGACCAAACGACCGTGGAAGCACGGCCAAAGCATGCCTTTGGCAGTAGTTCCGCGGCGCCGTTGGTGAGGCAGGGAGCGTACCTTCTTGTGTAGGTCCGTAGGTACTTGGGGCACTGTCTGGATATTTTTAACTGTGACTCAAGTGTTAAGGTCTCTGGGAATTTGGGTGTTTGATAAATCGATCAAAATGTTTAACATCGTCTAGATATCTGTGATTTGTAATACAATATTTGTTGGATATAGTGCCCTCAAAGTCAATTATTGGATCACAGGCACGTGATTGCAATGATTGAGGGAGGACCTATACCGGTAGGACAGTCTTACTCGAGATGATAGTATGCTATCTGGTTTATCTTTTTCATCATGTACTGTTTTAGGTGACATGATATGTATCACTATTACACGTTGATAGAGCCTATAGGATTCTTGCTTGACTACCAACAGTATGATGGCGATCATATACGTGAGAGTTGGGGAGTCTATAAGCACATCCTTAAATGTGGTCCCTAGTTATGGGAGTTTCGAGATAGGGCATCGATACTCCGGAGTAGGCTAGTGTATACAGTCGAGACCCCGACGAGGGGCGTTGGCCGGTCTCATAAGCCATTGGTGTCAGTTGGTTCACCTAAGATGTATACAGGTGCTCATTGGGTTATGAGTACACCGGACAGGACTCGCCGGGAATATGCTAGCTGGTTATTAAAACCCGTCGTCAGATAACAATTCCCAGGTGACATGTGTATAGGTTAGTCTATAGACCTGAGATCGTCATTTATCTCATGTGAGTTCCCACTGTGCTTTGATTATTACCCTACCACGGCTCAAAGGAGTCGTGCAAACAGGTTTTAGTTGGGTACAGTCCCAAGCCACATGGAGGCAGTGAGCGGATCAGCAGGGGATTCGTCTTTCCCAACGTTGGGAGTGAGATCGTGCTTTGTCTGGAGAGCCATTACACAAAATCCATGGCCTTGGTAAGCGAGATTTACTGGTAGGTATTCCAGTAGTATCTCAGGGTGTTCTGGGCTACACTCCGACATGACTTATACCGCTATTGGGGGTCTGACGTTTACCAGCTCCCTAGGCCCGATATGCGATACTCATAGACGAACGGACCGGACTGTACGAATATTGTCACACATAGGCCCAGTAAGGTTCCAGGATGAGTTCGCTCATTGGACTTCCTTTCGCTCAGTACATGGGCAGCCGTTACGTACAGCTAGTACCACTGACGGCTTGTGGTTAAACCCACTGCGAGAGTATCGACGAGTCTTTAGAGTCCCCCACAGAAAGTTTCTCAGTTCGGGCGAAACATTGTAGAGGCCGTATGGTTTTATGGCAGGGTTCGAACATACGCGTGCACTTGTGCACGTGTCATGGTTCAGACAGATAATACCAGCGGGCTTTGGTTTAAGCCGGATCCTAGTATTATACTATGTAGATTTTGTCCCATTGCATTTGTATTCAGCCGAAATACAAATACGGGTATGTATATACAGTTGCGGGGTTATCCTGTAATTTAGTACGGGATCGCCTTTTGAAGTTGCCAGTTTGTATCTTCCTTTTGGCCATTTTTCTTTCCACTTTCTTTGGCTGAAATTTGATGGAAGGGGGTTCTTTTTGCAAAAGCACATTTAGTAAATGGAGGGTGTTTTCGTGGTGCCCGGGGTTCCATAACCGTGCAGCAAGCACAATGTTTCTTGATTGAGATTGATTCATTTGTGCATCATTGCTTGCATTTATTGTGATTGGATTGAAAAGGATTTTTGTTATGATATCTTTGCTTGTGGTCAACACTTGGTATGCCTATGGTTACCCCTTCCAAATGATTTCCAGAGAGCACAAAATTTCAGCCCCTACATTTTTCTGGCCGAAACTATATGATTGGGGTTGAGCTGATTTTGTTAAGAGAGAGATTCATTTTTGCAACAAGAAAATCCTTAGCACTTCTTCAAGCTCATTTTCCATCTCCACTCCAAAAGGCAACTTCAATTAACCCTCATCCATTAGCTTGGGTGACTTGAGACAAAGGGTTCTACACTCACTCTACATCAACCTTGGACACGTCGGCTAGCAAACTTCGTGTCCGAGTTGCCTCGGTTCAGAGACGGAAGCCCGTATAAAGATTCGTTGATGTGGCGCAGTTTTCGGCGAGGAGGAGATCGTAGATCGAGCGAGCTTCGTCGGTGCATCCACAACATGCTAGGGGAAGAGCTTAAAGACCGAAGGACACGGATCGATCGGTATAATCTCTAAACCCCGTTTACAGTTTTCTAGTTTACGGTTAATGGAACGATCCGGGATTCGGATGCGGTTAGCGCTAGTTCGTAAAAAGTTTTTGTTCCGCATTTAGCCTCGGAAAGACGGCCGAGGCGCTGCCGCAACCCAACAATAGTATCAGAGCCACGCCATTAACCTTTACTAGCTTGTTCTAACTTATTTAAAATATCGATCGGACGAAATTTCCAAAACTGCAATTCCAAGTTCAAAATTTCTGTCGAAATTTTTTTGTCGTCGAAAAATTATTTTGGGTGTTTCAGAAAATCAGGCAGGCTTTTCTAAGACCATTGTAAAAATTTTGTAGCATGATCCCTCTGTAGTGCCGCGGAACCGCGGCCGTACCCACGTTTTGGCCACGGTTCCGCCGCAGTGTTGGTGATTCAGTGCACTAAATGTTTTCTTTGGGTCTTTAACATGGAATTGGGGTTTCTGGAATTTTTTGTTTTGGCCCAGATTATTTTGAGTACTGGATTTGTACTTGGGGCCCGCTTCGGGAAATTTTGTCGATCGAGATTTTAAATATGTTAGTTTACAGTGCATTGCATTACTATCTATGACCGAGAATGTCATTCGATCGGTAAAACTTGTCTAATTGCTATAGTTCTTTTAGACGGGTTTTGCGAACGTGACATTCACGTCGATGTTCTGTGTTGTGCTGTGATGTTGCGGATTTGTCGTGGTGGATAGTTTGCGTGCAATGATAGTGCCGTTTGGATATATTTGTACATTTGATATTGCGGGGCGAGCATCCGACATGTGGACTACCGTCACTGCCTGTTTGTATATTATTCTTTTGGGGCACGACCGGGCTGAGGTCGATGTACCCGTTGTATATATTTTCTTTTTTGTACTAGGTTTACCCCGCGATGGAGTGCACGGATAGCCGGGTTCTGGAGGGCAATGGGTCCGCATCTCATGGCTTTGAGAGGGAGGGGGCCTCACTCTAGGATTGGCGGGCTATTGATTGGTAGAGATTCTGCGTGTTCAATTTTAGTTAATTACCGCAATCAAAACGGTTTCGCTTGTAGCTAGCCGGTTGAGTACGGGTCGTCCGCAGGGAGATGGGAATCTTTTTCTATGTGCTTTAACGAGTTAAGTCCAATTTTCCAGATTTGTTTGTGATTATCTAAGTGTTAAAATGATATGTAAAGAGAGCTTGTTAGGGTTAGGATTAGGTTAGTTTGAGTTAGGAGTCGCTCACTTCTTTCGTTGCCACTCTTAATATCGGTGTTACGGTAATCGGCAACAACGGGGATTAGCACGACTAGGAAGGAACTTGCGAGTATAAGCTAGGCTTTCCAACGCTTAAGTTCTTCCTTTTGGTGCTTGTCCGTCCGTTCTTGGCTCTTAGCCATAACCTCCGGTTAATTCAACCACAACCGGTCTCACTACGGAATCACCGCTATCATGTAGGATAGGGTGCCGTAAGGAGCGGATTGTGGTTCAATTAACGGGAGTCGATTTAAGATGTTGGGCAAGGAAAGAGTGAGAGAGATTTCTTTCTCTCAAACTTCCCTTATCCTACCCTAACAAGTATGGAAACTACTCACACATCATAATGAAAAGAAAATAAAACAAAGAGGAAGATAGAAAGAAAGAGATTAGAAGATAACAACTAGCTATTTGCGACCTCACCTTGGCAAGGATCAAGCGTAAGCATCATGGTTGTTTTAAGGATAAAGAAAAAGAGAAAGAAAGAAACAACAAGAAATAACAAAAACTACTTAACAAATGAAAATTACAAGCATTAATAAGAGAACAAGACAAGTATAATAACAAAAGGAACTTCTTTATTCATCATTCTTCACTCACAAAAGCTCACTACAAGTTTTTCAATGGAGAAGAGATGAGAAGAGGAAGCAGAACAAGTATTCTAAAACCTAGAAAAAATACAAGATTATGCACCCTTGGCTTCACAAGGTTCTGGGCTATTTATAGGCAGGGAAATGGAAATCTAGGGCAAAATTCTGCATGTACATAGAAAGACCAAAATACCCCTGAAGTATCTTCAGCCGACAAGGCCGTACGGCCGCGGTTCCGCGGCCTAAGCATGCTTATTAGGCCGCGGTTCCGCGGCCTAATAGAGGAGATGGGCCCTCCGGTTTCTCTTGCTTCCCTGGTCTGCTGTCCCCTTTTGTCTGGTACATGTTTTTTTTCTGATAATATTTCCACATTTCTTCCAGAATTCTAGTGGATCAAAAGGTGATTGGACATGGATCTTTTGTAATGATTTTCTCGAGCTCCGTGTAGATTTCTTGGATCTTGTGTTGCCATTGAGCCTTGTGCATGAAAATGACATTGATTTGCCATTTTGTCTCTTAAACTGGTGTGTGGCAACAGACGGATAAAGAGCGGAGATCCGTGTTTTATCTGTGGTTGACAGGAACCCGGGTTTTGTCGTGTTCTTCCATGAATTTCACCGTTTTAGAGCCGAGAACCTGTATCATGCAATTGACTAGCAAACACGGCTCAAGAGTACCTACCGATATGCAGTGTGATAAAAATTGGGCGGTATGAAAATGCAAAAATCTGATATGAACAAATACCCCCAAACTTATCATTTGCTCGTCCCGAGCAAAGCCAATTTATTAACAAAAAATTTCCTAACCACACTTTCGCAGGGAACGCGATTGCACTGAGCATGTGCAACAAGCCGTTAAACCTCTAGGTGTCCCTAGTAGGAGGAGTGTTGTCTCCTGAGGGTTTTCAGCGGATACTACCCACAAAATCCGGTCAAGTTGGTTTTGTAAAATAACTAAGATTCAAACCCTAAAGTTTTGTTTCAGAAAATAACAATTCTATGATCCCAAGTCTAGATTATCAAACCCTTATTTTTCACACCTCGCTTCTTATTTAACTACAGATTTTATATGTCTTTACGTGCAGTGCAAATAGTGTCGTTAAGTTTCCAGAAGGATTGATTTACGTCATCATGTCGCACAATAAAGCCCAGATAAAATTTTTGAAAGGATCACATAAGTTTTATAAAGAGTTAAGCATTTTTCAAGTTTCGTTTTTCAGTAAAGTTTCAACTTTAGAATTTCTATCTTCCTTAACAGGAAACTAGGTCTTATTTTTCATTCCACCTTTTTCTTGTTTTCATTTCATACACACCTCTGTGAACGTGCAATAGTCTTTATCATAGAATAAAACCTTCATATCTCCGCTAAAATTTTTATAAAAGCCTGTCTTTTATCAAGATTATTCTCACACAAAGAACCGTTAGGAATTTTAACTCGGAGAGAACACTTGCTTGACTTTGTTTTAATCTGGACTTTCTAGGCTTCTTAGCGAGCTTTGGGCCAATGCACCCAAACCAGTTGGCTTTAGGGCATTAGGTGTAGAAACACCCCAGCGGACTTAATTACTCAAGTTACCTAGGTCCACAAACAAAAGACAGTTTGGCATGAAAATCATGATGATTTAATACGAAGGGAGATATAGCCGGCAGTTCAATTATTTTTTGGATAAAAGACGTGTTTAGTGGGTTTTGGTGTGTAATCATTCCAATCAAGTTCCAGATGGATTATTTTTCAGACTTAGTTCCAATTAAGGCATCAATAACATTCCTTCATATTCACTCACTTCATAAACTATTCTTGATATTAATTATTTCCGAACAAACCTATTTGATCCTCAGAAAATCATTTATCCATTTAAAAGTTTTTCGACATAAAAGACTTGTCATCTAATTCCCAAAAACTCATGGCACGTGTAGTGTGATGTAAAGACGTATATCAGCTATAGTTAACTTCAAAGGAGAGTTATCTTTCAGGTTTTCAAAATCTACACATAAGATTTAGTTATTCTTATTTTATCAAACAAAACCGTCGAAATGTTGAATCAGAGTCCTCCCACTAGCTAACTTGACAAAAACGTTTTTATGTTTTTAGAAAATTTTCAGATTTTTATGGATTTTATGGATTTAATATGCAGATGCAGAATATACATATGGATGCGAAGGTAAGAAATGCGTACCGAGCGTACCCCCAAACTTAAACTGGACAGTGTCCTCACTGTCATTGCATGAAGAGATCATTTGAAGGGTCAAAATTGATGGTTAGCTATATACACATTTTTTTTTGTTTTTAAAGAAAAGAAAAGAAAAGCAAAAATGGAAAAGAATATCCACAGAAATGTACAAAATGGTATATACATACCCCCAAACTTATTTGGAACAGTGTCCACTGTTCTTGGCTGGATAACCGAAGTTTGGTGGTAGGCAGAGGAAGATCATGCAGGGTAAACCGGCTCCTGTAAGACCAGGAGCTCCTCTGTTGGTTCGGCGCTAAGGTACGGTTTTAGTCGGTGTCCGTTCACTTTAAAAAATGAACCGTCCTTTGGATTCTCCAAATCCACAGCGCCATGCGGATACACATTCCGCACAAAATACGGCCCTTTCCAGCGAGATCTGAGCTTTCCTGGATGGAAGTGTAGTCGGGTGTCGTAAAGCAATACCTGTTGACCAGGTACGAAAGTTTTGCGCAAAAGGTGTTTATCGTGAAACACCTTCGTTCGGTTCTTAACGACAACCGCGTTATCGTAAGCCTCATCCCTAAGCTCGCTTAATTCGTTCAACTGCAGCTTCCGATGGCTGCCCGCATCTTCGAGAGACAGATTCAGCTCCTTTATCGCCCAAAATGCGCGATGCTCTATTTCGACAGGTAGGTGGCAAGCTTTTCCGTACACAAGCCGATAGGGAGACATGCCAAGGTCGGTCTTATAAGCGGTTCGAAATGCCCAAAGGGCATCAATGAGTTTCAGCGACCAATCCTTACGGTTCTTGGAAACCGTTTTCTCCAGTATCTTCTTGATTTGCCGATTTGAAACTTCGGCCTGCCCGCAGGTTTGGGGGTGGTAGGGCGTAGAGAGCTTATGATTAATGGAATATTTTCGCATCAAGGCCTCGAAAGTCTTGTTGCAGAAATGACTTCCATTGTCTCTAAGGATCGCTCGGGGGTGCCCAAAACGGGAGAAAATGTGTTCTTTATGAAACCTAACGACAACCTTGTTGTCGTTAGTCCGGCTGGGCACAGCCTCGACCCATTTAGAGACGTAGTCAACAGCGAGAAGGATGTACAAGTTCTCGAAAGAGCTGGGAAACGGCCCCATGAAATGTATCCCCCAAACATCGAAAATCTCCACAACCAAGATTGGTTGGAGCGGCATCTCGTTCCTCCGGGATATCCGGCCCAAGTGTTGGCACCGGGAGCAAGTCTTGCAATAGTCATGAGCGTCTTTGAAGAGTTGTGGCCAGTAAAAACCACATTGCAAGATCTTCTCAGCTGTCTTTCTGGGGCCAAAATGCCCGCCACACGCTTGATCGTGGCAAAATGACAGCACACTCTTGAATTCCTCGTCAGGGACACACCGACGAATAATCTGGTCGGGACAGTACTTGAACAAATAGGGTTCGTCCCAGTAAAAGTGTTTTACTTAGGATAAGAAGCGAAGTCTGTCCTGTCTTGACCATTCAGTCGGTAGTAATCCCGTGGCCAAATAGTTCACAATATCTGCGAACCAGGGTTCGCAAGATACTGTCAAGAGCTGTTCATCCGGGAAAACGTCATTGATCGGAATTGGAAGCGAAGGCGAAGAAGGAAGTCGTGAGAGATGGTCGGCAACTACGTTTTCACATCCTCGTTTTTCCTTAATGACAAGGTCAAACTCTTGAAGCAAGAGAATCCAACGTATTAACCGAGATTTTGCATCTTTCTTCGCAAAAAGATGGCGCAGAGTAGAATGGTCTGTGTAGACAATGACTGGAGAGCCGATGAGGTAGGGCCTGAACTTCTCTAAAGCAAATACAACAGCTAAGAATTCCTTCTCAGTTGTTGTATAATTGAGTTGGGCGTCGTTCAGGGTTCGGCTCGCATAATAGATTACGTGCGGCATCTTGTTGATGTGTTGTCCAAGGACAACACCAATGGCAAAGTCGGATGCATCGCACATAATCTCAAATGGGTGCGTCCAGTCAGGAGAAGAAAGAACGGGAGCAGAAGTGAGTGAGCTTTTTAATGACTCGAACGCAGTCACACAGCTCGAGTTGAAGTCGAATGGCGTATCCTTGGCCAGTAAAAGAGTCATGGGCCTAGCAATCTTGCTAAAGTCCTTGATGAACCGTCTATAGAAACCGGCATGGCCAAGGAAGGCTCGAATATCTTTGACGCATCGGGGAGGAGGTAGATTGGAAATGACCTCAATCTTTGCTTTGTCAACCTCTATGCCATTTTGCGAGATGATATGTCCTAAGACAATACCTTCGCGTACCATGAAGTGGCACTTCTCCCAATTCAAAGTGAGATTCTTGTCCTTACATCGGGTAAGGACAGCGTCAAGATGCAGCAAACACTCGTTGAAGGAATCGCCGAAGATGGAGAAATCATCCATGAAGATCTCCACAAATTTTTCCACTATGTCTGAGAAGATTCCCATCATACACCGCTGGAAGGTAGCGGGTGCATTGCATAACCCAAAAGGCATGCGACGATATGCAAACGTGCCGAAAGGACAAGTGAATGTGGTCTTGTCCTGGTCTTTTTCGGCGATGGGAATCTGATTATAGCCGGAGTAGCCATCAAGAAAGCAGTAGTACTCGTGTCCGGCCAATCGTTCAAGCATTTGGTCAATGAAAGGTAGAAGAAAGTGGTCCTTCCGCGTTGCGGCGTTGAGTTTTCTGTAATCGATGCATACTCGCCACCCAGTTTGGGTGCGAGTAGGGATTAACTCGTTCGCCTCGTTAGTGATGACCGTTATACCTGATTTCTTGGGGACAACGTGAATGGGGCTAACCCACTGGCTATCAGAGGTAGGGTAAATGATACCACTATCCAGACATTTTACGATCTCCTTCTTCACAGCCTCTTTCATGACTGGATTGAGACGTCTTTGTGGATCCCGGGCTGGTTTGGCATCATCCATCAGATGAATATGATGCTCAACAATCAAGGGACTAATCCCCTTGATGTCCGCCATGGACCAGCCAAAAGCTTGCCTGTTGCTGTGCAAGACCGCGAGAAGGGCTTTCTCTTGCTCTGGAGCTAGAGAAGCCGAGATGA
Organism: Agapanthus africanus; assembly: GCA_030015575.1. Taxonomy (NCBI): domain Eukaryota; kingdom Viridiplantae; phylum Streptophyta; class Magnoliopsida; order Asparagales; family Amaryllidaceae; genus Agapanthus; species Agapanthus africanus. The sequence continues at coordinate 165,770,943 of CM057349.1, forward strand.
TGACAGGGAGGGTCTCGTTCTCACCTAAGTAAGCGTACTTAAGGTGAGACGGCAAAGGCTTGAGTTCGAGCGTTGGAGGTGAAACGATGGAAGGCAAGATTGGTGAAGCGGTCTCGAACTCAAAAGATTCCAGCAAAGGTTCGAAACGAGTATAAGCGACCGAGTCGGATGGTTCAGGTAACTCATCCGGAAATTCGAAGGATTCAAACTCGGGTTGCGAGCGGCTAAGGTCATTCAAGAACGTGAAACACTCGTAGTCGTTGTCGGGCGCAGAAACAGCAGCAGGTTCGAGGAGGAACGCACTAGTGGCGTTAAGGTTAGCATGATCGAACAGAAACTCCTCGAATTCACACTCTTCAGGGGTGATCTCCTGGATCGAGCAGACGTCCAGTATATGAGCATTAGGTTCGGAGGGCTGATTCCCCAACCTAAAAATGTTGAGTTCAATTGTCATGTTTCCAAAAGAGAGGTTCATCGAACCATTGCGACAATTGATCACAGCATTTGAGGTTGCAAGGAATGGGCGACCGAGTATCACCGGAATTTGATTCCGGGGGTTAGCTACAGGCTATGTGTCTAATACAATGAAGTCAACGGGGAATATGAAGTCCCCAACTTTGATTAACACATCCTCTAGCTCACCCCTAGGATGGGTGATCAATCGGTCGGCCATTTGGAGAGTACAGTGTGTGGGTTTCAGCTCTCCTACGCCTAATTGCTCGTATACTGAGTACGGAAGCAGGTTAACACTGGCACCAAGATCTAATAGTGCGCGGTTGATGTTCTTATCCCCAATGGTAATAGAAATCGTAGGACAGCCAGGGTCCTTCCGTTTTTGTGGTAAAGATTGGGTAAGAGCATCACTCACAACACTAGCCAAGAAAACTTTCTTTGGTACCTGAGACTTCCTCTTTTTCATGCACAAGTCCTTTAAGATTTTCGCGTAGGATGGGACTTGTTGGACGGCATCTAAAAGAGGAATGTTAATGTTAACCTGCTTAAATAACTCCAGAATCTTCTCCATTTGAGGATTTTGTTTATTAGACCTTAACCGGTTTGGAAATGGGACGTTTTTAAAATTGGTTGAGTCTAATGCTTGTGGAGGAGATTGTGGAGTTGGAACGGATCCCAGAACAGGTGTTTTCGTGGAGTGAGAAGCGGGTCCATTCAGAGCAGAAGAAGAAGAAGAAGGAGGAGAGCCTTTTGAAGAATGGAGAATAGGCTCAGAAGACGAAGAAGCAGGAGAAGAAGAAGAAGAAGAAGAAGAAGCAGCGGCCGGGGTGTCATCGTTGATCCGTGTGCCAATGTTGTTTTGCAGCATCCTTCCCGATCTCAATGTGGTCACGGCACTCACATTATGGTTCTGTTGTTCAAGAGCAACATGTACATTCTGTGGGTGACCGGGATTTGGGAGTAGCTGGGACGGGAGCTTCCCCTTTTCTCGCTCGCTTAAGGCCGCATTCAGTTGTGCAATCTGGGCCTCGATGGTCTTGATGCTTTGCCCGTGAGCGGCAGTGTGTTGCACTAAGGACTGAATGGAAGACTGGATGTTGGCAGTGGATTGTGTCGATTGTTTAACGAACGCCTCCAGACTTCGTTCGAGCGAGGAAACCTTATCGTTGTTTGACGGAACAAAGTTGTTTGGTGGAAAAGAATTGTTGGGTGCAAAGTTGTTCGTCTGATTTTGAAAAGGTTGGGGTTGGAAGGGCTACTGAAATTGATGTTGAGTTTGTTGTTGCGCTTGTTGTTGCGGCGGAGGGGGCCTTTGGAAATTTTTGCCTTGGAATTGATTCTGATTCTGATTCCAGGCGAAATTGGGGTGGTTCCTCCAACCGGGATTGTAGGTGGAAGAGTATGGATCATTCCTCGGTCTTTGCTAAAATGCAGCATTAACCTGATCCTGTCCTTGCGATGGTGGATTGTAAGGACACTCTTCGGTTAAGTGAAAAGGATCGGAACAACAAGCGCAGATGGTACGAAGGGGAAGAACAAGGGCAGGAGCAGGAGAAGAAAATTTGCTCTCTATGGCTTCAAGCTTTCTCGTTATTGCAGCCATTTCAGCTTTCATCGCAATAGAGACGTCAAGTTGGTGAATTCCTACCCTAGACTGACCAGTAGAAGTGGAGGAAGAAGAAGAAGAAGTCGGTCTGGTGCTCTCCCATTGTAGCGTTTGCTCCGCAAGGTCGTCAAAGAATTGCCACGCTTCCTCGTCAGATTTTGATAGGAAGTGGTCCTGACAGATGGTTTCCAACAACTGCTTCGTTGCTGGGTTCAGGCCCTCGTATAAGGTTTGGCAAAGTTGCCATTTTTCTATACCGCGGTGAGGACACTGGACAAGAAGGTCTTTGTACCGGTCAAAGCACTTCCAGAAGGGTTCAGAAGGAAGCTGAGAGAATTGGTTGGTTTCATTGCGAATCCTTGCGGTTTTATGATTCGGATAGAACTTTTTGAGAAACGCTATAACAAACTCATCCCAACTGGTTATGGAGTAGGAAGCGGTGCTATACAGCCATTTTTCAGCAAGATCGCATAAAGTGAACGGAATGACCCGTAGACGTATAGCATCGTCCGACAGTTGGGTAGTTTTCATCATGGCACAAACGTTTTGAAATTTATTGATGAAGATATATGCATCTTCAGATTCAAGCCCATGAAAGCGTGGAAGCATGTTGATGAAGTGGGGCTTAATTTCAAAATTATCCCCATTGGCCGGTGGCAGAGAAAGGCAGGTGGGAAGTGCAGAACGGGTGGGATAGAAACGATCCTGGAGCGCGATTCGCTGCGGCGCTACAACAGGCGGTGGTGGTGGATTATTGGTCTCCGTAGGAGGTGGAGCCAATCCAGGGGTAGTCAAAGAGATGTTCGGATTAAATCCTGACATCGCGGAAGAAGAGGTTGGTGATGGTGAAGGTGAAGATGTATGAACAAAATTCCGGTCAACGTCGGAGTTGGCCGGCAAAGGTAAAGGTGAAAGAGGAGTGGACGGAGTTTCGACGTCTGAGTCGATCGCGTAGTCGGTAGCGACTAACGTAACGCGGACTAGGCGGACACTAGTGTCCCGAGTCCAAGCGGACATACACTAAACGAGTTTAGTATAGTCAAAGCGGAGAAGGTGAGGGTAAAAAAACGTCAATGGAGAAAGGTGATGGGTGAAAATGGATTTTGGCGACAAAGGGCAAGTTTTTATAAAAGTTTTTGATTTTTTCCTTTTTTTTAATTTTATTTTTAGAAAGAGCTTTACAGAAATATGTACGGACTTACGGCTTTAAGCAATCACAAACAAGATATGCACAATCACACCTAGATCTAGGGTCACCTAGGTCTGCTAGACAGCTCCTAACTGTTCCAGAGGGCTAGAAATATGACCTCAAACCGCCTCTTCTCCGTCTAATGCGGCCAGATAAGTGCCAGGTAAGTGGGAGGTTTTCCAACGCTTTCGCGAAGTTCCTTAATTAAATAACCACTTGCCTTCGTCACACTTGCCTAGGCACCGCAAAAGTCGGATAGGATAAACGGCTGATGCCTGTAACTAGTCCTCTGTGCTATTGAGCGCGAAGTCCTTAGGGCTGAGTCTAGTATTTTTTAATTAATAATGGTCAATGCATATGCTTTTTGTGATTTCTGGGGTCCTGGGAAGGGTGATGAAATCCCCACCCAATCTGAATTGGTTTCAAGCCCCTTAAGTCCGTATTAATGAATGCAAAGCGGTAACAAATTAACTGCAAACAATTTTTATTTTTAGCGCGGCACAAAGAATCCTGCACAAGAACAGTTTATTGGAAGGGGGAAGAGAATTTGCGCAAAGAATGCTGCAGAAAACACAGTTTATTGGAGTCCAGAGGAGTGGGGGGAAGAAAAGGAGGACTTACAGAGATTTTTGCACCCTGAAGGAGCCCAAACGGCCGTAGTTCCACGGCCTAAGCTTGCTTATGCCGCGGTTCCGCGGCAGTAATAGGGAGTTGGGCTTCTGAAATTTTTGGGTGTGCTCTGTTGGGTGTCCTCTGCTTGTCTGGATGTGCTGAATTTTGACTTGCTTACTGTATCTGCTCCAGATTTTTACAGTAGACCGTTTGCTTCGTTTTGATCCGTCGCGGTGTAGCCGCGAAATGTGGGTCTATCTTCCCACGTCTTTGGCACTGAACTTGAACTCCGTATATCCCACTTCTTTGGCATTGAACTCGAACTTCGTATTATCCTGCACACTTGCACAAAAACTAATCAAAAATAACAAAATGGTTTTTTTTTTTTACAATGTATATTTTTTGGTTTTGTTTTTCGGTTAGATTTATATTCACAAGTTAACCCGAAATTACACAAAGAAATAAACTACCGTCTCTTCGGCAACGGCGCCATTTGATTGGTAGAGATTCTGCGTGTTCAAGTTTAGTTAATTACCGCAATCAAAACGGTTTCGCTTGTAGCTAGCCGGTTGAGTACGGGTCGTCCGCAGGGAGATGGGAATCTTTTTCTATGTGCTTTAACGAGTTAAGTCCAATTTACCAGATTTGTTTGTGATTATCTAAGTGTTAAAATGATATGTAAAGAGAGCTTGTTAGGGTTAGGATTAGGTTAGTTTGAGTTAGGAGTCGCTCACTTCTTTCGTTGCCACTCTTAATATCGGTGTTACGGTAATCGGCAACAATGGGGATTAGCACGACTAGGAAGGAACTTGCGAGTATAAGCTAGGCTTTCCAACGCTTAAGTTCTTCCTTTTGGTGCTTGTCCGTCCGTTCTTGGCTCTTAACCATAACCTCCGGTTAATTCAACCACAACTGGTCTCACTACGGAATCACCGCTATCATGTAGGATAGGGTGCCGTAAGGAGCGGATTGTGGTTCAATTAACGGGAGTCGATTTAAGATGTTGGGCAAGGAAAGAGTGAGAGAGATTTCCTTCTCTCAAACTTCCCTTATCCTACCCTAACAAGTATGGAAACTCCTCACACATCATAATGAAAAGAAAATAAAACAAAGAGGAAGATAGAAAGAAAGAGATTAGAAGATAACAACTAGCTATTTGCGACCTCACCTTGGCAAGGATCAAGCGTAAGCATCATGGTTGTTTTAAGGATAAAGAAAAAGAGAAAGAAAGAAACAACAAGAAATAACAACAACTACTTAACAAATGAAAATTACAAGCATTAATAAGAGAACAAGACAAGTATAATAACAAAAGGAACTTCTTTATTCATCATTCTTCACTCACAAAAGCTCACTACAAGTTTTTCAATGGAGATGAGATGAGAAGAGGAAGAAGAACAAGTATTCTAAAACCTAGAAAAAATACAAGATTATGCACCCTTGGCTTCACAAGGTTCTGGGCTATTTATAGGCAGGGAAATGGAAATCTAGGGCAAAATTCTGCATGTACATAGAAAGACCAAAATACCCTTGAAGTATCTTCGGCCGACAAGGCCGTACGGCCACGGTTCCGCAGCCTAAGCATGCTTAGGCCGTGGTTCCGCGGCCTAATAGAGGAGTTGGGCCCTCCGGTTTCTCTTGCTTCCCTGGTCTACTGTCCCCTTTTGTCTGGTACATGTTTTTTTCCTGATAATATTTCCACATTTCTTCCAGAATTCTAGTGGATCAAAAGGTGATTGGACATGGATCTTTTGTAATGATTTTCTCGAGCTCCGTATAGATTTCTTGGATCTTGTGTTGCCATTGAGCCTTGTGCATGAAAATGACATTGATTTGCCATTTTGTCTCTTAAACTGGTGTGTGGCAACAGACGGATAAAGAGCGGAGATCCGTGTTTTATCTGTGGTTGGCAGGAACCCGGGTTTTGTCGTGTTCTTCCATGAATTTCACCATTTTAGAGCCGAGAACCTGTATCCTGCAATTGACTAGCAAACACGGCTCAAGAGTACCTACCGATATGCAGTGTGATAAAAATTGGGCGGTATGAAAATGCAAAAATCTGATATGAACAGCTATTCGCCGCACTCGTAGGGGGTATAGGATGGCCCAAGGTGGGGTGCTCAAGTTACCGGATTCCGTGAAGTGCTGGATGGTCCATTCACGATGCTGAAGGGGGCTGCCTCGCTTCTGGTTTTAGCGGGTAACTTGCCGCACTCGTAGGGGTCTAGGTTTTCATTGCACAGGCTATCCACACGACCAGGGGAACGTCGGATTTTCATTTTTGGCTCTATAAAACCAGGGGATCCCAGATTATCTGTATTGTTCTGTGATACTTATTACTTTTCTGTGATGTTGCATTTATCATGCCTGGAGCGATTATTATATATTGATATATATACTAGTAGATGTTGTATATGTTTTACACCCGCGCTAGTCCAATCCCCGCTCTGTCGTTAGTTAAGTAACCTAACGGGTGATGATGGGACCCAGTGGCGAATGCGGATGGCATATACATACATTTTATTTTCGTTCTTTATTGGTGTGATTAATTGATGGGACTGCGTTGATTCAGATCAATGCAAGGAAAACAGACCTATACAGATGTTGATGGAACAATTTTCAAAAAGCTGTTATTGTAAGGACGTTCTCTTTTGTTTTGCACAGTGGTATTCAGTTTAGAATATCCAGCACCTCATTCGACGAGGCAAGGGCCGAGATCCCTTCACCGGGAGTGACCCCTTGGATAGAGGTTTGCGTCAGGGCAATAACTTCACTATAGCCGATTACTTTTGCTTTGCATCATGGTATTTAGTTGGAATATCCTGCACCTCATTCTACGGGAAAAGAGCCTAGATCCCTTCACCGGGAGTGACCTCTTTAGCAAAGGTTTTCGCCACTATATTTTTATAAAAGGCTATGCAGTTCCTTCAATGATATAAAGTTCATTAAGCTAAAGGTTTTTCGCCAAAAACCTAGCCGTAGCCCTCTGTCATTTGTTACGAGCATTATTTAGTATTCGTGCTGCATTTATTGACCTAGTCAAGGCGTAGTGTTCGGTAGCTAAGTGGTGCTTGTTTGTTGCATAAATGGGATTGGTTAGGACAGTCGTGCAGCCTTATTAACCTAGTCAAGGGCACGTATGGGTGGGTTTAATGCAATCCAGGATAATGACGGGTTGAACTTGACTAGCGGTTTATGGTTTGTTGACCTAGTCAAGGTTATAAGCCGCTTGGGGTAAAAAAAATCACATCGGGAGTTTCTAAAGAAACTGAAACTTGCCAGGCATGCGCATACCATCCGGAGTGTGATAACGTGAGTGGATTCTGTCATGTTATCATGCGATGATAGTTGGATCCCGATTCCTACTGATGAGTTGGTTTACTCCTCGGGTGATCCCGACTAATTCTTTTTTCAGGTTTGGAGGAGAATTTAAGGATACAGTGGGAGGTTTCCTAATTAAATAAAGTGATAACCATTCTGATCTAGGTTAGAGTGCATGCAGAGTGTTTCTTTTATCTCTCTCTTTGGCTGCGGCCATGACCCGGCCCTAGACTATGACTCAGTAACCAAGTTAACCGAACTTTCTTAAAACACTGGCTTTTGGATTGTCTGAGTTGCATACATCATTACCACTCCTTCTTTTACCCTTTGTATTTCTCCAGAACACCTCGTATTACTACGAACGTCCACTACTATTGGATAAATCCATCGTATGGTTATATACGAACTCGAAGGAACTTGTTCCAGATTCGAGGATGGATTCTGGTTCTGGAGAGATTGAATAGGACTATTCAGTTGTCGTTTCTTTTTACCTTCTCTCAGGTTATGAGGGTTCCTAGGATTAGGGGAGAGTACACCTATTACGCTTATTGGATAGTCTTCTTCCAAACCATAGGCAGGTGCCGAAAGGTAGGGAATGAAGAAAACCAATTAGCCTAACGGTGGTGTACAGAAGGTAATAAGTAAAGACAAATAAAGGGATTAGAAATAGAGCAAAGTAAATTGCGACTGCTATTCACGACCAAACCAAGTATTTCATCGCCACTCCTACTTCACCTTTGTATTTCTCCAGAACACCCCGTATCACTACGAAGATCCACAGTTATTTGGATAATCCATCGTATGGTTATATACGAACTCGATGGAACTTGTTCCATTTCGGGGATGGATTCTGGTTTAGGAGAAATAGAATAAGGGTTTATTCAGTTGTCTTTTATCATCACCTTCTTTCAAGTTGTGAGTACTCCTAGGATTAGGAGAGCACACCTATTATGCTTATTGGATGGTCTTCTTCCAAGCCATAGGCTGGTGCCGAACGGTATGGAAGGAAGAAAACCATTAAGCCTAATGATGGTGTACAGAAGGTAACGACTAAAGACAAATAAAGGGATTTGGAGAGATGGCAGAGGGAATATACGGTTATAGTCATGAATCTGGATAATGGAAGAAGCATTACTAGGAATACCCGGATATCTCTTCGAAACATATTCATGTTTTAGTTTCACTGTGTATTGTTAATTGTAAACTGATTTCCCAATTGGACCCTTGCTCCAGGGTATGTATTTACCAGGTATGATTCTCACATCTGTATGGTCTTACAGATGATGAGTGGGAGTAAGTTATTGGGAATTTGGTGATCATCCTCATTATATCGGAATTCATTGTAATTGGTGATATTTGAGGAAATCGCCTGGGTACAGTTTTCAACCTACGACGCACAGGGTTTGAGTTATTAAACTCAGGGGACTTATAAAGAGTATTGTATGTTGTTCAGTGTCCATTAGGACAAAGGGGTTGGTCCTCATACTTTATTCTGTTTACTTATGACTTCTCTATTTTTAGACATGTGTTTCGTAGAAATACAAGGTCCAAGTTTGAGAAGTTATAGGTATAAGAATAAAATAGAGAACCAGGTGTAGCAAGTATCGGGATTCTTCAAGGTGATCGAAGATGTAGATACTTGTGTATGGTATTAAGTTGATAGTAATTTTTTAGAGAAATTGCTTCTCTTTCAGGTTACTCATAATTGGATGAACTCCTAAGTTGAGTGATGCTGATCTGCCTCTCTCCATTTAGTTGACATGCATTGGAGACAGCTGCATGATTTGAATCTGGTTCCAGTTAAATCTGTGCCTCTGTTTCTATATTGTATATAGAATGGATCATATCATAACGATGTTAAGGTATATGGAGTTGTCCGGCTTATGTTTAAAACCAGACTCTGGATAACTCAAGGCATGTTTCTGTAATGGCAGTTTGTGGGTTGACCTGGGTTTTGACGAGGGTTGACTTTCTACCATCTGGAAGATCAATAGTGATATTGTCCTTGAATCGCCACAGTTTTTGTAAAATGGATTTTTTCAGAAAACAGTAGTGGGAGTATGGTAGAACTGGAAGAGATTCCAGAACCGCAAACGATTATGGAAAATTTAATAGGACCTAAAGATCCAATCAGATTTGACATTTCATTAGCCACTCTTCAGATATAGTAGGTAACCTCACACACCCGAGAGGTACTCCAGTAGCCTCAAAGACGGTGACAGGGAGGTTCTTGTTTACCCAGACTTGCCATTACTGTTGTTCCAGACTATGAGACCCTGCAAGAGGATAAGTATAGCGTCGTTCTAAACTAGTTTTAGAAGTGCACGTGTATATTATTCTGCCAGAGGGTTTTCGTAGTCAGTGGGAGCAGCGGAAGCATAGTGGACAAGTAGCTTATGTCTATTTATAGACTAAAACAGATATATCAGAGATAGATCATCTATTTTTGATGTAATAGTCATAGGCATTGACTTCATCAGAATAGGGGATGGATCTGTTAAGAAAGTAGTAGGGTGTGATGTCCTGGTATTTGGATGACATGCACAGAGTAGGAAGTAAAATTCCTATACTACGATCGGTTATATTGTGGTTGTCACACAGTGTTTTCTCCTCATAGGATATGGATATTATATCAGATATTTTGGTTACTAGATCTATTGTTTTAGATCTAGATTTAGGTAGTTTTCTAATCTGGGTACTTAGACAGCATTCTAAAGGTATTTAGAATGGACGACTCCTGGCATGGTGGTGTACCAGCAGGAGATGGAGTCACCCTCTCTAAAGGTGTCTTTTAGACTAAAGGGGAGAGGGATGTGCATGATTGGCAGATCACTTGCTTAGGCAATTGAGTTGATCATGAGATGTCAAGTACCACACCAGGTGTTGTTTTTGCACTAGATGCAATAAGTTGATATTGATCCAATCCTGGAGAAACGTTCGGAAGCAGTTTTTTGAACATAAGTGGATGTTCTAGGAATTTGATAACGGCAGCCTCTTTCGGGAGACGGTTATCATTCTAGGCTTCCAAGGTGACCCGGTTGACAAAGTGACTGTCAGAGTTACAGTTTTCTCTCTGACGAGGGGCAGTAGTTTGGACAGGTGGTCCAAGCGGATACTGAGGAAGGCATGGCGTAGGATACTGATTAAGTTCAGTTGACGATACAGTCTAAGAAGTTTAGATTTGGAGTTCATTCGTGAACTAGGTCCCATCAGATATCCAGACATATTCATAGACAGCTATTTCTCAATTCGGGAGATCGTTTCCTCCGCGAACTTGAGATTAAGAGAGACATAGAATGAAACATCAGAGCGAATCCACTCACTGAGGCTATTTCTCGAACACAATAGTTTTACAAACAAGCTTTGTGAGACTGATCAGTAGAGGAGTTGGGTGTTCGGTATCACACGGGCTGTGAGTATGCGACATCGCAATAATTAGCCTTGAGTGCAAGTGTGAGATTGTTGGATATAGTGCCCTCAAAGTCAATTATTGGATCACAGACACGTGATTGCAATGATTGAGGGAGGACCTATACCGGTAGGACAGTCTTACTCGAGATGATAGTATGCTATCTGGTTTATCTTTTTCATCATGTACTGTTTTAGGTGACATGATATGTATCATTATTACACGTTGATAGAGCCCATAGGATTCTTGCTTGACTACCAACAGTATGATGGCGATCATATACGTGAGAGTTGGGTAGTCTATAAGAACATCCTTAAATATGGTCCCTAGTCACGGGAGTTTCGAGATAGGGCATCGATACTCTAGAGTAGACTAGTGTATACAGTCGAGACCCCGACGAGGGGCGGTGGCTGGTCTCACAAGCCATTGGTGTCAGTTGGTTCACCTAAGATGTATACAGGTGCTCATTGGGTTATGAGTACACAGGACACGATTCGCCGGGAATATGCTAGCTGGTTATTAAAACCCGTCGTCAGATAGCAATTCCCAGGTGACATGTGTACAGATTAGTCTATCGACCTGAGATCGTCATTTGTCTCATGTGAGTTCCTACTGTGCTTTGATTATTACCCAACCACGGCTCAAAGGAGTCATGCAAATAGGTTTTAGTTGGGTACAGTCCCGAGCCACATGGAGGCAGTGAGCGGATCAGCAGGGGATTCTTCTCTCCCAACGTTGGGAGTGAGATCGTGCTGTGTCTGGAGAGCCATTACACAAAATCCATGGCAATGGTAAGCGAGATTTACTGGTAGGTATTCCAGTAGTATCTAAGGGTGTTCTGGGCTACACTCCGACACGACTTATACTGCTATTAGGGGTCTGACGTTTACCAGCTCCCTAGGCCCGATATGCGATACTCATAGACGAACGGACTGGACTGTACGGATATTGTCACACATAGGGTCAGTAAGGTTCCAGGATGAGTTCGCTCATCGGACTCCCTTTCGCTCAGTACATGGGCAGCCGTTACGTATAGCTAGTTCCACTGACGGCTTGTGGTTAAACCCACTGCCAGAGTATTGACGAGTCTTTAGAGTCTCCCACAGAAAGTTTCCCAGTTTGGGCGAAACGTTGTAGAGGCCGTATGGTTTTATGGCAGGGTTCGAACATACGCGTGCACTTGTGCACGTGTCATGGTTCGGACAGATAATACTAGCGGGCTTTGGTTTAAGCCGGATCCTAGTATTATATTGTGTAGATTTTGTCTCATTGCATTTGTATTCAGCCGAAATACAAATACGGGTATGTATATACAGTTGCGGGATTATCCTGTAATTTATTACGGGATCGGTTTTTGAAGTTGCCAGTTTGTATCTTCCTTTTGGCCATTTTTCTTTCCACTTTCTTTGGCTGAAATTTGATGGAAGGGGGTTCTTTTTGCAAAAGCGCATTTAGTAAATGGAGGGTGTTTTCGTGGTGCCTGGGGCTCCATAACTGTGCAGCAAGCACAATGTTTCTTGATTGAGATTGATTCATTTGTGCATCATTGCTTGCATTTATTGTGATTGGATTGAAAAGGATTTTTGTTATGATATCTTTGCTTGTAGTCACCACTTGGTATGCCTATGGTTACCCCCTCCAAATGATTTCCAGAGAGCACAAAATTTCAGCCCCCACATTTTTCTAGCCGAAACTATATGATTGGGGTTGGGCTGATTTTGTGAAGAGAGAGATTCATTTTTGCAACAAGAAAATCCTTAGCACTTCTACAAGCTCATTTTCCATCTCCACTCCAAAAGGCAACTTCAATTAACCCTCATCCATTAGCTTGGGTGACTTGAGACAAAGGGTTCTACATTCACTCTACATCAACCTTGGACACATCGGCTAGCAAACTTCGTGTCCGAGTTGCCTCGGTTCAGAGGCGGAAGCCCGTATAAAGATTCGTTGATGTGGCACAGTTTTCGGCGAGGAGGAGATCGTAGATCGAGCGAGCTTCGTCGGTGCATCCTCCACATGCTAGGGGCAGAGCTTAAAGACCGAAGGACACGGATCGATCGGTATAATCTCTAAACCCCGTCTACAGTTTTCTAGTTTACGGTTAATGGAACGATCCGGGATTCGGATGCGGTTAGCGCCAGTTCGTAAAAAGTTTTTGTTCCGCATTTGGCCTCGGAAAGACGGCTGGGGCACTGCCGCAACCCAACAATATTTAGAATCCACAATAATTAGTTTTGTAAAAACTAATTAGTATTTTGTAAATCTAGCAATTTAGTCTCACTTGATCGGTTGTCGCGGGATTTTGATTCGGATCAAAACTCCGTCGCAATCTCGTATAGTACGCGAACACTCGGCTGGTAACACTACTCGATAGCCACGCCCCATAGCCCCGACCAAGTCACTGTAGGAGAACCCCGTAGCCAAAAGCATCCGTTCAGGTGCTCGCGGCCGCGGTGTTCCTCCTCAATGCACTTCATCGACGACATCGGGGGGGTGTCCGTCTACTAGTGTTTCCGACGAGCGTTCGATCAACTGTTGGGAATCTTGTTGAATTGCCCAACTGGATATTGATAAGTGTTTTCAATTTGAGACTAAAATGCCGGGTTTATAGCGTTAGGCATGAAATTCAGAATATGTGATATTCCGGGTTTATGATGTCTAAGGAATTTATACGGTTAGGCATGAAATACGAAGTATGTGATATTTCGGGTTTATGATGTCTACGGTGGTTGCGGATTCCAATTATTGTAGTTTTCACTTTCTTTTCTGCGACCGTAAGTGTAATATGTGGTGTATCGTCGGTTTCGTTGCTAAACATCAACGACAATTGGGATACGCATATTTACTTATGTTGATGACATGTGATGTTATGTGTTGCTGTAATATGTTATATTGGAACGTCGTGTTTGAATAGCCGGGGTTTTTTGCGTGAGATGAGGGTTTTTCATTTTCATTCATGTAAAAAATTGTATGCAATATTCTTTTATTGGGACACTTCCGGGTTGAGGATGATGTCACCATTGATGTATATTATTTACTTTTCCGTATTAGGATAGACCCAAGGTGGGGAGCACAAGTAACCAGGTTCTAGAGTCCAGTGGGAAACCATCTCGAGGAGTCGAGTCCTGGTGTCCTAACTCTAGAATTGGTAGGGTTGCTTGCCGCTCTTGTAGGGGTTTAGGGATGTGGGTTTGGCTATTCATCGCGACCGTGGAATCCGTGTTTTTTACTGGCTTGATTTAAAACACGGACCTCCTAGTATATCCAATATTTCATATGTTGACTTCTGTTGCAATGTTCTGTGATGAGATCATATTACTACCTGAGACGAATGCTTTATATTATATACATGATATATAATAAACGTTGCTTATGTTTTTCATCTGCGCTAGTCCTTCCCCCGCTCTGCCGTTAGTTAACTAACCTGACGGTGCATGACGGGACCCCGTGGCGAATGAGGATGGCATAAGCATACGTTGTATTTTCGTTTCTTTATCTGTGATGCTTAGAAAGCATAAATGATGGGACTTCATTAATGAGATTAATGAAAAGGAAAGAAACCCAATGATGTTGTGGAATCAAATTTTCAAAACTGGTAGCTCTAGTTCTTGCTTTGCATAGCGGTATTCCTTTATGAATATCCCGCACCTCATTCGACGAGGAAAGAGCCGAGATCCCTTCACCAGGAGTGACCTCTTTAGCAAAACCTAGCAGATGCTACACCCACTCAGTTCATTTTGAAAAACTCGATTTTAAAAAGCGGAGCTTGAACCACTCCTTTTCAAAATCACTCGATTCTACAACGATATCAAGTTCATTACGCAAAAGGTTTTCTTAAAAACCTGTCGTAGCCCTCCGTCATTTCAGATAAGTGCTATTTAGTATTCGTGCTATGTTTTTTGACCATAGCCAAGGCGTAGTGTGCGGTAGCTAATTAGTGCTTATCTGCAACCATATGATGCGATTGGATTAGGGTAGTTGTACGGCTTTGTTGGCCGTAGCCAAGGGTCATACGGGTGGGTTTAATTCAATCAGGAAATGACGGGTTGAACTTAGCTAACGCTTATGATTTGTTAACCATAAGGTCATAAGTTGCTAGGGGAAAAACATTATCGGCAGTTTCAAGTGTTGAAAAAGTTTCAATGAGATTGCATGCCTTCTATGAGATAGTCGGATCCCGATACCCACTGCGAGTAAGAGTTACTCCTGAGAGAGTTTTGCTCTTTACAATTAGCCGATCAAGTAGGTGACTAGAAAGGTATTAACAGGGTTATGCCTCTGGGAAAACGAGGTTTATTTTTGTCACGACCCGAAAAGTACGGAACATGACCGGCACTTAGACTACGAAACGTCTCGAGGCGTACGTAATCTAAGTAAGCCAAAACCCAGAAATCCAAACCAAGCAAAGCGGTAGAGTGAAGGAAAAACCAATTTTAAATCAAGAAATTTAACAACATAAGCCGAAGTATGCATTTTTAAATCTCAAGTCTTTTCTGAAAATTTCGACAGAGTTTCCTTTGTAAAAATAGGTCCCGAACGGGGTACAACATGATAAATATATACATGAATGATAAAAGGCATCCCTAAGCGGGAGCTAGCTCTTCGTCAATCGACGGTCACAACCACGCAAGCAATATAATATACAACGCCGGAGGGCGAGGATCAAAATTGAAAAGGAAACTCAAAACAACATGAAATCCATAATAGTACAACGCACGACTCTAAGGTCGAAAGAATAAACAACTCTAGTCTCTAAGTCTGAAATAAATACATGTCTTGTTGATGGAGTTTCTAGATACAACTGAATAAAATAAGTACAATGGTGGTCATGATGCAAGTGAACCCACCAACCAAAGCAAATCACCCGGAATGGAAGCAGTGTGCCAGCAAAGCCGTAACGAAACCGGTACGGCAAAACCTGCAAGAAACTGTGACACAACGGGAGTGAGTTGCCAACTCGTGAGTAGAAAACATCACAGAGCAGAATCGTATGTATGACTCATCCTAGGTCAATACGATCAAATATATATATATATATATATATAAACCTCAAATGATAAAGTCTGAAGCATAAAAGGGTGACAAGGGTAAACATCTATACATAAGTGTAATCCCATGTGCTCGTGTCAGTGCCTCAGGTAGCAATATATCATATGTATGAGGTATGAATGCATGAAAACAGAATACATGTAAATGAAGAAACTGCTTTCATAATTTAGTGAGATTTCTGTATTTTTAAAACGAGGTATCATCAATGAAATCAACATAATCAGTGTCTAGCATCGACACAAAACATAAATCCCAATATCTCAATATCTCAGGCTCCGGCTATCCGGACTGGCCTGTATCATCAAATCTCAATACCTCAATGTCTCAAATCTCAAATCTAGGGCTCCGTCAGTCCTGATCGGCCAATATCATCAATCACACGACCACGAACGATATCCTCCAGATATCCGACGCGCCAGGTAAAATCACCGGTAGGCAGCCTGCCCCTGCCAGGCTCATCATCCTCCATGCAATCACTCTCGCCCCGGGATACCTTACCGGGTCCACCATGTACCCAAGACGGTTCATACGTCTCCTCGAATCGGGTCTCAAAATCCATCTTATAACCGAGAAAACATCATGGTGGATGACTCATACATCACGAGAAATCCGCACTTTTCATTTTAAAAAGAGAGAGAGCGAGAAGTTTATATATATTCTTGCGGTTTTCCCCAAAATCCAGGAAATCTCATGAAAATCCGAAATCCAATCATCAATAGCAAGTAAACAGTGAATATCAATATGCATGAAGTAGCAAGTAATAACTGCAATGTCTAAACTAGCATATAAAGACGAGTATGCTAATACCATGTCGAACTATCAATTCACAAGCTATGTCAATGAGTAATATTCTCTAAAGTGTACATACATGGCAATTACTGATGATGATGTGTGTGAGCCGGCAAGTAAGTGTATGTAGAACATACGCATCATCGGTAATGGTGCTGGTGTCCTGACAGCATGATTTCAATATTAACATATGAAAACACAATATAAGCATGCAATGCGATGCGAGCAGCAAAAATATGCGGGAGCTGAATATCAAATTCAATGATAACGAATCTGCATATGTCTAAGTATGAGTCATACAATTTTGCCATTTGAAATAATACGAATCGTGTGTTTAGAAAATAGGGACTACGGTGTTTTTAAGAAAATGTACGTCCTTTGAAATATCCGTAGAATCCCTTGGCCTGTCGTTAAAATACTCACGATTCGTTAGTTTTGAAATAGGTATGACTCAAGTCTAATCTATCAATCACAAGTAACTACAGGCTGATCGAAAGGTAAGGAAACCGCCTAACATCTAAGTCGATATATATATATATATATATTAGTCGGTGATCCCGCCTCAATAGTATCCCATTCGATACCCTAATATAATATGACATCCTTGAGTCAAGAGTGCGGATCTATCATTAATATATAGCTCGTACGGTAAATCCGTCGTACGGCATCCCAAATCTGGGTATGGGTCAAAATCACATCTATCTCATTTCTTATCTGGTATCTTCTTTATCATAAATCATAATCTAGGAGTACTGATCTACGTCTAGTATGATACTGATACCACATATGTATATGCATGCGTGTGTATGAAAACACAATGTCGAAAGGACCCGCTAAAACATCATGTCGTATCTCAAATACGAACCACATCACATCACCGATCTCACGGCCTCAAGCCCAATCTCATCGACTCATCTCCAATCCCAAGTACTATCCTCATCATCCAGTATATGTATATACACACACACACACACACACACATAGTCCCCTACCCATGTGTATATATACATATATACATATCCCCATATACGCACATGCAAATAAAAGTATGCAAGTGTGTGTGCGCGTGTGGGTGTAAACCTTTTCTAGGGTTCGTGACTAAGAAGCTATGCTCGTTTACTTCTAATTACCCTAAACTAAACCATGAACACATAATCATATCTTGATAATCATCCACGTATCATAAACCACATATATATCCATTTATATATCTAAGCTATACTACGAACTGCGGGGGTGCTATACGCCATCCACCCGACTTCCCCCGTAGATATATATCTACTCACATTGCTTCTTATGTGACGATGTCGATGTCGCCATTTTCATCTTCAACGTCTCGACATCACGTGGGGTACCTACACTGTTGGATATATGTATGCCCTAGAGGCCATTATATGTATAGTGGATGCTTGGACATGTATATATATATATATATATATTACTTTCTTGCTCGACATGATAGTATGCTATCTGGTTTACTTTATCTGACATGTTGATTTGATCATGTTTTTTTTTCATTTGCACATGTTGATAAAGCCCTCAGGATATTTGCTAGACTACTGTGACTATGATGCAGATCATACTAGTAGGGCACGTGTAGTTTATAAGCATATCCTAGAACTGTTCCTAGTCGTGGGCGTATCGAGACGGGGCATCGATATTCCAGAGTAGACTAGCGTATACCATTCTTATCCCATATGATAGGTGATGGATGTTCCCATATCCATCTGGTGAGGTGACACCAAAGAATGTATGCGGGTGCTCAATGGAGACTGGCTACACTGAACGGACTTACAGAGAACTCTTATGTGGTATTATATGTATCGTCGGATAGCAGTTCTCAGGTGAAACAGGTACAGGTTAGTATGTAAACCCAAGATCGTCATAGAGTCTTGTGTGTCCTCCCACTGTACTTTGATCTCCACCCTACTACGGCTCTACTGAGTCGTGCAAACAGGTGGTCTTTGGGTACAGTCCCGAGGCACATGGAGGCGATGAGCAATAGGAGGGGTTTCGTCTCTCCTGGTATTGGGAGTTGATGTTGTGCTATGCTCGATTGGATATAACAGGAAGTCCCTGGCCAGGGCTACTGAGATTTACTGATAAGTGTTTTCAGTAGTTTCTCGATCTGTTATGAGCCATACACCAGCATGACTTATTGAGTTATTGGGGTCGACGATACCATCCCTAGACTCGATATGCAACATATCTGACGAGGATACCGGACTGTACGGTAAGTGTTGCCAGATGGCTCGACGGGGGTTTTGACAGCTTTGCTGGTTTTCTTCTGATCGTTCAATACCCGGGTAGCCGTTACGTTTAGCTGACCGCTTGCGGCTTATGGGTGTTTGATATGATCATCACCCACTGTCGGCGTATTGACGAGTCTTAGATTCCCACACAGAAGTTTTCTAGCCCAGGCAAAAATATGTGGTGTGCATATGAGATATGCGCGGGACCCGATTGAATACGACTATATGATACCGTATGTTAATCGGGCGTTTTTCTATTGGTCAGGTCGTATGTGATATGACCGGATTGTTAAATCAATTGTTGATTTAACATTTTGACTTTTAGTTTTATTTTAATTCTTTAGTCAAACCCTTTTATTAAAGAGGAAGAATGCATGCATGTATGCACTGTTAGTTGTATGTATGCTCTAGAGGCCAGTATTGTACAGATGATGTATATTATATTGGATGCTTGGACATATATAGAGATGAATTTCTTGCTCGATATGATAGTATGCTATCTGGTTACTCTTTATCTTAACGTGTACACTTGTCTCTTTAAACTGTCTTATAGTTACATGTTGATAAAGCCCTTAGGATGTGTACTTGACTACCTGGACTATGATGCAGATCATACTAGTGGGGACATGGTAGTCCATAGGTACATCCTTTAAGGTCCCTAGTCATGGGTATATCGAGACGGGGCATCGATATACCAGAGTAGACTAGCGTATACGCTTCTCGACCCATGAGATGGGCGATGGATGATCCCATATCTATTGGTGTTTGACATCAGAGATGGTATACGGGTGCTCAGTGGAGACTGGGTACACTGGACGGACTCGCCGAGAACTCCCAGATGGTATTATACCTCACGTCAGATGGCAGTTCTCAGGTGACACTTGTACAGGTTAGTCTGTAGACCCGAGATCGTCAAAGAGTCTTGTGTGATTCCCACCGTGCTTTGATCTCCACCTTACCACGTCCATGAGGGCGTGCAAAACAGTGGTCTTTGGGTACGGTCCCGAGTCACATGGAGGCAATGAGCGATAGGAGGGGTTTCGTCTCTCCCGGTATTGGGGGTTGATGTTGCGCTGTGCTCGATTTGCCGTAACAGGGAAGTCCCTGGCCAGGGCTGATCAGAGATTTGCTGGTAAGTGTTACCAGTAGTTTCTCGACCCGTTATGAGCCTCACATCGGCACGATTTATCGGTTATTGGGGTCTGACGTATACCACCCCTAGACTTGATATGCGACATATCAGACGAACAGACCGGACTGTACGATAAGTGTTACTGGTTGGATTCACAGGAGTGTGAGCGGGCTAGCTCATCGATCTTCTGATCGCTCAATACCCGGATGGCCGTTACGTTTAGCAGACCGCTTGCGGCTTGTGGGTGCTTGATATGATCATCATCTGCTACCGGCGTATTGACGAGTCTTTAGAGTCCTACACAGAGGTTTCCTGGCTCAAGCGAAACGAAATAGGAGCGCATATGAGATATGTGCAGGACCGAGAATAATGCGTGTATGTGATACCGTATTTCATTCTCGCGATGGATGTATCGATTGGTTATATTCGATATAACCTAGATATCGAATCAAGGATTGATTCGATAAGCCGATACATAGGATACTAGTCGGTTATATGCGATATGACCGGATCGTTAAATCAAGTGTTGATTTAATGATTTAATGTATAATTATATATTTGATATATTACTTTGCATTAACTAGTATTGGTTCACTTTATATGGATTTTCTCACTTGATGTGCAAGAAGTATATGTGATATACTTTTGTGCACATTCTTGTATCATGTTTGATGATACTTGATAATGTGGTTAAGTGTAAAGGATTAAACCATGGTTAAATGATGATTAGGGTTTTGGTTTTTCATTTATTTATTTGTTTATTTATTTGGAAAGGATTTAGTTAAGAATTGTGGCTTATTTTGTTTCTATGTTGAAGCTTCTTGAAGCTTTGACAAAGTCCACCATCCTTATCTCATCCTTAACCCTAACCATTCCAACTAACCTTAGTTTAATCTCTACACTTGACCATGGTCAAGATATGATAAGTATTCATATTAGTTTCATTTTTAAAAAAAAGACTTATCATATTCTTTCTTCTTCTCCTTCTTTTTCTTCAAGAAAAGCTTAAGGTCCATCAATGGCAACTTGAGCTAAAGTGAGAGAAATCCAATTCTAAAGTGAACCCACCTCCTATTTCTTCACCCTCTACCTCTTGCCAAGTTGTTTTGGGTGTTTTCTTCATAAGTTTCACAACTTTGTGAAGTCGGAGCTTGAACTTGTGATGCCTCGACGTAGATCGTCTTTGACACGAAGCCGACGACCTAGCTCGCCCGTTTCTCCGATGAAGCCGACGATTGAGTTCGGGATTCATGATGGACAGCGAGAGGACACCCACGTGGAGCTAAGGAAGTGGAGAACCGGATCTACAAAGGTTGTAGTCTCTCTCCTTTAGTTAAAGTGTTAACTAGTTTCGTGTTTCGCCTAAATTTCTAGTTAACGATCCGTATTAGGGTTTCTCGGCACCCATAAAATTTGAAATTGGCATGGTTGATGCCTTGTGAGATTTCATTAGAGTGCCTAGGAACCCTACAGTGGTATCAGAGCCTAACTAGAGCCTTAGGCGAAGTCTAGACAGAGTTTGAAGTCCGATCGAACCCGAAACCGCATTTTTCCACGCTCTCTGGACTTTTTCTAAAAACTGGGATTTTTCCAAATTAAAAATACGCAGAAAACTCAGCAAGAAATTCTAAGAATTACGGCACAAAATTCAAGTCATGAACAGTGCAACCTGCGGCGGAACCGCGGCATAAGCCTCCTTAGGCAGCGGTTCCGCGGCAGGATGATGACGTCAGCACTTCTACTTTGCGCAGTAATTAATTATTTCAGAAGCTGAGTTTTATGGGTATTTTTAATATTTATTCCAGAGTTTTATTTTCTGGGGTGTTTTGGGGTTTTGATGTTTCGACCGGATTATCAAATTTCGTCTTTGTGTTTTTCTGGATGACTTTAGAATATGTTAAAAAGTTCGACCGGATATAAATACCCAACTTTTCCCCTGTCGGGAAATTTCCAAGTGTTGGATTTTTCCGTAGTTTAACGACGTTCTAAGTAGTGCAAGTAACGCGATGGACCCTCTAGAAGACAACAAACCTTAACTCGATTATGTGACCGTCTTGAACTGCCCTTTGAACCTTCGGATTTGGGGCAGTACGGCGTGCCACATGTGAGGCGTTGGCTTGACCCTTCTACGGCTGGACCGTTGGTACTGAGGCATGAAGTGAATGTCTTTGAACTTATTTCATGTGTTGATCGGTGTCGGGAAAAACTTGGGTATTCGACTGTTCGATCGGAAAGTTTAACATTTTCTGTTTATCTGGAATGTGATACAATAATTGGAATTCACAAACAGTTATGAGATAACTGAATGAATGTTATAAATCTAGCGGTTTAGTTTCACTTGATATTGAAAAGAGTTTTCGATAATGAGACTAAAATGTGGGGTTTATAACTGTTAGGCATGTGATGTCTAAGTATTTCATTTGATTAGGCATGTGATGTCTAAAGAGGTTGCGGATTCCAACTGTTGTAGTTTTACACTTTCTTTTCTGTGACCGTAAGTGTAGTATGTTCATATCGCCGATTTCGTTGCTATACGTCAACGACAATTGGGGTATGCATACTTACTTACGTTGATGACATGTGATGTTATGTGTTGCTGGATATGTTATATTGGATTGTCGTGTTTGAATAGCCGGGGTTTTTTATGTGAGATGAGTGTTTTTCATTTTCATTCATGTAAAAACTTGTATGTAATATTCTTTTATTTGGGGCACTTCCAGGTAGCGGAAGTCGTCACCTTTTGTATATTATTTTCTTTTCCGCATTAGGATAGACCCAAGGAGGGGAGCACAAGTAACCGGGTTCTGGGGTCCAGTGGGAGACTAACTCGAGGAGTCGAGTACGGGTCTCCTAACCCTAGAATTGGCAGGGTTGCTTGCCGCTCTCGTAGGAGTCTAGGGGTGTGGGATTGGCAATTCATCACGACCGTAGAATCCGTGTTTTATACTGGCTCGTATTGAAAACACGGACGTCCTAGTATATCCAATATTTCATATGTTTCTTCTGCTGCGATATCTGTGATGTGATCATGTGATGTTCTGTGATGGATACAGTATATAGTATATATGATATATTATATAGACGTTACTTATGTTTTACACCCGCACTAGCCCTGCCCTGCTCTGCCGTTAGTTACCTAACCTAACGGTGCACGAGGGGACATCGAGGCGAATGCGGATGGCATAAGTGTACGTCGTATTTATCTGTGATGTTTAGGTATTTAAATGATGGGACTTCATTAATATGATTAATGAAAGAAAAGAAACCTAAGATGTTGTAGAATCAAATTTTAAATAAAACAGGTAGCTACAGTTCTTGCTTTGCACAGCGGTATATGTGATATATCCTGCACCTTATTCGATGAGGAAAGGACCGAGATCCCTTCACCGGGAGTGACTCCTTTAGCAATAACTGGCAGATGCTACACACTCGGTTTGCTTTTGATAGCTTCTATAGTTTCTGCTTTGCACAGTGATATATATGATATATCCCGCACCTCATTCGACGAGGAAAGGGCCGACGATCCCTTCACCGGGAGTGACCCCTTTAGCAAAACTAGAAAAGCCTCAAAATCATTCCATTTCAAAACTTCATTTGATTCTACAATGATATCAAGTTCATTACGCAATAGGTTTTCAGAAAAACCTGTCATAGCCCTCCGTCATTTCAGATAAGTCCTGTTTAGTATTCGTGCTGCGTTTGTTGACCTTGTCAAGGCGCAGTGTGCGGTAGCTAACCAGTATTTATCTGCTTATGCATATGATGCAGATTGGGTTAGGGTAGTCGTACGGCCTTGTTGACCTTGTCAAGGGTCGTGCGGGTGGGTTTGATTCAATCAAGAAATGACGGGTTGAACTTGACTTGCGGTCTATGGTTTGTTGACCTTGTCAAGGTCATAGATCGTTCGGGGCAAAATATTATCGGGAATTTCAAGTGTTGAAATTTGCAATGAGATTGCATACCTTCTATGAGATAGTTGGATCCCGATACCCACTGCGAGTAAGAGTTACTCCTGGGAGAGTTTTACATATTACAATTAGCCGATCAAGTAGGTGTCTAGAAAGGTGTTAACGAGGTTACGCCTCTGGGAAAACGAGGTTTACATTAATTAGGTTCGTGCGAAAGCACGGGGGACCTCCCTCAAAGTACCGACACTGGCCTGGCTGAAAGATTGGCGAACTTGTAGTGTGTAATTAATCCCGGCTAGTCTTTCCTTTTAGGGTTTGGAGGAAGATTTGATAAAAAGCAGTGGGAGCCATCCTGATTAGATAAGATAATAACCAATCTGATCTTGCACGAGCATACGCTAAAGTGTTTTCTTCTCTCTCTCTCCAGGTAGCGACCATTTCATGCCCTAATGAAGATAATAATATGGATGTATTGACCGAACCCGCATGTTATATTGTGCTGGGGAACGTTGGTTCCGTTCATTCTTATAAGAGTTATAGGAATGAACAGGATATAGGGGAATACTAGGATTCCCATGCCACCCGAATGAAGAAAGTACATGTTGATGCATTTTTCTCGGGTGTGTTCGTTACTGAGAACTGTTTCTCCATTTGCTCTACGTCCTGGGTATTAGATACCGGGTCAGGATCCCATATATGTAATCAGTTACATGGGCTCAGGAAAGGTAGAGAACTTGGAGAAGGTGATAAAGACATTAGTGTTGGAAATGGTGCAATTGTTGTAGCTAAGACTGTCGGGGAATATCACCTTGCATTACCAACTGGTAATACATTGGTTCTGAACGAATGCTATTACATGCCGAACCTGATATGCCACATTATATCGGTTTCTTTATTAAGTAAAGAGGGATATAATTTTGTATTACAGGACAATGTTATGAACATTTTCCGTAACCAAAAGTTGGTTGGATCAGGCACGTTGTGCAATGGCATTTATGTTCTAAATCAATCAACAGTTCTAAGTATAACAAACACACACAAGAGGAAGAGTTCTAAACTGAACGAATCCTTCTTGTGGCATTATAGACTGGGTCACATCAATGCGACACGACTAGCTAAGTTGCATAAAGATGGATATTTGAAACCGTTCGAATTTTCATCTTATGACACTTGCCAATCCTGTCTCAAAGGAAAGATGACCAAAACTCCGTTTACGGGACACGGAGAAAGAGTTACCGAACTCTTGGGACTAATACATAGTGATGTATGCGGTCCCATATCTACACATGCCAGGGATGGTTCTTCGTACTTCATTACATTTACTGGCGATCTCTCTAGATTCGGATATGTGTTCCTGATGAAACACAAATCAGAAGCTTTTGAGAAATTTAGAGAATATAAACAAGAAGTAGAGAACCAAACGGGCAAAAGTATTAAGATCCTTCGATCTGATCGAGGAGGAGAATACTTAAGTAACGAATTCAGAGATTATCTAAAAGAGAATGGGATTCTCTCTCAGCTTACTCCTCCTTATACACCACAGCATAACGGTGTATCGGAGCGGAGAAATCGCACCCTATTAGATATGGTGCGCTCTATGATGAGTACAGCTGAGTTACCTATTTCCTTCTGGGGATATGCACTAGAGACTGCTGCATACCTACTGAATAGAGTTCCGACCAAATCAGTGCCTACCACTCCATATGAGATATGGAATGGCAAGAGACCATGTCTTAATTTTATTCAGATATGGGGTTGTCCGGCCTATGTTAAAACACAAAATCCGGACAAGCTCGAGGCAAGGTCTGTTCTATGTAAGTTTGTTGGATATCCCAAACATTCGCGAGGGTATATCTTCTACCACTCCGAGGAACAAAAAGTGTTTGTTTCTCGACATGCCACTTTCTTAGAAAAAAGTTTTCTTATGAAACAGACAAGTGGCATTGAGGTAGAACTGGAAGAGGTTCCAGCGACACAAACTATAACAGAAGACTTGGTAGAACCAGAGAATTTAGTAGAACTCGACGAACCCCAGCCTCTCCGCCGATCTAGTAGGGTTTCTCGTCCACCTGAGAGATACTACGGTTTTCTCATTGACGGTGGAAGCGAGGATTGCATCATGGAGGATGATGACCCAACTAGCTTCGAGCAGGCCATCACGAGTAGGGACTCAGTGAAATGGCTGGATGCAATGCGGTCCGAGATGGAATCCATGTATACCAACAAAGTATGGACTTTGGAAGTTGCTCCTGAAGGGGTAAAACCCATTGGGAGCAAGTGGATCTTCAAGAAAAAACTTGGTGTAGATAGGAAAGTGGAGACTTTCAAAGCTAGACTTGTAGCAAAAGGTTTTCGTCAAAGACCAGGTGTGGACTACGACGAAACCTTTTCTCCAGTGGCTATGCTTAAATCCATCCGGATCATGCTTGCCATCGCTGCATATCACGACTACGAAATCTGGCAAATGGATGTTAAGACCGCCTTTCTAAATGGTGATTTAGAAGAGTGTGTGTACATGACTCAGCCAGATGGCTTTGTAGATAGTGGGAGCAGCGGGAAGGTGTGCAAGCTGCTTAAATCCATTTATGGATTAAAGCAAGCATCGCGGAGTTGGAACATCTGCTTTGACGTCGTTATCAAAGAGTTTGATTTGGTCAAAAATCCAGATGAACCTTGTATCTACAAGAAGGTGGCAGAGAGTAAGGTTGTCTTCCTCGTATTGTACGTGGACGACATACTCTTGATAGGAAATGATATTCCTATGCTGCAATCGGTCAAGCTCTTCTTATCACAGAGATTCTCAATGAAACATCTTGGTGATGCCTCCTGCATATTGGGAATCAGGATCTATAGAGATAGATCCAAACGGATATTGGGATTGTCCCAATCCAGGTATATTGACACCATACTAAAGAGGTTTAGTATGGAAGAATCCAAGCGTGGGAACTTACCCACGATCTCTGGAGTCACTCTCTCCAAAGAGATGTCTCCCAAGACTGATTTGGAG
The DNA here is from genome assembly GCA_030015575.1 of Agapanthus africanus. Classification (NCBI taxonomy): domain Eukaryota; kingdom Viridiplantae; phylum Streptophyta; class Magnoliopsida; order Asparagales; family Amaryllidaceae; genus Agapanthus; species Agapanthus africanus. The sequence goes on from CM057349.1 coordinate 165,797,670, forward strand.
AGAGCTCGCATACAAGGGATACCCTATGCTTCGGCTGTAGGCTCTATCATGTATACGATGCTATGTACCAGACCCGATGTTGCATACTCACTAAGTGTAGTGAGCAGGTATCAAGCTGATCCTGGAGAGAGTCACTGGACAGCTGTGAAGAGCATTCTCAAGTACTTACGAAGGACTAAGGAGATGCTCTTGGTGTATGGTAGTGGAGAACTCCAAGTGGAGTCCTTTACCGATTCCAGCTTCCAGAGTGATAAGGACGACTCTAAGTCGCAGTCGGGTTTTGTATTTACTCTTTACGGAGGGGCGGTTAGCTGGAAGAGTTCCAAGTAGGAAACCGTGGCAGACTCGACGATGGAGGCTGAATACATCGCTGCCAACGATGCTGCTAAAGAAGCTGTTTGGATCAAGAAGTTCATTACTGAACTTGGTGTGGTTCCATCCATTGAGCATCCAATACCTTTGTATTGCGATAACAATGGAGCAGTGGCTTTGGCCAAGGAACCCAGGTCCCATCAGCGATCCAGGCATATTCTGAGGCGGTATCACCTGATCCGGGAGATAGTTGATCGCCGGGAGATCGAGGTCAGGAGGGTTGACACGAAAAACAACACGGCGGATCCACTCATGAAGGCCATTCCCCAGATACAGTTTGAGAGACTCTTCGGGATGCTCGGTATGCGATACTACAGCAGTTGGCCCTAGTGCAAGTGGGAGATTGTTAGTTGTATGTATGCCCTAGAGGCCAGTATTGTACAGATGATGTATATTATATTGCATGCTTGGACATATATAGAGATGACTTTCTTGCTCGATATGATAGTATGCTATCTGGTTACTCTTTATCTTAACGTGTACACTTGTCTCTTTAAACTGTCTTATAGTTACATGTTGATAAAGCCCTTAGGATGTGTACTTGACTACCTGGACTATGATGCAGATCATACTAGTGGGGACATGGTAGTCCATAGGTACATCCTTTAAGGTCCCTAGTCGTGGGTATATCGAGACGGGGCATCGATATACCAGAGTAGACTAGCGTATACGCTTCTCGACCCATGAGATGGGCGATGGATGATCCCATATCTATTGGTGTTTGACATCAGAGATGGTATACGGGTGCTCAGTGGAGACTGGGTACACTGGATGGACTTGCCGAGAACTCCCAAATGGTATTATACCTCACGTCAGATGGCAGTTCTCAGGTGACACTTGTACAGGTTAGTCTGTAGACCCGAGATCGTCATAGAGTCTTGTGTGATTCCCACGGTGCTATTGTTAGTTGTATGTATGCCCTAGAGGCCAGTATTGTACAGATGATGTATATTATATTGGATGCTTGGACATATATAGAGATGACTTTCTTGCTCGATATGATAGTATGCTATCTAGTTACTCTTTATCTTAACATGTACACTAGTCTCCTTAAACTGTCTTATAGTTACATGTTGGTAAAGCCCTTAGGATGTGTACTTGACTACCTGGACTATGATGCAGATCATACTAGTGGGGACATGGTAGTCCATAAGTACATCTTTCAAAGTCCCTAGTCGTGGGTGTATCGAGACGGGGCATCGATATACCTGTGTAGACTAGCGTATACGCTTCTTGACCCATGAGATGGGCGATGGATGATCCCATATCCATTGGTGTTTGACATCAGAGATGGTATACGGGTGCTCAGTGGAGACTGGGTACACTGGACGGACTCCCCGAGAACTCCCAGATGGTATTATACCTCACTTCAGATGGCAGTTCTCAGGTGACACTTGTACAGGTTAGTCTGTAGACCCGAGATCGTCATAGAGTCTTGTGTGATTCCCACTATGCTTTGATCTCCACCTTACCACGTCCATGAGGGCGTGCAAAACGGTGGTCTTTGGGTACAGTCCCGAGTCATATGGAGGCAATGAGCGATAGGAGGGGTTTCGTCTCTCCCGGTATTGGGGGTTGATGTTGCGCTGTGCACGATTGGCCGTAACAGGGAAGTCCCTGGCCAGGGCTGATCAGAGATTTGCTGGTAAGTGTTACCAGTAGTTTCTCGACCCGTTATGAGCCTCACATCGGCACGACTTATCGGTTATTGGGGTCTGACGTATACCACCCCTAGACTTGATATGCGACATATCAGACGAACAGACCGGACTGTACGGTAAGTGTTACTGGTTGGATTCACAGGAGTGTGAGCGAGCTAGCTCGTCGATCTTCTGATCGCTCAATACCCGGATGGCCGTTACGTTTAGCAGACCGCTTGCGGCTTGTGGGTGCTTGATATGATCATCATCTGCTACCGGCGTATTGACGAGTCTTTAGAGTCCTACACAGAGGTTTCCTGGCTCAAGCGAAACGAAATAGGAGCGCATATGAGATATGTGCGGGAGCAAGAATAATGCGTTTATGTGATACCGCATTTCATTCTCGCGATAAATGTTTCGATTGGTTATATTCGATATGACCTAGTTATCGAATCATTGATTCGATAAATCGATACATTGAATACTAGTCGGTTATGTGCGACATGACCGGATCATTGAATCAAATGTTGATTTAATGATTTAATGTATAATTATATATTTGATATATTACTTTGCATTAACTAGTATTGGTTCACTTTATACGGATTTTCTCACTTGATGTGCAAGTTGTATATGTGATATACTTTTGTGCACATATATGTATCATGTTTGATGATACTTGCTCACATGGTTTAGTGTAAAGAATTAAACCATGGTTAAGAAGATAATTAGGGTTTTGATTTATTCTCTCATTTATTTATCCATTCTTTATTTATTTAAATGAATAAATGAAAACATAATGGTTTCTTTTTATCATGAAGCTTGTGGAAGCTTCATGAAGCTTTGACTAAAGAAACCATTTTGTCTTCTAGCTTAACCCTAACCCTTCTCATTTACCATGGTCTTTTCTCTACGCTTAACCTTGGTTAAGATATGATAAGTATTGATTTATTTTATTCTTATCACAACACTTATCATATTTTAGCTTCATCTTCTCCTTCTTCTTCAAGAGAGAAAACTAGATGCCATCAATGGCAACTTGAGCAAAAGTGAGTGAAATCCAATTCTAAAGTGAACCCACCTCCTATTTCTTCACCCTCTACCTCTTGCCAAGTTGTTTTGGGTGTTTTCTTCACAAGTTTCACAACTTGGTGAAGTTGGAGCTTGAACTTGTGCAACCTCGACGTAGATCATCTTCGGCACGAAGCCGACGACACTGCCCGCTCGTTTTCCCGATGAAGCCGACGAATGAGTCTAGGATTCGAAAAGGACAGCGAGAGGACGACTACGTGGAGCTAAGGAAGTGGATATCCGGATCTACAAAGGTTGTAGCATCTAACTTTTAGTTAAAGTGTTAACTAGTTTAATGTTTCGCCTAGAAATCTAGCCGACGATCCGTATTAGGGTTTCTCGGAACCCATAATTTTTTATATTGGCATGGTTGATGCCTTGTGAGACTTCATTAAAATGTCTAGGAACCCTAAAGTGGTATCAGAGACTAGCTAGAGCCTTAGACGAAGTCTAGACGGAGTTTGAAGTCCGAACGAACCCGAAACCCCAAAACCCATGAGCTCTCTGGACTTTTTCTAAAATCTGGGATTTTTCCATATTAAAAATGCCTAAAAAATTCAGCAGGAAGATTTAAGAATTATGGTGAAACACGAGATCATGAGGCTTCCAAACAGCCGCGGAAACGCGGCAGAAGCATGGCTTCTGCCGCGGTTCCGCCGCTTACTATTCACATTGCGCAATATTGTTTGCACAGTAATTCTTCTTTTCTGGTGCTGAGTTTTATGAGAATTTTTAATAATTATTCAAGAGTTGAATTTTCTGGGGTTGCTTTGGGGATTCGGTGTTTCGATCGGGGTATCAAATTTCGTCTTTGTGTATTTCCGGATAATTTTTAGAATATGTTAAAAAGTTCGACCGGATACAAATACCCAATTTTTCCCCTGTCGGGAAATTTCCAAGTGTTGGATTTTTCCGTAGTTTAACGACGTTCTAAGTAGTGCAAGTAACGCGATGGACCCTCTAGAAGACAACAAACCTTAACTCGATTATGTGACCGTCTTGAACTGCCCTTTGAACCTTCGGGTTTGGGGCAGTACGGCGTGCCACATGTGAGGCGTTGGCTTGACCCTTCTACGGCTGGACCGTTGGTACTGAGGCACGAACTGAATGTTGTTAGACTTATTTCATGTGTTGAGCTGTATCGGGAAAACTTGGGTATTCGACTGTTCGATCGGAAAGTTTAACATTTTCTGTTTATCTGGAATGTGATACAATAATTGGAATTCACAAACAGTTATGAGATAACTGAATGAATGTTATAAATCTAGCAGTTTAGTCCCACATGATATTGAAAAGAGTTTTCGATAATGAGACTAAAATGCGGGATTTATATCTGTTAGGCATGTGATGTCTAAGTATTTCATTTGATTAGGCATGCGATGTCTAAAGAAGCTGCGGATTTCAATTGTTGTAGTTTTACACTTTCTTTTCTGTGACCGTAAGTGTAATATGTGATATCGCCGGTTTCGTTGCTATATGTCAACAACAATTGGGATGGACATATTTACTTACGTTGATGACATGTGATGTTATGTGTTGCTGGATATGTTATATTGGATTGTCGTGTTTGAATAGCCGGGGGTTTTTATGTGAGATGAGTGTTTTTCATTTTCATTCATGTAAAAACTTGTATGTAATATTCTTTTATTTGGGGCACTTCCGGGTTGCGGAAGCTGTCACCCTTTGTATATTATTTACTTTTCCGCATTAGGATAGACCCAAGGAGGGGAGCACAAGTAACCGGGTTCTGGGGTCCAGTGGGAGACCAACTCGAGGAGTCGAGTCCGGGTCTCCTAACCCTAGAATTGGCAGGGTTGCTTGCCGCTCTCGTAGGGGTCTAGGGGTGTGGGATTGGCTATTCATCACGACCGTGGAATCCGTGTTTTATACTGGCTCGTATTGAAAACACGGACGTCCTAGTATATCCAATGTTTCATATGTTTTTCTGCTGCGATATCTGTGATGTGATCATGTGATGTTCTGTGATAGATACATTATATAGTATATATGATATATTATATAGACGTTACTTATGTTTTGCACCCGCACTAGCCCTGCCCTGCTCTGTCGTTAGTTACCTAACCTAACGGTGCACGAGGGGACATCAAGGCGAATGCGGATGGCATAAGTGTACGTCGTATTTATCTGTGATGTTTAGGTATTTAAATGATGGGACTTCATTAATGTGATTAATGAAAGAAAAGAAACCTAAGATGTTGTAGAATCAGATTTTAAACAAAACAGGTAGCTACAGTTCTTGCTTTGCATAGCGGTATATATGATATACCCTGCACCTTATTCGATGAGGAAAGGACCGAGATCCCTTCACCGGGAGTGACTCCTTTAGCAATAACTGGCAGATGCTACACACTCGGTTTGGCTTTGATTGCTTTTAAGAGTTTTTGCTTTGCACAGTGATATATATGATATATCCCGCACCTCATTCGACGAGGAAAGGGCCGACGATCCCTTCACCGGGAGTGACCCCTTTAGAAAAACTAGAAAAGCCTCAAAATCACTCCATTTCAAAACTTCATTTGATTCTACAACGATATCAAGTTCATTACGCAATAGGTTTTCAGAAAAACCTGTCGTAGCCCTCCGTCATTTCAGATAAGTACTAGTTAGTATTCGTGCTATGTTTGTTGACTATGTTAAGGCGTAGTGTGCGGTAGCTAATTAGTGCTTATCTGTATAAGCATATGATGCGATTGGATTAGGGTAGTCGTGCGACTTTGTTGACTATGTTAAGGGTCGTGCGGGTGGGTTTAATTCAATCGGGAAATGACGGGTTGAACTTGACTAGCACTTATGATTTGTTGACTATGTTAAGGTCATATAGCTGCTAGGGGCAAAAGATTATCGGGAATTTCAAGTGTTGAAATTTGCAATGAGATTGCATACCTTCTATGAGATAGTTGGATCCCGATACCCACTGCGAGTAAGAGTTACTCCTGGGAGAGTTTTACACATTGCAATTAGCCGATCAAGTAGGTGTCTAGAAAGGTGTCAACGGGGTTACGCCTCTGGGAAAACGAGGTTTACAGTAATTAGGTTCGTGCGAAAGCACGGGGGACCTCCCTCAAAGTACCGACACTGGCCTGGCTGAAAGATTGGCGAACTTGTAGTGTGTAATTAATCCCGGCTAATCTTTCCTTTTAGGGTTTGAAGGAAGATTTGATAAAAAGCAGTGGGAGCCATCCTGATTAGATAAGATAATAACCAATCTGATCTTGCACGAGCATACGCTAAAGTGTTTTCTTCTCTCTCTCTCCAGGTAGCGACCATTTCATGCCTTAATCAAGATAATAATATGGATGTATTGACCAAACCCGCATGTTATACTGTGCTGGGGAACGTTGGTTCCGTTCTTTCCTATAAGAGTTATAGGAATGAACAGGATATAGGGGAATACCAGGATTCCCATGCCACCCGAATGAAGAAAGTACATGATGATGCATTTCCTTCGGGTGTGTTCGTTACAGAGAACTGTTTCTCCATTTGCTCTACGTCCTAGGTATTAGATACCGGGTCAGGATCCCATATATGTAATCAGTTACATGGGCTTAGGAAAGGTAGAGAACTTGGAGAAGGTGATAAAGACATTAGAGTTGGAAATGGTGCAATTGTTGCAGCTAAGACTGTCGGGGAATATCACCTTGTATTACCAACTGGTAATACATTGGTTCTGAACGAATGCTATTACATGCCGAACCTGATATGCAACATTATATCGGTTTCTTTGATAAGTAAAGAAGGATATAATTTTGTATTACAGGACAATGTTATGAACATTTTCCATAACCAAAAGTTGGTTGGATCAGGCACGTTGTGCAATGGCATTTATGTTCTAAACCAATCAACAGTTCTGAGTATAACAAACACACACAAGAGGAAGAGTTTAGAACTGAACGATTCTTTCTTGTGGCATTGTAGACTAGGTCACATCAATGCGACACGACTGGCTAAGTTGCATAAAGATGGATATTTGAAACCTTTCGAATTTTCATCTTATGACACTTGCCAGTCATGTCTCAAAGGCAAGATGACCAAAACTCCGTTTACGGGACACGGAGAAAGAGTTACCGAACTCTTGGGACTGATACATAGTGATGTATGTGGTCCCATGTCTACACATGCCAGCGATGGTTCTTCATACTTCATTACATTCACTGAAGATCTCTCTAGATTCGGATATGTGTTCCTGATGAAACACAAATCAGAAGCTTTTGAGAAATTTAGAGAATATAAACAAGAAGTCGAGAACCAAACCGGAAAAAGTATTAAAATCCTTCGATCTGATCGAGGAGGTGAATACTTGAGCAATGAATTCCTGGACTTCCTAAAAGAGAATGGGATTCTCTCTCAGCTGACTCCTCCATATACACCACAGCACAACGGTGTATCTGAACGGAGGAACCGCACCCTATTAGATATGGTGCGCTCTATGATGAGCACAGCTGAGTTACCTATTTCCTTCTGGGGATATGCGCTGGAGACAGCAGCATACCTATTGAATCAAGTTCCATCTAAATCTGTACCTACCACACCATATGAGATATGGAGTGGGAAGAGACCATATTTTAAACGAGTTAAAATATGGGGTTGTCCGGCCTATGTCAAAAGGCAAAATCCAGACAAACTCGAGGCACGGTCAGTTCTTTGCAAGTTTGTGGGATATCCTAAGAATTCCCAAGGATATTTTTTCTACCATGCTGAAGAACAAAAAGTGTTTGTTTCTCAATATGCCACCTTTTTAGAAAAGGAATTTCTTGAAAAAGAAATTAGTGGCAAAGTGGTAGAGCTGGAAGAGGTTCCAGATACACAAACAGTAACTGAAGATTTAGTGGAACCAGAAGATTCAGTAGCTCCCAATGAACCTCAGCCTCTCCGCCGATCTAGTAGGGTTCCTCGCCAGCCTGAGAGATACTACGGTTTTCTCATGGATGGTGGGAGCGAGGATTGCATCATGGAGGATGATGACCCAACTAGCTTCGAGCAGGCCATCACGAGTAGGGACTCAGTGAAATGGCTGGATGCAATGCGGTCCGAGATGGAATCCATGTACACCAACAAAGTATGGACTTTGGAAGTTGCTCCTGAAGGGGTAAAACCCATTGGGAGCTAGTGGATCTTCAAAAAGAAACTTGGTGTAGATGGGAAAGTGGAGACTTTCAAAGATAGACTTGTAGCAAAAGGTTTTCGTCAAAGACCAGGTGTGGACTACGACGAAACCTTTTCTCCAGTGGCTATGCTTAAATCCATCCGGATCATGCTTGCCATCGCTGCATATCACGACTACGAAATCTGGCAAATGGATGTTAAGACCGCCTTTCTAAATGGTGATTTAGAAGAGTGCGTGTACATGACTCAGCCAGAGGGCTTCGTAGATAGTGGGAGCAGCGGGAAGGTGTGCAAGCTGCTTAAATCCATTTATGGATTAAAGCAAGCATCGCGGAGTTGGAACATCTGCTTTGACGTCGTTATCAAAGAGTTTGATTTCGTCAAAAACCCAGATGAACCTTGTATCTACAAGAAGGTGGCAGGGAGTAAGGTTGTCTTCCTCGTATTGTACGTGGACGACATACTCTTGATAGGAAATGATATTCCTATGCTGCAATCGGTCAAGCTCTTCTTATCACAAAGATTCTCGATGAAAGATCTTGGTGATGCCTCCTGCATATTGGGGATTAGGATCTATAGAGATAGATCCAAACGGATATTGGGATTGTCCCAAACCAGGTACATTGACACCATACTAAAGAGGTTTAGTATGGAAGAATCCAAGCGTGGGAACTTGCCCACGATCTCTGGACTCACTCTCTCCAAAGAGATGTCTCCCAAGACTGATTTGGAGAGAGCTCGCATGCAAGGGATACCCTATGCTTCGGCAGTAGGCTCTATCATGTATACGATGCTATGTACCAGACCCGATGTTGCATACTCACTAAGTGTAGTGAGTCGGTATCAAGCAGATCCTGGAGAGAGTCACTGGACAGCTGTGAAGAACATTCTCAAGTACTTGCGAAGGACTAGAGATATGTTCTTGGTGTATGGTAACGGAGAACTCCAAGTGGAGTCCTTTACCGATTCGAGCTTCCAGAGTGATAAGGACGACTCTAAGTCGCAGTCGGGCTTTGTCTTTACCCTTTACGGAGGGGCGGTTAGCTGGAAGAGTTCCAAGCAGGAAACCGTGGCAGACTCGACGATGGAGGCTGAATACATCGCTGCCAACGATGCTGCCAAAGAGGCTGTCTGGATCAAGAAGTTCATTACTGAACTTGGAGTGGTTCCATCCATTGAGTATCCAATACCTTTGTATTGCGATAACAATGGAGCGGTTGCTCTGGCCAAGGAACCCAGGTCCCATCAGCGATCCAGGCATATTCTGAGGCGGTATCACCTGATCCGGGAGATAGTTGATCGCCGGGAGATCGAGGTCAGGAGGGTTGACACAAAGAACAACACGGCGGATCCACTCACAAAGGCCATTCCCCAGATACAGTTTGAGAGACTCTTCGGGATGCTCGGTATGCGATACTACAGCAGCTGGCCCTAGTGCAAGTGGGAGATTGTTAGTTGTATGTATGCCCTAGAGGCCAGTATTGTACAGATGATGTATATTATATTGGATGCTTGGACATATATAGAGATGACTTTCTTGCTCGATATGATAGTATGCTATCTGGTTACTCTTTATCTTAACATGTACACTAGTCTCCTTAAACTGTCTTATAGTTACATGTTGGTAAAGCCTTTAGGATGTGTACTTGACTACCTGGACTATGATGCAGATCATACAAGTGGGGACATGGTAGTCCATAAGTACATCCTTCAAAGTCCCTAGTCGTGGGTATATCGAGACGGGGCATCGATATACCAGTGTAGACTAGCGTATACGCTTCTCGACCCATGAGATGGGCGATGGATGATCCCATATCCATTGGTGTTTGACATCAGAGATGGTATACGGGTGCTCAGTGGAGACTGGGTACACTGGACGGACTCGCCGAGAACTCCCAGATGGTATTATACCTCACGTCAGATGGCAGTTCTCAGGTGACACTTGTACAGGTTAGTCTGTAGACCCGAGATCGTCATAGAGTCTTGTGTGATTCCCACTGTGCTTTGATCTCCACCTTACCACGTCCATGAGGGCGTGCAAAACGGTGGTCTTTGGGTACAGTCTCGAGTCACATGGAGGCAATGAGCGATAGGAGGGGTTTCGTCTCTCCCGGTATTGGGGGTTGATGTTGCGCTGTGCACGATTGGCCGTAACAGGGAAGTCCCTGGCCAGGGCTGATCAGAGATTTGCTGGTAAGTGTTACCAGTAGTTTCTTGACCCGTTATGAGCCTCACATCGACACGACTTATCGGTTATTGGGGTCTGACGTATACCACCCCTAGACTTGATATGCGACATATCAGACGAACAGACGGGACTGTACGGTAAGTGTTACTGGTTGGATTCACAGGAGTGTGAGCGGGCTAGCTCGTCGATCTTCTGATCGCTCAATACCCGGATGGCCGTTACGTTTAGCAGACCGCTTGCGGCTTGTGGGTGCTTGATATGATCATCATCTGCTACCGGCGTATTGACGAGTCTTTAGAGTCCTACACAGAGGTTTCCTGGCTCAAGCGAAACGAAATAGGAGCGCATATGAGATATGTGCGGGAGCGAGAATAATGCGTGTATGTGATACCGCATTTCATTCTCGCGATAAATGTTTCGATTGGTTATATTCGATATGACCTAGTTATCGAATCATTGATTCGATAAATCGATACATTGAATACTAGTCGGTTATGTGCGACATGACCGGATCATTGAATCAAATGTTGATTTAATGATTTAATGTATAATTATATATTTGATATATTACTTTGCATTAACTAGTATTGGTTCACTTTATACGGATTTTCTCACTTGATGTGCAAGTTGTATATGTGATATACTTTTGTGCACATATATGTATCATGTTTGATGATACTTGCTCACATGGTTAAGTGTAAAGAATTAAACCATGGCTAAGAAGATAATTAGGGTTTTGATTTATTCTCTCATTTATTTATCCATTCTTTATTTATTTAAATGGATAAATGAAAACATAATGGTTTCTTTTTATCATGAAGCTTGTTGAAGCTTCATGAAGCTTTGACTAAAGAAACCATTTTGTCTTCTAGCTTAACCCTAACCCTTCTCATTTACCATGGTCTTTTCTCTACACTTAACCTTGGTTAAGATATGATAAGTATTGATTTATTTTATTCTTATCACAACACTTATCAAATTTTAGCTTCATCTTCTCCTTCTTCTTCAAGAGAGAAAACTAGATGCCATCAATGGCAACTTGAGCAAAAGTGAGTGAAATCCAATTCTAAAGTGAACCCACCTCCTATTTCTTCACCCTCTACCTCTTGCCAAGTTGTTTTGGGTGTTTTCTTCACAAGTTTCACAACTTGGTGAAGTTGGAGCTTGAACTTGTGCAACCTCGACGTAGATCATCTTCGGCACGAAGCCGACGACACTGCCCGCTCGTTTTCCCGATGAAGCCGACGAATGAGTCTAGGATTCGAAAAGGACAGCGAGAGGAAGACTACGTGGAGCTAAGGAAGTGGATATCCAGATCTACAAAGGTTGTAGCATCTAACTTTTAGTTAAAGTGTTAACTAGTTTAATGTTTCGCCTAGAAATCTAGCCGACGATCCGTATTAGGGTTTCTCGGCACCCATAATTTTTGATATTGGCATGGTTGATGCCTTGTGAGACTTCATTAGTGTGCCTAGGAACCCTACAGCTTTGATCTCCACCTTACCACGTCCATGAGGGCGTGCAAAACGGTGGTCTTTGGGTACAGTCCCGGGTCACATGGAGGCAATGAGCGATAGGAGGGGTTTCGTCTCTCCCGGTATTGGGGGTTAATGTTGCGCTGTGCTCGATTGGCCGTAACTGGGAAGTCCCTGGCCAGGGCTGATCAGAGATTTGCTGGTAAGTGTTACCAGTAGTTTTTCGACCCGTTATGAGCCTCACATCGGCATGACTTATCGGTTATTGCGGTCTGACGTATACCACCCCTAGACTTGATATGCGACATATCAGACGAACAGACCGGACTGTACGGTAAGTGTTACTGGTTGGATTCACAGGAGTGTGAGCGGGCTAGCTCGTCGATCTTCTGATTGCTCAATACCCAGATGGCCGTTACGTTTAGTAGACCGCTTGCGGCTTGTGGGTGCTTGATATGATCATCATCTGCTACCGGCGTATTGACGAGTCTTTAGAGTCCTACACAGAGGTTTCCTGGCTCAAGCGAAACGAAATAGGAGCGCATATGAGATATGTGCAGGACCGAGAATAATGCGTGTATGTGATACCGTATTTCATTCTCGCGATGGATGTATCGATTGGTTATATTCGATATAACCTAGATATCGAATCAAGGATTGATTCGATAAGCCGATACATAGGATACTAGTCGGTTATATGCGATATGACCGGATTGTTAAATCAAGTGTTGATTTAATGATTTAATGTATAATTATATATTTGATATATTACTTTGCATTAACTAGTATTGGTTCACTTTATATGGATTTTCTCACTTGATGTGCAAGAAGTATATGTGATATACTTTTGTGCACATTCTTGTATCATGTTTGATGATACTTGATAATGTGGTTAACTGTAAAGGATTAAACCATGGTTAAATGATGATTAGGGTTTTGGTTTTTCATTTATTTATTTGTTTATTTATTTGGAAAGGATTTAGTTAAGAATGGTGGCTTATTTTGTTTCTATGTTGAAGCTTCTTGAAGCTTTGACAAAGTCCACCATCCTTATCTCATCCTTAACCCTAACCATTCCAACTAACCTTAGTTTAATCTCTGCACTTGACCATGGTCAAGATATGATAAGTATTCATATTAGTTTCATTTTTAAAAAAAAGACTTATCATATTCTTTCTTCTTCTCCTTCTTCTTCTTCAAGAAAAGCTTAAGGTCCATCAATGGCAACTTGAGCTAAAGTGAGAGAAATCCAATTCTAAAGTGAACCCACCTCCTATTTCTTCACCCTCTACCTCTTGCCAAGTTGTTTTGGGTGTTTTCTTCACAAGTTTCACAACTTTGTGAAGTCGGAGCTTGAACTTGTGATGCCTCGACGTAGATCGTCTTTGACACGAAGCCGACGACCTAGCTCGCCCGTTTCTCCGATGAAGCTGACGATTGAGTTCGGGATTCATGATGGACAGCGAGAGGACACCTACGTGGAGCTAAGGAAGTGGAGAACCGGATCTACAAAGGTTGTAGTCTCTCTCCTTTAGTTAAAGTGTTAACTAGTTTCGTGTTTCGCCTAAATTTCTAGTTAACGATCCGTATTAGGGTTTCTCGGCATCCATAAAATTTGAAATTGGCATGGTTGATGCCTTGTGAGACTTCATTAGAGTGCCTAGGAACCCTACATGCACATGTTGATGTGCAAGCATGCACATGTTGATGTGCATGAATACATGCATACAAAAGTATCATGGTTGTTGATACAACTTTGGTGGCAATATAAGACTTACCTGGTTATATAATATATGGATATATCTTTGCATTTGTTTTAAAACAAAAGGAAAAGATAAAGATTAATCCATGGTTATCTTCTACACTCTTCTTGAAGTTAACCTTGCTCACCCACTTTTTAACCATAGATTAATCTTTCCTTTTGTCTTTTAACTCAAGTGCAATAATATCTATATTATGTAACCATAGTTTGAGAGGAAGAGTAGAAAATATATATATCTATCTTTTCTATTATTCATCAAGCTTGATCATTATCAAAAGCTTCTGTCTTCATCTTCTTCTTCCTCCTTGCTCTCTAGGTTTTCCCATAGTGAGAGAGAAATAAAAGAAAGGGTTTTGACAAAAGAAAACTCACCACTTCATCATTCTACTCTAATCTAGCCAATTAGTTTAGAGTGTTTAGCTTCATCTTCTTCTTGCATCAAGTGGAGCTATAAGCTTGGAGCTAGTGAACTTCGGGTGGATCATCGTGAACGTAGGAGCTTACTAGCAAGCCTTTCCAACCTCTCAACAATCCTAGGAGTCACTACAAAGAGGAATACAAAGGTTGTATTCCTTTCACTTAGTATAAATATAGTTCTTGTATGTGATACTTGTGATGTTACCCTAGCAATTCTAGTTAATAATCCATGCTTAGTTTGCTTAGCACCTCTAGAAATTTTAAAGTGGCATGTGTGATGTTTCCAAACTCATTAGTAGGTGCTAGGGAACCCTAACATACACATATAATCCAATCGCAATGCGTATTAAAATCAAATCAGAAAACCAAAACGACACGCTAAGGCCTATAGGTTAGAACCTATGGACCACGCCTTCAAAACCACCAACAACCCTTGATATCGTCGTTCAAACGTCAAGTGATCGAGGTAAAACACAACACTAAAAATCCAAAATTCAAAATACGAGAAACAAAACCCCGAATCAAAACAACAACTCTTGAAAATGGTCCCAGATTTTACCCTAGGTCAAATTAGCCAATTTTGCATATGCCAAGGGTCTAGTTTACTGGAGATGGAGCTACAGACCAAACACGAACCAGTTCCAACCTACCCTGGCCGAAAATTGCGGCCAGATTAATTAAAATTGCAGCCATGCAAGGGGGTTAGGGGATAGGGTTTCAGTGGGGGGTTCTAGGTTGCCTGCACACTCCTCTGTGTTTGCAAAATATTTTTCAGAGGCTCCGGGTGTTAGCAGATTTCATTATACACTCACAGAATCCAAAATTTTTCCGATATCGGGTTTCTAAGTTCGTATTCCAGGGTTAAGTCTTAGGTTTTAGTCCAATATGATATCACTAACAGGGGTTTAGGGTCACTATTACCCTCAATTACACTTTACCATCCAAAATTTCACAAAACCCTCGTCTAGAAATTTCTAGGTTCGCAAAACCACTCGATATCGATACTATACATATATGGATGCCTAAAGAATTTAAATACTAACCTAAAGGTGCAGAAATTACCTCAATTGGCAACTTAAGAAAATTCTTGAGTTGCCCAAAGTCCTCAAAATTCGACTTTTCTTGGTCCAATGTGCTTCCCTTGAGCTTGTGCATGTTTTTTGTGTAATAGAGATGGGGTTTTGGGTTTGTTTTGATGGTGTTTTGTGAGTTTGAAGAGGAGGGAGGTGAGAGTGCTGCCATTGAGAGAGGGAGAAGAAATGGTGAAGAGATGAAGAGACAAACAATGAGCCATCACTTTGGTTTGACCCCTCACCCTCTCTATCATGCCCATCCCTCTTGTCATCATTGCCTCATTGACTTTTCTTTTTCTTTTCTTTTCTTCTCTCAAATAAAACAACAACCATGATATAAAACATGAAGAAAAGCCATGATAAAAATGTAACAAGTGTAAGAATGACATGGTGCATGTCATGTGCACAAATCCGGTTTATTACGCGATTAGCGATATTTAATAGCGATTAGCATTAAAATAGTGTCAAATAAATCATAAATTTTCATATTTTGCTTAAATTACACAAAGCACCCTCTTTTTAGTAATTTCTATAATTTCCAAAATTTTCCCAAATTTATCGGTATTTAATTATACCGCCCTATTAAAATATTCAATATTTATTATTTAATTATAAAAATTCCCAAAAATAATAGTTTTATTTTTCCTGAAATGTTACAATCTTCCCCCTTAAAGAAATTCGGTCCCCGAATTTAAATTTAACCCCTCGAATACTAAAACATTTCAGTAAAAAGTCCAAGTCGTCAGGGCTCCAAAATCATCAATACATAAAACGCATCATAGCGCAATGCGTGCGCATGAACAATGAGCAGATAACTCCAAATCAAAACTCTGTCAATCATCCCGCAATCATCGGAGTCATGGTGAAGACACAAATGTCAAATTCAATACGAAACCAATATGATATACTCAAAACTATTTATGTAAATATCATCGAAACATCTGAAGAAATGCATGCCAAACCTTTCATGTTACTGTGTGACGCGCGTATCGCGGTACAGTGGCGGACGTCTATTATAAGAAAATAACTATATATAGACTTATCCTTTGTTTAATATGTACGTCCCGCCGTTTTTTTGAAAATAATTTAGAAGTGTTTCCTTTATAAAATGTCTCATGTCATCTCGGACACGTAGGTAAATACTGAGACTATAGCTCCCTTTTTGGAATCCCTTCGATAACTATCGATGCATGCAAAACATATTCAGGTACTGTCCTCTGACTAGTCCTGCTCATTACGAAAACAAATAGTAAATATCATAAAACTTACTGCTCCATAATAACCAATCCCGAAATGTGCATATAAATGCTATGTGCGTCTGGTGCGCACGGAAATCAAAATCCATGAATGTGCCATACATGTGCACAAAACCACATCTAAGTGCAACGGGTATGCACGAAAGCATCCGTCCAGTGCAACGGGTGTGCACGACACCAATATCAGGTGCATCTGATATGCACACAAAATCTCGATTTAGTGCATCCGGCGTGCACCAAAATCGCATCTCATATTACGAGCCCAACATGCGCGAGAATCCAAATCAGGTGCATCCATCATGCATGAAATCATGAAATCCAATATCAAGCGCCTAACATCTACAAAATCCAATCCAAGCGCGCTAAATATGCGTAAGAATCCAATCAGGTGCATAAGGTGCACAAAACAAATATCGAGTATCACAATCGAAATCGACGGTATACAACACATTTCAATCCAAATCCAAATCAGGTATACCATGGCATATAATCTCACAACCATGTGCATCAGCATGCACAAAAGCGAATCAAATACCAAAAGTGCATGAAAACTATGCCGAAAGCATAAGTCAAATCATTTGCACGCCCTAGGCATGAAATCGCAATCAATATCTCAAATGACATCAAAACGTAGTCAGGTGCAACTGTGATGCACAAAATACATATCAATGCACTACAAGTATATGTGAACTATACCGAGTGCGAAAGTCAAATCGTGTGCATACCATATGCACAAAATCAACCCAACTGTATGAGATCCATGAAATCATAAACATGTGCAGCCAAGGCACAAAATGATATCAAGTGCAATAACTGTGCACAAGATATAAATACCAAGTAGGTGCAACCATGGTGCACGGAAACAAATATCATGAAACTTAACCATGCGAATAGATCGCCCAAAATACTGAAACCAGGTATGGCGGAATAGTCCCGCTCAAGCACATCCTCCAAGAATCTCTGGCCAACTGTCGTGGTCACTCGTAACATGTCTCGTCGACGGTGCCGAACTCTGGCCTACTGGGTGTGTGTAATATGACCACTCCTGGGTCCAAGTCTTCTCGTATAATGTTCCAGAAAGGTCCTGTCGAAGTCTCTCCCTAATCTCGTTTTTGCCGCACTGTCCGGAGGTTATCACCCTTTACTATATCAATTTCTGGTTCCGGATTGGCTGCATACTCATCACGACTTCTTCTGGAAGATAAATCCATAAACAACGCCTCTGCATGCATGTCACATCTCTGATGTCGGCGGAGTGGAACGTCATCTCATCAAGATCTCGTACGAACCTCTTACTCCACTTTTCTCTAATGTCGACTGCTTCGGACTCGTCTCTTCGTGGCTGCATGGACTGTGCTCCAACGGCTATACTCGTATCTAGAGTCTCCCAAGCAATGCATCCCATCACATGATATCCGAAAGATATCGAACCATCCGATCGACTCGTCAAAACCTCATAATCCCATAAGAGATCAACATCTTGGGTACAGTTTAATAATATCGAGTACATGCCACAGCACCTATGGACCAACCGTAGAAGGGCAAACCCAAGCCTCACTAAGGGCACCGCGGAACTGCCGCAAACCCGAAGGTTCAAAGGCTTTCGCATGGTCATTATGTCGAGTTAGGGTTTCATTCTTCTAGAGGGTCCGTAGAGTTACTTGCATGTTTTCTTCAAATACTTTAAACTTGGAAAATGGGTTTCTGACATTCGATCGTCTCTATCGACTCCTAACGTATCTGTGTGAAGTCTTCTCAAGCTGGAATCAATCAATCGGATGACCTCGTATCGGGGTAAGCGAACGAACTACCTGTCCTAGTCATTCATCCTCGGATGACTAGCGACCATCTATCATATCTCTGAGTATAACTCGTACTGCAATAGCTCCAACATCTGGGCGATACATTGTCGTTCGCAGCAACAACTGGCTCATTCGTCTGCACGCTAAACAGTGCCTCAATCATCATGAATATGCAATACATCAATGGTCATCACATTCTAGCTGGCTTCTATCAGTGGCTCAATCCTCTGGTGCTGATCTGCACGTCCGAGTAATCTCATAAAAGTGATCCATCAAACGCTCACGACGCGAAAACACAATAAAACGACGCCTCTCTATGCAATCGTATGTCCCTGGAATCACGCCCTGGTCAGTCCTCGTCCATGACGAGCTCGTGCTGACGCCATGATTGAATGTTTAATTTTGTGTGCGCTTGGGCTTTTAAAAGATGAATCAAAGAATATTTAACCGCAATCAAGAACGGCGTCGCTTGGTAACTAGCCGGTGAGTACGGGTTGGTCCACAGGAATTTTGTGTATTTTCTATTTGTTCTAACGAGTTAATTCCAATTGGGGTTGGATTGATTATCACTAAAAACTGAAATGAGTTTGATTAGGATTAAAATCTTGCTAGGGTTAGGTTTAGATTAAGTTTGGAAATTCAATATTTCTCACCGCTTTCTATGCCCTAATTAAGTTCTATTTAGGTGTTAAAGTAATAATTAACAAAGTGGATTAGTACCATCGGGAAGAAACTAGGTTTCTTCCTCCAGGTCCTTGTCCGTCCTTTCTTAACTCTTACCCTAACCTCCATGGAAAATATACACAACCGGTCTTTTAAACTGCGATATCACCGCTACCTCTTGGGATAGGGTGCCGTAGTGAGCGGTGTGTGTATCTATGCATAAAGTCCTATTAAAATGTATGATGGGCAAGAAAGGGGTGAGAGATTTTCATCTCTCAAACCTCTCCTATTCCTAACCCTAACAAGTGAGGAACTACTCACTCATTAGGGAATTGTTAAAAGATTTCATTTTTATGATTGTTTTTAATAACCTAATTATCTAATCTACGGCAGATAAATAAAATCTAAACCAGGGTAGATAAATAAAGTTATACTAGGGCAGAAGGGAAAATTAAACTAAGGCAAGAAAAGAAAACTTACTTTATTTTTTATTTGATGCACTCTTCATACAATACAGGAATTGAAATTCTGAATTTGATAAATAAAAAGAGGCACAAGAAGAGGCATGCTCCAAAAAGAGCTTTAGGGTTCCTATTTATAGATTATAGAAACCCTAGGGTTACATCCGATCCCTATCTGCATTTACAAAATTACCCTAAGAAGCCTAGTCAACGCATCGCCACACCGTCAAAAATGCATCGACACGGACTCAGCACGGCCGCGGAACCACGGCCAAGAGCCATGTTTGGCCGCGGATCCGCGGCCATATAGAGGGGTCTTGGGCTCTGTTTTCTTCTGATGCTTCAAGTTGCATTTTCCTTGACTTTTCTTCACTTGGTTCTTCATAATGTCTTATAGTTTCTTCCAGATTTCCACAGTGTAGAATGTGGTGGACATTTACCGTTCGCTTCGTGTTGAAGTCCTGAATCTTTGTGCTGCCTTTGTACTTTGTGAAATTGTTTATTGATCTTCGGTTGTTCTTCAAACTGTAGGCATGATAAAGTTTCTCTCTTTGTTGGTCGTAGTCTCACTTTTGTAGAGTCTTTTCATCATTTTCACTGTTTTGTTCCGAGAACCTGTAACCTGCAACTATGTAACAGACATGGATCAAAAGCACCTATTTATTTGAAAAATGAATAAGAATGGGGAATATAATAATGCAAAATTATGATATGAACAAATACCCCCAAACTTATCATTTGCTCGTCCTCGAGCAAAACTATTTTTTGTAGGGTTCCTAGGCACACTATAGAGGTCTCACAAGGCATCAACCATGCCAATTTCAAATTTTATGGGTGCCGAGAAACCCTAATACGGATCGTCGACTAGAAATTTAGGCGAAAACGAAACTAGTTAACATCTTAACTAAAGGAGAGAGGCTACAACCTTTGTAGATCCGGTTCTCCACTTCCTTAGCTCCACATAGGCGTCCTCTCGCTGTCCATCTCGAATCCCGGACTCAATCGTCGGCTTGATCGGAGAAATTGGCGGACTAGGTCGTCGGCTTCGTGCCGAAGATGATCTACGTCGAGGCATCACAAGTTCAAGCTCCGACTTCACAAAGTTGTGAAACTTGTGAAGAAAACACCCAAAACAACTTGGCAAGAGGTAGAGGGTGAAGAAATAGGAGGTGGGTTCACTTTAGAATTGGATTTCTCACTTTAGAACTCAAGTTTCCATTGATGGCATCAAGCTTTCTTTCTTGAAGAAGAAGATCAAGAAGAAGAAAGAATATGATAAGTGTTGAATTAAAATGAAAAATAAATCAATACTTATCATAAGCTAACCATAGTAGAGTGTAGAGAATAGACCATGGTTACTTGGATGGGTTAGGGTTAAGCATGAAGAC
This sequence comes from Agapanthus africanus, assembly GCA_030015575.1. Classification (NCBI taxonomy): domain Eukaryota; kingdom Viridiplantae; phylum Streptophyta; class Magnoliopsida; order Asparagales; family Amaryllidaceae; genus Agapanthus; species Agapanthus africanus. The sequence goes on from CM057349.1 coordinate 165,818,362, forward strand.
AAGAATGGTTAAGAAGTCAAAGCTTCATGAAGCTTCAACTAGAAACAAATAAAGCCACCATTCTCATCTAAACCATTTCCAAATAAATAAATAAATAAATGAATAAGAAAAACCCTAATCATCAAATTAACCATGTTTTAATTCTATACACTTAACTAAATGATCAAGTATCATCAAACATGATACAAAAATGTGCACAAAAGTATATCACATATACTTATTGCATATCAAGTGAGAAAATCCATATAAAGTGAACCAATACTAGCTAATGCAAAGTAATATATCAAATATATAATTATACATTAAATCATTAAATCAACACTTGATTTAACGATCCGGTCATATCGCATATAACCGACTAGTATCCTATGTATCGGCTTATCAAATCAATCCTTGATTCAATATCTAGGTTATTTCGAATATAACCATTCGATACATTCATCGCGAGAATGGAATACGGTATCACATACACGCATTATTCTCGGTCCTGCACATATCTCATATGCACTCCTATTTCGTTTCGCTTGAGCCAGGAAACCTCTGTGTAGGACTCTAAAGACTCGTCAATACGCCGGCAGCAGATGATGATCATATCAAGCACCCACAAGCCGCAAGCGGTCTGCTAAACGTAACGGCCACCCGGGTATTGAGCGATCAGAAGATCGACGAGCTAGCCCGCTCACACTCCTGTTAATCCAACCAGTAACACTTACCGTACAGTCCGGTCTGTTCGTCTGATATGTCGCATATCAAGTCTAGGGGTGGTAAACGTCAGACCCCAATAACCGATAAGTCGTGCCGATGTAAGGCTCATAACGGGTCGAGACACTACTGGTAACACTTACCAGCAAATCTCTGATCAGCCCTGGCCAGGGACTTCCCTGTTACGGCCAATCGAGCACAGCGCAACATCAACACCCAATACCGGGAGAGACGAAACCCCTCTTATCGCTCATTACCTCCATGTGACTCGGGACTGTGCCCAAAGACCACCGTTTTGCACGCCCTCATGGACGTGGTAAGGTGGAGATCAAAGCACAGTGGGAATCACACAAGACTCTATGACGATCTCGGGTCTACAGACTAACCTGCACAAGTGTCACCTGAGAACTGCCATCTGACGTGAGGTATAATACCATCTGGGAGTTCTCGGCGAGTCCGTCCAGTGTACCCAGTCTCCACTGAGCACCCGTATACCATCTCTGATGTCAAACACCAATGGATATGGGATCATCCATCGCCCATCTCATGGGTCGAGAGGCGTATACGCTAGTCTGCTCTGGTATATCGATGCCCCGTCTCGATACACCCACGACTAGGGACTTTGAAGGATGTACTTATGGACTACCATGTCCCCACTAGTATGATCTGCATCATAGTCCAGGTAGTCAAGTACACATCCTAAGGGCTTTACCAACATGTAACTTTAAGACAGATTAAAGAGACTAGTATACATGTTAAGATAAAGAGTAACCAGATAGCATACTATCATATCGAGCAAGAAAGTCATCTCTATATATGTCCAAGCATGCAATATAATATACATCATCTGTACAATACTGGCCTCTAGGGCATACATACAACTAACAATCTCCCACTTGCACTAGGGCCAGCTGCTGTAGTATCGCATACCGAGCATCCTGAAGAGTCTCTCAAACTGTATCTGGGGAATGGCCTTCGTGAGTGGATCCGCCGTGTTGTTCTTCGTGTCAACCCTCCTGACCTCGATCTCCCGGCGATCAACTATCTCCCGGATCAGGTGATACCGCCTCAGAATATGCCTGGATCGCTGATGGGACCTGGGTTCCTTGGCCAAAGCCACCGCTCCATTGTTATCGCAATACAAAGGTATTGGATGCTCAATGGATGGAACCACTCCAAGTTCAGTAATGAACTTCTTGATCCAGACAGCCTCTTTAGCAGCATCGTTGGCAGCGATGTATTCAGCCTCCATCATCGAGTCTGCCACGGTTTCCTGCTTGGAACTCTTCCAGCTAACCTCCCCTCCGTAAAGGGTAAAGACAAATCCCGACTGCGACTTAGAGTCGTCCTTATCACTCTGGAAGCTCGAATCGGTAAAGGACTCCACTTGGAGTTCTCCGTTACCATACACCAAGAGCATCTCTTTAGTCCTTCGCAAGTACTTGAGAATGCTCTTCACAGCTGTCCAGTGACTCTCTCCAGGATCAGCTTGATACCTGCTCACTACACTTAGTGAGTATGCTACATCGGGTCTGGTACATAGCATCGCGTACATGATAGAGCCTACAGCCGAAGCATAGGGTATCCCTTGCATGCGAGTTCTCTCCAAATCAGTCTCGGGAGACATCTCTTTGGAGAGAGTGACTCCAGAGATCGTGGGCAAGTTCCCACGCTTGGATTCTTCCATACTAAACCTTTTTAGTATGGTGTCAATGTACCTGGATTGGGACAATCCCAAAATTCGTTTGGATCTATCTCTATAGATCCTAATTCCCAATATGCAGGAGGCATCACCAAGATATTTCATTGAGAATCTTTGTGATAAGAAGAGCTTGACCGATTGCAGCATAGGAATATCATTTCCTATCAAGAGTATGTCGTCCACGTACAATACGAGGAAGACAACCTTACTCTCTGCCACCTTCTTGTAGACACATGGTTCATCTGGATTTTTGATGAAATCAAACTCTTTGATAACGACGTCAAAGCAGATGTTCCAACTCCGCGATACTTGCTTTAACCCATAAATGGATTTAAGCAGCTTGCACACCTTCCCGCTGCTCCCACTGTCTACGAAGCCCTCTGGCTGAGTCATGTACACGCACTCTTCTAAATCACCATTTAGAAAGACGGTCTTAACATCCATTTGCCAGATTTCGTAATCATGATATGCAGCGATGGCAAGCATGATCCGGATGGATTTAAGCATAGCCACTGGAGAAAAGGTCTCGTCATAGTCCACACCTGGTCTTTGACGAAAACCCTTTGCAACAAGTCTAGCTTTGAAAGTCTCCACTTTCCCATCTACACCAAGTTTTTTCTTGAAGATCCACTTGCTCCCAATGGGTTTTACCCCTTCAGGAGCAACATCCAAAGTCCATACTTTGTTGGTGTACATGGATTCCATCTCGGACCGCATAGCATCCAGCCATTTCACCGAGTCCCTACTCGTGATGGCCTGCTCGAAGCTAGTTGGGTCATCATCCTCCATGATGCAATCCTCGCTCCCACCATCCATGAGAAAACCGTAGTATCTCTCAGGTTGGCGAGGAACCCTACTAGATCGGCGGAGAGGCTGAGGTTCATTGGGAGCTACTGAATCTTCTGGTTCCACTAAATCTTCAGTTACGGTTTGTGTATCTAGAACTTCTTCCAGCTCTACCACTTTGCCACTAATTTCTTTTTCAAGGAATTCCTTTTCTAAAAAGGTGGCATATTGAGAAACAAACACCTTTTGTTCTTCAGCATGGTAGAAAAAATATCCTTGTGAATTCTTAGGATATCCCACAAACTTGCAAAGAACTGACCGTGCCTCGAGTTTGTCCGGATTTTGTCTTTTGACATAGGCCGGACAACCCCATATCTTAACTCGTTTAAAATATGGTCTCTTCCCACTCCATATCTCATATGGTGTGGTAGGTACAGATTTAGATGGAACTTGATTCAATAGGTATGCAGCTGTCTCCAGCGCATATCCCCAGAAAGAAATAGGTAACTCAGCTGTGCTCATCATAGAGCGCACCATATCTAATAGGGTGCGGTTCCTCCGTTCTGATACACCGTTGTGCTGTGGTGTATATGGAGGAGTGAGCTGAGAGAGAATCCCATTCTCTTTTAGGAAGTCCAGGAATTCATTGCTCAAGTATTCACCTCCTCGATCAGATCGAAGGATTTTAATACTTTTTCCGGTTTGGTTCTCGACTTCTTGTTTATATTCTCTAAATTTCTCAAAAGCTTCTGATTTGTGTTTCATCAGGAACACATATCCGAATCTAGAGAGATCGTCAGTGAATGTAATGAAGTACGAAGAACCATCCCTGGCATGTGTAGACATAGGACTGCATACATCACTATGTATCAGTCCCAAGAGCTCGGTAACTCTTTCTCCGTGTCCCGTAAACGGAGTTTTGGTCATCTTGCCTTTGAGACATGACTGGCAAGTGTCATAAGATGAAAATTCGAATGGTTTCAAATATCCATCCTTATGTAACTTAGCCAGTCGTATCGCATTGATGTGACCCAGTCTACAATGCCACAAGAAGGATTCATTCAGTTCAGAATACTTCCTTTTGTGTGTGTTTGTTATGCTCAGAACTGTTGATTGATTTAGAACATAAATGCCATTGCACAACGTGTCTGATCCAACCAACTTTTGGTTACGGAAAATGTTCATAACATTATCCTGTAATACAAAATTATATCCCTCTTTACTCAATAAAGAAACCGATATAATGTTGCATATCAGGTTCGGCATGTAATAGCATTCATTCAGAACCAATGTATTACCAGTTGGTAATACAAGGTGATATTCCCCGACAGTCTTAGCTGCAACAATTACACCATTTCTAACTCTTATGTCTTTATCACCTTCTCCAAGCTCTCTACCTTTTCTAAGCCCATGTAACTGATTACATATATGGGATCCTGACCCGGTATCTAATACCCAGGACATAGAGCAAATGGAGAAAAAGTTCTCTGTAACGATCACACCCGAAGAAAATGCATCATCATGTACTTTCTTCATTCGGGTGGCATGGGAATCCTGGTATTCCCCTATATCCTGTTCATTCCTATAACTCTTATAAGAAAGAACGGAACCAACGTTCCCCAGCACAGTATAACATGCGGGTTCAGTCAATACATCCATATTATTATCTTTATTAGGGCATGAAATGGTCGCTACCTGGAGAGAGAGAGAAGAAAACACTTTAGCGTAAGCTCGTGCAAGATCAGATTGGTTATTATCTTATCTAATCAGGATGGCTCCCACTGGTTTTTATCAAATCTTCCTTCAAACCCTAAAAGGAAAGACTAGCCGGGATTAATTACACACTACAAGTTCGCCAATCTTTCAGCCAGGCCAGTGTCGGTACTTTGAGGGAGGTCCCCCCGTGCTTTCGCACAAACCTAATTAATGTAAACCTCATTTTCCCAGAGGCGTAACCCCGTTGACACCTTTCTAGACACCTACTTGATCGGCTAATTGTAATGTGTAAAACTCTCCCAGGAGTAACTCTTACTCGCAGTGGGTATCGGGTTCCAACTATCTCATAGAAGGTATGCAATCTCATTGCAAATTTCAACACTTGAAATTCCCGATAATATTTTGCCCCTAGCAGCTATATGACCTTAACATAGTCAACAAATCATAAGTGCCAGTCAAGTTCAACCCGTCATTTCCCGATTGAATTAAACCCACCCGCACGACCCTTAACATAGTCAACAAAGTCGCACGACTACCCTAATCCAATCGCATCATATGCTTATACAGATAAGCACTAATTAGCTACCGCACACTATGCCTTAACATAGTCAACAAACGTAGCACGAATACTAACTAGTACTTATCTGAAATGACGGAGGGCTACGACAGGTTTTTCTGAAAACCTATTGCGTAATGAACTTGATATCGTTGTAGAATCAAATGAAGTTTTGAAATGGAATGATTTTGAGGCTTTTCTAGTTTTGCTAAAGGGGTCACTCCCGGTGAAGGGATCGTCGGCCCTTTCCTCGTCGAATGAGGTGCGGGATATATCATATATATCGCTGTGCAAAGCAAAACTCAAAAGCAGTCAAAAGCAAACCGAGTGTGTAGCTTCTGCCAGTTATTGCTAAAGGAGTCACTCCCGGTGAAGGGATCTCGGTCCTTTCCTCATCGAATAAGTTGCAGGATATATCATATATACCGCTATGCAAAGCAAGAACTGTAGCTACCTGGTTTGTTTAAAATTTGATTCTACAACATCTTAGGTTTCTTTTCTTTCATTAATCACATTAATGAAGTCCCATCAATTATATACCTAAACATCACAGATAAATACGACGTACACTTATGCCATCCGCATTCGCCTCGATGTCCCCTCGTGCACCGTTAGGTTAGGTAACTAACGACAGAGCAGGGCAGGGCTAGTGCGGGTGCAAAACATAAGTAATGTCTATATAATATATCATATATACTATATAAAGTATCTATCACAGAACATCACATGATCACATCACAGATATCGCAGCAGAAGAAATATATGAAACATTGGATATACTAGGACGTCCGTGTTTTCAATACGAGCCAGTATAAAACACGGATTCCACGGTCGTGATGAATAGCCAATCCCACACCCGTAGACCCCTACGAGAGCGGCAAGCAACCCTACCAATTCTAGGGTTAGGAGACCCGGACTCGACTCCTCGAGTTGGTCTCCCACTGGACCCCAGAACCCGGTTACTTGTGCTCCCCTACTTGGGTCTATCCTAATGCGGAAAAGTAAATAATATACAAAAGGTGACATCTTCCGCAACCTGGAAGTGCCCCAAAATAAAAGAATATTACATACAAGTTTTTACATGAATGAAAATGAAAAACACTCATCTCACATAAAAACCCCCGGCTATTCAAACACGACGATCCAATATAACATATCCAGCAACACATAACATCACATGTCATCAACGTAAGTAAACATGAGTATCCCAATTGTCGTTGACATATAGCAACGAAACCGGCGATATCACATATTACACTTACGGTCACAGAAAAGAAAGTGTAAAACTACAACAGTTGGAATCCGCAACCCTTTTAGACATCACATGCCTAATCAAATGAAATACTTAGACATCACATGCCTAACAGTTATAAACCCCGCATTTTAGTCCCATTATCGAAAACTCTTTTCAATATCAAATGAGACTAAACCGCTAGATTTATAACATCCATTCAGTTATCTCATAACTGTTTGTGAATTCCAATTATTGTATCCTATTCCGGATAAATAGAATATATTAAACTTTCCGATCGAACATTCGAACACCCAAGTTTTCCCGAAACCGTTCAACACATGAAATAGGTTCAAAGACATTCACTTCATGCCTCAGTACCAACGGTCCAGCCGTAGAAGGGTCAAGCCAACGCCTCACATGTGGCACGCCGTACTGCCCCAAACCCGAAGGTTCAAAGGGCAGTTCAAGACAGTCACATAATCGAGTTAAGGTTTGTTGTCTTCTAGAGGGACCATCGCGTTACTTGCACTACTCAGAACGTCCTTAAACCATAGAAAAATCCAACACTTGGAGAAAAAAAATTTCGGCAGGGGAAAAGTTGGGTATTTATATCCGGTCGAAATTTTTAACATATTCTAAAGTTATCCGGAAAAACACATAGACGAAGTTTAACAATCCGATCGAATCTACGATTCCCAATGCGACCCCAGAATACTCAACTCTTGAGTCAATTTAAAAATTCCCAGAAAACTCAGCATATTTAAATAGGAGTTACTGTGCAAACGAGGAGGGCTGACGTCATCATAAGGCCGCGGAACCGCCGCAGAAGCCAAGCTTCTGCCGCTGTTCCGCCGCACTTTGGAGGAATTGGGTGATCGTGTTTCACAGTAATTCTTAGAAAGTCCTGCTGAATTTTCTGCATATTTTTAATATGGAAAAATCCCAGATTTTAGAAAAAGTCCAGAGAGCACTTGGGTTTTAGGGTTTCGGGTTCGTTCGGGTTTTAAACGTCGTCTAGACTTCGCCTAAGGCTCTAGCTAGGCTCTGATACCACTGTAGGGTTCCTAGGCACACTATAGAGGTCTCACAAGGCATCAACCATGCCAATTTCAAATTTTATGGGTGCCGAGAAACCCTAATACGGATCGTCGACTAGAAATTTAGGCGAAAACGAAACTAGTTAACATCTTAACTAAAGGAGAGAGGCTACAACCTTTGTAGATCCGGTTCTCCACTTCCTTAGCTCCACGTAGGCGTCCTCTCGCTGTCCATCTCGAATCCCGGACTCAATCGTCGGCTTGATCGGAGAAATTGGCGGACTAGGTCGTCGGCTTCGTGCCGAAGATGATCTACGTCGAGGCATCACAAGTTCAAGCTCCGACTTCACAAAGTTGTGAAACTTGTGAAGAAAACACCCAAAAAAACTTGGCAAGAGGTAGAGGGTGAAGAAATAGGAGGTGGGTTCACTTTAGAATTGGATTTCTCACTTTAGAACTCAAGTTGCCATTGATGGCATCAAGCTTTCTTTCTTGAAGAAGAAGATCAAGAAGAAGAAAGAATATGATAAGTGTTGAATTAAAATGAAAAATAAATCAATACTTATCATAAGCTAACCATAGTAGAGTGTAGAGAATAGACCATGGTTACTTGGATGGGTTAGGGTTAAGCATGAAGACAAGAATGGTTAAGAAGTCAAAGCTTCATGAAGCTTCAACTAGAAACAAATAAAGCCACCATTCTCATCTAAACCATTTCCAAATAAATAAATAAATAAGCAAAACCCTAATCATCAAATTAACCATGGTTTAATTCTATACACTTAACTAAATGATCAAGTATCATCAAACATGATACAAAAATGTGCACAAAAGTATATCACATATACTTCTTGCACATCAAGTGAGAAAATCCATATAAAGTGAACCAATACTAGCTAATGCAAAGTAATATATCAAATATATAATTATACATTAAATCATTAAATCAACACTTGATTTAACGATCCGGTCATATCACATATAACCGACTAGTATCCTATGTATCGGCTTATCAAATCAATCCTTGATTCAATATCTAGGTTATTTCGAATATAACCATTCGATACATTCATCACGAGAATGGAATACGGTATCACATACACGCATTATTCTCGGTCCTGCACATATCTCATATGCGCTCCTATTTCGTTTCGCTTGAGCCAGGAAACCTCTGTGTAGGACTCTAAAGACTCGTCAATACGCCGGCAGCAGATGATGATCATATCAAGCACCCACAAGCCGCAAGCGGTCTGCTAAACGTAACGGCCACCCGGGTATTGAGCGATCAGAAGATCGACGAGCTAGCCCGCTCACACTCCTGTGAATCCAACCAGTAACACTTACCGTACAGTCCGGTCTGTTCGTCTGATATGTCGCATATCAAGTCTAGGGGTGGTAAACGTCAGACCCCAATAACCGATAAGTCGTGCCGATGTGAGGCTCATAACGGGTCGAGACACTACTGGTAACACTTACCAGCAAATCTCTGATCAGCCCTGGCCAGGGACTTCCCTGTTACGGCCAATCGAGCACAGCGCAACATCAACCCCCAATACCGGGAGAGACGAAACCCCTCCTATCGCTCATTGCCTCCATGTGACTCGGGACTGTACCCAAAGACCACCGTTTTGCACGCCCTCATGGACGTGGTAAGGTGGAGATCAAAGCATAGTGGGAATCACACAAGACTCTATGACGATCTCGGGTCTACAGACTAACCTGCACAAGTGTCACCTGAGAACTGCCATCTGACGTGAGGTATAATACCATCTGGGAGTTCTCGGCGAGTCCGTCCAGTATACCCAGTCTCCACTGAGCACCCGTATACCATCTCTGATGTCAAACACCAATGGATATGGGATCATCCATCGCCCATCTCATGGGTCGAGAGGCGTATACGCTAGTCTACTCTGGTATATCGATGCCCCGTCTCGATACACCCACGACTAGGGACCTTGAAGGATGTACTTATGGACTACCATGTCCCCACTAGTATGATCTGTATCATAGTCCAGGTAGTCAAGTACACATCCTAAGGGCTTTACCAACATGTAACTTTAAGACAGATTAAAGAGACTAGTATACATGTTAAGATAAAGAGTAACCAGATAGCATACTATCATATCGAGCAAGAAAGTCATCTCTATATATGTCCAAGCATCCAATATAATATACATCATCTGTACAATACTGGCCTCTAGGGCATACATACAACTAACAGTTTTATTCTCGAAAAAAACTTAGCCTCAATTTTGCAGGGAAACACGATTGCACTGAGCTCGTGCAACAAGCCGTTAAACCTCTAGGTGTCCCTAGTAGGAGGAGTGTTGTCTCGTGGGGGGTTTCAGCGGATACTACCCACAAAATCCTATCAATTCGGCCTATTGACTTTTATTCTCCAATTCGGTTTTCTAGCAAGAAATTCTATTATCTTCAACTCAGAAATTATCAACCCATATTTTTCACGCTTCCTTATCATTTAACTTAAGATTGTATATGTTCTGTAAATTCACTTAGCTTTTAGCATCTTTTGAATTTTCCTTCTAAGATTCCATCTCAACATAGGAATTTTTATCATCTTTACTAAAGATATAAGTCCTATTTTTCATTCCCATCTCTCATCCAAACCCCAATCATATACCCCCTACGTGTGTGTATGTATCACCCCTACACTTGGAAATTCAATTAAAGCTCTTATATTCTTGTCCATTGTCCAAAGTACTTTTAGTTGGTGAATTTTTTAGATGAAATTGCTCACACATCCTTCATGCGACCGTTAATACTTCTTGAGGTACTAACGACCGATTACCAAATGTGTTTGCGCATTAAGGCGTAATTCCTAGTCTTGTAACACCTAAGGCTTTAGCAGTGACTCCCAAACCAGTTGGTCTAAGTCACTAGGTGATAAAGCACCCTCGCTATATTTTATTTTACGCAGCCTTAAGTAATTACAAAACCAGTGTCCATTTTTTTATCTCTTTATTCACACTTGTATTTTTATTTTATTTTCCTTCATACTAAGGACTTTAGACAAGAGCATTTCAAGGTCTCCTTTACTATTCCAAGTTTTAAGGTTCATGTTTGTGCAAGTTGTAGGGTATATATTTTCAGAATTTAGACTTAAGCTTAGGGATTATCTTTCAGACTTACACTTTAATAAAAACATCAATACTCTTCCTTTATTTTGATTTAGCCCAAGAACTGAACTCAAAATTTGCCCATTTCTAAATAAACTATAAGGACATATATTTTTTACATTTAAATTTTAAGAAAGGTTATTTTTAGGGTTTTTAATTTACTAAGTCTAGGATCTAGTTTTTCCTAGCTAGTTAACCTTCTTGTCAAACTCAAGTCAATTATGGCCAAAATTGAATTTTTTAATTTTTGTAATTTTAAAAATTTTCAATTTTTATGGGTTTTAAGATAAGTATGAAAAATTATATATATGAATGCGAAGGAAGAAAGCTTACCGAGCATACCCCCAAACTTAAACTTGACAGTGTCTTCACTGTCAGGCTACACCAAGAGGGTCAAAATTGTCGGTACTCCCATGTTTATTTATTTTTTTTATAATTTTTTTATTGTTAACAGAAAAACAAAACAAAATATTTATACAAAAAGGTCCCACCCAAACTTAAGTGAAACAGTGTTTCCACTATTGAAGCATTAAAGTTCAGAGTTAGGGAGGAGAAAAACACAGTATCAAGCTATACAAGGCCTTACACAGGCCAAAGGTTAGCACCAACCATTCAAAAAATTTATCGTTATAATGGTAAGGTTGGTGAAAGAATGGAGTGTGGAGAAAAGAAATGAGAAACACACGAGACCGTATGGGAAGAAAGGTGGAATATGGTCTCGGTATAGGAGAAGAACGGCGGAAAAGAGAAAGAAGTGTAGTACGAACTTGAGGGTGTAAATTGAGTGAATAAATTAGCACAAATTATGATGACCGATGTGTTAAAAGCGATTGTGCTAATTTATCAACCCGTCGAGAAATGGGGTCAAATCCTTCAAGATTCGCGAGAAAACATGGGTACGTTGAACTTGGTAAACCATCCATTGAAAATGGAAGCGTGACGGATTCTTGCACGGTCGAAACGATGGAAAAGACGAAGGAGAGTGATTTAGGAAGGGTCTCATTCTCACCTAAGTAAGCGTATGTAAGGTGAGACGGCAACAGCTTGAGTTCGAGTTTCAGAGGTGAAACAATTGAAAGTGAAATTGGTGAAACCGTCTCGCACTCGAAGGATTCCATCAATGGTTCGAAATGACTATAAGCAACCGAGTCTGATGGTTCAACTAACTCATCTAAAAATTCAAAGGATTCAAACTCGGGCGGTGAGTCTTCAAAATCGTCTGAAAAGGTGAAACACTCGTAATCGTTATCGGTTGTAAGAACTGTGTCAGATTCAAGGAGGAACGCACTAGTGGCGTCAAAACTGCTGTGATCGAACAGAAATTTTTCAAGATCACAGTCCTCCCGCGTGATCTCTTGCGTGGTCGGAACAATGGAAAGGATGAAGGGGGTGATTTAGGAAGTATAACAGTTAAAGGTTCAGGAGGATGAATTGGAAAATCCGACTCAACAAACAAAACTGGTTCATCCTCAATACTATCCTCAATACTATCCTCATAATTCTCCTCAAAAGTTATCCCATCCATGCAGTTATCATCAAAATCAAGACGCATATGAAGTTCGGGAGAAACATTTAATGACTCAGGATGATGAATTGGAAAGAAAAATTCAGTCAAATCTGCGAGTTCATCGTCCAAATTATTCCCTTCGTCAATATCCTCAATCAAGTGAAAATCAATTTTTTCGGAAACCTCATCAAAAGCATGGATATTTATCAATTCAGGTTCTAGATTGGAGGTGTAGAGGTCGAAAGGATTGGTGATGGTTTCACTCGAAAGGGACCCTTCAGGCAAATCAAGCACTACAAAGTCGCACAACTCATTAAACGTTTTATTTTCAATTGGTGAATCATTTGGAACACTTGATAGACATTTAAAACCGGAGTTGTGGGATTCAATTGGTGATGGGTAGGTTTGATTTGGAAGGGTGCACAGCTCACTCTCTCCACTCAAATTCTCAATCTGTCCAACCGCCTCATCATACATTGGAATTTTTGGAGCTAGTTGGAAACTAGCTACCGGGTCACTAGGTTGCATAAGGGCGGCAATGGACGCATCCAAATTCCTCATCTGTTGGTTTGTCGCTACATTATAAGCTTCCAACGACTGTTCCAGACTAGACATGGGTTGTGAATGGGTTTCAGTAAAAGATTCAAAGTTGTTTGGATACTGCAAACTCCCAAATGGTTGTGTAGAAGCAATGTCTAGGGAAGGTGCGAAAGTCTGGTAGGACTGGTAGGAATTGAATGGTTGGACAGGAGTAGGATCAACATTTGGATAAAAAAAGGTGAATGGACTTGTTGATCCCAAGAACTGGAAGTGTTGAAAGGAATGAAAGATCGGTTATGAGATTGTTCAATATGTTCAGTGTAAGTGCACAGCGGCGCCCTAGCCGTCAATCCGACGCCAGAATGCGGAAGCGATGATTTACTTTAACTTTTTGAACCGGCACCACCGCGCACTATAAACCCAGATCGTGCCATTAATCTAGTCCTAGCTAACAAGAGAAGGGTTAGAGAGATATACCGAGCGATCCATGTCCTTCGGTCTTCTCGTCGTCGTCCCGATCTCCCGCGGAATCTCCGGTCTCCACCTCGTCGCCGAAAGGGCACCACATCGCCGGCTTCTTTTACGGGCTCCCGCCTCTGGTCGGAGGCAACTCGGGCACGAAGTTGGCGAGTCAACGTGCCCAAGATTTGCTGTAGAATGTGGTGTAGTGCTATGTCTCATTTGGGGTTATGGAGTTGCCTTATTGGTGGAGGAAATGATATAAGCTTTTGGAGATGGAGATGTGGGGATTTTACAAAACCAAAGATATCAAAAAATCCCCACCACAATTTTTGGACAGCCCTCTAAGAGCTTGGCCGGCCAAACTTGAAGAAGAGGAGAGGAATAAAAAAAAATGGGCCAAGGAAAATCATGCAAGAAAGAGAAAAGCTCATCATGATGAATAATCATCACACACAAATCCAACACTCCAAATCAACCATCACCATCACAAAAGTCATGCCATCATGAAAGAAGAAGTCAATGGTGGTGGAATCATCATGAAGCAAGGATATGCAAATACCACCCTCCACAAATGCTTATTTGCACAAATGCAAATAAGCCCTCCTCCACCAATTTTCGGCCAATGAAAGATACAAAGAAATATGGCCGAAAAGGAAAACAAACTGGCAACTCCAAAAACTGATCCCGTAACAAATTACAGGAAAACCCCGCTACTGTGTATACACACCCGCATTTGTATTCCGACCGAAATACAAATGCAATGAGACAAAATCTACACTGTACAATACTAGGATCCGGCTTAAACCAAAGCCTGCTAGTATTAACCGTCCGATCCTGATCCGTGCAATGCCGCACGTATCTGATCGGACCCTGCCATATCTCCATACGGCCTCTACAGCGTTTCGCCCGAAAACTTGAGCAACTGTCTGTGGGGGACTCTAAAGACTCATCAATACTGTGGCAGTGGATTTAACCACTAGCACGTCAGAGGTATTAGCCATACGTGACGAGCTACCAGCTATTGACCAAAAGGGACGTCGATGAGCGAACTCATCCTGACACCCTACTGAGCCTGTCAGTGACAATATCCGTACAGTCCGATCCGTTCGTCTATGAGCATCGCATGGCGGGCCTAGGGGGTTGGTAAAAGTCAGACCCCCAAAAGCGGTACACGTCGTGTCGGAGTGTAGCCCAGAACACCCTGAGATACTACTGGAATACCTACCAGTAAATCTCCTGCCTTGGCCAAGGACTTTTCATGTACTGGCTCTCCTAGACACAGCGCGACCTCACCCCCAATACCGGGAGAGACGAACCCCTGCAGATCCGCTCACTGCCTCCATGTGGCTCGGGACTGTACCCAACTAAAACCTGTTTGCACATCTCCTTTGAGCGTGGTAGGGTAGTAATCAAAGCATAGTGGGAACTCATACGAGAAAAATGACGATCTCAGGTCGATGAACTAACCTGTACACATGTCACCAGGGAACTGCTATCTGACATCAGGTATAATACTAACTAGCAGGTTCCCGGCGAGTCCTGTCCGGTGTACTCATAACCCAATGAGCACCTGTATACATCTTAGGTGAACCAACTGACACCAGTGGCTTGTGAGACCGGCCACCGCCCCTCGTCGGGGTCTCAACTGTATACACTAGTCTACTCTGGAGTATCGATGCCCTGTTTCGAAACTCCCACGACTAGGGACCTTTTAAGGATGTGCTTATAGACCCCAGCTCCCACGTATATGATCGCCCTCATACTGCTGGTAGTCAAGCAAGAATCTTAAGGGCTCTATCAACGTGCAATAGTGACCTGTAAGGTCACCTAAAGCAGTACACGATGATAAAGATAAACCAGATAGCATACTATCATCTTGAGTAAGACTGTCCTACCGGAATAGGTCCTCCCTCAATCATTGCAATCATGTGCCTGTGATCCAATAATTGACTCTGAGGGCACTATCTCCAACATTCAGCAATAGACATGGGTTTCTGAGTTACAACAGAACTCGAAAAAGGAGTATCAACGTAAGAAGGTGGTGAAGGTTGAAATGGTTGATACAAAGTGGATTGCGGAGTCGAACTGTTTCTCCTAGACGCTTCTATTCGATCTTTCAAAGAAATTTTGGGCATGGAGGGGTCGTCCGTAATTCGACCAAAACAATTCGCGTAGGAAGCAATGTTTGGATGAGGGTTCCAAAGTTCGGCAAGAGTTTTGTAAGGTGGGGTACCATGATGTAAGAAAGGAGAAGAAAAAGAATGTGGGTGCAAGTGGGGTGCAATGGATTTCTAGCGACAAAATTGGCAAGTCTTTGTAAAAATTTTCTGTTTTGTGTTTTTTTTATATATATAAGGAGCTTTTTGGAAAAAGATTTTTATAAGAAGCTAGACACACGTTCAAACAATCGCAATATGCACAATCAAGCCTAGATCCAGGGTCTCCTAGGTTAACTAGACTGCTCCTAACTGTTCCAAAAGGCAAGTTGTGAGGTCCTCAAATCGCCTCTTCACCGCCAATTGTGGCCAGGTAAGCACAAGTAAAGAAAGGAGGGATCCGCTCACGAATCACCGTGAGACGGGCCTTTTAAAATTACCTTTCCCTACTTGTCTAGCCTAAGCACCACAAAGTCTGGTTTAGATAAACGATCGATGCCTACAACTATTCCTTTGTCCTATTGAGCGCGACAGTCCTTAAGGCCGAGTCTAATCTTTTTTTAATTAACTTGATGGTTAATGCAAAATGCATTTTGTGATTTTTGGGGTCCTAGGAAGGGTAATGAAATCCCCACCCAATCTGAATTGGTGTAAAAGCCCCTTAAAGTCAATTTTAAAGATGCAAAGCAGTCGACACACAAAACACACTTGCCAAATTTTTTTTTTATTCCGGCGCAAAGAATCCTGCACAAGATCAAGTTATTGGAGAAGGGAGAGAAGTTTTTGCACAAAGAACCCTGCAGGAAAACATTTTTATAGAGGAGATCAGGGGGTTCAGAAGAAGAAAAGATGCTTACAGAGACTTTTTCAAATGATGACGTCACCACCAGGCCGCGGATCCGCCGCGGGAACGTGCCTTTGACCGCGGTTGACTTGGCGGTTCAGTTCTCTAAATTTTTTCTGTTTCACTGTTGTGATTCTCCTCTATTTGTTCAGATCTGCTGTTTGCTGTTTCGCTCTCTAGATTTTTCCAGATCTGAATCTGTTCGTCGATCCTGCACAATTCAAACGAATACCCTTCAAAGAATAACAAGATGATAAATTTTTTTATATATATTCTTTATTTTCAGTTTTTATGATTTTTCAATTTTATATTAACCCGAAATTGCAAAAAGAAAATAACTACGCCATCCTCGGCAACGACGCCATTTGATTGAATGTTTAATTTTGTGTGCGCTTGGGCTTTTAAAAGATGAATCAAAGAATATTTAACCGCAATCAAGAACGGCGTCTCTTGGTAGCTAGCCGGTGAGTACGGGTTGGTCCACTGGGATTTTGTGTATTTCTATTTTTTCTAACGAGCTAATTCCAATTGGGGTTGGATTGATTATCACTAAAAACTGAAATGAGTTTGATTAGGATTAAAATCTTGCTAGGGTTAGGTTTAGGTTAAGTTTGGAAATTCAATATTTCTCACCGATTTATATGCCCTGATTAAGATCTATTTAGGTGTTAAGGTAATAATTAACAAAGTGGATTAGTACCATCGGGAAGAAACTAGGTTTCTTCCTCTAGGTCCTTGTCCGTCCTTTCTTAACTCTTACTCTAACCTCCATGGAAAACATACACAACCGGTTTTTTAACCTAGGGTATCACCCCTACCTCTTGGGATAGGGTGCCGTAGTGAGCGGGGTGTGTATGTATGCATAGAGTCCTATTAAAATGTATGATGGGCAAGAAAGGGGTGAGAGATTTTCATCTCTCAAAGCTCTCATATTCCTAACCCTAACAAGTGAGGAACTACTCACTCATTAGGGAATTGTTAAAAGATTTCATTTTTATGATTGTTTTTAATAACCTAACCATCTAATCTACGGCAGATAAATAAAATCTAAACCAGGGCAGATAAATAAAGTTATACTAGGGCAGAAGGGAAAATTAAACTAAGGCAAGAAAAGAAAACTTACTTTATTTTTTATTTGATGCACTCTTCATACATTACAGGAATTGAAATTCTGAATTTGATAAATAAAAAGAGGCACAAGAAGAGGCATGCTCCAAAAGAGCTTTAGGGTTCATATTTATAGATTATAGAAACCCTAGGGTTACATCCGATCCCTATCTGCATTTACAAAATTACCCTAAGAAGCCTAGTCAACGCACCGCCACACCGTCAAAAATGCATCGACACGGGCTCAGCACGGCCGCGGAACCACGGCCAAGAGCCATGTTTGGCCGCGGATCCGCGGCCATATAGAGGGGTCTTGGGCTCTGTTTTCTTCTGATGCTTCAAGTTGCATTTTCCTTGACTTTTCTTCACTTGGTTCTTCAGAATGTCTTATAGTTTCTTTCAGATTTCCACAGTGTAGAATGTGGTGGACTTTTACCGTTCGCTTCGTGTTGAAGTCCCGAATCTTTGTGCTGCCTTTATACTTTGTGAAATTGTTTATTGATCTTCGGTTGTTCTTCAAACTATAGGCATGATAAAGATTCTCTCTTTGTTGGTCGTAGTCTCACTTTTGTAGCGTCTTTTCATCATTTTCACTGTTTTGTTCCGAGAACCTGTAACCTGCAACTATGTAGCAGACATGGATCAAAAGAACTTATTTATTTGTAAAATGAATAAGAATGGGGAATATAATAATGCAAAATTATGATATGAACATGCCACTCTAGCCGTAGCTCTCTACGCCCGTACAACCATGATAACAAAACCATAAACTGGTACTGATGAGGCTAGATCATAGGAATGAATATAATACTGTGCAAGAAAATATACATCATAAGTCTTCTTAAGCGGAGTATCGTATCATAAGTATGGCGCGGAACATACACACGGTATGTCACTCTACTTGAGTCACCTACTCCATCAACCAAGGGTCATCCTACACTCCGAAGGTAAAACCTAACGCTCTGATACAAACTTTGTCACGACCCGAAAAGTACGGAACATGACCGGCACTTAGACTACGAAACATCTCGAGGCGTACGTAATCTAAGTAAGCCAAAACCCAGAAAACCAAACTAAGTAAAGCGGTAGAGTGAAGAAAAAACCAATGTTAAAGCAAAAAATTTAACAACATAAGCCGAAATATGCATTTTTAAATCTCAAGTCTTTTCTGAAAATTTCGGCAGAGTTTCTTTGTAAAAATAGGCCCCGAACGGGGTACAACATGATAAATATATACATGAATGATAAAAGCCATCCCCAAGCGGGAGCTAGCTCTTCGTCAATCGACGGTCACAACCACGCAAGCAATATAATATACAACGCCGAAAGGCGAGGACAAAAACTGAAAAGGAAACTCAAAACATCATGAAATCCATAATAATACAACGCGCGACTCTAAGGACGAAAGAATAAACAACTCTAGTCTCTAAGTCTGAAATAAATACATGTCTGGTTAATGGAGTTTCTAGATGCAACTGAATAAAATAAGTACAATGGTGGTCACGATGCAAGTGAATCCACCTACCAAAGCAAAATCACCAGGAATGGAAGTAGTGTGCCAGCAAAGCCGTAACGAAACCTGTACGGCAAAACCTGCAAGAAACTGTGGCACAACGGGGGTGAGTTGCCAACTCGTGAGTAGAAAACATCACAGAGCAGAAATAGTATGTATGACTCATCCTAGGTCAATACGATCAAATATATATATATATATATGATGAAGTCTGAAGCATGAAAGGGTGACTAGGATAAACATCTATACATAAGTGTAATCCCATGTGCTTGTGTCAGTGCCTCAGGTAGCAATATATCATATGTATGAGGTATGAATGCATGAAAACAGAATACATGTAAATGAAGAAACTTCTTTCATAATTTAGTGAGATTTCTGTATTTTTAAAACGAGGTATCATCAATGAAATCAACATAATCTGTGTCTAGCATCGACACAAAACATAAATCCCAATATCTCAATATCTCAGGTTCCGGCTATTCGGACTGGCCTGTATCATCAAATCTCAATACCTCAATGTCTCAAATCTCAAATCTAGGGCTCCGTCAGTCCGGATCGGCCTATATCATCAATCACACGACCATGAACGGTATCCTCCGGATATCCGACGCGCCAGGTAAAATCACCGGTAAGCAGTCTGCCCCTGCCAGGCTCATCATCCTCCATGAAATAACTCTCGCCCCGGGATACCTTACCAGGTCCACCATGTACCCGAGACGGTTCATACGTCTCCTCGAATCGGGTCTCAAAATCCATCTCATAACCGAGAAAACATCATGGTGGATGACTCATACATCACGAGAAAACCGCACTTTTCATTTTAAAAAGAGAGAGAGAGAGAGAAGTTTATATATATATTCTTGCGGTTTTCCCCCAAATCCAGGAAATCTCATGAAAATCCGAAATCCAATCATCAAAAGCAAGTAAACAGTGAATATCAATGTGCATGAAGTAGCAAGTAATAACTGCAATGTCTAAACCAGCATATAAAGACGAGTACGCTAATACCATGTCGAACTATCAGTTCGCCAGCTATGTCAATGAGTAATATTCTCTAAATTGTACGTGACATGGCAATTACTGATGATGATGTGTGTGAGCCGGCAAGTAAGTGTATGTGGAACATACGCATCATCGGTAATGGTGCTGGTGTCCTGACAACATGATTTCAATATTAACATATGAAAACACAATATAAGCATGCAATGCGATGCAAGCAGAAAGAACATGCGGGAGCTGAATATCAAATACAATGATAACGAATCTGCATATGTCGTACAGTTTTGCCATTTAAAATAATACGAATCGTGTGTTTAGAAAATAGGGACTACTGTGTTTTTAAGAAAATGTACGTCCTTTGAAATATCCGTAGAATCCCTTGGCCTGTCATTAAAATACTCACGATTCGTTAGTTTTGAAATAGGTATGACTCGAGTCTAATCTATCAATCACAAGTAACTACAGGCTGATCGAAAGGTAAGGAAACCACTTAACATCTGAGTCGATACATACATACATATATATACATATATATATATATATATATATATATATATATATTAGTCGGTGATCCCGCCTCAATAGTATCCCATTCGATACCCTAATATAATATGACATCCTCGAGTCAAGAGAGCGGATCTATCATCAATATATAGCTCGTACGGTAAATCCGTCGTACGGCATCCCAAATCTGGGTACGGGTCAAAATCACATCTATCTAATTTCTCATCTGGTATCCTCTTTATCATAAATCATAATCTGGGAGTACTGATCTACGTCTAGTACGATACTGATACCACATATGTATATGCATGCGTGTGTATGAAAACACCATGTCGAAAGGACCCGCTAAAACATCATGTCGTATCTCAAATACGAACCACATCACATCACCGATCTCACGGCCTCAAGCCCAATCTCATCGACTCATCTCCAATCCCAAGTACTATCCTCATCATCCAGTATATGTATATGTATATATATATACATAGTCCCATACCCATTTGTATATATACATATATACATATCCCCATATACGCACATGCAAATAAAAGTATGCAAGTGTGTGTGTGCGTATGGGTGTAAACCTTTTCTAGGGTTCGCGACTAAGAAGCTATTCTCGTTTACTTCTAATTACCCTAAACTAAACCACGATCACATAATCATATCTTGATAATCATCCACGTATCATAAACCACATATATATCCATTTATATATCTAAGCTCTACTACGAACTGAGGGGGTGCTATACGCCATCCACCCGACTTCCCCCGTAGATATATTTCTATTCACATTGCTTCTTGTGTGCCGATGCCGATGTCGCCATCTTCATCTTCAACGTCTCGACATCACGTGGGGTACCTACACTGTTGGATATATGTATGCCCTAGGGGCCATTATATGTATAGTTGATGCTTGGACATGTATATATATACAGATTACTTTCTTGCTCGACATGATAGTATGCTATCTGGTTTACTTTATCTGACATGTTGATTTGATCATGTTTTTTTTCATTTGCATATGTTGATAAAGCCCTCAGGATATTTGCTAGACTACTGTGACTATGATGCAGATCATACTAGTGGGGTACGTGTAGTTTATAAGCATATCCTAGAACTGTTCCTATTCGTGGGTGTATCGAGATGGGGCATCGATATTCCAGAGTAGACTAGCGTATACCATTCTTTCCCATATGATGGGCGATGGATGTTCCCATATCCATCTGATGAGGTGACACCAAAGAATGTATGCGGATGCTCAGTGGAGACTGGGTACACTGAACGGACTCACAGAGAACTTCTATGTGGTATTATATCTATCGTCGGATAGCAGTTCTCAGGTGACACTGGTATAGTTTAGTATGTAGACCCAAGATCGTCATAGATTCTTGTGTGTCCTCCCACTATACTTTGATCTCCACCCTACCATGGCTCTACTGAGTCGTGCAAACAGGTGGTCTTTGGGTACAGTCCCGAGGCACATGGAGACGATGAGCGATAGGAGGGGTTTCGTCTCTTCCGGTATTGGGAGTTGATGTTGTGCTATGCTCGATTGGATATAATAGAAAGTCCCTGGCCAGGGCTGCTGAGATTTACTGATAAGTGTTATCAGTAGTTTCTCGATCTGTTATGAGCCATACACCAGCATGACTTATTGAGTTATTGGGGTCGACGATACCATCCCTAGACTCGATATGCAACATATCTGACGAGGAGACCGGACTGTATGGTAAGTGTTGCCAGATGGCTCGACGGGAGTTTTGACAGCTTTGCTGGTTTTCTTCTGATCGTTCAATACTCGGGTAGTCATTACGTTTAGCTGACCGCTTGCGGTTTATGGGTGTTTGATATGATCATCACCCACTGCCGGCGTATTGACGAGTTTTAGAGTCCCACACAGAAGTTTTCTAGCCCAGGAAAAAAGATGTGGTGTGCATATGAGATATGCGCGGGACCCGATTGAATACGACTATGCAATATTATATCAGTTTCTTTATTAAGTAAAGAAGGATATAATCTTGTATTGCAGAAAAATGTTATGAACTTTTTCCTTAGTCAAAAGTTGATTGGATCAGGCACGTTATATAATGGCATATACGTTCTAAATCAAACTACAGTTCTTAATGTACAGAACACACAAAAAAGGAAAAGTTCAGAAATGAACGAATCCTTCTTGTAGCATTGTAGACTAGGTCATATCAATGTGACACGACTAGCTAAGTTACATAAAGATGGATATTTGAATCCGTTTGAATTTTTCATCTTATGAAACTTTTCATTCATGTCTCAAAGGCAAGATGACCAAAACTCCGTTACTGGACACAGAGAAAGAGCTACAGAACTCTTGGGACTAATACATAGTGATGTATGCGGTCCTATGTCTACATATGCCAGGAATGGTTCCTCATACTTCATTACATTCACTGATGATCTCTCAAGATTCGGGCATGTGTTCCTGTTGAAACACAAGTCTGAAGCTTTTGAGAAATTCAATGATAGAAGTGCGAAGTAGAGAACCAAACGGGTAAAAGTATTAAAATCTTTCAATCTGATCGGGGAGAAGAATACTTGAGCACGGAGTTCCATGACTATGTAAAAGAGAATGGGATTCTCTCTCAGCTTACTCCTCCGTATACACCACAGCACAACGGTGTATCGGGGCGGAGGAATCGCACCCTATTAGATATGGTGCGCTCTATGATGAGTATTACTGAGTTGCCTATTTCCTTTTGGGGTTATGCGCTTGAGAAGCCGCATACCTATTGAATAGAGTTCCAACCAAATCAATGCCTACCACTCCATATGAGATATAGAATGGGAATAGACCATCTCTTAAGCGAGTTAAGATATGGGGTTGTCCGGCCTATGTTAATAAGCAAAATCCGGACAAGCTCGAAGCAAGGTCAGTTCTGTGCAAGTTTTTAGGATATCCCAAGCATTCGCAAGGGCATATCTTCTACCACTCTGAGGAAAAAGGTGTTTTGTTGCTCAACATGCCACCCTTTTAGAAAAGTAATTTCTCATGGAAGAAATTAGTGGTCATGTGGTAGAAATGGAAGAAATTCCAGCTATACAAACTACAAGCTGATGATTTGGTAGAACCGGAGGATTCAATAGTCTCCAACGAAACTCAGCCTCTCCGCCGATCTAGTAGGGTTCCTCATCCGCCTAAGAGATATTACGGTTTTCTCAATGACAGTGGGAGCGTGGATTGCATCATGGAAGATGATGGCCCAACTAGTTTCGAGCAGGCCATCAAGAGTGGGGACTCTGTGAAATGGCTGGATGGAATGCGATCTGAGATGGAATCCATGTTCACCAACAAAGTATGGACTTTAGAAGTTGCACCTGAAGGGGTAAAATCCATCGGGAGCAAGTGGATCTTGAGAAGATTCTTGGTGTAGATGGAAAAGTTGAGACTTTCAAAACTAGACTTGTAGCAAAAGGTTTTCGTCAACGACCAGGTGTGGATTGTGATGAAACCTTTTCTCCAATGGTTATGCTTAAGTCCATCCGGATCTTACTTGCCATCACTGCATACCATGATTACGAAATCTGGCAGATGCATGTCAAGACCGCTTTTCTAAATAGTGATTTAGAAGAGAGCGTGTACATGACACTGGCAGAAGGCTTTGTAGACAGTGGGGGAAGCGGAAAGATGTGCAAGCTGCTTAAATCAATATACGGATTAAAGCAGGCATCGCGGAGTTGGAACATCTATTTTGATGTGGCAGTCAAAGAGGTTGACTTCATCAAAATGGTAGATGAACCCTGTATATACAAGAAGGTTGTAGAGAGTAAGGTTGTCTTCCTCGTATTATACGTAGATTCCATACTCTTGATAGGAAATGATGTTCCTATGCTACACTCGGTCAAGCTCTTCTTATCACTAAGTTTCTCCATGAAGGATCTGTGTGATGCCTCTTACATCTTGGGGAGAAACACTGGACAGCTGTGAAGAACATTCTTAAGTACTTGAGAATGACTAAAGAAATGTTCTTGGTGTATGGTAACGGTGAACTCCATGTCGAGTCATTTACCGATTCGAGCTTCCAGAGTGATAAGGTCGACTGTAAGACAGTCTCGGGTTTTGTCTTTACCCTCAGTGGAGCGACGGTATGTTGGAAGAGTTCCAAGCTAGATACCATAGCAAACTCAACGATGAAGGCTGAATACATCGCTACCAACGATACTGCCAAAGAGGCTTCCTGGATGAAGATGTTCATGAGATGAACTTGGTGAGGTTCCTACCATTGTGATGACAATAGAGCTGTGGCTTTGGCCTAGGAACCCCGGTCCCATCAGTGATCCAGACATATTCTTAGGTAGTATCACCTGATCAGGGAGATGGATGATCTCCGGGCGATCGAGGTCAGGAGAGTTGAGACGAAGAATAGCACGGCGGATCCACTCATGAAGGCCATACCCCAGATACAATTTGAGAGATTTTGGGATGTTGGGTATGCGATATTACAACAACTGGTCTTAGTGCAAGTGGGAGATTGTTAGTTGTATGTATGCCCTAAAGGCCATTATTGTACATGATTGTATATTATAATGGATGCTTAGACATATATAGGGAGGACTTTCTTGCTCGACATGATAGTATGCTATCAGGTTACTCTTTGTCTTAACATGTTGACTAGTATTGTTATATTGTCTTACTCTCATATGTTGGTAAAGTCCTTAGGATATATACTTGACTACCAGGATTATGATGCAGATCATACTAGTAAGGCTAGGGTAGTCCACAAGTTCATCCTTTAATTGTTCCTAGTCGTGGGTGTATCGAGACGAGGCATCGATATTCCAGAGTAGACTAGCGTATACGTTTCTTGACACATTTGATGGGCGATGGATGATCCCACATCCATTGGTGTTTGACATCAAAGATTGTATACGGGTGCTCAGTGGAGACTGGGTATACTGAACAGGACTCGCCGAGAACTTCTAGATGGTATTATACCTAACGTCAGATAGTAGTTATCTGGTGACACTAGTACAGGTTAGTCTGTAGACCCGAGATCGTCATAGAGTCTTGGGTGATTCCAACTGTGCTTTGATTCCCACCTTACCACGTTCAAGAGAGCGTGCAAAACGGTGGTTTTTGGGTACAGTTCCGAGTCACATGGAGGCAATGAGCGATAGGAGGGGATTCGTCTCTCCCGATATTCGGGGTTGATGTTGCGCTGTGCTCGATTGGCCATAACAGGAAGTCCCTGGCCAGGGTGGAAACCGAGATTTACTGGTAAGTTTATCAGTAGTTTCTCGACCCGTTATGAGCCTCACATCGGCACGACTTATCAAGTTATTGGGGTCTGACGTTTACCACCCCCAGACACGATATGCGATATATCAGACGAAGAGACCGGACTGTACGGTAGTGTTACCTAATGGATTCACGGGAGTATGAACAAGCTTGCTTGTTGATCTTCTGATCTCTCAATACCCGGGTAGCTGTTACGTCCAGCTAGTACCGCTGACGGCTTGTGAGTGACTGATATGATCATCACCTACTGCCGGCGTATTGACGAGTCTTTAGAGTCCTACACAGAGGTTTTCTGGCTCAAGCGAAACGAAGTAGGACACATATGTGATATATGCTGGACCTAGATTAATATATGTATGTAATACCGTATTCTAATCATATATGATATTAGTCGGTTATATGTGATATAGCCAGATTATTAAATCAAGCGTTGATTTAATAATTTAATATATAATTATATATTTGATATATTAATATATATTAACTAATATTAGCTCACTTAAGAATTTCTTTTCTACTTATACATTTAATATATATGTGATATATGTTAATGTATTTATTGTGTCATGCTTGATGATACATTGGACATGGGTGTATGAGAATCATACCATACTTAAGATAATTTTGGGGATTTAATTATTAAGGGAAAAACAAAATTAGGTGGAAAAAGCCATGGTTTAAGATGCTTGTAGAAGCTTGTGGAATCCTTGACTTAGTCCACTAATTTTGTTTTACTCTAGATATTTATTAACCTAACCATTATCTTTAGCCTTGGTTAAGTCTCTACATGAGTTTATATGAGATATTTTCTCACCCATGGTTCACACTTGATCACTTGAGTTTTCTTCTTCATCTCCTTCCTTGCTCATTAGCTTTTAAGTGTGAAGAAATGAAAAAGAGAAAATTATTCTAAAGTGAGCAAAATTCCTACTTCATCAATCTATACCAAACTAGCCATTTAGTATAGGTTGTTTGCTTCACCAATTCATCAATTAGTGAAGAGGTAGCTTGAGTTAGCGATTCTTCGACGTAGATCATCTTCGGCCTCGAAGATCTTTGAGCAAGCTCGTTCTTTTCATCTAGTGGAGCCTAAGGGGAGTCCGGGACACCACTACTTAGAGCAAAGGGACTACTACACGGAGCTTTAGAAGTGAAGGACTGGTCTACAAAGGTTGTATTCCTATATCACTTAGTATAAAGTTTGTTTACATGTTATGTAAAACCCTAATTCTCTAGTTAGATCCTTGGTTAGGGCTCGCTCGGCACCCTAAAATTTTAAAATAGCATACTTGATGCGTGCCGAAAATCGTCGGGGGTGCTAAGCGAACCCAGCATAATACACTACTACCAAAGACAAATTTATTTATTTCAGAGGTATTAGGGGCTCCCCATCCTTACAACGATTACAACAGAGGAAGGAGAGGATTAAGAAAACATCGTCGGTGGTACTCGGAGGAAATCTCCTCCAGCCGAGCCCAAGCTGCCTCGGCCCGCTCCCTCTGACGGTGCGCATGGATCCTAGAAGCCACGGACTTGCCGGGGTTCCCTTCTGCTGAGCAAGATGCAACGAACAACCTTTGTTGAAAACTCTCAAGAAGAAGGTCCACCGAGCGGTCTCACCTGCTTTTTGAGATCAAATCAAGATCGTTGGCCGTATGCATCTTGTTAAATGCCTCGTCCATCAACTATGGATATAGGGCGTTGTACAG
The DNA here is from genome assembly GCA_030015575.1 of Agapanthus africanus. NCBI lineage: Eukaryota > Viridiplantae > Streptophyta > Magnoliopsida > Asparagales > Amaryllidaceae > Agapanthus > Agapanthus africanus. The sequence continues at coordinate 165,845,842 of CM057349.1, forward strand.
ACCCGGGGAAGTCCTCCATATCACGTAAATTAGCACTTGGAGGAGAGGAGATCGCCGAGGAAGTAAGCGTCCAAAGTGGCCCTCCAAGCGGCTTATCACCACTTTGTACGTCTCCACGAAGCGATCAAGGATATAAAATTACATGTCGTCATGAGAAACGATCTCCCTGATGGTATAAATGCGCCCGGTCATCTTCGGGGAACGCAAGACTAGGATGAATCCAACACCCCCTAAGGGATACATCTTCGATATTTATAGCCTCTACAAATATCTTCCAACGGCCGAGATCTACTCGTACAACGATGCAAATCAAGGAATATCTCAATTCCCGATATAGTACAGCCACATGTCGGCCATGCCGGTCATCGTTCCTGCCTATACGGACCCGGAAGGTTGAACGACTCCCCTACGAAGGTAGTTCATAAAGCCCTCATCACAAGGCGGCCGGGTAGCTTCCTGCTCGGCCCATCCACAGCGGGTAGATTCCTGCCCAACAACGCTGTGGATCCAAAGCACTCATCATGAGGCTGCTGAGCAGGTTTCTGCTTGGCTCATCCACAGCGGGCAGATTCCTGCCCAACAACGCTGTGAATCCAATGCTTTCACTACAAGGCCGCCGAGCAGCTTCCTGCTCGGCTCATCCACAGCGGGCAGATTCCTGCCTAACAACACTGTGGATCCAAAGCCCTCACCATGAGGCCGCTGAGCAGCTTCCTGCTCGGCTCGTCCACAACGGGCAACTTCCTACCCAACAATGTTGTGGATCTAAAGCCCTCACCACGAGGCTATCGAGCAGCTTCCTGCTCAGCTCATCCACAATGGATAGATTCCTGCCCAACAACGCTGTGGATCCAAAGCCCTTACCATGAGGCCGCCGAGCAGCTTCCTGCTTGGCCCATCCACAACGAGCAGCTTCTTTCCCAATAACACTGTGGATCCAAAGCCCTCATCACGAGGTGGCCGGGTAGCTTCTTACTCGGCTTATCTACGGCGGGTAGATTCCTGCCCAACAACGCTGTGGATTCAAAGCCTTCATCACGAGGTGTCCGAGTAGCTTCTTACTCGGCTCATCCACGGAGGGTAGATTCCTGGCCAACAACGCTGTGGATCCAAAGCCCTCATCACGAGGCGGCCGGGTAGCTTCTTTCTCGGCTCATCCATAGCGGTAGATTTTTGCCCAACAACGCTGTGGATCCAAAGACCTTATCACGAGGCCTCCGAGCAGCTTCCTGCTCAGTTCATCCACAACGGGCGGCTTCCTGTCCAATAACGTTGTGGATCCAAAGCCCTCATCACGAGGCGGTCGGGTAGCTTTCTGCTCGGCTCATCCACAACGGGTAGATTCCTTCCCAACAATGTTGTGGATCCAAAGCCCTCATCACGAGGCCGCCAAGCAGTTTCCTGCTTGGCTCATCCACAGTGGATAGATTCCTGTCCAACAATGCTATGGATCCAAAGCCCTCATCACGAGGCCGCCGAGCAGCTTCTTGCTCGGCTCATCTACAACCGGTAGCTTCCTACCCTACAAAGAAGTGGATCCAAAGCCCTCATCATGAGGCCGCCGAGTAGCTTCCTGCTCGGCTCATCCATGATGGGTACATTCCTTCCTAACAACACTGCAGATCCAAAGCCCTCATCATGAGGCTGCTAAACATATTCCTGCTCGGTCCATCCCCAATGTGTAGCTTCCTGCCCAACAAAGCACGGGTCTAAGACCCACACTAAGAAAGAGTCGAGGGATGCCAGTCTTTCCAGACTTGGCTAACGCGCGATCCATACTTGATTCCATGGAAGGATAGGCCACCGGCCTATCCACACTTAGCTATCATTCTACTCCTACTCGATGAGTGACCGTAACCCTGACTCCAGGGTAAGGGAGGATACTGACCATCCTACACTTGGCTATTGTTCTATTCCTACTCGATGCACGACCGTCACCCTGACTCCGGGGAAAAGGAGGATACCGACCTTTCTACACATGGCAATCGTTCGACTCATACTCGATGCGCGATCGTCACCTAGAAAGGGTGGAAAACGGCCTAACACTTGCAAGAAAAATAAAAAGAAAAAGAAAGGAGGACTCGCTAGCTAAAAACACTTGCAGAATTAAGACACTTGTGCAAAGAAAAATATATGTGCTTTATTTAAAATCAAAATTATATACAAGGTATTGTGGACTCCCCAGCCTTACAAAACTGCCCGTAGGCTTACAAAAATCAAAAATTTATACAAGATATTGTAGGCTCCTTAGCCTTACAAAAATGGCCATAGGCTTACAAAAATTTTAAAAAAAAGAAGGAGGGAGAACAGCTCAGGCCGCCCGCTTGGTAGCCACCTCTCCTGGCTCTGTATCGCCGCCGGGGACCACAACGGCGACTTTGGGCCCGACGCAATGGCTTCCGCGACTAGCTCGGCGCCGCCCTAAGGTGCTTCCTCAGTGAGGGGAAACCTTACCCGGAGCTCACGGTCGACGAACTCAGGCATGGCCTCGTTTACGGCGTTGAGGGCATTGTGCCACCCGACGGCCGCAGAGTCTGCGAGGTCAAGGTAGAACTGATCAGATGCCTTGTACTCTTCTACGGCCCACTCCGCCCGGCTCTTAGCTGAAGGTATTCCTTAGCACGACTACAAGGTTTCTAGAGTCATCGAGTATGCAATTTTAAAAAATCTAGTGTGCTAAGCAATACGAACCTAGAATCGAACTAGAGAATTAGGGTCTTATTGCATGTAAACAAACTTTACACTAAGTGAATTAGGAATACGACCTTTGTAGACCGGTCCTTCACTTCTAAAGCTCCAAGTAGTAGTCCTTTTGCTCCAAGTAGTGGTCCCCCGAACTCTTCTTAGGCTCCACTAGGCGAAAGGAATAAGCTTGCTTAAGGATTTTCAAGGCCGACGATGATCTACCTTGAGGAATCTCTAACTCAAGCTACCTCTTCACTAATTGAGAAATTAGTGAAGTGAACAACCTATACTAAATGGCTAGTTTGGTATAGATTGATGAAGTAGGTATTTTTCTCACTTTAGAATTATTTTTCTTTCTTTCTATCTTCACTTCATCAAAAACTAGAGAAGAAAAATGAGATGAAGAAGACGATCTAGTGATGAACCATGGTGAAAATATATTTCAAATGATATTTGTAGAGACTTAACCATGGCTAAAGATAATGGTTGGGTTAATTAATATCTAGAGTAAAACAAAATTAGTGGACTAAGTCAAGGCTTCTACATGCTTCCACAAGTATCTTTAGCCATACTAATTTCCACCTAATTTTGATTTTTCCCTTAATAATTAATCACCCAAATTATCTTTAGTTTGGTGTGAGTCTCATACACCCATGTCCAATGTATCATTTAGCATGACACAATACTAAATACATTAATATATATCTCATATATATTTATATGTATTTGCAGAAAAGAAATTCTTAATTTAGCTAATATTAGTTAATATATATTAATATATCAAATATATAATTATATATTAAATTATTAAATCAATACTTGATTTAATAATCCGGCTATATCACATACAACCGACTAATATCATTTATATGTATATCAAATATACATATAACAAATTATTGAATCAATACTTGAGTCAATAATCCGGTTATATCACATATAATCTATATCGCGAGATTAAAATACTGTATCACATACATGTATTAATCTCGCTCCCGCACATATCACATATATGCCCTACTTCGTTTCGTTTGAGCTAGGAAACCTCTGTGTAGGACTCTAAAGACTCGTCAATATAGCAGCAGTAGGTAATGATCATATCAGTCACCCACAAGCCGTCAGCGGTACTAGCTGGACATAACGGCTACCCAGGTATTGAGTGATCAGAAGATTAACAAGCAAGCTTGTCCAAACTCCCGCAAAGCCTATAAGTAACACTACCGTACAATCTGGTCTCTTCCTCCGATATGTTGCATATCGAGCTGGGGGTGGTATACGTCAAACCCCAATAACATAATAAGTCATGCCGATGTGAGGCTCATAATGGGTCGAGAAACTACTGATAACACTTACCAGTAAATCTCATCATCATCCCTGGCCAGGGACTTCCTGTTATAGCCAATCGAGCATAACGCAACATCAACTCCCAATACCGGGAGAGACGAAACACCTCCTATTGCTCATTGCCTCCATGTGACTCAGGACTGTACCCAAAATCCACCTGTTTGCACGACTCTCTTGAGCATGGTAGGGAGGTAATCAAAGCACAGTGGGAATCACACAAGACTCTATGATGATCTCGGGTCTACAGACTAACCTGTACCAGTGTCACTAGAGAACTGCTATCTGACGATAGGTATAATACCATCTAGGAGTTCATAGCAAGTCCTGTTCGGTGTACCCATTCTCCAATGAGCACCTGTGTACAATCTTTGATGTTAAACACCAATGGCTGTGGGATCAACCATCGCCCCATACAGGGTCAAGAAACGTACATACTAGTCTATTCTGGAATATCGATGCCATGTCTCGATACTCTCTCGACTAGGAACAATTAAAGGATGTACTTGTGGACTACCCTTGCCCCACTAGTATGATCTGCATCATAGTTGTAACATTTTGGAAAATTTTAAATATTAATTTATAATTGTAAATATGGAAATAATGTGTTTATAAAAAATGATATCGCATATGAATTTGTTATCGGAATTATATCCGTAAAAATGTAATTATTTTGGTAAATATGAAAAGAAATGGGTGATATCATAAAAAATGATATTTTAATTATTTTAAACATGACATGAGATTTTATATTAAGATAATGACATTTAAGTGTTAGAATAAGTATTTCATTTCTTTTTAAACATGGATTTAGATTTTTACATGAAGGATTTTAATTAAAGAAAAAGGTTTTTATTATTGGGAATTCCTTTATGGTTGGTTATATGTTTAGTTAGTTTAAACCCTCACCTCTAGCACACCCTCACCATGCTCTCCTCCCTCCACCTCCTCCTTCTCATTTTACACCATCACCTCACAACATTATACCTCACCCCTCATGGTTGACACCTCCTCCTTTCTCTACACACATCCTCACCCTATTCTTTTCTTCTAACACTTTATGAAAAATCTTAATTGAAACCATAGGTTTTTCATGCTTTCCACACTATATATTTCTAAGTGTTCACTACCGCAAAGAGAAAAGCCATGAATTTCTTCACCAATTTTGCTCACACCATCAACCTAGAAGCCACTACAACCCCTAAGAGCCTCCATCATACAATCCTTGAGCTGGATTTCTTTGTGCACCCTCTTCATAGGTATATCTCACTTTCTTTGTAAATGTTTATTCGGTTTTACATTTGTTTACTATGTGCAGTATCATAAACTAGGATATTTGTGGTACAAATATGAATCTGGAACTATTAGGAAAAACCAATAGAAAAACTAACAATAACATAGTATCATGAGACCACTAGGAGACTATACCTCGAGCTCGAGCCCCAACTTCCCTACTTGACCCGGCGACATTCGCTTTTTGACCGACGCCGCCAGACTTCTTATGGAGTTTGGGGTTGATTTTTGTTCTGTAGGTGTATTTGATTATTTTATGATATACAGTATTGTTTGATTTGTTCCAATATTCATACAGAGAAATCTGGGAATGTTTTAGTAAGGGTTTTGTTAAAGTTTCCGATATTTTGATTCAGGTTTTCGTATTTCTGTGCCATCACTGGATTGTTGACGTTCGTACGTTAACAACAGGGATATTTCGTCGTTTTTGGGGTAAGTGAGCTGTAGGTTCTAACCTACGGGTGCTTAGCTCGTTGCTTTAGTTTTTGATATGATATTTACATCGATGCGATTTAATTACGATTATAGGTACGATCGCGAAGGTTTCCAAGACGGAGTTGACGAACATTGTAATCGTGGATTCAACGAGCTCCACAAGTTGGTGTGTAGATTTATATCTATGGGGAAAGTCGGGTAGATGGCGTATAGCACCCCCACAACCATTAACTAGGATAGTCATACTATCTAGTTAGTTATTAATGTTATTGATATAGTTTCGCATCTAGTATGTCCTTCATATGCATATAGTTTCATACATAGTTTTAGTGACATATGTACGTGATAATAAATCCGTATTATATGGATATTGTATGAGGAATCATACCGTACTTGTGATGACGAGATTATCGTGCCGAATACGGCCAAGTTTTCTTTAGACTCGTAGAGTCATGTTTTATTTCGTTTTAGAACGTAATACTTGAGTGAGCTATACTATTTTAAAAACTAACGATTCGTTTCCCTTTTTGATGATAAATGACAAGGATGCGATGCTAATTTCCAAAACGAATATCTATTTTAATCTAAGGCAGCTTTCTTATTTCAAAACCAACGTTTCATTCCATTTTCAAAGATAATGGTACAGCTCATATTAAGTAGTTACATTTAATAGTTACACTTAGATTTACTTTACATGTTCGTGATACATTTATCGATGTTATATGTTTCCATGACACAAACACAATGATAGAACATTGCACAACTACTAATGAGTATTATGTTGCACAAGCACATACGCACATGTTACACTACACCTCATTGGTACTGCCATGTCACTGTAGGACCGCTATACTACGTAATGCGTATGTATATATCTATACGAGTATGCTTTGTACACTTATAGAACACTTGCACAAATACTAATGATTACCATGCTACACGAGCACAGATGCGTATGCTACACTACATATCATTAGTATTGCCATGACACAGTAGAACTGCTACGTTTATTGCTTGTATGACTTTATTTATGTACTTTACCTTTATTACGTGTTAAACATTATGAATACCAGTACCATGGGTATTCGTATTTGATTCTTATGAGTTTTCAGGATGTTTTACTTTTGATGATATATATCAGTGGTATGGGACGCTGTTATATATGTATATATATAATATATCATTAGAATGATCTATGCAAGTATTCTTATTCCTTGATATTTTTGGATATAATGAGTTGACGTCCACCATGAGCTTATTGTTTTCTGATTGTTTTTATTCCGAACTGAGTGGGGGGGAAATACGGTTACAAACTTGCTACTTATCCGGGCTGAGTAGGGGAGTATACAGTCGGATACATGGTGGACCCGGTCGAGACCGGAGGGCAGGAAAGCCTCATTAGAGGCAAGGAGCCTAAAGAGGACACTCGATACCGGAGATAGAGATAAGCACGACAGATATCCAGGGGATACTGACCGGGGCTCGATTTGGGCACGGCGGATATCCAGGGGATACCGACCGGGGCCAGGGATATCGGGTGGCGATCATCTGTTGAAATGGTTTCGACGATATCTGCATTTGCATGTCGGTGATGGACACGTATGATTTCTGATTTCGGGTGTCGATGCTGGACATCCGGATGTTGATATGTTGCTATCATATGAGATATACAGTTATGTTATGAGTTATTGTAGCCGACCAGGACTGATCCGGGGAACAGTACCTGCATACCTTTTTACGGGTATTTGCATATAAAAAGGAATTCAAAATCAAGCTATAGCCTCATTATTTTGACGTGTCTGATATGACATTGGAATCTTTTAAATTATAAACCTCTTAACACTCTTCACTAAAAATAGTAGGACGTATATCTTAAATAAGATATCTATTATATTTCATACTATCACGTCTGCTTTTATGCCGTGACATATGTATTCCACGGCTATTTTAAAGAAGAGGTTTTACCTATATATTTTCGGCTACTTATGGGCTTATACCTAGATACAGGTCATTTGCATGATATATTCTATTTTGGGATTCATATGATGGATAGAGTTGTTAGTGTATATGCCCTAGAGGCCATTACTGTATCATACTAGTATATATATTACTTGATGGAAGCTTGGGATATTCACAGTTGTGTATACAATCTTGCTCGAAATGGTAGTATGCTACTTGGTTTGTCTCTGCTTTAATATGTGCATGTGTTTCTTTTAGCATACCGCTTATTTACATATTAGTAGAGCCCTTAGGATCTTTGCTTGATTACCATCGTTGTGATAGCGCTCACACTCGTGGGGGCTGGGTAATCTATAAGCACATCCTTATACAGGTCCCTAGTCGTAGGACTATCGAGACAGGGCATCGATACTCCGGAGTAGACTAGCGTATGCGCTTCTCATCCCAGCGTGGGAGACGGTCTGTCCCACAGCCGTCAGTACGTCGTACTTGAGATAGTATGCGGGTGCTCGTTAGGTTACGAGTATACTGGACAGGACTCGTCGGGAACTGTTGGTTGGTATTATACCTATCGTCAGTTATCAGTTCCCAGGTGACATGAGTACAGATTAGTCCGCTGACTTGACACTGTCACTTCGCCTCGAGTGTGTTCCCACTGTACTTTGATTACTACCCTACCACGGATCAAATAAGTCGTGCAAACAGGTAGTAGTTGGGTGCAGTCCCAAAGCACTTGGAGGAAGTGACGGTTAGACAGGATTCGTCTCTCCCGGTATTGGGGGTTGACATCGCGCTGTGTCCAGGAGAGCCATTACACAAGTAGTCCCTAGGCAGGGCAAGCGAGATATACTGGTAGGTTTCCAGTGTTATCTCAGGATGTTCTTGGCTACACTCCGACACGACTTGTGCCGCTATTAGGGGACTGACGTTTACCGTCCCCTAAGCCCGCCATGCGATGTATCAGACGAACAGACCGGACTGTACGGAGACTGTCACATTCAGACTCAGTAGGAGTTCAGATGAGTTCACCTCGTCAGTCTTCTTATCGGCATCTACCTGGGGACCGTTACGTACAGCTAGTGCCGCTTGGGGTCTGTGGTTAAACCCACTGCCAGCGTAGTGTCGAGTCTTTAGAGTCCCACACAGAGAGTTATTCACCTTTAGGCAAAATGAGTAGAGGTCGCATGGTTTTGCGACAGGGTTCTTTCACATCCGCGCACTTGTGCACGTTTGCTGTCCGGACAACTTATACTAGCGGGCTTTGGTTTAAGCCAGATCCTAGTATATGATTTGGGATTGGTTTTATCTCATTGTAATCGTGTTCCTCGGATCACGGATACGGGTTCGTATGCACAGTTGACTGAGACAGAGGCAGAGGACTTTGATTAGGGTTAATGACCATTGTCATTTTCTTAACCCTAATGCTTATGTGTGTATTATGAATAATTGATATTAGTTAAATATAATTGTGCATGGTTAGGGTTGTTGACCTTTTGACCATACTTGACTTGTTGACCTAGGTTGACACTTTGACCATCATCATTCCATATAAAAGATGCTCTTTGATCCTTGCAATTTGCATTAAATATGAAATGATAATGGTCAAGTCTTGATTAACCATGACAATTATCTAGCTAATTATCTAATTTCATAATTCACCCATATTAGAGAGAATGGTTCATTTTTTTCTCTCATTCTATCATATTAATTCTCTCTCCTCCTCTTCCTCTCTCTCAAGATCTCCCCTCTCATGAGTTGAGAAACACATGAGCTTGAGATAAACCTCTCTAAAGTAATCTCTACTCTCATCTAAGGTTCTAGGATTAGTAATTCTAGCACCTTAGTTACTTCTAGCTTGAAGTTGAAGCCAAAGGTTGAGGCTCTCGGGTGGATCCTTCTTCGACTAGAGAAGGAGACAAGGTGAACACTTTCTTTCACTCCAAGGAGCAAGGAGAGAAGGACATAAAGCCCAAGGTATAACCTTTCTTCCATGTCGCTAAGACTAGTTAGCTTGTAGTTAGTTTTTTTTTAGCAAAGATCCTCCTTTTGTTAGTCCATGTTTCCTAGTTCAATAAAAATCCGATTTTTATTCCGTTTTCCGCCTCCCCGCAAGCACCGGGGGTGGCAACGTGGACTTACAGTGGTATCAGAGCCTAACTAAACATAAACTAGCTAGTTAGTAAAGTGTATAGAAGTTCGATCGGTAAAAATCGCAAAACCAAAATTTCAAAACCGTAAGTTTCTGTTGATTTTTTTTCTGCTCAAAAAATAATAAATCATACTTCAAAAATCGGCTCAAGGTTTTTTTCAAGAAGCACTCCAAAAACGATCCAGTGAATCGCTCAAAGCGCCGCTCTTCCGCGGCAAGAACATGCCTATTGCCGCGGAACCGCGGCCGTTTTGACTCGGTTCTGGACCGAGTTTGGTGCAGTATTTTTCTGCTGAGGTTTTAGGATTTTTAAGATGGTTTCTTTCTGACTAGATTTTCCAGAAAAGAAATTTGTATTTGGGGTGCCTATAATCCGTATTTTTGATCGAACTTCACTACACTTTGACTAATGGGTTATATCTGTGATGTTTATATGTATTGAACGTCTGCTAATCGCTATACGTCGATTAGTAGGGGTTATACATATCTGTGATCTGTGTTTGTTGATGGTATGTGTATATGAATGCGTTGGAATGTCGCGGGTGAATAGCCAGGGGGTTTTGTGAGACGAGAGTTTTTTTTTCTTTTCTTCCAATTCATGTAACATGTAAATTGATGTAATATTATTTGTATGGCCGTACAACCGGGTCGGGGTTGTAGCCGTCATTGTATAATTCTTTTTACTGTTTTTGCTCCTAGGATAGACCCATGGAGGGAGTGCACAAACTACAGGATATCTCGAAGTGCCGAGTGGCCTACTCACGGTGTTGAGAGAGGTTGCTCCGCTTCGGATACTTGGCGGGTAGTTTGCCGCACCCGTAGGGGTCTTGGGTGGGGTATTAGCTATTCACCGCGACCGTGTAATCCGCTTTTCGTTGCAGGCACGAACGGATTGCGGATTCCTACTATATCCAATGTATTCATCTGTGATCTGTAATGTCTATCATTGCTATATATCTGTATACGATAACTATTTAGGCGTTGCTTATGTTTTACAGCCGCGCTAGCCCTGCCCCCGCTCTGTCGTTAGTTAAGTAACCTAACGGGTGATGACGGGGCCCCGTGGTGAATGCGAATGGCATAAGCGTACGTCATATTTTGGTTGTTTTCTGCAATGGTAGGATTAAATGATGGGACGCATTAAAAGAACTAATGCAAGAAAATAAACCAAGTAAAAGTCGATTGGAACACTTTGAAAACCACTCGGTTCTTTTCAAAACTAAACTTTTAAACGCGGAGCTTGAACCACTCCTTTTAAAAGCTATCTCGTTCCATCGATTATATCAAGTTCACTGCGTTCACGGTTTCACCAAAACCATTCGTAGCCCTCCGTCATTCCACATGAATGGTCAAAAAGTATTCAAGCTATGTATTTTGGCCAAAGTCAAGGCATAGTGATTGGTAGCTATTGGGTATTCATATGCAGCATAGGTAGATGCGTTGGTTTGGGACAGTCGTACTGCCATTTTGGCCAAAGTCAAAGGTAGGTACGGGTGAGTCCAAATTAACCAGGAGAATGACGGGTAGAACTTGACATGTGACTTATGATATTTTGGCAAAAGTCAAGGTCATAAGAGCATGGGGCAAAAATCCACATCGGGAGTTCATAAGTACTGAAACTTCCTAGCGCTGCATACCATTTGGAGTGTGATGATTCTGGTAGGATTCCTTCGGTTTTATCACGCGATGATATTTGGATCCCGATCCTACTGTGAGTATATGCTACTCCTCGGGAAATTTCTCACTTAACGATCAATGCTATAAACCTAGTAGGTGTCTAGAAAGGTGTTAGCGGGGCTACGCCCACAGGGAAAAGAGGTTACTTAATTAAGGAACTTCGCGAAAGCGTTGGAAAACCTCCCTCGAAGTACCGACACTGGACTGGCTGAACGGTTAAGCAAGTATTGTACGGTGAGATTGATCTCGATTAATTCTTCCTTTATGGTTTGAGGAGGGATTCGAGAGACAGTGGGAGCCATCCTGTTTAGACAAACTAAAAACCACTCTAAACTTGCAAGAGCATCATGCTAAAGTGTTTCTTTTCTCTCTCCTAATTGCAGCGACTATTCAACATGATCGGACTTAAGTTGTTACTAGATAAAAACATACTGACAGGGCCAAACTACAAAGATTGGCTCAGGAATATCAAGATGGCAATCACTTACGACAAGTTGGGGTATCTCCTTACTACCAAAGCTCCCCCTGTCCCAGGTCCCAAAACCAGTGTCGTAGATAGGGAAATCTATAAGACCTGAGAAATAAATTGCACGAAGGCCAAATGCCTCGTGCTTGCCTCGATGGACAACGAACATCAGAGGAGGCACGAGAATATGGACCTAGAGTCCATATTTCTTCATACAAAAGAACTGTATGGAGAGCAGTCTCGTATCGCCAGATACGAAGTGTCAAAGAAGTTGTTTTCGGCAAGGTTGGCCGTCGGATCATCGGTAGCGGAACACGTACTTAAGATGATTGGCTACATAGAGGAGCTCGCGGACCTTGGGACCACGTTGGAGAATGAACTCTACACTGACTTGATTCTCCAGTCCCTTCCTTCCACTTACGCCCAGTTTATCCTTAACTTCAACATGCAAGGAAATGAGGTTGAACTTTCCGAACTTCTGAACATGTTGAGGAGTGCTGAGGGCACCCTACAGAAAGGTAGGGAGACATCCACTTTGTTTGTAGGAGGATCTTCCTCTTCTAGGTCCAGGGCGAAAGCCAAGGGAAAGAAGAAGAAAGCCCCCGCCAAACCAAGGGGCGGTATCAGTAAAGTGGATACGAAGGGAAAGGCAAAGGCAACAAAGGTAGCGGGAAAGCTTATGGGGAAGGAAGAATGCTTTTACTGTCATAAAAGTGGACACTGGAAACAGGATTGCAAGGCTTGGAAGGCCAGAACCCAGGATCTGAAGCGAGTTGCGGCTTCAACTTCAGGTGTGTATGTTATTGAAAACTGTCTATCAATAAACTCTACTTCCTGGGTATTGGATACCGGATCAGGATCTCATATCTGTAATTCTTTGCAGGCGTTGAGAAAGCGTAGAGTTTTGAAGGCAGGTGATATGACCCTCAGAGTTGCAAACGGAGCTAGCATGGATGCTGAGGCCGTGGGGGACTATCACCTGGGATTGTCAGATGGACACTTTTTGGTTTTGCGTAGTTGTTATTTTGTACCAAATGCAACCTGTAATATCATTTCTGTATCTTTATTATCTAAAAAAGGTTATGAATTTGCATTTGTAAGTAATGTAGTGAACATTCACCTTAATCAAGTTTTGATTGGGTCAGGTACATTAAACAACGGTATATACGTATTAAACCAACCACAGATTTTCAATGTCCAGACTACACACAAAAGAAAGTCTCCAGAAATCAATAAAATTTTCTTATGGCATTGTAGACTGGGTCACATCAATGAGAGAAGGTTGACTAAGTTACATACAGAAGGATATTTGGATCCGTTCGAATATCAGCCATATGCAACTTGTCAATCCTGTCTCAAAGGAAAGATGACAAAGACTCCGTTCATTGGACACGGAGTAAAAGCGAGCGAGCTCTTGGGACTCGTACACTGCGACGTGTGCGGTCCAATGTCTACGCATGCACGAAGCGGTTATTCTTACTTCATTACTTTTACGGATGACTTTTCAAGGTACGGATATGTCTTCTTAATGAAACATAAATCCGAGGCTTTTGAAAAATTCCAGGAATACAAGAATGAAGTAGAAAAACAAACAGGCAAAAGTATCAAGGCACTGAGATCTGATCGAGGTGTTGAATACTTGAGTGTCGAGTTCCTGGGTTACTTAAAAGAGAATGGAATTCTCTCTCAGCTTACTCCTCCATACACTCCGCAACATAACGGTGTATCGGAGAGACGGAACCGAACCCTATTGGATATGGTACGGTCCATGATGAGTAACGCTGAGTTACCGCGATCGTTCTGGGGATATGCGCTAGAATCAGCTGCATACCTTTTGAACCGAGTTCCTACTAAGACTGTGCCTACTACACCATATCAGATGTGGTGTGGGAAGAGACCCTATCTTAATCACATTAAGACATGGGAATGTCCAGCTTTTGTCAAAAAGCAGCATGCGGACAAGCTCGAGGCACGCTCAGTACAGTGCAAGTTTGTGGGATATCCAAAGAACTCCAAGGGATAATTCTTCTATTGCGAAGAGGAACAAAAGGTTTTTGTTTCTCGCTATGCCCACTTTCTAGAACACCAGTTCATAGAAAAAGAAATAAGTGGGAGCGCAATAGAATTGGAAGAAATTCCAGAACCACGAGCTATTATTGAAAGCTTAGTAGAACCAAAGGGTTCGAAAGATCAGGACATTCCCACGCCACTCCGCAGGAGTAGTAGGCAGTCTCATCCGCCCGAGAGATACTACAGTTTTCTCATAGACGGGGATAGAGAGGATTGCATCATAGATTGTGATGAGCCTACTAGCTTCCAGCAAGCCATTCAGAGCATTGACTCAGTAAAATGGCTGGATGCCATGTGGACCGAAATGGAGTCCATGTACACCAACAAAGTATGGATGTTGGACAATGCTCCAGATGGGGTAAAACCCGTAGGATGCAAGTGGATCTTCAAAAGGAAGATTGGTGTAGATGGACAGGTTGAGACCTATAAAGCTAGACTGGTTGCAAAGGGTTTTCGTCAGAGACCTTGTTTGGACTATGACGAAACCTTTTCTCCAGTGGCTATGCAGAAATCCATTCGGATCCTTCTTGCCATTGCTGCCTTCCACGATTATGAGATATGGCAGATGGACGTAAAGACCGCTTTTCTAAATGAACATTTAGAGGAGTGTGTCTATATGGACCAGCCAGAGGGTTTCATTCAAAGTGGGAGCAGCGGAAAGGTGTGCAAGTTGCTCAAGTCCATTTATGGACTAAAGCAGGCATCGCGGAGTTGGAACATCTGTTTTGATGAGACGATCAAGAAATTTGGCTTTATCAAAAATCCAGATGAACCATGCATCTATTGTAGATTTGTAGCGAGAACTGTAGTATTCCTCGTTCTATACGTGGATGACATTCTCTTAATAGGAAATGATATTCCTATGCTACAATCCGTCAAGGGGTTCTTGTCACACAGGTTCTCCATGAAAGACCTGGGTGATGCCTCATACATTCTGGGGATCCGGATCTACCGTGACAGATCCAAGAGGATTTTAGGACTCTCACAGTCCAGGTACATCGACACCATACTGAAAAGATTCAGTATGGAAGATTCCAAGCGAGGTAATCTACCGGCTTGTCACGGGATCACCCTCTCCAAAGAGATGTCTCCCAAGACTGATTTGGAGAGGGATCGCATGTCTATTATACCCTACGCTTCTGCGGTAGGCTCTATAATGTATGCGATGTTGTGTACCAGACCAGATGTGGCTTATGCACTGAGTGTGGTAAGCAGGTATCAGTCAAACCCTGGGGAGAAATATTGGATAGCGGTAAAGAACATTCTCAAATACCTGAGAAGGACTAAGGAGATGTTCTTGGTGTATGGCGGAAAAGACCTCTAGATTGAGGCCTTTGCTGACTCCAGCTTCCAGAGTGACAAGGATGATTCCAAGTCCATGTCGGGTTTTGTCTTTACCCTCAATGAAGGGGCGATGTGTTGGAAGAGCTCCAAACAGGAGACCGTTGCTGACTCGACTATGGAAGCGGAATACATCGCTGCATCTGATGCCGCAAAAGAAGCCGTCTGGATGAGGAAGTTCTTGAAAGAACTTCAGGTGGTTCCATCCATTGTTGATCCAATACCTCTGTATTGCAACAACAACGGGGCTATAACTTTAGCGAAGGAACCCAGGTCCCATCAGAAATCCAGACATATCTTGAGGCGGTATCACCTGATCAGGGAGATCGTGAATCGCCAGGAGATCGAGGTTCGGAGGGTTGCTTCAGAAGATAACACTGCAGATCCATTCACAAAAGCCTTACCCCAGCCTCAGTTCGAGCGGCTGATCGAGATGATAGGTCTTCGATACGCCAGTACATGGCCTTAGTGCAAGTGGGAGATTGTTAGTGTATATACCCTAGAGGCCATTACTGTAACATACTAGTATGTATATTACTTGATGGAAGCTTGGGATATTCACAGTTGTATATACAATCTTGCTCGAAATGGTAGTATGCTACTTGGTTTGTCTCTGCTTTAATATGTGCATGTGTTTCTTTTAGCATATCGCTTATATACATATTAGTAGAGCCCTTAGGATCTTTGCTTGATTACCATCGTTGTGATGGCGCTCACACTCGTGGGGGCTGGGTAATCCATAAGCACATTCTTATACAGGTCCCTAGTCGTAGGACTATCGAGACAGGGCATCGATACTCCGGAGTAGACTAGCGTATGCGCTTCTCATCCCAGCATAGGAGACGGTCTGTCCCACAGCCGTCAGTACGTCGTACTTGAGATAGTATGCCGGTGCTCGTTAGGTTATGAGTACACTGGGCAGGACTCGTCGGGAACTGTTGGTTGGTATTATACCTATCGTCAGTTATCAGTTCCCAGGTGACATGAGTACAGCTTAGTCCGCTGACTTGACACTGTCATTTCACCTCGAGTGTGTTCCCACTGTACTTTGATTACTACCCTACCACGGCTCAAAGGAGTCATGCAAACAGGTAGTAGTTGGGTGCAGTCCCAAAGCACTTGGAGGCAATGACGGTTAGACAGGATTCGTCTCTCCCGGTATTGGGGGTTGACATCGCGCTGTGTCCAGGAGAGCCATTACACAAGTAGTCCCTGGCCAGGGCAAGCGAGATATACTGGTAGGTTTCCAGTGTTATCTCAGGGTGTTCTGGGCTACACTCCGACACGACTTGTACCGCTATTAGGGGACTGACGTTTAACACCCCCTAGGCCCGCCATGCGATGTATCAGACGAACAGACCGGACTGTACGGAGACTGTCACATTCAGGCTCAGTAGGAGTTCAGATGAGTTCACCTCGTCAGTCTTCTTATCGGCATCTACCTGGAGACCGTTATGTACAGCTAGTGACGCTTGCAGTCTGTGGTTAAACCCACTGCCAGCGTAGTGTCGAGTCTTTAGAGTCCCACACAGAGAGTTGTTCGCCTTTAGGCAAAATGAGTAGAGGTCGCATGGTTTTGCGACAGGGTTCGTTCACATCCGCGCACTTGTGCACGTTTGCTGTCTGGACGGCTTATACTAGCGGGCTTTGGTTTAAGCCAGATCATAGTATATGATTTGGGATTGGTTTTATCTCATTGTATTCGTGTTCCTCGGATCACGGATACGGGTGCGTATGCACAGTTGACTGAGACAGAGGCAGAGGACTTTGATTAGGGTTAATGATCATTGTCATTTTCTTAACCCTAATGCTTATGTGTGTATTATGAATAATTGATATTAGTTAAATATAATTGTGCATGGTTAGGGTTGTTGACCTTTTGACCATACTTGACTTGTTGACCTAGGTTGACACTTTGACCATCATCATTCCATATAAAAGATGCTCTTTGATGCTTGCAATTTGCATTAAATATGAAATGATAATGGTCAAGTCTTGATTAACCATGACAATTATCTAGCTAATTATCTAATTTCATAATTCACCCATATTAGAGAGAATGGTTCATTTTTTTCTCTCATTCTATCATATTGATTCTCTCTCCTCCTCTTCCTCTCTCTCAAGCTCTCCCCTCTCATGAGTTGAGAAACACATGAGCTTGAGATAAACCTCTCTAAAGTAATCTCTACTCTCATCTAAGGTTCTAGGATTAGCACTTCTAGCACCTTAGTTACTTCTATCTTGAAGTTGAAGCCAAAGGTTGAGGCTCTCAGGTGGATCCTTCTTCGACTAGAGAAGGAGACAAGGTGAACACTTTCTTTCACTCCAAGGAGCAAGGAGAGAAGGACATAAAGCCCAAGGTATAACCTTTCTTCCATGTAGCTAAGACTAGTTAGCTTGTAGTTAGTTTTTGTTTAGCAAAGATCCTCCTTTAGTTAGTCCATGTTGCCTAGTTCGATAAAAATCCGATTTTTGTTCCGTTTTCCGCCTCCCCGCAAGCACCGGGGTGGGTAACGTGGACTTACAGTGGTATCAGAGCCTAACTAAACATAAACTAGCTAGTTAGTAAAGTGTATAGAAGTTCGATCGGTAAAAATCGCAAAACCAAAATTTCAAAACCGTAAGTTTCTGATCATTGCTGAGGTTATCGAGGCGTTGCTTCCAGAGTTCATGAAGTTAAAGGTTGCTGATATTTACAAGTATAGATGGAACAGAGGGTCATAGTCATTCAGATAGGTGATGGCTAGGATATTTAATCCGTTGTGGCGCTCCAATGCGAGATTAGTGAAGTTGATTAGTTTCTTTTGATGGGTTCTGCTTAGACCTGATGTAAGTCGCTCGAGAGAGATCGTATTTTCCGACGAATTGGAATGAGTTCGCGAAGGTGAGCCTAGCCAGATTCTTCCATAGATTGTCAGAGATGCTGGATTCGTATTTCGAGTTTTGTAAGGCTCCGGGCTTGATCATGATAAAGATTTGCAATTCGCGTAACTATCGCGATATGCTCCTTATTTGACCGATATTGGAGAAAAATGGAACAGGAGATTTGTGCGAAGCTACAAAGCGCAATGGTTATTCCCCTTCAAAAATGGAGATTGATGTATACAGAGGCGTGTACAACCACACTTTTAGAGGAAAATCTTGAGGAAATTGCAGTTGTTTCGAAATGGAAGTGGATTCAGTAATGAGTGCTAGTTCTGGACAGATTTGATAGATGAAATCGGAAGAAGACTTGATGGGTTCATTCCTGGATACTATAAAAGTAAGATTGGACCCAGGATCAGTTGTTTGGCACGCATGCAGAGGTTAGAGATCGCCGTCGTCGACATGTTGCATTGCAAGAACTGGACTGCTTGGCAAGGAAGTGTAACACCTTAGGATGCGTATAGGGGTTAATTAAGCGAAAGTATGGTTTTTAGTAAAAAGTTTACCAAATCGGTTTTCAAATATTTTATCTGGATTTATGAATATTTTATTAGAATTTAATTTAGACTGCACACACATGTGCATGTTAACTAGGGCTAAGTTTGGGGTTAAATCATGTTTAGATAACCATGGTGGACTAACCCATTTAATTAGGTTAATAGGATTTAATTAAGTGTATTTGTTTTTAAATTAATTATAAATATGATTTGTGTTAGGGGTTGACTTGGGTTGGGGAGAGAGAGAAAGAGAGAGAGCATGATGGCTTGAGCCATGCTTGATCATCATGAGGAGAGAGAGGGGGGTTGACTTTCATATCTCTCATTTTTTTTTCAAACACTCATTTCCTCACATCATCACATCTCTCTCCCTCTCATTTTCACACACACACACACACCCAGCAGCTGCAGCATACACACAGCAGCAGCACACAGCAGCAGCAGCAGCAAGCAGGCAGCAGTAGCAAGCAGGCAGCAGCAACAGCAAGCAGCACAGCAGCAACAGCAGCACACATTCTCTTCTCTTCACTTCTTCTTCTTCTCCTTCTTCCTGCATCCTATGGTCAAGTGTGGTATAATTTCTTAAACTTAACTTCTTTCTTTGCTAGAATATAGTTATTTAAGCTAAATTAGTGTTTAATGTGATTTTAATGCTAGATTTGTGATTTAAGTGGAGTTTTGGCCAAGTAATGATTTTTATGACTAAAGTAGCTTGACTAAGTGTTTTTAAGGCCATTTAAACCAAGTCTTGCCCCAGATTTCACTAAAATGCAATAGGGTTTCAATTTAGTTTTATTTAACGTTTTAATGTAAATTTTAGCCTTTTTAAGATCTGCTGTTGACCCGGTTGCTTCAGACAAAAACTGAGTTTACTAGGGCTTATACACTAGACCTAGACCACACACACAAAGCACGGGACCTCCATTCTTCTTCTAGGACGCAAATAAATAGGTTCTGGCCGCAAATTGCGGCCAGATATGGGAGCTGGGTGTCAGGGTTTAGTGAGTTGGTGTCTGCTACATTTTTAAGATCTTTGGTGTATGCAACTTTTTCTAATTCTGCCTGTATCAAAATATGGAACAAAATACCCTATTTTCAATACTTTAACCAAGTGCGACACGTACGTTATGTGAGTGGGTTTAGCGTTTGCTGCATATCACAGCATGCCGGGGTAGTTTCAGACGCGTATTCACACGTTTTAGCGTATCGGATACACACACGTTTAGTTCCGACGCTAGTTTCTTGTTTGGTCTTAATATCATGTTTTTGCAGGATTTTGCCTTATGTGTACTCTTGTGTAAATTCTAGGTTCACGGGCGGGTACGTCGGACACCGCAAGGAAAGGGAAGCAGGTAGTCGGCTACACATAGCACGAGATCACGGTGAGTAGATTTAACATCTATGGGGAAATCGCCCGTATGGCATTAAGCGTCAGGGCTTGATAGGATATTGTAGTCGCGTATGTATTTATATATATATATTGCTTGTGCATAAGTACTATTGTAGCATACCCATCCTTTGTTGTATATAGAAACAATAGTTATGTAACACCGCACTGTCACTAACGGTTCAAACTGCACGAGCACTATTTGTATGTTACACCCACACCGTTAGTGATAGCCATGACACTCGCACTATAAGATTGCTACGAACCATACATCATTTTGATTACCGCATCATTGATGATTAGACATGATTCTGTCCCATATTGGCACATATACATATTGTACACTCATGCTTGCGTATATACCATTTGTACATCTATATTGGCACATATACATACTGTACACTCATGCTTGCGTATATACCACTTGTACATCCATATTGGCACATATACATATTGTACACTCATGCTTGCGTATATACCACTTGTACATCTATCTTGGCACATATACATATTGTACACTCATGCTTGCGTATATACCACTTGTACATCCATATTGGCACATATACATATTTTACACTCATGCTTGTGTATATACCACTTGTACATCTATATTGGCACATATACATATTGTACACTTATGCTTGCATATATACCACTTGTATATCCATACTTGCGTATATATATATCTTTGTGCATCCATGCCTACATACATACATACTCTTGCACATACATAGATTATGATGACTTTGATTTGAAAAATTGGGGACCGCATGAAATGTTTTCAACTGGATCCTATTAAAAGAGCGGTTTTCCCCTTTTACTCATAGTATGATTTTATGCGGCATACGACACATTGCATGGATTTACGCATTGAGTTTTGGATTCGTGTGATTTCTGGATTTGAGAACCGTGGTATTATTTTAAGAAAATATGCACTATTTTGAAAACCCGATTTCTCTTGATATGATATTTCAGTGCGTCCACCATGCGTTTTCTCGGTTCTGAGACGTGTGACATGTGAACCCAAATCGAGGAGCTGGATGAGGCCGATTGTGGGTACATGGTGGACCCGGTATGGTACCCCGGGATGAGAACGGATTGTTGTGCTGTAGACGATGAGCCTGGCAGAGGGACTACTACCTACCGGTGATTGGGTGGACCTGGAAGATATCCGGAGGATACCGACCAGAGTCGAGAGATGGATATGGGTCGACCCGTACTGCCGGGGCCGAGGGCCGATTCTGCAGACGGAGCCCGTGGGCCGACCCGGACTGACGGAGCCCGATAGATGAGGATTTGCGTGTCGATGCTGGACACGAGTATTTTATGATGTTTTCGGGTGCCGATGTTGGGCACCCCGCTTCTATGAGACATACAGGATTGAGGGCCGGATAGGGCGACGGCGCCTGAGTTATCGGGATTTTGGGTGTTTTTGGTAGACACCGGGGTTTTCCCACGTTATTGATCCGTGTAGATGATATTTTATCCCATGCTCAGCATTTATTGTTATGCATTGCATCATGTAGTCGTAGTACCTGATAGAGTACTTTGCATGATTACTGCGTACCCAGCTCATCATATTGATGTTATTAGACTGCACTTGTTATGCATGATTATCGCATACCCAGCTCATCATATAGATGTTATCTGATTGCACATATTAGAGTATCGCAGTACGTGCATACTCGCGATTACCTTTATATGTTAATTAATATTCACGAGCTGGCAACTCACCGCCGTTGTGCCACAGTGTTTGCAGGTCGACCCTTAGAGTAGTTACGGCAGGGCTATCTCTTGTATCTTTTTGCTACGAATATTACTACAGTTGGCGTGTGAGCCGTTTTGCTGATAGGTGGGTTTGCGGTATGCATTTATTTTCCATTTGTACACACTATTGTATCTAGTACTCTCCATCTACTATTTCATGTATTGACTTAGAGACCAGTTGTGAGGACGATGTTGTATATTATTTTGTACTCTGGTGTCGAGCTCGTGTGAGCCGACTTTATTTATGCAGTTTTATCTTTTATGCTCTTTTGCCTATATTGTCCATTTCTTCGCTACGGCGTCGCATACTATTCTTGTGGTGGTTGTTTCCGCTGTTGGGCGTGATTGCTCCCGTTTGGGGATGTTTTATTCTTGTTATCAGTCATTTTACTTATATCATGTTTTGTACCCGTTTTCGGGGATAGTTTTTACAAAGGTGGTGCAGCCGAAATTTTTAAGAAAATAACTTAAATTTTAAAGATTTTTACTCAAGGTTTTCTAAATGTTTTTAAACTAATGTTTTCTTCACTCACTATTTTAATGGTTTTGATTTCGGGATTTCGGCTTACTTGATCGCGTTGCGCCTGTAAACGTTACGTGGTTAAGTGCCAGTCACGGGCCGAACTTTGGGTCGTGACAAAGTTGGTATCAGAGCGTAGGTTTTACCTTTCGGAGTGTAGGATGACCCTGGTATGATGGAGTAGGTAGCTGAAGTAGAGTGGCATAGCGTGTGTATATTCCGCGGTATACTAACAACACGGTACTTCGCCTAAATGAGCTTAGGACTTATTGATTGAAATTCCTTCATGATTATATGCATTCTGGTGATTCGACTTCCGTATCCTTATCGAATCCTATTTTCTTTTCAGCCATTATGCCTCCGAAGACTACGAGGGCACAGAGAGCGGCCGCGAGAGCCGAGATTAGAGTTGACTCGTATGAGACGAGGACTGACCCGGGCAGTACGCCCGTTGTACCAGAGCAGACTGTTCCTCCTTCAACAGACCAGATCTCTATGCTAGGGGCCGGTATGCAGGAGATGCGCACGATGATAGGGTCGTTAGTTGAGGCACTTCGAGCACAATGACCAGAGGTAGTTCCACCCGTTATGAGGACCGCGATGGTACCTACAGTTCAGGCAGTTGCACCTGCAGCTACAGAGGTTATTACAGTATCGCTATCTGAATTTATGAGGCTGAAGCCTCCGGTCTTCATAGGCACCGATGCAGCCGAGGACCCACAGTCATTTATCGATAGGATGGCCCGGATATGTCGTTCACTCAGATGCTCAGATGCGAGATGGGTGGAGTTCGCGAGCTTTTGCCTGGAAGGTCTTGCGCAGAAGTGGTGTGAATCGGTAGAGAAGGGCAGAGCAAAAGGTCTTCCTCCTATGACCGGACTGAGTTCGTGACGGTGTTCCTAGCCCGTTTCCTTCCCAGAGTGTCAGGGATGCTCGAGCGTGCAGGTTCGAGTCATTATGCCAGACGCCAGATATGACGGTAGCAGAGTATGATATGCAGTTCACCGAGCTATCTGTTTATGCCCCCATATTTAGTAGCTACTGAGGAGATGCGAGTCAAGAGATTTATTCGAGGTTTGCTCACCCCGTTGTTTCTTGCGATCAGCGCACAGCATTGCGAGACCTATGCGGCAGTTATAGATGCAGCCCTATTAGTCGAGGAGCGCCTTGCAGAGACTTCGGTAGTTCCAGAGCCGAAGAGAGTTCGTACTGATACACCAGCACAGAGACGGCCGTTTAGGCACCGTGATAGACTTCATGCAGGTGGCAGAGACTTAGGGAGAGGCCGATTGTTTAGCTGTGGCAGAGACTTGGGGCGAGGCCGATTGTTTAGCTCTTATCCCCGGGAGGGTCAGCAGCAGACACCGTCTAGATGTTTCCAGTGCGAGAGTACTTATCATCGTGTGCGAGATTGTCCTGAGCCACGTGAGGACGAGACCGCCGTACCACACGTCACTTTACCACCTTCACTACCCTAGAGGGCCTTGCCTCTTGTACCAGTTGTTGCTCTTGTAGGGTTCCTAGGCACTTTCAAGAGGTCTCACAAGGCATCAACCATGCCAATTTCAAATTTTACAAGTGCCGAGAAACTCTAATACGGATCGTTAACTAGAATTTTAGGAGAAACATTAAACTAGTTAACAACTTAACTAAAGATAAGAAGCTACAACCTTTGTAGATCCGGTTATCCACATCCTTAGCTCCACGTAGTCGTCCTCTCGCTGTCCAAGTCGGATCTCGGACTCTAACATCGGCTTAATTGGAGAAATGAGCGGACTAGTCGTCGGGTACGATGCCGAAGATGATCTACGTCGAGGTTACACAAGATCAAGCTCCAACTTCAACAAGTCGTGAAACTTGTGAAGAAAACACCCTATACTACTTGGCAAGAGGTAGAGGGTGAAGAAATAGGAGGCGGGTTCACTTTAGAATTGGATTTCTCACACTTTTGCTCAAGTTGCCATTGTTGGTAGCAAGCTTTTCTTCATGTCACGAAGAAGAAGAAGATGAAGATGATTATGATAAGAATAATCAATCAAATAGAAAATAGATTATACTTATCATATAGCAACCATGGTCAAGATAACTTGTGTAGAGAATCAACTATGGTTCAAGTGAATGGTTAGGGTTAATAAAAGAGACAAAATGGTCAAACCATTCAAAGCTTCATGAAGCTTCAAAAGAAAGTCCAAAATGAGCCACCATTTCATTTCTTTTCCAAATATAAATGAAAATAAATAAATAAATAAATAAGTAAATCAAATAAACAAAACCGTAATCATTAACTTAACCATGGTATAATTCTTTACACAAACCCAAGTGAGCATACATCATCAAACACGATACAATCAAGTGCACAAAAGTATATCATATATACAACTTGTGAACTTCAAGTGAGAAAAACCTTTTAAAGTGAACCAATACTAGTTAATGCAAAGTAATATATCAAATATATAATTATACATTAAATTATTAAATCAACACTTGATTCAATGATCCGGTCATATCGCATATAACCGACTAGTATCCTATGTATCGGCTTATCGAATCAATCCTTGATTCGATATCTAGGTTATATCGCATATAACCAATCGATACATTCATCGCGAGAATGGAATACGGTATCATATACACGCATTATTCTCGGTCCTGCACATATCTCATATGCGCTCCTATTTCGTTTCGCTTGAGCCAGGAAACCTCAGTGTAGGACTCTAAAGACTCGTCAATACGCCGGCAGCAGATGATGATCATATCAAGCACCCACAAGCCGCAAGCGGTCTGCTAAACGTAATGGCCACCCGGGTATTGAGCGATCAGAAGATCGACGAGCTAGCCCGCTCACACTTCTGTGAATCCAACCAGTAACACTTACCGTACAGTCCGGTCTGTTCGTCTGATATGTCGCATATCAAGTCTAGGGGTGGTAAACGTCAGACCCCAATAACTGATAAGTCGTGCCGATGTGAGGCTCATAACGGGTCGAGAAAGTACTGGTAACACTTACCAGCAAATCTCTGATCAGCCCTGGCCAGGGACTTCCCTGTTACGGCCAATCGAGCACAGCGCAACATCAACCCCCAATACCGGGAGAGACGAAACCCCTCCTATCGCTCATTGCCTCCATATAACTCGGGACTATACCCAAAGACCACCGTTTTGCACGCCCTCATGGACGTGGTAAGGTGGAGATCAAAGTACAGTGGGAATCACACAAGACTCTCTGACGATCTCGGGTCTACAGACTAACCTGTACAAGTGTCACCTGAGAACTGCCATCTGACGAGGTATAATAGCATCTGGGAGTTCTCGGCGAGTCCGTCAAGTGTACCCAGTCTCTACTGAGCACCCGTACACCATCTTTGATGTCAAACACCAATGGATATGGGATCATCCATCGCCCATCTCATGGGTCGAGAAGCGTATACGCTAGTCTACACTGGTATATCGATGCCCCGTCTCGATACACCCACGACTAGGGACCTTGAAGGATGTACTTATGGACTACCATGTCCCCACTAGTATGATCTGCATCATAGTCCAGGCAGTCAAGTACACATCCTAAGGGCTTTACCAACATGTAACTAAAAAACAGTTTAAAGAGACTAGTGTACATGTTAAGATAAAGAGCAACCAGATAGCATACTATCATATCGAGCAAGAAATTCATCTCTATATATGTCCAAGCATCCAATATAATATACATCATCTGTACAATACTGGCCTCTAGGGCATACATACAACTAACAATCTCCCACTTGCACTAGGGCCAGCTGCTGCAGTATCGCATACCGAGCATCCCGAAGAGTCTCTCAAACTGTATCTGGGGAATGGCCTTCGTGAGTGGATCCGCCGTGTTATTCTTCGTGTCAACCCTCCTGACCTCGATCTCCCGGCGATCAACTATCTCCCGGATCAGGTGATACCGCCTCAGAATATGCCTGGATCGCTGATGGGACCTGGGTTCCTTGGCCAAAGACACCGCTCCATTGTTATCGCAATACAAAGGTATTGGATGCTCAATGGATGGAACCACACCAAGTTCAGTAATGAACTTCTTGATCCAGACAGCCTCTTTAGCAGCATCGTTGGCAGCGACGTATTCAGCCTCCATCGTCGAGTCTGCCACGGTTTCCTGCTTGGAACTCTTCCAGCTAACCGCCCCTCCGTAAAGGGTAAAGACAAATCCCAACTGCGACTTAGAGTCGTCCTTATCACTCTAGAAGCTTGAATCGGTAAAGGACCCCACTTGGAGTTCTCCGTTACCATACACCAAGAGCATCTCTTTTGTCCTTCGCAAGTACTTGAGAATGCTCTTCACAGCTGTCCAGTGACTCTCTCCAGGATCAGCTTGATACCTGCTCACTACACTTAGTGAGTATGCTACATCGGGTCTGGTACATAGCATCGCGTACATGATAGAGCCTACAGCCGAAGCATAGGGTATCCCTTGCATGCGAGCTCTCTCCAAATCAGTCTTGGGAGACATCTCTTTGGAGAGAGTGACTCCAGAGATCGTGGGCAAGTTCCCACGCTTGGATTCTTCCATACTAAACCTCTTTTGTATGGTGTCAATGTACCTGGATTGGGACAATCCCAATATCCGTTTGGATCTATCTCTATAGATCCTAATTCCCAATATGCAGGAGGCATCACCAAGATCTTTCATCGAGAATCTTTATGATAAGAAGAGGTTGACTGATTGCAGCATAGGAATATCATTTCCTATCAAGAGTATGTCGTCCACGTACAATACGAGGAAGACAACCTTACTCTCTGCCACCTTCTTGTAGATACAAGGTTCATCTGGGTTTTTGACGAAATCAAACTCTTTGATAACGACGTCAAAGCAGATGTTTCAACTCCGCGATGCTTGCTTTAATCCATAAATGGATTTAAGCAGCTTGCACACCTTCCCGCTGCTCCCACTGTCTACGAAGCCCTCTGGCTGAGTCATGTACACGCACTCTTCTAAATCACCATTTAGAAAGGCGGTCTTAACATCCATTTGCCAGATTTCGTAGTCATGATATGCAGCGATAGGAAGCATGATCCGGATGGATTTAAGCATAGCCACTGGAGAAAAGGTTTCGTCATAGTCCACACCTGGTCTTTGACGAAAACCTTTTGCAACAAGTCTAGCTTTGAAAGTCTCCACTTTCCCATCTACACAAAGTTTTTTCTTGAAGATCCACTTGCTCCCGATGGGTTTTACCCCTTCAGGAGCAACTTCCAAAGTCCATACTTTGTTGGTGTACATGGATTCCATCTCGGACCGCATAGCATCCAGCCATTTCACTGAGTCCCCACTCGTGATGGCCTGCTTGAAGCTAGTTGGGTCATCATCCTCCATGATGCAATCCTCGCTGCCACCATCCATGAGAAAACCGTAGTATCTCACAGGTTGGCGAGGAACCCTACTAGATCGGCGGAGAGGCTGAGGTTCATCAGGAACTACTGAATCCTCTGGTTCAACCAAGTCTTCTGTCGTAGTCTGTATTGCTGGAACCTCTTCCAGTTCTACCTCCTTGCCACTAATTTCTTTATCAAGAAATTCCTTTTCTAAAAAGGTGGCATGTCGAGAAACAAACACCTTTTGTTCCTCGGTGTGGTAGAAGATATACCCGCGCGAATGTTTGGGATATCCAATAAACTTACACAGAATGGACCTTGCCGCGAGTTTGTCCGGATTTTGCGTTTTTACATATGCCGGACAACCCCATATCTTAACATAATTAAGACATGGTCTCTTTCCTTTCTATATCTCATATGGAGTGGTTGGCACGGTTATGGTGGGAACCATATTCAATAGGTCTGCAGCTGTTTCCAGTGCATATCCCTAGAAGGAAATAGGTAACTCAGCCGTGCTCATCATAGAGCGCACCATATCTAATAGGGTGCGGTTCCTCCGTTCTGATACACCGTTGTGCTGTGGTGTATATGGAGGAGTCAGCTGAGAGAGAATCTCATTCTCTTTTAGGAAGTCCAGGAATTCATTGCTCAAGTATTCACCTCCTTGATCAGATCGTAGGATTTTAATACTTTTTCCGATTTGGTTCTCAACTTCTTGTTTATATTCTCTAAATTTCTCAAAAGCTTCTGATTTGTGTTTCATCAGGAACACATACCCGAACCTAGAGAGATCGTCAGTGAATGTAATGAAGTATGAAGAACCATCCCTGGCATGTATAGACATAGGACCGCATACATCACTATGTATCAGTCCTAAGAGTTCGGTAACTCTTTCTCCGTGTCCCGTAAACGGAGTTTTGGTCATCTTGCCTTTGAGACATGACTGGCAAGTGTCATAAGATGAAAATTCAAACGGATTCAAATATCCATCCTTATGCAACTTAGCCAGTCGTGTCGCATTGATGTGACCCAGTCTAGAATGCCACAGGAAGGATTCGTTCAGTTCTGAACTCTTCCTCTTGTGTGTGTTTGTTATGCTCAGAACTGTTGATTGATTTAGAACATAAATGCCATTGCACAACGTGCCTGATCCAACCAACTTTTGGTTACGGAAAATGTTCATAATATTGTCCTGTAATACAAAATTATATCCCTCTTTACTCAACAAAGAAATCGATATAATGTTGCATATCAGGTTCGGCATGTAATAGCATTCGTTCAGAACCAATGTATTACCAGTTGGTAATGCAAGGTGATATTCCCCGACAGTCTTAGCTGCAACTATTGCACCATTTCCAACTCTTATGTCTTTATCACCTTCTCCAAGTTCTCTACCTTTCCTTAGCCCATGTAACTGATTACATATATGGGATCCTGACCCGGTATCTAATACCCAGGACGTAGAGAAAATGGAGAAACAGTTCTCTGTAACGAACACACCCGAAGAAAATGCATCAACATGTACTTTCTTCATTCGGGTGGCATGGCAATCCTGGTATTCCCCTATGTCCTGTTCATTCCCATAACTCTTATAAGAAAGAACGGAACCAACGTTCCCCAGCACAGTATAACATGCGGGTTCAGTCAATACATCCATATTATTATCTTTATTAGGGCATGACGTGGTTGCTACCTGGAGAGAGAGAGAAGAAAACACTTTAGCGTATGCTCTTGCAAGATCAGATTGGTTATTATCTTATGTAATCAGGATGGCTCCCACTGGTTTTTATCAAATCTTCCTTCAAACCCTAAAAGGAAAGACTAGCCGGGATTAATTACACCCTACAACTTCGCCAATCTTTCAGCCAGGCCAGTGTCGGTACTTTGAGGGAGGTTCCTCGTGCTTTCGCACGGACCTAATTAGAGTAAACCTCGTTTTCCCAGAGGCGTAACCCCGTTGACTCCTTTCTAGACACCTACTTGATCGGCTAATTGTAATGTGTAAAAGTCTCCCAGGAGTAATTCTTACTCGCAGTGGGTATCGGGATCCAACTATCTCATAGAAGGTATGCAATCTCATTGCAAATTTCAACACTCGAAATTCCCGATAATATTTTGCCCCTAGCGTGCTATGACCTTGACGCAGGCCAACAAACCATAGTGCGCTAGTCAAGTTCAACCCGTCATTTCTTGATTGAATTAAACCCACCCGTACGACCCTTGACGCAGGCTAACAAAGTCGCACGACTACCCTAATCCAATCTGCATCACATGCATTAACAGATAAATACTAGTTAGCTACCGCACACTACGCCTTGACGCAGGCCAACAAACGTAGCACGAATACTAAGTAGGATTTATCTGAAATGACGGAGGGCTACGACAGGTTTATCTGAAAACCTATTGCGTAATGAACTTGATATCGTTGTAGAATCGAATGCTTTTGAAATGGAGTGTTTTTGAGGCTTTTTCTAGTTTTGCTAAAGGGGTCACTCCCGGTGAAGGGATCGTCGGCCCTTTCCTCGTCGAATGAGGTGCGGGATATATCATATATATCGCTGTGCAAAGAAAAACTCAAAAACAATCAAAAGAAAACCGAGTGTGTAGCATCTGCCAGTTATTGCTAAAGGAGTCACTCCCGGTGAAGGGATCTCGGTCCTTTCCTTATCGAATAAGGTGCGGGATATATCACATATACCTCTGTGCAAAGCAAGAACTGTAGCTACCTATTTTATTTAAAATTTGATTCTACAACATCTTTTGGTTTCTTTTATTTCATTAATCACATTAATGAAGTCCCATTATTTAAATACCTAAACATCACAGATAAATACGACGTACACTTATGCCATCCGCATTCGTCTCGATGTCCCCTCGTGCACCGTTAGGTTAGGTAACTAACGGCAGAGCGGGGCAGGGCTAGCGCGGGTGTAAAACATAAGTAACGCCTATATAATATATCATATATACTATATACAGTATTTATCACAGAACATCACATGATCACATCACAGATATCGCAGCAGAAAATATCATATGAAATATTGGATACACTAGGATGTCCGTGTTTTCAATACGAGCCAGTATAAAACACGGATTCCACGGTCGTGATGAATAGCCAATCCCACACCCCTAGACCCCTACGAGAGCGGCAAGCAACCCTACCAATTCTAGGGTTAGGAGACCCGGACTCGACTCCTCGAGATGGTCTCCCATTGGACCCTAGAACCCGGTTACTTGTGCTCCCCTCCTTGGGTCTATCCTAATGCGGAAAAGTAAATAATATACAAAGGGTGACATCTTCCGCAACCTGGAAGTGCCCCAATAAAAGAATATTACATACAAGTTTTTACATGAATGAAAATGAAAAACACTCATCTCACATAAAAACCCCCGGCTATTCAAACACGATAATCCAATATAACATATCCAGCAACACATAACATCACATGTCATCAACGCAAGTAAATATGCGCATCCCAATTGTCGTTGACATATAGCAACGAAACCGGCGATATCACGTATTACACTTACGGTCACAGAAAAGAAAATGTAAAACTACAACAGTTGGAATCCGCAACCTCTTTAGACATCGCATGCCTAATAAAATGAAATACTTAGACATCACATGCCTAACAATTATAAACCCCGCATTTTAGTCCCATTATCGAAAACTCTTTTCAATATGAAGTGAGACTAAACCGCTAGATTTATAACATTCATTCAGTTATCTCATAACTGTGTGTGAATTCCAATTATTGTATCCCATTCCGGATAAATAGAAAATATTAAACTTTCCGATCGAACATCCGAACACCCAAGTTTTCCCGAAACCGTTCAACACATGAAATAAGTTCAAAGACATTCACTTCATGCCTCAGTACCAACGGTCCAGCCGTAGAAGGGTCAAGCCAACGCCTCACATGTGGCACGCCGTACTGCCCCAAACCCTAAGGTTCAAAGGGCAGTTCAAGACGGTCACATAATCGAGTTAAGGTTTGTTGTCTTCTAGAGGGACCATCGCGTTACCTGCACTACTTAGAACGTCATTAAACAACGGAAAAGTCCAACAATTGGAAATTTCCTGGCAGGGGAAAAATTGGGTATTTTTATCCGGTCGAACTTTTTAACACATTTTAAAATTATCCCGAAAAACACATAGACAAAGCTTGATAATCCGATCGAATCAACGATTCCCAATGCAACCCCAGTACACTCAACTCTTGAGTCAAATTAAAAATTCCCATAAAACTCAGCATCATAAAATAAGAATTACTGTGCAAAAATGATATCATGTTCACACAATCTGGCCGTGGAACCGCCGCAGAAGCCAGGCTTCTGCCGCGGTTCCGCCGCACTATTGACACATCTTCAGGTAAAATTTGCACCGTAATTCTTAGAATTCCCTGCTGAATTTTTTAAGCATTTTTAATCTGGAAAAGAACCCAGTTTTTGAAAAAAGTCCAGAGAGCGTGGAAAAATTAGGGTTTCGGGTTCGATCGGGTTTCAAACGTCGTCTAGACTTCGCCTAAGGCACTAGCTAGTCTCTGATACCACTGTAGGGTTCTTAGGCACTCTCAAGAGGTCTCACAAGACATCAACCATGCCAATTTCAAATTTTACAAGTGCCGAGAAACTCTAATACGGATCGTTAACTAGAATTTTAGGCGAAACATTAAACTAGATAACAACTTAACTAAAGATAAGAAGCTACAACCTTTGTAGATCCGGTTATCCACTTCCTTAGATCCACATAGTCGTCCTCTCGCTGTCCAAGTCGGATCTCGGACTCTAACATCGGCTTCATCGGAGAAATGAGCGGACTAGTCGTCGGGTACGATGCCGAAGATGATCTACGTCGAGGTTACACAAGATCAAGCTCCAACTTCAACAAGTCATGAAACTTGTGAAGAAAACACCCTATACTACTTGGCAAGAGGTAGAGGGTGAAGAAATAGGAGGTGGGTTCACTTTAGAATTGGATTTCTCACACTTTTGCTCAAGTTGCCATTGTTGGTAGCAAGCTTTTCTTCATGTCAAGAAGAAGAAGAAGATGAAAATGATTATGATAAGAATAATCAATCAAATAGAAAATAGATTATACTTATCTGTAACGTTTTAAAAATAATTAAATAAATAATTAAATGAATAAAATTGTTTAAGTGAATTTTATGATTTTCGGTAAAGCAAAATGTATTTTTCGTAAAACCAAACCGCGATTGTTTTTCATTATAATTTTAAAAATATCCATTTTAATTATGAAATTAATAGTAAATGGTGTTTATCTATCCACTTATAAATTTTTAGTTTAATAAAATATTTTTCCTAAATTAATTATTTTAAATATTAACATAAGCTTTATTTTTACATTAAATTAGTGTAAATTACAAATTTAAATGGTTTTAATTTGTAAAAATGAACCATGGCATGTTAGAATTTAGTATGTATCATGCAAAAATTATTTGCAAATTTTTCCTATTTTCTAGAGCTTTCTTGAGTTGCTATAGTAAAGAAATAAATAAATAAAGAAATAAAGCATGAAAAGACTTTTATTGATGTTTCTTCTCTTGAAACTTCTACACACTTTTCCCACTCTCTTCTTTCTCTCCCTCACCTCTCTAGGGCCGGCCACAACCTTCCATGGCTGCCCCCCACCTTTTCCCACCTCATTTTTAATCAAAATTCATTAAAAATACATCAAAAATTCCATTAAAATTCCACAAAATCCTATTTATTCCATACTCTCTATTCCTTGCTCATTTTTATATGAAATTTGGAGATGGAAAGCATGCATTTTGGAGGCTCATTTCTTGTTTGGATTTCATATTTTGGGAGGTATAATTTCTTTCTTTTGATTTATTGTTTTAGATGTTCATTTAAGCTTAATTAGGTTTAATGAATTAATTCTATGTTTTTTTTTAAAAAATTCAAGTTAGGGTTTGTAAATTCAAGTTATGATTTTTGTTAATTATTTAGGGTTATAATAGTTAGTTTAACACTTTTAGAATTGGAATATATTGCATGGTTGTTGAATTGTAAAATTTTCATTTAAAATTGTTTTAAATTAGGAAATTAGCTAACTAGGTTTTTGCAAAATGTGTTTGTGGTTAATATAAAATTCTAATTTGGGTTGTTATCATTGGATTATAGTTTTAGTGGAAATGTTAGCATGTTAATGGAAAGAAAAACTTAGTTTGATTACTAGTTTCTATGGTTAATCGATAAATTGTGATAAAATTGCTAATTTTGTAAACTAGATTTTAGAAATTCCTATATAAATGAGATTAAAAATATAATTATGGTTTTATTATATCATTATCATCATGAATTGTGGTTTAAGTCATTAATTTATGCAAAATCACGTTTTGCGGTGGAATTGTGGTATTTTGCTTGAAAAATGTTAAAATTGTTAAAAGTTGCAAACTAGAAATTTCAAATAAATGCAAAATTGTGTAATAAAAATATAGTAATGGTTTGTATAGTCTAGTAATGCTATTTAATGAGTTTTATGACCATTAGTTTCATTTAAATGTCAAGTTTTGATGAAAAACGGTATACTGGCATTTCGGGTTTTTGCGAAACTGGACGGTTTGATAGATTTTAGGGATTCGATGGATTTAATCATGTTTTATGGTATAAGTAGTGTGTTTTAAAACTACAAGTTGTTTGTTGATGTTATCTCGATCCATCGGAGTTTGTATGCCGATATCGAGCGGTATTTGATTCTTTTGCGTGGACGGGACATAGGTTTTAACCTATGCTTGTTCCTTGTATCGTTTGACTTTTGTATGTGATTCGGTTTACGATACTATTTATATGTTTGCGTTTAGGTACCCCTCACGTGGACTGCGGGCGATGAAGAGGAGGATGGCGACACCGTCTTCGGCAGACATGGACCAGGTGAGTAGATGTATATCTACGGGGGGAAGTCGGGTGGATGGCGTTTAGCACCCCCGCAACGTAGAATAGGAATAGTACTTATTGACATTAGGAGAACCCGATGTGACCCTAGATTCTTACTGAGCAGGACCCTAGTAATGACCCTAGGCGGGACTAGACTGATTTAGGAAAACCATACCTGAGGATGAATACTTTGGGAGAGGTTCGTAGGTTTCTGATAGAAACACACACGCACACACTAAAACTTGACATGGCGTATACGTATATGTGTGTATATATATAAAACTAGGTATAGGTGTATATATATACACAACACGTATATGGGATTCATTGATGTGAAATGATATCTGAGGTATGATGAAACAGTATAACTGGGCTTGATGCCGCGATTCTTGACTATACAGTCGTATTAAAGTGTTAGCGGATCATTAGAGAATGAGATAATGAACATGAATATATAAATTATAAAGAGTGGTGGTGATATTGATGTACATGGGACGCTAGAATAGTACCCGGACTATAACTTGTGACTGATCACGATATGATATATGTATAACTTGATTACGACATTATATTGGTGTGACCTGATGCCGATATCATATAAGTATGACTTAATCACAATATGATACATATGACATGATAATTCTGAGGATAAACTAATGATGCTTATCATGATGGCAATGATATATGATTGATGTATGCGATCACAGTTTAGCACCTTGATCATGAGATGTGTTGATGATGACATTATACGAATGAGGAGACACCTAGGAGATACTTGACCGTATCCCGATATTGGGATGCCGTACGATGGATTTTACCGTACGAGGCTTAGATTTGATGATTGATCCGCACTCTTGATTCGAGGAAGCCGTACTACGTACGTGACGCTATTGAGGCGGGATCGCCGACTATTAGAGATATTGATTCAGACCTTAGGTAGACTCTAGTTTCTTACTGACTAGTCTATTAGGTTTAGTTTCTTAGGATGTTAGATGGACACTGGTTTAGGTTCGACTCACATAGTGGTAGTTGTACTCGTATCTCGCAGAGGAGTGGATAATGCACACCTGTATTTACATTCATACTGTAATCATCATGGTGCATGTTCTTTTATATGTTGCTATATTCAGTATAAACTTTACCTGTTAGGACACCAGCACTATTACCGATGATGCGTATATTCCACTCACACTTATTTGCCGGCTCACACACATCATCATCGGTAATTGCTATGTCACGTACACTTTAGATCATATTGTCTTTTATGGATAGAATCAGTTAACAACTAGACAGATATAATATTGTGATTATTCTCTGACATTAGTACAGACATGATATTCATTGCTTAGACATTCATGCATTCATATTTTCATGTTATCATGCAGTATTATGGGCATATGCCGACACTTATCATATAGTTACTCATGATTTTGAGATTTGGATTTCTATGAGATTTCTGGATTTTGGGGAAAACCGCAAGAATATGTAAACACTTCTCTCTCTCCTCCTCCTCTCTTTTTAAAAAACATAAGATGCGGTTTTCTCGTGATGTATGTGTCGTCCACCATGAGATTTCATGTTTTCTGATGGATTTCGAGACCCGATTCGAGGAGTGGATGAACCGTCTCGGGTACATGGTGGGCCCGGTATGGTACCCCGGGGCAAGAAGATCGAGTTGTAGACGATGAGCCTGGCAGGGGAAGGCTACCTACCGGTGATGTCTGGCGCGGCGGATATCCGGAGGATACCGACCGTTGTCGTGAGATTTGATGATATGGGCTGATCCGGACTGACGGAGCCCGGGATATTGAGACTTGAGATTACATGTGTTGTGTCGATGCTTGACACGGATTTCCATGGATTTCATTGTTGAGATTTCAGATTCTTATACACATTTTACTATGATAATAGCTAAAGATTTCTTATACATATATATCTGGATTTCAGGATTTGCTACTTTACATTCATGGTGCATGCATTTCATTTCATATGACATAGTATTATATGAGGCACTGACACGAGCACGGAGTATCTGCACTTACACGTAGTTTTACCCTGCTATTACTAGTTGATTGGGATATAATAGTGTATTATTATGACCTAGGATAGAGTCGTGCATTCGATTTCTTTTCGTAGATGTCTTCTACTCACGAGTTGGCAACTCACCCCCGTTGTGCCAAATTTTATTACAGGTTCGATGTACAGGTTTCCGTGACAGCTTGTTGGCACATCTTTTCTTCAGGGTGATTTGCATGGTAGGTTGGTTCACTTGTATCCGAACCACCCTTGTACTTTTATTCATTCATTTGTATCTAGTAAGCTCCATCAACCATATTTGTATTACTTGATAAGTTTATAGGACCAGCCTTTTATTTCGACCTTAGAGTCGCGCATGTATTATTCTGATCTGGTGGTTTTGTTTTCTTTTGAGTTTTGAGCCTCACCTATTGGCGTTGTATATTATTGTGCTTGTTGTGGTTGTTTCCGCCTGTTGGCGTCGAGGCTAGCTCCCGTTTGGGGATGCTTTTTATTGTTTATGTATATTATACTTGTTGTACCCGTTTGGGGGCCAGTTTTTACAGAGGAGACTCTGCCGAAATTTTTGGTAAAATTTGCTGATGTTTTATACTTGTTTTCTTTTACTGCTTCTTCTTCTTTTTCATGGTTTAGATTTTTGGGCTTCGGCTTACTTAGGTTACGTGGCGCCTCTAGACGCTTCGTAATCTAAGTGCCGGTCACGTTCCGTACTTTCGGGTCGTGACAAAGTTGGTATCAGAGAGCTAGGTTTAACCTTGTATAAGTCTAGGTGACCCTTGGTTGATGGAGTAGGCGATTTAGGTAGAGTAACGTACCGTGGGTATGGTCCGCGGCATACTTACGATACGCTACTCTGCTTAAGGAGCTTTAGGATGTACATTTGTTTGCACCGTATTTCATTCGTTCCTTTGATCTATCTTCGTCGATGTTGGATGGTGGTTTCTGTTACCACGGGCAGAGGGAGCTGAGGCTCGAATGCGATAACCATTAGAGTATTGGTTATTATTGAGGATTGAAGCATTGTTTAGCTTGCGGATGAAGGGTATTCACATGCCGTCCGGATGAAGTTAAAGGGTTCGAACGATTATCAGAAAACCATTTTCCCAAGTTTAAAGTATTCGGAAGAACATGCAGGTATTTCGATGGACCCTCTAGAAGAATGAAACCCTAACTCGACATAATGACCACGAGAACGCCCTTGAACCTTAGGGTTTACGGCAGTTCCGCGGTTCCATTAGTGAGGCTTGGGTTTGCCCTTCTACGGCTGGATCATCGATGCTGGGGTATGTACCGGATATTTTTAAACTGTACTTGAGTGTTGAGCTCTCGGGAAATTATGGGATTTTGATGGATCGATCGAAAAGTTTAATGTAGTCCGGATATCAAGTGAAGGGATCGACTACGTGGGAGACTCTAGATATGAGTATTGCCATTGGTAGCACAGTCAGCACAGCTACGAAGAGACGAGTTCGAAGCAGCCGACATCAGAGGAAAGAAGCGCACATTGACGATAGTGATTACGATGTGACTTGGTGATTTGAATTTCATATTTCTGTTATTGGATTTTGGTATTTTGAGGATTTTGTTCTACGATTGGTATTTCTTATGTGTACATTCATTGCATTCTATCTGTGTTTCACATATCAGCTGTATTGATGTTGCTTAGTATACACCCAGTACACTTGATTTGGTTTTATATATTTTGAGATTTTTGATTTGATTTCGTGCATATGGGTTACACATGATTTTGATATATGCTTCGACCTAGTTTTATCCATTTTCGTACTGTGATTCGAGTCTGATATTCGATGTATGTTTTCGTGCTCCATGTGCACCTGATTAGGATTCTTGCGCATACTTGGCGCACTTGATGCGATTTTGTGCACACCAGATGCACTAAATCGGGGTTTTGTGCAGATTAGATGCACCTGATTTTGAGTCGTGCACGCCCGTTGCACTTGACAGATGTTTTTGGTGCACACCTGTTGCACTTAGTTTTGTTTTGTGGGTATTCATGGTTTCTGCATTTGGTTTCGATTTCAGTGCGCACCGGACGCATATGACATTTTATTGATGTGATTGGGATTGATTTTAGTTTGAGCAGTATGTTTTCATAATCATTATTATTTGATTTAGTAACCAGGCGGGACGTGTATGTTAAATAAAAGATATATATATAGATTTTTTTTTAAATTAAACGTCCGCTACTTATACCGTGACACGTGCATTGCACGGCGATTTTCAAGAGGGGTTTTTGTATGCTTCTTTATTATGAGGTTTAGGCGATTTTACTAGGATACGAACTGTATATAAGTTATAGATTGATGTATATTATGATGGTTTTCACATTTGATATTTTATTTTCGCCATAACTCCGATGATTGCGTCATGCTTGACGGAGTTGATTTTTGTTATGTATTAATGATTTCGGAGCCCCGACGATTTGAGTGTTTTGCTAAATGTTTTAGTATTTGGAAGGGGAGTTTTAATTTAAATTCGGGGACCGAATTTCTTAAAGGGGGGAAGATTGTAACGTTTTAAAAATAATTAAATAAATAATTAAATGAATAAAATTGTTTAAGTGAATTTTATGATTTTCGGTAAAGCAAAATGTATTTTTCGTAAAACCAAACCGCGATTGTTTTTCATTATAATTTTAAAAATATCCATTTTAATTATGAAATTAATAGTAAATGGTGTTTATCTATCCACTTATAAATTTTTAGTTTAATAAAATATTTTTCCTAAATTAATTATTTTAAATATTAACATAAGCTTTATTTTTACATTAAATTAGTGTAAATTACAAATTTAAATGGTTTTAATTTGTAAAAATGAACCATGGCATGTTAGAATTTAGTATGTATCATGCAAAAATTATTTGCAAATTTTTCCTATTTTCTAGAGCTTTCTTGAGTTGCTATAGTAAAGAAATAAATAAATAAAGAAATAAAGCATGAAAAGACTTTTATTGATGTTTCTTCTCTTGAAACTTCTACACACTTTTCCCACTCTCTTCTTTCTCTCCCTCACCTCTCTAGGGCCGGCCACAACCTTCCATGGCTGCCCCCCACCTTTTCCCACCTCATTTTTAATCAAAATTCATTAAAAATACATCAAAAATTCCATTAAAATTCCACAAAATCCTATTTATTCCATACTCTCTATTCCTTGCTCATTTTTATATGAAATTTGGAGATGGAAAGCATGCATTTTGGAGGCTCATTTCTTGTTTGGATTTCATATTTTGGGAGGTATAATTTCTTTCTTTTGATTTATTGTTTTAGATGTTCATTTAAGCTTAATTAGGTTTAATGAATTAATTCTATGTTTTTTTTTAAAAAATTCAAGTTAGGGTTTGTAAATTCAAGTTATGATTTTTGTTAATTATTTAGGGTTATAATAGTTAGTTTAACACTTTTAGAATTGGAATATATTGCATGGTTGTTGAATTGTAAAATTTTCATTTAAAATTGTTTTAAATTAGGAAATTAGCTAACTAGGTTTTTGCAAAATGTGTTTGTGGTTAATATAAAATTCTAATTTGGGTTGTTATCATTGGATTATAGTTTTAGTGGAAATGTTAGCATGTTAATGGAAAGAAAAACTTAGTTTGATTACTAGTTTCTATGGTTAATCGATAAATTGTGATAAAATTGCTAATTTTGTAAACTAGATTTTAGAAATTCCTATATAAATGAGATTAAAAATATAATTATGGTTTTA
This sequence comes from Agapanthus africanus, assembly GCA_030015575.1. NCBI lineage: Eukaryota > Viridiplantae > Streptophyta > Magnoliopsida > Asparagales > Amaryllidaceae > Agapanthus > Agapanthus africanus. Next base: position 165,886,372 of record CM057349.1, read on the forward strand.
TTATATCATTATCATCATGAATTGTGGTTTAAGTCATTAATTTATGCAAAATCACGTTTTGCGGTGGAATTGTGGTATTTTGCTTGAAAAATGTTAAAATTGTTAAAAGTTGCAAACTAGAAATTTCAAATAAATGCAAAATTGTGTAATAAAAATATAGTAATGGTTTGTATAGTCTAGTAATGCTATTTAATGAGTTTTATGACCATTAGTTTCATTTAAATGTCAAGTTTTGATGAAAAACGGTATACTGGCATTTCGGGTTTTTGCGAAACTGGACGGTTTGATAGATTTTAGGGATTCGATGGATTTAATCATGTTTTATGGTATAAGTAGTGTGTTTTAAAACTACAAGTTGTTTGTTGATGTTATCTCGATCCATCGGAGTTTGTATGCCGATATCGAGCGGTATTTGATTCTTTTGCGTGGACGGGACATAGGTTTTAACCTATGCTTGTTCCTTGTATCGTTTGACTTTTGTATGTGATTCGGTTTACGATACTATTTATATGTTTGCGTTTAGGTACCCCTCACGTGGACTGCGGGCGATGAAGAGGAGGATGGCGACACCGTCTTCGGCAGACATGGACCAGGTGAGTAGATGTATATCTACGGGGGGAAGTCGGGTGGATGGCGTTTAGCACCCCCGCAACGTAGAATAGGAATAGTACTTATTGACATTAGGAGAACCCGATGTGACCCTAGATTCTTACTGAGCAGGACCCTAGTAATGACCCTAGGCGGGACTAGACTGATTTAGGAAAACCATACCTGAGGATGAATACTTTGGGAGAGGTTCGTAGGTTTCTGATAGAAACACACACGCACACACTAAAACTTGACATGGCGTATACGTATATGTGTGTATATATATAAAACTAGGTATAGGTGTATATATATACACAACACGTATATGGGATTCATTGATGTGAAATGATATCTGAGGTATGATGAAACAGTATAACTGGGCTTGATGCCGCGATTCTTGACTATACAGTCGTATTAAAGTGTTAGCGGATCATTAGAGAATGAGATAATGAACATGAATATATAAATTATAAAGAGTGGTGGTGATATTGATGTACATGGGACGCTAGAATAGTACCCGGACTATAACTTGTGACTGATCACGATATGATATATGTATAACTTGATTACGACATTATATTGGTGTGACCTGATGCCGATATCATATAAGTATGACTTAATCACAATATGATACATATGACATGATAATTCTGAGGATAAACTAATGATGCTTATCATGATGGCAATGATATATGATTGATGTATGCGATCACAGTTTAGCACCTTGATCATGAGATGTGTTGATGATGACATTATACGAATGAGGAGACACCTAGGAGATACTTGACCGTATCCCGATATTGGGATGCCGTACGATGGATTTTACCGTACGAGGCTTAGATTTGATGATTGATCCGCACTCTTGATTCGAGGAAGCCGTACTACGTACGTGACGCTATTGAGGCGGGATCGCCGACTATTAGAGATATTGATTCAGACCTTAGGTAGACTCTAGTTTCTTACTGACTAGTCTATTAGGTTTAGTTTCTTAGGATGTTAGATGGACACTGGTTTAGGTTCGACTCACATAGTGGTAGTTGTACTCGTATCTCGCAGAGGAGTGGATAATGCACACCTGTATTTACATTCATACTGTAATCATCATGGTGCATGTTCTTTTATATGTTGCTATATTCAGTATAAACTTTACCTGTTAGGACACCAGCACTATTACCGATGATGCGTATATTCCACTCACACTTATTTGCCGGCTCACACACATCATCATCGGTAATTGCTATGTCACGTACACTTTAGATCATATTGTCTTTTATGGATAGAATCAGTTAACAACTAGACAGATATAATATTGTGATTATTCTCTGACATTAGTACAGACATGATATTCATTGCTTAGACATTCATGCATTCATATTTTCATGTTATCATGCAGTATTATGGGCATATGCCGACACTTATCATATAGTTACTCATGATTTTGAGATTTGGATTTCTATGAGATTTCTGGATTTTGGGGAAAACCGCAAGAATATGTAAACACTTCTCTCTCTCCTCCTCCTCTCTTTTTAAAAAACATAAGATGCGGTTTTCTCGTGATGTATGTGTCGTCCACCATGAGATTTCATGTTTTCTGATGGATTTCGAGACCCGATTCGAGGAGTGGATGAACCGTCTCGGGTACATGGTGGGCCCGGTATGGTACCCCGGGGCAAGAAGATCGAGTTGTAGACGATGAGCCTGGCAGGGGAAGGCTACCTACCGGTGATGTCTGGCGCGGCGGATATCCGGAGGATACCGACCGTTGTCGTGAGATTTGATGATATGGGCTGATCCGGACTGACGGAGCCCGGGATATTGAGACTTGAGATTACATGTGTTGTGTCGATGCTTGACACGGATTTCCATGGATTTCATTGTTGAGATTTCAGATTCTTATACACATTTTACTATGATAATAGCTAAAGATTTCTTATACATATATATCTGGATTTCAGGATTTGCTACTTTACATTCATGGTGCATGCATTTCATTTCATATGACATAGTATTATATGAGGCACTGACACGAGCACGGAGTATCTGCACTTACACGTAGTTTTACCCTGCTATTACTAGTTGATTGGGATATAATAGTGTATTATTATGACCTAGGATAGAGTCGTGCATTCGATTTCTTTTCGTAGATGTCTTCTACTCACGAGTTGGCAACTCACCCCCGTTGTGCCAAATTTTATTACAGGTTCGATGTACAGGTTTCCGTGACAGCTTGTTGGCACATCTTTTCTTCAGGGTGATTTGCATGGTAGGTTGGTTCACTTGTATCCGAACCACCCTTGTACTTTTATTCATTCATTTGTATCTAGTAAGCTCCATCAACCATATTTGTATTACTTGATAAGTTTATAGGACCAGCCTTTTATTTCGACCTTAGAGTCGCGCATGTATTATTCTGATCTGGTGGTTTTGTTTTCTTTTGAGTTTTGAGCCTCACCTATTGGCGTTGTATATTATTGTGCTTGTTGTGGTTGTTTCCGCCTGTTGGCGTCGAGGCTAGCTCCCGTTTGGGGATGCTTTTTATTGTTTATGTATATTATACTTGTTGTACCCGTTTGGGGGCCAGTTTTTACAGAGGAGACTCTGCCGAAATTTTTGGTAAAATTTGCTGATGTTTTATACTTGTTTTCTTTTACTGCTTCTTCTTCTTTTTCATGGTTTAGATTTTTGGGCTTCGGCTTACTTAGGTTACGTGGCGCCTCTAGACGCTTCGTAATCTAAGTGCCGGTCACGTTCCGTACTTTCGGGTCGTGACATTATCATATAGCAACCATGGTCAAGATAACTTGTGTAGAGAATCAACTATGGTTCAAGTGAATGGTTAGGGTTAAGAAAAGAGACAAAATGGTCAAACCATTCAAAGCGTCATGAAGCTTCAAAAGAAAGTACAAAATGAGCCACCATTTCATTTCTTTTCCAAATATAAATGAAAATAAATAAATAAATAAATAAGTAAATCAAATAAACAAAACCCTAATCATTAACTTAACCATGGTATAATTCTTTACACAAACCCAAGTGAGCATGCATCATCAAACATGATACAATCAAGTGCACAAAAGTATATCACATATACAACTTGTGAACTTCAAGTGAGAAAAACCTTTTAAAGTGAACCAATACTAGTTAATGCAAAGTAATATATCAAATATATAATTATACATTAAATTATTAAATCAACACTTGATTCAATGATCCGGTCATATCGCATATAACCGACTAGTATCCTATGTATCGGCTTATCGAATCAATCCTTGATTCGATATCTAGGTTATATCGCATATAACCAATCGATACATTCATCGCGAGAATGGAATACGGTATCACATACACGCATTATTCTCGGTCCTGCACATATCTCATATGCGCTCCTATTTCGTTTCGCTTGAGCCAGGAAACCTCTGTGTAGGACTCTAAAGACTCATCAATACGCCGGCAACAGATGATGATCATATCAAGCACCCACAAGCCGCAAGCGGTCTGCTAAACGTAACGGCCACCCGGGTATTGAGCGATCAGAAGATCGACGAGCTAGCCCGCTCACACTTCTGTGAATCCAACCAGTAACACTTACCGTACAGTCCGGTCTGTTCGTCTGATATGTCGCATATCAAGTCTAGGGGTGGTAAACGTCAGACCCCAATAACCGATAAGTCGTGCCGATGTGAGGCTCATAACGGGTCGAGAAAGTACTGGTAACACTTACCAGCAAATCTCTGATCAGCCCTGGCCAGGGACTTCCCTGTTACGGCCAATCGAGCACAGCGCAACATCAACCCCCAATACCGGGAGAGACGAAACCCCTCCTATCGCTCATTGCCTCCATGTGACTCGGGACTGTGCCCAAAGACCACCGTTTTGCACGCCCTCATGGACGTGGTAAGGTGGAGATCAAAGTACAGTGGGAATCACACAAGACTCTATGACGATCTCGGGTCTACAGACTAACCTGTACAAGTGTCACCTGAGAACTGCCATCTGACGTGAGGTATAATACCATCTGGGAGTTCTCGGCGAGTCCGTCCAGTGTACCCAGTCTCTACTGAGCACCCGTACACCATCTTTGATGTCAAACACCAATGGATATGGGATCATCCATCGCCCATCTCATGGGTCGAGAAGCGTATACGCTAGTCTACACTGGTATATCGATGCCCCGTCTCGATACACCCACGACTAGGGACCTTGAAGGATGTACTTATGGACTACCATGTCCCCACTAGTATGATCTGCATCATAGTCCAGGCAGTCAAGTACACATCCTAAGGGCTTTACCAACATGTAACTAAAAAACAGTTTAAAGAGACTAGTGTACATATTAAGATAAAGAGCAACCAGATAGCATACTATCATATCGAGCAAGAAAGTCATCTCTATATATGTCCAAGCATCCAATATAATATACATCATCTGTACAATACTGGCCTCTAGAGCATACATACAACTAACAGCTCTGCATCAGATTCATGCACAGAGAGGTCGTGGTCGCAAAGGGTTTGCTCAGAGAGGACGAGGTGGCCGAGGCAGAGGACAGCCAGCTGCCGGCAGAGGATAGCCAGTTGCTAGTAGGGGACCTCCAGTCGTAGGTAGAGGACAGGCACGGGTTTTCGCTTTGACGCATCAGGACGCGGAGGCGTCCAATGCGGTGGTCTCAGGTACGCTTTCAGTATGTTCTGTTGACGCACACGTGTTGTTTGATCCGGGATCCACACACTCATACGTTTCCACACACTTCGTGCCGAGTTTGGGTAGAGAGTCTGGTTTGCTTGATTAGCCGCTTGCTGTGACCACTCCTGTGGGCGAGTCGTTTATCGTTAGACACGTGTTCCGGTCGTGTGTTGTCTATATTGGTGAGAGAGAGTTGCCAGTCGACTTTATCCTTCTTGAGATGTTGGAATTCGACGTTCTCCTGGGCATGGATTGGTTAGCCACGTGCTACGCGTCTATGGACTACCGCGAGAAGACTGTTAGGTTTTGTTTTCCCGGCGAGTCAGCTTTTGTTGTGCAGGGGGACCGTGGTGCCGCCCCTCACAATTTGATTTCGTCTCTTCGCGCTGGACAGCTTTTGAGGAAGGGATGTCAGGGATTTCTAGCCTACGTTTGTGATACTAGAGCTACAGAGGTTCCGTTGGACCAGGTTCCGATTGTTAGTGAGTTCCCTGATGTTTTCCCTGACGAGCTTCCTGGGCTACCACCTGAGCGCGATATAGTTTTCTGCATTGACTTGATTCCCGGCACGGGGCCTATTTCCATACCGCCTTATCAGATGGCCCCGGCGGAGCTTAGAGAGTTGAAAGGTCAGTTGCAAGATTTGCTGGATAATGGGCTTATTCGACCTAGTGTGTCTCCTTGGGGTGCTCCAGTCCTGTTTGTCAAGAAGAAGGACGGCAGTTTGGGCTTGTGTATTGACTACCGCCAGCTGAACAGGGTTACCGTACGGAACATATATCCTTTACCACGCATTGACGACTTGTTCGACCGGCTTCAGGGTGCAGGATACTTTTCGAGGATCGACTTGCGATCAGGCTACCATCAGTTGCGGGTTCGGCAGGAGGATATTCCGAGGACGGCTTTTCGGACGCATTACGGGCACTATAAGTTTTTGGTGATGTCGTTCGGACTCACCAATGCCCCAGCAACGTTTATGGACTTGATGAACCGCATTTTCAGGCCGTATCTTGATTCGTTCATCATCGTATTCATTGACGACATTTTGGTGTATTCCCGAAGCCGAGGGGAGCACGAGCAGCACCTGCGGATCACATTGCAGACTTTGAGGGAGCACCAGCTGTTCGCGAAATTCTTCAAGTGAGCGTTTTAGCTTGACAGCGTAGATTTCTTGGGTCACGTGATTACACTAGATGGTAAATGTGTGGACCCGAAGAAGATCGAGGCCATTCAGCATTGGCCCAGACCAGCATCAGTTACAGAGATCCGCAGCTTTCTAGGACTGGCCGGCTACTACCGACGATTTATACAGGACTTCTCCCGTATTGCTGCACCGTTGACCGAGTTAACCCGGAAGGGAGTTCCTTTTGATTGGACGGAGGTGTGAGAGCATAGATTTCAGCAGTTGCAGACTCGTTTGACTACGGCGCCGGTGTTATCATTGCCTTCGGGATCGGGCGGATTTGTGGTCTATTGTGACTCTTCTCGAGTGGGACTAGGGTGCGTATTGATGCAGCATGACAGGTTATCGCGTATGCTTCTCGGCAGCTAAAGAAACACAAACAGAACTACCCCACTCACGATTTGGAGATGGCTGCAGTGGTCTTTGCACTCAAGATCTGGCGACATTACCTATATGGCGAGTCGTGCCAGATATTCACTGATCACAAGAGCTTGAAGTACATATTTCAACAGCGAGACCTGAACCTTAGACAGCGCCGTTGGATGGAGCTAGTGAAGGACTATGATTGCGAGATCCTTTATCATCCGGGCAAGGCGAAAGTAGTGGCGGATGCTTTGAGTAGGAGGCCCGGGGGTAGTCTGTCTTGTTTGAGCGCAGTGCAGAGGCGGTCGTCGGCAGATTGGCAGATTTTATGCGACAGCAGAGTGCAGTTCGAGTTCACTCCGATCGGGGGGACAGCTTGCGCATGTTCGTGCACGTCCACAGTTGCTTGACCGTATCCACGAAGCGCAGCCCAGTGATGATCATCTTTTAGAGATCAGGGAGTAGATTAGACAGAGCAGAGACTCCGAGTTCGTGATCAATGATCAGGGGATACTGCGATTTTGGACTTGACTGTGCGTACCAGATTCAGAGGGACTGAGGCGTGAGATTCTCGAGGAGGCGCATCGATCGGTGTACAGTGTTCATCCAGGTTCCACCAAGATGTACCATGATCTGAGAGATGTTTACTCATGGGAAGAGATGAAGAGGGACGTCACAGACTTCGTGTCGAGATGCCTGACTTGTCAGCAAGTCAAGGCTGAGCACCAGAGGCCGACGGGAGAGCTACATCCGTTGCCCATTCCAGAGTGGAAATGGGAGCAGATTTCTATGGACTTTATTGTGGGTCTACCCAGGACTAGTCGAGGGTATGACTCCATTTGGGTGATCGTGGATCGATTGACGAAAGCGGCTCACTTCATGCCGGTGAAGACCACTTTCGGATTTGCTCAGTATGCCCAGATATACATCGACGAGATCGTATGACTGCATGGAGTCCCGACATGTATTGTGTCCGACCGAGGCACCCAGTTTACCAGCCGACTATGGCAGAGGCTTCAGGAGGCTTTGGGCACCCGCTTGAGTTTCAGCACAGCTTTCCATCCGCAGACCGACGGCCAGTCAGAGCGGACTATTCATACTCTTGAGGACATGCTTCGAGCTTATATTCTAGATTTCGGTGGCAGCTGGGATCGTCATTTACCCTTGGTGGAGTTCTCCTACAATAATAGCTTCCAAGATATGATTTAGATGGCGCCTTTCAAGGCTTTATATGGGAGGAGATGCAAATCGTCCATCTGTTGGACAGAGCTCAGCAAGAGCAGAATTTTGGGGCCGCAGATCGTACAGGAGACAACCGAGAAGATACAGTTGATTCGAGATAGGATGGGGACAGCTCAGAGCAGGCAGAAATCGTATGCCGACAGACGCCGTCACAGACTCGAGTTCACAGTTGGCGATCATGTTTTTCTGAGGGTCTCCCCGATGAAGGGCCTGATGAGATTTGGACGGAAATGGAAGCTTGGTCCCAGATTTATAGGTCCTTTCGAGATCCTCGAGCATGTGAGCGCAGTGGCATATCGTTTGGATCTTCCACCCGACTTCTCAGATGTTCACCCCGTATTCCATGTGTCGATGCTTCGTAGATACCAGCATGACCCTTCTCACATGATTCAGCATCAGACCGTTCAGCTTGAGCGCGATCTTTCGTTCACCGAGCAGCCAGTAGTGATATTGGACCGGCAGGTGAAGAAACTTCGATCAAAGGTCTTGCCATCTGTGAAGGTGCTTTGGCGCAGCCCGAATGGTGAAGAGGTCACTTGGGAGGCCGAGGGCGAGATGCGGAAGAAATTCCCTCATTTCTTTGAAGGTACGCGTAGCTATATTTTTAAATTCGGGGACGAATTTTTTTAAGGGGGGAAGATTGTAACACCTTATGATGCGTTTAGGGGTTAATTAAGCGAAAGTATGGTTTTTAGTAAAAAGTTTACCAAATCGGTTTTCAAATATTTTATCTGGATTTATGAATATTTTATTAGAATTTAATTTGGACTGCACACACATGTGCGTGTTAACTAGGGCTAAGTTTGGGGTTAAACCATGTTTAGATAACCATAGTGGACTAACCCATTTAATTAGGTTAATAGGATTTAATTAAGTGTGTTAGTTTTTAAATTAATTATAAATATGATTTGTGTTAGGGGTTGACTTGGGTTGGAGAGAGAGAGAGAGCATGATGGCTTGAGCCATGCTTGATCATCATAAGGAGAGAGGGGGGTTGACTCTCATATCTATCATTTCTTTTTTTTAAACACTCAAACACTCATTTCCTCACATCATCACATCTCTCTCCCTCTCATTTTCACACACACACACACCCAGCAGCAGCAGCACACACACACAGCAGCAGCAGGCAGCAGCAGCAGCAAGCAGGCAGCAGCACGCAGCAGCAACAGCAAGCAGCACAACAGCAGCAGCAACACACATTCTCTTCTCTTCTCTTCTTCTTCTTCTTCTCCTTCTTCCTGCATCCTAGGATCAAGTGTGGTATAATTACTTAAACTTAACTTCTTTCTTTGCTAGAATATGGTTATTTAAGCTAAAATTAGTGTTTAATGTGATTTTAGTGCTAGATTTGTGATTTAAGTGGAGTTTTGGCCAAGTGATGATTTGTATGACTAGTGTAGCTTGACAAGTGTTTTTAAGGCCATTTAAACCAAGTCTTGCCCCAGATTTCACTAAAATACCATAGGGTTTCAATTTAGTGTAATTTAATGTTTTAATGTAAATTTTAGCCTTTTTAAGATATGCTGTTGACCCGGTTGCTTCAGACAAAAACTGAGTTTACTGGGGCTTGTACACTAGACCTAGACCACACACACAAAGCATGGGACCCACATTCTTCTTCTAGGCCGCAAATAAATATGTTCTGGCCGCAAATTGTGACCAGATATGGGAGCTGGGTGTCGGGGTTTGGTGAGTTGGTGTCTGCTACATTTTTAAGGTCTTTGGTGTATGCAACTTTTTCTAATTCTGCCTATATCAAAATCTGGAACAAAATACCTTATTTTCAATACTTTAAGCTTGCGCGACACGTGCGTTATGTGAGTGGGTTTAGCGTTTGCAGCATATCACAGCGTGTCGGGGTAGTTTCAGACGCGTATTCACATGTTTTAGTGTATCGGATACACACGCGTTTAGTTCCGACGCTAGTTTCTCGTTTGGTCTTAATATCGCGTTTTTGCAGGATTTTTCCTTATGTGTACTCTTGTGTAAATTCTAGGTTCGCAGGCGGGTACGTCGGACACCGCAAGGAAAGGGAAGCAGGTAGTCGGCTACACGTAGCACGAGATCACGGTCAGTAGATTTAACATCTATGGGGAAATCGCCCGTATGGCGTTAAGCGTCAGGGCTTGATAGGATATTGTAGTTGCGTATGTATTTTTATATATATATTGCTTGTGCATATGTACTATTGTAGCGTACCCATCCTTTGTTGTATATAGAAACAGTAGTTATGTAACACCGCACTGTCACTAACGGTTCAAACTGCACGAGCACTATTTGTATGTTACACCCACACCGTTAGTGATTGCCATGACACTATAAGATTGCTACGAACCATACATCATTTTGATTACCACATCATTGATGATTAGACATGATTCTGTCCCATATTGGTACATATACATATTGTACACTCATGCTTGCGTATATACCACTTGTATATCTATATTGGTACATATACATACTGTACACTCATGCATGCGTATATACCACTTGTACATCCATTTTGGCACATATACATATTGTACACTCATGCTCGCGTATATACCACTTGTACATCTATATTGGCACATATACATATTGTACACTCATGCTTGCTTATATACCACTTATACATCGATATTGGCACATTTACATATTGTACACATATGCTTGCGTATATACCACTTGTACATCCACATTGGCACATATACATATTGTACACTCATGTTTGCATATATACCACTTGTACTTCCATACTTGCGTATATATATATCTTTGTGCATCCATGCCTACATACATACATACTCTTGCACATACATAGATTATGCTGACTTTGATTTGAAAAATTGGGGACCGCATGAAATGTTTTCAACTGGATCCTTTTAAAAGAGCAGTATTCCCTTTTTACTCATAGTATGATTTTATGCGGCATACGACACATTGCATGGATTTACGCATTGAGTTTTGGATTCGTGTGATTTCTAGATTTGAGAACCGTGGTATTATTTTAAGAAAATATGCACTGTTTTGAAAACCCGGTTTCTCTTGATATGATATTTCAGTGCGTCCACCATGCGTTTTCTCGGTTCTGAGACGTGTGACATGTGAACCCTAATCAAGGAGCTGGATAAGGCCGATTGCGGGTACATGGTGGACCCGATATGGTACCCTGGGGCGAGAACGGATTGTTGTGCTGTAGACGATGAGCCTGACAGAGGGACTACAACCTACCGGTGATTGGGTGGACCTGGCGTATATCCGGAGGATACCGACCAGAGTCGAGAGATGGATATGGGCCGACCCGTACCGGACAGGACTCGTCGGGAACCTGCAAGTTGGGATTATACCAGACGTCGGATAGCAGTTCCCAGGTGACATGGGTACAGGTTAGTTCATCGACCTGAGATCGTCATTTGTCTCGTGTGAGTTCCCACTGTGCTTTGATTACTACCCTACCACGGCTCAAAGGAGTCGTGCAAACAGGTTTTAGTTGGGTACAGTCCCGAGCCACATGGAGGCAGTGAGCGGATCTGCAGGGGTTCGTCTCTCCCGGTATTGGGGGTGAGGTCGCGCTGTGTCTAGGAGAGCCAGAACATGAAAAGTCCTTGGCCAAGGCAGGAGATTTGCTGGTAGGTATTCCAGTAGTATCTCAGGGTGTTCTGGGCTACACTCCGACACGACTTGTACCGCTATTGGGGATCTGACTTTTACCAACCCCCTAGGCCCGCCATGCGATACTCATAGACGAACGGACCGGACTGTACGGATATTGTCACTGACAGGCTCAGTAGGGTGTCAGGATGAGTTCGCTCATCGACGTCCCTTTTGGTCAATAGCTGGTGGCCCGTCACGTATGGCTGATACCTCTGAAGTGCTAGTGGTTAAATCCACAGCCATAGTATTGACGAGTCTTTAGAGTCCACCACACTCAGTTACTCAAGTTTCGGGCGAAACGCTGTAGAGGCCGTATGGAGATATGGCAGGGTTCGATCAGATACGTGCGGTATTGCACGGATCGTGATCGGACGGTTTTTACTAGCCGGCTTTAGCTTAAGCCGGATCCTAGTATTAGATAGTGTAGATTTTGTCTCTTTGCATTTGTGTTCAGTGGGAATACAAATGCGGGCATGTATATGCAGTAGCGGGGTTTTCCCGTAATTTATTACGGGATCAGTTTTCTGAAGTTGCCAGTTTGCATTCCGTTCCGTCCGGTTTTCTTTTGTTCCTTCACGGCCGGACTTTCCGATGGAGGGGGTTTATTTGCACATTTGCAAATAACTTATTTGTGGAGGGGTATCTTGCATAAGTGGGGCTTCATGATGGTTCTTTCATCATTGGATGCTTTTTGCATCACTTGACTTGCTTTCATGTGATGGTTGTGTGTGATTTGATGAGATGAGATATTGTGGTGACCATTATTCTTGTTGATCTTTGCTTTTCTCCTTTGATAATTAAATCAACTTTTTCCCATCCCACAAGAGGAGGGCCGGCCACACATTTCTTGAGAGGGAGAAGAGAGAGTTTCATTTGGAGAGGTGGCATCAATCTTCATCTTATTTTTCTTGCTAGAAAATTGAAAGCACCAATTTTCTTAACCTCTTCCTCCATCCTCCATGGCAACTAAACCCCAAAGAGACAAAGTTTCTACACTAGTCTACCGCAAACCTTGGACGCGTCGGCTTGCCAACTTCGCGCCCGAGTTGCCTCGGTCAAGAGGTGGGAGCCCGTAAAAGTACTCGGCTACGTGGTGCCCTTTCTAACAAGGAGGTGATGGACGGAGTTTCCGCGGGAGATCGGAGTGGAGACGAAGACCGAAGGACATGGATCGCTTGGTATACTTCTCTACCCGTATTTTAGTTTGCTAGTTGCTAAGTTAATGGCCCGATCCGGGATAAAAGTGCGCGGTGGTGCCGGTTTGCTAGTTTGCAAAGTTTTTGTTTCCGCGTTTCCGGCGTCGGTTCGACGGCCGGGGCGCCACCGCGGACTTACAATGGTATCAGAGCCACGCCATTAACCATGCCTAGCTTGCTCTAGTATGTTTAAAACCCGATCGAACAAAAATCCCCAAAAACCGTATTTTCCAATGCTTCATGTTTCTGTCGAAATTTTTTCTGCTCCAAAAATTTTTCAGGTCATTGCAGAAACACAAGCAGAAAATTATAAGAATTCTGGTAAAATTTGATGCAGTGATCGCTTAGTACGGCCGCGGAAACGCGGCCAAACCCCTGGTTTGGCCGCGGTTCCACGGTGGTAAAGTGTCTTCATTGCACAAAATTTTTCCAGTGAGCTTTTGAATAGGAAATAGGGGTTTTGGGATATTATTTTTGGGCCCAGATTTTCTGTAAGTGCTACAGTACTGCTTGGGGCCCACTTGATGATATTTGATCGATCGGATATTTTAAACATGCTAGTTCACAGTATTTACATTATATCTGCGACCGTGAATGTCATTTGATCGGTAAATCCAGTCTATCTGCTATAGCCCTTTTAGACGGATATACGAACGTGACATTCACGTTGATGTTCTGTGTTGTGCTGTGATGTTGCGGATCGGTCGTGGGGGATAGCCTGGTTGCAATATTAGTACAGTTTTGTTTTATATGTACATTTGATATTGCGGGGCGAGCGTCCGACATGTGGACTGCCGTCACTGCCTGTTTGTATTATTCTTTTGGGGCACAACCAGGTTGCGGTCGATGTACCCGTTGTATGTATATTTTACTTTTTGTACTAGGATTACCCCGCGGAGGGGTGCACGGATAGCCGGGGTTCTAGAGGGAAACGAGCCCGCATCTCATGGCATTGAGACGGAGGGGGCTTTACTCTAGAATTGGCGGGCTATTCGCCGCACTCGTAGGGGGTACAGGTTGGCCTAAGGAGGGGTGCCCAAGTTACCGGATTCCGTGAAGTGCTGGATGGTCCATTCACGTTGCTGAAGGGGGCTGCCTCGCTTCAGGTTTTGGCGGGTAACTTGCCGCGCCCGTAGGGGTCTAGGATTTCATTGCACAGGCTATCCACACGACCAGGGGAACATCGGGTTTCAGTACCGGCTCCGTGAAACCCGGGGATCCCAGATATCTGTATTGTTCTGTGATGCTGATTACTCTCTGTGATGTTGCATTTTATCATTCCTTGAGCGAAAATTATATTTTATATATATACTAGTAGATGTTGTATATGTTTTGCATCCGCGCTAGTCCAGTCCCCGCTCTGTCGTTAGTTAGCTAACCTAACGGGTGATGACGGGACCCAGTGGTGAATGCGGATGGCATATACGTACGTCATTATTTTCGTTCTTTGTGGTGTGATCAATTGATGGGACTGCGTTGATTTGGATCAATGCAAGTTAAACAAACATATTCTGATGTTGTTGGAACATTTTTCAAAAAGCTGTTATTGCAAGGGCGTTCTCTTTTGTTTTGCACAGTGGTATTCAGTTGGAATATCCTGCTCCTCAGTCGACGAGGCAAGGGCCGAGATCCCTTCACCGGGAGTGACCCCTTGGACAGAAGTTTGCGTCAGGGTAATAACTTCACTATAGCCGATTACTTTTGCTTTGCATCGTGGTATTCAGTTGGAATATCCTGCACCCTATCCTACGGGGAAAGAGCCGAGATCCCTTCACCGGGAGTGACCTCTTTGGCAAAGGTTTTCGTCACTATATTTTTAAAAAGCTATCCGTTCCTTCAACGATATCAAGTTCATTACGTTAAAGGTTTTCGCCAGAAACCATTCGTAGCCCTCCGTCGTTTCATATGGATAGTCAATAGTATTCAAGCTGTGTATGTTGGCCAAAGTCAAGGCACAGTGTTTGGTAGCTGTTGGGTATTCATATGCAGCATAGATAGATGCGTTAGTTTGGGACAGTCGTACTACTATTTTGGCCAAAGTCAAGGGTATGTACAGGTGGGTTCAAATTAACCTGGAGAATGACGGGTAGAACTTGACATGTGACTTATGATATGTTGGCCAAAGTCAAGGTCATAAGAGCATGGGGCAAAAATCCACATCGGGAGTTTCAAAAGAACTGAAACTTGCCAGATATGCGCATACCTTCTGGAGTGTGATAGCGTGAGCAGATTCCGTCACGTTATCATGCGATGATAGTTGGATCCCGATTCCCACTGATGAGTTGGTTTACTCCTAGGGTGATCCCGGCTAATTCTTCTTTCAGGTTTGGGGAAGAATTTGACGTTACAGTGGGAGGTTTCCAGATTAGATAAAGTGATAACCATTCTGATCTAGGTTAGAGTGCACGCTGAGTGTTTCTTTTCTCTCTCTCTTTGGCAGCGACCATTGACCCGACCCTAGACTATGACTCAGTGACCAAGTTGACCGAACCTTCTTAACACTGGCTTTTGGATTGTCAGAGTTGCAAACCTCATTGCCACTCCTACTTTTACCCTTTTCTCCAGGACACCCCGTATTACTGCGAACGTCCACTTCCATTGGACAAAACCATCGTATGGTTATATACGAATTCGAAGGAATTCGAGGATGGTTTCCGGTTCTGGAGAAAACGAATAGGACTATTCAGTTGTCTTTTCCTTTTACCTTCTCTCAGGTTGCGAGTACTCCTTGGTTTAGGAGTGGTACACCTATTACGCAAATTGGATAGTCTTCTTCCAAACCATAGGCAGGTGCCGACCGGTAGGGAATGAAGGAAACCAATTAGCCTAAACGGTGTACAGAAGGTATTAAGTTCAGACAAAGCAAGGGATTAGTAAGAGAGAAAAGTAAATTGCGACTAATATTCACGACCAAACCAAGTATTCTTCGCCAATCCTAAATCACCTTTGTATTTCTCCAGGACACTCCGTATCACTACGAAGATCCCAAGTTTATTGGATAATCCATCGTATGGTTATATACGAACTCGAAAGGAACTTGTTCCAGTTCGGGGATGGATCCTGGTTCAGGAGAAATAGGAATTAAGTTCATTCGGTTGTCTTTTATCTTCACCTTCTCTCGCATTGCGAGTACTCCTAGGATTAGGACAGTACACCCATTATGCTTATTGGATAGTCTTCTTCCAAACCATAGGCTGGTGCCGAACGGTAGGGAAGGAAGAAAACCATTTGGGCAAAAGGGGTGTGCAGAAGGTAACGACTAAAGACATATAAAGGGATTTGGAGAGGTGGCAAAGAAATATACGGTTACTGTTGTGAATCTAGATAATGGAAGAGGCATTACTAGGGATACCAGGATACCCCATCGAAACATTTCAATGTTTCAGTTTCACTGTGTACTGTTAAAAGAAAACTGATTTCCCAATTAGACACTTGCTCCAGGGTATGTATTTACCAGGTATGATTCTCTCATCTGTATGGTTTTACAGATGATGAGTGGGAGTAAGTTATTGGGAATTAGGTGATCATCCTCATTATATCGGGATTCGTTGTAATTGGTGATATTTGAGGAAGTCACCTGGGTTGTTTGCCGGTCGGCAATTATTTGGTTTTGAATATCTGTTGTTATGCACCAATTTCAAATTGATATATCTGTACGTCTATTTTTATAGAGTGAGATATTTCTTTTTAAAATTATGTCTATGACATTTACCTATATCAGTGGATGGTTAGGTAAGGAGCATTGGACAGCGGTGTAATTCTTCTGAACCATAAGTACAGTTTTCAACCTACAACACACAGTGAATGAGTTATTAGACTCAGGGGACTTATACAGAGTATTGTATATTGTCCAGTGTCCATTAGGACAGAGGGGTTGGTCCTCGTACTATATTCTGTTTACTTGTGACTTCTCTAGTTCTTAGACAGGTGTTTCGTAGAAACACAGGGTCTGAGTTTTGAGAAGTTATAGGTATAAGAATAAAGTAGAGAACCAGGTGTTGCAAGTATCGGGATTCTTCAAGTTGATCGAAGATGTAGATACTTGTGTATGGTATTCAGTTGATAGTAATGGTTAAGAGAACTTGCTTCTTTTTCAGGTTACTCATAATTGGAAGTATTCCTAAGTTGAGTAAGGCTGATCGGCCTCCTTCCATTTAGTTGACATGCACTGGAGACAGCTGCATGATTTGAATCTGGTTCAATTAAATCGGTGCCTCTGTTTCTGTATTGGATATAGAACAGTTCATATCTTGACATTGTTAAGATACGGGGAGTTGTCCGGCTTATGCTTAAAACCAGACACTGGACAACTCAAGGCACGTTTCTGTAATGGCTGTTTGTGGGTTGACCCGGGCTATGACGAGGGTTGACTTTCTACCATCTGGTAGATCAATAGTGATATTGTTCTTGACTCGCCACAGTTTTAATAAAAATGGATTTTTTTCAGAAAACAGTAGTGGGAGTATGGTAGAACTGGAAGTGATTCCAGAACCGCAAACGATTACTGAAAATTTGATAAGAACTTAAAGATTCAATCTGGTTTGACATTCCATTAGCCACTCCGCAGATATGGTGGGTAACCTCAGGCACCCGATAGGTACTTCGGTAGCCTCAAGGACGGTGACAGGGAGGTTCTTGTTTACCCAGACTTACCATTGCTGTTGTTCCAGACTGTGAGACCCGGCAGGAGGATGACTATAGCGTCGTTCTAAACTAGCTTTAGAAGTGTACGTCTATATGACTTTGCCAGAGGGTTGTCGTAGTCAGTGGGAGCAGCGGAAGCATTGGTAGACAGGTGGCTTATGTCTATTTATAGACTAAAGCAGATATAGCGGAGATAGATCATCTGTTTCTGATGCGACAGTCATAGGTTTGACTTCATCAGAATAGGGGATGGATCTGTTAAGAAGGTAGTAGGGTGTGATGTCCTGGTATTCGATGACATACACAGAGTAGGAAGTGAAATTCCTATACTACGATCGGTTATTCTTTGGTCGTCACACAGTGGTTTCTCCACATGGGACTTGGATATTATATCAGACATTCTGGTTACTAGATCTATGGTTTTAGATCTAGATTTGGGTGGTTTCCCAATCTGGGTACTTAGACAGCATTCTATGAGTATTTAGAATGGGCGACTCCTGGCACGGTAGTGTACCTGCAGGTGATGGAGTCACCCTCTCTAAAGGTGTCTTACAGACTAAAGGAGAGAGGGATGCGCATGATTAGCAGATCACTTGCTTGGGCAATTGAGTCAATCATGAGATGTCAAGTACCACACCAGATGTTGTTCTTGCAGTAGATGCAATAAGTTGACATTGATCCAATCCTAGAGAAACATTAGGAAGCAGTTTTAGAACATAAGTTGATGTTCTAGGGATATGATAACAGCATTCTCCTTCGGGAGACGGTTATCATTCCAGGCTTCCAAGGTGACCTGGACGGCAGAGTGGCCGTTAGAGTTATAGTTTTCCCTCTGACGAGGGGCGGTATTTTGGACAGATGGTCCAGATGGATACTGAGGGAAGGATGGCGCAGGATATTGATTAAGTTCAGTTGACGATACAGTCTAAGAAGTTTGGATTTGGAGTTCATTTATGAGCTAGGTCCCATCAGACATCCAGACATTCTAAGACAGGTATTGCTCATTTCGGGAGATGGCTTTCTCCGCGAACATGGGATATAGAGAGACATAGAAAGAAACACCACAGCGGATCCACTCACTGAGGCTATTCCTCGAACGCAATAGTTTCGCAAACGAGCTTTGTGAGACTGACTAGTAGAGGAGTTGGGTGTTCGGTATCACACGGGCTGTGAGTATGCGACATCGCAATAATTAGCCTTGAGTGCAAGTGGGAGATTGTTGGATATAGAGCCCTCAGAGTCAATTATTGGATCACAGGCACGTGATTGCAATGATTGAGGAGGACCTATGCCGGTAGGACAGTCTTACTCGAGATGATAGTATGCTATCTGGTTTATCTTTATCATCGTGTACTGCTTTAGGTGATCTTACGAGTCGCTATTATACGTTGATAGAGCCCCTAGGATTCTTGCTTGACTACCAGCAGTATGAGGGCGATCATATACGTGAGAGCTGGAGTCTATAAGCACATCCTTAAAAGGTCCCTAGTCATGGGAGTTTCGAGACAGGGTATCGATTCTCTAGAGTAGACTAGTGTATACAGTCGAGACCCCGACGAGGGGCGGTAGCCGGTCTCACAAGCCACTGGTGTCAGTTGGTTCACCTAAGATGTATACAGGTGCTCATTGGGTTATGAGTACACCGGACATGACTTGCCAGGAACCTACTAGTTAGGATTATACCAGACGTCGGATAGCAGTTCCCAGGTGACATGTGTACAGGTTAGTTCATCGACCTGAGATCGTCATTTGTCTCGTGTGAGTTCCCACTGTGCTTTGATTACTACCCTACCACGGCTCAAAGGAGTCGTGCAAACAGGTTTTAGTTGGGTACAGTCCCGAGCCACATGGAGGCAGTGAGCGGATCTGCAGGGTTTCGTCTCTCCCGGTATTGGGGGTGAGGTCGCGCTGTGTTTAGGAGAGCCAGAACATGAAAAGTCCTTGGCCAAGGTAGGAGATTTGCTGGTAGGTATTCCAGTAGTATCTCAGGGTGTTCTGGGCTACACTCCGACACGACTTGTACCGCTATTGGGGGTCTGACTTTTACCAACCCCCTAGGCCCGCCATGCGATACTCATAGAAGAACGTACCGGACTGTACGGATATTGTCACTGACAGGCTCAGTAGGGTGTCAGGATGAGTTCGCTCATCGACGTCCCTTTTGGTCAATAGCTGGTGGCCCGTCACGTATGGCTGATACCTCTGACGTGCTAGTGGTTAAATCCACAGCCATAGTATTGACGAGTCTTTAGAGTCCACCACACTCAGTTACTCAAGTTTCGGGCGAAACGCTGTAGAGGCCGTATGGAGATATGGCAGGATTCGATCAGATACGTGCGGTATTGCACGGATCGTGATCGGACGGTTTTTACTAGCCGGCTTTGGTTTAAGCCGGATCCTAGTATTAGATAGTGTAGATTTTGTCTCTTTGCATTTTTGTTCAGTGGGAATACAAATGCGGGCATGTATATGCAGTAGCGGGGTTTTCACGTAATTTATTACGGGATCAGTTTTCTGAAGTTGGCAGTTTGCATTCCGTTCCGGCCGGTTTTCTTTTGTTCCTTCACGGCCGGACTTTCCGATGGAGGGGGTTTATTTGCACATTTGCAAATAACTTATTTGTGGAGGGGTATCTTGCATAAGTGGGGCTTCATGATGGTTCTTTCATCATTAAATGCTTTTTGCATCACTTGACTTGCTTTCATGTGATGGTTGTGTGTGATTTGATGAGATGAGATATTGTGGTGACCATTATTCTTATTGATCTTTGCTTTTCTCCTTTGATAATTGAATCATCTTTTTCCTATCCCACAAGAGGAGGGCCGGCCACACATTACTTGAGAGGGAGAAGAGAGAGTTTCATTTGGAGAGGTGGCATCATTCTTTATCTCATTTTTCTTGTTAGAAAATTGAAAGCACCAATTTTCTTAACCTCTTCCTCCATCCTACATGGCAACTAAACCCCAAAGAGACAAAGTTTCTACACTAGTCTACCGCAAACCTTGGACGCGTCGGCTTGCCAACTTCGCGCCCGAGTTGCCTCGGTCAAGAGGTGGGAGCCCGTAAAAGTACTCGACTACGTGGTGCCCTTTCCGACAAGGAGGTGATGGACAGAGTTTCCGCGGGAGATCGGAGTGGAGACGAAGACCGAAGGACACGGATCGCTTGGTATACTTCTCTACCCGTATTTTAGTTTGCTAGTTGCTAAGTTAATGGCCCAATCCGGGATAAAAGTGCGCGGTGGTGCCGGTTTGCTAGTTTGCAAAGTTTTTGTTTCCGCGTTTCCGGCGTTGGTTCGACGGCCGGGGCGCCGCCGCGGACTTACAGAAAGGACAACTTGACGTCCGTTATTTTGACATATGTATTTTGAAGATTTGAGGGTCACACAATATTTTGTGCACACCAGGTGCACTTGATGAGATTTCCATGCACAGTGATTGCACTTTGATTGATGTTTTGAACACACCGGGTGCACTTGTTTGAGATTTTCACGCGAGGTGACTGCACTCGATTGGAGTGTTGTATACACCAGATGCACTAGAATGATATTTTCCGTGCACATCAGTTGCACATGATTAGGAGATTATATATATATACACTCTAGGTATACTCGGTATGATTTTGTGCACACCAGTGCACGTTTTGATGTTTTGTGCACTTGATGCACTTGATGATAATTTTGTGCACCCCGATGCACTTGAAATTTATTTTGTGCACTCCGATGCATTTGAGAATTGTTTTGTGCACCCCGATGCACTTAAGATTGATTTTGTGCACTTTAGATGCACTTGATTTTTGCTCCATGCACAGCTAATGCAGTGGATATTTTTTCGTGCACACCTGTTGCACTTGGCGCTAAGTTCGTTTTCATGCACCCCAAGGCATGTGGTTCAGATTTCCGTGCAAACCAGTTAGGGTTGATTTCGTTTTCATGCTTTGCACTTGATAGGATATGTTATAGATTTGATTTCTATATTTTCGCTTGGTCGTGTGCTACCGATATTGCACTACGACTGTGGCAAGGAATGTATACTTGACATATATAATGGTTTTCATAATTGGAATTTTGTATCATAACTGATATAATTCTCATAGCAACCCCTGGAGTTAAAGTTATGTGAGTTTTATATCTTTTTGATTTTTTACACACACTGTTGCGTTATGTTACGTTTTAGCTCGTGGGACTATGGAGTTCCGTTATATTGAGCGGACTATTGTTAGGTCCACGTTACCTCTCCCGGTACTTACGGGGTTGCGGAAACGGTAAATCAAAATTTTTCTAAACTTTGTAACATGGACCGTAAAAGCCGGATCTTTGCTAAACTAAAACTAGTATTCTAGCTAAAGAGAGTTAGCTACTATGTTGATGGTTATACCTAAACTTGAACTCCTTCTCTTCTTGTTGTTGTTCTTCTTTCTTGTTCTTTGTAGAAGCTTGAATGGTTCTCTTCTCGTCGCCTTCTTCTTGCCGAAGATAGATCCACCTCGAAGGTTCGACTTTGGGCTCTTCCTCGATCTTTGAGTGAACTAGGGTTTCCGGCTTGCTAAACCTTCATCCTAGAATGAGTAGAGAGTGATTAGGGTTTGCTTTTCCTTCTAAAAAGAATGATTCTCAACACATGAGAAGGTTTCTCTTTTCAAGAGGAAGAAGAAGATGAAATGAGGAGAGAGAGAGGTTATGATAGAATGAGCTCTCTTTTTTCTTTCTAGCAACCATAATGCAAAAGAAAAATATTATCTAAATGATAATAATTGAAAATGAGAATAGTTGATGGTAGTAATTTGAATGACCACAACCATGCTTCATTTAATAAAAAGTAAGCATGAATCAAGGAAGACTTTTTAAAGCATGATGTAGTCAATGGTCAACAAGTCAACCAAGGTCAACAAGTCAACAAAAAAACAACCATAACATAATTCTCATTTAATTACTATTATTAATAGATAATATATAAATCCATTAGGGTTTGGAAAAAGAAGACTGTCAACTGTGCATACGCACCCGTTCCGAAACCCTAATGAAAAACCTCATTCTCTGCCTCAAGCAACTGTGCATACACACCTGCATTCTCGTTCCGAGGAACAAGAATACCAAGATATAAAAGCAACCCCCAAAACATATACCAGTATCTGGCTCAAACCAGAGCCTGCCAGTATAATCCGTCCGGACTCCAAAACGCGCACAAGCGCGCGGATGAGAACGAACCCTGTCGCAAAACCATGCGACCTCTACTCTGTTTTGCCCAGAGGCGAATACCCTCTGTGTGGGACTCTAAAGACTCGACACTACGCTGGCAGTGGGTTTAACCACAGACCGCAAGCGGCACTAGCTGTGCGTAACGATCCCCAGGTAGATGCCGACAAGAAGGCTGACGAGGTGAAACCCCATCTGAACTTCTACTGAGTCTGAATGTGACATTCTCCGTACAGTCCGGTCTGTTCGTCTGATACATCGCATGGCGGGCCTAGGGGGCGGTAAAACGTCAGTCCCCTAATAGCGGTACAAGTCGTGTCGGAGTGAAGCCCAATACACCCTGAGATAACACTGGAACCTACCAGTACATCTCGCTTGCCCTGGCCAGGGACTACTCGTGTAATGGCTCTCCTAGACACAGCGCGATGTCAACCCCCAATACCGGGAGAGACGAATCCTGTCTAACCGTCACTGCCTCCAAGTGCTTCGGGACTGCACCCAACCACCACCTGTTTGCACGACTCCTTTGAGCCGTGGTAGGGTAGTGATCAAAGTGCAGTGGGAACACACTCGAGGCAAAGTGTCAGTGTCAAGTCAGCGGACTAAGCTGTACTCATGTCACCTGGGAACTGATAACTGACGATAGGTATAATACCAACCTGTCAGTTCCCGACGAGTCCTGTCCAGTGTACTCGTAACCCAACGAGCACCCGTATACTATCTCCAGTACGACGTACTGATGGCTGTGGGACAGACCATCTCCCACACTGGGATGAGAAGCGCATACGCTAGTCTACTCCGGAGTATCGATGCCCTGTCTCGATAGTCCTACGACTAGGGACCTGTATAAGGATGTGCTTGTAGATTACCCAGCCCCCACGAGTGTGATCGCCATCACAACGCCGGTAATCAAGCAAAGATCCTAAGGGCTCTACTAATGCGTATAAGTGATATAATAAATAAACACACATGTACACATTAAAGCAGAGACAAACCAAGTAGCATACTACTATATTGAGCAAGATTGTCTGTACAACTGTGAATATCCCAAGCTTCCATCAAGTAATATACATACTAGTATGATACAGTAATGGCCTCTAGGGCATATACACTAACAATCTCCCACTTGCACTAAGGCCATGTACTGGCGTATCGAAGACCTATCATCTCGATCAGCCGCTCGAACTGAGTCTGGGGTAAAGCCTTCGTGAATGGGTCCGCAGTGTTGTCCTTTGTGTCCACTCTCCGCACCTCGATCTCCTGTCGATCAATGATCTCCCTGATCAGGTGATACCGCCTTAAGATGTGCCTGGATTTCTGATGGGACCTTGGTTCCTTCGCTAAAGCTATAGCCCCATTGTTATCGCAATACAAAGGTATTGGGTCAACAATGGACGGAACCACCTGAAGTTCACTAATGAACTTCTTAATCCAGACCGCCTCTTTTGCGGCATCGCTTGCAGCAATGTATTCAGCCTCCATCGTCGAGTCTGCGACGGTATCCTGCTTGGAACTCCTCCAACATACCGCCCCTCCGTTGAGGGTAAACACAAAACCCGAGACAGACTTGCTGTCATCTTTGTCACTCTGGAAGCTTGAATCGGTAAAGGACTCGACCCTGAGGTCTCCATTACCGTAAACCAGGAACATCTCCTTAGTCCTCCTCAGGTACTTGAGAATGTTCTTCACTGCTATCCAGTGGTCCTCCCCTGGGTCTGACTGATACCGGCTTACCGTGCTCAACGCGTAAGCTACATCTGGTCTTGTACATAGCATCGCATACATTATAGATCCTACCGCCGAAGCGTAGGGTATAGTGCTCATGCGAACCCTCTCCTCGTCAGTCTTAGGAGACATCTTCTTGGAGAGGGTAATTCCGTGCAATGCGGGTATGTTACCGCGCTTGGAATCCTCCATACTAAATCTCTTTAGTACGGTCTCTATGTACCTGGACTGCGAAAGTCCCAATAGTCTCTTGGATCTATCTCTATAGATCTTGATCCCCAGAATGTACGAGGCATCACCCAGGTCCTTCATGGAGAACCTTTGTGACAAAAATAGCTTGACCGATTGTAGCATAGGAATGTCATTTCCTATCAAAAGAATGTCGTCCACGTACAAGACTAGGAACACGACAGTTCGTCCTACAATCTTCTTATACACACAGGGTTCATCTTCGTTCTTGATGAAATCAAATTCCTTGATTGCCTCATCAAAACAGATGTTCCAGCTCCGCGATGCCTGCTTTAATCCATAAATGGATTTAAGCAACTTGCACACCTTTCCGCTGCTCCCACTGTCTACGAAACCTTCTGGTTGATCCATGTAAACGCACTCTTCCAAACAACCGTTTAGGAAAGCCGTCTTAACATCCATCTGCCAGATTTCATAGTCATGGAAGGCAGCAATGGCAAGTAGGATCCGAATGGATTTGAGCATAGCCACCGGAGAAGAAGTCTCGTCATAGTCCAAACCAGGTCTTTGACGAAAACCTTTTGCAACGAGTCTAGCTTTATAGGTTTCCACCTGCCCATCTACACCAAGTTTCCTTTTGTAGATCCATTTGCATCCAACGGGTTTTACCCCAGGTGGAGCAATATCCATGGTCCACACTTTATTGGCGTACATGGACTCCATTTCAGATTGCATTGCTTCCTGCCACTTATCAGAGTCCTTACTGATAATGGCCTGCCTGAAACTGGTAGGGTCATCTTCTTCCAAGATGCAATCCTCTCGATCCCCGTCTATGAGAAAACCGTAGTATCTCTCGGGCGGATGAGAAATCCTACCAGATCTGCGGAGTGGCTGAGGTTCGTTTGGGGTTATTGAATCTAGCGGTTCCTCCAAATTTTCAGTTACATTTTGTGGTCGCTGAATTTCTTCCAGTTCTACCGAACTCCCACTAGTTTCTTTTGCAAGAAACTCCCTTTCTAAGAAGATAGCGTGGCGAGATACAAACACCTTCTGTTCCTCAGTGTGGTAGAACAGATATCCTAGTGAGTCTTTAGGATATCCCACAAATTTACAGAGAACTGACCGTGCCTCTAACTTGTCCGGTTTCTGTGTTTTCACATAGGCCGGACAACCCCATATCTTAATAAACTTAAGACATGGTTTCTTACTGCTCCATATTTCATACGGAGTTTTAGGCACTGATTTGGACGGAACTTGATTCAAAAGGTATGCCGCTGTCTGAAGCGCATGTCCCCAGAATGAAAGAGGTAACTCAGCACTACTCATCATGGAGCGAACCATATCCAATAGGGTACGATTCCTCCGCTCCGATACACCGTTGTGCTGTGGTGTATAAGGAGGAGTAAGCTGAGAGAGAATACCATTCTCTTTTAAGTAATCTAGGAATTCCGTGCTTAAGTACTCCCCTCCCCTGTCAGACCGGAGGATCTTGATACTTTTGCCTGTCTGGTTCTCTACTTCCTTTCTGAATTCCTTGAATTTCTCAAAAGCTTCAGATTTGTGTTTCATCAGATACACATATCCGAACCTAGAGAGATCGTCAGTGAATGTGATGAAGTACGAGAACCCACCCCTTGCATGTGTAGACATCGGACCACATACATCACTATGTATGAGTCCCAAGAGCTCTGCTGCTCTTTCTCCATGTCCGGTGAACGGAGATTTGGTCATCTTACCTTTGAGACAAGACTGACAAGTTTCATAAGATGAAAACTCGAACGCATCCAAGAGTCCATCTTTATGCAACTTACTCAGTCTTTTCTCTCCGACATGACCAAGTCTACAATGCCACAAGTAGGATTCATTTGTATCTGAATTCTTCCTCTTGCGTGTGTTTTGTATATTGAGAACTGTATTCTGATTTAGAACGTAGATACCATTAAACAGTGTACCCTCTGCAACCAGTACCTTATCAAGGTAAATGTTCATGATATTCTTTTCAAGAACAAACTTATATCTATCTTTATCGAGTAAAGAAACTGATATGATGTTGCAAACCATAGAGGGTACATAGTAACAATCGTTCAAAATCATAGTCTTGCCATTTGGCAATACTAGGTGATATTCACCGACGGCTGCCGCATAAACTTGTGCTCCGTTCGCTACTCTGAGCGACATATCACCCGGTGCAACTTTCCTACTTTTTCTCAGTCCTTGCAATAAATTACAAATATGAGATCCTGATCCGGTATCAAGTACCCAGGAGGTAGGGCTGACCGTAAAACAGTTCTCAATTACAAGAACACCTGAAGTAGATGCAAAACCATGCTTCTTCTTCAACTGGGTATCCTGGAAATCCATACTTTCCTCTTTCCCATTCCCATACTCATGACGGTTGTCACAAGTTAGAGCTGAACCAACTTTCCCCAGTCCCGAATAAGAATTCGGTTCGGTCAAGCGATACATTTTATTATCTTGATTAGGGCGTGAAAAGGTTGCTGCCTGGAGAGAGAGAAAAGAAACACTCAGCGTATGCTCGTGCAAGATTAGATTGGTTTATTAATTTATCTAACCAGGGTGTCTCCCACTGTTTCCTCAAATCCTTCTTAAAACCTTTTTAAAAGAAGAACTAGCCGGGTTTTAATTCACGTTACAATACTTGCTTAACCTTTCAGCCAGGCTAGTGTCGGTACTTCGAGGGAGGTTTTCCAACGCTTTCGCGAAGTTCCTTAATTAAAGAACCTCTTTTCCCTGTGGGCGTAACCCCGCTAACACCTTTCTAGACACCTACTAGGTTTATAGCATTGATCGTTAAGTGAAATAATCTCCCGAGAGTAAACCAACTCATCAGTGGGATCGGGATCCAACTGTCATTGTGTGATAACCTAGATGGAATCCACTCTAGTCACCACACTCCAGAAGGTATGCTAAATCTGCAAGTTTCAGTTCTTTTGAAACTCCCGATGTGGTTTTCGCCCCTAGGACCCAAGTGACCTTGACGAATGATCAACAAATCAAAAGGTCCTAGTCAAGTTCAACCCGTCGTTATCCAGGATTGCATTAGACCCGCCCGCATGACCCTTGACGAATAATCAACAAAATCATGCGACCGTCCTAACCAATCACATCTTTTAGTGCAACAGAAAATTACTACTCAGCTACCGTTCACTGTGTCTTGACGAATAATCAACAAACGCAGCACGAATACTAAGTATTAATTATCCGAAACGACGGAGGGCTACGGCTGGGTTTTTGGCGAAAAACCCGTTAACGTAATGAACTTGATATCGTTGAAGGAACGTGATACATCTTTTGAAAATATAGTGGCGAAAAACTTTTTGCTAAAGAGGTCACTCCCTGTGAAGGGATCTCGGCTCTTTCCCCGTCGAATGAGGTGCAGGATATTACAAAATGAATACCTCGATGCAAAGCAAGAATAATCGACTATAGTGAAGTTATTACCCTGACGCAAACTTTTGTCCAAGGGGTCACTCCCGGTGAAGGGATCTCGGCCCTTGCCTCGTCGACTGAGGTGCTGGGTATTCATAACCGAATACCGCGATGCAAAACAAAAATGAACATCCTTGTAATAACAGCTTTTTGAAAAACTTGTTCCAACAACGTCTTTTAGGTTTATTTTTCTTGCATTAGTTCTTTTAATGCGTGATATTCTTGCATTAGTTCTTTTAATGCGTCCCATCATTTAATCCTACCATTGCAGAAAACAACCAAAATATGACGTACGCTTATGCCATTCGCATTCGCCACGGGGTCCCGTCATTACTCGTTAGGTTACTTAACTAACGACAGAGCGGGGGCTGGGCTAGCGCGGCTGTAAAACATAAGCAACGCCTAAATAGTAAAGCAATGATAGACATTACAGATCACAGATGAATACATTGGATATACTAGCAATCCGCAATCCTTTCGAGCCTGGAACGAAAAGCGGATAACACGGTCGCGGTGAATAGCCAAATACCCCACCCAAGACCCCTACGGGTGCGGCAAACTACCCGCCAAGTACTCGGTAGTTTGTGCACCCCTTCCATGGGTCTATCCTAGGAGCAAAAACAGTAAAAAGAATTATACAATGACGGCTACAACCCCGACCCGGTTGTGCGGCCAAACAAATAATATTATTACATCAATTTACATTTACAATGAATGAAAGAAAAACAAAAGCTCATCTCACATCCACCCCGGCTATTCACCCGCGATAGTCCAACACATTCATATACACATTCCAGCACATTACAGATCATGTATAACCCCGACTAATCGACTTATAGCGATTAGCCGACGTTCAATACATGCAAACATCACAGATATAACCAACATAGTCAAAGTGCAGTGAAGTTCGGAAAAAATACGGAATTATAGGACCCGAAAAGTGAATTTCAGTTCTGGAAAATCTGGGCACATATAATATATCTGAAAAATCCCAAAATCCCACTATAAGAACACTGCACGAAAAACGATGCATCAAGGAAACCAAACTGCGGCGCTTCCGCGGCACATGCCTACCTCGTGCCGCGGAAGCGCGGCTACTTAAATGAATGACGTCATCGTTTTTCTTCTGTGTTCAAACAAAACCCTGAGACGATTTTACAAGTATAAAGTTTTTCATTTTGAGCCAAAAAAATTTCAACAGAAACTCAGGTTTTGTAATATTTCCGGTTTTGTGATTTTTCGTTTCCGAACTTCGTCACACCTTACTACCAAGCTAGTTTAAGTTTAGTTAGGCTCTGATACCACTGTTAGGTCCACGTTACCTCTCCCGGTACTTACGGGGTTGCGGAAACGGTAAATCAAAATTTTTCTAAACTTTGTAACATGGACCGTAAAAGCCGGATCTTTGCTAAACTAAAACTAGTATTCTAGCTAAAGAGAGTTAGCTACTATGTTGATGGTTATACCTAAACTTGAACTCCTTCTCTTCTTGTTGTTGTTCTTCTTTCTTGTTCTTTGTAGAAGCTTGAATGGTTCTCTTCTCGTCGCCTTCTTCTTGCCGAAGATAGATCCACCTCGAAGGTTCGACTTTGGGCTCTTCCTCGATCTTTGAGTGAACTAGGGTTTCCGGCTTGCTAAACCTTCATCCTAGAATGAGTAGAGAGTGATTAGGGTTTGCTTTTCCTTCTAAAAAGAATGATTCTCAACACATGAGAAGGTTTCTCTTTTCAAGAGGAAGAAGAAGATGAAATGAGGAGAGAGAGAGGTTATGATAGAATGAGCTCTCTTTTTTCTTTCTAGCAACCATAATGCAAAAGAAAAATATTATCTAAATGATAATAATTGAAAATGAGAATAGTTGATGGTAGTAATTTGAATGACCACAACCATGCTTCATTTAATAAAAAGTAAGCATGAATCAAGGAAGACTTTTTAAAGCATGATGTAGTCAATGGTCAACAAGTCAACCAAGGTCAACAAGTCAACAAAAAAACAACCATAACATAATTCTCATTTAATTACTATTATTAATAGATAATATATAAATCCATTAGGGTTTGGAAAAAGAAGACTGTCAACTGTGCATACGCACCCGTTCCGAAACCCTAATGAAAAACCTCATTCTCTGCCTCAAGCAACTGTGCATACACACCTGCATTCTCGTTCCGAGGAACAAGAATACCAAGATATAAAAGCAACCCCCAAAACATATACCAGTATCTGGCTCAAACCAGAGCCTGCCAGTATAATCCGTCCGGACTCCAAAACGCGCACAAGCGCGCGGATGAGAACGAACCCTGTCGCAAAACCATGCGACCTCTACTCTGTTTTGCCCAGAGGCGAATACCCTCTGTGTGGGACTCTAAAGACTCGACACTACGCTGGCAGTGGGTTTAACCACAGACCGCAAGCGGCACTAGCTGTGCGTAACGATCCCCAGGTAGATGCCGACAAGAAGGCTGACGAGGTGAAACCCCATCTGAACTTCTACTGAGTCTGAATGTGACATTCTCCGTACAGTCCGGTCTGTTCGTCTGATACATCGCATGGCGGGCCTAGGGGGCGGTAAAACGTCAGTCCCCTAATAGCGGTACAAGTCGTGTCGGAGTGAAGCCCAATACACCCTGAGATAACACTGGAACCTACCAGTACATCTCGCTTGCCCTGGCCAGGGACTACTCGTGTAATGGCTCTCCTAGACACAGCGCGATGTCAACCCCCAATACCGGGAGAGACGAATCCTGTCTAACCGTCACTGCCTCCAAGTGCTTCGGGACTGCACCCAACCACCACCTGTTTGCACGACTCCTTTGAGCCGTGGTAGGGTAGTGATCAAAGTGCAGTGGGAACACACTCGAGGCAAAGTGTCAGTGTCAAGTCAGCGGACTAAGCTGTACTCATGTCACCTGGGAACTGATAACTGACGATAGGTATAATACCAACCTGTCAGTTCCCGACGAGTCCTGTCCAGTGTACTCGTAACCCAACGAGCACCCGTATACTATCTCCAGTACGACGTTCTGATGGCTGTGGGACAGACCATCTCCCACACTGGGATGAGAAGCGCATACGCTAGTCTACTCCGGAGTATCGATGCCCTGTCTCGATAGTCCTACGACTAGGGACCTGTATAAGGATGTGCTTGTAGATTACCCAGCCCCCACGAGTGTGATCGCCATCACAACGCCGGTAATCAAGCAAAGATCCTAAGGGCTCTACTAATGCGTATAAGTGATATAATAAATAAACACACATGTACACATTAAAGTAGAGACAAACCAAGTAGCATACTACTATATTGAGCAAGATTGTCTGTACAACTGTGAATATCCCAAGCTTCCATCAAGTAATATACATACTAGTATGATACAGTAATGGCCTCTAGGGCATATACACTAACAACTATATGTTTTAAAATTTTGGACCCCGGCAAATTGTTTGAAATGAGAAAAATGTTTTAAGATGGGGGTTTAATTTAAATTCCGGGACCGAATTTCTTTAAGGGGGGATATTTTAACATTTTAGAAAATTTTAAATATTAATTTATAATTGTAAATATGGAAATAATGAGTTTATAAAAAATGATATCGCATATGAATTTGTTATCGGAATTATATCCGTAAAAATATAATTATTTTGGTAAATATGAAGAGAAGTGGGTGATATCATAAAAAATGACATTTTAATTATTTTTAACATGACATGAGATTTTATATTAAGATAATGATATTTAAGTGTTAGAATAAGTATTTCATTTCTTTTTAAACATGGATTTAGATTTTTACATTAAGAATTTTAATTAAAGAAAAAGGATTTTATTATTGGGAATTCTTTTATGGTTGGTTATATGTTTAGTTAGTTTAAACCCTCATCACTAGCACACCCTCACCATGCTCTCCTCCCTCCACATCCTCCTTCTCACTTTACACCATCACCTCACAACACTACACCTCACCCCTCATGGTTGATACCTCCTCCTTTCTCTACACACATCATCATCCTATTCTTTTCTTCTAACACTTTATGCAAAATCTCAACTGAAACCATAGGTTCTTCATGTTTTCCACACTAAATATTTCTAAGTGTTCACTACCACAAAGAGAAAAGCCATGAATTCCTTCACCAATTTTGCTCACACCATCAACCTAGAAGCCACTACAACCCCTAAGAGCCTCCATCATACAATTCTTGAGCTGGATTTCTTTGTGCACCCTCTTCATAGGTATATCTCACTTTCTTTGTAAAAGTTTATTCAGTTTTACATCTGTTTACTATGTGCAGTATCATAAACTAGGATATTTGTGATATTTGTGGTACAAATATTGAATCTGGAACTATTAGGATAAACCAATAGAAAAAATAACAATAACATAGTATCATGAGACCACTAGGAGACTATACCTAGAGCTCGAGCTCCAACTTCCCTACTTGACCCAGCGACATTCGCTTTTTGACCGGCACCGCTGGACTTCTTATGGAGTTTGTTTGATTTTTGTTCTGTAGGTGTATTAGGTTATTTTATGATATACAGTATTGTTTGATTTGTTCCAATATTCATACAGAGAAATCTGGGAATGTTTTAGTAAGGGTTTTGTTAAATTTTTCGATATTTCGGTTCGGGTTTTCGTATTTCTATGCCATCACTGGATTGTTGATGTTCGTATGTTAACAACAGGGATATTTCGTCGTTTTTGGGGTAAGTGAGCTATAGGTTCTAACCTTCGGGTGCTTAGCTCGTTGATTTGGTTTTTGATATGATATTTACATCGATGTGATTTAATTATGATTATAGGTACGATCGCGAAGGTTTCCGAGACGGAGTTGACAGACATTGCAATCGTGGATTCAACGAGCTCGACAAGTTGGTGAGTAGATTTATATCTACGGGAGAAGTCGGGTGGATGGCGTATAGCACCCCCGCAACCATTTAACTAGGATAGTCATACTATCTAGTTAGATGTTAATGTTACTGATATAGTTTCGAATCTAGTATGTCCTTCATATGCATATAGTTTCATACATAGTTTTAGTACGAGGAATCATACCGTACTTGTGATGACGAGATTATCGTGCCGAATACGGCTAATTTTTCTTTAGACTCGTGGAGTCATGTTTTATTTCGTTTTAGAACGTAATACTTGAGTGAGCTATACTCTTTTAAAAACTAACGATTCGTTTCCCTTTTTGATGATAAATGACAAGGATGCGATGCTTATTTTCAAAACGAATATCTATTTTAATCTAAGGCAGCTTCCTTATTTCAAAACAAACGTTTCGTTCCATTTTCAAAGATAATGGTATAGCTCATAACAAGTAATTATATTTAATAGTTATGCTTAGGTTTACTTTACATGTTCATGATACATTTATCGATGTTATACGTTTCCATGACACGAACACAATGATAGAACAATGCACAACTACTAATGAGTATTATGTTGCACAAGCATATACGCACATGTTACACTACACCTCATTGGTACTGCCATGTCACTGTAGGACCGCTATACTACGTAATATTTATGTATATATCGATACGAGTATGCTTTATACACTTATAGAACACTTGCATAAATACTAATGATTACCATGCTGCACGAGCACAGACGCGTATGCTACACTACATATCATTAGTATTGCCATGACACAGTAGAACTATTACGTTTATTGCTTGTATGACTTTATTTACGTACTTTACCTTTATTGCCTGTTAAGCATTGCGAATACCAGTACCATGGGTATTCGTATTTGATTCTTATGAGTTTTCAAAATATTTTACTTTTGATGATATATATCGGTGGTATGGGACGATGTTATATATGTATATATATAATTTATCATCAGAATGATCTATGCAAGTATTCTTATTCCTTACTTGATATTTTTGGATATGATGAGTTGACGTCCACCATGAGCTTGTTGTTTTCTGATTGTTTTTATTCTGAATCAAGTGGGGGGGAGATATAGTTACGGACTTGCTACTTATTCGGGCTGAGTGGGGGAGTATACAGTCAGATACATGGTGGAATGGGTCGAGACCGAGGGGCAGGAAAGCCGCATTAGAGACGGGGAGCCTAGCAAGGACACTCGATACCGGAGATAGAGATGAGCAGGGCAGATATCCAGGGGATATGGACCGGGGCTCATTTGGGCACGGCGGATATCCAGGGGTTACCGACCGGGGCCAGAGATATCGGGTGGCGATTATCTGTTGAGATAGTATCGACGATATCTGTATTTGCGTATCGGTGATGGACACGAGAGATTTGAGGATTTGCATGTCGGTGATGGACATGAGGGATTTCAGATTTCGGGTGTCGATGCTGGACATCCAGATGTTGATATGTTGCTATCATATGAGGTATACAGTTATGTTATGAGTTATTGTAGCCGAGCATGACTGATCCGGGGGACAGTATCGGCATACCTTTTTACGGGTATTTCCATATAAAAAGGAATTCAAAATTGAGCTATAGCCTCATTATTTTTATGTGTCTGATATCACACTGGAATCTTTTAAATTGTAAATCTCTTAACACTCTTCACTAAAAACAGCAGGACGCATATCTTAAATAAGTTATCTATTATATTTCATACTATCACGTCTGCTTTTATGCCGTGACATATGTATTCCACGGCTATTTTAAAGAAGAGGTTTTACCTATATATTTTCGGCTACTTATGGGCTTATACCTAAATACAGGTCATTTGCATGATATATTCTATTTTGGGATTCATATGATGGATAGAGTTGCATTTATGATACATATGCATATTATATATATATATAATAGTACATGATATGATAATACTATACTTATGACCTAGGTATCGTTGTGCATTTCGATTTCTACCCTGTGATTTACTTTTATTCACAGAGTGGGCAACTCACTCCCGTTGTGCCATAGTTTCTTGCAGGTTTTACCGCTTGGATTCTCAGAGGCTTGGGGCACACATTCCTTTCGATGATTGCTATGGTAGGTGGGTTACTGTTGTATCGTACTCACACTGGTATATTCATATCTTCTTGTATCTAGTAAAACTCCATTGACTTAGAACTGGTATATTGTGGACTTAGAAGCGAGACTTAGAGTTGTGTGTTGTGGGCGTCGTACTCATTGGAGTCGACCTGTTTATATTGCTGATTTTGTTTTGCTTTTCTTTTCTTCGCCATTATGTGTCGTATATTGTTTGCTTGGTTGCTCTGCCGTTTGGGCGTGGAAGCTAGCTCCCGTTGGGGATGCTATTTATATTATTATGTTGTATCAAGTTTTATTTAAAATATACAAAGGAGGTGCTGTCGAATTTCAAAACGTCATAGATGCATTTTCAAATATACTTAGTTCGACTTATATGTTTCTTTTAAACTGATCTCATCTGATGACTAATTTAAACCTCACCTCCAATATTTTCAAAAGGGTTAGATTTCAGGTTTCGACTTACTTAGACCGGGTCGATGTCTTTAGATGTCACGTGATTTAAGTGCCGGTCACGTGCCATTTTTGGGTCGGGACAATAGTCCTGGTAGTCAAGTACACATCATAAGGGCTCTATCAACATGTAACAGAGAGACAGTATAATTATACAAGTGTACATGTTAAGATAAAGAGTAACCAGATAACATACTTGTAAGGTTACGCCAGCGCCCAGGCCATCAATCCGTGGCCAGACGCAGAACAAAAACTTTTAAAACCCGGCGCTAACGGAACCCAATTCCCGGATCGAACCATTAACCCTATACTAGTTAACTATAAAGTATTTAGAGAGGTTATACCGATCGATCCGTGTCTTTTGGTCTTCAAACTCTGTCCAAGCTCCTCGCGGCTACCCCGAACAAGTTCTCTCTCCGGTCTCCTTCGTCGAAGACGATCCACGTCGAGGATTCTTAATACGGGCTCCCGCTTCAAAACCGAAGAAACTCGGGCATCCGGTTTGCTAGCCTAGATGCACAAGATGAAGTAGAGAGAGTGTGTGATCATTTTGTCTCAAGACATCCATGGATTCTCAACTCATGAGTGTGTTGGAGATAGTGCCCTCAGAGTCAATTATTAGGTCACAGGTACGTGATTGCAATGATTGATGGAGGACCTATCCCGGTAGGACAGTCTTACTCGAGATGATAGTATGCTATCTGGTTTACCTTTATCATCGTGTACTGTTTTAGGTGACCTGACAAGTTACTATTACACGTTGATAGAGCCCCTAGGATTCTTGCTTGACCACCAGCAGTATGAGGGCGATCATATAAGTGGGAGCTGGGGTCTATAAGCATATCTTTAAATGGTCCCTAGTCGTGTGAGTTTCGAGACAGGGCATCGATACTCCAGAGTAGACTAGTGTATACAGTCGAGACCCCGACGAGGGGCGGTGGCCGGTCTCACAAGCCACTGGTGTCAGTTGGATCACCTAAGATGTATACAGGTTCTCATTGGGTTATGAGTACACCGGACAGGACTCGCCGGGAACATGCTAGTTGGTCATATACCAGACGTCAGATGGCAGTTCCCTGGTGACATGTGTGCAGGTTAGTTCATCGACCTGGGGATCGTCATTTGTCTCGTGTGAGTTCCCACTGTACTTTGATTACTACCCTACCACGGCTCAAAGGAGTCGTGCAAACAGGTTTTAGTTGGGTACAGTCCCAAGCCACATGGAGGCAGTGAGCGTATCTTCAGGGGTTCGTCTCTCCGGGTATTGGGGGTGAGGTCGCGCTGTGTCTAGGAGAGCCATTACACGAAGCCCTCGGCCGAGGCAAGGAGATTTACTGGTAGGTATTCCAGTAGTATCTCAGGGCGTTCTGGGCTACACTCCGACACGACTTGTACCGCTTTTGGGGGTCTGACTTTTACCAACCCCCTAGGCCCGCCATGCGATGCTCATAGACGAACGGACCGGACTGTACGGATATTGTCACTGACAGGCTCAGTAGGGAGTCAGGCTGAGTTCGCTCACAGACGTCCCTTTTGGTCAATACCTGGTAGCCCGTTATGTATTGGCTTATACCTCTAACGTGCTAGTGGTTAAATCCACAACCAAGGTGTTGACGAGTCTTTAGAGTCCCCCACATTCAGTTACTCAGCTTTCGGGCGAAAAGTTGTAGAGGCCGTATGGAGATATGGCAGGGTCCGATCAGATACGTGCGGTATTGCACGGATCAGGATCGGACAGTTTGTACTATAGGCCGTATGGTTATATGGCAGGGTTCGATCAGATACGTGCGGTATTGCACGGATCCGGATCGAACGGATATTACTAGCCGGCTTTGGTTTAAGCCGGATCCTAGTATAGTACAGTGTAGATTTTGTCTCATTGCATTTGTATTTCGGTCGAAATACAAATGCGGGTGTGTATGCACAGTATCGGGGTTTTCCTGTAATTTATTACGGGACCAGTTTTCTGGAGTTGCCAGTTTGCTTTCCGTTTCGGCCAATTTCCTTTGTATCGTTCATTGGCCGAAGATTGGTGGAGGAGGGTTTATTTGCATTGTTGCAAATAGGCTTTTGTGGAGGGGGTTCTTTGCATCTTGTTGCATCATGATGGCCGGCCAAGCATGGAGGAGGGGTTGCCCATTTTTGTAGTGGGGATTTTTGCTCTCTTGATGCTAGAAAAATCCCCAAGTTCCTCCACAAAAGTTCATACCTCATTTCCTCCACCAAAATGGCACCTCCATAAACCCCAAATGAGACACTAGTTCTACTATATTCTACAGCAAATCTTGGGCACGTCGACTAGCCAGCTTCATGCCCGAGTTGCCTCGGCATTGAGGTGGGAGCCCGTAAAAGAAGTAGGCGATGTGGTGCACTTCCGGCGACGAAGTGGAGACCGGAGCTTCCGCAGGAGATCGGGACGACGACGAGAAGACCGGAGGACTTGGATCAGTCGGTATATCTCTCTTCCCCATCTTGTAGTTAGCTAGGACTAGTTAATGGTTCGATCCGGGTATTAGTGCGCGGCGGTTTGCCAGTTCAAGAAAAATTAAAGTTTATCACCGCTTCCGCATTTGGCCGTCGGATTGACGGCCGGGGCGCCGCCGTGCACTTACAGTGGTATCAGAGCCTCGCCATTAACATAGTCTAGCTTCGTTTAATGTGTTTTACAATTCCGATCGAACAAATGTTCCGAAAACCCAATATCACCCACGACAGTTTTCTGTCGAAATTTTTTAGTCTCTAAAAATTTTTCAGGTTGTATAAAAGTACTGTACAGGAAGTTATAAGGCTTCTGGAAAAATTCGGGTCATTGATCCATCAAGGGGAGCGCGGAACAGCGGCCAAAACCCATCTTGGGCCGCGGTTCCGCCGCAGTATGTAAAGATCAATGGGCCAAATTTCTCCAGTGGGCTTCTGGGGTGATTTTAGGGGTTTTGGAATATTAATATTGGGCCCAGAGTTTCTTGATGTGCTACAGTAGTGCTTGGGGCCCACTTGTTATAATTTGATCGATCGGATATTTTTAAACACATTATTTCACAGTATTTACATTATATCTGCGACCGTGAATGTCACTTGATCGGTAAATCCGGTCTAACTGCTATAGCCCGGTTAGACGGATTTGCGAACGTGATTTTCACGTTGATGTTCTGTTTTTGCTGTGATGTTGCGGATCGGTCGTGGGGATAGCCTGGATGCAATGCTAGTACAGTTGTGGTTGTATTATGTACATTTGATATTGCGGGGCGAGCGTCCGACATGTGGACTGCCGTCACTGCCTGATTGTATTATTATTTTGGGGCACGGCCAGGTTGCGGTCGATGTACCCGTTGTATGTATATTTTACTTTCTGTACTAGGATTGCCCAGCGGAGGGGTGCACGGATAGCCGGGTTCTAGAGGGCAACAAGCCCGCATCTCATGGCATTGAGACGGAGGGGGCTTCGCTCTAGGATTGGCGGGCTGTTCGCCGCACTCATAGGGGGTACAGGTTGACCCAGGAGGGGTGCCCAAGTTACCGGATTCCGTGAAGTGCTGGGTGGTCCATTCACGGAGCTGAAGGGGGCTGCCTCGCTTCAGGTTTTGGCGGGTAACTTGCCGCGCCCGTAGGGGTCTAGGATTTCATTGCACAGGCATCCACACGACCAGGGGAACGTCGGGTTTCAGCGGCTCTGTGAAACCCGGGGATCCCAGATATCTGTATTGTTTCTATGATGCTGTACATATCTGTGATGTTGCATTTTATTCACGCCTTGAGCGAAATATAATATATTGGTATATATATTAGTAGATGTTGTATATGTTTTTCATCCGCGCTAGTCCAGTCCCCGCTCTGTCGTTAGTTAGCTAACCTAACGGGTAATGACGGGACCCAGTGGCGAATGCGGATGGCATATACGTACATCAGTATATTTTCGTTCTTTGTGGTGTGATCAATTGATGGGACTGCATTGATTCGGATCAATGCAAGTTAAAAACAAACCTAATCTGATGTTGTTGGAACACTTTTCAAAAAGCTGTTATTGCAAGGACGTTCTCTTTTGTTTTGCATCGTGATATTCAGTTGGAATATCCTGCTCCTCAGTCGACGAGGCAAGGGCCGAGATCCCTTCACCGGGAGTGACCCCTTGGACAAAAGTTTGCGTCAGGGCAATGACTTCACTATAGCCGATTACTTTTGCTTTGCACCGTGGTATTCAGTTGGAATATCCTGCATCCCATTCTACGGGGAAAGAGCCGAGATCCCTTCACCGGGAGTGACCTCTTTAGCGGAAGTTGTCGTCACTATATTTCTAAAAAGCTATCCGTTCCTTCAACGATATCAAGTTCATTACGTTAAAGGTTTTCGCCAGAAACCATTCGTAGCCCTCCGTCATTTCAGTTAAATATTCGGAAGTATTCAAGCTATGTATTTTGACCTCACGCCAAGGCATAGTGATTGGTAGCTTCCGGGTATTTATCTGTTGCATAGATAGATGCGTTGGTTTGGGACAGTCGTACTACTATTTTGGCCTACGTCAAGGGTATGTACGGGTGGGTTCAGATTAACCTGGATAATGACGGGCAGAACTTGACATGTGACTTATGATATTTTGACCTCACGCCAAGGTCATAAGAGCATGGGGCAGAAATCACATCGGG
The DNA here is from genome assembly GCA_030015575.1 of Agapanthus africanus. Lineage (NCBI taxonomy): Eukaryota > Viridiplantae > Streptophyta > Magnoliopsida > Asparagales > Amaryllidaceae > Agapanthus > Agapanthus africanus. Next base: position 165,926,538 of record CM057349.1, read on the forward strand.
AGTTTCAAAAGAACTGAAACTTGCCAGATATGCGCATACCTTCTGGAGTGTGATACCGTGAGCGGATTCCGTCACGTTATCATGCGATGATAGTTGGATCCCGATTCCCACTGTTGAGTTAGTTTACTCCTCGGGTGATCCCGACTAATTCTTCTTTCAGGTTTGGAGGAGAATTTGAGGTACAGTGGGAGGTTTCCAGATTAGATAAATTGGTAACCATTCTGATCTAGGTTAGAGTGCACGCTGAGTGTTTCTTTTCTCTCTCTCTGGCAGCGACCATTTGACCCGACCCTAAGACTATGACTCAGTGACCAAGTTGACCGAACCTTCTTAACACTGGCTTTTGGATTGTCAGAATTGCAAACCTCATTGCCACTCCTACTTTTACCCTTTTCTCCAGGACACCCCGTGTTGCTACGAACGTCCACTTCCATTGGACAAAACCATCGTATGGTTAGATACGAACTCGAAGGAATTTATTCGAGGATGGTTTCAGGTTCTGGAGAAAACGGATAGGATTATTCAGTTGTCTTTTCCTTTTACCTTCTCTCAGGTTGCGAGTACTTCTTGGTTTAGGAGATAGTACACCTATTACGCAAATTGGATAGTCTTCTTCCAAACCTTAGGCTGGTGCCGACCGGTAGGGAATGAAGAAAACCAATTAGCCTAACGATGGTGTACAGAAGGTATTAAGTTCAGACAAAGCAAGGGATTAGTAAGAGGGCAAAGTAAATTGCAACAGATATTCACGACCAAACCAAATATTTCGTTACCACTCCCACATCACCTTTGTATTTCTCCAAGACACTCCGTATCACTACGAAGATCCACAGTTTATTTGGATACTCCATCGTATGGTTATATACGAACTCGAATGGAACTTGTTCCAGTTCGGGGATGGATTCTGGTCCAGGAGAAATAGGAATAAGGTTTATTCGGTTGTCTTTTATCTTCACCCTCTCTCATTACGAGTGTTCCTAGGATTGGGACAGTACACCCATTATGCTTATTGGATAGTCTTCTTCCAAACCATAGGCTGGTGCCGAACGGTAGGGAAGGAAGAAAACCATTTGGCCTAAAAGGGTGTACAGAAGGTAAAGACTAAAGACATATGAAGGGATTTGGAGAGGTGGCAAAGAACTATAAGGTTACAGTCGTGAATCTGGAAGAGGCATTACTAGGAATACCAGAATACCCCATCGGAACATTTCAATGTTTCAGTTTCACTGTGTAATGTTAAAAGAAAACTGATTTCCCGATTAGATACTTACTCCAGGGTATGTATTTACCAGGTACGATTCTCACATCTGTATGGTTTTACAGATGATGAGTGGGAGTAAGTTATTGGGAATTGGGTGATTATCCTCATTATATCGGGATTCGTTGTAATCGGTGATATTTGAGGAAATCACCTGGGCTGTTTTCCGGTTGGCAAATATTTGGTTTTGAATATCCGCAGTTATGCACCAATTTCAAATTGATATATCTGTACGTCTATTTTCATAGAGTGAGATATACCTTTCTGAAATTATGTCTACGACATTTACCTATATCAGTGGATGGTTAGGTAAGGAGCATTAAACAGCGGTGTAATTCTTCTTAACCATAAGTACAGTTTTCAACCTACGACACACGGTGAATGAGTTTTCAGACTCAAGGGACTTATACAGAGTATTGTATGTTGTCCAGGGTCCATCAGGACAGAGGGGTTGGTCCTCGTACTATATTCGGTTTACTTATGACTTCTCTAGTTTTTAGACAAGTGTTTCGCGGAAACACAGGGTCCGAATTTTGAGAAGTTATAGGTATTTGAATAGAGTAGAGAACCAGGTGTAGCAAGTATCGGGATTCTTCAAAGAGATCGAAGATGTAGATACTTGTGTATGGTATTAAGTTGATAGTAATGACTAAGAGAACTTGCTTCTTTTTCAGGTTACTCATAATTGGAAGCATTCCTAAGTTGAGTAACGCTGATCGGCCTCCTTCCATTTAGTTGACATGCACTGGAGACAGTTGCATGATTTGGATCTGGTTCAATTAATTCAGTGCCTCTGGTCCTATATGGGATATAGAACAGTTCATATCTTAACGATGTTAAGGTACGGGGAGTTGTCCGGCTTATGCTTAAAACCAGACACTGGACAACTCAAGGCACGTTTCTGTAATGGCTGTTTGTGGGTTGACCCAGGCTATGACGCGGGTTGATTTTCTACCATCTGGATGAACAATAGCAATATTGTTCTAGACTCGCCACAGTTTTAATAAAAATGGATTTTTTCAGAAAACAGTAGTGGGAGTATGGTAGAACTGGAAGTGATTCCAGAACCACAAACGATTACTGAAGATTTGATAAGGAACCTAAAGATTCAATCTGGATTGACATTCCATTGGCCACTCCGCAGATAAGATGGGTAACTTCAGGCACCCGAGAGGTACTACGGTAGCCTCAAGGACGGTGACAGGGAAGTTCTTGTTTACCCACAATTACCATTGCTGTTGTTCCAGGCTGCGAGACCCGGTGGGAGGATGAGTATAGCGTCGTTCTAAACTAGTTTTAGAAGTGTACGTCTATATGACTCTGCCAGAGGGTTGTCGTAATCAGTGGGAGCAGCGGAAGCATTGGTGGACAGGTAGCTTATGTCTATTTATAGACTAAAGCAGATGTAGCAGAGATAGATCATCTACTTCTGACGTGACAGTCATGGGTTTGACTTCATCAGAATAGGGGATGGATCTGTTGAGAAGGTAGTAGGGTGTGATGTCCTGGTATTTGGATGACATACACAGAGTAGGAAAAGAAACTCCTATACTACAATCGATTATACTTTGGTCGTCACACAGTGGTTTCTCCACATGGGACTTGGACATTATATCAGACATTCTGGTTACTAGATCTATGGCTTTAGATCTAGATTTGGGTAGTCTCCCAATCTGGGTACTTAGACAGCATTCTAAGGGTATTTAGAATGGACGACTCCATGCACGGTAGTGTACCTGTAGAAGATGGAGTCACCCTCTCTAAAGGTGTCTTATAGACTAAAGGGGAGAGGGATGTGCATAATTGACAGATCACTTGCTTAGGCAATTGAGTCAATCATGAGATGTCAAGTACCACACCAGATGTTGTTCTTGCACTAGATGCAATAAGTTGACATTGATCCAATCCTGGAGAAACAGTCGGAAGCAGTTTTAGAACATAAGTGGATGTTCTAGGGATATGATAACGACAGCCTCATTCAGGAGACAGTTATCATTCCAGGCTTCCAAGGTGACATGGACGACAGGGAGGTTGTCAGAGTTATAGTTTTCCTTCTGACGAGGGGCAGTATTTTGGACAGGTGGTCCAAGGCAATACTGAGGGAGGCATGGTGCTGGATACTGATTGAGTTCAGTTGACGATACAGTCTAAGAAGTTTGGATTTGGAGTTCATTTATGAGCTATGTCCCATCAGACATCCAGACACATTCTAAGACAGGTATTGCTCATTTCGGGAGATGGGTTTCTCCGCGAACTTGAGATATAGAGAGACATGGAAAGAGACAACAAAGCGGATCCACTCACTAAGGCTATTCCTCGAACGCAATAGTTTCGCAAACGAGCTTTGTGAGACTGACCAGTAGAGGAGTTGGGTGTTCGGTATCACACGGGCTGTGAGTATGCGACATCGCAATAATTAGCCTTGAGTGCAAGTGGGAGATTGTTGGAGATAGTGCCCTCAGAGTCAATTATTAGGTCACAGGTACGTGATTGCAATGATTGATGGAGGACCTATCCCGGTAGGACAGTCTTACTCGAGATGATAGTATGCTATCTGGTTTACCTTTATCATCGTGTACTGTTTTAGGTGACCTGACAAGTTACTATTACACGTTGATAGAGCCCCTAGGATTCTTGCTTGACCACCAGCAGTATGAGGGCGATCATATAAGTGGGAGCTGGGGTCTATAAGCATATCCTTAAATGGTCCCTAGTCGTGTGAGTTTCGAGACAGGGAATCGATACTCCAGAGTAGACTAGTGTATACAGTCGAGACCCCGACGAGGGGCGGTGGCCGGTCTCACAAGCCACTGGTGTCAGTTGGATCACCTAAGATGTATACAGGTGCTCATTGGGTTATGAGTACACCGGACAGGACTCGCCGGGAACATGCTAGTTGGTCATATACCAGACGTCAGATGGCAGTTCCCTGGTGACATGTGTGCAGGTTAGTTCATCGACCTGGGGATCGTCATTTGTCTCGTGTGAGTTCCCACTGTACTTTGATTACTACCCTACCACGGCTCAAAGGAGTCGTGCAAACAGGTTTTAGTTGGGTACAGTCCCGAGCCACATGGAGGCAGTGAGCGTATCTTCAGGGGTTCGTCTCTCCCGGTATTGGGGGTGAGGTCGCGCTGTGTCTAGGAGAGCCATTACACGAAGCCCTCGGCCGAGGCAAGGAGATTTACTGGTAGGTATTCCAGTAGTATCTCAGGGTGTTCTGGGCTACACTCCGACACGACTTGTACCGCTTTTGGGGGTCTGACTTTTACCAACCTCCTAGGCCCGCCATGCGATGCTCATAGACGAACGGACCGGACTGTACGGATATTGTCACTGACAGGCTCAGTAGGGAGTCAGGCTGAGTTCGCTCACAGACGTCCCTTTTGGTCAATACCTGGTAGCCCGTTATGTATTGGCTTATACCTCTAACGTGCTAGTGGTTAAATCCACAACCAAGGTGTTGACGAGTCTTTAGAGTCCCCCACATTCAGTTACTCAGCTTTCGGGCGAAAAGTTGTAGAGGCCGTATGGAGATATGGCAGGGTCCGATCAGATACGTGCGGTATTGCACGGATCAGGATCGGACAGTTTGTACTATAGGCCGTATGGTTATATGGCAGGGTTCGATCAGATACGTGCGGTATTGCACGGATCAGGATCGAACGGATATTACTAGCCGGCTTTGGTTTAAGCCGGATCCTAGTATAGTACAGTGTAGATTTTGTCTCATTGCATTTGTATTTCGGTCGAAATACAAATGCGGGTGTGTATGCACAGTATCGGGGTTTTCCTGTAATTTATTACGGGACCAGTTTTCTGGAGTTGCCAGTTTGCTTTCCGTTTCGGCCAATTTCCTTTGTATCGTTCATTGGCCGAAGATTGGTGGAGGAGGGTTTATTTGCATTGTTGCAAATAGGCTTTTGTGGAGGGGGTTCTTTGCATCTTGTTGCATCATGATGGCCGGCCAAGCATGGAGGAGGGGTTGCCCATTTTTTGTAGTGGGGATTTTTGCTCTCTTGATGCTAGAAAAATCCCCAAGTTCCTCCACAAAAGTTCATACCTCATTTCCTCCACCAAAATGGCACCTCCATAAACCCCAAATGAGACACTAGTTCTACTATATTCTACAGCAAATCTTGGGCACGTCGACTAGCCAGCTTCGTGCCCGAGTTGCCTCGGCATTGAGGTGGGAGCCCGTAAAAGAAGTAGGCGATGTGGTGCACTTCCGGCGACGAGGTGGAGACCGAAGCTTCCGCAGGAGATCGGGACGACGACGAGAAGACCGGAGGACTTGGATCAGTCGGTATATCTCTCTTCCCCATCTTGTAGTTAGCTAGGACTAGTTAATGGTTCGATCCGGGTATTAGTGCGCGGCGGTTTGCCAGTTCAAGAAAAATTAAAGTTTATCACCGCTTCCGCATTTGGCCATCGGATTGACGGCCGGGGCGCCGCCCTGCACTTACAGAGTGGGTATGGATGAAGGTGAAGAATAAGCCATAGATGTAGCAAGTGTGAGCTCAAGACTTGCATAAGAAAATAGCAACCCAAGAAAAGAAGTGAAGTGGCTGCCTTCTTTTTTCTTCATGTGTTGTGTGGTGTTTGTGATGAGCAGGCAAAGAAAATTCATAGCACAAAATATCTCCATGCCCTCACAAATATCTCACAACAACAATAAAAAAATAAACATGGCACAAATAAACACACCATGAGTTACCAAATTGCACATGCCACATTCAATGCTCAAGGCCAAGACTTGAAATCACAATTTTCATCAAATAAACATTAATCCAAATGTTTAAAGCAAGAAAAAGAAATGGCATCTTCAAAAGTAATCTTGTAACGGATTACCAGAATACCCATTATCTGCATCCGTATTCCGACTGAATACGAATACAACGAGACGAAAATAATCCAACAATATAATACTAGGATCCGGCTTAAACCAAAGCCTACTAGTATTATCCGTCCGATCATGATCCGTGCACAAGTGCATGAATATGATCGAACCCTGCCATAAAACTATACGGCCTCTACAACGTTTCACCCGAACCAGGGAAACCCTCTGTGTGGGACTCTAAAGACTCGTCAATACGCTGGCAGTAGGTTTAACCACAAGCACTTCAGTGGCACTAGCTATACGTAACGGCTGCCCAGGTATTAAGCGAAAAGGAGGCCGACGAGCGAACTCATCCTGAAACCCTGCTGAGCCTGACAGTGACAATATCCGTACAGTCCGGTCCGTTCGTATATGAGTATCGCATATCGAGTCTAGGGGGTGGATAAAGTCAGACCCCTAATAACACGACATTTAGTGTCGGTATGAAGCCTATCACCAACTGAGAAACTACTGATCAGAATCAGTAATTCTCGTCTACCCCGGCCGAGGATTTCTGGTGATGGACACCCGTGCACTCTGCGACATCAACCCCCAATATACCGGGACAGACGAATCCCCTGACAATCCGCTCACTGCCTCCATGTTGCTCGGGATTGTACCCAACTAAAACCTATTTGCACGACTCCTTTGAGCCGTGGTAGGGTAGTAATCAAAGCACAGTGCGAACTCACACGAGACAAATGACGATCTCAGGTCGATAGACTAACCTGTAAACATGTCACCTGGGAACTGCTATCTGACAATAGGTATAATACCAACTAGCATGTTCCCGGCGAGTCCGTCCGGTGTACTCATAACCCAATGAGCACCTGTATACATCTTAGATGAACCAACTGACACCAATGGCTTGTGAGACCGGCCACCGCCCCTTGTCGGGGTCTCGATCCGTATACACTAGTCTACTCATGGAGTATCGATACCCAATCTCGAAACTCCCATGACTAGGGACACTTTAAGGATGTGCTGATAGACCATCCAACTCTCACGTATATGATCGCCATCATACTGCTGGTAGTCAAGCAAGAATCCTATGGGCTTTATCAACATGTAATAGTGATCTGTAGTGTCACCTGAACCTTGTACACGATGATAAAGACAAACCAGATAGCATACTATCATCTCGAGTAAGACTATTCTACCAGTATAGGTCCTCTCTCAATCATTGCAATCACGTGCCTGCGATCCAATAATTGACTTGAGGGCACTATATCCAACAATCTCTCACTTGCACTTAAGGCTAATTATTGCGGTGTCGCATACTCACAGCCCGTGTGATACCTAACACCCAACTTCTCTACTAATCAGTTCCACAAAGCTCGTTTGTAAAAACTATTGCGTTCGAGAAATAGCCTCAGTAAGTGGATCCGCTCCAATGTTTCTTTCTATGTCTCCCTTTATCTCAAGTTCGCGGAGAAAGCCATCTCCCGAAATGAGCAATACCTGTCTTAGAATATGCCTGGATATCTGATGGGACCCAGTTCATAAATGAACTCCAAATCCAGTAAACTTCTTAGACTGTATCGTCTACTGAATTTAATCAGCATCTGTAAGTACACGGTAGCGCCCCGGCCGTCTAACAGACGCCAAATGCGGAACAAAAACTTTTTGACTGGCGCTATCGTATACTATAACCCGGATCTGCCATTAAAGCTAAACTAACAAACTACAAAGTGGGTAGAAATGTTATACCGAACGATCCGAGTCCTTCGGTCTTCAACCATCATCCCACGCTTTGTTGTGGCTGCTCCGATCTCCTGAATCTCCAGCCTTCTCGTCCAGGTGGCACCACGTCGACGGATCTTTAAACGGGCTCCCGCCTCTGAACCGAGGCAACTCGATCATCAAGTTTGCTAAAAGAGATGACCAAGATTGATGTAGAGAATGAGTAGAACACTTTGTCTCGTTACGTCCAAAGTTATGGACGAACGGTTAATGAAGTTGCCTTTTGGATCGGGTAAATGAAAAATTGATCACTTCTAATTTCTATATACCAAAGCTATCATAATCTTTTTCTTCTCAAGCAACCATCATCCCCCAAAAGGAATGGCCGGCCATAATTTATCAAGGAGGGGGTGAGTGTAGGAGAGAGGAGGGGGTGACCATAACCATGAAGCTTATCATCTCACTTAATGAAAAGAATGAGTCACAAATAACATTAAATGCAAACCAATGAACATTAACCTAGTCATTAACTTAGTCACCATTCAATTAATGCTATCTATGAATCATCAAGCCTTGTCACCAAATCTAGATGCTTCTAGAACCTTCCACACTCATCGAGAAAAGATAAATCCGTCTTTAACCGAATGATAAAGACGGGTGATAGAAAACTGGAAACTGGCAACTTCCAAAAGCGATCCCGAAACGAATTTCAGGATAACCCCGTAAAAGTATAAACATACCCGCATTTATATTACGACCGAATACAAATGCAACTGAGACAAAGATATTATATCTACACAGTATAATACTCGAATCCGGCTTAAACCAAAGCCCACCAGTATTATCTGCCCGAAATATGACACGTGCGTAAACGCACGTGCATTTTCCGAACCCTGCCATAAAACCATACGGCCTCTACAATGTTTCGCCCGAACTTGGGAAAGTGTCTGTGGGGGACTCTAATGACTCATCAACACACTGGCACTGGGTATAACCACTAGCACGTCAGAGGTACAAGCTGTACGTAACAGTTGCCTATGTATTGATTGGAAGGGAAGCTGACGAGCGAACTCATCCAGAAACCCTACTGAGCCTGACAGTGACAATATCCGTACAGCCTGGTCCGTTCGTCTAAGAGTATCGCATATCGAGTCTAGGGGGTGGATAAAGTCAGACCCCTAATAACGCGATAATTCGTGTCGGTATGAAGCCCATCACCTCCTGAGAAACTACTGATCCAAATCAGTAATTCTCCACTACCTCGGCCGAGGATTTCTAGTGATGGCCACCCGTGCACTGTGAGACATCACCCCCAATACCGAGAGAGACGAATCCCCGACGATCCGCTCACTGCCTCCATGTAGCTCGGGTGTCACGACCCGAAAGTACGGAACATGACCGGCACTTAAACTACGAACGTCTCGAGGCGTACGTAATCTAAGTAAACCGAAAACCCAGAAATCCAAAACAAGAAAATAGTAGAGTGCAGGAAAAACAACTTAAAGCAAGTAATTTCAATAGCATAAGCCGAATTATGCGGTTTTTAAAACATCAAAAATTTACTGAAAATTTCGGCAGAGTCTCCTTTGTAAATGCTGGCCCCCAAACGGGATACAACATGAATAGTATACGAAATTAAGAAAAAGGCATCCCCAAGCGGGAGCTAGCTCTTCGTCAATCGACGGTCACAACCACACAAGCAATATAATATACAACGCTAACGGCGAGGATCAAAACTCAAAAGGAAACTCAAAACCACCAGAAAAATAACGAGCGACTCTAAGGTCGAAAGAATAACCAACACTGGTCTCTATCTCAATAAATACATGTTTGGTTGATGGAATTCTAGATACAACAGAATAATGATATACAAGATAAATAATGGGGGTATGATACAAGTAAACCCACCTACTAGCAAATCACCCGAATGAAACTATGCCCGCAAAGCCGTAATGAACCTGTACGGCAACCTGCAAGAAACTGGGGCACAACGGGGGTGAGTTGCCAACTCATGAATAGAAAAACATCTACGCACAGAAATCGCATAAATAACGCAATCCTAGGTCAATGATCATAATATATCCTCAAAAATATGTATAACATGCAGCCTATAACAATGGCTAGGGTAATATCTAACCGAGTGTAATCTCATGTGCCCGTGTCAGTGCCTCAGGTAGCAATATATCATATGAATGAGGTATGAATGCATGAAAACAGAATACATGTAAATGAAGAAACTGTTTTCATAAATTAGTGAGATTTCCTTCTGGTTTTTAAACTGAGGTATCATAATGAAATCAGTATCAACAGTGTCTAGCATCGACACAAAACATAAATCTCACTGTCTCGAAATATCAATGTCTCAATCTCAATATCTAGAGCGCCGTCAGTCCAGACCGGCCCCTACCATCCATCTCAAGACCACGACGGTATCCTCCGGATATCCGACACGTCGGGTAATATCACCGGTAGGTAGTGCTCCCCAGCCAGGCTCAACGTCAACACCACATTCCTCTTGCCCCGGGGTACCATACCGGGCCCACCATGTACCCGTGACGGTTCCTCCACTCCTCGACACGGATCTCGAAAACCACAGTAAACTCATGGTGGACGACACTTACATCACTAGAAAACTGCAATTTACATATTTTAAATATATAATAAGTTTAGAAATTTTGCGGCTTTCCCCCGAAATCCAGAAATATCATAAATCTCAAGAAATCATCACAAGTGCATATGTCAATGATAATGAATGTATATGGTATCAATAACCAAGTTGCAATGTGTGATTAATAACTAGGCATGAACAATGGAATAACAGTATGCATGAAGTGACAAGTAATAACTACAATGTCTAAACTGGCATATAAGGCAGGTACACTAATATCGTATCAACTACTAACTAACAACCTAAGTCAAGCAATAGTATTTTCTAAGTGTACGTGACATGGCAATTACCGATGAAGATGTGTGTGAGCCGACAAGTAAGTGTATGTGGTACATACGCATCATCGGTAATGGTGCTGGTGTCCTAACAGCATGATATCAATAATGGAGTATGCAGCAAAATAAGTATGCGGGGCAGAGCGAACAGCAATAATGTGCGGGAGCAGAATACTAGACACAACGATAACTAATCAGTATTAATCTAATATAAGTCCTACAAATGGTGCCTTTTGAAATAACACGAATCATGGGGTTTTTGAAAATAGGGGCTACGGTGTTTTTATGAAAAGATACGTCTTTTGAAATATCCGTAGGATCCCTTGGGCTGTCTTTTAAAATACCCACGATTCGTTAGTTTTTGAAATAGGTAAGAAGTCTAATCTAATCTAACAACTACACTAAACTATACGGCTGAACTAACAAGCTGGACTACAGGTAAGGAAACCGCCTATCATCTGAGTCGATACATATACATACCTGTATATGTATAGTCGGTGGTCTCGCCTCAATAATATCATATCCGATACCATATCTATAATCAGGCATCCCAAGTCAAGAGTGCGGATCAATCATCAATATAGCTCGTACCTAAATCCGTCGTACGGCATCCCAATCTGGGTACGGGTCAATATCACATTCATCATACTATTCACCTGGTATCCTCTTTATCAAATATCAAGATCGGGGTACTGATCTACGTCTAGTACCATATTGATACCGCCTACGTATGCATGGACGTGTGTGAAACACTATGTCAAGGACCCGCTACAACGTCATGTCGTATCTCAAATACGAACTCTACTATATCACCGATCTCACGGCCTCAAATCAAATCTCACCGACTCATCATAAATCCCAAGTACTATCATCCTCAATCCATATGTGAACACATAGTCCCATACCCATGTGAACACATAGCTATAAAGAATCCCATGAGCACATATCAATAGGAATGTATGCAAGTATGTATGTGTGTATGTGTGTGTGTATGTGTAGTGCAACACTACCCTAGGGTTCGCAACGCTAAAATAATCCAACACACCAATATCCATCCTAAGCATCGTTATTAATCCCAAATAACATATAATAATTGTTGGTGTGTATACACATCCGTATACACCACCACGGACTGCGGGGGTGCTATACGTCATCCACCCGACTTCTCCCCGTAGATATAAATCTACTCACCTGGTCCTCGCTAGCCGGTGCCGACGTCGCCACACGTCTGCTTGTCGTCTCGAAGTCCACATGGGGGTACCTACATATCATAACGCACCATATCGCATTAAAACTAAATTCGAGATCGAAACGGCATACGAAAATCAAATCGGCACGCGTATCACGCATAGGTCCAAACCTATCGCCTACGCATGCAAGAATAGTAAAACCAACCCTCGATGTCGATGTACAAACGTCAAACCATCGAGAAAAATCCAATCACACTCATTTGCACATTCATGAACACTAATTTTAATATAAACTAGGTTAAAACTCACAAAAACGCCAATTTCACTTAAAAAGTCATTTTTCCGAAAATCTAGCAAGCACAATTCGCTGTTTTTGTACAAAACACGATGTTTAAATGAATGTAGCGGCCAATATATTTATTAAATATCTTAAATAAGTCGTATAAACAATTTCCGGAATTTAATCTCATTAAATTCCAAAAATCCTAATATTCTAGTTTACAAAAATACCCTTTTTAACAATTTCAAAGCAAAAATGTACAAACTACAATCTAGCTTAGATTTGCATGATCTAAAGCATTAAACCACACTTAATAAAGTTAATGAAGTCATGAAAACCCTAAACACATTTTTAATCCCAAGAATTTAACAAATTTCAAAAACCTAGTAAGCAATTTAGCAAATTAACACAATTTTAAAACTAACCATTCACACTAGCTACTAACCTTGTATTATCATGACAACAAAGCCTAAATATAACACACAACCATACACCAATTTTATAAAACCCTAACTTGCAATCAAATTCACAACTTGAATTCCAAAACTTGCAATTAAACTCACATAACCAAATTAACACTTAAGTAAATTAGCTTAAGAAATTAGTAACAAATTAAGCAACAAAAAGTTTAGAATTATACCCAAAAACATATGAAGATCCACAATCATCCATGGCCCTCCAAAATACTCTCTTTTCACAAGGATACATGCTATACGGGCTAAGCTAAAATGGGTAGGAGTCGGATTTGGATTTAGATTTGAATTTGCATGGATTTTGAAGTGATTTGTGGATTTTTTTTGATGAAGAAAGAGTGGGATTTGAGGGGGGGGCTGCTGCTGTTGGGAGGCCAGAAATGGGAGTGAGGAGAGAGAGGGAGGTAGAGAAAATGCAAGGGAGGAAAGTCAAGGTCAAGGTAAGGTCAAAAGTCCACCTAATTCACCCATTTTCTTTTCTTTTCTTTCATTTCTTTTCCTTTGAAATCAAGTGGGGAAAAATTATGGTGGGTGCTGAATTTAGCCATGGGGAGGAGTAAGTGGGGGTGTGTGGGTGTGGGTACGGGTGTGGAGTGATGAAAAATGATAAATACAATACCCCAAACATCCATTTACGCTAAAAAAGGCCTTTTTTCTTCAATAATTTCTAAACCGTTTTGGCAAATGATTTCATTCCAAAAACCACATGATAAAATTTTATTTAATGTTTTATGATGCACAAAATTTATTTCAACTCATTCCGATTTGTAATTTTCCCTAATTAAATGTATTAGTGACGGCTTAAAATAATAATAAAATAATATTTTTTCAGAAAATTTGAAATTTCACCAGCGGCTCAATAAACACCAAATAATAGTAATTACATAGCTAGAATATGTATATTTAATTTTTATAATAAGATATTTGTATTTTGACTTTTTACAGAAAACCCCCTTATTTTACCGATTTTTCGAAATTTCACCGAAACGATTTTCAAAACGTTACATCGGGACTGTACCCAAAAAATACCTGTTTGCACGTCTCCTTTGAGCGTGGTAGGGTAGAAATCAAAGCACAGTGGGAACTCACACGAGACAAATGACGATCTCAGGTCGACAAACTAACCTGTACACATGTCACCAGGGAACTGCTATCTGACGATATATATAATACCAACTAGCATGTTCTCGGTGAGTCCTGTCCGGTGTACTCACAATGCAATGAGCACCTGTATACATCTTAGGTGAACCAACTGACACCAATGGCTTGTGAGACTGGCCATCGCCCCTCGTCGGGGTCTCGACTGTATACACTACTCTACTCTGGAGTATCGATGTCTCGAAACTCCTACGACTAGGGACACTTTAAGGATGTGCTTACAGACCCCAGCTCCTACGTATATGATCGCCATCATACTGCTGGCAGTCAAGCAAGAATCCTATGGGCTCTATCAACATGCAATAGAGAATTAAAGCATGTAAACGATGATAAAATCAAACCAGATAGCATACTATCATCTCGAGCAAGACTTTCATATCGGTATAGGTCCTCCCTCAATCATTGCAATCACGTATCTGTGATCCAATAATTGACTTAGAGGGCACTATATCCAACAGTATCCTGCGCCATGCCTACCTCAGAATCCTCTTGGACCAAATGTCCAAACTACTGCCCCTCAAAAGAGGGAAAACTATAACTCTGACAGTCACTCTGTCATCCAGGTCACCTTGAAAGCCTGAAATGATAACCGTCTCCCGAAGGAGGTTGCCGTTATCATATCCCTAGAACATCCACTTATGTTCATAAACTACTTCCGAACGTTTATCCAGGATTGGATTAATATATCAACTTATTGCATCTAGTGCAAAAATAACATCTGGTGTGGTACTTGACATCTCATGATTGAATCAATTGCCTAAGCAATGGATATGCCAATCATGCTCATCCCTCTCTACTTTAGTCTGTGAGACACCTTTAGAGAGGGTGACTCCATCACCTGCATGTACACCACCATGCCAGGAGTCATCCATTCTAAAACACCTTTAGAATACTGTCTAAGTACCCAGATTCGGAAACTACCTAAATCTAGATCTAAAACCATAGATCTAGTAACCAGAATGCTTGATATAATATCCAAATCCTATGTGGAGAAACCACTATGTGACAACCACGGTATAACCGATTGTAGTATAGGAATTTCACTTCCTACAATGTGCATGTCATCCAAATACCAGGACATCACACCCTATTGCCTTCTTAACAGATCCATCTCCTATTCTGATGAAGTCAAAGCCTATGACTGTCACATCAAAAATAGATGATTTATCTCCGCTATATCCTCTTTAGTCTATAAATAGACACAAGCTACTTGTCCACTATGCTTCCGCTGCTCCCACTGACTACAACAACCCTCTGGCAGAGTCATATACACGTTCACTTCTAAAGCTAGTTTAGAACAACGTTATACTCATCCTCCTACCAGGTCTCATAGTCTAGAACAGCAATAATGGCAAGTCTGGGTAAACAAGAACCTCCCTGTCACCGTCTTTGAGGATATCGAAGTTCCTCTCGGGCGCCTGAGGTTACCCACCATATCTGTGGAATGGCTAATGGAATGTCAAACCCTGATTGAATCTTTAGGTTCTATTTAAATTTTCGGTAATCATCTGTGGTTCTGGAATCACTTCCAATTCTACCATACTCCCACTACTGTTTTATGAAAAAATCCATTTTGTTAAAACTGTGGCGAGTCAAGAATAATATCACTATTGATCTTCCAGGTGGTAGAAAGTCACCCCTCATCATAGCCCGAGATAACCCACAAACTGACATTACAGAAACGTGCCTTGAGTTATTCAGAGTCTGGTTTTAAGCATAAGCCGGACAACTCCATATACCTCAACATCGTTGAGATATGAACCATTCTATATACAATATAGAAATAGAGGTACTGATTTAATTTAAACTAGATTCAATTCATACAGTTGTCTCCAGTGCATGTCAACTAAATGGAGAGAGGCCGATCAACATTACTCAACTTAGGAGTGCATCCAGATATGAGTAACCTGAAAGAGAAGTAAGTTCTCAAACCATTACTATCAACTGAATGCCAAACACAAGTATCCACATCTTCGATCATCTTGAAGAATCCTGATACTCGCTGTTAGTGTATATGCCCTAGAGGCCATTACTGTATCATACTGGTTTGTATATTACTTAATGGATGCTTGGGATATTCACCTTGTATATACAATCTTGCTCAAAATAGTAGTATGCTACTTGGTTTGTTTCTACTTCAATGTGTACATGTGTTTATTTTTGTATATCGCCTATACACATTAGTAGAGCCCTTAGGATCTTTGCTTGATTACCAGCGATGTGATGGCCGTCACACTAGTGGGGCTGGGTAATCTATAAGCACATCCTTATGCAGGTCCCTGGTCGCAGGACTATCGAGACAGGGCATCGATACTCCGGAGTAGACCAGCGCATGCGCTTCTCATCCCAGTGTGGGAGACGGTCTGTCCCACAGCCGTCAGTACGTCGTACTTGAGATAGTATGCGGGTGCTCGTTAGGTTACGGGTACACTGGACAGGACTCGTCGGGAACTGACTAGTTGGTATTATACCTATCGTCAGTTATCAGTTCCCAGGTGACATGAGTACAGCTTAGTCCGCTGACTTGACACTGTCACTTCGCCTCGGGTGTGTTCCCACTGTACTTTGATCACTACCCTACCACGGCTCAAAGGAGTCGTGCAAACAGGTGGTGGTTGGGTGCAGTCCCGAAGCACTTGGAGGCAGTGACGGTTAGACAGGATTCGTCTCTCCCGGTATTGGGGGTT
Organism: Agapanthus africanus; assembly: GCA_030015575.1. NCBI lineage: Eukaryota > Viridiplantae > Streptophyta > Magnoliopsida > Asparagales > Amaryllidaceae > Agapanthus > Agapanthus africanus. Next base: position 165,943,089 of record CM057349.1, read on the forward strand.
GACATCGCGCTGTGTCTAGGAGAGCCATTACACGAGTAGTCCCTGGCCAGGGCAAACGAGATATACTGGTAGGTTTCCAGTGTTATCTCAGGGTGTTTTGGGCTTCGCTCCGGCACGACTTGTACCGCTATTGGGGGACTGACGTTTACCGCCCCCTAGGCCCGCCATGCGATGTATCAGACGAACAGACCGGACTGTACGGAGAATGTCACACTCAGGCTCAGTAGGAGTTCAGATGGGTTTCGCCTCGTCGGTCTTCTTGTCGGCATTACCTGGGGACCGTTACGCACAGCTAGTGCCGCTTGCGGTCTGTGGTTAAACCCACTGCCAGCGTAGTGTCGAGTCTTTAGAGTCCCACACAGAAAGCTTTTCGCCTTTAGGCAAAAGAGTAGAGGTCGCATGGTATTGCGACAGGTCGCATGGTTTTGCGACAGGGTTCGGTCACATCCGTGCACTTGTGCACGTACAGTGTCCGGACAGTTTACACTAGAGGGCTTTGGTTTAAGCCAGATCCTAGTGTATCTTATGGGATTGGATTTATCCAGTTTGCATTCGTGTTCCTCGGAACGCGGATGCGGGTGTGTATGCACAGTTGACAGGGAGGCACAGACAGCGGATTCTCATTAGGGTTGTTGACAGTTGACCGTTGACTTTTTGACTTTTTGCTCAACCCTAATGAGAATATGATATGCGATTAACTATTATATTAATTAAGTATTATGGTGACTTGGTTGTTGACTTTTGTTGACTTTGTTGACTTGTTGACTTTTGTTGACTTGTTGACTTTGTTGACTGGTTGACTAGGCTTGACTAGTTGACCATCATGATAACCATGGTTATCATTTCATGCCAAAGACTTTTACTTGCTTGTTCATTTGAGTAAAATGAGTGCATGACATGATAAGGTTATGGTTGCTTCAACCATCACATAAGACTTTTATTGATATGATGAGTTATGATTACATTGGATTATGAGAGGGTGAGAGACAAAAGAGAGCCTCATTCTTTCTTGCTCATTCTCTCTCTTGTTCTTGAGCTCTCCTCTTGCTCTCACCCTCAACCTCTTGCTCCCTCTCTTGATCTATGGTTCTCTTGTCTCATGAGTTGAGAATCAAGAACCATAGATAAAATCCCATTCTATTTCCTCTCTACTCATTCTAGTTCACTAGGTTTAGCAAACCAAGTGAACTAGTTTCTTCAAAGAACGAAGAAGGAGCTAAAGGTTGGAGCTTTCAAGTGGATCTATCTTCGGCGTACGGAGACGACGAGAAGGAGCCATCGGACCACCATCGGAGCTTGAAGAGAAGGAGTTCAAGACAAGTTTAGGTATAACCATCTCCATCCGAGTAGCTAACTCTCTTTAGCTAAGTATGCTAGTTTAAGTTTAGTCAAAGATCCCGACTTTGCTTAGTCCATGTTGCCCCTTACGCTAATAATTTGATTTTTATACCGTTTCCGCCTCCCCGTAAGAACCGGGGGTCGCAACGTGGACTTACAGTGGTATCAGAGCCTAACTAAACTTAAACTAGCTTGGTAGTGAAGTGTAACGAAGTTCGGAACCGGAAAAATCCAAAAAACAAACTTTTACAAAACCTGAGTTTCTGTTGAAATTTTTTTGGCTCAAAATGAAAAAATTTATACTCCTAAATTCGGCTCAGGGTTTTGTGTGAACACCCATGAAAAACGGTCCACTGTTTCGTTCAAACCGCCGCGCTTCCGCCGCACGAGGTAGGCATGTGCCGCGGAAGCGCCGCGGTTTGTCGTCTTCTCTGCATCGTTTTTCGTGCAGTGTGTGTCTGTGTTGGTTTTGGGATTTTTGAAATATATTATATGTGCCCAGATTTTCCAGAAAAGAAATTTCCTTTTGGGGTCCTATAATTCCGTATTTTTTTCCGAACTTCACTGCACTTTGACTATGATGGTTATATCTGTGATGTTTGCATGTATTGAACGTCGGCTAATCGCTATAAGTCGATTGGTCGGGGTTATACATGATCTGTGTTTGATGCTGGAATGTGTATATAAATATGTTGGATTGTCGCGGGTGAATAGCCGGGGGTTGTGAGACGAGAGTTTTCTTTTCTTGCAATTCATATAAATTTGTAAATTGATGTAATAATTATTTGTATGGCCGCACAACCGGGTCGGGGTTGTAGCCGTCATTGTATAATTTCTTTTTACTGTTTTTGCTCCTAGGATAGACCCATGGAGGGGTGCACAAACTACCGGGTATGCCGAAGTGTCGAGTGGCCTACTCATGGAGATGAGGGAGGTTGCTACGCTTCGGGTACTTGGCGGGTAGTTTGCCGCACCCGTAGGGGTCTTGGGTGGGGTTTTGGCTATTCACCGCGACCGTGTAATCTGTTTTTGTTACAGGCTCGTACAAATTACAGATTCCTAGTATATCCAATGTATTTATCTGTGATCTGAAATGTTTATCATTGCAGTATATCTATATATGATATTATTTAGGCGTTGCTTATGTTTTACAGACGCGCTAGCCCAGCCCCCGCTCTGTCGTTAGTTAAGTAACCTAACGGGTAATGACGGGGCCCAGTGGCGAATGCGAATGGCATAAGCGTACGTCATATTTTGGTTGTTTTCTGCAATGGTAGGATTAATTGATGGGACGCATTAAAAGAACTAATGCAAGAACATCACGCATTAAAAGAACTAATGCAAGATAATAAACCAAGTTAAAGTCGTTGGAACACTTTCGAAAAACCACTCGGTTCTTTTCAAAACAAACTTTTAAAATACGGAGTTTGAGCCGCTCCATTTAAAAGCTATCTCGTTCCATCGACTAAATCAAGTTCACTACGTTCACGGTTTTGCCAAAACCATCCGTAGCCCTCCATCATTTCAGTTAAATATTCGGTAGTATTCAAGCTATGTATTTTGACCTCACGCCAAGGCATAGTGATTGGTAGCTGCCGGATATTTATCTGTTGCATAGATAGAATGCGTTGGTTTGAGACAGTCGTACTGCCATTTTGGCCTACGTCAAGAGTATGTACGGGTGGGTTCAAATTAACCTGGATAATGATGGGACGAACTTGACATGTGACTTATGACATTTTGACCTCACGCCTAGGTCATAAGAGCATGGGGCAAAAATCCACATCGGGAGTTTCATAAGTACTGAAACTTGCTATATTTGCATACCATTTGGAGTGTGATGATTCTGGTAGGATTCCTTCAGTTTCGTCACGCAATGATATTTGGATCCCGATCCTACTGTGAGTATATGCTACTCCTCGGGAAATTTCTCACTTAACGATCAATGCTATAAACCTAGTAGGTGCCTAGAAAGGTGTTAGCGGGGCTACGCCCCCAGGGAAAAGAGGTTCTTTAATTAAGGAACTTCGCGAAAGCGTTGGAAAACCTCCCTCGAAGTACCGACACTGGCCTGGCTGAACGGTTAAGCAAGTATTGTACGGTGGGATTGATCCTGACTAATTCTTCCTTTATGGTTTGAGGAGGGATTCGAGAAACAGTGGGAGCCATCCTGTTTAGACAAACTAAAAACCACTCTAAACTTGCAAGAGCATCATGCTGAGTGTTTCTTCTTCTCTCTCCTAATTGCAGCGACCAATCAACATGACTGGACTTAAGTTACTCCTAGATAAAAACAAACTGACAGGGCCAAACTACAAAGATTGGCTCAGGAATGTCAAGATAGCAATCACTTATGACAAGCTGGGGTATCTTCTTACCACCAAAGCTCCCCCTGTCCCTGGTCCAACTTCCAGCGTCGCGGATAAGGAAATCCGCAAGACTTGGGAGATTGATAGCGCGAAGGCCAAGTGCCTCCTGCTTGCCTCGATGGACAACGAACATCAGAGGAGGCATGAGAATATGGACATGGAGTCCATATTGCTTCATACAAAAGAACTGTATGGAGAGCAGTCTCATATCGCAAGATACGAAGCGTCGAAAAAGTTATTTTCGACAAGAATGGCCCTCGGATCATCAGTAGCCGAGCACGTGCTAAAGATGATCGGCTACATTGAGGAGCTCGCTGACCTAGGGATCACATTGGAGAGTGAGTTATATACGGATATAGTTCTCCAGTCCCTTCCTTCCACTTACGCCCAGTTTATACTGAACTTCAACTTACAAGAAAAAGAGGTTGAACTTTCAGAGCTCCTCAACATGCTGAGGTGCGCAGAGGGCACCCTACAGAAAGGTAGGGATACATCCACTTTGTTTGTAGGAGGATCATCTTCTTCTAGGTCCAAGGCGAAAGCCAAGGGAAAGAAGAAGAAGGCCCCCGCCAAACCAAGGGGCGGTGTTAGTAAAGTGGATACGAAGGGAAAAGGTAAAGCAACAAAGATAGCGGGGAAGCTTGTGGATAAGGAAGAATGCTTCTATTGTCATAAGAAAGGACACTGGAAGAATGATTGCAGGGCCTGGAAGGCCAGAACACAGGAATTGAAGCAGGTTGCAGCTTCAGCTTCAGGTGTGTATGTTATTGAAAACTGTCTTTCAATAAACTCTACTTCCTGGGTATTGGATACCGGATCAGGATCTCATATCTGTAATTCTTTGCAGGCGTTGAGAAACCGTAGGGTTTTGAAGGCAGGTGACATGACCCTCAGAGTTGCGAACGGAGCTAGCATGGATGCTAAAGCCGTGGGGGACTATCACCTGGGAATGTCAGATGGACATGTTTTGGTTTTGCGTAATTGCTTTTTTGTACCCAACGCAACTTGTAATATCATTTCTGTATCTTTAGTTTCTAAAGAAGGTTATGAATTTGCGTTTGTAAGTAATGTTGTAAACATTCACCTTAATCAAGTTTTGATTGGGTCAGGTACATTGAGTAATGGTATATACGTGTTAAACCAACCACAGATTTTTAATGTCCAGAATACACACAAAAGAAAGTCTCCAGAAATAAATCAGACTTTCTTATGGCATTGTAGATTGGGTCACATCAATGAGAGAAGGTTGACTAAGTTACATACAGAAGGATATTTGAATGCGTTCGAATATCAATCATATGCCACTTGTCAATCTTGTCTCAAAGGAAAGATGACAAAGACTCCGTTTACTGGACATGGAGTAAGAGCGAGCGAGCTCTTGGGACTCGTACACAGTGACGTGTGCGGTCCAATGTCTACACATGCCCGAAGCGGACATTCTTACTTCATTACTTTTACGGATGACTTCTCAAGGTACGGTTATGTTTTCTTAATGAAACATAAGTCCGAGGCCTTTGGAAAATTCCAGGAGTATAAGAATGAAGTAGAGAAACAGACCGGCAAAAGTATTAAGATTCTAAGATCGGATCGAGGTGGAGAATACTTAAGTGCCGAGTTCCTGGACTATTTAAAAGAGAACGGAATTCTCTCTCAGCTTACTCCTCCATACACCCCGCAACATAACGGTGTATCGGAGAGACGGAACCGCACCCTATTGGATATGGTGCGGTCCATGATGAGTAACGCTGAGTTACCGCGATCATTCTGGGGGTATGCGCTAGAATCAGCTGCATACCTTTTGAACCGAGTTCCAACTAAGACTGTGCCTACCACCCCATATGAAATGTGGAGTGGGAAGAAACCCTATCTTCAATATCTGAAGATCTGGGGATGTCCAGCTTTTGTCAAAAAGCAGCATGCGGACAAACTCGAGGCACGCTCAGTACTGTGCAAGTTTGTGGGATACCCAAAGAACACCAGGGGGTATCTTTTCTATTACGCAGAGGAACAAAAAGTCCTTGTTTCTCGTAATGCCCACTTCCTAGAACACCAGTTCTTGGAAAAGGAAAATAGTGGGAGCGCAGTGGAACTGGAAGAAATTCCAGAACCACAGACTATTACTGAAAGGTTAGTGGAACCAGAGGGTTCAACAGAACAGGACATTCCTACGCCGCTCCGCAGGAGTAGTAGGCAGTCTCATCCGCCCGAGAGATACTGCGGTTTTCTCATAGACGGGGATAGAGAGGATTGCATCATAGATTATGATGAGCCTACTAGCTTCCAGCAAGCCGTTCAGAGCGTTGACTCAGTGAAATGGCTGGATGCAATGCGGACCGAAATGGAGTCCATGTACACCAACAAGGTATGGACGTTGGACATTGCTCCAGACGGGGTAAAACCCGTAGGATGCAAGTGGATCTTCAAAAGGAAGATTGGTGTAGATGGACAGGTTGAGACCTATAAAGCTAGGCTGGTAGCAAAGGGTTTCCGTCAAAGACCTGGCTTGGACTATGACGAAACTTTTTCTCCAGTAGCCATGCTGAAATCCATTCGGATCCTTCTTGCCATTGCTGCCTTCCACGATTATGAGATCTGGCAAATGGACGTAAAGACCGCTTTTCTAAATGGAAATTTAGAGGAGTGTGTCTATATGGACCAACCAGAGGGTTTCATTCAGAGTGGGAGCAGCGGAAAGGTGTGCAAGTTGCTTAAGTCCATCTATGGACTAAAGCAGGCATCGCGGAGTTGGAACATCTGCTTTGATGAGACGGTCAAAGAATTTGGCTTTATCAAAAATCCAGATGAACCATGCATCTATACTAGATTTGTAGCGAGAACTGTAGTATTCCTCGTTTTATACGTGGATGACATTCTCTTAATAGGAAATGACATTCCTATACTACAATCTGTCAAGGGGTTCTTGTCACACAGGTTCTCCATGAAAGACATGGGTGATGCCTCATACATTCTGGGTATCCGGATCTACCGTGACAGATCCAAGAGGATATTAGGACTTTCACAGTCCAGGTACATCGACACCATACTGAAGAGATTCAGTATGGAAGATTCCAAGCGCGGTAACCTACCGGCTTGTCACGGGATCACCCTCTCTAAAGAGATGTCTCCCAAGACTGATTTGGAGAGGGATCGCATGTCTATTATACCCTACGCTTCTGCGGTAGGCTCTATAATGTATGCGATGTTGTGTACCAGACCGGATGTAGCTTATGCACTGAGTGTGGTAATCCGGTATCAGTCAAACCCTGGGGAGAAACACTGGATAGCGGTAAAGAACATTCTCAAGTACCTGAGAAGGACTAAGGAGATGTTCTTGGTGTATGGCGGAAAAGACCTACAGATCGAGGCCTTTGCTGACTCCAGCTTCCAGAGTGACAAGGATGATTCCAAGTCCATGTCGGGTTTTGTCTTTACCCTCAATGGAGGGGCGGTGTGTTGGAAGAGTTCCAAACAAGAAACCGTTGCAGACTCGACGATGGAAGCGGAATACATCGCTGCATCTGATGCCGCAAAAGAAGCTGTCTGGATGAGGAAGTTCTTGAAAGAACTTCAGGTGGTTCCGTCCATTGTTGATCCAATACCTCTGTATTGTGACAACAACGGGGCTATAGCTTTAGCGAAGGAACCAAGGTCCCATCAGAAATCCAGGCACATCTTGAGGCGGTATCACCTGATCAGGGAGATCGTAGATCGCCAGGAGATCGAGGTTCGGAGAGTCGCTTCAGAAGATAACACTGCAGATCCATTCACCAAGGCCCTGCCCCAGACTCAGTTCGAACGGCTGATCGAGATGATAGGTCTTCGATACGCCAGTACATGGCCTTAGTGCAAGTGGGAGATTGTTAGTGTATATGCCCTAGAGGCCATTACTGTATCATACTGGTTTGTATATTACTTAATGGATGCTTGGGATATTCACCTTGTATATACAATCTTGCTCAAAATAGTAGTATGCTACTTGGTTTGTTTCTACTTCAATGTGTACATGTGTTTATTTTTGTATATCGCCTATACACATTAGTAGAGCCCTTAGGATCTTTGCTTGATTACCAGCGATGTGATGGCCGTCACACTAGTGGGGCTGGGTAATCTATAAGCACATCCTTATGCAGGTCCCTGGTCGCAGGACTATCGAGACAGGGCATCGATACTCCGGAGTAGACCAGCGCATGCGCTTCTCATCCCAGTGTGGGAGACGGTCTGTCCCACAGCCGTCAGTACGTCGTACTTGAGATAGTATGCGGGTGCTCGTTAGGTTACGGGTACACTGGACAGGACTCGTCGGGAACTGACTAGTTGGTATTATACCTATCGTCAGTTATCAGTTCCCAGGTGACATGAGTACAGCTTAGTCCGCTGACTTGACACTGTCACTTCGCCTCGGGTGTGTTCCCACTGTACTTTGATCACTACCCTACCACGGCTCAAAGGAGTCGTGCAAACAGGTGGTGGTTGGGTGCAGTCCCGAAGCACTTGGAGGCAGTGACGGTTAGACAGGATTCGTCTCTCCCGGTATTGGGGGTTGACATCGCGCTGTGTCTAGGAGAGCCATTACACGAGTAGTCCCTGGCCAGGGCAAACGAGATATACTGGTAGGTTTCCAGTGTTATCTCAGGGTGTTTTGGGCTTCGCTCCGGCACGACTTGTACCGCTATTGGGGGACTGACGTTTACCGCCCCCTAGGCCCGCCATGCGATGTATCAGACGAACAGACCGGACTGTACGGAGAATGTCACACTCAGGCTCAGTAGGAGTTCAGATGGGTTTCGCCTCGTCGGTCTTCTTGTCGGCATTACCTGGGGACCGTTACGCACAGCTAGTGCCGCTTGCGGTCTGTGGTTAAACCCACTGCCAGCGTAGTGTCGAGTCTTTAGAGTCCCACACAGAAAGCTTTTCGCCTTTAGGCAAAAGAGTAGAGGTCGCATGGTATTGCGACAGGTCGCATGGTTTTGCGACAGGGTTCGGTCACATCCGTGCACTTGTGCACGTACAGTGTCCGGACAGTTTACACTAGCGGGCTTTGGTTTAAGCCAGATCCTAGTATATCTTATGGGATTGGATTTATCCAGTTTGCATTCGTGTTCCTCGGAACGCGGATGCGGGTGTGTATGCACAGTTGACAGGGAGGCACAGACAGCGGATTCTCATTAGGGTTGTTGAAAGTTGACCGTTGACTTTTTGACTTTTTGCTCAACCCTAATGAGAATATGATATGCGATTAACTATTATATTAATTAAGTATTATGGTGACTTGGTTGTTGACTTTTGTTGACTTTGTTGACTTGTTGACTTTTGTTGACTTGTTGACTTTGTTGACTGGTTGACTAGGCTTGACTAGTTGACCATCATGATAACCATGGTTATCATTTCATGCCAAAGACTTTTACTTGCTTGTTCATTTGAGTAAAATGAGTGCATGACATGATAAGGTTATGGTTGCTTCAACCATCACATAAGACTTTTATTGATATGATGAGTTATGATTACATTGGATTATGAGAGGGTGAGAGACAAAAGAGAGCCTCATTCTTTCTTGCTCATTCTCTCTCTTGTTCTTGAGCTCTCCTCTTGCTCTCACCCTCAACCTCTTGCTTCCTCTCTTGATCTATGGTTCTCTTGTCTCATGAGTTGAGAATCAAGAACCATAGATAAAATCCCATTCTATTTCCTCTCTACTCATTCTAGTTCACTAGGTTTAGCAAACCAAGTGAACTAGTTTCTTCAAAGAACGAAGAAGGAGCTAAAGGTTGGATCTTTCAAGTGGATCTATCTTCGGCGTACGGAGACGACGAGAAGGAGCCATCGGACCACCATCGGAGCTTGAAGAGAAGGAGTTCAAGACAAGTTTAGGTATAACCATCTCCATCCGAGTAGCTAACTCTCTTTAGCTAAGTATGCTAGTTTTAGTTTAGTCAAAGATCCCGACTTTGCTTAGTCCATGTTGCCCCTTGCGCTAATAATTTGATTTTTATACCTTTTCCGCCTCCCCGTAAGAACCGGGGGTCGCAACGTGGACTTACACTCGCAACACATGGTTCTCTACTTTATTCTTGTACCAATAACTTCTCAAATTTTGGACCTTGTATTTCTACGAAATACTTGTCTAAGACCGGAGATGTCACAAGTAAACAGAATATAGTACGAGGACCAGCCCTTCTGTCCTAATGGACACTAGACAACATACAATACTTTGTATAAGTTCCCTGAGTTGAATAACTCAAACACAGTGCGTCGTAGGTTGAAAACTGTACTATGATTAAGAAGAATTATACCGCTGTTTAATGCTCATTACCTAACCATCAACTGATATAGGTAAATGTCATGGACATAATTTCAAAAAGTTATATATCACTTTATTAAATAAACGTAGAGATATATCAGTTTGAAATTGATGCATAACAACGGATATTCAAAACCAAATATTTGCCGTCAGGCAAAACCCTATGTGATTTCCTCAAATATCACCAATTACAATGAATTCCGATATAAGGAGGATGTAATCACCTAATTCCCAATAACTTACTCCCACTCACCATCTGTAAAACCATACTGATGTGAGAATCAGACCTGGTAAATACATACCCTGGAATAAGGATCTAATTGGGAAATCAGTTTTCAATTAACAACGCATAGTGAAACTGAAACATGAAAATATTTCGAAGGGGTAGCCGGGTATTCCTAGTAATGCCTTTTCCATTATCCAAATTCTTGACTGTAACCATATATTTCTTTTCTGAAGGGTTACCCTAGTGCCCCGGCCAACTTCCGTGGCCAAATGCCGAACAAAAATTTTAAGACGATCAAAACTTTGGCACTAGAATAAAACCTAACCCGGATCTTTACCATAAACCTAGTTAGCTTATTGAGTTCTACCTACTATGAAAGAAGATATACCAAACGAATCGAGTCCTTCGGTCTTCTCTCCTCTTCATGTGCTCCAAGTGGCCTCCTTGAACTCTCTAGATCTCCATTTCTAGCTCCATCAGTCTTCCGGGATCGGGCATGTTCTACGGCCTTCTTTTGTCGTAGATGATCCACCCGGGGAGTATGATCCATGGCTCTAGCTCTTTGCTATATGTCAAAAGAGCAACTAGAGAACTTGGGATGCTAGTCCAAGTGGTCTAGGATGTAGTTTTGGATGTCTATGTGTTTGCTATCTCTTTTCTAACCTCTTCACTTGTTTCTCAACATATGAGAATGTTAATGAAGAGGAAGAAGATGAAGATGGAGGAAAGCAAGAGGAGGGAGGAGCTTTGAGAGAAAATGGAGCTCAAGAATAAAATGATCAAGCTTGAGAGAGAAAATAACACACAAAGGTTTTGTATGCTATTTTCTTTCATTAAACAATAGCGACCATGCTTCAATAGTAAACCCAAAATGAATTATAAATTCATTTACTCACTATTGAAGCATGGTCACCTCCATTCCTCCCTCACCTCTCACTTTACACCTCATTTCCATTTATCAAATAAATGGAAAATCCAAAATGAGGTGGCCACCTTCTAGAAGGAAAACTGTAATAAATACGGATTTCCGTCTACAGTACATATATATCGGCAATCAGATAAAAATCCGAACGCCCAAAGTGATAGAATAACACGAAGAACGTAATACTAGAATATATATATAGAAATACATATACGTAAATTATTAAATCAATACCTGATTTAATAATCCGGCTCAAACCCGAGCCGGCTAGTATTACCAACTGTCCGATCGAAAATCCGAGTACAAAGTACATCAATCGATCGAACCCTGCACGTATCCAATATGGCTACTACATCATTTCGCCTGAATCAGGGAAACCCTCTGTGTGGGACTCTAAAGACTCGACAGTACTCTGGCAGTGGGTTTAACCATAAGCACGTCAGCGGAACTGGCTGTACGTAACGGCTACCCAGGTACCAGTCGAAAAGAAGGCCGATGAGCAAACTTATCCGGATCTCCTACTGAGCCTATCCGTGACAATATCCGTACAGTCCGGTCTCTTCGTCAAAGAGTATCGCATACCGGGTCTAGGAGATGGTGAACGTCAGACCCTAATAACCTGATAAGTCGTGCCGATGTGGCTCAGAACCAATTTGGGAAACTATTGATCAACCTATCAGTAAATCCGAAGTGCCTTGGCCAAGGTCTTATGGTCCTGACCAATCGAATCACAGTGCAATATCGACTCCCTATACCGGGAGAGACGAATCCCCGACAATCGCTCACTGCCTCCATGTGGCTCGGGACTGAACCCAACCAAAACCTGTTTGCACGACTCAGTAGAGCCGTGGTAGGGTAGTTATCAAAGTTCAGTGGGAACTCACTTGAGACAAATGCCGATCTCAGGTCCAAAGACTAACCTGTACGCATGTCACCTGAGAACTTCCATATGACGATAGGTATAGTACCATATGGAAGTTCTCGGCGAGTCCGTCCAGTGTACTCACACCCAGTGAGCACCTGTATACTATCTTAGGTGCATCAGACCAATGGATGCGGGACCAACTATCCCCCGACGGGGTTAGAAACGTACACACCAGTCTACTCTGGAGTATCAGTGCCCAGTCTCGATACTCACGCGACTAGGGACCATTTAAGGATGTTCTTATAGACTACCCTGCTCCCACAAGTATGATCGCCATCACAACGCAGGTAGTCAAGCAAGATCCTAGGGGCTTTATCAACATGTAACCGCAATATGTCATAACGAGTATGACATATGCCACGTTAAGATAAAGACAAACCACAATAGTATATTACCGTATAGAGTCTTTATCAATATGTGCAAACCATATATAACAACAATACAAATAAATACACATATCCCGATAAAGATAAGTCAAATACTATGCTATAAAACTGAGCAAAATTGTTCTGTACATACATATCCCCAGTATCCTATATCTATACATATACAATACTGGCCTCTAGGGCATATACATCCAACAATCTCCCACTTGCACTAAAGGCCAGTGATTGGCGTACCGAATACCCAACATCTGCTCTAAGGCTAGCTGCTGGAGTACCGTATACCCAACATCCTAAAAAGTCGCTCGAACTGTGCTTGAGGGAGGGCCTTTGTGAATGGATCCGCCGTGTTGTCTTTCGTATCCACTCTCCGGACCTCGATCTCCTGGCGATCTACGATCTCCTTGATCAGGTGATACCGCTTTAAGATGTGCTTGGATTTCTGATGGGACCGTGGTTCCTTCGCTAAAGCTATAACCCCATTGTTATCACAATACACAGGAATCGGATCAACAATGGACGGAACTATCTGAAGTTCAGCTATGAACTTCTTCATCCAGACCGCTTCTTTTGTGGCATCGCTTGCAGCAATGTATTCAGCCTCCATCGTCGTGTCTGCGACGGTATCATGTTTGGAACTCTTCCAACATACTGCCCCTCCGTTGAGGGTAAACACAAAACCCGAGACAGACTTACTGTCATCCTTGTCACTCTGGAAGCTTGAGTCGGTAAAGGACTCGACCCTGAGGTCTCCATTACCATAAACCAGGAACATCTCCTTAATCCTTCTCAGGTACTTGAGAATGTTCTTTACTGCTGTCCAGTGGTTCTCACCCGGGTCTGACTGATACCGGCTCACCACGCTTAGCGCGTAAGCTACATCTGGTCTTGTACATAGCATCACATACATTATAGATCCTACCGCCGAAGCGTAGGCTATAGTGCTCATGCGAACCCTTTCCTCATCAGCCTTGGGAGACATCTCCTTGGAGAGGGTGATTCCGTGCAATGCGGGTATGTTACCGCCCTTGGAATCTTCCATACTAAATCTCTTTAGTACGGTCTCTATGTACCTAGACTGCGAAAGTTCCAGTAATCTCTTAGATCTATCTCTGTAGATCTTGATCCCCAGAATGTACGAGGCATCACCAAGGTCTTTCATAGAGAATCTTTGTGATAAGAATAGCTTGACTGATTGTAGCATCGGAATTTCATTTCCTATCAAAAGAATGTCGTCCACGTACAAGACAAGGAACATGACAGTTCGTCCTACAATCTTCTTATAAATACAAGGCTCATCCTTGTTTTTGATGAAGTCAAAGTCCTTGACTGTCTCATCAAAACAGATGTTCCAGCTCCGCGATGCTTGCTTTAATCCATAAATGGATTTAAGCGGCTTGCACACCTTTCCGCTGCTCCCACTGTCTAAAAAACCTTCTGGCTGATCCATATAAACGCACTCTTCTAAACTTCCGTTTAGAAAAGCTGTTTTTATATCCATCTGCCAGATTTCATAGTCATGGAAAGCAGCAATGGCAAGCAGGATCCTAATGGATTTGAGCATAGCCACTGGAGAAAAGGTTTCGTCATAGTCCACTCCTGGTCTTTGGCGAAAACCTTTTGCAACGAGTCTAGCCTTATAGGTTTCCACCTGCCCATCTACACCAAGTTTCTTCTTGTAGATCCATTTGCATCCAACGGGTTTTACCCCAGGTGGAGCAACTTCCAGGGTCCACACTTTATTGGTGTACATGGACTCCATTTCAGATTGCATAGCATCCATCCACTTATCAGAGTCCCTACTGATAATGGCCTGTCTGAAACTAGTAGGATCATCTTCTTCCAAGATGCAATCCTCTCGATCCCCATCTATGAGAAAACCGTAGTATCTCTCGGGCGGATGAGAAATCCTACTAGATCTGCGGAGTGGCTGAGGTTCGTCCGGGGTTATTGAATCCTGAGGTTCCACCAAATCTTCAGTTGCAGTTTGTCCCTCTGGAATTTCTTCCAGCTCTACCGTGCTCCCACTAATTTCTTTTGCAAGAAACTGCCACTCTAAAAAGGTGGCGTGCTGAGCAACAAACACCTTCTATTCCTCGGTGTGGTAGAACAGATATCCATTTGAATGCATGGGATATCCTACAAACTTACATAGAACTGACTGTGCCTTAAGTTTGTCCGAATTTTGGATTTTCACATAGACCGGACAACCCCATATCTTAACCCTTTTAAGACATGGTTTCTTTCCACTCCATATTTCATATGGAGTTTTAGGCACAGATTTGGATGGGACTTGATTCAATAGGTATGCTGTTGTCTCGAGAGAAAATCCCCAGAATGAAAGAGGTAACTTAGCATTACTCATCATGGAGCGAACCATATGCAATAGGGTACGATTCCTCCGCTCCGACACACCGTTGTGCTGTGGAGTATACAGAGGAGTAAGCTGAGAGAGAATACCATTCTCTTTTAGAAAGTCCCTGAATTCCGTACTTAAGTACTCCCCCCTCTATCAGATCAGAGGATCTTAATACTTTTTCCAATTCGGTTCTCTACTTCCTTTCTGAATTCTTTGAATTTCTCAAAAGCTTCAGATTTGTGTTTCATGAGATACATATATCCAAACCTAGAGAGATCGTCGGTGAATGTGATGAAGTACGAGAACCCACCCCTTGCATGTATAGACATCGGACCACATACATCACTATGTATGAGTCCCAAGAGCTCTTCTGCTCTTTCTCCATGCCCGGTGAACGGAGATTTGGTCATCTTTCCTTTGAGACAAGACCGACAAGTTTCATAAGATGAAAATTCGAACGTATTCAAGAGTCCATCTTTATGCAACTTACTTAGTATTTTCTCTCCGATATGACCAAGTCTACAATGCCACAAGTAGGATTTGTTCGTATCTGAACTCTTCCTCTTGCGTGTGTTTTGTACATTGAGAACTGTGTTTTGATTGAGAACATAAATACCATTACACAGTGTACCTTCTGCAACCAATACCTTATCAAGGTAAATGTTCATGATATTTCTATCAAGAACAAAGTTATATCCATCTTTATTAAGTAAAAAAACTGATATGATGTTGCATAACATGGAAGGTACATAGTAGCAATTTTTCAAAATCATAGTATTGCCATTTGGCAACACTAGGTGATATTCACCGACGGCCGCAGCATTAACTTGTGCTCCGTTCCCTACTCTAAGGGACATATCACCAGGTCCAACTATCCTACTTTTTCTCAGTCGCTGCAATAAATTGCAGATATGAGATCCTGATCCGGTATCAAGTATCCAGGAGGTAGGACTGACCAAAAAACAGTTCTCAATAACAAGAACACCTGAAGAAGACGCAATAGTGTGTTTCTTCTTCGATGGGGTTATGAAGGAATTCAAACTTTTCTCTTTCCATTGCTCATACTTATGACAGTTGTCGTAAGTTAGAGCCGAACCGACGTTCCCCAGCCCCGAATAAGAATTCGGATCGGTCAAGCGATACATTTTATTTTCTTGATTAGGGCGTGAAATGGTTGCTACCTGGAGAGAGAGAGGAAAAACACTCAGCATGCGCTCTTGCAAGATTAGATTGGTTTATTAATTTATCTAACCAGGATGGCTCCCACTATTTCCTCAAATTCTTCTTCAAACCCTAAAAGAAGAACTAGTCATGATTAATCACACGTCACAATACTTGCTTAACCTTTCAGCCAGGCTGGTGTTGGTACTTCGAGGGAGGTTTTCCAACGCTTTCACGAAGTTCCTTAATTACATAACCTCTTTTCCCAGGAGGCGTAGCCCCGCTAACACCTTTCTAGACACCTACTTGGCTTATAGCATTGATTGTTAAGTGAAGAAATCTCCCGAGAGTAATCCTACTCATCAGTGGGATCAGGATCCAACTATCAATGTGTGATGCACTAGATGGAATCTACTCTAGCCACCACACTTCAGAAGGTATGCTAAATCTGCAAGTTTCCTGTATATTTGAAACTCCCGATGTGGTTTTTGCCCCAAGTGGCTTCATGACCTTGACAGAGGTCAACATATCATAAGTCGCAAGTCAAGTTCAACCCGTCATTGTCCTGGATTAATTTAGACCTACCCACACAAGCCCTTGAAAGAGGTCAAAATGACCGTGCGACTATCCTAAATAATCGCATATCTATGCAACAAACATGCATTACTTAGCTACCATTCACTATGCCTTGACAGAGGTCAACATACACAGCATGAATACTAAGCAATACTTGTAAGAAATGACGGAGGGCTACGGCTGGGTTTTTGGCGAAAAACCCGTTAACGTATTGAACTTGATATCGTTGAAGGAACCTGAGTAGTTTTGTAAATATATAGTGGCGAAAACCCTTGCTAAAGAGGTCACTCCCTGTGAAGGGATCTCGGCTCTTTCCTCGTCGAATGAGGTGCAGGATATTCCAAACTGAATACCACGATGCAAAGCAAAAATAGTCGACTATATTTAAGTTATTACGTTGACGCAAAATTTTACTCAAGGGGTCACTCCCAGTGAAGGGATCTCGGTCCTTGCCTTATCGAATGAGGTGCTGGATATTCCAAACTGAATACCACTGTGCAAAGCAAAAGAGAACGTCTGTAATGTCAGTTTTGTAAAGCTTGGTTCCAACAACATCTTTTAGGTTTATTATTTTGCATTATTCAAAATTAATGCGTTCCCATCAATTTGTAACCTATCACACCAGAAAAGAACGAAAATAAAATGTACGTATATGCCATCCGCATTCGCCACGGGGCCCCGTCATCACCCGTTAGGTTACTTAACTATCGACAGAGCGGAGGCTGGACTAGCGCGGGTGCAAAACATATACAACATCTACTAGTATATATATAAGTATATATAACATTCGTCCCAGGCATGATAATAAACAACATCACAGATAACAATATAGAATGGTGGATAATTTTGGAGCCCCGGGTTTCATTTGAGCCGCAAATAAAACCCAACATTCCCGGTCGTGTGGATAGCCTGTGCAATGAAAACCTGTACCCCCTATGAGTGTGGCGAATAGCCCGCCAGTTCTAGAATGAAGCCCCCTCCGTCTCAGCGCCATAAGATGCGGACTTGTTGCCATCAAGAACCCGGCTATTCGTGCACCCCACCGCGGGGTAATCCTAATACAGAAAATGAAAATAATATATATAAGCGGTGACATCGACTTCAACCCGGTCGTGCCCTAAAATAATATACAACCCGGCAAAGACGGCAGTCCACATGTCGGACGCTCGCCCCGCAATAACAAATGTACAAATGAATTATAAACTGTATTTCTAACATTGCACCACATGCTATCCACCACGACAATCCAACCACAATCACAGCACAACCACAAAATATCAACGCGAATGTCACGTTTGCAAAACCCGTCTAAAAGAACATATAGCGATTAGACGAGTTTTACCGATCGAGTGACATTCCCGGTCGCAGATAAAAGTGAATGAACTGTAAACTATTAAACAGTGTTAAATATAACGAATTCGAAACACCACAAGTTGCCTCAAACTGAAATCTACAGAGAATCAAATTTGGGCAAAAAATAAACAACACCAGGAAACTAAACTCCCAGAGATAAGCACCCAGAGCCAAAAAAAATGTGCACACACCCCCAAAAAAACCGTGGAGGCCGGAAAAATAGCCTATGTGGCCGGCCATGGGTTGTCCAAATTGACTCGTTTTGGTTCTAGGTACATCTCATAGGGTAAAGACCACTGTGCACTTGTTTAAAAAATTTTCAGAGACTTTTTCAAAATCAACAGAAACTGCAGATAATGGATTTGGTTTCGCGTAGTTGTTTCGATTTCGTTGTTTTAACGTTGCTTAAACTTGCTAACCTAGGGTTTATGGAATTAAAACTTTTGCACTAGAATAAAACCTAACCCGGATCTTTACCATAAACCTAGTTAACTTATTGAGTTCTACCTACTATGAAAGAAGATATACTAAACGAATCGAGTCCTTCGGTCTTCTCTCCTCGTCATGTGCTCCAAGTGGCCTCCTTAAACTTGCTAGATCTCCATTTCCGGCTCCATTAGTCCTCCAGGATCGAGCTTGTTCTCCGGCCTCCTTTTGTCGTAGATGATCCACCCGGGGAGTATGATCCATGGCTCTAGCTCTTTGGTATATGTCAAAAGAGCAACTATAGAACTTGGGTTGCTAGTTAAAGTGGTCTAGGATGTAGTTTTGGATGTCTATGTGTTTGCTATCTCTTTTCTAATCTCTTCACTTGTTTCTCAACACATGAGAATGTTAGTGAAGAGGAAGAAGATGAAGATGGAGGAAAGCAAGAGGAGGGAGGAGCTTTGAGACAAAATGGAGCTTAAGAATAAAATGATCAAGCATGAGAGAGAAAATAACACACAAAGGTTTTGTTTGCTATTTTCTTTCATTAAACAATAGCAACCTTGCTTCAATAGTAAACCCAAAATGAATTATAAATTCATTTACTCACTATTGAAGCATGGTCACCTCCATTCCTCCCTCACCTCTCACTTTACACCTCATTTCCATTTATCAAATAAATGGAAAATCCAAAATGAGGTGGCCACCTTCTAGAAGGAAAACTGTAATAAATACGGATTTCCGTCTACAGTACATATATACCGGCAATCAGATAAAAATCCGAACGCCCAAAGAGATAGAATAACACGAAGAACATAATACTAGAATATATATATCGAAATACATATATGTAAATTATTAAATCAATACCTGATTTAATAATCCGGCTCAAACCCGAGCCGGCTAGTATTACCAACTGTCTGATCGAAAATCCGAGTACAAAGTACATCAATCGATCGAACCCTGCACGTATCCAATACGGCTACTACATCATTTCGCCTGAATCAGGGAAACCCTCTGTGTGGGACACTAAAGACTCGACAGTACTCTGGCAGTGGGTTTAACCACAAGCACGTCAGCGGCACTGGCTGTACGTAACGGCTATCCAGGTACCTGTCGAAAAGAAGGCCGATGAGCAAACTCATCCGGATCTCCTACAGAGCTTATCCATGACAATATCCGTACAGTCCGATCTCTTCGTCAAAGAGTATCGCATACCGGGTCTAGGGGATGGTGAACGTCAGACCTTAATAACCTGATAAGTCATGCTGATGTGGCTGATTTAAAGGGTTTTTATAGATCAAAAATAATATGTTACCGCAATCAAGAACGGCATCGCTTGGTAGCTAGCCGGTGAATACGGGTCGGTCCACAGGGATGGTGTTAATTTCCTAAATGTTCTTACGAGCTAATTCCAAATGGTGTTGGATCTTTTATCACAAAAAACTAATTTGAGATATGCTAGGATTAGGAAACTTGCTAGGATTAGGTTTAGGTAAAGTTTGGTAAAATAAAGATCTCCACCTCTTTCAATGCCCTAAACTAGATATCTTTTTAGGAGTTATGGTAATTATTAATAAAGGGGATTAGGATGATCGGGAAGAAACTATGTTTCTTCCTCTAGATCCTTGTCCGTCCTTTCTTAATCCTTACCCTAACCTCCATGGAAAACATTCATATCCGGTCTTTTATACTACGGTATCACCGTTACCTCGTGGGTAGGGTGCCGTAGGGAGCGGAATATGAAAGTATGCATGGAGTCCTAATTGTTCATAAGTGATTGGCAAAGAAAGGGGTGAGAGATCTTCATCTCTCAAACCCTTCCCTATTCCTAACCCTAACAAGCGAGGAAACTACTCGCTCATTAAGGGATCTACAAAAGACATTATTTTTATGAGTTTTGATTTTAAGAGATTAATGATCTACTGCAGATTAATAAGAATTCTATTCTAGATTAAACTAAGGAAAATAAGAATTTATCTATCTAGGGCAGCAAATAAATCTAAGAACTAGGGCAGAAAATAAACCTACTTACAAATTGATTCTCTCCAAACTTCAAAAGAATTTTGAATTTTTATTGATGAAAAGAGGCATGAACTAATACAAGAATTTGGGTCTCTATTTATAGTACATAGAAAACCCTAGGTTTACAATTGCCGCATGTCTGCATTTACAAAAATACCCCTAGGAAGACTAGTCAGCGCCGCTTCAAATTTTGGTAAAAAATTTACCAACCTCGTGCACTACCCGGCCGCGGAACCGCGGCCACAGCCATGGTTTGGCCGCGGTTCCGCGGCCCAATTAGAGGATCATGTGCTGAAACTTTGTGTGCTGGTTCTGGGCTTTTTGTTCTTCCTACTTCTTTAGTACTTTTCTCAAATTGGCTTCTAAGTTTCTTCTAGATCTCCACAGTGAACAATTGCAGTGGACTTTTACCGTTGTTTCGAAATCTTGGACCTTGCGCTGCCTTTGTACTTTGTGAACTGATCTTTGTGTAGGCTTGATCAAGATCCTTCTATTTGTTGGTTGTAATCTCACTTTTGCATCGTCTTTTATCTTTTTCATTGTTTTTGCTTCAAGAACCTGTAACCTGTACTATGTACCAGACATGGGTCAAAAGCACCTGTTTATTTATAAAATGCATAAGAATGGGGAATGTAATAATGCAATATTATGATATGAACAAATACCCCCAAACTTATCTTTTGCTCGTCCTCGAGCAAACTTAGTTTTATTCTCGACAAAAACCTAACCTCGCTTTCGCAGGGAAACGCGATTGCACTGAGCTCGTGCAACAAGCCGTTAAACCTCTAGGTGTCCCTAGTAGGAGGAGCGTTGTCTCCTGAGGGTTTTCAGCGGATACTACCTACAAAATCCTATCAATTCAGCCCATTGACTTTTATTCTCCAATTAGGTTTTCCAACAAGGAATTCTATTATCTTCGACTCATAAATTATCCACCCATATTCTTCACGCTTCCTTATTATTTAACTTAAGATTATATATGTTTTGTAAACCTATTTAGCTTTTGGCATCTCTTAAGTTTTCCTTCTAGGGTTCTATCTCAACTTTAGGAATTTTTATCATCTTTACTAAAGATACAAGTCCTATTCTTCATTCCTATCCCTTATCTAAATCCCAATCACATACCCCTACGTGTGTGTATAAATCACCCATACACTTGGAAATTCAAATCAAGCAATCATACTCTTGTCCGTTGTCCAAAGCACTTCTTAATTGGTGACTTTTTAGATGAATTTCGCTCACACATCCTTCATGCGATCGTTAATACTTTTTGAGGTACCAACAACCGATTACAAAATGTGTAAGCACAATAAAGCGTAATTCTTAGTCTTGTAACACCTAAGGCTTTAGCAGTGACTCCTAAACCAGTTGGTCTAAGGCACTAGGTGATAAGGCACCCTCGCTAAATATTTTTTCATTAATGCAGCCATAAGTAATTACAAAAACCAGTGTTCATTTTTTTATTATCTCTTTATTCACACTTGAATTTTTATTTTATTTTTTCTTCGTACAAAGGACTTTAGACAAGAGCATTTCAAGGTCTCCTCTACTATTCCAAGTTTCAAGGTGCGTGTTTATGCAATTTGTAGGGTATATATTTTCAGAATTTAGACTTAAGCTAGGAATTATTTTTCAAACTTATACTTTAATAAAAACATCAATAATCTTCCCTTATTTTAACTTAGCCCAAGAAGTGAACTCAAAATTTGCCTATTTCTAAATAAACTATAAAGACATATACTTTCTACCGTTAAACTAAAAGAAAGGTTATTTTTACGGTTTTAATTTACTAAGTCTAAGATCTAGTTGTTCCTATCTAGTTAACCTTGTTGTCAAACTCAAGTCAATTAGGGCCAAAATTGAATACAGTAATTTTTATAATTTTTGAAATTTTCAATTTTTATGGGTTTTTCTTTTTCTATTTTTTTTTTCAAATTTTTCAAATTTTATGATTTTTATATAAGGATGCAAATGCAAAAATATACATATGAATGCTAAAGAAGAAAACTTACCGAGCATACCCCCAAACTTAAACTGGACAGTGTCCTCACTGTCAGGCTGCACCAAGTGGGTCCAAAATGTCGGCAATTTCCTGCTTATTATTTTTTTATTTTACAAATGATAAACACCCCCAAACTTATGTGAAATAAAGTTTTGGAAAAAAAATGATTAAAAATTTGGGGGTAAAAATGGAGGAAAATCAATCGATGTAAATCGGCTCCTGTAAAAACAGGAGCTCCTCCGATGGGTCCGCCGTAAGGAACGGTTTCAATCGATGTCCGTTTACTTTGAATAAAGTACCGTCCTCCGGATTTTCAAGCTCGACTGCACCGTGCGGATAAACGGTGCGAACTACAAATGGCCTTTTCCACCTAGAACGGAGCTTGCCGGGGTGATAATGTAACCGAGTGTCATAGAGTAAAACCTGTTGACCAGGTTTAAATGTTTTGCGCAGAAGGTGTTTATCGTGGAACACCTTGGTTCGGTTTTTAGCAATTAAGGCATTATCATAAGCCTCATCCCGCAGCTCTTCTAGTTTATTTAATTGCAACTTTCGATTGCTGCACGCATCTCCTAATGATAAATTCAACTCTTTGATTGCCCAGAATGCCTTATGCTCAATCTCTACTGGGAGGTGGCAAGCCTTCCCGTAAACAAGCCGGTATGGAGACATACCAAGATCGGTCTTGTATGCAGTACGGAAAGCCCATAGTGCATCGATCAGTTTGAGTGACCAATCTTTACGGTTTTTAAAAACCGTTTTCTCCAAGATTTGCTTGATTTGCCGATTCGAGACCTCGGCTTGCCCACATGTTTGGGGATGGTATGGCGTTGACAGCTTGTGGGTAATAGAATATTTGCGCATTAAGGACTCAAAAGTCCTATTGCAAAAGTGAGAACCATTATCACTGATTATCGCTCGAGGGTGCCCAAACCGAGAAAAGATATGTTCTTTAAGAAATCGAACGACAACCTTGTTGTCATTCATTCGGCTAGGCACAGTCTCGACCCACTTTGACACGTAGTCAACAGCCAAAAGAATATACACATTCCAAAAAGAATTAGGAAATGGTCCCATGAAGTCTATTCCCCAAACATCAAAAATATCCACAACAAAAATTGGTTGGAGCGGCATTTCATTTCTCCGTGATATCCGGACAAAGTGTTGGCACCGGGAGCAAGTCTTGCAGTATTCATATGCATCCTTAAAGAGTCGTGGCCAATAGAAACCACACTGCAAGATTTTCTCGGCTGTCTTCTTTTAGCCAAAGTGCCCACCACACGCTTGATCGTGGCAAAAAGACAACACACTCTTAAACTTGTTTTCCGGTACACACCGACGAATGATTTGGTCGGAACAGTATTTAAAAAGATAAGGTTCATCCCAGTAAAAATGCTTTACTTGGGAAAAGAATCGTAGTTTATCCTGTTTTGACCAATCTTTAGGTATGAAGCCGGTAGCTAAGTAGTTTACTATATCAGCGAACCATGGTTCGCAAGAAACGGTTAAGAGTTGTTGGATATAGTGCCCTCAGAGTCAATTATTGGATCACACGCACGTGATTGCAATGATTGAGGAGGACCTATGCCGGTAGGACAGTCTTACTCGAGATGATAGTATGCTATCTGGTTTATCTTTATCATCGTGTACTGCTTTAGGTGACCTTACGAGTCGCTATTACACGTTGATAGAGCCCCTAGGATTCTTGCTTGACTACCAGCAGTATGAGGGCGATCATACACGTGAGAGCTGGAGTCTATAAGCACATCCTTAAAAGGTCCCTAGTCGTGGGAGTTTCGAAACAGGGCATCGATACTCCAGAGTAGACTAGTGTATACAGTCGAGACCCTGACGAGGGGCGGTGGCCGGTCTCACAAGCCACTGGTGTCAGTTGGTTCACCTAAGATGTATACAGGTGCTCATTGGGTTATGAGTACACCGGACAGGACTCGCCGGGAGCCTGCTAGTTGGTATTATACCTGACATCAGATAGCAGTTTCCTGGTGACATGTGTACAGGTTAGTTCATCGACCTGAGATCGTCATTTGTCTCGTGTGAGTTCCCACTGTGCTTTGATTACTACCCTACCACGCTCAAAGGAGACATGCAAACAGGTTTTAGTTGGGTACAGTCCTGAGCCACATGGAGGCAGTGAGCGGATCTGCAGAGGTTCGTCTCTCCCGGTATTGGGGGTGAGGTCGCGCTGTGTCTAGGAGAGCCAGTACATGAAAAGTCCTTGGCCAAGGCAGGAGATTTACTGGTAGGTATTCCAGTAGTATCTCAGGGTGTTCTGGGATACACTCCGACACGACTTGTACCGCTATTGGGGGTCTGACTTTTACCAACCCCCTAGGCCCGCCATGCGATGCTCATAGACGAACGGACCAGACTGTATGGATATTGTCACTGACAGGCTCAGTAGGGTGTCAGGATGAGTTCGCTCATCGACGTCCTTTTTGGTCAATAGCTGGTGGCCCGTCACGTATGGCTGATATCTCTGACGTGCTAGTGGTTAAATCCACAGCCATAGTATTGACGAGTCTTTAGAGTCCACCACACACACAGTTACTCAGGTTTTGGGTGAAACGCTGTAGAGGCCGCATGGAGATATGGCAGGATTCGATCAGATACGTGCGGTATTGCACGGATCATGATCGGACGGATTTTACTAGCCGGCTTTGGTTTAAGCCGGATCCTAGTATTAGACAGTGTAGTTTTGTCTCTTTGCATTTGTGTTCAGTGGGAATACAAATGCGGGCATGTATATGAAGTAGCGGGGTTTTCCTGTAATTTATTACGGGATAAGTTTTCTGAAGTTGCCGGTTTGCATTCCGTTCCGGCCGGTTTTCCTTTGTTCCTTCGCGGCCGGACTTTTCGATGGAGGGGGTTATTTGCAGTTTGAAAATAACTTATTTGTGGAGGGGTTTCTTTCTTATGTATGGCTTCATGATTG
Organism: Agapanthus africanus; assembly: GCA_030015575.1. NCBI lineage: Eukaryota > Viridiplantae > Streptophyta > Magnoliopsida > Asparagales > Amaryllidaceae > Agapanthus > Agapanthus africanus. Next base: position 165,968,405 of record CM057349.1, read on the forward strand.
CTCCTTCATCATGAGATGCTTTTTGTGTCCATTCCTTGGCTTTTGTGTGATGGTGCTTTGATTAGATGAGAATAGAAATTGGTATGACCTTTTTCTACACTTATTCATTCCCTTTCTTCTCTTGTATTTTCTATTTCCTTTTTAATCCTCCACCATTTTGATGAGGGGCCGGCCAATATAGGTGAGGGGAAAGGGAGTTCATTTTGGTTGTGAGAAATATTAGACATCTCATTTTCATTCATGCAAGAAGAGAGTCCCTTCTCCAAAGTTCATTCTCCATTATTCTCTTCTCCTCCTCATCCATGGCAACTTCACTACCCCAAGAGACAATAGATTCTACACTTGCCTACAGCATCCCTTGGACGCGTCGGCTAGCCAACTTCGCGCCCGAGTTGCCTCGGTCTAGAGGTGGGAGCCCGTAAACGTACCCGGCTACGTGGTGCCCTTTCCGACGAGGAGGTGACGGACGGAGATTCCGCGAGAGATCGGAGTGGATACAAAGACCGAAGGACACGGATCGCTTGGTATATCTCTTCACCTATCTTTTTAGTTTGCTAGTAGCTAGGTTAATGGCCCGATCCGGGTTAAAAGCACGCGGTGGTGCTGGTTTGCTAGTTTGCAAAGTTTTTCGTTTCCGCATTCCGGCGTCGGATAGACGGCCGGGGTGCCGCCGCGGACTTACAAGAGTTGCTCATCGGGAAAAACATCTTTGATAGGAAGTTCAAGTGTAGGCGAAGAAGGAAGTCGTGACAGGTGATCGGCCACTATGTTTTCACATCCTCTTTTTTCCCTATGACAAGGTCAAACTCTTGTAGCAAGAGGATCCAACGTATTAGCCTCGATTTAGCATCCTTCTTCGCAAAAAGGTGGCGAAGAGCTGAGTGGTCCGTATACACAATAACTGGAGAGCCGATTAAATAAGGCCGGAATTTTTCAAGTGCAAACACAACTGCTAAAAACTCTTTTTCTGTTGTTGTGTAGTTTAGTTGGGCCTCATTTAATGTACGGCTAGCGTAATAAATCACGTGCGGCATCTTATTAATGTGCTGTCCAAGAACAGCACCAATGGCAAAATCTGATGCGTCGCACATAATTTCGAAGGGATGCGTCCAGTCTGGAGATGAAAGAATAGGCGCAAAAATGAGAGAGTGTTTCAATGACTTGAACGCTTCCATGCAAGTTGAGTCAAAATCAAATGTTGTGTCCTTGGCTAATAAGAGAGTCAAGGGTCTAGCAATCTTGCTAAAATCCTTGATGAACCGTCTATAAAAACCGGCGTGGCCAAGAAAAGCTCGGATGTCTTTGACGCATTTAGGAGGAGGAAGATTAGAAATGACCTCAATTTTGGCTTTATCAACCTCTATGCCGTTTTGCGAGATGACATGTCCCAAGACAATGCCTTCTCGTACCATAAAATGGCACTTCTCCCAATTTAAAGTTAGGTTCTTATCCCTACAGCGGGTAAGAACTGCGTCAAGGTGTAGCAAACACTCGTCGAAGGAGTCACCAAAAATGGAGAAATCATCCATAAAGATCTCCAAAAACTTTTCAACCATGTCTGAAAAGATCCTTATCATACACCGCTGAAATGTAGCGGGTGCATTGCATAACCCAAAGGGCATGCGACGATAAGCAAAAGTGCCAAAAGGACAAGTAATGTGGTCTTGTCTTGATCCTCTTTGGCTATGGGGACTTGGTTATAGCCGGAATAGCCATCTAAAAAGCAGTAGAACTCGTGCCCAGCCAATCGTTCTAGCATTTGGTCAATGAAAGGTAAAGGAAAGTGGTCTTTCCTTATCGCGGCATTGAGTTTTCTATAGTCGGTGCAAACTCTCCACCCAGTTTGGGTGTGAGTAGGAATTAACTCATTTGCCTCATTGGTAATGACCGTGATGCCCGATTTCTTTGGCACAACATGAATGGGGCTAACCCACTGGCTATCCGAGATAAGGTAAATGATACCACTATCAAGACATTTAACAATCTCCTTCTTGACAGCCTCCTTCATTATGAGGTTGAGGCGTCTTTGTGGATCCCTTACCGGCTTGGCATCATCCATCAAGTGTATATGATGCTCAACTATGAGGGGACTAATCCCCTTGATGTCCGCCATGGACTAGCCAAAAGCTTGCCGATTATTTTGTAAGACCATTAAAAGGGCCTTCTCTTGCTCAAGAGCTAGAGAGGACGATATGATAACGGGAAGGGTCGCATTATCACCTAGATAAGAATATTTAAGGTGCGACGGCAAAAGCTTTAGTTCGAGTTTAGGAGGTGAAACAATTGATGGTAACAATGGTGTAACTGTTTCAAACTCGAAGGATTCCATCAAAGGTTCAAATCGAATGTACGCAACCGAGTCGGATGGTTCAACTAACTCATCCGAAAAAGCAAAAGACTCAAACTCGGGTGTTGAGTCTTCAAAATCGTCTACAAAGGTGAAACACTCATAATCGTTGTCCGCCGTGAAAGCTGTGTCGGATTCTAGGAGGAACGCACTAGTGGCGTCAACACTGCTGTGATCAAACATAAAATTTTCGAACTCACAGTCCTCCTCCGCGATCTCATTGATCGAGCAAACATCAAGTACGCTAGAATTAGGCTCGGAAGGCTGATTTCCCAATTTAAAAATGTTGAGTTCAATTGTCATATTGCCGAAAGATAGATTCATTGAACCATTACGACAATTGATCACCGCATTAGAAGTCGCAAGGAATGGTCGACCAAGTATCACCGGAATTTGACTCCGGGGGTTAGTTACAGGTTGTGTATCCATAACAATAAAGTCAACGGGGAAAATGAAATCCCCTACTCTAATTAACACATCCTCCAACTCTCCCCTAGGATGGGTGATGGATCGGTCGGCCATTTGGAAAGTACAATGCGTGGGCTTAAGCTCTCCAACGCCTAATTGTTCGTACACAGAATAAGGTAGCAAATTGACACTAGCACCAAGATCTAATAGTGCTCTATTGATGTTCTTGTCCCCAATTGTTATCGAAATAGTAGGACAACCGGGGTCCTTGTGCTTTTGGGGTAAAGATTGGACAAGAGCATCGCTAACAGCACTAGCCACGAAAACTTTCTTTGGTACTTTTGACTTCCACTTTTTGGTACATAAGTCCTTTAAGATTTTGCATATGAAGGAACTTGTTGGATTGCATCCAAGAGAGAGATATTTATGCTAACCTATTTGAACAACTCTACAATCTTCTCCATTTGTGGAGTTGGTTTATTGGATCTCAACCTGTTTGGAAAAGGCACATTTTGAAAATTTGTTGAGTCCAATTTTTTCGGATCAGATTGTGGAGTTGGAACGGATCCCCGTGTAGATGTGTTCGTGTTGTGAGAAGTGGGTCCGTTCGAGCTAGAAGAAGTAGAGCCTTATGAAGGATGAAGAATAGGCCCTAACGAAGAAGAAGAAGAAGAAGAAGAAGAAGGTGAAGAAGATGAAGAAGGACCACCGGCAGGGGTGTCATTGTTAATACCCACATTATTTTGCAACACTCTTCCGGATCTCAACGTGGTCACAGCATTTACGTTATGATTCTGCTGTTCATATGCAACATATGCGTGACCGGGATTTGGCAGTGGTTGAGATGGAAGCTTTCCTTTTTCTCGTTCGCTCAACGCAGCATTGAGTTGTGCAATTTGTGCCTCGATAGATTTGATGCTTTAATCGTGTGAGGCACTGTTTTGCACCAAAGATTGAATAGAAGTCTCCAACCGTGCTGCGGATTGTGTAGATTGCTTTAGGAACGCATCTAGACTTCTTTCGAGCAAGTTAACCTTGTCATTATGAGGTTGAACAAAATTGTTTTGCGGGTAAGAATTGTTGGGCACAAAATTGTTCACTTGATTAGGGTAAGGTTGTTGTTGGAAAGGTTGCTGAAATTGAGTTTGTGGAGGTGCTTGTTGTTGTGGAGGAGGAGGCCTTTGAAAATTGTTGTTTCCTTGGAATTGTTGAGGTTGGTTCCAAGCGAAATTTGGGTGACTCCTCCAACCCGGATTGTATGTCGAAGAGTATGGATCGTTTCATTGTCGTTGCTGAAAGGCAGCATTGACTTGATCATGTCCTTGAGCAGATGGATTATAAGGACACTCTTCGGTGAGATGTGATGGATTCGAACAACAAGCACAAATAGTTCGTGGGGGCACAACAGGGGCAGGAGAAGGCGATGAGATTTTGGTCTCAATCGCTTCTAGCTTTTTCGTAAGTACGGCCATCTCGGCCTTCATAGCAATCGACATATCTAAGTGATGTATGCCTGCCCTAGACTGACCAATAGAAGAAGATGAGGTGGTCTTGGTGCTCTCCCACTGAATTGTTTGTTCACTAAGATCCTCGAGAAACTGCCACGCTTCCTCACTAGATTTGGTTAGAAAGTGACCTTGCCAAATGGTTTCTAGCAACTGCTTCGTTGCCGGGTTCAATCCCTCGTATAATGTTTGGCAAAGTTGCCAATTTTCGATTCCATGGTGAGGACATTGAACGAGTAGGTCTTTGAATCTTTCAAAACACTTCCAAAATGGTTCGGAAGGAAGCTGGGAAAATTGTATAATCTCATTACGTATTCTAGCAGTCTTGTGATGAGAATAGAACTTTTTTAAAAAAGCTTTCACAAACTCTTCCCAATTCTTAATTGAGTGCGACGCTGTGCTGTATAGCCACTTCTCGGCTAAGTCACATAAGGTGAAAGGAATGACCCTTAGCCTTATAGCATCGTCGGATAATTTGGTTGTTTTCATCATAGCGCAAACGTTTTGGAATTTGTTGATAAAGATATATGCATCTTTGGATTCCAATCCGTGAAACTTAGGCAGCATATTGATGAAGTGGGGTTTGTTCTCAAAATTGTCCCCATTTGCCGGTGGGAGGGAAAGACAAGTAGGTAGGGCGGTGCGGATTGGGTAGAAAAGATCCTGGAGCGCGACTCGTTGGGGCGCTTCAATAGGCGGGTGATTCGGGTTATTCGCACCTAACGGAGGTGGAATCAGTCCCGTCGGTAAGGTGTTGTTAGGATTATATCCCGACATACCTTCGGAAGAAGAATTTGAAGGTGAAAGTGAAGAAGTGGAATGGATTTCAACTTCGGAGTCGAAAGGTTCGTCGGTCGGTACCAACGAAACACGGACTAATCGGGCGCTAGTGTCCCTAGTCCAACCGGACATACACTAAAGAGGTAGTGTAGTAAAAAAAAAATGAAAGACAGAATGTGGAGGTAAGAAAACGTCAATGACAAGAAAGTGGTGTAAGTGAGTGCAAGGATTTCTTCAGCGACAAGTTGCAGGTTTTTGAAAAGATTTTGTCTTTTTTTTTATGTGGAGCTTTTTTTTGCAAAAAGAATTTTGATAAGAGACTTTGACACAAATCGAATCAACCACAAATGCACAATCGGGCCTAGATCTAGGGTCATCTAGGCCAACTAGACAGCTCCTAACTGTTCCAAAGGGCTAGAAATAGGACCTCAAACCGCCTCTTCACCGCCAATTGTGGCCAGGTAAGTGCCAAGTGAGTGGGAGGCTCTCCACTACAAGTAGTGGCCCTAATTAAGTAACCACTCGCCTTAGACACACTTGCTTAGACACCGCAAAATCAGGTTAGGATCAACGGCCGATGCCTACAACTAGTCCTCTGTCCTATTGAGCGCGATGTCCTTAGGGCTGAGTCTAGTATTTTTTAATTAAAGATTGGTCAATGCAAATGCCTTATGTGATTTCTGGGGTCCTGGGAAGGGTGATGAAAACCCCACCCAATCTGAATTGGTCTCAAGCCCCTTAAAGTCCGATTAAAGATATGCAAAACAGTAAATCACTTGCAATCAATTTTCTTTTAAGCGCGGCGCAAAGAATCCTTCAGAAAATCAATTATTGGAAGGGGGAAGATTTTTTAAGCGCAAAGAATCCTGCAGAAAATTTGACAAAAGATATATGGGGATTTGCAGAAGAGAGAAAAGGAAACAAACAGAGGAAATTTCGCGCACTGAAATGCCAGAGGGACCGCGGATCTGCGGTGGGAGACGTCTGTGGCGGCGGAAGGGCGGCACGGTGGTGGGTTCAGGTCTCTGGAAAAATTCTGTTGTTCTGTTGTTGAAGTCTCCTTCTGTTCTGATCTCCCGTTTTCTGTTTCGTACTCTGTATTTTCCAGATCCGTCAATCCTGCAAAGATTCACGCAAGAAACCCTTCAAACAACAAAAGATGATAAAATTTTTATATTTTAGATTTTTATGATTTTTTTATATTAGATTAACCCGAAATTACAAAAAGGAAATTTTTACGCCATCCCCGGCAACGGCGCCATTTGATTTAAAGGGTTTTTATAGATCAAAAATAATATGTTACCGCAATCAAGAACGGCGTCGCTTGGTACCTAGCCGGTGAATACGGGTCGGTCCACAGGGATGGTGTTAATTTCCTAAATGTTCTTATGAGCTAATTCCAAATGGTGTTGGATCTTTTATCAAAAAAACTAATTTGAGTTATACTAGGATTAGGAAACTTGCTAGGATTAGGTTTAGATAAAGTTTGGTAAAATAAAGATCTCCACCTCTTTCAATGCCCTAAATTAGATATCTTTTTAGGAGTTATGGTAATTATTAATAAAGGGGATTAGGATGATCGGGAAGAAACTATGTTTCTTCCTCTAGATCCTTGTCCGTCCTTTCTTAATTCTTACCCTAACCTCCATGGAAAACATTCATATCCGGTCTTTTATACTACGGTATCACCGTTACCTCGTGGGTAGGGTGCCGTAGGTAGCGGAATATGAAAGTATGCATGGAGTCCTAATTGTTCATAAGTGATTGGCAAAGAAAGGGGTGAGAGATCTTCATCTCTCAAACCCTTCCCTATTCCTAACCCTAACAAGCGAGGAAACTACTCGCTCATTAAGGGATCTACAAAAGACATTATTTTTATGAGTTTTGATTTTAAGAGATTAATGATCTACTGCAGATTAATAAAAATTCTATTCTTGATTAAACTAAGGAAAATAAGAATTTATCTATCTAGGGCAGAAAATAAATCTAAGAACTAGGGCAGAAAATAAACCTACTTACAAATTGATGCTCTCCAAACTTCAAAAGAATTCTGAATTTTTATTGATGAAAAGAGGCATGAACTAATACAAGAATTTGGGTCTCTATTTATAGGACATAGAAAACCCTAGGTTTACAATTGCCGCATGTCTGCATTTACAAAAATACCCCTAGGAAGACTAGTCAGTGCCGCCTCAAATTTTGGTAAAAAATTTACCAACCCCGTGCACTACCCGGCCGCGGAACCGCAGCCGCAGCCATGGTTTGGCCGCGGTTCCACGGCCCAATTAGAGGATCATGTGCTGAAACTTTGTGTGCTGGTTCTGGGCTTTTTGTTCTTCCTACTTCTTTAGTACTTTTCTGAAATTGGCTTCTATGTTTCTTCCAGATCTCCATAGTGAACAATTGCAGTGCACTTTTATCGTTGCTTCGAAATCTTGGACCTTGTGCTGCCTTTGTACTTTGTGAACTGATCTTTGTGTAGGCTTGATCAAGATCCTTCTATTTGTTGGTTGTAATCTCACTTTTGCATCGTCCTTTATCTTTTTCACTGTTTTTGCTTCAAGAACCTGTAACCTGTACTATGTAGCAGACATGGGTCAAAAGCACCTGTTTTTTGTAAAATGCATAAGAATGGGGAATGTAATAATGCAATATTATGATATGAACAGTGGCTCAGGACCAATTCGGGAAACTACTGATCAACCTATCAGTAAATCCCAAGTGCCTTGGCCAAGGTCTTATGGTCCTGACCAATCGAATCACAGTGCGATATCGACTCCCTATACCGGGAGAGATGAATCGCCGACAATCGCTCACTGCCTCCATGTGGCTCAGGACCGAACCCAACCAAAACCTGTTTGCATGACTCAGTAGAGCCTTGGTAGGGTAGTGATCAAAGTTCAGTGGGAACTCACATGAGACAAATGCCGATCTCGGGTCCAAAGACTAACCTGTACACATGTCAGCTGAGAACTTCCATCTAACGATAGGTATAGTACCACATGGAAGTTCTCGGCGTGTCCGTCCAGTGTACTCACACCCAGTGAGCACCTGTATACGATCTTAGGTGCATCAGACCAATGGCTGCGGGACCAACCATCCCCCGACAGGGTTAGAAACGTACACACCAGTCTACTCTGGAGTATCAGTGCCCAGTCTCGATACTCACACGACTAGGGACCATTTAAGGATGTGCTTATGGACTACCCTGCTCCCATAAGTATGATCGCCATCACAACGCAGGTAGTCAAGCAATATCCTAGGGGCTTTATCAATATGTAACCGCAATATGTAATAACGAGTATGATATATGTCACGTTAAGATAAAGACAAACCACAATAGTATATTACCGTATCGATTCTTTATCAATATGTGCAAACCAGATATAACAACAATACAAATAAATACACATATCCCGATAAAGACAAGTCAAATAATATACTATAAAACTAAGCAAAATTGTTCTGTACATACATATCCCTAGTATCCTATATGTATACATATACAATACTGGCCTCTAGGGCATATACATCCAACATTTTCCATCTCTCCGAATCCCTTTATTTGTCTTTACTCATTATCTTCTGTACACCATCTTTAGGCTAAATGGTTTTCTTCCTTCCCTACCGTTCGGCACCAGCCTATGGTTTGGAAGAAGACTATCCAATAAGCGTAATAGGCGTACTCTCCTAATCCTAGGAGCACTCGCAGCCTGAGAGAAGGTAAAGATAAAAGACAACTGAATAAACATTATTCTATTTCTCCAGAACCAGAATCCATCCTCGAGCTGGAACAAGTTCCTTCGAGTTCGTATGTAACTATACGATGGATTATCCAATAACTGTGGATCTTCGTAGTGATATGGGGTGTTCTGGAGAAATTCAAAGGTGAAATAGGAGTGGCGATGAAATATGTGGTTTGGTCGTGAATGATAGCGGTTGCAACTTACTTTGCCCTCTTTCTGATCCCTTTATTTGTTTTTACTTTTTACCTCATGTACACCACACTTAGGCTAATTGGTTTTCTTCCTTCCCCACCTTTCGGCATCTACCTATGGTTTGTAAGAAGACTATCCAATAAGCACAATAGGTGTACTATCTCCTAATCCTAGGAGCCCTCACAACCTGAGAGAAGGTAAAAGGAAAAGACAACTGAATAGTCCTATTCAATTTCTCCTGAACCGGAAACCATCCTCGAATCTGAAACAAGTTTCTTTGAGTTCGTATGTAACTATACGATGGTCATATCCAATAACTGTGGATCTTCGTAGTGATACGGAATGTTCCGGAGAAAAGCAAAGGGTAAAAGTAGGAGTGGCAATGAGGTATGCAACTCAGACAATCCAAAAGTCAATGTGTTTTAAGAAGGTTCGATTAACTTGGTTACTGAGTTATAGTCTAAGGTCGGGCCATGGTCGTTGCCAAAGAGAGATAGAAAAGAAACACTCAGCGTGCACTCTAACCTAGATAAGAATGGTCAATCATTTATCTAATCAAGATGTCTCCCACTGTATCCTCAAATTCTCCTCCAAACATGAAAGAAGAATTAGTCGGGATCACCCGAGGAGTAAACTAACTCATCAGTGGGTATCGGGATCCAACTATCATCGCATGATAACTTGATGGAATCCACTCACGTTATCACACTCCAGAAGGTATGCGCATGCCTGGCAAGTTTCCTGTATGTTTGAAACTCCCGATGTGATTTCTACCCCATGCTCTTATGATCTTGACGAAGGCCAACATATCATAAGTCACATGTCAAGTTCTACCCATCATTATCCAGGTTAATTTGAACTCACCCGTACATACCCTTGACGAAGGCCAAAATAGTAGTACGACTGTCCCAAACCAATGCATCTATTTATGCAACAGAAAAGTAACAAATAGCTACCATACACTATGCCTTGACAAAGGCCAACATACATAGCATGAATACTAAGTGCTACCCGTCTGAAATGACGAAGGGCTACGAATGGTTTTTGGCGAAAAACCTTTAACGTAATGAACTTGATATCGTTGAAGGAACCGGATAGCTTTTTACAAATATATAGTGTCAAAACCTTTGCTAAAGAGGTCATTCCCGGTGAAGGGATCTCGGCTCTTTCCTCATCGAATGAGGTGCAGGATATTCCAACCGAATACCTCGATGCAAAGCAAAAAGGTAATCGACTATAGTGAAGGTATTACCCTAACGCAAACTTCTGCCCAAGGGGTCACTCCCGGTGAAGGGATCTCGGCCCTTGCCTCGTCGAATGAGGTGCTGGATATTCATAACCGAATACCGCTATGCAAAACAAAAGAAAATGTCCTTGTAATAACAGATTTTGAAAATTGTTCCAACAACATCGAATAGGTCTGTTTTCCTTGCATTGATCCGAATCAACGCAGTCCCATCAATTAATCACACCACAAAAGAACAAAAATATGATGTGCGTATATGCCATCCGCATTCGCCACTGGGTCCCGTCATCACTCGTTAGGTTACTTAACTAACGACAGAGCGGGGACTGGACTAGTGCAGGTGTAAAACATATGCAACATCTACTAGTATATATAACAATATATAATAATCGCTCCAGGCGTGATAAATGCAACATCATAGAAAAGCAATAAGCATCACAGAACAATACAGATAATCTGGGAGCCCCGGGTTTCCTTTGAGCCGCAAGTGAAACCCGACGTTCCCCTGGTCGTGTGGATAGCCTGTGAAATGAGAACCTAGACCCCTACGAGCGCGACAAGTTACCCGCCAAAATCAGAAGCGAGGCAGCCCCCTTCATCAACGTGAATGGGCCACCCAGCACTTCACGGAATTCGGTAACTTGAGCACCCCTCCTTGGGTCAACCTGTACCCCCTACGAGTGCAGCGAATAGCCTGCCAATTCTAGAGTGAGTCCCCCTCCTTCTCAACGCCATGAGATACGGACCCATTTCCCTCCAGAACCCGGCTATTCGTGCACTCCATCACGGGGTAATCCTAGTACAGAAAATGAAATATGTACAACGGTGACATCGACCTCAACCCAGTCGTGCCCCAAACAAATAATATAAAAACAGGCAGTGACGGCAGTCCACATGTCGGACGCTCGTCCCGCGATATCAAATGTACAAATAAAACTAAACTGCACTATCATTACAACCAATCTATCCACCATGACGAATCCACAACAACACAGCACAACACAGAACATCAACATGAATGTCACGTTCGCAAAATCGTCTAAAAGAGCTATAGCAATTAGACAAGTTGTACCGCTCTAATGACATTCACGGTCGCAGATAGAAATGCATGTACTGAAAACTTTAAACAATGTTAGAAATATCGACTTCGAAATAACCCCAAATGGCTCGAAACAACTAGATAAAACCATATCCAAACTAGGCTAAACTAGCAATACCTCTGAACCAACATTCCAGAGACAAGACGACAACCGTATACGAAGCCCAAACTCAAACCTTTGGCCGGCCTCCTCAGTTTTAGGAGCATTGTGCTCAGCCAAAATCAGGTGAAAATGGTTCGTGTTTGGGGTGCAGTCTAGTAGTCACTTAAGTAGTTTTATGCAGTTGCTTAAAAAGTTTTTGAAGACCAAATAAAATTCAACAGAAACTGGAATGCATCGAATGATATTTCAGAGTTGTTTCGGATTTGATAATTTAACATTGTCTAAACAACTAGTATGCGGTTAATAACCTGGCTCTGATACCATGTAAGGTTACGCCAGCGCCCCGGCCATCAATCCGTGGCTAAACGCGGAACAAAAACTTTTAAAACCCGGCGCTAACGGAACCCGACTCCCGGATCAAACCATTAACCCTATACTAGTTAACTGTAAAGTGTTTAGAGAGGTTATACCGATCGATCCGTGTCCTTCGGTCTTCAACCTCTGTCAAATCTCCTCGCGGCTGCCCTGAACAAGTTCGCTCTCCCGAACAAGTTCGCTCTCCGGTCTCCCTCGTCGAAGATGATCCACGTCGAGAATTCTTAATACGGGCTCCCGCTTCAAAACCGAAGCAACTCGGGCATCCAGTTTGCTAGCCTAGATGCACAAGATGAAGTAGAGAGAGTGTGTGATCATTTTGTCTCAAGACATTCATGGATTCTCAACTCATGAGAGGGTATGGATGGAGGTGAAGAAGAAGCCATAGGTGTAGCAAGTGTGAGATCAAGACTTGGCACAAGAAAATAGCAACCCAAGAAAAGAAGTGAAGTGGTTGCCTTCTTTTTTCTTCATGTGTTGTGTGGTGTTTGTGATGAGCAAGCAAAGAAAATTCATAGCACAAACTATCTCCATGCCCTCACAAATATCTCACAACAACAATAAAAAATAAACATGGCATAAGTAAACACACCATGAGTCACCAAATTGCACATGCAACATTCAATGCTCAAGGCCAAGACTTGAAATCACAATTTTCATCAAATAAACATTAATCCAAATGTTTAAAGCAAGAAAAAGAAATGGCATCTTCAAAAGTAATCTTGCAACGGATTACAAGAATACCCATCATCCGTATATACATACCCGTATCCGTATTCCGACTGAATATGAATACAACAAGACGAAATAATCCAACAATATAATATTAGGATCTGGCTTAAACCAAAGACCACTAGTATTATCTGTCCGATCATGATCCGTGCACAAAGTGCATGAATATGATCGAACCCTGCCATAAAACCATACGGCCTCTATAACGTTTCACCCGAACCAGGGAAACCCTCTGTGTGGGACTCTAAAGACTCGTCAATACGCTGGCAGTGGGTTTAACCACAAGCACGTCAGTGGCACTAGCTATACGTAACGGCTGCCCAGGTATTGAGAGAAAGGGTGGCCGACGAGTGAACTCATCCTGAAACCTTACTAAGCCTGGCAGTGACAATATCCGTACATTTCGGTCCGTTCGTCTATGAGTATCGCATATCGAGTCTAGAGGGGTGGATAAAGTCAGACCCCTAATAACGCGACATTTAGTGTCGTATGAAGCCTATCACCAACTGAGAAACTACCGATCCGAATCAGTAATTCTTGTCTACCCCGGCTGAGGATTTCTGGTGATGTCCACCCATGCACTCCGCGACATCAACCCCCAATATACCGGGAGAGACGATTCCCCTGACGATCCGCTCACTGCCTCCATGTGGCTCGGGACTGTACCCAACTAAAACCTGTTTGCACGACTCCTTTGAGCCGTGGTAGGGTAGTAATCAAAGCACAGTGGGAACTCACACGAGACAAATGATGATCTCAGGTCGATAGACTAACCTGTAAACATGTCACCTGGGAACTGCTATCTGACAATAGGTATAATACCAACTAGCATGTTCCTGGCGAGTCCGTCCAGTGTACTCATAACCCAATGAGCACCTGTATATATCTTAGATGAACCAACTGACACCAATGGCTTGTGAGACCGGACACCGCCCCTCGTCGGGGTCTCGATCCGTATACACTAGTCTACTCATGGAGTATCGATGCCCAATCTCAAAACTCCCATGACTAGGGACACTTTAAGGATGTGCTGATAGACCACCCAACTCTCATGTATATGATCGCCATCATACTGCTGGTAGTCAAGCAAGAATCCTATGGGCTCTATCAACATGTAATAGTGATCTGTAGTGTCACCTGAACTATGTACACGATGATAAAGAGAAACCAGATAGCATACTATCATCTCGAGTAAGACTGTTCTACCGGTATAGGTCCTCCCTCAATCATTGCAATCACGTGTCTGCGATCTAATAATTGACTTGAGGGCACTATAGCCAACAATACTATCATGTCGAGCAAGAAAGTCCACTCTATATATGCCCAAGCATCCACTATAATATACAATCATGTACAATAATGGCCTCTAGGGCATACATATAACTAACAATCTCACACTTGCACTAAGGCCAGTTGTTGTAGTATCTCATACCCAACATCCCAAAAAGTCTCTCAAATGGCATTCGTGAGTGGATCCGCCGTATTATTTTTCGTGTCAACTCTCCTGACCTCGATCTTCCGGAGATCAACTATGTCCCTGATCAGGTGATACTGCCTAAGAATATGTCTGGATCACTGATGGGACCAGGGTTCCTTGGCCAAAGCCACAACTCCATTGTTATCACAATACACAAGTATTGGATGTTCAATAGTAGGAACCTCACCAAGTTCATCTCATGAACTTCTTCATCCAGACAGCCTCTTTGGCAGCATCATTGGTAGCGATGTATTCAGCCTCCATCGTCGAGTCTGCTACGGTATCTAGATTGGAACTCATCCAACATACCGCCTCTCCATTGAGAGTGAAGAAAAAATCCGAGACCGACTTACTATCGTCCTTATCACTCTGGAAGCTCGAATTGGTAAAGGACCCCACCTGGAGTTCACTGTTACCATACACCAAGAATATTTCTTTAGTCCTTCTCAAGTACTTAAGAATGTTCTTCGTAGTTGTCCAGTGTTTCTCCCCAGGATGTAAGAGGCATCACCGAAATCCTTCATGGAGAACCTTTGTGATAAGAAGAGCTTGACCGGGTGTAGCATAGGAACATCGTTTCTGTAGGGTTCCGTAAGGCGGCAGCAAGGTTTCGGGAGGCATCGTCCATGCTGTTTTCAAATTTTTGCCGTACTAAAGAATCCTAACCCTAGAATCTTAACTAGATATTTAGACAATACAATATGTAAACAACTTTACATACAAAGTGAATAAGTAATACAACTTTTGTAGATCGGTCCTTCACTTCTAAAGCTCTGTGTAGTAGTCCCTTCGCTCCAAGTAGTGAACACCCAAACTCTAGTAAGGGTTCACATGAAGAAATGAACAAGCTTTTTCAAAGTCTTCGAGGTCGAAGATGATCTATGTCGAGGAGACTCAAGCTCATGATACCTCTTCACTAATGGTAGATTAGTGAAGCAAATACCCTAAACTAAATGGCTAATATAGTAGGGGATGATGAAGTAGGAATTGGGCTCACTTTAGATTTATTTTTCTCACAATATTTCCTCACTTTGAGAAAAGATAGCAAGCTTTCTCATGAGGAAGAAGAAGATGAAGTGGAGATGAGAATGAAACTCATGAGGTGAGAATAGCAACCATGGGTGAGTTAGTGTCATACACTAACTCATGTAGAGAATCATCCATGGCTAACAATAATGGTTAGGTTAATAAATATTTACAAGTAAAACAAAATTAGTGGACTTGGTCAATGGTTCCACGAGCTTCTACAAGCTTGAACCATGCGACTAATTTCCAACAAATTTTGATTAACTTTAAATAAATAAAACCTAACATTAACATAAGCATGGTGTGAGTCTCATACACCCATGTAGCATGTGGCTTCTAGCATGACACAAATTAATGTACATTAATATATATCACATATATACTATATGCACACAAGTGAGAAAAAGAAATGTTTAAGTGAGCTAATATTAGTTAATGTAATTCAATATATCACATATATAATTATACATTATATTATTAAATCAACACTTGATTTAATAATCCGGCTATATCACATACAACCGACTAATATCATATGTATCAACTTATCGAATCAACACTTGATCCGATAACCCGGCTATATCTCATATAACCGACCGATATCACATATCGCGAGAATAGAATACGGTATCACATACGCGTATTAATCTCGGTCCCACACATATCACATATGTGCTCCTATTTCGTTTCGCATGAACTAGGAAAGCTCTGTGTAGGACTCTAAAGACTCGTCAATACGCTGGCAGTAGGTGATGATCATATCAAACAATCACAAGCCGCAAGCGGTCTGCTAAACATAACGGCCACCCAGGTATTGAGCGATCAGAAGATCAACAAGCAAGCTTGCTCATACTCCTGCGAATCCAATCAGTAACACTACCGTACAGTCCGGTCTCTTCGTCAGATATGTCGCTTATCATAGCTTGGGGGTGGTATAACGTCAGACCCTAATATCCTGATAAGTCATGCCGATGCAAAGTCCATAATGGTTCGAGAAACTACTGATAATACTTACCAGTAAATCTCAGCAACCCTGGCCAGGGATTTCCTGTTATGGCCAATCGAGCATAGCGCAACATCAACCCCCAATACCGGAAGAGACGAATCCCCTCTTATCGCTCATTGCCTCTATGTGACTCGGGACTGTACCCAAAAACCACTGTTTTGCACGATCTCTTGAACATGATATGGTAGAAATCAAAGCACAGTGGGAATCACACAAGACTCTATGACGATCTCGGGTCGACAGACTAACCTGTACCAGTGTCACCAGAGAACTGCTATCTGACGATAGGTATAATACCATCTATGAGATCTCGGCGAGTCCGTCCAGTGTACCCAGTCTCCACTGAGCACCCGTATACCTTCTCTGATGTCAAACACCAATGGATGTTGGGCCATCCATCGCCCATCATATGGGTCGAGAAGCATATACGCTAGTCTACTCTGGAGTATCGATGCCCTGTCTCGATACTCCCACGACTAGGAATATTTGAAGGATGTACTTACCGACTACCCCGTCCCCACTAGTATGATCTGCATCATAATCCTGGTAGTCAAGAACTCATCCTAAGGGCTTTATCAACATGTAATAGAGAGACAATAAGTGTACATGTTAAGATAAAGTGCAACCGGATAGCATACTATCATGTCGAACAAGAAAGTCCTCCCTATATATGTTCAAGCATCCACTACAATATACATCACATGTACAGTAATGGCCTGTAGGGCATACGTATAACTAACAATCTCCCACTTGCACTAAGGCCATTTGTTGCAGTATCTCATACTGTAACGCGTTAGATTTCGGTTAGTGTTAGTTTAGACGTTAATGCGGGTTTACTGTAAAAAGTTTACCAATTCGGGTTCCTCACATTTTATAACATTTAATTAATAATTTATTATTATTTGTTATGGATATGCACGCACGTGTGCACGTTAATGTGAGGGTTTGTTTTGTGTTAATCTTGTTCTTAGAAACCATGACACTTAACCATTTATCTAATCCTTGCTTTAATCTAATAACCCTAATTCTAGATATTTCTTTTGGGTGAGAAGATATTTGTTTGGAGAGAAGAGGTGGCAATGGTGTGTGTGAAAGCATTAATGGTGAATTAATGCTAATGGTGCACTTACCCTCTCACCTCTTACACTCACCTCTCTCTTTCCCTTTATCTTTTCATTTTCTTTTCCCTCACACTCATTTCCTTCTCATTCTCTCATGCCCTAAGCTGAACACATTCATATTTCCATCATAAATTCATCAAATCCTTCACAAAACTCACATCTTTTCTTGGATTTGCCTCTTGAATGGGTTGGAGCTTGCAAAGCTTGGATCTTTGAGTTCTTTTGTGTAGGTAATGATCTCTATCTGTTCTTTATGTAGTTTTTATGTTGTGTAGAATTTTAGTTTCTGTTTAGATAGCGTAAAGTTAAGTTTATATGCAAATATCGTATTTTTAGTGTCGTTTGTGACATCTGTGATCTGCTGTGACCCAGAGAGTTTACTAGAAAACCAAACAATGTAGTTGTGTTGTACCTGAGACCATAGGACATCACCTCAAGCACGACCACCCTTGCTCGGACCATGGACGGCGACAAGGAGGGGATTTCCGGCGACCTCGTCTTGGGGAAAGAGTTGGGGTTTGGGTTTTTGTGGGTAGGTATCTGCAGTGGTTTAGGTGCATTTGATCTTGTTTGGTTGTTGAGTTTTCTCTGTATACAAAATCTGGAATCATCTAGGTAGTTTCTTGTGTTTCGTCTAAGCGCGATACGTTATACGACACGGATAGTGCACTTTGTATGATTTTGCTTTTGGGTTGGTTTCGTCATGTCGCTACGCACGTTAGCCACAATACGAACACTTTAGAGTATGTTTTGTGTTGTTCGTCGGTCAAATATAGTTTGTACGTGTTTTGGGTCTATTGCTAATATATATCTGTCATATCGTTTTATGTTACAGGTTCGCAGGCGGGGACTTCGGACGCTGCGACGAAGGGAAAACAGGTGGTTGGCTTTACTTAGCCGGGAGAGTTGGTGAGTAGATTTAACATCTGCAGGGGAATCGCCCGCATGACGTTATGCGTCTGGGCTAGTGATGACTTGACTTTGTCACATTTTCTATTTCATATATAGAGTTTGTGCATACCCTTATTGCTTAGTTATTTGTTGTGCTTGGACTAGTACCCTTAGGACACTACACATATTATTGACGGCTTATGTTGCACGAGCACTGATTGTATACCACACACACCGTCAATAATTGCCATGTTACGCACAACACACATACCTATATAATATTGTTTGGTTAGGGACATTGAGACATTGATTCATATTCCTTATCGCATATGACATATAGCATACCTGTATACCTACATGCTTACATATATGCCTTGACATGCTTATATGCTAGTTACCTGTATACCTATAGGGTATTGTACCATTAGAGATAGGTACATACACACATAATGACATAGCTACATGTATACCTTGCATACATATTTACACTTATACCCGGAGGGTATATTACATCATTACTGATAGGTAGATACCTATATCTTGCTATACCTTTATGTTTACACATATACATGGTTATAGCTACATGTTTACCTTACTTGACGTTATTTAGAATTGGAGAAATTAGAAACCGCATGATATTTCATATTAACTTTTTGCAATTAATTAGCGGCTTTTCCTTTATATGCTTACATTTCAGTTTTATGTTGCATATATTATATTCATGGATTTTTGCATTGAGATATGAATTTTTCATGATGTTTTCTGGATTTGAGGACCGTGGTAGTTTCATGAAATTATGCATTATTTAAAAAACCCGGTTTCTCTTGATATGATATTTCAGCATCCACCATGAGATTTATCGGTTCTGATATATACCCCATGCAAGGAGCGTCGTGGGTCGTATGAGGGTACATGGTTGGGCCCGGAGGTACCCCGGGGCAAGACGATTGATGGACCTTACTGATTGAGCCTGGCAGGGTAACCATACCATCCGGTGACATTACTAATGACTCGGCGGTTATCGTGGGGATACCGACGGGAGTCATGTGCGTATGGATAAGTCGAGAGGCGAGGGTCAGAGCTAGGCACTCGAGCTTTCGGTATAGCGTATGATATGTACTTATCAGGGTGACAGTCGTGGTGACAGCACCTGATAGATCAGCATTTTTGTGTCGATGCTTGACACATTGGATTCATGATATTTTTACTCCTAAGTATATATAACAGTGGAATGGGACGCTGTTATATATATATATATATATATATATATATATATATATATATATATATATTAGTGGAATGTGACTCTAATATATATGTATACATATCAATTCATATACATCAACATATTTATTCATGCAAATATACCTAGTATATAAGAGATTCACTTGATATTGGATTTAGGACATTTGAGATTTACTTGATTTTGTATATTCAGGATATATGAGATTTACTTGATATTGTACATTCAGGATTTGTGAGAATTATTTGATATGAGAGCCAATTTGGTGGTTGATTTGAGGAATTGGGATTTGGATTGTCTTGTTAGATTGTGATCCTACCACGATGTCAGAATTCTATGGAAATGACATGTTTCATTCCATACTTCACATTTATTGTTTATGCACTGCTTCATGTATTAGTAGTACCTAATAGAGTACCTTTCATGACTGTTGCATTTACATACTTATTTATATGCATTTCTTCTTGTGTTAGTTGTACCCGATAGCGTACCTTTCATGACTGTTGCATATATACATTGTCATATCATCGCTTCATGTATTAGTTTGTACCTGATAGAGTACCTTACATGATTATTGCAAACAGATTGTCATATTATTATTGCTTCATGTATTAGTTGTACCTGCTAGTGTACCTTTCATGACTATTGCATTCATATGACCTCTTAATATTATTAGTTGCATATGTTAGATTCGCGTTGTACGTGCATACTTGCGATTACTTGCATATGTTATTTACTATTCACGAGTTAGCAACTCACCCCTGTTGTGCCACAGTGTTTTGCAGGTTGTTCCCCAGAGTAGTTGAGGCAGGCTATTCATCTATCACATCATCTTTTGCTGCGGATACTGCATCGGCTCACAGTATGCAATTTTGCTTCGGTGGGTTTTGTGGTTATCCGATGTTGTTTTGTATATTCGTTGTATCCATGTACTCTCCATCTACTACTTTCATGTTTGACTTAGAGACTTGATGTGAGCACGATATTGTATATTATTTTGGGACTTGGAGGTCTTTTATGCAGTTTTACTTCTATCGTCTTTTATTTCTTCGCTACGGCGTCGTATATCTGTTGTGGTGGTTGTTTTCCTCCTTTGGGCGTGTTTTTGCTCCCGTTTGGGGATGCTTTACTTATATTTATGTTGTACCCATTTTTGGGGCTGGTTTTTATAAAGGAGGTGCTGCCAAAATTTTAAAGAAAGAAAGGTTGGACTTTTAAAGAATTTGGGTTGAGATTTCAAAGGTTTTTTTTTAAATTGTTCTTATTTCTTACTACTTTTGATGATTTAGATTGCTGGGTTTTCGGCTTTCTTAAATTGCGTTACGCATGTAGACGCTGCGTAGTTTAAGAGCCGTCACGTGCAAATTTCGGGTCGTGACAAAGTTGGTATCAAAGAGCTAGGTTTTACCTTTCGGAGTGTAGGATGATCTTGGTATGATAGAGTAGGTAGCTTAAGCAGAGTAACGTAGTGTGTGTATGTCCGCGGCATACTCACAATGCGGTACTCCGCCTAAAGTGACCTAAGTACAAATTGCTTGAAATTCCTTCCTTGATGATACATATCCTTGTGATTCGATTTCCGTGTTCTTATAGAATCTTATTTCCATTTATAGCCTTTGCCGCCGATGACTATGGGGACCCAGAGTGATGCAGCGAGGGCCGAGGTCAGGATTGACTCGGGTGGGACGAGGACTGACCAGGATGGTACGCTCGTTGCACAGGAGCAGATGGATCCGCCTTCGACAAATCGTATCGATAGGCTTGTGGCAGAGATGCAGGACTTGTGCCAGACGATGAGTTCATTGGTTGAGGCCATTCAAGCGCAGCGACAGGAGGTTGTCACCCCTGTTACCTAGTTGTTCCTTGCGATCAGCACACAGCATTCCGTCACCTACATAGCACCAGTGGATGCAGCCCCAGTTGACGAGGCACGCCTTCCAGAGACTTTAGGAGTTCCGGAACAGTGGAGGACTCGTACCGGTGTACCAGCCCAGAGACGAAGGCCTAGTCGTCGAGACAGATTTCGTGACCGTTGTGGGAGTAGCAGAGGCTTGGGACGAGGACAGTCGTTCAGCTCTCATCCCCAGGAGGGTCAGCAGTCATCGCGTGGATTTTTTCGATGCGGGAGCCTTCATCACCTCATCAGGGATTGTTCCTTAGCACCGCGTCAGACTCGTCCTCGGAGAGGTCGTGGTCGCGAAGGGTTCGCTCAAAGGGGACAGGTTAGCAGAAGAGGATTTCAGCCAGTTGCGGGTAGGGGGGAGATACGAGAGTTTGATTCTACTCATCGGGACGCTCGGGCGTCTAATGCAGAGTTTTCAGGTATTCTTAATTCGTATGTTCTTTCGTTGCACTTGTTTGTTTTTCACACTTTATGCCATGGTTGGGACGAGAGTCCGTTAGCTAGATCAGTCGTTGTTGTGTCAACTTCTGTCAGCGATTCTTTTGTTGCGCGACACGTATTTCAGTCATGTGCCAATCGGATAGGTGATAGAGATTCGTCCGTCGTTTTGATCCATCTAGAGACGTTGGATCTGACGTTCTCCTAGGCATGGACTGGTTAGCTACATGCTAGGCGTCTGTGGACTACCGCGAGAAAACAGTCAGGTTTTGTTTTCCCGGCAAGTCAGTTCTTGTTGTGTAGGGGGACAGTGGTGTCGCCTCTCACAGCTTGAATTCAGCCTTTTTCGCTAGTCGGCTTTTGAGGAGAGGATGCCGTGAATTCTTGGCGTTCATTTGAGATACCGGAGCCACAGTGGGATTGTTGGACCGGGTTCCTATCATGCGAGAGTTTCCGACGTTGTTCCAGATGAGCCGGCGAAGCTTAGGGAGCTTAAGGATCTGCTGCAGAGTTCTTTGTTGGGGGGCTTGTGCATCTGAGTGTTTCGCATTGGGGAGCTCCTATTTCTGTTCGTCAAGGAGAAGGATGGCAGTTTGAGGTTGTGTATTGATGGATCGTCAATTGAACCGGCTTACGGTGCGGTTATGTATCCTTTACCTCACATTGACGATTTCTTCGATCAGCTCCAGAGTGTGAGACATTTTCTAAGATTGTTTGGGATCAGGTCATCATTGTTGCGGGTTCGGAGTGATGTCATTTCGAAGTCTGCTTTTGTGCGCGCTACGGGCAGTATGTGTTTTGGTGGTGTCGTTGGACTCACCAATGCCCTAGCAGCATTCGTGGATATGATGAACCAGGTTTCTTTAGGCCGTTCCTCAACCAGTTTATTGTTGTGTCATTGATGACATTCTGGTCTATTCCAATATGTCGTGAGGAACAGGAGCAGCACTTGAGGATTTTTTTTGCAGACATTAGGAGAGCGCCAACTGTTTGCTAGGTTCTCGAAGTGTTCCTTTAGGCTTGATTGTGTTGACTCCTAGGTCTTGTAGTTACGGGAGATGGTTTTCGTATTGTTCCAAGGAAGATCGAGGCCGTACAGCTTTGGCCCAGACTTGTGTATGGGACGGAGGTCCGCGGATTTTTGGGCTTAGCAGGTTTTTACCGCCGTTTCATGCAGGATTGCTAGTGTATCGCTGCACCGTTGACTGAACTGACCGGAAAGGAGGTTCTTTTTATTTGGGCTGAGGCATGCGTGCGGAGTTTTCGGCAGTTAAAGACTCAGTTGACAACTGCACCAGTTCTTTCTTTGCTTTCTGGTTCGGGCGACTTTGTTGTTTAACTGGGATGTTTCGCGAGTGGGACTCGATTGTGTACTGACGTGGCACTATAAAGTTATCGCTTTTGCTTCCCGACAGTTGGAGGAAGTACGAGAAAGATATCCCACTCATGATCTAGAGATGGCCGCGGTGGTCGTGTGTTGGAGATTTGGAGACACCACTTGTTCGGAGAGTCGTGTCAGATTTTGTAACATTTCAAAAAAAATAAAATATTATTTTTGGGAACTTTTATAATTTAATATTATTTTATTGAATATTTTAATATTTCGGTATAATTAAATGTCGATAAATGGGGAAAATTCTAAAATGGAGTTTTGGTAAAAAGTTTACCAAAATGGCTTTTAAATATTTTATCTGGTTTTATGGATATTTTATCGGAATTTTATCTGGGCTGCACACACATGTGCATGTTAGCTAGGGTTGAGCCTAGGGTTGAACCATGTCTATATGAGCTTGATGGTTTAAACCAATTGGTTAGGTTAGTGTAACGTTTTGAAAATCGTTTCGGTGAAATTTCGGAAAATCGGTAAAATAAGGGTGTTTTCTATAAAAAGTCAAAATACAAATATCTTTATTATAAAATTAAATATACATATTCTAGCTATGTAATTGCTAGTATTTGGTGTTTATTGAGCCACTGGTGAAATTTCAAATTTTCTGAAAAATTTTCCGAAAATAATTATTTTAATATTATTTTAAGCCGTCACTAATACATTTAATTAAGGAAAATTACAACTTTGAATGAGTTGAAACAAATTTTGTGCATCATAACACATTAAACAAAATTTTATCATGTGGTTTTTGAAATGAAATGGTTTGCCAAAACGGTGTTAGAAAATATCGAAGAAAAAGGATTATATAGTGAAATTAGTGTTAATGGAAATTGGGGTATATCATTTATTATTTTTCCCTCAACCACACAAACCAAATTTTCCCTCCTTGGCTGAGCCCATGGCAGCCCATTACCCAAGTTCCCACTTAAAAAAATGAGAGAAGCAAAACAAATGAAAAGAAAACAAAAGAAATGAGTGAAATAGTAAAATGAGTTTGGGCTTTGACTTTGGTGGACTTTGGACTTTACTCCCTTGACTTTTCCCCACCTCACCCTCTCTTCCTCACCCTTGTAGCCGGCCCTAGGTAGCAGCCCTCCCTCCCTCTTCACAATTCCCATCACATTCTCACATCATTTAATAGAAAAAGGGAATTGTAAAAGGGGTGTAATAAAGGGTTTATTTGAAAAGATGCATTAAATGAGGTGGTTCTACACACACACCCACATTTCCACTCTCTTTCTCTCTCCCATTTTCTGCAACATAGCCGAGCCTCCTCCATGATCAGCCCAAAAAATTCTCCTCCTCATTTTTGGCTCAAAAATCTTCTCATTTCCATTAAAATGCTTCCAAATTACCACTAATTCCTAGTTAACTCCTAACCCTTTATTTCCTTGGCCAATCAAGTGTGGATCTTGGGCAATGAAGCTAGATTTGGGAGGCTAAGTTTCTTGTAGATCTACAAAATTGTGAGATATAAATCTCAACCCATGTTTTCATTGTTGCTAAATTATCTAAATCTAGCCTAATTAGGTATTATTGTGGTTTAATTTCTAGATTTGGAAATTCTAAGAGAAGGGTTTGAATATGAATTAGGGCTTAACCATCAGACTAGGTTAATCAAGTGTAAATTAACGTCCTAAGATGTGCACAATCTAGATTTGTTGTTAATTTTGTAATGAGTTACTTCAAAGTTGTTAAGATTTGATAATTTTATAAACTAGCTTTTTGTAATCTATGAAAGTAACTAATAGAAAAATCCAATTAGGTTATTTATGACTTTATTAACATTTTAAATTGTAGTTTAATGCTTTAGATTATGCAAATCCAAGCTAAATTGTTGTTTGTGCATTTTTGCTATAAAATGGTTGAAATTGGTTAATTTTGTTAACTAGATTTTTGGGTTAATGTAATTTATTGAGATTAAAAATGTGGAGGTGATTTGTATGACCTAATAATGTTATTAAGTGAGCATTTTGGCCATTAGAATCGTTAAAATATTTATTTTGGGTAAAACATCAAGTTTTGAACCGAAATGGGAATTTGTACTAACTAGGTTTTTGGGAAATAAAACGATTTGTTAACTTTTATGGTTTTGAATAAATTAAAACATATTTCTTATATAATTAGTGAGTTTTGAAAGCACGATTGGTGCGTTTGAGATTTTCGCGATCACTCGGCGTTTGTACGCCGATGTCGAGGGTTTTGGGTTGATTTGTGAAAGCAAACCATAGGTTTTGACCTATGTGAGATTCATGTGTCGTTTTTGTCATGAGTCGGATTTTAATGCGATACGGTGCGTTATGATATATAGGTAACCCATGTGGACTTTGAGACGACAAGCAAGCGCGTGGCGGCGTCGGCACCGGCGAGCGAGGACCAGGTGAGTAGATTTATATCTATGGGGAGAAGTCGGGTGGATGGGATATAGCACCCCCCGCAGTCCGTAGTATAGTTCATATATATATGTTTATATAGGTGTTTTACGATACGAGAATGTTTATTCATGATATGATTATGTGTTCATGGATTAGCTTTGGGTTAGTTGCGAAACCCTAGAGTAGTTGTTATACCCACATACGCACACACAGACTTGCATACATTACTTTCTTGTGCGTAGATGGAGATGTGTATATATGTATATACGCGTGGGTATGGGACTATGCATATATACATTCATATACACATGCACGGATGATGAGGATAGTACTTGGGATTTGAGATGAGTCGATGAGATCGGTGATATGGCAGGGTTCGTATTTGAGATACGACATGACGTTGTAGCGGGTCCTTGACGTAGTGTTTCACACACGTGCATGCATACTTAGGCGGTATCAGTATTGTACTAGACGTAGATCAGTACCCCGATCATGATATTTGATAAAGAGGATACCAGATGGATAGTATGATGAATTTGATATTGACCCGTACCCAGATTTGGGATGCCGTACGACGGATTTACGTACGAGCTATATATTGATGATTGATCCGCACTCTTGACTTGGGAATGTCTGATTATAGATATGGTAACGGATGTGATATTATTGAGGCGGGATCACCGACTAATATATATATATATATATATATATATATATATATATATATATATATATGTATTGATTCAGATGTTAGGCGGTTTCCTTACCTTCAGTTAGCCTGTTAGCTTAGCCCTATAGTTTAGTATAGTTGGTAGACTAAATTCGACTCCTACCTATTTCAAAAGCTAACGAATCGCGGGTATTTTAAAAGACAGGTCAAGGGATTCTACGGATATTTCAAAAGACGTATCTTTTCTTAAAAACACCGTAGCCCTTATTTTCAAAACACCACGATTCGTGTTATTTTTAAAAGGCACCATTGTTTGACTTATAGTTATCATTGTGTCTAGTATTCTGCTCCCGCACATTATTGTTGTTCGCTCCGCATCGCATATTCATATTGTGATTTCATATGCTATTGTTGATATTATGCTGTTAGGACACCAGCACCATTACCGATGATGCGTATGTACCACGTACACTTACTTGCCGGCTCACACACATCTTCATCGGTAATTGCCATGTCACGTACACTTAGAAAATACTATTACATTGACATAGCTTGTTAGCTAATAGTTTAGACATGATATTAGTGTACTTGCCTTATATGCTAGTTCAGACATTGTATTTATTACCTGCTACTTCATGCATGTCATTATTCACTGTTATGCCTCATTCATGGATTCTCATGCCTATATTCACTGTTTACATGCTATTGAGGATTTGGATTCGGATTTTCATGAGATTTCCTGGATTTGGGGGAAAACCGCAAAAACATTTATAAACTTCTTTTCTCTCTCTTTTAAATGAAAAGTGCGGTTTTCCCATGATGTATGAGTCGTCCACCATGAGTTTGCTGATGGATTTCGAGACCCAATTCGAGGAGTTGGATGAACCGTTTCGGGTACATGGTAGGCCCGGTGCGGTACCCCGGGGCGAGAAGGCTGTGTTGTTGACGTTGAGCCTGGCAGGGGAGCATTACCGACCGGTGATTTTTCTCGACGCGTCGGATATCCGGAGGATACCGTCGTGGTCTTGAGATTAATGGTAGGGGCCGGTCTGGATTGACGGCATCCTAGATAGTGAGATTGAGGCATTGAGATCCTGAGATATTGAGACATTAGGATTTATGTTTTGTGTCGATACTAGACACTGTTTATGCTGATTTCATTTATGATATCTCTTTTAAAAGTACAGAAATCTCACTAAATTTTGAAAGCAGTTTTATTCAGTACATGCATTCTGTTTTATGCATTCATACATCATCCATATGATATATTGCTACCTGAAGCACTGACACGGGCACATGGGATTACACTCGGGTTAGATATTTACCCTAGTCATTATTACAGGCTGCATGTTATATATATTTGGGTATATATTATGATCGTTGACCTAGGATTGCGTTGTTCATGCGGTTTCTGTTCGTAGATGTTTTTCTATTCACGAGTTGGCAACTCACCCCCGTTGTGCCACAGTTCTTGCAGGTTTTGCCGTACAGGTTCCATTACGGCTTTGCTGGCACTGCTTCTTTCGGGTGACTTGCTAGTAGGTAGGTTTATTGGTATCGTACCCATCATATTACATTGTATAAAATTATTCAGTTGTATCTAGTAAATTCCATCAACCAAACATGTATTTATTTTGAGATAGAGACCAGTGATGTTATTCTTTCGACCTTAGAGTCGCGCGTTATATTTCTGTGGATTTCTTATGGTTTTGAGTTTCTTTTTGAGTTTTTGATCCTCAC
This sequence comes from Agapanthus africanus, assembly GCA_030015575.1. NCBI lineage: Eukaryota > Viridiplantae > Streptophyta > Magnoliopsida > Asparagales > Amaryllidaceae > Agapanthus > Agapanthus africanus. Next base: position 165,996,218 of record CM057349.1, read on the forward strand.
CCTTGGCGTTGTATATTATATTGCTTGTGTGGTTGTGACCGTCGATTGACGAAGAGCTAGCTCCCGCTTGGGGATGCCTTTTATTGATTTCGTATACTATTCATGTTGTATCCCGTTTGGGGGCCAGTATTTACAAAGGAGACTCTGCCGAAATTTTCAAGAAATATTTGATGTTTTTAAAAACGCATAATTCGGCTAATAAAACTACTTGATTTAAATTGGTTTTTCCTTCACTCTACTACTTTTCTTGGTTTGGATTTCTGGGTTTTCGGCTTACTTAGATTACGTACGCCTCGAGACGTTTCGTAGTTTAAGTGCCGGTCATGTTCCCTACTTTCGGGACGTGACAGTTAGTAGGGTTACTTAAGCGTTGTTAGTTTTATTTAAAGGTGATTAGGGTTAGGGTTGACCTTGTGTAGGAGAGAGGGAGAGCCATGATGGTTGTGCATTAATTTGGAGAGAGAGGGGGGTGGCTAGGGTGTGCCATGATCCACCTCATTTCTTAGTCCCTTGTGTTCTTTCACTCCCCCCTCTCACTCATATCAACTCTTTTGGCTCTAATCTCTCACATCTCTCCCTCTCACTCTCACACATCACACAACATCAAAAGCATTAGCATCATCATCATCTGCTGCAACAGCAGCTGGTGAAAAACATCAGCCCCCAATATTAACACTTCAGCCCCCAATATCAACACTTCAGCCCCAATTTTGCATCAGCTGCAACATCATTCAAAACAACACCACCACACCATCATATACCACAACATCAACCCCCCCCAACACAGCAGCCTCAGCCACACACCAACTCAAACAACAGCCACTGATGTAGCTGCTGCAAACAGCAATAGAGAAAAGCAAAAGAGAGTTGCAAGCAGCAGCAGCTGCAGAACCAGCTCCAGCAACACCATAAACTCCTGCAGCAGCACAGCAACACCAACACTACACCCACACAACTACATCAGCACAACACCCCAACAGAAAACAGCCACAACAAAATACTACAAGTTTCAAACAGCAGCAGCAACCTGACCAGCAACAGCAACAAAAGAAACCCAGCCACCCGGAGCATACCAGCTGGAGAAACAGCACCCAACCAGCAACCACACACTCCTCTTCTTCTTGATCTTTTCTTCTCCTTCATCCTAGGATTTCCTTGAGGTATAATCTTGCAACCCAACTCCTATTTTGCCAAGTTCTGGTTATAGCTGAAATTTAGTGTTTATATCGTGATTAGTGCTAGTTTAGGCAAATTTGAGTGAGATTGGGCCAAGTAATGGTTGTGATGGTTAGTATAGCCTAATTAGGTACTGTTGAGACCAGTTTAACCTAGATCTACCCCAGATTCCAGTAAAATACTAGATTTATTCGACTTGGCGTAAATTAGCAATTTTGTCGATTTTGTGACCTTTCTGGAATCTGCTACAACCCGAGATACCCTAAAATAAAATTGACTTGGCAGTGAGATATGCAGGCAGATAGGAACCAACACCCAAAGCCCCAGCCCCTGGACCCACTTCCCGGCCGCAGATATATTCCTTCTGGCCGCAATTTACGGCCAGAGTAGGAGGAAATCCCCTCGTTTTTGGTGCCTAGCCCTTTTACCTATAAATTTGACCCTGGGTATGTCTAGTTTTTTCTGGTTCCAACCAGGGTAGAATCTGGGTTGATTTTCTTTAGTTGGCGCATGATTTACGACTTGTTTTCGTATGGATTTTGGTATTCGATGATTCGTTTCTGTCGGGTGGCGTTTGAACGCCAACAACAGAGGGTTATTGGCTGTGTTTGCACGCAAGGTCGCATGTTTTTACCTATCGACGTAGCGTGTACCATTTTGGTTTTCGACATGGTTTTCATGTATTTTAGCGTTTGATATCCTTGTAGGTACCCCATGTGGCGTCGAGGCGTTGGAGATGCAAATGGCGACATCGGCATCGGCACGCATAAAGCTAGGTGAGTAGATTTATATCTACGGGGAGAAGTCGGGTGATGGCGTATAGCACCCCCGCAATTCGTCGTGATGTATACGGATGCGTATACACACATATAATTATCTTATGTTGTTTTGGGATTAATGATGATGTTTAGAATGGATATTGGTGTGTTGGATGGGTGATAGGTTACGAAACCCTAGAGTAGTGGGTGCACTACACATACATATACACACATACATACTTGCATACATCCTTATTTCATATGTGGTTATGGGATTCTATATTGTTATGTGGTCACATGGGTATGGGACTATGTGTTCACATACGGATTTGAGGATGATACATGGGATTGAGATGAGTCGATGAATCTGATCTGAGATTATGATATCGGTGATATGGTAAACTTCGTATTTGAGATACGTCTTGATGCTTTAGCGGATTTTAGATGATGATGGCATATGAATAGTGATTTGTATATATAAAATGATCGACATGTGATTATGTTACGAGATATGATATGACAAGATAATTATGATAGGCCGCCTTAGGCGATGTATACTCCTTTGTGATGATATGTGCTGATGATATCGATTTATACGAGATTGTCGATCAGTAGTCAGATCATAATTATAGTGATGATGTTAGCTTTGTACGAGACGTAGGTCAGTACCCGGATTATGATATTTGATTAAAGAGAATACCAGATGAATGATATGACGAATGTGATATTGACCCGTACCCAGATTTGGGGATGCCGTACGACAGATTTACGTACGAGCTATGTTTTGATGTTTGATCCGCACTCTTGATTTGGGAATAACTGATTATAGAGATATGGTATCGGATGTGATATTATCGAGGAGGGAGCACCGACAATATATGTGTATGTGTGTGTGTGTGTGTGTGTGTGTGTGTTTTTATATATGTATCGACTCTGAGGTTAGGCGGTTTCCCTTACCTACTGTTAGCTTCAGCTCAGCCTTATAGTGGTGTAGCTATATGACTCTTATGACATTAGATGCAGTTCAGCTATCATTGTGTTCAGTATTCATCTCCCGCACTTTATTATTGTTGCTCTGCACCGCATACTATTGTGATTCATATTCCATTATTGATATCCTGCTGTTAGGACACCAGCACCATTACCGATGATGCGTATGTACCACGTACACTTATTTGCCGGCTCACACACATCTTCATCGGTAATTGCCATGTCACAAACACTTAGAAAATATTATTGCTTGATTTAGCTTGTTAGCTAGTAGTGACATGATATTAGAATGCTTGCCTTATATGCCAGCTTGACAGTGTAGTTATTACTTGTCACTTCATGCATACTGTTATTCATTATATGCTGCATTCATGGATTCTCATGCTTATATTCATGATTTCACATGCTATTGATGATTTGGATTCGGTTTCCATGAGATTTTCTGGAATTGGAGGAAAACCGCAAAACATATATATAAACTGGTTTCTCTTTTTAATAAAAATGCGGTTTTCCCATTGATGTATAAGTCGTCCACCATGAGTTTTGCTGATGGATTTCGAGACCCGATTCGAGGAGGCGGATGAACCGTTTCAGGTACATGGTGGGCCTGGTGCGATACCCCAGGGCAAGAAGATCGCAGGAGATGGCGTTGAGCCTGGCAGGGGAGCACGACCGACCGGTGATTTTACCCGACATGTCGGATATCCGGAGGATACCATCGTGGTCATGAGATGGATGGTAGGGGCCGGTCTGGACTGACGGCGCCCTAGATATTGTGATTGAGACATTGAGATTCTGAGATATTGAGGTACAGAGATTATGACACGGAGATATCGAGATATTGGGATTTATGTTTTGTGCCGATGCTAGGCACTGTTTATGCTGATTTCATTATGATACCTCACTTTAAAATAAGGAAATCTCACATGATTTATGAAAGCAGTTTTCTTCATTACATGCATTCTGTTTCATGCATTCATACATCATCCATATGATATATTGCTACCTGATGCACTGACACGGGCACATGGGATTACATTTGGGTTAGATATTTACCCTAGTCATTGTTATAGGCTGCTGGTTATATATTTGAGAATTATATATATTATGATCGTATGACCTAGGATTGCGTCATACATGCGATTTTCTGTTCGTAGATGTTTTTCTATTCATGAGTTGGCAACTCACCCCCGTTGTACCCCAGTTTCTTGCAGGTTCGCCGTACAGGTTTCATTACGGCTTTGCGGGCACTACTTCAGTTCGGGTGACTTGCTAGTAGGTGGGTTATTTGTATCGTACCCATCATTATACATTGTATATTATATTTCAGTTGTATCTAGAAGTTCCATCAACCAAACAAGTACTTATTTGTGATAGAGACCAGTGATGTTTATTCTTTCGACCTTAGAGTCGCGTGTTACATTTCTATGGATTTCTTGCTAGATGAGTTCCCTTTTCTGTTGTGATCCTCGCCTTTAGGCGTTGTATATTATGTTGCATACTAGTTGATTTGATATGGTTTTCCTACACTCTACTACTTTTCTTGGTTTGGATTTCTGGGTTCGGCTTACTTAGAGTACGTGCGCCTCGAGACGTTCGTAGTCTAAGTGCCGGTCATATTCCGTAATTTCGGGACGTGACAAAGTTGGTATCAGAGCGTTAGGTTTTACCTTCGGAGCGTAGGATGACCCTTGGTTGATGGAATAGGTGACTAATGTAAAGTGACGTACCGTGGGTATGTTCCGCGGCATATTTACGACACGCCACTCCACTTAAGAAGCCTTAGGATGTACATTTCTTTGTTCGGTATCATATTCATTCATGATCTAGCCGCATCGGTACCCGTTATGTTTTACTGCCACGATTACGGGCAGAGAGAGCTACGGCTAGAGTTGTGGTCAGCATGAGCTCGTCACGAACGAGGACTGACCAGGGTGTGATTCTGGCAACACACGATTGCGGAGATGTGTCTTTTTATGATGTTTTCGCGCCACGAGAATTGGATGGATCGCTGTATGAGATTACCCGGACGTGCCGATCAGCACCAGAGGATCGAGCCACTGATAGAGGCCAGCCAGATGTTGATGATCATTGATGTATGGCTTATTCATGATGATTGAGGCACGGTTCAACGTGCAGACGAGTGAGCCAGTTGTTGTTGCGAACGACGAGATATTGCACCAAATGTTGGAGCTATTGCGGTACGGGTTGTACTAAGAAATAATAGAAGGTCGCTAGTCACCGAGGATGAATGACTAGGACGCGTGGATCGTTCGCTACCCCGATGCGAGGTCATCAGATAGATTGATTCCAGCTAGAGACGACTTTACACGGAGACGTTGAAAGTCGACAGAGACGATCGAATGTCAGAAACCTATTATTCTAAGTTTAAAGTGTTCGGAAAGACATGCATGAAATTCTATGGTCCCTCTAGAAGAATGAAACCCTAACCCGATTTAATGACCGTGTGAAAGCCTTTGAACCTTTGGGTTTGCGGCAGTTCTGCGGCGCCATTAGTGAGGCTTGGGTTTGCCCTTCTACGGCTGGACCACCGATGCTGTGGTATGTACTCGATACTATTATACTGTACCCAAGATGTTGAGCTCTTGGGGGATTATGAGGTTTTGACGAATCGATCGGATGGCTCGACTTAATTCGAATGCTAGGTGGTGAGATGCATTTCTTAGGAGACTCCAGATACGAGGATAGCCGTTGGAGCTTAGTCCATGCAGCCACGACGAGACGAGTCCGAAGCAGCTGACATTAGAGAAATGTGGAGTAAGAGGTTCGTACAAGATCTGGATAAGATGACGTTCCACTCCGCCGACATCAGAGATGCGATACGCATGCCGAGACATAGTACTGGATATACCTTCCAGAAGGAGTCGCGAGGAGTATGCAGCCGTTCCATAGCAAGAATCAGATATAGTAAAGGACGATGACTTCCAGACAGTTGGCAAAGATGGGACTTGGAAGAGACCTTGAGTAGGATTCCTTCCAGGACACTGCTGCAATGATAATTTCACCCAGGATCAGATGTGTCACGTACACTCAGAGAGCCAGAGGCCGACGCCAGTGAACATGCTGCTTTACGAGTGGTCGCGATGATTGACCGAGAGATGACCAGCGAAGTGCCAAAACGGAATCGTCCCCGTTAGCACACCTGACAGGGCCGATGAGCCGATGGATCGTGAGATTGGTAGTCTACAGAGAAGATAAGGACCTTTCTGAATAAATTACAAGAAGACCTGGATCCAGGAGTGGTCATTGTTACGCACACCAGCAGGCTAGAGTTCAGGATCGCCGACGAGATACGTTATGAGTAACCACGACAGTTGCCAGAGATTCTTGGAGGATGCGCTTGAGCGGGACTATTCCGCCATACTTGATTTCGATGTTTAGGGCGATCTATTCGCATGACTGATTTTGATGATTGGGTTTCATGACGTTTTTTTTCATGCACCATGGTTGCACCTATTGAGTATTTACGATTGTTGCACCGTAGTTGCACTTGATATTGTCTTCGTGCCTTGGTTTCTCATGACTATGATTTTATGGGTTTTAGACATTGAGTTGATTTTGTGCGTACGCACGCACACGATTTGGTTTTTGCACTCTGTATAGTTTACATTTTCTTGCAGTGCAGTGACATGCATTTTGTGCACTTGGATGCACTGGACTTCGATTTCGATGGTGATGCTCGATATTTGTTTTGTGCACTTTATGCACCTGACTGGATTTTTGCGCGTGTTCGGCGCTTGATATTGGATTTCATAATTTCGTGCATGATGGATGCACCGGATGTGGATTTTCGCGCCTGTTGGGCGCAGGTTATGAGATGCGATTTGGTGCACACCGGATGCACTAAATCGGGATTTTTCATGCATGTCAGATGCACCTGATTTTGCTGTCAGGCACGCACGTTGTCTATGACCGATGTTGTGTGCACAACCATTGCACCTTGATGTTGTTTCTGTGCACCTGCTTGGCACATGTATGGATTTTGATTTCCGTGCGCACCGGACGCACAGGGTTTTCATATGCACTTTTGAATTGGTTTCTATGGAGCAGTACGTTATATGATATTTGCTATGTGTTTCGTACTGAGCAGGACTAGTCAGAGGACAGTGCCTGGATATATTTTGCATGCATTGATAGATTTCAAAGGGATTTCAAAAGGCGAGCTATAGTCTCATTATTTACATACGTGTCTGATATGACACGAAACGTTTAAAACGAGGAAACCCTTCTAAATTGTTTTCAAAATGGCGGAACGTGCATATTAAACAAAGGATACATACGTATATGGCTATTTTCTTATAGAGACGTCCGCCACTGTGCAGTGTTATGCGCATTACACATCGACTTTTAAGAATTTGGCATGCATTCCCTTCAGATATTTACATGTACAGATTTGATATACATGTATAGTTCCGATTTGTAGCATATCGGTTTTGCTTTGGATTTGGCATTCGTGTTTTCACCTTGACTCCGATGATTGCGGGAGGCTTGACGGAGTTTCGATTTCGAGTTATCTGCTCGTTATTCATGCGCATGTATTGCGCTGTGATGCCTTTTATGTATTGATGATTTCGGAGCCCCGTTGACTTGGACATTTTATTGAAATGTTTTAGAATTTTGGGGTTTAAATTAAATTCGGAGACCGAATTTCTTTAAGGGGGGGAAGACTATAACATTTCAAAAAAATTAAAATATTATTTTTGGGAACTTTTATAATTTAATATTATTTTATTGAATATTTTAATATTTCGGTATAATTAAATGCCGATAAATGGGGAAAATTCTAAAATGGAGTTTTGGTAAAAAGTTTACCAAAATGGCTTTTAAATATTTTATCTGGTTTTATGGATATTTTATCGGAATTTTATCTGGGCTGCACACACATGTGCATGTTAGCTAGGGTTGAGCCTAGGGTTGAACCATATCTATATGAGCATGATGGTTTAAACCAATTGGTTAGGTTAGTGGGGTTACTTAAGGGTTGTTAGTTTTGTTTAAAGGTGATTAGGGTTAGGGTTGACCTTATGTAGGAGAGAGGGAGGGCCATGATGGTTGTGCATTAATTTGGAGAGAGAGGGAGGTGGCTAGGGTGTGCCATGATCCACCTCATTTCTTAGTCCCTTGTGTTCTTTCACTCCCCCCTCTCACTCATATCACTCCCTCTCATATCAACTCTTTTGGCTCTAATCTCTCACATCTCTCCCTCTCACTCTCACACATCACACCACATCAAAAGCATCAGCATCATCATCATCTGCTGCAACAGCAGCTGATGAAAAACATCAGCCCCCAAAATTAACACTTCAGCCCCTAATATCAACACTTCAGCCCCAATTTTGCATCAGCTGCAACATCATTCAAAACAACAACACCACACCATCATATACCACAACATCAACCCCCCCAACACAGTAGCCTCAGCCACACACCAACTCAAACAACAGCCACTGATGTAGCTGCTGCAAACAGCAACAGAGAAAAGCAAAAGAGAATTGCAAGCAGCAGCAGCTGCAGAACCAGCTCCAGCAACACCATAAACTCCTGCAGCAGCACAGCAACACCAACACTACACCCACACAACTACATCAGCACAACACCCCAACAGAAAACAGCCACAACAAAATACTACAAGTTTCAAACAGCAGCAGCAACCTGACCAGCAACAGCAACAAAAGAAACCCAGCCACCCGGAGCATATCAGCTGGAGAAACAGCACCCCACCAGCAACCACACACTCCTCATCTTCTTGATCTTCTCTTCTCCTTCATCCTAGGATTTCCTTGAGGTATAATCTTGCAACCCAACTCCTATTTTGCCAAGTTCTGATTATAGCTGAAATTTAGTGTTTATATCGTGATTAGTGCTAGTTTAGGCAAATTTGAGTGAGATTGGGCCAAGTAATGGTTGTGATGGTTAGTATAGCCTAATTAGGTGCTGTTGAGACCATTTTAACCTAGATCTACCCCAGATTTTAGTAAAATACTAGATTTATTCGACTTGGCGTAAATTAGCAATTTTGTCGATTTTGTGACCTTTCTGGAATCTGCTACAACCCGAGATACCCTAAAATAAAATTGACTTGGCAGTGAGATATGCAGGCAGATAGGAACCAACACCCAAAGCCCCAGCCCCTGGACCCACTTCCCGGCCGTAGATATATTCCTTCTGGCCGCAATTTGCGACAAGAGTAGGAGGAAATCCCCTCATTTTTGGTGCCTTGCCCTTTTACCTGTAAATTTGACCCAGGGTATGTCTAGTTTTGTCTGGTTCCAACCAGGGTAGAATCTGGGTTGATTTTCTTGAGTTGGCGCATGATTTACGACTTGTTTTCGTATGGATTTTGGTATTCGATGATTCGTTTCTGTCGGGTGGCGTTTGAACGCCAACGGCAGAGGGTTATTGGCTGTGTTTGCACGCAAGGTCGCAGGTTTTTACCTATCGGCGTAGCGTGTACCATTTTGGTTTCCGACATGGTTTTCATGTGTTTTAGCGTGTGATATCCTTGTAGGTACCCCATGTGGCATCGAGGCGTTGGAGATGCAAATGGCGACATCGGCACCGGCACGCATAAAGCTAGGTGAGTAGATTTATATTTACGGGGAGAAGTCGGGTGGATGGCGTATAGCACCCCGCAATTCGTCGTGATGTATACGGATGCGTATACACACATATAATTATCTTATGTTGTTTTGGGATTAATGAAGATGTTTAGAATGGATATTGGTGTGTTGGATGGGTGATAGGTTACGAAACCTTAGAGTAGTGGGTGCACTACACATACATATACACACATACATACTTGCATACATCCTTATTTCATATGTGGTTATGGGATTCTATATTGTTATGTGGTCACATGGGTATGGGACTATGTGTTCACATACGGATTTGAGGATGATACATGGGATTGAGATGAGTCGATGAGTCTGATCTGAGATTATGATATCGGTGATATGGTAAACTTCGTATTTGAGATACGTCTTGATGCTTTAGCGGATTTTGGATGATGATGGCATATGAATAGTGATTTGTATATATAAAATGATCGACATGTGATTATGTTACGAGATATGATATGACAAGATAATTATGATAGGCCGCCTTGGGCGATGTATACTCCTTTGTGATGATATGTGTAACGTCTTCAAAATAATAAAATATGATTTTTGGGAAATTTTATAATTTAATATTATTTTAATGAATATTTTAATATTCTGGTATAATTAAATACAGATAAATGGGGAAAAATTATGGAAAATTCTAAAATAAGGTATTTTAAGGAATTGCCTCGTTTTCTGTGCATGCCCCCATTTCCTCTAGTTTTGACCCTGAGTATGTCTAGTTTTGACTGATTCCATCTAGGGTGAAATCTGGGTTGATTTTCCTATGTTGGTGTATAATTTGGGACTTGTTTTAGCATGGATTTTGGTATTTGGTGATTCATTCCTGTCGGGTGGCGTTTGGACGTCAACGACAAGTGGATTTTGATTGTGTTTACATGCGAGTCGATGTGTTTTTTCCTATGCGGGTAGCGTGTGCCATTTTGGTTTCCAATGTGATTTTCATGTGCTTTAGCATTGTGATATACTTGTAGGTACCCCGCGTGATGTTGAGGCAAAGGAGGTGAAGATAGCGACATCGGCTTTGGCACACGAGAAGCAAGGTGAGTAGATTTATATCTACGAGGAGAAGTCGGGTGGATGGCGTATAGCACCCCCGTAGTCCGTGGTGATGTATACGAATACGTATACACACGAATATTTATTATGTGTTGTTTAGGGTTATTGATGGTAATAATGATATTTTGATGATAAGAATATATTGGTTTAGTATAGTGCGAACCCTAGAGTAGTGGTTGCACTCACACATACATTTACACACATACTTGCATTCATTCTTTCATTTATTAGAGTGCATATGATGGTGCGTATATCTACACATGGGTATGGGACTATGTGTTTATATACGGGATTTGAGGATGATACGTGGGTTGAGATGATACTTGATGTGAGGCCGTGAGATCGGCGATGTGACATAGCTTGTCTTCGAGGTGCGATATGATAGTTTTAGCGGGCCTTTGGACATGTGCTTTACCCGCATTCATATTTTTATAGATGGTATCGATTTGTACTAGACTTAGAGTAGTACCCCAGATTATGCGATCTGATGATAGTGATACCTGATATGTGATGAGGTACTGTGATATTGACCTCTACCCAGCTATTGGGATGCCGTACGACGATCTACCGTACGAGCCGATATTGATGATAGATCCGCACTCGTGACTCGAGGATATCTTACGATATGTTATTGAGGCAGGATCACCGACTATCATATCTATATATATTGACTCAAATTAGGTGGTTTCTTACCCCTCCTGTCTAGATTACTTAGTAGACATTAGACTGGACCGAGTCATACCTATTTCAAACTAACGAATCGGGGATATTTTAAAGATAGGCAGAAGGGTCATACGGATATTTTCAAATGATGTATCTTTTCTTAAAACACCGTAGCCCTTGTTTTTCCAAAAGCCCTGATTCGTCTTATTTCAAATGGCACCCCTGCATGACTTGTACAGATTGGTGTAGATTCTTTACTTTTGCGTTGATTATTCGATTCCGCATATTCCTGCTATTTGCATTGCATCGCTTGTATTGTTGTGACATTCAGTCATGCTGCTAGGACACCAGCACCATTATCGATGATGTATATGTTCCACGTACACTTGTTGCCGGCTCACACACTCATCATCGATAATTGCCATGTCACTACACTATAGTACTATTGCATTCATGATATGATTCTGGCATGGCATATTATACACTTATACCTGTACACATATATAGATGATTCTAGCTTGATTGGGGATTTGGGAACCGCAAGATACTCTTTAAAAACAGATTCCTTTTAAAAGAGCGGTCTCCCTCGACATGTGCACATTATTATTCCATGTTGCATGACTTACTGATATGCTTGCATTACTGTTACATGCCGCATACATCATGCTTTGACTGTACGCATTGAGATATGTTGTTTCTATGATATTTCTGGATTTGGGAACCGAGGGTATTTCAAAAGAGAATATGTCATTTCTTTAAAAACCCGGTTACCCTTGATATGATATTTCAGTGCGTCCACCATGTGTTTTCTCGGTGCTGAGAGCGATGTGTAACCCGAATCGAGGCGTGGATGAGCCGATTGCGGGTACATGGTGGACCCGGTATGGTTCCCCTCGGCAAGATGATCGATGAGCTTTGCCGATTGAGCCTGGAGGCGGGCGAGTACCTACCGGTGATTGGTTGGACCTGGCGGTTATCCGGAGGATACCGACCAGAGTCGATAGATGTTTTGGGCATACTGCCGGGGCCGAGGGCCGATACCGCAGACAGAGCCCGCGGGCCGATCCGGACTGACGGAGCCCGATATATGAGGATTTACGTGCCGATGCTGGGCACAGTTTTCATGATGTTTTCGGGTGTCGATGCTGGGCACCCTGGTTCCATGATTTTGATGTGTCGCGAGGGACACGGGTGGTTATATCCTCATATTATTTCCCATGCACATGATTTATGATATTTACATGCATGGTGGTTATTGTCAGTGGGTGACGAGTGGACGGGATCCACGAGTGTGCAGATTTGATTACATTGGTTATACCTCATATTCATGACATGCTATTACCTGAGGCACTAGCACGAGCACTTGGCACTACACTCATGTATAGAGATTACATTGCCAGTTTAGCATGCTTCAGCTTTATTCATATTGAGGTTTATTTATTATCTGATCGTATTGACCTAGGATAGGTCATGCATTCGATCTCTGCTTGTAGATATTTTCTATTCACGAGTTGGCAACTCACCCCCGTTGTGCCCCAGTTCTTGCAGGTTTTTGCCGTACAGATTCCATAGCGGCATTTCTGGCACACTGCTTCCTATGGGTGACTTGCTTGGTTAGGTGGGTTCTTTGTATCAGAACCGTCATTGTTCATGTATTTTTATTGTATCTAGAATTGTCCATCAACCAAAACTTGTAGTTTGTTTCAGACTTAGAAATCAGTGTTGTATTGTTTCGACCTTAGAGTCGCGCTTGTAGTATTGCGGTTTTCTGGCTGTTTTTGAGTTTCTTTTCAGTTTTGATCCTCGCCCCTTGGCGTTGTATATTATTATTGCTTGCGTGGTTGTGACCGTCGATTGACGAAGAGCTAGCTCCCGCTTGGGGATGCCTTTTATCATGTCATATATATTATTCTTGTTGTACCCCGTTCGGGGCCAGTTTTTACAAAGGAAACTCTGCCGAAATTTTCAGGAAAAATTACACATTTTAAAAAAATTCATATTCGGCTTAGTTATTTAAAAACTTGATTTTCAAATATGTTTTCTTTACCTCTTAAAACTAATTTTCCCTATTTACTCCTTAAATGGTTTTAGATTTCTGGGCTTTTGGCTTACTTGGATCAGATGGAGTCCTATAGACTTCATATGGTTCGAGGGCCAGTCACGTGCTCTTTCGGGTCGTGACAAAGTTGGTATCAGAGCGCTAGGTTGACCTTGGTTCGAGTCTAAGTTTGACTATGTGGAGCCTAGGGCGTTACTTATATACGGAACTTAGGCTTGACCTTACGGAACTTAGACTTGGTCGAGGGGGTATTAGACCCGAACTTTCTTCGCGTAGGATGACCCTTGGTTGATGGAATAGGTGACTAAAGTAGAGTGACGTACCGTTGGTATGTTCCGCGGCATACTTACGACACGCCACTCCGCTTAAGAAACCTTAGGTTGTACATTTCCTTGCATTGTGTCATATTCCTTCCTATGATCTATCTTCATCGATATTGGTTGTGGTTTTGCTGCCGCGATTGCACGGGCAGAGTGAGCTACGGCTCGAGTTGTCAGCATGAGCTCGTCGCGGACGAGGGCTGACCGGGGCGTGATTCCAGAGACATACGGTTGCATTGAGGCTTCATATTTTGTGTTTCCGCACTTTGAGCGTTTGACAGATCGCTGTTGCGAGATTTCTCGGACGGTACCAGAGGATTGAGCCACTGATAGAGGCCAGCCAGGATGTGATGACTGCTGATATATCGCTTATTCATGATGGTTGAGGCGCTGCTTAGCGTACCGACGAATGAGCCAGTTGTTGCTGCGAGTGATGAGATATCGCCCAGATGATTGGAGCTACTGCAGCATGAGCATATTCTTAGAGATATGGTAGTGAGTCGCTAGTCACCGAGGATGAATGACTAGGACATGTGGTTCGTTCGCTTACCCCGATGCGAGGTCATCAGATAGATTGATTCCAGCTAGAGGCGACTTCACGCAGATTCGTTGAGAGTCGATTGAGACAATCGAAGGTCAGGAACCCATTTTCCAAGTTTAAAGTATACGGAAAGACATGCAGGTGATTCTATGGACCCTCTAGAAGAATGAAACCCTAACTCGACTTAATGACCGTGTGAAAGCCTTTGAACCTTAGGGTTTGCGGCAGTTCCTCGGCGCCATTAGTGAGGCTTGGGTTTGCCCTTCTACGGCTGGACCACCGACGCTGTGGCATGTACTCGATACTATTAAACTGTACCCGAGATGTTGAGCTCTTGGGGGATTGTGAGGTTCTGACGAGTCGATCGGATGATTCGACATCATTCGGATATCATGTGATGGGACACTGCTTGGGAGACTCCAGATACGAGCATAGCCGTCGGAGCGCAGTCTGTGTAGCCATGATGAGATGAGTCCGAATCAGTCGATAGTGGAGCAAGGTGGAGTAAAGAGTTTGCACGAGATTTCGACGAGATGACATTCCACTCCGCTGACATCAGAGATGCGATATGCACGCTGAGGACGTGTTCGGCTAGATGTCTTCTACTGAGTGATGAAGATACTGAGTTCGTGATTTCGAGTCCGTGTTAGAGACTTCGGGTGGACCGTAGCCGAGGACATTGCAGTGTGCAGATAAAGACGCGACGTCGAATGGTCGATGATACAGACAAGCGGGACAAGAAGTTCGTGCGAGAGGCAGACGAGCTGTTACTACACCCCGTTAAGATTAAAGGCCGGACATGCATACAGAGGCGCAGAGATGCGACCAGCTTCCGAGGAGATGTTGTACTAAGGACGCAGAGGTCCAGAGAGCGAGAAAAGATTACGCCAGAGTACCAGCCTCCTTACAGTTTGGCTTAGGCAAGATCAGAAGAGACCTTGAGTAGGATTCCTTCCAGTACACTGCTGCAATAAGAGTTGCACCCAGGATCGGATGTGTGATATGCATTCAGAGGACCCGAGGTCGGCGCCAGAGATGTGCTGCTTTACGAGCGGTCGTGAGGATTGACCGAGAGATGACCAGGGAAGTGCAAGAACGGAATCGTTCCTGTCAGCACACCTGACCGGGCCGATGAGCCGATGGATTGCGAGTTGGTAATCTACAGGAAAGATCAGGAACCAGAGGCAGAGGACGCCAGCCGCGAGCAAGAGGCAAGTAGATATCTTGCGCCGCTAGCATCGGATGTACCGGTACCTTCTCGACCCTGAAGGAGGGTATA
The DNA here is from genome assembly GCA_030015575.1 of Agapanthus africanus. Taxonomy (NCBI): domain Eukaryota; kingdom Viridiplantae; phylum Streptophyta; class Magnoliopsida; order Asparagales; family Amaryllidaceae; genus Agapanthus; species Agapanthus africanus. Next base: position 166,011,704 of record CM057349.1, read on the forward strand.
CCGACGACGGTAATTATGATTTGTGATTTTGTGATTTGATTATCACGTATCCGTTGCTTTGGATTTCGGTATTTTGGGCGATCTATTCGCATGATTTAGTCTTGATGACTGAGTTTCATGATATTTGATTTTGTGCACCATGGTTGCACCTACTGGGTATTTATACCTTGTACATAGTTATTACTCTTGAGCTGTTGATTGCCATTTCATGCCTATTTTATGCCGGTGATTTGATTTACGCTTCCAGCAGAGTTTCATGTAATTTTAGTGTTTTGATTTTGCACTCGGTATAGCTTATATGTACTTGTAGTGCATCGATATGTGTTTTGTGCCCGCAGCTGCACACGTTTATGATTTTCTTCATATCTGGATACACTTGGTGTTGCTGCTTACGTATTTGAGTTATTGCTTGGTATTTGTGCATGGGATGCACCAGTTCTATACTTCGTGCATTTGTCGCACCAGTTTTATGTTTCTTGCGTTTATCACATCAGATTTATATTTCGTGCCTTTGTTGCACCGGATTTATATTTTGTGCATTACGATTGCACCTGACTTCGATTTGATGCCTTTCGGTGTGTCGATTTTGATTGTGATATTGATGTGGATTCTTGCACTCCGTGCTTTTGGCTGGACTTACGCATATTCGACGTTGCTATTGGATTTTGTGATTCCGTGCATATTGAGTGCGCAGGGTCTAGATTTTCATTCGTGCATGATGGATGCACCGATTTGGATTTTCGCGCATGTTGGGCGCATGTTTTGAGATACGATTTTGGGGCACACCAGATGCACTAAATCGAGATTCTTCGTGCATGTCAGATGTACCTGTTTTGGCTGTCAGGCACACATGTTGCCTATGACAGATGCTTCGTGCACACCCGTTGCACCTAGATGTTGTTTTGTGCACATGTTTAGCGCATATATGGATTTTGATTTCCGTGCGCGTCAGACGCACATGGTGGTGTTATGTGCATTTTTGGAATTTATTCCTTTTGGAGCAGTACATTTTTATGATGTGGGATATTTGCTTTCATACTGAGCAGGACTAGTCAGTGGACAGTGTCTGGATATATTTTGCATGCATCGATAGTTATCGAAGGGATTTCCGAAAAGCGAGCTATAGTCTCAGTATATACCTACGTGTCCGATATGACACAACGTTTTAAAAACAAGGAAACCCTTCTGATTATTTTCAAAATGGTGGAACGTGCTTATTAAACAAAGGATATATATACACATATATAGTTATTTTCTTATGAGAAACGTCCGCCACTGTGCAGTGTTACGCGCATCGCACAGCGACTTAAAAAGATTTGGCATACAGTTGCATCAGCTAATTACATGTATAGATTGGGTGTCTACATGTATAGTCTTGGTCCATATCATATTGATTTTGTATTGGATTTGACATTGTGTCGTTACCATGACTCCGATGATTGCGGATGCTTGATGGAGTGTTGCTTTTGAGTTATCTGCTCAGTACTCATGCGCATGCATTGCGCTATGATGTTTTATGTATAGATGATTTCGGAGCCCCGATGACTTGGAATTTGTATTGAAATATTTTAGTATTTGGGGTTTTAAATTTAAATTCGGGGACCGAATTTCTTTAAGGGGGGTAGATTGTAACGTCTTCAAAATAATAAAATATGATTTTTGGCAAATTTTATAATTTAATATTATTTTAATGAATATTTTAATATTCTGGTATAATTAAATACAGATAAATGGGGAAAAATTATGGAAAATTCTAAAATAAGGTATTTTAAGGAATTGCCTCGTTTTCTGTGCATGCCCCCATTTCCTCTAGTTTTGACCCTGAGTATGTCTAGTTTTGACTGATTCCATCTAGGGTGAAATCTGGGTTGATTTTCCTATGTTGGTGTATAATTTGGGACTTGTTTTAGCATGGATTTTGGTATTTGGTGATTCATTCCTGTCGGGTGGCGTTTGGACGTCAACGACAAGTGGATTTTGATTGTGTTTACATGCGAGTCGATGGGTTTTTACCTATGCGGGTAGCGTGTGCCATTTTGGTTTCCAATGTGATTTTCATGTGCTTTAGCATTGTGATATACTTGTAGGTACCCCGCGTGATGTTGAGGCAAAGGAGGTGAAGATAGCGACATCGGCTTTGGCACACGAGAAGCAAGGTGAGTAGATTTATATCTACGGGGAGAAGTCGGGTGGATGGCGTATAGCACCCCCGTAGTCCGTGGTGATGTATACGAATACGTATACACACGAATATTTATTATGTGTTGTTTAGGGTTATTGATGGTAATAATGATATTTTGATGATAAGAATATATTGGTTTAGTATAGTGCGAACCCTAGAGTAGTGGTTGCACTCACACATACATTTACACACATACTTGCATTCATTCTTTCATTTATTAGAGTGCATATGATGGTGCGTATATCTACACATGGGTATGGGACTATGTGTTTATATATGGGATTTGAGGATGATACGTGGGTTGAGATGATACTTGATGTGAGGCCGTGAGATCGGCGATGTGACATAACTTGTCTTCGAGGTGCGATATGATAGTTTTAGCGGGCCTTTGGACATGTGCATTACCCGCATTCATATTTTTATAGATGGTATCGATTTGTACTAGACTTAGAGTAGTACCCCAGATTATGCGATCTGATGATAGTGATACCTGATATGTGATGAGGTACTGTGATATTGACCTCTACCCAGCTATTGGAATGCCGTACGACGATCTACCGTACGAGCCGATATTGATGATAGATCCGCACTCGTGACTCGAGGATATCTTACGATATGTTATTGAGGCGGGATCACCGACTATCATATCTATATATATTGACTCAAATTAGGTGGTTTCTTACCCCTCCTGTCTAGATTACTTAGTAGACATTAGACTGGACCGAGTCATACCTATTTCAAACTAACGAATCGGGGATATTTTAAAGATAGGCAGAAGGGTCATACGGATATTTTCAAATGATGTATCTTTTCTTAAAACACCGTAGCCCTTGTTTTTCCAAATGCCCTGATTCGTCTTATTTCAAATGGCACCCCTGCATGACTTGTACAGATTGGTGTAGATTCTTTACTTTTGCGTTGATTATTCGATTCCGCATATTCCTGCTATTTGCATTGCATCGCTTGTATTGTTGTGACATTCAGTCATGCTGCTAGGACACCAGCACCATTATCGATGATGTATATGTTCCACGTACACTTGTTGCCGGCTCACACACTCATCATCGATAATTGCCATGTCACTACACTATAGTACTATTGCATTCATGATATGATTCTGGCATGGCATATTGTACACTTATACCTGTACACATATATAGATGATTCTAGCTTGATTGGGGATTTGGGAACCGCAAGATACTCTTTAAAAACAGATTCCTTTTAAAAGAGCGGTCTCCCTCGACATGTGCACATTATTATTCCATGTTGCATGACTTACTGATATGCTTGCATTACTGTTACATGCCGCATACATCATGCTTTGACTGTACGCATTGAGATATGTTGTTTCTATGATATTTCTGGATTTGGGAACCGAGGGTATTTCAAAAGAGAATATGTCATTTCTTTAAAAACCCGGTTACCCTTGATATGATATTTCAGTGCGTCCACCATGTGTTTTCTCGGTGCTGAGAGCGATGTGTAACCCGAATCGAGGCGTGGATGAGCCGATTGCGGGTACATGGTGGACCCGGTATGGTTCCCCTCGGCAAGATGATCGATGAGCTTTGCCGATTGAGCCTGGAGGCGGGCGAGTACCTACCGGTGATTGGTTGGACCTGGCGGTTATCCGGAGGATACCGACCAGAGTCGATAGATGTTTTGGGCATACTGCCGGGGCCGAGGGCCGATACCGCAGACAGAGCCCGCGGGCCGATCCGGACTGACGGAGCCCGATATATGAGGATTTACGTGCCGATGCTGGGCACAGTTTTCATGATGTTTTCGGGTGTCGATGCTGGGCACCCTGGTTCCATGATTTTGATGTGTCGCGAGGGACACGGGTGGTTATATCCTCATATTATTTCCCATGCACATGATTTATGATATTTACATGCATGGTGGTTATTGTCAGTGGGTGACGAGTGGACGGGATCCACGAGTGTGCAGATTTGATTACATTGGTTATACCTCATATTCATGACATGCTATTACCTGAGGCACTAGCACGAGCACTTGGCACTACACTCATGTATAGAGATTACATTGCCAGTTTAGCATGCTTCAGCTTTATTCATATTGAGGTTTATTTATTATCTGATCGTATTGACCTAGGATAGGTCATGCATTCGATCTCTGCTTGTAGATATTTTCTATTCACGAGTTGGCAACTCACCCCCGTTGTGCCCCAGTTCTTGCAGGTTTTTGCCGTACAGATTCCATAGCGGCATTTCTGGCACACTGCTTCTTATGGGTGACTTGCTTGGTTAGGTGGGTTCTTTGTATCAGAACCGCCATTGTTCATGTATTTTTATTGTATCTAGAATTGTCCATCAACCAAAACTTGTAGTTTGTTTCAGACTTAGAAATCAGTGTTGTATTGTTTCGACCTTAGAGTCGCGCTTGTAGTATTGCGGTTTTCTGGCTGTTTTTGAGTTTCTTTTCAGTTTTGATCCTCGCCCCTTGGCGTTGTATATTATTATTGCTTGCGTGGTTGTGACCGTCGATTGACGAAGAGCTAGCTCCCACTTGGGGATGCCTTTTATCATGTCATATATATTATTCTTGTTGTACCCCGTTCGGGGCCAGTTTTTACAAAGGAAACTCTGCCGAAATTTTCAGGAAAAATTACACATTTTAAAAAAATTCATATTCGGCTTAGTTATTTAAAAACTTGATTTTCAAATATGTTTTCTTTACCTCTTAAAACTAATTTTCCCTATTTACTCCTTAAATGGTTTTAGATTTCTGGGCTTTTGGCTTACTTGGATCAGATGGAGTCCTATAGACTTCATATGGTTCGAGGGCCAGTCACGTGCTCTTTCGGGTCGTGACAATATGTGCTGATGATATCGATTTATACGAGATTGTCGATCAGTAGTCAGATCATAATTATAGTGATGATGTTAGCTTTGTACGAGACGTAGGTCAGTACCCGGATTATGATATTTGATTAAAGAGAATACCAGATGAATGATATGACGAATGTGATATTGACCCGTACCCAGATTTGGGGATGCCGTACGACAGATTTACGTACGAGCTATGTTTTGATATTTGATCCGCACTCTTGACTTAGGAATAACTGATTATAGAGATATGGTATCGGATGTGATATTATCGAGGCGGGATCACCGACTATATATGTATATATATATATGTATCGACTCAGAGATTAGGCGGTTTCCCTTACCTACTGTTAGCTTCAGCTCAGCCTTATAGTGGTGTAGCTATATGACTCTTATGACATTAGATGCAGTTCAGCTATCATTGTGTTCAGTATTCAGCTCCCGCACTTTATTATTGTTGCTCTACACCGCATACTGTTGTGATTCATATTCCATTATTGATATCCTGCTGTTAGGACACCAGCACCATTACCGATGATGTGTATGTACCACGTACACTTATTTGCCGGCTCACACACATCTTCATCGGTAATTGCCATGTCAAAAACACTTAGAAAATATTATTGCTTGATTTAGCTTGTTAGCTAGTAGTAACATGATATTAGTATGCTTGCCCTATATGCCAGCTTGACAGTGTTGTTATTACTTGTCACTTCATGCATACTGTTATTCATTATATGCTGCATTCATGGTTTCTCATGCTTATATTCATGATTTCACATGCTATTGATGATTTGGATTCGGTTTCCATGAGATTTTCTGGATTTGGAGGAAAACCGCAAAACATATATATAAACTTCTTTCTCTTTTTAATAAAATTGTGGTTTTCCCATTGATGTATGAGTCGTCCACCATGAGTTTTGCTGATGGATTTCGAGACCCGATTCGAGGAGGCGGATGAACCGTTTCGGGTACATGGTGGGCCCGGTGCGGTACCCCGGGGCAAGAAGATCGCAGGAGATGGCGTTGAGCCTGGCAAGGGAGCACGATCGACCGGTGATTTTACCCGACACGTCGGATATCCGGAGGATACCGTCGTGGTCATGAGATGGATGGTAGGGGCCGGTCTGGACTGACGATGCCTTAGATATTGTGATTGAGACATTGAGATTCTGAGATATTGAGGTACAGAGATTATGACACAGAGATATCGAGATATTGGGATTTATGTTTTGTGCCGATGCTAGGCACTGTTCATGCTGATTTCATTATGATACCTCACTTTAAAATAAAGAAATCTCACATGATTTATGAAAGCCGTTTTCTTCAGTACATGCATTCTGTTTCATGCATTCATACATCATCCATATGATATATTGCTACCAGATGCACTGACATGGGCACATGGGATTACATTTGGGTTAGATATTTACCCTAGTCATTGTTATAGGATGCTGGTTATATATTTGAGAATTATATATATTATGATCGTATGACCTAGGATTGCGTCATACATGCGATTTTCTGTTCGTAGATGTTTTTCTATTCACGAGTTGGCAACTCACCCCCGTTGTGCCCCAGTTTCTTGCAGGTTCGCCGTACAGGTTTCATTATGACTTTGCGGGCACTACTTCAGTTCGGGTGACTTGCTAGTAGGTGGGTTATTTGTATCGTACCCATCATTATACATTGTATATTATATTTCAGTTGTATCTAGAAGTTCCATCAACCAAACATGTACTTATTTGTGATAGGGACCAGTGATGTTTATTCTTTCGACCTTAGAGTCGCGTGTTACATTTCTATGGATTTCTTGCTGGATGAGTTCCCTTTTCTGTTATGATCCTCGCCTTTAGGCGTTGTATATTATGTTGCATACTGGTTGATTTGATATGGTTTTCCTACACTCTACTACTTTTCTTGGTTTGGATTTCTGGGTTCGGCTTACTTAGAGTACGTGCGCCTCGAGACGTTCGTAGTCTAAGTGCCGGTCATATTCCGTAATTTCGGGACGTGACAGATTTTCACGGACCACCAGAGCTTAATGTACATCTTCCTGCAGCGAATTTTTGATTGTTGAGACCGTCTTCTACAGATTTACAGTTATTGTGCGATCGTTGAGTACAGCTTAAGTTCGCCTCTACTGAGGGGACAACTTGCTCATGTCCTCGCCCGACCACTTTTCCTTAATCGCTTTCGCGAGGCACAGCCCGTCGATGCTCGTTCGTCTGAGATTCTGAGCATACTCGGCTGGGTACTGATTCGGAGTCCTTGATTTGTGACTAAGGTGTGCTACATTTAGGGACGCGTTTGTGTACCTGATACTGATGGGCAGAGACGTGAAATCCTAGAGCAGGCACATCAGTCAGCTTTTTGTGTTCATTCAAGTTTCACCAACATTTGACGTGACTTGTGAGATAGTTACGGGTGGGCAGGGATGAAGAGTGAAGTTTCGAATTTTGTTTCAAAGTGTCTGTCTTGTTGTGAGCTAAGGTTGAGCATCTGAGACCGGCTGGAAAGTTGCAACCTTTAACCGTTCCGGAGTGGGAATGGGAGCAAATCTCCATGAATTTCATTGTGATGTCTATTCCGGTCTAGACAGGGTGTGACTCCATTTGGGTGTTTGTTGTCCGGTTATGCTCAGTTTGCTCAGTTGTTCTTTGTTAAGTTTATGCGTTTGCATGGAGTTCCTTCATTCGTTGTATCCAATGGAGGCATCCCGTTCGCTTGCCGTCTTGGGCAGAAGCTTCAGGAAGCCTTGGGTACCGGTTGAGCTTTAGCTCCGTTTTCCATGTGTTGGTTGATGGATAGACAGAACAGACTATACAGACTCTGGAGGATATGCTTGTGCGTGCGTACTAATTGTTGTCGGCAGTTGGGATCGTCACTTGCCATTGTTAGGATTCTCCTTCGATAGCTGTTATCAGGAGGCACTCCAATTGGCAACCTTTAGGTTTAGTTGTTAGGTAGTGTCGATCGCCATTCTGTTTTTCTGACTCTGCGTGAGAAGGATTTTTGGACCCCGGATAGTCTAGAGACATCGGAGATTATCCAGTTGGTTCAGGTCAGGATGAGAGTAGCTTAGTGCAAACAGAGGTCTTATGCCGACCGTGGTAGTCACAGACTTAAGTTCGCAGTGGGAGATCATGTATTCCTAAGGATTTTTCCGACGAATGACGTGTTGAGTTTTGGGAAGCTTATCCCAGGATTGTAGGTCCTTTTGAGATCCTTAAAACGAGTTAGTTCTGTTGGCTATAGTGCCCTCAAGGCAATTATCATAGTTGCGGGCTTGTGATTATGATGATTGAGGCAAGACCTATACCGATGAAACAGTCTTACTCAAGATGATAGTATGCTATCTGGTTTGTCTTTATCATCATATACATGTTGATAGAGCCCATAGGATTCTTGCTTAACTGCCAGCATTGTGATGGCGATCACATACATGGGAGCTGGGGGTCTATTGTTAGTTATATGTATGCCCTAGAGGCCATTACTGTACATAGGATGTATATTGTAGTGGATGCTGGGACATATATAGGGAGGACTTTCTTGCTCGACATGATAGTATGCTATCTGGTTGCTCTTTATCTTAACGTGTACACTGATTGTCTCTCTGTTACATGTTGGTAAAGCCCTTAGGATGTGTACTTGACTACCTGGACTATGATGCGGATCATACTAGTAGGGACATGGTAGTCCATAAGTACATCCTTCAAGGTCCCTAGTCGTGGGTGTATCGAGATGAGGCATCGATATACCAGAGTAGACTAGCGTATACCTTCTCGACCCATACAGATGGGCGATGGATGATCCCATATCCATTGGTGTTTGACATCAGAGATGATAAACGGGTGCTCAGTGGAGACTGGGTACACTGGACGGACTCGCCGAGAACTCCCAGATGGTATTATACCTTACGTCAGATGGCAGTTCTCTGGTGACACTGGTACAGGTTAGTCTGTAGACCCGAGATCGTCATAGAGTCTTGTGTGATTCCCACTGTGCTTTGATTTCCACCTTACCACGTCCAAGAGGGTGTGCAAAACGGTGGTTTTTGGGTACAGTCCCGAATCACATGGAGGCAATGAGCGATAGGAGGGGATTCGTCTCTCCCGGTATAGGGAGTTGATGTTGCGCTGTGTTCGATTGGCTATAACCGGAAATCCCTGGCCAGGGTTGCTGAGATTTACTGGTAAGTATTACCAGTAGTTTCTCGAACTGTTATAGACCTAATATCGACACGACATATCGAGCTATTGGGGTCTGACGTTTACCACCCCTAGGCGAGATATGCGACATATCAGACGACGAGACCGGACTGTACGGTAAGTGTTACTGGTTGGATTCACAGGAGTGTGAGCGGGCTTGCTCGTTGATCTTCTGATCGCTCAATACCCGGGTGGCCGTTACGTTTAGCAGACAGCTTGCGGCTTGTGGGTGTTTGATATGATCATCACCTGCTGCCGGCGTATTGACGAATCTTTAGAGTCCTACACAGAGGTTTCCTGGCTCAAGCGAAACGAAATAGGAGCGCATATGAGATATGTGCGAGACCGATAATAATACTAGTATGTGTTACTGAATTCTATTCTCGCGATTAGTGACATTGATCGGTTATATGCGATATAGCCGGGTTATCGGATCAATTGTTGATTCGATGAGTTGTTACTATTGATATTAGTCGGTTATATGCAATATGACCGGATCATTAAATCAAGTGTTGATTTAATGATTTAATGTATAATTATATATTTGATATATTACTTTACATTAACTAGTATTTGTTCACTTAAGATTGATTTTCTCACTTGATGTGCACAAGTTGTATATGTGATATATTTTTGTGCACTTGATTGTATCATGTTTGATGATACATGCAAACTTGGGTGTATGTTTGCTTTAAACTATGATTAGGTTAATGGTTAGGGTTTGATTTATTTGTTTTATTTATTTTCTTTATTCATTTTGGCAAAAATAAAATGGAGGCTTATTTTGTTTTACCCTTGAAGCTTCATGAAGCTTTGAAAGTCTACCATTTTGTTTTTATCCTAAACCTAACCATTACCTAAACCCTAGTTTATTCTCTACATGAGTTTACTAACCCATGGTTGCTAAATGATAACCATCACTTGATTTTCTTTTTGAAATAATTGATAATTCTTTTTCTTTCTTCTTCTTCATCTTCTTCATGAAGAAAAAGCAAAGCTTTCTTGAAAATTGTCAAGTGATGAAATTAAGTGAGAAACCCAAATCCAAAGTGAACCCACTTCCTATTTCTTCATCCTCTACCACTTGCCATGTTGTATTGGGTGTTTTCTTCACAAGTTTCATGACCTAGTGAAGATGGAGCTTGAGTTAGAGTTGCCTCGACGTAGATCATCTTCGGCATCGAAGTCAACGACCTAGCCCGCTCATTTCCCCGACGAAACCATCGCTAGAGTCCGGGATCCTGGTGATCGCAATGAAGGGACGTCATCACGGAGTTAAAGAAGTGGTGGACCGGATCTACAAAGGTTGTATTTCCATTCACTTAGTAGTTAAGTTGTTAACTTGTTGTTGTTTCGCCTTTACCTCTAGTTATCGATCTAGTTTAGGGTTTCTCGGCACATGAAATTTTTGAATTTGGCATGGTCGATGCCTTGTGGAACCTCTAAAGTGTGCCTAGGATCCCTACAGTAGTATCAGAGCCTAGCTAGAGCCTTAGGCGAAGCGTAGACGAAGTTAGAAATCCTATCGAACCCCGAAACCCTATCTCAAACCCTTCTCTGTACATTTTCTGAAAATGTGGATTTTTCCAAATTAAAAATGCTTAAAAAATTCAGCAAGCAATTATAAGAAAAACAGTGCAAAACGACAAAAAGTTACGCCCAAACCGCCGCGGAACCGCGGCAGAAGCTAGGCTTCTGCGGCGGTTCCGCCGCCATATGATGACGTAATCCTTCACTTTTTGCACAGTAATTTCTTTCTGTAGGTGCTGTATTTTCTGGGAATTTTTAATATTTACTCAAGAGTTGAGTTTTCTGGGTTGTATTGGGAGTTCGTTGTTTCGATCGAAAGTTTAACTTCGTCTATGTGTTTTTCCGGATAATTTAGAATATGTTAAAAAGTTCGACCGGATATAAATACCCAATTTTTCCCCTGCCGGAAAATTTCCAAGTGTTGGATTTTTCCGTGGTTTAATAACGTTCTAAGTAGTGTAAGTAACGCGATGGACCCTCTAGAAGACAACAAACCTTAACTCGATTATGTGACCGTCTTGAACTGCCCTTGAAACCTTAGGGTTTGGGGCAGTACGGCGTGCCACATGTGAGGTGTTGGCTTGACCCTTCTACGGCTGGACCGTTGGTACTGAGGCATGAAGTGAATGTTTTTAAACTTATTTCATGTGTTGAGCTGTTTCGGGAAAACTTGGGTGTTTGATTGTTCAATCGGAAAGTTTAACATTTTCTATTTATCTGGAATGTGATACAATATTTGGAATCCACAAGTAGTTATGAGATAACTGATTTGGATGTTATAAACATAGCAGTTAGTCTCACTTGATCGGTTGCCACGGAATTTTGATGTGATCAAAAGTCCGTCGCAATCACGTAGCGTACGCGGATACTCGCCGGGTAAACTTAATAGACAGCTACACACCATAGCCCCGACCAAGTAACTGTAGGAGAACCCCGTCGCCGAAAGCATCCGTTCGGGTGCTCACGGCAGCGGTGTTCCGTCTTGGTGCACTTCGTCGGCGGCATCGGGGGTGCGGCCGCCTACTAAAGTTTGCGACGAGCATTCGATCAAAATGCCGGGAATCTTGTTAAATTGCCCGACTTGATATTGAAAAGTGTTTTCGATAATGAGACTAAAATGCGGGGTTTATAATTGTTAGGCATGCGATGTCTAAGGAATTCATTTGGTTAGGCATGCGAGGTCTATGCAGGTTGCGGATTCCAACTGTTGTAGTTTTACACTTTATTTTCTGCGACCGTAAGTGTAATATGTGATATCGCCGGTTTCGTTGCTATATATCAACGACAATTGGGATGTGCATATTTACTTACGTTGATAACATGTGATGTAATGTGTTGCTGGATATGTTATATTGGATCGTCGTGTTTGAATAGCCGGGGTTTTTTTTTATGTGAGATGAGTGTTTTTCTTTTTCATTCATGTAAAAACTTGTATGTAATATTCTTTTATTGGGGCACTTCCAGGTTGCGGAAGTTGTCACCGTTGATGTATATTATTTACTTTTCCGCACTAGGATAGACCCAAGAAGGAGGGCACAAGTAACCGGGTTCTGGAGTCCAGTGGGAGACCAACTCGAGGAGTCGAGTCCGGGTCTCCTAACTCTAGAATTGGTAGGGTTGCTTGCCGCTCTCGTAGGGGTCTAGGGGTGTGGGTTTGGCTATTCATCGCGACCGTGGAATCCGTGTTTTATACTGGCTCGTATTGAAAACACGGACATCCAAGTATATCCAATGTTTCATATGTTTCTTCTGCTGTGATATCTGTGATGTGATCATTTGATATGTTGTGATAGATACTATTTATAGTATATTTGATATATTATATAGACGTTACTTATGTTTTACACCCGTGCTAGCCCTGTCCCGCTCTGCCGTTAGTCACCTAACCTAACGGTGCACGAGGGGACATCGAGGCGAATGCGGATAGCATAAGTGTACGTCGTATTTATCTGTGATGTTTAGGTGACTTAAATGATGGGACTTCATTAATATGATTAATGAAAGAAAAAGAAACCTAAAGTTGTTGTGGAATCGAATTTCAAAATAAAAAACAGGTAGCTACAATTCTTGCTTTGCATCGCTGTGTTCCTTGTAGAACATCCTGCACCTTATTCGATAAGGAAAGGGCCGAGATCCCTTCACCGGGAGTGACCCCTTTAGCAATAACTGGCAGATGCTACACCTCTCGGTTTGTCTTTTGATTGCTTCTATAGTTTTTTCTTTGCACAGCGGTATATATGATATATCCTGCACCTTATTCGATGAGGAAAGGGCCGACGATCCCTTCACCGGGAGTGACCCCTTTAGCAAAACTAGAAAAGCCTCAAAAGCACTCCATTTTAAAATCATTTGATTCTACAACGATATCAAGTTCATTACGCAATAGGTTTTCAGAAAAACCCGTCGTAGCCCTCCGTCATTTCAGATAAGTCCTACTTAGTATTCGTGCTACGTTTGTTGACCTCCGTCAAGGCGTAGTGTGCGGTAGCTAACTAGTATTTATCTGCTTATGCATATGATGCAGATTAGGTTAGGGTAGTCGTACGGCCTTGTTGACCTCCGTCAAGGGTCGTGCGGGTGGGTTTGATTCAATCAAGAAATGACGGGTTGAACTTAACTAGTAGCCTATGGTTTGTTGACCTCCGTCAAGGTCATAGGGTGCTAGGGGCAAAATTACCAGGAATTTCAAATGTTGAAATTTGCAATGAGATTGCATACCTTCTATGAGATAGTTGGATACCGATACCCACTGCGAGTAATTGTTACTCCTGGGAGAGTTTTACACTTTACAATTAGCCGATCTAGTAGGTGTCTAGAAAGGTGTCAACGGGGTTACGCCTCTGGGAAAACGAGGTTTACTGTAATTAGGTCCGTGCGAAAGCACGGGGAACCTCCCTCAAAGTACCGACACTGGCCTGGCTGAAAGATGTAAGTCCACGTTGCGACCCCCGGTTCTTACGGGGAGGCGGAAACGGTATAAAAATCAAATTTTTAGCGCAAGGGGCAACATGGACTAAGCAAAGTCGGGATCTTTAACTAAACTAAAACTAGCAAACTTTGCTAAAGAGAGTTAGCTACTCGGATGGAGATGGTTATACCTAAACTTGTCTTGAACTCCTTCTCTTCAAGCTCCGATGGTGGTCCGATGGCTCCTTCTCGTCGTCTCCGTACGCCGAAGATAGATCCACTTGAAAGCTCCAACCTTTAGCTCCTTCTTCGTTCTTTGAAGAAACTAGTTCACTTGGTTTGCTAAACCTAGTGAACTAGAATGAGTAGAGAGGAAATAGAATGGGATTTTATCTATGGTTCTTGATTCTCAACTCATGAGACAAGAGAACCATAGATCAAGAGAGGGAGCAAGAGGTTGAGGGTGAGAGCAAGAGGAGAGCTCAAGAACAAGAGAGAGAATGAGCAAGAAAGAATGAGGCTCTCTTTTGTCTCTCACCCTCTCATAATCCAATGTAATCATAACTCATCATATCAATAAAAGTCTTATGTGATGGTTGAAGCAACCATAACCTTATCATGTCATGCACTCATTTTACTCAAATGAACAAGCAAGTAAAAGTCTTTGGCATGAAATGATAACCATGGTTATCATGATGGTCAACTAGTCAAGCCTAGTCAACCGGTCAACAAAGTCAACAAGTCAACAAAAGTCAACAAGTCAACAAAGTCAACAAAAGTCAACAACCAAGTCACCATAATACTTAATTAATATAATAGTTAATCGCATATCATATTCTCATTAGGGTTGAGCAAAAAGTCAAAAAGTCAACGGTCAACAGTCAACAACCCTAATGAGAATCCGCTGTCTGTGCCTCCCTGACAACTGTGCATACACACCCGCATCCGCGTTCCGAGGAACACGAATGCAAACTGGATAAATCCAATCCCATAAGGTACACTAGGATCTGGCTTAAACCAAAGCCCGCTAGTGTAAACTGTCCGGACACTGTACGTGCACAAGTGCACGGATGTGACCGAACCCTGTCGCAAAACCATGCGACCTGTCGCAATACCATGCGACCTCTACTCTTTTGCCTAAAGGCGAAAAGCTTTCTGTGTGGGACTCTAAAGACTCGACACTACGCTGGCAGTGGGTTTAACCACAGACCGCAAGCGGCACTAGCTGTGCGTAACGGTCCCCAGGTAATGCCGACAAGAAGACCGACGAGGCGAAACCCATCTGAACTCCTACTGAGCCTGAGTGTGACATTCTCCGTACAGTCCGGTCTGTTCGTATGATACATCGCATGGCGGGCCTAGGGGGCGGTAAACGTCAGTCCCCCAATAGCGGTACAAGTCGTGCCGGAGCGACGCCCAAAACACCCTGAGATAACACTGGAAACCTACCAGTATATCTCGTTTGCCCTGGCCAGGGACTACTCGTGTAATGGCTCTCCTAGACACAGCGCGATGTCAACCCCCAATACCGGGAGAGACGAATCCTGTCTAACCGTCACTGCCTCCAAGCGCTTCGGGACTGCACCCAACCACTACCTGTTTGCACGACTCCTTTGAGCCGTGGTAGGGTAGTGATCAAAGTACAGTGGGAACACACTCGAGGCGAAGTGACAGTGTCAAGTCAGCGGACTAAGCTGTACTCATGTCACCTGGGAACTGATAACTGACGATAGGTATAATACCAACTAGTCAGTTCCCGACGAGTCCTGTCCAGTGTACCCGTAACCTAACGAGCACCCGCATACTATCTCAAGTACGACGTACTGACGGCTGTGGGACAGACCGTCTCCCACACTGGGATGAGAAGCGCATGCGCTGGTCTACTCCGGAGTATCGATGCCCTGTCTCGATAGTCCTGCGACCAGGGACCTGCATAAGGATGTGCTTATAGATTACCCAGCCCCACTAGTGTGACGGCCATCACATCGCTGGTAACCAAGCAAAGATCCTAAGGGCTCTACTAATGTGTATAGGCGATATACAAAAATAAACACATGTACACATTGAAGTAGAAACAAACCAAGTAGCATACTACTATTTTGAGCAAGATTGTATATACAAGGTGAATATCCCAAGCATCCATTAAGTAATATACAAACTAGTATGATACAGTAATGGCCTCTAGGGCATATACACTAACAATCTCCCACTTGCACTAAGGCCATGTACTGGCGTATCGAAGACCTATCATCTCGATCAGCCGCTCGAACTGAGTCTGGGGCAGGGCCTTGGTGAATGGATCAGCAGTGTTATCTTCTGAAGCGACTCTCCGAACCTCGATCTCCTAGCGATCTACGATCTCCCTGATCAGGTGATACCGCCTCAAGATGTGCCTGGATTTCTGATGGGACCTTGGTTCCTTCGCTAAAGCTATAGCCCCGTTGTTGTCGCAATACAGAGGTATTGGATCAACAATGGACGGAACCACCTGAAGTTCTTTCAAGAACTTCCTCATCCAGACAGCTTCTTTTGCGGCATCAGATGCAGCGATGTATTCCGCTTCCATCGTCGAGTCTGCAACGGTTTCCTGTTTGGAACTCTTCCAACACACCGCCCCTCCATTGAGGGTAAAGACAAAACCCGACATGGACTTGGAATCATCCTTGTCACTCTGGAAGCTGGAGTCAGCAAAGGCCTTGATCTGGAGGTCTTTTCCGCCATACACCAAGAACATCTCCTTAGTCCTTCTCAGGTACTTGAGAATGTTCTTTACCGCTATCCAGTGTTTCTCCCCAGGGTTAGACTGATACCGGCTTACCACACTCAGTGCATAAGCTACATCCGGTCTGGTACACAACATCGCATACATTATAGAGCCTATCGCAGAAGCGTAGGGTATAATAGACATGCGATCCCTCTCCAAATCAGTCTTGGGAGACATCTCTTTAGAGAGGGTGATCCCGTGACAAGCCGGTAGGTTACCGCGCTTTGAATCTTCCATACTGAATCTTTTCAGTATGGTGTCGATGTACCTGGACTGTGAAAGTCCTAATATCCTCTTGGATCTGTCATGGTAGATCCGGATACCCAGAATGTATGAGGCATCACCCAGGTCTTTCATGGAGAACCTGTGTGACAAGAACCCCTTGACAGATTGTAGCATAGGAATGTCATTTCCTATTAAGAGAATGTCATCCACGTATAAAACAAGGAATACTACAGTTCTCGCTACAAATCTACTATAGATGCATGGTTCATCTGGATTTTTGATAAAGCCAAATTCTTTGACCGTCTCATCAAAGCAGATGTTCCAACTCCGCGATGCCTGCTTTAGTCCATAGATGGACTTAAGCAACTTGCACACCTTTCCGCTGCTCCCACTCTGAATGAAGCCCTCTGGCTGGTCCATATAGACACACTCTTCTAAATTTCCATTTAGAAAAGCTGTCTTTACGTCCATTTGCCAGATCTCATAATCGTGGAAGGCAGCAATGGCAAGAAGGATCCGAATGGATTTCAGCATGGCTACTGGAGAAAAGGTTTCGTCATAGTCCAAGCCAGGTCTTTGACGGAAACCCTTTGCAACCAGCCTAGCTTTATAGGTCTCAACCTGTCCATCTACACCAATCTTCCTTTTGAAGATCCACTTGCATCCTACGGGTTTTACCCCGTCTGGAGCAATGTCCAACGTCCATTCCTTGTTGGTGTACATGGACTCCATTTCGGTCCGCATTGCATCCAGCCATTTCACTGAGTCAACGCTCTGAACGGCCTGCTGGAAGCTAGTAGGCTCATCATAGTCTATGATGCAATCCTCTCTATCCCCGTCTACGAGAAAACCGTAGTATCTCTCGGGCGGATGAGTCTACCTACTACTCCTGCGGAGCGGCGTAGGAATGTCCTGTTCTTCCGAACCCTCTGGTTCCACTAAACTTTCAGTAATAGTCCGTGGTTCTGGAATTTCTTCCAGTTCTACTGCGCTCCCACTTATTTCTTTTTCTATGAACTGGTGTTCTAGAAAGTGGGCATGACGAGAAACAAGAACTTTTTGTTCCTCTTCACAGTAGAAGAAATATCCCTTGGAATTCTTTGGATATCCCACAAACTTGCACAGTACTGAGCGTGCCTCGAGCTTGTCCGCATGCTGCTTTTTGACAAAAGCTGGACTTCCCCATATCTTAATGTGATTAAGATGGGGTCTCTTCCCACACCACATCTCAAATGGCGTAGTAGGCACAGTCTTAGTGGGAACTCGGTTCAAAAGGTATGCGGCTGATTCTAGCGCATATCCCCAGAATGATCGCGGCAACTCAGCGTTACTCATCATGGACCGCACCATATCCAATAGGGTGCGGTTCCGTCTCTCCGATACACCGTTATGTTGCGGGGTGTATGGAGGAGTAAGCTGAGAGAGAATTCCATTCTCTTTTAAATAGTCCAGGAACTCGGCACTTAAGTATTCTCCACCTCGATCCGATCTTAGAATCTTAATACTTTTGCCGGTCTGTTTCTCCACTTCATTCTTATACTCCTGGAATTTTCCAAAGGCCTCGGACTTATGTTTCATTAAGAAGACATAACCGTACCTTGAGAAGTCATCCGTAAAGGTAATGAAGTAAGAATGTCCGCTTCGGGCATGTGTAGACATTGGACCGCACACGTCACTGTGTACGAGTCCCAAGAGCTCGCTCGCTCTTACTCCATGTCCAGTAAACGGAGTCTTTGTCATCTTTCCTTTGAGACAAGATTGACAAGTGGCATACGATTGATATTCGAACGCATTCAAATATCCTTCTGTATGTAACTTAGTCAACCTTCTCTCATTGATGTGACCCAATCTACAATACCATAAGAAAGTCTGATTTATTTATGGAGACTTTCTTTTGTGTGTATTCTGGACGTTGAAAATCTGTGGTTGGTTTAACACGTATATACCATTACTCAATGTACCTGACCCAATCAAAACTTGATTAAGGTGAATGTTTACAACATTACTTACAAACGCAAATTCATAACCTTCTTTAGAAACTAAAGATACAGAAATGATATTACAAGTTGCGTTGGGTACAAAAAAGCAATTACGCAAAACCAAAACATGTCCATCTGACATTCCCAGGTGATAGTCCCCCACGGCTTTAGCATCCATGCTAACTCCGTTCGCAACTTTGAGGGTCATGTCACCTGCCTTCAAAACCCTACGGTTTCTCAACGCCTGCAAAGAATTACAGATATGAGATCCTAATCCGGTATCCAATACCCAGGAAGTAGAGTTTATTGAAAGACAATTTTCAATAACATACACACCTGAAGCTGAAGCTGCAACCTGCTTCAATTCCTGTGTTCTGGCCTTCCAGGCCCTGCAATCATTCTTCCAGTGTCCTTTCTTATGACAATAGAAGCATTCTTCCTTATCCACAAGCTTCCCCGCTACCTTTGTTGCTTTACCTTTTCCCTTCGTATCCACTTTACTAACACCGCCCCTTGGTTTGGCGGGGGCCTTCTTCTTCTTTCCCTTGGCTTTCGCCTTGGACCTAGAAGAAGATGATCCTCCTACAAACAAAGTGGATGTATCCCTACCTTTCTGTAGGGTGCCCTCTGCGCTCCTCAGCATGTTGAGGAGCTCTGAAAGTTCAACCTCTTTTTCTTGTAGGTTGAAGTTCAGTATGAACTGGGCGTAAGTGGAAGGAAGGGACTGGAGAACTATATCCGTATATAGCTCACTCTCTAATGTGATCCCTAGGTCAGCGAGCTCCTCAATGTAGCCGATCATCTTTAGCACGTGCTCGGCTACTGATGATCCGACGGCCATTCTTGTCGAAAATAACTTTTTCGACGCTTCGTATCTTGCGATACGAGATTGCTCTCCATACAGTTCTTTTGTATGGAGCAATATGGATTCCATGTCCATATTCTCATGCCTCCTCTGATGTTCGTTGTCCATCGAGGCAAGCAGGAGGCATTTGGCCTTCGCGCTATCAATCTCCCAAGTCTTACGGATTTCCTTATCCACGACGCTGGAAGTTGGACCAGGGACAGAGGGAGCTTTGGTGGTAAGAAGATACCCCAGCTTGTCATAAGTGATTGCTATCTTGACATTCCTGAGCCAATCTTTGTAGTTTGGCCCTGTCAGTTTGTTTTTATCTAGGAGTAACTTAAGTCCAGTCATGTTGATTGGTCGCTGCAATTAGGAGAGAGAAGAAGAAACACTCAGCATGATGCTCTTGCAAGTTTAGAGTGGTTTTTAGTTTGTCTAAACAGGATGGCTCCCACTGTTTCTCGAATCCCTCCTCAAACCATAAAGGAAGAATTAGTCAGGATCAATCCCACCGTACAATACTTGCTTAACCGTTCAGCCAGGCCGGTGTCGGTACTTCGAGGGAGGTTTTCCAACGCTTTCGCGAAGTTCCTTAATTAGAGAACCTCTTTTCCCTGGGGGCGTAGCCTCGCTAACACCTTTCTAGGCACCTACTAGGTTTATAGCATTGATCGATTAGTGAGAAATTTCCCGAGGAGTAGCATATACTCACAGTAGGATCGGGATCCAAATATCATCGCGTGACGAAACTGAAGGAATCCTACCAGAATCATCACACTCCAAATGGTATGCAAATCTAGCAAGTTTCAGTACTTATGAAACCCCCGATGTGGATTTTTGCCCCATGCTCTTATGACCTTGACTTTGGCCAAAATATCATAAGTCACATGTCAAGTTCTACCCGTCATTATCCAGGTTAATTTGGATCCATCCGTACCTACCCTTGACTTTGGCCAAAATGGCAGTACGACTGTCCCAAACCAACGCATCTATCTATGCTACACATGAACACCCAATAGCTACCAATCACTGTGCCTTGACTTTGGCCAACATACACAGCTTGAATACTATTGACTATTCATGTGAAACGACGGAGGGCTACGGATGGTTTTGGCAAAACCGTGAACGTAGTGAACTTGATTTGGTCGATGGAACGAGATAGCTTTTAAAAGGAGTGGCTCAAGCTCCGCATTTAAAAGTTGTTTTTGAAAAGAACCGAGTGGTTTTTCGAAAGTGTTCCAACGACTTTAACTTGGTTTATTATCTTGCATTAGTTCTTTTAATGCGTGATATTCTTGCATTAGTTCTTTTAATGCGTCCCATCATTTAATCCTACCATTGCAGAAAACAACCAAAATATGACGTACGCTTATGCCATTCACATTCGCCACTAGGCCCCGTCATTACCCGTTAGGTTACTTAACTAACGACAGAGCGGGGGCTGGGCTAGCGCGTCTGTAAAACATAAGCAACGCCTAAATAATATCATATATAGATATACTGCAATGATAAACATTTCAGATCACAGATAAATACATTGGATATACTAGGAATCTGTAATTTGTACGAGCCTGTAACAAAAACAGATTACACGGTCGCGGTGAATAGCCAAAACCCCACCCAAGACCCCTACGGGTGCGGCAAACTACCCGCCAAGTACCCGAAGCGTAGCAACCTCCCTCATCTCCATGAGTAGGCCACTCGACACTTCGGCATACCCGGTAGTTTGTGCACCCCTCCATGGGTCTATCCTAGGAGCAAAAACAGTAAAAAGAAATTATACAATGACGGCTACAACCCCGACCCGGTTGTGCGGCCATACAAATAATTATTACATCAATTTACAAATTTACATGAATTGCAAGAAAAGAAAACTCTCGTCTCACAACCCCCGGCTATTCACCCGCGACAATCCAACATATTTATATACACATTCCAGCATCAAACACAGATCATGTATAACCCCGACCAATCGACTTATAGCGATTAGCCGACGTTCAATACATGCAAACATCACAGATATAACCATCATAGTCAAAGTGCAGTGAAGTTCGGAAAAAAATACGGAATTATAGGACCCCAAAAGGAAGGCAAGTACATCTCGGGCAAGAGGTGGAATACCACAACAGTTCTCGGCATTCCATCATTAAGGTACTCGAGCAATTCTTTTCTGGAAAATCTGGGCACATATAATATATTTCAAAAATCCCAAAACCAACACAGACACACACTGCACGAAAAACGATGCAGAGAAGACGACAAACCGCGGCGCTTCCGCGGCACATGCCTACCTCGTGCGGCGGAAGCGCGGCGGTTTGAACGAAACAGTGGACCGTTTTTCATGGGTGTTCACACAAAACCCTGAGCCGAATTTAGGAGTATAAAGTTTTTCATTTTGACCAGAAAAAATTTCAACAGAAACTCAGATTTTGTAAAAGTTTGGTTTTTTTGATTTTTCCGGTTCCGAACTTCGTTACACTTCACTACCAAGCTAGTTTAAGTTTAGTTAGGCTCTGATACCAATGTAAGTCCACGTTGCGACCCCCGGTTCTTACGGGGAGGCGGAAACGGTATAAAAATCAAATTTTTAGCGCAAGGGGCAACATGGACTAAGCAAAGTCGGGATCTTTAACTAAACTAAAACTAGCAAACTTTGCTAAAGAGAGTTAGCTACTCGGATGGAGATGGTTATACCTAAACTTGTCTTGAACTCCTTCTCTTCAAGCTCCGATGGTGGTCCGATGGCTCCTTCTCGTCGTCTCCGTACGCCGAAGATAGATCCACTTGAAAGCTCCAACCTTTAGCTCCTTCTTCGTTCTTTGAAGAAACTAGTTCACTTGGTTTGCTAAACCTAGTGAACTAGAATGAGTAGAGAGGAAATAGAATGGGATTTTATCTATGGTTCTTGATTCTCAACTCATGAGACAAGAGAACCATAGATCAAGAGAGGGAGCAAGAGGTTGAGGGTGAGAGCAAGAGGAGAGCTCAAGAACAAGAGAGAGAATGAGCAAGAAAGAATGAGGCTCTCTTTTGTCTCTCACCCTCTCATAATCCAATGTAATCATAACTCATCATATCAATAAAAGTCTTATGTGATGGTTGAAGCAACCATAACCTTATCATGTCATGCACTCATTTTACTCAAATGAACAAGCAAGTAAAAGTCTTTGGCATGAAATGATAACCATGGTTATCATGATGGTCAACTAGTCAAGCCTAGTCAACCGGTCAACAAAGTCAACAAGTCAACAAAAGTCAACAAAGTCAACAAAAGTCAACAACCAAGTCACCATAATACTTAATTAATATAATAGTTAATCGCATATCATATTCTCATTAGGGTTGAGCAAAAAGTCAAAAAGTCAACGGTCAACTGTCAACAACCCTAATGAGAATCCGCTGTCTGTGCCTCCCTGACAACTGTGCATACACACCCGCATCCGCGTTCCGAGGAACACGAATGCAAACTGGATAAATCCAATCCCATAAGGTACACTAGGATCTGGCTTAAACCAAAGCCCGCTAGTGTAAACTGTCCGGACACTGTACGTGCACAAGTGCACGGATGTGACCGAACCCTGTCGCAAAACCATGCGACCTGTCGCAATACCATGCGACCTCTACTCTTTTGCCTAAAGGCGAAAAGCTTTCTGTGTGGGACTCTAAAGACTCGACACTACGCTGGCAGTGGGTTTAACCACAGACCGCAAGCGGCACTAGCTGTGCGTAACGGTCCCCAGGTAATGCCGACAAGAAGACCGACGAGACGAAACCCATCTGAACTCCTACTGAGCCTGAGTGTGACATTCTCCGTACAGTCCGGTCTGTTCGTCTGATACATCGCATGGCGGGCCTAGGGGGCGGTAAACGTCAGTCCCCCAATAGCGGTACAAGTCGTGCCGGAGCGAAGCCCAAAACACCCTGAGATAACACTGGAAACCTACCAGTATATCTCGTTTGCCCTGGCCAGGGACTACTCGTGTAATGGCTCTCCTAGACACAGCGCGATGTCAACCCCCAATACCGGGAGAGACGAATCCTGTCTAACCGTCACTGCCTCCAAGCGCTTCGGGACTGCACCCAACCACTACCTGTTTGCACGACTCCTTTGAGCCGTGGTAGGGTAGTGATCAAAGTACAGTGGGAACACACTCGAGGCGAAGTGACAGTGTCAAGTCAGCGGACTAAGCTGTACTCATGTCACCTGGGAACTGATAACTGACGATAGGTATAATACCAACTAGTCAGTTCCCGACGAGTCCTGTCCAGTGTACCCGTAACCTAACGAGCACCCGCATACTATCTCAAGTACGACGTACTGACGGCTGTGGGACAGACCGTCTCCCACACTGGGATGAGAAGCGCATGCGCTGGTCTACTCCGGAGTATCGATGCCCTGTCTCGATAGTCCTGCGACCAGGGACCTGCATAAGGATGTGCTTATAGATTCCCAGCCCCACTAGTGTGACGGCCATCACATCGCTGGTAACCAAGCAAAGATCCTAAGGGCTCTACTAATGTGTATAGGCGATATACAAAAATAAACACATGTACACATTGAAGTAGAAACAAACCAAGTAGCATACTACTATTTTGAGCAAGATTGTATATACAAGGTGAATATCCCAAGCATCCATTAAGTAATATACAAACTAGTATGATACAGTAATGGCCTCTAGGGCATATACACTAACAATCTCCCACTTGCACTAAGGCCATGTACTGGCGTATCGAAGACCTATCATCTCGATCAGCCGCTCGAACTGAGTCTGGGGCAGGGCCTTGGTGAATGGATCAGCAGTGTTATCTTCTGAAGCGACTCTCCGAACCTCGATCTCCTAGCGATCTACGATCTCCCTGATCAGGTGATACCGCCTCAAGATGTGCCTGGATTTCTGATGGGACCTTGGTTCCTTCGCTAAAGCTATAGCCCCGTTGTTGTCGCAATACAGAGGTATTGGATCAACAATGGACGGAACCACCTGAAGTTCTTTCAAGAACATCCTCATCCAGACAGCTTCTTTTGCGGCATCAGATGCAGCGATGTATTCCGCTTCCATCGTCGAGTCTGCAACGGTTTCCTGTTTGGAACTCTTCCAACACACCGCCCCTCCATTGAGGGTAAAGACAAAACCCGACATGGACTTGGAATCATCCTTGTCACTCTGGAAGCTGGAGTCAGCAAAGGCCTTGATCTGGAGGTCTTTTCCGCCATACACCAAGAACATCTCCTTAGTCCTTCTCAGGTACTTGAGAATGTTCTTTACCGCTATCCAGTGTTTCTCCCCAGGGTTAGACTGATACCGGCTTACCACACTCAGTGCATAAGCTACATCCGGTCTGGTACACAACATCGCATACATTATAGAGCCTACCGCAGAAGCGTAGGGTATAATAGACATGCGATCCCTCTCCAAATCAGTCTTGGGAGACATCTCTTTAGAGAGGGTGATCCCGTGACAAGCCGGTAGGTTACCGCGCTTTGAATCTTCCATACTGAATCTTTTCAGTATGGTGTCGATGTACCTGGACTGTGAAAGTCCTAATATCCTCTTGGATCTGTCACGGTAGATCCGGATACCCAGAATGTATGAGGCATCACCCAGGTCTTTCATGGAGAACCTGTGTGACAAGAACCCCTTGACAGATTGTAGCATAGGAATGTCATTTCCTATTAAGAGAATGTCATCCACGTATAAAACGAGGAATACTACAGTTCTCGCTACAAATCTACTATAGATGCATGGTTCATCTGGATTTTTGATAAAGCCAAATTCTTTGACCGTCTCATCAAAGCAGATGTTCCAACTCCGCGATGCCTGCTTTAGTCCATAGATGGACTTAAGCAACTTGCACACCTTTCCGCTGCTCCCACTCTGAATGAAGCCCTCTGGCTGGTCCATATAGACACACTCTTCTAAATTTCCATTTAGAAAAGCTGTCTTTACGTCCATTTGCCAGATCTCATAATCGTGGAAGGCAGCAATGGCAAGAAGGATCCGAATGGATTTCAGCATGGCTACTGGAGAAAAGGTTTCGTCATAGTCCAAGCCAGGTCTTTGACGGAAACCCTTTGCAACCAGCCTAGCTTTATAGGTCTCAACCTGTCCATCTACACCAATCTTCCTTTTGAAGATCCACTTGCATCCTACGGGTTTTACCCCGTCTGGAGCAATGTCCAACGTACATACCTTGTTGGTGTACATGGACTCCATTTCGGTCCGCATTGCATCCAGCCATTTCACTGAGTCAACGCTCTGAACGGCCTGCTGGAAGCTAGTAGGCTCATCATAGTCTATGATGCAATCCTCTCTATCCCCGTCTACGAGAAAACCGTAGTATCTCTCGGGCGGATGAGTCTGCCTACTACTCCTGCGGAGCGGCGTAGGAATGTCCTGTTCTTCCGAACCCTCTGGTTCCACTAAACTTTCAGTAATAGTCCGTGGTTCTGGAATTTCTTCCAGTTCTACTGCGCTCCCACTTATTTCTTTTTCTATGAACTGGTGTTCTAGAAAGTGGGCATGACGAGAAACAAGAACTTTTTGTTCCTCTTCACAGTAGAAGAAATATCCCTTGGAATTCTTTGGATATCCCACAAACTTGCACAGTACTGAGCGTGCCTCGAGCTTGTCCGCATGCTGCTTTTTGACAAAAGCTGGACTTCCCCATATCTTAATGTGATTAAGATGGGGTCTCTTCCCACACCACATCTCAAATGGCGTAGTAGGCACAGTCTTAGTGGGAACTCGGTTCAAAAGGTATGCGGCTGATTCTAGCGCATATCCCCAGAATGATCGCGGCAACTCAGCGTTACTCATCATGGACCGCACCATATCCAATAGGGTGCGGTTCCGTCTCTCCGATACACCGTTATGTTGCGGGGTGTATGGAGGAGTAAGCTGAGAGAGAATTCCATTCTCTTTTAAATAGTCCAGGAACTCGGCACTTAAGTATTCTCCACCTCGATCCGATCTTAGAATCTTAATACTTTTGCCGGTCTGTTTCTCCACTTCATTCTTATACTCCTGGAATTTTCCAAAGGCCTCGGACTTATGTTTCATTAAGAAGACATAACCGTACCTTGAGAAGTCATCCGTAAAGGTAATGAAGTAAGAATGTCCGCTTCGGGCATGTGTAGACATTGGACCGCACACGTCACTGTGTACGAGTCCCAAGAGCTCGCTCGCTCTTACTCCATGTCCAGTAAACGGAGTCTTTGTCATCTTTCCTTTGAGACAAGATTGACAAGTGGCATACGATTGATATTCGAACGCATTCAAATATCCTTCTGTATGTAACTTAGTCAACCTTCTCTCATTGATGTGACCCAATCTACAATGCCATAAGAAAGTCTGATTTATTTATGGAGACTTTCTTTTATGTGTATTCTGGACGTTGAAAATCTGTGGTTGGTTTAACACATATATACCATTACTCAATGTACCTGACCCAATCAAAACTTGATTAAGGTGAATGTTTACAACATTACTTACAAACGCAAATTCATAACCTTCTTTAGAAACTAAAGATACAGAAATGATATTACAAGTTGCGTTGGGTACAAAAAAGCAATTACGCAAAACCAAAACATGTCCATCTGACATTCCCAGGTGATAGTCCCCCACGGCTTTAGCATCCATGCTAACTCCGTTCGCAACTTTGAGGGTCATGTCACCTGCCTTCAAAACCCTACGGTTTCTCAACGCCTGCAAAGAATTACAGATATGAGATCCTGATCCGGTATCCAATACCCAGGAAGTAGAGTTTATTGAAAGACAATTTTCAATAACATACACACCTGAAGCTGAAGCTGCAACCTGCTTCAATTCCTGTGTTCTGGCCTTCCAGGCCCTGCAATCATTCTTCCAGTGTCCTTTCTTATGACAATAGAAGCATTCTTCCTTATCCACAAGCTTCCCCGCTACCTTTGTTGCTTTACCTTTTCCCTTCGTATCCACTTTACTAACACCGCCCCTTGGTTTGGCGGGGGCCTTCTTCTTCTTTCCCTTGGCTTTCGCCTTGGACCTAGAAGAAGATGATCCTCCTACAAACAAAGTGGATGTATCCCTACCTTTCTGTAGGGTGCCCTCTGCGCTCCTCAGCATGTTGAGGAGCTCTGAAAGTTCAACCTCTTTTTCTTGTAGGTTGAAGTTCAGTATGAACTGGGCGTAAGTGGAAGGAAGGGACTGGAGAACTATATCCGTATATAGCTCACTCTCTAATGTGATCCCTAGGTCAGCGAGCTCCTCAATGTAGCCGATCATCTTTAGCACGTGCTCGGCTACTGATGATCCGACGGCCATTCTTGTCGAAAATAACTTTTTCGACGCTTCGTATCTTGCGATACGAGATTGCTCTCCATACAGTTCTTTTGTATGGAGCAATATGGATTCCATGTCCATATTCTCATGCCTCCTCTGATGTTCGTTGTCCATCGAGGCAAGCAGGAGGCATTTGGCCTTCGCGCTATCAATCTCCCAAGTCTTACGGATTTCCTTATCCGCGACGCTGGAAGTTGGACCAGGGACAGGGGGAGCTTTGGTGGTAAGAAGATACCCCAGCTTGTCATAAGTGATTGCTATCTTGACATTCCTGAGCCAATCTTTGTAGTTTGGCCCTGTCAGTTTGTTTTTATCTAGGAGTAACTTAAGTCCAGTCATGTTGATTGGTCGCTGCAATTAGGAGAGAGAAGAAGAAACACTCAGCATGATGCTCTTGCAAGTTTAGAGTGGTTTTTAGTTTGTCTAAACAGGATGGCTCCCACTGTTTCTCGAATCCCTCCTCAAACCATAAAGGAAGAATTAGTCAGGATCAATCCCACCGTACAATACTTGCTTAACCGTTCAGCCAGGCCGGTGTCGGTACTTCGAGGGAGGTTTTCCAACGCTTTCGCGAAGTTCCTTAATTAGAGAACCTCTTTTCCCTGGGGGCGTAGCCTCGCTAACACCTTTCTAGGCACCTACTAGGTTTATAGCATTGATCGATTAGTGAGAAATTTCCCGAGGAGTAGCATATACTCACAGTAGGATCGGGATCCAAATATCATCGCGTGACGAAACTGAAGGAATCCTACCAGAATCATCACACTCCAAATGGTATGCAAATCTAGCAAGTTTCAGTACTTATGAAACCCCCGATGTGGATTTTTGCCCCATGCTCTTATGACCTTGACTTTGGCCAAAATATCATAAGTCACATGTCAAGTTCTACCCGTCATTATCCAGGTTAATTTGGATCCATCCGTACCTACCCTTGACTTTGGCCAAAATGGCAGTACGACTGTCCCAAACCAACGCATCTATCTATGCTACACATGAACACCCAATAGCTACCAATCACTGTGCCTTGACTTTGGCCAACATACACAGCTTGAATACTATTGACTATTCATGTGAAACGACGGAGGGCTACGGATGGTTTTGGCAAAACCGTGAACGTAGTGAACTTGATTTGGTCGATGGAACGAGATAGCTTTTAAAAGGAGTGGCTCAAGCTCCGCATTTAAAAGTTGTTTTTGAAAAGAACCGAGTGGTTTTTCGAAAGTGTTCCAACGACTTTAACTTGGTTTATTATCTTGCATTAGTTCTTTTAATGCGTGATATTCTTGCATTAGTTCTTTTAATGCGTCCCATCATTTAATCCTACCATTGCAGAAAACAACCAAAATATGACGTACGCTTATGCCATTCACATTCGCCACTAGGCCCCGTCATTACCCGTTAGGTTACTTAACTAACGACAGAGCGGGGGCTGGGCTAGCGCGTCTGTAAAACATAAGCAACGCCTAAATAATATCATATATAGATATACTGCAATGATAAACATTTCAGATCACAGATAAATACATTGGATATACTAGGAATCTGTAATTTGTACGAGCCTGTAACAAAAACAGATTACACGGTCGCGGTGAATAGCCAAAACCCCACCCAAGACCCCTACGGGTGCGGCAAACTACCCGCCAAGTACCCGAAGCGTAGCAACCTCCCTCATCTCCATGAGTAGGCCACTCGACACTTCGGCATACCCGGTAGTTTGTGCACCCCTCCATGGGTCTATCCTAGGAGCAAAAACAGTAAAAAGAAATTATACAATGACGGCTACAACCCCGACCCGGTTGTGCGGCCATACAAATAATTATTACATCAATTTACAAATTTACATGAATTGCAAGAAAAGAAAACTCTCGTCTCACAACCCCCGGCTATTCACCCGCGACAATCCAACATATTTATATACACATTCCAGCATCAAACACAGATCATGTATAACCCCGACCAATCGACTTATAGCGATTAGCCGACGTTCAATACATGCAAACATCACAGATATAACCATCATAGTCAAAGTGCAGTGAAGTTCGGAAAAAAATACGGAATTATAGGACCCCAAAAGGAAGGCAAGTACATCTCGGGCAAGAGGTGGAATACCACAACAGTTCTCGGCATTCCATCATTAAGGTACTCGAGCAATTCTTTTCTGGAAAATCTGGGCACATATAATATATTTCAAAAATCCCAAAACCAACACAGACACACACTGCACGAAAAACGATGCAGAGAAGACGACAAACCGCGGCGCTTCCGCGGCACATGCCTACCTCGTGCGGCGGAAGCGCGGCGGTTTGAACGAAACAGTGGACCGTTTTTCATGGGTGTTCACACAAAACCCTGAGCCGAATTTAGGAGTATAAAGTTTTTCATTTTGACCAGAAAAAATTTCAACAGAAACTCAGATTTTGTAAAAGTTTGGTTTTTTTGATTTTTCCGGTTCCGAACTTCGTTACACTTCACTACCAAGCTAGTTTAAGTTTAGTTAGGCTCTGATACCAATGTAAGTCCACGTTGCGACCCCCGGTTCTTACGGGGAGGCGGAAACGGTATAAAAATCAAATTTTTAGCGCAATGGGCAACATGGACTAAGCAAAGTCGGGATCTTTAACTAAACTAAAACTAGCAAACTTTGCTAAAGAGAGTTAGCTACTCGGATGGAGATGGTTATACCTAAACTTGTCTTGAACTCCTTCTCTTCAAGCTCCGATGGTGGTCCGATGGCTCCTTCTCGTCGTCTCCGTACGCCGAAGATAGATCCACTTGAAAGCTCCAACCTTTAGCTCCTTCTTCGTTCTTTGAAGAAACTAGTTCACTTGGTTTGCTAAACCTAGTGAACTAGAATGAGTAGAGAGGAAATAGAATGGGATTTTATCTATGGTTCTTGATTCTCAACTCATGAGACAAGAGAACCATAGATCAAGAGAGGGAGCAAGAGGTTGAGGGTGAGAGCAAGAGGAGAGCTCAAGAACAAGAGAGAGAATGAGCAAGAAAGAATGAGGCTCTCTTTTGTCTCTCACCCTCTCATAATCCAATGTAATCATAACTCATCATATCAATAAAAGTCTTATGTGATGGTTGAAGCAACCATAACCTTATCATGTCATGCACTCATTTTACTCAAATGAACAAGCAAGTAAAAGTCTTTGGCATGAAATGATAACCATGGTTATCATGATGGTCAACTAGTCAAGCCTAGTCAACCGGTCAACAAAGTCAACAAGTCAACAAAAGTCAACAAGTCAACAAAGTCAACAAAAGTCAACAACCAAGTCACCATAATACTTAATTAATATAATAGTTAATCGCATATCATATTCTCATTAGGGTTGAGCAAAAAGTCAAAAAGTCAACGGTCAACTGTCAACAACCCTAATGAGAATCCGCTGTCTGTGCCTCCCTGACAACTGTGCATACACACCCGCATCCGCGTTCCGAGGAACACGAATGCAAACTGGATAAATCCAATCCCATAAGGTACACTAGGATCTGGCTTAAACCAAAGCCCGCTAGTGTAAACTGTCCGGACACTGTACGTGCACAAGTGCACGGATGTGACCGAACCCTGTCGCAAAACCATGCGACCTGTCGCAATACCATGCGACCTCTACTCTTTTGCCTAAAGGCGAAAAGCTTTCTGTGTGGGACTCTAAAGACTCGACACTACGCTGGCAGTGGGTTTAACCACAGACCGCAAGCGGCACTAGCTGTGCGTAACGGTCCCCAGGTAATGCCGACAAGAAGACCGACGAGGCGAAACCCATCTGAACTCCTACTGAGCCTGAGTGTGACATTCTCCGTACAGTCCGGTCTGTTCGTCTGATACATCGCATGGCGGGCCTAGGGGGCGGTAAACGTCAGTCCCCCAATAGCGGTACAAGTCGTGCCGGAGCGAAGCCCAAAACACCCTGAGATAACACTGGAAACCTACCAGTATATCTCGTTTGCCCTGGCCAGGGACTACTCGTGTAATGGCTCTCCTAGACACAACGCGATGTCAACCCCCAATACCGGGAGAGACGAATCCTGTCTAACCGTCACTGCCTCCAAGCGCTTCGGGACTGCACCCAACCACTACCTGTTTGCACGACTCCTTTGAGCCGTGGTAGGGTAGTGATCAAAGTACAGTGGGAACACACTCGAGGCGAAGTGACAGTGTCAAGTCAGCGGACTAAGCTGTACTCATGTCACCTGGGAACTGATAACTGACGATAGGTATAATACCAACTAGTCAGTTCCCGACGAGTCCTGTCCAGTGTACCCGTAACCTAACGAGCACCCGCATACTATCTCAAGTACGACGTACTGACGGCTGTGGGACAGACCGTCTCCCATACTGGGATGAGAAGCGCATGCGCTGGTCTACTCCGGAGTATCGATGCCCTGTCTCGATAGTCCTGCGACCAGGGACCTGCATAAGGATGTGCTTATAGATTACCCAGCCCCACTAGTGTGACGGCCATCACATCGCTGGTAACCAAGCAAAGATCCTAAGGGCTCTACTAATGTGTATAGGCGATATACAAAAATAAACACATGTACACATTGAAGTAGAAACAAACCAAGTAGCATACTACTATTTTGAGCAAGATTGTATATACAAGGTGAATATCCCAAGCATCCATTAAGTAATATACAAACTAGTATGATACAGTAATGGCCTCTAGGGCATATACACTAACAAAAGATTGGCGAACTTGTAGCGTGTAATTAATCCCGGCTAGTCTTTCTTTTTAGGGTTTGAAGGAAGATTTAATAAAAACAGTGCGAGCCATCCTGATTAGATAAAATAATAACCAATCTGATCTTGCAAGAGTGCACGCAGAGTGTTTTCTTCTCTCTCTCTCTCCTGGTAGCGACCATGTAACGCCTTAATCAAGATAATAATACGGATGTATTGACCGAACCCGCTTGCTTTACTGAGCTGGGGAACGTTGGTCCCACTCCAACTTAAAATTGTTATAAGACAGAGCAGGAAATTGAGGAATACCTGAATTCCTATGCCGCCCAAACGAAGAAAGTCCATATGATGCATCTCCTTCGGGTGTGTTCATTACAAAGAACTGTTTCTCTGTATCCTCTACGTCCTGGGTATTTGATACCGGATCAGGATCCCAGATATGTAATCTGTTACATAGGGCTACAGAAAGGTAGAGAACTGAGAACGGGATATAAGTTTCATGAGACAAAAAACGGTGCAAGTGTTGCAGCCAAGTCTGTTGGTCACTGTCATCCTGTATCCCAAATACATTGATTCTGAACGAATGTTATTAGATACCGAACCTGATATACAAAATCATATCAGTCTCTTATTAGTAAAGAAATAATAAAATTTTGTATTGTTGGATAATGTTTTGAACATTTCCTATATCAAAAGTTGATCGGTTCAGGCACGTTATCTAAAAGCATTAATGTTCTAAATCAAACTACAGTTCTTAGTATACGGAACACACACAAGAGGAAGAGTTCAGAAATGAACAAATCCTTCTTGAGGCATTGTAGACTAGGTCATATCAATGCGACCCGACTGGCTAAAGCTACATTTAGATGCATATTTAAATTAATTTGAATTTACATCTTGTGAAACTTGCCAGTCATGTCACAGAGATAAGATGACCATAGCTCTGTTTACAGGAAACAGAGAAAGAGTTAGTGAACTCTTGGGATGATACATGTTGATGTATCTAGGTCCCCTGTCTACATATGCCAAGACCGGTTCTTTGTATTTCATTACATTCTCTGATAATCTCTCAAGATTCAGACACATGTTCCTGTTGAAACACAAGTCCGAAACTTTTAAGATAATCACAGAATATAAGTTAGAAGTAGAGAACCAAAATACGGGTATAAGTATTATGTCCTTTGATGTGATCAGGGAGGAGAATACTTTAGCACGGAAATCCTGGACTATTCTAAAGGAGAATGAGATTCTCTCTCAGTATTACTCCTCTGTATACACCATAGCACGATGGTATATCGGGGCGGAGCAATAGCACCCTATGTGATATGGTGTGCTCTATGATGAGTACTACTGAGTTTCCTATTTCCTTTTGGGAGTTATGCGCTTAAGAAGCTGCATACCTATTGAATAGGGTTCAAATCAAAACAGTTGCCTACCGCTTCATATGTGATATGGAAAGGGAAAAGCCCATATCTTAAGTTTGTTAAGATTTGGGGTTGTCCAGCCTATGTCTAAAAAGGCAAAATCCGAACAAGCTCGAGGAAAGATCTGTTATGTGGAACTGGAAATGTTCCAGCTATACAAACTGCGGCTGATGATTTGGAAGAACCAAAGGATTCAATAGCTACCAACGAACCTCAGCCTCTCCGCCGATCTAGTAGGGTTCCTCACCCACCTGAGAGATACTTCGGTTTCTCTATGACAGTGGGAGCGAGGATTGCATCATGAGATGATGACCCAACTAGTTTCGAGCTGGCCATCAGGAGTGAGACTCTGTAAGAATGGCTGGATGCTTATCGATCTAAGATGGAATCCTTATACACCAACAAAGTATGGACTTTGGTTGCTTTATCTGAAGGGTTAAATCCCCATCAGGAGCAAGTATATCTTGAGAAGATTACTTGGAGTAGTTGGAAAAGTTGAGACTTTCAAAGCTAGACATGTTAAAGGTTTTCATCATCGACCAGGCGTGGATAATGATGAAACCTTTTTCAGTGGCTATGCTTAAGTCCATCCAGATCCTACTTGCCACGGCTACATACCATGACTACAATATCTGGCGGTTGGGTGTCATGACTGCTTTTCTAAAATGATGTTTTAGAAGAGAGTGTCTGTAAGTACACAGCCAGAGGGCTTTGTAGAAAGTGGGAGCAGCGGAAACGTGTACAAGTTGCTTTATGTGATAAAGCAGGCATCGCAGAGTTGGAACGTCTGTTTTGATGTGTTAGTCAAAGAGTTTGACATCATCAAAATGGTATATGAACCTTGTATATACAAAAAGGTAGTAGGGAGTATGGTGGTGATCCTCGTAGAGTACGTGGATGACATACTCTTGATAGAGAAGGAGTTTCCCATGCTACGCTCAGTCAATCTCCGCTTATCACAAAGATTATCCATATAGGATCAAAATAATACCTTCTAAATCCTGAGTTTTGATCTATGAGATAGATCTAATTGGATGTTAGGATACTCACTAGATGCAGTGAGATGGTATCAATTGATCCTGGGGAGAATCACTGGAAGTGTTCCAGGGTGATAAGGACGACTGAATGTCAGTCACAGGCATTGTCTTTACCCTTGGTAAAGAGACGGTATGTTGGAAGAGCTCCAAACTAGATACCGTGGCTTACTAGACGATAAAGGCTGGATACATCGCTACTTAAGATGCTACCAAAGAGGCTGTCTGGGTGTATATTAGTTCATGAGATGAACTTCGTTCCTCCCATTGTGTGACAACGGAGTTGTGGCTTATGCCAAGGAATACCCTGTAGGGTTCCTAGGCACACCCATGAGGTTCTACAAGTGATCAAACATGGCCAATTCAAATTTTTTTATGTGCCTACAAACCCTAATACGGATCGTTAACTAGATGTATAGGCGATGCAAGCAAGTAAACAATTTTATTGCTAAAGGAAAGAGGCTACAACCTTTGTAGATCCGGTCCTCCACCTCCTAGGCTCCGTGATGACGCCCCTCCGCTGTCCATATAGAATCCCGGACTCCAGCATCGGCTTCATCGGAGAAATGGGCGGGCTAGGTCGTCGACTTCAATGCCGAAGATGATCTACGTCGAGGCAACTCAAGATCAAGCTCCAACTTCACCAAGCCATGAAACTTGTGAAGAAAACACCCTATACTACTTGGCAAGTGGTAGAGGATGAAGAAATAGGAAGTGGGTTCACTTTAGAATTGGATTTCTCACTCATTTTCTCAAGTTGCCATTAAAGGTTGCAAGTTTTTCTTCTTGTTGATGAAGAAGAAGAAGAAGAAAGAATATGATAAGTATATTCAAAATAGAAAAATAAAATGATACATATCATAATGGCAACCATAGTTAGGTGTAGAGAATGAACCATGGTTAGGTTGAATGGTTAGGTTAAAGAAAACAAACAAAATGGTCAAGCTTTCAACACTTCAAGAAGTTTCATGAAAGAAAAAAAATAAGCCACCATTCTATTTATCTTCCAAAAAATGAATAAATAAATACATAAATGAATAAGTAAATAAAAACCCTAACCATTAACATAACCATGGTTTAAACTAAACATACACCCAAACTATCATGTATCATCAAACATGATACAAACAAGTGCACAAAAAATATATCGCATATACAACTTGTGCATTTCAAGTGAGAAAATCCATTTAAAGTGAACCAATACTAGTTAATGCAAAGTAATATATCAAATATATAATTATGCATTAAATCATTAAATCAACACTTGATTCAATGATCCGGTCATGTTGCATATAACCGACTAGTATCCAATGTATCGACTTATCGAATCAATCTTCGATTCGATAACTAGGTTATATCGCATACAACCATTCGACACATTCATCGCGAGAATAGAATAAGGTATCACATACACGCATTATTCTCGGTCACGCACATATCTCATATGCGCTCCTATTTCGTTTCGCTTGAGCCAGGAAACCTCTGTGTAGGACTCTAAAGACTCGTCAATACGCCGGCAGCAGATGATCATCATATCAAGCATCCACAAGCCGCAAGCGGTCTGCTAAACGTAACGGCCACCCGGGTATTGAGCGATCAGAAGATCGACGAGCAAGCCCGCTCACACTCCTGTGAATCCAACCAGTAACACTTACCGTACAGTCCGGTCTGTTCGTCTGATATGTCGCATATCTCGCCTAGGGGTGGTAAACGTCAGACCCCAGTAGCTCGATAAGTCATGCCGACGTAAGGTCCATAACAATCGTGAAACTACTGATAACTCTTACCAGTATATCACTGCAACCCTGGCCAGGGATTTCCTGTTATGGCCAGTCGAGCATAGCGCAACATCAACCCCCAATACCGGGAGAGACGAATCCCCTCCTATTGCTCATTGCCTCCATGTGAATCAGGACTGTACCCAAAAACCACCTGTTTGCACGACTCAGTAGAGCCGTGGTAGGGTGGAAATCAAAGCACAGTGGGAGACACACAAGACTCTATAACGATCTCGGGTCAACAGACTAAGCTGTACCAGTGTCACCAGAGAACTGCCATCTGACATGAGGTATAATACCATCTGGGAGTTCTCGACGAGTCCGTTCAGTGTACCCAGTCTCCACTGAGCACCCGCATACCATCTCTGATGTCAAACATCAATGGATATGGGATCATCCATCGCCCATCACATGGGTCGAGAAGATATACACTAGTCTACTCTGGAATATCGATGCCCCGTCTCGATATTCCCACGACTAGGAACATTGAAGGATGTACTCATGGACTACCCAGGCCCCACTAGTATGATCTGCATCATAGTCTCGGAAGTCGAGTACACATCTTAAGGGCTTTATCAATATGTAATCAGAGAGACAGAGAGTATACATGTTAAGATAAAGAGCAACCAGATAGCGTACTATCATGTCGAGCAAGAAAGTCCTACCTATATATGTCCCAGTATCCACTACAATATACATCCAATGTACAGTAATGGCCTCTAGGGCATACATATAACTAACAATCTCCCACTTGCACTAGGGCCATCTTTAGCAGTAGTTGTAGTATCTAATACTCAACCATCCCCTAAAAGTCTCTCTTTGGGAAAAGGCCTTCATGAGTGGATCCGCCGTGTTGTCCTCTGAGTCTACTCTCCTAACCTCGATCACCCTGGAGATCAACTATCTCCATGATCAGGTGATGCTGCCTCAGAATATGTCTGGGTCACTGATGGGACCAGGGTTCCTGGGCCGAAGCCACACTTCCATTGTCATACAATGGTAGGAACCTAGTTCATCTTATGAACCAATATACACCCAAACTTCCTCTTTGGTGGTATCTTTAATAGCGATGTTACCAGCCTTTATCGTCTAGTTTGCCACGGTATCTATCTTGGAACTCTTCCAACATACCATCCCTTTACTGAGGGTAAAGACAATGCCTGTGACTGACATTCAGTCGTCCTTATCACCCTAGAACTTTTCCAGTGATTCTCCCCAGGATCGAGGAGGTATTACCTTTATCCTATTTGGAGAATCCTTATGACAAGAGGAGATTGACCGTGCATAGTATAAGAAACTCCTTCCCTATCAAGAGTATGTCATCCACGTACAATACGAGGATGACCACCTTACTCTCTACTACCTTTTTGTACATACAAGGTTCATCTACCATTTTGAAGATGTCAAACTGTTTGACTAACTCATCAAAACAGATGTTCCTAACTCCGCGATGCCTGCTTCATCACATAAAACATCTTGCACACGTTTCCGCTGCTCCCACTGTTTACGAAGCCTTCTGGCTGTGTTCTTATAGACGTTCTCTTCTAAATCATTATTTAGAAAAGTAGTCATGGCACCCAACCACAAGATATCGTAGTCATGGTATGTAGCAATGGCAAGTAGGATCTAGATGGACTTAAGCATAGTCCCTGGAAAAGATTTCATCATTATCCACGCCTGGTCGATGACGAAAACCTTTAACAAGTCTAGCTTTGAAAGTCTCAACTTTTCCATCTACACCAAGTAATCTTCTCTAGATATACTTGCTCCTGATGGGGATTTAACCCTTCAGATATAGCAACCAAAGTCCATACTTTGTTGGTGTACATGGATTCCATCTCAGATCGCTAAGCATCCAGCCATTCTTACAGAGTCCCTACTCTCGATGGCCTGCTCGAAACTAGTTGGGTCATCATCTCATGATACATTCCTCGCTCCCACTGTCATCGAGAAACCAAAGTATCTCTCAGGTAGGTGAGGAACCCTACCAGATCGGCGGAGAGGCTGAGGTTCGTCGGGGACTATTGAATCCTTTGGTTCTGTCAAATCATCAGCTGCAGTTTTGTATAGCTAGAACCTTTCCAATTCTACAGAACTGACATTGCCTCGATCTTGTCCGGATTTTGCTTTTGACATAGGCCGGACAATCCCAAATCTTAACTTACTTAAGAGATAGGCTTTTCCCATACCATATCTTATATGAAGTGGTAGGCACTGATTTGAATCGAACCTAATTCAATAGGTATGCAGCTTCTCAAGTGCACAACTCCAAAAGGAAATAGGTAACTCAGTAGTACTCATCATAGAGCACACTATATCCAATATGGTGCGATTGCTCCACCCCGATACACCGTTGTGCTGTATTGCATTCAGAGGAGTAATACTGAGAGAGAATCTCATTTTCTTATAAAATATCCAAGAATTCCAAGCACAAGTATTCTCCTCCCTGATCTTATCATAGGACATAATACTTATACCCATATTGGTTCCCTACTTCTAGCTTATATTCTGTGAATATCTCAAAAGGTTCGGACTTGTGTTTCAACAGGAACATATGGCTGAATCCTGAGAGATTATCAGAGAACGTAATGAAGTACAAAGAACCGGTCCTGGCATGTGTAGACAGGAGACCTTACATACATCATCATGTATCAGTCCCAAGAGTTCACTAACTCTTTCTCTGTTTCCAATAAACAGAGCTATGGTCATCTTATCTTTGTGACATGACTGGCAAGTTTCACAAGATGTAAATTCAAACTGATTTAAATATGCATCTAAAATGTAACTTCAGCCAGTCGGGTCGCATTGATATGACCTAGTCTACAATACCTCAAAAAGGATTCGTTCATTTCTGAACTCTTCCTCTTGTGTGTGTTCTGTATACTAGGAACTGTAGTTTGATTTAGAACGTCAATGCTTTTAGATAACGTGCCTGAACCGATCAACTTTTGATATAGGAAATGTTCAAAACATTATCCATCAATACAAAATTTTATCATTTCTTTACTAATAAAGAGATTGATATGATTTTGTATATCAGGTTCGGTATCTAATTGCATTTGTTCAGAATCAATGTATTAGTAATACAGGGTGACAGTGACCAACAGACTTGGCTGCAACACTTGCCCCGTTTTCTGTCTCATGAAACTTATCACCCGTTCTCAGTTTTCTACCCTTTTGTAGCCCTATGTAACAGATGACATATCTGGGATCCTGATCCAGTATCAAATACCCAGGATGCAGAGGATACTGAGAAACAGTTATTTGTAATGAACACACCCGAAGGAGATGCATCTCATGCACTTTCTTCGTTTGGGCGGCATGGGAATCCTGGTATTCCCCTAATTACTGCTCGGTCTTATAACAATTATAAGTTGGAGCGGGACCAACGTTCCCCAGCACAGTATAACAAGCGGGTTCGGTCAATACATCCATATTATTATCTTGATTAAGGCGTGATATGGTCACTACCTGGAGAGAGAGAGAGAAGAAAACACTCTGCGTGCGCTCTTGCAAGATCAGATTGGTTATATATTTTATCTAATCAGGATGGCTCCCACTGTTTTTATCAAATCTTCCTTCAAACCTTAAAAGGAAAGACTAGCCGGGACTAATTACACTCTAAAAGTTCGCCAATCTTTCAGCCAGGCCAGTGTCGGTACTTTGAGGGAGGTTCCCCGTGCTTTCGCACGGACCTAATTACAGTAAACCTCGTTTTCCCAGAGGCGTAACCCCGTTGACACCTTTCTAGACACCTACTTGATCGGCTAATTGTAAAGTGCAAAACTCTCCCGGGAGTAACAATTACTCGCAGTGGGTATCGGGATCCAACTATCACATAGAAGGTATGCAATCTCATTGCAAGTTTCAACACTTGAAACTCCCGATAATGGTTTTTACCCCTAGCACCTATGACCTTGGCTAAGGTCAACAAATCATTGGTACTAGTCAAGTTCTACCCGTCATTTCGTGATTAATTAGACCCACCCACATGACCCTTGGTTAAGCTCAACAAAGCCACATGACTGTCCTAACTAATCGCATCATATGCTGTGTAGGAAGACATCACTTAGCTACCGCACACTACGCCTCGGCTATGGTCGACAAACGTAGCACGAATACTAAGTACTCTACTTCCTAAAATGACGGAGGGTTGCGAATGGTTTTTGTGAAAACCTTTAACGTTTTGAACTTGATCTCGGTTGCGGAATCAAATGGTTTTTAAATGGAATGTTTTTGAGGCTTTTCTAGTTTTGCTAAAGGGGTCACTCCCGGTGAAGGGATCGTCGGCCCTTTGCTCGTCGAATGAGGTGCGGGATATATCATATATATCACTGTGCAGAGCAGAAACTATAGAAGCAATCAAAAGACAAACCGAGTGTGTAGCATCTGCCAGTTATTGCTAAAGGAGTCACTCCCGATGAAGGGATCGTCGGCCCTTTCCTCATCGAATAAGGTGCAGGATGTTCTTCAAGGAACACCGCGATGCAAAGCAAGAACTGTAGCTACCTGTTTTATTTTGAAATTCAATTCCACAACATCAATTAGGTTTATTTTCTTTCATTAATCTCATTAATGAATATCCCATCATTTAAGTCCACCTAAACATCACAGATAAATATAACGTACGCTTATGCCATCCGCATTCGCCTCGATGTCCCGTCTGCACCGTTAGGTTAAGTAACTAACGCCAGAACGAGGCAGGGCTAGCGCGGGTGTAAAACATAAGCAACGTCTATATAATATATCATATATACTATATATAATATCTATCTGAACATATCTCATGATCACATCACAGATAACGCAGCAGAAAATATCATATGAAATATTGGATATACTAGGGCGTCCGTGTTTTTAATACGAGCCAGTATAAAACAAGGATTCCACGGTCGTGATGAATAGCCAATCCCACACCCCTAGACCCCTACGAGAGCGGCAAGCAACCCTACCAATTCTAGGGTTAGGAGACCCGGACTCGACTCCTCAAGATGGCCTCCCACTGGACCCCAGAACCCGATTACTTGTGCTCCCCTCCTTGGGTCTATCCTAGTGCGGAAAAGTAAATAATATACAAATGGTGACATCATCCGCAACCTGGAAGTGCCCCAATAAAAAAATATTACATACAAGTTTTTACATGAATGAAAAGGAAAAACACTCATCTCACATAAAAACCCCCGGCTATTCAAACACGACAATCCAATATAACATATCCAGCAACACATAACAACACATGTCATCGACGTAAGTAAACATGCGTATCCCAATTGTCGTTGACATATAGCAACGAAACCGGCGATATCACATATTACACTTACGGTCACAGAAAAGAAAGTGTAAAACTACAACAGTTGGAATCCGCAACCTCTTTAGACATCGCATGCCTAATCCAATGAATTCCTTAGACATCACATGCCTAACAATTATAAACCCCGCATTTTAGTCTCGTTATCGAAAACACTTTTCAATATCAAGTCGGGCAAGTCAACAAGATTCCCGAAAAACTGATCGAATGCTCGTCGCAAACTTTAGTAGACGGCCGCACCCCCGACGCTGTCGACGAAGTGCACCAAGGCGGAACACCGCTGCCGCGAGCACCCGAACGGATGCTTTCGGCGACGGGGTTCTCCTACAGTCACTTGGTCGGGGCTATGGAGTGAGGCTGTCTATTAAGTTTACCCGGCGAGTATCCGCGTACGCTACGTGATTGCGACGGAGTTCTGATCGTATCAAAATTCCGTGGCAACCGATCAAGTGAGACTAAAGTGCTATGTTTATAACATTCATTCAGTTATCTCATAACTATTTATGAATTCCAAATATTGTATCACATTCCGGATAAATAGAAAATGTTAAACTTTCCGATCGAACAATCAAACACCCAAGTTTTCCCGAAACAGATCAACACATGAAACAAGTTTAAAAACATCCAGTTCATGTCTCAGTACCAACGGTCCAGCCGTAGAAGGGTCAAGCCAACGCCTCACATGTGGCACGCCGTACTACCTAAACCCGAAGGTTCAAAGGGCAGTTCAAGACGGTCACATAATCGAGTTAAGGTTTGTTGTCTTCTAGAGGGTCTATCGCGTTACTTGCACTACTTAGAATGTTATTAAACCATGGAAAGATCCAACACTTGGAAATTTCCCAACAGGGGAAAAAGTGGGTATTTTTATCCGGTCGAACTTTTTAATATATTCAAAAATTATCCGGAAAAACACAGACAAAGTTTGATAATCCGATCGAATCTACGAACTCCTAATACAACCCAGAATATTCAACTCTTGAATAAATATTAAAAATTCCCAGAAAATCCAGAACCAACATATAGGAATTACTGTGCAAAAATTATTGGGCAATGTGACCATACGGCCGCGGAACCGCCGCGGAACCCATGCTTCTGCCGCTGTTCCGCAGCGGTTTAGATGATTCAGGAGTTCCGTTTTGCACGATAATTCTTATAACTTCCGTCTGAATTTTTTAAGAATTTTTAATCTGGAAAAAACCCAGTTTTGGAAAAATGTACAGAGAGCAAATTTGAATTAGGGTTTCGGTTCGATCGGACTTCTAACTCCGTCAACGCATCGCCTGAGGCTCTAGCTTGGCTCTGATACCACTGTAGGGTTCCTAGGCACACCCATGAGGTTCTACAAGTGATCAAACATGGCCAATTCAAATTTTTTAATGTGCCTACAAACCCTAATACGGATCGTTAACTAGATGTATAGGCGATGCAAGCAAGTAAACAATTTTATTGCTAAAGGAAAGAGGCTACAACCTTTGTAGATCCGGTCCTCCACCTCCTAGGCTCCGTGATGACGCCCCTCCGCTGTCCATATAGAATCCCGGACTCTAGCATCGGCTTCATCGGAGAAATGGGCGGGCTAGGTCGTCGACTTCGATGCCGAAGATGATCTACGTCGAGGCAACTCAAGATCAAGCTCCAACTTCACCAAGCCATGAAACTTGTGAAGAAAACACCCTATACTACTTGGCAAGTGGTAGAGGATGAAGAAATAGGAAGTGGGTTCACTTTAGAATTGGATTTCTCATTCATTTTCTCAAGTTGCCATTAAAGGTTGCAAGTTTTTCTTCTTGTTGATGAAGAAGAAGAAGAAGAAGAAAGAATATGGTAAGTATATTCAAAATAGAAAAATAAAATGATACATATCATAATGGCAACCATAGTTAGGTGTAGAGAATGAACCATGGTTAGGTTGAATGGTTAGGTTAAAGAAAACAAACAAAATGGTCAAGCTTTCAACACTTCAAGAAGTTTCATGAAAGAAACAAAATAAGCCACCATTATATTTATCTTCCAAAAAATGAATAAATAAATAAATAAATGAATAAGTAAATAAAAACCCTAACCATTAACATAACCATGGTTTAAACTAAACATACACCCAAACTATCATGTATCATCAAACATGATACAAACAAGTGCACAAAAAATATATCACATATACAACTTGTGCATTTCAAGTGAGAAAATCCATTTAAAGTGAACCAATACTAGTTAATGCAAAGTAATATATCAAATATATAATTATGCATTAAATCATTAAATCAACACTTGATTCAATGATCCGGTCATGTCGCATATAACCGACTAGTATCCAATGTATCGACTTATCGAATCAATCTTCGATTCGATAACTAGGTTATATCGCATACAACCATTCGACACATTCATCGCGAGAATAGAATACGGTATCACATACACGCATTATTCTCGGTCACGCACATATCTCATATCCGCTCCTATTTCGTTTTGCTTGAGCCAGGAAACCTCTGTGTAGGACTCTAAAGACTCGTCAATACGCCGGCAGCAGATGATCATCATATCAAGCATCCACAAGCCGCAAGCGGTCTGCTAAACTTAACGGCCACCCGGATATTGAGCGATCAGAAGATCGACGAGCAAGCCCGCTCACACTCCTGTGAATCCAACCAGTAACACTTACCGTACAGTCCAGTCTGTTCGTCTGATATGTCGCATATCTCGCCTAGGGGTGGTAAACGTCAGACCCCAGTAGCTCGATAAGTCATGCCGACGTAAGGTCCATAACAATCGTGAAACTACTGATAACTCTTA
Organism: Agapanthus africanus; assembly: GCA_030015575.1. NCBI lineage: Eukaryota > Viridiplantae > Streptophyta > Magnoliopsida > Asparagales > Amaryllidaceae > Agapanthus > Agapanthus africanus. The sequence goes on from CM057349.1 coordinate 166,056,546, forward strand.
CCAGTATATCACTGCAACCCTGGCCAGGGATTTCCTGTTATGGCCAGTCGAGCATAGCGCAACATCAACCCCCAATACCGGGAGAGACGAATCCCCTCCTATCGCTCATTGCCTCCATGTGAATCGGGACTGTACCCAAAAACCACCTGTTTGCACAACTCAGTAGAGCCATGGTAGGGTGGAAATCAAAGCACAGTGGGAGACACACAAGACTCTATGACGATCTCGGGTCAACAGACTAAGCTGTACCAGTGTCACCAGAGAACTGCCATCTGACGTGAGGTATAATACCATCTGGGAGTTCTCGGCGAGTCCGTTCAGTGTACCCAGTCTCCCCTGAGCACCCGCATACCATCTCTGATGTCAAACATCAATGGATATGGGATCATCCATCGCCCATCACATGGGTCGAGGAGATATACGCTGGTATACTCTGGAATATCGATGCCCCGTCTCGATATTCCCACGACTAGGAACATAGAAGGATGTACTCATGGACTACCTAGGCCCCACTAGTATAATCTGCATCATAGTCCCGAAAGTCGAGTACACATCCTAAGGGATTTATCAACATGTAATCAGAGAGACAGAGAGTACACATGTTAAGATAAAGAGCAACCAGATAGCGTACTATCATGTCGAGCAAGAAAGTCCTACCTATATATGTCCCAGTATCCACTACAATATACATCCAATGTACAGTAATGGACTCTAGGGCAAACATATAACTAACACGCCCGTCCCGTCAGTGATCCAGACATATTCTAAGGCAGTATCACCTGATCATGGAGATGGTTGATCTCCAGGGGATCGAGGTTAGGAGAGAAGACTCAGAGGAAAACACGGCGGATCCACTCACAGAGGCCTTTTCCCAGAGAGAGACTTTTATGGGATGGTTGAGTATGAGATACTGCAACCACTGCTACAGATGGCCCTAGTGCAAGTGGGAGATTGTTAGTTATATGTATGCCCTAAAGGCCATTACTGTACATAGGATGTATATTGTAGTGGATGCTAGGACATATATAGGGAGGACTTTCTTGCTCGACATGATAGTATGCTATCTGGTTGCTCTTTATCTTAACGTGTACACTGATTGTCTTTCTGTTACATGTTGGTAAAGCCCTTAGGATGTGTACTTGACTACCTGGACTATGATGCGGATCATACTAGTGGGGACATGGTAGTCCATAAGTACATCCTTCAAGATCCCTAGTCATGGGTTTATCGAGACGGGGCATCGATATACCAGAGTAGACTAGCGTATACCTTCTCGACCCATACAGATGGGCGATGGATGATCCAATATCCATTGGTGTTTGACATCAGAGATGATATACGGGTGCTCAGTGGAGACTGGGTACACTGGACGGACTCGCCGAAAACTCCCAGATGGTATTATACCTTACGTCAGATGGCAGTTCTCTGGTGACACTGGTACAGGTTAGTCTGTAGACCCGAGATCGTCATAGAGTCTTGTGTGATTCCCACTGTGCTTTGATTTCCACCTTACCGCGTCCAAGAGGGCGTGCAAAACGGTGGTTTTTAGGTACAGTCCCGAATCACATGGAGGCAATAAGCGATAGGAGGGGATTCGTCTCTCCCGGTATAGGGAGTTGATGTTGCGCTGTGTTCGATTGGCTATGACCGGAAATCCCTAGCCAGGGTTGCTGAAATTTACTGGTAAGTGTTACCAGTAGTTTCTCGAACTGTTATAGACCTCATATCGACACGACTTATCGAGCTATTGGGGTCTGACGTTTACCACCCCTAGGCGAGATATGCGACATATCAGACGACGAGACCGGACTGTACGGTAAGTGTTACTGGTTGGATTCACAGGAGTGTGAGCGGGCTTGCTCGTTGATCTTCTGATCGCTCAATACCCGGGTGGCCGTTACGTTTAGCAGACCGCTTGCGGCTTGTGGGTGTTTGATATGATCGTCACCTGCTGCCGGCGTATTGACGAGTCTTTAGAGTTCTACACAGAGGTTTCCTGGCTCAAGTGATTGTTAACGATTCTGCGTGTTCAAGTTTTAGTTAATTACCGCAATCAAGACGGTTTCGCTTGTAGTTAGCCGGTTGAGTACGGGTCGTCCGCAGGGAGATGGGAGTCTTTTTCTATGTGTTTTAACGAGTTAAGTCCAGTTTTTCAGATTTTGTTATGATTAGTTAAGCGGTAAAATGATATGTAAAGAGAGCTTGTTAGGGTTAGGATTACGTTAGTTTGAGTTAGGAGTCTCCACATCTTTCGTTGCCCCTCTTAATATCGGTGTTACGGTAATCGGCAACAACGGGGATTAGCACGACTAGGAAGGAACTTGCGAGTATAAGCTAGGCTTTCCAACGCATAAGTTCTTCCTTTTGGTGCTTGTCCGTCCGTTCTTGGCTCTTAGCCATAACCTCCGGTTAATTCAACCACAACCGGTCTCACTACGGAATCACCGCTATCATGTAGGATAGGATGCCGTAAGGAGCGGATTGTGGTTCAATTAACGGGAGTCGAATTAAGCTGTTGGGCAAGGAAAGAGTGAGAGAGATTTCCTTCTCTCAAACTTCCCTTATCCTACCCTAACAAGTATGAAACTACTCACACATCATGATACGGAAAAATAAAACAAAACAAAAGATGAAGATAGAAAGAAAGAGATTAGAAGATAACAACTAGCTATTTGCGACCTTACCTCGGCAAGGATCAAGCGTAAGCATCATGGTTGTGTTAAGGATAAAGAAAAAGAGAGAAGAAAGAAACAACAAGAAATAACAACAACTAGTTAACAAATGAAAATTACAACAATTAACAAGATAATGAGACAAGAAAAATAATAAAATGATCTTCTTTATTCACCATTCTTCACTCAGCAAGCTCATTACAAGTTTTAATGGAGAAGAGATGAGAAGAGGAAGAAGAAAACAACTAAACCTAGAAAATGAGAATACAAGAATATGGACCCTTTCCTTCACAAAGTTCTGGGCTATTTATAGGCTAAAGGATGAAAACCTAGGGCAACCATCAGAACACAAATACAAAGACCAAAATACCCCTGAAGTTTGAACTTCTACGGCGCCAGTACGGCCGCGGATCCGCGGCCTAGACCCCCTATTGGCCGCGGATCCGCCGCACTACAGTAGAGTTAGGGTGTGGGCTTCTTGGTACTTCCCTGGTCTTCTGTCCCCTCTTGTCTGGTACATGTATTTTCTGAAAATACTTCCACATTTCTTCCAGAATTTCTGTTGAGGGAAAGGTGGACTTTTGTCAAGATTTCCTTGAGCTCCGCGTAGATTTCTTGGAACTTGTATTGCCATTGAGCCTTGTGCATGAAGGTGACAATCGATTTGCCATTTTGTCTCCTAAACTGGTGTGTGGCAATAGACGGATAAAGAGCGGAGACCCGTGTTTTATCTGTGGTTGGCAGGAACCCGGATTTTGTCGTGTTTTCCATGAATTTCACCGTTTTAGAACCGAAAACCTGTATTCTGCAATTGACTAGCAAACACGGCTCAAGAGTATCTACCGATAAGCAATGTGATAAAAATTGGGCGGTATGAAAATGCAAAAATCTGATATGAACAAATACCCCCAAACTTATCATTTGCTCGTCCCGAGAAAAGCCAACTTATTCACAAAAAATTTCCTAACCTCACTTTCGCAGGGAACGCGATTGCACTGAGCATGTGCAACAAGCCGTTAAACCTCTGGGTGTCCCTAGTAGGAGGAGTGTTGTCTCCTGCGGGTTTTCAGCGGATACTACCCACAAAATCCGGTCAAGTTGGTTTTGTAAAATAACTAAGATTCAAACCCTAAAGTTTTGTTTTAGAAAATAACAATTCTATAATCCTAAGTCTAGACCATCGAACCTTTATTTTTCACACCTCGCTTCTTATTTAACTACAGATTTTATATGTCTTTACGTGTAGTGCAAATAGTGTCGTTAAGTTCCAGAAGGATCGATTAAAGTCATCATGTCGCACACTAAAGCCTAGATAACAATTTTAAAAGGATCACATAAGTTTTATAAAGAGTTAAGCATTTTTCAAGTTTCGTTTTCCAGTAAAGTTTCAACTTCAGAATTTCTATCTTCCCTAACAGGAAACTACGTCTTATTCTTCACTCCACCTTTTTCTTGTTTTCATTTCATACACACCTCTGTGAACGTGCAATAGTCTTTATCATAGAGTAAAACCTTCATATCTCCGCTAAAATTTTTTTTTTAAAAAGTTTGTCTTTTATCAAGATTATTCTCACACAAAGAACCGTTAGGAATTTTAACTCGGAGAGAACACTTGCTTGACTTTGTTTTAATCTGGACTTTCTAGGCTTCTTAGCGAGCTTTGGGCCAATGCACCCAAACCAGTTGGTTTTAGGGCATTAGGTGTAGAAACACCCCAGCGGACTTAATTACTCAAGTTACCTAGGTCCAAAAACAAAAGACAGTTTGGCGTGAAAATCAGATGATTTAATACGAACGGAGATATAACCGGCAGTTCAATTATTTTTTTGGATAAAAGACGTGTTTAGTGGGTTTTGGTGTGTAATCATTCCAATCAAGTTTCGGATGGGTTATTTTTCGGACTTAGTTCCAATTAAGGTATCAATAACATTCCTTCATATTTGCTTTACTTCATAAACTATTCTTGACATTACTTATTTCAGAACAAACCTATTTGATCCTCAGAAAATCATTTATCTGTTTAAAAGTTTTTAAACATAAAAGACTTGTCATCTAATTCCCAAAAACTCACGACACGTGTAGTGTGATGTAAAGACGTATATCAGCTATAGTTAACTTCAAAGGAGAGTTATCTTTCAGGTTTTCAAAATCTAAATATAAGATTTAGTTATTCCTATTTTTTCCAACAAAAACCGTCGAAATGTTGAATCAGAGTTCTTCCACAAGCTAACTTGACAGAAAAGTTTTTATGTTTTTAGAAAATTTTCAGATTTTTATGGATTTTATGGATTTTAATATGCAGATGCAAAATATACATGTGAATGCGAAGGTAAGAAATGCGTACCGAGCGTACCCCCAAACTTAAACTGGACAGTGTCCTCACTGTTATTGCATGAAGAGATCATTTGAAGGGTCAAAATTGTCGGTTAGCGAAACACATTTTTTTTTTGTATTTGTTTTTAAAGAAAAGAAAAAGAAAAAGAATATACACAAATATATACAAAATGGTTTGTACATACCCCCAAACTTATTTGGAACAGTGTCCACTGTTCTTGGCTGGATAACCGAAGTTTGGAGGTAGGCAGAGGAAGATCATTCAGGGTAAACCGGCTCCTGTAAGAACAGGAGCTCCTCTGTTGGTTCGGCTCTAAGGTACGGTTTGCATCGGTGTCCGTTCACTTTGAAAAATGAACCGTCCTTTGGATTTTCCAAATCCACAGCGCCCTGCGGATACACATTCCGCACAAAATACGGCCCTTTCCAGCGAGATCTGAGCTTTCCAGGATGGAAATGAAGTCGGGTGTCGTAAAGCAGTACCTGCTGACCAGGTACGAAGGTTTTGCGCAAAAGGTGTTTATCGTGAAACACCTTCGTTCGGTTCTTAACAACAACCGCGTTATCGTAAGCCTCATCCCTAAGCTCGCTCAGTTCGTTCAACTGCAGCTTCCGATGGCTGCCCGCATCCTCGAGAGACAGATTCAGCTCCTTTATCGCCCAAAATGCGCGATGCTCTATTTCGACAGGTAGATGGCAGGCTTTTCCGTACACAAGCCGATAGGGAGACATGCCAAGGTCGGTCTTATAAGCGGTTCGAAATGCCCAAAGGGCATCAGTGAGTTTCAGCGACCAATCCTTACGGTTCTTGGAAACCGTCTTCTCCAGTATCTGCTTGATTTGCCGATTTGAAACTTCGGCCTGCCCGCAGGTTTGGGGGTGGTAGGGCATAGAGAGCTTATGATTAATGGAGTATTTCCGTATCAAGGCTTCGAAAGTTTTATTGCAGAAATGACTTCCATTGTCGCTAATGATCGCTCGGGGGTGCCCAAACCGGGAGAAAATGTTTTTTTTAAGGAACCTAACAACAACCTTGTTGTCGTTAGTCCGGCTGGGCACAGCCTCGACCCATTTAGAGACGTAATCAACAGCTAGAAGGATGTACAAGTTCCCGAAAGAGCTGGGAAACGGCCCCATGAAATCTATCCCCCAAACATCGAAAATCTCCACAACCAAGATCGGTTGGAGCGGCATCTCGTTCCTCCGGGATATCCGGCCCATGTGTTGGCATCGGGAGCAAGTCTTGCAATAGTCATGAGCGTCTTTGAAGAGTTGTGGCCAGTAGAAACCACATTGCAAGATCTTCTCGGCTGTCTTTTTGGGGCCAAAATGCCCGCCACACGCTTGATCGTGGCAAAATGACAGCACACTCTTGAATTCCTCGTCAGGGACACACCGACGAATAATCTGGTCGGGACAGTACTTGAACAGGTAGGGTTCGTCCCAGTAAAAGTGTTTTACTTGGGATAAGAAGCGAAGTCTGTCCTGACTTGACCATTCGGTCGGTAGTAATCCCGTGGCCAAATAGTTCACAATATCTGTGAACCAGGGTTCGCAAGATACTGTCAAGAGCTGTTCATCCGGGAAAACGTCGTTGATCGGAATTGGAAGCGAAGGCGAAGAAGGAAGTCGTGAGAGATGGTCGGCAACTACGTTTTCACATCCTCGTTTGTCCTTAATGACAAGGTCAAACTCTTGAAGCAAGAGGATCCAACGTATTAACCGAGATTTTGCATCTTTCTTCGCAAAAAGATGGCGCAGAGCTGAATGGTCTGTGTAGACAATGACTGGAGAACCGATGAGGTAGGGCCTGAACTTTTCTAAAGCAAATACAACAGCTAAGAATTCCTTCTCAGTTGTTGTATAATTGAGTTGGGCGTCGTTCAGGGTTCGGCTCGCATAATAGATTACGTGCGGCATCTTGTTGATGTGTTGTCCAAGGACAGCACCAATGGCAAAGTCGGATGCATCGCACATAATCTCAAATGGGTGCGTCCAGTCAGGTGAAGAAAGAACGGGAGCAGAAGTGAGTGAGCGTTTTAGTGACTCGAAGGCATTCACACAGCTCGAGTTGAAGTCGAATGGCGTGTCCTTGGCCAACAAAAGAGTCAAGGGCCTAGCAATCTTGCTAAAGTCCTTGATGAACCGTCTATAGAAACCGGCATGGCCAAGGAAGGCTCGGATATCTCTGACGCATCGGGGAGGAGGCAGATTGGAAATGACCTCAATCTTTACTTTGTCAACCTCTATGCCATTTTGCGAGATGATATGTCCTAAGACAATACCTTCGCGCACCATGAAGTGGCATTTCTCCCAGTTCAAAGTGAGATTCTTGTCCTTACATCGGGTAAGGACAGCGTCAAGATGCAGCAAACACTCGTTGAAGGAATCGCCAAAGATGGAGAAATCATCCATGAAAATCTCCAGAAATTTTTCCACCATGTCTGAGAAGATACCCATCATACACCGCTGGAAGGTAGCGGGCGCATTGCATAACCCAAAGGGCATGCGACGATATGCAAACGTGCCGAAAGGACAAGTGAAATTGGTCTTGTCCTGGTCTTTTTCGGCGATGGGAATTTGATTATAGCCGGAGTAGCCATCAAGAAAGCAGTAGTACTCGTGTCCGGCCAATCGTTCAAGCATCTGGTCAATGAAAGGTAGCGGAAAGTGGTCTTTCAGCATTGCGGCGTTGAGTTTTCTGTAATCAATGCATACTCGCCACCCAGTTTGGGTGCGAGTAGGGATTAACTCGTTCGCCTCGTTGGTTATGACCGTGATGCCCGACTTCTTGGGGACAACGTGGATGGGGCTAACCCACTGGCTATCAGAGATAGGGTAAATGATACCACTATCTAGACATTTTACGATTTCCTTCTTCACAGCCTCTTTCATGACTGGATTAAGACGTCTTTGTGGATCCCGGGCTGGTTTGGCATCATCCATCAGATGAATGTGATGCTCAACGATCAGGGGACTAATACCCTTGATGTCCGCCATGGACCAGCCAAAAGATTGCCTGTTGCTGTGCAAGACCGCGAGAAGGGCTTTCTCTTGCTCTGGAGCTAGAGAAGCCGAGATGATGACAGGGAGGGTCTCGTTCTCACCTAAGTAAGCGTACTTAAGGTGAGACGGCAAAGGCTTGAGTTCGAGCGTTGGAGGTGAAACGATGGAAGGCAAGATTGGTGCAAAGGTCTCGAACTCAAAGGACTCCAGCAAGGGTTCAAAGCGAGTGTAGGCAACCGAGTTGGATGGTTCAGGTAACTCATCCGGAAAGTCGAAGGATTCAAACTCGGGTTGTGCGCGGCTAAGATCATTCGAGAACGTGAAACACTCGTAGTCGTTGTCGGGCGCAGAAACAGCAGCAGGTTCGAAGAGAAACGCACTAGTGGCGTCAAGATTATCGTGATCAAACAGAAACTCCTCGAATTCACACTCTTCTGAGGTGATCTCCTGGATTGAGCAGACGTCCAGTATATGAGCATTAGGTTTGGCGGGCTGATTCCCCAACCTAAAAATGTTGAGTTCAATCGTCATATTTCCAAAAGAGAGGTTCATCGAACCATTGCGACAATTGATCACAGCATTTGAGGTTGCGAGAAATGGGCGACCGAGTATCACCGGAATTTGATTCCGGGGGTTAGCTACAGGCTGTGTGTCTAATACAATGAAGTCAACAGGGAATATGAAGTCCCCGACTTTGATTAACACATCCTCTAGCTCACCTCTAGGATGGGTGATCGATCGGTCGGCCATTTAGAGAGTGCAGTGCGTGGGTTTCAACTCTCCGACGCCTAATTGCTCGTATACTGAATACGGAAGCAGGTTAACACTGGCACCAAGATCTAATAGTGCGCGGTTGATGTTCTTATCCCCAATGGTAATTGAAATCGTAGGACAGCCAGGGTCCTTCCGTTTTTGTGGTAAAGATTGGGTAAGGGCATCACTCACAGCACTAGCCAAGAAAACTTTCTTGGGTACCTGAGACTTCCTCTTTTTCGTGCACAAGTCCTTTAAGATTTTCGCGTAGGACGGGACTTGTTGGACAGCATCTAAAAGAGGAATGTTAATGTTAACCTGCTTAAAAAACTCCAGAATCTTCTCCATTTGAGGATTTTGTTTATTAGACCTCAACCGGTTTGGAAATGGAACATTTTGAAAATTGGTTGAGTCTAATGCTGGAGGAGGAGATTGTGGAGTTGGAACGGATCCCAGAATAGGTGTCTTCGTGGAGTGAGAAGTGGGTCCGTTCAGAGCAGAAGAAGAAGAAGGGGAGCCTTGTGAAGAACGGAGAATAGGCTCAGAAGACGAAGAAGAAGAAGAAGAAGAAGAAGCAGCGGCCGGGGTGTCATCGTTGATTCGTTTTCCAATGTTGTTTTGCAGCATCCTTCCCGATCTCAATGTGGTCACGGCACTCACATTATGGTTCTGTTGTTCAAGAGCAACATGTGCATTATGTGGGTGACCGGGATTTGGGAGTGGTTGGGATGGGAGCTTCCCCTTCTCTCGCTCGCTTAAGGCCGCGTTCAGCTGTGCAATCTGGGCCTTGATTGTCTTGATGCTTTGCCCGTGTGCGGCAGTGTGTTGCACTAAGGACTGAATGGAAGACTGGATGTTGGCAGTGGATTGGGTCGATTGTTTAACGAACGCCTCCAGACTTCGTTCGAGCGAGGAAACCTTATCGTTGTTTGACGGAACAAAGTTGTTTGGTGGAAAAGAATTGTTGGGTGCAAAGTTGTTCATCTGATTTTGGAAAGGTTGGGGTTGGAAGGGCTGCTGATATTGATGTTGAGTTTGTTGTTGCGCTTGTTGTTGCGGTGGAGGGGCCCTTTGGAAATTGTTGCCTTGGAATTGATTCTGATTCTGATTCCAGGCGAAATTGGGATGGTTCCTCCAACCGGGATTGTAGGTGGAAGAGTATGGATCATTCCTCGGTCTTTGCTGAAATGCAGCATTGACCTAATCCTGTCCTTGCGAGGGTGGATTGTAAGGACACTCTTCGGTCAAGTGAGAGGGATCGGAACAACAAGCGCAGATGGTACGAAGGGGGAGAACAGGGGCAGGAGCAGGAGCAGAAAATTTGCTCTCTATCGCTTCAAGCTTTCTTGTTATTGCAGCCATTTCAGCTTTCATCGTAATAGAAACATCAAGTTGGTAGATTCCTACCCTAGACTGACCGGTAGAAGTGGAGGTAGAAGAAGAAGAAGTCGGTCTGGTGCTCTCCCATTGTAGCGTTTGCTCCGCAAGGTCGTCAAAGAATTGCCACGCTTCCTCGTCAGATTTGGATAGGAAGTGGCCCTGACAGATGGTTTCCAACAACTGCTTCGTTGCTGGGTTCAGGCCCTCGTATAAGGTTTGGCAGAGTTGCCATTTCTCTATACCGTGGTGGGGACACTGAACAAGAAGGTCTTTGTATCGGTCAAAGCACTTCCAGAAGGGTTCAGAAGGAAGCTGAGAGAATTGGTTGATTTCATTTCGAATCCTTGCGGTTTTATGATTCGGATAAAATTTCTTTAGAAACGCTTTAACAAACTCGTCCCAGCTGGTGATTGAGTGGGAAGCGGTGCTATACAGCCATTTTTCAGCAAGATCGCATAGAGTGAACGGAATGACCCGTAGACGTATAGCATCGTCCGACAGCTGGGTGGTTTTCATCATGGCACAGACGTTTTGAAATTTGTTGATGAAGATATAGGCATCTTCAGATTCAAGCCCATGAAAACGTGGAAGCATGTTGATGAAGTGGGGCTTAATTTTAAAGTTGTCCCCATTGGCCGGAGGAAGAGAAAGGCAGGTGGGAAGTGCAGAACGGGTGGGATAGAAACGATCCTGGAGCGCCATTCGCTGCGGCGCTACAACAGACGGTGGTGGTGGGATATTGGTCTCCGTAGGAGGTAGAGCCAATCCAGGGGTGGTCAAAGAGATGTTTGGATTAAATCCCGACATCGCGGAAGAAGAGGTTGGTTAAGGTGAAGGTGAAGATGTATGAACAGAATTCCGGTCAACGTCGGAGTTGTCCGGTAAAGGAAGGGGTGAAAGAGGAGTGGACGGAGTATCGACTTCGGAGTCGATCGCGTAGTCGGTAGCGACTAACGTAACGCGGACTAGACGGGCGCTAGTGTCCCGAGTCCAAGCGGACATACACTAAACGAGTTTAGTATAGTCAAAACGGAGAAGGTGAGGGTAAGAAAACGTCAATGGAGAAAGGCGATAGGTGGTGGGTGAAAATGGATTTGGCGACAAAGGGCAAGTTTTTATAAAAGTTTTTGATTTTTTTCTTTTTTTTTTTGTTTTTAGAAAGAGATTTACAGAAATATGTACGGAAATACGGCTTAAGTAATCACAAACAAGATATGCACAATCACACCTAGATCTAGGGTAACCTAGGTCTACTAGACCTGCTCCTGAACTTGATTGTCGAAGTTAAACAGTGTCGAGAAACGGGCTTAAAAATACACTGATCACGAGGCCAGGTAAGTGCAGAGATAAGGGGAGGTTGTCCAACGCTTTCGCGAAGTTCCTTAATTAAATAACCCTTTCTCTTTTGGCGGTTGCGCCGTTAACACTTTCCTAGACACCCCGTAAACAATATACCATTAAGCGAGGTTCTAAACACGGTTTATCTTCTCCTAATGAGCGCGAAGTCCTTAGGGCTGAAGTCTAGTATTTTTTTAATTTACAATGGACAATGCATATGCTTTTGTGATTTTTGGGGTCCTGGGAAGGGTGATGAAATCCCCACCCAATCTGGATTGGTTTCAAGCCCCTTAAGTCCGTATTAAAGAATGCAAAGCGGTAACAAATCAACTGCAAACAATTTTTATTTTTAGCGCGGCGCAAAGAATCCTTCACAAGAACAGTTTATTGGAAGGGGGAGAAGAGTTTGCGCAAAGAAATCTGCAAAAAACACAGTTTATTGGAGTTCAGAGGAGTGGAGAGGAGAACAGGGACTTACAGAGAGATTTTGGGGCTCTGAAGCCACCAAGTGGCCGCGGATCCGCGGCCAAACACCACATTATGCCGCGGTTCCGCGGCTATGTGGTGGAATTGGAGCTTCAAAATTTTTGTGTGGGCTGCTGTGCTTGTTCTCTGCCTGTCTGGATTTGCTGAATCTTTAGTTGCTCACTGGAACTGCGCCAGAATCTTACAGTAGACCGTTTGCTTCGTTTTGATTCGTCGCGGTGGAGCCGTGAAGTGTGGGTCTATCTTCCCACGTCTTTGGCACTGTACTTGAACTCCGTATTTTCAACGTCTTGGCCACTGAACTCGAACTTTGTATTTTCCTGCACACTTGCACAAAAACTAATCAAGAATAACAAGATGGTTTCTTTTACAAAGTATATTTTTTTGTTTTGTTTTTCGGTTATATTCACAAGTTAACCCGAAATTACACAAGGAAATAAACTACCGTCTCCCCGGCAACGGCGCCATTTGATTGTTAACGATTCTGCGTGTTCAAGTTTTAGTTAATTACCGCAATCAAGACGGTTTCGCTTGTAGTTAGCCGGTTGAGTACGGGTCGTCCGCAGGGAGATGGGAGTCTTTTTCTATGTGTTTTAACGAGTTAAGTCCAGTTTTTCAGATTTTGTTGTGATTAGTTAAGCGGTAAAATGATATGTAAAGAGAGCTTGTTAGGGTTAGGATTAGGTTAGTTTGAGTTAGGAGTCTCCACATCTTTCGTTGCCCCTCTTAATATCGGTGTTACGGTAATCGGCAACAACGGGGATTAGCACGACTAGGAAGGAACTTGCGAGTATAAGCTAGGCTTTCCAACGCATAAGTTCTTCCTTTTGGTGCTTGTCCGTCCGTTCTTGGCTCTTAGCCATAACCTCCGGTTAATTCAACCACAACCGGTCTCACTACGGAATCACCGCTATCATGTAGGATAGGGTGCCGTAAGGAGCGGATTGTGGTTCAATTAACGGGAGTCGAATTAAGCTGTTGGGCAAGGAAAGAGTGAGAGAGATTTCCTTCTCTCAAACTTCCCTTATCCTACCCTAACAAGTATGAAACTACTCACACATCATGATACGGAAAAATAAAACAAAACAAAAGAGAAAGATAGAAAGAAAGAGATTAAAAGATAACAACTAGCTATTTGCGACCTCACCTCGGCAAGGATCAAGCGTAAGCATCATGGTTGTGTTAAGGATAAAGAAAAAGAGAGAAGAAAGAAACAACAAGAAATAACAACAACTAGTTAACAAATGAAAATTACAACAATTAACAAGATAATGAGACAAGCAAAATAATAAAATGATCTTCTTTATTCACCATTCTTCACTCAGCAAGCTCATTACAAGTTTTAATGGAGAAGAGATGAGAAGAGGAAGAAGAAAACAACTAAACCTAGAAAATGAGAATACAAGAATATGGACCCTTTCCTTCACAAAGTTCTGGGCTATTTATAGGCTAAAGGATGAAAATCTAGGGCAACCATCAGAACACAAATACAAAGACCAAAATACCCCTGGAGTTTGAACTTCTACGGCGCCAGTACGGCCGCGGATCCGCGGCCTAGACCCCCTATTGGCCGCGGATCCGCCGCACTACAGTAGAGTTAGGGTGTGGGCTTCTTGGTACTTCCCTGGTCTTCTGTCCCCTCTTGTCTGGTACATGTATTTTCTGAAAATACTTCCACATTTCTTCCAGAATTTCTGTTGAGGGAAAGGTGGACTTTTGTCAAGATTTTCTTGAGCTCCGCGTAGATTTCTTAGAACTTGTATTGCCATTGAGCCTTGTGCATAAAGGTGACAATCGATTTTCCATTTTGTCTCCCAAACTGGTGTGTGGCAATAGACGGATAAAGAGCGGAGACCCGTGTTTTATCTGTGGTTGGCAGGAACCTGGATTTTGTCGTGTTTTCCATGAATTTCACCGTTTTAGAACCGAGAACCTGTATCCTGCAATTAACTAGCAAACACGGCTGAAGAGTATCTACCGATAAGCAATGTGATAAAAATTGGGCGGTATGAAAATGCAAAAATCTGATATGAACATCAAGCGAAACGAAATAGGAGCGCATATGAGATATGTGCGGGACCGAGAATAATACCAGTATGTGATACTGAATTCTATTCTCGCGATTAGTGACATTGATCGGTCATATGCGATATAGCCGGGTTATCGGATCAAGTGTTGATTCGATGAGTTGTTACTATTGATATTAGTCGGTTATATGCAATATGACCGGATCATTAAATCAAGTGTTGATTTAATGATTTAATGTATAATTATATATTTGATATATTACTTTACATTAACTAGTATTTGTTCACTTAAGATTGATTTTCTCACTTGATGTGCACAAGTAGTATATGTGATATATTTTTGTGCACTTGAGTGTATCATGTTTGATGATACATGCAAACTTGGGTGTATGTTTGCTTTAAACTATGATTAGGTTAATGGTTAGGGTTTGATTTATTTGTTTTATTTATTTTCTTTATTCATTTTGGCAAAAATAAAATGGAGGCTTATTTTGTTTTACCCTTGAAGCTTCATGAAGCTTTGAAAGTCTACCATTTTGTTTTTATCCTAAACCTAACCATTACCTAAACCCTAGTTTATTCTCTACATGAGTTTACTAACCCATGGTTGCTAAATGATAACCATCACTTGATTTTCTTTTTGAAATAATTGATAATTCTTTTTCTTTCTTCTTCTTCATCTTCTTCATGAAGAAAAAGCAAAGCATTCTTGAAAATTGTCAAGTGATGAAATCAAGTGAGAAACCTAAATCCAAAGTGAACCCACTTCCTATTTCTTCATCATCTACCACTTGCCATGTTGTATTGGGTGTTTTCTTCACAAGTTTCATGACCTAGTGAAGATGGAGCTTGAGTTAGAGTTGCCTCGACGTAGATCATCTTCGGCATCGAAGTCAACGATCTAGCCCGCTCATTTCTCCGACGAAACCATCGCTAGAGTCCGGGATCCCGGTGATCGCAGCGAAGGGACATCATCACGGAGCTAAAGAAGTGGTGGACCGAATCTGCAAAGGTTGTATTTCCATTCACTTAGTAGTTAAGTTGTTAACTTGTTGTTGTTTCGCCTTTACCTCTAGTTATCAATCTAGTTTAGGGTTTCTCGGCACTTGAAATTTTTGAATTTGGCATGGTTGATGCCTTGTGGAACCTCTAAAGTGTGCTTAGTATCCCTACATCTATAAGCACATCCTTAAATGTCCCTAGTCGTAAGAGTATCGAGACCGGGCATCTATACTCCAGTGTAGACAAGTGTATACTGATCGAGACCCCGACGAGGGGCGGTGGCCAGGTCTCACAAGCCATTGGTGTTAGTTTGTTCACCTAAGATAGTATACAGGTGCCCATTGGGTTATGGGTACACTGGACGGACTCGCCAGGAACCTACTAGTTGGTATTATACCTATTGTCAGATAGCAGTTCCCAGTTGACATGTATACAGGTTAGTCTGTCGACCTGGGATCGTCATTTGTCTCATGTGAGTTCCCACTGTTCTTTGATTACTACCCTACCACGGCTCAAAGGAGTCGTGCAAACAGGTTTTAGTTGGGTACAGTCCCGAGCCACATGGAGGCAGTGATCGGATCGTCGGGGATTCGTCTCTCCCGATATTGGGGGTTGATGTCGCGTTGTGTACGGATGACCATCACCATAAATCCGTGGCCACGGTGGACGAGAACTACCGATCTAGGATCGATAGTTTCTCAGGTGGTAATGGGTTTCATACCGACACTAAATGTCGCGTTGTTTGGGGTATGACTTTATCCACCCCCTAGACTCGATATGCGATACTCTTAGACGAACAGACCAGACTGTATGGATATTGTCACTGATAGGCTCAGTAGGGGTTCAGGATGAGTTTGCTCGTCGGCCTCCCTCTCGCTCAATACCTGGGTAGCCGTTACGTACAGCTAGTGCTGCTGACGTGCTTATGGTTAAACCCACTGCCAGCGTATTAACGAGTCTTTAGAGTCCCATACAGAGGGTTTTCACGGTTTAGGCGATATGGTGTACATGAGGTATGTTGATACATACAGGTGTCCGATTAAATATTTGCACTTGCCGCGCAGACTTTGATCGGACGGTTGATAATACTAGCGGCTTAGGATTAAGCCAGTTTATTAAATCAGGTTTTGATTTGATAATTTACATATGTATTTATATATATGTATTCTAGTATTATTGTTCGCTATTTATTTTCTCTCTTGGCTATTCGTATTTTTGTACGAATACGCGTATATGTATTTCGATACATGTACCGGGAAGTATTCCGTATTTTGTACAGAATAGCTTCTAGAAGATGCCACCTCATTTATATGATTTTCCATTTATGGAAATTCATTTGTTTTTTATTTATGAGGTGGAAAAGGTGATGTGATTTGTGGCATGGACCAAAGCATGGTGCTCATTTGTTTAATGTTTCACATTGTTTAATGAAATTTTAAAAAATGACATTTTTGTGGAAATGAGAATGTGGGGGGGGGGCCACTTTTAGAGGAGGATGGATTTTATTTTAGTGAAATTTTATGCTTCATATACTCCCACTCTCTCATTCACACAAAAGCCTTCACCATTTTGGTTCATGCCAAGACTTCATCAACTCATTCTTCTTCTATGGTTGCTCCATTGAGCACAAGAAAAGAGAGAAAATGGTAGTGATATTTTCATACACCCCCACTCTCCATAGCTAGCGACTTTGGAGCGTCGGTTACCTCGTTTGTCGAGGTTGGAGCTTGCACCGTTTCCCTCGGGTGGATCATCGGAGATGGAGGAAGACCGGCAACCAAACATCATCAAAGGATCGCTAGGAGCTTGGAATGAAGACCGAAGGACTTGGATCATCTCGGTATAACTTTTCTAACTCTTAGTTATCTCGCTAGTATAGGGTTTAAGGTCGATCCGGGATTTGGGTAGCGGTAGCACCGGTTTGGGGTTCTTTTCATTTGGCAAAAATTTACATGACACATTTTTGGCTTCCTCACTCTCTCAATCTCACACACACAAAAACACTTAGCCATTAAGCTCATGTTTTGATCATCATATCTTCATCTTCTATGTTTTCCTATTGAGCAAATGGGTAGAGAGAAAATATAATGACACACTACTACACCCTCACTCTCCATCGCTAGCGACTTTGGAGCGTCGGTTACCTCGTTCGACAAGGTTGGAGCTTGTGCCGTTTCCCTCGGGTGGATCATCGAAGATGGAGGAAGACCGGCAACCAAACATCATCAAGGAGCCTCTAGGAGCTTGGAATGAAGACCGAAGGACTCGGATCATCTCGGTATAACAATTCTAACTCTTAGTTTAGTTTGCTAGTTTAGGGTTTAAGGTCGATCCAAGATTCGGGTAGCGGTAGCGCCAGTTTAGAAAAATTTTATTCCGCATTTTGGCCGCGTTTCGACGGCCAGGGCGCTGCCGGGACCCTTTCGTTCCGCATTTTGGCCGCGTTTCGACGGCGGGGGCGCTGCCGGGACCCAACATGGTATCAGAGCTACCCTTTAAACCCCTTACTAGCTTGTTTAGACGTGCTTAAAAGATCGATCGACGGATTTTACCGAAATCACGATTACATTCTTCTATTTGCTGTCGATTTTCAAATGTGGTCAAAAAATTATTTCACACATCTTAAAAATCCTTGCAGGAAAATATAAGGCTAAACAAAAAAATTGAGCTCGTGATGCCACTAAAGTGCCGCGGATCCGCCGCGCTAACCCCCTTTTGGCGGCGGATCCGTGGCCATTTATTGGTGACGGGCCTTCAAATTTTTCCTGTAGCCCACTGTGTGAAATTGTGATTTTTGAGATATTCTTTTTTGGCCCAGGTTTCAGTGAAGTATTGTTTTGCTATTGGGGGCCAATTTGGAACTTAGTCGATCGATATTTTAAGCGTGCGTTTGACAGTACATACATTATATTCTACGACCGTGAATGTCACTTGATCGGTAAACTCGTCTAATTGCTATATGTTTTTTAGACGGGTTTGCGAACGTGACATTCACGTTGATGTTCTGTGTTGTGCTGTGATGTTGGTTGGATAGTCGTGGTGGATAGCTGTGGTGCAATGTTAGTACAGTTTAATTTTATTTGTACATTTGTTATTTCGGGGCGAGCGTCCGACATGTGGACGCCGTCACTGCCAGTTTGTATATTATTTTTTTGGGGCACGACCGGGCTGAGGTCGATGTCACCCTTGTATATTATTTTATTTTCTGTACTAGGATTATCCCGCGGTGGGGTGCACGAATAGTCGGATTCTAGAGGGCAACTGGTTCGCATCTCAAGGCATTGGGACGGAGGGGACCTTACTCTAGAATTGGCGGGTTGTTCGCCGCACTCGTAGGGGGTATAGGTTGACCCAGGAGGGGTGCCCAAGTTACCGGATTGCGTGAAGTGCTGGGTGGTCCATTCACGTTGCTGAAGGGGGTTTCCTCACTCATGGTTTTGGCGGGTAACTTGCCGCGCTCGTAGGGGTCTAGGTTTCATTGCACAGGCTATTCACACGACAGGGAACATCGGGTCTCACTTGCGGCTCAAGTGAAACCCGGGGCTCCAGATTATCTACCATTCTGTGTTGTTTCTGTGATGTTTCTGTGATGTTGCTTTATATCATGCCTGGGACGGATGTTATATATATATATATATATATATATATATATATACTAGTAGATGTTGTATATGTTTTGCACCCGCGCTAGCCCATTCCCCGCTCTGTCGTTAGTTAAGTAACCTAACGGGTGATGACGGGACCCAGTGGCGAATGCGGATGGCATATACGTACATTTTATTTTCGTTCTTTTCTGGTGTGATTAATTGATGGGACTGCATTGATTCTTATCAATGCAAGGATAAAACAAACCTATATATGATGTTGTTGGAACTAAGCTTTTAAAAACTGACATTAAAGACGTTCTCTTTTGCTTTGCACCGTGGTATTCATTTTGGAATATCCTGCACCTCATTCGACGAGGCAAGGGCCGAGATCCCTTCATCGGGAGTGACCCCTTGGGTAAAAGTTTGCATCAACGTAATAACTTTACTATTGTCGATTATTTTTGCTTTGCATCGTGGTATTCAGTTTGGAATATCCTGCACCCCATTCGACCGGGAAAGAGCCGAGATCCCTTCACCGGGAGTGACCTCTTTAGCAAAAGTTTTCGCCACTATATATTTATAAAAACCGCTTAGATTCCTTCAACGATATCAAGTTCATTACGTTAAAGGCTTTTCGCCAAAAACCAGCCGTAGCCCTTCGTCATTTCTTACAGGTATTACTTAGTATTCATGCTGTGTATATTGACCTCTGTCAAGGCAC
The DNA here is from genome assembly GCA_030015575.1 of Agapanthus africanus. Taxonomy (NCBI): domain Eukaryota; kingdom Viridiplantae; phylum Streptophyta; class Magnoliopsida; order Asparagales; family Amaryllidaceae; genus Agapanthus; species Agapanthus africanus. The sequence continues at coordinate 166,075,852 of CM057349.1, forward strand.
AGTGCTTGGTAGCTGGGTAATTCTTGTTTGTTGCATAGATATGCGATTATTTAGGACAGTCGCACGGTCATGTTGACCTCTTTCAAGGGCTCGTGCGGGTGGGTCTAAGTTAATCCAGGACAATGACGGGTTGAACTTGACTTGTGACTTATGATATGTTGACCTCTGTCAAGGTCATAAGCCGCTTGGGGTAAAAATCACATCGGGAGTTTCAAACATACAGGAAACTTGCTAGGTATGCGCATACCTTCTGGAGTGTGGTAACTTGAGTGGCTTCCATCAGGTTATCATGCGATGATAGTTGGATCCCGATTCCCACTGATGAGTAGGACTACTCCTCGGGTAATTCCGACCAATTCTCCTTTTAGGTTTGGAAGAGAATTTGAGGAAACGGTGGGAGCCATCCAGATTAGATAATATGATTAACCATTCTGATCTAGGTTAGAGTGCACGCTGGGTGTTTCTTCTCTCTCTCTCTCTCTCACTGTGACTATAACCCGACCTTTGACTAAAACTCATGAAACCAAATTGACCGAACCTTCTTAAAACACTTTGGCTTTTGGAAATGTCACGGTGTCGCATACATCATTGCCATTTCTGTATCACCTTTTGCATTTCTCCAGAACACCCCGTATTATTACGAACATCCACTTCCATTGGATAAATCCATCGTATGGTTATATACGAACTCGAAGGAACTTTTTTGAGGATGGATTCTGGTTCTGGAGAGATTGAATAGGATTATTCGGTTGTCTTTTCCCTTTACCTTCTCTCAGGTTGTGAGGGCTCCTAGGATTAGGAGAGAGTACACCTATTGAGCTTATTGGATAGTCTTCTTCCAAACCATAGGCAGGTGCCGAACGGTAGGGAAGGAAGAAAACCAATTAAGCTTAAGTGTGGTGTACAGAAGGTAATAAGTAAAGACATATAAAGGGATTAGAATAATGGCAAAGGAAATTGCGACCACCATCATTCACGATAAAGACCGGGTATACCCCTGCCACTCCTACATCCACTTTGTATTTCTCTAGGACACTCCGTATCACTACGGATATCCACTTCCATTGGATAAATCCATCGTATAGTTACATACGAACTCGAAGGAACTTTTTCGAGGATGGATTCTGGTTCAGGAGGAATTGAATAGAATTATTCAGATGTCTTTTCTCTTTACCTTCTCTCAGGTTGACGAGGGCTCCTAGGATTAGGAGAGTACACCTATTATGCTTATTGGATAGTCTTCTTCCAAACTTTAGGCTGGTGCCGAAGGGTAGGGAATGAAGAAAACCAATTAGCGTAAAGGAGGTGTACAGAAGGTAATAAATAAAGACATAATAAAGGGATTGCAGTGAGGGCAGGTAAGTATATGGTTACTGTCATGATTCAGGGTAGTGGAAGAGGCGTTACTAGGAATACCAGTTAACCCCTTTTGAAACATTTTCATGTTTCAGTTTCACTGTGCGATGTTAATTGAAATCTGTTTTCCCAATTGGAATCTAACTCCAGGGTATGTATTTACCAGATCAGTTTCTCACATCTGTATGTTATTACGGATGGTGAGTAGGAGTAAGATATTGGAAATTGGGTGATTAGATCCTCATTATATCGGAATTCGTTGTAATTGGTGATATTTGAGGAAATCATCTGGATTTTGCCGGATGGCAAATATTCTGATTTTAATATCCGTTGTTATGCACCAATTTCAAACTGATATATCTGTACGTTTATTTTTATAAATTGAGATATATTTTTTTGATATTATGTCTGTGACATTTACCTATATCGGTTGGTGATTAGGTAAGGTGCATTCAACAGCGGTGTAATTCTTCTTAACCATATTACAGTTTTTCAACCTACGACGCACAGGGTTTGAGTTGTTGAACTCAGAGGACTTATACAAAGTATTGTATGTTGTCCAGTGTTCATTAGGACAAAGGGGCTGGTACTCGCACTATATTCTGTTTACTCATGACTTCTCTAGTTCTAGACATATATTTCGTTGAAATGCAAGGTCCAGATATTGAGAAGTTATAGGTATAAGAATAAAGTAGAGAACCATCTGTTGTAAGTATCAGGATTCTTCGAGGAAGTCGAAGATGTAGATACTTGTGTTTGGTATTCAGTTAATAGTAATAGTCTTGAGAACTTGCTTCTCTTTCGGGTTACTCATATATGGATGCACTCCTAGATGAGTAATGCTGATTGTTCTCTTTCCATTTGGTTGATATGCACTGGAGACAGATGCATGTTTTTGAATCTGGTTCAAATTAGATTAGTGCTTTTGTTTCTATATTAGATTAATATAGAATCAATTTATATCATAACGATGTTAAGGTATAGGGAGTTGTCCGGCTGATGCTTAAAACCAGAATCCGGATAAACTCAAGGCACGTTTTAGTAATGGCTGTTTATGGGTTATCCCGGGCTTTGACGAGGGTTAACTTTCTACCATCAGGAAGATCAATATTTATATTGTTCTTGACTCGCCACAGTTTTAGCAAAATGGACTTTTTCAGAAAAACAAAAGTGGGAGTATGGTAGAACTGGAAGTTATTCCAGAACCACAAACGATTACTGAAGTTTTAATAGAACCTAAGGATTCAATTGGATTTGATGTTCCATTAGCCACTCCGCAGATTTGGTGGGTAATCTCAGGCACCCGAGAGGTACTTCGGTCTTCTCAGAGACGGTGACAAGGAGGTTCTTATTTACCCAGACTTGCCATTGCTGCTGTTCTAGACTATAAGACCCGGCAGGAGGATGAGTATAGGCATCGTTCTAAACTAGTTTTGGAAATGTACGTGTATATGACTCTGCCGGAGGGTTGTTGTAGTCAGTGGGAGCAGCGGAAGCATAGTGGGCAAGTAGCTTATGTCTATTTATAGACTAAAACAGGTATAGCGGAAATAGATCATCTATTTTTGATGTGACAGTCATAGGCTTTGACCTCATCGGAATAGGAGATGGATCTGGTAAGAAGATAGTAGAAAGTGATGTCCAGGTATTGAGATGACATGCACTTGATAGGAAGAGATATTCCTATACTACGATCGGTTATATTATGGTTGTCACAAAGTTATTTCTCCACACAGGATATGGATATAATATCAGGTTTTCTGGTTACTAGATCTATGGTTTTAGATCTAGATTTGGGGTATGACTTTATCCACCCCCTAGACTCGATATGCGATACTCTTAGACGAACAGACCGGACTGTATGGATATTGTCACTGACAGGCTCAGTAGGGGTTCAAGATGAGTTTTCTCATCGGCCTCCCTCTCGCTCAATACCTGGGTAGCCGTTACGTACAGCTAGTGCCGCTGACGTGCTTGTGGTTAAACCCATTGCCAGCGTATTGACGAGTCTTTAGAGTCCCACAAAGAGGGTTTTCACGGTTCAGGCGATATGGTGTACATGGCGTATATTGGTACATACAGGTGTTCGATTAAACATGTGCACGTGTTGCGCAGGCTTTAATCGGACGGTTGATAATACTAGCGGCTTAGGATTAAGCCAGATTATTAAATCAGGTTTTGATTTAATAATTTACATATGTATTTATATATATATATATTCTAGTATTATTGTTCGCTATTTATTTTCTCTCTTGGCTATTCGTATTTTTGTACGAATACGCGTATATGTATTTCGATACATGTACCGGGAAGTATTCCGTATTTTATACGGAATAGCTTCTAGAAGATGCCACCTCATTTATATGATTTTCCATTTATGGAAATTCATTTGTTTTTTATTTATGAGGTGGAAAAGGTGATGTGATTTGTGGCATGGGTTTAGGCATGGACCAAAGCATGGTGCTCATTTGTTTAATGTTTCACATTGTTTAATGAAATTAAAAAAATGACATTTTTGTGGAAATAAGAATGTGGGAGGGCCGGCCACTTTTAGTGGAGGATGGATTTTATTTTGGTGAAATTTTATGCTTCATATATTCCCACTCTCTCATTCACACAAAAGCCTTCACCATTTTGGTTCATGCCAAGACTTCATCAACTCATTCTTCCTCTATGGTTGCTCCATTGAGCACAAGAAAAGAGAGAAAATGGTAGTGACATTTTCATACACTCTCACTCTCCATAGCTAGCGACTTTGGAGCGTCGGTTACCTCGTTTGTCGAGGTTGGAGCTTGCGCCGTTTCCCTCGGGTGAATCATCGGAGATGGAGGAAGACCGGCAACCAAACATCATCAAAGGATCGCTAGGAGGTTGGAATGAAGACCGAAGGACTTGGATCATCTCGATATAACCTTTCTAACTCTTAGTTAGTTTGCTAGTTTAGGTTTTAAGGTCGATCCGGGATTCGGGTAGCGGTAGCGCCGGTTTGATAAATTTTTGTTCCGCATTTTGGCCGCATTTTGACGGCCGGGGCGCTGCCGGGACCCAACAAGTTCCGTTGCGTATAAATTGTCACTTCCGCCCAGATTATTGAGTATTCACCCCGTATTTCCTTGTGTCGATACTTTGCAATTACCTTCATGACCTTTCTCATATGATTCAGCACCAGACCATTTAGCTTGGACTCGATCTTTTCGTTCACCAGCAGCCAATTGTGTTAATGGCTCGGCATGTAGAGAAACTTCGGTCAAGGGACTTGCCATCTGTGGAGAGTTTTCTTGGACGTAGCCGTATAGTGAGGTGATCACTTGGAAGGTTGCGAGCGAGATTTGGGAGTTTTACACTCTTCCTTTGAAGGTACGCTTAGTGAGAATTTTAAATTCAGAGACGAATTTTTATAAGGGGGGAGATTGTAACGCCTTAGATTTCGGTTAGTGTTAGTTTAGACGTTAATGCGGGTTTACTGTAAAAAGTTTATCAATTCGGCTTCCTCACATTTTATAACATTTAATTAATAATTTATTATTATTTGTTATGAACATGCACACACGTGTGCACGTTAATGTGAGGGTTTGTTTTGTGTTAATCTTGTTCTTAGCAACCATGACACTTAACCATTTATCTAATCCTTGCTTTAATCTAGTAACCCTAATCCAAGATATTTCTTTTGGGTGAGAAGATATTTGTTTGGAGAGAAGAGGCGGCAATGGCGTGTGTGAAAACATTAATGGTGAATCAATGCTAATGGTGCACTTACCCTCTCACCACTTACTCTCACCTCTCTATTTCCCTTTATCTTTTCATTTTCTTTTCCCTCACACTCATTTCCTTCTCATTATCTCATTCCCTAAGCTGAACACTTTCATTTTTCCATCACAAATTCATCAAATCCTTCACAAAACTCTCAAAAATCACATCTTTTCTTGGATTTGCCTCTTGGATGCCTTGGAGCTTGCAAAGTTTGGATCTTTGAGTTCTTTTGTGTAGGTAATGATCTCTATCTGTTCTTTATGTAGTTTTTGTGTTGTGTAGACTTTTAGTTTCAGTTTAGATAGCGTAAAGTTAAGTTTATGTGCAAATATCGTATTTTTAGTGTCGTTTGAGACATCTGTAATCTGCTGTGACTCGGAGAGTTTACTAGAAAACCAAACAATGTAGTTGTGTTGTACCTGAGACCATAGGTGTAGGGTTCCTAGGCACACTATAGAGGTCTCACAAGGCATCGATCATGCCAATTTAAAATTTTATGGGTGCCGAGAAACCCTAATACGGATCGTCGGCTAGATTTCTAGGCGAAACGGTAAACTAGTTAACAACTTAACTAAAAGAAGAGAGCTACAACCTTTGTAGATCCGGTTATCCACTTCCTTATCTCCACGTGGGTGTCCTCTCGCTGTCCATCATGAATCCCGAACTCAATCGTCGGCTTCATCGGAGAAACAAGCGGAATAGGTCGTCGGCTTCGTGTCAAAGACGATCTACGTCGAGGCATCACAAGTTCAAGCTCCGACTTCACAAAGTTGTGAAACTTGTGAAGAAAACACCCAAAACAACTTGGCAAGAGGTAGAGGGTGAAGAAATAGGAGATGGGTTCACTTTAGAATTGGATTTCACTCACTTTTGCTCAAGTTGCCATTGATGGCATCAAGCTTTTCTCTTGAAGATGAAGATGAAGAAGCAAATAGAATATCATAAGTATTATGAAAAAGAATAATAAAATCAAATACTTATCATGTTCTAACATAGGTTAAGTGTAGAGAATAAACCATGGTCACTTGGATGGGTTAGGGTTAAGCATGATGACAAGAATGGTTACAAAAGTCAAAGCTTCATGAAGCTTCAACTTAAAACAAAAAAGGCCACCATTCTCATCTTAATCCTTTTCAAATAAATAAATAAATGAAAATGCAAAACCCTAATCAACACTTAACCATGGTTTAATTCTTTGTACTTAACAACAAGATCATGTATCATCAAACATGATACAAATATGTGCACAAAAGTATATCACATATACTTCTTGCACATCAAGTGATAAAATCCATATAAAGTGAACCAATACTAGTTAATGCAATGTAGTATATCAAATATATAATTATACATTAAATCATTAAATCAACACTTGATTTAACGATCCGGTCATATCGCATATAACCGACTAGTATCCAATGTATCGGCTTATCGAATCAATGATTCGATAATTAGGTCATATCGAATATAACCAATCGAAACATTTATCGCGAGAATGAAATGCGGTATCACATACATGCATTAATCTCGGTCCCGCACATATCTCATATGCGCTCCTATTTCGTTTCACTTGAGCCAGGAAACCTCTGTGTAGGACTCTAAAGACTCGTCAATACGCCGGTAGCAGATGATGATCATATCAAGCATCCACAAGCCGCAAGCGGTCTGCTAAACGTAACGGCCATCCGGGTATTGAGCGATCAAAAGATCGACGAGCTATCCCGCTCATACTCCTATGAATCCAACCAGTAACACTTACCGTACAGTCTGATCTGTTCGTCTGATATGTCGCATATCAAGTCTAGGGGTGGTAAACGTCAGACCCCAATAACTGATAAGTCGTGCCGATGTGAGGCTCATAACGGGTCGAGAAACTACTGGTAACACTTACCAGCAAATCTCTGATCAGCCCTGGCCAGGGACTTCCCTGTTACGGCCAATCGAGCACAGCGCAACATCAACCCCCAATACCGGGAGAGACGAAACCCCTCCTATCGCTCATTGCCTCCATGTGACTCGGGACTGGACCCAAAGACCACCGTTTTGCATGCCCTCATGGACGTGGTAAGGTGGAGATTAAAGCACAGTGGGAATCACACAAGGCTCTATGACGATCTCTGGTCTACAGACTAACCTGCACAAGTGTCACCTGAGAACTGCCATCTGACGTGAGGTATAATACCATCTGGGAGTTCTCGGCGAGTCCGTCCAGTGTACCCAGTCTCCACTGAGCACCCGCATACCATCTCTGATGTCAAACACCAATGGATATGGGATCATCCATCGCCCATCTCATGGGTCGAGAAGCGTATACGCTAGTCTACACTGGTATATCGATGCCCCGTCTCGATACACCCACGACTAGGGACCTTGAAGGATGTACTTATGGACTACCATGTCCCCACTAATATGATCTGCATCATAGTCCAGGTAGTCAAGTACACATCCTAAGGGCTTTACCAACATGTAACTATAAGACAGTTTAAAGAGACTAGTGTACATGTTAAGATAAAGAGTAACCAGATAGCATACTATCATATCGAGCAAGAAATTCATCTCTATATATGTCCAAGCATCCAATATAATATACATCATCTGTACAATACTGGCCTCTAGGGCATACATACAACTAACAATCTCCCACTTGCACTAGGGCCAGCTGCTGTAGTTTCGCATACCGAGCATACCGAAGAGTCTCTCAAACTGTATCTGGGGAATGGCCTTCGTGAGTGGATCCGCCGTGTTGTTCTTCGTGTCAACCCTCCTGAACTCGATCTCCCGGCGATCAACTATCTCCCGGATCAGGTGATACCGCCTCAGAATATGCCTGGATCGCTGATGGGACCTGGGTTCCTTGGCCAAAGCCACTGCTCCATTGTTATCGCAATACAAAGGTATTGGATGCTCAATGGATGGAACCACTCCAAGTTCAGTAATGAACTTCTTGATCCAGACAGCCTCTTTGGCAGCATCGTTGGCAGCGATGTATTCAGCCTCCATCGTCGAGTCTGCCACGGTTTCCTGCTTGGAACTCTTCCAGCTAACCGCCCCTCCGTATAGGGTAAAGACAAATCCCGACTGCGACTTAGAGTCGTCCTTATCACTCTGGAAGCTCGAATCAGTAAAGGACTCCACTTGGAGTTCTCCGTTATAATACACCAAGAGCATCTCTTTAGTCCTTCGTAAGTACTTGAGAATGCTCTTCACAGCTGTCCAGTGACTCCCTCCAGGATCAGCTTGATACCTGCTCACTACACTTAGTGAGTATGCAACATCGGGTCTGGTACATAGCATCGCGTACATGATAGAGCCTACAGCCGAAGCATAGGGTATCCCTTGCATGCGAGCTCTCTCCAAATCAGTCTTGGGAGACATCTCTTTGGAGAGAGTGACTCCAGAGATCGTGGGCAAGTTCCCACGCTTGGATTCTTCCATACTAAACCTCTTTAGTATGGTGTCAATGTACCTGGATTGGGACAATCCCAGTATCCGTTTGGATCTATCTCTATAGATCCTGATCCCCAATATGCAGGAGGCATCACCAAGATCTTTCATTGAGAATCTTTGTGATAAGAAGAGCTTGACCGATTGTAGCATAGGAATATCATTTCCTATCAAGAGTATGTCGTCCACGTACAATACGAGGAAGACAACCTTACTCCCTGCCACCTTTTTGTAAATACAAGGTTCATCTGGGTTTTTGACGAAATCAAACTCTTTGATAACGACATCAAAGCAGATGTTCCAACTCCGCGATGCTTGCTTTAATCCATAAATGGATTTAAGCAGCTTGCACACCTTGCCGCTGCTCCCACTGTCTACGAAGCCCTCTGGCTGAGTCATGTACACGCACTCTTCTAAATCACCATTTAGAAAGGCGGTCTTAACATCCATTTGCCAGATTTCGTAATCATGATATGCAGCGATAGCAAGCATGATCCGGATGGATTTAAGCATAGCCACTGGAGAAAAGGTCTCGTCATAGTCCACACCTGGTCTTTGACGAAAACCCTTTGCTACAAGTCTAGCTTTGAAAGTCTCCACTTTCCCATCTACACCAAGTTTCTTCTTGAAGATCCACTTGCTCCCGATGGGTTTTACCCCTTCAGGGGCAACTTCCAAAGTCCATACTTTGTTGGTGTACATGGATTCCATCTCGGACCGCATAGCATCCAGCCATTTCACTGAGTCCCTACTCGTGATGGCCTGCTCGAAGCTAGTTGGGTCATCATCCTCCATGATGCAATCCTCGCTCCCTCCATCCATGAGAAAACCGTAGTATCTCTCAGGTTGGCGAGGAACCCTACTAGATCGGCGGAGTGGCTGGGGTTCATCGGGAACTACGAAATCCTCTGGTTCCACCAGATCTTCTGTTGTAGCTTCTGCAGCTGGAACCTCTTCCAGTTCTACCTCATGACCACTAATTTCTTTTTCAAGAAATTCCTTTTCTAAAAAGGTGGCATGTTGAGCAATAAACACTTTTTGTTGTTCACTGTGGTAGAAAAAATATCCATTTGAATGTTTAGGATATCCCACAAACTTACATAGAACTGACCGTGCCTCGAGTTTGTCTGGATTTTGCCTTTTGACATAGGCCAGACAACCCCATATCTTAACTCGTTTAAGACATGGTCTCTTCCCACTCCATATCTCATATGGTGTGGTAGGTACAGATTTAGTTGGAACTTGATTCAATAGGTATGCTGCTGTCTCAAGCGCATACCCCGAGAAGGAAATAGGTAACTCAGCTGTACTCATCATAGAGCGCACCATATCTAATAGGGTGCGATTCCTCCGCTCCGATACACCGTTGTGCTGTGGTGTATAAGGAAGAGTAAGCTGAGAGAGAATCCCATTCTCTTTTAGATAATCTAGGAACTTATTGCTTAAGTATTCTCCTCCTCGATCAGATCGAAGGATCTTAATACTTTTGCCTGTTTGTTTTTCTACTTCGTGCTTATATTCCCTGAATTTCTCAAAAGCTTCAGACTTGTGTTTCATCAGGAACACATGTCCGAATCTAGAGAGATCGTCAGTGAATGTAATGAAGTAGGAAGAACCGTTCCTGGCATGCGTAGACATGGGACCGCATACATCACTATGTATCAGTCCTAAGAGTTCATTAACTCTTTCTCCGTGTCCACTAAACGGAGCTTTGGTCATTTTTCCTTTGAGACATGAATGGCAAGTATCATAAGATGATAATTCAAATGAATTCAAATAACCATCCTTATGTAACTTAGCCAGTCGTGTCGCATTGATATGACCAAGTCTACAGTGCCACAAGTAGGATTCGTTCATTTCTGAACTTTTCCTCTTGTGTGTGTTTTGTATATTGAGGACTGTATTCTGATTTAGAATGAATATGCCATTATGTAACGAGCCTGATGCAATCAACTTTTGATCTAGGAATATGTTCATAACATTATCCTTTACTACAAAATTATATCCTTCTTTACTTAATAAAGAGACTGATATAATGTTGCACATCATGTTTGGTATATAATAGCACTCATTCAGAACTAGTGTATCACCATTTGGTAATACCAGGTGATATATGCCAACAACTTTGGCTGCAACATTTGCCCCATTCCCTACTTGAACGGAATGATCACCTTTTCCCAGTTCTCTACCTTTCCGTAGCCCATGTAACTGCTTACATATGTGGGATCCTGATCCGGTATCTAATACCCAGGACGTAGGGTGAACTGAAAAACAGTTCTCAATAACTAACACACCCGAATAAGATGCATCAACATGTATTTTCTTTTGGGCGGCTTGAGAATCTAGATATTCTCCTATTCCCTGTTCAATCTTATAACTCTTATAAGAAAGAACGGGTCCAACGTTCCCCTGCTCAATATAATAAGCGGGTTCAGTCAATACATCCATATTATTATCTTCATTAGGGCATGAAATGGTCGCTACCTCGAGAGAGAGAGAAGAAAACACTTTAGCGTATGCTCATGCAAGATCAGATTGGTTATTATCTTATTTAATCAGGATGGCTCCCACTGCTTTTTATCAAATCTTCCTTCAAACCCTAAAAGGAAAGACTAGCCGGGATTAATTACACACTACAAGTTCGCCAATCTTTCAGCCAGGCCAGTGTCGGTACTTTGAGGGAGGTCCCCCGTGCTTTCGCACGAACCTAATTAATGTAAACCTCATTTTCCCAGAGGCGTAACCCCGTTGACACCTTTCTAGACACCTACTTGATCAGCTAATTGCAATGTGTAAAACTCTCCCAGGAGTAACTCTTACTCGCAGTAGGTATCGGGATCCAACTATCTCATAGAAGGTATGCAATCTCATTGCAAATTTCAACACTTGAAATTCCCGATAATATTTTGCCCCTAGTGTGCCATGACCTTGACAGAGGTCAACAAACCATAGTGTACTAGTCAAGTTCAACCCGTCATTTCTTGATTGAATCAAACCCACTCGCACGACCCTTGACAGAGGTCAACAAGGTCGTATGAATACCCTAATCCAATCTGCATCATATGCATAAGCAGATAAAATACTAGTTAGCTACCGCACACTACGCCTTGACAGAGGTCAACAAACGCAGCACGAATACTAAATAGTCTTTATCTGAAATGACGGAGGGCTACGACAGGTTTTTCTGAAAACCTATTGCGTAATGAACTTGATATCATTATAGAATCAAATGAAGTTTTAAAATGGAGTGATTTTGAGGCTTTTCTAGTTTTGCTAAAGGGGTCACTCCCGGTGAAGGGATCGTCGGCCCTTTCCTCGTCGAATGAGGTGCGGGATATATCATATATATCACTGTGCAAAGCAGAAACTATAGAAGCAATCAAAAGTCAAACCGAGTGTGTAGCATCTGCCAGTTATTGCTAAAGGAGTCACTCCCGGTGAAGGGATCTCGGTCCTTTCCTCATCGAATAAGGTGCAGGGTATATCAAATATACCGCTATGCAAAGCAAGAACTGTAGCTACCTGTTTTGTTTTAAAATTCGATTCCACAACATCTTAGGTTTCTTATCTTTCATTAATCACATTAATGAAGTCCCATCATTTAAGTACCTAAACATCACAGATAAATACGACGTACACTTATGCCATCCGCATTCGCCTCGATGTCCCCTCGTGCACCGTTAGGTTAGGTAACTAACGACAGAGCAGGGCAGGGCTAGTGCGGGTGCAAAACATAAGTAACGTCTATATAATATATCATATATACTATATACTGTATCCATCAGAGAACATCACATGATCACATCACAGATATCGCAGCAGAAGAAACATATGAAATATTGGATATACTAGGACGTCCGTGTTTTCAATACGAGCCAGTATAAAACACGGATTCCACGGTCGTGATGAATAGCCAATCCCACACCCCTAGACCCCTACGAGAGCGGCAAGCAACCCTGCCAATTCTAGGGTTAGGAGACCCGGACTCGACTCCTCGAGTTGGTCTCCCACTGGACCCCAGAACCCGGTTACTTGTGCTCCCCTCCTTGGGTCTATCCTAATGCGGAAAAGTAAATAATATACAAAAGGTGACAACTTCCGCAACCTGGAAGTGCCCCAAATAAAAAGAATATTACATACAAGTTTTTACATGAATGAAAATGAAAAACACTCATCTCACATAAAAACCCCCGGCTATTCAAACACGACGATCCAATATAACATATCCAGCAACACATAACATCACATGTCATCAACGTAAGTAAGTATGCATACCCCAATTGTCGTTGACGTATAGCAACGAAACCGGCGATATGAACATACTACACTTACGGTCACAGAAAAGAAAGTGTAAAACTACAACAGTTGGAATCCGCAACCTCTTTAGACATCACATGCCTAATCAAATGAATTACTTAGACATCACATGCCTAACAATTATAAACCCCGCATTTTAGTCTCATTATAAAAAACTCTTTTCAATATCATGTGGGACTAAATTGCTAGATTTATAACATTCATTCAGTTATCTCATAACTGTTTGTGAATTCCAATTATTGTATCACATTCCAGATAAACAGAAAATGTTAAACTTTCCGATCGAACAGTCGAATACCCAAGTTTTCCCGATACAGCTCAACACATGAAATTTGTCTAGCAACATTCAGTTCGTGCCTCAGTACCAACGGTCCAGCCGTAGAAGGGTCAAGCCAACGCCTCACATGTGGCACGCCGTACTGCCCCAAACCCGAAGGTTCAAAGGGCAGTTCAAGACGGTCACATAATCGAGTTAAGGTTTGTTGTCTTCTAGAGGGTCCATCACGTTACTTGCACTACTTAGAACGTCGTTAAACTACGGAAAAATCCAACACTTGGAAATTTGCCGACAGGGGAAAAATTGGGTATTTATATCCGGTCGACCTTTTTAACATATTCTAAAAATTATCCGGAAATACACAAAGACGAAATTTGATAATCCGATCGAAAACATCGAATCTCTAAAACACCCCAGAAAATTCAACTCTTGAAAAAATATTAAAAATACCCATAAAATTCAGCTGCTGAAATGATGAATTACTGTGCAAACAATATTGCGCAATGTGAAAAGTAGGCGGCGGAACCGCGGCAGAAGCCATGCTTCTGCCGCGTTTCCGCGGCTGTTTAGATAAATCATGAGCTCGTGTTTCACCATAATTCTTAGATCTTCCTGCTGAATTTTTTAGGCATTTTTAATCTGGAAAAATCCCAGATTTTAGAAAAAGTCCAGAGAGCTCATGGGTTTTAGGGTTTCGGGTTCGTTCGGACTTCAAACTCCGTCTAGACTTCGCCTAAGGCTCTAGCTAGGCTCTGATACCACTATAGGGTTCCTAGGCACACTATAGAGGTCTCACAAGGCATCGATCATGCCAATTTAAAATTTTATGGGTGCCGAGAAACCCTAATACGGATCGTCGGCTAGATTTCTAGGCGAAACGGTAAACTAGTTAACAACTTAACTAAAAGAAGAGAGCTACAACCTTTGTAGATCCGGTTATCCACTTCCTTATCTCCACATGGGTGTCCTCTCGCTGTCCATCATGAATCCCGAACTCAATCGTCGGCTTCATCGGAGAAACGAGCGGAATAGGTCGTCGGCTTCGTGTCAAAGACGATCTACGTCGAGGCATCATAAGTTCAAGCTCCGACTTCACAAAGTTGTGAAACTTGTGAAGAAAACACCCAAAACAACTTGGCAAGAGGTAGAGGGTGAAGAAATAGGAGGTGGGTTCACTTTAGAATTGGATTTCACTCACTTTTGCTCAAGTTGCCATTGATGGCATCAAGCTTTTCTCTTGAAGATGAAGATAAAGAAGCAAATAGAATATGATAAGTATTATGAAAAAGAATAATAAAATCAAATACTTATCATGTTCTAACCTAGGTTAAGTGTAGAGAATAAACCATGGTCACTTGGATGGGTTAGGGTTAAGCATGATGACAAGAATGGTTACAAAAGTCAAAGCTTCATGAAGCTTCAACTTAAAACAAAAAAGGCCACCATTCTCATCTTAATCCTTTTCAAATAAATAAATAAATGAAAATGCAAAACCCTAATCAACACTTAACCATGGTTTAATTCTTTGTACTTAACAACAAGATCATGTATCATAAAACTTGATACAAATATGTGCACAAAAGTATATCACATATACTTCTTGCACATCAAGTGATAAAATCCATATAAAGTGAACCAATACTATTTAATGCAATGTAGTATATCAAATATATAATTATACATTAAATCATTAAATCAACACTTGATTTAACGATCCGGTCATATCGCATATAACCGACTAGTATCCAATGTATCGGCTTATCGAATCAATGATTCGATAACTAGGTCATATCGAATATAACCAATCGAAACATTTATCGCGAGAATGAAATGCGGTATCACATACACGCATTATTCTCGGTCCCGCACATATCTCATATGCGCTCCTATTTCGTTTCGCTTGAGCCAGGAAACCTCTGTGTAGGACTTTAAAGACTCGTCAATACGCCGGTAGCAGATGATGATCATATCAAGCATCCACAAGCCGCAAGCGGTCTGCTAAACGTAACGGCCATCCGGGTATTGAGCGATCAGAAGATCGACGAGCTAGCCCGCTCATACTCCTGTGAATCCAACCAGTAACACTTACCGTACAGTCCGATCTGTTCGTCTGATATGTCGCATATCAAGTCTAGGGGTGGTAAACGTCAGACCCCAATAACTGATAAGTCGTGCCGATGTGAGGCTCATAAAGGGTCGAGAAACTACTGGTAACACTTACCAGCAAATCTCTGATCAGCCCTGGCCAGGGACTTCCCTGTTACGGCCAATCGAGCACAGCGCAACATCAACCCCCAATACCGGGAGAGACGAAACCCCTCCTATCGCTCATTGCCTCCATGTGACTCGGGACTGTACCCAAAGACCACCGTTTTGCATGCCCTCATGGACGTGGTAAGGTGGAGATCAAAGCACAGTGGGAATCACACAAGGCTCTATGACGATCTCGGGTCTACAGACTAACCTGCACAAGTGTCACCTGAGAACTGCCATCTGACGTGAGGTATAATACCATCTGGGAGTTCTCGGCGAGTCCGTCCAGTGTACCCAGTCTCCACTGAGCACCCGCATACCATCTCTGATGTCAAACACCAATGGATATGGGATCATCCATCGCCCATCTCATGGGTCGAGAAGCGTATACGCTAGTCTACACTGGTATATCGATGCCCCGTCTCGATACTCCCACGACTAGGGACCTTGAAGGATGTACTTATGGACTACCATGTCCCCACTAGTATGATCTGCATCATAGTCCAGGTAGTCAAGTACACATCCTAAGGGCTTTACCAACATGTAACTATAAGACAGTTTAAAGAGACTAGTGTACATGTTAAGATAAAGAGTAACCAGATACCATACTATCATATCGAGCAAGAAAGTCATCTCTATATATGTCCAAGCATCCAATATAATATACATCATCTGTACAATACTGGCCTCTAGGGCATACATACAACTAACAATAGGACATCACCTCAAGCATGACTACCCTTGCTTGGACAATGGCCGGCGACATGGAGAGGATTTCCGGCGACCTCGGCTTGGGGAAAGAGTTGGGGTTTGGGTTTTTGTGGGTAGGTGTCTGCAGTGGTTTAGGTGTATTTGGTCTTGTTTGGTTGTTGAGTTTTCTATGTATACAAAATCTGGAATCGCCTAGGTAGTTTCTTGTGTTTCGTCTAAGCGCGATACGTTATACGACACGGATCGTGCACTTTGTGTGATTTTGCTCTTGGGATGGTTTCGTCGTGTCGCTACGCACGTTAGCCACAATACGAACACTTGAGAGTATGTTTTGTGTTGTTGCGTCGGTCAAATATAGTTTGTACGTGTTTTGGGTCTATTGCTAATATATATCTGTTATATCGTTTTATGTTACAGGTTCGCAGGCGAGGACTTCGGACGCTGCGACGAAGGGAAAACAGGTGGTTGGCTTCACTTAGCCGGGAGCGTTGGTGAGTAGATTTAACATCTACAGGGGAATCGCCCGCATGGCGTTATGCGTCTGGGCTAGAGATGACTTGACTTTGTCGCATTTTCTATTTCATATATAGAGTTTGCGCATACCCTTATTGCTTAGTTATTTGTTGTGCTTGGAATAGTACCCTTAGGACACTGCATATATTATTGACGGCTTATGTTGCATGAGCACTGATTGTATGTCACACACACCGTCAATAATTGCCATGTTACGCACAACACACATACCTATATAATATTGTTTGGTTAAGGACATTGAGACATTGATTCATATTCCTTATTGCATATGACATATAGCATACATGTATATCTACATGCTTACACATATGCCTTGACAAGCTTACATGCTAGTTACATGTATACCTATAGGGTATTATACCATTAGAGATAGGTACATACACACATAATGACATAGCTACATGTATACCTTGCATACATATTTACACTTATACCCGGAGGGTATATTACATCATTACTGATAGGTAGATACCTATATCTTGCTATACCTTTATGTTTACACATTTACATGGTTATAGCTACATGTTTACCTTACTTGACGTTATTTAGAATTAGAGAAATTAGGAACCGCATGATATTTTATATTAACTTGCAGTTAATTAGCGGATTTTCCTTTATATGCTTACATTTCAGTTTTATGTTGCATATATTATATTCATGGATTTTCACATTGAGATATGAATTTTTCATGATATTTTCTGGATTTGAGGACCGTGGTAGTTTCATGAAATTATGCATTATTTGAAAAACCCGTTTCTCTTGATATGATATTTCAGCATCCACCATGAGATTTATCGGTTCTGATATATATACTCCATGCGAGGAGCGTCGTGTGCCGTATGAGGGTACATGGTGGGGCCCGGAGGTACCCCGGGGCAAGACGATTAAAGGACCTTGCCGATTGAGCCTGGCAGGGGAACCATACCATCCGGTGACATTACTAATGACTCGGCGGTTATTGTGGGGATACCGACGGGAGTCATGTGCGTATGGATAAGTCGAGAGGCGAGGGTCAGATCTAGGCACTCAAGATTTCGGTATAGCGTATGATACGTACCTATCAGGGTGCCAGTCGTGGTGACAGCACCTGATAGATCAGCATTTTTGTGTCGATGCTTGACACATTGGATTCATGATATTTTTACTCCTAAATATATATAACAGTGGAATGGTACGTTGTTATATATATATATATATATATATATATATATATATATATATATATATATTAGTGGAATGGGACGCTAATATATATGTATACATATCAATTCATATAAATCATCATATTTATTCATGCAAATATACCTAGTATATAAGAGATTCACTTGATATTGGATTTAAGACATTTGAGATTTACTTGATTTTGTACATTCAGGATATATGACATTTACTTGATGTTGTACATTCAGGATTTGTGAGACTTATATGATATGAGAGCCAATTTGGGGGCTGATTTGAGGAATTGGGATTTGGATTGTCTTGTTGGATTCTGATCCTACCACGATATCAGGA
Organism: Agapanthus africanus; assembly: GCA_030015575.1. Lineage (NCBI taxonomy): Eukaryota > Viridiplantae > Streptophyta > Magnoliopsida > Asparagales > Amaryllidaceae > Agapanthus > Agapanthus africanus. The sequence continues at coordinate 166,094,006 of CM057349.1, forward strand.
TTCCGTGGAAATGACATGTTTCATTCCATACTTCACATTTATTGTTTATGCACTACTTCATGTATTAGTAGTACCTGATAGAGTACCTTTCATGACGGTTGCATTTACATACCTTATTTATATGCATTTCTTCATGTGTTAGTTGTACCTGATAGCGTACCTTTCATGACTGTTGCATATATACATTGTCATATCATCGCTTCATGTATTAGTTTGTACCTGATAGAGTACCATACATGATTGTTGCATACAGATTGTCATATTATTATTGCTTCATGTATTAGTTGTACCTGCTAGTGTACCTTTCATGACTATTGCATTCATATGACCTCTTATTGCTATTAGTTGCATATGTTAAATTCGCGCTGTACGTGCATACTTGTGATTACCTGCATATGTTATTTACTATTCACGAGTTGGCAACTCACCCCCGTTGCGCCACAGTGTTTTGCAGGTTGTTCCCCAGAGCAGTCGAGGCAGGCTATTCATCTATCACATCATCGTTTGTTGCGGATACTGCATCGGCTCACAGTGTGCAGTTTTGCTTAGATGGGTTTTGTGGTTATCCGATGTTGTTTTGTATATTCGTTGTATCCATGTACTCTCCATCTACTACTTTCATGTTTGACTTAGAGACTTGATGTGAGGACGATATTGTATATTATTTTGAGACTTGGAGGTCTTTTATGCAGTTTTACTTCTATCGTCATTTATTTCTTCGCTGCGGCGTCGTATATCTGTTGTGGTGCTTGTTTTCCATCTTTGGGCGTGTTTTTGCTCCCGTTTGGGGATGCTTTACTTATATTTATGTTGTACCCATTTTTTGGGCTGGTTTTTATAAAGGAGGTGCTGCCAAAATTTGGATGAAAGAAAGGTTGGACTTTTAAAGAATTTGGGTTGAGATTTAAAAGGTTTTTTTTAAATTGTTCTTATTTCTTACTACTTTTGATGGTTTAGATTGTTAGGTTTTCGTCTTTCTTAAATTGCGTTACACCTGTAGACGTTGCGTAGTTTAAGGGCCGTTACGTGCCAATTTCGGGTCGTGACATATACTCAACGTCCTACAGCAGTCTCTCTAGGGTAAGGCCTTTGTGAGTGGATCCGCTGCGTTATCCTTCGTGTTAACTCTCCTGACCTCGATCCCCTGAAGATCAACCATCTCCCTGATCAGGTTATACTTGCTTCAGAATATGTCTGGATCGCTGATGGGACCGATGTTCCTAGGATAAAGCCACAACTCCATTGTTGTCACAATAACAGTTATTGGACGCTCAATGGTAGGAACCATGTTCATCTCATGAACAAGAAATGCCCAGACAGCCACTTTGGCAGCATCGTTGGTAGCAATGTATTCAGCCTTTATTGTCTAGTATGTCACGGTATCTAGCTTGGAACTCTTCCAACATACCGTCCTTCCGCTGAGGGTAAAGACAATGCCTGCGACTGACTTTTAGTCGACCTTATCACTCTGGAAGCTCAAACCAAGAATATTCTTTTAGTGCTTCTCAAGTACTCAAGAATGTCCTTCACAGCTATCCAGTGATTCTCCCAAGATCCGATTGATTCCTGATCACTACACCTAGTGAGTTAGCTACATCTGGTCTGGTACATAACATGGCATACATGATAGAGCCTACTGCCAAACCATAGGGTATCACTTGTATGCAAGCTCTCTCCAAATCAGTCTCGGGAGACATCTTTTTAGAGAGAGTGATTCATGAGTAAGTGGGCGAACCACCACGCTTAGAATCCTCCATACTAAACCCTTTTAGTATGGTGTTAATGTACCTGGATTTGGGACACTCCCAATATCCACATGGATCTATCACCATCGATCATAATCCACAAGATGTAGTAGGTATCATCCAGATCTTCTATTGAGAATTCTTGTGATAAAAGGAGCTTGACCGAGTGTAGCATAGGAAACCATTTCCTATCAAGAGTATGTCATCTACGTAAAATACGTATAAGACAACCTTACTCTCTACAACCTTCTTGTATATAAAAGGTTCATCTACCATTTTGGTGAAGTCAAACTCTTTGACTGCCATATCAAAACAGATGTTCCAACTCTGCGATGCCTGCTTTAATCCTGATGGACTTAAGCATAGCTTTGAAAGTCTCAACTTTTCCATTTACACCAAGAATCTTCTCAAGATCCATTTGCAACCAATGGGTTTTACCCCTTCATGTGCAACATGCAAAGTCATACTTTGTTGGTGTACATGGATTCCATCTTTGATCCCATAGCATCCAGCCTTTTCACAGAGTCCCCACTCTTGATGGCCTGCCTGAACCTAGTTGGGCCATCATCTACCATGATGCAATCCTCTCTCCCACTGTCACCGAGAAGACCGTAGTATCTCTCAAGTGGATGAGGAACCCTACCAGATTTGCGAAGAGGCTGAGGTTCGTTGTAGACGATTAAATCCTTTGGTTTCACCAAATCATCAGCTGTTAGTTTGTCTAGCTGGAACTCCTTCCAGTTCTACCAAATCATCGCTCCCACTCATGACCACAAATTTCTTCATAAGAAATTCCATTTTTAAAAAGGTGGCATGCTGAGAAACAAAACACCTTTTACTCCTCAGTTAGGTAGATGATATACTCTCGCAAATGTTTGGGATATCCTTAGCAAACTTATACAGAACTGACCTAGCCTCGAGCTTGTCCGGATTTTTCTTTTCAACATAGCCTGGACAACCCCATATCTTAACTCGTTTAAGAGATGGTCTCTTCCCATACATATCTCATATGAAGTGGTAGACACTGATTTGGTTAGAACCCTATTCAATAGGTATGCAGCTTCTCAAGTGCATAACACCAAAAGGAAACAGGTAACTCAGCAGTACTCATCATAGAGCACGCCATATCTCATAAGGTGCGATACCTCCGTCCCGATACACCGTTGTGCTGTGGTGTACTCGAAGGAGTAAGCTGAGAGAGAATCACATTCTCCTTTAAATAATCCAGGAACTCCATGCCCAAGTATTCTCCTCCTCGATCACATCGAATGACTTAATACTTCTACCCGTCTGGTTCTTAACTTCAGCTCATATTCCTTGAATTTCTTAAAAGTTTCAGACTCGTGTTTCAATAGGAACACATGTACGAATCTTGAGAGATCGTCGATGAATGTAATGAAGTACAAAGAACCATCCCTGGCATTTGTAGACATAGGACTATATACATCACCATGTATTTGTCCCAAGAGTTCAGTAACTCTTTCTCTGTTTCCAGTAAACGGAGTATTGGTCATTTTACCTTTGAGACAAGACTGGCAAGTATCATAAGATGAAAATTCGAATAGATTCTTATATTCATTCTTATGTCACTTAGCTGGTCGTGTCGCATTGATATGACCTAGTCTACAATGCCTCAAGAATTCATTTCTGAACTACTTCTCTTGTGTGTGTTCTATATACTCTAAACTGTTTTTTGATTTAGAATTTATATGCTATTATATAACGTGCCTGATCCAATCAACTCTTGATTCAGGAAAATGTTCACAACATTATCCTCCAATACAGAATTATATCCTTCTTTCACTTAATAAAGAATCTAATGTAATGTTTTATATCAGGTTCGATATGTATTAACATTTAATCAGAATCAATGTATTTACCATTTGGTAATACAAGGTAATATTTTCCAACTGACTTGGCTACAACAATTGCACCATTCTCTAACACTTAGAGACATATCACCCATTCTCAGTTCTCTACCTTTCAGTAGCCCATGCAACTCTTACATATGTGGGATCCTGTTCCAGTATCTCATACGTAGGATGTAGAGGATACTAAAAACAGTTCTCGGTAATGAACACACCTGAAGAAGATGCATCAACATGCACATTCCTCGAATGGGTGGCATAGGAATCCGGATGTTCCCTTATTTCCTGCTCGGACTTTATAACAATTATAAGATAGAGCGGAACCAACGTTCCCCGGCTCAGTATAATAAGCAGGTTCGGTCAATGCATCCATATTATTATCTTGATTAAGGCATGACATGGTCGCTACCAGGAGAGAGAGAGAAGAAAACACTCTGCGTGCGCTCTGGCAAGATTAGATTGGTTATTACTTTATCTAATCAGGATGGCTCCCACTGTTTTTATCAAATCTTCCTTCAAACCCTAAAAGGTAAGACTAGCCGGGATTAATTACACCCTACAAGTTCGCTAATCTTTCGGCCAGGCCAGTGTCAGTACTTTGAGGGAGGTTCCCCGTGCTTTCACACAGACCTAATTAAAATAAACCTCATTTTCCCAGGGGCTTAACCCCGTTAACACCTTTCTATACACCTACTTGATCGACTAATTGTAATGTGTAAAACTCTCCCAGGAGTAACTCTTACTCATAGTGGGTATCGGGATCCAACTATCTCATAGAAGGTACGCAATCTCCTTGCAAATTTCAACACTTGAAATTCCCGATAATGTTTTACCCCTAGATTCCTATGACCTTGACGAAGGCCAACAAACCATAGGCCGCTAGTCAAGTTCAACCCGTACATTTCATGATTAAATTAAACCCACCCGCACGACCTTTGACGAAGGCCAACAAAGTCGCACGACTAACCTAATCCAATCGCATCTCATGCTTTAGCAGATAAGCACTAGTTAGCTACCACACACTACGCCTTGACGAAGGCCAACAAACATAGCATGAATACTAGGTAGCAATTATTTGAAATGACAGAGGGTTACGACAGGTTTTTAAGAAAACCTTATGCGTAATGAACTTGATCTCGTTGTAGAATCGAGTGAATTTTAAAAGGAGTGTTTTTTTGGCTTTTACTAGTTTATCTAAAGAGGTCACTCCCGGTGAAGGGATCTCGGCTCTTTCCTCATCGAATGAGGTGTTGGATATTTCACAAATACCACTATGCAAAGCCTGAACTAAAAAGGCCATCAAAAGACAAACCGAGTGGGTTGTAGCATCTGCTAGTTTCCCTAAAGAGGTCACACCCGGTGAAGGGATCTCGGCACTTTCTTTATCGAATAATGTGCTGGATATTCTATAAGGAATACCGCTATGCAAAGCAAGAACTAGAACTACCAGTTTTTAAAACAAGTTTCTACAACATCTTTAGGTTTCTTTTATTTCATTAATCTCATTAATGAAGTCCCATCAAATTATGCTTCCTAAGTATCACAGAAGAAACGAAAGCAACAATATTTATTATATATCATCATATATATAATATAATCATTTGTCTCAACATATAAAGTGATCACATCACAGAATATCAGCAGCAGAAGAACACATATGAAATATTGGATATACTAGGAATTCCGTGTTTTATTTAAGCCGGTAAAAACGCGGATTCCATGGTCGCGATGAATAGCCAAACTCACATCCCTAGACCCCTACGAGAGAGGCAAGCAACCCTACCAATTCTAGAGTTAAGAGACCCGGTCTCGACTCCTCAAGATGTTCACCCACTGGACCCCAGAACCCGGTTACTTGTGCTCTCCGCCTTGGGTCTATCCTAATGCGGAAAAGTAAATAATATACATCAATGGTGACACCATCCTCAACCCGGAAGTTCCCCAATAAAAGAATATTACATACAAGCTTTTACATGAATGAAAATGAAAAACTCTCATCTCACATAAAAAAAACCCGGCTATTCAAAACACGACGATCCAATATAACATATCACAGCAACACATAACATCACATGTCATCAACATAAGTAAATATGCGTATCCCAATTATCGTTGATATATAGCAACGAAACTGGCGATACACCACATATTACACTTACGGTCGCAGAAAAGAAAGTGAAAAACTACAACAATTGGAATCCACAACCACCTCAGACATCATAAACCCAATGTATCACATACTTTGGATTTCATGCCAACTTAATGAATTCCTTAGACATCACATGCCTAACAATTATAAACCCCGCATTTTAGTCTCGATATTGAAAACACTTTCCAATAACCTGTCGGATAATTCAACAAGATTCCCGATAACCTGATCGAATGCTCGTCAGAAACTTTAGTAGACGGCCGCACCCCCGATGCCGTCGACGAAGTGCACTAAGGCGGAACACCGCGGCTGCGAGCACCCGAACGGATGCTTTTAGCGATGGGGTTCTCCTTCAGTCACTTGGTCGGGGCTATGGGGCATGACTATCTAGTAAGGTTACCCGGCGAGTATCCGCGTACACAACGTAATTGCGACGGACTTTTGATCCACATCAGAATTCTGTGGCAACCGATCAAATGAGACCAAACTGCTAGATTTATAAAATTCAAACTAGTTATCTCATAACTAAATATGTGGATTCCAAATATTGTATCACAATCACAGATAACTAGACGATGTTAAACTTTTCGATCGAATGAACAAACACCCAAAATTTTCCAAAAGAGCTCAACACTTGAACGGAGTTCAAAAAATACCCAGAACATGCCACATCACCTATGAACCATCCGTAGAAGGGCCGACCCATGCCTCACTCATGTCGCCACGGAACTTCCGCAAACCCTAAGGTATGACCGCGGTTCCATGATCCAAAAAGTCGAGTTTGGGTATCGTTCTTCTAGAGGGTCCACAAAATCTCTTGCATGGTTTTCTGAATATTTTAAACTTGGAAAAAATCCAACTCTTGGAAAATTTCCAGCGAGGGAAAATATGGGTTATTGATATCCGTTTGAACTTTTTAACGTCGTCTAAATAACCCGAATAGATGTTAGAATTATGATTATGAAATACTCCGAATTGCCTTTGCAGAAAGTTAACATCACATGCAATTTTAGCAAAAATAAGCATCACCTGAAACACCAAAACCCAGAGACTGGAACACCCTAAAAATTTGAAGCCAAAAAGCCCCAGATGAACCGGTGAGCTTGGAATTTTAAGGCTTGTGGCCAGCCAAAAACAGGTGGTATTGCTTCAAATTTCTATGGTGTTCATGTCATATCACATACAACATTCTGCAGTTGCTTAAAAAAAATTTAGAGGCCATTTAAAAATCGACAGAAACTAGGATTGTATATCGGGTGTTTCAGTTTCGTAATTCTATACACATCGTCTAATTCTCTAGCCTGGCTCTGATACCACTACAGGGTTCCGTAGGGCGGTAGCAAGGTTTCGGGAGGCATCGTCCATGCCAATTTCAAATTTTTTTCGTACTAAAGAACCATAACCCTAGAATTTTAACTAGAGATTTAGACGAATCGAGCATGCAAACAAAATAAAATGCAAAGTGAATGAGGAATACAACCTTTGTAGACCAGTCCTTCACTTCTAAAGCTCCGTGTAGTAGTCCTTTCGCTCTAAGTAGTGAACACCCGAACTCTAGTAAGGGTTCACATGAAGAAATGAACAAGCTTTCTCGAAGTCTTCGAGGCCGAAGATGATCTACGTCGAGGAGACTCGAGCTCATGCTACCTCCTCACTAATGGTAGATTAGTGAAGCAAACACCCTAAACTAAATGGCTAATATAGTAGAGGATGATGAAGTAGGAATTGGGCTCACTTTAGATTTATTTTTCTCACAATATTTCCTCACTTTAAGAAAAGCTAGCAAGCTTTCTCATAAGAAAGAAGAAGATGAAGTGGAGATGAGAATGAAACTCATGAGGTGAGAATAGCAACCATGGGTGAGTTAGTGTTATACACTAACTCATGTAGAGAATCAACCATGGCTAACAATAATGGTTAGGTTAATAAATATCTACAAGTAAAACAAAATTAGTGGACTTGGTCAATAGTTCCACAAGCTTCTACAAGCTTGAACCATGTGACTAATTTCCAACAAATTTTGATTAACTTTAAATAAATAAAACCTAACATTAACATAATCATGGTGTGAGTCTCATACACCCATGTAGCATGTGGCATCTAGCATGACACAAATTAATGTACATTAATATATATCACATATATACTATATGTACACAAGTGAGAAAAAGAAATGTTTAAGTGAGCTAATATTAGTTAATGTAATTAAATATATTACATATATAATTATACATTAAATTATTAAATCAACACTTGATTTAATAATCCGGCTTTATCACATACAACCGACTAATATCATATGTATCAACTTATCGAATCAACACTTGATCGGATAACCCGGCTATTTCTCATATAACCGACCGATATCACATATCACGAGAATAGAATACGGTATCACATACGCGTATTAATCTCTGTCCCGCACATATCACATATGTGCTCCTACTTCTTTTCGCATAAACCAGGAAAGCTCTGTGTAGGACTCTAAAGACTCGTCAATACGCTGCCAGTAGGTGATGATCATATCAAACACCCACAAGCCTCTAGCGGTCTGCTAAACGTAACGGCCACCCGGGTATTGAGCGATCAGAAGATCAACAAGCAAGCCTGCCCATACTCCTGCGAATCCAATCTGTAACACTACCGTACAGTCCGGTCTCTTCGTCAGATATGTCACATATCATATCCTGGGGGTGGTATAACGTCAGACCCCAATAGCCTGATAAGTCATGCTGGCGCAAGGTCCATAACGGTTCGAGAAACTACTGATAACACTTACCAGTAAATCTCAGCAACCCTGGCCAGGGATTTCCTGTATGGCCAATCGAACATAGTGCAACATCAACCTCCAATACCGGGAGAGACGAATCCCCTCCTATAGATCATTGCCTCCATGTGACTCAGGACTGTACCCCAAAACCACCGTTTTGCACGATCTCTTGAACGTGGTATGGTGGAAATCAAAGCACAGTGGGAATCACACAAGGCTCTATGACGATCTCGGGTCGACAGACTAACCCTGTACCAGTGTCACCAGTGAACTGCTATCTGACGATAGGTATAATACCATCTAGGAGTTCTCGGCAAGTCCGTCCAGTGTACCCAGTCTCCACTGAGCACCCGTATACCTTCTCTGATGTCAAACACCAATGGATATAGGATCATCCATCGCCCATCATATGGGTCGAGAAGCGTATACGCTAGTTTACTCTGGAGTATCGATGCCCTGTCTCGATACTCCCATGACTAGGAATATTTGAAGGATGTACTTACCGACTACCCTGTCCCCACTAGTATAATCTGCATCATAATCCTGGTAGTCAAGTGTTAGTGTATATGCCCTAGAGGCCATTACTGTATCATACTAGTTTGTATATTACTTAATGGAAGCTTGGGATATTCACATTTGTATAGACAGTCTTGCTCAAAATGGTAGTATGCTACTTGGTTTTTTTCTACTTCAATATGTGCATGTGTTTCTTTTAGCATATCGCTTATACATATTAGTAGAGCCCTTAGGATCTTTGCTTGATTACCAGCGTTACGATGGCAGTCACACTAGTGGGGGCTGGATAATCTATAAGCACATCCTTATACAGGTCCCTAGTCGTATGATTATCTAGATGGGGCATCGATACTCCGGAGTAGACTACCGTATACGCTTCTCATCCCAGCAGGGGAGATGTTATGTCCCACGGCCATTAGTATGTCATACTGGAGATAGTATGTGAGTGCTCGTTAGGTTACGAGTACACTGGACAGGACTCGTCGGGGACTGTTAGTTGGTATTATACCTATCGTCAGATAACAGTTCCCAGGTGACAGGAGTACAGCTTAGTCTGTCGACTTGACACTGCTACTTCGCCTCGAGTGTGTTCCCACTGCACTTTGATTACTACCCTACCACGGCTCAAAGGAGTCATGCAAACAGGTAGTAGTTGGGTACAGTCCCGAAGCACTTGGAGGCAGTAGCGGTTAGACAGGATTCGTCTCTCCCGGTTTTGGGGGTTGATATCGCGCTGTGTCTAAGAGAGCCATTACACAAAGTCCCTGGCCAGGGCAAGCGAGATTTACTGGTAGTGTTTCCAGTAGTTTCTCAGGAAGTTCTGGGCTACACTCCGGCACGACTTGTACCGCTATTAGGGGTCTGACGTTTACCGCCCCCCTAGACCCGACATGCGATACTCTTAGACGAACAGACCGGACTGTACGGAGATTGTCACATTCAGGCTCAGTAGGAGTTCGGATGGGTTTACCTCATCGGCCTTCTTGTCGACATCTACCTGGGAACCGTTACGTACAACTAGTGCCGCTTGCGGTCTGTGGTTAAACCCACTGCCAGCGTAGTGTCAAGTCTTTAGAGTACCATACAGAGAGTTTCCCTGCACTGGGCAAAAGGTATAGAGGCCGTATGGTTTTACGGCAGGGCTAAGATCACTTACGTGCACTTGTGCGCGTATGATGTTCGGGAAGACAATACTAGTGGGCTTTGGTTTAAGCCGGATCCTAGTATTGTACAGATGGATCAGTTTTGTCTTCTGTGTATTCGTATTCTACGGAATGCGAATGCGGGTGTGTATGCACGGTTGTGAGGAGCAAAGAAGAAGTTGCCTCATTAGGGTTTCGATCACTGACTTGGTCAAAACCATTATGAGGTGGGGAAAATGTTTATTAATCTTTTTTATGATAATTGTGTTATGGCTAATTGGTTTGACCATTTGACCTTGCTTGACCATTTGCCCTAGTTGACTATTGTTGACTTAGATATTTTGAGGCACTAGATCCTTCTTATTGTTTTGGATTTATTTTGAGATGATAATGGTCAAATCAACTAGCCATCACACATTATCATGATAAAAGATTAGTAAATATATTTTCTATGGATCATTATCTCTTTGGCTTTCTCTCTCATCCAAAAGAAAGCTCCCATGGTTCTTCTTCTTCCTCCTCTCTAGGTTTTTCTATAGCTCTCATGTGTTGAGAAAAATAGAAACTAAATAGACAAACAAATCCATCCTCTTCCCCTACATCACCTAGGACATCAAGAGTAGCAAACTTGTTGCCCTAGTTACCTCGGCTTGAGATGGAGCTCGAACTATAGACTCTCGGGTGGATCATGTTGGACACTAGGAAGCCGCGGAGGTGACCAAGATCCGGATCGTTCCTCGGAGCTCACATGGACTGTTAGTGTATATGCCCTAGAGGTCATTACTGTATCATACTAGTTTGTATATTACTTAATGGAAGCTTGGGATATTCACAGTTGTATAGACAATCTTACTCAAAATGGTAGTATGTTACTTGGTTTGTTTCTACTTTAATATGTGCATGTGTTTCTTTTAGCATATCGCTTATACATATTAGTAGAGCCCTTAGGATCTTTGCTTGATTACCAGCGTTGTGATGGCAGTCACACTTGTGGGGGCTGGGTAATCTATAAGCACATCCTTATACGGGTCCCTAGTCGTAGGATTACCGAGACGGGGCATCGATACTCCGGAGTAGACTAGCATATGCGCTTCTCATCCCAGCAGGGGAGATGGTCTGTTCCACAGCCATCAGTACGTCGTACTGGAGATAGTATGCGGGTGCTCGTTAGGTTACGAGTACACTGGACAGGACTCGTCGGGAACTATAGATTGGTACTATACCTATCGTCAGATAACAGTTCCCAGGTGACAGGAGTACAGTTTGGTCCGTCGACTTGACACTGCTACTTCGCCTCGAGTGTGTTCCCACTGTACTTTGATTACTACCCTACCAAGGCTCAAAGGAGTCGTGCAAACAGGTAGTAGTTGGGTGCAGTCCCGAAGCACTCAGAGGCAGTAGCGATTAGATAGGATTCGTCTCTCTCGGTATTGGGGGTTGACATCGCGCTGTGTCTAGGAGAGCCATTACACAAAGTCCCTGGCCAGGGCAAGCGAGAATTACTGGTAGTGTTTCCAGTAGTTTCTCAGGGTGTTCTGGGCTACACTCCAGCACGACTTGTACCGCTATTAGGGGTCTGACGTTTACCACCCCCTAGGTTCACCATGCGATACTCTCAGACGAACAGACCGGACTGTACGGAGATTGTCACGTTCAGGCTCAGTAGGAGTTCGGATGGGTTTACCTCATCGGCCTTCTTATTGACATCTACCTGGGGACCGTTACGTACAGCTAGTGCCACTTGCGGTTTGTGGTTAAACCCACTGCCAGCGTAGTGTCGAGTCATTAGAGTCCCACACAGAGAGTTTCCATGCACTGGGCGTAAGGTGTAGAGGCCGTATGGTTTTACGGCAGGGCTACGATCACTTACGTGCACTTGTGCGCGTATGATATTCGGGCAGACAATACTAGTGGGCTTTGGTTTAAGCCGGATCCTAGTATTGTATAGATGGATTAGTTTTGTCTTCTGTGTATTCGTATTCTACGGAATGCGGATGCGGGTGTGTATGCACGGTTGTGAGGAGCAAAGAAGAAGTTGCCTCATTAGGGTTTCGACCATTGACTTGGTCAAAACCATTGTAAGGTGGGGAAAATGTTTATTAATCTTTTTAATGATAATTGTGTGATGGCTATTTGGTTTGACCATTTGACCTTGCTTGACCATTTGACCTTGCTTGACCATTTGACCTAGTTGACTATTGTTGACTTGGATATTTTGAGAGCACTAGATCCTTCATATTGTTTTGGATTTATCTTTGAGATGGTAATGGTCAAATCAAAGGGAGCCATCAACATTATCATGATAAAAGATTACTAAATATATTTTTCTATGATCATTATCTCTTTGGCTTTCTCTCTCATCAAAAGAGAGCTCCCATGGTTCTTCCTTCTTCTTCCTCTCTAGATTTTTCCTTTGCTCTCATGTGTTGAGAAAATAAGGAAAAATCTAGAGAGGAAGAAGAAGGAGCAACCATGGGAGCTCTCATTTGAAGAGAGAGAATGAAAAGAGAATAACGATCCATACGGAGAAGACCCGAAGGACTAGTAGCATGAGGTATAATCTCCTTGCATAGTAGATAGAACCTCATGTAGTTTGTTAGCAATGGTTTGGCAAAGATCCTCAAGCTATAGTCCATGTTACCTTGTGTTAAAAATTGATTTTTACCTATTCCGCCTCCTCGTAAGCACCGGGGTGGGTAATGTAGACTTATAGTGGTATCAGAGCCTCGCTAAACCATTACTAGCTTGTTAGCAAAGTGTTAGAAATTCGATCGCCGGAAAAAATCGCAAAACACGTCGAAAAATCCGCTTTTCTGTCGTTTTTAAAAACTGGTCCAAAATTTTTTCAGGGGACCTTAAAAATACGTGCAGGGTTTTCTGGGGAAATTGTAGAAATATGGGCGCCTGAGTCACTCAGAAGACCGCGGATCCGGGGCCGATCCAAGCGATCCGCCGCGGATCCGCGGCGGAGTTGACTCAGCCGCACACCAAATTTCTTCAGGTGTTCTCTGTGATGGTTCTGTGATTTTTAAGATAGTTTGTTTCTGCCCAGATTTTGCTGAGTACTGTGTTGTGCTTGGGGTAGTTTCAAATCAAGTTTTCGATCGAAATTCTAAGTACTTTTGCTAATCGGATATTCTGTGATGTGATATATGTATTGAACGTCTACTAATCGCTATACGTCGATTAGTGGGGGTTATACATATCTGTGATCTGTGATGTTGGTTTGTGTAAATGAACTTGTTGGATTGTCGCGGATGAATAGCCGGGGTTTATGAGATGAGAGTTTCTTTATCTTTCAATTGATGTAATATATAAATTGATGTAATATTATTTTTATGGCCGCACATCCGGGATGAGGTTGTAGCCGCCATTGTATATTATTCCTTTTACTGTTTTTGCTCCTAGGATAGACCTAAGGTGGGGTGCATAAACTACCAGGTATTTTGAAGTGCCGAGTGGCCTACTCACGTTGTTGAGGGAGGTTGCTTCACTTCGAGTACCTGGCGGGTAGTTTGCCGCACCCGTAGGGGTCTAGGGTAGGGTTTGGCTATTCATCGCGACCGTGTAATCCGTCTTTCGTTGCAGGCTCGAACGAAACCCGGATTCCTAGCATATCCAATGTGTTCATCTGTGATCTGGAATGGTTATCATTGCATCTGACGAATGTATATATCTATATATGATATCTAGTAGGCGTTGCTTATGTTTTGCATCCGCACTAGTCCAGCCCCCGCTCTGTCGTTAGTTAAGCAACCTAACGGGTGATGACGGGGCCCCGTGGCGAATGCGGATGGCATAAGCCTACGTCATATTTTCGTTGTTTTCTGCAATAGTAGGATTAATTGATGGGAGGCATTAAATTAATGCAAGAAAATAAACCAAAGTTAAAATCGTTGGAACAATTTCAAAACCACTCGGTTTCTTTTCAAAACAGAAAACTTTTAAAAATGCGGAGCTTAAACCACTCCTTTTAAAAGCTATCAGGTTCCTTCGATTATATCAAGTTCACTACGTTCACGGTTTCGCCAAAACCATTCGTAGCCCTCCGTCGTTTCATATGAATATTCAATAGTATTCAAGCTATGTTTGTTGGCCTTAGTCAAGGCATAGTGATTGGTAGCTGCTGGGTATTCATATGTTGCATAGATAGATGCGTAGGTTTGGGACAGTCGTATTACTTTGTTGGCTATAGTCAAGAGTATATACGGGTGGGTTCAAATCAACCTGGACAATGACGGGTAGAACTTGACATGTGACTTATGATTTGTTGGCCTTAGTCAAGGTCATAAGAGCATAGGGCAAAAATCCATATCGGGAGTTTCTAAAGAATCTGAAACTTGCTAGTGCTGCATACCATTTGGAGTTTGATAATGTTGGTAGGATTCCTTCAGCATTATCTCACAATGATATTTGGATCCCGATCCTACTGTGAGTATCCGCTACTCCTCGGGAAACTTTTCACTTAACGATCAATGCTATAAACCAAGTAGGTGTCTAGAAAGGTGTTAGCGGGGCTACGCCCACAGGGAAAAGAGGTTATTTAATTAAGGAACTTCGCGAAAGCGTTGTAAAACCTCCCTCGAAGTACCGACACTGGCCTGGCTGAACGGTTAAGCAAGTATTGTTCGGTAAGATTGATCCCGACTAATTTTTCTTTTATGGTTTGAGGAAGGATTCGAGAAACAGTGGGAGCCATCCTGTTTAGATAAACTAAAAACCAATCTAAACTTGCAAGAGCATCATGCTAAGTATTTTCTTCCCTCACTCTTAATTACAGCGACCCAGTGACCAGACATAGGTTACATCTAGATAATAAAATGACTGAATCTGACTGTTATGACTGGCAAAGGTCTGTCCAGATGTCCATTACCCATGACATGCTGGGACACCTCCTAACTAATCAAACCCATGCCGTCTCAGGACCAGTTTCCCCTGTCACGGATATACATATCCGTAAGACATAGGAAAAAGACTGTGCGAATGCCAAGTGCCTCGTGTTGGCCTCAGTTGATGGTGCATACCAGAGGCAGCGCGAGAAGATGGACTTAGCTTCTGTCTTCCTCCATAACAAAGATTTATATGGAGAGTAATCTCGTATCGCAAGATATGAGACCTCGAACGAATTGCTTCAAGCGAGGTTGGTTTTCGGGTCATCTGTAGGGGACAACGTCCTTACAGAGACTAGCTATTTTGATGAGCTCATGGACCTGAAGACCGTGTTGAAGAACGGGTCGAATACTGACTTGATTCTACGGTCTCTACCCTCTACTTGTACCCTGAAGGAAACCAGGGAAGTAGAAGGAAAGGGAAGGGCAAAAGTTTCGGGACTGGATGTAGTAAAGGAGGGACATTCCTATTGTTATGGGAATGAACATTGGCAGAAGGATTGCAGGGCTAGCAAAGCCAGTAGCCAGGATTCGAAGCATGTTGTGGCTTCGGCTTCGGGTGTGTTTGTAATAGAAAACTGTATGTCAATTAACCCTACTTCCTGGGTATTGGATACCGGATCAGGATCTCACATCTGTAATTTATTACAGGCTCTGAGAAACCGTAGAGTTATCAGGATAGGTGATATGACTCTCAGGGTTGCCAACGGAATGAGCGTGGACGCTGAATCCGTAGGGGAATATCACCTTGGATTGACAACTGGGCAGATATTGATTCTGCATAACTGTTTGTATGTACCTAGTATGGCTTGTAATATCATATCTGTATCTATACTTTCTAAGGAAGGATATGATTTTACTTTTGTAAGCGATGTGGTCCACATCCACCTAAATCAAGTTCTGATTGGGTCAGGTACATTAGAAAACGGAATATACGTACTGAATCAAGCTCAGGTTTTCAGTGTCCAGAACACACTTAAAAGAAAGTCTCTGGAAACAAATCAGGCTTTCTTATGGCATTGTAGACTGGGTCACATTAATGAGACACGGTTAACAAAGTTACATAAAGAGGGATACTTGAATCCGTTCGAGTATCAGTCTTATGCTACTTGTGAATCTTGTCTCATGGGAAAGATGACAAAGACTCCGTTTACTGGACACGGAGTAAGAGCGAGCGAGCTCTTGGAACTCATACACAGTGATGTGTGTGGTCCAATGTCTACACATGCACGAAGTGGTTATTCATACTTCATTACTTTTACAAATGATTTCTCTAGGTATGGACATGTCTTCCTGATGAAGCATAAATCCGAGGCCTTTGAGAAATTTCGGGAATACAAGAATGAAGTTGAAAAACAAACAGGCAAAAGTATCAAGACACTGAGATCTGATCGAGGTGGTGAATACTTGAGTGCCGAGTTTCTGGGCTACTTAAAAGAGAATGGAATTCTCTCTCAGCTTACTCCTCCATACTCACCATAACACAACGGTGTATCAGAAAGGCGGAATCGAACTCTATTGGATATGGTTCGTTCGATGATGAGTAAGGCTGAGTTACCACGAACTTTCTGGGGTTATGCACTAGAAACAGCTGCATATCTTTTGAACCAAGTTCCTACTAAGTCAGTGCCTACCACACCATATCAGATGTGGAGTGGGAAGAAACCCTGTCTTAAACACTTTAATACATGGGGATGTCCAGCTTTTGTCAAAAAGCAGCATGCGGACAAGCTCGAGGCACGCTCAGTACAGTGTAAGTTTGTGGGATACCGAAAGAACTCCAAGGGGTATGTTTTCTATTACGCAGAGAAGCAAAAGGTCTTAGTTTCTCTTCATGCCCGCTTCTTGGAAACTGAGTTTTTAGAAAATGAGATAACCGGGAGCGCAATAGAACTGGAAGAAATTCCAGAACCACAAGCTATTACTGAAAGCTTGGTAGAACCAGAAGTTTCAGGAGAACCGGACATCCCAGCGCCACTCCGCAGGAGTAGTAGGCAGTCTCATCCGCCCGAGAGATACTACGGTTTTCTCATAGACGGGGATCGAGAGGATTGCGTCATTGAAAATGATGAGCCTACTAGCTTCCAGCAAGCCATTCAGAGCGGTGACTCAGTAAAATGGCTGGATGCAATGCGGACCGAGATGGAGTCCATGTACACCAACAAAGTTTGGACTTTGGACATTGCTCCAGAAAGGGTAAAACCCGTAGGCTGAAAATGGATCTTCAGAAAGAAGATTGGTGTAGATGGGCAGGTTGAAACCTATAAAGGTAGACTTGTTGCTAAGGGTTTTCGTCAAAGACCTAGTTTGGACTATGACGAAACCTTTTCTCCAGTGGCTATGCTCAAATCCATTCGGATCCTTCTTGCCATTGCTGCCTTCCACGATTATGAGATCTGGCAAATGGATGTGAAGACGGCTTTTCTAAATGGAAATTTGGAAGAGTGCGTCTATATGGATCAACCGGAGGGTTTCATTCAGAGTGGGAGCAACGGTAAAGTGTGCAAGTTGCTTAAGTCCATTTATGGACTGAAGCAGGCATCGCGGAGTTGGAACATCTGCTTTGATGATACTGTCAAATAATTCGACTTTGTCAAAAATCCGAATGAACCATGCATTTACAGTAAGATTGTAGGGAGAATTGTGGTATTCCTCGTCTTGTACGTGGATGACATTCTCCTAATAGGAAATGACATTCCTATGCTACAGTCAGTCAAAGGATTCTTATCACAGAGGTTCTCCATGAAGGACCTGGGCGATGCCAACTACATTCTGGGGATCCAGATCTATCGTGATAGATCTAAGAGGATGTTGGGAGTTTCGCAGTCCAGGTACATCGACACCATACAGAAACGATTCAGTATGGAAGATTCAAAGCGCGATAATCTACCGGCTTGTCACGGAATCACCCTCTCCAAAGAGATGTCTCCCAAGACTAATTTGGAAAGGGCTCGCATGTCATCTATACCCTACGCATCTGCGGTGGACTCTATTATGTATGCGATGTTGTGTACCAGACCAGATGTAGCATACGCATTAAGCGTTGTAAGCCGGTATCAGTCGGACCCAGGGGAGAAACAATGGATAGCAGTAAAGAACATTCTCAAGTACCTGAGAAGGACTAAGGAGATGTTCTTGGTGTATGGCGGAAAAGACCACCAGATTGAGGCCTTTGCTGACTCCAGCTTCCAGAGTGACAAGGATGACTGCAAGTCCATGTCAGGTTATGTCTTTACCCTCAATGGAGGGGCGTTTTGCTAGAAGAGCTCCAAGCAGGAAACCGTTGCTGACTCAACTATGGAAGCGGAGTACATAGCTGCTTGCGATGCCGCAAAGGAAGCTGTCTGGATGAAGAAGTTCCTCATGGATCTTCAGGTTGTTCCTACCATTGTTGATCCAATACCGCTGTATTGTGACAACAACGGCGCTATAGCTTTAGCGAAGGAACCCAGATCCCATCAGAAGTCCAGACACATTTTGAGGCGGTATCACCTGATCAGGGAGATCGTAGATCGCCGGGAGATCGAGGTGAAGAGAGTAGATTCGGAGAATAACACTGCAGATCCATTCATGAAGGCCATACCCCAGACTCAATTCGAGCGGCTGATCGAGATGATAGGTCTTCGGTACGCCAGTACATGGCCCTAGTGCAAGTGGGAGATTGTTAGTGTATATGCCCTAAAGGCCATTACTGTATCATACTAGTTTGTATATTACATAATGAAAGCTTGGGATATTCACAGTTGTATAGACAATCTTGCTCAAAATGGTAGTATGTTACTTGGTTTGTTTCTACTTTAATATGTGCATGTGTTTCTTTTAGCATATCGCCCAGCGTTGTGATGGCAGTCACACTTATGAGGGCTGGGTAATCTATAAGCACATCCTTATACAGGTCCCTAGTCGTAGGATTATCGAGACGGGGCATCGATACTCTGGAGTAGACTAGCGTATGTGCTTCACATCCCAGCAGGGGAGATGGTCTGTCCCACAGCCATCAGTACGTCGTACTGGAGATAGTATGCGGGTGCTCGTTAGGTTATGAGTACACTGGACAGGACTCGTCGGGAACTGTTGGTTGGTACTATACCTATCGTCAGATAATAGTTCCCAGGTGACAGGAGTACAACTTAGTCCGTCGACTTGACACTGCTACTTCGCCTCGAGTGTGTTCCCACTGTACTTTGATTACTACCCTACCATGGCTCAAAGGAGTCGTGCAAACAGGTAGTAGTTGGGTGCAGTCCCGAAGCACTTGGAGGCAGTAGCGGTTAGATAGGATTCGTCTCTCCCGGTATTGGGGGTTGATATCGCGCTGTGTCTAGGAGAGCCATTACACAAAGTCCCTGGCCAGGGCAAGCGAGAATTACTTGTAGTGTTTCCAGTAGTTTCTCAGGGTATTTTGGGCTACACTCCGGCACGACTTGTACCGCTATTAGGGGTCTGATGTTTACCGCCCCCTAGGCCCGCCATGCGATACTCTCAGACGAACAGACCAGACTGTATGAAGATTGTCATGTTCAGGCTCAGTAGGAGTTCGGATGGGTTTATCTCATCGGCCTTCTTATCGACATCTACCTGGGGACCGTTACGTACAGCTAGTGCCACTTGCGGTCTGTGGTTAAACCCACTACCAGCATAGTGTCGAGTCTTTAGAGTCCCACACAGAGTGTTTCCCTGCACTGGGCGTAAGGTGTAGAGGCCGTATGGTTTTACGGCAGGGCTACGATCACTTACGTGCACTTGTGCGCGTATGATGTTCGGGCAGACAATACTAGTGGGCTTTGATTTAAGCCGGATCCTAGTATTGTATAAATGGATTAGTTTCGTCTTCTGTGTATTCGTATTCTACGGAATGTGAATGCGGGTATGTATGCACGGTTGTGAGGAGCAAAGAAGAGGTTGCCTCATTAGGGTTTCGACCATTGACTTGGTCAAAACCATTGTGAGGTGGGGAAAATGTTTGTTAATCTTTTTAATGATAATTTGTGATGGCTAGTTGGTTTGACCATTTGACCTTGCTTGACCATTTGACCTTGCTTGGATATATGTATGCCCCAGAGGCCATTATATGATAGTGGATATATCTGTACATGTATATATATATATTCAGTGTACATTCTTGCTCGACATGATAGTATGCTATCTGGTTCTTCTTTATCTGACATGTTGATTTAATCATGCTTTTATTCATTCATACATGCTGATAAAGCCATGAGGATATCGGCTTGACTACTGTGATTATGATGGAGATCATACTAGTGGGACATCTGTAGTTTATAAGCATATCCTGGAATGTCCTTAGTCGTAGGTATATCGAGACGGGGCATTGATATACCAGAGTAGACTAGTGTATATGATACTAGACCCATACGATGGGCGATGAATGCTCCCACATTCATCGATGTTTGACATCGAGATCATATACGGGTGCTCAGTGGTGACTGGGTACACTGGACGGACTCACCGAGAACTCCTATATTGAATTATATCTATCGTCGGATAGCAGTTCTCAGGTGACACTGGTGCAGGTTAGTCTGTAGACCCGAGATCGTCATAGAGACTTGTGTGCTCTCCCACTGTACTTTGATTACCACCCTACCACGGCTCTACTGAGTCGTGCAAACAGGTGGCCGTTGGGTACAGTCCCGAGATACACGAAGGCGATGAGCGATAGGAGAGGTTTCGTCTCTCCCGGTATTGGGAGTTGATGTTGTGCTGTGCTCGACTGGTTATATCAGTAAGTCCCCGGCCAGGGCTGCTGAGATTTACTGATAAGTGTTATCAGTAGTTTCTCGATCTGTTATAGACCATTCACCGGCATGACTTATTGAGTTATTGGGGTCAATGTGACCATCCCTAGGCTCGATATGCATCATATCTGATGAAGAGACCGGACTGTACGGTAGTGTTGCCGGTTGGCTCGACGGGAGTTGTAGCAGGTTCGCTTGTTTTCTTCTGATCGCTCAATACCCGGGTGGCCGTTACGTTTAGCTAACCGCTTGTGGCTTGGGGGTGCTTGATATGATCATTACCCACTGCCGGCGTATTGACTAGTCTTAGAGTCCCACAAAGGAGTTACCTACTCCAGGCGAAACGTTGTGGTGTGCGTATGCGATATGCGCATGGACCCGGTTAAAACGTGCGTATGAGATACCGTATATTGATCGGGCGGCTTGCTTTTGGTTGGGTCGTATGTGATATGGCCGGATTGATAAATCAAGTGTTGATTTATCATTTAACCATTAGTTTCTCACTAGAAATCCTTTCTTGTATTTTTGATGTATGCCTGCATGTATGCATTCTTTCTTGATTCATGCACATATGGATGTGCATGCACACATACATACATACATCATCCTTCATGGTTGTATATACATAGAAAATGGTGGCAATATAAGACTCACACCATGGTTTTATATATATGTATTATTATTGCATTTGTTTTAAAACAAAAAGAAAAAGAAAAGGATAATTCATGGTTTGTTTCTACACTCTTCTTTGACCTAACCATGCTCACCTAATTTTAACCATGGATTAACTTTCCTTTTATGTTTTAACTCAAATTCAATAATATCTTTATCATTTAACCATGGTTTGAGATGAGAAGTGAAAAATATATATACATATATTTTCCATTTTTCATATGAGATTATCTTTCACTCTTGTTCTTAAAAAGGCCATTATCTTCTTCCTCCTTCTTCTATTGCTCTCTAGACTTTTGTAGTGAGAAAAATACTCATCAAGTTAGGTTTTTGAAGTGTGAAAAGCCACCACAACATCATTCTTCACAAGTCTTTCCTACTTGTTTAGAGTGTTAGCTTCATTCTCTTCTCTTGATAAAGTGAAGTTGCAAGCTTGGACAAAGGAGTTTCGGGTGGATCGTCGTGGACACTAGAAGACCTCAAGCGAACCCTTATCCAACCCTCAAGTGGCCAAGGAGTCTAGCGTAGGGAGCTACAAAGGTTGTACTCTCAAAACCCTAGTCTTTGTTACATGTGATGTTGATTAAAGTTATGAAACCCTAATTTTCTAGGATTGATTCTTTGTGTGTTCACTTAGTACTCTAAAAACTTAATCTTTGTAACATGTGATGCTTCCAAACCTTTCATAGGGTGCTATGTAAACCTAACATTGGTATCAAAGCCGACCTAGAACATTAGGCGACACTTTAACGAAGCTAAAACCCTGATCGAACCAAAATACGGTTTTTTAGAACCCTCTCTGGACAATTTTTGAAACTGTGGTTTCTCCAGAATTAAAAATATGTAAAAAAATACAGCAGGGAAATCTAAGCACTACTGTGAAACACGAGGACATGAACAGTAAATACCACCGCGGAACCTGATCAGTCGAAAATACTGCATCTTTTAACCGGCAACTTCCCTATCATTTGCATTCATATAGAAGTGTTCGGCATTCATATAGCACATATTAGCAAATCAGTCGTTAAATATCAGATTGCATGTGTTAGACTCTAAAACCAGCATTATAAAGGAAATTGACTGCATTTCATGGCATCGCATCATCCCTATATTGCGCAACACTTGTCTTGAGAAATTGTGCAGGAAAATCCGGAAGAAAAACCAAAATTGTCATTTTGCTGATCAAACAATACACCAACTCCAAGTTTTGAGATCTGGTAGCAATCCAAAGGGTCAAATACAATTCAACATATCCAATAAAGGCCCATATTTCAGCCCAAATCAGCACCTGAAATTTCAAGCCCTAAAGCCCCCAATGCGCCGCGGTTACGCGGCGGGAGCCTGCTTTCGCCGTGGAACCGCGGCCCTTCTGCCACGTCATCACTTGAATTTTGGTGCATAACTCTTCTCTCAGTGGCTACAGCTCATAAATATATGTCAATCTCCAGAAAACCCTCGAAGCTTCTGCCAGATCAGCAAAGATGATTAATTAAGCTAATCTTGATTAAGCTCCTAACTAATCACATCTAGAAGCTTCTCCTCAACAAACTTTTGGAGGGAAATTCAAATCTCCTCTAACTAACTTTTGGAGGGAAATTCAAATTCTAATCCTAGATCTAGGGTTTTGGGAAGTCTATAAATAGAAGCCTAGACCTAGGGTTAAAGGCTAATCCTTGGCTAATCATTAGTTCAATAGTTGTTCATTAATTCCTTAATCTTTACTCTCCCATCTTCTTCCACAAGTTGAGTGACACGACTTGTGCGAAACCCTAACCCTAATTCCAATCCAAATTCAAGATCCCGAGTACCAAATCAAGCAAGAAGACTTCAACCCTTTTAGGAGCCGAGCCGATCTTCAATCGAGCAAGTGATCCAAGCCGATCCGCGACTCAAGGAGACGAGCGAAGCCAAATCGACGATCGAGTTCCTCCTCTTGTAGTTCTTGAGTGATTGTAACGACATTGTTGATATAAATAAAAGGTGAAATTCTTTAATCTTGCTTTCTTTTAATTCTTGCATCATGATTAGATCTCAATTTGTGATTGTGGTTCTTGTTGTGATGTTTGAGTAAAACTCCGCTCGTAAAGGAGTCGAGACGATCAATAGAATGATGATGATTTAGATCTTTTTACAATTCTTAATGTTGGAGATAGTGCCCTCAGAGTCAATTATTGGATCACAGGCACGTGATTGCAATGATTGAGAGAGGACCTATCCCGGTAGAACAGTCTTACTCGAGATGATAGTATGCTATCTGGTTTATCTTTATCATCGTGTACTGCTTCAGGTGACCTTACAGGTCGCTATTACACGTTGATAGAGCCCCTAGGATTCTTGCTTGACGACCAGCAGTATGATGGCGATCATATACGTGGGAGCTGGGGTCTATAAGCACATCCTTAAATGGTCCCTAGTCGTGGGAGTTTCGAGACTGGGCATCGATACTCCATTAGTAGACTAGTGTATACAGTCGAGACCCCGACGAGGGGCGGTGGCCGGTCTCACAAGCCACTGGTGTCAGTTGGTTCACCTAAGATGTATACAGGTGCTCATTGGGTTATGAGTACACCGGACAGGACTCGCCGGGAACCTGCTAGTTGGGATTATACCAGACGTCAGATAGCAGTTCCCAGGTGACATGTGTACAGGTTAGTTCATCAACCTGAGATCGTCATTTGTCTCGTGTGAGTTCCCACTGTGCTTTGATTACTACCCTACCACGGCTCAAAGGAGTCGTGCAAACAGGTTTTAGTTGGGTACAGTCCCGAGCCACATGGAGGCAGTGAGCGGATCTGCAGGGGTTCGTCTCTCCCGGTATTGGGGGTGAGGTCGCGCTGTGTCTAGGAGAGCCATTACACAAAGCCCTCGGCCGAGGCAGGAGATTTACTGGTAGGTATTCCAGTAGTATCTCAGGGTGTTCTGGGCTACACTCCGACACGACTTGTACCGCTTTTGGGGGTCTGACTTTTACCAACCCCCTAGGCCCGCCATGCGACACTCATAGACGAACGGACCGGACTGTACGGATATTGTCACTGACAGGCTCAGTAGGGTGTCAGGATGAGTTCGCTCATCGACGTCCCTTTTGGTCAATAGCTGGTGGCCCGTCACGTATTGGCTAATACCTCTGACGTGCTAGTGGTTAAATCCACAGCCATAGTATTGACGAGTCTTTAGAGTCCACCACACTTACAGTTACTCAAGCTTTCGGGCGAAACGCTGTAGAGGCCGTATGGAGATATGGCAGGGTCCGATCAGATACGTGCGGTATTGCATGGATCAGGATCGGACAGTTTTGTACTAGTGGCCATATAGTTATGTGGCAGGGTTCGATCTGATACGTGCGGTATTGCACGGATCAGGATCGGACGAACATTACTAGCCGGCTTTGGTTTAAGCCGGATCCTAGTATAGTACAGTGTAGATTTTGTCTCATTGCATTTGTATCCGGTCGGTATACAGATGCGGGTGTGTATGCACAGTATCGGGGTTTTCCTGTAATTTATTACGGGACCAGTTTTCTGGAGTTGCCAGTTTGCATTCCGTTCCGGCCGGTTTTTCTTTTGTTCTTTCCCGGCCGGACTTTTCCGATGGAGGGTGTTATTTGCAAGTTTGCAAATAACACATTGTGGAGGGTTTTCTTGCAAATGTATTTATTATGATAGCATCTTTTGATACCATTCTCATCACTTGCTTTTTGTTGATTAGAAGTGATTTAGAGTTTGACATGAGTTTTGTTATCATGATGTTTTTGGCTATGGTCACCACTTGCTTTTACTACCATTACCTTCCTTCTAAGGTTGTGGTTTTTGTATTCTTTTCCTCCACCATTCTCATAACAATATGGTTGAAGACATTTGAGAGAAAGGAGAAGATGAGAGCTTCATCTTGAGAGTTTCATTCTTGATCTCATTTTCATGCTAGAAAAATGCAAGCACCATTTTTCTAATCTTGATTCCTCCATCATCTTCAAAGGCAACAAACCCCAAATAAGACAAGTGGCCTCTACACTACACATTCTACAGCATATCTTGAGCATGTCGAGTTGCCGGCTTCATGCCCGAGTTGCCTCGGTATTGAGGCGGGAGCCCGTAAAAGACGCAGGCGATGTGGTGCCCTTCCGGCGAGGAGGCGACGATGTGGAGACAAGACTTTCCGCGGGAGATCGGGACGATGACGAGAAGACCGGAGGACTCGGATCACTCGGTATACTTCTCTTCCCTTCTCTTGTTAGCTAGTATAGGTTAATGGTTAACGATCCGGGTTTTCATTGTCCGCGGTAGCGCCGGTTTCCAAGTAAGGAAAAATTTTGATTCCGCATTTTGGCCTCGGATAGACGGCCGGGGCGCTGCCGTGGCGCAACATGGTATCAGAGCCACGCCATTAACCTTACCTAGCTTGTTCTAATGCGTTTTGCTTATCCGATCGACCAAAATTCCAAAAACCTCATTTTTGTTCACATCAGTTTTCTGTTGGAATTTTTTGGTGTCTAAAAATTTTTCAGGTTGCAGAAAAATGATGTGCTGGAAAATATAAGAATGCTGTAGAAAAACGATAGAGTGATTCACTAGTTGGAGCGCGGAACCGCGGCCAAAACCCCCTTGGGGCCGCGGTTCCGCCGCACTATGGTGAGTTCACTTGGTCGTTTTTCTTCAGTTGCTTTCTGGGATGAAAATAGGGCTTTTGGGATATTAAATTTGGGCCCAGATCTTCTGTGACTGCTACAGTATTACTTGGGGGCCCACTTGTTAATTGTTTGATCGATCGGATATTTTTTAAACACATTATTTCACAGTATTTACATTATATCTGCGACCGTGAATGTCACTCGATCGGTAAATCCGGTCTAACTGCTATAGCCCGGTTAGACGGATTTGCGAACGTGATTTTCACGTTGATGTTCTATGTTTATGCTGTGTTGTTGCGGATCGGTCGTGGGGGATAGCCTGGATGCAATGCTAGTACAGTTTTGTTGTATTATGTACATTTGATATTGCGGGGCGAGCGTCCGACATGTGGACTGCCGTCACTGCCTGTTTGTATTATTCTTTTGGGGCACGACCTGGTTGCGGTCGATGTACCCGGTGTATGTATATTTTACTTTCTGTACTAGGGTTACCCCGCGGAGGGGTGCACGGATAGCCGGGTTCTAGAGGGCAACGGGCCCGCATCTCAGGCCATTGAGACGGAGGGGGCTTCAGTCTGGAATTGGCGGGCTATTCGCCGCACTCGTAGGGGGTACAGGTTGATCCAGGAGGGGTGCCCAAGTTACCGGATTCCGTGAAGTGCTGGGTGGTCCATTCACGGAGATGAAGGGGGCTGCCTCGCTTCAGGTTTTGGCGGGTGACTTGCCGCGCCCGTAGGGGTCTAGGATTTCATTGCACAGGCTATCCACACGACCAGGGGAACGTTGGGTTTCAGCAGCGGCTCTGTGAAACCCGGGGCTTCCAGATATCTGTATTGTTCTGTGATGCTGTACATTTCTGTGATGTTGCATTTTATTCACGCCTTGAGCGAAATACTATATATATTGGTATATATATTAGTAGATGTTGTATATGTTTTTCATCCGCGCTAGTCCAGTCCCCGCTCTGCCGTTAGTTAGCTAACCTAACGGGTGATGACGGGACCCAGTGGAGAATGCGGATGGCATATACGTACGTCAGTATATTTTCGTTCTTTTTGGTATGATCAATTGATGGGATTGCATTGATTCGGATCAATGCAAGATATACAAACCTTTTCTGATGTTGTTGGAACACTTTTCAAAAATCTGTTATTGCAAGGACGTTCACTTTTGTTTTGCATCGTGGTATTCATTTGGAATATCCTGCTCCTCAGTCGACGAGGCAAGGGCCGAGATCCCTTCACCGGGAGTGACCCCTTGGACAGAAGTTTGCGTCAGGGCATTAACTTCACTATAGCCGATTGCCTTTTGCTTTGCATCGTGGTATTCAGTTGGAACATCCTGCACCTCATTCTACGGGGAAAGAGCCGAGATCCCTTCACCGGGAGTGACCTCTTTAGTAAAGGTTTTCGTCACTATATTTTTATAAAAGGCTATGCAGTTCCTTCAACGATATCAAGTTCATTACGTTAAAGGTTTTTCGCCAAAAACCAGTCGTAGCCCTCCGTCATTTCAGATTAGTATTACTTAGTATTCGTGCTGCGTATGTCGTGCTTAGCCGAGGCGTAGTGTTCGGTAGCTATGTAGTGCTTTTCTGTTGCATGGATTTGAGATTGGTTAGGACAGTCGTGCGGTCATTTTGGCTCAGTCAAGGATTCGTGCGGGTGGGTCTAATGCAATCAAGATAATGACGGGTTGAACTTGACTAGGATCCTTTGATATGTTGGCTCAGTCAAGGTCACTTGGGTCCTAGGGGTAAAAATCACATCGGGAGTTTCAAAAGAACTGAAACTTGCCAGGCATGCGCATACCTTCTGGAGTGTGGTGACGTGAGTGGATTCCGTCACGTTATCATGCGATGATAGTTGGATCCCGATTCCCACTGATGAGTTGGTTTACTCCTCGGGTGATCCCGACTAATTCTTCTTTCAGGTTTGGAGGAGAATTTGAGGTACAGTGGGAGGTTTCCAGATTAGACAAAGTGATAACCATTCTGATCTAGGTTAGAGTGCACGCTGAGTGTTTCTTTTCTCTCTCTCTTTGGCAGCGACCATTGACCCGACCCTGGACTATGACTCAGTGACCAAGTTGACCGAACCTTCTTAACACTGGTTTTTGGATTGTCAGAGTTGCAGACCTCATTGCCACTCCTACTTTTACCCTTTTCTCAAGGACACCCCGTATTACTACGAACGTCCACTTCCATTGGACAAAACCATCGTATGGTTAGATACGAACTCGAAGGAATTTATTCGAGGATGGTTTCCGGTTCTGGAGAAAATGAATAGGACTATTCAGTTGTCTTTTCCTTTTACCTTCTCTCAGGTTGCGAGTACTCCTTGGTTTAGGAGATAGTACACCTATTATGCAAATTGGATAGTCTTCTTCCAAACCTTAGGCTGGTGCCGAACGGCGGGGAATGAAGAAAACCAATTAGCATAACGATGGTGTGCAGAAGGTATTAAGTTAAGACAAAGCAAGGGATTAGTAGGAGGGCAAAGTAAATTGCGACTGATATTCACGACCAAACCAAGTATTTCTTCGCCAATCCTAAATCACCTTTGTATTTCTCCAGGACACTCCGTATTACTACGAAGATCCCAGTTTATTGGATAATCCATCGTATGGTTATATACGAACTCGAAAGGAACTTGTTCCAGTTCGGGGATGGATCCTAGTTCAGGAGAAATAGGAATAAAGTACATTCAGGTGTCTTTTATCTTCACCTTCTCTCGCTTTGCGAGTGCTCCTAGGATTAGGACAGTACACCCTTTATGCTTTTTGGATAGTCTTCTTCCAAACCATAGGCTGGTGCCGAACGGTAGGGAGGGAAGAAAACCAATTGGCCTAAAGGGGTGTACAGAAGGTAATGACTAAAAACATATAAAGGGATTTGGAGAGGTGGCAAAGAATTATACGGTTATAGTTGTGAATCTGGATAATGGAAGAGGCATTACTAAGAATACCGGAATACCCCACCGAAACATTTCAATGTTTCAGTTTCACTGTGTAATGTTAAAAGAAAACTGATTTCCCGATTAGATACTTACTCCAGGGTATGTATTTACCAGGTTTGATTCTCACATCTGTATGGTTTTACAGATGATGAGTGGGAGTAAGTTATTGGGAATTGGGTGATCAACCTCATTATATCGGGATTCGTTGTAATCGGTGATATTTGAGGAGATCACCTGGGCTATTTGCCGGTCGGCAAATATTTGGTTTTGAATATCCGCTGTTGTGCACCAATTTCAAATTGATATATCTGTACGTCTATTTTCATAGAGTGAGATATACCTTTTGATATTATGTCGATGACATTTACCTATAGCAGTGGATGGTTAGGTAAGGAGCATTAAACAGCGGTGTAATTCTTTTTAACCATAAGTACAGTTTTCAACCTACGACGCACAGTGAAAGAGTTGTTAGACTCAGCGGACTTATACAGAGTATTGTATGTTGTCCAGTGTCCATTGGGACAGAGGGGTTGGTCCTCATACTATATTCTATTTACTTTTAACTTCTCTAGTTCTTAGACATGTGTTTCGTAGAAACACAGGGTCTAAGTTTTGAGGAGTTATAGGTATTTGAATAGAGTAGAGAACCAGGTGTAGCAAGTATCGGGATTCTTCAAAGTGATCGAAGATGTAGATACTTGTGTATGGTGTTCAGTTGATAGTAATGATAAAGAGAAATTGCTTCTCTTTCAGGTTACTCATAATTGGAAGCATTCCTAAGTTGGGTAACGCTGATCGGCCTCCTTCCATTTAGTTGACATGCACTGGAGATAGCTGCATGATTTGAATCTGGTTCATTTAAATCAGTGCCTCTGGTTCTATATTGGATATAGAACAGTTCATATCTTAACGATGTTAAGGTACGGGGAGTTGTCCGGCTTATGATTAAAACCAGACACTGGACAACTCAAGGCGCGTTTCTGTAATGGCTGTTTGTGGGTTGACCCAGGCTACGACGAGGGTTGATTTTCTACCATCTGGCAGATCAATAGTGATATTGTTCTAGACTCGCCACAGTTTTATTAAAAATGGATTTTTTCAGAAAAACAGTAGTGGGAGTATGGTAGAACTGGAAGTGATTCCAGAACCGCAAACGATTACTGTAGATTTGATGAGGAACCTAAAGATTCAATCTGATTTGACATTCCATTGGCCACTCCGCAGATAAGGTGGGTAACTTCAGGCACTCGAGAGGTACTCCGGTAACCTCAAGGACGGTGACAGGGAAGTTCTTGTTTACCCACACTTGCCATTGCTGTTGTTCCGAGCTGCGAGACCCGGTGGGAGGATGAGTATAGCGTCGTTCTAAACTAGCTTTAGAAGTGCACGTCTATATGACTCTACCAGAGGGTTGTCGTAGTCAGTGGGAGCAGCGGAAGCATTGGTGGACATCAGGCTTATGTCTATTTATAGACTAAAGCAGATATAGCGGAGATAGATCATCTGTTTCTGATGTGACAGTCATAGGTTTGACGTCATCAGAATAGGGGATGGATCTGTTGAGAAGGTAGTAGGAAGTGATATTCCTATACTACGATCGGTTATACTTTGGTCGTCACACAGTGTTTTCTCCACATGGGACTTGGACATTATATCTGACATACTGGTTACTAGATCTATGGTTTTAGATCTAGATTTGGGTGGTTTCCCAATCAGGGTACTTTGACAGCATTCTAAGAGTATTTAGAATGGACGACTCTTGGCACGGTAGCATACCTGCAGGTGATGGAGTCACCCTCTCTAAAGGTGTCTTACAGACTAAAGGGGAGAGGGATACGCATGATTGACAGATCACTTGCTTAGGCAATTGAGTCAATCATGAGATGCCAAGTACCACACCAGATGTTGTTCTTGCAGTAGCTGCAATAAGTTGATATTGATCCAATCCTGGAGGAACAGTCGGAAGCAGTTTTAGAACATAAGTGGATGTTCTAGGGATATGATAACGACAGCCTCATTTGGGAGACAGTTATCATTCCAGGCTTCCAAGGTGACATGGATGGCAGAGTGGCTGTCAGAGTTATAGTTTCTCGTTCTGACGAGGGGCAGTATATTGGACAGGTGGTCCAAGGCAATACTGAGGGAGGTATGGCGCTGGGTACTGATTTATTTCAGTTATCGGTACAGTCTAAGAAGTTTGGATTTGGAGTTCATTTATGAACTAGGTCCCATCAGACATCCAGACACTCTTAGACAGGTATTGCTCATTTCGGGAGATGGCTTTCTCTGCGAACTTGAGATATAGAGAGACATAGAAAGAAACTTCCCAGCGGATCCACTCACTGAGGCTATTCCTCGAACGCAATAGTTTCGCAAACAGGCTTTGTGCGACTGACTAGTAGAGGAGTTGGGTGTTCGGTATCACACGGGCTGTGAGTATGCGACATCGCAATAATTAACCTTGAGTGCAAGTGGGAGATTGTTGGAGATAGTGCCCTCAGAGTCAATTATTGGATCACAGGCACGTGATTGCAATGATTGAGGGAGGACCTATCCCGGTAGAACAGTCTTACTCGAGATGATAGTATGCTATCTGGTTTACCTTTATCATCGTGTACTGCTTCAGGTGACCTTACAGGTCGCTATTACACGTTGATAGAGCCCCTAGGATTCTTGCTTGACGACCAGCAGTATGATGGCGATCATATACGTGGGAGCTGGGGTCTATAAGCACATCCTTAAATGGTCCCTAGTCGTGGGAGTTTCGAGACTGGGCATCGATACTCCATTAGTAGACTAGTGTATACAGTCGAGACCCCGACGAGGGGCGGTGGCCGGTCTCACAAGCCACTGGTGTCAGTTGGTTCACCTAAGATGTATACAGGTGCTCATTGGGTTATGAGTACACCGGACAGGACTCGCCGGGAACCTGCTAGTTGGGATTATACCAGACGTCAGATAGCAGTTCCCAGGTGACATGTGTACAGGTTAGTTCATCAACCTGAGATCGTCATTTGTCTCGTGTGAGTTCCCACTGTGCTTTGATTACTACCCTACCACGGCTCAAAGGAGTCGTGCAAACAGGTTTTAGTTGGGTACAGTCCCGAGCCACATGGAGGCAGTGAGCGGATCTGCAGGGGTTCGTCTCTCCCGGTATTGGGGGTGAGGTCGCGCTGTGTCTAGGAGAGCCATTACACAAAGCCCTCGGCCGAGGCAGGAGATTTACTGGTAGGTATTCCAGTAGTATCTCAGGGTGTTCTGGGCTACACTCCGACACGACTTGTACCGCTTTTGGGGGTCTGACTTTTACCAACCCCCTAGGCCCGCCATGCGACACTCATAGACGAACGGACCGGACTGTACGGATATTGTCACTGACAGGCTCAGTAGGGTGTCAGGATGAGTTCGCTCATCGACGTCCCTTTTAGTCAATAGCTGGTGGCCCGTCACGTATTGGCTAATACCTCTGACGTGCTAGTGATTAAATCCACAGCCATAGTATTGACGAGTCTTTAGAGTCCACCACACTTACAGTTACTCAAGCTTTCGGGCGAAACGCTGTAGAGGCCGTATGGAGATATGGCAGGGTCCGATCAGATACGTGCGGTATTGCACGGATCAGGATCGGACAGTTTTGTACTAGTGGCCATATAGTTATGTGGCAGGGTTCGATCTGATACGTGCGGTATTGCACGGATCAGGATCAGACGAACATTACTAGCCGGCTTTGGTTTAAGCCGGATCCTAGTATAGTACAGTGTAGATTTTGTCTCATTGCATTTGTATCCGGTCGGTATACAGATGCGGGTGTGTATGCACAGTATCGGGGTTTTCCTGTAATTTATTACGGGACCAGTTTTCTGGAGTTGCCAGTTTGCATTCCGTTCCGGCCGGTTTTTCTTTTGTTCTTTCCCGGCCGGACTTTTCCGATGGAGGGTGTTATTTGCAAGTTTGCAAATAACACATTGTGGAGGGTTTTCTTGAAAATGTATTTATTATGATAGCATCTTTTGATACCATTCTCATCACTTGCTTTTTGTTGATTAGAAGTGATTTAGAGTTTGACATGAGTTTTGTTATCATGATGTTTTTGGCTATGGTCACCACTTGCTTTTACTACCATTACCTTCCTTCTAAGGTTGTGGTTTTTGTATTCTTTTCCTCCACCATTCTCATAACAATATGGTTGAAGACATTTGAGAGAAAGGAGAAGATGAGAGCTTCATCTTGAGAGTTTCATTCTTGATCTCATTTTCATGCTAGAAAAATGCAAGCACCATTTTTCTAATCTTGATTCCTCCATCATCTTCAAAGGCAACAAACCCCAAAAGAGACAAGTAGCCTCTACACTACACATTCTACAGCATATCTTGAGCATGTCGAGTTGCCGGCTTCATGCCCGAGTTGCCTCGGTATTGAGGCGGGAGCCCGTAAAAGACGCAGGCGATGTGGTGCCCTTCCGGCGAGGAGGCGACGATGTGGAGACAAGACATTCCGCGGGAGATCGGGACGATGACGAGAAGACCGGAGGACTCGGATCACTCGGTATACTTCTCTTCCCTTCTCTTGTTAGCTAGTATAGGTTAATGGTTAACGATCCGGGTTTTCATTGTCCGCGGTAGCGCCGGTTTCCAAGTAAGGAAAAATTTTGATTCCGCATTTTGGCCTCGGATAGACGGCCGGGGCGCTGCCGTGGCGCAACACTTAAATCCTATAACGTTTGTAAATTCTTGTAAATCGAATGATCGATGACCTAGTTTCGGGATGATCCTTTCTTGATTGTGTTCGCTCGAAACTAAGGATCAACGATCGATCATTAGATTAACTAGAAGCTAGAATTTGAATGAGA
This sequence comes from Agapanthus africanus, assembly GCA_030015575.1. Lineage (NCBI taxonomy): Eukaryota > Viridiplantae > Streptophyta > Magnoliopsida > Asparagales > Amaryllidaceae > Agapanthus > Agapanthus africanus. The sequence continues at coordinate 166,127,943 of CM057349.1, forward strand.
TTCATTGAAAGGATAAAGGATAAGACGAGGAAACCCTAGCTTCTTCGCAAAATCCTTAACCTTGATGAATTATCATCGATCTAGTATCAATTCGCTAAAGGATAAGAACATGAAATCATTAGATCTCATCACATCTATAGATCCGATCGATTCCTACGAGCCTCACTTCGATTCTTGATATTTGGTTGGAAAAATCACAAACATCTCAATTCTTGATTTTATCTTTTCTTGTTATTAGATCTAGATTTTCTAATTCTTGAACTTCAATTACAAATCATGAATTGTTTTCTTTTCTTTTCTTTAAAGTTTATATTCACCTAATTCAAAAGACGAACGATTACACTTTCCATGTGGACGATCCGCACTTACTAACGCGCTACATTCGACACCGTTATTCATCATACTACACTTACCCTTTTCTTTACCCACCACCTTTCTGCGAGCCTATTCTTCGTTTCCCACAAGGCTCGCCACCTCAGCCCATCTCTTCTAGTTCTCCACAGACGATCCCCACTCCTCTTTTGGGATCACGTCTACCCCCACTTCCTTCTCCTATGATGGACCCAGCGCTGATTGCTAAAGCACCTTATCCTAATCGGTTAAGGGCTAACACACCGAGTCCACATATGGAGAAGATTATGGACATTTTTAAGCAAGTTAACATCAACATCCCTCTCCTAGATTCCATCCAACAAGTTCCGTCCTATGCGAAAACTCTTAAGAACTTGTGCACTAGGAAGAGGAAGACTCAAGTGCCCAAGAAGATATTCATGGAAAGACCGTAGACACGGCTTTCCCCCAACAATTACCGAGGAAACGTAAGGATCCTGGATATCCTACTATTTCCATTTCTATCGGGGAAAAACACATTAATCGTGCTCTACTAGACCTTGGCGCTAGTGTTAACTTGCTTCCTTTCTAAGTCTATGAGCAGTTAGGGATCGGAGAGTTGAAGCCAACCTATTGCACTCTCCAGATGGCTGACCGATCAATCACCAAACCTAGGGGTGAACTGGAGGATGTGTTAATAAAAATCGGGGAATTGATATTCCCTGTGGATTTTATTGTAATTGATACACAGCCTGTAGCGAACCCACGGAATCAAATTCCGGTGATTTTAGGTCGCCCCTTTTTGGCCACTTCCAATGCAATAATCAACTGTCGTAACGGTTCTATGACCCTATCCTTCGGGAATAGGTCAATAGAGCTGAACATTTACAAGTTGGGAAGTGTACCCTCCGAACCTACTGCTCAGGTCTGTTCTGTCGACTTAATGGATGTCGACAGCAGCAAATTTGATGATCCTCTTGATACTGATCTTGACTCTTTTCATACGTTATTGTTTGACCCAACTATGTATCATACACATACGGACTCTTCCACCGAGATGTCCGGGTCAACAATTAACACGGATTATGAACTGCTTTTAGAGTCTGAAGATCACCCCGCACTTTGTGATGACATTATTCATCGGGGTATTGATGGAACTTTTGAGGAGATCTTCGCTGATGAACTCGCATTTTTGAATAACACGGGTGTTGAGATGAATCATCTCCCAATCAATGAAATTGAACCTCCACCCCTTCTTCTGAATTGTAAAAAGAATGCGAGTAATCCATCATATTCACTGCATCGTCTCTCGAAAATGAGACGCACACACAATCTCTTTCACCACTTACCCTTTCCCCACTTCTTCTTCCACCAACCAGAGCACTGCATTGATAAAATTTTTGAATGGTTGGTATTAACGTTTGGTCTTTGCAAAGCTTGGCATCGACCACTGATTTTTTTACCCCCTCATATGATTTTCAAAGATTAACATTGCATAACTCAAGTATGGGGGGTATATTTTCTGGCTCTTGAAAAGAAAATTTTTACAAAATTTTGAGCCAAAAATAAGTTTGGGGGAGGATCTTCACTTAAATATTTTGCCCCCACTAATAAATTCCTCCCAAGCTTACAGGTTTTTCGAGATTTAGCAGAAGGCAACAGTGAGGACACTGTTGAAAACAAGTTTGGGGGAGGTTTGTGCTTATTTTCGCATCATTTGCATCATACTTTGCATAAGCACAAAACATTTTTCAAAACCTATAAAAATTTCAAAAATTTCAAAAAATAAAAATAAAAATATTTTTTGTACATAAATAAGATAATAAAAGTTTAGATAGTGAAAAATTACATCCATGAGATTAGAAAAATTTAAGAAACCAAGAAAATTAGAAGTTTTCTTATACGAACTAGTAATAAGTAGTTATGAGCCGTTGTCCCAAGGGTTAGTAAGATGAAAGAAGTTACTAATCTGAGGATAAAAATAAGTCTGAAAAATAGTTCCTATTCTGGAAAGCCAAACATTTTGAACGTTGATACCCTTCTATTCGCACTTACACACGTCTTAAAGCCCGGGATAGTAGAGGATACCTTGAAATGCTTTTGTCTTAAAGCCGATGTATGAAGGATATAAAAAAAAGTGAATAAAAAATATATAAAGTGGTGAGAAAAATGGACACTGGCTTTGTTATCACCGAGGGCAATAAAAAATATATAGCGAGGGTGCCTCTTCACCTAGTGCCCTAAGGCCAACTGGTCTGGGAGTCACTGCTATGCCTTAAGTGGTGCAAGACGAGGAAAATACACCAAGTAAGCAAGTACAGAAGTAATCGGTCGGTTAGTACCTCAAGAAGTATTAACGGTCGCATGAAAGTGTGTGAGCAATCTCATCTAAATATTCATTAATTAAAAAGTACTGAGACTGATGGGTAAGAGTATGATAGCTTGAATTGAATTCTCCGGGTGTAGGGATGTCTTTACACACACACACAGGGTTATATGATCGATGTTTGGAAGAAAGATAGGAATGAAGAATAAGATGATGTTTTATTGAGGGAGGACGTGATTTCCAACATCTTTTCATGACCATTAAGATAGGGCTCATGACAACCGAAAAGCTAGCTTAGTTGGAAACCCTAATTTTCAAAGCTTTTCTTTTACAATTCTTTTCTTTAAATGTAATATTCATGATCTTCCTTTTATTATTGGATTTTGTGGGTGCAATCCGCTGAAAACCCTCAGGAGACAACACTCCTCCTACTAGGGACACCTAGAGGTTTAAAGGCTTGTTGCACGTGATCAGTGCAATCGTGTTGCCTACGAAAGTGTGCTAGTTAGATTTTCTCTTTCTTTATTTTCTCCTTCTCTTTTTAAATAAAACAGTTCGCTCGAGACGATCGAAATTAAGTTTGGGGGAATTTGATCAGTCGAAAATACTGCATCTTTTAACCGGCAATTTCCCTATCATTTGCATTCATATAGAAGTGTTCAGCATTCATATAGCACATATTAGCAAATCAGTCGTTAAATATCAGATTGCATGTGTTAGACTCTAAAACCAGCATTATAAAGGAAATTGACTGCATTTCATGGCATCGCACCATCCCTATATTGCGCAACACTTGTCTTGAGAAATTGTGTAGGAAAATCCGGAAGAAAAGACAAAATTGTCATTTTGCTGATCAAACAATACACCAACTCCAAGTTTTGAGATCTGGTAGCAATCCAAAGGGAAAAATACAATTCAACATATCCAATAAAGGCCCATATTTCAGCCCAAATCAGCACCTGAGGTTTTAAGCCCTAAAGCCCCCAAAGTGCCGTGGTTCCACGGCGGGAGCCTGCTTTCGCCGCGGAACCGCAACCCTTCTACCATGTCATCACTTGAATTTTGGTGCATAACTCTTCTCTCAGTGGCTACAGCTCATAAATATATGTCAATCTCCAGAAAACCCTCGAAGCTTCTGCCAGATCAGCAAAGATGATTAATTAAGCTAATCTTGATTAAGCTCCTAACTAATCACATCTAGAAGCTTCTCCTCAACAAACTTTTGGAGGGAAATTCAAATCGCCTCTAACTAACTTTTGGAGGGAAATTCAAATTCTAATCCTAGATCTAGGGTTTTGGGAAGTCTATAAATAGAAGCCTAGACCTAGGGTTAAAGGCTAATCCTTGGAAAATCATTAGTTCAATAGTTGTTCATTAATTCCTTAATCTTTACTCTCCCATCTTCTTCCACAAGTTGAGTGACACGACTTGTGCGAAACCCTAACCCTAATTCCAATCCAAATTCAAGATCCCGAGTACCAAATCAAGTAAGAAGACTTCAACCCTTTTAGGAGCCGAGCCGATCTTCAATCGAGCAAGTGATCCAAGCCGATCCGCGACTCAAGGAGACGAGCGAAACCAAATCGACGATCGAGTTCCTCCTCTTGTAGTTCTTGAGTGATTGTAACGAAATTGTTGATATAAATAAAAGGTGAAATTCTTTAATCTTGCTTTCTTTTAATTCTTGCATCATGATTAGATCTCAATTTGTGATTGTGGTTCTTGTTGTGATGTTTGAGTAAAACTCCGCTCATAAAGGAGTCGAGACGATCAATAGAATGATGATGATTTAGATCTTTTTACAATTCTTAAATCCTATAACGTTTGTAAATTCTTGTAAATCGAATGATCGATGACCTAGTTTCGGGATGATCCTTTCTTGATTGTGTTCGCTCGAAACTAGGGATCAACGATCGATCATTAGATTAACTAGAAGCTAGAATTTGAATGAGATTCATTGAAAGGATAAAGGATAAGACGAGGAAACCCTAGCTTCTTCGCAAAATCCTTAACCTCGATAAATTATCATCGATCTAGTATCAATTCGCTAAAGGATAAGAACATGAAATCATTAGATCTCATCACATCTATAGATCCGATCGATTCCTACGAGCTCCATTTCGATTCTTGATATTTGGTTGGAAAAGTCACAAACATCTCAATTCTTGATTTTATCTTTTCTTGTTATTAGATCTAGATTTTCTAATTCTTGAACTTCAATTACAAATCATGAATTGTTTTCTTTTCTTTTCTTTAAAGTTTCAATTCACCTAATTCAAAAGACGAACGATTACACTTTCCCTGTGGACGATCCGCACTTACTAACGCGCTACATTCGACACCGTTATTGATTGCGGTCAAATATTTTTGGTTGTGATTTCTATATTCAAATTTTCTACATACTACACATCACAAGAATATCATTCAATCAAAACCGCGGCCAGAGCTTGCTTGGGCCGCGGCTCCGCGGCCGTACACAAGAGATGATGACTCATTTTTATACAGTAATGTTTAGAACTGTATGTATATATTTTTAGGTATTTTTAATTTGAATATAGTGTGGTATTTTCTGGAGATGGTTTTGGACTCGATGATTCGATCGGAATTTTAATTTCGTGCTTTTTTCCGGGTAATTTAGAAAGTATTGAATTGTTCGTACAAGTATCATTTACTCACTTTTTCACGGGGTTTAAATCTTTCGAAAATACGTGCAAGTTTTTTTGTGGTGGACCCTCTAGGAGAAAACAAACCTTAACTCGATTATGTGACCATCTTGAACTGCCTTTTGAACCTTAGGGTTTGGAGCAGTACGGCGTGCCACATGTGAGGCGTTGGCTTGACCCTTCTACGGCTGGACCGCTACTACTGTGACACATTCTGGGTTTTTTGAACTCCGCTCAAGTGTTGAGCTTTAGGGAATTTTTGGGTATTTGATTATTTATTCGAAAACTTTAATACTGTCTATTTATCTGGAATGTGATACAATATGTGGAATTCATATCGTTAGGCATGCAATACGAAGTATGTGATATTTCGCATTTACGATGTCTAAAGAGAATATGGATTCCAAATATTGTAGTTTTACACTTTCTTTTCTGTGACCGTAAGTGTAGTATGTCGATATCGCCAGTTTCATTGCTATACATCAACGACAATCGGGGTACGCATACTTACTTACGTTGATGATATATGATATTATGTGTTGCTGAGATATGATATGCGGGATTGTCGCGATTGAATAGCCGGGGGGGTTTATGTGAGATGAGAGTTTTGTTTTTTCATTCATGTAAAATTCAAATGTAATGTAATATTCTTTTATTTGGGGCACTTCCGGGTTGAGGTTGTTGTCACCAGTGTTGTATATTATTTACTTTTCCGCATTAGGATAGACCCAAGGAGGGGAGCACGAGTGACCGGGTTCTGGGGTTCAGTGGGAGGCCATCTCGAGGAGTCGAGACCGGGTCTCCTAAACTCCAGGATTGGTAGGGTCACTTGCCACTCTCGTAGGGGTCTAGAGGTGTGGGCTTGGCTATTCATCGCGACTGTGGAATCCGTATTTTCTATTGTTGGCTAAATACTAAATACGGACGTCCTAGTATATCCCACATTATATATATATATATGTTTCTGCTGCCTGTGTTCTGTGATATCTGAGACGAATGACATATTATATATATAATATATAGTAGACGTTGCTTATGTTTTACACCCGCGCTAGTCCCGTCCCGGTATGCCATTAGTTAAGTAACCTAACGGTGCATAACGGAATATTGCGGCGAATGCGAATGGCATAAGCGTACATGTTATTTTCGTTTCTTTTCTGTGATTGGCTTAAGGACTTAAATGATGGGACTACATTAATATGATTAATGTAAAGAAAATAAACCTAAAAATATGTTGTAGAATCGGATTTGAAAACCACTCGGCTATTTATGAAAAAGCTATATTTCAAAACCGCGGAGCACAAGCCACTCCTTTTGAAAACCATTTGATTCTACGACGATATCAAGTTCAAAGAGTTAAAGATTTTCTTAAAAATCATCCGCAACCCTCCGTCATTTTAGGAAGTAGAGTACTTAGTATTCGTGCTACGTTTGTTGACTTTAGTTAAGGCGTAGTGTACGGTAGCTAGTGATGTCTTCCTACACTACATATGATGCAGATTAATTAGGACATTCAAGCGACTTTGTTGACCATAGTTAAGGGTCATATGGGTGGGTCTAATTGATCAAGAAATGACAGGTAGAACTTGACTGGTACTTATGATTTGTTGACCATAGTTAAGGTCATAAGTACTAGGGGTAAAAACCATATCGGGAATTTTAATACTTGAAATTTGCAATGAGATTGCATACCTTCCATGTGATGGTTGGATCCCGATCCCACTGTGGGCAATAGTTGCTCCCAGGAGAGTTTTGCAGTTTATAATTAGCTAACTCATTAGGTGTCTAGAAAGGTGTTAACGGGGCTACACCTCTGGGAAAACGAGGTTTACTTTAATTAGGTCCGTGCGAAAGCACGGGGAACCTCCCTCAAGTACCGACACTGGCCTGGCTGAACGGTTAGCGAAGTTGTAGACTGTAATTAATCCTGGCTATTTTTCTTTTTAAGGTTTGAAAGAAAAACTTGATTAAAGCAGTGGGAGACATCGATTAGACAAGATAATAACCAATCTGATCTTTGCAAGAGCTTTCGCTGAGTGTATTCTTTTCTCTCTCTTAATGGCAGATACCAATGACTGGACTCAAGCTTCTACTAGATAAAAATAAATTGAATAGGACCAATTATAAAGACTGGCTGAGGAATTTGAAAATAGCCTTGACTTATGATAAAGTATCATATGTCCTCACGGCTTCAACCCCGCCCACCCCAGGTCCAAAATCCTCAGTTGCGGATATTGAAGTCCGCAAGACATGGGACACTGACTGTGCCACGGCCAAATGCCTCGCGCTTGCATCGATGGAAAATACACATCAAAAGCAGCACGAGAATATGGACATTCAAACCATATTGCTCCATACAAAGGAGTTGTATGGAGAGCAATCCCGTGTATTACGATACAAAGCATCAAAGAAATTGTTTCAGATGCGAATGGCCCCTGGCACACCAGTAGGAGACCATGTTCTGAAGATGATAGCTCTTATAGAAGAGCTTGAGGACCTTGGATGGACGATGGACAATGAACAATATACGGATATTATTCTGCAGTCCCTCCCCTCCACCTTTGCTCAATTCATAGTGAACTTCAACATGCGTAACATGGAGAAGGAACTACCTGAACTCCTTGATATGTTAAGGAGTGCAGAGAGCACTATGAAATCGGTAAAAACTCCCGTTATGACTGTTGGACAGTCTTCCTCTTCTCGCCCAAAAGCTAAGGCCAAGGGAAAGAAAAAGAAGAAGCCCACCAATCCTAAGGGTGGAGTTAAAAAGGTGAAGGGAAAGGAAAAGTCCAAAGCTGGAGACTCGGGGAAAGGGGAATGTTTTCATTGCCACAAGACAGGACATTGGAAGCGCAACTGCACGGAGTACTTAAATCTCAAGAAGAAGCATGGAGATGCTTCTGCTTCAGGTGCGTTTGTGACAGAAAACTGTTTTTCAATAAACTCTTCTTCCTGGGTATTGGATACCGGTTCAGGTTCTCACATTTGCAATTCTATGCAGGGGCTGAGAAATAGCAATGTTTTGAAGACAGGTGACCATACTCTCCGCGTTGGAAATGGTTCCAATGTACATACAGTCGCAGTGGGAGAGTATCACTTGGGGTTGCCATCTGGGTGTATATTGGTTTTGAACCCATGTTATTTTGTACCAAGTATGCTATGTAATATAATATCTGTTTCTTTGTTAGACAATGAAGGATATAACTTTATATTGCAGAACAATGTTATGAACATTCACTTGAATCAAATGTTGGTTGGGTATGGTACACTTAATAACGGGATATATGTCCAAAATCAACATACAGTTTTCAGTATACAACACACTAATAAAAGAAAACTTTCAGAATTAAATGAAGCTTTTCTTTGGCACTATAGACTTGGTCATATTAAGGAAACAAGACTAAACAAGTTACACAAAGATGGATATTTAAACCCTTTTGAATATAAATCTTATGTAACTTGCCAGTCTTGTATCAAGGGTAAAATGACCAAAACTCCGTTTACCGGACACGGAGAAAGAGCTACTGAGCTCCTGGGCCTCATACATAGTGATGTATGCGGGCCAATGTCTACACAGGCTAGAGGTGGTTTTTCATACTTCATTACGTTCACTGACGATTTCTCAAGATTCGGTCATGTATTTTTATTAAAACACAAGTCCGAAGCTTTCGAGAAATTCATTGAATATAAACAAGAAGTAGAAAAACAAACCGGCTTGAGTATCAAGATGCTTCGATCAGATCGAGGTAGTGAGTACCTCAGTACAGAATTTGCAAACTTCCTAAAAGAGAATGGGATTCTCTCTCAGCTCACTCCTCCATACACACCACAGCACAACGGTGTGTCTGAACGACGGAATCGGACCCTATTAGATATAGTCCGTTCCATGATGAGTGATGCTGAGTTACCCGTCTCATTTTGGGGGCATGCATTGGAGACTGCAGCGTTTCTACTGAACAGGGTTCCAACCAAAGCCGTATCTACCACGCCATATGAGATATGGCATGGGAAGAGACCATCTCTTAAGAGAATTAAGATTTGGGGTTGCCCGGCCTATGTTAAAAAGCAAAATCCGGACAAACTCGAGACACGGTCAGTCATGTGTAATTTTGTGGGGTATCCAAAGAATTCTTATCGATATCTATTCTACCACAAAGAGGAACAAAAAGTGTTTGTTTCTCAGTATGCCACATTTTTGGAAAAAGAGTTTTTCACAGATAAAGATGATGGCAAGGTGGTGGATCTAGAAGAGGTTCTAGAGACACAAACTACAAATGACGATTTGGTTGAACCGGCTGTTGCAATAGAAACTGAGGAACCTCAGCCACTCCGTAGGTCTGGTAGGACTTCTCGCCCACCGGAGAGGTACTACGGTTTCCCATTGATGGTGACGGAGAAGACTGCATCATGGATGATGATGATCCTACCAGTTTTCAGCAAGCTATCACGAGTGGAGACTCTGTGAAGTGGCTGGATGCCATGAGATCCGAAATGGAGTCTATGTACACCAACAAAGTATGGACTTTGGACGTTGTACCCCCTGGGGTAAAACCTGTGGGGTGCAAATGGATCTTTAAAAGAAAGATTGGTGTAGATGGGTAGGTGGAGACCTATAAGGCAAGACTTGTGGCGAAGGGTTTTCGTTAAAGACCAGGTTTGGACTATGACGAGACTTTTTCTCCCGTAGCCATGCTTAAATCCATTCGGATCCTACTTGCTATTGCTGCTCACTACGACTATGAAATCTGGCAGATGGACATTAAAACAGCATTTCTAAATGGAAATTTAGAAGAATGTGTTTATATGAATCGGCCAGAGGGCTTCATCGACAGTGGGAGCAGCGGGAAAGCATGTAAATTGCTTAAATCCATATATGGGTTAAAGCAGGCATCACGGAGTTGGAACATCTGTTTCGATGATGTCATCAAAGAGTTTGATTTCATCAAAAATCCAGATGAACCTTGTGTTTATAAGAAGGCTGTAGGGAAAGCTGTCACATTCCTCGTATTGTACGTGGACGACATTCTTCTGATAGGAAATGATATTCCTATGCTACAGTCGGTCAAATCTTTCTTATCACTAAGGTTCTCCATGAAGGACCTGGGTGATGCCACATACATTCTGGGCATAAGGATCTATAGGGATAGATCCAAAAGGTTATTGGGATTGTCCCAAACCAGGTACATCAACACCATCCTAAAAAGGTTTAATATGGAAGACTCCAAGCGGGGTGCCTTACCCGCTTGCCATGGGGTCACTCTCTCTAAGGACTCTTGCCCAAAGACCGATGAAGAGAGAGCTCGCATGAGCGTTATACCCTATGCTTCGGCAGTAGGATCTATAATGTATGCGATGTTATGTACACACCCAGATGTAGCTTATGCACTTAGTGTTGTAAGCAGGTATCAATCCAACCCAGGGGAGAATCACTGGACAGCTGTGAAGAACATTCTTAAGTACTTACGAAGGACTAAAGAATTGTTCTTGGTGTATGGTAATGGAGATCTCCAAATGGAGACCTTTACCGATTCGAGCTTCCAGAGCGATAAAGACGACAGCAAATCTATCTCTGGGTTTGTATTTACCCTCAATGGAGGGGCGGTAAGTTGGAAGAGTTCCAAACAGGATACCGTTGCAGACTCTACGATGGAGGCTGAGTACATTGCTGCAAATGATGCCGCCAAGGAAGCCGTCTGGATGAAGAAGTTCGTCTCGGAGCTAGGAGTAGTTCCAACCATTATTGATCCAATACCATTGTATTGTGATAATAATGGGGCTATGGCGTTAGCCAAGGAGCCCAGGTCCCATCAGCGGTCCAGACACATCCTGAGGCACTTTCATTTGATCCGGGAGATTGTAGATCGCCGCGAGATCGAGATTAGGAGAGTAGACACAAAGAATAACGCCGCGAATCTATTCACCAAGGCCCTCCCTCAGCCGCAGCATGAGCGACTTTTTGAGATGTTGGGTATGAGATACGCTAATAACTGGCCTTAGTGCAAGTGGGAGATTGTTGGATATATGTATGCCCTAGAGGCCATTATATGATAGTGGATGTATCTGTACATGTATATATATATTCAGTGTACATTCTTGCTCGACATGATAGTATGCTATCTGGTTCTTCTTTATCTGACATGTTGATTTGATCATGCTTTTATTCATTCATACATGCTGATAAAGCCCTGAGGATATCGGCTTGACTACTGTGATTATGATGGAGATCATACTAGTGGGACATCTGTAGTTTATAAGCATATCCTGGAATGTCCCTAGTCATAGGTATATCGAGACGGGGCATTGATATACCAGAGTAGACTAGCGTATATGATACTAGACCCATACGATGGGCGATGAATGCTCCCACATTCATCGATGTTTGACATCGAGATCATATACGGGTGCTCAGTAGTGACTGGGTATACTGGACGGACTCACCGAGAACTCCTATATGGAATTATATCTATCGTCGGATAGCAGTTCTCAGGTGACACTGGTGCAGGTTAGTCTGTAAACCCGAGATCGTCATAGAGTCTTGTGTGCTCTCCCACTGTACTTTGATTACCACCCTACCACGGCTCTACTGAGTCGTGCAAACAGGTGGCCGTTGGGTACAGTCCCGAGGTACACGAAGGCGATGAGCGATAGGAGGGGTTTCGTTTCTCCCGGTATTGGGAGTTGATGCTGTGCTGTGCTCGACTGTTTATATCAGTAAGTCCCTGGCCAGGGCTGCTGAGATTTACTGATAAGTGTTATCAGTAGTTTCTCGATCTGTTATAGACCATTCACCGGCATGACTTATTGAGTTATTAGGGTCGACGTGACCATCCCTAGGCTCGATATGCAGCATATCTGACGAAGAGACCGGACTGTACGGTAGTGTTGCCGGTTGGCTCGACGGGAGTTGTAGCAGGTTCGCTTGTTTTCTTCTGATCGCTCAATACCCAGGTGGCCGTTACGTTTAGCTGACCGCTTGCGGCTTGGGGGTGCTTGATATGATCATCACCCACTGCCGGTGTATTGACGAGTCTTAGAGTCCCACAAAGGAGTTACCTAGTCTAGGCGAAACGTTGTGGTGCGTGTATGCGATATGCGCATGGACCCGGTTAAAACGCGCGTATGAGATACCGTATATTGATCGGGCGGCTTGCTTTTGGTTGGGTCATATGTGATATGGCCGGATTGATAAATCAAGTGTTGATTTATCATTTAACCATTAGTTTCTCACTAGAAATCCTTTCTTGTATTTTTTATGTATGCATGCATGTATGCATTCTTTCTTGATTCATACACATATGGATGTGCATGCACACATACATACATACATCATCCTTCATGGTTGTATATACATAGAAAATGGTGGCAATATAAGACTCACACCATGGTTTTATATATATGTATTATTATTGCATTTGTTTTAAAACAAAAAGAAAAAGAAAAGGATAATTCATGGTTTGTTTCTACACTTTTCTTTGACCTAACCATGCTCACCTACTTTTAACCATGGATTAACTTTCCTTTTATGTTTTAACTCAAATTCAATAATATCTTTATCATTTAACCATGGTTTGAGATGAGAAGTGAAAAATATATATACATATATTTTCCATTTTTCATATGAGATTATCTTTCACTCTTGTTCTAAAAAAGGCCATCATCTTCTTCCTCCTTCTTCTTTTGCTCTCTAGACTTTTGTAGTGAGCAAAATACTCATCAAGTTAGGTTTTTGAAGTGAGAAAAGCCACCACAATATCATTCTACACAAGTCTTGCCCACTTGTTTAGAGTGTTAGCTTCATTCTCTTCTTTTGATAAAGTGAAGTTGCAAGCTTAGACAAAGGAGCTTCGGATGGATCGTCGTGGACACTAGAAGACCTCAAGCGAACCCTTCTCCAACCCTCAAGTGGCCAAGGAGTCTAGCGTAGGGAGCTACAAAGGTTGTACTCTCAAAACCCTAGTCTTTGTTACATGTGATGTTGATTAAAGTTATGAAACCCTAATTTTCTAGGATTGATTCTTTGTGTGTTCACTTAGCACTCTAAAAACTTAATCTTTGTGACATGTGATGCTTCCAAACCTTTCATATGGTGCTAGGTAAACCTAACAGATTAAACCTCTAGTAGTTCGTTAGTAATGGTTTTGCAAAGATCCTTAAGCTTTAGTCTATGTTGCTATGTAAGAAAGTTTCGATTTTGACTTTACTGAAATTGTTGGATGCAATGCGGGTGTCCTAAGGGTACTAGTCCAAGCACAACATAAGCCGTCAATAATATGTGCAGTGTCCTAAGGGTACTAGTCCAAGCACAACAAATAACTAAGCAATAAGGGTATGCGCAAACTCCATATATGAAATAGAAAATGCGACAAAGTCAAGTCATCTCTAGCCCAAACTCTATATATGAAATAGAAAATGCGCAAACTCTATATATGAAACAGAAATAGCAATAAGGGTATGAGCAAAAGGTCTTTGTTTCTCGTCATGCCCGCTTCTTGGAACTAAATTTTTAGAAAATCAGATAAGTGGGAGCGCAATAGAACTGGAAGAAATTCCAGAACCATAAGCTATTACTGAAAGCTTGGTAGAACCAGAGGTTTCAGAAGAATCGAACATTCCAGCGCCACTCCGCAGAAGTAGTAGGCAGTCTCATCCACCTGAGAGATACTACAGTTTTCTCATAGACAGGGATCGAGAGTATTGCATCATTGAAAATGATGAACCTACTAGCTTCCAGCAAGCCATTACGAGCAGTGGCTCAGTGAAATGGTTGGATGCAATGCGGACCGAGATGGATTCCATGTACACCAACAAAGTTTGGACTTTGGACATTGCTCCAGAAGGGGTAAAACCCGTAGGCTGCAAATGGATCTTCAGAAAGAAGATTGGTGTAGATGGGCAGGTTGAAACCTATAAAGCTAGACTTGTTGCAAAGGGTTTTCGTCAAAGACCTGGTTTGGACTATGACGAAACCTTTTCTCCAGTGGCTATACTCAAATCCATTCGGATCCTTCTTGCCATTGCTGCCTTCCACGATTATGAGATCTGGCAGATGGACGTAAAGATGGCTTTTCTAAATGGAAATTTGGAAGAGTGCGTCTATATAGATCAGCCGGAGGGTTTCATTCAGAGTGGGAGCAGCGGTAAAGTGTGCAAGTTGCTTAAGTCCATTTATGGACTAAAGCAGGCATCGCGGAGTTGGAACATCTGCTTTGATGATACTGTCAAAGAATTCGACTTTATCAAAAATCCGGATGAACCATGCATTTACAGTAAGATTGTAAGGAGAACTGTGGTATTCCTCGTCTTGTACGTGGATGACATTCTCTTAATAGGAAATGACATTCCTATGCTACAGTCAGTCAAAGGATTCTTGTCACAGAGGTTCTCCATGAAGGACCTGGGCGATGCCAACTACATTCTGGGGATCCAGATCTAACGTGATAGATCTAAGAGGATGTTGGGAGTTTCGCAGTCTAGGTACATCGACACAATACTGAAACGATTCAGTATGGAAGATTCAAAGCGCGGTAATCTACCGGCTTGTCACGGAATCACCCTCTCCAAAGAGATGTCTCCCAAGACTGATTTGGAAAGGGCTCGCATGTCATCTATACCCTACGCATCTGCGGCAGGCTCTATAATGTATGCGATGCTGTGTACCGGACCAGATGTAGCATACGCATTGAGCGTTGTAAGCCGGTATCAATCGGACCCAGGGGAGAAGCACTGGATAGCAGTAAAGAACATTCTCAAGTACCTGAGAAGGACTAAGGAGATGTTCTTGGTGTATGGAGGAAAAGACCTCCAGATCGAGGCCTTTGCTGACTCCAGCTTCCAGAGTGACAAGGATGACTCCAAGTCCATGTCGGGTTATGTCTTTACCCTCAATGAAGGGGCGGTCTGTTGGAAGAGCTCCAAGCAGGAAACCGTTGCTGACTCGACGATGGAAGCGGAGTACATAGCTGCTTGCGATGCCGCAAAGGAAGCTGTCTGGATGAAAAAGTTTCTCATGGAGCTTCAGGTAGTTCCTACCATTGTTGATCCAATACCGCTGTATTGTGACAACAGCGGCGTTATAGCTTTAGCGAAGGAACCCAGGTCCCATCAGAAGTCCAGACACATTTTGAGGGTGTACCACCTGATCAGGGAGATCGTAGATCGCCGGGAGATCGAGGTGACGAAAGTAGATTCGGAGAATAACACTGAAGATCCATTCACGAAGGCCATACCCCAGACTCAGTTCGAGCGGCTGATCGAGATAATAGGTCTTCGATATGCCAGTACATGACCCTAGTGCAAGTGGGAGATTGTTAGTGTATATGCCCTAGAGGCCATTATTGTATCATACTAGTTTGTATATTACTTAATGGAAGCTTGGGATATTCACAGTTGTATTGACAGTCTTGCTCAAAATGGTAGTATGCTACTTGGTTTGTTTCTACTTCAATATGTGCATGTGTTTCTTTTAGCATATCACTTATACATATTAGTGGAGCCCTTAGGATATTTGCTTGATTACCTGCGTTGTGATGGCAGTCACACTAGTGGGGGCTGGGTAATCTACAAGCACATCCTTATACAGGTCTCTAGTCGTACGATTATAGAGACGGGGCATCGATACTCCGGAGTAGACTAGTGTATACGCTTCTCATCCCAGCAGGGGAGATGGTCTGTCCCACAAACATTAGTACGTCGTGTTAGAGATAGTATGCGGGTGCTCGTTAGGTTACGAGTACACTGGACAGGACTCATCGGGGACTGTTGGTTGGTATTATACCTATCGTCAGATAACAGTTCCCAGGTGACAGGAGTACAGCTTAGTCTGTCGACTTGACACTGCTATTTCGCCTCGAGTGTGTTCCCACTGCACTTTGATTACTACCTTACCACGGCTCAAAGGAGTCGTGCAAACAGGTAGTAGTTGGGTACAGTCCCGAAGCACTTGGAGGCAGTAGCGGTTAGACAGGATTTGTCTCTCCCGGTATTGGGGGTTGATATCGCGTTGTGTCTAAGAGAGCCATTACACAAAGTCCCTGGCCAGGGCAAGCGAGATTTACTGGTAGTGTTTCCAGTAGTTTCTCAGGGTGTTCTGGGATACACTCCGGCATGACTTGTACCGCTATTAAGGGTCTGATGTTTACCGCCCCCTGGGCCCGACATGCGATACTCTTAGACGAACAGACCGGACTCTACGGAGATTGTCACATTCAGGCTCAGTAGGAGTTCGGATGGGTTTACCTCATCGGCCTTCTTGTCGACATCTACCTGGGGACCGTTACGTACAGCTAGTGCCGCTTGCGGTCTGTGGTTAAACCCATTGCCAGTGTAGTGTCAAGTCTTTAGAGTGCCACACAGAGAGTTTCCCTGCACTGGGCAAAAGGTGTAGAGGCCGTATGGTTTTACGGTAGGGCTAAGATCACTTACGTGCACTTATGCGCGTATGATGTTCGGGCAGACAATACCAGTGGGCTTTGGTTTAAGCTGGATCCTAGTATTGTACAGATGGATCGGTTTTGTCTTCTGTGTATTCGTATTCTACGGAATACGGATGCGGGTGTGTATGCACGGTTGTGAGGAGCGAAGAAGAAGTTGCCTCATTAGGGTTTCGACCATTGACTTGGTCAAAACCATTATGAGGTGGGGAAAATATTTATTAATCTTTTTGATGATATTTGTGTTATGACTAATTTGTTTGACAATTTGACCTTGCTTGACCATTTGACCTAGTTGACTATTGTTAACTTAGATATTTTGAGGCACTAGATCCTTCTTATTGTTTTGGATTTATTTTGAGATGATAATGGTCAAATCAACTAGCCATCACACATTATCGTGATAAAAGATTAGTAAATATATTTTCTATGGATCATTATCTCTTTGGCTTTCTCTCTCATCCAAAAGAAAGCTCCCATGGTTCTTCTTCTTCCTCCTCTCTAGATTTTTCTATAGCTCTCATGTGTTGAGAAAAATACAAACTAAATAGACAAACAAATCCATCCTCTTCCTCTACATCACCTAGGACATCAAGAGTAGCAAACTTGTTACCCTAGTTACCTCGACTTGAAATGGAGCTCGGACTATAGACTCTCGGGTAGATCGTCTTCGACTCTAGGAGGCCGCGGAGGTGACCAAGATCTGGATCGATCCTCGGAGCTCACATGGACGAGGAGGACAGCGGAGAAAAGAACCGAAGGACCGTTTTCGTGAGGTATAATCTTTACAACACAGTAGATTAAACCTCTAGTAGTTCATTAGTAATGGTTTTGCAAAGATCCTTAAGCTTTAGTCTATGTTGCTATGTAAGAAAGTTTCGATTTTTACTTGTTCCGCCTCCTCGCTAGCTTGCGGGGTGAGCGACATAGACTTACATCAAGTACTCATCCTAAGGACTTTATCAACATGTAATAGAGAGACAATAAGTGTACATGTTAAGATAAAGTGCAACCAGATAGCATACTATCATGTCGAGCAAGAAAGTCCTCCCTATATTTGTCCAAGCATCCACTACAGTATACATCACATGTACAGTAATGGCCTCTAGGGCATACATATAACTAACAGTTTCCTATCAAGAGTACGTCATTCACGTAAAATACGAGGAAGACAATCTTACTCTCTACAACCTTCTTGTATATACAAGGTTCATCTACATTTTTGATGAAGTCAAACTCTTTGACTGCCACATAACAACAGACGTTTCAACTCTGTGATGCCTGCTTTAACCCGTAGTTTGATTTAAGCAGCTTGCACACCTATCTGCTGCTCCCATTGTCTACGAAGCCCTCTGGCTGTGTCATGTACACGCTCTCTTCTAAATCACCATTTAGAAAAGCGGTCTTGATGTCCATCTGCCAAATTTCGCAGTCATGGTATGCAGCGATGGCAAGTAGGATCCGGATGGACTTAAGCATAGCCACTGGAGAAAAAGTTTCATCATAATCGATATCAGGTCGTTGACGAAAACCTTTTGCTACAAGTCTAGCTTTGAAAGTCTCAACTTTTCCATCTACGCCAAGTTTCTTCTTAAAGATCCACTTGCCCCCGATGGGTTTTACCCCTTCAGGAGAAACTTCTAAAGTCCATACTTTGTTGGTGTACATGGATTCCATCTCAGATCGCATTGCATCCAGCCATTTCACAGAGTCCCTACTTGTGATGGCCTGCTCGAAACTAACAGGGTCATCATCTTTCATGATGTAATCCCCGTCCTACTGTCTACGAGAAAACCATAGTATCTCTCAGGTGGGTGAGGAACCCTACTAGATCTGCGGAGTGGCTGAGGTTCGTTAGAGACTATTGAATCCTCCGGTTCCACCAAATCATCAGTTGTAGTTTGTGTGGCTGGAACTTCTTCCAGTTCTACCTCATTACCACTAATTTCTTTTACAAGAAATTCATTTTCTAAAAAGGTGGTATGTTGAGAAATAAACACCTTTTGTTCCTCACTGTGGTAGAAAATATATCCATGTGTATTCTTTGGATATCCCACAAACTTACAAAGAACTGACCTTGCCTCGAGCATGTCCGGATTTTTCTTTTTGACATAGGCCGGACAACCCCACATCTTAATGAAATTAAGATATGGTCTCTTCCCCTCCCATATCTCATATGGAGTGGTAGGCACTGATTTGGTTGGAACCATGTTCAATAAGTCTGCAGCTGTCTCAGGTGCATAACCCCAAAAAGAAATAGGTATGTCACGTCCCGAAAGTACGGAATATGACCGGCACTTAAACTACGAACGTCTCAAGGCGTACGTATTCTAAGTAAGCCGAAAACCCAGAAATCCAAACCAAGAAAAGTAGTAGAGTGTAGGAAAACCAATTTAAATCAAGTAGTTTAAATAGCATAAGCTGAATTATGCGTTTTTAAAAACATCAAATATTTCCTGAAAATTTCGGCAGAGTCTCCTTTGTAAATACAGGCCCCCAAACGGGATACAGCATGAATAGTAAACGAAATCAATAAAAGGCATCCCCAAGCGGGAGCTAGCTCTTCGTCAAATGACGGCCACAACCACACAAACAATATAATATACAACGCCGAAAGGCGAGGATCACAACAGAAAAGGAAACTCAAAACAGCATGAAATTCGTATAAATACAACGCGCGACTCTAAGGTCGATAGAATAAACAACACTGGTCTCTATCTCTGAAATAATTACATGTTTGGTTGATGGAACTTCTAGATACAACAGAATAATAATATACAAGATATATAATGGGGGTACGATACAAGTAAACCCACCTACTAGCAAATCACCCGAAGGAAACTATGCCCACAAGCCGTAATGAAACCTGTACGGCAAACCTGCAAGAAACTGGGGCACAACGGGGGTGAGTTGCCAACTCGTGAATAGAAAAACATCTACGAATAGAAATCACGTGTATGACGCAATCCTAGGTCATACGATCAATATACATCCTTAAATATATAAATAACACGTAGCCTATAACAATGCTAGGGTAAATATCTAACCCGAGTGTAATCTCATGTGCCCGTGTCAGTGCCTCAAGTAGCAATATATCATATGAATGAGGTATGAATGCATGAAAACAGAATACATGTAAATGAAGAACCGTTTTCATAATTTAGTGAGATTTCCTTTGTATTTTTAAAATGAGGTATCATAATGAAATCAGCATAAAACAGTGCCTAGCATCGGCACAAAACGTAATCCCAATATCTCGATATCTCGGTATCACAGTCTCTGTACCTCAGTATCTCGAAATCTCAAAGTCTCAATCACAATATCTAGGGCGCCGTCAGTCCAGACCGGCCCCTACCATCCATCTCAAGACCACGACGGTATCCTCCGGATATCCGACGCGTCGGGTAAAATCACTGGTAGGTAGTGCTCCCCTGCCAGGCTCACATCGTCATCATCACGCGCTTCTTGCCCCGGGGTACCTTACCGGGTCCACCATGTACCCGAAACGGTTCATCCGCCTCCTCGAATCGGGTCTCAAAATCCATCAGCAAACTCATGGTGGACGACTCATACATCATGGGAAAACCACACTTTTTATTTTAAAGAGAGAAAGAAGCTTATATAAGTTTTGCGGTTTTCCCTCAAATCCAGAAAATCTCATAGAAATCCGAATCCAATCCTCAATAGCATGTAAACAGTGCATATCAGCATAAAAATCCATGAATGCGGCATAACAATGAATATTAACATGCATGAAGTAACAAGTAATATCTACAATGTCTAATCTAGCATATAAGGCGAGTACACTAATATCATGTCTAAATTATTAACTAACAACCTATGTCAATGCAATAGTATTTCTAAAGTGTACGTGGCATGGCAATTACCGATGAAGATATGTGTGAGCCGGCAAGTAAGTGTACGTGGTACATACGCATCATCGGTAATGGTGCTGGTGTCCTAACAATATGATATCAACATTGCAATAAGAAATTATAACATAAGTATGCGATGCGAAGCGAACCACAATAATAAGCGGTAGCTGAATACTAGACGCAACTGTAACTAACTTGCATTAATCTAATATAAGTCCTACAAATGGTGCCTTTTGAAATTACACGAATCATGGGGTTTTGAAAATAGGGGCTACGGTGTTTTTATGAAAAGATACGTCTTTTGAAATATCCGTGGGATCCCTTGGGCTGTCTTTTAAAATACCCACGATTCGTTAGCTTTTTGAAATAGGTAAGAATCGAATCTAATCTAACAACTAAACTAAACTAAAGGGCTAAGCTAACAAGCTGGACTGCAGGTAAGGAAACCGCCTAACATCTGAGTCGATACATATATATACCTATATATGTATAGTCGGTGATCCCGCCTCAATAATATCATATCCGATACCATATCTATAATCAGACATCCCAAGTCAAGAGTGCGGATCAATCATCAATATATAGCTCGTACGTAAATCCGTCGTACGGCATCCCAATCTGGGTACGGGTCAAAGTCACATCAATCACACTATTCATTTGGTATCTTCTTTATCAAGTATCATGATCCGGGATAATGACCTACGTCTAGTACAATATCGATACCAATTATGAATGCATGCATGTGTAAGAATCATTACGTCAAAAGACCCGCTAAAACATCATGTCGTATCTCAATACGAACCCAATCACATCACCGATCTCCTGGCCTCAAGCCCAATCTCATCGACTCATCTCAAATCCCAATTACTATCTTCAAATCCAGTATATAAACACATAGTCCCATACCCATGTGTAAATATACACATCAATATGTAATCCCATGTACGCACATATGAAAGAAGAATGTATGCAAGTATGGGTGTGTGTGTATGTGTGATGCAACCACTACTCTAGGGTTTCGCAACACTAAACCAATCCAATATACCAAATATCCATCTCTATCATCAATAATCTCAAACCATAAATAATCAATATCTGTGTGTATACGCATTTGTATACATCACCACGAACTGCGGGGATGCTATACGCCATCCACCCGACTTCTCCCCGTAGATATAAATCTACTCACCTTGTTATATGTGCCGGTGCCGATGTCGCCGTTTGCATCTCCAACGCCTCGACGTCACGTGAGTTCCTACAAGAATATCACATGCTAAAACTCATGAAAATCACATATGAAACCAAAATGGTGCACACTGCGCCCATAGGTAAAAACCTGTGACCTGGTGTGCAAAAACAGCCAATCACCACTGTCGTCGACGTCCGAACGCCACCCGACAGATACGAATCATCGAATATCAAAATCCATACGAAAACACGTCGTAAAACATATGCCAACTCATGAAAATGAACCCAGATTTTACCCTAACAGGAACCAGTCAAAACTAGACATGCCGGGGGTCAATTTTACATGAAAAAGGGGCTGTGCACGCAAAACGAGGCAATTTCACCCAGGTCTGGCCGCAAATTGCGGCCAGAATGAATAAAATTGCGGCCGGGACTTTGAGTTAGGGGCTCGGGTCTTGGTGGTAGCTTCCTAGGTGCCTGCACGACTCACTGTCAGCTCAATTTTATTTTTGGTGACCCCGGGTTGCTCCAGATTCCAAAACACCTTCACAGATCACACAAACCGACATGAAAAGTTCTGTAATTCCGTATTTTTGGGTTTCAGGTTGTGCTAGGCCAGTGTTTTAGTCAATATGGGGTCTAAGGTCACCATTAGGGTCCAATTGCACAGCCACACCTCAACTTAACCCTAACCCTCTCTAGTTTTGTCCAAAGTGTACAAAATTTCGACAAAACGACACTAAACTTTAAAAGAGGCTAAATCACTTGAAATGCTACAACAAATGTGAAGGAAATACCTCTATAGAGACTCATGAATCATCCAACAGCACCAAAACATCAACTTCCTTGGTCCATTGCGTAGATCTTGAGCTTGTGTGCATTTTTTGTGAAACCGATATGGGGTTTTGAGTTTGTTTCAATGGTGTTTTAGGGGATTTTGAAGGAGGAGGAAGAAGATGGAAGGGAGCAGCAGCAGCAGCTGCAATGGAGGAGGAAGAGAAGAGAATTGAGTGAAGGAATGAAGGGAAATGGCCAAGTCAACACCCTTACCTACTCTTTCTCATCCATACCTCAATATAATATCCTTTCTCTTTCTCTTTTTCTTTTCCTTTTCTTTAATTCCTTCTCACTCAAATAGTGAACCCAAAGTAATTGCCATGGTAAGAAAAATGTGACACAAGTCCAAAAAATGATATGTGCAAGTTTTGCACAAAAAGCCAAAAAATCCGATTAGCGATTTTTAATCGCGATTAGCACTAAATTAGCATATAAATGATCATAAAAACTTTAAAATGGCATAATTCCATAAAATACCCTATTTTAGAATTTTCCATAATTTTTCCAAAATTTTTCTCATTTATTGTAAATTTAATATTAAAATAATCAATAAAATAATATTAAATTATAAAAATTCCCAAAAATAATATTTTATTATTTTGAAATGTTACAATCTTCCCCCTTTAAAGAAATTCGGTCCCCGAATTTAAATTTAAACCCCCAATTTCTAAAACATTTCAATAAGAAATCCAAGTCGTCGGGGCTCCGAAATCATCGATACATAAACGCATCATAGCGCAATGCATGCGCAAGAGAAATGAGTAGATAACTCAAAAACAAAACCCCGTCAAGCATCCCGCAATCATCGGAGTTATGGTAAAGACACAATGCCAAATCCAATACGAATCCAATACGATATATATCAAAACTATACATGTAATTAGCTGAAGTAAATACATGTCAAATCTTTTTAAGTTGCTGTGCGATGCGCATAACACTGCACAGTGGCGGACGTCTATATCAGAAAATAGGCATATACTTATATATCTTTTGTTTAGTATGCACGATCCGCCGTTTTTGAAAACAATTTGGAAGGGTTCCCAGTTTTAAACGTTTTCGTGGCATATCAGACACGTATGTAAATAATGAGACTATAGCTTGCTTTTGGAAATCCCATTGAAATCTATCAATGAATGCAAAATATATCCAGGCACTGTCATCCGATCAGTCCTGCTCAGTACGAAAACCAATCGCAATATCATTAAAATGTACTGCTTCATAAGAAATCGGTCCCAAAAAGTGCATATGAAAACCCTGTGCGTCCGGTGCGCACGGAGATCAAAATCCATGAATGTGCACAAAAAAACAACATCAAGGTGCAACGGTTGTGCACACAACTTTGGTCATAAGCATCGTGTGTGCCTGACCGCAAAATCAGGTGCATCTTACATGCACGAAAATTCCGATTTAGTGCATCTGGTGTGCACCAAATCGCATCTCATAACAGGCGCCCAACATGCGCTAAAAATCCAAACCCGGTGCATCCATCATGCATGAAATCATGAAATCCAATATTGAGTGTCGAACACGCGCAAAATCCAATCAGGTGCACAAGGTGCACAAAACAAATATCGAGTATCACAATCGAAATCGAAGTCCAGTGCATCTAAGTGCACAAAAGGCGTATCACTGCACTGCAAGCATATATAAACTATACAGAGTGCAGGAACCAAATCGTGTGCGTGCATACGCACAAAATCAACTCAAATGTCTAAAACCGTAAAATCACAAGCATGTGAAACCAAAGCATGAAAACGATATCAAGTGCAACACTGTGCAAAGATCGTAAATCCTCAATCATCAAAATCAAATCATGCGAATAAATCACCCAAAACATCGAAATCAATAATGGCGGATTAGTACCGCTCAAGCGCATCCTCCAAGAATCTCGGGCCAACTGTCGCGGTCACTAGCGGGACGTCTCGTCGATGATCATGAACTCTGGCCTGCTGGTGTGCGTAACAATGACCACTCCTGGGTCAAGGTCTTCACCGTGAATTACCAATCTCTCGGTCCATCGGCTCATCGGCCCTGTCAGGTGTGCTAACGGGGATGATCCCGTTCTGGCACTTCTCTGGTCATCTCTCGGTCAATCATCGCGACCACTCGTCAAGCAGCATGTCACTGGCGTCGGCCTCTGGCTCTCTGAATGCACGTGACACATCTGATCCTGGGTGCAATATCATTGCAGCAGTGTCCTGGAAGGAATCCTGCTCACGGTCACTTCCAAGTCTCGTCTCTGCCTAACTTTCCGGAAGTCATCGTCATTCACTATATCTGTTTCTTGTTCCAGAGCAGCTGCCTACTCACCGCGACTCCTTCTGGAAGGTATATCCAAGTACAATGCCTCGGCATGCGTATCGCATCACTGATGTCGGCGGAGTAGAACGTCATCTTATCAAGATCTCGTACGAACCACTTACTCCACTTTTCTCTAAGGTCGACCGCTTCGGACTCGTCTCGTCGTGGCTGCATGGACTGAGCTCCAACGGCTATCCTCGTATCGGAAGTCTCCCAAGAAATGCATCTCACCACCTAGCATCCGAATTAAGTCGAGCCATCCAATCGAGTCGTCAAAACCTCATAATCCCCTAAGAGCTCAACATCTTGGGCACAGTTTAATAGTATCGAGTACATACCACAGCATCGGTGGTCCAGCCGTAGAAGGGCAAACCCAAGCCTCACTAATGGCGCCGTAGAACTGCCGCAAACCCTAAGGTTCAAAGGCTTTCACACGGTCATTAAGTCGAGTTAGGGTTTCATTCTTCTAGAGGGACCATAGAATTGCCTGCATGTCTTTCCGACTACTTTAAACTTGGAATAATAGGTTTCTGACATTCGATCGTCTCTGTCGACTCCTAACGTCTCCGCGTGAAGTCGTCTCTAGCTGGAATCAATCTATCTGATGACCTCGCATCGGGGTAGGCGAACGATCCACATGTCCTAGTCATTCATCCTCGATGACTAGCGACCTTCTATCATCTCTTAGTACAACTTATACTGCAATAGCTCCAACATCTGGGGCGATATCTCGTCGTTCGCAGCAATAACTGGCTCGCTCGTCTGCACGCTGAACATTGCCTCGATCATCATGAATAAGCAACACACGAACGGTCATCAAAATCTGGCTGGCCTTTATCATTGGCTCAATCCTCTGGTGCTAATCTGCACGTCCGAGAATTCTCATACAGCGATCCATCCAACGCTCATGGCGCAAAAACACAATCCAAAAGACACATCTCTACAATCGTGTGTCACCCGAATCACGCCATGGTCAGTCCTCGTTCGTAACGAGCTCATGCTGACCGCAACTCTAGCCGTAGCTCTCCTTGCCCGTAATCGTGGTAGCAAAACCAAAACTGGTACCGATGAAGCTAGATCAGGAAGGAATATGATACTGAGCAAAGAAATGTACATCCTAAGGCTCCTTAAGTGGAGTGGCGTGTCGTAAATATGCCGCGGAACATACCAACGGTACGTCACTCTACTTTAGTCACCTATTCCATCAACCAAGGGTCATCCTACGCTACGAAGGTAAAACCTAACGCTCTGATACCAACTTTGTCACGTCCCGAAAGTACGGAATATGACCGGCACTTAAACTACGAACGTCTCAAGGCGTACGTATTCTAAGTAAGCCGAAAACCCAGAAATCCAAACCAAGAAAAGTAGTAGAGTGTAGGAAAACCAATTTAAATCAAGTAGTTTAAATAGCATAAGCTAAATTATGCGTTTTTAAAAACATCAAATATTTCCTGAAAATTTCGGCAGAGTCTCCTTTGTAAATACAGGCCCCCAAACGGGATACAGCATGAATAGTAAACGAAATCAATAAAAGGCATCCCCAAGCGGGAGCTAGCTCTTCGTCAAACGACGGCCACAACCACACAAACAATATAATATACAACGCCGAAAGGCGAGGATCACAACAGAAAAGGAAACTCAAAACAGCATGAAATTCGTATAAATACAACGCGCGACTCTAAGGTTGATAGAATAAACAACACTGGTCTCTATCTCTGAAATAATTACATGTTTGGTTGATGGAACTTCTAGATACAACAGAATAATAATATACAAGATATATAATGGGGGTACGATACAAGTAAACCCACCTACTAGCAAATCACCCGAAGGAAACTATGCCCACAAGCCGTAATGAAACCTGTATGGCAAACCTGCAAGAAACTGGGGCACAACGGGGGTGAGTTGCCAACTCGTGAATAGAAAAACATCTACGAATAGAAATCACATGTATGACGCAATCCTAGGTCATACGATCAATATACATCCTTAAATATATAAATAACACGTAGCCTATAACAATGCTAGGGTAAATATCTAACCCGAGTGTAATCTCATGTGCCCGTGTCAGTGCCTCAAGTAGCAATATATCATATGAATAAGGTATGAATGCATGAAAACAGAATACATGTAAATGAAGAACCGTTTTCATAATTTAGTGAGATTTCCTTTGTATTTTTAAAATGAGGTATCATAATGAAATCAGCATAAAACAGTGCCTAGCATCGGCACAAAACGTAATCCCAATATCTTGATATCTCGGTATCACAGTCTCTGTACCTCAGTATCTCGAAATCTCAAAGTCTCAATCACAATATCTAGGGCGCCGTCAGTCCAGACCGGCCCCTACCATCCATCTCAAGACCACGACGGTATCCTCCGGATATCCGACGCGTCGGGTAAAATCACCGGTAGGTAGTGTAAGTCCATATTGCGACCCCCGGTGCTTACGGGGAGGCGGAAACGGTATAAAATCAAAATTTTAACGCAAGAGGCAACATGGACTAAACTATGGTCGGGATCGTTGTCTAAACTAAACTAGCAAATACGCTAAAAGGAGTTAGCTACTCGGATGAGGGTTATACCTAAACTTGAACTCCTTCTTCTTGAAATCTTGTAGAGGTTGATGGTTCTCTTTTGTCGCCTTCTTCCGTCGAAGATGGATCCACCTCGAGGGTTCGACCTTGGGCTCTTTCTCGGACTTGGAGTGAACTAGAATCTCCGGCTTGCTAATCCTTTGATCCTAGAGTGAGTAGAGAGTAACTAGGGTTTGCTTTTCTTTTTAAAGAGAAGGATTCTCAACTCATGAGAGGGTTTCTCTTTGCTAGAGGAAGAAGAAGATGAAGAGAGGAGAGAGAATGAGAATGATAGAATGAGCTATATTTTTTCTTTCTTGCAACCATAATGCAAAAGAAAAGAATTATCTAATAATAATAATTGAAAATGAGAATAGTTGATGGCAATTTGGAATGACCACAACCATGCTTCATTTAAAAATGTAAGCATAAATCAAGGAAGACTTTTGAAGCATGATGGTGGTCAACTTTCAACCATGGTCAACAAGTCAACCATGGTCAACAAGTCAACAAAATCAACCATAACAAAATTCTCATTTAATTACTATTATAAATAGATAATCCATAAATCCATTAGGGTTTGGAAAAAGATAACTGTCAACTGTGCATACGCACCCGTTCCGAAACCCTAATGAAATACCTCATCCTCCGCCTCAAGCAACTGTGCATACACACCTGCATTCTCGTTCCGAGGAACAAGAATACCAAGATATAAAAGCAACCCCAAATATATATACCAGTATCTGGCTCAAACCAGAGCCTGCCAGTATAATCCGTCCGGACTCCAAACGTGCACAAGTGCGCGGATGAGAACGAACCCTGTCGCAAAACCATGCGACCTCTACTCTGTTTTGCCCAGAGGCGAATACCCTCTGTGTGGGACTCTAAAGACTCGACACTACGCTGGCAGTGGGTTTAACCACAGACCGCAAGCGGCACTAGCTGTGCATAACGGTCCCCAGGTAGATGTCGACAAGAAGGCTGACGAGGTGAAACCCCATCTGAACTCCTACTGAGTCAGAATGTGACAGTCTCCGTACAGTCCGGTCTGTTCGTCTGATACATCGCATGGCGGGCCTAGGGGGTGGTAAACGTCAGTCCCCCAATAGCGGTACAAGTCGTGCCGGAGCGAAGCCCAAAACACCCTGAGATAACACTGGAAACCTACCAGTATATCTCGTTTGCCCTGGCCAGGGACTACTCGTGTAATGGCTCTCCTAGACACAGCGCGATGTCAACCCCAATACCGGGAGAGACGAATCCTGTCTAACCGTCACTGCCTCCGAGTGCTTCGGGACTGCACCCAACTACCACCCGTTTGCACGACTCCTTTGAGCCGTGGTAGGGTAGTGATCAAAGTGCAGTGGGAACACACTTGAGGCGAAGTGCCAGTGTCAAGTCAGCGGACTAAGCTGTACTCATGTCACCTGGGAACTGATAACTGACGATAGGTATAATACCAACCTGTCAGTTCCCGACGAGTCCTGTCCAGTGTACTCGTAACCCAACGAGCACCCGTATACTATCTCCAGTACGACGTACTGATGGCTGTGGGACAGACCATCTCCCACACTGGGATGAGAAGCGCATACGCTAGTCTACTCCGGAGTATCGATGCCCTGTCTCGATAGTCCTGCGACTAGGGACCTGTATAAGGATGTGCCTATAGATTACCCAGCCCCCACTAGTGTGACTGCCATCACAACGCTGGTAATCAAGCAAAGATCCTAAGGGCTCCACTAATGCGTATAAGTGATATACTGAAATAAACACAAGTACACATTGAAGTAGAAACAAACCAAGTAGCATACTACTATTTTGAGCAAGATTGTATACACAAGGTGAATATCCCAAGCATCCATTAAGTAATATACAAACTAGTATGATACAGTAATGGCCTCTAGGGCATATACACTAACAATCTCCCACTTGCACTAAGGCCATGTACTGGCGTATCGAAGACCTATCATCTCGATCAGCCGCTCGAACTGAGTCTGGGGTAGGGCCTTGGTGAATGGATCTGCAGTGTTCTCTTCTGAAGCAACCCTCCGAACCTCGATCTCCTTGCGATCCACGATCTCCCTGATCAGGTGATACCGCCTCAAGATGTGCCTGGATCTCTGATGGGACCTGGGTTCCTTCGCTAAAGCTATAGCCCCGTTGTTGTCGCAATACAGAGGTATTGGGTCAACAATGGACGGAACCACCTGAAGTTCTTTCAAGAACTTCCTTATCCAGACAGCTTCTTTTGCGGCATCAGATGCAGCGATGTATTCCGCTTCCATCGTCGAGTCTGCAACGGTTTCCTGTTTGGAACTCTTCCAACACACCGCCCCTCCATTGAGGGTGAAGACAAAACCCGACATGGACTTGGAATCATCCTTGTCACTCTGGAAGCTGGAGTCAGCAAAGGCCTCGATCTGGAGGTCTTTTCCGCCATACACCAAGAACATCTCCTTAGTCCTCCTCAGGTACTTGAGAATGTTCTTTACTGCTATCCAGTGTTTCTCCCCAGGGTTAGACTGATACCGGCTTACCACACTCAGTGCATAAGCTACATCCGGTCTGGTACACAACATCACATACATTATAGAGCCTACCGCAGAAGCGTAGGGTATAATAGACATGCGATCCCTCTCCAAATCAGTCTTGGGAGACATCTCTTTAGAGAGGGTGATCCCGTGACAAGCCGGTAGGTTACCGCGCTTGGAATCTTCCATACTGAATCTTTTCACTATGGTGTCGATGTACCTGGACTGAGAAAGTCCCAATATCCTCTTGGATCTATCACGATGGATCCGGATCCCCAGGATGTATGAGGCATCACCCAGGTCTTTCATGGAGAACCTTTGTGACAAGAACCCCTTGACAGATTGTAGCATAGGAATGTCATTTCCTATCAAGAGAATGTCATCCACGTATAAAACGAGGAATACTACAGTTCTCGCTACAAATCTACTATAGATGCATGGTTCATCTGGATTTTTGATAAAGCCAAATTCTTTGACTGTCTCATCAAAGCAGATGTTCCAACTCCGCGATGCCTGCTTTAGTCCATAGATGGACTTAAGCAACTTGCACACCTTTCCGCTGCTCCCACTCTGAATGAAACCCTCTGGCTGATCCATATAGACACACTCCTCTAAATTTCCATTTAGAAAAGCTGTCTTTACGTCCATTTGCCAGATCTCATAATCGTGGAAGGCAGCAATGGCAAGAAGGATCCGAATGGATTTCAGCATGGCTACTGGAGAAAAGGTTTCGTCGTAGTCCAAGCCAGGTCTTTGACGAAAACCCTTTGCTACCAGCCTAGCTTTATAGGTCTCAACCTGTCCATCTACACCAATCTTCCTTTTGAAGATCCACTTGCATCCTACGGGTTTTACCCCGTCTGGAGCAATGTCCAACGTCCATACCTTGTTGGTGTACATGGACTCCATTTCGGTCCGCATTGCATCCAGCCATTTCACTGAGTCAACGCTCTGAACGGCCTGCTGGAAGCTAGTAGGCTCATCATAATCTATGATGCAATCCTCTCTATCCCCGTCTATGAGAAAACCGCAGTATCTCTCGGGCGGATGAGACTGCCTACTACTCCTGCGGAGCGGCGTAGGAATGTTCTGTTCTGTTGAACCCTCTGGTTCCACTAAGCTTTCAGTAACAGTCTGTGGTTCTGGAATTTCTTCCAGTTCTATTGTGTTCCCACTTATCTGGGTTTCCAAAAACTCAGTTTCCAAGAAGCGGGCATGCTGAGAAACAAAAACCTTTTGTTCCTCAGCGGAATAGAAAAGATACCCCCTGGAGTTCCTTGGGTATCCCACAAACTTACATTGTACTGAACGTGCCTCAAGCTTGTCCGCATGCTGCTTTTTTACAAAAGCTGGACATCCCCATACCTTGAGATAATTAAGACAGGGTTTCTTCCCAGTCCACATCTCATATGGGGTGGTGGGCACAGTCTTGGTAGGAGCCTTGTTCAAGAGATACGCAGCTGCTTCTAGTGCATATCCCCAGAATGATCGCGGTAACTCAGCGTTACTCATCATGGACCGCACCATATCCAATAGGGTGCGGTTCCGTCTCTCCGATACACCGTTATGTTGCGGGGTGTATGGAGGAGTAAGCTGAGAGAGAATTCCGTTCTCTTTTAAATAGTCCAGGAACTCGGCACTTAAGTATTCTCCACCTCGATCCGATCTTAGAATCTTAATACTTTTGCCGGTCTGTTTCTCTACTTCATTCTTATACTCCTGGAATTTTCCAAAGGCCTCGGACTTATGTTTCATTAAGAAGACATAACCGTACCTTGAGAAGTCATCCGTAAAAGTAATGAAGTAAGAATGTCCGCTTCGGGCATGTGTAGACATTGGACCGCACACGTCACTGTGTACGAGTCCCAAGAGCTCGCTCGCTCTTACTCCATGTCCAGTAAACGGAGTCTTTGTCATCTTTCCTTTGAGACAAGATTGACAAGTGGCATATGATTGATATTCGAACGCATTCAAATATCCTTCTGTATGCAACTTAGTCAACCTTCTCTCATTGATGTGACCCAATCTACAATGCCATAAGAAAGTCTGATTTATTTCTGGAGACTTTCTTTTGTGCGTATTCTGGACATTGAAAATCTGTGGTTGGTTTAACACGTATATACCATTACTCAATGTACCTGACCCAATCAATACTTGATTAAGGTGAATGTTTACAACATTACTTACAAACGCAAATTCATAACCTTCTTTAGAAACTAAAGATACAGAAATGATATTACAAGTTGCGTTGGGTACAAAAAAGCAATTACGCAAAACCAAAACATGTCCATCTGACATTCCCAGGTGATAGTCCCCCACGGCTTTAGCATCCATGCTAGCTCCGTTCGCAACTCTGAGGGTCATGTCACCTGCCTTCAAATCCCTACGGTTTCTCAA
Source organism: Agapanthus africanus (assembly GCA_030015575.1). Taxonomy (NCBI): domain Eukaryota; kingdom Viridiplantae; phylum Streptophyta; class Magnoliopsida; order Asparagales; family Amaryllidaceae; genus Agapanthus; species Agapanthus africanus. The sequence continues at coordinate 166,160,399 of CM057349.1, forward strand.
CGCCTGCAAAGAATTACAGATATGAGATCCTGATCCGGTATCCAATACCCAGGAAGTAGAGTTTATTGAAAGACAGTTTTCAATAACATACACACCTGAAGCTGAAGCTGCAACCTGCTTCAATTCCTGTGTTCTGGCCTTCCAGGCCCTGCAATCATTCTTCCAGTGTCCTTTCTTATGACAAAAGAAGCATTCTTCCTTATCCACAAGCTTCCCCGCTATCTTTGTTGCTTTACCTTTTCCCTTCGTATCCACTTTACTAACACCGCCCCTTGGTTTGGCGGGGGCCTTCTTCTTCTTTCCCTTGGCTTTCGCCTTGGACCTAGAAGAAGATGATCCTCCTACAAACAAAGTGGATGTATCCCTACTTTTCTGTAGGGTGCCCTCTGCGCTCCTCAGCATGTTGAGGAGCTCTGATAGTTCAACCTCTTTTTCTTGTAGGTTGAAGTTCAGTATAAACTGGGCGTAAGTGGAAGGAAGGGACTGGAGAACTATATCCGTATATAGCTCACTCTCCAATGTGATCCCTAGGTCAGCGAGCTCCTCAATGTAGCCGATCATCTTTAGCACGTGCTCGGCTACTGATGATCCGACGGCCATCTTTGTCGAAAACAACTTTTTCGACGCTTCGTATCTTGCGATACGTGATTGCTCTCCATACAGTTCTTTTGTATGGAGCAATATGGACTCCATGTCCATATTCTCATGCCTCCTCTGATGTTCGTTGTCCATCGAGGCAAGCAGGAGGCACTTGGCCTTCGCGCTATCAATCTCCCAAGTCTTGCGGATTTCCTTATCCGCGATGCTGGAAGTTGGACCAGGGACAGGGGGAGCTTTGGTGGTAAGAAGATACCCCAGCTTGTCATAAGTGATTGCTATCTTGACATTCCTGAGCCAATCTTTGTAGTTTGGCCCTGTCAGTTTGTTTTTATCTAGGAGTAACTTAAGTCCAGTCATGTTGATTGGTCGCTGCAATTAGGAGAGAGAAGAAGAAACACTCAGCATGATGCTCTTGCAAGTTTAGAGTGGTTTTTAGTTTGTCTAAACAGGATGGCTCCCACTGTTTCTCGAATCCCTCCTCAAACCATAAAGGAAGAATTAGTCAGGATCAATCCCACCGTACAATACTTGCTTAACCGTTCAGCCAGGCCGGTGTCGGTACTTCGAGGGAGGTTTTCCAACGCTTTCGCGAAGTTCCTTAATTAAATAACCTCTTTTCCCTGGGGGCGTAACCCCGCTAACACCTTTCTAGGCACCTACTAGGTTTATAGCATTGATCGTTAAGTGAGAAATTTCCCGAGGAGTAGCATATACTCACAGTAGGATCGGGATCCAAATATCATCGCGTGACGAAACTGAAGGAATCCTACCAGAATCGCCACACTCCAAATGGTATGCAAATCTAGCAAGTTTCAGTACTTATGAAACTCCCGATGTGGATTTTTGCCCCATGCTCTTATGACCTTGACGAAGGTCAACAAATCATAAGTCACATGTCAAGTTCTGCCCGTCATTATCCAGGTTAATTTGAATCCACCCGTATATACCCTTGACGAAGGTCAACAAGGTAATGCGAGTGTCCCAAACCAACGCATCTATCTATGCTACATATGAACACCCAATAGCTACCAATCACTATGCCTTGACGAAGGTCAACAAACACAGCTTGAATACTATTGAATATTCATACGAAACGACGGAGGGCTACGAATGGTTTTGGCAAAACCGTGAACGTAGTGAACTTGATTTGGTCGATGGAACGAGATAGCTTTTAAAAGGAGTGGCTCAAGCTCCGCATTTAAAAGTTGTTTTTGAAAAGAACCGAGTGGTTTTTCGAAAGTGTTCCAACGACTTTAACTTGGTTTATTATCTTGCATTAGTTCTTTTAATGCGTGATATTCTTGCATTAGTACTTTTAATGCGTCCCATCATTTAATCCTACCATTGCAGAAAACAACCAAAATATGACGTACGCTTATGCCATTCGCATTCGCCACGGGGCCCCGTCATTACCCGTTAGGTTACTTAACTAACGACAGAGCGGGGGCTGGGCTAGCGCGTCTGTAAAACATAAGCAACGCCTAAATAGAAAGCAATGATAGACATTTCAGATCACAGATAAATACATTGGATATACTAGCAATCTGTAATTTGTACGAGCCTGTAACAAAAAACAGATAACACGGTCGCGGTGAATAGCCAAAACCCCACCCAAGACCCCTACGGGTGCGGCAAACTACCCGCCAAGTCCTCGGTAGTTTGTGCACCCCTCCATGGGTCTATCCTAGGAGCAAAAACAGTAAAAAGAATTATACAATGACGGCTACAACCCCGACCCGGTTGTGCGGCCAAACAAATAATATAATTACATCAATTTACATTTACAATGAATTGCAAGAAAAGAAAACTCTCGTCTCACAACCCCCGGCTATTCACCCGCGACAATCCAACATATTTATATACACATTCCAGCACATTACAGATCATGTATAACCCCGACTAATCGTCTTATAGCGATTAGCCGACGTTCAATACATGCAAACATCACAGATATAACCAACATAGCCAAAGTGCAGTGAAGTTCGGAAAAAAAATACGGAATTATAGGACCCCAAAAGTGAGTTTCAGTTCTGGAAAATCTGGGTACATATAATATATCTTAAAAATCCCAAAACCAACACAGAAGAACACTGCACGAAAAACTATGCAAAGATGACACCAACTTGCGGCGGTTCCGCGGCCAGATGAGTAGCTCAGGCCGCGGAAGGGCGGCGGTTTTGATGAAACATGCTATCGTTTTTCTTGTGTGTTCTTAGAAAACCCTGAGACAATTTTACAAGTATAAAGTTTTTTATTTTGAGCAGAAAAAATTTCAACAGAAAGTTAGGGTTTTGATTTTCCGGTTTTGCGATTTTTCGGTTCCGAACTTCGTTACACTTCACTACCAAGCTAGTTTAAGTTTAGTTAGGCTCTGATACCACTGTAAGTCCATATTGCGACCCCCGGTGCTTACGGGGAGGCGGAAACGGTATAAAATCAAAATTTTAACGCAAGAGGCAACATGGACTAAACTATGGTCGGGATCGTTGTCTAAACTAAACTAGCAAATACGCTAAAAGGAGTTAGCTACTCGGATGAGGGTTATACCTAAACTTGAACTCCTTCTTCTTGAAATCTTGTAGAGGTTGATGGTTCTCTTTTGTCGCCTTCTTCCGTCGAAGATGGATCCACCTCGAGGGTTCGACCTTGGGCTCTTTCTCGGACTTGGAGTGAACTAGAATCTCCGGCTTGCTAATCCTTTGATCCTAGAGTGAGTAGAGAGTAACTAGGGTTTGCTTTTCTTTTTAAAGAGAAGGATTCTCAACTCATGAGAGGGTTTCTCTTTGCTAGAGGAAGAAGAAGATGAAGAGAGGAGAGAGAATGAGAATGATAGAATGAGCTATATTTTTTCTTTCTTGCAACCATAATGCAAAAGAAAAGAATTATCTAATAATAATAATTGAAAATGAGAATAGTTGATGGCAATTTGGAATGACCACAACCATGCTTCATTTAAAAATGTAAGCATAAATCAAGGAAGACTTTTGAAGCATGATGGTGGTCAACTTTCAACCATGGTCAACAAGTCAACCATGGTCAACAAGTCAACAAAATCAACCATAACAAAATTCTCATTTAATTACTATTATAAATAGATAATCCATAAATCCATTAGGGTTTGGAAAAAGATAACTGTCAACTGTGCATACGCACCCGTTCCGAAACCCTAATGAAATACCTCATCCTCCGCCTCAAGCAACTGTGCATACACACCTGCATTCTCGTTCCGAGGAACAAGAATACCAAGATATAAAAGCAACCCCAAATATATATACCAGTATCTGGCTCAAACCAGAGCCTGCCAGTATAATCCGTCCGGACTCCAAACGTGCACAAGTGCGCGGATGAGAACGAACCCTGTCGCAAAACCATGCGACCTCTACTCTGTTTTGCCCAGAGGCGAATACCCTCTGTGTGGGACTCTAAAGACTCGACACTACGCTGGCAGTGGGTTTAACCACAGACCGCAAGCGGCACTAGCTGTGCATAACGGTCCCCAGGTAGATGTCGACAAGAAGGCTGACGAGGTGAAACCCCATCTGAACTCCTACTGAGTCAGAATGTGACAGTCTCCGTACAGTCCGGTCTGTTCGTCTGATACATCGCATGGCGGGCCTAGGGGGTGGTAAACGTCAGTCCCCCAATAGCGGTACAAGTCGTGCCGGAGCGAAGCCCAAAACACCCTGAGATAACACTGGAAACCTACCAGTATATCTCGTTTGCCCTGGCCAGGGACTACTCGTGTAATGGCTCTCCTAGACACAGCGCGATGTCAACCCCAATACCGGGAGAGACGAATCCTGTCTAACCGTCACTGCCTCCGAGTGCTTCGGGACTGCACCCAACTACCACCCGTTTGCACGACTCCTTTGAGCCGTGGTAGGGTAGTGATCAAAGTGCAGTGGGAACACACTTGAGGCGAAGTGCCAGTGTCAAGTCAGCGGACTAAGCTGTACTCATGTCACCTGGGAACTGATAACTGACGATAGGTATAATACCAACCTGTCAGTTCCCGACGAGTCCTGTCCAGTGTACTCGTAACCCAACGAGCACCCGTATACTATCTCCAGTACGACGTACTGATGGCTGTGGGACAGACCATCTCCCACACTGGGATGAGAAGCGCATACGCTAGTCTACTCCGGAGTATCGATGCCCTGTCTCGATAGTCCTGCGACTAGGGACCTGTATAAGGATGTGCCTATAGATTACCCAGCCCCCACTAGTGTGACTGCCATCACAACGCTGGTAATCAAGCAAAGATCCTAAGGGCTCCACTAATGCGTATAAGTGATATACTGAAATAAACACAAGTACACATTGAAGTAGAAACAAACCAAGTAGCATACTACTATTTTGAGCAAGATTGTATACACAAGGTGAATATCCCAAGCATCCATTAAGTAATATACAAACTAGTATGATACAGTAATGGCCTCTAGGGCATATACACTAACAGGTAGTGCTCCCCTGCCAGGCTCACATCGTCATCATCACGTGCTTCTTGCCCCGGGGTACCTTACCGGGTCCACCATGTACCCGAAACGGTTCATCCGCCTCCTCGAATCGGGTCTCAAAATCCATCAGCAAACTCATGGTGGACGACTCATACATCATGGGAAAACCACACTTTTTATTTTAAAGAGAGAAAGAAGCTTATATAAGTTTTGCGGTTTTCCCTCAAATCCAGAAAATCTCATAGAAATCCGAATCCAATCCTCAATAGCATGTAAACAGTGCATATCGGCATAAAAATCCATGAATGCGGCATAACAATGAATATTAACATGCATGAAGTAACAAGTAATATCTACAATGTGTAATCTAGCATATAAGGCGAGTACACTAATATCATGTCTAAATTATTAACTAACAACCTATGTCAATGCAATAGTATTTCTAAAGTGTACGTGGCATGGTAATTACCGATGAAGATGTTTGTGAGCCGGCAAGTAAGTGTACGTGGTACATACGCATCATCGGTAATGGTGCTGGTGTCCTAACAATATGATATCAACATTGCAATAAGAAATTATAACATAAGTATGCGATGCGAAGCGAACCACAATAATAAGCGGTAGCTGAATACTAGACGCAACTGTAACTAACTTGCATTAATCTAATATAAGTCCTACAAATGGTGCCTTTTGAAATTACACGAATCATGGGGTTTTGAAAATAGGGGCTACGGTGTTTTTATGAAAAGATATGTCTTTTGAAATATCCATGGGATCCCTTGGGCTGTCTTTTAAAATACCCACGATTCGTTAGCTTTTTGAAATAGGTAAGAATCGAATCTAATCTAACAACTAAACTAAACTAAAGGGCTAAGCTAACAAGCTGGACTGCAGGTAAGGAAACCGCCTAACATCTGAGTCGATACATATATATACCTATATATGTATAGTCGGTGATCCCGCCTCAATAATATCATATCCGATACCATATCTATAATCAGACATCCCAAGTCAAGAGTGCGGATCAATCATCAATATATAGCTCGTACGTAAATCCGTCGTACGGCATCCCAATCTGGGTACGGGTCAAAGTCACATCAATCACACTATTCATTTGGTATCTTCTTTATCAAGTATCATGATCCGGGATAATGACCTACGTCTAGTACAATATCGATACCAATTATGAATGCATGCATGTGTAAGAATCATTACGTCAAAAGACCCGCTAAAACATCATGTCGTATCTCAATACGAACCCAATCACATCACCGATCTCCTGGCCTCAAGTCCAATCTCATCGACTCATCTCAAATCCCAATTACTATCTTCAAATCCAGTATATAAACACATAGTCTCATACCCATGTGTAAATATACACATCAATATGTAATCCCATGTACGCACATATGAAGGAAGAATGTATGCAAGTATGGGTGTGTGTGTATGTGTGATGCAACCACTACTCTAGGATTTTGCAACACTAAACCAATCCAATATACCAAATATCCATCTCTATCATCAATAATCTCAAACCATAAATAATCAATATCTGTGTGTATACGCATTTGTATACATCACCACGAACTGCGGGGGTGCTATACGCCATCCACCCGACTTCTCCCCGTAGATATAAATCTACTCACCTTGTTATATGTGCCGGTGCCGATGTCGCCGTTTGCATCTCTAACGCCTCGACGTCACGTGAGTTCCTACAAGAATATCACATGCTAAAACTCATGAAAATCACATATGAAACCAAAATGGTGCACACTGCGCCCATAGGTAAAAACCTGTGACCTGGTGTGCAAAAACAGCCAATCACCACTGTCGTCGACGTCCGAACGCCACCCGACAGATACGAATCATCGAATATCAAAATCCATACGAAAACACGTCGTAAAACATACGCCAACTCATGAAAATGAACCCAGATTTTACCCTAACAGGAACCAGTCAAAACTAGACATGCCGGGGGTCAATTTTACATGAAAAAGGGGCTGTGCACGCAAAACGAGGCAATTTCACCCAGGTCTGGCCGCAAATTGCGGCCAGAATGAATAAAATTGCGGCCGGGACTTTGAGTTAGGGGCTCGGGTCTTGGTGGTAGCTTCCTAGGTGCCTGCACGACTCACTGTCAGTTCAATTTTATTTTTGGTGACCCCGGGTTGCTCCAGATTCCAAAACACCTTCACAGATCACACAAACCGACATGAAAAGTTCTGTAATTCCATATTTTTGGGTTTCAGGTTGTGCTAGGCCAGTGTTTTGGTCAATATGGGGTCTAAGGTCACCATTAGGGTCCAATTGCACAGCCACACCTCAACTTAACCCTAACCCTCTCTAGTTTTGTCCAAAGTGCACAAAATTTCGACAAAACGACACTAAACTTTAAAAGAGGCTAAATCACTTGAAATGCTACAACAAATGTGAAGGAAATACCTCTATAGAGACTCATGAATCATCCAACAGCACCAAAACATCAACTTCCTTGGTCCATTGCGTAGATCTTGAGCTTGTGTGCATTTTTTGTGAAACCGATATGGGGTTTTGAGTTTGTTTCAATGGTGTTTTGGGGGATTTTGAAGGAGGAGGAAGAAGATGGAAGGGAGCAGCAGCAGCAGCTGCAATGGAGGAGGAAGAGAAGAGAATTGAGTGAAGGAATGAAGGGAAATGGCCAAGTCAACACCCTTACCTACTCTTTCTCACCCATACCTCAATATAATATCCTTTCTCTTTCTCTTTTTCTTTTCCTTTTCTTTAATTCCTTCTCACTCAAATAGTGAACCCAAAGTAATTGCCATGGTAAGAAAAATGTGACACAAGTCCAAAAAATGATATGTGCAAGTTTTGCACAAAAAGCCAAAAAATCCGATTAGCGATTTTTAATCGCGATTAGCACTAAATTAGCATATAAATGATCATAAAAGCTTTAAAATGGCATAATTCCATAAAATACCCTATTTTAGAATTTTCCAAAAATTTTCCAAAATTTTTCTCATTTATTGTAAATTTAATATTAAAATAATCAATAAAATAATATTAAATTATAAAAATTCCCAAAAATAATATTTTATTATTTTGAAATGTTACAAGGTAATTCAGCAGTACTCGTCATAGAGCGCAACATATCTAATAGGGTGTGGTTTCTCCGCTCCGATACACCGTTGTGCTGTGGTGAATACGGAGGAGTGAACTGAGAGAGAATCCCATTCTCTTTTAAATAGTCACGGAATTTCGTGCTCAAGTATTCTCCTTCCCGATCAGATCGAAGGATTTAATACTTTTACCCGTTTGGTTCTCTACTTCGCACTTATATTCTTTGAATTTCTCAAAAGTTTCAGACTTGTGTTTCAACAAGAACACATGTCCGAATCTTGAGAGATCATCGATGAATGTAATAAATTATGAGGAACCATTCTTGACATGTGTAGAAATAGGACCGCATATATCACTATGTATCAGTCCTAAGAGTTCAGTAGCTCTTTCTCCTTGTCCAGTAAACGGAGTTTTGGTCATTTTGCCTTTGAGACATGACTGGCAAGTTTCATGTAACTTTTTAAAAATCGTTTAGGTTAATTGTTCGATAATTAGTAATACAACACGTGTTTTCCGTAAAATCTACTTATAATTATTTTTCCACATAAATACAATTATATCTATTTTAATTATGTAATTGCTTATGTTTGGGTGTTTTATTAGTTACTTATTTAAATGCTAGTTTACTTAATTATTTTCCTTAATTATTTATTTTAAATAAAAAAATTTAATCAGGCACTTACACACTAAATTAGTGTTAATTATAAATTAGCATGTGTTAATACATGTTTATGCACCATGACACTACTACACATAAAATATAACATGTTGTTTTTAAAAGAAAAATATTGGCAAAAATGGTTCTAGATTATTCTAAGAAAAGGCTTGAAAATAGAAAATAAGAAATAAAAATAAAATGACAAATGAGGAGATATTGATGTATGGAGCATTTATGAGGTATGGTGAGTTTTGACTTGAGCTCACACATTTTCCCCTTCCCTCTTTGTCACGACCCGAAAAGTACGGAGCGTGACTGGCACTTAAATTACGAAACGTCTTGAGGCGTACGTAATCTAAGTAAACCAAAACCCAGAATTCAAAACCAATAAGAGCAGTATAGTGAAGGAAAACCAAAAATATAGAAAGCGATTTTCAAATAAATAAGTCGCATCAAGCTTTTTAAAAGCAACATCCATTTTTCGAAAAATTTGGCAGAGTCTCCTTTGTAAAAACTGACCCCAAACGGGTACAAACGAAGATATATATATAACATGCAATAAGGCATCCCCAAGCGGGAGCTAGCTCTTCGCCAAAAAGCGGATTCACAATCCCACGCAATATATATAATAGTTGTGCAGAATAAGTAAATAAAAGCACAAATAAAGTAAAACATCATGTCGGCTCAAGTGAGCTCGACCCAGAGAAATAACATATAAATACACAAATCTCACCGTCTCGTCTCTAGGTCACAAATACAACAGTACAACTGGTAGATAAGGTAGCTACAGTAGATGGAGTACGCTAGATACAATAATGATACAAGTGGTAACAGAATAACCCCGCAACCCACCTACGAACAAGCTGCGAGTCCAAGCAAAAGGATGCAAAAGAGGAGGTGAACCCGCCGCTACTGTGCTGACGGGTCAGACCTGCAAAACACTGTGGCACAACGGGGGTGAGTTACCAACTCGTGAGTAAAAGTAACATCTAATAAGGCTATCGTAAGTATGTACACAATGATGTCACAACTTACATATACTAACATGATGCGATATAATAACATGTATGCAATATGAATGCAATAAATAACATGGGAAATCTGTAGTTTTATCTTATTAAACATCAGCATTTTTAATTTTAGTTTTGTCAATGAAATCAATATAAATCTGTGTCAGTATCGACACCAAATATGAATATCTCATTATTCCGGGTTCCGGCAATCCGGACTGACCCATATATAAAAATCTCAGGCTCCGGCAATCCGGACTGGCCTATATATCAAAACTCAAGACTACGTCGGTATCCTCCGGATATCCGCCGCGTCACAAATAACCGGTCGGTAGTGCTCCCCTGCCAGGCTCAACGCCATCATCTGCGACCATCTTGCCCCGGGGTACCGCACCAGGTCCACCATGAGCCCACAAACGGTTCCTCCTCCTCCTCAAGTCGGGTGTATGATACTGCTCAGACACCGAGAAATCTCATGGTGGATGATAGATGCATCATATCCCGAGAAAACCACAACTTACATTTTTAAAATGATAATATGTTTTTCAAATCCTTGCGGTTTCTCAAATCCATAAATGTCATAAATACCGAAATCCTTAATAGAATTATGATACATGAATGTCTATGATATTAGCAATATGCAATGAAATGCGGAAACTAGAAAGCTATGCATGAACAATGATGCAATAAAGTATGTGCATGTGACTAGCAATCCTACATATCCATATTGATGAATTAACTATATCAATTGCAGGTTTATTAAACATAATGGCGCAAGTGATAAGATTTGGATTTAACTAGTTAAGTGTTCGTGGCATTGCAATTACCAAGACGTGTGTGTCCCCATGAATAGTGTCCGTGCAGCATAAACCAATGGTAATAGTGCGAGTGTCCTATGAGGTACTAGCACAGTATATATACATATGACAAATGATGCAATGCAACGGGATAATGAATTAGGAACTACGCATATAATTATAGTTTTAAACTACATTCTAACTATCGGGCGTCAAGCGCCATCCAAACGATTTCCCCCGTAGATGTGTACATCTACTTATCGGAACGCCTCCGCTAGTCTGATCCGATCACCGTCTTTCCTTTCCGCGCCGCGTCCGATATCTCTGCGACCGATCTTAGAATTTATACAAAACAACACACGTAAGGTTAAAATCCTGCAAAATCGCGATATCAAGACTACACGAGAAACTAGCGTCGCAAGCTAACGCGTGTGCAAACGTGACACCAAAACGTGTGTGCAAGCGCCTGGAACCACCCTGACACGCTGCGATACACAGCAAACACCAGACCCAAACTCAAAACGTACGTGTCGCGCAAGTTTAAAAGAATTGAAAATAAGGTTTTTGATTCCAGATTTTGACTCGAGTGGAAATAGGAAAAGTTGCATATACCAAACACCTTAAATATGTAGCAGACTCCGCTAGCCCAAACCCCGACACCCAACTCACCCCTCTGGCCGCAATTTGCGGCCAGAACTAATTTTTCTGTGGCCTGGGATGGGAAGTGGGGTCTCGTGCTTTGTGTGTGTGTTCCTAGCTTAGTAACTAAGTCCTAGTATATTGCAACTTTTTCCTGAAGCACTCGGTTTAAAAGCAGATCACAAAACTACCCAAAATCTTAACTAAAACGTTTAATTAACACTAATTTAAAACAATATGGTATTTTAGTGTAAACTGAAGCAAAGACTTGGGTTAAACAACACTAATAGCACTTAATTAAGTTAATCAAGCCAAAACAACCCTAACATAACCTAATCTTCACTTAAACCACCTAACTAGCACTAAAACCTACATAAACACTAAATTAAGCTAAGAAAACTACAAGTTTAACAAAGAGGTGATCAAGATGGGCTTAATACCTCACAAAGGCCAAGTGGTGGCACAAACTTGCTGGCCTTGCCTCCTAGAGCTCAGAGTAGGCTCAAAAACCAACAAAGGAGTGAAAAATGTGAGGTTGGTGTGATGGTATATGGGTTTTAATGAAGATTGAGGTTAGAAATGATGAGAAGAAGAAGAGAATGAGGGGGAGGCTGCTGAGCTGCTGCTGCTAAGAATAGGGGGGAGAGAGAGAGAGAGAGCGCCCCAAAGTCAAGCCCCCATGCTCATTAAATGCACCATGCCTCTCATTTCTTTTCTTTTTCTTAAATTTATTTATTGTTTTGGAATTTATAAAGAAGGAAAAGATAATTAAAGGGGAAAATAAAAGGGAACATGTCATATTGCTAACCTAAGGTAAAATTGTGTTGCGCATGCTAACTAAAATTTGCTTAGGAAAATATAATTAAGAAAATTTGCTAACTAAGTGAACACTAAACTAATTAATAATTAATAAAACACTATTATATAAATATTTTCATATATTCACAATTAAAATTTGATTTATTCCAGTTTATGTGGAAAATGATTGTTAACGGGATTTTATGAAAAACACGCATTATAGCTAATTAACGCGAAATTAACCTAAACGAATTTCAAAGCGTTAAAATCTTCCCCCCTTAAAGAAATTTGGTCCCCGAATTTAAAAATCTAGCTACGCGTACCTTCAAAGAGATGGGGATATTTCTTCCTCATCTCGTCCTCGGTCTCCCAGGTGACCTCCTCGCTACTCGGGCCACACCAAAGGACCTTCACGGACGGTATAACCTTTGATCTCAATTTCTTCACCTGCCGATCCAGGATGACCACCGGCTGCTCTGCAAAAGAAAGGTCGCGCTCCAGCTAGATCGTCGGGTGCTGAATTGCATGAGACGGGTCATGGAGATACTTGCAGAGCATCGAAACGTGAAATACGGGGTGAACGTCAGGAAAATTGGGCGGAAGAGCTAACCGATATGCAACTACACTAATACGCTCGAGGATCTCAAAGGGGCCCACATATCTGGGACTAAGTTTCCCCTTTTTCCCAAATCTCATCACACCCTTCATTGTGGAGACCCTCAAGAAAACATGATCGCCAACAGAAAACTCAAGTCTGCGCCGACGATGGTCCGCATAAGATCTCTTCCTGCTCTGGGCTGCTCTCATCCTATCATGAATCAACTGGATCTTTGCGGTCTTCTCCTCAACAATCTGCGGCCCCAAAATACTGCTCTCGCTAAGCTCTGTCTAACAGACGGACGATCTGCATCTCCTCCCATATAGAGCCTCGAATGGTGCCATCTGAATGGTCTCCTGGAAGCTGTTGTTGTAGGAGAACTCTACTAAGGGCAAATGGTGATCCCAGCTACCACCGAAATCTAAAACGCATGCTCGGAGCATGTCCTCAAGAGTCTGAATAGTCCACTCTGACTAGCCGTCGGTCTACGGATGAAATGCTATGCTGAAACTCAAGCGGGTGCCCAAAGCCTCCTGAAGTCTCTGCCATAGTTGGCTGGTAAACTAGGTGCCTCGGTCGGACAAAATACATATCGGGATGCCATGCAACCGTACGATCCCGTCGATGTAAATCTGGGCATACTGAGCAAATTCGAAAGCGGTCTTCAATGGCAGAAAGTGAGCCGCTTTCGTCAATCGATCCACGATCACCCAAATGGAGTCATACCCTCGACTGGTCCTGGGTAGACCTATGATGAAGTCCATAGAAATCTGTTCCCATTTCCACTCCGGAATGGGCAAAGGCTGCAACACTCCCACTGGCCTCTAGTGCTCGGCCTTGACTTGCTGACAAGTCAGGCATCTCGACACAAAGTCTGTGGCGTCCCTCTTCATCCCGTCCCACCAGTAAACATCTCTCAGATCACGGTACATCTTGGTGGAACCTGGATGAACATTGTACACCGATCGATGTGCCTCCTTAAGAATCTCATGCCTCAGTCCCTCAACATCTGGTATGCAAAGTCTAGTCCTAAATCGTAGTATCCCCTGATCATCGATCATGAACTCGGAAAATCTGCCCTGTCCAATCTGTGCCATGATCTCTGAACAACGGTCATCACTTTACTGTGCCTCATGTATACGGTCAAGCAACTGTGGACATGCGCGAATATGCGTAAGCTGTCCCCCGATCGAAGTAAACTCGAACTGCACTCGGCTATCGCATAAAATCTGCCAATCTGCCGACGACTGCCTCTGCACTGCGCTCAAACAAGATAGACTACCCCCAGGACTCCTACTCAAACCATCCGCCACTACATTCGCTTTGCCCGGGTGATAAAGGATCTCGCAATCGTAGTCCTTCACTAACTCTATCCAATGGCGCTGTCTAAGATTTAGGTCTCGCTGCTGAAATATATACTTTAAGCTCTTGTGGTCAGTGAATATATGGCATGACTCGCCGTATAGGTAATGTCGCCAGATCTTGAGTGCAAAGACCACTGCAGCTATCTCCAAATCATGAGTGGGCTAGTTCTGCTCATGCTTCTTCAGCTACCGAGAAGCATACGCGATAACCCTACCGTGCTGCATCAATACACAGCCTAGCCCCACTTGAGAAGCATCGCAATAAACCACAAATCCGCCTGATCCCCAAGGCAAAGATAATAACGGCGCCGTAGTCAAACGAGTCTGCAACTGCTGAAAGCTATGCTTGCACGCCTCTGTCCAAACAAAAGGAACTCCCTTCCGGGTCACCCCGATCAACGGTGCAGCAATACGGGAGAAGTCATGTACAAATCGTCGGTAGTAGCCGGCCAGTCCTAGGAAGCTGCGGATCTCTGTAACTAATGCTTGTCTGGGCCAATGCTGAACGGCCTCGATCTTCTTCGGGTCCACACGTATACCGTCACGCGTAACCACGTGACCCAAGAAATCAACGCTGTCAAGCCAGAATGAGCACTTGGAGAATATCACAAACAACTGGTGCTCTCTCAAGGTCTGCAATGTGATCCGCAAGTGCTGCTCGTGTTCCTCTCGGATCCGGGAATACGCTAAGATGTCGTTGTAAGTCTACGTTACCTACCCCGGTACTTACGGGGAGGCGGAATAGGTAAAAAACAAATTTTAACACAAGGTAACATAGACTAAAACTTGAGGATCTTTGTCAAACCATTTCTAACAAACAACTAGAGGTTCTATCTACTATGCTTAGGAGATTATACCTCATGCAACAAGTCCTTCGGGTCTTCCCTCCGCTGTCCTCCTCGTCCATGCAAGCTCCGAGGATCGATCCGGATCTTAGTCACCTTCGCGGCCTCCTAGAATCGAAGACGATCCACCCGAGAGTCTGTAGTCCGAGCTCCACCTCAAGCCGAGGTAACTAGGGCAACAGGTTTGCTATTCTTAATGCCCTAGGTGGTGTAGAAGAAGAAGATGGATTTGTTTGTGTAACATTTCAAAAAAAATAGAATATTATTTTTGGGAATTTTCATAATTTAATATTAATCTTTAATGAATATTTTACTAGTCGGTATAATTAAATACCGATAAATGGTGAAAAATTCTGGAGAAAATTAAAGAAATTCTAAAATAGCTTGTTTTGTGGAAATATGCCATTTTACAGTTTTTATGATGGATTACATGTTATTTTGGTGTTAATCGCGATTAAAAATCGCTAAGTGGATTTTTTTGGCTTTTTGTGCAAAAATGTGCACATGACATTTTCTACACTTGTTACACTTGTTTCATGTTTTGGACTCATGGTGGCCTAGGGTTGGACCATACTTAGGTGACCATGGTGGCTTAAACCTTTTGGTTATGTTAATTAGCTTAATTTAGGGTTAGCTTGTTAAGGGTGATTGGAATGAAAATTGACCTTGTGTAGGGGAGAGAGAGAGAGAGAGAGGTGGCTAGAGTGTGCATGATCCCTCTCAACCTTCATTATCCCTTGTGCTCTTGCATACTACCTCTCACTCCCACACATTACACCAACCCCTAAGACCTTTCAGCCCCCAATAACTGACTTCAGCCACAAAACAGCCTCTAAATCAGCAGCTGAAACAAAGCTTCAGCCAACCCTACACCAGCCCCTAACACTTCAGCCAACACCTACACACCCTACATCAGCTAAGGCAGCAGCTGCAGCTGCTAAACCACCCAATACAACAACAGTATCATCATTTGAAACAAGCCCATAGCATCAGCTCCTTAACCCAACAGCAGTAGCTACATCAGCAGCAACACCATCATTTGCATCAGCCCAATTTCTGCTAGAATTCAGCCACAATATCAGCACTAGCTGCTGCTACAGCCACCCTAACTCCATACAAACAACTACTTCAGCTGCAACAGCCACACAAACACCACATCAACCCCAATCCATCAGCTGCAGCCACCCTAGCACCTTAGCCCACACCTACCCTCTCACATCAGCACACTTCAGCCCTCCATCAACACTTTTTAGCCACATCTGCTGCAATAGCAGCTGATGTAACAGCTTCAGCCCCCCTTTTCATCACTTCAGCCCCCTTTATCACCACATTAGCCCCATATCAACTCATCCTTATGCTGGAACCATACATCAGCAGCAGCCCTTCAATACAACACTAATAAAACAGTCTCAGCACTTTATCAGCCACCAATATTCCAGCAGAACTGCATCAGCAGCAGCCCCCTTCAACAACATCAACACAACCTTAAATATTTCCACTTCACCACAAACCAACACCCCCACAACAACAACAACATATACCACAACTGAGCCACCAACACTTTAGCTGCTGCCACACACACAGAAATGTGAAACAAAAGAGAAATGGCAAGCAGCAGCAGCAACCTGACCAGCAACTGCAACAAAGGAAACCCAGCCACCAGGAGCAGATCAGCTGGAGAAAACAGCACCCCACCAGCAACCACACACTCCTCTCCTTCTTGATCTTCTCTTCTCCTTCATTCTAGGATTCTTTTGGAGGTATAATCTCACAACCTGCCTAGTTCTGGTTTTATAGCTGATAGTTTACTATTATCTGTGATTGGTGCTAGTTTAGGCAAACTTGAGTGAGACTTGACCAAGTGTTGGTTCTGATGATTAGCGTAACCTTATTAGGTGAATTTGAGACCATGGTGACCAAGAAACCCCAGATTTCTAGTTAGAATACCAGATTTGCTATACTTGGCATATTTAGCGTTTTCGTCGACTTATAGACCTTTCTGAGACCTGCTTTCACCCGGGACCTCCTAGAGTAAAATTGACTTGGCAGTGAGCTGTGCAGGCACCCTGGAACCACTACCCAAAGCCCTAGCACCCATCTCAAAACCCCGGCCGCAGATTTAATCCCCCTGGCCGCAATTTGCGGCCAGAGCAAGGTAAAATCACCTCATTTTGCGTGCACAGCCCTATTTCATGTAAATTTGACCCCCTGTATGTTTAGTTTTGACTGATTCCAGTTTGGATAGAATCTGGGTTGTTTTTCATGAGTTGGTGTATGATTTACGACCTGTTTTCCGTATGGATTTTTGGTATTCGATGATTCGTTTCTGTCGGGTGGCGTTTGGACGTCAACGACAGCGGATATTGGCTGTGTCCGCACGCGAGACTATAGGTTTTTACTTATAGGCGTAGCGTGCACCATTTTGGTTTCCGACATGGTTTTCATGTGTTTTAGCGTGTGATATTCTTGTAGGTACTCATGGGACGACGGAGCGCTGGAGATGCAAATGGAGACATCGACACCGGCACGCTTAAAGAAATGTGAGTAGATTTATATCTACGGGGAGAAGTCGGGTGGATGGCGTATAGCACCCCCGCAGTCCGAGGTGATGTATACGGATGTGTATACACACCTACAAATATTATATGTTATTCGGGAAATTATTGATGTTTAGAATGGATAATTGGTGGACTTGGATAATTTAGGTTACGAAACCCTAGGTAGTGGGTGCACTACACATACATACACACATATACATGCTTGCATACATCCTTATTTCATATGTGGTTATGGGATTCTCTATAGATATATGGTTACATGGGTTTTGGGATTATGTGTTCATTGCGGATTTGAGGATGATACTTGGGATTGATGTGAGTCGATGGGTTTGATATGAGATTATGATGTCGGTGATATGATAAAATTCATAATTGAGATACATCTTGATGCTTTAGCGGATTTTGGGGATGTTGATGCCATAGGAATGGTGACACATATATTAAGTGATCGACATGTGATTAGGTTATGAGATATGATATAATGTGATATGACAGGATATTGTGATAGGCCGCCTTGGGCGATGTATACTCTTTGTGATGATATATGATGATAATATTGATTTATACTAGACTGTCGATCAGTAGTCAGAACTTTATTATAGTGTTGATGTTAGCGTAGTACTAGTTGTAGGTTAGTACCCAGATTGTGATATTTGATAAAGAGAATACTTGATGAATGATATGACGAATGTGATATTGACCCGTACCCAGATTGGGGATGCCGTACGACGGATTTACGTACGAGCTATAAATTGATGTTTGATCCGCACTCTTGTTTTAGGAATAATTGATTATAGAGATATGTTATCGGGTATGATAGTATCGAGGCGGGATCACCGACTATATGTATATGTATTTAAATGTATCGACTCAGAGGTTAGGTGGTTTCCCTTACCTACTGTTAGCTTTAGCTCAGCCTTGTAGTGGTGTAGCTATTTGACTTTTATGACCTTAGATGCAGTTTAGCGATCATGGGGTTCAGTATTTTAGCTCCCGCATATTATCATTGTTGCTCTGCATCGCATACTGTTGTGATTCATATTTTATTATTGATATCCTGCTGTTAGGACACCAGCACCATTACCGATGATGCATATGTACCACGTATACTTATTTGCCGGCTCACACACATCTTCATCGGTAATTGCCATGTCACGAACACTTAGAAAATATTATTGCTTGATTTAGCTTGTTAGCTAGTAGTGACATGATATTAGTATGCTTACCTTATATGCCAGCTTGACATTGTAGCTATTGCTTGTCACATCATGCATACTGTTGTTCATTATATGCCGCATTCATGGATTCTCATGCTTATATTCATGATTTTACATGCTGATGATTTGGATTCGGATTTCCATGATGTTTCCTGGATTTGGAGGGAAAACCGCAAAACATATATAACTGCTTTCACTCTTCTTTTATAAAAATGCGGTTTTTCCATGATGTATAAGTCGTCCACCATGAGTTTTGCTGATGGATTTCGAGACCCGATTCGAGGAGACGGATGAACCGTTTCGGGTACATGGTGGGCCCGGTGCGGTACCCCGGGGCAAGAAGATCGCAGGAGATGGCGTTGAGCCTGGCAGGGGAGCACGAACGACCGGTGATATTACCCGACACGTCGGATATCCGGAAGATACCGTCGTAGTCATGAGATGGATGGTAGGGGCCGATCTGGACTGACGACGCCCTGGATATTATGATTGAGACATTGAGATTTGAGATACTGAGGTACAGAGATTGTGATATAGAGATATCGAGATATTGAGATTTATGTTTTGTGCCGATGCTAGGCACTGTTTTATGCTGATTTCCTTATGATACCTCATTTTAAAAATACAGAAATCTAACAAAGTTACAAAAGCAGTTTTCTTCAGCACATGCATTCTGTTTCATGCATTCATACATCATTCATATGATATATTGCCATCTGATGCACTGACACAGGCACATGGGTTTACACTTGGGTTAGATATTTGTACTAGCCATGGTTAGAGATTGCTGGTTATATATTTGAGGATTATATATTTTGATCGTATGACCTAGGATTGCGTCATACATGCGATTTTCTGTTCGTAGATCTTTTTCTACTCACGAGTTGGCAACTCACCCCCGTTGTGCCCCAGTTTCTTGCAGGTGTTGCCGTACGGATTTCATTACGGCTTTGCGGGCACTGTACCTTTCGGGTGGCTTGCTAGTAGGTGGGTTTATTGTATCTTACCCATCATTATACCTTGTATATTATATTCAGTTGTATCTAGAAGTTCCATCAACCAAACATGTACTTATTTGAGATAGAGACCAGTGATGTTTATTCTTTTGACCTTAGAGTCGCGTGTTTCATTTCTGTGGATTTCTTGTTGTTGGAGTTTCCTTTCTGTTGTGATCCTCGCCTTTAGGCGTTGTATATTATGTTGCATACTGGTTGTTGATATGGTTCTTCCTATACTCTACTACTTTTCTTGGTTTGGATTTCCGGGTTCGGCTTACTTAGAGTACGTACGCCTCGAGACGTTCGTAGTCTAAGTGTCGGTCATGTTCCGTACTTTCGAGTCGTGACAGTTTGTCTATTTAGATCCTTATTTTCTCAACACATGAGAGCTAAAGGATTTTGTAGTGAGGAGGAAGATGAAGCAACCATGGGTGCTCTCTTTTGGATGAGAGAGAATGAGCAAGAGATAATTATGCATAAGAAAAATAATTACTAATCTCTTATCATGATAAAGTGTGATGGCTACTTGATTTGACCCTTATCATCTCAAATTAAATCCAAAGCCAATGAAGAGTCTAGAGCTCACAAGAAAGATCCAAGTCAACAATGGTCAACTATGTCAAATTGTCAACATGGTCAAATGGTCAAAACAATTAGTCATAACACAATTATCATTAAAAAGATTAGTAAATATTTTCCTCACCTTACAATGGTTTTGACCGAATCAACGGTCAGAACCCCAATGAGGCACCTCCTTCTTCGCTCCTCACAACCGTGCATACACACCCGCATCTGTATTCCGTAGAATGCGAATGCACAAAAGACAAAACTAATCCATCTATACAATACTAGGATCCGGCTTAAACCAAAGCCTACTAGTATCGTCTGCCCGAACATCATACGCGCACAAGTGCACGTAAGTGATCGTAGCCTTGCCGTAAAACCATACGGCCTCTACACCTTTTGCCCAGTGCAGGAAAACTCTCTGTGTGGGACTCTAAAGACTCGACACTATGCTGGCAGTGGGTTTAACCACAGACCGCAAGCGGCACTAGCTGTACGTAACAGTCCCCCGGCAGATGTCGATAAGAAGGCCGATGAGGTAAACCCATCCGAACTCCTACTGAGCCTGAATGTGACAATCTCCATACAGTCCGGTCTGTTCGTCTAAGAGTATCGCATGTCGGGCCTAGGGGGCGGTAAACGTCAGACCCCTAATAGCGGTACAAGTCATGCCGGAGTGTAGCCCAGAACACCCTGAGAAACTACTGGAAACAGTACCAGTAATTCTCGCTTGCCCTGGCCAGGGACTTTGTGTAATGGCTCTCCTAGACACAGCGCGATATCAACCCCCAATACCGGGAGAGACGAATCTGATCTAACCGCTACTGCCTCCAAGTGCTTCGAGACTGCACCCAACTACTACCTGTTTGCACGACTCCTTTGAGCCGTGGTAGGGTAGTAATCAAAGTACAGTGGGAACACACTCGAGGCGAAGTAGCAGTGTCAAGTCGACGGACTAAGCTGTACTCCTGTCACCTGGGAACTGTTATCCGACGATAGGTATAGTACCAACTAACAGTTCCCGACGAGTCCTGTCCAGTGTACTCGTAACCTAACGAGCACCCGCATACTATCTCCAGTACGACGTACTAATGGCTGTGGGACAGACCATCTCCCCTGCTGGGATGAGAAGCGCATACGCTAGTCTACTATGGAGTATCGATGCCCCATCTCGATAATCCTACGACTAGAGACCTGTATAAGGATGTGCTTGTAGATTACCCAGCCTCCACTAGTGTGACTGCCATCACAACGCTGGTAATCAAGCAAAGATCCTAAGGGCTCCACTAATATGTATAAACGATATGCTAAAAGAAACACATGCATATATTTAAGCAGAAACAAACCAAGTAGCATACTACCATTTTGAGCAAGATTGTCTATACAACTATGAATATACCAAGCTTCCATTAAGTAATATACAAACTAGTATGATACAGTAATGGCCTCTAGGGCATATACACTAACAATCTCCCACTTGCACTAGGGCCATGTACTGGCGTATCGAAGACCTATCATCTCGATCAGCCGCTCGAATTGAGTCTGGGGTATGGCCTTCGTGAATGGATCTGCAGTGTTATTCTCTGAATCTACTCTCTTCACCTCGATCTCCCGGCGATCTATGATCTCTCTGATCAGGTGGTACCGCCTCAAAATGTGTCTAGACTTCTGATGGAACCTGGGTTCCTTCGCTAAAGCTATAGCGCCGTTGTTGTCACAATACAGCGATATTGGATCAACAATGGTAGGAACCACCTGAAGCTCCGTGAGGAACTTCTTCATCCAGACAGCTTCCTTTGCGGCATCGCAAGCAGCTATGTACTCCGCTTCCATAGTTGAGTCAGCAACGGTTTCCTGCTTGGAGCTCTTCCAGCAAACCGCCCCTGCATTGAGGTTAAAGACATAACCCGACATGGACTTGGAGTCATCCTTGTCACTCTGAAAGCTGGAGTCAGTAAAGACCTCGATGTGGAGGTCTTTCCCGCCATACACCAAGAACATCTCCTTAGTCCTTCTCAGGTACTTGAGAATCTTCTTTACTGCTATCCAGTGTTTCTCCCCTGGGTCCGACTGATACCGGCTTACAATGCTTAATGCGTATGCTACATTTGGTCTGGTACACAGCATCGCATACATTATAGAGCCTACCGCAGATGCGTAGGGTATAGATAACATGCGAGCCCTTTCCAAATCAGTCTTGGGAGACATATCTTTAGAGAGGGTGATTCCGTGACAAGCCGGCAAATTACCGTGCTTTGAATCTTCCATACTGAATCGTTTCAGTATGGTGCCGATGTTCCTAGACTGCGAAAGTCCCAACATCCTCTTAGATCTATCACGATAGATCTGGATCCCCAGAATGTAGTTGGCATCGCCCAGGTCCTTCATGGAGAACCTCTGTGACAAGAATCCTTTGACTGACTGTAGCATAGGAATGTCATTTCCTATTAGGAGAATGCCATCCACGTACAAGACGAGGAATACCACAGTTCTCCCTACAATCTTACTGTAAATGCATGGTTCATCCGGATTTTTGATAAAGTCGAATTTTTTGACAGTATTATCAAAGCAGATGTTCCAACTCCGTGATGCCTGCTTCAGTCCATAAATGGACTTAAGTAACTTGCACACTTTACCGTTGCTCCCACTCTGAATGAAGCCCTCTGGCTGACCTATATAGACGCACTCTTCCAAATTTCCATTTAGAAAAGCCGTCTTTACGTCAAACTGCCAGATCTCATAATCATGGAAGGCAGTAATGGCATGAAGGATCCGAATGGATTTGAGCATAGCCACTGGAGAAAAGGTTTCGTCATAGTCCAAACCAGGTCTTTGACGAAAACCCTTTGCAACAAGTCTAGCTTTATAGGTTTCAACCTGCCCATCTACACCAATCTTCTTTCTGAAGATCCATTTGCAGCCTACGGGTTTTACCCCTTCTGGAGCAATGTCCAAAGTCCAAACTTTGTTGGTGTACATGGACTCCATCTCGGTCCGCATTGCATCCAGCCATTTTACTGAGTCACCGCTCTGAATGGCTTGCTGGAAGCTAGTAGGCTCATCATTTTCAATGTCGCAATCCTCTCGATCCCCGTCTATAAGAAAACCGTAGTATCTCTCGGGCGGATGAGAGTGCCTACTACTCCTGCGGAGTGGCGCTGGGATGTCCGGTTCTCCTGAAACCTCTGGTTCTACCAAGCTTTAAGTAATAGCTTGTGCTTCTGGAATTTCTTCCAGTTCTATTGCGCTCCCACTTGTTTCATTTTCTAAAAACTGATGTTCCAGAAAGTGGGCATGATGAGAAACAAAAACCTTTTGTTCCTCTGCGTAATAGAAAAGATACCCCTGAAGTTCTTTGGGTATCCCACAAACTTACACAGTACTGAGCGTGCCTCAAGTTTGTCCGCATGCTGCTTTTTAACAAAAGCTGGACATCCCCATATCTTCAGATATTGAAGATAGGGTTTCTTCCCACACCACATCTGATATGGTGTGGTAAGCACGGTCTTGGAAGGAACCTTGTTCAAAAGATATGCAGCTGATTCTAGTGCATAACCCCAGAAAGATCGCGGTAACTCAGCCTTAATCATCATGGAACGAACCATATACAATAGGGTTTGATTCCGCCTTTCAGAACACCGTTGTGTTGTGGAGTGTATGGAGGAGTAAGCTGAGAGAGAATTCCATTCTCTTTTAAGTAGTCCAGAAACTCGGCACTTAAGTATTCACGACCTCGATCAGATCTCAGTGTCTTGATACTTTTGCCTGTTTGTTTTTCTACTTCATTCTTATATTCCTGGAATTTTTCAAAGGCCTCAGATTTATGCTTCATCAAGAAGACATGTCCATACCTGGAGAAATCATCCGTAAAAGTAATGAAGTATGAATAACCACTTCACGCATGTGTAGACATTGGACCACTCACGTCACTGTGTATGAGTTCCAAGAGCTCGCTAGCTTTTACTCCGTGTCCAGTGAACGGAGTTTTTGTCATCTTTCCCATGAGACAAGATTCACAAGTAGCATAAGACTGATACTCGAACGGATTCAAGTATCCCTCTTTATGTAACTTTGTTAACCGTGTCTCATTAATGTGACCAAGTCTACAATGCCATAAGAAAGCCTGATTTGTTTCTGAAGACTTTCTTTTAAGTGTGTTCTGGACAATGAAAACCTGAGCTTGATTCAATACGTATATTCTGTTTTCTAATGTACCTGACCCAATCAGAACTTGATTTAGGTGGATGTAGACCACATCGCTTACAAAAGTAAAATCATATCCTTCCTTAGAAAGTAAGGATACAGATATGATATTACAAGCCATACTAGGTACATACAAACAGTTACGCAGAATCAATATCTGCCCACTTGTCAATCCAAGGTGAATTCCCCTACGGATTCAACGTCCACGCTCATTCCGTTGGCAACCCTGAGAGTTATATCACTTATCCTGATAATTCTACGGTTTCTCAAAGCCTGTAATGAATTACAGATGTGAGATCCTAATCTGGTATCCAATACCCAGGAAGTAGAGTTAATTGACATACAGTTTTCTATTACAAACACACCCGAAGCCGAAGCCACAACATGCTACGAATCTTAGCTACTGGCTTTGCTAGCCCTGCAATCCTTCTGCCAATGTCCTTTCCCGTAACAATAGGAACGTCCCTTCTTTACTACATCCAGTCCCGAAACTTTTGCCCTTCCCTTTCCTTCTTCTTCCCTGGTTTCCTTCAGGGTATAAGTAGAGGGCAGAGACTGTAGAATCAAGTCAGTATTTGACCCGTTCTTCAATGTGGTCTTCAGGTCCATAAGCTCATCAAAATAGCTAGTCTCTGTAAGGACGTTGTCCCCTACAGATGACCCGACAGCCAACCTCGCTTGAAGCAATTCGTTCGAGGTCTCATATCTTGCGATACGAGATTACTCTCCATATAAATCTTTGTTATGGAGGAAGATAGAAACTAAGTCCATCTTCTCGTGCTGCCTCTGGTATGCACCATCAACTGAGGCCAACACGAGGCACTTGGCATTCGCACAGTCTTTTTCCGATGTCTTACGGATATCAATATCCGTGACAGGGGAACTGGTCCTGAGAAGGCAGGGGTTTGATTAGTTAGGAGGTGTCCCAGCTTGTCATGGGTAATGGACATCTGGACAGGCCTTTGCCAGTCATAACAGTCAGATTCAGTCATTTTATTATCTAGATGTAACCTATGTCTGGTCACTGGGTCGCTGCAATTAAGAGAGAGAGAAGAAAACACTTAGCATGATGCTCTTGCAAGTTTAGATTGGTTTTTAGTTTATCTAAACAGGATGGCTCCCACTGTTTCTCGAATCCTTCCTCAAACCATAAAAGAAGAATTGGTCGGGATTGATCTCACCGTACAATACTTGCTTAACCGTTCAGCCAGGCTGGTGTCAGTACTTCGAGGGAGGTTTTACGACGCTTTCACGAAGTTCCTTAATTAAATAAGCTCTTTTCCCTGTGGGCGTAACCCCGCTAACACCTTTCTAGACACCTACTTGGTTTATAGCATTGATCGTTAAGTGAAAAGTCTCCCGAGGAGTAGCGGATACTCACAGTAGGATCAGGATCCATATATCATTGTGAGATAATGCTGAAGGAATCCTACCAATATTATCAAACTCCAAATGGTATGCAACACTAGCAAGTTTCAGTTTCTTTAGAAACTCCCGATGTGGATTTTTGCCCCATGCTCTTATGGCCTTGACGAAGGCTAACATATCATAAATCGCATGTCAAGTTCTACCCGTCATTATCCAGGTTAATTTGAACCCACCCGTACATACCCTTGACGAAGGCCAAAATAGCAGTACGACTCTCCCAAACCAACACATTTATCTATGCAATAGATAAATATTCGGCAGCTACCAATCACTATGCCTTGGCGAATGTCAAAATACATAGCTTGAATACCACTGAATATTTAACCGAAATGACGGAGGGCTACGAATGGTTTTGGCGAAACCGTGAACGTAGTGAACTTGATATAATCGAAGGAACCTGATAGCTTTTAAAAGGAGTGGTTTAAGCTCCGCGTTTTAAAAGTTTTCTGTTTTTGGAAAAACCGAGTGGTTTTGAAATTGTTCCAACGATTCAGCTTTGGTTTATTTTCTTTGCATTAATATAATGCGTCCTATCAATTAATCCTGCCATTGCAGAAAACAACGAAAATATGACGTACGCTTATGCCATCCGCATTCGCCACTGGGCCCCGTCATCACCCGTTAGGTTACTTAACTAACGATAGAGCGGGGGATGGACTAGCGCGGATGCAAAACATAAGCAATACCTATTAGATATCATATATAGATATATACATTCGTCAGATGCAATGATAGCCATTCCAGATCACAGATGAACACATTGGATATGCAAGGATTCCGTGTTTCGTTCGAGCCTGCAACGAAAGACGGATTACACGGTCGCGATGAATAGCCAAACCCCACCCTAGACCCCTACGGGTGCGGCAAACTACCCGCCAAGTATCCGAAGTGAAGCAACCTCCCTCAACAACGTGAGTAGGCCACTCGGCACTTCAAAGTACCCGGTAGTTTGTGCACCGCACCTTGGGTCTATCCTAGGAGCAAAAACAGTAAAAGAAATAATATACAATGGCGGCTACAAGCTCAACCCGGATGTGCGTCCATAAAATAATATTACATCAAATTAAAAAATTTATATTGAATGAAAAATGAAAACTCTCATCTCACATCCCCGGCTATTCATCACGACAATCCAACAAGTTCATATACACAAACCAACATCACAGATCACAGATATGTATAACCCCCACTAATCGACGTATAGCGATTAGTAGACGTTCAATACATATATCACACCACAGAAGATCCGATTAGCTAAAGTATTTAGAATTTCGATCGATAACTTGATTTGAAACTACCCCAAGCACAACACAGTACTCAGCAAAATCTGGGCAGAAACAAACTATCAGAAAAATCTATCACAAAATACAAATCTGGACAGGCTGCAGGAAAACCGAGTTGACTAGGCGTCGACTCGGACGCGGATCCGTGGCTAAACCCTTAGTTTGGCCGCGCTTCCGCTGCGGTCTGACCGATTCATAGGCTCATTTTTCTTGTGTGTCCTTAAAAAAGCCTGCATGTATTTTTAAGGTCCTTGGAAAAAATTTTGGACCAGATTTAAAAATCGACAGAAAACGTGCATTTTTGACGTAATTTTGCGATTTTTCCGGCGATCGAATTTCTAACACTTTACTAACAAGTTAGTAATGGTTTAGCGAGGCTCTGATATCACTGTAAGTCTACGTTACCCACCCCGGTACTTACGGGGAGGCGGAATAGGTAAAAAACAAATTTTAATACAAGGTAACATAGACTAAAACTTGAGGATCTTTGCCAAACCATTTCTAACAAACAACTAGAGGTTCTATCTACTATGCATAGGAGATTATACCCCATGCAATAAGTCCTTCGGGTCTTCTCTCCGCTATCCTCCTCGTCCATGCAAGCTCCGAGGATCGATCCGGATCTTGGTCACCTCCGCGGCCTCCTAGAGTCGAAGACGATCCATCCGAGAGTCTGTAGTCTGAGCTCCACCTTAAGCCGAGGTAACTAGGGCAACAAGTTTGCTATTCTTGATGCCCTAGGTGGTGTCGAAGAAGAAGATGGATTTGTTTGTTTATTTAGATCCTTATTTTCTCAACACATGAGAGCTAAAGGATTTTGTAGTGAGGAGGAAGATGAAGAACCATGGGAGCTCTCTTTTGGATGAGAGAGAATGAGAAAGAGATAATTATGCATAAGAAAAATAATTACTAATCTCTTATCATGATAAAGTGTGATGGCTACTGGATTTGACCCTTATCATCTCAAATTAAATCCAAAGCCAAAGAAGAGTCTAGAGCTCACAAGAAAGATCCAAGTCAACAATGGTCAACTAGGTCAAATTGTCAACGGTCAAATGGTCAAAACAATTAGCCATAACACAATTATCATTAAAAAGATTAGTAAATATTTTCCTCACCTCATAATGGTTTTGACCGAATCAACGGTCAGAACCCCAATGAGGCACCTCCTTCTTCGCTCCTCACAACCGTGCATACACACCCGCATCCGCATTCCGTAGAATGCGAATGCACAAAAGACAAAACTAATCCATCTATACAATACTAGGATCCGGCTTAAACCAAAGCCCACTAGTATCGTCTAACCGAACATCATACGCGCACAAGTGCACGTAAGTGATCGTTGCCTTGCCGTAAAACCATACGGCCTCTACACCTTTTGCCCAGTGCAGGGAAACTCTCTGTGTAGGACTCTAAAGACTCAACACTACGCTGGCAGTCGGTTTAACCACAGACCGCAAGGGCACTAGCTGTACGTAACGGTCCCCAGGCAGATGTCGATAAGAAGGCCGATGAGGTAAACCCATCCGAACTGCTACTGAGCCTGAATGTGACAATCTCCATACAGTCCGGTCTGTTCGTCTAAGAGTATCGCATGTCGGGCCTATGGGGGCGGTAAACGTCAGACCCCTAATAGCGGTACAAGTCGTGCCGGAGTGTAACCCAGAACACCCTGAGAAACTACTGGAAACACTACCAGTAATTCTCGCTTGCCCTGGCCAGGGACTTTGTGTAATGGCTCTCCTAGACACAGCGCGATATCAACCCCCAATACTGGGAGAGACGAATCCTATCTAACCGCTACTGCCTCCAAGTGCTTTGGGACTGCACCCAACTACTACCTGTTTGCACGACTCCTTTAAGCCGTGGTAGGGTAGTAATCAAAGTACAGTGAGAACACACTCGAGGCGAAGTAGCAGTGTCTAGACGACGGACTAAGATGTACTCCTGTCACCTGGGAACTGTTATCCGACGATAGGTATAGTACCAACCAACAGTTCCCGACGAGTCATGTCCAGTGTACTCGTAACCTAACGAGCACCCGCATACTATCTCCAGTACGACGTACTAATGGCTGTGGGACAGACCATCTCCCCTGCTTGGATGAGAAGCGCATACGCTAGTCTACTCCAGAGTATCGATGCCCCGTCTCGATAATCCTACGACTAGGGACCTGAATAAGGATGTGCTTGTAGATTACCCAGCCCCCACTAGTGTGACTACCATCACAACGCTGGTAATCAAGCAAAGATCCTAAGGGCTCCACTAATATGTATAAGTGATATGCTAAAAGAAACACATGCACATATTTAAGCAGAAACAAACCAAGTAGCATACTACCATTTTGAGCAAGATTGTCTATACAACTGTGAATATCCCAAGCTTCCATTAAGTAATATACAAACTAGTATGATACAGTAATGGCCTCTAGGGTATATACACTAACAGTTGTCAATGAATACGATAATGAACTGATCAAGATACGGACGGAAAACGCGGTTCATCAAGTCCATAAACCATGCTGGGGCATTGGTGAGTCCGAACGACATCACCAAAAACTCATAGTGTCCGTAACGCGTGCGAAAAGCCGTCCTCGAAATATCATCCTGCCGAACCCGCAACTGATGGTAGCCTGATCGCAAATCAATCTTCGAGAAATGTCCCGCACCCTGAAGCTGGTCGAACAAATCATCGATACGAGGCAAGGGATATCTGTTCCATACAATAACCCGATTTAGCTGACGGTAATCAATACATAAGCGCAAACTGCCGTCCTTCTTCTTGACGAACAGGACATGAGCACCCCAAAGAGATACGCTCGGCCGAATAATCCCTTTATCCAACAAATCCTGCAACTGACCCTTCAACTCCCTAAGCTCCGCTGGGGCCATCCAATAGGGCGGTATGGAAATAGGCCCCAAGCCAGGAATCATGTCAATGCAGAACACAATATCGCGCTCAGGCGGTAGCCCAGGCAGCTCATCAGGGAAAACATCGGGAAACTCGCTAACAATCGGGACCTGGTCCAACGGTACCTCTGCAGTTCTAGTATCATAAACATACGTTTGGAATCCCTGACATCCCTTCCTCAAGAGCTGTCCAGCGCGAAGAGACGAAATCAAGCTGGGAAGGGTGACGCTACGGTCTCCCTGAATAACACGAACTGGCTTTCCCGGAAATCTAAAACTGACTGCCTTCTCACGGCAGTCCACGGATGCATAACAAGTGGCTAGCCAGTCTATACCCAGAAGAACATTAAAATCCAACATATCGAGAAGAATCAAATCAACCGAAGAATCCCTCTCCCCGATACGAACAAAACACAATCGATATACAAATCGAGCTACAAATGACTCACCTACTGGAGTAATAACAACAAGCGACTGATCTAACGATGAAGACTCTCTCACTAACCTTGGTGCGAAGTGCGCAGATACATACGAATGTGTGGAACCTGGGTCGAATTACACCCGTGCGTCGAAAGAACAAACTAGCAAGGTACCTGTCACTACAGCATTGGATTCCTGTGCATCCTACGGAGTCAAAGCAAACACTCTGGCCGGTCCCCCACCAATAGCTGGCTGTCCTCAGCCTCGGCCTCGGCCTCTGCCTCCTCGTCCTCTCTGAACAGGAACGCTACGTCCACGGCCTCTGGGAACGTCTGCCTGGCGTGGAACACCACCAGGGGTAGGAAGTAGAGCTCTCTGTATAGGGGGTGAAGGTGGAAGTGTCACATAAGGAACTGTCGGCTCGCCCTGATGCCTCACGGTACAATTCTTGAAAAGGTGACCTGGACTCCCACACCAATAACATACTAGTGGTGGACGCTGACTTGGTGAATAGGAACTGAACAACTGGCATTGCGCCATGCCTCGACCATCACCACGTCCTAGAAAGAATCCGCCATGACCTCTGCCTGCCATGCCTCTGCCAAACTGTACTGGAGCTGGTATATCTGTGCGAATCCTCTTCGGCCCCGAAATGACCGAAGTCTCTGAAATGCGCTCCTCCAAAATCAAGGTTGCATCTACTGCGGCTGCATAGGTGTCGAAGTGCTGGGCACCAATAGCAAGAAATAGCTACGTGTCTAACCTATGTACGAACCTCTTCATGCGTTTCTCTTCGGTGTCCACCATGTATGGAGCTTGTTGTAAGTCTACGGTAGCGCCCCGGCCAATAATCTGAGGCCAAACGCGGAACAAAAACTTTTACAACTGGCGCTATCGCATACTTTAACCCGGATCTAGCCATTAACGCTAAACTAACAAACTATAAAGAGTTAGAAAGGCTATACCGATCGATCCGTGTCCTTCGTTCTTTAGCCATCATCCCACGCTCCTCGCTGTGACTCCGATCTTCTCTATGAGGTGGCACCACGTCATCGATTCTTTATACGGGCTCCCGCCTCTAAACCGAGGCAACTCGGACATCAAGTCTGCTAAAAGAGATGACCAAGATGATGTAGATAATGAGTGAAATACTTTGTCTCAATACACTCTTTGGTTCTCATCACATGAGAGGGTAAGAGTGGAGGTTGAAGAAGATGCTAAGGTTTGGAGAGTGTGAGCTCAAGAAATGAATCAAGTGAGTAAAAGAACCAAGCATAAAACTTATGAACATTTTTCTTTTGTGAGTAGATATATATAAGGTTGTGTGTTGAAAAACAAAGAAAATATCTCATAAAAATATCTCCCAAAACTATCGATCGATCCGTGTCCTTCGGTCTTTAGCCATCATCCCACGCTCCTCGCTGTGACTCCGATCTCTATGAGGTGGCACCACGTCATCGATTCTTTATACGGGCTCCCGCCTCTAAACCGAGGCAACTCGGAAATCAAGTCTGCTAAAAGAGATGACCAAGATGAAGTAGATAATGAGTGAAATACTTTGTCTCAATACACTCTTTGGTTCTCATCACATGAGAGGGTAAGAGTGGAGGTTGAAGAAGATGCTAAGGTTTGGAGAGTGTGAGCTCAAGAAATGAATCAAGTGAGTAAAAGAACCAAGCATAAAACTTATGAACATTTTTCTTTTGTGAGTAGATATATATAAGGTTGTGTGTTGAAAAACAAAGAAAATATCTCATAAAAATATCTCCCAAAAATATCTCCACAAACCCTAAAATATCTACACCCAAAACAAAACACAATTAATTCTATCATGACTCACTTAGTGACTCATTAGCATGAGTCACTAATGAACATGCTAGAAGAAATGTGTCACCATGAATGAGTCACACTTTCCAAATCTAATAATCATTTAAACCAAAATGATTAACCCAAAAAGAAATGCATCTTCTAAAGTAATCTCGTAACGGATTACGAGAATACCCCTCGCCTGTAAATACATACTTGTATCCGTATTCCGACCGAATACGTATACGATGAGACTAAAATATTCCGACTCAATATAATACTTGGATCCGGCTTAAACCAAAGCCCACCAGTATCTGTCCGAAATATGACACGTGCACATATGTACGTGCATGTTCGAACCCTGCCATAAAACCATACGGCCTCTACAACGTTTTGCCCGAACTTGGGAAACTATCTGTGGGGGACTCTAAAGACTCGTCAATAACCTAGCAGTGGGTTTAACCAAAAGCACGTCAGCGGCACTAGCTGTGCGTAACGGCTGCCCATGTACTGACCGAAAGGGAAGCCGATGAGCGAACTCATCCTGGAACCCTACTGAGCCTATCAGTGACAATATCCGTACAGACCGGTCCGTTCGTCTATGAGCATCGCATATCCGGCCTAGGGGTTGGTAACGTCTGACCCCCAAAAGCTGTATAATTCGTGTCGGAGGGTAGCCCTGAACACCCTGAGAAACAACTGGAATACCTACCAGTAATTCTCACCTGCCTTGGCCAAGGACTTGGTGTAATGGCTCTCCTAGACACAGCGCGATCTCACCCCCAATACCGGGAGAGACGAATCCCCTGCCGATCTGCTCACTGCCTCTATGTGGCTCGAGACTGTACCCAACTAAAACCTGTTTGTACAACTCCTTTGAGCCGTTGTAGGGTAGTAATCTAAGTACAGTGGGAACTCACACGAGACAAATGATGACCTCAGGTCGATGAACTAACCTGTACACATGTCACTAGGTATAATACCAACTAGCATGTTCCCGGCGAGTCCTGTCCGGTGCACTCATAACCCAATGAGCACCTGTATACATCTTAGGTGATCCAACTGACACCAATGGCTTGTGAGACCAGCCACCACCCCTCGTTGGGGTCTCGACTGTATACACTAGTCTACTCTGGAGTATCGATGCCCTGTCTCGAAACTCCTACGACTAGGGACCACTTTTAAGGATGTGCTTATGGACTACCCAACTCTCACGTATATGATCGCCATCATACTGCTGGTAGTCAAGCAAGAATCCTAAGGGCTCTATCAATGTGTAATAGTGATCATGTCACCTAAAGCTGTACACGATGATAAAGGCAAACCATATAGCATACTATCATCTCGAGTAAGATTGTCCTACTGGTATAGGTCCTCCTCAATCATTGCAATCACGTGCCTGCGATCCAATAATTGACTTTGAGGGCACTACATCCAACAATCTCCCACTTGCACTTAAGGCTAATTATTGCGATGTCGCATACTCACAGCCCGTGTGATACCGAACACCCAACTCCTCTAATAACCAGTTTCACAAAGCTCGTTTGTAAAACCCTTTTGTTCGAGAGATAGCCTCAGTGAGTGGATCCGCCCTGATGTTTCTTTCTATGTCTCTCTTAATCTCAAGTTCGCGGAGAAAGCCATCTCCCGAATTGAGTAATACCTGTCTTAGAATATGTCTGGATATCTGATGGGACCTAGTTCATAAATGAACTCCAAATCCAAACTTCTTAGATTGTATCGTCAACTGAACCTAATCAGTATCCTGTACCATGCCTCCCACAGTATCCTCTTGGACCACCTGTCCATAATACTGCCCCCTTCGTCAGAGGGAAAACTATACCTCTGACAATCACTCTGTCATCCATGTCACCTTGGAAGCCTGGAATGATAACCGTCTCCGAAGGAGGCTGTCGTCATCAAATCCGTAGAACATCCACTTATGTTCTAAAACTGCTTCCGAATGTTTCTCCAGTATTGGATTAATATAAACTTATTGCAGCTAGTGCAAAAACAACATCTGGTGTGGTACTTGACACCTCATGATCAACTCAATTGCCTAAGCAAGTGATATGTTAATCATGCACATCCCTCTCCCCTTTAGTTTGTAAGACACATTTAGAGAGGGAGACTCCATCACCAGCAGGTACACCATCATGCCAGGAGTCGTCCATTCTAAAACACCTTTAGAATACTGTCTAAGTACCCAGATTGGGAAACTACCCAAATCTAGATCTAAAACCATAGATCTAGTAACCAGAATGTATGATATTATATCCATATCCTGTGTGGAGAAACAACTGTGTGACAACCACAGTATAACCGATCGTAGTATAGGAATTTTACTTCCTACTCTGTGTGTGTCATCCAAATACCAGGACATCACACCCTACTACCTTCTTAACAGATCCATCCCCTATTCTGATGAAGTCAAAGCCATGACTGTCACATCAAAAATAGATGATCTATCTCCGCTATATCTGCTTTAGTCTATAAATAGACATAAGCTACTTGTCCACTATGCTTCCGCTGCTCCCACTGATCACAACAACCCTCTGGCAGAATAATATATACGTGCACTTATAAAGCTAGTTTAGAACGGCGCTATACTCATCCTCATGCCGGGTCTCATAGCCTGGAACAACAGTAGTGTCAAGTTTGGGTAAACAAGAACCTCCCTGTCACCGTCCTTGAGGCTACCAGAGTACCTCTCGGGTGTCTGAGGTTACCCACCATATCTGCGAAGTGGCTAATGGAAAGTCAAACTTGATTGAATCTTTAGGTCCTTTTAAATTTTCCGTAATCGTTTGCGGTTCTGGAATCTCATCCAGTTCTACCATACTCCCACTACTGTTTTCTGAAAAACTCCATTTTACTAAAACTGTGGCGAGTCAAGAACAATATCACTATTGATCTTCCAGATGGTAGAAAGTCAACCCTCGACATAGCCCGGGTCAACCCACAAACTGCCATTACAGAAACGTGCCTTGAGTTATCCAGAGTCTGGTTTTAAGCATAAACCGGACAACTCCCCGTACCTTAACATCGTTAAGATATGAACCATTCTATATCCAATATAGAAACTTTGGCACTTATTTAATTGGAACCAGATTCAAATCATGCAGCTGTCTCCAGTGCATATCAACTTAATGGAAAGAGGCTAATCAGCATTACTCAACTTAGGAATGCATCCAATTATAAGTAACCTGAAAGAGAAACAAGTTTCTCAAAACCATTACTATCAACTGAATACCAATCACAAGTATCTACATCTTTGATCACCTTGAAGAATCCCGATACTTGCGACACCTGGTTCTCTACTTTATTCCTATACCTATAACTTCTCAAAACTTAGACATTGTATTTCAACGAAACACTTGTCTAAAAACTAGAGAAGTCACGAGTAAACAGAACATAGTACGAGTACCAACCCCTTTGTCCTGATGGACACTGGACAACATACAATACTTTGTATAAGTCCGCTGAGTTGAATAACTCAAAACCTGTGCATCGTAGGTTGAAAACTGTACTTATGTTTAAGAACTACTCCGATGTTCAATGCTCCTTACCCAATCGTCAACTGATATAGGTAAATATCACGGACATAATTTCAAAAAGTTATATCTCATTTTATAAAAATAAACGTACAGATATATCAGTTTGAAATTTGTGCACAACAACGGATACTCAAAACCAAATACTTGCCGTCCGGCAAAAACCCAGGCTATTTCCTCAAATATCACCAATTACAACGAATTCCGATATAATGAGGATGATCACCAAATTCCCAATAACTTACTCCCACTCATCATCTGTAAAACCATACAGATGTGAGAATCATACCTGGTAAATACATACCCTAGAGTAAGTATCTAATCGGGAAAACAGTTTTCCTTTAACAATGCATAGTGAAACTGAAACATGAAAATGTTTCGTAGGGGTATCCTGGTATTCCTAGTAATGCCTCTTCCATAATCCAATTCATGACTGTAACCGTATATTTCTTTATCATCTCTTCAAATCCCTTTATTTGTCTTTTAGTCGTTACCTTCTGTACACCATCGTTAGGCTAAATGGTTTTCTTCCTTCCCTACTGTTCGGCACCAGCCTATGGATTGGAAGAAGACTATCCAATAAGCGTACTAGGTGTATACCCCTAAACCAAGGAGTACTCGCAACCTGAGAGAAGGTGATGATAAAAGACAACTGAATAAAACCTTATTCTATTTCTCCTGAACCTGAATCCATCCTCGAATCTGGAACAAGTTCCTTCGAGTTCGTATATAACCATAAGATAGATTTATCCAATGGAAGTGGATGTCCGTAATAATACGGGGTGTTCTGGAGAAATGCAAAGGTGAAGTAGAAGTGGCGATGAACTACACGGTTTGGTCGTGAATGATAGCAGTCGCAATTTACTTTGCCCTCTTTCTAATCCATTTATTTGTCTTTACTTATTACCTTCTGTACACCCTTCTTAGTCTAATTGGTTTTCTTCATTCCCTACCATTCGGCACCTGCCTATGGTTTGGAAGAAGACTATCTAATAAGCGTAATAGGTGTACTTTCCTAAACCATGGAGCCCTTGCAACCTGAGAGAAGGTGATAATAAAAGACAACTGAATAAACCAATTCAATTTCTCCTGAACCTGGATCCATCCTCGAAGAAGTCTCTTCGAGTTCATATATAACTATACGATGGATTTATCCAATGGAAGTGGATGTTTGTAGTAATACGAGGTGTTCTGGAGAAATGCAAAGGGTAAAAGAAGAAGCGACAATGACTTATGCAACTCAGACAATCCAAAAGCCAGTATTTTAAGAAAGTTTGGTCAACTTGGTCACTGAGTCATAGTCTAGGGTCGGTCAATGGTCGCTGCCAAAGAGAGAGAGAAAAGAAACACTCTGCGCGCACTCTAACCTAGATCAGAATGGTTATCATTTTATCTAATCAGGAAACCTCCCACTGTACCGTCAAATTCTCCTCCAAACCTGAAAGAAGAATTAGTCGGGATCACCCGAAGAGTAAACCAACTCATCAGTGGGAATCGGGATCCAACTCTCATCGCATGATAACGTGAAGGAATCCACTCACGTTATCACACTCCAGAAGGTATGCGCATGCCCGACAAGTTTCAGTTTCTTTAGAAACTCCCGATATGGATTTATGCCCCATGCTCTTATGACCCTGACGTTGGCCAAATGCCATAAGTCACATGCCAAGTTCTACCCATCATTATCTTGTTAATTTAAACCCACCCGTACATACCCCTGACGTTGGCCAAATGGCAGAATGACTGTCCCAAACTAACTCATCTATCTATGCAACAGATGAATACCCAGCAGCTACCAAACACTATGCCTTGGCGTTGGTCAAAATACATATCTTGAATACTACTGAAAACCCAACTGAAATGACGGAGGGCTACGGCTGATTTTTGGCGAAAAACCTTTAACGTAACGAACTTGATATCGCTGAAGGAACCTGATAGCTTTTTACAAAATATAGTGGCGAACACCTTCGCTAAAGAGGTCACTCCCAGTGAAGGGATCTCGGATCTTTCCTCGTGGAATGAGGTGCAGGATATTCCAACTGAATACCGCAATGCAAAGCAACAAGTAATCGACTATAGTGAAGTTATTACCCTGACGCAAACTTCTGCCCAAGGGATCACACCCGGTGAAGGGATCTCGGCCCTTGCCTCGTCGAATGAGGTGCAGGATATTCCAACTGAATACCACTGTGCAAATCAAAAGAAAACATCCTTGTAATAACACTTTTTGAAAACTGTTCCAACAACATCAAACAGGTTTGTTTTCCTTGCATTGATCAAAATCAACGCAGTCCCATCAATTAATCACACCAGAAAAGAACGAAAATAAAATGTACGTATATGCCATCCGCATTCGTCACTGGGTCCCGTCATCGCCCGTTAGGTTACTTAACTAACGAGAGAGCGGGGACTGGACTAGCGCGGGTGCAAAACATATACAACATCTACTAGTATATATACCAATATACAATAATCGCTTCAGGCATGATAAATGCAACATTACAGAAAAGTAATAGGCATCACAGAACAATACAGATAATCTGGGATCCCCGGGTTTCACAGAGCCGCAACTGAAACCCGACGTTCCCCTGGTCGTGTGGATAGCCTGTGCAATGAAACCTGGACCCCTACGAGTGCGGCAAGTTACCCGCCAAAACCTGAAGCGAGGCAGCCCCCTACAGCAAAGTGAATGGACCACCCAGCACTTCACGGAATCCGGTAACTTGGGCACTCCATCATGGGTCAACCTGTACCCCCTACGAGTGCGGCGAATAGTCTGCCAATTCTAGAGTGAGGCCCTTTTGCCTCTCAAACCCATGAGATGTGGACCCGTTGCCCTCCAGAACCCGGCTATCCGTGCACTCCATCGCAGGGTAAACCTAGTACAGAAATGAAAATATGTACAATGGGTACATCGACCTCAACCCGGTCGTGTCCCAAAAGAATAATATACAAACAGGCAGTGACGGCAGTCCACATGTTGGACGCTCGCCCCGCAATATCAAATGTACAAATAAATCCAAACTATACTACCATTACACACAGCTATCCACTACGACAAATCTGCAACATCACAGCACAACACAGAACATCAACGCGAATGTCACGTTAGCAAACCCGTCTAAAAGAGCTATAGCAATTAGACACGATTTACCGCTCGAATGACATTCACGGTCGGAGATATAATGTAAGTACTGTAAACTAACACATTTAAAATTCCGATCGACAAAACTTTCCGAAGTGGGCCCCAAGTACAAATCCAGTACTCAAATAAAATCTGGGCCCTAAAAAAATATTCCAGAAACCACAATTCCACATGAAAGACACTCAGAAGAAAAATGGTGCACTGAAGCCCCAAAACAGCGGCGGAACCGCGGCCAATACAGAGCTTGTGCGGCGGTTCCGCGGCGGTCTTGAAGGTTCAGTCGACCAAATTTCTACAGTAGTCTCAGAAAAGCCTGCTAAATTTTCTGAGATACCCAAAATAATTTTTAGAACAGTTTAAAAATTCGACAGAAACTTTAACATTGAAAATGCAGTTTTGGAAATTTCGTTCGATCGATATTTTAAACATGTTAGAACAAGCTAGTAAAGGTTTGTAGGGTTCCTAGGCACACCCATGAGGTTCTACAACTGATCAAACATGTCCAATTCAAAAAAATTCTATGTGCCAACGAACCCTAAGCAAGATCGTAACTAGAGGATAGGTGAAACAAATGCGAATAAACAACTTTACTCTAAAGTGAACGGAAAATACAACCTTTGTAGATCCGGTCCTCCACCTCCATAGCTCCGTGGTGATGTCCCTCTGCTGCGATCATCGGATCCCGGACTCTGGCGATGGTTTCGTCGGAGAAATGATCGGGCTAGGTCGTCGACTTCGATGCCGAAGATGATCTACGTCGAGGCAACTCAAGATCAAGCTCCAACTTCACCAAGTCATGAAACTTGTGAAGAAAACACCCTATACTACATGGTAAGTGGTAGAGGATGAAGAAATAGGAAGTGGGTTCACTTTAGAATTGGATTTCTCACTCTTTTTCTCAAGGCACCATTGAAGCTAGAATGGTTTCTTCTTCTTGAAGAAGAAGAAGAAGAAGAAGAAAAAGAATATGATAAGAAATATGAAAAAAGAAAATAAAGTGATTCTTATCATTTTAGCAACCATGGTTTAGTGTAGAGAATAAACTATAGTTTAGTTGAATGGTTAGGTTAAGGGATAAAGACAAAATGGTAGACTTTCAAAGATGCTTTGAAGCTTCAAGAAGCTTCAAGCAAAGAAAGAAAAGAAAACCACCATTTTATCCTTTCCAAAATGAATAAATAAATAAATGAATAAGTAAATAAAGCAAATGAAACCCTAACCATTAACTAAACATGGTTTAAATCAAACATACACCCAAGTTTGCATGTATCATCAAACATGATACAAACTAGTGCACAATACTATATCATATATACAATGTGCACATCAAGTGAGAAAATCCATCTTAAGTGAACCAATATTAGTTAATGCAAAGTAATATATCAAATATATAATTATACATTAAATCATTAAATCAACACTTGATTTAATGATCCGGTCATACTGCATATAACCGACTAATATCAAGTGTATCAATGTATCGAATCAACACTTGATTCGGTAACCCGGCTATATCACATATAACCTGCCGATGATACAAATCGTGAGAATAGAATACAGTATCACATACTGGTATTATTCTCGGTCCCGCACATATCTCATATGCGCTCCTATTTCGTTTTTCTTGAGCCAGGAAACCTCTGTGTAGGACTCTAAAGACTCGTCAATACGCCGG
This sequence comes from Agapanthus africanus, assembly GCA_030015575.1. Classification (NCBI taxonomy): domain Eukaryota; kingdom Viridiplantae; phylum Streptophyta; class Magnoliopsida; order Asparagales; family Amaryllidaceae; genus Agapanthus; species Agapanthus africanus. Next base: position 166,201,024 of record CM057349.1, read on the forward strand.
CAGCAGGTGATGATCATATCAAACACCCACAAGCCGCAAGCGGTCTGCTAAACGTAACGGCCACCCAGGTATTGAGCGATCAGAAGATCAACGAGCAAGCCCGCTCACACTCCTGTGAATCCAACCAGTAACACGTACCGTACAGTCCGGTCTCGTCGTCTGATATGTCGCATATCTTGCCTAGGGGTGGTAAACGTCAGACCCCAATAGCTCGATAAGTCGTGTCGATATGAGGTCTATAACAGCTCGAGAAACTACTGGTAAAACTTACCAGTAAATCTCAGCATCCCTGGCCAGGGATTTCCGGTTATAGCCAATCGAACACTGCGCAACATCAACTCCCTATACCGGGAGAGACGAATCCCCTCTTATCGCTCATTGCCTCCATGTGATTCGGGACTGTACCCAAAAACCACCGTTTTGCACGCCCTCTTGGACGTGGTAAGGTGAAAATCAAAGCACAGTGGGAATCACACAAGACTCTATGACGATCTCGGGTCAACAGACTACTCTGTACCAGTGTCACCAGAGAACTGCCATCTGACGTAAGGTATAATACCATCTGGGAGTTCTCGGCGAGTCCGTCCAGTGTACCCAGTCTCCACTGAGCACCCGTATATCATCTCTGATGTCAAACACCAATGGATATGGGATCATCCATCGCCCATTTGTATGGGTCGAGAAGGTATACGCTAGTCTACTCTGGTATATCGATGCCCCGTCTCGATACACCCACGACTAGGGACCTTGAAGGATGTACTTATGGACTACCATGTCCCCACTAGTATGATCCGCATCATAGTCCAGGTAGTCAAGTACACATCCTAAGGGCTTTACCAACATGTAACAGAGAGACAATCAGTCTACACGTTAAGGTAAAGAGCAACCAGATAGCATACTATCATGTCGAGCAAGAAAGTTCTCCCTATATATGTCCAAGCATCCACTACAATATACATCCTATGTATAGTAATGGCCTCTAGGGCATACATATAACTAACAATCTCCCACTTGCACTAGGGCCATCTGATAGCAGTGGTTGTAGTATCTCATACTCAACCATCCCATAAAAGTCTCTCTCTGGGAAAAGGCCTTTGTGAGTGGATCCGCCGTGTTGTCTTCTGAGTCTACTCTCCTAATATCGATCCCTTGGAGATCAACCATCTCCATGATCAGGTGACACTGCCTCAGAATATGTCTGGATCACTGATGGGACGGAAGTTCCTAGGCATAAGCCACAACTCCATTGTCTCACAATGGTAGGAACGAAGTTCATCTCATGAACTAATATACATCCAGACTGCCTCTTTGGTAGCATCTTAAGTAGCGATGTATCCAGCCTTTATTGTCTAGTATGCCACGGTATCTAGCTTGGAACTCTTCCAACATACCGTCCCTTTACTGAGGGTAAAGACAATGCCTGCGACTGACATTCAGTCGTCCTTATCACTCTGGAACTTTTCCAGTGATTCTCCCCAGGATCGATTGATACCTTCTCACTACTACTAGTGAGAATCCTAACATCCAATTACATCTATCTCATAGATGAAAACTCAAGGATTAGGAGGTATCATTTTGATCCTATATGGAGAATCCTTGTGATAAGCGGAGATTGATCGAGCGTAGCATAGGAAACTACTTCCCTATCAAGAGTATGTCATCCATGTACTCTATGAGGATCACCACCATACTCTCTACTACCTTTTTGTATATACAAGGTTCATCTACCATTTTGATGATGTCAAACTCTTTGACTAACTCATCAAAACAGATGTTCCAACTCCGCGATGCCTGTTTTATCACATAAAATATCTTGCACACGTTTCCGCTGCTCCCACTGTCTACGAGGCCCTCTGGCTGTATACTTATAGACGCTCTCTTCCAAAACATCATTTAGAAAAGCAGTCATGACACCCAACCACCAGATATCGTAGTCATGGTATGTAGCCGTGGCAAGTAGGATCTGGATGGACTTAAACATAGATCCTTAGAAAAGGTTTCATCATAATCCATACCTGGTCAATGATGCAAACCTTTAACAAGTCTAGCTTTGAAAGTCTCAACTTTTCCATGTACACCAAGTAATCTTCTCAAGATATACTTGCTTCTGATGGGGATTTAACCCTTCAGATATAGCAACCAAAGTCCATACTTTGTTGGTGTATAAGGATTCCATCTCAGATCGCTAAGCATCCAGCCATTCTTATAGAGTCCCACTCCTGATGGCCAGCTCGAAACTAGTTGGGTCATCATCTCATGATGCAATCCTCGCTCCCACTGTCATAGAGAAACAGTAGTATCTCTTAGGTGGGTGAGAAACCCTACTAGATCGGCGGAGAGGCTGAGGTTCGTTGGTGACTATTGAATCCTTTGGTTCTATCAAATCATCAGCTGTAGTTTGTATAGCTGGAACCATTCCAGTTCTACATTACAGACCTTGCCTCGAGCTTGTCCGGATTTTGCTTTTAGACATAGTCCGCAAAACCCCAAATCTTAACTAGCTTAAGACATGGGCTCTTCCCATACCATATCACATATGGAGTGGTAGGCAACTGATTTGATTTGAACCCTATTCAATAGGTATGCAGCTTCTCAAGTGCATAACTCCCAAAAAGAAATAGGTAATTCAGTAGTACTCATCATAGAGCACACCTTATCATATAGGGTGTGATTGCTCCGCCCCGATATACCATCGTGCTATGGTGTATACGGAGGAGTAATGCTGAGAGAGAATCTCATTCTCCTTTAGAAAAGTCTAAGAATTCCGTGCTCAAGTATTCTCCTCCCTGATCTCATCATAGGACATAATACTTCTACCCGGTTTTTGGTTCTCTACTTCTAACTTATATTCATATGAATATCTCAAAAGTTTCTGACTTGTGTTTCAACAGGAACATATGTCTGAATCTTGAAAGATTATCAGAGAATGTAATGAAGTATAAAGAACCGGTCCTGGTATGTGTAGACAGGGGACCTTACATACATCATCATGTATCAGTCCCAAGAGTTTACTAACTCTTTCTCTGTTTCCAATAAACAGAGCTGAGGTCATTATATCTTTGTGACATGACTCGCAAGTTTCATAAGATGTAAATTCAAACAGATTTAAATATGCATCTAAATGTAACTTCAGCTAGTCGGGTCGCATTGATACGACCTAGTCTACAATACCTCAAGAAGGATCCGTTCATTTCTGAACTCTTCCTCTTGTGTGTGTTCTGTATACTAAGAACTGTAGTTTGATTTAGAACGTCAATGCTTTTAGATAACGTGCCTGAACCGATCAACTTTTGATATAGGAAATGTTCAAAACATTATCCAACAATACAAAATTATATCCTTTCTTTACGAATAAAGAGACTGATATGATGTTGTATATCAGGTTCGGTATCTAATAACATTTGTTCAGAATCAATGTATTTGTAATACAGGGTGACAGTGACCAACAGACTTGGCTGCAACACTTGCACCTCTTTCTGTCTCATAAAACTTATCACCCGTTCTCAGTTCTCTACCTTTCTGTAGCCCTATGTAACAGATTACATATCTGGGATCCTGATCCGGTATCAGATACCCAGGACGCAGAGGATACTGAGAAACGGTTCTGTATAATGAACACACCCGAAGATGATGCATCAGCATGCACTCTCTTCGTTTGGGCGGCATGGGAATTCTGGTAACCCCTAATTTCCTGCTCTGTCTTATAAAAATTATAAGTTGGAGCGGGACCAACGTTCCCCAGCTCAGTATAACAAGCGGGTTCGGTCAAAATATCCGTATTATTATCTTGATTAAGGTGTGATATGGTCGCTACCTGGAGAGAGAGAGAAGAAAACACTCAGCGTGCGCTCTTGCAAGAATAGATTGGTTATTATTTTATCTAATCAGGATGGCTCCCACTGTTTTTATCAAATCTTCCTTCAAACCCTAAAAGGAAAGACTAGCCGGGATTAATTACACACTACAAGTTCGCCAATCTTTCAGCTAGGCCAGTGTCGGTACTTTGAGGGAGGTCCCCCGTGCTTTCGCACGAACCTAATTAATGTAAACCTCGTTTTCCCAGAGGCTTAACCTCGTTAACACCTTTCTAGACACCTACTTGATCGGCTAATTGTAATGTGTAAAACTCTCCCAGGAGTAACTCTTACTCGCAACGGGTATCGGGATCCAACTATCTCATAGAAGGTATGCAATCTCATTGCAAATTTCAACACTTGAAATTCCCGATAATTTTGCCCCTAGCACCCTATGACCTTGATGGAGGTCAACAAACCATAGGCTACTAGTCAAGTTCATCCCGCCATTTCTTGATTGAATCAAACCCACCCGTACGATCCTTGACGGAGGTCAACAAGGTCGCACGACTACCCTAATCCAATCTGCATCATATGCATAAGCAGATAAATACTAGTTAGCTACTGCGCACTACGCCTTGACGGAGGTCAACAAACGTAACACGAATACTAAGTAGGACTTATCTAAAATTACGGAGGGCTACGACAGGTTTTTCTGAAAACCTATAGCGTAATGAACTTGATATCGTTGTAGAATCGAGTGAATTTTGAAATGGAGTGATTTTGAGGCTTTCATTAGTTTTGCTAAAGAGGTCACTCCCGGTGAAGGGATCTCGGCTCTTTCCTTATGGAATAAGGTGCAGGATATATCATATATATCGCTATGCAAAGCAAAAAACTGTAGCTACCCTTTTTGAAAATTTGATTCTACAACATCTTTTAGGTTTCTTTTCTTTCATTAATCATATTAATGAAGTCCCATCATTTAAGTCACCTAAGCATTACAGATAAATACGACGTACACTTATGCCATCCGCATTCGCCTCGATGTCCCCTCGTGCACCGTTAGGTTAGGTAACTAACGGCAGAGCGGGGTAGGGTTAGCGCGGGTGTAAAACATAAGTAACGTCTATATAATATATCATATATACTATATACAGTATTTATCACAACATATCAAATGATCACATCACAGATATCGCAGCAGAAGAAACATATGAAACATTGGATATACTAGGACATCCGTGTTTTATTTTGAGCCTCTATAAAACACGGATTCCACGGTCGCGATGAATAGCCAAACCCACACCCCTAGACCCCTACGAGAGCGGCAAGCAACCCTTCCAATTCTAGAGTTAGAAGACCCGGACTCGACTCCTCGAGTTGGTCTCCCACTGGACTCTAGAACCCGGTTACTTGTGCTCTCCTCCTTGGGTCTACCTAATGCGGAAAAGTAAATAATATACAATGGTGACATCATCCTCATCCCGGAAGTGCCCCAATAAAAGAATATTACATACAATGAATTTTACATGAATGAAAATAAAAAACCCTCATCTCACATAAAAAAAACCCGGCTATTCAAAAACGCGACGATCTAATATAACATATCCAGCAACACATAACATCACATGTCATCAACGTAAGCAAATATGCGCATCCCAATTGTCGTTGACATATAGCAACGAAACCGGCGATATCACATATTACACTTACGGTCGCAGAAAAGAAAGTGTAAAACTACAATATTTGGAATCCACAATCTCTTTAGACATCGTAAATCCGAAATATCACATACTTCGCATTTCATGCCTAACTATATGAATTCCACATATTGTATCACATTCCAGATAAATAGATAGTATTAAACTTTCCGATCGAATAATCAAATACCCAAGATTTCCACAATAGCTCAATATTTAAGAGGAGTTCAAAGATTCCAAAATACGTCACAGTAGCAATGGTCCAGCCGTAGAAGGGTCAAGCCAACGCCTCACATGTGGCACGCCGTACTGCCCCAAACCCTAAGGTTTAGAGGCAGTTCAGACGGTCACATAATCGAGTTAAGGTTTTTGTTCTTCTAAAGAGTCCATCGCGTTACTTGCACGTTTTTCCGAAAGATTTAAACTCAAGAAAAAAAATCAACACTTGGAAGTTTTTCGTGTCGGGAAAAAATGAGTTAATGATATCCATTCGAACATTTTAATACTTTCTAAATTATCCAGAAAACATAACGAAATTAAATTTTCCGATCGAATCAACGAATACAAAATAATCCCCAGAACACTCAACACTTGAGTCAGATTAAAAATACCCAGAAATATGCAATAAAAGCTACGGATATTACTGTTGCAAACCTAAAGCCCATTTCAACAGTGCGACCGCGGATCCGCGGCCCAAGCAAGTCATGGCTGCGGTTCCGCGGCGGTCCGTACGGATTGAAGGCTCGTTTTGCACAGTAATATATATATATTTCCCTGCTGGTATTTTTAAACATTTTTAATTCAGAAATAAACACGATTTTAAAAATTTTCCAGAGAGGGGGTTAAATTGACGTTTCGGGTTTCGATTGGGGTTTCAACTTCGTATACACGTCGCCTAATACTCTAGCTAGGCTCTGATACCACTGTAGGGTTACTAGGCACTCTAACAAGGTTCTACAAGGCATCAACCATGCCCGATTAAGATTTTAGCCGTGCCGAATAACCCTAAACAAGATCTTTGCTAGATAATTAGGGTTACACATGCAAGTAAATAACATTTACTACTAAGTGAATACGAAATACAACCTTTGTAGATCGTTCCTTCACTTCTAAAGCTCCTTGTCGTAGTCCCTTCGTTGCGATCATGGTTCTCCCGGGCTCTTGCATGGCTTCACGGGGCGAAAGAAGCGTCCTTGCTTGAAGTCTTCGAGGCCGAAGATGATCTACGTCGAGGGAATACCAACTCAAGCTACTACTTCACTAACTAAAGAATTAGTGAAGCAAACACTCTAAACTAAAGTGCTAGTCTAGTAGAGGATGGAGAAATAGGAAGTGGGTTCACTTTAGAATTTATTTTCTCATAATGTTTCTCACTTTGGATCAAACCCTAGAGAGGATCAAACCCTAGAGAGCTTTTTAGCTCAAGGAAGAAGATGAAGAAATAAAATGAGAAAGATAATGATCAGGTGAGTGAGCTAACCATGGATGAGTGAGTATCATATACTAACTTATGTAGAGACATAACTATGGCTAATCCTAATGGTTGGCTTAACAAATATCCAAAGTAAAAACAAACTTAGTGGACTTAGTCAATGCATCCACAAGCTTCCACAAGCTTCATGCATTTTTCTAATCTTCCACTAATTTTGTAATTACTTTAAATATTAAAAACCCCTCTACTAAAATTAGAATGGTGTATGTCTTATACACCTATGTCAAGTGTATCAACAACCATGATACAAAAAGAAAACACATTTTAATATATATCACATATATATATTAAAGTTGTGAACATGTGAGAAAAATCCTTAAGTGAACAAATGTTAGTTAATGTAAATTAGTATATCTAATATACAACTATACACTAAATTATTAAATCAACACTTGACTTAATAATCCGGTTATATCTCATATAACTGACTAACATCCAATGTATCGTCTTATCGAATCAACACTTGATTCGATAACTCGGCTATATCACATATAACCGACCGATACAAAAAGACGCGAGAATAGAATATGGTATCACATACATGCATTATTCTCGGTCCCGCACATATCACATACGTGCTCCTATTTCGTTTTGCCTGAGCCAGTAAAACCTCTATGTAGGACTCTAAAGACTCGTCAATACGCCGGCAATAGGTGATGATCACATCAAGCACCCACAAGCCGTCAGCGGTACTAGCTGGACGTAACAGCTACCCGGGTATTGAGCGATCAGAAGATCAGCAAGCAAGCCCGCTCCAACTCCTGTAAAAGCCTGACGGTAACACTTGCCGTACAGTCCGGTCTTCTCGTCTAATATGTCGCATATCAAGTCTAGGGGTGGTAAATGTCAGACCCCAATAACTGATAAGTCGTGCCGATGTGAGGCTCATAACGGGTCGAGAAACTACTGGTAACACTTACCAGTAAATCTCTAAATCAGCCCTGGCCAGGGACTTCCCTGTTATGGCCAATCAAGCACAGCGCAATATCAACCCCCAATACCGGGAGAGACGAAACCCCTCCTATCGCTCATTGCCTCCATGTGACTCGGGACTGTACCCAAAAACCACCGTTTTGCATGCCCTCTTGGACGTGGTAAGATGGAAATCAAAGCACAGTGGGAATCACACAAGACTCTATGACGATCTCGGGTCTACAGACTAACCTGCACAAGTGTCACCAGAGAACTACCATCTGACGTGAGGTATAATACCATCTGGGAGTTCTCGGCGAGTCCATCCAGTGTACCCAGTCTCCACTGAGCACCCGTATACCATCTCTGATGTCAAACACCAATGGATATGGGATCTTCCATCGCCTATCTCATGGGTCGAGAAGCGTATACGCTAGTCTACTCTGGTATATCGATGCCCTGTCTCGATACACCTACGACTAGGAACATTAAAGGATGTACTTATGGACTACCATGGCCCCACTAGTATGATCTGCATCATAGTCCTGGTAGTCAAGTACACATCCTAAGGGCTTTACCAACATGTAACTATAAGATAATATCAAGAGACAAGTATGCATGTTAAGATAAAGAGCAACCAGATAGCATACTATCATATCGAGCAAGAAAGTCCTCTCTATATATGTCCAAGAATCCAATATAATTTACATCATCTGTACAATACTGGCCTCTAGGGCATACATACAACTAACAGCTCAGTACAGTGCAAGTTTGTGGGATACCCAAAGAACTTCAGGGGGTATCTTTTCTATTACGCGGAAGAACAAAAGGTTTTTGTCTCTCGTCATGCCCACTTTCTGGAACATCGGTTCTTAGAAAAAGAAATAAGTGGGAGCGTAATGGAACTGGAAGAAATTCCAGAACCACAAGCTATTACTGAAAGCTTAGAAGAACCAGAAGGTTCGAAAGAACAGGACATTCCTGCGCCGCTCCGCAGGAGTAGTAGGCAGTCTCATCCGCCCGAGAGATACTACGGTTTTCTCATAGACGGGGATAGAGAGGATTGCATCATTGATAATGATGAGCCGACTAGCTTCCAGCAGGCCATTCAGAGCACTGACTCGGTAAAATGGCTGGATGCAATGTGGACCGAGATGGAGTCCATGTACACCAACAAAGTATGGACTTTGGACGTTTCTCCATAAGGGGTAAAACCCGTAGGCTGCAAATGGATCTTCAAAAGGAAGATTGGTGTAGATGGACAAGTTGAAACCTATTCGTCAAAGACCTGGTTTGGACTATGACGAAACCTTTTCTCCAGTGGCTATACTCAAATCCATTCGGATCCTTCTTGCCATTGCTGCCTTCCACGATTATGAGATTTGGCAGATGGACGTAAAGACCGCTTTTCTAAATAGAAATTTGGAGGAGTGTGTCTATATGGACCAGCCAGAAGGTTTCATTCAGAGTGGGAGCAGCGGGAAAGTGTGCAAGTTGCTTAAGTCCATTTATGGACAAAAGCAGGCATCGCGGAGTTGGAACATCTATTTTGATGAGACGGTCAAAGAATTTGGCTTTATCAAAAATCCAGATGAACCATGCATTTATAGTAAAGTTGTAGCACGAACTGTCGTATTCCTCGTTTTATACGTGGATGACATTCTCTTGATAGGAAATGGCATTCCTATGCTACAATCTGTCAAAGGGTTCTTGTCACACAGGTTCTCCATGAAAGACCTGGGTGATGCCTCTTACATTCTGGGGATCCGGATCCATCGTGATAGGTCCAAGAGGATATTAGGACTTTCACAGTCCAGGTACATCGACACCATACTGAAAAGATTCAGTATGGAAGATTCCAAGTGCGGTAATTTACCGGCTTGTCACGGGATCACCCTCTCCAAAGAGATGTCTCCCAAGACTGATTTGGAAAGGGATCGCATGTCTATTATACCCTACGCATCTGCGGTAGGCTCTATAATGTATGTCATGTTGTGTACCAGACCAGATGTAGCTTATGCACTGAGTGTGGTAAGCCGGTATCAGTCAAACCCTGGGGAGAAACACTGGATAGCGGTAAAGAACATTCTGAAGTACCTGAGAAGGACTAAGGATATGTTTTTGGTTTACGGCGGAAAAGACCTCCAGATGGAGGCCTTTGCTGAAACCAGCTTCTAGAGTGATAACGATGACTCCAAATCCATGTCAGGTTATGTCTTTACCCTCAATGGAGGGGCGGTGTGTTGGAAGAGTTCCAAACAAGAAACCGTTGCTGACTTGACGATGGAAGCGGAATATATCGCTGCGTCTGATGCCGCAAAAGAAGCCGTCTGGATGAGGAAGTTCTTGACAGAACTTCAGATAGTTCCGTCCATTGTTGATCCAATACCTCTGTATTGTGACAACAACGGGGCTATAGCTTTAGCGAAGGAACCCAGGTCCCATCAGAAGTCCAGGCTCATCTTGAGGCGGTATCACCTTATCAGGGAGATCGTGGATCGCCGGGAGATCAAGGTTCGGAGGGTTGCTACAGAAGATAACACTGCAGATCCATTCACGAAGGACATACCCCAGACTCAGTTCGAGCGGCTGATCGAGATGATAGGTCTTCGATACGCCAGTACATGGCTTTAGTGCAAGTGGGAGATTGTTAGTGTATATGCCCTAGAGGCCATTACTGTATCATACTGGTTTGTATATTACTTGATGGAAGCTTGGGATATTCACAGTTGTATAGACAATCTTGCTCGAAACGGTAGTATGCTACTTGGTTTGTTTCTACTTTAATGTGTGCATGTGTTTCTTTTAGCATATCGCCTATACACATTAGTGGAGCCCTTAGGATCTTTGCTTGATTACCAGCGTTGTGATGGCAGTCACACTAGTGGGGGCTGGGTAATCTACAAGCACATCCTTATACAGGTCCCTAGTCGTAGGATTATCGAGACAGGGCATCGATACTCCAGAGTAGACTAGTGTATACGCTTCTCATCCCAGGAGAGGAGATGGTCTGTCCCACAGCCATCAGTACGTCGTACTGGAGATAGTATGCAGGTGCTCGTTAGGTTACGAGTACACTGGATAGGACTCGCTGGGAACTGTTGGTTTAGTATTATGCCTTTCGTCAGTTATCAGTTCCCAGGTGACATGAGTACAGCATGGTCCGTTGACTTGACACTGTCACTTCGCCTCGAGTGTGTTCCCACTGTTCTTAGATTACTACCCTACCACGGCTCAAATGAGTCGTGCAAACAGATAGTAGTTGGGTGCAGTCCCGAAGCACTTAGAGGCAGTGACGGTTAGACAGGATTCGTCTCTCCCGGTATTGGGGGTTGATATCGCGCTGTGTCTAGAAGAGCCATTATACAAAGTCCCTGGCCAGGGCAAGCGAGATATACTGGTAGTGTTTCCAGTGTTATCTCAAGGTGTTCTGTGCTACACTCCGACACGACTTGTACCGCTATTAGGGGACTGACGTTTACCACCCCCTAGGCCCAATATGCGATACTCTCAGACGAACAGACCGGACTGTATGGAGATTGTCACATTCAGGCTCAGTAGGAGTTCCGATAGGTTCACCTCATCAGTCTTCTTATCGGCATCTATCTGGGTACCGTTACGTACAGCTAGTACCACTTGCGGCCTGTGTTTAAACCCACTACCAGCGTAGTCTCAAGTCTTTAGAGTCCCACACAGAGGGTTGTTCGCCTTTGGGCAAAACAGAGTAGAGGTCGCATGGTTTTGCGACGGGGTTCGTTCACATCCACGCACTTGTGCAGGTTTGCTGTCCGGGCAGTTATTACTAGTGGGCTTTGGTTTAAGCCAAATCCTAGTATTTGTTTTGGGATTTGTTTTATCTCATTGTATTCGTGTTCCTCGGAACACGGGTGCGGGTGTGTATGCACAGTTGACAGAGGCAGAGGATTCTCATTAGGGTTGTTGACCGTTGACTTTTTCCAAACCCTAATGAGAATGAGAAATATGATTAATAATATTAATTAAGGATAATTGTGCCATGGTTAGGTTGACCATTTGACTTTGGTTGACTTGTTGACTTTGGTTGACCGGTTGACTATTGTTGACATGTTGACCATCATTATTTCATTTCAAAGATGCTTCTTGTTTCTTGCAAATGCATTAAATGATGAAATAATAATGGTCATTCATAAACTAACCATCACAATTTCTTAATTATTATTATTATTATCATTATTCTTATTTTAGGAGCATGGTTGTAAAAGGCTATTCTCATTCTCACTTGCTCACTCTCTCTCATCCATTAGCCTATCCTCTTCCTCTCTCAAAGCTCTCATCTCTCATGTGTTGAGAACCATGAGCTCTTGAGATAAAACCACCATAACTCCTCTCTACTCATTCTACGGTTCTAGGTTTAGCAAGCCAAGCACTTTAGTTACCTCTAGGTTGAGGTAGGAGCTCAAGATAGAGGCCTTCGGGTGGATCCTTCTTCGGCAAAGAGAAGACTACGAGGAAGAGCCGTTCAAACCACTTCAAGGAGCAAAAAGAGAAGGAGTTCAAGACCAAGGTATAACCTCCTAACCGAGTAGCTAAACTTGTAGTTAGTTAGCTAGGTTTTTGTTTAGCAAAGATCCTCTTGTTTCTAGTCCATGTTGCCTTAAGAAAAAATCGTTTTTTACCTATTCCGCCTCCCCGTAAGAACCGGGGTGGGCAACGTGGACTTACATTTCCTATACCATTAGTGTAGTAATTGATTTACTTTAGCATCTATTTTAGTTTAGAGTGGTTTAAATGAGATTTAGTGATCTTGGAAATTTCCTAGATGAGGTTTAGTGCATGATTTGGTTTGTGATGGTGTAATTGGTAACTACAACCCCTTTAGTGTTAAAACCTGGACAAAACCTGAGAGTAAAACCCCAATTCACAAAATTTGAAATCCCCGATGTCGAAATTGTATAGAATTGTGATGTTGTTTTGAGACCTGCTATAACCCGGGAACCCTAGAAATTAAACAGCGATCACTGTGAGATGTGTAGGCGAACTAGAAGCTAACCCCATGACCCGAGAGCCCCAATCCACCTCTTGGCCGACAAAATAAGGCTTCTGGCCGCAATTTGCGGCCAGATTGATGTAAATGGTGTCGTGGTTTCTTGGGTAGGTGTCTGCTGTATATTTAAGGTCCTTTGTATATGCAACTTTCTCTAATTTTACTTGTATCAAAATCTGGGACCATTTTCTTGATTTGCTGTTTTGAATTTGTAGGGTTTCTAGGCACACTCAAGAGGTTCCACAAGGCATCAACCATGCCAAAATCAAAAATTTATGTGCCAAAGAACCCTAATGTTAGATCGTTAACTAGAGATTAGGCGAAATAACAAGCAAGCAAACAACTTTGCTAATAAGTGAATGGGATTACAACCTTTGTAGATCCGGTCCTCCACTTCTTTAGCTCTGTGATGACGTCCCTACGCAGCGATCATCAGGATCCCGGACTCTAGCGATGGTTTCGTCGGAGAAATGATCGGGCTAGGTCGTTGACTTCGATGCCGAAGATGATCTACGTCGAGGCGACTCAAACTCAAGCTCCATCTTCACTTGGTCATGAACCTTGTGAAGAAAACACCCTATACAACATGGCAAGTGGTAGAGGATGAAGAAATAGGAAGTGGGTTCACTTTGGATTTGGATTTCTCACTTGATTTCATCATTTAGAATTTTCTAGCAAGCTTTTCTTTTCTTCATGAAGAAGAAGAAGAAGAAGGAAGAAAAAGAATTATTTCCAAAAAGAAAATTCAAGTGATTCTTATCATAATGCAACCATGGGTAAGTTTAACTCATGTAGAGATTAAACTAGGGTTTAGGTAATGGTTAGGTTTAGGAAAAAACAAAATGGTAGACTTTTTCAAAGATGCTTAGAAACTTCATGAAGCATGAAGCCAAAACAATAAAATCCACCATTTAGTTTTTACCAAAATAAATAAAGAAAATAAAACCCTAACCATTAACTAAACATGGTGTAAATTATACACTTACCCAAGTTTGCATGTATCATCAAACATGATACAATCTTGTGCACAAAAATATATCACATATACAATGTGCACAATCAAGTGAGAAAAACATCTTAAGTGAACCAATATTAGTTAATGTAAAGTAATATATCAAATATATAATTATACATTAAATCATTAAATCAACACTTGACTTAATGATCCGGTCATATTGCATATAACTGTTGCGCCACGGCAGCTCCCCGGCTGTCTACTCGAGGCCAAAATGCGGAATCAAAAATTTTCTTAACTTTTAAACCGGCGCTACCGCGGACAATAAACCCGGATCGTGACCATTAACCTAATCCTAGCTATCAAGAGAGAGGGGAAGAAGCTATACCGAGCGATCCGTGTCCTCCGGTCTTCGTCTCCACTCCGATCTCCCGCGGAATCCTCGTCCGTCACCTCCTCGTCGAAAAGGGCACCACGTAGCCGAATACTTTTACGGGCTCCCACCTCTGGACCGAGGCAACTCGGGCGCGAAGTTGGCTAGCCGACGCGTCCAAGGGTATTGTAGGTGTAGTGTAGAATGCGCTTTGTCTCAATGGGGTTTGTAGTTGCCTTGATGGAGGAATAGAATTGAACTTTCAAGTGGAGCTCTCATTTATCAAGCATGGAATGAGATGATAAATTTTCCTCATCAAAAAATGAAAACTTCTCATCTCTCTCACCCAAGAATGGTCGGCCTCCCATCTTGGAATGGTGGAGAAAAAGATTAATTAATCCAAGAGAAGAAAATGAATCATCATGAGAAAAAAAATTGTCACACCAATTTCCTATCTCATCTAATCAAAGCACCATCACAAAAAGCATAGGAATAGACTAGAAAAGAATCTCATCATGATAAGAATACACAATCACAATAAACCCCTCCACAAATAAGTTATTTGCAAACTGCAAATAACCCCCTCCATCACAAAAGTCCGGCCGTGAAGGAACAAAGAAAAACCGGCCGGAACGGAATACAAACTGGCAACTTCAGAAAACTGATCCCTTAATAAATTACAGGAAAAACCCCGCTACTGCATATACATGCCCGCATTTGTATTCTCACTGAACACAAATGCAAAAAGACAAAATCTACACTGTCTAATACTAGGGTCCGGCTTAAACCAAAGCCGGCTAGTAAAATCCGTCCGATCACGATCCGTGCAATACCGCACGTATCTGATCAAACCCTGCCATATCTCCATACGGCCTCTACAGCGTTTCGCCCGAAACTTGAGTAACTGAGTGTGGTGGACTCTAAAGACTCGTCAATACTATGGCTGTGGATTTAACCACTAGCACGTTAGAGGTATTAGCCATACGTGACGGGCCACCAGCTATTGACCAAAAGGGACGTCGATGAGCGAACTCATCCTGACACCCTACTGAGCCTGTCAGTGACAATATCCGTACAGTCCGGTTCGTTCGTCTATGAGTATCGCATGGAGGGCCTAGGGGGTTGGTAAAAGTTAGACCCCCAAAAGCGGTACAAGTCGTGTCGGAGTGTAGCCCAGAACACCCTGAGATACTACTGGAATACCTACCAGTAAATCTCCTGCCTCGGCCGAGGTCTTTGTGTAATGGCTCTCCTAGACACAGCGCGACCTCACCCCCAATACTGGGAGAGACGAACCCCTGCAGATCCGCTCACTGCCTCCATGTGGCTCGGGACTGTACCCAACTAAAACCTGTTTGCACGACTCCTTTGAGCCATGGTAGGGTAGTAATCAAAGCACAGTGGGAACTCACACGAGACAAATGACGATCTCAGGTCGATGAACTAACCTGTACACATGTCACCAGGGAACTGCTATCTGACGTCTGGTATAATCCCAACTAGCAGGTTCCCGGCGAGTCCTGTCCGGTGTACTCATAACCCAATGAGCACCTGTATACATCTTAGGTGAACCAACTGACACCAATAGCTTGTGAGACCGGCCACCGCCCCTCGTCGGGGTCTCGACTGTATACACTAGTCTACTAATGGAGTATCGATGCCCAGTCTCGAAACTCCCACGACTAGGGACCTTTTAAGGATGTGCTTATAGACTCCAGCTCTCACGTATATGATCGCCCTCATACTGCTGGTAGTCAAGCAAGAACCCTAGGGGCTCTATCAACGTGTAATAGCGACTCGTAAGGTCACCTAAAGCAGTACACGATGATAAAGATAAACCAGATAGCATACTATCATCTTGAGTAAGAATGTCCTACTGGGACAGGTCCTCCCTCAATCATTGCAATTACGTGCCTGTGATCCAATAATTGACTCTGAGGGCACTATCTCCAACAATAACCGACTAATATCAATAGTAACAACTTATCGAATCAACACTTGATCCGATAACCCGGCTATATCGCATATAACCGATCAATGTCACAAATCACGAGAATCGAATACAGTATCACATACTGATATTATTCTCGGTCCCGCACATATCTCATATGCGCTCCTATTTCGTTTCGCTTGAGCCAGGAAATCTCTGTGTAGGACTCTAAAGACTCGTCAATACGCCGGCCGTAGGTGATGATCATATCAAACACCCACAAGCCGCAAGCGGTCTGCTAAACGTAACGGCCACCCGGGTATTGAGCGATCAGAAGATTAACGAGCAAGCCCGCTCACACTCCTGTGAATCCAACCAGTAACACTTACCGTACAGTTCGGTCTCGTCGTCTGATATGTCGCATATCTCGTCTAGGGGTGGTAAACGTCAGACCCCAATAGCTCGATAAGTGTTGGAGATAGTGCCCTCAGAGTCAATTATTGGATCACAGGCACGTGATTACAATGATTGATGGAGGACCCATCCCGATAGGACAGTCTTACTCAAGATGATAGTATGCTATCTGGTTTATCTTTATCATTGTGTACTGCTTTAGGTGACCTTACAGGTCACTATTGCACATTGATAGAGCCCCTAAGATTCTTGCTTGACTACGAGCAGTATGAGGGCGGTCATATACGTGGGAGCTGGGGTCTATAAGCACATCCTTAAAAGGTCCCTAGTCGAGGGAGTTTCGAGACAAGGCATCGATACTCCAGAGTAGACTAGTGTATACAGTCGAGACCCCGACGGCGGTGGCCGGTCTCACAAGCCACTGGTGTCAGTTGGTTCACCTAAGATGTATACAGGTGCTCATTGGGTTATGAGTACACCGGACAGGACTCGCCGGGAACATGCTAGTTGGTATTATACCTGACGTCAGATAGCAGTTCCCTGGTGACATGTGTACAGGTTAGTTCATCGACCTGAGATCGTCATTTGTCTCGTATGAGTTCCCACTGTGCTTTGATTACTACCCTACCACGCTCAAAGGAGACGTGCAAACAGGTTTTAGTTGGGTACAGTCCCGAGCCACATGGAGGCAATGAGCGGATCTGCAGGGGTTCGTCTCTCCCGGTATTGGGGGTGAGGTCGCGCTGTGTCTAGGAGAGCCAGTACATGAAAGTCCTTGGCCAACGCAGGAGATTTACTGGTAGGTATTTCAGTAGTATCTCAGGGTGTTCTGGGCTACACTCCGACACGACTTGTACCACTTTTAGGGGTCTGACTTTTACCAACCCCCTAGGCCCGCCATGCGATGCTCATAGATGAACGGACCGGACTGTACGGATATTGTCACTGACAGGCTCAGTAGGGTGTCAGGATGAGTTCACTCATCGACGTCCCTTTTGGTCAATACCTGGTAGCCCGTTACGTATAGGCTAATACCTCTGACGTGCTAGTGGTTAAATCCACAACCAAAGTATTGACGAGTCTTTAGAGTCCCCCACAGACCATTTTCTCAAGTTTCGGGCGAAACGCTGTAGAGGCCGTACGGAGATATGGCAGGGTTCGATCAAATACGTGCGGTATTGCACGGATCATGATCGGACGGATAATACTAGCGGGCTTTGGTTTAAGCCGGATCCTAGTACTGTACAATGTAGATTTTGTCTCTTTGCATTTGTATTCAGTGGGAATACAAATGCGGGTATGTATATACAGTCACGGGGTTTTCCTGTAATTTATTACGGGATCAGTTTTCTGAAGTTGCCAGTTTGCATTCCGTTCCGGCCAGTTTTCCTTTGTTCCTTCCCGGCCAGACTTTTCCGATGGAGGGGGTTATTTGCAGTTGTGCAAACTATCTTTTTGGAGGGTGTTATTTGCATTTGTGGCTTCATGATGAGATTCTTTTTCCATCCACTCACTTGCATTAAATGAGATTAGAAAGGATTATAAATTGATATGATATTGTTATCATCATATTTGGTTATGGCCACCCTTTTTCATTCTACTACACTCACCTCCCTTGTGCTTTTTCTTTTCCCACCTCCACCATTCATATAGGGGCCGGCCACTGGAGAGGGAGGAAGAGATTATTGTTGTTCTCATTTTTTGCTATCTCATTATTCCATTCATGCAACAAAGAAACCCTCACTCCAAAGTCCATTGCTCATTCCTCCATCACCAAGGCAACTTCACAACCCCAATTGAGACATACGATTCTACACTTCATCTACAGCATTCCTTGGGCACGTCGGCTCGCCAACTTCATGCCCGAGTTGCCTCGGTCCAGAGGTGGGAGCCCGTAAAAGAACCCGGCGATGTGGTGCCCGTTCCGACGAAGAGATGAAGACCGGAGGTTCCACGAGGGGATCGGAGTGGAGGCGAAGACCGAAGGACACGGATCGCTTGGTATAGCTTCTATACTCCTTTTCTTGTTTGCTAGAGTTAGGTTAATGGCCCGATCCGGGATATTAGTGCGCGGTGGTGCCGGTTTCTAGTTTTTAGAAAAGTTCCGTTTCCGCATTCCGGCGTCGGATTGACGGCCGGGGCGCCGCCGTGCACTTACATTGGTATCAGAGCCATGCCATTAACCTAGTCTAGCTTGCTCTAATGTGTTTACAAGTTCGATCGAACAAATTTCCGAAAACCCGTTTTCTAGTGCATCTGTTCTCTGTCGAAATTTTTTTAGCTCCAAAAATTTTTCAGGTTGTTGCAGAAACACGTGCAGGGAATTCTAAGCATTCTGTAAAAATTTGGTCGCCTGAACTCACTATACCACCGCGGAACCGCGGCCAAACCCATGCTTGGGCCGCGGTTCCGCCGCGCTTTATACTGTTCATTGTACCAAAGTTTCACAGTAGGCTTCTGAGTTGAAAATAGGGGTTTTGGTATATTCTTTTTGGGCCCAGATTTTCTGTGAGTGCTACAGTAGTGCTTGGGGCCCACTTCGATAAATTTGTTCGATCGGATATTTTAAACATGTTAGTTCACAGTATTTACATTATATCTGCGACCGTGAATGTCATTTGATCGGTAAATCATGTCTAACTGCTATAGCCCTTTTAGACGGATTTGCGAACGTGACATTCACGTTGATGTTCTGTGTTGTGCTGTGATGTTGTGGATTGGTCAAGGGGGATAGCCTAGATGCAATGTTAGTACAGTTTCGTTTTATATGTACATTTGATATTGCGGGGCGAGCGTCCGACATGTGGACTGCCGTCACTGCCCGTTTGTATATTATTCTTTTGGGGCACGACCGGGTCGAGGTTGATGTACCAGTTGTATGTATATTTTACTTTCTATACTAGGATTACCCCGCGGAGGGGTGCACGGATAGCCGGGTTCTAGAGGGCAACGAGCCCGCATCTCATGGCATTGAGACGGAGGGGGCTTCACTCTAGAATTGGCGGGCTGTTCGCCGCACTCGTAGGGGGTACAGGTTGACCCAGGAGGGGTGCCTAAGTTACCGGATTCCGTAAAGTGCTGGGTGGTCCATTCACGTTGCTGAAGGGGGCTGCCTCGCTTCAGGTTTTGGCAGGTAATTTGCCGCGGCCGTAGGGGTCTAGGATTTCATTGCACAGGCTATCCACATGACCAGGGGAACATCGGGTTTCAGTAGCGGCTCTATAAAACCCGGGGATCCCAGATATCTGTATTGTTCTGTGATGCTGGTTACATTTCTGTGATGTTGCATTTTATCACGCCTTGAGCGATATTATATATTGATATATATACTAGTAGATGTTGTATATATTTTGCATCCGCGCTAGTCCAGTCCCCGCTCTGTCGTTAGTTAAGTAACCTAACGGGTGATGACGGGACCTAGTGACGAATGCGGATGGCATATACGTACATCATTATTTTCGTTCTTTGTGGTGTGATCAATTGATGGGACTGCGTTGATTCGGATCAAAGCAAGCTAAACAAACCTATTCTGATGTTGTTGGAACATTTTTCAAAAAGCTGTTATTGCAAGGGCATTCTCTTTTGTTTTGCATCGTGGTATTCAGTTGGAATATCCTGCTCCTCAGTCGACAAGGCAAGGGCCGAGATCCCTTCACCGGGAGTGACCCCTTGGACAAAAGTTTGCGTCAGGGCAATAACTTCACTATAGCCGATTACTTTTGCTTTGCATCGTGGTATTCAGTTGGAATATCCTGCACCTCATTCTACGGGGACTGAGCCGAGATCCCTTCACCGGGAGTGACATCTTTAGCAAAGGTTTTCGTCACTATATTTTTAAAAGCTATCCAGTTCCTTCAACGATATCAAGTTCTTTACGTTAAAGGTTTTCGCCAGAAACCATTCGTAGCCCTCCGTCATTTCAGACGGGTAGCACGTAGTATTCATGCTATGTTTGTTGGCCTTCGTCAAAGCATAGTGTATGGTAGCTGCTTGTTACCTTTCTGCTGCATAGATAGATGCGTTGATTTGGGACAGTCGTATAGCCTTGTTGGCCTTCGTCAAGGGCTTGTACGGGTGGGTTCAAATTAACCTGGACAATGACGGGTAGAACTTGACATGTGACTTATGATTTGTTGGCCTTCGTCAAGGTCATAAGAGCATGGGGTAAAAATCCACATCGGGAGTTTCTAAAGAAACTGAAACTTACCAGATATGCGCATACCTTCTGGAGTGTGATAACGTGAGCGGATTCCGTCACGTTATCATACGATGATAGTTGGATCCCGATTCCCACTGATGAGTTGGTTTACTCCTTGGGTGATCCCGACTAATTCTTCTTTCGGGTTTGGAGAAGAATTTGAGGTTACAGTGGGAGGTTTCCAGATTAGATAAAGTGGTAACCATTCTGATCTAGGTTAGAGTGCACGCTGAGTGTTTCTTTTCTCTCTCTCTTTGGCAGCGACCTTTTACCCAACCCTAGACTATGACTCAGTGACCAAGTTGACCGAACCTTCTTAAACACTGGCTTTTGGATTGTCAGAGTTGCATATCACATTGCCACTCCTACTTTTACCCTTTTCTCCAGAACACCCCGTATTACTACAAACGTCCACTTCCATTGGGCAAAACCATCGTATGGTTATATACGAACTCGAAGGAATTTATTCGAGGATGGTTTCTGGTTCTGGAGAAAACGAATAGGACTATTCAGTTGTCTTTTCCTTTTACCTTCTCTCAGGTTGCGAGTGCTCCTTGGATTAGGACAGTACACCAATTATGCAAATTGGATAGTCTTCTTCCAAACCATAGGCAGGTGCCGACCGGTAGGGAATGAAGAAAACCAATTAGCCTAAACGGTGTACAGAAGGTATTAAGTTAAGAAAAAGAAAGGGATTAGAAGGAGGGCAGAGTAAATTGCGACTGATATTCACGACCAAACCAAGTGTTTCTTTACCACTCCCATTTCACCTTTGTATTTCTCCAGGACACTCCATATCACTACGAAGATCCACAGTTTATTGGATATTCCATCGTATGGTTATATACGAACTCGAAAGGAACTTGTTCCAGTTCGGGGATGGATTCTGGTTCAGGAGAAATAGGAATAAGGTTTATTCGGTTGTCTTTTATCTTCACCTTCTCTCGCGTTGTGAGTGTTCCTAGGATTAGGACAGTACACCCATTTATGCTTATTGGATAGTCTTCTTCCAAACCATAGACTGGTGCCGAACGGTAGGGAAGGAAGAAAACCATTTGGCCTAAAGGGGTATACAGAAGGTAATGACTAAAGACATATAAAGGGACTTGGAGAGATGGTAAAGAAATATACGGTTACAGTTGTGAATCTGGATAATGGAAAAGGCATTACTAGGAATACCAGGATACCCCTACGAAACATTTCAATGTTTCATTTTCACTGTGTACTGTTAAAATAAAACTGATTTCCTAATTAGACACTTGCTCCAGGGTATGTATTTACCAGGTATGATTCTCACATCTGTATGGTTTTACAGATGATGAGTGGGAGTAAGTTATTGGGAATTAGGTGATCATCCTCATTATATCAGAATTCGTTGTAATTGGTGATATTTGAGGAAATCGCCTGGGTTGTTTGCCGGACGGCAAATATTTGGTTTTGAATATCCGTTGTTATGCACCAATTTCAAATTGATATATCTGTACGTCTATTTTTATAGAGTGAGATATACCTTTTTGAAATTATGTCTATGACATTTACCTATATCAGTGGATGGTTAGGTAAGGAGCATTGAACAGCGGTGTAATTCTTCTTAACCATAAGTACAGTTTTCAACCTACGACACACAGTGAATGAGTCACTAGACTCAAGGGGCTTATACAGAGTATTGTATGTTTTCCAGTATCCATGAGGACATAGGGGTTGGTCCTCGTACTATATTCGGCTTACTTATGACTTCTCTAGTTTGACAGGTGTTTCGTAGAAACACAAGGTCCAAGTTTTAAGAAGTTATAGATATAAGAGTAAAGTAGAGAACCAGGTATTGCAAGTATCGGGATTCTTCAAGGTGATCGAAGATGTAGATGCTTGTGTATGGTATTCAGTTGATAGTAATGATTAAGAAAACTTGCTTCTCTTTCAGGTTACTCATAATTGGAAGTAATCCTAAGTTGAGTAACGCTGATCGGCCTCTCTCCATTTACTTGACATGCACTGGAGACAGCTGCATGATTTGAATCTGGTTCAAATAAATCAGTGCCTCTGTTTCTGTATTGGATATAGAACAGTTCATATCTTGACATTGTTAAGGTACAGGGAGTTGTCCGGCTTATGCTTAAAACCAGACTCTGGAAAACTGAAGGCACGTTTCTGTAATGGCTATTTGTGGGTTGACCCGGGCTATGACGAGGGTTGATTTTCTACCATCTGGAAGATCAATAGGGATATTGTTCTTGACTCACCACAATTTTAAAAGAAATGGATTTTTTCAGAAAACAGTAGTGGGAGTATGGTAGAACTGGAAGTGATTCCAGAACCGCAAACGATTACTGAAGATTTGATAAAGAACCTAAAGATTCAATCTGGCTTGATATTCCATTGGCCACTCCGCAGATGTGGTGGGTAACCTCAGGCACCCGAGAGGTACTTCAGTAGCCTCAAGGACGGTAGCAGGGAGGTTCTTGTCTACCCAGACTTGCCATTGATGTTGTTCCAGACTGTGAGACCCGGTAGGAGGATGAGTATGGCGTCGTTCTAAACTAGCTTTAGAAGTGTATGTCTATATGACTCTACCAGAGGGTTGTCGTAGTCAGTGGGAGCAGCGGAAGCATTGGTGGACAGGTGGCTTATATCTATGGACTAAAGCAGATATAGCGGAGATAGATCATCTATTTCTGATGCAACAGTCATAGGTTTGACTTCATCAGAATAGGGGATGGATCTGTTAAGAAGGTAGTAGGGTGTGATGTCCTGGTATTTGGATGACATACACAGAGTAGGAAGTGATATTCCTATACTACGGTCGGTTATACTTTGGTTGTCATACAGTGGTTTCTCCACATAGGACTTGGATATTATATCAGACATTCTGGTTACTGGATCTATGGTATTAGATCTAGATTTAGGTAGTTTCCCAATCTGGGTACTTAGACAGCATTCTATGAGTATTTAGAACGGACGACTCCTGGCACGGTAGTGTACCTGCAGGTGATGGAGTCACCCTCTCTAAAGGTGTCTTACAGACTAAAGTGGAGAGGGATATGCATGATTGGCAGATCACTTGCTTAGGCAATTGAGTCAATCATGAGATGTCAAGTACCACACCAGATGTTGTTCTTGCAGTAGATGCAATAAGTTGATATTGATCCAATCCTGGAGAAACGTTCGGAAGCAGTTTTAGAACATAAGTGGATGTTCTAGGGATATGATAACGACAGCCTCGTTCGGGAGATGGTTATCATTCCAGGCTTCCAAGGTGACCTGGATGACAGAGTGACTGTCAGAGTTATAGTTTTCCCTCTGACGAGGGGCAGTATTTTGGACAGGTCGTCCAGGTGGATACTGAGGGATGGATGGCGCAGGATACTGATTAAGTTCAGTTGATGATACAGTCTAAGAAGTTTGGATTTGGAGTTCATTTATGAACTAGGTCCCATCAGACATCCAGACACATTCTAAGACAGGTATTGCTCATTTCGGGAGATGGCTTTCTCCGCGAACTTGAGATATAGAGAGGCATAGAAAGAAACATCAGAGCGGATCCACTCACTGAGGCTAATCCTCGAACGCAATAGTTTCGCAAACGAGCTTTGTGAGACTGACTAGTAGAGGAGTTGGGTGTTCGGTATCACACGGGTTGTGAGTATGCGACATCGCAATAATTAGCCTTGAGTGCAAGTGGGAGATTGTTGGAGATAGTGCCCTCAGAGTCAATTATTGGATCACAGGCACATGATTACAATGATTGATGGAGGACCCATCTCGATAGGACAGTCTTACTCAAGATGATAGTATGCTATCTGGTTTATCTTTATCATCGTGTACTGCTTTAGGTGACCTTACAGGTCACTATTGCACGTTGATAGAGCCCCTAGGATTCTTGTTTGACTACCAGCAGTATGAGGGCGATCATATACGTGGGAGCTGGGGTCTATAAGCACATCCTTAAAAGGTCCCTAGTCGAGGGAGTTTCGAGACAGGGCATCGATACTCCAGAGTAGACTAGTGTATACAGTCGAGACCCCGACGAGGGGCGGTGGCCGGTCTCACAAGCCACTTGTGTTAGTTGGTTCACCTAAGATGTATACAGGTGCTCATTGGGTTATGAGTACACCGGACAGGACTCGCCGGGAACATGCTAGTTGGTATTATACCTGACGTCAGATAGCAGTTCCCTGGTGACATGTGTACAGGTTAGTTCATCGACCTGAGATCGTCATTTGTCTCATGTGAGTTCCCACTGTGCTTTAATTACTACCCTACCACACTCAAAGGAGACGTGCAAACAGGTTTTAGTTGGGTACAGTCCCGAGCCACATGGAGGTAGTGAGCGGATCTGCAGGGGTTCGTCTCTCCCGGTATTGGGGGTGAGGTCGCGTTGTGTCTAGGAGAGCCAGTACATGAAAGTCCTTTGCCAAAGCAGGAGATTTACTGGTAGGTATTCCAGTAGTATCTCAGGGTGTTCTGGGCTACACTCCGACACGACTTGTACCGCTTTTGGGGGTCTGACTTTTACCAACCCCCTAGGCCCGCTATGCGATGCTCATAGACCAACGGACTGGACTATACGGATATTGTCACTGACAGGCTCAGTAGGGTGTCAGGATGAGTTCGCTCATCGACGTCCCTTTTGGTCAATACCTGGTAGCCCGTTACGTATAGGCTAATATCTCTGACGTGCTAGTGGTTAAATCCACAACCAAAGTATTGACGAGTCTTTAGAGTCCCCCACAGACCGTTTTCTCAAGTTTCGGGCGAAACGCTGTAGAGGCCGTATGGAGATATGGCAGGGTTCGATCAGATACGTGCGGTATTGCACGGATCATGATCGGACGGATAATACTAGCGGGCTTTGGTTTAAGCCGGATCCTAGTATTGTACAGTGTAGATTTGTCTCTTTGATTTTGTATTCAGTGGGAATACAAATGCGGGTATGTATATACAGTCGCGGGGGTTTTCCTGTAATTTATTACGGGATCAGTTTTCTGAAGTTGCCAGTTTGCATTCCGTTCCGGCCAGTTTTCCTTTGTTCCTTCCCGGCCGGACTTTTCCGATGGAGGGGGTTATTTGCAGTTGTGCAAACTATCTTTTTGGAGGGTGTTATTTGCATTTGTGGCTTCATGATGAGATTCTTTTTCCATCCACTCACTTGCATTAAATGAGATTAGAAAGGATTAGAAATTGATATGATATTGTTATCATCATATTTGGTTATGGTCACCCTTTTTCATTCTACTACACTCACCTCCCTTGTGCTTTTTCTTTTCTCTCCTCCACCATTCATATAGGGGCCGGCCACTAGAGAGGGAGGAAGAGATTATTGTTGTTCTCATTTTTTGCTATCTCATTATTCTATTCATGCAACAAAGAAAACCTCACTCCAAAGTCCATTGCTCATTCCTCAATCACCAAGGCAACTTCACAACCCCAATTGAGACATACGATTCTACACTTCATCTACAGCATTCCTTGGGCACGTCGGCTCGCCAACTTCGTTCCCGAGTTGCCTCAGTCTAGAGGTGGGAGCCCGTAAAAGAACCCGGCGATATGGTGCCCGTTCCGACGAGGAGATGAAGACCGGAGGTTCCGCGAGGGGATCGGAGTGGAGGCGAAGACCGAAGGACACGGATCGCTTGGTATAGCTTCCATACTCCTTTTCTTATTTGCTAGAGTTAGGTTAATGGCCCGATCCGGGATATTAGTACGCGGTGGTGCCGGTTTCTAGTTTTTAAAAAAGTTTCGTTTCCGCATTCCGGCGTCGGATTGACGGCCGGGGCGCCGCCGTGCACTTACAATAAGTCGTGTCGATATGAGTTCTATAACAGTTCGAGAAACTACTGGTAACACTTACCAGTAAATCTCAGCAACCCTGGCCAGGGATTTCCGGTTATAGCCAATCGAACACAGCGCAACATCAACTCCCTATACCGGGAGAGACGAATCCCCTCCTATCGCTCATTTCCTCCATGTGAATCGGGACTGTACCCAAAAACCACCATTTTGTACGCCCTCTTGGACGTGGTAAGGTGGAAATCAAAGCACAGTGGGAATCACACAAGAATCTATGACGATCTCGGGTCTACAGACTAACCTGTACCAGTGTCACCAGTGAACTGCCATCTGACGTAAGGTATAATACCATCTGGGAGTTCTCGGCAAGTCCGTCCAGTATACCCAGTCTCCACTGAGCACCCGTATATCATCTCTGATGTCAAACACCAATGGATATGGGATCATCCATCGCCCATCTGTATGGGTCGAGAAGGTATATGCTAGTCTACTCTGGTATATCGATGCCCTGTCTCGATACACCCACGACTAGGGACCTTGAAGGATGTACTTATGGACTACCATGTCCCCACTAGTATGATCCGCATCATAGTCCAGGTAGTCAAGTACACATCCTAAGGGCTTTACCAACATGTAACAGAGAGACAATCGGTGTACACGTTAAGGTAAAGAGCAACCAGATATCATACTATCATATCGAGCAAGAAAGTCCTCCCTATATATGTCCCAGCATACACTACAATATACATCCTATGTACAGTAATGGCCTCTAGGGCATACATATAACTAACAATCTCCTACTTGCACTAGGGCCATCTGTAGCAGTGGTTACAGTATCTCATACTCAACCATCCCATAAAAGTCTCTCTCTGGGAAAAGGCCTTTGTGAGTGGATCCGCCGTGTTATCCTCTGAGTCTACTCTCCTAACCTCGATCACCCTGGAGATCAACTATCTCCATGATCAGGTGATGCTGCCTCAGAATATGTCTGGGTCACTGATGGGACCAGGGTTCCTGGGCCAAAGCCACACTTCCATTGTCACACAATGGTAGGAACCTAGTTCATCTTATGAACTATTATACACCCAAACTGCCTCTTTGGTAGTATCTTTAATAGCGATGTTACCAGCCTTTATCGTCTAGTTTGCCACGGTATCTAGCTTGGAACTCTTCCAACATACCGTCCCTCTACTGAGGGTAAAGACAATGCCTGTGACTGACATTCAATCGTCCTTATCACCCTAGAACTTTTCCAGTGATTCTTCCCAGGATCGATTGATACCATCTTACTACAACTAGTGAGAGTCCTAACATCCAATTAGATCTATCTCAAAGATCCAAAACCCAGGATTTTGGAGGTATCATCTTGATCCTATATGGAGAATCCTTGTGATAAGCGGAGATTGACCGAGCGTAGCATAGGAAACTCCTTTCCTATCAAGAGTATGTTATCCACGTACTCTACGAGGATCATCACCATACTCCCTACTACCTTTTTGTATATACAAGGTTCATCTACCGTTTTGATGAAGTCAAACTCTTTGACTACCACATCAAAACAGATGTTCCAACTCCGCAATGCCTGCTTTTTTCTGTAAAGCAACTTGCACACGTTTCCGCTGCTCCCACTGTTTACGAAGCCCTCTGGCTGTGTTCTTATAGACGTTCTCTTCTAAATCATTTATTTAGAAAAGTAGTCATGGCACCCAACCACCAGATATCGTATTCATGGTATGTAGCAATGGCAAGTAGGATCCGGATGGACTTAAGCATAGCCACTGGAAGAGGTTTCATCATTATCCACGCCTAGTCGATGACGAAAACCTTTAACAAGTCTAGCTTTGAAAGTCTCAACTTTTCCATCTACACCAAGTAATCTTCTCAAGATTTACTTGCTCCTGATGGGGATTTAACCCTTCAGATATAGCAACCAAAGTCC
The DNA here is from genome assembly GCA_030015575.1 of Agapanthus africanus. Classification (NCBI taxonomy): domain Eukaryota; kingdom Viridiplantae; phylum Streptophyta; class Magnoliopsida; order Asparagales; family Amaryllidaceae; genus Agapanthus; species Agapanthus africanus. Next base: position 166,229,544 of record CM057349.1, read on the forward strand.
ATACTTTGTTGGTGTACAAGGATTCCATCTCATATCGCTAAGCATCCAGCCATTCTTACAGAGTCCCACTCCTGATGGCCAGCTCGAAACTAGTTGGGTCATCATCTCATGATGCAATCCTCACTCCCACTGTCATAGAGAAACCGAAGTATCTCTCAAGTGGGTAAGGAACCCTGCTAGATCGGCGGAGAGGCTGAGGTTCGTTGGTTACTATTGAATCCTTTGGTTCTATCAAATCATCTGCTGTAGTTAGTATAGCTGGAACCTTTCCAGTTCTATATAACAGACATTGCCTCGAGCTGGTCCGGATTTTGCTTTTAGACATAGGCCGGACAACCCCAAATCTTAACAAACTTGAGATATGGGCTCTTCCCCTTCCATATCACATATGAAGTGGTAGGCAATTGATTTGTTTTGAACCCCTATTCAATAGGCATGCAGCTTCTCAAGTGCATAAGTCCCTAAAGGAAATAGGAAACTCGGTAGTACTCATCATAGAGCACACCATATCACATAGGGTGCCATTGCTCCGCCTTGATATACCATCGTGCTATGGTGTATACGGAGGAGTAATGCTGAGAGAGAATATCATTCTCCTTTAGAATAGTCCAGGGATTCCCTGCTCAAGTTTTCTCCTCCTTGATCACATCATAGGACTTAATACTTATACCCGTATTTTGGTTCTCTACTTCTAACTTATATTCTGTGAATATCTCAAAAGGTTCGGACTTGTGTTTCAACAGGAACATATGTCTGATTCTTAAGAGATCATCAGAGAATGTAATGAAGTACAAAGAACCAGTCTTGGCATGTGTAGACAGGGGACCTTCATACATCAGCATGTATCAATCCCAAGAGTTCAGTAACTCTTTCTCTGTTTCCAATAAACAGAGCTGTGGTCATTATATCTTTGTGACATGACTGGCAAGTTTCATAAGATGTAAATTTAAACTGATTTAAATATGCATCTAAATGTAACTTCAGCTAGTCGGGTCGCATTGATATGACCTAGTCTCCAATGCCTCAAGAAAGATCCGTTCATTTCTGAACTCTTCCTCTTGTGTGTGTTCTGTATTCTAAGAACTGTAGTTTGATTTAGAACATCAATGCTTTTAGATAATGTACCTGAACCGATCAACTTTTGATATAAGAAATGTTCAAAACATTATCCAACAATACAAAATTATATCCTTTCTTTACTAATAAAGAGACTGATATGATGTTGTATATCAGGTTCGGTATCTAATAACATTTGTTCAAAATCAATGTATTCTGATAATACTGGGTGATAGTGACCAACAGACTTGGTTGCAACACTTGCACCATTTTCTATCTCATGAAACTTATTACCCGTTCTCAGTTCTCTACCTGTCTGTAGCCCATGTAATGGATTAAATTAGCGGGATCCTGATCCGGTATCTAATACCTAGGACGTAGAGGACACTGAGAAATAGTTCTTTATAACTAACACACCCGAAGGAGATGCATCATATGCACTTTCTTCGTTTGGGCGGCATAGAAATTCTGGTATTCCCCTATTTCTTACTCTGTCTTATAACAATTATAAGTCGGAGCGGGACCAACGTTCCCCAGCTCAGTATAACAAGCGGGTTCGGTAAATACATCCGTATTATTATCTTGATTAAGGTGTGATATGGTCGCTACCTGGAGAGAGAGAGAAGAAAACACTCAGCGTATGATCTTGCAAGATTAGATTGGTTATTTATTTTATCTAATCAGGATGGCTCCCACTGTTTTTATCAAATCTTCCTTCAAACCCTAAAAGGAAAGACTAGCCGGGATTAATTACACGCTACAAGTTCGCCAATCTTTCAGCCAGGCCAGTGTCGGTACTTTGAGGGAGGTCCCCCGTGCTTTTGCATGAACCTAATTAATGTAAACCTCGTTTTCCCAAAGGCGTAACCTCGTTAACACCTTTCTAGACACCTACTTGATCGGCTAATTGTAATGTGTAAAACTCTCCCAGGAGTAACTCTTACTCGCAGCGGGTATCGGGATCCAACTATCTCATAGAAGGTATGCAATCTCATTGCAAATTTCAACACTTGAAATTCCCGATAATATTTTGCCCCAAACGATCTATGACCTTGACAAGGTCAACAAACCATAGACCGTAAGTCAAGTTCAACCCGTCATTTCTTGATTGAATTAAACCCATCCGCACGACCCTTGACAAGATCAACAAGGCCGTACGACTACCCTAATCCAATCTTCATCATATGCATAAGCAGATAAATACTGGTTAGCTACCGCACACTGCGCCTTGACAAGGTCAACAAACGCAGCACGAATACTAAACAGGACTTATCTGAAATGACGGAGGGCTACGATAGGTTTTTTCTGAAAACCTATTGCGTAATGAACTTGATATCATTGTAGAATCAAATGATTTTGAAATGGAGTGTTTTTGAGGCTTTTCTAGTTTTGCTAAAGGGGTCACTCCCGGTGAAGGGATCGTCGGCCCTTTCCTCATCGAATGAGGTGCAGGATATATCATATATACCACTATGCAAAGCAAGAACTATGGAAGCATCAAAAGAAAAACTGAGTGCGTAGCATCTGCCAGTTATTGCTAAAGGGGTCACTCCCGGTGAAGGGATCGTCGGCCCTTTCCTCATCGAATAAGGTGCAGGATGTTCTACAAGGAACACCGCGATACAAAGCAAGAACTGTACCTACCTGTTTTTGAAAATTCGATTCCACAACATCTTTTAGGTTTCTTTTATTTTCATTAATCACATTAATGAAGTCCCATCATTTAAGTCCACCTAAACATCACAGATAAATATAACGTACGCTTATGCCATCCGCATTCGCCTCGATGTCCCGTCTACACCGTTAGGTTAGGTAACTAACGCCAGAGCGAGGCAGGGCTAGCGAGGGTGTAAAATATAAGCAACGTCTATATAATATATCATATATACCATATACAATATCTATCTGAACAAATCACATGATCACATCACAGATAACGCAGCAGAAAATATCATATGAAATATTGGATATACTAGGACGTCCGTGTTTTATTTTGAGCCTGAATAAAACACGAATTCCACGGTCTTGATGAATAGACAATCTCACACCCCTAGACCCCTACGAGAGCGACAAGCAACCCTACCAATTTTAGGGTTAGGAGACCCGGACTCGACCCCTCGAGATGGTCTCCCACTGGACCCTAGAACCCGGTTACTTGTGCTCCCCTCCTTGGGTCTATCCTAATGCGGAAAAGTAAATAATATACAACAACGGTGACATCTTCCGCAACCTGGAAGTGCCCCAATAAAAGAATATTAGATACAAGTTTTTACATGAATGAAAATGAAAAACACTCATCTCACATAAAAAAAACCCGGCTATTCAAACACGACGATCCAATATAACATATCCAGCAACACATAACATCACATGTCATCAACGTAAATAAATATGCGCATCCCAATTGTCGTTGACATATAGTAACGAAACCGGCGATATCATATATTACACTTACGGTCGCAGAAAAGAAAGTGTAAAACTACAACAGTTGGAATCCGCAACCTCCTTAGACATTACATGCCTAATCAAATGAATTCCTTAGATATCGCATGCCTAACAATTATAAACCCCGTATTTTAGTCTCAAAATCGAAAACTCTTTTCAATATCAAGTCGGGCAATTCAACAAGATTCCCGACATCCTGATCGAATGCTCGTCGCAAACTTTAGTAGACGGCCGCACCCCCGATACCGTCGACGAAGTGCACTAAGGCGAAACACCGCTGCCGCGAGCACCCGAACGAATGCTTTCGGCGACGGGATTCTCCTACAGTCACTTGGTCGAGGCTATGGGGCATGGCTATCTATTAAGTTTACCCGGCGAGTATCCGCGTACGCTACGTGATTGCGACGGACTTTTGATCACATTAAAATTCCGTGGCAACCGATCAAGTGAGACTAGACTGCTAGATTTATAATATTCAAATCAGTTATCTCATAACTACTTGTGGATTCCAAATATTGTATCACATTCCAGATAAATAGAAAATGTTAAACTTTCCGATCGAACAATCAAACACCCAAGTTTTCCCGAAACAGCTCAACACATGAAATAAGTTTAAGAACATTCACTTCATGCCACAGTACCAACGGTCCAGTCGTAGAAGGGTCAAGCCAACGCCTCACATGTGGCACACCGTACTGCCCCAAACCCTAAGGTTCAAAGGGCAGTTCAAGACGGTCACATAATCGAGTTAAGGTTTGTTGTCTTCTAGAGGGTCCATCGCGTTACTTTCACTACTTCGAACGTCTTTAAACTATGGAAAAATCCAACACTTGGAAATTTCCCGGCAGGGGAAAAAGTGGTTATTTATATCCGGTCGAACTTTTTAACATGTTCTAAAATACCCGGAAAAACATAAACGAGGTTAGAATATCCGATCGAATTAACGAGTCCCCAATACACCCCAGAAAACTCAACTCTTAAGTATAAATTAAAAAATAGCCAAAAAGCACAGGAGTCAAATAAGGAGTTACTGTGCAAAATTCATAGGATAAAGTGTCAATTCGGCCGCGGAACCGCCGCACGAGCCATGCTCATGCCGCGGTTCCGCGGCGCTTTTATCGATTTAAGCGCACGTGCTTCACAGTAACTCCTAAAAATCCCTGCTGAATTTTTTGGCTATTTTTAATCTGGAAAAATCCACAATTTCAAAAAATGTACAGAAAGGGGTATTGATTAGGGTTTCGAGGTTCGATCGGGTTTCTAACATCGTCTACACATCGCCTAAAGCTCTAGCTAGGCTCTGATACCACTGTAGGGTTCCTAGGCACACTCAAGAGGTTCCACAAGGCATTAACCATGCCAAAATCAAAAATTTATATGCCAAAGAACCCTAATGCTAGATCGATAACTAGAGATTAGGCGAAATAACAAGCAAGCAAACAACTTTGCTAATAACTGAATGGGATTACAACCTTTGTAGATCCGGTCCTCCACTTCTTTAGCTCCGTGATGACGTCCCTCCGCTGCGATCATCGGGATCCCGGACTCTAGCGATGGTTTCGTCGAAGAAATGATCGGGCTAGGTCGTTGACTTCGATGCCGAAGATGATCTACGTCGAGGCGACTCAAACTCAAGCTCCATCTTCACTTAGTCATGAACCTTGTGAAGAAAACACCCAATACAACATGGCAAGTGGTAGAAGATGAAGAAATAGGAAGTGGGTTCACTTTGGATTTGGATTTTTCACTTGATTTCATCACTTAGAATTTTCTAGCAAGCTTTTCTTTTCTTCATGAAGAAGAAGAAGAAGAAGCAAGAAAAAGAATTATTTCCAAAAAGAAAATTCAAGTGATTCTTATCATAATGCAACCATGGGTAAGTTTAACTCATGTAGAGATTAAACTAGGGTTTAGGTAATGGTTAGGTTTAGGAAAAAACAAAATGGTAGACTTTTTCAAAGATGCTTAGAAACTTCATGAAGCATGAAGCCAAAACAATAAAATCCACCATTTAGTTTTTACCAAAATAAATAAAGAAAATAAAACCCTAACCATTAACTAAACATGGTGTAAATTATACACTTACCCAAGTTTGCATGTATCATCAAACATGATACAATCTTGTGCACAAAAATATATCACATATACAATGTGCACAATCAAGTGAGAAAAACATCTTAAGTGAACCAATATTAGTTAATGTAAAGTAATATATCAAAAATATAATTATACATTAAATCATTAAATCAACACTTGACTTAATGATCCGGTCATATTGCATATAACCGACTAATATCAATAGTAACAACTTATCGAATCAACACTTGATCCGATAACCCGGTTATATCGCATATAACCGATCAATGTCACAAATCGCGAGAATCGAATACAGTATCACATACTGGTATTATTCTCGGTCCCGCACATATCTCATATGCGCTCCTATTTCATTTCGCTTGAGCCAGGAAACCTCTGTGTAGGACTCTAAAGACTCGTTAATACGCCGGCAGTAGGTGATGATCATATCAAACACCCATACACCGCAAGCGGTCTGCTAAACGTAACGGCCACCCGGGTATTGAGCGATCAGAAGATCAACAAGCAAGCCCACTCACACTCCTGTGAATCCAACCAGTAACACTTACTTTACAGTCCGGTCTCGTCGTCTGATATGTCGCATATCTCGCCTAGGGGTGGTAAACGTCAGACCCCAATAGCTCGATAAGTCGTGTCGATATGTGGTCTATAAGAGTTCGAGAAACTACTGGTAACACTTACCAGTAAATCTCAGAAACCCTGGCCAGGAATTTCCGGTTATAGCCAATCGAACACAGCGCAACATCAACTCCCTATACCGGGAGAGACGAATCCCCTCCTATCGCTCATTGCCTCCATGTGAATCGAGACTGTACCCAAAAACCACCGTTTTGCATGCCCTCTTGGATGTGGTAAGGTGGAAATCAAAGCACAGTGGGAATCACACAAGACTCTATGACGATCTCGGGTCTACAGACTAACCTGTACCAGTGTCACCAGAGAACTGCCATCTGACGTAAGGTATAATACCATCTGGGAGTTCTCGGCGAGTCCGTCCAGTATACCCAGTCTCCACTGAGCACCCGTATATCATCTCTGATGTCAAACACCAATGGATATGGGATCATCCATCGCCCATCTATATGGGTCGAGAAGGTATATGCTAGTCTACTCTGGTATATCGATGCCCCATCTCGATACACCCACGATTAGGGACCTTGAAGGATGTACTTATGGACTACTATGTCCCCACTAGTATGATCCGCATCATAGTCCAGGTAGTCAAGTACACATCCTAAGGGCTTTACCAACATGTAACAGAGAGACAATCAGTGTACACGTTAAGGTAAAGAGCAACCAGATATCATACTATTATATCGAGCAAGAAAGTCCTCCCTATATATGTCCCAGCATCCACTACAATATACATCCTTTGTACAGTAATGGCCTCTAGGGAATACATATAACTAACAGAATTGTGGGTTTTAAACGACTTGAACTTTTGATATTTGTGTTTTTATCGGTCACTTGACGTTTGTACGTCGATATCAAGTGTCGTTTGGTTCTTTTGCATGCGTAGGCTATAGGTTCTAACCTATAGGCACCTCGTGTGTCGTTTCGTTTGCGAATCGGATTTTAATGCGATACGATGTGTTATAACATGTAGGTACTTCCGCGTGAACTTCGGGACGACATGCAAGGGCAAGGAGACATCGACTTCGGCAAGCGAGGATCAAGGTGAGTAGATATATATCTATGGGGGAAGTCGGGCGGATGGCGTATAGCACCCCCGCAGTTTCGTAGTGTAGCATGAGATAAGTTTATATATATAATATGTGTATTGCAAGATGTGAAATATTAGCAGGATAGGCTCCAGGAAATCATGGGTTAGTGTAGCGTCATTGAAAGTTAGTGTTTTAGTTTAGTTTCCTGGTTGTGAAACCCTAGTGTTAAGGTATACACACACACTTGCACACACGTGATATATTTTGGTGTATGTGATATATGTGTGTGTATGTGTGTGTGTGTGTGAGTGTGTGTGTGTGTGCGCGCGTTGCTATACACACACACACACACACACACACACACACACACACACATACGTATACACGTATGATGAGGATAGTATATGAAACTTGGAGATGAGTCGATGTGATTGGGCATGATGCCGTGAGAACGGTGATGTGACTTGGGTCATATTATGAGATACGGCATGATATTATAGCGGATCGTTGGGAGATTTGTTTTCATACACACGCGGATATATATATGTATGATGGTATCGAAATGTACTAGACTTTAGGTCAGTACCCCTAATTTAGGATATGATGATAATGATACCAGATAAATAATGAGATAAATGTGATATTTGACCCGTACCCCGATTTGGGATGCCGTACAATGGATTTTACCGTACGAAGTATAAATATGATGATTGATCCGCACTCTTGACTCGAGGATGTCGCATTATATATATATTTTATTGTACATGACGCTATTGAGGCGGGATCACCGACTACTAGATATATCGACTCGGACTTAGGTGGATTTCCCTACCCCTTTCGATTAGTCTCTTAGTTTAGTCCTGTAGTAATCTGTTAGATGTTAGACTGGGCTCGAGTCATACCTATTTTCAAAACTAACGAATCGTGAGTATTTTAGAGACAGGCCTAGGGATACTATGGATTTTTCAAAGGATGCATATTTTCTCAAAGACCCCGTAGCCCTATTTTTACTAAAACCACGATTCGTGCGATTTCAGACACCAAAAACGGCATGACTCGTATATAGGAATGTATATTTCTTTATTTTTGCATTTACTATTCATTTTCCATATTTTCTTGTTGTTCGCATCGTGTTGAATGCTTAAATGTGTTTTCATTATTTATTATGAACCCTGCTGTCAGGACACCAGCACCATTACCGATGATGTGTATGCTCCACATACACTTACCTACCGGCCCACACACATCATCATCGGTAATTTTCATGTCATGTACACCTTAGAAAACATTATTTCGTATAAATTGTTAGCTGGTAGTTGCAATATAGTACTAGTACGTTGCTTTCATACGCTAGTTTGACATCGCATTTCTTACTTAGACACTTCGTGCATGCATATATATATATATTTATTGTTTTGAAATATTATGGGGATTTATGCCGGTAATTCACTGTTTATTTACTTTTAAGATTGGGATTTTGGATTTCCATGTGATTTCTGGATTTGGAGAAACCGCAAAGATTTTATAATTTTATTATCATTTTAAAGATAGAAAATTGCGGTTTTCTCCTGATATGATTTGAGAGGTGTCCACCATGAGTTTTCTCGGCTCTTGAGCGGTATCATACACCCGATTCGAGGAAGAGGTGGAACCGTCTGCGGGTGCATGGTGTAAGTCTACGGTAGCGCCCTGGCCGTCAATCCGAGGCCAAATGCGGAACAAAAACTTTTAAGGAAACCGGCGCTAACGCAGACTTTCACCCGGATCGTACCATTAACACTAAACTAGCTATCTACAAGAAGTTAGAATGGCTATACCGATCGATCTGTGTCCTTCGGTCTTTGGCCACCATCTCTAGCTCCTCGCGGCATCTCCGATCTCGCTCGATCTCCGGTTTCCTCGTCGGAAAAGGCACCACATCAAGAAGTCATTTTACGGGCTCCCGCTTCAAACCGAAGCAACTCGAACATGAAGTTTGCTAGCCGACATGTCCAAGGTGATGTAGAGAATGTGTGTGATAACTTTGTCTCAAGCATCCATTGATTCTCAACACATGAGAGTGTATGGATGGAGGTTGAAGATGATTCCATGGTGAAAGTAGTGAGCTAGAGGAAGAAGAAGGAGAAGAGGCTTTTTCTTTTCTATTGTGTTGAATTATTGTGAGAGCTAGAATGGAAATCCAAGAGCAAACTCAAGCCTATATGGCTGCCCTCTCTCTCTCCATCCATCAATTCAACACAATCATCAATCACCAATGTGACATTTGCACAAATAAAAAGACCATGAGTCATCACCCATGCACATGTCACAATAAATGCTCCTCATGATGAAATCCACTCACAATTTCCACCAAAATAAACATTAACCTAAATGTTTAGTCCAACAAAAAGATATGGCAACATCTAAAGTAAACTCATGACGGATCACAAGGATACCCCTCACCTGTATATACATACCTGCATCCGCATTCCGACTGAATGCAAATGCGATGAGACTAAAGTAATCCAACAAATCTAATATTAGGATCCGGCTTAAACCAAAGCCCACTAGTATGATCCGTCCGATCATGATCCATGCACAAGTGCACGTATATCATCGAACCCTGCCATAACACCATACGGCCTCTACAACGTTTCGCCCGAAACTTGGGAAACTATCTGTGGGGGACTCTAAAGACTCGTCAATACGCTGGAAGTGGTTTTGACCAAAAGGGAAGCTGATGAGCGAACTCATCCAGAAACCCTACTGAGCCTGTCAGTGACAATATCTGTACAGTCCGGTTTGTTTGTCTATGAGTATCGCATGTCGGGCCTAGGGGGCTGGTAAACGTCAGGCCCCCAAAAGCGGTACAAGTCGTGTCGGAGTGTAGCCCAGAACACCCTGAGATACTACGGAATACCTACTAGTAAATATCACTTGCCTTGGCCAAGGACTTCTTGTAATGGCTCTCCTAGATACAGCGCGATCTCATCCCCAATACCGGGAGAGACGAAACCCCTGCCGATCCGCTCACTGCCTCCATGTGGCTCAGGACTGTACCCAACTAAAACCTATTTGCACGACACCTTTGAGCCGTGGTAGGGTAGTAATAAAAGCACAGTGGGAACTCACACAAGACAAATGACGATCTTAGGTCGATGAACTAACCTGTACACATGTCACCAGGGAAATGTTATCTGACGACAGGTATAATACCAACTAGCATGTTCCCGGCGAGTCCTGTCCGGTGTACTCATAACCCAATGAGCACCTGTATACATCTTAGATGATCCAATTGACACCAATGGCTTGTGAGACCGGCCACCGCCCCTCGTCGGGGTCTCGACTGTATACACTAGTCTACTAATGGAGTATCGATGCCCAGTCTCGAAACTCCTACGACTAGGGACCACTTAAAGGATGTGCTTATAGACTACCCAACTCTCATGTATATGATCGCCATCACACTGCTGGTATTCAAGCAAGAATCCTAAGGGCTCTATCAACGCGTAATAGTGATCTGTAATATCACCTAAAGCTGTACACGATGATAAAGATAAACCAGATAGCATACTATCATCTCGAGTAAGACTGTCCTACCGGTATAGGTCCTCCCTCAATCATTGCAATCATGTGCCTGCGATCCAAAATTGATTTTGAGGGCACTATATCCAACAATCTCCCACTTGCACTCAAGGCTAATTATTGCGATGTCGCGTACTCACAGCCCGTGTGATACCGAACACCCAACTCCTCTACTGATCAGTCTCACAAAGCCCGTTTGTGAAACTATTGCGTTCGAGAAATAGCCTCAGTGAGTGGATCCGCTCTGATGTTTCTTTCTATGTCTCTCTTTATCTCAAGTTCGCGGAGAAAGCCATCTCCCGAAATGAGCAATACCTGTCTTAGAATATGTCTGGATATCTGATGGGACCTAGTTCACAAATGAACTCCAAATCCAGAAAACTTCTTAGACTGTATCGTCAACTGAATGTAATCAGTATCCTGCGTCATGCCTCCTTCAGTATCCGCTTGGACCACCTGTCCAAACTACTGCCCCTCGTCAGAGGGAAAAATATAACTCTGACAGTCACTCACCTATCACTAATGGTACAATACCATATAGGTATATGGGTAACTAGCATGTAAGCATGTCAAGGCATATGTGTAAGTATGTAGGTATGCAGGTATGCTATAAGTCATATGCACAATGAAAATGAGGATCATGTTTCAAGTCCCTAGTCAATACAATATCCTGTATGTATAGGTGTTGTGCATGTCATGGCAATTATTGACGGTGTGGGTGGCATACAATCAGTGCTCGTGCAACATGAACCGTCAATAATAGTGTTGTGTCTCATTAATACTAAGTCCATACACAATAGGAAATGAGATATGCAACAAAGGTATACACGCACAATCAATATCCGTATACATCTAACTAATAGTCATATCATTTAATCTAGCCCAGACGCATAACGCCATGCGGGCGATGCCCCTGTAGATGTTAAATCTACTCACAACAATCCTGGCTAAGTAAAGCCAACCACTCGCTTTTCCTTCTTCGCAGCGCCCGAAGTCCCCGCCTGCGTCTTGAAAGCAAATAACAATATAACAAGTATATATTAGCAATCGACCAATAACATGTACAAACTACGTTTGACCGACGCACCAACTCCAAGCGTACTCTCAAGTGTTCGTCAAGTGGCTAACGCGCGTAGCGACACTACGAAACCAACTCAAGAGCAAAAACTACACAAAGACACAAACGACATCGGCACGACCCTAGTTAGGAACGCAAAGCGACACAACTACCAAGCCTAGACCCTGATCGTACCGATCGCGCATTCACAACACAAGATATAGCGTGAAATTAATATAAATAACGTCGCAACGTCAAAATAAACCCACGCCTAAATTATCCGAAAATTTAGTAAGCAACATATATCATTTTAGCTCAAACTACAAGTTTTAACCAAACTAGAATTTACAAACATCACAATATAGCAAGATTAAACCATACAAACCCTAACTATACTTTTAATCTCACTTAATTAGGATTTAGTAAAAACTTAGTTTGCTAATTAGCTAATTTTACAATTAGGAAAATATCAATTAACAAACTAGCAACTAGGTTTAGTTTTCATTTGTCTAAAATTATCAACTAACCATTTCACTAATCAAAACCCAAATTTGATTAAAAAAAACCTTATTAGGAATTCTAAATATGAAATTAAAAGCTTTAAATTAACATCTAATTAAGCTAATTAAAGCATTAAGCAACAATTAGAGTTTAGGGTTTGGATTTATACCTCCACAAAAGATCAAAATCAAGCAACTAGAAATCCAATTTGCCTCCAAAATGCTAACTTTAAAGAAGATCCAAGCTTGACATGTGATGAAGAAAGATGGGTTATGTTTTGTTTAGGAGTTTTGTGGATTTATTTAGAGATTTTTGATGATTTATTGATCTTGGAAATGATGGAATTTAGCAAAGAAGAACAAAGGGCAGATCATGAAGGGAGGCTCGGCCAAGCTTGGAAGTGGGGGGATTTTGGTGAAGTGTGTGGAAATTTCTAGCCACAAAATGTAATAAATGCTCATAAATGCAAAATGCCACCTTTCTTTTATTTTATTTTTTTAAAAAAACATTAACCACAAAATATCTAGATATTTGACATGAATGGTTTAAGTCTTATTCTAGTGATTAGTTTAGCATAGATACTCATTAGAAGTAATTAACCCAAACCAAAAATGTAATTACCACTAATAAAGTGCACAAATAAAGCATTAAAATAATATTTTAATTAGGAAAAAATTCTATGTGAACCAAAACATCCAATTGACCCCCAAAGCCCGCGCACTTGCTTCATTCTAGCTAAACTAGGTGCCGTCAAGTCTATACAGAAGTTTGATCACAATTGGGTTAAAACGAAAAACACCGACTATTTTACCCTAAAACGGAAAAATTCGCATAACGATTTCTAAAACGTTACAGCATAGGTGAACGGCTGAGATTGGATTTGGAGGTTGCCTTCTTGAGCGTGTGGATCTCAATGGGTTGAGATTAAGGTGGAAGCCGAGCTACCTGCAAAGAAGTCCCGAGGTGGGTGACCACCGTAGAACCCTCCGACGATCAAGTTAGCCGAGAAATTTGAGCAGAGTAGTGGCTTATTGGATTCAAGTTGCCTTTCCTGAGAGGGGTTTTTATAGTGGTCGCATGGAGCGAGCAGGTGCGAGATCTTCGCCTTCGGTTACGTCCCTGACGTTACGCTTGCGTAGATGACAGGATCCCTCCATTAATGGCGGGAAACGCTCATTAATGGAGGCTGCGCCAGCGTGGGACGCGGGACGTAGGGCGGCAGATATCTCGCTTTGGCGAGATACGTAGAGCCATTGCGGAAGCGCTAAGGCCCCGCGCTCTTGTTTGACCATGAGAGCTGGGGAGGCTTAGCTCGGCGTGAGGCTCGGAGACGAGCCGGGAGGCCGAGGAAGCTTAGATCTGCAATAGCTCGGAGACGAGCACAGGAGGATGGGTGCCAGTTTGACGACTTTGTCGCTCTTGGGCAAGGGGCGAAGTGTAAGCTCGGGTATGGACTGAGGAAGGTCATCAATGCTCCACACTGTTTTTACTTCGGTAGCCCCCAGGGGTTTAGTGAGCTACCACGGGTGACGTCATCCGCCACGTGTCGTGATATGAGGAATTCCCACTTATGAGCATCATCAGAAACATATACACATATTAAGATAGAATCAAACCAAATAGCATACCATCATATTGAGCAAGACGGTTATTATATCTGTGTATATCCCAAGCTTCCAAAATGTAATATACAATCCAGTGCTATACAATAATGGCTTCTAGGGCATACCACTAATAGGTAGCGGTGAGTGTTGATGGTGGTTATGGGTTAGGAGGAGAAGGAGATGGTGGTGGTGGTGGTGGTGGTGCTGATGGTGGTGGTGGGTGTTAATGGTTAAGGCGATTATGGTGGTGGAGAAGATGGATAGTGGTGGTGGGTTAAGAGAGAAGAGAGAGAAAGGAAGAGGCGAGGGGAGCTGGAGGAGAGGATGGAGGGGGAGGAGGCGAGAAAGAAGAGGATGGAGGTGGGAGGAGGCGGCGCATAGGAGGGAAGTGGTGCCAAAGGAGGAGAGAGAAGGGAGGCGGGGCGCAGATGAGAAGCAGGGAAGCGGGTGAGGGGTATTTTCGTCTTTACTAAGTCATAACTGACCATGATTAAGAGTTAATATAACAAAAGCCAATGGGAGTGGGGTATTTAGTTAACGAAGAATTTTCGAGTGGGTTATTTAAAACTGCTAAAATGTGAGGGTTGTTTCTCAAAATATGCGATATTGAGGGGGCAAATTAAAAAAACTCAATAAAATTCCCTCATAAATCGAACCTCAAGAACGCACGGCCCATTTCTCCAAAATCGCTCTCCCTCCTATTTCAAAATGGAAGCAGAAGTGGGGATTCCCGTCCCCTTTGAGCTCCAATTTTCCGATCTTCTCATCTTGTCAAAGTCCTCATCATCTTCTTCTTCTCATTCTTCACAAGAGATCGCAAGGCTCGAAATGATCTCGAGGTCGATAATGGAAGCCATAGGTCCATCGGGGCCTGGGCTTCTATCGATCGCTGGAGTTCCCAAATCTGAAGCACTTCGAAGGGATCTGCTTCCTCTCACGAGGAAGCTCACTCTTCTTGGGAACAGTGATCGGGCTCGAATTCTGAAGGTGAGGTTGCAGTTATGGTTCTAGCTAGGGTTTTTAAACTACACGATTGAAAAAGGTTTTTTTTTTTTGGGTTTGTTTTGGGGCAAAGGTACGGTATAAAGTGGAATATCTTGAACATATTTAAACATTTATTAACATACTAGGACTGAAGTTTAATTTTTGACCGCAATATTGAATTTTCATGAAATGCTTGCGAGGAAATTTCGTCTGATTGCATAATAAGAGTAGGTAAGGAGAAACAAGCATGATGTATCTTATTGCTTTTAGGACATTCCTTAACAGGCAATTTTGTTTTGATTTTACTATGGGAAATGTTCCATGATTAAAATTCTGTGGGATTTTACAGCAGCGTGGGAGAATGATTAAAAATACATGGAACATCTTTGTGAAGTCTAATTTTATTAGAAATGGTAAATGGATAATAAGTAATAACTAATTAAAAAGAATATAATACAAACTAAAAATTCCTCATAAATAACATCGAGCTCACATTTTCAAGATCCACATTCTTAAATAAATTAGTTTAAGAGAAGGAGAAAAAAGACAATAAATAATCTCGCCCACATTGCTATAAATTGTAGGGAAATTTGAGATGGAGCTTAGCCCCAGACTCAGAAATAAGAGATCAAGAACAAGTTTCTCCACTTTTCGTGATCATACAAACCTCTAATGCGTGATAATGAAATTTGGTAGAAGCCAAACTTGACAACAAAACACTAAGGCCTTATTTAGGTATGTAGTTATGATAACCGGAGTTTATTTTTAAGTGGAGGTAGAGATGATGCAAACTCTAGTTTGTAAGGTCCTACCTTGACTTAAAAGTTCATCTTTGATGCGGTGTTTGTTGTTGGAATTATCTAAACTCTAAAATGTTGTTTGCAATGTTGGGAACTTAGACATACTAGCAACCTAATTTTAGAAGATGGCAACATGGATTTCAAAAATTTCAAGTTTGTTAAAATTCCAAAATCATGAATCGAACTAAAGAGCTAGAACTTGTAAACAAAAACTTAGTAAGCTATGTTAATCTACCATGTTAGCAATACTCACATTCTCAATCTATCTTCAAGAGCTCCAATGTGATTGGACTCGAGCAAGCTCTCAAGAACTCCGGATCGTGCTTGCAAGCCGGTCTTTCTTCGCCGAAGATGATCCATCCGAGAGAACCTATTTCAAGCTCTAGCTTCACACAAAATAATCTAGTGAAGCAACTAAGGTTCACAACTTACTAAGAAGTGAAGTTTAGAGATGTAGTTTGAGTATTCTAATATTTTTCCTTCTCTTTTCCTTTTTGTTTCTCATCTCATAAGAGGGTAAGAGGAAGAAAATGAAGGAGGAGGCATTAGATGAGAGAGAAACATAATGGTAGAATGAAGAACTCCCAACCAAATCAAGCATGCTCTCTTTTCATTTGTTAAAACAATTTTATAATTTAAAATGCAATCATGCTTGAATAGTATGAGCAAATGAATTAACAATTCATTTGCCCATACCCTCCACTATTTCTCTTCCTACCTCATTTCATAATTTCTTTAAAAAGAAATCCTCAAAATGAGGTGTTCACCTTCTAGAAGTATTCTTGTATGAAAACAAGAATACGTCTCCGCAAATACATGCTCGTATTCGTATCAAAATACGAATATCCAAAAGATAGAAAAATACAATGAACATAATACTAGAATATACATATCGAAATATATATATGAAAATTATTAAATCAAAACTTGATTTAATAATCCGGCTTAATCCAAAACCGACTAGTATTATCATCCGCCCGATTAAAATTCGTGTGGTTAGCACACATTCCTAATCGAAACCTTGCACGTATCAATATACGGCCACGACATCATTTTGTCTGAACTGGGAAAACCCTCTGTGTGAGACTCTAAAGACTCGTCAATATGCTGGCAGTGAGTTTAACCACAAGCACGTCAGCGGCACTAGCTGTACGTAACGGCTACTCAGGTATTGAGCGAAAGGAAGGCAGACGAGCAAACTCATCCGTTCTCCTACCGAGCTTATCTATGACAATCTCCGTACAGTCCGGTCTTTTCGTCTGAGATAATCGCATATCGGATCTAGAGGGTGGATAACATCGGACCTTACTAACCCGATAAGTCATGCCGGTCTGAAACACATCATCCATTGAGAAACTACTGATATCATATCAGTATATCTCATCCACCTTGGCTAAGAATTTCTGGTGATGGCTGATCCAACATCACGCGACATCGACTCCCAATACCGGGAAAGACGAATCCATGACGATTGTTCACTGTCTTTATGTGGCTCTGGACTGTACCCAACTAAAACCTATTTGCATGACCTCTTTGAGCCGTGGTAGGATAGTAATTTAAGTACAGTAAGAACTCACATGAAACAAATGAAAATCTCAGGTCAAAAGACTTACATGTACTCATGCCACAAGAGAACTTCCATCTGACGATAGATATAATACCATCTAGAAGTTCTCGGCGAGTCCGTCCGGTGTACTCACCTCCAGTGAGCACCTGTATACTATCTCAGGTGACTCAATACCAATGACTTGTGAGACCGGCCACCGCCTCTCGTCGGGGTCTCGAAAAGTATACACTAGTTTACTCCGGAGTATCCATGTCCTATCTTGATACTCTCTCGACTAAGGACATTTAAGGATGTGCTTATGGACCACCCAGCTCCCACGTATATGATTGCCATCATGATACTGGTAGTTAAGCAATAATCCTACGGGTTTTATCAAAACGTATACACATAATGACAAAGACAAACTAGATTGCATACTATCATCTTGAGTAAGACTGTTCTACCTGTATAGGTCCTCGTTCAATTATCATAATCGTCTACCTGCAATTATAATAATTGTCTTGAGGGCACCATATCCAACAATCTCCCACTTGCATTTAAGGCCATTTATTGCGGTATCGCATACCCACAGCTCGTGTGCTACCGAATACCCAACTTCTCTACTAGTCAGTTTCTCAAAACTCGTTTTGAGAAACTTACGTGTTCGAGAAATAATCTCAGTGAGTGGATCCGCTACAATGCAACTAATTTTATCTCTCTATATCTCAATTTTGCGGAGACCAACAATCTCCCGAACTGAGCAATACCCCACTTCAAGAATCTGTTTGGATACTTGATGGGACCAAGTTCATAAACGAATAATTTATCCAACAAACTTCTTAGGCTGTATCCTCCGTTGAGTCACCCCGCGCCATGTCTACCTCAGTATTCCTCTTGAAATTCATTCCAATATGTTGTCCCTCATAAGAGGGTAAACTTTTAGCTCATACAACTCTTCTGTCATCTAGGTCGCCTTGTGACAACCAAAGTTTGACCGATTGTAGTATAGAAACATCACTTCCTATCAGGAGCACGTCATCCAAATATCAGGACATCACTCCCTACTGCCTTCTTATCAGGTCCATCTGTTGTTCTGATGAAGTCAAACTGTATGACTTTTATATCAAACTAGATGACACATTCCGCTCTTCTTACTTTAGTCTATAAATAGACATAAGAAACTTGCCCACCTTGCTTCCGCTGCTCTCACTGACTACAACAACCCTCTGGCAGAGTCATATATACGTGCACTTCTAAATTCAATTTAGAATGACATTATAGTCACCCACTTGCCAGATCTCATAGTCAAGGACAGCAGAGTGGCAAGCTTGGGTTATTAAAACCTCCCGGTCACCGTCTTTGAGAAAATCGATGTACCTCTCGGGTGGCTGAGATTACCCACTAAAACTGCAGAATGGCTAATGGATTGTCGAATCCAATTGAATCTCCAGGTTCTACTAAATTTTCAGTAACCGTGGTTCTGTAATCATTTCCAGTTCTATCGTACTCCCACTTATTTCTTTTGAAAAAAAGATTCCTTTTATAAAAGAAATGGCGAGTCAAGAACAAAATAACATTTGATCTTGCAAATGGTAGAATATTAAACCCTTGCTAAAATGGCTGGAATAACCCACAAACTGCCGTTACAGAAATGTGTTTTGAGTTTGTCCGGATTCAGCTTTTAAACAGAAACCGGATAACTCCATATCTTAACATGCTCAAAATATGCAACCATTCTATGTCCACATAGAAACAAAGGCACTATTTTAGATGGAACCACATTCAATTGTTATGCGATTGTCTCCGGTGCATATCCCATATGGAAAAAGGCCATGCAATATCACTTATCAAGGAGCGTACTCATGGATGAGTAATCTAAGAGAGAAGTAAGTTCTCAAATATTACTATGATGAAATATCTAGCATAAGTATCTACATTTTCGATCACCTCAAAGAATCCTGGTACTTTCAACGCATGGTTCTCTACTTTATTGTTATATCTATAACTTCTTAAAATTTGGACCTTATATTTCAACGAAATACGAGTTTAAAACTATAGAAGTTATAAGTAAACGAAATATGGTACGAGTACCAACCCCTTGTCCTAATAAATATCGGACAACATACATTACCATGTATAAGTTTCTAGAGTATACCAACTTAAGTTCCGTGTGTTTTAAGCTGAAAATTGTATTTCGGTTAAGAATGTCTATACTGTTAATCAATGCATCTTATCTTATTCTCAACTGATAAAGGTAAATATTTAGAACACAATTTTCAAAATTTATATCTCATTTTGTAAAATAAAGATACATATATTCAATTTAAAAATTAGTGCATAGCAACGGTTATTCAAAACCAAATATTTGCCGTAAGGCAAAATCATGCGATTTAATCCAATATTACCAATTGCTACGAATTCCGATATTAAGGATCAAAACACCCATTTCTCAATATTCTACTCTTTCTCAGCATTTGTAATGCCCTACAGATATGAGATCCAAACCTGATACATACATACCCTGGAGTGAGAATTAATTGGGAAAACAGTTTTCGGTAACAACTACACGGAAAAACTGAAATAAGGAAATGTTTCAAGGGAGGTGGCTGGGTATTCATAGTAATGTTTTTTCCATTATCCAGATTCATGACAGTGGTCGCAATTTTCTTTGCCAACACTGCAATCCAAAATCACCACACCGCAGAAGGTATGCGCATACTTGGCAAGTTCCATTATATTTGAAACCCCGGATATGTTTTTTAGCCCTAACGGCTTATGACCTTAACGAAGTCAACAAATGATAGTCCGCTAGTCAAGTTCAACCCGTCATTATCCTAAATTAGATTAGATCCACCGCATAATCTCTTAACGAAGTCAACAAAACTATGTGGTTGTCCTAATTAATCACATATTCATGCGGCAGAAAACATCACCTAGCTACCGTACACTACACTTTAACGAAATCAAAAAACGCAGCACGAATATTAGATGGTATTTTTCTGAAATGACGGAGGGCTACGGCTGGTTTTTCGTGAAAAACTTTTAACGTAATGAACTTGATATCGTTGAAGGAACTTGAGTGGCTTTGAAATGGAGTGGTTTAGGCTCCGTTTTGAAAACTAGTAATATAAACTTTTGTTTAAGAGCGAAATCCCCATGAAAGGATCAAGGCTCTTTCCTCATAGAAAGAGGTGCAGTATATTCCTAACCGAATATCTCTATGTAAAACAAAAGAATATGACTATGGTTTTACAGAAAACCGAGTAGTTTTAAAATTTGGTTCCGACAATATCATTTAGGTTTGATTTCCTTGCATTAGTCAGAATTAATGCAGTCCCATCAATTAATCATATCATGCCAGAAAAGAAACGAAAATAGGCACACACATATATACCATCCACATTCGCCACAGGGTCCCGAGTCTTCACCGGACCAGGACTAGCGCAGATGCAAAATATATACAGCGTTTACTAAATATATAATATATATAGCAACATCCGTCTCATGCATGATATCAAATAACATCACAGAAGCATCATAGCAGAAGCAAAACACGGTATGGAAATGCGGATAATCTATGAAAAATACATTTCAATGGAGCCAAATATGAAATGCAATTTCCCGGTCGTGTGGATAGCCCGTAGTATCGAATCCTAGACCCCTACGAGTGCGACAAGCCACCCGCCAATCTCTAAAGCGAGGCAACACCAATCAACGAAGTGAGTGGGCCACACAACACTTCCAAACTCAGGTGACTTGGGCACCACTTCACGGGTCAATCCTATACCCCCAACGAGTGTGGCGAATAGCCCGCCAATTCTAGAGTAAGGCACTTTGGTCTCAACGCCATGGATAGAGGTCCGTTGTCCTCTAGAACTCGACTACTCGAGCACTCCGCCGCGGGGTAATCGTAGTGCATATAATGAAAATCTGAATATACAACGGTGACTATGTCCGCAACTAGGACGCGTCCAAAAGAATAATACAAGCCGCGATGACGGTAGTCCACATGTCGGACGCTTGCCACACAATATGAATATACATTATATCACAGATAATTACATCTAATACTACATACACTGGGCTATCCATCGCGACAAATCCAACATAACCATAAATAATGTCCATCACAGAACATCAACATGAATATCATGTTCGTAAATCCGTCTAATTGTACATATAACAACCAGTCGGATTATTGTAGGGTTCCTAGGCACACTAATAAGGTTCCACAAGGCATCAACTATGGCAAATTCTAATTTTTCATGTGCCAAAGAAATCCTATACTAGATCGTTACTAGAGGTAAAGGCGAAACATGCGAATAAACAACTTTATTGCTAAGTGGATGGAAATACAGCCTTTGTAGATCTGGTCCTCCACTTCCTTGGCTCCGTGTTGACGTCCCTCCGCTGCGATCATCGGATCCCGGACTCTAGCGATGGTTTCGTCGAAGAAATGATCGGGCTAGGTCGTCGACTTCGATGCCGAAGATGATCTACGTCGAGGCAACTCAAGCTCAAGCTCCACCTTCACCAAGTCATGAAACTTGTAAAGAAAACACCCTATACTACATGGCAAGTGGTAGAGGATGAAGAAATAGGAAGTGGGTTCACTTTGGATTTGGATTTCTCACTTGGATTCACCACTTGACAATTTTCAAGAATGGGTTTTTCTTTCTTCTTGAAGAAGAAGAAGAAGAAAGAAAAAGAATGAATATCCAAAAATAAAATTCAAGTGATAACTATCATATTGCAACCATGGGTGAATGTAACTCATGTAGAGAATGAACTAGGGTTTAGTTAAAGGGTTAGGGTTTAGGAAAGAAACAAAATGGTTTTGACTTTTAAAGCTTCATGAAGCTTCAAGTGAAATCCAAATAAAGTCACCATTTTATTTCTTACCAAAATGAACAAATAAATAAATGAATAAGTAAATAAAGCAAATGAAATGAAACCCTAACCATTTACTAAACATTGTTTAAATCAAACATACACCCAAGTTTGCATGTATCATCAAACATGATACAATCTTGTGCACAAAAATATATCACATATACAATGTGCACAAACAAGTGAGAAAAACATCTTAAGTGAACCAATATTAGTTAATGTAAAGTAATATATCAAATATATAATTATACATTAAATCATTAAATCAACACTTGATTTAACGATCCGGTCATACTGCATATAACCGACTAATATCAATAGTAACAATTTATCGAATCAACACTTGATCCGATAACCCGGCTATATCGCATATAACCGATCAATGTCATAACTCGCGAGAATCGAATACGGCATCACATACACACATTATTCTCGGTCCCGCACATATCTCATATGCGCTCCTATTTTGTTTTGCTTGAGCCAGGAAACCTCTGTGTAGGACTCTAAAGACTCGTCAATACGCCGGCAGCAGGTGATGATCATATCAAACACCCACAAGCCGCAAGCGGTCTGCTAAACGTAACGGCCACCCAGGTATTGAGCGATTAGAAGATCGACGAGCAAGCCCGCTCACACTCCTGTGAATCCATCCAGTAACACTTACCGTACAGTCCGGTCTCGTCGTCTGATATCTCGCATATCTTGCCTAGGGGTGGTAAACGTCAGACCCTAATAGCTCGATAAGTCGTGTCGATATGAGGTCTATAACAGTTCGAGAAACTACTGGTAACACTTATCAGTAAATCTCAGCAACCCTGGCCAGGGATTTCCGGTTATAGCCAATCGAACACAGCGCAACATCAAATCCCTATACCGGGAGAGACGAATCCCCTCCTATCGCTCATTGCCTCCATGTGATTCGGGACTGTACCCAAAAACCGCCATTTTGCACGCCCTCTTGGACGTGGTAAGGTGGAAATCAAAGCACAGTGGGAATCACACAAGACTCTATGACGATCTCGGGTCTACAGACTAACCTGTACCAGTGTCACCAGAGAACTGCCATCTGACGTAAGGTATAATGCCATCTGACGTAAGGTATAATACCATCTGGGAGTTCTCGGCGAGTCCGTCCAGTGTACCCAGTCTCCACTGAGCACCTGTATATCATCTCCGGTGTCAAACACCAATGGATATGGGATCATCCATCGCCCATCTGTATGGGTCGAGAAGGTATACGCTAGTCTACTCTGGTATATCGATACCCCGTCTCGATACACCCACGACTAGGGACCTTGAAGGATGTACTTATGGACTACCATGTCCCCACTAGTATGATCTGCATCATAGTCCAGGTAGTCAAGTACACATCCTAAGGTCTTTACCAACATGTAACAGAGAGACAATCAGTGTACACGTTAAGGTAAAGAGCAACCAGATAGCATACTATCATGTCGAGCAAGAAAGTCCTCCCTATATATGTCCAAGCATCCACTACAATATACATCCTATGTACAGTAATGGCCTCTAGGGCATACATATAACTAACAATTATACCGCGCTATGATATTCATGGTAGCAGAAACAAGTGCACAGAAAACCATGAATTTAAAATTTCGATCGATTAAAACTTTCCGCATTGGCCCCAAGTACAAAATAATACACAAATAAATTTGGACCAAAACTAAATATTCAAAAAATCACATTTCTATGTATTAGAGCCCTATAAAAAATTTGGGGCACTATAGCTAAATTTTGGGCGCTGATCAGTGGCCAAATGGCACATTTAGCGGCAGATCAGCGGCCGAATTTTGGGCTTAGGTGCCCAAATTTTTTTCTTGGCTCCAGTTTTGTCTCTACATAATTTTCATGCAACCTGAATTTTTTTTGAACTTTGAAATTCGAACAACAAGCACTATTTTGGAATTGTGAATCGAAAAAAATTCTTCGATCGATATTTTAAGTTCATGCAAATAAGTCTAGCCTCTAGCCCAGCTCTGATACCATTATTGGGAACTTAGGCACACTAGCAAGCTAATTTTAGAAGATAAAAACATGGATTTCAAAAATTTCTAGTTTGCTAAAGTTCTAAAACCATAAATCGAACTAAAGAGGTAGAACTTGTAAACAAAAACCTAGTGAGCTATGCTAGTCTACTATGTTAGCAATACTCACATCCTCAAGCTATCTTTAAGAGCTCCAATGTGGTTAGACTCGAGCAAGCTTTCAAGAGCTCCGGATCTTGCTTGTAAGCCGGTCTTCCTTCGCCGAAGATGATCCATCCGAGGGAACCTAGTCCAAACTCTAGCTTCACACAAAATAACCTAGTGACGCAACTAAGGTTCACAACCTGCTAAGAAGTGAAGTTTAAGGATGCAATTTGAGTGTTCTAGTGTTTTTCCTCCTCTTTTTCTCTTTGTTTCTCATCTCATAAGAGGGTAAGAAGAAGAAAATGAAGGAAGAGCCATTAGAGGAGAGATAAACATAATGGTAGAATGAAGAACTCCCAACCAAATCAAGCTCTCTTTTCTTTTGTTAAAACAATTTTACAATTTAAAATGCAACCATGCTTGAATAGTATGAGCGACCCTCCACCGTTTCTCTTATCCAGCTCATTTCACAATTTCTTTAAAAAGAAATCTTAGAAATGAGGTGTCCTCCTTCTGGAAGTATTCTTGTATGAATCCAAGAATACGTTTCCGCAAATACATGCCCGTATTCGTATCAAAATACGAATACCCAAGAGATAGAAAAATATAATGAACATAATACTAGAATATACATATCGAAATATATATATGAAAATTATTAAATTAAAACTTGATTAAATAATCCGGCTTAATCCAAATCCGACTAGTATTATCATCCGCTCAATTAAAGTCCGTGTGGCTCGCACACATACCTAATCGAAACCCTGCGCGTTTCAATATATAGCTACTACATCATTTTGCCTGAACCGGTAAAACCCTATGTATGGGACTCTAAATACCTATCAATACGCTGGCAGTGGGTTTAATCACAAGCACGTCAGCGTCACTAGCTATACGTAACGGCTGTCCAGGTATTGAGCAAAAAGAAAGCCGACGAGCAAACTCATCCGTACTCCTACCGAGCCTGTCTGTGACAATCTCCGTACAGTCTAGTCTTTTCGTCTGAAATAATCACATATCGGATGTAGATGGTGGATAACGCCAGACCCCTACTAACCCGATAAATCGTGCCGGTCTGAAGCACATCACCCATTGAGAAACCACTGATATCACATCAGTAAATCTCATCCATCTTGGCCAAGAATTCCTGGTGATGGCTGATCCAACCCAGCACGACATCGACTCCGAATACCAGGAGAGACGAATCCATGACGATTGTTCACTGTCTTCATGTGGTTCGGGACTGTACCCAACTAAAACCTGTTTGCATGACCCTTTTGAGCCGTGGTAGGGTAGTAATCTAAGTACAGCGGGAACTCACATGAGACAAATAAAAATCCCAGGTCAAAGGATCAACATGTACTCATGCCATAAGAGAACTTCCATCTGACGATAGGGATAATATCATCTAAAAGTTCTCGGTGAGTCCGTCCGGTGTACTTGTTAGTGATATGTATGCCTTAGAGGCCATTATTATATGATATAGTGGATGCTTTGGCATATATATGGAGGACGTATTGAGCGAAAGGGAGGCCGACGAGAAAACTCATCCTGAAACCCTACTCGTTTCGTAAACAAAAAAGAAAAACTCTCTTCCTCGTCGCTTCTTTTCTTTCTGGCGACTAGCTTAGGTCACTTAGTGGATGTAGAGGTCCGATGGATCGGTAAATGTGACTTCTGGATGATGGAAAAAGCGGTCTTCCTCGCTTGCTCCCCCGGATCGCAAGCTGGTTCTGTGTGCCACCCATGGACATGGCATCTATCGCCTAATGAACCAAGTTCGTATCCAACCCACCTAGACTGCTTTACATCATATCATGGATGAGCTACTCAACTAGGGGGATAGAGTTGGTCTGACTTGCTCGGTGCCCACTACTAAGTGATTAGATGGATGCCAGTCATTAGGGAATCCTAAAATGTATTCTGGAGAAGGACCAGGGGTTATGTAGTAGCTACCAAGATAGCTGAGGCATGCCACTTTACTTGCTTTGGAGTGGTTCGGTAGACAGTGACAATATCCGTACAGTACGGTCCGTTCGTCTATGAGTATCGCATATCGAGTCTAGGGGGTGGATAAATTCAGACCCCTAATAACTTGACATTCAGTGTCGGTATGAAACCCATCACCGCCTGAGAAACTACCGATCCTAGATTAGTAATTCTCGACTACCTTGGCCAAGGATTTCTGGTGATGGCCACCCGTGCACACCGTGACATCAACCCCCAATACCGGGAGAGACGAATCCCGTGACGATCCGCTCACTGCCTCCATGTGGTTCGGGACTGTACTCAACTAAAACCTGTTTGCACGACTCCTTTGAGCCGTGGTAGGATAGTAATCAAAGCACAGTGGGAACTCACATGAGACAAATGATGATCTCAGGTTGATAGACTAACCTGTACACATGTCACCAGGGAACTGCTATCTGACAATAGGTATAATACCAACTAGCATGTTCCCAGCGAGTCCGTCCGGTGTACTCATAACCCAATGAGCACCTGTATACATCTTAGGTGAACAAACTAACACCAACGGCTTGTCAGACCGGCCACCGTCCCTCTTCGGGGTCTCGATCAGTATACACTAGTCTACTCGGGAGTATCGATGCCCAGTCTCAAAACTCCCTCGACTAGGGACACTTTAAGGATGTGCTTATATAGACCACCCAGCTCCTACGTATATGATCGCCATCATACTGCAGGTAGTCAAGCAAGAATCCTATGGGCTCTATCAACATGTAATAGTGATCAGTAAAGCCACCTAAAGTAAGTACATGATGATAAAGGCAAACCAGATAGCATACTATCATCTCGAGTAAGACTGTCCTACCGGTATAGGTCCTCCCTCAATCATTGCAATCACGTGCCTGCGATCCAATAATTGACTTGAGGGCACTATAGCCAACAATCTCCCACTTGCACTTAAGGCTAATTATTGCGGTGTTGCATACTCACAGCCCGTATGATACCGAACACCCAACTTCTCTACTAATCAGTTTCACAAAGCTCGTTTGTAAAACTATTACGCTCGAGAAATAGCCTCAGTGAGTGGATCCGCTCTAATGTTTCTTTTTATGTGTCTCTTTATCTCAAGTTCGCGGAGAAAGCCATCTCCCAAAATGAGCAATTCTTGTCTTAAAATATGTCTGGATATCTGATGGGATCTAGTTCACAAATGAACTCCAAATCCAGCAGACTTCTTAGACTGTATTGTCCACTGAATTTAATCAGTATCCTGCGCCATGCCTCCCTCAGTATCTGCCTGGACCACCTGTCCAAACTACTGCCCTCAAAAGAGGGAAAACTATAACTCTGACAGTCACTCTGTCATCCAGGTCACCTTGGAAGCCCGGAATGATAACCGTCTCCCGAAGGAGGCTGCCGTTGCCATATCCCTAGAACATCCACTTATGTTCATAAACTGCTTCCGAACGTTTCTCCAAGATTGGATTAATATATAAACTTATTGCAACATGTGCAAAAACAATATCTGGTGTGGTACTTGACATCTCATGATTGACTCAATTGCCTAAGCAAGTGATATGCCAATCATGCACATCCTTCTCCCCTTTAGTCTGTAAGACACGTTTAGAGAGGGTGACTCCATCACCTGCAGGTACACCACCATGCCAGGAGTCGTCCATTCTAAAACACCCTTAGAATACTGTCTAAGTACCCAGATTGGAAAACTACCCAAATCTAGATCTAAAACCATAGATCTAGTAACCAGAATGCTTGATATAAAATCCAAATCCTATATGGAGAAACTACTATGTGACAATCACAGTATAACCGATCGTAGTATTGGAATTTCACTTCCTACAAAGTGTATGTCATTCAAATACCAGGACATTACACCTTACTACCTTCTTAACAGACCCATCTCTTATTCTGATGAAGTCAAAGCCTATGACTGTCACATCAAAATCAGATGATCTATCTCCGCCATACCTGTTTTAGTCTTATAAATAGACACAAGCTATTTGTCCACTATTCTTCCGCTGCTCCCACTGACCACAACAACCCTCTGGCAGAGTTATACACGTGCATTTCTAAAGCTAGTTTAGAACGACACTATACTCATCATCCTGCCGGGTCTCATAGTCTAGAACAGCAGTAATAGAAAGTCTGGGTAAACAAGAACCTTCCTGTCACCGTCCTTGAGGATACCGAAGTACCTCTCTGGTGCTTGAGGTTACCCACCATATATGCGGAGTGGCTAATGGAATGTCAAACCCGATTGAATCTTTTGGTTCTATTAAACTTTCAGTAATCGTTTGTGGTTCTGGAATCACTTCCAGTTCTACCATACTCCCACTATTGTTTTCTGAAAAAAAATCCATTTTACTAAAACTGTGGCGATTCAAGAACAATATCACTATTGATCTTCCAGATGGAAGAAAGTTAACCCTCGTCAGAGCCCGGGATAACCCATAAACTGCCATTACGGAAACGTGCCTTGAATTATCCAGAGTCTGGTTTTAAGTATAAGCTGGACAACTCTATATACCTTAACATCGTTAAGATATGAACCATTCTATATACAATATATAAATAGAGGCACTGATTTAATTGGAACCAGATTCAAATCATGCAGCTGCCTCCAGTGCATGTCAACTAAATAGAGAGAGGCCGATCAGCATTACTCAACTTAGGAGTGCATCCAGATATGAGTAACCTGAAAGAGAAGCAAGTTCTCAAAACCATTACTATCAACTGAATACCAAACACTAGTATCTACGTCTTTGATTGTAAGTGCACGGCGGCGCCCCGGCCGTCAATCCGAGGCCAAAATGCGGAAACAATAATTTTACGAAACTTGTAAACCGGCACCACCGCGCACTATAAATCCCGGATCGGGCCATTAACCTACTCCTAACTAACTAGAGAAGGGGTAGAGAGATATACCGAGCGATCTGTGTCCTTCGGTCTTCTCGTCGTCGTCCCGATCTCCCCGCGGAATCTCCGGTCTTCATCTCCTCGTCGGAAGGGCACCACATCGCCGGGTTCTTTTACGGGCTCCCACCTCTGGACCGAGGCAACTCGGGCACGAAGTTGGCGAGTCGACGTGTCCAAGAATTGCTGTAGAATAAGTGTAGTGCTCTTTGTCTCTCTTGGGGTTGAAGTTGCCATTTGGTGGAGGAATTGAACTATGAACTTTTGTGGTGGCTTTTGGGAATTTTGTAGTAAGCAAATAAGAAAAAAATTCCTCACAAAATAAATTCCCTCACCCCTCAAGAAGTGGCCGGCCTCATTGGCATGAAGAAATGAGAAGAGGGAGTGAGCCAAAAGAATAATGCAAGAGAGAGAAAAAGTGATGATGAGAAGAAATGATCACAAACAAAATCCAACACTCCATCAACCATCATGACTCCAAAGGTCAAGCCATCATGAACAAAAGAAAGTCAAGGGATGGTGGAACCATCATGAAAACATCATGATGCGACAATATACAAAGACCACCCTCCACAATGCTAATTTGCACAATTGCAAATAAGCCCTCCTCCACCAATTTTCAGCCAAGGAAAGATACAAAGGAAAATGGCCGAAACGGAATGCAAACTGGCAACTTCAGAAAAACGATCCCGTAAT
Source organism: Agapanthus africanus (assembly GCA_030015575.1). Lineage (NCBI taxonomy): Eukaryota > Viridiplantae > Streptophyta > Magnoliopsida > Asparagales > Amaryllidaceae > Agapanthus > Agapanthus africanus. Next base: position 166,259,494 of record CM057349.1, read on the forward strand.
AAATTACAGGAAAACCCCGCCACTATATATACATACCCGCATTTGTATTCCGACCGAATACAAATGTAATGAGACAAAATCTACACTGTACAATACTAGGATCCGGCTTAAACCAAAGCCCGCTAGTATTATCCGTCCGATTATGATCCGTGCAATACCGCACGTATCTGATCGAACCCTGCCATATCTCTATACGGCCTCTACAGCGTTTCGCCCGAAACTTGAGAAAACGGTCTGTGGGGGACTCTAAAAACTTGTCAATACTTTGGCTGTGGATTTATCCACTAGCACGTCAGAGGTATTAGCCATACGTAACGGGCAACCAGGTAATGACCAAAAGGGACATCGATGAGCGAACTCATCCTGACACCCTACTGAGCCTGTCAGTGACAATATCCGTACAGTCCGGTCCGTTCATCTATGAGCATCGCATGGCGGGCCTAGGGGTTGGTAAAAGTCAGACCTCTAAAAGCGGTACAAGTCGTGTCGGAGTGTAGCCCAGAACACCCTGAGATACTACCGGAATACCTACCAGTAAATCTCCTGCCTTGGCCAAGGACTTCGTGTAATGGCTCTCCTAAACACAGCGCGACCTCACCCCCAATACCGGGAGAGACGAACCCCTGCAGATCCGCTCACTGCCTCCATGTGGCTCGGGACTATACCCAACTAAAACCTGTTTGCACATCTCCTTTGAGCGTGGTAAGGTAGTAATCAAAGTACAGTGGGAACTCACACGAGACAAATGACGATCTCAGGTCAATGAACTAACCTGTACACATGTCACCAGGGAACTGCTATCTGACGTCTGGTATAAGACCAACTAGCATGTTCCCGGCGAGTCCTGTCCAGTGTACTCATAACCCAATGAGCACCTGTATATATCTTAGGTGAACCAACTGACACCAGTGGCTTGTGAGACCGGCCACCGCCCCTCGTCGGGGTCTCGACTGTATACACTAGTCTACTCTGGAGTATCGATGCCCTGTCTCGAAACTCCCACGACTAGGGACCTTTTAAGGATTTGCTTATAGACCCCAGCTCCCACGTATATGATCGCCCTCATACTGCTGGCAGTCAAGCAAGAATCCTAAGGGCTCTATCAACGTGCAATAGTGACTTGTAAGGCACCTAAAGCAGTACACGATGATAAAGATAAACCAGATAGCATACTATCATCTTGAGTAAGACTGTCCTATCGGCATAGGTCCTCTCTCAATCATTGCAATCACGTGCCTGTGATCCAATAATTGACTCTGAGGGCACTAACTCCAACAATCTCCCACTTGCACTCAAGGCTAATTATTGCGATGTCGCATACTCACAGCCCGTGTGATACCGAACACCCAACTCCTCTACTAATCAGTCTCACAAAACCCGTTTGCGAAACTAATGCGTTCGAGGAATAGCCTCAGTGAGTGGATCCGCCTTGATGTTTCTTTCTATGTCTCTCTTTATCTCAAGTTCGCGGAGAAAGCCATCTCCCGAAATGAGCAATACCTGTCTTAGAATATGTCTGGATATCTGATGGGACCTAGCTCATAAATGAACTCCAAATCCAAACTTCTTAGACTGTATCGTCAACTGAACTTAATCAGTATCCTGCGCTATGCCTCCCTCAGTATCCGCCTGGACCACCTGTCCAAAATACTGCCCCTCGTCAGAGGGAAAACTATAACTCTGACAACCTCTCTGTCATCCAGGTCACCTTGGAAGCCTGGAATGATAACTGTCTCCCGAATGAGGCTGTCGTTATCATATCCCTAGAACATCCACTTATGTTCTAAAACTGCTTTCGAATGTTTCTCCAGGATTGGATAAATATCAACTTTTTGCATCTAATGCAAAAACAACATCTGGTGTGGTACTTGACATCTCATGATTGACTCAATTGCCTAAGCAAGTGATCTGTCAATCATGCACATCCCTCTCCACTTTAGTCTGTAAGACACCTTTAGAGAGGGTGACTCCATCATCTGCAGGTACACTACCGTGCCATGAGTCGTCCATTCTAAAACACCTTTAGAATACTGTCTAAATACCCAGATTGGGAAACCACCCAAATCTAGATCTATAGATCTAGTAACCAGAATGTCTTGATATTATATCCAAGTCCCATATGGAGAAACCACTGTGTGACAACCAAAGTATAACCGATCGTAGTATAGGAATATCACTTCCTATTCTGTATATGTCATCCAAATACCAGGACATCACACCCTACTACCTTCTTAACAGATCCATTCCATATTCTGATGAAGTCAAACGTATGACTGTCACATCAGAAATAGATGATCTATCTCCGCTACATCTGCTTTAGTCTATAAATAGACATATGCCACTTGTCCACCAACGCTTTCGCTGCTCCCACTGACTACGACAACCCTCTGGCAGATTCATATACACGTACACTTTTAAAGCTAGTTTAGAACGACGCTATACTCATCCTCCTGCCGGGTCTCGCAGCCTGGAACAACAGCAATGGTAAGTATGGGTAAACAAGATCCTCCCTGTCACTATCCTTGAGGCTACCGGAGTACCCCTCGGGTGCCTGAGGTTACCCACCGTATCTGCGGAGTGGCCAATGGAATGTCAAACCAAATTGAATCTTCAGGTTCTTATCAAATTTTCAGTAATCGTCTGCGGTTCTGGAATCACTTCCAGTTCTACCATACTCCCACTACTGTTTTCTGAAAAAAAAATCCATTTTTGTTAAAACTGTGGCGAGTCAAGAACAATATCACTATTGATCTTCCAGATGGTAGAAAGTCAACCCTCGTCATAGCCTGGGTCAACCCATAAACAGCCATTAAAGAAACGTGCCTTGAGTTATCCAGAGTCTGGTTTTAAGCATAAGCCGGACAACTCCCCGTACCTTAACATCGTTAAGATATGAACTGTTCTATATCCAATATAGAACCAGAGGCACTGATTTAATTGAACCAGATTCAAATCATGTAGCTGTCTCCAGTGCATGTCAACTAAATGGAAAGAGGCCGGTCAGCGTTACTCAACTTAGGAGTACTTCCAATTATGAGTAACCTGAAAGAGAAGCAAGTTCTCTTAATCATTACTATCAACTGAATACCATACACAAGTATCTACATCTTCGATCACCTTGAAGAATCCCGATACTTGCAACACCTGGTTCTCTACTTTATCCACATACCTATAACTTCTCAAAACTTGGACCCTGTGTTTCTACGAAACACCTGTCTAAAAACTAGAGAATTCATAAGTAAACCGAATATAGTATAAGAACCAACCCCTCTATCCTCATGGACGCTGGACGACATACAATACTCTGTATAAGACCCTTGAGTCTAATAACTCATTCCCTGTGTGTCGTAGGTTGAAAACTGTACTTATCGTTAAGAAGAATTACACCGCTGTTTAATGCCCCTTACCTAACCATCCACTGATATAGGTAAATGTCATCGACATAATTTCAAAAAGTTATATCTCACTCTATAAAAATAGACGTACAGATATATCAATTTGAAATTGGTGCATAACGACGGATATTCAAAACCAAATATTTGCCGTCCGGCAAACAACCCAGGCGATTTCCTCAAATATCACCAATTACAACGAATTCCGATATAATGAGGATGATCACCTAATTCCCAATAACTTACTCCCACTCATCATCTGTAAAACCATACAGATGTGAGAAACATACCTGGTAAATACATACACTGGAGCAAGTGTCTAATTGGGAAATCAGTTTTCTTTTAACAGTACACAGTGAAACTCAAACATTAAAATGTTTCGTAGGGGTATCCTTGTATTCCTAGTAATGCCTATTCCATTATCCAGATTCACAACTGTAACCGTATATTTCTTTTCCATCTTTCCAAATCCCTTTATATGTCTTTAGTCATTACCTTCTGTACACCCTCTTAGGCCAAATGGTTTTCTTCCTTCCCTACCGTTCGGCACCAGCCTATGGTTTGGAAAAAGACTATCCAATAAGCATAATGGGTGTACTGTCCTAATCCTAGGAGCACTCGCAATGCGAGAGAAGGTGAAGATAAAAGACAACCGAATAAACCTTATTCCTATTTCTCCTGAACCAGAATTCATCCCCGAACTGGAACAAATTCCTTTCGAGTTCGTATATAACCATACGATGGAGTATCCAATAAACTGTGGATCTTCATAGTGATACGGAGTGTTCTGTAGAAATTCAAAGGTGATGTGGGAGTGGCGATGAAATACTTGGTTTGGTCGTGAATATCAGTCGCAATTTACTTTGGCCTCCTTCTAATCCCTTTCTTTGTCTTTACATAATACCTTCTGTACACCATCGTTAGGCTAATTGGTTTTCTTCATTCCCTACCGGTCGGCACCTGCCTATGGTTTGGAAGAAGACTATCCAATTTTCATAATAGGTGTACTATCTCCTAATCTAAGGGGCACTCCCAACCTGAGAGAAGGTAAAAGGAAAAGACAACTGAATAGTCCTATTCGTTTTCTCGAGAACCGGAAACCATCCTCGAATAAATTCCTTCGAGTTCGTATATAACCATACGATGGTTCTGTCCAATGGAAGTGGACGTTCGTAGTAATACGGGGTGTCCTGGAGAAAAGGGTAAAAGTAGGAGTGGCAATGAGATACGCAACTCTGACAATCCAAAAGCCAGTGTTTAAGAAGGTTCGGTTAATTTTGGTCACTGAGTCATAGTCAAGGGTCGGGTCATGGTCGCTGTCAAAGAGAGAGAGAAAAGAAACACTCAGCGTGCACTCTAACCTAGATCAGAATGGTTATCACTTTATCTAATCAGGAAACCTCCCACTGTACCGTCAAATTCTCCTCCAAACCTGAAAGAAGAATTAGTCGGGATCACCCGAGGAGTAAACCAACTCATCAGTGGGAATCGGGATCCAACTATCATCGCATGATAACGTGACAGAATCCGCTTACGTTATCACACTCAAGAAGGTATGCGCATAACTGGCAAGTTTCAGTTTCTTTAGAAACTCCCGATGTGATTTTTACCCCATGCTCTTATGACCTTGACGAAGGTCAACAAATCACAAGTCACATGTCAAGTTCTACCCGTCATTGTCCTGGTTAATTTGAACCCACCCGTACAAGCCCTTGATGAAGGTCAACAAGGCTATACGACTGTCCCAAACCAACGCATCTATCTATGCAGCAGAAAGGTAACAAGCAGCTACCATTCACTATGCCTTAACGAAAGTCAACAAACATAGCATGAATACTACGTGCTACCCGTCTGAAATGACGGAGGGCTATGAATGGTTTTTGGCGAAAAACCTTTAACGTAATGAACTTGATATCCTTGAAGAAACCGGATAGCTTTTTATAAAAATATAGTGACGAAAACCTTTGCTAAAGAGGTCACTCCCGGTGAAGGGATCTCGGCTCTTTCCCCGTAGAATGAGGTGCAGGATATTCCAACTGAATACCACGACGCAAAGCAAAAGTAATCGACTATAGTGAAGTTATTGCCCTGATGCAAACTTCTGTCCAAAGGGTCACTCCCGGGGAAGGGATCTTGGCCCTTGCTTCGTCGACTGAGGTGCTGGATATTCATAACCGAATACCACTGTGCAAAACAAAAGAGAACGCTCTTGCAATAGCAGCTTTTTGAAAAATGTTCCAACAACATCAGAATAGGTTTGTTTAGCTTGCATTGATCCGAATCAACGCAGTCCCATCAATTAATCACACCAATAAAGAATGAAAATAATGATGTACGTATATGCCGTCCGCATTCGCCACTGGGTCCCGTCATTACCCGTTAGGTTACTTAACTAACGACAGAGCGGGGACTGGACTAGCGCGGATGCAAAACATATACAACATCTACTAGTATATATATCAATATATAATATTCGCTCAAGGCGTGATAAAATGCAACATCACAGAAATGTAATAAGTATCACAGAACAATACAGATATCTGGGATCCCCGGGTTTCATAGAGCCGCTACTGAAACCCGACGTTCCCCTGGTCATGTGGATAGCCTGTGCAATGAAATCCTAGACCCCTACGGGCGCGGCAAGTTACCCGCCAAAACCTGAAGCGAGGCATCCCCCTTCAGCAACGTGAATGGACCACCCAGCACTTCACGGAATCCGGTAACTTGGGCACCCCTCCTTGGGTCAACCTGTACCCCCTACGAGTGCGGCGAATAGCCCGCCAATTCTAGAGTGAAGCCCCCTCCGTCTCAATGCCATGAGATGCAGGCCCGTTGCCCTCTAGAACCCGGCTATCCGTTCACCCCACCTTGGGGTAATCCTAGTACAGAAAGTAAAATATACATACAACGGGTACATCGACCTCAGCCCGGTCGTGCCCCAAAAGAATAATATACAAACAGGCAGTGACGGCAGTCCACATGTCGGACGCTCGCCCCATAATATCAAATGTACATATAAAACCAAACTGTACTACCATTGCATCCAGTCTATCCACCACGACAATCTGCAACATCACAGCACAACACAGAACATCAACGTGAATGTCACGTTCGTAAATCCGTCTAAAAGGGCTATAGCAGTTAGACGGAATTTACCGATCCAATGACATTCACGATCGCAGATATAATGTAAATACCGTGAACTAACATGTTTAAAATTTTCGATCGATCAAATTTACCGAAGTGGGCCCCAAGCACTACTGTAGCACTTAAAGAAAATCTGGGCCCAAACAGAATAATCCAAAACCCCCATTTCCAAGTCTAAGACCCTCTGTAAAAAGTTGGTACAGTAAGGAGTCTAAGTAGCGGCGGAACCGCGGCCCAAGCATGGGTTTGGCCGCGGTTCCGCGGCTGAACAGTAATAACAGGTGACCAAATTTTTACAGAACTCTTAGAATTCCCTGCATGTATTTCTGCAACACACTGAAAAAAATTTCGAGCCAAAAAATATTCGACAGAAACTGATGCAATGAAAACGCGGTTTTAAGAAAATCCGATCGATTGAACTTGTAAACATGTTAGAGCAAGCTAAAGTAGGTTAATGGTGTAGCTCTGATACCAGTGTAAGTGCACGGCGGCGCCCCAGCCGTCAATCCGAGGCCAAAATGCGGAAACGATAATTTTACGAAACTTGTAAACCGGCACCACCGCGCACTATAAATCCCGGATCGGGCCATTAACCTACTCCAAGCTAACTAGAGAAGGGGTAGAGAGATATACCGAGCGATCCGTGTCCTTCGGTCTTCTCGTCGTCGTCCCGATCTCTCCGCGGAATCTCCGGTCTTCATCTCCTCGTCGGAAGGGCACCACATCGCCGGGTTCTTTTACGGGCTCCCACCTCTGGACCGAAGCAAATCGGGAACGAAGTTGGCAAGTCGACGTGTCCAAGAATTGCTGTAGAATAAGTGTAGTGCTCTTTGTCTCTCTTGGGGTTGAAGTTGCATTTGGTGGAGGAATTGAACTATGAACTTTTGTGGTGACTTTTGGGAATTTTGTAGTAAGCAAATAAGAACAAAATCCCTCACAAAATAAATTCCCTCACCCCTCAAGAAGTGGCCGGCCTCATTGGCATGAAGAAATGGGAAGAGGGAGTGAGCCAAAAGAATAATGCAAGAGAGAGAAAAAGTGATGATGAGAAGAAATGATCACAAACAAAATCCAACACTCCATCAACCATCATGACTCCAAAGGTCAAGCCATCATGAACAAAAGAAAGTCAAGGGATGGTGGAACCATCATGAAACCATCATGATGCAACAATATACAAAGACCACCCTCCACAATGCTAATTTGCACAATTGCAAATAAGCCCTCCTCCACCAATTTTCAGCCAAGGAAAGATACAAAGGAAAATGGCCGAAACGGAATGCAAACTGGCAACTTCAGAAAAACGATCCCGTAATAAATTACAGGAAAACCCCGCCACTGTATATACATACCCGCATTTGTATTCCGACCGAATACAAATGCAATGAGACAAAATCTACACTGTACAATACTAGGATCCGGCTTAAACCAAAGCCCGCTAGTATTATCCGTCCGATCATGATCCGTGCAATACCGCACGTATCTGATCGAACCCTGCCATATCTCCATACGGCCTCTACAGTGTTTCGCCCGAAACTTGAGAAAACGGTCTGTGGGGGACTCTAAAGACTTGTCAATACTTTGTCTGTGGATTTAACCACTAGCACGTCAGAGGTGTTAGCCATACGTAACGGGCAACCAGGTAATGACCAAAAGGGACGTCGATGAGCGAACTCATCCTGACACCCTACTGAGCCTGTCAGTGACAATATCCGTACAGTCCGGTCCGTTCGTCTATGAGCATCGCATGGCGGGCCTAGGGGGTTGGTAAAAGTCAGACCCCCAAAAGCGGTACAAGTCGTGTCGGAGTGTAGCCCAGAACACCCTGAGATACTACTGGAATACCTACCAGTAAATCTCCTGCCTTGGCCAAGGACTGTTAGTTATATGTATGCCCTAGAGGCCATTACTGTACATATGATGTATATTGTAGTGGATGCTAGGACGTATATAGGGAGGACTTTCTTGCTCGACATGATAGTATGCTATCTGGTTGATCTTTACCTTAACGTGTACACTCATTGTCTCTCTATTACATGTTGGTAAAGCCCTTAGGATGTGTACTTGACTACCTGGACTATGATGCGGATCATACTAGTGGGGACATGGTAGTCCATAAGTACATCCTTCAAAGTCCCTAGTCGTGGGTATATCGAGACGGGGCATCGATATACCAGAGTAGACTAGCGTATACCTTCTCGACCCATACAGATGGGCGATGGATGATCCCATATCCATTGGTGTTTGACATCAGAGATGATATACGGGTGCTCAGTGGAGACTGGGTACACTGGACGGACTCACCGAGAACTCCCAGATGGTATTATACCTTACGTCATATGGCAGTTCTCTGGTGACACTGGTACAGAGTAGTCTGTTGACCCGAGATCGTCATAGAGTCTTGTGTGGTTCCCACTGTGCTTTGATTTCCACCTTACCACGTCCAAGAGGGCGTGCAAAACGGTGGTTTTTGGGTACAGTCCCGAGTCACATGGAGGCAATGAGCGATAGGAGGGGATTCGTCTCTCCCGGTATAGGGAGTTGATGTTGCGCTGTGTTCGATTGGCTATAACAGGAAATCCCTGGCCAGGGTTGCTGAGATTTACTGGTAAGTGTTACCAGTAGTTTCTCGAATTGTTATAGACCTCATATCGACACGACTTATCGAGCTATTGGGGTCTGACGTTTACCACCCCTAGGCAAGATATGCGACATATCAGACGATCAGACCGGACTGTACGGTAAGTGTTACTGGTTGGATTCACAGGAGTGTGAGCGGGCTTGCTCGTCGATCTTCTGATCGCTCAATACCCGGGTGGCAGTTACGTTTAGCAGACCGCTGGCGGCTTGTGGGTGTTTGATATGATCATCACCTGCTGCCGGCGTATTGACGAGTCTTTAGAGTCCTACACAGAGGTTTCCTGGCTCAAGCGAAACGAAATAGGAGCGCATATGAGATATGTGCGGGACCGAGAATAATGCGTGTATGTGATACCGTATTCCATTCTCGCGATGAATGTATCGAATGGTTATATGCGATATAACCTAGTTATCGAATCAAGGATTGATTCGATAAGCCGATACATAGGATACTAGTCGGTTATATGCGATATGACCGAATCGTTAAATCAAGTGTTGATTTAATGATTTAATGTATAATTATATATTTGATATATCACTTTGCATTAACTAGTATCGGTTCACTTAAGATGGATTTTCTCACTCGGATGTGCGCATTGTATATGCGATATATTTTTGTGCACTTGATTGTATCATGTTTGATGATACATGCAAAATTGGTTAAGTGTAAAGATTGAACCATGGTTATATGAATGGTTAGGGTTATGATTACTTATTCATTTATTTATTTATTAGTTTTGGAAAATAAAAGCATAAAGAGAAAAAACAAAATGGTTTTCTTTCATTCTTTCTTTCATGAAGCTTGTTGAAGCTTCATGAAGCTTTTGACCAAGTGACCATTTTGTCTTCTTCTTTAACCCTAACCACTCACATAAACTCTAGTTAGCTCTCTACACTTGACTATGGTTTGATTATGATAAGAATGATTATTCTTTTCTATTCTTAATTAACTTATCATAATATTCATCATCTTCTTCTTCTTCTTCAAGTTGAAGAAGCTTGCCTCCATCAATGGCAACTCTTGCAAATGAGTGAGAAATCCAATTCTAAAGTGAACCCACCTCCTATTTCTTCATCCTCTACCTCTTGCCAAGTAGTATAGGGTGTTATCTTTACAAGTTTCATGACTTGGTGAAGTAGGAGCTTGATCTTGTGATGCCTCGACGTAGATCATTTTCGGCACGAAGCCGACGACCTTGCCCGCCCATTTCTCCGATGAAGCCGACGCTAGAGCCCGGGATTCCATTTGGACAGCGAGGAGACTTCATCGCGGAGCTATGGAAGTGGAGAACCGGATCTACAAAGGTTGTATTTCCGTTCAAATCTTTGTTAAGTTGTTAACTAGCTTATCTTATCGCCTGACATCTAGTTAACGTTCCGTATTAGGGTTTCTCGGCACCCGTAAAATTTGAAATTGGCATGGTTGATGCCTTGTGAGACCTCATTAGTGTGCCTAGGAACCCTACAGTGGTATCAGAGCCTAGCTAGAGCCTTAGGCGATGCGTAGACGAAGTTTGAAACCCGAACGAACCCGAAACCCCAATTTTTCACCCTCTCTGGACTTTTTCTGAAAAAGTGGTTTTTTCTAAATTAAAAATTCTTAAAAAATTCAGCAGGAAATTCTAAGAATTTGTGTGCAAAAATTACCTAATGATCTGTCTAAAGCGCGGCGGAACCGCGGCATTAGCCGCCTATTGCGGCGGTTCCGCGCTCATTTAGTCTCTTCAGTCAACCATTTTTGCACAGTAACTTCTTTATTTAAATGCTGAGTTTTATGGGAATTTTTAATATTTATTCAAGAGTTGAATTTTCTAGGGTTGTTTTGGGGATTCGATGATTCGATCGGATTATCAGATTTTGTCTATGTGGATTCCGGATAATTTTTGAATATGTTAAAAAGTTCGACCGGATATAAATACCCATTTTTTCCCCTGCCGGGAAATTTCCAAGTGTTGGATCTTTCCATGGTTTAATAACGTTCTAAGTAGTGCAAGTAACGCGATGGTCCCTCTAGAAGACAACAAACCTTAACTCGATTATGTGACCGTCTTGAACTGCCTTTTGAACCTTAGGGTTTGGGGCAGTACGGCGTGCCACATGTGAGGCGTTGGCTTGACCCTTCTACGGCTGGACCGTTGGTACTGAGGCATGAACTGGATGTTTTTAAACTTGTTTCATGTGTTGATCTGTTTCGGGAAAACTTGGGTGTTTGACTGTTCGATCGAAAAGTTTAACATTTTCTATTTATCCGGAATGTAATACAATACTTGGAATCCACAAGTAGTTATGAGATAACTGAATGAATGTTATAAACATAGCAGTTTAGTCTCACTTGATCGGTTACCACGGAATTTTGATGTGATCAAAAGTCCGTCGCAATCACGTAGCGTACGCGGATACTCGCCGGATAAACTTAATAGACAGCTACATCCTTTAGCCCCGACCAAGTGACTATAGGAGAACCCCATCGCCGAAAGCATCCATCTGGGTGCTCGCGGCAGCGGTGTTCCGCCTTGGTGCACTTCGTCGACGGTATCGGGGGTGCGGCCGTCTACTGAAGTTTGCGACGAGCATTCGATCAGGATGTCGGGAATCTTGTTGAATTGCCCGACTTGATATTGAAAAGAGTTTTCGATTTTGAGATTAAAATGCGGGGTTTATAATTATTAGGCATGCGATGTCTAAACAATTCATTTGATTAGGCATGCGATTTCTAAAGAGTTTGCGGATTCCAACTGTTGTAGTTTTACACATTCTTTTCTGTGACCATAAGTGTAATATGTGATATCGCCGGTTTCGTTGCTATATGTCAACGACAATTGGGATGCGCATATTTACTTACGTTGATGACATGTGATGTTATGTGTTGCTGGATATGTTATATTGGATTGTCGTGTTTGAATAGCCGGGGGTTTTTATGTGAGATGAGTGTTTTTTCATTTTCATTCATGTAAAAACTTGTATGTAATATTCTTTTATTGGGGCACTTCCAGGTTGCGGAAGATGTCACCTTTTGTATATTATTTACTTTTCCGCACTAGGATAGATCCAAGGAGGGGAGCACAAGTAACCGGGTTCTGGAGTCCAGTGGGAGACCAACTCGAGGAGTCGAGTCCGGGTCTCCTAACTCTAGAATTGGTAGGGTTGCTTGCCGCTCTCGTAGGGGTCTAGGGGTGTGGGTTTGGCTATTCATCGCGACCGTGGAATCCGTGTTTTATACTGGCTCGTATTGAAAACACGGACGTCCTAGTATATCCAATATTTCATATGTTTCTTCTGCTGCGATATCTGTGATGTGATCATGTGATATGTTCTGTGATGGATACTGCATATAGTATATATGATATATTATATAGATGTTACTTATGTTTTACACCCGCGCTAGTCCTGCCCTGCTCTGCCGTTAGTTACCTAACCTAACGGTGCACGAGGGGACTTCGAGGCGAATGCGGATGGCATAAGTGTACGTCGTATTTATCTGTGATGTTTAGGTACTTAAATGATGGGACTTCATTAATGTGATTAATGAAATAAAAGAAACCTAAGATGTTGTAGAATCGAATTTCAAAATAAAACTGGTAGCTACAGTTCTTGCTTTGCACAGCGGTATATATGATATATCCTGCACCTTATTCGATGAGGAAAGGACCGAGATCCCTTCACCGGGAGTGACTCCTTTAGCAATAACTGGCAGATGCTACATACTCGGTTTTTCTTTTGATTGCTTTTAAGAGTTTTTGCTTTGCACGGTGATATATATGATATATCCCGCACCTCATTCGACGAGGAAAGGACCGACGATCCCTTTACCGGGAATGACTCCTTTAGCAAAACTAGAAAAGCCTCAAAGACACTCCATTTTAAAATCATTTGATTCTACAACGATATCAAGTTCATTACGCAATAGGTTTTCAGAAAAACCTGTCGTAGCCCTCCGTCATTTCAGATAAGTAGTAGTTAGTATTCGTGCTGCGTTTGTTGGCCTTTGTCAAGGCGCAGTGTGCGGTAGCTAACTGGTGCTTATCTGCTTATGCATATGATGCAGATTGGATTAGGGTAGTCGTGCGACCTTGTTGGCCTTTGTCAAGGGTCGTGCGGGTGGGTTTAATTCGATCAAGAAATGACGGGTTGAACTTGACTAGCATCCTATGGTTTGTTGGCCTTTGTCAAGGTCATAGGAGGTTAGGGGCAAAATATTATCGGGAATTTCAAGTGTTGAAATTTGCAATGAGATTGCATACCTTCTATGAGATAGTTGGATCCCGATACCCGCTGCGAGTAAGAGTTACTCCTGGGAGAGTTTTACACATTACAATTAGCCGATCAAGTAGGTGTCTAGAAAGGTGTTAACGAGGTTACGCCTCTGGCAAAACGAGGTTTACATTAATTAGGTCCGTGCGAAAGCACGGGGCACCTCCCTCAAAGTACCGACACTGGCCTGGCTGAAAGATTGGCGAACTTGTAGTGTGTAATTAATCCCGGCTAGTCTTTCCATTTAGGGTTTGAAGGAAGATTTGATAAAAAGTAGTGGGAGCCATCCTGATTAGATAAAATAATAACCAATCTATTCTTGCAAGAGCGCACGCTGAGTGTTTTCTTCTCTCTCTCTCCTGGTAGCGACCATATCACGCCTTAATCAAGATAATAATACAGAATATTGACCGAACCCGCTTGTTATACTGAGCTGGGGAACGTTGGTCCCGCTCCAACTTATAATAGTTATAAGACAGAGCAGGAAATTGGGGATTACCAGAATTCCTATGCTGCCCAAACGAAGAGAGTGCATGCTGATGCATCATCTTCGGGTATGTTCATTATACAGAACTGTTTCTCAGTATCCTTTACGTCCTGGGTATGTGATACCAGATCAGGATCCCAGATATGTAATCAGTTACATTGGGCTACAGATAGGTAAAGAACTGAGAACGAGTGATAAGTTTCATGAGGCAGAAAACGGGGCAAGTATTGCAGCCAAGTCTGTTGGTCACTGTCACCCTGTATTACCAATACATTGATTCTGAACAAATGTTATTAGATACCGAACCTGATATACAAAATCATATCGGTCTCTTTATTAGTAAAGAAATGATAAAATTTTGTATTGTTGGATAATGTTTTGAACATTTCCTATATCAAAAGTTGATCGGTTCAGGCACGTTATCTAAAAGCATTGATGTTCTAAATCAAACTACAGTTCTTTAGTATACTAAACACACAAAAGAGGAAGAGTTCAGAAATGAACGAATCCTTCTTGAGGCATTGTAGACTAGGTCATATCAATGCGACCCGACTAGCTGAAGTTACATGAAGATGCATATTTAAATCAGTTTGAATCTACATCTTGTGAAACTTGCCAGTCATGTCACAGAGATATAATGACACCAGCTCTGTTTATTGGAAACAGAGAAAGAGTTAGTGAACTCTTGGGATGATACATGTTGATGTATGAAAGCCCCCTGTCTATACATGCCAAGACCGGTTCTTTGTACTTCATTACATTCTCTGATGATCTCTTTAGATTCAGACATATGTTCCTGTTGAAACACAAGTCCGAACTTTTTGAGATATTCACAGAATATAAGTTAGAAGTAGGGAACCAATAAGGGTATAAGTATTATGTCCTTTGATGTGATCGGGGAGGAGAATACTTGAGCACGGAATTCCTGGACTATTCTAAAGGAGAATGAGATTCTCTCTCAGCATTACTCCTCCGTATACACCATAGCACGATGGTATATCGGGGCGGAGCAATCACACCCTATATGATAAGGTGTGCTCTATGATGAGTACTACTGAGTTACCTATTTCCTTTTGGGAGTTATGCGCTTGAGAAGCTGCATACCTATTGAATAGGGTTCCAATCAAATCAGTAGCCTACCGCTTCATATGTGATATGGAAAGGGAAGAGCCCATATCTTAAGTTAGTTAAGATTTGGGGTTGTCCGGGCTATGTTTAAAAGCAAAATCCGGACAAGCTTGAGGCAAGGTCTGCTATGTACAACTGGAAAGGTTCCAGCTATACAAATTACAGCAGATGACTTGGTAGAACCAAAGGATTCAATAGTAACCAACGAACCTCAACCTCTCCGCCGATCTAGTAGGGTTCCTCACCCACCTGAGAGATACTTCGGTTTCTCTATGACAGTGGGAGAGAGGATTGCATCATGAGATGATGACCCAACTAGTTTCGAGCTAGCCATCAGGAGTAAGACTCTATAAGAATGGCTGGATGCTTAGCGATCTGAGATGGAATCCTTATACACCAACAAAGTATGGACTTTTGTTGCTTTATCTGAAGGGTTAAATCCCCATCAGGAGCAAGTATATCTTGAGAAGATTACTTGGTGTAGATGGAAAAGTTGAGACTTTCAAAGCTAGACTTGTTAAAGGTTTTTCGTCATCGACCAGGCGTGGATAATGATGAAACCTTTTCCAGTGCCTATGCTTAAGTCCATCCAGATCCTACTTGCCACGGCTAAATACCATGAGTACGATATCTGGCGGTTGGGTGCCATGACTGCTTTTCTAAATGATGTTTTAGAAGAGAACGTCTATAAGTACACAGCCAGAGGGCTTCGTAAATAGTGGGAGCGGCAGAAACGTGTGCAAGATGTTTTATGTGATAAAGCAGGCATCGCGGAGTTGGAACGTCTGTTTTGATGTAATAGTCAAATAGTTTGACTTCATCAAAATGGTAGATGAACCTTGTATAAACAAAAAGGTAGTAGGGAGTATGGTGACGATCCTCGTAGAGTACGTGGATGACATACTCTTGATAGGGAAGGAGTTTCCTATGCTACGCTCGGTCAATCTCCGCTTATCACAAGGATTCTCCACATAGGATCAAAGTGATACCTACTAAATCCTGGGTTTTGGATCTATGAGATAGATCCAAATGGATGTTAGGATACTCACTAGTTGTAGTGAGATGGTATCGGTTGATCCTGGGGAAAATCACTGGAAGTGTTCTAGGGTGATAAAGACGACTGAATGTCAGTCACAGGCATTGTCTTTACCCTCTATCGAGGGACGGTATGTTGGAAGAGTTCCAAGCTAGATACCGTGGCATACTAGACGATAAAGGCTGGATACATCGCTACTTAAGATGCTACCAAAGAGACTGTTTGGGTGTATATTGGTTCATGAGATGAACTATGTTCCTCCCATTGTGTGACAATGGAGTTGTGGCTTATGCCAAGGAACGCAGGACCCATCAGTGATCCAGACATATTCTAAGGTAGTATCACCTGATCATGGAGATGGTTGATCTCCAGGGTGATCGAGGTTAGGAGAGTAGACTCAGAGGACAACACGGCGGATCCACTCACAAAGGCCTTTTCCCAGAAAGAGACTTTTATGGGATGGTTGAGTATGAGATACTACAACCACTGCTATCAGATGGCCCTAGTGCAAGTGGGAGATTGTTAGTTATATGTATGCCCTAGAGGCCATTACTGTACATATGATGTATATTGTAGTGGATGCTAGGACGTATATAGGGAGGACTTTCTTGCTCGACATGATAGTATGCTATCTGGTTGATCTTTACCTTAACGTGTACACTCATTGTCTCTCTGTTACATGTTGGTAAAGCCCTTAGGATGTGTACTTGACTACCTGGACTATGATGCGGATCATACTAGTGGGGACATGGTAGTCCATAAGTACATCCTTCAAAGTCCCTAGTCGTGGGTATATCGAGACGGGGCATCGATATACCAGAGTAGACTAGTGTATACCTTCTCGACCCATACAGATGGGCGATGGATGATCCCATATCCATTGGTGTTTGACATCAGAGATGATATACGGGTGCTCAGTGGAGACTGGGTACACTGGACGGACTCGCCGAGAACTCCCAGATGGTATTATACCTTACGTCAGATGGCAGTTCTCTGGTGACACTGGTACAGAGTAGACTGTTGACCCGAGATCGTCATAGAGTCTTGTGTGGTTCCCACTGTGCTTTGATTTCCACCTTACCACGTCCAAGAGGGCGTGCAAAACGGTGGTTTTTAGGTACAGTCCCGAGTCACATGGAGGCAATGAGCGATAGGAGGGGATTCGTCTCTCCCGGTATAGGGAGTTGATGTTGCGCTGTGTTCGATTGGCTATAACAGGAAATCCCTGGCCAGGGTTGCTGAGATTTACTAGTAAGTGTTACCAGTAGTTTCTCGAATTGTTATAGACCTCATATCGACACGACTTATCGAGCTATTGGGGTCTGACGTTTACCACCCCTAGGCAAGATATGCGACATATCAGACGATCAGACCGGACTGTACGGTAAGTGTTACTGGTTGGATTCACAGGAGTGTGAGCGGGCTTGCTCGTCGATCTTCTGATCGCTCAATACCCGGGTGGCCGTTACGTTTAGCAGACCGCTTGCGGCTTGTGGGTGTTTGATATGATCATCACCTGCTGCCGGCGTATTGACGAGTCTTTAGAGTCCTACACAGAGGTTTCCTGGCTCAAGAGAAATGAAATAGGAGCGCATATGAGATATGTGCGGGACCGAGAATAATGCGTGTATGTGATACCATATTCCATTCTCGCGATGAATGTATCGAATGGTTATATGCGATATAACCTAGTTATCGAATCAAGGATTGATTCGATAAGCCGATACATAGGATACTAGTCGGTTATATGCGATATGACCGGATCGTTAAATCAAGTGTTGATTTAATGATTTAATGTATAATTATATATTTGATATATCACTTTGCATTAACTAGTATCGGTTCACTTAAGATGGATTTTCTCACTCGGATGTGCGCATTGTATATGCGATATATTTTTGTGCACTTGATTGTATCATGTTTGATGATACATGCAAAATTGGTTAAGTGTAAAGATTGAACCATGGTTATATGAATGGTTAGGGTTATGATTACTTATTCATTTATTTATTTATTAGTTTTGGAAAATAAAAGCATAAAGAGAAAAAACAAAATGGTTTTCTTTCATTCTTTCTTTCATGAAGCTTGTTGAAGCTTCATGAAGCTTTTGACCAAGTGACCATTTTGTCTTCTTCTTTAACCCTAACCACTCACATAAACTCTAGTTAGCTCTCTACACTTGACTATGGTTTGATTATGATAAGAATGATTATTCTTTTCTATTCTTAATTAACTTATCATAATATTCATCATCTTCTTCTTCTTCTTCAAGTTGAAGAAGCTTGCCTCCATCAATGGCAACTCTTGCAAATGAGTGAGAAATCCAATTCTAAAGTGAACCCACCTCCTATTTCTTCATCCTCTACCTCTTGCCAAGTAGTATAGGGTGTTATCTTCACAAGTTTCATGACTTGGTGAAGTAGGAGCTTGATCTTGTGATGCCTCGACGTAGATCATCTTCGGCACGAAGCCGACGACCTTGCCCGCCCATTTCTCCGATGAAGCCGACGCTAGAGCCCGGGATTCCATTTGGACAGTGAGGAGACTTCATCGCGGAGCTATGGAGGTGGAGAACCGGATCTACAAAGGTTGTATTTCCGTTCAAATCTTAGTTAAGTTGTTAACTAGCTTATCTTATCGCCTAGACATCTAGTTAACGATCCGTATTAGGGTTTCTCGGCACCCGTAAAATTTGAAATTGGCATGGTTGATGCCTTGTGAGACCTCATTAGTGTGCCTAGGAACCCTACAAGGACTTCGTGTAATGGCTCTCCTAGACACAGCGCGACCTCACCCCCAATACCGGGAGAGACGAACCCCTGCAGATCCGCTCACTGCCTCCATGTGGCTCGGGACTGTACCCAACTAAAACCTGTTTGCACGTCTCCTTTGAGCGTGGTAGGGTAGTAATCAAAGTACAGTGGGAACTCACACGAGACAAATGACGATCTCAGGTCGATGAACTAACCTGTACACATGTCACCAGGGAACTGCTATCTGACGTCTGGTATAAGACCAACTAGCATGTTCCCGGCGAGTCCTGTCCAGTGTACTCATAACCCAATGAGCACCTGTATACATCTTAGGTGAACCAACTGACACCAGTGGCTTGTGAGACCGGCCACCGCCCCTCGTCGGGGTCTCGACTGTATACACTAGTCTACTCTGGAGTATCGATGCCCTGTCTCGAAACTCCCACGACTAGGGACCTTTTAAGGATTTGCTTATAGACCCCAGCTCCCACGTATATGATCGCCCTCATACTGCTGGCAGTCAAGCAAGAATCTTAAGGGCTCTATCAACGTGCAATAGTGACTTGTAAGGTCACCTAAAGCAGTACACGATGATAAAGATAAACCAGATAGCATACTATCATCTTGAGTAAGACTGTCCTATCGGCATAGGTCCTCTCTCAATCATTGCAATCACATGCCTGTGATCCAATAATTGACTCTGAGAGCACTAACTCCAACATCGATCACCTTGAAGAATCCCGATACTTGCAACACATGGTTCTCTACTTTATTCTTGTACCTATAACTTCTCAAAACTTGGACCTTGTATTTCTACGAAACACTTGTCTAAAACTGGAGAAGTCACAAATAAACAAAATATAGTACGAGGACCAATCCCTCTGTCCTAATGGACACTGGACAACATACAATGCTTTGTATAAGTCCCCTGAGTTGAATAACTCAAATCCTATGCGTCGTAGGTTGAAAACTGTACTTATGGTTAAGAAGAATTGCACCGCTGTTTAATGCTCCTTACCTAACCATCAACTGATATAGGTAAATGGCATGGACATAATTTCAAAAAGTTATATCTCACTTTATAAAATAAACGTACAGATATATCGGTTTGAAATTGGTGCATAACAACAGATATTCAAAACCAAATATTTGCCGTCAGGCAAAACCCCAGGCGATTTCCTCAAATATCACCAATTACAACGAATTCCGATATAATGAGGATATAATCAAATAATTCCCAATAACTTACTCCCACCCATTATCTGTAAAACCATACAGATGTGAGAATCATGCCTGGTAAATACATACCCTGAGTAAGGATCTAATTGGGAAATCAGTTTTCAATTAACAACGGACAGTGAAACTGAAACATGAAAATGTTTCGAAGGGGTATCCGGGTATTCCTAGTAATGGCTCTTTCATTATCCAAATTCATGACTGTAACCGTATATTTCCTTTGCCATCTCTCCAAATCCCTTTATTTGTCTTTACTCATTACCTTCTGTACACCACACTTAGGCTAAATGGTTTTCTTCCTTCCCTACCGTTCGACACCAGCCTATGGTTTGGAAGAAGACTATCCAATAAGCGTAATAGATGTACTCTCGTAATCCCAGGAGCCCTCGCAACCTGAGAGAATGTAAAGGGAAAAGACAACAGAATAATCCTTATTCTATTTCTCATGAACCAGAATCCATCCTCGAACTGGAACAAGTTTGTAGGGTGTTTTTCGTCACCCCATTGAGATGGGAATTGCGCGCTCATCAGGCGCATTACAGATTCCCCCTGACTAGGATATGCTGGGGTTTATTGATTGTGGGGATCTGAATCTCTGGCAGTCGCGGACTAAGCTGCCGTTAATTACCCCTCGCCTTTGGAGCGAGAGAACCTCCGATTGACGGGTCAAACAGGTCATGCGAACATAATGTGCAGTGTTGTGTTTTAAAGAAGGTTTTGGATATATCGGGAGGCTCGCAGAGTTTTTACGGGAGTCCCGCAACCCGGATAGCGGGCTGGGGGTCAAGGGGCTAGCAGCCCTCTTGTGGGGTGCGGGGAAGCGTCCCGTTAGAAAATTTTTCTAACGGGGGAGGTATTTTAGTATGGAGTGTATATATATATACGTATATATATATAAAAAAAAGAGAAAGGGCATCCAAAGGACGCGTGGGAGAAGGCGCCAGCGCCTCACGTGCATGGCATAAGGACGCACGGCGCCAGTGCCTCACGTGCCTGGCACGCGGGCGCTGGGGACAAGGCGCCAGCGGAAAATAGGGGGTCAGCCCCCATACTGGGAGTTGTACTCCTATTGACTTTTGGAGTTAAACTCCTTTAAAAAGACGTATTATTATTGTTTGTTTATTTTTATGGAGTTAAACTCCTTAAAGCTTTGATTTGTGGAGTTAAACTCCAGGGAATCTTTATGAATGCTCAAGGGGACCGCTTTCTTCTCCTTTGAGCCTTAGATCTTTCCCAAAATGGGATCTTTGGAGACTTTTGTTGGCCGGATCTTGGAAAACAAGAGGGGTGAGATTTTAAAAATCTCTTCTTTTTAAAATCTGATGGAAGACCCGAGCTCCCTTTTGTGGGTTTTGTAGTGGAAAACTATTTATTTTTGAGAGAGGAAGAGTTAAACTCTTGATTTAATTCAAAAAAGAGAGAAGGTTTAGAACCTTGAAGAAGGATAAGGAGGCACAAAAACCCTAGAGTTTTAGAGAATGAAAAAGTTGTCATAGATATTTTCATCATGTTTGCCTTTATAGGCTACAAACTTTACATATAGCCCCTTGGGCTTTACAAAATGGCATTTTGCCCATCCCATGCCTTATGTGCTCATTTCTTTTGCACATGAGCCATGCGTTTTTACAAAAATTTGGTTTTATGCCCATTTTTCTTACATTTATTCATAAAATAAAATAAAAGAAATACACCAAAATTATTTATTACAAAATTTTTATTTTGGCATGGGGAGGCCGACCGCTTCAGGCTCGACTCGGGCATTGGCCCACTTGACCTGGGCTTGGGCCCACTTGGCTTGGGGTTGACTTTGATTTTGACTTGGTCAACTGGGGTGTAAATTTTTACCCCAACAAAGTTCCTTCGAGTACGATGGATTATCCAATAACTGTGGATTTTCGTAGTGATGCGGGGTGTTATGAAGAAATTCAAAGGTGAAATAGGAGTGGCGATGAAATACGCGGTTTGGTCGTGAATGATAGTTGTCGCATTTTACTTTGCTCTCTTTCTAATCTCTTTATGTGTCTTTACTTATTTCCTTCTGTACACCACACTTAGGCTAATCGGTTTTCTTCCTTCCTTACCTTTCGGCACCTGCCTATGGTTTGGAAGAAGACTGTCCAATAAGCGTAATAGGTGTACCCTCTCCTAATCCTAGGAGCCCTCACAACCTGAGAGAAGGTAAAAGGAAAAGACAACTGAATAGTCCTATTCAATTTCTCCAGAACCGGAAACCATCCACGAATCTGAAATAAGTTTCTTCGAGTTCGTATGTAACTATACGATGGTCATATCCAATAAAAGGGATCTTCGTAGTAATACGGAATGTTCCAGAGAAATTCAAAGGTGAAAAAGAAGGAGTGGCAATGAAGTATGCAACTCTGACAATCCAAAAGCCAATGTTTTAAGAAGTTTCGGTTAACTTGGTTTATGAGTTCTAGTCTAAGGTCGGGACATGGTTGCTGCCAAAGAGAGAGAGAGAAAAGAAACACTCAGCGTGCACTCTAATCTAGATCAGAATGGTAAATCACTTTATCTAATCAGGATGTCTCCCATTGTTTCCTCAAATTCTCCTCCAAACCCAAAAGAAGAATTAGTCGGGATCATCTAAAATCACCCGAGGAGTAAACCAACTCATTAGTGGGAATCGGGATCCAACTATCATCGCATGATAACCTGATGGAATCCACTCAAGTTATCACACTCCAGAAGGTATGCGCATGCCTGGCAAGTTTTCTGTATGTTTGAAACTCCCGATGCGATTTTTACCCCATGCTCTTATGATATTGACGAAGGCTAACAAATCATAAGTCACATGTCAAGTTCTACCCGCCATTGTCCATGTTAATTTGAACCCATCCATACTCGCCCTTGACGAAGGCCAACAAGGCTGTACGACTGTCCCAAACCACTGCATCTATCCATGCAACAAAAAAGTAACAAACAGCTACCATACACTATGCCTTGACGAAGGCCAACAAATATAGCATGAATACTATGTGCTACTCGTCTGAAATGACGGAGGGCTACAGATGGTTTTTGGTGAAAAACCTTTAACGTAATGAACTTGATATCGTTGAAGGAACCGGATAGCTTTTTACAAATTTATAGTGGCGAAAACCTTTGCTAAAGAGGTCACTCCCGGTGAAAGGATCTCGGCTCTTTCCTCGTCGAATGAAGTGCAGGGTATTCCCACTGAATACCACGATGCAAAGCAAAAAGTAATCGACTATAGTGAAGTTATTATCTTGACACAAACTTCTGCCCAAGGGGTCACTCACGATGAAAGGATCTTGGCCCTTGCCTCGTCGAATGAGGTGTTGGATATTCATAACCGAATACCGCTGTGCAAAACAAAAGAAAACCTCCTTATAATAACAGCTTTTTAAAATTGTTCCAACAACATCGAATATGTCT
The DNA here is from genome assembly GCA_030015575.1 of Agapanthus africanus. Taxonomy (NCBI): domain Eukaryota; kingdom Viridiplantae; phylum Streptophyta; class Magnoliopsida; order Asparagales; family Amaryllidaceae; genus Agapanthus; species Agapanthus africanus. The sequence continues at coordinate 166,282,978 of CM057349.1, forward strand.
GTTTTCCTTGCATTGATCTGAATCAACGCAGTCCCATCAATTAATCATACCAGAAAAGAACGAAAATATGATGTACGTATATGCCATCCGCATTCGCCACTGGGTCCCGTCATCACCCGTTAGGTTACTTAACTAACGACAGAGCGGGGACTAGACTAGCGCGGGTGAAAAACACATACAACATCTACTAGTATATATATAGCAATATATAATAATCGCTCCAGGTATGATAAATGCAACATCACAGAACAATACAGATAATCTGGGAGCCCCGGGTTTCCTTTGAGCCGCAACTGAAACCCGACGTTGCCCTGATCGTGTGGATAGCCTGTGCAATGAAAACCTAGACCCCTACGAGTACGGCAAGTTACCCGCCAAAACCAGAAGCGAGGCAGTGTCACGACCCGAAATTGGCACGTGACGGCCCTAATACTATGCAACGTCTACAGACGTAACGCAGTAAAACAAAGCCAAAACCCAGAAATCTAAACCATTAAAAGACAAGAAAAGATAAGAAATATTGTTTAAACTTTTGAAAATCTCAAGTATAAATTCTTTAAGTCCAATTTACTTTCTTGAAAATTTCGGCAGCACCTCCTTTGTAAAAACCAAACCCAAAAATGGGTACTACATAAATATAAAGTAAAGCATCCGCAACGGGAGCAAATCCACGCCAAAAGGCGGAAAACAACCACCACAACAGATATACGACGCCGTAGCGAAGAAATAAAAGACGATAAAATGGAAACTATATAAAAGACAACCCAGTCATAAAATAATATACAATATCGTCCTCACCAAGTCTCTAAGTCAATATGAAAATTGTAGATGGAGAGTTCAAGGATACAACGAATATACAATACAACAACGAATAACCACAAAACCCACCTAAGCAAACTGCACACTGTGAGCTGATGCGGTATCCGCAGCAAAAGATGATAAGATAGATGAATAGCATGTCTCGACTACTCTGGGGAACAACCTGCAAAACAAACTGTGACACAACGGGGGTGAGTTGCCAACTCGTGAATAGTAATTAACATATACAGGTAATCGCAAATATGCACGTACAACACGAATCTAACATATGCAATTAAAGGAAATAAAAGGTCAAATGAATGCAGTAATCATGAAGGGTACACTAGCAGGTACAAGTAATACATGAAGCAATAATATGACAATCGGTATGCAATAATCATGCAATAATGATATGAAAAGGTGTATATGCAACAGTCATGAAAGATACGCTAACAGGTACAACTAACACATGAAATAATGCATATAAATAAAGGTATGTAAATGCAACAGTCATGAAAGGTACTTTATCAGGTACAACTAATACATGAAGCAATGCATATAAAATAAAATATGTAAATGCAACAGCCATAAAAGTACTCTATCAGGTACAACTAATACATGAAGCAGTGCACAAACAATAAATGTGGAGTATGGAATGAAACGTGTCATTTCCACGGAATCCTGATATCGTGGTAGGACCAAAGTCCATCAAGACAATCTAAATCCCAATTTCCTCAAATCAGCCCCCAAATTGGCTCTCATATCATATAAGTCTCACAAATCCTGAATGTACAATATCAGCAATCTCATATATATAAATCCCGTATCAAATCTCAAATAAATCTCATATATCCCAAATCTAATATCAAGTAAATCTCTAATATCCTAAGTAAATCTACATGAATAAATATGATGATGTATATGAATTTATATGTATACATATATATTAGCGTCTCATTCCACTAATTTATATATATATGCATATATAACAGCGTCCCATTCCACTGCTATATTATCTTAAGAGTAAAAAGAAATATCATGAAAACCTGTGCCAAGTATCGACACATAAATGCTGATCTATCAGGTGCTGTCACCAAGACTGGCACCCTGATAGGTACGTATCATACGCTATGCCGAAAGCTCGAGTGCCTAGCTCTGACCCTCGCCTCTCGACGTATCTATACGCACATGACTCTCGTCGGTATTCCCATGATAACCGCCGAGTCATTGGTAATGTCACCGGAGTGTATGGTTCCCCTGCCAGGCTCAATCGGCAAGGTCCATCAATCGTCTTGTCCCGGGTACCTCCGGGCCCCACCATGTACCCTCATAGGGCCCCCGACTCCTCGCATGTGGTATATATATCAGAACCGATAAATCTCATGGTCGATGCTAAAATATCATATCAAGGGAAACCGGGTTTTTTAAATAATGCATAATTTCATGAAACTGCCACGGTCCCCAAATCCAGAAAACATCATGAAAAATCCATATCTCAATGCGAGAATCCATGAATAAAATATACGCAACATAAAACTGTAATGTAAGCATATAAAGGAAAAGCCGCTAATTAACTGCAACAAGTTAATATAAATATCACGCGGTTCCTAATTTCTCCAATTCTAAATAACATCAAGTAAGGTAAACATGTAGCTATAACTGATATATGCGTAAACATAAAGGTATAGCAAGATATAGATATCTACCTATCAGAAATGATGTAATATACTCTTCGGGTATAAGTGAAGTATGTATACAAAGTATACATGTAGCTATGTCATTATATGTGTATGTACCTATCACTAATGGTGCAATACCCTATAGGTATACAGGTAATTAGCATGTAAGTATGTCAAGACATATGTGTAAGCATGTAGGTATACAGATATGCTATATGTCATATGCATAAAGAAATATGAATCAATGTCTCAATGTCCTTATTTCCCCCAATCAGAGCAAAGCTCTGTTTGAATTTCAAAAATTCAAAAATTGAAGCAACGCTTCAAATCCCGTGCGCTGTACGCAACGCGCCACGTGTCAGAAGTTGATACGTCAGCGCAGCGCCCAAAGCAGCGCGCCCAATCAGAGCAAGACTCTATTTAAAACAAAAATTAAAAGAAGCAACGCTTCAGTTGCGCAAGCGCTGCGCTGCGCGACACGTGTCAGCGCAGTTGCGCGACACGTATCAGCGCAGTTGCGCTGCGCTGTGCGCTGCGTGACACGTGTCAAGCGCTGGTGTATCTGTGCCAAACAGAATTAAAATTCCAGTAAGATCTTTCTGTTCTTGTTAAAACAAAAAGATTGTCTTCTGTAAAACAGAAGCCCTTGGATCAAAGATCCAACGGTGGGGAAAATTCCCCAAATCACTCAGAGAATGATCTCTTTAACAAATTTAACAAATTAATGGGCACTATATAAAGGCCCCTAAACCCCAATTCAAAAGGGATCAAGATAAAAGAACATCAAGAACTTCAAAAACAACAAAACAGAGAGAACTCTGAAGAATTGTGAGAAGAACTCAAGAAAAGAAAAAAGATAAAAACCTTTATAAAAAAAGAGAAGAACTTCTTCTGAATAGATCATTGATCTAAGAACAAGATCAACGATCTTCAATAAAAATAAATAATAACAGTGCCTTGCACTTTTTTATGAACCATTGGTTCTGGAATCTTAAAGATTCTCAAGTTACCGAAACAGTGCCTTGCACTTGCAAAAACTGCACTGTTGCGCTCCTGGGTTGGCGCAAGCCACCAGAAAGCGCCACGTGTCAGCTCCAGAACCACTTGCGCTACGCTCTTTTAAGATAGAGCATTGCTCTTTAAAAGTTGGCGCAACTCACCAGAGCGCGCCACGTGTCAATAGCGCAACAGCGCAGCGCACTGCGCTGTTGCGCTTGCGCTCACCAGAGCGTGACACGTGTCACCTCCACATGCGCTTGCGCTCAGTGATTGGCGCAAAGCGCCTGACAAGCCACTATCAAGTAATTAATGCACTGCAGAAGGGCCAAGCCCAATTAAAAAAGGCCTAACAGGCCAAATAAAATGCAATGCATTATTTTAAAAAAAGGGCAGAACCCAAAACAGATGCTCTGCATCATTTACAAAGGGACTGAGCCCAAATCAAAAAGGCCTAACAGGCCAGAATGAAATGCAGTGCATTATTAAACAGGGGCAAAGCCCTAGCACAAGCCTAATAGGCCAAAGATAAAAAAAACGTTGAATATTCTCAACCGGACTTAGCCCAATCATGGCCGTAAGTCCTCAAATTAAATTGACTGAGCAAGATTGCTCTCTTAAATCAATTTACATCCGGTTCAAGGGTACATCTCTGAACTCCTCTGACACCTATCATTGTAATCCTTCAACGACGTCAGAGAGGTGACGGGTCCCGACAACCACACATCGATACGGACTGCGGGGTCCTTAAACTCGTGGACCGAAACGCCCTTAAACTAATATTCGTCCCAAAATGGGAACGTTGGACCGAAATGTTCTTAAACTAATGTTCGTCCCCAAATGGGAATGATGGACCACCATGTCCCTAAACTGGAAATCGACCGCAACGTCATTAAACTAAACAATAGAGCCAATTGCTCTCTTATCGGATCCAAACGATCCCGTTAGGTTGATCTTAGTCTGGAAATTAGGCTAATGTATCATTAACAAAAGTTTAAGTTGATCTTAGCCTTAAATAGGGCTAACGTATCCTTAAACTAAAACACCAAACCCAAATCTAAGTAAATACGGATTTGGACTAATCCACGTCCTACGGGCGACGGCATAACTTAGTCTCCGTATACAATCCACGGGCATCCACAAACAAAACAAACACACACGACACGAAGTGAAATTCTGGAGAAGGAGCAAGTTGTTACCGCGATGCGGTAGCGTAATTAACTGCAGGGGCTTGCGCCTGCAGGGAAGAGCGTCCCCACAATCAAAAACCCCTCAAGCGAGGGGGAATCTGACGAAGTCTGCTACATCGGCCGCATCCGTCCAAACCTCCGATACACGGTGCCATAAATCAACTTGGCATCTTCGGAGAGGTGGACGGATAAAACCAAATAGCATCTGCCCCGAATTTCAGGCAAGACGTCCATGGCTTGGCCGCCGTTCGGAGGGGAACAGTCCTTAACCAAACTATATCATATCTATAAGTGGGTTGTGTGTGTCATGGCAATTATTGACGATGTGTGTGGCATACAATCAGCGCTCGTGCAACATGAGCCGTCAATAATAGTGCAGTGTCCTAAGGATACTAGTCCAAGCACAACAATAACTAAGCAGTAGGGTGAATGCGCAATTCTAAATATGAAATAGAATATGCGACAAGTCAAGTCATTCCTAGCCTAGACACATAACGCCATGCGGGCGATTCCCCTGTAAATGTTAAATCTACTCACCAACGCTTCTGGCTAAGTGAAGCCTACCACTCGCTTCCCCTCTTCGCAGCGTCCGAAGTCCTTGCCTACGAACCTAAAATTTCATAAACATATCACATAAGCTAAATATCCTACATCGACGAAAAGACAATGAAACGCAAGGATAACGCCCTGAAAATTACACTGCGCACTTAGCGCATCTATCGCGCACGACATCGGCCAAAAACCCTAACTAGGGTCTCTAAACTACGAAATACTAAGTCTAGACTCCGATCGTCCCGATCGCGCAACACAACACAATTAATGCGAGGAATAAAATAGATATAACCTCGCAACGACCAATTGAAACCACGTCGGAAAACCCCCGAAACCTAGTAAACAACTTATCGCAATATTTCGCACTAGAATCAAGCTAACACATTTCCAGCGATTTCAAATATCTTATAATAGCTTAACTAAGCTATCCAAACCATTTACTTATTTTTAACACTTGCTAATTAAGTTTTAGCAAAAACCTAGTAAGCAAAATCCTTAATTAAACAAAGTAGTAATTAACAATAATTATCATTTTCTATTAGGTTAAGCTTTTTCTAATCACAAATTAACACTTCAATTAACATTAAACACTTAAATCAAGCTTTAACCTTAACTTGAATTTCTTTAAAATATGAATAATGAATTAATCAAGAGTTTTAAAGCTATATTAAACATATAATTAGCTAACTTAAATAGCTAGATTAAGATTTAAACAAATAATTAAGGATTAAGCTAAGAAATTATACCTTAACAAGAACAAACTTTAGCACAAGATTTCATCAACTTAGCCACACAAAAAAACATACTTTGTTGAAGATCCAAGCAAGTTTAGTAAAAGGAATTGATGGTTTAATTTTTATTTAGGAATTTTTGGATATATTTTGGGATTTTTGATGAGTTTTTTATCTTGGAAAATGAAGAAATGAGCTTGGAAAAATTTGGGGCAGAAATGGGGGAAGAGAGGTCGGCCAAGGTGAGGGGGGTGTTTGTGTAAGAAAAATGGAGAAGTTTCTAGCAAAAATACAATAAATGCTTCAATTAATGCAATTTTGCCACCTTTCATTTTCTTTTAAAAATTTAAATCCTTTGCACTAAAAAATCTAGATATTTTGAAGAGAAACTTCCAAAATAATTATAGTGATGATTTCCAATGATTCTCATTTAGAAGAAATTTCCCAATTTACGTGCATAATTTACCGCTTAAAATAATATTTTATTTGGGAAAAATTCTATCTGAACCAAAACCTCCCATATACCCCCAAAGTTCGCGCACTAGCTTTATTTTAGCTAAAATAGGTGCCGGCAAGTTTATACAGGCGTTTGATCGAAATCGGGTTAAAACGGAAAATACCGAATATTTTGCTCTAAAGCGGAAAAATTCGCATAACGATTTCTAAAACATTACAATCTCCCCCCTTATAGAAATTCGGTCCCCGAATTTAAAATTCTCACTAAGCGTACCTTCAAGGAGAAGAGTACAAAATTCCCAATTCTTGCTCGCAGCTTTCCAAGTGATCACCTCACTATACGGCTACGCCCAAGAAAACCCTCCACAGATGGCGAGACCCTTGACCGAAGTTTCTCCACCTGCCGAACCACTAACACAATTGGCTGCTGGTGAACGAAAAGATCGAGTCCAAGCTAAATGGTCTGGTGCTGAATCATGTAAGAAAGGTCATGAAGGTAATTGCAAAATATCGACACAAGAAATATGGGGTGAATACTCAATAATCTGGACGAAAGTGGCAAATTAAAGGCAACAAAACTAACTCACTTGAGGATCTCAAAAGGACCTACAATCCTGGGATAAGCTTCCCAAAACTCAACACGTCATTCATCGGAAAATCCGTAGGAATACATGAACTTCCACTGCGAACTCAAGTCTGCGACCACCACGGTCGGCATAAGACCTCTGTCTGCACTGGCTACTCTCATCCTGACCTGAACCAAGTGGATCATTTCCGGACTCCCTAGACTAGCTGGGGTCCAAAAATCCTACTTATGCAGAGTTAGAAAAACAGACTGGAGATCGACACGACCTAACAAATAAACCTAAAGGTTGCCAATTGGAGTGTCTCCTGATAACTGCTATCAAAGGAGAACCTTAACAATGGCAAGTGACGATCCCAACTGCCGACACAATTAGTACGCATGCACAAGCATATCCTCCAGAGTCGGTATAGCCCGCTCTCACAAAACCATCATCCTGCAGATGGAAAGACGGAGCTAAAGCTCAACCAGTACCCAAAGCTTCCTGAAGCTCCTGCCCAAGACGGCAAGCGAACAGGGTGCCTTCATTGGATACAACCCATGAAGGAACTCCGTGCAATGCACAAACTTAACAAAGAACGGCTGAGCAATCCGAGTATAACCGGACAACTAGCATCCGAATGGAGTCACACCCTGACTAAACCTGGGTAGACGCCATAACGAATATTCATGGAGACCTGCTCCCATTCCCACTCCGGAACGGTTAAAGGTTGCAACTCTCCAGCCAGTCTCAGATGCTCAACCTTAGCACACAACAAGACAGACACCTTGAAACGAAACCAGAAACTTCACTCTACATCCCTGCCCACCCGTAACTATCTCACAAGTCACGTTAAATGATGGTGGAACTTGAATGAGTACAGAGAGTTGACAGATGTGCCTGCTCTAGGATTTCACGTCTCTACCCAATAGTATCAGGTACACAAACGCGTCCCTAAACTTAGCACACCCTTGTCACAAATCAAGGACACCGAATCATTACCCAGCCAAGTATGCTCAAGTATCTCTGACGAACGAGCATCGGCGGGCAGTGCATCGCGAAAGCGATTAAGGAAAAGTGGTCGGGCGCGGACATGAGCAAGCTGTCCCCTCAGTAGAGGCGAACTTAAGCTGTACTCAACGATCGAACAAGAACTTTAAATCTGCAGAAAACTATCTCAACAATCAAAATCCACTGCAGGAAGATGTACATTAAGCTCTGGTGGTCCGTGAAAATCTGCCACGACTCTCCGAACAAGTAGTATTTTCCAAATTTCCAACGCAAAACCACCGCGGCCATCCCCAGATCATGAGTGGGATATCCTGCTCGTACTTCCTCCAACTGTCGGGAAGTAAAAGCGATAACTCTATAGTGTCACCTCAGTACACAGTCGAGTCCCACTCGCGAAACATCACAGTTAAACAACAAGGTCGCCCGAACCAGAAAGCAAAGAAAGAACCGATGCAGTTGTCAACCGAGTCTTCAACTGCTGAAAACTCCGCACGCATGCCTCAGTCCAAAGAAAGGAACCTTCTTTCTGGTCAGTCCAGTCAACGGTGCAGCACTACACTAGCAATCCTGCACGAAACTGTCACGACCCGAAAGTATGGAACGTGACCGGCACTTAGATTACGAAGCGTCTAAAGGCGCAACGTAACCTAAGTAAGCCGAAGCCCAGAAATCTAAACCATAAAAGAAGAAGAAGTAAAGGAAAACATGAAATAAACAAGTTTAAAAGCAACATCCAATTTCTCAAAAATTTCGGCAAAGTCTCCTTTGTAAAAACTGGCCCCAAACGGGTACAAACAAGAATGAATACATATAACCAATAAAAAGCATCCCCAACGGGAGCTAGCTCAACGCCAATAGGCGGAAACAACCACAACAAGTACAATAATATACAACGCCAAAGGGCGAGGCTCAAGCTCAAAAGAAAAACAAATCCACCAAACCAGAATAATACATGCGCGACTCTAAGGTCGAAATAAATAAATGGTCCAGTAATCTATCAAATAATACAAGTTTGGTTGATGGAGCTTTCTAGATACAAATGAAATAATAAAAATACAACGGCGGTCCAGATACAAATGAACCAACCTACCGTGCAAATCACCCGGAATGAAAATGATGTGCCAGCAACTGCTAAAAAACCCTGTACATCAACCTGTAATAAAATTGGCACAACGGGGGTGAGTTGCCAACTCGTGAGTAGAAGACATCTACGAAAAGAAATCGAGTGCACGACGCTATCCTAGGTCATAATAAAATACTAATATACTCCTAGTCATCAAGTAAGACAGGATAATAAGCTACGTGTAAACGCAAATACTCCGTGCTCGTGTCAGTGCCTCATATAGTACTATGTCATATGAATGAGTATGCATGCACCATGAATGTAAAATAACCAATCCTGAAATCTAGGTATATCTGTATAAGAAATCTTTAAGTTTTATCATAGTAAAATGTATATAGAAATCTGAAATATCAGCAATGAAATCCATGGAAATCCGTGTCAAGTATCGACACAAAGCATGTAAATCTCAAGTCTCAATACCTCATAATCTCAATATCTCGGGCTCCGTCAGTCCGGATCGGCCCATATCATCAAATCTCACGACAACGGTCGGTATCCTCCGGATATCCACCGCGCCAGACATCACCGGTAGGTAGCCTTCCCCTGCCAGGCTCATCGTCTACAACTCGATCTTCTTGCCCCGGGGTACCATACCGGGCCCACCATATACCCGAGACGGTTCATCCACTCCTCGAATCGGGTCTCGAAATCCAACAGAAAACATGAAATCTCATGGTGGACGACACATACATCACGAGAAAACCGCATCTTATGTTTTAAAAAGAGAGGAGGAGAGAGAGAGAAGTTTTTATATATTTTTGCGGTTTTCCCCAAAATCCAGAAATCTCATAGAAAACCAAAATCCTAAAATCATGAGTAAGTATATGATAAGTGTCGGCATATGCCCATAATACTGCATGATAACATGGAAATATGAGTGCATGAAATGTCTAAGTAATCAATGCCATGTCTATACTAACACCAGAGAGCAATCACGATATTACATCAATCTAGCTGTTAGCTGATTGCATCAATAAAAGATAATATGATCTAAAGTGTACGTGACATAGCAATTACTGATGATGTGTGTGTGAGCCGGCAAATAAGTGTGCGTGGAATATGCGCATCATCGGTAATGGTGCTGGTGTCCTAACAGGCAAGGTTTGATTCTGATTATAGAAACATATGTATGAACATGCAACATTATGATTACAGTATGAATGTAAAGACAGATGTGCAATAACCACTCATTTGATATACAGGTATAACTACCACTATATGTCTCGAGCCTAACTAGTATCCATCTAACCTCCTAAAGAACTAAACCTAAGAACTAGTCGATAAGAAATAAGAGTACACCTAAAGTCTTAGTCTATATCTCTAATAGTCGGCGATCCAGCCTCAATAGCGTCACGTACGTAGTACGATTTTCTCGAAACAAGAGTGCGGATCAATCATTACATCTATGCCTCGTACGGTAAAATCCATCGTACGGCATCCCAATATCGGGGTACGGGTCAAGTATCACCTACGTGTCTCATTATTCGTATAATATCATCATCAACACATGTCATGATCAAGGTGCTATACTGTAATCGCATACATCAATCATATATCATTGTCAGCATAAATATACACCGTTAATTTATCCTCAGAAATGTCATGTCACATATGTCAAGTCGTGATTAAGTCACGCCTATAAGATATCGAAATCAAGTTACATCTATATGATGTCGTAATCAAGTCACACATATATCATATCAGAATATCAATCACATGTTATGGTCCGGGTGCTATTTTAGAGTCCCATGTACCTCAATATCATCACCACCCTTTATTATCTATGTATACCTATTCATTAACTCATTTTCTAATGATCCACTAACATTTTAATACGACTGCATAGCCAAGAATCACGGCATCAAGCCCAGTTATACCGTTTCATTCCCGTGTATCATATCACATCATTGTATCCCATATACGTGTTGTATATATATATACCTATACCTAGTCCTATATATATATACACATACACGTATACACCACGTCGAGTTTCAGTGTGTGCGTGTGTGTATCCACCTGAAACCTACGAATCTCTTCCAAGGTATATTCATCCTCTGGTATGGTCTTCTTAAATCAGTCTAGTCCAGCCTAGGGTCAATACTAGGGTCCTACTCATTAAGAATCTAGGGTCACATCTGGCTTCCTAATGTCAATAAGTACTATCACTATTCCACATTGCGGGGGTGCTAAACGCCATCCACCCGACTTCCCCCCGTAGATATACATCTACTCACCTGGTCCATGTCTGCCGAAGACGGTGTCGTCATCCTCTTCTTCATCGCCCGCAGTCCACATGAGGAGTACCTATACGCAAACATATATAGTATCGTAAACTAAATCACAGATAAAAGTCAAAACGACACACGGAACGCGCATGGGTTAAAACCTATGTCCCGTTCACGTAGAAAAACCAAATATCGCTCGATATCGGCGTACAAACTCCGATTAATCGAGATAAACATCAACAACCAACTCATAGTTTTAAAACTCATTACTTATAGTATAAAACATTATTTAATTCATCGAAACCCTAAAATCCATCAAATCGCCCGATTTCGTAAAACCCGAAAATGCCAATTTACCGTTTTTCTTCAAAACTTGACATTTAAATGAAACCAATGGTCATAAAACACATTAAATAGCATAACTAGACTATACAACCCATTACTATATTTTTCTCACACTAATTTGTATTAAAACAAAATTCCTAGTTTGCAACTTTTATAAATTTTCAACATCTTACAAGAAAAATTCCACAATTCCACAACAAACTTGATTTTGCATGAATCAATGTATTAAACTAAAATTTATAATGATAATGATCTAATGAAACCATAATTCATATTTTAAATCTCATTTATTTAAGAATTTCCAAATTCTAGTTAGCTAAAATAGCATTTTTATTAGTATTTTTCAATCATCAAAAGAAACTAATGACCAAACTAAGTTTTTCATTCCTTAAACATGTCAATATCCTCATTACAACAATAATCTAATGTTACAAACATTAATTGGAATTTATCTCACAAATATATATAATATATAGAAATCTAGTTTGTAAAAAAAATGGTTTTAATTTAACAATTTTGGATAAGCAATTTACAATCTATCATCCATACAAGAATTTTCACTTCTAAAAATGTTAAACTAGTTATTATAACCCTAATTAATTAATAAAAATCATAACCTGATTTTATAACCCTAACTTGAATTTTTAAAAATTGGAAATAGAATTAATTCATTAAATCAATTTATACTAGAATGAAACATTAAATAACAATAATTCAAAAGAACAAGATTTATACCTTCACACAAGAAATACAAACATGAAAATAATCCTCCTAAATGCATGCTTTCCATCTCCAAAATCCATGTAAAAATGAGCAAAGAATAAAGGGTAGGAAATAATTAGGATTTTGTGGATTTTTTATTGAATTTTTGATGTATTTTTGATGATTTTTAATGCAAAAATGATGGGGGGAAAATTTTGGGGCTGCCCATGGAGATGAGGCCGGCCATGAGGTGAGGAAAAGAGAGAAGAGTGAGAAAAGGTGAAGAAAAGTGTAGAAGGTTTCATAAAAATATCAAACAATTAAGTATTTTCAACCTTTATTCATTTTCTTTTTTATTTTTCAAAAACAAAACTAATTTCTAGAAACCACTTGAAGAATCAAGGGAGGAGGCTACCAAGGCTGGCCAAAATAGTGTGAGGGGGTAAAAGAATGTGTGGTTTTGTTTGGGAAAAGATAAAAGTTTTACCGCATTCCATTTGCACTAATTTCACCGAAAAAAAAGCATTTTTCTTCGATATTTTCTAACACCGGTTAACAACCCTATTTCAATTCAAAAACCACATGATAAAATTTTGTTTAATGTATTATGATGCACAAAATTTGTTTCAACTCATTCCAGTTTGTAATTTTCCCGAATTAAATGTATTAGTGACGGCTTAAAATAATATTAAAATAATTAATTTCGGAAAAAATTTCAGAAATTTTGAAATCTCACCAGTGGCTCAATAAACACCAAATACTAGCAATTACATAACTAGAATATTTATATTTAATTTTAAAATAAAGATATTTGTATTTTGATTTTTTACAGAAAACCCCCTTATTTTACCGATTTTCCGAAATTTCACCAAAACGATTTTCACAACGTTACAGAAACGGCGGTAAAAACCTGCTTAGCCCATAATCTGCAGACCTCCGTCCTGCACGCAAGTCTGGGCCTAAGCTGTACGACCTCGATCTTCCTCGGAACCATACGAAAACCGTCTCCCGTAACTACAAGTCCTAGGAGTCAACACAATCAAGCCTGAAGGAACACTCCGAGAATCTAGCAAACAGTTGGCGCTCTCCCAATGTCTGCAAAATAAATCCTCAAGTGCTGCTCCTGTTCCTCACGACACATTGAATAGACCAGAATGTCGTCAATAACACAACAATAACTGGTCGAGGAACGGCCTGAAGAAATCCAGTTCATCATATCTACGAATGCTGCTAGGGCATTGGTGAGTCCAATGACACCACCAAAACACACAAAGCCCATAGCACGCACAAGGCAGACTTCAGAATGTCATCACTCCAAACCCGCAACAATGATGACTTGATCCCGAACAAACTTAGAAAAATGTCTCACACTCTGAGTTGATCGAAGAAATCGTCAATGCGAGGTAAAGGATACCTATCCGCACCGTAAGCCGGTTAAATTGACGATCAATCGATACACAACCTTAAGTGCCGTCCTTCTCCTGACGAACAGAATAGGAGCTCCCCAATGCGAAATACTCAGACGCACAAGCCCCCCAACAAACAACTCTGCATCTGATCCTTAAGCTCCTTAAGCTTCCCCGGCTTATCTGGAACAACGTCGGAAAACTCTTACACGAAGGAACCCGGTCCAACAAACCCACTGTGGCTCCGGTATCATGAATGAACGCCAAGAATCCTCGACATCCTCTCCTCAAAAGCCGATTAGCGAAAAAAGATGAATTCAAGCTGTGAGAGGCGGCACCACTGTCCCCCTGCACAACAAGAACTGACTTGCCGGGAAAACAAAACCTGACTGTTTCCTCACGGTAGTCCACAAACACCTAGCATGTAGCTAACCAGTCCGTGCCCAGGAGAACGTCTGATCCAACATCTCTAGAAGGATCACAACGACGGACGAATCTCTATCTCCTATCCAATTGGCACACGACCGAAACACGTGTCGCGCAACAAAAGAATCGCTGACATAAGTTAACACAACAAATGGCTGATCTACCTAACACGACTCTCATCCCAACCACGGCACAAAGTGTATAAAACAAACAAGTACATCAAAAGAACATACGAATTTAGAATACTTGAAAACTCTGCATTGGACGCCCGTGCGTCCCGATGAGTAGAAGCAAACTCTCATGTCTGCCTTCTACCCGGAACTGTCAGAACTCTTCCTTTGCCAGACCGATCCCTCTGAGCGAACCTTCCGCGACCCCGACCTCTCTGCACATAAGCCTGACGCGGTGCTAAAGAACAATTTCTGACGAAGTGTTGAAGGCTCCCGCATCGAAAACATCCATGCGATGACTGCTGACCCTCCTGGGTATGAGAGCTGAACGACTGTCCTCGTCCTAAGCCTCTGCTACTCCCACGACGGTCACGAAATCTGTCTCGACGTCTAGGCCTCTGTCTCTGGGCTGGTACACCGGTACTAGTCCTCTACTGTTCCGGAACTCCCAAAGTCTCTGGAAGGAGTGCCTCGTCAACTGGGGTTACATCTACTGGTGCTATGTAGGTGACGGAATGTTGCATGCTGATTGCAAGGAACAACTGAGTAACAGGGGTGACAACCTCCTGTCGCTGCGCTCAAACGACCTCAACCAATGAACTCATAGTCAGGCGCATGTCCTACATCTCTGCCACAAGCCTAGCGATACTATCTGTCGAAGACGAATCCATCTGCACCTGTACAACGAGCGTGCCATCCTGGTCAGTCCTTGTCCCTACCCGAACCAACTCTGACCTCGGCCCTGGCTGCATCACTCTGAGTCCCCATAGTCATCGGCGACAAAGGCTATAAATGGAAATAAGATTCGATAAGAACACGGAAATCGAATCACAAGGATATGAGTCATCAAGGAAGGAATTTCAAGCAATTTGTACTTAGGTCATTTTGGGCGGAGTACCGCATCGTGACTATGTCGCGGACATACACACACTACATTACTCTGCTTAAGCTACCTACTCTATCATACCAAGGTCATCCTACACTCCGAAAGGTAAAACCTAGCGCTCTGATACCAACTTTGTCACGACCCGAAATTGGCACGTGACGGCCCTAATACTACGCAACGTCTACAGGCGTAACGCAATAAAAGAAAGCCAAAACCCAGAAATCTAAACCATTAAAAGACAAGAAAAGATAAGAAACATTGTTTAAACTTTTGAAAATCTCAAGTATAAATTCTTTAAGTCCAATTTACTTTCTTGAAAATTTCGGCAGCACCTCCTTTGTAAAAACCAACCCCAAAAATGGGTACAACATAAATATAAAGTAAAGCATCCCCAACGGGAGCAAATCCACGCCAAAAGGCGGAAAACAACCACCACAACAGATATACGACGCCGTAGCGAAGAAATAAAAGACGATAAAATGGAAACTGTATAAAAGACAACCCAGTCACAAAATAATATACAATATCGTCCTCACCAAGTCTCTAAGTCAACATGAAAATAGTAGATGGAGAGTACAAGAATACAACGAATATACAATATAACAACGAATAACCACAAAACCCATCTAAGCAAACTGCACACTGTGAGCTGATGCGGTATCCGCAGCAAAAGATGATAAGATAGATGAATAGCCTGCCTCGACTACTCTGGGGAGCAACCTGCAAAACAAGCTGTGACACAACGGGGGTGAGTTGCCAACTCGTGAATAGTAATTAACATATGCAGGTAATCGCAAGTATGCACGTACAGCGCGAATCTAACATATACAATTAAAGGCAATAAAAGGTCATATGAATGCAGTAATCATGAAGGGTACATTAGCAGGTACAAGTAATACATGAAGCAATAATATGACAATCGGTATGCAATAATCATGCAATAATGATATGAAAAGGTGCATATGCAACAGTCATGAAAGATACGCTAACAGGTACAACCAACACATGAAGTAATGCATATAAATAAAGGTATGTAAATGCAACAGTCATGAAAGGTACTTTATCAGGTACAACTAATACATGAAGCAATGCATATAAAATAAAGTATGTAAATGCAACAGTCATGAAAGTACTCTATCAGGTACAACTAATACATGAAGCGGTGCATAAACAATAAATGTGGAGTATGGAATGAAACATGTCATTTCCACGGAATCCTGACATCGTGGTAGGACCAAAGTCCATCAAGACAATCCAAATCCTAATTTCCTCAAATCAGCCCCCAAATTGGCTCTTGTATCATATAAGTCTCACAAATCCTGAATGTACAATATCAGCAATCTCATATATATAAATCCCGTATCAAATCTCAAATAAATCTCGTATATCCCAAATCTAATATCAAGTAAATCTCTAATATCCTAAGTAAATCTACATGAATAAATATGATGATGTATATGAATTTATATGTATACATATATATTAGCGTCCCATTCCACTAATATATATATATATATGCATATATAACAGCGTCACATTCCACTGCTATATATACTTAGGAGTAAAAAGAAATATCATGAAAACCTGTGCCAAGTATCGACACATAAATGCTGATCTATCAGGTGCTGTCACCAAGACTGGTACCCTGATAGGTACGTATCATACGCTATACCGAAAGCTCGAGTGTCTAGCTCTGACCCTCGCCTCTCGACGTATCTATACGCACATGACTCCCGTCGGTATCCCCATGATAACCGCCGAGTCGTTGGTAATGTCACCGGAGTGTATGGTTTCCCTGCCAGGATTAATCGGTAAGGTCCATCAATCGTCTTGCCCCGGGGTACCTCCGGGCCCCACCATGTGTTAGTTGTATGTATGCCCTAGAGGCCAGTATTGTACAGATGATGTATATTATATTGGATGCTTGGACATATATATAGAGATGACTTTCTTGCTCGACATGATAGTATGCTATCTGGTTGCTCTTTATCTTAACATGTACACTAGTCTCTTTAAACTGTCTTATAGTTACATGTTGATAAAGCCCTTAGGATGTGTACTTGACTACCTGGACTATGATGCAGATCATACTAGTGGGGACATGGTAGTCCATAAGTACATCCTTCAAGGTCCCTAGTCGTGGGTGTATCGAGACAGGGCATCGATATACCAGAGTAGACTAGCGTATACGCTTCTCGACCCATGTGATGGGCGATGGATGATCCCATATCCATTGGTGTTTGACATCAGAGATGGTATACGGGTGCTCAGTGGAGACTGGGTACACTGGACGGACTCGCCGAGAACTCCCAGATGGCATTATACCTCACGTCAGATGGCAGTTCTCAGGTGACACTTGTACAGGTTAGTCTGTAGACCCGAGATCGTCATAGAGTCTTGTGTGATTCCCACTGTGCTTTGATCTCCACCTTACCACGTCCATGAGGGCGTGCAAAACGGTGGTCTTTGGGTACAGTCCCGAGTCACATGGAGGCAATGAGCGATAGGAGGGGTTTCGTCTCTCCCGGTATTGGGGGTTGATGTTGCGCTGTGCTCGATTGGCCGTAACAGGGAAGTCCCTGGCCAGGGCTGATTAGAGATTTGCTGGTAAGTGTTACCAGTAGTTTCTCGACCCGTTATGAGCCTCACATCGGCACGACTTATCGGTTATTGGGGTCTGACGTTTACCATCCCTAGACTTGATATGGGACGTATCAGACGAACAGACCGGACTGTACGTTAAGTGTTACTAGTTGGATTCACAGGAGTGTGAGCGGGCTAGCTCGTCGATCTTCTGATCGCTCAATACCCGGATGGCCGTTACGTTTAGCAGACCGCTTGCGGCTTGTGGGTGCTTGATATGATCATCATCTGCTACCGGCGTATTGACGAGTCTTTAGAGTCCTATACAGAGGTTTCCTGGCTCAAGCGAAACGAAATAGGAGCGCATATGAGATATGTGCGGGACCGAGAATAATGCGTGTATGTGATACCGCATTTCATTCTCGCGATAAATGTTTCGATTGGTTATATTCGATATGACCTAGTTATCGAATCATTGATTCGATAAGCCGATACATTGGATACTAGTCGGTTATATGCGATATGACCGGATCGTTAAATCAAGTGTTGATTTAATGATTTAATGTATAATTATATATTTGATATACTACATTTCATTAACTAGTATTGGTTCACTTTATATGGATTTTATCACTTGATGTGCAAGAAGTATATGTGATATACTTTTGTGCACATATTTGTATCATGTTTGATGATACATGATCTTGTTGTTAAGTACAAAGAATTAAACCATGGTTAAGTGTTGATTAGGGTTTTGCATTTTCATTTATTTATTTATTTATTTATTTGAAAAGGATTAAGATGAGAATGGTGGCCTTTTTTGTTTTAAGTTGAAGCTTCATGAAGCTTTGACTTTTGTAACCATTCTTGTCATCATGCTTAACCCTAACCCATCCAAGTGACCATGGTTTATTCTCTACACTTAACCTAGGTTAGAACATGATAAGTATTTGATTTTATTATTCTTTTTCATAATACTTATCATATTCTATTTGCTTCTTCATCTTCATCTTCAAGAGAAAAGCTAGACACTTGAGCAAAAGTGAGTGAAATCCAATTCTAAAGTGAACCCACCTCCTATTTCTTCACCCTCTACCTCTTGCCAAGTTGTTTTGGGTGTTTTCTTCACAAGTTTCACAACTTTGTGAAGTCGGAGCTTGAACTTGTGATGCCTCGACGTAGATCGTCTTTGACACGAAGCCGACGACCTATTCCGCTCGTTTCTCCGATGAAGCCGACGATTGAGTTCGGGATTCATGATGGACAGCGAGAGGACACCCACGTGGAGCTAAGGAAGTGGATAACCGGATCTACAAAGGTTGTAGCTCTCTTCTTTTAGTTAAGTTGTTAACTAGTTTACCGTTTCGCCTAGAAATCTAGCCGACGATCCGTATTAGGGTTTCTCGGCACCCATAAAATTTTAAATTGGCATGATCGATGCCTTGTGAGACCTCTATAGTGTGCCTAGGAACCCTACACCATGTACCCTCATACGGCCACCGACTCCTCACATGGGGTATATATATCAGAACCGATAAATCTCATGGTCGATGCTGCAATATCATATCAAGGGAAACCGGGTTTTTCAAATAATGCATAATTTCATGAAACTACCACGGTCCCCAAATCCAGAAAACATCATGAAAAATCCATATCTCAATGCGAAAATCCATGAATAAAATATACGCAACATAAAACTGTAATGTAAGCATATAAAGGAAAAGCCGCTAATTAACTGCAACAAGTTAATATAAATATCATGCGGTTCCTAATTTCTCCAATTCTAAATAAAATCACATAAAAGTAAACATGTAGCTATAACTGATATATGCGTGAACATAAAGTATAGCAAGATATAGATATCTACCTATCAGAAATGATGTAATATACCCCCCGGGTATAAGTGAAGTATGTATGCAAAGTATACATGTAGCTATGTCATTATGTGTATATGTACCTATCTCTAATAGTACAGTACCCTATAGATATACAGGTAACTAGCATGTAAGTATGTCAAGACATATGTGTAAGCATGTAGGTATACAGGTATGCTATATGTCATATGCATAAAGAAATATGAATCAATGTCTCAATGTCCCTAACCAAACTATATCATATCTATAAGTGGGTTGTGCGTGTCATGGTAATTATTGACGGTGTGTGTGGCATACAATCAGTGCTCGTGCAACATGAGCCGTCAATGATAGTGCAGTGTCCTAAGGATACTAGTCCAAGCACAACAATAACTAAGTAGTAGGGTGAATGCGCAATTCTATATATGAAATAGAATATGCGACAAGTCAAGTCATTCCTAGCCCAGACGCATAACGCCATGCGAGCGATTCCCCTGTAGATATTAAATCTACTCACCAATGCTCCTGACTAAGTGAAGCCTACCACTCGCTTCCCCTCTTCGCAGCGTCCGAAGTCCCCGCCTGCGAACCTAAAATTTCACAAACATATCACATAAGCTAAATATCCTGCATTGACGAAAATACAATGAAACGCAAGGATAACGCCCTGAAAATTACACTGCGCACTTAGCGCATCTATCGCGCACGACATCGGCAAAAAACCCTAACTAGGGTCTCTAAACTACGAAATACCAAATCTAGACTCCGATCGTCCCGATCGTGCAAGACAACACAATTAAATGCGAGAAATAAAATAGATATAATCTCGCAACGACCAATTGAAACCACGTCAGAAAAATCCTGAAACCTAGTAAACAACTTATCGCAATATTTCGCACTAGAATCAAGCTAACACATTTCTAGCGATTTCAAACATCTTATAATAGCTTAACTAAGCTATCTAAACCATTTCCTTATTTTTAATACTTACTAATTAAGTTTTAACAAAAACCTAGTAAGCAAAATCCTT
This sequence comes from Agapanthus africanus, assembly GCA_030015575.1. Taxonomy (NCBI): domain Eukaryota; kingdom Viridiplantae; phylum Streptophyta; class Magnoliopsida; order Asparagales; family Amaryllidaceae; genus Agapanthus; species Agapanthus africanus. Next base: position 166,303,706 of record CM057349.1, read on the forward strand.
AATTAAATAAAATAGTAATTAACATTAATTATCATTTTCTACTAGGTTAAGATTTTTCTAATCACAAATTAACACTTCAATTAATATTAAACACTTAAATCAAGTTTTAACCTTAACTTGAATTTCTTAAAAATATGAATAATGAATTAATCAAGAGTTTTAAAGCTATATTAAACATATAATTAGCTAACTTAAATAGCTTGATTAAGATTTAAACAAATAATTAAGGATTAAGGTAAGAAATTATACCTTAACAAGAACAAACTTTAGCACAAGATTTCATCAACTTAGCCACAAAAAAAAACATACTTTGTTGAAGATCCAAGCAAATTTAGTAAAAGGAATCGATGGTTTAATTTTTATTTAGGAATTTTTGGATATATTTTAGGATTTTTGATGAGTTTTTGATCTTGGAAAATGAAGAAATGAGCTTGGAAAAATTTGGGGCAGAAATGGGGGAAGAGAGGTCGGCCAAGGTGAGGGGGGGTGTTTGTGTAAGAAAAATGGAGAAGTTTCTAGCAAAAATACAATAAATGCTTCATTTAATGCAATTTTGCCACCTTTCATTTTCTTTTAAAAATTTATATCCTTTGCACTAAAAAATCTAGATATTTTGAAGAGAAGCTTCCAAAATAATTGTAGTGATGATTTTCAATGATTCTCATTTAGAAGAAATTTCCCAATTTACGTGTATAATTTACCGCTTAAAATAATATTTTATTTGGGAAAAATTCTATCTGAACCAAAACCTCCCATATACCCCCAAAATTCGCACACTAGCTTTATTTTTGCTAAAATAGGTGCCGGCAAGTTTATACGGATGTTTGATCGAAATCGGGTTAAAACGGAAAATACCGACTATTTTGCCCTAAAACGGAAAAATTCGCATAACGATTTCTAAAATGTTACAGATAGCCCCCATCATCAAAGTGAATAGGCCACCCGGCACTTCACGGAATCCGGTTACTTGAGCACTCCTTGGATCAACCTGTACCCCCTACGAATGCGGCGAATAGCCCGCCAATTCTAAAGTGAGGGCCCTCCGTCTCAACGCCATGAGATGCGGGCCCGTTGCCCTCTAGATTCCGGCTATCCGTACACTCCACCGTGGGGTAATCCTAGTACAGAAAAGAAAATATGTACAATGGTGACATCGACCTCAATCCGGTCGTGCCCCAAACAAATAATATACAAACAGGCAGTGACAGCAGTCCACATGTCGGACGCTCGCTCCGCGATATCAAATGTATAAATAAAACTAAACTGTACTATTATTGCACCGAAGCTATCCACCATGATGATCCAGCCAACATCACAGCACAACACAGAACATCAACGTGAATGTCACGTTCGCAAACATGTCTAAAAGAACTATAGCAATTAAACAAGTTGTACCGCTCTAATGATATTCACGGTGGCAGATAGTAATGTAACTGTAAAATTTAAACAGTGTTAGAAATATCGACTTCGAAATAACCCCGAATAGCCCCAAACAACTAGATAAAACTATGTCCATACTGGGCTAAATAAGCAATACCACTGAACCAATATTCCAGAGACCAGACCACACACAAAATACGAAGTCCTAATTCCCCAATAGGGCCGGCCAGCTCGGAATTTTGGACAATGTGGCCGGTACTATAGTTGAATTAGGTGCTCGTGTTTGGTGTGTCCTCTAGTAGTCGCCTATGTAGTCTTCTGCAGTTGCTAAAATATTTTTAGAAGACCATTTTAGAATTCGACAGAGAATGGAATACATCGGGTATTGTGTCGAAGTTGTTTCGGTTTCGATACTTTAATATCATCTAAACAACTAGTATGCGGTTAATGGGTTGGCTCTGATACCACGTTGGGCTACGCCAGCGTCCTGGCCATCAATCCGTGGCTAAAATGCGGAACAAAAACTTTTAAAACCCGGCGCTGACGAAACCCTAATCGACGGATCGTACCATTAACCCTATACTAGTTCTACAAAAGGAGTTTAGAGAGGTTATACCAATCGATCCGTGTCCTTCGGTCTTCAACCTCTGACCCAAGCTCCTCGCGGCTTCCCCGATCAAGTTTGATCTCCGGTCTTCCTTCGTCGAAGAAGATCCACATCAAGGGTTCTTAATACGGGCTCCCACCTCTAAACCGAAGCAACTCGAGAATCCAGTTTGCTAGCCTAGATACCCAAGATGAAGTAGAGAGTGTGTGTGAATACTTTGTCTCAAAACACCCATGGATTCTCAACTCATGAGAGGGATGGGTGGAGGTTGAAGAAGAAACCATGGAGTGAAGAGTGTGAGCTCAAGAAAGACCAAGTGAAGAAAAATGAGTGAAGTGTGATCTTTTATGAGTGAGCAACTAAAGAAAATCCCCACACAAAAAATGATCTGCCTCCTCACAAAATATCACACAACTAAATATCCCAGCCTTGACAAAATGAATCAACACATGACCCAAGACCATGAGTCACCAAGTGCATGTGCCATGAATCAATGCTCAAGGCCAAAACTCATACTCACACTTTTCACCACAATAAACATTTAAACTAAATGTTTAATCCACAAAAGAAATAGCATCTCTAAAGTAATCTTGTAACGAAGTACAAGAATACCCCTCATCCGTATATGCATACCCGCCTCCATATTCCGACCGAATACGAATACAACGAGACGAAAGTAATCCAACAATATAATACTAGGATCCGGCTTAAACCAAAACCCACTAGTATTATCCGTCCGAATCATGACACGTACACAAGTGCACGTATATGTTCGAACCCTGCCATAAAACCATACGACCTCTACAACGTTTCGTCCGAACCGGAAAAACCCTCTGTGTGGGATTTTAAAGACTCGTCAATACGCTGGCAGTGGGTTTAACCACAAGCACGTCAATGGCACTAGCTGTACGTAACGGCTACCCAGGTATTGAGCGAAAGGGAGGCCGACGAGCAAACTCATCCTGAAACTTTACTGAGCCTGACAGTGACAATATCCGTACAGTCCGGTCCGTTCATTTATGAGCATCGCATATCGAGTCTAGGGCGTGGATAAAGTCAAACCCCTAATAACTTGACATTCGGTGTCGGTATAAAACCCATCACCGCCTGAGAAACTACCGATCCTAGATTAGTAATTCCCGACTATCTTGGCCAAGGATTTCTGGTGATGGCCACCCGTGCACACCGCGACATCAACCCCCAATACCGGGAGAGACGAATCCCCTGACAATCCGCTCACTGCCTCCATGTGGTTCGGGACTGTACCCAACTAAAACCTGTTTGCATGACTCCTTTGAGCCGTGGTAGGGTAGTAATCAAAGCACAGTGGGAACTCACACGAGACAAATGACGATCTCAAGTCGATAGACTAACCTGTACACATGTCACCAGGGAACTGCTATCTGACAATAGATATAATACCAACTAGCATGTTCCCAGCGAGTCCGTCCGGTGTACTCATAATCCAATGAGCACCTGTATATATCTTAGGTGAACAAACTAACACCAATGGCTTGTGAGACCGGCCACCGCCCCTCGTCGGGGTCTCGATTAGTATACACTAGTTTTCTCTGGAGTATCGATGCCCAGTCTCGAAACTCCCTCGACTAGGGACACTATAAGGATGTGCTTATAGACCACCCAGCTCCCATGTATATGATCGCCATCATACTGCTGGTAGTCAAACAAGAATCCTATGGGCTCTATTAATATGTAATAGTGATCAGTAAAGCCACCTAAAGCAAGTACATGATGATAAAGGCAAACCATATAGCATACTATCATCTCGAGTAAGACTGTACTACCGGTATAAGTCCTCCCTTAATCATTGCAATCACATGCGTGCGATCCAATAATTGACTTGAGGACACTATAGCCAACAGTTACTGTGTTCGTTGGAGAAAATCTTATATCGTGGAGGAGCAAGAAGCAGCATGTGGTAACTTGATTTAGTGTAGAATCAGAGTATTGAGCCATAGTTGTTACCTCCTGTAAGTTGCTATGGATTAGTTATCTATTGCTCTGACTTGGTCTTATTCTTCATATGCGCTTGTACTGTGATAATAAGGCAACCATCTATATTGCATTCAATCCAGTCTTCCATGAGAGGATAAAATACATTGAGATGAATTGTTATTTTGTTCGAGAGAAGATAATCCAAGGTGTCATTGATATATATTATATCTCCTTGACAAATCAGTTAGCAAGTTTATTCACTAAGCCACTTGGGAGTACGAGAGTGAATTTTATTTGTAACAAGTTGGGCATGTTTGATATTTATGCTCCAACTTGAGAGAGAGTGTTAGAATACATGCTTTATATGTATATGTATTATTGTAATTCTGCATGTTTGGCTTAGTATATAAAAAGGGAGAGGCTCTTAAGACCTCTACCTTATTTTATTTACCCTAAATTGTTTCAGCTTCAATTAAAAATGGTTACTATTTTGTTTGTTTTTACTATAGTAATTTTATTGTTGTGTGTTTTATTTTTAAGTTATATATATGTATTTATTTGTGCTCAAGAAAACTTATAGTTATAATGAAAAATATAGTTTTGAATTATTTTTCATATATATATATATATATATATATATATATGGGTAAGGCTAATTTACTCATAGGGCATAACCAGTTTAGTTATGCTATATGTATAATTACTCCACTTGCCCTTCATTCATGCATAAAGTAAGGGTAGTTTTTATCATTTACAAGGAGGGAGAAAGTGGAGAATCTTGTATAAATCCTATAAGATTTTCTTTCTCCTTGTATTAATCAATTGCCTCATTATTTCCAAAATCTTTTACCTTCTATATTTTCTTGAAAATGACAAAAACCACCCTTCCTTATGCATAAATGAAGGGCAAATGAAATGATTATCCACAGGACATAACTAAGCTAGTTATGTTCTGAGAGTAAATTAGCCTTACCCTATATATATACATCTCTATATATAATGCAAATATCCTTGGTTAGAGATCCACCCTTCTTCTTTTTTCTAGAAAAATAGAAAAGATGAGAAAAATTCTCACATCTCAAGCCATCCATATCATCTCTCTCACATCTCAAGCCCACCACGTCATCTCTCTCCTAAAATACAATTAATTGTTATCTAGAACCTTGCATATCATCTCTTCCAATATATATTTATATCTTCATATATAATGCAAACATCTTTCTATATATAATGCAAATACCTTTTGCATAGAGGTCCACCCTTCTCCTTTTTTTCTAGAAAAAAGAATAAAGGAGAAAAATCCTACATTTTCAAGCCTCCACATTTTCAAAAAGACCTCCACATAATCTAGAAATATCCACATCTCTCTCTCTTCTCCCAAAAAATTTTTAATTTTTTAATTATCATCAAAGAAACCTCCACATCTCTCTCTTCTGCCAAAAAATCAATTTTTTAATTAACACGTGCAACGCACATGCACAAAATCTAGTCTCTATATATAATGCAATACCCTTGATTAGAGATCCACCATTCTTTTTGTAGAAAAATAGAAAAAATGAGAAAAATCATCACCTCTCAAGCTTTCCGCATCATCTTTCTCACCTCTCAAACCCTTCACATCTTCTCTCTCTCCTAAAAAACAATTAATTGCTTATCTAGAGCCTTCCGTATAATCTCTTCCAATATATATATATATATATATATATATATCTTCTATATATAATGCAAATATCTTTCTATATATAATGTAAATACCCTTTGCATAGAGGTCCACCCTTCTCCTTCTTTTTAGAAAAAAAAGAATAAAGGAGAAAAATCCTGCATTTTCAAGTCTCCACATCTTCAAAAAGACCTCCACATAATTTAGAAATATCCACATTTCTCTCTTCTCCCCCAAAAAATTTAATTTTTTAATTATTATCAAAGAAACCTCCACATCTCTCTCTTCTGCCAAAAAATCAATTTTTTAATTAACACGTGCAACGCACGTGCACAAAATCTAGTGTGTCTATATATAGTGTGGATCCGTTAGGTCGGGTTCGTATTTTTAAATTCACGAACCTGAATAACAGCCGTTGGATCTACTATTTTCTTTCAGCGGCTCGGATTAAAATGACTTAAAAAATCCCTTAAGTAAGAAATAATATCCGCTTCCCTAATTTTAGGGATCCATAATTATATGATTTAAATTATAAGGACAACAAAAAATTTAAATTCCTTGAACCACAAATGAAAAATCATAACATCCAACAAATCCTTAAGATTTGAAACAATATTTACACAAAATATGTAGACAATAGGTATGGATCCCAAAATTTAGAAAATGAAATATTTACTTTATTATTTAAGGGATTTTGAAAGCCATTTTAATCCGAGCCGATGAAAGCAAAGACTAGATCCAACGGCTGTTATTCAGGTTTGTAAATTTAAAAACAAGAACATGTCCTAACGGATTCGTACCCTCTCTCTATATATTTATGTATATATGTATGTGTATATGTACATGTGTATATATATGTGTATATGTACATGTGTATATATATGTGTGTGTGTGTGTGTGTGTAGATGTATATGTATGCATATATGTATGTATGTATGTGTATATGTATCTATATATATGTATGTATATGTATCTATATATGTTTGTATGTATGTATGTATGTATGGGAGTGATCTATTGCAAACCGGTCTACCTTTTTTAAAAACGGGAACTCTCGATCCACAACATATTTGAACGATCCGAACCGTTCATGTTGCTCACACTATCTTCGAGTCTATGTTTATGAAAAATCAAAGGATTTGAAGACCTCTAACTCATGTATCAAATGAGTGCAAAATGAACGTCTTTCAATATAACAACATAAGCTCTAGCTAATGCATGAGTTAGAAGTTTTTAAATCTTTTGATTTTTCATACACATAGATTTGAAGGTAGGGTGATCAATTTGAACGGTTCGGATCGTTCAAATATGTCGTGGATCGAGGGTTCCCGTTTTTAAAATACGCGGACCGGTTTGCAATGGAGCACTATATATATATCCGTGTCTTTGTGTCCTTTTTACAAATTTACCGTGTCACGTGTCCGCACCCGTACCCATGTCTGTGTCGGTGCTTCATAGATCATGGCATAGTTAGGATTTTGGAGTCAAGTTTAAATAACTTTATAAAATTCTGGTTTATCTTAAATCAACTCCAATGTCGAACATGCTCTAAAAGATTCCATTCACAGTGCTTTACCTAAACAATATTCAGCTGCCAATAATGTGATTATTGTTTCCTATGAACTTGCCCGACACTGATGCTTTTTTAGTAATTAAATTTGTGTTCGCAAACGTGAACATTGCTGGCTATGAACTTTGTAATCGTGCAAGAATTAGTATTTACGCTTTATGAATCGATTACTCTTTAATCTATTTGTGTCTTGTTTGCCAATGCCAATGCGTTTCTTTAATTTTTACATGTTATGTGTTTCAAACCTATCACGTTGTTAATTGGATGCAATTTTGTTTGAGTTGTAATTTGTTAATTGATGTATCTGATATGAACTATGACAGTAATTTAGTTATAAAGTATTAGATCTACATGTAGTTGTTTTTTCAATATAGATGTTATTAATTCAGTCCTTGTTAAATGCTAAGACTGGATTGTGCTACCAAGTGAGCCTAAATGGGTCAAGCTTGAAATGAGCTAACCGAGCCGACCCTTGAATGAGTTTGAGCCTTAAACAAAGCTTAACGAGCTTTAAACGAGCTTAACCAAACCGAGTTTCGAACACGAGCTGAACAAGACGAGCTTTTCACGACCAGAGCAAGATAACAGCCCGAGGGTTCATTGCTAATACAATAATACTAAAACGCTTTAATAATAATATCCCTATTGGGACAAATGCTCGAGTAAATTTATTTGATGTATATGGGTTAGCATAATGCTTATGTGTCCCCTTCAAAAGAAGTTGATCCTTATTTTCCAACCTTTAATCTGAAGATGGAAAAAAAGCAATATTTGTCAAGCATAAGTCAAATTGGTCCTTCCCTGTTAGTTACTAAGATCTCTTGATCCTAGCCCACTTCTAACAATCTCGGGAAAAATCATTGGGCGGGCCGCTGTCTGTCATATGACTGATATCTCTCATCTCTCTTATTCATGGAACTTTGACAAAAACTTCATCAAAATTATTGTAGAAAGATCTTCTCTTTCATATCCCCTTTGTAAACATTTTATTTTCCCAATTTTTTAGTCCTGATATTTATGATTGACTCCTATATGTGACATATAAAAAAAACCAAAGTTTTATGATATACTTGCGTTTTGCTATAAGAGAAACCTTGTGCTAATTTTAATAGATGGCCAGAATAAAAAGTGGAGAAGTAACAAATAAACATGGAACCCTTCATAGGAAATGTTGCAAGTACCAGTCACTTATCATATGCTGAAAGCTATTCATTGTGGCAAAACTTGTATATGCAATTTTGTATCGAGTCCCAGTTACCGCTTAAGCAGTTTTCCAGGTTGTCTTCTCCACATTTTTGTTAGAAATTAAATTTGTTTTCGGTTACAAAGAATTGAAGAGACATCGGTTATAAAAGGAAGGGATACCAATTCATGAATAGGTTTAATGAAAGATTATGTAATGGTTATTGTAATCAATTGGTATTATGAAGAGTCATAATGAAGGGCCGTGTAAACTCCTATATAAGGAGATGTTTTGTAAAGTTTTGTAATAGCAAGAAAAATATAAGAATAGTTTATTGATACTTTCTCCATTCTCTATCCATTCTCTCCTCCAAACACATTCGGCTACATCGTAGACCGAATATAAAGTTGTGAAGATCCTAACAAAGTGGTATCAGAGCCAAGGTTCGAAGAAAATGTCGAAGATAACACTCTCGTACAACGCCCCACGCCTCACCAAAGATAACTATGAAAATTGGAGCATCAAAATGAAGACTGTTTTGGGAGCAGTAGGCGCTTGGGATGTGGTGGTCCGAGGCTATGATCGGCCTCAAGATGAAGCTGCACTGACGGCAGCTCAGAGAACGACCCACGAAAAATTATTCGAGAAAGATTGTACCGCAAGATACTTTATCGAGCAATGTGTCGATGATTTGACTTTCGAGAAGATTTCGGCTGCCACTAATGCAAAGCAACAGTGGGAGATACTTGAGAAAACCTTCCAAGGAGTCGAGAAGGTTAAAAAGGTACGCTTACAATCACTAAGGAGGGAGTTTGAATTGTTAAAAATGGAGGAGAATGAATCGGTGACTGACTATAATGCCCGAGTGCTTATGGTGGTCAACCAAATGAAGAGGAACGGAGAAAAAATGGAGGATGTAAGGGTGATGGAGAAAATTCTTCGGTCACTACCACCAAAGTTTGATTTCATTGTGTGTTCAATTGAAGAGTCAAAGAATCTTGAAGAAATGACGATAGATGAGTTGATGGGTTCACTAAAAGCCCACGAAGAACGGTTCGTGAAAAAGCAAGAACCGATTGAAAAATTACTACAAACACAAGTTAATTTGAAAGGTGATTCGGTTGAAAATGGTCAAAATGACCGAAATCGAGGAAATGCACGCGGCCGAGGAAGAGGCCGTGGCCGAGGTCAATTCGGTCGAGGACAAGGTGGTCGAGGAGGTCAAAACAATGACGATAGAAGCCAAAACCAAAATTTCGGCCGAGGTCGAGACCGAGGTCGATCGACTGGTGGAAGAGGGAGACCGAATGTTCAATGCTATAATTGCAAGAAATTCGGTCACTACGCAGCAGACTGTTGGGGAAAAACAGTCGAGGAAAAATCAAACTTTGTGGAGAAAGAAGATTACAATGACGATGTACTTCTGCTGGCTTTTAAAGGTGACGAAGAAAGTGCCGACACTTGGTATCTCGATACTGGTGCAAGTAATCATATGTGTGGCAAGCGAAACATGTTCGTAGACTTGGACGAATCGGTGAGTGGCCAAGTCACATTCGGTGATTGTTCGAAGGTACCAGTAAAAGGCAAAGGTAAAATTTTAATTCGACTGAAAGATGGATCACAAAAATATATCGAAAATGTGCATTATGTGCCGAATATGAAAAACAACATCTTGAGTTTGGGACAACTCTTAGAAAAGAATTTCGATATTCATTTAAAGGATCGAACTCTTTTCTTAAGAGATAACCGAATGAAGTTGATAGCAAAAGTGCAGATGACGAAGAATCGGCTATTTCTATTGGATATCAAATATGGTAAAGCAAAGTATCTAAAATCATCGGTGAAAGATTCGGCTCGGTTATGGCATATGAGGTATGGACATCTCAATTTCGGCGGACTAAACTTGTTGGCGAGGAAGAACATGGTCAAAGGTTTGCCGATTATGAATGAACCGAAAGAGTTATGTGAAGGGTGTTTACTTGGTAAACATCACCGAGCAAGTTTTCCAAAAGAAGCCGAGTTTAAAGCCAAGGAGCCATTACAACTTATCCACACCGATGTATGTGGACCAATTACTCCAAATTCATTTGGTGGAAAAAGGTACATTCTAACATTTATTGATGATTTCACAAGGAAAACATGGGTATATTTTCTAAAAAATAAATCGGAAGTTTTTGAAAATTTTAAAAGATTCAAAATGAATGTGGAAAAAGAAAGTGGGTTTTATTTGAAATCGGTCAGGTCAGACCGAGGTGGAGAATTCACTTCAAATGAGTTTGAAAATTTTTGCAAAGAAAATGGGATTCGGCATTTCTTAACGGCCTCCTATTCACCACAACAAAATGGAGTGGCCGAACGAAAAAATAGAACCATATTAGACATGGTGAGATGTATGTTGAGTAGTAAAAATATGCCGAAGGAATTTTGGGCAGAAGCGGTTGCATGTGCTGTGTACATTCTAAACCGATGCCCAACCCAGAGTCTACAAAATGTAACACCGCAGGAGATGTGGCATGGTTATAAGCCGAATGTAAGTCACTAAAATTTTCGGGAGCATAGCATATGCTCATGTCCCCGAACAAAAGAGAGTAAAACTTGATGACCGAAGTTCTCGGTTGATTTTTATCGGTTATGATCTAAGAACCAAAGGCTACAAGCTGTTTGATCCAGTCAATAAGAAGGTCATTGTTAGCCGAGATGTCGAATTTGATGAAGAAAGCTCATGGAGTTGGAGCGATGAAGCCGAAAGAAGCAGACCGAATGAAGTACTCGGTCAAGAAGAAAAGAAAAGAAATGAAGTCGAAGTTGATGTTCCATCGCCTGCAACAACACCTCGGTTCAATTCGCCTCAAGTCGGTTCTCCACAAACCGAAGCGTCGTCAAGTTCAACTCCACCAAGAAATCCAAGGACGAGGACTATGACCGAGTTATATGAGGTAACCAAAATGCAAAATAATCTAACATTATTTTGTTTGTTTGCCGAATACGAGCCAATGAATTTTGAAGAAGCGGTCAAAGACCGAAGGTGGAAAGAAGCAATGGACGAAGAAATCAGTGCTATTGAGAGGAATGGAACTTGGGAGATCACCGAACTTCCCAAAGGCAAGAAACCCATAGGAGTGAAATGGGTGTACAAGGAGAAAAAGAACGCTAAGGAAGAAATCGAGCGATACAAGGCAAGGTTAGTGGTCAAAGGCTACAAACAACAAGCTGGCATTGATTATGATGAAGTTTTCTCACCAGTAGCGCGACTCGAGACAATTCGACTGATCATTGCTATGGCGGCTCAATTCAGTTGGAAGATATATCAATTGGATGTTAAATCGGCATTCCTCAATGGATATCTTGAAGAAGAAGTCTACATCGAGCAACCACTCGGTTATGAGAAGAAAGGATATGAGTCAAAAGTACTGAAGCTAAAGAAGGCTTTATATGGCCTGAAGCAGGCACCGAGAGCATGGAATAGTCGAATCGACATATACTTCCAAGCACACGGTTTCATGAAGTGTCCTTATGAGCATGCATTATACATAAAGAAGTCCGAAAAAGGTGATATTTTTATAGTATGTTTATATGTGGATGATCTCATCTTCACAGGAAACAATCCACGTATGTTCGATGACTTCAAAAGCTCGATGGTTAAAGAATTTGAAATGACCGACATCGGTCAGATGGCATATTATTTGGGAATAGAGGTAAAGCAAAGACCGAATGGGATTTTCTTATCCCAAGAAGGATATGCTCGGTCGATTTTGAGAAAGTTCAATATGGAGCAAAGCAATTCGGTCAATACCCCAGTAGACTGCGGAACAAAATTATCAAAGTTCGATGAAGGGAGCAATGTGGACTCGACGCATTTCAAAAGCTTGGTAGGCAGTCTTCGGTATCTTACATGCACAAGACCGGATATTCTATATGGAGTCGGCTTGATCAGCCGATACATGGAAGAACCGAAATTGACACATTTATCAGCGGCGAAAAGGATATTGAGATATATCAAAGGTACACCAAATTTCGGTTTGTTCTATTCGAAATCTAACAATTTTGAATTATATGCATATACCGATAGCGATTGGGGAGGAGATATAGATGACCGGAAAAGTACGACATGGTACATTTTCTTCATCGGTGAATCAGCATTTACTTGGTGTTCCAAGAAACAACCGATAGTGACACTATCAACTTGTGAAGCCGAATACGTTGCTATATCGGCTGGAGTTTGCCATGCTATATGGCTAAGAAATCTGCTGAAAAATCTAAAGGTTGAACAGGAAGGACCTACGAAGATGTATGTGGACAACCAATCTGCTATAGCACTGGCGAAGAATCCAGTGTTTCATGAACGAAGTAAGCACATTGATACTCGGTATCACTCTATCAGAGAACATGTGAGGAAGAAAGAGGTCGAACTCGTTCATGTCAAATCACAAGATCAACTGGCCGACATTTTTACAAAGCCCCTAAAATTTGAAGTGTTCGCAAAATTGCGAGGAAAGATCGGCATGGTAAAACAAGTTTAAGGGAGCATGTTAGAAATTAAATTTGTTTTCGGTTACAAAGAATTGAAGAGACATCGGTTATAAAAGGAAGGGATACCAATTCATGAATAGGTTTAATGAAAGGTTATGTAACGGTTATTGTAATCAAGTGGTATTATGAAGAGTCATAATGAAGGGCCGTGTAAACTCCTATATAAGGAGATGTTTTGTAAAGTTTTGTAATAGCAAGGAAAATATAAGAATAGTTTATTGATACTTTCTCCATTCTCTATCCATTCTCTCCTCCAAACACATTCGGCTACATCGTAGACCGAACATAAAGTTGTGAAGATCCTAACAATTTTCCCATTTGTAGAACTTTGTTGTGTAAGCTGCGTAAATAGTTGGCTTTGCTGTCAGCTTCATATTTTTTAACTGTTAGAACATTGTTGTGTCTTAGTGCACTCCACATATTATACATTATAATCCATTAGGCCATTACTATGGGCTCCCATTTTATATGTAAGAAATACACGATAAGAACCATAGGTTTATACATCTATTAGTACTTCAGAAATAGAAAAGAGAAGTAGCTACTTTATTTAGCATTACTAAAATCAAATATTCTTTTCTGAAATTTGTTACTTGTCTTCGGCTGAAGTAATTTGAAAATCCTTTTAAACAACAGCAGAACTTCGGTTTCCTAATTAGAACCCAGAAGTCCTTCGCCAAGTCATCACCACGATGTGTTAAATCTTGCATGTAGTTTTTAAGTGTAGAATATTTCTGTTGACCTAGTGCACATTATGCCTAGAATACTCAAATCCATATCGAATCTAATTAGTTATCAATATACTGCTAAATCTATTCGTGAAAAAGGAAGCATTGTAGTAAAAAAGCATTGTAGTCAAAGTCACTCTTGAAGCATGTACATTGTTAACCCATGCAATGTCAAGCACAATGTAGGACATGATAGTTACTGAGATATTTCTGCTGCTGCTGCTTTTCCTTATTGTATTGTTTTGATTTTTTTTTGACATCACTGTATAGTGTCCGATTTGTGTGTCTATGCCCAGGCTCTTAGTTTGTTTTTTCGGATTAATGGGAAGTTGTCTTGTGATGCTGTCAAATGTAGGATTGTATCAAAGTATAAACCATACAACATATTTTCCTAGAGTAGAATAAGGAAAAAAATACCATTTGGAATTAAGAGTAAATTTGTAGTCAGATTAGGAACAGTTTTGATAGGGAGACTGAGAGAGAGAGAGAGAGAGAGTTTGTGTCTTCTGAACCATTTTTGAAAGAACTACAATTTTGGAATGATCCATATTTTGGAGGAGTCGTTTGGTTTTCTTTAAGGATTAAGTGTCATCTAGGGAAAGAGTGTTGATATGGTCAGGTCGAGATTAAATGTCACTAGCGCAGGGGTGTCAATTAGGTTTGCAACCAAACTATTTATGACAGATCCTAACTCGACCCTATAATGAGGTAAGTTATTTGTTCATACCTGAACCTTACCTGATTATAATCGGGTAAACCGACCCCGACACCGAACCACTAAATATGTTTATTTTAGTTTGTATCTATATAATATAACATATATTATAAAAACTAATTTCAAGAATGTGAAAAGCTGTCTACTATTTTAAATTAAAAGACTGGTTTTTGTTTATGAAATATAGGTTTTGAGTCTTTTGACTTTTAATCTATTTTATTACGAGCAAAACTTTTCAATAGATTAGTAGTTTAGCCGGGTCAAATTTCTTGGCCCTATCCCCACTCATTTTGTTGTTTGGGTTAGTCGGTTAGATGGGTCTACCCATTCATGATCCATACTCGTTAATGCTTGACCCTTATCATTTTATGTTGGATCGAGATCGGGAAGGTAATCGTGTTTGCATCTAATCAAAACCCATAATTTAGGGGTTATATAAGAACAGCCTTTGTGACTTTTAGTAAAAGTTATATTAGCAATAAAATGAGGTTTAATTATAATTAATTCTATTAGGATTAGGAGTTATCTCCAATGTCGAGCATTACAGGCTTTATCGTTGCCTATACTGCAACAGCCCCTCATGCATTTACTCTCAGCATCGTCTTTGACTTTCAATCATGTTTGCCAGACCTGAGCATCTGAATGTGGACAGTAAAGATTACGTTTCTGGCGATTAATATTTTAAGCCTTGAGTATTTGAATGTGACTTTTTTTGCACTAGTCATTTACCCATTTAAACAACATTCAATTTCAAATAACAACTGAAGAAACAAATCACTTAATAGTTTTGCTTCCTATGATCTAAGTAGCATGAATGCGGATACTGATACACGACATATGAGAGATTTTCCGATTCATCATACTTAAAAATCTAGTATACGATTCGTTTGGCTACACTAAATTTTTATTGTTTAAATATATGTGCATAATAACAAAAGTTATATTTTTAGCAAATTGACACGAAGAATATATATAAATCACTAGTTTGACAACGCATTTGGTAATAGATTGTTCTTTTTATTAATGCATATTCTAAACATTTAAAATATAATATAAATTTTACGATATGCTAAAATGAGTCCAACAAGTATCCTTGACGAAGTTGGTTGGATCTGACATGGAATCCTATATGAATTCGTCACCTTGATGAAGAACACGATGGATCCATGCCTATGATATTGGCACATTTTTCAGCAGCCATATCTTGGTTCATAATATGAAGGATATTTTCTAACTCGTCGCATATTTTATAAAGCACCTTTGAAATTTCAGAGTTTTGCAAATAGCACCATGGAACTTTAATAAAGCCATGAACTCCGATTGAACTGGCGAAGTTTTCTGAAAATGCGAGTTACACTAACTTATTTAAGGTACGAATGGACTAAATAACCTCAAGAATAACCTTACATGGATTAACTATCCCCAAAATAAACTAATATGGCATTTTTTGAAGTTAAATGGTGCGTACATAACCTCGATCGATATCCCCAGATATCCGTCGAGTACAAATACTATCACCAGATGGCAAACGCGCCCAGCCGGGCTCAACGGCATGGACCTTCGATCTTCTTGTCCCGGCGAACCAACCGGGCTCTACCATGTACCCGCACACGGCCCACGACACCTCCTTGCATGGGGCATATATAAGCTCAGAACCGAGAAATCTCATGGTGGAAGCTGAAATAACATATCAAGAGAAACCGGGTTTTTCAAATAATGCATAATTTCATGAAACAACCACGGTTCTCAAATCCAGAAAACATCAAGTAATGAATAAGTATAACTGCATGAATCAATACATATATATAAGCGTCTCATTCCACTAATATATATATATATAGCAGCGTCCCATTCCACTGTAATATATACTTAGAAGTAAAAATATCAGAGAACATCATATGAAATCCATGAATGTAATATATGCGACATGAAACAGTAATATGAGCATATAAAGGAAAACCGCTATTTAACTGCAACAAATTAATATATATATCATGTGATTCCTAATTTCTCCAAGTCCATACAATATCAAATAAAGGTGAACATGTAGCTATAGCCAGGTATGCGTAACCATGTTGGCATAACAAGATATATGTATCTACCTATCAATAATAATGTAATACCCCACAGGTATATGTATAAGTATGTATGCAAGATGTACATGTAGCTATGCCTCATATGTGTATATACCTATCACTAATGGTACAATACCATATAGGTATATGGGTAACTAGCATGTAAGCATGTCAAGGCATATGTGTAAGCATGTAGGTATACAGGTATGCTATAAGTCATATGCACAATGAAAATGAGTATCATATCTCAAGTCCCTAGTCAATACAATATCATGTATGTATAGGTGTTGTGCGTGTCATGGCAATTATTGACGGTGTGAGTGGCATACAATCAGTGCTCGTGCAACATTAACTGTCAATAATAGTGTTGTGTCTCATTAATACTAAGTCCATGCACAATAGGAAATGAGATATGCAACAAAGGTACATATGCACAATCAATATCCGTATATATCTAACTAATAGTCATATCATTTAATCTAGCCCAGACGCATAATGTCATGCGGGCGATTCCCCTGTACATGTTAAATCTACTCACAACAATTCTGGCTAAGTAAAGCCAACCACTCGCTTTTCCTTCTTCGCAGCGCCCGAAGTCCCCGCCTGCGATCCTGAAAGCAAATAACCATATAACAAGTATATATTAGCAATCGATCAATAACATGTACAAACTACGTTTGATCGATACACCAACTCCAAGCATACTCTCAAGTATTCATCAAGTGACTAACGCGCGTAGCGACGCTGCGAAACCAACTCAAGAGCAAAAGCTACACAAAGACTCAAACGACATCGGCACGACCTTAACTAGAAACGCAAAGCGACACAACTACCAAGCCTAGACCCTGATCGTACCGATCGCGCATTCACAACACAAGATATAGCATGAAATCAATATAAATAACGTCACAACGTCAAAATAAACCCACGCCTAAATTATCCGAAAATCTAGTAAGCAACATATATCATTTTAGCTCAACCTACAAGTTTTAACCAAACTAGAATTTACATACATCATAATATAGCATGATTAAACCATACAAACCCTAACTATACTTTTAATCTCACTTAATTAGGATTTAGTAAAAGCTTAGTTTTCTAATTAGCTAATTTTACAATTAGGAAAATATCAATTAACAAACTAACAACTAGGTTTGGTTTTCATTTGTCTAAAATTATCAACTAACCATTTCACTAATCAAAACCCTAATTTGATTAGAAAAAACCTTACTAGGAATTCTAAATATGAAATTAAAAGCTTTAAATTAACATCTAATTAAGCTAATTAAAGCATTAAGCAACAATTAGAGTTTAGGGTTTGGATTTATACTTCCACAAAAGATCGAAATCAAGCAACTAGAAATCCAATTTGCCTCCAAAATGTCAACTTTAAAGAAGATCCAAGCTTGACATGTGATGAAGAAAGATGAGTTATGTTTTGTTTATGAGTTTTGTGGATTTATTTAGGGATTATTGATGATTTATTGATCTTGGAAATGATGGAATTGAACAAAGAAGAACAAAGGGCAGATCATGAAGGGAGGTTCGGCCAAGCTTGGAAGTGGGGGGATTTTGGTGAAGTGTGTGAAAATTTCTAGCAACAAAATGTAATAAATGTTCATAAATGCAAAATGCCACATTTCTTTTCTTTTCTTAAAAAAAAAACCATTAACCACAAAATATCTAGATATTTGGCATGAATGGTTTAAGTCTAATTCTAGTGATTAGTTTAACATATATACTCATTAGAAGTAATTAACACAAACCAAAAATGTAATTACCATTAATAAAGTGCATAAATAAAGCATTAAAATAATATTTTAATTAGGGAAAAATTCTATGTGAACCAAAACATCCAATTGACCCCCAAAGCCCGCGCACTAGTTTCATTCCAGCTAAACTAGGTGCCGTCAAGTCTATACAGAAGTTTGATCACAATTGGGTTAAAACGAAAAACACCGACTATTTTACCCTAAAACGGAAAAATTCGCATAACGATTTCTAAAACGTTACAGCGTAGGTGAACGGTTGAGATTGGATTTGGAGGTTGCCTTCTTGAGCGTGTGAATCTCAATGGGTTGAATTTGAGGTGGAAGCCGAGCTACCTGCAAAGAAGTCCCGAGGTGGGTGACCACCGTAGAACCCTCCGACGATCAAAGTTAGCCGAGAAATTTGAGCAGATTAGTGGCTTATTGGATTCAAGTTGCCTTTCCTAAGAGGGTTTTTTATAGTGGTCGCATGGAGCGAGCAGGTGCGAGATCTTCGCCTTCGGTTACGCTCCTGATGTTACGCTTGCGTAGATGACAGGATCCCTCCATTAATGGCGGGAAACGCTCATTAATGGGGGATGCGCCGACGTGGGACGCGGTGCGTGGGGCGGCAGATATCTCGCTTTGGCGAGATACGCAGAGCCGTTGCGGAAGCGCTAAGGCCCCGCGCTCTCGTTTGACCATGAGAGCTGGGGAGGCTTAGCTCGGCGTGAGGCTCGGAGACGAGCCGGGAGGCCGAGGAAGTTTAGACCTGCAATAACTCGGAGACAAGCAAAAGAGGATGGGCGCCAGTTCGGCGACTTTGTCGCTCTTGGGCAAGGGGCGAAGTGTAAGCTCGGGTATGGACTGAGGAAGGTCATCAATACTCCATACTGATTTTACTTCGGTAGCCCCCAGGGGTTTAGTGAGCTACCACGGGTGACGTCATCCGCCACGTGTCGTGATCTGAGGAATTCCCAATTATGAGTAATCATCAGAAACATATACACATATTAAGATAGAATCAAACCAAATAGCATACTATCATATTGAGCAAGACTGTTATTATATTTGTGTATATCCCAAGCTTCCAAAATGTAATATACAATCCAGTGTTATACAATAATGGCTTCTAGGGCATATCACTAACAGGTAGCGGTGAGTGTTGATGGTGGTTGTGGGTTAGGAGGAGAAGAAGATGATGATGGTGGTGCTGATGATGGCGGTGGGTGTTAATGGTTAAGGTGATTATGGTGGTGGAGAAGAAGATGGATGGTGGTGGTGGGTTAAGAGAGAAGAGAGAGAGAGGAAGAGGCGAGGGGAGCCGGTGAAGAGGATGGAGGGGGAGGAGGCGAGGGAGAAGAGGATGGAGGCGGGAGGAGGCGGCGCATAGGAAGGAGGCGGGAGGAGGCGGCGCATAGGAAGGAGGCGGTGCCAAAGGAGGAGAGAGGAGGGAGGCGGGGCGCAGATGAGGAGCAGGGAAGCGGGTGAGGGGTATTTTCGTCTTTACTAAGTCATAACTGACCATGATTAAGAGTTAATATAACAAAAGCCAATGGGAGTGGGGTATTAGTTAACCAAGAATTTTCGAGTGGGTTATTTAAAACTGCTAAAATGTTAGGGTTGTTTCTCAAAATATGCGATATTGAGGGGGCAAATTAAAAAAATCTCAAAAAATCCCCTCATAAATCGAACCTGAAGAACGCACGGCCCATTTCTCCAAAATCGCTCTCCCTCCTATTTCAAAATGGAAGCAGAAGTGGGGATTCTCGTCCCCTTTGAGCTCCAATTTTCCGACCTCCTCATCCTGTCAAACTCCTCATCGCCTTCTTCTTCTCTATCTTCACAAGAGATCGCAAGGCTCGAAACGATCTCGAGGTCGATAATGGAAGCCATAGGTCCATCGGGGCCTGGGCTTCTATCGATTGCTGGAGTTCCCAAATCTGAAGCACTTCGAAGGGATCTGCTTCCTCTCGCGAGGAAGCTCACTCTTCTTGGGAACAGGGATCGGGCTCGGATTCTGAAGGTGAGGTTGCAGTTATGGTTCTAGCTAGGGTTTTTAAACTACACGATTGATTTTTTTGTTTTTTTTGTTTTGGGGCAAAGGTACGGTATAAAGTGGAATATCTTTGAACATATTTAAACATTTATTAACATACTAGGACTGAAGTTTAATTTTTGACCGCAATATTGAATTTTCATGAAATGCTTGCGAGGAAATTTCGTCTGATTGCATAATAAGAGTAGGTAAGGAGAAACAAGCGTGATGTATCTTATTGCTTTTAGGACATTCCTTAACGGGCAATTTTGTTTTGATTTTACTATGGGAAATGTTCCATGATTAAAATTCTGTGGGATTTTACAGCAGCGTGGGAGAATGATTAAAAATACATGGAGCATCTTTGTGAAGTCTAATTTTATTAGAAATGGTAAATGGATAATAAGTAATAACTAATTAAAAAGAATATAATACAAACTAAAAATTCCTCATAAATAACATCGAGCTCACATTTTCAAGATCCACATTCTTAAATAAATTAGTTTAAGAGAAGGAGAAAAAAGACAATAAATAATCTCGCCCACATTGCTATAAATTGTAGGGCAATTTGAGATGGAGCTTAGCCCCAGACTCAGAAATAAGAGATCAAGAACAAGTTTCTCCACTTTTCGTGATCACACAAACCTCTAATGCCTGATAATGAAATTTGGTAGAAGCCAAACTTGACAACAAAACACTAAGGCCCTATTTAGGTATGCAGTTATGATAACCGGAGTTTATTTTGAAGTGGAGGTAGAGGTGATGCAAACTCTAGTTTGTAAGGTCCTACCTTGACTTAAAAGTTCATCTTTGATGCGGTGTTTGTTGTTGGAATTATCTAAACTCTAAAATGTTGTTTGCAATGTCGGGAACTTAGACATACTAGCAACCTAATTTTAGAAGATGGCAACATGGATTTCAAAAATTTCAAGTTTGTTAAAATTCCAAAATCATGAATCGAACTAAAGAGCTAGAACTTGTAAACAAAAACTTAGTAAGCTATGTTAATCTACTATGTTAGCAATACTCACATCCTCAAGCTATCTTCAAGAGCTCCAATATGATTGGACTCGAGCAAACTCTCAAGAGCTCCGGATCGTTCTTGCAAGCCGGTCTTTCTTCGTCGAAGATGATCCATCCGAGAGAACTTAGTTCAAGCTCTAGCTTCACACAAAATAATCTAGTGAAGCAACTAAGGTTCACAACTTGCTAAGAAGTGAAGTTTAGAGATGTAGTTTGAGTATTCTAGTATTTTTCCTTCTCTTTTCCTTTTTGTTTCTCATCTCATAAGAGGGTAAGAGGAAGAAAATGAAGGAGGAGGCATTAGATGAGAGAGAAACATAATGGTAGAATGAAGAACTCCCAACCAAATCAAGCATGCTCTCTTTTTATTTGTTAAAACAATTTTATAATTTAAAATGCAATCATGCTTGAATAGTATGGGCAAATGAATTGTTAATGAATTAACAATTCATTTGCCCATACTCTCCACTATTTTTCTCCCTACCTCATTTCATAATTTCTTTAAAAAGAAATCCTCGAAATGAGGTGTTAGCCTTCTAGAAGTATTCTTGTAATACAAGAATATGTCTCCGCAAATACATGCTCGTATTCGTATCAAAATACGAATATCCAAAAGATAGAAAAATACAATGAACATAATACTAGAATATACATATCGAAATATATATATGAAAATTATTAAATCAAAACTTGATTTAATAATCCGGCTTAATCCAAAACCGACTAGTATTATCATCCGCCTGAATAAAATTCGTGTGGTCAGCATACATGCCTAATCGGAACTCTGCACGCATCAATATACGGCCACGACATCATTTTGTCTGAACCGGGAAAACTCTCTGTGTGAGACTCTAAAGACTCGTCAATATGCTGGCAGTGAGTTTAACCACAAGCACGTCAGCGGCACTAGCTGTACGTAACGGCTACTCAGGTATTGAGCGAAAGGAAGGCCGATGAGCAAACCCATCCGTTCTCCTACCGAGCTTGTCTGTGACAATCTCCGTACAGTCCGGTCTTTTCGTCTGAGATAATCGCATATCGGATCTAGAGGATGGATAACGTCAGACCCTACTAACCCGATAAGTCATGCCGGTCTGAAACACATCATCCATTGAGAAACTACTGATATCATATCAATATATCTCATCCACCTTGGCCAAGGATTTCTGGTGATGGCTGATCCAACACCGCGCGACATCGACTCCCAATACCGGTAGAGACGAATCCATGACGATTGTTCACTATCTTTATGTGGCTCGGGACTGTACCCAACTAAAACCTATTTGCATGACCTTTTTGAGCCGTGGTAGGGTAGTAATTTAAGTATAGTAGGAACTCATATGAGACAAATGAAAATCTCAGGTCAAAAGACTTACATGTACTCATGCCACAAGAGAACTTCCATCCGACGATAGATATAATACCATCTAGAAGTTCTCGGCGAGTCCGTCCGGTTTACTCACCTCTAGTGAGCACCTGTATACTATCTCAGGTGACTCAACACCAATGGCTTGTGAGACCGGCCACCGCCTCTCGTCGGGGTCTCGAAAAGTATACACTAGTTTACTCCGGAGTATCTATGTCCCATCTTGATACTCTCTCGACTAAGGACATTTAAAGATGTGTTTATGGACCACCCAGCTCCCACGTATATGATTGCCATCATAATACTGGTAGTTAAGCAATAATCCTACGAGTTTTATCAAAACGTATACACATAATGATAAAGACAAACTAGATAGCATACTATAATCTCGAGTAAGACTGTTCTACCTGTATAGGTCATCGTTCAATTATCATAATCGTCTATCTGCAATTATAATAATTGTCTTGAGGACACCATATCCAACAATCTCCCACTTGCATTTAAGGCCATTTATTGCGGTATCGCATACCTACAGCTCGTGTGCTACCGAATACCCAACTTCTCTACTAGTCAGTTTCTCAAAACTCGTTTTGAGAAACTTACGTGTTCGAGAAATAACCTCAGTGAGTGGATCCGCTACAATGCAACTAATTTTATCTCTCTATATCTCAACTTTGCGGAGACCAACAATCTCCCGAACTGAGCAATACCCCACTTCAAGAATCTGTTTGGATACTTGATGGGACCAAGTCCATAAACGAACAATTTATCCAACAAACTTCTTAGGCTGTATCCTCCGTTGAGTCACCCCGCGCCATGTCTACCTCAGTATTCCTCCTGGAATTCATTCCAAATGCCGTCCCTCATAAGAGGGTAAACTTTTAACTCATACAACTCTTCTGTCATCTAGGTCGTCTTGTGACAACCAAAGTTTGACCGATTGTAGTATAGAAACATCACTTCCTATCAGGAGCACGTAATCCAAATATCAGGACATCACTCCCTACTGCCTTCTTATCAGGTCCATCTGTTATTCTGATAAAGTCAAACTGTATGACTTTTATATCAAACTAGATGACACATTCCGCTCTTATTACTTTAGTCTATAAATAGACATAAGCAACTTGCTCACCACGCTTCCGCTGCTCTCACTGACTACAACAACCCTTTGGCAAAGTCATATATACGTGCACTTCTAAATTCAATTTAGAATGACATTATAGCCACCCACTTGTCAGATCTCATAGTCAAGGACAGCAGAGTGGTAAGCTTGGGTTATTAAAACCTTCCGGTCACCGTCTTTGAGAAAATCGATGTACCTCTCGGGTGGCTGAGATTACCCACTAAAATTGCAGAATGGCTAATGGATTGTCGAATCCAATTGAATCTCCAGGTTCTACTAAATTTTCAGTAACCGTGGATCTGAAATCACTTCCAGTTCTATCGTACTCCCACTTATTTCTTTTGAAAAAAGATTCCTTTTATAAAAGAAATGGCGAGTCAAGAACAAAATAACATTTGATCTTGCAAATGGTAGAATATTAAACCCTTGCTAAAATGCCTGGAATAACCCAAAACTGCCGTTACAGAAATGTGTTTTGAGTTTGTCCGGATTCAGCTTTTAAATAGAAACCGGGTAACTCCATATCTTAACATGCTCAAAATATGCAACCATTCTATGTCCACATAGAAACAAAGACACTAATTTAGATGGAACCACATTCAATTGTTATGCGATTGTCTCCAGTGCATATCCCATATGGAAAAAGGCCATGTAATATCACTTATCAAGGAGTGTACTCACGGATGAGTAATCTAAGAGGGAAGTAAGTTCTCAAATATTACTATGATAGAATATCTAGCATAAGTATCTACATTTTCGATCATCTCAAAGAATCCTGATACTTTCAACGCATGGTTCCCTACTGTATTGTTATATCTATAACTTCTTAAAATTTGGACCATATATTTCAACGAAATACGTGTTTAAAACTAGAGAAATCATAAGTAAACGAAATATAGTACGGGTACCAACCCCTTGTCCTAATAAATATCGGACAACATACATTACCATGTATAAGTTCCTAGAGTATACCAACTCAAGTTCCGTGTGTTGTAAGCTGAAAATTGTATTTCGGTTAAGAATGTCTATACCGTTAATCAATGAATCTTATCTTATTCTCAACTGATAAAAATAAATATTTAGAACACAATTTTCAAAATTTATATCTCATTTTGTAAAATAAAGATACAGATATTCAATTTAAAAATTAGTGCATTACAGATTCCCCATTGAGATGGGAATGCGCACGCTCGTCAGGCGCATTACAGATTCCCCCTGCCTAGGATAAGCTGGGGTTTATTGATTGTGGGGATCCGAATCTCCGGCAGCCGCGGACTAAGCTGCCGTTAATTGCCCCTCGCCTTTGGAGCGAGAGAACTTCCGATTGACGGGTCAAACATGTCATGCGAATGATTGGATCAATCAATATGCGATTAATCCAATATCCGTCGCTGTACCCGGTCACGTAAAGCGGCCGATTATGCTCAGCCGTTCCCAGTAGCAAGTCTTCGTCCTTAAACGTGACTACGTCGGCATGCAGAGCGTACTGGGCTTTTTTCATATTAATTTCCGTAAAGCGAGCCTCATACCGCTCAGGGTTTTGTAGAGCGTGAATGAGAACATCTCTAAGCTCTTTATATATGACCAAGGCATCATAGATGCTCAGGAGAGACTGTCACGTCCCGCTTCCCAGAATGTGGAATACGGGAAGCGACGAAGGCCAGCCGTGCTACCTACGGTAAGGAAAAGTCCTTCCATAGTTACATAAGGCTGTCTAGATTAACCTGTCAAAAATAAAATCCAATACCAAAAGAAATAATACTGATCATCATGCTGCAATAAAACCACAAGAAATCCTAAAAATGGGTCCACTAGATAATTGATGCAATTAAAGATCCAAAACAAAAGATTCGGAATAAAATAAGATCCGAAAGAGATACAAAAGTCCTAATGTCCCATAAGGGCGCACATGCTAAAGGCTAAAAGTAAAGGAAAATAAACCTACGATTACTGATCTTCAACAAAGTCCTGGTAGCCGCTCTGATCCCGCTCAGCCTAAAAACCTGTCTCTAAACCTGAGATGGCAAATCTCAGGGATGTCAGAACACCCCAGCAAGTACTCAACGTATAAAGTGTGTGTAGCATAATAACAAGAATATATAAAAGTGAAGCCCGGTGCGCAAGAAAACATGTATATAAGTAATTAAATGCTCTAACACTATGAAACATGTATGTAAGGGACCGGGTCATAACCTAACTGGCCACTAAAAGGTAAACTATCATATCGTAAGCTTGAGTGTGTGCGTCAACCTCTGCAGGAGTATTCCTAACCCAAGAGTGGTGCCCCAGGGGCTAGGAAACACGGGCCCAACTGTGGAATGAACAAGAGACCGCTATAGCCCGGTACGAGCTGTAACATGTGACCGCTATAGCCCGGTACGAGCTGTAATCATGTGACCGCTATAGCCCGGTACGAGCTGTAATCATGTGACCGCTATAGCCCGGTACGAGCTGTAATCATGTGACCGCTATAGCCCGGTACGAGCTGTCGGCATGAGACTCCTGAGATCCTGTTGTACAACGCACACTCAAACCACCCCAACACCCACGTATTTATAACTACTATGGTAAAGATTAATATCACTAATTAAGAATGCTGAAAAGACAGGAACTTGTAGTATGGTAATTGTATGGAAATAAAACTGGTGAATAGTGGTGTCATGGCATGTAGTCCAGCATTCTAATTAATGATTTCATTTTAATATAAATAACAAGGATCATGAATAGGCATGTCAAATACAATAGTTATAAAATGATAGTGTCCATAAACAAGAATAGCATGTTAAGGTTTCTCAAGCATGCCGACAATGATAGTCTCAAGTAAAATGTTAAATATAGACGATAGAATATGATAATGTCAAAAATGTAAAACACTCAACATAAATATGCAAGCATCTGTATTTAACATCCGATTTTATTTATTGAAAAGAATAATAAATTAAAATATGGTTTTAAAGGGTTAATATAGTTAAATGAGAATGACAAATTACAGATGTGTAAAGCGGGTGGTGGTAATAGTATAATTACGAGATAATAGTACGATAAAATAAATGACAGATTGACTAGTTATCATGTAAGTGCTAATAATAAGTTTTATAATCATGTGATAATAGAAAATATTAATATAAATTATAGTATCAAAATAATTTATATGATTAGGGCACATAGAGTGCAGCGATATTATGCGTGATAATGTAGAAAGTTTAATTTATATATATAAAATATTAAGCCCAAAGCGTTTATTGATTAACAGTAATAATGGTATAATTTTGTGTTTTAAATTAGGATATAAGTGTTGGCATTCTGCATGCTAGTGTATACCAATATTGTTGCAACAGAAACATATAAACTTATAAAGGTTTTTATATATTAAACCACATTTACATGTTAAAAGTTATTTTATTACGTTTGCAATTTTACAGTTGTTCACTTGATGAAAGAATTAATAGGTATTCTAGATCCTAGGGTTTTCATCATATGTACAAGTATTATAAGATATATTAATAAAGCGGCAAAATATTACAATTTTATTTAAATATTGTAAGTTAATAATTTATTTAGAGAATTACCGATGTTGCATTGACTAAAAAAATAAAAGAGTAAGAGTACTTGCCTCGGAGACAGATAAACACGACGACACGAAGAACAACTCCAAGGTTTGATTGCTCGGCTAATTTTGAAGAAGAAGAAAATATTGTGATTGGAAAAAGAAAAGGTTGATTTATATGAGAAGGAGAGAGATGATAATAATTAGGTTGTTATTTATAGGGAAGAGAGAGATTGTTTAAAGATTGGAGAGATGATTATAATTGGAGAGAGAAATATTCTGATGAGATGAGATTTGGATTTGATTTTATAAAAGAGAGATATGATGGGTTGTTATACACTTCTATAAGATATTAGAAAAGTTGTATATATACATATTAGTTTGTATATAGTTAGAATAATAGAAAAGTATATGTATATATACATATTAGTATATAGTGAAAATATATGTAGATGTGTATATAGTTATGGGTTAATAAAAATAAATACAATTAGTTATATATATAAGATTTTATGATATCAAACAACTAAAATATATTTTCAGTTAAACTATCATAACAAAATATCTTCAATTATATATATGTATGTATATAGATTTGTAGAAAAAAATAATTAAAGAGAGTAGATTTGAGGAAGAGAATCTGCTGAGAGAGATTAGATGAGCGATTGTTAGGATCAGGATTAATAAAAGATTTAAAAATATATTTGGTTTGGTAAAATTATTTAGTTTGGAGAGAGAAAATATTTGTTTTAAAAAGAATCAAGTTATCAGGTGAGACATATATGGTGATTGGAGAGAGAAAATTGAGTTGTTAGTTTAGTAAAAATATATATATGGTTAAAAGATTTAACAGGGGCTCTCATGACTTTTCAAAATTAAATATTCTAACCAAATAAATATCGTAAGACAAAATATCTTATAAATAGAATTTAAAAAATGGGTAAAATCTTATGTATATGTATTGTTTAAAGAAATATCAAATAAAATATCTTTTGTTTAAATTATGATACTAAAATATAAATATGGTTATAAAATAGTGTTAGACAAATAAATATTTAAATACTAATAATATGCATATTTAACAAACTTGAAAAAACCATAATTATATGCATATATCTTAATTAAAAGTATTAAACTCCAAATTATAATAATAATAAAACAAAGCCCAATATATCCAAAAAGAAAAAGAAACGTACAATCGGATAAGGGTGTTACAGAGACGGAAGCTTTCGGAGATGAGCCAAGACATTATAGTCCACTGAGGAAAGACTTAAGTTTTCATTAGCCGGTTTTATGCCATCTTCCTCATTATCCACATGTTTTTCCTTTCCTTTTGGGGCGTTGCCCTGATTTGGCGACAGAGCCCTGCCGCTTCTGAGCTGGATTTGGTTGGCCTTTATGGCGAGCTCTTCGTCTTCTTCGGGAAAACAGAGCTCCTCCTCGGAGTCGTTGCCAAGATGGATGGCGTAGCAGGTCACCATAGGGATCATTTCATTGGAGTCTTCTTCTAACTTCTCCAGAATTTCAGCCGCTTCTATAGGGAGGAACTCCTTTAATTGAATCAGAGTTCTTTCCTTCTGTTCATAGTCTTCGAGAGAATCGATATATTTTTGAATGGTCGATCTTCCTGCAGACTCTTTTTCGCGCCGAGCTGCACTTTTCTTCTTCTTGAGCTTTTTGGATTTTGAGCCTGATGGAGCCGCATTGGCAGCTGGAATGGTAGGCTTCTTTTGCCCTTCCCATTCCGTCCTGGGCTCTTTCTGAAGTAGCTTTCACATCTTCTTCGTCTTATTAGATATGTGCTTACTCCAAGGGGCTGCGGCGTGTCGGATTCATTTTTCGAGGCAGCGGGTTCAGCTGTCTGCTCCCAGATGGTTTCAGCTTTCGTTTGTATAAAGTTGGTGGTTGCAACTTGATTGTTCACCAACACACTCTTGGACAGCTCGATCTCTCCAGTCTTGTACTGCTTTTCGACCCAGTCTTTGAATATATAACAATTCTCGATCGCATGGCTCACTACTCGGTGGTATGGGCAATACAGGGGATTGTCGGTCATTTTTGCTTCTTGAGGCCTTTTCGACTCAGGCAATTGTAGACTGTTGTTCAAGGCATCTTTAAATATCTTTAGGACCTTGTCCCTTCTGAAAGAGTAAACCTTGTTCTTTTTCTCCTCTAGGGAAGGCCCTTCTCCTCCCACCAATGGCTTTCGAGACCGGTTGGTTTTGGAATCGCCTGCCTTTCGCTTGTCTTCATTGTCGGACGCATTGAAGACATTGGTACTGCTGGAATTCCCGCTTCTACGGTTGTCGTCCCGCTTGCTTTTCCAAGTCTTGTCTCTCTGAGAGTCCGGGGTAGACTCTCGCTTCGAGCGTTCCAGCATTTGGACTTTCTTGGTTAGCTCCTGAAACGTCTTGAGGCCTGCTGTACATAAGAATAAGACCATCCAATTGCTGAGGTTCCCAATGAGAAGGCCGCCGGGCTGGTCCTGCTCCAGCGGCGGTTCGCACTTGACCGTGAGATTACGCCATCGGACGATAAAGTCGGTGTTGCTTTCATTCTTCCCTGGCTTGGTCCTCATAAGGTCAGCAATGGAGATTTTATCACTGACACTCATGAACCTTTGCCGAAACAGAGACTCCATTTGGGCAAAGGTAATGACGGACCCGTCTGGTATACTCGCGTACCAGTCGAAAGCGACACCGGTCAGGCTGTTGACAAGCTGACGAAGAAGGAGCACATCATTGCCCCCTGTATTTCTGCACGATGCTTTAAAGTGGGTGACGTGCTGATTTGCATTTCCCGTCCCGTCAAATCTTCCGAACTTAGGGATAACGTAGCCGCTCGAGAACACGATCAGATCGTACTGTGCGGGATATGGCCGCCCACTACTGCCAATTTCTTTCCGAGCTTCAGTTTCGGCCACCAATGTTTTAACCTTGCTGGTGACCAAATCCATTATCCGATCTTGTGTTAGCGGGATAGTGCTATCTGGGGCCAAGGCGTCCCCAGAAATGGAATGTGTCCGGCTTTCGTGCGGCTCGACCAATCTTGGACCCAAAGGGATAGGCATCGGCTGCTTCAGATTGTCATCACCCGGCTCATGAGTAGAGACTTGTGCTTAATTGGGAGGCGCTCGAGCAATTTGAGTCGTAAGCTGCATCACAATGCTCGTTAGGTCGTCAATTTTCGAATAGAGCTTGACCATTTCTTTATCTTTGCTCCTGAGCTGTTTTCGAAGCTCTTGCTCCGCGGTCCTGGGGCGGAAAGTCAGCTCTTCTTCGCTGTCCGAGCTTGACTCTACATGGACTGAGGAGCCTTTCTGCCTATCATCCTCATTGAGAGGGTTTTCATCATCCAGCCGAGGCGGCTGTTCTTGGGAAGCGGCAACCACATTCAAGCCAGATTAGGCTTGGGATGTGGTGGCCCCATCCTTGCTTTTGCTGCGAAGGTTGTCGCTGGGGCGCCCGCCCGCCATATATACCGTATGGATAACATATCCAGCTGTCTTTTTATTATCGGCGGCTGATTTCATGGATCGCTGTCTTGACCCTCCTGTTTCGGTTACGGGCAATCGACTGAAGGCGGCTGGCTTGGCCGGATTCTTGAATGGTGCCGACGCTTCCTTTTTGGTTTTGCCCCGCTGTTTTCGTGCTGCACAGAGCGCCTGATAGACTCTTGAAGAGACAGTGTCATACTTTTTCGGTTGGAGCCGGGACACGTCTTTTTGTAGCAACGTTCGGACCGCTGTCTTCTTGATTTTGGCAGTCATGGCATTTTTCTGAACCCACCTCAGAGGTTCGAAGGAATTGCTGATTTTTATGGCCGACTCAGCCGTCGTCGCGGAGTAACCCTGCTCTTGGAACCTCACAAGATTCTACATGGCCGAAGTCCTGGCCCTCTTGTTGGCTCGATACCTGATCCGCTTCTGCCTCAACTTTTCTGTTTTAAGCACTTTGCAGACTTCGACTCTTCGGGAAGACGCCGTAGACCGATTGGCAGAGATGCCAGAGAAGATGCACATTTGCTTGATCGTCCAGGGCACCATCTGAACTTGCTGGAGTTGCTTTGTGGCTCCATTGGTATTGACGGCCTTGCCCCCAGTTGGAACAGTGGAGAGCCGTTCGAATACAGATTTGTATATGGGGTGGGATGGTTTGGCGATCACAACGTTCGGCCTCCTGTCCCTTGAGGTCGGTTTGGCCGCTTGGTTTGCCTTGACCTCCGCCAGATAAGCGCTTCTAGCAGGGTAGATGATGACGTAACCAAATTGGTGGGGTGGCTCCTCCCATTGCCGGCTGAAACTGGCAGGGAGAACCATGCGGGCATTGATCTTGACCACGTACGAGATCAGGATCGCGTCGGAAGCTGAATTTATCTTTAGAAGACACCGTCGTTGAAAGTTGATTGCTACACGAAAAGAAAACTACTTCAGTACAAACATCGGTATATATGTTAAATGAGTTCGCATGAACGCTTAACCCGAGCTATGGGAGGAGAGAAAGGTCCCACCGGGCGTGCCAGAATCTGTAGGGTGTTTTTCGTCACCCCATTGAGATGGGAATGCGCGCGCTCATCAGGCGCATTACAGATTCCCCATGCCTAGGATAGGCTGGGTTTATTGATTATGGGGATCCGAATCTCCAGCAGCCGCGGACTAAACTGCCGTTAATTACCCTTCGTCTTTGGAGCGAGAGAACCTCCGATTGACGGGTCAAACAGGTCATGCGAACACAATATGCAGTGTTGTGTTTTAAAGGGAGTTTTGGATATATCGGGGGCCCCGCAGAGTTTTTACGGGGTCTCGCTACCCGGATAGCAGGCTGGGGGTCAAGGCGGCTAGCAGCCCTCTTACGGGGTGCAGGGCAACGTCCCGTTAGAAATTTTTTCTAACGGGGAAGGTATTTTAGTGTGGAGTGTATATATATATATATACGTATATATATATAAAAAGAGGGAAAGGGCATCCAAAAGACGCGTGGGAGAAGGCGCCAGCTCCTCATGTGCCTGGCACGCGGGCGCTGGGGACAAGGCGCCAGCGGAAAATAGGGGGGCTCAGCCCCCATACTGGGAGTTGTACTCCTATTGACTTTTGGAGTTAAACTCCTTAAAAAAGATGTATTATTATTGTTTGTTTATTTTTATGGAGTTAAACTCCTTAAAATTTTGATTTGTGGAGTTAAACTCCAGGGAATCTTTGTGAATGCTCAAGGGGATCCCTTTCTTCTCGCTTGAGCCTTGGATCTTTTCCAATATGGGATCTTTGGAGATGAGTCTCCTTCCTCCTCTTTTGTTGGCCGGATCTTGGAGAACAAGAGGGATGGGATTTTAAAAATCTCTCCTTTTTAAGATCTGATGGAAGACCCAAGCTCCTTTTTGTGGGTTTTGTGGTGGAAAACTATTTATTTTTGGGAGAGGAAGAGTTAAACTCTTAATTTAATTCAAAAAAAAAAGAAGGTTTAGAACCTTGAGGAAGGATAAGGAGGCACAAAAACCCTAGAGTTTTAGAGAATGAAATAGTTGTCATAGATATTTTCATTATGTTTGCCTTTATAGGCTACAAACTTTACATATAGCCCCTTGGGCTTTACAAAATGCCATTTTGCCCATCCCATGCCTCATGTGCTCATTTCTTTTGCACATGAGCCATGGGTTTTTACAAAAAATTGGCTTTATGCCCATTTTTCTTACATTTATTCATAAAATAAAATAAAAGAAATACACCAAAATTATTTATTACAAAATTTTTATTTTGGCATGGGGGAGGCCGACCGCTTCGGACGCGACCCGGGCATTGGCCCACTTGACCTGGGCTTGGGCCTACTTGGCTTGGGGTTGACTTCGATTTTGACTTGGTCAACCGGGGTGTAAATTTTTACCCCAACAAAGTTCCTTTGAGTACGATGGATTATCCAATAACTGTGGATTTTCGTAGTGATACGGGGTGTTCTGGAGAAATTCAAAGGTGAAATAGGAGTGACGATGAAATACGCGGTTTGGTCGTGAATGATAGCAGTCGCATTTTACTTTGCTCTCTTTCTAATCTCTTTATTTGTCTTTACTTATTTCCTTCTGTACACCACACTTAAGCTAATCGGTTTTCTTCCTTCCCTACCTTTCGGCACCCGTCTATGGTTTGGAAGAAAACTGTCCAATAAGCGCAATAGGTGTACCCTCTCCTAATCTTAAGAGCCCTCACAACCTGAGAGAAGGTAAAAGGAAAAGACAACTGAATAGTCCTATTCAATTTCTCCAGAACCGGAAACCATCCACGAATCTGAAACAAGTTTCTTCGAGTTCGTATGTAACTATACGATGGTCATATCCAGTAAATGGGATCTTCGTAGTAATACGGAATGTTCCGGAGAAATTCAAAGGTGAAAAAGGAGTGGCAATGAAGTATGTAACTCTGAAAATCCAAAAGCCAGTGTTTTAAGAAGGTTCGGTTAAATTGGTTTATGAGTTCTAGTCTAGGGTCGGGACATGGTTGTTGCTAAAGAGAGAGAGAGAAAAGAAACACTCAGCGTGCACTCTAATCTAGATCAAAATGGTTAATCACTTTATCTAATCAGGATGTCTCCCACTGTATCCTCAAATTCTCCTCCAAACCCAAAAGAAGAATTAGTCGGGATCATCTAAAATCACCCGAGGAGTAAACCAACTCATTAGTGGGAATTGGGATCCAACTATCATCGCATGATAACCTGATGGAATCCACTCAAGTTATCACACTCCAGAAGGTATGTGCATGCCTGACAAGTTTCCTGTATGTTTGAAACTCCCGATATGATTTTTACCCCATGCTCTTATGGCCTTGACGATAGCTAACAAATCATAAGTCACATATCAAGTTCTACCCGCTATTGTCCAGGTTAATTTGAACCCATCTGTACTCGCCCTTGACGAAGGCCAACAAGGCTGTACGATTGTCCCAAACCAACGCATGTATCTATGCAACAAAAAAGTAACAAACAGCTACCATACACTATGCCTTGACGAAGGCCAACAAACATGGCATGAATACTAGGTGCTACCCGTCTGAAATGACGGAGGGCTACAAATGGTTTTTGGCGAAAAGCCTTTAACGTAATGAACTTGATATCGTTGAAGAAACCAGATAGCTTTTTACAAATTTATAGTGGCGAAAACCTTTGCTAAAGAGGTCACTCCCGGTGAAAGGATCTCGGCAATTTTCTCGTCGAATGAGGTGCAGGGTATTCCCACTGAATACCACGATGCAAAACAAAAAGTAATCGACTATAGTGAAGTTATTACCTTGACGCAAACTTCTGCCCAAGGGGTCATTTCCGATGAAGGGATCTCGGCCCTTACCTCGTCGAATGAGGTGCTGGATATTCATAACCGAATACCGCTGTGCAAAACAAAAGAAAACGTCCTTATAATAATAGCTTTTAAAATTGTTCCAACAACATCGAATATGTCTATTTTCCTTGCATTGATCTGAATCAACGCAGTCCCATCAATTAATCATACCAGAAAAGAACGAAAATATGATGTACATATATGCCATCCGCATTCGCCACTAGGTCCTGTCATCACCCGTTAGGTTACTTAACTAACGACAGAGCGGGGACTGGACTAACGCGGGTGAAAAACACATACAACATCTACTAGTATATATATAGCAATATATAATAATCGCTCCAGGTATGATAAATGCAACATCACAGAACAATACAGATAATCTGGGAGCCCCAGGTTTCCTTTGAGCCGCAACTGAAACCCGACGTTCCCCTGGTCGTGTGGACAGCCCGTGCAATGAAAACCTAGATCCCTACGAGTGCGGCAAGTTACCCGCCAAAACCAGACGCGAGGCAGCCCCCTTCATCAAAGTGAATGGGCCACCCGGCACTTTACGGAATCTGGTAACTTGAGCACTCCTCCTTGGATCAACCTGTACTCCCTACGAGTGCGGCGAATAGCCCGCCAATTCTAGAGTGAGGGCCCTCCGTCTCAACGCCATGAGATGCGGGCCCGTTGCCCTCTAGATTCCGGCTATCTGTGCACTCCACCGCGGGGTAATTCTAGTACAGAAAAGAAAATATGTACAATGGTGACATCGACTTCAACCCAGTCGTGCCCCAAACAAATAATATACAAATAGGCAGTGACAGCAGTCCACATGTCGGACGCTCGCTCCGCGATATCAAATGTACAAATAAAACTAAACTGTACTATCATTGCACCGAAGCTATCCACCACGACGATCCAGCCAACATCACAGCACAACACAGAACATCAACGTGAATGTCACGTTCACAAACCCGTCTAAAAGAACTATAGCAATTAGACAAGTTCTACCGCTCTAATGACATTCACGGTGGCAGATAGTAATGTAACTGTAAACTTTAAACAGTGTTAGAAATATCGACTTCGAAATAACCCCGAATAGCCCCAAACAACTAGATTAAACCATATCCAAACTGGGCTAAATAAGCAATACCACTGAACCAATATTCCAGAGACCAGACCACACACAGAATACGAAGTCCTAATTCCCCAATAAGGCCGGCCAGCTCGGAATTTTGGACAATGTGGCCGGTTCTATAGTTGAATTAGGTGCTCGTGTTTGGTGTGTGCTCTAGTAGTCGCCTATGTAGTCTTCTGCAGTTGCTAAAAAATTTTTAGAAGACCATTTTAGAATTCGACAGAGAATGGAATACATCGGGTATTGTGTCGAAGTTGTTTCGGTTTCGATACTTTAACATCGTCTAAACAACTAGTATGCGGTTAATGGGTTGGCTCTGATACCATGTTGGGCTACGCCAGCGTCCCAGCCATCAATCCGTGCCCAAAATGCGGAACAAAAACTTTTAAAACCCGGCGCTAACGAAACCCTAATCGACGGATCGTACCATTAACCCTATACTAGTTCTACAAAAGGAGTTTAGAGAGGTTATACCGATCAATCTGTTTCCTTCGGTCTTCAACCTCTGACCCAACCTCCTCGTGGCTTCCCCGATCAAGTTTGATCTCCGGTCTCCCTTCGTCGAAGAAGATTCACGTCGAGCGTTCTTAATACGGGCTCCCGTCTCTAAACCGAAGCAACTCGAGCATCCAGTTTGCTAGCCTAGATACCCAAGATGAAATAGATAGTGTGTGTGAATACTTTTTCTCAAAACACCCATGGATTCTCAACTCATGAGAGGGGGGTGGAGGTTGAAGAAGAAGCCATGGAGTGAAGAGTGTGAGCTCAAGAAAGACCAAGTGAAGAAAAATGAGTGAAGTGTGATCTCTTATGAGTGAGCAACTAAAGAAAATCCCCACACAAAAAATGATCTGCCTCCTCACAATATATCACACAACTAAATATCCCAGCCTTGACAAAATGAATCAACACATGACCCAAGACCATGAGTCACCAAGTGCATGTGCCATGAATCAATGCTCAAGGCCAAAACTCACTCACACTTTTCATCACAATAAACATTTAAACTAAATGTTTAATCCACAAAAGAAATGACAATTCTAAAGTAATCTTGTAACGAATTACAAGAATACCCCTCATCCGTATATACATACCCGCATCCATATTCCGACTGAGTACGAATACAACGAGACGAAAGTAATCCAACAATATAATACTAGGATCCGGCTTAAACCAAAGCCCACTAGTATTATCTGTCCGAATCATGACACGTGCACAAGTGCACGTATATGTTCGAACCCTGCCATAAAACCATACGGCCTCTACAACGTTTCGTCCGAACCAGGAAAACCCTCTGTGTGGGACTCTAAAGACTCGTCAATACACTGGCAGTGGGTTTAACCACAAGCACGTCAGTGGCACTAGCTGTACGTAACGGCTACCCAGGTATTGAGCGAAAGGGAGGCCGACGAGTAAACTCATCCTGAAACCTTACTGAGCATGACAGTGACAATATCCGTACAGTCCGGTCCGTTCGCCTATGATCATCGCATATCGAATCTAGGGCGTGGATAAAGTCAGACCCCTAATAACTTGACATTCAGTGTCAGTATGAAACCCATCACCGCCTGAGAAACTACCGATCCTAGATTAGTAATTCCCGACTACCTTGGCCAAGGATTTCTGATGATGCCCACCCGTGCACACCGCGACATCAACCCCCAATACCGGGAGAGACGAATCCCCCTACGATCCGCTCACTGCCTCTATGTGGTTCGGGACTGTCCCCAACTAAAACCTGTTTGCACGACTCCTTTGAGCCGTGGTAGGGTAGTAATCAAAGCACAGTGGGAACTCACACGAGACAAATGACGATCTCAGGTCGATAGACTAACTTGTATACATGTTACCAGGGAACTGCTATCTGACAATAGGTATAATACCTACTAGCATGTTCCCAGCGAGTCCGTCCGGTGTACTCATAATCCAATGAGCACCTGTATACATCTTAGGTGAAAAAACTAATACCAATGGCTTGTGAGACCGGCCACCGCCTCTCGTCGGGGTCTCGATTAGTGTACACTAGTCTACTCTGGAGTATCGATGCCCAGTCTCGAAACTGTCTCGACTAGGGACACTTTAAGGATGTGCTTATAGACCACCCAGCTCCCACGTATATGATCGTCATCATACTGCTGGTAGTTACGCTAGAATCCTATGGGCTCTATTAACATGTAATAGTGATCAGTAAAGCCACCTAAAGTAAGTACATGATGATAAAGGCAAACCAGATAGCATACTATCATCTCGAATAAGACTGTACTACCGGTATAGGTCCTCCCTCAATCATTACAATCACGTGCCTGCGATCTAATAATTGACTTGAGGGCACTATAGCCAACAGTTACCGTGTTCGTTGGAGAAAATCTTATATCGTGGAGGAGCAAGAAGTAGCATGTGGTAGCTTGATTTAGTGTAGAATCAGAGTATCGAGCCATGGTTGTTACCTCCTGTAAGTTGCTATGGATTAGTTATTTATTGCTCTGACTTGGTCTTCATATGCGCTTGTACTGTGATAATAAGGCAACCATCTATATTGCATTCAATCCAATCTTCCATGAGAGGATAAAATACATTGAGATGGATTGTTATTTTGTTCGAGAGAAGATAATCCAAGGTGTCATTTATACATATTATATCTCCTTGACAAATCAGTTAGCAAGTTTATTCACTAAGCCACTTGGGAGTACGAGGGTGAATTTTGTTTGTAACAAGTTGGGCATGTTTGATATTTATGCTCCAACTTGAGAGAGTGTTAGAATACATGCTTTATATGTATATGTATTATTGTAATTCTGCACGTTTGGCTTAGTATATAAAGAGGGAGGGGCTCTTAAGACCTCTACCTTATTTTATTCACCCTAAATTGTTTTAGCTTCAATTAAAAATGGTTACTATTTTGTTTGCTTTTACTATAGTAATTTTATTGTTGTGTGTTTTATTTTTAAGTTATATATATGTATTTATTTGTGCTTAAGAAAACTTATAGTTATAATAAAAAATATAGTTTTGAATTATTTTTCATATATATATATATATATATATATATATATATATATGGGTAAGGCTAATTTACTCATAGGGCATAACCAGTTTAGTTATGCTATATGTATAATTACTCCACTTGCCCTTCATTCATGCATAAAGTAAGGGTAGTTTTTATCATTTACAAGGAGGGAGAAAGTGGAGAATCTTGTATAAATCCTATAAGATTTTCTTTCTCCTTGTATTAATCAATTGCCTCATTATTTCCAAAATCTTTTACCTTCTATATTTTCTTGAAAATGACAAAAACCACCCTTCCTTATGCATAAATGAGGGGCAAATGAAATGATTATCCACATGACATAACTAAGCTAGTTATGTTCTGAGAGTAAATTTGCCTTACCCTATATATATACATCTCTATATATAATGCAAATACCCTTGGTTAGAGGTCCATCCTTTTTCCTTTTTCTAGAAAAATAGAAAAGAAGAGAAATTCTCACATCTCAAGCCATCCATATCATCTCTCACCTCTCAAGCCCACCACGTCATCTCTCTCCTAAAATACAATTAATTGTTTATCTAGAACCTTCCATATCATCTCTTCCAATATATATTTATATCTTTATATATAATGCAAACATCTTTCTATATATAATGCAAATACCCTTTGCATAGAGGTCAACCCTTCTCCTTTTTCTCTAGAAAAAAGAATAAAGGAGAAAAATCCTACATTTTCAAGCCTCCACATCTTCAAAAAGACCTCCACATAATCTAGAAATATCCACATCTCTCTCTCTTTTCTCCCAAATTTTTTAATTTTTTTTAATTATCATCAAAGAAACCTCCATATCTCTCTCTTCTGCCAAAAAAACAATTTTTTAATTAACACGTGCAACGCACATGCACAAAATCTAGTCTCTATATATAATGTAATACCCTTGATTAGAGATCCGCCCTTTTTTTTTGTAGAAAAATAGAAAAAATGAGAAAAATCCTCACCTCTCAAGCCATCCACATCATCTATCTCACCTCTCAAATCTTTCACATCTTCTCTCTCTCCTAAAAAACAATTAATTGTTTATCTAGAGCCTTCCGTATAATCTCTTCCAATATATATATATATACATACATATTTATATCTTCTATATATAATGCAAACATCTTTCTATATATAATGTAAATACCCTTTGCATAGAGGTCCACCCTTCTCCTTTTTTTCTAGAAAAAAAAGAATAAAAGAGAAAATCCTACATTTTCAAGTCTCCACATCTTCAAAAAGACCTCCATATAATCTAGAAATATCCACATTTCTCTTTTCTCCCCCCAAAAATTTAACTTTTTCATTATTATCAAAGAAACCTCCACATCTCTCTTCTGCCAAAAAATCAATTTTTTAATTAACACGTGCAACGCACGTGCACAAAATCTAGCGTGTGTATATATATAGTACGGATCCTGTCACGACCCGAAATAGCCCGTGACTGGCCTTTGAATCATATGAAGTCTATAGGACCCCATCTAATCCAAGTAAGCCAAAAGCCCAGAAATCTAAAACCATTTAAAATAATAACTGAAGGAAAATAGTTTTAAGAAGTGGAGAAAACGTGTTTTTAAAAAAAACAAGGTTTTTAAATAAGTAAGCCGAATATGCATTTTTAAAATGTCTCGTCTTTTCTGAAAATTTCGGCAGAGCTTCCTTTGTAAATACTGGCCCCGAACGGGGTACAACAAGAATAATATATATGCAATAATAAAAGGCATCCCCAAGCGGGAGCTAGCTCTTCGTCAATCGACGGTTACAACCACGCAAGCAGTATAATATACAACGCCGAGAGCGAGGATCAAAACTCAAAAGAAACTCAAAATCAATATGAAAACCATAATACTACAACGCGCGACTCTAAGGTCGAAATAATACATAACTGGTTTTCTAAGTCTGAAACAATATACAAGTTTTGGTTGATGGAATTACTAGATACAACTGAATAAAATAATACAAAGGTGGTCACGATACTAGTAAACCCACCTATCAATGCAATCATCCAGAAAGGAAGTAGTGTGGCAGAAGAGCCGCAATGAAACCTGTACGGCAAAACCTGCAAGAAACTGTGGCACAACGGGGGTGAGTTGCCAACTCGTGAATAGAAAACATCGCAGAGAAGAAATCGTATGCATGACATAATCCTAGATCAATACGATCGGATATATATAAACCTCAAATGAATAAATCTGAAGCAGGATAAGGTGGCAATGTAACATCTATACAAGAGTGTAGTGTCAAGTGCTCGTGCCAGTGCCTCAGGTAATAACATATCATAAATATGAGGTATGATCAATGTAATCAATGTCAACTATATCAGGAAGTCTATGAGTATGTGGATATCATCCAACTATGTGATCAATATCATCAATGTCTATATATGTATATGGAAATCGTCCACGTGTCACCCAATGACAATAAGCATCATGCATGTAAATATCATAAACATATGCATGGAAGTATGAGGATGTAAATCAACATGTGTCGCTCGCGACATATCAAATCATGGAACCTGAGTGTCAAGCATTGACACTCGAAAACATCATGAAACCTGTGCCTAGCATCGGTACGTAAATCCTTATATATCGGGCTCCGTCAGTCTGGATCGGCCCATATCATCTCTCAACTCCGGTCGGTATCTTCCGGATATCCGCCGAGCTCAAATACAATCACCGGTAGGTAGTGGTCCCTCTGCCAGGCTCACCGTCTAGCTACACAGCAGATCCGTTCTCGCGCCGGGGTACCATACCGGGTCCACCATGTACCCGAATCGGCCTCATCCAGCTCCTCGATTCGGGTTCACATGTCGCACGTCTCAGAACCGAGAAAACACATGGTGGACGCACTGAAATATCATATCAAGGGTAACCGGGTTTTTAAAACAATTATATAGTCTCTTTTGAAGTATCCACGGTTCCCAAATCCAGAAATATCATGGAAACAACATATCTCAATGCGTATAATCAAAGGCATGATGTATGCGACATATAAAAGAAATGTAAGTATATCAGTATATCATGCAATATGAAATAGTAATATGCACATATTGAGGGAAAACCGCTCTTTTAAAATGAATCAGTTTTAAAGAGTATCTTGCGGTTCCCAAATCTCTAATCAAGCCAGAACCATCTACGTATGTGCAAATACATATGTATGCAAGTAATGGGTGTACGCAAATATGTCATGCAAGGGGTCATATCCTGAATGCAACAGTCCTACAATGTAGTGACATGGCAATTATCGATGATGAAGTGTGTGAGCCGGCAAGCAAGTGTACGTGGAACATATGCATCATCGATAATGGTGCTGGTGTCCTAACAGCATGATTCTAATATAACAATAACCATTTGCACATGCAATGCGATGCGAATAACAAGAATATGCAGGAATCGACTAATAAACGCAACAGTGACGCATCGGCATCAATATAAAAAAAAGTCCTACAGTTTGCTTTTTGAAATAAGACAAATCGGGATTTTTAGTAAAATAAGGGCTACGGTGTTTTTCAGAAAAGATGCGTCTTTTGAAAATATCCGTAGTATCCCTGTGCCTATTCTTGAAATACTTCCGATTCGTTAGTTTTGAAATAGGTATGACATCAGCCTAGCCTAACCTTTACTAGCAACTACAGATCTAGCTAACAAGTCAAATAGGAGGGGTATGGAAACCACCTAAATCTGAGTCAATATATATATATATATATATATATATATATATATATATATATATAAGTATAATAGTCGGTGATACCGCCTTAAAGGTTCCGTGTACGATACAATATCATATGACATCCTTGAGTCATGAGTGCGGATCTATCATCAATATGAAGCTCGTACGGTAAATCATCGTACGGCATCCCAAAAGCTGGGTACGGGTCAATATCACATTCCTCTCATCAATTATCAGGTATCCTTATCATCA
Source organism: Agapanthus africanus (assembly GCA_030015575.1). Classification (NCBI taxonomy): domain Eukaryota; kingdom Viridiplantae; phylum Streptophyta; class Magnoliopsida; order Asparagales; family Amaryllidaceae; genus Agapanthus; species Agapanthus africanus. Next base: position 166,346,350 of record CM057349.1, read on the forward strand.
TATCTCATGATCTGGGGTACCGATCTAAGTTTAGTACAAATCGATACCATCTAGGTAATTACGAATGCGTGTGTGAAACACATGTCCAAAGGCCCGCTAAAATCACATGTCGTATCCCAAATACGAACCACATCATATCACCGATCTCACGACATTGTGCCCAATCTCATCGACCCATCTCCAAATATCATCCACTATTCTCATCATCCAGGTATAACCATAACAAATAAGCATGTGTGTGCGTGTGGGTGTAACCTATTCTAGGGTTCGCAATTAAGAAACTATACTAGTTTACTTCTACACCCCAATCTATCCATAGTACACCTAATCACATCCTGAATATCCATGTCACACATAACGCTATCATGTATATAAATATAGTATATATCTAGTATACTAAGTATCGAACTGCGGGGATGCTATACGCCATCCACCCGACTTCCCCCGTAAATATAATCTACTCACCTTGCTTCTTATGTGCCGATGCCAATGTCGCCACCTTCATTTTCGACGTCTCGACATCATGTGGGGTACCTACATAGATAACACAATCGCAAATGCGTATTAAAATCACATCGGAAAACCAAAAACGGCACACGCTACGCTCATAGGTAAAACCTATAGTCTCGCATGCAAACACGATCAATAACCCTTGCCGTTGACGTTCAAACGCCACCTGACAGAAACGAATTATAAAATACCAAAATCCATGTTAAAACAAGTCGTAAAACAATGCGCCAATACAAGAAAAAGATCTCAGATTCTACCCTAAGTCAAATTAGCCAATTTTGCAGATGCCAAGGGTCAAATTTACTGGAGATAAGGCCCTGAAACAAAAACGAAGCATTTTCAACCTGCTCTGGCCGCAAATTGCGGCCAGAAAGAATTAATTTGCGGCCTGAAAGAGGGGCTAGGGGCTAGGGTTTTGGGTGATGCCTCCTAGGTGCCGCATGTATTACTGTCCATGCAAAATATTTTCAGGTGACCCGGATGATAGCAGATTTCATAATACACTCACAGAATCCAAACTTCTTCCGATATCAGGTTTCTAATTCCGTATTCCGGGTCCTAGTCTCTGGTTTGGGTCTCCAATCAATCACCACAGGGGTTGTATAGCCTCTAATAACTCTAATTTCACCTTTGATTTCAACTATAACCCTAATCCTCAACTTAAGTTTTCAAACTCCCCAAAACCACACAATATCGGTTACAATTTTAACATGGATGCTAAAGGCAAGGAAATTCTATACTAGTGATGGAATAATTACCTCATGTTGCACTCAAGAATCCCCTAGGGCACCAAAATCAAATCTTTCTTGGCCCAAACTGTTGCTAATGAGCTTGTGCACAAAGTTTGTGAAGAGGAGATAAGGTTTCGGTGTTGTTTTGAGGTTGTATGTGATGGTGGAGAGAAGATGAAAGGGGAGGGATTGCTGCTGGAGAAGGGGGGCTGCTGCTGAGCAAAGAGGGAAGTGAGGGGGAGAGAGAGAACCAAGGTCAAACACCATGCCTCCTAACTACGCCACATACCTCTTGACTTTTTTTCTTTATTGTTTTTCTTTTCTTTTCCTTTTCCTTTTCTACCCTTCTCTTTAATTTACAACATGCAAGAATCATGAGGAATGCCATGATAAAAATGTAACATGTGAAAAAAAGACGTGCATGTTTTGCACAAAAGACGCCTAAAACACGATTAGCGATTTTTAATCGCGATTAGCACTAAATTAGTGTCAAATTAATCACAAAAACTTAAAATTTGCATAATTCACATAAAACACGCTCTTTTAGTAATTTCTATAATTTTCCAAATTTTTTCCCAATTTATCGGTATTTAATTATACCGAAATATTAAAATATTCATTAAAAATAATATTAAATTATAAAAATTCCCAAAAATAATATTTTATTTTTTTGAAATGTTACAATCTTCCCCTCTTAAAGAAATTCGGTCCCCGAATTTAAATTTAAATCCCTCAAATACCAAAACATTTCAGTAAAAGTCCAAATCGTCGGGGCTCCGTAATCATCAATATATAAAATGCATTATAGCGCAATGCATGCGCTAGAACAATGAGCAGATCACTCAGAAACAAAACTCCGTCAAGCATCCCGCAATCATCGGAGTTATGGTACAGACACACTGTCAAATCCAAAACAAAACCAATATGATATAAATCAGAACTATACGTGTAAACATCAAATCTATACATGTAAATAGCTGAAGTAAATGCATGCCAAATCTTTTTAAGTCGCTGTGCGATGCGCATAACACTCCACAGTGGCGGACGTCTATTATAATAAAATAACCATATACGTATATATCCTTTGTTTAATATGTACGTTCCGCCGTTTTGAAAACAATTTAGAAGGGTTTCCTTGTTTAAATGTTTCGTGTCATATCAGACACGTAGGTAAATACTGAGTCTATTGCTCGCTTTTTGGAAATCCTCTCGATAACTATCAATGCATGCAAATTCTGTCCATGTGCCGTTCTCTGACTAGTCCTGCTCAGCACGAAAACAAATAGCAAATATCATGAAAATGTATTGCTCTATAAGAATTCACTCCTAAAATGTATATAAGAATACCATGTGCGTTTGGTGTGCACGAAAATCAAAATCCATATATGTGCTATGCATGTGCACAGAAACATCATCTAGGTGCAACGGGTGTGCACGAAACATCTGCCAAGGGCAACGGGCATGCCTGACAGCAAAATCAGGTGCATCTGACATGCACAAGGAATCCCGATTTAGTGCATCTAGTGTGCACCAAAATCGTATCTCAAAATATGCGCTCAACACGCGCGAAAATCCAAATCAAATGCACGGAGTGTAAAAAATCAACATCAATATCAAAATCAAAATCGACGGTATACTGTACGGCTCAATCCAAATCAGGTATACCGCGGTGTATAAGTTCACAACCATGTGCATCAGCGTGCACAAATCAAATCAAAACACTAAAAGTGCATGAAAACTATGCTGGAAGCGTAAATCAAATCACCGGTATAAAATAGGCATGAAATCACAATCAATACCTCAAGCGTAATAACTATGCGCAAAATATAATACTTAGTAGGTGCAACCATGGTGCACGAAAACAATATCATGAAGCTCAACTATCAAGACTAAATCATGCGAATAGATCGCCCAAAATACCGAAATCCAAGGTGACGGATACGTGATAATCGAATCATAAAATCACAAATCATAAATACCGTCGTCGGTATACCCTCATTCAAAGTCAAGAAGGCGTTGGTGCATCCAATGCTAGCAGCGCAAGATATCTACTTGCCTCCTGTTCATGGTTTGGCGTCCTCTGTCTCTGGGTCCTTATCTCCTCTGTGGATTTACCAATCTCGCAATTCAATCGGCTCATCGGCCCTGTCAGGTGTGCTAACGGGGACGATTCCGTTCTGGTACTTCTCTGATCATCTGCGTCCTCAGCACAGTATTTCCTCGGAAACTGGTCGCATCCCAACGCCTCTGCATGCGTATCATATCTCTGATGTCAGCGGAGTGGAGCGTCATCTCGTCGAAATCTCGTGCGAACTCTTTACTCCACTTTGTTCCAATGTCGACTGATTCGGACTCGTCTTCTCGTGGCTGCATGGGCTGCGTTCCAACGGCTATACTCGTATCCGGAGTCTTCCAAGTAATGTGTCCCATCACATGATATCCGAAAGATGTCGAACCTTTTGATCGATTCGTCAAAACCTCATAATTCCCCAAGAGCTCAATATCTTGGGCACAGTTTAATAGTATCGAGTACATATCACAGCGTCGGCGGTCCAGCCGTAGAAGGGCAAACCCAAGCCTCACTAATTGCGCCGCGGAACTGCCGCAAACCCTAAGATTCAAAGGCTTTCACACGGTCATTATGTCGAGTTAGGGTTTTATTCTTCTAGAGGGTCCATAGAACCGCTTACATGTTTTTCCGAATACTTTAAACTTGGAATATGGGTTTCTGACATTCGATCGCCTCCATTGCCTACCTACGAACCTGCGTGAAGTCGTATCTAGCTGAAATCAATCAATCTGATGACCTCACATCGGGGTAAGTGAACGAACCACATGTCCTAGTCGTTCATCCACGGGTGACTAGCGACCTTCCATCATATCTCTAAGTATATACTCATGCTGCAGTAGCTTCAATCATCTGGGCGATATCTCGTCATTTGCAGCAGCAACTGGCTCATTCGTCTGTACGCTGAACAGTGCTTCAATCATCATGAATAAGCGATATATCAATGGTCATCACATCCTGGCTGGCCTCTAGCAGTAGCCTGATCCTCTGGTGCCGATCAGCACATCCGGGAAATCTCGTAAAAGTGATATGTCAAACGCTCATGGCGCGAAAACACAATAAAACGACGCCTCTCTATGCAATCGTACGTCTCTGGAATCACGCCCTGGTCAGTCCTCGTCCGTGACGAGCTCAAGCTGACGCAACTCTATCCGTAGCTCTCTCTGCCCGTGTAATCGTAGCAGCAAAATCATAACCAACATCGATGAGGATAGATCATAGGAATGAATATAATACTGTGCAAGGAAATGTACATCCTAAGGTTTCTTAAGCGGAGTAGCGTATCGTAAATATGCCGCGGAACATACATACGGTACGTCACTCTACTCAAGCTACTTATTCCATCAACCAAGGGTCATCCTACGCGACGAAACTTCGGGTATAATACCCCCTCGACTAAGTCTAAGTTCCGTAAGGTCAAGCCTAAGTTCCGTATATATATAAACGCTCTAGGCTCCACATAGTCAAACTTAGACTCGAACCAAGGTTAACCTAGCGCTCTGATACCAACTTTGTCACGACCCCAAATAGCCCGTGACTGGCCCTTGAATCATATGAAGTCTATACGACCACATCTAATCCAAGTAAGCCAAAAGCCCAGAAACCTAAAACTATTTAAAATAATAACTGAAGGAAAATAGTTTTAAGAAGTGAAGAAAACATGTTTTTAAAAAAAACAAGGTTTTTAAATAAGCCGAATATGCATTTTTAAAATGTCTCGTCTTTTCTGAAAATTTCGGCAGAGCTTCCTTTGTAAATACCGGCCCCGAACGGGGTACAACAAGAATAATATATATGCATTGATAAAAGGCATTCCCAAGCGGGAGCTAGCTCTTCGTCAATCGACGGTTACAATCACGCAAGCAGTATAATATAAAACGCCGAGGGCGAGAATCAAAACTCAAAAGAAACTTAAAATCAATATGAAAACCATAATACTACAACGCGCGACTCTAAGGTCGAAATAATACATAACTGGTTTTCTAAGTCTGAAACAATATACAAGTTTTGGTTGATGGAATTACTAGATACAACTGAATAAAATAATACAAAGGTGGTCACGATGCTAGTGAACCCACCTACCAATGCAATCACCCAGAAAGGAAGCAGTGTGCCAGAAAGCCGCAATGAAACATGTACGGCAAAACCTGCAAGAAACTGTGGCACAACGGGGGTGAATTGCCAACTCGTGAATAGAAAATATCGCAGAGAAGAAATCGTATGCATGACATAATCCTAGGTCAATACGATCGGATATATATATAAATCTCAAATGAATAAGTCTGAAGCAGAATAAGGTGGCAATGTAACATCTATACAAGAGTGTAGTGTCAAGTGCCCGTGCCAGTGCCTCAGGTAATAACATATCATAAATATGAGGTATGATCAATGTAATCAATGTCAACTATATCAGGAAGTCTATGAGTATGTGGATATCATCCAACTATGTGATCAATATCATCAATGTCTATATATGTATGTGGAAATCGTCCACGTGTCACCCAATGACAATAAGCATCATGCATGTAAATATCATAAACATATGCATGGAAGTATGAGGATGTAAATCAACATGTGTCGCTCGCGACATATCAAATCATAGAACCTAAGTGTCAAGCATCGACACTCGAAAACATCATGAAATCTGTGCCTAGCATCGGCACGTAAATCCTCATATATCGGGCTCCGTCAGTCTGGATCGGCCCATATCATCTCTAAATTCCGGTCGGTATCTTCCGGATATCCGCCGAGCTCAAATACAATCACCGGTAGGTAGTGGTCCCTCTGCCAGGCTCACCGTCTAGCTACACAGCAGGTCCGTTCTCGCCCCGGGGTACCATACCGGGTCCACCATGTACCTGCAATCGGCCTCATCCAGCTCCTCGATTCGGGTTCACATGTCGCACGTCTCAGAACCGAGAAAACACATGGTGGACGCACTGAAATATCATATCAAGGGTAACCGGGTTTTTAAAACAATTATATAGTCTCTTTTGAAATATCCACGGTTCCCAAATCCAGAAATATCATGGAAACAACATATCTCAATTCGTATAATCAAAGGCATGATGTATGCGGCATATAAAAGAAATGTAAGCATATCAGTATATCATGCAATATGAAATAGCAATATGCACATATTGAGGGAAAACCGCTCTTTTAAAATGAATCAGTTTTAAAAAGTATCTTGCGGTTCCCAAATCTCTAATCAAGCCAGAACCATCTATGTATGTGCAAATACATATGTATGCAAGTAATGGGTGTACGCAAATATGTCATGCAAGAGGTCATATCCTGAATGCAACAGTCCTACAGTGTAGTGACATGACAATTATCGATGATGAAGTGTGTGAGCCGGCAAGCAAGTGTACGTGGAACATATGCATCATCGATAATGGTGCCGGTGTCCTAACAGTATGATTCTAATATAACAATAACCATTTGCACATGCAATGCGATGCGAATAACAAGAATATGCAGGAATCGACTAATAAACGCAACAGTGACACATCCGCATCAATATAAAAAAAGTCCTACAGTTTGCCTTTTGAAATAAGACGAATCGAGGTTTTTAGTAAAATAAGGGCTACGGTGTTTTTAAGAAAATATGCGTCTTTTGAAAATATCCGTAGTATCCCTGTGCCTATTCTTGAAATACTCCCGATTCGTTAGTTTTGAAATAAGTATGACATCAGCCTAGCCTAACCTTTACTAGCAACTACAGATCTGGCTAACAAGTCAAATAGGAGGGGTATGTAAACCACCTAAATCTGAGTCGATATATATATATATATATATAAAAGTATAATAGTCGGTGATCCCGCCTCAAAGGTACCGCGTACGATACAATATCATATGACATCCTCGAGTCATGAGTGCGGATCTATCATCAATATGAAGCTCGTACGGTAAATCATCGTACGGCATCCCAAAAGCTGGGTACGGGTCAATATCACATTCCTCTCATCAATTATCAGGTATTCTTATCATCATATCTCATGATCTGGGAATGTGTGTGTGAAACACAAGTCCAAAGGTCCGCTAAAATCACATGTCGTATCCCAAATACGAACCACATCATATCACCGATCTCACGGCACTGTGCCCAATCTCATCGACTCATCTCCAAATATCATCCACTATCCTCATCATCCAGGTATAACCATAACAAATAAGCATGTGTGTGCGTGTGGGTGTAACCTATTCTAGGGTTCACAATTAGGAAACTATACTAGTTTACTTCTACACCCCAATCTATCCATAGTACACCTAATCACATCCTGAATATCCATGTCACACATAACGCTATCATATATATAAATATAGTATATATCTAGTATACTAAGTATCGAACCGCGGGGGTGCTATACGCCATCCACCCGACTTCCCCCGTAAATATAATCTACCCACCTTACTTCTTGTGTCCCGATGCCAATGTCGCCACCTTCATCTTCGACGTCTCGACATCACGTGGGGTACCTACATAGATAACACAATCGCAAATGCGTATTAAAATCACATCGGAAAACCAAAAACGACACACGCTACGCTCATAGGTAAAAACCTATAGTCTCGCATGCAAACACGACCAATAACCCTTGCTATTGACGTTCAAACGCCACCCGACAGAAACGAATTATCAAATACCAAAATCCATGCTAAAACAAGTCATAAAACAATGCGCCAATACAAAAAAAAGATCCCAGATTCTACCCTAAGTCAAATTAGCCAATTTTGCAGATGCCAAGGGTCAAATTTACTGGAGATAAGGCCCTGAAACAAAAACGAAGTATTTTCAACCTGCTCTGGCCGCAAATTGCGGCCAGAAAGAATTAATTTGCGGCCTGAAAGAGGGGTTAGGGGCTAGGGTTTTGGGTGATGCCTCCTAGGTGCCTGCATGTATCACTGTCCATGCAAAAATATTTTTAGGTGACCTGGGTGATAGCAGATTTCATAATACACTCACAGAATCCAAACTTCTTCCGATATCGGGTTTCTAATTCCGTATTCCGGGTCCTAGTCTCTGGTTTAGGTCTCCAATCAATCACTACAGGGGTTGCATAGCCTCTAGTAACCCTAATTTCACCTTTGATTTCAACTAAAACTCTAATCCTCAACTCAAGTTTTCAAACTCCCCAAAACCACACAATATCGGTTGTAATTTTAACATGGATGCTAAAGGCAAGGAAATTCTATACTAGTGATGGAAAAATTACCTCATGTTGCACTCAAGAATCCCCTAGGGCACCAAAATCAAATCTTTCTTGGCCCAAACTGTTGCTAATGAGCTTGTGCACAAAGTTTGTGAAGAGGAGATAAGGTTTCGGTGTTGTTTTGAGGTTGTATGTGATGGTGGAGAGGAGATGAAGGGGGTGGGATTGCTGCTGGAGAAGGGGGCTGCTGCTGAGCAAGGAGGGAAGTGAGGGGGGGAGAGAGAGAACCAAGGTCAAGCACCATGCCTCCTAACTACCCCCATACCTCTTGACTTTCTTTCTTTATTGTTTTTCTTTTCTTTTTCTTTTCCTTTTCTCCCCTTCTCCTTAATTTACCACATGCAAGAATCATGAGGAATGCCATAATAAAAATGTAACATGTGAAAAAAAGACTTGTGCATGTTTTGCACAAAACACGCCTAAAACCCGATTAGCGATTTTTAATCGCGATTAGCACTAAATTAGTGTCAAATTAATCACAAAAACTTAAAATTTGCATAATTCACATAAAACACGCTCTTTTAGTAATTTCTATAATTTTCCAAATTTCCCCCCAATTTATCGGTGTTTAATTATACCGAAATATTAAAATATTCATTAAAAATAATATTAAATTATAAAAATTAGCAAAAATAATATTTTATTTTTTTGAAATGTTACAGATCCATTAGGTCGGGTTCGTATTTTTAAATTCACGAACCTGAATAACAGCCGTTGGATCTACTTTTTTCTTTCAACGGCTCAGATTAAAATGACTTAAAAAATCCCTTAAGTAAGAAATAATATTCTCTTCCCTAATTTTAGGGATCCATAATTATATGATTTAAATTAGAAGGACAACAAAATATTTAAATTCCTTGAACCACAAATGAAAAATCATAACATTCAACAAATCCTTATGATTTGAAACAATATTTACACAAAATATGTAGACAATAGGTATGGATCCCAAAATTTAGAAAATGAAATCTTTACTTTATTATTTAAGGGATTTTGAAAGCCATTTTAATCCGAGCCGATGAAAGTAAAGACTAGATCCAACGGCTGTTATTCAGGTTTGTAAATTTAAAAACACGAACATGTCCTAACGGATTCGTACCCTCTCTCCATATATATTTATGTATATATGTATGTGTATATGTACATGTGTATATATATGTGTATATGTACATGTGTGTATATATATATGTGTAGATGTATATGTATGCATATATGTATATATATGTATGTATATGTATGTATGTGTATATGTATCTATATATATGTATGTATATGTATCTATAAATGTTTGTATGTATGTATGTATGGGAGTGATCTATTGCAAACCGGTCTGCCTTTTTTAAAAACGGGAACTCTTGATCCACAACATATTTGAACGATCGGAACCGTTCATATTGCTCATGCTATCTTCAAGTCTATGTTTATGAAAAATCAAAGGATTTGAAGACCTCTAACTCATGTATCAAATGAGTGCAAAATGAACGTCTTTCAATATAACAACATAAGCTCTAGCTAATGCATGGGTTAGAAGTTTTTAAATCTTTTGATTTTTCATACACATAGATTTGAAGGTAGGGTGATCAATTTGAACGGTTCGGATCGTTCAAATATGTCGTGAATCGAGAGTTCCCTTTTTTAAAATACGCGGACCAGTTTGCAATGGAGCACTTTATATATCCATGTCTTTGTGTCCTTTTTACAAATTTACCGTGTCACGTGTCTGCACCCGTACCCATGTCTGTGTCGGTGCTTCATAGATCATGGCATAGTTAGGATTTTGGAGTCAAGTTTAAATAACTTTATAAAATTTTGGTTTATCTTAAATCAACTCCAATGCCGAACATGCTCTAAAAGATTCCATTCACAGTGCTTTACCTAAACAATATTCAGCTGCCAATAATGTGATTATTGTTTCCTATGAACTTGCCCGACACTGATGCTTTTTTTGTAATTAAATTTGTGTTCCCAAACGTGAACATTGTTGGCTATGAACTTTGTAATCGTGCAAGAATTAGTATTTACGCTTTATGAATCGATTACTCTTTAATCTATTTGCGTCTTGTTTGCCAATGCCAATGCGTTTCTTTAATTTTTACATGTTATGTGTTTCAAACCTATCACGTTGTTAATTGGATGCAATTTTGTTTGAGTTGTAATTTGTTAATTGATGTATCTGATATGAACTATGACAGTAATTTAGTTATAAAGTATTAGATCCACATGTAGTTGTTTTTTCAATATAGATGTTATTAATTCAGTCCTTGTTAAATGCTAAGGCTGGATTGTGCTTCCAAGTGAGCCTAAATGAGTCAAGCTTGAAATGAGCTAACCGAGCCGACCCTTAAATGAGTTTGAGCCTTAAACAAAGCTTAACGAGCTTAACCAAACCGAGTTTCGAACACGAGCTGAATAAGACGAGCTTTTCACGACCAGAGCAAGATAACAGCCTGAGGGTTCATTGCTAATACAATAATACTAAAAGGCTTTAATAATAATATCCCTATTGGGACAAATGCTCGAGTAAATTTATTTGATGTATATTAGTTAGCATAATGCTTATGTGTCCGCTTCAAAAGAAGTTGATCCTTATTTTCCAACCTTTAATCTGAAGATGGAAAAAAGCCATATTTGTCAAGCATAAGTCAAATTGGTCCTTCCCTGTTAGTTACTAAGATCTCTTGATCCTATAGCCCACTTCTAACAATCTCGGGAAAAATCATTGGGCGGGCCGCTGTCTCTCATATGACTGATCTCTCTCATCTCTCTTATTCATGGAACTTTGACAAAAACTTCATCAAAATTATTGTAGAAAGATCTTCTCTTTCATATCCCCTTTGTAAACATGTTATTTTCCCAATTTTTTAGTCCTGATATTTATGATTGACTCCTACATGTGACATATAAAAAAACCAAAGTTTTATGATATACTAGTGTTTTGCTATAAGAGAAACCTTGTGCTAATTTTAATAGATGGCCAGAATAAAAAGTGGAGAAGTAACAAATAAACATGGAACCCTTCATAGGAAATGTTGCAAGTACTAGTCACTTATCATATGCTGAAAGCTATTCATTGTGGCAAAACTTGTATACGCAATTTTGTATCGAGTCCCAGTTACCGCTTAAGCAGTTTTCCAGGTTGTCTTCTCCACATTTTCCCATTTGTAGAACTTTGTTGTGTAAGCTGCGTAAATAGTTGGCTTTGCTGTCAGCTTCATATTTTTTAACTGTTAGAACATTGTTGTGTCTTAGTGCACTCCACACACTACTACAAATAGGGGTTGCCCCTACGGATAAAGGAATCCGTAGGGGCAACTATTGGTTTGCCCCTACGGATTGAACCGTAGGTCCCTATACTTGGCCCTACGGTTCTCTACATTTAATTTAAAAATATTTAATCGTAATTTGATGTTTGGCTCTACGGAGCCGCAAACAAAGGACCTACGGTTATGTCCGTAGGGGCATGTATATGGGTTAATTAATAATAATAAAAAAGGCACAGAAAAGCCCTTCGTTCCCAAATCCTTATCATCTTCTCCCGCGCCTCGCGATTGATTTCCTCCCGCACGCACCTCGTCGACTTCCTCGTCGCCTCCTCCGTCGTCTCTTCATAACATCCTCGTCGACTTCCTCCAGCGCCTCGATCCCGAGCCTCGTCGCCTCCTCCGTCGTCTCCTCCACCGCCCAACAGGTTAGTAAATCTCCAATTTTTACTTCTAATTTAATACTTTTATTTCCCTCTTTTGATGATGTTAGGTTCAGGGCAAGGTTCGGGTACGGGTGAGGGTTAGGGTTAGGCATCGGGTCAGTTTAGGTTAGGGTTAAGTTTAGCGTTAGGGTTAGGGTTAGGGGTCGGTTGGGGTTGGGGTTAGGGGTCGGGTTCTGTTGCGGTTGGGGTTGGGGTTAGGGTTCAGAATTGAGGCTAGGGTTGGGGTTAGGGTTCGGAATTGCGGTTGGGGTTGGGGTTAAGGTTGTTTTTTCTTGAAAACAACTCTTGTTGTGCGTGAAGAGAGCATGGCGAGGTGACACGTGGAGGAGGAAAGCCCGATGAGGGGAGGGATAGGGTTATCACATGGAAGCTCCAACTGCTGCCCTGCACCAATGAGGTGGCGCCACATGGCAGCAGAATATCTGAGGGATTGACCTGCTTTGAAGCTGACTTCATAGAAATTGTATGCGGAAGCTAAAGCTAACTTTGGAACCTGCCGGGAGTTTAGATAACTGCAGCCGTCTCCTGGTTGGTAGTGTGATATTGGAGTTAGAATCACTGAAGTTGACGTACAAACAGTTCTTAAGAATCCAATCAAACCCCTTTTTCATTTTCGCTCCACGTTCGAAGTTTGCATAACTTATACATTCGCTAATTAAGTGTATTAACTGATATGCTGATTCGAAAACCAATAAACAATACTCACAACTTGGTATGATATCTTTTTTCTTTTGGATAATACTCATGACAATAACTTGGGTTTCAAAACGGACCGAAGGTTGATGTTGGGGTTGGGGTTAATTAGTTGGGCTTAGGGTTATGATAATTAGGGTTAGGGTTAGGGTCAGGTTTTGTGTTAGAGGTTAGGGTTAATTTGGGTTAATTAGAGGGTATGGTTAATTTGGGTTAATTAGTGATAATTTGAAAGGGTTATGGTGTTGATTAGGGTTAATTTGGTTAAGTTTGGGTTGATTAGGGTTAATTAGGTTAATTTGGGTAAATTGGGTTAAGTTTGGGTTAATTAGGGATAATTTGTGTTAGGGTAACGATTATGCTTAATTGTGGTTAATTAGGTTAATTTGGGTTATTTTGGTTTATGGTGCACTAGTTTATTTAATAGGATACAATAGTTCACAGCTTTGAAATGATTATCTATCTATTGCAGTGTACTCGGAGAACAGCGGGGAGGTGCTGCCGAAATTTACTCGAAACGGTTGAAAGCACAAGCGAATGGGTGTTTGCTCTATACATTCTTAATGGGATAGAAGCCTTACCCCCGACAGCCGAAACACACACATACAACAAGAATACACAACAAACGCATCATTAGAGCGTGATTCAAGATGTTCAAGTTAAAACCAATATATGATACTCGATGATAATATGAAACTTTCATATTCTCATCGATACTCATATATGAAACTAAAAACGCCACTTAGTCCCCGTCTATCGGTTAACATACGTTCGATAATTTATTCTTTTCAACGACAAACGCACACACAAAGCATATACACGGATTTTCTCCTTTGTCAGTAACCATCCCGTTTTTAGATTTCTCAATATAGTCATCATAACCTACAATTTACATGTTATACAGTCTAATATGGTCCATAAGTACGTCACAGTTAAGGACTGGATGTATGTGGATTGACAACAACGTATGCAACCTATAAGTTTGTCGCAGGAGTTGCTGCTTTTATTGAATTTGCACGCGTACATAATAAGATCGTGATAGAGAAGATTCTCTGCCCGTAGGATAGTTGTGGCAATAAGTACTGGCAGAAGGTAGAATTGGCAGAGCTTCATATCGTAAAATATGGTTTTACTAGACTTTATACAACTTGGAAATATCACGGGGAAGGACAAAAACGCAGTAATGCGGCAGAAGAAGGAGAACACGATAATGCGGCAGGAGAAGACGGTAATGCGGCAGAAGAAGAAGACGGTAATTTATTTCCATCAGAAGAAATGGAGGATATGGTAGAGGCTGTCCTAGGTGAATCTATTCGTACCGAAGATGACATTCCTTCCGGTCAAGGACCGCGTGCGGATAAATATGAAAATTTCATGAATGATTCTAGAAAACCAATTTATGAGAATGCAAAGTATTCCACCCTCTCATGGTTCATCCAACTTTTCCAGATTAAGTGTCTAAATGGATTGAGCAACAAGTCATTCACAATACTTCTTTCGTTTTTGAAAGATTCTATGCCCCCGGAAAATAACGTGCTCGACAGCTGGTACGAAGCCCAGAAGATGATGTCTGATTTGGGTCTGAAGTGCGAGAAGATTCAAGCATGTCCTAAAAATTGCGTGTTGTACCGGAAAGATAATTCAGATTTGAAAGAGTGTCCAACATGCGGAGATGCCAGGTATAAGCCGAAAGATTCTGATAAGAAGCCTGATATTCCTGTCAAGATAGCACGATATTTTCCCATAACACAGAGGTTACATAGGCTATTCAGGTGCAAGAAAACAGCCGAGACAATGATTTGGCATCACCGTGCTCCTCCAAGTGAAGATGGAAAAATGAGCCATCCAAGAGATTCACCCGTATGGAAGGATTTCGATAGGAGGCACGCAATATTCAGTAGCGATCCTCGCAATGTCCGGCTCGGACTGGCTAGTGATGGTTTCTGCCCATTCAACTATATGGCTGGAAGTCACAGCACATGGCCTGTTGCAATGATAATTTATAATCTGTCACCTTGGTTGGCTATGGACCAATCATACTTTATGATGTCTCTTCTTATCGACGGACCAAACTTACCGGGAAATAATATTGATGTCTATCTCCGACCTCTGATCGAGGAGTTAAAATCTTTGTTCATTGATGGTGTAGAGACTTACGATGCAAACATAAATACAACCTTCATACTGCGTGCGGCTTTAATGTGGACAATTAATGACTTTCCTGCGTATGGAATGCTATCAGGTTGGTCCGTACATGGTCACAAAGTATATCTTCATTGCCATCAACACACAATATCGAAATTCTTGAATTTTAGCAGGAAGTTTTGTTATTGCGGCTATCGACGTTTCCTGCCTGTAGACCACCCCTACAGGTTAGACACTGTTCACTTTGATGGTCATCAGGAGTTTTTTGGACCTCCAACCCTATTATCCGGAGATGACGTGACTGCTCAGTGGGATGGTTACAATAATGTGACCTTCGGGATGGATCCGACAAAACAGGTCAAACCACCATTTTGGAACAAGTTAAGCATTTTCTTCGAGCTTCCGTACTGGTCAACAAATTTAGTGTGCCATTATCTGGACGTCATGCATATAGAGAAGGGAGTATCAGAGCACATACTCAACTTGCTTCTTTATAAAGACGAGAAATCGAAAGACAACCTGAATGCTCGGATAGATCTATGAGAGTGGGGAATAAGAAGTGAATTGCACCCTAAACCGGTAGCGGGTAAACCAGGCAAGTTTGTACTTTCCAATGCCGCTTATCATATGTCACAACCGGAGAAGAAAAGATTCCTGCAGGTGTTGCAGATTTGAAAGTTCTCACAGGTTTCTCAGGATCATTCAGCAAGAAAATAAAAATTGTGAAAGACAAGATCGATGGGCTGAAAAGTCATGATCACCATGTTATCGTGGAGCATCTTCTTCCATTAGCCCTCAAGACTTCTCTCCCCAAATCGGTTGGTCTAGTAATCAACGACTTATGTTGTTTTTTCAGAGAGTTGTGTGCTAAAATACTGGAGGTTGTGATACTGGATAAACTAGAAAATTCTATTGCGTTGATATTTTGCAAGTTTAAGCGTATTTTCCCACCGTCATTCTTCGATATCATAATACACTTGACGGTTCATCTTGCAACTGAGGCTAAGTTAGCCGGACCGGTACAATATCGATTGATGTATCCCGTCGAGAGGTACGTGGAATTTTTCGTTTCGCGCAATTTTTAAAATTATTGTTGTCCTGTATGTCCGTATTTATTTATTCAACATATTTTCTTTAGGTACCTCTACACTCTTAAAAAGTATATACGCAATAGAAATCGACCAGAGGGTTCTATCATGCACGGTTATCTTCTTGATGAAGCAACCACATTTTGTTCCTGCTATCTGGACGAGAACATTGAGACGAGACTTAACCGGCCTTGAAGAATTCAAGACAGGCCATATGGTAAAACCGATTATAAAAGGCTAGACACTATGTTTATCAACACGATATACCGGTTTATCTTGCTTAATTGCGCATGTCTTGAACAAATTAGAGAGTAAGTTTTTTTGGATTAATTGTTATATTTGTGTTTGTGTGTGTATGAAATGATATAATATTAATGTCACCCTTATTTGTCGAAAACAGAATTCATTTTAACAAGGTACGTGAGGGGCATCCTGATTGGAACGATGAACGATTGGAAAAATATCATCAGGATAATTTTTGCGATTGGGTCACAGATCATGTAAGTTATTCGAATAACATGTTATTACTATCAGTTTTAATCTAAACTTATATCGTTATGTATTTGTTGTAAAATTTGTTTTGTTAGATCCACGATCCGAACTTGTCTGCATTATTTGAGAGTGGTTCAAGATATTTAGCTCAATTTCCTAGTATGGAGGTTGCATATTATAAAGGATTCGGTATCCTTGGATACAAATTCGAAGTTAAGGACATAGAAACATCTAGAACCACTCAGAATAGTGGGATTGCGACGGTAGGATCGGACGGTGTGATTTATTATGGGTACTTAAATTGTATACTCGGCATCCACTATCCAGGACGATCAGAACCCTTTTATATATTCCAGTGTACTTGGTACGATACGCGAACCGATTCGGATAAGTGGAGAAGCAATCTTGGGACTTGGAAAGATGAATATGGATTGACCAGTATGAACACACTTCGATTTTACGGTCAGAAAGATCCGTTTATCTTTCCGAACCAAGCGTTCCAAGTGTACTACTCACGGTGTTTGAAGCATCCGGGATGGAGTGTCGTATGCCATTGGAAACCCAGAGATGTCTACGATGTCCCAGAATTCGAGGACAGCGATGAGG
This sequence comes from Agapanthus africanus, assembly GCA_030015575.1. Classification (NCBI taxonomy): domain Eukaryota; kingdom Viridiplantae; phylum Streptophyta; class Magnoliopsida; order Asparagales; family Amaryllidaceae; genus Agapanthus; species Agapanthus africanus. The sequence goes on from CM057349.1 coordinate 166,363,602, forward strand.
ATGAAGAAGAGAGAAGGTTTAGAGTGCTCCGACCGTCTGTTTCGAAAGACGGGTTGTCTTCGGTCGATCATGAAGTTACGTGGGTTAGAAATGATATCGATGATGCAATCCAAGTAGATATGTCTAATGCGCCCACGAAACGAAAAAGGTTATCAGTAATGTTATATTATTACTTCACATTTTATGATCTATACATATATAGTCAATACTTGTAATGATTGTCTAATGCGTCCACGAACCATTTATCTAGATTTGATGACGATGACGGGAACAACGAGGGGTGGCAGGAGCTCCAGCCGCGGCATCGGCAGAGGCAGAGGCAGAGCGGTTCTGGCGCCCGGAGAACTGTGTAGGGAGCTTCAGAGGGCCGGTCTTGCACCCAGATCTTCATGCTCTGTACAATGGCCTGATGAAGAACATGTAGACCAAGGTCCGATACAACAGGAATGAGCTGAAGGCCGACTGCTACTCCCTGTGGATGGCGATCCCCAAGGCAGAGAGAGTGGCCCTCCTATCTACTTCGGCCTTTGCGAGAGTCAACGTAGAGACATGGTCTCTATTGTGCGAATATTTCGACTCTCAACGCAAGCAGGTATGTATTTTAAATGTAATTCATTGTTTAGTTTGTGTTCCTTAATTAGAAAACTAAATGTGAATGTGTTGTGCAGAAACAGGCCGCTCAAAATATAGAGAATAGGAAGTCGGCGAAGAGGGGTCGCCCCACTTATATAGGTAGCTCGAGGAATATTACTCGTGCCATGGAGTTATCGGTAAATTACAATAGACCGGCCTTTGTGATATAATGCAATATTAAGAGTTATTTTCTAATATATCTAATATTAAGAGTTGTTTTCTAATATTGCAGATAGCTCAGACCCTGGCGCAAGGTGGTACACCGAGCGTGCTGTCCGCATATCTTGCCGTTCACGGCACCTCGACAGATCTCGCCACGGGCGAGCTTCGATACCCCGACGCCGCTACCCAGGAGTATTGCGCAAGTGTTAATATTTATTCAACTCCTATTTGAAATTTTAGTTTTGAAAGGTTCAAATTTAAATGATATACTTGTATTTTACTGGTTAATGTGGGTGTAGGAGCGGGTGGTTGAACAGGTCGAGGCATCGGGGATCGATTTTACTGGACAGAATGATCCGATGCTGCTGACTCCGGTCCTGCACGCCGCACTCGGAGGGCACCACGGAGGTTGGGAGAGAAGCCGGGGACTGGGCCCTAGCAGAGCCCATATGAGGTTGGACTCCACCCCGGCGGTTACTTCATCCGTCTCCAGTGAACGACGTTTCCAGCAGGAACTGGAGAGCTTGAAGGCCACCGTTCAGGAGTTGAAGGAGATGTTGGTATGTATACCACTTAATAGTAAAATATTATGTCATATTATAGATAGCAATATATCCAATATTAGTACGTAGCCTGAGCTTATTTGGTTGTAGACTTAGCTTTGATTAATCATATATACATATCTAATTAAAATAAACTACGGTTTTCCAAACTAGATATCCAAACGAGGCCTAAGTCCCTAAGTATACATAAATTGGGGTTTCGAAATAACTTGATAATGATACGAATTCGAATAATATACAGTTTTTACTCGCTTATTACACACGTAGGTCCAGACGTGACAGGGTACATCGGCCGAGCCTCCACATGCATCTTCTTCGGCTGCGGCTCCGCAAGCCACTACATCGGCTGCGGTTCCGCAGACAGCTCCTATAGCTCCACTGCTCGCTCAGACTCCCGCAGCCGCGGCTCCGCAAGCCATTACCTCGACGGCGGCTGCGCAGACCACTCCTACAGTTCCACAGCCTGCTCAGACTCCCGCACGCTCCGCATTGCATGATTTATTGACTCAGGATATATCCGAGGAGCAGGCGCACCAGATTCTGGTGTTTATCAGAGGTAGAGTTGGACCGAGCTAGGGTAGCTTTTTGATTCTTATATTTTAAACATGTATTTATTTATATGATACATATTGTACTATATTTTGGACGATATTGGTATTGGTGGTGTTTGCGTGTTTATATTGATATCATATTCTGCTTGTTGATTTCTTTTGTATATTATGCGTGAGATGTGATTATGAATACTGCGATATATGTTCTGCATGATGATTAATTTTATATATGATGTATATATTATTGTGCACAGGACGACAAAAAAATAGGCAGCCCTTTTTAAAAAAAAAACCCTGATAATATGTACCTACGGATTTAACCGTAGGGCCCACCAATGCCCCTACGGATTAATCCGTAGGTCCCAACAATGTACCTACAGATTTATCCGTAGGGGCAAAATATCAGGATACCTGATATTTTGCCCCTATGATCTCAGTATTAGGGGTTAAGCTTGCCCCTACGGATATATCCGTAAGGGCAAACAAATGCCCCTGCACAGGTATCCGTAGGGACAAAATATCAGGATACCTGATATTTTGTCCCCACGGATTTATACCTACGCACTTATCCGTAGGGGCAACGACTTGGCCCTACGGATAAGTCCGTAGGGACACCTAATTTATTTTATAAAATCATAAATTAAATAAATTTTGTCCCTACAGCCTAATCCGTAGGGACAACTGGACCTACACATTACTGCGTAGGGGCAAGTTTTTGTCCGTACGGGCATGTTCAAGGCTGCGACTTGCACCGACGGCGTTTGCATCTACAGGGTATTTCTTGCCCCTACGGATATATCCGTAGGGGCAGTTGTTTGCTCCTACGGATAAATCCGTAGGGGCAACCCTTATTTGTAGTAGTGAAATATTATACATTATAATCCATTAGGCCATTACTATGGGCTCTCATTTTATATGTAAGAAATACACGATAAGAACCATAGGTTTATACATCGATTAGTACTTCAGAAATAGAAAAGACAAGTAGCTACTTTATTTAGCATTACTAAAATCATATTCTTTTCTGAAATTTGTTACTTGTCTTCAGCTGAAGTAATTTGAAAATCCTTTTAAACAACAGCAAAACTTTGGTTTCCTAATTAGAACCCAGAAGTCCTTCGCCAAGTCATCACTACGATGTGTTAAATCTTGCATGTAGTTTTTAAGTGAAGAATATTTCTATTGACCTAGTGCACATTATGCCTAGAATACTCAAATCCATATCGAATCTAATTATTTATCAATATACTGCTAAATCTATTCGTGAAAAAGGAAGCATTGTAGTAAAAAAGCATTGTAGTCAGAGTCACTCTTGAAGCATGTACATTGTTAACCCATGCAATGTCAAGCACAATGTAGGACATGATAGTTACTGAGATATTTCTGCTGCTGCTGCTGCTTTTCCTTACTGTATTGTTTTGATTTTTTTTTGACATCACTGTATAGTGTCCGATTTGTGTGTCTATGCCCAGGCTCTTAGTTTGTTTTTTCGGATTAATGGGAAGTTGTCTTGTGATGCTGTCAAATGTAGGATTGTATCAAAGTATAAACCATACAACATATTTTCCTAGAGTAGAATAAGGAAAAAAATACCATTTGGAATTAAGAGTAAATTTGTAGTCAGATTAGGAACAGTTTTGATAGGGAGACAGAGAGAGAGAGAGAGAGTTTGTGTCTTCTGAACCATTTTTGAAAGAACTACAATTTTGGAATGATCCATATTTTGGAGGAGTCGTTTGGATTTCTTTAAGGATTAAGTGTCATCTAGGGAAAGAGTGTTGATATGGTCAGGTCGAGATTAAATGTCACTAGCGCAGGGGTGTCAATTAGGTTTGCAACCAAACTATTTATGACCGATCCTAACTCGACCCTATAATGAGGTAAGTTATTTGTTCATACCTGAACCTTACCTGATTATAATCGGGTAAACCGACCCCGACACCGAACCACTAAATATGTTTATTTTAGTTTGTATCTATATAATATAACATATATTATAAAAACTAATTTCAAGAATGTGAAAAGCTGTCTACTATTTTAAATTAAAAGACTGGTTTTTGTTTATGAAATATAGGTTTTGAGTCTTTTGACTTTTAATCTATTTTATTACGAGCAAAACTTTTCAGTAGATTAGTAGTTTAGCCGGGTCAAATTTCTTGGCCCTATCCCCACTCATTTTGTTGTTTGGGTTAGTCGGTTAGATGGGTCTACCCATTCATGATCCATACTCGTTAATGCTTGACCCTTATCATTTTATGTTGGATCGAGATCGCGAAGGTAATCGTGTTTGCATCTAATCAAAACCCATAATTTAGGGGTTATATAAGAACAGCCTTTGTGACTTTTAGTAAAAGTTATATTAGCAATAGAATGAGGTTTAATTATAATTAATTCTATTAGGATTAGGAGTTATCTCCACTGTCGAGCATTACAGGCTTTATCGCTGCCTATCCTGCAACAGCCCCTCATGCATTTACTCTCAGCATCGTCTTTGACTTTCAATCATGTTTGCCAAACCTGAGCATCTGAATGTGGACAGTAAAGATTACGTTTCTGGCGATTAATATTTTAAGCCTTGAGTATTTGAATATGACTTTTTTTGCACTAGTCATTTACCCATTTAAACAACATTCAATTTCAAATAATAACTGAAGAAACAAATCACTTTATAGTTTTGCATCCTATGATCTAAGTAGCATGAATGCGGATACTGATACACGACATATGAGAGATTTTCCGATTCATCATACTTAAAAATCTAGTATACGAATCGTTTGGCTACACTAAATTTTTATTGTTTAAATATATGTGCATAATAACAAAAGTTATATTTTTAGCAAATTGACACGAAGAATATATATAAATCACTAGTTTGGCAACGCATTTGGTAATAGATTGTTCTTTTTATTAATGCATATTCTAAACATTTAAAATATAATATAAATTTTACGATATGCTAAAATGAGTCCAACAAGTATCCTTGACAAAATTGGTTGGATCTGACATGGAATCCTATATGAATTCGTCACCTTGATGAAGAACACGATGGATCCATGCCTATGATATTGGCACATTTTTCAGTAGCCATATCTTGGTTCATAATATGAAGGATATTTCTGACTCGTCGCATATTTTATAAAGCACATTTGAAATTTCGGAGTTTTGCAAATAGCACCATGGAACTTTAATAAAGCCATGAACTCCGATTGAACTGGCGAAGTTTTCTGAAAATGCGAGTTACACTAACTTATTTAAGGTACGAATGGACTAAATAACCTCAAGAATAACCTTACATGGATTAACTATCCCCAAAATAAACTAAATATGGCATTTTTTGAAGTTAAATGGTGCTACAAAAATTGGGAAAGTTCAGTGTGTTTTGTTAATTCTTTGAAAACCTTAACCCTGCATTTCAATTCTTGGAATAATGATTTGATTTGATTTGATTTGATCGAACGTCTTACTATGGCTATATACTTGTTTGAACTCCAGAACTCCATGCTGTTCAGTTAAACAATTAATATGTGACACATTTCTCTTTATTTATTCAAGTTGAAAAAGATATTAATGTTCTGAACCTTGTGGCAAATGGCAATGCACCAGTTCATAAATTTCTTGCGCATTTCCCTTCCTGGATCACTATCCATGGCGCTCAATTTCATTAATCTTTTGATGGTAATGACAATGCAGGAGCACGGTATGGGGAGTGATGTCCCTTTGAAGGATCCAAATAGAACCGTTTCCTCCTTTGCCATGCAATTAAAATACGGGAAAGATCCAAATTTGGAATTGTTATCACATGATACAAGCGGTACAGAGGGAAATAGTGGCAATGTAGAAGAAAACCCAACCATTCATAATTTACACGAGCTCCCTGATCTCGGATTTAAGCACCTTGGAAGTACTTTCAAGGAACTAGGCCATTGCATGATGGAACTTGGGCTTCTGCTAGCACGTGTATGCGATAAAGCCATTGGTAGTAAAGAGTTGGAGCAAAGCATCATAGATTCATGCACAGCCAAGGGTCGCCTTATTCACTATCACTCATTGATCGATAACATTTTACTCAAAGAGAATAACAAGAGAACTAAAGGAACTACGAGGAAAGCAGGACCAGGTACTCATAATCCTTCAGTTTCTCAGATATTTGTGTCATCGGTAAACAAAATTTCTCCTGAATCGAGAACTGTTACCCTAGATGAACAACCGAAATTGGAAAATCTTCAAATTGAGAGCAGTTCAATCGAAGTTGGAAGTTGTAGAACTTCTTTCTTCAATCTGTGGCAACAATGGCATTATGACTATGGAATTTTCACTGTTCTGACTGCGCCATTATTTATATCAAGAAATCAATTGTGCTCTTGTCCAGATGGGCATACATATTTGCAATTGTTTGATGCTGATCAGAACAAATTTCTTGTGGTGAAAACATCACCAGAGAGCTTTATCATTCAAGTAGGGGAAGCAGCCGATATTTTGTCTCGAGGTAGACTTTGCTCCACTCTTCATTCTGTTGGAAGGCCTTTGGAGATTGAGGACATAAGTAGGGAGACTTTTGTTGTCTTTTTGCAGCCAGCTTGGAGTAAAACTCTCTCATATACTGAGCACCCTCTAAATGGTGGAACAAGTCAAGGCCAGTTGATTTCAAACAATGAAACATCATATTCAAAATCACAGCAGTTAGTGCAAGAAATCCTCCGAAAAATTCCACCTTTATCTTCTCGATTGAGAGATGGAATGACATTTGCAGAATTCTCACGTGAAACTACCAAGCAGTACTATGGTGGTGGTGGTACCCAGTCTCGAGATAAGTGAATCCAATGGGACTGGGAGTTTTGATTCTCAATGTTTACAAAGACGTGTTATTGTATAATGTAAGCGAATCCAATGGGACTGGGAGTTTTGATTCTCTGAGGTTACAATCGCTAAAAGGTGTAGGAGTAAGTTTGTAAGCAATCAACATTTTCTTAGTTAAAAAGTTACAAACCAAAAACAATCCACACATGAAGCTAAAAACAATAGCCGGAAACAATGCTTTTCCTGAAAAAACTTGAATTGATGAATCCAGTTCAACACTCTCTTCTTCCACATTCAACAAACGTCTCAATTTCTTCTACTTTTGCTATTGTCAGAAGTGGTTCAGTACTTATTCCCATAGACCTGAAAACATGACCAGAATTATTTCAGTGCACTCCAATCTTTTCCTGTGATGTCCAGAAGTCCATACAAAAGGAAAAACATGGTGGTTTCATGAATTAGGAGATTCTCACCTCAGATGCTGCAAAAGATCTACAATAGTTTGTGTTGGTTAATACGGTACTCGTTGAACCACACTCGCTGTCTTTTACAGAAACGGTAGATTGATCAAGCTTGAGATGCCATGGGAACTGATACCTGTCAGCTGTTGAACCAACTTGAGAAGAAGATCGTTGCATCTTAACCCCTCGAGGAATATTCCTCCCCTCAATCGACGGCCTCCTTCTACTTGATTGTCTTTCATATGAGTCTTGCCTTTGCCTCGGGGCACTCTGAGACCGTGCCTTAGCTCTTGAAGACTCTGTGTTCGACATGTAATTAGGGAAGAAGGTGTAGTCAATAGAACCATGGGTTGAATCAGACATTGATATTGCTGAGTAGTATGGGGGACTGCTCTGTGCTGTTGCAAAGGAGAATTCTTCGAAATGACTTCTGCAAGCTTTTGGGCTTATGTCGGTTAAGGCCGAGGGTGAGGGTGAGTAATTTTGTTGAATGTCGGATTTGGAAGGCGTTCGTGCAGTGTAGTAATATATAGAGTGCCTGTGATCAATTCTTTCGGATTGGGGAATGGAGCCACTGTCTCTGCTCTTTGAGTTGCGTCTTGGTTCTCCGAGGTCCATTTCCACAATTTTGATGTTCTCTTCTGTGTCCATCTCCTGCATGCCAAATCATGTGTTTCTAGTAAATTTGGCGAGTCAGGTTTTCATAATCCCTATACTATTGTAAAGTTCCAATATTTCTGTATTGTCCATTACTGTTAACATATTTTTTCATATGTACAATATTTGATATTTATAAGATTCTCTTTAATCTCTGATAACTACATATTTGATATTTATAAGATTCTCTTTAATCTCTGATAACTACATATTTGATATTTATAAGATTCTCTTTAATCTTTGATAACATTTTGTTGGTTAATGGTATTGCAACATCCTCTTCCCTATAGTTGTGAAATTGCAGGGATATGATGAGAAGCCTCAATGCATTTTCCATTTTATTTACATGAAGCATCAAGTACATATGCAGAATGCTGCATAATGTACGCATGTGAATCTTGGAAGGTATAGTATGAATTTCACAGCTACTTCTCTGTCTTTTCTTCATGTTGTCGTAAAATTTCAGCAACAATATATTTCCAGGATGACAACTAACATATGATTGCTGGAATCTTGGATGCTGCGGTGATCTTCTGTAATTTGTCTGCCATTGAGAGATTGTTTGTGCTTCCTCCGCCATTTGGATCCTTTGGGCACGAACTCTAGCTTGAGCCATCATCAAAGCCTGCATGCGTCGGAGGGTCTCATTGGCTTGTCTCCTGACCAGGTGCCCCCTTATCAGTGCTTGCAGTTTCACTAGTCCTTTCAGTGCACATAGAGCTTTCCTTGCCTGCAGAAAGTTAAATTTAGACGCCCTATAAGTTTTGCATTATTCTAGTAATATTACGAAATTATCTCCTATTTGTTCTTTCCAATAATATTTTTCTCACATTTATATTTATGTGTCCTTCAAAATGTTTACTATTTTATATTTAGATCTAGTGATTTGTATTTGTTTTTTCCATTAGCTTGTTACTCATATTATGGCCAATTTTCACATGCATGTCTATTCATAATATGTTTTCCCCCTATTTAAAATCATCTTTAACACGGTGCAAACATTCTCATACCTATAATTAGAATTAAGATAATTTATAGTTAAGGTTTATTTTCATTGTTACATATTCATTGTTATAACCAAAATATAACATACTCAGTTGCATTTTCAAATTTTTCTTTGTATTATTTATTGTTAAGGTTTATTTTCCAAATTTATAAAACGGAAAAAATTGCATCATTCATAGTGCCATGATATTTACTATACCAACATTTGGAAAATGTCACAAAGAAGACAAATACCAGATATGCTCGAAAATAAGCCTGGATTTTAACCGCAGCTGCATCTTCCTCAACCTCCCTTCTTGTTCTCCCACCACCGCTTCCAGCCGTCAACCTCACCACCGTTGCCGCTGCCTGTGCCGCTGCTACAGCAGCATCTGCTGCGGCGGCTGTGGCTACTGCTATGGCCACTGCATGCCTCTTCTTTTCATGCTCAGACTCCGAAACTCGTCCATTGCTTGCGGCTGGTGCACTTGCACTCAGATCCACTGTACTATTCAATTCTTTAGATCTTCGGAAGCTCCATATCTTCTTCTCCTTTGGGCTTGGCCCTGCTATCAGTGTCGATTGGTTTCTGATCGGCAATGGAGCTGGTTGGTCTCTCTCATTCTCATTCTCTTTCTCTTTCTCTTTCTTGCCAATTAAGAAACTTTTCAGCCATTTGCCTGCCTTCCCCATGGCTCATCGATAACTTCTTCCACTAGTCTTCTTGGTTATAAAATCTCCAGGTCTATGCTCTTGTTTCTCTAATCTATGTCCATTTGACCCAATTCTCTCCTTGCTCTGTTCCTGTCATGTATCTATTTAGTGGATGATCTGTTCCATTCTTTGTTTATTGCTGTCTGCTGCAAGTTTGATCTAAAAAATTGTATTCTTCACAGTAGGGCCGGGTTATAATTGGAAGCTTATTGCTTAAGATTAATGAAATGGGCCAGTGGCCAAGTGAAGGAGAAAGCAATGAATGTGCAAGGATACATAATAGGATACTTATCTTTAATATGTGATTGTCTCATGTAAATTAATCTGGGTCCATTATATGGAATCTTTGGAGCTATGTTTACTAGCATTTTTGCACGTGCGATGCACGTGTGTACATTGATATGGATTTGCTCTTGAAAAGTTTTTAAACTCATGTACATCATTTGGAAAATACATAACAAAAGTTGTTGAACTCGAATTTTATATATAGCAGACGATCTTTTTTCATCCTTCAATTACCCTACAAGTACTTATATATTCTGCATAGAAAAAGGAAAAAAAATCACTTTCAGCTCTTGATCCCACTCTGCATCATGAAGAAAGTTGCTCTCATGTTTTTAGTTATGTCGAGTTTCATAATTTCATATAGTGTATATGTTCTCAGGTTTGATATTACGTCGTGATAATGGTGGATATCGATTGAGCAAGGATCAGGTTCGATTCAATCTCGATTTTCTAAACCTGAATTTTTAGTGAAGTTACAAATTTCGGGATTATTGAGAAAAACTTAGAGTGAAGGACAGAGGAGAGTTACCATTCAATCTGCAGCACATGTTTTTATGGTAAGATGTTAGGACTCTGTAGACTAGTAGACTGCATTGGACTAGCATTTAGTATTATATCATGAAAATATAATAATGAACAGCTAAGATGTGTCCTTTGGTTTTGGTACATTATTGGGTAAATGAAAAGATGGAATGGTCGTTGGCAAACCACATGGTGTAGTTTAAATCCTACTGCCCCAATCTGGCCCATGTGTTAGATGAAGGAAGTTGCTTAGAACGTTCTTTACTTAATTATGTAGTTCATTTATCTTGAGAGATATCAACAGGCGTATTTACCAAAAACCACCATGTGGTTTGATCTTTTACTAGAAACCATCATGTGGTTTTTTTTCTGACGAAAAACCATCCTGAAGTATGCAATTTTAGGGGGGAAAATACCCATGTCGTTAAGTATGTCATAAAATGACATTTTTAGCGAAAAACAACTATATAATTTAATGGTTTTAGCAAGAAACCATCCTGCAAAATTGAGATATTCATAAAACCGCCCTGTAGTTTGATAGTTTTAGCGAAAAACCACCATATAGTTTAATAGTTTTAGCAAGAAACAATCCTGCATGTTGGTTTTTTGCGAACATTGCATATTTCATGATGTTTTTTCATCAGAGAAAAACCACATGGTGGTTTCTCGTAATAGGATCAAACCACGGTGGTTTTTGGTAAATATCCCATATCAATATACAGCAAAATGACACAAATATCATATAAAATAAACATGTGTTTTCTTTATTACTAATTGGTTTATAAATAGCACAGTTGGTATGAAACTTCTTTTCTGGAGAAAGTGCTGGGTTTGATCTCAAGAAAGGAAAGCGCCTACAATTTAACGTTTTTGAGCAAATTCATGGGTTCTGAGGGTGTATGTGTGTGCTTGGATGTGTTGTGTGCATGAGTTAAGGCTTACTATCCAATTAAAATAAAAAGGCTTTTAAAAACTTCATTTTTATCTAATCTAACACCTAACTCTTCAATTGCCTTTGGGATTAGTCTTCGACATGAACTAGCTCAACTTACTAACCAAAGAGAATTAAGAGAGAGGACATGAGAATAAGATAAGTGTGCACCACACAAGCAAACTTAAGACTTTTGGATGGGCTCCAAATATATTAGAAGTCCATGTACATTCATAAAACTCCAACACTCCAAACAATTAAAACTCATAACATAGTAGGAGAGCCTAGGGCGCAGATCCACCAGTATCTCTGAGAGAGCAATCTACAAGAACCGAATATAGAGTGTCTAAATTTGTTTTAAAATAGTAAAATAAACAGAAGAAAAAACACAGTTGCATGTGGGGGAGGACGAGTGTTCGAATAATTCCAAACGGGAACACCAAAGGTATCAGAATAATAGTCCCATATTGAAAAAATTAAAAAAGATGCACACGCGAGCGTGTATTCCTCTTAAAGTAATTTCAGTGGTCGCGGTGATGCCAAGCGAGCTTATGGTCATCCTTCAGAAATCTCTTCTGTTCTTTTTCTCCAGGGAAAAGCTTGTTACCATGTGGGTTTGGCATATGACAGAGGTGTTGGATTGTGGCTTTGCTTTGTCCAACGTCTACCTATTATTCTCTTCTACTCTTTTTTTTTAAAGTTCGCTTTGAATAAACAACCTATAAACAGATCAAGTTATTAGATTATATATTGCCACAAGAAACTATCTTTTTCCTAAAAAGTCATGTGCGCATCATTAGCACTAGAAATGCTGACATCTTTGCACAAGATGCTGCCTTCGATCTTAAGAGGAAAGAATGCTCTGCAATCGTCATCATCAGTCGTTGATTTCAATACAGAAGGAAGCATTTACGGGTACACATCTTCCATTGCCCTGTATGATGTGCTTCATATGTTGGGATTTTGGTTTGACCCAACCTAAATTATGGTTAACTTTTTACTCAAATGTTACTGTGGGTTGTTGTGTAACTTTCAAGTTGTGGAGATGGTTGTTATAATCTCTAAAGCAATGGGTGATGACTCATCAAGTTGTGTACAATATGATAGTTATAGGCTTTCCCATCCATGGCTTTATATAAACTCTCTTTTGATTAGAAAGAGAGTAAGACAAAAGAAAATATACAAATCGCTAAGGAGTTCTTGGTCCTCATCCTCGAGGGCTGCTGTCCTGTGAGTGACCACCCACCGAAAGATAATCAAAGTACACTCATTCGGAAAGTAAACCTAAGTGGAATCTGTAAGGCTACTCATGCTCGCTGGATGGGTTTTGAAAACGCAGCGGAAACGAAAAACTAAAAACCCCAGTGAGCACAAGCATTCTGATCCTAAAATCAACCATGGACTCTACTAGCTTGTAAACAAAAGGGAGCTAGAGTTAAGAATGTACAACCTTTAAAATGTCTTCATTTGCTTCAAAGATTGAATCCCGTACTTTGGCAAAACTCCGAGACGCTCTGGATCGCGCTTGATCTCCGACCGGCTCCGTCGAAGATGATCCACGCGAAAACCACCGGTTCTAGTTTTAACTTCAATCAAATTGAAGTAACTCTCATTTTGTGTGTGCTAAATATCAAAATGAAAGAGATGTAGTAAATTTTGTGAACTCTCAAGCTCTCTTCCTTTTTTCTCTTCTTCTCATTCATTTCTCAATTCGGGATGAGAGAAAAAAACCTAGAATGTTATGGTTAGAGTCAAGGATACACTTAGCCATAACACCATCATCTTTTCTGCCCCTCTTACACATGGCATAAAGGATGAGAGTGTATGCTACATTGCATACACCTCATTCTTTACCATGTGAAAAAAGAAATGAAAAAGAAAACTACACACACACACACACACACAAATATATATATATATACCATCTCATGTATCATGTACATGATATGTTCCATAACATAACATGTAGTAAAGAAGAGAGAATGTGAGAGTAAAAAATATAATACTAGTATATATACATGCATCATTATATATATGAAATATCATTAAATCAACACTTAATTCAATGACCTGGTTCAATCATAAACCGGCTAGTATCATCCGTCCGATTAATACATGTAGTATCACATACACATATTTAATTGGACCCCGCACACATCGCTGTACATGCACTACACCATTTTGCTAGAACGAGAAAACTCTCTGTGGGACTCTAAAGACCCGACAATATACTGGCAGTAGGTCAGGATTATATCTGATTGATCCGAAACACTTTCAGATCAATCCCCACTGGGTTAACCTACAAGCACATCAGCGACACTAGCTGTACACAACGGCTACCCAGATATTGAACGAAAAGCCGGTCGACAAACAAGCTCGTCCGTACCTTGCTAGATCCTATCAGTGACACTTACCGTACAGCCCGGTCTTTTCGTCTAAGACTATTGCATACCAGGTCTAGAAGGTGGAAACCATCAGACTCCTACTAACCTGACAAGTTGTGCTGACGTCAAGCTCATATCCATTTGAGAAACTACTAATAACACTTATCAGTAAATCTTGTCTGTCTTGGCTAATGACTTATAGTCATAGCCAGCTATGCACGGTGCAACATCAACTCGCTGTACCGGGAGAGACGAATTCTCTCAACCACTCATTGCCTCCATGTGCTTTGGGACTATACCCAACTAAAAGCTGTTTGTACGGTTCTTTAAAGCCGTGGTAGGGTAGTAATCAAAGTACAGTGGGAACACACACAAGACGTTATAGCGATCTTGGGTCTAGAGATTACCCTGTACTCATGTCGCCAGAGAACTGCTATATAACTATTGGTATAATACCATCCAGGAGTTCTCGGCGAGTCCGTCCAGTATAACTCATCCAATGAGCACCTGTATACAATCATCAGTGTCAAACACTAATAGCTATGGGATCAGCTATCGCCCCGTACAGGGTCATGAAACGTATACACTAGTCTAAACTAGAATACCGATGCCTAGTCTCGATATTCCTACGACCAGAGACTTTTAAAGATGTGCTTATAGACTACCCAGGCCTCACTAGTATGATCCATATCATAAATCTATTGGGGTTTGCTAGCGCCCTGACCACCTATCGTGGCCGATGCGGAACAAAAATTGGTGTTAAAAAAAACTTGGCACTTACGAACCCGTCTAGAATCGAAATCATAAACCTACACTAGCTACACTACAAAGAGCTAAACTACTGAGATAGAAGGTGTTATACCGAATGAACCATGTCCTTTGGTCTTCTACCATCTTCCTTAGCTCCTAGAGGTCCTTTGGATCGAGTTTGATCACCGGTCTTTCTCCGTCGAAGATGATCCACCCGAGAGATACAGCTCATGGATCTAGCTCCACACTAAGAATCTAGTGAAGCAACTAGGGACTCTAGGTTGCTAATCTAGAATGCCTAAGATGTAGTGAAGTGTTCTATGTGTGCATCTATTTCACCTCCTCTCTTGATTCTCAACACATGAGATTGTAGAGAGGAGATTGAAGATGAAGGTGGAGAAACTTAAGAAGGGCAGTGATGAGAGCGAAGCTAATGGTGAGAGTGAAAAAACCATGTAAGAATGAATGAACCATCTCTCATCCAAAAAACTCAAGTAAGGAAAAAACCCAACAAGGTTTTGTAAAACTTCTTTTTTCATTTTAAAAATCCAACCATGTTTGAATAGTTTGCACAAATGAATTGTTAATTCATTTATGCAACACTATTGAAGTATGGTTCTCACCATACTCCCCTCTCTCTTCTTTTACACCTCATTTTCCATTTATAATAAATGGATAAATCTAAAATGAGGTGTCCACCTTCTAGAATGTTTTCCGTATAAATACGGATTACACTCTATTGTATATACATACATGTATTCGTACCAAAATACGAATACCCAAAGAGATAAAATAACACAAATAACATAATACTAGAATATACATATCGAAATACATATATGCAAATTATTAAATCAATACCTGATTTAATAATCCGGCTCAAACCTGAGCCGGCTAGTATTATCAACCGTCCGATCGAAAGTCCGGATAACTAGTACAATCATTCGATCGGAACCCTGCACGTATCCAATACGGCTACTACATCATTTTGCCAGAACCAGGAAAACCCTCTGTTTGGGACTCTAAAGACTTGTCAATACGCTGGCAGTAGGTTTAACCACAAGCACGTCAGCGGTACTAGCTGTACGTAACGGCTATCCAGGTATTGAGCGAAAGGAAGGCCGATGAGCAAACTCATCCGAACCCCTACTGAGCCTGTCAGTGACAATCTCCATACAGTCCAGTCTGTTCGTCTAAGAGTATCGCATATCGGGTCTGAGGGGTGGACAAAGTCAGACTCATAATAACGCGATATTTTCGTGTCGGTATGAAGCCCATCACCCACTAAGAAACTACTGATCCAAATCAGTAATTCTTGTCTACCTTGTCCAAGGATTTCTGGTGATGGTCACCCGTGCACCGCGCGACATCAACCCCCAATACCGGGAAAGACGAATCCCTGACGATCCGCTCACTGCCTCCATGTGGCTCGGGACTGTACCCAATTAAAACTTGTTTGCACGCTCTTTTGAGCCGTGGTAGGGTAGTAATCAAAGCACAGTGGGAACTCACATAAGACAAATGATAATCTCAGGTCGACAGACTAACCTGTACTCATGTCACCTGGAAACTGCTATCTAACAATAGGTATAATACCATCTAACATGTTCCCGGCTAGTCCGTCTAGTGTACTCATAACCCAATGAGCACCTGTATACTATCTTAGGTGACTAACTGACACCAATGGCTTATGAGACCGGCCACCGCCCCTCGTCGGGGTCTCGATAAGTATACACTAGTCTACTCCGGAGTATCGATGCCCAGTCTCGATACTTCCTCGACTAGGGACATTTAAGGATGTGCTTATAGACCACCTAGCTCTCACATATCTGGTCTCCATCATAATACTGGAAGTCAAGCAAGAATCCTATGGGCTCTATCAACATGTAATAGTGATATGTAATACCACATAATACATGTACATGATGATAAAGACAAACCAGATAGTATACTATCATTTTGAGTAAGACTGTTCTACCCGTATAGGTCCTCTCTCGATCATCACAATCGCGTGCCTGCGATTACAATAATTGACTTGAGGGAACTATATCCAACAATCTCCCACTTGCACTTAAGGCTAATTATTACGATGTCGCATACTCACAGCCCGCGTGATACCAAACACCCAACTTCTCTACTAATCAGTCTCGCAAAGCCCGTTTGTAAAACTATTGCGTTCGAGAAATAGTCTCAGTGAGTGGATCCGCTCCAATATTTCTTTCATTATCTCTTTATATCTCAACTTCATGGAGAAAGACTATCTCCCGAAATGAGCGATACCTGTTTTAGAATTTGTCTGGATATCTGATGGGACCCAGTTCACAGATGAACTCCAAATCCAACAAACTTCTTAGACTGTATCTTCCACTAAATTTAATCAGTATCCTGCGCCATGCATTTCTCAGTATCCGTTTGGACCACCCGTCCAACATACTGTCCCTCAAAAGAGGGAAAACTACAACTCTGACAGTCACTCTGTCATCCGGGTCACCTTGGAAGCTTGAAATGATAACCGCCTCCTGAAGAAGGCTGCCGTTACCATATACAAAGAACATCCACTTATGTTCATAACTGCTTCCCAATATTTCTCCAAGATTGGATTAATATATGCTTATTGCAGCCAGTGCAAAAGCAATATCTAGTGTGGTACTGTTAGGAATATGTATGCCCTAGATGCCATTATTGTACATGTGATATATATTATAGTAGATGCTTGGACATATATATAGAGGACTTTCTTACTTGACATGATAGTATGCTATCTGGTTACTCTTTATCTTAATATGTTGACTGGTATTCTTTACTGTCTTGCTCTCACATGTTGATAAAGCCCTTAGGATATGTACTTGACTACCAGGATTATGATGAGATCATACTAGTGGGGACAGGGTGGTCCAAAAGTACATCTTTTAATCAGTTCCTAGTCATGGGAATATCGAGGCTAGGGCATCGATATTTCAGAGTAGACTAGTGTGTACGTTTCTTGTCCCTTAGAGGGCGATGGTTGATCCCACAACCATTGGTGTGTGACATCAAAAATTGTACACAGGTGCTCATTGGAGAATGGGTACACCGAACAGGACTCACCGAGAACTCCCAGATGGTTATATACCTAACGTCAGATAGCAGTTCTCTGGTGACACTGGTATATGTTAGTCTGTAGATCCGAGATCGTCATAGAGTCTTGTGTGGCTCCCACTGTGCTTTGATTTCCTCCCTACCACGGCTCAAAGGAGTCGTGCAAACAGGTGGATTTTGGGTACAGTCCCGAGACACATGGAGGTAATGAGCGATAGGAGGGGTTTCGTCTCTCCCGGTATAGGGAGTTGATATTGTGCTATGCTCGATTAGCTATAACTAAAAATCCCTGGCCAGGCTTGCTGAGATTTACTGATAAGAGCTATCAATAGTTTCTTAAACTGTTATGAGCCAAACATCGGCATGACTTATCATGTTACCGGGGTCTGACGTTTACTACCCTTAGACATGATATGCGACATATCAGACGAAGAGATCAAACTGTATGGTAGTGTTATTGATAGGCTTCATGGAGAGTATGGACGGGCTTGCTTATTGATTTTCATATCGCTCAATACCCGGGTAGCCGTTACGTCCAGCTAGTACCGCTGACGGCTTCTAGGTGACTGATGTGATCATCACCTAATGCTGGCGTATTGACGAGTCTTTAGAGTCTCACAAAGAAGTTTCTTGGTTCGAGCGAAACGAAGTAGGGCACATATGTTGATATGTGCGTGGTCCTGATTAAATATGAGTATGTGATACCGTATTATAATCTGGCAGTTATCTGATGTCGGTCAGGTTATATGTGATATAACCGGATTATCGAATCAAGTGTTGGTTTGATAATATGATATTCAGATTAATGATATTAGTCGGTTATATGTGATATAACCGGATTATTAGATCAAGTGTTGATTTAATAATGTGATATATATTATATGTGATATAATTATATCTTAACTAATATCATTAGCTCACTAATTGCTTTATATATATATATATATATATATTATATGAAACAATGCATGTTTTTCTATTTTTAGAAAATAGAAAAATGAGGTGTAAATTGTGGAGATATTTGTGGAATGGGCATGGCATGGGTTTTATTATTTGTATATTAGTCTTGACTCACTATTCAAGCATGGTTGCAATTTAGAATTGCAATTTTATTGCATGCTTGAATAAGTGAGGAAAGTGAGAGCCATTTGAGTTTACTCTCATCATTTTTCATTTCTTCATGCCTTAGCACTTGCTTCCTCTTGCTCTCTACAATTTTCTTCATCTCACTTCCAAGTTCAAACCCTCACATGTGATATGAATTATTGAACTTGTGAAAACCCTATTGAGCAAATTAAACCCCTACTTCACCATCACACATTAGATTAGCAATTTGATTTAGAGTGTTGCCTTCACTGATGAGATTAGTAAAGGGTTAGCTTGAGCTAGTGGACTTCGGGTGGATCGTCTTTGGCGTGAAGATCACGAAGGAGGTTCGTTCAACTCGAAGAGGAGCCTAGTAGAGTCACGCGGACTTCAACCCGGAGCTACTGAAGAGAAGGACTTGATCCTATAGGGTATAACTTCTTTTCTTTAATCTTTAGTTGTTCACATCACCAATCTAAACCCTAATTATCTAGCAAAGATCTTGTTAGTCTAACTTAGGACCTAATAAATTTAAAATTTGGCATGCTTGATGCCTCTAGTGAAAGTCGACCTTAGCACCGTCAAGGGGTTCAAGAGGCATCAAGCATGCCAAATTTTAAATTTATTAGGTACTAAGTTAGACTAACAAGATCTTTGCTAGAATTTTAGGGTTTACCTTTGTGATATGATTAAACTTAAGAGAAGAAAAAGAGCATACAACATTTGTGGTTCGTGTCCTTCTCTTCAAAAGCTCCGGGATGAAGTCCACGCGAATCTTCAAGGCTCCTCTCTAAGTTGAACGAACGTCCTTCGTGATCTTCGCGCCAAAAACGATCCACCTGAAGTCCACAAGCATAAGTTTTTCACTACACTAAACACTTTTAGTGTAGGAAACACACCACACCATATTTCTAGTTTGGTGTGGGATGATGAAGTAGGGGATAAGTAAAGCTTACTATGGTCTCACAAGCTCAATGATTCATATCTCATGTGAGGGTTTTGAGCTTGGAGGTGAGCTGAAGAAAATTGTAGAGAGCAAGAGAGGAAAAAGAGCTCAAGAAAAATGGCTAAGGCATGAACCATGAAGCAAGTGTAGAATGAATAAAATGAATCATCTCTTTCCTCACTCATTCAAGCATGGAATAGAAATGCAATTAAAATTGCAACCATGCTTGAATAGCGAGTCAAGAGTAATATAAAAACATATAAACCCATATCTTGAACCATACCACAAATATCTCCACAAGTTACGCCTCATTTTTCTATTTTCTAAAAAATAGAAAAACATGCCATGCTTCATATATATATATAAAGCAATTAGTGAGCTAATAATATTAGTTAAGATATAATTATATCACATTATTAAATCAACACTTGATCTAATAATCCGGTTATATCACATATAACCGACTAATATCATTAATCTGAATATCACAATATCAAACCAACATTTGATTCGATAATCCGGTTATATCACATATAACCTGACTGATAACAGATAACTGCCAGATTACAATACGGTGTCACATACTCGTATTTAATCAGGCCCACACACATATCACATATGTGTCCTACTTCGTTTCGCTTGAACCAGGAAACTTCTGTGTGGGACTCTAAAGACTCGTCAATACGCCAGCAGTAGGTGATGATCAGATCAGTCACCTACAAGCTGTCAGCGGTACTAGCTGGACATAACGGCTACCCGGGTATTGAGCGATATGAAGATCAACAAGCAAGCTTGTCCATACTCTCCATGAAGTCTATCAGTAACACTACCGTACATTCCGGTCTCTTCGTTTGATATGTCGCATATCATGTCTAGGGGTGGAAATCATCAGACCCCAGTAACGTGATAAGTCATGCCGATGTCTGGCCTATAACGGTTCGAAAAACTACTGATTACACTTATCAGTAAATCTCGGCAGCAACCCTGGACAGGGACTTTCAGTTATAGCCAATCGAGCATTGCGCAACATCAACCCCTAATACCGGGAGAGACGAAACCCCTCCTATCGCTCATTGCCTCCATGTAACTTGGGATTGTACCCAAAATCCACATGTTTGCATGACTCCTTTGAGCCGTGGTAGGGAGGAAATCAAAGCACAGTGAAAGCCACACAAGACTCTATGACGATCTCGGGTCTACAGACTAACCTGTACCAGTGTCACCAGAGGACTGCTATCTGACAATAGGTATACTACCACATAGGAGTCCTCGGCGAGTCTTGTTCAGTGTACCCAGTCTCCACTGAGCACCCGTATACCATCTTTGATGTCAAACACCAATGGATGTGGGATCATCCATCGCCCATCATATGGGTCAAGAAGCGCATACGCTAGTCTACTATGGAATATTGATGTCCTGGTCTCGATATTCCCACGACTAGAAACTGATTAAAGAATGTACTTGTGGACCACCCTGACCCCACTAGTATGATCTCATCATAGTCCTGGTAGTCAAGTACATATCCTAAGGGCTTTATCAACATGTAAGAGACAAACAGTATAAATACTAGTTTACATGTTAAGATAAAGGTAACCTGATAGCATACTATCATGTCGAGCAAGAAAGTCCTCTCTATATATGTCCAAGCATCCACTATATCATCAATAATGGCCTCTAGGGCATACATATTACTAACAATCTCCCACTTGCACTAAGGCCGGTTGTTGTTGTATATCATACCCAACGTCCCAAAAATTCTCTCGAATATCATCTGGGGGATGGCCTCGGTGAGTGGATCCGCTGTGTTATCTTCTGTGTCAAATCTCCTGACCTCGATCTCCCGGAGATACAACTATCTCCTTGATCAGGTGATACTGTCCAAGAATATGTCTGGATTGCTGACGGGACCGGGGTTCCTAGGCCAAAGTGACAACTCCATTGTCATCACAATACACAAGCATTGGATGCCCAATGGTAGGAACATAGTTCATCTCATGAACTCTATTCATCCAGACAACCTCTTTGACAGCATCGTTGGTAGTGATGTAATTAGCCTCTATCAACGAGTCTGCTACGATATATAGCTTGGAACCTTTCCAACATACCGTCCCTCCACTGAGGGTGAAGACAAAACCCGAGACCGACTTTCAGTCATTCTTATCACTCTGGAAGCTCGAATCGGTAAAGGAATCCATCTGGAGTTCACCGTTACCATACACCAAGAACATCTCTTTAGTCCTTCGCAAGCACTTTAAGAATGTTCTTCAGCTGTCCAGTGGTTTTCCCTAAGATCTTTTCGATACTTATTCACTACACCTAGTGAGTAAGCTACATATGGTCTGGTACATAAATCGTATACATGATTGACCCGTCTGCCAAAGCATAGGGTATCCCTTATATGCGAGCCCTCTCCAAATCAGTCTCGAGAGACATCTCTTTGGAGAGAGTGATTCCTGAACAAGCGGGTACATTACCATGCTTAGAATTATCCATACAAAAACCCTTTTAGCATGGTGTCTATGTACCCGGATTGGGAAAATCCCAAATCCATTTAGATCTATTTCTATAGATCAATAACCCTAGAATGTAGGAGGCATTAGTTAGATCTTTTATGGAGGACTTGTGTGATAAGAGGCGCTTGACCGAGTGTAGTATAGGAACACCTTTTCCTATCAAGAGTATCCCATCCGCGTACAATACGAGGAAGACAACCATACTCTCTACAACCTTCTTATTTATACATGGTTCATCTATCTTTTTGATGAAGTCAAACTCTTTGACAGCTTCATTAAAACAGATGTTCCATCTCCGCGATGCCTGCTTTAACCCGTAGATGGGTTTAAGCAGCTTGCACATGCTTCCGCTGCTCCCACTGTTTACGAAGCCCTCTGGCGGTGTCATATACATGCTCTCTTCTAAATCACCATTTAGAAAAGCGGTTTTGACGTGCAGTCTGCCAGATTTCGTAGTCATGGTATGTAGTAACGGCAAGTAGGATCCTGATGGACTTAAGCTTAGCGACAAGTCTAGCTTTGAAAGTCTCAACTTTTCCATCTACACCAAATTATCTTTCTCAAAGATTCTCTTGCTCCCGATGGGTTTTACCCCTTCAGGAGCAACATGCAAAGTCAACACTTTGCTGATGTATATGGATTCCATCTCAGATCGGATAGCATCCAGCCATGTCACATAGTCTCCACTTGTGATGGCCTGCTCAAAACTAGTTGGGTCATCATCTCCATGATGCAATCCTCGCTCCCATCGTCTACGAGAAAACCGTAGTATCTCTCAGGTGGATGATGAACCTAACTAGATCTGCGGAGTGGTTTCGGTTCGTCAGGGACTATTGAATCCTTCGGTTCTACCAAATCGTCAGTTATAGTTTGCTTTGCTGGAACTACTTCCAGTTCTACCTTATCGTCACTAATTTCTTCCATAAGAAATTCCTTTCTAAAAAGGTGACATGTTGAGAAACAAAACATCTTTTGTTCCTCGGTGTGGTAGAAGATATACCCTCGTGAATGGTTGGGATATCCTACAAACTTGCACAGAACTGACCTTACCTCGAGCTTGTCCGGATTTTGCTTTTCAATATAGGCCGGACAACCCCATATCTTAACTCGTTTAAGAGATGGTCTCTTCCCATTCCATATCTCATATGGAGTGGTAGGAAACAGATTTGATCGGAACTCTATTCAATAGGTATGCAACTTCTCAAGTGCATGTCCCTGAAAGGAAATAGGCAACTCAGCGGTACTCATCATAGAGCGCACCATATCTTATAGGGTGCGATTCCTCCATCCCAATATATCGTTGTGCTGTGGTGTATACGGAGGAGTAAGCTAAGAGAGAATCCCATTCTCTTTTAGATAGTCACGGAATTCCGTGCTCAAGTATTCTCCTCCCCGATCAGATCGAATGATTTTAGTACTTTTACCCGTCTGTTTCTCAACTTCATGCTTATATTCTTTGAATTTCTCAAAAGTTTCAGACTTGTGTTTCAATAGGAACACATGACCGAATCTTGAGAGATCGTCAGTGAATGTAATGAAGTACGAGGAACCATCCCTGGTATGTGTAGACATAGGACCGCATACATCACCATGTATCTGTCCAAGAGTTCAGTAGCTCTTTCTCCGTTTCCAATAAACGGAGATTTGGTCACCTAGTCTTTGAGACATGACTGGCAAGTTTCATAAGATGTAAATTCGTACGGATTCAAATATACATCCTTATGGAACTTTAGCTAGTCTTGTTTCATCAAAATGACCCAGTCTACAATGCCACAAGAAGATTTCGTTCATTTCTGAACTGTTCCTCTTGTGTGTGTTCTGTACGTTTAGAACTGTAGTTTGATTCAGAACGTGTACACTGTTATACAACATACCTTACCCAATCAACACTTGATTTAGGAAAATAATCACAATATTTATTGGTACGAAATAACAGTCGCTAAGAATCAATGTATTACCAGTAGGTAACACAAGGTGATATTTGCCAACTACTTTGGCTGCAACAATTGCACCATCTCTACTACTAGAGACATATCACCCTTTTCTAATTCTCCACCTGTCTATAGCCCATGTAACAAATTACATGTGTGGGATCCTGATCCGGTATCCAATACCCAGGACATAGAGGTAACTGAGAAACAGTTCTTGGTTACGAACACACCCGAAGATAATACATCAACATGCTTATTCTTCGTTTGGGTGGCGTGGGAATCCGAATATTCCCCTATTCCTTACTCAGACTTATGACAATCATAAGATAGAGCGGAACCTAGCCCAGTATAATAAGTAGGTTCGGTCAATACTTCCATATTATTATCTTGATTAAGGCATGTCATTGGCCGATACCAGGAGAGAGAGAAGGATAATCACTTTTCGTGCGCTCTTTGCAAGATTAGATTGGTTATTTTTATCTAATCAGGATGGCTCCCACTGTTTTTATCAAATCTTCCTTCAAATCCTAAAAGGTAAGATTAGCGGGGATTAATTACACCTTACAAGTTCGCCAATCTTTCGGCCAGGCCAGTGTTGATACTTTGATAGAGGTTTCCCGTGCTTTCATACGGACCTAATTGAAATAAACATCGTTTTCCCAGGGGCATAACCCCGTTAACACCTTTCTAAACAGCTACTTGATTGGCTAATTGTGAAGTGCAAAATTCTCTCAGGAGCAACTCTTACTCGCAGTGGGTATCGGGATCCTACTATCACATAGAAGGTATGCAATCTTATTACAAATTTCAACACTTGAAATTCCCGATAATGGTTTTTACCCCTAACGTCCTATGACCTTGACGCAGGCCAACAAACTATAGGGCGTTAGTCAAGTTCAACCCGTTCATTTCTTGATTGAATTAAACCCACCCGTACGACCCTTGACGCAGGCCAACAAAGTCGCATGACTACCTAATCCAATTGTCACATGCTGCAGATAAGCACTAATTCAGCTACCGCACACTACGCCTTGACGCAGGCCAACAAACGTAGCACGAATACTAAAATAACACTTATCTGAAATGATGGAGGGCTGCGCAAGTTTTTAAGAAAACTATGAGCGTAATGAACTTGATATAGTTGTAGAATCTAGTGATTTTGAAAAGGAGTGTTTTTAGGCTTTTGCTAGTTTCGCTAAAGAGGTCACTTCCGATGAAGGGATCTCGGCTCTTTCCTCATCGAATGAGGTGCTGGATATTCATGAATACCACCATGCAAAGCAAGAACTAAAAAAGCAATCAAAAAACAAAATCGAGTAGGTTGTAGCATCTGCTAGTTTCGCTAAAGAGGTCACTCCCGGTGAAGGGATCTCGGCTATTTCCTTATCGAATAAGGTGCTGGATATTCTATAAGGAATACCGCTATGCAAACCAAAAAATAGAGTTACCCTTTTTGAAAATTTGATTCTACAACATCTTTTAGTTTCTTTCTGTTCATTAATTACATTAATGAAGTCCCATCATTTAATGTTTCCTAAACATTACAGAAAAAGAAACGAAAATAGAACGTACGCTTATACCATCCGCATTCGCCATGGGGCCCCGTCATGCACCGTTAGGTTACTTAACTACCGGCAGAGCGGGGGCTGGACTAGCGCGGGTGCAAAACATAAGCAATGTTTATTATATATCATATATATAATATAACATGATCACATCACAGAAACAAGCAGTAGAAGCAACATATGAAATATTGGATATACTGGGATTTCCGTGTTTTAAATTTAGCCAGTAATGTAAAACACGGATTCCACAGTCGTGATGAATAGCCAAACCCACATCCCATAGACCCCTACGAGAACGGCAAGTAACCCTCCCAATTCTAGAGTTAGGAAACCTTGTCACGACCCAAAGTTCGGCCCGTGACCGACACTTAACCACGTAACGTCTACAGGCGTAACACGATTAATTAAGCCGAAACCCAGAAATCAAAACCATTAAAAATAGTGAGTGATGAAAACATTTGTTTAAAACATTTAGAAAACCTTGAGTAAAAATCTTTAAAGTTTAAGTTATTTTCTTAAAAATTTCGGCAGCACCTCCTTTGTAAAAACTAGCCCCGAAACGGGTACAATACATGATATAAGTAAAATGACTAATAATAAGAATAAAGCATCCCCAAACGGGAGCAATCACGCCCAACGGCGGAAACAACCACCACAAGAATAATATACGACGCCGTAGCGAAGAAATGAGCAATATAAGTGAAGACAGCATAAAAGATAAAACTACATAAATAAAGCCGGCTCACACGAGCTCGACATCCAGAGTACAAAATAATATATATCGTCCTCACAACTGGTCTCTAAGTCAATACATGAAATGGTAGATGGAGAGTACTAGACACAACCGAGAGTACAATGGAAATAAACGGATACCCCAAAACCCACTTATAAGCAAAACGGCTCACTCGCCAACTGCAATGGTATCCGTAGCCAAAAAGATACAATGAGGTAGCCCTGCCGCAACTACTGTGAGGGTTGACCTGCAAACATTGTGGCACAACGGGGGTGAGTTGCCAACTCGTGAATAGTAAATAACATATAAAGGTAATCGCGAGTATGCACGTACTGTGATACTCTAACATGTGCAATCTAATAACATCTATATGATGAACTTGGTACGCAGTAATCATGCAAAGTGCTCTATCAGGTACTACGACTACATGATGCAATGCATAACAATGAATGCTGAGTATGGGATAAAATATCATCTACACGAATCATCATCGTGGAAAACCCCGGTGTCTACCAAAAATACCCCAAAATCCCGATAAGTCAGGTGCCGTCACTCTATCCGGCCCTCAATCCTGTAAATCTCATAGAAACGGGGTGCCCAATATCGGCACCCGAAAACATCATGAAATACTCGTGTCTAGTATTGACACGCAAATCCTCATATATCGGGCTCCGTCAGTCCGGATCGGCTCACGGGCTCCGTCTGCGGAATCGGCCTTCGGCCATGGCAGTACGGGTCAGCCCGTATCCATCTTTCGACTCTGGTCAGTATCCTCCGGATAACCGCCAGGTCCAACCAATCACCGGTAGGTATGTATTCCCTCTGCCAGGCTCACCGTCTACTGCACAGCAAATCCGTTCTCGCCCCGGGGTACCATACCGGGTCCACCATGTACCCGCAATCGGCCTCATCCAGCTCTTCGACTCGGGTTTCACATGTTACACGTCTCAGAACCGAGAAAACGCATGGTGGACGTACTGAAATATCATATCAAGAGAAACCAGTTTTTTTAAAACAGTACATGCTTTCTTTTGAAATAGCCACGGTTCTCAAATCCAGAAATCTCATGAAAACAGCATATCTCAATGCGTAAAATCATAAAGTTTGATGTATAATGCATATGATAAAAATGTAAGCATATCCGAATATCATGCAATATGGAACAGTGATATGACATATTAAGGGAAAAACCGCTCTTTTAAATGGATCCAGTTTTGAAAATATCTCATGCGGTCCCCAATTCTCCAAAACCAAAGCCAGCATCATCTATGTATGTGCAATAAGTATGTATGTAGGTATGGATGCACAAGTGGTATATACGCATGTATGAGTGTACAACATGTATATATACCAATATGGATGTACAAGTAGTATATACGCAAGAATGTATGCACACAAAGGGACGGAATCATGTCTAATCATCAATGATGAGATAATCTAAATGATGTATGGTTCGTAGTAATTCTATAGTGCGAGTGTCATGGCAATTACTAACGGTTTGTGTGTAACATACAATTAGTGCTTGTGCAGCATGAACCGTTAGTAACAGTGTGGTGTTTCATAAATATTATGTCTATATGCAACAAAAGAGGGGTACGCTACAATGGTACATATGCACAACCAATATATATATGAGTATAACACGCGACTACAATATCCTATCAAGCCCTGACGCTTAACGCCATACGGGCGATTTCCCCGTAGATGTTAAATCTACTCATCGTGATCCCGTGGTAAGTGTAGCCGACTACCTGCTTCCCCTTCTTTGCGGCGTCCGAAGTACCTTTCTGCGAACCTAGAATTTACACAAGCAACATTCATAAGGCTAAAATCCTGCAAAAACGCGATAACAAGATCACACGACAAACTAGCGTCGCAAGCTAAACGCGTGTGCATCCAAAACACCAAAACATGTGTGCATCGCTTAAGACCACCCCGAAACGCTGTGATACGCAGCAAACACTAAACCCACTCACATAACGTACGTGTCGCGCAAGTTTAAAAGCATTAAAACAAGGAATTAGGTTCCAGATTTTGATACGAGCAGAATTAAGAAAAGTTGCATATACCAAACATCTTAGATATGTAGCAGACTCCCCCAGCCCAAACCCCGACACCCAACTCACCCCTCTTGCCGCAATTTGCGACCAGAATGAATTTTTCTGCTGCCTGGTGTGGGAATTAGGGTCTCGTTCTCCGTGTGTGTGGTCTAGGTCTAGTGAACATGCTTCAGTAAACTCAACTTTTTCCTGAAGCATCGGGAGTTATAGCAGATCCCAAAATGGCAATAAATCTTAACTAAACACTAATTAAACACTAAAATTAATACATTAGGGGGTTTTAGGGTAACCAGGTGCAAAAACTTGGATTTAACAGCACTAATAACCTAAAGTTAAGCTAATAAGGCCATAAAAACCATTACTTGACCTAACCTACACATAAATCACCTAATTATCACTAATACACCACTTAAACCCTAAATTAAGTTAAATAATTAAAAGTTTAGCAAAGAAAAGGATTAGGGTAAGCTTTATACCTCAAAGGGGTTTAGTGATGGCTCAACTTGCTAACCTTGCTTTCAAAGGCAAGGATTTGCCTCAAGAACCCACAAGAAGTGCTTAAACAAGAGGTTTAGTGAAGAGGGAAGGGATTTTTAATAGAGAATAGGGCTTGAATGAAGGGAAGAAGAAAAAAAATGATGAGGGAGAGGGGGGCTGCTGCTGCTGAGCAGAAAATAGAGAGGGAGAGAGAATTGTGTGAGGTGGGGAAAATGAGAGTTTTGGAAAAAGAGGAGTGAGTGAGAGGGGGGTTAGGGGACAAAGCATGGCATTTTCTCTCCCTTCATTTAATACCAATCATGCTTTGTCTCCCATGCCTTCTCTCTCCTCCTTCTCTAAGTCAACCCAAAAGGAAATTCAAATTTTTTTGAAACTAAAATACTTAATTTAAATACATATTTTATCTAATGAAATGGTTAAAGTACCATGGCTACTAAGCATGGTTTAACCCCATATTATCCCTAGGTTAACATGCACATGTGTGTGCAAGCCTAATTAAATTCTAATAAAATATTCATTAATTTTTATAAAATATTTAAAAACCATTTTGGTAAACCTTTTTACTAAAAACCATATTTTCGCTTAATTAACCACTAAACGCATTCTAAGGTGTTACAATCTTCCCCCCTTAAGGAAATTCGTCCCCGAATTAAAATTTTTTATTAGGCATACCTTCAAAGAGATGAGAGAATTTCTTCCGCATCTCGCCCTCGGCCTCCCAAGTGATCTCTTCACCATTCGGGCTGCGCCAACGAACCTTCACAAATGGCAAGACCTTTGATCGAAGTTTCTTCACCTGCCGGTCCAATATCACTACTGGCTGCTCGGTGAACGAAAGATCGCGCTTAAGCTGAACGGTCTGGTGCTGAATCATGTGAGAAGGTTCATGAAGGTATCTGCGAAGTATCAACACATGGAATATGGGGTGAACATCCGGAAAGTCGGGTGGAAGAGCCAAACGATAAGCCACTGCGCCCACACGCTCGAGGATCTCGAAGGGACCAATAAATCTTGGACTAAGCTTCCCTTTCTGCCCAAATCTTATCACGCCCTTCATCGGAGAGACCTGTAGGGTGTTTTTCGTCACCCCATTGAGATGGGAATATGCGCGCGCTTGTCAGGCGCATTACAGATTCCCCCTGCCTAGGGTAGGCTGGGGTTTATTGATTGTGGGGATCCGAATCTCCGGCAACCGTGGACTAAGCTGTCGTTAATTACCCCTCGCATTTGGAGCGAACGAACCTCCGATTAACGGGTTAAACTGGTCATGCGAACTCAATGTGCAGTATCGTGTTTTGAAGGGGTTTAGAAAATATCAGGGCCCCGCAGAGTTTTTGCGGGGGTCCCGCTACCCGGATAGCGGGCTAGGGGTCAAGGGGGCTAGCAGCCCCCTTGCGGGGTGCGGGGCAGCGTTCCGTTAGAAATTTTTTTTAACGGAAGACAGTGTCGTGGAGTCTGTGTATGTTTTCCTTCCCTTTTTTTCTTCTTAAAAGTGGAGTTTAATTTCAAAAGGAATTTTATTGTGGAGTTAAACTCCAAAGAATTTTATGCGGAGTTAAACTCCCAAAACAGAACTTTATTGTGGAGTTAAACTCCAAAGAATTTTTTTTAAAGAGAAAGGTTTAGACTCCAGAAGGGATTTTGTTGGGGAGTGCACATAAAACGAGAGGGGGAAAGAAAACAAAATGGCGTCTAAAGGACGCTCGCACGGTAGGTGGGCGCTTTAATGCCCAGGGTCACGTGCGCGCACGTGACCAATGAGCACTTTGGCGCCCCCCAGGGTCACGTGGGCACACGTGACCGAAGGGCACTATGACGCCCCGGGGTCACGTGCGCACACGTGACCGATGGGCGCCTTGGCGCCCCCCGGGGTCACGTGGGCACACGCGACCTATGGGCGCCTTGGCGCCCCGGGGTCACGTGCGCACACGTGACTGATGGGCGCCTTGGCGCCCCGGGGTCACGTGCGCACACGTGACCGATGGGCGCCTTAGCGCCCCGGGGTCACGTGTGCACACGTGACCGTGGGGAAAACCCGCGGAAAGGGAAGCCTAGCCCCTAGGCTGGGGAGTTGAACTCCCAAGGGGATTTTTGGAGTTGAACTCCTAACAGAAACAAATTTATAGAGTTAAACTCCAACAGAAATTAAATTATGGAGTTAAACTCCAGCAACTTTAGAAAGGAGTTAAACTCCTGGGGATTTATTGCTCTTCTTTTGAGCCTTGGGCCTGTCCAAAGTTAGATTTTTGGAGATGGGTCTCCTTCTTCTTGCTCTTGATCGGCGGGATCGTGGAGAAAAGGGGATGAGCCTTAAAAGCCCTCCCTTTCGAGATCTGATTGGAGATCCGAGCTCCCCTTCGTAGGTTTTGTGGTGGAAATCTATTTATTTCGAGAAAAGAAAGAGTTAAACTCTTGATTTAATTCAAAAGAAAAAAGAAGGTTTTAGAACCTTGAGGAAGGAGAAAGAGACAGATCTGGATTCTTTTTTTGGGGAGAGGTAAAAAAGTTGTTGAGATATTTCCTTATCTTTGCCTTTATAGGCTATACACTTTACACATAGCCCCTTGGGCTTCACAAAATGGCATTTTGCCTATCCCATGGCTCATGTGTCATTTCTTTTTGCACATAAGCCATGAGCTTTACAAAAATTTGGCTTTATGCCTATTTTTCTTACATTTATCCATAAAAATAAAATAAAAGAAATACAACAAAATTGTTTATTACAAAAATTTTATCTTGGCGTGGGGGGAGGCCGGCCGCTTCATGTTCGGGCTCGACCCGGGCATGGGCCCACTGGATCTGGGCTTGGGCCCACTTGGCTTGGGGTTGACTTTGATTTTGACTTGGTCAACCGGGGTGTAAATTTTTACCCCAACAAATTGCCCCCCATCAATAAATGCACACCACATATGTGGGTCGTGTGCATGAAATTGATGGATCTTCTTTTACTTGGAGGCGACCTGATTTGGTTCCCGCTCTTTGGGAAGCTGGCACTGCCCTTTTTACGACATGGACGGTCGTTGCTTGACATGTCTCCGAGATGGAGTGTCCGTGATAGACGTTTCCCTGGCCCGGAGTAATCTGGTTCCCTCTTTGTAGAAATCCTGCGCTGCCCTTTTTGCGACTTGGGCGGTCGATGCTGCCCTTTTTGCGACTTGGACGGTCGATGCTGCTCTTTTAGCGACGTGGACGGTCGGTGCTGCCCTTTTTGCGACGTGGACGGTCGATGCTGCCATTTTAGCGACGTGGACGGTCGGTGCTGCCCATTTTGCGACTTGGACGGTCGGTGCTGCCCTTTTTGCGACTTGGATGGTCGGTTCTGCCCTTTTTGCGACTTGGACGGTCGGTTCTGCCCTTTTTGCGACTTGGACGGTCGGTGCTGCCTTTTTTGCGACTTGGACGGTCGGTTCTGCCCTTTTTGCGACTTGGACGGTCGGTTCTGCCCTTTTTGCGACTTGGACGGTCGGTGCTGCCCTTTTAGCGACATGGACGGTCGGTGCTGCCCTTTTAGCGACATGGACGGTCGGTGCTGCCATTTTAGCGACGTGGACGGTCGGTGCTGCTCTTTTTGCGACTTGGACGGTCGATGCTGCCCTTTTAGCGACATGGACGGTCGGTGCTGCCCTTTTTGCGACGTGGACGGTCGACGCTGCCCTTTTTGCGACTTGGACGGTCGGTGCTGCCCTTTTTGCGACTTGGACGGTCGGTTGCTTGATTTGACTTGCTCTGCTTCTTGCAGTGTCAGGGGTAGACTTGATTTGCTTCGCTTCTTGCGGTGTCGAGATTGGATTCTGACTTGCTCCGCTTTCTGCGGTGTCGGAGTTGAAGTTGAGTTGTTGATTATGATTTGGATTGACATCAGCATCGCCATACTGGAATATGGTACCAGGAGCGAATCATCATTTGCTATGAGAGGATTTGGGAATTGGTTTTGGTTTGGCATCAGCATCGCTGCACTGGAATATGGTACCAGGAGCGAATCATCATTTGCCATGAGGAGATTTCCCTCGTTCCCAGTTTAACGACTTAGGGGTCATCTGTTCCCAGTTTAACGACTTAGGGGGTCATCTGTTCCCAGTTTAAAGACTTAGGGGTCTATTGGATTGGAGTTTGGGAGTTTGGGGTTAGGACAGGCATCAGCGTTGCTAACACTGAAGCACACGTGCCAGGAGCAATTCATCATTTGCCTATTCCTGTTAGGGGAGCGATGGCTTAGGAGATAGGTTTAGGTCCCTATCGCCTAAGGCTTTTCAATTTTATGGGCCGTGAGGGTCCCATAAAAGCATTTTCTCCCTACGAGTCGTAAGGATCCCGCAGGTGTATTTTCTCCTTAGGAGTCGTGAGGACTCCTAAGTGTGTTCTTCCTTTATGAGTCGTAGGGATCCCACAAAGGTTTGTTCTCCTCATGTATCGTGGGGATACATGAGTGGGTCTTCTCAATGGGGCATCATTCCAAAGGCGGAGACCAGCCGCGTAACTGGTGATTGTGGTGGGGCATGGGTATGACGAGAATTATTTGAGCCCGTGGATTGTATACGGCAGTCAACTTGGGGACTGGCCGTAGGGCTGGCGAATTTTGAGAAATTGGATTTTGGTTGGCGTCTGCATCGCTACACTGCAATATGGTACCAGGAGCGACTCATCATTCGCCGTTTGGGGACTTGGAATTTGGATCTTGTTTGGCATCAGTATTGCTGCACTGGAATAATGCCAGGAGCAACTCATCATTTGCCTTGGGAGGACTTGGGATTTGGGTTTTTGGTCGGCATCAGCACCGCTAACACTGAAGCGAAATGCCAGGAACGACTCATCATTTGCCGTTGCCCGTTGGGGAAGGATGGCTTAGGAGACAGGTTTGGGTCCCTATCACCTAAGGCTTTTCAATTTTATGGGCCGGGAGGGTCCCATAAAAGCATTTTCTCCATACGAGTCGTAAGGATCCCGCAGATGTATTTTCTCCTTAAGAATCGTGAGGATTCCTAAGTGTGTTGCTCCTTTGTGAGTCGTAAGGATCTTACGCAGGGTTTTCTCCTCACAAGGTCGAGAGGACTTTGCGAGTGTATTTCATTTATTTTCACGAGTTTGCGCCCTTTCGGGTTTTCACAGACCCGCCGGTAGTCCTGCTGTTTTTACTCACGGAGCCCTTTCGGGTTTTCATCCGTGCCCGTTTTGCTTGTGGACATACCGTTTATTATTATTATTATTTTTATCTCTTTTATTTTTCTTTTCTTCTTCTTCTTTTTTTCTTTTTCTCTTTTTTTGCCGCTGGTGGGACTTTAAAAGTAGTCTCACTGGCAGGATTTGGGAGAGATAGGGGTCATTTACGCCCGTGGATTGTATACGGTTTTGCAGGATGTATGATCCAGACCGTATGGCTGATGTGCTCAATTCGCCTGCGACTTGGAGCATTCACGTGTAGTATTTCTTAAGATATCGACCATTGATGGGTGGCATGGGCCTTTCTCCCTCGGCGCTTATTAGTTGGTAGGATCCTCCGTCAAACACTTTCTCGATGACGTATGGTCCTTCCCAGTTTGGCTCGAATTTTCCCTTGGCATGTCGATTGGGGATGATCGGTCTTTTGAGGACCAACACCATTCACCTTTCTTGAAACCGCGGAGATGGGTTATCTTGTCATAGGCCCGTGACATTTGGGCTCGGTATAGCTCCAGACTTTGCTGCACCGCGAGCCTCTTTTCTTCGAGGGCATCGAGTTCCTCAAGTCGAAGGAGCACGTTTTCCTCCTCCGTCAACTCATGCTGAACGGCCATTCTTAAGCTTGGAACTTCGACTTCGAGGGGGAGGACCGCCTCCACTCCGAAGAGCAATGAGTATGGAGTGGACTGAGTTGGAGTACGGTGCGTGGTACGATATGCCCAAAGCGCCTCGTGAAGCTTGAGATTCCAGTCCCTCTTGTTGGCTGAAGCATTTTTCATCAGGAGCTTGCATAGAGTCTTATTGAAGGCTTCGGCGAGCCCATTGGCTCTTGGATTATAGATGGAGGAATATCTCCAGTCTATCTTGTGCTGAGTAGCGAACCTTGAGACATTGAAGCTCTTGAAAGAAGGCCCGTTGTCAGAAATGATTCTTCTTGGTGTACCAAAGCGGTATAGAATATTATGCTGGAAGAATGTCAGAATCTCTTTTGTCTTGACTTCTTTTAGCGGGACAGCTTCAGCCCATCTGGAGAAGTAGTCTGTCGTGGCCAGTATGAACCGGTGGCCTTTGGATGACGGAGGATCAATTGGGCCAACAATGTCGGTGCCCCAGACTTCGAAGGGCCACGACGCCACCGTAGGATGCAACAGATTGGGATGCTTGTGAATGAAATCACCATAGATTTGGCAGATCTGACATTTCTTTGCATGCTCTCCGCAATCCCGTTTCATGGTGGGCCAGTAATACCCAAGCCATTTGATTTGAAGTCGCATCTTGGGGCCAGATTGGTGAGCACCGCAAACGCCCGAGTGAACATCTTTCATGACCTTTTGGGCTTCGGCCAATGACTAACACCTAAGCCAGAGTTGGTCATATGACCTGCGGTATAACGTATCATTTACAAACATGTATCGGAGAGCTCTTTTCTTCAGCTGAATCCTCGCAGATTTTTCTTCGGGCAGCTTGTCGTATCGGAGGTACTCTATGAAGGGTTCTCTCCAATCGGGCTCGTCTTGGATGATCGAAGCTTCTTCGGCAGGACTGCTCTCCTGTTCCGCGCTTTCCTTTTCTCGTAGAGAGACTGGGGGTAGAATTTGTCGGCTCCTGACTGTGATCAGAATTTCGTCCATGTGAGGATCAGCCAGCTCCTTGGCTAGGCGAGCGAGTATATCGGCTTTTCCGTTCAATGCTCTAGGGACTCTTGTTAATTCAATGTGAGTGAACCGTTTCATGAGTTCCACCACCCGACTTCTGTACCGAGCTAACTCAGGTATGTATATCTTATAGTTGCCGCTTACTTGGTTGACGACAAGCTGGGAGTCACCGTAAACCCGTAGCCGAAGGATTTCCATTTCTATGGCAAGCTCCAAACCAGCTATCAGAGCTTCATACTCGGCCTCATTGTTTGTGTGAGGCTCGGTGAGAGCAAAAGAATGCCGTAAGGTTCCCATTGATGGCGTGATGAACACCAATCCTATCCCTGCTTTTACCTCCGGGACGCTTGATTTACTAGAGGTTCTTATCGATGAGGCCCCATCGAAGTAGAGCTCCCAACATGGCTCGTCATTCTCGAGTTGCAACACTTGTTCGTCGGGTAACTCACAATTTAGCGGCGACCCTTCTGGTATGGGATGAGCAGCGAGAAAGTCTGCAAGAGCTTGCCCTTTTACTGCTTTCTGAGGAGTATAAACTATGTCAAACTCAAGTAGCATGACAGTCCATCTTGCCATTCTGCCGGCTAGGCTTGCTTTGGTCATCAAGTGTTTGAGCGGGTCGACCTTGGAGATCAGCATAACCCGATGAGCCAGCAGATAGTGCCTCAGCTTCTTCACAGCAAATATCAGAGCCAGGCATTGCTTTTCGATTGGGGAATAGTTGTGTTCCGCCCTGACTAGAGTTTGACTGAGGTAGTAGAGGGCATTTTCCTTTCCCTCCTCGTTATTCTGGGCGAGGAGCGCACCGAGTGACTCATCTAGCGCGGCAGTGTAGAGAATCAACGGTTTATTTGGAATGGGAGCGGCCAGCACTGGAGGGTGCAACAGGTATTGTTTGATGCTTTCAAACGCTGCTTGACATTCGGCATCCCAGATAAAAGGAGCTCCTTTCTTCATGAGCTTTGAGAAGGGCCTACATCTCCCCGATAAATTTGAGATGAACCTCCGTATATAACCAAGCTTGCCTTGAAAAGATCTTAGCTGCGTCAGACTCTTTGGAGGGGGCATCTCCATGACGGCCTTTATCTTTGATGGGTCAACTTCAATCCCTCGATGCCGAACTATGAAGCCCAGGAATTTTCCCGATGACACGCCAAAAGCGCATTTCAGAGGATTCATCTTCAGGTTAAATTCCCTCAGTCTGTTGAGAACGGTCCTAAGATCCTGGATATGATCGGCCTTGGTTTTAGTCTTAACGACCACATCATCAACATAACATTCGACGACTTTATGAATTAGGTCATCGAAGATATTGGTCATTGCCCTTTGATATGTAGCACCTGCGTTCTTCAATCCGAACGGCATCACCTTGTAGCAATATATTCCGATCGGGGTTCGAAATGCTGTGTGCTTCTCATCCTCAGGCGACATCTTGATCTGATTGTATCCAGACGAGCCATCCATAAAGGTGAACAGCTCGTAATTTGAGGTGTCATCGACCATCATTTCCATGACCGGTAGCGGGAAGTCATCTTTAGGACACGCCTTGTTGAGGTCCCTGAAATCGACACAAACTCGGATCTGCCCATTTTTCTTCTTCACTGGGACTATGCATGCGATCCAATCCGCATATTTCTCTTCCCTGATGAAGCCGGCATCGATGAGTTTCTTAGTTTCCTCGATGACCTTTTCTTCTAGTTCCCTTCTCATTCTTCGAGGAGCTTGTTTGACTGGCTTAGCATCGAGAGATATAGCCAACTTATGTATGACCACTTCAGGAGAAAGGCCAGGCATTTCTTTGTATGTCCACGCGAAGCAGTCGACGAACTCATGCAGCAGGGCAATTATCTGCACTTTCATTTCCTCTGACAAGAGCGAGCTGATGTAGGTCGGCTTTGGATTATCGGGCATTCCTAAGTCAATCTCGGTTAGCTCGTCAAAGGTTGCTTGTTCGCCATCTTCGAGCTCTTGAGGAGCTTCTTCTGGCTCGGCTACCTCGTCATCATCATTTGATCTTTCGCTGGCCTCACCAACATGGATCATGTAGCACGCTTTGGAATCAGGTTGAATGTAGCCTATGCCCCGTCTATCTGGAATTAGTCCATCGATGAGTGCTCAGACCTGGGGCGGATACCATAGCCCTTCGTAAAACTTTGCTTCGGGCTCCGTTTGATATAACCGGCATCCGCACTTTTTAAAGTATTCCCGCATCTCGGGCGCATAGTATCTGGGATTGAGGACGGCTCTTATGCCTCTCTCATAGGGAAGGCATGCGACAGAAAGATCGTCCGGGTGCACAACGGGGTTTGACCTATAAAACAGGATGCCCTTCTGTCCATTTTTCCTCCCGGGCACGTAGAAAGTTTTCAGCTGGTCCACGGTAGAGACTGACAATGCATCGAGCTCTTTGCACATCCGTTTCGGCACCCTTGTGATGGCCAGGGACCCTTCTGCGACTTTGAAGGTCTCTCGTAGTTTCGCTTGCTGCATGGGCGTCCAATCTGCACAGCCGTTGCACGGCAGGTCCTCTTCTTCTGACTCTTCAGTGTCACTACCGAGATGAGGGCGGACTTTGCTGCTAGATGGGCCTTCAGTAACAGATTCGTCCGTATCACTGCCGAAACGAGGGCGAGTTTTACGGAAGGACGGGCTTCCAGCGTCGGACTCATCAGTGTTGCTGCCGAAATGCGAGCGCACTTGGGTGTTTTTGCTTTTGAAAGTGACAGCCGGCGCAGATTTGCTTTTGGGTCTTGGGGCCGGTCTATCCTCAGTCAGTTGTGGCTTAGCATTTTGGTGGTTCATAAAGTACCGAGAATCTTCATAGCGGACTTCATGCACACCGAACGGCTGGATGTCTCCGTCAATGCATCTTTCTTCGCCATTTTTAGTATACTTCATGCATTGATGGAGAGTCGACGGAATGATGCCGTAATCGTGGAGCCACGGCCGCCCCAAGAGGATCTTATAAGACGTGTCTGCGTCGATCACGTATATCTTAGCTTCAGTTTGCAGATCCCCGAATTTGATTGGCAAAGATATAGACCCCAGAACTTGCTGGCAATTTTGGTTGAAGCCTTGAATGACAATCCTTTCCCTTGACAGGTGTCGGACGTCCATTGAAAAACTCTTCAGCGTCCGCAAGTTCATGATGTTCACTGAGGACCCTGGATCAATCAATATGCGATTAATTCGATCTCCGTCGCTATACCCGGTCACGTAAAGCGGCCGATTGTGCTCAGCTGTTCCCAGTAGCAAGTCTTCATCCTTAAATGTGACTGCGGCGGCATGCAGAGCGTGCTGAGCTTCTTTCATATTAATTTCTGCAAAGTGATCCTGATACCGCTCGGGGTTTTGTAGAGCGTGAATAAGAACATCTCTAAGCTCCTTAGATAGGACCAAGGCGTCACAGATGCTCAGGAGAGACAGAAGCCTTCAAAGGTGAGCCAAGACATTATAGTCTACTGGGGAAGGACTCGAGTTTTCATCAGCCGGTTCTCCGCTATCTTCATCATTAGCCACCTGTTTTCCCTTTCCTTTTAGGGCATTGCCCTGATTTGGCGGTAGAGCCCTGCCGCTTCTGAGCTGGATTTGGTTGGCCTTTGTGGCGAGCTCCTCATCCTCTTCAGGAAAACAGAGCTCATCCTCAGAGTCGCTACCAAGATGGATGGCGTAGCAGGTCACTACTGGGATCTCTTCATTGGAGTCTTCTTCTAACTCCTCCAGAATTTCAGCCGCTTGTACAGGGAGGAACTCTTTTAATTGAACCAAAGTTCTTTCCTTCTGTTCATATTCTTCGAGAGAATCGATATATTTTTGAATGGCCGATCTCCCTGCAGACTCCTTTTCACGCCGAGCCGCACTTTTCTTCTTCTTGAGCTTCTTGGATGTTGAGCGTGATGGAACCGCATTGGCAGCTGGACTGGTAGGCTTCTTCCGCCCTTCCCATTCTGTCCTGGGCTCTTTCCGAAGTAGCTTTATCATCTTCTTCGTCTTGTTAGATATGTGCGTACTCCACGAAGACCGCGATGAGTCCGTTTCATCCCTCAGGGCAGCGGGTTCGGCTGTCTGCTTCCAGAAGGCTTCAACTTCTGTCTATATAAAGTTAGTGGTTGCAACTTGATTGTTCACCAACACACTTTTGGACAGCTCTATCTCTCCAGCCTTGTACTGCTTCTCGACCCAGTCTTTGAAGATATAGCAATCCTCGATTGCATGGCTCACTACTCGGTGGTACGGGCAATACAGAGGATTGTCAGTCATTTTTGCTTCTTGAGGTCTTTTCGACTCCGGCAATTGTAGGCCGTTGTTCAAGGCATCTTTAAATATCTTGCGGACCTTGTCCCTTCTGAAAGAGTAAACCTTGTTCTTTTTCTCCTCTAGAGAGGGCCCATCTCCTCCCAGCAATGGCTTTCGAGACCGGTTAGTTTTGGATTCGGCCGCCCTTCGCTTTTCTTCATTGTCGGACGCATTGAAGACATTGGTACTGCCGGAATTCCCGCTTCTACGATTGTCGTCCCGCTTGCTTTTCCAAGTTTTGTCTCTCTGAGAATCCGGCGGGGACTCCTGCTTCGAGCGTTCCAGCATTTGGACTTTCTTGGTTAGCTCCTGAAATGTCTTGAGGCCCGCCGTACACAAGAATGGGACCATCCAATTGCTGAGGTTCCCAATGAGAAGGCTGACGGACTGGTCCTGCTCCAGCGGCGGTTCGCACTTGACTGTAAGATTACGCCATCGAGCGATAAAGTCGGTGTTGCTTTCATTCTTCCCCGGCTTGGTTCTCACAAGGTCGGCAATGGAGATTTTATCACTGACACTCATGAACCTTTACCGAAACAGGGACTCCATTTGGGCAAAGGTAATGACGGACCCGTCCGGTATACTCGCATACCAGTCGAAGGCGACGCCGGTTAGGCTGTTGACAAACTGACGAAGAAGGAGCGCGTCATTGCCCCCTGTATTTCCTCACGATGCTTTGAAGTGGGCGACGTGCTGATTTGCATTCCCCGTTCCATCAAATCTTCCGAACTTAGGAATGACGTAGCCGTTTGGGAACTCAATCAGATCGTACTGTGCGGGATATGGCCGCCCACTACCGCCGATTTCTTTCTGAGCTTCAGCTTCGGCCACCAATGTTTTAACCTTGCTGGTGACCAAATCCATTATCCGATCCTGTGTTAGCGGGATAGTGCTATCTGGGGCCAAGGCGTCCCCAGAAGCGGAGTGTGGCCGGCTTTCATGCGGCTCGACCAGTCTTGGTCCCAAAGGAACAGGCATTGGCTGCCTCGGATTGTCATCACCCGGCTGATTAGTAGCGGCTTGTGCTTGATTGGGAGGCGCTCGAGCAATTTGAGCCGTAAGCTGCATCACCACGTTCGTTAAGTCGTCAATCTTCGAATAGAGCTTGGCCATCTCTTTATCTTTGCTCCGAGCTGTCTTCGAAGCTCTTGAAGCAGCTCTTGCTCCGCAGTCCTGGGACGGAAAGTCGGCTCTTCCTCGCTGTCCGAGCTTGACTCTACATGGACCGAGGGGTCTTTCTGCCTATCATCCTCATCGAGAGGGTTTTCTTCATCCAGTGGGGATGGCTGTTCTTGGGCGGCAGCAACCACATTCAGGCTAGATTGGGCTTCGGATGTGGTGGCCCCATCCTTGCTTTTGCTGCGAAGGTTGTCGCTGGGACGCCCGCCCGCCATATAGACCGTATGGATGATATATCCGGCCGTCTTTCGATCATTGGCGGCTGATTTCACGGATCGTTGTCTTGACCCCCTTGCTTCGGTAGCTGGTAGTCGATTGAAGGCGGCTGGTCTAAACAGCTTCTTGAATGGTGCTGGCGCTTCTTTTCTGGATTTGCCATGCTGCTTTCGTGCGGCACAGAGCGCCTGATAGACCCTTGAAGAGACAGTATCATACTTTTTCTGTTGGGGCCGGGACACGTCTTTTTGTAGCACTGTTCGGACCACTGTTTTCTTGATTCTGGCGGTCATGGCATTTTTCTGAACCCACTTCAGAGGATCGAAGGAATTGCTGATTCTTACGTCCGACTCAGCCGTCGTCGTAGGGCAACCTTGCACTTGGAACTTCACACGATTCCATTTGGCCGAAGCCCTGGCCCTCTTGTTGGCTCGATACCTGAGCCGCTTCTTCCTTAACTTTTCTGTTCTAAGCGCCTGGCAGTCTTCGGCTCTTTGGGAAGACGCCACAGACCGAGCGATGGAGGGCCTTGGAGATACACTCGATTGTGCATTTGTTGGAGTCATCGCCTGAGCTCGTCCGTGACATTTGATGTTGCCCTTCGCACTGGAAATCTTGCCCCCAGCTGGAGCGCCAGGGAGGCGTTCAGACACCCTCTTAAATTTCGGTTGTGGTGCCTTAGCAATCACAACATTCGGCCTCTTGCCCCTTGGGACCGGCTTGGCCACCTGTTCCGCCGGGATTTCCGCCAGATGAGCGCTTCCGGCAGGGTAGATGATGACGGAGCCAAACTGGCGGGGCGGTTCCTCCCACTGTCGACTGAGGCTTACGGGGAGAACCACACGAGCGTTGATCTTGACCACGTACGGAATCGGGGTCACGCTGGAAGCTGAATTCGTCTGGGGAGACATTGTCGTCGAAGGTTGATCGCTGCACGAGAAAAAAAACATCATTTCAGTATAGGCAATCGATATGTATATTGATTGAGTTCGCATGAACGTTTAACCCGAAATATGGGAGGAGAGATAGGTCCCACCGGGCGTAGCAGAATCTGTAGGGTGTTTTTCGTCACCCCATTGAGATGGGAATATGCGCGCGCTTGTCAGGCGCATTACAGATTCCCCCTGCCTAGGGTAGGCTGGGGTTTATTGATTGTGGGGATCCGAATCTCCGGAAACCGCGGACTAAGCTGCCGTTAATCACCCCTCGCATTTGGAGCGAACGAACCTCCGATTAACGGGTTAAACTGGTCATGCGAACTCAATGTGCAGTATCGTGTTTTGAAGGGGTTTAGAAAATATCAGGGCCCCGCAGAGTTTTTGCGGGGGTCCCGCTACCCGAATAGCGGGCTAGGGGTCAAGGGGGCTAGCAGCCCCCTTGCGGGGTGCGGGGCAGCGCCCCGTTAGAATTTTTTTTTTATCGGAAGACAGTGTCGTGGAGTCTGTGTATGTTTTCCTTCCCTTTTTTTCCTCTTAAAAGTGGAGTTTAATTTCAAAAGGAATTTTATTGTGGAGTTAAACTCCAAAGAATTTTATGCGGAGTTAAACTCCCAAAACAGAACTTTATTATGGAGTTAAACTCCAAAGAATTTTTTTAAAAAGAAAGGTTTAGACTCCAGAAGGGATTTTGTTGGGGAGTGCACGTAAAACGAGAGGGGGAAAGAAAACAAAATGGCGTCTAAAGGACGCTCGCACGGCAGGTGGGCGCTTTAATGCCCAGGGTCACGTGCGCGCACGTGACCAATGGGCACTTTGGCGCCCCCCAGGGTCACGTGGGCACACGTGACCGAAGGGCACTATGACGCCCCGGGGTCACGTGCGCACACGTGACCAATGGGCGCTTTGGCGCCCCCCGGGGTCACGTGGGCACACGTGACCGATGGGCGCCTTGGCGCCCCGGGGTCACGTGCGCACACGTGACCGATGGGCGCCTTGGCGCCCCAGGGTCACGTGCGCACACGTGACCGTGGGGAAAACCCGCGGAAAGGGAAACCTAGCCCCTAGGCTGGGGAGTTGAACTCCCAAGGGGATTTTTAGAGTTGAACTCCTAACAGAAACAAATTTATGGAGTTAAACTCCAACAGAAATT
This sequence comes from Agapanthus africanus, assembly GCA_030015575.1. Taxonomy (NCBI): domain Eukaryota; kingdom Viridiplantae; phylum Streptophyta; class Magnoliopsida; order Asparagales; family Amaryllidaceae; genus Agapanthus; species Agapanthus africanus. Next base: position 166,406,997 of record CM057349.1, read on the forward strand.
AAATTATGGAGTTAAACTCCAGCAACTTTAGAAAGGAGTTAAACTCCTGGGGATTTATTGCTCTTCTTTTGAGCCTTGGGCCTGTCCAAAGTTAGATTTTTGGAGATGGGTCTCCTTTTTCTTGCTCTTGACCGGCGGGATCGTGGAGAAAAGGGGATGGGCCTTAAAAGCCCCCCTTTTCGAGATCTGATTGGAGATCCGAGCTCCCCTTCGTAGGTTTTGTGGTGGAAATCTATTTATTTCGAGAAAAGGAAGAGTTAAACTCTTGATTTAATTCAAAAGAAAAAAGAAGGTTTTAGAACCTTGAGGAAGGAGAAAGAGAAAGATCTGGATTCTTTTTTTGGGGAGAGGTAAAAAAGTTGTTGAGATATTTCCTTATCTTTGCCTTTATAGGCTATACACTTTACACATAGCCCCTTGGGCTTCACAAAATGGCATTTTGCCTATCCCATGGCTCATGTGTCATTTCTTTTTGCACATAAGCCATGGGCTTTACAAAAATTTGGCTTTATGCCTATTTTTCTTACATTTATCCATAAAAATAAAATAAAAGAAATACAAAAAAATTGTTTATTACAAAAATTTTATCTTGGCGTGGGGGGAGGCCGGCCGCTTCATGTTCGGGCTCGACCCGGGCATGGGCCCACTGGATCTGGGCTTGGGCCCACTTGGCTTGGGGTTGACTTTGATTTTGACTTGGTCAACCGGGGTGTAAATTTTTACCCCAACAAGACCCTCAGAAAAACATGATCGCCAACGGCGAACTCGAGTCTGCGACGGCGCCTGTCAGCATACGATTTCTGTCTACTCTGAGCTGTCCTCATCCTGTCTCGAATCAACTGTATCTTCTTAGTCGTCTCCTGTACGATCCGCGGCCCCAAAATACTGCTCTCGCTGAGTTCTGTCCAACAGATGGGCGTCGACATCTCCTCCCATATAAAGCCTCGAAAGGTGTCATCTGAATCGTATCTTGGAAGCTATTATTTTAGGACAACTCCACCAAGGGCAAATGACGATCCCAGCTGCCACCGAAATCTAGAATACAAGAACGAAGCTGTAGGTTTCCTAGGCACACTAATGAGGTCTCACAAGGCATCAACCATGCCAAATTCTAAAATTTCCGGTGCCGAGAAACCCTAATGCGATCGTTGACTAGAGATTAGGCGAAACTACAAGCTAGTTAACATCTTAACTACTAAGTGAACGGAAATACAACCTTTGTAGATCCGGTCCTCCACCTCCATAGCTCCGTGATGACGTCCCTCCGCTGCGATCATCGGATCCCGGACTCTAGTAATGGTTTCGTCGAAGAAATGATCGGGCTAGGTCGTCGACTTTGATGCCGAAGATGATCTACGTCGAGGCAACACAAGATCAAGCTCCAACTTCACCAAGTCAAGAAACTTGTGAAGAAAACACCCTATATTACTTGGCAAGTGGTAGAGGATGAAGAAATAGGAAGTGGGTTCACTTTAGATTTGGATTTCTCACTCTTTTTCTCAAATCACCATTGAAGGTAGCAAAGGTTTTCTTCATCTTGAAGAAGAAGAAGAAGAAGAAGGAATATATTAAGAATATTGAAAATAGAAAACAAAGTTATTCTTATCATATAGCAACCATGGTTAAGTGTAGAGAATAAACTAGGGTTAGGTTTAATGGTTAGGTTAAGGCTAAGAAACAAAATGGTCAAAGCTTCATGAAGTTTCAAGAAAGAAACAAAGTTAGCCACCATTTTATTCTTGCCAAAATAAATGAATAAAAGAATAAATAAATAAGTAAAGATTACAAAACCCTAACCATTAACCTAAACAAGGTTTAAAGCATACACATACCCAAGTTTGCATGTATCATCAAACATGATACAAACTAGTGCACAAAATTATATCATATATGCAATGTGCACTTCAAGTGAGAAAATCCATCTAAAGTGAACAAATATTAGTTAATGCAAAGTAATATATCAAATATATAATTATACATTAAATCATTAAATCAACACTTGATTTAACGATCCGGTCATATCGCATATGACCGACTAATATCCAATGTATCGACTTATCGAATCAATCCTCGATTCGATAACTAGGTTATATCACATACAACCATTCGATACATTCATCGCGAGAATAGAATACAGTATCACATACACGCATTATTCTCGGTCCCGCACATATCTCATATGCGCTCCTATTTCGATTTGCTTGAGCCAGGAAACCTCTGTGTAGGATTCTAAAGACTCGTCAATACGCCGGTAGCAGATGATGATCATATCAAACACCCACAAGCCGCAAGCGGTCTGCTAAACGTAACGGCCACCCGGGTATTGAGCGATCAGATGATCGACGAGCAAGCCCGCTCACACTCCTGTGAATCCAATCAGTAACACTTACCGTACAGTCCGGTCTGTTCGTCTGATATGTCGCATATCTCGTCTAGGGGTGGTAAACGTCAGACCCCAATAGCTCGATAAGTCGTGTCGATATGAGGTCTATAACAGTTCGAGAAACTACAGGTAACACTTACCAGTAAATCTCAGCAACCCTGGCCAGGGATTTCCGATTATAGCCAATCGAACACATCGCAACATCAACTCCCTATACCGGGAGAGACGAATCCCCTCCTATCGCTCATTGCCTCCATGTGATTCGGGACTGTACCCAAAAACCACCGTTTTGCATGCCCTTTTGGACGTGGTAAGGTGGAAATCAAAGCACAGTGGGAACCACACAAGACTCTATGACGATCTCGGGTCAACAGACTACTCTGTACCAGTGTCACCAAAGAACTGCCATCTGATGTAAGGTATAATACCATCTGGGAGTTCTCGGCGAGTCCGTCCAGTGTACCCAGTCTCCACTGAGCACCCGTATATCATCTCTGATGTCAAACACCAATGGATATGGGATCATCCATCGCCCATCTGTATGGGTCGAGAAGGTATATGCTAGTCTACACTGGTATATCGATGCCCTATCTCGATACACCCACGACTAGGGACCTTGAAGAATGTACTTATGGACTACCATGTCCCCACTAGTATGATCCGCATCATAGTCCAGGTAGTCAAGTACACATCCTAAGGGCTTTACCAACATGTAACAGAGAGACAATCAGTATACACGTTAAGGTAAAGAGTAACCAGATAGCATACTATCATGTCGAGCAAGAAAGTCCTCCCTATATATGTCCCAGCATCCACTACAATATACATCCTATATACAGTAATGGCCTCTAGGGCATACATATAACTAACAATCTCCCACTTGCACTAGGGCCATCTGTAGCTGTGGTTGTAGTATCTCATACTCAACCATCCCATAAAAGTCTCTCTCTGAGAAAAGGCCTTTGTGAGTGGATCCGCCGTGTTGTCCTCTGAGTCTACTCTCTTAGCCTCGATCTCTTGGAGATCAACCATCTCCATGATCAGGTCATACTGCCTTAGAATATGTCTGGATCACTGATGGGACGGACGTTCCTTGGCATAAGCCACAACTCCATTGTCACACAATGGGAGGAACTAAGTTCATCTCATGAACAAATATACATCCAGACTGCCTCTTTGGTAGCATCTTAAGTAGCGATGTATCCAGCCTTTATCGTCTAGTATGTCACGGTATCTAGCTTGGAACTCTTCCAACATACCGTCCCTTTACTGAGGGTAAAGACAATGCCTGTGACTGACATTCAGTCGTCCTTATCACCCTGGAACACTTCCAGCGATTCTCCCCAGGATCAATTGATACCATCTCACTTCAACTAGTGAGAATCCTAACATTCATTTAGATCTATCTCATAGATCCAAAACCCAGGATTTAGTAGGTATCACTTTGATCCTATGTGGAGAATCATTGTGATAAGCGGAGATTGATCGAGCGTAGCATAGGAAACTCCTTCCCTATCAAGAGTATGTCATTCACGTACTCTACGAGGATCGTCACCATACTCCCTACTACCTTTTTGTTTATACAAGGTTCATCTACCATTTTGATGATGTCAAACTCTTTGACTACTATATCAAAACAGACGTTCCAACTCCGCGATGCCTGCTTTATCTTATAAAGCATCTTGTACACGTTTCTGTTGCTCCCATTGTCTACGAAGCCCTCTGGCTGTGTACTTACAGACGCTCTCTTCTAAAACATCATTTTCGAAAAGCAGTCATGACACCCAACCGCCAGATATCGTAGTCATGGTATGTAGCCGTGGCAAGTAGGATCCGGATGGACTTAAGCATAGCCACTGGAAAAGGTTTCATCATTATCCACGCCTGGTCGATGACGAAAACCTTTAACAAGTCTAGCTTTGAAAGTCTCAACTTTTCCATCTACACCAAGTAATCTTCTCAAGATATACTTGCTCCTGATGGGGATTTAACCCTTCAGATATAGCAACCAAAGTCCATACTTTGTTGGTGTATAAGGATTCCATCTCAGATCGCTAAGCATCCAGCCATTCTTATAGAGTCCCACTCCTGATGGCCAGCTCGAAACTAGTTGGGTCATCATCTCATGATGCAATCCTCGCTCCCACTGTCATAGAGAAACTGAAGTATCTCTCAGGTGGGTCAGAAACCCTACTAGATCGGCGGAGAGGCTGAGGTTCGTTGGTATCTACCGAATCCTTTGGTTGTACCAAATCATCTGCTGTAGTTTGCATAGCTGGAACCTTTCCAGTTCTACATAACTGACCTTGCCTCGAGCTTGTCCAGATTTTGCTTTTAAACATAGGCCGGACAACCCCAAATCTTAACTAGCTTAAGACATAGGCTCTTCCCATACCATATCTCATATGGAGTGGTAGGCTGTGATCTGATTCGAATCCTATTCAATAGGTATGCAGCTTCTCAAGCGCATAACTCCTTAAAAGGAAACAGGTAACTCAGTAGTACTCATCATAGAGCGCACCGTATCGAATAGGGTGCAGTTGCTCCGCCCCGATATACCATCGTGATATGGTGTATACGGAGGAGTAATGCTGAGAGAGAATCTCATTCTCCTTTAGAATAGTCCAGGATTTCCATGCTCAAGTATTCTCCTCCCTGATCACATCAAAGGACATAATACTTATACCTGTATTTTGGTTCTCTACTTCTAACTTATATTCTGTGAATATCTCAAAAGGTTCGGATTTGTGTTTCAACAGGAACATATGAATGAATCTTGAGAGATCATCAGAGAATGTAATGAAGTACAAAGAACCGTTCCTGGCATGTGTAGACGGGGGACCTTACATACATCAACATGTATCATCCCAAAAGTTCACTAACTCTTTCTCTGTTTTCAGTAAACAGAGCTGTGGTCATCTTATCTTTGTGACATGACTGGCAAGTTTTCACAAGATGTAAATTCAAACAGATTTAAATATGCATCTATATGTAACTTCAGCTAGTCGGGTCGCATTGATATGACCTAGTCTACAATACCTCAAGAAGGATCTGTTAGTTGTATGTATGCCCTAGAGGCCAGTATTGTACAGAAGATGTATATTATATTGGATGCTTGGACATATATAGAGATGACTTTCTTGCTCGATATGATAGTATGCTATCTGGTTGCTCTTTATCTTAACATGTACACTTGTCTCTTTAAACTGTTTTATGGTTACATGTTGGTAAAGCCCTTAGGATGTGTACTTGACTACCTGGACTATGATGCAGATCATACTAGTGGGGACATGGTAGTCCATAAATACATCCTTCAAGGTCCCTAGTCGTGGGTGTATCGAGACGGGGCATCGATATACCAGAGTAGACTAGCGTATACGCTTCTCGACCCATGAGATGGGCGATGGATGATCCCATATCCATTGGTGTTTGACATCAGAGATGGTATACGGGTGCCCAGTGGAGACTAGGTACACTGGACGGACTCGCCGAGAACTCCCAGATGGTATTATACCTCACGTCAGATGGCAGTTCTCAGATGACACTTGTACAGGTTAGTCTGTAGACCCGAGATCGTCATAGAGTCTTGTGTGATTCCCACTGTGCTTTGATCTCCACCTTACCACGTCCATGAGGGCGTGCAAAACGGTGGTCTTTGGGTACAGTCCCGAGTCACATGGAGGCAATGAGCGATAGGAGGGGTTTCGTCTCCCCCGGTATTGGGGGTTGATGTTGCGCTGTGCTCGATTGGCCGTAACAGGGAAGTCCCTGGCCAGGGCTGATCAGAGATTTGCTGGTAAGTGTTACCAGTAGTTTCTCGACCCGTTATGAGCCTCACATCGGCACGACTTATCGGTTATTGGGGTCTGACGTATACCACCCCTAGACTTGATATGCGACATATCAGACGAACAGACCGGACTGTACGGTAGGTGTTACTGGTTGGTTTCACAGGAGTGTGAGCGGGCTAGCTCGTCGATCTTCTGATCGCTCAATACCCGGATGGCCGTTATGTTTAGCAGACCGCTTGCGGCTTGTGGGTGCTTGATATGATCATCATCTGCTACCGGCGTATTGACGAGTCTTTCGAGTCCTACACAGAGGTTTCCTAGCTCAAGCGAAACAAAATAGGAGTGCATATGAGATATGTGCAGGACCGAGAATGATGCGTGTATGTGATACCGTATTTCATTCTCGCGATGAATGTTTCGATTGGTTATATGCGATATAACCTAGTTATCGAATCGTAGATTGATTCGATAAGTCGATACATTGGATACTAGTCGGTTATGTGCGACATGACCGGATCATTGAATCAAGTGTTGATTTAATGATTTAATGTATAATTATATATTTGATATATTACTTTGCATTAACTAGTATTGGTTCATTTTAATAGGATTTTCTCACTTGTAGTTCACAAGTTGTATATGTGATATACTTTTGTGCACTACAATGTGTCATGTTTGATGATGCATGTAAATTGGTTTTGTGTTAAGACTTAAACCATGGTTATGATAATAGTTAGGGTTTTGATTTATTTACTTATTTATTTATCTATTCTTTTTTTGATAAATAAATAAAAGATAACAAAATGGTTTCTTTCATGAAGCTTGATGAAGCTTCATGAAGCTTTGACTAAAGTGACCATTTTGTCATCATCCTTAACCCTAACCATTCTCACTTGACCATGGTCTATTCTCTACACTTAACCAAGGTTAGAAGATGATAAGTATTGTTTTTTATTATTCTTTTAACAACACTTATCATAATTCTAGCTTCATCTTCTTCTTCATCTTCAAGAGAGAAAGCTTGATGCCATCAATGGCAACTTGAGCTAAAGTGTGAGAAATCCAATTCTAAAGTGAACCCACCTCCTATTTCTTCACCCTCTACCTCTTGCCAAGTTGTTTTGGGTGTTTTCTTCACAAGTTTCACAACTTTGTGAAGTCGGGGCTTGAACTTGTGATGCCTCGACGTAGATCATCTTCGGCACGAAGCCGACGACCTAGTCCGCCCAATTCTCCGATGAAGCCGACGTTTGAGTTCGGGATTCGAGATGGACAGCGAGAGGACGCCTACGTGGAGCCAAGGAAGTGGATATGCGGATCTACAAAGGTTGTAGCTCCTCTCCTTTAGTTAAATTGTTAACTAGATTCGAATATCGCCTAGAATTCTAGCCGACGATCCGTATTAGGGTTTCTCGGCACCCATAAAATTTAAAATTGGCATGGTTGATACCTTGTGTGACCTCTATAGTGTGCCTAGGAACCCTACAGTGGTATCAGAGCCTAGCTAGAGCCTTAGACGAAGTCTAGACGGAGTTTGAAGTCCGATCGACCCGAAACCCCAACTCAAATATTGCTCTCTGGACTTTTTCTAAAAAATGGGATTTTTCCATATTAAAAATTCTTAAAAATATCAGCATGAAGATATAAGAATTATGGTGCAAAACGAGCTCATGATGCGTCTAAACCGCCGCGGAAACGCGGCAGAAGCATGGCTTCTGCCGCGGTTCCGCCGCCTACTGTTCACAATGCGCAATAAGTTTTGCATAATAATTCCTCTTTTCTGGTGCTGAGTTTTATGGGAATTTTAAATATTTTTTCAAGAGTTGAATTTTCTGGAATTGTTTTGGGGATTCGGTGTTTCGATCGGAGTATCAGATTTTGTCTATGTGGCTTTCCGGATAAATTTTAGAATATGTTAAAAAGTTCGACCGGATATAAATACCCAATTTTTCCCCTGTCGGGAAATTTCCAAGTGTTGGATTTTTCCGTAGTTTAACGACGTTCTAAGTAGTGCAAGTAACGCGATGGACCCTCTAGAAGACAACAAACCTTAACTCGATTATGTGACCGTCTTGAACTGCCCTTTGAACCTTCGGGTTTGGGGCAGTACGGCGTGCCATATGTGAGGCGTTGGCTTGACCCTTCTACGGCTGGACCGTTGGTACTGAGGCACGAACTGAATGTTGTTAGACTTATTTCATATTTTGAGCTGTATCGGGAAAACTTGGGTATTCGACTGTTCGATCGGAAAGTTTAACATTTTCTGTTTATCTGGAATGTGATACAATAATTGGAATTCACAAACAGTTATGAGATAACTGAATGAATGTTATAAATCTAGCGGTTTAGTTTCACTTGATATTGAAAAGAGTTTTCGATAATGAGACTAAAATGCGGGGTTTATAACTGTTAGGCATGTGATGTCTAAGTATTTCATTTGATTAGGCATGTGATGTCTAAAGAGGTTGCGGATTCCAACTGTTGTAGTTTTACACTTTCTTTTCTGTGACCGTAAGTGTAGTATGTTCATATCGCCGGTTTCGTTGCTATACGTCAACGACAATTGGGGTATGCATACTTACTTACGTTGATGACATGTGATGTTATGTGTTGCTGGATATGTTATATTGGATCGTCGTGTTTGAATAGCCGGGGTTTTTTTTTATGTGAGAAGAGTGTTTTTCATTTTCATTCATGTAAAAACTTGTATGTAATAATCTTTTATTTGGGGCACTTCCAGGTTGCGGAAGTTGTCACCTTTTGTATATTATTTACTTTTCCGCATTAGGATAGACCCAAGGAGGGGAGCACAAGTAACCGGGTTCTGGGGTCCAGTGGGAGACCAACTCGAGGAGTCGAGTCCGGGTCTCCTAACCCCAGAATTGGCAGGGTTGCTTGCCGCTCTCGTAGGGGTCTAGGGGTGTGGGATTGGCTATTCATCACGACCGTGGAATCCGTGTTTTATACTGGCTTGTATTGAAAACACGGACGTCCTAGTATATCTAATGTTTCATATGTTTCTTTTGCTGCGATATCTGTGATGTGATCATGTGATGTTCTGTGATAGATACAGTATATAGTATATATGATATATTATATAGACGTTACTTATGTTTTGCACCCGCACTAGCCCTGCCCTGCTCTGTCGTTAGTTACCTAACCTAACGGTGCACGAGGGGACATCGAGGCGAATGCGGATGGCATAAGTGTACGTCGTATTTATCTGTGATGTTTAGGTACTTAAATGATGGGACTTCATTAATGAGATTAATGAAAGAAAAGAAACCTAAGATGTTGTAGAATCAAATTTTAAATAAAACAGGTAGCTACAGTTCTTGCTTTGCACAGCGATATATATGATATATCCCGCACCTTATTCGATGAGGAAAGGACCGAGATCCCTTCACCGGGAGTGACTCCTTTAGCAATAACTGGTAGATGCTACACACTCGGTTTGGTTATTGATTGCTTTTAAGAGTTTTTGCTTTGCACAGTGATATATATGATATATCCCGCACCTCATTCGACGAGGAAAGGGCCGACGATCCCTTCACCGGGAGTGACCCCTTTAGCAAAACTAGAAAAGCCTCAAAATCACTCCATTTCAAAACTTCATTTGATTCTACAACGATATCAAGTTCATTACGCAATAGGTTTTCAGAAAAACCTGCCGTAGCCCTCCGTCATTTCAGATAAGAACTGTTTAGTATTCGTACTGCGTTTGTTGGCCTTTGTCAAGGCGTAGTGTGCGGTAGCTGAATAGTGATTATCTGTTTATGCATGTGATGCAGATTGTTTCAGGGTAGTTGTACGACCTTGTTGGCCTTTGTCAAGGGTCGTGCGGGTGGGTTTGATTCAATCAAGAAATGACGGGTTGAACTTGACTAGCATCCTGTGATTTGTTGGCCTTTGTCAAGGTCATAGGACACTAGGGGTGTAACGTTTTGAAAATCGTTTCGGTGAAATTTCGAAAAAACGGTAAAATAAGGGGGTTTCTGTAAAAAGTCAAAATGCAAATATTTTTATTATAAAATTAAATATACATATTCTAGATATGTAATTGCTAGTATTTGGTGTTTATTGAGCCACTGGTGAAATTTCAAATTTTCTGAAAAATTTCCCGAAATTTATTATTTTAATATTATTTTAAGCCGTCACTAATATATTTAATTAGGGAAAATTACAAATTGGAATGAGTTGAAAAAAATTTTGTGCATCATAAAACATTAAATAAAATTTTATCATATGGTTTTTGAAATGAAATCGTTTGCCAAAACGGTTTAGAAAATATTGAAGAAAAAGGGCTTATTTTGTGAAAATAAAAGGGTTTTGGTGCATATTGTATTGGTGTTTGGTGTTCATTGCTCCACACACACCCCCTCTCATCCCACCCACTCACTTTTCCTACCAATTTATGGCCGAATTCAGCCCCCCCCAATCTCATCTCTTTTTAGAAGAATAAAAGATTAAAGAAAGCAATAAATTATTAAAGTATGGTTAAAGGTAATTGTGATGGACTTTTTGACCCCATTCTCTCTCCAATCACCTCACACTCTCTTCCCCTCCCCATTTGGCCGAGCCACATTCTGCAACAGCCCCTCTTCATATCTCCACTTCTTTTCCCTTCAAAATCTCTCCATTTTGCTTCAAAAATCAATCCAAAGTCTCACAATTTCACCATTTATCCTTTACCCAATATTCTTTGACCCAAAGTGGTTTGGATTGAGATGAAAGAGGGCATTTTGAGAGGCTAGATTTTATGTTGATCCATGGTTCATGAGGTATAATTTTAACCTTATGCTTATTTTGTTGTTTAATTACTTCAATGTAGTCTAATTAGGTGTTAAATTGTGGGTTTAATTGAATGTTTGGAAATTCAAGTAGGGATTTTGAATTGAAGCTAGGGTTTGAATTAAATTAGGTTCTTTATCTTTAGCTTATGATTGTAATGAGGGGATTATCATGTAATTGAATGCAAAATCTAATTTGGTTACTAGTTGCTAATTTGTTAGTTTAAAAATGGTGTTAACTATGCTAAATTGCTAACTAGGTTTTAGAAATTAAATAAAAATGTGGGATTAAAATCTAGTTAGGATTTTTAGCACATCATTAAGGTTTCCATGAGTGGTTTAACCATTTAAAATATGCAAAACCAAGTTTAATTGTAAAATTGTGAATTTTACATTAAAAAGTGTTAAAATTGATATTTTTGCAAACTAGGATTTTGGAAATTATGCAAATTTATGTGATTAAATTATGGAAATGGTTTTATTGACTTATTTAAGTTATTTAATAAGTATTATGGCCGCTAGAATTGTTTAAACATCGAGTTTTGTACTAAAACGGGTAATTTTGCTTGCTAGTTTTTCGGAAAAACGGCTTTTAGAGTGAATTTGGGGTTTTTCTCAGTTTTGACCTATTTTATATTAAAATTAGTGTTCGTGAATGTGCAAATGAGTGTATTTGGGTTTTTTCTCGATGTTCTGGTGTTTGTACGCCGACGTCGAGGGTTTTTGGGTCGATTTGTGAAAGCAACCATAGGTTTTGACCTATGTGGGTTTCGTGCGTCGTTTTGGTCATGAGTCGGATTTTAATGCGATATGGTGCGTTATGATATGTAGGTACCCCATATGGACTTCGAGACGACAAGCAAGCGCATGGCGACGTCGGCACCGGCGAACGAGGACCAGGTGAGTATATTTATATCTACGGGGAGAAGTCGGGTGGATGGCGTATAGCACCCCCGCAGTCCGTGGTGGTGTATACGGATGCGTATACACACCAACAATTATTATATGTTACTTAGGATTAATAACGATGTTTAGGATGGATATTGGTGTGTTGGATTATTTTAGTGTTGCGAACCCTAGGGTAGTGTTGCACTACACATACACACATACATACTTGCATACATTCCTATTTATATGTGCTCATGGGATTCTCTATAGTTTATGTGTTCACATAGGTATGTGACTATGTGTTCATATACTGGATTTGAGAATAGTATTTGGAATTTGAGATGAGTCGATGATATTGGGCTTGAGGCCAGAAGATCGGTGATGTGTTTTGGTTCGTATTGAGATACGACATGATGTTTTAGCGGGTCTTTTGACGTAGCAATTCTTACACCTGTATGCATACTTAGGCGGTATCAGTAATGTACTAGACGTAGGACATTGTCCCGGATCATGATATTTGATAAAGAAGATACCAGATGAATAGTATGATTGAATGTGAGATTAACCCGTACCCAGATTTGGGGATGCCGTACGACGGATTTACGTACGAGCTATTTATTGATGATTGATCCGCACTCTTGACTTGGAATGTCTAATTATAGATATGGTATCGGATATGATATTATTGAGGCGGGATCACCGACTAATATATATACAGGTATGTATATATATCGACTCAGATGTTAGGCGGTTTCCTTACCTGTAGTCCAGCTGGTTAGCTTAGCCCTTTAGTTTAGTTTAGTTATTAGATTAGATTCGATTCTTACCTATTTCAAAAACTAACGAATCGTGGGTATTTTAAAAGACAGCCAAGGGATCCTACGGATATTTCAAAAGACGTATCTTTTCATAAAAACACCGTAGCCCCTATTTTCAAAACCCCATGATTCGTGTTATTTCAAAAGGCACCATTTGTAGAACTTTTATTAGATTAATGCAGATTAGTTATAGTTGCGTCTAGTTTTCAGCTACCACTTATTATTGTGGTTCGCTTCGCATCGCATACTTATGTTATAATTTCTTATTGAAATGTTGATATCATGCTGTTAGGACACCAGCACCATTACCGATGATGCGTATGTACCACATACACTTACTTGCCGGCTCACACACATCTTCATCGGTAATTGCCATGTCACGTACACCTTAGAAATATTATTGCTTAACTTAGCTTGATAACTCGTAGTTTGACATAATATTAGTGTACTTACCCTATATGCCAGCTTAGATATTGTAGTTATTACTTGTCACTTCATGCATACTGTTATTCATTGTTATGCCGTATTCATGGATTCTCATATTTATATTCATGGTTTTACATGCTATTGATGATTCGGATTCCCATGATATTTTCTGGATTTGGAGGAAAACCGCAAAAACATATATAAACTGCTTTCCCTCTTTTTAAATAAAAAAATGCGGTTTTCCTATGATGTATGAGTCGTCCACCATGAGTTTGCTGATGGATTTCGAGACCCGATTCGAGGAGTTGGATGAACCGTTTCGGGTACATGGTGGGCCCGGTGCGGTACCCCGGGGCAAGATGAATGTGGTGATGACGTTGAGCCTGGCAGGGGAGCACTACCGACCGGTGATTTTACCTGACGCGTCGGATATCCGGAGGATACCGTCGTGGTCTTGAGATAGATGGTAGGGGCCGGTCTGGACTGACGGCGCCCTAGATATTGTGATTGAGACATTGAGATTTTTGAGATTTTGAGGTACAGAGATTACGACACAGAGATATCGAGATATTTGGATACTTGTTTTGTGTCGATGCTGGGCACTGTTTTATGCTGATTTCATTTATGGTACCTCCTATTTAAAAATAAGAAAATCTCACTAAACTATGAAAACAGTTCTTCATTTACATGTATTCTATTGTCATGCATTCATACCTCATTCATATGATATATTGCTACCTGAGGCACTGACACGGGTACATGAGATTACACCCGGGTTATATATTTACCCTAGCCTTGTTATAGGCTGCATGTTATATAATGGAGGATATATTATGATCATTGACCTAGGATTGCGTTATTTATGCGATTTCTGTGCGTAGATGTTTTTCTATTCACGAGTTGGCAACTCACCCCCGTTGTGCCCCAGTTTCTTGCAGGTTTGCCGTACAGGTTTCATTACGGCTTGCGGGCATAGTTTCCTTCGGGTGATTTGCTAGTAGGTGAGTTTACTTGTATCGTACCCCCCCATTATATAGCTTGTATATTATTATTCAGTTGTATCTAGAAGTTCCATCAACCAAACTTGTATTTATCTCAGATAGAGACCAGTGATGTTTATTCTTTCGATCTTAGAGTCGCGCGTTGTATTTCTGTGGTTTTCTTATGGTTTTGAGTTTCCTTTTGAATTTTGAACCTCGCCGTTGGCGTTGTATATTATATTGCTTGTGTGGTTGTGACCGTCGATTGACGAAGAGCTAGCTCCCGCTTGGGGATGCATTTTTATTGATTTCGTATACTATTCATGTTGTATCCCGTTTGGGGGCCAGTATTTACAAAGGAGACTCTGCTGAAATTTTCAGAAAATACTAGATGTTTTAAAAACGCATAATTCGTCTTATGCTATTAAAACTACTTGTTTTAAATTGGTTTTCCTTCACTCTACTACTTTTCTTGGTTTGGATTTCTGGGTTTTCGGCTTACTTAGATTACGTACGCATCGAGACGTTTCGTAGTTTAAGTGCCGGTCATGTTCCGTTTTTTTTGGGTCGTGACAAAGTTGGTATCAGAGCGTTAGGTTTTACCTTCGGAGCGTAGGATGACCCTTGGTTGATGGAATAGGTGACTAAAGTAGAGTGACGTACCGTTGGTATGTTCCGCGGCATATTTACAACACGCCACTCCACTTATGAAGCCTTAGGATGTACATTTCCTTGTTCAATATTATACTCCTTCCTGATCTAGCCTCATCGGTACCAGTTATGGTTTTGCCGCCACGATTACGGGCAAGGAGAGCTACGGCTAGAGTTGCGGTCAGCACGAGCTCGTCACGAACGAGAACTGACCAGGGCGAAATTCCGGCAACACACGATTGCAGAGATGTGTCTTTTTACTGTGTTTCCGCGCCACGAGCGTTTGGCGGATCGCTTTTATGAGGTTACTCGGATGTGCTGATCGACACTAGAGGATTGAGCCAATGATAGAGGCCAGCCAGATTTTGATGACCGTTGGTGTGTTGCTTATTCATGATGACCGAGGTACTGTTCAGCGTGTAGACGAGCGAGCCAGTTAATGCTGCGAACGACGAGATATTGCCCCAGATGCTGGAATTAGTGCAGAACGAGTTGTACTGAGAGATGATAGAAGGTCGCTAGTCATCGAGGATGAATGACTAGGACATGTGGATCGTTTGCCTACCCCGATGCGAGGTCATCAGATAGAATGATTCCAGCTAGAGACGACTTCACGCGGAGACGTTGGGAGTCGACAGAGACGATCGAATGTCAGAAACCTATTATTCCAAGTTTAAAGTAGTCGGAAAGACATGCAGGCAATTCTATGGTCCCTCTAGAAGAATGAAACCCTAACTCGACTTAATGACCGTGTGAAAGCCTTTGAACCTTCGGGTTTGCGGCAGTTCTACGGCGCCATTAGTGAGGCTTGGGTTTGCCCTTCTACGGCTGGACCACCGATGCTGTGGTATGTACTCGATACTATTATTCTGTACCCAAGATGTTGAGCTCTTGGGGGATTATGAGGTTTTGACGACTCGATTGGATGGCTCGACTTAATTTGGATGCTAGGTGGTGAGATGCATTTCTTGGGAGACTCCCGATATGAGGATAGCCGTTGGAGCTCAGTCCATGTAGCCACGATGAGACGAGTCCGAAGCAGTCGACATTAGAGAAAGTGGAGTAAAGAGGTCCGTACAAGATCTGGATAAGACGACGTTCCACTCCGCCGACATCAGAGATGCGATACGCATGCCGAGGCAGAGTACTGGATATACCTTCCAGAAGGGGTCGCGATGGGTATGCAGCCGTTCCGGAACAAGATGCAGATATAGGAAAGGACGATGACTTCCGGACAGTTGGCAGAGACGAGACATGGAAGAGACCGTGAGCAGGATTCCTTTCAGGACACTGCTGCAATGATACTTGCACCCAGGATCAGATGTGTCACGTACATTCAGAGAGGCAGAGGCCGACGCCAGTGATATGCTGTCTTACGAGTGGTCGCGATGATTGACCGAGAGATGACCAGAGAAGTGCCAGAATGTGATCATCCCCGTTAGCACACCTGACAGGGCCGATGAGCCGATGGACCGAGAGATTGGTAATTCACAGTGAAGACCTTGACCCAGTAGTGGTCATTGTTACGCACACCAGCAGGCCAGAGTTCATGATCATCGACGAGACGTCCCACTAGTGACCGCGACAGTTGGCCCGAGATTCTTAGAGGATGCACTTGAGCGGTACTATTCCGCCATTATTGATTTCGATGTTTTGGGTGATTTATTCGCATGATTTGATTTTGATGATTGAGGATTTACGATCCTTGCACAGTGTTGCACTTGATATCATTTTCGTGCTTGGGTTTCACATGTTTGTTATTTTACGGTTTTAGACATTTGAGTTGATTTTGTGCGTATGCACGCACACGATTTGGTTCATATATGCTTGCAGTACAGTGATACGCCTTTTGTGCACTTAGATGCATTGGACTTTGATTTCGATGGTGATGTTCGATATTTATTTTGTGCACCTTGTGCACCTGATTTGATTTTGCGCATGTTCGGAACTTGATATTGGATTTCATGATTTCGTGCACGATGGATGCACCTGATTTGGATTTTCGCGCATGTTGGGCGCATGTTTTGAAGTGTAATTTTGGTGCACACCAGATGCACTAAATCGAGATTTTTCGTGCATGTCAGATGCGCCTGATTTTGCTTTCAGGCACACATGTTGCCTACGACAGATATTTTCGTGCACACCCGATGCACTTAGATGTTGTTTCTGTGCATATGTATGGCACATATTTGGATTTTGATTTCCGTGCGCACAAGACGCGCGTAGTATTCATATGCGTATTTTGGGATTGATTTTTTCTTATAGAGCGGTACGTTTTTATGATGTTGCCAAGTGTTTTCGTACTGAGCAGGACTAGTCAGAGGACAGTACCTGAATATATTGTACATGTATAGTTTCGAGTTATGTCATATTGGTTTTGTATTGGATTTGACATTTGTGTCTTTACCACGACTCCGGTGATTGCGGGATGCTTGACGGAGTTTAGATTTTGAGTTATATGCTCATTTTTCATGCGCATGCGTTGCGCTACGATTTGTTTTATGTATTTATAATTTCGGAGCCCCGGCGATTTGATGGTTTTGGCTGAAATATTTTAGTATTTGGGGGAAGTTTTAATTTAAATTCGGGGACCGAATTTCTTTAAGGGGGGAAGATTGCAACGTTTTGAAAATCGTTTCGGTGAAATTTCGAAAAAACGGTAAAATAAGGGGGTTTCTGTAAAAAGTCAAAATGCAAATATTTTTATTATAAAATTAAATATACATATTCTAGATATGTAATTGCTAGTATTTGGTGTTTATTGAGCCACTGGTGAAATTTCAAATTTTCTGAAAAATTTCCCGAAATTTATTATTTTAATATTATTTTAAGCCGTCACTAATATATTTAATTAGGGAAAATTACAAATTGGAATGAGTTGAAACAAATTTTGTGCATCATAAAACATTAAATAAAATTTTATCATATGGTTTTTGAAATGAAATCGTTTGCCAAAACGGTTTAGAAAATATTGAAGAAAAATGGCTTATTTTGTGAAAATAAAAGGGTTTTGGTGCATATTGTATTGGTGTTTGGTGTTCATTGCTCCACACACACCCCCTCTCATCCCACCCACTCACTTTTCCTACCAATTTATGGCCGAATTCAGCCCCCCCCCCCATTCTCATCTCTTTTTAGAAGAATAAAAGATTAAAGAAAGCAATAAATTATTAAAGTATGGTTAAAGGTAATTGTGATGGACTTTTTGACCCCATTCTCTCTCCAATCACCTCACACTCTCTTCCCCTCCCCATTTGGCCGAGCCACATTCTGCAACAGCCCCTCTTCATATCTCCACTTCTTTTCCCTTCAAAATCTCTCCATTTTGCTTCAAAAATCAATCCAAAGTCTCACAATTTCACCATTTATCCTTTACCCAATATTCTTTGACCCAAAGTGGTTTGGATTGAGATGAAAGAGGGCATTTTGAGAGGCTAGATTTTATGTTGATCCATGGTTCATGAGGTATAATTTTAACCTTAT
Organism: Agapanthus africanus; assembly: GCA_030015575.1. NCBI lineage: Eukaryota > Viridiplantae > Streptophyta > Magnoliopsida > Asparagales > Amaryllidaceae > Agapanthus > Agapanthus africanus. The sequence continues at coordinate 166,425,207 of CM057349.1, forward strand.
GCTTATTTTGTTGTTTAATTACTTCAATGTAGTCTAATTAGGTGTTAAATTGTGGGTTTAATTGAATGTTTGGAAATTCAAGTAGGGATTTTGAATTGAAGCTAGGGTTTGAATTAAATTAGGTTCTTTATCTTTAGCTTATGATTGTAATGAGGTGATTATCATGTAATTGAATGCAAAATCTAATTTGGTTACTAGTTGCTAATTTGTTAGTTTAAAAATGGTGTTAACTATGCTAAATTGCTAACTAGGTTTTAGAAATTAAATAAAAATGTGGGATTAAAATCTAGTTAGGATTTTTAGCACATCATTAAGGTTTCCATGAGTGGTTTAACCATTTAAAATATGCAAAACCAAGTTTAATTGTAAAATTGTGAATTTTACATTAAAAAGTGTTAAAATTGATATTTTTGCAAACTAGGATTTTGGAAATTATGCAAATTTATGTGATTAAATTATGGAAATGGTTTTATTGACTTATTTAAGTTATTTAATAAGTATTATGGCCGCTAGAATTGTTTAAACATCGAGTTTTGTACTAAAACGGGTAATTTTGCTTGCTAGTTTTTCGGAAAAACGGCTTTTAGAGTGAATTTGGGGTTTTTCTCAGTTTTGACCTATTTTATATTAAAATTAGTGTTCGTGAATGTGCAAATGAGTGTATTTGGGTTTTTCTCGATGGTCTGGTGTTTGTACGCCGACGTCGAGGGTTTTTGGGTCGATTTGTGAAAGCAACCATAGGTTTTGACCTATGTGGGTTTCGTGCGTCGTTTTGGTCATGAGTCGGATTTTAATGCGATATGGTGCGTTATGATATGTTGGTACCCCATATGGACTTCGAGACGACAAGCAAGCGCATGGCGACGTCGGCACCGGCGAACGAGGACCAGGTGAGTAGATTTATATCTACGGGGAGAAGTCGGGTGGATGGCGTATAGCACCCCCGCAGTCCGTGGTGGTGTATACGGATGCGTATATACACCAACAATTATTATATGTTAATTAGGATTAATAACGATATTTAGGATGGATATTGGTGTGTTGGATTATTTTAGTGTTGCGAACCCTAGGGTAGTGTTGCACTACACATACACACATACATACTTGTATACATTCCTATTTATATGTGCTCATGGGATTCTCTATAGTTTATGTGTTCACATAGGTATGTGACTATGTGTTCATATACTGGATTTGAGAATAGTATTTGGAATTTGAGATGAGTCGATGATATTGGGCTTGAGGCCAGAAGATCGGTGATGTGTTTTGGTTCGTATTGAGATACGACATGATGTTTTAGCGGGTCTTTTGACGTAGCAATTCTTACACCTGTATGCATACTTAGGCGGTATCAGTAATGTACTAGACGTAGGACATTGTCCCGGATCATGATATTTGATAAAGAAGATACCAGATGAATAGTATGATTGAATGTGAGATTAACCCGTACCCAGATTTGGGGATGCCGTACGACGGATTTACGTACGAGCTATTTATTGATGATTGATCCGCACTCTTGACTTGGAATGTCTAATTATAGATATGGTATCGGATATGATATTATTGAGGCGGGATCACCGACTAATATATATACAGGTATGTATATATATCGACTCAGATGTTAGGCGGTTTCCTTACCTGTAGTCCAGCTGGTTAGCTTAGCCCTTTAGTTTAGTTTAGTTATTAGATTATATTCGATTCTTACCTATTTCAAAAACTAACGAATCGTGGGTATTTTAAAAGACAGCCAAGGGATCCTACGGATATTTCAAAAGACGTATCTTTTCATAAAAACACCGTAGCCCCTATTTTCAAAACCCCATGATTCGTGTTATTTCAAAAGGCACCATTTGTAGAACTTTTATTAGATTAATGCAGATTAGTTATAGTTGCGTCTAGTTTTCAGCTACCACTTATTATTGTGGTTCGCTTCGCATCGCATACTTATGTTATAATTTCTTATTGAAATGTTGATATCATGCTGTTAGGACACCAGCACCATTACCGATGATGCGTATGTACCACATACACTTACTTGCCGGCTCACACACATCTTCATCGGTAATTGCCATGTCACGTACACCTTAGAAATATTATTGCTTAACTTAGCTTGATAACTCGTAGTTTGACATAATATTAGTGTACTTACCCTATATGCCAGCTTAGATATTGTAGTTATTACTTGTCACTTCATGCATACTGTTATTCATTGTTATGCCGTATTCATGGATTCTCATATTTATATTCATGGTTTTACATGCTATTGATGATTCGGATTCCCATGATATTTTCTGGATTTGGAGGAAAACCGCAAAAACATATATAAACTGCTTTCCCTCTTTTTAAATAAAAAAATGCGGTTTTCCTATGATGTATGAGTCGTCCACCATGAGTTTGCTGATGGATTTCGAGACCCGATTCGAGGAGTTGGATGAACCGTTTCGGGTACATGGTGGGCCCGGTGCGGTACCCCGGGGCAAGATGAATGTGGTGATGACGTTGAGCCTGACAGGGGAGCACTACCGACCGGTGATTTTACCTGACGCGTCGGATATCCGGAGGATACCGTCGTGGTCTTGAGATAGATGGTAGGGGTCGGTCTGGACTGACGGCGCCCTAGATATTGTGATTGAGACATTGAGATTTTTGAGATTTTGAGGTACAGAGATTACGACACAGAGATATCGAGATATTTGGATACTTGTTTTGTGTCGATGCTGGGCACTGTTTTATGCTGATTTCATTTATGGTACCTCCTATTTAAAAATAAGAAAATCTCACTAAACTATGAAAACAGTTCTTCATTTACATGTATTCTATTTTCATCCATTCATACCTCATTCATATGATATATTGCTACCTGAGGCACTGACACGGGTACATGAGATTACACCCGGGTTATATATTTACCCTAGCCTTGTTATAGGCTGCATGTTATATAATGGAGGATATATTATGATCATTGACCTAGGATTGCGTTATTTATGCGATTTCTGTGCGTAGATGTTTTTCTATTCACGAGTTGGCAACTCACCCCCGTTGTGCCCCAGTTTCTTGCAGGTTTGCCGTACAGGTTTCATTACGGCTTGCGGGCATAGTTTCCTTCGGGTGATTTTCTAGTAGGTGGGTTTACTTGTATCGTACCCCCCATTATATAGCTTGTATATTATTATTCAGTTGTATCTAGAAGTTCCATCAACCAAACTTGTATTTATCTCAGATAGAGACCAGTGATGTTTATTCTTTCGACCTTAGAGTCGCGCGTTGTATTTCTGTGGTTTTCTTATGGTTTTGAGTTTCATTTTTAATTTTGAACCTCGCCGTTGGCGTTGTATATTATATTGCTTGTGTGGTTGTGACCGTCGATTGACGAAGAGCTAGCTCCCGCTTGGGGATGCATTTTTATTGATTTCGTATACTATTCATGTTGTATCCCGTTTAGGGGCCAGTATTTACAAAGGAGACTCTGCCGAAATTTTCAGAAAATACTAGATGTTTTAAAAACGCATAATTCGGCTTATGCTATTAAAACTACTTGTTTTAAATTGGTTTCCCTTCACTCTACTACTTTTCTTGGTTTGGATTTCTGGGTTTTCGGCTTACTTAGATTACGTACGCCTCGAGACGTTTCGTAGTTTAAGTGCCGGTCATGTTCCGTTTTTTTTGGGTCGTGACACGGGGCAAAATATTATCGGGAATTTCAAGTGTTGAAATTTGCAATGAGATTGCATACCTTCTATGAGATAGTTGGATCCCGATACCCACTGCGAGTAAGAGTTACTCCTGGGAGAGTTTTACACATTACAATTAGCCGATCAAGTAGGTGTCTAGAAAGGTGTTAACGAGGTTACGCCTCTGGGAAAACGAGGTTTACATTAATTAGGTTCGTGCGAAAGCACGGGGGACATCCCTCAAAGTACCGACACTGGCCTGGCTGAAAAATTGGCGAACTTGTAGTGTGTAATTAATCCCGGCTAGTCTTTCCTTTTAGGGTTTGAAGGAAGATTTGATAAAAACCAGTGGGAGCCATCCTGATTAGATAAGATAATAACCAATCTGATCTTGCACGAGCTTACGCTAAAGTGTTTTCTTCTCTCTCTCTCCAGGTAGCGACCATTTCATGCCTTAATAAAGATAATAATATGGATGTATTGACCGAACCCGCATGTTATACTGTGCTGGGGAACGTTGGTTCCGTTCTTTCCTATAAGAGTTATAGAACTGAACAGGATATAGGGGAATACCAGGATTCCCATGCCACCCGAATGAAGAAAGTACATGATGATGCATTTTCTTCGGGTGTGTTCGTTACAGAGAACTGTTTCTCCATTTGCTCTACGTCCTGGGTATTAGATACCGGGTCAGGATCCCATATATGTAATCAGTTACATGGGCTTAGGAAAGGTAGAGAACTTGGAGAAGGTGATAAAGACATTAGAGTTGGAAATGGTGCAATTGTTGCAGCTAAGACTGTCGGGGAATATCACCTTGTATTACCAACTGGTAATACATTGGTTCTGAACGAATGCTATTACATGCCGAACCTGATATGCAACATTATATCGGTTTCTTTGTTGAGTAAAGAGGGATATAATTTTGTATTACAGGATAATGTTATGAACATTTTCCGTAACCAAAAGTTGGTTGGATCAGGCACGTTGTGCAATGGCATTTATGTTCTAAATCAATCAACAGTTCTGAGCATAACAAACACACACAAGAGGAAGAGTTCAGAACTGAACGAATTCTTCTTGTGGCATTGTAGACTGGGTCACATCAATGCGACACGATTAGCTAAGTTGCATAAGGATGGATATTTAAATCTGTTTGAATTTTCATCTTATGACACTTGCCAGTCATGTCTCAAAGGCAAGATGACCAAAACTCCGTTTACGGGACACGGAGAAAGAGTTATCGAACTCTTGGGACTTATACATAGTGATATATGCGGTCCCATGTCTACACATGCCAGGGATGGTTCTTCATACTTCATTACATTCACTGACGATCTCTCTAGGTTCGGGTATGTGTTCCTGATGAAACACAAATCAGAAGCTTTTGAGAAATTTAGGGAATATAAACAAGAAGTTGAGAACCAAACCGGAAAAAGTATTAAAATCCTACGATCTGATCGAGGAGGAGAATACTTAAGCAATGAATTCCTGGACTTCCTAAAAGAGAATGGGATTCTCTCTTAGCTTACTCCTCCTTATACACCACAGCACAACGGTGTATCGGAGCGGAGAAATCGCACCCTATTAGATATGGTGCGCTCTATGATGAGTACAGCTGAGTTACCTATTTCCTTCTGGGATTATGCGCTGGAGACAGCAGCATACCTATTGAATCAAGTTCCATCTAAATCTGTACCTACCACACCATATGAGATATGGAGTGGGAAGAGACCATGTCTTAAACGAGTTAAGATATGGGGTTGCCTGGCCTATGTCAAAAGGCAAAATCCGGACAAACTCGAGGCACGGTCGGTTCTATACAAGTTTGTGGGATATCCCAAACATTCACATGGATATCTTTTCTACCATACAGAGGAACAAAAAGTGTTTGTTTCTCGACATGCCACCTTTTTGGAAAAGGAATTTCTTGCAAAAGAAATTAGTGGCGATAAGGTAGAACTGGAAGAAATTCCGGCTACACAAACTCAAACTGAAGATTTAGTGGAATCAGAGGATTCAGTAGCTCCCGACGAACCTCAGCCTCTCCGCCGATCTAGTAGGGTTCCTCGCCAACCTGAGAGATACTACGGTTTTCTCATGGATGGTGGCAGCGAGGATTGCATCATGGAGGATGATGACCCAACTAGCTTCGAGCAGGCCATCACGAGTAAGGACTCAGTGAAATGGCTGGATGCTATGCGGTCCGAGATGGAATCCATGTACACCAACAAAGTATGGACTTTGGACGTTGCTCCTGAAGGGGTAAAACCCATTGGGAGCAAGTGGATCTTCAAGAAGAAACTTGGTGTAGATGGGAAAGTGGAGACTTTCAAAGCTAGACTTGTTGCAAAAGGTTTTCGTCAAAGACCAGGTGTGGACTATGACGAAACCTTTTCTCCAGTGGCTATGCTTAAATCCATCCGGATCATGCTTGCCATCGCTGCATATCATGATTACGAAATCTGGCAAATGGATGTTAAGACCGCTTTTCTAAATGGTGATTTAGAAGAGTGCGTGTACATGACTCAGCCAGAGGGCTTCGTAGATAGTGGGAGCAGCGGGAAGGTGTGCAAGCTGCTTAAATCCATTTATGGATTAAAGCAAGCGTCGCGGAGTTGGAACATCTGCTTTGACGTCGTTATCAAAGAGTTTGATTTCGTCAAAAACCCAGATGAACCTTGTATCTACAAGAAGGTGGCAGAGAGTAAGGTTGTCTTCCTCGTATTGTACGTGGACGACATACTCTTGATAGGAAATGATATTCCTATGCTGCAATCGGTCAAGCTCTTCTTATCACAAAGATTCTCGATGAAAGATCTTGGTGATGCCTCCTGTATATTGGGAATTAGGATCTATAGAGATAGATCCAAAAGGATATTGGGATTATCCCAATCCAGGTACATTGACACCATACTAAAGAGGTTTAGTATGGAAGAATCCAAGCGTGGGAACTTGCCCACGATCTCTGGAGTCACTCTCTCCAAAGAGATGTCTCCCAAGACTGATTTGGAGAGAGCTCGCATGCAAGGGATACCCTATGCTTCGGCTGTAGGCTCTATCATGTATGCGATGCTGTGTACCAGACCCGATGTAGCATACTCACTAAGTATAGTGAGCAGGTATCAAGCTGATCCTGGAGAGAGTCACTGGACAGCTGTGAAGAGCATTCTCAAGTACTTGCGAAGGACTAAAGAGATGCTCTTGGTGTATGGTAACGGAGAACTCCAAGTGGAGTCCTTTACCGATTCGAGCTTCCAGAGTGATAAGGACGACTCTAAGTCACAGTCGGGCTTTGTCTTTACCCTTTACGGAGGGGCAGTTAGCTGGAAGAGTTCCAAGCAGGAAACCGTGGCAGACTCGACGATGGAGGCTGAATACATCGCTGCCAACGATGCTGCTAAAGAGGCTGTCTGGATCAAGAAGTTCATTACTGAACTTGGAGTGGTTCCATCCATTGAACATCCAATACCTTTGTATTGCGATAATAATGGAGAGGTGGCTTTGGCCAAGGAACCCAGGTCCCATCAGCGATCCAGGCATATTCTGAGGCGGTATCACCTGATCCGGGAGATAGTTGATCGCCGGGAGATCGAGGTCAGGAGGGTTGACACGAAGAACAACACGGAGGATCCACTCACGAAGGCCATTCCCCAGATACAGTTTGAGAGACTCTTCGGGATGCTCGGTATGCGATACTACAGCAGCTGGCCCTAGTGCAAGTGGGAGATTGTTAGTTGTATGTATGCCCTAGAGGCCAGTATTGTACAGAAGATGTATATTATATTGGATGCTTGAACATATATAGAGATGACTTTCTTGCTCGATATGATAGTATGCTATCTGGTTGCTCTTTATCTTAACATGTACATTTGTCTCTTTAAACTGTTTTATGGTTACATGTTGGTAAAGCCCTTAGGATGTGTACTTGACTACCTGGACTATGATGCAGATCATACTAGTGGGGACATGGTAGTCCATAAGTACATCCTTCAAGGTCCCTAGTCGTGGGTGTATCGAGACGGGGCATCGATATACCAGAGTAGACTAGCGTATACGCTTCTCGACCCATGAGATGGGCAATGGATGATCCCATATCCATTGGTGTTTGACATCAGAGATGGTATACGGGTGCTCAGTGGAGACTGGGTACACTGGACGGACTCGCCGAGAACTCCCAGATGGTATTATACCTCACGTCAGATGGCAGTTCTCAGGTGACACTTGTACAGGTTAGTCTGTAGACCCGAGATCGTCATAGAGTCTTGTGTGATTCCCACTGTGCTTTGATCTCCACCTTACCACGTCCATGAGGGCGTGCAAAACGGTGGTCTTTGGGTACAGTCCCGAGTCACATAGAGGCAATGAGCGATAGGAGGGGTTTTGTCTCTCCCGGTATTGGGGGTTGATGTTGCGCTGTGCTCGATTGGCCGTAACAGGGAAGTCCCTGGCCAGGGCTGATCAGAGATTTGCTGGTAAGTGTTACCAGTAGTTTCTCGACCCGTTATGAGCCTCACATCGGCACGACTTATCGGTTATTGGGGTTTGACGTATACCACCCCTAGACTTGATATGCGACATATCAGACGAACAGACCGGACTGTACGGTAGGTGTTACTGGTTGGATTCACAGGAGTGTGAGCGGGCTAGCTCGTCGATCTTCTGATCACTCAATACCCGGATGGCCGTTACGTTTAGCAGACCGCTTGCGGCTTGTGGGTGCTTGATATGATCATCATCTGCTACCGGCGTATTGACGAGTCTTTAGAGTCCTACACAGAGGTTTTCTGGCTCAAGCGAAACAAAATAGGAGTGCATATGAGATATGTGCAGGACCGAGAATGATGCGTGTATGTGATACCGTATTTCATTCTCGCGATGAATGTTTCGATTGGTTATATGCGATATAACCTAGTTATCGAATCGTAGATTGATTCGATAAGTCGATACATTGGATACTAGTCGGTTATGTGCGACATGACCGGATCATTGAATCAAGTGTTGATTTAATGATTTAATGTATAATTATATATTTGATATATTACTTTGCATTAACTAGTATTGGTTCACTTTAATAGGATTTTCTCACTTGTAGTTCACAAGTTGTATATGTGATATACTTTTGTGCACTACAATGTGTCATGTTTGATGATGCATGTAAATTGGTTTTGTGTTAAGACTTAAACCATGGTTATGATAATAGTTAGGGTTTTGATTTATTTACTTATTTATTTATCTATTCTTTTTTGATAAATAAATAAAAGATAACAAAATGGTTTCTTTCATGAAGCTTGATGAAGCTTCATGAAGCTTTGACTAAAGTGACCATTTTGTCATCACCCTTAACCCTAACCATTCTCACTTGACCATGGTCTATTCTCTACACTTAACCAAGGTTAGAAGATGATAAGTATTGTTTTTTATTATTCTTTTAACAACACTTATCATAATTCTAGCTTCATCTTCTTCTTCATCTTCAAGAGAGAAAGCTTGATGCCATCAATGGCAACTTGAGCTAAAGTGAGAGAAATCCAATTCTAAAGTGAACCCACCTCCTATTTCTTCACCCTCTACCTCTTGCCAAGTTGTTTTGGGTGTTTTCTTCACAAGTTTCACAACTTTGTGAAGTCGGAGCTTGAACTTGTGATGCCTCGACGTAGATCATCTTCGGCACGAAGCCAACGACCTAGTCCGCCCAATTCTCCGATCAAGCCGACGTTTGAGTTCGGGATTCGAGATGGACAGCGAGAGGACGCCTACGTGGAGCCAAGGAAGTGGATATGCGGATCTACAAAGGTTGTAGCTCCTCTCCTTTAGTTAAATTGTTAACTAGATTCGAATATCGCCGAGAATTCTAGCCGACGATCCGTATTAGGGTTTCTCGGCACCCATAAAATTTGAAATTGGCATGGTTGATACCTTGTGTGACCTTTATAGTGTGCCTAGGAACCCTACAGGATCCGTTCATTTCTGAACTCTTCCTCTTGTGTGTGTTCCGTATACTAAGAACTGTAGTTTGATTTAGAACATCAATGCTTTTAGATAACGTGCCTGAATCGATCAACTCTTTATTTAGGAAATGTTCAAAACATTATCCAACAATACAAAATTATATCATTTCTTTACTAATAAAGAGACTGATATGATTTTGTATATCAGGTTCGGTATCTAATAATATTCGTTCAGAATCAATGTATTGGTGATACAGGGTGACAGTGACCAACAGACTTGGCTGCAACACTTGCCCTGTTTTCTGTCTCATAAAACTTATCACCCGTTCTCAGTTCTTTACCTATCTGTAGCCCATGTACCAAATTACATATGCGGGATCCTGATCCGGTATCTAGTATCCAGGACGTAAAGAATACTGAGAAACAGTTCTGTATAATGAACACACCCGAAGATGATGCATCAGTATCCACTTCCTTCGTTTGGGCGGCACGGGAATTCTGGTAATCCCCAATTTCCTGCTCTGTCTTATAACAATTATAAGTTGGAGCGGGACCAACGTTCCCCAGCTCAGTATAACAAGCGGGTTCGTCAATATCCGTATTATATCTTGATTAAGGCGTGATATGGTCGCTACCTAAAGAGAGAGAGAAGAAAACACTCAGCGTGCGCTCTTGCAAGAATAGATTGGTTGTATATTTTATCTAATCAGGATGGCTCCCACTGTTTTTTATCAAATCTTCCTTCAAACCCTAAAAGGAAAGACTAGCCGGGATTAATTACACGCTACAAGTTCGCCAATCCTTCAGCCAGGCTAGTGTCGGTACTTTGAGGGAGGTCCCCCGTGCTTTCGCACGAACCTAATTAATGTAAACCTCATTTTCCCAGAGGCGTAACCTCGTTAACACCTTTCTAGACACCTACTTGATCGGCTAATTGTAATGTGTAAAACTCTCCCAGGAGTAACAATTACTCGCAGCGGGTATCGAGATCCAACTATCTCATAGAAGGTATTCAATCTCATTGCAAATTTCAACACTTGAAATTTTCGATAATATTTTGCCCCAAACGATTTATGACCTTGACAAGGTCAACAAACCATAGACCGTAACTCAAGTTCAACCCGTCATTTCTTGATTGAATCAAACCCACCCGCACGACCCTTGACAAGGTCAACAAGGCCGTACGACTACCCTAACCCAAGCTGCATCATATGCATAAGCAGATAAATACTGGTTAGCTACCGCACACTGCGCCTTGACAAGGTCAACAAACGCAGCACGAATACTAAACAGGACTTATCTGAAATGACGGAGGGCTACGACAGGTTTTTCTGAAAACCTATTGCGTAATGAACTTGATATCGTTGTAGGATCGAATGAATTTTGAAATGGAGTGTTTTTGAGGCTTTTTTAGTTTTGCTAAAGGGGTCACTCCCGGTGAAGGGATCGTCGGCCCTTTCCTCGTCGAATGAGGTGCGGGATATATCATATATATCACTGTGCAAAGCAGAAACTATAGAAGCAATCAAAAGACAAACCGAGAGTTGTAGCATCTGCCAGTTATTGCTAAAGGAGTCACTCCCGGTGAAGGGATCTCGGTCCTTTCCTCATCAAATAAGGTGCAGGATATATCATATATACCGCTGTGCAAAACAAGAACTGTAGCTACCTGTTTTATTTTTGAAATTCGATTCTACAACATCTTTAGGTTTCTTTTATTTCATTAATCATATTAATGAAGTCCCATCATTTAAGTTACCTAAACATCACAGATAAATACGACGTACACTTATGCCATCCGCATTCACCTCGATGTCCCCTCGTGCACCGTTAGGTTAGGTGACTAACGGCAGAGCGGGGCAGGGCTAGCGCGGGTGTAAAACATAAGTAACATCTATATAATATATCATATATACTATATACTGTATCTATCACAGAACATCACATGATCACATCACAGATATCGCAGCAGAAAATATCATATGAAATATTGGATATACTAGGATGTCCGTGTTTTTAATACGAGCCAGTATAAAATGTAGGGTTCCTAGGCACTCTAATGAAGTCTCACAAGGCATCAACCATGCCAATTTCAAAAATTATGGGTGCCGAGAAACCCTAATACGGATCGTCGGCTAGATTTCTAGGCGAAACGGTAAACTAGTTAACAACTTAACTAAAAGAAGAGAGCTACAACCTTTGTAGATCCGGTTATCCACTTCCTTAGCTCCACGTGGGTGTCCTCTCGCTGTCCATCATGAATCCCGAACTCAATCGTCGGCTTCATCGGAGAAATGAGCGGAATAGGTCGTCGGCTTTGTGTTAAAGACGATCTACGTCGAGGCATCACAAGTTCAAACTCCGACTTCACAAAGTTGTGAAACTTGTGAAGAAAACACCCAAAACAACTTGGCAAGAGGTAGAGGGTGAAGAAATAGGAGGTGGGTTCACTTTAGAATTGGATTTCTCTCACTAAAACTCAAGTTGCCATTGATGGCATCAAGGTTTCTATCTTGAAGAAGAATGAGAAGATGAAGCTAGTTTATGATAAGTTAGTTCAAAATGAAAAGAAAAAATCATACTTATCATAATCTAACTAGGGTTAAGTGTATAGAATAAACCATGGTCACTTGAGAGGGTTAGGGTTAAGCATGATGACAAGAATGGTTGCATAAGTCAAAGCTTCATGAAGCTTCAACTAGAAACAAAAGAAGCCACCATTCTTATCTAAATCATTTCCAAATAAATAAACAAATAAATAAATGAAAAAGCAAAACCCTAATCATCTCTTAACCATGGTTTAATCCTTTACACTTAACCACAAGATCATGTATCATCAAACATGATACAAATATGTGCACAAAAGTATATCACATATACTTCTTGCACATCAAGTGAGAAAATCCATATAAAGTGAACCAATACTAGTTAATGCAATGTAGTATATCAAATATATAATTATACATTAAATCATTAAATCAACACTTGATTTAACGATCCGGTCATATCGCATATAACCGACTAGTATCCAATGTATCGGCTTATCGAATCAATGATTCGATAATTAGGTCATATCGAATATAACCAATCGAAACATTTATCGCGAGAATGAAATGCGGTATCACATACACGCATTATTCTCGGTCCCGCACATATCTCATATGCGCTCCTATTTCGTTTCGCTTGAGCCAGGAAACCTCTGTGTAGGACTCTAAAGACTCGTCAATACGCCGGTAGCAGATGATGATCATATCAAGCACCCACAAGCCGCAAGCGGTCTGCTAAACGTAACGGCCATCCGGGTATTGAGCGATCAGAAGATCGACGAGCTAGCCCGCTCACACTCCTGTGAATCCAACTAGTAACACTTACCGTACAGTCCGGTCTGTTCGTCTGATACGTCGCATATCAAGTCTAGGGGTGGTAAACGTCAGACCCCAATAACCGATAAGTCATGCCGATGTGAGGCTCATAACGGGTCGAGAAACTACTGGTAACACTTACCAGCAAATCTCTAATCAGCCCTGGCCAGGGACTTCCCTGTTACGGCCAATCGAGCACAGCGCAACATCAACTCCCAATACCGGGAGAGACGAAACCCCTCCTATCGCTCATTGCCTCCATGTGACTCGGGACTGTACCCAAAGACCACCGTTTTGCACGCCCTCATGGACGTGGTAAGGTGGAGATCAAAGCACAGTGGGAATCACACAAGACTCTATGACGATCTCGGGTCTACGGACTAACCTGTACAAGTGTCACCTGAGAACTGCCATCTGACGTGAGGTATAATACCATCTGGGAGTTCTCGGCGAGTCCGTCCAGTGTACCCAGTCTCCACTGAGCACCCGTATACCATCTCTGATGTCAAACACCAATGGATATGGGATCATCCATCGCCCATCACATGGGTCGAGAAGCGTATACGCTAGTCTACACAGGTATATCGATGCTCTGTCTCGATACACCCATGACTAGGGACCTTGAAGGATGTACTTATGGACTACCATGTCCCCACTAGTATGATCTACATCATAGTCCAGGTAGTCAAGTACACATCCTAAGGGCTTTATCAACATGTAACTATAAGACAGTTTAAAGAGACTAGTGTACATGTTAAGATAAAGAGTAACCAGATAGCATACTATCATATCGAGCAAGAAAGTCATCTCTATATATGTCCAAGCATCCAATATAATATACATCATCTGTACAATACTGGCCTCTAGGGCATACATACAACTAACAATCTCCCACTTGCACTAGGGCCAGCTGCTGTAGTATCGCATACCGAGCATCCCGAAGAGTCTCTCAAACTGTATCTGGGGAATGGCCTTCGTGAGTGGATCCGCCGTGTTATTCTTCGTGTCAACCCTCCTGACCTCGATCTCCCGGCGATCAACTATCTCCCGGATCAGGTGATACCGCCTCAGAATATGCCTGGATCGCTGATGGGACCTGGGTTCCTTGGCCAAAGCCACCGCTCCATTGTTATCGCAATACAAAGGTATTGGATGCTCAATGGATGGAACCACTCCAAGTTCAGTAATGAACTTCTTGACCCAGACAGCCTCTTTGGCAGCATCGTTGGCAGCGATGTATTCAGCCTCCATCGTCGAGTCTGCCACGGTTTCCTGCTTGGAACTCTTCCAGCTAACCGTCCCTCCGTAAAGGGTAAAGACAAAACCCGACTGCGACTTAGAGTCGTCCTTATCACTCTGGAAGCTCGAATCGGTAAAGGACTCCACTTGGAGTTCTCCGTTACCATACACCAAGAACATATCTCTAGTCCTTCGCAAGTACTTGAGAATGCTCTTCACAGCTGTCCAGTGACTCTCTCCAGGATCAGCTTGATACCTGCTCACTACACTTAGTGAGTATGCTACATCGGGTCTGGTACATAGCATCGCATACATGATAGAGCCTACTGCCGAAGCATGTATCCCTTGCATGCGAGCTCTCTCCAAATCAGTCTTGGGAGACATCTCTTTGGAGAGAGTGACTCCAGAGATCGTGGGCAAATTCCCACGCTTGGATTCTTCCATACTAAACCTCTTTAGTATGGTGTCAATGTACCTGGATTGGGACAATCCCAATATCCGTTTGGATCTATCTCTATAGATCCTAATCCCCAATATGCAGGAGGCATCACCAAGATCTTTCATTGAGAATCTTTGTGATAAGAAGAGCTTGACCGATTGCAGCATAGGAATATCATTTCCTATCAAGAGTATGTCGTCCACGTACAATACGAGGAAGACAACCTTACTCCCTGCCACCTTCTTGTAAATACAAGGTTCATCTGGGTTTTTGACGAAATCAAACTCTTTGATAACGACGTCAAAGCAAATGTTCCAACTCCGCGATGCTTGCTTTAATCCATAAATGGATTTAAGCAGCTTGCACACCTTCCCGCTGCTCCCACTGTCTACGAAGCCCTCTGGCTGAGTCATGTACACGCACTCTTCTAAATCACCATTTAGAAAGGCGGTCTTAACATCCATTTGCCAGATTTCGTAATCATGATATGCAGCGATGGCAAGCATGATCCGGATGGATTTAAGCATAGCCACTGGAGAAAAGGTCTCGTCATAGTCCACACCTGGTCTTTGATGAAAACCCTTTGCTACAAGTCTAGCTTTGAAATTCTCCACTTTTCCATCTACACCAAGTTTTTTTTGAAGATCCACTTGCTCCCAATGGGTTTTACCCCTTCAGGAGCAACTTCCAAAGTCCATACTTTGTTGGTGTATATGGATTCCATCTCGGACCGCATAGCATCCAGCCATTTCACTGAGTCCCTACTCGTGATGGCCTGCTCGAAGCTAGTTGGGTCATCATCCTCCATGATGCAATCCTCGCTCCCTCCGTCCATGAGAAAACCGTAGTATCTCTCAGGCTGGCGAGGAACCCTACTAGATCGGCGGAGAGGCTGGGGTTCGTCGGGTACTACTGAATCCTCTGGTTCCACTAAATCTTCAGTTTGAGTTTGTGTAGCCGGAATTTCTTCCAGTTCTACCATATCCCCACTAATTTCTTTTGCAAGAAATTCCTTTTCTAAAAAGGTGGCATGTCGAGAAACAAACACTTTTTGTTCCTCTGTATGGTAGAAAAGATATCCATGTGAATGTTTGGGATATCCCACATACTTACATAGAACTGACCGTGCCTCGAGTTTGTCCGGATTTTGTCTTTTGACATAGGCCGGGCAACCCCATATCTTAACTCGTTTAAGACATGGTCTCTTCCCACTCCATATCTCATATGGTGTGGTAGGTACAGATTTAGTTGGAACTTGATTCAATAGGTATGCTGCTGTTTCCAGCGCATATCCCCAGAAGGAAATAGGTAACTCAGCTGTGCTCATCATAGAGCGCACCATATCTAATAGGGTGCGGTTCCTCCGTTCTGATACACCGTTGTGCTGTGGTGTATATGGAGGAGTCAGCTGAGAGAGAATCCCATTCTCTTTTAGGAAGTCCAGGAATTCATTGCTTAAGTATTCTCCTCCTCGATCAGATCGAAGGATTTTAATACTTTTTCCGGTTTGGTTCTTGACTTCTTGTTTATATTCTCTAAATTTCTCAAAAGCTTCTGATTTGTGTTTCATCAGGAACACATACCCGAACCTAGAGAGATCGTCAGTGAATGTAATGAAGTATGAAGAACCATCCCTGGCATGTGTAGATATGGGACCGCATACATCACTATGTATTAGTCCCAAGAGTTCGGTAACTCTTTCTCCGTGTCCCGTAAACGGAGTTTTGGTCATCTTGCCTTTGAGACATGACTGGCAAGTGTCATAAGATGAAAATTCAAACGGATTTAAATATCCATCCTTATGCAACTTAGTTAGTCGTGTTGCATTGATGTGACCCAGTCTACAATGCCACAAGAAGGATTCGTTCATTTCAGAACTTTTCCTCTTGTGTGTGTTAGTTATGCTCAGAACTGTTGATTAATTTAGAACATAAATGCCATTGCACAACGTGCCTGATCCAACCAACTTTTGGTTACGGAAAATGTTCATAACATTGTCCTGTAATACAAAATTATATCCCTCTTTACTTAATAAAGAAACTGATATAATGTTGCATATCAGGTTCGGCATGTAATAGCATTCATTCAGAACCAATGTATTACCAGTTGGTAACACAAGGTGATATTCCCCGACAGTCTTGGCTGCAACAATTGCACCATTTCCAACTCTAATGTCTTTATCATCTTCTCCAAGTTCTCTACCTTTCCTAAGCCCATGTAACTGATTACATATATGGGATCCTGACCCGGTATCTAATACCCAGGACGTAGGGCAAATGGAGAAACAGTTCTCTGTAACGAACACACCCGAAGAAAATGCAGCATCATGTACTTTCTTCTTTCGGGTGGCATGGTAATCCTGGTATTCCCCTATATCCTGTTCAGTCCTATAACTCTTATAGGAAAGAACGGAACCAACGTTCCCCAGCACAGTATAACATGCGGGTTCGGTCAATACATCCATATTATTATCTTTATTAAGGCATAAAATGGTCGCTACCTGGAGAGAGAGAGAAGAAAACACTTTAGCGTAAGCTCGTGCAAGATCAGATTGGTTATTATCTTATCTAATCAGGATGGCTCCCACAGCTTTTTATCAAATCTTCCTTCAAACCCTAAAAGGAAAGACTAGCCGGGATTAATTACACACTACAAGTTCGCCAATTTTTCAGCCAGGCCAGTGTCGGTACTTTGAGGGAGGTCCCCCGTGCTTTCGCACGAACCTAATTAATGTAAACATCGTTTTCCCAGAGGCGTAACCTCGTTAACACCTTTCTAGACACCTACTTGATCGGCTAATTGTAATGTGTAAAACTCTCCCAGGAGTAACTCTTACTCGCAGTGGGTATCGGGATCCAACTATCTCATAGAAGGTATGCAATCTCATTGCAAATTTCAACACTTGAAATTCCCGATAA
Source organism: Agapanthus africanus (assembly GCA_030015575.1). Taxonomy (NCBI): domain Eukaryota; kingdom Viridiplantae; phylum Streptophyta; class Magnoliopsida; order Asparagales; family Amaryllidaceae; genus Agapanthus; species Agapanthus africanus. Next base: position 166,442,787 of record CM057349.1, read on the forward strand.
TATTTTGCCCCTAGCGTCCTATGACCTTGACAAAGGCCAACAAATCATAGCATGCTAGTCAAGTTCAACCCGTCATTTCTTGATTGAATCAAACCCACCCGCACGGCCCTTGACAAAGGCCAACAAGGTCGCACGACTACCCTGAAACAATCTGCATCATATGCATAAGCAGATAATCACTATTTAGCTACCGCACACTACGCCTTGACAAAGGCCAACAAACGCAGCACGAATACTAAACAGTTCTTTTCTGAAATGACGGAGGGCTACGACAGGTTTTTCTGAAAACGTATTGCGTAATGAACTTGATATTGTTGTAGAATCAAATGAAGTTTTAAAAATGGAATGACTTTGAGGCTTTTCTAGTTTTGCTAAAGGGGTCACTCCCGGTGAAGGGATCGTCGGCCCTTTCCTCGTCGAATGAGGTGCGGGATATATCATATATATCGCTGTGCAAAGCAAAAACCCAAAAGCAGTCAAAAGCAAACCGAGTGTGTAGCATCTGCCAGTTATTGCTAAAGGAGTCACTCCCGGTGAAGGGATCTCGGTCCTTTCCTCATCGAATAAGGTGCAGGGTATATCATATATACCGCTGTGCAAAGCAAGAACTGCAGCTACCTGTTTTATTTTAAAATTCGATTCCACAACATCTTAGGTTTCTTATCTTTCATTAATCACATTAATGAAGTCCCATCATTTAAATACCTAAACATCACAGATAAATACGACGTACACTTATGCCATCCGCATTCGCCTCGATGTCCCCTCGTGCACCGTTAGGTTAGGTAACTAACGACAGAGCAGGGCAGGGCTAGTGCGGGTGCAAAACATAAGTAACGTCTATATAATATATCATATATACTATATACTGTATCTATCACAGAACATCACATGAACACATCACAGATATCGCAGCAGAAAAACATATGAAACATTGGATATACTAGGACGTCCGTGTTTTCAATACGAGCCAGTATAAAACACGGATTCCACGGTCGTGATGAATAGCCAATCCCACACCCCTAGACCCCTACGAGAGCGGCAAGCAACCCTACCAATTCTAGGGTTAGGAGACCCGGACTCGACTCCTCGAGTTGGTCTCCCACTGGACCCCAGAACCCGGTTACTTGTGCTCCCCTCCTTGGGTCTATCCTAATGCGGAAAAGTAAATAATATACAAAGGGTGACAACTTCCGCAACCTGGAAGTGCCCCAAATAAAAGAATATTACATACAAGTTTTTACATGAATGAAAATGAAAAACACTCATCTCACATAAAAACTCCCGGCTATTCAAACATGACGATCCAATATAACATATCCAGCAACACATAACATCACATGTCATCTACGTAAGTAAGTATGCATACCCCAATTGTCATTGACGTATAGCAACGAAACCGGCGATATGTACATACTACACTTACGGTCACAGAAAAGAAAGTGTAAAACTACAACAGTTGGAATCCGCAACCTCTTTAGACATCACATGCCTAACATTTATAAACCCTGCATTTTAGTCCCATTATCGAAAACTCTTTTCGATATCAAGTGAAACTAAACCGCTAGATTTATAACATTCATCGAGTTATCTCATAACTGTTTGTGAATTCCAATTATTGTATCCAATTCCGGATAAATAGAATATATCAAACTTTCCGATCGAACATTCGAACACCCAAGTTTTCCCGACACCGATCAACACATGAAATAAGTTCAAAGACATTCACTTCATGCCTCAGTACCAACGGTCCAGCCGTAGAAGGGTCAAGCCAACGCCTCACATGTGGCACGCCGTACTGCCCCAAACCCGAAGGTTCAAAGGGCAGTTCAAGACGGTCACATAATCGAGTTAAGGTTTGTTGTCTTCTAGAGGCTCCATCGCGTTACTTGCACTACTTAGAGCGTCTTTAAACCACAGAAAAATCCAACACTTGGAATTTTTTTCGGCAGGGGAAAACTTGGGTATTTATATCCGGTCGGACTTTTTTTAACATATTCAAAAATTATCCGGAAAAACACTTAGACAAGGTTCGATAATCCGATCGAAACATCGTTTCCCAATTCAACCCCAGAACACTCAACTTAAGAGCCAATTTAAAAATTCCCAGAAAACTCAGAATAATTTATCAGGAATTACTGTGCAAACACTTAGGGCTGACGTCACCAAATAGCCGCGGAACCGCCGCAGAAGCTAGGCTTCTGCCGCGGTTCCGCCGCACAAAGTACTGTTCATGGGAAACTTTTTGCACCGTAATTCTTAGATTTCATTGCTGAATTTTTTAAGCATTTTTAATTGACAAAAAACCACAAATTTGGAAAAAGTCCAGAGAGCATTATCGGGTTAGGGTTTCGGGTTCGTTCGGACTTCAAACTCCGTCTAGACTTCGCCTAAGGCTCTAGCTAGGCTCTGATACCACTGTAGGGTTCCTAGGCACTCTAATGAAGTCTCACAAGGCATCAACCATGCCAATTTCAAAAATTATGGGTGCCGAGAAACCCTAATACGGATCGTCGGCTAGATTTCTAGGCGAAACGGTAAACTAGTTAACAACTTAACTAAAAGAAGAGAGCTACAACCTTTGTAGATCCGGTTATCCACTTCCTTAGCTCCACGTGGGTGTCCTCTCGCTGTCCATCATGAATCCCTAACTCAATCGTCGGCTTCATCGGAGAAACGAGCGGAATAGGTCGTCGGCTTTGTGTCAAAGACGATCTACGTCGAGGCATCACAAGTTCAAGCTCCGACTTCACAAAGTTGTGAAACTTGTGAAGAAAACACCCAAAACAACTTGGCAAGAGGTAGAGGGTGAAGAAATAGGAGGTGGGTTCACTTTAGAATTGGATTTCTCTCAGTAAAACTCAAGTTGCCATTGATGGCATCAAGGTTTCTATCTTGAAGAAGAAGGAGAAGATGAAGCTAGTTTATGATAAGTTAGTTCAAAATGAAAAGAAAAAATCATACTTATCATAATCTAACTAGGGTTAAGTGTAGAGAATAAACCATGGTCACTTGAGAGGGTTAGGGTTAAGCATGATGACAAGAATGGTTGCATAAGTCAAAGCTTCATGAAGCTTCAACTAAAAACAAAAGAAGCCACCATTCTTATCTAAATCATTTCCAAATAAATAAATAAAAAAATAAATGAAAAAGCAAAACCCTAATCATCTCTTAACCATGGTTTAATCCTTTACACTTAACCACAAGATCATGTATCATCAAACATGATACAAATATGTGCACAAAAGTATATCACATATACTTCTTGCACATCAAGTGAGAAAATCCATATAAAGTGAACCAATACTAGTTAATGCAATGTAGTATATCAAATATATAATTATACATTAAATCATTAAATCAACACTTGATTTAACGATCCGGTCATATCGCATATAACCGACTAGTATCCAATGTATCGGCTTATCGAATCAATGATTCGATAACTAGGTCATATCGAATATAACCAATCGAAACATTTATCGCGAGAATGAAATGCGGTATCACATACACGCATTATTCTCGGTCCCGCACATATCTCATATGCGCTCCTATTTCGTTTCGCTTGAGCCAGGAAACCTCTGTGTAGGACTCTAAAGACTCGTCAATACGCCGGTAGCAGATGATGATCATATCAAGCACCCACAAGCCGCAAGCGGTCTGCTAAACGTAACGGCCATCCGGGTATTGAGCGATCAGAAGATCGACGAGCTAGCCCGCTCACACTCCTGTGAATCCAACTAGTAACACTTACCGTACAGTCCGGTCTGTTCGTCTGATACGTCGCATATCAAGTCTAGGGGTGGTAAACGTCAGACCCCAATAACCGATAAGTCATGCCGATGTGAGGCTCATAACGGGTCGAGAAACTACTGGTAACACTTACCAGCAAATCTCTAATCAGCCCTGGCCAGGGACTTCCCTGTTACGGCCAATCGAGCACAGCGCAACATCAACTCCCAATACCGGGAGAGACGAAACCCCTCCTATCGCTCATTGCCTCCATGTGACTCGGGACTGTACCCAAAGACCACCGTTTTGCACGCCCTCATGGACGTGGTAAGGTGGAGATCAAAGCACAGTGGGAATCACACAAGACTCTATGACGATCTCGGGTCTACAGACTAACCTGTACAAGTGTCACCTGAGAACTGCCATCTGACGTGAGGTATAATACCATCTGGGAGTTCTCGGCGAGTCCGTCCAGTGTACCCAGTCTCCACTGAGCACCCGTATACCATCTCTGATTCAAACACCAATGGATATGGGATCATCCATCGCCCATCACATGGGCCGAGAAGCGTATACGCTAGTCTACACTGGTATATCGATGCCCTGTCTCGATACACCCACGACTAGGGACCTTGAAGGATGTACTTATGGACTACCATGTCCCCACTAGTATGATCTACATCATAGTCCAGGTAGTCAAGTACACATCCTAAGGGCTTTATCAACATGTAACTATAAGACAGTTTAAAGAGACTAGTGTACATGTTAAGATAAAGAGTAACCAGATAGCATACTATCATATCGAGCAAGAAAGTCATCTCTATATATGTCCAAGCATCCAATATAATATACATCATCTGTACAATACTGGCCTCTAGGGCATACATTCAACTAACATAAAACACGGATTCCACGGTCATGATGAATAGCCAATCCCACACCCCTAGACCCCTACGAGAGCGGCAAGCAACCCTACCAATTCTAGGGTTAGGAGACCCAGACTCGACTCCTCGAGATGGTCTCCCACTGGACCCTAGAACCCGGTTACTTGTGCTCCCCTCCTTGGGTCTATCCTAATGCGGAAAAGTAAATAATATACAAAGGGTGACATCATCCGCAACCTGGAAGTGCCCGAATAAAAGAATATTACATACAAGTTTTTTACATGAATGAAAATGAAAAACACTCATCTCACATAAAAAACCCCGGCTATTCAAACACGACGATCCAATATAACATATCCAGCAACACATAACATCACATGTCATCAACGTAAGTAAATATGCGCATCCCAATTGTCGTCGACATATAGCAACGAAACCGGCGATATCACATATTACACTTACGGTCACAGAAAGGAAAGTGTAAAACTACAACGGTTGGAATCCGCAACCTCCTTAGACATCGCATGCCTAATCAAATGAATTCCTTAGATATCGCATGCCTAACAATTATAAACCCTGCATTTTAGTCTCATTATCGAAAACACTTTTCAATATCAAGTCGGGCAATTCAACAGGATTCCCGGTATCATGATCGAATGCTCGTCGCAAACTTTAGTAGGCGGCCGCACCCCCGACGCCGTCGACGAAGTGCACCAAGGCGGAACACCGCTGCCGCGAGCACCCGAACAGATGCTTTCGGCGACGGGGTTCTCCTACAGTCACTTGGTCGGGGCTATGGGGTGAGGCTGTCTATTAAGTTTACCCGGCGAGTATCCGCGTACGCTACGTGATTGCGGCGGAATTTTGATCGCATCAAAATTCCGTTGCAACCGATCAAGTGAGACTAAAGTGCTTGATTTATAACATTCATTCAGTTATCTCATAACTATTTGTGGATTCCAAATATTGTATCACATTCCGGATAAATAGAAAATGTTAAACTTTCCGATCGAACAATCGAACACCCATGTTTTCCCGAAACAGCTCAACACATGAAATAAGTTTAAAAACATTCACTTCGTGCTTCAGTACCAACGGTCCAGCCGTAGAAGGGTCAAGCCAACGCCTCACATGTGGCACGCCGTACTGCCCCAAACCCTAAGGTTCAAAGGGCAGTTCAAGACGGTCACATAATCGAGTTAAGGTTTGTTGTCTTCTAGAGGGACCATCGCGTTACTTGCACTACTTAGAACGTCATTAAACTACAGAAAATTCCAACAATTGAAAATTTCCCGGCAGGGGAAAAAGTGGGTATTTATATCCGGTCGAACTTTTTAACATGCTCTAAAAATACTCGGAAAAAAAAAACACAGACAAAATTAGACAATCCGATCGAATCTCCGAACTCCCAATACAACCCAGAGAACTCAACTCTTGAGTAAGATTTAAAAATTCCCAGAAAATAAAGCACCAAAATATAGGAATTACTGTGGAAAAACAATTGAATAAGCGACTAAGTGGCCGCGGAACCGCCGCATTAGCCATGCTAATGCCACGGTTCCGCCGCGCTTTGATTGAATCAGGCGTACGGGCTTCACAGTAATTCTTAGAAACGCCTGCTAATTTTTCTGCATATTTTTAATTCTCCAAAATCCCCGATTTCAAAAAATGTACAGAGAAGGAATTTGCATTAGGGTTTCGGTTCGATCGGACTTCTAACTCCGTCTACGCATCGCCTAAGGCTCTACCTAGGCTCTGATACCACTGTAGGGTTCCTAGGCACACTAATGAGGTCTCACAAGGCATCAACCTTGCCAAATTCTAAAATTTCCGGTGCCGAGAAACCCTAATGCGATCATTGACTAGAGATTAGGCGAAACTACAAGCTAGTTAACATCTTAACTACTAAGTGAACGGAAATACAACCTTTGTAGATCCGGTCCTCCACCTCCATAGCTCCGTGATGACGTCCCTCCGCTGCGATCATCGGATCTCGGACTCTAGTAATGGTTTCGTCGAAGAAATGATCGGGCTAGGTCGTCGACTTTGATGCCGAAGATGATCTACGTCGAGGCAACACAAGATCAAGCTCCAACTTCACCAAGTCATGAAACTTGTGAAGAAAACACCCTATACTACTTGGCAAGTGGTAGAGGATGAAGAAATAGGAAGTGGGTTCACTTTAGATTTGGATTTCTCACTCTTTTTCTCAAATCACCATTGAAGGTAGCAAAGGTTTTCTTCATCTTGAAGAAGAAGAAGAAGAAGAAGAAGAAGGAATATATTAAGAATATTGAAAATAGAAAACAAAGTGATTCTTATCATATAGCAACCATGGTTAAGTGTAGAGAATAAACTAGGGTTAGGTTTAATGGTTAGGTTAAGGCTAAGAAACAAAATGGTCAAAGCTTCATGAAGTTTCAAGAAAGAAACAAAGTTAGCCACCATTTTATTCTTACCAAAATAAATGAATAAAAGAATAAATAAATAAGTAAAGATTACAAAACCCTAACCATTAACCTAAACAAGGTTTAAAGCATACACATACCCAAGTTTTCATGTATCATCAAACATGATACAAACTAGTGCACAAAATTATATCATATATGCAATGTGCACTTCAAGTGAGAAAATCCATCTAAAGTGAACAAATATTAGTTAATGCAAAGTAATATATCAAATATATAATTATACATTAAATCATTAAATCAACACTTGATTTAACGATCCGGTCATATCGCATATGACCGACTAATATCCAATGTATCGACTTATCGAATCAATCCTCGATTCGATAACTAGGTTATATCACATACAACCATTCGATACATTCATCGCGAGAATAGAATACGGTATCATATACACGCATTATTCTCGGTCCCGCACATATCTCATATGCGCTCCTATTTCGTTTTGCTTGAGCCAGGAAACCTCTGTGTAGGACTCTAAAGACTCGTTAATACGCCGGTAGCAGATGATGATCATATCAAACACCCACAAGCCGCAAGCGGTCTGCTAAACGTAACGGCCACCCGGGTATTGAGCGATCAGAAGATCGACGAGCAAGCCCGCTCACACTCCTGTGAATCCAACCAGTAACACTTACCGTACAGTCCGGTCTGTTCGTCTGATATGTCGCATATCTCGCCTAGGGGTGGTAAACGTCAGACCCCAATAGCTCGATAAGTCGTTTCGATATGAGGTCTATAACAGTTCGAGAAACTACAGGTAACACTTACCAGTAAATCTCAGCAACCCTGGCCAGGGATTTCCGGTTATAGCCAATCGAACACAGCGCAACATCAACTCCCTATACCGGGAGAGACGAATCTCCTCCTATCGCTCATTGCCTCCATGTGATTCGGGACTGTACCCAAAAACCACCGTTTTGCACGCCCTCTTGGACGTGGTAAGGTGGAAATCAAAGCACAGTGGGAACCATACAAGACTCTATGACGATCTTGGGTCAACAGACTACTCTGTACCAGTGTCACCAGAGAACTGCCATCTGACGTAATGTATAATACCATCTGGGAGTTCTTGGCGAGTCCGTCCAGTGTACCCAGTCTCCACTGAGCACCCGTATATCATCTCTGATGTCAAACACCAATAGATATGGGACCATCCATCGCCCATCTGTATGGGTCGAGAAGGTATACGCTAGTCTACACTGGTATATCGATGCCCTGTCTCGATACACCCATGACTAGGGACCTTGAAGGTGTTAGTTATATGTATGCCCTAGAGGCCATTACTGTACATTGGATGTATATTGTAGTGGATGCTGGGACATATATAGGTAGGACTTTCTTGCTCGACATGATAGTACGCTATCTGGTTGCTCTTTATCTTAACATGTATACATGCTGTCTCTCTATTACATGTTGATAAAGCCCTTAGGATGTGTACTCGACTTCCAGGACTATGATGCAGATCATACTAGTGGGGCCTGGGTAGTCAATGAGTACATCCTTCAATGTTCCTAGTCGTGGGAATATCGAGACAGGGCATCGATATTCCAGAGTAGACTAGCGTATATCTTCTCGACCCATATGATGGGCGATGGATGATCCCATATCCATTGGTGTTTGACATCAGAGATGGTATGCGGGTGCTCAGTGGAGACTGGGTACACTGAACGGACTCGCCGAGAACTCCCAGATGGTATTATACCTCACGTCAGATGGCAGTTCTCTGGTGACACTGGTACAGCTTAGTCTGTTGACCCGAGATCGTCATAGAGTCTTGTGTGTCTCCCACTGTGCTTTGATTTCCACCCTACCACGGCTCTACTGAGTTGTGCAAACAGGTGGTTTTTGGGTACAGTCCCGATTCACATGGAGGCAATGAGCGATAGGAGGGGATTCGTCTCTCCCGGTATTGGGGGTTGATGTTGCGCTATGCACGACTGGCCATAACTGGAAATCCCTGGCCAGGGTTGCAGTGATCTACTGGTAAGTGTTATCAGTAGTTTCACACATGTTATGAACCTCACGTCAGCATGACTTATCAAGCTATTGGGGTCTGACGTTTAGCACCCCTAGGCGAGATATGCGACATATCAGACGAAAAGACCGGACTGTACGGTAAGTGTTACTGGTTGGATTCACAGGAGTGTGAGCGGTCTTGCTCGTCGATCTTCTGATCGCTCAATACCCGGGTGGCCGTTACGTTTAGCAGACCGCTTGCGGCTTGTGGGTGTTTGATATGATCATCACCTGCTGCCGGCGTATTGACGAGTCTTTAGAGTCCTACACAGAGGTTTCCTGGCTCAAGCGAAACGAAATAGGAGCGCATATGAGATATGTGCGGGACCGAGAATAATGCGTGTATGTGATACCGTATTCTATTCTCGCGATGAATGTATCGATTGGTTGTATGCGATATAACCTAGTTATCGAATCGAAGATTGATTCGATAAGTCGATACATTGGATACTAGTCGGTTATATGCGACATGACCGGATCATTGAATCAAGTGTTGATTTAATGATTTAATGTATAATTATATATTTGATATATTACTTTACATTAACTAGTATTGGTTCACTCAAGATTGACTTTCTCACTTGAAATGCACAAGTTGTATATGTGATATATTTTTGTGCACTTGTTTGTATCATGTTTGATGATACATGCAAACTTGGGTTTGTGTATGACTTAAACCATGTTTAGTGAATGGTTAGGGTTTCATTTCACTTATTTATTTATCTATTTATTTTGGTTAAAAGAAAAAGGAAAACAAAATGGTTGCTTTCATACAAGAAGCTTCTTGATGCTTCATGCATCTTTGACTAAGTGACCATTTTTGTCTTCATCTCCTAACCCTAACCATTCAACTAAACCCTAGTTAATTCTCTACACTAAACCATGGTTGCAAATATGATAAGTATCATTTTATTTTCTATTTTTCAATATACTTATCATATTCTTTTTCTTCTTCTTCTTCTTCTTCAACAAGGAGAAAGCTTGCTACCATCAATGGCAACATGAGAAAAAGAGTGAGAAATCCAATTCTAAAGTGAACCCACTTCTTATTTCTTCATCCTCTACCACTTGCCAAGTAGTATAGGGTGTTTTCTTCACAAGTTTCATGACTTAGTGAAGTTGGAGCTTGATCTTGAGTTGCCTCGACGTAGATCATCTTCGGCATCGAAGTCGACGACCTAGCCCGATCATTTTTCCGACGAAACCTTCGCCAGAGTCCGGATTCCGATAGGTACAGCGGAGGAACGTCATCACGGAGCCTAGGAAGTGGAGGACCGGATCTACAAAGGTTGTAGTCACTTTCCTTTAGCAATACAGTCGTTTACTTGCTTGCATCGCCTTATCATCTAGTTAACGATCCGTATTAGGGTTTGTAGGCACATGAAAAAATTTGAATTGGGCATGTTTGATCTGTTGTGAGACTTCATTAGTGTGCCTAGGAACCCTACAGTGGTATCAGAGCCTAGCTAGAGCCTTAGGCGATGCGTAGACGGAGTTAGAAGTCCGATCGAACGGAAACCCTAATGCAAATTCCTTCTCTGTACATTTTTTGAAATCGGGGATTTTGGAGAATTAAAAATATGCAGAAAAATCAGCAGACGTTTCTAAGAATTACTGTGAAGCCCGTGCGCCTGATTCAATCAAAGCGCGGCGGAACCGGGGCATTAGCATAGCTAATGCGGCGGTTCCACGGCCACTTAGTCGCTTCTTCAATTGTTTTTTGCACAGTAATTCCTATATTTTGGTGCTGTATTTTCTGGGAATTTTTAAATTTTACTCAAGAGTTGAGTTTTCTGGGTTGTATTGGGAGTTCGGAGATTCGATCGGATTGTCTAATTTTGTCTGTGTTTTTTCCGGGTATTTTTAGAGCATGTTAAAAAGTTCGACCGGATATAAATAACCATTTTTTCCCTACCGGGAAATTTTCAATTGTTGGAATTTTCCGTAGTTTAATGACGTTCTAAGTAGTGCAAGTAACGCGATGGTCCCTCTAGAAGACAACAAACCTAAACTCGATTATTTGACCGTCTTGAACTGCCCTTTGAACCTTAGGGTTTGGGGTAGTACGGCGTGCCACATGTGAGGCGTTGGCTTGACCCTTCTACGGCTGGACCATTGGTACTGAGGCACGAAGTGAATGTTTTTAAACTTATTTCATGTGTTGAGCTGTTTTGGGAAAACTTGGGTGTTCGATTGTTCGATCGGAAAGTTTAACATTTTCTATTTATCCGGAATGTGATACAATATTTGGAATCCACAAATAGTTATGAGATAATTGAATGAATGCTATAAACATAGCACTTTAGTCTCACTTGATCGGTTGCCACGGAATTTTGATGCGATCAAAAGTCCGTCGCAATCACGTAGCGTACGCGGATACTCGCCGGGTAAACTTAATAGACAGCCTCACCCTATAGCCCCGACCAAGTGACTATAGGAGAACCCCGTTGCTGAAAGCATCCATTTGGGTGCTCGCAGCAGCGGTGTTCCGCCTCGGTGCACTTCGTCGACGGCGTCGGGGGTGCGGCCGTCTACTACAGTTTGCGACGAGCATTCGATCAGGATGTCGGGAATCTTGTTGAATTGCCCGACTTTATATTGAAAAGTGTTTTCGATTTTGAGACTAAAATGCGGAGTTTATAATTTTTAGGCATGTGATGTCTAAGGAATTCATTTGATTAGGCATGCGATGTCTAAGGAGGTTGCGGATTCCAACCGTTGTAGTTTTACACTTTCTTTTCTGTGACCGTAAGTGTAATATGTGATATCGCCGGTTTCGTTGCTATATGTCAACGACAATTGGGATGCGCATATTTACTTACGTTGATGACATGTGATGTTATGTGGTACTGGATATGTTATATTGGATCGTCGTGTTTGAATAGCCGGGGGTTTTTATGTGAGATGAGTGTTTTTCATTTTCATTCATGTAAAAAACTTGTATGTAATATTCTTTTATTGGGGCACTTCCAGGTTGCGGATGATGTCACCCTTTGTATATTATTTACTTTTCCGCATTAGGATAGACCCAAGGAGGGGAGCACAAGTAACCGGGTTCTAGGGTCTAGTGGGAGACCATCTCGAGGAGTCGAGTCTGGGTCTCCTAACCCTAGAATTGGTAGGGTTGCTTGCCGCTCTCGTAGGGGTCTAGGGGTGTGGGATTGGCTATTCATCACGACCGTGGAATCCATGTTTTATACTGGCTCGTATTAAAAACACGGACGTCCTAGTATATCCAATATTTCATATGATATTTTTTGCTGCGTTATCTGTGATGTGATCATGTGATTTGTTCAGATAGATATTGTATATAGTATATATGATATATTATATAGACGTTGCTTATGTTTTACACCCGCGCTAGCCCTGCCTCGCTCTAGCGTTAGTTACCTAACCTAACGGTGCAGACGGGACATCGAGGCGAATGCGGATGGCATAAGCGTACGTTATATTTATCTGTGATGTTTAGGTGGACTTAAATGATAGGATATTCATTAATGAGATTAATGAAAGAAAATAAACCTAAAAGATGTTGTGGAATCGAATTTTAAAATAAAAACAGGTAGCTACAGTTCTTGCTTTGCATCGCGGTGTTCCTTGTAGAACATCCTGCACCTTATTCGATGAGGAAAGGACCGAGATCCCTTCACTGGGAGTGACTCCTTTAGCAATAACTGGCAGATGCTACACACTCGGTTTGTCTTTTGATTGCTTCTATAGTTAATGCTTTGCACAATGATATATATGATATATCCCGCATCTCATTCGACGAGGAAAGGGCCGACGATCCCTTCACTGGGAGTGACCCCTTTAGCAAAACTAGAAAAGCCTCAAAAACATTCCATTTAAAAACCATTTGATTCCGCAACGAGATCAAGTTCAAAGCGTTAAAGGTTTTCTTAAAAACCATTCGCAACCCTCTGTCATTTTAGGAAGTAGAGTACTTAGTATTCGTGCTACGTTTGTCGACCATAGCCGAGGCGTAGTATGCGGTAGCTAAGTGATGTCTTCCTACACAGCATATGATGCGATTAGTTAGGACAGTCATGTGGCTTTGTTGACCTTAGCCAAGGGTCATGTGGGTGGGTCTAATTAATCATGAAATGACGGGTAGAACTTGACTAGTACCTATGATTTGTTGACCTTAGCCAAGGTCATAGGTGCTAGGGGTAAAAACCATTATCGGGAGTTTCAAGTGTTGAAATTTGCAATGAGATTGCATACCTTCTATGTGATAGTTGGATCCCGATACCCACTGCGAGTAATTGTTACTCCTGGGAGAGTTTTGCACTTTACAATTAGCCGATCAAGTAGGTGTCTAGAAAGGTGTCAACGGGGTCACGCCTCTAGGAAAACGAGGTTTACTGTAATTAGGTCCGTGCGAAAGCACGGGGAGCCTCCCTCAAAGTACCGACACTGGCCTGGCTGAAAGATTGGCGAACTTGTAGAGTGTAATTAATCCTGGCTAGTCTTTCCTTTAGGGTTTGAAGGAAGATTTGATAAAAACAGTGGGAGCCATCCTGATTAGATAAAATAAATAACCAATCTAATCTTGCAAGAGCGCACGCAGAGTGTTTTCTTCTCTCTCTCTCCTGGTAGCGACCATATCACGCCTTAATCAAGATAATAATATGGATGTATTGACCGAACCCGCTTGTTATACTGAGCTGGAGAACGTCGGTCCCGCTCCAACTTATAATTGTTATAAGGCGGAGCAGGAAATAGGGGAACACCAGAATTCCTATGCCGCCCAAACGAAGAAAGTGCATATGATGCATCTCCTTCGGGTGTGTTCATTACAAAGAACTGTTTCTCAGTATCCTCTGCATCCTGGGTATTTGATACCGGATCAGGATCCTAGATATGTAATCTGTTACATAGGGCTACAGAAAGGTAGAAAACTGAGAACGGGTGATAAGTTTCATGAGACAGAAAACGGTGCAAGTGTTGCAGCCAGGTCTGTTGGTCACTGTCACCCTGTATTACAAATACATTGATTCTGAACAAATGCTATTAGATACCGAACCTAATATACAAAATCATATCAGTCTCTTTATAAGTAAAGAAATGATAAAATTTTGTATTGTTGGATAATGTTTTGAACATTTCCTATATCAGAAGTTGATCGGTTCAGGTACGTTATCTAAAAGCATTGACTTTCTAAATCAAACTACAGTTTCTAGTATACAGAACACACACAAGAGGAAGAGCTCAGAAATGAACGATTCCTTCTTGAGGTATTGTAGACTAGGTCATATTAATGTGACCCGACTAGCTTAAGTTACATAATAGATGCATATTTAAATCAGTTTGAATTTACATCTTGTGAAACTTGCCAGCCATGTCACAAAGATAAGATGACCATAGCTCTGTTTATTGGAAACAGAGAAAGAGTTAGTGAACTCTTGGGACTGATACATGATGATGTATGTAAGGTCTCCTGTCTACACATGCCAGGACCGGTTCTTTATACTTCATTATGTTCTCTGATGATCTCTCAAGATTCAGCCATATGTTCCTGTTGAAACATAGGTCCGAACCTTTTGAGATATTCACAGAATATAAGTTAGAAGTAGAGAACCAAAAACTGGGTATAAGTATTATGTCCTTTGATGAGATCAAGGAGGAGAATACTTGTGCATAGAATTCCTGGACTATTCTAAAGGAGAATGAGATTCTCTCTCGGCATTACTCCTTCGAATACACCATAGCACGATGGTATATCGGGGCGGAGCAATCACACCCTATATGATAAGGTGTGCTCTATGATGAGTACTACTGAGTTACCTATTTCCTTTTGGGAGTTATGCACTTGAGAAGCTGCATACCTGTTGAATTGGATTCAGATCAAATCGGTTGCCTACCACTTCATATGTGATATGGAAAGGGAAGAGCCCATGTCTTAAGTTGGTTAAGATTTGGGATTGTCCGGACTATGTCTAAAAGCAAAATCCGGACAAGCTCGAGGCAAGGTCTGTTAAGTAGATCTGGAAAGGTTCCAGCTATACAAAACTGCAGCTGATGATTTGACAGAACCAAAAGATTCAATAGTCCCCGACGAACCTCAGCCTCTCCGCCGATCTGGTAGGGTTCCTCATCCGCCTGAGAGATACTTCGGTTTCTCGATGACAGTGGGAGCGAAGAATGCATCATGAGATGATGACCTTGGATTGTATACAGGGATTGATGACCCCGTGGAAAGCCTCCAGAGCAAATTCCTGGTCACGTGGAACACGGCCTATGTCAATCCTGACCATGTGAGAAACGTCCAGAGCGGATCCTGGTCCTCACAGAACACGGCTATGACCCCGTGGGAAGCATCCATAGCAAATTCCTGGTCATGTGGAACACGGCCTATGTCAATCCTGACCCCGTGGGAAACGTCCAGAGCAAATTCCTGGTCCTCGCAGAACACGGTTATGTCAATCCGACCCCGTGGGAAGCATCCAGAGCGGAGCCTGGTCCTCGCAGAACACGGCTATGACCCCGTGGGAAGCATCCAGAGCAAATTCCTGGTCACGTGGAACACGGCCTATGTCAATCCTGACCCCGTGGGAAACGTCCAGAGTGGGTCTTGGTCCTCACAGAACCCGGCTATGACCCCGTGGGAAGCATCCAGAGAAAATTCCTGGTCACGTGGAACGCGGATTATGTCAATCCTGACCTCGTGGGAAACGTCCAGAGCGGAGCCTAGTCCTCGCAGAACACGGCTATGACCCCATGGGAAGCATCCAGAGCAAATTCCCAGTCACGTGGAACGCGGCTTATGTCAATTCTGACCCTGTGGGAAACGTCCAGAGCGGAGCCTGGTCCTCGCAGAACATGGCTATAACCCCGTAGGAAGCATCCAGAGAAAATTCCTGGTCACATGGAACACGGCCTATGTCAATCCTGACCCCGTGGGAAACGTCCAGAGCAGATCCTGGTCCTCGCAGAACACGGCTATGTCAATCAGACCCCGTGGGAAGCATCCAGAGCAAATTCCTGGTTACGTGGAACGCAGCTTATGTCAATCCTAACCCTGTAGGAAACGTCCAGAGCGGATCCTGGTCCTCGCAGAACACGACTATGACCCCGTGGGAAGCATCCAGAGCAAATTTCTGGTCACGTGGAACGCGGCTTATGTCAATTCTGACCCCGTGGGAAACGTCCAGAGCGGAGCCTGGTCCTCGCAGAACACGGCTATGACCCCGTGGGAAGCATCCAGAGCAAATTCCTGATCACGTGGTGTTGGGGTACGGCGGCGCCCCGGCGGTCTAATCCGACGCCAGATGCGGAACAAAAAACTTTTTATAGAACCGGCGCTACCGCAACCCAAATACCCGGATCGTTTCATTAACCGTAAACTAGCAAAACTGTAAAGAGTTAGGAAAGATTATACCGATCGATCCGTGTCCTTCGGTCTTTAATCTCCGCACCAAGCTCCCGTTGCTGCGCCGACGAAGTCCGCTCCCCGATCTCGCACGTCGAAGTGGCACCACGTTATTTAATCTTTATACGGGCTCCCGCCTCGAACTGAGGTAACTCGGACATGAAGTTTGCTAACCGACATGTCCAAGATTGAAGTAGAGAGAGTGTAGAATATTTTGTCTCAAGTCACCCTAGCGATTAAGTGGAGCTAAATTGAAGTTGCCAGTATGTAGAAAAATTTGAGCATAAGATTTTTTGCAAGGCTAGTAAGAAGATGGGGCTCGGCCAGTGAAAGGATTTGGTGCTATGGGGATGGGAAGTATATGGGTGAGTTGAAATGGATGACCAATTAATTAATAAAAAAACACCCTTAAAAAGAACCCAGCAGCTACCTCACTCACCAAATATCCTTTATAAACAATCTTGAATAAATTAATCATTCACCATACTTTTTCACCATGCCTCATAAATCACCATGCCCACTCCCTAGCCTAATAAATGCAGCCCTCGCCACAGCACAGTGCTCGAAATGGTCTGCCCCAACCAGTGCAAGAAAAGGCAAGAAAAGAATGGTCAAAGTCAAATGCAAATTGCTCACAATAGATCAAGATGTTTAGGACGGAAAAGAAAACTGGCAACTCCGAAAGTAATCTCATAACGAATTACGAGATTATCCCTCAACTGTAAATACATACCTGCATTTGTATTCCGACCGAATACAAATACAATAAGACAAAAATATTCCAACAATATAATACTAGAATCCGGCTTAAACCAAAGCCCGCTAGTATTATCCGTCCGATCCTGATCCGGGCACAAGTGCACGAATATGATCGAACCCTGCCATAAATCCATACGGCCTCTACAACGTTTTGCCCGAACTTGGGAAACTTTCTATGGGGGGCTCCAATGACTCATCAATACACTGGCACTGGGTATAACCACTAGCATGTCAGAGGTACTAGCTGTAAGTCTACGGTAGCGCCCCGGCCGTCTATTAGACGCCAAATGCGGAACAAAAACTTTTTAACTGGCGCTATCGTATACTATAACCCGGATCTGCCATTATTGCTAAACTAACAAACTACAAAGTGGGTAGAAATGTTATACTGAACGATCCTAGTCCTTCGGTCTTTAACCATCATCCCACGCTTTGTTGCGGCTGCTCCGATCTCGATCGATCTCCGGTCTCCTCGTCCAGGTGGCACCACGTCAACGGATCTTTAAACGGGCTCCCGCCTCTTACACGAGGCAACTCGGTCATCAAGTTTGCTAGAAGAGATGACCAAGAATGATGTAGAGAATGAGTAGAACACTTTGTCTCGTTACATCCAAAACTATGGATGAACGGTTAATGAAGTTGCCTTTTGGATCGAATGAAAATGAGAAATGGATCACATCTAATTTCTATCAACCAAAACTATCAAAATCTTTTTTCCAAGCAACCATAATCTTTTCAAAAGAGGGGCCGGCCACTTATAAGAGGGGGGAGGTGAGTGTAGGAGCAAGGAAGAGGTAACCATAACAATAATAAACAAATGAGTCACAAGACACCTTGCAACAACAATTGATGCAAATGAAGATACATTAACCTAGTCACCATAAACATTAAATGAACAATTAATGCACTAATGAGTCATGAAGCCTAATCACCATCTAGAAGCTTCTAGAACCTTCCACACACTCATGACTCACCTCAAGAAAAGATAAATCCGTCTTTAACCGAATGTTAAGGACGGGTGATAGAAAACAGGAAACTGGCAACTTCCAAAAGCGATCCCGAAACGAATCTCAGGGTAACCCCGTAACAGTATAAACATACCCGCATTTGTATTACGACTGAATACAAATGCAACTGAGACAAAGATATTATATCTACACAGTATAATACTCGGATCCGGCTTAAACCAAAGCCCACCAGTATTATCTGCCCGAAATATGACACGTGCGTAAACACACGTGCATTTTCCGAACCCTGCCATAAAACCATACGGCCTCTACAACGTTTCGCCCGAACTTGGGAAACTATCTGTGGGGGACTCTAATGACTCGTCATTACCCTAGCAGTAGGTTTAACCACAAGCCATCAGCGGCACTAGCTGTGCGTAACGGCTGCCCATGTACTGACCTCAAGGGAGGCCGATGAGCAAACTCATCCGGAAACCCTACTGAGCCTAACAGTGACAATGAATATACAGTCCGGTCCGTTCGCCTATGAGTATCGCATATCGCCCTAGGGGGTTGGTAACGTCAGACCCCCAATAGCGGTATAAGTCGTGTCGGAGTGTAGCCCAAAAACACCCTGAGATACAACTGGAGTACCTACCAGTAAATCTCCTGCCTCAGCCGAGGACTATGTGTAATGGCTCTCCTAGACACAGCGCGATCTCACCCCCAATACCGGGAGAGACGAATCCCCTGCCGATCTGCTCACTTGCCTCCATGTGGTTCGGGACTGTACCCAAAAACTACCTGTTTGCACGACTTCTTTGAGCCGTGGTAGGGTAGAAATCAAAGCACAGTGGGAACTCACATGAGACAAATGACGACCTCAGGTCGATGAACTAACCTGTACATATGTCACCAGGGAACTGCTATCTGACGATAGGTATAATACCAACTAGCAGGTTCCCGGCGAGTCCTGTCCGGTGTACTCATAACCCAATGAGCACCTGTATACATCTTAGGTGATCCAACTGACACCAGTGACTTGTGAGACCGGCCACCGCCCCTCGTCGGGGTCTCGACTGTATACACTAGTCTACTCCGGAGTATCGATGCCCTGTCTCGAAACTCCCACGACTAGGGACCACAATTAAGGATATGCTTATGGACTACCCAACTCTCACGTATATGATCGCCATCATACTGTTGGTAGTCAAGCAAGATCCTAAGGGCTCTATCAACGTGTAACAGTGATCAGTCACCTGAACCTGTACACGACTGTTAAAGGCAAACCAGATAGCATACTATCATCTCAAGTAAGACTGTACTACCGGTATAGGTCCTCCTCAATCATTGCAATCACGTGCCTGCGATCCAATAATTGACTTTGAGGGCACTATATCCAACACTAGCTGTACGTAACGGTTGCCTATGTATTGATCGGAAGGGAAGCTGACGAGCGAACTCATCCAGAAACCCTACTGAGCCTGACAGTGACAATATCCGTACAGTCCGGTCTTTCGTCTATGAGTATCGCATATAGGGCTTAGGTGGCTGGTAAACGTCAGACCCCTAATAGCGGTATAAGTCGTGTCGAAGAGTAGCCCATAACACCCTGAAAAACTACTGGAATACCTACCAGTAAATCTCGATTACCCTGGCCAGGGATTTCGTGTAATGGCTCTCCTAAACACAGCGCGATCTCACCTCCAAATACCGGGAGAGACGAATCCCCAACGATCCGCTCACTGCCTCCATGTGGCTCAGGACTGTACCCAACTAAAACCTGTTTGCACGGCTCCTTTGAGCCGTGGTAGGGTAGTAATCAAAGCACAGTGGGAACTTACACGAGACAAATGACGATCTCAGGTCGACAGACTAACCTGTACACATGTCACCTGAGAACTACTATCTGACGATATGTATAATACCAACTAGCATGTTCCCGGCGAGTCCTGTTCGGTGTACTCATAACCCAATGAGCACCTGTATACATCTTAAGTGATCTAACTGACACCAATGGCTTATGAGACCGGCCACCGCCCCTCGTCGGGGTCTCAACTGTTTACACTAGTCTACTCTGGAGTATCGATGCCCTGTCTTGAAACTCCCGCGACTAGGGACCATTTAAGGATGTGCTTATAGACCCCAGCTCCCATGTATATGATCGCCATCATACTGCTGGCAGTCAAGAAAGAATTCTATAGGCTCTATCAATATGCAATAGTGAACTAAAGCATGTACACGATGATAAAGACAAACCAGATAGCATACTATCATCTCGAGCAAGACTGTCCTATCGGTATAGGTCCTCCCTCAATCATTACAATCACGTACCTGTGATCCAATAATTGACTTTGAGAGCACTATATCCAACAATCTCCCACTTGCTCTTGTCACGTACTCACAGCTCGTGTGATACCGAACATCCAACTCCTCTACTAATCAGTTTCACAAAACTTGTTTGTAAAACTGTCATGTTCGAGAAATAGCCCCACTGAGTGGATCCACCCTGATGTTTCTTTCCATGTCCCTCTTTTTCTCAAGTTCACAGAGAAAGCCATCTCCCGAATTGAGTAATACCTGTCTTAGAATATGTCTGGATATCTGATGGGACCTAGCTCACAAGTGAACTCCAAATCCAGCAAACTTCTTAGACTGTATCGTCAACTGAAATTAATCAGTATCCTGCGCCATGCCTTCCTCAGTATCCGCCTGGACCACCTGTCCAAAATACAGCCCCTCGTCAGAGGGAAAACTATAACTCTGACAGTCACTCTGTCATCCGGGACACCTTGAAAACCTGGAATGATAACCGTCTCCCGAAGGAGGCTGTCATTATCAAATCTCTAGAATAACCACTTATGTTCTAAAACTGCTTTCAAACGTTTCTCCAGGATTGGATTAATATCAACTTATTGCATTTAGTGCAAAAACAACATTGGTGTGGTACTTGACATCTCATGATCAACTCAATTGCCTAAGCAAGTGATCTGCGAATCATGCACATCCCTTTCCCCTTTTAGCCTGTAAGACACTTTTAGAGAGGGTGACTCCATCACCTGCAGGTACACCACCATGCCAGGAGTCATTCATTCTAAAATACTTTTAGAATGCTGTCAAAGTACCCAAATTGGGAAACTACCCAAATCTAGATCTAAAACCATAGATCCAGTAACCAGAATGCCTGATATTATATCCATATCCTATGTGGAGAAACTACTGTGTGACAACCACAGTATGACAGATCGTAATATAGGAATTTCACTTCCTACAATGTGTATGTCATCCAAATACCAGGACATCACACCCTACTACCTTCTTAACAGATCTATCCCTTATTCTGATGAAGTCAAAGCCCATGACTGTTACATCAAAAATAGATGATCTATCTCCGCTATATCCGCTTTAGTCTATAAATAGACACAAGCTACTCGTCCACTATACTTCCGCTGCTCCCACTGACTACAACAACCCACTGGCAGAATAATATATACGTGCAATTCTAAAGTAAACTTTAGAACGACGCTATACTCATCCTTTTGCCGGGTCTCATAGTCTGGAACAGTAGTAATGGCAAGTCTGGGTAAACAAGAACCTCCCTGTCACCGTCTTTGAGAATACCGAAGTATCTCTCGGGCGCCTGAGGTTACCTACCATATCTATGGAGTGGCTAATGGAATGTCAATCCTGATTGAATTTTTAGGTGCTATTAAATTTTCCGTAATCGTTTGTGGTTCTGAAATCACTTCCAGTTCTACCATACTTCCACTACTGTTTTCTGAAAAAAAATCCATTTTACTAAAAATGTGGCGAGTCAAGAACAATATTACTATTGATCTTCCAGATGGTAGAAAATTAACCCTCGTCATAACCCGGGTTAATCCACAAACAGCCATTACAGAAACGTGCCTTGAGTTATCCAGAGTCTGGTTTTAAGCATAAGCCGGACAACTCCCCGTACCTTAACAACGTTAAAATATGAACCATTCTATATACAATATAAAAATAGAGGCATAAATAATTGGAACCAGATTCAAATCATGCATCTGTCTCCAGTGCATGTTAACTAAATAGAAAGAGGACGATTAGTATTACTCAACTTAGGAGTGCATCCAATTATGAGTAACCTGAAAGAGAAACAAGTTCCTCAAAAACCATTACTATCAACTGAATACCAAACACAAGTATCTACATCTTCGATCACCTTGAAGAATCCCGATACTTACGACACCTGGTTCTCTACTTTATTCTTTTACCTATAACTTCTTAAACTTGGACCTTGTATTTCTAGGAAACACTTGTCTAAAACTTGAGAACTCACAAGTAAACAGAATACAGTATGAGGACCAACCCCTTTGTCCTAATGGACACTGGACAACATACAATACTTTGTATAAGTTCCCTGAGTTGAATAGCTCAAACTCTGTGCGTCTTAGGTTGAAAATTGTACCCAGGTGATTTCCTCAAATATCACCAATTACAATGAATTCCGATATAATGAGGATGATCACCTAATTCCCAATAACTTACTCCCACTCATCATATATAAAACCATACAGATGTGAGAATCATACCTGGTAAATGCATACCCTGGAGCAAGGGTCTAATTGGGAAATCAGTTTTCAATTAATAATGCACAGTGAAACTGAAACATGAATATGTTTTGAAGGGGTATCCGGGTATTCATAGTAATGCCTCTTCCATTATCTGATTCATGACTGTAACCGTATATTTCCCTGCCATCTCTCCAATTCCCTTTATCTGTCTTTACTCATTACCTTCTGTACACCATCGTTAGGCTAAGTGGTTTTCTTCCTTCGCTACCGTTCGGCACCAGCCTATGGTTTGGAAGAAGACTATCCAATAAGCATAATAGGTGTACTCTCCTAATCCTCGCAACCTGAGAGAAGGTAAGGATAAAAGACAACTAAATAAACCTTATTCCTATTTCTCCTGAACCAGAATCTATCCTCAAAAAAGTTCCTTCGAGTTCGTATATAACCATACGATGGATTTATCCAATGGAATTGGATGTTCGTAGTGATACGGGGTGTTCTGGAGAAATACAAAGGTGAATTAGGAGTGGCGATGAGATACGTGGTTTGGTCGTGAATGTTAACAGTCGCAATTTACTTTACCCTCTTTCTGATCCCTTTATTTGTCTTTACTTATTATTTTCTATACACCCAACTTAGGTTAATTGGTTTTCTTCATTCCCTACCTTTCGGCATCTGCCTATGGTTTGGAAGAAGACTATCCAATCAGCGTAATAGGTGTACCCTTTCCTAATTCTAGGAGCCTTCACAATCTGAGAGAAGGTAAAAGGAAAAGACAACTGAATAGTCCTATTCAATCTCTCCAGAACCTGAATCCATCCTCGAAGAAGTTCCTCTGAGTTCGTATATAACCATACGATAGATTTATCCAATGGAAGTGGATGCTCGTAATAATACGGGGTGTTCTGGAGAAACTCAAAGGGTAAAAGAAGGAGTGGCTATGATGTATGCAACTCAGACAATCCAAAAACCAGTGTTTTAAGAAAGTTCGGTTAACTTGGTCACTGAGTTATAGTCTAGGGTCGGGTCATAGTCGCAGTCAAAGAGAGAGAGAAAAGAAACACTCTGCGTGCACTCTAACCTGAATCAGAATGGTTAATCATTTTATCCAATCAGGAAACCTCCCACTGTATCCTCAAATTCTCCTCCAAACCTAAAAGGAGAATTAGTCGGAATCACCTGAGGAGTAATCCTACTCATCAGTGGGAATCGGGATCCAACTATCATCGCATGATAATGTGATGGAAGCCACTCACGTCATCACACTCCAGAAGGTATGCGCATGCCTGGAAAGTTTCCTGTATGTTTGAAACTCCCGATATGATTTTTACCCCAAGCAGCTTATGACCTTGACGGATGCCAACAAATCATAAGTTGCAAGTCAAGTTCTACCCGTCATTATCCTGATTAATTTAGACCCACCTGTACTCGCCCTTGACGGATGCCAACAAGGCTGCACGACTGTCCTAGATTAATGCATATCCATGTTATAGAAAAGCAACACATAGCTACCGCACACCATGCCTTGACGGAAGCCAACAAACATAGCACGAATACTAGGCGCTGCTTTTCAGAAATGACGGAGGGCTGCAGCTGGTTTTTGGCGAAAAACCTTTAGCGTAATGAACTTGATATCGTTGAAGGAATCCAAGTGGTTTTATAAATATATAGTGGCGAAAATTTTTGCTAAAGAGGTCACTCCCGGTGAAGGGATCCCGGCTCTTTCCTCATCGAATGAGGTGTAGGATATTCCAAACTAAATACCACGATCCAAAGCAAAAAGTAATCGACTATAGTGAAGTTATTACCCTGACGCAAACTTCTGTCCAAGGGGTCACTCCCGATGAAGGGATCTCGGCCCTTGCCTCGTCGAATGAGGTGCTGGATATTCATAACCGAATACCACTGTGCAAAATAAAAGAGAACGCCCTTGTAATAACAGTTTTTTTAAAATTTGGTTCCAACAACATCATATATAGGTTTGTTTTCCTTGCATTGATAAAAATCAACGCAGTCCCATCAATTGATCACACCAGAAAAGAACGAAAATATGATGTACGTATATGCCATCCGCATTCGCCACTGGGTCCCGTCATCACCCGTTAGGTTACTTAACTAACGACAGAGCGGGGACTGGACTAGCGCGGGTGCAAAACATATACAACATCTACTAGTATATATCAATATATAATAATCGCTCCAGGTATAATAAATGCAACATCACAGAAAAGTAATAAGCATCTCTAAACAATACAGATAATCTGGGATCCCCGGGTTTCATAGAGCCGCAAATGAAACCCGACGTTCCCCTGGTCATGTGGATAGCCTGTGCAATGAAAACCTAGACCCCTACGAGCACAGCAAGTTACCCGCCAAAACCTGAAGCGAGGCATACCCCTTCAGCAACGTGAATGGACCACCCAGCACTTCACGGAATCCGGTAACTTGAGTACCCCTCCTTGGGTCAACCTATACCCCTACGAGTGCGGCGAATAGCCCGCCAATTCTAGAGTGAAGCCCCCTCCATCTCAAAGCCATGAGATGCGGGCCCGTTGCCCTCTAGAACCCGGCTATCCGTGCATCCCACCGCAGGGTAATCCTAGTACAGAAAAGAAAATATATACAACGGGTACATCGACCTCAACCTAGTCGTGCCCCAAAAAAATAATATACAAACAGGCAGTGATGGTAGTCCACATGTCGGACGCTCGCCCCGCAATATCAAATGTACAAATAAATCCAAACTGCACTACCATTGCACAGGAGCTATCCACCACGACAAATTCGCAACATCACAGCACAACACAGAACATCAACGTGAATGTCACGTTCGCAAAACCCGTCTAAAAGGACTATAGCGATTAGACAAGATTTACCGATCAAATGACATTCGCGGTCACAGATAGAAATGTAATGCACTGCAAACCAACACATTTAAAATTCCGATCGACAAAACTTTCTGAAGTGGGCCCCAAGCATAAATCCAGTACTCAAAATAATCTGGGCCAAAACTAAATTTTCAGGAAACCCCAGTTTCAAGTTAAAGACCCAAAGAAAAAATTTAGCGCACTGAAACCCCAACACTGCGGCGGAACCGTGGCCAAAACGTGGGTATGGCCGCAGTTCCGCGGCGTCACAGAGGGATCATGCTATAAAAATTTTTCAGTTGTCTTAGAAAAGCCTGTTTGATTTTCTGAAACACTCAAAATAATTTTTCGATGACGAAAAATTTCGACAGAAACTTTAGTATTGAAATTGCGGTTTCGGAAATTTTGTTCAATCGGGCTTTTAAATATGTTAGAACAAGCTAGTAAGCAGTTAATAGTTTGGCTCTGATACCCTGTTGGGGTACGGCGGCGCCCCGGCGGTCTAATCCGACGCCAGATGCAGAACAAAAAACTTTTTACAGAACCGGTGCTACCGCAACCCAAGTACCCGGATCGTTCCATTAACCGTAAACTAGCAAAACTGTAAAGAGTTAGGAAAGATTATACCGATCGATCCGTGTCCTTCGGTCTTTAATCTCCGCACCAAGCTCCCGCTACTGCGCCGACGAAGTCTGCTCCCCGATCTCGCACGTCGAAGTGACACCACGTCATTGAATCTTTATACGGGCTCCCACCTCGAACCGAGGCAACTCAGACATGAAGTTTGCTAGCCGACATATCCAAGATTGAAGTAGAGAGAGTGTAAAATATTTTGTCTCAAGTCACCCTAGCGATTGGGTGGAGCTAAATTGATGTTGCCAGGATGTAGAAAAATTTAAGCATAGGATTTTTTGCAAGGCTGGTAAGAAGATGGGGCTCGGCCAATGAAAGGATTTGGTGCTCTTGGGATGGGAAGTATATGGGTGAGTTGAAATGGATGACCAATTAATTAATCAAAAAAACACCCTTAAAAAGAACCCAGCAGCCACCTCACTCACCAAATATCCTTTACAAACAATCTTGAATAAATTAATCATTCACCATACCTTTTCACCATGCCTCATAAATCACCATGCCCACTCCCTTGCCTAATAAATGCAGCCCCCCCGACAGCATAGTGTTTGAAATGGGCTGCCCCCACCAGTGCAAGAAAAGGCAAGAAAAGAATGGTCAAAGTCAAATGCAAATTGCTCACAATAGATCAAGATGTTTAGGACGGAAAAGGAAACTGGCAACTCCGAAAGTAATTTCATAACGAATTACGAGATTATCCCTCAACTGTAAATACATACCCGCATTTGTATTCCGACCGAATACAAATGCAATGAGACAAAAATATTCCAACAATATAATACTAGTATCCGGCTTAAACCAAAGCCCGCTAGTATTATCCGTCCGATCCTGATCCGTGCATAAGTGCACGAATATGATCGAACCCTGCCATAAATCCATACGGCCTCTACAACTTTTCGCCCGAACTTGGGAAACTTTCTGTGGGGGACTCTAATAACTCATCAATACACTGGCACTGGGTATAACCACTAGCACGTCAGAGGTACTAGCTGTACGTAACGGTTGTCTATGTATTGATCGGAAGGGAAGCTGACGAGCGAACTCATCCAGAAACCCTACTGAGCCTGACAATGACAATATCCGTACAGTCCGGTCTGTTCGTCTATGAGTATCGCATATAGGGCCTAGGGGGCTGGTAAACGTCAGACCCCCAATAGCGGTATAAGTCGTGTCGAAGAGTAGCCCAGAACACCCTGAGAAACTACTGGAATACCTACCAGTAAATCTCGATTACCCTGGCCAGGGATTTTGTGTAATGGCTCTCCTAAACACAGCGCGATCTCACCCCCAATACCGGGAGAGACGAATCCCCGACGATCCGCTCACTGCCTCCATGTGGCTCGGGACTGTACCCAACTAAAACCTGTTTGCACGACTTCTTTGAGCCGTGGTAGGGTAGTAATCAAAGCATAGTGGGAACTCACACGAGACAAATGACGATCTCAGGTCGACAGACTAACCTGTACACATGTCACCTGAGAACTGCTATCTGACGATATGTATAATACCAACTAGCATGTTCCCGGCGAGACCTGTCCGGTGTACTTATAACCCAATGAGCACCTGTATACATCTTAGGTGAACCAACTGATACCAATGGCTTGTGAGACCGGCCACCGCCCCTCGTCGGGGTCTCGACTGTATACACTAGTCTACTCTGGAGTATCGATGCCCTGTCTCGAAACTCCCACGACTAGGGACCATTTAAGGATGTGCTTATAGACCCCAGCTCCTACGTATATGATTGCCATCACACTGCTGGCAGTCAAGCAAGAATCCTATGGGCTCTATCAACATGCAATAGTGAACTAAAGCATGTACACGATGATAAAGAAAAACCAGATAGCATACTATCATCTCGAGCAAGACTGTCCTATCGGTATAGGTCCTCCCTCAATCATTGCAATCACGTACCTACGATCCAATAATTGACCTAGAGGACACTATATCCAACACGTGGAACGCGGCTTATATCAATCCTGACCCTGTGGGAAACGTCCAGAGCGGAGCCTGGTCCTAGCAGAACACGGCTATGACCCCGTGAGAAGCATCCAGAGCAAATTCCTGGTCACGTGGAACATGGCTATGTCAATCCTTACCCCGTGGGAAGCATCCAGAGCGAAGCCTGGTCCTCGCAGAACACGACTATGACCCCGTGGGAAGTATCCAGAGCAAATTCTTGGTTACGTGGAATGCGGCTTATGTCAATCCTGACCCCGTGGGAAACATCCAGAGCGGATCTTGGTCCTCGCAGAACACGGCTATGTCAATTCTGACCCCGTGGGAAGCATCCAGAGCGGAGCCTGGTCCTCGCAGAATATGACCTATGTCAATCCTGACCCCATGGGAAGCATCCAGAGCAAATCCTGGTCCCATAGAACACGGCTAAAGTCAATCTTGAACCCGTGGGAAATGGCCAGAGCAACCCCTGACCCCGTGAAATGCGGATAATGTCAACCTCATCCATCACTCACGGGTCCTCTCGACTCGTAAGGGAGAAAACTCTTTTGGGAGATCCTTACGACTCTCAGAAGAAAATGCACATAGGAATCCTCATGATTCCTAAGGAGAAACTACACTTATGGGATCCTCTCGATCTGTAAGGAGAAAATTCTTTATGAGACCCTCACGGCTCATAAAGTTGAAAAGTCTTAGGAGGCAGATCTTAACCCTAAATCCTAAGCCATCGCTGTCCTACAGAGAAATCAAAATAGATTATCCACAAAATGCATTTACTAAGAGGGACACACCATCATGAAGCAAAATATGTCTTTTATTCATGAATCAAAATGAATACAAAGTACAATTTATAAAAGAATAAAAGTAAATATACTCTCATCCAGGAGTATGTACAAAAGAAAAATAAAAAAAATGTACAATTCTTCAAGCCGGCGGGCGATTCAGTAGATTTGCCAGTTCACCCCTTTTCCGCTGGGCCTCGGCTTCATGATTCATTATCGTCAAAAGACGGGCCTCCGCTTGAGCCTGTTGGGCCTGGTATGAGGCAAGCAGGCCTTCAAGCTCTTTTTCAGTAATCTTATGGGCTTCGACCATTTCATGAGTAAAAACGGCGGCCTTATCAATGGCTACCACTTCCTTGATAGCCTCTTGAAGCACCCGCCAAAGTTCATATGCCCTAGTGGTCTTGGCCGTAAGATTGGCTTGAAGCTCCCTCAGTACTTTGGAAGCCAGCTCCCTTTCTGAAAACTTGCGGCTAAGCCTCTTCTCACATGATATCATGTTCGCAGCGCACCGCTCAATAAGCCCCTGTAAGCTCGCCTTCGCGGCCACAACCTCCGAAGGAAGGCGTGTACATTCAAGAATATGCAAGCAAGCCTCCACCTGCCGACAAAAGTCAACCCAGACTTGCACCAATGTTTCAATATGGTAGGTGGCAAGAAAGGGAAGAGAGCCGTTGGCTTCAGCGGCAAACGCTTCGGCCGTGATCAGACTGCCAGCGCAAAGATCCTCAATTAGGGCTGACAGGGAGTGGAGGCTTAACTTTGCCATCCGTTCCGAGGCACGTAGAGCATAAGGGCCGAGTGGCATGACAATGCGAGACTCCAGCTTGGTAAGAACTGGCAAAGCTGTTTATATTTATAAACAGTCGGCGATACTTGTAAGCAAAGAACAAATAGAACAACGTTGAGACTTTACTTACCCACAGTCATGCAAGAGGGGTCTGAAGGCGCCCCAGGCCCGTCAAGAATCTCAACCTCGTCATCAACTTCCAGCACTGTAGAAGATATCAATGTCATTATATGAAACAATAATAACACCATGAGGAGAGGGAAAAATACACTGACCTCGCCCAGAAGAGAGGACGATGTGTTGAGGAGATATCGCCTGCGGAGCGGCCATCTCCAACAAGCGCTGAAAGGACTTCCTAGGAGACAGATCGGTAATAGACGCCGCCAAGCCACGCAATTCTGAAAAGACAGAAGGGTTCAGATAATGGAGAGATTATTAATGTAAAATATATAAGGCTACCTTCGATACTTTTCCCATTCTGGGCTGGAGGGATAGCAGCTTCGGCGGCCTTCTCCATGCCCCCAGGCACATCATCGGGGACATGGGCCAGTGTAACGACTTCCGAGCAAGGAGCAATGGCTACCACTACAGGATCCAGCGGAAGGACGGTAGCCTCGACTACCTGTCCCCTAATCTCCGGGCCGCCCCCAGAAAGATCCATTGGGTCGGCGACCAACAAAGATGCCTCTCCCGGGGGAGCAAGCGCTTGAGGAACGGGAATCACCGAGGGAGGCTCCATCGCAGGAGCAACGGTTGCATCGACCCCCTCTACACTGATTAGTGTTTCATTGGGGATATTAGCGGAGTCTACAGTCAAAGCGCGACTCGAATTCAGATCCTCCTCCGCCGCCGAAGTCCCTGCAAAGTTTGTACGAGGATAAGGATATATATATGTATACGAGCAATACAAAATATTACAAAGAGATACATGAACATATCAATGTGCAAGAGAGCCTCTAATATGGCTTGTTCAAGCCGACGCTCCTTCTTGAGGAGATATGCTCGCCGAGGTTCGAGAGTAGACCCATGGCCACCAGTCCACAATGAAAGTGCGTCTTCGGCATCGGCTGAAACAGCCTGCTTAAGTGCCCTCTCACCCCATTCTTCCAAAGGGCCTATGAATAGCCGCTGTATCGATGGAGGGTCTTCGTAAAAAATGACGGCAGGATAAGGTCTCTTCGGGATCCTTACGTTCTCAGATTCATCTTGTGAACGTCTTATAGCCTCAGCCAATTATGCAGCTTCCTCGGCAGATGAACCCGGGAAAAGTAGACCACCATCCGATTCTTGCATGGCTAGTGGTTCATCTTGAAGAATAGGCTCGGACTCTATTAAAGAGTCGAGCAGATTGGTGACCGTCTTCCTCCGCCTCTTGGGCCCAGAACTAACCGCCGATGATGATCGTTTCCTTCCCCGTGGAGCTTTGGTATGGCGTTGACCCACTTCGCCTTCAATGTCCTCGCTCGGCGGTGCTACCGATGACGACACGGCTATTGTTGACACCGCGGCCGATGACACTGTTACTGGCGCCCTATTAGCCCTTGATTGAGCCCTAGTACATAGTGGCATACCGGTTGTAGGAGTTAAATCCACTTCCGCCGCCTCCGGAATAAGCACGACGCTGGTATCCCTCAAGAGAGGGCGAACCGTTGCACGCGGTTGTGGCGGAACTCCCGTGGCTTGGATCGGAGTAGGAGCCCTATATCCGAGGAGCACCCTCCTCTCCTCGGCAATGAATGGACTGACTCGGTGGAGGTACCAGCCCGTGAATGACCCCACACATCGAGGAATATGATCAGCTTCAGGAATCATGAAGCGGGAACCAGTGTTCAGCCGCATGAAGTGATGAGCGGCGTCACGAACAACTTCTGGCGATAGGCTAGGCGCCACTGTAAATGCCTCGAAGGGGACGCCCTGGTCATATCTAAGTTGCCAAGCAAAGTGGTGTGGATTGTACCTCATAAAAAGGGCCGCACCGTTCTGACGAAATACCAGATAACCTGGTCTGATCGAATATAGGTGCATGGCTTCCTTGGGCTTCAAAGAAGGTACCCCCTCTTTTGACAAGTCGTAGAGCTGTTGAATCGGTTCTGAGGGAGCAGAGAGAACTCGGTCGTTGAATACTATCCTGCCTGTATTGGTATAGGGATTAACCAGCACGCGAATAGCCCCAGACTGAGTCGAGTCAGGAGCAGAAGCGTCCACCAGCCGCATGAGCCGCGGAAAAGTGTAAGCGTCATAAAAGCTGGGTCTTTGGTGTGCAGCAAATGCCCCCAGCACGTGCATATCAATCCAGGACGTAAAGTAATGAAGAGAGAAATTTACCACATCTACGCCTGGAGTTGAGGTATTGGCCGCGACGCTCAACCCATGATATAGATGCGCTAGCCCTGCAATGCCCACAGCTAGTTGCGTTCCCTCGGTAATGCGATGAGCAGGGTAGATAACTGAGGCTCTCATGAAACGGCGATGCATGGGAATGGCGAACCAACTGAGCCAAACACTGATGAAGCCCACAAAGAAAGTCTCCTCATCCATACCAGGAGCTGCAATCGACTCGAAAGATACTGTTGACATGATGGGAATGTACTACTACGGCAAGTCCTCTTCTTTAGTCGGCCGCTTATTTAAACCGAACCCAAAAGGGTCGTTAATGGTCGCGAACTTCGGAGCCGTCTTTGATAGGACATCTTCGCGAAGGAAGCAAGCGATAAAGCTTTTAAAAGTGACGCCTTGCTCCTCTGACTCTGTGAATAGTTTTTCAAAAATACTCAGGGTCTTGATCAAACTTGAGCGCTTGTGACGGACGACATTCTCGGTCGACAGGCCATCAACCATGGCAGGCTCGGTTTCGAAGACATACTCATCAGGAGGCAGTAATTCTACATAAAGTGTCCCCCTGCCCGGCAACCCTTAGAGCTCGCGAAATTCTTCCAGAGAAATTGAAACTTCGCGGTCCCCTAGAAGGAAGGTGTTGGTGGGAAGATTCCATTGGTTTAAGAATGACTTAACCCACCAGACATGGGGAGACTGATAGTGGAAAAGAGACGCATATATCGCCTGATAGAGTCCGACCCTCTGCAGTCGCGCACGATGGGCGGACAGGATATAACGGGCCCAGAGAAGGTAGCCCGTGGGATGTCAAGGAGTAAGCCCTATCTTGTAAATCTGTCCCCATAGCTAGCCTTCGCCCTGGTAAATGCGGCGCCCTAAAATGTCTATAGCCGGCACCAGATGGTTCGGAATACCATTTGTTGAAGGCTCAAGCCGTCCCATAGGGGTCCAATTCAGCATCTCCACTGCAAAGGCGGTCCGTGGAGGATCCATCGGCAGAAACGGACAGGTAGGCTCCGTCGGTATCTCGCAAAGAAAACTGCGGCGACCACGGATGATGTGACCGTACCAGGTCCCCTATAAAAGTAAATTGGTGAGATTCGGGTCATGAGCCCTGATCATCGCCATCACCTCCTCGTCAGACGGTGACTGAGGAAAAGCAGCCTCCGAGCGAGTGAAAGGGAAGTATGGAACAGAAGTCATTGTGCCTGAAATAAAAGAAGGGGAAACTGTTAAGCGAAGCTAACATGTGTGTGTGTGTGTGTATATATGTTTATAAATGTGTATATATAAAGAGACAGTGGAAGAAAATGACAGGGACTTATTTTATAGGACCATTGGTTACAAAACACATGGGCCCCACAAAATCAAGATAGCGGCTCACTAATAATGAGGCCAAGCAATCATCATGAGAATAAAAGGAAGATCCTCAATGAATTCAAATGACTCTACACATTCCCCCAAAGAGAAACCCATCTTGGACTCTGCGAAAATCAAACAGAACAGGGGAATTAAATTCCTAGAAAACTTTACTGAAATTCTTTTCTTTTGCACAGAACAACTCAGGAGGAAAAAATCCCAAGAAGTCTTCTTTTAAAGAGTTAAGTTCTTTAGAGGAATTAAATTTCTTTTGAACAGGGGAATTAAATTCCCAGAAAACATATTCAGAACTAAGATTCTTTGGAATGGAATTAAATTCCAGAGAAAGGTCAAGTATTGCCATCGATCTCTGAGATTAAAAGAGCCCTAACAAAAGAGATTTATTATTTAAATATTTGACATTATTTCAACTTAGAAAGATGGGTTCTTGTTAAAGGGAAAAACCCTTGGTATGGATTTAAAATCCAACGAAGATTTCTACAAAAAGTTCTTCGGCCGTTCAAGATTCTTACCTGAAAAAGGAAATCTTTTGTTGACAGAGTTAAACTCTGGAAAATTTTGAATCAGAGAACTAAGCTCTGGGAAAGAGAATTAAATTCTCAAAGGAAAAACAAGCAACGAAGAAGATGGAAAGGGTGGAGGCGCTTATGAAGAGACTCCTACATTTATAGGATGTGATGGGGAATGGTTCATCTCCCCTATTCCCTAGACAGATCCAACGGTGACAAAGGTGACAGCGTTACACTCACGTGCAACCATATGAGAACGCTGTGGGGGCATTTATTCCCTGATAAAATATCAGGAAATTCCCCAATGGGATATCACGTGCTCACACGTGATCAAGGGTCACGTGCTGACACGTGAAGGGTTCTTGAAACTCTGTTGTAATAGAATTGAATTATAACCAAGCAGGCAATTAGTGGAGTCACGTGCCACCACGTGATGGGCCTTTGAAACCCACCAAAATGGATTAAAAAAATAGAATAAGACACTAAGGAAAGACCCCAATGGAGCATCACGTGCTCATACGTGACCAAGGGTCACGTGCTGACACGTGATGATTCCTTAAGCTCTGCTAAAAGGCAGAATTAAATTCTGAATAAAATGTTTAATCAAGAGGGTCACGTGCAAACACATGACAGGTCCCTTAACTCTTTAATTGATATAATTAAATTTTATTTCAATGATCAAACATTGGGATCACGTGCCAATACATGATGGGCTTTAAAAGCCTTCTGAACTAAAAAGAATTAAATTCTAATTAAGGGAAATCAAAGACCCTAACTGGGAAAGTATTTCTTTAAATCTTTCCAAACAAAAAAGATGGTGCTCTGTAAGATAGAGCACCGTTGGATAAAAAATCCAATGGTGATTAAAAAATCACCAATTTATGGAAAGATTTCATACAAGGAAAGATTCCCCTGAAATTTACCAAGAATAACAAACAGAATATCTTCTGGATTAAAAATCCAAAGGTGAATAAAATTCACTGAGTGATCTAAAAGATCATGTTAGTTACAAAAACAACCAAAATCTTTCAATGAAAGATTCACTAAACAAATTGATTCTTTTCCTTCTCCTATAAATAGGAGCCAAGAAAAGAAGAAAAAAAGGATTTTTGGATCTTTTTGAATTTTGATTTTCTGGAAAAAAAACAACAACAGAGAGAAAAGAGAGGAGAATTTAATTCTCAAGAGAGAAAAGAAGTTCCTTTCAGAGAAAAGAAACCCTAGGTGAGAAAGGAGAAAGAGATCTAAGCTCCACAAAATAAAAGAGAATTTAATTCTCAAGTTTAAGAGTTTAACTCTTCTGCAAAAGAACTTAGTTCTTCCTTTGGTTGAAAATCTGCAGAAGCAGATCTCCCCACAAGTTGAGAATTTAATTCTCATCAGGGAGATTCTGCCATGCAGATCCAAAACTTAGAGGGAGAATTGAGTTTGAGGAATTTAATTCCCCCAAATTCATAGGAATTTAATTCCTCCAAGATAAAACTAGGGTTTAACCCTATATGAGAATTTAATTCTCCAAAATTCATAGGAATTTAATTCCTCCAAGACAGAACTAGGGTTTAACCCTATATGAGAATTTAATTCTTCCACATACATAGGAATTTAATTCCTCTAAAACATAATTAGGGTTTAACCCTACAAAGAATTTAATTCTTAAAATAAAGAGACTTGAAAGCTCTCCATGCACGTAAAGAACTTGGTCACGTGGTAACACGTGACCCCCATTCTCAACAAACAGAAAAGAGTGAACAAGATTAGGTCACGTGACCCCACGTGACCCTTTAATGGACTTCTCAAAATAAGAAGGAATTAGCCCAGGGGCAATGCCTCACGTGCTCCCACCTGACCTTGAAAACAAAGAGAATAAAGGCAAAGGCAGTACTGATTTTGGGCGCTCTCACGTGCCCTCACGTGACCCTTTCCTTTCTAGTGTCTAACACTATTTTAGGCATTTTATCTCCAGTGTTTAACACTGATTTAAATACATCACGTGAGGACACGTGACCACCAGATGTCCTCTAGTGTTTAACACTATTTTAAAGCTAGCTTAGCCTAAATTGGCTAAGTTTTCCAGAAGCAAATCTCCCATTCAAATGGACTTTAAAATCCAGAGCTATAATGCTTAATGCTCAACCAAAGACAAAATATTATCAGAGCCCTTAAACTCTTGTTTGGCATTACTAAATAATGGGGGTTTGAATCCAGACAAATGTTTAATGGTCCAACAAGGGGCCAACATTTCAAACTTAGTTGGACTTAGCCCAAATTGGCCATAAGTCCTCAATTAAGATTTAACTGAGCCAATGGGCTCATAATCTAATTAATTGATCTTAGTTCCAAAATTGGACTATAGATCTCCCAATCAACTTTGGTTCAAGGTTACATCTCTTCACTCCTTTGATATTTGTCGTTGTAATCCTTCAACGTCTTCAAAGAGGTGACGGGTCCCGACAACCACACATTTCACAGACTATGACGTCTTTAAACTGGACTGTGGGGTCCTTAAACTCATGGACTATGATGTCCTTAAACTAACATCGGACCGTGATGTCCCTAAACTAACAATGGACCACAAAGTCTCTAAACTAAAACAACATAGTCCAAATGCTCTCTTGTTGGATCTAAACGATCCCGTTAAGTTGATCTTAGTCTAAAATTAGACTAACGTATCCTTAACAAACGTTTAAGTTGATCTTAGTCTCAAATGAGACTAACGTATCCTTAAACCCAACCCCCAAACCTAAATCTAAGAAAACATGGATTTAGACTAGTCCACGCCCTACGGGCGACGACATAAATTAGTCTCCGTATACAATCCACGGGCAACCAAAAACAAAACAAACACCCACGACATGAAGCGACTATCTGAAGAAGGAGAAAGTTGTTGCCGCGATGCGGTAACGTAATTAACTGCAGGGGCTTGCGCCTGCAGGGAAGAGGGTCCCCACAATCAAAAACCCCTCAAATGAGGGGGAATCTAACAAAGTCTACTACATCGACCGCATCCGTTTAAACCTTCGATACGTGGTGTCATAAATCAACTTGGCATCTTTAGAGAGGTGGACGGATAGCACCTATTAGCATCTTCCCCCAAATTCAGGCAAGACGTTTGTCTTCCCGGTTTTCGGTGGTGAACAAAGTCTATCAGTAACACTACCGTACAGTCCGGTCTCTTCGTCTAATATGTCGCATATCATGTCTAGGGGTGGAAATTGTCAGACCCCAGTAACGTGATAAGTCATGTCGATGTCTGGCCTATAACGTTTGAGAAACTATTGATAACACTTATCAGTAAATCTCAGCAGCATCCCTGACCAGGGACTTCCAGTTATAGCCAATCGAGCATTGCGCAACATCAACCCCCAATACCAGGAGAGATGAAACCCCTCCTATCGCTCATTGCCTCCTTACGGTGTTTTTCGTCACCCCATTGAGATGGGAATACACGTGTGCTTGTCCGGCGTACTACAGATTCCCCCTTCCTAGGGTAGGCCGGGGTTTAATGATTGTGGGGATCCGAATCTCCGGCAGCCGCGGACTAAGCTGCCGTTAATTACCCCTCGCCTTTGGAGCGAGGGAACCTCCGATTAACGGGTTAAACTGGTCATACGAACTCAATGTGCAGTGTACGTGCGTGTTGTTTTGGAAGGGGGGTTTGGATATATCAGGAGCCACGCAGAGTTTTCACGGAGGTCCCGCTATCCGGATAGCGGGCTGGGGGTCAATAGGGCTAGCAGCCCCCTTGCGGAGTGCAGGACAGCGCCCCGTTAGAAAATTTTTTTTCTAACAGGGACAGTGTCGTGGTGTATGTATGTGTGCACATATGTATATATGTGTGTGTGTGTGTGTGTGTGTGTATGTATATATATATATGTATGTATGTATGTATGTATGTATGTATATGAGAAAAAAAAGGAAGAAAAGGCATCCAAAAATGCGTGAGGACACATGAGTGGGTCTTCTCAATGGAGCATAATTCCAAAAGCGGAGATCAGCCCCATAACTGGTGATTGTGGTGGGGCATGGGTATGATGATAATTATTTAAGCCCGTGGATTGTATACGGCAGTCAATTTGGGGACTAGCCGTAGGGCCGAAAGAATTTTGG
Source organism: Agapanthus africanus (assembly GCA_030015575.1). Classification (NCBI taxonomy): domain Eukaryota; kingdom Viridiplantae; phylum Streptophyta; class Magnoliopsida; order Asparagales; family Amaryllidaceae; genus Agapanthus; species Agapanthus africanus. The sequence continues at coordinate 166,480,885 of CM057349.1, forward strand.
GAAACCGGATTTTTTTTGTTTTCGTTTTTGTTTTACCGCGATTGCTCTATCATTTCAGCTTTTCTTATCGCGAAGATCGCGATTGCCCTATCATTTCGGCTATTTATTCGCAGTTGCCCCATCATTTCGGCTTTATTCTCATTTTTATTTTCACTCGCTGATTTTTATTGCGAGTTGCCCAATCATTTCGGCTTTATTTTTTTCTTTTATTTACACATTTTTTTGTTTATTCACATATTTCTTTTTACATTCCCAGTTTAACGACTTAGAGGTCGACTGTTCCCAGTTTAATGACGTGGTGGTCGATGGTTTTCAGAGAAAGGCATGTTAGTTGTATGTATGCCCTAGAGGCCAGTATTGTACAGATGATGTATATTATATTGGATGCTTGGACATATATGGAGATGACTTTCTTGCTCGATATGATAGTATGCTATCTGGTTGCTCTTTATCTTAACATGTACACTTGTCTCTTTAAACTGTCTTATAGTTACATGTTGGTAAAGCCCTTAGGATGTGTACTTGACTACCTGGACTATGATGCAAATCATACTAGTGGGGACATGGTAGTCCATAGGTACATCCTTCAAGGTCCCTAGTCGTGGGTGTATCGAGACGGGGCATCGATATACCAGTGTAGACTAGCGTATACGCTTCTCGACCCATGAGATGGGCGATGGATGATCCCATATCCATTGGTGTTTGACATCAGAGATGGTGTACGGGTGCTCAGTGGAGACTGGGTACACTGGACGGACTCTCCGAGAACTCCCAGATGGTATTATACCTCACGTCAGATGGCAGTTCTCAGGTGACACTTGTACAGGTTAGTCTGTAGACCCGAGATCGTCATAGAGTCTTGTGTGATTCCCACTGTGCTTTGATCTCCACCTTACCACGTCCATGAGGGCGTGCAAAACGGTGGTCTTTGGGTACAGTCCCGAGTCACATGGAGGCAATGAGCGATAGGAGGGGTCTCGTCTCTCCCGGTATTGGGGGTTGATGTTGCGCTGTGCTCGATTGGCCGTAACAGGGAAGTCCCTGGCCAGGGCTGATCAGAGATTTGCTGGTAAGTGTTACCAGTAGTTTCTCAACCCGTTATGAGCCTCACATCGGCACGACTTATCGATTATTGGGGTCTGACGTTTACCACCCCTAGACTTGATATGCGACATATCAGACGAACAGACCGGACTGTACGGTAAGTGTTACTGATTGGATTCACAGGAGTGTGAGCGGGCTAGCTCGTCGATATTCTGATCGCTCAATACCCGGGTGGCCGTTACGTTTAGCAGACCGCTTGCGGCTTGTGGGTGATTGATATGATCATCATCTGCTACCGGCGTATTGACGAGTCTTTAGAGTCCTACACAGAGGTTTCCTGGCTCAAGCGAAACGAAATAGGAGCGCATATGAGATATGTGCAGGACCGAGAATAATGCGTGTATGTGATACCGTATTCCATTCTCGCGATGAATGTATCGATTGGTTATATTCGATATAACCTAGATATCGAATCAAGGATTGATTCGATAAGCCGATACATAGGATACTAGTCGGTTATATGCGATATGACCGGATCGTTAAATCAAGTGTTGATTTAATGATTTAATGTATAATTATATATTTGATATATTACTTTGCATTAACTAGTATTGGTTCACTTTAAATGGATTTTCTCACTTGATGTGCAAGTTGTATATGTGATATACTTTTGTGCACATGTTTGTGTCATGTTTGATGATGCATGTTTAATTGGTTAAGTGTAAAGAATCAAACCATGGTTAAAAAGATGATTAGCGTTTTGCTTATTCATTTATTTATTTATTTGTTTATTTATTTATTTGGAAAAGATTTTGATGAGAATGGTGGCTTTCTTTGTTTCTAGTTGAAGCTTCATGAAGCTTTGACTTTGTAACCATTCTTGTCTTCATGCTTAACCCTAACCCTTCCAAGTAACCATGATCAATTCTCTACACTCTACCTTAGTTAGTATATGATAAGTATTCATTTTACTTTTCATTTTTAATTAAGACTTATCATATTCTAGCTTCATCTTCTTCTTCATCTTCAAAGAAAAAGCTTAAGTCCATTAATGGCAACTTGAGCTAAAGTGTGAGAAATCCAATTCTAAAGTGAACCCACCTCCTATTTCTTCGCCCTCTACCTCTTGCCAAGTAGTATACGGTGTTTTCTTCACAAGTTTCACAACTTGATGGAGTTGGAGCTTGAACTTGTGATGCCTCGACGTAGATCATCTTCGGCACGAAGCCGACGACCTAGCCCGCCCATTTCTCCGATCAAGCCGACGATTGAGTCCGGGATTCGAGACGGACAGCGAGAGGATGCCTACGTGGAGCTAAGGAATTGGAGAATCGGATCTACAAAGGTTGTAGCCTCTCTCTTTTAGTTAAGTAGTTAACTAGTTTCACTTTGTCGCCTAAACTTCTAGTCAACGATCCGTATTAGGGTTTCTCGGCACCCGTAAAATTTGAAATTGGCATGGTTGATGCCTTATGAGACCTCTTGAGAGTGCCTAGGAACCCTACAGTGGTATCAAAGCCTAGCTAGAGCCTTAGGCGAAGTCTAGACGATGTTTAAAACCCGATCGAACCGAAACCCAAAATACCAAAATGCTCTCTGGAAATTTTCTGAAAATTTGGATTTTTGTCAATTAAAAATAAGCAGAAAAATAAGCAGGGTCTTATTTGAATTACTGTGAAATACGAGGTCCTAAATCGATTTTTCCACCGCGGAACCGCGGCACGAGCTAGGAATGTGCGGCGGTTCCGCGGCCGTACTGTCCCCTTGTCTGATGATTTCTGCACAGTAACTCATATAAGTTAATGCTATATTTTCTGGGTATTTTTATTGTGACTCTACAGATGAGTATTCTGGGGTTATATTGGGAATCAAAGATTCGATCGGATTTTCAAGTTTTGTCTATGTGGTTTTTCCGGATATTTTCGAATATGTTAAAAAGTTCGACCGGATATAAATACCCAACTTTTCCCCTGCCGGAAAATTTCCAAGTGTTGGATTTTTCCGTGTTTTAAAGACGTTCTAAGTAGTGCAAGTAACGCGATGGTCCCTCTAGAAGACAACAAAGCTTAACTCGATTATGTGACCGTCTTGAACTGCCCTTTGAACCTTCGGGTTTGGGGCAGTACGGCGTGCCACATGTGAGGCGTTGGCTTGACCCTTCTACGGCTGGACCGTTGGTACTGAGGCATGAAGTGAATGTCTTTGAACTTATTTCATGTGTTGAACGGTTTCGGGAAAACTTGGGTGTTCGAATGTTCGATCGGAAAGTTTAATATTTTCTATTTGTCCGGAATGGGATACAATAATTGGAATTCACAAACAGTTATGAGATAACTGGATGAATGTTATAAATCTAGCGGTTTAGTCTCACTTGATATTGAAAAGAGTTTTCGATAATGGGACTAAAATGCGGGGTTTATAATTGTTAGGCATGTGATGTCTAAGTATTTCATTTGATTAGGCATGCGATGTCTAAAGAGGTTGCGGATTCCAACTGTTGTAGTTTTACACTTTCTTTTCTGTGACCGTAAGTGTAATATGTGGTATCGCCGGTTTCGTTGCTATATGTCAACGACAATTGGGATGCACATATTTACTTACGTTGATGACATGTGATGTTATGTGTTGCTGGATATGTTATATTGGATTGTCGTGTTTGAGTAGCCGGGGTTTTTTTTATGTGAGATGAGTGTTTTTCATTTTCATTCATGTAAAAACTTGTTTGTAATATTCTTTTATTTGGGGCACTTCCAGGTTGCGGAAGTTGTCACCTTTTGTATATTATTTACTTTTCCGCATTAGGATAGACCCAAGGAGGGGAGCACAAGTAACCGGGTTCTAGGGTCCAGTGGGAGACCATCTCGAGGAGTCGAGTCCCGGTCTCCTAACCCTAGAATTGGTAGGGTTGCTTGCCGCTCTCGTAGGGGTCTAGGGGTGTGGGATTGGCTATTCATCACGACCGTGGAATCCGTGTTTTATACTGGCTCGTATTGAAAACACAGACGTCCTAGTATATCCAATGTTTCATATGTTTCTTCTGCTGCGATATCTGTGATGTGATCATGTGATATGTTCTGTGATGGATACTTTATATAGTATATATGATATATTATATAGGCGTTACTTATGTTTTACACCCGCGCTAGCCCTGCCCCGCTCTGCCGTTAGTTACCTAACCTAACGGTGCACGAGGGGACATCGAGGCGAATGCGGATGGCATAAGTGTACGTCGTATTTATCTGTGATGTTTAGGTATTTAAATGATGGGACTTCATTAATGTGATTAATGAAAGAAAAGAAACCTAAGATGTTGTAGAATCAAATTTTAAACAAAACAGGTAGCTACAGTTCTTTCTTTGCATAGCGGTATATATGATATACCTTGCACCTTATTCGATGAGGAAAGGACCGAGATCCCTTCACCGGGAGTGACTCCTTTAGCAATAACTGGCAGATGCTACACACTCGGTTTGTTTTTGATTCCTTCTATAGTTTCTGCTTTGCACAGTGATATATATGATATATCCCGCACCTCATTCGACGAGGAAAGGGCCGACGATCCCTTCACAGGGAGTGACCCCTTTAGCAAAACTAGAAAAGCCTCAAAATCATTCCATTTCAAAACTTCATTTGATCCTACAATGATATCAAGTTCATTACGCAATAGGTTTTCAGAAAAACCTGTCGTAGCCCTCCGTTATTTCAGATAAGTACTAGTTAGTATTCGTGCTACGTTTGTTGACTATGTTAAGGCGTAGTGTGCGGTAGCTAATTAGTGCTTATCTGCATAAGCATATGATGCGATTGGATTAGGGTAGTCGTGCGACTTTGTTGACTATGTTAAGGGTCGTGCGGGTGGGTTTAATTCAATCGAGAAATGACGGGTTGTACTTGACTAGCACTTATGATTTGTTGACTATGTTAAGGTCATATAGCTGCTAGGGGCAAAATATTATCGGGAATTTCAAGTGTTGAAATTTGCAATGAGATTGCATACCTTCTATGAGATAGTTGGATCCCGATACCCACTGCGAGTAAGAGTTACTCCTGGGAGAGTTTTACACATTACAATTAGCCGATCAAGTAGGTGTCTAGAAAGGTGTCAACGGGGTTACGCCTCTGGGAAAACGAGGTTTACATTAATTAGGTTCGTGCGAAAGCACGGGGGACCTCCCTCAAAGTACCGACACTGGCCTGGCTGAAAGATCGACGAAGTTGTAGGGTGTAATTAATCCCGGCTAGTCTTTCCTTTTAGGGTTTGAAGGAAGATTTGATAAAAACGGTGGGAGCCATCCTGATTAGATAAGATAATAACCAATCTGATCTTGGAAGAGCATACGCTAAAGTGTTTTCTTCTCTCTCTCTCCAGGTAGCTAATAAAGATAATAATATGGATGTATTGACCGAACCCGCATGTTATACTGTGCTGGGGAACGTTGGTTCCGTTCTTTCCTATAAGAGTTATAGGACTGAACAGGATATAGGGGAATACCAGGATTCCCATACCGCCCGAATGAAGAAAGTACATGATGATGCATTTTTTTCGGGTGTGTTCGTTACAGAGAACTGTTTCTCCATTTACTCTACGTCCTGGGTATTAGATACCGGATCAGGATCCCATATATGTAATCAATTACATGGGCTTAGGAAAGGTAGAGAACTTGGAGAAGGTGATAAAGACATTAGAGTTGGAAATGGTGCAATTGTTGCAGCTAAGACTGTCGGGGAATATCACCTTGTATTACCAACTGGTAATACATTGGTTCTGAACGAATGCTATTACATGCCGAACCTGATATGCAACATTATATCGGTTTCTTTATTGAGTAAAGAGGGATATAATTTTGTATTACAGGATAATGTAATGAACATTTTCCGTAACCAAAAGTTGGTTGGATCAGGCACGTTGTGCAATGGCATTTATGTTCTAAATCAATCAACAGTTCTGAGCATAACAAACACACACAAGAGGAAGAGTTCAGAACTGAACGAATCCTTCTTGTGGCATTGTAGACTGGGTCACATCAATGTGACACGACTGGCTAAGTTGCATAAGGAGGGATATTTGAAGCCATTCGAATTTTCATCTTATGACACTTGCCAGTCATGTCTCAGAGGCAAGATGACCAAAACTCCGTTTACGGGACACGGAGAAAGAGTTACCGAACTCTTGGGACTAATACATAGTGATGTATATGGTCCTATGTCTACACATGCCAGGGATGGTTCTTCGTACTTCATTACATTCACTGACGATCTCTCTAGATTCGGATATGTGTTCCTGATGAAACACAAATCAGAAGCTTTTGAGAAATTTAGAGAATATAAACAAGAAGTCGAGAACCAAACCGGAAAGAGTATTAAAATCCTTCGATCTGATCGAGGAGGTGAATACTTAAGCAATGAATTCCTGGACTTCCTAAAAGAGAATGGGATTCTCTCTCAGCTGACACCTCCATATACACCACAGCACAACGGTGTATCAGAACGGAGGAACCGCACCCTATTAGATATGGTGCGCTCTATGATGAGCACGGCTGAGTTACCTATTTCCTTCTGGGGATATGCGCTGGAGACAGCTGCATACCTATTGAATCAAGTTCCATCTAAATCTGTACCTACCACACCATATGAGATATGGAGTGGGAAGAGACCATATTTTAAACGAGTCAAGATATGGGGTTGTCCGGCCTATGTCAAAAGGCAAAATCCAGACAAACTCGAGGCACGGTCAGTTCTTTGCAAGTTTGTGGGATATCCTAAGAATTCACAAGGATATTTTTTCTACCATGCTGAAGAACAAAAGGTGTTTGTTTCTCAATATGCCACCTTTTTAGAATAGGAATTCCTTGAAAAAGAAATTAGTGGCAAAGTGGTAGAGCTGGAAGAAGTTCCAGATACACAAACCGTAACTGAAGATTTAGTGGAACCAGAAGATTCAGTAGCTCCCAATGAACCTCAGCCTCTCCGCCGATCTAGTAGGGTTCCTCACCAACCTGAAAGATACTACGGTTTTCTCATGGATGGTGGGAGCGAGGATTGCATCATGGAGGATGATGACCCTACTAGCTTCGAGCAGGCCATCACGAGTAAAGACTCGGTGAAATGGCTGGATGCTATGCGGTCCGAGATGGAATCCAGGTACACCAACAAAGTATGGACTTTGGATGTTGCTCCTGAAGGGGTAAAACCCATCGGGAGCAAGTGGATCTTCAAGAAAAAACTTGGTGTAGATGGGAAAGTGGAGACTTTCAAAGCTAGACTTGTAGCAAAGGGTTTTCGTCAAAGACCAGGAGTTGACTATGACGAAACCTTTTCTCCAGTGGCTATGCTTAAATCCATCCGGATCATGCTTGCCATCGCTGCATATCATGACTACGAAATCTGGCAAATGGATGCTAAGACCGCCTTTCTAAACGGTGATTTAGAAGAGTGCGTGTACATGACTCAGCCAGAGGGCTTCGTAGACAGTGGGAGCAGCGGGAAGGTGTGCAAGCTGCTTAAATCCATTTATGGATTAAAGCAAGCATCGCGGAGTTGGAACATCTGCTTGACGTCGTTATCAAAGAGTTTGATTTCGTCAAAAATCCAGATGAACCTTATATCTACAAGAAGGTGGCAGAGAGTAAGGTTGTCTTCCTCGTATTGTACGTGGACGACATACTCTTGATAGGAAATGATATTCCTATGCTGCAATCGGTCAAGCTCTTCTTATCACAAAGATTCTCAATGAAAGATCTTGGTGATGCCTCCTGCATATTGGGAATCAGGATCTATAGAGATAGATCCAAACGGATTTTGGGATTGTCCCAATCCAGGTACATTGACACCGTACTAAAGAGGTTTAGTATGGAAGAATCCAAGCGTGGGAACTTGCCCACGATCTCTGGAGTCACTCTCTCCAAAGAGATATCTCCCAAGACTGATTTGGAGAGAGCTCGCATGCAAGGGATACCCTATGCTTCGGCTGTAGGCTCTATCATGTATGCGATGCTATGTACCAGACCCGATGTAGCATACTCACTAAGTATAGTGAGCAGGAATCAAGCTGATCCTGGAGAGAGTCACTGGACAGCTGTGAAGAGCATTCTCAAGTACTTGCGAAGGACTAAAGAGATGCTCTTGGTGTATGGTAACGGAGAACTCCAAGTGGAGTTCTTTACCGATTCGAGCTTCCAGAGTGATAAGGACGACTCTAAGTCGCAGTCGGGCTTTGTCTTTACCCTTTACGGAGGGGCGGTTAGCTGGAAGAGTTCCAAGCAGGAAACCGTGGCAGACTCGACGATGGAGGCTGAATACATCGCTGCCAACGCTGCTGCTAAAGAGGCTGTCTGGATCAAGAAGTTCATTACTGAACTTGGAGTGGTTCCATCCATTGAGCATCCAATACCTTTGTATTGCGATAACAATGGAGCGGTGGCTTTGGCCAAGGAACCCAGGTCCCATCAGCGATCCAGGCATATTCTGAGGCGGTATCACCTGATCCGGGAGATAGTTGATCGCCGGGAGATCGAGGTCAGGAGAGTTGACACGAAGAACAACACGGCGGATCCACTCACGAAGGCCATTCCCCAGATACAGTTTGAGAGACTCTTCGGGATGCTCGGTATGCGATACTACAGCAGCTGGCCCTAGTGCAAGTGGGAGATTGTTAGTTGTATGTATGCCCTAGAGGCCAGTATTGTACAGATGATGTATATTATATTGGATGCTTGGACATATATGGAGATGACTTTCTTGCTCGATATGATAGTATGCTATCTGGTTGCTCTTTATCTTAACATGTACACTTGTCTCTTTAAACTGTCTTATAGTTACATGTTGGTAAAGCCCTTAGGATGTGTACTTGACTACCTGGACTATGATGCAGATCATACTAGTGGGGACATGGTAGTCCATAGGTACATCCTTCAAGGTCCCTAGTCGTGGGTGTATCGAGACGGGGCATCGATATACCAGTGTAGACTAGCGTATACGCTTCTCGACCCATGAGATGGGCGATGGATGATCCCATATCCATTGGTGTTTGACATCAGAGATGGTGTACGGGTGCTCAGTGGAGACTGGGTACACTGGACGGACTCGCCGAGAACTCCCAGATGGTATTATACCTCACGTCAGATGGCAGTTCTCAGGTGACACTTGTACAGGTTAGTCTGTAGACCCGAGATTGTTATAGAGTCTTGTGTGATTCCCACTGTGCTTTGATCTCCACCTTACCACGTCCATGAGGGCGTGCAAAATGGTGGTCTTTGGGTACAGTCCCGAGTCACATGGAGGCAATGAGCGATAGGAGGGGTTTCGTCTCTCCCGGTATTGGGGGTTGATGTTGCGCTGTGCTCGATTGGCCGTAACAGGGAAGTCCCTAGCCAGGGCTGATCAGAGATTTGCTGGTAAGTGTTACCAGTAGTTTCTCAACCCGTTATGAGCCTCACATCGGCACGACTTATCGGTTACTGGGGTCTGACGTTTACCACCCCTAGACTTGATATGCGACATATCAGACGAACAGACCGGACTGTACGGTAAGTGTTACTGATTGGATTCACAGGAGTGTGAGCAGGCTAGCTCGTCGATATTCTGATCGCTCAATACCCGGGTGGCCGTTACGTTTAGCAGACCGCTTGCGGCTTGTGGGTGATTGATATGATCATCATCTGCTACCGGCGTATTGACGAGTCTTTAGAGTCCTCCACAGAGGTTTCCTGGCTCAAGCGAAATGAAATAGAAGCGCATATGAGATATGTGCAGGACCGAGAATAATGCGTGTATGTGATACCGTATTCCATTCTCGCGATGAATGTATCGATTGGTTATATTCGATATAACCTAGATATCGAATCAAGGATTGATTCGATAAGCCGATACATAGGATACTAGTCGGTTATATGCGATATGACCGGATCGTTAAATCAAGTGTTGATTTAATGATTTAATGTATAATTATATATTTGATATATTACTTTGCATTAACTAGTATTGGTTCACTTTAAATGGATTTTCTCACTTGATGTGCAAGTTGTATATGTGATATACTTTTGTGCACATGTTTGTGTCATGTTTGATGATGCATGTTTAATTGGTTAAGTGTAAAGAATCAAACCATGGTTAAAAAGATGATTAGGTTTTTGCTTATTCATTTATTTATTTGTTTGTTTATTTATTTATTTGGAAAAGATTTTGATGAGAATGGTGGCTTTCTTTGTTTCTAGTTGAAGCTTCATGAAGCTTTGACTTTGTAACCATTCTTGTCTTCATGCTTAACCCTAACCCTTCCAAGTAACCATGATCAATTCTCTACACTCTACCTTAGTTAGTATATGATAAGTATTCATTTTACTTTTCATTTTTAATTAAGACTTATCATATTCTAGCTTCATCTTCTTCTTCATCTTCAAAGAAAAAGCTTAAGTCCATTAATGGCAACTTGAGCTAAAGTGTGAGAAATCCAATTCTAAAGTGAACCCACCTCCTATTTCTTCACCCTCTACCTCTTGCCAAGTAGTATAGGGTGTTTTCTTCACAAGTTTCACAACTTGATGGAGTTGGAGCTTGAACTTGTGATGCCTCGACGTAGATCATCTTCAGCACGAAGCCGACGACCTAGCCCGCCCATTTCTCCGATCAAGCCGACGATGGAGTCCGGGATTCGAGATGGACAGCGAGAGGATGCCTACGTGGAGCTATGGAAGTGGAGAATCGGATCTACAAAGGTTGTAGCCTCTTTCTTTTAGTTAAGTAGTTAACTAGTTTCACTTTGTCGCCTAAACTTCTAGTCAACGATCCGTATTAGGGTTTCTCGGCACCCGCAAAATTTGAAATTGGCATGGTTGATGCCTTGTGAGACCTCTTGAGAGTGCCTAGGAACCCTACAAGGCAGATGTCTGAGAGAATCAGTTTCACGAAGAACTTCGGTCTCCGTTTGTATGAAATTGGCGGTCCCAGCTGGACTGTTTGTTAACACGCCTTTAGACAGTTCTATCTCTCCTGCCTTGTATTGTTTTTCGACCCAATCTTTGAAGACGAAACAGTCCTCAATGGCATGACCTATCACTCTGTGATAGGGGCAGTATTTGGGGTCGTCGGTCCTATTCGCTTCCTGCGGTCTTTTTGACTCTGGCAGTTGTAGACCGTTCTTCAGGGCGTCTTTGAATATTTTACGGATTTTGTCCTTTTAAAGGAATAGACCTTATCCAGCTTCTCTTTCAGTGGAGATTCTCCTCCCTCTCCGAACATTGGCTTCCGAGGATGGTTGGCGCTAGGCCCGCTCATCCCTTGCTTATTTCGGCTGGCCGAAATGTTGAAAGATTCAGAATCTTCGGAGTTTCCGCCTTTGCGATTATTGTCCTTCCGGTTTCTCCAGGACCTATTGTTATTTTGGGAATTCGAGGAGGACTCCTGTTTTGAGCGCTCCAGCATCTGAACTTTCCTGGTCAGCTCTTGAAATGTTTTGAGACCCGCGGTGCATAGAAACGGGGCCATCCAATTGTTGAGATTTCCGACGAGGAGACTGACAGATTGGTCCTGCTCTATCGGCGGTTCGCATTTGACGGAGAGATTGCGCCATCGGGTTATAAAATCCGTGCTGCTTTCGTTGTTCTTGGGCTTGGTCCTTACGAGCTCGGCAATGGTGATCTTATCGCTGACGCTCATGAACCTTTGTCGAAACAAAGATTCCATTTGGACAAAAGTAGTAACGGAGCCATCCGGTATGCTCGCGTACCAGTCGAAAGCAACATCGGTCAAGCTATTAACGAACTAGCGGAGGAGAAGCACATCGTTGCCCCCGGTGTTCCCGTATGAGGCTTTGAAGTGGGCGATGTGCTGATTCGCATTTCCCGTCCTATCGAATCTTCCGAATTTGGGGATGACATAGCCGCTAGGAAATTCTACCAGATCATACTGAGCAGGATATGGTCTCCCACTACTGCTGATATCTTTTTGCGCTTCGGCTTCGGCTACCAGTGTTTTGACTTTGCGGGCTACTGTCATCGGTAGCCAAGACATTTCCCGAGATAGGTTGCGACTGATTTTCATGCGGTTCGCCCACTTTTGGATTTGAGGGAATAGGCGTCGGCTGCATTGGGACACCGTTTCCCGGTTCATGAGCGGGGCCCTGTGCTTGATTGGGCGGCTGAGAGGCAAATCGGGCTGTGAGATGCAAGACGACGTTCGTCAAGTCGTCAATTTTGGAGTAAAGTTTGGCCATCTCCTTGTCTTTGCTTCTGAGCTGTTTTCGGAGCTCTTGAAGCAGCTCTTGCTCCGCAGTCCTGGGGCGGAAAGTCGGCTCTTCTTCGCTTTCCGAGCCCGACTCCTCATGGATCGAAGGGTCTTTCCGCCTATCATCCTCATCGAGAGGGTTTTCATCACCCAGCGGAGGCGGCTGTTCTTGGGAAGCGGCAACCACATTCAAGCCAGATTGGATTCGAGATGTGGTGGCCCCGTCCTTGCTCTTGCTGCGCGTGCCCACCATGTAGACAGTGTGAACCACATACACAGCCATTTTCTCATCATCGGCGGGGTAACCCTGTTCTTCGAACCTCATGAGATTTAGCCTGGCAGGAGCCCTAGCCCTTTTGTTGGCTCTATATCTGAGCCTTTTCTCCCTCAGCTTCTCGATTTTGAAGGCTTGGCGGGCATTCGCTATCCGGGAAGCCATTATGAGTTGATCAGAGGGAAGCTTAGAGAAGACACCCGAGCGAGCAGTGGTCAAAGGCATCGCTGGAGCTTGCTCGGGACGCGTTGTAGCTTTGTTGGTGTTGATGGCCTTGCCCCCAGCTGGAGCCATGGAGAGTCGTTCGGAAACGGAATTGCGCTTGGGCTGCGGTGCCCTCGCGACCACCACATTTGGTCTCCTGCCTTTCGAGACCGGTTTGTCTGCCACCGGGGCTTGAGGGGCCGGGATGGCGCCAACAGGTATGAACATAATAGAGTCGAATGGTAGCAGCGACTCCTCCCATTGTCGCCCGAGACTGGCCGAAAGGACCGTCCTGGAGTCTATCTTCATCGTGTAGGAGACGGGAGCTGAGTTCATCATTGGAGACATTTTTGAGAAGTGATTGCTTGAAAACCTGCATGAAAGATCATTATTTTAGTATAAATATAGACATGTATATTGATTGAGTTCGCGTGAATGTTTAACCCGAAATATGGGAGGAGAGAAAGGTCCCACCGGGCGTGCCAGAATCTGTACGGTGTTTTTCGTCACCCCATTGAGATGGGAATACGTGCACGCTTGTTCGGCGTACTACAGATTCCCCCTGCCTAGGGTAGGCTGGGGTTTAATGATTGTGGGGATCCGAATCTCCGGCAGCCGTGGACTAAGCTGCCGTTAATTACCCCTCGCCTTTGGAGCGAGCGAAGCTCCGATTAACGGGTTAAACTGGTCATGCGAACTCAATATGCAGTGTACGTGCGTGTTGTTTTGGAAGGGGGGTTTGGATATATCGGGAGCCACGCAGAGTTTTCACGGGGGTTCCGCTACCCGGAGTAAGTGCACGGCGGCGCCCCGGCCGTCAATCCGACGGCCAAATGCGGAAGCGGTGATAAACTTTAAATTTTCTTGAACTGGCAAACCGCCGCGCACTAATACCCGGATCGAACCACTAACTAGTCCTAGCTATCTACAAGAAAGGGAAGAGAGATATACCGACAGATCCGAGTCCTCCGGTCTTCTCGTCGTCGTCCCGATCTCCTGCGGAATGTCCCGTCTCCTCCTCGTCGCCGGAAGTGCACCACATCGCCTACTTCTTTTACGGGCTCCCACCTCAATACCGAGGCAACTCGGGCACGAAGCTGGCTAATCGACGTGCCCAAGATATGCTGTAGAATGTAGTGAGCAAGTCTCATTTTTGGGGTTGTAGGAATTGCCTTTTGTGGAGGGATTGAACTATGGAGTTGAACTAGGGAATTTTGGTGAAGCAAAAATGATATATCATGAACCAAAAGACCCCCACCAATTTGGACAGCCCCACCTCAAGTGGCCGGCCTCTTCTCCTTGGAAAAGGAGTGAGTGAGTGAGAAGAGAATGAAAGTGTCATATGATAGAAAATGAGAGAGAGCCATCCAATCAAGCAAGAGAGAGAAAGGGTGATCATCACAAAACAATGATCACAAGAAAACCCTCACTCCAACACCACCATCACCAACAACCATGATGACTTTAAAAGTCAAGCCATCATGAGGAAGTCAAGAAGTCAAGGTCAAGGGATGGGGCTATAATCATGATGCAACAAAAATGCAAAGACCCCCTCCACAACCACTTATTTGCAACAATGCAAATAAGCCCTCCTCCACCAATCTTCGGCCAATGAACGATACAAAGGAAATTGGCCGAAACGGAAAGCAAACTGGCAACTCCAGAAAACTGGTCCCGTAATAAATTACAGGAAAACCCCGATACTGTGCATACACACCCGCATCTGTATTTCGACCGAAATACAAATGCAATGAGACAAAATCTACACTGTACTATACTAGGATCCGGCTTAAACCAAAGCCGGCCAGTAATATCCGTTCGATCCTGATCCGTGCAATACCGCACGTATCTGATCGAACCCTGCCATATAACCATACGGCCTGTAGTATAAACTGTCCGATCCTGATCCGTGCAATACCGCACGTATCTGATCGGACCTTGCCATATCTCCATACGGCCTCTACAACTTTTCGCCCGAAAGCTGAGTAACTGAATGTGAGGGACTCTAAAGACTCGTCAACACCTTGGTCGTGGATTTAACCACCAGCACATCAGAGGTATAAGCCAATACGTAACGGGCTACCAGGTATTGACTAAAAGGGACGTCTGTGAGCTAACTCAGCCTGACAACCCTACTGAGCCTGTCAGTGACAATATCCGTACAGTCCGGTCCGTTCGTCTATGAGTATCGCATGGCGGGCCTAGGGGGTTGGTAAAAGTCAGACCCCCAAAAGCGGTACAAGTCGTGTCGGAGTGTAGCCCAGAACACCTGAGATACTACTGGAATACCTACCAGTAAATCTCCTGCCTTGGCCAAGGACTTCGTGTAATGGCTCTCCTAGACACAGCGCGATCTCACCCCCAATACCGGGAGAGACGAACCCCTGAAGATACGCTCACTGCCTCCATGTGGCTCGGGACTGTACCCAACTAAAACCTGTTTGCACGACTCCTTTGAGCCGTGGTAGGGTAGTAATCAAAGTACAGTGGGAACTCACACGAGACAAATGACGATCCCCAGGTCGATGAACTAACCTGCACACATGTCACCAGGGAACTGCCATCTGACGTCTGGTATATGACCAACTAGTATGTTCCCGGCGAGTCCTGTCCGGTGTACTCATAACCCAATGAGCACCTGTATACATCTTAGGTGATCCAACTGACACCAGTGGCTTGTGAGACCGGCCACCGCCCCTCGTCGGGGTCTCGACTGTATACACTAGTCTACTCTGGAGTATCGATGCCCTGTCTCGAAACTCACACGACTAGGGACCATTTAAGGATATGCTTATAGACCCCAGCTCCTACTTATATGATCGCCCTCATACTGCTGGTGGTCAAGCAAGAATCCTAGGGGCTCTATCAACGTGTAATAGCAACTTGTCAGGTCACCTAAAACAGTACACGATGATAAAGGTAAACCAGATAGCATACTATCATCTCGAGTAAGACTGTCCTACCGGGATAGGACCTCCATCAATCATTGCAATCACGTACCTGTGACCTAATAATTGACTCTGAGGGCACTATCTCCAACAATCTCCCACTTGCACTCAAGGCTAATTATTGCGATGTCGCATACTCACAGCCCGTGTGATACCGAACACCCAACTCCTCTACTAGTCAGTCTCACAATGCTCGTTTGCGAAACTATTGCGTTCGAGGAATAGCCTCATTGAGTGGATCCGCTTAGTTGTTTCTTTCTATGTCTCTCTATATCTCAAGTTCGCGGAGAAAGCCATCTCCCGAAATGAGCAATACCTGTCTTAGAATGTGTCTGGATGTCTGATGGGACATAGCTCATAAATGAACTCCAAATCCAAACTTCTTAGACTGTACGTCAACTGAACTTAATCAGTATCCTGCGCCATGCCACCCTCAGTATTGCCTTGGATCACCTGTCCAAAATACTGCCCCTCATCAGAAGGAAAAACTATAACTCTGACAACCTCCTTGTCGTCCAGGTCACCTTGGAAGCCTGGAATGATAAATGTCTCCCGAATGAGGCTGTCGTTATCATATCCCTAGAACATCCACTTATGTTCTAAAACTGCTTCCGACCGTTTCTCCAGGATTGGATCAATGTCAACTTATTGCATCTAGTGCAAGAACAACATCTGGTGTGGTACTTGACATCTCATGATTGACTCAATTGCCCGAGCAAGTGATCTGCCAACCATGCACATCCCTCTCCAATTTAGTCTGTAAGACCCCTTTAGAGAGGGTGACTCTATTACCTGCAGGTACACTACCGTGCCAGGAGTCGTCCATCCTAAATACTCTTAGAATGCTGTCAAGTACCCTGATTGGGAAACCACCCAAATCTAGATCTAAAACTATAGATCTAGTAACCAGTATGTCTGATATAATATCCAAGTCCCATGTGGAGAAACCACTGTGTGACGACCAAAACATAACCGATCGTAGTATAGGAGTTTCTTTTCCTATTCTGTGTATGTCATCCAAATGGCATGACATCACACCCTACTACCTTCTCAACAGATCCATCCCCTATTCTGATGAAGTCAAACCCATGACTGTCACGTCAGAAATAGATGATCTATCTCCGCTACTGGTGCTTCAGTCTATAAATAGACATAAGCTACCTGTCCACCAATGCTTCCGCTGCTCCCACTGACTACGACAACCCTCTGGCAGAGTCATATACACGTACACTTCTAAAGCTAGTTTAGAACGACGCTATACTCATCCTCCCGCTGGGTCTCGCAACCTGGAACAACAGCAATGGCAATTGTGGGTAAACAAGAACTTCCCTGTCACCGTCCTTGAGGCTACCGGAGTACCTCTCGGGTGCCTGAAGTTACCCACCTTATATACGGAGTGGCCAATGGAATGTCAATCCAGATTGAATCTTTAGGTTCCTTATCAAATCTTCAGTAATCGTTTGTGGTTCTGGAATCACTTCCAGTTCTACCATACTCCCACTACTGTTTTCTGAAAAAATCCATTTTTAATAAAACTGTGGCGAGTCTAGAACAATATTGCTATTGTTCATCCAGATGGTAGAAAGTCAACCCTCGTCATAGCCTGGGTCAACCCACAAACAGCCATTACAGAATCGTGCCTTGAGTTGTCCAGTGTCTGGTTTTAATCATAATCCGGACAACTCCCCGTACCTTAACACCGTTAAGATATGAACTGTACTATATCCAATATAGAAACAGAGGCACTGATTTAATTGAACCAGATCCAAATCATGCAACTGTCTCCAGTGCATGTCAACTAAATGGAAGGAGGCCTGATCAGCGTTACTCAACTTAGGAATGCTTCCAATTATGAGTAACCTGAAAGAGAAGCAATTTCTCTTTATCACTACTATGAACTGAATACCATACGCAAGTATCTACATCTTCGATCTCTTTGAAGAATCCCGATACTTGCTACACCTGGTTCTCCACTCTATTCAAATACCTATAACTTCTCAAAATTCGGACCCTGTGTTTCCATGAAACACCTGTCTAAAAACTAGAGAAGTCATAAGTAAACTGAATATAGTACGAGGACCAACCCCTCTGTCCCGATGGACCCTGGACAACATACAATACTCTGTATAAGTCCCTTGAGTCTGATAACTCTTTCACTGTGTGTCGTAGGTTGAAAACTGTACTTATGGTTAAGAAGAATTACACCGCTGTTTAATGCTCCTTACCTAACCATCCACTGATATAGGTAAATGTTACAGACATAATTTCAAAAAGGTATATCTCACTCTATGAAAATAGACGTACAGATATATCAATTTGAAATTGGTGCATAACAGCGGATATTCAAAACCAAATATTTGCCGACCGGCAAACTGCCCAGGTGATTTCCTCAAATATCACCGATTACAACGAATCCCGATATAATGAGGATGATCACCTAATTCCCAATAACTTACTCCCACTCATCATCTGTAAAACCATACAGATGTGAGAATCGTACCTGGTAAATACATACCCTGGAGTGAGTATCTAATCGGGAAATCAGTTTTCCTTTAACAGTACACAGTGAGACTGAAACATTGAAATGTTTCGATGGGGTATCCTGTTATTCCTAGTAATGCCTCTTCCAGATTCACGACTGTAACCGTATAATTCTTTGCCACCTCTCCAAATCCCTTCATATGTCTTTAGTCTTTACCTTCTGCACACCCCTTTAGGCCAAATGGTTTTCTTCCTTTCCTACCGTTCGGCACCAGCCTATGGTTTGGAAGAAGACTATCCAATAAGCATAATGGGTGTACTGTCCCAATCCTAGGAACACTCGCAATGAGAGAGGGTGAAGATAAAAGACAACCGAATAAACCTTATTCCTATTTCTCCTGGACCAGAATCCATCCCCGGATTGGAACAAGTTCCATTCGAGTTCGTATATAACCATACGATGGAGTATCCAATAAACTGTGGATCTTCGTAGTGATACGGAGTGTCCTGGAGAAATTCAAAGGTGATTTAGGATTGGCGAAGGAATACTTGGTTTGGTCGTGAATATCTGTTGCAATTTACTTTGCCCTCTTACTAATCCCTTGCTTTGTCTGAACTCAATACCTTCCGTACACCATCGTTAGGCTAATTGGTTTTCTTCATTCCCTACCGGTCGGCACCAGCCTAAGGTTTGGAAGAAGACTATCCAATTTGCGTAATAGGTGTACTATCTCCTAAACCAAGGAGTACTCGCAACCTGAGAGAAGGTAAAAGGAAAAGACAACTGAATAATCCTATCCGTTTTCTCCAGAACCTGAAACCATCCTCGAATAAATTCCTTCGAGTTCGTATCTAACCATACGATGGTTTTGTCCAATGGAAGTGGACGTTCGTAGTAATACGGGGTGTCCTGGAGAAAAGGGTAAAAGTAGGAGTGGCAATGAGGTTTGCAACTCTGACAATCCAAAAGCCAGTGTTTAAGAAGGTTCGGTCAATTTGGTCACTGAGTCAAAGTCTTAGGGTCGGGTCAATGGTTGCTGCCAAAGAGAGAGAGAAAAGAAACACTCAGCGTGCACTCTAACCTAGATCAGAATGGTTACCAATTTATCTAATCTGGAAACCTCCCACTGTACCTCAAATTCTCCTCCAAACCTGAAAGAAGAATTAGTCGGTGTCACCCGAGGAGTAAACTAACTCATCAGTGGGAATCGGGATCCAACTATCATCGCATGATAACGTGACGGAATCCGCTCACGGTGTCACACTCCAGAAGGTATGCGCATATCTGGCAAGTTTCAGTTCTTTTGAAACTCCCGATGAGATTTCTGCCCCATGCTCTTATGACCTTGACTTTGGCCAACAAATCATAAGTCACATGTCAAGTTCTACCCGTCATTCTCCAGGTTGTTTTGAATCCACCCGTACCTATCCTTGACTTTGGCCAACAAGGCAGTACGACTGTTCCAAACCAACGCATCTATCTATGCTGCATATGAATAACCAACAGCTACCAAACACTGTGCCTTGACTTTGGCCAACAAACACAGCTTGAATACTATTGACTACCCATATGAAACGACGGAGGGCTACGAATGGTTTCTGGCGAAAACCTTTAACGTAATGAACTTGATATCGTTGAAGGAACGGATAGCTTTTTGAAAATATAGTGACGAAAACCATTGCTAAAGAGGTCACTCCCGGTGAAGGGATCTCGGCTCTTTCCCCGTAGAATGAGGTGCAGGATATTCCAACTGAATACCACGATGCAAAGCAAAAGTAATCGGCTATAGTGAAGTCATTGCCCTGACGCAAACTTTTGTCCAAGGGGTCACTCCCGGTGAAGGGATCTCGGCCCTTGCCTCGTCGACTGAGGAGCAGGATATTCCAACTGAATACCACGATGCTAAGCAAAAGAGAACGTCCTTGCAATAACAGCTTTTTGAAAAGTTGTTCCAACAACATCAGATTAGGTTTGTTTTTAACTTGCATTGATCCGAATCAACGCAGTCCCATCAATAGATCACACCACAAAGAACGAAAATATACTGATGTACGTATATGCCATCCGCATTCGCCACTGGGTCCCGTCATTACCCGTTAGGTTAGCTAACTAACGACAGAGCGGGGACTGGACTAGCGCGGATGTAAAACATATACAACATCTACTAATATATATACCAATATATTATATTCGCTCAAGGCGTGATAAAATGCAACATCACAGAAAATGTACAGCATCACAGAAACAATACAGATATCTGGGATCCCCGGGTTTCACAGAGCCACTACTGAAACCCGACGTTCCCCTGGTCGTGTGGATAGCCTGTGCAATGAGAACCTAGACCCCTACGGGCGCGGCAAGTCACCCGCCAAAACCTGAAGCGAGGCAGCCCCCTTCAGCGCCGTGAATGGACCACCCAGCACTTCACGGAATCCGGTAACTTGGGCACCCCTCCTGGGTCAACCTGTACCCCCTACGAGTGCGGCGAATAGCCCGCCAATCCTAGAGTGAAGCCCCCTCCGTCTCAATGCCATGAGATGCGGGCTTGTTGCCCTCTAGAACCCGGCTATCCGTGCACCCCACCGCGGGGTAATCCTAGTACAGAAAGTAAAATATACATACAACGGGTACATCGACCGCAACCTGGCCGTGCCCTAAAATAATAATACAATCAGGCAGTGACGGCAGTCCACATGTCGGACGCTCGCCCCGCAATATCAAATGTACATAATACAACCACAACTGTACTAGCATTGCATCCAGGCTATCCCCCACGACCGATCCGCAACATCACAGCAAAAACAGAACATCAACGTGAAAGTCACGTTCGCAAATCCGTCTAACCGGGCTATAGCAGTTAGACCGGATTTACCGATCAAGTGACATTCACGGTCGCAGATATAATGTAAATACTGTGAAATAATGTGTTTAAAATATCCGATCAATCAAATTTTAACAAGTGGGCCCCCAAGCATTACTGTAGCAGATCAGGAAATTCTGGGCCCAATATTAATATTCCAAAAACCCTAAATTCCACTCAGGAGGCAACTGCAGAAATTTGACACAGTGATCACTGAAAGGCGCGGCTGAACCGCGGCGAGAAGGGGGTGTTTGCGGCGGTTCCGCGCTCCCACAGTGGAGTCACTTCATCGAATTTTTACAGAGCTCTTAGATTTTCCAGTACATCAATGTTTTACAACCTGAAAAAAATTTCGAGACCAAAAATTTTCAACAGAAACTGATGCGAAGGAAAAACGGGTTTTGGAACATTTGATCGATCGGAACTGAAAAACACATTATACCAAGCTAGACTAAGTTAATGGCGAGGCTCTGATACCACTGTAAGTGCACGGCGGCGCCCCGGCCGTCAATCCGACGGCCAAATGCGGAAGCGGTGATAAACTTTAAATTTTCTTGAACAGGCAAACCGCCGCGCACTAATACCCGGATCGAACCACTAACTAGTCCTAGCTATCTACAAGAAAGGGAAGAGAGATATACCGACAGATCCGAGTCCTCCGGTCTTCTCGTCGTCGTCCCGATCTCCTGCGGAATGTCCCGTCTCCTCCTCGTCGCCGGAAGTGCACCACACCGCCTACTTCTTTTACGGGCTCCCACCTCAATACCGAGGCAACTCGGGCACGAAGCTGGCTAATCGACGTGCCCAAGATATGCTGTAGAATGTAGTGAGCAAGTCTCATTTTTGGGGTTGTAGGAATTGCCTTTTGTGGAGGGATTGAACTATGGAGTTGAACTAGGGAATTTTGGTGAAGCAAAAATGATATATCATGAACCAAAAGACCCCCACCAATTTGGACAGCCCCACCTCAAGTGGCCGGCCTCTTCTCCTTGGAAAAGGAGTGAGTGAGTGAGAAGAGAATGAAAGTGTCATATGATAGAAAATGAGAGAGAGCCATCCAATCAAGCAAGAGAGAGAAAGGGTGATCATCACAAAACAATGATCACAAGAAAACCCTCACTCCAACACCACCATCACCAACAACCATGATGACTTTAAAAGTCAAGCCATCATGAGGAAGTCAAGAAGTCAAGGTCAAGGGATGGGGCTATAATCATGATGCAACAAAAATGCAAAGACCCCCTCCACAACCACTTATTTGCAACAATGCAAATAAGCCCTCCTCCACCAATCTTCGGCCAATGAACGATACAAAGGAAATTGGCCGAAACGGAAAGCAAACTGGCAACTCCAGAAAACTGGTCCCATAATAAATTACAGGAAAACCCCGATACTGTGCATACACACCCGCATCTGTATTTCGACCGAAATACAAATGCAATGAGACAAAATCTACACTGTACTATACTAGGATCCGGCTTAAACCAAAGCCGGCCAGTAATATCCGTTCGATCCTGATCCGTGCAATACCGCACGTATCTGATCGAACCCTGCCATATAACCATACGGCCTGTAGTACAAACTGTCCGATCCTGATCCGTGCAATACCGCCCGTATCTGATCGGACCTTGCCATATCTCCATACGGCCTCTACAACTTTTCGCCCGAAAGCTGAGTAACTGAATGTGAGGGACTCTAAAGACTCGTCAACACCTTGGTCGTGGATTTAACCACCAGCACGTCAGAGGTATAAGCCAATACGTAACGGGCTACCAGGTATTGACTAAAAGGGACGTCTGTGAGCTAACTCAGCCTGACAACCCTACTGAGCCTGTCAGTGACAATATCCGTACAGTCCGGTCCGTTCGTCTATGAGTATCGCATGGCGGGCCTAGGGGGTTGGTAAAAGTCAGACCCCTAAAAGCGGTACAAGTCGTGTCGGAGTGTAGCCCAGAACACCTGAGATACTACTGGAATACCTACCAGTAAATCTCCTGCCTTGGCCAAGGACTTCGTGTAATGGCTCTCCTAGACACAGCGCGATCTCACCCCCAATACCGGGAGAGACGAACCCCTGAAGATACGCTCACTGCCTCCATGTGGCTCGGGACTGTACCCAACTAAAACCTGTTTGCACGACTCCTTTGAGCCGTGGTAGGGTAGTAATCAAAGTACAGTGGGAACTCACACGAGACAAATGACGATCCCCAGGTCGATGAACTAACCTGCACACATGTCACCAGGGAACTGCCATCTGACGTCTGGTATATGACCAACTAGCATGTTCCCGGCGAGTCCTGTCCGGTGTACTCATAACCCAATGAGCACCTGTATACATCTTAGGTGATCCAACTGACACCAGTGGCTTGTGAGACCGGCCACCGCCCCTCGTCGGGGTCTCGACTGTATACACTAGTCTACTCTGGAGTATCGATGCCCTGTCTCGAAACTCACACGACTAGGGACCATTTAAGGATATGCTTATAGACCCCAGCTCCCACTTATATGATCGCCCTCATACTGCTGGTGGTCAAGCAAGAATCCTAGGGGCTCTATCAACGTGTAATAGCAACTTGTCAGGTCACCTAAAACAGTACACGATGATGAAGGTAAACCAGATAGCATACTATCATCTCGAGTAAGACTGTCCTACCGGGATAGGTCATCCATCAATCATTGCAATCACGTACCTGTGACCTAATAATTGACTCTGAGGGCACTATCTCCAACACCCGGATAGCGGGCTGGGGGTCAAGGGGGCTAGCAGCCCCCTTGCGGGGTGCGGGGCAGCACCCCGTTAGAAATTTTTTTCTAACAGGGACAGTGTCGTGGTGTATGTGTGTGTGCACATATGTATATATATGTGTATCTATATATATATATATGTGTGTGTGTATGTATATATATATATGTATATATATGAGAAAAAAAGGAAGAAAAGGCATCCAAAGGATGCGTGGGGGCAGCACCTTAGGCGTTGTGCGCCCAGGTGCTCTGCGCTTGAGCGCAAGCGCGCCACGTGTCGGCATGTGGGCGCTCTGCGCTTGAGCGCAAGCGCGCCACGTGTCGGCACGTGGGCGCTCTGCGCTTGAGCGCAAGCACGCCACGTGTCGGCACGTGGGTGCTTTGCGCTTCAGCGCCTGATGCTCGAGCTCAAGTGCGCCACGTGTCAGCACGGGGGCGACTTGCGCTTGAGCGCAGGGCGTTTGAGCGCAAGTGCGCCACGTGTAGGCATTGGGGCGACTTGCGCCTGAGCGCTAGCGCGCCACGTGTCGGCACCGGGGCGACTTGCGCTCGAGTTGCGCGCCACGTGTCGGCACCAGGGTGACTTGCGCTCGAGCGCTCGCGCTGGAGCGCAAGCGTGCCACGTGTCGGCACCGGGACGACTTGCACTCGAACGCTCGCGCTTGAGCGCAAGCGTGCCACCTGTCGGCACCGGGGCGACCTGCGCTCGAGCATGTGCGCTTGAGCGCAAGCGCGCCACGTGTCGGTACCGGGGCGACCTGTGCTCGAGCGCATGCGCTCGAGCGCAAACGCGCCAAGTGTCGACACGCGGGCGCTCTGCGCTTGACCGCCGGCGAGAAAAAGTGGTTTTTAGCCTAAAAACATTTCTCGGAAGAGAAATCAGAGAGGAGTTGGACTCCTGAGTGTTTTTTTTTTTTTGGGTTTAGTGAAAGGGGTTCTTCTTCTTCCTCCTCTGTTAGCTGGATCTTGAAGATCAAGAGATGTGAGATCTCAAAATCTCTCCTTTTTGGGATCTAAAGACAGATCTAAGTTCCCCTTTGTGGGTTTGGTGGTGAAAAACTATTTTGTTTTTGAAAAGGAAGAGTAAAACTCTTGATTTAATTCAGAAGAAAGAAGAAGGTTTGATACCTTCAGAAAAGGGAAAGAAATACAAACCCTAGGTTTTCGAGAGAATGAAAGTATATGCTTTATTCATCAAAATGTTGCCTTATATAGGCTTACATATTTACATATAGCCCCTTGGGCTTCACAAAATGGCATTTTGCCTATCCCATGGCTCATATGCCATTTCATTTTTGCACATAAGCTATGGGCTTACAAAATATTGGCTTTATGCCCATTTTGCGTACATTCATGTATAAAAAATTACATAAAAATTATTTATTACATGATCTATATTTTGGCATGGAGGAGGCTGGCCGCGGGCTCGACTTGGGCATGGGCCCGCTTGACTTGGGCTTGGGCCCACCTGGCTTGGGGTTGACCTTGACTTTGACTCGGTCAACCGGGGGTGCAAATTTTGACCCCAACACCTTCATGTGACTCGGGACTGTATTCAAAATCCACCTGTTTGCACGACTCCTTTGAGCCATGGTAGGGAGGAAATCAAAGCACAGTAGGAGCCACACAAGACTCTATGACGATCTCTAGCCTACAGACTAACCTGTACCAGTATCATCAGAAGACTGCTATCTGACGATAGGTATACTACCACATAGGAGTCCTCGGCGAGTCCTGTTCAGTGTACCCAGTCTCCACTGAGCACCCGTATACCATCTTTGATGTCAAACACTAATGGATGTGGGATCATCCATCGCTCATCATATGGGTCAAGAATCGTGTACGCTAGTCTACTCTGGAATATCGATGACCTGGTCTCGATATTCCCACGACTAGGAACTGATTAAAGGATGTACTTGTGGACTACTCTGGGCCTACTAGTACGATCTCATCATAGTTCTGGTAGTCAAGTACATATCCTAAGGGCTTTATCAACATGTAAGAGACAGACATTATAAATACTAGTTTACATATTAAGATAAAGGTAACCTGATAGCATACTATCATGTCGAGTAAGAAAATCCTCTATATATATGTCTAAGCATCCACTATATCATCAATAATGGCCTCTAGGGCATACATATTACTAACATCTAGACCTCACCATGGTGCTAAGGTAGACTTTCAGGTACTTGACATCTCATGATTGACTCAATTGCCTAAGCAAGTGATATGCGAAGCATGCAAATCCCTCTCCTCATCAGTCTAGAAAACATCTCTTTAGAGAGGGTGACTCCTTCACCTGCGGGTACACTACCATGGAAGGAGTCGTCTGTTTCTTGATTTAAAATCAGGAAATACTTATGGAGGAGGCATCACGTGCTAGCACGTGACCAGCGGTCACGTGTTGACAAGTGACATTTAAAAGCAGCGGCAAAAGGCAGATTCGCTCCCTGTTTAAATCAAAAAAAAGGCTCCAGAAAAGGTCACGTGACCAGGGGTCACGTGTTGGCACGTGACGGCTGAGCAGCGGCCAGAGAACAGAGCGCAAAAAGAGAAGAAAGGCCCGTTCCAGGGGTCACATGCTTACACGTGACCAGGGGTCACGTGGCCACACGTGACCGGCTTTCAAAGCCTCTTTATTTAACAGAATTAAATTCCGAAAGCATTCAAATCTTTCCAAAAGTGAAAGATTATTTAGAACCGTTGGATTAAAGATCTAAGGGTGATTAAATATCACCAATTTATGGAAAAATATCAGACTTGGAAAGATTTCCCCTTAAATCTAACCGAAATAACAAAGAGATATCTTTCGATTTAAAATCCAATGGTGAATAAAATTCATCCAATAATCCAAAGGTCCAGATGAATGATAAATATAAATCAAATCTCTCAATAAACAAATCAAATCTTTCAATGAAAGATTCACTAAAACTGATTGATTCTCTTCCTTCTCCTATAAATAGGAGCCAGAAAAGAGAGAAAATATAGACAGAGGGAGACACATACAGAGACATACAAAGAGAGAGAAATAGAGCCTTGAGATTTTGGGAAGAATTTGATCCTCTGCAAAAGAAAACCTTAGGTAAAAAGGGAGAGGCTTAAAAAAGAGAATTTAATTCTCAAAGAGTTTAACTCTTATATAAAAGAAGAACTTAGTTCTTTCTCTAGCAGTGGATCTGCAAAGTGCACATCTCCCCATGAATTGAGAATTTAATTCTCATTGGGTTGAGATCCTGCCATGCAGATCCAAAGCATAGAAGGGGAATGGAAGCTTGAGAATTTAATTCTCACAGAACTATAGGAATTCAATTCCTTTGAGATAAAATCAGGGTTCAACCCTATGTTATGGGAATTTAATTCCTTCAAAATGAACGTAACTAGGGTTTAACCCTAATTGAGAATATAATTCTCTCAAACTCAAAGGAATTTAATTCCCTTAAGAAAAGAAATTAGGGTTTAACCCTATTAAGAATATAATTCTTCAGAAGAAAACGGGAATTTAATTCCTCTAAAGTTTAGGGTTTAACCCTATGAACAGAACTTTAAAAAACATACAGAGTCACGTGCTACCACGTGACCCCTGCAAAGACCAACATAATAGAACTCTGAAGCAGACATCTCACGTGTTACCACGTGACTCCTGCGAAGATATATAAAAGAGAACTTTGAGGCAATGTCTCACGTGCCCCACGTGATCCCTGAAGCACATAAAGGAACAGCGAAATAAACAGGGGCTCTAGGGCGCCATCACGTGTTACCACGTGACCCCTAATGAGTATTCTAATAAACCAGAGCATGGGCCCCCATCACGTGCCCGCACGTGATGGCTTTCAAAGCTAAAAGTGTTAAACACTTATCTGTAGAACAAAACAAAGAGAAGAAGGGCGCTCTCACGTGCTATCACGTGACCCCTCTTGCCTTAGTGTTTAACACTAAATTGGAAACTCTGTATCCGGTGTTTAACACTGATTCTCCTTAGTGTTTAACACCAACTTGTCAATCTTTTCCCAGTGTTCAACATTGTTGTTCTTTAGTGTTTAACACTAACTTTAGCCCAATTGGCTAAGTTTCTAGAGGCAAAGCCTCTCCTTCAATGGACCAACAGAAAGCCAATATTCTAAACATGATTGGACTTAGCCCAAGCTGGCCATAAGTCCTCAATTCAAACCTAACTGGGCTAATAGGCTCATAACATAATTAATTGATCTTGGTCCCAAATTGGGCCGAAGACTATTTAATCTACCTTGGTTCAAGGGTACATCTCTTCACTCCTTTGATACTTGGCGTTGTAATTCCTCAACGTCTTCGAAGAGGTGACGGGTCCCGATGACCACACATTGCTACGGACTGTGGGGTCCTTAAAATCCACGGACTATGATGTCCTTAACCTTGACCGTGATGTCTTAAAACTAACGCCAGACTGTGGGGTCCTTAAACTCATGGACTATGAGGTCCTTAACCTTGACCGTGATGTCTTAAAACTAACGCCGGACTGTGGAGTCCTTAAATCCACGGACTATGAAGTCCTTAACCTTGACCGCAACGTCTTAAAACTAACATTGGACCGCAATGTCCTTAAACTACCTATTGACCGCAATGTCACTAAACTAAACAACAGGGCTCCCTTAATTGCTCTCTTGTCGGATCTAAACGATCCCGTTAAGTTGATCTTAGTCTAAAAACTAGACTAACGTATCCTTAACAAACATTTAAGTCGATCTTAGTCTCAAACGAGGCTAACGTATCCTTAAACCCAAATCTAAGATAATACGGATTTGGACTAGTCCACGCCCTACGGGCGACGACATAACTCAGTCTCCGTATACAATCCACGGGCAACCAAACACAAAACAAACACACACGCCACGAAGTGACCATATGGAGAAGGAGAAAGTTGTTACCGCGATGCGGTAGCGTAATTAACTGCAGGGGCTTGCGCCTGCAGGGAAGAGCGTCCCCATAATCAAAAACCCCTCAAGCGAGGGGGAATCTGACGAAGTCTGCTACATCGGACGCATCCATCTAAACCTTCGATGCATGGTGCCATAAATCAACTTGGCATCTTCAGAGAGGTGGACAGATAGCACCTATTAGCATCTGCCCCGAATTTCAGGCAAGACGTCCGTCGCACCGTCTTTCGGAGGGGAACAGATTCTGGCATGCCCGGTGGGACCTTTTCCTCTTTCCACTCCACACTTCGTGTGTCGTGTTCGCGAACCAAACACGGCTCGGTAATGGTTGCCCTTGGGTTTCAAGATACTAAGGTTTGGCATTTTGCTTATTGTAGAAAGCAAAGAATCAATGGGTTCCACTTGTGCGAAATACTCCAACTGCAACTGCAACCGGCGTTTCGCCTCGCCAGGAGGTATAGCCTATGGGCCCCAAGCTGCTTCGTTGTTCACGATGCCCGTGGAACAGGTCACTCAAGCTACCACCGGGTTGTTTTTCGGGACCATGCTCCCGACAACGAGCTTCACCGCTCCTGTGCTGACACCAGAAGCTCCCAAGAAGTCGGTCTTTGATCGGCTTACACCTACCGCAGCCCCTCTCAACGGGTCACCCAACACCAGCGCCTCGGTTTTCTCCGGACTGGGCCAGAACTCCTGCGGACCCGGAATGGGACCTACAATCCCAGAGAAGGCTGCTCCTAAGAAAATAACCAGTCCTGCTCCTGAAGTCGTCAAGGCGGCTTCTCCTGCCAAAAAGTCGGTCTTTACAAGATTGACTGTTCCAGCTCCTGCTCCTGCTACCCAAAGGACATCGGTCTTTAACAGGCTGACACCAGCAGCGACCCCCCACCTACACAGGGGGCAAAGCGAGGCTATCGCCCTCACCAAGCCGACTCCATCAACACGACACGCTCAACGTCGCTACTGACACCGAGTGAGGAAGGCCGGAGGCAACTCCCCTTCTGGGCTAACTCCTCCAGCCCCGACGACAGAAGTTAATGCCGCTGTTCCAACTAAGAACAGCTTTGAAATGCTGAATAAGGTGCGTAGGAATTCTCCTGCCACGGCGCTAAAGAGGTCTCCCCTTCCGCTGAAAAGGGCTGCGGAAATAAAGCCAGAATAGCCCCAATCTCCTCAACGGCTGTCTTCCAAAATCTATAAAGTCTGGCGGCAGACCCGAGACTCGGTGATCGATCCAAATTTCTCCCGCCAGCACAAGAAGCTGAAAATCCAACAGGAAGTCAGTCATCACACTAAGCCACGAAAAGCTGTCTGGGTGCCCACCTCAACGGCCCCCTCAACTTCCACTGCTCATAAAAAGAGGAGGCCGGAGAAGATCCCCGGGCCTGCGACCGACGAGAGCCAAAGGCGCTAACCCCAGACGCCCCAAGTCTGGGGGCATGATGGTCCATACTGTATACATGGCGTCGGGGAAGGAAGATAGCCGTGCGTCTACAGGGTATAGACCGCTTACACGGTCGGTGACCAAAGCTCAGGAGCAACAGTAGAAGCTCCAGGAAATGATGATCGCAATGGCCGCGCTTACTGGGCTGAAAGAAAGCCCCGAAGCATCCTCGGATCAGCGACAAGAACAGGAAACCGACGCTGAGTTCCTTCGGAGGATATTGGAAAAGAAAGATAAAGAGGCTGCGGAACAAGCGGCCAATATAAAGAAAATAGCCCACTTATTTC
Source organism: Agapanthus africanus (assembly GCA_030015575.1). Taxonomy (NCBI): domain Eukaryota; kingdom Viridiplantae; phylum Streptophyta; class Magnoliopsida; order Asparagales; family Amaryllidaceae; genus Agapanthus; species Agapanthus africanus. The sequence continues at coordinate 166,511,306 of CM057349.1, forward strand.
AAGACATGGTTGGGATGATGATTCAACAAGATCCTCCTGCTGAAGATCCTCCAATCGTTCTTGAAGACGACAGAGGAGAAACGTCGAATCCGCCGCCGGTTCTTTCAACGGCCAAGGAGGAGACAATCTCCAAGGCTGACTTAGACGACTATATAGCCCAGCAGATCCGGGTTCATCAGGCGACTGAGGCAGCTGGTCAAGTCGTAAAAATGGGGCGACCGTATCCAAGCTGGTACGACCAAATCAAATATCCGCCGGGTTATACAATACCGAAATTCCATGTGTATAAGGGGACCGGCAATCCCCACCAACATGTTGCCCAGTTCAAGGCCCTTTGTGGTAACACCGGCGGTGATGATAAACTGTTGCTTCGCCAGTTCGTGGGCAGCTTATCAGAAATGGCGTTTGAATGGTATTCAGAACTCCCGAACGATTCCATCAAGACGTTCGCTGAAATGGAATTGCAATTCACTCAGCGATTCGCAAGCGCCAGCGAACGCACTCCGATAACAGCATTAATTAATGCCAGGGTGAAACCAGGCGAAACGTGGGTCCAGTACGCTATACGCTGGCGAAATTTGTGGTCAAAATGCGAACAACGCATTGATGAATCGCCCGCGGTGGGCATGTTCGTGGGAACCCTAGACCCTCATGCAACTATCTCCCAGTTCATGATGTTCTTTAAGCCAACCACGTTCCAGGCTTTAATCGACAAGTTGGCCCAGATGGACCAGATGGGTCACAGACCGTCTCTCCCGAAGCCGGAGCCTCGGAGTGACATGGGTAAAGGGAAAGCAACCTTCGTCGCGAATGCTCAGCAGCAACCCAGTGCCCCAAAGCTGGCAGATCAACTAGAAGAAAGACGCCGGTATTATAATGAGAAGATGAAGCGCCCCTACTCGTTCCCACGGGATAAGACAAAACGGTTATTCGAGCTGGCCGTACGCAACAGGCTTATCAACTTGCCAAACCAAGGCGACCGCCATAACCCACTGAGGTGAATAACCCCAATTATTGCCCTTACCATCAAACGGTAAACCATCCAATTGAGGATTAATTCGTCTTGAAAGGATGGATTGAGGATCAATACCTCCAGGGAAAGTTTGCGCTGTCCGAAAAGTGGAAGGTGAACCCGCCACAGCCGCATACTCCTAAGAAGACAGACGCACCAGGGGAAACTTGTTCCTTTATTGAAGAAGCTCCATGGGAGGTCATGCTATCAGCTAAAACCAAAAGGATGCTGAGTGATCTTCATGCGTGCCCAGCAGTCGAATGGAAGAACCCGCTTGAACCTCAAATCATCGAAGGGATGCTGAAGCCGCGTCCAACTACAAAGAGCGGTGGTGATGGCCCAAGTACTCACACCCAACCGTCAAAATCTTCGAAGAAAAAGAAGAAGAAATCCAAGAAGCCCGTAGAGCCTGGAAACAAGCGCACGGATTTGCAGAAACAGATTGACGCGCTGGAGGAGTACAATCAAAAGGCGCGGACTCCCGTCACACTGCAAGAGTTCCTCAACCACGTCTTTCAGGAGGAAGATGATGGAGAAAGCTTGTCGGATGAATCCAAGGGATATGTGGCGAGTTGTCATGTGATCTCCCACTCGTTTACGGATGATGGAAAAACTCCTGGCACTGAGAAACTGGGGGCACACCCTGAGCCAGAACTTGTATGGCCGACAGATGAAATGATCGACGCCTTTCTAGACGGGATTCGTTTGAAAAGTAAAGCCGATCGGGAGCGTGAGATGGCCGCATCGGAAGGAGCCAAACGCAAGCGACTAAACGAAAGAGTCGAAGCACTCCTGCCAGATCAAAAGACATCCGATGCGGATAAAAACATATTCAAGACGAGGAAAAGGTTTGCCAAAGCCATGTCAATGGGAATGAAGCTACCACCCTCGGAAGAAAACACGCTCAATGGGGCGGAGAGGCACCCTAATTATTGCTCATATCATCGGAATATTTCACACCCTACGGAAGAGTGCGACGCTTTTAAGATATGGTGGCAAGTATATGTTGCTCACCGGCAACATTTTAAGCGCATGAAACGCAGAACTCGTCGGGAGCAGGAAAGAACTACCGGCGGGCACAAAAGAACTACCGGCAACTGTCGCACGGTTAACGCTGGAGGATCACAGGTTCTCACCTTTGGGAGCGACTCTGATGAGGAAATAGCTCTGGGCCCTCTCTTTAAAGAGTCCGTCTTAGGGAGAGAGGAAGAACCAGAGGCCTGCGAAAACATTCAGCTGCGCAATCGCACGCTCCCGGAAAAGAATCTCGGACCCGCGAATAGAAAAGATAAGGGAAAGGAGAAGGTCACTGAGGATATCACCTTAGATGACCAAGTCACGAAAGAGTTGACTGCCAAAGACCCTCCCAGGAAGGGTAAGGTGGACTATAACATCCTAGCACATCTAAGGAAACTACCTTCACAGCTCAGCATTCTCGACGCCCTCCTATTATCAAAGGAAGCGAGAGATTCATTAATCAAGGCGTTACAAGAGCCCGAACAATTCCAAGCCTTCCTCGCCGAAGAAAGGATGAAAGATGAACTGGAAGAAGTGCACACGGCCGACATCACTTTCGGTGACGAAGACCTTCTCCTCGGGACGTGCGACCACAACCGTCCCCTATACATCTCCGGATATTGCCACGATATCAAGATAGGCAAAATCCTGGCTGATAATGGATCCTCCGTCAATCTCCTTAATATTCGGGTGTTGAAGGAAATCTGCATGAGCGTGCAGCACCTCGCTCGTGACAAAATTACCATCTCCGGTTTCGACTCCCAGTCATCACGGACTCTCGGATCTGTGATATTAACATTACGCTTCGGACTACTCGTCACGGACATCAAGCTTCACGTCATTGACGCCAAGACCTGCTACAACGCCTTGCTCGGTCGTCCTTGGTTACACGAGTACAACATCATCCCTTCTACACAGCATCAGTGTATGAGGTACTTTAAGGATGGTTTTGAGTATACCGTAACAGGTGAGCTGAACCCATTCTCCGTGAACGAAGTCCGCAAGTACGAAGATGCAAAGTACTTTTTGCCAAACTTCGAGGACACAGAAAGGTGTCGCAAGCCGGAGAACAAAGCCGCCGCCACTATCCCTGTTTTCGGAAGCGATACCGAAGAAGAAGAAGAGATAGTTTATGCCGGTCCGTCTCGACGCAACAACCCGGGACCGTCCGCCCCCATGTTGATCTTCGGAAATGACTCGGAAGATGAGGTTAATGCCGTGTTCTCCACTCGGCCGTCAATACAAGCATCGCCTGGCGATGATCAGAGTTTACAAATCACCATGGTGCCGCGAGGATACTACAAAGACCTTGACGCACTTGAAGCTTACAATGTGCAGGACCTGCAGGCGTTTTACGTCCCTCCCAGGCGAAAGGGTGAAAAGGCGATCCTATTCTACCGATCCATGGAAGCAAGAGTGGAGAAAGAAATCTGGCATGGCGTGGATTCTACACTCGACAGGCTCCAACCCATCCGTTTGCCCAGATACTACACAGACGGGTTGAAAAGACTATTGAAGCGTCAAGGGGTACCCTTAAAACAGACTATCCGACAAGCTCGATTCTACAACAGGATTTGGGATGTCCCTGGGACCCAGCGCAAATTGCCTAACGGGAGAATGGAAACGCTCGGGCTTGGATATGTGAGATCCGGGAAACAGGAGCGAGCCCACGGTAGCTACGCCATATATAACTTCGATGAGGAAGAGGACGCCCTGTCGGGAGATGCTAACCCCTCGTCAAAACTGGATCCCGCGAGCGAAGTGCCGAGTCCGTCGTTTGAAGAACGAATGGACAAGCTTATCAGGAAAGCGGGTCAAAAAGCTCGAGACGACCATAGTCGCGAAATGGCCATCTACGAGAAAGCCAGGACGCAACGTCTGTTTCAACAGGCTGCAAAAGACGAAGATGCTCCTCCCTGTCGACCCATTGCGCAAAAGGCCCGACGCAGAGGTAGAAATAAGTCAAAAGGTGGAAAAAGGAGCCGACAGTAACGACGCAGGATTAAAGAGTCATGTGATCGGGTATTGCGTAGTCCGGACTTGTCCCTCATGAAGAAGATGAGTCGAGCGTATTCCTTCCCTCAAGAAAAGACGAAGAAAATACTCGATCTCGCTGTGAAGCATCGAATGATCACACTTCCGGAGTCTAAACACCCTGAACAAGCTAACGAGGTCACTCATCCGGGCTATTGCTCTTATCACCGAGCCATAGGACACCTTATCGAAGACCGCTTCACCTTTAAAGACTGGGTGGAAGACCAGTACCAGCAAGGCAGGTTTGCTTTATCTAGCAGTTGGAGGGTGACGCCGTCACAAAAGCACGAACCCAAAGCCACAAGATGTAACGACCATATTTTCTAATACCTAATAAAATATATTTTATTTATATTTCTACTATCAAATAATTATTTACGTGTTTCTTTCATATAATACTAATTTTTAAAGTAGTGTTAATAATTTTTAAAGCAGTAAATATGATTAAAAAAATTTTCTAAAATCTATTTATTATTTTTATAGGCTTAAAATGTTTTAGAAAGATTTTATAACACCTTAAAATAATCTACATATTTTTATTATCAATAAAAGTAATTAATTCGTAATTAAAAATATTTTAAAGATTAACTAGATATTATATAATTATTATAACTAGTTAACAATTTAGAAATAAATATACTAATCGTTTTTAGCCCAAAACTATTTTTATATTAAAGATAATAATAAAATATATTTTCTGGAATTTTCCATAATTTTTCCGTAATTTTTACTATTTTTAACAAATTTTTCAAAGCCAAATCAATATTCTGTTATTTATTTATTTTTATTAATTTTTATTTAAAAATTTTAAAACCTTTTTAACCTGGGTCGTTGGATCCAAGATCCAACGGCCCAGATCTCTGCGGCGGCGCCCACATGGCAATCCGCACCCGCGGCCACGAGCCAATCGTGTCGCGCCACGTGGCGACGAGGCGGCGCGCTGCGGGCCGTTGGATGCAGATCCAACGGTCATAAATCAAGGGCGGCGGCGGCTAATGATTACATGAATGATTCGTAATCATTCGGGCGCAGATTTTGAGGATTTTTAACAGATTTTTTGGATTTTCTTGAACGCTATAAATAGGCACTTCAAACCTAAATTTCTCACACCACCGAACTCCAAAAATTCTGAAAAAAATACCGGTGCCTTCGTATCGACGACGCCGACGCTACGGCTCCATCCAATTGCCAAGGAAAAATCGGGACGCGGAGCTTTTGCGAAGTTTTGAACCAGCCTACGTCTTCCACCGTCTACGTCCAAACTCTAAACAAAGGTAGGATCCGCCTCTCTCCCCTCTTTCCTGTCACATTCTTCTTTATCAATAACCTAGTTCCAACTTATAATCTCCAACCCCTATTTAAAAAGTTGTTATAATATTTATGCATACCTATTTCTTTTGCCCTCAATAATGATAATGTTAACCCCCATTTAAAACGGTGTTTAATTTTCCTCTGTACATAGAAGTATATTGCACACCCATAATACCTGGAATCTGATATAACCCATGAATTGTCATTTCACCTCTGACATACTCATACTATAAAATGATCTCGAAATAGTTTACTTCCACAAGATACCCTCGTTTAATTAAAATATTATATTTGTTTAAATAACCATTAGAAATAAAGATATGTGAAATAAATATTTTAGATATAACATACGTATATTTTATTTACAAATATTTTTAAAAACCTCTCAACTTTTTAAGAAAGAAAATATTAAATTTAAATAACGATATCTTTTCAAAAGGGAATATTTAGTATCTTATTAAGAGGTAATTTTAAAATAACACCAATATAGATAAAGAGGTAATTTTAAAATAACACCAATCTAGAATAAAGGAAAGGTTGTAGGCATTGATCGTTTATCTAAACCAGACTTTGTGCTGTCTAGACAAGTGTATCTAAGGCTAGTGGTTATTAATTAGGCCCACTACTTATGTAGTGGAGTACCTTCCCACTTACCTGGCACTTACCTAGCCACAATTGGCGGTGAAGAGGCGATTTGAGGACCTCATAACTTATCCTTTTGGAATATTAGGAGCAGTCTAGATTTTCAAATAAAAACCTTTTACAAAAGATTTTCAAATAAACACCACAACCTTTTATCAAAAGGATATTTTCTGTAAAACCTTATTCTTTTCCAAAATAATAAATATCCCAAATATCATGGTTTTTCTTAGAAGTAAGAAAAGATATTTAAACCTTATTATTTTAACTAAGCTTTCTCTAAAGGACACGAAATACTTTACAAATTCTAGAAGATAAAACGAGTGGTTGTGGAAGGCCATATTAAATGAGATCAAATACCCTTTCTAAAATTCCAGTTTATGACAACATGACATATACAAAACATGATACGGTTAGGGTTAGAATGCGCGGACCTAGGTATGGAATACTTTATGAAGATCCCGATATTTCGGGTGAACAGTCCAAAGTGTGGACGACTATACAAATGTGAAGATCCCGATATTTAGGGTGAACAGTCCAAAGTGTGGACACTTTGGACGACTATACAAATATGAAGATCCCGATATTTCGGGTGAACAGTCCAAATGTGGGCGACTATACAATGTGGAAATTCCATGCCTAGAAGTATACGCACTAACTCTAATCCGTCCAAACCTTTATACCGAACCACGGGGATGGGTAGTTTGATTAGGCAAGGATAATTCGGAACTCAGATTCCCCTACTACTCGATCATGATCCCGGGAAGTGAAACGGTACATTTCACTTCCCCAGTTGTTGTTCCGTGGCCACAACGGAATACTCTCGTGTATCCGGACCCTTGTTTAACAAACTAATACAAACTATTACCTTCATCTACACATAACTTACAACATATGAAACCTACTCATATTCACATATCCAATCTGTACATAACCTCATACCTTTATACACATGTACATCATATTCATTATACACACCTGTTTGTTTCTATACCCTTACTATCTTATGAGGTAATCCTACCCGAGTATAACTCGCTGACGGACCTTCCTTTTCTTTCTCTATCCTTGGAATGTCCGTCAGATAAGAATGAGTATTACAGCGAAGATCAAGGTGTGAAGTCACCTTATGAAGATTATACAGACAGGACAATGGAAGATTAGATAGTTTTAATTGTTGTTGCCCACATGTTTAGGGCTTTTGTTTCTCCTTTGATGTAAATAAACTACTTAGTTTATTTTACTTTTTCCTTTGGGATGTAATAAAGTATGGTTAATGGAAATAAAATGCCTTTCGCTTTTATTATTTTTGTTTTGGTACACATCCTGCATATTAATTATTTATACGCTTAACGTAACTGTATTGAATAGACCACCTTCAATACAGTTAGGTTGCGGACCTTGCCACATCTTCCTTCTCCTTCTTTTCGGAAGCGGGGCCTGACACAAGAGCAGAACCAGATCCATGACGGTCTTGGAAGCGAGCTCGTACCTGTCATATGATAACGATATCAAGAGAAGGGCCCGAGGATAGGGACGACCTCCCTTGGTGCTTCGAAAACAATGACAATGAGGTGATCTCAGAATTTCCACCAGCTCCGAAAGAACTAGAAGATGGCATACATACTATTGCAGATAAACTCAAGATGATTGAGTTGGGGTCGGCAGATGACCCGCGACCGACATTCGTCAGCGAGCTGCTATCTGAAGAAAGGGTGGCTGCGTTAAATGACGTGCTTCTACAGTATAGAGATTGCTTTGCATGGAATTATTCCGAAATGCCGGGATTAGATCCAGAGATTGCTGTGCATAAATTAGCAATATCCCCGGATATCAAGCCAGTCAAACAAGCGCCGAGAAGAATGCGGCTCGAGCTTGAGATGAGCATTAACGCCGAAATCAAGAAGCTGATCGATTCTGGGTTTATCCAGGAGGTACAGTATCCTGACTGGGTCGCCAACATCGTCCCGGTAATGAAGAAAAATGGGACAGTACGCATATGTGTGGACTTCCGAGATCTCAATATAGCCTGCCCGAAGGACGATTTCCCAGTGCCGGTCACTGAGCTGATGATAGATAATACGTCCACTCATGAAGTTTTCTCTTTCATGGACGGTTCATCAGGGTACAATCAGATAAAGATGCATCCCGAAGACCAGAAGCACACCGCTTTCCGGACTCCTTTGGGTATATTCTGCTACAAAGTTATGCCTTTTGGTTTAAAGAATGCCGGTGCCACCTATCAGAGGGCCATGACAAAGATCTTCGGTGATCTTATACATGAAATCGTCGAATGCTATATCGACGACCTTGTAGTGAAGAGCATGTCATACGAAAAGCACTTAGAGCATCTGAAGACCGTATTTCAACGCCTTCGGCAATACAATTTGAAGATGAATCCCCTCAAATGCGCATTCGGAGTTTCCTCGGGTAAATTCCTGTGATTCATCATCCGACACTGAGGTATCGAAATAGATCCATCTAAGATCAAGGCGATCATGGAAATGCCTCTGCCGAGAACTCTCAAACAGTTGCGGTCTCTCTAAGGGAAGCTCACGTACATCCGGCGGTTTATCGCCAACCTGTCAGGCAAGTGCCATCCTTACAGCCACCTGATGAAGAAGGGAACTCCATTCGTCTGGGATCAAAAATGCCAGAGCGCGCTGGATGAGATCAAGCAGTACCTGCAGAACCCGCCGGTGTTGGCTGCTCCAGTCAAAGGAAAGCCCATTATTCTTTATACAACAGCCCTTGAGGATTCCTTAGGCGCATTATGGGCACAAGAAAACGACCAAGGGAAGGAGAGAGCGCTCTACTATTTGAGTCGAGTTCTTCTGGGGGCAGAAAGCAATTACTCCCCTATCGAGAAACAATGCCTGGCGTTAATCTTTGCGATAACAAAACTCAGGCACTATGCGTGGGCGCATGAAGTTCGTCTTATTTCGAAGGTGGACCCCCTCAAATATCTAATGTCAAAGGCCATATTGACAGGGAGACTCGCTAAATGGGCCCTGCTCTTGATGGAGTTCTTGATAACCTATTAGCCTCTCAAGGCAGTGAAAGGCCAAGCCATCGCCGATTTCCTTGCCGAGCATCCAGTACCTGCCGGTTCTCCTCTGAATTGCGATCTGCCAGACGAACATGCGTTTGACATGGTCAATGGTGGTGATACCCGATGGGAGCTTTATTTCGATGGAGCATCTTCCATGAAGAAGCGCAAACAAAGTACCCCGATAATCAAATCGGGGGTAAGACTCATCTTTGTAACTCCACAAGGAGGGATAATGCGCTTTGCTTTCTCCTTAACAGAACCGAGGACGAACAATGAAGCCGAGTATGAAGTTTTGATAGCAGGCCTCGAGATTGCTATCGACATGGGGATTGAGAACCTCCTCATCTACGGAGACTCTCAGCTGGTCGTTAGTCAAGTAAATGGTGACTACCAAACGTGCAAACCCGAGCTGGTGAGGTATGGCGAGAAAGTACAACAACTGCTCACTCATATTCCTTCCTATACTTTGGAAAGTATACCGCGCACGGAAAACAGCAAAGCAGACGCGTTGGCCAAGCTCGCCAAGGAACTGGCTGATGAGAACCTCGACGACGTAAGAATCGTGGTACAAAGCCGTCGGGTGCTCGCCCCAGCAGAAATATCTCCAGAATCATCCGAAGAAAAGGAAGCGACTGAGCAGATGACCTTGCAAATAAAGACCAGGAAAAGGCCGAGGATTGGAGAGAAGTCTTTATAAATTACTTCAAATACCGTCGAACGCCCGAAGATGCGTCTTCAAAACATCAGCTTATAAAACGAGCTCTATCTTTTGCCTTCGTCAACGACACTCTGTACAAGAGGTCATTTGACTCTCTGTGGCTGAGATGCCTAGGACCTGAAGAGGCAAAAAGGGTCATTCAGGAAGTTCACGACGGACTCTGCGGTTCTCACCAAGCAGGCCCAAAGATGAAGTTAAAAATCAAGCGGTTGGGCCACTACTGGCCCACGATGATTCAGGACTGCCTCGAATATGCGAAGCAATGCCACTCATGCCAAATCCATGGGGACTTTATCCACCAGCATCCAAATCCACTCCATCCAACGGTGGCTAACTGGCCATTCGAAATGTGGGGGACTGACATAGTCGGCCCCATCGAACCCGCATCGTCCAGGGGACATCGTTTTATCTTGGCGACGACTGATTACTTCTCCAAATGGGCAGAAGCAGTACCGCTGAGGGAAGTGAAGACGGAGAATATCCTCCATTTCTTCAAGACGCACGTCATTTATCGGTTTGGAACTCCGCGACGGATCATTTCTGATAACGGGCCAGCTTACAGAAGCCACAAGATCAGTCGCTTCGCGCAACAACACAATATAGACTGGAGATATTCCTCGGTTTATAATCCGCGAGCTAACGGTCTAGCTGAGGCCTTCAATAAGACCTTGACAAAGATCATGAAAAAGACGGTGTCCCGAAATAAGAAGGACTGGCACGAGAGACTACAAGAGGCTCTTTGGGCGTATCGAACTACGTTCAAGACGGCCATGAACACAACGCCATACGCATTGGTATTCGGTACGGAAGCAGTACTCCCCCTCGAGATAGAGCTACCTTCTCTACGAGTGGCAGTCCACTGCGAGTTGACGGACGAAGAAAATGCCCACCTTCGGCTTGAGAAGCTTAACGCCCTTGAGGAAACCCGGCTCATAGCGCAACAAAATCTGAAGGCTTACAAAGCGAAGATGACGCGCTCATACGAAAGATTGACCCGACCGAGGGCATTCCGCCAAGGCGAACTCGTGCTAGTGGTCAAAAGGCCTATGATCCCCAATCGCGCCAAGCGGGGAAAATTCGAGCCGAACTACGAAGGCCCGTACATCATAGACAAGGTCTACCAGGGTGGAGCCTATCTACTCATGGATATGCACGGTGAAAGGCCTTTTAGGCCAATAAACAGCCGCTTCCTAAAGAAATACTACGCTTAATAAGCCACAGCCTAGGTCAATGATAGATGACGACGACTATGTCCGCTCGCTATCTTCCAAAACTCAAGCTCTATAAGTAGTAGCTGGCCCTCTCAACATTGGACCGAAACGTCGTTAAACTAACGACGGACCGAAACGTCCTTAAACTAACGACGGACCGAAACGTCCTTAAACTAACGACGGACCGAAACGTCCTTAAACTACTACCGCAGCATCCTTAGGCTGACGAGACGAAAAAAAAATAGATAGATAAATAAAAATAATAATAATAATAATAATAAATAAAAACGGTATGTCCATAAGCAAAATGGGCACGGATGAAAACCCGAAAGGGCTCCGTGAGTAAAAACGGCAGGGCTTACGGCGAGTGTTTGTGAAAACCCGAAAGGGCGCAACCTCGTTAAAGGACACTTGCAGGGTCCTCACGACCTTGTAAAGAGAAACCACCCGCGTGAGATCCTTACGACTCACAAGGGATCAACACACTTAGGGATCCCCACGATTCCTAAGGAGCAAATACACTTGCGAGATCCTCACGACTCGTAAGGAGAACTCTCTTATGGGACCCTCACGGCTCATAAGATTTGAAAGTCTTAAGTTACAGAGACCTAAACCTGTGCTTAAGCAACCCCCACAACCTTCGATACTGCCCTACAAGTGGCTAAATACTGACCCTTGTATACAATCCACGGGCGCGAATAAACATTTCCCCAGCAAGGTCCCACCCATGACTAGGGATATATCCATATGGTGGACAGCTCTTGCAAGTCCTCTCGACTTAAGAGGAGAAAACCCTCTTGTAGGATCCTTACGACTTACAGAGGAACATACACTTAGGAATCCTCACGATTCCTAAGGAGAAAATACGCCTGCAAGATCCTCACGACTTGTAGGGAGAAACACCTTTGTGTGACCCTTACGGCTCATGAAGTCAAAAGCCTTAGTCGACAGGACCCTAACCCTGTTCGCTAAGTCACCTTTGTTCGACATCGACAGAGGCAAATGATGATTCACTCCTGGCAATATCCCAGTTGTAGCGGTGCTGATGCCGAAATCGGTGTCTAATTCCAGGTTTATGGCAAAAAGCCAGTAGGCCACACGTGCATATGAAATAGCCGAAATGATGGGGCAACTTGCAATAAAAAACAGCAAGTAAAAATGTATCCACGCAAAATAGCCGAAATGATGGGGCAACTCGCAATAAAAAGCAGCGAGTCAAAATGAAAAAAATAGCCGAAATGATTGGGCACCGCGAAAAATAGCCGAAATGATAGGGCAATCGCGACCTTCGCGATATAAAAGCTGAAATGATAGAGCATCGCGGAAAAAGAAATAAAATAAGAAAATTTAATTTATGCCCTACAGGTGATGTTACATCAATCCTTGTATACAATCCAAGGGCGTAAACAAAGAAGTGATCATACCCCCTCCCAGGTTTCATCAAAGAAAGAAGCCAAATCTTGACGGGCCGCAAGTGACCTAGAGATCATCTCAACACTCGTCTCGTAACGACGGACATAACTTCAAGCGAAACGGAACAGCGGCAACTCCCAGTTCCATGGCTCGGCGATATACTGATCACCGAAGAGTCAAATCCCAATTCCGTGGAATACGGATACAATCAACAAAATTCCTGGTCACATGGAACGCGGATAATGTCACTCTTTGACCCCGTGGAAAACGTCCAGAGCGGATCCTGGTCCTCGCAGAGCGCGGCAGTGAGCCCGTGTGAAGCATCCAGAGCGGAGCCTAGTCCTCGCCGAACACGGCAGTGAACCCGTGTGAAGCATCTAGTGCAAAATTCCTGGTCACGTGGAACGCGGATAATGTCACTCTTTGACCCCGTGGAAAACGTCCAGAGCGGATCCTAGTCCTCGCAGAGCACGGCAGTGAACCCGTGTGAAGGATCCAGAGCGAAGCCTAGTCCTCGCCGAACACGGCATTGAACCCGTGTGAAGCATCTAGTGCAAAATTCCTGGTCACCTGGAACGCGGATAATGTCACTCTTTGACCCCGTGGAAAACGTCCAGAGCGGATCCTGGTCCTCGCAGAGCATGGCAGTGAACCCATGTGAAGCATCCAGAGCAGAGCCTAGTCCTCGCCGAACACGGCAGTGAACCCGTGTGAAGTATCTAGTGCAAAATTCCTGGTCACGTGGAACGCGAATAATGTCACTCTTTGACCCCGTGGAAAACGTCCAGAGCGGATCCTGGTCCTCGCAGAGCACGGCAGTGAACCCGTGTGAAACATCCAGAGCGGAGCCTAGTCCTTGCCGAACACGGCAGTAAACCCGTGTGAAGCATCTAGTGCAAAATTCCTGGTCACGTGGAACGCGGATAATGTCACTCTTTGACCCCGTGGAAAACGTCCAGACCGGAGCCTAGTCCTCGCCGAAAACGGCAGTGAACCCGTGTGAAGCATCTAGTGCAAAATTCCTGGTCACGTGGAACGCGGATAATGTCACTCTTTGACCCCGTGGAAAACGTCCAGAGCGAAGCTTAGTCCTCGCCGAACACGGCAGTGAACCCGTGTGAAGCATCTAGTGCAAAATTCCTGGTCACGTGGAACGCGGATAATGTCACTCTTTGACCCCGTGGAAAACGTCCAGAGCGGATCCTGGTCCTCGCAGAGCACGGCAGTGAACCCGTGTGAAGCATCCAGAGCGGAGCCTAGTCCTCGCCGAACACGGCAGTGAACCCGTGTGAAGCATCTAGTGCAAAATTCCTGGTCACGTGGAACGCGGATAATGTCACTATTTGACCCCGCGGAAAACGCCCAGAGCGGAGCCTGGTCCTCGCCAAGCACGGCAGTGAACCCGTGTGAAGCATCCAGAGCAAACACCGGACTGTAGAGTCCTTAAAATCCACGGACTATGATGTCCTTAACCTCGACCGTAATGTCTTAAAACTAACGATCAACCACCCTGATTCTGTACTGATTCCACCTTGGTTTAAGGGTACATCTCTTCACTCCTTTGATACCGGGCGTTGCAATTCCTCAACGTCTTCAAAGAGGTGACGGGTCCCCGCAACCAAACATCGGACTGTGGAGTCCTTAAATCCACGGACTATGAAGTCCTTAACCTTGATCTTGATGTCTTAAAACTAACATTGGACTATGGAGTCCTTAAATCCACGGACTATGAGGTCCTTAACCTTGACCGTGATGTCTTAAAACTAACATCGGACTGTGGAGTCCTTAAACCCACGGACTATGAGGTCCTTAACCTTGCCCGTGATGTCTTAAAACTAACATTGGACTGTGGAGTCCTTAAACCCACGGACTATGAGGTCCTTAATCTTGACCGTGATGTCTTAAAACTAACATCAGACTGTGGAGTCCCTAAATCCACGGACTATGAGGTCCTTAACCTTGACCGCAATGTCTTAAAACTAACATCGGACTGTGGAGTCCCTAAATCCACGGACTATGAGGTCCTTAACCTTGACCGCGATGTCTTTAAACTACGATACCCTGGAGAACATCCCAAAGTGACCCTTGACCCCGTGAAATACGGATAAGGGCGACCTCACTCAGCACTTGTGGGTCCTCACGACCTGCAAGGAAGAAAACTCTCTTGTGAGATCCTTACGACTCCCAAGGGAAAACCCGCTTAAGAATTCTCACGATTCTTAAGAAGAACTTACACCTACGGGATCCTCTCGACCTGTAGGGAGAAAAACTCTTTATGAGACCCTCACGGCTCACAAAGATCAAAAGTTTCAGGAGGCAGATCTTAACCCTGAATCCTAAGCCATCACTGCCCTGCAAGTAAGCCAAGATAAATTGTCCGCAGAACACATTCAATAGAAAGGGGACACGCCATTGAGAAGAAAAAATATGTCTTTTATTCATAACTAAAATGGATACAAGGTATAATTCATGAAAGAGCAAAAAAAAAAAAATACTCTCGTTCAGGAGTATGCACAAAAAGGAAAGAAAAGATACTAGTTCTTCAAGCCGGCGGGCGATTTAGCAGTTTTGCTAGCTCATCCTGCTGTTGTTGGGCCATAGCTTCATGATTCAGGATCGCCAGGAGACGAGCCTCCGCCTGAGCCTGCTAGGCCTGATACGAAGCAAGCCGGCTTTCAAGCTCTTTCTCGGTGGCCTTGTGAGCCTCGACCCTCTAGCGAGTGAACGTGGCAGCTTTATCAAGAGTCACCACCTCTTTGATAGACTCTTGAAGCACCCGCCAGAGCTCATACGCTTTGTTGGCTTTGGCTGTAAGGCTGGTCTGAAGCTCGCTCTATGCTTTGGAGGCCAGCTCCCTCTCCGAGAATTTACGGCCGAGCCTCTTCTCGCACGACGTCATGTTTGCCACGCACCGTGCTATCAACTCCCGTAACTCCGCCTTTGCAGCCACGGTCTCCGAGGAAAGGTTGGAGCATTCAAGGGCGTGCAAGCAAGCCTCCACCTGCCGACAGAACTCCACCCAGACTCGCACTACTTCTTCGCTGTGGTAAGTGGCAAGAAAAGGAAGAGAACCGTTAGCTTCGGCGGCAAACGCTTCAGCTGTGGTCGCGCTGCCGGCACGGAGCTCCTCAATTCAAGATGATAAGGAAACAAGGCTTAATTGAGCCAAGCGTTCTGAAGCCCGCAGAGCATAGGGGCCGGGCGGCATAACGTTGCGCGATTCCAACGCTAGGGAGGCTGGCAGGGCTGTTCAGATTTGAAAGACGTCAATAAAACTCTTAAGCAAAAAGAACAAATAGGAATGTAATGAAGTGTCACTTACCTACGGTCATGCAAGTAGGAGCCGAAGATTTCCCTGGCCCTTCAACGACCTCGACCTCGTCGTCAGCTTCCAAAATTGTAAAAGACATCAACATCATTTCGCAAAATGGCAACAATGCTATAATATGTAGCGAATAACGCTAACCTTGCCCAGAGGAAAGGACAATGCGCTGAGGGGAGATCGCCTGCGGAGCTGCCATCTCCAATAAACGCTGAAACGATTGCCGAGATGACAGATCAGCGATAGAGGCCGCCAGCCCGCTCAATTCTGAGAAAACAAAAGAGTTCAGACAACAGAAAGATTTCTAATTTAAAATGTAGAAGGTTACCTTCAACACTCCTCCCATTCTGAATCGGGGGAATGGCGGCTTCAACGGCCTCCGCCACGATCTCTGGCTCCAGCAAAGGGAGGGTAGTCCCAACCACCTCTCCTCCGGCCTCTGGGCCGCCCGCAGGAAGAGTCATTGGGGCGGCAACCCCCAAAGGAGCCTCTACCAAAGGAGCAAGCGCTCCGTGATCAGGAACCGCCACTGGAGGCTCTATGGTAAGAAGAGCAGCCTCAGTAACCCCCTCCACATCGAGCAATGCTTCATCAGGAATGTCAACAGGCTTTAGCTTCAATAAACCTGTAGGGACCTCCCCCATCGTCGAAGATTCTGCACAATTCACACAAGAATAAGGATACATATATACAGGCGTAAACAATCTGAAATGCTACAAAGAAGTATAAAGGCATACCAATGCGTAACGAAGCCTTCAATATGGCTTCTTCAAGCCGCTGCTCCTTCTTAAGGAGGCGTGCTCGCCGGGGTTCGAGGGTGGACTCGTGGCCGCCGGTCCATAAAGAAAGTGCGTCCGCTACGTCCTCTGAAGCGGCTTGCTTCAGGGCCCTTTCCCCCCATTCCTCCAAATGGCTGATAAACCGCCGCCGAGTCCACGAGGGGTCTTCGTAAAAGATTACAGCAGGATAAGGCTTCTTCGGAACCCTGGCATTTTGAGACGCGTCTTTGGAACGCCGTATGGCCTCGGCCAACTGTGCGGCTTCCTCGACGGCCGAACTCGGGAAAAGTAGTCCGGCGTCTGATGATTGAAATTTTTTCTGATGTGTAAAATAAACTTGTAAAGATATCACAATCAAAAAATTATATTGACCGCAATCAAACCACGGTGTCGGATGTAGTTAATGAATGAGTGCGGATCGTCCACAGGGATTGTGCAATTCAATTGTATTTTGATACGTTTGAAATGAAATGTTAAACAACAATAAACGAAAACATGATTCAAGATGTGATTTGTATTCGAGTGTCACTATCCTTTACTCAAGAATCAAGAAACTATAAACAATCAAGAATCGGTTGTTTTGATAATATTTCCAATCAACAATCAAGAATATAAGAGAGGCTCGTAGGAATCGATCGGATCTTTAGACGTGATGCAATCTATAGGGTTTCGAGTTCTTGTCCTTCGAAGAATTGATACTAGATCAATGGTGATCAACGAGAGTTAGGGTTTTCTTGATGAAATTAGGGTTTCATCTCTTAACCCTTATTCTTTCGAGGATACCATTTATATTCTAGCCTCTAGCAATTCCAAGAAACGATCGGAACTCCCCAATCTCGAGCGATGTCGATCAAGAAAGCATCGCAACGAATTGGGTCGTCGATTCTTGAACTTGCTAGGGTTTACAACTTCGTGGGATTCAAGAATCGATTACAAATTTGTTACATCATCATACTAAAGATCGTTTCGACTCCCCGACGAGCGGAGTTTTATTCACACATCACCACAAAGACAATATTCAAGAATAGTAATGATAACATGATGCGGAATTTAAAGAAAACAAGATAAAAGAATATCACCTTTTATTTAATCAACAATTTCAATACATTCTTTCAAGAATCTACAAGAAGAAGAAATCGATCGTTGACTCGGCTTCGCTCGTCTCCGTGGATCGTGGATCTACTTTGATCTCTTGCCCGATTGAAGATCGGCTCGGCTCATAAAAGGGTTGAAGGCATCTTGCTTGGCTTGCACTCAAGATCTTGAATTGTTGTTGGATTTAGGGTTAGGGTTTCCTACAAGCTCTCTCACTAAACTTGAGGAAGAGGGGATGAAGAAAGAGATTGATTTTCTAAACTTTCCCAAGGTTGAATTCTAAGGTTGAATAATCATCAAATGATGAGCCTAGGGTCATATTTATAGACTCCCAAACCCTAGGTTAGATTTGAATTAGAACTTTCCCTCCCAAAGTTTGTTGAAGGGTTTCTAGAAGGAGTTTGTTAGGAGTTAGCTTAGGGTTTAAGCTAGGGTTTAGGGAAAGTTCTAGAATGATTAGGCTAGTTTAGGTGTTTGCTGATCTGGAGGAAGTATCTGGCATATTCTGGAAGTTTGTGTGCATTTCTGAGCTGTAGCCACTGAAACAGGAATTTTGGTGCCAAAATTCCTTGATGACGTCACCAGTATGCCGCGCTTCCGCCGCATTTACCCTATATATGCCGCGCTTCCGCGGTCTGTTGGTGGCCTTGGGATCTGTGTCTTCTGCAGTGGTCTTGTACTGCTGTTTTTAGCTTCCTTTGATGTTTAGATTTGTACTTCCTCTTCTGTGTTGATACCAGATTTGAGTTAAGTGAATTTACGAGCAATTGTAATGGTCGAGCAATGTAATGATCGAGCAAGCTTCTCTTTTCCTGTATAGACTTCGAAACAGGGGTTGCAAGATATGGAAAATATGCTATGTAATGTAATGCAGTCAATTTCCCTAGAAATGCCGGTTTTAAGGTCGAATACATGTAATCTGATATTTTGCGACCGATTTGCTAATATGTGAATTATGAATACCGTACACTTCTATATGGATGCAAATGATAAGGAAATTGCCGGTTAAAATATGCAATATTTTCGACTGATCAAATACCCCCAAACTTAATTTCGATCGTCTCGAGAGAATGTTTTATTAAAAAGAGAGAAGGAGAAAATAAAGAAAGAGAAAAACTAACTAGCACACTTTCGTAGGCAACACGATTGCACTGAGCATGTGCAACAAGCCTTTAAACCTCTAGGTGTCCCTAGTAGGAGGAGTGTTGTCTCCTAAGGGTTTTCAGCGGATTGCACCCACAAAATCCAATAATAAAAGCAAGATCATGAATATTACATTTAAAGAAGAGAATTGTAAAAGAAAAGCTTTGAAAATTAGGGTTTCCAACTAAGCTAGCTTTTCGGTTGTCATGAGCCCTATCTTAATGGTCATGAAAAGATGTTAGAAATCACGTCCTCCCTCAATAAAACATCGTCTTATTCTTCATTCCTATCTTTATTCCAAACATCGATCATATAACCCTGCGTGTGTGTAAAGACATCCCTACACCCGGAGAATTCAATTCAAGCTATCATACCCTTGCCCATCGGCCTCAGTACTTCTTGGCAAACAAGATTGCTTACACACTTTCATGCGACCGTCAATACTTCTTGAGGTACTAACCGACCGATTACTAATGTGCTTGCATGCTTGGTGTATTTTCCTCGTCTTGCACCACCTCAGGCATAGCAGTGACTCCCAGACCAGTTGACCTTGGGGCACTAGGTGAAGAAGCACCCTTTTGCTATATATTTTTATTGCCCTCGGTGATAACAAAACCAGTATCCATTTTTCTCACCACATATTTTTTTTTTCTTCATACTTTTGGCTTTAAGACAAGAGCATTTCAAGGTATCCTCTACTATCCCAGGCTTCAAGACGTGTGTAAGTGCGAATAGCAGGGTAGCCACGTTCAAAATGTTTGGCTTCCAGAATAGAAACTATTTTTCAGACTTATTTTTATCCTCAGATTAGTGACGTCCTTCATCTTACTAACCCTTGGGACAACGGCTCATAACTACTTATTACTAGTTCGTATAAGAAAACTTCTAATTTTCTTAGTTTTCTAAAAATTTTCTAATCTCATGGATGCAATTTTTCACTATCTAAACTTTCATTATCTTATTTATATACAAAAAAGGTGTAAATATTAAAATTATTTTTATATTTGAAAATTTTTAAATTTTTATGGGTTTTGAAAATTTTTCAATTTTTATAGATTTTTAAAAGAAATGTTTTGTGCTTATGCAGATGATATGCACATGATGCGAAAATAAGCACAAACCTCCCCCAAACTTGTTTTCAACAGTGTCCTCACTGTTGCCGACAGCTATATCTACAAAACCTGTAAATCTGGGGGGAATTATTAGTGGGGGCAAAATATATAAGTGAAGAACTTCCCCCAAACTTATCTTTCACTCACCTTCATTCAAAAGATGATGCAATGATATACAGGATATGAAGGTGAGACGGAGGAATTTTAATCCAAATAAACTGGCTCTTGTAAGAACAAGAGCTCCTCCGTGGGGTCAGTGGAAAAATACGGCTTTAGTCTATGTCCATTTACTTTGAAAATTGTGCCGTTTTTAACATTTTCTACTTCTACTGCCCCGTGCGGGAATACAGACCGCACAACAAAAGGTCCCTTCCAACGAGATCGGAGCTTACCCGCATGAAGGTGTAAACGTGAATCATAAAGAAGGACTTGTTGACCAGGTAAAAATGTTTTCCTTAAAATGCTTTTATCGTGAAAAACCTTAGTCCTATTCTTTGTGATTACAGCATTATCATAAGCTTCATCGCGGAGTTCGCTTAGCTCGTTAAGTTGCAGCTTCCGAAAGTTGCAAGCAAGGTTTAGATCAAAATTTATTTCCTTTATAGCCCACAATGCTTTATGCTCTATCTCAACAGGTAGATGACATGCTTTTCCAAACACTATCCTATATGGAGACATTCCTAGGTCGGTCTTATATGCAGTCCTGAATGCCCAAAGAGCATCCGTCAATTTGGTCGACCAGTCTTTTCTATTCTTAGCAACAGTTTTCTCCAGGATAAGTTTGATTTGTCTGTTTGAGATCTCAGCCTGCCCGCTTGTTTGGGGATGATAGGGTGTAGAAAGACGGTGGTTGATTGAGTATTTCCGCATCAGAGTCTCGAAAGACCTGTTGCAGAAGTGTGTCCCATTATCGCTAATGATAGCGCGTGGGTGTCCAAATCGCGAAAAGATATTCTCTTTCAAGAACTTAATGACAACTTTCCTGTCATTAGTGCGACATGGAATGGCTTCTACCCACTTTGAGACATAATCAACCGCCAGCAAAATGTACAGATTCCCAAAGGAGTTGGGAAAAGGACCCATAAAATCAATGCCCCAAACATCAAACATTTCAACAACCAGAATGGGTTGCTGAGGCATTTCATTCCTCTGGGATATTCTACCCGTATACTGACATTGTGTACAGGTTTTGCAATACTCAAATGCGTCCTTGAATAAGGTCGGCCAGTAAAATCCACATTGCAAAACCTTTTCCGCTGTCTTTCTAGGACCAAAGTGACCCCCACAAGCCTGATCATGACAGAATGAAAGAACACTCTTGAACTCTTCATTTGGGACGCACCGGCGAATGATCTGATCAGGACAATATTTAAACAAATAGGGCTCGTCCCAGTAAAAGTGTTTTACTTGGGAAAGAAAACGATATTTGTCCTGTTTTGACCAATCGCTCGGTATCAGTCCCGTGGCATGATAGTTCACAATATCCCTGAACCATGGTTCAGCGGATATGCTCAAGAGTTGTTCATCAGGGAATGAGTCATTAATCGGCAGGGTCACAGGGGAAGAAACGATGCGTGAAAGGTGGTCGGCTACTACGTTTTCACATCCTTTCTTATCTTTGATAACAAGATCAAATTCTTGTAACAGTAGGATCCAACGTATTAGTCGACCTTTTGCATCTTTCTTCGCCAGAAGATGTTTCAAAGCGGAATGGTCAGTATATACAACTATAGGTGAGCCGATTAAGTAAGGCCTGAATTTTTCTAACGCAAATACAACCGCTAAAAGCTCTTTCTCGGTGGTTGTGTAATTGATTTGCGCATCATTCAGGGTCTTACTAGCATAGTAAATCACGTGTGGCATCTTATCAATGTGCTGTCCTAAGACTGCACCTACTGCAAAATCAGATGCGTCACACATCAGCTCAAAGGGGTAGTCCCAATTTGGTGATGATAAAACGGGGGCTGTGGTGAGTGAGTGTTTAAGTGAGTCGAAAGCTGTCTCGCAATCCGAGTCAAAGTGGAAGGTCGTATCCTTGGCCAGGAGTAGTGTTAAAGGTCTAGCAATTTTGCTAAAGTCCTTTATGAATCTCCTATAAAAGCCCGCATGGCCAAGGAAAGAGCGAATATCTTTGACGCTTTTGGGATGAGGCAGGTTTTGAATGACATCTACTTTAGCTCTGTCAACCTCAATGCCTTTCTGTGAAATGACATGTCCAAGGACTATTCCTTCTTGGACCATAAAATGGCATTTTTCCCAGTTCAAAGTCAAGTTCTTCTCTTTGCAACGAGTAAGAACAGCGTCCAGATTCGCTAGGCAATCAGAAAAAGAGTCTCCAAAAATCGAGAAGTCGTCCATAAAGATCTCCAGAAAATTCTCTACCATATCAGAGAATATCCCCATCATACACCGCTGAAAGGTAGCGGGAGCATTGCATAACCCAAAGGGCATGCGACTGTAAGCAAAGGTACCAAAAGGACAAGTAAAAGTGGTTTTATCTTGATCCTTTTTGGCGATGGGGACCTGATTGTAGCCTGAGTATCCGTCCATAAAACAATAGAACTCTCGTCCCGCTAAGCGTTCCAGCATCTGATCAATAAATGGTAGAGGAAAATGATCTTTCCTCGTAGCAGCGTTGAGTTTTCTATAATCGATGCATACACGCCACCCAGTTTGGGCGCGTGTCTGAATCAACTCATTCGCTTCATTTGTGATAACTGTGATGCCGGATTTCTTAGGAACGACATGTATAGGACTCACCCACTGGCTATCGGAGATGGGGTAGATAATACCATTATCTAAGCACTTGACGATTTCTTTCATGACTGCTTCCTTCATGACGGGATTCAACCGTCTCTGTGGTTCTCGGGTCGGTCTGGCATCATCCATCACATGTATATGATGTTCAACTATCAAGGGACTAATCCCTTTGATGTCCGCCATACTCCAACCAAACGCCTCTTTATTAGATTTCAATACCGATAAAAGGGCATTCTCTTGCTCTGATGCAAGAGAAGCGGAAATGATAACCGGTAATGAATCGTTCTCACCAAGATATGCATATTTCAGGTGAGAAGGTAAAACTTTGAGATCTAACTCAGGCGGAGAAATGATAGAAGGAAGGGTCATAGATTGATTTTTGGATCTACAAAGAAGCTCAGAGCCTGTGAAAGATACAGACTCGGGTGGAGAAAAGTCAGAAGTGCAGGACTCATGTGTAGCTAAAGTGTCCTCACTAAGATCATGTGTGAAATCAAACAGAGATGTGCTAATGTCATCGAGATCAGTCAAGCAAAGATCCTCAGCTCCACAACTATCGGGAGCGATCTCATGGACAGAGCACACATCTAAAATATGAGCAGAGGGTTCTGACGGCTGACTTCCAACTCTATAGATATTTAGTTCAATGGTCATATTTCCAAATGATAAATTCATTGAACCATTTCTACAGTTTATAACAGCGTTGGAAGTGGCAAGGAAAGGACGACCTAGAATCACCGGAATTTGGCCCCGGGGGTTTGCTACAGGATGTGTGTCGAGCACAATGAAGTCTACGGGGAAAACAAATTCCCCGACCTTTATCAGCACATCCTCTAATTCACCCCTTGGTTTGGTGATAGATCGGTCTGCCATCTGGAGAGTGCAATGAGCAGGTTTCAGCTCTCCAATCCCTAATTGCTCATAGACAGAAT
This sequence comes from Agapanthus africanus, assembly GCA_030015575.1. Classification (NCBI taxonomy): domain Eukaryota; kingdom Viridiplantae; phylum Streptophyta; class Magnoliopsida; order Asparagales; family Amaryllidaceae; genus Agapanthus; species Agapanthus africanus. The sequence goes on from CM057349.1 coordinate 166,534,853, forward strand.
AAGGTAACAGGTTAACACTCGCGCCAAGGTCTAACAGAGCACGATTTATGTTTTTACCCCCAATTGAAATCGAAATTGTAGGACAACCTGGGTCCTTTCTTTTCTTTGGAAGCTGGGGTATAAAAGCAGTGCTAATGTTATTAGACATAAAGACCTTCTTCGGCACTTGGGTCTTCCTCTTCCTAGTGCACAAGTCCTTTAGAATCTTCGCATAAGCGGGGACTTGCTGAATCGCATCTAAGAGAGGGATATTGATGTTAACCTGTTTGAACATCTCTAAAATTTTCTCCATATGAGGACCCGTTCTATTAGCCCTTAGCCGGTTCGGGTAAGGTGCTTTCGCAATAAGCGCGGGGTCCATCACAGGAGAAGGAAAGGGGGGTAGACGAGGTCCCAAAGGAGGTGTGGGGACCGTCTGTGGAGAACTATAAAGGTTGGGTGAAGGAGTTGAGCCTAAGGGGAAATGGAGAATAGGCTCGTGCGAAGGTGGTTTGGTAGAAGAAGAAGGATCAGAAGGTGAAGTGTGTGTATGTGGGAAAGACTCAGCCGGGGTGTTGATATGATTTTCAGTATTATCAATATCTTCCCCGACATGATTGTTCAGCACTCTTCCCGATCTCAACGTGGTAATGGCATTTACATTGTAATGCCCAGGATTCTGTAGGGGTTGAGAGGGAAGTTTCCCTTTTTCTCTCGCACTCATTTCGGCTTTTAAGCGTGCGATTTCAGCTTCCATCGTGCGAATACTCTCAGCTTGGGATGCTGAGTTTTTCTTTATTTCACTGACGGAAGATCTAACCTCAGTCGAAACATCCATGAAATTTGATAAAAGTGATTTCATGGTTTGAGTGAATTGAGAGAACTCGTCAGAACAGGACTGCATAGGATTAGACTGTGCAGGAGTGTTGCCCTGATTTTGGAAATTTTGTGACTGGTAGGGGTGCTGAGTGAGTTGTAGGGGTTGCTGTTGTGGTGGAGGAAGAGCCCGTTGAAATTGATTCGTGTTTGGAACCGTGTTTTGAGATTGATTTTGGTTCCAAGCAAAATTCGGGTGGTTCCTCCAACCCTGATTGTACGTGGAAGAATATGGATCGTTTCGAGGTCTTTGAAATGCGGCATTAGAATGCTCGTGACCTTGAAACGCAGAGTTTAATGGACATTCTTCCGTTAAATGTGATGGATCAGAACAGCACCCACAAACAGTTTTGGGGAGCGACATTGGGTTTAGGGAGGCTGCTGCAAATTTGTGTTCCATAGCGTCGAGCTTCTTTTGCATTGCTGCCATTTCAGCTCGAACACCTATGGACACATCTATTTGGTGTACGCCACCCCTATTCAATGGTTGTGTTCCACTCTCTCAAATTAGTGATTTTTCAGCGAACTCTTCTAAGTATCGCCAGGCTTCCCCGTCATCTTTGGTCATAAATGTACCTTGACACATGTTTTCAAGGCTCTGTTTAGTGCTAGGGTTACTGCCCTCATATATGATTCGGCAAAGCTCCCATCTCGGGATGCCGTGATGAGGACATTGAACCAATAGATCCTTGAAACGTTCAAAGTATTTTGAAAATGGTTCGGCAGGGAGCTGGGCAAATTGGTTCAGTTCGCTACGGATTCGAGCCGTCTTTTGGACTGGGTAAAATTTCTTAAGGAATGCAGCGACGAATTCTTCCCAATTCGTAATAGAGTGTGCGGTGGTGTTATATAGCCACTTCTCGGCTATATCGCACAAAGTAAATGGAAGAAGTCGTAAACGCATCGCATCTACTGAAAGTTGAGACGTACCCATCATTGCGCAAACGTTTTCAAATTTGGTAATGAAAACGTAAGCGTCCTCGGTCTCGAGTCCGTGGTATTTGGGTAAAAGATTGATATACTGGGGCTTAATCTCAAAATTATCCCCATTGGCTGGTGGTGTGGATAAGCAGGTCGAAAGTGGACCTCTATGTGGATAACATCTTTCCTGGAGAGAAATGTGGGGTGGAGTAGGATTCTGCGCACCAACGGACGGTGGCAGATTAGGGTTAAAGAAGTTTGATGGATTCGGATCCATCGATGTGGGTGTGGTAGTGGGTAAAGAAAAGGTAAATGGAGAATTATCGACTTCGGAGTCGATAAAAGGTACGCGGACTAAACGGGCACTAGAATCCCGTGTCCAGCCTATCTTGCACTAAAAAGGGTTAGTACAAGTGGCAGCGTTGACTTATAATTAGGGGTAAAATGAATGCGGTGCTTGCTTTAAAAAGGGACGGATTTTGAAAAAATGATGCGACAAAACAAATGCAGCACACAAACCCTAGAATCTAATGGTCACCTAGGTCCGATCTCTAGACCGCTCCTAACTGCCAAAAGACAAGCCGCAGGATAGAATCCTCCACTGCCTCTTTGTCCCCCTGTGGCCGGATAAGTGCCAGGTAAGTGGGAAGGAACCACCACTACAGTGGACCTAATTAATAACCACTAGCCTTAGACACACTCGCCTTAGGCACCACAAGAAAACGCGGATAAGCAATGAATTACCCACGACCTTCTCTTGTCCTATTGAGCGCGACAGTCCTTAGAGTCTTCTCTAGATTTCTTTTAATTAATGAGGGTAATGCGGATGCAAGTTTGACGATTTTCGGGGCCTAGGAAGGGTAATGAAATCCCCACCTAATTTGGATTTGGCCGTGCCCCTTAAATTTCCGTATTAGAATGCAAACAACCAAGAAATCAAAATCACACACAATTTTATTTTTGCTTTTGCGCGCTGCGATTTATTTGCAAAGAATCCTGCAGCAAAGGGTTAGTTGGAGCTAAAAAGAGAGAGGGGAGAGAGAGAGAAAATACCTGCACTGAAAATATTTCAGTGATCCCTCAATACTGCGGCGCTTCCGCCGCAATATGCATGTATATGCCGCTCTTCCGCGGCTTGATGATGGATTCACTGTACCAAACTTTGTCAGCTGCTTCCTGTTCCTATCTCCAGCTCTCTGGTATATCCCAAATAATTTTTCAACAGCACAAAATGCTCCAGATCATCTTGCAGTCAAATTACAACACACGTGTAAGAGTTTGTACGAATTTTGATTTCAAGAAGTAAAACGTAATAATTCTTTCACTTCAAACTAAAAATGCAAATGAATTAGCGCGATCCCCGGCAACGGCGCCATTTTGATTGAAATTTTTTCTGATGTGTAAAATAAACTTGTAAAGATATCACAATCAAAAAATTATATTGACCGCAATCAAACCACGGTGTCGGATGTAGTTAATGAATGAGTGCGGATCGTCCACAGGGATTGTGCAATTCAATTGTATTTTGATACGTTTGAAATGAAATGTTAAACAACAATAAACGAAAACATGATTCAAGATGTGATTTGTATTCGAGTGTCACTATCCTTTACTCAAGAATCAAGAAACTATAAACAATCAAGAATCGGTTGTTTTGATAATATTTCCAATCAACAATCAAGAATATAAGAGAGGCTCGTAGGAATCGATCGGATCTTTAGACGTGATGCAATCTATAGGGTTTCGTGTTCTTGTCCTTCGAAGAATTGATACTAGATCAATGGTGATCAACGAGAGTTAGGGTTTTCTTGATGAAATTAGGGTTTCATCTCTTAACCCTTATTCTTTCGAGGATACCATTTATATTCTAGCCTCTAGCAATTCCAAGAAACGATCGGAACTCCCCAATCTCGAGCGATGTCGATCAAGAAAGCATCGCAACGAATTGGGTCGTCGATTCTTGAACTTGCTAGGGTTTACAACTTCGTGGGATTCAAGAATCGATTACAAATTTGTTACATCATCATACTAAAGATCGTTTCGACTCCCCGACGAGCGGAGTTTTATTCACACATCACCACAAAGACAATATTCAAGAATAGTAATGATAACATGATGCGGAATTTAAAGAAAACAAGATAAAAGAATATCACCTTTTATTTAATCAACAATTTCAATACATTCTTTCAAGAATCTACAAGAAGAAGAAATCGATCGTTGACTCGGCTTCGCTCGTCTCCGTGGATCGTGGATCTACTTTGATCTCTTGCCCGATTGAAGATCGGCTCGGCTCATAAAAGGGTTGAAGGCATCTTGCTTGGCTTGCACTCAAGATCTTGAATTGTTGTTGGATTTAGGGTTAGGGTTTCCTACAAGCTCTCTCACTAAACTTGAGGAAGAGGGGATGAAGAAAGAGATTGATTTTCTAAACTTTCCCAAGGTTGAATTCTAAGGTTGAATAATCATCAAATGATGAGCCTAGGGTCATATTTATAGACTCCCAAACCCTAGGTTAGATTTGAATTAGAACTTTCCCTCCCAAAGTTTGTTGAAGGGTTTCTAGAAGGAGTTTGTTAGGAGTTAGCTTAGGGTTTAAGCTAGGGTTTAGGAAAAGTTCTAGAATGATTAGGCTAGTTTAGGTGTTTGCTGATCTGGAGGAAGTATCTGGCATATTCTGGAAGTTTGTGTGCATTTCTGAGCTGTAGCCACTGAAACAGGAATTTTGGTGCCAAAATTCCTTGATGACGTCACCAGTATGCCGCGCTTCCGCCGCATTTACCCTATATATGCCGCGCTTCCGCGGTCTGTTGGTGGCCTTGGGATCTGTGTCTTCTGCAGTGGTCTTGTACTGCTGTTTTTAGCTTCCTTTGATGTTTAGATTTGTACTTCCTCTTCTGTGTTGATACCAGATTTGAGTTAAGTGAATTTACGAGCAATTGTAATGGTCGAGCAATGTAATGATCGAGCAAGCTTCTCTTTTCCTGTATAGACTTCGAAACAGGGGTTGCAAGATATGGAAAATATGCTATGTAATGTAATGCAGTCAATTTCCCTAGAAATGCCGGTTTTAAGGTCGAATACATGTAATCTGATATTTTGCGACCGATTTGCTAATATGTGAATTATGAATACCGTACACTTCTATATGGATGCAAATGATAAGGAAATTGCCGGTTAAAATATGCAATATTTTCGACTGATCATCTGACTCCTGCAAGGCCAATGGTTCATCTTCAAGAATAGGCTCAGACTCCACCAAAGAATCGAGCAAATTGGTGGCCACTGTCCTCCGCCGCTTGGACCCAGAGCCGGTTGCCGAAGACGACCGTTTCTTTCCCCGTGGAGCCTTGGTGCGGCGGCGGCCCACGTCGCCTTCAATACCCTCATCTTTATTACCCCCGCTTGGTGCCACAACCGAGGGTGATACTGCCATTGTCGATGCCAAGGAGGACGAAGCTGCCTCGGATGGTGGCGCTATTACCGAAGCCCGTCTACCCCACGACCGAGTACCCAGGGGCATACCAGCTATTGGAGTAAGATCTACTCCCGACTCTCCAGGAATAAGCGCAGCGCCGGTATCCCTCAGGGGAAAGCGGACCGGGGCACGCGGTCGCAGCATGGCTCCCGTGGCCGGAACCTGAATAGGGGCACCGTGGCCAAGAAGCACCCTTCTCTCCTCAGTAATAATTGGGTTCACCCGATGGAGATACCAGCCCGTGAATGACCCCACGCATCGGGGAATGTAATCACCATCGGGGATCGTGAACTGAGACCGGTGTTCAGCCTCACAAAGTGGTGGGCGGCATCTCGGACGGCCTCGAGCGAAGGAACCGGCGCGACTATGAAAGCCTCAAACGGGACGCCCTGATCATAGCCAAACTGCCGGGCAAAGCGATGCGGATTGTACCGCATGAAGAGAGCCATACTGTCCTGACGGAACACCAGGTAACCCGGTCTGATTGTGTATAAGCGTGCGGCTTCCCGGGGCTTCAAAGAGGGCGCATTGTCTATCAACCGATCCCAAAGCGGCTGGGCTGAACCCGCGGAAGAAGATAACACCCGATCATTAAATACCAACCTGCCAGTAGTAGCGTAAGGAGCAATCAACGCCCGAATGGCCCCAGATTGAGTTGGATCAGCGGCAGAAGCATCCACCAATCGCGTAAGTCATGGGAAGGGGTAGGCGTCGTAAAATGCAGGCCTCTGATGCATAGCAAAAGCCCCTAACACGTGCATTTCGATCCAGGACGTGAAGTAATGAAGCGAAAAGTTTACTACATCCACGCCAGGAGTAGAAGTATTAGCTGCGGTGCCCAACCCGTGATAAAGATGTGCCAACGCCGGGATACCGACGGCCAACCGCGTCCCCTCAGCGATACAATAAGCCGGGTAGATAACCGAAGCCCTCATAAAACGATGATGCATGGGGATGACAAACCAACTGAGCCAGACACTGACAAATCCCACGAAGAACGTCTCCTCATCCATGCCGGGAGCTGCAATGGATTCGGAAGACATCGGCGACATAATGGCGATGTAGTACTGTGGTAGATCCGATTCAGTGGTCGGCAGCTTCTTCGGACCAAACCCAAAGGGGTCTTTGATGTTGGCGAACTTCGGAGCTGTCTTCGACAAGACGTCCTCGCGAAGGAAACAAGCAATGAAGCTCTTGAAAGTAACACCCTGCTCTTCAGATTCGGTGAACAAACGATCAAAGATACCCAGCACCTTGATTAAGCTGGGACGCTTGTGGCGGACGGCGTTCTCAGCAGACAAGCCGTCAATCGGAGCAGACTCGGGTTCAAAGACATATTCATCAGAGGGCAGCAACTCCTCATAAAGCGTCCCTCGAATTGGCAGTCCTGAGATCTCATAGAACTCTCCCAAAGAGATCGAGACTTCTCTGTCCCCCAGAAGAAAAGTGTTGGTGGGGAGATTCCATTGATTCAAGAATGCCTTAACCCACCAGACATGCGGGGATTGATAATGGAAGAGTGACGCATATATCGCTTGGTAAAGCCTGACCTTCTGCAGCCACGCACGATGGGTAGCAAGGATATAGCGAGCCCAGAGGAGATAACCCGTAGGGTGCCGAGGAGTGAGCCCTATCTTATAAATTTGTCCCCATGGGTGGGCCTCACCCTGGCAAATGCGTCTGTTAGTGTATATGCCCTAGAGGCCATTACTGTATCATACTAGTTTGTATATTACTTAATGGAAGCTTGGGATATTCACCTTGTATAAACAATCTTGCTCAATATAGTAGTATGCTACTTGGTTTGTTTCTACTTCAATGTGTACATGTGTTTATTTTGCGATATCACCTATACACATTAGTGGAGCCCTTAGGATCTTTGCTTGATTACCAGCGTTGTGATGGCAGTCACACTAGTGGGGGCTGGGTAATCTATAAGCACATCCTTATACAGGTCTCTAGTCGCAGGACTATCGAGACAGGGCATCGATACTCCGGAGTAGACTAGCGTATGCGCTTCTCATCCCAATGTGGGAGATGGTCTGTCCCACAGCCATCAGTACGTCGTACTGGAGATAGTATACGGGTGCTCGTTAGGTTATGAGTACACCGGACAGGACTCGTCGGGAACTGACCAGTTGGTATTATACCTATCGTCAGTTATCAGTTCCCAGGTGACATGAGTACAGCTTAGTCCGCTGACTTGACACTGGCACTTCGCCTCGAGTGTGTTCCCACTGCACTTTGATCACTACCCTACCACGGCTCAAAGGAGTCGTGCAAACAGGTAGTAGTTGGGTGCAGTCCCGAAGCACTTGGAGGCAGTGACGGTTAGACAGGATTCGTCTCTCCCGGTATTGGGGGTTGACATCGCGCTGTGTCTAGGAGAGCCATTACACGAGTAGTCCCTGGCCAGGGCAAGCGAGATATACTGGTAGGCTTCCAGTGTTATCTCAGGGTGTTTTGGGCTTCACTCCGACACGACTTGTACCGCTATTAGGGGACTGACGTTTACCGCCCCCTAGGCCCGCCATGCGATGTATCAGACGAACAGACCGGACTGTACGGAGAATGTCACATTCAGACTCAGTAGGAGTTCAGATGGGGTTCACCTCGTCAGCCTTCTTGTCGGCTTCTACCTGGGGACCGTTACGCACAGCTAGTGCCGCTTGCGGTCTGTGGTTAAACCCACTGCCAGCGTAGTGTCGAGTCTTTAGAGTCCCACACAGAGGGTATTCGCCTCTGGGCAAAACAGAGTAGAGGTCGCATGGTTTTGCGACAGGGTTCGTTCTCATCCGCGCACTTGTGCACGTTTGGAGTCCGGACGGATATTGCCAGCGGGCTCTGGTTTGAGCCGGATACTGGTATATGTTTTGGGGTTACTTTTATCTCTCAGTATTCATGTTCCTCGGAACAAGAATGCAGGTGTGTATGCACAGTTGTTTGAGGCGGAAGAAGAGGTTTTTCATTAGGGTTTCGGAACGGGTGCGCATGCACAGTTGACAGTCGTTTTTTTTTTTTTCCAAACCCTAATGAATTAGTGAGATATCAATTAATAGTAGTAATTAAATGAAATTATGTTATGGTTGGTTTTGTTGACTTGTTGACCATGGTTGACTTGTTGACCATGGTTGAATGTTTGACCATCATCATTACTTTGCAAGGATGCTCCTTGATTCTTGCCAACATTCATTTAATGAAGTGATGATAGTGGTCATTCCAAAACAACCATCAACTATTCTCATTTGAATTATTATTATTAATTAGATAATTCTTTTTCTTTTGATATGGTTGCAAAAAGGAAAAAGATAGCTCATTCTATCATATTCATTCTCTCTCCTCACTTCATCTTCTTCTTCCTCAAGCTCAAGGAGAATCCTTCTCATGTGTTGAGAATCCCTCTCCTTGAAAAGAAAACACCCTTAGACACTCTCTACTCACTCTAGGATCAAAGGTTTAGCAAGCCGAAGATTCTAGTTCTCTCAAAGTTCGAGAAAGAGCCCGAAGGTTGAACCCTCAGGTGGATCCATCTTTGACGGAAGAAGGCGACGAGGAAAGAACCATCAACCTCTACAAAGTTTGAAGAAGAAGGAGTTCAAGTTTAGGTATAACCATCTTTCCGAGTAGCTAACTCTCTTTAGCTTGTTTGCTAGTTTTAGTTTAGGAAAAGATCCCGACTTTGTTAGTCCATGTTGCCCCATGCGCTAAAAATTTGATTTTTATACCGTTTCCGCCTCCCCGTAAGAACCGGGGGTCGCAACGTGGACTTACAGTGGTATCAGAGCCTAACTAAACTTAAACTAGCTTGGTAGCGAAGTGTATGGAAGTTCGAAACCGAAAAATCACAAAAACCGGAAATCTAAAACCCTAAGTTTCTGTTGAAATTTTTTATGCTCTAAAAGTAAAACTTTTTACTCCTAAAATCGGCTCAGGGTTTTCTGAGAACACCCAAGAAAAACGATCCCATGAATCCCTCAAACCGCCGCGGATCCGCGGCCTCAGCTATTCTCTTCGCCGCGGATCCGCCGCCGTTTAGCCTCTTCATGTGATCGTGTTTTGTGCAGTGTTCATCTGGTAGGGTTTTGGGATTTTTCAAATATGTTATATGTGCCCAGATTTTCCAGAAAAGAAATTTACTTTTGGGGTCCTATAAATCCGTATTTTTTTTTCGAACTTCGCTACACTTTGGCTATATTGGTTATATCTGTGATGTTTGTATGTATTGAACGTCGGCTAATCGCTATAAGTCGATTAGTCGGGGTTATACATCTCTGTGATCTGTGTTTGATATTGGAATGTGTATATGAATGTGTTGGACTGTCGCGGGTGAATAGCCGGGGTGGATGTGAGATGAGCTTTTGTTTTTCTTTCATTCATTTGTAAATGTAAATTGATGTAATAATATTATTTGTATGGCCGCACAACCGGGTCGGGGTTGTAGCCGTCATTGTATAATTCTTTTTACTGTTTTTGCTCCTAGGATAGACCCATGGAGGGGTGCACCGCACCCGTAGGGGTCTTGGGTGGGGTTTTGGCTATTCACCGCGACCGTGTAATCCGCTTTTCGTTGCAGGCTCGAACGGATTGCGGATTCCTAGTATATCCAATGTACTCATCCGTGATCTGTAATGTCTATCATTGCTTTATATTTAGGCGTTGCTTATGTTTTACAGCCGCGCTAGCCCAGCCCCCGCTCTGTCGTTAGTTAAGTAACCTAACGGGTGATGACGGGACCCCGTGGCGAATGCGAATGGCATAAGCGTACGTCATATTTTGGTTGTTTTCTGCAATGGTAGGATTAATTGATGGGACGCATTAAAAGAACTAATGCAAGAATATCACGCATTAAAAGAACTAATGCAAGATAATAAACCAAGCTAAAGTCGTTGGAACACTTTCGAAAAACCACTCGGTTCTTTTCAAAACTAACTTTTAAATGCGGAGCTTGAGCCACTCCTTCTAAAAGCTATCTCGTTCCATCGATTATATCAAGTTCACTACGTTCACGGTTTTACCAAAACCATTCGTAGCCCTCCGTCGTTTCACATAAATAGTCAATAGTATTCAAGCTATGTTTGTTGGCCAAAGTCAAGGCATAGTGATTGGTAGCTATTGGGTATTCATGTGCAGCATAGATAGATGAGTTTATTTGGAACAGTCGCACTACCTTGTTGGCCAAAGTCAAGGGTAGGTACGAATGGATTCAAATTAACCTGGAGAACGACGGGCAGAACTTGACATGTGACTTATGATTTGTTGGCCAAAGTCAAGGTCATAAGAGCATGGGGCAAAAATCCACATCGGGAGTTTCATAAGTACTGAAACTTGCTAGATTTGCATACCATTTAGAGTGTGATGATTATGGTAGGATTCCTTCATTTTCGTCACGCGATGATATTTGGATCCCGATCCTACTGTGAGTATATGCTACTCCTCGGGAAATTTCTCACTAAACGATCAATGCTATAAACCTAGTAGGTGCCTAGAAAGGTGTTAGCGGGGCTACGCCCCCAGGGAAAAGAGGTTCTTAAATTAAGGAACTTCACGAAAGCGTTGGAAAACCTCCCTCGAAGTACCGACACTGGCCTGGCTGAACGGTTAAGCAAGTATTGTGCGGTGGGATTGATCCCGGCTAATTCTTCCTTTGTGGTTTGAGGAGGGATTCGAGAGACAGTGGGAGCCATCCTGTTTAGACAAATTAAAAACCATTCTAAACTTGCAAGAGCATCGTGCTAAGTGTTTCTTCTCTCCCCCCTGCAGCGACCAAATCGAAATGACTGGACTTAAGTTACTTCTAGATAAAAACATACTGACAGGGCCAAACTACAAAGATTGGCTCAGGAATGTCAAAATGGCAATCACTTAAGACAAGCTGGGGTATCTTCTTACCACCAAAGCTCCCCCCGTCCCAGGTCCCACCTCCAGCGTCGCGGATAAGGAAATCCGTAAGACTTGGGAGATTGATTGCGCGAAGGCCAGATGCCTCGTGCTTGCCTCTATGGACATGGAACATCAGAGGAGGCACGAGAATATGGACTTGGAATCCATATTTCTTCATACAAAAGAACTGTATGGAGAGCAGTCTCGTATCGCAAGATACGAAGTGTCGAAGAAGTTATTTTCGGCAAAGTTGGCCGTCGGATCATCGGTAGCGGACCACGTGCTTAAGATGATAGGCTACATTGAGGAGCTCGCAGAACTTGGGACCACGTTGGAGAGTGAGCTCTATACGGACTTAATTCTCCAGTCCCTTCCTTCCACTTACGCCCAGTTCATACTGAATTTCAACTTGCAAGAAAAAGAAGTTGAACTTTCAGAACTCCTCAACATGCTGAGGAGTGCAGAGGGCACCCTACAGAAAGGTAGGGAAACATCCACTTTGTTTGTAGGAGGAGGATCTTCTTCTTCTAGGTCCAAGGCGAAAGCCAAGGGAAAGAAGAGGAAAGCCCCCGCCAAACCAAGGGGCGGTGTTAGTAAAGTGGATACGAAGGGAAAAGCAAAGGCAACAAAGATAGCAGGGAAGCTTGTGGGTAAAGAGGAATGCTTCTATTGTCACAAGAGTGGACACTGGAAGAAAGATTGCAGGGCTTGGAAGGCCAGGACACAGGAACTGAAGCAGGTTGCGGCTTCAGCTTCAGGTGTGTATGTTATTGAAAACTGTCTTTCTATAAACTCTACTTCCTGGGTATTGGATACCGGATCAGGATCTCATATCTGTAATTCTTTGCAGGCGTTGAGAAACCGTAGGTTTTTGAAGGCAGGTGACATGACCCTCAGAGTTGCGAACGGAGCTAGCATGGATGCTAAAGCCGTGGGGGACTATCACCTGGGAATGTCAGATGGGCATGTTTTGGTTTTGCGTAATTGCTTTTTTGTACCCAACGCAACTTGTAATATCATTTCTGTATCTTTGGTTTCTAAAGAAGGTTATGAATTTGCGTTTGTAAGTAATGTTGTAAACATTCACCTTAATCAAGTTCTGATTGGGTCAGGTACATTGAGCAATGGTATATACGTATTGAACCAACCACAGATTTTCAATGTCCAGAATACACACAAAAGAAAGTCTCCGGAAATCAATCAGACTTTCTTATGGCATTGTAGACTGGGTCACATCAATGAGAGAAGGTTGACTAAGTTACATACAGAAGGGTATTTGGATCCGTTCGAATATCAATCATATGCCACTTGTCAATCCTGTCTCAAAGGAAAGATGACAAAGACTCCGTTCACTGGACACGGAGTAAGAGCAAGCGAGCTCTTGGGACTCGTACACAGCGACGTGTGCGGTCCAATGTCTACACATGCGCGAAGCGGTTATTCTTACTTCATTACTTTTACGGATGACTTTTCAAGGTACGGTTATGTCTTCTTAATGAAACATAAGTCCGAAGCTTTTGAAAAGTTCCAGGAATATAAGAATGAAGTTGAAAAACAAACCGGCAAAAGTATCAAGATTCTAAGATCGGATCGAGGTGGAGAATACTTAAGTGCCGAGTTCCTGAATTATTTAAAAGAGAACGGGATTCTCTCTCAGCTTACTCCTCCATACACTCCGCAACACAACGGTGTATCGGAAAGACGGAACCGAACCCTATTGGATATGGTACGGTCCATGATGAGTAACGCTGAGTTACCGCGATCATTCTGGGGGTATGCGCTAGAATCAGCTGCGTACCTTTTGAACCGAGTTCCTACTAAGACTGTGCCTACCACACCATATGAGATGTGGTGTGGGAAGAGGCCCCATCTCAGTCACATTAAGACTTGGGGAAGTCCAGCTTTTGTTAAAAAGCAGCATGCGGACAAGCTCGAGGCGCGCTCAGTACAGTGCAAGTTTGTGGGATATCCAAAGAACTCCAAGGGATATTTCTTCTACTGTGAAGAGGAACAAAAAGTTCTTGTTTCTCGTCATGCCTACTTCTTGGAAACTGAGTTTTTGGAAAACCAGATAAGTGGGAGCACAGTAGAACTGGAAGAAATTCCAGAACCACAAGCTATTACTGAAAGTTTGGTGGAACCAGAGGGTTCAAATGAACAGGACATTCCTACGCCGATCCGCAGGAGTAGTAGGCAGTCTCATCCGCCCGAGAGATACTACGGTTTTCTCACAGACGGGGATAGAGAGGATTGCATCATAGATTATGATGAGCCTACTAGCTTCCAGCAGGCCGTTCAGAGCGTTGACTCGGTAAAATGGCTGGATGCAATGCGGACCGAAATGGAGTCCATGTACACCAACAAAGTATGGACGTTGGACATTGCTCCAGACGGGGTAAAACCCGTAGGATGCAAGTGGATCTTCAAAAGGAAGATTGGTGTAGATGGACAGGTTGAGACCTATAAAGCTAGACTTGTAGCAAAGGGTTTCCGTCAAAGACCTGGTTTGGACTATGACGAAACCTTTTCTCCAGTGGCTATGCTGAAATCCATTCGGATCCTTCTTGCCATTGCTGCCTTCCACGATTATGAGATTTGGCAGATGGACGTAAAAACCGCTTTTCTAAATGGAAATTTAGAGGAGTGTGTCTATATGGATCAGCCAGAGGGTTTCATTCAGAGTGGGAGCAGCGGAAAGGTGTGCAAGTTGCTTAAGTCCATCTATGGACTAAAGCAGGCATCGCGGAGTTGGAACATCTGTTTTGATGAGACGGTCAAGGAATTTGGCTTTATCAAAAATCCAGATGAACCATGCATCTATAGTAGATTTGTAGCGAGAACTGTAGTATTCCTCGTTTTATACGTGGATGACATTCTCTTAATAGGAAATGACATTCCTATGCTACAATCTGTCAAGGGTTTCTTGTCACACAGGTTCTCCATGAAAGACCTGGGTGATGCCTCTTACATCCTGGGGATCCGGATCCATCGTGATAGATCCAAGAGGATATTAGGACTTTCACAGTCCAGGTACATCGACACCGTACTGAAAAGATTCAGTATGGAAGATTCCAAGCGCGGTAACCTACCGGCTTGTCACGGAATCACCCTCTCTAAAGAGATGTCCCCCAAGACTGATTTGGAGAGGGATCGCATGTCTATTATACCCTACGCTTCTACGGTAGGCTCTATAATGTATGCGATGTTGTGTACCAGACCGGATGTAGCTTATGCACTGAGTGTAGTAAGCCGGTATCAGTCAAACCCTGGGGAGAAACACTGGATAGCGGTAAAGAACATTCTCAAGTACCTGAGAAGGACTAAGGAGATGTTCTTGGTGTATGGCGGAAAAGACCTCCAGATCGAGGCCTTTGCTGACTCCAGCTTCCAGAGTGACAAGGATGATTCCAAGTCCATGTCGGGTTTTGTCTTTACCCTCAATGGAGGGGCGGTGTGTTGGAAGAGTTCCAAACAGGAAACCGTTGCAGACTCGACGATGGAAGCGGAATACATCGCTGCATCTGATGCCGCAAAAGAAGCTGTCTGGATGAGGAAGTTCTTGAAAGAACTTCAGGTGGTTCCGTCCATTGTTGACCTAATACCTCTGTATTGCGACAACAACGGGGCTATAGCTTTAGCGAAGGAACCCAGGTCCCATCAGAGATCCAGGCACATCTTGAGGCGGTATCACCTGATCAGGGAGATCGTGGATCGGAAGGAGATCGAGGTTCGGAGGGTTGCTTCAGAAGAAAACACTGCAGATCCATTCACCAAGGCCCTACCCCAGACTCAGTTCGAGCGGCTGATCGAGATGATAGGTCTTCGATACGCCAGTACATGGCCTTAGTGCAAGTGGGAGATTGTTAGTGTATATGCCCTAGAGGCCATTACTGTATCATACTAGTTTGTATATTACTTAATGGAAGCTTGGGATATTCACCTTGTATAAACAATCTTGCTCAATATAGTAGTATGCTACTTGGTTTGTTTCTACTTCAATGTGTACATGTGTTTATTTTGCGATATCACCTATACACATTAGTGGAGCCCTTAGGATCTTTGCTTGATTACCAGCGTTGTGATGGCAGTCACACTAGTGGGGGCTGGGTAATCTATAAGCACATCCTTATACAGGTCCCTAGTCGCAGGACTATCGAGACAGGGCATCGATACTCCGGAGTAGACTAGCGTATGCGCTTCTCATCCCAGTGTGGGAGATGGTCTGTCCCACAGCCATCAGTACGTCGTACTGGAGATAGTATACGGGTGCTCGTTAGGTTATGAGTACACCGGACAGGACTCGTCGGGAACTGACCAGTTGGTATTATACCTATCGTCAGTTATCAGTTCCCAGGTGACATGAGTACAGCTTAGTCCGCTGACTTGACACTGGCACTTCGCCTCGAGTGTGTTCCCACTGCACTTTGATCACTACCCTACCACGGCTCAAAGGAGTCATGCAAACAGGTAGTAGTTGGGTGCAGTCCCGAAGCACTTGGAGGCAGTGACGGTTAGACAGGATTCGTCTCTCCCGGTATTGGGGGTGTAAGTCCGTGTTGCCCACCCCGGTGCTTACGGGGAGGCGGAAAACATAATAAAAATCGGATTTTTAATGACTTAGGCAACATGGACTATGCTTGTGAGGATCTTTGCTAAACATAAACTAGCTAACCCTAACTACAAAGTAGCTAAGTGAAGAAAGGTTATACCTTTGGTCTTTAGTCCTTCTCTCCTTGCTCCTAGGTATGGTAGAAAAGGATCACCTTGCTTGTCTTCTCCCGTCAAAGAAGGATCCACCCGAAAGCCACCACCTTTAGCTTCAACTCCAAGCTAGGAGTAACTAGAGTGCAAGAAATGCTAAGACTTGAACCCTAGAAGTGAGTAGACAAGATCAAGAGAGGGTTTTTCTCAAGCTTTTTGTTTCTCAACACATGAGAGGGAGAGAGCTTGAGGGAGAGGATGAGCAAGAGAGAGAAAAGAAATGAGAGAATGAGAATAATATTGAGCCATTCTCACTAATATGTGTGAGTTATTTTAATTAATCAATTAGCAAGAAAATTGTCATGGTTTAATCAAGAGGTGACTATTATCATTTCATTATTAATGCAAATTGCAAGAATCAAAGAGCATCTTCCAAATGAAATGATCATGGTCAAATTGTCAACTTGGTCAACAAGTCAACAAAGTCAAAGTGTCAACAATAACAACCATGCACAATAATTAAGCTAATTATTAATTAACAATAATACACACAAAAACAATAGGGTTAATACAATGACAATAGTCATTAACCCTAAACAAGGTCCTCTCCCTCAATCTCAAGCAACCGTGCATACGCACCCGCATTCGTGAACCGAGGAACACGAACACAATGAGAAAAACCAATCTCAAATCATATACTAGGATCCGGCTTAAACCAAAGCCCGCTAGTATAAACTGTCCGGACAGCAAACGTGCACAAGTGCGCGGATGCGAACGAACCCTGTCGCAAAACCATGCGACCTCTACTCGTTTTGCCTAAAGGCGAATAGCTCTCTGTGTGGGACTCTAAAGACTCGACACTACGCTGGCAGTGGGTTTAACCACAGACCGCAAGCGGCACTAGCTGTACGTAACGGTCCCCAGGTAGATGTCGATAAGAAGACTGACGAGGTGAACCCCATCTGCACTCCTACTGAGCCTGTATGTGACAGTCTCCGTACAGTCCGGTCTGTTCGTCTGATACATCGCATGGCGGGCCTAGGGGGGCGGTGAACGTCAGTCCCCTAATAGCGGTACAAGTCGTGTCGGAGTGTAGCCCAGAACACCCTGAGATAACACTGGAAACCTACCAGTATATCTCGCTTGCCCTGGCCAGGGACTACTCGTGTAATGGCTCTCCTAGACACAGCGCGATGTCAACCCCCAATACCGGGAGAGACGAATCCTGTCTAACCGTCACTGCCTCCAAGTGCTTCGGGACTGCACCCAAAAACTACCTGTTTGCACAGCTCCTTTGAGCCGTGGTAGGGTAGTAATCAAAGTGCAGTGGGAACACACTCGAGGCGAAGTGACAGTGTCAAGTCAGCGGACTAAGCTGTACTCATGTCACCTGGGAACTGATAACTGACGATAGGTATATTACCAACCAACAGTTCCCTACGAGTCCTGTCCAGTGTACTCGTAACCTAACGAGCACCCGCATACTATCCCAAGTACGACGTACTAACGGCTGTGGGACAGACCGTCTCCCACACTGGGATGAGAAGCGCATACGCTAGTCTACTCCGGAGTATCGATGCCCTGTCTCGATAGTCCAACGACCAGGGACCTGTATAAGGATGTGCTTATAGATTACCCAGCTCCCACGAGTGCGAGCGCCATCACAACGCTGGTAATCAAGCAAAGATCCTAAGGGCTCTACTAATATGTATACCAGCAATATGCTAAAAGAAACACATGCACATATTAAAGCAGAGACAAACCAAGTAGCATACTACCATTTCGAGCAAGATTGTATATACAACTGTGAATATCCCAAGCTTCCATTAAGTAATATACAAGCTAGTATGATACAGTAATGGCCTCTAGGGCATATACACTAACAATCTCCCACTTGCACTAAGGCCATGTACTGGCGTATCGAAGACCTATCATCTCGATCAGCCGCTCGAACTGAGTCTGGGGCAAGGCCTTGGTGAATGGATCTGCTGTGTTATCCTCTGATGCAACTCTCCGGACCTCGATCTCCTGGCGATCCACGATCTCCCTGATCAGGTGATACCGCCTTAAGATGTGTCTGGATTTCTGATGGGACCTGGGTTCCTTCGCTAAAGCTATAGCCCCGTTGTTGTCGCAATACAGAGGTATTGGGTCAACAATGGACGGAACCACCTGAAGTTCTTTCAAGAACTTCCTTATCCAGACAGCTTCTTTTGCGGCATCAGATGCAGCGATGTATTCCGCTTCCATAGTCGAGTCAGCAACGGTTTCCTGTTTGGAGCTCTTCCAACACACCGCCCCTCCATTGAGGGTAAAGACAAAACCCGACATGGACTTGGAATCATCCTTGTCACTCTGGAAGCTGGAGTCAGCAAAGGCCTCAATCTGCAGGTCTTTTCCGCCATACACCAAGAACATCTCCTTAGTCCTTCTCAGGTACTTGAGAATGTTCTTTACTGCTATCCAATGTTTCTCCCCTGGGTTTGACTGATACCTGCTTACCACACTCAGTGCATAAGCCACATCCGGTCTGGTACATAACATCGCATACATTATAGAGCCTACCGCAGAAGCGTAGGGTATAATAGACATGCGATCCCTCTCCAAATCAGTCTTGGGAGACATCTCTTTGGAGAGGGTGATCCCGTGACAAGCCGGTAGATTACCGCGCTTGGAATCTTCCATACTGAATCTCTTCAGTATGGTGTCGATGTACCTGGACTGCGAGAGTCCTAATATCTTCTTGGATCTGTCACGGTAGATCCGGATACCCAGAATGTAGGAGGCATCACCCAGGTCTTTCATGGAGAACCTGTGTGACAAGAACCCCTTGACAGATTGTAGCATAGGAATGTCATTTCCTATTAAGAGAATGTCATCCACGTATAAAACGAGGAATACTACAGTTCTCGCTACAAATCTACAATAGATGCATGGTTCATCTGGATTTTTGATAAAGCCAAATTCTTTGACCGTCTCATCAAAACAGATGTTCCAACTCCGCGATGCCTGCTTGAGTCCATAAATGGACTTGAGCAACTTGCACACCTTTCCGCTGCTCCCACCCTGAATGAAACCCTCTGGCTGGTCCATATAGACACACTCCTCTAAATGACCATTTAGAAAAGCTGTCTTTACGTCCATCTGCCAAATCTCATAATCGTGGAAAGCAGCGATGGCAAGAAGGATCCGAATGGATTTCAGCATAGCTACTGGAGAAAAGGTTTCGTCATAGTCCAAACCAGGTCGCTGACGAAAACCCTTTGCTACCAGTCTAGCTTTATAGGTCTCAACCTGTCCATCTACACCAATCTTCCTTTTGAAGATCCACTTGCATCCTACGGGTTTTACCCCGTCTGGAGCAATGTCCAACGTCCATACTTTGTTGGTGTACATGGACTCCATCTCGGTCCGCATTGCATCCAGCCATTTTACCGAGTCGACGCTCTGAATGGCTTGCTGGAAGCTAGTAGGCTCATCACAATCTAGGATGCAGTCCTCTCTATCCCCGTCAATGAGGAAACCGTAGTACCTCTCGGGCGGATGAGATTGCCTACTACTCCTGCGGAGCGGCGTAGGAATGTCCTGTTCTTTTGAACCTTCTGGTTCCACTAAACTTTCAGTAATAGTTTGTGGTTCTGGAATTTCTTCCAGTTCTATTGCGCTCCCACTTAATTCTTTTTCTATGAACTGATGTTCTAGAAAGTGGGCATGGCGAGAAACAAGGACTTTTTGTTCCTCTTCGTAATAGAAGTAATATCCCTTGGAGTTCTTTGGATATCCCACAAACTTGCACTGTACTGAGCGTGCCTCGAGCTTGTCCGCATGCTGCTTTTTTACAAAAGCTGGACATCCCCATGTCTTAATGTGATTAAGATAGGGTTTCTTCCCACTCCATAACTCATATGGTGTGGTAGGCACAGTCTTAGTGGGAACACGGTTCAAAAGATATGCAGCTGTTTCTAGCGCATACCCCCAGAAAGATCGCGGTAACTCAGCGTTACTCATCATGGACCGTACCATATCCAATAGGGTTCGGTTCCGTCTCTCCGATACACCGTTATGTTGCGGAGTGTATGGAGGAGTAAGCTGAGAGAGAATTCCATTCTCTTTTAAGTAATTCAGGAATTCGGCACTTAAGTATTCTCCTCCTCGATCCGATCTTAGGATCTTGATACTTTTGCCGGTCTGTTTTTCTACTTCACTCTTATATTCCTGGAATTTTTCAAAAGCCTCGGATTTATGTTTCATTAAGAAGACATAACCGTACCTTGAAAAATCATCCGTAAAAGTTATGAAGTAAGAAAAACCGCTTCGCGCATGTGTAGACATTGGACCGCACACGTCGCTGTGTACGAGTCCCAAGAGCTCGCTCGCTCTTTCTCCGTGTCCAGAAAACGGAGCCTTTGTCATCTTTCCTTTGAGACAGGATTGACAAGTTGCATACGATTGATATTCGAACGAATCTAAATATCCTTCAGTATGTAACTTAGTCAATCTTCTCTCGTTGATGTGACCCAGTCTACAATGCCATAAGAAAGTTTTATTAATTTCTGGAGACTTTCTTTTGTGTGTATTCTGGATATTGAAAACCTGTGGTTGGTTTAAAACGTAAATACCGTTGTTCAATGTACCTGACCCAATCAACACTTGATTAAGGTGAATGTTCACTACATTACTTACAAATGCAAATTCATAACCTTCTTTAGATAATAAAGATACAGAAATGATATTACAGGTTGCATTTGGTACATAATAACAACTACGCAAAACCAAAAAGTGTCCATCTGATAATCCCAGGTGATAGTCCCCCACGGCCTCAGCATCCATGCTAGCACCGTTCGCAACTCTGAGGGTCATGTCACCTGCCTTCAAAACTCTACGCTTTCTCAACGCCTGCAAAGAATTACAGATATGAGATCCCGATCCGGTATCCAATACCCAGGAAGTAGAGTTTATAGATAGACAGTTTTCAATAACATACACACCTGAAGCTGAAGCTGCAACTCGCTTCAAATCCTGTGTTCTGGCTTTCCAAGCCTTGCAATCTTGTTTCCAGTGACCACTTTTGTGACAATAGAAGCATTCTTCCTTCCCCACCAGCTTCCCCGCTACTTTTGTTGCTTTACCCTTTCCCTTCGTATCCACTTTACCGACACCGCCTCTTGGTTTGGCGGGGGCTTTCTTCTTCTTGCCCTTGGCTTTCGCCCTGGACCTAGAAGAGGAAGATCCTCCTACAAACAAAGTGGATGTCTCCCTACCCTTCTGTAGGGTGCCCTCAGCAGTCCTCAACATGTTCAGAAGCTCGGCAAGTTCAACCTCCTTTCCTTGCATGTTGAAGTTAAGAATGAACTGGGCGTAAGTGGAAGGAAGGGACTGGAGAATCAGATCAGTATAGAGTTCATTCTCCAACGTGGTCCCAAGGTCCGCGAGCTCCTCTATGTAGCCGATCATCTTAAGCACGTGGTCCGCTACCGATGATCCGACGGCCAACCTTGCCGAAAAGAGCTTCTTCGACACTTCGTATCTTGCGATACGAGACTGCTCTCCATACAGTTCTTTTGTATAGAGAAATATGGACTCTAGGTCCATATTCTCGTGCCTCCTCTGATGGTCATTGTCCATCGAGGCTAGTACGAGGCATTTGGCCCTCGCGCAATCTATCTCCCATGTCTTACGGATTTCTACATCCGCGACGCTGGAGGTGGGACCTGGGACGGGGGGAGCTTTGGTGGTAAGTATATACCCCAGCTTGTCATAAGTGATAGCCATCTTGACATTCCTGAGCCAATCTTTGTAGTTTGGCCCTGTCAATATGTTTTTATCTAATAGTAACTTAAGTCCGGTCATCTTGAATGGTCGCTGCAATTAGGAGAGAGAAAAGAAACACTTTAGCATGATGCTCTTGCAAGTTTAGAGTGGTTTTTAGTTTGTCTAAACTGGATGGCTCCCACTGTCTCTCGAATCCCTTCTCAAACCATAAAGAAAAGGATTAGCCGGGATCATTCTCACCGTACAATACTTGCTTAACCGTTCAGCCAGGCCAGTGTCGGTACTTCGAGGGAGGTTTTCCAACGCTTTCGCGAAGTTCCTTAATTAAGTAACCTCTTTTCCCTGTGGGCGTAGCCCCGCTAACACCTTTCTAGGCACCTACTAGGTTTATAGCATTGATCGTTAAGTGAGAGTTTTCCCGAGGAGTAGCATATACTCACAGTAGGATCGGGATCCAAATATCATCGCGTGATAAAACCGAAGGAATCCTACCAGAATCATCACACTCCAAATGGTATGCAAATCTAGCAAGTTTCAGTACTTATGAAACTCCCGATGTGGATTTTTGCCCCATGCTCTTATGACCTTGACTTTGGCCAAAATATCATAAGTCACATGTCAAGTTCTACCCGTCATTCTCCTGGTTAATTTGGACCCACCCGTACCTACCCTTGGCTTTGGCCAAAATGGCAGCACGACTGTCCCAAACCAACGCATCTATCTATGCTGCACATGAATACCCAAACGCTACCAATCACTATGCCTTGACTTTGGCCAAAATACATAGCTTGAATACTTTTGACCATTCATGTGGAATGACGGAGGGCTACGGATGGTTTTGGCGAAACCGTGAACGTAGTGAACTTGATATAATCGATGGAACGAGATAGCTTTTAAAAGGAGTGGTTCAAGCTCCGCGTTTAAAAGTTTTAGTTTTGAAAAGAACCGAGTGGTTTTCAAAGTGTTCCAATCGACTTTTACTTGGTTTATTTCTTGCATTAGTTCTTTTAATGCGTCCCATCATTTAATCCTACCATTGCAGAAAACAACCAAAATATGACGTACGCTTATGCCATTCGCATTCGCCACGGGGCCCCGTCATCACCCGTTAGGTTACTTAACTAACGACAGAGCGGGGGCTGGGCTAGCGCGGCTGTAAAACATAAGCAACGCCTAAATAGTTATTATATATAAATATATAGCAATGATAGACATTACAGATCACAGATGAATACATTGGATATACTAGGAATCCGCAATGCGTTCGAGCCTGCAACGCAAAGCGGATTACACGGTCGCGGTGAATAGCCAATACCCCACCCAAGACCCCTACGGGTGCGGCAAACTACCCGCCAAGCACCCGAAGCGAAGCAACCTCCCTCACCACCGTGAGTAGGCCACTCGGCGCTTCGAGATACCCGGTAGTTTGTGCACCCCCTCCATGGGTCTATCCTAGGAGCAAAAACAGTAAAAAGAATTATACAATGACGGCTACAACCCCGACCCGGTTGTGCGGCCATACAAAGAATATTATTACATCAATTTACATGTTACAAATGAATGAAAGAAAATAACGCTCATCTCACATCCAACCCGGCTATTCACCCGCGACAATCCAATCCATTCATATCCACAAACCAACAATCACAGATCACAGAGATGTATAACCCCCGACTAATCGACTTATAGCGATTAGCCGACGTTCAATACATACAAGCATCACAGATATAACCGATATAGTTAAAGTGTAGTGAAGTTCCGAAAAATACGGATTTATAGGCCCCCAAAAGTAAATTTTTAGTTCTGGAAAATCTGGGCACATATAACATATCCTAAAAATCCTAAAACCAACTCAGAAACAAACTGCAGCAAAAACGATACAGAGAGTTGACAAGACGGCCGCGCTTCCGCGGCAAGAGCTTCCTTATGCCGCGGAAGCGCGGTCCTCTTGGCTCCTCTCTGGTTCGTATTTGGTGGTGTTTCACACAAAAGCCTGAGACAATTTTACAAGTATACAGTTTTTCATTTTAACCAGGAAAAATTTTAACAGAAAGTTGGATTTTGAAAAAGTTTGGTTTTAGGGTTTTTCGGTTTCGAAACTTCGTTACACTTAACTACTTAGCTAGTTTGAGTTTAGTTAGGCTCTGATACCACTGTAAGTCCGTGTTGCCCACCCCGGTGCTTACGGGGAGGCGGGAAAACATAATAAAAATCGGATTTTTAATGACTTAGGCAACATGGACTATGCTTGTGAGGATCTTTGCTAAACATAAACTAGCTAACCCTAACTACAAAGTAGCTAAGTGAAGAAAGGTTATACCTTTGGTCTTTAGTCCTTCTCTCCTTGCTCCTAGGTATGGTAGAAAAGGATCACCTTGCTTGTCTTCTCCCGTCAAAGAAGGATCCACCCGAAAGCCACCACCTTTAGCTTCAACTCCAAGCTAGGAGTAACTAGAGTGCAAGAAATGCTAAGACTTGAACCCTAGAAGTGAGTAGACAAGATCAAGAGAGGGTTTTTCTCAAGCTTTTTGTTTCTCAACACATGAGAGGGAGAGAGCTTGAGGGAGAGATGAGCAAGAGAGAGAAAAGAAATGAGAGAATGAGAATAATATTGAGCCATTCTCACTAATATGTGTGAGTTATTTTAATTAATCAATTAGCAAGAAAATTGTCATGGTTTAATCAAGAGGTGACTATTATCATTTCATTATTAATGCAAATTGCAAGAATCAAAGAGCATCTTCCAAATGAAATGATCATGGTCAAATTGTCAACTTGGTCAACAAGTCAACAAAGTCAAAGTGTCAACAATAACAACCATGCACAATAATTAAGCTAATTATTAATTAACAATAATACACACAAAAACAATAGGGTTAATACAATGACAATAGTCATTAACCCTAAACAAGGTCCTCTCCCTCAATCTCAAGCAACCGTGCATACGCACCCGCATTCGTGAACCGAGGAACACGAACACAATGAGAAAAACCAATCTCAAATCATATACTAGGATCCGGCTTAAACCAAAGCCCGCTAGTATAAACTGTCCGGACAGCAAACGTGCACAAGTGCGCGGATGCGAACGAACCCTGTCGCAAAACCATGCGACCTCTACTCGTTTTGCCTAAAGGCGAATAGCTCTCTGTGTGGGACTCTAAAGACTCGACACTACGCTGGCAGTGGGTTTAACCACAGACCGCAAGCGGCACTAGCTGTACGTAACGGTCCCCAGGTAGATGTCGATAAGAAGACTGACGAGGTGAACCCCATCTGCACTCCTACTGAGCCTGTATGTGACAGTCTCCGTACAGTCCGGTCTGTTCGTCTGATACATCGCATGGCGGGCCTAGGGGGGCGGTGAACGTCAGTCCCCTAATAGCGGTACAAGTCGTGTCGGAGTGTAGCCCAGAACACCCTGAGATAACACTGGAAACCTACCAGTATATCTCGCTTGCCCTGGCCAGGGACTACTCGTGTAATGGCTCTCCTAAGACACAGCGCGATGTCAACCCCCAATACCGGGAGAGACGAATCCTGTCTAACCGTCACTGCCTCCAAGTGCTTCGGGACTGCACCCAAAAACTACCTGTTTGCACAGCTCCTTTGAGCCGTGGTAGGGTAGTAATCAAAGTGCAGTGGGAACACACTCGAGGCGAAGTGACAGTGTCAAGTCAGCGGACTAAGCTGTACTCATGTCACCTGGGAACTGATAACTGACGATAGGTATATTACCAACCAACAGTTCCCTACGAGTCCTGTCCAGTGTACTCGTAACCTAACGAGCACCCGCATACTATCCCAAGTACGACGTACTAACGGCTGTGGGACAGACCGTCTCCCACACTGGGATGAGAAGCGCATACGCTAGTCTACTCCGGAGTATCGATGCCCTGTCTCGATAGTCCAACGACCAGGGACCTGTATAAGGATGTGCTTATAGATTACCCAGCTCCCACGAGTGCGAGCGCCATCACAACGCTGGTAATCAAGCAAAGATCCTAAGGGCTCTACTAATATGTATACCAGCAATATGCTAAAAGAAACACATGCACATATTAAAGCAGAGACAAACCAAGTAGCATACTACCATTTCGAGCAAGATTGTATATACAACTGTGAATATCCCAAGCTTCCATTAAGTAATATACAAGCTAGTATGATACAGTAATGGCCTCTAGGGCATATACACTAACAGGGGGTTGACATCGCGCTGTGTCTAGGAGAGCCATTACACGAGTAGTCCCTGGCCAGGGCAAGCGAGATATACTGGTAGGCTTCCAGTGTTATCTCAGGGTGTTTTGGGCTTCACTCCGACACGACTTGTACCGCTATTAGGGGACTGACGTTTACCGCCCCCTAGGCCCGCCATGCGATGTATCAGACGAACAGACCGGACTGTACGGAGAATGTCACATTCAGACTCAGTAGGAGTTCAGATGGGGTTCACCTCGTCAGCCTTCTTGTCGGCTTCTACCTGGGGACCGTTACGCACAGCTAGTGCCGCTTGCGGTCTGTGGTTAAACCCACTTCCAGCGTAGTGTCGAGTCTTTAGAGTCCCACACAGAGGGTATTCGCCTCTGGGCAAAACAGAGTAGAGGTCGCATGGTTTTGCGACAGGGTTCGTTCTCATCCGCGCACTTGTGCACGTTTGGAGTCCGGACGGATATGCCAGCGGGCTCTGGTTTGAGCCGGATACTGGTATATGTTTTGGGGTTACTTTTATCTCTCAGTATTCATGTTCCTCGGAACAAGAATGCAGGTGTGTATGCACAGTTGTTTGAGGCGGAAGAAGAGGTTTTTCATTAGGGTTTCGGAACGGGTGCGCATGCACAGTTGACAGTCGTTTTTTTTTTTCCAAACCCTAATGAATTAGTGAGATATCAATTAATAGTAGTAATTAAATGAAATTATGTTATGGTTGGTTTTGTTGACTTGTTGACCATGGTTGACTTGTTGACCATGGTTGAATGTTTGACCATCATCATTACTTTGCAAGGATGCTCCTTGATTCTTGCCAACATTCATTTAATGAAGTGATGATAGTGGTCATTCCAAAACAACCATCAACTATTCTCATTTGAATTATTATTATTAATTAGATAATTCTTTTTCTTTTGATATGGTTGCAAAAAGGAAAAAGATAGCTCATTCTATCATATTCATTCTCTCTCCTCACTTCATCTTCTTCTTCCTCAAGCTCAAGGAGAATCCTTCTCATGTGTTGAGAATCCCTCTCCTTGAAAAGAAAACACCCCTTAGACACTCTCTACTCACTCTAGGATCAAAGGTTTAGCAAGCCGAAGATTCTAGTTCTCTCAAAGTTCGAGAAAGAGCCCGAAGGTTGAACCCTCAGGTGGATCCATCTTTGACGGAAGAAGGCGACGAGGAAAGAACCATCAACCTCTACAAAGTTTGAAGAAGAAGGAGTTCAAGTTTAGGTATAACCATCTTTCCGAGTAGCTAACTCTCTTTAGCTTGTTTGCTAGTTTTAGTTTAGGAAAAGATCCCGACTTTGTTAGTCCATGTTGCCCCATGCGCTAAAAATTTGATTTTTATACCGTTTCCGCCTCCCCGTAAGAACCGGGGGTCGCAACGTGGACTTACAGTGGTATCAGAGCCTAACTAAACTTAAACTAGCTTGGTAGCGAAGTGTATGGAAGTTCGAAACCGAAAAATCACAAAAACCGGAAATCTAAAACCCTAAGTTTCTGTTGAAATTTTTTATGCTCTAAAAGTAAAACTTTTTACTCCTAAAATCGGCTCAGGGTTTTCTGAGAACACCCAAGAAAAACGATCCCATGAATCCCTCAAACCGCCGCGGATCCGCGGCCTCAGCTATTCTCTTCGCCGCGGATCCGCCGCCGTTTAGCCTCTTCATGTGATCGTGTTTTGTGCAGTGTTCATCTGGTAGGGTTTTGGGATTTTTCAAATATGTTATATGTGCCCAGATTTTCCAGAAAAGAAATTTACTTTTGGGGTCCTATAAATCCGTATTTTTTTTTCGAACTTCGCTACACTTTGGCTATATTGGTTATATCTGTGATGTTTGTATGTATTGAACGTCGGCTAATCGCTATAAGTCGATTAGTCGGGGTTATACATCTCTGTGATCTGTGTTTGATATTGGAATGTGTATATGAATGTGTTGGACTGTCGCGGGTGAATAGCCGGGGTGGATGTGAGATGAGCTTTTGTTTTTCTTTCATTCATTTGTAAATGTAAATTGATGTAATAATATTATTTGTATGGCCGCACAACCGGGTCGGGGTTGTAGCCGTCATTGTATAATTCTTTTTACTGTTTTTGCTCCTAGGATAGACCCATGGAGGGGTGCACCGCACCCGTAGGGGTCTTGGGTGGGGTTTTGGCTATTCACCGCGACCGTGTAATCCGCTTTTCGTTGCAGGCTCGAACGGATTGCGGATTCCTAGTATATCCAATGTATTCATCCGTGATCTGTAATGTCTATCATTGCTTTATATTTAGGCGTTGCTTATGTTTTACAGCCGCGCTAGCCCAGCCCCCGCTCTGTCGTTAGTTAAGTAACCTAACGGGTGATGACGGGACCCCGTGGCGAATGCGAATGGCATAAGCGTACGTCATATTTTGGTTGTTTTCTGCAATGGTAGGATTAATTGATGGGACGCATTAAAAGAACTAATGCAAGAATATCACGCATTAAAAGAACTAATGCAAGATAATAAACCAAGCTAAAGTCGTTGGAACACTTTCGAAAAACCACTCGGTTCTTTTCAAAACTAACTTTTAAATGCGGAGCTTGAGCCACTCCTTCTAAAAGCTATCTCGTTCCATCGATTATATCAAGTTCACTACGTTCACGGTTTTACCAAAACCATTCGTAGCCCTCCGTCGTTTCACATAAATAGTCAATAGTATTCAAGCTATGTTTGTTGGCCAAAGTCAAGGCATAGTGATTGGTAGCTATTGGGTATTCATGTGCAGCATAGATAGATGCATTGATTTGGAACAGTCGCACTACCTTGTTGGCCAAAGTCAAGGGTAGGTACGAATGGATTCAAATTAACCTGGAGAACGACGGGCAGAACTTGACATGTGACTTATGATTTGTTGGCCAAAGTCAAGGTCATAAGAGCATGGGGCAAAAATCCACATCGGGAGTTTCATAAGTACTGAAACTTGCTAGATTTGCATACCATTTAGAGTGTGATGATTATGGTAGGATTCCTTCATTTTCGTCACGCGATGATATTTGGATCCCGATCCTACTGTGAGTATATGCTACTCCTCGGGAAATTTCTCACTAAACGATCAATGCTATAAACCTAGTAGGTGCCTAGAAAGGTGTTAGCGGGGCTACGCCCCCAGGGAAAAGAGGTTCTTAAATTAAGGAACTTCGCGAAAGCGTTGGAAAACCTCCCTCGAAGTACCGACACTGGCCTGGCTGAACGGTTAAGCAAGTATTGTGCGGTGGGATTGATCCCGGCTAATTCTTCCTTTGTGGTTTGAGGAGGGATTCGAGAGACAGTGGGAGCCATCCTGTTTAGACAAATTAAAAACCATTCTAAACTTGCAAGAGCATCGTGCTAAGTGTTTCTTCTCTCCCCCCTGCAGCGACCAAATCGAAATGACTGGACTTAAGTTACTTCTAGATAAAAACATACTGACAGGGCCAAACTACAAAGATTGGCTCAGGAATGTCAAAATGGCAATCACTTACGACAAGCTGAGGTATCTTCTTACCACCAAAGCTCCCCCCGTCCCAGGTCCCACCTCCAGCGTCGCGGATAAGGAAATCCGTAAGACTTGGGAGATTGATTGCGCGAAGGCCAGATGCCTCGTGCTTGCCTCTATGGACATGGAACATCAGAGGAGGCACGAGAATATGGACTTGGAATCCATATTTCTTCATACAAAAGAACTGTATGGAGAGCAGTCTCGTATCGCAAGATACGAAGTGTCGAAGAAGTTATTTTCGGCAAAGTTGGCCGTCGGATCATCGGTAGCGGACCACATGCTTAAGATGATAGGCTACATTGAGGAGCTCGCAGAACTTGGGACCACGTTGGAGAGTGAGCTCTATACGGACTTAGTTCTCCAGTCCCTTCCTTCCACTTACGCCCAGTTCATACTGAATTTCAACTTGCAAGAAAAAGAAGTTGAACTTTCAGAACTCCTCAACATGCTGAGGAGTGCAGAGGGCACCCTACAGAAAGGTAGGGAAACATCCACTTTGTTTGTAGGAGGAGGATCTTCTTCTTCTAGGTCCAAGGCGAAAGCCAAGGGAAAGAAGAGGAAAGCCCCCGCCAAACCAAGGTGCGGTGTTAGTAAAGTGGATACGAAGGGAAAAGCAAAGGCAACAAAGATAGCGGGGAAGCTTGTGGGTAAAGAGGAATGCTTCTATTGTCACAAGAGTGGACACTGGAAGAAAGATTGCAGGGCTTGGAAGGCCAGGACACAGGAACTGAAGCAGGTTGCGGCTTCAGCTTCAGGTGTGTATGTTATTGAAAACTGTCTTTCTATAAACTCTACTTCCTGGGTATTGGATACCGGATCAGGATCTCATATCTGTAATTCTTTGCAGGCGTTGAGAAACCGTAGGTTTTTGAAGGCAGGTGACATGACCCTCAGAGTTGCGAACGGAGCTAGCATGGATGCTAAAGCCGTGGGGGACTATCACCTGGGAATGTCAGATGGGCATGTTTTGGTTTTGCGTAATTGCTTTTTTGTACCCAACGCAACTTGTAATATCATTTCTGTATCTTTGGTTTCTAAAGAAGGTTATGAATTTGCGTTTGTAAGTAATGTTGTAAACATTCACCTTAATCAAGTTCTGATTGGGTCAGGTACATTGAGCAATGGTATATACGTATTGAACCAACCACAGATTTTCAATGTCCAGAATACACACAAAAGAAAGTCTCCGGAAATCAATCAGACTTTCTTATGGCATTGTAGACTGGGTCACATCAATGAGAGAAGGTTGACTAAGTTACATACAGAAGGGTATTTGGATCCGTTCGAATATCAATCATATGCCACTTGTCAATCCTGTCTCAAAGGAAAGATGACAAAGACTCCGTTCACTGGACACGGAGTAAGAGCAAGCGAGCTCTTGGGACTCGTACACAGCGACGTGTGCGGTCCAATGTCTACACATGCGCGAAGCGGTTATTCTTACTTCATTACTTTTACGGATGACTTTTCAAGGTACGGTTATGTCTTCTTAATGAAACATAAGTCCGAAGCTTTTGAAAAGTTCCAGGAATATAAGAATGAAGTTGAAAAACAAACCGGCAAAAGTATCAAGATTCTAAGATCGGATCGAGGTGGAGAATACTTAAGTGCCGAGTTCCTGAATTATTTAAAAGAGAACGGGATTCTCTCTCAGCTTACTCCTCCATACACTCCGCAACACAACGGTGTATCGGAAAGACGGAACCGAACCCTATTGGATATGGTACGGTCATGATGAGTAACGCTGAGTTACCGTGATCATTCTGGGGGTATGCGCTAGAATCAGCTGCGTACCTTTTGAACCGAGTTCCTACTAAGACTGTGCCTACCACACCATATGAGATGTGGTGTGGGAAGAGGCCCCATCTCAGTCACATTAAGACTTGGGGAAGTCCAGCTTTTGTTAAAAAGCAGCATGCGGACAAGCTCGAGGCGCGCTCAGTACAGTGCAAGTTTGTGGGATATCCAAAGAACTCCAAGGGATATTTCTTCTACTGTGAAGAGGAACAAAAAGTTCTTGTTTCTCGTCATGCCTACTTCTTGGAAACTGAGTTTTTGGAAAACCAGATAAGTGGGAGCACAGTAGAACTGGAAGAAATTCCAGAACCACAAGCTATTACTGAAAGTTTGGTGGAACCAGAGGGTTCAAATGAACAGGACATTCCTACGCCGATCCGCAGGAGTAGTAGGCAGTCTCATCCGCCCGAGAGATACTACGGTTTTCTCACAGACGGGGATAGAGAGGATTGCATCATAGATTATGATGAGCCTACTAGCTTCCAGCAGGCCGTTCAAAGCGTTAACTCGGTAAAATGGCTGGATGCAATGCGGACCGAAATGGAGTCCATATACACCAACAAAGTATGGACGTTGGACATTGCTCCAGACGGGGTAAAACCCGTAGGATGCAAGTGGATCTTCAAAAGGATGATTGGTGTAGATGGACAGGTTGAGACCTATAAAGCTAGACTTGTAGCAAAGGGTTTCCGTCAAAGACCTGGTTTGGACTATGACGAAACCTTTTCTCCAGTGGCTATGCTGAAATCCATTCGGATCCTTCTTGCCATTGCTGCCTTCCACGATTATGAGATTTGGCAGATGGACGTAAAAACCGCTTTTCTAAATGGAAATTTAGAGGAGTGTGTCTATATGGATCAGCCAGAAGGTTTCATTCAGAGTGGGAGCAGCGGAAAGGTGTGCAAGTTGCTTAAGTCCATCTATGGACTAAAGCAGGCATCGCGGAGTTGGAACATCTGTTTTGATGAGACGGTCAAGGAATTTGGCTTTATCAAAAATCCAGATGAACCATGCATCTATAGTAGATTTGTAGCGAGAACTGTAGTATTCCTCGTTTTATATGTGGATGACATTCTCTTAATAGGAAATGACATTCCTATGCTACAATCTGTCAAGGGTTTCTTGTCACACAGGTTCTCCATGAAAGACCTGGGTGATGCCTCTTACATCCTGGGGATCCGGATCCATCGTGATAGATCCAAGAGGATATTAGGACTTTCACAGTCCAGGTACATCGACACCGTACTGAAAAGATTCAGTATGGAAGATTCCAAGCGCGGTAACCTACCGGCTTGTCACGGAATCACCCTCTCTAAAGAGATGTCCCCCAAGACTGATTTGGAGAGGGATCGCATGTCTATTATACCCTACGCTTCTGCGGTAGGCTCTATAATGTATGCGATGTTGTGTACCAGACCGGATGTAGCTTATGCACTGAGTGTAGTAAGCCGGTATCAGTCAAACCCTGGGGAGAAACACTGGATAGCGGTAAAGAACATTCTCAAGTACCTGAGAAGGACTAAGGAGATGTTCTTGGTGTATGGAGGAAAAGACCTCCAGATCGGGGCCTTTGCTGACTCCAGCTTCCAGAGTGACAAGGATGATTCCAAGTCCATGTCGGGTTTTGTCTTTACCCTCAATGGAGGGGCGGTGTGTTGGAAGAGTTCCAAACAGGAAACCGTTGCAGACTCGACGATGGAAGCGGAATACATCGCTGCATCTGATGCCGCAAAAGAAGCTGTCTGGATGAGGAAGTTCTTGAAAGAACTTCAGGTGGTTCCGTCCATTGTTGACCTAATACCTCTGTATTGCGACAACAACGGGGCTATAGCTTTAGCGAAGGAACCCAGGTCCCATCAGAGATCCAGGCACATCTTGAGGCGGTATCACCTGATCAGGGAGATCGTGGATCGGAAGGAGATCGAGGTTCGGAGGGTTGCTTCAGAAGAAAACACTGCAGATCCATTCACCAAGGCCCTACCCCAGCTCAGTTCGAGCGGCTGATCGAGATGATAGGTCTTCGATACGCCAGTACATGGCCTTAGTGCAAGTGGGAGATTGTTAGTGTATATGCCCTAGAGGCCATTACTGTATCATACTAGTTTGTATATTACTTAATGGAAGCTTGGGATATTCACCTTGTATAAACAATCTTGCTCAATATAGTAGTATGCTACTTGGTTTGTTTCTACTTCAATGTGTACATGTGTTTATTTTGCGATATCACCTATACACATTAGTGGAGCCCTTAGGATCTTTGCTTGATTACCAGCGTTGTGATGGCAGTCACACTAGTGGGGGCTGGGTAATCTATAAGCACATCCTTATACAGGTCCCTAGTCGCAGGACTATCGAGACAGGGCATCGATACTCCGGAGTAGACTAGCGTATGCGCTTCTCATCCCAGTGTGGGAGATGGTCTGTCCCACAGCCATCAGTACGTCGTACTGGAGATAGTATACGGGTGCTCATTAGGTTATGAGTACACCGGACAGGACTCGTCGGGAACTGACCAGTTGGTATTATACCTATCGTCAGTTATCAGTTCCCAGGTGACATGAGTACAGCTTAGTCCGCTGACTTGACACTGGCACTTCGCCTCGAGTGTGTTCCCACTGCACTTTGATCACTACCCTACCACGGCTCAAAGGAGTCGTGCAAACAGGTAGTAGTTGGGTGCAGTCCCGAAGCACTTGGAGGCAGTGACGGTTAGACAGGATTCGTCTCTCCCGGTATTGGGGGTTGACATCGCGCTGTGTCTAGGAGAGCCATTACACGAGTAGTCCCTGGCCAGGGCAAGCGAGATATACTGGTAGGCTTCCAGTGTTATCTCAGGGTGTTTTGGGCTTCACTCCGACACGACTTGTACCGCTATTAGGGGACTGACATTTACCGCCCCCTAGGCCCGCCATGCGATGTATCAGACGAACAGACCGGACTGTACGGAGAATGTCACATTCAGACTCAGTAGGAGTTCAGATGGGGTTCACCTCGTCAGCCTTCTTGTCGGCTTCTACCTGGGGACCGTTACGCACAGCTAGTGCCGCTTGCGGTCTATGGTTAAACCCACTGCCAGCGTAGTGTCGAGTCTTTAGAGTCCCACACAGAGGGTATTCGCCTCTGGGCAAAACAGAGTAGAGGTCGCATGGTTTTGTGACAGGGTTCGTTCTCATCCGCGCACTTGTGCACGTTTGGAGTCCGGACGAATATTGCCATCGGGCTCTGGTTTGAGCCAGATACTGGTATATGTTTTGGGGTTACTTTTATCTCTCAGTATTCATGTTCCTCGGAACAAGAATGCAGGTGTGTATGCACAGTTGTTTGAGGTGGAAGAAGAGGTTTTTCATTAGGGTTTCGGAACGGGTGCGCATGCACAGTTGACAGTCGTTTTTTTTTTTCCAAACCCTAATGAATTAGTGAGATATCAATTAATAGTAGTAATTAAATGAAACTATGTTATGGTTGGTTTTGTTGACTTGTTGACCATGGTTGACTTGTTGACCATGGTTGAATGTTTGACCATCATCATTACTTTGCAAGGATGCTCCTTGATTCTTGCCAACATTCATTTAATGAAGTGATGATAGTGGTCATTCCAAACAACCATCAACTATTCTCATTTGAATTATTATTATTAATTAGATAATTCTTTTTCTTTTGATATGGTTGCAAAATGGAAAAAGATAGCTCATTCTATCATATTCATTCTCTCTCCTCACTTCATCTCTTCTTCCTCAGCTCAAGGAGAATCCTTCTCATGTGTTGAGAATCCCTCTCCTTGAAAAGAAAACACCCCTTAGACACTCTCTACTCACTCTAGGATCAAAGGTTTAGCAAGCCGAAGATTCTAGTTCTCTCAAAGTTCGAGAAAGAGCCCGAAGGTTGAACCCTCAGGTGGATCCATCTTTGACGGAAGAAGGCGACGAGGAAAGAACCATCAACCTCTACAAAGTTTGAAGAAGAAGGAGTTCAAGTTTAGGTATAACCATCTTTCCGAGTAGTTAACTCTCTTTAGCTTGTTTGCTAGTTTTAGTTTAGGAAAAGATCCCGACTTTGTTAGTCCATGTTGCCCCATGCGCTAAAAATTTGATTTTTATACCGTTTCCGCCTCCCCGTAAGAACCGGGGGTCGCAACGTGGACTTACAGCGTCTTCCCAGGATATCTATAGCGGGGATTGGATGGTTCGGGATACCGGTCGTCGAAGGCTCAAGCCGTCCCGTCGGAGTCCAATTTGGCATCTCCACAGCGAAAACCGTCCTCGGAGGATCCATTGGCAAAAATGGGAAAGTGGGCTCTGTCGGCACTTCATAGAGGAAACTCCGGCGACCCCGGATAATATGGCTGTACCAAGTTCCCCATAGAAGCAAGTTGGTGCAGTTCGGGTCATGAGCCCGGATCATCGCCATCGCTTCCTCGTCAGATGGTGATTGAGGAAAAGCGGCCTCCGAGCTAGTGAAGGGAAAGCACGGAACAGAAACCATTGCACCTGAAATCGAATAAAAGAAAACTGTCAAAAGCAAAGCAGCAATATATATGCATGCATGAACATGAAGACAGTTGAAGAAAGCGATAGCAGACTCTTTTTATGGGACCATTGGCTACAAAACACATGGGCCCCACAGAATCAGGATGACGGCTCGTTAGTAATGAGACCAAGCAGTTGTAATAGGACAAAGGGGATATCCTCATTAAATAAGAAGTGGATTTCAAGTGGCCCTGCACATCCTCTAGAAGACAAATCTACCCTGGACTCTACAAAAAATCAAACAGGATCAAGGGAATTAAATTCCCACAAAAGACATCATTGCAAGCTTCTGTTCCATTAATTGCAGAAGGACAACCTAGGGCAAAGAGACCCTAAGAAGCCTCCATGCGAAGAAACTGAGTTCTTCATAGGAATTAAATTCCTTATTGAGAAAAGGGAATTAAATTCCCAGAAATATTTTTGGGATGGAATTAAATTCCATGGATTTGAACCACCATCATCATCTCCCTAAAGATCATACGAGCCCTAAAAGATCTACTGTTGAAGATTAAATGGTTTCATATTTTGATTGAAAAGCTTAAAGAAAAAATGGGTTCCTGTTAAAAAGGGTAAAAACCCTTGCTTTGGATTTAAAATCCAGAGGAATGTAAAAGTTCATCGTTCATTCAAGAGCATTACCTGAAGAAAAGAGTCTTTTTGAACAGAGTTAAACTCTGAAAATGTTTCAAGGCAGAGAACTAAGCTCTGGAAGAAGAGAATTAAATTCTCAGAAAAAGTTTATAAGGAGGAAGATAAGCAAAAGTGGAGGCGCTTCTGAAATGACCCTTATATTTATAGGATGTAATGGAGACGCTTCATCTCCCCAAATCCCTAGAGAAATCCAACAGTCATAAAAAGTGACAGCGTTGCACTCACGTGCAAACACGTGAGAACAACGCTGTGGGGGAATTTGTTTCCTGATTTAAAATCAGGAAAAACTTATGGAGGAGGCATCACGTGCTAGCACGTGACCAGCGGTCACGTGTTGACACGTGACATTTAAAAGCAGCGGCAAAAGGCAGATTCGCTCCCTGTTTAAATCAAAGAAAAGCCTCCAGAAAAGGTCACGTGCTCATACGTGACCAGGGGTCACGTGTTGGCACGTGACGGCTGAACAGCGGCCAGAGAACAGAGCGCAAAGGAGAAGAAAGGCCCATTCCAGGGGTCACGTGCTTACACGTGACTAGGGGTCACGTGGCCACGTAACCGGCTTTCAAAGCCTTTTTATTTAACAGAATTAAATTCCGAAAGCATTCAAATCTTTCCAAAAGAGAAAGATTATTTGGAACCGTTGGATTAAAGATCTAAGGGTGATTAAATATCACCAATTTATGGAAAAATATCAGACTTGGAAAGATTTCCCCTTAAATCTAACCGAAATAACAAAGAGATATCTTTGGATTTAAAATCCAATGGTGAATAAAATTCATCCAATAATCCAAAGGTCTAGATGAATGATAAATATAAATCAAATCTCTCAATAAACAAATCAAATCTTTCAATGAAAGATTCACTAAAACTGATTGATTCTCTTCCTTCTCCTATAATAGGAACCAGAAAAGAGAGAAAATATAGACAGAGGGAGACACATACAGAGACATACAAAGAGAGAGAAATAGAGCCTTGAGATTTTGGGAAGAATTTGATCCTCTGCAAAAGAAAACCTTAGGTAAAAAGGGAGAGGCTTAAAAAAGAGAATTTAATTCTCAAAGAGTTTAACTCTTATATAAAAGAAAAACTTAGTTCTTTCTCTAGCAGAGGATCTGCAAAATGCACATCTCCCCATGAATTGAGAATTTAATTCTCATTGGGTTGAGATCCTGCCATGCAGATCCAAAGCATAGAAGGGGAATGGAAGCTTGAGAATTTAATTCTCACAGAACTATACGAATTCAATTCCTTTGAGATAAAATTAGGGTTCAACCCTATGTTATGGGAATTTAATTCCTTCAAAATGAACGTAACTAGGGTTTAACCATAATTGAGAATATAATTCTCTCAAACTCACAGGAATTTAATTCCCTTAAGAAAAGAAATTAGGGTTTAACCCTATTAAGAATATAATTCTTCAGAAGAAAACGGGAATTTAATTCCTCTAAAGTTTAGGGTTTAACCCTATGAACAGAACTTTAAAAAACATGCAGAGTCACGTGCTACCACGTGACCCCTGCAAAGACCAACAGAATAGAACTCTGAAGCAGACATCTCACGTGTTACCACGTGACTCCTGCGAAGATATATAAAAGAGAACTTTGAGGCAATGCCTTACGTGCCCCACGTGATCCCTGAAGCACATAAAGGAACAGTGAAATAAACAGGGGCTCTAGGGCGCCATCACGTGTTACCACGTGACCCTTAATGAGTATTCTAATAAACCAGAGCATGGGCCCCCATCACATGCCCGCACGTGATGGCTTTCAAAGCTAAAAGTGTTAAACACTTATCTGTAGAACAAAACAAAGAGAAGAAGGGCGCTCTCACGTGCTATCATGTGACCCCTCTTGCCTTAGTGTTTAACACTAAATTGGAAACTCTGTATCCAGTGTTTAACACTGATTCTCCTTAGTGTTTAACACCAACTTGTCAATCTTTTCCCAGTGTTCAACATTGTTGGTCTTTAGTGTTTAACACTAACTTTAGCCCAATTGGCTAAGTTTCTAGAGGCAAAGCCTCTCCTTCAATGGACCAACAGAAAGCCAATATTCTAAACATGATTGGACTTAGCCCAAGCTGGCCATAAGTCCTCAATTCAAACCTAACTGGGCTAATAGGCTCATAACATAATTAATTGATCTTGGTCCCAAATTGGGCCGAAGACTATTTAATCTACCTTGGTTCAAGGGTACATCTCTTCACTCCTTTGATACTTGGCGTTGTAATTCCTCAACGTCTTCGAAGAGGTGACGGGTCCCGATGACCACACATTACTACGGACTGTGGGGTCCTTAAAATCCACAGACTATGATGTCTTTAACCTTGACCGTGATGTCTTAAAACTAACGCCGGACTGTGGGGTCCTTAAACTCATGGACTATGAGGTCCTTAACCTTGACCGTGATGTCTTAAAACTAACGCCGGACTGTGGAGTCCTTAAATCCACGGACTATGATGTCCTTAACCTTGACCGCAACGTCTTAAAACTAACATTGGACCATAATGTCCTTAAACTACCTATTGACCGCAATGTCACTAAACTAAACAACAGGGCTCCCTTAATTGCTCTCTTGTCGGATCTAAACGATCCCGTTAAGTTGATCTTAGTATAAAAGCTAGACTAACGTATCCTTAACAAACGTTTAAGTCGATCTTAGTCTCAAACGAGGCTAACGTATCCTTAAACCCAAACCCCCAAACCCAAATCTAAGATAATACGGATTTGGACTAGTCCACGCCCTACGGGCGACGACATAACTCAGTCTCCGTATACAATCCACGGGCAACCAAACACAAAATAAACACACACGCCACGAAGTGACCACTTGGAGAAGGAGAAAGTTGTTGCCACGATGCAGTAGCGTAATTAACTGCAGGGGCTTGCGCCTGCAGGAAAAAGCGTCCCCACAATCAAAAACCCCTCAAGCGAGGGGGAATCTAACGAAGTCTGCTACATCGGACGCATCCATCTAAACCTTCGATACATGGTGCCATAAATCAACTTGGCATCTTCGGAGAGGTGGACGGATAGCACCTATTAGCATCTATCCCGAATTTCTGGCAAGACATCCGTCGCGCCATCTTTCGGAGGGGAACATTGTCCATTCTAAAGTACTTTAGAATAGTGTTAAGTATCTGAATTGGGACACTTCCTAAATTTAGATCTAAAACCATAGATCTAGTTACCAGAATCCCTGATATTTTATCCAGATCCTATGTGAAGAAACAACTTGTGACAACCACAGTATAACCGATCGTAGTATAGGAAAATCACTTCCTATCAAGAGCATGTCATCCAAATACCAAGACATCACTCCCTACTACCTTCTTACCAGGTCCATTTCTTGTTCTGATGAACTCAAACTCTATGACTGTCACATCAAAACTAGATGATCTATCTCCGCTGTACTTGCTTTAGTCTATAAATAAACATAAGCTACTTGCCCACCATACTTCCGCTGCTCTTACTGACTACAACAACCTTTTGGCAGAGTCATATACACGTGCACTTCTAAAGCAGATTTAGAATGACGTTATACTCATCCACCTGTGAGATCTTATATTCTAGAACAGCAGTAGTGGCAAGCTTGGATTATCAAAAACCTCCCTGTCACCGTTTTTTAGGAGACCAAAATACCTTTCGGGTGGCTGAGATTACCCATCAAATTTGCGGAGTGGCTAATGGATCGTCGAAACCAATTGAATCCTCAAGTGCTATTAAATTTTCAGTAATCATTTGTGGTTCTGAAATTACTTCCAGTTCTACCATACTTCCATAAATGTTTTTTGAAAAGAATCCATTTTACTAAAACGGGTGGCGAGTCAAGAACAATATAACTATTGATCCTCCAAATGGTAGAATGTTAACCCTCATCAAAGCCCGGGATAACCCACAAACTGCCATTACTGAAACGTGCTTTGAGTTTATCCAGATTCTGGTTTTATGCAAAAGCCGGACAACTCCATATACCTTAATATCGTTAAGATATGATCCTTTCTATATCTAATATAGAAACAAAGGCACTAATCTAATTGGAACCAGATTCAAAAATCAAGCAGCTATTTTCAGTGCATATCGACTAAATAGAAGGAGGCCATGTAGTATTACTCATCAAGGAATGCACCCACGTATGAGTAACATGAGAAAGAAGCAAGTTCTCAAATATATTACTTACGACGGAATGCCTAGCATAAGTATCTACATATTCGATCACCTCGAAAAATCCTGATATTTGCAACATATGGTTCTCAATCTTATTCTAATACCTATAACTTCTCAAAATTTGGACATTATATTTCAATGAAATACTTGTCTAAAACTAGAGAAGTCATGAGTAAACAGAATATAGTACGAGTACCAACCCCTTTGTCCTAACGGATATCAGACAACATAAAATACTTTGTATAAGTCCACTAAGTTCAATAACTCAAACCCTGTGTGTCGTAAGTTGAAAACTGTGTTATGGTTAAGAAGAATTACACCATTGTTGAATGCACCTTATCTAACCATCAACTGATATAGGTAAATGTTATAATCATAATTTCAAAAAGTTACATCTCACTTTATAAAATAAACATACAAATATATCAGTTTGAAACTGATGCATAACAACGGATATTCAAAACCAAATATTTGACGTTAGGCAAAACCCAGGTGATTTCCTTAAATATCACCAATTGCAAAAAATTCTGATATATTGATGATCCAATCACCCAATTCCCAATATTCTACTCCCACTCATAATCTGTAACGCCATACAGATGTGAGAATCAAGTCTGGTAAATACATACCCTGGAGTCAGAATCTAATTAGGAAAACAGTTTTCAATTAATATCGCACAGTAAAACTGAAACATGAAAATGTTTCGAAGGGGTAGCCAGGTATTCCTAGTAATGCTTCTTCCACTATCCAGATTCATAACAGTAACCGTATACTTTCTTTCCTTCACTCCAATCCTTTTATATGTCTTTACTTATTACCTTCTGTACACCACATTTAGGCTAATTGGTTTTCTTCCTTCCATACCTTTCGGCACTTGCTTATGGTTTGGAAGAAGACTGTCCAATAAGCGT
Organism: Agapanthus africanus; assembly: GCA_030015575.1. Taxonomy (NCBI): domain Eukaryota; kingdom Viridiplantae; phylum Streptophyta; class Magnoliopsida; order Asparagales; family Amaryllidaceae; genus Agapanthus; species Agapanthus africanus. The sequence continues at coordinate 166,576,226 of CM057349.1, forward strand.
AATAGGTGTACTCTCCTAACACTAGGAGCTCTCGCAACCTGAGAGAAAGTAAAGAGAAAATACAACTGAATAATCCTTTCTATTTCTCCAGAACCTGAATCCATCGTCGATCAGAAACAAGTTTCTTCGAGTTCGTATGTAACTATACGATGGCATATCCAATCAATATGGATCTTCGTAGTGATACGGAGTGTTCTGGAGAAATGCAAAGGTGAAATAGGAGTGGCAGGAGATTACGCGGCTTCGTCGTGTATGATAGTAGTCGCAATTTCCTTTTCCCTAACTCTAATCTCTTTATATGTCTTTACTTATTACCTTCTGTACACCATACTTAGACTTAATTGGTTTTCTTCCTTCCCTATCTTTCGGCACCTGCCTATGGTTTGGAAGAAGACTTCCTAATTAGCGTAATAGGTGTACTCTCCTAATATTAGAGCTCTCGCAACCTGAGAGATGGTAAAGAGAAAAGACAACCGGATAATCTTATTCAATTTCTCTAGGACCAGAATCCATCCTCGATCAGAAACAAGTTTCTTCGAGTTCATATTGTTGGAGATAGTGCCCTCAGAGTCAATTATTAGGTCACAGGTACGTGATTGCAATGATTGATGGAGGACCTATCCCGGTAGGACAGTCTTACTCGTGATGATAGTATGCTATCTGGTTTACCTTTATCATCGTGTACTGTTTTAAGTGACCTGACACGTCGCTATTACACGTTGATAGAGCCCCTAGGATTCTTGCTTGACCACCAGCAGTATGAGGGCGATCATATAAGTGGGAGCTGGGGATCTATAAGCATATCCTTAAAAGGTCCCTAGTCGTGAGAGTTTCGAGACAGGGCATCGATTCTCCATAGTAGACTAGTGTATACAGTCGAGACCCCGACGAGGGGCGGTGGCCGGTCTCATAAGCCACTGGTGTCAGTTGGATCACCTAAGATGTATACAGGTGTGTTGGAGATAGTGCCCTCAGAGTCAATTATTAGGTCACAGGTACGTGATTGTAATGATTGAGGGAGGACCTATCCCGGTAGGACAGTCTTACTCGAGATGATAGTATGCTATCTGGTTTACCTTTATCATCGTGTACTGCTTTAAGTGACCTGAAATGTCGCTATTACACGTTGATAGAGCCCCTAGGATTCTTGCTTGACCACCAGCAGTATGAGGGCGATCATATAAGTGGGAGCTGGGGGTCTACAAGCATATCCTTAAAAGGTCCCTAGTCGTGGGAGTTTCGAAACCGGGCATCGATACTCCATTAGTAGACTAGTGTATACAGTCGAGACCCCGACGAGGGGCGGTGGCCGGTCTCACAAGCCACTGGTGTCAGTTGGATCACCCAAGATGTATACAGGTGCTCATTGGGTTATGAGTACACCGGACAGGACTCGCCGGGAACATGCTAGTTGGTCATATACCAGACGTCAGATGGCAGTTCCCTGGTGACATGTGTGCAGGTTAGTTCATCGACCTGGGGATCGTCATTTGTCTCGTGTGAGTTCCCACTGTACTTTGATTACTACCCTACCACGGCTCAAAGGAGTCGTGCAAACAGGTTTTAGTTGGGTACAGTCCCGAGCCACATGGAGGCAGTGAGCGTATCTTCAGGGGTTCGTCTCTCCCGGTATTGGGGATGAGGTCGTGCTGTGTCTAGGAGAGCCATTACACAAAGTCCTTGGCCAAGGCAAGGAGATTTACTGGTAGGTATTCCAGTAGTATCTCAGGGTGTTCTGGGCTACACTCCGACACGACTTGTACCGCTTTTGGGGGTCTGACTTTTACCAACCCCCTAGGCCCGCCATGCGATACTCATAGACGAACGGACCGGACTGTACGGATATTGTCACTGACAGGCTCAGTAGGGAGTCAGGCTGAGTTCGCTCACAGACGTCCCTTTTGGTCAATACTTGGTAGCCCGTTACGTATTGGCTTATACCTCTGACGTGCTAGTGGTTAAATCCACAACCAAGGTGTTGATGAGTCTTTAGAGTCCCCCACATTTCAGTTACTCAGCTTTCGGGCGAAAGGTTGTAGAGGCCGTATGGAGATATGGCAAGGTCCGATCAGATACGTGCGGTATTGCACGGATCAGGATCGGACAGTTTGTACTATAGGCCGTATGGCAATATGGCAGGGTTCGATCAGATACGTGCGGTATTGCACGGATCAGGATCGAACGGATATTACTAGCCGGCTTTGGTTTAAGCCGGATCCTAGTATAGTACAGTGTAGATTTTGTCTCATTGCATTTGTATTTCGGTCGAAATACAGATGCGGGTGTGTATGCACAGTATCGGGGTTTTCCTGTAATTTATTACAGGACCAGTTTTCTGGAGTTGCCAGTTTGCTTTCCGTTTCGGCCAATTTCCATTGTTCCGTTCATTGGCCGAAGTTTGGTGGAGGAGGGTTTATTTGCATTGTTGCAAATAGGCATTTGTGGAGGGGTTCTTTGTTTTTTGTAGCATCATGATAGTCTTCATGATGGTGCACCATCCATTGACTTGCTTGACTTCATACTTCATGATGGCTTGACTTTGTTAGCATCATGGTTGTTGATGATGGTTGTGTGGAGTGTTGGCATTGCCTTGTGATCATTCCCTTTTGCATGATAGCTTTCCTCTCTCTCTCTTTGGGATTAGATGAGAATGGCTCCCTCTTTGGTTACACACTTGACTCTCTCATTCTCATTCTCTCCTCCCCCTCTAGTTATGGCCGGCCAAGCTTGGAGGAGGGGTTGCCCATTTTTGTAGTGGGGATTTTTGCTCTCTTGATGTTAGAAAAATCCCCAAGTTCCTCCACATTGTTCTTGTATCATCCCTCCACCTAAAATGGCATCTCCATGAACCCCAAAGTGAGACTTGAGGACTACATATTCTACAGCGAACCTTGGGCACGTCGAGTAGCCGGCTTCGTGCCCGAGTTGCCTCGGCATTGAGGTGGGAGCCCGTAAACAAAGTAGGCGATGTGGTGCATTTCCGGCGACGAGGAGGAGGCAGGCTTTTCCGCAGGAGATCGGGACCATGACGAGAAGACCGGAGGACTTGGATCGTCGGTATATCTCCTAACCCATCTTTTAGTTAGCTAGATCTAGTTTAATGGCCCGATCCGGGGTTTAGTGCGCGGTGGTGCCGGTTTGCTAAGTCCGCAAAAATTAAAGTTTATCACCGTTTCCGCATTTGGCCGTCGGATTGACGGCCGGGGCGCCGCCGTGCACTTACAGTGGTATCAGAGCCTCGCCATTAACTTAGTCTAGCTTGGTTTTATGTGTTTGCATTTCCGATCGATCAAAAAGTTCCAAAACTGCATTTTACCTTCGCATCAGTTTCTGTTGAAAATTTTTGGTCTCGAAAAATTTTTCAGGTTGTAAAATATTGATGTACTAGAAAATCTAAGAACTCTGTAAAATTTTGATGAAGTGATTCCACAGTCAGAGCGCGGAAGCGCCGCACAAACCCCCATTCCGCCGCCCTTCCGCCGCGCACTGTAGACATCACTGCACCATTTTTTTTCAGAGGCTTTCTGGGATTAAAATATGGGTTTTGGAATATTAAAATTGGGCCCAGGTTTTCTGTGAGTGCTACAGTTTTGATTGGGGGCCCACTTGTTAATTTTTGGTCAATCGGAAAATTTTAAACACATTTTTTCACAGTATTTACATTATATCTGCGACCGTGAATGTCACTTGATCGGTAAATCCAGTCTAACTGCTATAGCCCGGTTAGACGGATTTGCGAACGTGACTTTCACGTTAATGTTCTGTTTTTACTGTGATATTGCGGATCGGTCGTGGGGGTAGCCTGGATGCAATGCTAGTACAGTTGTGGTTGTATTATGTACATTTGATATTGCGGGGCGAGCGTCCGACATGTGGACTGCCGTCACTGCCTGATTGTATTATTCTTTTGGGGCATGACCTGGTTGCGGTCGATGTACCCGGTGTATGTATATTTTACTTTCTGTACTAGGATTGCCCCGCGGAGGGGTGCACGGATAGCCGGGTTCTAGAGGGCAACAAGCCCGCATCTCATGGCATTGAGACGGAGGGGGCTTCACTCTAGGATTGGCGGGCTATTCGCCGCACTCGTAGGGGGTACAGGTTGACCCAGGAGGGGTACCCAAGTTGCCGGATTCCGTGGAGTGCTGGGTGGTCCATTCACGGAGCTGAAGGGGGCTGCCTCGCTTCAGGTTTTGGCGGGTGACTTGCCGCGCCCGTAGGGGTCTAGGATTTCATTGCACAGGCTATCCACACGACCAGGGGAACGTCGGGTTTCAGCAGTGGCTCTGTGAAACCCGGGGATCCCAGATATCTGTATTGTTTCTGTGATGCTGTACATTTCTGTGATGTTGCATTTTATTCACGCCTTGAGCGAAATACTATATATTGGTATATATATTAGTAGATGTCGTATATGTTTTGCATCCGCGCTAGTCCAGTCCCCGCTCTGTCGTTAGTAAGCTAACCTAACGGGTAATGACGGGACCCAGTGGCGAATGCGGATGGCATATACGTACATCAGTATATTTTCGTTCTTTTTGGTGTGATCAATTGATGGGACTGCATTGATTCGGATCAATGCAAGTTAAAAACAAACCTAATCTGATGTTGTTGGAACACTTTTCAAAGAGCTGTTATTGCAAGGACGTTCACTTTTGTTTTGCATCGTGGTATTCATTTGGAATATCCTGCTCCTCAGTCGACGAGGCAAGGGCCGAGATCCCTTCACCGGGAGTGACCCCTTGGACAAAAGTTTGCGTCAGGGCAATGACTTCACTATAGCCGATTACTTTTGCTTTGCACCGTGGTATTCAGTTAGAATATCCTGCACCCCATTCTACGGGGAAAGAGCCGAGATCCCTTCACCGGGAGTGACCTCTTTAGCAACGGTTTTCGTCACTATATTTTTAAAAGCTATCCGTTCCTTCAACGATATCAAGTTCATTACGTTAAAGGTTTTCGCCAGAAACCATTCGTAGCCCTCCGTCGTTTCATATGGATAGTCAATAGTATTCAAGCTGTGTTTGTTGGCCAAAGTCAAGGCACAGTGTTTGGTAGCTGTTGGTTATTCATATGCAGCATAGATAGATGCGTTGTTTTGGAACAGTCGTACTGCCTTGTTGGCCAAAGTCAAGGGTATGTACGGGTGGATTCAAAACAACCTGGAGAATGACGGGTAGAACTTGACATGTGACTTATGATTTGTTGGCCAAAGTCAAGGTCATAAGAGCATGGGGCAGAAATCACATCGGGAGTTTCAAAAGAACTGAAACTTGCCAGATATGTGCATACCTTCTGGAGTGTGATAGCGTGAGCGGATTCCGTCACGTTATCATGCAATGATAGTTGGATCCCGATTCCCACTGATGAGTTGGTTTACTCCTCGGGTGACCCCGACTAATTCTTCTTTCAGGTTTGGAGGAGAATTTGAGGTACAGTGGGAGATTTCCAGATTAGATAAATTGGTAACCATTCTGATCTAGGTTAGAGTGCACGCTGAGTGTTTCTTTTCTCTCTCTCTTTGGCAGCGACCATTGACCCGACCCTAAGACTATGACTCAGTGACCAAGTTGACCGAACCTTCTTAACACCGGCTTTTGGATTGTCAGAGTTGCAAACCTCATTGCCACTCCTACTTTTACCCTTTTCTCCAGGACACCCCGTTTTACTACGAACGTCCACTTCCATTGGACAAAACCATCGTATGGTTAGATACGAACTCGAAAGAATTTATTCGAGGATGGTTTCCGGTTCTGGAGAAAACGGATAGGATTATTCAGTTGTCTTTTCCTTTTACCCTCTCTCAGGTTACGAGTACTCCTTGGTTTAAGGGTAGTACACCTATTACGCAAATTGGATTGTCTTCTTCCAAACCTTAGGCTGGTGCCGACCGGTAGGGAATGAAGAAAACCAATTAGCATAACGATGGTGTGCAGAAGGTATTAAGTTCAGACAAAGCAAGGGATTAGTAAGAGGGCAAAGTAAATTGCAACAGATATTCACGACCAAACCAAATATTTCGTTACCACTCCCACATCACCTTTGTATTTCTCCAGGACACTCCGTATCACTACGAAGATCCACAGTTTATTTGGATACTCCATCGTATGGTTATATACGAACTCGAATGGAACTGGTTCCAGTTCGGGGATGGATTCTGGTTCAGGAGAAATAGGAATAAGGTTTATTCAGTTGTCTTTTATCTTCACCCTCTCTCATTGCGAGTGTTCCTAGGATTGGGACAGTACACCCATTATGCTTATTGGATAGTCTTCTTCCAAACCATAGGCTGGTGCCGAACGGTAGGAAAGGAAGAAAACCACTTGGCCTAAAGGGGTGTGCAGAAGGTAATGACTAAAGACAAATGAAGGGATTTGGAGAGATGGCAAAGAATTATACGGTTACAGTCGTGAATCTGGAAGAGGCATTACTAGAAATACCAGGATACCCCATCGAAACATTTCAATGTTTCAGTTTCACTGTGTAATGTTAAAAGAAAACTGATTTCCCGATTAGATACTTACTCCAGGGTATGTATTTACCAGGTACGATTCTCACATCTGTATGGTTTTTCAGATGGTGAGTGGGAGTAAGTTATTGGGAATTGGGTGATCATCCTCATTATATCGGGATTCGTTGTAATCGGTGATATTTGAGGAAATCACCTGGGCTGTTTGCCGGTCGGCAAATATTTGGTTTTGAATATCCGCTGTTATGCACCAATTTCAAATTGATATATCTGTACGTCTATTTTCATAGAGTGAGATATACCTTTCTGAAATTATGTCTACGACATTTACCTATATCAGTGGATGGTTAGGTAAGGAGCATTAAACAGCGGTGTAATTCTTCTTAACCATAAGTACAGTTTTCAACCTACGACACACAGTGAATGAGTTATCAGACTCAAGGGACTTATACAAAGGATTGTATGTTGTCCAGGGTCCATCAGGACAGAGGGGTTGGTCCTCGTACTATATTCGGTTTACTTATGACTTCTCTAGTTTTTAGACAGGTGTTTCGCGGAAACACAGGGTCCAAATTTTGAGAAGTTATAGGTATTTGAATAGAGTAGAGAACCAGGTATAGCAAGTATCGGGATTCTTCAAAGAGATCGAAGATGTAGATACTTGTGTATGGTATTCAGTTGATAGTAATGATAAAGAGATCTTGCTTCTCTTTCAGGTTACTCATAATTGGAAGTATTCCTAAGTTGAGTAACGCTGATCGGCCTCCTTCCATTTAGTTGACATGCGCTGGGGACAGCTGCATGATTTGAATCTGGTTCAATTAAATCAGTGCCTCTGTTTCTATATTGGATATAGAACAGTTCATATCTTAACGATGTTAAGGTACGGGGAGTTGTCCGGTTTATGATTAAAACCAGACACTGGACAACTCAAGGCACGTTTCTGTAATGGCTGTTTGTGGGTTGACCCAGGCTATGACGAGGGTTGACTTTCTACCATCTGGATGAACAATAGCGATATTGTTCTAGACTCGCCACAGTTTTATTAAAGATGGATTTTTTCAGAAAACAGTAGTGGGAGTATGGTAGAACTTGAAGTGATTCCAGAACCACAAACGATTACTGAAGATTTGATAAGGAACCTAAAGATTCAATCTGGATTGACATTCCATTGGCCACTCCGCAGATAAGGTGGGTAACTTCAGGCACCCGAGAGGCACTACGGTAGCCTCAAGGACGGTGACAGGGAAGTTCTTGTTTACCCACAATTGCCATTGCTGTTGTTCCAGGTTACGAGACCCGGCGGGAGGATGAGTATAGCGTCGTTCTAAACCAGTTTTAGAAGTGTACGTCTATATGACTCTGCCAGAGGGTTGTCGTAGTCAGTGGGAGCAGCGGAAGCATTGGTGGACAGGTTGCTTATGTCTATTTATAGACTAGAGCAGATGTAGCGGAGATAGATCATCTGTTTCTGACGTGACAGTCATGGGTTTGACTTCATCAGAATTGGGGATGGATCTGTTGAGAAGGTAGTAGGGTGTGATATCCTGGTATTTGGATGATATACACAGAGTAGGAAAAGAAACTCCTACACTACGATCGGTTATACTTTGGTCGTCACACAGTGGTTTCTCCACAAAGGAAATGGATTTTATATCAGACATACTGGTTACTAGATCTATGGTATTAGATCTAGATTTGGGTGGTTTCCCAATCAGGGTACTTGACAGCATTCTAAGAGTATTTAGGATGGACGACTCCTGGCACGGTAGTGTACCTGCAGGTAATGGAGTCACCCTCTCTAAAGGTGTCTTACAGACTAAAGGGGAGATGGATGAGCATGATTGGCAGATCACTTGCTTAGGCAATTGAGTCAATCATGAGATGTCAAGTACCACACCAGATATTGTTCTTGCACTAGATGCAATAAGTTGACATTAATCCAATCCTGGAGAAACAGTTGGAAGCAGTTTTAGAACATAAGTGGATGTTTTAGGGAGATGATAACGACAGCCTCATTCAGGAGACAGTTATCATTCCAGGCTTCCAAGGTGACATGGACGACAAGGAGGTTGTCAGAGTTATAGTTTTCCTTCTGATGAGGGGCAGTATTTTGGACAGGTGGTCCAAGGCAATACTGAGGGAGGCATGGCGCGCAGGATACTGATTAAGTTCAGTTGACGATACAGTCTAAGAAGTTTGGATTTGGAGTTCATTTATGAGCTAGGTCCCATCAGACATCCAGACATATTCTGAGACAGGTATTGCTCTTTTCGGGAGATGGCTTTCTCCGCGAACTTGAGATATAGAGAGACATAGAAAGAAACAACTAAGCGGATCCACTCACTGAGGCTATTCCTCGAACGCAATAGTTCCGCAAACGAGCTTTGTGAGACTGACTAGTAGAGGAGTTGGATGTTCGGTATCACACGGGCTGTGAGTATGCGACATCGCAATAATTAGCCTTGAGTGCAAGTGGGAGATTGTTGGAGATAGTGCCCTCAGAGTCAATTATTAGGTCACAGGTACGTGATTGTAATGATTGAGGGAGGACCTATCCCGGTAGGACAGTCTTACTCGAGATGATAGTATGCTATCTGGTTTACCTTTATCATCGTGTACTGCTTTAAGTGACCTGAAATGTCGCTATTACACGTTGATAGAGCCCCTAGGATTCTTGCTTGACCACCAGCAGTATGAGGGCGATCATATAAGTGGGAGCTGGGGGTCTACAAGCATATCCTTAAAAGGTCCCTAGTCGTGGGAGTTTCGAGACCGGGCATCGATACTCCATTAGTAGACTAGTGTATACAGTCGAGACCCCGACGAGGGGCGGTGGCCGGTCTCACAAGCCACTGGTGTCAGTTGGATCACCCAAGATGTATACAGGTGCTCATTGGGTTATGAGTACACCGGACAGGACTCGCCGGGAACATGCTAGTTGGTCATATACCAGACGTCAGATGGCAGTTCCCTGGTGACATGTGTGCAGGTTAGTTCATCGACCTGGGGATCGTCATTTGTCTCGTGTGAGTTCCCACTGTACTTTGATTACTACCCTACCACGGCTCAAAGGAGTCGTGCAAACAGGTTTTAGTTGGGTACAGTCCCGAGCCACATGGAGGCAGTGAGCGTATCTTCAGGGGTTCGTCTCTCCCGGTATTAGGGGTGAGGTCGTGCTGTGTCTAGGAGAACCATTACACAAAGTCCTTGGCCAAGGCAAGGAGATTTACTGGTAGGTATTCCAGTAGTATCTCAGGGTGTTCTGGGCTACACTCCGACACGACTTGTACCGCTTTTGGGGGTCTGACTTTTACCAACCCCCTAGGCCCGCCATGCGATACTCATAGACGAACGGACCGGACTGTATGGATATTGTCACTGACAGGCTCAGTAGGGAGTCAGGCTGAGTTCGCTCACAGACGTCCCTTTTGGTCAATACTTGGTAGCCCGTTACGTATTGGCTTATACCTCTGACGTGCTAGTGGTTAAATCCACAACCAAGGTGTTGATGAGTCTTTAGAGTCCCCCACATTTCAGTTACTCAGCTTTCGGGCGAAAGGTTGTAGAGGCCGTATGGAGATATGGCAAGGTCCGATCAGATACGTGCGGTATTGCACGGATCAGGATCGGACAGTTTGTACTATAGGCCGTATGGCAATATGGCAGGGTTCGATCAGATACGTGCGGTATTGCACGGATCAGGATCGAACGGATATTACTAGCCGGCTTTGGTTTAAGCCGGATCCTAGTATAGTACAGTGTAGATTTTGTCTCATTGCATTTGTATTTCGGTCGAAATACAGATGCGGGTGTGTATGCACAGTATCGGGGTTTTCCTGTAATTTATTACAGGACCAGTTTTCTGGAGTTGCCAGTTTGCTTTCCGTTTCGGCCAATTTCCATTGTTCCGTTCATTGGCCGAAGTTTGGTGGAGGAGGGTTTATTTGCATTGTTGCAAATAGGCATTTGTGGAGGGGTTCTTTGTTTTTTGTAGCATCATGATAGTCTTCATGATGGTGCACCATCCATTGACTTGCTTGACTTCATACTTCATGATGGCTTGACTTTGTTAGCATCATGGTTGTTGATGATGGTTGTGTGGAGTGTTGGCATTGCCTTGTGATCATTCCCTTTTGCATGATAGCTTTCCTCTCTCTCTCTTTGGGATTAGATGAGAATGGCTCCCTCTTTGGTTACACACTTGACTCTCTCATTCTCATTCTCTCCTCCCCCTCTAGTTATGGCCGGCCAAGCTTGGAGGAGGGGTTGCCCATTTTTGTAGTGGGGATTTTTGCTCTCTTGATGTTAGAAAAATCCCCAAGTTCCTCCACATTGTTCTTGTATCATCCCTCCACCTAAAATGGCATCTCCATGAACCCCAAAGTGAGACTTGAGGACTACATATTCTACAGCGAACCTTGGGCACGTCGAGTAGCCGGCTTCGTGCCCGAGTTGCCTCGGCATTGAGGTGGGAGCCCGTAAACAAAGTAGGCGATGTGGTGCATTTCCGGCGACGAGGAGGAGGCAGGCTTTTCCGCAGGAGATCGGGACCATGACGAGAAGACCGGAGGACTTGGATCGTCGGTATATCTCCTAACCCATCTTTTAGTTAGCTAGATCTAGTTTAATGGCCCGATCCGGGGTTTAGTGCGCGGTGGTGCCGGTTTGCTAAGTCCGCAAAAATTAAAGTTTATCACCGTTTCCGCATTTGGCCGTCGGATTGACTGCCGGGGCGCCGCCGTGCACTTACAAGGTGCTCATTGGGTTATGAGTACACCGGACAGGACTCGCCGGGAACATGCTAGTTGGTCATATACCTGACGTCAGATGGCAGTTCCCTGGTGACATGTGTGCAGGTTAGTTCATCGACCTGGGGATCGTCATTTGTCTTGTGTGAGTTCCCACTGTACTTTGATTACTACCCTACCACGGCTCAAAGGAGTCGTGCAAATAGGTTTTAGTTGGGTACAGTCCCGAGCCACATGGAGGCAGTGAGCGTATCTTCAGGGGTTCGTCTCTCCCGGTATTGGGGGTGAGGTCATGCTGTGTCTAGGAGAGCCATTACACGAAGCCCTCGGCCGAGGCAAGGAGATTTACTGGTAGGTATTCCAGTAGTATCTCAGGGTGTTCTGGGCTACACTCCGACACGACTTGTACCGCTTTTGGGGGTCTGACTTTTACCAACCCCCTAGGCCCGCCATGCGATGCTCATAGACGAACGGACCGGACTGTACGGATATTGTCACTGACAGGCTCAGTAGGGTGTCAGGCTGAGTTCGCTCACAGACGTCCCTTTTGGTCAATACCTGGTAGCCCGTTATGTATTGGCTTATACCTCTAACGTGCTAGTGGTTAAATCCACAACCAAGGTGTTGATGAGTCTTTAGAGTCCCCCACATTTCAGTTACTCAGCTTTCGGGCGAAAGGTTGTAGAGGCCGTATGGAGATATGGCAGGGTCCGATCAGATACGTGCGGTATTGCACGGATCAGGATCGGACAGTTTGTACTATAGGCCGTATGGATATATGGCAGGGTTCGATCAGATACGTGCGGTATTGCACGGATCAGGATCGAACGGATATTACTGGCCGGCTTTGGTTTAAGCCGGATCCTAGTATAGTACAGTGTAGATTTTGTCTCATTGCATTTGTATTTCGGTCGGAATACAGATGCGGGTGTGTATGCACAGTATCGGGGTTTTCCTGTAATTTATCATGGGACCAGTTTTCTGGAGTTGCCAGTTTGCTTTCCGTTTCGGCCGATTTCCATTGTTCCGTTCATTGGCCGAAGATTGGTGGAGGAGGGCTTATTTGCATTGTTGCAAATAAGCTTTTGTGGAGGGGGGTCTTTGCATATATTTGTATCATGATGATTTCATGATGAAGCCCATCCCTTGACCTTTCTTGCTTGACTTTGTGAGGTGATGATGGTGGTGTTGGAGTGTTGTTTTATTAGCTATCATGGTTGTTGGTTGAGTGTTGGAATTATTGGAATGATGATTCTTTGCATGATAGCCTTCTCTTTCTCTCCCTTGGATTATTGCATATGTTTCTCATGCTTTACCATTACCTCCACTCTCATTCCTCCCTCTCAAATTGTCATGGCCGACCACTTCCCTATAGTGGGCTGTCCAAAATTTTGAGAGTGGGATTTTGCTTCATTTCATGTTGCAAAATCCCACAAGTTCAATCCAAAACCCCCAAGTTCAATCCCTCCACCAAAGGCAATTCCTACAACCCCGAAATGAGACTTCTACATTATATTCTACAGTAAATCTTGGGCACGTCGAGTAGCCGGCTTCGTGCCCGAGTTACCTCGGCATTGAGGTGGGAGCCCGTAAAAGAAGTAGGCGATGTGGTGCACTTCCGGCGACGAGGAGGAGACGGGACATTCCGCAGGAGATTGGGACGACGACGAGAAGACCGGAGGACTTGGATCATCGGTATATCTCTTTCCCATCTTATTGTTAGCTAGGACTAATTAATGGTTCGATCCGGGTATTAGTGCGCGGCGGTTTGCCAGTTCAAGTAAAATTTAAGTTTATCACCGCTTCCGCATTTGGCCGTCGGATTGACGGCCGGGGCGCCGCCGTGCACTTACAGTGGTATCAGAGCCTCGCCATTAACTTAGTCTAGCTTTCCTTAATGTGTTTTGCGTTTCCGATCGACCAAAATTCCAAAATCTACATTTTTACTTGCATCAGTTTTCTGTTGAAATTTTTTGGTGTCGAAAATTTTTTCAGGTTACAGAAAAGTGATGTACTGGAAAATCTAAGAGTTCTGTGAAAATTCGATGCACTAAGTCCACTGTTGGAGCGCGGATCCGCGGCCAAACACCCCTTTGGGCCGAGGATCCGCCGCACACTGTTGGGTTCCCTGCACCAAATTTCTACAGTATCTTTCTGGGGTTAAAATTGGGGTTTTGGAATATTAATATTGGGCCCAGAATTTCTTGATCTGCTACAGTAATGCTTGGGGGCCCACTTGTTAAAATTTGATTGATCGGATATTTTAAACACATTATTTCACAGTATTTACATTATATCTGCGACAGTGAATGTCACTTGATCGGTAAATCCGGTCTAACTGCTATAACCCGGTTAGACGGATTTGCGAACGTGACTTTCACGTTGATGTTCTGTTTTTGCTGTGATGTTGCGGATCGGTCGTGGGGGATAGCCTGGATGCAATGCTAGTACAGTTGTGGTTGTATTATGTACATTTGATATTGCGGGGCGAGCGTCCGACATGTGGACTGCCGTCACTGCCTGATTGTATTATTGTTTTGGGGCACGGCCAGGTTGCGGTCGATGTACCCGTTGTATGTATATTTTACTTTCTGTACTAGGATTGCCCCGCGGAGGGGTGCACGGATAGCCGGATTCTAGAGGGAAACAAGCCCGCATCTCATGGCATTGAGACGGAGGGGGCTTCACTCTGGGATTGGCGGGCTATTCCCCGCACTCGTAGGGGGTACAGGTTGACCCAGGAGGGGTGCCCAAGTTACCGGATTCCGTGAAGTGCTGGGTGGTCCATTCACGGCGCTGAAGGGGGCTGCCTCGCTTCAGGTTTTGGCGGGTAACTTGCCGCGCCCGTAGGGGTCTAGGATTTCATTGCGCAGGCTATCCACACGACCAGGGGAACGTCGGGTTTCAGCAGTGGCTCTGTGAAACCCGGGGATCCCAGATATCTGTATTGTTTCTGTGAAACTGTACATATCTGTGATGTTGCATTTTATATCACGCCTTGAGCGAATATAATATATTGGTATATATATTAGTAGATGTTGTATATGTTTTGCATCCGCGCTAGTCCAGTCCCCGCTCTGTCGTTAGTTAGCTAACCTAACGGGTAATGACGGGACCCAGTGGCGAATGTGGATGGCATATACGTACATCAGTATATTTTCGTTCTTTTTGGTGTGATCAATTGGTGGGACTGCGTTGATTCGGATCAATGCAAGTTAAAAACAAACCTAATCTGATGTTGTTGGAACACTTTTCAAAAAGCTGTTATTGCAAGGACGTTCACTTTTGTTTTGCATCGTGGTATTCATTTAGAATATCCTGCTCCTCAGTCGACGAGGCAAGGGCCGAGATCCCTTCACCGGGAGTGACCCCTTGGACAGAAGTTTGCGTCAGGGCATTAACTTCACTATAGCCGATTACTTTTGCTTTGCATCGCGGTATTCATTTGGAATATCCTGCACCCTATTCTACGGGGAAAGAGCCGAGATCCCTTCATCGGGAGTGACCTCTTTAGCAACGGTTTTCGTCACTATATTTTTATTAAAAAAAAGCTATCAGTTCCTTCAACGATATCAAGTTCTTTACGTTAAAGGTTTTCGCCAGAAACCATTCGTAGCCCTCCGTCATTTCAGTTAAATATTCGGTAGTATTCAAGCTATGTATTTTGACCTCACGCCAAGGCATAGTGATTGGTAGCTGCCGGGTATTTATCTGCTGCATAGATAGATGCGTTGGTTTGGGACAGTCGTACTACTATTTTGGCCTACGTCAAGGGTATGTACGGGTGGGTTCAAATTAACCTGGATAATGACGGGCAGAACTTGACATGCGACTTATGATATTTTGACCTCACGCCAAGGTCATAAGAGCATGGGGCAAAAATCACATCGGGAGTTTCAAAAGAACTGAAACTTGCCAGATATGCGCATACCTTCTGGAGTGTGATACCGTGAGCGGATTCCGTCACGTTGTCATGCGATGAGAGTTGGATCCCGATTCCCACTGATGAGTTAGTATACTCCTCGGGTGATCCCGACTAATTCTTCTTTTAGGTTTGGAGGAGAATATGAGGTACAGTGGGAGGTTTCCAGATTAGATAAATTGGTAACCATTCTGATCTAGGTTAGAGTGCACGCTGAGTGTTTCTTTTCTCTCTCTCTTTGGCAGCGACCATTTGACCCGACCCTAAGACTATGACTCAGTGACCAAGTTAACCGAACCTTCTTGACACCGGCTTTTGGATTGTCAGAGTTGCGAACCTCATTGCCACTCCTACTTTTACCCTTTTCTCCAGGACACCCCGTATTACTACGAACGTCCACTTCCATTGGACAAAACCATCGTATGGTTAGATACGAACTCGAAGGAATTTATTCGAGGATGGTTTCAGGTTCTGGAGAAAACGGATAGGATTATTCAGTTGTCTTTTCCTTTTACCTTCTCTCAGGTTGCGAGTACTCCTTGGTTTAGGGGATAGTACACCTATTACGCAAATTGGATAGTCTTCTTCCAAACCTTAGGCTGGTGCCGACCGGTAGGGAATGAAGAAAACCAATTAGCCTAACGATGGTGTACAGAAGGTATTAAGTTAAGACAAAGCAAGGGATTAGTAAGAGGGCAAAGTAAATTGCAACAGATATTCATGACCAAACCAGGTATTTCTTCGCCAATCCTAAAATCACCTTTGAATTTCTCCTGGACACTCCGTATCACTACGAAGATCCACAGTTTATTGGATACTCCATCGTATGGTTATATACGAACTCGAAAGGAACTTGTTCCAGTTCGGGGATGGATTATGGTTCAGGAGAAATAGGAATTAAGTTCATTCGGTTGTCTTTTATCCTCACCTTCTCTCGCATTGCGAGTGTTCCTAGGATTAGGACAGTACACCCATTATGCTTATTGGATAGTCTTCTTCCAAACCATAGGCTGGTGCCGAACGGTAGGGAAGGAAGAAAACCATTTGGCCTAAAGGGGTGTGCAGAAGGTAATGACTAAAGACATATGAAGGGATTTGGAGAGGTGGCAAAGAATTATACGGTTACAATCGTGAATCTGGAAGAGGCATTACTAGGAATACCGGGATACCCCATCGGAACATTTCAATGTTTCAGTTTCACTGTGTAATGTTAAAGGAAAACTGATTTCCCGATTAGATACTTACTCCAGGGTATGTATTTACCAGGTATGATTCTCACATCTGTATGGTTTTACAGATGATGAGTGGGAGTAGGTTATTGGGAATTGGGTGATCATCCTCATTATATCAGGATTCGTTGTAATCGGTGATATTTGAGGAAATCACCTGGGCTGTTTGCCGGTCGGCAAATATTTGGTTTTGAATATCCGCTGTTATGCACCAATTTCAAATTGATATATCTGTACGTCTATTTTTCATAGAGTGAGATATACCTTTTTGAAATTATGTCTACGACATTTACCTATATCAGTGGATGGTTAGGTAAGGAGCATTAAACAGCGGTGTAATTCTTCTTAACCATAAGTACAGATTTCAACCTACGACACACAGTGAATGAGTTATCAGACTCAAGGGACTTATGCAGAGTATTGTATGTTGTCCAGGGTCCATCAGGACAGAGGGGTTGGTCCTCGTACTATATTCGGTTTACTTATGACTTCTCTAGTTTTTAGACAGGTGTTTCATGGAAACACAGGGTCCGAATTTGGAGAAGTTATAGGTATTCGAATAGAGTAGAGAACCAGGTGGAGCAAATATCGGGATTCTTCAAAGTGATCGAAGATGTAGATACTTGTCAATGGTATTCAGTTGATAGTAATGATTAAGAGAACTTGCTTCTCTTTCAGGTTACTCATAATTGGAAGCATTCCTAAGTTGAGTAACGCTGATCGGCCTCCTTCCATTTAGTTGACATGCACTGGAGACAGCTGCATGATTTGGATCTGGTTCAATTAAATCAGTGCCTCTGGTCCTATATTGGATATAGAACAGTTCGTATCTTAACGATGTTAAGGTACGGGGAGTTGTCCGGTTTATGATTAAAACCAGACACTGGACAACTCAAGGCACGTTTCTGTAATGGCTGTTTGTGGGTTGACCCAGGCTATGACGAGGGTTGACTTTCTACCATCTGGATGAACAATAGCGATATTGTTCTAGACTCGCCACAGTTTTATTAAAAATGGATTTTTTCAGAAAACAGTAGTGGGAGTATGGTAGAACTGGAAGTGATTCCAGAACCACAAACGTTTACTGAAGATTTCGTAGGAACCTAAAGATTCAATCTGGATTGACATTCCATTGGCCACTCCGCAGATAAGGTGGGTAACTTCAGGCACCCGAGAGGTACTACGGTAGCCTCAAGGACGGTGACAGGGAAGTTCTTGTTTACCCACAATTACCATTGCTGTTGTTCCAGGGTGCGAGACCCGGCGGGAGGATGAGTATAGCGTCGTTCTAAACTAGTTTTAGAAGTGTACATGTATATGACTCTGCCAGAGGGTTGTCGTAGTCAGTGGGAGCAGCGGAAGCATTGGTGGACAGGTGGCTTATGTCTATTTATAGACTAAAGCAGATATAGCGGAGATAGATCATCTATTTCTGACGTGACAGTCATGGGTTTGACTTCATCAGAATAGGGGATGGATCTGTTGAGAAGGTAGTAGGGTGTGATATCCTGGTATTTGGATGACATACTCAGAATAGGAAAGGAAACTCCTATACTACAATCGGTTATACTTTGGTCGTCACACAGTGGTTTCTCCAAAAAGGAAATGGATTTTATATCAGACATATCGGTTACTAGATCTATGGTTTTAGATCTAGGTTTGGATGGTTTCCCAATCAGGGTACTTTGACTGCATTCTAAGAGTATTTAGAATGGACGACTCCTGGCACGGTAGTGTACCTGCAGGTGATGGAGTCACCCTCTCTAAAGCTGTCTTACAGACTAAAGGGGAGAGGGATGTGCATGATTGGCAGATCACTTACTCAGGCAATTGAGTCAATCATGAGATGTCAAGTACCACACCAGATGTTGTTCTTGCACTAGATGCAATAAGTTGACATTGATCCAATCCTGGAGAAACAGTCGGAAGCAGTTTTAGAACATAAGTGGATGTTCTAGGGATATGATAACGACAGCCTCATTCGGGAAACAGTTATCATTCCAGGCTTCCAAGGTGACTTGGACGACAAGGAGGTTGTCAGAGTTATAGTTTTCCTTCTGATGAGGGGCAGTATTTTGGACAGGTGATCCAAGGCAATACTGAGGGTGGCATGGCGCAGGATACTGATTAAGTTCAGTTGACGATACAGTCTAAGAAGTTTGGATTTGGAGTTCATTTATGAGCTATGTCCCATCAGACATCCAGACACATTCTAAGACAGGTATTGCTCATTTCGGGAGATGGGTTTCTCCGCGAACTTGAGATATAGAGAGACATGGAAAGAGACAACAAAGCGGATCCACTCACTAAGGCTATTCCTCGAACGCAATAGTTTCGCAAACGAGCTTTGTGAGACTGACTAGTAGAGGAGTTGGGTGTTCGGTATCACACGGGCTGTGAGTATGCGACATCGCAATAATTAGCCTTGAGTGCAAGTGGGAGATTGTTAGAGATAGTGCCCTCAGAGTCAATTATTAGGTCACAGGTACGTGATTGCAATGATTGATGGAGGACCTATCCCGGTAGGACAGTCTTACTCGTGATGATAGTATGCTATCTGGTTTACCTTTATCATCGTGTACTGTTTTAAGTGACCTGACACGTCGCTATTACACGTTGATAGAGCCCCTAGGATTCTTGCTTGACCACCAGCAGTATGAGGGCGATCATATAAGTGGGAGCTGGGGGTCTATAAGCATATCCTTAAAAGGTCCCTAGTCGTGAGAGTTTCGAGACAGGGCATCGATTCTCCATAGTAGACTAGTGTATACAGTCGAGACCCCGACGAGGGGCGGTGGCCGGTCTCACAAGCCACTGGTGTCAGTTGGATCACCTAAGATGTATACAGGTGCTCATTGGGTTATGAGTACACCGGACAGGACTCGCCGGGAACATGCTAGTTGGTCATATACCTGACGTCAGATGGCAGTTCCCTGGTGACATGTGTGCAGGTTAGTTCATCGACCTGGGGATCGTCATTTGTCTTGTGTGAGTTCCCACTGTACTTTGATTACTACCCTACCACGGCTCAAAGGAGTCATGCAAACAGGTTTTAGTTGGGTACAGTCCCGAGCCACATGGAGGCAGTGAGCGTATCTTCAGGGGTTCGTCTCTCCCGGTATTGGGGGTGAGGTTATGCTGTGTCTAGGAGAGCCATTACACGAAGCCCTCGGCCGAGGCAAGGAGATTTACTGGTAGGTATTCCAGTAGTATCTCAGGGTGTTCTGGGCTACACTCCGACACGACTTGTACCACTTTTGGGGGTCTGACTTTTACCAACCCCCTAGGCCCGCCATGCGATGCTCATAGACGAACGGACCGGACTGTACGGATATTGTCACTGACAGGCTCAGTAGGGTGTCAGGCTGAGTTCGCTCACAGACGTCCCTTTTGGTCAATACCTGGTAGCCCGTTATGTATTGGCTTATACCTCTAACGTGCTAGTGGTTAAATCCACAACCAAGGTATTGATGAGTCTTTAGAGTCCCCCACATTTCAGTTACTCAGCTTTCGGGCGAAAGGTTGTAGAGGCCGTATGGAGATATGGCAGGGTCCGATCAGATACGTGCGGTATTGCACGGATCAGGATCGGACAGTTTGTACTATAGGCCGTATGGATATATGGCAGGGTTCGATCAGATACGTGCGGTATTGCACGGATCAGGATCGAACGGATATTACTGGCCGGCTTTGGTTTAAGCCGGATCCTAGTATAGTACAGTGTAGATTTTGTCTCATTGCATTTGTATTTCGGTCGGAATACAGATGCGGGTGTGTATGCACAGTATCGGGGTTTTCCTGTAATTTATCATGGGACCAGTTTTCTGGAGTTGCCAGTTTGCTTTCCGTTTCGGCCGATTTCCATTGTTCCGTTCATTGGCCGAAGATTGGTGGAGGAGGGCTTATTTGCATCGTTGCAAATAAGCTTTTGTGGAGGGGGGTCTTTGCATATATTTGTATCATGATGATTTCATGATGAAGCCCATCCCTTGACCTTTCTTGCTTGACTTTGTGAGGTGATGATGGTGGTGTTGGAGTGTTGTTTTATTAGCTATCATGGTTGTTGGTTGAGTGTTGGAATTATTGGAATGATGATTCTTTGCATGATAGCCTTCTCTTTCTCTCCCTTGGATTATTACATATCTTTCTCATGCTTTACCATTACCTCCACTCTCATTCCTCCCTCTCAAATTGTCATGGCCGGCCACTTCCCTATAGTGGGCTGTCCAAAATTTTGAGAGTGGGATTTTGCTTCATTTCATGTTGCAAAATCCCACAAGTTCAATCCAAAACCCCCAAGTTCAATCCCTCCACCAAAGGCAATTCCTACAACCCCGAAATGAGACTTCTACATTATATTCTACAGTAAATCTTGGGCACGTCGAGTAGCCGGCTTCGTGCCCGAGTTGCCTCGGCATTGAGGTGGGAGCCCGTAAAAGAAGTAGGCGATGTGGTGCACTTCCGGCGACGAGGAGGAGACGGGACATTCCGCAGGAGATTGGGACGACGACGAGAAGACCGGAGGACTTGGATCATCGGTATATCTCTTTCCCATCTTATTGTTAGCTAGGACTAATTAATGGTTCGATCCGGGTATTAGTGCGCGGCGGTTTGCCAGTTCAAGTAAAATTTAAGTTTATCACCGCTTCCGCATTTAGCCGTCGGATTGACGGCCGGGGCGCCGCCGTGCACTTACACATATGTAATTATACGATGGAATATCCAAGAAATGTGGATCTTCGTAGTGATACGAAGTGTGCTGGAGAAATGCAAAGGGGATGTAGGAGTGGTAATGAAATATGCGACTTAATGACAATCCAAAAGCTAAAGTGTTTTAAGAAGATTCGGTTAACTTGGTTCATGAGTTTTAGTTTAGGGTCAGGTCATGGTCGCTGCCAAAGAGAGAGAGAGAAAAGAAACACTCAGCGTGCACTCTAACCTATATTAGATTGGTTAATTACTTTATCTAATCAGGATGGCTCCCACTGTTTCCTTGAATTCTCCTTCAAACCCTAAAAGGAGAATTAGTCGGGATCATCTGAAAATCACCCGAGGAATAACACCTACTCATCAGCGGGAATCGGGATCCAACTATCATTGCATGATAACTTGATGGAAGCCACTCAAGTCACCATGCTCCAGAAGGTATACGCATGCCTGGCAAGTTTTCTGTATATTTGAAACTCCCGATGTGGTTTTTACCCATAGGACCCTAGTGACTTTGACGGAGTCAACAAATCAAAGAGTCCCAGTCAAGTTCAACCCGTCATTATTTTGATTGCATTAAACCCACCCGCACGAGCCCTTGACGGAGTCAACAAGGCCGCATGAATGTCCTAATCAATCGCATCGTATGCAATAAATAAGCACCACTTAGCTACCGTACACTATGCCTTGACGGAGTCAACAAATACAGCACGAATACTAAGCACTACTCGTAGGAAATGACAGAGGGCTACGGCTGGTTTTTGGCGAAAAACCTTTAACGTAATAAACTTCATTTTACAAATACTCATGAAAGAAGGAAGAAGAAGCTTGGGTGAAGAAGAGCATGGCTAATGAAAAACTATAATTCTTTTTTTTTCTTTTTTCTTTCACTCTTCTCTTTTAATCTTTGAATGAGTGGGCTTGTGACTCACCATGGTGAGTCACAAGCCCACACCATTCCCAAATATTCAAGAAGAGATGTGCAGAGAAAAGTGGCCATCTTATTGTACTCATATACATATGTATGTGTATATATAAATATATACAAATACACTAATACAAGTATATGCTACAAATGCTGTAACACCCTAGTTCATTTATACCAGTTCTAGCTAAGTATTTCTTTATTTATGGTAGTTTCTTGGTTTACTGTGTTTTGGGTGCGAATAGTATTTTGACATCTGTATTTGCATCCGACCCGACCCACATGCTTGAAACCTGTCTTGATTCATATTTATGATTTATCCTGACTTGATACGTGGACTCGTGCACTTTCATTTGCATACTAGCATTTTAACTGGCATCTGCATTTTTATATAACATTTAAGTCATATAAAATAGTTTAAAAATATATTGCATGGTCTGTATGATACCCCTGACCCTGTGGTAGCATTCGCGCATCTTATTCTCGTCCCGTTCAATGAAACGGACTTGTTTGGATGGCTACGCGCACGTACGTGCATCCGTTCTTGGGGTATGCATTTTCATTACCCGGATATCCAATTTTAATTTTGGTCGACATGTATATTTTTCATATTTTAAAACTGAATTTTAGACCCGACCCGGGCATGTTTTGGACTATATTTGTATTTACCAGAATATCAAATTTTATTTATATAATATTAATTTTATAAACTGATACAAATTAAAATTTAGTTAACTAATAAAAGATTTTTTAAATTTAAATCTAAACTAATTTCCTAACAAACTAACAACCCCTTTCTCTCTCTCTCTCTCTCTCTCTTTCCTCTGCATATATATATTTATATATATTTTATTTATTTATTTATTTATTTCCTTATTTAATACACAGCTTCTTCTTCTTTCTTCTTTCTTTTTCTTGATTCCGGTGATCACCGCCGGAGCCGTGCTCGTCGCTGACGATCCGAGTGATCCAGTGAACATACCTTGCCGTGTGATCACCCTCTTGCCTTGCCTGGACCCGTCCCGCGTGCCGCGTATGCGTTGCGATGATTTACCGACGTCGGACGTGCCGTGCGTATCCGTCGCGTGATTCGATCGAGGCAAGTTAATCTTGCTACATGCTATATTACAATATACTACACCCATTTGAATAGTAGTATTACATATTGTTTAGTTATGCATCCATTTTACAGTTTTACTGTTTTCGGATACCCGTTTGTATCCATATCATTTAAAATATATATAACTACATCTATAAATCATATTAATTCATGTTATTATTGTAGTGACACCCCATGTTTAATAATGTACATCCCAATTAGTCTTGAAGCTGTAAATGTAACCCCAATAGATAATTGTGCATCCATACCATTAATTTCATATCTAGTTGAATACCATAACACGTTATTTCATAATTACTGCTACATTAACACCCCATGCTAGATAATGTGCATCTTACATAGTCATAAAACTATAGTTGTAACCCCTGATAGTTATTTATGCATCCATATTTATTTGTGTATCAATACCATTAATTCTGCATAACTAGTTGCACCTCATATTACATTAACTCATATTATTAATACATTAGTACCCCATGCTTGATATTGTGCATCCTATTTATTCATGATGTAACCCCTGATTAATATTTGTACATCCATGCTTTTATTGTACATCCGTACTTTCACCCTGATTCAATACTTACTACAGTTTGATTATGAGCACCCGCTTGATACCTGTGCACTACTTGACATGACCTGATACACCACTACTTGACATGGCTTGATACATGTACACTACCAGACATGACCTGATATATCATTACTTGACATGTTACCTGATCCTGTTTCTAATGCCGACAATCCTGACATATTGTCCCGATGGACATATCCTGTTGTCTGTATAGACAAACCTGTTCCTGCTTGATCCTGTGTTGGCATTAGTCTCAGATTTATCAATACCTAACTTGAACACATAACTTGGGGGTATGGGGAAATCATTGATGAAACCTGACTTGTAACTCGACAGTTCGATACTTATACTGATCAGTTTTACGGGTTAGACCAGCCCCGGGATGATGATGCTGACATCATTCGTCTGTACATGTTACCTGTTTACTGTCTAGCGGCACGTCTCGGATTCAGCCCGAGAGTCTTGACCGTTGTCCCGGGCATCCATGGGATACTATTGAGTTACATCGACGATTCATTAAATTGATTTCAAAGACTTGAGAGTAATTAACCCAGTAGCTTAGTTCAGATTACTCACTGCACATCACATATGCTTTTACCCTTCACTGTTCCTTATTCGTGTTACTGTTCTACTTTTATTACCGTTCATACTCATGCCTGCATGACTTGTTACCCCCTGATTATATTATTATTGATATTATGACGCACTGACATCTGGGTTTTGCATGGCCCAGATCCTCTACCTTTGTCGCAAACTGATCAGGAGTATTTCCGCCGTCAGGCCGAGCAGTGAGGATCCTGTTAGTATCCGGTTAGTTTAGTTATTTCCGTACCTTCCAGATTGTTATTGTTATTTGGATTTATTGCTTCCGCATATTATTTCTTGACTCGTTTATTCTGGCTCATGGACATGTACTAGATAGTTTATTTTATTTCTACTGTCCTTGATATCTCTAGACAGCCGTAATGTGACTGTGGAGGGATGTTTCCTAGCCACAGGTAGCATGGTTGGCTCTGTCACGTGCTGATCTTAGCGCACTCTGGGAAGCGGGGCGTGACAGGGTTTGTTTCGTATCAGAGCCATAGGATTTAGGTTAATCGGGTTTGATTCTTTTGTAGTTAGGTATTGGACCCAATACACGAATCAGAAAATCCGTGATTAGGAATATGTCCTGCCACATTGTTATCGTGATTCTTGAATCATATCTTTCTCTTGACCCTTGTCTTGACGATATGCAAACAACTTTGCATCTCGGCTTGAAATCTTTTAGGTTCCCTATTGGTTATCCTTTCCTATTCTTTTGATTCTGATACTAGGATTTGGACGACTTGAACGGAGTTATGTGATTGTAACTATGAACTGCAGCATGGTTACAATGCGGTACTCTATTTAAGTAACTTAGAGTCCTACTCTTGATTCACTTCCTTGTTTCATGGTCGTTATATTGCCTTACTTCTCTTGCTTTCCAGTTCATATTTTATCGCAAACTTGAATCCTGTTTACTATACATATCTTCTTCAGTTTCTTGGCTTTAGATGAAGTTGTTTCAGGTATCCTACCTGTTCATGATTTTCCCGCATTGGTATTGTTCAATTCTGGTGCATCCCATTGTTTTATGTCGTCCAAGTTTATTGCTGCACACTCGATTTCTTGCACGACCCTGTCTAGTTGTTGGGACATACATACTGAGAATGGGAAGATCATATCTAGTAGCGAATGCAAGGATTGTTCTGTTGTTATTTGCGGACATGAGTTATTTGCAGATTTCTTGGGTATCGATACCGGCAGCTATGATGTTGTCTTGGGAATGGATTTTCTCGGCACTTTCCATGCTCACATTGATTGTAGGGCAAAGAAAGTGATTTTCCAGATTCCCGGACATCCGGAGTTTGTTTCTGCTGCAGGAAGTAGTTCTGTCGGGCCAGTCGAGTTTAGGTCTAGGCCGACAAACAGTGTTCTTTCGTCGATGGAAGTTGATAAGGAGGAAGCGCCAGCTGTAGTTCGAGTGTTCATGGACGTGTTTGAGGACATCTCGGGTTTACCGCCAAACAAGATGTGGAGTTCGCGATCGATCTTGTTCCTGGTGCAGCGCCATAGCACCAGTGGAGTTGGAAGAAATAAAGAAGCAGGTTACCGAATCGCTTGAGAAGGGTTGGATTCGCAGCAGCAATTCACCTTGGGGAGCTCCAGTTCTTCTAGTCAAGAAAAAAGATGGCACAAGGAGGATGTGCATCGATTATCGAGAATTGAACCGGGTGACTATTAAGAACAAGTACTCGATCCCTCGCATTAGCGAATTATTCGAGCAACTCAGTGGCGCGAGGGTATTCTTGAAACTGGATTTGCGATCCGGATATCATCAAGTTCGAGTTAAATCAGAGGATATTTGCAAGACTGCGTTCCGAACTCGGTATGGACATTACGAATATTTAGTGATGCCATTTGGAGTCATGAATGCACCGACGATATTTATGGACTTGATGAACCGAATCTTTTCACCGTTCTTGGACCAGTTTATAGTAGTGTTCATCGATGATATTCTGGTCTACTCGAGGAGCATTGAAGAGCATGCAGAACACTTGAAGATCGCACTGCAGACATTGAGGCAAGAAAGATATATACGAAGATGAGTAAGTGCGAGTTTCGACTTGAAGAAGTGAAGTTTTTGGGGAATGTCGTATCCGGAGTTGGAATCGCCGTTGACCCCGAGAAGATTGCAGCAGTTCAAGATTGGCCGATCTCGAAGAACGTAGCAGAGATCAGAAGTTTTCTTGGACTTGCCGAATATTACAGAAGGTTCGTGGAGAATTTTACCCGTTTGGCTGAGCCTTTGACCAAGCTTACGCGAAAGGAAGTACCATTCGTATGGACGGAAAATGTGCGTCAGCTTTTGAGGCATTGAAGCAAAGGTTGATAACCGCTCCTATTTTGACCGTACCAGACGGTTCCGGAGGGTTGGTGATTCACAACGACGCATCTGGGAAAGGTTTGGGATGTGTTTTGATGCAGCATGGGAAGGTTATAGCTTACGCATCAAGACAATTGAAGATCCATGAGAAGAATTACCCAACTCATGATTTGGAGCTAGCAGCTGTAATTTTCGCTTTGAAGATTTGGAGACACTACTTATTGGGTGAAAGGATCGAAGTATTCACCGATCACAAAAGCCTAAAGTATGTGTTCATACAGAAAGAGTTTAACATGAGGCAGCGTAGATGGTTGGAGCCGATGGCTGACTATGATCTAGATCTCAAGTACCATCCGGGAAAAGTTAATGTAGTGCCAAATGCGCTTAGTCAGTTGCCAGCAATTCGGATATTGACTGCACAGAAGGAGCTTATCGAAGACTTTCGGAGATTCGAGTTAGAGATTGTGCTGCCACATTCTTCGGGACATTTGATGCAGCTGCAAGTACAATTGTCGTTGATCGATAATATTAAAGCAACATGGTCACAGGACCCAAGATTGCAAAAGTTTGGAGAACAGGTTGAAACTGGACTTCGAACGGACTTGTTGATTCATGAAGATGGTTCATTACGATATGGTAGCCGTTTGTGTGTGCCGAAGGGAGATATTCGTGAAGAAGTTATGAAGGAGGCACACAGTTCTGCATATTTCGTACATCCAGGAGGCACGAAGATGTACAGCGATCTAAGACAACATTTCTGGTGGGAAGGCATGAAAAGAGAGATTGCTCGCTTTGTAGTGAAGTGCTTGGTGTGTCAACAAGTTAAGACTGAACATCAAAGGGTTGCTGGTTTATTGCAACCACTTCCGATTCCTCAATGGAAGTGGGAACATATAACCATAGATTTCGTGACAGCTTTACCGCGGAGTCCAAAAGGCAACGATGCAGTTTGGGTGATTGTTGATCGATTGACCAAGGCATCTCATTTCATACCATTTCGAGTTGGTCAATCAACGGAAGCGTTAGCAGAACGGTACATGCAGAAAATTGTGAGATTGCATGGAGTACCTGTGAGTATCATGTCTGACCGTGACACCCGATTCTTATCGCACTTCTGGAGGAGTTTACAGAAAAGTTTAGGGACGCGATTGAAGTTTAGCACAGCTTATCATCCTTAGACAGATGGCCAATCGGAAAGAACGATCCAAACTCTTGAAGACATGTTGAAAGCTTGCATGTTAGACTTCAAGCGTTCATGGGAGGATCATCTACACTTGGTGGAGTTTTCGTACAACAACAGTTTTCAGGAGACTATTCAGATGGCTCCATTCGAAGCATTGTATGGTCGCAAGTGTCGTTCACCTGTTTGTTGGGACGATGTTGGAGAGCGAAGATTGTTGGGATCGGATTTGATCGTGCAAACAGTACAGAAGGTTAATACTATCCGGAATCATATGAAGGCATCACAAGATCGACAGAAGAGTTGGGCCGACACTTCGAAAAGACCTCTAGAGTTCGCTGTTGGTGATCTTGTGTTCTTAAAAATATCACCGACTAGAGGAGTGATTCGTTTTGGGAGTCGAGGCAAGCTTAGTTCTCGATTCGTGGGGCCTTTCAAGATTATGGAGCGTGTTGGAGAAGTGGCTTATCAATTGGCTTTACCACAATCTTTGGCGAATGTTCATAATGTGTTTCATGTATCTCAACTCCGTAAGTATGTTCGAGATGAAACACACGTGCTAGATCATTCGGAGATGACTGTAAGAGAGGATTTGACTTTTGAGAAACGACTAATGTCGATTGTTGATCGAAGAGAAAAGGTCCTTAAGAATAAGGTTATCCCTCTCGTACTTGTTTCTTGGGGGAATCGCTCGCACGGAGAATCGACTTAGGAACGAGAAAACGAGATTCGACAGAAGTTTCCAGATCTCTTCTTGTAGATTCTTGATTGTTTATCTTTTCTTGTTTTGGGGAATTTCGAGGACGATTTTTTTTTTTGTAGTTGGGTATAATGTAACACCCTAGTTCATTTATACCAGTTCTATTCAAGTATTTCTTTATTTATGGTAGTTTCTTGGTTTGCTGTGTTTTGGATGCGAATAGTATTTTGACATCTGTATTTGCATCCGACCCGACCCACATACTTGAAACCTGTCTTGATTCATATTTATGATTTATCCTGACTTGATACGTATACTCGTGCACTTTCATTTGCATACTAGCATTTTAACTGGCATCTGTATTTTTATATAACATTTAAGTCACATAAAATAGTTTAAAAATATATTGCATGGTCTGTATGATACCCCTGACCCTGTGGTAGCATCTGCGCATCTTGTTCTCGTCCCATTCAGTGAAACGGGCTTGTTTGGATGGCTACGCACGTACGTGCATCCGTTCTTGGGGGTATTCATTTTCGTTACCCGGATATCCAACTTTAATTTTGGTCGACATGCATATTTTTCGTATTTTAAAACTGAATTTTAGACCCGGCCCGGGCATGTTTTGGACTATATTTGTATTTACCAGAATATCAAATTTTATTTATATAATATTAATTTTATAAACTGATACAAATTAAAATTTAGTTAACTAATAAAAAAAATTTAAATTTAAATCTAAACTAATTTCCTAACAAATTAACAACCCCTTTCTCTCTCTCTCTCCTCTGCATATATATATTTATATATATTTTATTTATTTTTTTTCTTTCCTTATTTAATACACAGCCTCTTCTTCTTTCTTCTTTCTTCTTCTTGATCTTGTTTTTCGATTCCGGTGATCACCACCGGAGCCGTGCTCGTCGCTGACGATCCGAGTGATCCAGTGAACGTACCTTGCCTGTGTGATCACCCTCTTGCCTTGCCTGGACCCGTCTCGCGTGCCGCGTGTGCGTTGCGACGATTTACCGACGTCGGACGTGCCGTGCGTATCCGTCGCGTGATTCGATCAAAACAAGTTAATCTTGCTACATGCTATACTACAATATACTGCACCCATTTGAATAGTAGTATTACATATTGTTTAGTTATGCATCCATTTTACAGTTTTACTGTTTTCGGATACCCGTTTGCATCCATATCATTTAAAATATATATAACTACATCTATAGATCATATTAATTCATGTTATTATTGTAGTGACACCCCATGTTTAATAATGTACATCCCAATTAGTCTTGAAGCTGTAAATGTAACCCCAATAGATAATTGTGCATCCATACCATTAATTTCATATCTAGTTGAATACCATAACACGTTATTTCATAATTACTGCTACATTAACACCCCATGCTAGATAATGTGCATCCTACATAGTCATGAAACTATAGTTGTAACCCCTGATAGTTATTTATGCATCCATATTTATTTGTGTATCCATACCATTAATTCTGCATAACTAGTTGCACCCCATATTACATTAACTCATATTATTAATACATTAGTACCCCATGCTTGATATTGTGCATCCTACTTAGTCATGATGTAACCCCTGATCGATATTTGTGCATCCATGCTTTTATTGTACATCCGTACTTTATTTGCTACAGTTTGATTATGAGCACCCGCTTGGTACCTGTGCACTACTTGACATGACCTAATACACCACTACTTGACATGACTTGATACATGTACACTACCTGACATGACCTGATATATCATTACTTGATATGTTACCTGATCCTCTTTCTAATGCCGAAAATCCTGACATGTTATCCCGATGGACATATCCTGTTGTCTGTATAGACAAACATGTTCCTGCTTGATCCTGTATTGGCATTAGTCGCAGATTTATCAATACCTGACTTGAACACATAACTTGGGGGTATGGGGAAATCAATGATGAAACCTAACTTGTAACTCGACAGTTCGATGCTTATACTGATCAGTTTTACGGGCTAGGCCAGCCCCAGAATGATGTTGCTGACATCATTCGTCTGTACATGTTACCTGTTTACTGTCTAGCGGCACGTCTCGGATTCAGACCGAGACTCTTGACCGTGGTCCTGGGATGCACGGGATACTATTGAGTTACATCGACGATTCATTAAATTGATTTCAAAGACTTGAGAGTAATTAACCCAGTAGCTTAGTTCAGATTACTCACTGCACATCACATATGCTTTTACCCTTCACCGTTCCTTATTCGTGTTACTGTTCTACATTTATTACTGTTCATACTCATGCCTGCATGACTTGTTACCCCCTGATTATATTATTATTGATATTATGACGCACTGACGTCTGGGTTTTGCATGGCCCAGATCCTCTACCTTTGTTGCAGGCTCATCAGGAGTATTTCCGCCGTCAGGCCGAGCAGTGAGGATCCTGTTAGTATCCAGTTAGTTTAGTTATTTCCGTACCTTCCAGATTGTTATTGTTATTTGGATTTATTGTTTCCGCATATTATTTCTTGACTCGTTTATTCTGGCTCATGGACATGTACTAGATAGTTTATTTTATTTCTACTGTTCTTGATATCTTTAAACAGCCGTAATGTGCTGTGGAGGGATGTTTCCTAGCCACAGGTAGTATGGTTGGCTCTGTCACGTGCCGATCTTAGCGCACTCTAGGAAGCGGGGCGTGATAAATGCATACACCCGTATTCGTATAAAATACGAATATCCGTATTTGTATAAAGATACAAATACCCGTATCTATACCAAGACACAAATATACGTATCTATACAAATACCCGTATTCGTATAAATACCGTATTCTGTCAAAATAAGAATACCGAAAATAGTGATACGAAAAGAGATATATAATACTAGCTCATATTTAATCCAAATGTAATAATCTGGCTATCTTTCAAACTGGCTAGTATTAACAAAATGTCCGATTAAAAGCACGTGTACAAAAACACGTATTTTAATCGAACCTGAGTACGTATCAAAATACATACACTATATCGTTTCGCCTAAACTGGGAAACTCTCTGTGTAGGACTCTAAAGACTCGACAATATGCTGCCATTGGGTTTAACTACAAGTACGTCGGCGACACTAGCTGTACGTAACGGCTATCTAAGTATTGAACGAAATGAAGGCCGACAAGCAAACTAGTTCGTATCCTTACTGAGCCTAAAAGTGACAGTCTCCGTACAGTCCGGTTTGTTCGTCTAAGAGTATCACATATCGGGTCTTGGGTGTTGGATACAGTAAGACCCCTAATAATGCGATAAGTCGTATCGGTGTGAAACCCATCGCCCACTGAGAAACTACTGATCCAAATCAGTAAATCTCGTCCACCTTGGCCAAGGATTTCTGATGATGGCCACTCGTGCACTGCGCGACATCTACCCCCAATACCGGGAGAGACGAATCCCTGACGATCCGCTCACTGACTCCATGTGGCTCGGGACTGTACCCAACTAAAACCAGTTTGCATGACTCAGTAAAACTGTGGTAGGATAGTAATCAAAGCACAGTGGGAACTCACACGAGACAAATGACAATCTCAGGTCGACAGACTAACCTGTACTCATATTACCAGAAAACTGCTATCTGATAATAGATATAATACCATCTAGCATATTCCTGGCGAGATCGTCCAGTATAACTTATAACCCAATGAGCACCTGTATACAATATTTGGTGACTAACTAACACCAATGGCTGTGAGATCGGCCATCGCCCCTCGTCAGGGTCAAGAAACGTATACACTACTCTGCTCTGGAATATCGATGACCGGTCTCGATATTCACACGACTAGGAACATTTAAGGATTTGCTTATAGACTACCAGTTCTTATAAGTGTGATCGCCACAATAACCTTGGTAGTCAAGTATGAATCTTATGGGCTCTATCAATATGTAATAGTGATCCGTAATACCATATAATACGTATATATGATGATAAAGTCAAACAGATAGTATACTATCATTTTGAATAAGACTGTTCTACCCGTATAGGTCCTCTCTTAATCATCATAATCGCCTGCCTGCAATTACAATAATTGTCTTGAGAACACTATAGCCAACACCCCAAGCATACTGTTGGCTATAGTGCCCTCAAGGCAATTATCATAGTCGTGGACTTGTGATTATGATGATTGAGGTAGGACCTATACCGATAAAACAGTCTTACTCAAGATGATAGTATACTATCTGGTTTGTCTTTATCATCATGTACGTGTTGATAGAGCCCTTAGGATTCTTGCTTGACTGCCAGCAGTATGATGGCGATCATATATGTGGGAGCTGGAGTCTATAAGCACATCCTTAAATGTCCCTAGTCATAAGAGTATCGAGACCGGGCATCAATACTCCAGTGTAGACTAGTGTATACTGATCGAGACCCCGACGAGGGGCGGTGGCCAGGTCTTACAAGCCATTGGTGTTAGTTTGTTCACCTAAGATAGTATGCAGGTGCTCATTGGGTTATGAGTACACTGGATGGACTCCCCGGGAACTTGCTAATTGGTATTATACCTATTTTCAGATAGCGGTTCCTAGGTGACATGTGTACAGGTTAGTCTGTCGACCTGAGATCGTCATTTGTCTCGTGTGAGTTCCCACTGTGCTTTGCTTACTACCCTACCACGGCTCAAAGGAGTCGTGCAAACAGTTTTTAGTTGGGTACAGTCCCGAGCCACATGGAGGCAGTGATCGGATCGTTGGGGATTCGTCTCTCCCGGTATTGGGGGTTGATGTCGCGTTGTCTACGGATGGCCATCACCATAAATCCGTAGCCACGGTGGACGAGAATTATCGATCCAGGATCGATAGTTTCTCAGGTGGTGATGGGTTTCATACCGACACTGAATATCGCGTTGTTGGGGGTCTGACTTTATCCACCCCCTTAGACTCGATATGCGATACTCTTAGACGAACAGACCGGACTGTAGGGATATTGTCACTGATAGGCTCAGTAGGGGTTCAGGATGAGTTTGCTCGTCGGCCTCCCTTTCGCTCAATACCTGGGTAGCCGTTACGTACAGCTAGTACCGCTAACGTGCTTGTGGTTAAACCCACTGCCAGCGTATTGACGAGTCTTTAGAGTCCCACACAGAGGGTTTTCACGGTTCAGGAAATATGGTGTACATGTCGTATGTTGATACATACAGGTGTCCGATTAAATATGTGCACTTGCTGCGCAGACTTTAATCGGACGGTTGATAATACTAGCGGCTTAGGATTAAGCCGGATTATTAAATCGGGTTTTGATTTAATAATTGATATATGTATTTGTATATACGTATTCTGGTATTATTGTTCACTATTCGTTTTCTTTCTTGGCTATTCGTATTTTTGTACGAATACGCGTATATGTATTTCGATACATGTACCGGGAAGTATTCCGTATTTTATACGGAATAGCTTCTAGAAGTTTTGCCACCTCATTATTTGATTTTTCATTTATGAAAATTCATTTTGTTTAATGATGAGGTGGAGGGTGACAAGGCAAAGGCATGGGCATGAGTCAAGCATAGTGCATGGTATGGTTGTGTATATTTTAATTGAAAAAGAAAATGTTTTTTTTGTGAAGGAGAGAGAAGGGGGGCCGGCCATTATTTGGAGGGGGCTCATTTCATTTGCTAGATGACACACTTGGTTAAACTCCCTCACTCTCTCATTCACAAAAAAAAACACTTAACCATTTTGTTCATGCAAATGCTTCATCACCTCCATTCTTCTTCTTGAGTTTCTCATTGAACTCATGGTTGAGAGAAAATTGTAGTGACACTTTCATACACCCCTACTCTCCGTCGCTAGCGACGTTGGAGCGTCGATTACCTCGTTCGACGAGGTTGGAGCTTGCGCCGTTTCCCTCGGGTGGATCATCGGAGACGACGGAAACCAAACATCATCAAAGGACCGTTAGGAGCTTGGAATGAAGACCGAAGGACTCGGATCAACTCGGTATAACGATTCTAACTCTTAGTTAGTTTGCTAGTTTAGGGTTTAAGGTCAATCCGGGATTCGGGTAGCGGTAGCACCGGTTTGATAAATTTTTGTTCCGCATTTTGGCCTCGTTTTGACGGCCGGGGCGCTGCCGGGACCCTTCATGGTATCAGAGCCACCCTTTAAACCCCTTACTAGCTTGTTTAGACGTGCTTAAAAGATCGATCGACGGATTTTACCGAAATCACGATTTCATTCTTCAGTTTGCTGTCGATTTTCAAATGTGGTCAAAAAATTATTTTAGGCATCTTAAAAATCCGTGCAGGCAAATATAAGGCTACACAAAAAATTTGAGCTCGTGATGCCACTAAAGTGCCGCGGATCAGCCGCGCTAACCCCCTTTTGGCGGCGGATCCGCGGCCATTTATTGGCGACGGGCCTTCAAATTTTCACTGTAGCTCAGAGACTTGGAATTGTGATTTTTGTGATATTCTTTTTTGGCCCAGGTTTCAGTAAAGTGTTGTTTTGTTATTGGGGCTAATTTGGAAATTTAGTCGATCGATATTTTAAGTGGGCATTTGACAGTACATACATTATTATCTGCGACCGTGAATGTCACTTGATCGGTAAACTCGTCTAATTGCTATATGTCTTTTAGACGGATTTGCGAACGTGACATTCACGTTGATGTTCTGTGTTGTGCTGTGATGTTGGTTGGATCGTCGTGGTGGATAGCAATGGTGCAATGTTAGTACAGTTGTTTTCATTTGTACATTTGATATTGCGGGGCGAGCGTCCGACATGTGGACTGCCGTCACTGCCAGTTTGTATATTATTCTTTTGGGGCACGATCGGGCTGAGGTCGATGTCACCCTTGTATATTATTTTATTTTCTGTACTAGGATTACCCCAAGGTGGATTGCACGAATAGCCGGGTTCTAGAGGACAACTGTGTTAGTGTATATGCCCTAGAGGCCATTACTGTATCATACTAGTTTGTATATTACTTAATGGATGCTTGGGATATTCACCTTGTATATACAATCTTGCTCAAAATAGTAGTATGCTACTTGGTTTGTTTCTACTTCAATGTGTACTTGTGTTTATTTCAGTATATCACTTATACGCATTAGTGGAGCCCTTAGGATCTTTGCTTGATTACCAGCGTTGTGATGGCAGTCACACTAGTGGGGGCTGGGTAATCTATAAGCACATCCTTATTCAGGTCCCTGGTCGCAGGACTATCGAGACAGGGCATCGATACTCCGGAGTAGACCAGCGCATGCGCTTCTCATCCCAGTGTGGGAGACGGTCTGTCCCACAGCCGTCAGTACGTCGTACTTGAGATAGTATGCGGGTGCTCGTTAGGTTACGGGTACACTGGACAGGACTCGTCGGGAACTGACTAGTTGGTATTATACCTATCGTCAGTTATCAGTTCCCAGGTGACATGAGTACAGCTTAGTCCGCTGACTTGACACTGTCACTTCGCCTCGGGTGTGTTCCCACTGTACTTTGATCACTACCCTACCACGGCTCAAAGGAGTCGTGCAAACAGGTGGTGGTTGGGTGCAGTCCCGAAGCACTTGGAGGCAGTGACGGTTAGACAGGATTCGTCTCTCCCGGTATTGGGGGTTGACATCGCGCTGTGTCTAGGAGAGCCATTACACGAGTAGTCCCTGGCCAGGGCAAACGAGATATACTGGTAGGTTTCCAGTGTTATCTCAGGGTGTATTGGGCTTCACTCCGGCACGACTTGTACCGCTATTGGGGGACTGACGTTTACCGCCCCCTAGGCCCGCCATGCGATGTATCAGACGAACAGACCGGACTGTACGGAGAATGTCACACTCAGGCTCAGTAGGAGTTCAGATGGGTTTCGCCTCGTCGGTCTTCTTGTCGGCATTACCTGGGGACCGTTACGCACAGCTAGTGCCGCTTGCGGTCTGTGGTTAAACCCACTGCCAGCGTAGTGTCGAGTCTTTAGAGTCCCACACAGAAAGCTTTTCGCCTTTAGGCAAAAGAGTAGAGGTCGCATGGTATTGCGACAGGGTTCGGTCACATCCGTGCACTTGTGCACGTACAGTGTCCGGACAGTTTACACTAGCGGGCTTTGGTTTAAGCCAGATCCTAGTGTACCTTATGGGATTGGATTTATCCAGTTTGCATTCGTGTTCCTCAGAACGCGGATGCGGGTGTGTATGCACAGTTGACAGGGAGGCAGAGGCTGCGGATTCTCATTAGGGTTGTTGACAGTTGACCGTTGACTATTTGACTTTATGCTCAACCCTAATGAGAATATGATATGTGATTAACTATTATATTAATTAAGTATTATGGTGATATGGTTGTTGACTTGTTGACTTTTGTTGACTTGTTGACTTTGTTGACTTGTTGACTTTTGTTGACTTGTTGACCGGTTGACTAGGCTTGACTAGTTGACCATCATGATAACCATGGTTATCATTTCATGCCAAAGACTTTTTCTTGCTTGCTCATTTGAGTAAAATGAGTGCATGACATGATAAGGTTATGGTTGCTTCTAACCATCACATAAGACTTTTTTGATATGATGAGTTATGATCACTTGGGATTATGAGAGGGTGAAAGACAAAAGAGTTGCTCATTCTTTCTTGCTCATTCTCTCTCTTGTTCTTGAGCTCTCCTCTTGCTCTCACCCTCAACCTCTTGCTCCCTCTCTTGATCTATGGTTCTCTTGTCTCATGAGTTGAGAATCAAGAACCATAGATAAAATCCCATTCTAAATCATCTCTACTCATTCTAGTTCACTAGGTTTGGCAAACCAAGTGAACTAGTTTCTTCAAAGAACGAAGAAGGAGCTAAAGGTTGGAGCTTTCAAGTGGATCTATCTTCGGCGTACGGAGACAACGAGAAGGAGCCATCGAACCACCATCGGAGCTTGAAGAGAAGGAGTTCAAGTTTAGGTATAACCATCTTCATCCGAGTAGCTAAATATCTTTAGCTTAGTATGCTAGTTTTAGTTTAGGTAAAGATCCCGACCTAGCTTAGTCCATGTTGCCTCTTGCGTTAAAATTTTGATTTTATACCGTTTCCGCCTCCCCGTAAGAACCGGGGGTCGCAACGTGGACTTACAGTGGTATCAGAGCCTAACTAAACTTAAACTAGCTTGGTAGTGAAGTGTAACGAAGTTCGGAACCGGAAAAATCCAAAAACCAAACTTTTACAAAAACTGAGTTTCTGTTGAAATTTTTTTGGCTCAAAATGAAAAACTTTACACTTGTAAATTCGGCTCAGGGTTTTGTGTGAACACCCAAGAAAAACGATACAGTAATTCGTCCAAACCGCCGCCCTTCCGCCGCGCGAGCTAGGCATCCGCCGCGGAAGCGCCGCGCTTTGTCGTCTTTTGTGCATCGTTTTTCCTGCAGTGTGTGTCTGTGTTGGTTTTGGGATTTTTGAAATATATTATATGTGCCCAGATTTTCCAGAAAAGAAATTTCCTTTTGGGGTCCTATAATTCCGTATTTTTCCGAACTTCACTGCACTTTGACTATGATGGTTATATCTGTGATGTTTGCATGTATTGAACGTCGGCTAATCGCTATAAGTCGATTAGTCGGGGTTATACATGATCTGTAATGTGCTGGAATGTGTATATAAATATGTTGGATTGTCGCGGGTGAATAGCCGGGGGTTGTGAGACGAGAGTTTTCTTTTCTTGCAATTCATGTAAATTTGTAAATTGATGTAATAATTATTTGTATGGCCGCACAACCGGGTCGGGGTTGTAGCCGTCATTGTATAATTTCTTTTTACTGTTTTTGCTCCTAGGATAGACCCATGGAGGGGTGCACAAACTACCGGGTATGCCGAAGTGTCGAGTGGCCTACTCATGGAGATGAGGGAGGTTGCTACGCTTCGGGTACTTGGCGGGTAGTTTGCCGCACCCGTAGGGGTCTTGGGTGGGGTTTTGGCTATTCACCGCGACCGTGTAATCTGTTTTTGTTACAGGCTCGTACAAATTACAGATTCCTAGTATATCCAATGTATTTATCTGTGATCTGAAATGTTTATCATTGCAGTATATCTATATATGATATTATTTAGGCGTTGCTTATGTTTTACAGACGCGCTAGCCCAGCCCCCGCTCTGTCGTTAGTTAAGTAACCTAACGGGTAATGACGGGGCCCCGTGGCGAATGCGAATGGCATAAGCGTACGTCATATTTTGGTTGTTTTCTGCAATGGTAGGATTAAATGATGGGACGCATTAAAAGAACTAATGCAAGAATATCACGCATTAAAAGAACTAATGCAAGATAATAAACCAAGTTAAAGTCGTTGGAACACTTTCGAAAAACCACTCGGTTCTTTTCAAAAACAACTTTTAAATGCGGAGCTTGAGCCACTCCTTTTAAAAGCTATCTCGTTCCATCGACCATATCAAGTTCACTACGTTCACGGTTTTGCCAAAACCATCCGTAGCCCTCCGTCGTTTCACATGAATAGTCAATAGTATTCAAGCTGTGTATGTTGGCCAAAGTCAAGGCACAGTGATTGGTAGCTATTGGGTGTTCATGTGTAGCATAGATAGATGCGTTGGTTTGGGACAGTCGTACTGCCATTTTGGCCAAAGTCAAGGGTAGGTACGGATGGATCCAAATTAACCAGGATAATGACGGGTAGAACTTGACATGTGACTTATGATATTTTGGCCAAAGTCAAGGTCATAAGAGCATGGGGCAAAAATCCACATCGGGAGTTTCATAAGTACTGAAACTTGCTAGATTTGCATACCATTTAGAGTGTGATGATTCTGGTAGGATTCCTTCAGTTTCGTCACGCGATGATATTTGGATCCCGATCCTACTGTGAGTATATGCTACTCCTCGGGAAATTTCTCACTTAACGATCAATGCTATAAACCTAGTAGGTGCCTAGAAAGGTGTTAGCGGGGCTTCGCCCCCAGGGAAAAGAGGTTCTTTAATTAAGGAACTTCGCGAAAGCGTTGGAAAACCTCCCTCGAAGTACCGACACCGGCCTGGCTGAACGGTTAAGCAAGTATTGTACGGTGGGATTGATCCTGACTAATTCTTCCTTTATGGTTTGAGGAGGGATTCGAGAAACAGTGGGAGCCATCCTGTTTAGACAAACTAAAAACCACTCTAAACTTGCAAGAGCATCATGCTGAGTGTTTCTTCTTCTCTCTCCTAATTGCAGCGACCAATCAACATGACTGGACTTAAGTTACTCCTAGATAAAAACAAACTGACAGGGCCAAACTACAAAGATTGGCTCAGGAATGTCAAGATAGCAATCACTTATGACAAGCTGGGGTATCTTCTTACCACCAAAGCTCCCCCTGTCCCTGGTCCAACTTCCAGTGTCGCGGATAAGGAAATCCGTAAGACTTGGGAGATTGATAGCGCGAAGGCCAAATGCCTCCTGCTTGCCTCGATGGACAACGAACATCAGAGGAGGCATGAGAATATGGACATGGAGTCCATATTGCTCCATACAAAAGAACTGTATGGAGAGCAATCACGTATCGCAAGATACGAAGCGTCGAAAAAGTTATTTTCGACAAGAATGGCCGTCGGATCATCAGTAGCCGAGCACGTGCTAAAGATGATCGGCTTCATTGAGGAGCTCGCTGACCTAGGGATCACATTGGAGAGTGAGCTATATACGGATATAGTTCTCCAGTCCCTTCCTTCCACTTACGCCCAGTTTATACTGAACTTCAACTTACAAGAAAAAGAGGTTGAACTTTCAGAGCTCCTCAACATGCTGAGGAGCGCAGAGGGCACCCTACAGAAAGGTAGGGATACATCCACTTTGTTTGTAGGAGGATCATCTTCTAGGTCCAAGGCGAAAGCCAAGGGAAAGAAGAAGAAGGCCCCCGCCAAACCAAGGGGCGGTGTTAGTAAAGTGGATACGAAGGGAAAAGGTAAAGCAACAAAGATAGCGGGGAAGCTTGTGGATAAGGAAGAATGCTTCTATTGTCATAAGAAAGGACACTGGAAGAATGATTGCAGGGCCTGGAAGGCCAGAACACAGGAATTGAAGCAGGTTGCAGCTTCAGCTTCAGGTGTGTATGTTATTGAAAACTGTCTTTCAATAAACTCTACTTCCTGGGTATTGGATACCGGATCAGGATCTCATATCTGTAATTCTTTGCAGGCGTTGAGAAACCGTAGGGTTTTGAAGGCAGGTGACATGACCCTCAGAGTTGCAAACGGAGCTAGCATGGATGCTAAAGCCGTGGGGGACTATCACCTGGGAATGTCAGATGGACATGTTTTGGTTTTGCGTAATTGCTTTTTTGTACCCAACGCAACTTGTAATATCATTTCTGTATCTTTAGTTTCTAAAGAAGGTTATGAATTTGCGTTTGTAAGTAATGTTGTAAACATTCACCTTAATCAAGTTCTGATTGGGTCAGGTACATTGAGTAATGGTATATACGTGTTAAACCAACCACAGATTTTTAATGTCCAGAATACACACAAAAGAAAGTCTCCAGAAATAAATCAGACTTTCTTATGGCATTGTAGATTGGGTCACATCAATGAGAGAAGGTTGACTAAGTTGCATACAGAAGGATATTTGAATGCGTTCGAATATCAATCATATGCCACTTGTCAATCTTGTCTCAAAGGAAAGATGACAAAGACTCCGTTTACTGGACATGGAGTGAGAGCGAGCGAGCTCTTGGGACTCGTACACAGTGACGTGTGCGGTCCAATGTCTACACATGCCCGAAGCGGACATTCTTACTTCATTACTTTTACGGATGACTTCTCAAGGTACGGTTCTGTCTTCTTAATGAAACATAAGTCCGAGGCCTTTGGAAAATTCCAGGAGTATAAGAATGAAGTAGAGAAACAGACCGGCAAAAGTATTAAGATTCTAAGATCGGATCGAGGTAGAGAATACTTAAGTGCCGAGTTCCTGGACTATTTAAAAGAGAACGGAATTCTCTCTCAGCTTACTCCTCCATACACCCCGCAACATAACGGTGTATCGGAGAGACGGAACCGCACCCTATTGGATATGGTGCGGTCCATGATGAGTAACGCTGAGTTACCGCGATCATTCTGGGGGTATGCGCTAGAATCAGCCGCATACCTTTTGAACCGAGTTCCCACTAAGACTGTGCCTACCACGCCATTTGAGATGTGGTGTGGGAAGAGACCCCATCTTAATCACATTAAGATATGGGGAAGTCCAGCTTTTGTCAAAAAGCAGCATGCGGACAAGCTCGAGGCACGCTCAGTACTGTGCAAGTTTGTGGGATATCCAAAGAATTCCAAGGGATATTTCTTCTACTGTAAAGAGGAACAAAAAGTTCTTGTTTCTCGACATGCCCACTTTCTAGAACACCAGTTCATAGAAAAAGAAATAAGTGGGAGCGCAGTAGAACTGGAAGAAATTCCAGAACCACAGACTGTTACTGAAAGCTTGATGGAACCAGAGGGTTCAACAGAACAGGACATTCCTACGCCGCTCCGCAGGAGTAGTAGGCAGTCTCATCCGCCCGAGAGATACTACGGTTTTCTCATAGACTGGGATAGAGAGGATTGCATCATAGATTATGATGAGCCTACTAGCTTCCAGCAGGCCGTTCAGAGCGTTGACTCAGTGAAATGGCTGGATGCAATGCGGACCGAAATGGAGTCCATGTACACCAACAAGGTATGGATGTTGGACATTGCTCCAGACGGGGTAAAACCCGTAGGATGCAAGTGGATCTTCAAAAGGAAGATTGGTGTAGATGGACAGGTTGAGACCTATAAAGCTAGGCTGGTAGCAAAGGGTTTTCGTCAAAGACCTGGCTTGGACTACGACGAAACCTTTTCTCCAGTAGCCATGCTGAAATCCATTCGGATCCTTCTTGCCATTGCTGCCTTCCACGATTATGAGATCTGGCAAATGGACGTAAAGACAGCTTTTCTAAATGGAAATTTAGAGGAGTGTGTCTATATGGACCAGCCAGAGGGTTTCATTCAGAGTGGGAGCAGCGGAAAGGTGTGCAAGTTGCTTAAGTCCATCTATGGACTAAAGCAGGCATCGCGGAGTTGGAACATCTGCTTTGATGAGACGGTCAAAGAATTTGGCTTTATCAAAAATCCAGATGAACCATGCATCTATAGTAGATTTGTAGCGAGAACTGTAGTATTCCTCGTTTTATACGTGGATGACATTCTCTTAATAGGAAATGACATTCCTATGCTACAATCTGTCAAGGGGTTCTTGTCACACAGGTTCTCCATGAAAGACCTGGGTGATGCCTCATACATTCTGGGTATCCGGATCTACCGTGACAGATCCAAGAGGATATTAGGACTTTCACAGTCCAGGTACATCGACACCATACTGAAGAGGTTCAGTATGGAAGATTCCAAGCGCGGTAACCTACCGGCTTGTCACGGGATCACCCTCTCTAAAGAGATGTCTCCCAAGACTGATTTGGAGAGGGATCGCATGTCTATTATACCCTACGCTTCTGCGGTAGGCTCTATAATGTATGCGATGTTGTGTACCAGACCGGATGTAGCTTATGCACTGAGTGTGGTAAGCCGGTATCAGTCTAACCCTGGGGAGAAACACTGGATAGCGGTAAAGAACATTCTCAAGTACCTGAGAAGGACTAAGGAGATGTTCTTGGTGTATGGCGGAAAAGACCTCCAGATCGAGGCCTTTGCTGACTCCAGCTTCCAGAGTGACAAGGATGATTCCAAGTCCATGTCGGGTTTTGTCTTTACCCTCAATGGAGGGGCGGTGTGTTGGAAGAGTTCCAAACAGGAAACCGTTGCAGACTCGACGATGGAAGCGGAATACATCGCTGCATCTGATGCCGCAAAAGAAGCTGTCTGGATGAGGAAGTTCTTGAAAGAACTTCAGGTGGTTCCGTCCATTGTTGATCCAATACCTCTGTATTGTGACAACAACGGGGCTATAGCTTTAGCGAAGGAACCCAGGTCCCATCAGAGATCCAGGCACATCTTGAGGCGGTATCACCTGATCAGGGAGATCGTGGATCGCCAGGAGATCGAGGTTCGGAGAGTCGCTTCAGAAGACAACACTGCAGATCCATTCACCAAGGCCTTGCCCCAGACTCAGTTCGAGCGGCTGATCGAGATGATAGGTCTTCGATACGCCAGTACATGGCCTTAGTGCAAGTGGGAGATTGTTAGTGTATATGCCCTAGAGGCCATTACTGTATCATACTAGTTTGTATATTACTTAATGGATGCTTGGGATATTCACCTTGTATATACAATCTTGCTCAAAATAGTAGTATGCTACTTGGTTTGTTTCTACTTCAATGTGTACTTGTGTTTATTTCAGTATATCACTTATACGCATTAGTGGAGCCCTTAGGATCTTTGCTTGATTACCAGCATTGTGATGGCAGTCACACTAGTGGGGGCTGGGTAATCTATAAGCACATCCTTATTCAGGTCCCTGGTCGCAGGACTATCGAGACAGGGCATCGATACTCCGGAGTAGACCAGCGCATGCGCTTCTCATCCCAGTGTGGGAGACGGTCTGTCCCACAGCCGTCAGTACGTCGTACTTGAGATAGTATGCGGGTGCTCGTTAGGTTACGGGTACACTGGACAGGACTCGTCGGGAACTG
Source organism: Agapanthus africanus (assembly GCA_030015575.1). NCBI lineage: Eukaryota > Viridiplantae > Streptophyta > Magnoliopsida > Asparagales > Amaryllidaceae > Agapanthus > Agapanthus africanus. The sequence continues at coordinate 166,620,296 of CM057349.1, forward strand.
ACTAGTTGGTATTATACCTATCGTCAGTTATCAGTTCCCAGGTGACATGAGTACAGCTTAGTCCGCTGACTTGACACTGTCACTTCGCCTCGGGTGTGTTCCCACTGTACTTTGATCACTACCCTACCACGGCTCAAAGGAGTCGTGCAAACAGGTGGTGGTTGGGTGCAGTCCCGAAGCACTTGGAGGCAGTGACGGTTAGACAGGATTCGTCTCTCCCGGTATTGGGGGTTGACATCGCGCTGTGTCTAGGAGAGCCATTACACGAGTAGTCCCTGGCCAGGGCAAACGAGATATACTGGTAGGTTTCCAGTGTTATCTCAGGGTGTATTGGGCTTCACTCCGGCACGACTTGTACCGCTATTGGGGGACTGACGTTTACCGCCCCCTAGGCCCGCCATGCGATGTATCAGACGAACAGACCGGACTGTACGGAGAATGTCACACTCAGGCTCAGTAGGAGTTCAGATGGGTTTCGCCTCGTCGGTCTTCTTGTCGGCATTACCTGGGGACCGTTACGCACAGCTAGTGCCGCTTGCGGTCTGTGGTTAAACCCACTGCCAGCGTAGTGTCGAGTCTTTAGAGTCCCACACAGAAAGCTTTTCGCCTTTAGGCAAAAGAGTAGAGGTCGCATGGTATTGCGACAGGTCGCATGGTTTTGCGACAGGGTTCGGTCACATCCGTGCACTTGTGCACGTACAGTGTCCGGACAGTTTACACTAGCGGGCTTTGGTTTAAGCCAGATCCTAGTGTACCTTATGGGATTGGATTTATCCAGTTTGCATTCGTGTTCCTCAGAACGCGGATGCGGGTGTGTATGCACAGTTGACAGGGAGGCAGAGGCTGCGGATTCTCATTAGGGTTGTTGACAGTTGACCGTTGACTATTTGACTTTATGCTCAACCCTAATGAGAATATGATATGTGATTAACTATTATATTAATTAAGTATTATGGTGATATGGTTGTTGACTTGTTGACTTTTGTTGACTTGTTGACTTTGTTGACTTGTTGACTTTTGTTGACTTGTTGACCGGTTGACTAGGCTTGACTAGTTGACCATCATGATAACCATGGTTATCATTTCATGCCAAAGACTTTTTCTTGCTTGCTCATTTGAGTAAAATGAGTGCATGACATGATAAGGTTATGGTTGCTTCTAACCATCACATAAGACTTTTTTGATATGATGAGTTATGATCACTTGGGATTATGAGAGGGTGAAAGACAAAAGAGTTGCTCATTCTTTCTTGCTCATTCTCTCTCTTGTTCTTGAGCTCTCCTCTTGCTCTCACCCTCAACCTCTTGCTCCCTCTCTTGATCTATGGTTCTCTTGTCTCATGAGTTGAGAATCAAGAACCATAGATAAAATCCCATTCTAAATCATCTCTACTCATTCTAGTTCACTAGGTTTGGCAAACCAAGTGAACTAGTTTCTTCAAAGAACGAAGAAGGAGCTAAAGGTTGGAGCTTTCAAGTGGATCTATCTTCGGCGTACGGAGACAACGAGAAGGAGCCATCGAACCACCATCGGAGCTTGAAGAGAAGGAGTTCAAGTTTAGGTATAACCATCTTCATCCGAGTAGCTAAATATCTTTAGCTTAGTATGCTAGTTTTAGTTTAGGTAAAGATCCCGACCTAGCTTAGTCCATGTTGCCTCTTGCGTTAAAATTTTGATTTTATACCGTTTCCGCCTCCCCGTAAGAACCGGGGGTCGCAACGTGGACTTACAAACTGGTCCGCATCTCAAAGCATTCAGACGGAGGGGACCTCACTCTAGAATTGGCGGGCTATTCGCCTCACTCGTAGGGGGTATAAGTTTCATTGCACATGCTATCCACACGACAAGGAATGTCAGATCTCACTTGCGGCTCAAGTGAAACCCGGGGCTCCAGATTATCCACCATTCTGTGTTGCTTCTGTGATATTTCTGTAATGTTGCTTTATATCATGCCTGGGACGATTGTTATATATATTTATATATACTAGTAGATGTTGTATATGTTTTGCACCCGCGCTAGTCCAGTCCCCGCTCTGTCGTTAGTTAAGTAACCTAACGGGTGATGACGGGACCCAGTGGCGAATGCGGATGGCATATACGTACATTTTATTTTCGTTCTTTTCTGGTGTGATTAATTGATGAGACTGCATAGATTCTTATCAATGCAAAAAAAAAAAAAAAAAAAAAAACCTATATATGATGTTTTTGAAACCAAGTTTTTTATAAAAAAAAACTGACATTACAGACGTACACTTTTGCTTTGCACAGTGGTATTCGGTTATGAATATCCAGCACCTCATTCGACGAGGCAAGGGCCGAGATCCCTTCATCGGGAGTGACCCCTTGGGTAAAAGTTTGCGTCAACGTAATAACATTACTATAGTCGATTACTTTTGCTTTGCATCGTGGTATTCAGTTTGGGATATCCTGCACCCAATTCTATGGGGAAAGAGCCGAGATCCCTTTACCGGGAGTGACCTCTTTAGCAAAAGTTTCGCCACTATATATATTTATAAAACCATTTGGATTTCTTCAACGATATCAAGTTCATTACGTTAAAGGTTTTTCGCCAAAACCAGCCGTAGCCCTCCGTCATTTCTTATGAGTATTATTTAGTATTCGTGCTGCGTTTGTTGACCTAGTCAAGACGTAGTGTTCGGTAACTAAGTGGTACTTGTTTGTGGCATTTTAAATGCGATTGGTTAGGACAGTCGTGCGGCCTTGTTGACCTAGTCAAGGGCACGTGCGGGTGGGTTTAATGCAATCCAGGATAATGACGGGTTGAACTTGACTAGCGGTTTATGGTTTGTTGACCTAGTCAAGGTCATAAACCGCTTGGGGTAAAAACACATATCGGGAGTTTCAAACATACAGGAAACTTGCCAGGCTTGCGCATACTTTCTGGAGTGTGGTGACTTGAGTGGCTTCCATCAAGTTATCATGCAATGATAGTTGGATCCCGATTCCCACTGATGAGTAGGATTACTCCTCGGGTGATTCCGACCAATTCTCCTTTTAGGTTTGGAGGAGAATTCGAGAAAACAGTGGGAGCCATCCGGATTAGATAAAATGATTTACCATTCTGATCTAGGTTAGAGTGCACGCTGAGTGTTTCTTCTCTCTCTCTCTCTCTTTGGCTGCGACTTTGACCCGACCTTTGACTAAACTCATAAAACCAAGTTGACCGAACATTCTTAAAACACTTTGGCTTTTGGAATGTCACGGTGTCGCATACTTCATTGCCATTTCTATATCACCTTTTGCATTTCTCCAGAACACCCCGTATTATTACGACCATCCACTTCCATTGGATAAATTCATCGTATGGTTATATACGAACTCGAAGGAACTTTTTCGAGGATGGATTCTGGTTCTAGAGAGATTGAATAGGATTATTCGGTTGTCTTTTCTCTTTACCTTCTCTCAGGTTGTGAGGGCTCCTAGGATTAGGAGAGGGTACACCTATTGAGATTATTGGATAGTCTTCTTCCAAACCATAGGCAGGTGCCGAACGGTAGGGAAGAAAGAAAACCAATTAAGCTTAAGTGTGATGTACAGAAGGTAATAAGTAAAGACATAAAAAAGGGATTAGAATAATGGCAAAGGAAATTGCGACCACCATCATTCACGACAAAAACCGTGTATACCCCTGCCACTCCTACATCCACTTTGCTTTTCTCTAGGACACTCCGTATCACTACAGATATCCACTTCCATTGGATAAATCCATCGTATGGTTATATACGAACTCGAAGGAACTTTTTCGAGAATGGATTCTGGTTCTGGAGAGATACCATAGGATTATTCAGATGTCTTTTCCCATTACCTTCTCTCAGGTTGCGAGGGCTCCTAGGATTGGGAGAGTACACATATTACGCTTATTGGATAGTCTTCTTCCAAACCTTAGGCTGGTGCTGAATGGTAGGGAATGAAGAAAACCAATTAGTGTAAAGGAGGTGTACAGAAGGTAATAAGTAAAGACATAATAAAGGGATTGCAGAGAGAGCAGGCAAGTATATAGTTACTGTCGTGAATCAGGATAGTGGAAGAGGCGTTACTAGGAATACCAGTTAACCCCTTTTGAAACATTTTCATGTTTCAGTTTCACTGTGCGATGTTAATTGAAAACTGTTTTCCCAATTGGAATCTAACTCCAGGGTATGTATTTACCAGATCAGTTTCTCACATCTGCATGTTATTACGGATGGTGAGTGGGAGTAAGATATTGGGAATTGGGTGATTAGATCCTCATTATATCGGAATTCGTTGTAATTAGTGATATTTGAGGAAATCATCTGGATTTTGCCGGATGGCAAATATTTGGTTTTGAATATCCGTTGTTATGCACCAATTTCAAACTGGTATATCTGTACATTTATTTTATAAAGTGAGATATAACTTTTTGATATTATGTCTGTGACATTTACCTATATCGAGTTGGTGGTTAGGTAAGGTGCATTAAACAGCGGTGTAACTCTTTTTAACCAAAGTACAGTTTTTCAAGCTACGACGCACAGAGTTTGAGTTATTGAACTCAGGGGACTTATACAAAGTATTGTATATTGTCCAGTGTCCGTTAGGACAAAGGGGTTGGTACTCATACTATATTCTGTTTACTCATGACTTCTCCAGTTCTGGACATGTATTTCGTTGAAATGCAAGGTCCAGATATTCAGAAGTTATAGGTATAAGAATAAAGTAGAGAACCATTTGTTGTAAGTATCAGGATTCTTCGAGGAAGTCGAAGATATAGATACTTGTGTTTGGTATTCAGTTAATAGTAATGGTTTTGAGAACTTGCTTCTTTTTCAGGTTACTCATATATGGATGCACTCCTAGGTGAGTAATGCTGATTGTCCTTTTTCTATCTGGTTGATATGCACTGGAGACTGCTGCATGATTTTGAATCTGGTTCCAAATTAGATTAGTGCTTTTGTTTCTATATTAGATTTATATAGAATCAATTTATATCTTAACGATGTTAAGGTATAGGGAATTGTCCGGCTAATGCTTAAAACCAGAATCCGGATAAACTCTAGGCACGTTTTAGTAATGGTTGTTCGTGGGTTATCCCGGACTTTGACGAGGGATAATTTTCAACCATCAGGAAGATCAATATTTATATTGTTCTTGACTCGCCACAATTTTTAGTAAAATGGATTTTCAGAAAATAGTAGTGGGAGTATGGTAGAACTGGAAGTGATTCCAGAACCACAAACGATTACTGAAGATTTAATAGAACCTGAGAATTCAATTTGTTTCAACATTCCATTAGCCACTCCGCAGATTTGGTGGGTAACCTCAGGCACCTGAGAGGTACTTCGGTCTTCTCAGAGACGGTGACAGGGAGGTTCTAGTTTACCCAGACTTGCCATTGCTGCTGTTCTAGACTATAAGACCCGGCAGGAGGATGAGTATACCATCATTCTAAACTAGCTTTAGAAGTGCACGCGTATATGATTCGCCAGAGGGTTGTTGTAGTCAGTAGAAGCAGCGGAAGCATAGTAGGCAAGTAGCTTATGTCTATTTACAGACTAAAACAGGTATAGCGGAAATAGATCATCTATTTTTTGATGTGACAGTCATAAGCTTTGACTTCATCAGAATAGGAGATGGATCTAGTAAGAAGGTAGTAGAGAGTGATGTCCAGATATTTTGGATGACATGCACTTGATATGAAGAGATATTCCTATACTACGATCGGTTATATTGTGGTTGTCACAAAGTTGTTTCTCCACAGAGAATATAGATATAATATCACGTTTTCTGGTTACTAGGTCTATGGTTTTAGATCTAAATTTAGGAAGTATCCTAATCTTGGTACTTTGACATTAAATGGACGACTCCTGGCATGGTGGTGTACCTGCAGGTGATGGAGTCAACCTCTCTAAAGGTATCTTACAGACTAAAGGGGAGAGAGATCTACATGATTAACATATATTGGCTAGGCCAATTGAGTTAGTCATGAAATGTCAAGTACCACACCAGATATTGTTTTTGCACTAGCTGCAGTAAACATATATCAATCCAATCCTGGAGAAATATCGGGAAGCAGTTTCTGAACATAAATGGATGTTCTAGGGATATGGTAACGGCAGCCTCCTTCAGGAGACGGTTATCATTTCAAGCCTCCCAGGTGACCTGGATGACAGAGTGACTGTCAGAGTTATAGTTTTCCCCTTTTTTGAGGGACAATATGTTGGACGGGTGGTCCAAGCGAATACTGAGGAAAGGCATGGCGCAGGATACTGATTAAATTCAGTGGACAATATAGTCTAAGTAGTTTGCTGGATTTGGAGTTCATTTGAGAACTGAGTCCCATCAGATATCCAGACAAATTCTAAGACAAGTATTGCTCATTTCGGAAGTTAGCTTACTCCGCGAAGTTGAGATTAAGAGAGATACAGAAAGAAACATTGGAGCGGATCCACTCACTGAGGCTATTTCTCGAACGCAATCATTTTCGCAAACAGCCTTTGCGAAACTGATTAGTAGAGAAGTTGGGTGTTCGGTATCACACGGGCTGTGAGTATGCGACATCGTAATGATTGGCCTTAAGTGCAAGTGGGAGATTGTTGGCTATAGTGCCCTCAAGGCAATTATCATAGTCGCGGACTTGTGATTATGATGATTGAGGTAGGGCCTATACCGATAAAGCAGTCTTACTCAAGATGATAGTATGCTATCTGATTTGTCTTTATCATCATGTACGTGTTGATAGAGCCCTTAGCATTCTTGCTTGACTGCCAGCAGTATGATGGCGATCATATATGTGGGAGCTGGAGTCTATAAGCACATCCTTAAATGTCCCTAGTCGTAAGAGTATCGAGACCGGGCATCGATATTCCTGTGTAGACTAGTGTATACTGATCGAGACCCCGACGAGGGGCGGTGGCCAGGTCTCACAAGCCATTGGTGTTAGTTTGTTCACCTAAGATAGTATACAGGTGTTCATTGGGTTATGAGTACACTGGACGGACTCGCCGGGAACCTGCTAGTTGGTATTATACCTATTGTCAGATAGCGGTTCCCAGGTGACATGTGTACATGTTAGTCTGTCGACCTGAGATCGTCATTTGTCTCGTGTGAGTTCCCACTGTGCTTTGATTACTATCCTACCACGGCTCAAAAGAGTCGTGCAAACATTAGTTGGGTACAGTCCTGAGCTACATGGAGGCGGTGATCGGATCGTTTGGGATTCGTCTCTCCCGGTATTGGGGGTTGATGTCGCGTTGTGTACGGATGGCCATCACCACAAATCCGTGGCCACGGTGGACGAGAATTATCGATCCAGGATCGATAGTTTCTCAGGTGGTGATGGGTTTCATACCGACACTGAATATCGCGTTGTTGGGGATCTGACTTTATCCATCCCCTAGACTCGATATGCGATACTCTTAGACGAACAGACCGGACTGTACGGATATTGTCACTGACAGGCTCAGTAGGGGTTCAGGATGAGTTTGCTCGTCGGCCTCCCTTTCGCTCAATACCTGGGTAGCCGTTACGTACAGCTAATGCCGCTGATGTGCTTGTGGTTAAACCCACTGTCAGCGTATTGACGAGTCTTTAGAGTCCCACACAGAGGGTTTTCACGGTTCAGGCAATATGGTGTACATATCGTATGTTGATACATACGGGTGTCCGATTAAATATGTGCACTTACTGCGCAGACTTTAATCGGACGGTTGATAATACTAGCGGTTTAGGATTAAACCGGATTATTAAATCGGGTTTTGATTTAATAATTGATATATGTATTTGTATATACGTATTCTGGTATTATTGTTCACTATTCGTTTTCTCTCTTGGCTATTCGTATTTTTGTACGAATACGCGTATATGTATTTCGATACATGTACCGGGAAGTATTCCGTATTTTATACGGAATAGCTTCTAGAAGTTTTGCCACCTCATTATTTGATTTTTCATTTATGAAAATTCATTTTGTTTAATGATGAGGTGGAGGGTGACAAGGCAAAGGCATGGGCATGAGTCAAGCATACTGCATGGTATGGATGTGTATATTTTAATTGAAAAAGAATGTTTTTTTTTGTGAAGGAGAGAGAAGGGGGGCCGGCCATTATTTGGAGGGGGGCTCATTTCATTTGCTAGATGACACACTTGGTTAAACTCCCTCACTCTCTCATTCACAAAAAAAAACACTTAACCATTTTGTTCATGCAAATGCTTCATCACCTCCATTCTTCTTCTTGAGTTTCTCATTGAACTCATGGTTGAGAGAAAATTGTAGTGACACTTTCATACACCCCCACTCTCCATCGCTAGCGACGTTGGAGCGTCGGTTAGCTCGTTCGACGAGGTGGGAGCTTGCGCCGTTTCCCTCGAGTGGATCATCGGAGACAAAGAAAGACCGGCAACCAAACATCATCAAAGGACCGCTAGGAGCTTGGAATGAAGACCGAAGGACTCGGATCAACTCGGTATAACGATTCTAACTCTTAGTTAGTTTTCTAGTTTAGGGTTTAAGGTCGATCCGGGATTCGGGTAGCGGTAGCGCCGGTTTGATAAATTTTTGTTCCGCATTTTTGCCTTGTTTTGATGGCCGGGATGCTGCCGGGACCCTTCACATACGATGCGCGTAATGCTGATGGTCGTATCCGGGGTAGCGCCCTCGGTATGGCCGGGCATTGGATACGTCAACGACTGCTACATGTGACCCATTTCCACTTGTATGTGACCGGTGGGGGCTACATGTGCCCGGTGGAGGTTAAATGTGTCCTTGAAGGCTCATGCTCTCCCCGTTAAATATTGGCGCAAAATGCAAGGCTCAAATGACAATCGATATCTTGGAAACATCATTTCCACATGAAGCATCTCATTCTCATGTGACCTTATCGAAGCTTCAAGAATACGTGGATGCATCCAAAATTGCGAGGATCCGGGAAGGCCGAGTATTTGAGACATAAATTCTCGTTTATCCGTGTAGGTGGAACCTGTTCCTGGCTCCACATGCAACCCTGAGCATACGATGCGCGTAATGCCGACGGCCGTATCTGGGGCAGAACTTTCGGTATGGCCAAGCATTTGACACAACAGCAACCACCATATGTGGCCCATTTCCAACCACATGTGGCCAGTGGGGGCTTCATGTGCTCCGTGGGGGATAAATGTGGCCATGACAGCTTACACCCTCCATGTTGGACATCGGCACAAAATGCAAGGCTCAAACCACAATCTATATATTGGGAACGTTATTTCCGCATGAAACATCTAGTCCTCATGTGGCCTTACCCAAGCTTTGAAAATACGTGAGTGCATCCAAGGTTGCGAGGATTAGGTATATACCCGAGTCATAAATTTTCGTGCATCCGTGTCGGTGGAAAATGTTTCCAGCTCCGCATGCAACCCTAGTATCTAATAAGACAATAAGGTGAAGGAAGCGGATCGTCGAATCAACAATTAGATTAAATCACCAACACCCCCACCCCACAGCGCAGGCATACACGCTTTTGTGTGTAGATACATACATGTATAATTGTATATGTTCTAGGGGAAAAAATGCACATTGACACAACATTGACACAACATGAATAAAATCGTTAGCGGTACTTATCAATTGCTAGTACAATCTAAACTAAAATATTATATATTTGGCGGCACTTGTTTACAACCACCAATAAGTTATTTTTTACCGGCGCTTATATTTTCTATCATCAATATATTCAACATGATAATGCTATATTTCTTCAAATATTCAAAATGAACATCCAATCGAGAACCAGTCCAAGAATAGACATCCGAGAAAATTCACAATCGGTAAGCAGTAAAATCCATAGTTGATACAAAAATATCTATCCAAAACACCAGCATTACTGTCATGTAGTCGACCGTTCCTACAACTTTACTGGCAGCTTGTTCTAATTCCTTCGAACTTTTACCTGAAATTTTTTGATGGATATCTGCAGCACGCTCTAAGATGTCTTTTATATCTGTTTTTCCCTGTCCCCCAGCATTGGTGAAAACTTTGAAACCATTGCGATTATAGGCTAGATGACTGGCGGCAAATATTAAACAAATTCCAAACAACCTGACTATTATAATAAAATTCACGCATAATATGGTTGTATAGAGATAGCCCTCGTTTATCTGGTGAGTATAGACACACTGTAAGAGTAGGATGACAGGCTCATAGGCAAGATTTCTATTTTTATTCCTTTTCTTTCTTCACAGCACCTGTGATCATTATAGCTCCATCATAAGATTTATTCAAAGCTATTATTAATGTCATCTTACATGAATTCCAAACCAATAATCTAAGGTCCAAGCAATACAATGCACGTCCCAACCATTCGCTGCTGGTTAAACAATCACCTAATCCAAAAACGGGATGAATTGCATCGAGTTGGCGTTACAAGTAATTTCATGGACAAACTGATAACTATAATGAACATGCACATATTAATCTCAGAACAAGTGATGAAAAATTGCAATCATGCGAAAATTTGCTAGACTAGGCGAGATATTATATATATAATATAGCTCATTCCCCTTGACCACAATATAATCATGCAACAATTTGCGAGACTGGGTGAGATATTACATATATAGTACAGTTCATTCCCCTTGACCACAATATATGCATCATATACATGAAAACGGGCAAAGTTTGTATGAGCAACAATAATTTTAGCATCAACTTTCAGACCAAAGGTAGATAGCAAACCATGCTAATAAGAAAGCACCGTAACTGTTTTGGTTAAAAAGTTAAAGTAAGTACAAATTGTGAAGCGAAATAGTGAGCGGTGGAAAGCAAAAAAGCAATATCTCTTTGATATGTCTCATGGAGTCATGGTAATTTCTTAAACAAATTACAAAAGTCGGTCTGCGTTAAACAAATCACAAGTTTATCCTCCATAAGACTATTGTTAATCAGTAGTCGCCATGTGCTTCTTTGAGTGAACCAAAAATATTTGGTTAATAACAGACTAAAATAGAGCCCCAATCAACACAAAACATTTATAGAAATTTCAGTGATATCTTTTGTGGATTTGATTTCAGATAGTTCAACTAACCATGAAAATCGAAATTGCAAAAACAAATATCATAAAAATTTCGATTTTTACCGAATGTAAAGATGGGTGAAATCGAGGGGGAGCTGAGCATGTCAGTTAGGAATGGTGGGATGGGATTCTTAAAGTGAGATGAAAATTTCCGACCATCATCCATCAATCAATATGACGATCAACTCCTTACATCTTGTTCTACATATCAATCAACATATGTATATCATGGTCGCAAAAGGGATGGTTGTTAAAGCATCGTAAATGTTGCGTACGTTGCATACCTTGATGCATGACTTAGAAGCCTCCAAACCGTCTAATTTTTTTTTACACATACATATTTTGACGTGTAAAACATGATACAAAAATTCAATTGTCGATCCAACGGTCGGAATTTTCCATCATAAAACATAGATTTTGTGAGCAGACATTTACAAATTACAGCTAAAGCAAAAGGCACGAAGTTTATAATCCCAAAAAAACTTATATATTAACATACAACCAATACATTAAGCACATCCTATATATGTTGAACAAACAGTGCCAAAAAAAAGCTATGTTGAACAAAGAATTTTAAAGAAGTAAATCACCTAAATACAACCAAAACATTAAGTAAATACTCATTATAATGTGTGAAGACTCGACGGGTTCTGAAGAGCCAAGATAACATGCATTTCACTTCCTCGGCTTCATTCTTTACCACTTTTGTTGTCATTGTTCGTGCTTTACGATAGGAATTTTCCATCTAAAAACATAGATTTTGTGAGCAGACATTTACAAATTACAACTAAAGCAAAAGGTACGAAGTTTATAAACCCAAAAAACTTATATATTAATATACAACCAATACATTAAGCACATCCTATATATGTTGAACAAACAGTGCCAAAAAAAAAAGCTATGTTGAAGAAAGAAATTTTGATAAGCCTCATAAATGGGAATTCCCTAGATTACGACACGTAGCGGATGACGTGTCGTCTATGTAAGCACACTGGATTTCTGGGGGCCACGGAAGTAGAATTAGTATGAAGCATGGGGAACTTTTCCTAGGCACCTCGTCTCCGAAATTGCATCCGACCTTTCGGAGACCTCTCCGGAGTACCTTCCCTATGCGCCTAGCGACCCGCCAACAACTCGCCCCGAGCAATCCTGCAGCCGAGCTTTCACGGCCTCCCCGCTCGTCTCTGAGCTATCCACCGAGCCGAGCTTCCTCCGCTTCCCTGTTCAACCGAGAGCATGAAGCCCAAGCGTCCCCGTAACGGTTTCGTATATCTCGCCAAAACAAGATCTCCGCCGCTCCACGCCCCACATCCCACGCTGGCACGTCTTTCCATTAACGAGCGTATCCCGCTATTAATGGACGCACCCCGCCATCAACGCGAACGTGACACAGGGGAATAACGGACGGCGAGAATCTCATGCCGGTTCGCTCTATGCGACCGCTATATAAACCCTCTCTTCCAGACTATCCAGATAACTCAAACTCATTCCAATACGCCGCTACCCTGCCATTATTTCTCCGTACTTACTTGATCGTCGGAAGATCCTACGATGGTTACCCATCCCGAGACTTCCCTTACAGATAGCTCGGCGTCAACGGCAACACATTGAGATCCATACATTCAACCTTCATACCAAATCTCAACCGTTCAGAATTGCTTGCAGCAAGTCAACGGAGGACAACAACTGAGAGAGATTCGGACCTCCATCAGTTGGCGCCGTCTGTGGGAACATGAGAAGCTTCTCGACCCAAAAAGTTGATCCTTCGCCTCCAATTCAATGGCAAGCGACAACTGCGACGATCCCAGCACGAGCCGTCCCGTCCTCCATAATGGAGGCAGGAGCGGTCCTACTCTTTCTCCTAACGTTATAAACGTCTTATCCGTTCGGATCAATAGGCTCACGGCGATGGTGGATGCGCTCGCTCGGGTTCAAAAGGCAAGCCATACCCGCCAAACCGCAGTTCCCCCTCCCTGGAATGACGATGTACGCAGGAAGACAGAAGGGCATGCTCAGGCTCTCGACCTCACTCACGCTTATCTTGATGATACCGAACACCGGCGTGCCAATTCCGACTGTCATAACCCGTATGCGGGGAATGATTTCATGACCCGTTGAGCACCGGATAGCTCGACACCCCAATCTCAGGGGAGACCAGGCTATCACTTCAACGCCCGCCGCACTTTCTCTCCCCCTGAAGAGGTGTCGGTCAGATCGATTGATTCCAGGCAACACCCGCATCGCCACTTCCGTCGAGACCACGCATACGGCGAACGCCGGGACTATCCACAAAGGGTCCGTCCTGAAGATTTAAGAAACGTGATGGAGTGAAGCCGAAGCCGAAACCGCTCTATCGCGTAAGCCCGGAACAGAGATAGCAGGCGCTCTGACTATGAAGAATTCTTGGGGTACCAACAACGAATCGAGGCCCTCGAAAAGAAAATCGAAGACATACGACAGGATGACCGTACGGTCAGCGAAGGGGCGAAGTACTCCGTTGATTCGCTCACAATGACCCCCTTATGATAACAGCCCGGGTTCACCGTTACAGGGGCCAGAGAATATTGGTCGACTTGGGAAGTTTGGCGGATATCCTATTCTATAGCTATTTCCAGCATATGGGATTAAGTTCGTTCGACCCCCGACCTGGCACGGAAGGTTGAACGACATTCCCAGGAAATCCCAAGAATCAAGAATGCCAAAAATACGAAGGCCTTCGTCAAGAGGCGGCCGAGTAGTTTCCTGCTCGGCTTATCCACTGAAGGCAGCTTCCTGCCCGCCGCTCTGCGAATCCAAGGCCCTCGTCAAGAGGCAGCAGAGTAGTTTCCTGCTTGGCTGATCCGCTGAAGGCAGCTCCTTTCCCGGCCGCTCTACGGATCCAAGGCCCTCGTTAAGAGGCGGCCGAGTAGTTTCCTGCTCGGCTCTTCCAAGGATGAATCAAGGGGCGCCGACCTACCTATACTTGGCGTTCGCTCGGTCATACACGACGCTCGATCGCCACCTCAACTCCAGAGTGTGGGAGGATGCTGGTTTGCCTATACTTGGCGTTCGCTCGTTCGTGCGCGGCGCTCGATCGTCACCTCGACTCCGGGGTGAGGGAGGACGCAGGCCTACCTATACTTGGAGTTCGCTCGTTCGTGGGCGGCGCTCGGCCCCGGGGTGAGGGAGGACGTCGGTCTACCTATACTTGACTTTCGCTCGCTCTTACGCCGCGCTCGCTTAACACTCAACACTCGACTTTACATATATTGGACATCCGCAAGACACCGACTTATCTATACTTGCAAAAATAGAAACACTCCATAGACGGGCTAAAAACACTTTATTTATATTCAATACTATGTACAAGGTATTATGGGCTTCCCGGCCTTACAAAATGCCTAGAGACTTACAAAATTTAATAACCAAAACGGGGGTAGATCAAACTGCCTTCTCGGCCGTCACTTCTCCTTACTCAGCGCTTCTGTCAGGGGCTACGATGGCGACCTTCGGCTCGGCGCTTCCGCCTGCCGCCTCGCCTCCGTCAGCTGGCCCGACGCCACCCCATATGGCACTTCCTCGACAAGGGGATACCTAGCATGAAGCTCCTGGTCGTCAAACCCGAGCATAGCTTCCTTGATGGCATCAAGGGCGTTGTGCCACTCGACGGCCGTGAAGTCGGCAAGGTCAATATAGAATTGATCAGAAGCCTTGTACTCCTCCACGACCCTTTCCGCTCTGCTCTTTGCAAGCTTCGTCGTCTCGTAGGAAGTCCGGGCATCCCTTTTGAACGAGTCCTTCTGACTTTCATGGCGTCGAAGAGCTCGTTCACCTGCTCCATCTGGACCTGGATAGCCCGGTTAGAGTCGGTCAGGAGCCGATGGGACTCTTTCAGTTTAGCGGCCATCAGGCCTTCCGTGACCAACCTCGAGTCGAGAAGGGCCACATTTTCTTCCGCCTGTTGCAGCTGGGCAAGGAGCTTTTCCTCTCGCGAAGAAGATTCACCTGTTAGTTATATGTATGCCCTAGAGACCATTACTGTACATGAGATGTATATTGTAGTGGATACTAGGACATATATAGGTAGGACTTTCTTGCTCGACATGATAGTACGCTATCTGGTTGCTCTTTATCTTAACATGTATACTTTCTGTCTCTCTGTTACATGTTGATAAAGCCCTTAGGATGTGTACTCGACTTGCAGGACTATGATGCAGATCATACTAGTAGGGCCTGGGTAGTCCATGAGTACATCCTTCAATGTTCCTAGTCGTGGGAATATCAAGACGGGGCATCGATATTCCGGAGTAGACTAGCGTATATCTTCTCGACCCATGTGATGGGCGATGGATGATCCCATATCCATTGGTGTTTGACATCAGAGATGGTATGCGGGTGCTCAGTGGTGACTGGGTATACTGAACGGACTCGTCGAGAACTCCCAGATGGTATTATACCTTACGTCAGATGGCAGTTCTCTGGTGACACTGGTACAGCTTAGTCTGTTGACCCGAGATCGTCATAGAGTCTTGTGTGTCTCCCACTGTGCTTTGATTTCCACCCTACCACGGCTCTACCGAGTCATGCAAACAGGTGGTTTTTGGGTACAGTCCCGATTCACATGGAGGCAATGAGCGATAGGAAGGGATTCGTCTCTCCCGGTATTGGGGGTTGATATTGCGCTATGCTCGATTGGCCATAATTGGAAATCCCTGGCCAGGGTTGCACTGATTTACTGGTAAGTGTTATCAGTAGTTTCATGCTTGTTATGGACCTTACATCGGCATGACTTATCAAGCTGCTGGGGTCTGACGTTTACCATCCCTAGACGAGATATGCGACATATCAGACGAACAGACCGGACTGTGCGGTAAGTGTTACTGATTGGATTCGCAGGAGTGTGAGCAGGCTTGCTCGTTGATCTTCTGATCGCTCAATACCCGGATGGCCATTACGTTTAGCAGACCGCTTGCGGCTTGTGGGTGATTGATATAATCACCACCTACTGCCGGAGTATTGACGAGTCTTTAGAGTCCTACACAGAGGTTTCCTGGCTCAAGCGAAACGAAATAGGAGCGTATATGAGATATGTGCGGGACCGAGAATAATACCAGTATGTGATACTGTATTCTATTCTCGTGATTTGTATCATCGGACGGTTATATGAGATATAGCCGAGTTACGAATCAGGTGTTGATTCGATACATTGATACACTAGATATTAGTCGGTTATATGCGATATGACCGGATCGTTAAATCAAGTGTTGATTTAATGATTTAATGTATAATTATATATTTGATATATTACTTTACATTAACTAGTATTGGTTTACTTAAGATTGATTTTCTCACTAGATTGTGCACATTGTTTATATGTGATATATGCAAATGTACATGTTTGTATCATGCTTGATGATACATATAAGATGGGTGTATGAGACTTATATCAAGTTTAGGTTAAATTAGGGTTTACTTATTTCCTTAAGAATAACAAAAGAGAGGAGACTTTAGTCAATATTATCAAGCTTGTAGAAGCTTGTATGCAACATTGACAAAGTCAACTCTTTTGTCATTCCTCAGGATATTAGTTAACCCAACTCTTAACCTCATACTTTGGTTAATTCTCTACATAAGTTAAGCATGAGGGCTTAACTCAACCATGGTGCAATAATTCAAAGGATAAGTTTTCATTTGGATGGATTATTCCTTCTTCTTCTTCTTTATCAAGCTCCATGAAAAACTTGCTAGCTCTAATGGTGCCATGAGAAAAAGTGTGAGAAAATCAATTCTAAAGTGAGCCCACCTCCTATTTCTTCATCCTCTACTACTTGCCATGTAGTATAGGGTGTTCTCTTCACAAAGTTCATGACCAAGTGAAGGAATAGCTTGAGTTTGAGTCTCCTCGACGTAGATCATTTTCGGCCTCGAAGTCAACGACCTAGCTTGCTCATTTCTCCGAATAAACCATCGCTAGAGTCCGGGATCCCGATGATCGCAGCGAAGGGACATCAACACGGAGCTTTAGAAGCGAAGGACCGGATCTACAAAGGTTGTAATCCCTCTCACTTGTAGTTAAAATGTTTAACTTGCTAGTTTTCGCATAATTTCTAGTATACGATCTTGGTTAGGGTTGTTCGGCACGGTTATTTTTTTAATCGGGCATGGTTGATGCCTTGTAGAACCTTATTAGAGTGCCTAGGAACCCTACATCACCAACCTTCTTCATCGTCGGGACCACCTCCTCGGACTCTATGGCGGCGAGAAGAGCGCAATGCTGGAGGACCTGAGAAAAACAGGAACCGTGTTAGAAGCTAAAACAGAGTAAAAAAACACTTGGAAAAATTCTTGGAGAGCTACCGACCTAAACAGCCTTCTGAGCTATCGTCACCACTTGGGCCTTCATGGTGCCTCGGGGAATCATTGCCCCCGCCGCCTTCTCCATGCCCGCCAGTAAACTGTCGATCATAGAGAGCCCCGAGGGCATCTTGATGCAGAAGTCGTCCTCCTGCATCTGAATCCCGACCGAGGGTGGCTAGGAAACCACCATCTTCTGCCTCTTGAGCGGAGATTCGGCAGAGAGCGGCACCTCCGTCCTAGCCCAGGGTGCCGGATCCCGGGTGTGCTTCTGCCTTCCTTCGCAGCGTTCCTCCTGAACGAGGGCTGTGGAAACCTTGGCCGATGGTGCTTGCCGAAGAGCCACGCCCAAAGCGGATCGGGACGAGCTCGCGCCACCGCCCTTCCTCCTCTGAGCCTTTGCGGCCATGGTAGCCATAATCTTCGAGCGATCTATCGGCTCTGCGAGATACACATAAGACAAAGATCAGCGACAAAAAACAGCAAAAATTTTTATAAGTCTAAATAAATCGACGAAAACCCTAACTTACCTACAAAGCGTGCGGGGCTGAGTCATGCCCAACTCAAAGCCTGCTCGTAAAGCAGGACATCGTCCCGCTGGATCGGTTCCTATCGTGACACTGCCCTTGCCTATGGGGCATTCGACTGTCTAACCCTAGGACAATCGGCAGTATGCAACTGATGGGCACGGCCCAATCCTCACCCTCGGGGAGTCCGATGAAGACAAACTTCTCCTTACATTCATGGATGGAAGGGATAACCACTACTCCGACTCGGCCGTTCTACCCTTATGTTTTTTGAACGAAAGGTACACCCAGCTCGATTCGTCCTTGCTGGTACCGGAGTGATTTTTATAACAAAGAAAGGAGAGGAGATGGCTCAAATCAAAAGGGATTCGATCAATTTTCAACTGGACCAGAAACCCAAGGATGATTCTCCACGAATTCGGCGCTAGATGGTCCGGAGCGAGACGGAAACAATGGAGCACGGTGCAAACTTCAGGCGAGAAGGGCAGACACATCCCTACCCTTAACGCTTCCAAATATAGAGTAATCTCGTTGCCCTGCGTCTGGTCTGCCCGCTCGCCCTCTCTGGCCAGACGGAATGAATAACCAGGAGGAATATGAAAACGAGCCTGGATATCCGAAAGCTCATCCAAACGGTTCAAAAATGAGGGCGCATCACGGGTATTCCCGATGTGTATCTTGGGGGCCCTTTTTGCCCCTCGACGACGAAGGACAAGGGTGTCGTTCCTCCGGGAGCGAGCTCGACATGGCAGACGAAGATGAAGAGGAAGAAGAACTCTCTCGGCTATCGGAAGCCAAGAAGGAAGAAAACCTGCTGGACTCAGCTTCAGAAGATGAAGCCTTATTGCCCGACTCAACCCCAACTATATCAATAGATACTTTGGAGGAATACATCTAACCTAATTCAAGGAAGGATTGGCCAAGAAAAGTTTTTTTAGTTGAAGTTCCGACCTAAGCAGTTGTAGCCGGGCAATCTTCAGATGACAAGAGACGATTAAGGCGAAGTATCAACTATGGGATAACCCCCTATTTATACACTCAGCAAGAAGGTATCCAATGGCCCAAATCCGTTTCCGCCAAAATGAAGCGTCACACCTAGCGGCCACCGGGACTCCGCGTGGCGACCGGCCATTGGATACGTCCCTCCATGCCAGGATTTGGATGACAACCCCTCGTGTCCCACCACTCAGTGGCGGACACGTTGCACGTAGCCCAACTGACCGAGCGAGTGAAACGGCGTCCCCTTTAAAGCGCAATCATTTCACTGATCCGCTGACATCACCAAAGATATGCGCCAGAATTGATATGCTTCATGAGCCGCCACATGGATCCAAGGATCCAGGAGGAGTAGCCGCCAAAAGTCGCATCTTCCCCGGACAACCCATTACGGGGAAATCCTAGGTTGAATTGTTAAAAATCGGGTTTACTACTCTCGATCCGACCCATAAATAGGGCAGAGCGAGAGTGGGGGGCTAATGATAAGGTTCATAAACAGGAATTCCCCAGATTACAACATGTAGCAGATGACGTGTCGTTCACGTAAGCCCACTAGATTCCTGGAGCCACGAAGATAGAATTAGTATGATGCATTGGGGACTTTCTTCGGCACTTCGTCTCCAAGATTACATCCGACCTAGAGACCTTCCCGGAGTACCTTCCCTATGCGCCTAGCGACCAGCCGACAACTCGCCCCCCGAGCAATCCTGTAGCCGAGCTTTCACGGCCTCCCCGCTCGTCTCCGAGCTATCTACCGAGCTGAGCTTTCTCGGCTTCCTTGTTTAACCGAGAGCACGGAGCCCAAGTGCCCCCGTAACGGCTCCGCATATCTTACCAAAACGAGATCTCCGCTGCTTCACGTCCGACGTCCCTCGCTGGCGTCTCTCCTTTAACGAGTGTATCCCGCTATTAATGGATGCACCTCGCCATCAATGCGAACGTGACGCAGGGGCGTAACAGACGGCGAGAATATCGTGCCGGTTCGCTCCATGCGACCGCTATATAAACCCTCTTTCCAGACGACTCAGGTAACTCGAACTCATTTCAATACGCCGCTACCCTGCCATTATTCCTTGGTACTTGCTTGATCGTCGGAGAGTCTTATGGTGGTTACCCTCCCCAGGACTTCCCTTGTTAGTAGCTCGGCGTCAACGGCAACCCATTGAGATCCACATATTCAACCCTCACACCAAATCTCAACCGTTCAGAACCGCTTGCAGCAAGATCGACGGAGGACAACAAACAACAACTGAGGGAGATCCGGACCTCCATTAATTTTAAAGAAGTAAATCACCTAAATACAACCAAAACATTAAGTAAACACTCATTATAATGTGTGAAGACTCGATGGGTTCTGAAGACCCAAGATAACATGCATTTCACTTCCTCCACTTCATTCTTTACCACTTTTGTTGTCATTGTCCGTGCTTTTTTCTGATTGTTAACTTTTCATTCTAATAAACCTTCCACACACTAGCTATACATATTAGATAGTAAAATGATTATACTAGATAAATTTTGTTGATAGAAGTAAATTATTGAGATGTACCTGTCTTCAAGAGGATAACATTTTTGCGCACGTAATTTGCTAGTTGCAATCAGAAAGATAACATTTTTGCATGCTTGTAATAAAAGCTAGCATGACCAAGACATGAGAAGGATGGAAAGGTAACATGACAGAGACCACATTTGAACTCCAAAACAGTGTTATTATCATTTAATGAGAAAAGAATATTAACTTCATAATGTGAAAACGTAAAAGCCTTCTAATGATAAATGCAACACATCCAAGCACGCATTTGTAAGTGCACCATGCTAAGGCTTAATGTGGCAGCCAATATCCTATAAAGCAAAAGAAAGCCGATGGTTAATTTAAAATGAAAAGGTAGATGAAAATCAAGTTAGTTGAATAAATCTCGAACTCTTGGCCCTTTATAAACAGAAAATCTAAATAGATGTTCTGATCAGAGTTCCATTTAAGTAGACAAAGGTAATATAGCAGTGTATCGGTTGATAGTTGGTCTTAAAACGGAGCAAACTGTTGCATTTGAAAGTTCTGAATTTTGTTGTTGAGATTTTCAGATGAAGATTGGTCACGTGCTTTGTGTATAGAGCTTTGCCGTCGGGATCTACACGACTTGGTAGCCATCTAA
This sequence comes from Agapanthus africanus, assembly GCA_030015575.1. Classification (NCBI taxonomy): domain Eukaryota; kingdom Viridiplantae; phylum Streptophyta; class Magnoliopsida; order Asparagales; family Amaryllidaceae; genus Agapanthus; species Agapanthus africanus. Next base: position 166,641,329 of record CM057349.1, read on the forward strand.
AATGGCGATATTTTTACTCAAAAACCGTTATGCATGTCTACTCCAAATTATAAAATTTCAGAATAAGAACCCTTGATGACTCTTGTTACACTAATATATAACATAAAAAAACAATAGTATTCAAAGCACCAAGCAATTATCTCAATTGATTGGTTTATACCGAATCAAGCAAATATTGGTATACTGATAAATACTGCTTTTCAAAAAGTTGGAATAGAATTTTCCAGCTGCTAACTTAGATGCCCATTTGATTCTTAAATAATTTAGTTAAAGTAATAAACAATGGTTATCTAAGGTGAAGAAATACCATAAAATGATTGGACTTGGCATCTCCTCTCTATCAAATATCACTGGTACTACAATAATAATCAAAAAAAGAACAACAATAAACATCAGAACCTCGCAATGACCAAGGCTTATATCAGTACCAGAAGGGATGAGAAGATTAATATTTGAGCAGCTTCTTTTTCTTATTCCTATTTCAGTCAAAGAATTGAAGGCATTAGATTAAAAGTTATCAAGTAATCTCGATCGAGAGGGAAGTTCAATTACCTTTCAAGAAAACATGATCTCTTTCTCATGTCTCCTTCAATGCCAAGTGCCCAAAGCCCTTCGACGTGTCCTGACAAACACCCAAAAAACTCACATTATCAAGACATGAGAGACCTAGAACAGAATAAACCACAGTATACATTTTTGTAAAAAAAAAATACCTGATCTTGGTCCATTTTGATCAAACCTGAAGGACCCAAAATCTGTTGCATTTGTTAACTATTTAAAATCGCGAAGATTGATAATTAAAAAAAACACAAAGAAAAAAGAAGATTAAAATAGCGTAGAAGAACATCAGCATTTTTTTAAGCATTCATGATTAAATGTTTCCATAACAAACATGTTCAATAGTATTTTTTAAGCTCACAAAAGTCCATCCACACCTATCCTAACTTGCACATTCTTATATTCTTCTGCTTTTATTAGCATGCCTAAATAATTAATTGGAGAAATAAAAATTTTGAACTATTTTTCGTATGCGATCAATTGGTTTGTAATTAGAGGAGACCTATAATATATTAAATAGTTTAAGATCCAGGCTCTCTGAGAAGTGAGACTCGCCGTGCCAAATGCTCTTATATGAAAAAAATCGGGAATTCAATAACAGAGAACTGATATTTCAAAACAGAAAAATAAAGCCCAAACATTATAAGTCCAAATTTGTGACGTTAAAGAACATGATAAAGTTGATCATAAAACCAAACTGTTTACTAAGGAACTCATAATAGAATTGGTCATCCTCTCATCACCATCAAATTTCTTCAGCTGCTACAATTCACAGAAAAGATAAACAATAAAGATCATATTTTTTTCTTATTTTTCAATTTCATAAATAAATGGAAAGGATAGGATAAGCCTTAAATCAGTACATATAGGCTTACAAAGCTTATAATTGAGAACAACTTCTTTGAGTGAATCAAATTTTCAAATTAAACATGATTTCCTTACTCAAAAACAATTTTAATTTTACGTGCATGGGAAGTGGGAATTTTTTTCACCAATTTGTTAGCAGAAAACCTTCCTCCTTGTCGCTAGTCATCTGTCCATGATTTGGTTGTCCGTCTTCCTATTTACTTATATATTTTAGGGTTAATTGCAGATATACCCCTGTACTATGAAGGGTTGAGTGCTTATACCTCTGCATTATCATAATAAGCGTTTAGATCAGTTCTGATTATAAATACTTTTCTAATTCCTATGTTGCCCATTTTTTCTTTCTTTTTTCAACACACAGCAACTGATCATTAGCCCTAATATGTAAACTCTATGACCTTCTATTATCATTCATCACAATTCCAATATTTCTTCAATTATTCCGAAGTTATTTTGTTTTGTCAATTGCTTTCCTTAATTTTTTTCCCCAAAAGATGATGATATTCGATATCTTTTCTTTGATATTCTAACGAGGAAAAAAAGAAATCTAAAATGTGCATTTTTTATTTATTATAATGTTGTTTTCTCAGGTTGTTTTACTAGATATTATACCTTTTATTTGACTATTTGAGTTTGGGATTCAAGCTCAATATTGATGAGGGGATGAAATAAGGGGTAAAATTGGAATTATAAAAGTACTTTTTTTTTATTAGAAAGGGTCCAGATGCTTATTATGATAGTGGAGGGGTACAAGTGCTCATCCATATGCAGCAAGGGGTTCTATTTGCAATTAACCCTGTATTTTATTTGTTACTATTACTCTAGGGTTTGCCCTCAAGAGAGACGATCAGAGGATATCAATCCCAATTTCTTCCTTCGCCTAGGGTTAATTAAGCGATTCCATGGAAAATAACAACATCCAAGATCACTCAAATGCGGGAATCAGCGTCAAATCAGGGAAATTGATGGATAATTGCAAGCCATCATCGACGCACATTAGCAATGGGTACCGCTTCTTCGATCAGCAGCGGACCATTTACCAAATCATCGGCGGAGGTAAAGGTACTTCTTTTGATCATTGAAGCTCGGATAAGCGATTCCACGATTTTTGAGTTTAAAAAAATTGGGTTTGGGCCATCGGAACCTTTTGAAACCGCCCATTTTGGTTGCCAAACGGGCTGTGATTGCCAAACGGGATGTGGTTACAAATTTTAGAGTTTAGCCTCCAAACCCACGAAACCACGTTTTCGGAAACCGTAATCTTGTTGCCAAACTGGCCCTAATACTTAACTTGGTTTGATACTCATCTTGTTTGATTAAAAATTTCAAGGAATCAGAACTGTGTCCGACTCTGCACGTTGCCTTGTCTTGTGCGTCGGAGATAATGAAGATTATGATTTAGTGGGAGAAAGACATTAAAGTTGCAACTTTTAAAAAAAACCATATACTATATCATATATTTCAAGTTGAGAAGAGGGATGCTCTAAGCCATTGAATAGGGAAAAAAAATAAAGAGTGATGGTTCGCAGCATGTGTAGTATAATGTCGTATAATATCATATTCGGTGTAGCCCACACCCACCGATAGAAGGATTCCTCTTTTTCAATCCTATGACAACTTTAATTTTAATACACAGACATAAAGAGTTTGAATATAATAAAAAACACTTGGCTAGATTGTTTGCTAAATTTTCCTTACTCTCAAACTCACTCTCAACCTCAAAGAATTGTAAATATGAAATGTCCTTTCCGCTTCTCCATAGCTCCAAAGTTATTGTCACGTCCCACTTCCCAAAATACGGAATTCGAGGATGACTAGGCCAGCCATGCTCATACGGTCAAAGAATAGTCCTACCATAGTCACACTTCGGCTTCTGGCAGTACATGGTGGCAGTACATGGTAGCGGTAATATAACACAGATAATGAGATAATACAGCCATTAAAATTATTAGGTGAGAAGGAAATTGGGCGCAGCAAATACAACAACTAATGATAATGAAAGGAACGATAGGGCCGGCTCACTGGTCTAAAAATCCATGATCTTCTCGAAATCAGACAGGTCCACTTCTTTCATTGAGCATGCATACTCATGTCGTCAGAGCGACAAAATAGGAATATATAATACGTGCAATGATGATAAATATGAAGTGGTGAGCATAGGTTAAAGGATGAGCATGAAATGGCAGGCACAGGTAAACACTATAGCAAGAGTATCGGATTAGTAAATTGATGCAAGTCCATGTCACTAATCCTATCAGTCTTTAGGTCTCAATGTCCATGTCACTATCTTATCGTCAGCTTGAGCGTAAGAGTCGACCATTAGAAACACATGACCCTCTTCTATAATTAGTAACAATCAATAACACACGTTCACGTAATGGGACCCTGAGGGGCCATCTTCTGTATTCAGTACACGCTCATATAATAGGACCCTAAGATTCCGTTGACCGAACTTATACTCAAATAATTCCAACACCCACGGTTTACATTAAGATCCAACCACGAACCAAAATACCGGTTAGTCTTGACAAGTCTACTCGAGAATTGGAGACCGATCTCCGTCGAGTATGACTAGGCCGGTACTTTAGACAAATAGACAACCCCTAATATCTTATCTACAACACTAATATAAGTGCTTTCATAACCGTCCCATTCCAGTTATAGTTACACTTATATATGTCCCACAAATGTCGACAATGCAATAATTAAATGGTTGTGCTGATTGTGTACAAATACGTGTCATGATCACTATTCGTTTACGCTTTTACGCTAATATACTTGCCACAATCTAATCACTAATATTTCGGTGATCTAAGAACAGTCGTTAGGGCATCGATGCAATATTCATTAATTACTGAGGGTGTAACAGTCATGCAACATGATGGAGATACAGTAAAATGCACTACTAACAATATATGAGCAGCCGGTGTTGTTTGGATTAGGAAAATCATATTAAATCACGTGCATAATTTGGCGAAACAATATGAAAGCCGTAAACAGTGTATTTAATTACTTGCACAGCAAAATTGATTTCGAGTCAATCGGGTTTCTGGTTTGGAAGATACGGTTGTTTAAATGCGGGTGTTCGCCGCTGGAATTACAGTTTTTGAACTGAAAGTCCATTTTAAAACGTGGTTTACCCCTAATTACAGCCACGATTAGGCGTTGTTATAGTTCAATGTATTTTAGGGTTATCAGTCAGGAGTTCAACGCACAAGACGGGTCAGAAATAGCCATCGTGTGTTAGGAGTTTACTCTGTTTACTGTTGCTACGTAAAAACTAATACTGCGGTAATCAGTTGTACCTATCAACAGTGTAAAATATGTTATAAATATCATGACACTGGAATTTGGTGAAACCAGTGTCACTAGAAAGCTAACTTAAATTCCTACACCTTGATGTATGGTTCCTGCTCTGGACTGCAGTTCAGACCCATGAATCGTCTCGGTTTTCGTTGTCATAAGTTATTAAAATTCAAAGATCAACTATGGGGTGTTGTAGGTTTATCTGTTGGCGTCGATACGAGTCATGGAACGCAAAGATCCGGTGTATAGATGATTTATTATGAATTTAATGGTTTAGTATGTCCGGAAAAATTCAGATTTCGTAAAGGTTATCGGGGTGTCATTTCATGGTGTAAACTTCACTATTTTCAACCTAAATTCCTAAATGATGTTCGTTATCAGTAAACAGATCCATCTATACAAAGTTCCGTCATTTTAAAGTAGATTTTCGTTTAGGAAACACTTGACTATATGGATAGCAATTGAAACTTTGGTTTCGTTTAATCGATCAAAGCGGGATTTTATTCCATATAAATTCTTCTCCGATTCATGTTCCACGTCATGCTATGCACAATCATGGATCGTAATACTCCTCCGAATCCATGATATTATAACTAATCTTGATTAATTAAATCAATGTAAACTTATATATAAATATGTGTATCAGTATATAGCATATTATCATGTAAAGCAAGTCTTTGGACTTTCCTGGCGACAACTGCAACCACGACGGAACACGGCAGCGACGGTAATGACACGAGTAGTGACAACGACAACGGCATGGACGCGAGCACAGTAGAGTAGCTCGGCAGTAGCGCGGCCAGGGTTCGCGGTGGCTCGGCTGTGATGCGGTGCTGGTACGGAAGTGGGCAAGGGCACGGTGATGGGAGCTCGAGGGGTTGCAGTGGTCACGGTGATGGCTTCAGGGGCGGCTTCGGCAAGGTGGGGAGTTCGGGAGGCGGCAAACGATGGGTGCAGGAGGTCTCGGGAGAGGGAGGTGTTACGGGAAGCTCGGGTTCGTAGGCGTTAGAGGTGGCAGTGGTGGTTTGTGATTGCCGGCGGTGAAGTAGGCGTTAGAGGTGGCAATGGTGGTTTGTGATCGCCGGCGGTAGTTGATTGATGGGTTGGGTCTTGTAAGGATAGAGTGGGGAAGCTTGGGAGAGGTGGGTTGTGGGTGTGGGTGTTGGTGGTGTTGCTCGACGATGGAGGCGCAGTGGGCGGCGATGGGCGTTTGAGTTCTCGGTTGTGGGTCTGTGATGGAGTAGTGGCAGAGGAAGCCCGAAAGAGGAAATGAGGCTCGTTGTGGTGATAGGGGTTCGTCGGAGGTCGGGAAGGAGGTTGCCCAGTGAGTTTTCGAGGGAGAGAGGGCGTGAGTAAAAGAGAGTAGGATTGTGAGAGAGAGGTTGAAAGAGAGGGTTGTTGTGGAGATAGGGGCCGAGAATCAAGGAGGTGGGCGACGGGGATTGCGGGGGAGAGGGAGCGGAGCCGTTACGCGAGGGAGGAGAGCCGTTGGGGGAGGAATGGGTTTCGGTCAATAATGAAGAAAAAAAGGAGGAAAAAGGGGAGAGGGAGTTTGGGCTGGGGTTTTTTGGGCCGGGCCTGGCTTGGGTGTGGGTTAGGGTAGGGTTTAGGATTTTAGAAATTAGATTAAAATATAGGAAAAGGAAATAGGATTTAAAAAGGAAAAAATTTATTTATTCAAAAAAATAATACGGATGCAAGGAAACCGGGTATTATAGTTATGATGAGGGTTGAGGACTATACTTTTATGTTGTAACACTCCCCTACAAGCCGAGCGCCCTTTTATGGGCTAAAACCGGGCCTTTATGTAACATTATGCTATTAATTAGCTAATTAAATTCATGCACGGTGGGAATTGAACCTGGGTTTCTTTGATACATTCTTAAAGTTCCTGCCTTTGCATCACATCTTTGAAGTTGTGCCGAGGACGACGGATTTTTTGTTTATATTCTAACGAGCGCCTGCAACTTGAAGCCCTTTTTATGGGCTGAAATCTCGGTTTTGCACATCGGTATTTATTTTCTTTAATTAATCCTCTAATTACACACATGGTAAGAATTGAACTTGGGTTGCTCTAATATCATCTTAAATGTCCCCTTCATTGCACTACAACTCTGAAGTTATGATGAGTGTTGAGGGATATATCTTCAAATTCGAATTGTAAACACATCCAAAGTCACACTTGTAAGTGATAAAATAAAGCTAAAATAAAAAAGAGCCGCAGCACTAACAAGACTCAAAAGTTGATGCTCCCTGTCAAAATGTAATCCGTAATGTAGACGCAAGCATATTGACCAATATTACTTCTTTTTTACATTCCTGTGATGTTAGATATGTTTACGATGAAAATAAAATTTTATTATGCATGTTATGAATTTAGTTCTCCCCATTCCCTTTCGCTTTTTTAGTTGTTGCATGATGTGTCAAATTCGTACCAGTGTAGTCAGATATCTCTGCCCGGCGCTATATCCAGACCAGCAATAAAATTCTTTCTAATATACCATGACGAGTTCATTATTAATTACAGCTTATTTATTTGTTGCAAACAGCTGCAGATGTCATCCTGTTAAAACAGCATCAAAGTTCAATTGGTGTAATCGTAGTTGCGACTGTTGCTTGGCTTTTATTTGAACAATCAGGATTGTCATTCCTGACCATCTCTTCAGATATTTTGCTTATTTTAATTATAATTCAGTTCATTCGGGAAAAAAGTGCTGTTATGCTGAATACGTAAGGCAACCTATGTTTTAACCCTTGTTTTCATTTTCCAATTCTATTATAGAGCAGGCATGTTTTGAATTTCTCTGACTATTTCCTTTCTACCTTTTGGAAGAAGACAACTTAAACCATTACCAGAGCTGGTTCTATCAGAAGAAATGGTCAACACTGTCGCCGCTTCATTACGTGTTAAAGTGAACAATATGCTGCTTATAGCACATGATATCACTATTGGCAATGACTTCAAACTATTTTTTCAGGTTAGCAATCATTTTGTCAAAATTTAGTCTCAAAAGTGTTGGAAATTGAAATGGGCACTGGTGAATTGTACATGTATTTCTAAGAGGCTCTTTGTTTTCTGGGCAGATGGTGGTCCTTCTTTGGCTTTTATCTGTCCTAGGCAGTTTCTTCTCGTTTTTCACCTTTGCATATATTGGTATGATCACTACTCGTTCGTTCACTAAACTAGTAAAAGTAAATTCCATTTCACCCTTGGTATATTAGAAGTAAATTCCATTGTTCCAACTGGCATCATCATCTCACTATCTTCTGCAGCATATTGATACATCTGCTTCCTTTCTCCCGTTTTCACTAACAAAGCACAATGATAAGCAATAATTAGCAATTTGAATTTGTACATGACACCTATATTGAGTAATATCTGTTAACTTTATCCCTGTTCAGGCATGTAGTTTTTTCTTCAGATATCATGTTTATGTTTTATCTAAATCATAAATGGCAAGTATGATTTTTGCATCCATCGCTATTATGTAGAGAAACAAAATAGTCTCTGAAACATTAGAAAAGCTTATTTTAGGTCTTTTTAGCTTTAAATTTTGCAAACAAACTTAATAACATGCAAGATAATCCCGCTTGCTTCTAAAAATGCAGATCTATGGATATATCAATTGAACAGTGATGCTAGCTGGGAAAGCTTAAAATATACGATATCGATTATTTACTTGGTCGTTTACATTTGAGATATTGTTAATCGTATACTCTATTCAGAAATGGTATTTTCTAACCATCTTGTTGAGGTTGTTTACCTTTGTTCTTATTCTAATATCTGGATATCTACAGGGACTGTTATATCTATTACGGGTCCTGCAATATATAATAAATACAAAGTACATGTGGATCGTTGTGCTGGATTGGTCCATCAGAAGCTTTCCAAGCAGTACAAAATAGTTGATGAAAATGTAATACAAAGACTGCCGAGACAATTTTCCAAGAACAAGGATGCATGAGTCCATATCCAGGTTATATGAATTGCACTTTTATTTATATAAAGTTAGCGTGCATCGGTTTCTGGAAATCTAAATACTCTCCATTTAATTTCTCATTACTTAAAGAACTGGGAACAGAGATACGCAACACCCTATGCCAACCTCAGGCCATGCATCTGATGTTGTCTATTGCACATGTTTTTACATACCATCTTTTGATTGCTTACCTTTAATACATTTTTTTTATAAGGAAATAGTTTTCAAGGGGTGAATTTTTGGGTTCTGAAGAGTTAGATTTAAGTGTCATAGTTGCTTTGCTAGGGCATATCTCTTCCTTCCAAGCAATTGCCCACTCCAGTTGAAAATATACGGGACAACATGATGCTAACCCCTTTATAAAATCACAATCTTATAAGCCTTTTACCATCAAATGGTGGCGGGTGTTCCTTCAAAGATTTGATGATCTTTTACTCCTGGTTGTTGATATGATGCCTATATTCTCTTCATTTTCCTCTCCAAAAAACTATCGGCAAGAAAGGGACTTTTATAATCCAAAACGACCTGTTGGACTTGATATTCTCATAGACTCATATAAAAAGTTTAGAATTAGGAAATTTGTGGCAGATTTGTATAGGTAATATGATCAACTTAAACAATGTCCCTTCCAATGCACCACAACTCCAAAGTTACATTGGAGTCCAAAATTTCCGAGTTATTGAGTGTGCGGGATGAACTTTCTGTGGAATACCAGCTCGAATTTACTTAGTTAATAAAGTGGGATCAAGTCCCAAACTTGAACTGTCAAAATATAGATTATAGGTGTTTTACTCAACTTTAATATTTACATCGGGCATATAGTTTCATTTCATTCTTCCATTTCTGTATCGAATGGTACTTTTATCAACACATGTTCTGCTTTAAATTCTTCAATTCGCACGTGAAGATTACTAGTAGTTTTATGTAGTTTATTAATCACAGCTATCTCCTATCAGGACCTCAAAATAAAAAAAAATGTTCGAAATGCTATACAAAATGTCGCTGAAGATTCCTAAACTGCATCCCATATAAACCAACTTAAAATGTTATGGTCAACGCTTTGGATAATCCAAAACTAAGAGCTAACTATTCAAATCGATTCCTAAACATACATAAATAGAGATATCCAATAGAAATATGAAACTCAATAAATTATCTTGACCCAATCAAAAAGTCTGACAATTGACCTCGCATTGTGTCTAAAGTTGAGACCTTATAATAATACTTCTTTCTAACATTGAAAAACTAATTAAGAAATGCAAGCAAGAAGCTTGATCCTAGCTTCATTTTTAGTCAATGTCAATGTGTCTGTGTCGGCTAATCTTATTGTATTCTATTGGATTCACTTGAAAATAAGGTAAATTTAACAATTGAGCAGCCAAACACAATACTGATCTGAGATGTACTGTCAATACATGAAGGAAGGTTGTTAGGTGTCTTAACAAAATCTGTATTGATCTACTCTGGATCACATGACTAACCTTAACAAGAGGTCATGGAACATTTGTAGAATGTTCTGCTCAGGAAAGTGATTACATTATCAACAGATTCGGTGTCAATAGATTGAGCAAAAACTTTATGAAGCTCTTCAAGATGATATGCAGGGTCCCTTAAGACTGTTAATAGGAATGACATCAAATGATGACTTTGAAAACTCATTAATTTTCTCAACTAGACTACCACTAATAGAAAATCTATGGACTTTCAAGAAATGGCACTAGTGTCGTTAAGAACATGGTGCTTTGGGGACTCTTTAACAATCTCCTGTTCTACTAAGGATATGTAATGGGATCTGTAAAGGTCACAACTTTCCTAGGGGCGAAGAAAATTCAGAAAATGCTTATTTTCTCGATCATTGTAATCTTACTCATTATGAAAATGGTCACCATAATCTGATTGTTAATGTATTATGCATCACAATTAAGGACACTTCTAGAGACAACATTACATATATTATATTATTTCACGACTTTAGATTCAACTTTAGAACTATGAGTTGGATAGATTTAATTTATCAACTTGGCTTTCATAACTTCCCAATATCTAATAAGCTCTTTTCCTTCTTTCAAGTTGATATTCTAGTTTAGTCCAATACTTTTCAGCTCCACCTCTCAATTTCCATCTACTAATCCTAAATTCCTAATACTTTGACAATCAGAAACACTGTAGTAGTCAAAATATTCGTTCATATTAAACAATCAATCACCGATGGACGACATATGACATTAACCATAGAAGTTAGGAAGATCACATTTACGTCCAACTCTTTTCCTATCATGAGTGTTACTAAGACTAGGCGTGGCTAATGAAGCGAAGCGAGACGATTCGCCTGCTTCGTCGTACAAACGAGACGAGTTGGGGTTGTCTCGCCAGATAAACGAGTTGGGCTCGCCTCGCCGTACGAGCAAGACGTTGCCTGGCTCTGGTTACTATTTTTTAAAAAAAAATTCAAAAAAAACTTAAAAATTAAGGGAAAAATTGAAAATTGAAGAATTATTTTTAAAAAAATAAATCAAATTACAATTTCATAATATAATCTGTTGTTCTTTACATTAAAGACCGAACCCACTCGGGCTGCCTACGTATCCCTCCCAAATATCGAGCTCAATAAGAGAGAATTGGGTCTACGCAGTTCTTTTCTACTATTACAGATCCAACTCACTACTCGTTGGCGTCGGTTGTGGTTTCTTCTTCGGTGTTGGTCTCATCCGATCCTGTAAGCTCCTCAGGTAGATAATCCGAATCTAAAGTAATTGCATTTTGTTTCCTGACAGCTGCAACTTCCTAATCTTTCGAGCAAATCATACACTTCATTGTGTCGTGCGCCAAGCTGCATCTCTTCTCGTTTAATATCCTGCCATCTGTACTAAAAACACTTTCCGAGGCTACTGTGGACATTGGAATAGTTAGTAAATCACGAGCCGTAGTAGAAAGCACCGAATACAAATATCCGTGGCTTTTTCACCAGGCTAAAATATCAAACTCATCTATAGTTAACTCTACATCTGACTCAATTTGTAAATATATTGATAAATCATTTAAAAATGACGATGATGAGGCCGTGGGGTCTCGTGCCTTTTCTTTTGTTGAATAAGTGCTAAAACTGGAGTCGAAGCACGTGAACTGGTTGCGGCCGGTGGTTTACTAGTTCTGCCAACAGAAGATCGTACGACATACAAATCAAACACTTCTAAATTACTTTTAACGGTCCTAATATAATCATCAATATCTATATTATGGTCCATGGCTGTATGGAACCCGTTTAAAAGAACTTTAAAACCTTCAAATTTAATTCTAGTGTCTATTATCGAACACAAACAAAAAACAATTGGAATTTGAGTGAAATATTTAGAAATCTTACCTAGCATAGCAAGTATAATTTGGTGAAGTAAATGATTTTCAATGCAACTAGCGAGACAATTCAGAGACAAGAATATGAGAAATGGGGGTATAAGTAGCAGGCCATCGTTCGGTTGCTATTTTAAAAGTCCTAAGAAAATCTTGAAAAAGATCTGCAACCGTATGATGATCATCTGTTAAGTGGTTTTCTACAGATATAGCTTCATTCCACATGTTACTAATAATTCTGGCAGTCTTTGATGCAGTACGAATCATATCATATGTACTATTCCATCTAGTGGCCACATCTTTTCTAAGAGACGACCTTACTTATGCAGCCCGACATCTAGTTTTAAATTCAGCTTTTATTTTTGCAGAACTTTTAATAATCATGCATGCATCTTTAATCATTTGAATATTTGCGCTGCATACGGTATATGCATCATGTACAGCTAGATTAAGCATATGGCATGCACAATGAATATGAAAAAAGCGACCATTGCAAATTGGTTTGCATAGCCTAATAAGTTCAGAAATGGCTGAATTATTGTTGCTGGTATTATCGAAAGATATAGAATTTTTTTTATTTACACAATGATATTCTTCTAAAATAGATCTAATTTCAGTAGTTACATGAAAAGCACTATGCGGGTATGGAAATTGTCTAAAATCAATAATTCTTTTTTGCAAATACCAGTCGGAATCTATTTAATGTACAGTAACACATATCCAGGGAAGATCCCTTCTATCATCAGACGTTAATGCAATGCTGGTATCTAAATAAGAAAGAGTAGCAATTAATACCTGTTTACTGTCGTCGTAGAGGTTAAAACATGACTTTTATGCGTAGTCCTCGGAAGTCTTTTGTATACCGGTTGCAACGCCGTTTGAACATACCGCTCAAAAGCCGCGCTTTCTCCGAATCTGAGAACTTGTTCATCTGCCATAACATATCTTGCCATTTCTGAAACATTTAAATCATGATTATATTGAAAAAGATCTTAACTGGCGAAATCAATTTGTGTTTTGTGGTGAATCAGCCGGGGCTTCTATATGTTTTTTGTATGTTTATGTAAATTACCGGTGCTGGCATCATCCTTGTGTTTATATGCATTGCCACAATATCTGCTAACGGTGTATCTAACATTGTCTCAAAATTCAACTTTATAGTGATCTTAAATATTACCAGTAGTTGCACATTTTTTTAGTTTCTCTCGATGTATTGGTAGATCCTTCTGCTTGTGGTTCTATTTCGGGTCCTTCGGGATGGGGAATTTAGGTTTGATGTGTATTGGATGAACCTTCCATTTCAATATTTTAACTAATTAAAAAAAGAGTATCAGAGTAGAAATAACAAATTAAAAACAAGAAATAAGAAAGAGAAGAATTTCAGAATATCAGTAGAGTAAAATGAGTCGGTCGGAGGCTCAAAGCTTTGAAAACTTGGAGTCGGACTGTTAGAGGATCTGATCAGAGCTTCTATTCTTGAAAACTCGAAAGTTAGAGATTTTTTTTCCGAGAGATAGTATTTTTGGAGAGATGTTTTTTTGTGGGAGATAGGATTTTTTTTAATCTGGGAGAGAAATGGATTTGGAATGAGAAGAAATGGGGGTTTGGGGGTGTATTTATAGGTTTTTTGATTTTTTGAATAATTTGACTATTTATAACTGTTACAAGGTGAGGCCGTTGGATGCGGTTTCCAAGGCGAGGCGAAGCGAATCCGAGGCGACACATGGCGAAACGGACGGCTAGTCGAGCTCCTAGCCGTTGCCTCCCGTTGGATGTCGACTTCGAGGCAAATCGGTTAACGATGTGAAGCAGATCGGCGATTCATGGCGAGTTTTGACGATTCCCGAAGCGAGGTGAGGCGAGTCGGCAAGTTGGATGAGACGAACTTCAAAGAGGCAATGCCACGGATTTGGGGAACCCACTCGCCTTGTCGCGACGAGGCGAGTTAATTCGTTGCCTCGCCCACGTCATCACGAGGCGAATTTTTTCGCCTCGAGGCGAGGCGGCTCGCAAGCGCTCGCTTCATTAGCCAGGCCTAACTAAGACCTGTTGGGTTGTATAGCACGACAGCAAGGTTTCTGGAGGTATCGTCCATGCCAATTTCAAATTTTTGTCGTTCTAGCTGACCCTAACCCTAGGTTCTTAACTAAAGAATCATACGGAATCGATAAAGCAAACATCTTTACTACTAAGTGATAAGAGATTACAACCTTTGTAGTCCGCTCCTTCATTTCATAAGCTCTAAGTAGTGGTCCCTTCGCTGCGATCCTAGAACTCCCGGACTCTTGAGAAGCTCCACAAGGCGTATGGTGCATGCTTGCTTAGTCTTCGAAATTCAAGACGATCTTCTTCGAGGAAACACTAACTCAAGCCATCTCTTCACTAATATGAAATTAGTGAAGCCAACACACTAAACTATATGGCTAGTATAGAAGAGAATGATAAAGTCGGAAGTGGGCTTTATTTAGTTTTTTTTTATCACTTTATTTCATCACATGAAAAAAATCTAGCAAGCTTTTGTGAGGAAGAAGAAGATGAACAAGTGATGAATGAATAACGAGCTTAGGTTAGAAATGCAACCATGGTGAGTTAGTATATGTCATGGCTAACTCATGTAGAGAATAAACCATGATTTAGGGTTAAAGGTTAGGTTAACAAATATCTTAGTAAATATCAACAAGGCGGACTTAGTCAACTATGAAAAATATCTTAGCATAAATCCACAATAGTGAATTAACTAAAATATAATTAAAATCTAACCCTAATCTCTAGCCATGGTGTGAATCTCATAAACCCTAGTTGCATGTATAACCTACCATGTTACAATTATACATATCGCATATATATAATTTTGTAACAATCGAAAAGAATACAATAAACATATATCACATATATGTTAAATGTATCCAAAATTAGAAAATGAAATACTTGAGTGAGCATATATTAGTTAATGTAATTTAATATATCAAATATATAATTATATATTAAATTATCAAATTAACACTTAACCCGATAATCCGACTATATCACATACAACCGACTAATATAAAATGTATCATTTCATCGAATCAACACTTGATCCGATGATACGGCTATATCACATATAACCGGCCGATATCATATATCGCGAGGATAGAATACGGTATCACATACACGTATCAATCTCGGTCTAGCACATATCACATATGTGCTCCTACTCTGTTTCGCCTGAGCCAGGAAACCTCTGTGTAGGACTCTAAAGACTCGTCAATACGCCGGCAGTAGGTGCTGATCATATCAAACACCTACAAACCGCAAGCGGTCAGCTAAACGTAACGGCCACCCGGGTATTGAGCGATCAGAAAATCAACAAGCAAACTTATACATACTCCTGCGAATCCAAACAGTAACACTACCGTACAGTCCGGTCTCTTCGTCTGATATGTCATATATCCAGTCTAGGGTTGGTAAACGTCAGACCCCAGTAACCGATAAGTGGTGTCGATGTGAGGCTCATAACGGGTCGAGAAACTACTGATAACACTTACCAGTAGATCTCCATATCAGTCCTGGCCAGGGACTTCTAGTTATAACCAATCGAACACAGCGCAATATTAACCCCCAATACCGGGAGAGACGAAACCTCTCCTATCGCTCATTGCTTCCATGTGATTCGGGACCGTACCCAAAAGCCACCGTTTTGCACGTTCTCATAAACGTGGTAAGGTGGAAATCAAAGCACAGTGGAAATCACACAAGACTCTATGACGATTTCGGGTCTACAGACTAACCTGTACCAGTGTCACCAGAGAACTGCTATCTGACGATAGGTATAATACCATTTAGGAGTTCTCGGCGAGTCCGTTCAGTGTACCCAGTCTCTACTGAGCACCAGTACACCATCTTTGATGTCAAAAACCAATGGATGTGGGATCATTCATCGCCCATCATATGGGTCAAGATGCGTATACGTTAGTCTATTCTGGAGTATCGATGCCCTGTCTCGATACACCATTGACTAGGAACAATTATAGGATGTACTCGTGGACTACCCTGGCCCCACTAGTATGATCTGCATCATAGTCCTAGTAGTCAAGTACATATCCTAAAGGCTTTATCAACATGTGAGAGCAAGACAGTAACACAATACAAGTCAACATGTTTAGACAAAGAGCAACCAAATAGTATACTATCATATCGAGCAAGAAAGTCCTCTCTATATATATCCAAGCATCCACTATAATATACATCATATGTACAATAATGGCCTCTAGGGCATATACATAACTAACAATCTCCCACTTGCACTAAGGCCAGCTGTTGTAGTATCTCATACCCAACATCCCGAAGAGTCTCTCAAATTGTATCTGGGCATGGCCTTCGTGAGTGGATCCGCAGTGTTGTCCTTCGTGTCAACTCTCCTGATCTCGATCTCGCGGCGATCAACTATCTCCCGGATCAGGTGATACCGCCTCAGAATATGCCTGGATCTCTGATGGGACCTGGGTTCCTTGGCCAAAACTACAGCTCCATTGTTATCACAATACAAAGGTATTGGATGCTCAAAGGACGGAACCACTCCAAGTTCAGTTATGAACTTCATCATCCAGACGGCCTCTTTGGCAGCATTGTTGGCAGCGATGTATTCAGCCTCCATCGTCGAGTCTGCCACGGTTTTTTGTTTGGAACTCTTCCAACACACCGCCTTTCCATTGAGGGTAAAGACAAATCCCGAGTGCGACTTAGAGTCGTCCTTATCACTTTGGAAGCTCGAATCGGTAAAGAACTCCACCTGGAGTTCTCCGTTACCATACACCAAGAATATCTCTTTAGTCCTTCTCAAGTACTTGAGAATGTTCTTCACAGTTGTCCAGTGACTCTCTCCAGGATCTGCTTGATACCTATTCACTACACTTAGTGAGTATGCTATATCGGGTCTGGTACATAGCATCGCGTACATGATAGAGCCTATTGCCGAAGTATAGGGTATCCCTTGCATGCGAGCTCTCTGCAAATCAGTGTTAGGAGACATCTCTTTGGAGAGAGTGAGTCCAGAGATCGTGGGTAAATTCCCATGCTTGGATTCTTCCATACTAAACCTCTTTAGTATGGTGTCAATGTATCTGGATTGGGACAATCCCAGTATCCGTTTAGATCTATCTCTATAGATCTTAATCCCCAAGATGCAGGAGGCATCACCTATATCTTTCATTGAGAATCTATGTGATAAGAAGAGCTTGACCGAGTGCAGCATAGGAACATCATTTCCTATCAAGAGTATGTCATCCACGTACAATACGAGGAAGACAACCTTACTCTATGCTACCTTCTTGTATATACAAGGTTCATCTACATTCTTGATGAAGTCAAACTCTTTGACTACCACATCAAAACAGATGTTCCAACTCCGCGATGCTTGCTTTAACCCGTAGATGGATTTAAACAGCTTGCACACTGTTTCCTGATTTAAAATCAGGAAAACCTACGGAGGAGGCATCACGTGCTAGCACGTGACCATCGGTCACGTATTGGCACGTGACATCTAAAGCAGCGGCACAAAGCACTTCCATTCCCTGATTAAAAGTCAAGAAGAAGCTCCGGAAGAAGCATCACGTGCTAGCACGTGACCAGCGGTCACGTGTTGACACGTGATGGCTAAGCAGCGGCAAAGAACAGAGCGCAGAAGGAAGGGAAGCCCATTCCAGGGAGGGTCACGTGTGCACACGTGACCAACGGCCACACGTGACCGGCCTCAAGAGCCTTATTTCTATGACAGAATTAAATTCTGAGAAAAAATCTCTCAGGTCTTTCCGAAGTGGAAAAGATTATTTGGAACCGTTGGATTACAGATCTAAGGGTGATTAAATATCACCAATTTATGGAAAAATATCAGACTTGGAAAGATTTCCCCTTAAAAATCTAACCGAAATAACAAAGAGATATCTTTGGGTTTAAAATCCAATGGTGAATAAAATTCACCTAATAATCAAAAGGTCCAGATGAATGATAAATATAAATCAAATCTCTCAATAAACAAATCAAATCTTTCAATTAAAGATTCACTAAAAACTGATTAATTCCCTTCCTTCTCCTATAAATAGGATCCAGGAGAGGGAGAGAGACATACAGAGAAGGAGAGAGAGCTTTGAGATTTTGGAAGAAATTGATCTCCTGCAAAAGAAAACCCTAGGTAAGAGAGGAGAGGCTTGAAAAGAGAATTTAATTCTCAAAAGAGTTTAACTCTTGGATAAAGAAGAGAACTTAGTTCTTTCTCTGGTGGAGGATCTGCAAAGTGCACATCTCCCCATGAATTGAGAATTGAATTCTCATTAGGTTGAGATCCTGCCATGCAGATCTAAAACACGGAGGAGGAACTGAGTTTTGAGAATTTAATTCTCACAGAATTATAGGAATTTAATTCTTTTGAGATAAAATTAGGGTTTAACCCTATGTCATAGGAATTTAATTCCTTCAAAATGGACAGAACCAGGGTTTAACCCTAATTGAGAACTTAATTCTCTCAAAATCACAGGAATTTAATTCCCTTAAAAATGAAGAAATTAGGGTTTCACCCTATGCCAAAATTCAATTCTTTACATACATGAGGAATTTAATTTCTACAGAAAAGAAATTAGGGTTTAACCCTATCTAAGAATATAATTCTTCAGAAGAAAACAGGAATTTAATTCCTCTAAAGTTTATTACTAGGGTTTAACCCTATGAAGAATTTAATTCTTAAAAAGATAAAAAACAGGGCCACGTGCTACCACGTGACCCCTGTAAAGATCCATAGAGAAGAACTTTGAGGCAACGCCTCACGTGCTCCACGTGACCCCCAAAGCGCACAAAGAAAAAACAAAAGAAAAGAAGCTCTGGGGCGCCCTCACGTGTCGCCACGTGACCCCTGATGAATATTCTAACAGATCAAAGCGTGAGCCCCCATCACGTGCCCACACGTGATGGCCTTCAGAATTAAAAGTGTTAAACACTTATCTGTAGAACAAAATGAAGGGGATCTGGCCCCACCTTTTGAATGCCATCACATGCCCCCACGTGATCTCTTCTCTTACAATATTTAACATCAAACTGATGATCTGCTCCCAGTGTTTAACACTGATTCCCATAGTGTTTAACACTAGTTTGAAAACTCCATTTCCAGTGTTTAACACTGATTTTCTTAGTGTTCAACACTAATTTGGAAAATTCTGCTCCCAGTGTTTAACACTGATTTCCTTAGTGTTTAATACTAATTTGAAATCTTTGTTCCCAGTGTTTAACACTGATTTGCCTTAGTGTTTAACACTAATTTGAAAACTCTGGTCACAGTGTTCAACACTGATTATCTTTTAGTGTTTAACACTAACTTGTTAATCTTATTCCCAGTGTTCAACACTGTGGGTCTCTAGTGTTCAACACTAGTTTTAGCCCAATTGGCTAAATTTCTAAAGGCAAAGCCTCTCCTTCAATGGACCAATAGAGGGCCAATATCCTAAACATGATTGGACTTAGCCCAAGCTAGCCATAAGTCCTCAATTCAGACTTAACTGAGCCAATGGGCTCATAATATAATTAATTGGTCTTGTTTCCAAATTAGACTACAGATCACTCAATCCACCTTGGTTTAAGGGTACATCTTTTCACTCCTTTGATACTTGGCGTTGTAATTCCTCAACGTCTTCAAAGAGGTGACGGGTCCCGATGACCACACATTGATACGGACTGTGGGGTCCTTAAACCCATGGACTATGAGGCCCTTAACCTTGACCGTGATGTCTTAAAACTAACATCGGACTGTGGAGTCCTTAAATCCACGGACTACGACGTCCTTAACCTTGACCGTGATGTCTTAAAACTAACATCGGACTGTGGAGTCCTTAAATCCATGGACTACGATGTCCTTAACCTTGACCGCAACGTCTTAAAACTAATATTGGACCGCAATGTCCTTAAACTACCTATTGACCGCAATGTCACTAAACTAAACAACATGGCTCCCCTAATTGCTCTCTTGTTGGATCTAAACGATTCCGTTAAGTTGATCTTAGTCTAAAACTAGACTAACGTATCCTTAACAAACGTTTAAGTCGATTTTAGTCTCAAACGAGGCTAATGTATCCTTAAACCCAAACCCCCAAACCCAAATCTAAGATAATACGGATTTGGACTAGTCCACGCCCTACGGGCGACGACATAACTCAGTCTCCGTATACAATCCACGGGCAACCAAACACAAAATAAAAACACACGACACGAAGTGAAATTTCTGGAGAAAGAGAGTTGTTACTGCGGTGCGGTAGCGTAATTAACTGCAGGGGCTTGCGCCTGCAGGGAAGAGCGTCCCCACAATCAAAAACCCTTCAAACGAGGGGGAATCTGACGAAGTCTGCTACATCGGCCGTATCCGTTTAAACCTCCGATACACGGTGCCATAAATCAACTTGGCATCTTCGGAGAGGTGGACGGATAGCACCTATTAGCATCTGCCCCGAATTTCAGGCAAGCCGTCAGTCGCGCCGTCTATTCGGAGGGGAACACACACCTTTCCGCTGCTCCCACTGTCTACGAAGCCCTCTGGCTGAGTCATGTACACGCATTCCTTTAAATCACCATTTAGAAAGACGGTCTTAACATCCATTTGCCAGATTTCGTAGTCATGGTATGCAGCAATGGCAAGTAGGATCCCGATGGACTTAAGCATAGCCACTGGAGAAAAGGTTTCATCATAATCCACACCTGGTCGTTGACGAAAATCTTTTGCAACAAGTCTAGCTTTGAAAGTCTCAACTTTTCCATCCACACCAAGTTTCTTCTTAAAAATCCATTTGCTCCCAATGGGTTTTACCCCTTCAGGAGCAACTTTCAAAGTCCATACTTTGTTGGTGTACATAGATTCCATCTCAGATCACATTGCATCCAGCCATTTCATAGAGTCCCCACTCGTGATGGCCTGCTCGAAACTAGTCGGGTCATCATCTTCCATGATGCAGTCCTCGCTCCCATCATCAATGAGAAAACCGTAGTATCTTTCATGTGGATGAGGAACCCTACTAGATCGGCGGAGAGGCCGAGGTTCGTTGGGAACTATCGAATCCTCTGATTCCACTAAACCTTCAGTTGTAGTTTATTCTGCTGGAACTTCTTCCAGCTCTATCTCTTCGCCACTAATGTCTTTTGCAAGAAATTTCTTTTCTAAAAAGGTGGCATATTGAGCAACAAACACCTTTTGTTGTTCACTGTGGTAGAATAGATATCCATTTGAATGTTTAGGATATCCAACAAACTTACAAAGAACTGATCGTGCTTCGAGTTTGTCCGGATTTTGCCTTTTGACATAGGTCAGACAACCCCATATCTTAACTCGTTTAAGACATGGTCTCTTCCCACTCTATATCTCATATGGTGTGGTAGGTACAGATTTTGATGGAACTTGATTCAATAGGCATGCTATTGCTTCAAGCGCATAACCCCAAAAAGAAATAGGCAACTCAGCGGTGCTCATCATAGAGCGCATAATATCTAATATGGTGCGATTCCTCCGTTCCGATACACCGTTGTGCTGTGGTGTATATGGAGGAGTAAGCCGAGAGAGAATCCCATTCTCTTTTAGATAGTCCCGGAACTCATTGCTCAAGTATTCTCCTCCTCGATCAGATCGAAGGATTTTAATACTTTTACTCTCTTGGTTCTCGACTTCGTGCTTATATTCTTTGAATTTCTCAAAAACTTCAGACTTGTGTTTCAATAGGAACACATGTCCTTATCTTGAGAGATCGTCAGTGAATGTAATGAAGTATGAGAAATCATCCCTGGTATGTATAGACATGAGACCACATACATCACCATGTATCAGTCTCAAGAGTTCCGTAACTCTTTTTCCATGTCCACTAATCAGAGTTTTGGTCATCTTACCTTTGAGACATGACTGGCAAGTATCATAGGATGAAAATTCGAACGGATTCAAATATCCATTCTTATGTAACTTAGCTAGTCGTGTCGCATTGATATGACCTAGTCTACAATGCCACAAGAAGAATTCGTTCATTTCTGAACTCTTCCTCTTGTGTGTGTTTTGTACATTAAGAATTGTGGTTTGATTTAGAACGTATATGCCATTATTTAACGAGCCTGATCCAATCAACTTTTGATTCAGGAAGATTTTCATAACATTATCCTGTACTATAAAATTGTATCCTTCTTTACTTAATAAAGAAACTGATATAAGATTGCATATCAGGGTCGGAATGTAATAGCATTCGTTCAGAATCAATGTATTACCATTTGGTAACATAAGGTGATATTCGTCAACTGCTTTGGCTGCAACATTTGCACTATTCCCTACTCTTATGGAATGATCACCCTCTCCTAGTTCCCTTCCTTTCCTTAGCCCATGTAATATATTACATATGCAGGATTCCGATCCGGTATCTAATACCCAGGACGTAGAGTGCACTGAGAAACAGTTCTCGATAACTAACACACCCGAAAAAGATGCATCATCATGCTTATTCTTCGTTTGGGCGGCATGGGAATCCGGATATTCCCCTATTTCCTGCTCTGTCTTATAACAATTATAAAAAAGAACGGAACCAACGTTCCCCTGTTCAGTATAATAAGCGGGTTCGGTCAATACATCCATATTATTATCTTGATTAAGGCCTGACATGGTCGCTACCTGGAGAGAGAAGAAAACACTTTAGCGTACGCTCTTGCAAAATTAGATTGGTTATTATCTTATCTGATCATGATGGCTCCCACTGTTTTTATCAAATCTTCCTTCAAATCTTAAAAGGTAAGACTAGCCGGGATTAATTACACATTACAAGTTCGCCAATCTTTCAGCCAGGCCAGTGTTGGTACTTTGAGGGAGGTTTCCCGTGTTTTCGCACGGACCTAATTAAAATAAACATCGTTTTCCCATAGACATAACCCCGTTAACACCTTTCTAGACACCTACTTGATCGGCTAATTGTGATGTGTAAAATTCTCTCAGGAGTAACTCTTACTCGCAGTGGGTATCGGGATCCAACTATCTCATAGAAGGTATGCAATCTCATTGCAAATTTCAACACTTGAATTCCCGATAATACTTTTTCCTCTAGCGTGCTATGACCTTGACAGAGGTCAACAAACCATAGTGCACTAGTCAAGTTCAACCCGCCATTTCATGATTGAATCAAACCCACCCGCACAACCCTTGACAGAGGTCAACAAGGTCGTACGACTACCCTAATCCAATCGCATCACATGCTTTACAGATAAGCACTAATCAACTACCGCACACAACGCCTTGACAGAGGTCAACAAACGCAGCACGAATACTAAATAATTCTAATCTGAAATGATGGAGGGCTACGACAGGTTTTTCAGAAAACCTTTTGCGTAATGAACTTAATATCGTTGTAGAAACAAGTGATTTGAAAATGAGTGTTTTTGAAGTTTTTACTAGTTTCGCTAAAGAGGTCATTCCCGGTAAAGGGATCTCGGCTCTTTCCTTATCGAATAAGGTGCAGGATATTTCACAAATACCGCTATGCAAAGCAAGAACTATAGAAACAATCAAAAACAAAACCGAGTGAGTTGTAGCATCTGCTAGTTTCGTTAAAGTGATCACTCCCGGTGAAGGGATCTCGGCTCTTTCCTTATCGAATAAGGTGCTGGATATTCTACAAGAAATACCGCTATGCAAAGCAAAAACTAGAGCTTCCTTTTTTTTTATAAATTTGATTCTACAATTTCTTTTAGGTTTCTTTTCTTTCATTAATTTCATTAATGACGTCCCATCATTTATGCTTCCTAAGCATCACAGAAGAAACGAAAATACAACGTACGCTTATGCCATCCGCATTCGCCACAGTGTCCCGTTATGCACCGTTAGGTTACTTAACTAACGGCATACCGGGACGGGACTAGCGCGGGTGCAAAACATAAGCAACGTTTATTATATATCATATATAAAATAATAAAGTATTCGTCTCATGCATATAAAATGATCACATCACAGAATATCAGCAGCAGAAAATAACATATGAAATATTGGATATACTAGAAGGTCCGTATTTTATTTTGAGCCTGTATAAAATATGGATTACACGGTCGCGATAAATAGCCAAACCCACATCCTTAGACCCCTACGAGAGCGGCAAGCAACCTTTCCAATTCTAGGGTTAGGAGACCCGGTCTCGACTCCTCGAGATGGCCTCCCACTGGACCCTAGAACCCGGTTGCTTGTGCTCTTCTCCTTGGGTCTATCCTAATGCGGAAAAATAAATAATATACAATAATGATGACATCATCCTCAAGCCAGAAGTGCCCCAATAAAAGAATATTACATACAATGAATTTTACATGAATGAAAATAAAAACTCCCATCTCACATAAAACCCCCGGCTATTCAAAACACGATGATCAAATATAACATATCACAGCAACACATAACATCACATGTCATCAACGTAAGTAAATATGCGTATCACAATTGTCGTTGACATATAGCAACGAAAACGGTGATACACCACATATTACACTTACGGTCGCAGAAAAGAAAATGTCAAACTACAACATTTGGAATCCATAATCAATGTAGACATCGTAAACCCGAAATATCATATATTACGGATTTCATGCCTAACTATATGAATTCCACATATTGTATCACATTCCAGAAAAAGCTAGACGACGTTAAACATTCCGATCGAATCAACAAACACCCAAAATTTTCCAAAAGCTCAACACTTAAGCGTAGTTTAAAAATACTCAGTACATGCCACAGTAGCTATGAACCAGCCGTAGAAGGGTCAACCAATGCCTCACCTGTGGCGCCGCGGAACTACCGCAAACCCTAGGGTTTAGTGGCGGTTCTTACGGTCACAGAATCGAGTTAGGGTTTCGTTCTTCTAGAGGGTCCACCGCATCACTTGCACGATATTTGAATGTTCTTTAATTATGAAAAAAATCCAACTCTTGGAAAATTTTCCGGCAAGGGTTAAAGGGTGCATTTGATATTCGATCGAACTTTTTAACACCGTCTAAATAACCCGAAAACAAACTAGAATTACGAATACGAAACACTTCGAATTGCCTCTGTAAAAAGATAACATCACATGCAAATTTAGCAAAAACAAACAACACCTGAAATACCAAACCCCAGAGACCGGAACACTGTGAAAAATTGAACCCTGAACTCCCTGGTATGGCCGATCTGGTCGGATTTCTTGCTCATGTGGCCGGCCCAAAAAAGGTGGGTGGTTGACAGTGTTCATATTGTATCTCATACAACATTCTGCCGCTGTTTAAATTTTTTTTGACTCAGAAAATTTCGATAGAAATTAGGGTTTTTATTCGGGTGTTTCGGAGTTGTTTCGGTTTCGTAATGCTACACCATCCGTCTAATTCTCTAGCTAGGCTCTGATACTACTGTTGTGTTGTATAGCATGGCAACAAGGTTTCGGGAGGTATCGTCCATGCCAATTTCAAATGTTTGCCGTTCTAGCTAACCCTAACCCTATGTTCTTAACTAAAGAATCATACGGAATCGATAAAGCAAACATCTTTACTACTAAGTGATAAGAGATTACAACCTTTGTAGTCCGCTCCTTCACTTCATAAGCTCCATGTAGTGGTCCCTTTGCTGCGATTCTAGAACTCCCGGACTCTTGAGAAGCTCCACAAGGCGTATGGTGCATGCTTGCTTGTAGTCTTCGAAATCCAAGATGATCTTCTTCGAGGAAACACTAACTCAAGCCATCTCTTCACTAATATGAAATTAGTGAAGCCAACACACTAAACTATATGGCTAGTATAGAAGAGGATGATGAAGTCGGAAGTGGGCTCTCTTTAGTTTTCTTTTTCTCATTTTATTTCATCGCATGAAAAAAATCTAGCAAGTTTTTGTGAGGAAGAAGAAGATGAACAAGTGATGAATGAATAATGAGCTTAGGTTAGAAATGCAACCATGGTGAGTTAGTATATGTCACGGCTAACTCATGTAGAGAATAAACCATGATTTAGGGTTAAAGGTTAGGTTAACAAATATCTTAGTAAATATCAACAAGGCGGACTTAGTCAACTATGAAAAATATCTTAGCATAAATCCACAATAGTGAATTAACTAAAATATAATTAAAATCTAACCCTAATCTCTAGCCATGGTGTGAATCTCATAAACCCTAGTTGCATGTATAACCTACCATGTTACAATTATACATATCGCATATATATAATTTTGTAACAATCGGAAAGAATACAATAAACATATATCATATATATGTTAAACGTATCCAAAGTGAGAAAATGAAATACTTGAGTTAGCATATATTAGTTAATGTTATTTAATATATCAAATATATAATTATATATTAAATTATCGAATCAACACTTGATCCGATGATACGGCTATATCACATATAACCGGCCGATATCATATATCGCGAGGATAGAATACGGTATCACATACACGTATCAATCTCGGTCTAGCACATATCACATATGTGCTCCTACTCTGTTTCGCCTGAGCCAGGAAACCTCTGTGTATGACTCTAAAGACTCGTCAATACGCCGGCAGTAGGTGATGATCATATCAAACACCTACAAGCCGCAAGCGGTCAGCTAAACGTAACGGCCATCCGGGTATTGAGCGATCAAAAGATCAACAAGCAAGCCTGTACATACTCCTGCGAATCCAAACAGTAACACTGCCGTACAGTCCGGTCTTTTCGTCTGATATGTCGCATATCCAGTCTAGGGGTGGTAAACGTCAGACCCCAGTAATCGATAAGTCGTGTTGATGTGAGGCTCATAACGGGTCGAGAAACTACTGATAACACTTACCAGTAGATCTTCATATCAGCCCTGGCTAGGGACTTCCAGTTATAGCCAATCGAACACAGCGCAATATCAACCCCCGATACCGTAAGAGACGAAACCCCTCCTATCGCTCATTGCCTCCATGTGATTCGAGACTGTACCCAAAAGCTACCGTTTTGCACGTTCTCATGAACGTGGTAAGGTGGAAATCAAAGCATAGTGGGAATTACACAAGACTCTATGACGATCTCGGGTCTATAGACTAACCTGTACCAGTGTCACCAGAGAACTGCTATCTGTTGGATATATGTATGCCCTAGAGGCCATTATATGATAGTGGATGTATTTATACATGTATATATACATATTCAGTGTACATTCTTGCTCGACATGATAGTATGCTATCTGGTTCTTCTTTATCTGACATGTTGATTTGATCATGCTTTTATTCATTCACACATGTTGATAAAGCCTTGAGGATATAGGCTTGACTACTGTGATTATGATAGAGATCATACTAGTGGGACATCTGTAGTTTATAAGCATATCCTGGAATGTCCCTAGTCGTAGGTGTATCTAGACGGGGCATCGATATACCAGACTAGACTAGCGTATATGATACTAGACCCATACGATGGGCGATGGATGTTCCCACATTCATTGATGTTTGACATCGAGATCGTATACGGGTGCTCAGTGGTGACTGGGTATACTGGACGGACTCACCGAGAACTCCTATATGGAATTATATCTATCGTCGGATAGCGGTTCTCAGGTGACACTGGTGCAGGTTAGTCTGTAGACCCGAGATCGTCATAGAGTCTTGTGTGTTCTCCTACTGTACTTTGATTACCACCCTACCACGGCTCTACTGAGTCGTGCAAACAGGTGGCCGTTGGGTACAGTCCCGAGACACACGAAGGCGATGAGCGATAGGAGGGGTTTCGTCTCTCCCGGTATCGGGAGTTGATGCTGTGCTGTGCTCGACTGGCTATATCAGTAAGTCCCTGGCCAGGGCTGTTGAGATTTACCGATAAGTGTTATCAGTAGTTTCTTGATCTGTTATAGACCACTCATCGGCACGACTTATTGAGTTACTGAGGTCGACATTACCATCCCTAGACTCGATATGCAGCATATCCGACGAAGAGACCGGACTGTACGGTAGTGTTGCCGGTTGGCTCGACGGGAGTTGTGACAGGTTCGCTTATTTTCTTCTGATCGCTCAATACCCGGATGACCGTTAC
Source organism: Agapanthus africanus (assembly GCA_030015575.1). NCBI lineage: Eukaryota > Viridiplantae > Streptophyta > Magnoliopsida > Asparagales > Amaryllidaceae > Agapanthus > Agapanthus africanus. Next base: position 166,669,416 of record CM057349.1, read on the forward strand.
GTTTAGCTGACCACTTGCGGCTTGGGGGTGCTTGATATGATCATCACCCACTGCCGGCGTATTGACGAGTCTTAGAGTCCCACAATGGAGTTGCCTAGTTCAGGCAAAATGTTGTGGTGCGCATATGCGATATGCGCATGGACCCGGTTAAAATGCGCGTATGAGATACCGCATATTAATCGGGTGGCTTGCTTTTGGTCGGGTCGTATGCGATATGACCGGTTTGCTAAATCAAGTGTTGATTTATCATTGACCATTAGTTTCTCACTTGAAATCCTTTCCTGTCTTTTTGTTGTATGCATGCATGAATGCATTCATTCTTATTCATGCACATATGGATGTGCATGCACACATACATGCATACATCATTCTATCATGGTTGTTGATATAGTGGATGGTGGCAATATAAGACTCACATCCTTTATAAAATATTTGGATATTATTTTTGGAAAAGAAAAATGAAAATGGAAATTGTTTTATGGTTTAATATTTTATTCTTTCATTAACCCTCTTGTTTAACCATGATTTAATTTCTATGATCATTTTTGTTCCAAACTAAAATATCTAGATATTTTATAACATTGGTTAAGAATGAGAGATAGAAAATATATATATTCTCTTTTCTCATTTTTATTTTAAGAAGCTTATCATTATCTTGAGTTTTATAAGCCATCATCTTCTTCCTCCTTTCTCTCTTGCTCTCTAGTTTTTTCAAGTGAGCAAAAGAGTTACCAAGTTAGGATTTTGAAGTGAGAAAACCAACCACAATATCATTCTACACCAGTCTTGCCCATTAGTGTAGAGTGTTGGCTTCCATTTCTTCTCTTGATCTAGTGAACCTTCAAGTTTGGACAAAGAGGACTCCGGGTGGATCGTCGTGGACCTAGAGGATCTCAAGCGGACCTTTTTCCAACCCTCAAGTAGCCAAGGAGTCTAGCGTAGGGAGTTATAAATGTTGTACTCTCAAAACCCTAGCTTTTACTACTTGTGTTTGTGTTAAAGTTTAGTTGCCCTAATCTTTCTAGCATGATCCTTATGATTGTTTCTTTAGCACCATCTAAATTTTAAATATGGCATGTGTGTTGCCTCCAAACCCTTGTAGTGGTGCTGTAGGAAACCCTTCACTATCTGACGATAGGTATAATACCATCTAGGGCTTCTCGGTGAGTCCGTTCAGTGTACCCAGTCTCCACTGGGCACCCGTACACCATCTTTGATGTCAAACACCAATGGATGTGGGATCATCCATCGCCCATCATATGGGTCAAGATGCGTATACGCTAGTCTACTTTGGAGTATTGATGTCCTGTCTCGATACACCCTTGACTAGGAACAATTATAGGATGTACTCGTAGACTATCCTGGCCCCACTAGTATGATCTGCATCATAGTCCTAGTAGTCAAGTACATATCCTAAGAGCTTTATCAATATATGAGAGTAAGACAGTAACACAATACAAGTCAACATGTTTAGACAAAGAGCAACCAGATAGCATACTATTATATCGAACAAAAAAGTCCTCTCTAAATATATCCAAGCATCCACTATAATATATATTATATGTACAATAATGGCTTTAGGACATATACATAACTAACAAGACCATGAGTGTCTCACCTAAGGGAATAGTCATATGAGTCATATCGAATATAATTAACATGGTCATGGTCGTATTTGCCATAGTGATAACTTCAACCATCGTCAGATTACTCTCGGTGTCGGTGATGCTTGATGTTCATAGTGAGATTCGAGACTTGATGGAAACTAATAATCAAATGAATGAAATGAAAGTAGGCAATGGTAATAATCAAATGAATGAAATGAAAGTAGATAATGGATGCAATCCTAACTTAGATACCCGTAAGTGTATGTGAGATTCAAAAGTAGATATTTTGTGAATAATAAATCATAAAAACGATCAGTTAGTTATACATATACGACTAAACTTTAGATTTTAAAATTTTGATTAGGGTGATGATTGATAGCCGAGAGATTGTAAATCAAGTTTTATTACACAGATCCAAATATCATATTTAATTTTTTTTGATTTTGCACACCCAATCATTGATATTTTTTAAGAAAACATCACTAAAGTTGTTATTTCTTAAAACATGCATAAATCTTCTTCGTTAACCAAAAAACACCGTTCCGTTAGTTTCATACTAGTTTAGTGCTTTGGTAAGATTAACCATGGTTGGATTCAAGTATTACCTGCTTCATCTTTCATTTGTATCTTCTTCTTTCTCCAAATCTAGGGTTTTTGCTTCCTCCTCGACCTTGGCGGCCTGACGGCGGCCTCACAACTTATCGACACAGTTTATGTGTGGTGCCTACTCGCCGGGGTGGGCCTTACCTTTGCCCCCACCAACCATACCTGCCATGCCTCCCTGTCCCCTACTTTCAAAAAAAAAGCCGCCTCCCCCATCTCCCTCATGTCACCACCTCCATCTTTATTGTGATCTCCACCTCGTGACACGAGTAGCTCCTCTCCTTCCTCGGCTCCTTGATGGAGTTGATAAATGATTAATGGAATTTGATTACTATATTAATCTTAAGTAACAACTAATTAACGCAATTTGGATGTTAATTGGATGAAGCCTGTGAGGTATATTTTAGTTAACTTTTCGGATTTGGGTGTGTTTTTTAGAAATAACAAGTTTATGGTGTGTTCCTTGGAAATGTCAAAGTTTGGATGGTGCAAAATCAAAAAGACCCTTAAAAAATTTATAACCTACATGTTTACATCAATCTAAAAAATGCTTAGTAATTAATTAACTTAATTCCTAAACAGTTGCTAATATATATATCAAACTATTTAACCAAAACAAGTCAACTTATACCTCAAACTATATTACGAGGAGAAATTCATTCTTTCTCTATACAAAAGATCTAACAACACAATTTATACTTTTCTGATCTACTGAAGCCAAGTGCTTATGCCCAACCAAAGCCCCATGCACTGATATGGAGTTGCTTAGGGTATTGTATTCTTGGATGCGACCCCTTTAGGATTCAAACCAGACTTCTCACTTTGTACAGAAAAGTTATGCCAATTGAGCTATGCCCGGTTGGTGTTGTTTAGGATACTGTGGCAGGACTACTTGTAGTAGTGGGTTGCTGTGACGGTATGATTAACACCAGTGTTCACGGTTACTGTAGCAATGAGTATCGTAAAATGAAGTTGTTTATGCTTGGATCTAATGCGACGTCAGTAGACGATTGAAATTGAAGTTGGACATTATTTTCGTCCGAGTTTTGGATTGATTTTTCGACTATGGTACAAATTTTGATGTTGAACAATTTACATATACTCCCATCGGGGACTGTTGAAACTGTACCTGAAAAGCTTTCTGGGTATGGTTACAACAGTATCCCGCTAGAGAACCGGTCTTATCCTATGGGTTCCCGGCCAAAGGGTACCGTCGAAACCGTACCCCAGTTGGGGGTACGGTTACAACGGTACCCCCAAATTATTTAGGGGTAACGTCCAAACCGAACCTTATTTGGGGTACGGTTGAACCGATACACCCTACTTATTTAGAGGTACTGGTTCAACCGTAACCCCAATTGGGGTATAGTTTCAACCGTATCCAAATTGTAATTTTTTTAAAAATCATTTTACTAAAAAAATCATGGGTCATGTTTTACAAAATCCGGATTTCAACATCTTACGTATGCAAGGACATAAATCACAATACCACACCCACCTACCCACACACACATATGTAGAGAGAACAATGGAGGACAAAGGCCAGGAAGAATAAGTCTACCCTCCAATATTTTTTCGTCGATCGATACACCATTCTCATCCTTGTCAGCTAAGTGTGTATATGCCAAATTTTATATGATTCCAACATGTTTTCACCATTGTTTTAATAGATGCATAAATTAATGGTTTTCTGACAATAGAACATTTTTAAATTTTTTACATCGCTAGAGCAATGATGAAAATATGTTCGAATTGTATGAACTTTGGTGTATCTACATCTCAGATGATAATGATCAAAATAGACGGTGCCAATCGTCAGATAAAATGATGGAGGGTATATTTTTATCGACATCATTGGAGGGTTTCCCTCTTAGGCCTTTGTCCTCTCTCTCTATATGTGTGTATCTACATCTCAACTTTGGTGTATCTACATCTCAGATTATATGTATATATAAAAGATGTTTTAGGAGGATTTTTCATCTGGTGGCGTAAAAATACCTTCCATTTTATTCTATACTATGTACCTTCCAACTTGATCTTCATCGTTTAATATATCGATACACTAAATTTCATACGATTTTTTTACATCTTTTCACCATTGATTTAGCAATGTAAAAAGTTCTATTGTCGGTAAACTGTTAATTTTGCACCCACTAAATCAACGGTGAAAAAGTGTTAGAATCACATGAAATTTGGTGTAGCGACATGTTAGAAGATGAAGATCAAGATGAATGGTGCCGATCGTCGAACAAAATGGTGGAGTTTGTACTTTTTGATGCCACATAACGAAAAAGCCTCCTAGGGCCTTTCCCCCATTATTCTCATATATATAACAATATACATATACCACACGATACATGCACATGCACACAATCATATTTCAAGCGCTATAACTCAAAAACAGGATATAACATATGTTGCACATACAATAATGAACAAACATTATCCAAACATCTATACCATTAGTCACATTAGGTTGTATACAAGGATTACTAACTACAAATGTACATTCTCCAAAGAATTAACAAAGAAATACAACTCTTTACATTTTTTTCCCTTTCTAGGTCCGGCCCAACCCAATCCATTACAACCCATCCCATAGTAACTAAAAGCTCATAAGTACTCAATGCATCTCCTCAATAAGTAAGCGTGCATGTCGAACCTTATGAGGTAAAGCTATATAATACGAGTCTTCCACCATATCGAAATGCAAAGTTGATATGAATTTCCACCATGTCCATGCCGCAATAACCAACCAACGTAGTTCTGGTGTTCAAAGTATCATTTGTTAGTATTCGATCATGTTCAACCTTACGTCGATCTCGGTGGACAAGATTGCCAAGAATTCTTTCCAACATGCATAGACTTGAAAAAGATGTTCCACAGTTTCGAGTGTATTCGTTTGACAGAGTCCACAATTCGGAGACATTTGAACTTGTCTTCGATGGTGATTAAAAAGCGGGAAAAAGCGGTGCGGCCAAAGGGCCTGGGCACATAGGTGACGCCTAGGCCATTGCCTAGGCTGTATTGACATCAATTTACGTGTATTTTGAATTAATTTAGTTGTTTCTTAAACTTGTTTGTTAAACATTAATTCTAATTTGATTGTTAACTATTTTGTTTTTTTTTACTTGTAGAAGTGGCCTAAATAAGCATTCTCAAAAGTGTTAATAATTAAATACAAGCTGGCGGTGACGTCAATTTTTCAAAGATCCAAAAAATTTAATAAAATAGTTAATTAATTGTCTAAGCTAAATCTCTTTATTTTTAAGTCCAAAAAAGCAAAAAAGGAAAAGGAAAAAAACCATTGTGAAAGGCTCAAAGCTCGAAGGCTTTCGAAACTCGAAGGCGGTTTTAACGTGGTTCAAGCTTGAAGTCGAAGGTGACTTCGAAGTTGAAGATCAAAGGTGCAGAAAAGATTAAAATTTGAAATGGATATCAAAGTGGAGATATTGGTTCAAGATCGACTTGGAAAACTTCGAAGCTGACGACGGTCGCTAGCTCTCACGGCCTTCGAAATTGGCAGTGTTCGGCAGTGGAAGGCTCTCATGGTGGCCATCAGTGTTTAATAGTGTTAAAACAACTTCAATTTATTATATATTACATCCCAATTAACAAATAAAGAGAGTATACCCACAAGAATACAAAGCGTAAGCATAATTTCCGACTAAGCGGTCTAATACAGTTCGGCGCAACTCTTTTACGCGTCTAGACGGTCGCATAGGCGTCTAGACGGCCGCCTTTTAAAACACTGGTATTCGATTGAGGAAATCTCCGGTCGGCAGCTTGTTATTGAGCAGTCGCCAAATGAACCAATGCATCCTTATGATCGACAGTTCCCTCGGGATTGGTACTTCAGGTTGGCGGGTGGTTGTATTCTCAGCCATTCGTTGATGAATTCTTGATGAACCCGAAAGCCTGAATTATTGTCAAACTTGGTCCACCGTAGAGCATCCTTAGGAGTGGTTATTGTTTTGCGTCTTATCAGTTGCAGAACCTCATCCGGAATTCCATGTAGCCGCTGTAAATTCCATCCTTCCGCTGTTTGCCAGGCTTTGACGCAAGAGTTGTCAACGATGTTAATGTCCACCGTCCAAGGGAACCTGTCCAATGTCCTATCAAGTATCCATGCATCCTTCCAGAAACGGATCATATTTCCCCGTTTCCTAAATCCCAAACATCTCTCATACTTAGTATTTCCGTTTCCATTTGTAACTGCCAAGCTGCTGTCATTGGTCCTATTTTCCACTGGTTTGTCCTATTATTATATTTTTTCGCCCTTACAAGACCCATCCATGTTGATTGTAACTTCAATTTTATAGTGGTATTAACGAAAGAATATGAGGGGGTATTGGATTTACTTAATTTAGAGTGGTATTAACGAAAGAATATGAGGGGGTAGTTAGATAAAAGACAATAGAATATGTAAAGATCAAAATAAAATAAAATAAACCAGCTACCAAAGTATTTCACTTCAACCCACCAACTTTTTGGACTTCCAATATTAATGCATGCATATCATTATAGAAATTCTAAAGACCGCAACAGCCCATGAATCTAAATAGATGCAAATTAAGTTCACCGTTCCCAGCCGAACATTAGGGATCTATTCAAGATTGGAAGTTCCCAGCTTGAAAAAGCCTTTCAGATTCTCACTTAATATATACAATTAGTGTTCATTCCTTTCTTTTAATTACTAATTACAACCTTCATTTTGTCTATAATACATAGCATCTTTCATTTTCTTCTCACCATGTTATACTTCTCCTCAAACATATAAAATAAAAGAGAAATCCACATTTGGTTGTGTGGTAATTGTTGAAAAGCTATCAAGTATGGCTTTTCTCGCTATATAAAGAAGTTCCAGCGGTCCAGCCTTTACAGTATATTCTCTAACTTTGACTGTTTCTTTAGCTTTATCTTTTATTTCTTCAGTTAAGGTTGATAATAATGTAAATTATTATACTTCATTTCCTTTAATACGGTTGACTGTGTTTGTACCGATTTCTTCGAACTCGAAGTTGTTGCTTGTTTTGGTGGTGTGATGCCTCTACTTATTATCCTTATGTTGGATCATTTTTGTTATGGTTATAATTAATAATTGATTGATATATAAGAAATATTCTTAAGTGACTGATGAATTTGTTGTTGTTTGATTAAAGTTGAGGCGATTCTTGAAATTTTATACTTTTATGTAATAGTTACTTTCTAGAGTAATATGCATGGATGGAAAATCCATTGTATACTGAGGAAAACACAAAAAAAGCAGCAAGAGAAAATTAAAAGCAGATATAGAATATACACAATGAAAATGTAGAGCTCCAAAAAAGAAATGAGAATCACGGAATGATGTCCAGTCCATCAATCTTCCATATTGTTGGTACGACACTTCCGCTCTGGGGGAGAGCACGGGGTTTGAATCCAACGGGGGAAGTAACTACATATTAATGCTTTCGGGCAAATTCATGGGTGTGTGCGCTGTGTGTGTGGGGATGGTGTGTGCTTGTGTGAGGCTTATGGTCCAGTTAAAAAAATAAAACGTCAAAAAGGATTTGTAAGCATGAATAGCTTATTTTGATTTTTTCTCGAAAGGTATTATCATAGAGTTTTCTCTTGCAAAGTTTTTGTTTTTTATTTTCCAAATTACAACGCACACATGACTAACATGACTGATGATGCTCAATATTGGCGATCTCCAAGATCAGGATACGTGGCAGATGACGTGTCCCAAAACACAGAAGAAAGGGCCCACAGGTGCCGACCAGGCCATCCTATGTCCGACCTGCAAGCACGAGCTGGCCCTCCTCGGGGCTCCCTGCGGGTTAGCCTCCTCGGCCCCTCAGCTCGCCTCGAGCTGCCACAGGACCATGACTCCTCGGCCTCTTCGCTCGTCCCCGAATATTAGAAGGTGTTTTCATATAAAAATGAATAAGTATACAGGATATTCATATTCAGATCTAGAAAACTTATGACTTCACGAGAAGAATTAGGAGATATTTGTAGAGATGTGTCAAAATTAACAGCTAAAGAAAACATAAAAAGTACAGAATTCTCGAATATTACAGAACAACCGCCAACCATTAGGCCAACCATGCATACCGACGAAACATCAACATCTTATTTTAATCCATTTGAATATATAGATAAAAGAGATTATAGACATAACAATAAAAAATTTGATAGAGAAGAGATCGAGGAGTTTATACCAAAAGAAAAAACACTAGAATTCATGAGACTTAACGGATTTATATTAGATATAGATTGCATAAAAAACCCTGAAAAAATTATAGACATGTAGACTCAAGCATTAATATATCAAGCACAAACTAAAACATTTACATCAGAACAAATGCTAAAAAACATAGAAATCGAACTATCAGGGATAGTAGATATGTTGTATAAAATATTATCAGTAAATTCAAAAAGATATCTTTTAACAGGTTCTATAACATGAGAAACATTCCTCGAACCCATAAAATTAATAGAAAATTTTAAGAAAGCTATAAAATATGAATTCTTGGGACAAATATATAATGATCCAGATATGGAAAAAGAAAAAACATTAGAAGCCAAAAAATTAATAGAAAGACTATCTATATGTGATATGTGTTATTTTGAGAAATATACATGTGAATTTCAAAAATATTATTATCAAAGTAAACCGACAACTGAAGATCAGGGAATGTTATTAACATATTATCTTAAACTTCCAGAACCATAAGGAATTCGTTTACATAACAGTTATGAAATTTATAATAAAGATAAAGTTGATAATTTAGGAAAAAGAATACACTTTTCTAGAAGAAAAATTAATGAATGATGTTCAGAAAATCAACTTATGTTTCGATAAAAAGAATATATAAAAAATGGTTATGCTGTAATAAAATATCTGAACCAACTCAACGGGTATGTAAATCGCATTATAAAAAGTCATATAAAAGGAAAGATAAAAAATATAAAAGGAAATATAAATATAATCCAAATCCGAAAGTTAAAAGGTATAAGTTTATAAAAAGTAAAAGATTTGAACCAAGAAAAATATATTTTAAAAGAAAAGATAAATTTACTAAACATCGAAAGGAACCTAAAGAATGTAGATGCTGGACTTGTAATGAATTAGGTCATTATACTTCTAATTGTCCAAAGAAAACAAATTAAAAAATGATACGGTTATTTGAAGAATGCAAAGAAATATTTGAACCAATAGAAAAATTAACGGATCTCCAAAATGAATATTATGAAATAATTACAAATAGTTCGAGTAATGAATCTTCTTCAGATTGTAGGGTTCCTAGGCACACTCAAGAGGTTCCACAAGGCATCAACCATGCCAAATTAAAATTTTCCGGTGCCGAGAAACCCTAAACTAGATCGTTAACTAGAGATTAGGCGAAAACTAATGCAAGTAAACAAATTTATTGCTAAGTGAATGGAAATACAACCTTTGTAGATCCGGTTCTCCACTTCCTTAGCTCCGTGACGATGTCCTTTCGCTGCGATCATCGGATCCCGGACTCAAGCGTCGGTTTCATCGGAGAAATGGGCGGGCTAGGTCGTCGACTTCGATGCCGAAGATGATCTACGTCGAGGCAAACTCAAGATCAAGCTCCATCTTCACTTGGTCATAGAACTTGTGAAGATAACACACTCTACTACATGGCAAGTGGTAGAGGATGAAGAAATCGGAAGTGGGTTCACTTTGGATTTGGATTTCTCACGCTATTTCATCACTTAGAATTTTCTAGTAAGCATTCTTCAACTCATGAAGAAGATGAAGAAGAAAAGAATGGAAAAAGAATTCTTATTTTAGAAAATTCAAGTGATTCTTATCATATAGCAACCATGGGTTAGTTTTACTCATGTAGAGAATAAACTAGGGTTTAGGTAATGGTTAGGTTTTAGAATAAAAACAAAATGGTGAAGCTTCATGAAACTCCAAGAAGAAAACAAAGAAAGCCACCATATTTGTTTTTGCCCCAAAAATAAATGAATAAATAAATAAGGCAAATAAATAAAAACCCTAACCATATACCTAAACATGGTTTAAATCAAACATACACCCAAGTTTGCATGTATCATCAAACATGATACAAAAAAGTGCACAAACATATATCATATATACAATGTGCACAAACAAGTGAGAAAAATAATCTTAAGTGAACCAATACTAGTTAATGGAAAGTAATATATCAAATATATAATTATACATTAAATCATTAAATCAACACTTGATTTAACGATCCGGTCATATCGCATATGACCGACTAATATCCAATGTATCAACTTATCGAATCAATCCTCGATTCGATAACTAGGTTATATCGCATACAACCAATCGATACATTTATCGTGAGAATAGAATACGGTATCACATACACGCATTATTCTCGGTCCCGCACATATCTCATATGCGCTCCTATTTCGTTTCGCTTAAGCCAGGAAACCTCTGTGTAGGACTCTAAAGACTCGTCAATACGCCGGCAGTAGGTGATGATCATATCAATCACCCACAAGCCGCAAGCGGTCTGCTAAACGTAACGGCCACCCGGGTATTGAGCGATCAGAAGATCAACGAGCAATCCCGCTCACACTCCTGTGAATCCAACTAGTAACACTTACCGTACAGTCCGGTCTGTTCGTCTGATATGTCGCATATCTTGCTTAGGGGTGGTAAACGTCAGACCCCAATAGCTCGATAAGTCGTGTCGATATGAGGTCTATAACAGTTCGAGAAACTACTGGTAACACTTACCAGTAAATCTCAGCAACCCTGGCCAGGGATTTCACGTTATAGCCAATCGAACACAGCGCAACATCAACTCCCTATACCGGGAGAGACGAATCCCCTCCTATCGCTCATTGCCTCCTTGTGAATCGGGACTGTACCCAAAAACCACCGTTTTGCACGCCCTCTTGGACGTGGTAAGGTGGAAATCAAAGCACAGTAGGAATCACACAAGACTCTATGACGATCTCGGGTTTACAGACTAACCTGTACCAGTGTCACCAGAGAACTGCCATCTGACGTAAGGTATAATACCATCTGGGAGTTCTCGGCGAGTCCGTCCAGTGTACCCAGTCTCCACTGAGCATCCGTATATCATCTTTGATGTCAAACACCAATGGATATGGGATCATCCATCGCCCATCTGTATGGGTCGAGAAGGTATACGCTAGTCTACTCTAGTATATCGATGCCCCGTCTCGATACACCTACGACTAGGGACCTTGAAGGATGTACTTATGGACTACCATGTCCCCACTAGTATGATCCGCATCATAGTCCAGGTAGTCAAGTACACATCCTAAGGGCTTTACCAACATGTAACAGAGAGACAATCAGTGTACACGTTAAGGTAAAGAGCAACCAGATAGCATACTATCATGTCGAGCAAGAAAGTCCTCCCTATATATGTCCAAGCATCCACTACAATATACATCCTATGTATAGCAATGGCTTCTAGGGCATACATATAACTAACAATCTCCCACTTGCACTAGGGCCATCTGATAGCAGTGGTTGTAGTATCTCATACTCAACCATCCCATAAAAGTCTCTCTCTGGGAAAAGGCCTTTGTGAGTGGATCCGCCGTGTTGTCTTCTGAGTCTACTCTCCTAACCTCGATCTCATTGGAGATCAACCATCTCCATGATCAGGTGATGCTGTCTCAGAATATGTCTGGGTCTCTGATGGGACCAGGGTTCCTTGGCTAAAGCCACACTTCCATTGTCACACAATGGTAGGAACCTAGTTCATCTTATGAACTAATATACACCTAGACAGCCTCTTTGGTAGCATCTTAAGTAGCGATGTATCCAGCCTTTATCGTCTAGTAAGCCACGGTATCTATCTTGGAACTCTTCCAACATACCGTCCCTTTACCAAGGGTAAAGACAATGCCTGCGACTGATATTCAGTCGTCCTTATTACCCTGGAACCTTTCCAGTGATTCTCCCCAGGATCGATTGATACCATCTCACTATAACTAGTGAGAATCCTAACATCCAATTACTTCTATCTCATAGATCAAAACTCAGGATTTAGGAGGTATCACTTTGATCCTATATGGAGAATCCTTGTGATAAGCGGAGATTGACCGAGCGTAGCATAGGAAACTCCTTCCCTATCAAGAGTATATCATCCACGTGCTCTACGAGGATTGTCATCATACTCCCTACTACCTTTTTGTTTATACAAGGTTCATTTACCATTTTGATGATGTCAAACTCTTTGATTAATCCATCAAAACAGATGTTCCAACTTCGCGATACCTGCTTTATCACATAAAACATCTTGCACACGTTTCCGCTGCTCCCACTGTCTACGAAGCCCTCTGACTGTGTACTTACAGACTCTCTTTTCTGAAACATCATTTTAGAAAAGCAGTCATGACACCCAACCGCCAGATATCGTAGTCATGGTATGTAGCCGTGGTAAGTAGGATCCGGATGGACTTAAGCATAGGCACTGGAAAAGATTTCATCATTATCCACAACTGGTCTACGATGTAAACCTTTAACAAGTCTAGCTTTGAAAGTCTCAACCTTTCCATGTACACCAAGTAATCTTCTCAAGATATACTTGCTCCTGATGGGGATTTAACCCTTCAGATATAGCAACCAAAGTCCATACTTTGTTGGTGTATAAGGATTCCATCTCAGATCGCTAAGCATCCAGCCATTCTTATAGAGTCTTACTCCTGATGGCCAGCTCGAAACTATTTGGGTCATCATCTCATGATGCAATCCTCGCTCTCACTGTCATAGAGAAACCGAAGTATCTCTCAGGTGGGTGAGGAACCCTACTAGATCGGCGGAGAGGCTGAGGTTCGTTGGAATCTACTGAATCCTTTGGTTCTACCAAATCATCTGCTATAGTTTGTATAGCTGGAACCTTTCCAGTTCTACATAACAGATCTTGCCTCGAGCTTGTCCGGATTTTGCTTTTAGACATAGGCCGGACAACCCCAAATCTTAACTAACTTAAGAAATGGGCTCTTCCCTTTCCATATCACATATGAAGTGGTAGGCAACTGATTTGATTTAAACCTTATTCAATAGGTATGCAACTTCTCAAGTGCATAACTTCCCAAAAGGAAAAAGGAAACTCAGTAGTACTCATCATAGAGCACACCATATCACATAGGGTGCTATTGCTCTGCCCCGATATACCATCGTGCTATGGTGTATACGGAGGAGTAATACTGAGAGAGAATCTCATTCTCCTTTAGAATAGTCCAGGAATTCCGTGCTGAAGTATTCTCCTCCTTGATCGCATCAAAGGAGATAATACTTATACCCGTTTTGGTTCTCTACTTCCAACTTATATTCTGTGAATATTTCAAAAGGTTCGGACTTGTGTTTCAACAGGATCATATGTCTGAATCTTGAGAGATTATCAGAGAATGTAATGAAGTACAAAGAACCGGTCTTGGTATGTGTAGACAGGGGATCTTCATACATCAACATGTATTATCCCAAAAGTTCACTAACTCTTTCTCTGTTTCCATTAAACAGAGCTATGGTCATCTAATCTTTGTGACATGACTGGCAAGTTTCACAAGATGTAAATTCAAACTGATTTAAATATGCATCTAAAATGTAACTTAAGCTAGTCGGGTCACATTGATATGACCTAGTCTACAATACCTCAAGAAGGAATCGTTCAATTCTGAACTCTTCTTCTTGTGTGTGTTCTGTATACTAAGAACTGTAGTTTGATTTAGAACATCAATGCTTTTAGATAACGTGCCTGAACCGATCAACTTTTGATATAGGAAATGTTCAAAACATTATCCAACAATACAAAATTTTATCATTTCTTTACTAATAAAGAGGCTGATATGATTTTGTATATCAGGTTCGGTATCTAATAACATTCGTTCAGAATCAATGCATTTGGAAATACAGGGTGACAGTGACTAACAGACTTAGCTGCAACACTTGCACCGTTTTCTGTCTCATGAAACTTATCACCCGTTCTCAGTTCTCTACCTTTCTGTAGCCCTATGTAACAGATTACATATATGGGATCCTGATCCGGTATCACATACCCAGGACGTAAAGGATACTGAGAAACAGTTTTATGTAATGAACACACCCGAAGAAGATACATCAACATGCACTTTTTTCGTTTGGACGGCACGAGAAATCTGGTATTCCCCTATTTCCTGCTCTGTCTTATAACAATTATAAGTTGGAGCGGGACCAACGTTCCCCAGCTCAGTATAGCAAGCGGGTTCGGTCAATACATCCGTATTATTATCTTGATTAAGGCATGATATGGTCGCTAACTGGAGAGAGAGAGAAGAAAACACTTTGCGTGCGCTCTTGCAAGATCAGATTGGTTATTATTTTATCTAATCAGGATGGCTCCCACTGTTTTTATCAAATTTTCCTTCAAACCCTAAAAGGAAAGACTAGCCGGGATTAATTACACGCTACAAGTTCGCAAATCTTTTCGCCAGGCCAGTGTCGGTACTTTTAGGGAGGTCCCCCGTGCTTTCACACGAACTTAATTAATGTAAACCTCGTTTTCCCAGAGGCCTAACCTTGTTAACACCTTTCTAGACACCTACTTGATCGGCTAATTGTAATGTGTAAAACTCTCCCAGGAGTAACTCTTACTCGCAGTGGGTATCAGGATCCAACTATCTCATAGAAGGTATGCAATCTCATTGCAAATTTCAACACTTGAAATTCCCGATAATATTTTGCCCATAGCGTCCTATGACCTTGACGGAGGCTAAACTACCCATAGTCCGCTAGTCAAGTTCAACCCGTCATTTCCTGATTGAATTAAACCCACCCGCACGACCCTTGACGGAGGCCAAACAACGCCGTACGAATACCCTAATCCAATCGCATCATATGCTAGCAGATAAACACTAGTTAGCTACCGTACACTACGCCTTGACGGAGGCTAAACTACCGCAGCACGAATACTAACTAGTACTTATCTGAAATGACGGAGGGCTACGACAGGTTTTTCTGAAAACCTATTGCGTAATGAACTTGATATCGTTGTAGAATCAAATGATTTTGAAATGGAGTGTTTTTGAGGCTTTTCTAGTTTTGTTAAAGGGGTCACTCCCGGTGAAGGGATCGTCGACCCTTTCCTCGTCGAATGAGGTGCGGGATATATCATATATATCACTTGTAAGTGCACGGCGGCGCCCCGGCCGTCAATCCGACGCCGGAATGCGGAAGCGGTGAAAAACTTAAATTTTGCGGACTTTGCAAACCGGCACCACCGCGCACTAAACACCCGGATCGAACCATTAACTAGTCTAAGCTAACTACAAGAAAGGGAATAGAGATATACCGACGATCCAAGTCCTCCGGTCTTCTCGTCATGGTCCCGATCTCCTGCGGAAAAGTCCCGTCTCCTCCTCGTCGCCGGAAGTGCACCACATCGCCTGCTTTGTTTACGGGCTCCCACCTCAATGCCGAGGCAACTCGGGCACGAAGCCGGCTACTCGACGTGCCCAAGGTTCGTTGTAGAATATGTAGTAGAACTTTTGTCTCATTTTTGGGGATCGTGGAATTGCCATTGGTGAAGGAAAAGAGAGGAACTTTTGGAAAGGAACTAGAGGGCTTTTCTAGCAAGCATGAGAAAACAATATGCCATACCAAAAATGAATCAATCAACCCTTACCCAAAAGAATGGCCGGCCACACTCTTTTTAGGTGGTGAGAAGAGCATGAGAGTGAGGGAGTGATATCTTCTTAAACAAAAGATCAAAACCCAACCATCATCAAAAGAGAGAGAGAAAGGAATGGTTATGATATCAAGTAATGATCACAAGCAAAACCAACACTCATCCAACCATCATCACCAAACTCATCATCAACAACCATGATGATCACTAAAAGTCAAGCAATCATGAAGCTAGAAGTCAAGGTCAATGAGAGGCTATCATGATTCAACAATAAGCAAATACCCCCTCCACAAATACTTATTTGCAACAATGCAAATAAGCCCTCCTCCACCAATCTTCGGCCAATGAACGGAACAATGGAAATTGGCCGAAACGGAAAGCAAACTGGCAACTCCAGAAAACTGGTCCCATAATAAATTACAGGAAAACCCCGATACTGTGCATACACACCCGCATCTGTATTCCGACCGAAATACAAATGCAATGAGACAAAATCTACACTGTACTATACTAGAATCCGGCTTATACCAAAACCGGATAGTAATATCTGTTCGATCCTGATCCGTGCAATACCGCACGTATCTGATCGAACCCTGCCATATAACCATACGGCCTATAGTACAAACTGTCCGATCCTGATCCGTGCAATACCGCACGTATCTGATCGGACCTTGCCATATCTCCATACGGCCTCTACAACCTTTCGCCCGAAAGCTGAGTAACTGAAAATGTGGTGGACTCTAAAGACTCGTCAATACTATGGCTGTGGATTTAACCACTAGCACGTCAGAGGTATATGCCAATACGTGACGGGCCACCAGCTATTGACTAAAAGGGACGTCGATGAGGAAGCTCACCCCGACACCCAACTGAGCCTGTCAGTGACAATATCCGTGCAGTCCGGTCCGTTCGTCTATGAGCATCGCATGGCGGGCCTAGGGGGTTGGTAAAAGTCAGACCCCCAAAAGCGGTACAAGTCGTGTCGGAGTGTAGCCCAGAACACCCTGAGATACTACTGGAATACCTACCAGTAAATCTCCTTGCCTTGGCCAAGGACTTTGTGTAATGGCTCTCCTAGACACAGCACGACCTCACCCCCAATACCGGGAGAGACGAACCCCTGAAGATACGCTCACTGCCTCCATGTGGCTCGGGACTGTACCCAACTAAAACCTGTTTGCACGACTCCTTTGAGCCGTGGTAGGGTAGTAATCAAAGTACAGTGGGAACTCACACGAGACAAATGACGATCCCCAGGTCGATGAACTAACCTGCACACATGTCACCAGGGAACTGCCATCTGACGTCTGGTATATCACCAACTAGCATGTTCCCGGCGAGTCCTGTCCGGTGTACTCATAACCCAATGAGCACCTGTATACATCTTAGGTGATCCAACTGACACCAGTGGCTTGTGAGACCGGCCACCGCCCCTCGTCGGGGTCTCGACTGTATACACTAGTCTACTAATGGAGTATCGATGCCCGGTCTCGAAACTCCCACGACTAGGGACCTTTTAAGGATATGCTTGTAGACCCCCAGCTCCCACTTATATGATCGCCCTCATACTGCTGGTGGTCAAGCAAGAATCCTAGGGGCTCTATCAACGTGTAATAGCGACGTGTCAGGTCACCTAAAACAGTACACGATGATAAAGGTAAACCAGATAGCATACTATCATCTCGAGTAAGACTGTCCTACCGGGATAGGTCCTCCCTCAATCATTACAATCACGTACCTGTGACCTAATAATTGACTCTGAGGGCACTATCTCCAACAATCTCCCACTTGCACTCAAGGCTAATTATTGCGATGTCGCATACTCACAGCCCGTGTGATACCAAACATCCAACTCCTCTACTAGTCAGTCTCACAAAGCTCGTTTGCGGAACTATTGCGTTCGAGGAATAGCCTCAGTGAGTGGATCCGCTTAGTTGTTTCTTTCTATGTCTCTCTATATCTCAAGTTCGCGGAGAAAGCTATCTCCCGAAAAGAGCAATACCCGTCTCAGAATATGTCTGGATGTCTGATGGGACATAGCTCATAAATGAACTCCAAATCCAAACTTCTTAGACTGTATCGTCAACTGAACTTAATCAGCATTCTGCGCGCCATGCCTCCCTCAGTATTGCCTTGGACCACCTGTCCAAAATACTGCCCCCTCATCAGAAGGAAAACTATAACTCTGACAACCTCCTTGTCGTCCATGTCACCTTGGAAGCCTGGAATGATAACTGTCTCCTGAATGAGGCTGTCGTTATCATATCCTTAGAACATCCACTTATGTTCTAAAACTGCTTCTGACTGTTTCTCCAGGATTGGATTAATGTCAACTTATTACATCTAGTGCAAGAACAACATCTGGTGTGGTACTTGACATCTCACGATTGACTCAATTGCCTGAGCAAGTGATCTGCCAATCATGCCCGTCCCTCTCCCACTTAGTCTGTAAGACACCTTTGGAGAGGGTGACTCCATTACCTGCAGGTACACTACCTTGCCAGGAGTCGTCCATCCTAAATACTCTTAGAACGCTGTCAAGTACCCTGATTGGGAAACCACCCAAATCTAGATCTAAAACCATAGATCTAGTAACCAGTATGTCTGATATAAAATCCATTTTCTTTGTGGAGAAACAACTGTGTGACGACCAAAGTATAACCGATCGTAGTGTAGGAGTTTCCTTTCCTACTCTGTGTATATCATCCAAATACTAGGATATCACACCCTACTACCTTCTCAACAGATCAATCCCCTATTCTGATGAAGTCAAACCCATGACTGTCACGTCAGAAATAGATGATCTTTCTCCGCTACATCTGCTCTAGTCTATAAATAGACATAAGCAACCTGTCCACCAATGCGTCCGCTGCTCCCACTGACTACGACAACCCTCTGGCAGAGTCATATAGACGTACACTTCTAAAACTGGTTTTGAACGACGCTATACTCATCCTCCCGCCGGGTCTCGTAACCTGGAACAACAGCAATGGCAATTGTGGGTAAACAAGAACTTCCCTGTCACCGTCCTTGAGGCTACCGTAATGCTTCTCGGGTGCCTGAAGTTACCCACCTTATCTGCGGAGTGGCCAATGGAATGTCAATCCAGATTGAATCTTTAGGTTCCTTATCAAATCTTCAGTAATCATTTGCGGTTCTGGATTTACTTCCAGTTCTACCATACTCCCACTACTGTTTTCTGGAAAAATCCATTTTTAATAAAATTGTGGCGAGTCTAGAACAATATTGCTATTGTTCATCCAGATGGTAGAAAGTTAACCCGCGTCATAGCCTGGGTCAACCCACAAACAGCCATTACAGAAACGTGCCTTGAGTTATCCAGAGTCTGGTTTTAAGCATAATCCGGACAACTCCCCGTACCTTAACATCGTTAAGATACGAACTGTTCTATATCCAATATAGGACCAGAGGCACTGATTTAATTGAACCAGATTTAAATCATGCAG
Source organism: Agapanthus africanus (assembly GCA_030015575.1). Lineage (NCBI taxonomy): Eukaryota > Viridiplantae > Streptophyta > Magnoliopsida > Asparagales > Amaryllidaceae > Agapanthus > Agapanthus africanus. Next base: position 166,688,754 of record CM057349.1, read on the forward strand.
CTGTCTCCAGTGCATGTCAACTAAATGGAAGAAGGCCTGATCAGCGTTACCCAACTTAGGAATGCTTCCAATTATGAGTAACCTGAAAGAGAAGCAATTTCTCTTAATCATTACTATCAACTGAACACCATACACAAGTATCTACATCTTCGATCACTTTGAAGAATCCCGATACTTGCTACACCTGGTTCTCTACTCTATTCAAATACCTATAACTCCTCAAAACTTAGACCCTGTGTTTCTACGAAACACATGTCTAAGAACTAGAGAAGTTAAAAGTAAACAGAATATAGTATGAGGACCAACCCCTCTGTCCTAATGGACACTGGACAACATACAATACTCTGTATAAGTCCCTTGAGTCTGATAACTCATTCACTGTGTGTTGTAGGTTGAAATCTGTACTTATGGTTAAGAAGAATTACACCGCTGTTTAATGCTCCTTACCTAACCATCCACTGATATAGGTAAATGTCGTAGACATAATTTCAAAAATGTATATCTCACTCTATGAAAATAGACGTACAGATATATCAATTTGAAATTGGTGCATAACATCGGATATTCAAAACCAAATATTTGCCGACCGGCAAACAGCCCAGGTGATTTCCTCAAATATCACCGATTACAACGAATCCCGATATAATGAGGATAATCACCCAATTCCCAATAACTTACTCCCCCTCATCATCTGTAAAACCATACAGATGTGAGAATCGTACCTGGTAAATACATACCCTGGAGTAAGTATCTAATCGGGAAATCAGTCTTCCTTTAACATTACACAGTGAAACTGAAACATTGAAATGTTCCGATGGGGTATTCTGGTATTCCTAGTAATGCCTCTTCCAGATTCACGACTGTAACCGTATAGTTCTCTGCCACCTCTCCAAATCCCTTCATATGTCTTTAGTCTTTACCTTCTGCACACCCTTTTAGGCCAAATGGTTTTCTTCCTTCCCTACCGTTCGGCACCAGCCTATGGTTTGGAAGAAGACTATCCAATAAGCATAATGGGTGTACTGTCCGCATCCTAGGAACACTCGCAATGAGAGAGGGTGAAGATAAAAGACAACCGAATAAACCTTATTCCTATTTCTCCTGAACCAGAATCCATCCCCGAACTGGAACAAGTTCCATTCGAGTTCGTATATAACCATACGATGGAGTATCCAAATAAACTGTGGATCTTCGTAGTGATACGGAGTGTCCTGGAGAAATACAAAGGTGATGTGGGAGTGGTAATGAAATATTTGGTTTGGTCGTGAATATGTGTTGCAATTTACTTTGCCCTTTTACTAATCCCTTGCTTTGTCTTAACTTAATACCTTCTGCACACCATCGTTATGCTAATTGGTTTTCTTCATTCCCTACCGGTCGGCACCAGCCTAAGGTTTGGAAGAAGACAATCCAATTTGCGTAATAGGTGTACTACCCCTAAACCAAGGAGTACTCGTAACCTGAGAGAGGGTAAAAGGAAAAGACAACTGAATAATCCTATCCGTTTTCTCCAGAACCTGAAACCATCCTCGAATAAATTCTTTCGAGTTCGTATCTAACCATACGATGGTTTTGTCCAATGGAAGTGGACGTTCGTAGTAAAACGGGGTGTCCTGGAGAAAAGGGTAAAAGTAGGAGTGGCAATGAGCTTTGCAATTCTGACAATCCAAAAGCCAGTGTTTAAGAAGGTTCGGTCAACTTGGTCACTGAGTCATAGTCTTAGGGTCGGGTCAATGGTCGCTGCCAGAGAGAGAGAGAAAAGAAACACTCAGCGTGCACTCTAACCTAGATCAGAATGGTTACCAATTTATCTAATCTGGAATCCTCCCACTGTACCTCAAATTCTCCTCCAAACCTGAAAGAAGAATTAGTCGGGAACACCCGAGGAGTAAAACTAACTCATCAGTGGGAATCGGGATCCAACTATCATCGCATGATAACGTGACGGAATCCGCTCACGTCAACACACTCCAGAAGGTATGCGCATATCTGGCAAGTTTCAGTTCTTTTGAAACTCCCGATGTGATTTCTGCCCCATGCTCTTATGACCTTGGCGAAGGTCAACAAATCATAAGTCACATGTCAAGTTCTACCCGTCATTATCCAGGTTAATTTGAATCCACCCGTACAAGCCCTTGACGAAGGTCAACAAGGCTATACGACTGTCCCAAACCAACGCATCTATCTATGCAGCAGAAAAATAACAAGCAGCTACCATACACTATGCCTTGACGAAGGTCAACAAACATAGCATGAATACTACGTGCTACCCATCTGAAACGACGGAGGGCTACGAATGGTTTCTGGCGAAAACCTTTAACGTAATGAACTTGATATCGTTGAAGGAACGGATAGCTTTTTGAAAATATAGTGACGAAAACCGTTGCTAAAGAGGTCACTCCCGGTGAAGGGATCTCGGCTCTTTCCCCGTAGAATGGGGTGCAGGATATTCCAAATGAATACCACGGTGCAAAGCAAAAGTAATCGGCTATAGTGAAGTTAATGCCCTGACGCAAACTTTTTGTCCAAGGGGTCACTCCCGGTGAAGGGATCTCGGCCCTTGCCTCGTCGACTGAGGAGCAGGATATTCTAATGAATACCACGATGCAAAACAAAAGTAAACGTCCTTGCAATAACAGCTTTTTGAAAAAGTGTTCCAACAACATCAGATTAGGTTTGTTTTTAACTTTGCATTGATCCGAATCAATGCAGTCCCATCAATTGATCACACCAAAAAGAACGAAAATATACTGATGTACGTATATGCCATCCGCATTCGCCACTGGGTCCCGTCATTACCCGTTAGGTTAGCTAACTAACGACAGAGCGGGGACTGGACTAGCGCGGATGCAAAACATATACAACATCTACTAATATATATACCAATATATTATATTTCGCTCAAGGCGTGAAAGAAATGCAACATCACAGAGAATGAACAGCATCACAGAAACAATACAGATATCTGGGATCCCCGGGTTTCACAGAGCCACTACTGAAACCCGACGTTCCCCTGGTCGTGTGGATAGCCTGTGCAATGAAATCCTAGACCCCTACGGGCGCGGCAAGTTACCCGCCAAAACCTGAAGCGAGGCAGCCCCCTTCAGCAACGTGAATGGACCACCCAGCACTTCACGGAATCCGGTAACTTGGGCACCCCTCCTGGGTCAACCTGTACCCCCTACGAGTGCGGCGAATAGCCCGCCAATCCTAGAGTGAAGCCCCCTCCGTCTCAATGCCATGAGATGCGGGCTTGTTGCCCTCCAGAACCCGGCTATCCGTGCACCCCTCCGCGGGGCAATCCTAGTACAGAAAGTAAAATATACATACACCGGGTACATCGACCGCAACCAGGTCGTGCCCCAAAATAATAATACAATCCGGCAGTGACGGCAGTCCACAAGTCGGACGCTCGCCCCGCAATATCAAATGTACATAATACAACAAAACTGTACTAGCATTGCATCCAGGCTATCCCCACGACCGATCCGCAACATCACAGCAAAAACAAAAACATCAACGTGAAAGTCACGTTCGCAAATCCGTCTAACCGGGCTATAGCAGTTAGACCGGATTTACCGATCGAGTGACATTCACGGTCGCAGATATAATGTAAATACTGTGAAAAATGTGTTTAAAATTTTCCGATTGATCAAACATTAACAAGTGGGCCCTCAACCAATACTGTAGCAGTCACAGAAAACCTGGGCCCAAATTTAATATCCCAGAACCCCTGAAATAAGCCTACAAGACCACTGGAAAAATTTGACACTGTGAAGACTCCAGAGTGCGGCGGAAGCACGGCCCAAGGGGGGGTTTGGCCGCGCTTCCGCGCTCAGGTAGTCGACTGAAGTTGTCGAATTTTCTCAGATGTCTTAGAATTTTGAGTACAACAATTTTATACAACCTGAAAAATTTTCTGAGACTGAAAATTTTTGACAGAAAACTGATGTGAGTGATATTGGGTTTTCGGAACTTTTTGATCAATCGGAGATAGAAACACATTACACAAAGCTAGACTAAGTTAATGGCGAGGCTCTGATACCACTGTAAGTGCACGGCGGCGCCCCGGCCGTCAATCCGACGCCGGAATGCGGAAGCGGTGAAAAACTTAAATTTTGCGGACTTTGCAAACCGGCACCACCGCGCACTAAACACCCGGATCGAACCATTAACTAGTCTAAGCTAACTACAAGAAAGGGAATAGAGATATACCGACGATCCAAGTCCTCCGGTCTTCTCGTCATGGTCCCGATCTCCTGCGGAAAAGTCCCGTCTCCTCCTCGTCGCCGGAAGTGCACCACATCGCCTGCTTTGTTTACGGGCTCCCACCTCAATGCCGAGGCAACTCGGGCACGAAGCCGGCTACTCGACGTGCCCAAGGTTCGTTGTAGAATATGTAGTAGAACTTTTGTCTCATTTTTGGGGATCGTGGAATTGCCATTGGTGAAGGAAAAGAGAGGAACTTTTGGAAAGGAACTAGAGGGCTTTTCTAGCAAGCATGAGAAAACAATATGCCACACCAAAAATGAATCAATCAACCCTTACCCAAAAGAATGGCCGGCCACACTCTTTTTAGGTGGTGAGAAGAGCATGAGAGTGAGGGAGTGATATCTTCTTAAACAAAAGATCAAAACCCAACCATCATCAAAAGAGAGAGAGAAAGGAATGGTTATGATATCAAGTAATGATCACAAGCAAAACCAACACTCATCCAACCATCATCACCAAACTCATCATCAACAACCATGATGATCACTAAAAGTCAAGCAATCATGAAGCTAGAAGTCAAGGTCAATGAGAGGCTATCATGATTCAACAATAAGCAAATACCCCCTCCACAAATACTTATTTGCAACAATGCAAATAAGCCCTCCTCCACCAATCTTCGGCCAATGAACGGAACAATGGAAATTGGCCGAAACGGAAAGCAAACTGGCAACTCCAGAAAACTGGTCCCGTAATAAATTACAGGAAAACCCCGATACTGTGCATACACACCCGCATCTGTATTCCGACCGAAATACAAATGCAATGAGACAAAATCTACACTGTACTATACTAGAATCCGGCTTATACCAAAACCGGATAGTAATATCTGTTCGATCCTGATCCGTGCAATACCGCACGTATCTGATCGAACCCTGCCATATAACCATACGGCCTATAGTACAAACTGTCCGATCCTGATCCGTGCAATACCGCACGTATCTGATCGGACCTTACCATATCTCCATACGGCCTCTACAACCTTTCGCCCGAAAGCTGAGTAACTGAAAATGTGGTGGACTCTAAAGACTCGTCAATACTATGGCTGTGGATTTAACCACTAGCACGTCAGAGGTATATGCCAATACGTGACGGGCCACCAGCTATTGACCAAAAGGGACGTCGATGAGGAAGCTCACCCCGACACCCAACTGAGCCTGTCAGTGACAATATCCGTGCAGTCCGGTCCGTTCGTCTATGAGCATCGCATGGCGGGCCTAGGGGGTTGGTAAAAGTCAGACCCCCAAAAGCGGTACAAGTCGTGTCGGAGTGTAGCCCAGAACACCCTGAGATACTACTGGAATACCTACCAGTAAATCTCCTTGCCTTGGCCAAGGACTTTGTGTAATGGCTCTCCTAGACACAGCACGACCTCACCCCCAATACCGGGAGAGACGAACCCCTGAAGATACGCTCACTGCCTCCATGTGGCTCGGGACTGTACCCAACTAAAACCTGTTTGCACGACTCCTTTGAGCCGTGGTAGGGTAGTAATCAAAGTACAGTGGGAACTCACACGAGACAAATGACGATCCCCAGGTCGATGAACTAACCTGCACACATGTCACCAGGGAACTGCCATCTGACGTCTGGTATATCACCAACTAGCATGTTCCCGGCGAGTCCTGTCCGGTGTACTCATAACCCAATGAGCACCTGTATACATCTTAGGTGATCCAACTGACACCAGTGGCTTGTGAGACCGGCCACCGCCCCTCGTCGGGGTCTCGACTGTATACACTAGTTTACTAATGGAGTATCGATGCCCGGTCTCGAAACTCCCACGACTAGGGACCTTTTAAGGATATGCTTGTAGACCCCCAGCTCCCACTTATATGATCGCCCTCATACTGCTGGTGGTCAAGCAAGAATCCTAGGGGCTCTATCAACGTGTAATAGCGACGTGTCAGGTCACCTAAAACAGTACACGATGATAAAGGTAAACCAGATAGCATACTATCATCTCGAGTAAGACTGTCCTACCGGGATAGGTCCTCCCTCAATCATTACAATCACGTACCTGTGACCTAATAATTGACTCTGAGGGCACTATCTCCAACATCACTGTGCAAAGCAGAAACTATAGAAGCAATCAAAAGACAAACCGAGAGTTGTAGCATCTGCCAGTTATTGCTAAAGGGGTCACTCCCGGTGAAGGGATCGTCGGTCCTTTCCTCATCGAATAAGATGCATGATATATCATATATACCGCTGTGCAAAGCAAGAACCGTAGCTACCTGTTTTAATTTTGAAATTCGATTCCACAACATTATTAGGTTTCTTTTATTTCATTAATCATATTAATGAAGTCCCATCATTTAAGTTACCTAAACATCACAGATAAATACGACGTACACTTATGCCATCCGTATTCGCCTTGATGTCCTCTCATGCACCGTTAGGTTAGGTAACTAACGGCAGAGCGGGGCAGGGCTAGCGCGGGTGTAAAACATAAGTAACGTCTATATAATATATCATATATACTATATACAGTATTTATCCCAGAACATCACATGATCACATCACAGATATCGCAGCAGAAGAATCATATGAAACATTAGATATACTAGGACGTCCGTGTTTTTAATACGAGCCAGTATAAAATACGGATTCCACGGTCGCGATGAATAGCCAACCCACACCTCTAGATCCCTACGAGAGCGGCAAGCAACCCTACCAATTCTAGAGTTAGGAGACCCGGACTCGACTCCTCGAGTTGGTCTCCCACTGGACCCTAGAACCCGGTTACTTGTGCTCCCCTCCTTGGATCTATCCTAGTGCGGAAAAGAAAATAATATACAAAATGTGACATCTTCAGCAACCTGGAAGTGCCTAAATAAAAGAATATTACATACAAGTTTTTACATGAATGAAAATGAAAAACACTCATCTCACATAAAAACCCCCGGCTATTCAAAACGCGACGATCCAATATAACATATCCAGCAACACATAACATCACATGTCATCAACGTAAGTAAACATGCGCATCCCAATTGTCGTTGACATATAGCAACGAAACCGGCGATATCACATATTACACTTACGGTCACAGAAAAGAAAGTGTAAAACTACAACAGTTGGAATCCGCAAACTCTTTAGACATCGCATGCCTAATCAAATGAATTCCTTAGACATCACATGCCTAACAATTATAAACCCCGCATGTTAGTCTCTTTTATCGAAAACTCTTTTCAATATCTAGTCGGGCAATTCAACAAGATTCCCGGCATCCTGACCGAATGCTCGTCGCAAACTTTAGTAGACGGCCGCACCCCCGATACCGTCGACAAAGTGCACTAAGGCGGAACACCGCTGCCGCGAGCACCCGAACGGATGCTTTCGGCGACGGAGTTCTCCTACAGTCACTTGGTCGGGGCTATGGGGCGTAGCTATCTATTAAGTTTTCCGGCGAGTATCCGCGTACGCTACGCGATTGCGACGGACTTTTGATCGCATCAAAATTCCGTGGCAACCGATCAAGTGAGACTAAACTGCTATGTTTATAACATTCATTCAGTTATCTCATAACTATGTGTGGATTCCAAATATTGTATCACATTCCAGATAAATAGAAAATGTTAAACTTTTCGATCGAACAGTCAAATACCCAAGTTTTCCCGAAACAGATCAACACATGAAATAGATTTAAAAACATTCACTTCATGCCTCAGTACCAACGGTCCAGCCGTAGAAGGGCCAAACCAACGCCTTACATGTGGCACGCCGTACTGCCCCAAACCCTAAGGTTCAAAGGACAGTTCAAGACGGTCACATAATCGAGTTAAGATTTGTTGTCTTCTAGAGGGACCATCGCGTTATTTGCACTACTTCGAACGTTCTTAAACTACGGAAAGATCCAACACTTGGAAATTTCCCGACAGGGAAAATATGGGTATTTATATCCGGTCGAAATGGAGTTAATCAAAGGATCTTCTGTGTATGATGTTAATCAAAGGATCCAAGCTGGTTGGTTGAAATGGAGGAGTGCAACAGGGATTTTGTGTGATCGTAACTTTCCGTTAAAATTGAAAGGGAAGTTTTATCGGAGCGCTATTCGGCCTGCCTTATTATATGGTACAGAATGCTGGGCTCCTAAGAAGCATCATACACAGAAGATGCACGTAGCGGAGATGCGCATGCTTCGTTGGATGTGCGGTAACACTAGAAAAGACAAGGTGCGAAATGAGGATATTCGTGCAAAAGTTGGTGTGGCACCCGTGGAGGACAAGATGCGGGAAAACCGGCTTAGATGGTTTGGTCATGTGCGACGCAGACCTATGGAAGCACCGGTTCGACGAATAGATACTCTCGATATGGGTAATGGCAAAAGGGCAAAAGGGAGACCGAAGAAAACATGGATGGAGGTGATACGAAACGATATGGTTGCCAAAGGACTCAATGAAAGTATATTGTTCGATAGAAGTGAGTGGAGACAGAGGATTCATGTGCTGGACCCGGCGTGATTCTCATGTTGGTTCATGTAGCCTACCCCATATGCTTGGGATAAAAGGCTCAGTTGTTGTTGTTGATATCCGGTCGAACTTTTTAACATGTTCTAAAAATACCCGGAAAACAAAGTAAACAAAGTTAAATACTCTGATCGAATCATCGAGTCCCCAATACAACCCCAGAACACTCAACTCTTGAGTCAAAATAAAAATACCCATAAAATATAAATCACAGAAATACGAATTATGGTGGAAAAATGATGGCCTATATCCTCTGTACGGCCGCGGAACCGCGGCCCAAGCAGGCTATTGCCGCGGTTCCGTGGTGGAATGTACGGATTAGGCAGTCGTTTTTCACCACAATTCTTATATTTCCCTGCTGAATTTTTCAGATATTTTTAATTCAGAAAAATCCACAATTTTCAAAAATGTACAGAGAAGGGTTTGAGTTAGGGTTTCGGGTTCGATCGGGTTGCTAACTTCGTCTACGCATCGTCTAAGGCTCTAGCTAGGCTCTGATACCATTGTAGGGTTCCTAGGCACACTCAAGAGGTTCCACAAGGCATCAACCATGCCAAATTAAAATTTTCCGGTGCCGAGAAACCCTAAACTAGATCGTTAACTAGAGATCAGGCAAAAACTAATGCAAGTAAACAACTTTATTGCTAAGTGAATGGAAATACAACCTTTGTAGATCCGGTCCTTCACTTCCTTAGCTCCGTGACGATGTCCCTTCGCTGCGATCATCGGATCCCGGACTCTAGCGTCGGTTTCATCGGAGAAATGGGCGGGCTAGGTCGTCGACTTCGATGCCGAAGATGATCTACGTCGAGGCAAACTCAAGATCAAGCTCCATCTTCACTTGGTCATAGAACTTGTGAAGATAACTCACTCTACTACATGGCAAGTGGTAGAGAATGAAGAAATAGGAAGTGGGTTCACTTTGGATTTGGATTTCTCACTCTATTTCATCACTTAGAATTTTCTAGTAAGCATTCTTCAACTCATGAAGAAGATGAAGAAGAAAAGAATGGAAAATGAATTCTTATTTTAGAAAATTCAAGTGATTCTTATCATATAGCAACCATGGGTTAGTTTTACTCATGTAGAGAATAAACTAGGGTTTAGGTAATGGTTAGGTTTTAGAATAAAAACAAAATGGTGAAGCTTCATGAAACTCCAAGAAGAAAACAAAGAAAGCCACCATATTTGTTTTTGCCCCAAAAATAAATGAATAAATAAATAAGGCAAATAAATAAAAACCCTAACCATATACCTAAACATGGTTTAAATCAAACATACACCCAAGTTTGCATGTATCATCAAACATGATACAAAAAAGTGCACAAACATATATCATATATACAATATGCACAAACAAGTGAGAAAAATAATCTTAAGTGAACCAATACTAGTTAATGTAAAGTAATATATCAAATATATAATTATACATTAAATCATTAAATCAACACTTGATTTAACGATCCGGTCATATCGCATATGACCGACTAATATCCAATGTATCGACTTATCGAATTAATCCTCGATTCGATAACTAGGTTATATCGCATACAACCAATTGATACATTTATCGCGAGAATAGAATACGGTATCACATACACGCATTATTCTCGGTCCCGCACATATCTCATATGCGCTCTTATTTCGTTTCGCTTGAGCCAGGAAACCTCTGTGTAGGACTCTAAAGACTCGTCAATACGCCGGCAGTAGGTGATGATCATATCAATCACCCACAAGCCGCAAGCGGTCTGCTAAACGTAACGGCCACCCGGGTATTGAGCGATCAGAAGATCAACGAGCAAGCCTGCTCACACTCCTGTGAATCCAACCAGTAACACTTACCGTACAGTCCGGTCTGTTCGTCTGATATGTCGCATATCTTGCTTAGGGGTGGTAAACGTCAGACCCCAATAGCTCGATAAGTCGTGTCGATATGAGGTCTATAACAGTTCGAGAAACTACTGGTAACACTTACCAGTAAATCTCAGCAACCCTGGCCAGGGATTTCCGGTTATAGCCAATCGAACACAGCGCAACATCAACTCCCTATACCGGGAGAGACGAATCCCCTCCTATCGCTCATTGCCTCCATGTGAATCGGGACTGTACCCAAAAACCACCGTTTTGCACGCCCTCTTGGACGTGATAAGGTGAAATCAAAGCACAGCGGGAATCACACAAGACTCTATGACGATCTCGGGTCTACAGACTAACCTGTACCAGTGTCACCAGAGAACTGCCATCTGACGTAAGGTATAATACCATCTGGGAGTTTTCGGCAAGTCCGTCCAGTGTACCCAGTCTCTCCACTGAGCACCCGTATATCATCTCTGATGTCAAACACCAATGGATATGGGATCATCCATCGCCCATCTGTATGGGTCGAGAAGGTATACGTTAGTCTACTCTGGTATATCGATACCCCGTCTCGATACACCCACGATTAGGGACCTTGAAGGATGTACTTATGGACTACCATGTCCCCACTAGTATGATCCGCATCATAGTCCAGGTAGTCAAGTACACATCTTAAGGGCTTTACCAACATGTAACAGAGAGACAATCAGTGTACACGTTAAGGTAAAGAGCAACCAGATAGCATACTATCATGTCGAGCAAGAAAGTCCTCCCTATTTATGTCCAAGCATCCACTACAATATACATCCTATGTATAGCAATGGCCTCTAGGGCATACATATAACTAACACAGATAGTCAAGAATCGAATTCTTCGGATTCTGAGATACAATATATATACATGAATATGAATATGAGACTTGAAAGAGAAACTTTGACTATATTAGAAGCGATAAATACAAAAGATCCAAATGAAAAATAGGAATTAATATTTAAAAATCCTCCGAAATATAGAATAAAGAAAATATTATATGATCATGATAAATACAAAGTAAAAACGAAAACAAAAAGGAATAAAACTTTTACAATTATAAAGCCAAAAGATAATTATGAGAATGAAAGTACTTCATTATCCTCTACAGATGACGAAGAAGAAAATTCTATTAAATATCTAGAATTAGAAGATAATACTATAAATATGGAAACAAGTGTAACATTTTTAGATAAAAACTTAAATGACGAACCTATAGAAATTGAAGAAATCATAGAAAATCAACAGGGATTGGATAGATGTTAATAGTAGATGAAAAGAAATATCAAGAAATAAAAAAGATTTACTCTAACCTCAAATAAGATTTACTCTATATCCCTAATAGACTTTAGAAGTGAAACTAAATATGTGATAAGACATTTGGAAAAATTTATAGATATCAAAACTATTAAGGGACAAACATCATTAAAACTATTAACAAGAGATATGATTAATAAAGAATTAAGAGTGCTAAGCAAAAGATTTGTAAACAAAGTTAAATGTTTACACCTTGGAGCTATACAGATAATAATAAATTCCTATTTTAGAGAATGTATAAATGTACCTACTAAAATATGGATCTTAGACGATAGAATTTTACAAGATACTAATGATGTTTTGCTCGGAGTATTATATGGTAATCTGGTTTATAAAAAACTAATATTTACTATATTTTCCGATTATGAAATAAGTTTACAAGACCAAAACATAGATTTAACTTTGTCCTTAAGATATCAATTGGAAAACATATAAATCCGGAAAGTAAAGTTTTTTGTATAACAGCTTGTTTAGCTGATGTGTATTTCTCAAGCCATCATATAATGATAAAATACCAAAACAATAAAATAACAATAGAACCTTTATTCGATAATACATGTGAAACAATAGAACCGAGAAAATTAAATGATAAAGAAATAAATATACCTCAAGAAATAGCCATTAGTAGACTTAACAAAATACAACAAACGAAAGAAATAGAACATCAATATAAATCTACTCCAATAGAGTTTATTATTTCTAAAGACAAAGGAAAACAGAAATTAGAAGAGATAATAGAACCTCCAAGAAAATCTGTAAATTTACTAAAAAGTTATAAACAGTGTTATATAGAAAGATATGTTGAAAATCAAAAGATCAAAGTATTATTAGACACAGGAGCGTATAGTTCTCATATACATCCCAAATATATACCATTAGGAAAAAGATTAGAAGCACCACCGTATAAACTAAAAAATTATGAAGGAAAAATATACACATTAACAGAAAAAACTATGATACAACTAATGCTAATAGCTGTTAAGGGTGAACCATATATATACGACATAGAAGTATATATAGATGATATAATAGAAGATGTAGGAAAAGAATTGTTATTAGGCATGAACTTTATAAAACAAATAGGACCATTGTTAATAAGTACACAGACCATAAAATTAGGAGAAATTACCATATCAAGATATGAGAATTAAACTATACATTGGAAAGACTTAGTCCCATTAAATCTAGAAATTCAACCTACATAAAGGTAACAATAATTTGTGAAAACTATAAGCCTATAACAATTCATGCTTACATAGATAATGGGACAGAGATGTCATTAATACATCATATGTTCTTACCCCCGGAATTATGGCAAAAAGATTCCAATAGAAAAGTTATTGGTTTAGATATAAATGAAAGGTTAAATGAATACAATACATTTATTGAAAATTTAGATGTTCAAATCGAAAATATGCACATAAAAATACCAATAATATGGTAATCATCTAGTCTTGCACCAGACATGCTTCTGGGCAATGATTTCTTATTAGCATATTCTCCATTTATACAAACAATAGAAAACATAACAATAACCACACCGTGTGGCAACATGTTAACAACGCCAAGACTCAACCAAGCTTATTCCATAACCAAATCCTATTATCCCATTTCCCGCATAAGCCAGCATGGTGATCTTCCTATCAAAATAGACAAAGAACCCCTATTAATCACTCAAATTTTAACCTTTAAAGATATACTAAAGAAATTTGAATTAACTTACTCGGAAAACCCATTAGAGAAATGGAAAAAAGAAAAAGGTATATGCAAGAATAGAAGTATTAGACCTACGAAATTATCAGAGTAAAACCAATGAGATATAACAATGATGACATAAAAGAATTTAACAAGCAGATACAGGAGTTGTTAAATATGAAAATTATACAAAAAAGTAATAGCTCGCATAGTAGCCCTGCCTTCAAGACCTGTCATTGCCATAAATGAGCGTAAGGATTGGGATGTAGATCGGTTACCAACCAACTCTCTGGTCAGAAATCATGCAGAACAGTTAAGAGGTAAAGCCAGATGGTGATAAATTATAAAAAATTAAATGAAACCACCAAGTTTGATGGATATTATTTACCTAATAAATAAGTTCTACTTAATTCCATATAAGAATCCAAATATTTTACTAAATTAAATTGTAAATCGGGTTTCTGGCAAATAAAACTAGAAATAAGTAGTATCCCTTATACGGCAATTAATTGTCCTTCGAGACAATTTGAGTGGAAAGTAATGCCTTTCAGCCTTAAAAATGCGCCTTAAATATTCCAGCGAAGAATGGATGATGTGTTTAAACCTTATAGACAATTTTGTATAGTTTATATAGATGACATACTAATATTCTCTAAAACAGAATATGAACACACTATACACTGTAATATCATAGTAGAAAGGTGTATCGAAAAATGAATAACATTATCAAAAAGAAAAGCTGAAATAAATAAAAATAAAATAAATTTTCTAAGAATAATAATAGATAAAGGTGAGATAGAATTGCAGCCTCATATATTGGAAAAAATATCTAAATTTCCAGATAAAATGGAGGGTGCTAAACAACTATAAAGATTTTTAGGATGTTTAAACTATGCAGAAAATTTTATAGAAAATCTAGCTTCCTACAGACAGAATTTACAAAAGAAACTACGGAATAACCATAAATGGCAATGGATAGAAGAAGATACAAATGATGTATTAAAAATAAAAGATATCTGTAAAAAAATGCCTAAACTAACCATACCATTAGAAAATGATGAATTAATAATAGAGACTGATGCCTCTGAGTCATATTGGGGAGTTGTCTTAATATGCAAAAGAGACAATATAGAAAGAGTTTGTAAATATAAATCCGGTATGTTTAAAAAAAATAAAAATAATTATCACAGCAATGATAAAGAATTATTAGCAATAAAATTAGCCATAAAAGCGTTTGAAATATACTTAAATAAACCATTTGTCACGACCCAAAGTTCGGCCCGTGACCGGCACTTAACCACGTAACGTCTACAGGTGTAACGCGACTAAGTAAGCTGAAACCCAGAAATCAAAACCATTAAAAATAGTGAGTGTTAAAACATTTAATGGAAACATTTGTTAAAACATTTAGAAAACCTTAAGTAATTTAGTAAAATTCTTTAAAGTTTAAGTTGTTTTCTTAAAAAATTTCGGCAGCATCTCTTTTGTAAAAACTAACCCCGAAATCGGGTATAAGACAAGATATAAATAAAGATGACATATAATAAGAATGAAGCATCCCCAAACGGGAGCAATCACGCCCAACGGCGGAAACAATCACCACAATAATAGTATACGATGCCGTAGCGAAGAAAGAGCAAGAATAAGTTAAGACAACATGAAAGATAAAACTGCATAAATAAAGTCGGCTCACAATGAGCTCGACACCAGAGTACAAAATAATATATATCGTCCTCACAACTGGTGTCTAAGTCAATACATGATAGTAGATGGAGAGTACTAGATACAACAATGTATACAACTGGAAAATAAACGGATACCGCAAAAACCTACCTATCAGCAAAAGGGTTCACGCGCCAACTGCAGTGGTATCCGTATCAAAAGATGTAAGAAAGCAGCCTGCCGTGACTACTCTGAGGGGCAACCTGCAAACACTGTGGCACAACGGGAATGAGTTGCCAACTTGTGAATAGTAGATAACATATAAAGGTAATCGCGAGTATACACGTACTGCGATACTCTAACATATGCCAACAGATAATATCTATATGAGGAACTGGATACGCAATAATCATGTCTAACAAGTGCAATTCAATAACATTTATATATGATGAGCAGGGTATGCAATAATCATGCAAAAGTACTCTATCAGGTAATGAATGCTGAGCATGGGGTAAAATAACATCTACATGGAATGTCAACGCGGAAAAAGTAACCGGTGTCCATCAATGCACCCAAATCCCAGAAAAACTCAGGCGCCGTCACCCTAATCGGCCCTCAAATCCTGTAAATCTCATAGAATCGTGAGTGCCTAGCATCGGCACTCGAAAATATCATGAAATCATCGTGTCTAGCATCGACACGCAAATTCTCAATGTATCGGGCTCCGTCAGTCCGGATCGGCCCACGGGCTCCGTCTGTGGAATCGGCTCTCGTCCTCGGCAGTACGGGTCGGTCCGTATCCATCTATCGACTCTGGTCAGTATCCTCCGGATAACCGCCAGGTCCAACCAATCACCGGTAGGTAGTAGTCCCTCTGCCAGGCTCACCGTCTACTGCACAACGATCCGTTCTCGTCCCGGGGTACCATACCGGGTCCACCATGTACCCGCAATCGGCCTCATCCAGCTCCTCGATTCGGGTTCATATGTCATACGTCTCAGCACCGAGAAAACGCATGGTGGACGCACTGAAATATCATATCAAGAGAAACCGGGTTTTTAAAACAGTGCATATTTTCTTAAAATAATACCACGGTTCTCAAATCCAGAAATCACATGAATCCAAAACTCAATGCGTAAATCCATGCAGTGTGTCGTATGACACTAAGAGTAAAAAGGGAAAACCGCTCTTTTAAAAAGGATCCAGTTTTGAAAATATCTCATGCGGTCCCTATATTTTTGAATCATGTCCATATCATCCATATATGTAACATATGTATGTATATAGGTATGGATGTGAAAATGGATATATACGCGAATATGAGTATAGCAATGTATATGTGCATTAATATGGATATACAAGGTATGTGTGCACAAGAGTAGATATATCAATATGAATGTGCGCAATATAGGTATATCATGTATGTGTGCATCAATGTGAATATACAATATGAATGTGCGCAATATAGGTATATCAATGTAATTATATGCCAATATGTGTCAAAGTTATGTCTAATCATCAATGATGCGGTAGTCAAAACGATATATGATTCGTAGCAATCCTATAGTGCGAGTGTCATGGCAATCACTAACGGTGTGAGTGTAACATACAAATAGTGCTCGTGCAGCTTGAACCGTTAGTGACAGTGCAGTGTCATATAACTACCATTTCTATATACAGCAATGAGAGGTATGATACAATAATACATGTGAGTATATATGCGACTACAATAACCTATAACGCCCTGACGCTTAACGTCATACGGGCGATTTCCCCGTAAATGTTAAATCTACTCACCTGGTCTCGTGCTAAGTGTAGCCGACCACTTGTTTCCCCTTCTTTGCGGAGTTCGACGTATCCGCCTGCGAACCTAGAATTTTCACAAAGAACACACATAAGCAAATATCCTGCAAAAACGCGATATCGAAACCAAACGAGAAACTCGCGTCGCGAACTAAACGCGCGTGTGTCCGATACGCTGAAACGTGTGTATACGCGTCTGAAACTACCCCGACACGTCGTGATACGCAACAAACGCAAAACCCACTCACATATCACACGTGTCGCTTAAGTTTCAAAAGTGTTGAAAATAAGGTATTTAGTTCCAGATTTTATACAAGCAGATTTAGAAAAAGTTGCATGTACCACAGGCCTTAAAAATGCAGCAGACACCAACTCAAGAAACCCCGACACCCAGGTCCCCTATCTGGCCGCAATTTGCGGCCAGAATGAATATTTCGACGGCCAACCTAGGGAATTGGGATCCCGTGCTTCATGTGTGTGTTCTAAATCTAGTGTACATGTTCCAGTAATTGCAGTTTTTGCCTGAAGCAATCGGGTTGCAAGCAGATCACAACAAAGCACAAAACTTAGTTAAAAAGCTAAATTAACACTAAACTAAAACATTATGGTATTTTAGTGCAACCTGAGAAATTTATTTAGTTAAAACAACATTATAAGTACTTAATTAAGTTAACCAAACCTTAAAAATTCTAACTTATCTCAAACTTCACTAAATTCCTCTCATTAGCACTAAAATGCACAAAAATACGATTTTTAGCTAAATAAACCACAAGTTAAGAACTAAAGTGATATGGGTGAGTTTAATACCTCCAAATGGTCTTAGGGAAGTCCAACTTGCAGCACTTGCCTTCAAAGGCAAGGATTTGCCGCCAAGACCCACAGAAGAGGCATATTCAAAGGTTCTTGTGAAGGAAAGTGAGTTTTTTTGTGTAGGGTTTGCGTTTGGATATCAAGAGAAGCAAAAGAAGAAGAAGAAGATGAGGATGTTGCTGCTGCTGCTCTTGTCTCTGCAGGAATTCCAGAAATGAGAGGGAGAGAGAAAAATGAGTGAGGGATATGGTCAAAAGTCAAGCCCCATTCCTCACCTAACCCAAACCATACCTCCCATTCTTTAAATTTTATTTTTAATTAAGGTTTTAACTTGATTTATGTGTGGACAAGAACCATGCAAGAAAGAAAAGAAAATTCCTACAAGCTAATTACACTAATCCTTGCTTAGGAAAAGTAATTAAGGAAAATTTCTAATTAAATGAACACTAAGCTAAATTATAATTAATAAAACCCATTTATATATAAAAACGCATCTTATCACAATTAAAACTGGTTTTATTTTAGTTTAGGTGGAAATTTAAAATTTACGGGGTTTTATGAAAAACACGCATTATTGCTAACTAACGCGAAATTAACCTAAACGAATTTCAAGGCGTTACACCATTTCGTTTTAGAACAGATAATGTTATGGCTGCTGCATGAATTAAAATAGGATAGCAGAAAACGAGCCAAATAAAAGACTAATAAGATGGCAAGATTGGTTTAGCCATTACAATTTTACTATTTCTCATATTGCAGGAAAAAAGAATATTCTAGCAGACTCTCTGACAAGAGAAATAGCTGGGATGAATATAGATGTTATTTCTCTAAAGATGATAAGCAATGAACTACAAGAAATACATAATGATATGGCGAAAGTTATACTCAAAATCCATAAACTTGAAGATATTATCGAAAAAATCTCTGCGAAGAGAGATTAAAGATGATATTTCTAAAAAATTAAAAGAATCTTCCATTGATTATAAAAAGAGTTTTGAAGAAGAAAAAAAAGTGGCTCAGAGATGATAGAAGATACAAATGAAGAAAGCGCTACAGAGAAGAGTTCTACAATACCATATGATTTTATTAAAGATTTTGTTAACTGGCAAGAATTTTGTTCAGTTACTATGAAAAATGAAGATGAATGGTTTTTGGGTGCCAAACAATACCATCATAATTCATCATACATATATCCAAATGGAGATCCTGATGTGGTGAAGGCATTATATGATTACGGATTAGTTCATATTATATATCCGTCAGAGGATTTTAAAGAATTAGAGAAATTGTCAGATATTAAAAATGCAGTCCAACAATTCTGCAATATCACAAGACATAAAAAAGTTTATATAAAATTCATAGTGCAATCCCTGAAGAGTAAGAAGATTTTGGGGCTCTTCTACCAGCAAAACATATGGTAGAAATTGGCATTGGAGGATATCAATTTATTCCTAATTATACTAAAGGACGAGTGATCGATGACTCAGACGAAATATCCTCAGTCCGTGCATGGGAAATATGGCAGTTCTTACGCAATGCAGCTAACGAAGACCCTGGCAGCTTTTGGGCATATGATAGTAAAGAAGAAGACTTTATTATATCATTGACAAAAAATACATAAAATATAGAACATGAAGAAATAAGAAAAGATCGGATACAACGAATCTATGGTGGAAGGTTTCTATTACAAGCCAGTAAAGAAAAGATGGTAAAGATATTCTTGGAAGGATCCATGGAACAAAAGTTGGGAAAATTAAGCAAGAAGGGCCATCTCACAAAGACATAGTGCTGCCTACAATACTTTGTTTCCGCTAGCTGGCATCTTTTTCTTTGTAAAAAGTGATGTGATATAAAGTGTGATATGATGTAGAGTTTGAGTGAGGTGTAAAGTTTGAGTAGTAAAGATTGTACGATTAGAAGTGTATAGAAGGGCATGCCTCTCCTATAAAAGGAGACACCCCAATATTTTTGGGGAGGACGGACTAAGAGATACCAGAGTGTGCTTGTAATCAGAGAAGAAAAGTTTGATTTAATAAAATCTTTCTTCCTTTATCAAAATTCATTCTTTCTTCTATAGTTCTGTATTCTTCTGAGGCATAAGTAAGCCCTACTGTAAATCCTAAAGAGGCAACAAAACGGTTTGCTTGAGGAAAACAGATCAACGGAAGCATGATGGACCAGATTTAGAGAGAGAGATATTCAGGTATAACTCTTCTAAAAAATTTCAGGTATCTGATTTTAATTTCAATTTAATATCAATCTGTTTTAATCTGTCCGTGTTTTAATAGGTATCAAAGCTAGGTCGACCCTCCATTATTAAAAAAAAACTGGACAAAAACCAAAAAACCGAATTTTAATAAGAACGTTAGTGAACAACTGAAACAAAGAGAAATCAAAGCAAAACCCATAAAACTTCCTTTCCTATATTAGGTGATTGACAGATGGACCTCGAAAAAGAATTAGAAAATATTAGAATAAAAATATATCATTTTCTAACAATAGGTTCTATAGAAATAGATACTAATAAAATAATTATAATAAAAGGTGTTGTTCCTGGATGACCAATATATAATCATATATTAACATACAATCAATCCAGAATAGCAAGAATAATAAAACCCAAGAATGAAATAGAAGATGGAAGTGAAAACAATTCATATAATAAGATTGAAGCGCTTATAAAAAATTTCTGTAAAAAGCTAGGAGTTAATTTTGATCAAACGTTAGAACAGATAAATTTTTCCTCATTAGGAGTTTTTCATATAAAAATGAATATGGAACAAAATAAGTATACATGATATTTATATTCAGAACTAGAAGACTTATGGCCTAAGTTTTTCATAAAAAATTTAGGCCCTCTCTTTGCGAGATAGTGCTGCCCATAATACTTTGTTTCCGCAAGCTGGCACCTTTACTTTTCATTGTAAAAAGTGATGTGATGTAAAGTGTGATATGATGTAAAGTTTGAGTGAGGTGTAAAGTTTGAGCTGTAAAGATTGTACGATAAGAAGTGTGTAGAAGGGCATGCCTCTCCTATAAAAGGAGACACCCCAATTTGTTTTGGGAGGACGGACTAAAAGATACCAGAGTGTGCTTGTAATCAGAGAAGAAAAGTTTGATTTAATAAAATTCTTCTTCCTTTATCAAAATTCATTCTTGCTTCTATAGTTCTGTAGTCTTATGAGGCATAAGTTCTACTGTAAGTTCTAGAGAGGCAACAAGGCTGTTTGCTTGAGGAAAATAGATCAACGGAAGCAAGATGTGTTGGGTTACACTAACGCCCTGGTCATCTACCGTGACCGTTTGTGGAACAAATTTTTTCTAGGGTTTCGAAAAACTGGCGGTATAGTAACCCGATCTAGGATTCTACCATAAACCTAAACTAGCTAACATGAGAGGAGCGAACTACTATGATAGGAATTCTCACTCAAGGATCCGTGTCCTTCAGTCTCTTTTCCTCATCGTTCGCTCCAAGGGATCTCCTTGAACGAGCTTGTTCTTCTTTGCTTGCTCCTTCTGTTCTCCGGGATCGAGCCTGTTCATCGGTCATCCTCCGTTGAAGATGATCCACCCGAGGGATGTAGTCCATGGCTCTAGCTCCACACTAAGTGTCAAGTAGAGCAACTAGAGGCTTTAGATTGCTAGTCTAAAGAGTCTAGGATGTAGTGTATGGTTCAATGTATGCATCTACCTCACCTCCTCTCTTGATTCTCAACACATGACAGTGTAGAGAGGAGGTAGATGATGAAGGTGGAGGAGATCAAGAAAACAAGAGAAGGGAGTAAAGCAAAATGGTGAGAGTGAAAAATAATGAAGTATGCATGTGAGAAAATCCCCGCCTTAGTTTTGTAAAATGATTTTTACAATATAAAAATCCAATCATGCTTCAATAGTTAGCACACATGAATTGAAAATTAATTTGTCAAAACTATTGAGGCATGGTTCTTACCATACTCCCCTCACCTTGCTTTACACCTAATTTTCCATTTAAGATAAATGGAAAAGTCTACTAATGAGGTGTCTACCTTTTAGAATGTTTTCCGTATAAATACGGATTACACTCTACTGTATATACATACCTGTATTCGTATCGAAATACGAATACCCAAAGAGATAGAATAACACAAAGAACATAATACTAGAATATACATATCGAAATACATATATGTAAATTATTAAATCAATACCTGATTTAATAATCCGGCCCAATCCCGAGCCGACTAGTATTATAAACTGTCCGATCGAAAGTCCGGGTACATAGTACAATCAATCGATCGGAACCCTGCACGTATCCAATACGACCACTATATCATTTCGCCTGAACCAGGGAAATCCTCTTTGTGGGACTCTAAAGACTCGAAAGTACGTCGGCAGTGAGTTATTGGATAAATCCATAACCACAAGTACGTCAGCGGCACTAGCTGTACGTAACGGTTACCCGGGTACCTGTCGAAAAGGAAGGCTGATGAGCAAACTCATCCGGATCCCTGTTGAGCCTATCTGTGGCAATCTCCGTACAGTCCGGTCTCTTCGTCTAAGAGTATCGCATACCGGGTCTAGGGGTGGTAAACGTCAGACCTTAATAACCCGATAATTCGTGCCTATGCGGCTCAGGACTAATTCGGGAAACTACTGATCAACCTATCAGTAAATCCCAACCGTCTTGACCAAGGTCTTATGGTCCTGGCCAATCGAACACAGTGCGATATCGACTCCCTATACCGAGAGATACGAATCCCTAACAATCACTCACTGCCTCCATATGGCTCGGGACTGTACCCAACCAAAACATGTTTGCACGATTCAGTAGAGCCGTGGTAGGGTAGTGATCAAAGTACAATGAGAACTCATACGAGACAAATGACGATCTCAGGTCTGAAGACTAATCTGTACTCATGTCACCTTAGAACTGCTATCTGACGATAGGTATAGTACCATCTAGAAGTTCTCGACGAGTCCGTCCAGTGTACCCACCTCCAGTAAGCACTTGTATACGATCTTAGGAGCAAAAGACCAATGGCTGCGGGACCAACTATCGCCCCTCGTATACACTAGTTTACTCCGGAATATCGATGCCCAGTCTCGATACTTCCATGACTAGGGACCTTTTAAGGATGTGCTTATCGACTACCCAGCTCCCACAAATATGATGGCTATCACAACGCAGGAAGTCAAGCAATGATCCTACGGGCTTTATCAACATGTATAGATGATACGTAATAACAAGTAAAACATATGCACATGTTAAGATAAAGACAAACCAGACAGTATACTATCATATCGAGCAAGATTGTCCTGTACATACATATGTCCAAGCATCCACATGTATACATATACAATAATGGCCTCTAGGGCATACATATCCAACAATCTCCTACTTGCACTAAGGCCATATATTGGCGTACCGAGTACCCAACGTCTGCTCTAGGGCCAGCTGTTGGCGTATCGTATACCCAACATCTCAAAAAGTCACTCGAACTGCGCTTGAGGGAGGGCCTTCGTGAATGGATCCGCCGTGTTGTCTTTTGTGTCCACTCTCCACACCTCGATCTCCCGGCGATCAACGATCTCCCTGATCAGGTGATACCGCCTTAAGACGTGTCTGGATTTCTGATGGGACCGTGGTTCCTTCGCTAGAGCTATAGTCCTATTGTTATCGCAACACAAAGGTATCGGATCAACAATGGACGGAACTACCTGAAGTTCAGTAATGAACTTCTTCATCCAGACCGCTTCTTTTGCGGCATCGTTTGCAGCAATGTATTCAGCCTCCATCGTTGAGTCTTCGACGGTGTCCTGTTTGGAGCTCTTCTAACACACCGTCCCTCCATTGAGGGTAAACACAAAACCCGAGACAGACTTGCTGTCATCCTTGTCACTCCGGAAGCTTGAATTGGTAAAGGACTCGACCTTAAGGTCTCCATTACCGTAAACCAAGAACATCTCCTTAGTCCTTCTCAGGTACTTGAGAATGTTCTTCACAGCTGTCAAATGATCCTCACCCGGGTTCGACTGATACCGTCTCACCATGCTAAGCGCGTATGCTACATCTGGTCTGTTACACATCATCGCATACATTATAGACCTTACCGCCAAAGCGTAGGGTATAGTGCTCATGCGAACCCTCTCTTCATCAGTCTTAGGAGACATCTCTTTGGAGATGGTGATTCCGTGCAATGCGGGTATATTACCGCGCTTGGAATCTTCCAAACTAAATCTCTTTAGTATGGCTTCTATGTACCTGGACCGTGAAACTCCCAACAATCTTTTGGATCTATCTCTATAGATCTTAATCCCCAGAATGTAGAAGGCATCACCCAGGTCCTTCATGGAAAACCTTTGTGACAAGAACAACTTGACTGATTGTAGCATAGGAATATCATTTCCTATCAAAAGAATGTCGTTCATGTACAAGACTAGTAACACAACATTTTGTCCTACAATTTTCTTATATATACAAGGCTCGTCCTCGTTCTTGATGAAGTCAAATTCCTTGACTGTTTCATCAAAACAGATGTTCCAGCTCCGCGATACCTGCTTTAATCCATAAATGGATTTAAGCAATTTGCACACCTTCCCGCTGCTCTCACTGTCTACAAAACCTTCCGGTTGATCCATATAAACGCACTCTTTCAGACTTCTGTTTAGAAAAGTCGTTTTTACGTCAATCTGTCAGATTTCATAGTCATGAAAGGCAACAATGGCAAGTAGGATTCGAATGGATTTGAGCATAGCCATTAGAGAAAAGGTTTCGTCGTAGTCCACACTGTTAGTTATATGTATGCCCTAGAGGCCATTACTGTACATACGATGTATATTGTAGTGGATGCTTGGACATATATAGGGAGGACTTTCTTGCTCGACATGATAGTACGCTATCTGGTTGCTCTTTATCTTAACATGTATTCTGATTGTCTCTATGTTACATGTTGATAAAGCCCTTAGGATGAGTACTTGACTACCAGAACTATGATGCGGATCATACTAGTGGGGACAGTGTAGTCGTCAAGTACATCCTTCAAATATTCCTAGTCGTGGGAGTACCGAGACAGGGCATCGATACTCCAGAGTAGACTAGCGTATACGCATCTTGACCCATATGATGGGCGATGGATGGTCCCATATCCATCGGTGTTTGACATCAAAGATGGTGTACGGTGCTCAGTAGAGACTGGGTACACTGGACGGACTCGCCGAGAGCTCCCAGATGGTATTATATCTCACGTCAGATGGCAGTTCTCTGGTGACACTGGTACAGGTTAGTCTGTAGACCCAAGATCGTCATAGAGTCTTGTGTGATTCCCACCGTGCTTTGATTTCCATCATACCACGTCCAAGAGGGCGTGCAAAAAGGTGGCTTTTGGGTACAATCCCGAATCACATGGAGGCAATGAGCGATAGGAGGGGATTCGTCTCTCCCGGTATAGGGAGTTGATGTTGCGCTGTGTTCGATTGGTTATAACTGGAAATCCCTGGCCAGGGTTGCTGAGATTTACTGGTAAATGTTATCAGTAGTTTCTCGAACTGTTATAGACCTCATATCGACACGACTTATCAAGCTACTTGGGTCTGACGTTTACACCCCTAGGCGAGATATGCGACATATCAGACGAAGAGACCGGACTGTACGGGAGTGTTACTGATTGGATTCGCAGGAGAATGCACAGACTTGCTTGTTGATCTTCTGATCGCTCAATACCTGGGTGGCTGTTACGTTTAGCTGACCGCTTGCAGCTTGTGGGTGTTTGATATGATCATCATTTACTGCCGGCGTATTGACGATTCTTTAGAGTCTTACACAGATGTTTCTTGGCTCAGGCAAAACGGAGTAGGAGCATATATATGATATGTGCGGGACCGAGAACAATACGTGTATGTGATACCGTATTAGATTCTCGCGATATGAGATATCGGTCGGGTATATGTGATATAGCCGGGTCATCGGATCAAGTGTTGATTCGATGAACTGATACAGATTATATTAGTCGGTTATTTGTGAAATAGCCGGATCATCGGATCAAGTGTTGATTCGATAATTTAATGTATAATTATATATTTGATATATTAAATTACATTAAATAGGATAAGCTCACAAAAAGATTCTTTTTCTCACTCGGGTAATACATTGATATATATGCGATATATGTTATTTGTATTATTTTCTTTTGTTACAAATATATATTATATATGTGATATATAATATTGTAATATGTTATAATTACTAATGCAATATGTTTAGTGGAGATTAAACGAGATTAGGGTTTGATTTGGGTTAAACTTTTCTAGAAGCTTCTAGAAGCTTTTATTTTTGTTTCTTGTAAAGATATTTAGTTTTGATATTTTGCAAGATATTTACTTAACCCAACCCACACCCTTTACTATGGTTAGATCTCTACAATGGTTAAGTCTTTCTTGACTTAACCATGGTTGCATTTGTAATGATATGAACACTTTCATTATTCATCACAAAAAGTGTGAGCTTCCTCTTCTTCTTCCTTCTTGGTTGAAAAGCTTTCTAGCTTTTTGAGAGGTGATGAAAATGAGTGAGATTAAGAAAATAAATGAGAGCTAAAATCCTACTTTATCATCCTAATCTATCCTAGCCATTTAGATTAGGGTGTTCACTTCATTTGTGAGTGAGAGTTTGTGTTAAAGAAACTTCAAGGTAGATCATCTTAGTTATCGAAGATCGGAAGCAAGTTTGCATCATTCTCTTCGTGGAGCCTCTCTAGAGTCCGGGTACATGATGATCGCAGCGAAGGGGCCTCAACACGGAGCTTATGAAGTGAAGGACCGGACTACAAAGGTTGTAATCTCAAACTCTTAGATGTTAAAGTGTTTAACATGTTTTGTTTCGCCTAATCTCTAGTTTAAAGATCTTGGTTAGGGTTGTTCGGCACGTCTAAATTTTAAATCGGGTATGGTTGATACCTTATAGACCCTTGTGAGAGTGCCTAATAACCCTACAGTGGTATCAGAGCTTAGCTAGAGCATTAGGCGACGTGTATACGAAGTTAAAACTCTGATCGAACCCCGAAACATCGAACATGACCCCCTCTCTAGAAATTTTGTAAAAATGTGATTTTTTCTGCATTAAAAATACTCAAATAAATCAGTAGGAAATTCTAAGGTTTATGGTGAAACACGGGCCTACAACACCATCAAGTTGCTGCGGAACCGCGGCAGGAACCTGCTTCCTGCGGCGGTTCCGCGGCCGTACTTTGGTGTTATGGACACGTGTCTTCAGGTTATATCCGTAGGTGCTTGTACACGATTCTTGGTATTTTTAATCTTACTCAAGTGTTGAGTGTTCTGGGGATCATTTTGTATTCAATTATTCGATCGGAAAGTTTAATTTCGTTTTGTTTTCCGGATATTTTAGAAACTGTTAAAATGTTCGAACGGATATCATTAACTCACTTTTTCCCGGCACGAAAAACTTTCAAGTGTTGGATTTTTCTTGAGTTTAAATCTTTTGGAAAAACGTTCAAGTAACGCGGTGGACCCTCTAGAAGAACACAAACTTTAACTCGATTATGTGACCGTCTGAACCGCCTCTAAACTTTAGGGTTTGGGGTAGTACAGCGTTGCCACATGTGAGGCGTTGGTTTGACCCTTCTACGGCTGGACCATTGGTACCGTGGCATGTGATGGATGCTTTTAAACTCCGCTCAAGTGTTGAGCCATTTGGGAAATTTTGGGTGTTTGTTTATTCGATCAGAAAGTTTAACATTGTTTATTCATCTGGAATGTGATACAATATTTGGAATCCACATGTAGTTATGAGATAACTAATTTGAATGTTATAAATCTAGCATTTTAGTCTCAGATGATCGGTTGCCACGGGATTTTAATGCGATCAAAAGTCCGTCGCAATCACGTAGCGTACGCGGATACTCGCCGGGTAAACTTAATAGACAACCACGCCCCATAGCCCCGACCAAGTGACTGTAGGAGAACCCCGTCGCCAAAAGCATCCGTTTGGGTGCTCGCGGCAGCGGTATTCCGCCTTAGTGCATTTCGTCGACGGTATCCGGGGGTGCGGCCGTCTACTAAAGTTTGCGACGAGCATTCGATCAGGATGTCGGGAATCTTGTTGAATTGCCCGACTAGATAGTGAAAAGTGTTTTCGATAATGAGACTAAAATGCGGGGTTTATAATTGTTAGGCATGAGATGTCTAAAAAATTCATTTGGTTAGGCATGCGATGTCTAAGAAGGTTGCGGATTCCAACTGTTGTAGTTTTACACTTTCTTTTCTGCGACCGTAAGTGTAATATGTGGTGTATCGCCGGTTTCGTTGCTATACATCAACGAAAATTGGGATACGCATATTTACTTACGTTGATGATATGTGATATTATTTGTTGCTGTGATATGTTATATTGGATCGTCGTGTTTTGAATAGCCGGGTTTTTTTATGTGAGATGAGATTTTTTTCTTTTTCATTCATGTAAAATTCAATTGTATGTAATATTCTTTTATTGGGGCACTTCCGGGCTGAGGATGATGTCACCATTGTATATTATTTACTTTTCCGCATTAGGTAGACCCATGGCGGGGAGTACAAGTAACCGGGTTCTAGGGTCCAGTGGGAGACCATCTAGAGGAGTCGAGACCGGATCTCCTAACCCTAGAATTGGCAGTGTTGCTTGCCGCTCTCGTAGGGGTCTAGGGATGTGGGTTTGGCTATTCATTGCGACCGTGGAATCCGTATTTTATACAGGCCCGTATTAAAACACGGACGTCCTAATATATCCAATATTTCATATATGTTCTTCTGCTGCAATGTTCTGTGATGAGATCATATTACTGCCTGAGACGAATGTTTATATTATATATATGAGATATATGTTATATTGCAGATTTCGTTTCAAATGTGATGCTTGTGAAGCATAAATAAAATGGGACTTCATTAATGAGATTAATGAAATAAAAGAAACCTAAAGATGTTGTAGAAACTTGTTTAAAAATTGGTTGCTCTAGTTCTTGCTTTGCATAGCGGTATTCCTTGTAGAATATCCAGCACCTTATTCGATAAGGAAAGAGCCGATATCCCTTCACCGGGAGTGACCTCTTTAGCGAAACTAGCAGATACTATACACTCGGTTTGTCTTTTGATTGCTTCTATAGTTTTTGCTTTGCATAGCGGTATTTATGAAATATGCTGCACCTTATTCGATAAGGAAAGAGCCGACGATCTCTTCACCGGGAGTGACCTCTTTAGTAAAACTAGAAAAGCCTAAAAAACACTCCATTTAAAATTACTCGATTCTACAACGATATCAAGTTCATTACGCAAAGGGTTTTCTGAAAAACCTGTCGTAGCCCTCCGTCATTTCAGATAAGTACTTCATAGTATTCGTGCTGCGTTTGTTGGCCTGCGTCAAGGCGTAGTGTTCGGTAGCTATTTATGCTTATCTGCAAAAGCATATGATGTGATTGAGTTAGGGTAGTCGTGCGACTTTGTTGGCCTGCGTCAAGGATCGTGCGGGTAGGTTTAATTCAATCGGGAAATGTACGGGTTGAACTTGACTAGCGGACTATGGTTTGTTGGCCTGCGTCAAGGTCATAAGACGCTAGGGGTAAAATATTATTGGGAATTTCAAGTGTTGAAATTTGCAATGAGATTGCATACCTTCTATGAGATCGATCCCGATACCCGCTGCGATTAAGAGTTACTCTTGGAAAAGTTTTACACATTACAATTAGCCGATCAAGTAGGTATCTAGAAAGGTGTTAACGGGGTTATGCCTCTGGGAAAACGAGGTTTATTTTAATTAGGTCCGTGCGAAAGCACGGGGAACCTCCCTCAAAGTACCGACACTGGCCTGGCTGAAAGATTGGCGAACTTGTAGGGTGTAATTAATCCCGGCTAGTCTTTTCTTTTAGGGTTTGAAGGAAGATTTGACTAAAACAGTAGGAGACATCCTGATTAGATATATTAATAACCAATCTAATCTTGCAAGAGCATACGCCGAGTGTTTTCTTCTTTCTCTCTCCTGGTTGCGACTATGTCATGTTTTAATCAAGATAATAATACGGATGTATTGACCGAACCTGCTTGTTATACTGTGCTAGGGAACGTTGGTCCCGCTCCAACTTATAATTGTTATAAGACCGAGCAGGAAATAGAGGATTACCAGAATTCCCGTGCCGTCCAAACGAAGAAAGTGCATACTGATGCATCTTCTTCGGGTGTGTTCATTACCGAGAACTATTTCTCAGTATCCTTTACGTCCTGGGTATGAGATACCGGATCAGGATCCCGCAAATGTAATTTGTTACATGGGTTACAGATAGGTAGAGAACTGAGAACGGGTGATAAGTTTCATAAGATAGAAACGGTGTAAGTGTTGCAGCCAAGTCTGTTGGTAGTTATCACCCTGTATTAACAAATACATTGATTCTGAACGAATATTATTAGATACCGAACCTGATATCCAACATCATATCAGTCTCTTTATTAGTAAAGAAGGATATAATTTTGTATCGTTGGATAATGTTTTGAACATTTCCTAAATCAAGAGTTGATCGGTTCAGGCACATTATAAAAGCATTGACGTTCTAAATCAAACTACAGTTCTTAGTATACAGAACACACACAATAGGAAGAGTTCAGAAATGAACGAATCTTTCTTGAGGCATGGTAGACTAGGTCATATCAATGCGACCCGACTAACTGAAGTTACATTTAGATGCATATTTAAATTAGTTTGAATTTACGTCTTGTGAAACTTGCCGGTCATGTCACAGAGATAAGATGACCACAGCTCCGTTTATTGGAAACAGAGAAAGAGTTAGTGAACTCTTGGGATTGATACATGATGATGTATGTAAGGTCCCCTGTCTACACGTGCCAAGACCGGTTCTTTGTACTTTATTGTATTCACTGATGGTCTTTCAAGATTCGCACATGTGTTCCTGTTGAAACACAAGTCTGAACCTTTTGAGAAATTCAATGAATGTGAGTTAGAAGTAGAGAACAAAAAACTGGTATAAGTATTATGTCCTTTGATGTGATCAGGGAAGAGAATACTTGAGCATGGGATTCCTGGACTATTCTAAAAGAGAATGAGATTCTCTCTCAGCATTACTCCTCCGTATACGCCACAGCACGTCGGTATATCAGGGCGGAGCAAACACACCTTATTTGATATGGTGCGCTCTATGATGAGTACTACTGAGTTTCCTATTTCCTTTTGGGAGTTATGCACTTGAGAAGCTGCATACCTATTGAAATAGGGTTCTAACCAAATCAGATGCCTACCACTCCATATGTGATATGGTATGGGAAGAGCCCATCTCTTAAAGATGTTAAGATTTGGGGTTGTCCGGCCTATATTTAAAAGCAAAATCCGGACAAACTCGAGGCAAAGTCAGTTCTGTGGAAGTTTGTGGGATATCCCAAACATTCACAAGGGAATATCTTCTGCCAAACCGAGGAACAAAAGATGTTTTGTTTATCAGCATGCCACCTTTATGAAAGGGAATTTCTTGTGAATAAATTAGTGGTCATGAAGTAGAACTGGAAAGAGTTCCAGTTATACAAACTGCAGCTGATGATTTGGTAGAACCAAAGGATTCAATAGATTCCAATGAACCTCAGCCTCTTCGCCGATCCAGTAGAGTTCTTCACCCACCTGAGAGATACTTCGGTTTTCTCTATGACAGTGGGAGCGAGGATTGCATCATGAGATGATGACCCAACTATTTTTCGAGCAGGCCATCAGGAGTGCGACTCTGTAAGAATGGCTGGATGCTTAGCGATCTGAGATGGAATCCTTATACACCAACAAAGTATGGACTTTGGTTGCTTTATCTGAAGGGTTAAATCCCCATTAGGAGCAAGTATATCTTGAGAAGATTACTTGGTGTACATGGAAAAGTTGAGACTTTCAAAACTATGCTTAAGTCCATCCAGATCCTACTTGCCGTTGCTACATACCATGACTACGATATCTGGCGGTTGGGTGTCAGGACTGCTTTTCTAAATGATGTTTTGGAAGAGAGCGTCTATAAGTACACAGTCAGAGGGCTTCGTAGATAATGGGAGCAACGTTAACGTGTGCAAGATATTTTATGTGATAAAGCAGGCATCGCGGAGTTGGAACGTCTGTTTTAATATGGTAGTCAAAGAGTTTGACTTCATCAAAATGGTAGATGAATCTTGTATATACAAAAAGGTAGTAGGGAGTATGGTGATGATCCTCGTATAGTACGTGGATGACATACTCTTGATAGGGAAGGAGTTTCCTATGCTACGCTCGGACAATCTCCGCTTATCATAAGGATTCTCCATATAGGATCAAAGTGATACCTCCTAAATACTGGGTTTTGATCTATGAGATAGATTGAATTGGATGTTAGGATTCTCACTAGTTGTAGTGAGATGGTATCAATCGATCCTGAGGAGAATCACTGGAAAAGATCTAGGGTGATAAGGACGACTGAATGTCAGTCGCAGGCATTGTCTTTACCCTCAGTGGAGGGATGGTATGTTGGAAGAGTTCCAAGCTAGATACCGTGACATACTAGACGATTAAATGCAAGATACATCGTTACCAAAGATTCTACCAAAGAGGCAGTCTGGATATATATAAGTTCATAAGATGAACTTCGTTCCAACCATTGTGTGACAATGGAGTTATGGCTTTGGCCTGGGAACCCCCGTCCCATCAGAAATCCAGATATAATTCTTAGGCAGTATCACCTGATCATGGAGATGGTTGATCTCCAGGAAGATCGAGGTTGGGAGAGTAGACACAGAGGACAACAGCGCGGATCCACTTATAAAGGCCTTTTTCCTAGTAGAGACTTTTATGTGATGGTTGAGTATGAGATACTTCAACCACAGCTGATTGTTGGGTATGCGATACCACAACAGATGGCCCTAGTGCAAGTGGGAGATTGTTAGTTATATGTATGCCCTAGAGGCCATTACTGTACATACGATATATATTGTAGTGGATGCTTAGACATATATAAGGAGGACTTTCTTGCTCGACATGATAGTACGCTATCTGGTTGCTCTTTATCTTAACATGTACTCTGATTGTCTCTATGTTACATGTTGATAAAGCCCTTAGGATGAGTACTTGACTACCAGGACTATGATGCGGATCATACTAGTGGGGACAGTGTAGTCGTCAAGTACATCCTTCAAATGTTCCTAGTCGTGGGAGTACTAAGACAGGGCATCGATACTCCAGAGTAGACTAGCGTATACGCATCTTGACCCATATGATGGGCGATGGATGATCCCATATTCATCGGTGTTTGACATTAAGGATGGTGTACGGGTGCTCAGTAGAGACTGGGTACACTGGACGGACTCGCCGAGAACTCCCAGATGGTATTATACCTCACGTCAGATGGCAGTTCTCTGGTGATACTGGTACAGGTTAGTCTGTAGACCCGAGATCGTCATAGAGTCTTGTGTGATTCCTACTGTGCTTTGATTTCCATCATACCACGTCCAAGAGGGCGTGCAAAAAGGTGGCTTTTGGGTACAATCCCGAATCACATGGAGGCAATGAGCGATAGGAGGGGATTCGTCTCGCCCGGCATAGGGAGTTGATGTTGCACTGTGTTCGATTGGCTATAACTGGAAATCCCTGGCCAGGGTTGCTGAGATTTACTGGTAAGTGTTATCAGTAGTTTCTCGAACTGTTATAGACCTCATATCGACACGACTTATCAAGCTACTTGGGTCTGACGTTTACACCCCTAGGCGAGATATGCGACATATCAGACGAAGAGACCGGACTGTACGGGAGTGTTACTGATTGGATTCGCAGGAGAATGTACATGCTTTCTTGTTGATCTTCTGATCGCTCAATACCTGGGTGGCTGTTACGTTTAGCTGACCGCTTGCAGCTTGTGGGTGTTTGATATGATCATCACCTACTGTCGGCGTATTGACGATTCTTTAGAGTCCTACACAGAGGTTTCTTGGCTCAGGAAAAACGGAGTAGGAGCACATATGTGATATGTGCGGGACCGAGAACAATACGTGTATGTGATACAGTATTAGATTCTCGCGATATGAGATATCGGCCGGGTATATGTGATATAGCCGGGTTATCGGATCAAGTGTTGATTCGATGAACTGATACAAATTATATTTGTCGGTTATTTATGAAATAGCCGGATTATCGGATCAAGTGTTGATTCGATAATTTAATGTATAATTATATATTTGATATATTAAATTACATTAACTAGTATAAGCTCACAAAAAGATTCTTTTTCTCACTCGGGTAATACATTGATATATATGCGATATATGTTATTTGTATTATTTTCTTTTGTTACAAATATATATTATATATGTGATATATAATATTGTAACATGTTATAATTACTAATGCAACATATTTAGTGGAGATTAAACGAGGTTAGGGTTTGATTTGGGTTAAACTTTTCTAGAAGCTTCTAGAAGCTTTTATTTTTGTTTCTTGCAAAGATATTTAGTTTAGATATTTTGCAAGATATTTACTTAACCCAACCCACACCCTTTACCATGGTTAGATCTCTACAATGGTTAAGTCTTTCTTGACTTAACCATGGTTGTATTTGTAATGATATGAACACTTTCATTATTCATCACAAAAAGTGTGAGCTTCTTCTTCTTCTTCCTTCTTGCTTGAAAAGGTTTCTAGATTTTTGAGAGGTGATGAAAATGAGTGAGATTAAAAAAATAAATGAGAGCTAAATTCCTACTTCATGATCCTAATCTATCCTAACCATTTAGATTAGGGTGTTCACTTCATTTGTGAGTGAGAGCTTGTGTTAAAGAAACTTCAAGGTAGATCATCTTAGTTATCGAAAATCGGAAGCAAGTTTGCATCATTCTCTTCGTGGAGCCTCTCTAGAGTCCGGGTACACGATGATCGCAGCGATGGGACTTCAACACGGAACTTATGAAGCGAAGGACCGGACCACCAAGGTTGTAATCCTAAACTTTTAGATGTTAAAGTGTTTAACATGCTTTGTTTCGCCTAATCTCTAATTTAAAGATCTTGTTTAGGGTTGTTCGGCACGTCTAAATTTTAAATCGGGCATGGTTGATGCCTTATAGACCCTTATGAGAGTGCCTAGTAACCCTACACACACCTGGTCTTTGACGAAAACCTTTTGTAACAAGTATAGCCTTATAGGTTTCCATCTGTCCATCTACACCAAATTTCCTTTTGTAGATTCATTTGCATCCAACGGGTTTTACCCCAGGTGGAGCAATATCCAATGTCCACACTTTATTGGTGTACATGTACTCCATTTCGGATCGCATAGCATCCAGCCATTTATCAGAGTCCCTATTGATAATGGCCTGCCTGAAACTAGTAAGATTATCTTTTTCCAAGATGCAATCCTTTCGATCCCCGTCTATGAGAAAACCGTAGTATCTCTCGGGCGGATGAGAAATCTTACTAGATCTACGGAGTGGTTGAGGCTGAAAGTGCACGGCAGCTTCCCGGCCGTCTGAACGAGGCCAAAATGCGGAAACGATACTTTTACAAAACTTGTAAACCGGCACCACCGCGCACTAATAACCCGGATCGGGCCATTAACCTACTCCTAGCAAACTAGAGAAGGGGTAGAGAGATATACCGAGCGATCCGTGTCCTTCGGTCTTCTCTTCGTCGTCCCGATCTCCCCGCGGAATCTCTGGTTTTCATCTCCTCGTCGGAAGGGCACCACATCGCCGGTTTCTTTTACGGGCTCCCACCTCTGGACCGAGACAACTCGGGCACGAAGTTGGCTAGTCGACGTGTCCAAAAATACTGTAGATGAAGTGTAGATCACTATGTCTCTACGGGTTTAAGAAGTTGCCATGGTTTTAGTGGAGAAGAAGATGCGAACTTTGGAGATGGCTATATAATTTTGTGTGTGCCAAAAGAGATCAAATTTTCACCCACAAAATGAATCCCATGACCTCCAAAATGTGGCCGGCCTCATTTGTCAAGGGGGAGAGAGAAAAGTCAAGTGGGGAAAGCAATAATACAAGAGAGAGAAAATGATAATCATGAAGAATAATGATCACAATCAAATCTCCACTCCATCACCTAATCATATCAAGTCATGATGAACAAATGAAGTCAAAAGATGGTGGAACCATCATGAAGCTATCATGTGCCATAAAAAGTCTTCTCCATTGTTAATTGCACAATTGCAAATAACCCCCTCCACCAATTTTTAGCCAAAGAAAGGAAACAAAGGAAAATGGCCGAAACGGAAAGCAAACTGCCAACTTCAGAAAAACGATCCTGTAATAAATTACAGGAAAACCCTGCGACTGTATATACATACCCGCATTTGTATTGCGACCGAATACAAATGCAATTAGACAAAATCTACACTGTACAATACTAGGATCCGGCTTAAACCAAAGCCCGCTAGTATTATCCGTCCGATCATGATTCGTGCAATACCGCACGTATATGATCGAACCCTGCCATATCTCCATACGGCCTCTACAGCGTTTCGCCCGAAACTTGAGAAACTGTCTGTGGGGGACTCTAAAGACTCGTCAATACTTTGGCTGTGGATTTAACCACTAGCACGTCAAAGGTATTAGCCATACGTAACGGGCTACCAGCTATTGACCAAAAGGGACGTCGATGAGCGAACTCATCATGACACCCTATCGAGCCTGTCAGTGACAATATTCGTACAGTCCGGTCCGTTTGTCTATGAGCATCGCATGGTGGGCCTAGAGGGTTGGTAAAAGTCAGACCCCCAAAAGCGGTACAAGTCGTGTCGGAGTGTAGCCCAGAACACCCTGAGATACTACTGGAATATCTACCAGTAAATCTCCTGCCTTGGCCAAGAACTTCGTGTAATGGCTCTCCTAGACACAGCGCGACCTCACCCCTAATATCGGGAGAGACGAACCCCTGCAGATCCGCTCACTGCCTCCATGTGGCTCGGGACTGTACCCAACTAAAACCTGTTTGCACGACTCCTTTGAGCCGTGGTAGGGTAGTAATCAAAGTACAGTGGGAACTCACACGAGACAAATGACGATCTCAGGTCGATGAACTAATCTGTACACATGTCACCAGGGAACTGCTATATGACGTCAGGTATAAGACCAACTAGCATGTTCCCGGCGAGTCCTGTTCGGTGTACTCATAACCCAATGAGCACCTGTATATATCTTAGGTGAACCAACTGACACCAGTGGCTTGTGAGACCGGCCACCGCCCCTCGTCGGGGTCTCGACTATATACACTAGTCTACTCTGGAGTATCGATGCCCTGTCTCGAAACTCTCACGACTAGGGACCTTTTAAGGATGTGCTTATAGACCACCAGCTCCCACGTATATGATCGCCATCATACTGCTGGCTGTCAAGCAAGAATCCTACGGGCTCTATCAGCGCGCAATAGTGACCTGTAAGGTCACCTAAAGCAGTACACGATGATAAAGATAAACCAGATAGCATACTATCATCTGGAGCAAGACTGTTCTAACGGTATAGGTCCTCTCTCAATCATTGCAATTACGTGCCTGTGATCCAATAATTGACTCTGAGGGCACTATCTCCAACAATCTCCCACTTGCACTCAAGGCTAATTATTGCGATGTCGCATACTCACAGCCCGTGTGATACCGAACACCCAACTCCTCTACCAATCAGTCTCACAAAACCCGCTTGCGAAACTAATGCGTTCGAGGAATAGCCTCAGTGAGTGGATCCGCTCTAATGTTTCTTTCTATGTCTCTCTTTATCTCAAGTTCGCGGAGAAAGCCATCTCCCGAAATGAGCAATACCTGCCTTAGAATATGTCTGGATATCTGATGAGATCTAGTTCATAAATGAACTCCAAATCCAAACCTTATAGACTGTATCGTCAACTGAACTTAATCAGTATCCTGCACCATGTCTCCCTCAGTATCCGCCTGGACCACTTGTCCAAACTACTGCCCCTCGTAAGAGGAAAAACTATAACTCTGACAGTCACTCTGTCATCCAGGTCACCTTGGAAGCCTGGAATGATAACCGTCTCCCGAATGAGGCTGCCGTTATCATATCCCTAGAACATCCACTTATGTTCTAAAACTGCTTCCGATCGTTTCTCCAGGATTGGATCAATATCACCTTTTTGCATCTACTGCAAAAACAACATCTGGTGTGGTACTTGACATCTCATGATTGACTCAATTGCCTAAGCAAGTGATCTACCAATCATGCACATCCCTCTCCCCTTTTAAGATTCCTTTAGAGAGGGTGACTCCATCACCTTGCAGGTATACTACCGTGCCAGGAGTCGTCCATTCTAAAACACTTTTAGAATGCTGTCTAAATACCCAGATTGGGAAACTACCCAAATCTAGATCTAAAACCATAGATCCAGTAACCACAATGTCTTGATATCATATCCAAGTCCCATGTGGAGAAACCACTGTGTGACAACCAAAGTATAACCGATCGTAGCATAGGAACGTTACTTCCTACTCTGTGTATGTCATCCAAAAACCAGGACATCACACCCTACTACTTTCTTAACAGATCCATCCCCTAATCTGATGAAGTCAAACCTATGACTGTCACATCAGAAATAGATGATCTATCTCCGCTATATCTGCTTTAGTCTATAAATAGACATAAGCCACTTATCCACCAATGCTTCCGCTGCTCCCACTGACTACGACAACCCTCTGGCAGAGTCATATAGACGTACACTTCTAAAGTTAGTTTAGAACGACGCTATAGTCATTCTCCTGCCGGGTCTCACAGTCTGGAACAACAACAATGGCAAGTCTGGGTAATCAAGAACCTCCCTATCACCGTCCTTGAGGCATACTGAAGTACCTCTCGAGTGCCTGAGGTTACCCACCATATCTGCGGAGTAGCCAATGGAATGTCAAACCAGATTGAATCTTTAGGTTCTTATCAAATTTTCAGTAATCGTTTGCGGTTCTGGAATCACTTCCAGTTCTACCATACTCCCACTACTGTTTTCTGAAAAAATCCATTTTTATTAAAACTGTGGCGAGTCAAGAGCAATATCACTATTGATCTTCCAGATGGTAGAAAGTCAACCCACGTCATAGCCCGGGTCAACCCACAAACAGCCATTACAGAAACGTGCCTTGAGTTATCTAGAGTCTGGTTTTAAGCATAAGCCGGACAACTCCCCGTACCTTAACATCGTTAAGATATGAACTGTTCTATATCCAATATAGAAACAGAGGCACTGATTTAATTGGAAACAGATTCAAATCATGCAACTGTCTCTAGTGCATGTCAACTAAATGGAGAGAGGCCGATCAGCATTACTCAACTTAGAAGTACTTCCAATTATGAGTAACTTGAAAGAAAAGCAAGTTCTCTTAATCATTACTATCAACTGAATACCATACACAAGTATCTACATCTTCGATCACCTTGAAGAATCCCGATACTTGCAATACCTGGTTCTCTACTTTACTCTTATACCTATAACTTCTCAAAACTCAGACCTTGTGTTTCTACGAAACACTTGTCTAAGAACTAGAGAAGTCATAAGTAAATCGAATATAGTACGAGGACCAACCCCTCTGTCCTAATGGACACTGGACAATATACAATTCTCTGTATAAGTCCCCTGAGTCCAATAACTCTTTCGCTGTAAGTTGAAAACTGTACTTATGGTTAAGAAGAATTACACCGCTGTTTAATGCTCCTTACCTAACCATCCACTGATATAGGTAAATGTCATGGACATAATTTCAAAAAGGTATATCTCACTCTATAAAAATAGACGTACAGATATATCAATTTGAAATTGGTGCATAACAGCGGATATTCAAAACCAAATATTTGCCGTCCGGCAAACAACCCGGGTGACTTCCTCAAATATCACCGATTACAACGAATCCCGATATAATGAGGATGATCACCCAATTCCCAATAACTTACTCCCACTCATCATCTGTAAAACCATACAGATGTGAGAATCATACCTGGTAAATACATACCCTGGAGCAAGGGCTAATTGGGAAATCAGTTTTCCTTTAATAGTACACAGTGAAACTGAAACATTTGAAATGTTTCGTAGGGGTATCTGGGTATTCCTAGTAATGCCTCTTCCATTATCCAGATTCACAACTGTGACCGTATATTTCTATGCCATCTCTCCACTTCCCTTCATATGTCTTTAGTCATTACCTTCTGCACATCCCTTTAGGCAAAATGGTTTTCTTCCTTCCCTACCGTTCGGCACCAGCCTATGGTTTGGAAGAAGACTATCCAATAAGCATAATGGGTGTACTGTCCTAGTCCTAGGAGCACTCGAAATACGAGAGAAGGTGAAGATAAAAGACAACCGAATAAACCTTATTCCTATTTCTCCTGAACCAGAATCCATCCCCGAACTGGAACAAGTTCCTTTCGAGTTCGTATATAACCATACGATGGAGTATCCAAATTACTGTGGATCTTCGTAGTGATATGGAGTGTCCTGGAGAAATACAAAGGTGAAATGGGAGTGGTAATGAAATACTTGGTTTGGTCGTGAATAGCAGTCGCAATTTACTTTGCCCTCCTTCTAATCCCTTTATTTGTCTTAACTTAATACCTTCTGTACACCACACTTAGGCTAATCGTTTTTCTTCCTTCCCTACCATTCGGCACCAGCCTAAGGTTTGGAAGAAGACTATCCAATAGGCGTAACATGTGTACTATCCCCTAATTCAAGGAGCACTCGTAACCTGAGAGAAGGTAAAAGGAAAAGACAACTGAATAGTCCTATTCGTTTTCTCCAGAACCGGAAACCATCCTCGAATAAATTCTTTCGAGTTCGTATATAACCATACGATGGTTTTATCCAATGGAAGTGGACGTTCGTAGTAATACGGGGTGTCCTGGAGAAAAGGATAAAAGTAGGAGTGGCAATGAGGTCGGCAACTCTGACAATCCAAAAGCCAGTGTTTAAGAAAGTTCGGTTAATTTTGGTCACTGAGTCATAGTCAAGGGTGGGTCATGGTCGCTGCCAAAGAGAGAGAGAAAAGAAACACTCAGCGTGCACTCTAACCTATATCAGAATAGTTATCACTTTATCTAATCAGGAAAGCTCCCACTGTACCGTCAAATTCTCCTCCAAACCTGAAAGAAGAATTAGTCGGGATCACCCGAGGAGTAAACCAACTCATCAGTGGGAATCGGGATCCAATTATCATCGCATGATAACGTGACGGAATCCGCTCACGTTATCACACTCCAGAAGGTATGCGCATATCTGGCAAGTTTCAGTTTCTTTAGAAACTCCCGATGTGATTTTTGCCCCATGCTCTTATGACCTTGACGAAGGCCAACATATCATAAGTCACATGTCAAGTTCTACCCGTCATTATCCAGGTTAATTTGAACCCACCCGTACATACCTTTGACGAAAGCCAAAATAGTAGTACGACTGTCCCAAACCAACGCATCTATCTATGCTGCAGAAAAGTAACAAATAACTATCATACACTATGCCTTGACGAAGGCCAACATACATAGCATGAATACTAAGTGCTACCTCTCTGAAATGATGGAGGGCTACGAATGGTTTTTGGCGAAAAACCTTTAACGTAATGAACTTGATATCGTTGAAGGAACTGGATAGCTTTTTAAAAATATAGTGACGAAAACCTTTACTAAAGAGGTCACTCCCGGTGAAGGGATCTCGGCTCTTTCCCCGTAGAATGAGGTGCGGGATATTCCAACTGAATACCATGATGCAAAGCAAAAGTAATCGACTATAGTGAAGTTATTGCCCTGACGTAAACTTCTGTCCAAGGGGTCACTCCCAGTGAAGGGATCTCGGCCTTTGCCTCGTCGACTGAGGTGCTGGATATTCATAACCGAATACCACTGTGCAAAACAAAAGTGAACATCCTTGCAATAACAGCTTTTTGAAAAATGTTCCAACAGCATCAAAATAGGTTTATTTAACTTTCATTGATCCGAATCAATGCAGTCCCATCAATTGATCACACCACAAAGTACGAAAATAATGATGTACGTATATGCCATCCGCATTCGCCACTTGGTCCCGTCATTACCCGTTAGGTACTTAACTAACGACAGAGCGGGGACTGGACTAGCGCGGATGCAAAACATATACAACATCTACTAGTATATATATCAATATATAATATTCGCTCAAGGCGTGATAAAATGCAACATCACAGAAATGTAATAAGTATCACAGAACAATACAGATATCTGGGATCCCCGGGTTTCATAGAGCCGCTACTGAAACCCGACGTTCCCCTGGTCGTGTGGATAGCCTGTGCAATGAAATCCTAGACCCCTACGGGCACGGCAAGTCACCCGCCAAAACCTGAAGCGAGGCAGCCCCCTTCAGCAACGTGAATGAACCACCCAGCACTTCACGGAATCCGGTAACTTGGGCACCCCTCCTTGGATCAACCTGTACCCCCTACGAGTGCGGCGAATAGCCCGCCAATTCTAGAGTGAAGCCCCCTCCGTCTCAAGCCATGAGATGCGGGCCCGTTGCCCTCTAGAACCCGGCTATCCGTGCATCCCACCGCGGGGTAATCCTAGTACAGAAAGTAAAATATACATACAACGGGTACATCGACCTCAGCCCGGTCGTGCCCCAAAAGAATAATATACAAACAGACAGTGACGGCAGTCCACATGTCGGACGCTTGCCCCGCAATATCAAATGTACATAAAAATACCAAACTGTACTACCATTGCATCCAGGCTATCCACAACGACAATCCGCAACATCACAGCACAACACAGAACATCAACGTGAATGTCACGTT
The DNA here is from genome assembly GCA_030015575.1 of Agapanthus africanus. Taxonomy (NCBI): domain Eukaryota; kingdom Viridiplantae; phylum Streptophyta; class Magnoliopsida; order Asparagales; family Amaryllidaceae; genus Agapanthus; species Agapanthus africanus. Next base: position 166,731,439 of record CM057349.1, read on the forward strand.
CGCAAATCCGTCTAAAAGGGCTATAGCAGTTAGACATGATTTACCGATCAAATGACATTCACGGTCGCAGATATAATGTAAATACTGTGAACTAACATGTTTAAAATTTTCGATCGACCAAAATTTTCCCAAGTGGGCCCTAAGCACTACTGTAGCTCTTAAAGAAAATCTGGGCCCAAAAAGAATATACCAAAAACCCTATTTCCATGTCAGAAGCTCACTGTAAAAATTTGGTGCAGTTTGGACACAAAACGGCAGCGGTTCCGTGGCCCAAACATGGTTTTGGCCGCTGATCTGCCGCGCTACAGTAATATCAGCCGACCAAATTTTCACAGAATTCTCAAAAAACCCTGCAAGTAATTTTCCAATGTACCAAATAATTTTTTGACGACTGGAAAAATTCGACAGAAACTGATGCATGGAAAATGTGGTTTTTGGAAATTCGTTCGATCGAACTTGTAAACACGTTAGAGCAAGCTAGACTAGGTTAATGGCGTGGCTCTGATACCAGTGTAAGTGCACGGCGGCGCCCCGGCCGTCTGTACGAGGCCAAAATGCGGAAACGATACTTTTACTTAACTTTTAAACCGGTACCACCGCGCACTATAAGACCCGGATCGGGCCATTAACCTACTTCTAGCCAACTAGAGAAGGGGTAGAGAGATATACCGAGCGATCCGTGTCCTTCAGTCTTCTCTTCGTCGTCCCGATCTTCCCGCGGAATCTCCGGTCTTCATCTCCTCGTCGGAAGGGCACCACATCGCCGGGTTCTTTTACGGGCTCCCACCTCTGGACCGAGGCAACTCGGGCACGAAGTTGGCGAGTCGACGTGTCCAAGAATACTGTAGATGAAGTGTAGATCACTATGTCTCTACGGGTTTAAGAAGTTGCCATGGTTTTAGTGGAGAAGAAGATGTGAACTTTGGAGATGGCTATATAATTTTGTGTGCGCCAAAAGAGATCAAATTTTCACCCACAAAATGAATCCCATGACCTCCAAAATGTGGCCGGCCTCATTTGTCAAGGGGGGAGAAAGAAAAGTCAAGTGGGGAAAGCAATAATACAAGAGAGAGAAAATGATAATCATGAAGAATAATGATCACAATCAAATCTCCACTCCATCACCTAATCATATCAAGTCATGATGAACAAATGAAGTCAAAAGATGGTGGAACCATCATGAAGCTATCATGTGCCATAAAAAGTCTTCTCCATTGTTAATTGCACAATTGCAAATAACCCCCTCCACCAATTTTCAGCCAAAGAAAGGAAACAAAGGAAAATGGCCGAAACGGAAAGCAAACTGCCAACTTCAGAAAAACGATCCCGTAATAAATTACAGGAAAACCCTGCGACTGTATATACATACCCGCATTTGTATTGCGACCGAATACAAATGCAATGAGACAAAATCTACACTGTACAATACTAGGATCCGGCTTAAACCAAAGCCCGCTAGTATTATCCGTCCGATCATGATCCGTGCAATACCGCACGTATATGATCGAACCCTGCCATATCTCCATACGGCCTCTACAGCGTTTCGCCCGAAACTTGAGAAACTGTCTGTGGGGGACTCTAAAGACTCGTCAATACTTTGGCTGTGGATTTAACCACTAGCACGTCAGAGGTATTAGCCATACGTAACGGGCTACCAGCTATTGACCAAAAGGGACGTCGATGAGCGAACTCATCCTGGCACCCTACTGAGCCTGTCAGTGACAATATCCGTATAGTCCGGTCCGTTCGTCTATGAGCATCGCATGGCGGGCCTAGGGGGTTGGTAAAAGTCAGACCCCCAAAAGCGGTACAAGTCGTGTCGGAGTGTAGCTCAGAACACCCTGAGATACTACTGGAATACCTACCAGTAAATTTCCTGCCTTGGCCAAAGACTTCGTGTAATGGCTCTCCTAGACACAGCGCGACCTCACCCCCAATACCGGGAGAGACGAGCCCCTGCAGATCCGCTCACTGCCTCCATGTGGCTTGGGACTGTACCCAACTAAAACCTGTTTGCACGACTCCTTTGAGCCGTGGTAGGGTAGTAATCAAAGTACAGTGGGAACTCACACGAGACAAATGACGATCTCAGGTCGATGAACTAACCTGTACACATGTCACCAGGGAACTGCTATCTGACGTCAGGTATAAGACCAACTAGCATGTTCCCGGCGAGTCTTGTCCGGTGTACTCATAACCCAATGAGCACCTGTATACATTTTAGGTGAACCAACTGACACCAGTGGCTTGTGAGACCGGCCACCGCCCCTTGTCGGGTCTCGACTGTATACACTAGTCTACTCTGGAGTATCGATGCCCTGTCTCGAAACTCCCACGACTAGGGACCTTTTAAGGATGTGCTTATAGACTACCAGCTCCCACGTATATGATCGCCATCATACTGCTGGTTGTCAAGCAAGAATCCTAAGGGCTCTATCAGCGCGCAATAGAGACCTATAATGTCACCTAAAGCAGTACACGATGATAAAGATAAACCAGATAGCATACTATCATCTTGAGAAAGACTGTTCTAACGGTATAGGTCCTCTCTCAATCATTGCAATCATGTGCCTGTGATCCACTAATTGACTCTGAGGGCACTATCTCCAACAGAGGCTCGTCCGGGGTTATTGAATCTTGAGGTTCCACCAATTCTTCAGTTTGAGTTTGTGGTTCCAGAATTTCTTCCAATTTTACCGTGCTCGCACTTGTTTCTTTTGCAAGAAATTGCCATTCGTGGCGTGGCGAGATACAAACACCTTTTGTTCCTCGGTGTGGTAGAACAGACATCCCATCGAATGTTTTGGATATTCCACAAACTTGCATAAAACTGAACGTGCCTAAAGTTTGTCCGGATTTTGTACTTTAACATAGGCTGGACAACCCCATATCTTAATACGTTTAAGATACGGTATTTTGCCACTCCATATTTCATATGGAGTCTTAGGCACAGATTTGGATGGAACATCATTCAACAGATATGCTGCTGTCAAAAGCGCATGTCCCCAAAATGAAAGTGGCAACTTGGCGTTACTCATTATGGAGAGAATCATATCCATAAGGGTACGATTCCTCCGCTTCGATACATCGTTTTGCTGTTGTGTATATGGAGGAGTAAGCTGAGAGAGAATTCCATTCTCTTTTAGGTATTCTAGAAATTCCGTGCTTAAGTACCCCCTCTTCTATCAGATCGGAGGATCTTGATACGTTTGCCAGTCTGGTTCTCTAGTTCGTTTATATATTCTTTGAATTTCTCAAAACCTTCAGATTTGTGCTTCATGAGATGCACATATTCGAACCTAGAGAGATCGTCAGTGAATGCGATGAAGTATGAGAACCCACCCCTTGCATGTATAGACATCAGACCACACACATCACTGTGTATGAGTCCCAAGAGCTCTGATCCTCTTTTTCCGTGTCCGGTGAACGGAGATTTGGTCATCTTTCCCTTGAGACAAGACTGACAAGTTTCATAAGATGAAAATTCGAACGTATTCAAATAACTATCTTTATGCAACTTAGTCTTTTCTCTTCGATATGACCAAGTCTACAATGCCACAAGGAGGATTCATTCTCTTCTGAACTCTTCCTTTTGCGTGTATTTGTATATTGAAAGCTGCATTTTGATTTAGAACATAAATACCATTACACAGTATACCTTCTGCAACCAATACCTTATCAAGGTAAATGTTCATGATATTTCAATCAAGATCAAAGTTATATCCATCTTTATCAAGTAAAGAAACTAATATGATGTTGCAAACTATAGAAGGTACATAGTAGCAATTGTTCAAAATTATAGTATTGCCATTTGGCAATGCTAGGTGATAATCACCGACGGCAGAAGCATCAACTTATGCTCCGTTCCTACTCTGAGGGACATATCTCCAGGTCCAACCATCCTATTTTTTCTCAGTCCCTGCAATATATTACAAATATGAGATCCTGATCCGATATCTAGTATCCAGGAGGTAGGACTGACCGAAAAGCAGTTCTCAATAACAAGAACACCTGAAGAAGACGCAATAGTGTGCTTGTTCTTCGTTGGGGTCATCAAGAAATTCATGCAATTCTCTTTTCTCTGCTCATATTCATGACAGTTGTTATAAGTTAGAGCCAAACCGACGTTCCCCAGTCCCGAATAAGAATTCGGATCGGTTAGGCGATACGGTTTTTTTTTAATCTTGATTAGGGCGTGAAATTATTGCTACCTGGAGAGAGATAAAAGAAACACTCAACGTGCGCACTTATAAGATTAGATTGGTTATTAGTTTATCTAATTAGGACGGCTTCCACTGTTTCCTCGAATTCTCTTTCAAACCTTAAAAAGAGAATTAGATGGGATCATTAACACCTTACAAGTTCGCTAACCGTTCAGCCAGGTGAGTGTTGGTATTCCGAGAGAGGTTCCCCGTGCTCTCTCACGGACCTAATTAAAATAAATCTCGTTTTCGCAGAGGTGTGCCCCGTTAACACTTTTCTAGACACCTAATGGATTAGCTAATTTTGAGGTGAAAAATATCTCTCAAGAGTATTCCTACTCATCAGTGGGATCGGGATCCAACTATCATTACGTGATAAACTAGATGGAAGCCACTCTGGTTACCACACTCCAGAAGGTATGCAACACCAGCAAGTTTTCTGTATATTTGAAACTCCCGATTTGGTTTTTGCCCCTAGGACCCAAATGACCTTGATTGAGCCAACATATCAAAGGGTCCTAGTCAAATTCAACCCGTCATTATCTTGATTGCATTAGACCCAACCGCACGAGGCCTTGACTGGGCCAAAATGACCGCACGACTGTCCTAACCAATCGCATATAATGCTACAGAAAAGTATCACATAGCTACCGAACACTACGCCTAGGCTGAGCACGACATACATAGCACGAATACTAAGCAATACTAATCTGAAATGACGGAGGGCTACGGCTGGTTTTTGGCGAAAAACCGTTAACGTAATGAACTTGATATCGTTAAAAGAACCGAGTAGTTTTGAAAAGGAGTGGTTTAGGCTCCGTTTTTTAAAACTAGTGGTTTTGAAGAAAACCGAGTAATCTATAGCATAAATTTTTGCTCAAGAGGTCACTCCCCACGAAGGGATCTAAGCTCTTACTTCCTAGAATGAGGTGCTGGATATTCATGACCGAACACCACCATGCAAAGCGAAAGAATATGACTTTAGTTTTTCGAAATTCGTTCTAACATGTTTTAGGTTTCTTTGATTGCATTAATCAAAATTAATGCGGTCCCATCAATTAACCTATCACACCAGAAAAGAACGAAAATACAATGTACGTATATGCCATCCGCATTCGCCACGGGGTCCCGTCATGCACCGTTAGGTTACTTAACTAACGGCAGAGCGGGGGCTGGACTAGCGCGGGTGCGAAATATATACATCTACTAGTATATATAAATATATATAATATTCGTCCCAGGCATGATATAAGCAACATCACAGATCAACAACAAGCAACACAAAATGGTGGAAAATCTTAGAGTCTCGGGTTTCATTTGAGCCGCAAATGAAACCCGACGTTTCCGGTCGTGTGGATAGCCCATGCAATAAAAACCTGGACCCCTACGAGCGTGGCAAGTTACCCGCCAATCTCAGAAGTGAGACAACCCCAATCAACAAAGTGAATGGGCTACCCAGCACTTCATGGAGAGATAACACGGCGACTGGCCGCTTGCGGTGGCGGTTTGGATCGATAGGAAGCTTCTTTTTGATAATTGCAAAATTCACCGTTCTAATTCGATCCGTTAGCGATGGCGAGTTAAGGTTATCATCGGTATATGATGGATTTTTTTTTGTTGAATCGAGATATGATTTTTATGCATTGGAGCAATCGAGTGTTAGAGATGCCGGCGGAGAAATATCATCGGCAATGGAAATCGAGGATGAAGAGGGGTACTCTATAGAGATGAGAAGCTCGACGACGATGGAGGTGGGGCGGCATGATGCAGTGGAGATGATGACGGGAGAAAAAATAAAGGAAAAATTAGAGATATTATTTTACCTTTAATTGATTGATTGGATTTAATTATTTAGGTGAGGTGTAAAGCTTTTATTGGACTTGAAGCCACCGCCTCATCAGATGATATGCGATATGATATGGGAGCTTCGAGGTATTGGATACTTTTTCCACAGAGAGAAAAGGTTGTTATTGGATACTTTTTTCAGATAGAGAAAATGTTGTTTTTGAGATCAAGAGAAGTTTTGTTTTGGAGATATTGAAGAGAAGGATTTGGGATAAGGGGTCCACGGGGTGGGCTTTTTATTTTTTATTTTTATTGAGGATACGGTTAGAGTCGTATCCCGCTTCTACATTTCGAAGAGGGGTACAGTTGGAACCGTACTCTAAAAAATGGCGTACGGTTGAAAATGTACCCCAACACCCGTATCCTGTATCCTATAGCCCTATTCGTAGTAGTGATAAAGAAGAAAAGGCTGGGAAAAACAAATAAATTTAGATTAAGAGATGAATTATAAGAGAACTTACAAATAAAATGAACTTTAAGTGGAGAACAACACTGAAATAAACTGGAGGAATTTTATTATCTATCAAACTTAATTTATTCAAAAAATGAGGTTTTTTTTATAGGAGCAAATAGAGAATAAAATAATAATTAGTTCTTACTAAAATCAATACCCAAATAACGAATAACAATACAACTAATTCAACAATTAAAACCCTAACCAAACAAACCCCAGCAAATAACTAAATCTAAGTAGACATACAGATCCATTCTCTATAAGAATCTAATGAACTGGAATCCCAAGGGCATCATCTTCATCAGGTAATTTTATGCACAACCCCGTAATATTTTGTATCAACTTTGTATTTTTTTGCTGCCCCATTGCATTATACAAAAAAGGAAGAAGGAAAAAGTGTACTAACCATTTTATTTCCGTATACCGTCGCAGACTCCTCCAGCAACCTTTACATCTAGATCTCTTTGAACATGGGAAGATCTCAATGCCCTTCTACTCTGATCTTCACTCAGGCTGCTTCAGCTAAAACAGATATTTGATGCCATTAAAATGTATCGCTGCCACACTGTACAAATCACACCATGTTTTGTGCCGTGATTTAGATCCAACATTTTTTGGATCTTTATTTGATGATGCTCAATATTGGCGATCTCCAAGATCAGGACACGTGGCAGATGACGTGTCCCATAGCTCAGAAGAAAGGGCCCACGGGAGCCGATCAGGCCATCCCTATACCCGACCTGCAAGCACAAGCTGGTTCTCCTCAGAGCCCCCTGAAAATTGGCCTTCTCGGCCCCTCAGCTCGCCTCGAGCTGCCACAAGACCAAGACTCCATGACCCTCTTGCTCGCCTCCGAGCTCCCCAGCCGAGGCCGTCTTCCTCGGTCCCTCCGACCGACCAACTCCACCACTCACAGGCTTAACCACCGCTCCGTAAATCTCGCCATGCGCAGATTCTCCGCCAGCAACGCCCCACGTTCCACGCCATCACGATCCCCATTACTGGACGATCCGCTCTTTACGCGGGCGTGACGTCGGGAGCGTAATTGTCGGCGAGATTCTCGCGCCTGCTGCTACGTGCTACCGCCGCTATATAAACCCCCATCACAGAGGGGTCAAGTAAGCAATTTTTATTCCGTTTAGCCGTTACGCTGCTCGGATCTAGTACTAACTTGATCGTCGGAGGGTCCTCGGTGGTACCAAACCACCCCGGGACTTCCTTGCAGGTACTCGGCGCTAAACTTCTCAAATCACTAATCTCTTCAAAACCCATTGAGACCCACAAGCAACAGGAGATCACCTCTAAAATCCACCGGGAGATCGACGGAAGACAACATCTGAAGGAGACCCGAAAATGACCTCCATCAGTTGGCGCGGTCTGTGGGAACGAAACTCCACAAAAAAGAAAGTTGGCCTTCCGATCTCCATCCACATGGAAAGCAATAACCCTGAAGATCCAGGTACCAGCCGCCGCCTCCCCCTTATCGGAGGTGCGGACGAACCTCCTCCGGCGGCCATCATCAACGCCCTCGCTAGCCGAATAGATCGGCTACAGTCTTTCGTGGAGGCGCTCGTCCGCGTCCAGACGGCCGGGCCAGGGTCCCAGATCGCCGCTCCTCCGCCACCAGAAGGCTCTGCCCTCGTCGGCACGGCTGACCATCAGCGGGCTACGATCCCTGGTCGCAGATCCCATGAGCCGATACTCCCTGAGGCCCGCTGGGCGCCCCACGGCTCCATACCAAGATCCGCCGCCAGAGCGCCTCGTCTCGAGCCTCCTCGCGACCCTTACCCCCCTGAGGAGATGTCGGCCACCTCGCCTGTCCACAGGCATGATTGACACCCTCTCCCTCGACGGGGTTGCACAGAAGGGGCTCGCCATGACGGCTCGAGAGCCACCTCGCCCGGAGATATAAGGGACCTCATCGAGAGGAACCGGGGCCGCGCCCAGACGCAGATCTCCCACAGCAGAGGCCAGGGATCACAAGGCGCCGAATTCTCGGGGTACCACGGCCGACTCGACGCCCTCAAAAAGAAGATCGAGGGCATGCGCCGGGAAGGTAACCTCTCAGGCGACGGGGCTAAATACGCAGCCGACTCGCTCACCAAGCCGTTTACCGAGGGACTGCTCGCTGTCCACGTCTCCTCGCGCAACAAGCCCCCGAAGGTCTCTCTGTTCGACGGGAAAACCGACCCCAAAGACCATTTGGATGCTTTCACCGCGGGGATGAGCTTCCAGGACCATTCCGACGCCGCCCAGTGTAGGGCCTTCCCAGCCACCCTCATCCGCTCTGGTCGGGACTGGTTCCGAGGACTCGAGCCTCGCTCAATCTCGACTTTCGACGAGCTGGCTACTCAGTTCCTCGGCCACTTCGTTGGGAACCGCCGGCAGAAGCGCACGGTCGACTACTGTAAGTCTACGTTACCCACCCCGGTACTTACGGGGAGGCGGAAAGAGTAAAAATCGAATTTTTATCATAAGGTAACATAGACGTACCATGGAGGATCTTTGGTAAACATGAACTAACAAACTATCTACAAGTTCTAACTACTATATTAGAAGATTATACCTAGTTCTTGAACTCCTTCTCTTCTTGTGTTGCTTCCTTTTCTTGTGTGCTCCTTTGAGTGGTGTAGACGGCTCCTCCTCTTTGTCTTCTCTTGGTCAAAGAAAGATCCACCCGAAGGCCTCTACCTTGAGTTCCTACCTCAACAATGAAGTAACTAGAGTGCTTGGCTTTCTAGACTAAGAACCCTAGAGTGAGTAGAGAGTTGTTTTGGTGGTTTAGTCTCAAAAGCTTATGATTTTCAACACATGAAACACTTGAGCTTTGAGAGAGGAAGAAGGAGAGCTAACTATGAGAGAGAAAGAGAATTAGAGAATGATATGAACCTTGCTCTCATATTAGAGATATATGATAATAATAATAATAATAATTAAGAAAATTGTGATGGTGAGTTGATTTGACCATTATCATTTCACATTTAATGCTAAGCAAGCTTCAAGAAGTATCTTATGCTTAACAAAAAACAAAAAGAAAAATATCTAGGTCAATGTAAGTCAACAAGTCAAATGGTCAACCCAACTCAAACCATGATACAATTATCCTTAATTAATATTATTAATCATATTTCTCATTCTCATTAGGGTTTTGATCAAGTCAATGGTCAAAAACCCTAATGAGGTGTCTCCTTCTCCGCCTCTGTTAACTGTACGTACGTACCCGCATTCGTGTTCCGAAGAAACACGAATACAATGAGACAAGACCAATCCCAAAACAAATACTAGGATCTGGCTTAAACCAAAGCCCACTAGTAATAACTGCCCGGACACCAAACGCGTACAAGTGCGCGTATGTGAACGAACCCCGTCGTAAAACCATACGATCTTTACTCTATTTTGCCCAAAGATGAACAACCCTCTGTGTGGGACTCTAAAGACTCGACACTACGCTGGCAGTGGGTTTAACCACAGGCCGCAAGTGGTACTAGCTGTACGTAACGGTCCCCAGGTAGATGCCGATAAGAAGACCGATGAGGTGAACCCATCCGAACTCCAACTAAGCCTGAATGTGACAATCTCCGTACAGTCCGGTCTGTTCGTCTAAGAGTATCGCATGTCGGGCCTAGGGGGCGGTAAACGTCAGTCCCCTAATAGCGGTACAAGTCGTGTCGGAGTGCAGCTCAGAACACCCTGAGAAACTACTGGAAACACTACCTGTAAATCTCGCTTGCCCTGGCCAGGGACTTTGTGTAATGGGTCTCCTAGACACAGCGCGATATCAACTCCCAATACCGGGAGAGACGAATCCTGTCTAACCGTCACTGCCTCCAAATGCTTCGGGACTGCACCCAACTACTACCTGTTTGCACGACTTAATAGAGCCGTGGTAGGGTAGTAATCTAAGAACAGTAGGAACACACTCGAGGCGAAGTGACAGTGACAAGTCAACGGACTAAGCTGTACTCATGTCACCTGGGAACTGATAACTGACGATATGTATAATACCAACCAACAGTTCCCAGCGAGTCCTGTCCAGTGTACTCGTAACCTAACGAGCACCTGCATACTATCTCCAGTATGACGTAATGATGGCTGTGGGACAGACCATCTCCCCTCCTGAGATGAGAAGCGTATACACTAGTCTATTCTGGAGTATCGATGCCTTGTCTCGATAATTCTACGACCAGGGACATGTATAAGGATGTGCTTATAGACTACCCAGCCCCCACTAGTGTGACTGCCATCACAATGCCGGTAGTCAAGCAAAAGATCCTAAGGGCTCTATCGATATGTATTAGTAATATGTTAAAAAGAAACACATACACATATTAAGATAGATACAAACCAAGTAGCATACTACCATATTGAGCAAGAATGTCAATCCGTGTATATATCCCAAGCTTCCAAATTGTAATGTACAAATTAGTACTATACAATAATGGTCTATAGGGCATATCACACTAACAATCTCCCACTTGCACTAAGGCCGTGTGCTGGCATATCGCAAACCTATCATCTCGAATAGCCTCTCGAACTGTGTCTGAGGAATGGCCTTTGTGAATGGATCTGCAGTGTTATCTTCTGTAGCAACCCTCCGAACCTCGATCTCCTGGCGATCCACGATCTCCCTGATCAGGTAATACCGTCTCAAGATGTGTCTGGACTTCTGATGGGACCTGGGTTCCTTTGCTAAACCTATAGCCCCGTTGTTGTCACAATACAGAGGTATTGGATCAACAATGGACGGAACCACCTGAAGTTCTGTTAAGAACTTCCTCATCCAGACGGCTTCTTTTGCGGCATCAGATGCTGTGATATACTCCGCTTCCATCGTCGAGTCAGCAACGGTTTCCCGTTTGGAACTCTTCCAACACACCGCCCCTCCATTGAGAGTAAAGACATAACCCGATATGGATTTGAAGTCATCCTTGTCACTCTGGAAGCTGGAGTCAGCAAAGGCCTCGACCTGGAGGCCTTTTCCGCCGTAAACCAAAAACATATCCTTAGTCCTTCTCAGGTACTTCAGAATGTTCTTTACCGCTACCCAGTGCTTCTCCCCAGGGTTTGACTGATACCGGCTTACTACACTCAGTGCATAAGCTACATCTGGTCTGGTACACAACATCGCATACATTATAGAGCCTACTGCAGAGGCGTAAGGTATAATAGACATGCGATCCCTTTCCAAATCAGTCTTGGGAGATATTTCTTTGGAGAGGGTGATTCCGTGACAAGCCGGTAAATTACCGCGCTTTGAATCTTCCATACTGAATTTTTTTCGTATGGTGTCGATGTACCTGGACTGTGAAAGTCCTAACATCCTTTTAGATCTATCACGATAGATCCGGATCCCCAGAATGTACGAGGCATCACCCAGGTCTTTCATGGAGAACCTGTGTGACAAAAACCCTTTGACAGATTATAGTATAGGAATGTCATCCACGTACAAGACTAGGAATACAACAGTTCGAGCTACAATCTTACTATAAATGCATGATTCATCTGGATTTTTGATAAAGTCAAATTCTTTGACCGTATCATCAAAACAGATGTTCCAACTCCGCGATGCCTGCTTCAGTCCATAAATGGACTTAAGCAACTTGCACACTTTCCCGCTGCTCCCACTCTGAATGAAACCCTCTGGCTGGTCCATATAGACACTCTTTTAAATTACCATTTAGAAAAGCGGTTTTTACGTCCATCTGCCAAATCTCATAATCGTGGAAGGCAGCAATGGCAAGAAGGATCCGAATGGATTTGAGTATAGCTACTGGAGAAAAGGTTTCGTCATAGTTCAAACCAGCTCTTTGACGAAAACCCTTTGCAACAAGTCTAGCCTTATAGGTCTCAACCTGTCCATCTACACCAATCTTCCTTTTGAAGATCCATTTGCAGCCTACGGGTTTACCCCTTCTGGAGCAACGTCCAAAGTCCATACTTTGTTAATGTACATGGACTCCATCTCGGTCCGCATTGCATCTGTTGGATATATATGCCCTAGAGGCCTACATTGTATAGGATGCTTAGGATATGTATGTACATGACAGTCTTGCTTGATATGATAGTACGCTATTTGGTTTGACCTTGTCTTAACGTATGATATTTTTTACTTGGTATTTATATATATATATGTTGATAAAGCCCATAGGGTGTTTTGTCTGACTACCGGCGTTGTGATGGCAGTCATACTAGTGGGAGCTGGATAGTCAATAGGCACACCCTTAGATGTCCCTGGTCGCAGGAGTATCGAGATTGGGTATCGATACTCCGGAGTAGACTAGTGTATACATATCTAGACCCTGACGAGGGGCAATGGATTGGTCCCGCAGCCATTGGTGGTGTTCACCTAAGATTGTATACAGATGCTCACTGGGTGTGAGTACACCGGACAGGACTCGCCGAGAACTGACTGGATGGTATTATACCTAACGTCAGATAGCAGTTCTCAGGTGACATGTGTGCAGATAGTCCGTTGACTTAAGGTCATCATTTGTCTCGTGTGAGTTCCCACTGTGCTTTGATTATTACCCTACCACGGCTCAAAGGAGTCGTGCAAACAGGTTTCAGTTGGGCACAGTCCCGAGCCACGTGGAGGCAGTGAGCGACTGTTAGGGATTCGTCTCTCCCGGTATAGGGAGTTGATATCGCACTGTGGTCGTTTGGTCATTACCATAAGTCCCTGGCCAGGGCTGATTGAGAATTACTGATGGAATGATCAGTAGATTCTCGGGTGGTCTTGAACCATACCGACACGATTTGTACGGTTATTAGGGGTCTGACGTCCACCACCTCCCTAGACCATACATGCGATACTCTTAGACGAACAGACCGGACTGCGCGGATATTGTTACAGACAGGCTCAGTAGGATTTCAGATGGGTTACCTCATCAGCTTTCTTATCGACAACTACCTGGGGACCGTTACGTACAGCTAGTGCCGCTTGCGGTCTGTGGTTAAACCCACTGCCAGCGTAATAGTCGAGTCTTTAGAGTCCCACACAGAGATTTCCCAAACCCAGGCGAAAAGATATAGAGGTCGTATGGTTTTACGACAAAGGTTCGGACGCATACGTGTTTGAACGCACGTACGACATTCAGACAGTTTTTACTAGCCGGCTTTGGTTTAAGCCAGATTCTAGTATCAGGTTATTGGATTTATACAGTCTAAAGTTTTCCGTGTTTTCATGGATGAGAGGGGTGTTCTCGTAATTTTCTGAGAAGCTTCTAGAAGGATGTGACATGGAGGGAGAGGTGGCATTTTCATTTAATGAATTAGTGACTCATTGTGAGTGATTCATCATGTCATTAATGCATTATTAAATGCTTAATGACTCACATAATGAATCACCCACTTGCATTAATGAAACATGATGAATAATCTCATATTATTCATTTCTTTTTAATTCATTATGTTTCGTATATCTAGTGAGAAGCTTTTTCATTTTCAATATTATTATCATTATCATCTTCTCACTCTCTCTCTTCAAGTTCTCTCTCCTTCACCAAACCTAATCCTACCCTCATGAGTTGAGAACAAGGATTAGGAAAGACTAATTACTCCATAACCTATCTCTACATCACCTTAGCTACTCTATTTAGCATCTAGAGAAACTAAGTAACCTCAAGTTTAGAGGTTATAGCTTGGATTAGGGTTCTCGGGTGGATCGTTTATCACGGAAGAAAGCCGAAGAGGACGTGGAGATCCAAAGAGGCCGTAGATAACATTAAGACGAAGGACTAGGACCGTTTGGTATAATCTCTTAACATAGTAGTTTAGAACTCTATAGTTTTTGTTAAAACTTGTTTAGCAAACGATTCATACGGTTATTCGATGTTTAATCATAGAACAAGATTGTTATTCATATTTCCGCCTCCCCATAAGTATTGGGGTGTTGAACATCGACTTACAGCATCCAGCCATTTTACCGAGTCAGTGCTCTGAATGGCCTGCTGGAAGCTAGTCGGCTCATCATTATCAATGATGTAATCCTTTCTATCCCCGTCTATGAGAAAACCGTAGTATCTCTCAGGTGGATGAGAAAGCCTACTACTCCTGCGGAGCGGTGCAGGAATGTCCTGTTCTTTTGAACCTTCTGGTTCTACTAAGCTTTCAGTAATAGCTTGTGGTTCTGGAATTTCTTCCAGTTCTATTGCGCTCCCACTTATCTGATTTTCCAAAAATTCTGTTTCCAAGAAGCAGGCATGACGAGAAACAAATACCTTTTGTTCCTCTGCGTAATAGAAGAAATATCCCTTGGAGTTCTTTGGATATCCCACAAACTTGCACTGTACTGAGCGTGCCTCGAGTTTGTCTATATGCTGCTTTTTGACAAAATCTGGACATCCCCATGTCTTAATGTGTTTAAGATAGGGTTTCTTCCCACTCCACATCTGATATGGTGTAGTAGGCACTGACTTAGTTGGAACCCGGTTCAAAAGATATGCAGCTGATTCTAGTGCATATCCCCAGAAAGATCGCGGTAACTCAACATTACTCATCATGGAACGTACCATATCCAATAGGGTCCGGTTCCGTCTCTCCGATACACCATTGTGTTGTGGTGTGTATGGAGGAGTAAGTTGAGAGAGAATTCCATTCTCTTTTAGGTAATCCAGGAACTCGGCACTCAAGTATTCACCACCTCGATCAGATCTCAGTGTCTTGATACTCTTGCCGGTTTGTTTTTCTACTTCATTCTTATATTCCCGGAATTTTTCAAAGGCTTCAGATTTATGCTTCATCAAGAAGACATGTCCATACCTTGAAAAATCATCCGTAAAAGTAATGAAGTAAGAATAAACATTTCGCGCATGTGTAGACATTGGACCACATAAATCGCTGTGTATGAGTCCCAAGAGCTCGCTCGCTCTTACTCCGTGTCCAGTAAACGGAGTCTTTGTCATCTTTCCCATGAGACAAGATTGACAAGTTGCATAAGATTGATATTCGAACGGATCCAAATATCTCTCTTTATGTAATTTAGTCAATCGTGTTTCATTGATGTGACCCAGTCTACAATACCATAAGAAAGCATGATTTAATTCTGAAGACTTTCTTTTGTGTGTATTCTGGATATTGAAAATCTGCGGTTGGTTTAATACGTATATCCCGTTGCTTAATGTACCCGACCCAATCAAAACATGATTAAGATGAATGTTTACTACATTGCTTACAAATGCAATATCATAACCTTCTTTAGACATTAAAGATACAAATATAATATTACAAGTCAAACTGGGTACAAAATAACAGTTGCGCAAAACCAAAACATGTCCATCTGTCAACCCTAAGTGATAGTCCCCTACGGACTCAGCATCCATGCTTACTCCGTTTGCAACTCTGAGGGTCATATCACCTGCCTTCAAAACTCTACGCCTTCTCAGTGCCTGCAAAGAATTACAGATATGAGATCCTGATCCGGTATCCAATACCCAGGAAGTGGAGTTGATTGACAGACAGTTTTCAATAACATACACACCTGAAGCCGAAGCCACAACTTGCTTCGGGTCCTGGCTCTTGGCCTTCCAAACCCTGCAATCTTTCTTCCAGTGTCCTTTCTTGTGACAATAAAAGCATTCTTCCTTTCCCACAATCTGTCCCGCTACCTTTGCTTTTCCCTTAGCTTCCACCTTATTAACACCGCCCCTTGGTTTGGTGGAGGCCTTTTTCTTCTTTCCTTTGGTTTTCGCCTTGGACCTAGAAGAGGAAGCTTCTCCAACAAACAAAGCGGGTGTTTCCCTGACTTTCTGTAGGGTGCTCTCTGCACTCCTCAACATGTTGAGGAGTTCCGGAAGTTCAACTTCTTTTCCTTGCATGTTGAAATTCAGGATAAACTGGGCGTAGGTGGAAGGAATGGACTGGAGAATCAAGTCAGTGTAGAGCTCGTTCTCTAACGTGGTCCCGAGTGTTGGGTTAGCTTAGCACCTTAGCAAGGTTTAGGAAGGCATCTCACATGCCATATTGAAATTTTTGGGGTGCTAAACAATCCCTAACCATGATCTTAACTAGAGAATTAGGTTTAACATTCATGTAAACAACTTTACATCTAAGAGAGAGGGATTACAACTTTTGTAGTCCGTTCCTTCGCTTCATAAGCTCCGAGTAGTAGTCCCTTTGCCGCGATCCATGATCTCCCAGACTCAAGAGAGGCTCCACAAGTCGAATGATCCATTCTTGTTTGAAATCTTCCTTTTCGAAGTTGATCTACCTTGAAAAATCTCAAGATCAAGCTTTTACTTCTCTAATCAAGTATTAGTGAAATGAACACCGTAATCTAAGTGGCTAGAATAGATGAGGATGATGAAGTAGGAATTTTTCTCTCTTTTGTTTTCATTTATCTCACAAAAATCATCACAAGTCAAAAAGCTAGAAAGCTTTTTCAAGGAGGAAGAAGAAGAAGAAAGCTTTTGTGATGAATAATGAATTAATTGTGTTGGTTACAAATTCAACCATGGGTTAAGAATGAAGGCTTAACCCTTGTAGAGATTTAACTAGGGTAAAGGGTTTGGGTTGGGTTAAGAAATATCAATACAAAATATCTATACAAAATATCTAAGCTTAAAACAAAACAAAGCGTCTAGAAGCTTCATGAAAAATCTAACCCAAATGCTAACCCATATCAAACCCTAACTTGTTTAATCTCCACAAATCATGTTGTATTTGTAATCATAACTTGTTACAATATTATATATCACATATATAATATATTTTGCAACAAAAGAAAATAATACAATTAACATATATCACATATATATCAATGTATTATCCGGCGAGAAAATGAATCAACAAAGCGAGCTTATATTAGTTAACGTAATATAATATATCACATATATAATTATACATTAAATTATTGAATCAACACTTGATCCGACAATCCGGCTATATTGCATATAACCGACTAATATAACATGTACCAATTCATCGAATCAACACTTGATCCGATGACCCGGCTATATCACATATACCCGGTCGATATCATATATCGCGAGAATAGAATACGGTATCTCATATCGTATTATTCTCGGTCCCGCACACATCACATATGTGCTCCTACTCCATTTTGCCTGAGCCAGAAAATCTCTGTGTAGGACTCTAAAGAATCGTCAATACGCTGGCAGTAGGTGATGATCATATCAAACACCCACAAGCTGCAAGCGGTCAGCTAAACGTAACAGCCATCCAGGTATTGAGCAATCAGAAGATCAACAAGCAAGCCTGTACATTCTCCTGTGAATCCAATCAGTCTCATACAGTTGTCACGACCCGGAATTGGCACGTGACGGCCCTAATACTACGCAACGTCTACAGGCGTAATGCAGTAAAAAAAAGACAAAACCGAGAAATCTAAACCATTTAAAAAAAAGAAAAGATAAGAAACATTGTTTAAACTTTTAAAAAAAAATCGCAACCCAAATTCTTTAAAAATCCAACTTTTCTTTCTTTAAAAAATTTGGCAGCACCACCCTTGTAAAAACTAGCCCCAAAAATGGGTACACCATAAATAAAAATAAAGCATCCCCAAACGGGAGCAAATACACGCCCAAAGGCGGAAAACATCCACCACAACAAATATACGACGCCATAGCGAAAAAATAAAAGACGATAGAAAGGAAATTGTATAAAAGACAACCAAGTCACAAAATAATATACAATATCGTCCTCACCAAGTCTCTAAATCAACAAGAAAATAGTAGATGGAGAGTACAAGGATACAACGAATATACAATACAACAATACGGATAACCACAAAACCCACCCATGCAAAATCGCACACTATGAGCTGAAGCGGTATCCGTAGCAAAAGATGATCAGATAGATGAGTAGCCTGCCTCGACTACTCTGGGGAACACCCTGCAAAACAACTGTGGCACAATGGGGGTGGGTTGCCAACTCGTGAATAGTAATTAATATATACAGGTAATCGCAAGTATGTACGTACAGCGTGAATCTAACATATGCAATTAATAGCAATAAAAGGTCATATGAATGCAATAATCATGAAAGGTACACTAGCAGGTACAACTAATACATGAAGCAATAATAATATGACAATCGGTATGCAATAATCATGCAATAATGATATGAAAATGTATATATGCAATAATCATGAAAGGTATACTAACATGTACGACTACACATGAAGTAATGCATATAATAAAGGTATGTAAATACAACAGTCATGAAAGGTACTCTAACAGGTACTACTAATACATGAAGCAGTGCATAAACAATAAATATGGATATGAAATGAAATATGTCATTTCCACGGAATCCTGACATCGTGGTAGGATCATAATCCATCAAGACAGTCCAAATCCTAATTTTCTCAAATCAGCCCCCAAATTGGCTCTCATATCATATAAGTCTCACAAATTCTTAATGTACAATATCGAATAAATCTCCTATATCCTAAATGTACAAAATCAAGTGAATCTCATATATTCTTTATGTACAATATCAAGTAAATATCACATGTTCTAAATCCAATATCAAGTGAATCTCTTATAAGCTAGGTATATTTGCATGAATAAATATGATGATGTATATGAATTTATATGTATACATATATATTAGCGTCCCATTTCACTAATATATATATATGCATATATAACAACGTTCCATTCCACTGTTATATATACTTAGGAGTAAAATATCATGGAAACAATGTGTCAAGCATCGACACAGAAATGCTGATCTATCAGGTGCTGTCACCAAGACTGGCACCCTGATAGGTGCGTATCATACGCTATACCGAAAGCTCGAGTGCCTAGCTCTGATCCTCGCCTCTCGACGTATCTATACGCACATGACTCTCGTCGGTATCCCTATGATAACCACCGAGTCATAGGTAATATCACCGGATGGTATGGTTCCCCTGACAGGCTCAATCGGCAAGGTCCATCAATCGTCTTGTCCCGGGGTACCTCCGAGCCCCACCATGTACCCTCATACGGCCTCAACGCCTCCTCGCATGGGGTGTGTGTGTATATATATATATATATATATATATATATATATATATATATATATATATATATATCAGAACCGATAAATCTCATGGTGGATGCTGAAATATCATATTAAGGGAAACCGGGTTTTTCAAATAATGCATAATTTCATGAACTCCCACGGTCCCCAAATCCAGAAAATATCATGAAAAATCCATATCTCAATGCGAAAATCCATGAATATAATATATGCAACATAAAATTGAAATGTAAGTATATAAAGGAAAAGCCACTAATTAACTGAAATAAGTTAATATAAAAATATCATGCGGTTTCTATTTTCTCCAATTCTAAATAACATCAAGTAAAGGTAAATATGTAGCTATAACTGATATATGTGTAAACATAAAGGTATAGCAAGGTATATGTATCTACCTATAACTAATGATGTAATATACCCCCTTGGTATAAGTGAAGTATGTGTACAAGGTATACCTGTAGCTATGTCATTAAGTGTGTATGTACCTATTGCTAATGGTACAATACTCTATAGGTATACAGATAACTAGCATGTAAGTACGTCAAGGCATATGTGTAAGCATGTAGATATACTGGTAGGCTATATGTCATATGCAATAAGAAATATGAATCAATGTCTCAATGTCCCTAACCAAACTACATCATATCTATAAGTGGGTTATGCGTGTCATGGAAATTATTGACGGTGTGTGTGGCATACAATCAGTGCTCGTGCAACATGAGTCATCAATAATGGTGCAGTGTCCTAAGGATACTAGTCCAAGCACAACAATAACTAAGCAGTAGGGTGAATGCGCATTTCTAAATATGACATAGAATATGCGACAAAAGTAACATCTCTAGCCCAGACGCATAACGCCACGCGGGCGATTCACCTGTAGATGTTAAATCTACTCACCAACGCTCCTAGCTAGGTGAAGCCTACCACCTGTTTTCCCTTTGTAGCAGTGTCCGAAGTTCCCGCCTGCGAACTTGTAACATAAAACAGTATAACAGAAATATATTAGCAATAGACCCAAAATACGTACAATCTACACGGACCAACATGACACACATACGTACTCTAACGGGTTCGTGTTGTAGCTAACGCGTATAGCGACAATACGAAGCCAACTCAGAGCAACAACAGCACAGAACACGCACCGTATCGGATATCGTATCGCGCGAAATGAAACACTAAAAATACGTAAAGTGGTCCCAGATTTTTCTTTACCAGTAATGTGTAAAAATTGCAAGTACCATGAGACCACATACCACCACAGAGACCCCTATTAAAAAACTCACCACCCCAGTCCCTACTCTGGCCGCAAATTGCGGCCAGAACCATTAAATCTGTGGCCGTTTCATGATGGAAATGGTTCGTATTTTGAGGGTAGGCTCTAGGTCTCTACACTAGGTTACTGTCATGTCAACTTTTGCAATAATTACCTGGTTTAACAGCAGATCATCCGAGACCCAAACATTACACTAAAAATACGATATTTACTCGAAACGATACGATACGCGATAAAAGCTAAAACTAACAAGCTAATCTACACAATAAACACTTAAAGAACAGGAAGGAATTATTACCTATACAAAAGAACTTAAAGATCCAAACTTTGCATACTCCAAGGCATCCAAGAGGCAAATCCAAGAAAAAGATGTGATTTTTGTGAGTTTTGTGAATTTTGTGATGGTTTTGATGAAGTACTTGAGAGTTTTCAGTTTGATGAGAGAGGAAGAGAGAAATATGAAAGAATTAAGTGAGAAAGAATGAGGGAGTGTGAGGAAATGAGAGAGGGAGGTGAGTGTAGGGTGAGGTGAGAGGTGAGTGTAACAATAGCATTAAATGCAAACCATACTCTCACATAAATGCACCCACACCTCATCATTGCCACCTCGTCACTTCCAAAACAATCTCTCTCTCTCACACAAAAGATCAAGGAATGGGTAAGGATTAAAGCAAAGATTTGGATAAAGCAAAGGGATTAGGTTAAGTGTCATGGTTGCTAAGAACTAGATTAGCACAGACAAACCTCACATTTACGTGCACACGTGCGTGCATGATCATAACAAATAATAATAAATTATTAATTAAATGTTATAAAATGTGAGGAACCCGAATTGGTAAACTTTTTACAGTAAACCCGCATTAACGTCTAAACGAACACTAATCGAAATCTAAGACGTTACAATCTCCCCCCCTTAAAAAAATTCGTCCCCGAATTTAAAATTCTTACTATGCGTACCTTCAAAGAGAAGATTACAAACTCTCATATCTTGTTCGCAGCCTTACAAGTGATCACCTCACCATACGGCTACGTCCAAGAAAAACCCTTCACAGATGGCAGGACCCTTGACCGAAGTTTCTCCACCTGCCGAGCCATTAACACAATTGGCTGCTGGTGAACGAAAGATCGCGTCTCAAGCTAAATGGTCTGATGCAGAATCATGTGAGAAAGGTCATGAAGGTAATTGCAAAGTATCGACACTAGAAAATACGGGGTGAATACTCAATAATCTGGGCGGAAGTGCCAAATTAAAGGCAACGGAATTAACTCGCTTGAGGATCTCAAAAGGACCTACAATTCTGGGATAAGCTTCCCGAAACTCAACACGTCATTCATCGGAAAAATCCGTAGGAATACATGATCTCCCACTGCGAACTCAAGTCTACGACCACCACGGTCGGTGTAAGACCTCTGTCCGCAATGGACAATTCTCATCCTGACTTAAAACAACTGGATCATCTCCGAGTCTTTAGACTAGCTGGGGTCCAAAAATCCTACTTACGCAGAGTCAGAAAAACAGACTGGAGATCGACAATACCTGCCAATTGGAGTGCCTCCTGATAACTGCTATCGAAGGAGAACCCTAACTATGGCAAGTGACAATCCCAACTGCCGACAACAATTAGTGCGTACGCACAAACATATCCTCCAGAGTCTGTATAGCCCGCTCTCACAAAACCATCATCCTGCGGATGGAAAGATGGAGCTAAAGCTCAACCAGTACCCAAGGCTTCCTGAAGCTCCTGCCCAAGACGGCAAGCGAATAAGGTGCCTTCATTGGATACGACCCATGAAGGAACTCCGTGCAACGCACAAAATTAATAAGGAACAACTGAGCAAACTGAGCATAACCGGACAACAAGCATCCGAATAGAGTCATACCCTGACTAAACCTGGGTAGACACCATAACGAAATTCATGGAGATCTGCTCCCATTCCCACTTCGGAACGGTTAAAGGTTGCAACTCTCCAGCCGGTCTCAGATGCTCAACCAAAGCACACAACAAGACAGACACCTTGAAACGAAACCCGAAACTTCTCTTTACATCCCTGCCCACCCGTAACTATCTCACAAGTCACGTCAAATCCTGGTGGAACTTGAATGAGTACAGAGAGTTGACAGATGTGTCTACTCTAGGATTTCGCGTCTCTACCCAATAGTATCGGATACACAAACGCATCCCTAAACTTAGCACACCCATGTCACAAATCAAGGACTCCGGATCATTACCCAGCCAAGTATGCTCAAGTATCTCTGACGAACGAGCATCGGCGGGCAGTGCCTCACGAAAGAGATTAAGGAAAAGTGGTCGGGTGCGGACACGATCAAGCTGTCCTCTCAGTAGAGGCGAACTTAAGATGTACTCAATGATCGCACAAGAACTGTAAATCTGCAGAAGACTATCTCAACAATCACAACCCGCTGCAGGAAGATGTACATTAAGCTCTGGTGGTCCGTGAAAATCTGACACGACTCTCGAACAAGTAGTGTCTCCAATTTTCCAACGCAAGACCACCGCGGACATCTCCAGATCATGAGTGGGATATCCTTCTAGTACATCCCCCCAATGTAAGGAAGCAAAAGCGATAACTCTATAATGCCGCATCAGCGCAAAATCGAGCCCCACTCGCGAAACATCACAGTTAAACAACAAAGTCGGCCGAACCAACAAGCAAAGAAGAATCGGTGGAGTTGTTAACTGAGTCTTCAACTGCCGAAAACTCCGCACACATGCCTCAGTCCAAAGAAAAGGAACCTCCTTTATGGTCAGTTTAGTCAACGGTGCAGCACTACACTAGCAATCCTGCACAAAACGGCGGTAAAAACCCGCTAAGCCTAAAATCTGCGGACCTCCGTCTTGCACACAAGTCTGGACCTAAGCTGTACGGTCTCGATCTTCCTCGGAACCATACAAAAACCGTCTCCCGCAATTACAAGACCTAGGAGTCAACACAAACAAGCCTGAAGGAACACTCCGAGAATCTAGCAAACAGCTGGTGCTCTCCCAGTATCTGCAAAACAAATCCTCAAGTGCTGCTCTTGTTCCTCAAGACATATTGAATAGACCAGAATGTCGTCAATAACACAACAATAACTGGTCGAGGAACGGCCTGAAGAAATCTGGTTCATCATATCCACGAATGCTGCTAGGGCATTGGTGAGTCCGACGACACCACCAAAACACACAAAGCCCGTAGCACGCACAAGACAGTCTTCGGAATGTCATCACTCCGAACCCGCAACAATGATGACCTGATCCCGAACAAACTTAGAAAATGTCTCACACTCTGGAGCTGATCGAAGAAATCGTCAATGCGAGGTAAAGGATACCTATCCGCAACGTAAGCCGGTTCAATTGACGATCAATCGATACACAACCTAAACTGCCGTCCTTTTCCTTGACGAACAGAAATAGGAGCTCCCTAATGCGAAACACTTAGACGCAACAAGCCCCCTAACAAACAACTCTGCAGCTGATCCTTAAGCTCCTTAAGTTTCGCCGACTCATCTGGAACAACGTCGGAAAACTCTCGCACGATAGAAACCCAGTCCAACAATCCCACTGTGGCTCTGGTATCACGAATGAATGCCAGGAATCCTCGACATCTTCTCCTCAAAAGCCGACTAGCGAAAAGGCTGAATTCGAGCTGTGAGAGGCGGCACAACTGTCCACCTGCACAACAAGAACTGACTTGCCGAGAAAAACAAAACTTGACTGTTTCCTCACGGTAGTCCACAGACGTCTAACACGTAGATAACCAGTCCGTGCCCAGGAGAACGTCAAATCCAATATCTCTAGAAGGATCAAGTGACAGACGAATCTCTATCTTCTATCCGATTGGCACACGACCGAAATACGTGTCGCGTAACAAAAGAATCGCTGACAGAAATTAACACAACAAACGGCTGATCTACCTAACGTGACTCTCGTCCCAACCACGGCACAAAGTGTATAAAACAAACAAATACATTAAAAGAACATACGAATTTAGAATACCTGAAAACACTGCATTGGACGCCCACGCATCCCGATGAGTAGAAGCAAATTCTCATGTCTGCCCCCTACCCGCAACTGGCTGAACTCCTCCTCTCTACGGTATAGCTGCCTCGCGACTACGTGGCTCAGTACAATCTCGAACCCGATGATCCAAACTCCCGCATCGATAACATCCAGAAGAAAACTGCTGACCATCCTGGGGATAAGAACTAGACGACTGTCCTCGTCCCAAGCCTCTGCTACTCATGCGACGGTCACGAAATCTGTCTCGACGACTAGGCCTCTGTCTCTGGGCCGGTACGCCGGTACGAGTCCTCTACTGTCCCGGAACTCTCAAAGTTTCTGGAAGGCGTGCCTCGTCAACTGAGGTTGCATCCACTGGTGCTATGTAGGTGACGGACTGCTGCATGCTGATCGCAAGGAACAACTGGGTAACAGTGGTGACAACCTTCTGTCGCTGCGCTCGAACGACCTCAACCAATGAACTCATTGTCTGGCACATGTCCTGCATCTCTGCCACAAGCCTAGCGATACTATCTGTCGAAGGCGGATCCGTCTGCACCTGTGCAACGAGCGTGCCATCCAGGTCAGTCCTCGCTGCATCACTCTGGGTCCCCATAGTCATCGGCGGCAAGGCTATAAATGGAAATAAGGGTCGATAAGAACACGGAAATTGAATCACAAGGATATGAATCATCAAGGAAGGAATTTCAAGCAATTTGTACTTAGATTACTTTGGGCGGAGTACTGCATCGTGAGTATGCCGCGGATATACATACACTACGTTACTCTGCTTAAGCTACCTACTCCATCATACCAGGGTCATCCTATACTCCGAAAGGTAAAACCTAGCGTTCTGATACAAACTTTGTCATGACCCGGAATTGGCACGTAACGGCCCTAATACTACGCAACGTCTACAGGCGTAACGCAGTAAAAGAAAGCCAAAACCCAGAAATCTAAACTATTAAAAGAAAAGAAAAGATAAGAAACATTGTTTAAACTTTTAAAAAAAATCGCAACCCAAATTCTTTAAAAATCCAACTTTTCTTTTTTTAAAAAATTTGGCAGCTCCTCCTTTGTAAAAACTAGCCCCAAAAATGGGTACACCATAAATATAAATAAAGCATCCCTAAACGGGAGCAAATACACGCCCAAAGGCGGAAAACAACCACCACAACAAATATACGACGCCGTAGCGAATAAATAAAAGATGATAGAAAGGAAACTGTATAAAAGACAACCAAGTCACAAAATAATATACAATATCGTCCTCACCAAGTCTCTAAATCAACAAGAAAATAGTATATGGAGAGTACAAGAATACAACGAATATACAATACAAAAATACGGATAACCAAAAAACCCACCCAAGCAAAATCGCACACTATGAGCTGAAGCGGTATCCGTAGCAAAAGATGATCAGATAGATGAGTAGCCTGCCTCGACTACTCTGGGGAACACCCTGCAAAACAACTGTGGCACAACGGGGGTGAGTTGCCAACTCGTGAATAGTAATTAACATATGCAGGTAATCGCAAGTATGTACGTACAGCGTGAATCTAATATATGTAATTAATAGCAATAAAAGGTCATATGAATGCAATAATCATGAAAGGTACACTAGCAGGTACAACTAATACATGAAGCAATAATAATATGACAATCGGTATGCAATAATCGTGCAATAATAATATGTAAATGTATATATGCAACAATCATGAAAGGTATACTAACAGGTACGACTACACATGAAGCAATGCATATAATAAAGGTATGTAAATGCAACAGTCATGAAAGGTACTCTAACAGGTACTACTAATAAATGAAGCAGTGCATAAACAATAAATATGGAGTATGGAATGAAATATGTCATTTCCACGGAATCCTGATATCGTGGTAGGATCACAATCCATCAAGACAGTCCAAATCCCAATTTTCTCAAATCAACCCCCAAATTGGCTCTCATATCATATAAGTCTCACAAATCCTTAATGTACAATATCGAATAAATCTCCTATATCCTAAATGTAAAAAATCATGTGAATCTCATATATCCTTTATGTACAATATCATATAAATATCACATGTTCTAAATCCAATATCAAGTGAATCTCTTATAACCTAGGTATATTTGCATGAATAAATATGATGATGTATATGAATTTATATGTATACATATATATTAGCGTCCCATTCCACTAATATTTATATGCATATATAACAGCGTCCCATTCCACTGTTATATATACTTAGGAGTAAAATATCATGAAAACAATGTGTCAAGCTTCGACACAGAAATGCTGATATATCAGGTGCTGTCACCAAGACTGGCACCCTGATAGGTACGTATCATACGCTATACCGAAAGCTCGAGTGCCTAGCTCTGACCTTCGCCTCTCGACGTATCTATACGCACATGACTCCCGTCGGTATCCCCATGATAACCGCCGAGTCATAGGTAATGTCACCGGATGGTATGGTTCCCCTGACAGGCTCAATCGGCAAGGTCCATCAATCGTCTTGCCCCTGGGTACCTCTGGGCCCCACCATGTACCCTCATACGGCCTCAACACCTCCTCGCATGGGGTGTGTGTATATATATATATATATATATATATATATATATATATATATATCAGAACCGATAAATCTCATGGTGGATGCTGAAATACCATATCAAGGCAAACCGAGTTTTTCAAATAATACATAATTTCATGAACTCTCACGGTCCCCAAATCCAGAAAATATCATGAAAAATCCATATCTCAATGCGAAAATCCATGAATATAATATATGCAATATAAAACTGAAATGTAAACATATAAATGAAAAGCCGTTAATTAACTGAAATAAGTTAATATAAAAATATCATGCGGTTCCTATTTTCTCCAATTCTAAATAACATCAAGTAAAGGTAAATATGTAGCTATAACTAATATATGTGTAAATATAAAGGTATAACAAGGTATATGTATCTACCTATAAGTAATGATGTAATATACCCCCTGGGTATAAGTGAAGTATGTGTGCAAGGTATACCTGTAGCTATATCATTAAGTGTGTATGTACCTATTGCTAATGGTACAATACTCTATAGGTATACAGATAACTAGCATGTAAGTACGTCAAGACATATGTGTAAGCATGTAGATATACTGGTAGGATATATGTCATATGCGATAAGAAATATGAATCAATGTCTCAATGTACCTAACCAAACTACATCATATCTATAAGTGGGTTGTGCGTGTCATGGCAATTATTGACGGTGTGTGTGGCATACAATCAGTGCTCGTGCAATATGAGTCGTCAATAATGGTACAGTGTCCTAAGAATACTAGTCCAAGCACAACAATAACTAAGCAGTAGGGTGAATGCGCAATTCTAAATATGACATATAATATGCGACAAAAGTAACATCTCTAACCCAGACGCATAACGCCATGCAGGCGATTCCCCTGTAGATGTTAAATCTACTCACTAACGCTCCTAGCTAGGTGAAGCCTATCACCTGTTTTCCCTTTGTAGCAGTGTTCGAAGTTCCCGCCTGCGAACCTGTTAAATAAAACAATATAACAGAAATATATTAGCAATAGACCGAAAATACGTATAATCTACACGGACCAACATGACACACATACGTACTCTAAAGGGTTTGTGTTGTAGCTAACGCGTATAGAGACACTACGAAACCAACTCAGAGCAACAACAACACAGAACATGCACCGTATCGTATAACGTATCGCGCGAAACGAAACACTAAAATTACGCAAAGTGGTCCCAGATTTTTCTGTACCAGTAATTTGTAAAAATTGCAAGTACCATGAGATCGCATACCACCACAGAGACCCCTATTCAAAAACTCACCACCCCAGTCCCTACTTTGGCCGCAAATTGCGGCCAGAACCATTAAATCTGCGGCCGTTTCATGATGGAAATGGTTCGTATTTTGAGGGTAGGTTCTAGGTCTCTACACTAGGTTATTGTCATGTCAACTTTTGCAACAATTACCTGGTTTAACAGCAGATCATCCGAGACCCAAACATTATACTAAAAATACGATATTTACCCGAAACGATACGATACGCGATAAAAGCTAAAACTAACAAGCTAATCTACACAATAAACACTTAAAGAACATGAAGGAATCATTACCTACACAAAAGAACTCAAAGATCCAAGTTTTGCACACTCCAAGGCATCCAAGAGGCAAATCCAAGAAAAAGATGTGATTTTTGTGAGTTTTGTGAATTTTGTGATGGTTTTGATGAAGAACTTGAGAGTGTTCAGTTTGATGAGAGAGGAAGAGAGAAATATGAAAGAATTAAGTGAGAAAGAATGAGAGAGTGTGAGGAAATGAGAGAGGGAGGTGAGTGTAGGGTGAGGTGAGAGGTGAGTGTAATAATAACATTAAATGCAAACCATACTCTCACATAAATGCACCCACACCTCATCATTTCCATTTCCTCACTTCCAAAACAATCTCTCTCTCTTTCACAAAAGATCAAGGAATGGTTAAGGATTAAAGCAAAGATTTGGATAAAGCAAAGGGATTAGGTAAGTGTCATGGTTGCTAAGAACTAGATTAGCACAAACAAACCTCACATTTACGTGCACACGTGCGTGCATGCTCATAACAAATAATAATAAATTATTAATTAAATATTATAAAATATGAGGAACCCGAATTGGTAAACTTTTTACAGTAAATCCGCATTAACGTCTAAACGAACACTAACCGAAATCTAAGGCGTTACAACAGTCCGGTCTCTTCGTCTGATATGTCGCATATCTAGTCTAGGGGTGGTTAACGTCAGACCCCCATTAACCGACAAGTCGTGTCGATATGAGGTTCATAACAGTTCGAGAAACTACTGATAACACTTACCGGTAAATCTCAACAACCCTGGCCAGGGATTTCCAGTTATAGCCAATCGAACGCAGCGCAACATCAATTCCCTATACCTGGAGAGACGAAACCCCTCCTATCGCTCATTGCCTCCATGTGATTCGGGACTGTATCCAAAAGCCACCGTTTTGCACGCCCTCTTGGACGTGGTATGATGGAAATCAAAGCACAGTGGGAATCACACAAGACTCTATGACGATCTCGGGTCTACAGACTAACCTGTACCAGTGTCACCAGAGAACTGCCATCTGACGTGAGGTATAATACCATCTGGGAGTTCTCGGCGAGTCCGTCCAGTGTACCCAGTCTCCACTGAGCACTGTATACTATCTCTGATGTCAAACATCAATGGATATGGGATCATCCACCGCCCATCTACATGGGTCAAGAAGCATACGCTAGTCTACTCTGGTATATCGATGCCCTATCTCGATACACCTGCGATTAGGAACATTTGAAGGATGTACTTAGCGACTACACTGTCCCCACTAGTATGATCTGCATCATAGTCCTGGTAGTCAAGTACTCATCCTAAGGGCTTTATCAATATGTAACATAGAGACTATCAGAGTACATGTTAAGATAAAGAGCAACCAGATAGCATACTATCATGCCGAGCAAGAAAGTCCTCCATATATATGTCCAAGCATCCATTACAATATACATCGCATGTACAGTAATGGCCCTCTAGGGCATACATATCACTAACAATCTCCCACTTGCACTAGGGCCATCTGTTGTAGTATCTCATACCCATCAATCAGCTGTGGTTGAAGTATCCATACTCATTCATCCTATAAAAGTCTCTACTGGGAAATATGCCTTTGTGAGTGGATCCGCGCTGTTGTCCTCTGTGTTTACTCTCCTAACCTCGATCTCCCTGTAGATCAACATCTCCATGATTAGGTGATACTGCCTAAAAATATGTCTGGATCTCAGATGAGACGGGGGTTCCTTGGTAAAAGCCAAAACTCCATCGTCACATAATGGTAGGAACGAAGTTCATCTCACGAACTAGTGTACATCCAGACTATTTCTTTGGTAGCATCCTTGGTAGTGATTTATCTTGCTTTTAATCGTCTAGTATGTCACGGTATATAGCTTGGAACTCTTCTAACATACCGTCCCTCCACTGAGGGTAAAGACAATACCTGTGACTGACATTCAATCTTCCTTATCACCCTGGATCTTTTCCAGTGATCCTCCCCAGGATCGATTGATACCATCTCACTACAACTAGTGAGAATCCTAACATTCAATCAGATCTATCTCATAGATCCATAACCCAGGATTTAGGAGGTATCACCTTGATCCCATATGGAGAATCTTTGTGATATGAGGAGATTGACCGAGCGTAGCATAGGAAACTCCTTCCCTATCAAGAGTATGTTATCCACGTACAATACGAGGATCACCACCATACTCCCTACTACCTTTTGTATATACAAGGTTCATCTACCATTTTGATGAAGTCAAACTCTTTGACTATCACATCAAAACAGACGTTCCAACTGCGCAATGCCTGCTTTATCCCATAAAGCAACTTGCACATGTTTCCACTGCTCCCACTGTCTACGAAGCCCTCTGGCTGTGTACTTATAGATGCTCTCTTCTAAATCATCATTTAGAAAAGCTGTCATGACACCCAACCGCCAGAAATCGTAGTCATGGTATGTAGCAATGGCAAGTAGGATTTGGATGGACTTAAGCATAGTTTTGAAAGTCTCAACTTTTCCATGTACACCAAGTAATCTTCTCAATATATACTTACTCCTGATGGGGATTTAACCCTTCAGATAAAGCAACTAAAGTCCATACTTTGTTGGTGTATAAGGATTCCATGTCAGATCGTATTAGCATCCAGCCATTCTTACAGATTCCCACTTTTGATGGCCTGCTCGAAACAAGTTGGGTCATCATCTCATGATGCAATTCTCGCTCCCACTGTCATAGAGAAAACCGAAGTATCTCTTGTAGGGTTCCTAGGCACTCTAGTGAAGTTTCACAAGTGATCAAACATGCACAAATCAAATTTTACGGATGCCTACAAACCCGACTACGGATCGTTTACTAGATATTTAGACGAAACAAGCAAACTAGTTAACATTTTAACTAAGGGAACGGACATACAACCTTTGTAGATCCGGTCCACCACCTCCACGGCTCCGCAATGAAGTCCCCTCGCTGTCCAAATCATGTCTTGGGCTCTAGCGTCGGCATCATCGAAGAATGGGCGGGCTTGATCGTCGGTTCGATGCCGAAGATGATCTACGTCGAGGCATCGCAAGAACAAGCTCCAACTTCACCAAGTCGGAAAAACTTGTGAAGGAAACACCCTATACTACTTGGCAAGAGGTAGAGGATGAAGAAATAGTAGTTGGGTTGACTTTAGATTTGGATTTCACACACTTTTTCATCAATCACCATTGATGTAGCAAGCTTTTTTCATGGAGAAAGAAGATGAAGAAGAAGAAGATGATATGATAACCTTTTTTAAAAAGAAAAGAAAATATAATACTTATCATATCATTAACCTTAGTTAGGTGTAGAGAATTGACTAAGGTTAATTTGAAGAGTTAGGGTTAAGAAAGAAGACAAAATGGTTACTTAGTCAAAGTTTCAAGAAACTTCAACTACAAACAAAATAAGCCACCATTTCATTTTCTTCATCTTTTTCTTTTTCCAAAATAAATAAATTAATAAATAAGAAAAAGAAAACCCTAATCTTAATCTTAACCATGGTCAAATTCTTTACACTAACCCTAGCTTGCATGTATCATCAAACATGATACAATCATGTGCACAAAATATATCACATATGCAATGTGCACAAACTAAGTGAGTGAATCCATTTAAAGTGAACCAATACTAGTTAATGCAAAGCAACATATCAAATATATAATTATACATTAAATCATTAAATCAACACTTGATTCAATGATCCGGTCATGTCGAATATAACCGGCTAGTATCCAATGTATCGGCTTATCGAATCAATCCTTGATTCGATAACTAGGTTATATCGCATATAACCAATCGATACATTCGTCGCGAGAATGAAATACGGTATCACATACACGAATTATTCTCGCTCCCGCACATATCTCATATGCGCTCCTATTTCGTTTCGCTTGAACTAGGAAACCTCTGTGTAGGACTCTAAAGACTCGTCAATACGCCGGTAGCAGATGATGATCATATCAAACACCCACAAGCCGCAAGCGGTCTGCTAAACGTAACGGCCACCCGGGTATTGAGCGATCAGAAGATCGACGAGCAAGCCCGCTCAGACTCCTGCGAATCCAACCAGTAACACTTACCGTACGGTCCGGTCTGTTCGTCTGATATGTCGCATATCTCGTCTAGGGGTGGTAAACGTCAGACCCCAGTAGCTCGATAAGTCATGCCGACTTGAGGTCCATAACATTCGTGAAACTACTGATAACTCTTACCAGTATATCACTGCAACCCTGGCCAGGGATTTCCTGTTATGGCCAGTCGAGCATAGCACAATATCAACCCCCAATACCGGGAGAGACGAATCCCCTCCTATCGCTCATTGCCTCCATATGAATCGGGACTGTACCCAAAAACCACCTGTTTGCACAACTCAGTAGAGCCGTGGTAGGGTGGAAATCAAACCACAGTGGGAGACACACAAGACTCTATGACGATCTCGGGTCTACAGACTAAGCTGTACCAGTGTCACCAGAGAACTGCCATCTGACGTGAGGTATAATACCATCTGGGAGTTCTCGGCGAGTCCGTTCAGTGTACCCAGTCTCCACTGAGCACCCGCATACCATCTTCGATGTCAAACACCAATGGATATGGGATCATCCATCGCCCATCGCATGGGTCGAGAAGATATGCGCTAGTCTACTCTGGAATATCGATGCCCCGTCTCGATATTCCCACGACTAGGAACAATGAAGAATGTACTCATTGACTACCCAGGCCCCACTAGTATGATCTGCATCATAGTCCTGGAAGTCGAGTAAACATCCTAAGGACTTTATCAACATGTAATCAGAGAGACAGAAAGTATACATGTTAAGATAAAGAGCAACCAGATAGCATACTATCATGCCGAGCAAGAAAGTCCTACCTATATATGTCCCAGCATCCACTACAATATACATCCAATGTACAGTAATGGCCTCTAGGGCATACATATAACTAACATCTCTCAGGTGGGTGAGGAACCCTTCTAGATTGGCGGAGAGCCTGAGGTTCGTTGGAAACTATTGAATTCTTAGGTTCTACCAAATCATCAGCTGCAGTTTGTATAGCTGAAACTTTTTCCAGTTCTACCTTATGACCACTAATTTCTTCATAAGAAATTCCCTTTCCAAAAGGTGGCATGCTGAGAAACAAAACACCTTTTGCTCCCCAGTTTGGTAGAAGATATTCCCTTGCAAATGCTTGGGATATTCAACAAACTTCCACAGAACTGACCTTGCGTCGAGTTTGTCCGGATTTTGCTTTGGACAACCTAAAATCTTAACATCCTTAAGAGATGGGCTCTTTCCATACTATATCACATATGGAGTGGTAGGCACCTGATTTGGTTGGAATCCTATTTAATAGGTATGCAGCTTCTCAAGTGCATAACCCCCAAAAGGTAATAGGTAACTCAGTAGTACTCATCATAGAGCACACCTTATCACATAGGGTGCAATTGCTCCGTCCCGATATACCAACATACTGTGGTGTATACGGAGGAGTAATGCTGAGAGAGAATCTTATTCTCGTTTAGAATAGTCCAGGAATTCCGTGCTCAAGTATTCTCCTCCTTGATCACATCAAAGGACATAATACTTATACCTGTTTCGGTTCTCTACTTCTGAAGTACAAAGAACCAGTCCTTGCATGTGTAGACAGGGAACCTCATACATCATTATGTATCAATCCCAAGAGTTTACTAACTCTTTTTCTGTTTCCAATAAACAGAGCTATGGTAATCTTATCTTTATGACATGACTGGCAAGTTTCACAAGATATAAATTCAAACTAATTTAAATATGCATCTAAATGTAACTTAGCTAGTCGGGTCACATTGATATGACCTAGTCTACAAAACCTCAAGAAGGATTCGATCATTCTTGAACTCTTCCTCTTATGTGTGTTCTGTACATTAAGAACTGTGGTTTGATTTAGAACGTCTATGCTTTTAGATAACGTGCCTGAACTGATCAACTCTTGATATAGGAAATGTTCAAAATATTATCCAACAATACAAAATTATATTCTTCTTTATTAAATAAAGATACTGATGTTGTATATCAGGTTCGGTATCTAATAACATTCGTTCCGAATTAAAGTATTTGGTAATACAGGGTGATAACTGCCAACAAACTTGGCTGCAACACTTGCACCACTTTTAACTCTTAAAACCTTTCACCCTTTCTCAGTTCTCTACCTATCAGTAGTCCATGTAACATATTACATTTGTGGGATCCTGATCCGGTATCTCATACCCAGGACATAAAGGATACTGAGAAATAGTTCTCGGTAATGAACACATCCGAAGAAGATGTATCATCATACACTTTCTTCGTTTGGGTGGTACAGGAATTCTGGTAATCCCCTATTTCCTGCTCGGTCTTATAACAATTATAAGTTGGAGCGGGACCAGTGTTCCCTAGCACAGTATAACAAGCGGGTTTGGTCAATACATCCGTATTTTTATCTTGATTAAGGCGTGACATAGTCACAACCAGGAGAGAGAGAGAAGAAAACACTCAGCGTGCGCTTTTGCAAGATTAGATTTGGTTATTAATATATCTAATCAGGATGGCTCCACTGTTTTAGTCAAATTTTCCTTCAAACCCTAAAAGGAAAGACTAGCCGGGATTAATTACACGCTACAAGTTCGCCAATCTTTCAGCCATGCCAGTGCCGGTACTTTGAGGGAAGTTCCTCGTCCTTTCGCACGGACCTAATTAAAGTAAACCTCGTTTTCCCACGGGCGTAACCCTGTTGACACCTTTCTAGGCACCTACTTAATCGGCTAATTGTAATGTGTAAAACTCTCTCAGGAGTAACTTTTACTCGCAGTGGGTATCGGGATCCAACTATCTCATAGAAGGTTTGCAATCTCATTGCAAATTTCAACACTTGAAATTCCCAATAATATTTTGCCCCTAGCAACTTATGACCTTGGCTAAGGTCAACAAATCATAAGTGCTAGCTAAGTTCAACCTGTCATTTCCCGATTGAATTAAACCCACCCGCACGACTCTTGGCTAAGGTCAACAAAGTCGCACGACTACCCTAACTCAATCACATCATATGCTTTTGCAGATAAGCATATATAGCTACCGCACACTACGCCTTGACTAAGGTCAACAAACGCAGCACGAATACTATGAAGTACTTATCTGAAATGACGGAGGGCTACGACAGGTTTTTAAGAAAACCTTTTGCATAATGAACTTGATATCGTCGTAGAATCAAGTGATTTTAAATGGAGTGTTTTTGAGGTTTTTACTAGTTTCGCTAAAGAGGTCACTCCCGGTGAAGGGATCGTCGGCTTTTTCCTTATCGAATAAGGTACAGGATATTTCACAAATACCACTATGCAAAGTAAAAACTATAAATCAAAAGATAAACCGTGTTTGTAGTATCTGCTAGTTTTCACTAAAGAGGTCACTCCCGGTGAAGGGATCTCGGCTCTTTCCTTATCGAATAAGGTGCTGGATATTCTACAAGGAATACCGCTATGCAAAGCAAGAACTGGAGCTACCAGTTTTTAAACAAGTTTCTACAATATCTTTAGGTTTCTTTTATTTCATTAATCTCATTAATAAAGTCCCATTTTATTATGCTTCACAAGCATCACATTTGAAACGAAATCAGCAATATAATATATATCTCATATATATATATATAATATAAACATTCGTCTCAGGCAGTAATATGATCTCATCACAGAACATTGCAGCAGAAAAAACATATATGAAATATTGGATATTCTAGGACGTCCGTGTTTTATATCGAGCCTGTATAAAACATGGATTCCACGGTCGCGATGAATAGCCAAACCCACATCCTTAGACCCTTACGAGAGCGGCAAGCAACCATATCAATTCTAGAGTTAGGAGAACCGGTCTCGACTCCTCGAGATGGTCTCCCACTGGACCCTAGAACCCGGTTACTTGTGCTTCCAGCCTTGGGTCTATCCTAATGTGGAAAAGTAAATAATATACAATGGTGACAACATCCTCAACCCGGAAGTGCCCAAATAAAAGAATATTACATACAATTGAATTTTACATGAATGAAAAAGAAACCCTCATCTCACATAAAACCCCCGGCTATTCAGAACACGACGATCCAATATAACATATCACAGCAACACATAATATCTCATATTATCAACGTAAGCAAGTATGCGTATCCCGATTGTCGTTGATGTATAGCAATGAAGCCGGCAATACCCCACATACTACGCTTACGGTCACAGAAAAGAAAGTGTAAAACTACAACATTTGGAATCCACAATCACTTTAGATATCTTAAATCCGAAATATCACATATTTCGCATTTCATGCCTAACTATATGAATTCTACATATTGTATCACATTCCAGATAAATAGACAATGAAAAACTTTCCGATCGAATAAACAAACACCCAACATTTTCCAAATAGCTCAACACTTGAGCGGAGTTCAAAAATCCCAGAACATGTCACAGCCCTAATGAACCGGCTGTAGAAGGGTCAAACCAACGCCTCACATGTGGCAACGCTAAACTACCACAAACCCTAGGGTTCAGTGGCAGTTTTGACGGCCACATAATCGAGTTAAGGTTACGTTCTTCTAGAGGGTCCACAGATTCGCTTGCATGATTTTCTGAAAGTTTTAAACTCAGGAAAAATCCAACACTTGAAAGTTTTCCGACAGGCGAAAAAGTGAGTTATTGATATCCGTTCGAACTTTTTAACACGCTCTAAATTACCTGGAAAAACTTAAACGAAGTTAAACTTTCTAATCGAATCAACGAGTTCCCAATATTTCCCAGAAAGCTCAACACTTGAGTAGAATTAAAAATTCCCAGAAGCATGAAAAAGTACCCAAGAATAAACCCCTGAAGTATTAGCCCTTAACTCCCAAAGATGGCTGCGGAACCGCCGCCAAACGCATGGTTTGGCCGCGGTTCCGCGGTCCCTTGAGGGAGTTATGGCTTCGTACTTCACAGTAATTCTTAGAATTCCCTGCATGATTTTCTGAGTATTTAATATGAAAAATTTGAACTTTGGAAAAAATTTCCAGAGAAGGGGTTGTATCGGGGTTTCGGGATTCGATCGGACTTCTAACTTCGTCCAGACAACGCCTAAAGCTCTAGCTTGGCTGTGATACCACTATTGGGTTAGCTTAGCACCTTAGCAAGGTTTAGGAAGGCATCACACATGCCATATTGAAATTTTTGGGGTGCTAAACAAACCCTAACCAAGATCTTAACTAGAGAATTATGTTTAACATTCATGTAAACATCTTTACATCTAAGAGAGAGGGATTACAACCTTTGTAGTCCGTTCCTTCGCTTCATAAGCTCCGAGTAGTAGTCCCTTTGCCGCGGTCCATGATCTCCCGGACTCAAGAGAGGCTCCACAAGTCGATTGATCCATTCTTATTTGAAGTCTTCCTTTTCGAAGATGATCTACCTTGAACAATCTCAAGATCAAGCTTTTACTTCTCTAATCAAGTATTAGTGAAGTGAACACCCTAATCTAAGTGGCTAGAATAGTTGAGGATGCGGAAGTAGGAATTTTGCTCTCTTTTGTTTTCATTTATCTCACAAAAATCATCACAAGTCAAAAAGCTAGAAAGCTTTTTCAAGGAGGAAGAAGAAGAAGGAAGCTTTTGTGATGAATAATGAATTAATTGTGTTGGTTACAAAATTAACCATGGGTTAAGGATGAAGGCTTAACCCTTGTAGAGATTTAACTAGGGTAAAGGGTTTGGGTTGGGTTAAGAAATATCAACACAAAATATCTATACAAAATATCTAAACTTAAAACAAAATAAAGTTTCTAGAAGCTTCATGAAAAAGCTAACCCAAATGCTAACCCAAATCAAACCCTAACTTGTTTAATCTCCACAAATCATGTTGTATTTGTAATCATAACTTATTACAATATTATATATCGCATATATAATATATTTTGCAACAAAAGAAAATAATACAATTAACATATATCGCATATATATCAATGTATTATCCGGTGAGAAAATGAATCAATAAAGCGAGCTTATATTAGTTAACGTAATGTAATATATCACATATATAATTATACACTAAATTATCGAATCAACACTTGATCCGACAATCCGGCTATATTGCATATAACCGACTAATATAACTTATACCAATTCATCGAATCAATATTTGATCCGATGACCCGGTTATATCACATATACCCGGCCGATATCATATATCGCGAGAATAGAATACGGTATCTCATATCGTATTATTCTCGGTCCCGCACACATCACATATGTGCTCCTACTCCGTTTTGCCTGAGCCAGGAAACCTCTGTGTAGGACTCTAAAGAATCGTCAATACGCCGGCAGTAGGTGATGATCATATCAAACACCCATAAGCTGCAAGCGGTCAGCTAAACGTAACAGCCACCCAGGTATTGAGCAATCAGAAGATCAACAAGCAAGCCTGTATATTCTCTTGCGAATCCAATCAGTAACACTCCCATACAGTCCGGTTTCTTTGTCTGATATGTCGCATATCTAGTCTAGGGGTGGTTAACGTCAGACCCCAGTAACCGTCAAGTCGTGTCGATATGAGGTCCATAACAGTTCGAGAAACTACTGATAACACTTACCAATAAATCTCAGCAACCCTGGACAGGGATTTCCAGTTATAGCCAATCGAACACAGCGCAACATCAACTCCCTATACCGGGAGAGACGAAACCCCTCCTATCGCTCATTGCCTCCATGTGATTCGGGACTGTACCCAAAAGCCACCGTTTTGCACGCCCTCTTGGACGTGGTATGATGGAAATCAAAGCACAGTGGGAATCACACAAGACTCTATGACGATCTCGCGTCTACAGACTAACCTGTACCAGTGTCACCAGAGAACTGCCATCTGACGTGAGGTATAATACCATCTGGGAGTTCTCGGCGAGTCCGTCCAGTATACCCAGTCTCCACTGAGCACCCGTATACTATCTCTGATGTCAAACATCAATGGATATGGGATCATCCATCGCCCATCTACATGGGTCAAGAAGCATACGCTAGTCTACTCTGGTATATCGATGCCCTGTCTCGATACACCTGCGACTAGGAACATTTGAAGGATGTACTTAGTGACTACACTGTCCCCACTAGTATGATCTGCATCATAGTCCTAGTCA
This sequence comes from Agapanthus africanus, assembly GCA_030015575.1. Lineage (NCBI taxonomy): Eukaryota > Viridiplantae > Streptophyta > Magnoliopsida > Asparagales > Amaryllidaceae > Agapanthus > Agapanthus africanus. The sequence continues at coordinate 166,771,495 of CM057349.1, forward strand.
AGTACTCATCCTAAGGTCTTTATCAACATGTAACATAGAGACTATCAGAGTACATGTTAAGATAAAGAGCAACCAGATAGCATACTATCATGTCGAGCAAGAAAGTCCTCCATATATATGTCCAAGCATCCACTACAATATACATCGCATGTACAGTAATGGCCTCTAGGGCATACATATCACTAACACCGAGGTCCGCGAGCTCCTCAATATAGCCGATCATCTTAAGCACGTGTTCCGCTACAGATGATCCGACGGCCAACCTCGCTTAAAATAGTTTCTTCGAGGTCTCGTATCTTGCGATACGGGATTGCTCTCCATATAGTTCCTTAGTATGGAGAAATATGGATTCAAGATCCATATTCTCGTGCCTCCTCTGATGTTCATTGTCCATAGAGGTAAGCACAAGGCACTTGGCCTTCGCGCTGTCAATCTCCCAGGTCTTACGGATTTCCTTATCCGTGACACTGGATTCTGGACCTGGGACGGCGGGAGCCTTAATGGTAAGGAGATACCCCAACTTGTCATAAGTGATTGCCATTTTGATATTCCTGAACCAATCTTTGTAGTTTTGCCATGTCAGTATATTTTTATCTAATAGTAATTTAAGGCCCGTCATGATGTTTGGTTGCTGCAATTAGGAGAGAGAGAAGAAACACTTTAGCATGATGCTTTTGCAAGTTTAGAGTGATTTTTAGTTTGTTTAAACAGGATGGCTCCTACTGTTTCTCGAATCCTTCCTCAAACCATAAAAGAAGAACAAGTCGGGATTGATCTCACCGTACAATACTTGCTTAACCGTTCAGCTAGGCCAGTGTCGGTACTTCGAGGGAGGTTTTACGACGCTTTCGCGAAGTTCCTTAATTAAATAATCTCTTTTCCCTGTGGGCGTAGCCCCGCTAACACCTTTCTAGACACCTACTTAGTTTATAGCATTGATTGTTAAGTGAGAAAATTCCCCGAGGAGTAGCATATACTCACAGTAGGACCGGGATCCAAATATTATTGTGTGATAAAGCTGAAGGAATCATACCAAAATCATCACACTCCAAATGGTATGCAACACTAGCAAGTTTCAGTTTCTTTAGAAACTCCCGATGTGGATTTTTTCCCCATGCTCTTATGACCTTGACTTTGGCCAACAAATCATAAGTCACATGTCAAGTTCTACCCGTTGTTTTCCAGGTTAATTTGAACCCACCCGTACCTACCCTTGACTTTGGCCAACAAAGCAGTACGACTGTTTCAAACCAATGCATCTATCTATGCTACATATGAATATCCAATAGCTACCAATCACTATGCCTTGACTTTGGCCAACAAACATAGCTTGAATACTATTGACTATCCATATGAAATGACGGAGGGCTACGAATGGTTTTGGCGAAACCGTAAACATAGTGAACTTGATATAATCGAAGGAACGTGATAGCTTTTAAAATGAGTGGTTTAAGCTCCGCATTTAAAAAGTTTTTGCTGTTTTTGAAAAAACCGAGTGGGTTTTGAAATTGTTCCAACGATTTAACTTTGGTTTATTTTCTTTGCATTAATATAATGCGTCCCATCAATTAATCCTACCATTGTAGAAAGCAACGAAAATATGACGTACGCTTATGCCATCCGCATTCGCCACTGGGCCCCGTCATCACCCGTTAGGTTATTTAACTAACGACAGAGTGGGGGCTGGACTAGCGCGGATGCAAAACATAAGCAACGCCTATTAGATATCATATATAGATATAAACATTCGTCAGACGCAATGATAGTCATTCCAGATCACAGATGAACACATTGGATATGCTAGGAATCCGCATTTCGTTCGAGCCTGCAACGAAAGACGGATTACACGGTCACGATGAATAGCCAAACCCCACCCTAGACCCCTGCGGGTGCGACAAACTACCCGTCAAATACCCGAAGTGAAGCAGCCTCCCTCAACAACGTGAGTAGGCCACTCAGTACTTCAAAGTACCCGGTAGTTTGTGCACCCCACCTTAGGTCTATCCTATGAGCAAAAATGATAAAAGAAATAATATACAATGGTGGCTACAACCTCAACCCGGATGTGCGACCAAAAAATAATATTACATCAATTTACAATTTACAACAAATGAAAGATAAATAAACACTTATCTCACAACCCCGGCTATTCATCCGCGACAATCCAACAAGTTCATATACATAATCCAACATCACAGATCACAGATATGTACAATCCCCACTAATCGACGTATAGCGATTAATCGACGTTCAGTACATATATCACATTACAGATATAATCAATTAGCTAAAGTTTATAGAATTTCGATCAATATTCCAATTTAAAACTACCCTAAATACAACACTGTACTCAAAAGAATCTGGGCAGAAACAAAGTATCTGAAAAATCACAAAACATCAAGCTGGACATTCTGCAGGAAAAACGAGTTGACTCCGAGTCGACTCGGCCGCGGATCCGCGGCGAAATGCATGGTTTCGCCGCGCTTCCGCGGCTGTCTGACCGAGTCATGAGCTCGTTTTTCTTGTGTGTCCCTAAAAAACCCTGCACGTATTTTTCAGGTCTCTGAAAATATTTTTAGACCTGTTTTTAAAATCGGCAGAAAACACTAATTTTTGATGTATTTTGCGATTTTTTCGGGATCGAAGTTCTAAAGACTTTGCTAACATGTTAGTTGTTATTTAGCTAGGCTCTGATACTACTGTAAGTCTACGTTACCCACCCCGGTACTTACGGGGAGGCGGAAAGAGTAAAAATCGAATTTTTATCACAAGGTAACATAGACATACCATGAAGGATCTTTGGTAAACATGAACTAACAAACTATCTACAAGTTCTAACTACTATGTTAGAAGATTATACCTACTTCTTGAACTCTTTCTCTTCTTGTGTTGCTTCCTTTTCTTGTGTGCTCCTTTGAGTGGTGTAGACGGCTCCTCCTCTTCGTCTTCTCTTGGCCAAAGAAAGATCCACCCGAAGGCCTCTACCTTGAGATCCTACCTCAACAACGAAGTAACTAGAGTGCTTGGCTTGCTAGACTAAGAACCCTAGAGTGAGTAGAGAGTTGTTTTGGTGGTTTAGTCTCAAAAGCTTATGATTTTCAACACATGAAACACTTAAGCTTTGAGAGAGAAAGAAGGAGAGCTAACTATGAGAGAGAAAGAGAATTAGAGAATGATATGGACCTTGCTCTCATATTAGAGATATATGATAATAATAATAATAATTAAGAAAATTGTGATGGTGAGTTGATTTGACCATTATCATTTCACATTTAATGCTAAGCAAGCTTCAAGAAGCATCTTATGCTTAACAAAAAACAAAAAGAAAAATATCTTGGTCAATGTAAGTCAACAAATCAAATGGCCAACCCAACTCAAATCATGATACAATTATCCTTAATTAATATTATTAATCATATTTCTCATTCTCATTAGGGTTTTGATCAAGTCAATGGTCAAAAACCCTAATGAGGTGTTTCCCTCTCCGCCTCTGTCAACTGTACGTACGTACCCGCATTCGTGTTCCGAAGAAACACGAATACAATGAGACAAGACCAATCCCAAAACAAATACTAGGATCTGGCTTAAACCAAAGCCCACTAGTAATAACTGTCCGGACACCAAACGTGCACAAGTGCGCGTATGTGAACGAACCCCGTCGTAAAACCATACGACCTCTACTCTATTTTGCCCAAAGGTGAACAACCCTTTGTGTGGGACTCTAAAGACTCGACACTACGCTGGCAGTGGGTTTAACCACAGGCCGCAAGCGGTACTAGCTGTACGTAACGGTCCCTAGGTAGATGCCGATAAGAAGACCGATGAGGTGAACCCATCCGAACTCCTACTGAGCCTGAATGTGACAATCTACGTACAGTCCGGTCTGTTCGTCTAAGAGTATCGCATGTCGGGCCTAGGGGGGCTGTAAACGTCAGTCCCTAATAGCGGTACAAGTCGTGTCGGAGTGCAGCCCAGAACACCCTGAGAAACTACTGGAAACACTACCAGTAAATCTCGCTTGCCCTGGCCTGGGACTTTGTGTAATGGCTCTCCAAGATACAGCGCGATATCTGTTGGATATATGTATACCCTAGAGGCCATTATATGATAGTGGATATATCTGTACATGTATATATATATATTCAGTGTCCATTCTTGCTCGACATGATAGTATGCTATCTGGTTCTTCTTTATCTGACATGTTAATTTGATCATGCTTTTATTCATTCACACATGCTGATAAAGCCCTGAGGATATCGGCTTGACTACTGTGATTATGATGGAGATCATACTAGTGGGACATCTGTAGTTTATAAGCATATCCTGGAATGTCCCTAGTCGTAGATATATCGAGACGGGGCATCGGTATACCAGAGTAGACTAGCGTATATGATACTAGACCCATACGATGGGCGATGAATGTTCCCACATTCATCGATGTTTGACATCGAGATCATATACGGGTGCTCAGTGGTGACTGGGTACAATGGACGGACTCACCGAGAACTCCTATATGGAATTATATCTATCGTCGGATAGCAGTTCTCAGGTGACACTGGTGCAGGTTAGTCTATAGACCCGAGATCGTCATAGAGTCTTGTGTGCTCTCCTACTGTACTTTGATTACCACCCTACCACGGCTCTACTGAGTCGTGCAAACAGGTGGCCGTTGGGTACAGTCCCGAGAGACGAAGGCGATGAGCGATAGGAGGGGTTTCGTCTCTCCCGGTATTGGGAGTTGATGCTGTGCTGCGCTCGACTGGTTATATCAGTAAGTCCCTGGCCAGGGCTGCTGAGATTTACTGATAAGTGTTATCAGTAGTTTCTCAATCTGTTATAGACCATTCACCGGCACGACTTATTAAGTTATTGGGGTCGACGTGACCATCCCTAGGCTTGATATGCAGCATATTTGACGAAGAGACCTGACTGTATGGTAGTGTTGCCGGTTGGCTCGACGGGAGTTGTAGCAGGTTCGCTTGTTTTCTTCTGATCGCTCAATACCCGGGTGGCCATTACGTTTAGCTGACCGCTTGCGGCTTGGGGGTGCTTGATATGATCATCACCCACTGCCGGCGTATTGACGAGTCTTAGAGTCCCACAAAGGAGTTACCTAGTCCAGGCGAAACGTTGTGGTGCGCGTATGCGATATGCGCATGGACCCGGTTAAAATGCGCGTATGAGATACTGTATATTAATCGGGCGGCTTGCTTTGGGTCGTATGTGATATGGCCGGATTGATAAATCAAGTGTTGATTTATCATTTAACCATTAGTTTCTCACTAGAAATCCTTTCTTGTATCTTTTGGATGTATGCATGCATGTATGCATTCTTTCTTGATTCATGCACATATGGATGTGCATGCACACATACATACATACATCATCCTTCATGGTTGTATATACATAGAAAATGGTGGCAATATAAGACTCACACCATGGTTTTATATATATGAATTATTATTGCATTTGTTTTAAAACAAAATGAAAAAGGAAAGGATAATTCATGGTTTGTTTCTACACTCTTCTTTGACCTAACCATGCTCACCTAATTTTAACCATGGATTAACTTTCCTTTTATGTTTTAACTCAAATTCAATAAAATCTTTATCATTTAACCATGGTTTGAGATGAGAAGTGGAAAATATATATACATATATTTTCTATTTTCTTTCATAAGAGATTATCTTTTCTCTTGTTCTAAAAAAAGGCCATCATCTTCTTCCTCTTTCTTCTTTTGCTCTCTAGATTTCTCTAGTGAGCAAATTACTCACCAAGTTAGGATTTTGAAGTGAGAAAAGCCACCACAACATCATTCTACACAAGTCTTGCCCACTTGTTTAGAGTGTTAGCTTCATTTCTTTCTCTTGATCAAGTGAAGTTGCAAGCTTGGACAAAGGAGCTTCGGGTGGATCATCGTGGACGTTAGAAGACCTCAAGCTAACTGTTTTCCAACCCTCAAGTGGCCAAGGAGTCTAGCATAGGGAGCTACAAAAGTTGTACTCTCGAAAGCCTAGCCTTTGTTACTTGTGATGTGTTTTAAAGTTATGAAACCCTAATTTTCTAGGATTGATTCTTTGTGTGTTCACTTAGTACTCTAAAAATTTAATCTTTGAGACATGTGATACTTCCAAACCTCTCATAGGGTGCTAGGTAAACCTAACATTGGTATCGGAGCCGACCTAGAACATTAGGCGACACTTTAGCGAAGTAAAAACTCCGATCGAACCGAAATACGGTTTTTTGGGACACTCTCTGGACATTTTTTCTGTTATTTTTCAGAATTAAAAATACTTAAAAAATACAGCAGGCAAATCTAAGACTAACTGTGAAATACGAAGCAGTGAACAGTAAACCCTACCGCGGAACCGCGGCAAAAGCTTGCTTAGGCCGCGGCTCCGCGGCCGTATAGGTGATTCACTGTCTCGTTTTTATATGGTTTTTCTCCTACCTGCTTGTGTACATTTTTGGGTATGTTTAATCTGAATCTAGTACTGAATATTCTGGGGATGGTTTTGGACTCGGCGATTCGATCGGAATTTTAATTTCGTGCTTTTTTCCGGATAATCAGAAAGTATTGAATTGTTCGAACGAGTGTCATTTGCTCATTTTTCACGGGGTTTAAATCTTTCGGAAATACGTGCAAGTTTTGTGGTGGACCCTCTAGAAGACAACAAACCTTAACTCGATTATGTGACCGTCTTGAACTGCCCTTTGAACCTTAGGGTTTGGGGCAGTACGGCGTGCCATATGTGAGGCGTTGGCTTGACCCTTCTACGGCTGGACCGCTACTACTGTGACACACTTCGGGTTTTTAAACTCCGCTCAAGTGTTGAGTTTTAGGAAATTTTGGGTATTTGATCATTCGTTCGAAAACTTTAATACTGTCTATTTATCTGGAATGTGATGCAATGTGTGGAATTCATATAGCTAGACATGAAATACGAAGTATGTGATATTTCGCATTCACGATATCTAAAGAGAATGTGGATTCCAGATATTGCAGTTTTACACTTTCTTTTCTGTGACCGTAAGTGTAGTATGTCGATATCGCCGGTTTCGTTGCTATACATCAACGACAATCGGGGTACACATACTTACTTACGTTGATGATATGAGATATTATGTGTTGCTGAGATATGATGTGCAAGATTGTCGCGATTGAATAGCCGGGGGGTTTTATGTGAGATGAGAGTTTTATTTTTCATTCATGTAAAATTTAAATGTAATGTAATATTCTTTTATTTGGGGCACTTCCGGGTCGAGGTTGATGTCACCAGTGTTGTATATTATTTACTTTTCCGCATTAGGATAGACCCAAGGAGGGGAGCACGCGTGACCGGGTTCTGGGGTTCAGTGGGTGGCCATCTCGCGGAGTCGAGACCGGGTCTCCTAAACTCCAGGATTGGTAGGGTCGCTTGCCGCTCTCGTAGGGGTCTAGGGGTGTGGGCTTGGCTATTCATCGCGACTGTGGAATCCGTATTTTCTCTTGTTGGCTAAATACTAAATACGGACGTCCTAGTATATCCCACATTATATATATATGTTTCTGCTGCCTGTGTTCTGTGATATCTGAGACGAATGACATATTATATATATGATATATAGTAGACGTTGCTTATGTTTTACACCCGTGCTAGTCCCGTCCTGGTATGCCGTTAGTTAAGTAACCTAACGGTGCATAACGGAACTTTGCGGCGAATGCGGATGGCATAAGCGTACGTGTTATTTTCATTTCTTTTCTGTGATTGGCTTAAGGACTTAAATGATGGGACTACATTATTATGATTAATGTAAGGAAAATAAACCTAAAAAGATGTAGAATCGGATTTGAAAACCACTCGGCTATTTATGAAAAAGCTACATTTCAAAACTGCGGAGTTTAAGCCACTCCTTTTGAAAACCTTTTGATTCTACAACGATATCAAGTTCAAAGCGTTAAAGATTTTCTTAAAAATCATCCGCAACCCTCCGTCATTTTAGGAAGTAGAGTACTTAGTATTCGTGCTACGTTTGTTGACTATAGTTAAGGCGTAGTGTACGGTAGCTAAGTGATGTCTTCCTACACTGCATATGATGCAGATTAATTAGGACATTCATGCGACTTTGTTGACCATAGTTAAGGGTCATGTGAGTGGGTCTAATTAATCAAGAAATGACGGGTAGAACTTGACTGGTACTTATGATTTGTTGACCTTAGTTAAGGTCATAAGTACTAGGGGTAAAAACCACATCGGGAATTTCAATAGTTGAAATTTGCAATGAGATTACATACCTTCCATGAGATGGTTGGATCCCGATCCCACTGTGGGCAATAGTTGCTCCTAGGAGAGTTTTACAATTTACAATTAGCTAACTCATTAGATGTCTAGAAAGGTGTTAACGGGGCTACGCCTCTGGGAAAACGAGATTTACTTTAATTAGGTCCGTGCGAAAGCATGGGGAACCTCCCTCAAGTACCGACACTGGCCTGGCTGAACGGTTAGCGAAGTTGTAGACTGTAATTAATCCTGGCTAGTTTTCTTTTTAAGGTTTGAAAGAAAAACTCGATTAAAGCAGTGAGAAACATCGATTAGACAAGATAATAACCAATCTGATCTATGCAAGAGTTTTTGCTGAGTGTATTCTTTTCTCTCTCTTAATGGCAGATACCCATGACTGGACTCAAGCTTCTACTAGATAAAAACAAACTGAATGGGACCAATTATAAAGACTGGCTGAGGAATTTGAAAATAGCCTTGACTTATGATAAAGTATCATATGTCCTCACGGCTTCAGCCCCGCCCACCCCAGGTCCAAAATCCTTAGTTGCGGATATTGAAGTCCGCAAGACATGGGACACTGACTGTGCCACGGCCAAATGCCTCGCGCTTGCATCGATGGACAATACACATCAAAAGCAGCACGAGAATATGGACATTCAAACCTTATTGCTCCATACAAAGGAGTTGTAAGGAGAGAAATCCCATGTATGAAGATACGAAGCATCAAAAAAATTGTTTCAGATGCGAATGGCCCCTGGCACACCAGTAGGAGACCGTGTTCTGAAGATGATAGCTCTTATAGAAGAGCTTGAGGACCTTGGATGGACGATGGACAATGAACAATATACGGATATTATTCTGCAGTCCCTCCCCTCCACTTTTGCTCAATTCATAGTGAACTTCAACATGCATAACATGGAGAAGGAACTACTTGAACTCCTTAATATGTTAAGGAGTGCAGAGAGCACTATGAAATCAGTAAAATCTCCCGTTATGACTGTTGGACAGTCTTCCTCTTCTTGCCCAAAAGCCAAGGCCCAGGGAAAGAAAAAGAAGAAGCCCACCAATCCTAAGGGTGGAGTTAAAAAGGTGAAGGGAAATGAAAAGTCCAAAGCTGGAGACTCGGGGAAAGGGGAATGTTTTCATTGCCACAAGACAGGACATTGGAAACGCAACTGCACGGAGTACTTAAATCTCAAGAAGAAGCATGGGGATGCTTCTGCTTCAGGTGTGTTTGTAACAGAAAACTGTTTTTCAATAAACTCTGCTTCCTGGGTATTGGATACCGGTTCAGGTTCTCACATTTGCAATTCTATGCAGGGGCTGAGAAATTACAAGGTTTTGAAGACAGGTGACCATACTCTCCACGTTGGAAATGGTTTCAATGTACATACAGTCGCAGTGGGAGAGTATCACTTGGGGTTGCCATCTGGGTGTATATTGGTTTTGAACCCATGCTATTTTGTACCAAGTATGCTATGTAATATAATATCTGTTTCTTTGTTAGACAATGAAGGATATAACTTTATATTGCAGAACAATGTTATGAACATTCACCTGAATCAAATGTTGGTTGGTTATGGTGCGCTTAATAACGGGATATATGTCCTAAATCAACATACAATTTTCAGTATACAACACACTAATAAAAGAAAACTTTCAGAATTAAATGAAGCTTTTCTTTGGCACTGTAGACTTGGTCATATTAACGAAACAAGACTAAACAAGTTACACAAAGATGGATATTTAAACCCTTTTGAATACAAATCTTATGCGACTTGCCAGTCTTGTATCAAGGGTAAAATGACCAAAACTCCGTTTACCGGACACGGAGAATGAGCTACTGAGCTCCTATGCCTCATACATAGTGATGTATGTGGGCCAATGTCTACACAGGCTAGAGGCGGTTTTTCATACTTCATTACATTCACTGACGATTTCTCAAGATTCGGTCATGTATTTTTATTAAAGCATAAGTCCAAAACTTTCGAGAAATTCATTGAATATAAACAAGAAGTAGAAAAACAAACCGGCTTGAGTATCAAGATGCTTCGATCAGATCGAGGTGGTGAGTATCTCAGTACAGAATTTGCAAACTTCCTAAAAGAGAATGGGATTCTCTCTCAGCTCACTCCTCCATACACAGCACAACACAATGGTGTGTCTGAACGACGGAATATGACCCTATTAGATATTGTCCGGTCCATGATGAGTGACGCTGAGTTACCCGTCTCATTTTGGGGGCATGCATTGGAGACTGCAGCATTTCTACTGAACAGGGTTCCAACCAAAACCGTATCTACCACGCCATATGAGATATGGCATGGGAGGAGACCATCTCTTAAGAGAATTAAGATTTGGGGTTGCCCGGCCTATGTTAAAAAGCAGAATCCGGACAAACTCGAGACACGGTCAGTCATGTGTAATTTTGTGGGATATCCAAGGAACTCTTATGGATATCTATTCTACCACAAGGAGGAACAAAAGGTGTTTGTTTCTCAGTATGCCACATTCTTAGAAGAAGAGTTTTTCACAGATAAAGATGATGGCAAAGTGGTAGATCTAGAAGAGGTTCTAGAGACACAAACTACAAATGTCGATTTGGTTGAACCGGCTGTTGCAATAGAAACTGAAGAACCTCGGCCACTCCGAAGGTCTGGTAGGACTTTTCGCCCACCGGAGAGGTACTACGGTTTCCTCATTGATGGTGACAGAGAAGACTGCATCATGGAGGATGATGATCCTACCAGTTTTCAGCAAGTTATCACGAGTGGAGACTCTGTGAAGTGGCTGGATGCCATGAGATCCGAAATGGAGTCTATGTACACCAACAAAGTATGGACTTTGGACGTTGTACCCCCTGGGGTAAAACCTGTGGGGTGCAAATGGATCTTTAAAAGAAAGATTGGTGTAGATGGGCAGGTGGAGACCTATAAGGCAAGACTTGTGGCAAAGGGTTTTTGTCAAAGACCAGGTTTGGACTATGATGAGACTTTTTCTCCCGTAGCCATGCTTAAATCCATTCGGATCCTACTTGCTATTGCTGCTCACTACGACTATGAAATCTGGCAGATGGACGTTAAAACAGCATTTCTGAATGGAAATTTAGAAGAATGTGTTTATATGGATCAGCCAGAGGGCTTCATTGACAGTGGGAGCAGCGGGAAAGCATGTAAATTGCTTAAATCCATATATGGGTTAAAGCAGGCATCACGGAGTTGGAACATCTGTTTCGATGATGTCATCAAAGAGTTTGATTTCATCAAAAATCTAGATGAACCTTGTGTTTATAAGAAGGCTGTAGGGAGAGCTGTCACATTCCTCGTATTGTATGTGGACGACATTCTTCTGATAGGAAATGATATTCCTATGCTACAGTCGGTCAAATCTTTCTTATCACTAAGGTTCTCCATGAAGGACCTGGGTGATGCCACATACATTCTGGGCATAAGGATCTATAGGGATAGATCCAAAAGGTTATTGGGATTGTCCCAAACCAGGTACATCAACACTATCCTAAAAAGGTTTAGTATGGAAGACTCCAAGCGGGGTGTCTTACCCGCTTGCCATGGGGTCACTCTCTCCAAGGACTCTTGCCCAAAGACCGATGAAGAGAGAGCTCGCATGAGCATTATACCCTATGCTTCGGCAGTAGGATCTATAATGTATGCGATGTTATGTACACGCCCAGATGTAGCTTTTGCACTTAGTGTTGTAAGCAGGTATCAATCCAACCCATGGGAGAATCACTGGACAGCTGTGAAGAACATTCTTAAGTACTTACGAAGGACTAAAGAATTGTTTTTGGTGTATGGTAATGGAGATCTCCAAATGGAGGCCTTGACCGATTCGAGCTTCCAGAGCGATAAGGACGACAGCAAATCTATCTCTGGGTTTGTATTTACCCTCAATGGAGGGGCGGTAAGTTGGAAGAGTTCCAAACAGGATACCGTTGCAGACTCTACGATGGAAGCTGAGTACATTGCTGCAAATGATGCCGCCAAGGAAGCCGTCTGGTTGAAGAAGTTCGTCTCGGAGCTAGGAGTAGTTCCAATCATTATTGATCCAATACCATTGTATTATGATAATAATGGGGCTATGGCGTTAGCCAAGGAGCCCAGGTCCTATCAGCGGTCCAGACACATCCTGAGGCGCTTTCATTTGATCCGGGAGATTGTAGATCGCCGCGAGATCGAGATTAGGAGAGTAGACACAAAGAATAACACCGCGGATCCATTCACCAAGGCCCTCCCTCAGCCGCAGCATGAGCGACTTTTTGAGATGTTGGGTATGAGATACGCCAATAACTGGTCTTAGTGCAAGTGGGAGATTGTTCGATATATGCATGCCCTAGAGGCCATTATATGATAGTGGATATATCTGTACATGTATATATATATATATATATATTCAGTGTACATTCTTGCTCGATATGATAGTATGCTATCTGGTTCTTCTTTATCTGACATGTTAATTTGATCATGCTTTTATTCATTCATACATGCTGATAAAGCCCTGAGGATATCGGCTTGACTACTGTGATTATGATGGAGATCATACTAGTTGGACATCTGTAGTTTATAAGCATATCCTGGAATGTCCCTAGTCGTAGGTATATCGAGACGGGACATCGGTATACCAGAGTAGACTAGCGTATATGATACTAGACCCATACGATGGGCGATGAATGTTCCCACATTCATCGATGTTTGACATCTAGATCATATACGGGTGCTCAGTGGTGACTGGGTACACTGGATGGACTCATCGAGAACTCCTATATGGAATTATATCTATCGTCGGATAGCAGTTCTCAGGTGACACTGGTGCAGGTTAGTCTGTAGACCCGAGATCGTCATAGAGTCTTGTGTGGTCTCCCACTGTACTTTGATTACCATCCTACCACGGCTCTACTGAGTCGTGCAAACAGGTGGCCGTTGGGTACAGTCTCGAGACACACGAAGGCGATGAGCGATAGGAGGGGTTTCGTCTCTCCCGTATTGGGAGTTGATGCTGTGCTGCGCTCGATTGGTTATATCAGTAAGTCCCTGGCCAGGGCTGCTGAGATTTACTGATAAGTGTTATCAGTAGTTTCTCGATCTGTTATAGACCATTCACCGGCACGACTTATTGAGTTATTAGGGTCGACATGACCATCCCTAGGCTCGATATGCAGCATATTTGACGAAGAGACCGGACTGTACGGTAGTGTTGCCGGTTGGCTCGACGGGAGTTGTAGCAGGTTCGCTTGTTTTCTTCTGATCGTTCAATACCCGGGTGGCCGTTACGTTTAGCTGACCGCTTGAGGCTTGGGGGTGCTTGATATGATCATCATCCACTGCCGGCGTATTGACGAGTCTTAGAGTCCCATAAAGGAGTTACCTAGTCCAGGCGAAATGTTGTGGTGCGCGTATGCGATATGCGCATGGACCCGGTTAAAATGCGCGTATGAGATACTGTATATTAATCGGGCGGCTTGCTTTTGTTTGGGTCGTATGTGATATGGCCGGATTGATAAATCAAGTGTTGATTTATCATTTAACCATTAGTTTCTCACTAGAAATCCTTTCTTGTATCTTTTGGATGTATGCATGCATGTATGCATTCTTTCTTGATTCATGCACATATGGATGTGCATGCACACATACATACATACATCATCCTTCATGGTTGTATATACATAGAAAATGGTGGCAATATAAGACTCACACCATGGTTTTATATATATGAATTATTATTGCATTTGTTTTAAAACAAAATGAAAAAGGAAAGGATAATTCATGGTTTGTTTCTACACTCTTCTTTGACCTAACCATGCTCACCTACTTTTAACCATGGATTAACTTTCCTTTTATGTTTTAACTCAAATTCAATAATATCTTTATCATTTAACCATGGTTTGAGATGAGAAGTGGAAAATATATATACATATATTTTCTATTTTCTTTTATAAGAGATTATCTTTTCTCTTGTTCTTAAAAAAGGCCATCATCTTCTTCCTCCTTCTTCTTTTGCTCTCTAGATTTCTCTAGTGAGCAAATTACTCACCAAGTTAGGATTTTGAAGTGAGAAAAGCCACCACAACATCATTCTACACAAGTCTTGCCCACTTGTTTAGATGTTAGCTTTATTTCTTTCTCTTGATCAAGTGAAGTTGCAAACTTGGACAAAGGAGCTTCGGGTGGATCGTCGTGGACGTTAGAAGACCTCAAGCTAACCGTTTTCCAACCCTCAAGTGGCCAAGGAGTCTAGCATAGGGAGCTAAAAAGGTCGTACTCTCAAAACCCTAGCCTTTGTTACTTGTGATGTGTTTTAAAGTTATGAAATCCTAATTTTCTAGGATTGATTCTTTGTGTGTTCACTTAGCACTCTAAAAATTTAATCTTTGAGACATGTGATGCTTCCAAACCTCTCATAAGGTGCTAGGTAAACCTAACAATATCAACTCCCAATACCAGGAGAGACGAATCCTGTCTAACCATCACTGCCTCCAAGTGCTTCGGAACTGCACCCAACTACTACCTGTTTGCACGACTCAATAGAGCCGTGGTAGGGTAGTAATCTAAGAACAGTAGGAACACACTCGAGGCAAAGTGACAGTGTCAAGTCAACGGACTAAGCTGTACTCATGTCACCTGGGAACAGATAACCGACGATAGGTATAATACCAACCAACAGTTCCCAGTGAGTCCTGTCCAGTGTACTCGTAACCTAACGAGCACCTTCATACTATCTCCAGTACGACGTATTGATGGCTGTGGGACAGACCATCTTCCCTCCTGGGATGAGAAGCGTATACACTAGTCTACTCTGGAGTATCGATGCCTTGTCTCGATAATCCTACGACCAGGGACCTGTATAAGGATGTACTTATAGACTACCCAGCCTCCACTAGTGTGACTGCCATCATAACGCTGGTAGTCAAGCAAAAGATCCTAAGGGCTCTATCGATATGTATTAGTAATATGTTAAAAAGAAACACATACACATATTAAGATAGATACAAACCAAGTAGCATACTACCATATTGAGCAAGAATGTCAATCCGTGTATATATCCCAAGCTTCCAAAATGTAATATACAAACTAGTACTATACAATAATGGCCTCTAGGGCATATCACACTAACAACTACCTCTTCACAATCAAGAGCGGGGACAAGGAGACGTTCAAGGCTTACATCACCCTCTTCTACAACGCCCTCCTCGAGGTCCCCGAGTACCGGGACGAGACCGTCATCACAGCGCTCAGGTCTGGTCTTAGGCACAAGGAGTGGTTACGCTCCTTTGCGTTGGCTCAGCCTATGACCATGGCCGAGGTCAAGGCGTGGATCGAGCGCGAGGTCCAGCTGGAGTTCGAGGTGAACGCGAACCTTCCCCGAGCAGAACGGTCCGATCAGAAGAAGAGGGCTCGGGAAGAGAGGCCGGAGCGTCAGCAGCCCTATCACCCGAAGTTCCAGGAGTACACCCCGCTCAACGTCTCCCTCGCAGTGTTACTAGAGGAGGCCCAAGGCGAGGGGTTCTTCAAGTTCCCTCCAATCCCGTGTCAGGCCTCGAAGCGAACCCAGGGCTCTTACTGCGCCTTCCACCGGACGCTGGGCCACGCCACGGAGGATTGTAAGCAACTCCGGGACTACATCGAGGAGCTCATCCGATCGGGGCTCCTCGCCGCCTACTTGAGGGACAAACGGTAGGCCGACTGAGAGCAGGAGCATCGTCCCCCTCCCACTGAGCTGACCATCGGCCAGATCATGCTCGTTTCGGCAGATGACCAGTCCGGCGCTCAGGGATCCCCGTACCCGATGCCGAGCAAAGAAACCAACAAACCCCCAGGGAGCTCGGGCCGCACTAATAAGGTCATCTATTAGCATGTACTTTTCTTCTAGGGTAATGTAAACTCTTCCTAGGGTCTGTTGTTAATTTACTAAAGATCAATGGAACATTGCGAAAAAGAAGGAAAGATCTCATTTATTCATGAAAAAGGGGGTATTATGGGCTCCTCAGCCATACATACAAAAAGAAAAAGAAAATTACAACAGTGGGGGAAGGGGGTGCAGAGAGCACTGCTCATGATACTCGGTAAAGATCTCCGCCAGCCGAAGCCTCGCGAAATCCAACCTCTGCCCTCGGTTCCCCTCGTACGCGTTGACCCCGAGCCTCAGCTCGTAGTACTCGCGGACGAGCGCCTCTGAGTGAGCCAGCCGGTTCGTGGAAATCAGGCCGAAGCGCCTCAGAGACCACAGCTTGCCCACGGCCTCGTCATAGAGCCGGCGACGCCCTCCAGATGGAGTACATCAGCAGCTGCAGCAGGGAGGAGCGTCGGGGGAGCAGCCGGCCGAAGTGGTCCTCGATGCTCCTATAGACCAACTGCACCGTGTCCTCGGTGCAGTTCTGGTCATAAAGGTATACGTCTTTGAAGTGGATGATCTCGGGGATGGTAACGGGGAAGTCTTGCATTCTCGACGATCTGTTTATGAAGGAAGGAAGGACCAGTACTCCTTCAGCCTTATATAGCCCACTGCGCCCCAACGGATCTCAACAGTCGCCCGCTTTCGCCCAAAAAGTCGCTGCCACGCGGCGATTGTAACGTTTCAGAAATCGTTTTGCGAATTTTCCCATTTTAGAGCAAAATTGTCGGTATTTTCCGTTTTAACCCGATTTCGATCAAACGTTCGTATAAGCTTGTCGGCACCTTTTTTAGCTAAAATAAAGCTTGTGCACGAACTTTAGGGGTATTTGGGTGGTTTTGGTTTAGATATAATTTTTCCCAAATAAAATATTATTTTAAGCGGTATTTTATGCATGTAAATCGGGAAATTTCTTCTCTTGAGAATAAATTAATTTTTGTCACTAGAATATTTTGGAAACTTCTTTTTAAATATCTAGATATTTTTGGAGTGCAAAAGGATTTATTTTTAAAAAGAAAAGAAATGGTGTAATGGTGGCATATAGCATTTATTAGCATTTATTACTCTTTTTCCTAGCAATTTCTTCACAAAAAATTCACAAAAATACCCCCTCACCCCCTTGGCCGGCCCTCCCCTTCCCCTTGCGGCCCTCCATCATTTCCATCCCTTTTCAACTCATTTTGCATCAAATAAATCATGAAAAATCCAAATAAAATCACAAAAACTCAAATATATTCATTTTCCTTCATTCTTCTTCACAAAAGTAGCTTGGATGTTCATTCAAAACATCATTTTTGAGGAAAAGATGACGAGTTTGGTTTCTTGGTTTTGATCTTTTGTGGAGGTATAAAACCCTAACCCTAATCCTTTTTGTTGTTTCTAAATTTCTATTTAGCATATTAATTGTTTATTTAAGCTTTTAATTTCATGTTTGAAATTAAAGACTTGATTTTTATGATAATCTAGTTAGGGTAAAACTTGATTTATGTGTTTAATATTTTATTGAAGTGTTAATTTGTGATTAGGAAAAGATTAACCTAGTAGAAAATGTTAATTTTTGCTAATGAACACTTTGTTTAATTATGCAATTTTGCTTACTAGGTTTTTGCTAAAATTTATTTAGCAAGTGTTAAAAATATAGAAATGGTTTAGATAGCTTAGTTAAGCTATTTTAAGGTGTTTGTAATCGCTTGATATGCGTTAGCTTGAAACTAGTGCGAAATATTGCGATAAGTTGCTTACTAGGTTTCGGGGTTTTTCCGACGTGGGTTCGATTGGTCGTTGCGAGGTTATATTTATTTTATTCCTCGTAATTGTTTGTGTTGTGTTGCGCGATCGGGACAATCGGGGTCTAGACTTAGTGTTTTGTAGTTTAGCGACCCCAATTAGGGTTTTTGGCCGATGTCGTGCACGATAGATACGCAAAGTGCACAGTACAATTTTCAGGGCGTTATTCTTACGTTTCGATGTCTTTTCGTCGATGTAGGATATTTGCTTATGTGAAGTATTTGTGAAATTTTAGGTTCGCAAGCGGGGACTTCGGACGCTACGACAAGGGAAAACAGGTGGTAGGCTTCACTTAGCCAGGAGCGTCGGTGAGTAGATTTAACATCTACAGGGGAATCGCCCGCATGGCGTTATGCGTCTGAGCTAGAGATGTTATTTCTGTCGCATATTCTATGTCATATTTAGAATTGCGAATTTACCCTATTACTTAGATATTGTTGTGCTTGGACTAGTATCCTTAGGACACTGCACATATTATTGACGATTCATGTTGCACGAGCACTGATTGTATGCTACACACATCGTCAATAATTGCCATGTCACGCACAACCCACTTATAGATATGATATTGCTTGGTTAGGGACATTGAGGCTTTGATTCATATTTCTTTACGCATTGACTTATAGCATACCTGTATATCCATATGCTTACACATATGCCTTCACATACTTACGTGTTAGATACCTGTATACCTATAGAGTATCGTACCATTAGTGATAGGTACATACACACTTTATGTCATAGCTACAGGTATACTTTGCACACATACTTCACTTATACCCAGGGGGTACACTACATCATTACTTATAGGTAGATACATATATCTTGCTATACCTTTATGTTGCACATATATCTGGTTATAGCTACATGTTTACCTTTACTTGATGTTATTTTAAAATTGGAGAGATTAGGAACCGCATGATATTATATTAACTTGTTACAGTTAATTGCTGCTTTTCCTTTATATGCTCGCATTTCAGATTTATGATGCGTATATTATATTCATGGATTTTCGCATTGAGATATGGATTTTTCATGATGTTTTTTGGATTTGGAGACCGTGGGAGTTCATGAAATTATGCATTATTTGAAAAACCCGGTTTCCCTTGGTATGATATTACAGCATCCGCCATGAGATTTATCGGTTCTGATTATATACTCCATACGAGGAGTGGGTGCCGTATGAGGGTACATGGTGGGGCCCGGTATGGTTTCCCTCGGCAAGATGATCGATGGACCTTGCCGATTGAGCCTGGAAGGTGGGTAAGTACCTACCGGTGACATTACCAATGACTCGGCGGTTATCATGTGGATACCGACGGGA
This sequence comes from Agapanthus africanus, assembly GCA_030015575.1. Classification (NCBI taxonomy): domain Eukaryota; kingdom Viridiplantae; phylum Streptophyta; class Magnoliopsida; order Asparagales; family Amaryllidaceae; genus Agapanthus; species Agapanthus africanus. The sequence goes on from CM057349.1 coordinate 166,790,776, forward strand.
GTCATGTACGTATAGATACGTCGAGAGGCGAGGGTCAGAGCTAGGCACTCAAGCTTTCGGGATAGCGTATGATACGTACCTATCAGGGTGTCAGTCGTGGTGACAACACCTGATAGACCTGCATTTCTGTGTCGATGCTTGACACATTGGTTTCATGATATTTCTTTTTACTCCTTTGTATATATAACAGGGGTTTAGACCGCTGTTATATATGCCCTTACACCAATATTAGTGGAATGGGACGCTAATATATGTGTATTGACATTAAATTATACACATCATCATATTTATTCATGCAAATATACCTAGAATGTAAAGGACTCATTGACATTGGATTTAGGACATTTGAGAATTTATTTGATATTGATTACAGGATATATGTGAGATCTACTTGTTGTTGTACATTCGGGGTATACGAGATATACTTGATATTGTACATACGGGATATGTGAGATCTACTTGATGTTGTACATTAAGGATATGTGAGACTTACTTTATATGATAGCCAAATTGGGGGTTGATTTGAGGAAATTGGGATTTGGATTGTCTTGATGGATTTTGATCCTACCACGATGTTAGGATTCCGTGGAAATGACATGTTTCATTCCATACTCTACATTTACTGTTTATGTACTGCTTCATGCATTAGTGTACCTGTTAGAGTACCTTCCATGACTGTTGCGTTTACATACCTTTATTCATATCATTTCTTCATGTATTAGTAGTGCCTGTTAGAGTACCTTTCATGACTGTTGCATTTACATATCTTTATTTATATGCATTGCTTCATGTATTGGTTGTACCTGTTAGTGTACCTTTCATGATTATTGCATTCATATACTTTTTATTGCTATTAATTGCACATGTTAGATTCACGCTGTACGTGCATACTCGCGATTACCTGCATATGTTATTTACTATTCACGAGTTGGCAACTCACCCCCGTTGTGCCACAGTGTTTGCAGGTGTTCCTCAGGATAGTCAGAGGCAGGCTATTATCACACATCTTATCATGTTTTGCTACGGATACCGTATCAGCTCACAGTGTGCAGTTTGCTTAGGTGGGTTTTGTGGTTATTCGTTGTATTGTATATTCGTTGTATCCCTGTACTCTCCATCTACTATTTTCATATTGATTTAGAGACTTGGTGAGGACCATGTTGTATATTATGTTGTGATTTGTTGTCTTTTATATAGTTTCCTTTCTATCGTCTTCTATTTCTTCGCTACGGCGTCGTATATTTGTTGTGGTGGTTGTTTTCTGTCTTTGGGCGTGGATTTGCTCCCGTTGGGGATGCTTTACTTTTTATTTATGTTGTACCCACTTTTGGGGTTGGTTTTTATATAGGAGGTGCTGCCGAAATTTTCAAGAAAGAAAATTGGACTTGAAGAATTTATATTTGAGATTTTTTTAAGGGTTTAAACAATATTTCTTATCTTTTCTCGTCCTTTAATGGTTTAGATTTCTGGGTTTTGGCTTTCTTTTACCGCGTTACGCCTGTAGACGTTGCGTAGTATTTAGGCCGTCACGTGCCAATTTCGGGTCATGACAAAGTTGGTATCAGAGCGCTACGTTTTTACCTTACGGAGTGTAGGATGACCTTGGTATGATGGAGTAGCTAGCTTAAGCAGAGTAACGTAGTGTGTGTATGTCTGCAGCATACTCATGATGCGGTACTCCGTCTAAAGTGACCTAAGTACAATTGTTTGAAATTCCTTCCTTGATGATTCATATCCTTATGATTCGATTTCCGTATTCATATCGAATCCTATCTCTATTTATAGCCTTTGCCGCCGACGACTATGGGGACTCAAAGAGGTGCAGCGAGGGCCGAGATCAGAGTTGACTCAAGTGGGTTAAGGACTGACCAGGATGGCACGCTCGTTGCACAGGAGTAGACGGATCCGCCTTCAACAGATAGTATCGCTAGGCTTGTGGCTGAGATGCAGGACATGCGCCAGACGATGAGTTCATTGGTTGAGACCATTCGAGCGCAGTGACAGGAGGTTTTCAACCCTGCTACCTAGTTGTTCCTTGCGATCAGCACACAGTATTCCGTCACCCACATAGCACCAGTAGATGCAGCCCCAGTTTACAAGAAACGTATTCCAGAGACTCTGAGAGTTCCAGAACAGTGGAGGACTCGTACCGGTGTACCAACCCAGAGACAGAGGACTAGTCGTCGAGATAGGTTTTGTGACCGTTGCGGGAGTAGCAGAGGTTTGGGACGAGGGGATTCGTGTTAGCTAGATCAGCCGTTTTTGTGTTAACTTCTGTCAGCGATTCTTTTGTTGCGCGACATGTATTTCAGTCGTATGCCAATCGGTTAGGAGATTCATCCGTCACTTGATCCTTCTAGAGATGTTGGATTTGACGTTCTCCTGGGCACGGACTGGTTAGTTACGTGCTAGGCGTCTGTGGACTACCACGAGGAAATTGTCAGGTTTGTTTTCCCGGCAAGTCAGTTCTTGGTTTGCAGGGGGACAGTGGTGCCGCCTCTCACAGCTCGAATTCAGCCTTTTTCGCTAGTCGGCTTTTGATGATAGGATGTCAAGGATTCTTGGCGTTCATTCGTGATACCGGAGCCACAGTGGGTTTGTTGGACCGGGTTCTTATCGTGCGAGACTTTTCCGACGTTGTTCCAGATGAGCCGACGGAGCTTAGGGAGCTTAAAGATCAGCTGTAGAGTTGTTTGTTGGGGGGCTTGTGCGTCTGAGTGTTTCGCATTAGGGAGCTCCTATTTCTGTTCGTTAAGGAGGAAGACGGTAGTTTAGGTTGTGTATTGATGGATCGCCAATTGAACCGGCTTACGGTGCGGATAGGTATCCTTTACCTCGCATTGACGATTTCTTCGATCAGCTCCAGAGTGCGAGACATTTTCTAAGTTTGTTCGGATCAGGTCATCATTGTTGCGGGTTCGGAGTGATGACATTCCGAAGACTGCCTTGTGCGTGCTACGGGCTTTGTGTGTTTTGGTGGTGTCGTCGGACTCACCAATGCCTTAGCAGCATTCGTAGATATGATGAACCAGATTTCTTCAGGCCGTTCATCGACCAGTTATTGTTGTGTCACTGTGGACATTCTGGTCTTTTCTAATGTGTCGTGAGGAACAGGAGCAGCACTTGAAGATTTGTTTTGCAGACATTGGGAGAGCCCCAACGGTTTGCTAGGTTCTCAGAGTGTTCCTTCAGGTTTGATTGTGTTGACTCCTAGGTCTTGTAGTTACGGGAGACGGTTTTCGTATGGTTCCGAGGAAGATCGAGGCCATACAGTTTTGGCCCAGACTTGTGTACGGGACGGAAGTCTGCAGATTTTTGGGCTTAGCCGGTTTTTACCGCCGTTTCGTGCAGGATTGCCTGTGTATCGCTGCACAGTTGACTGGACTGACCGGAAAAGAGGTTCTTTTTCCTTGGACTGAGGCATGTGTGCGGAGTTTTCGGCAGTTGAAGACTCGGTTAACAACTGCATCAGTCTTTTTTTGCTTTCTGGTTCGGACGACTTTGTTGTTTAACTGTGATGTTTCGTGAGTGGGACTCGAGTGTGTACAGAGGTGACATTATAGAGTTATCGCTTTTTCTTCCCTACACTTAGAGGAAGTACTAGCATGATATCCCACTTATGATCTGGAGATGACCGCGGTGGTTTTGCGTTGGAGATTTAGAGACACTACTTGTTCGAGAGTTGTGTCAGATTTTCACGGACCACCAGAGCTTAATATACATCTTCCTGCAGCGGGTGTAGATTGTTGAGACAGTCTTCTGCAGATTTACAGTTCTTGTGCAATCGTTGAGTACAGCTTGTGTTCGCCTCTACTGAGAGGGGGGCAGCTTGCTCATGTCTGCGCCTGACCACTTTTCCCTAATCGTTTTCGTGAGGCACTGCCCGCCGATACTCGTTCGTCAGAGATACTCGAGCATACTCGGCAGGGTAATGATTCAGAGTCCTTAATTTATGACCAGATGTACTACGTTTAGGGAAGCGTTTGTGTACCTGATACTATTGGGTAGAGACGTGAAATCCTAGAGCAGGCACATCTGTTAACTCTCTGTACTCATTCAAGTTCCACCAGCATTTGACGTGACTTGTGAGATAGTTACGGGTGGGCAGGGATGTAAAGAGAAGTTTCGGAGTTCGTTTCGAGGTGGCTGTCTTGTTGTGTGTTAAGGTTGAGCATCTGAGACCGGCTGGAGAGTTGCAACCTTTAACCGTTCCAGAGTGGGAATGGGAGCAGGTCTCCATGAATATTCGTTGTGGCGTCTACCAAGGTTTAGTCTGGGTGTGACTCCATTCGGATGCTAGTTGTCCGGTTATACTCAGATTGCTTAGTTGTCCTTGGTTAAGTTTGTGCGTTGCACGGAGTTCCTTCATGGGTCGTATCCAAATAGGGCACCCTATTCGCTTGCGGTCTTGGGCAGGAACTTCAGGAAGCCTTGGGTACTGGTTAAGTTTTAGCTCCGTTTTTCCATCCGCAGGATGATGGTTTTGTGAGAGCGGGCTATACCGACTCTGTTGGATATAGTGCCCTCAGAGTCAATTATTGGATCACAGGCACGTGATTGCAATGATTGAGGGAGGACCTATGCCGTTAGGACAGTCTTACTCGAGATGATAGTATGCTATCTGGTTTATCTTTATCATCGTGTACTGTTTTAGGTGACCTTACGAGTCGCTATTACACGTTGATAGAGCCCCTAGGATTCTTGCTTGACTACCAGCAGTATGAGGGCGATCATATACGTGAGAGCTGGAGTCTATAAGCACATCCTTAAAAGGTCCCTAGTCGTGGGAGTTTCGAGACAGGGCATCGATACTCCAGAGTAGACTAGTGTATACAGTCGAGACCCCGACGAGGGGCGGTGGCCGGTCTCACAAGCCACTGGTGTCAGTTGGTTCACCTAAGATGTATACAGGTGCTCATTGGGTTATGAGTACACCGGACAGGACTCGCCGGGAACTTGCTAGTTGGTATTATACCTGACGTCAGATAGCAGTTCCCTGGTGACATGTGTACAGGTTAGTTCATCGATCTGAGATCGTCATTTGTCTCGTGTGAGTTCCTACTGTGCTTTGATTACTACCCTACCACGCTCAAAAGAGACGTGCAAACAGGTTTTAGTTGGGTACAGTCCCGAGCCACATGGAGGCAGTGAGCGGATCTGCAGGGGTTCGTCTCTCCCGGTATTGGGGGTGAGGTTGCGCTGTGTCTAGGAGAGCCAGTACATGAAAAGTCCTTGGAAGGCAGTAGATTTGCTGGTAGGTATTCCAGTAGTATCTCAGGGTGTTCTAGGCTACACTCCGACACGACTTGTACCGCTATTGGGGGTCTGACTTTTACCAACCCCCTAGGCCCGCCATGCGATGCTCATAGATGAACGGACCGGACTGTATGGATATTGTCACTGACAGGCTCAGTAGGGTGTCAGGATGAGTTCGCTCATCGACGTCCCTTTTGGTCAATAGCTGGTAGCCCGTCACGTATGGCTAATACCTCTGACGTGCTAGTGGTTAAATCCACAGCCATAGTATTGACGAGTCTTTAGAGTCCACCACACACAGTTACTCATGTTTCGGGCGAAACGCTGTAGAGGCCGTATGGAGATATGGCAGGGTTCGATCAGATACGTGCGGTATTGCACGGATCGTGATCGGACGGGTTTTTACTAGCCGGCTTTGGTTTAAGCCGGATCCTAGTATTAGACAGTGTAGTTTTGTCTCTTTGCATTTGTATTCAGTGGGAATACAAATTCGGGCATGTATATGCAGTAGCGGGATTTTCCTGTAATTTATTACGGGATCAGTTCTCTGAGGTTGCCAGTTTGCATTCCGTTCCGGCCGGTTTTCCTTTGTTCCTTCGCGGCCGGACTTTTCGATGGAGGGGGTTATTTGTAGTTTGCAAATAACTTATTTGTGGAGGGGTTTCTTGCTTTTGTGCCTTCATAATCATGAGATTCCATTATGGTCTCATCCTTTGCATTTATGAGATTAGATGAGGAGTTGATTTGGATTAGAAATGGTGTGACTTTAATTTAGCATTATCTTTTCTTTTTCTCCTCTTGTAATATTCCATTCTCATTATAGGGGGGCGGGGGCGGCCACATCCTAATGAGAGGATGAGAGAGGTTTCATTATGTGAGGGAATTCATTTTTGTGTAGAAAAATTATCATTTCCCTTTTTAGCTTGCTACCAAAATTCCCATGCATATCTCTCCATTGTTCATTCTCTACTCCCCCTCCATCATGGCAACTTCACTATCCCAAAGAGACATAGCATTCTACACTAGCCTACAGCAAATCTTGGACGCGTCGGCTAGCCAACTTCGCGCCCGAGTTGCCTCGGTCCAGAGGTGGAAGCCCGTAAACGAACCCGGCTACGTGGTGCCCTTTCCGACGAGGAGGTGACGGACGGAGATTCCGCGGGAGATCGGAGTGGAGACGAAGACCGAAGGACACGGATCGCTTGGTATATCTCTTCACCCTTCTTTTAGTTTGCTAGTAGCTAGGTTAATGGCCCGATCCGGGTTAAAAGTGCGCGGTGGTGCCGGTTTGCTAGTTTGCAAAGTTTTTTTCGTTTCCGCGTTTCCGGCGTCGGATCGACGGCCGGGGCGCCGCAGTGCACTTACATTGGTATCAGAGCCACGCCATTAACCTAGTCTAGCTTGCTCTAGTATGTTTAGAACTCGATCGAACAAAATTCCCAAAAAACCGTATTTTCCAAAGCACATGTTTTCTGTCGAAATTTTTTTGGCTCTGAAAATTTTTCAGGTTATTTCAGAATGATGTGCAGAGAATTCTAAGTCCTATGTAGAAATTTGATCACGTGAACGCACTATACGACCGCGGAACCGCGGCCAAACCCATGCTTGGGCCGCGGTTCCGCCGCAGTGTTTACTTTTCAGTGCATCAAAATTCTACAGAGGGCTTCTGGGTTGGAAATAGGGGTTTTGGGATATTCTTTTTGGGCCCAGATTTTCTGTGAGTGCTACAGTAGTGCTTGGGGACCACTTCGATAAATTTGTTCGATCAGATATTTTAAACATGCTAGTTCACAGTTTTTACATTATATCTGCGACCGTGAATGTCATTCGATCGGTAAATCTAGTCTATCTGCTATAGCCCTTTTAGACGGATTCGCGAACGTGACATTCACGTTGATGTTCTGTGTTGTGCTGTGATGTTGCGGATCGGTCGTGGGGGATAGGCTGGATGCAATGTTAGTACAGTTTTGTTTTATATGTACATTTGATATTGCGGGGCGAGCGTCCGACATGTGGACTGCCGTCACTGCCTGTTTGTATTATTCTTTTGGGGCATGACCGGGTCGAGGTCGATATACCTGTTGTATGTATATTTTACTTTCTGTACTAGGATTACCCCGTGGAGGGGTGCACGGATAGCCGGGTTCTAGAGGGCAATGGGCCCGCATCTCATGGCATTGAGACGGAGGGGGCTTTACTCTAGAATTGGCGGGCTATTCACCGCACTCGTAGGGGGTATAGGATTGACCCAGGAGGGGTGCCTAAGTTACCGGATTCCGTGAAGTGCTGGGTGGTCCATTCACGTTGCTGAAAGGGCTGCCTCGCTTCAGGTTTTGGCGGGTAACTTGCCGCGCCCGTAGGGGTCTAGGATTTCATTGCACAAGCTATCCACACGATCAGGGGAACGTCGGGTTTCAGTAGCGGCTCTATGAAACCCGGGGATCCCAGATATCTGTTTTGTTCGGTGATGCTGGTTACATTTCTGTGATGTTGCATTTTATCACGCCTTGAGCGAAAATTATATATTATATATATACTAGTAGATGTTGTATATGTTTTGCATCCGCGCTAGTCCAGTCCCCGCTCTGTCGTTAGTTAGCTAACCTAGCGGGTGATGACGGGACCCAGTGGCGAATGCGGATGGCATATACGTACGTCATTATTTTCGTTCTTTATTGGTGTGATCAATTGATGGGACTGCGTTGATTCGGATCAATGCAAGACAAACAAACCTATTCTGATGTTGTTGGAACATTTTTCAAAAAGCTGTTATTGCAAAGGCGTTCACTTTTGTTTTGCATCGTGGTATTCAGTTGGAATATCCTGCTCCTCAGTCGACGAGGCAAGGGCCGAGATCCCTTCACCGGGAGTGACCCCTTTGATAGAAGTTTGCGTCAGGGCAATAACTTCACTATAGCCGATTACTTTTGCTTTGCATCGTGGTATTCAGTTGGAATATCCTGCACCTCATTCTACGGGGAAAGAGCCGAGATCCCTTCACCGGGAGTGACCTCTTTAGCAAAGGTTTTCGTTACTATATTTTTCTAAAAAGCTATCCGTTCCTTCAACGATATCAAGTTCATTACGTTAAAGGTTTTCGCCAGAAACCATTCGTAGCCCTCCGTCGTTTCATATGGATAGTCAATAGTATTCAAGCTGTGTTTGTTGGCCATAGTCAAGGCACAGTGTTTGGTAGCTATTGGGTGTTCATATGCTGCATAGATAGATGCATTGGTTTGGGACAATCGTATATCCTTGTTGGCCCTAGTCAAGGGTTTGTACCGGTGGGTTCAAATCAACCTGGACAATGACGGGTAGAACTTGACATGTGACTTATGATTTGTTGGCCTTAGTCAAGGTCATAAGAGCATGGGGCAAAAATCCACATCGGGAGTTGCTAAAAAAACTGAAACTTGCCAGATATGCGCATACCTTCTGGAGTGTGATAACGTGAGCGGATTCCATCACGTTATCATGCAATGATAGTTGGATCCCGATTCCCACTGATGAGTTGGTTTACTCCTCGGGCGATCCCGACTAATTCTTCTTTAAGGTTTGGGGAAGAATTTGACGTTACAGTGGGAGGTTTCCTGATTAGATAAAGTGATAACCATTCTGATCTAGGTTAGAGTGCACACTGAGTGTTTCTTTTCTCTCTCTCTTTGGCAGCGACCATTGACCCGACCCTAGACTATGACTCAGTGACCAAGTTGACCGAACCTTCTTTAACACTAGCTTTTGGATTGTCAGAGTTGCATACCTCATTGCCATTCCTACTTTTACCCTTTTCTCCAGGACACCCCGTATTACTACGAACGTCCACTTCTATTGGACAAAACCATCGTATGGTTATATACGAACTCGAAGGATTTTATTCGAGGATGGTTTCCGGTTCTGGAAAAAATGAATAGGACTATTCAGTTGTCTTTTCCTTTTACCTTCTCTCAGGTTACGAGTGTTCTTTGGATTAGGACAGTACACCTATTATGCAAATTGGATAGTCTTCTTCCAAACCATAGGCAGGTGCCGACCGGTAGGGAATGAAGAAAACCAATTAGCCTAAACGGTGTACAGAAGGTATTAAGTTAAGACAAAGAAATGGATTAGTAAGAGGGCAAAGTAAATTGCGATTGCTATTCATGACCAAACCAAGTATTTCTTCGCCAATCCTAAATCACCTTTGTATTTCTCCAGGACACTCCGTATCACTACGAAGATCCCAAGTTTATTGGATACTCCATCGTATGGTTATATACGAACTCGAAAGGAACTTGTTCCAGTTCGGGGATGGATTCTGGTTCAGGAGAAATAGGAACAATGTTCATTCGGTTGTCTTTTATCTTCACCTTCTCTCGCATTGCGAGTGCTCCTAGGATTAGGACAGTACACCCATTATGCTTATTGGATAGTTTTCTTCCAAGCCATAGGCTGGTGCCGAACGGTAGGGAAGGAAGAAAACCATTTGGCCTAAAGGGGTGTACAGAAGGTAATGACTAAAGACATATAAAGGGATTTGGAGAGCTGGCAAAGAAATATACGGTTACAATTATGAATCTGGATAATGGATGAGGCATTACTAGGAATACCCAGATACCCCATCGAAACATTTTAATGTTTCAGTTTCACTGTGTACTGTTAAAAGAAAACTGATTTCCCAATTAGACACTTGCTCCAGGGTATGTATTTACCAAGTTTGATTCTCACATCTGTATGGTTTTACAGATGATGAATGGGAGTAAGTTATTGGGAATTAGGTGATCATCCTCATTGTATCGGAATTCGTTGTAATTGGTGATATTTGAGGAAGTCGCCTGGGTTGTTTGCCGGACGACAAATATTTGGTTTTGAATATCCGTTGTTATGCACCAATTTCAAATTGATATATCTGTACGTCTATTTTTATAGAGTGAGATATACCTTTTTGAAATTATGTCTATGACATTTACCTATATCAGTGGATGGTTAGGTAAGGAGCTTTGAACAACGGTGTAATTCTTCTTAACTATAAGTACAGTTTTCAACCTATGACACACTGTGAATTGTTAGTTATATGTATGCCCTAGAGGCCATTACTGTACATACGATGTATATTGTAGTGGATGCTAGGACATATATAGGGAGGACTTTCTTGCTCGACATGATAGTATGCTATCTGGTTGTACTTTATCTTAACATGTACTCTGATTGTCTCTATGTTACATGTTGATAAAGCCCTTAGGATATGTACTCGACTACTGGGACTATGATGAGATCATACTAGTAGGGCCACGGTAGTCGGCGAGTACATCCTATAACTGTTCCTAGTCGAGGGTGTATCGAGACAGGGCATCGATGCACCAGAGTAGACTAGCGTATACGCATCTTGACCCATATGATGGGCGATGGATGATCCCATATCCATCGGTGTTTGACATCAAGGATGGTGTACGGGTGCTCAGTGGAGACTGGGTACACTGGAAGGACTCGCCGAGAACTCCCACATGGTATTATACCATACGTCAGATGGCAGTTCTCCGGTGACACTGGTACAGAGTAGTCTGTCGACCCGAGATCGTCATAGAGTCTTGTGTGATTCCCACTGTGCTTTGATTTCCATCATACCACGTCCAAGAGGGCGTGCAAAAAGGTGGCATTTGGGTACAGTCCCGAATCATATGGAGGCAATGAGCGATAGGAGGGGATTCGTCTCTCCCGGTATAGGGAGTTGATGTTGTGCTGTGATCGATTGGCTATAACCGGAAATCCCTGGCCAGGGTTGCTGAGATTTACTGGTAAGTATTATCAGTAGTTTCTCGAACTGTTATAGACCTCAAATCGACACGACTTATCAAGCTACTGGGGTCTGACGTTTACTACCCCTAGGCGAGATATGCAACATATCAGACGACGAGACCGGACTGTACGGGAGTGTTACTGTTTGGATTCGCAGGAGAATGTACAGGCTTGCTTGTTGATCTTCTGAGCGCTCAATACCTGGGTAGCTGTTACGTTTAGCTGACCGCTTGCAGCTTGTGGGTGTTTGATATGATCATCACCTACTGCCGGCGTATTGACGATTCTTTAGAGTCCTACACAGAGGTTTCTTGACTCAGGCAAAACGGAGTAGGAGCACATATGTGATATGTGCGGGACCGAGGATAATGCGATATGTGATACCGTATTGTATTCTCGCGATATTTGATATCAGCCGGGTCATCGGATCAAGTGTTGATTCGATGAATCGGTACGGATAAATATTAGTCGGTTATATGCGATATAGCCGGATTGTCGGATCAAGTATTGATTCGATAATTTAATGTATAATAATATATATGATATATTAAATTGCATTAACTAATATTTGCTCACTAAAAGATTCTTTTTCTCACTCGGATAATACATTGATATATATGCGATATATGTTAATTGTATTATTTTATTTTGTTACGATAAATATTATATATGTGATATATAATATTGTAACATGATATGATAACTAATGCAACTTGTTTAGTAGAGATTAAACATGGTTAGGGTTTGATTAGGGTTAAGGTTTTCTAGAAGTTTCTAGAAGCTTTCTTTCTTTGTCTTTGTTAAGATATTATGCTAGATATTTCCTTAACCTAACCAAACCTTTAACCTTAGTCAAATCTCTATAAGGGTTAGTTTGACCATGGTTACATTATTCATCATATTATTTCTTTTCCTATTCATCACAAAAGGATTCTAATATTGTTCATCATCTTCTTCCTTCTTCTTCTTTGCTTGAAATGGTTTCTTGCTTTGATTTTTGTGATGGATAAATATGAGAAAAAGATAAATAAAGAGAGCAAAAATCCTACTTCATCATCCTCATCTTCCCTTGCCATTTAGATGAGGGTGTTCACATCATTTCATGAGTGTTAGCTTGTGTTAAAGAAACTTCATGGTAGATCATCTTAGTATCGAAGATCGGAAGCAAAGGTTGCGTCTTTCTCTTCGTGGAACCTCTCGAGAGCCCGGATCCCGATGATCGCAGCGAAGGGACCACAACACGGAGCATATGAAGTGAAGGACCGGATCTACAAAGGTTGTAATCCCTCTCACTTAGTGTTAAAGTGTTTAGCATGCTTGTTTTCGCCTAATCTCTAGTTTAAAGTTCCGTATTCGGGTTGTTCGGCACGGCTAAATTTTTAATCGGGCATGGTTGATGCCTCGTAGACCCTTGTGCGCGTGCCTAGCAACCCTACATGAATGAGTTATTTGACTCACGGGACTTATACAGAGTATTGTATGTTGTCCAGTGTCCATTAGTACAGAAGGGTTGGTACTCGTACTATATTCTGTTTACTTATGACTTCTCTGTTTCTTAGATAAGTGTTTCGTAGAAACACAGGGTCTAAGTTTTGAGAAGTTATAGGTATAAGAGTAAAGTAGAGTACCAGGTGTTGCAAGTATCGGGATTCTTAAAGGTGATCGAAGATGTAGATACTTGTGCGTGGTATTCAGTTGATAGTAATGATTAAGAGAACTTGCTTCTCTTTCAGGTTACTCATAATTGGAAGCATTTCTAAGTTGAGTAACGCTGATCGGCCTCCTTCCATATAGTTGACATGCACTGGAGACAGCTGCATGATTTGAATCTGGTTCAATTGAATCAGTGCCTCTGTTTCTATATTGGATATAGAACAGTTCATATCTTAACGATGTTTAGGTACGGGGAGTTGTCCGGTTTATGCTTAAAACCAGAATCTGGATAACTCAAGGCACGTTTCTGTAATGGCTGTTTATGGGTTGACCCAGGCTATGACGAGGGTTGACTTTCTACCATCTGGAAGATCAATAGTGATATTGTTCTTGACTCGCCACAATTTTAAAAGAAATGGATTTTTTCAGAAAACTGTAGTGGGAGTATGTTAGAACTGGAAGCGATTCCAGAACCGCAAACGATTACTGAATATTTGATATGAACCTAAAAATTCAATCTAGATTGACATTCCATTGGCCACTCCGCAGATATGTGGGTAACCTCAGGCACTCGAGAGGTACTTCGGTAGCATCATGGACGGTGACTGGGAGGTTCTTGTTTACCCAGACTTGCCATTGCTGTTGTCCCAGACTGTGAGTGTAGCGCCTTGAAATGTCGTTTTGGTGTTTTCCTGAAAATCGGTGAAAATGTGGTATTTTTCCGTAAATCGTCTTTTTGTTATTTTGCAGTTTAGGACTAATTATACCTAATTTGGATAGGTAATTGCTTGTTTTTAGTAGCAAATGAGTTACTTATGAAATTCTGGTCGTTTAAAAATTTTCCCTAATTTTTCAATTTTTTTAATATTATTTTAAGCCGGTAAGAAAATACAATAATTAGCGATAAATACAAATTTAATTGGGCTAAATTTAAGCTTTAAAATAATGTTAATTAAAATCTAGTTGTAAACTAAATTTTTAGTAATTTATTTTAAGTTTTAACTAATTTTTATTATGGAAAACGAAATTTATGGAATTTAAGCTAAAACTTGCAATTTTGGACTTGTAGGCGGTCTTTTTGCATAAAATTTCTTTTGTAAAACCCCATTCACCCTTCCCTCACTCCCTTGGCCCGCCCCACCTCCTACTGCAGCACATTTTCCCCCCCTCCAAATTGTATTCTTCAACTCCTTTTAAATTGTTTAAAAAGGGTTTAAAATGTGGTAATGGGTGGGGGTATTATGGTATTTTTGGGGGGGGGGGCTTTGACTTAGACTTTTACACCATCCCTTCACATCCCCCATCCCTCTCCTCTCAGCAGAAAATCCTGCACCAACAGCCCCAAATATTTTCCCCATTTCTTCTTCTCTTTTGCTTCATTTTCATCTCAAAAATTCAACAAAATCCACAATTTCCTTCACAAATTCAACACAAAACCATATTCCATCTCTTCTCCAACCTAATTTGGTTCAAATCAAGGAGAAAGGAGGTGTCTTGGGAGGCTTGAGCAAGCTTAGGATTGAACTTTTGAGTATAATTTCTAATCAAATGGTTAAATTGTAGCTTAAGTGTGCTAAACTAGAACCTTGAAATTTGTTTAGTGTTAAATTTAGTGTTAGTTTCTAATCTATTTTTTTTAAGAGAGTAGTTTGTTTAAACTAGGTTTTTTTTAGCACCATTGATTAGTTAATTAAGTTATCTTGTTATCTAGTTATTATACAAACCTAATTTATGAGATTACTTTGCTTATGTGGGCATTGATATGTGTTAATTTATGTTGTTCAAGTGTGAATTTGGATTTAATTGATGGTTATAAAAATCAAGAGATGGTCGTTTATGGAAAATTATGATTTGAAGCATTGTAATGTGTTATAATTAAAGTGATTGTGGTTAACTAGTTATGCGGTCGGATGTTCTTGCTAGTTTGTGTTAACTTTATCGCTAATTGTCGATGTTTGCACCAAATTGCAAATTTCTAGCTTACTAGTTTTGTTATAAAATATTGTGGTGAATTATTTGCAATATCTTGATGATATTTTTGGCATATCCTATGACATTTAGGATGTGTGTGTGCGGATTTTTTGAGTGTTCGGGTTTTAGTTTTTCCGGGCGACCAAATCGACGTTTTAGTTAGTTTTTGCGATTTTCGCGTGTGTTCCGCGCACCTTGTGCACGTTGTACCTAGCTTGTGAACGTTAGTATTTTCGTTTGGGTTTTGCGTCATTCTCGATACGTAACCTTATGTTTGGTATTGATGTAAATTCCAGGTTCGGTCGCGGAGACGTCAGACGCGGCACGAAAGGGGAAAGCGGTGATTGGACGTGACTAGCTAGGGATTCCGGTGAGTAGATGTAACATCTACGGGGGACTATCGTTGGATGGCGCAAGTCGCCCGATAGTTTTAGTAACTTAAAAGATTCTTAGTAATGTTAGTAATTAGGGGTGTAATACTTGTATGATTATTTGCTATATTCATGTCTTATATTGACATACATATGCGAACCCATTTTATAGGACACCTGCAGCATTGCCAGGGTTTTTATATGCAGCACGAGCACTATTCATGCTTACACCCACGCCCTGGTGATTGCCATGCCACCACACTAGATCACCTTTAAATTGAAACCTTTTACTATAATTGATACTTAAACTTGTGCTATTGCCTTTAATTCCTTAAAATGAAATCGTAGGATTGCTATTCAGGTGCATGTACCTCATCATATTATTTGTTCATGCTTAGTCTATTAATCACACATCGCAACTTGATTATTGATACCATATGCATTCATTATCATTGACATATGCACTTATGAGGGTTTCTTGAGATTTTATGATATTTCTGGATTTCGGGGGAAAGCCGCAAAATTTCTAAACTTATTATATTTTTAAAATATGTAAATTGCGGTTTTCTAGTGATGTAAGTGTCGTCCACCATGAGTTTGCTGTGGTTTTCGAGACCCGTTTCGAGGAGTTGGATGAACCGTCTCGGGTACATAGTGGGCCCGGTAAGGTACCCCGGGGCAAGAAGCTCGTGGTGCTGACGATGAGCCTGGCAGGGAGCGGATTACCTACCGGTGACTGTTTGGGACGGCGGATATCCAGAGGATACCGACCGTGGCCGCGAGTTGATGAGATATTGATATTGAGATGGGTCAGCCGGATGGCTGAGGCCAGAGATACTATGACATGGATATATGAGATTTGTGATAGTTTTGAGGTGTCGTTGCTGGACACCGATTCTTGTTGATTCTATTGGTATTGTGCTGGCATTTCAAAAGAGATTCCTAAAGGAAAAACATGATTCTTATACTTACACATTCAGATCATGAGTTGATTCGCATTGCATTCATACCTGCTAGTATATTCATATTGCATACATACCTGCTATTATGTCCTGCCTTACCTGTATTTTAGATGCTAGGATGCTTGTGTGCATGCATTCGATAGCCTGTGTAGATGTTATTTATTACTCACGAGTTGGCAACTCACCCCCGTTGTGCCACAGCCTTTTGCAGGTCCGCTCCGTCAGTACAGTAGCGGCGGGTGCACTTGTTTCTTTTGCCTCTTTTGCCTGGACTCGAGGTTTTGCTCTTAGGTGGGTTATATTATTATTTTTGTACCACCTTGTATATTCTTTGTATCTAGTGTACTCTATCTACTGTACCTACCAGTATTGTTGTATATTGACCTAGAGATGAGACTGTGAGATTTATGGACTTTTTGGTGTGTTTTGGGGTCGAGCTCACTTGAGTCGACGTGCGGTTTTCTCATGCTTGTTTATGATTATTTTGCATGTTGTTGTTTTATATTGCGTGGGATTTGTGACCGCCTTGTGGCGAAGAGCTAGCTCCCGCTTGGGGATGCCATATTTGTTGGATTCATATATATTTTTGTTGTACCCATTTTGGGGGCCAGTATTTACAAAGGAGACTCTGCCGAAATTTTCGGAAAAATTGATATTGTTTTTAAAAAGGCTTGATGTGACTCATTTGATAAACTCGCTTTCAATTGATTGGTTTTCCTTCATTCTTTTGCTTATTTGGTTTTGGTTTCTGGGCTTTGGCTTACTTATTTTACGGATGTCTTGAGACGTTTCGTAACTTAAGTGCCAGTCACGTTCCGTACCCTGCGGGTCGTGACAAAGTTGGTATCAGAGCGATAGGTTTTACCTTTTTGAGTGTAGGATGACCCTTGGTAGATGGAGTAAGTGACTTAAGTAGGGTAACGTAGCGTGTGTATGTCCGCGGCATACTTGCGATACGGTACTCCGCCTAAGTGACTTTAGAATATGCTTGCTTGAAAATTCCTTCTTCAATTCCGTGTATCCTGTGGTCCTATTGCACTGTTCTTATTATCTGTTTTCCTGTAACAGCCACTATGCCGCCGAAGGCTACGAGGGCACAGAGGGCTGCCACCCGAGACGAGATTCGAGCTGGCTCGTCCGAGACTAGGACTGAGCAGGGTGGTATGCCTACGCCGCAGGGACAGACCGATCCACCTTCCCCAGGCCGTATGGATAGGCTCGAGACTGGTATGGAGGAGTTGCGACAGATGATGGGGGGCATGCAGGAGCTACGTCAGATGGTAGGATCCCTAGTTGCAGCCAGTCGTACACCGAGGCCGGATGACGTACCTACTACATCACAGACGACCATGATACCTGCTCCTACTACTACCACCATGGCCATTCCGGTTTCGCTACAGGATTTCATGAGGCTGAGACCTCCAGTATTCACCGGCACCGAGGCAGCGGAGGACCCACAGACGTTCCTTGACAGTTTAGCCAGGATCTGCCGTTCGCTGAGATGTTCGGATGATCGATGGGTAGAGCTTGCAAGTTTCCGACTAGAGGGTCTCGCGCAGACATGGTGGGAGTCAGTCTTGAGAGGTCGAGCTGCAGTTCTACCGCCTATGACTTGGGCCGAGTTTACAGCGGTCTTTCTAGCTCGTTTCCTCCCAGAGAGCGTTCGTGACGCCAGAGCTCGTAGCTTCGAGGCCTTAGTCAAGACACCTGGGATGACGGTGTCTGAGTATGATATCCAGTTTACACAGTTATCCCGATATGCTTAGTATTTGGTGGATACCGAAGAGAAGATGGTGAAGAGGTTCGTACAGGGACTTGATGCCCAACTATATCTTGCCATTGGCGCCCAGCACTACGACTCTTATTCAGCTGCTATGGATACGGCATTACGGATGGAGGCACGCATATCACAGACTTCGGCCGTTTCTGGGCCGAAGAGGATTCGCACCGATGTGCCGTCTCAGAGGCAGTGCGCCAGATTCTTTCCGAGAGATAGGCCTGGCAGAGGATTTGGACGAGGACAGTTATATGGTTCTTATCCCCAGGGATAGCAGCCGTCGCCAGGGTGTTTTAGGTACGGGAGTCCGCACCATCTTGTCAGAGACTGTTCGGCGAGACGACAGGGAGCGGCGACCGTTCCTCATGTGACCCTACCACCATCACCACCCCCTCCTTAGAGAGCCCTACTTCCTACCACAGGCGATGCTCCACGCCAGTTAGGTGCACCCAGAGGCCGTGGACGCTGTGGTCCTGTTCAGAGAGGACGAGGAGGCAGAGGCCGAGGTCGAGGTCAGCCCGCTATCGGTGGAGGACAGGCCCGAGTTTTTGCTTTGACACCGCAGGATGCGCAGGCATCCAATGCCGTTGTGACAGGTACCTTGCCAGTTTGTTCTTTCGACGCACGGGTATTATTCGACCCAGGTTCCACACATTCGTATGTCTCTACACACTTTGCACCGATGTTGGGCCGTGGGTCGTCGTCGTTAGATCATCCGCTTGTTGTTGTTACTCCGGTAGGCGAGTCGTTTGTCGCTCGTTTTGTTTTTCGATTGTGTTCCATTCGTATCGGGGAGAGGGATTCATCGGTTGATTTGATTCTCCTCGATATGTTGGACTTTGATGTGCTTCTGGGCATGGATTGGCTAGCCACTTGTTATGCTTCGGTGGACTGCCATGAGAAGGCAGTCATATTTAGCTTTCCGGGAGAGCCAGTCCTTGTTATTCAGGGAGACCGCAGCGTCACCCTTCCCAGCTTGATTTCGTCTCTTCGCGCTGGTCAGCTCTTGCGGAAGGGATGTCAGGGATTCTTACCGTATATTTGTGATACTCGAGCTGCAGAGGTTCTGTTGGACCGGGTCCCGGTTGTTTGTGAGTTCCCTGATGTTTTCCCTGATGAGCTACCTGGGCTACCACCTGAGCGCGATGTTGAGTTCTGCATTGATTTGATTCCCGGCTCGGGGCCTATTTCTATACCACCTTATCGGATGGCCCCGGCAGAGCTTCGAGAGCTGAAGGATCAGTTGCAGGATTTGTTAGATAAGGGGCTTATTCGACCTAGTGTTTCTCCGTGGGGTGCTCCGGTCCTGTTTGTCAAGAAGAAGGATGGAAGTTTGCGCTTATGTATCGACTACCGCCAGATGAACAAAGTTACCATTCGGAACAGATATCCGTTGCCACACATTGATGATTTGTTCGACCAGCTCCAGGGCGCGGGTTATTTTTCGAGGATCGACTTACGATCAGGATACCACCAGCTGCGAGTCCGACTGGAGGATATACCGAAGACAGCCTTCCGTACACGCTATGGCCACTATGAGTTTTTGGTGATGTCGTTCGGACTCACCAACGTCCCAGCAGCATTCATGGATTTGATGAACCGTACATTCAGGCCGTACCTTGACTTGTTCATCATCGTGTTTATCGACGATATCTTGGTGTACTCCCGGAGCAGAGAGGAGCACGAGCAGCACTTGCAGATTATGTTACAGACTCTGAGGGAGCACCAGCTGTTCGCAAAGTTCTCCAAGTGTGCATTCTGGCTGGACAGCGTCGGATTCTTGGGTCACGTGGTTACGAGAGACGGCATATGTGTGGACCCGAAGAAGATTGAGGCTGTTCAGCAGTGGCCCCGACCTACATCGGTTACTGAGATCCGTAGTTTCCTAGGCCTGGCGGGCTACTACAGGCGTTTTGTTCAGGACTTCTCCCGTATAGCTGCACCTTTGACCGGTTTGATCCGGAAGGGAGTTCCTTTCGTTTGGACAGAGGAGTGCGAGCGCAGTTTTCAGCAGCTACAGACTTGTTTGACTACGGCGCCGGTATTATCTTTGCCTTCGGGATCAGTCGGATTTGTGGTCTACTGTGATGCTTCGCGAGTAGGGTTAGGATGCGTATTGATGCAGCATGGCCGGGTGATCGCATATGCTTCTCGGCAGTTGAAGAAGCATGAACAGAACTACCCCACTCACGATTTGGAGATGGCTGCAGTGGTCTTTGCACTGAAGATTTGGCGACATTACCTATACGGCGAGTCGTGTCAGATATTCACTGATCACAAGAGCTTAAAGTATATATTTCAGCAGCGAGACCTGAACCTCAGACAGCGTCGTTGGATGGAGTAAGTGAAAGACTACGACTGCGAGATCTTATATCACCCAGGCAAGGCGAATGTAGTGGCGGAAGTGTTGAGTAGGAGCCCGGGGGTAGTCTATCGTGTTTGCGCGCAGTGCAGAGGCAGTCGTCAGCAGATTGGCAGATTTTATGCGACAGCCGAGTGGAGTTCGAGTTCACTCAGACAGGGGGACAGCTCGCGCATGTTCGTGCACGCCCATAGTTGCTTGACCGTATATATGAGGCACAGCGCAGTGACGACCGTTTCTCAGAGATCATGGCACAGATGGGATAGGGCAGATTTTCCGAGTTCGTGATTGACGATCAGGGGATTTTACGCTATGGATCTAGACTGTGCGTACCAGATGCTGATGGATTGCGGCGCGACATTCTTGAGGAGGCACACCGATCAGTGTATAGTGTCCACTCCGGTTCCACCAAGATGTACCATGATATGAGAGAGACCTACTGGTGGGACGGGATGAAGAGGGACATTGCGGAGTTTGTATCGAGATGCCTGACTTGTCAGCAAGTCAAGGCCGAGCACCAGAGGCCCGCAGGAGAGCTACAGCCGTTACCCATTCCAGAGTGGAAATGGGAGCAGATTTCGATGGATTTCGTTGTGGGTCTACCCAGGACCAGTCGAGGGTATGACTCCATCTGGGTGATCGTAGATCGATTGACGAAAGCGGCTCACTTCCTGCCAGTGAAGACCACTTTCAGCTTCGCTCAGTATGCCCAGCTTTACATCGACGAGATCGTGCTGTTGCATGGCGTACCGACTTGTATCGTGTCAGATCGAGGCACCCAGTTCACCAGCCGACTTTGGCAGAGACTTCAGGAGGCTTTGGGCACTCGTTTGAGCTTCAGCACAGCGTTTCATCCGCAGACCGACGGACAGTCAGAGCGGACCATTCAGACTCTCGAGGACATGCTCAGAGCGTGCGTTTTAGACTTCGGCGGTAGCTGGGATCGTCATTTACCTCTAGTGGAGTTCTCCTACAACAACAGCTTCCAGGATATTATTCAGATGGCACCTTTCGAGGCATTGTATGGGAGGAGATGCAGATCGCCCGTCTGTTGGACAGAGCTCAGCGAGAGCAGTATTTTGGGGCCGTAGCTTGTTGAGGAGACGACAGCGAAGATACAGTTGATCCGAGACCGGATGAGAGTGGCTCAGAGCAGGCAGAAATCGTATGCAGACAGGCGCCGTCGCAGGTTAGAGTTCGCAGTTGGCGATCATGTTTTTCTGAGGGTCTCTCCGATGAAGGGCGTGATGCGTTTTGGGCGAAAGGGGAAGCTTAGCCCTAGATTCGTAGGTCCCTTCGAGATCCTCGAGCGTGTCGGCGCTGTTGCATATCGTTTGGCTCTTCCACCCAGCTTTCCCGATGTTCACCCCGTCTTCCACGTATCGATGCTACGCCGTTATCTTCATGACCCTTCCCACACGATTCAGCATCAGACAGTTCAGCTCGAGCCCGACCTTTCGTTCGCCGTGGAGCCAGTTGAGATTTTGAATCGGCAAGTGAAGAAACTTCGATCAAAGGTCCTGCCGTCCGTGAAAGTTCTTTGGCGCAACCTGAGCAGCGAAGAGATCACTTGGGAGGCCGAGGGAGAGATGCGGAAGAAATATCCCCATCTCTTTGAAGGTACGCGTAGTTATATTTTTAAATTCGGGGACCGAATTTCTTTAAGGGGGGAAGATTGTAGCGCCTTGAAATGTCGTTTTGGTGTTTTCCCAAAAATCGGTGAAAATGTGGTATTTTTCTGTAAATCGTCTTTTTGTTATTTTGCAGTTTAGGACTAATTATACCTAATTTGGATAGGTAATTGCTTGTTTTTAGTAGCAAATGAGTTACTTATGAAATTCTGGTCGTTTAAAAATTTTCCCTAATTTTTCAATTTTTTTAATATTATTTTAAGCCGGTAAGAAAATACAATAATTAGCGATAAATACAAATTTAATTGGGCTAAATTTAAGCTTTAAAATCATGTTAATTAAAATCTAGTTGTAACCTAAATTTTTAGTAATTTATTTTAAGTTTTAACTAATTTTTATTATGGAAAACGAAATTTATGGAATTTAAGCTAAAACTTGCAATTTTGGACTTGTAGGGGGTCTTTTTGCATAAAATTTATTTTGTAAAACCCCATTCACCCTTCCCTCACTCCCTTGGCCGGCCCCACCTCCTACTGCAGCACATTTTCCCCCCTCCAAATTGTATTCTTCAACTCCTTTTAAATTGTTTAAAAAGGGTTTAAAATGTGGTAATGGGTGGGGGTATTATGGTATTTTTTGGGGGGGGGGGCTTTGACTTAGACTTTTACACCATCCCTTCACATCCCCCATCCCTCTCCTCTCAGCAGAAAATCCTGCACCAACAGCCCCAAATATTTTCCCCATTTCTTCTTCTCTTTTGCTTCATTTTCATCTTAAAAATTCAACAAAATCCACAATTTCCTTCACAAATTCAACACAAAACCATATTCCATCTCTTCTCCAACCTAATTTGGTTCAAATCAAGGAGAAAGGAGGTGTCTTGGGAGGCTTGAGCAAGCTTAGGATTGAACTTTTGAGGTATAATTTCTAATCAAATGGTTAAATTGTAGCTTAAGTGTGCTAAACTAGAACCTTGAAATTTGTTTAGTGTTAAATTTAGTGTTAGTTTCTAATCTATTTTTTTTAAGAGAGTAGTTTGTTTAAACTAGGTTTTTTTTTTAGCACCATTGATTAGTTAATTAAGTTATCTTGTTATCTAATTATTCTACAAACCTAATTTATGAGATTACTTTGCTTATGTGGGCATTGATATGTGTTAATTTATGTTGTTCAAGTGTGAATTTGGATTTAATTGATGGTTATAAAAATCAAGAGAGGGTCGTTTATGGAAAATTATGATTTGAAGCATTGTAATGTGTTATAATTAAAGTGATTGTGGTTAACTAGTTATGCGGTTGGATGTTCTTGCTAGTTTGTGTTAACTTTATCGCTAATTGTCGATATTTGCACCAAATTGCAAATTTCTAGCTTACTAGTTTTGTTATAAAATATTGTGGTGAATTATTTGCAATATCTTGATGATATTTTTGGCATATCCTATGACATTTAGGATGTGTGAGTGCGGATTTTTTGAGTGTTCGGGTTTTAGTTTTTCCGGGCGACCAAATCGACGTTTTAGTTAGTTTTTGCGATTTTCGCGTGTATTCCGCGCACCTTGTGCACGTTGTACCTAGCTTGTGAACGTTAGTATTTTCGTTTGGGTTTTGCGTCGTTCTCGATACGTAACCTTATGTTTGGTATTGATGTAAATTTCAGGTTCGGTCGCGGAGACGTCAGACGCGGCACGAAAGGGGAAAGCGGTGATTGGACGTGACTAGCTAGGGATTCCGGTGAGTAGATGTAACATCTACGGGGGACTATCGTTGGATGGCGCAAGTTGCCCGATAGTTTTAGTAACTTAAAAAATTCTTAGTAATGTTAGTAATTAGGGGTGTAATACTTGTATGATTATTTGCTACAGTCATGCCTTATATTGACATACATATGCGAACCCATTTTATAGGACACCTGCACCATTGCCAGGGTTTTTATATGCAGCACGAGCACTATTCATGCTTACACCCACACCCTGGTGATTGCCATGCCACCACACTAGATAACTTTTAAATTGTAACCTTTTACTATAATTGATACTTAAACTTGTGCTATTGCCTTTAATTCCTTAAAATGAAATCGTAGGATTGCTATTCAGGTGCATGTACCTCATCATATTATTTGTTCATGCTTAGTCTATTAATCACACATCGCAACTTGATTATTGATACCATATGCATTCATTATCATTGACATATGCACTTATGAGGGTTTCTTGAGATTTTATGATATTTCTGGATTTCGGGGGAAAGCCGCAAAATTTCTAAACTTATTATATTTTTAAAATATGTAAATTGCGGTTTTCTAGTGATGTAAGTGTCGTCCACCATGAGTTTGCTGTGGTTTTCGAGACCCGTTTCGAGGAGTTGGATGAACCGTCTCGGGTACATAGTGGGCCCGGTAAGGTACCCCGGGGCAAGAAGCTCGTGGTGCTGACGATGAGCCTGGCAGGGAGCGGATTACCTACCGGTGACTGTTTGGGACGGCGGATATCCAGAGGATACCGACCGTGGCCGCGAGTTGATGAGATATTGATATTGAGATGGGTCAGCCGGATGGCTGAGGCCAGAGATACTATGACATGGATATATGAGATTTGTGATAGTTTTGAGGTGTCGTTGCTGGACACCGATTCTTGTTGATTCTATTGGTATTGTGCTGGCATTTCAAAAGAGATTCCTAAAGGAAAAACATGATTCTTATACTTACACATTCAGATCATGAGTTGATTCGCATTGCATTCATACCTGCTAGTATATTCATATTGCATACATACCTGCTATTATGTCCTGCCTTACCTGTATTTTAGATGCTAGGATGCTTGTGTGCATGCATTCGATAGCCTGTGTAGATGTTATTTATTACTCACGAGTTGGCAACTCACCCCCGTTGTGCCACAGCCTTTTGCAGGTCCGCTCCGTCAGTACAGTAGCGGCGGGTGCACTTGTTTCTTTTGCCTCTTTTGCCTGGACTCGAGGTTTTGCTCTTAGGTGGGTTATATTATTATTTTTGTACCACCTTGTATATTCTTTGTATCTAGTGTACTCTATCTACTGTACCTACCAGTCTTGTTGTATATTGACCTAGAGATGAGACTGTGAGATTTATGGACTTTTTGGTGTGTTTTGGGGTCGAGCTCACTTGAGTCGACGTGCGGTTTTCTCATGCTTCTTTATGATTATTTTGCATGTTGTTGTTTTATATTGCGTGGGATTTGTGACCGCCTTGTGGCGAAGAGCTAGCTCCCTCTTGGGGATGCCATATTTTTTGGATTCATATATATTCTTGTTGTACCCATTTTGAGGGCCAGTATTTACAAAGGAGACTCTGCCGAAATTTTCGGAAAAATTGATATTGTTTTTAAAAAGGCTTGATGTGACTCATTTGATAAACTCGCTTTCAATTGATTGGTTTTCCTTCATTCTTTTGCTTATTTGGTTTTGGTTTCTGGGCTTTGGCTTACTTATTTTACGTATGTCTTGAGACGTTTCGTAACTTAAGTGCCAGTCACGTTCCGTACCCTGCGGGTCGTGACAGTGAGACCCGGCAGGAGGATGAGTATAGCGTCGTTCTGAACTAGCTTTAGAAGTGTACGTCTATATGACTCTGCCAGAGGGTTGTCGTAGTTAGTGGGAGCAGCGGAAGCATTGGTGGACAGGAGGCTTATGTCTATTTATAGACTAAAACAGATATAGCGGAGATAGATCATCTATTTCTGATGTGACAGTCAAAGGTTTGACTTCATCAGAATAGGGGATGGATCTGTTAAGAAGGTAGTAGGGTGTAATGTCCTGGTATTTAGATGACATACACAGAGTAGGAAGTGATATTTCTATACTACGATCGGTTATTCTTTGGTTGTCACACAGTGGTTTCTCTACAAAGGACTTGGATATTACATCAGACATTCTGGTTACTAGATCTATCGTTTTAGATCTAGATTTGGGTAGTTTCCCAATCTTGGTACTTAGACAGCATTCTATGAGTATTTAGAATGGACGACTCCTGGCACGGTAGTGTACCTGCAGGTGATGGAGTCACCCTCTCTAAAGGTGTCTTACAGACTAAAGTAGATAGGGATGTGCATGATTGGCAGATCACTTGCTTAGGCAATTGAGTCAATCATGAAATGTCAAGTACCACACCAGATGTTGTTTTTGCAGTAGATGCAATATGTTGATATTGATCCAATCCTGGAGAAACAGTCGGAAGCAGTTTTAGGACATAAGTGCATGTTCTAGGGATATGATAACGACAGCCTCATTCAGGAGACAGTTATCATTCCAGGCTTCCAAGGTGACCTGGATGGCAGAGTGGCTGTCAGAGTTATAGTTTTCCCTCTGACGAGGGGCAGTATTTTGGACAGATGGTCCAGGAGGATACTGAGGGAAGGATGGCGCAGGATACTGATTAAGTTCAGTTGACGATACAGTCTAAGAAGTTTGGATTTAGAGTTCATTTATGAGCCAGGTCCCATCAGACATCCAGACATTCTATGACAGGTATTGCTCATTTCGGGAGATGGCTTTCTCCGCGAACTTGAGATATAGAGAGACATAGAAAGAAACATCACAGCGGATCAACTCACTGAGGCTATTCCTCGAACGCAATAGTTTCGCAAACGAGCTTTGTGAGACAGACTAGTAGAGGAGTTGGGTGTTCGGTATCACACGGGCTGTGAGTATGCGACATCGCAATAATTATCCTTGAGTGCAAGTGGGAGATTGTTGGAGATAGTGCCCTCAGAGTCAATTATTGGATCACAGGCACGTGATTGCAATGATTGAGGGAGGACTGTCCCAGTAGGACAGTCTTACTCAAGATGATAGTATGCTATCTGGTTTACCTTTATCATCGTGTACTGTTTTAGGTGACCTTACAGATCACCATTGCACGATGATAGAGCCCCTAGGATTCTTTCTTGACTACCAGCAGTATGAGGGCGATCATATACGTGGGAGCTGGAGTCTATAAGCACATCCTTAAAACGTCCCTAGTCGTGGGAGTTTCGAGACAGGGCATCGATTCTCCAGAGTAGACTTGTGTATACAGTCGAGACCCCGACGAGGGGCGGTGGCCGGTCTCACAAGCCACTGGTATCAGTTGGTTCACCTAAGATGTATACAGGTGCTCATTGGGTTATGAGTACACCGGACAGGACTCGCCTGGAACCTGCTAGTTGGGATTATACCAGACGTCAGATAGCAGTTCCCAGGTGACATGTGTACAGGTTAGTTCATCGACCTAAGATCGTCATTTGTCTCGTGTGAGTTCCCACTGTGCTTTGATTACTACCCTACCACGCTCAAAGGAGACGTGTAATCATGTTTTAGTTGGGTACAGTCCCGAGCCACATGAAGGCAGTGAGCGGATCTTCAGGGGTTCGTCTCTCCCGGTATTGGGGGTGAGGTCGCGCTGTGTCTAGGAGAGCCATTACACAAAGCCCTCGGCCGAGGCAGGAGATTTACTGGTAGGTATTCCAGTAGTATCTCAGGGTGTTCTGGGCTACACTCCGACACGACTTGTACCGCTTTTGGGGGTCTGACTTTTACCAACCCCCTAGGCCCGCCATGCGATGCTCATAGACGAACGGACCGGACTGTACGGATATTGTCACTAACAGGCTCAGTAGGGTGTCAGGATGAGTTCGCTTATCGACGTCCCTTTTGGTCAATACCTGGTAGCCCGTCATGTATTGGCTAATACCTCTGACGTGCTAGTGGTTAAATCCACAACCAAAGTATTGACGAGTCTTCAGAGTCCCCCACAGACCAGTTTCTCAAGTTTCGGACGAAACGCTGTAGAGGCCGTATGGAGATATGCTAGGGTTCGATCAGATACGTGCGGTATTACACGGATCGTGATCGGACGGATTTTACTAGCGGGATTTGGTTTAAGCCGGATCCTAGTATTGATAGTGTAGTTTTGTCTCTTTGCATTTGTATTCAGTAGGAATACAAATGCGGGCATGTATATGCAGTAGCGGGGTTTTCCTGTAATTTATTACGGGATCAGTTTTCTGAGATTGCCAGTTTGCATTCCGTTCCGGCCAGTTTTCCTTTGTTCCTTCCCGGCCGGACTTTTCGATGGAGGGGGTTATTTGCAAGTATGCAAATAACATTAGTGGAGGGGTTTTCTTGCATATTTGTGGCTTCATGATGAGATTCCTTTTTATTCTTATCCTTTGCATTAAATGAGATTAGAAATGGATTGGAAATTGATTTGATCATTTTCTTCTCTTTATCTTTTTCTTTTTTCTCCACTTGCTTAAGATTCTCTTTTCCTCCACCATTCTTATAATGTAGGGGCCGGCCACTTCATGGGGATGGAAGAGAGTTCATTATTTTACCTGAGGGAAAATGATTCACTCCCATTTTTGGCCTTGCTTGCTTCAAAATTCCTATGCTCATCTCCAAATCTTTTTATTCCTCCATCACCATGGCAACTTCCCAAATCCCAAAGAGACAAGTTTCTACACTATACCTACAGTTCCATTGGACGCGTCGGCTAGCCAACTTCGCGCCCGAGTTGCCTCAGTCCAGAGGTGGGAGCCCATAAAAGATATCGGCTACGTGGTGCCCTTTCCGACGAGAAGGTGACGGACGGAGATTCCGCTGGAGATTGGAGTGGAGACGAAGACCGAAGGACACGGATCGCTTGGTATAGCTTCTCTACTCCTTTTCTTGTTTGCTAGTAGCTAGGTTAATGGCCCGATCCGGGTTAAAAGTGCGCGTTGGTGCCGGTTTACTAGTTTGTAAAATTTTTCGTTTCCGCGTTTCTGGCGTCGGATCGACGGCCGGGGCGCCACCGTGCACTTACATTGTTATCAGAGCCACACCATTAACCTAGTCTAGCTTGCTCTAGTCTGTTTAGAACTTCGATCGAATAAAATCCCAAATACCGTATTTTTAGTGCATCGAGTTTCTGTCGAAATTTTTTGGGCTCCAAAAATTTTTCAGGTTGTTTCAGAATGATGTGCAGAGAGTTCTAAGACTTCTGTAGAAATTTGATCACGTGAACGCACTATACGACCGCGGAACCGCGGCCAAACCCATGCTTGGGCAGCGGTTCCGCCGCAGTATTTACTTTTCAGTGCATCAAAATTCTACAGAGGGCTTCTGGGTTGGAAATAGGGGTTTTGGGATATTCTTTTTGGGCCCAGATTTTCTGTGAGAGCTACAGTAGTGCTTGGGGCCCATTTTGATAAATTTGATCGATCGGATTTTTTAAACATGCTAGTTCACAGTATTTACGTTATATCTGCGACTGTGAATGTCATTTGATCGGTAAATCCTGTCTAACTGCTATAGCCCGGTTAGACGGATTTGTGAACGTGACATTCACGTTGATGTTCTTTGTTGTGCTGTGATGTTGCTGATTGGTCGTGGGGATAGCCTGGTTGCAATATTAGTACAGTTTTGTTTTATATGTACATTTGATATTGCGGGGCGAGCGTCCGACATGTGGACTGCCGTCACTGCCTGTTTGTATTATTCTTTTGGGGCACGATCAGGTCAAGGTCGATGTACCCGTTGTATGTATATTTTACTTTCTGTACTAGGATTACCCCGCGGAGGGGTGCATGGATAGCCGGATTCTAGAGGGCAACGGGCCCGCATCTCATGGCATTGAGACGGAGGGGCCTTCACTCTAGAATTGGCGGGCTATTCGCCGCACTCGTAGGGGGTATAGGTTGACCCAGGAGGGGTGCCCAATTTACCGGATTCCGTGAAGTGCTGGGTGGTCCATTCACGTTGCTGAAGGAGGCTGCCTCGCTTCAGGTTTTGGCGGATAACTTGCCGCGCCCGTAGGGGTCTAGAATTTCATTGTACAGGCTATCCACACGACCAGGGGAACGTCGGGTTTCAGTAGCGGCTCTATGAAACCCGGGGATCCCAGATATCTGTATTGTTTTGTGATGCTGATTACATTTCTGTGATGTTGCATTTTTTTTATCACGCCCTGAGCGAATATTATATATTATATATATACTAGTAGATGTTGTATATATTTTGCATCCGCGCTAGTCCAGTCCCCGCTCTGTTGTTAGTTAGCTAACCTAACGGGTGATGACGGGACCCAGTGGCGAATGCGGATGGTATATACGTACATCATTATTTTCGTTCTTTATTGGTGTGATCAATTGATGGGACTGCGTTGATTCGGATCAATGCAAGCTATCTGATGTTGTTGGAACATTTTTCAAAAAGCTGTTATTGCAAGGGCGTTCACTTTTGTTTTGCATCGTGGTATTCAGTTGGAATATCCTGCTCCTCAGTCGACGAGGCAAGGGCCGAGATCCCTTCACCGGGTGTGACCCCTTGGACAAAAGTTTGCGTCAGGGCAATAACTTCACTATAGCCGATTACTTTTGCTTTGCATCGTGGTATTCAGTTGGAATATCCTGCACCTCATTCTACGGGGAAAGAGCCGAGATCCCTTCACCGGGAGTGACCTCTTTAGCAAAGGTTTTCGTCACTATATTTTTAAAAGCTATCCGTTCCTTCAACGATATCAAGTTCATTACGTTAAAGGTTTTCGCCAGAAACCATTCGTAGCCCTCCGTCGTTTCATATGGATAGTCAATAGTATTCAAGCTGTGTTTGTTGGCCATAGTCAAGGCACAGTGTTTGGTAGCTATTGGGTGTTCATATGCTGCATAGATAGATGCGTTGGTTTGGGACAGTCGTATAGCATTGTTGGCCCTGGTCAAGGTTTGTACGGGTGGGTTCAAATCAACCTGGACAATGACGGGTAGAACTTGACATGTGACTTATGATTTGTTGGCCTTAGTCAAGGTCATAAGAGCATGGGGCAAAAATCCACATCGGGAGTTTCTAAAGAAACTGAAACTTGCCAGATATGCGCATACCTTCTGGAGTGTGATAACGTGAGCGGATTCCGTCACGTTATCATGCGATGATAGTTGGATCCCGATTCCCACTGATGAGTTGATTTACTCCTCGGGTGATCCCGACTAATTCTTCTTTCAGGTTTGGGGAAGAATTTGACGTTACAGTGGGAGGTTTCCTGATTAGATAAAGTGATAACCATTCTGATCTAGGTTAGAGTGCACGCTGAGTGTTTCTTTTCTCTCTCTCTTTGGCAGCGACCATTGACCCGACCCTAGACTATGACTCAGTGACCAAGTTGACCGAACCTTCTTTAACACTGGCTTTTGGATTGTCAGAGTTGCATACCTCATTGCCACTCCTACTTTTATCCTTTTCTCCAGGACACCCCGTATTACTACGAACGTCCACTTCCATTGGACAAAACCATCGTATAGTTATATACGAACTCGAAGGATTTTATTCGAGGATGGTTTCCGGTTCTGGAGAAAATGAATAGGACTATTCAGTTGTCTTTTCCTTTTATCTTCTCTCAGGTTACGAGTGTTCTTTGGATTAGGACAGTACACCTATTATGCAAATTGGATAGTCTTCTTCCAAACCATAGGCAGGTGCCGACCGGTAGGGAATGAAGAAAACCAATTAGCCTAAACGGTGTATAGAAGGTATTAAGTTACGACAAAGAAATGGATTAGTAAGAGGGCAAAGTAAATTGCGACTGCTATTCACGACCAAACCAAGTATTTCTTCGCCAATCCTAAATCACCTTTGTATTTCTCCAGGACACTCCGTATCACTACGAAGATCCCAAGTTTATTGGATACTCCATCGTATGGTTATATACGAACTCGAAAGGAACTTGTTCCAGTTCGGTGATGGATTCTGGTTCAGGCGAAATAGGAATAAGGTTCATTCGGTTGTATTTTATCTTCATCTTCTCTCGCATTGCGAGTTCACCTAGGATTAGGACAGTACACCCATTATGCTTATTGGATAGTCTTCTTCCAAACCATAGGCTGGTGCCGAACGGTAGGGAAGGAAGAAAACCATTTGGCCTAAAGGGGTGTACAGAAGGTAATGACTAAAGACATATAAAGGGATTTGGAGAGGTGGCAAAGAAATATACGGTTACAGTTGTGAATCTGGATAATGGATGAGGCATTACTAGGAATACCCAGATACCCTATCGAAACATTTTAATGTTTCAGTTTCACTGTGTACTGTTAAAAGAAAACTGATTTCCCAATTTGACACTTGCTCCAGGGTATGTATTTAACACGTTTGATTCTCACATCTGTATGGTTTTACTGATGATGAGTGGGAGTAAGTTATTGGGAATTAGGTGATCATCCTCATTATATCGGAATTCGTTGTAATTGGTGATATTTGAGGAAGTCGCCTGGGTTGTTTGCCGGACGACAAATATTTGGTTTTGAATATCCGTTGTTATGCACCAATTTCAAATTGATATATCTGTACGTCTATTTTTATAGAGTGAGATATACCTTTTTGAAATTATGTCTATGACATTTACCTATATCAGTGGATGGTTAGGTAAGGAGCATTGAACAACGGTGTAATTCTTCTTAACCATAAGTACAGTTTTCAACCTACGACACACAGTGAATGAGTTATTTGACTCACGGGACTTATACAGAGTATTGTATGTTGTCCAGTATCCATTAGGACAGAAGGGTTGGTACTCGTACTATATTCTGTTTACTTATGACTTCTCTGGTTCTTAGATAAGTGTTTCGTAGAAACACAGGGTCTAAGTTTTGAGAAGTTATGTAGGGTTCCTAGGCACACTAATGAGGTCTCACAAGGCATCAACCATACCAATTTCAAATTTTACAAGTGCCGAGAAACCCTAATACGGATCGTTGGCTAGAAGTTTAGGCGAAAAAGAAACTAGTTAACAACTTAACTAAATGGTAAACGGAAATACAACCTTTGTAGATCCGGTTCTCCACCTCCATGGCTCCGCGATGATGTCTCCTCGCTGTACAAATCGGATCTTGGGCTCTAGCGTCCGCTTCATCGGAGAAAAAGCGGGCTAGGTCATCGGCGACGATGCCGAAGATGATCTACGTCGAGGCATCGCTAGATCAAGCTCCAACTTCACCAAGCCATGAAAACTTATGAAGGAAACACCCTATACTACTTGGCAAGAGGTAGAGGATGAAGAAATAGGAAGTGGGTTCACTTTAGAATTGGATTTCTCACTCATTTCATCAATTCACCATTGATGAAGCCAAGCTTTCTTCATTGAAGAAGATGAAGAAGAAGAAGAAAGAATATCATAATATTATGATAAGTGTTAATTGAATAGAAAAGAATAATAAATTTTATCATAATATAACCATGGTCAAGTGTAGAGAATGAATCATGGTTAAGTGGAATGGTTAGGGTTAAGCATGAGACAAAATGGTGACTTAGTCAAAGCTTCATGAAGCTTCAATATGTATCCAAAGAAAGCCACCATTTTTCTTTATGCTAAGCATTTTCCAAAAATCAATAGATAAATAAATAAGTGAATAAAACAAAACCCTAACCATTACCATGTAACCATGGTTTGATCTTTACACAAAAACCCTAGCAAACATGTATCATCAAACATGATACAATCAAGTGCACAAAAATATATCACATATACGATGTGCACATGCGAGTGAGAAAATCTATCTTAAGTGAACCGATACTAGTTAATGCAAAGTAATATATCAAATATATCATTATGCATTAAATCATTAAATCAACGCTTGATTTAATGGTCCGGTCATATCGTATATAACCGACTAATATCAACAGTAACAACTTATCGAATCAACACTTGATCCGATAACCCGGCTATATCACATATAACCGATCAATGTCACAGATCGCAAGAATCGAATACAGTATCACATACTGGTATCATTCTCGGTCCCGCACATATCTCATATGCACTCCTATTTCGTTTCGCTTGAGCCAGGAAACCTCTGTGTAGGACTCTAAAGACTCGTCAATACGCCGGCAGCAGGTGATGATCATATCAAACACCCACATGCCGCAAGCGGTCTGCTAAACGTAACGGCCACCCGGGTATTGAGCGATCAGAAGATCGACGAGCAAGACCGCTCACACTCCTGTGAATCCAACCAGTAACACTTACCGTACAGTCCGGTCTGATCGTCTGATATGTCGCATATCTTGCCTAGGGGTGGTAAACGTCAGACCCTAATAGCTCGATAAGTCGTGTCGATATGAGGTCTATAACAGTTCGAGAAACTACTGGTAACACTTACCAGTAAATCTCAGCAACCCTGGCCAGGGATTTCCGGTTATAGCCAATCGAACACAGCGCAACATCAACCCCCTATACCGGGAGAGACGAATCCCCTCCTATCGCTCATTGCCTCTATGTGACTCGGGACTGTACCCAAAAACCACCGTTTTGCACGTCCTCTTGGACGTTGTAAGGTGGAAATCAAAGCACAGTGGGAACCACACAAGACTCTATGACGATCTCGGGTCAACAGACTACTCTGTACCAGTGTCACCAGAGAACTGCCATATGACGTGAGGTATAATACCATCTGGGAGTTCTCGGCGAGTCCGTCCAGTGTACCCAGTCTCCACTGAGCACCCGTATATCATCTCCGATGTCAAACACCAATGGATATGGGATCATCCATCGCCCATCTGTATGGGTCGAGAAGGTATACGCTAGTCTACTCTGGTATATCGATGCCCCGTCTCGATATACCCACGACTAGGGACTTTGAAGGATGTACTTATGGACTACCATGTCCCCACTAGTATGATCCGCATCATAGTCCAGGTAGTCAAGTACACATCCTAAGGGCTTTACCAACATGTATTAGAGAGACAATCAGTATACACGTTAAGGTAAAGATCAACCAGATAGCATACTATCATGTCGAGCAAGAAAGTCCTCCCTATATATGTCCCAGCATCCACTACAATATACATCCTATGTACAGTAATGGCCTCTAGGGCATACATATAACTAACAATCTCCCACTTGCACTAGGGCCATCTGATAGCAGTGGTTGCAGTATCTCATACTCAACCATCCCATAAAAGTCTCTCTCTGGGAAAAGGCCTTTGTGAGTGGATCCGCCGTGCTGTCCTCTGAGTCTACTCTCCTAACCTCGATCACCCTGGAGGTCAACTATCTCCATGATTAGGTGATACTGTCTTAGAATATGTCTGGATCACTGATGGGACCGGCGTTCCTTGGCATATGCCACAACTCTATTGTCACACAATGGGAGGAACAAAGTTCATCTTATGAACAAAAATACATCCAGACTGCCTCTTTGGTAGCATCTTAAGTAGCGATGTATCGAGCCTTCATCGTCTAGTATGCCACGGTATCTAGCTTGGAACTCTTCCAACATACCGTCCCTTTACCAAGGGTAAAGACAATGCCTGCGACTGACATTCAGTCGTCTTTATCACTCTGGAACCCTTCCAGTGATTCTCCTCATGATCGGTTGATACCATCTCACTACAACTAGTGAGAATCCTAACATCCAATTAGATCTATCTCATAGATCCAAACTCAGGATTTAGGAGGTATCACTTTGATCCTATAGAGAATCATTGTGATAAACGGAGATTGGCCGAGCGTAGCATAGGAAACTCCTTTCTTATCAAGAGTATGTCATCCACGTACTCTACGAGGATCATCACCATACTTCCTACTACCTTTTTGTATATACAAGGTTCATCTACCATTTTGATGATGTCAAACTGTTTGACTACTACATCAAAACAGATGTTCCAACTCCGCGATACCTGCTTTATCCTATAAAGCATCTTGTGCACGTTTCCGCTGCTCCCACTGTCTACGAAGCCCTCTGGCTGTGTACTTATAGACTCTCTCTTCTAAAACATCATTTAGAAAAGCAGTCATGACACCCAACCGCCAGATATCGTAGTCATGGTATGTAGCCGTGGCAAGTAGGATCTGGATGGACTTAAGCATAGTTACTTGAAAAGGTTTCATCATTATCCACTCCTGGTCGATGACGAAAAGCTTTAACAAGTCTAGCTTTGAAAGTCTCAACTTTTCCATCTACACCAAGTAATCTTCTCAAGATATACTTGCTCCTGATGGGGATTTAACCCTTCAGATATAGCAATCAAAGTCCATACTTTGTTGGTGTACATGGATTCCATCTCAGATCGCTAAGCATCCAGCCATTCTTACAGAGTCCCACTCCTGATGGCCAGCTCGAAACTAGTTGGGTCATCATCTCATGATGCAATCCTCGCTCCCACTGTCATAGAGTAACCGAAGTATCTCTCAGGTGGGTGAGGAACCCCACTAGATCGGCGGAGAGGCTGAGGTTCGTTGGTTTCTACTGAATCCTTTGGTTCTATTAAATCATCACCTGCAATTTGTATAGCTGGATCATTTCCAGTTCTACGTAACAGACCTTGCCTCGAGCTTGTCCGGATTTTTCTTTTAGACATAGCCCGGACAACCCCAATTCTTAACTAACTTAAGATATGGGCTCTTCCCTTTCCATATCACATATGAAGTGGTAGGCAACTGATTTGATTTGAACCCTATTCAATAGGTATGCAGCTTCTCAAGTGCATAACTCCCAAAAGGAAATAGGTAACTCAGTAGTACTCATCATAGAGCACACCTTATCATATAGGGTGTGATTGCTCCACCCCGATATACCATCGTGCTATGGTGTATGCGGAGGAGTAATGCTGAGAGAGAATCTCATTCTCCTTTAGAATGATCCAGGATTTCCATGCTCAAGTATTCTCCTCCTTGATCTCATCAAAGGACATAATACTTATACCCGTATTTTGGTTCTCTACTTCTGACTTATATTCTGTGAATATCTCAAAAGGTTCTGACTTGTGTTTCAACAGGAACATATGTCTGAATCAAAAGAGATCATCAGAGAATTTAATGAAGTATAAAGAACTGGTCTTGGCAAGTATAGACAGGGGACCTACATACATCAACATGTATCATCCCAAGAGTTCATTAACTCTTTCTCTGTTTCCAATAAACAGAGCTGGTGTCATTATATCTTTGTGACATGACTGGCAAGTTTCACAAGATGTAGATTCAAACTGATTTAAATATGCATCTACATGTAACTTCAGCTAGTCGGGTCACATTGATATGACCAAGTCTACAATGCCTCAAGAAGGATTCGTTCATTTCTGAACTCTTTCTCTTGTGTGTGTTCCGTATACTAAAGAACTGTAGTTTGATTTAGAACATCAATGCTTTTAGATAACGTGCCTGAACCGATCAACTTTTGATATAGGAAATGTTCAAAACATTATCCAACTATACAAAATTTTATCATTTCTTTACTAATAAAGAGATTGATATGATTTTATATATCAGGTTCGGTATCTAATAACATTCGTTCAGAAGCAATGTATTGGTAA
Source organism: Agapanthus africanus (assembly GCA_030015575.1). Classification (NCBI taxonomy): domain Eukaryota; kingdom Viridiplantae; phylum Streptophyta; class Magnoliopsida; order Asparagales; family Amaryllidaceae; genus Agapanthus; species Agapanthus africanus. The sequence goes on from CM057349.1 coordinate 166,827,815, forward strand.
TACAGGGTGACAGTGACCAACAGACTTGGCTGCAACTCTTGCCCCGTTTTCTGCCTCATGAAACTTATCACCCGTTCTCAGTCCTCTACCTTTCTGTAGCCCTATGTAACATATTACATATCTGGGATCCTGATCTGGTATCACATACCCAGGACGTAAAGGATACTGAGAAACAGTTCTCTGTAATGAACACACCCGAAGATGATGCATCAGCATGCACTCTCTTCGTTTGGGTGGCACGGGAATTCTGGTAATCCCCTATTTCCTGCTCTGTCTTATAACAATTATAAGTTGGAGCGGGACCAACATTCCCCAGCACAGTATAACAAGCGGGTTCGGTCAATAATCCGTATTATTATCTTGATTAAGGCGTGATATGGTCGCTACCTGGAGAGAGAGAGAAGAAAACACTCAGCGTGCGCTCTTTCAAGAATAGATTGGTTATTATTTTATCTAATCAGGATGGCTCCCACTGCTTTTTATCAAATCTTCCTTCAAACCCTAAAAGGAAAGACTAGCCGGGATTAATTACACACTACAAGTTCGCCAATCTTTCAGCCAGGCCAGTGTCGGTACTTTGAGGGAGGTCCCCCGTGCTTTCGCACGAACCTAATTAATGTAAACCTCGTTTTCCCAGAGGCGTAACCTCGTTGACACCTTTCTAGACACCTACTTGATCGACTAATTGTAATGTGTAAAACTCTCCCAGGAGTAACTCTTACTCGCAGCGAGTATCGGGATCCAACTATCTCATAGAAGGTATGCAATCTTATTGCAAATTTCAACACTTGAAATTCCCGATAATTTGGCCCCTAACGTGCTATGACCTTGACGAAAGCCAACAAACCATAGCCCGCTAGTCAAGTTCAACCCGTACATTTCTTGATTGAATTAAACCCACCCGCACGACCCTTGACGAAAGCCAACAAAGCCGCACGACTACCCTAATCCAATCGCATCGTATGCTGGCAAATAAGCAGCATATAGCTACCGCACACTGCACCTTGACGAAAGCCAACAAATGTAGCACGAATACTATATACAACTTATCTGAAATGACGGAGGGCTACGACAGGTTTTTCTGAAAACCTATTGCGTAATGAACTTGATATCGTTGTAGAATCAAATGATTTTAAAAATGGAGTGCTTTTGAGGCTTTTCTAGTTTTGCTAAAGGAGTCACTCCCGGTGAAGGGATCGTCGGTCCTTTCCTCGTCGAATGAGGTGCGGGATATATCATATATATCACTGTGCAAAGCAAAACTCTTAAAAGCAATCAAAAGACAAACCGAATGTGTAGCATCTGCCAGTTATTGCTAAAGGAGTCACTCCCGGTGAAGGGATCTTGGTCCTTTCCTCATCGAATAAGGTGCAGGATATATCATATATACCGCTGTGCAAAGCAAGAACTGTAGCTACCTGTTTTATTTTGAAATTCGATTCTACAACATCTTTAGGTTTCTTTTATTTCATTAATCACATTAATGAAGTCCCATCATTTAAATACCTAATCATCACAGATAAATACGACGTACACTTATGCCATCCGCATTCGCCTCGATGTCCCCTCGTGCACCGTTAGGTTAGGTAACTAACGGCAGAGCAGGGCAGGGCTAGCGCGGGTGTAAAACATAAGTAACGTCTATATAATATATCATATATACTGTATAAAGTATCCATCACAGAACATATCACATTATCACATCACAGATATCGCAGCAGAAGAAACATATGAAATATTGGATATACTAGGACGTCCGTGTTTTCAATACGAGCCAGTATAAAACACGGATTCCACGGTCGCGATGAATAGCCAAACCCACACCCCTAGACCCCTACGAGAGCGGCAAGCAACCCTACCAATTCTGGAGTTAGGAGACCCGGACTCGACTCCTCGAGTTGGTCTCCCACTGGACCCCAGAACCCGGTTACTTATGCTTCCCTCCTTGGGTCTATCCTAGTGCGGAAAAGTAAATAATATACAAAGGGTGACAACTTCCGCAACCTGGAAGTGCCCCAATAAAAGAATATTACATACAAGTTTTTACATGAATGAAAATGAAAAACACTCATCTCACATAAAAACCCCCGGCTATTCAAACACGACGATCCAATATAACATATCCAGCAACACATAACATCACATGTCATCAACGTAAGTAAATATACGCATCCCAATTGTCGTTGACATATAGCAACGAAACCGGCGATATCACATATTACACTTACGGTCACAGAAAAGAAAGTGTAAAACTACAACAGTTGGAATCCGCAATCTGCATAGACATCGCATGCCTAATCAAATGAATTCCTTAGACATCGCATGCCTAACAATTATAAACCCCGCATTTTAGTCTCATTATCGAAAACACTTTTCAATATCAAGTCGGGCAATTCAACAAGATTCCTGACATTTTGATCGAATGCTCGTCGCAAACTTTAGTAGGCGGCCGCACCCCCGATACCGTCGATGAAGTGCACCAAGGCGGAACACCGCTGCCGCGAGCACCCGAATGGATGCTTTCGGCGACGGGGTTCTCCTACAGTCACTTGGTTGGGGCTATGGAGCGAGGCTGTCTATTAAGTTTACCCGGCGAGTATCCGCGTACGCTACGTGATTGCGACGGACTTTTGATCACATCAAAATTCCGTGGCAACCGATCAAGTGAGACAAAATTGCTAGATTTATAACATTCATTCAGTTATCTCATAACTTTTGTGAATTCCAATTATTGTATCACATTCCGGATAAATAGAAAATGTTAAACTTTCCGATCGAACATTCAAACACCCAAGTTTTCCCGATACAGATCAACACATGAAACAAGTCTAAAAATATTCAGTTCGTGCCTCAGTACCAACGGTCCAGCCGTAGAAGGGTCAAGCCAACGCCTCACATGTGGCACGTCGTACTGCCCCAAACCCGAAGGTTCAAAGGGCAGTTCAAGACGGTCACATAATCGAGTTAAGGTTTGTTGTCTTCTAGAGGGACCATCGCGTTACTTGCACTACTTAGAACGTCTTTAAACCATGGAAAGATCCAGCACTTGGAAATTTCGCGACAGGGGAAAAATTGGGTATTTATATCAGGTCGAACTTTTTTAACATATTCAAAAATTATCCGGAAAGCCACACAGACAAAATTTGATAATCCGATCGAACATACGAATCCCCAAAACAACCCAGAAAATTCAACTCTTGAATAAATATTAATAATTCCCAGAAAATCCAACACCAGAAAAGAGGAATTACTGTGCAAAAAATGGGAAGCTGACGTCATCATATGGCCGCGAAACCGCCGCAGAAGCCAGGCTTCTGCCGCGGTTCCGCCGCACTTTGGTGGATTCATGGGTACGGGCTTCACAGTAATTCTTACAATTCCCTGCTGATTTTTCTGCATATTTTTAATATCGAAAAACTCCAGATTTTGGAAAAAGTCCAGAGAGCATGTTTGTGTTAGGGTTTCGGGTTCGTTCGGGTTTAAAACTTCGTCTACGCATCGCCTAAGGCTCTAGCTAGGCTTTGATACCACTGTAGGGTTCCTAGGCACACTAATGAGGTCTCACAAGGTATCAACCATGCCAATTTCAAATTTTACAAGTGCCGAGAAACCCTAATACGGATCGTTGGCTAGAAGTTTAGGCGAAAAAGAAACTAGTTAACAACTTAACTAAATGGTAAACGGAAATACAACCTTTATAGATCCGGTTCTCCACCTCCATGGCTCCGCGATGATGTCTCCTCGCTGTACAAATCGGATCTTGGGCTCTAGCGTCGGCTTCATCGGAGAAAAAGCGGGCTAGGTCATCGACGACGATGCCGAAGATGATCTACGTCGAGGCATCGCTAGATCAAGCTCCAACTTCACCAAGCCATGAAAACTTGTGAAGGAAACACCCTATACTACTTGGCAAGAGGTAGAGGATGAAGAAATAGGAAGTGGGTTCACTTTAGAATTGAATTTCTCACTCATTTCATCAATTCACCATTGATGAAGTCAAGCTTTCTTCATTGAAGAAGATGAAGAAGAAGAAGAAAGAATATCATAATATTATGATAAGTGTTAATTGAATAGAAAAGAATAATAAATCTTATCATAATATAACCATGGTCAAGTGTAGAGAATGAATCATGGTTAAGTGGAATGGTTAGGGTTAAGCATGAGACAAAATGGTGACTTAGTCAAAGCTTCATGAAGCTTCAATATGTATCCAAAGAAAGCCACCATTTTTCTTTATGCTAAGCATTTTCCAAAAATCAATAGATAAATAAATAAGTGAATAAAACAAAACCCTAACCATTACCATGTAAACATGGTTTGATCTTTACACAAAAACCCTAGCAAACATGTATCATCAAACATGATACAATCAAGTGCACAAAAATATATCACATATACGATGTGCACATGCGAGTGAGAAAATCTATCTTAAGTGAACCGATACTAGTTAATGCAAAGTAATATATCAAATATATCATTATGCATTAAATCATTAAATCAACGCTTGATTTAATGATCCGGTCATATCGTATATAACCGACTAATATCAACAGTAACAACTTATCGAATCAACACTTGATCCGATAACCCGGCTATATCACATATAACCGATCAATGTCACAGATCGCGAGAATCGAATACAGTATCATATACTGGTATCATTCTCGGTCCCGCACATATCTCATATGCACTCCTATTTCGTTTCGCTTGAGCCAGGAAACCTCTGTGTAGGACTCTAAAGACTCGTCAATACGCCGGCAGCAGGTGATGATCATAGCAAACACCCACAAGCCGCAAGCGGTCTGTTAAACGTAACGGCCACCCGGGTATTGAGCGATCAGAAGATCGACGAGCAAGCCCGCTCACACTCCTGTGAATCTAACCAGTAACACTTACCGTACAGTCCGGTCTGATCGTCTGATATGTCGCATATCTTGCCTAGGGGTGGTAAACGTCAGACCCCAATAGCTCAATAAGTCGTGTCGATATGAGGTCTATAACAGTTCGAGAAACTACTGGTAACACTTACCAGTAAATCTCAGCAACCTTGGCCAGGGATTTCCGGTTATAGTCAATCGAACACAGCGCAACATCAACTCCCTATACCGGGAGAGACGAATCCCCTCCTATCGCTCATTGCCTCCATGTGACTCGGGACTGTACCCAAAAACCACCGTTTTACACGTCCTCTTGGATGTGGTAAGGTGGAAATCAAAGCACAGTGGGAACCACACAAGACTCTATGACGATCTCGGGTCAACAGACTACTCTGTACCAGTGTCACCAGAGAACTGCCATCTGACGTGAGGTATAATACCATCTGGGAGTTCTCGGCGAGTCCGTCCAGTATACCCAGTCTCCACTGAGCACCCGTATATCATCTCCGATGTCAAACACCAATGGATATGGGATCATCCATCGCCCATCTGTATGGGTCGAGAATGTATACGCTAGTCTACTCTGGTATATCGATGCCCCGTCTCGATATACCCATGACTAGGGACTTTGAAGGATGTACTTATGGACTACCATGTCCCCACTAGTATGATCCGCATCATAGTCCAGGTAGTCAAGTACACATCCTAAGGGCTTTACCAACATGTATTAGAGAGACAATCAGTGTACACGTTAAGGTAAAGATCAACCAGATAGCATACTATCATGTCGAGCAAGAAAGTCCTCCCTATATATGTCCCAGCATCCACTACAATATACATCCTATGTACAGTAATGGCCTCTAGGGCATACATATAACTAACAAGTTATAGGTATATGAGTAAAGTAGAGTACCAGGTGTTGCAAGTATCGGGATTCTTCAAGGTGATCGAAGATGTAGATACTTGTGCGTGGTATTCAGTTGATAGTAATGATTAAGAGAACTTGCTTCTCTTTCAGGTTACTCATAATTGGAAGCATTCCTAAGTTGAGTAATGCTGATCGACCTCCTTCCATTTAGTTGACATGCACTGGAGACAGCTGCATGATTTGAATCTGGTTCAATTGAATCAGTGCCTCTGTTTCTATATTGGATATAGAACAGTTCATATCTTAACGATGTTAAGGTACGGGGAGTTGTCCGGCTTATGCTTAAAACCAGAATCTGGATAACTCAAGGCACGTTTCTGTAATGGCTGTTTGTGGGTTGACCCAGGCTATGACGAGGGTTGACTTTCTACCACCTGGAAGATTAATAATGATATTGTTTTTGACTCGCCACAATTTTAAAAGAAATGGATTTTTTCAGAAAACTGTAGTGGGAGTATGGTAGAACTGGAAGCGATTCCAGAACCGCAAACGATTACTGAAGGTTTGATAAGAACCTAAAGATTCAATCTGGATTGACATTCCATTGGCCACTCCGCTAATATGGTGGGTAACCTCAGGCACTCGAGAGGTATTTCGGTAGCATCAAGGACGGTGACAGGGAGGTTCTTGTTTACCCAGACTTGCCATTGCTGTTGTTCCAGACCGTGAGACCCGGCAGGAGGATGAGTATAGCGTCGTTCTGAACTAGCTTTAGAAGTGTACGTCTATATGACTCTGCCAGAGGGTTGTCGTAGTCAGTGGGAGCAGCGGAAGCATTGGTTGACAGGAGGCTTATGTCTATTTATAGACTAAAGCAGATATAGCGGAGATATATCATCTATTTCTGATGTGACAGTCATAGGTTTGACTTCATCAGAATAGGGGATGGATCTGTTAAGAAGTTAGTAGGGTGTGATGTCCTGGTATTTGGATGACATACACAGAGTAGGAAGTGATATTCCTATACTACGATCGGTTATTCTTTGGTTGTCACACAGTGGTTTCTCCACAAAGGACTTGGATATTACATCAGACATTTTGGTTACTAGATCTATAGTTTTAGATCTAGATTTGAGTAGTTTCCCAATCTGGGTACTTAGACAGCATTCTATGAGTATTTAGAATGGACGACTCCTGGCACGGTAGTGTACCTGCAGGTGATGGAGTCACCCTCTCTAAAGGTGTCTTACAGACTAAACTAGAGAGGGATGTGCATGATTGGCAGATCACTTGCTTAGGCAATTGAGTCAATCATGAAATGTCAAGTACCACACCAGATGTTGTTTTTGCAGTAGATGCAATAAATTTATATTGATCCAATCCTAGAGAAACAGTCGGAAGCAGTTTTAGGACATAAGTGTATGTTCTAGGGATATGATAACGACAGCCTCATTCAGGAGACAGTTATCATTCCAGGCTTCCAAGGTGACCTGGATGGCAGAGTGGCTGTCAGAGTTATAGTTTTCCCTCTGACGAGGGGCAGTATTTTGGACAGGTGGTCCAGGAGGATACTGAGGGAAGGATGGCGCAGGATACTGATTAAGTTCAGTTGACGATACAGTTTAAGAAGTTTGGATTTGGAGTTCATTTATGAGCTAGGTCCCATCAGACATCCAGACATTCTAAGACAGGTATTGCTCATTTCGGGAGATGGCTTTCTCCGCGAACTTGAGATATAGAGAGACATAGAAAGAAACATCACAGCGGATCCACTCACTGAGGCTATTCCTCGAACGCAATAGTTTCGCAAACGAGCTTTGTGAGACTGACTAGTAGAGGAGTTGGGTGTTCGGTATCACACGGGCTGTGAGTATGCGACATCGCAATAATTAGTCTTGAGTGCAAGTGGGAGATTGTTGGAGATAGTGCCCTCAGAGTCAATTATTGGATCACAGGCACATGATTGCAATGATTGAGGGAGGACCTGTCCCAGTAGGACAGTCTTACTCAAGATGATAGTATGCTATCTGGTTTACCTTTATCATCGTGTACTGCTTTAGGTGACCTTACAGATCACTATTGCACTATGATAGAGCCCCTAGGATTCTTGCTTGACTACCAGCAGTATGAGGGCGATCATATACGTGGGAGCTGGAGTCTATAAGCACATCCTTAAAAGGTCCCTAGTCGTGGGAGTTTCGAGACAGGGCATGGATTCTCCAGAGTAGACTAGTGTATTCCAGTATTGGGGGTGAGGTCGCGCTGTGTCTAGGAGAGCCATTACACAAAGCCCTCGGCCGAGGCAGGAGATTTACTGGTAGGTATTCCAGTAGTATCTCAGGGTGTTCTGGGCTACACTCCGACACGACTTGTACCGCTTTGTCTAGGAGGCAGTGAGCGGATCTTCAGGGGTTCGTCTCTCCCAGTATTGGGGGTGAGGTCGCGCTGTGTCTAGGAGAGCCATTACACAAAGCCCTCGGTCGAGGCAGGAGATTTACTGGTAGGTATTCCAGTAGTATCTCAGGGTGTTCTGGGCTACACTCCGACACGACTTGTACCGCTTTTGGGGGTCTGACTTTTACCAACCTCCTAGGCCTGCCATGCGATGCTCATAGACGAACGGACCAGACTGTACGGATATTGTCACTGACAGGCTCAGTAGGGTGTCAGGATGAGTTCGCTCATCGACGTCCCTTTTGGTCAATACCTGGTAGCCCGTCACGTATTGGCTAATAGCTCTGACGTGCTAGTGGTTAAATCCACAACCAAAGTATTGACGAGTCTTTAGAGTCCCCCACAGACCAGTTTCTCAAGTTTCGGGCGAAACGCTGTAGAGGCCGTATGGAGATATGGCAGGTTCGATCAGATACGTGCGGTATTGCACGGATCGTGATCGGACGGATTTTACTAGCGGGCTTTGGCTTAAGCCGGATCCTAATATTAGATAGTGTAGTTTTGTCTCTTTGCATTTGTATTCAGTGGGAATACAAATGCGGGCATGTATATGCAGTAGCGGGGTTTTCCTGTAATTTATTACGGGATCAGTTTTCTGAGGTTGCCAGTCTGCATTCCGTTCCGACCAGTTTTCCTTTGTTCCTTCCCGGCCGGACTTTTCGATGGAGGGGGTTATTTGCAAGTGTGCAAATAACATTAGTGGAGGGGTTTTCTTGCATATTTGTGGTTTCATGATGAGATTCCTTTTTATTCTTATCCTTTGCATTAAATGAGATTAGAAATGGATTGGAAATTGATTTGAACATTTTCTTCTCTTTATCTTTTTCTTTTTTCTCCACTTGCTTAAGATTCTCTTTTCCTCCACCATTCTTATAATGTAGGGGCCGGCCACTTCATGGGGATGGAAGAGAGTTCATTATTTTTCATGAGGGAAAATGATTCACTCTCATTTTTGGCCTTGCTTGCTTCAAAATTCCTATGCTCATCTCCAAATCTTTTTATTCCTCCATCACCATGGCAACTTCCCAAATCCCAAAGAGACAAGTTTCTACACTATACCTACAGTTCCCTTGGACGCCTCGGCTAGCCAACTTCACGCCCGAGTTGCCTCGGTCCAGAGGTGGGAGCCCGTAAAAGATATCGGCTACGTGGTGCCCTTTCCGACGAGGAGGTGACGGGCGGTGATTCCGCGGGATATTGGAGTGGAGACGAAGACCGAAGGACAGGGATCGCTTGGTATAGCTTCTCGACTCCTTTTCTTGTTTGCTAGTAGCTAGGTTAATGGCCCGATCCGGGTTAAAAGTGCGCGGTGGTGCCGGTTTACTAGTTTGTAAAGTTTTTCGTTTCCGCGTTTCCGGCGTCGGATCGACGGCCGGGGCGCCGCCGTGCACTTACAGTATCCAACTGTATATCTACCCCGCTCAGTATGGATAACGTAAAATCCGCGACCGTATATCTCCCCCACTCGGTCCGTAATAAAACCAAATCATAAAACATCTCATGGTGGACATGACACATCAGTCATGAAATCACTGGATTTATGTAATAGTATTCAAAACTCAAAACTAAATCCTCAATAATACAATTACCCCTTATATCAACATAAAATACTCAAATACTAAACATGATGTTAATGATGCAATTTACTACTGTTATTGGTGTTTAAGATATGATATGAATCATTTTTTAACAAGAGATTTACTAAGTGTAAAAGTGACATGGTAATATCGACGAGGTGTGTGTAACATGTAAGATGTGCTCGTGGCATAACTCGTCGATACTTGTGTAGTGCCCTAGCAACTAAGCAAAGTATATGTGAATTATGAATGCATATTATCAATTTAGCATACCAAAGTAAAGCATTTAGTTAAATAAAACTACGGGTGTAACACGCCATCTTTACAAAATTCCCCGGTAGATGTTTAGTCTACTAAACGTAAAACGTCGTATCTACTCAGGAATTTGTAAGTCTACAGTAGCGCCCCGGCCGTCAAACTGACGCCAAATGCGGAACAAAAACTTTTAACTGGCGCTATCGAATACTATAACCCGGATCTGCCATTATTGCTAAACTAACAAACTGTAAAGAGAGTAGAAAGGTTATACCGAACGATCCGAGTCTTTCGTTCTTTAACCATCATCCCACGCTCCGTTGCGGCTGCTCCGATCTCGTCGATCTCTGATCTGCTCGTCCAGGTGGCACTACGTCAACGATTCTTTAAACGGGCTCCCGCCTCTGACTCGAGGCAACTCGGTCGTCAAGTTTGCTAAAAGAAACGACCAAGATTGATGTAGAGAATGAGAAGAAGACTTTGTCTCGCTTCGTCCAAAGGTATGGACGAACGGTTAATGAAGTTGCCACTCGAATCGGGTGATGGAATGAAAGAAGCTATGAAATTTCCATACACCCCAAAACTATCATAATCTTTTAACCAAATGAATCAATCAAGTGAATGAGAGAGAGGAGGGGGTCGGCCACATATAAGGAGGAAGGGGGGTGAGTGTAAGAGAGGGGGAGGTGACAATAAGAGAAATATCTAGTGTGAACACAAAGTATGAACACAATAAATGCACCATTAAAGCACCATTAATGAACAAGTGAGTCACAAGCCTAATCACCTCTTCTAGAACCTTCTAGAAGCATCCACACTTATCCAAAGAAAAGATAAATCCGTCTTTAACCGAATGTTAAAAGACGGCTGATAGAAAACTGGAAACTGGCAACTTCCAAAAGTGATCCCGAAACGAATTTCAGGATAACCCCGTAACTGTATAAATATACCCGCATTTGTATTACGACCGATTACAAATGCAACTGAGACAAAGATATTATATCTATTCAATATAATACTCGGATCCGGCTTAAACCAAAGCCCACCAGTATTATCTGCCCGAAATATGACACGTGCGTAAACGCACGTGCATTTTCCGAACCCTGCCATAAAACCATACAGCCTCTACAACGTTTCGCCCGAACTTGGGAAACTGTCTGTGGGGGACTCTAATGACTCGTCAGTACCCTGGCAGTGGGTTTAACCATAAGCCGTCAGCGGCACTAGCTATGCGTAACGGCTGCCCATGGACTGACCTCAAGGGAGGCCGACGAGCGAACTCATCCGGAAACCCTACTGAGCCTAACAGTGACAATGTATATACAGTCCGGTCCGTTCGTCTATGAGTATCGCATATTTGCCTAGGGGGCTGGTAACGTCAGACCCCCAATAGCAGTATAAGTCGTGTCGGAGTGAACCCTAATAACACCCTGAGATACTACTGGAGTACCTACCAGTAAATCTCCTGCCACGGCCGTGGGCTTTGTGTAATGGCTCTCCTAGATACAGCACGATCTCACCCCCAATACCGGGAGAGACGAATCCCCTACCGATCCGCTCACGTGCCTCCATGTGGCTCGGGACTGTACCCAAAAACTACCTGTTTGCACGACTCCTTTGAGCCGTGGTAGGGTAGAAATCAAAGCACAGTGGGAACTTACACGAGACAAATGACGACCTCAGGTCGATGAACTAACCTGTACACATGTTACCAGGGAACTGCTATCTGACGATAGGTGTAGTACCAACTAGCAGATTCCCGGCGAGTCCTGTCCGGTGTACTCATAACCCAATGAGCACCTGTATACATCTTAGGTGATCCAACTGACACCAGTGGCTTGTAAGACCGGCCACCGCCCCTCGACGGGGTCTCGACTGTATACACTAGTTTACTCCGGAGTATTGATGCCCTGTCTCGAAACTCCCACGACTAGGGACCACAATTAAGGATATGCGTATAAACCACCCAACTCTCACGTATATGATCGCCATCATACTGTTGGTAGTAAAGCAAGATCCTAAGGGCTCTATCAAAGTGTAACATGTAATCAGTCACCTGAACATGTACACGACTGATAAAGGCAAACCAGATAGCATACTATCATCACGAGTAAGACTGTCCTACCGGTATAGGTCCTCCGCAATCATTGCAATCACGTACCTGCGATCCAAGAATTGACTCTGAGGGCACTATCTCCAACAATCTCCCACTTGCACTTAAGGCTAATTATTACGATGTCGACTACTCACAGCCCGTGTGAAACCGAACATCCAACTCCTCTACTAATCAGTTTCACAAAGCCCGTTTGTAAAACTATTGTGTTTGAGAAATAGCCTCAGTGAGTAGATCCGTCTAGATGTTTCTTTCTATATCTCTCTTAATCTCAAGTTCACGGAGAAAGCCATCTCCCGAATCGAGTAATACCTGTCTTAGAATAGGTCCTATTAAATTTTCCGTAATCGTTTGCGGTTCTGGAATCACTTCCAGTTCTACCATACTCCCACTACTGTTTTCTGAAAAAATCCATTTTACTAAAACTGTGGCGAGTCAAGAACAATATCACTATTGATCTTCCAAATGGTAGAAAATCAACCCTCGTCATAGCCAGGGTCAACCCACAAACAGCCATTACAGAAACGTGCCCTGAGTTATCCAGAGTCTGGTTTTAAGCATAAGCTGGACAACTCCCCGTACCTTAACATCTTTTAAGGTATGAACCATTCTATATCCAATATAGGAACTTTGGCACTTATTTAATTGGAACCAGATTCAAATCATGCAGCTGTCTCCAGTGCATATCAACTTAATGGAAAGAGGCTAATCAGCATTACTCAACTTAGGAATCCATCCAATTATGAGTAACCTGAAAGAGAAACAAGTTTCTCAAAACCATTACTATCATCTGAATACCAATCACAGGAATCTATATCTTCGATCTCTTTGAAGAATCCCGATACTTGTGACACCTGGTTTTCTACTTTATTCTTATACCCACAACTTCTCAAAACTTAGACCTTGTATTTCTACGAAACACTTGTCTAAAAACTAGAGAAGTCATAAGTAAACAGAACATAGTACGAGGACCTACCCCTTTGCCCTGATGGACACTGGACAACATACAATACTCTGTATAAGTCCGCTGAGTTGAACAACTCAAAACCTTTGCGTCGTAGGTGGAAAACTGTACCCTGGCGATTTCCTCAAATATCACCAATTACAATGAATTTCTATATAATGAGGATAATCACCTAATTCCCAATAACTTACTCCCACTCATCATCTGTAAAACCATACAGATATGAGAATGAAACCTGGTAAATACATACCCTTGGAGTAAGTATCTAATTGGGAAAATAGTTTTGTTTTAACAATGTACTGAAACATGAAAATGTTTCGTAGGGGTATCTTGGTATTCCTAGTAATGCCTCTTCCATAATCCAATTCATGATTTTAACCGTATATTTCACTGCCATCTCTCCAAATCCCTTTATTTGTCTTTAGTCGTTACCTTCTGTACACCATCGTTAGGCTAAATGGTTTTCTTCCTTCCCTACCGTTCGGCACCAGCCTATGGTTTGGAAGAAGACTATCCAGTAAGCATAAGGTGTACCCTCCTAAACCAAGGAGTACTTGCAACTTGAGAGAAGGTGATGATAAAAGACAACTGAATAATACCTTATTCTTTTAAAGGTGAAGTAGGAGTAGCGATGAAGTACGCGGTTTGGTCGTGAATGATAGCAGTCGCAATTTAGTTTGCCCTCTTTCTAATCCCTTTATTTTGTCTTTACATATTACCTTCTGTACACCCTATTTAGGCTAATTGGTTTTCTTCATTCCCTATGGTTTGGCACCTGCCTATGGTTTGGATGAAGACTATCCAATAAGCGTAATAGGTGTACTCTCCTAAACTAAGGAGCCCTCCCAACCTGAGAGAAGGTGATAATAAAAGACAACTGAATAAACCAATTCTATTTCTCCTGAACCTGGATCCATCCTCGAAGAAGTCCCTTCGAGTTCGTATATAACCATACGATGGATCTATCCAATGGAAGTGGATGTCCGTAGTAATACGAGGTGTTCTGAGAAATCCAAAGGGTAAAAGAAGGAGTGACAATGACTTATGCAACTCAGACAATCCAAAAGCCAGTATTTTAAGAAGGTTCGGTCAACTTGGTCACCGAGTCATAGTCTAGGGTCGGTCAAAGGTCGCTGCCAAAGAGAGAGAGAAAAGAAACACTCTGCGTGCACTCTAACCTAGATCAGAATGGTTATCACTTTATCTAATCCGGAAACCTCCCACTGTCCTGTCAAATTCTCCTCCAAACCTGAAATAAGAATCAATCGGGATCACCCGAAGAGTAAACCAACTCATCAGTGGGAATCGGGATCCAACTCTCATCACATGATAACGTGACGGAATCCACTCACGTTACTCACACTCCAGAAGGTATGCGCATACTTGGCAAGTTTCAGTTTCTTTAGAAACTCCCGATATGATTTTTGCCCCATGCTCTTATGACCTTGGTTTTGGTCAAAATGCCATAAGTCACATGCCAAGTTCTACCCGTCACTATCTTGTCAATTTGAACCCACCCGCACATCCCCCTGACTTTGGCTAATCGGCAGAACGACTGTCCCAAACCGACTCATCTATCTATGCAACAAATGAATACCCAGCAGCTACCAAACACTATGCCTTAACTTTGGCTAAAATGCATAGCTTGAATACTACTGAATACCCAAAAGAAATGACGGAGGGCTACGACTGGTTCTTAGCGAAAAACCTTTAACGTAGTGAACTTGATATCGCTGAAAGAACCTGATAGCTTTTTATAAAAATATAGTGGCGAAAACCTTTTGCTAAAGAGGTCATTCCCGGTGAAGGGATCTCGGCTCTTTCCTCGTGGAATGAGGTGCAGGATATTCCACTGAATACCGCGATGCAAAGTAACTTGTAATCGACTATAGTGAAGTTATTACCCTGACGTACACTTCTGTCCAAGGGGTCATTCCCGGTGAAGGGATATCGGCCCTTGCCTCGTCGAATGAGGTGCAGGATATTCCACTGAATACCGCTATGCAAAATAAAAGGAAACGTCTTTGTAATAACACTTTTTAAAATTGTTCCAACAACTCCAAATAGGTTTGTTTTCCTTTGCATTGATCAAAATCAACGCAGTCCCATCAATCAATCACACCAGAAAAGAACGAAAATAAAATGTACATATATGCCATCCGCATTCGTCACTGGGTCCCGTCATCACCCGTTAGGTTACTTAACTAACGACAGCGGGGACTGGACTAGCACGGGTGTAAAACATATACAACATCTAATAGTATATATATACCAATATACAATAATCGCTCCAGGCGTGATAATATACAACATTACAGAAAATTAATAAGCATCACAGAACAATACAGATAATCTGGGATCCCCGGGTTTCACAGAGCCGCTGCTGAAACCCGACGTTCCCCTGGTCGTGTGGATAGCCTGTGCAATGAAACCTAGACCCCTACAGGTGCGGCAAGTTACCCGCCAAAACCTGAAGCGAGGTAGTCCCCCACAGCATAGTGAATGGAACACCCGGCACTTCACGGAATCCGGTAAATTGAGCACCCCTCCTTGGGTCAACCTGAACCCCCTACGAGTGCGGCGAATAGTCTGCCAATTCTAGAGTGAGGTCCCTCTGCCTCTCAAAGCCATGAAATGCGGACCCGTTGCCCTCCCGAACCCGGCTATCCGTGCACCCCGTCGCGCGGTAAACCTAGTACAGAAATGAAAAATAGTACAATAGGTACATCGACCTCAACCTGGTCGTGCCCCAAAAGAATATTATACAACAGGCAGTGACGGCAGTCCACATGTTGGACGCTTGCCCTACAATATCAAATGTACAAATAAATCCAAACTGCACTACCATTGCACACTGCTATCCACCACGACAAATCCGCAACATCACAGCACAACACAGAACATCAACGCGAATGTCACGTTCGCAAACCCGTCTAAAAGAACTATAACAATCAGACGCGGTTTACCGATCAAATGACATTCACGGCCGGAGATATAGTGTAAGTAGTGTAAACTAACATGTTTAAATTTCGATCGACTAAATATCACGAAGTGGGCCCCACGAACATCTGCTGTACAGTAACAAAATCTGGGCCCAAAAGATATATACCAAAACCCCCAATTTCCAGAGAATAATCTACTGTACAAATTTGGGTCAATGATCCTATAGATTGGCCGCGGATGCGCGGTCAAACCCTAGGTTTGACCGCGATTCCGCGGCGGTCTGGTAGGGTCACGTGACCAAATTTGAACCATGTGCTAATAAAAGCCTGCTGAATTTTCTGTGATGTGTAAAATTATTTTTAGAACCCTTTAAAAATCGACAGAAACTCAGAAGTTGAAAATTGTAGTTTTTGATATCCGGTTCGATCGATGTTTTAAAAGCATTAGCAAAAGTTAGTATAGCATAATAGTCAGTCTCTGATACCACTGTAAGTCTACGGTAACGCCCCGGCCGTCAAACTGACACCAAATGCGGAACAAAAACTTTTAACCGGCGCTATCGTATACTATAACCCGGATCTGCCATTATTGCTAAACTAACAAACTGTAAAGAGAGTAGAAAGGTTATACTAAACGATCCGAGTCCTTCGTTATTTAACCATCATCCCACGCTCCGTTGCGGCTGCTCCGATCTCGTCGATCTCCGATCGGCTCGTCCAGGTGGCACCACGTCAACGATTCTTTAAACGGGCTCCCGCCTCTGACTCGAGGCAACTCGGTCGTCAAGTTTGCTAAAAGAGACGACCAAGATTGATGTAGAGAATGAGTAGAAGACTTTGTCTCGCTTCGTCCAAAGGTATGGATGAACGGTTAATGAAGTTGCCACTCGAATCGGGTGATGGAATGAAAGAAGCTATGAAATTTCCATACACCCCAAAACTATCATAATCTTTTAACCAAATGAATCAATCAAGTGAATGAGAGAGAGAAGGGGGTCGGCCACATATAAGGAGGTAGGGGGGTGAGTGTACGAGAGGGGGAGGTGACAATAAGAGAAATATCTAGTGTGAACACAAAGTATGAACACAATAAATGCACCATTAAAGCACCATTAATGAACAAGTGTGTCACGACCCGAAAGTACGGAACATGACCGGCGCTTGAACTACGAACGTCTCGAGACGTACGTAATCTAAGTAAACCGAAAACCCAGAAATCCAAACCAAGAAAAGAAGTAGAGTGAAGGAAAACCAATTTAAACCAAGTAGTTTTAATATAATAAGCCGAATTATGAGGTTTTTAAGAACATCAAAATTTACTGAAAATTTCGGCAGAGTCTCCTTTGTAAATACTGGCTCCCAAACGGGATACAACATGAATAGTATACGAAATCAATAAAAAGGCATCCCCAAGCGGGAGCTAGCTCTTCGTCAATCGACGGCCACAACCACACAAGCAATATAATATACAACGCCAACGGCGAGGATCAAAACTCAAAGGGAAACTCAAAACCACCAGAAATCCACAGAAATATAACGCGCGACTCTAAGGTCGAAGGAATAACATCACTGGTCTCTATCTCAAAAATAAATACATGTTTGGTTGATAGAATTTACTAGATACAACGGAATAATATTATACAAGGTAATATGATGGGTACGATACAAGAAAAACCCACCTACTAGCAAGTCACCCGAATGAAACTGAGCCCGCAAAGCCGTAATGAAACCTGTACGGCAAACCTGCAAGAAACTGGGGCACAACGGGGGTGAGTTGCCAACTCGTGAGTAGAAAAACATCTACGCACAGAAATCGCATAAATAACGCAATCCTAGGTCAATGATCATAATATATTCTCAAAAATGTATATAACATGCAGCCTATAACAATGGCTAGGGTAGTATCTAACCCGAGTGTAAACTCATGTGCCCGTGTCAGTGCCTCAGGTAGCAATATATCATATGAATGAGGTATAAATGCATGAAAACAGAATACATGTAAATGAAGAACTGTTTTCATAAATTAGTGAGATTTCCTTTGTATTTTTAAACTGAGGTATCATAAATGAAATCAGTATCAACAGTGTCTAGCATCGACACAAAACATAAATCTCAATGTCTCGAAATATCAATGTCTCAATCTCAATATCTAGGGCGCCGTCAGTCCAGACCGGCCCCTACCATCCATCTCAAGACCACGACGGTATCCTCCGGATATCCGACGCGTCGGGTAATATCACCGGTAGGTAATCTGTCCCCTGCCAGGCTCAACGTCAACACCACATTCATCTTGCCCCGGGGTACCATACCGGGCCCACCATGTACCCGAAACGGTTCCTCCACTCCTCGAATCGGGTCTCCAAATCCATCAGCAAACTCATGGTGGACGACTCATACATCATAGGAAAACCGCACTTTTTATTTTAAAAGAGAGAAAATGTTTATTTATGTTTTTGCGGTTTTCCTCCAAATCCAGAAAATCTCATGGAAATCCGAATCCAAAACCTCAATAACACGTAAAATAGTGAATATATGCATGAGAATCCATGAATGCGGCATAACGATGAATAACAGTATGCATGAAGTGACAAGTAATAACTACAATATCTAAGCTGGCATTTAAGGTAAGTACACTAATATTATGTCAAACTACTAGCTATCTAGCTAAGTTAAGCAATAATATTTTCTAAGGTGTACGTGACATGGCAATTACCGATGAAGATGTGTGTGAGCCGGCAATTAAGTGTACGTGGTACCTACGCATCATCGGTAATGGTGCTGGTGTCCTAACAGCATGATAACAATAATGGAATATGCAGCAAAATAAGTATGCGAGGCAGAGCGAACAACAATAATATGCGGGAGCTGAATACTAGACACAACGATAATTAATCTGTAATAATCTAATATAAGTCCTACAAATGGTGCCTTTTGAAATAACACGAATCATGGGGTTTTGAAAATAGGGGCTACGGTGTTTTTATGAAATGATACGTCTTTTGAAATATCCGTAGGATCCCTTGGGCTGTCTTTTAAAATACCCACGATTCGTTAGTTTTTGAAATAGGTAAGAATCGAATCTAATCTAACAACTAAACTAAACTAAAGGGCTAAGCTAACAAGCTGAACTACAGGTAAGGAAACCGCCTAACATCTGAGTCGATACATATACATACCTGTATATATATTAGTCGGTGATCCCGCCTCAATAATATCATATTCGATACCATATCTAAAATCAGACATCCCAAGTCAAGAGTGCGGATCAATCATCAAGATATAGCTCGTACGTAAATCCGTCGTACGGCATCCCAAATCTGGGTACGGGTGAATATCACATTCATCATACTATTCACCTGGTATCCTCTTTATCAAATATCATGATCGGGGTACTGATCTACGTCTAGTACCATACTGATACCGCCTACGTATGCATGGACGTGTGTGAAACACTACGTCAAGGACCCGCTACAACGTCATGTCGTATCTAAGATACGAACCCTGCTATATCACCGATCTCACGGCCTCAAATCAAAACTCATCGACTCAGCTCAACCCCAAGTATCATCCTCAATCCGTATGTGAACACATAGTCCCATACCCATGTGAACACATAACTATAAAGAATCCCAAGAGCACATATCAATAGGAAAGTATGCAAGTAGGTATGTGTGTATGTGTAGTGCAACACTACCCTAGGGTTCGCAACGCTAAAATAATCCAACACACCAATATCCATCCTAAGCATCGTTATTATTCCCAAATAATATATAATAATTGTTGGTGTGTATACGCATCCGTATACACCACCACGGACTGCGGGGGTGCTATACGCCATCCACCCGACTTCTCCCCGTAGATATATATCTACTCACCTGGTCCTCGCTAGCCGGTGCCGACGTCGCAACGCGCTTGCTTGTCGTCTCGAAGTCCACATGGGGGTACCTACATATCATAACGCACCATATCGCATTAAAACTAAATTCGAAATCGAAACGGCATACGAAAATCAAATCGGCACGCGTATCACGCATAGGTCCAAACCTATCGCCCACGCATGTAAGAATAGTCAAACCAACCCTCGATGTCGATGTACAAACGTCAAACCATCGAGAAAAATCCAATCACACTCATTTGCACATTCACGAACACTAATTTTAATATAAACTAGGTTAAAACTCACAAAAACCCCAATTTCACTTAAAAAGTCATTTTTCCGAAAATCTAGCAAGCACAATTCGCCGTTTTTGTACAAAACAGGATGTTTAAATGAATGTAGCGGCCAATATATTTATTAAATATCTTAAATAAGTCATATAAACAACTCCCGGAATTTAATCTCATTAAATTCCAAAACCCCTAATATTCTAGTTTACAAAATACCTAAATTTTAATAATTTATAGCAAAAATGCACAAATAACAATTTAGCTAGGATTTTCATGAACTAAAGGCACTAACCACTCAATATAATATTTATAATGACATGAAACCTTAATTTGAATTTTATCTCATAAAAATATAATTATTTTAAAAACCTAGTTTACAACTTATATAAATATCACATTTTAAATCAACAAAAATGCAAACTAGCAACTTAATTTGATTTAGCATAACACTAATATGTCAAATACATCACACAACCATAACCTCATAACACAAAACCCTAATTAGATTTTCACAAACCCTAATCTAAATCTTCTCTTGCAAACCCACATCTTTCAATTAAGCCAAAAATTAGCACCTAATAAGCTTCATTAAGGAATTAAACCAACAATTGAACAATGGGTCAAAAGTTATACCTCACAACCATGAATCAAACTTGAAATCTAGACATCCAATTTGAAATCCTTGCACCAAGATCCATGCTAAAGAAGACGAGGGAAAATGGGTAGGAGTCGGATTTGGATTTTAGCTTGATTTTTGATGGAATTTGGACATTTTTTTGAGGGGAAATGAGATGGGGTTTTGAGGAAAAATTCTGGACAGCAAGAAGTGGGGGGGGGGGGGGCTCGGCTGCATGTATGGGGAAAGAGGAGAGAGAGGGAGGTGGGGAAAAAGATATCTAGTCAACCTAGTCAAAGTCCACTCTCATTTCTACATTTCCTTTTTCTTTTCTTTTCTTTTCTTTTCCTCTGAAATTCAAGTGGGGAAAAAGATGGGGGCTGCTGAATTCAGCCAAGGGGAGAAGTGAATGGGGGTGTGTGGGTGTGGGTACGGGTGTGGGGTGATGAAAAATGATAAATACAATTCCCCAAACATCCATTTACGCTAAAAAAAAGCCTTTTTTCTTCAATAATTTCTAAACCGTTTTGGCAAATGATTTCGTTCCAAAAACCACATGATAAAATTTTATTTAATGTTTTATGATGCACAAAATTTGTTTCAACTCATTCCAATTTGTAATTTTCCCTAATTAAATGTATTAGTGACGGCTTAAATAATAATAAAATAATATTTTTTTCAGAAAATTTGAAATTTCACCAGCGGCTCAATAAACACCAAATAATTGCAATTACATAGCTAGAATATGTATATTTAATTTTTATAATAAGATATTTGTATTTTGAATTTTTACAGAAAACCCCCTTATTTTACCGATTTTTCGAAATTTCACCGAAACGATTTTCAAAACGTTACAATCTTCCCCCCTTAAAGAAATTCGGTCCCCGAATTTAAATTAAAACTCCCCCCAAATACTAAAATATCTAAGCAAAACCATCAAGTCGTCGGGGCTCCGAAATCATAAATACATAAAACAAATCGTAGCGCAGCGCATGCGCATGCGCATGAAAAATGAGCATATAACTCAATAAAAACTCCGTCAAGCATCCCGCAATCATCGGAGTCATGGGGAAGACATCAATGCCAAATCCAAAGCAAAACCAATATGATATAAAACTATACATGTAAATATCGAATCTATATATGTAAGTATCTGAAGGAAATGCATGCCAAATCTCTTTAAGTCGCTGTGCAATGCGTATAACACTGCACAGTGGCGGACGTCTATCATAAGAAAATAACTATATACATATATACCTTTGTTTGAAATGTACGTTCCGCCGTTTTGGAAACAATTTAGAAGGGTCTCCTTGTTTAAAATATTTCGTGTCATATCAGACACGTAGGTAAATACTGAAGCTATAACTCGCTTTTTGGAAATCCCTTCAATAACTATCAATGCATGCAAAATATATTCAGGTACTGTCCTCCGACTAGTCCTGCTCAGTACGAAAATACATAGCGATATCATAAAAACGTACTGCTCTATACGAAACAATCCCAAAATATGCACATGAATGCTACGTGCGTCTGGTGCGCACGGAAATCAAAATCCATGAATGTGCCATACATGCGCACAGAAACAACATCTAAGTGCATCGGGTGTGCACGAAACATCTGTCGTAGGCAACATGTGTGCCTGACAGCAAAATCAGGTGCATCTGACATGCACGAAAAATCTCGATTTAGTGCATCTGGTGTGCACCAAAATCACACTTCAAAACATGCGCCCAACATGCGCGAAAATCCAAATCAGGTGCATCCATCGTGCACGAAATCATGAAATCCAATATCAAGTGCCGAATATACACAAAATCCAATCAGGTGCACAAGGTGCACAAAACAAATATCGAACATCACCATCGAAATCGAAGTCCAGGGCATCTAAATGCACAACATACGTAACACGGCACTGCAAGCATATATGAACTATACCGAGTGCAAAAACCAAATCGTGTGCGTATATACGCACAAATCAACTCAACTGTATGAAATCCATATAATCATAAACATGAGAACCAAGGCACGAAAACGATATCAAGTGCAACAACCGTGCAAAAATCGTAAATACTCAGCAGGTGCAACCATGGTCCATGAAGACAAATATCATGAAACTCAATCATCAAAATCAATCATGCGAATAAATCGCCCAAAATACGCAAATCAAGTATGGCGGAACAGTACCGCTCAAGCGCATCCTCTAAGAATCTCGGCCAACTGTTGCGGTCACTAGTGGGACGTCTCGTCGATGATCATGAACTCTGTCCTGCTGGTGTGCGTAACCATGACCACTCCTGGGTCAAGGTCTTCACTGTGAATTACCAATCTTTCGGTCCATCGGCTAATCGGCCCTGTCGGGTGTGCTAACGGGGATGATCCAGTTCTGGCACGTCTCTTGTCATCTCCCGGTCAATCATCACGACCACTCGTAAGACAGCATATCACTGGCGTCGGCCTCTGGCTCTCTGAATGTACGTGACACATCTGATCCTGGGTGCAAGTATCATTGCAGCAGTGTCCTGGAAGGAATCCTGCTCACGGTCTTTTCCATGTCTCGTCTCTGCCAACTGTCTGGAAGTCATTGTCCTTTCTTATATCTGCATCTTGCTCTGGAATGACTGCATACTCATCGCGACTCCTTCTGGAAGGTAAGTCCAAGTACCATGCCTCGGCCTGCGTATCGCATCTCTGATGTCGGCGGAGTGGAACGTCGTTTCATCTAGATCTGGTACAAACCTCCTACTTCACCTTTCTCTAATGTCTACCGCTTCGGACTCGTCTCGTCGTGGCTGCATGGACTGAGCTCCAACGACTATCCTCGTATCTGGAGTCTCCCAAGAAATGCATCTCACCACCTAGCATCCGAATTAAGTTGAGCCATCCGATCGAGTCGTCAAAACCTCATAATCCCCCAAGAGCTCAACATCTTGGGCACAGTTTAATAGTATCGAGTACATACCACAGCATCGGTGGTCCAGCCGTAGAAGGGCAAACCCAAGCCTCACTAATGGCGCCGTAGAACTGCCGCAAACCCGAAGGTTCAAAGGCTTTCACACGGTCATTAAGTCGAGTTAGGGTTTCATTCTTCTAGAGGGACCATAGAATTGCCTGCATGTCTTTCCGACTACTTTAAACTTGGAATAATAGGTTTCTGACATTCGATCGTCTCTGTCGACTCTCAACGTCTCCGTGTGAAGTCGTCTCTTGCTGGAATCAATCTATCTGATGACCTCTCATCGGGTTAGGCGAACGATCCACATGTCCTAGTCATTCATCCACGATGAATAGCGACCTTCTATCATCTCTTAGTACAACTCGTTCTGCACTAACTCCAGCATCTGGGGCAATACCTCGTCGTTCGCGGCAATAACTGGCTCGCTCGTCTGCACGCTGAACAGTGCCTTGATCATCAGGAGTAAGCAACACACCAACGGTCATCAAAATCTGGCTGGCCTCCATCATTGGCTCAATTCTCTAGTGTCGATCAGCACCTCCGAGTAACCTCATAAAGGCGATCCGCCAAACGCTCGTGGCCCGGAAACACAGTAAGAACACACATCTCTGCAATCGTGTGTCGCCGGAATTTCACCCTGGTCAGTCCTCGTTCGTGACGAGCTTGTGCTGACCGCAACTCTAGCCGTAGCTCTCCCTGCCGTAACCGTAGCAGCAAAACCAAACTGGTACCGATGAGGCTAGATCGGAATGAATATAATACTGAACAAGGAAATGTACATCCTAAGGCTTCATAAGTGGAGTGGCGTGTCGTAAATATGCCGCGGAACATACCAACGGTACGTCACTCTACTTTAGTCACCTATTCCATCAACCAAGGGTCATCCTACGCTCCGAAGGTTAAAACCTAACGCTCTGATACCAACTTTGTCACGACCCGAAAGTACGGAACATGACCGGCACTTAAACTACGAACGTCTCGAGACGTACGGAATCTAAGTAAACCGAAAACCCAGAAATCCAAACCAAGAAAAGAAGTAGAGTGAAGGAAAACCAATTTAAACCAAGTAGTTTTAATAGCATAAGCCGAATTATGAGGTTTTTAAGAACATCAAAATTTACTGAAAATTTCGGCAGAGTCTCCTTTGTAAATACTGGCTCCCAAACGGGATACAACATGAATAGTATACGAAATCAATAAAAAGGCATCCCCAAGCGGGAGCTAGCTCTTCGTCAATCGACGGCCACAACCACACAAGCAATATAATATACAACGCCAACGGCGAGGATCAAAACTCAAAGGGAAACTCAAAACCACCAGAAATCCACAGAAATATAACGCGCGACTCTAAGGTCGAAGGAATAACATCACTGGTCTCTATCTCAAAAATAAATACATGTTTGGTTGATGGAATTTACTAGATACAACGGAATAATATTATACAAGGTAATATGATGGGTACGATACAAGAAAAACCCACCTACTAGCAAGTCACCCGAATGAAACTGAGCCCGCAAAGCCGTAATGAAACCTGTACGGCAAACCTGCAAGAAACTGGGGCACAACGGGGGTGAGTTGCCAACTCGTGAGTAGAAAAACATCTACGCACAGAAATCGCATAAATAACGCAATCCTAGGTCAATGATCATAATATATCCTCAAAAATGTATATAACATGCAGCCTATAACAATGGCTAGGGTAGTATCTAACCCGAGTGTAAACTCATGTGCCCGTGTCAGTGCCTCAGGTAGCAATATATCATATGAATGAGGTATAAATGCATGAAAACAGAATACATGTAAATGAAGAACTGTTTTCATAAATTAGTGAGATTTCCTTTGTATTTTTTAACTGAGGTATCATAAATGAAATCAGTATCAACAGTGTCTAGCATCGACACAAAACATAAATCTCAATGTCTCGAAATATCAATGTCTCAATCTCAATATCTAGGGCGCCGTCAGTCCAGACCGGCCCCTACCATCCATCTCAAGACCACGACGGTATCCTCCGGATATCCGACGCGTCGGGTAATATCACCGGTAGGTAATCTGTCCCCTGCCAGGCTCAACGTCAACACCACATTCATCTTGCCCCGGGGTACCATACCGGGCCCACCATGTACCCGAAACGGTTCCTCCACTCCTCGAATCGGGTCTCGAAATCCATCAGCAAACTCATGGTGGACGACTCATACATCATAGGAAAACCGCACTTTTTATTTTAAAAGAGAGAAAAGGTTTATTTATGTTTTTGCGGTTTTCCTCCAAATCCAGAAAATCTCATGGAAATCCGAATCCAAAACCTCAATAACACGTAAAATAGTGAATATATGCATGAGAATCCATGAATGCGGCATAACGATGAATAACAGTATGCATGAAGTGACAAGTAATAACTACAATATCTAAGCTGGCATATAAGGTAAGTACACTAATATTATGTCAAACTACTAGCTATCTAGCTAAGTTAAGCAATAATATTTTCTAAGGTGTACGTGACATGGCAATTACCGATGAAGATGTGTGTGAGCCGGCAATTAAGTGTACGTGGTACCTACGCATCATCGGTAATGGTGCTGGTGTCCTAACAGCATGATAACAATAATGGAATATGCAGCAAAATAAGTATGCGAGGCAGAGCGAACAACAATAATATGCGGGAGCTGAATACTAGACACAACGATAATTAATCTGTAATAATCTAATATAAGTCCTACAAATGGTGCCTTTTGAAATAACACGAATCATGGGGTTTTGAAAATAGGGGCTACGGTGTTTTTATGAAATGATACGTCTTTTGAAATATCCGTAGGATCCCTTGGGCTGTCTTTTAAAATACCCACGATTCGTTAGTTTTTGAAATAGGTAAGAATCGAATCTAATCTAACAACTAAACTAAACTAAAGGGCTAAGCTAACAAGCTGAACTACAGGTAAGGAAACCGCCTAACATCTGAGTCGATACATATACATACCTGTATATATATTAGTCGGTGATCCCGCCTCAATAATATCATATTCGATACCATATCTAAAATCAGACATCCCAAGTCAAGAGTGCGGATCAATCATCAAGATATAGCTCGTACGTAAATCCGTCGTACGGCATCCCAAATCTGGGTATGGGTCAATATCACATTCATCATACTATTCACCTGGTATCCTCTTTATCAAATATCATGATCGGGGTACTGATCTACGTCTAGTAACATACTGATACCGCCTACGTATGCATGGACGTGTGTGAAACATTACGTCAAGGACCCGCTACAACGTCATGTCGTATCTAAGATACGAACCCTGCTATATCACCGATCTCACGGCCACAAATCAAAACTCATCGACTCAGCTCAACCCCAAGTATCATCCTCAATCCGTATGTGAACACATAGTCCCATACCCATGTGAACACATAACTATAAAGAATCCCAAGAGCACATATCAATAGGAAAGTATGCAAGTAGGTATGTGTGTATGTGTAGTGCAACACTACCCTAGGGTTCGCAACGCTAAAATAATCCAACACACCAATATCCATCCTAAGCATCGTTATTATTCCCAAATAATATATAATAATTGTTGGTGTGTATACGCATCCGTATACACCACCACGGACTGCGGGGGTGCTATACGCCATCCACCCGACTTCTCCCCGTAAATATATATCTACTCACCTGGTCCTCGCTAGCCGGTGCCGACGTCGCAACGCGCTTGCTTGTCGTCTCGAAGTCCACATGGGGGTACCTACATATCATAACGCACCATATCGCATTAAAACTAAATTCGAAATCGAAACGGCATACGAAAATCAAATCGGCACGCGTATCACGCATAGGTCCAAACCTATCGCCCACGCATGCAAGAATAGTCAAACCAACCCTCGATGTCGATGTACAAACGTCAAACCATCGAGAAAAATCTAATCACACTCATTTGCACATTCACGAACACTAATTTTAATATAAACTAGGTTAAAACTCACAAAAACCCCAATTTCACTTAAAAAGTCATTTTTCCGAAAATCTAGCAAGCACAATTCGCCGTTTTTGTACAAAACAGGATGTTTAAATGAATGTAGCGGCCAATATATTTATTAAATGTCTTAAATAAGTCATATAAACAACTCCCGGAATTTAATCTCACTAAATTCCAAAACCCCTAATATTCTAGTTTACAAAATACCCAAATTTTAACAATTTATAGCAAAAATGCACAAATAACAATTTAGCTAGGATTTTCATGAACTAAAGGCACTAACCACTCAATATAATATTTATAATGACATGAAACCTTAATTTGAATTTTATCTCACAAAAATATAATTATTTTAAAAACCTAGTTTACAACTTATATAAATATCACATTTTAAATCAACAAAAATGCAAACTAGCAACTTAATTTGATTTAGCATAACACTAATATGTCAAATACATCACACAACCATAACCTCACAACACAAAACCCTAATTAGATTTTCACAAACCCTAATCTAAATCTTCTCTTGCAAACCCACATCTTTCAATTAAGCCAAAAATTAGCACCTAATAAGCTTCATTAAGGAATTAAACCAACAATTGAACAATGGGTCAAAAGTTATACCTCACAACCATGAATCAAACTTGAAATCTAGACCTCCAATTTGAAATCCTTGCACCAAGATCCATGCTAAAGAAGACGAGGGAAAATGGGTAGGAGTCGGATTTGGATTTTAGCTTGATTTTTGATGGAATTTGGACATTTTTTTGAGGGGAAATGAGATGGGGTTTTGAGGAAAAATTCTGGACAGCAAGAAGTGGTGGGGGGGGGGGGGCTCGGCTGCATGTATGGGGAAAGAGGAGAGAGAGGGAGGTGGGGATAAAGATATCTAGTCAACCTAGTCAAAGTCCACTCTCATTTCTACATTTCCTTTTTCTTTTCTTTTCTTTTCTTTTCTTTTCCTCTGAAATTCAAGTGGGGAAAAAGATGGGGGCTGCTGAATTCAGCCAAGGGGAGAAGTGAATGGGGGTGTGTGGGTGTGGGTACGGGTGTGGGGTGATGAAAAATGATAAATACAATACCCCAAACATCCATTTACGCTAAAAAAAAGCCTTTTTTCTTCAATAATTTCTAAACCGTTTTGGCAAATGATTTCGTTCCAAAAACCACATGATAAAATTTTATTTAATGTTTTATGATGCACAAAATTTGTTTCAACTCATTCCAATTTGTAATTTTCCCTAATTAAATGTATTAGTGACGGCTTAAATAATAATAAAATAATATTTTTTTCAGAAAATTTGAAATTTCACCAGCGGCTCAATAAACACCAAATAATAGCAATTACATAGCTAGAATATGTATATTTAATTTTTATAATAAGATATTTGTATTTTTAATTTTTACAGAAAACCCCCTTATTTTACCGATTTTTCGAAATTTCACCGAAACGATTTTCAAAACGTTACAAAGTGAGTCACAAGCCTAATCACCTCTTCTAGAACCTTATAGAAGCATCCACACTTATCCAAAGAAAAGATAAATCCGTCTTTAACCGAATGTTAAAAGACGGCTGATAGAAAACTGGAAACTGGCAACTTCCAAAAATGATCCCGAAACGAATTTCAGGATAACCCCGTAACTGTATAAATATACCCGCATTTGTATTACGACCGAATACAAATGCAACTGAGACAAAGATATTATATCTATTCAATATAATACTCGGATCCGGCTTAAACCAAAGCCCACCAGTATTATCTGCCCGAAATATGACACGTGCGTAAACGCACGTGCTTTTTCCGAACCCTGCCATAAAACCATACGGCCTCTACAAAGTTTCGCCCGAACTTGGGAAACTGTCTGTGGGGGACTCTAATGACTCGTCAGTACCCTGGCAGTGGGTTTAACCATAAGCCGTCAGCGGCACTAGCTATGCGTAACGGCTGCCCATGGACTGACCTCAAGGGAGGCCGACGAGCGAACTCATCCGGAAACCCTACTGAGCCTAACAGTGACAATGTATATACAGTCCGGTCCGTTCGTCTATGAGTATCGCATATTTGCCTAGGGGGCTGGTAATGTCAGACCCCCAATAACAGTATAAGTCATGTCGGAGTGAAGCCTAATAACACCCTGAGATACTACTGGAGTACCTACCAGTAAATCTCCTACTACGGCCGTGGGCTTTGTGTAATGGCTCTCCTAGATACAGCACGATCTCACCCCCAATACCGGGAGAGACGAATCCCCTACCGATCCGCTCACGTGCCTCCATATGGCTCGGGACTGTACCCAAAAACTACCTGTTTGCACGACTCCTTTGAGCCGTGGTAGGGTAGAAATCAAAGCACAGTGGGAACTCACACGAGACAAATGACGACCTCAGGTCGATGAACTAACCTGTACACATGTTACCAGGGAACTGCTATCTGACGATAGGTGTAGTACCAACTAGCAGATTCCCGGCGAGTACTGTCCGGTGTACTCATAACCCAATGAGCACCTGTATACATCTTAGGTGATCCAACTGACACCAGTGGCTTGTAAGACCGGCCACTGCCCCTCGACGGGGTCTCGACTGTATACACTAGTTTACTCCGGAGTATCGATGCCCTGTCTCGAAACTCCCACAACTAAGGACCACAATTAAGGATATGCGTATAAACCACCCAACTCTCACGTATATGATCGCCATCATACTGTTGGTAGTAAAGCAAGATCCTAAGGGCTCTATCAAAGTGTAACATGTAATCAATCACCTGAACATGTACACGACTGATAAAGGCAAACCAGATAGCATACTATCATCATGAGTAAGACTGTCCTACCGGTATAGGTCCTCCGCAATCATTGCAATCACGTACCTGCGATCCAATAATTGACTCTGAGGGCACTATCTCCAACAATCTCCCACTTGCACTTAAGGCTAATTATTACGATGTCGACTACTCACAGCCCGTGTGAAACCGAACATCCAACTCCTCTACTAATCAGTTTCACAAAGCCCGTTTGTAAAACTATTGTGTTCGAGAAATAGCCTCAGTGAGTAGATCCGTCTAGATGTTTCTTTCTATATCTCTCTTAATCTCAAGTTCGCGGAGAAAGCCATCTCCCGAATCGAGTAATACCTGTCTTAGAATATGTCTGGATATCTGATGGTACCTAGTTCATAAATGAACTCCAAATCCAAACTTCTTAGACTGTATCGATCACAGAACCTAATCAGTATCCTGCACCAAGCCTCCCACAGTATCCTCTTGGACCACCTGTCCATAATACTGTCCCTCGTCAGAGAGAAAACTATAACTCTGACAATCTCTCTGTCAAATATGTCACCTTTGAAGCCTGGAATGATAACCGTCTCCCGAAGGAGGCTGCCGTCATAAAATCCGTAGAATATGTACTTATGTTCTAAAACTGCTTCCTTATGTTTCTCCAGGATTGGATTAATACAAACTTATTGTATCTAGTGCAAAAACAACATCTGGTGTGGTACTTGATATCTCATGATTGACTCAATTGCCTAAGCAAGTGATCTGCCAATCATGCACATCCCTCTCCCCTTTAGTCTGTAAGACACCTTTAGAAAGGGTGACTCCATCACCTGCAGGTACACCACCATGCCAGGAGTCATATATTCCAAATACCATTAGAATACTGTCAAAGTATCCACATTGGGAAACTACCCAAATCTAGATCTAAAACCATAGATCTAGAAACCAGAATGTCAGATATTATATCCAAATCCTGTCTGGAGAAACAACTGTGTGACGACCACAGTACAACCGATCGTAGTATAGGAATTTTACTTCCTACTTTGTGTATGTCATCCAGATACCAGGACATCACACCCTACTACCTTCTTAACTGATCCATCCCCTATTCTGATGAAGTCAAACCTATGACTGTCACATCAAAATTAGATGATCTATCTCCGCTATAACTGCTCTAGTCTATAAATAGACATAAGCTACTTGCCCACTATGCTTCCGCTGCTTCCACTGACCACAACAACCCTCTGGCAGAATAATATATACGTGTACTTCTAAAGCGAGTTTAGAACGACGCTATACTTAACCTCCTGCCGGGTCTCATATCCTGGAACAACAGTAGTGTCAAGTCTTGGTAGATAAGAACCTCCCTGTCACCGTCCTTGAGGCTACCGAATTACCTCTCGGGTGTCTGAGGTTATCCACCATATATGCGGAGTGGCTAATGGAATGTCAAATCCGATTGAATCTTTAGGTCCTATTAAATTTTCCGTAATCGTTTGCGGTTCTGGAATCACTTCCAGTTCTACCATACTCCCACTACTGTTTTCTGAAAAAATCCATTTTACTAAAACTGTGGCGAGTCAAGAACAATATCACTATTGATCTTCCAAATGGTAGAAAATCAACCCTCGTCATAGCCAGGGTCAACCCACAAACAGCCATTACAGAAACGTGCCCTGAGTTATCCAGAGTCTGGTTTTAAGCATAAGCTGGACAACTCCCCGTACCTTAACATCTTTTAAGGTATGAACCATTCTATATCCAATATAGGAACTTTCGCACTTATTTAATTGGAACCAGATTCAAATCATGCAGCTGTCTCCAGTGCATATCAACTTAATGGAAAGAGGCTAATCAGTATTACTCAACTTAGGAATCCATCCAATTATGAGTAACCTGAAAGAGAAACAAGTTTCTCCAAACCATTACTATCATCTGAATACCAATCACAGGAATCTATATCTTCGATCTCTTTGAAGAATCCCGATACTTGTGACACCTGGTTCTCTACTTTATTCTTATACCCACAACTTCTCAAAACTTAGACCTTGTATTTCTACGAAACACTTGTCTAAAAACTAGAGAAGTCATAAGTAAACAGAACATAGTACGAGGACCTACCCCTTTGTCCTGATGGACACTGGACAACATACAATACTCTGTATAAGTCCGCTGAGTTGAACAACTCAAAACCTTTGCGTCGTAGGTGGAAAACTGTACCCTGGCGATTTCCTCAAATATCACAAATTACAATGAATTTCTATATAATGAGGATAATCACCTAATTCCCAATAACTTACTCCCACTCATCATCTGTAAAACCATACAGATATAAGAATGAAACCTGGTAAATACATACCCTTGGAGTAAGTATCTAATTGGGAAAACAGTTTTGTTTTAACAATGTACTGAAACATGAAAATGTTTCGTAGGGGTATCTTGGTATTCCTAGTAATGCCTCTTCCATAATCCAATTCATGATTTTAACCGTATATTTCACTGCCATCTCTCCAAATCTCTTTATTTGTCTTTAGTCGTTACCTTCTGTACACCATCGTTAGGCTAAATGGTTTTCTTCCTTCCCTACCGTTCGGCACCAGCCTATGGTTTGGAAGAAGACTATCCAGTAAGCATAAGGTGTACCCTCCTAAACCAAGGAGTACTCGCAACTTGAGAGAAGGTGATGATAAAAGACAACTGAATAATACCTTATTCTTTTAAAGGTGAAGTAGGAGTAGCGATGAAGTACGCGGTTTGGTCGTGAATGATAGCAGTCGCAATTTAGTTTGCCCTCTTTCTAATCCCTTTATTTTGTCTTTACATATTACCTTCTGTACACCCTACTTAGGCTAATTGGTTTTCTTCATTCCCTACCTTTTGGCACCTGCCTATGGTTTGGATGAAGACTATCCAATAAGCGTAATAGGTGTACTCTCCTAAACTAAGGAGCCCTCCCAACCTGAGAGAAGGTGATAATAAAAGACAACTGAATAAACCAATTCTATTTCTCCTGAACCTGGATCCATCCTCGAAGAAGTCCCTTCGAGTTCGTATATAACCATACGATGGATCTATCCAATGGAAGTGGATGTCCGTAGTAATACGAGGTGTTCTGAGAAATCCAAAGGGTAAAAGAAGGAGTGACAATGACTTATGCAACTCAGACAATCCAAAAGCCAGTATTTTAAGAAGGTTCGGTCAACTTGGTCACTGAGTCATAGTCTAGGGTCGGTCAAAGGTCGCTGCCAAAGAGAGAGAGAAAAGAAACACTCTGCGTGCACTCTAACCTAGATCAGAATGGTTATCACTTTATCTAATCCGGAAACCTCCCACTGTCCTGTCAAATTCTCCTCCAAACCTGAAATAAGAATCAATCGGGATCACCCGAAGAGTAAACCAACTCATCAGTGGGAATCGGGATCCAACTCTCATCACATGATAACGAGACGGAATCTACTCACGTTACTCACACTCCAGAAGGTATGCGCATACTTGGCAAGTTTCAGTTTCTTTAGAAACTCCCGATATGATTTTTGCCCCATGCTCTTATGACCTTGGTTTTGGTCAAAATGTCATAAGTCACATGCCAAGTTCTACCCGTCACTATCTTGTCAATTTGAACCCACCCGCACATGCCCCTGACTTTGGCCAATCGGCAGAACGACTGTCCCAAACCGACTCATCTATCTATGCAACAAATGAATACCCAGCAGCTACCAAACACTATGCCTTAACTTTGGCTAAAATGCATAGCTTGAATACTACTGAATACCCAAAAGAAATGACGGAGGGCTACGGCTGGTTCTTAGCGAAAAACCTTTAACGTAGTGAACTTGATATCGCTGAAGGAACCTGATAGCTTTTTATAAAAATATAGTGGCGAAAACCTTTTGCTAAAGAGGTCATTCCCGGTGAAGGGATCTCGGCTCTTTCCTCGTGGAATGAGGTGCAGGATATTCCACTGAATACCGCGATGCAAAGTAACTTGTAATCGACTATAGTGAAGTTATTACCCTGACGTACACTTCTGCCCAAGGGGTCATTCCCGGTGAAGGGATATCTGCCCTTGCCTCGTCGAATGAGGTGCAGGATATTCCACTGAATACCGCTATGCAAAACAAAAGGAAACGTCTTTGTAATAACACTTTTTAAAATTATTCCAACAACTCCAAATAGGTTTGTTTTCCTTTGCATTGATCAAAATCAACGCAGTCCCATCAATCAATCACACCAGAAAAGAAGGAAAATAAAATGTACGTATATGCCATCCGCATTCGTCACTGGGTCCCGTCATCACCCGTTAGGTTACTTAACTAACGACAGCGGGGACTGGACTAGCGCGGGTGTTAAACATATACAACATCTAATAGTATATATATACCAATATACAATAATCGCTCCAGGCGTGATAATATGCAACATTACAGAAAATTAATAAGCATCACAGAACAATACAGATAATCTGGGATCCCCGGGTTTCACAGAGCCGCTGCTGAAACCCGACGTTCCCCTGGTCGTGTGGATAGCCTGTGCAATGAAACCTAGACCCCTACAGGTGCGGCAAGTTACCCGCCAAAACCTGAAGCGAGGTAGTCCCCCACAGCATAGTGAATGGAACACCCGGCACTTCACGGAATCCGGTAAATTGAGCACCCCTCCTTGGGTCAACCTGAACCCCCTACGAGTGCGGCGAATAGTCTGCCAATTCTAGAGTGAGGTCCCTCTGCCTCTCAAAGCCATGAAATGCGGACCCGTTGCCCTCCCGAACCCGGCTATCCGTGCACCCCGTCGCGGGGTAAACCTAGTATAGAAATGAAAAATAGTACAACAGGTACATCGACCTCAACCTGGTCGTGCCCCAAAAGAATATTATACAACAGGCAGTGACGGCAGTCCACATGTTGGACGCTCGTCCTACAATATCAAATGTACAAATAAATCCAAACTGCACTACCATTGCGCACTGCTATCCACCACGACAAATCCGCAACATCACAGCACAACACAGAACATCAACGCGAATGTCACGTTCGCAAACCCGTCTAAAAGAACTATAACAATCAGACGCGGTTTACCGATCAAATGACATTCACGGCCGGAGATATAATGTAAGTAGTGTAAACTAACATGTTTAAATTTCGATCGACTAAATATCACGAAGTGGGCCCCACGAACATCTGCTGTACAGTAACAAAATCTGGGCCCAAAAGATATATACCAAAAACCCCAATTTCCAGAGAATAATCTACTGTACAAATTTGGGTCAATGATCCTATAGATTGGCCGCGGATGCGCGGTCAAACCCTAGGTTTGACCGCGATTCCGCGGCGGTCTGGTAGGGTCACGTGACCAAATTTGAACCATGTGCTAATAAAAGCCTGCTGAATTTTCTGTGATGTGTAAAATTATTTTTAGAACCCTTTAAAAATCGACAGAAACTCAGAAGTTGAAAATTGTAGTTTTTGATATCCGGTTCGATCGATATTTTAAACGCGTTAGCACAAGTTAGTATAGCATAATGGTCAGTCTCTGATACCACTGTAAGTCTACAATAGCGTCCCGACCGTCAAACTTACACCAAATGCGGAACAAAAACTTTTAACTAGCGCTATCGTATACTATAACCCGGATCTGCCATTATTGCTAAACTAACAAACTGTAAAGAGAGTAGAAAGGTTATACTAAACGATCCGAGTCCTTCGTTATTTAACCATCATCCCACGCTCCGTTGCGGCTGCTCCGATCTCATCGATCTCCGATCTGCTCGTCCAGGTGGCACCACGTCAACGATTCTTTAAACGGGCTCCCGCCTCTGACTCGAGGCAACTCGGTCGTCAAGTTTGCTAAAAGAGACGACCAAGATTGATGTAGAGAATGAGTAGAAGACTTTGTCTCGCTTCGTCCAAAGGTATGGATGAACGGTTAATGAAGTTGCCACTCGAATCGGGTGATGGAATGAAAGAAGCTATGAAATTTCCATACACCCCAAAACTATCATAATCTTTTAACCAAATGAATCAATCAAGTGAATGAGAGAGAGGAGGGGGCCGGCCACATATAAGGAGGTGGAGGGGGTGAGTGTAGGAGAGGGGGAGGTGATAATAAGAGAAATATCTAGTGTGAACACAAAGTATGAACACAATAAATGCACCATTAAAGCACCATTAATGAACAAGTGAGTCACAAGCCTAATCACCTCTTCTAGAACCTTCTAGAAGCATCCACACTTATCCAAAGAAAAGATAAATCCGTCTTTAACCGAATGTTAAAAGACGGCTGATAAAAAACTGGAAACTGGTAACTTCCAAAAGTGATCCCGAAACGAATTTCAGGATAACCCCGTAACTGTATAAATATACCCGCATTTGTATTACGACCGAATACAAATGCAACTGAGACAAAGATATTATATCTACTCAATATAATACTCGAATCCGGCTTAAACCAAAGCCCACCAGTATTATCTGCCCGAAATATGACACGTGCGTAAACGCACGTGCA
Organism: Agapanthus africanus; assembly: GCA_030015575.1. Lineage (NCBI taxonomy): Eukaryota > Viridiplantae > Streptophyta > Magnoliopsida > Asparagales > Amaryllidaceae > Agapanthus > Agapanthus africanus. The sequence continues at coordinate 166,864,856 of CM057349.1, forward strand.
TTTTCCGAACCCTGCCATAAAACCATTCGGCCTCTACAACGTTTCGCCCGAACTTGGGAAACTGTCTGTGGGGGACTCTAATGACTCGTCAGTACCCTGGCAGTGGGTTTAACTGTTGGAGATAGTGCCCTCAGAGTCAATTATTAGGTCACAGGTACGTGATTGCAATGATTACTGGAGGACCTATCCCTGTAGGACAGTCTTACTCGAGATGATAGTATGCTATCTGGTTTACCTTTATCATCGTGTACTGTTTTAAGTGACCTGACACGTCGCTATTATACGTTGATAGAGCCCCTAGGATTCTTGCTTGACCACCAGCAGTATGAGGGCGATCATATAAGTGGGAGCTGGGGGTCTATAAGCATATCCTTAAAAGGTCCCTAGTCGTGAGAGTTTCGAGACAGGGCATCGATTCTCCATATTAGACTAGTGTATACAGTCGAGACCCCGACGAGGGGCGGTGGCCGGTCTCACAAGCCACTGGTGTCAGTTGGATCACCTAAGATGTATACAGGTGCTCATTGGGTTATGAGTACACCGGACAGGACTCGCCGGGAATATGCCAGTTGGTCATATACCAGACGTCAGATGGCAGTTCCCTGGTGACATGTGTACAGGTTAGTTCATCGACCTGGGGATCGTCATTTTTCTCGTGTGAGTTCCCACTGTACTTTGATTACTACCCTACCACGGCTCAAAGGAGTCGTGCAAACAGGTTTTAGTTGGGTACAGTCCCGAGCCACATGGAGGCAGTGAGCGTATCTTCAGGGGTTCGTCTCTCCCGGTATTGGGGGTGAGGTCGTGCTGTGTCTAGGAGAGCCATTACACAAAGCCCTCGGCCGAGGCAAGGAGATTTACTGGTAGGTATTCCGGTAGTATCTCAGGGTGTTCTGGGCTACACTCCGACACGACTTGTACCGCTTTTGGGGGTCTGACTTTTACCAACCCCCTAGGCCCGCCATGCGATGCTCATAGACGAACAGACCGGACTGTACGGATATTGTCACTGACAGGCTCAGTAGGGAGTCAGGCTGAGTTCGCTCACAGACGTCCCTTTTAGTCAGTACCTGGTAGCCCGTTACGTATTGGCTTATACCTCTGACGTGCTAGTGGTTAAATCCACAACCAAGGTGTTGACGAGTCTTTAGAGTCCCTCATATTCAGTTACTCAGCTTTCGGGCGAAAGGTTGTAGAGGCCGTATGGAGATATGGCAAGGTCCGATCAGATACGTGTGGTATTGCACGGATCAGGATCGGACAGTTTGTACTATAGGCCGTATGGTTATATGGCAGGGTTCGATCAGATACGTGCGGTATTGCACGGATCAGGATCGAACGGACATCACTAGCCGGCTCTGGTTTAAGCCGGATCCTAGTATAGTACAGTGTAGATTTTGTCTCATTGCATTTGTATTTCGGTCGAAATACAGATGCGGGTGTGTATGCACAGTGTCGGGGTTTTCCTGTAATTTATTACGGGACCAGTTTTCTGGAGTTGCCAGTTTGCTTTCCGTTTCGGCCGATTTCCATTGTTCCGTTCATTGGCCGAAGATTGGTGGAGGAGGGCTTATTTGCATTGTTGCAAATAAGTGGTTGTGGAGGGGGTCTTTGCATTCTTGTTGCATCATGATGGTTTTCATGATGAGCACCATACCTTGACCTTTTTGACTTGATCACTTCATGATGGCTTGACTTTGTAAGCATCATGGTTGTTGATGATTAGTGTGTGGAGTATGGGTTTGTTTTGGTGATCATTTCTTTTCATGATGAGTTTTTTCCTTTCTCTCTCTTGCATGATATGAGAATGGCTCCCATCTTTTTGATACTCTCTCACTCTTTCACTCTCTCCACCACCATATACATGGCCGGCCTCATTGAGGGAGGGGGCTGTCCAAAATTCTTGGGGTGGGATTTTTATCATTCTAGCTTTGTAAAATCCCACATGTTTCATCTCCACAAGCTCATATCATTTCCTCCACCAAAAAGCAATTCCTACAACCCCAAAGTGAGACTTGAGCACTACATATTCTACAGCGAATCTTGGGCACGTCGAGTAGCCGGCTTCGTGCCCGAGTTGCCTCGGCATTGAGGTGGGAGCCCGTAAAAGAAGTAGGCGATGTGGTGCACTTCCGGCGACGAGGAGGAGACGGCACATTCCGCAGGAGATCGGGACGACGACGAGAAGACCGGAGGACTCGGATCTGTCGGTATATCTCTCTTCCCTTTCTTGTAGATAGCTAGGACTAATTAATGGTTCGATCCGGGTATTAGTGCGCGGCGGTTTGCCAGTTCAAGAAAATTAAAGTTTATCACCGCTTCCGCATTTGGCCGTCGGATTGACGGCCGGGGCGCCGCCGTGCACTTACAGTGGTATCAGAGCCTCGCCATTAACTTAGTCTAGCTTTGTTTTGATGTGTTTTTGAGTTCCGATCGACCAAAATTCCAAAATTCCAATTTTAGCTCACATCAGTTTTCTGTTAAGATTTTTTGGTGTCCAAAAATTTTTCAGGTTGCATAAAACTGATGTACAAGATATTATTAGACCTCTGTAAAAATTCGACATTTTCAGTCGACGACTTGAGCGCGGAACCGCGGCCAAATCCCCCCTTGGGCCGCGGTTCCGCCGCACTCTAGTGTCCTCACTGTGTCCAATTTTTCCAGTGGGCTTGTGGGCTGATTTTGTGGGTTTTGGAATATTAAATTTGGGCCCAGAATCTCTGTGAGTGCTACAGTATTGCTTTGGGGCCCACTTGTTAATTTTTGATCAATCGGAAAATTTTAAACACATTTTTCACAGTATTTACATTATATCTGCGACCGTGAATGTCACTTGATCGGTAAATCCGGTCTAACTGCTATAGCCCGGTTAGACGGATTTGCGAACGTGACTTTCACGTTGATGTTCTGTTTTTGCTGTGATGTTGCGGATCGGTCGTGGGGGATAGCCTGGATGCAATGCTAGTACAGTTTTTGTTGTACTATGTACATTTGATATTGCGGGGCGAGCGTCCGACATGTGGACTGCCGTCACTGCCTGATTGTATTTTTTTTTTGGGGCACGGCCAGGTTGCGGTCGATGTACCCGTTGTATGTATATTTTACTTTCTGTACTTGTATTACCCCGCGGAGGGGTGCACGGATAGCCGGATTCTGGAGGGCAACAAGCCCGCATCTCATGGCATTGAGACGGAGGGGGCTTCACTCTAGGATTGGCGGGCTATTCGCCGCACTCGTAGGGGGTACAGGTTGACCCAGGAGGGGTGCCCAAGTTACCGGATTCCGTGAAGTGCTGGGTGGTCCATTCACGGTGCTGAAGGGGGCTGCCTCGCTTCAGGTTTTGGCGGGTAACTTGCCGCGCCCGTAGGGGTCTAGGATCTCATTGCATAGGCTATCCACACGACCAGGGGAACGTCGGGTTTCAGCGGCTCTGTGAAACCCGGGGATCCCAGATATCTGTATTGTTTCTGTGATGCTGTACATTTCTGTGATGTTGCATTTTCTTATCATGCCTTGAGCGAATATAATATATTGGTATATATATTAGTAGATGTTGTATATGTTTTACATCCGCGCTAGTCCAGTCCCCGCTCTGTCTTTAGTTAGCTAACCTAACGGGTAATGACGGGACCCAGTGGCGAATGCGGATGGCATATACGTACATCAGTATATTTTCGTTCTTTGTGGTGTGATCAATTGATGGGACTGTGTTGATTCGGATCAATGCAAGTTAAAAACAAACCTAATCTGATGTTGTTGGAACACTTTTCAAAAAGCTGTTATTGCAAGGACGTTCACTTTTGTTTTGCATCGTGGTATTCATTTGGAATATCCTGCTCCTCAGTCGACGAGGCAAGGGCCGAGATCCCTTCACCGGGAGTGACCCCTTGGACAAAAGTCTGCGTCAGGGCAATGACTTCACTATAGCCGATTACTTTTGCTTTGTACCGTGGTATTCATTTGGAATATCCTGCACCTCATTCTACGGGGAAAGAGCCGAGATCCCTTCACCGGGAGTGACCTCTTTAGCGAAGGTTTTCGTCACTATATTTTTAAAAGCTATCAGTTCCTTCAACGATATCAAGTTCTTTACGTTAAAGGTTTTCGCCAGAAACCATTCGTAGCCCTCCGTCGTTTCATATGGGTGGTCAATAGTATTCAAGCTGTGTATGTTGGCCAAAGTCAAGGCACAGTGATTGGTAGCTATTGGGTATTCATATGCAGCATAGATAGATGCGTTGGTTTGGAACAGTCGTACTGCCATGTTGGCCAAAGTCAAGGGTATGTACGGGTGGATTCAAATTAACCTGGAGAATGACGGGTAGAACTTGACATGTGACTTATGATATGTTGGCCAAAGTCAAGGTCATAAGAGCATGGGGCAGAAATCACATCGGGAGTTTCAAAAGAACTGAAACTTGCCAGATATGCGCATACCATCTGGAGTATGATGATGTGAGCGGATTCCATCACGTTATCATGCGATGATAGTTGGATCCCGATTCCCACTGATGAGTTAGTTTACTCCTCGGGTAACCCCGACTAATTCTTCTTTTAGGTTTGGAGGAGAATTTGAGGTACAGTGGGAGGATTCCAGATTAGATAAATTGGTAACCATTCTGATCTAGGTTAGAGTGCACGCTGAGTGTTTCTTTTCTCTCTCTCTTTGGCAGCGACCATTGACCTGACCCTAAGACTATGACTCAGTGACCAAGTTGACCGAACCTTCTTTAACACTGGCTTTTGGATTGTCAGAGTTGCAGACCTCATTGCCACTCCTACTTTTGCCTATTTCTCCAGGACACCCCGTATTACTACGAACGTCCACTTCCATTGGACAAAACCATCGTATGGTTAGATACGAACTCGAAAGAATTTATTCGAGGATGGTTTCCGGTTCTGGAGAAAACGGATAGGATTATTCAGTTGTCTTTTCCTTTTACCTTCTCTCAGGTTGCGAGTACTCCTTGGTTTAGGAGATAGTACACCTATTACGCAAATTGGATAGTCTTCTTCCAAACCTTAGGCTAGTGCCGACCGGTAGGGAATGAAGAAAACCAATTAGCCTAACGATGGTGTACAGAAGGTATTAAGTTCAGACAAAGCAAGGGATTAGTAAGAGGGCAAAGTAAATTGCAACAGATATTCATGACCAAACCAAATATTTCGTTACCACTCCCACATCACCTTTGTATTTCTCCAGGACACTCCGTATCACTACGAAGATCCACAGTTTATTGGATACTCCATCGTATGGTTATATACGAACTCGAAAGGAACTTGTTCCAGTTCGGGGATGGATTCTGGTCCAGGAGAAATAGGAATAAGGTTTATTCGGTTGTCTTTTATCCTCACCTTCTCTCGCATTGCGAGTGTTCCTAGGATTGGGACAGTACACCCATTATGCTTATTGGATAGTCTTCTTCCAAACCATAGGCTGGTGCTGAACGGTAGGGAAGGAAGAAAACCATTTGGCCTAAAGGGGTGTGCAGAAGGTAAAGACTAAAGACATATGAAGGGATTTGGAGAGGTGGCAAAGAATTATACGGTTACAGTCGTGAATCTGGAAGAGGCATTACTAGGAATACCGGGATACCCCATCGAAACATTTCAATGTTTCAGTTTCACTGTGTACTGTTAAAGGAAAACTGATTTCCCAATTAGTCCTTACTCCAGGGTATGTATTTACCAGGTACGATTCTCACATCTGTATGGTTTTACAGATGATGAGTGGGAGTAAGTTATTGGGAATTGGGTGATCATCCTCATTATATCGGGATTCGTTGTAATCGGTGATATTTGAGGAAATCACCTGGGTTGTTTGCCGGTCGGCAAATATTTGGTTTTGAATATCCGCTGTTATGCACCAATTTCAAATTGATATATCTGTACGTCTATTTTCATAGAGTGAGATGTACCTTTTTGAAATTATGTCTATGACATTTACCTATATCAGTGGATGGTTAGGTAAGGAGCATTGAACAGCGGTGTAATTCTTCTTAACCATAAGTACAGTTATCAACCTACGACACACAGTGAATGAGTTATCAGACTCAAAGGGACTTATACAGAGTATTGTATGTTGTCCAGGGTCCATCAGGACAGAGGGGTTGGTCCTCGTACTATATTCGGTTTACTTATGACTTCTCTAGTTTTTAGACAAGTGTTTCGTGGAAACACAGGGTCCGAATTTGGAGAAGTTATAGGTATTTGAATAGAGTAGAAAACCAGGTGTAGTAAGTATCGGGATTCTTCAAAGTGATCGAAGATGTAGATACTTGTATATGGTATTCAGTTGATAGTAGTGATTAAGAGAAATTGCTTCTCTTTCAGGTTACTCATAATTGGAAGCATTCCTAAGTTGAGTAACGCTGATCGGCCTCCTTCCATTTAGTTGACATGCACTGGAGACAGTTGCATGATTTGGATCTGGTTCAATTAAATCAGTGCCTCTGGTCCTATATGGGATATAGAACAGTTCGTATCTTAACGATGTTAAGGTACGGGGAGTTGTCCGGCTTATGATTAAAACCAGACTCTGGATAACTCAAGGCACGTTTCTGTAATGGCTGTTTGTGGGTTGACCCAGGCTATGACGAGGGTTGATTTTCTACCATCTGGATGAACAATAGCAATATTGTTCTAGACTCGCCACAGTTTTAATAAAAATGGATTTTTTCAGAAAACAGTAGTGGGAGTATGGTAGAACTGGAAGTGATTCCAGAACCACAAACGATTACTGAAGATTTGATAAGGAACCTAAAGATTCAATCTGGATTGACATTCCATTGGCCACTCCGCAGATAAGGTGGGTAACTTCAGGCACCCGAGGGGTACTCCGGTAGCCTCAAGGACGGTGACAGGGAAGTTCTTGTTTGCCCACAATTACCATTGCTGTTGTTCCAGGCTGCGAGACCCGGCGGGAGGATGAGTATAGCGTCGTTCTGAACTCGCTTTAGAAGTGTACGTCTATATGACTCTGCCAGAGGGTTGTCGTAGCCAGTGGGAGCAGCGGAAGCATTGGTGGAAAGGTAGCTTATGTCTATTTATAGACTAAAGCAGATATAGCGGAGATAGATCATCAATTTCTGATATGACAGTCATAGGTTTGACTTCATCAGAATAAGGGATGGATCTGTTGAGAAGGTAGTAGGGTGTGATGTCATGGTGTTTGGATGACATACACAGAGTAGGAAAGGAAGCTCCTATACTACAACCGGTTATACTTTGGTCGTCACACAGTGGTTTCTCCACAAAGGAAATGGATTTTATATCAGACATACTGCTTACTAGATCTATGGTTTTAGATCTAGATTTGGGTGTTTCCCAATCAGGGTACTTAGACAGCATTCTAAGGGTATTTAGAATGGACGACTCCATGCACGGTAGTGTACCTGCAGAAGATGGAGTCACCCTCTCTAAAGGTGTCTTACAGACTAAAGGGGAGAGGGATGCGCATGATTGGCAGATCACTTGCTCAGGCAATTGAGTCAATCATGAGATGTCAAGTACCACACCAGATGTTGTTCTTGCACTAGATGCAATAAGTTGACATTGATCCAATCCTGGAGAAACAGTCGGAAGCAGTTTTAGAACATAAGTGGATGTTCTAGGGATATGATAACGATAGCCTCATGCAGAAGACAGTTATCAATCCAGGCTTCCAAGGTGACATGGACGACAAGGAGGTTGTCAGAGTTATAGTTATTCCTTCTGACGAGGGGCAGTATTTTGGACAGGTGGTCCAAGGAAATACTGAGGGTGGCATGGCGCAGGATACTGATTAAGTTCAGTTGACGATACAGTCTAAGGAGTTTGGATTTGGAGTTCATTTATGAGCTATGTCCCATCAGACATCCAGACACATCCTATGACAGGTATTGCTCATTTCGGGAGATGGGTTTCTCCGCGAACTTGAGATATAGAGAGACATGGAAAGAGACAACAAAGCGGATCCACTCACTGAGGCTATTCCTCGAACGCAATAGTTTCGCAAACGAGCTTTGTGAGACTGACTAGTAGAGGAGTTGGGTGTTCGGTATCACACGGGCTGTGAGTATGCGACATCGCAATAATTAGCCTTGAGTGCAAGTGGGAGATTGTTGGAGATAGTGCCCTCAGAGTCAATTATTAGGTCACAGGTACGTGATTGCAATGATTGCTGGAGGACCTATCCCGGTAGGACAGTCTTACTCGAGATGATAGTATGCTATCTGGTTTACCTTTATCATCGTGTACTGTTTTAAGTGACCTGACACGTCGCTATTACACGTTGATAGAGCCCCTAGGATTCTTGTTTGACCACCAGCAGTATGAGGGCGATCATATAAGTGGGAGCTGGGGGTCTTTAAGCATATCCTTAAAAGGTCCCTAGTCGTGAGAGTTTCGAGACAGGGCATCGATTCTCCATAGTAGACTAGTGTATACAGTCGAGACCCCGACGAGGGATGGTGGCCGGTCTCACAAGCCACTGGTGTCAGTTGGATCACCTAAGATGTATACAGGTGCTCATTGGGTTATGAGTACACCGGACAGGACTCGCCGGGAACATGCCAGTTGGTCATATAACAGACGTCAGATGGCAGTTCCCTGGTGACATGTGTACAGGTTAGTTCATCGATCTGGGGATCGTCATTTGTCTCGTGTGAGTTCCCACTGTACTTTGATTACTACCCTACCACGGCTCAAAGGAGTCGTGCAAACAGGTTTTAGTTGGGTACAGTCCCGAGCCACATGGAGGCAGTGAGCGTATCTTCAGGGGTTCGTCTCTCCCGGTATTGGGGGTGAGGTCGTGCTGTGTCTAGGAGAGCCATTACACAAAGCCCTCGGCCGAGGCAAGGAGATTTACTGGTAGGTATTCCGGTAGTATCTCAGGGTGTTCTGGGCTACACTCCGACACGACTTGTACCGCTTTTAGGGGTCTGACTTTTACCAACCCCCTAGGCCCGTCATGCGATGCTCATAGACGAACGGACCGGACTGTACGGATATTGTCACTGACAGGCTCAGTAGGGAGTCAGGCTGAGTTCGCTCACAGACGTCCCTTTTAGTCAGTACCTGGTAGCCCGTTACTTATTGGCTTATACCTCTGACGTGCTAGTGGTTAAATCCACAACCAAGGTGTTGACGAGTCTTTAGAGTCCCCCACATTCAGTTACTCAGCTTTCGGGCGAAAGGTTGTAGAGGCCGTATGGAGATATGGCAAGGTCCGATCAGATACGTGCGGTATTGCACGGATCAGGATCGGACAGTTTGTACTATAGGCCGTATGGTTATATGGCAGGGTTCGATCAGATACGTGCGGTATTGCATGGATCAGGATCGAACGGACATCACTAGCCGGCTCTGGTTTAAGCCGGATCCTAGTATAGTACAGTGTAGATTTTGTCTCATTGCATTTGTATTTCTGTCGAAATACAGATGCGGGTGTGTATGCACAGTGTCGGGGTTTTCCTGTAATTTATTACGGGACCAGTTTTCTGGAGTTGCCAGTTTGCTTTCCGTTTCGGCCGATTTCCATTGTTCCGTTCATTGGCCGAAGATTGGTGGAGGAGGGCTTATTTGCATTGTTGCAAATAAGTGGTTGTGGAGGGGGTCTTTGCATTCTTGTTGCATCATGATGGTTTTCATGATGAGCACCATACCTTGACCTTTTTGACTTGATCACTTCATGATGGCTTGACTTTGTAAGCATCATGGTTGTTGATGATTAGTGTGTGGAGTATGAGTTTGTTTTGGTGATCATTTCTTTTCATGATGAGTTTTTTCCTTTCTCTCTCTTGCATGATATGAGAATGGCTCCCATCTTTTTGATACTCTCTCACTCTTTCACTCTCTCCACCACCATATACATGGCCGGCCTCATTGAGGGAGGGGGCTGTCCAAAATTCTTGGGGTGGGATTTTTATCATTCTAGCTTTGTAAAATCCCACATGTTTCATCTCCACAAGCTCATATCATTTCCTCCACCAAAAGGCAATTCCTACAACCCCAAAGTGAGACTTGAGGACTACATATTCTACAGCGAATCTTGGGCACGTCGAGTAGCCGGCTTCGTGCCCGAGTTGCCTCGGCATTGAGGTGGGAGCCCGTAAAAGAAGTAGGCGATGTGGTGCACTTCCGGCGACGAGGAGGAGACGACACATTCCGCAGGAGATCGGGACGACGACGAGAAGACCGGAGGACTCGGATCTGTCGGTATATCTCTCTTCCCTTTCTTGTAGATAGCTAGGACTAATTAATGGTTCGATCCGGGTATTAGTGCGCGGCGGTTTGCCAGTTCAAGAAAATTAAAGTTTATCACCGCTTCAGTATTTGGCCGTCGGATTAACGGCCGGGGCTCCGCCGTGCACTTACATTAACCACAAGCCGTCAGCGGCACTAGCTATGCGTAACGGCTGCCCATGGACTGACCTCAAGGGAGGCCGACGAGCGAACTCATCCGGAAACCCTACTGAGCCTAACAGTGACAATGTATATACAGTCCGGTCCGTTCGTCTATGAGTATCGCATATCTGCCAAGGGCGCTGGTAACGTCAGACCCCCAATAGCAGTATAAGTCGTGTCGGAGTGAAGCCCAATAACACCCTGAGATACTACTGGAGTACCTACCAGTAAATCTCCTGCCATGGCCATGGGCTTTGTGTAATGGCTCTCCTAGATACAGCACGATCTCACCCCCAATACCGGGAGAGACGAATCCCCTGCCGATCCGCTCACGTGCCTCCATGTGGCTTGGGACTGTACCCAAAAACTACCTGTTTGCACGACTCCTTTGAGCCGTGGTAGGGCAGAAATCAAAGCACAGTGGGAACTCACACGAGACAAATGACGACCTCAGGTCGATGATCTAAGCTGTACACATGTCACCAGGGAACTGCTATCTGACGATAGGTATAGTACCAACTAGCAGATTCCCGGCGAGTCCTGTCCGGTGTACTCCTAACCCAATGAGCACCTGTATACATCTTAGGTGATCCAACTGACACCAGTGGCTTGTGAGACCGGCCACCGCCCCTCGACGGGGTCTCGACTGTATACACTAGTCTACTCCGGAGTATTGATGCCCTGTCTCGAAACTCCCACGACTAGGGACCACAATTAAGGATATGCGTATAAACCACCCAACTCTCACGTATATGATCGCCATCATACTGTTGGTAGTAAAGCAAGATCCTAATGGCTCTATCAAAGTGTAACATGTAATCAGTCACCTGAATATGTACACGACTGATAAAGGCAAACCAGATAGCATACTATCATCACGAGTAAGACTGTCCTACCGGTATAGGTCCTCCGCAATCATTGCAATCACGTACCTGCGATCCAATAATTGACTCTGAGGGCACAATCTCCAACAGAATTTCCAATCCTTTTCCTTTCCTCGCTGCCTCCGAAAATCCCGTATTTGAATCTAACATCACAATTTAACTTATATAATGAAAAAGCTACTCCGACATGACGGAAATGAAAAACACCCGTTCCCACGTACTAGTTATATTATATACGACTATATCAAGCTATTTAACATTTAACCTTACTGGATTTTAACCCTAACCTGCATCGCTACAGAAATTAAATCGCGATGCGTTTCAACCGTGTCCTATTTTGGGTTTTTAAATATCTTTTTCCGATATTGGTTTCCAGATTCTATATACAGTGAAACTAACTTGATTAAATAATACTAAAATGGCCAAAATTATACACATAAACCTACCCAACAAGCCAAAACAACCTAGCTTCCTACAAATCCGGCGACGCCGGAATTTCTATAATGGTCGCCGGCCCAAATCCGATCCCCCGGGTTCGTGTTCCTACGGTTTGCTCTATGTTCAACATACATCATTTAGGTCCTGTTTAGTTGAGTTAATTTTTCTCTAAGTTAAAACAGATTCAAACAGACTCGATTTTTCATAAAGATGCGATATTCTAGACACTTTGATTTCTAACTTAAACAGAATTCAGAATTTACACCCCTACTGTGATCAAGGATTTACCTACAATTTACTTGTTGGAATAACACTCTCCAAGATGCACAAGCTCCTACTCCTACTCCTACCTTGTTGATGAAATCCTTGATCTAGCTCTTCTCTTCTTCTTTCTCTTGCCCTAGTTTGTTGGTTCTAGATTTCTTTTCTTTCTTTTAAATTTTCTGGAGTTTTTACTAGCTAAATGATCTGAACATGAGTTATATATGACAAAATTAGGATAAGGTGTAGAAGGAGGTGTCACCAAGCAAGATGTGGGGATTTCATGCAAGGAGGAGGTGTGGGGTGTGTGTTGTGCATGAGAGTAGGAGTTGTCAACACAATATCTCTTCCAAATTGATTTAATTTGTAATTAACTTCTGAACTAAAACATTTTCTATCCATTTTCCATATACACCCTCACAAATCCAAATTTGCATAATTTTCCTAAATTTATATAAAACCCCTCACAACTTATGTTATTATAAAACACTCATTTTATTAAAATGAAGCTAAAATTCACCTTAAAACCCTTATAACTTATTTATGTTGCATACTAAAATTTTTATTTAATTTGTTTTACATAGAACTTATGGAATTGTCTTATTTGCTTTTAATAACTTTTGATTTATCATTTTATTATTTAATTAATTATTTTTATTTATTTCTAATTTTCAAAATGTTACAATATTCCCCCCTTAAGAAAATTCGGTCCCCGAATTTAAAATTTAACTAGACATACCTTCGAAAAGATGTGGAAATTTCTTCCGCATCGCATTCTCGGTCTCCCAAGTAATCTCCTCGCGATTCTATCCTTGCCAAAGAACCTTTACCGATGGAAGTACCCTTGATCGTAGTCTCTTTGCCTGCCTGTCAAGAATAGCGACTGGCTGCACTGTGTAGGATAAATCCGGCTCAAGCTGTAAGGTCTGATGCTGGATCGCGTGAGAAGAATCGTGAAGATACTTGCGAAGCATCGAAACGTGGAACACCGGATGCACGTCGGGAAAACTCGGTGGAAGTGCTAAACGATAAGCTACAACACCCACTCTCTCCAGAATCTCGTAAGGTCCGACATATCTGAGGCTGAGCTTCCCCTTTTTCCTGAAACGCATCACACCTTTCATCGGAGATACACGAAGGAACACATGATCTCCCACTTGAAATTCGAGTCTACGCCGTCGTCGATCTGCATACGATTTCTGTCTGTACTGGGCCGCCTTCATTCTATCCCGTATCAATTGAATCTTCTCTGTAGTCTCCTGTACTACCTGCGGTCCCAAGATGCAACTCTCGCTCAGTTCCATCCAGCAAACGGGTGATCGACATTTCCTCCCATACAAAGCTTCAAAGGGTGTCATCTGGATCGTCTCCTGAAAACTGTTGTTGTATGAGAATTCTATCAAAGATAAGTGATGATCCCAACTACCACCGAAATCAAGGCTACAAGCCCGAAGCATATCCTCTAATGTCTGAATGGTCCGCTCCGACTGACCATCTGTCTGTGGGTGAAAAGCTGTACTAAAACTCAATCGTGTACCCAGAGCTTCTTGAAGTTTCTGCCATAGCTTGCTAGTAAACTGGGTACCCCTATCTGAAACTATGCACCTCGGAACTCTATGCAGACGTACAATCTCATCGATATAAATTTGAGCATACTGTGCAAACCCATACGTCGTCTTCACTGGAAGAAAATGAGCTGCCTTTGTCAATCTATCTACAATCACCCAAATGGAATCATACCCTCTGCTAGTCCTGGGTAGACCCACCACGAAATCCATGGAAATCTGTTCCCATTTCCACTCTGGAATGGTAAGGGCTGAACTCTCCGGCTGGCCTCTGGTGTTCTGCCTTGACTTGCTGACAAGTCAAGCATCTCTAAACGAACTCTGCAACATCCCTCTTCATTCCTTCCCACCAATAAACATCCTTCAGACCATGATACATCTTGGTGGAACCAGGATGAATACTATATGCTGATCTATGGGCTTCCTCTAAAATCTCACGCCTCAATCCGTCAGAATCTGGTACATAGAGACGAGTCCTAAAATGTAATACTCCATGATCATCAATCACAAACTCCGTCTCCCTGCCCTGCCTAACCTGATCCATAATCTCCATCGTACAAGTATCTGCGGGCTGTGTCTTTCGAATACGATCCAATAATTGAGGTCGGGTGCGAACATGTGCTAGCTGTCCTCCTGCCGAAGTGAACTCAAACTGTATACGGCTATCACATAAAATCTGCCAGTCTGTAGAAGACTGTCTCTGCAAAATGCGTAAATGAGATAAGCTACCCCCAGGTCTCTGACTCAAAGCATCTGCTACTACATTCGCTTTGCCTGGATGATACAAGATCTCACAATCATAATCCTTCACCAGTTCCATCCATCTACGCTGCCTCAGGTTCAGATCCCTCTGCTGGAAAATATACTTTAAGCTTTTATGATCTGTGAAGATTTGGCACGACTCTCCATATAAGTAATGCCTCCAAATCTTCTGTGCGAAAACTACAGCAGCCATCTCCAAATCATGAGTGGGGTAGTTCTGTTCGTGCCTCTTCAACTGTCGAGAAGCATAAGATACAACCCTGCCGTGTTGCATTAACACACAGCCTAAACCCACTCTAGAGGCATCACAATACACAACAAAGCCACCTGACCCAGAAGGTAATGATAATACCGGTGCAGTCGTCAAGCGAGCTTTCAACTGCTGGAAACTCTGCTCACATGCATCTGTCCACAGAAATGGAGCCTCCTTCCTAGCCAATCCGGTCAACGGTGCAGCTATTCGAGAAAAATCCTGCACAAAGCGTCGGTAATAACCTGCCAGACCCAAGAAACTGCGCATCTCAGCAACTGACATGGGTCTGGGCCAGTGCTGCACTGCTTCGATCTTCTTTGGGTCTACACGTATACCCTCTCTCATGACCACGTGACCCAAGAACTCCACACTGTCTAGCCAAAAAGCACATTTGGAAAATTTTGCAAACAATTGATGCTCCTTCAAGGTCTGCAACGTGATACGCAAATGCTGCTCATGCTCCTCTCGGCTCCCGAAATAAACGAGAATATCATCTATGAATACTATAATAAACTGATCAAGAAAGGGCTTGAAGATACGGTTCATCATATCCATAAAAGCTGCTGGAGCGTTGGTGAGTCCGAACGACATCACCAGAAATTCATAGTGTCCATATCTTGTGCGAAACGCAGTCTTCGGAATATCGTCCTTCCGAACCCTCAACTGGTGATACCCTGACCGCAAATCAATCTTCGAGAAATAACCAGCTCCCTGCAACTGATCGAATAAGTCATCGATACGTGGTAGTGGATACCTGTTTCGCACAGTGACGCGATTCAGCTGTCGGTAGTCGATGCACAGTCTCATACTACCGTCCTTCTTCTTTACAAATAAGACAGGAGCTCCCCACGGCGATACACTAGGACGCACAAGTCCTCTGTCTAACAACTTTTGCAACTGACTTTTGAGTTCCTTCAACTCCGTCGGTGCCATACGATAGGGTGGTATAGAAAAAGGCCCCGCACCCGGAATCAAGTCAATGCAGAATTCAATGTCACGATCAGGCGGTAATCCTGGTAACTCAGCAGGAAACACATCCGGAAATTCTCGTGCGATCGGAAACTGGTCTAATGGAATCTCAGCGACCCCTAAGTCCTGAACAAAAACCAAGAACCCATGACAACCCTTCTTCAAGAGTCGACCCGCACAAAAAGCAGAAATCAAGTTGGCAGGAGTAATATTACAGTCCCCCTGCACAACAAAAACCGGTTCACCTGGAAAACAAAATCTAATCGCTTTCCCCCGGCAATCTACATAGGCATGACAAGCGGCCAACCAATCCATACCATGAAGTATATCAAAATCTAGTATATCCAGGAGAATCAGATCAACTAGCGAATCTGTATCACCAATACGTACAGAACATGACCTGAATACGTGTCGAGCTATAAAAGAATCTCCCACCGGGGTAATCACCACTAATGGTAACTCTAACAACGATGACTCCTTCCCCAAAGAAAGTGCAAAGCGTGAAGATACATAAGAATGTGTAGAACCAGGATCAAATAAAATATGTGCCTCTAACAAACATACTGCAAGAGTACCTGTCACGACTGCATTTGATGCCTGGGCATCCTGTGGAGTCAGCGCAAAAACCCGTGCCTGGCCCTTGCCCGCATCCTGTCGTCCTCTACCTCTATCTCCTCGACCTCTCAGAGAGCGTCCAGCAAGGCCTCGACCTCGTGGTGCAACTGCCTGGCGTGTAGCGCCAACTGGGGGAGGAAGTAAAGCCATTGGCGTAGAAGGTGGAAGGGGTAAAGCAGCCTGTGGAACAACGTTCCTTCCCTGGGATCTACAATCCCACGCAAAGTGTCCGGGTAGTCCACAACTAAAACATGCAGAGGGGGTCCTTTGATCCTCGGGATATGAACTGAACATCTGGCCCTGGGTCCAACCTCGTCCGAAACTGCGGCCTGGAGTATATCTGCCTCTACCTCTGCTAAACTGTCTAGTCATTGGCCCGATCGGTCTACTCCTCTTTGGCTCTGGAACAACCACTGCCTCGCTCAAACGCTCCTCCACTCGTATCGCTGCATCCATGGCTTGCACATACGTATCAAAATGCTGGGAGCCTATAGCTAGATACAGTTGCGTGTCCAGACTCCTTAGGAACCTCTTCACCTAAAGCTCCTCCGTAGGTACTAAGTATGGGGCATAGCGCGACAGCTGGGTGAATCGTAAGTCATAATCGGTCACTAACATACTTGTCGATTTCCGCAACGCTTCAAAACTGCTAGCTCTAGCGTCCCTCACACTCTGTGGAAGAAATCTGGCAAGAAAGACCTCGGAAAACTCGGTCCACGACATCGGAGGAAGTCCCATAGCTCGCCCTCTCTCCATCGACTCACACCACTCCTGTGCAAGTCCCTCCAAACAAAAGCTAGTCAGCTCAACTGACCTCGCATCAGAACACCGCAATAATCTGCCAATCCTCGCTATCCTATCAAGAAAGGACTGAGGATCTTCCGCTACATCGGTCCCTGTAAATACCGGAGGTCTCAATCTCATGAACTCTGCAAGTGATACCTCCATCACTCTCGTCTCTACCAGTGCGACCGTCTGCGTGGGCTGTACCTCGGACTCTGCCATAGTCGGTGCCGGATCCTGCCTCAGTACTCGAGTGGCCTCAGATAAATGTCCCACCACTCGCTGTAATCCCAACATGCCCTCCTCTATCCTAGTCATGCGATCTGGAGGAGGAGGATCAACATGCTCATGCACCGCCGGAATGTCCGGTGTACCAGTCGCCGTCACAGGAGGACTCGCCCTAGCTGCATTCTGGCTGCGGCTCGCCTAGCCCGCATAGCCATAGCAACTGGAACAAGAAACGAGAGTTAATAAGGCTTATGAATAGGAACAATCAATAACGGAGAATCAACGGAAGAATAGATCAAGATATACATCTTAAGGTTAGTTAGGCTGAGTATGGTAACGTAAATATGCCGCGGAACATACGTACGGTACTGCACTCATCCTAATTTACCTACTCCATCAAACCAAAGGTCATCCTAAATCATAGACTCATGTCAACCTATTTTAATTCCCTACTCGATTCCATAAGGTTAATCCTATGCTCTGATACCAACTTTGTCACGACCCAAAGTTTGGATGTGACCGACACTTAGATTGTATAATATCTAAAGATATGCACACAGTCCAAGTAAGCCGAGAACCAAGATCAAAATCCTTTTTGCGGAATTCTTTATATAGAAATTTAGTTTTAAGTAAAAATCACAGTTTATGAAGTTAAAATATTAAACAAGTATAAAGTGTTAAGTTTGGTTGCATCCCTAGTTGGGATCAACAATATCAATAGTGGAGACAAATATCCAGGAGTATAAGACATTAACAAGAATTTCCAATAAGTAAGAAAATTACTAATATATATAACTAAACCGTCCCATCTGTCAAATAATATATATAATCATCTCTCACTCTAAATCATATACATGTCTGATGGAGATTTTCTAGATACAAAATAAAATACCAAAAGGGAAGGTTACTACATATGTAACCCACCTATCAAAAGATGCGAAAAAAACTGCAGAAAGTGGGGCTGCCCTGCAACTAACCGTCCACTCTATCCCTGCAAGGAACTGTGGCACAACGGGGGTGAGTTGCCAACTCAGTGAATATAACTAACATATAACGGTTAATAATGTAAATATGACGATCATACTAACTGAAATGAGAACAAGTATAATGTATGATTATCTGTGGAAAGCATGAATCTATAATACGAATCTCATAATCAAAACTGAAATCTCATCATTTATTTCCAATAAAATTCATTTCTCCGTGTCCATCATCGACACAAAACTTCCATTTCTCACAGGCATCATTCCTCGAATGATCATGAAATCAACAATACCTGTTGTTATCATCTAGATATACGCCATATTTTTACTACTATCTCCGGTATCGAGTAACCTCGCTAGGCTCCCCCGCCTTAAATGCTGCTATCCTGCCCCCCGGTCTCGACCGAGTCCACCATGTATCCAACTGTATATCTCCCCCGCTCAGTATGGATAACGTAAAATCCGCGACCGTATATCTCCCCCACTCGGTCCGGAATAAAACCAAATCATAAAACATCTCATGGTGGACATGACACATCAATCATGAAATCACTGGATTTATGTAATAGTATTCAAAACTCAAAACTAAATCCTCAATAATACAATTACCCCTTATATCAACATAAAATACTCAAATACTAAGCATGATGTTAATGATGCAATTTACTACTGTTATTGGTGTTTAAGATATGATATGAATCATTTTTTAACAAGAGATTTACTAAGTGTAAAAGTGACATGGTAATATCGACGAGGTGTGTGTAACATGTAAGATGTGCTCGTGGCATAACTCGTCGATACTTGTGTAGTGTCCTAGCAACTAAGCAAAGTATATTTGAATTATGAGTGCATATTATCAATTTAGCATGCCAAAGTAAAGCATTTAGTTAAATAAAACTACGGGCGTAACACGCCATCTTTATAAAATTCCCCGGTAGATGTTTAGTTTACTCACCGGAAAACGCCGTATCTACTCAGGAATTTCCAATCCTTTTCCTTTCCTCGCTGCCTCCGAAAATGCCGTATTTGAATCTAACATCACAATTTAACTTATATAAGGAAACGGCTACTCCGACATGACGGAAATGAAAAACACCCGTTCCCACGTACTAGTTATATTATATACGACTATATCAAGCTATTTAACATTTAACCTTACTGGATTTTAACCCTAACCTGCATCGCTACAGAAATTAAATCGCGATGCGTTTTAACCGTGTCCTATTTTGTGTTTTTAAATATCTTTTCCGATATTGGCTTCCAGATTCTATATACAGTGAAACTAACTTGATTAAATAATACCAAAATGGCCAAAATTATACACATAAACCTACCCAACAAGCCAAAACCACCTAGCTTCCTACAAATCCGGCGACGCCGGAATTTCTATAATGGTCGCCGGCCCAAATCCGATCCCTTGGGTTCGTGTTCCTATGGTTTGCTCTATGTTCAACATACATCATTTAGGTCCTGTTTAGTTGAGTTAATTTTTCTCTATGTTAAAGCAGATTCAAACAGACTCGATTTTTCATAAAGATACGATATTCTAGACACTTTGATTTCTAACTTAAACAGAATTCAGAATTTACACCCCTACTGTGATCAAGGATTTACCTACAATTTACTTGTTGGAATAACACCCTCCAAGATGCACAAGCTCCTACTCCTAGCTTGACGATGAAATCCTTGATCTAGCTCTTCTCTTCTTCTTTCTCTTGCTCTAGTTTGTTGGTTCTAGTTTTCTTTTCTTTCTTTTAAATTTTCAGGAGTTTTTACTAGCTAAATGATCTGAACATGAGTTATATATGACAAAAGAAAGGATAAGGTGAAGAAGGAGGTGTCACTAAACAAGATGTGAGGATTTCATGCAAGGAGGAGGTGTGGGGTGTGTGTTGTGCATGAGAGTAGGAGTTGTCAACACAATATCTCTTCCAAATTGATTTTATTTGTAATTAACTTCTGAACTAAAACATTTTCTACCCATTTTCCATATACAACCTCACAAATCCAAATTTGCATAATTTTCCTAAATTTATATAAAAACCCCTCACAACTTATGTTATTATAAAACACTTATTTTATTAAAATAAAGCTAAAATTTACCTTAAAACCCTTATAACTTATTTATATTGCATACTAAAATATTTATTTAATTTGTTTTACATAGAACTTATGGAATTGTCTTATTTGCTTTTAATAACTTTTTGATTTATCATTTTATTATTTAATTAATTATTTTTATTTATTTCTAATTTTCAAAATGTTACATGCGACGGGGTCACTGGACTGGTTCCCTGGCAAGCATTTCTCCCTCGACCACTTTGTAGGCACGGGCCAGTCCTCGCCCTCGGGAGGGGAAACGAAGAAGAAGTTCTTCCAGTCGTGAATGGAAGAAGGCAGGGCCACAACCCCTGTCCCGGCGGCGCCCCCCTGTCGCTTTCTGAAAGAGTGGTAGACCCATTCTGGGTCACCCGCTCGACCATCAGGGTAGTTTTTGAAGACGAGGGAAGAATCAAGGAGGGAGAGGCTGAAGGGAACCTCCTGTAACTTCAGGCGGATCAGGTACTCGAGGAGAATCCTCCACGAGTTCGGCACTAACTGGTCAGGGGCTAAGCCGAAAAAGTTTAGCGCTTCGACGACCTCGGGAGAGAAGGGCAGGCGCATTCCACCCCAAAAAGCTTCCAAATACAGGGCGATCTCCCTGCCCCGTACTTGGTTTGCCCTCTCTCCCTCCTTGGCCAGATGAAGTGTATAACGTGAGGGGATGTGGAAGTGAGCCCGAGCATTGGCGAGCTTGTACTCATGCCTCACCCAACACGAGGCGCCGGGGGCAGCATCTACCACCTCCTCCCTGGGGGCTTGTCACGACCCAAAGTTTGGATGCGACCGGCACTTAGATCGTAAAATATCTAAAGATATTTACACAACCCGAGTAAGCCGAAACCAAAATCAAAATCTTTTTTGCGGAATTTTTATAAAATTTTAGTTTTTAAGTAAGAATCACAGTTTTATGTAATTAAGATCTTAGCAGTAACTTACTAGTGAATTCATAATAAAAGCAATTACAAATTGTTAAGTTTGGTTGCATCTCTAGTTGAGATCAACAATATCCACAGCGGAAATAAATACTTAGTATATAAGATATCAATAAGAATCCCAGACATAAATAAAAGAATTATCTTCTAACATAACAACGATCTCACCTGTCAAATAATATACATATACCCATCTCTCATTCTAAGTCATAATACAAAGTCTGATGGAAATTTTCCAGATCCAAAATACAATACCAAAAGAGAAGGTTACTACATATGTAACCCACCATCAAAAGATGCGATAAACGCTGAAAAAGTGGATCTGCACTGCTGCTAACCGTCCACTCTACTCCTACAAGGAACTGTGTCACAACGGGGGTGAGTTGCCAACTCAGTGAATAAAACTAACATATAACGACTGATAATGTAAATATGACAAACTATCACTAACTGCAATAGGGATAATTATGATGCATGATAATATGTGGAAAACATGAGTCCGTACTACCAATCACATAATCAAAACTGAAATCTCATCATTTATTTCCAATTAAAGTTCATCTTTCCGTGTCCATCATCAACACAGATCTTCCATTCTCTCAGCCATCGTTCCTCGAACGATCCTGTAATCAATAACACCGGTCGATATCATATATAAATATCCGCCGTGTTTCACAACTATCTTGTTGGAGATAGTACCCTCAGAGTCAATTATTGGATCACAGGCACGTGATTGCAATGATTGAGGGAGGACCTATTCCGGTAGGACATCCATACTCAAGATGATAGTATGCTATCTGGTTTATCTTTATCATCGTGTACTGCTTTAGGTGACCTTACAGGTCGCTATTACACGTTGATAGAGCCCCTAGGGTTCTTGCTTGATTGCCAGCAGTATGAGGGCGATCATATACGTGGGAGCTGGTAGTCTATAAGCACATCCCTAAAAGGTCCCTAGTCGTGGGAGTTTCGAGATAGGGCATCGATATTCCAGAGTAGACTAGTGTATACAGTCGAGACCCCGACGAGGGGCGGTGGCCGGTCTCACAAGCCACTAGTGTCAGTTGGTTCACCTAAGATGTATACAGGTGCTCATTGGGTTATGAGTACACCGGACAGGACTCGCCAGGAACATGCTAGTTGGTCTTATACCCGACGTCAGATGGCAGTTCCCTGGTTATATGTGTACAGGTTAGTTCATCGACCTGAGATCATCATTTGTCTCGTGTGAGTTCTCACTGTACTTTGATTACTACCCTACCACGCTCAAAGGAGACGTGCAAACAGGTTTTAGTTGGGTACAGTCCCGAGCCATATGGAGGCAGTGAGCGGATCTGCAGGGGTTCGTCTCTCCCGGTATTGGGGGTGAGGTCGCGCTGTATCTAGGAGAGCCATTGCACGAAGTCCTTGGCCAAGGCAAGAGATTTACTGGTAGGTATTCCAGTAGTATCTCAGGGTGTTCTGGGCTACACTCCGACACGACCTGTACCGTTTTTGGGGGTCTGACTTTTACCAACCCCCTAGGCCCGCCATGCGATGCTCATAGACGAACGGACCGGATTGTACGGATATTGTCACTGACAGGCTCAGTAGGGTGTCAGGATGAGTTCTCTCATCGACGTCCCTGTTCACACCATAATATTGTATTATTATATTCCCCATTCTTATTCGTTTTATAAATAAACAGGTGCTTTTGACGCATGTCTGCTACATATTACAGGTTACAGGTTCTTGGACAGAAAACAGTGAAAACGATGAAAAGACGATGTAAAAGTGGACTTTGACCAACAAACAGAAGACTCTTGATCAAGCCTACATCAAAGATAAAATTCACAAAGTACAAGACAATGCAAGGTCCAAGATTACAAAGCGAACGGTTAAAAGTCCAATGCATTACTCACTGTGAAGACCTGGAGAATACATAGATGCCAATCTAAGAAAAGACCTACAGAAACAAGAAGTACCAGTCAAGTCAAGCCTGCACAGAAAAATACAGAGACCAAGTCCCTTGTTTGGCTGCGGGACCGCGGCCAAACCATGCCTCGGGCCGCGGTTCCGGGGCCATGTAGTGCCCGTGTCGGTGGATTTTGGTAGCGGTGCGCGGGGCGTTGAATAGGTCTTTTTCTTAGGGGGTATTTTTGTAAAAACAGATGTGCGAGTCAATTGTAACCCTAGGGTTCCTATCCTTTATAAATAGGAACTCTAAATCATTGTAAAGGCTATGCCTCCCTATGCCTCTTTTTATCAATAAAATTTAGATTTCTTTTGGAGAGCATCGATGCCTCTTTTCATTTCAGAAATTCAGATCTGACAAGTCTTGTGTTGATGTTTGGAGAGAGCCATCTGTAAAATAAGTAGGTAATTTCAATTCTTCCCCTAGGTAATTTTTCATTCTCTGCCCTAGATTAAATTTAATTCCTTACCCTAGTTAGATAGTTAGATCTTTAATTCCTTGCCCTAGTTAAATTTAATTCAATTGCCCTAGATTAATTTAGTTTTTAGATTTAATTAATCCATTCACACCGTTCGTAATTAACTCGTAAGAGCAACTAGGAAATTCACATCCTCCCTGTGGACAGACCCGTACTCACCGGCTAGCTGCAAAGTGACGCCGTTCTTAATTGCGGTAATAGATAGTTTTTGAGATCAATCAAATGGCGCCGTTGCCGGGGATGGCGTGTTATTTTCTTTTTGTAATTTCGGGTTAATATAAAATTAAAAAAATCATAAAAATCTGAAAAATCACAAAAAATATAAAAATATATCATCTGTTATTTTTGGAAAGGGTACTTTGTTATTTAAATTTTGCAGGATCTATATACAAATTCGGATCTGGAAATCTACAGAAAGCGAAACAGAAAATAAAATATCAAAACAGAAGGGGACTTTAAAATCAGAGCAGCAAAATTTTTCCAGAGATCCGAGCCCTCTATCGCGCCGCGCTTCCGCCGCTTATACCCACCTCTGACGGCGGAAACGCTGCCGTCTGGTCAAATTAGAAGTTCAGAAAATTTCTTGGGACCCGCTCCGACAAGCTGACCGCGGAACCGCGGTGGGACCCCCTCTTTT
Organism: Agapanthus africanus; assembly: GCA_030015575.1. Taxonomy (NCBI): domain Eukaryota; kingdom Viridiplantae; phylum Streptophyta; class Magnoliopsida; order Asparagales; family Amaryllidaceae; genus Agapanthus; species Agapanthus africanus. Next base: position 166,889,087 of record CM057349.1, read on the forward strand.
GCCACGGAAAAGCTGCAGTTTGGTGGCTACATTTGTCCAAATTTGCACTGTAAGCTTCTCTGTTCTTCCTCTGCGAAAATCTCAATATATCTTCTGAAAAATTCCTGCAGGATTCTGTGCGCTTTAAAAATATTCCCCCTTCCAAATAACAATCTTGTGCAGGATTCTTTGCGCCTCGCTTAAAATAGAAATTGATTGCAAGTAATATTTTTTGTTTTGCATATCTTTTATCGAAAATCTTTTTGCAAAATTTCCAAATAAAGAGCAAGCGGAAAAAGGAAAATTTTAATTAGAAAACTTGCAAACTTTGAAATTCACAAAAAAGATTTGATTGTAAGTGATTTACTGTTTTGCATATCTTTAATCGGATTTTAAGGGGCTTTTGACCAATTCAGATTGGGTGGGGATTTCATCACCCTTCCCAGGACCCCAGAAATCACATAAGGCATTTGCATTGACCATTCATAATTAAAAAAAATACTAGACTCAGCCCTAAGGACTTCGAGCTCAATAGGACAGAGGACTAGTTATAGGCATCGACCGTTTATCCTAACCTGACTTTTGCGGTGTCTAGGCAAGTGGTTACTTAATTAGGACCGCTACTTATAGCGGGGAGCCTCCCACTTACCTGGCACTTACCTGGCCGCAATTAGCGGTGAAGAGGCGGTTTGAGGTCCTATTTGGAACAGTTAGGAGCTGTCTAGCTGACCTAGGCGACCCTAGATCTAGGCCTGATTGTGCATTTGTGGTTGATCACATTTGTGTCAAAGTCTCTTTTCAAAAAAAAAATTCTTTTTGCAAAATTTCCAAATATAGAGAAAAGGAAAAATGGAAAATTTTTTTTAACATAACTTGCAAAGTTTGCCGCTAAGAAATCCTTGCACCACCTACCTTCTTTCTCTTCTCTTTCTTCTGTCATGGGTACCCCACATCACAAATCTCTTGCCGAACTTTGGTATCCCGAACCTAACTTTGCTTCGTACGTCAATTGTTTCGGTCGATTTAAGGAAGATCCCTCCGTGCCGAAAATTTCAATGAAAGATCAAATAGAAGCGTCTAGGAGAAACAGTTCGACGTTGCAACCCACTTTGTGTCAACCATGTCCACCTTTACCACCTTCGTATGTTGATACCACTTTTTCGAGTCCTGCTGTAACTCCTAAACCGATGTCCATTGCTGAGCATATTGCTCAATCTCGTAGCCGATCTTTCACCCCTCTCCACTCATCTAGTTCTAGGGATCAACAAGTCCATTCACCTTTTTATCCACATGTTGACACTACCCCTGTCCAAACACCAACTTCCTACCAGTCCTACCCGACTTTCCCACCGTCACTAGACACTGTTTCTACACAGCCTTTTGGGAGTTTCACATATCCAAACAATTTCGAATCTTTTACCGAAACCCCTTCACAACCCATGTCTAGTTTGGAACAGTCGTTGCAAGATTATATTTCAGCAACAAACAAAATGGTTAGGAATGTGGATGCGTCCATAGCCGCCCTTATGCAACCTACTGAACCGGTAGCTAGTTTCCAACTAGCTCCAAATTTTCCAATGTATGAGGAGGCGGTTGGACAGAAGGAGAATTTGAGAGGAGCGAGCGAGTTCTACACTTTCCCAAATCAAGCCTACCCATACCCACTTGAAGCCCACAACTCCGGTTTTCCATCGATTGTCCCAAATGATTCACAAGTAAAAAATAAAACATCTAAAGAGTTGTGTGACTGTATAGTGCTTGATTTGCCAGATTGTGAAGAACCCCTTTCGAGTGAAACCATACCTAATCCGTTTGACATTTACACCTCCACTCTAGAACCTAAATTGATAAATATCCATACTTCTGATGAGGTGTCAGAAAAAATTGATTTTCGCTTGATTGAGGATATAGACGCCGGGAATATTTTGGATGATGAACCAGTAGATTTGATTGAAATTTTATGTCCAATTCATCATCGCTAGTCATTAATTGTTTCTCCCGAACTTCATTTGCGTCTAGACTTTGATGATAATGGCATGGATGAGGAGAATTATGAGGATAGTATTGAGGATAGTATTGAGGATAATATTGAGGTTGAACCATTCTTGTTTGATGTGTCGGATTTTCCAATTCATCCTCTTGAACCTTTAACTAAATCACCCTCCCTCCTTTCCATCGTTCCGACCACGCCTAATATCACGCTTGAAGACTGGGAGATTGAAAAATTTCTTTTTAAATCCGACACAGTTCTCACAGACGATAATGATTACGAGTGTTTCACTTTTTCGGACGATGTTGATGACTCACTGCCCGAGTTTGAGACCTTTACATTTTCAGATGAGTTAGTTGAACCATCAGACTCGGTTGCTTACAGTTGTTTCGAACCATTGTTGGAATCTTTCCAATTCGAGACAGTTTACTACGGTGAGAATGAGACTATCCCTAATTCACTCCCTTTCGTCCTTCCTATCGTTCCGACCGTACAAGAGACCGTTACGCTCTCATCTCCTATACCAAGTTCGACGTGCCCATGCTTTCTTGCGAATCTTGAGGGATTTGACCCCATTTCTCGACAAGTTGATAGATTGGCACAATCGCTTTTAACACATCGGTCATCACAAATTATGCTAATTTATTCACTCGATTTACACCCTCAAGATCGTACTCCACTTCTTTCTCTTTTCCGCCATTCTTCTCCCCCACCGAGACCATATTCTACCTTTCTTCCCACACAGTCTCGTGTGTTTCTCATTTCTTTTCTTTACACCCCATTCTTTCACCAACCCTACTATTACCACGATAAGATTTTTGAATGGTTGCTGCTCACCTTTGGCTTATGTAAGGCCAAGCTTAAGTTTGGGGGGAACCTTGTTTTATATATGTATATATATTTTTGTTTTCTTTTTCTAAAAAAAATAAAATAAAAATTTCAAAACAAAAAAATATATATATATAAAAAAATTTATAAATAAATAAACAGGGGAGTGCCGACAATTTTGACCCTCTTGGTATAGAATGACAGTGAGGACACTGTCAAGTTTAAGTTTGGGGGTATGCTCGGTACGTCTTCTTCCTTCGCATTCATTTGTATATTTTTGCATTTGCATATTTATTTGAAAATCCATAAAAATTTAAAAATTTCAAAAATTATAAAAATTATTGTATTCAATTTTGGCCATATTTGATTTGAGTTTGACAAATAGGTCAACTGGTTAGAAACAACTAGATCTTAGACTTAGTAAATTAAAAACCCTAAAAATAACCTTCCTTAAAGTTTAACGGTAGAAAGTATATGTCCTTATAGTTTATTTAGAAATAGGCAAATTTTGAGTTCACTTTTTGGGCTAAGTCAAAATAAAGGAAAAGTATTGATATTTTATTAGAGTATAAGTTTGAAAGATAGTTCCTAGCTTAAGTCTAGATTCTGAAAATATATACCCTACAAATTGCACTAACACGCACCTTGAAACTTGGAATAGTAGAGGAGACATTGAAATGCTCTTGTCTAAAGTCCTTAGTACGAAGAAAATGAAAATATATATATATATATATATATATAAGTGTGAATAAAGAAAAAAATGAATACTGGTTTTTGTGATTATTTAAGGCTAAAAAATAGAAAAATATTTAGCGAGGGTGCTTCATCACCTAGTGCCTTAGACCAACTGGTTTGGGAGTCACTGCTAAAGACTTGGGTGTTACAAGACTTGGAAGTACGCTTTAAAGTGCAAACGCATTTTGTAATTGGTCGTTGGTATCTCAAGAAGTATTAACGGTCGCATGAAGGATGTGTAAGCAAAAATTCAATTAAAAATTCACCAACTAATAAGTACTTTGGACAACGGACAAGGGTATGATTGCTTGATTTGAATTTCCAAGTGTAGGGGTGATTTATACACACACGTGGGGATATGTGATTACAGTTTAGATAAGAGTGAGGAATGAAGAATAGAACTTGTATCTTCAGTAGAGTTGATAAAAATTTCTAAGTGGAGATGGAACCCTAGAAGGAAAAACTTAAGAAATGCCAAAAGCTAAGTAAGTCTACAGAACATATATAATCTTAAGTTAAATGATAAGGAAGCGTGAAAATACGGTTGGATAATTTATGAGTCGACGATAATAGAATTCCTTGTTAGAAAACCTAATTGGAAAACAAAAGTCGAAAAAGCCAAATTGATAGGATTTTGTGGGTAGTATCCGCTGAAAACGCTCAGGAGACAACACTCCTCCTACTAGGGACACCTAGAGGTTTAACGGCTTGTTGTACGAGCTCAGTGCAATCATGTTTCCCTGCAAAAGTGCGGTTAGGTTTTTGTAGAGAATAAAAAATAAGTTTGCTCGAGGACGAGCAAAAGATAAGTTTGGGGGTATTTGTTCACACCATAATATTGTATTATTATATTCCCCATTCTTATTCGTTTTATAAATAGACAGGTGCTTTTGACGCATGTCTGCTACATATTACAGGTTACAGGTTCTTGGACAGAAAACAGTGAAAACGATGAAAAGACGATGCAAAAGTGGACTTTGACCAACAAACAGAAGATTCTTGATCAAGCCTACATCAAAGATAAAATTCACAAAGTACAAGGCAATGCAAGGTCCAAGATTACAAAGCGAACGGGTAAAAGTCCAATGCATTACTTACTGTGAAGACCTGGAGAATACATAGATGCCAATCTAAGAAAAGACCTACAGAAACAAGAAGTACCAGTCAAGACAAGCCTGCACAGAAAAATACAGAGACTAAGTCCCTTGTTTGGCTGCGGAACCGCGGCCAAACCATGCCTCGGGCCGCGGTTCCGCGGCCATGTAGTGCCTGTGTCGGTGGATTTTGGTAGCGGTGCGCGGGGCGTTGAATAGGTCTTTTTCTTAGAGGGTATTTTTGTAAAAACAGATGTGCGAGTCAATTGTAACCCTAGGGTTCCTATCCTTTATAAATAGGAACTCTAAATCATTGTAAAGGCTATGCCTCCCTATGCCTCTTTTTATCAATAAAATTTAGATGCCTCTTTTCATTTCAGAAATTCAGATCTGACAAGTCTTGTGTTGATGTTTGGAGAGAGCCATCTGTAAAGTAAGTAGGTAATTTCAATTCTTGCCCTAGGTAATTTTTCATTCTCTGCCCTAGATTAAATTTAATTCCTTACCCTAGTTAGATAGTTAGATTTTTAATTCCTTGCCCTAGTTAAATTTAATTCAATTGCCCTAGATTAATTTAGTTTTTAGATTTAATTAATCCATTCACACCGTTCGTAATTAACTCGTAAGAGCAATTAGGAAATTCACATCCTCCCTGTGGACCGACCCGTACTTACCGGCTAGCTGCAAAGCGACGCCGTTCTTGATTGCGGTAATAGATAGTTTTTGAGATCAATCAAATAACGCCGTTGATGTTTGGAGAGAGCCATCTGTAAAGTAAGTAGATTTATTTAATTGCCATAGTTTAAATTTCAATTCTTGCCCTAGGTAATTCTTCATTCTCTGCCCTAGATTAAATTTAATTCCTTGCCCTAGTTAGATCTTTAATTCCTTGCCCTAGTTAAATTTAATTCTTTGCCCTAGATAAATGATAGATTTAGTTTTTAGATTTAATAATCAATTCGAACACCCATCGGAATTAACTCGTTTGAGCGATTAGGAAATTCACAACATCCCTGTGGATCGACCCGTACTCAGCGGCTAGCTACATGCGACGCCGTTCTTGATTGCGGCAATAGATAGTTTTTGACATCAATCAGTCCCTTTTGGTCAATACCTGGTAACCCATTACGTATGGCTAATACCTCTGACGTGCTAGTGGTTAAATCCACAACTAAGGTGTTGATGAGTCTTTAGAGTCCTCCACAGACAGTTGCTCAAGTTTCGGGCGAAACGCTGTAGAGGCCGTATGGAGATATGGCAGGGTTCGATCATGTACGTGCGGTATTGCACGGATCATGATCGGACGGATAATACTAGCGGGCTTTGGTTTAAGCCGGATCCTAGTATAGTACAGTGTAGATTTTGTCTCATTGCATTTGTATTCGGTCGGAATACAAATGCGGGTATGTATATACAGTCGCGGGGTTTTCCTGTAATTTATCACGGGATCAGTTTTTTGAAGTTGCCAGTTTGCTTTCCGTTTCGGCCATTTTCCTTTGTTTCTTTCTTTGGCTGGAAATTGGTGGAGAGGAGGTTATTTTCAAACATGCAAATTTGATTAGTGGAGGGTGTTATTTGCAAGTTATAGTGTCATGATGATTCTACCATCCTTTGACCTTCATTTGTTCATCATGGTTTTGACTTTTGAGTTGTGATGGTTGTTGATGATTTGACTTGGTTGTGATGATTATTCATCATGATAAGCTTTTCTCTTTCTTGCATGATTTTTCTTGGCTCAATTATTGATTCTCCTCTTCTCTTGGAGCTTGGCCGGCCATTCCTTGGTGAAGGCTATCCAAATTTTGTGTGAGGGGTTTTTATCTCTTTGGCTCACACAAAAACTCATATAGCACCATTTCAAAGCACATCTCCTTCTACACATCTAAATGGCAACTTCTTTAAACCCCTTGAGACAAAGAGTACTACACTTAGCCTACAGTATTCTTGGACACGTCGACTCGCCAACTTCGTGCCCGAGTTGCCTCGGTCCAGAGGTGGGAGCCCGTAAAAGAACCCGGCGATGTGGTGCCCTTCCGACGAGGAGTTGAAGACCGGAGATTCCGTGGGGAGATCGGGACGACGACGAGAAGACCGAAGGACACGGATCGCTCGGTATATCTCTCTACCCCTTCTCTTGTTAGCTAGAAGTAGGTTAATGGCCCGATCCGGGTTTTATGGTGCGCGGTGGCGCCGGTACAAAAGTTTAAAGAAAAGTATCGTTTCTGCATTTTGGCCTCGTACAGACGGCCGAGGCGCCGCCGTGCACTTACACTGGTGTCAGAGCCACGCTATTAACCTAGTCTAGCTTGCTCTAACATGTTTACAAGTTCGATCGAACGAATTTCCTAAAAACCACAATCTCAGTGCATCAGTTTCTGTCGATTCTGTTCCGTGTTCAAAAAATCATTTGGTGTATTTCAGAAACTTTTGCAGGGTGTTGTGTGAATACTGTTGAAATTTGGTTGCCTGAACTCACTGTGTAGCCACGGAACCGCGGCCGTACCCCCCTTTTGGCCGCGGTTCCGCCGCATAACAGTGAAGTCACTGCACCAAATTTCTTGCAGTGATTCCTGAGTTGAAAATGTGGTTTTTGGTATATTCTGTTTGGGCCAAGATTTTCTTTGAGTGCTACAGTTGTGCTTGGGGCCCACTTCGGGAATTTTGGTCGATCAAAAATTTTAAACATGTTAGTTTACAGTATTTACATTATATCTGCGACCGTGAATGTCACTTGATCGGTAAATCCTGTCTAACTGCTATAGCCTTTTTAGACGGATTTGCGAACGCGACATTCACGTTGATGTTCTGTGTTGTGCTGTGATGTTGTGGATTGTCGTAGTGGATAGCCTGGATGCAATGTTAGTACAGTTTGGTTGTATATGTACATTTGATATTGCGGGGCGAGCGTCCGACATGTGGACTGCCGTCACTGCCTGTTTGTATATTATTCTTTTGGGGCACGACCGGGCTAAGGTCGATATACCCGTTGTATGTATATTTTACTTTCTGTACTAGGATTACCCCGCGGAGGGGTGCACGGATAGCCGGGTTCTAGAGGGCAACGGACCCGCATCTCATGGCGTTGAGACGGAGGGGGCTTTACTCTAGAATTGGTGGGCTATTCGCCGCACTCGTAGGGTGTACAGGTTGACCCAGGAGGGGTGCCCAAGTTACCGGATTCCGTGGAGTGCTGGATGGTCCATTCACGTTGCTGAAGGGGGCTGCCTCGCTTCAGGTTTTGGCGGGTAACTTGCCGCGCCTGTAGGGGTCTAGGATTTCATTGCACAGGCTATCCACATGACCAGGGGAACGTTGGGTTTTAGTAGCGGCTCTATGAAACCCGGGGATCCTAGATATCTGTATTGTTCTGTGATGCTTATAACATTTCTGTAATGTTGCATTTTATCACGCCTTGAGCGAATATTATATATTGATATATATACTAGTAGATGTTGTATATGTTTTGCATCCGCGCTAGTCCAGTCCCCGCTCTGTCGTTAGTTAAGTAACCTAACGAGTAATGACGGGACCTAGTGGCGAATGCGGATGGCATATACGTACATCATTATTTTTGTTCTTTTTTGGTGTGATCAATTGATGGGACTGCGTTGATTCGGATCAATGCAAGCTAAAGAAACCTATTCTGATGTTGTTGGAATATTTTTCAAAAAGCTGTTATTGCAAGGGCGTTCTCTTTTGCTTTGCACAGTGGTATTCGGTTATGAATATCCAGCACCTCAGTCGACGAGGCAAGGGCCGAGATCCCTTCACCGGGAGTGACCCCTTAGACAGAAGTTTGCGTCAGGGCAATAACTTTGCTATAGTCGTTTACTTTTGCTTTGAATCGTGGTATTCAGTTGGAATATCCTGCACCTCATTCTACGGGGAAAGAGCCGAGATCCCTTCACCGGGAGCGACCTCTTTAGCAAAGGTTTTCGCCACTATATTTTTAAAAGCTATTCGGTTCCTTCCACGATCTCAAGTTCATTACGTTAAAGGTTTTTCGCCAGAAACCATTCGTAGCCCTCCGTCGTTTTAGACGGGTAGCACGTAGTATTCATGCTATGTTTTTTGGCCTTCGTCAAGGCATAGTGTATGGTAGCTGCTTGTGTTGGATATATGTATGCCCTAGAGGCCATTATATGATAGTGGATGTATTTATACATGTATGTGTGTGTGTGTGTATATATATATATATATTCAGTGTATATTTTTGCTCGACATGATAGTATGCTATCTTATTCTTCTTTATCTGACATGTTGATTTGATCATGCTTTTATTCATTCACACATGTTGATAAAGCCCTGAGGATATAGACTTGATTACTGTGATTATGATAGAGATCATACTAGTGGAACATCTGTAGTTTATAAGCATATCCTGAAATGTCCCTAGTCATAGGTATATCGAGACGGGGCATCGATATACCAGAGTAGACTAGCGTATATGATACTAGACCCATATGATGGGCGATGGATGTTCCCACATGCATCGATGTTTGACATCGAGATCGTATACGGGTTGTCACGACCCGAAAGTACGGAACATGACCGGCACATAAACTACGAACGTCTTGAAGCGTACGTAATCTAAGTGAGCCGAAAACCCAGAAATCCAAACCAAGAAAAGTAGTAGAGTGAAGGAAAACCAATTTAAAACAAGTAGTTTTAATAGCATAAGCCGAATTATGCGGTTTTAAAAAAAAAATCAAATATTTCCCGAAAATTTCGGCAGAGTCTCCTTTGAAAATACTAGCCCCCAAACGGGATACAACATGAATAGTATATGAAATCCATAAAAAGGCATCCCCAAGCGGGAGCTAGCTCTTCGTCAATCGACGGCCACAACCACACAAGCAATATAATATACAACGCCAACGGCGAGGATCAAAATTCAAAAGGAAACTCAAAACCACAAGAAAACCACAGAAATATAACGCGCGACTCTAAGGTCGAAGGAATAACATCACTGGTCTCTATCTCAAAATAAATACATGTTTGGTTGATGGAACTTCTAGATACAACTGAATAATAATATACAATGTATACTGATGGGTATGATACAATAAACCCACCTACTAGCAAATCACCCGAAAGGAGCAGTGCCAGCAAAGCCGTAATGAAACCTGTACGGCAAACCTGCAAGAACTGGGGCACAACGGGGGTGAGTTGCCAACTCGTGAATAGAAAAACATCTACGCACAGAAATCGTATAAATAACGCAACCTAGGTCAATGATCATAATATATCCTCAAATATATGAATAACATGCAGCCTATAACAATGGCTAGGGTAATATCTAACCCGAGTGTGATCTCATGTGCCCGTGTCAGTGCCTCAGGTAGCAATATATCATATGAATGAGGTATGAATGCATGGAACAGAATGCATGTACTGACGAAAACTGCTTTCATAAATCAGTGAGATTTCTGTATTTTAAAAGTGAGGTACCATAAATGAAATCAGCATAAAACAGTGCCCAGCATCGACACAAAACAAGTGTCCAAATATCTCGATATCTCTGTATCACAAACTCTGTACCTCAATATCTCAAAATCTCAATATCTAGGGCGCCGTCAATCCAGACCGGCCCCTACCATCCATCTCAAGACCACGACGGTATCCTCTGGATATCCGACGCGTCGGGTAATATCACCGGTCGGTAGTGCTCCCCTACCGGGCTCAACGTCAACAACACATTTCTCTTGCCCCGGGGTACCGCACTGGGCCCACCATGTACCCGAAACGGTTCCTCCACTCCTCGAATCGGGTCTCGAAATCCATCAGCAAACTCATGGTGAACGACTCATACATCATGGGAAAACCGCACTTTTTATTCTAAAAGAGAGAAAAGGTTTATTTATGTTTTTGCGGTTTTCCTCCAAATCTAGAAAATCTCATGGAAATCCGAATCCAAAACCTCAATAACACGTAAAATAGTGAATATATGCATGAGAATCCATGAATGCGACATAAAAATGAATAACAGTATGCATGAAGTAGCAGGTAATAACTACAATGTCTAAACAAACATATACGGCAAGTACACTAATATCATGTCTAAACTATTAGCTAACAGGCTATGTCAAGCAATAATATTTTCTAAGGTGTACGTGACATGGCAATTACCGATGAAGATGTGTGTGAGCCGGCAAGCAAGTGTACGTGGTACATACGCATCATCGGTAATGGTGCTGGTGTCCTAACAGCATGATATCAATAATGGAGTATGAAACATAATATAAGCCTGCGATGCGAAGCGAACCACAATAATGAGCGGGAGCTGAATACTAGACGCAACTATAAATAATCTGCATTAATCTAATATAAGTCCTACAAATGGTGCCTTTTGAAATAACACGAATCATGGGGTTTTGAAAATAGGGGCTACGGTGTTTTTATGAAAAGATACGTCTTTTGAAATATCCGTAGGATCCTTTGGGCTGTCTTTTAAAATACCCACGATTCGTTAGTTTTTGAAATAGGTAAGAATCGAATCTAATCTAACAACTAAACTAAACTAAAGGGCTAAGCTAACAAGCTGGACTACAGGTAAGGAAACCGCCTAACATCTGAGTCGATACATATACATACCTGTATATATATTAGTCGGTGATCCCGCCTCAATAATATCATATCCGATACCATATCTATAATCAGACATCCTAAGTCAAGAGTGCAGATCAATCATCAAAATATAGCTCGTACGTAAATCCGTCGTACGGCATCCCCAAATCTGGGTACGGGTTAATATCACATTCATCATACTATTCACCTGGTATCCTCTTTATCAAATATCATGACCAGGGTACTGATCTACGTCTAGTACAATACTGATACCGCCTAAGTATGCATGGACGTGTGAGAAACACTACGTCAAGGACCCGCTACAACGTCATGTCGTATCTCAAATACGAGTCCTGCCATATCACCGAATTCACAACCTCAATACAAATCTCATCGACTCATCTCAAACCCAAGTATCATCCTCAAATCCGTATGTGAACACATAGTCCCATACCCATGTGAACACATAACTATATATTCCCGTATAAGCACAAATGAAAGAAGAAAGTATGCAAGTATGGGTTGGTGTGTGCATGTGTAGGGCGACCACTACTCTAGGGTTTCGCGACACTAAATCATCCAAGAACACCAAATATCCATATTATCATCAATATACTCAAACAATATATAAACAATATATATCTGTGTGTATATGTATTCGTATACATCACCACGAACTGCGGGGGTGCTATACGCCATCCACCCGACTTCTCCCCGTAGATATAAATCTACTCACCTGGTCCTCGCTAGCCGGTGCCGACGTCGCCACGTGCTTGCTTGTCGTCTCGAAGTCCACATGGGGTACCTACTATCATAACGCATCGTATCGCATTAAAACCAAATTCGAAATCGAAACGGCACACGAAAATCAAATCGGCACGCGTATCATGCATAGGTCAAAACCTATCGCCTACGCATGCCAAAATAGCCAAACCAACCCTCGATGTCGATGTACAAACTTCAATCAATCAAGAAAAACCCAACATACCAATCACGCGTTCATAACGCACTAGAATTTAATTGAAAATATGGTGCAATTCATAAAAACCTTAAATTTTCTCAAATCGATTTATTTCACAAAACCTAGAAAGCACTTAATTACCGTTTTAATTCGAAACTTGATGTTTTAACCCAACTAATAGCCATAATATTCACTAAGTATCATAACCAGGTCATATAAACCATTTCCATATTTTTAATCTCACTAATTATCATTAACCTAAAATTCAAGTTTGCAAAAATAACCAATTTTAACAATTTTAAAGCAAAATTCACAATTTAACAATTAAGCTTGGTTTTGCATATTTTAAATGGTTAAACCACACATGGAAACCTTAATGATGTGCTAAAAACCCTAACTAGATTTTAATCCCACATTTTAATTAAATTTCTAAAACCTAGTTAGCAATTTAGCATAATTATCACAATTTGGGAAATATAAATATAACAATTTGCAAATTAGCTACAAGATTAGGTTTTGCATATCTTAAGATGCTAAAATACATCACACAACCATGAATAAATTATCACAACCATAACTTTAATTTAACCCTTCTCTTGAATTTAAACTAAAAATTTAAAACCTAAATTAAACACCTAATTAAGTTGATTTAAAGTATTTAACCTACAACTAAACACTTTGGGTTAGGATTTACCTCCACAATTTTAGAGATCTCCCATGCAAACTTGGCCTCCCAACTTGCTCTCTAGCTCTATGATCCATGGTAGATAAGACAAAGAAATAATGGGTAAAGTTTAGATTAATGATTTGTGTGGTTTTGTGTTGATTTTGAGTGAATTTTTGATGATAAGTTGTGGATTTTATGAGATGGAATGAAGTGGAAATTGGGGGGGGGGGAGATGGGGCTGCAGATTCGGCAGTGGAGGGAGAGGAGTGAGGTGTGTGTGAGGGGGGGGGGGGGAATTCTAAGTCAAAGCAAAATTAATCCATACCTCAAGTATGCCCATACCTCATTTTTTTATTAGTTTCTTTCAAATTTCTTTTCTATTTGATTTGAAAAGGAAATGAAATGGAGACTTGGGGATTTGGGGGCAGCCCATGGGTTCGGCCATGTTGGGTGGGTTTGTGGGTTAGTGTAGGAACTTCTCCAAAATTCACATTCATTAAGTCTTTTATTAATTATTTAGTTTTCTTTTATTTTCTAATAACTCATTCCTAAATTTCTAGAACCCTCATGACTACTCCAATTCACTTAAAAGCAACATGTTTCATTTTGTTTTAGTGTGTAATGATGCACAAAATTTGTCTTAACCCATTCCAATTTGTAATTTTACCTAATTAAATGTAGTAGTGACGGCTTAAAATAATATTAAAATAATTAATTTCGGAAATTTTTTCAGAAAATTAGAAATTTTACCGGTGGCTCAATAAACACCAAATACTAGCAATTACATAGCTAGAATATGTATATTTAATTTTATATTAAAAGATATTTATATTTTGACTTTTTACAGAAAACCCCCTTATTTTACTGATTTTCCGAAATTTCAACGAAACGATTTTCAAAACGTTACAATCTTCCCCCCTTAAAGAAATTCGGTCCCCGAATTTAAATTAAAAACTTCCCCAAATACTAAAACGGTTTCAGCAAAACAATCAAGTCGTCGGGGCTCCGAAATCATAAATACATAAAACATATATCGTAGCGCAATGCATGCGCATGAAAAAGTGTGTATAACTCAAAAATCAAAACTCCGTCAAGCATCCCGCGATCATCGGAGTTATGGGGAAGACATCAATGTCTAAATCCAAAACGAAAATCAATATGATATACATCATTAAAACATCTGGAAGCAATGCATGCCAAACCTCTTTCAAATCGCCGTGCGATGTTCGCAACACTGCATAGTGGCGGACGTCTATCATAAGAAAATAACTATATACATATATACCTTTGTTTGAAATGTACGTTCGGCCGTTTTGGGAAACAATTTAGAAGGGTTTTCCTTGTTTTAAACGTTTCGCGTCATATCAGACACGTAGGTAAATACTGAGACTATAGCTCGCTTTTTGGAATTCCCTTCAATAGCTATCAATGCATGCAAAATACATTCAGGTACTGTCCTCTGACTAGTCCTGCTTAGTACGAAAACACATCGCAATTATCATAAAAAAAAACGTACTGCTCTATAAGAAATCAATCCTAAAATACGTGTATGAATACTACGTGCGTCTGGTGCGCACGACAATCAAAATCCATATAAGTGCCATACAAGTGCACAGAAATAAGATCTAAGTGCATCGGGTGTGCACAAAGCATCTGTTGTAGGCAACGTATGTGCCTGAAAGCGAAATCAGGTGCATCTGACATGCACGAAGAATATCGATTTAGTGCATCTGGTGTGCACCAAAATCGCACCTTAAAATATGCGCCCAACATGCGTGAAAACCCAAAACCAGGGGCATCCATCATGCACGAAATCATGAAATCCAATATCAAGCGCCGAACATGCGCAAAATCAAATCAGGTGCACAGGGTGCACAAAACAAATATCGAGTATCGCAATCGAAATCGAAGTCCAGTGCATCTAAGTGCCCAAAAGGCGTATCACTGCACTGCAAGCATATATAAACTATACAGGGTGCAGGAACCAAATCATGTGCGTGCATACGCACAAAATCAACTCAAATGTCTAAAACCGTAAAATCACAAACATGTGAAACCAAAGCACGAAAACGATATCGAGTGCAACACTATGCAAAGATCGTAAATCCTCAATCATCAAAATCAAATCATGCGAATAAATCACCCAAAACATCAAAATCAATAATGGCGGAATAGTACCGCTCAAGTGCATCCTCTAAGAATCTCGGGCCAACTGTCGCGGTCACTAGTGGGACGTCTCGTCGATGATCATGAACTCTGGCCTGCTGGTGTGCGTAACAATGACCACTCCTGGGTCAAGGTCTTCACTGTGAATTACCAATCTCTCGGTCCATTGGCTCATCGGCCCTGTCAGATGTGCTAATGGGGATGATTCCGTTCTGGCACTTCTCTGGTCATCTCTCGGTCAATCATCGCGACCACTCGTAAGACAGCTTATCACTGACGTCGGCCTCTGGCTCTCTGAATGTACGTGACACATCTGATCCTGGATGCAAGTATCATTGCAGCAGTGTCCTGGAAGGAATCCTGCTCACGGTCTCTTCCATGTCTTGTCTCTGCCAACTGTCCGGAAGTCATCGTGCTTTCCTATATCTGCATCTTGCTCTGGAACGACTGCATACTCATCGCGACTCCTTCTGGAAGGTAAATCCAAGTACCATGCCTCGGCATGCGCATCGCATCTCTGATGTCGGCGGAGTGGAACGTCATCTCATCTAGATCTGGTACGAACCTCTTACTTCACTTTTCTCTAATGTCGACCGCTTCGGACTCGTCTCGTCGCGGCTGCATGGACTGAGCTCCAACGGCTATCCTCGTATCGGGAGTCTCCCAAGAAATGCATCTCACCACCTAGCATCCGAATTAAGTCGAGCCATCCGATTGAGTCGTCAAAACCTCATAATCCCCCAAGAGCTCAACATCTTGGGCACAGTTTAATAGTATCGAGTACATACTACAGCATCGGTGGTCCAGCCGTAGAAGGGCAAACCCAAGCCTCACTAATGGCGCCGCGGAACTGTCGCAAACCCTAAGGTTCAAAGGCTTTCACACGGTCATTAAGTCGAGTTAGGGCTTCATTCTTCTAGAGGGACCATAGAATTGCCTGCATGTCTTTCCGACTACTTTAAATTTGGAATAATAGGTTTCTGACATTTGATCGTCTCTGTCGACTCCCAACGTCTCCGCGTGAAGTCGTCTATAGCTGGAATCAATCTATCTGATGACCTCTCATCGGGTAGGCGAACGAACCACATGTCCTAGTCATTCATCATCGGGTGACTAGCGACCTTCTATCATCTATTAGTACAACTCATACTGCATTAGCTCCAGCGTCTGGGGCAATATCCTGTCGCTCGCAGCAACAACTGGCTCACTCGTCTGCACGCTGAACAGTGCCTTAATCATCATGAGTGAGCAATACACCAACGGTCATCAAAATCTGGCTGGCCTCTATCATTGGCTCAATCCTCTAGTGTCGATCAGCACATCCGAGTAACCTCATAAAGGCGATCTGCCAAACGCTCGTGGTGCGGAAACACAGTAAAAAGACACATCTCCGCAATCGTGTGTCGCCGGAATTTCGCACTGGTCAGTCCTCGTTCGTGACGAGCTCGTGCTGACCACAACTCTAGCTGTAGCTCTCCCTGCCCGTAATCGTGGCAGCAAAACCATAACTGGTACTGATGAGGCTAGATCGGAATGAATATAATACTGAGCAAAGAAATGGACATCCTAAGGCTTCTTAAGTGGAGTAGCGTATCGTAAGTATGCCGCGGAACATACCCACGGTACGTCACTCTACTTTAGTCACCTATTCCATCAACCAAGGGTCATCCTACGCTCCGACGGTAAAACCTAACGCTTTGATACCAACTTTGTCACGACCCGAAAGTACGGAACATGACCGGCACATAAACTACGAACGTCTCGAGGCGTACGTAATCTAAGTGAGCCGAAAACCCAGAAATCCAAACTAAGAAAAGTAGTAGAGTGAAGGAAAACCAATTTAAAACAAGTAGTTTTAATAGCATAAGCCGAATTATGCGGTTTTAAAAAAAACATCAAATATTTCCCGAAAATTTCGGCAGAGTCTCCTTTGAAAATACTGGCCCCCAAACGGGATACAACATGAATAGTATATGAAATCCATAAAAAGGCATTCCCAAGCGGGAGCTAGCTCTTCGTCAATCGACGGCCACAACTACACAAGCAATATAATATACAACGCCAACGGCGAGGATCAAAATTCAAAAGGAAACTCAAAACCACAAGAAAACCACAGAAATATAACGCGCGACTCTAAGGTCGAAGGAATAACATCACTGGTCTCTATCTCAAAATAAATACATGTTTGGTTGATGGAACTTCTAGATACAACTGAATAATAATATACAATGTATACTGATGGGTATGATACAATAAACCCACCTACTAGCAAATCACCCGAAAGGAGCAGTGCCAGCAAAGCCGTAATGAAACCTGTACGGCAAATCTGCAAGAACTGGAGCACAACGGGGGTGAGTTGCCAACTCGTGAATAGAAAAACATCTACGCACAGAAATCGTATAAATAACGCAACCTAGGTCAATGATCATAATATATCCTCAAATATATGAATAACATGCAGCCTATAACAATGGCTAGGGTAATATCTAACCCGAGTGTGATCTCATGTGCTCGTGTCAGTGCCTCAGGTAGCAATATATCATATGAATGAGGTATGAATGCATGGAACAGAATGCATGTACTGACGAAAACTGCTTTCATAAATCAGTGAGATTTCTGTATTTTAAAAGTGAGGTACCATAAATGAAATCAGCAAAAAACAGTGCCCAGCATCGACACAAAACAAGTGTCCAAATATCTCGATATCTCTGTATCACAAACTCTGTACCTCAATATCTCAAAATCTCAATATCTAGGGCGCCGTCAATCCAGACCGGCCCCTACCATCCATCTCAAGACCACGACGGTATCCTCCGGATATCCGACGCGTCGGGTAATATCACCGGTCGGTAGTGCTCCCCTGCCGGGCTCAACGTCAAGAACACATTCCTCTTGCCCCGGGGTACCGCACCGGGCCCACCATGTACCCGAAACGGTTCCTCCACTCCTCGAATCGGGTCTCGAAATCCATCAGCAAACTCATGGTGGACGACTCATACATCATGGGAAAACCACACTTTTTATTCTAAAAGAGAGAAAAGGTTTATTTATGTTTTTGCGGTTTTCCTCCAAATCCAGAAAATCTCATGGAAATCCGAATCCAAAACCTCAATAACACGTAAAATAGTGAATATATGCATGAGAACCCATGAATGCCGCATAACAATGAATAACAGTATGCATGAAGTGGCAGGTAATAACTACAATATCTAAACTAACATATACGGCAAGTACACTAATATCATGTCTAAACTATTAGCTAACAGGCTATGTCAAGCAATAATATTTTCTAAGGTGTACGTGACATGGCAATTACCGATGAAGATGTGTGTGAGCCGGCAAGTAAGTGTACGTGGTACATACGCATCATCGGTAATGGTGCTGGTGTCCTAACAGCATGATATCAATAATGGAGTATGAAACATAATATAAGCCTGCGATGCGAAGAGAACCACAATAATGAGCGGGAACTGAATACTAGACGCAACTATAACTAATCTGCATTAATCTAATATAATTTCTACAAATGGTGCCTTTTGAAATAACACGAATCATGGGGTTTTGAAAATAGGGGCTACGGTGTTTTTATGAAAAGATACGTCTTTTGAAATATCCGTAGGATCCCTTGGGCTGTCTTTTAAAATACCCACGATTCGTTAGTTTTTGAAATAGGTAAGAATCGAATCTAATCTAACAACTAAACTAAACTAAAGGGCTAAGCTAACAAGCTGGACTACAGGTAAGAAAACCGCCTAATATCTGAGTCGATATATATACATACCTGTATATATATTAGTCGGTGATCCCGCCTCAATAATATCATATCCGATACCATATCTATAATCAGACATCCCAAGTCAAGAGTGCGGATCAATCATCAAAATATAGCTCGTACGTAAATCCGTCGTACGGCATCCCCAAATCTGGGTACGGGTTAATATCACATTCATCATACTATTCACCTGGTATCCTCTTTATCAAATATCATGATCGGGGTACTGATCTACGTCTAGTACAATACTGATACCACCTAAGTATGCATGGACGTGTGTGAAACACTACGTCAAGGACCCGCTACAACGTCATGTCGCATCTCAAAGACGAATCCTGCCATATCACCGAATTCACAACCTCAATACAAATCTCATCGACTCATCTCAAACCCAAGTATCATCCTCAAATCCGCATGTGAACACATAGTCCCATACCCATGTGAACACATAACTATATATTCCCGTATAAGCACAAATGAAAGAAGAAAGTATGCAAGTATGGGTTGGTGTGTGCATGTGTAGTGCGACCACTACTCTAGGGTTTCGCGACACTAAATCATCCAACAACACCAAATATCCATATTATCATCAATATACTCAAACAATATATAAACAATATATATATGTGTGTATACGTATTTGTATACATCACCACGAACTGCGGGGGTGCTATACGCCATCCACCCGACTTCTCCCCGTAGATATAAATCTACTCACCTGGTCCTCGCTAGCCAGTGCCGACGTCGCCACGTGCTTGCTTGTCGTCTCGAAGTCCACATGGGGTACCTACATATCATAACGCATAGTATCGCATTAAAACCAAATTCGAAATCGAAACGGCACACGAAAATCAAATCGGCACGCGTATCACGCATAGGTCAAAACCTATCGCCTACGCATGCCAAAATAGCCAAACCAACCCTTGATGTCGATGTACAAACGTTAATCAATCGAGAAAAACCCAACATACCAATCACGCTTTCATAACACACTAGAATTTAATTGAAAATATGGTGCAATTCATAAAAACCTTAAATTTTCTCAAATCGATTTATTTCACAAAACCTAGAAAGCACTTAATTACCGTTTTAATTCGAAACTTGATGTTTTAACCCAACTAATAGCCATAATATTCACTAAGTATCATAACCAGGTCATATAAACCATTTCCATATTTTTAATCTCACTAATTATCATTAACCCAAAATTCAAGTTTGCAAAAATAACCAATTTTAACAATTTTTAAAGCAAAATTCACAATTTAACAATTATGCTTGGTTTTGCATATTTTAAACGGTTAAACCACACATGGAAACCTTAATGATGTGCTAAAAACCCTAACTAGATTTTAATCCCACATTTTAATTAAATTTCTAAAATCTAGTTAGCAATTTAGCATAATTATCACAATTTGGGAAATATAAATATAACAATTTGCAAATTAGCTACAAAATTAGATTTTGCATATCTTAAGATGCTAAAATACATCACACAACCATGAATAAATTATCACAACCATAACTTTAATTTAACCCTTCTCTTGAATTTAAACTAAAAATTTAAAACCTAAATTAAACATCTAATTAAGTTGATTTAAAGTATTTAACCTACAACTAAACACTTGGGTTAGGATTTACCTCCACAATTTTAAAGATCTCCCATGAAAACTTAGCCTCCCAACTTGCTCTCTAGCTCTATGATCTATGGTAGATAAGGCAAAGAAATAATGGGTAAAGGTTAGATTAATGATTTGTGTGGTTTTGTGTTGATTTTGAGTGAATTTTTGATGCTAAGTTGTGGATTTTATGAGATGGAAATTGGGGGGGAGATGGGGCTGCAGATTCGGCAGTGGAGGGAGAGGAGTGAGGTGTGTGTGAGTGGGGGGAAAAATTCTAAGTCAAAGCAAAATTAATCCATACCTCAAGTATGCCCATACCTCATTTTTTTATTAGTTTCTTTCAAATTTCTTTTCTATTTGATTTGAAAAGGAAATGAAATGGAGACTTGGGGATTTGGGGGCAGCCCATGGGTTCGGCCATGTTGGGTGGGTTTGTGGGTTAGTGTAGGAACTTCTCCAAAATTCACATTCATTAAGTCTTTTATTAATTATTTAGTTTTCTTTTATTTTCTAATAACTCATTCCTAAATTTCTAGAACCCTCATGACAACTCCAATTCACTTAAAAGAAACATGTTACATTTTGTTTTAGTGTGTCATGATGCACAAAATTTGTCTTAACCCATTCCAATTTGTAATTTTACCTAATTAAATGTAGTAGTGACGGCTTAAAATAATATTAAAATAATTAATTTCGGAAAATTTTTCAGAAAATTAGAAATTTTACCGGTGGCTCAATAAACACCAAATACTAGCAATTACATAGCTAGAATATGTATATTTAATTTTATATTAAAAGATATTTATATTTTGACTTTTTACAGAAAACCCACTTATTTTTATTTTACAGATTTTCCGAAATTTCATCGAAACGATTTTCAAAACGTTATACGGGTGCTCAGTGGTGACTTGGTACACTGGACGGACTTGCCGAGAACTCCTATATGGAATTATATCTATCGTTGGATAGCAGTTCTCAGGTGACACTGGTGCAGGTTAGTCTGTAGACCCGAGATCGTCATAGAGTCTTATGTGTTATTTTGATTACTACCCTACCATGGCTCTACTGAGTCGTGCAAATAGGTGGTCGTTGGGTACAGTCCCGAGACACACGAAGGTGATGAGCGATAGGAGGGGTTTCGTCTCTTCCGGTATTGGGAGTTGATGCTGTGTTGTGCTCAACTGGCTATATCAATAAGTCCCTGGCCAGGGCTGTTGAGATTTACTGATAAGTGTTATCAGTAGTTTCTCGATCTGTTATAGACCATTCATCGGCACGACTTATTGAGTTATTGGGGTCGACGTGACCATCCCTAGACTTAATATGCAGCATATCTGACGGAGAGACCGGACTGTACGGTAGTGTTGCCGGTTGGCTCGACGGGAGTTGTAACAGGTTCGCTTGTTTTCTTCTGATCGCTCAATACCCGGGTGGCCGTTATGTTTAGCTGACCGCTTGCGGCTTCGGGGTGCTTGATATGATCATCACCCACTGCCGGCGTAATGACGAGTCTTAGAGTCCCACAATGGAGTTACCTAGTCCAGGCGAAACGTTGTGGTGCGCATATGCGATATGCGCGTGGACCCGGTTAAAATGCGCGTATGAGATACCGTATATTAATCGGGCGGCTTTCTTTTGGTAGGGTCATATGTGATACGACCGGGTTGCTAAATCAAGTGTTGATTTATCATTAACCATTAGTTTCTCACTTGAAATCCTTTCTTGACTTTATGTTGTATGCTTGCATGTATGCATTCATTTTCATTCATGCACATAGGATGTGCATGCACACATACATGCATACATAATGGTTATCATGGTTGTTGATATAGTGGATGGTGGAAATATAAGACTTACATCCTTTGTAAAATATATATGGATATTATTTATTTGGAAAAAGGAAAATGAAATGGAAATTGTTTCATGGTTTATTTTATTATTCTTACACTAACCCCTTGTATTAACCATGATTCATTTTCTATGGTCATTTTTGTTCCAAACAAAATATCTAAGATATTTTACAACCATGGTTTAGAATGAGAGAGTGAAATTATATATATTTTCATTTTCTCATTTTTTTACAAGCTTATCATTATCTTGAGTTCAAAAGCCATCATCTTCTTCCTCCTTTCTCTCTTGCTCTCTAGTTCTCTCAAGTGAGCAGAAGAGTTACCAAGTTAGGATTTTGAAGTGAGAAAACCAACCACAACACCATTCTACACTAGTCTTGCCCATTAGTGAAGAGTGTTTATCTTCCATTTCATCTCTTGATCTTGTGAAGTTTCAAGCTTGGACAAAGAGGACTCCGGGTGGATCATCGTGGACCTAGAGGATCTCAAGCGGACTTTTTCCAACCCTCAAGTAGCCAAGGAGTCTAGCGTAGGGAGCTATAAAGGTTGTACTCTCAAAACCCTAGCTTTTATTACTTGTGATGATGTCTATGTTAAGAAACCCTAAAGCCCTAGTGATGATTCTTTGTATGTTCACTTAGCACCTTAAAAATTTGATTTTGAGACATGTGATACTTCCAAACCCTTCATGAGGTGCTAGGTAAATCTAACATTGGTATCAGAGCCAGGTTAGAGCTTTAGGCGATGCTTTAGCGAAGTTAAAACTCCGATCGAACAAAAAATACGGATTTTTTAACCCTCTCTGGACATTTTTTGAAACTGTGTTATTTTCAGAATTAAAAATACTTAAAAAATTCAGCAGGCGAATATAAGAATTACTATAAAAGTCGAAGCAATAGTCCTATCATTCCGCCACAGAACCGCGGCCAGAACTTGCTTGGGCCGCGGATCCGCGGCCGTACAGATGAATCATTGCCTCGTTTTCACACAGTAATGTTCCTACCTGCATGTATATATTTTTGGGTATTTTTAACATGATTTAAGTGTTGAATGTTCTGGGGATTGTTTTGGATTCGGTGATTCAATCGGAATTTTAATTTCGTGTTTTTTTTTTCCTTTTTCGGATAATTTAGAAAGTATTAAAAAGTTCAAACGGATATCATTAACTCACTTTTTCCCGGCACGAAAAATTTTCAAGTGTTGAATTTTTTCTCGAGTTTAAATCTTTCGGAAATACGTGCAAGTTTTTTGGTGGAGCCTCTAAAAGAACACAAACCTTAACTCGATTATGTGACCGTCTGAACTGCCTCTAAACCTTAGGATTTGGGGCAGTACGGCGTGCCATATGTGAGGCGTTGGCTTGACCCTTCTACGGCTGGACCGCTGCTACTGTGACACATTCCGGTTTTTTGAACCCCGCTCATGTGTTGAGCTTTAGGAAATTTTGGGTATTTGATTATTCGATCGAAATGTTTATTACTGTCTATTCATCTGGAATGTGATACAATATGTGGAATTCATATAGTTAGGCATGAAATGCGAAGTATGTGATATTTCGGATTTACGATGTCTAAAGAGAATGTGGATTCCAAATGTTGTAGTTTTACACTTTCTTTTCTGTGACCGTAAGTGTAGTATGTCGCTTATCGCCGGTTTCGTTGCTATACATCAATGACAATCGGGGTACGCATACTTACTTACGTTGATGATATATGATATTATGTGTTGCTGAGATATGATGTGCAGGATTGTCGCGATTGAATAGCCGGGGGTTTTTATGTGAGATGAGAGTTTTATTTTCATTCATGTAAAATTCAAATGTAATGTAATATTCTTTTATTTGGGGCACTTCCGGGTTGAGGTTGATGTCACCAGTGTTGTATATTATTTACTTTTCCGCATTAGGATAGACCCAAGGAGGGGAGCACAAGTGACCGGGTTCTGGGGTTCAGTGGGAGACCATCTCGAGGAGTCGAGATCGGGTCTCCTAAACTTCAGGATTGGTAGGGTTGCTTGCCGCTCTCGTAGGGGTCTAGGGGTGTGGGGTTGGCTATTCATCGTGACTGTGGAATCCGTATTTTCTATTGTTGGCTAAATACTAAATACGGACGTCCTACTATATCCCACATTATATCTGTGTTTCTGCTGCCTGTGTTCTGTGATATCTGAGACGAATGATATATTATATATGAGATATATAGTAGACGTTGCTTATGTTTTACACCCGCGCTAGTCCCGTCCCGGTATGCCGTTAGTTAAGTAACCTAACGGTGCATAACGAAACATTGTGGCGAATGAGGATGGCATAAGCGTACGTTGTATTTTCGTTTCTTTTCTGTGATTGGCTTAAGGACTTAAATGATGGGACTACATTAATATGATTAATGTAAAGAAAATAAACCTAAAAAGATGTTGTAGAATCGGATTTGAAAACCACTCGGCTCTTTATGAAAAAGCTACATTTCAAAACTGCGGAGCTCAAGCCACTCCTTTTGAAAACCATTTGATTCTACGACGATATCAAGTTCAAAGCGTTAAAGATTTTATTAAAAATCATCCGCAACCCTCCGTCATTTTAGGAAGTAGAGTACTTAGTATTCGTGCTACGTTTGTTGACTATACTTAAGGTGTAGTGTACGGTAGCTAAGTGATGTCTTCCTACACTGCATACGATGCAGATTAATTAGGACATTCATGCGACTTTGTTGACCATAGTTAAGGGTCATATGAGTGGGTCTAATTAATCAAGAAATGACGGGTAGAACTTGACTGATACTTATGATTTGTTGACCATAGTTAAGGTCATGGGTACTAGGGGAAAAAACCGCATCGGGAATTTCAAGTGTTGAGATTTGCAATGAGATTGCATACCTTCCATATGATGGTTGGATCCCGATCCCACTGTGGGCAATAGTTGCTCCCATGAGAGTTTTGTAATTTACAATTATCTAACTCATTAGGTGTCTAGAAAGGTGTTAACGAGGCTACGCCTCTGGAAAAACGAGGTTTACTTTAATTAGGTCCGTGTGAAAGCACGGGGAACCTCCCTCAAGTACCGACACTGGCCTGGCTGAACGGTTAGCGAAGTTGTAGACTGTAATTAATCCTGGCTAGTTTTCTTTTTAAGGTTTGAAAGAAAAACTTGATTAAAGCAGTGGGAGACATCGATTAGACAAGATAATAACCAATCTGATCTTTGCAAGAGCTTTCACTAAGTGTATTCTTTTCTCTCTCTTAATAGCAGATAACAATGACTGGACTCAAGCTTCTACTAGATAAAAATAAACTGAATGGGACCAATTATAAAGACTGGCTAAGGAATCTGAAAATTGCCTTGACTTATGATAAAGTATCATATGTCCTCACGGCTTCAGCCCCGCCCGTCCCAGGTCCAAAATCCTCAGTTGCGGATAAAGAAGTCCGCAAGACATGGGACGCTGACTGTGCCACGGCCAAATGCCCCGCGCTTGCATCGATGGACAACACACATCAAAAGCAGCACGAGAATATGGACATTCAAGCCATATTCCTTCATACAAAGGAGTTGTATGGAGAGCAATCCCGCGTATTACGATACGAAGCATCAAAGAAATTGTTTTAGATGCGAATGGCCCCTGGCACACCAGTAGGAGACCATGTTCTGAAGATGATAGCTCTCATAGAAGAGCTTGAGGACCTTGCATGGACGATGGACAATGAACAATATACGAATATTATTCTGCAGTCTCTCCCCTCCACCTTTGCTCAATTCATAGTTAACTTCAATATGCACAACATGGAGAAGGAACTACCTGAACTCCTTAATATGTTAAGGAGTGCAGAGAGCACACTGAAATCAGTGAAAACTCCCGTTTTGAGTGTTGGGCAATCTTCTTCTTCTCGCCCAAAGGCTAAGGCTAAGGGAAAGCTCAAGAAGAAGCCCACCAAGCCTAGGGGTGGAGTTAAAAAGGTTAAGGGGAAGGACAAGTCCAAAGCTGGAGAGTCGGGGAAAGGGGAATGTTTTCATTGCCACAAAACAGGACATTGGAAGTGCAACTGTACAGAGTACTTAAATCTTAAGAAGAAGCATGGAGATGCTTCCGCTTCAGGTGTGTTTGTGACAGAAAACTGTTTTTCAATAAACTCTGCTTCCTGGGTATTAGATACCGGTTCAGGTTCTCACATTTGCAATTCTATGCAGGGGCTGAGAAATAGCAAGGTTTTGAAGACAGGTGACCATACTCTCCGCGTTTGAAATGGTTCCAATGTACATACAGTCGCAGTGGGAGATTATCACTTGGGGTTGCTATCTGGGTGTATATTGGACAATATCTGTTTCTTTGTTAGACAATGAAGGATATGATTTTATATTGCAGAACAATATTATGAACATTCACCTGAATCAAATGTTGGTTGGGTATGGTATGCTTAATAACGGGATATACGTCCTAAATCAACACACAGTATTCAGCATACAACACTAATAAAAGAAAACTTTCTGAAATAAATGAAGCTTTTCTTTGGCATTGTAGACTTGGTCATATTAACGAAACAAGACTAAACAAGTTACACAAAGATGGATATTTAAACCCTTTTGAATATAAATCTTATGCGACTTGCCAGTCTTGTATCATGGGTAAAATGACCAAAACTCTGTTTACCGGACACGGAGAAAGAGCTACTGAGCTCCTAGGCCTCATATATAGTGATGTATGTGGGCCAATGTCTACACAGGCAAGAGGCGGTTTTTCATACTTCATTACTTTCACTGACGATTTCTCAAGATTCGGTCATGTATTTTTATTAAAGCACAAATTTGAAGCTTTCGAGAAATTCACTGAATATAAACAAGAAGTAGAAAAACAAACCGGCTTGAGTATCAAAATGCTTCGATCAGATCGAGATGGGGAGTACCTCAGTACAGAATTTGCAAACTTCCTAAAAGAGAATGTAATCTTCTCTCAGCTCACTCCTCCTTACACACCACAGCACAACGGTGTGTCTGAACGACGGAATCAGACCCTATTAGATATGGTCTGTTCCATGATGAGTGATGCTGAGTTACCCGTCTCATTTTGGGGGCATGCATTGGAGACTGCAACGTTTCTACTGAACAGGGTTCCAACCAAAACTGTGCCTACCACACCATATGAGATATGGCATGGGAAGAGACCATCTCTTAAGAGAATTAAGATTTGGGGTTGCCCGGCCTATGTTAAAAAGCAGAATCCGGACAAACTCGAGACACGGTCAGTCATGTGTAATTTTGTGGGATATCCAAGGAACTCTTATGGATATATATTCTACCATAAAGAGGAACAAAAGGTGTTTGTTTCTCAGATGCCACATTCTTAGAAAAAGAGTTTTTCACAGATAAAGATGATGGTAATGTGGTAGATTTAGAAGAGGTTCTAGAGAAACAAACTACAAATGACGACTTGGTTGAACCGGCTGTTGCAATAAAAACTGAGGAACCTCGGCCACTCCGAAGGTCTGGTAGGACTTTTCGCCCACCGGAGTGGTACTACAGTTTCCTCATTGATGGTGACAGAGAAGACTGCATCATGGAGGATGATGATCCTACCAGTTTTCAGCAAGTTATCACGAGTGGAGACTCTGTGAAGTGGCTGGATGCCATGAGATCCGAAATGGAGTCTATGTACACCAACAAAGTATGGACTTTAGACGTTGTACCCCCTGGGGTAAAACCTATGGGGTGCAAATGGATCTTTAAAAGAAAGATTGGTATAGATGGGCAGGTAGAGACCTATAAGGTAAGACTTGTGGCGAAGGGTTTTCGTCAAAGACCAGGTTTGGACTATGACGAGACTTTTTCGCCCGTAGCCATGCTTAAATCCATTCGGATCCTACTTGCTTTTGCTGCTCACTACGACTATGAAATCTGGCAGATGGACGTTAAAACGGCATTTCTAAATGGAGATTTAGAAGAATGCGTTTATATGGATCAGCCAGAGGGCTTCATTGACAGTGGGAGCAGCGGGAAAGCATGTAGATTGCTTAAATCCATATATGGGTTAAAGCAGGCATCACGGAGTTGGAACATCTGTTTCGATGATGTTATCAAAGAGTTTGATTTCATCAAAAATCCAGATGAACCTTGTGTTTATAAGAAGGCTGTAGGGAGAGCTGTCACATTCCTCGTATTGTACGTGGATGACATTCTTCTGATAGGAAATGACATTCCTATGCTACAGTCGGTCAAATCTTTCTGATCACTAAGGTTCTCCATGAAGGACCTGGGTGATGCTACATACATTCTGGGCATAAGGATCTATAGGGATAGATCCAAAAGGTTATTGGGATTGTCCCAAACCAGGTACATCAACACCATCCTAAAAAGGTTTAATATGGAAGACTCCAAGCGGGGTGCCTTACGCGCTTGCCATGGAGTCACTCTCTCCAAGGACTCTTGCCCAAAGACCGATGAAGAGAGAGCTCGCATGAGCATTATACCCTATGCTTCGGCAGTAGGATCTATAATGTATGCGATGTTATGTACACGCCCTGATGTAGCTTATGCACTTAGTGTTGTAAGCAGGTATTAATCCAACCCAGGGGAGAATCATTGGATAGCTGTGAAGAACATTCTTAAGTACTTACGAAGGACTAAAGAATTGTTCTTGGTGTATGGTAATGGAGATCTCCAAATGGAGGCCTTTACCGATTCGAGCTTCCAGAGCGATAAGGACGATAGCAAATCTATCTCAGGGTTTGTATTTACCCTCAATGGAGGGGCGGTAAGTTGGAAGAGTTCCAAACAGGATACCGTTGCAGACTCTATGATGGAGGCTGAGTACATTGCTATAAATGATGCCGCCAAGGAAGCCGTCTGGATGAGGAAGTTCGTCTCGGAGCTAGGAGTAGTTCCAACCATTATTGATCTAATACCTTTGTATTGTGATAATAATGGGGCTATGGTGTTGGCCAAGGAGCCCAGGTCCCATCAGCGGTCCAGACACATCCTGAGGTGCTTTCATTTGATCCGGGAGATTGCAGATCGCCGCGAGATCGAGATTAGGAGAGTAGACACAAAGAATAACGCCGCGGATCCACTCACGAAGGCCCTCCCTCAGCCGCAGCATGAGCGACTTTTTGAGATGTTGGGTATGAGATACGCCAATAACTGGCCTTAGTGCAAGTGGGAGATTGTTGAATATATGTATGCCCTAGAGGCCATTATATGATAGTGGATGTATATATATATATATATATATATATATATATTCAGTGTACATTCTTGCTCGACATGATAGTATGCTATCTGGTTCTTCTTTATCTGACATGTTGATTTGATCATATTTTTATTCATTCAAACATGTTGATAAAGCCCTGAGGATATAGACTTGACTACTGTGATTTTGATAGAGATCATACTAGTGGGACATCTGTAGTTTATAAGCATATCCTGAAATGTCCCTAGTCGTAGGTATATCGAGACGGGGCATCGATATACCAGAGTAGACTAGCGTATATGATACTAGACCCATATGATGGGCGATGGATGTTCCCACATTCATCGATGTTTGACATCGAGAGCGTATACGGGTGCTCAGTGGTGACTGGGTACACTGGACGGACTCGCCGAGAACTCCTATATGGAATTGTATCTATTGTCGGATAGCAGTTCTCAAGTGACACTGGTGCAGGTTAGTCTGTAGACCCGAGATCGTCATAGAGTCTTGTGTGTTCTCCCACTGTACTTTGATTACCACCCTACCATGGCTCTACTGAGTCGTGCAAACAGGTGGCCGTTGGGTACAGTCCCGAGACACACGAAGGCGATGAGCGATAGGAGGGGTTTCGTCTCTCCCGGTATTAGGAGTTGATGCTGTGCTGTGCTCGACTGGCTATATCAGTAAGTCCCTGGCCAGGGCTGTTGAGATTTACTGATAAGTGTTATCAGTAGTTTCTCGATCTGTTATAGATCATTCATCGGCACGACTTATTGAGTTATTAGGGTCGACGTGACCATCCCTAGACTTAATATGCAGCATATCTGACGGAGAGACCGGACTGTACGGTAGTGTTGCCGGTTGGCTCGACGGGAGTTGTAACAGGTTCGCTTGTTTTCTTCTGATCGCTCAATACCTGGGTGGCCGTTACGTTTAGCTGACCGCTTGCGGCTTGGGGGTGCTTGATATGATCATCACCCACTGCCGGCGTACTGACGAGTCTTAGAGTCCCACAATGGAGTTACCTAGTCCAGGCGAAATGTTGTGGTGCGCATATGCGATATGCGTGTGGACCCGGTTAAAATGCGCGTATGAGATACCGTATATTAATCGGGCGGCTTTCTTTTGGTCGAGTCGTATGTGATACGACCGGGTTGCTAAATCAAGTGTTGATTTATCATTAACCATTAGTTTCTCACTTGAAATCCTTTCTTGACTTTATGTTGTATGCATGCATGTATGCATTCATTTTCATTCATGCACATAGTGTAGGGTTCCTAGGCATCCTAATGAAGTCTCACAAGGCATCAACCATGCCAATTTCAAATATTATTGGTGCCGAGAAACCCTAACACGGATCGTTGACTAGATGTTTAGGCGAAATGAGAATCTAGTTAACTACTTAACTAAAAGTTAGATGCTACAACCTTTGTAGATCCGGTTCCCCACTTCCTTAGCTCCACGTGGGTGTGCTCTCGCTGTCCATCACGAATCCTAGACTCATTCGTCGGCTTCATCGGAAAAACGGGCGAGCAAGGTCGTCGGCTTCGTGTCAAAGACGATCTACGTCGAGGTTGCACAAGTTCAAGCTCCGACTTCACCAAGTTGTGAAACTTGTGAAGAAAACACCCAAAACCACTTGGCAAGAGGTAGAGGATGAAGAAATAGGAGGTGGGTTCACTTTAGATTTGGATTTCTCACTCTAGAAATGAAGTTGCCATTGATGGCATCAAGCTTTTCCTTTTTTTTTGAAGTGAAGAAGAAGATGAAGCTAGAATTATGATAAGTCTTGTAAATATGAATAATAAAACAATACTTATCATAATGGGAACCATGGTTAGGTGTAGAGAATTGACCAAGGTTAAAAGAGTGGTTAGGGTTAAGCATGAAGACAAATTGGTCACTTGGGTCAAAGCTTCATGAAGCTTCACAAAGGTTCAAGAAAGAAAGCAACCATTTTGTATTCATATGCCATTCTTTTTCTAAAATAAATAAATGAAAAGAATGGATAATAAAAACCCTAATTACTTACTTAACCTAGGTTTAATCCTTTACACTTAACCAAATGAGTATGCATCATCAAACATGATACAAATATGTGCACAAAAGCATATCACATATACAATGTGCAAATCAAGTGAGAAAATCCGTTTAAAGTGAACCTATACTAGTTAATGCAAAGTAATATATCAAATATATAATTATACATTAAATCATTAAATCAACACTTGATTCAATGATCCGGTCATGTCGCACATAACCGACTAGTATTCAATACATCGATTTATCGAATCAATGATTCGATAACTAGGTCATATCTCATACAACCAATCGAAACATTAATCGCGAGAATCAAATACAGTATCATATACACGCATCATTCTCGGTCCCGCACATATCTCATATGCGCTCCTATTTCGTTTCGCTTGAGCCAGGAAACCTCTGTGTAGGACTCTAAAGACTCGTCAATACGCCGGTAGCAGATGATGATCATATCAAGCACCCACAAGCCGCAAGCGGTCTGCTAAACGTAACGGCCACCCGGGTATTGAGCGATCAGAAGATCGACGAGCTAGCCCGCTCACACTCCTGCGAATCCGACCAGTAACACTTAACCGTACAGTCCGGTCTCTTCGTCTGATATGTCGCATATCAAGTCTAGGGGTGGTAAACGTCAGACCCCAATAACCCGATAAGTCGTGCCGATGTGAGGTTCGCAACGGGTCGAGAAACTACTGGTAACACTTACCAGCAAATCTCTGATCAGCCCTGGCCAGGGACTTCCCTGCTACGGCCAATCGAGCACAGCGCAACATCAACTCCCAATACCGGGAGAGACGAAACCTTGCCTCCATGTGACTCGGGACTGTACCCAAAGACCACCGTTTTGCATGCCCTCATAGGCGTGGTAAGGTGGAGATCAAAGCACAGTGGGAATCACACAAGACTCTATGACGATCTCGGGTCTACAGACTAACCTGTACAAGTGTCACCTGAGAACTGCCATCTGACGTGAGGTATAATACCATCTGGGAGTTCTCGGCGAGTCCGTCCAGTGTACCCAGTCTCCACTGAGCACCCGTATACCATATCTGATGTCAAACACCAATGGATATGGGATCATCCATCGCCCATCACATGGGTCGAGAAGCGTATACGCTAGTCTACACGGGTATATCGATGCCCCGTCTCGATACACCCACGACTAGGGACCTTGAAGGATGTACTTATGACTACCATGTCCCCACTAGTATGATCTGCATCATAGTCCAGGTAGTCAAGTACACATCCTAAGGGCTTTACCAACATGTAACTATAAGACAGTATAAAAAGACTAGTATACATTTTAAGATAAAGAGCAACCAGATAGCATACTATCATATCGAGCAAGAAAGTCATCTCTATATATGTCCAAGCATCCAATATAATATACATCATCTGTACAATACTGGCCTCTAGGGCATACATACAACTAACACATAGGATGTGCATGCACACATACATGCATACATAATGGTTATCATGGATATTATTTATTTGGAAAAAGGAAAATGAAATGGAAATTGTTTCATGGTTTATTTTATTATTCTTACACTAACCCCTTGTATTAACCATGATTCATTTTCTATGGTCATTTTTATTCCATACAAAATATCTAAGATATTTTACAACCATGATTTGGAATGAGAGAGTGAAAATATATATATTTTCATTTTCTCATTTTCTTTACAAGCTTATCATTATCTTGAGTTCAAAAGCCATCATCTTCTTCCTCCTTTCTCTCTCGCTCTCTAGTTCTCTCAAGTGAGCAAAAGAGTTACCAAGTTAGGATTTTGAAGTGAGAAAACCAACCACAACACCATTCTACACTAGTCTTGCCCATTAGTGAAGAGTGTTTAGCTTCCATTTCATCTCTTGATCTTGTGGAGTTTCAAGCTTGGACAAAGAGGACTCCGGGTGGATCATCGTGGACCTAGAGGATCTCAAGCGGACTTTTTCCAACCCTCAAGTAGCCAAGGAGTCTAGCGTAGGGAGCTACAAAGGTTGTACTCTCAAAACCCTAGCTTTTATTACTTATGATGATGTCTATGTTAAGAAACCCTAAAGCCCTAGTGATGATTCTTTGTATGTTCACTTAGCACCTTAAAAATTTGATTTTGAGACATGTGATGCTTCCAAACCCTTCATGAGGTGCTAGGTAAACCTAACAGCTTGTTGCCTTTCTGCAGCATAGATAGATGCGTTGGTTTGGGACAGTCGTACTGTCTTGTTGGCCAAAGTCAAGGGTTGGTACGGGTGGGTTCAAATCAACCTGGAGAATGACGGGTAGAACTTGACATGCGACTTATGATTTGTTGACCTTCGTCAAGGTCATAATAGCATGGGGCAAAAACCACATCGGGAGTTTCTAAAGAAACTGAAACTTGCCAGATATGCGCATACCTTCTGGAGTGTGATAACGTGAGCGGATTCCGTCACATTATCATGCGATGATAGTTGGATCCCGATTCCCACTGATGAGTTGGTTTACTCCTCGGGTGATCCCGACTAATTCTTCTTTCAGGATTGGGGAAGAATTTGACGTTACAGTAGGAGGTTTCCTGATTAGATAAATTGGTAACCATTCTGATCTAGGTTAGAGTGCACGCTGAGTGTTTCTTTTCTCTCTCTCTTTGGCAGAGACCATGACCCGACCCTAGACTATGACTCAGTGACCAAGATTAACCGAACCTTCTTAAACACTGGCTTTTGGATTGTCCGAGTTTCATACCTCATTGCCACTCCTACTTTTACTCTTTTCTCCAGGACACCCCGTATTACTACGAACGTCCACTTCCATTGGACAAAACCATCGTATGGTTATATACAAACTTGAAGGAATTTATTCGAGGATGGTTTCCGGTTCTGGAGAAAACGAATAGGACTATTCAGTTGTCTTTTCTTTTTACCTTCTCTCAAGTTGCGAGTAATCCTTGGTTTAGGAGATAGTACACCTATTACGCAAATTAGATAGTCTTCTTCCAAACCTTAGGCTGGTGCCCAACGGTGGGGATTGAAGAAAACCAATTAGCATAACGATGGTGTACAAAGGTATTAAGTAAAGACATATCAAGGGATTAGTAAGAGGGCAAAGTAAATTGCGACTGCTATTCACGACCAAACCAAGTATTTCTTCGCCAATCTTAAATCACCTTTGTATTTCTCCAGAACACTCCGTATCACTACGAAGATCCACAGTTTATTGGATACTCCATCGTATGGTTATATACGAACTCGAAAGGAACTTGTTCCAGTTCGGGGATGGATTCTGGTTCAGGAGAAATAGGAATAAGGTTTATTCGGTTGTCTTTTATCTTCACCTTCTCTCTTATTGTGAGTGCTCCTAGGATTAGGACAGTACACCCATTATACTTATTGGAT
Source organism: Agapanthus africanus (assembly GCA_030015575.1). Taxonomy (NCBI): domain Eukaryota; kingdom Viridiplantae; phylum Streptophyta; class Magnoliopsida; order Asparagales; family Amaryllidaceae; genus Agapanthus; species Agapanthus africanus. The sequence continues at coordinate 166,923,908 of CM057349.1, forward strand.
AGTATTCTTCCAAACCGTAGGCTGGTGCCGAACGGTAGGGAAGGAAGAAAACCATTTAGCCTAAGAGAGTGTACATAAGGTAATGACTAAAGACATATAAAGGGATTTGGAGAGATGGCAAAGAATTATACGGTTACAGTTGTGAATCTGGATAATGGAAGAGGCATTACTAGGAATACCAGGATACCCCTATGAAACATTTCAATGTTTCATTTTCGCTGTATAGTGTTAAAAGAAAACTGATTTCCCAATTAGCCCTTGCTCCAGGGTATTTATTTACTAGGCTTGATTCTCACATCTGTATGGTTTTACAGATGATGAGTGGGAGTAAGTTATTGGGAATTGGGTGATCATCCTCATTATATCGGGATTCGTTGTAATCGGTGATATTTGAGGAAGTCACCTGGGTTGTTTGCCGGACGGCAAATATTTGGTTTTGAATATCCGTTGTTATGCACCAATTTCAAATTGATATATCTGTACGTCTATTTTTATAGAGTGAGATATACCTTTTTGAAATTATGTCTATGACATTTACCTATATCAGTGGATGGTTAGGTAAGGAACATTAAACAGCGGTGTAATTCTTCATAACCATAGTACAGTTTTCAACCTACGACACACAGGGAATGAGTTATTAGACTCAGGGTACTTATACAGAGTATTGTATATTGTCCAATGTCCATTAGGACAGAGGGGATGGTCCTCGTACTATATTCGGTTTACTTATGACTTCTCTGGCTTTTAGACAGGTGTTTCGTAGAAACACAGGGTCCAAGTTTTGAGAAGTTATAGGTATATGAATAAAGTAGAGAACCAGGTATTGCAAGTATCGGGATTCTTCATGGTGATCGAAGATATAGATACTTGTGTATGGTATTCAGTTGATAGTAATGATTAAGAGAACTTGCTTCTCTTTCAGGTTACTCATAATTGGAAGCATTCCTAAGTTGAGTGATGCTGATTGGCCTCTTTCCATTTAGTTGACATGCACTGGAGACAGTTGCATGATTTGAATCTGGTTCAATTAAATCAGTGCCTCTGTTTCTGTATTGGATACAGAACAGTTCATATCTTAACATTGTTAAGGTACGGGGAGTTGTCCGGCTTATGATTAAAACCAGACTCTGGATAACTCAAGGCACATTTCTATAATGGTTGTTTGTGGGTTGACCCAGGCTATGACGAGGGTTGACTTTCTACCATCTGGAAGATCAATAGTGATATTGTTCTTGACTCGCCACAGTTTTAACAAAAATGGATTTTTTCAGAAAACAGTAGTGGGAGTATGGTAGAACTGGAAGTGATTCCAGAACCGCAAACAATTACTGAAAATTTGATAAGAACCTAAAGATTCAATCTGGTTTGACATTCTATTGGACACTCCGCAGATAAGGTGGGTAACCTCAGGCACCCGAGAAGTACTCCGGTAGCCTCAAGGACGGTGACAGGGAGGTTCTTGTTTACCCAGACTTGCCATTGCTGTTGTTCCAGACTATAAGACCCGGCAGGAGGATGAGTATAGCGTCGTTCTAAACTAGCTTTAGAAGTGTACGTTTATAAGACTTTGCCAGAGGGTTGTCATAGTCAGTGGGAGCAGCGGAAGCATAGTGGACAAGTGGCTTATATCTATTTATAGACTAAAGCAGATATAGCAGAGATAGATCATCTATTTCTGGTGTGACAGTCATAGATTTGACTTCATCAGAATAGGGGATGGATTTGTTAAGAAGGTAGTAGGGTGTGATGTCCTGGTATTTGGATGACATACACAAAGTAGGAAGTGATATTCCTATACTACGATCGGTTATACTTTGGTTGTCACACAGTGGTTTCTCCACATAGGATATAGATATAATATCAGACATTTTGGTTATTAGATCTATGGTTTTAGATCTAGATTTAGGAAGTGTCCCAATCAGGGTACTTAGACAGCATTCTAAAGGTATTTTAGAATGGACGACTCAAGGCACGGTAGTGTACCTGCAGGTGATGGAGTCACCCTCTCTAAAGGTGTCTTATAGACTAAAGGGGAGAGGGATATGCATGATCGGCAGATCACTTGCTTAAGCAATTGAGTTGATTGTGAGATGTCAAGTACCACACCAGATGTTGTTTTTGCAGTGGATGCAATAAATTGATACTAATCCAATTCTGGAGAAACGATCGGAAGCAGTTTTTAGAACATAAGTGGATGTTCTAGGGATATGATAACAACAGCCTCTTTTAAGGAGACAGTTATCATTCCAGGCTTCCAAGGTGACCTGGATGACAGAGAGGTTGTCAGAGTTATAGTTTTCCATCTGACGAGGGGCAGTATTTTGGACAGGTGGTCCAAGGGGATACTGAGGGAGGCATGACGCAGGATACTGATTAAGTTCAGTTGACAATACAGTCTAAGAAGTTTGGATTTGGAGTTCATTTATGAGCTAGGTCCTATCAGATATCTAGACATATTCTAAGACAGGTGTTGCTCATTTCGGGAGATGGGTTTCTCCGCGAACTTGAGATAAAGAGAGACATAGAAAGAAAATCAGAGCGAATCCACTCACTGAGGCTATTCCTCGAACGCAATAGTTTCGCAAACGGGTTTTGTGAGACTGATTAGTAGAGGAGTTGGGTGTTCGGTATCACACGGGCTGTGAGTATGCGACATCGCAATAATTAGCCTTGAGTGCAAGTGGGAGATTGTTGGAGATAGTGCCCTCAGAGTCAACTATTGGATCACAGGCACGTGATTGCAATGATTGAGGGAGGACCTATTCCGGTAGGACAGTCTTACTCAAGATGATAGTATGCTAACTGGTTTATCTTTATAATCGTGTACTGCTTTAGATGACCTTACATGTCGCTATTACACGTTGATAGAGCCCCTAGGGTTCTTGCTTGACTGCCAGCAGTATGAGGGCGATCATATACGTGGGAGCTGGTAGTCTATAAGCACATCCTTAAAAGGTCCGTAGTCGTGGGAGTTTCGAGATAGGGCATCGATACTCCAGAGTAGAATAGTGTATACAGTCGAGACCCCGACGAGGGGCGGTGGCCGGTCTCACAAGCCACTGGTGTCAGTTGGTTCACCTAAGATGTATACAGGTGCTCATTGAGTTATGAGTACACCGGACAGGACTCGCCGGGAACATGCTAGTTGGTCTTATACCTGTTAGTTATATGTATGCCTTAGAGAACATTACTGTACATGAGATGTATATTGTAGTGGATCATGGGACATATATAGGTCGGACTTTCTTGCTCGACATGATAGTACGCTATCTGGTTGCTCTTTATCTTAACATGTATACCTGCAGTCTTTCTACTACATGTTGATAAAGCCCTTAGGATATGTGCTCAACTTCCAGGACTATGATGCAAATCATACTAGTGGGGCCTGGGTAGTCAATGAGTACATCCTTCAATGTTCCTAGTCGTGGGAATATCGAGATGGGGCATCGATATTCCAGAGTAGACTAGCGTATATCTTCTCGACCCATGTGATGGGCGATGGATGATCCCATATCCATTGGTGTTTGACATCAGAGATGGTATGCGGGTGCTCAGTGGTGACTGGGTACACTGAACGGACTCGCTGAGAACTCCCGGATGGTATTATACCATACGTCAGATGGCAGTTCTCTGGTGACATTGGTACAGCTTAGTCTGTTGACCTGAGATCGTCATAGAGTATTGTGTGTATCCTACTGTGCTTTGATTTCCACCCTACCACGGCTCTACTGAGTCGTACAAACAGGTGGTTTTTGGGTACAGTCCCGATTCACTTGGAGGCAATGAGTGATAGGAGGGGATTCGTCTCTCCCGGTATTGGGGGTTGATGTTGCGCTATGCTCGACTGGCCATAACTGGAAATCCCTGGCCAGGGTTGCACTGATTTACTGGTAAGTGTTATCAGTAGTTTCATGCTTGTTATGGACCTTACATCATCATGACTTATCAAGCTATTGGGGTCTGACGTTTACCACCCCTAGGCGAGATATGCGACATATCAGACGAACAGACCGGACTGTGCGGTAAGTATTACTGATTGGATTCACAGGAGTGTGAGTAGGCTTGCTCGTTGATCTTCTGATCGCTCAATACCCGGGTGGCCGTTACGTTTAGCAGACCGCTTGCGGCTTGTGGGTGATTGATATGATCACCACCTACTGCTGGCGTATTGACGAGTCTTTAGAGTCCTACACAGAGCTTTCTTGGCTCAAGCGAAATGAAATAGGAGCGCATATGAGATATATGCGGGACCGAGAATAATACCAGTATGTGATACTGTGTTCTATTCTCACGATTTGTTTCATCGGACGGTTATATGAGATATAGCCAGGTTACCGAATCAAGTGTTGATTCGATATATTGAAACACTTGATATTAGTCGGTTATATGCGATATGACCGGATCATTAAATCAAGTATCGATTTAATGATTTAATCTATAATTATATATTTGATATATTACTTTACATTAACTAGTATTTGTTCACTTAAGATTGATTTTCTCACTTGATGTGCACAAGTTGTATATATGATATATGTTCGTGCACTAGTTTGTATCATGATTGATGATACATGCAAACTTGGGTGTGTGTATGACTTACACCATGTTTAGGTTAATGGTAAAGGTTTTTAATTATTTAGTAATTCAAAAATGGTGGTTATTTTTGTCTTTGCTTGAAGTTTTATGAAGCTTTCAAGCATCTTTGACAAAGTCCACCATTTTTGTTTTGCATGACATTTTCACTAACCTAACCATTAACTTAAACTCTAGTTTAGTCTCTACAATGGTTAACTCACCCATAGTTGCATCATGATAGACTTCACTTGATTACTCATTTTAATTTATTCTATTATTCATATTCTTTTCTTTCTTCTTCTTCTTCTTCAAGAAGTGAAGAAAGCTTTCTTGAAAATTTTCAAGTGAAGAAAAAGAGTGAGAAATCCAAATCCAAAGTGAACCCACTTCCTATTTTTTCATCCTCTACCACTTGCCATGTAGTATAGGGTGTTCTCTTCACAAAGTTCATGACCAAGTGAAGATGGAGCTTGAGTTTGAGTCTCCTCGACGTAGATCATCTTCGGCCTCGAAGTCAACGACCTAGCCCTCTCATTTCTCCGAAGAAACCATCGCTAGGGTCCAGGACCCTGATGATCGCAGCGAAGGGAAATCAACATGGAGCATTAGAAGTGAAGGACCGGATCTACAAAGGTTGTAATTCTTTTCACTTAGTAGTAAAGTAGTTTACTTGCTTGTTTTTCGCCTTACCTCTAGTAAACGATCTTGCATAGGGTTGTTCAGCACATAAAAATTTGATTTTGGCATGGTTGATGCCTTGTAGAACCTCATGAGTGTGCCTAGAAACCCTACAGTGGTATCAGAGCCTAGCTAGAGCTTTAGGCGAAGTGTAGACGAAGTTAGAAACCCGATCACACCCTGAAACTCTAATCGATACCCTTCTCTGTACATTTTTTGAAACTGTGGATTTTTCCAAATTAAAAATATCCAAAAAATTCAGCAGGGTTTTCTAGGAGTTACTGTGCAGCATGTGCCCCCAAATCGACCAATGCGCCGTGGAACCGCGGCCCCACCCTGGCTTGCGCAGCGGTTCCTCGGCCATAATGGTGAATCATGGCACGTGGTTTGCACAGTAATTTCTTTCTGTAATTCCTGTGTTTTCTGGGAATTTTTATTTATACTCAAGAGTTGAGTTTTCTGGGTTGTATTGGGGACTCGATGATTCGATCGGATTATTTAACTTTGTTTATTTTGTTTTTTCGGGTATTTTAGAACGTGTTAAAATGTTCGACCGGATATCAATATCTCACCTTTTCCCCGACCCGGAAAATTTCCAAGTGTTGGATTTTTCCGTTGTTTAAGAATGTCTAAATCGTGCAAGTAACGCGATGGACCCTCTAGAAGACAACAAACCTTAACTCGATTATGTGACCGTCTTGAACTGCCTTTTGAACCTTAGGGTTTGGGGCAGTACGGCGTGCCACATATGAGGCATTGGCTTGACCCTTCTACGGCTGGACCGTTGGTACTGTGGCATGAAATGGATGTTTTTAAACTCCCCTCAAGTGTTGAGCTTTTCGGGAAAACTTGAGTATTTGATTGTTCGATCGGAAAGTTTAACATTGTCTATTTATCTGGAATGTGATACAATATTTGGAATCTACAAGTAGTTATGAGATAACTAATTTGAATGTTATAAATCTAGCGGTTTAGTCTCACTTGATCGGTTGCCACGGGATTTTGATGTGATCAAAAGTCCGTCGCAATCACGTTGCGTATGCAGATACTCACCGGGTAAACTTAGTAGATAGCCATGCCCCATAGCCTCGACCAAGTGACTGTAGGAGAACCCCGTCGCCAAAAGCATCCGTTCGGATGCTCGCGGCAGCGGTGTTCCGCCTTAATGCACTTCGTCGATGGTATCGGTGTGCGGCCGTCTACTAAAGTTTGCGACGAGCATTCGTTCAGGATGTCGGGAATCTTGTTGAATTGCCCGACTTGATATTGAAAAGAGTTTTCGATAATGAGACTAAAATGCGGGGTTTATAATTGTTAGGCATGCGATGTCTAAGGAATTCATTTGATTAGGCATACGATGTCTAAGGAGGTTGCGGATTCCAAATGTTGTAGTTTTACACTTTCTTTTCTGTGACCTTAAGTGTAATATGTGATATCGCCGGTTTCGTTGCTATATGTCAACGACAATTGGGATGGGCATATTTACTTACGTTGATGACATGTGATGTTATGTGTTGCTGGATATGTTTTATTGGATCGTCGTGTTTGAATAGCCAGGTTTTTTTTTATGTGAGATGAGTGTTTTTCATTTTCATTCATGTAAAAAAATTGTATGTAATGTTCTTTTATTGGGGCACTTCCGGGTTGAGAATGATGTCACCATTGTATATTATTTACTTTTCCGCATTAGGATAGACCCAAGGAGGGGAGCACAAGTAACCGGGTTCTAGGGTCCAGTGGGAGACCATCTCGAGGAGTTGAGTCCGGGTCTCCTAACTCTAGAATTGGTAGGGTTGCTTGCCGCTCTCGTAGGGGTCTAGGGTGTGGGATTGGCTATTCATCACGACCGTGGAATCCGTGTTTTATATAGGCTCAAAATAAAACACGGACGTCCTAGTATATGCAATATTTCATATGTTGTTTTCTGTTGCGTTATCTGTGATGTGATCATGTGATATGTTCTGATAGATATTGTATATAGTATATATGATATATTATATAGACGTTGCTTATGTTTTACACCCGCGCTAGCCCTGCCCCGCTCTGCCGTTAGTTACCTAACCTAACGGTGCAGACGGGACATCGAGGCGAATGCGGATGTCATAAGCGTACGTTGTATTTATCTGTGATGTTTAGGTGGACTTAAATGATGGGACATTCATTAATGAGATTAATGAAAGAAAATAAACCTAAAAGATATTGTGGAATCAAATTTCAAAACTCCAGGTAGCTCTAGTTGTTGCTTTGCATAGCGGTGTTCCTTGTAGAACATCCTGTTGCGCCACGGCAGCGCCCCGGCCGTCTTACTCGAGGCCAAATTGCGGAATCAAAATTTTTCCCTTACTCGGAAACCGGCGCTACCGCGGACAAAGAAAAACCCGGATCGAAAACCATTAACCTACGCTAGCAACCAAGAGATAGGGTGAGAAGTATACCGAGTGATCCGAGTCCTCCGGTCTTCTCTTCATCATCCCGATCTCCCGCGGAAAAGTTTGGCTCCACATCGTCGCCTCCTCGCCGGAAAGGGCACCACATCGCCTTCGTCTTTTACGGGCTCCCGCCTCGATACCGAGGCAACTCGAGCATGAAGCCGGCAACTCGACATGCTCAAGATTTGCTGTAGGAAGTAGTGTAGAAACTTTGTCTCTTGGAGTTTATGTAGTTGCCATTGATGGATGGAGGAAGAGGTAAAGAAAATTGGTGCTTTCAATTTTCTAGCAAGAAGAAGATGAAATCAACTCTCTCTCATTCTTTTTCTTTCTCTCTTTCTTTTTCTTCTACTCCCTTTTTTTCATAACCATGAAAGACTTTCTCTTCAAGTGAGAAGAAGATGGTGGAGGAAGGAATATCATAACATCAAAACAAGAAGGGAGGTGAGTGTAGGAGCAAGGAAGTGGTGACTACAACTAAGACAAGAAAACATCAACCATGCCTCTTTTCCTATTCAACCCATAACCTTTCATCTCACCATTAAAGCAAGCATGGAAGAAAAAAAAAAAGAAAGCTATCATAATCAATACAATTGCAAGAAACCCCCTCCACAAAAGTAATTTGCAAAACTGCAAATAACCCCCTCCATCGGAAAAGTCCGGCCGGGAAAGAACAAAGGAAAACCGGCCGGAACGGAATGCAAACTGGCAACTCCAGAAAACTGGTCCCGTAATTAATCACAGGAAAACCCCGACACTGTGCATACACACCCGCATCTGTATTCCGACCGGATACAAATGCAATGAGACAAAATCTACACTGTACTAGACTAGGACCGGCTTAAGCCAAAGCCGGCTAGTAAAATCCGTTCGATCATGATCCGTGCAATACCGCACGTATCTGATCGAACCCTGCCATATACCTATACGGCTACTAGTACAAACCGTCCGATCCTGATCCGTGCAATACCGCATGTATCTGATCGGACCCTGCCATATCTCCATACGGCCTCTACAGCGTTTCGCCCGAAAGCTGAGTAACTGAAAGTGTGGTGGACTCTAAAGACTCGTCAATACTATGGCTGTGGATTTAACCACTGGCACGTCAGAGGTATAAGCCAATACGTGACGGGCCACCAGCTATTGACTAAAAGGGACGTCGATGAGGAAGCTCACCCCGACACCCAACTGAGCCTGTCAGTGACAATATCCGTACAGTCCGGTCCGTTCGTCTATGAGTATCGCATGGCGGGCCTAGGGGGTTGGTAAAAGTCAGACCCCCAAAGGCGGTACAAGTCGTGTCGGAGCGTAGCCCAGAACGCCCTGAGATACTACTGGAATACCTACCAGTAAATCTCCTGCCTCGGCCGAGGGCTTTGCGTAATGGCTCTCCTAGACACAGCGCGACCTCACCCCCAATACCGGGAGAGACGAACCCCTGCAGATCCGCTCACTGCCTCCATGTGGCTCGGGACTGTACCCAACTAAAACCTGTTTGCACGACTCCTTTGAGCCGTGGTAGGGTAGTAATCAAAGCACAGTGGGAACTCACACGAGACAAATGACGATCTCAGGTCGATGAACTAACCTGTACACATGTCACCTGGGAACTGCTATCTGACATCTGGTACAAGACCAACTAGCAGGTTCCCGGCGAGTCCTGTCCGGTGTACTCATAACCCAATGAGCACCTGTATACATCTTAGGTGAACCAACTGACACCAGTGGCTTGTGAGACCGGCCACCGCCCCTCGTCGGGGTCTCGACTGTATACACTAGTCTACTAATGGAGTATCGATGCCCAGTCTCGAAACTCCCACGACTAGGGACCTTTTAAGGATGTGCTTATAGACCACCAGCTCCCACGTATATGATCGCCATCATACTGCTGGCAGTCAAGCAAGAATCCTAGGGGCTCTATCAACGTGTAATAGCGACATGTCAGGTCACCTAAAGCAGTACACGATGATAAAGATAAACCAGATAGCATACTATCATCTCGAGTAAGACTGTCCTACCGGGATAGGTCCTCCCTCAATCATTGCAATCACGTGCCTGTGATCCAATAATTGACTCTGAGGGCACTATCTCCAACAATCTCCCACTTGCACTCAAGGCTAATTATTGCGATGCCGCATACTCACAGCCCGTGTGATACCGAACACCCAACTCCTCTACTAGTCAGTCTCACAAAACCCGTTTGCGAAACTATTGCATTCGAGGAATAGCCTCAGTGAGTGGATCCGCTCAGATGTTTCTTTCTATGTCTCTCTATATCTCATGTTCGCGGAGAAAGCCATCTCCCGAAACGAGCAATACCTGTCTTAGAATGTCTGGATGTCTGATGGGACCTAGCTCATAAATGAACTCCAAATCCAAACTTCTTAGACTGTATCAACAACTGAAACTAATCAGTATCCCGCGCCATGCCTCCCTCAGTATTGCCTTGGACCACCTGTCCAAAATACTGCCCCTCGTCAGAGGGAGAACTATAACTCTGACAACCTCCTTTGTCGTCCATGTCACCTTGGAAGCCTGGAGTGATAACCGTCTCCTAAAGGAGGCAGCCGTTATCATATCCCTAGAACATTCACTTATGTTCTAAAACTGCTTCCGACTGTTCCTCCAGGATTGGATCAATATCAACTTATTGCATCTAGTGCAAGAACAACATCTGGTGTAGTACTTGACATCTCATGATTGACTCAATTGCCTAAGCAAGTGATCTGCCAATCATGAGTATCCCTCTCCACTTTAGTCTATAAGACACCTTTAGAGAAGGTGACTCCATCAACTGCAGGTACACTACCGTGTCAGGAGTCGTCCATTCTAAATACTCATAGAATGCTGTCAAGGTACCCAGATTGGGAAACCACCCAAATCTAGATCTAAAACCATAGATCTAGTAACCAGTATGTCTGATATAATATCCAAGTCCCTTGTGGAGAAACCACTGTGTGACGACCAAAGTATAACCGATCGTAGTATAGGAATATCACTTCCTACTACCTTCTTAACAGATCCACCCCCTATTCTGATGACGTCAAACCTATGACTGTCACATCAGAAATAGATGATCTATCTCCGCTATATCTGCTTTAGTCTATAAATAGACATAAGCCTGAAGTCCACCAATGCTTCCGCTGCTCCCACTGACTATGACAACCCTCTGCCAGAGTCATATAGACGTGCACTTCTAAAGCTAGTTTAGAACGACGCTATACTCATCCTCCTGCCGGGTCTCGCAGCCTGGAACAACAACAATGGCAAGTGTGGGTAAACAAGAACTTCCCTGTCACCGTCCTTGAGGCTACCGGAGTACCTCTCGGGTGCCTGAAGTTACCCACCTTATCTGCGGAGTGGCTAATGGAATGTCAAATCAGATTGAATCTTTAGGTTCCTTATCAAATCTTCAGTAATCGTTTGCGGTTCTGGAATCACTTCCAGTTCTACCATACTCCCACTACTGTTTTCTGAAAAAATCCATTTGTATTAAAACTGTGGCGAGTCTAGAACAATATTGCTATTGTTCATCCAGATGGTAGAAAATCAACCCTCGTCATAGCCTGGGTCAACCCACAAACAACTATTACAGAAACGTGCCTTGAGTTATCCGGAGTCTGGTTTTAAGCATAAGCCGGACAACTCCCCGTACCTTAACATCGTTAAGATATGAACTGTTCTATATCCAATATAGAACCAGAGGCACTGATTTAATTGAACCAGATTCAAATCATGCAGCTGTCTCCAGTGCATGTCAACTAAATGGAAGGAGGCCGATCAGCGTTACTCAACTTAGGAATGCTTCCAATTATGAGTAACCTGAAAGAGAAGCAATTTCTCTTTATCATTACTATCAACTGAATACCATACACAAGTATCTACATCTTCGATCACTTTGAAGAATCCCGATACTTGCTACACCTGGTTCTCTACTCTATTCAAATACCTATAACTCCTCAAAACTTAGACCCTGTGTTTCCACGAAACATATGTCTAAGAACTAGAGAAGTTAAAAGTAAACAGAATATAGTATGAGGACCAACCCCTCTGTCCTGATGGACACTGGACAACATACAATACTCTGTATAAGTCCTCTGAGTCTAACAACTCTTTCACTGTGTGTCGTAGGTTGAAAACTGTACTTATGGTTAAGAAGAATTACACCGCTGTTTGATGCTCCTTACCTAACCATCCACTGATATAGGTAAATGTCATCGACATAATATCAAAAGGTATATCTCACTCTATGAAAATAGACGTACAGATATATAAATTTGAAATTGGTGCACAACAGCGGATATTCAAAACCAAATATTTGCCGACCGGCAAACAGCCCAGATGATCTCCTCAAATATCACCGATTACAACGAATCCCGATATAATGAGGATGATCACCCTATTCCCAATAACTTACTCCCACTCAGCATCTGTAAAACCATACAGATGTGAGAATCATACCTGGTAAATACATACCCTGGAGCAAGTGTCCAACTGGGAATTCAGTTTTCCATTAACAGTATACAGTGAAACTGAAACATTGAAATGTTTCGTTGGGGTATCGTGGTATTCCTAGTAATGCCTCTTCCATTATCCAGATTCACAACTGTAACCGTATAATTCTTTGCCACCTCTCCAAATCCCTTTATGTGTCTTTAGTCATTACCTTCTGTACACCCCTTTAGGCCAAATGGTTTTCTTCCTTCCCTACCGTTCGGCACCAGCCTATGGTTTGGAAGAAGACTATCCAAAAAGCATAAAGGGTGTACTGTCCTAATCCTAGGAGCACTCGCAACGCGAGAGAAGGTGAAGATAAAAGACACCTGAATGTACTTTATTCCTATTTCTCCTGAACCAGAATCCATCCCCGAACTGGAACTAGTTCCTTTCGAGTTCGTATATAACCATACGATGGAGTATCCAATAAGCTGTGGATCTTCGTAGTGACACGGAGTGTCCCGGAGAAATACAAAGGTGATTTAGGATTGGCGAAGAAATACTTGGTTTGGTCGTGAATATCAGTCGCAATTTACTTTGCCCTCCTACTAATCCCTTGCTTTGTCTTAACTTAATACCTTCTGCACACCATCGTTATGCTAATTGGTTTTCTTCATTCCCCACCGTTCGGCACCAGCCTAAGGTTTGGAAGAAGACTATCCAATTTGCGTAATAGGTGTACTATCTCCTAAACCAAGGAGTACTCGCAACCTGAGAGAAGGTGAAAAGAAAAGACAACTGAATAGTCCTATCCGTTTTCTCCAGAACCAGAAACCATCCTCGAAATCCTTCGAGTTCGTATCTAACCATACGATGGTTTTGTCCAATGGAAGTGGACGTTCGCAGTAATACGGGGTGTCCTGGAGAAAAGGGTAAAAGTAGGAGTGGCAATGAGGTCTGCAACTCTGACAATCCAAAAGCCAGTGTTAAGAAGGTTCGGTCAACTTGGTCACTGAGTCAAAATCCAGGGTCGGGTCAATGGTCGCTGCCAGAGAGAGAGAAAAGAAACACTCAGCGTGCACTCTAACCTAGATCAGAATGGTTACCAATTTGTCTAATCTGGAAACCTCCCACTGTACCTCAAATTCTCCTCCAAACCTGAAAGAAGAACTAGTCGGGGTCACCCGAGGAGTAAACTAACTCATCAGTGGGAATCGGGATCCAACTCTCATCGCATGATAACGTGACGGAATCCACTCACGTCACCACACTCCAGAAGGTATGCGCATGCCTGGCAAGTTTCAGTTCTTTTGAAACTCCCGATGTGATTTTTACCCCAAGCGGTTTATGACCTTGACTAGGTCAACAAACCATAAACCGCCAGTCAAGTTCAACCCGTCATTATTCTGGATTGCATTAAACCCACCCGTACGTACCCTTGACTAGGTCAACAAGGCCGCACGACTGTCTTAATCAATCCCACTTATGCAACAAACAAGTACCACTCAGCTACCGAACACTACGTCTTGACTAGGTCAACAAACGCAGCACGAATACCAAATAATACCTGTAGGAAATGACGGAGGGCTACGGCTGGTTTTTGGCGAAAAACCTTTAACGTAAAGAACTTGATATCGTTGAAGGAACTGCATAGCCTTTTATAAAATATAGTGACGAAAACCTTTACTAAAGAGGTCACTCCCGGTGAAGGGATCTCGGCTCTTTCCCCGTAGAATGAGGTGCAGGATATTCCAACTGAATACCACGATGCAAAGCAAAAGTAATCGGCTATAGTGAAGTTATTGCCCTGACGCAAACTTCTGTCCAAGGGGTCACTCCCGGTGAAGGGATCTCGGCCCTTGCCTCGTCGACTGAGGAGCAGGATATTCCAAATGAATACCACGATGCAAAACAAAAGTGAACGTCCTTGCAATAACAGCTTTTTGAAAAGTGTTCCAACAACATCAGAATAGGTTTGTTTTAACTTGCATTGATCCGAATCAACGCAGTCCCATCAAATGATCACACCACAAAGAACGAAAATATACTGACGTACGTATATGCCATCCGCATTCGCCACTGGGTCCCGTCATCACTCGTTAGGTTAGCTTACTAACGACAGAGCGGGGACTGGACTAGCGCGGATGAAAAACATATACAACATCTACTAATATATATACCAATATATAGTATTTCGCTCAAGGCGTGAATAAAATGCAACATCACAGAAATGTACAGCATCACAGAACAATACAGATATCTGGAAGCCTCGGGTTTCACAGAGCCACTGCTGAAACCCGACGTTCCCCTGGTCGTGTGGATAGCCTGTGCAATGAAATCCTAGACCCCTACGGGCGCGGCAAGTCACCCGCCAAAACCTGAAGCGAGGCAGCCCCCTTCAGCTCCGTGAATGGACCACCCAGCACTTCACGGAATCCGGTAACTTGGGCACCCCTCCTGGGTCAACCTGTACCCCCTACGAGTGCGGCGAATAGCCTGCCAATTCCAGACTGAAGCCCCCTCCGTCTCAATGCCATGAGATGCGGGCCCGTTGCCCTCCAGAACCCGGCTATCCGTGCACCCCACCGCGGGGCAATCCTAGTACAGAAAGTAAAATATACATACACCGGGTACATCGACCGCAACCAGGTCGTGCCCCAAAAGAATAATACAATCAGGCAGTGACGGCAGTCCACATGTCGGACGCTCGCCCCGCAATATCAAATGTACATAATACACCAAAACTGTACTAGCATTGCATCCAGGCTATCCCCCACGACCGATCCGCAACAACACAGCATAAACATAGAACATCAACGTGAAAGTCACGTTCGCAAATCCGTCTAACCGGGCTATAGCAGTTAGACCGGATTTACCGATCGAGTGACATTCACGGTCGCAGATATAATGTAAATACTGTGAAAAATGTGTTTAAAAATTTCCGATTGACCAAAAATTAACAAGTGGGCCCCCAATCAAAACTGTAGCACTCACAGAAAACCTGGGCCAAATTTTAATATTCCAAAACCCCTAATTTCATCCCATAAAACAACTGAAGAAAAACGACAAAGTGGGCCCACCATATTGCGGCGGAAGGGCGGCAGAAAGTAGGTTAGTGCCGCGCTTCCGCGCTCGAGGTCAGGGATCACTGTATCGTTTTTTCCCATTATTCTTAGAACACCCTGCACATCTTTCTGAGATCACCTGAAAAATTTTTAGACTTCAAAAAATTTCAACAGAAACTGATGTGCTAGAAAAATACGGTTTTTGGAAACTTTGGTCGATCGGAAACGCAAACACATCAAACGAAGCTAGGTAAGGTTAATGGCGTGGCTCTGATACCATGTTGCGCCACGGCAGCGCCCCGGCCGTCTTACTCGAGGCCAAATTGCGGAATCAAAATTTTTCCCTTACTCGGAAACCGGCGCTACCGCGGACAAAGAAAAACCCGGATCGAAAACCATTAACCTACGCTAGCAACCAAGAGATAGGGTGAGAAGTATACCGAGTGATCCGAGTCCTCCGGTCTTCTCTTCATCATCCCGATCTCCCGCGGAAAAGTTTGGCTCCACATCGTCGCCTCCTCGCCGGAAAGGGCACCACATCGCCTTCGTCTTTTACGGGCTCCCGCCTCGATACCGAGGCAACTCGAGCATGAAGCCGGCAACTCGACATGCTCAAGATTTGCTGTAGGAAGTAGTGTAGAAACTTTGTCTCTTGGAGTTTATGTAGTTGCCATTGATGGATGGAGGAAGAGGTAAAGAAAATTGGTGCTTTCAATTTTCTAGCAAGAAGAAGATGAAATCAACTCTCTCTCATTCTTTTTCTTTCTCTCTTTCTTTTTCTTCTACTCCCTTTTTTTCATAACCATGAAAGACTTTCTCTTCAAGTGAGAAGAAGATGGTGGAGGAAGGAATATCATAACATCAAAACAAGAAGGGAGGTGAGTGTAGGAGCAAGGAAGTGGTGACTACAACTAAGACAAGAAAACATCAACCATGCCTCTTTTCCTATTCAACCCATAACCTTTCATCTCACCATTAAAGCAAGCATGGAAGGAAAAAAAAAAGAAAGCTATCATAATCAATACAATTGCAAGAAACCCCCTCCACAAAAGTAATTTGCAAAACTGCAAATAACCCCCTCCATCGGAAAAGTCCGGCCGGGAAAGAACAAAGGAAAACCGGCCGGAACGGAATGCAAACTGGCAACTCCAGAAAACTGGTCCCGTAATTAATCACAGGAAAACCCCGACACTGTGCATACACACCCGCATCTGTATTCCGACCGGATACAAATGCAATGAGACAAAATCTACACTGTACTAGACTAGGACCGGCTTAAGCCAAAGCCGGCTAGTAAAATCCGTTCGATCATGATCCGTGCAATACCGCACGTATCTGATCGAACCCTGCCATATACCTATACGGCTACTAGTACAAACCGTCCGATCCTGATCCGTGCAATACCGCATGTATCTGATCGGACCCTGCCATATCTCCATACGGCCTCTACAGCGTTTCGCCCGAAAGCTGAGTAACTGAAAGTGTGGTGGACTCTAAAGACTCGTCAATACTATGGCTGTGGATTTAACCACTGGCACGTCAGAGGTATAAGCCAATACGTGACGGGCCACCAGCTATTGACTAAAAGGGACGTCGATGAGGAAGCTCACCCCGACACCCAACTGAGCCTGTCAGTGACAATATCCGTACAGTCCGGTCCGTTCGTCTATGAGTATCGCATGGCGGGCCTAGGGGGTTGGTAAAAGTCAGACCCCCAAAGGCGGTACAAGTCGTGTCGGAGCGTAGCCCAGAACGCCCTGAGATACTACTGGAATACCTACCAGTAAATCTCCTGCCTCGGCCGAGGGCTTTGCGTAATGGCTCTCCTAGACACAGCGCGACCTCACCCCCAATACCGGGAGAGACGAACCCCTGCAGATCCGCTCACTGCCTCCATGTGGCTCGGGACTGTACCCAACTAAAACCTGTTTGCACGACTCCTTTGAGCCGTGGTAGGGTAGTAATCAAAGCACAGTGGGAACTCACACGAGACAAATGACGATCTCAGGTCGATGAACTAACCTGTACACATGTCACCTGGGAACTGCTATCTGACATCTGGTACAAGACCAACTAGCAGGTTCCCGGCGAGTCCTGTCCGGTGTACTCATAACCCAATGAGCACCTGTATACATCTTAGGTGAACCAACTGACACCAGTGGCTTGTGAGACCGGCCACCGCCCCTCGTCGGGGTCTCGACTGTATACACTAGTCTACTAATGGAGTATCGATGCCCAGTCTCGAAACTCCCACGACTAGGGACCTTTTAAGGATGTGCTTATAGACCACCAGCTCCCACGTATATGATCGCCATCATACTGCTGGCAGTCAAGCAAGAATCCTAGGGGCTCTATCAACGTGTAATAGCGACATGTCAGGTCACCTAAAGCAGTACACGATGATAAAGATAAACCAGATAGCATACTATCATCTCGAGTAAGACTGTCCTACCGGGATAGGTCCTCCCTCAATCATTGCAATCACGTGCCTGTGATCCAATAATTGACTCTGAGGGCACTATCTCCAACACATCCATCACCTCATTCGATGAGGAAAGAGCCGACGATCTCTTCACCGGGAGTGACCTCTTTAGCGATAACTAGCAGATGCTACAACCTTCGGTTTGTCTTTTGATTGCTTTTCTAGTTCTTGCTTTGCATAGTGGTATTATGAATATCCTGCACCTCATTCGACGAGGAAATAGCCGAGATCTCTTCACCGGTAGTGACCTCTTTAGCGAAACTAGCAAAAGCCTAAAAAACACTCCATTTAAAAAACAATTTGATTCCGCAACGAGATCAAGTTCAAAGCGTTAAAGGTTTTCTTAAAAACCATCCGCAACCCTCCGTCATTTTAGGAAGTAGAGTACTTAGTATTCGTGCTGTGTTTGTTGACCATAGTCAAGGCACAGTGTACGGTAGCTAAGTGATGCCTTCCTACACTGCATATGATGCGATTAGTTAGGACAGTCGCGTGACTTTGTTGACCTTAGTTAAGGGTCATGTGGGTGGGTCTAATTAATCACGAAATGACGGGTAGAACTTGACTAGTGCTTATGATTTGTTGACCATAGTTAAGGTCATATGTGCTAGGGGTAAAAACCTTTATCGGGAGTTTCAAGTGTTGAAATTTGCAATGAGATTGCATACCTTCTATATGATAGTTGGATCCCGATACCCACTGCGAGTAATTGTTACTCTTGGGAGAGTTTTGCACTTTACAATTAGCCGATCAAGTAGGTGTCTAGAAAGTTGTCAATGGGGTTACGCCCCTGGGTAAACGAGGTTTATTTTAATTAGGTCCGTGCGAAAGCACGGGGAACCTCCCTCAAAGTACCGGCACTGGCCTGGCAGAAAGATTGGCGAAATTGTAGAGTGTAATTAATCCCGGCTAGTCTTTCCTTTTAGGGTTTGAAGGAGAATTTGATAAAAACAGTGGGAGCCATCCTGATTAGATAAAATAAATAACCAATCTAATCTTGCAAGAGCGCACGCAGAGTGTTTTCTTCTCTCTTTCTCCAGGTAGTGACCATGTCACGCCTTAATCAAGATAATAAAATGGATGTATTGACCGAACCCGCTTGTTTTACTGAGCTGGGGAACGTTGGTCCCGCTCCAACTTATAATTGTTATAAGACAGAGCAGGAAATAGGGGAATACCAGGATTCCCATGCCGCCCAAACGAAGAAAGCGCATGATGATGCATCTTCTTCGGTTGTGTTCATTACAAAGAACTGTTTCTCCGTATCCTCTACGTCCTGGGTATTAGATACCGAATCAGGATCCCGCATATATAATTTATTACATGGGCTACAGAAAGGTAGAGAACTGAGAACGGGTGATAAGTTTCATGAGACAGAAAACGGTGCAAGTATTGCAGCCAAGTCTGTTGGTCACTATCACCCTGGATTACAAGAATACATTGATTCTGGACGAATGTTATTAGATACCGAACCTGATATACAACATCATATCAGTCTCTTTACTAGTAATGAAAGGATATAATTTTGTATTGTTGGATAATGTTTTGAACATTTCCTATATCAAGAGTTGATCGGTTCAGGCACGTTATCTAAAAGCATTGACGTTCTAAATCAAACTACAGTTCTTAGTATACAGAACACACACAAGAGGAAGAGTTCAGAAATGAACGAATTCTTCTTGAGGCATTGTAGACTAGGTCATATCAATGCGACCCGACTAGCTAAGTTACATTTAGATGCATATTTAAATCAGTTTAAATTTACATCTTATGAAACTTGCCAGTCATGTCTCAAAGATAAGATGACCATAGCTCCGTTTACTGGAAACAGAGAAAGAGTTAGTGAACTCTTGGGACTGATACATAGTGATGTATAAAGGTCCCCAGTCTACATATGCCAGGACCGGTTCTTTGTACTTCATTACATTCACTGATGATCTCTCTAGATTCAGACATATGTTCCTGTTGAAACACAAGTCCGAAACTTTTGAGATAATCACCGAATATAAGTCAGAAGTAGAGAACCAAAAACGGGTATAAGTATTATGTCCTTTAATGTGATCAGGGAGGAGAATACTTGAGCACGGGATTCCTGGACTATTCTAAAGGAGAATGAGATTCTCTCTCAGCATTACTCCTCCGTATACACCACAGCACGTCGATGTATCGGGATGGAGCAATCACACCCTATATGATATGGTGTGCTCTATGATGAGTACTACTGAGTTACCTGTTTCCTTTTGGGGGTTATGCACTTAAGAAGATGCATACCTATTGAATTAGGATCGAATCAGATCACTGCCTACCACTCTATATGAGATATGGTATGGGAAGAGCCTATCTCTTAAGCAAGTTAAGATTTGGGGTTGTCCGGACTATGTCAAAAGCAAAATCCGGACAAGCTCGAGGCGAGGTCAGTTCTGTAGAACTGTAAGGATTTCCAATTATACGAACTACAGCTGATGGTTTGACAGAACCAAAGGATTCAATAGTCCCCGACGAACCTCAGCCTCTCCACCGATCTAGCAGGGTTTCTCATCCGCCTGAGAGATACTTCGGTTTCTCGATGACAGTAGGAGCGAGGATTGCATCATGAGATGATGACCCAACTAGTTTCGAGCAGGCCATCAAGAGTGGGGACTCTGTAAGAATGGCTGGATGCTTAGCGATCTGAGATGGAATCCATGTACACTAACAAAGTATGGACTTTGGCTGCTATATCTGAAGGGTTAAATCCCCATCAGGAGCAAGTATATCTTGAGAAGATTACTTGGTGTAGATGGAAAAGTTGAGACTTTCAAAGCTACACTTGTTAAAGGTTTTCGTTATCGACCAGGCGTGGATAATGATGAAGCCTTTTCCAAGTGGCTATGCTTAAGTCCATCCGGATCCTACTTGCCATTGCTACATACCATGACTACGATATCTGGTGGTAGGGTGTCATGACTATTTTTCTAAATACTGATTTAGAAGAGAACGTCTATAAGTACACAGCCAGGGGGCTTCGTAAACAGTGGGAGCAGCGGAAACGTGTGCAAGTTGCTTTATAGATTAAAGTAGGCATCGCGAAGTTGGAACGTCTGTTTTGATGTGATAGTCAAAGAGTTTGACTTCATCAAAATGGTAGATGAACCTTGTATATACAAAAAGGTAGTAGAGAGTAAGGTGGTCATCATCATATTGTACGTGGACAACACACTCTTGATGGGAAAAGAGTTTCTTATGCTACGCACGGTCAATCTTCTCTTATCACAAGGATTCTCCAAATAGTATCAAAGTGATACCTCCTAAATCCTGGGTTTTGGATCTATAAGATAGATCTAAATGGATGTTAGGATCCTCACTAGTTCTAGTGAGATGGTATAAATCGATCCTGGGGAGAATCACTGGAAAAGTTCCAGGGTGATAAGGACGACTGAATGTCAGTCGCAGGCATTATCTTTACCCTCAAAGGAGGGACGGTATGTTGGAAGTGTTCCAAGCTGAGATACCGTGGCAAACTAGACAATAGAGGCTGGTGACATCGCTATCAAAGATACTACCAAAGAGGAAGTTTGGGTGTATATTAGTTCATGAGATGAACTAGGTTCCTACCATTGTATGACAATGGTGTTGAGGCTTTGGCCCAGGAACCCCGGTCCCATCAGTGACCCAGACATATTCTGAGGCAGCATCACCTGATCATGGAGATAGTTGATCTCCAGGGTGATCGAGGTTAGGAGAGTAGACTCAGAGGACAACACGGCGGATCCACTCACAAAGGCCTTTTCCCAGAGAGAGACTCATAAGGGATGGTTGAGTATGAGATACTGCAACCACTGCTACAGATGGCCCTAGTGCAAGTGGGAGATTGTTAGTTATATGTATGCCCTAGAGGCCATTACTGTACATGAGATGTATATTGTAGTGGATGCTGGGACATATATAGGTAGGACTTTCTTGCTCGACATGATAGTACGCTATCTGGTTGCTCTTTATCTTAACATGTATACCTGCAGTCTCTCTACTACATGTTGATAAAGCCCTTAGGATGTGTGCTCAACTTCCAGGACTATGATGCAGATCATACTAGTGGGGCCTGGGTAGTCAATGAGTACATTCTTTAATGTTCCTAGTCGTGGGAATATCGAGACGGGGCATCGATATTCCAGAGTAGACTAGCGTATATCTTCTCGACCCATGTGATGGGCGATGGATGATCCCATATCCAGGTGTTTGACATCAGAGATGGTATGCGGGTGCTCAGTGGTGACTGGGTACACTGAACGGACTCGCCGAGAACTCCCAGATGGTATTATACCTTACGTCAGATGGCAGTTCTCTGGTGACACTGGTACAGCTTAGTCTGTTGACCCGAGATTGTCATAGAGTCTTGTGTGTCTCCCACTGTGCTTTGATTTCCACCCTACCACGGCTCTACCGAGGCGTGCAAACAGGTGGTTTTTGGGTACAGTCCCGATTCATATGGAGGCAATGAGCGATAAGAGGGGATTCGTCTCTCCCGGTATTGGGGGTTGATGTTGCGCTATGCTCGACTGGCCATAACTAGAAATCCCTGGCCAGGGTTGCACTGATTTACTGGTAAGTGTTATCAGTAGTTTCATGCTTGTTATGGACCTTACATCCGCATGACTTATCAAGCTATTGGGGTCTGACGTTTACCACCCCTAGGCGAGATATGCGACATATCAGACGAACTGACCGAACTGTGCGGTAAGTGTTACTGATTGGATTCACAGGAGTGTGAGCAGGCTTATTCGTTGATCTTCTGATCGCTCAATACCCGGGTGGCCGTTACGTTTAGCAGACCGCTTGCGGCTTGTGGGTGATTGATATGATCACCACCTACTGCCGGTGTATTGATGAGTCTTTAGAGTCCTACACAGAGGTTTTCTGGCTCAAGCGAAACAAAATAGGAGCGCATATGAGATATGTGCGGGACCGAGAATAATACCAGTATGTGATACTGTGTTCTATTCTCGCGATTTGTATCATCGGACGGTTATATGAGATATAGCCGGGTTACCGAATCAAGTGTTGATTTGATATATTGATACACTTGATATTAGTCGGTTATATGCGATATGACCGGATCATTAAATTAAGTATCGATTTAATGATTTAATGTATAATTATATATTTGATATATTACTTTACATTAACTAGTATTTGTTCACTTAAGATTGATTTTCTCACTTGATGTGCACAAGTTGTATATATGATATATGTTCGTGCACTAGTTTGTATCATGATTGATGATACATGCAAACTTGGGTGTGTGTATGACTTACACCATGTTTAGATTAATGGTAAAGGTTTTTAATTATTTAGTAATTCAAAAATGGTGGTTATTTTTTGTAGGGTTCCTAGGCACACAATAGATCTCACAAGGCATCAACCATGCCAATTTCAAATTTTATGAGTGCCGAGAAACCCTAATACGGAATCGTCGACTAGAGTTTAGGCGAAAAGTGAAACTAGTTAACATCTTAACTAAAAGTAGGAAACTACAACCTTTGTAGATCCGGTTATCCACTTCCTTAGCTCCACGTAGTTGTCCCCTCGCTGTCCATCTCGAATCCCGGACTCTCGCATCGGCTTCATCGGAGAAATGAGCGGAACAGTCGTCGGCTACGATGCCGAAGATGATCTACGTCGAGGTTACACAAGATCAAGCTCCAACTTCACCAAGTTGTGAAACTTGTGAAGAAAACACCCTATACTACTTGGCAAGAGGCAGAGGGTGAAGAAATAGGAGGTGGGTTCACTTTAGAATTGGATTTCTCACACTTTTACTCAAGAAGCCATTGATGATGGCAAGCTTTTTCTTGAAGAAGAAGAAGAAGAAGCTCAAGATAGAATATGATGAGTATCATCTTTTAAAATGCAAAAGAAATGAATACTTATCATTATATGAACCATGGTTAGGTGTAGAGAATTGACTAAGGTTAGATGAATGGTTAGGGTTAAGCATGAAGACAAAATGGTCACTTTGGTCAAAGCTTCATGAAGCTTCAACAAGCTTCAAGAATGATAGCAACCATTTTGTTTTCTTTTGCAATTTCTTTTTAATCCAAATTAAAAAGATAAATGAATGAATAAATAAAAACCCTAACCATTTACTTAACCAAGGTTTAATTCTTTACACTTAACCAAATGAGCAAGTATCATCAAACATGATACAAACATGTGCACAAAAATATATCACATATACAACTTGCACATCAAGTGAGAAAATCCATTTAAAGTGAACCAATACTAGTTAATGCAAAGTAATATATCAAATATATAATTATACATTAAATCATTAAATCAACACTTGATTTAACGATCCGGTCATATCGCATACAACCGACTAGTATCCTATGTATCGGCTTATCGAATCAATCCTTGATTCGATATCTAGGTTATATCGCATATAACCAATCGATACATTCATTGAGAGAATGGAATACGGTATCACATACACGCATTATTCTCGGTCCTGCACATATCTCATATGCGCTCTTATTTCATTTCGCTTGAGCCAGGAAACTGATAAGTCGTGCCGATGTGAGGCTCATAACGGGTCGAGAAACTACTGGTAACACTTACCAGCAAATCTCTGATCAGCCCTGGCCAGGGACTTCCCTGTTACAGCCAATCGAGCACAGCGCAACATCAACCCCCAATACCGGGAGAGACGAAACCCCTCCTATCGCTCATTGCCTCCATGTGACTCGGGACTGTACCCAAAGACCACCGTTTTGCACGCCCTCATGGACGTGGTAAGGTGGAGATCAAAGCACAGTGGGAATCACACAAGACTCTATGACGATCTCGGGTCTACAGACTAACCTGTACAAGTGTCACCTGAGAATTGCCATCTGACGTGAGGTATAATACCATCTGGGAGTTCTCGGCGAGTCCGTCCAGTGTACCCAGTCTCCACTGAGCACCCGTATACCATCTCTGATGTCAAACATCAATGGATATGGGATCATCCATCGCCCATCTCATGGGTCGAGAAGCATATACGCTAGTCTACACTGGTATATCGATGCCCCGTCTCGATACACCCACGACTAGGGACCTTGAAGGATGTACTTATGGACTACCATGTCTCCACTAGTATGATCTGCATCATAGTCCAGGTAGTCAAGTACACATCCTAAGGGCTTTATCAACATATAACTATAAGACAGTATAAAGAGACTAGTATACATGTTAAGATAAAGTGCAACCAGATAGCATACTATCATATCGAGCAAGAAAGTCATCTCTATATATGTCCAAGCATCCAATATAATATACATCATCTGTACAATACTGGCCTCTAGGGCATACATACAACTAACAATCTCCCATTTGCACTAGGGCCAGCTGCTGTAGTATCGCATACCGAGCATCCCGAAGAGTCTCTCAAACTGTATCTGGGGAATGGCCTTCGTGAGTGGATCCGTCGTGTTGTTCTTCGTGTCAACCCTCCTGACCTCGATCTCCCGGCGATCAACTATCTCCCGGATCAGGTGATACCGCCTCAGAATATGCCTGGATCGCTGATGGGACCTAGGTTCCTTGGCCAAAGCCACTGCTCCATTGTTATCGCAATACAAAGGTATTGGATGCTCAATGGATGGAACCATTCCAAGTTCAGTAATAAACTTCTTGATACAGACAGCCTCTTTGGCAGCATCGTTGGCAGCGATGTATTCAGCCTCCATCGTCGAGTCTGCCACGGTTTCCTGCTTGGAACTCTTCCAGCTAACCGCCCCTCCGTAAAGGGTAAATACAAATCCCGACTGCGACTTAGAGTCGTCCTTATCACTCTGGAAGCTCGAATCGGTAAAGGACTCCACTTGGAGTTCTCCGTTACCATACACCAAGAGCATCTCTTTAGTCCTTCCCAAGTACTTGAGAATGCTCTTCACAGCTGTCCAGTGACTCTCTCCAGGATCAGCTTGATACCTGCTCACTACACTTAGTGAGTATGCAACATCGGGTCTGGTACATAGCATCGCGTACATGATAGAGCCTACAGCCGAAGCATGGGGTATCCCTTGCATGCGAGCTCTCTCCAAATCAGTCTTGGGAGACATCTCTTTGGAGAGAGTGACTCCAGAGATCGTGGGCAAGTTCCCACGCTTGGATTCTTCCATACTAAACCTCTTTAGTATGGTATCAATATACCTGGATTGGGACAATCCCAATATTCGTTTGGATCTATCTCTATAGATCCTGATTCCCAATATGCAGGAGGCATCACCAAGATCTTTCATTGAGAATCTTTGTGATAAGAAGAGCTTGACCGATTGCAGCATAGGAATATCATTTCCTATCAAGAGTATGTCGTTTACGTACAATACGAGGAAGACCACCTTACTCTCTGCTACCTTCTTGTAGATACAAGGTTCATCTGGGTTTTTGACGAAATCAAACTCTTTGATAACGACGTCAAAGCAGATGTTCCAACTCTGCGATGCTTGCTTTAATCCATAAATGGATTTAAGCAGCTTGCACACCTTCCCGCTGCTCCCACTGTCTACGAAGCCCTCTGGCTGAGTCATGTACACGCACTTTTCTAAATCACCATTTAGAAAGGCGGTCTTAACATCCATTTGCCAGATTTCGTAATCATGATATGCAGCGATGGCAAGCATGATCCGGATGTATTTAAGCATAGCCACTGGAGAAAAGGTTTCGTCATAGTCCACACCTGGTCTTTGACGAAAACCCTTTGCAACAAGTCTAGCTTTGAAAGTCTCCACTTTCCCATCTACACCAAGTTTTTTCTTGAAGATCCACTTGCTCCCAATGGGTTTTACCCCTTCAGGAGCAACTTCCAAAGTCCATACTTTGTTGGTGTACATGGATTCTATCTCGGACCGCATAGCATCCAGCCATTTCACTGAGTCCCTACTCGTGATGGCCTGCTCGAAGCTAGTTGGGTCATCATCCTCCATGATGCAATCCTCGCTCCCACCATCCATGAGAAAATCGTAGTATCTCTCAGGTTGGCGAGGAACCCTACTAGATCGGCGGAGTGGCTGGGGTTCATTGGGAACTATTGAATCCTCTGGTTCCACCAGATCTTCTGTAGCTGGAACCTCTTCCAGTTCTACCTCATGACCACTAATCTCTTTTTCAAGAAATTCCTTTTCTAAAAAGGTGGCATGCCGAGAAACAAATACTCTTTGTTCCTCAGGGTGGTAGAAGATATACCCTTGTGAATTTTTGAGATATCCTATAAATTTGCATAAAACAGACCGTGCCTCAAGTTTGTCCGGATTTTGTTGTTTGACATAGGCTGGACAACCCCATATCTTAACATAGTTAAGACATGGTCTCTTCCCTTTCCATATCTCATATGGAGTGGTAGGCACTGATTTGGTAGGGACCATATTCAATAGATGTATGGCTGTCTCAAGCGCATACCCCCAGAAGGAAATAGGTAACTCAGCTGTGCTCATCATAGAGCGCACCATATCTAATTGGGTGCGGTTCTTCCGTTCTGATACACCATTGTGCTGTGGTGTATATGGAGGAGTCAGCTGAGAGAGAATCCCATTCTCTTTTAGGAAGTCCAGGAATTCATTGCTTAAGTATTCACCTCCTCGATCAGATCGAAGGATTTTAATACTTTTTCCGGTTTGGTTCTCAACTTCTTGTTTATATTCTCTAAATTTCTCAAAAGCTTCAGACTTGTGTCTTATCAAGTACACATGTCCGTATCTTGAGAGATCGTCAGTGAATGTAATGAAGTACGAAGAACCATCCCTGGCATGTGTAGACATGGGACCACATACATCACTATGTATTAGTCCCAAGAGTTCGGTAACTCTTTCTCCGTGTCCCGTAAACGGAGTTTTGGTCATCTTGTCTTTGAGACATGACTGGCAAGTGTCATAAGATGAAAATTCGAATGGTTTCAAATATCCATCCTTATGCAACTTAGCTAGTCGTGTCGCATTGATGTGACCCAATCTACAATGCCACAAGAAGGATTCGTTCAGTTCTGAACTCTTCCTCTTGTGTGTGTTTGTTATGCTCAGAACTGTTGATTGATTTAGAACATAAATGCCATTGTACAACGTGCCTGATCCATCCAACTTTTGGTTACGGAAAATGTTCATAACATTATCCTGTAATACAAAATTATATCCCACTTTACTCAATAAAGAAACCGATATAATGTTGTGTTGGAGATAGTGCCCTCAGAGTCAATTATTGGATCACAGGCACGTGATTGCAATGATTGAGGGGAGGACCTGTCCCAGTAGGACAGTCTTACTCGAGATGATAGTATGCTATCTGGTTTATCTTTATCATA
This sequence comes from Agapanthus africanus, assembly GCA_030015575.1. NCBI lineage: Eukaryota > Viridiplantae > Streptophyta > Magnoliopsida > Asparagales > Amaryllidaceae > Agapanthus > Agapanthus africanus. The sequence goes on from CM057349.1 coordinate 166,951,883, forward strand.
GTGTACTGCTTTAGGTGACCTTACGAGCCGCTATTACACATTGATAGAGCCCCTAGGATTCTTGCTTGACTACCAGCAGTATGAGGGCGATCATATAAGTGAGAGCTGGAGTCTATAGGCAAATCCTTAAAAGGTCCCTAGTCGTGGGAGTTTCGAGACAGGGCATCGATTCTCCAGAGTAGACTAGTGTATACAGTCGAGACCCCGACAAGGGGCGGTGGCTGGTCTCACAAGCCACTGGTGTCAGTTGGTTCACCTAAGATGTATACAGGTGCTCATTGGGTTATGAGTACACCGGACAGGACTCGCCGGGAACCTGCTAGTTGGGATTATACCAGACGTCAGATAGCAGTTCCCTGGTGACATGTGTACAGGTTAGTTCATCGACCTGAGATCATCATTTGTCTCGTGTGAGTTCCCACTGTGCTTTGATTACTACCCTACCACGGCTCAAAGGAGTCGTGCAAACAGGTTTTAGTTGGGTACAGTCTCAAGCCACATGAAGGCAGTGAGCGGATCTGCAGGGGTTCGTCTCTCCCGGTATTGGGGGTGAGGTCGCGCTGTGTCTAGGAGAGCCAGAACATGAAAAGTCCTTGGCCAAGACAGGATATTTGCTGGTAGGTATTCCAGTAGTATCTCAGGGTGTTCTGGGCTACACTCCGACACGACTTGTACCGCTTTTGGGGGTCTGACTTTTACCAACCCACTAGGCCCACCATGCGATACTCATAGACGAACGAACCGGACTGTACGGATATTGTCACTGACAGGCTCAGTAGGGTGTCAGGATGAGTGCGCTCATCGACGTCCCTTTTGGTCAATACCTGGTAGCCCGTCACGTATTGGCTTATACCTCTGACGTGCTAGTGGTTAAATCCACAGCCAAAGTATTGACGAGTCTTTAGAGTCCACCACACATACAGTTACTCAGGTTTCGGGCGAAACGCTGTAGAGGCCGTATGGAGATATGGCAGGGTTCGATCAGATACGTGCGGTATTGCACGGATCGTGATCGGACGGTTTTTACTAGCCGGCTTTGGCTTAAGCCGGATCCTAGTATTAGATAGTGTAATTTTATCTCTTTGCATTTGTGTTCAGTGGAAATAGAAATGCGGGCATGTATTTGCAGTAGCGGGGTTTTCCTGTAATTTATTACGGGATCAGTTTTCTGAAGTTGCCAGTTTGCATTCCGTTCCGGCCGGTTTTCTCTTTTTCCTTCACGGCCGGACTATTCGTTGGAGGGGGTTAATTGCAAGTTTGTAATTAACTTAGTTGTGATGGGTTTTCTTGCATATGTGGCTTTATGATGTGACTAGCTTCATGATGATATTCTATTTTGGTCATTTCATTTGCTTATCTTGTGAGTGGACTTTGATGAGAATGAAGTGTGACCCTTTTTCCATGCTTATCTCTCATTTTCCTTTTTGATTAATTCTTTTTTTTTTCTCCACCCATGAAGAGGGGGCCGTCCACTGTTGATGAGGGGTGAGGTTTATTTGTTTGGAAAATTTCCTTCATGGAATTTTCGTGGGCCCCCCTTCATTTGTGAGTGTGGATTAATTTCCTAAGGTTTTATATTGAGCTTAAAAATGAGTGTGCTGGAATTAAAGATTGAGGAGTTGATGGATTTTTTTTCGTAAGGTGGCAATGAGCTTAATTGGTGTGCAGGGGGCTGATTGTTTTTGGCCGAGCTCATTTCATTGGATGCTCCATTTTTCATCAAGCATCCATGAAAATCCATGAAAATTCTTGTGTACATATTCCTCCATAAATGGCAACCTATTAAACCCCAAAGAGACATGGCTACTACACTATTCTACAGCATCCCTTGGACGCGTCGGCTAGCCAATTTCGCGCCCGAGTTGCCTCGGTGAAGAGGTGGGAGCCCGTAAACGATTCCGGCTACGTGGTGCCCTTTCGACGAGGAAGTGACGGACGAAGTATCCGCGGGAGATCGGAGTGGAGATGAAGACCGAAGGACACGGATCGCTTGGTATACTTCTCTACCTGTTTTTACTTTGCTAGTTGTTAGGTTAATGGCCCGATCCGGGTGAAAAGTGCGCGGTGGTGCCGGTTTGCTAGTTTGCAAAGTTTTTGTTTCAGCATTTCCGGCATCGGAACGACGACCGGGGTGCCACCGCCGGCTTACATTGGTATTAGAGCCACGCCATTAACCATGCCTAGCCTGCTTTAGTATGTTAGTACTCAATCGAACAAAATCCCCCAAAACCGTATTTTCACATGCATGTGTTTTCTGTCGAAATTTTTCTGCTCCAAAAATTTTTCAGGTTGTCTCAGAATACTGTGCATGGATATAGAAGCAATCTGTGAAAATTTGGTGGCGCGATCTCTCCAAACCGCCGCGGAACCGCGGCCAAACCCATGCTTGGGCCGCGGTTCCGCCGCGCTTTTGATTGATCACTTGACCAAAATTTTGCAGATTCCTTCTGAGTTAAAAATAGGGGTTTTGGGATATTCTTTTTGGGCCCAGATTTTCTGTAAGTGCTACAGTACTGCTTGGGGCCCACTTTGATAAACTTGTTCGATCGGATATTTTAAACATGCCAGTTCTCAGTATTTACATTATATCTGCGCCGTGAATGTCACTCGATCGGTAAATCCAGTCTATCTGCTATAGCCCTTTTAGACGGATTTGCGAACGTGACATTCACGTTGATGTTATGTGATTGTGCTGTGTTGTTGCGGATCGGTCGTGGGGGATAGCCTGGTTGCAGTGTTAGTACCGTTTTGTTTTATATGTACATTTGTCATTGCGGGGCGAGCGTCCGACATGTGGACTGCCGTCACTGCCTGTTTGTATTATTCTTTTGGGGCACGACCAGGTTGCGGTCGATGTACCCGTTGTATGTATATTTTACTTTCTGTACTAGGATTACCCCGCGGAGGGGTGCACGGATAGCCGGGTTCTAGAGGGCAACGAGCCCGCATCTCATGGCATTGAGACGGAGGGGGCTTTATTCTAGAATTGGCAGGCTATTCGCCACACTCGTAGGGGGTACAGGTTGACCCAGGAGGGGTGCCCAAGTTACCGGATTCCGTGAAGTGCTGGGTGGTCCATTCACGTTGCTGAAGGGGGCTGCCTCGCTTCAGGTTTTTGCGGGTAACTTGCCGCGCCCGTAGGGGTCTAGGATTTCATTGCACAAGCTATCCACACGACCAGGGGAACGTCGGGTTTCAGCGGCTCTGTGAAACCCGGGGATCCCAGATATCTGTATTGATCTGTGTTGCATTTTATCACGCCTTGAGCGAAAATTATATATTATATATTTACTAGTAGATGTTGTATATGTTTTGCATCCGCGCTAGTCCAGTCCCCGCTCTGTCGTTAGTTAGCTAACCTAACGGGTGATGACGGGACCCAGTGGCGAATGCGGATGGCATATACGTACGTCAGTATATTTTCGTTCTTTGTGGTGTGATCAATTGATGGGACTGCGTTGATTTGGATCAATGCAAGATAAACAAACCTATTCTGATGTTGTTGGAACACTTTTTCAAAAAAGCTGTTATTGCAAGGGCGTTCTCTTTTGTTTTGCACAGTGGTATTCAGTTGGAATATCCTGCTCCTCAGTCGACGAGGCAAGGGCCGAGATCCCTTCACCGGGAGTGACCCCTTGGACAAAAGTTTGCGTCAGGGCAATAACTTCACTATAGCCGATTACTTTTGCTTTGCATCGTGGTATTCAGTTGGAATATCCTGCACCTCATTCTACGGGGAAAGAGCCGAGATCCCTTCACCGGGAGTGACCTCTTTAGCAAAGGTTTTCGTCACTATATTTTTAAAAAGCTATCAGTTCCTTCAATGATATCAAGTTCATTACGTTAAAGGTTTTCGCCAGAAACCATTCGTAGCCCTCCGTCGTTTCATATGGATAGTCAATAGTATTCAAGCTGTGTATGTTGGCCAAAGTCAAGGCACAGTGTTTGGTAGCTGTTGGGTATTCATATGCAGCATAGATAGATGCATTGGTTTGGGACAGTCCTACTGCCATTTTGGCCAAAGTCAAGGGTAGGTACGGGTGGGTTCAAATTAACCAGGAGAATGACGGGTAGAACTTGACATGTGACTTATGATATGTTGGCCAAAGTCAAGGTCATAAGAGCATGGGGTAAAAATCCACATCGGGAGTTTCAAAAGAACTGAAACTTGCCAGATATGCGCATACCTTCTGGAGTGTGATAACGTGAGCGGATTCCGTCACGTTATCATGCGATGAGAGTTGGATCCCGATTCCCACTGATGAGTTGGTTTACTCTTCGGGTGATCCCGGCTAATTCTTCTTTCAGGTTTGGGGAGGAATTTGACGTTACAGTGGGAGGTTTCCAGATTAGATAAAGTGATAACCATTCTGATCTAGGTTAGAGTGCACGCTGAGTGTTTCTTTTCTCTCTCTCTTTGGCAGCGACCATTGACCCGACCCTAGACTATGACTCAATGACCAAGTTGACCGAACCTTCTTAACACTGGCTTTTGGATTGTCAGAGTTGCAGACATCATTGCCACTCCTACTTTTACCCTTTTCTCCAGGACACCCCGTATTACTACGAACGTCCACTTCCATTGGACAAAACCATCGTATGGTTATATACGAACTCGAAGGAATTCGAGGATGGTTTCTGGTTCTGGAGAAAACGAATAGGACTATTCAGTTGTCTTTTCCTTTTATCTTCTCTCAGGTTGCGAGTACTCCTTGGTTTAGGAGATAGTACACCTATTACGCAAATTGGATAGTCTTCTTCCAAACCTTAGGCTGGTGCCGACCGGTAGGGAATGAAGAAAACCAATTAGCCTAAACGGTGTACAGAAGGTATTAAGTTCAGACAAAGCAAGGGATTAGTAAGAGGGCAAAGTAAATTGCGACTGCTATTCACGACCAAACCAAGTATTTCTTCGCCAATCCTAAATCACCTATTTCTAAGGTTTATTCGGTTGTCTTTTATCTTCACCTTCTCTCGCATTGCGAGTGTTCCTAGGACTGGGACAGTACACCCATTACGCTTATTGGATAGTCTTCTTCCAAACCATAGGTTGGTGCCGAACGGTAGGGAAGGAAGAAAACCATTTGGCCTAAAGGGGTGTACAGAAGGTAATGACTAAAGACATATAAAGGGATTTAGAGAAGCGGCAAAGAATTATACGGTTACAGTTGTGAATCTGGATAATGGAAGAGGCATTACTAGGAATACCAGGATATCCCATCGAAACATTTCAATGTTTCAATTTCACTGTGTACAGTTAAAGGAAAACTGATTTCCCAATTAGACACTTTCTCCAGGGTATGTATTTACCAGATTGGATTCTCACATCTGTATGGTTTTACAGATGATGAGTGGGAGTAAGTTATTGGGAATTAGGTGATCATCCTCATTATATCGGGATTCGTTGTAATCGGTGATATTTGAGGAAGTCACCTGGGTTGTTTGCCGGTCGGCAAATATTTGGTTTTGAATATCCGTTGTTATGCACCAATTTCAAATTGATATATCTGTACGTCTATTTTTATAGAGTGAGATATACCTTTCTGAAATTATGTCTATGACATTTACCTATATCAGTGGATGGTTATTTAAGAAGCATTGAACAGCGGTGTAATTCTTCTTAACCAAAAGTACAGTTTTCAACCTACGACACACAGTGAATGAGTTGTTAGACTCAGCGGACTTATACAGAGTATTGTATATTGTCCAGTGTCCATTAGGACAGAGGGGTTGGTCCTCGTACTATATTCTGTTTACTTATGACTTCTCTAGTTCTTAGACAAGTGTTTCGTCGAAACACAAGGTCCAAGTTTTGAGAAGTTATGGGTATATGAATAAAGTAGAGAACCAGGTATTGCAAGTATCGGGATTCTTCAAGGTGATCGAAGATGTAGATACTTGTGTATGGTATTCAGTTGATAGTAATGTTTAAGAGAACTTGCTTCTCTTTCAGGTTACTCATAATTGGAAGCATTCCTTGGTTGAGTTACGCTGATCGGCCTCTTTCCATTTAGTTGACATGCACTGGAGACAGCTGCATGATTTGAATCTGGTTCAATTAAATCAGTGCCTCTGTTTCTTGGATATAGAACAGTTCATATCTTGACGTTGTTAAGATACGGGGAGTTGTCTGGCTTATGCTTAAGACCAGACTCCGGATAACTCAAGGCACGTTTCTGTAATGGCTGTTTGTGGGTTGACCCGGGCTATGACGAGGGTTGACTTTCTACCATCTGGAAGATCAATAGTGATATTGTTCTTGACTCGCCACAGTTTTAATAAAAATGGACTTTTTCAGAAAACAATAGTGGGAGTATGGTAGAACTGGAAGTGATTCCAGAACCGCAAACGATTACTGAAGATTTGATAAGAACCTAAAGATTCAATCTGGTTTAACATTCCATTGGCCACTCCGCAGATATGGTGGGTAACCTCAGGCACCCGAGAGGTACTTCGGTATGCTCAAGGACGGTGGCAGGGAGTTTCTTGTTTACCCAGACTTGCCATTACTGTTGTTCCAGACTATGAGATCCGGCAGGAGGATGAGTATAGCGTCGTTCTGAACTAGCTTTAGAAGTGCACGTCTATATGACTCTGCCAGAGGGTTGTCGTAGTCAGTGGGAGCAGCGGAAGCATTGGTGGACATCAGGCTTATGTCTATTTATAGACTAAAGCAGATATAGCGGAGATAGATCATCTATTTCTGATGTGAAGTCATAGGTTTGACTTAACCAGAATAGGGGATGGATCTGTTAAGAAGGTAGTAGGGTGTGATGTCCTGGTTTTTGATGACATACACAGAGTAGGAAGTAATATTCCTATACTACGATCGGTTATACTTTGGTCGTCACAATCGGAAGCAGTTTTAGAACATAAGTTGATGTTCTAGGGAATTGATAACGGCAGCCTCCTTTAGGAGACGGTTATCATTCCAGGCTTCCAAGGTGACCTGGATGGCAGAGTGGCTGTCAGAGTTATAGTTTTCCCTCTGACGAGGGGCAGTATTTTGGACAGGTGGTCCAGGAGGATACTGAGGGAAGGCATGGCGCAGGATACTGATTGAGTTCAGTTGACGATACAGTCTAAGAAGTTTGGATTTGGAGTTCATTTATGAGCTATGTCCCATCAGACATCCAGACATTCTAAGACAGGTATTGCTCATTTCGGGAGATGGCTTTCTCCGCGAACATGGGATAAAGAGAGACATAGAAAGAAACACCAGAGCGGATCCACTCACTGAGGCTATTCCTCGAACGCAATAGTTTCGCAAACGAGCTTTGTGAGACTGACTAGTAGAGGAGTTGGGTGTTCGGTATCACACGGGCTGTGAGTATGCAACATCGCAATAATTAGCCTTGAGTGCAAGTGGGAGATTGTTGGAGATAGTGCCCTCAGAGTCAATTATTGGATCACAAGCACGTGATTGCAATGATTGAGGGAAGGACCTGTCCCAGTAGGACAGTCTTACTCGAGATGATAGTATGCTATCTGGTTTATTTTTATCATAGTGTACTGCTTTAGGTGACCTTACGAGTCGCTATTACACATTGATAGAGCCCTTAGGATTCTTGCTTGACTACCAGCAGTATGAGGGCAATCATATAAGTGAGAGCTGGAGTCTATAGGCACATCCTTAAAAGGTCCCTAGTCGTGGGAGTTTCGAGACAGGGCATCGATTCTCTAGAGTAGACTAGTGTATACAGTCGAGACCCCGACGAGGGGCGGTGGCTGGTCTCACAAGCCACTGGTGTCAGTTGGTTCACCTAAGATGTATACAGGTGCTCATTGGGTTATGAGTACACCGGACAGGACTCACCGGGAACCTGCTAGTTGGGATTATACCAGACGTCAGATAGCAGTTCCCTGGTGACATGTGTACAGGTTAGTTCATCGACCTGAGATCGTCATTTGTCTCGTGTGAGTTCCCACTGTGCTTTGATTACTACCCTACCACGGCTCAAAGGAGTCGTGCAAATAAGTTTTAGTTGGGTACAGTCCTGAGCCACATGGAGGCAGTGAGCGGATCTGCAGGGGTTCATCTCTCCCGGTATTGGGAGTGAGGTCGCGCTGTGTCTAGGAGAGCCAGAACATGAAAAGTCCTTGGCCAAGGCAGGAGATTTGCTGGTAGGTATTCCAGTAGTATCTCAGGGTGTTCTGGGCTACACTCCGACACGTCTTGTACCGCTTTTGGGGGTCTGACTTTTACCAACCCTCTAGGCCCGCCATGCGATACTCATAGACGAACAGACCGGACTGTACGAATATTGTCACTGACAGGCTCAGTAGGGTGTCAGGATGAGTGCGCTCATCGACGTCCCTTTTGGTCAATACCTGGTAGCCCATCACGTATTGGCTTATACCTCTGACGTGCTAGTGGTTAAATCCACAGCCAAAGTATTGACGAGTCTTTAGAGTCCACCACACATACAGTTACTCAGGTTTCGGGCGAAACGCTGTAGAGGCCATATGGAGATATGGCAGGGTTTGATCAGATACGTGCGGTATTGCACGGATCGTGATCGGATAGTTTTTACTAGCCGGCTTTGGCTTAAGCCGGATCCTAGTATTAAATAGTGTAGTTTTGTCTCTTTGCATTTGTGTTCAGTGGGAATACAAATGCGGGCATGTATTTACAGTAGCGGGGTTTTCCTGTAATTTATTACGGGATCAGTTTTCTGAAGTTACCAGTTTGCATTCCGTTCCGGTCGGTTTTCTCTTTTTCCTTCACGGCCGGACTATTCGTTGGAGGGGGTTAATTGCAAGTTTGCAATTAACTTAGTTGTGAGGGGCTTTCTTGCATATGTGGCTTTATGATGTGACTAGCTTCATGATGATATTCTATTTTGGTCATTTCATTTGCTTATCTTGTGAGTGGACTTTGATGAGAATGAAGTGTGACCCTTTTTCCATGCTTATCTCTCATTTTCCTTTTTGATTAATTCTTTTTTTTTTCTCCCCCCATGAAGAGGGGGCCGGCCACTGTTGATGAGGGGTGAGGTTTATTTGTTTGGACAATTTCCTTCATGGAATTTTCGTGGGCCCCCCCTTCATTTGTGAGTGTGGATTAATTTCCTAAGGTTTTATATTGAACTTAAAAATGAGTGTGCTGGAATTAAAGAATGAGGAGTTGATGGATATTTTTTTTCATAAGGTGGCAATGAGCTTAATTGGTGTGCAGGGGGCTGATTGTTTTTGGCCGAGCTCATTTCATTGGATGCTCCATTTTTCATCAAGCATCCATGAAAATCCATGAAAATTCTTGTGTACATATTCCTCCATAAATGGCAACCTCTTAAACCCCAAAGAGACATGGCTACTACACTATTCTACAGCATCCTTTGGACGCGTCGGCTAGCCAACTTCGCGTCCGAGTTGCCTCGGTGAAGAGGTGGGAGCCCGTAAACGATTCCGGCTACGTGGTGCCCTTTCGACGAGGAAGTGACGGACGAAGTATCCGCGGGAGATCGGAGTGGAGACGAAGACCGAAGGACACGGATCACTTGGTATACTTCTTTACCCGTTTTTACTTTGCTAGTTGTTAGGTTAATGGCCCGATCCGGGTGAAAAGTGCGCGGTGGTGCCGGTTTGCTAGTTTGCAAAGTTTTTGTTTCCGCGTTTCCGGCGTCGGAACGACGACCGGGGTGCCACCGCGGGCTTACATGTTGCATATCAGGTTCGGCATGTAATAGCATTCGTTCAGAACCAATGTATTACCAGTTGGTAATACAAGGTGATATTCCCCGACAGTCTTAGCTGCAACAATTGCACCATTTCCAACTCTAATGTCTTTATCACCTTCTCCAAATTCTCTACCTTTTCTAAGCCCATGTAACTGATTACATATATGGGATCCTGACCCGGTATCTAATACCCAGGACGTAGGGCAAATGGAGAAACAGTTCTCTGTAACGAACACACCCGAAGAAAATGCATCATCATGTACTTTCTTCAATCGGGTGGCATGGGAATCCTGGTATTCCCCTATATCCTGTTCATTCCTATAACTCTTATAAGAAAGAACGTAACCAACATTCCCCAGCACAGTATAACATGCGGGTTCAGTCAATACATCCATATTATTATCTTTATTAGGGCATGACATGGTCGCTATCTGGAAAGAGAGAGAGAAGAAAACACTTTAGCGTATGCTCTTGCAAGATCAGATTGGTTATTATCTTATCTAATCAGGATGGCTCCCACTGGTTTTTATCAAATCTTCCTTCAAACCCTAAAAGGAAAGACTAGCCGGGATTAATTACACACTACAAGTTCGTCAATCTTTCAGCCAGGCCAATGTTGGTACTTTGAGGGAGGTCCCCCGTGCTTTCGCACGAACCTAATTAATGTAAACCTCGTTTTCCCAGAGGCGTAACCCCGTTGACACCTTTCTAGACACCTACTTGATCAGCTAATTGCAATGTGTAAAACTCTCCCAGGAGTAACTCTTACTCGCAGTGGGTATCGGGATCCAACTATCTCATAGAAGGTATGCAATCTCATTGCAAATTTCAACACTTGAAACTCCCGATAATGCTTTTGCCCCTAGCGTGCTATGACCTTGACGAAAGCCAACAAACCACAGCCCGCTAGTCAAGTTCAACCCGTACATTTCTTGACTGAATTAAACCCACCCGCACGACCCTTGACGAAAGCCAACAAAGTCGTACGACTACCCTAATCCAGTCGCATCATATGCAGCAGATAAGCAGCACATAGCTACCGCACACTACACCTTGACGAAAGCCAACAAATGTAGCACGAATACTATATGCAACTTATCTGAAATGACGGAGGGCTACGACAGGTTTTTCTGAAAACCTATTGCGTAATGAACTTGATATCGTTGTAGAATCAAATGAAGTTTTGAAATGGAGTGATTTTGAGGCTTTTCTAGTTTTGCTAAAGGGGTCACTCCCGGTGAAGGGATCGTCGGCCCTTTCCTCGTCGAATGAGGTGCGGGATATATCATATATATCACTGTGCAAAGCAAAAACTATAGAAGTAATCAAAAGTCAAACCGAGAGTGTAGAATCTGCCAGTTATTGCTAAAGGAGTCACTCCCGGTGAAGGGATCTCGGTCCTTTCCTCATCGAATAAGGTGCAGGGTATATCATATATACCGCTATGCAAAGCAAGAACTGTAGCTACCTGTTTTGTTTAAAATTTGATTCTACAACATCTTAGGTTTCTTTTCTTTCATTAATCACATTAATGAAGTCCCATCATTTAAGTCACCTAAACATCACAGATAAATACGACGTATACTTATGCCATCCACATTCGCCTCAATGTCCTCTCGTGCACCGTTAGGTTAGGTAACTAACGACAGAGCAGGGCAGGGCTAGTGCGGGTGCAAAACATAAGTAACGTCTATATAATATATCATATATACTATATACTGTATCTATCACAGAACATCACATGATCACATCACAGATATCGCAGCAGAAGAAACATATGAAACATTGGATATACTAGGATGTCCGTGTTTTCAATACGAGCCAGTATAAAACACGGATTCCACGGTCGTGATGAATAGCCAATCCCACACCTCTAGACCCCTACAAGAGCGGCAAGCAACCCTACCAATTCTAGGGTTAGGAGACCCGGACTCGACTCCTCGAGATGGTCTCCCACTGGACCCTAGAACCCGGTTACTTATGCTCCCCTCCTTGGGTCTATCCTAATGCGGAAAAGTAAATAATATACATAAGGTGACAACTTCCGCAACCTGGAAGTGCCCCAATAAAAGAATATCATATACAAGTTTTTACATGAATGAAAATGAAAAACACTCATCTCACATAAAAACCCCCGGCTATTCGAAGACGACAATCCAATATAACATATCCAGCAACGCATAACATCACATGTCATCAACGTAAGTAAATATGCGCATCCCAATTCTCGTTGACATATAGCAACGAAACCGGCGATATCACATATTACACTTACGGTCACAGAAAAGAAAGTGTAAAACTACAACAGTTGGAATCCGCAACCTCTCTAGACATCGCATACCTAATCAAATGAAATACTTAGACATCATATGCCTAACAATTATAAACCCCGCATTTTAGTCCCATTATCGAAAACTCTTTTCAATATCAAGTGAGACTAAACCGCTAGATTTATAACATTCATTCAGCTATCTCATAACTATTTGTGAATTCCAATTATTGTATCCCATTCCGGATAAATAGAAAATATTAAACTTTCCGATCGAACATTCGAACACCCAAGTTTTCCCGAAACCGTTCAACACATGAAATAAGTTCAAAGACGTTCACTTCATGCCTCAGCACCAACGGTCCAGCCGTAGAAGGGTCAAGCCAACGCCTCACATGTGGCACGTCGTACTGCCCCAAACCCGAAGGTTCAAAGGGCAGTTCAAGACGGTCACATAATGGAGTTAAGGTTTGTTGTCTTCTAGAGGGACCATCGCGTTACTTGCACTACTCAGAACGTCCTTAAACCACAGAAAAATCCAACACTTGGAAATTTTTTCGGCAGGGGAAAAGTTGGGTATTTATATCCGGTCGAACTTTTTAACATATTCTAAAGTTATCCGGAAAAACACATAGACGAAGTTTAATAATCCGATCGAATAATCGAAACTCCAAAACACCCCAGAAAACTCAACTCTTGAGTCAAATTAAAAATTCACATAAAACTCAGCATCATAAAATAAGAATTACTGTCCAAAAATGGTAGCATGTTAACACAATCTGGCCGCGGAACCGCCGCAGAAGCCAGGCTTCTGCCGCGGTTCCGCCGCACTATTGACACATCTGCAGGTAAAATTTGCACCGTAATTCTTAGAATTCCCTGCTAAATTTTTTAAGCATTTTTAATCTCGAAAAAACCCAGTTTTTGAAAAAAGTCCAGAGAGCAATTTGTTTTAGGGTTTCGATGTTCATTCGGGTTTCAACCGTCGTCTAGACTTCGCCTAAGGCTCTAGCTAGGCTCTGATACCACTGTAGGGTTCCTAGGCACACAATAGAGGTCTCACAAGGTATCAACCATGCCAATTTCAAATTTTATGAGTGCCGAGAAACCCTAATACAGAATCGTCGACTAGAGTTTAGGCGAAAAGTGAAACTAGTTAACATCTTAACTAAAAGTAGGAAACTACAACCTTTGTAGATCCGGTTATCCACTTCCTTAGCTCCACGTAGTTGTCCCCTCGCTGTCCATCTCGAATCCCGGACTCTCGCATCGGCTTCATCGGAGAAATGAGCGAAACAGTCGTCGGCTACGATGCCGAAGATGATCTACGTCGAGGTTACACAAGATCAAGCTCCAACTTCACCAAGTTGTGAAACTTGTGAAGAAAACACCCTATACTACTTGGCAAGAGGCAGAGGGTGAAGAAATAGGAGGTGGGTTCACTTTAGAATTGGATTTCTCACACTTTTACTCAAGAAGCCATTGATGATGGCAAGCTTTTTCTTGAAGAAGAAGAAGAAGCTCAAGATAGAATATGATGAGTATCATCTTTTAAAATGCAAAAGAAATGAATACTTATCATAATATGAACCATGGTTAGGTGTAGAGAATTGACTAAGGTTAGATGAATGGTTAGGGTTAAGCATGAAGACAAAATGGTCACTTTGGTCAAAGCTTCATGAAGCTTCAACAAGCTTCAAGAATGATAGCAACCATTTTGTTTTCTTTTGCAATTTCTTTTTAATCCAAATTAAAAGATAAATGAATGAATAAATAAAAACCCTAACCATTTACTTAATCAAGGTTTAATTCTTTACACTTAACCAAATGAGCAAGTATCATCAAACATGATACAAACATGTGCACAAAAATATATCACATATACAACTTGCACATCAAGTGAGAAAATCCATTTAAAGTGAACCAATACTAGATAATGCAAAGTAATATATCAAATATATAATTATACATTAAATCATTAAATCAACACTTGATTTAACGATCCGGTCATATCGCATACAACCGACTAGTATCCTATGTATCGGCTTATCGAATCAATCCTTGATTCGATATCTAGGTTATATCGCATATAACCAATCGATACATTCATTGAGAGAATGGAATACGGTATCACATACACGCATTATTCTCGGTCCTTCACATATCTCATATGCGCTCTTATTTCGTTTCGCTTGAGCCAGGAAACCTCTGTGTAGGACTCTAAAGACTCGTCAATACGCCGGCAGCAGATGATGATCATATCAAGCACCCACAAGCCGCAAGCGGTCTGCTAAACGTAACGGCCATCCGGGTATTGAGCGATCAGAAGATCGATGAGCTAGCCCGCTCACACTCCTGTGAATCCAACCAGTAACACTTACCGTACAGTCCGGTCTGTTCGTCTGATATGTCGCATATCAAGTCTAGGGGTGGTAAACGTCAGACCGCAATAACCGATAAGTCGTGCCGATGTGAGGCTCATAACGGGTCGAGAAACTACTGGTAACACTTACCAGCAAATCTCTGATCAGCCCTGGCCAGGGACTTCCCTGTTACAGCCAATCGAGCACAGCGCAACATCAACCCCCATTACCGGGAGAGACGAAACCTCTCCTATCGCTCATTGCCTCCATGTGACTCGGGACTGTACCCAAAGACCACCGTTTTGTACGCCCTCATGGACGTGGTAAGGTGGAGATCAAAGCACAGTGGGAATCACACAAGACTCTATGACGATCTCGGGTCTACAGACTAACCTGTACAAGTGTCACCTGAGAACTGCCATCTGACGTGAGGTATAATACCATCTGGGAGTTCTCGGCGAGTCCGTCCAGTGTACCCAGTCTCCACTGAGCACCCGTATACCATCTCTGATGTCAAACACCAATGGATATGGGATCATCCATCGCCCATCTCATGGGTCGAGAAGCATATACGCTAGTCTACACTGGTATATCGATGCCCCGTCTCGATACACCCACGACTAGGGACCTTGAAGGGTGTACTTATGGACTACTATGTCCCCACTAGTATGATCTGCATCATAGTCCAGGTAGTCAAGTACACATCCTAAGGGCTTTATCAATATGTAACTATAAGACAGTATAAAGAGACTAGTATACATGTTAAGATAAAGTGCAACCAGATAGCATACTATCATATCGAGCAAGAAAGTCATCTCTATATATGTCCAAGCATCCAATATAATATACATCATCTGTACAATACTGGCCTCTAGGGCATACATACAACTAACATTTTTGTCTTTGCTTGAAGCTTCATGAAGCTTTCAAGCATCTTTGACAAAGTCTACCATTTTTGTTTTGCACGACTTTTGCACTAACCTAACCATTAACTTAAACTCTAGTTTAGTCTCTACAATGGTTAACTCACCCATGGTTGCATCATGATAGACTTCACTTGATTATTCATTTTAATTTATTCTATTATTCATATTCTTTTCTTTCTTCTTCATCTTCTTCAAATGAAGAAAAACCTTGCTAGAAAAATTTCAAGTGAAGAAAAAGAGTGAAAATTCCTAATCCAAAGTGAACCCACTTCCTATTTCTTCATCCTCTACCACTTGCCATGTAGTATAGGGTGTTCTCTTCATAAAGTTCATGACCAAGTGAAGATGGAGCTTGAGTTTGAGTCTCCTCGACGTAGATCATCTTCGGCCTCGAAGTCAACGACCTAGCCCGCTCATTTCTCCGAAGAAACCATCGCTAGGGTCCGGGATCCCGATGATCGCAGTGAAGGGACGTCAACACGGAGCATTAAAAGTGAAGGACCGGATCTACAAAGGTTGTAATCCCTTGCACTTAGTAGTAAAGTAGTTTACTTGCTTGTTTTTCGCCTTACCTCTAGTAAATGATCCTGCATAGGGTCGTTCGGCACATAAAAATTTGATTTTGGCATGGTTGATGCCTTGTAGAACCTCATGAGTGTGCCTAGGAACCCTACAATACCTGACGTCAGATAGCAGTTCCTTGGTGACATGTGTATAGGTTAGTTCATCGACCTGAGATCGTCATTTGTCTCGTGTGAGTTCCCACTGTACTTTGATTACTACCCTACTACGCTCAAAGGAGACGTACAAACAGGTTTTAGTTGGGTACAGTCCCGAGCCACATGGAGGCAGTGAGCGGATCTGCAGGGGTTCGTCTTTCCCGGTATTGGGGGTGAGGTCGCGCTGTGTCTAAGAGAGCCATTACACGAAGTCCTTGGCCAAGGCAGGAGATTTACTGGTAGGTATTCCAGTAGTATCTTAGGGTGTTCTGGGCTACACTCCGACACGATTTGTACCGCTTTTGGGGGTCTGACTTTTACCAACCCCCTAGGCCCGCCATACGATGCTCATAGACGAACGGACCGGACTGTACGGATATTGTCACTGACAGGCTCAGTAGGGTGTTAGGATGAGTTCGCTCATCGACGTCCCTTTTGGTCAATACCTTATAGCCCGTTACGTATGGCTAATACCTCTGACGTGCTAGTGGTTAAATCCATAACTAAGGTGTTGACGAGTCTTTAGAGTCCCCCACTGACAGTTGCTCAAGTTTCGGGCGAAACGCTGCAGAGGCCGTATGGAGATATGGCAGGGTTCGATCATGTACGTGCGGTATTGCACGGTTCATGATCGGACGGATAATACTAGCGGGCTTTGGTTTAAGCCGGATCCTAGTATAGTACAGTGTAGATTTTTTCTCATTGCATCTGTATTCGGTCGGAATACAAATGCGGGTATGTATATACAGTCGCGGGGTTTTCCTGTAATTTATTACGGGATCAGTTTTTTGAAGTTGCCAGTTTGCTTTCCGTTTCAGCCATTTTTCTTTGTTTCTTTCTTTGGCTGGAAATTGGTGGAGGGAGGGTTATTTGCAAACATGCAAATTTGATTAGTGGAGGGTGTTATTTGCAAGTTGTAGTGTCATGATGATTCTACCATCCTTTGACCTTCATTTGTTCATCATGGTTTTGACTTTTGAGTTGTGATGGTTGTTGATGATGTGACTTGGTTGTGATGATTACTCATCATGATAAGCTTTTCTCTTTCTTGCATGATTTTTCTTGGCTCAATTATTGATTCTCCTCTTCTCTTGGAGCTTGGCCGGCCATTCCTTGGTGAAGGCTGTCCAAATTTTGTGTAAGGGGTTTTTATCTCTTTGGCTCACACAAAAACTCATATAGCACCATTTCAAAGCACATCTCCTTCTACACTTCCAAATGGCAACTTCTTTAAACCCCTTGAGACAAAGAGTACTACACTTAGCCTACAGTATTTTTGGACACGTCGACTCGCCAACTTCGTGCCCGAGTTGCTGTAAGTGCACGGCGGCGCCCCGGCCGTCAATCCGACGGCCAAATGCGGAAGCGGTGATAAACTTAAATTTTCTTGAACTGGCAAACCGCCGCGCACTAATACCCGGATCGAACCACTAACTAGTCCTAGCTATCTACAAGAAAGGGAATAGAGATATACCGACGATCCAAGTCCTCCGGTCTTCTCGTCATCGTCCCGATCTCCTGCGGAATGTCCCGTCTCCTCCTCGTCGCCGGAAGTGCACCACATCGCCTACATCGTTTACGGGCTCCCACCTCAATGCCGAGGCAACTCGGGCACGAAGCCGGCTACTCGACGTGCCCAAGATTTACTGTAGAATATTATGTAGAGGCTTGTGTCTCACTTTTGGGGTTGTGGAATTGCCTTTTTGGTGGAGGTATGAAACAAGAACAATGTGGAGGAGCAAGGGGATAATTTTGGAGCACCAAATGAACCAAAATTTCCACACTAGAAAAATGGGCAGCCCCCCCAATTAGAGTGGCCGGCCATGCACTATCAAGAAGAGAGAGAATGAGATGGTGAGCTAAAAGAAAATGGGGGGGAAACTCTATCATGCAAGAGAGAGGAAAAGACAATCATGTGAACCAATGACAAGGTGAAAACCACACTCTTCTATCACTCATCAACCATGATGATATCCAAAGTCAATCCATCATGAAGTATGAAGTCAAGCAAGTCAATGGATGGTGCTATAATCATGACATGATAATATGCAAGGACCCCCTCCACAAAAGTCTATTTGCAACAATGCAAATAAACCCTCCTCAACCAAACATCGGCCAATGAACGATCAAAGGAAAATTGGCCGAAACGGAAAACAAACTGGCAACTCCAAAAACTGGTCCCGTAATAAATTACAGGAAAACCCCGATACTGTGCATACACACCCGCATTTGTATTCCGACCGAAATACAAATGCAATGAGACAAAATCTACACTGTACTATATTAGGATCCGGCTTAAACCAAAGCCGGCTAGTAATATCTGTTCGATCCTGATCCGTGCAATACCGCACGTATCTGATCGAACCCTGCCATATAACCATACGGCCTATAGTACAAACTGTCCGATCCTGATCCGTGCAATACCGCACGTATATGATCGGACCATGCCATATCTCCATACGGCCTCTACAACCTTTCGTCCGAAAGCTGAGTAACAGAATGTGGGGGACTCTAAAGACTCATCAACACCTTGGTTGTGGATTTAACCACTAGCACGTCAGAGGTATAAGCCAATACGTAACGGGCTACCAGGTACTGACTAAAAAGGGATGTCTGTGAGCGAACTCAGCCTGACAACCCTACTGAGTCTGTCAGTGACAATATCCGTACAGTCCGGTCCGTTCGTCTATGAGTATCGCATGGCGGGCCTAGGGGGTTGGTAAAAGTCAGACCCCCAAAAGCGGTACAAATCGTGTCGGAGTGTAGCCCAGAACACCCTGAGATACTACTGGAATACCTACCAGTAAATCTCCTTGCCTTGGCCAAGGACTTTGTGTAATGGCTCTCCTAGACACAGCACGACCTCACCCCCAATACCGGGAGAGACGAACCCCTGAAGATACGCTCACTGCCTCCATGTAGCTCGGGACTGTACCCAACTAAAACCTGTTTGCACGACTCCTTTGAGCCGTGGTAGGGTAGTAATCAAAGTACAGTGGGAACTCACACGAGACAAATGACGATCCCCAGGTCGATGAACTAACCTGCACACATGTCACCAGGGAACTGCCATCTGACGTCTGGTATATGACCAACTAGCATGTTCCCGGCGAGTCCTGTCCGGTGTACTCATAACCCAATGAGCACCTGTATACATCTTAGGTGATCCAACTGACACCAGTGGCTTGTGAGACCGGCCACCGCCCCTCGTCGGGGTCTCGACTGTATACACTAGTCTACTAATGGAGTATCGATGCCCAGTCTTGAAACTCCCACGACTAGGGACCTTTTAAGGATAAGCTTATAGACCCCAGCTCCCACTTATATGATCGCCCTCATACTGCTGGTGGTCAAGCAAGAATCCTAGGGGCTCTATCAACGTGTAATAGCGACGTGTCAGGTCACCTAAAGCAGTACACGATGATAAAGGTAAGCCAGATAGCATACTATCATCTCGAGTAAGGCTGTCCTACCGGGATAGGTCCTCCCTCAATCATTACAATCACGTACCTGTGACCTAATAATTGACTCTGAGGGCACTATCTCCAACAATCTCCCACTTGCACTCAAGGCTAATTATTGCGATGTCGCATACTCACAGCCCGTGTGATACCGAACATCCAACTCCTCTACTAGTCAGTCTCACAAAGCTCGTTTGCGGAACTATTACGTTCGAGGAATAGCCTTAGTGAGTGGATCCGCTTAGTTGTTTCTTTCTATGTCTCTCTATATCTCAAGTTCGCGGAGAAAGCCATCTCCCGAAAAGAGCAATACCTGTCTCAGAATATGTCTGGATGTCTGATGGGACCTAGCTCATAAATGAACTCCAAATCCAAACTTCTTAGACTGTATCATCAACTGAACTTAATCAGTATCCTGCGCGCCATGCCTCCCTCAGTATTGCCTTGGACCACCTGTCCAAAATACTGCCCCTCATCAGAAGGAAAACTATAACTCTGAAAACCTCCTTGTCGTCCATGTCACCTTGGAAGCCTGGAATGATAACTGGCTCCTGAATGAGGCTGTCGTTATCATCTCCCTAGAACATCCACTTATGTTCTAAAACTGCTTCCAACTGTTTCTCCAGGATTGGATTAATGTCAACTTATTGCATCTAGTGCAAGAACAATATCTGGTGTGGTACTTGACATCTCATGATTGACTCAATTGCCTAAGCAAGTGATCTGCCAATCATGCACATCCCTCTCCCCTTTAGTCTGTAAGACACCTTTAGAGAGGGTGACTCCATTACCTGCAGGTACACTACCATGCCAGGAGTCGTCCATCCTAAATACTCTTAGAATGCTGTCAAGTACCCTGATTGGGAAACCACCCAAATCTAGATCTAATACCATAGATCCAGTAACCAGTATGTCTGATATAATGTCCAAGTCCTGTGTGGAGAAACCACTGTGTGACGACCAAAGTATAACCGATCGTAGTATAGGAGTTTCCTTTCCTACTTTGTGTATGTCATCCAAATACCAGGATATCACACCCTACTACCTTCTCAACAGATCCATCCCCTATTCTGATGAAGTCAAACCTATGACTGTCACGTCAGAAATAGATGATCTATCTCCGCTACTGGTGCTTCAGTCTATAAATAGACATAAGCTACCTGTCCACCAATGCTTCCGCTGCTCCCACTGACTATGACAACCCTCTGGCAGAGTCATATAGACGTACACTTCTAAAACTAGTTTAGAACGACGCTATACTCATCCTCCCACCGGGTCTCGCAGCCTGGAACAACAGCAATGGTAATTGTGGGTAAACAAGAACTTCCCTGTCACCGTCCTTGAGGCTACCGTAGTACCTCTCGGGTGCCTGAAGTTACCCACCTTATCTGCGGAGTGGCCAATGGAATGTCAATCCAGATTGAATCTTTAGGTTCCTTGTCAAATCTTCAGTAATCGTTCGTGGTTCTGGAATCACCTCCAGTTCTACCATACTCCCACTACTGTTTTCTGAAAAAATCCATTTTTAATAAAACTGTGGCGAGTCTAGAACAATATTGCTATTGTTCATCCAGATGGTAGAAAATCAACCCTCGTCATAGCCTGGGTCAACCCACAAACAGCCATTACAGAAAACGTGCCTTGAGTTATCTAGAGTCTGGTTTTAAGCATAATCCGGACAACTCGCCGTACCTTAACATCGTTAAGATATGAACTGTTCTATATCCCATATAGGACCAGAGGCACTGATTTAATTGAACCAGATTCAAATCATGCAACTGTCTCCAGTGCATGTCAACTAAATGGAAGGAGGCCGATCAGCGTTACTCAACTTAGGAATGCTTCCAATCATGAGTAACCTGAAAGAGAAGCAAGATCTCTTAAATTATTACTATCAACTGAATACCGTACACAAGTATCTACATCTTCGATCTCTTTGAAGAATCCCGATACTTGCTACACTTGGTTCTCTACTCTATTCAAATACCTATAACTTCTCAAAATTCGGACCCTGTGTTTCCACGAAACACTTGTCTAAAAACTAGAGAAGTCATAAGTAAACCGAATATAGTACGAGGACCAACCCCTCTGTCCTGATGGACCCTGGACAACATACAATACTCTGTATAAGTCCCTTGAGTCTGAAAACTCATTCACTGTGTGTCGTAGGTTGAAAACTGTACTTATGGTTAAGAAGAATTACACCGCTGTTTAATGCTCCTTACCTAACCATCCACTGATATAGGTAAATGTCGTAGACATAATTTCAGAAAGGTATATCTCACTCTATGAAAATAGACGTACAGATATATCGATTTGAAATTGGTGCATAACAGCGGATATTCAAAACCAAATATTTGCCGACCGGCAAACAATCCAGGTGACTTCCTCAAATGTCACCAATTACAACGAATCCCGATATAATGAGGATAATCACCCAATTCCCAATAACTTACTCCCACTCATCATCTGTAAAACCATACAGATGTGAGAATCGTACCTGGTAAATACATACCCTGGAGTAAGTATCTAATTGGGAAATCAGTTTTCCTTTAATAGTACACAGTGAAACTGAAATATTGAAATGTTTCGTTGGGGAATCCTGGTATTCCTAGTAATGCCTCTTCCAGATTCACGACTGTAACCGTATAGTTCTTTGCCACCTCTCCAAATCCCTTCATATGTCTTTAGTCTTTACCTTCTGCACACCCTTTTAGGCCAAATGGTTTTCTTCCTTCCCTACCGTTCGGCACCAGCCTATGGTTTGGAAGAAGACTATCCAATAAGCATAATGGGTGTACTGTCCTAATCCTAGGAACACTCGCAATGCGAGAGAAGGTGAAGATAAAAGACACCCGAATAAACCTTATTCCTATTTCTCCTGAACCAGAATCCATCCCCGAACTGGAACCAGTTCCATTCGAGTTCGTATATAACCATACGATGGAGTATCCAAATAAACTGTGGATCTTCGTAGTGATACGGAGTGTCCTGGAGAAATACAAAGGTGATGTGGGAGTGGTAACGAAATATTTGGTTTGGTCGTGAATATCTGTTGCAATTTACTTTGCCCTCTTACTAATCCCTTGCTTTGTCTGAACTTAATACCTTCTGCACACCATCGTTATGCTAATTGGTTTTCTTCATTCCCTACCGGTCGGCACCAGCCTAAGGTTTGGAAGAAGACAATCCAATTTGCGTAATAGGTGTACTACCCCTAAACCAAGGAGTACTCGTAACCCGAGAGAGGGTAAAAGGAAAAGACAACTGAATAATCCTATCCATTTTCTCCAGAACCGGAAACCATCCTCGAATAAATTCCTTCGAGTTCGTATCTAACCATACGATGGTTTTGTCCAATGGAAGTGGACGTTCGTAGTAAAACGGGGTGTCCTGGAGAAAAGGGTAAAAGTAGGAGTGGCAATGAGGTTTGCAACTCTGACAATCCAAAAGCCGGTGTTAAGAAGGTTCGGTCAACTTGGTCACTGAGTCAAAGTCTTAGGGTCGGGTTAATGGTCGCTGCTAGAGAGAGAGAGAAAAGAAACACTCAGCGTGCACTCTAACCTAGATCAGAATGGTTACCAATTTATCTAATCTGGAAACCTCCCACTGTACCTCAAATTTTCCTCCAAACCTAAAAGAAGAATTAGTCGGGGTCACCCGAGGAGTAAACCAACTCATCAGTGGGAATCGGGATCCAACTATCATTGCATGATAACGTGACGGAATCCGCTCACGCTATCACACTCCAGAAGGTATGCGCATATCTGGCAAGTTTCAGTTCTTTTGAAACTCCCGATGTGATTTCTGCCCCATGCTCTTATGACCTTGACTTTGGCCAACAAATCATAAGTCACATGTCAAGTTCCACCCGTCATTCTCCAGGTTGTTTTGAATCCACCCGTACATACCCTTGACTTTGGCCAACAAGGCAGTACGACTGTTCCAAACCAACGCATCTATCTATGCTGCATATGAATAACCAACAGCTACCAAACACTGTGCCTTGACTTTGGCCAACAAACACAGCTTGAATACTATTGACTACCCATATGAAACGACGGAGGGCTACGAATGGTTTCTGGCTTAAACCTTTAACGTAATGAACTTGATATCGTTGAAGGAACGGATAGCTTTTTGAAAATATAGTGACGAAAACCTTCGCTAAAGAGGTCACTCCCGGTGAAGGGATCTCGGCTCTTTCCCCGTAGAATGGGGTGCAGGATATTCCAACTGAATACCACGGTGCAAAGCAAAAGTAATCGGCTATAGTGAAGTTAATGCCCTGACGCAAACTTCTGTCCAAGGGGTCACTCCCGGTGAAGGGATCTCGGCCCTTGCCTCGTCGACTGAGGAGCAGGATATTCCAATGAATACCACGATGCAAAACAAAAGTAAACGTCCTTGCAATAACAGCTTTTTGAAAAGTGTTCCAATAACATCAGATTAGGTTTGTTTTTAACTTGCATTGATCCGAATCAATGCAGTCCCATCAATTGATCACACCAAAAAGAACGAAAATATACTGATGTACGTATATGCCATCCGCATTCGCCACTGGGTCCCGTCATTACCCGTTAGGTTAGCTAACTAACGACAGAGCGGGGACTGGACTAGCGCGGATGCAAAACATATACAACATCTACTAATATATATACCAATATATTATATTCGCTCAAGGCGTGAATAAAATGCAACATCACAGATATGTACAGCATCACAGAAACAATACAGATATCTGGGATCCCCGGGTTTCACAGAGCCGCTGAAACCCGACGTTCCCCTGGTCGTGTGGATAGCCTGTGCAATGAAATCCTAGACCCCTACGGGCGCGGCAAGTCACCCGCCAAAACCTGAAGCGAGGCAGCCCCCTTCAGCGCCGTGAATGGACCACCCAGGACCTCACGGAATCCGGTAACTTGGGCACCCCTCCTGGGTCAACCTGTACCCCCTACGAGTGCGGCGAATAGCCCGCCAATCCTAGAGTGAAGCCCCCTCCGTCCCAATGCCATGAGATGCGGGCTTGTTGCCCTCTAGAACCCGGCTATCCGTGCACCCCTCCGCGGGGCAATCCTAGTACAGAAAGTAAAATATACATACACCGGGTACATCGACCGCAACCAGGTCGTGCCCCAAAAAAATAATACAAACAGGCAGTGACGGCAGTCCACATGTCGGACGCTCGCCCCGCAATATCAAATGTACATAATACAACCACAACTGTACTAGCATTGCATCCAGGCTATCCCCACGACCGATCCGCAACATCACAGCAGAAACAGAACATCAACGTGAAAGTCACGTTCGCAAATCCGTCTAACCGGGCTATAGCAGTTAGACCGGATTTACCGATCGAGTGACATTCACGGTCGCAGATATAATGTAAATACTGTGAAAAATGTGTTTAAAATATCCGACCGATCGAATATTAACAAGTGGGCCCCGAAACAATACTGTAGCAGTTACAGAAAATATGGGCCCAATTTTAATGTTCCAGAAACCCAAATTTATCCCCAGAAGCCCACTGTAGAAATCCAACACCCTGATTCCTTTACTCAGCGGCGGAACCGCGGCCACAAGCAGGGGTTGGCCGCGGTTCCGCGCTCTATTTGAAAGATTAGTGCGTCGTATTTCTACAGTAGTCTTGGGTCTCTCTGTACAGTACTTTTATACAACCTGAAAAATTTTTGGGGACCAAAAAATTTCAACAGAAAACTGTCGTGGGCAAATACGGGTTTTTGGACATTTCGATCGATCGGAACTGAAAAACACATTAAACAAAGCTAGACTAAGTTAATGGTGAGGCTCTGATACCACTGTAAGTGCACGGCGGCGCCCCGGCCGTCAATCCGACGGCCAAATGCGGAAGCGGTGATAAACTTAAATTTTCTTGAACTGGCAAACCGCCGCGCACTAATACCCGGATCGAACCACTAACTAGTCCTAGCTATCTACAAGAAAGGGAATAGAGATATACCGACGATCCAAGTCCTCCGGTCTTCTCGTCATCGTCCCGATCTCCTGCGGAATGTCCCGTCTCCTCCTCGTCGCCGGAAGTGCACCACATCGCCTACATCGTTTACGGGCTCCCACCTCAATGCCGAGGCAACTCGGGCACGAAGCCGGCTACTCGACGTGCCCAAGATTTACTGTAGAATATTATGTAGAGGCTTGTGTCTCACTTTTGGGGTTGTGGAATTGCCTTTTTGGTGGAGGTATGAAACAAGAACAATGTGGAGGAGCAAGGGGATAATTTTGGAGCACCAAATGAACCAAAATTTCCACACTAGAAAAATGGGCAGCCCCCCCAATTAGAGTGGCCGGCCATGCACTATCAAGAAGAGAGAGAATGAGATGGTGAGCTAAAAGAAAATGGGGGGGAAACTCTATCATGCAAGAGAGAGGAAAAGACAATCATGTGAACCAATGATAGCAAGGTGAAAACCACACTCTTCTATCACTCATCAACCATGATGATATCCAAAGTCAATCCATCATGAAGTATGAAGTCAAGCAAGTCAATGGATGGTGCTATAATCATGACATGATAATATGCAAGGACCCCCTCCACAAAAGTCTATTTGCAACAATGCAAATAAACCCTCCTCCACCAAACATCGGCCAATGAACGATCAAAGGAAAATTGGCCGAAACGGAAAACAAACTGGCAACTCCAAAAACTGGTCCCGTAATAAATTACAGGAAAACCCCGATACTGTGCATACACACCCGCATTTGTATTCCGACCGAAATACAAATGCAATGAGACAAAATCTACACTGTACTATATTAGGATCCGGCTTAAACCAAAGCCGGCTAGTAATATCTGTTCAATCCTGATCCGTGCAATACCGCACGTATCTGATCGAACCCTGCCATATAACCATACGGCCTATAGTACAAACTGTCCGATCCTGATCCGTGCAATACCGCATGTATATGATCGGACCATGCCATATCTCCATACGGCCTCTACAACCTTTCGCCCGAAAGCTGAGTAACAGAATGTGGGGGACTCTAAAGACTCATCAACACCTTGGTTGTGGATTTAACCACTAGCACGTCAGAGGTATAAGCCAATACGTAACGGGCTACCAGGTACTGACTAAAAAGGGATGTCTGTGAGCGAACTCAGCCTGACAACCCTACTGAGCCTGTCAGTGATAATATCCGTACAGTCCGGTCCGTTCGTCTATGAGTATCGCATGGCGGGCCTAGGGGGTTGGTAAAAGTCAGACCCCCAAAAGCGGTACAAGTCGTGTCGGAGTGTAGCCCAGAACACCCTGAGATACTACTGGAATACCTACCAGTAAATCTCCTTGCCTTGGCCAAGGACTTTGTGTAATGGCTCTCCTAGACACAGCACGACCTCACCCCCAATACCGGGAGAGACGAACCCCTGAAGATACGCTCACTGCCTCCATGTGGCTCGGGACTGTACCCAACTAAAACCTGTTTGCACGACTCCTTTGAGCCGTGGTAGGGTAGTAATCAAAGTACAGTGGGAACTCACACGAGACAAATGACGATCCCCAGGTCGATGAACTAACCTGCACACATGTCACCAGGGAACTGCCATCTGACGTCTGGTATATCACCAACTAGCATGTTCCCGGCGAGTCCTGTCCGGTGTACTCATAACCCAATGAGCACCTGTATACATCTTAGGTGATCCAACTGACACCAGTGGCTTGTGAGACCGGCCACCGCCCCTCGTCGGGGTCTCGACTGTATACACTAGTCTACTAATGGAGTATCGATGCCCAGTCTCGAAACTCCCACGACTATGGACCTTTTAAGGATAAGCTTATAGACCCCAGCTCCCACTTATATGATCGCCCTCATACTGCTGGTGGTCAAGCAAGAATCCTAAGGGCTCTATCAACGTGTAATAGCGACGTGTCAGGTCACCTAAAGCAGTACACGATGATAAAGGTAAGCCAGATAGCATACTATCATCTCGAGTAAGACTGTCCTACCGGGATAGGTCCTCCCTCAATCATTACAATCACGTACCTGTGACCTAATAATTGACTCTGAGGGCACTATCTCCAACAGTTGCCTCGGTCCAGAGGTGGGAGCCTGTAAAAGAACCCGGCAATGTGGTGCTCTTCCAACGAGGAGTTGAAGACCGGAGATTCCGCGGGGAGATCGGGACGACGACGAGAAGACCGAAGGACACGGATCACTCGGTATATCTCTTTACCCCTTCTCTTGTTAGCTAGGAGTAGGTTAATGGCCTGATCCGGGTTTTATAGTTCGCGGTGGCGCCGGTTTAAAAGTTTAAAGAAAAGTATCGTTTCCGCATTTTGGCCTCGTACAGACGGCCGGGGCGCCGCCGTGCACTTACATATCTCTGGTATCGAGTACCCTTGTTAGGCTCCCCGCCTATCATGCGGCTATTCTGCCTCTCGGTCTCGACCGGGTCCACCATGTATCCAACTGTATGCCCCCCGACTCAGTCTGGATAACTTATAATTCCGCAACCGTATAACCCCCAACTCGGTTCGGAATAAAACTAAATCATAAAAACATCTCATGGTGGACATGTCACATCAATCATGAAAAATCACTGGATTTATGCAATAGTATAGGAAAGCTCAAAACCATAAATCCTCAATAATATAATTTTCTCTTATATCAACTTCGAACATTTAAATACGAAACATGATGTTATTTATGCAAAGTACCGCTGTTAATGATCTTTAAGGTATGATAGAATCATATTTAACAAGCTAATTACTTAGTGTAAAAGTGACATGTTAATATCGACGAGGTGTAGTGTAATATGTAAAGATGTGCACGTGCGGCATAATTCGTCGATAATTGTGCAGTGTTCTAACAACTATTAACATAGTGATGTATAGGTATATATGAATGCATGTTATTACTTCGCATATAAAGTCAATCTTTCAATTTAACAAAATACGGGCGAATTACGCCATCTTTACACAATCCCCCGGTAGATGTTTAGTCTACTCACCGGAATACGTCGTAAACTATTCAGAAATTGCCAATCCCTTTCCTTTCCTTGCGGCCTCCGAAGTTCCCGCACTCAAATCTAATATTGAATTAACTTGTATAAGAAAATGGCTACATTCCGATACGGAAAAATCAAGAAAACACAAGTTGTACGTGCTAACCACACTACGTACGACTATTGCAAACAATCTAACACTCAACCTCACTGAAATTTAACCCAGCGCTGCATCGCGATTGAAAACAGAACGCGTTACGTTTTACCCATATTGTATTTTAGAAATTTGATCTCTTTTTCTGATATTAGTTCCCAAATTTTATATACAGTTAAACTAACTTGATTAAACAATACCAAAATAACCAAACACCTACACAGAGACCTACCCAATAACCCAAATCACCAAATCTCCTTACAAATCCGGCGACGCTGGAATCCTCCTTCATGTCGCCGGCCCAAAACCGAGCCCTTTGGTTCGTGCTTCTATGGGTTGTTCTAGGTCCAACATACAAAATTTTGGCACTGTTTGGTTAAGTTGATTTTTATCTAAACTATAGCAGATTACTACAGGGTTCAGTTTTGCTTAAAATACGATATTATGAACACTTTTGATTTCTAAGTTAAACTAGTTACAAAACTAAATCCTACCGTGAGTAAGGATTTTACCTATAAGGAATTGCTGGAAGAACTCCTTCCAAGATGCACAAGCTCCTAGTCCTTAGCTTGATGGTGAGAAAATTCTAGACTTAGCTCTTTTCTTCTTCTTTCTCTTGTTCTTCCTTGTTTGCTTTATTTTTCTTTTTCTTTCTTTTAAATTTTAAACTAGCTAAATGATCTAAACATACTATATAAATGGTGAAGGGAAGGGTGAGGCGTAGGAGGAGGTGTCAATCCACAAGGTGTGCCATCCTCATACAAGGAGGAGGTGTTGTGTGTGTGTTGTGCATGAAAGAAGGATGCGTCAATACATTATCTCTTCCAATTTGTTTTAATTTGTGATTAACTTCTGAGCTAAAATATTTTCTACCCACTTTCCACTTACACCCTCACAATTCCAAATTTGCATAATTTTCCTAAATTTTTCAAAAAGACCCTTCACTACCTATGTTATTATATAAACACCATTTTATTAAAATGAAGCTAAATTTATCACTAAAACCCTTATAATTGATTAATGTTACATACTAAAATTTTAATTTAATTTATTTTACATACTACTTATGAAAATGTCTTATTTGGTTTTAATAACTTTTTAATTTAACATTTTATTATTTAATTAATTAATTTTTATTTATTTCTAAATTTTCAAAATGCTACAATATTCCCCCCTTAAGAAAATTCGGTCCCCGAATTTAAATTAACTAGACGTACCTTCAAAAAGCTGTGGAAATTCCTTTCGCATCGCATCCTCGGTTTCCCAAGTGATCTCCTCGCGATTCTTTTCTTGCCAAAGAACCTTTACAAATGGAAGTACCCTTGATCTCAGTTTCTTTGCCTTCCGGTCTAGAATAGCTACAGGCTGCACTGTGTTGGATATATCCGGCTCAAGCTGTAAGGTCTGATGCTGGATCGCGTGAGAAGGATCGTGAAGATACTTACGAAGCATCGATACGTGAAACACCGGATGCAAATCGGGAAAACTCGGTGGAAGTGCTAAACGATAAGCTACAACACCCACTCTCTCCAGAATCTCGTAGGGTCCGACATATCTGGGGTTGTGCTTTCCCTTTTTCCCGAAACGCATCACACCTTTCATCGGAGACACACGAAGGAACACATGATCTCCCACATCAAACTCGAGTCTACAACGTCGTCAATCTGCATATGATTTCTGTCTGCACTGGGCCGCTCTCATTCTGTCTCGTATCAGCTGAATCTTTTTCGTAGTCTCCAGTACTATCTGCGGTACCAAAATGCTACTCTCGCTTAGTTCCGTCCAGCAAACAGGCGATCGACATTTCCTCCCATACAAAGCTTCAAAGGGTGCCATCTGGATCGTCTCCTGAAAACTATTGTTGTACGAAAATTCTATCAAAGGTAGGTGACGATCCCAACTACTACCGAAATCAAGGCTGCAAGCTCGAAGCATATCCTCTAAAGTCTGAATGGTCCTCTCTGACTGACCATCCGTCTGTGGGTGAAAAGCTGTACTAAAACTCAATCGTGTACCAAGAGCTTCTTGAAGTTTCTGCCATAGCCTGCTAGTGAATTGGATACCCCTATCCGATACTATGCACATCGAAACTCCATGCAATCGTACAATCTCGTCGATATAAATCTGAGCATACTGAGCAAACCCATACGTTGTCTTCTCCGGAAGAAAGTGAGCTGCCTTTGCCAATCTATCTACAATCACCCAAATGGAATCATACCCTCTGCTAGTCCTGGGTAGACCCACAACGAAATCCATAGAAATCTGTTCCCATTTCCACTCCGGAATGGGCAAGGGCTGCAACTCTCCTGCCGGCCTCTGGTGCTCGGCTTTGACTTGCTGACAAGTCAAGCATCTCGAAACAAACTCCGCAACATCCCTCTTCATTCATTCCTACCAATAAACATCTCTCAAGTCATGATACATCTTGGTGGAACCAGGATGAATACTGTATGTTGATCTATGGGTCTCCTCTAAGATCTCATGTCTCTGTCCATCCGAATCCGGCACATAAAGACGAGTCAACGTAATACTCCACGGTCATCTATCACGAACTCCGACTCTCTGCCCTGCCTAACCTGATCCATAATCTCCGATATACGAGCATCTGCGGACTGTGTCTCTCGAATACGATCCAATAACTGAGGATGGGTGCGAACATGTGCTAACTGTCCTCCTGCCGATGTGAACTCAAACTGTATACGGCTATCACATAAAATCTGCCAGTCTGTAGAAGACTGTCTCTGCAAGGTGCGCAAATAAGATAAGCTACCTCCAGGCCTCCGACTCAAAGCATCTGCTACAACATTCGCTTTGCCTGGATGATACAAGATCTTACAATCGTAATCCTTCACCAGTTCCATCCATCGACGCTGCCTTAGATTCAGATCCCTTTGCTGAAAAATAGACTTTAAGCTCTTATGATCTGTGAAAATTTGGCACGACTCTCCATACAAGTAATGCCTCCAAATTTTCAGTGCGAAAACTACAGCAGCCATCTCTAAATCATGAGTGGGGTAGTTTTTCTCGTGCCTCTTCAACTGTCGAGAAGCATAAGCTACAAGCCTGCCGTGCTGCATCAATACACAGCCTAAACCCACTCGAGATGCATCACAATATACAACAAATTCACCGACCCAGAAGGTAAAGATAATACTGGTGCAGTCGTCAAGCGCGTCTTCAACTGCTGAAAACTCTGTTGACATGCATTTGTCTAAAGAAAGGGAACCTCCTTCCTAGTCAATCCAGTCAACGGGGCAGCGATTCGAGAAAAATCCTGCACAAAACGTCTGTAATAACCCGCCAGACCTAAGAAACTCCGAATCTCAGTAACTGACACAGGTTTGGGCCAGTGCTGTACCGCTTCGATCTTCTTTGGGTCCACACGTGTCCCATCTCTTGTAACTACGTGACCCAAGAATTCCACACTATCCAACTAGAAAGCACACTTTGAGAATTTAGCAAACAGTTGATGCTCCTTCAAGGTCTGTAACGTGATACGCAAATGCTGCTCGTGCTCCTCTCGGCTCCGGGAATAAACGAGAATGTCATCAATGAATACTATAATAAACTGATCAAGGAAGGACCTGAAGATACGATTCATCATATCCATAAAAACTGCTGGGGCATTGGTGAGTCCGAACGACATCACCAGAAACTCATAGTGCCCATAACATGTGCGAAAAGCCGTCTTCGGAACGTCATCCTTCCGAACCTTCAACTGGTGATACCCTGACCACAAATCAATCTTCGAGAAGTAGCCAGCTCCCTGCAACTGATCGAACAAGTCATCGATATGAGGTAGTGGATACCTATTTCGCACAGTGACGCGATTCAGCTGTCGGTAGTCGATGCACAGTCTCATACTACCGTCCTTCTTCTTTACAAACAAGACAGGAGCTCCCCACGGCGATACACTGGGACGAACAAGTCCTCTATCTAACAATTCTTGCAACTGGCTTTTGAGTTCCTTCAACTCCGTCGGGGCCATCCGATAGGGTGGTATAGAAATAGGTCCCGCACCAGGAATTAAGTCAATGCAAAATTCAATATCGCGATCGGACGGTAATCCTGGTAATTCAGCAGGAAACACATCCGGAAATTCTCGTACGATCGGAACCTGGTCCAACGGAATCTCAGCGGCTCCTAACTCCTGAACAAATGCTAAGAACCCATGACAATCCTTCTTCAAGAGTTATCCCGCACAAAGAGCAGAAATCATGTTGGCAGGAGGTATATTACAGTCTCCCTGCACAACAAAGATCGGTTCACCTGGAAAACAAAATCTAACCGCTTTCCCCCGACAATCTACATAGGCATAACAAGCGGCCAACCAATCCATACCGAGAAGTATATCAAAATTTAACATATCCAGGAGAATCAGATCAACTAGCGAATGTTTTTCACCATTACGTACTGAACATGATCTGAATACGTGTCGAGCTATAAAAGAATCTCCCACCGGAGTAATCACCACTAATGCTAACTCTAATAATGACGGCTCTTTCCCCAAAGAAAGTGCAAAGCATGAAGATACATAAGAATGTGTAGAACCAGGATCAAATAAAATATGTGCATCTAACGAACATACTGCAAGAGTATCTGTCACAATTGCATATGATGCCTGGGCATCCTGTGGAGTCAGCGCAAAAACCCGTGCCTGGCCCCTGCCCCGCATCCTGTCGTCCTCTACCTCTATCTCCTCGACCTCTCTGAAAGCGTGGCACAACCCGAAATATTAGCTCGTGACCAGCACTTAAATCATGCAACGTCTAAAGGCGTAACGTAATTAAAGTAAGCTGAAACCCAGAAATATAAACCTTTTAAGAAAAATAAAGGAGGTGAAGTTTTGAAATAAAGGTATAATGAAATCAAGTTTTCTTAATGCATAGAATAGGAACATGAAAAATGCAAGTGGATTATGCAAGTTTAAAAACATGTTTCGCCTTTTTAAAAATTTGAGCAGTACCTCCTTTGTATTTTTTTGATCCAAAACCATTAATACATAATGATAATAAAGGCATCCCCAAGCGGGAGCTAGCTCTTCGCCAAACGGCGGATCACAACCACGCAAGACAGTATATATAATTATACGACGCCAAACGGCGAAGTTCACCATAAAAGATAAAGAAATAAGCAAGACATAAAAACCACAAGTAGCGGAAACCCCTCGTTCTAAGTCTCACAAGCCCAATCTCACTAAGTCTCATTACTTATACAATTTATAAATTTTGATTGATGGAGTCGACTAGATACAATATGAAATATAAATACAACAGTGGGTACGATACAAATGCCCCACCTATTAATGCAAAACACCCAAATGAAGCTGTGTGCCAGCGATGCCGCTACTGATCTAAGCGGTCAACCTGCAAGAACTGTGGCACAACGGGGGTGAGTTGCCAACTCGTGAGTAGAAAAACATCTAAAAGTAGAAATCGAATAAACAACGACTCCTAGGTCAACTATATCATAAAGGTAATAGTATGATATCTAGGGTGACCGGGTCGTAAATGTGCCAACAATGTAATCGATACCTATATGTATGCGGATATAATCCAACAATATAATCAATGAAGGTATGCACGTGGACCTCGTCCAACCATATTATCAATGTAAGTATGCATGTGGATTTCGTCCAACCAGATAATCAGTATATGTATGTGGATCTCGTCCAACCAGATAATCAGTGTATGTATGTATGTGGATCTCATCCAACCATAATCAATGTCTGTATGCACGTAAGTATCATAAAAGAGTGTGCATGAAAATATGAGGATATAAATCAATGGTGTCCCTCGCGACACATCAAAATCATGGAACCTGGGTGTCCAACATCGACACCCGCAAACATCATGAAACCCGTGTCCAGGATCGACACGTAAATCCTCATATCTCTCGGGCTCCGTCAGTCCGGATCAGCCCACGGGCTCCGTCAGTCCGGATCGGCCCATATCATCTCTCGACTCTGGTCGGTATCTTCCGGATATCCGCCAGGCCCAACCAATCACCGGTAGGTAGTAGTTCCTCTGCCAGGCTCACCGTCTGTATACACAGCATCCATTTCTTTCCCCAGGGTACCATACCGGGTCCACCATGTACCCGCAATCGGCCTCATCCGCCTCCTCGAATCGGGTTTCACTTGTCGCTCTCAGAACCGAGAAAACACATGGTGGACGCACTGAAATATTATATCAAGAGAAACCGGGTTTTAAAACAACACATAATCTCTTTTAAAATGTCCACGGTTCTCAAATCCAGAAATCTCATGAAAACAACATATCTCAATGCGTAAAATCATTGAGCATGATGTATGCGACATATAATAGAAATGTGAGCATATCCGTATATCATGCAACATGGAACAGTGATATGACATATTAAGGGAAAACCGCTCTTTTAAAATGATTCCAGTTTTTCAATATATCCTGTGGTTCCCAATCTCCCAATAAAAACCAGTTCTCTATGTAGCTACAATATGTATATGCGCAAGTATAGATATACCAGTGTATGTTTGCACCAATATGGATATACAATGTGTATGTGTGCAAATATGGATATATCAATATATATGTGCACCAATATGGATATACAAATGTGTATATGCGCAAGTATGGATGTATCAATGTATATGTGCACCAATATGGATATACAATGTGTATTTGCGTAAATATGGATATATCAATGTATATGTGCACCAATATGGATATACAAATGTGTATGTGCGCAAGTATGGATGTATCAATGTATATGTGCACCAATATGGATATACAATGTGTATGTGCGCAAATATGAATATATCAATGTATATGTGCACCAATATGGATATACAAATGTGTATATACGCAAGTATGGATGTATCAATGTATATATGCACCAATATGGATATACAATGGTATATATGCAAGCATAAGTGTACAATATGTATGTGCGCCAATATGGGTGTACAAGTTGTGTATACGCAAGCATGTTATGCGAAGAGTCATATCATGATGCAGCAATCCTACTGTGTAGTGACATGGCAATTATCGATGATGAAGTGTGTGAGCCTACAAATCTGTGTGCGTTTAACATACGCATCATCGATAATGGTGCAGGTGTACTAGCATAGGTATAAGCAATGCAATGAGAATAATATGAATGCAGCATAAGGTAAATCATATGCAAATGCTGACGGGTATACATATCTAACATGACCGAGTCGGTGAATCTATCAATCGGCATCCAGCCTCACAATATCGCGGACAGTATAATCCATCGTACGGCATCCTCTAGTCAAGGGTACGGACCAATCATAAAGTCAAACTCATCACGTACGGAAAAGATCATCGTACGGCGGCATTTAAAACATTAAGGATCCTATAAACCTTTACGACAATGAGGGGGTACGGACCTAACGTCACGTACGGCATATAACACATGTTTCACAACATATATAAATGTAACTATATACCTATATCTCACATCCATAACGTGTTGGAGATAGTGCCCTCATAGTCAATTATTGGATCACAGGCACGTGATTGCAATGATTGAGGGAGGACCTATGCCGGTAGGACAGTCTTACTCAAGATAATAGTATGCTATCTGGTTTATCTTTATCATCGTGTACAGCTTTAGGTGACCTTACAGGTCACTATTGCACGTTGGTAGAGCCCTTAGGATTCTTGCTTGACGGCCAGCAGTATGATGGCGATCATATACGTGGGAGCTGGGGTCTATAAGCACATCCTTAAAGTGGTCCCTAGTCGTGGGAGTATTCGAGACAGGGCATCGATACTCCAGAGTAGACTAGTGTATACAGTCGAAACCCCGACGAGGGGCGGTAGCCGGTCTCACAAGCCACTGGTGTCAGTTGGATCACCTAAGATGTATACAGGTGCTCATTGGGTTATGAGTACACCGGACATGACTCGCCGGGAACATGCTAGTTGGTATTATACCTAGCGTCAGATAGCAGTTCCCTGGTGACATGTGTACAGGTTAGTTCATCGACCTGAGATCGTCATTTGTCTCGTATGAGTTCCCACTGTGCTTTGAATACTACCCTACCATGGCTCAAAGGAGTCGTGCAAACAGGTTTTAGTTGGGTACAGTCCCGAGCCACAAGGAGGCAGTGAGCGGATCGGCAGGGGTTCGTTTCTCCCGGTATTGGGGGTGAGGTCGCGCTGTGTCTAAGAGAGCCATTACACGAAGTCCTTGGCTAAGGCAGGAGATTTACTGGTAGGTATTCCAGTAGTATCTCAGGGTGTTCTGGGCTTCACTCCGACACGACTTATACCGCTTTTGGGGGTCTGACTTTTACCAACCCCCTAGGCCCGCCATGCGATGCTCATAGACGAACGGACCGGACTGTACGGATATTGTCACTGACAGGCTCAGTAGGGTGTCAGGATGAGTTCGCTCATCGACCTCCCTTGTGGTCAATACCTGGTAGCCCATTACGTACGGCTAATACCTCTGACGTGCTAGTGGTTAAATCCACAGCCAAAGTATTGACGAGTCTTTAGAGTCCCCCACACACAGTTTCTCAAGTTTCGGGCGAAATGCTGCAGAGGCCGTATGGATATATGGCAGGGTTCGATCATATACGTGCGGTATTGCACGGATCATGATCGGACGGATAATACTAGCGGGCTTTGGTTTAAGCCGGATCCTAGTATTGTACAGTGTAGATTTTGTCTCATTGTATTTGTATTCGGTCGTAATACAAATGCGGGTATGTATATACAGTAGCGGGGTTTTCCTGTAATTTATTACCGGATCACTTTTTTGAAGTTGCCAGTTTGTATTTCGTTTCGGCCATTTTCCTTTCTATCTTTCTTTGGCTGAAAATTGATGGGAGGGGCTTATTTTCAAATGTGCAAATTAGCATAGTGGAGGGTGGTTTTTGTAAGTAGTTGTTCCATGATTGTTCTACCATCTTTTGACTTCTTTTTGTTAATCATTGCTTGACTTTTGAGATGAGATGGTTGATGTGGAGTGGACTTGGTTGTGAATCATTTTCATGATTATCATTCATTTCCTTTTTGCTAATGTTGACATTTTCTTGACCTCCCCCCTTCTCTCCATCACTTGGGGCCGGCCACAACTTGATGGGGGCTGTCCGAAGTTTTGTAGAAGGATTTTTCATCTCATTGGCTTGCACAAAATCCTCTTGGATCATCTCCAAAGCTTATTACTTCACCTCCACTAAAAAATGGCAACCTCACTAACCCCTTGAGACAAAAGTGATCTACATATATTCTACAGCAAGCTTGGACACGTCGGCTTGCCAACTTCATGTCCGAGTTGCCTCGGTCCAGAGGTGGGAGCCCGTAAAAAGACTCGGCGATGTGGTGCCCTTTCCGACGAGGAGATGAAGACCGGAGATTCCGCGGGGAGATCGTGATGGTGGCCGAAGACCGAAGGATACGGATTACTCGGTATAGCTCTCTACCCTTTCTCTAGTTAGCTAGTAGTAGGTTAATGGTCCGATCCGGATTTATAGTCCGCGGTAGCGCCGGTTTCTAGTTTTAGAAAAGTTTTTGTTTCCGCATTTTGGCCTCGTTCAGACGGCCGGGGCCCTGCCGTGCACTTACATTGGTATCAGAGCCACGCCATTAACCTAGTCTAGCTTGCTCTAACGTATTTACAAGTTCGATCGAATGGATTTTCCAAAAACCGCGTTTCCATGCTACAGTTTCTGTCGAATTTTTGCCATGCTCAAAATATTAATTGGTACATTGCAAAAATACGTGTAGGGTTTTATAAGAATTCTGTGAAAATTTGGTGCCCTGAAATTACTGTTCCGCCGCGGAACCGCGGCCAAACCCATGCTCTGGCCGCGGTTCCGCCGCCATTTTATCTCCTCTCTGCACCAGATTTCTGTAGTGGGTTTCTGATATGGAAATAGGGTTTCTGGTATATTATTTTTGGGCCCAGATTTATTTTGAGTGCTACAGTTGTGCTTGGGGCCCACTTTAGGAAAGTTGGTCGATCGAAAATTTTAAACATGTTAGTTCACAGTATTTACATTATATCTGCGACTGTGAATGTCACTTGATCGGTAAATCCTGTCTGACTGCTATAGCCCTTTTAGACGGATTTGCGAACGTGACATTCACGTTGGTGTTCTGTGTTGTGCTGTGATATTGCGGATTTGTCGTGATGGATAGCCTGGATGCAATGTTAGCACATTTTGGTTGTATATGGACATTTGATATTGCGGGGCGAGCGTTCGACATGTGGACTGCCGTTACTGCCTGTTTGTATATTATTCTTTTAGGGCACGACCAGGCTGAGGTCGATGTACCCGTTGTATGTATATTTTACTTTCTGTACTAGGATTACCCCACGGTGGGGTGCACGGATAGCCGGGTTCTATAGGGCAACGGGCCCGCATCTCATGGCTTTGAGATGGAGGGGGCTTCACTCTAGAATTGGCGGGCTATTCGCCGCACTCGTAGGGGGAACAGGTTGACCCAAAGAGGGGTGCCCAAGTTACCGGATTCCGTGAAGTACTGGGTGGTCCATTCACGTTGCTGAAGGGGGCTGCCTCGCTTCAAGTTTTGGCGGGTAACTTGCCCGTAGGGGTCTAGGATTTCATTGCACAGGCTATCCACACGACCAGGGGAACGTCGGGTTTCAGTAGCGGCTCTATGAAACCCGGGGATCCCAGATATCTGTATTGTTCTGTGATGCTTATTACATTTCTGTGATGTTGCATTTTATCACGCCTTGAGCAAATATTATATATTGATATATATACTAGTAGATGTTGTATATGTTTTACATCCGCGCTAGTCCAGTCCCCACTCTGTCGTTAGTTAAGTAACTTAACGGGTGATGACGGGACCCAGTGGCGAATGCGGATGGCATATACGTACATCATTATTTTCGTTCTTTATTGGTGTGATCAATTGATGGGACTGCATTGATTCGGATCAATGCAAGCTAAACAAACCTATTCTGATGTGGTATTCGGTTATGAATATCCAGCACCTCAGTCGACGAGGCAAGGGCCAAGATCCCTTCACCGGGAATGACCCCTTGGACAGAAGTTTGCGTCAGGATAATAACTTCACTATAAACGATTGCCTTTTGCTTTGCATCATGGTATTCAGTTGGAATATCCTGCACCTCATTCTACGGGGAAAGAGACGAGATCCCTTCACCAGGAGTGACCTCTTTAGCGAAGGTTTTCGCCACTATATTTTTCTAAATAGCTATCCGGTTCCTTCAACGATATCATGTTCATTACGTTAACGGTTTTTCGCCAAAAATCATTCGTTGCCCTCCGTCATTTCAGAAAGGTAGCACTTAGTATTCATACTATTTATGTTGTCCTACGTCAAGGCATAGTGTATGGTAGCTACTTGTTACTTTTCTATTGCATAAATAGATGCGTTAGTTTGGGACAGTCGTACTACTATTTTGGCCTACGTCAAGGGTATGTTCGGGTGGGTTCAAATTAACCTGGATAATGATGGGTAGAACTTGACATGTGACTTATGATATGTTGGCCTACGTCAAGGTCATAAGAGCATGGGGTAAAAATCATATCGGGAGTTTCTAAAGAAACTGAAACTTGCCAGGCATGCGCATACCTTTTGGAGTGTGATAACGTGAGTGGATTCCGTCATGTTATCATGCGATGATAGTTGGATCCCGATTCCCACTGATGAGTTGGTTTACTCCTCGGGTGATCCCGACTAATTCTTCTTTCAGGTTTGGAGGAGAATTTGAGGATACAGTGGGAGGTTTCCTGATTAGATAAAGTGATAACCATTCTGATCTAGGTTAGAGTGCACGCTGAGTGTTTCTTTTCTCTCTCTCTTTGGCAGCGACCATGGCCTGACCCTAGACTATGACTCAGTGACTAAGTTGACCGAACCTTCTTAAAACACTGGCTTTTGGATTGTCAGAGTTGCATACCTTATTGCCACTCCTACTTTTACCCTTTTTTCCTCCAGAACACCCTGTATTACTACGAACATCCACTTGTAAGTGCACGGCGGCGTCCCGGCCGTCAATCCGACGCCGGAAAGCGGAAACGAAAACTTATCTAGAACTTAGAAACCGGCACCACCGCGCACTATAAAACCCGGATCGGGCCATTAACCTACTCCTAGCAAACAAGAAAAGGAGTAGAGAAGCTATACCAAGCGATCCGTGTCCTTCGGTCTTCGCCTCCACTCCGATCTCCTCGCGGAATCTCCGATCGTCGCCTCCTCGTCGAAACGGGCACCACATCGCCGGGTTCTTTTACGGGCTCCCACCTCTGGACCGAGGCAACTCGGGCATGAAGTTGGCGAGCCGACGTGTCCAAGAAATGCTGTAGGCAAGTGTAGAATCCATTGTCTCAATTGGGGTTGTGAAGTTGCCATGATGGAGGAATGAAAGAACTTTGGAGAGAGGTTGAGAATTTTGCAAGCAAGCAAATGAGATATGAATTATTCCCCTTATCAAAAATGAACCTCACCCTCTCCTCTCAAGTAGTGGCCGGCCCCTCTCTCCAAAATGGTGGAGGTGCAAATTGCAATCATGCAAGGAAAGAATATA
Organism: Agapanthus africanus; assembly: GCA_030015575.1. Classification (NCBI taxonomy): domain Eukaryota; kingdom Viridiplantae; phylum Streptophyta; class Magnoliopsida; order Asparagales; family Amaryllidaceae; genus Agapanthus; species Agapanthus africanus. The sequence continues at coordinate 166,992,972 of CM057349.1, forward strand.
ATAGGATAAAAAGAGGAAAAAATGGTCACACCATTTCTAATCAAAATCCAAATCAACATTAATGCAAAGGAAGAGACTCAAAAAGAATCTCATGATTCAATATCTATCATGAAGCCACAAATGCAAGAAACCCCCTCCATAATAACTAATTTGCAAACTTGCAAATAAGCCCCACCATCAGAAAAAGTTCGGCCGTGAAGGAACAAAGGAAAACTGGCCGGAACGGAATACAAACTGGCAACTTCAGAAAACTGATCCCGTAATAAATTACAGGAAAACCCCGCGACTGTATATACATACCCGCATTTGTATTCCAACCGAATAAAAATGCTAAGAGACAAAATCTACACTGCACAATACTAGGATCCGGCTTAAACCAAAGCCCGCTAGTATTATCCGTCCGATCATGATCCGTGTAATACCGCACGTATAATATCGAACCCTGCCATATCTCCATACGGCCTCTACAGCGTTTCGCCCGAAACTTGAGAAAACGGTCTGTGGGGGACTCTAAAGATTCGTCAATACTTTGGTTGTGGATTTAACCATTAGCACGTCAAAGGTATTAGCCAATACGTAACGGGCTATCAGGTATTGACCAAAAGGGACGTCGATGAGCGAACTCATCCTGATACCCTACTGAGCCTGTCAGTGACAATATCCGTACAGTCCGGTCCGTTCGTCTATGAGCATCGCATGGCGGGCCTAGGGGGTTGGTAAAAGTCAGACCCCCAAAAGCGGTACAAGTCATGTCGGAGTGTAGCCCAGAACACCCTGAGATACTACTGGAATACCTACCAGTAAATCTCCTACCTTGGCCAAGGACTTTCATGTACTGGCTCTCCTAGACACAGTGCGGCCTCACCCCCAATACCGGGAGAGACGAACCCCTGCAGATCCGCTCACTGCCTCCATATGGCTCGGGACTGTATCCAACTAAAACCTGTTTGCACGTCTCCTTTGAGCGTGGTAGGGTAGTAATCAAAGCACAGTGGGAACTCACAAGAGACAAATGAAGATCTCAGGTCGATGAATTAACCTGTACACATGTCACCAGGGAACTGCTATCTGACATCAGGTATAATCCCAACTAGCAGGTTCCCGGCGAGTCCTGTCCGGTGTACTCATAACCCAATGAGCACCTGTATACATCTTAGGTGAACCAACTGACACCAGTGGCTTGTGTGACCGGCCACCGCCCCTCGTCGGGGTCTCGAATGTATACACTAGTCTGCTCTGGAGTATCGATGCCCTGTCTCGAAACTCCTATGACTAGGGACCTTTTAAGGATGTGCTTATAGACCCCAGCTCCCATGTATATGATCGCCCTCATACTGCTGGTAGTCAAGCAAGAATCCTAGGGGCTCTATCAACGTGCAATAGTGATCAGTAATGTCACCTAAAGCAGTACACGATGATAAAGATAAACCAGATAGCATACTATCATCTTGAGTAAGATTGTCCTACCGACATAGGTCCTCCCTCAATCTTTGCAATCACGTTCCTGTGATCCAATAATTGACTCTGAGGGCACTATCTCCAACAATCTCCCACTTGCACTCAAGGCTAATTATTGCGATGTCGCATACTCACAGCCCGTGTGATACTGAACACCCAACTTCTCTACTAGTCAGTTTCACAAAGCTCGTTTGCGAAACTATTACGTTCGAGAAATAGCCTCAGTGAGTGGATCCGCTATGATATTTCTTTCTATGTCTCTCTTTATCTCAAGTTCGCGGAGAAACCCATCTCCCGAAATGAGCAATACCTGTCTTAGAATATGTTTGGATGTCAGATGGGACCTAGTTCATAAGTGAACTCCAAATCCAAACTTCTTAGACTGTATCGTCAACTGAACTTAATCAGTATCCTGCGCCATGCCTCCCTCAGTATCCTCCTGGACCACCTGTCCAAAATACTGCCCCTCGTCAGAAGGAAAACTATAACTCTGACAGTCACTCTGTCATCCAAGTCACCTTGGAAGCCTGGAATGATAACTGTCTCCCGAATGAGGCTGTCGTTATCATATCCCTAGAACATCAACTTATGTTCTAAAACTGCTTCCGATCGTTTCTCCAGGATTGGATTAATATCAACTTATTGCATCTAGTGCAAAAACAACATCTGGTGTGGTACTTGACATCTCATGATTGACTCAATTACCTAAGCTAGTGATCTGCCAATCATGCACATCCCTCTCCCCTTTAGTCCGTAAGACACATTTAGAGAGGGTGACTCCATCACCTGCAGGTACACTACCGTGCCAGGAGTCGTCCATTCTAAAATACCTTTAGAATACTGTCTAAGTACCCAGATTGGGACACTTCCTAAATCTAGATCTAAAACCATAGATTTAGTAACCAGAATGCCTGATATAATATCCAATTCCTATGTAGGGAAGCCACTGTGTGACAACCAAAGTTTAACCGACAGTCGTATAGGAATTTCACATCCTTCTGTGTATGTCATCCAAATACCAGGACATCACACCCTACTACCTTCTTAACAGATCCATCCCCTATTCTGATGAAGTCAAACCTATGACTGTCACATCAGAAATAGATGATCTATCTCCGCTATATCTGCTTTAGTCTATAAATAGACATAAGCCACTTGTCCACCATGCTTCCGCTGCTCCCATTGACTACGACAACCCTCTGGTAGAGTCATATACACGTACGCTTCTAAATCCAGTTTAGAACGACGCTATACTCATCCTCCTGCCGGGTCTCACAGTCTGGAACAACAGCAATGGCAAGTCTGGGTAAACAAGAACCTCCCTGCCACCGTCCTTGAGCATACCGAAGTACCTCTCGGGTGCCTGAGGTTACCCACTTTATCTGCGGAGTGGCCAATGGAATGTCAAACCAGATTGAATCTTTAGGTTCTTATCAAATCTTCAGTAATCGTTTGCGGTTTTGGAATCACTTCCAGTTCTACCATACTCCCACTACTATTTTCTGAAAAATCCATTTTTATTAAAACTGTGGCGAGTCAAGAACAATATCACTATTGATCTTCCAGATGGTAGAAAATCAACCCTCGTCATAGCCCGGGTCAACCCATAAACAGCCATTACAGAAACGTGCCTTGAGTTATCCAGAGTCTGGTTTTAAGCATAAGCCGGACAACTCCCCGTACCTTAACAATGTCAAGATATGAACTGTTCTATATCCAATATAGAAACAGAGGCACTGATTTAATTTAACCAGATTCAAATCATGCAGCTGTTTCCAGTGCATGTCATCTAAATGGAAGGAGGCCGATCAGCGTTACTCAACTTAGGAGTACTTCTAATTATGAGTAACCTGAAAGAGAAGCAAGTTCTCTTAATCATTACTATCAACTGAATACCATTCACAAGTATCTACATCTTCGATCATCTTGAAGAATCCCGATACTTGCAATACCTGGTTCTCTACTTTACTCATATACCTATAACTTCTCAAAACTTGGACTCTGTGTTTCTACGAAACACTTGTCTAAGAACTAGAGAAGTCATAAGTAAACTGAATATAATACGAGGACCAACCCCTCTGTCCTAATGGACACTGGACAATATACAATACTCTGTATAAGTCCCCTGAGTCTAGTGACTCATTCACTGTGTGTCGTAGGTTGAAAACTGTACTTATGGTTTAAGAAGAATTACATCGCTGTTTAATGCTCCTTACCTAACCATCCACTGATATAGGTAAACGCCATAGACATAATTTTGAAAAGGTATATCTCACTCTATAAAAATAGACGTACAGATATATCAATTTGAAATTGGTGCATAACAACGGATATTCAAAACCAAACTGTAGGGTGTTTTTCGTCACCCCATTGAGATGGGAATACGCGCACGCTTGTCAGGCGTACTACAGATTCCCCCTGCCTAGGGTAGGCCGGGGTTTAATGATTGTGGGGATCCGAATCTCCGGCAGCCGCGGACTAAGCTGCCGTTAATTACCCCTCGCCTTTGGGGCGAGGGAACCTCCGATTAACGGGTTAAACTGGTCATGCGAATTCAATGTGCAGTGTGCGTGTGTTCTGTTCTGAAAGGGGGGTTTTGGATATATCGGGAGCCACGCAGAGTTTTTACGGGGGTCCCGCTACCCGGATAGCGGGCTGGGGGTCAAGGGGGCTAGCAGCCCCCTTGCGGGGTGCGGGGCAGCGCCCCGTTAGAAATTTTTTTCTAACAGGGACAGTGTCGTGGAGTACGTGTATGTATAAATTTGTATACATATGTATATGTGTATATATGTACACAAAAGAGGGGGAAAAGACATCCAAGGGATGCGCAGGTGCGCAAGCGCGCGCGCCACGTGTCGGCACGCGGGCGACTTGCGCACTTGCGCAGTTGCGCAAGCGCGCGCGCCACGTGTCGGCACGCGGGCGCCTTGCGCACTTGCGCAGTTGCGCAAGCGCGCGCGCCACGTGTCGGCACGCGGGCGCCTTGCGTGCGCAGTTGCGCAAGCGCGCGCGCCACGTGTCGGCACGCGGGCGCCTTGCGCGCTTGCGCAGTTGCGCAAGCGCGCGCGCCACGTGTCGGCACGCGGGCGACTTGCGCGCTTGCGCAGTTGCGCAAGCGCGCGCGCCACGTGTCGGCACGCGGACGACTTGCGCACACAACAGGCTTTTAGCCTAAAAAGATTTCTCTGAAGAGAAATCAAAGAGGAGTGAGACTCCTGAGTGTGTGTTTTTTTTTGTTGGGTTAATGGAAGGGTTCTTCTTCTTCCTCCTGTTGCTTGCTGGATCTTGAGGATCAAGAGATGTAAAATCTCAAAATCTCTCCTTTTTAAGATCTGATGGCAGATCCAAGTTCCCCTTTGTGGGTTTTGTGGTGGAAAACTATTTAGTTTTGAAAAAGGAAGAGTAAAACTCTTGATTTAATTCAAGAGAAAGAAGAAGGTTTTGGAACCTTGAAGAAGGAGAAAGAGATCTCAGATCTAGAAATTTCTGGAGAGAGAAAAAAGTTGTTGAGATATTTCACTATCTTTGCCTTTATAGGCTATACACTTTACACATAGCCCCTTGGGCTTCACAAAATGGCATTTTGCCTATTTCATGGCTCATGTGCCATTTCTTTTTGCACATAAGCCATGGGCTTTACAAAAATTTGGCTTTTATGCCCATTTTCTTACATTTATCCATAAAATAAAATTAAAAAAAATGCAACAAAATTATTTATTACAAAATTTTTATCTTGGCATGGGGGGAGGCCGGCCGCTTCATGTTCGGGCTCGACCCGGGCATGGGCCCACTGGGTCTGGGCTTGGGCCCACTTGGCTTGGGGTTGACTTGGATTTTGACTTGGTCAACCGGGGTGTAAATTTTTACCCCAACAAATTGCCTCCCATCAATAAATGCACACCACATATGTGGGTCGTGTGCATGAAATTGATGGATCTTCTTTCACGTGGAGGCGACTTGATTTGGTTCCCGCTTTTTGGGAAGCTGGCACTGCCCTTTTTACGACATGGACGGTCGTTGCTTGACATGTCTCCGGGACGGAGTGTCCGTGATAGACGTTTTCCCTGGCCCGGAGTTATCTGGTTCCCGCTTTGTAGGAATCCTGCGCTGCCCTTTTTGCGACTTGGACGGTCGGTGCTGCCCTTTTAGCGACTTGGACGGTCGTTGCTGCCCTTTTAGCGACTTGGACGGTCGGTACTGCCCTTTTAGCGACGTGGACGGTCGATGCTGCCCTTTTAGCGACGTGGACGGTCGGTTCTGCCCTTTTTGCGACTTGGACGGTCGGTGCTGCCCTTTTAGCGACGTGGACGGTCGGTGCTGCCCTTTTTGCGACGTGGACGGTCGTTGCTGCCCTTTTAGCGACTTGGACGGTCGTTGCTGCCCTTTTAGCGACTTGGACGGTCGATACTGCCCTTTTAGCGACGTGGACGGTCGATGCTGCCCTTTTAGCGACGTGGACGGTCGGTTCTGCCCTTTTTGCGACTTGGACGGTCGGTGCTGCCCTTTTAGCGACGTGGACGGTCGGTGCTGCCCTTTTTGCGACGTGGACGGTCGTTGCTGCCCTTTTAGCGACTTGGACGGTCGTTGCTGCCCTTTTAGCGACTTGGACGGTCGATGCTGCCCTTTTTGCGACGTGGACGGTCGTTGCTGCCCTTTTAGCGACTTGGACGGTCGATGCTTGATTTGACTTGCTCTGCTTCTTGCAGTGTCAGGGGTAGACTTGACTTGCTCCGCTTCTTGCGGTGTCGGGTGGAAGTTGACTTGTTGATTTTGCTTGGGTTGACATCAGCATCGCTATACTGGAATTTGGTACCAGGAGCGAACCATCATCTGTCATGGAGAGGATTTTGGGATTTTGGTTTTTGTTTGGCATCTGCATTGCTGCACTGGAATAATGCCAGGAGAAACTCATCATTTGCCCCGAGAGAATTTGAGAATTGATGGCTTAAGAGGCAGGTTTAGATCCCTATCACCTAAGACTTTTCAATTTTATGGGCCGTGAGGGTCCCATAAAAGCATTTTCTCCCTACGAGTCGAAAGGATCTCGTAGGCGTATTTTCTCCATAGGAGTCGTGGGGACTCCTAAGTGTGTTGCTCCTTTGTGAGTCGTAAGGATCTCACGCGGGAATTTCCTCCTCTCAAAGTCGAGAGGACTTTGAGAGTGCATTTCATCTTCTTTTCACGAGTTTGCGCCCTTTCAGGTTTTCACAAACTCGTCGGCAGTCCTGCTGTTTTTACTCACGGAGCCCTTTCGGGTTTTCCTCCGTGCCCATTTTGCTTGTGGACATACCCCTTTTTTTTATTTTTTTTTTAATTATTTTTTTTTTTAGTGGGACTTTGAATGTGGTCTCACCGGTAGGACTTAGGAGAGATTGGGATTGTTTTACGCCCGTGGATTGTATACGGTTTTGCAGGATGTATGATCCAGACCGTAGGGCCAGAAAGATTTCAGGGATTTGTTGGCGTCTGCATCGCTGCACTGGAATGTGGTACCAGGAGCGACTCATCATTCGCCGTTGGGGTAAGGGATTTGGAATTTGGTTGGCGTCTGCATCGCTGCACTGGAATATGGTACCAGGAGCGACTCATCATTCGCCACTTTGGGGTTGGGGACTTGGAATTTGGATCTTGTTTGGCATCAGCATTGCTGCATTGGAATAATGCCAGGAGCAACTCATCATTTGCCTTGGGAGGACTTGGGATTTGGGTTTTTTGGTCGGCATCAGCACCGCTAACACTGAAGCGAAATGCCAGGAGCGACTCATCATTTGCCGTTGCCCGTTGGGGAACGATGGCTTAGGAGATAGGTTTGGGTCCCTACCACCCAAGGCTTTTCAATTTTATGGGCCGTGAGGGTCCCATAAAAGCATTTTCTCCCTACGAGTCGTAAGGATCCCGCAGGTGTATTTTCTCCTTAGGAATCGTAAGGATTCCTAAGTGTGTTGCTCCTTTGTGAGTCGTAAGGATCTCACGCAGGGGTTTTCTCCTCACAAAGTCGAGAGGACCTTGCGAGTGTATTTCATCTCTTTTCAGGAGTTTGCGCCCTTTCGGGTTTTCACAGACTCGCCGGTTGTCCTGCTGTTTTTACTCACGGAGCCCTTTCGGGTTTTCATCCGTGCCCGTTTTGCTTGTGGACATACCGTTTTTTTTTGTTTGTTTTTTTTTTTTTTTTTTTTGCCGCTGGTGGGACTTTAAAAGTAGTCTCACCGGCAGGATTTGGGAGAAATAGGGGTCATTTACGCCCGTGGATTGTATACGGTTTTGCAGGATGTCTGATCCAGACCGTAGGGCTGATGTGCTCAATTCGCCTGCGACTTGGAGCATTCACGTGTAGTATTTCTTGAGATATCGGCCATTGATGGGTGGCATGGGCCTTTCTCCCTCGGCACTTATTAGTTGGTAGGATCCTCCGTCGAACACTTTCTCAATGACGTATGGTCCTTCCCAGTTTGGCTCGAATTTTCCCTTGGCATGTCGATTGAGGATGATCGGTCTTTTAAGGACCAACACCAATTCACCTTTCTTGAAAGCGCGAAGACGAGTTATCTTGTCATAGGCCCGTGACATTTGGGCTCGGTATAGCTCTAGATTTTGCTGCACCACGAGCCTCTTTTCTTCGAGGGCATCGAGCTCTTCAAGTCGAAGGAGCACGTTTTCCTCCTCCGTCAACTCGTACTGAACGGCCATTCTTAAGCTTGGAACTTCGACTTCGAGGGGGAGGACCGCCTCCACTCCGAAGAGCAATGAGTATGGAGTGGACTGAGTTGGAGTACGGTGCGTGGTACGATATGCCCACAACGCCTCGTGAAGTTTGAGATTCCAGTCTCTCTTGTTGGCTGAAGCATTTTTCCTCAGGAGCTTGCATAGAGTCTTATTGAAGGCTTCTGCTAGCCCATTGGCTCTTGGATTATAGATGGAGGAATATCTCCAGTCTATCTTGTGCTGAGTAGCGAACCTTGAGACATTGAAGCTCTTGAAAGAAGGCCCGTTGTCAGAAATGATTCTTCTTGGTGTACCGAAGCGGTATAGAATATTATGCTGGAAGAATATCAGAATATCTTTTGTCTTGACTTCTTTTAGCGGGACAGCTTCAGCCCATCTGGAGAAGTAGTCTGTCGCGGCCAGTATGAACTGGTGGCCTTTAGATGACGGAGGATCAATTGGGCCAACAATGTCGGTGCCCCAAACTTCGAAGGGCCACGACGCCACCGTAGGATGCAATGGATTGGGATGCTTGTGAATAAAATCACCGTGAATTTGGCAGATATAACATTTCTTTGCATGCTCTCCGCAATCCCGTATCATGGTGGGCCAGTAATACCCAAGCCGTTTAATTTGCAGTCGCATCTTGGGGCCAGATTGGTGAGCACCGCAAACGCCTGAGTGAACTTCTTTCATGACTTTTTGGGCTTCGGCCGATGACAGGCACCTGAGCCAGAGTTGGTCATATGACCTGCGATATAACGTGTCATTTACAAACACGTATCGGAGAGCTCTTTTCTTCAGCTGAATCCTCGCAGATTTTTCTTCGGGCAGCTTGTCGTATCGGAGGTACTCTATGAAGGGTTCTCTCCAATCGGGCTCGTCTTGGATGATCGAAGCTTCTTCCGCAGGACTGCTCTTCTGTTCTGCGCCTTCCTCTTCTCGTAGAGAGACTGGGGGTAGAATTTGCCGGCTCCTGACTGTGATCCGAATTTCGTCCATGTCAGGATCAGCCAGCTCCTTGGCTAGGCGAGCGAGTATATCGGCTTTTCCGGGACTCTTGTTAGTTCGATATGAGTGAACCGTTTCATGAGTTCCACCACCCGGCTTCTGTACCGAGCCAACTCGGGTTTGTATATCTTATAGTCGCCGCTTACTTGGTTGACGACAAGCTGGGAATCACCGTAAACCCGTAGCCGAAGGATTTCCATTTCTATGGCGAGCTCCAAACCAGCTATCAGAGCTTCATACTCGGCCTCATTGTTTGTGCGAGGCTCGGTGAGAGCAAAAGAACGCCGTAGGGTTCCCATTGATGGTGTGATAAATACCAATCCTATCCCTGCTTTTATCTCCGGGACGCTTGATTTACTGGAGGTTCTTATCGATGAGGCCCCATCGAAGTAGAGCTCCCAACATGGCTCGTCATTCTCGAAATGCAGCACTTGTTCGTCGGGTAACTCACAATTTAGTGGCGACCCTTCTGGTATGGGATGAGCAGCGAGAAAGTCTGCAAGAGCTTGCCCTTTTACTGCTTTCTGAGGAGTGTAAACTATGTCAAACTCAAGTAGCATGACAGCCCATCTTGCCATTCTGCCGGCTAGGCTTGCTTTGGTCATCAAGTGTTTGAGCGGGTCGACCTTGGAGATCAGCATAACCCGATGAGCGAGCAGATAGTGCCTCAGCTTCTTCACAGCAAATATCAGAGCCAGGCATTGCTTTTCGATTGGGGAGTAGTTGTGTTCCGCCCCGACTAGAGTTCGACTGAGGTAGTAGAGGGCATTTTCTTTTCCCTCCTCGTTGTTCTGAGCAAGGAGCGCACCAAGTGACTCATCTAGCGCGGCAGTGTAGAGAATCAGCGGTTTATTTGGAATGGGAGCGGCCAACACTGGAGGGTGCAACAAGTACTGTTTGATACTTTTGAACGCTTCTTGACACTCGACATCCCAGATAAAAGGAGCTCCTTTCTTCATGAGCTTTGAGAAGGGCCTACATCTCCCCGATAAATTTGAGATAAACCTCCGTATATAAGCAAGCTTGCCTTGAAAAGATCTTAGCTGCGTCAGACTCTTCGGAGGAGGCATCTCCATGATGGCCTTTATCTTTGATGGGTCAACTTCGATCCCTCGATGTCGAACTATGAAGCCCAGGAATTTTCCCGATGACACGCCAAAAGCGCATTTCAGAGGATTCATCTTCAGATCAAATTCCCTCAGTCTGGTGAGAACGGTCCTAAGATCCTGGATATGATCGGCCTTGGTTTCAGTCTTAACGACCAGATCATCAACATAACATTCGACGACTTTATGAATTAGGTCATCGAAGATATTGGTCATTGCCCTTTGATATGTAGCACCTGCGTTCTTCAGTCCGAACGGCATCACCTTGTAGCAATATATTCCGATCGGAGTTCGAAATGCTGTGTGCTTCTCATCCTCAGGCGACATCTTGATCTGATTATATCCAGACGAGCCGTCCATAAAGGTGAACAGTTCGTAATTTGAGGTGTCATCGACCATCATTTCCATGACCGGTAGCGGGAAGTCGTCTTTAGGACATGCTTTGTTGAGGTCCCTGAAATCGACACAAACTCGGATCTGCCCATTTTTCTTCTTCACTGGGACTATGCATGCGATCCAGTCCGCATATTTCTCTTCCCTGATGAAGCCGGCATCGATGAGCTTCTTGGTTTCCTCGATGACTTTTTCTTCTAGTTCCCTTCTCATTCTTCGAGGAGCTTGTTTGACTGGCTTAGCATCAGGAGATATAGCCAACTTATGTACGGCCACTTCAGGGGAAAGGCCAGGCATTTCTTTGTATGTCCACGCGAAGCAGTCGACGAACTCATGCAGCAGGGCGATTATCTGCGCTTTCATTTCCTCTGACAAGAGCGAGCTGATGTAGGTCGGCCTTGGATTATCGGGCGTTCCTAAGTCAATCTCGGTTAGCTCGTCAAAGGTTGCTTGCCCGCCATCTTCGAGCTCTTGAGGAGCTTCTTCTGGCTCGGCTATCTCGTCGTCATCATTTGATCTTTCGCTGGCCTCACCAACATGGATCATGTAGCATGCTTTGGAATCAGGTTGAATGTAGCCTATGCCCCGTTTATCTGGAATTCGTCCATCGATGAGTGCTCGGACCTGGGGCGGATGCCATAGCCCTTCGTAAAACTTTGCTTCGGACTCCATTTGATATAACCGGCATCCGCACTTCTTAAAGTATTCCCGCATCTCGGGCGCATAGTATCTGGGATTGAGGACGGCTCTTATGCCTCTCTCATAGGGAAGGCACGCGACAGAAAGATCGTCCGGGTGCACAACGGGGTTTGACCCATAAAACAGGATGCCCTTCTGTCCACTTTTCCTCCCGGGAACGTAGAAAGTTTTCAGCTGGTCCACGGTGGAGATTGATAATGCATCGAGCTCTTTGCACATTTGCTCTGGTACCCTTGTAACGGCTAGGGACCCTTCTGCAACTTCGAAGGTCTCTCGTAGTTTCGCTTGTTGAGTGGGGGTCCAATCTGCACCGCTGTTACACGACAGGTCCTCCTCCTCTGACTCTTCAGTGTCGCTGCCAAGATGAGGGCGGACTTTACTGCTAGATGGGGCTTCAGTGACGGATTCATCCGTATCGCTGCCGAAACGAGGGCAAGTTTTATGGAAGGACGGGCTTCCAGCGTCGGACTCATCAGTGTCGCTACCGAAATGTGGGCGCACTTGGGCGTTTTTACTTTTGAAAGTGACAACCGGCGCAGATTTGCTTTTGGGTCTCGGGGCCGGTCTATCCTCAGTCAGTTGTGGCTTAGCATTTTGGTGGTTCATAAAGTACCGAGAATCTTCATAGCGGACTTCATGCACACCGAACGGCTGGATGTCTCCGTCAATGCGTCTTTCTTCGCCATTTTTAGTATACTTCATGCATTGATGGAGAGTTGATGGAATGATGCCGTAATCGTGGAGCCACGGCCGCCCCAGGAGAATCTTATAAGACGTGTCGGCGTCGATCACGTATATCTTAGCTTCAGTTTGCAGATCCCCGAATTTGATTGGCAAAGCTATGGACCCCAGAACTTGCTGGCAATTTTGGTTGAAGCCTTGAATGACAATCCTTTCCCTTGACAGGTGTCGGATGTCCATTGACAAACTCTTCAGGGTTCGTAAGTTCATGATGTTCACTGAGGACCCCGGATCAATCAATATACGATTAATTCGATCTCCGTCGCTGTACCCGGTCACGTAAAGCGGCCGATTATGCTCAGCCGTTCCCAGTAGCAAGTCTTCATCCTTAAATGTGACTGCGGCGGCATGCAAAGCGTGCTGGGCTTCTTTCATATTAATTTCCGCAAAGTGGGCCTGATACCGCTCGGGGTTTTGTAGAGCGTGGATGAGAACATCTCTAAGCTCCTTAGATAGGACCAAGGCGTCGTAGATGCTCAGGAGAGACGGAAGCTTCCGGAGATGTGCCAAGACATTATAGTCCACCGAGGAAGGACTTATGTTTTCATCAATCGGTTCTCTGCCATCTTCTTCATTAGCGACTTGTTTTTCCTTCCCTTTTGGGGCGTTGCACTGATTCGGCGGTAGAGCCCTGCCGCTTCTGAGCTGGATTTGATTGGTCGTTGTGGCGAGCTCCTCATCCTCTTCGGGAAAACAAAGATCATCCTCGGAGTCGCTGCCAAGATGGATGGCGTAGCAGGTCACTACTGGGATCTCTTTATTGGAGTCTTCTTCTAACTCCTCCAGAATTTCAGCCGCTTGTACAGGGAAGAACTCCTTCAATTGAATCAATGTTCTTTCCCTTTGTTCATATTCTTCGAGGGAATCGATATATTTTTGAATGGTCGATCTCCCTGCAGGCTCCTTTTCGCGCCGAGCTACACTTTTCTTCTTCTTGAGCTTCTTGGATTTTGAGCCTGATGGAGCTGCATTGGCAGCTGGACTGGTAGGCTTCTTTTGCCCTTCCCATTCCGTCCTGGGTTCTTTCTGAAGTAGCTTTAGCAGCTTCTTCGTCTTATTAGATATGTGCGTACTCCACGGAGGCTGCGATGAGTCGGTTTCGTTTGTCGGGGCAGCGGGTTCAGCTGTCTGTTCCCAGAAGGCTTCAACTTCTGTCTGTATAAAGTTGGCGGTCGCAACTTGATTGTTCACCAACACGCTTTTGGACAGCTCGATCTCTCCAGCCTTGTACTGCTTCTCGACCCAATCCTTGAAGATATAGCAATCCTCGATCGCATGGCTCACTACTCGGTGGTACGGGCAATACAGAGGATTGTCGGTCATTTTTGCTTCTTGGGGTCTTTTCGACTCCGGCAATTGTAAGCCGTTGTTCAAGGCATCTTTAAATATCTTACGGACCTTGTCCCTTCTGAAAGAGTAAACCTTGCTCTTCTTCTCTTCTAGGGAAGGCCCATCTCCTCCCAGCAATGGCTTTCGAGACCGGTTGGTTTTGGATTCGCCCGCCCTTCGCTTTTCTTCATTGTCGGAGGCATTGAAGACATTGGTACTGCTGGAACTCCCGCTTCTACGGTTGTCGTCCCGCTTGCTTTTCCAGGTTTTGTCTCTCTGAGTGTCCGGCGGGGACTCTTGCTTTGAGCGTTCCAGCATTTGGACTTTCTTGGTTAGCTCCTGAAATGTCTTGAGGCCCGCTGTACACAAGAATGGGACCATCCAATTGCTGAGGTTCCCAATGAGAAGGCTGACGGACTGGTCCTGCTCCAGCGGCGGTTCGCATTTGACTGTGAGATTACGCCATCGGGCGATAAAGTCGGTGTTGCTTTCATTCTTCCCCGGCTTAGTCCTCACAAGGTCGGCAATGGAGATTTTATCACTGACACTCATGAACCTTTGCCGAAACAGGGACTCCATTTGGGCAAAGGTAATGACGGACCCGTCCGGTATACTCGCATACCAGTCGAAGGCGACGCCGGTCAGGCTGTTGACAAACTGACGAAGAAGGAGCGCGTCATTGCCCCCTGTATTTCCGCACGATGCTTTGAAGTGGGCGACGTGCTGGTTTGCATTCCCCGTTCCATCAAATCTTCCGAACTTAGGAATGACGTAGCCGCTTGGGAACTCAATCAGATCGTACTGCGCGGGATATGGCCGCCCACTACTGCCGATTTCTTTCTGAGCTTCAGCTTCGGCCACCAATGTTTTAACCTTGCTGGTGACCAAATCCATTATCCGATCCTGTGTTAGCGGGATGGTGCTATCTGGGGCCAAGGCGTCCCCAGAAGCGGAATGTAGCCGGCTTTCATTTGGCTCGACCAGTCTTGGTCCCAAAGGAACAGGCATTGGCTGCCTCGGATTGTCATCACCCGGCTGATTAGTAGCGGCTTGTGCTTGATTAGGAGGCGCTCGAGCAATTTGAGCCGTAAGCTGCATCACCACGTTCGTTAAGTCGTCAATCTTCGAATAGAGCTTGGCCATCTCTTTATCTTTGCTCCTGAGCTGTTTTCGAAGTTCTTGAAGCAGCTCTTGCTCCGCAGTCCTAGGGCGGAAAGTCGGCTCTTCCTCGCTGTCCGAGCTTGACTCTGCATGGACCAAGGGGTCTTTCTGCCTATCATCCTCATCGAGAGGGTTTTCTTCATCCAGCAGGGGCGGCTGTTCTTGGGCAGCGGCAACCACATTCGGGCTAGATTGAGCTTGGGATGTGGTGGCTCCGTCCTTGCTTTTGCTGCGAAGGTTGTCGCTGGGGCGCCCGCCCGCCATATAGACCGTATGGATGATATATCCGTCCGTCTTTCTATCATTGGCAGTTGATTTCGTGGATCGCTGTCTTGACCCCCTTGCTTCGGTAGCTGGTAGTCGATTGAAGGCGGCTGGCCTAACCAGGTTCTTGAATGGTGCTGGCGCATCTTTTCTGGGTTTTCCCTGCTGCTTTCGTGCGGCACAAAGCGCTTGATAGACTCTTGATGAGACAGTGTCATACTTCTTCCGTTGGGGCCGGGACACGTCTCTTTGTGGCACTGTTCGGACCGCTGTCTTCTTGATTCTGGCGGTCATGGCGTTTTTCTGAACCCACTTCAGAGGCTCGAAGGAATTGCTGATTCTTACGTCCGACTCGGCCGTCGTCGCCGGGCAACCCTGCACTTGGAACTTCACACGATTCCATTTGGCCGAAGCCTTGGCCCTCTTGTTGGCTCGATACCTGAGCCGCTTCTGCCTTAACTTTTCTGTTCTAAGCACCTGGCAGACTTCAACTCTTTGGGAAGACGTCGCAGACCGGGCGATGGAAGGCCTTGGAGATACGCTCGATTGTGCATTTGTTGGAGTAATCGCGTGAGCTCGTCCGCAACATTGGATGTTGCCCTTTGTACCGGAGTTCTTGCCCCCCGCTGGAGCACCAGAGAATCGTTCACACACCGTCTTGAGTTTCGGTTGTGGTGCCTTGGCGATCACGACATTCGGCCTCTTGCCCCTTGGGACCGGCTTGACCACCTGTTCCGCCGGGATTTCCGCCAGATGAGCGCTTCCAGCAGGGTAGATGATGACGGAGCCAAACTGGCGGGGCGGTTCCTCCCACTGTCGACTGAGGCTTGCAGGGAGAACCACACGAGCGTTGATCTTGACCACGTATGGAATCGGGGTCGCTTTGGAAGTTGAATTCGTCTGGGAAGACATTGTCGTTGAAGGTTGATTGCTGCACGGAAAAAAGAACATCATTTCAGTATAGGCAATCGATATGTATATTGATTGAGTTCGCATGAACGTTTAACCCGAAATATGGGAGGAGAGAAGGGTCCCACCGGGCGTGCCAGAATCTGTAGGGTGTTTTTCGTCACCCCATTGAGATGGGAATACGCGCACGGTTGTCAGGCGTACTACAGATTCCCCCTGCCTAGGGTAGGCCGGGGTTTAATGATTGTGGGGATCCGAATCTCCGGCAGCCGCGGACTAAGCTGCCGTTAATTACCCCTCGCCTTTGGGGCGAGGGAACCTCCGATTAACGGGTTAAACTGGTCATGCGAATTCAATGTGCAGTGTGCGTGTGTTCTGTTCTGAAAGGGGGGTTTTGGATATATCGGGAGCCACGCAGAGTTTTTACGGGGGTCCCGCTACCCGGATAGCGGGCTGGGGGTCAAGGGGGCTAGCAGCCCCCTTGCGGGGTGCGGGGCAGCGCCCCGTTAGAAATTTTTTTCTAACAGGGACAGTGTCGTGGAGTACGTGTATGTATAAATTTGTATACATATGTATATGTGTATATATGTACACAAAAGAGGGGGAAAAGACATCCAAGGGATGCGCAGGTGCGCAAGCGCGCGCGCCACGTGTCGGCACGCGGGCGACTTGCGCACTTGCGCAGTTGCGCAAGCGCGCGCGCCACGTGTCGGCACGCGGGCGACTTGCGCACTTGCGCAGTTGCGCAAGCGCGCGCGCCACGTGACTGCACGCGGGCGCCTTGCGCACTTGCGCAGTTGCGCAAGCGCGCGCGCCACGTGTCGGCACGCGGGCGCCTTGCGCACTTGCGCAGTTGCGCAAGCGCGCGCGCCAGTTGCGCAAGCGCGCGCGCCACGTGACTGCACGCGGGCGCCTTGCGCACTTGCGCAGTTGCGCAAGCGCGCGCGCCACGTGTCGGCACGCGGGCGACTTGCGCACTTGCGCAGTTGCGCAAGCGCGCGCGCCACGTGTCGGCACGCGGACGACTTGCGCACACAACAGGCTTTTAGCCTAAAAAGATTTCTCTGAAGAGAAATCAAAGAGGAGTGAGACTCCTGAGTGTGTGTTTTTTTTTGTTGGGTTAATGGAAGGGTTCTTCTTCTTCCTCCTGTTGCTTGCTGGATCTTGAGGATCAAGAGATGTAAAATCTCAAAATCTCTCCTTTTTAAGATCTGATGGCAGATCCAAGTTCCCCTTTGTGGGTTTTGTGGTGGAAAACTATTTAGTTTTGAAAAAGGAAGAGTAAAACTCTTGATTTAATTCAAGAGAAAGAAGAAGGTTTTGGAACCTTGAAGAAGGAGAAAGAGATCTCAGATCTAGAAATTTCTGGAGAGAGAAAAAAGTTGTTGAGATATTTCACTATCTTTGCCTTTATAGGCTATACACTTTACACATAGCCCCTTGGGCTTCACAAAATGGCATTTTGCCTATTTCATGGCTCATGTGCCATTTCTTTTTGCACATAAGCCATGGGCTTTACAAAAATTTGGCTTTTATGCCCATTTTCTTACATTTATCCATAAAATAAAATAAAAAAAAAATGCAACAAAATTATTTATTACAAAATTTTTATCTTGGCATGGGGGGAGGCCGGCCGCTTCATGTTCGGGCTCGACCCGGGCATGGGCCCACTGGGTCTGGGCTTGGGCCCACTTGGCTTGGGGTTGACTTGGATTTTGACTTGGTCAACCGGGGTGTAAATTTTTACCCCAACACAAACATTTTCCGTCCGGCAAACAGCCCAGGCGATTTCCTCAAATATCACCAATTACAACGAATTCCGATATAATGAGGATGATCACCTAATTCCCAATAACTTACTCCCACACATCATCTGTAAAACCATACAGATGTGAGAATCATACTTGGTAAATACATCCCCTGGAGCAAGGGCTAATTGGGAAACAGTTTTCTTTTAACAGTACACAGTGAAACTGAAACATTGAAATGTTTCGATGGGGTATCCGTGTATTCCTAGTAATGCATCTTCCATTATCAGATTCACAACTGTAACCGTATAATTCTTTTCCATCTCTCCAAATCCCTTTATATGTCTTTAGTCATTACCTTCTGTACATCCCTTTAGGCCAAATGGTTTTCTTCCTTCCCTACCGTTCGGCATCAGCCTATGGTTTGGAAGAAGACTTTCCAATAAGCATAATGGGTGTACTTTCATAATCCTAGGAGCACTCGCAATGCGAGAGAAGATGAAGATAAAAGACAACCGAATAAACCTTATTCCTATTTCTCCTGAACCAGAATCCATCCCCGAACTGGAACAAGTTTCTTTCGAGTTCGTATATAACCATACGATGGAGTATCCAATAAACTGTGGATCTTCGTAGTGATACGGAGTGTCCTGGAGAAATACAAAGGTGAAGTGGGAGTGGTAATGAAATACTTGGTTTGGTCGTGAATAGCAGTTGCAGTTTACTTTGCCCTCTTACTAATCCCTTGATATGACTTTACTTAATACCTTCTGTACACCACCGTTAGGCTAATTGGTTTTCTTCATTCCCCACCGTTCGGCACCAGCCTATGGTTTGGAAGAAGACTATCCAATTTGCGTAATAGGTGTACTATCTCCTAAACCAAGGAGTACTCGCAACCTGAGAGAAGGTAAAAGGAAAAGACAACTGAATAAACCTATTCGTTTTCTCCAGAACCGGAAACCATCCTCGAATAAATTCCTTCGAGTTCGTATATAACCATACGATGGTTTTGTCCAATGGAAGTGGACGTTCGTAGTAATACAGGGTGTCCTGGAGAATAGGGTAAAAGTAGGAGTGGCAATGAGGTTTGCAACTCTGACAATCCAAAAGCCAGTGTTTAAGAAGGTTCGGTTAATTTTTGTCACGGAGTCATAGTCTAGGGTCGGGTCATAGTCGCTGCCAAAGAGAGAGAGAAAAGAAACACTCAGCGTGCACTCTAACCTAGATCAGATTGGTTATCACTTTATCTAATCAGGAAACCTTCCACTGTAACGTCAAATTCTTCCCCAAACCTGAAAGAAGAATTAGTCGGGATCACCCGAGGAGTAAACCAACTCATCAGTGGGAATCGGGATCCAACTATCATCGCATGATAACATGACGGAATCCACTCACGTTATCACACTCCAAAAGGTATGCGCATGCCTGGCAAGTTTCAGTTTCTTTAGAAACTCCCGATATGATTTTTGCCCCATGCTCTTATGACCATGACGAAGGTCAACAAATCATAAGTCACATGTCAAGTTCTACCCATCATTGTCCAGGTTAATTTGAACCCACCCGTACAAGCCCTTGACGAAGGTCAACAAGGCTATACGACTGTCCCAAACCAACGCATCTATCTATGCAGCAGAAAGGTAACAAGCAGCTACCATACACTATGCCTTGACGAAGGTCAACAAACATAGCATGAATACTACGTGCTACCCGTCTGAAATGACGGAGGGCTACGAATGGTTTCTGGCGAAAAACCTTTAACGTAATTAACTTGATATCGTTGAAGGAACCAGATAGCTTTTTAAAAATATAGTGACGAAAACCTTTGCTAAAGAGGTCACTCCCGGTGAAGGGATCTCGGCTCTTTCCCCGTAGAATGAGGTGCAGGATATTCCAACTGAATACCACGATGCAAAGCAAAAGGCAATCGTTTATAGTGAAGTTATTGCCCTGACGCAAACTTCTGTCCAAGGGGTCACTCCCGGTGAAGGGATCTCGGCCCTTGCCTCGTCGACTGAGGAGCTGGATATTCATAACCGAATACCACTGTGCAAAACAAATGAGAACGCCCTTGCAACCATAGCTTTTTGAAAAATGTTCCAACAACATCAGAATAGGTTTGTTTAGCTTGCATTGATCCGAATCAACGCAGTCCCATCAATTAATCACACCAATAAAGAACGAAAATAATGATGTACGTATATGCCATCCGCATTCGCCACTGGGTCCCGTCATCACCCGTTAGGTTACTTAACTAACGACAGAGCGGGGACTGGACTAGCGCGGATGCAAAACATATACAACATCTACTAGTATATATATCAATATATAATATTCGCTCAAGGCGTGATAAAATGCAACATCACAGAAATGTAACCAGCATCACAGAACAATATAGATATCTGGGATCCCCGGGTTTCATAGAGCCGCTACTGAAACCCGACGTTCCTCTGGTCGTGTGGATAGCCTGCGCCATGAAATCCTAGACCCCTACGGGCACGGCAAGTTACCCTCCAAAACCTGAAGCGAGACAGCCCCCTTCAGTAACGTGAATGGACCACCCAGCACTTCATAGAATCCGGTAACTTGGGCACCCCTCCTGGGTCAACCTGTACCCCCTACGAGTACGGCGAATAGCCCGCCAATTCTAGAGTAAAGCCCCCTCTGTCTCAACGCCATGAGATGCGGGCCCGTTGTCCTCTAGAATCCGGCTATCCGTGCACCCCTCCGCAGGGTAATCCTAGTACAGAAAGTAAAATATACAACGGGTACATCGACCTCAGCCCGGTCGTGCCCCAAAAGAATAATATACAAACAGGCAGTGACGGCAGTCCACATGTCGGACGCTCGCCCCGCAATATCAAATGTACATAATAAACCAAACTGTACTACCATTGCATCCAGGCTATCCCCACCGACCAATCCGCAACATCACAGCACAACACAGAACATCAACGTGAATGTCACGTTCGCAAATTTGTCTAAAAGGGCTATAGCAGTTAGACAGGATTTACCGATCGAATGACATTCACGGTCGCAGATATAATGTAAATACCGTGAACTAACATGTTTAAACTTTTCAATCGATCAAATTTACCGAAGTAGGCCCCAAGCACTACTGTAGCACTCACAGAAAATCTGGGCCCAAAAAGAATATTCCAAAAACCCTATTTTCAACCCAAAAGCCCACTGGAAAAATTTGGTGTTGCGTTGACTTATCTTCACTGCGGAACGGCGGCCAAATCAGGGGTTTAGCCGCATTTCCGCGGTCTTACTAAAGCATCAGCTTACCAAATTTTTGCAGAATGCTTACAATTCCCTGCACATGTTTCTGCAATGTACTGAAAAAAATTTCGAGCCAAAACAAAATCGACAGAAACCTGATGCACTAGAAAATACGGTTTTTGGGATTTTTTTTCGATCGAGTTCTAAACATACTAGAGCAAGCTAGACTAGGTTAATGGCGTGGCCCTGATACCAGTGTAAGTGCACGGCGGCGCCCCGGCTGTCAATCCGACTCCCGAACGCGGAAACGAAAACTTATCTAGAACTTAGAAACCGGCACCACCGCGCACTATAAAACCCGGATTGGGCCATTAACCTACTCCTAGCAAACAAGAAAAGGAGTAGAGAAGCTATACCAAGCGATCTGTGTCCTTCGGTCTTCGCCTCCACTCCGATCTCCTCGCGGAATCTCCGGTCGTCGCCTCTTCGTTGAAACGGGCACCACATCGCCGGGTTCTTTTACGGGCTCCCACCTCTGGACCGAGGCAACTCGGGCACGAAGTTGGCGAGCCGACGTGTCCAAGAAATGCTGTAAGCAAGTGTAGAATCCATTGTCTCAATTGGGGTTGTGAAGTTGCCATGATGGAGGAATGAAAGAACTTTGGAGAGAGGTTGAGAATTTTGCAAGCAAGCAAATGAGATATGAATTACTCCCCTCATAAAAAATGAACCTCACCCTCTCCTCTCAAGTAGTGGCCGGCCCCTCTCTCCAAAATGGTAGAGGTGCAAATTGCAATCATGCAAGGAAAGAATATAATAGGATAAAAAGCGGAAAAAATGGTCACACCATTTCTAATCAAAATCCAAATCAACATTAATGCAAAGGAAGAGACTCAAAAAGAATCTCATGATTCAATATCTATCATGAAGCCACAAATGCAAGAAACCCCCTCCATAATAACTAATTTGCAAACTTGCAAATAAGCCCCTCCATAAGAAAAAGTCCGGCCGTGAAGGAACAAAGAAAAACTGGCCGGAACGGAATACAAACTGGCAACTTCAGAAAACTGATCCCGTAATAAATTACAGGAAAACCCCGCGACTGTATATACATACCCGCATTTGTATTCCGACCGAATACAAATGCAAAGAGACAAAATCTACACTGTACAATACTAGGATCCGGCTTAAACCAAAGCCCGCTAGTATTATCCGTCCGATCATGATCCGTGCAATACCGTACATATAAGATCGAACCCTGCCATATCTCCATACGGCCTTTACAGCGTTTCGCCCGAAACTTGAAAAAACGGTTTGTGGGGGACTCTAAAGACTCGTCAATACTTTGGTTGTGGATTCAACCACTAACACGTCAGAGGTATTAGCCAATACGTAACGGGCTACCAGGTATTGACCAAAAGGGACGTCGATGAGCGAACTCATCCTGACACCCTACTAAGCCTGTCAGTGACAATATCCGTACAGTCCGGTCCGTTCGTCTATGAGCATCGCATGGCGGGCCTAGGGGGTTGGTAAAAGTCAGACCCCCAAAAGCGGTACAAGTCGTGTCGGAGTGTAGCCCAGAACACCCTGAGATACTACTGGAATACCTACCAGTAAATCTCCTGCCTTGGCCAAGGACTTTCATGTACTGGCTCTCCTAGACACAGCGCGACCTCACCCCCAATACTGGGAGAGACGAACCCCTGCAGATCCGCTCACTGCTTCCATGTGGCTCGGGACTGTACCCAACAAAAACCTGTTTGCACGTCTCCTTTGAGCGTGGTAGGGTAGTAATCAAAGCACAGTGGGAACTCACACGAGAAAAAATGACGATCTCAGGTCGATGAACTAACCTGTACACATGTCACCAGGGAACTGCTATCTGACATCAGGTATAATCCCAACTAGCAGGTTCCCGGCGAGTCCTGTCCGGTTTACTCATACACTAATGAGCACCTGTATACATCTTAGGTGAACGAACTGACACCAGTGGCTTGTGAGACCGGCCACCGCCCCTCGTCGGGGTCTCGACTGTATACACTAGTCTACTCTGGAGTATCGATGCCCTGTCTCGAAACTCCCACGACTAGGGATCTTTTAAGGATGTGCTTATAGATCCCAGCTCCCACATATATGATCGCTCTCATACTGCTGGTAGTCAAGCAAGAATTCTAGGGGCTCTATCAACGTGCAATAGTGATCAGTAATGTCACCTAAAGCAGTACACGATGATAAAGATAAACCAGATAGCATACTATCATCTTGAGTAAGACTGTCCTACCGGCATAGGTCCTCCCCCAATCATTGCAATCACGTGCCTGTGATCCAATAATTGACTCTGAGGTCATTATCTCCAACACCACTTCCGTTGGGTAAAACTATCGTATCGTTATATACGAACTCGAAGGAATTTATTCGAGGATGGTTTCCGGTTCTGGAGAAAACGGATAAGACTATTCAGTTGTCTTTTCCTTTTACCTTCTCTCAGGTTGCGAGTGTTCCTTGGATTAGGACAGCACACCTATTACGCTTATTGGATAGTCTTCTTCCAAACCATAGGCTGGTGCCGAACGGTGGGGAATGAAGAAAACTAATTAGCTTAACGATGGTGTGCAGAAGGTATTAAGTAAAGAAAAATAAAGGGATTAGTAAGAGGGCAAAGTAAATTGCGACTGCTATTCACGACAAAACCAAGTATTTTATCGCCACTCCTACTTCACTTTGTATTTCTCCAAGACACCCCGTATCACTACGAAGATCCACAGTTTATTGGATACTCCATCGTATGGTTATATATGAACTCGAAAGGAACTTGTTCCAGTTCGGGGATGGATTCTGGTTCAGGAGAAATAGGAATAAGGTTTACTCGGTTGTCTTTTATCTTCACCTTCTCTCGGGTTGAGAGTGCTCCTAGGATTAGGACAGTACACCCATTATGCTTATTGGATAGTCTTTTTTCAAACCATAGGCTGGTGCCGAAAGGTAGGGAAGGAAGAAAACCATTTAGCCTAAGAGGGTGTACAGAAGGTAATGACTAAGGACTTATAAAGGGATTAGGAGAGATGGCAAAGAAATATACGGTTACAGTTGTGAATCTGGATGATGGAAGAGGCATTACTAAGAATACCCGGATACCCCTTCGAATCAATTTCACTGTTTCAGTTTCACTGTATACTATTAAAAGAAAAATGATTTCCCAATTAGCCCTTGCTCCAAGGTATGTATTTACCAGGTATGATTCTCACATCTGTATGGTTTTACAGATGATGAGTGGGAGTAAGTTATTGGGAATTAGGTGATTGTCCTCATTATATCGGGACTCGTTGTAATTGGTGATTTTTGAGGAAATCGCCTGGGCTGTTTGCCGGACGGCAGATATTTGGTTTTGAATATCCATTGTTATGCACCAATTTCAAATTGATATATTTGTACCTCTATTTTTATAGAGTGAGATATAACTTTCTGAAATTATGTCGGTGACATTTACCTATATCAGTGGATGGTTAGGTAAGGAGCATTAAACATCGGTGTAATTCTTCATAACCATAAGTACAGTTTTCAACTTACGACACACAGGGAATGAGTTATTAGACTCAAGGGACTTATACAGAGTATTGTATGTTGTCCAGTGTCATTAGGACAGAGGGGTTGGTACTCTTACTATATTCTGTTTACTTATGACTTCTCTAGTTCTTAGATAAGTGTTTCGTAGAAACACAAGGTCCAAGTTTTGAGAAGTTATAGGTATATGAATAAAGTAGAGAACCAGGTGTTGCAAGTATCACGATTCTTCAAGGTGATCGAAGATGTAGATACTTGTGCATGGTATTCAGTAGATAGTAATGGTTAAGAGAACTTGCTTCTCTTTCAGGTTACTCATATCTTGATGTATTCTTAAGTTGAGTAATGTTGATCAGCCTCTCTCCATTTAGTTGACATGCACTGGAGACTGTTGCATCATTTGAATCTGGTTTCAATTAAATCAGTGCCTCTGTTTCTGTATTGGATACAGAACAGTTCATATCTTGACATTGTTAAGGTACGGGGAGTTGTCCGGCTTATGCTTAAAACCAGATCTGGATAACTCAAGGCACGTTTCTGTAATGGCTGTTTGTGGGTTGACCCAGGCTATGACGAGGGTTGACTTTCTACCATCTGGAAGATCAATAATGATATTGTTCTAGACTCACCACAGTTTTAAGTAAAATGGATTTTTTCAGAAAACAGAAGTGGGAGTATGGTAGAACTGGAAGTGATTCCAGAACCGCAAACGATTTCTAAAAATTTGATAAGAACATAAAGATTCAATCTGGTTTGACATTCCATTGGCCACTCTGCAGATATGGTGGGTAACCTCAGGCTCCCGAGAGGTACTCCGGTAGCCTCAAGGACGGTGACAGGGAGGTTCTTGTTTACCCAGACTTGACACTACTGTTGTTCTAGACTATGAGACCCGGCGGGAAGATGAATATAGCGTCGTTCTGAACTGGCTTTAGAAGTGCATGTGTATATGATTCTGCCAGAGGGTTGTCGTAGTCAGTGGGAGTAGCGGAAGCATTGGTGGACAAGTGGCTTATGTCTATTTATGGACTAAAACAGATTTAGCGGAGATAGATCATCTATTTCTGATGTGACAGTCATAGGTTTGACTTCATCAGAATAGGGGATGGATCTGTTAAGAAGGTTGTAGGGTGTGATGTCCTGGTATCTGGATGACATATACAGAGTAGGAAGTGATATTCCTATACTACGATCGGTTATATTTTGGTTGTCACACAGTGGTTTCTCCACATAGGAATTGTGTATTATATCAGACATTCTGGTTACTAGATCTATGGTTTTAGATCTAGATTTGGAAAGTGTCCCAATCAGGGTACTTAGACAGCATTCTAAAGGTGTTTTAGAATAGACGACTCCTGGCACGGTGGTGTACCTGCAGGTGATGGAGTCACCCTCTCTAAATGTGTCTTACAGACTAAAGGGGAGAGGGATGTGCATGATTGGCAGATCACTTGCTTAGGCAATTGAGTCAATCATGAGATGTCAAGTACCACACCAGATGTTGTTTTTGCAGTAGATGCAATAAGTTGATATTGATCCAATCCTAGAGGAACATTCGGAAGCAGTTTTAGAACATAAGTGGATGTTCAGGGGATATGATAACAACAAGCTCTTTTAGGAGACAGTTATCATTCCAGGCTTCTAAGGTGACCTGGATGACAGAGATGTTGTTAGAGTTATAGTTTTCTTTCTGACGAGGGGCAGTATTTTGGACAGGTGGTCCAAGGGGATACTGAGGGAGGCATGACGCAGGATACTGATTAAGTTCAGTTGACGATACAGTCTAAGAAGTTTGGATTTGGAGTTCATTTATGAGCTAGGTCCCATCAGATATCCAGACATATTCTAAGACAGGTATTGCTCATTTCGGGAGATGGGTTTCTCTGCGAACTTGAGATTAAGAGAGACATAGAAAGAAACATCAGGGCGGATCCACTCACTGAGGCTATTCCTCGAACACAATAGTTTCGCAAACGGGCTTTGTGAGACTGATTAGTAGAGGAGTTGGGTGTTCGGTATCACACGGGCTGTGAGTATGCGACATCGCAATAATTAGCCTTGAGTGCAAGTGGGAGATTGTTGGAGATAGTGCCCTCAGAGTCAATTATTGGATCACAGGCATATGATTGCAATGATTGAGGGAGGACTTATGCCGGTAGGACAGTCTTACTCAAGATGATAGTATGCTATCTGGTTTATCTTTATCATCGTGTACAGCTTTAGGTGACCTTACAGGTCACTATTGCACGTTGGTAGAGCCCTTAAGATTCTTGCTTTACGGCCAGCAATATGATGGCGATCATATACGTGGGAGCTGGGGTCTATAAGCACATCCTTAAAGTGGTCCCTAGTCGTGGGAGTATTCGAGACAGGGCATCGATACTCCGGAGTAGACTAGTGTATACAGTCGAGACCCCGACTAGGGGCAGTGGCCGGTCTCACAAGCCACTGGTGTCAGTTTGATCACCTAAGATGTATATAGATGCTCATTGGGTTATGAGTACACCGGACAGGACTCGCTGGGAACATGCTAGTTGGTATTATACCTAGCGTCAGATAGCAGTTCCCTGGTGACATGTGTACAGGTTAGTTCATCGACCTGAGATCGTTATTTGTCTCGTGTGAGTTCCTATTGTGCTTTGATATGTAACGCCTTGAAATTCGTTTAGGATGTTTCTCGTTAATTAGCTAGTGTGCGTGTTTTTCATAAAAACGGATATCTTATTTTCCTTCTTGGCTAGTGGAAATTGTGTGGTGAAGTGTTTATATAGATATATTTATATATATTTATAGGGTTTACTAATTATATTTATTCGTGTTACCCTAATTGGGAAATTTCCATTTGTAGTGTACACTTGCACACTAAGAACAATTTTCCTTGACCTAGGCTAAAAGAGATAGCATGTTAACCATTTCTTGTCATTCTTGCATGGTTCATGGTTATTTTCCCTATCCTTTCATCAAAAATATAACCCTTTTTAAATTGCAAATTTGAGTTAGAATATGAGAGCATGGTGTTAGGTGAGAAGAGTTGACTTTGTAGGGTTCCTAGGCACACTCAAGAGGTTCCACAAGGCATCAACCATGCCAAATTCAAAAGTTATATGCCGAGAAACCCTAATGCTAGATCGTTAACTAGAGATTAGGCAAAAAAGAGAAGCAAGCAAACAACTTTGCTACTAAGTGAATGGAAATACAACCTTTGTAGATCCGGTCCACCACTTCTTTAGCTCCGAGATGACGTCCCTCCGCTGCGATCATCGGGATCCTAGACTCTAGCGTCGGATTCATCGGAGAAATGGGCGGGCTAGGTCGTTGACTTCGATGCCGAAGATGATCTACGTCGAGGCGACTCAAACTCATGCTCCACCTTCACTAGGTTATGAAAATTGTGAAGATAACACACTCTACTACATGGCAAGTGGTAGAGGATGAAGAAATAGGAAGTGGGTTCACTTTGGAATTGGATTTCTCACTTGGATTCATCACTTGGGAATTTTCAAGAGAGCTTTCTTCTCTTCATCAAGAAGAAGAAGATGAATGGAAAAGAATGAATTATTTTTTTAGAAAACTCAAGTGATGCTTATCATTTAGCAACCATGGGTGAGTAAACTCATGTAGAGAATGAACTAGGGTTTAGGTAAATGGTTAGGGTTAAGGAATAAAACAAAATGGTATGACTTTTTCAAAGATGCTAGAAAACAATATGAAGCTTCTAGCAAAGAAAAGAAATAAAGCCACCATTTTGTTTTAACTAAATAGATAAAATAAATAAAGAAAACAAAACCCTAACCATTAGCTAAACATGGTTTAAAGCATACACACCCAAGTTTGCATGTATCATCAAACATGATAAAACTAGTGCATAAGAATATATCATATATACAATGTGCACAATCTAGTGAGAAAATCCATCTTAACTGAACAAATACTAGTTAATGTAAAGTAATATATCAAATATATAATTATACATTAAATCATTAAATCAACACTTGATTTAATGATCCGGTCATACTGTATATAACCGACTAATATCAAGTGTATCAATGTATCGAATCAACATTTGATTCAGTAACCCGGCTATATCACATATAACCGTCCCATGATACATATCGCGAGAATAGAATACAGTATCACATACTGGTATTATTCTCGGTCCCGCACATATCTCATATGCGCTCCTATTTCGTTTCGCTTGAGCCAGGAAATCTCTGTGCAGGACTCTAAAGACTCGTCAATACGCCGGCAGTAGGTGATGATCATATCAAACACCCACAAGCCGCAAGCGGTCTGCTAAACGTAACGGCCACCCAGGTATTGAGCGATCAGAAGATCAACGAGCAAGACCGCTCACACTCCTGTGAATCCAACCAGTAACACTTACCGTACAGTCCGGTCTCATCGTCTGATATGTCGCATATCTTGCCTAGGGGTGGTAAACGTCAGACCCCAATAGCTCGATAAGTCGTGTCGATATGAGGTCTATAATAGTTCGAGAAACTACTGGTAACACTTACCAGTAAATCTCAGTAACCCTGGCCAGGGATTTCCGGTTATAGCCAATCGAACACAGCGCAACATCAACTCCCTATACCGGGAGAGACGAATCCCCTCCTATCGCTCATTGCCTCCATATGATTCGGGACTGTACCCAAAAACCACCGTTTTGCACGCCCTCTTGGACGTGGTAAGGTGGAAATCAAAGCACAGTGGGAATCACACAAGACTCTATGACGATCTCGGGTCTACAGACTAACCTGTACCAGTGTCACCAGAGAACTGCCATCTGACGTAAGGTATAATACCATCTGGGAGTTCTCGGTGTGTCCGTCCAGTGTACCCAGTCTCTACTGAGCACCCATATATCATCTCTGATGTCAAACACCAATGGATATGGGATCATCCATCGCCCATCTGTATGGGTCGAGAAGGTATACGCTAGTCTACTCTGGTATATCGATGCCCTGTCTCGATACACCTACGACTAGGGACCTTGAAGGATGTACTTATGGACTACCATGTCCCCACTAGTATGATCTGCATCATAGTCTAGATAGTCAAGTACACATCCTAAGGGCTTTACCAACATGTAACAGAGAGACAATCAGTGTACACGTTAAGGTAAAGAGCAACCAGATAGCATACTATCATGTCGAGCAAGAATGTCCTCCCTATATATGTCCAAGCATCCACTACAATATACATCCTATGTATAGTAATGGCCTCTAGGGCATACATATAACTAACAATCTCCTACTTGCACTAGGGCCATCTGATAGCAGTGGTTGTAGTATCTCATACTCAACCATCCCATAAAAGTCTCTCTTTGGGAAAAGGCCTTTGTGAGTGGATCCGCCGTGTTGTCCTCTGAGTCTACTCTCCTTACCTCGATCACCCTGGAGATCAACCATCTCCATGATCAGGTGACACTGCCTTAGAATATGTCTGGATCACTGATGGGACGGACGCTCCTTGGCATAAGCCACAATTCCTTTGTCACACAATGGGAGGAACTAAGTTCATCTCATGAACTAATATACACCCAGACAGCCTCTTTGGTAGCATCTTAAGTAGCATGTATCTTGCCTTTAATCGTCTGGTATGTCACGGTATCTAGCTTGGAACTTTTCCCACATACCGTCCGTCCATAGAGGGTAAAGACAATGCCTGTGACTGACATTCAGTCGTCCTTATCACCCTGGAACACTTCCAGTGATTCTCCCCAGGATCGATTGATACCATCTCACTACATCTAGTGAGAATCCTAACATCCATTTAGATCTATTTCATAGATCCAAAACCCAGGATTTAGTAGGTATCACTTTGATCCTATATGGAGAATCATTGTGATAAGTGGAGATTGATCGAGCGTAGCATAGGAAACTCCTTCCCTATCAAGTGTATGTCATCCACGTACTCTACGAGGATTGCCACCATACTCCCTACTACCTTTTTGTATATACAAGGTTCATCTACCATTTTGATGAAGTCAAACTATTTGACTACTACATCAAAACAGATGTTCTAACTCCGCGATGCTTGCTTTATCCTATAAAGCATCTTGTACACGTTTCCGCTGCTCCCACTGTCTACGAAGCCCTCTGACTGTGTACTTATAGACTCTCTCTTCTAAAATATCATTTAGAAGAGCAGTCATGACACCCAACCGCCAGATATCGTAGTCATGGTATGTAGCCATGGCAAGTAGGATTTGGATGGACTTAAGCATAGGCCTCGGAAAAGGTTTCATCATTAGCCACGCCTGGTCGATGACGAAAACCTATAACAAGTCTAGCTTTGAAAGTCTCAACTTTTCCATGTACACCAAGTAATCTTCTCAAGATATACTTGCTCCTGATGGGGATTTAACCCTTCAGATAAAGCAACCAAAGTCCATACTTTATTGGTGTATAAGGATTCCATCTCAGATCGATAAGCATCCAGCCATTCTTACAGAGTCTCACTCCTGATGGCCAGCTCGAAACTAGTTGGGTCATCATCTCATGATGCAATCCTCGCTCCCACTGTCATAGAGAAACCGAAGTATCTCTCAGGTGGGTGAGGAACCCTACTAGATCGGCGGAGAGGCCGAGGTTCGTTGGAATCTACTGAATCATTTGGTTCTACCAAATCATCTGCTGTAGTTTATTTAGCTAGAACCTTTCCAGTTCTACATAACAGACCTTGCCTCGAGCTTGTCCGTATTTTGCTTTTAGACATTGGCCGGACAACCCCAAATCTTAACTGACTTAACAGATGGGCTCTTCCCTTATCATATCAAATATGAAGTGGTAGGCAACTGATTTGATTTGAACCCTATTCAATAGGTATGCGGCTTCTCAAGTGCATAACTCCCAAAAGGAAATAGGAAACTGAGTAGTACTCATCATAGAGCACACCATATCACATAGGATGCCATTTCTCCACCCCGATATACCATCGTGCTATGGTGTATATGGAGGAGTAATGCTGAGAGAGAATCTTATTCTCCTTTAGAATAGTCCAGGAATTCTATGCACAAGTATTCTCCTCCTTGATCTCATCAAAGGACATAATACTTATACCCGTATTGGTTCTCTACTTCTTACTTATATTCTGTTAATATCTCAAAAGGTTCGGACTTGTGTTTCAACAGGAACATATGACTGAATCTTGAGAGATCATCAGAGAATGTAATGAAGTACAAAGAACCGGTCTTGGCATGTGTAGACAGGGGACCTTCATACATCAACATGTATCATCCCAAGAGTTCATTAACTCTTTCTCTGTTTCCAATAAACAGAGCTGTGGTCATCTTATCTCTGTGACATGACTGGCAAGTTTCACAAGATGTAAATTCAAACTAATTTAAATATGCATCTATATGTAACTTCAGCTAGTCGGGTCGCATTGATATGACCCAGTCTACAATACCTCAAGAAGGATTTCTTCATTTCTGAACTCTTCCTCTTGTGTGTGTTCTGTATACTAAGAACTGTAGTTCGATTTAGAACATCAATGCTTTTAGATATCGTGCCTGAACCGATCAACTTTTGATATAGGAAATGTTCAAAATATCATCCAACAATACAAAATTATATCCTTTCTTTACTAATAAAGAGACTGATATGATTTTGTACATCAGGTTCGGTATTTAATAACATTTGTTCAGAATCAATGTATTTTGGTAATACAGGGTGACAGTGCCCAACAGACTTGGCTGCAACACTTGCACCGTTTTCTATCTCATGAAACTTATCTCCCGTCCTCAGTTCTCTACCCATCTGTAGCCCATGTAACAGATTACATATGCGGGATCCTGATCCGGTATCTCATACCCAGGACGTAAAGGAGACTGAGAAACAGTTCTCTGTAATGAACACACCCGAAGGAGATGCATCATATGCACTTTCTTCGTTTGGGCGGCATAGGAATTCCGGTATTCCCCTATTTCCTGCTCTGTCTTATAATAATTATAAGTTGGAGCAGGACCAACGTTCCCCAGCTCAGTATAATAAGCGGGTTCGGTCAATTCATCCATATTATTATCTTGATTAAGGCGTGATATGGTCGCTACCTGGAGAGAGAGACAAGAAAACATTCAGCGTATGCTCTTGCAAGAAAAGATTGGTTATTATTTTATCTAATCAGGATGGCTCCCACTGTTTTAATCAAATGTTCCTTCAAACCCTAAAAGGAAAGACTACCCGGGATTAATTACACACTACAAGTTCGCCAATCTTTCAGCCAGGCCAGTGTCGGTACTTTGAGGGAGGTCCCCCGTGCTTTCGCACGAACCTAATTAATGTAAACCTCATTTTCCCAGAGGTGTAACCTCGTTAACACCTTTCTAGACACCTACTTGATCGGCTAATTGTAATGTGTAAAACTCTCCCAGGAGTAACTCTTACTCGCAGCGGGTATCGGGATCCAACTATCTCATAAAAGGGATGCAATCTCATTCCAAATTTCAACACTTGAAATTCCCGATAATATTTTGCCCCTAACGTGCTATGATCTTGACGAAAGCCAACAAACCATAGCCCGTTAGTCAAGTTCAACCCGTACATTTCTTGACTGAATTAAACCCACCCGCACGACCCTTGACGAAAGCCAACAAAGCCGTACGACTACCCTAATCCAATCGCATCGTATGCTGCAGATAAGCAGCATATAGCTACCGCACACTACACCTTGACGAAAGCCAACAAATGTAGCACGAATACTATATACAACTTATCTGAAATGACGGAGGGCTACGTCAGGTTTTTCTGAAAACCTATTGCGTAATGAACTTGATATCGTTGTAGAATCAAATGATTTTAAAATGGAGTGTTTTTTAGGCTTTTCTAGTTTTGCTAAAGGGGTCACTCCCGGTGAAGGGATCGTCGGCTCTTTCCACGTCGAATGAGGTACGGGATATATCATATATATCACTGTGCAAAGCAGAAACTATAGAGGCAATCAAAAGACAAACCGAGTGTGTAGCATCTGCCAGTTATTTCTAAAGGGGTCACTCCCGGTGAAGGGATCGTCGGCCCTTTCCTCATCGAATAAGGTGCAGGATGTTCTACAAGGAACACCGCGATGCAAAGCAAGAACTGTAGCTACCTGTTTTTGAAAATTCGATTCCACAACATCTTTAGGTTTCATTTATTTCATTAATCTCATTAATGAAGTCCCATCATTTAAGTTACCTAAACATCACAGATAAATACGACGTACACTTATGCCATCCGCATTCGCCTCGATGTCCCCTCATGCACCGTTAGGTTAGGTAACTAACGGCAGAGCGGGGCAGGGCTAGCGTGGGTGTAAAACATAAGTAACGTCTATATAATATATCATATATACTATATATAGTATTTATCACAGAATATCAAATGATCACATCACAGATATCGCAGCAGAAGAATCATATTAAACATTGGATATACTAGGACGTCCGTGTTTTTAATACGAGCCAGTATAAAACACGAATTCCACGGTCGTGATGAATAGCCAATCCCACACCCCTATACCCCTACGAGAGCGGCAAGCAACCCTACCAATTCTAGAGTTAGGAGACCCGGACTCGATTCCTCGAGTTGGTCTCCCACTGGACCCTAGAACCCGGTTACTTGTGCTCTCCTCCTTGGGTCTTTCCTAGGGCGGAAAAGTAAATAATATACAAATGGTGACATCTTCCGCAACCTGGAAGTGCCCCAATAAAAGAATATTACATACAAGTTTTTACATGAATGAAAATGAAAAACACTCATCTCACATAAAAAGCCCCCGGCTATTCTAACACGATGATCCAATATAACATATCCAGCAACACATAACATCACATGTCATCAACGTAAGTAAATATGCCCATCCCAATTGTCGTTGACATATAGCAACGAAACCGGTGATATCACATATTACACTTACGGTGCAAGAAAAGAAAGTGTAAAACTACAACAGTTGGAATCCGCAACCTCCTTAGATATCGCATGCCTAACAGTTATAGACCCCGCATTTTAGTCTCCATATCGAAAACACTTTTCAATATCAAGTCGGGCAATTCAACAGGATTCCCGACATCCTGATTGAATGCTCGTCGCAAACTTTAGTAGGCGGCCACACCCCCGATACCGTCGACGAAGTGCACCAAGACGGAACACCGCTACCGCGAGCACCCGAACGGATGCTTTCGGCGACGTGGTTCTCCTACAGTCACTTGGTCGGGGCTAAGGGGTGTTGCTGTCTATTATGTTTATCCGGCGAGTATCCGCGTACGCTACGTGATTGCGACGGACTTTTGATCGCATCAAAATTCCGTGGCAACTGATCATTTGAGACTAAAGTGCTATGTTTATAACATTCATATTAGTTATCTCATAACTACTTGTGAATTCCAAATATTGTATCACATTCCGGATAAATAGAAAATGTTAAACTTTCCGATCGAACAATCAAACACCCAAGTTTTCCCGAAACAGCTCAACACACGAAATAAGTTTAAAAACATCCACTTCATGCCACAGTAGCAACGGTCCAGCCGTAGAAGGGTCAAGCCAACGCCTCACATGTGGCACGCCGTACTGCCCCAAACCCTAAGGTTCAAAGGGCAGTTCAAGACGGTCACATAATCGAGATAAGGTTTGTTGTCTTCTAGAGGGTCCATCGCGTTACTTGCACTACTTAGAACGTCTTTAAACCACGGAAAGATCCAACATTTGGAAATTTTCCGGCAGGGGAAAAATTGGGTATTTATATCCGGTCGAACTTTTTAACATATTCAAAAATTATCCGGAAAAACACATAGACGAAGTTAAATAAACCGATCGAATCATCGAATCCCTAAAACAACCCAGAAAATTCAACTGTTGAATGCAAATTAAAAATTCCCAGAAAATACAGGAATAATATTAAGACATTACTGTGCAAACAGTTCTCAAGGAAGTGACCGTAGGGCCGCGGAACCGCCGCACTAGCCATGCTAGTGCCGCGGTTCTGCCGCGCATTGATCGATTTAGGGGCACGTTTTGTACAGTAATTCTTAGAAAACCCTGCTTATTTTTCTGCATATTTTTAATTCACAAAATACCACAGTTTTGAAAAATGTACAGAGAGTGGTATTCGATTAGGGTTTCGGGTTCGATCGGACTTCTAACATCGTCTACACATCGCCTAAAACTCTAGCTAGGCTCTGATACCACTGTAAGGTTCCTAGGTATACTCAAGAGGTTCCACAAGGCATCAACCATGCCAAATTCAAAAATTATATGCTGAGAAACCCTAATGCTAGATCGTTAACTAGAGATTAGGCGAAAAAGAGAAGCAAGCAAACAACTTTGCTACTAAGTGAATGGAAATACAACCTTTGTAGATCCGGTCCACCACTTCTTTAGCTCCGAGATGACGTTCCTCCACTGCGATCATCGGGATCCTGGACTCTAGCGTCGGTTTCATCGGAGAAATGGGCGGGCTAGGTCGTTGACTTCGATGCCGAAGATGATCTACGTCGAGGCGACTCAAACTCAAGCTCCACCTTCACAAGGTTATGAAACTTGTGAAGATAACACACTCTACTACATGGCAAGTGGTAGAGGATGAAGAAATAGGAAGTGGGTTCACTTTGGAATTGGATTTCTCACTTGGATTCATCACTTGGGAATTTTCAAGAGAGCTTTCTTCTCTTCATCAAGAAGAAGAAGAAGAATGGAAAAGAATGAATTATTTTTTTAGAAAACTCAAGTGATGCTTATCATTTAGCAACCATGGGTGAGTAAACTCATGTAGAGAATGAACTAGGGTTTAGGTAAATGGTTAGGGTTAAGGAATAAAACAAAATGGTATGACTTTTTCAAAGATGCTAGAAAACAATATGAAGCTTCTAGCAAAGAAAAGAAATAAAGCCACCATTTTGTTTTAACTAAATAGATAAAATAAATAAAGAAAACAAAACCCTAACCATTAGCTAAACATGGTTTAAAGCATACACACCCAAGTTTGCATGTATCATCAAACATGATAAAACTAGTGCATAAGAATATATCATATATACAATGTGCACAATCTAGTGAGAAAATCCATCTTAAGTGAACAAATACTAGTGATGATCATATCAAACACCCACAAGCCGCAAGCGGTCTTCTAAACGTAAGGGCCACCCGGGTATTGAGCGATCAGAAGATCAACGAGCAAGCCCGCTCACACTCCTGTGAATCCAACCAGTAACACTTACCGTACAGTCCGGTCTCGTCGTCTGATATGTCGCATATCTTGCCTAGGGGTGGTAAACGTCAGACCCCAATAGCTCGATAAGTCGTGTCGATATGAGGTCTATAACAGTTCGAGAAACTACTGGTAACACTTACCAGTAAATCTCAGCAACCCTGGCCAGGGATTTCCGGTTATAGCCAATCGAACACAGCGCAACATCAACTCCCTATACCGGGAGAGACGAATCCTCTCATATCTCTCATTGCCTCCATGTGATTCGGGACTGTACCCAAAAACCACCGTTTTGCACGCCCTCTTGGACGTGGTAAGGTGGAAATCAAAGCACAGTGGGAATCACACAAGACTCTATGATGATCTCGGGTCTACAGACTAACCTGTACCAGTGTCACCAGAGAACTGCCATCTGACGTAAGGTATAATACCATCTGGGAGTTCTCGGTGAGTCCGTCCAGTGTACCCAGTCTCCACTGAGCACCCGTATATCATCTCTGATGTCAAACACCAATGGATATGGGATCATCCATCGCCCATCTGTATGGGTCGAGAAGGTATACACTAGTCTACTCTGGTATATCGATGCCCTGTCTCGATACACCCAAGACTAGGGACCTTGAAGGATGTACTTATGGACTACCATGTCCCCACTAGTATGATCTGCATCATAGTCCAGGTAGTCAAGTACACATCCTAAGGGCTTTACCAACATGTAACAGAGAGACAATCAGTGTACACGTTAAAGTAAAGAGCAACCAGATAGCATACTATCATGTCGAGCAAGAAAGTCCTCCCTATATATGTCCAAGCATCCACTACAATATACATCCTATGTATAGTAAAGGCCTCTAGGGCATACATATAACTAACAGACTTTTGACCCCATTTCCTTTCCTTCTCTCTCTCTTCTCCTCACTTCAGAAATTCTGCCAAATTTCCAGCAGAAAAACCCTAGCTTCTCTTTATCTTTTCCTCTCCTTTTCACTTCTCTTTGATCTCCATACAAATCCTACACAAACACCACTCATTTTCATCACAAAACCTTTGAAAACAATTAGTTGTTGAGGTGTTTGGAGGTGGATCTGCACACTTGTGGAAAAAGCTGGAACTTTGGTGTTTCATAAGGTCTTTTGAAGGTATATAGCTCATATTTAACACTCATTTTCATAACTTGTAGTAATTTTAGCAAAATATCACTTTTTGTGCATTGTTTTGTGCTATGGAAGGGATTTTGGTGGTGATATGTTAAAATTTGCATTTTTATGGCTCAATTAGCTTAGTAATGAGTTGTTAGTGTGATTTTAGACTTGGGTTTGTTTCAGATTTCAGAAAAATACCATAATGTATCATTTTAGTGCAAAGTGTAGTTTGAAACTAGAATATAGGGTTCTGTAGGTTCTGCTACTACCCGAGATGTTTCAGAGTGAAATTGGAATTACTGTAGCATACAAAGGGGGTATAGAGTGCACACACCAAACCCGGGAGCCCACCCCCCAACCAGGCCACCAGAAAACTCATTCTGGCCGCAATTTGCGGCCAGATGGGAGAATTGTGGGTTGGGGTTTTGGTGGTTGGTGTCTGCTGATATTTGGGGTTTTATGGTATATATATTTTTGTAATTTCAATTCTGTATAAAAATCTGGAGGTGAATACCTATTTTCTCGTATTTTAACTTTCGCGACACGCGTGATACATGTATGTGGGTTTGGGGTTTCTGCGTATCGCGACGCGTCGGAGTGGCTTCAGGCGCGTAATCACACGTTTTAGTGTATCGCGCACACGCGCGCTTGGTTCACGATGCGAGTTACTAGTTTGGTTTTATTGTCGTGTTTGTGTGACTTCGAGCTTATGTGTGATATACTTTGTAATTCTAGGTTCGCAGGTGAGTACGACGGATGCTGCGCAGAAGGGGAAACAAGTTGTCGGCTATACCTAGCGAGAGACTACGGTGAGTGGATTTAACATCTATGGGGATATCGCCCGTATGGCGTTCTACGTCAGGGCTGATAAGACCTTATGGCTACATTTCCATATATTGACTGTTCATGGTTATTATTTAGTGCATACCGCATTCCCTGCTATATGTATATAAACTAGAATTGATAAGAACACCGCACCATTACTAACGGTTCAAATTGCACGAGCACTATCCTGCATGTTACACACACACCGTTAGTAATTGCCATATACATCACACATATTCACACTTGGACACATATACATCGCACATCCATACCTATACGCATATTCATATATTACATACGTGGATGATATTGACTTGATTTAAAACGGGATCTTTTAAAAGAGCGGTTCTCCCTTTCTTTTACCTTTAATGTCATACGACACATTGCATGGACTTACGCATTGGATTTGATTTATATGATTTCTGGATTTGGGAACCAGGGTACTATTTTAAGAAAACACGTACTGTTTAAAAACCCGGTTTCCTTTGATATGATATTTTGGTGCGTCCACCATGAGTTTTCTCGGTTCCAGAGAGTTTGTGTGAGTATACCCGATTTGAGGAGAGGTAGGCACCGACTGCGGGTACATGGTGGACCCGGTACGGTACCCCGGGGCGAGAAGACTCGTATTGTTAGACGGTGAGACCGGCGGAAAGACTTGTAGGGTTCCTAGGCACTCTCAAGAGGTCTCATAAGGCATCAACCATGCCAATTTCAAAATTTACGGTGCCGAGAAACCCTAGATACGGATCGTTGGCTAGAATTTTAGGCGAAAAACAAACTAGTTAACACTTAACTACAAGAATACGGAAATACAACCTTTGTAGATCCGGTCCTCCACCTTCATGGCTCCATGATGAAGTCCTCTCCGCTGTCCTCATGCAATCCCGGGCTCTAGCGTCGGCTTCATCGGAGAAGAAGCGGGCTAGGTCATCGACGACGTGCCGAAGATGATCTACGTCGAGGCATCGCTAGATCAAGCTCCAACTTCACCAAGTCAAGAAAACTTGTGAAGGAAACACACTCTACTACTTGGAAAGAGGTAGAGGATGAAGAAATAGGAAGTGGGTAGACTTTAGAATTGGATTTCTCACTCATTTTCATCAATCACCATTGATGAAGAAAGGTTTTCTTCAAGTGAAGAAGAAGAAGAAGATGAAGATAATATTATGATAAGTCTTTTAAAATCAAAAGTAAATCAATACTTATCATAATAATAACCATGGTCAAGTGTAGAGAATGAATCATGGTTAGTGGGAATGGTTAGGGTTAAAGATGAAGACAAAGTGGTGACTTTGGTCAAAGCTTCATGAAGATTCAAGATGCAAACAAAGAAAGCCACCATTTTGTTTTCTTATCCATTTCTTTTTAATCCAATTAAAAAGATAAATGAATGAATAACAAAATAAAAACCCTAACCATTTATTTAACCAAGGTTTAATTCTTTACACAAACCCAAGTAAACATGTATCATCAAACATGATACAATCAAGTGCACAAAAGTATATCACATATACAATGTGTACATCCGAGTGAGAATATCCATTTAAAGTGAACCAATACTAGTTAATGCAAAGTAATATATCAAATATATAATTATACATTAAATCATTAAATCAACACTTGATTTAACGATCCGGTCATATCTCATATAACCGACTAATATCCAATGAATCGATTTATCGAATCAATCCTTGATTCGATAACTAGGTTATATCGCATACAACCATTCGACACATTCATCGCGAGAATAGAATACGGTATCACATACACGCATTATTCTCGGTCCCGCACATATCTCATATGCGCTCCTATTTCGTTTCGCTTGAGCCAGGAAACCTCTGTATAGGACTCTAAAGACTCGTCAATACGCCGGCAGCAGGTGATGATCATATCAAACACCCACAAGCCGCAAGCGGTCTGCTAAACGTAACGGCCACCCGGGTATTGAGCGATCAGAAGATCGACGAGCAAGCCCGCTCATACTCCTGTGAATCCAACCAGTAACACTTACCGTACAGTCCGGTCTGATCGTCTGATATGTCGCATATCTCGCCTAGGGGTGGTAAACGTCAGACCCCAATAGCTCGATAAGTCGTGTCGATATGAGGTCTATAACAATTCGAGAAACTACTCGTAACACTTACCAGTAAATCTCAGCAACCCTGGCCAGGGATTTCCGGTTATAGCCAATCGAACACAGCGCAACATCAACTCCCTATACCGGGAGAGACGAATCCCCTCCTATTGCTCATTGCCTCCATGTGACTCGGGACTGTACCCAAAAACCACCATTTTGCACGCCCTCTTGGACGTGGTAAGATGGAAATCAAAGCACAGTGGGAACCACACAAGACTCTATGACGATCTCGGGTCAACAGACTACTCTATACCAGTGTCACCAGAGAACTGCCATCTGACGTAAGGTATAATACCATCTGGGAGTTCTCGGCGAGTCTGTCCAGTGTACCCAGTCTCCACTGAGCACCCGTATATCATCTCTGATGTCAAACACCAATGGATATGGGATCATCCATCGCCCATCTGTATGGGTCGAGAAGGTATACGCTAGTCTACTCTGGTATATCGATGCCCTGTCTCGATACACCCACAACTAGGGACTTTGAAGGATGTACTTATGGACTACCATGTCCCCACTAGTATGATCCGCATCATAGTCCAGGTAGTCAAGTACACATCCTAAGGGCTTTACCAACATGTAACAGAGAGACAATCAGTGTACACGTTAAGGTAAAGAGCAACCAGATAGCATACTATCTTGTCGAGCAACAAAGTCCTCCCTATATATGTCCAAGCATCCACTACAATATACATCCTATGTATAGTAATGGCCTCTAGGGCATACATATAACTAACAATCTCCCACTTGCACTAGGGCCATCTGATAGCAGTGGTTGTAGTATCTCATACTCAACCATCCCATAAAAATCTCTCTCTGGGAACAGGCCTTTGTGAGTGGATCCGCTGTGTTGTCCTCCGAGTCTACTCTCCAAACCTCGATCACCCTGGAGATCAACCATCTCCATGATCAGGTGATACTGCCTTAGAATATGTCTGGATCACTGATGGGACGGGTGTTCCTTGGCATAAGCCACAACTCCATTGTCTCACAATGGTAGGAACGTAGTTCATCTCATGAACCTGTATACACCCAAACAGCCTCTTTGGTAGCATCTTAAGTAGCGATGTATCCAGTCTTTATTGTCTAGTATGTCACGGTATCTAGCTTGGAACTCTTCCAACATACCGTCCCTTTAATGAGGGTAAAGACAATGCCTATGACTGACACTCAGTCGTTTTTATCACCCTGGAACCTTTCCAGTGATTTTCCCCAGAATCGTTTGATATCATCTCACTACAACTAGTGAGAATCCTAACATCCAATTAAATCTATCTCATAGATCCAAAACACAGGATTGAGGAGGTATCATTTTGATCCAACACGGAGAATCTTTGTGATAAACGGAGATTGATCGAGCGCAGCATAAGAAACTCCTTTCTTATCAAGAGTATGTCATCCACGTACTCTACGAGGATCACCACCATACTCCCTACTACCTTTTTGTTTATACAAGGTTCATCTACCATTTTGTTGATGTCAAACTCTTTGACTAATCCATCAAAACAGATGTTCCAACTCCGCGATGCCTGCTTTAATCCTATAAAGCATCTTGCACACGTTTCCGCTGCTCCCACTGTCTACGAAGCCCTCTGGCTGTGTACTTATAGACGCACTATTCTAAAACATCATTTAGAAAAGCAGTTATGACACCCAACCGCCAAATATCGTAGTCATGGTATGTAGCCGTGGCAAGTAGTATCTGGATGGACTTAAGTATAGGTACTAGAAAAGGTTTCATCATTATCCATGCCTGGTCGATGACGAAAACCTTTAACAAGTCTAGCTTTGAAAGTCTTAACTTTTCCATCTACACCAAGTATTCTTCGCAAGATTTACTTGCTCCTGATGGGGATTTAACCCTTCAGATATAGCAACCAAAGTCCATACTTTGTTGGTGTACATGGATTCCATCTCAGATCACTAAGCATCCAGCTATTCTTATAGAGTCCCACTCCTGATGGCCAGCTCGAAACTAGTTGGGTCATCATCTCATGATGTAATCCTCGCCCCCACTGTCATAGAGAAACCGAAATATCTCTCAGGTGGGTGAGGAACCCTACTAGATCGGCGGAGAGGCTGAGGTTCGTTGGAATCTACTGAATCCTTTGGTTCTACCAAATCATCTGCTGTTGTTTGTATAGCTGGAACCTTTCCAGTTGTACATAACAGACCTTGCCTCGAGCTTGTCCGGATTATGCTTTTA
This sequence comes from Agapanthus africanus, assembly GCA_030015575.1. Taxonomy (NCBI): domain Eukaryota; kingdom Viridiplantae; phylum Streptophyta; class Magnoliopsida; order Asparagales; family Amaryllidaceae; genus Agapanthus; species Agapanthus africanus. Next base: position 167,035,781 of record CM057349.1, read on the forward strand.
GACATAGGCTGGACAACCCCAAATCTTAACTAGCTTAAGACATGGGCTCTTTGCATATCATATCTCATATGGAGTTGTAGGCAACTGATTTGATTGGAACCCTATTCAATAGGTATGCAGCTTCTCAAGTGCATAACTCCCAAAAGGAAACAGGTAACTCAGTATTACTCATCATCGAGCACACCTTATCATATAGGGTGTGATTGTTCCGCCCCGATATACCATCGTGCTATGGTGTATACGGAGGAGTAATGCTGAGAGAGAATCTCATTCTCCTTTAGAATAATCCAGGATTTCCGTGCTCAAGTATTCTCCTCCTTGATCACATCAAAGGACATAATACTTATACCTGTTATTGGTTCTCTACTTCTAACTTATATTCTGTGAATATCTCAAAAGGTTCGGACTTGTGTTTCAACAGGAACATAGGTCTGAATCTTGAGAGATCATTAGAGAATGTAATGAAGTACAAAGAACCGGTCTTGGCATGTGTAGACAGGGGACCTTTATACATCAGCATGTATCATCCCAAGAGTTTACATAACTCTTTCTCTATTTCCAATAAACGGAGCTATGGTCATTTTATCTTTGTGACATGACTGGCGAGTTTCACAAGATGTAAATTCAAACTAATTTAAATATGCATCTTTATGTAACTCCAGCTAGTCGGGTCACATTGATATGACCTAGTCTACAATGCCTCAAGAAGGATTCCTTCATTTCTGAACTCTTCCTCTTGTATGTGTTCCATATACTAAGAACTGTAGTTTGATTTAGAACATCAACGCTTTTAGATAACGTGCCTGATACGATCAACTTTTGATATAGGAAATGTTCAAAACATTATCCAACAATACAAAATTATATCCTTTCTTTACTAATAAAGAGACTGATATGATTTTGTATATCAGGTTCGGTATCTAATAACATTCGTTCAGAATCAATGTATTGGTAATACAGGGTGACAGTGACCAACAGACTTGGCTGCAACACTTGCCCCGTTTTCTGCCTCATGAAACTTATCACCCGTTCTCAGTTCTCTACCTTTCTGTAGCCCTATGTAACAGATTACATATATGGGATCCTGATCTGGTATCACATACCCAGGACGTAGAGGATACAGAGAAACAGTTCTTTGTAATGAACACACCCGAAGATGATGCATCAGCATGCACTCTCTTCGTTTGGGCGGTACGGGAATTCTGGTAATCCCCAATTTCCTGCTCTGTCTTATAACAATTATAAGTTGGAGCGGGTCCAACGTTCCCCAGCTCAGTATAACAAGCGGGTTCCGTCAATAATCCGTATTATTATCTTGATTAAGGCGTGATATGGTCGCTACCAGGAGAGAGAGAGAAGAAAACACTCAGCGTGCGCTCTTGCAAGAATAGATTGGTTATTATTTTATCTAATCAGGATGGCTCCTACTGCTTTTTATCAAATCTTCCTTCAAACCCTAAAAGGAAAGACTAGCCGGGATTAATTACACACTACAAGTTCGCCAATCTTTCAGCCAGGCCAGTGTTGGTACTTTGAGGGAGGTCCCCCGTGCTTTCGCACGAACCTAATTAATGTAAACCTCGTTTTCCCAGAGGCGTAACCCCGTTAACACCTTTCTAGACACCTACTTGATCGGCTAATTGTAATGTATAAAACTCTCCCAGGAGTAACACTTACTCGCAGCGGGTATCGGGATCCAACTATCTCATAGAAGGTATGCAATCTCATTGCAAATTTCAACACTTGAAATTCCCGATAATTTTGACTCTAGCGTCCTATGACCTTGACGCAGGCCAACAAACCATAGTGCGCTAGTCAAGTTCAACCCGTCATTTCCTGATTGAATTAAATCCACCCGCACAACCCTTGACGCAGGCCAACAAAGTCGCACGACTACCCTAATCTAATCTGCATCATATGCATAAACAGATAAATACTAGTTAGCTACCGCACACTACGCCTTGACGCAGGCCAACAAACGTAGCACGAATACTAACTACCACTTATCTGAAATGACGGAGGGCTACGACAGGTTTTTCTGAAAACCTATTGCGTAATGAACTTGATATCGTTGTAGAATCAAATGATTTTGAAATGGAGTGCTTTTGAGGCTTTTCTAGTTTTGCTAAAGGAGTCACTCCTGGTGAAGGGATCGTCGGTCCTTTCCTCGTCGAATGAGGTGCGGGATATATCATATATATCACTGTGCAAAGCAAAAACACTTAAAAGCAATCAAAAGACAAACCGAGTGTGTAGCATCAGCCAGTTATTGCTAAAGGAGTCACTCCCGGTGAAGGGATCTCGGTCCTTTCCTCATCGAATAAGGTGCAGGATATATCATATATACCGCTGTGCAAAGCAAGAACTGTAGCTACCTGTTTTATTTTGAAATTCGATTCTACAACATCTTAGGTTTCTTTTATTTCATTAATCACATTAATGAAGTCCCATCATTTAAATACCTAAACATCACAGATAAATACGACGTACACTTATGCCATCCGCATTCGCCTCGATGTCCCCTCGTGCACCGTTAGGTTAGGTAACTAACGGCAGAGCGGGGCAGGGCTAGCGCGGGTGTAAAACATAAGTAACGTCTATATAATATATCATATATACTATATACAGTATCCATCACAGAACATCACATGATCACATCACAAATATCGCAGCAGAAGAAACATATGAAATATTGGATATACTAGGACGTCCGTGTTTTCAATACGAGCCAGTATAAAACACGGATTCCACGGTCTCTATGAATAGCCAAACCCACACCCCTAGACCCCTACGAGAGCGGCAAGCAACCCTACCAATTCTGGAGTTAGGAGACCCGGACTCGACTCCTCGAGTTGGTCTCCCACTGGACCCCAGAACCCGGTTACTTGTGCTCCCCTCCTTGGGTCTATCCTAGTGCGGAAAAGTAAATAATATACAAATGGTGACATCTTCCGCAACCTGGAAGTGCCCCAATAAAAGAATATTACATACAAGTTTTTACATGAATGAAAATGAAAAACACTCATCTCACATAAAACCCCCGGCTATTCAAACACGACGATCCAATATAACATATCCAGCAACACATAACATCACATGTCATCAACGTAAGTAAATATGCGCATCCCAATTGTCGTTGGCATATAGCAACGAAACCGGCAATATCACATATTACACTTACGGTCACAGAAAAGAAAGTGTAAAACTACAACAGTTGGAATCCGCAACCTACATAGACATCTTATGCCTAATCAAATGAATTCCTTAGACATCGCATGCCTAACAATTATAAACACCGCATTTTAGTCTCATTATCGAAAACACTTTTCAATATCAAGTCAGGCAATTCAACAAGATTCCCGACATCCTGATCGAATGCTCGTTGTAAACTTCAGTAGACGGCCGCACCCCCAATACCGTCGACGAAGTGCACCAAGGCGGAACACCGCTACCGCGAGCACCCAAACGGATGCTTTCGGCGACGGGGTTCTCCTACAGTCACTTGGTCGGGGCTATGGGGCGAGGCTATCTATTAAGTTTACCCGGCGAGTATCCGCGTACGCTACGCGATTGCGACGGACTTTTGATCACATCAAAATTCCGTAGCAACCGATCAAGTGAGACTAAACTGCTATGTTTATAACATTCATTTAGTTATCTCATAACTACTTGTGAATTCCAATTATTATATCACATTCCGGATAAATAGAAAATGTTAAACTTTCCGATCGAACATTCAAACACCCAAGTTTTCCCGATACAGATAAACACATGAAACAAGTCTAAAAACATTCAGTTCGTGCCTCAGTACCAACGGTCCAGCCGTAGAAGGGTCAAGCCAACGCTTCACATGTGGCACGCCGTACTGCCCCAAACCCTAAGGTTCAAAGGGCAGTTCAAGACGGTCACATAATCGAGTTAAGGTTTGTTGTCTTCTAGAGGGTCCATCGCGTTACTTGCACTACTTAGAACGTCTTTAAACCATGGAAAAATCCAACACTTGGAAATTTCCCGGCAGGGGAAAAAGTGGGTATTTATATCCGGTCGAACTTTTTAACATATTCAAAAATTATCCGGAAAGCCACACAGACAAAATTTGATAATCCAATCGAACATTCGAATCCCCAAAACAACTCAGAAAATTCAACTCTTTAAAAAATATTAAAAATTCCCAGGAAACCAGCACTGCATATTATGAATTACTGTGCAAAATTGGATGCCACAAAAGACAAAACGGCCGCGGATCCGCCGCACGAGCCATGCTCGTGCCGCGGAACCGCGGCGCATTGATGGAATTAGGCACACGAATTTTACAGTATCCCTGAAAATTTCCTGCTGATTTTTCTGCATATTTTTAATATGGAAAAATCCCAGATTTTAGAAAAAGTCCAGAGAGCATGTTTGGTTTAGGGTTTCGGGTTCGTTCGGGTTTCAAACTTCGTCTACTCTTCGCCTAAGGCTCAAGCTAGGCTCTGATACCACTGTAGGGTTCCTAGGCACTCTTAAGAGGTCTCACAAGGCATCAACCATGCCAATTTCAAAATTTACGGTGCCGAGAAACCTTAGATACGGATCGTTGGCTAGAATTTTAGGCGAAAAACAAACTAGTTAACACTTAACTACAAGAATACGGAAATACAACCTTTGTAGATCCGGTCCTCCACCTTCATGGCTCCATGATGAAGTCCTCTCCGCTGTCCTCATGCAATCCCGGGCTCTAGCGTCGGCTTCATCGGAGAAGAAGCGGGCTAGGTCATCGACGACGTGCCGAAGATGATCTACGTCGAGGCATCGCTAGATCAAGCTCCAACTTCACCAAGTCAAGAAAACTTGTGAAGGAAACACACTCTACTACTTGGCAAGAGGTAGAGGATGAAGAAATAGGAAGTGGGTAGACTTTAGAATTGGATTTCTCACTCATTTTCATCAATCACCATTGATGAAGAAAGGTTTTCTTCAAGTGAAGAAGAAGAAGAAGATGAAGATAATATTATGATAAGTCTTTTAAAATCAAAAGTAAATCAATACTTATCATAATAATAACCATGGTCAAGTGTAGAGAATGAATCATGGTTAGTGGGAATGGTTAGGGTTAAAGATGAAGACAAAGTGGTGACTTTGGTCAAAGCTTCATGAAGATTCAAGATGCAAACAAAGAAAGCCACCATTTTGTTTTCTTATCCATTTCTTTTTAATCCAATTAAAAAGATAAATGAATGAATAACAAAATAAAAACCCTAACCATTTATTTAACCAAGGTTTAATTCTTTACACAAACCCAAGTAAACATGTATCATCAAACATGATACAATCAAGTGCACAAAAGTATATCACATATACAATGTGTACATCCGAGTGAGAATATCCATTTAAAGTGAACCAATACTAGTTAATACAAAGTAATATATCAAATATATAATTATACATTAAATCATTAAATCAACACTTGATTTAACGATCCGGTCATATCGCATATAACCGACTAATATCCAATGTATCGATTTATCGAATCAATCCTTGATTCGATAACTAGGTTATATCGCATACAACCATTCGACACATTCATCGCGAGAATAGAATACGGTATCACATACACGCATTATTCTCGGTCCCGCACATATCTCATATGCGCTCCTATTTCATTTCGCTTGAGCCAGGAAACCTCTGTGTAGGACTCTAAAGACTCGTCAATACGCCGGCAGCAGGTGATGATCATATCAAACACCCACAAGCCGCAAGCGGTCTGCTAAACGTAACGGCCACCCGGGTATTGAGCGATCAGAAGATCGACGAGCAAGCCCGCTCATACTCCTGTGAATCCAACCAGTAACACTTACCGTACAGTCCGGTCTGATCGACTGATATGTCGCATATCTCGCCTAGGGGTGGTAAACGTCAGACCCCAATAGCTCGATAAGTCGTGTCGATATGAGGTCTATAACAATTCGAGAAACTACTCGTAACACTTACCAGTAAATCTCAGCAACCCTGGCCAGGGATTTCCGGTTATATCCAATCGAACACAGCGCAACATCAACTCCCTATACCGGGAGAGACGAATCCCCTCCTATCGCTCATTGCCTCCATGTGACTCGGGACTGTACCCAAAAACCACCGTTTTGCACGCCCTCTTAGACGTGGTAAGATGGAAATCAAAGCACAGTGGGAACCACACAAGACTCTATGACGATCTCGGGTCAACAGACTACTCTGTACCAGTGTCACCAGAGAACTGCCATCTGACGTAAGGTATAATACCATCTGGGAGTTCTCGGCGAGTCCGTCCAGTGTACCCAGTCTCCACTGAGCACCCGTATATCATCTCTGATGTCAAACACCAATGGATATGGGATCATCCATCGCCCATCTGTATGGGTCGAGAAGGTATACGCTAGTCTACTCTGGTATATCGATGCCCCGTCTCGATACACCCACGACTAGGGACTTTGAAGGATGTACTTATGGACTACCATGTCCCCACTAGTATGATCCGCATCATAGTCCAGGTAGTCAAGTACACATCCTAAGGGCTTTACCAACATGTAACAGAGAGACAATCAGTGTACACGTTAAGGTAAAGAGCAACCAGATAGCATACTATCATGTCGAGCAAGAAAGTCCTCCCTATATATGTCCAAGCATCCACTACAATATACATCCTATGTATAGTAATGGCCTCTAGGGCATACATATAACTAACAAGACTAATACCTACCGGTAATTGGTTGGACCTGGCAGTTATCCGGAGGATACTGACCAGAGTCGAGAGATGGATGCGGGATGATCCGTACTGCTGGGGCTGAGGGCCGATTCCGCAGATGGAGCCCGTGGGCTGATCCGGACTTACGGAGCCCGATATATATGAGGATTTACGTGTCAATGCTGGACACGAGTATTTTATGATATTTTGGGTGCCGATGTTGGGCACTCGTGATTCTCAGAGATTTACAGGATTTGAGGGCCGAGGAGAGTGCCGGCGCCTGAGTTGATTTGGGATTTGGGTGCAGTTTTGGGCACCGATTATTTTCCACGATTGATATTCCGTGTAGATGTTGTTTATCCCATGCTCAGTATTGATTATCATGTATCTCATCCTGTAGTTATTTTACCTGATAGAGCATTTGCATGATTATTGCACCTAGTGCTTGTCGCATATAGATTTACCTGCTGGCATATGATAGATTAGCGCAGTACGTGCATGCTCGCGATTACCTTTATATGTTATCTCTATTCACGAGTTGGCAACTCACCCCCGTTGTGCCACAGTATTTGCAGGTTGCCCCTCAGAGTAGTCACGGCAGGCTGCCTTTTTGCATCTTTTGGCTACAGATACCACTACAGTTGGTGCGAGTGCTATTTTGCTTTTAGGTGGGTTGTGGTATCTGGTTACTTTTATTGTACACACTTTTGTATCTAGTATTCTCCATCTACTATATATGTACTTGACTTAGAGACAGTGTGAGGACGATGGTGTATATATTTATGCAGTTATTATCTGTGATGTTCTTATTTATTGCTCATTCTTCGCTACGGCGTCGTATATTACACTTGTGATGTTGTTTACCGCCGTTGGGCGTGTTTGCTCCCGTTTGGGGATGCTTTATTTCATGATATATCTTGTCACTTGTATCCTGTGTTGTACCCGATTTCGGGGTTACTTTTACAAAGGAAATGCTGCCAAAATTATTATAAGGATAACTTAACTTTAAAAGAACTTTATTGAGCTATTTAAGGTTTTCTAAATGTTTTAATTAAATGTTTTCAACACTCACTACTATTTAATGGTTTTGATTTCTGGGTTTCGGCTTACTTAGTCGCGTTACGCCTGTAGATGTTACGTGGTTAAGTGCCGGTCACGGGCCAAACTATCGGGTCGTGACAGATTACTACCCTACCACGGCTCAAAGGAGTCGTGCAAACAGGTTTTAGTTGGGTACAGTCCCGAGCCACATGGAGGCAGTGAGTGGATCGGCAGGGGTTCGTTTCTCCCGGTATTAGGGGTGAGGTCGCGCTGTGTCTAGGAGAGCCATTACACGAAGTCCTTGGCCAAGGCAGGAGATTTACTGGTAGGTATTCCAGTAGTATCTCAGGGTGTTTTGGGCTTCACTCCGACACGACTTGTACCACTTTTGGGGGTCTGACTTTTACCAACCCCCTAGGCCCGCCATGCGATGCTCATAGACGAACGGACCGGACTGTACGGATATTGTCACTGACAGGCTCAGTAGGGTGTCAGGATGAGTTCGCTCATCGACCTCCCTTGTGGTCAATACCTGGTAGCCCGTTACGTACGGCTAATACCTCTGACGTGCTAGTGGTTAAATCCACCGCCAAAGTATTGACGAGTCTTTAGAGTCCCCCACACACAGTTTCTCAAGTTTCGGGCGAAACGTTGTAGAGGCCGTATGAATATATGGCTGGGTTCGATCATATACGTGCGGTATTGCACGGATCATGATCGGACGGATAATACTAGCGGGCTTTGGTTTAAGCCGGATCCTAGTATTGTACAGTGTAGATTTTGTCTCTTTGTATTTGTATTCGGTCATAATACAAATGCGGGTATGTATATACAGTAGAGGGGTTTTCCTGTAATTTATTACCGGATCACTTTTTTGAAGCTGCCAGTTTGTATTTCGTTTCGGCCATTTTCCTTTCTATCTTTCTTTGGCTGAAAATTGATGGGATGGGCTTATTTGCAAATGTGCAAATTAGCATAGTGGAGGGTGGTTTTTGTAAGTAGTTGTTCCATGATTGTTCTACCATCTTTTGACTTCTTATTGTTAATCATTGCTTGACTTTTGAGATGAGATGGTTGATGTGGAGTGGACTTGGTTGTGAATCATTTTCATGATTATCATTCATTTCCTTTCTGCTCATGATGACATTTTCTTAACCTCCCCCCTTCTCTCCATCACTTGGGGCCGGCCACAACTTGATGGGGGCTGTCCGAAGTTTTGTAGAAGGATTTTTCATCTCATTGACTTGCACAAAATCCTCTTGGTTCATCTCCAAAGCTTATTACTTCACCTCCACTAAAAAATGGCAACCTCACTAACCCCTTGAGACAAAAGTGATCTACATATATTCTACAGCAACCTTGGACACGTCGACTTGCTAACTTCGTGTCCGAGTTGCCTCGGTCCAGAGGTGGGAGCCCGTAAAAAGGCTCGGCGATGTGGTGCCCTTTCCGACGAGGAGATGAAGACCGGAGATTCCGCGGGGAGATCGGGATGGTGGCCGAAGGCCGAAGGACACGGATTGCTCGGTATAGCTCTCTACCCTTTCTCTAGTTAGCTAGTAGTAGGTTAATGGTCCGATCCGGGTTTATAGTCCGTGGTAGCGCCGGTTTCTAGTTTCAGAAAAGTTTTTGTTTCCGCATTTTGGCCTCGTTCAGACGGCCGGGGCACTGCCGTGCACTTACATAACGATCTCATATCAGGGGACCGACAAGGTATCAACTATCTCAATCGACTCGCATCCGTATACCAAAATATCATCATATCATCATATCCGTCTTATATTTTTTCATCACATTTATATCTCACATCAAGTCGAGTTTACATATACATTCTACCTCTACTATAAGTATAAGTATCTAATCTAACATACACACCCGAACCATACAAGCAGATTTTAAAAGAAGCGAATCGTAGTTTTGAAAATAGGGGTTACGGTGTTTTTAAGGAAAAGATATCATTTGAAAATCCGTAACATCTCTCAAGGTATCAGTTTAAAAGATGCATACGATTCTTCATTTTGGAAATAGGTATGGTTCGGATGATACATCTACGTCGACTATCTAGTCCTATAGTACCCTAAACGGCAATATCAACAAATATCATCATCAAATCCCGTCATCACATATTAGCCGTATCATTTCACTTCTAACTATCATTTAGTTTCCAATATAGTTTCTCTAATTACCATTTAAGTCTATCTATAGTTTTCTATTAAAGATTTCATTAACCATAAACTATATATAAATCGGTTTCCATCAAAGTGTGCGGGGGTGCTATACGCCATCCATCCGACTTTCCCCGTGGATATAGATCCACTCACCTTGGTCTTCGCTTACCGAAGTCGATGACGCCACGCTCCGCCGCCTTGGAATCTACGCGAAGGTACCTACAATAACAACACATCGTAACGCTATTAAAATCAAGTTCTAAAATCCAAAACGGCATGCGTCTTGCTCGTAGGTTAGAACATATAGCATACGCGTACAAAATCAACCAAACAACCCTTGTTGTTGACGTACGAACACCCCACAACCAAATACAAATCCAAATAACAAGAATTAGCATTTCAAAATATGGAAAACATAGCCAAAATCACACTAAAAAGCTCCCAGATTTTGACTCAGGTGAAATTTGGATGAACAAACAAGTATAGGGTGTTGTATATGGGGTATTTGAGCTACTGGAACAACCTGGAACCCAAATGCCACCAAGTGGCTGTCCACTTAGCCTAAAATTACGGCCTCCTCGGCCCCATGGCCTCTGTTTGGGTTCTTATGGTCTGGGTGGTCTCCTAGTACCCTAATTTGGTCCCTGGTATTGTTTGGTTTCCTAAAAAATTCCTCGGGTTGCTCCAGATTTCCCTGCACACCCTTTATTCCCACAAAACCGACATGAACTCTAATCCCAAATCCGTATTTTGGTTTCCCATACTCATTCTCAGGTCTTAAACAGCCCCTCAACAGCCACTCAAACATCACCAATCCATAACTTCACTCAAACCCTCACTAGGATTTTCCAATTTCCACAAATCACCACCAAACCATCTCTAAACTAAACTAAAATAGAAAGAAGCTTAAAACTAGCTAAATGGAAGAAGCTATACCTCATTCAAGCCACTCTAATCAGCCCCAGCTCCCCAATGTCATCAAAATTCCACTTTGCTTGGTTCAATGTGTAGAGGAAGAGATGGGGATTAATTTTTGTGAAGGGAGTATAAGGTTTCAGGGATTATTTGGAGATGGATCTAGAGTTTGAAGTGGAGGGATGTGGGGTTGGAGGAAGATGAAGAAGGAGGAGGAAAATGATGGGGGAAAGTGATTAGGCAGCCCCCCCTGTCTCTCACTTATTCTCACACACTCTCTCTCCAATCATACCCTTTTTCACTAATTTACTCTTTTGCCATTTCTTTTTCTTCTCTCTTTTAAATTTCTAAACCAAATCACATAATACCCATAAAACAACACAAATGCAACAACATGTAACCAAAACTAACATGACATGGTGCACTAGCCATGAAAACTGTAGAAACACGGATTTGGCCTAATCGCGATTAGCAGTGCACTAATCGGGTTTTTATCGAAACTGCATATAATAAATTTTAAAAATGCCAAATCCTTTAAATATATTATTAAATGAATAAATCATTTTAATTTCCATTTATTTCATAGTTATCGGTATATATTTATACCCTTTTTCGAAAACCCCAATTTCGCAAATCGGGCAGTTTTCGGGAAATATATTATTTTAATATTAAATTCCAAAAATAATATTTTATATTTTCTGAAATGTTACAATCTTCCCCCCTTAAATAAATTCGGTCCCCGAATTTAAATTTAAACCCCCAAAATATAAAACATTTCAATAGACAGCTCAAATCAACGGGGCCCCGAAATCACGGAAGATGCAGAAACAACACAGCGCGTCAAGTGCACATGAAAACGAGTACAAAACTCAAAATAGAACTCCGTCAAGCGTCACGCAAATCATCGGATTTGCACGCATATCCTCGGAGATACAATAGAGATACAGATCTCGAAATCCACTATTGAAATCCAATATACACTAGTCAAATACTATAATATGTATTTAGTACGCATCTTTGGAAAACTTTCAAGAACTGAATAAAACTCATGCAAAAATCTTTTCTAAATCGCCACGTGAATGTGTAACTCGCGGCATAAGTGACGGACGCTCATTTGTAAAATAATAATACATGTCCATATATGTTTTCCTAAATACAAGTTCCGTCGTTTTCAAAATATCCCAAAAGGTTTTCCTTTATAAACGTTCGTGTCGCTCATGGACACGTAGGAAATAGCGAGACTATAGCTCTTTTTTTTTCCAAAAACCTCTTGGTAAACTTTTAACGCATGCAAAGTACTCAGGTACTGTCCTTAGATCAGTCCTGTTCGGCTACTTCATAATATAGTGCCTATCATGAAAACAAGGTGCTCAAAAGCAAAATCAGCCTCAAAAGGCGTATCCAATAATCGCATGCGTCTGGTGCACACGGAAATCAAATCCAAATACAAATGCTACAATAGGCACAAAAGCAAAACTCAGTGCAACGGGTGTGCACGAAAGCATCTGTCCAGTGTAACGGGTGTGCAAGACAACAATAACATGTTGGATATAGTGCCCTCAAAGTCAATTGTTGGATTGCAGGTACGTGATTGCAATGATTGAGGAGGACCTATACCAGTAGGACAGTCTTACTCGAGATGATAGTATGCTATCTGGTTTGCCTTTATCAGTCGTGTATAGGTTCAGGTGACTGATCACGATTACACGTTGATAGAGCCCTTAGGATCTTGCTTGACTACCAACAGTATGAGGGCGATCATATACGTGAGAGTTGGGTAGTCCATAAGCACATCCTTAATAGTGGTCCCTAGTTGTGGGAGTTTCGAGACAGGGCATCGATACTCCAGAGTAGACTAGTGTATACAGTCGAGACCCCGACGAGGAGCGGTGGCCGGTCTCACAAGCCACTGGTGTCAGTTGGATCAACTAAGATGTATACAGGTGCTCATTAGGTTATGAGTACACCGGACAGGACTCGCCGGGAATCTGCTAGTTGGTATTATACCTATCGTCAGATAGCAGTTCCCTGGTGACATGTGTACAGGTTAGTTCATCGACCTGAGCTCGTCATTTGTCTCGTGTGAGTTCCCACTGTGCTTTGATTTCTACCCTACCACGGCTCAAAGGAGTCGTGCAAACAGGTAGTTTTTGGGTACAGTCCCGAGCCACATAGAGGCACGTGAGCGGATCGGCAGGGGATTCGTCTCTCCCGGTATTAGGGGTGAGATCGTGCTGTGTCTAGGAAAGCCATTGCACCAAGTCCTTGGACAAGGCAGGTGAGATTTACTGGTAGGTACTCCAGTAGTATCTCAGGGTGTTCAGGGCTTGTCTCCGACACGACTTATACCGCTATTGGGGGTCTGACGTTTCTAGCCCCCTAGGCCGGATATGCGATACTCATAGGCGAACGGACCAGACTGTATATACATTGTCACTGTTAGGCTCATTAGGGTTTCTGGATGAGTTCGCTCATCGGCCTCCTTTGAGGTCAGTACATGGGCAGCCGTTACGCACAGCTAGTGCCGCTGACGGCTTGTGGTTAAACCCACTGCCAGGGTACTGAGGAGTCATTAGAGTCCCCCACAGATAGTTTCCCAAGTTCGGGCGAAACGTTGTAGAGGCCGTATGGTTTTATGGCAGGGTTCGGAAAATACACGTGCGTTTACGCACGTGTCATATTTCGGGCAGATAATATTGGTGGGCTTTGGTTTAAGCCGGATCCGAGTATTATATTGAGTAGATATAATATCTTTGTCTCAGTTGCATTTGTTTTCGGTCGTAATACAAATGCCGGTATATTTATACAGTTACGGGGTTATCCTGAAATTCGTTTCGGGGTCACTTTTGGAAGTTGCCAGTTTCCAGTTTTCTATCACCCGTATTTAACATTCGGTTAAATGCGGATTTATCTTTTCGTCACTTGGGTGATTCATGAGGTGAGTCGTGATTCTAGAAGGTTCTAGAAGGTGACTAGGATTAGTGACTCATGGTTGCTTTAAATGTTCATTTAATGTTATGCAAGGTGTCTTTTGTGAGTCATTCTTTTGCTTTAATGATTCTTGTTCTTGCTAAGATCTTTTGTGAGAAGCTTTCCTTTGTGGTCACCTCCCTTGCTTCCTACACTCACCCCCCACCTCCTTATAGTGGCCGGCCCATTCTTGATGAATGATTATGGTTGTTGTTTTAAAAAGATGATAGTTTTTGGTGTATGGAAATTTCATAGCTCATTTCATTCCATCACCCGACTCAAATGGCAACTTCATTAACCATTCGTCCATGGCTTTGGACGTAACGAGACAAAGTATTCTACTCATTCTCTACATCAATCTTGGTCATCTCTTTTAGCAAACTTGATGACCGAGTTGCCTCGGGTCAGAGGCGGGAGCCCGTTTAAAGATCCGATGATGTGGTGTCACCTGGACGACGAGACCGGAGATCGAGGAGATCGGAGCAGCCGCAACAGGGCGAGGGATGATGGTTAAAGAACGAAGGACTCGGATCGTTCGGTATAACCTTTCTACCCTCTTTGTAGATTGTTAGTTTAGCGTTAATTGCAGATCCGGGTTATAGTATGCGATAGCGCCAGTTATAAAAGTTTTTGTTTCGCATTTGGCGTCAGATTGACGGCCGGGACGCTACCGTAGACTTACATGGTATCACAGCCACGCCATTAAGGTTTACTAACTTGTGCTAACGCGTTTAAAATATCGATCGATCGGATTTTCGAAAATCGCAATTTCTAGTGTTAAAGTTTCTGTTAATTTTAAATCTGGTCTAAAAATTATTTTGACTATACCAGAAAATTGAGCAGGCTTTTTAATGAAAACAGTAGAAATATGATCCACTGAATAGACCGTACGTCCGCGGAACCGCGGTCAATGCCTTGATTTGACAGCGGAACCGCGGCCGTCTAGGTGATTTAGTGGGCCATTTTTCTTTTGGGGTTTCAACTTGGGAAATTGTGGTTTCTGGAATGGTTCTTTTGGGCCCAGTGTTTTTTACTGTACAACAGATGTACGTGGGGCCCACTTCGGGAAATTTAGTTGATCGAAATTTAAACGTGTTAGTTTACAGTACTTACATTATATCTCCGACCGTGAATGTCATTCGAGCGGTAAACCGCGTCTAATTGCTATAGTCCTTTTAGACGGGTTTGCGAACGTGACATTCGCGTTGATGTTTTGTGTTGTGCTATGATGTTGCGGATTTGTCGTGGTGGATAGCAGTGTGCAATGGTAGTGCAGTTTGGATTTATTTGTACATTTTATATTGCGGGGCGAGCGTCCAACATATGGACTGCCGTCACTGCCTGTTTGTATAATATTCTTTTGGGACACGACCGGGCTGAGGTCGATGTACCCGTTGTATATATTTTTCATTTCTGTACTAGGTTTTGCCCCGCGACGGAGTGCACGGATAGCCGGGTTCTGGAGGGCAACGGGTCCGCATTTCATGGCTTTGAGAGCCAGAGGGGCCTCACTCTAAAATTGGTAGACTATTCATGGCACTCGTAGGGGGTACAGGTTTACCCAAGGAGGGGTGCCCAAGTTACCGGATTCCGTGAAGTGCAGGGTGGTCCATTCACTTTGCTGTAGGGGCTGCCTCATTTCAGGTTTTGGCGGGTAACTTGCCGCACCCGTAGGGGTCTAGGTTTCATTGCACAGGCTATCCACACGACCAGGGGAACGTCGGGTTTCAGTAGCGGCTCCGTGAAACCTGGGGATCCCAGATTATCTGTATTGTTCTGTGATGCTTATTACTTTTCTGTAATGTTGCATATTATCACGCCTGGAGCGATTATTGTATATTGGTATATATACTATTAGATGTTGTAGGGTTCCTAGGCACTCTCAAGAGGTCACACAAGGCATCAACCATGCCAATTTCAAAAAATCTAGGTGCCGAGAAACCCGACTACGGATCGTTGGCTAGAAATCTAGGCGAAAATGAAAACTAGTTAACAACTTAACAAAAAGGAAACGAAAATACAACCTTTGTAGATCCGGTGCTCCACCTCCATAGCTCCGCAACGAAGTCCCCTCGCCGTCCTAGTGAATTCCCGGGCTCTAGCGTCGGCTTCATCGGAGAATAGGCGAGCTAGGTCGTCGATGTCCATGCCGAAGATGATCTACGTCGAGGAATCGCTAGATCAAGCTCCACCTTCACCAAGCCATGAAAACTTGTGAAGGAAACACCCTATACTACTAGGAAAGAGGTAGAGGATGAAGAAATAGGAGTTGGGTTCACTTTAGAATTGGATTTCTCACTCAAATGCTCAAGTTGCCATTAAAGCTCTCAAGCTTTTTCTTCAAGTCAAGATAATGAAGAAGATAAAAGAATATGATAAGTTAATTTAAAATAGAAAAGAAAATCCAAACTTATCATAATCCAACCATGGTTATGTGTAGAGAGCAAACTATAGTTAGGTGAATGGTTAGGTTAGGCATAAAACAAAAATGGTGGACTTTATTCAAAGCTTCATGAAGCTTCAACAAAGAACAAAATTAGCCACCATTTTCCTTTTGCCAAAAAGAAATAAACAATTCAATAAATGAATGAATAAATATATAATAACCCTAACCATTTACTTAACTAAGGTTTAACTCTTTACACAAACCCTAGCTTTCATGTATCATCAAACATGATACAATCAAGTGCACAAAAATATATCACATATACAATGTGCACAAATCAAGTGAGAAAATCCATTTAAAGTGAACCATTACTAGTTAATGCAAAGTAATATATCAAATATATAATTATGCATTAAATTATTAAATCAACACTTGATTTAACGATCCGGTCATATCGCATATAACCGACTAATATCCAATGTATCGATTTATCGAATCAATCCTCGATTCGATAACTAGGTTATATCGCATACAACCATTCGACACATTCATCGCGAGAATGAAATACGGTATCACATACACGCATTATTCTCGGTCCCGCACATATCTCATATGCGCTCCTATTTCGTTTCGCTTGAGCCAGGAAACCCATGTGTAGGACTCTAAAGACTCGTCAATACGCCGGAAGCGGATGATGATCATATCAAACATCCACAAGCCGCAAGCGGTCTGCTAAACGTAACGGCCACCCGGGTATTGAGCGATCAGAAGATCGACGAGCTAGCCCGCTCACACTCCAGTGAATCCAACCAGTAACACTACCGTACAGTCCGGTCTGATCGTCTGATATGTCGCATATCTTGCCTAGGGGTGGTAAACGTCAGACCCCAATAGCTCGATAAGTCGTGTCGATATGAGGTCTATAACAATTCAAGAAACTACTGGTAACACTTACCAGTAAATCTCAGCAACCTTGGCCAGGGATTTCCTGTTATAGCCAATCGAACACAGCGCAACATCAACTCCCTATACCGGGAGAGACGAATCCCCTCCTATCGCTCATTGCCTCCATGTGACTCGGGACTGTACCCAAAAACCACCGTTTTGCACGCCCTCTTGGACGTGGTAAGATGGAAATCAAAGCACAGTGGGAACCACACAAGACTCTATGACGATCTCGGGTCAACAGACTACTCTGTACCAGTGTCACGAGAGAACTGCCATCTGACGTGAGGTATAATACCATCTGGGAGTTCTCGGCGAGTTCGTCCAGTGTACCCAGTCTCTACTGAGCACCCGTATATCATCTCTGATGTCAAACACCAATGGATATGGGATCATCCATCGCCCATCTGTATGGGTCGAGAAGGTATACGCTAGTCTACTCTGGTATATTGATGCCCCGTCTCGATACACCCACGACTAGGGACTTTGAAGGATGTACTTATGGACTACCATGTCCCCACTAGTATGATCCGCATCATAGTCCAGGTAGTCAAGTACACATCCTAAGGGCTTTACCAACATGTAACAGAGAGACAATCAGTATACACGTTAAGGTAAAGAGCAACCAGATAGCATACTATCATGTCGAGCAAGAAAGTCCTCCCTATATATGTCCCAGCATCCACTACAATATACATCCAATGTACAGTAATGGCCTCTAGGGCATACATATAACTAACAGATGTTGTATATGTTTTACACCCGCGCTAGTCCAGTCCCCGCTCTGTCGTTAGTTAAGTAACCTAACGGGTTATGAAGGGACCCAGTGACGAATGCGGATGGCATATACGTACATTTTATTTTAGTTCTTTTCTGGTGTGATTATTTGATGGGACTGCATTGATTCTGATCAATGCAAAGGAAAACAAACCTGTTTGGATGTTGTTGGAACAAATTTTAAAAAGTGTTATTACAAAGACATTTCCTTTTGTTTTGCATAGCGGTATTCGGTTGGAATATCCTGCACCTCATTCGAAGAGGCAAGGGCCGATATCCCTTCATCGGGAATGACCCCTTGGGCAGAAGTTTGCGTCAGGGTAATAACTTCACTATAGTCGATTACAAGTTGCCTTGCATCGTGGTATTCAGTGGAATATCCTGCACCTCATTCCACGAGGAAAGAGCCGAGATCCCTTCACCGGGAGTGACTCTTTAGCAAAGGTTTTCGCTACTATATTTTTATAAAAAGCTATCAGGTTCCTTCAACGAGATCAAGTTCATTACGTTAAATGTTTTTCGCCAAAAACCAGCCGTAGCCCTCCATCGTGTCTTATGGATGGTCAGTAGTATTCAAGCTATGTTTGTTGGCTTTCGTCAAGGCATAGTGTTTGGTAGCTGCTGGGGTATTCATTTGTTGCATAGATAGATGTGTTGGTTTGGGACAGTCGTATTACGTTGTTGGCTTTCGTCAAGCGTATGTACGGGTGGGTTCAAATTGACAAGAATATGACGGGTAGAACTTGACATGTGACTTATGATTTGTTGGCTTTCGTCAAGGTCATAAGGACATGGGGTAAAAATCATATCGGGAGTTTCTAAAGAAACTGAAACTTGCCAGGCATGCGCATACCTTCTGGAGTGTGATAACGTGAGTGGATTCCGTCACATTATCATGCGATGAGATTTGGATCCCGATTCCCACTGATGAGTTGGTTTACTCTTCGGGTGATCCCGATTGATTCTTCTTTCAGGTTTGGAGGAGAATTTGACAGTACAGTGGGAGGTTTCCGGATTAGATAAAGTGATAATCATTCTGATCTAGGTTAGAGTGCATGCAGAGTGTTTCTTTTCTCTCTCTCTTTGGCAGCGACCTTTGACCGACCCTAGACTATGACTCAGTGACCAAGTTGACCGAACCTTCTTAAAATACTGGCTTTTGGATTGTCGAAGTTGCATAAGTCATTGCCACTCCTTCTTTTACCCTTTGCATTTCTCAGAACACCCCGTATTACTATGGACATCCACTTCCATTGGATAGATCCATTGTATGGTTATATACGAACTCGAAGGGACTTCTTCGAGGATGGATCCAGGTTCAGGAGAAATAGAATTGGTTTATTCAGTTGTCTTTTATTATCACCTTCTCTCAGGTTGCGAGGGCTCCTTGGTTTAGGAGAGTACACCTATTACGCTTATTGGATAGTCTTCTTCCAAATCATAGGCAGGTGCCGAAAGGTAGGGAATGAAGAAAACCAATTATCCTAAGTAGGCTGTTCAGAAGGTAATATGTAAAGACAAAATAAAGGGATTAGAAAGAGGGCAAAGTAAATTGCGACTGCTATCATTCACGACCAAACCGCATACTTCATCGCCACTCCTATTTCACCTTTAAAAGAATAAGGTATTATTCAGTTGTCTTTTATCATCACCTTCTCTCAAGATGTGAGTACTCCTAGGTTGAGGAGGGTACACTTATTATGATTACTGGATAGTCTTCTTCCAAACCATAAGCTAGTGCCGAACGGTAGGGAAGGAAGAAAACCATTTAGCCTAACGATGGTGTACAAAAGGTAACGACTAAAGACAAATAAAGGGATTTGGAGAGATGGCAAAGAAATATACGGTTAAAGTCATGAATTGGATTATGGAAGAGGCATTACTATGAATACCAGGATACCCCTACGAAACATTTTCATGTTTCAGTGCATTGTTAATGGAAAACTGTTTTCCCGATTAGATATTTACTCCAGAGTATGTATTTACTAGGTTTCATTCTCACATCTGTATGGTTTTATAGATGATGAGTGGGAGGAAGTTATTGGGAATTAGGTGATCATCCTCATTATATCGGAATTCGTTGTAATTGGTGATATTTGAGGAAGTCACCTGGGTTTTTGCCAGATGACATGTATTTGGTTTTGAGTATCCATTGTTGTGCACCAATTTCAAAATGATATATCTGTACGTTTATTTTTATAAAGTGAGATATAACTTTTTTGAAATTATGTCCTTGATATTTACCTACATCAGTTGATGATTGGATAAGGAGCATTGAACAACGGAGTAGTTCTTAACCATAAGTATAGTTTTCAACCTACGATGCACAGGTTTTGAGTTATTCAACTCAACGGACTTATACAGAGTATTGTATGTTGTCCAGTGTCCATCAGGACAAAGGGGTTGGTCCTCGTACTATATTCTGTTTACTTATGACTTATCTAGTTTTTAGACAAGTGTTTCGTAGAAATACAAGGTCTAAGTTTTGAGAAGTTATGGGTATAGGAATAAAGTAGAGAACCAGATATCACAAGTATCGGGATTCTTCAAAGAGATCGAAGATGTAGATTCTTGTGATTGGTATTCAAGTAGTGGTCTTGAGAAACTTGTTTCTCTTTAAGGTTACTCATAATTGGATGGATTCCTAAGATGAGTAATGATGATTAGCCTCTCTCCATTAAGTTGATATGCACTGGAGACAGCTGCATGATTAGAATCTGGTTCCAATTAAATAAGTGCCAAAGTTTCTATATTGGATATAGGTGAGTTGTCCAGCTTATGCTTAAAACCAGACTCTGGATAGCTCAGGGCACGTTTCTGTAATGGCTGTTTGTGGGTTGGCCCGGGCTATATCGAGGGTTGACTTTCTACCATCTGGAAGATCAAGTGATATTGTTCTTGACTAGCCACAGTTTTAGTAAAATGGATTTTTTCAGAAAACAGTAGTGGGAGTATGGTAGAACTGGAAGTGATTCCAGAACCGCAAATGATTACGGAAAATTTAATAGGACCTACAGATTCAATCAGGTTTGACATTCCATTAGCCACTCCGCAGATATGGTGGGTAACCTCAGACACCCGAGAGGTACTCCGGTAGCCTCAAAGACGGTGACAGGGAGGTTCTTACTTACCCAGACTTGACACTACTGTTGTTCCAGACTGTGAGACCCGGCAGAAGGTTAAGTATAACGTCGTTCTAAACTAGCTTTAGAAGCGCACGTGTATATTATTCTGCCAGAGGGTTGTTGTGGTCAGTGGGAGCAGCGGAAGTATAGTGGGCAAGTAGCTTATGTCTATTTATAGACTTGAGCAGATATAGCGGAGATAGATCATCTAGTTTTGATGTGACAGTCACGGCTTTGACTTCATCAGAATAGGGGATGGATCTGTTAAGAAGGTAGTAGGGTGTGGTGTCCTGGTATTTGGATGACATACACAGAGTAGGAAGTAAAATTCCTATACTACGATCGGTTGTACTATGGTCGTCACACAGTTGTTTCTCCACACAGAATATGGATATAATATCTGACATTCTGGTTTCTAGATCTATGGTTTTAGATCTAGATTTGGGTAGTTTCCCAATGTGGGTACTTTGACAGTATTCTAATGGTTTTTAGAATAGATGACTCCTGGCATGGTGGTGTACCTGCAGGTGATGGAGTCAACCTCTCTAAAGGTGTCTTACAGACTAAAGGGGAGAGGGATGTGCATGATTGGCAGATCACTTGCTTAGGCAATTGAGTCAATCATGAGATGTCAAGTACCACACCAGATGTTGTTTTTGCACTAGATGCGATAAGTTTATATTAATCCAATCCTGGAGAAACATAAGGAAGCAGTTTTAGAACATAAGTGGATGTTCTACGGATTTGATGACGGCAGCCTCCTTCGGGAGACGGTTATCATTCCAGGCTTCAAAGGTGACATAGATGACAGAGTGATTGTCAGAGTTATAGTTTTCAATCTGACGAAGGGGGCAGTATTATGGACAGGTGGTCCAAGAGATACTGTGGGAGGCATGGTGCAGGATACTGATTAGGTTCAGTTGACGATACAGTCTAAGAAGTTTGGATTTGGAGTTCATTTATGAACTAGGTCCCATCAGATATCCAGACATACTCTAAGACAGGTATTACTCAATTCAGAAGATGGCTTTCTCCGCGAACTTGAGATTAAGAGAGACATAGAAAGAAACATCCGGGCGGATCCACTCATTGAGGCTATTTCTCGAACACAAGAGTTTTACAAACGGGCTGATTAGTAGAGGAGTTGGGTGTTCGGTATCACACGGGCTGTGGGTATGCGACATCGTAATAATTAGCCTTAAGTGCAAGTGGGAGATTGTTAGATATAGCGCCTTCGAAGTCAATTATTGGATCGCAGGTACGTGATTGCAATGATTGACGAGGACCTATACCAGTAGGACAGTCCAACTCGAGATGATAGTATGCTATCTGGTTTGCCTGTATCAGTCATGTATAGGTTCAGGTGACTGATCATGATTACACGTTGATAGAGCCCTTAGGATCTTGCTTGACTACCAACAGTATGAGGGCGATCATATACGTGAGAGTTGGGTAGTCCATAAACACATCCTTAATAGTGGTCCCTAGTCGTGGGAGTTTCGAGACAGGGCATCGATACTCCGGAGTAGACTAGTGTATACAGTCGAGATCCCGACGAGGGTCGGTGGCCGGTCTCACAAGCCACTGGTGTCAGTTGGATCACCTAAGATGTATACAGCTGCTCATTGGGTTATGAGTACACCGGACATGACTCGCCGGGAATCTGCTAGTTGGTATTATACCTATCGTCAGATAGCAGTTCCCTGGTGACATGTGTACAGGTTAGTTCATCGACCTGAGGTCGTCATTTGTCTCGTGTGAGTTCCCACTGTGCTTTGATTTCTACCCTACCACGGCTCAAAGGAGTCGTGCAAACAGGTAGTTTTTGGGTACAGTTCCGAGCCACATGGAGACACGTGAGCGGATCGGCAGGGGATTCGTCTCTCCCGGTATTGGGGGTGAGATCGTACTGTGTCTAGAAAAGCCATTACACCAAGTCCTTGGCCAAGACAGGTGAGATTTACTGGTAGGTACGACAGTAGAATCTCAGGGTGTTCAGGGCTTTTGTATGGAGCAATATGGACTCCATGTCCATATTCTCATGCCTCCTCTGATGTTCGTTGTCCATCGAGGCAAGCAGGAGGCACTTGGCCTTCGCGCTATCAATCTCCCAAGTCTTGCGGATTTCCTTATCCGCGACACTGGAAGTTGGACCAGGGACAGGGGGAGCTTTGGTGGTAAGAAGATACCCCAGCTTGTCATAAGTGATTGCTATCGTGACATTCCTGAGCCAATCTTTGTAGTTTGGCCCTGTCAGTTTGTTTTTATCTAGGAGTAACTTAAGTCCAGTCATGTTGATTGGTCGCTGCAATTAGGAGAGAGAAGAAGAAACACTCAGCATGATGCTCTTGCAAGTTTAGAGTGGTTTTTAGTTTGTCTAAACAGGATGGCTCCCACTGTTTCTCGAATCCCTCCTCAAACCATAAAGGAAGAATTAGTCAGGATCAATCCCACCGTACAATACTTGCTTGACCGTTCAGCCAGGCCGGTGTCGGTACTTCGAGGGAGGTTTTCCAACGCTTTCGCGAAGTTCCTTAATTATAGAACCTCTTTTCCCTGGGGGCGTAGCCCCGCTAACACCTTTCTAGGCACCTACTAGGTTTATAGCATTGATCGATTAGTGAGAAATTTCCCGAGGAGTAGCATATACTCACAGTAGGATCGGGATCCAAATATCATCGCGTGACGAAACTGAAGGAATCCTACCAGAATCATCACACTCCAAATGGTATGCAAATCTAGCAAGTTTCAGTGCTTATGAAACTCCCGATGTGGATTTTTGCCCCATGCTCTTATGACCTTGACTTTGGCCAACAAATCATAAGTCACATGTCAAGTTCTACCCGTCGTTGTCCAGGTTAATTTGAATCCACCCGCACATACCCTTGACTTTGGCCAACAAGGCAGTACGACTGTTCCAAACCAACGCATCTATCTATGCTGCACATGAATACCCAATAGCTACCAATCACTATGCCTTGACTTTGGCCAACAAACACAGCTTGAATACTATTGACTATTCATGTGAAACGACGGAGGGCTACGAATGGTTTTGGCAAAACCGTGAACGTAGTGAACTTGATTTAGTCGATGGAACGAGATAGCTTTTAAATGGAGTGGCTCAAACTCCGTATTTTAAAAGTTGTTTTGAAAAGAACCGAGTGGTTTTTCGAAAGTGTTCCAACGACTTTAACTTGGTTTATTATCTTGCATTAGTTCTTTTAATGCGTGATATTCTTGCATTAGTTCTTTTAATGCGTCCCATCATTTAAACCTACCATTGCAGAAAACAACCAAAATATGACGTACGCTTATGCCATTCGCATTCGCCACTGGGCCCCGTCATTACCCGTTAGGTTACTTAACTAACGACAGAGCGGGGGCTGGGCTAGCGCGTCTGAAAAACATAAGCAACGCCTAAATAATATCATATATAGATATACTGCAATGATAAACATTTCAGATCACAGATAAATACATTGGATATACTAGGAATCTGTAATTTGTACGAGCCTGAACAAAAACAGATTACACGGTCGCGGTGAATAGCCAATACCCCACCCAAGACCCCTACGGGTGCGGCAAACTACCCGCCAAGTACCCGAAGCGTAGCAACCTCCCTCATCTCCATGAGTAGGCCACTCGACACTTCGGCATACCCGGTAGTTTGTGCACCCCTCCATGGGTCTATCCTAGGAGCAAAAACAGTAAAAAGAAATTATACAATGACGGCTACAACCCCGACCCGGTTGTGCGGCCATACAAATAATTATTACATCAATTTACAAATTTACATGAATTGCAAGAAAGGAAAACTCTCGTCTCACAACCCCCGGCTATTCACCCGCGACAATCCAACATATTTATATACACATTCCAGCACATTACAGATCATGTATAACCCCGACCAATCGACTTATAGCGATTGGCCGACGTTCAATACATGCAAACATCACAGATATAACCATCATAGTCAAAGTGCAGTGAAGTTCGGAAAAATACGGAATTATAGGACCCCAAAAGGAAATTTCTTTTCTGGAAAATCTGGGCACATATAATATATTCCAAAAATCCCAAAACCAACACAGACACACACTGCACGAAAAACGATGCAGAGAAGACGACAAACCGCGGCGCTTCCGCGGCACATGCCTACCTCGTGCGGCGGAAGCGCGGCGGTTTGAACGAATTAAGGCAACGTTTTTCTTGAGTGTTCACACAAAACCCTGAGCCGAATTTAGGAGTATAAGGTTTTTCAATTTGAGCCAAAAAAATTTCAACAGAAACTCAGTTTTTGTAAAAGTTTGGTTTTTGGATTTTTCCGGTTCCGAACTTCGTTACACTTCACTACCAAGCTAGTTTAAGTTTAGTTAGGCTCTGATACCACTGTAAGTCCACGTTGTGACCCCCGGTTCTTACGGGGAGGCGGAAACGGTATAAAATCAAAATTTTAACGCAAGAGGCAACATGGACTAAGCTAGGTCGGGATCTTTACCTAAACTAAAACTAGCATACTAAGCTAAAGATATTTAGCTACTCGGATGAAGATGGTTATACCTAAACTTGAACTCCTTCTCTTCAAGCTCCGATGGTGGTTCGATGGCTCCTTCTCGTTGTCTCCGTACGCCGAAGATAGATCCACTTGAAAGCTCCAACCTTTAGCTCCTTCTTCGTTCTTTGAAGAAACTAGTTCACTTGGTTTGCTAAACCTAGTGAACTAGAATGAGTAGAGATGATTTAGAATGGGATTTTATCTATGGTTCTTGATTCTCAACTCATGAGACAAGAGAACCATAGATCAAGAGAGGGAGCAAGAGGTTGAGGGTGAGAGCAAGAGGAGAGCTCAAGAACAAGAGAGAGAATGAGCAAGAAAGAATGAGGCTCTCTTTTCTCTCTCACCCTCTCATAATCCAAAGTGATCATAACTCATCATATCAAAAAAAGTCTTATGTGATGGTAGGAAGCAACCATAACCTTATCATGTCATGCACTCATTTTACTCAAATGAATAAGCAAGTAAAAGTCTTTGGCATGAAATGATAACCATGGTTATCATGATGGTCAACTAGTCAAGTCCAGTCAACCGGTCAACAAGTCAACAAAAGTCAACAAGTCAACAAAGTCAACAAGTCAACAAAAGTCAACAAGTCAACAACCAGATCACCATAATACTTAATTAATATAATAGTTAATCACATATCATATTCTCATTAGGGTTGAGCAAAAAGTCAAAAAGTCAACGGTCAACTGTCAACAACCCTAATGAGAATCCGCTGTCTGTGCCTCCCTGTCAACTGTGCATACACACCCGCATCCGCGTTCCGAGGAACACGAATGCAAACTGGATAAATCCAATCCCATAAGGTACACTAGGATCTGGCTTAAACCAAAGCCCGCTAGTGTAAACTGTCCGGACACTGCACGTGCACAAGTGCACGGATGTGACCGAACCCTGTCGCAAAACCATGCGACCTGTCGCAATACCATGCGACCTCTACTCTTTTGCCTAAAGGAGAAAAGCTTTCTGCGTGGGACTCTAAAGACTCGACACTACGCTGGCAGTGGGTTTAACCACAGACCGCAAGCGGCACTAGCTGTGCGTAACGGTCCCCAGGTAATGCCGACAAGAAGACGGACGAGGCGAAAACCCATCTGAACTCCTACTGAGCCTGAGTGTGACATTCTCCGTACAGTCCGGTCTGTTCGTCTGATACATCGCATGGCGGGCCTAGGGGGCGGTAAACGTCAGTCCCCCAATAGCGGTACAAGTCGTGCCGGAGTGAAGCCCAATACACCCTGAGACAACACTGGAAACCTACCAGTATATCTCGTTTGCCCTGGCCAGGGACTACTCGTGTAATGGCTATCCTAGACACAGCGCGATGTCAACCCCCAATACCGGGAGAGACGAATCCTGTCTAACCGTCACTGCCTCCAAGTGCTTCGGGACTGCACCCAACCACCACCTGTTTGCACGACTCCTTTGAGCCGTGGTAGGGTAGTGATCAAAGTACAGTGGGAACACACCCGAGGCGAAGTGACAGTGTCAAGTCAGCGGACTAAGCTGTACTCATGTCACCTGGGAACTGATAACTGACGATAGGTATAATACCAACTAGTCAGTTCCCGACGAGTCCTGTCCAGTGTACCCGTAACCTAACGAGCACCCGCATACTATCTCAAGTACGACGTACTGACGGCTGTGGGACAGACCGTCTCCCACATTGGGATGAGAAGCGCATGCGCTGGTCTACTCCGGAGTATCGATGCCCTGTCCCGATAGTCCTGCGACCAGGGACCTGAATAAGGATGTGCTTATAGATTACCCAGCCCCCACTAGTGTGACTGCCATCACAACGCTGGTAATCAAGCAAAGATCCTAAGGGCTCCACTAATGCGTATAAGTGATATACTGAAATAAACACAAGTACACATTGAAGTAGAAACAAACCAAGTAGCATACTACTAATTTGAGCAAGATTGTATATACAAGGTGAATATCCCAAGCATCCATTAAGTAATATACAAACTAGTATGATACAGTAATGGCCTCTAGGGCATATACACTAACAATCTCCCACTTGCACTAAGGCCATGTACTGGCGTATCGAAGACCTATCATCTCGATCAGCCGCTCGAACTGAGTCTGGGGCAAGGCCTTGGTGAATGGATCTGCAGTGTTGTCTTCTGAAGCGACTCTCCGAACCTCGATCTCCTGGCGATCCACGATCTCCCTGATCAGGTGATACCGCCTCAAGATGTGCCTGGATCTCTGATGGGAACTGGGTTCCTTCGCTAAAGCTATAGCCCCGTTGTTGTCGCAATACAGAGGTATTGGATCAACAATGGATGGAACCACCTGAAGTTCTTTCAAGAACTTCCTCATCCAGACAGCTTCTTTTGCGGCATCAGATGCAGCGATGTATTCCGCTTCCATCGTCGAGTCTGCAACGGTTTTCTGTTTGGAACTCTTCCAACACACCGCCCCTCCATTGAGGGTAAAGACAAAACCCGACATGGACTTGGAATCATCCTTGTCACTCTGGAAGCTGGAGTCAGCAAAGGCCTCGATCTGGAGGTCTTTTCCGCCATACACCAAGAACATCTCCTTAGTCCTTCTCAGGTACTTGAGAATGTTCTTTACCGCTATCCAGTATTTCTCCCCAGGGTTAGACTGATACCGGCTTACCACACTCAGTGCATAAGCTACATCCGGTCTGGTACACAACATCGCATACATTATAGAGCCTACCGCAGAAGCGTAGGGTATAATAGACATGCGATCCCTCTCTAAATCAGTCTTGGGAGACATCTTTTTAGAGAGGGTGATCCCGTGACAAGCCGGTAGGTTACCGCGCTTGGAATCTTCCATACTGAACCTCTTCAGTATGGTGTCGATGTACCTGGACTGCGAAAGTCCTAATATCCTCTTGGATCTGTCACGGTAGATCCGGATACCCAGAATGTATGAGGCATCACCCAGGTCTTTCATGGAGAACCTGTGTGACAAGAACCCCTTGACAGATTGTAGCATAGGAATGTCATTTCCTATTAAGAGAATGTCATCCACGTATAAAACGAGGAATACTACAGTTCTCGCTACAAATCTACTATAGATGCATGGTTCATCTGGATTTTTGATAAAGCCAAATTCTTTGACCGTCTCATCAAAACAGATGTTCCAACTCCGCGATGCCTGCTTTAGTCCATAGATGGACTTAAGCAACTTGCACACCTTTCCGCTGCTCCCACTCTGAATGAAACCCTCTGGCTGGTCCATATAGACACACTCCTCTAAATTTCCATTTAGAAAAGCTGTCTTTACGTCCATTTGCCAGATCTCATAATCGTGGAAGGCAGCAATGGCAAGAAGGATCCGAATGGATTTCAGCATGGCTACTGGAGAAAAGGTTTCGTCGTAGTCCAAGCCAGGTCGTTGACGAAAACCCTTTGCTACCAGCCTAGCTTTATAGGTCTCAACCTGTCCATCTACACCAATCTTCCTTTTGAAGATTCACTTGCATCCTACGGGTTTTACCCCGTCTGGAGCAATGTCCAACGTCCATACCTTGTTGGTGTACATGGACTCCATTTCGGTCCGCATTGCATCCAGCCATTTCACTGAGTCAACGCTCTGAACGGCCTGCTGGAAGCTAGTAGGCTCATCATAATCTATGATGCAATCCTCTCTATCCCCGTCTATGAGAAAACCGTAGTATCTCTCGGGCGGATGAGACTGCCTACTACTTCTGCGGAGCGGCGTAGGAATGTCCTGTTCTTCCGAACCTTCTGGTTCCACTAAACTTTCAGTAACAGTCCGTGGTTCTGGAATTTCTTCCAGTTCTACTGTGCTCCCACTTATCTGGTTTTCCAAAAACTCAGTTTCCAAGAAGTAGGCATGACGAGAAACAAGAACTTTTTGTTCCTCTTCACAGTAGAAGAAATATCCTTTTGAGTTCTTTGGATACCCCCACAAACTTGCACTGTACTGAGCGTGCCTCGAGCTTGTCCGCATGCTGCTTTTTGACAAAAGCCGGACATCCCCATGTCTTAATGTGCTTAAGATAGGGTCTCTTCCCACACCACATTTCATATGGTGTGGAAGGCACAGTCTTAGTCGGAACTCGGTTCAAAAGGTACGCTGTTGATTCTAGCGCATACCCCCAGAATGATCGTGGTAACTCAGCATTACCCATCATGGACCGCACCATATCCAATAGGGTGCGGTTCCGTCTCTCCGATACACCGTTATGTTGCGGGGTGTATGGAGGAGTAAGCTGAGAGAGAATTCCGTTCTCTTTTAAATAGTCCAGGAACTCGGCACTTAAGTATTCTCCACCTCGATCCGATCTTAGAATCTTAATACTTTTGCCGGTCTGTTTCTCTACTTCATTCTTATACTCCTGGAATTTTCAAAAGGCCTCGGACTTATGTTTCATTAAGAAGACATAACCGTACCTTGAGAAGTCATCCGTAAAAGTAATGAAGTAAGAATGTCCGCTTCGGGCATGTGTAGACATTGGACCGCACACGTCACTGTGTACGAGTCTCAAGAGCTCGCTCGCTCTTACTCCATGTCCAGTAAACGGAGTCTTTGTCATCTTTCCCTTGAGACAGGATTGACAAGTGGCATACGACTGATATTCGAACGCATTCAAATACCCTTCTGTATGTAACTTCGTCAACCTTCTCTCATTGATGTGACCCAATCTACAATGCCATAAGAAAGTCTGATTTATTTCTGGAGACTTTCTTTTGTGTGTATTCTGGACATTAAAAATCTGTGGTTGGTTTAACACGTATATACCATTACTCAGAGTACCTGACCCAATCAATACTTGATTAAGGTGAATGTTTACAACATTACTTACAAACGCAAATTCATAACCTTCTTTAGAAACTAAAGATACAGAAATGATATTACAAGTTGCGTTGGGTACAAAAAAGCAATTACGCAAAACCAAAACATGTCCATCTGACATTCCCAGGTGATAGTCCCCTACGGCTTTAGCATCCATGCTAGCTCCGTTTGCAACTCTGAGGGTCATGTCACCTGCTTTCAAAACACTACGGTTTCTCAACGCCTGCAAAGAATTACAGATATGAGATCCTGATCCGGTATCCAATACCCAGGAAGTAGAGTTTATTGAAAGACAGTTTTCAATAACATACACACCTGAAGCTGAAGCTGCAACCTGCTTCAATTCCTGTGTTCTGGCCTTCCAGGCCCTGCAATCATTCTTCCAGTGTCCTTTCTTATGACAATAGAAGCATTCTTCCTTATCCACAAGCTTTCCCGCTAACTTTGTTGCTTTGCCTTTTCCCTTCGTATCCACTTTACCAACACCGCCCCTTGGTTTGGCGGGGGCCTTCTTCTTCTTTCCCTTGGCTTTCGCCTTGGACCTAGAAGAAGATGATCCACCTACAAACAAAGTGGATGTTTCCCTACCTTTCTGTAGGGTGCCCTCTGCGCTCCTCAGCATGTTGAGGAGCTCTGAAAGTTCAACCTCTTTTTCTTGTAGGTTGAAGTTCAGTATGAACTGGGCGTAAGTGGAAGGAAGGGACTGGAGGACTATATCCGTATAGAGTTCAGCCTCCAATGTGATCCCTAGGTCAGCGAGCTCCTCAATGTAGCCGATCATCTTTAGCACATGCTCGGCTACTGATGATCCGACGGCCATTCTTGTCGAAAACAACTTTTTCGACGCTTCGTATCTTGCGATACGTGATTGCTCTCCATACAGTTCTTTTGTATGGAGCAATATGGACTCCATGTCCATATTCTCATGCCTCCTCTGATGTTCGTTGTCCATCGAGGCAAGCAGGAGGCACTTGGCCTTCGCGCTATCAATCTCCCAAGTCTTGCGGATTTCCTTATCCGCGACACTGGAAGTTGGACCAGGGACAGGGGGAGCTTTGGTGGTAAGAAGATACCCCAGCTTGTCATAAGTGATTGCTATCGTGACATTCCTGAGCCAATCTTTGTAGTTTGGCCCTGTCAGTTTGTTTTTATCTAGGAGTAACTTAAGTCCAGTCATGTTGATTGGTCGCTGCAATTAGGAGAGAGAAGAAGAAACACTCAGCATGATGCTCTTGCAAGTTTAGAGTGGTTTTTAGTTTGTCTAAACAGGATGGCTCCCACTGTTTCTCGAATCCCTCCTCAAACCATAAAGGAAGAATTAGTCAGGATCAATCCCACCGTACAATACTTGCTTGACCGTTCAGCCAGGCCGGTATCGGTACTTCGAGGGAGGTTTTCCAACGCTTTCGCGAAGTTCCTTAATTATAGAACCTCTTTTCCCTGGGGGCGTAGCCCCGCTAACACCTTTCTAGGCACCTACTAGGTTTATAGCATTGATCGATTAGTGAGAAATTTCCCGAGGAGTAGCATATACTCACAGTAGGATCGGGATCCAAATATCATCGCGTGACGAAACTGAAGGAATCCTACCAGAATCATCACACTCCAAATGGTATGCAAATCTAGCAAGTTTCAGTGCTTATGAAACTCCCGATGTGGATTTTTGCCCCATGCTCTTATGACCTTGACTTTGGCCAACAAATCATAAGTCACATGTCAAGTTCTACCCGTCGTTGTCCAGGTTAATTTGAATCCACCCGCACATACCCTTGACTTTGGCCAACAAGGCAGTACGACTGTTCCAAACCAACGCATCTATCTATGCTGCACATGAATACCCAATAGCTACCAATCACTATGCCTTGACTTTGGCCAACAAACACAGCTTGAATACTATTGACTATTCATGTGAAACGACGGAGGGCTAC
This sequence comes from Agapanthus africanus, assembly GCA_030015575.1. NCBI lineage: Eukaryota > Viridiplantae > Streptophyta > Magnoliopsida > Asparagales > Amaryllidaceae > Agapanthus > Agapanthus africanus. The sequence continues at coordinate 167,068,097 of CM057349.1, forward strand.
GAATGGTTTTGGCAAAACCGTGAACGTAGTGAACTTGATTTAGTCGATGGAACGAGATAGCTTTTAAATGGAGTGGCTCAAACTCCGTATTTTAAAAGTTGTTTTGAAAAGAACCGAGTGGTTTTTCGAAAGTGTTCCAACGACTTTAACTTGGTTTATTATCTTGCATTAGTTCTTTTAATGCGTGATATTCTTGCATTAGTTCTTTTAATGCGTCCCATCATTTAAACCTACCATTGCAGAAAACAACCAAAATATGACGTACGCTTATGCCATTCGCATTCGCCACTGGGCCCCGTCATTACCCGTTAGGTTACTTAACTAACGACAGAGCGGGGGCTGGGCTAGCGCGTCTGAAAAACATAAGCAACGCCTAAATAATATCATATATAGATATACTGCAATGATAAACATTTCAGATCACAGATAAATACATTGGATATACTAGGAATCTGTAATTTGTACGAGCCTGAACAAAAACAGATTACACGGTCGCGGTGAATAGCCAATACCCCACCCAAGACCCCTACGGGTGCGGCAAACTACCCGCCAAGTACCCGAAGCGTAGCAACCTCCCTCATCTCCATGAGTAGGCCACTCGACACTTCGGCATACCCGGTAGTTTGTGCACCCCTCCATGGGTCTATCCTAGGAGCAAAAACAGTAAAAAGAAATTATACAATGACGGCTACAACCCCGACCCGGTTGTGCGGCCATACAAATAATTATTACATCAATTTACAAATTTACATGAATTGCAAGAAAGGAAAACTCTCGTCTCACAACCCCCGGCTATTCACCCGCGACAATCCAACATATTTATATACACATTCCAGCACATTACAGATCATGTATAACCCCGACCAATCGACTTATAGCGATTGGCCGACGTTCAATACATGCAAACATCACAGATATAACCATCATAGTCAAAGTGCAGTGAAGTTCGGAAAAATACGGAATTATAGGACCCCAAAAGGAAATTTCTTTTCTGGAAAATCTGGGCACATATAATATATTCCAAAAATCCCAAAACCAACACAGACACACACTGCACGAAAAACGATGCAGAGAAGACGACAAACCGCGGCGCTTCCGCAGCACATGCCTACCTCGTGCGGCGGAAGCGCGGCGGTTTGAACGAATTAAGGCAACGTTTTTCTTGAGTGTTCACACAAAACCCTGAGCCGAATTTAGGAGTATAAGGTTTTTCAATTTGAGCCAAAAAAATTTCAACAGAAACTCAGTTTTTGTAAAAGTTTGGTTTTTGGATTTTTCCGGTTCCGAACTTCGTTACACTTCACTACCAAGCTAGTTTAAGTTTAGTTAGGCTCTGATACCACTGTAAGTCCACGTTGTGACCCCCGGTTCTTACGGGGAGGCGGAAACGGTATAAAATCAAAATTTTAACGCAAGAGGCAACATGGACTAAGCTAGGTCGGGATCTTTACCTAAACTAAAACTAGCATACTAAGCTAAAGATATTTAGCTACTCGGATGAAGATGGTTATACCTAAACTTGAACTCCTTCTCTTCAAGCTCCGATGGTGGTTCGATGGCTCCTTCTCGTTGTCTCCGTACGCCGAAGATAGATCCACTTGAAAGCTCCAACCTTTAGCTCCTTCTTCGTTCTTTGAAGAAACTAGTTCACTTGGTTTGCTAAACCTAGTGAACTAGAATGAGTAGAGATGATTTAGAATGGGATTTTATCTATGGTTCTTGATTCTCAACTCATGAGACAAGAGAACCATAGATCAAGAGAGGGAGCAAGAGGTTGAGGGTGAGAGCAAGAGGAGAGCTCAAGAACAAGAGAGAGAATGAGCAAGAAAGAATGAGGCTCTCTTTTCTCTCTCACCCTCTCATAATCCAAAGTGATCATAACTCATCATATCAAAAAAAGTCTTATGTGATGGTAGGAAGCAACCATAACCTTATCATGTCATGCACTCATTTTACTCAAATGAATAAGCAAGTAAAAGTCTTTGGCATGAAATGATAACCATGGTTATCATGATGGTCAACTAGTCAAGTCTAGTCAACCGGTCAACAAGTCAACAAAAGTCAACAAGTCAACAAAGTCAACAAGTCAACAAAAGTCAACAAGTCAACAACCAGATCACCATAATACTTAATTAATATAATAGTTAATCACATATCATATTCTCATTAGGGTTGAGGAAAAAGTCAAAAAGTCAACGGTCAACTGTCAACAACCCTAATGAGAATCCGCTGTCTGTGCCTCCCTGTCAACTGTGCATACACACCCGCATCCGCGTTCCGAGGAACACGAATGCAAACTGGATAAATCCAATCCCATAAGGTACACTAGGATCTGGCTTAAACCAAAGCCCGCTAGTGTAAACTGTCCGGACACTGCACGTGCACAAGTGCACGGATGTGACCGAACCCTGTCGCAAAACCATGCGACCTGTCGCAATACCATGCGACCTCTACTCTTTTGCCTAAAGGCGAAAAGCTTTCTGCGTGGGACTCTAAAGACTCGACACTACGCTGGCAGTGGGTTTAACCACAGACCGCAAGCGGCACTAGCTGTGCGTAACGGTCCCCAGGTAATGCCGACAAGAAGACGGACGAGGCGAAAACCCATCTGAACTCCTACTGAGCCTGAGTGTGACATTCTCCGTACAGTCCGGTCTGTTCGTCTGATACATCGCATGGCGGGCCTAGGGGGCGGTAAACGTCAGTCCCCCAATAGCGGTACAAGTCGTGCCGGAGTGAAGCCCAATACACCCTGAGATAACACTGGAAACCTACCAGTATATCTCGTTTGCCCTGGCCAGGGACTACTCGTGTAATGGCTATCCTAGACACAGCGCGATGTCAACCCCCAATACCGGGAGAGACGAATCCTGTCTAACCGTCACTGCCTCCAAGTGCTTCGGGACTGCACCCAACCACCACCTGTTTGCACGACTCCTTTGAGCCGTGGTAGGGTAGTGATCAAAGTACAGTGGGAACACACCCGAGGCGAAGTGACAGTGTCAAGTCAGCGGACTAAGCTGTACTCATGTCACCTGGGAACTGATAACTGACGATAGGTATAATACCAACTAGTCAGTTCCCGACGAGTCCTGTCCAGTGTACCCGTAACCTAACGAGCACCCGCATACTATCTCAAGTACGACGTACTGACGGCTGTGGGACAGACCGTCTCCCACATTGGGATGAGAAGCGCATGCGCTGGTCTACTCCGGAGTATCGATGCCCTGTCTCGATAGTCCTGCGACCAGGGACCTGAATAAGGATGTGCTTATAGATTACCCAGCCCCCACTAGTGTGACTGCCATCACAACGCTGGTAATCAAGCAAAGATCCTAAGGGCTCCACTAATGCGTATAAGTGATATACTGAAATAAACACAAGTACACATTGAAGTAGAAACAAACCAAGTAGCATACTACTATTTTGAGCAAGATTGTATATACAAGGTGAATATCCCAAGCATCCATTAAGTAATATACAAACTAGTATGATACAGTAATGGCCTCTAGGGCATATACACTAACACGAAGGACTCGGATCGTTCGGTATAACCTTTCTTCTCTCTTTGTAGATTTTTAGTTTAGCGTTAATGGCAGATCCGGGTTATAGTATGCGATAGCGTCAGTTATAAAAGTTTTTGTTCCGCATTTGGCGTCAGATTGACGGCCGGGGCGCTACCGTAGACTTACATATCAAGTGCATCTAGAGTGCATCCGGTGCAACTAACATGCACGAATGAAAATCCCAATTGAGTGCATCCGGTGTGCACAAAATCACATCTCATATCATGCGCCCAATATGCGCGAAAATCCAAATCAAGTGCATCCATCATGCACGAATGAAATCTAAATCATGTGCATCAAACATGCACGAATAAAATCTAATCAAGGGCATCCAACATGCACGAGTAAAAATCTCTCTCAAGTGCATCCGTTGCACAAAAAAATCCAAAATCAAGCACCTAATATGAGCAAAAATCCAATCCAAAGCGCGTCGGGTCCGTAAAAGTATCTAGTGCAGTAGCATGCATGAAAACAAACGGCAAGTGCCCATGCACACAAAAACACAAGTCGGATAACACAAATGCTCAAAGACATAAATCGGTGCAGCAATGCACAGAGTATAAATCTAGCGCAACTAATGCACAAAACATAAATCCAGTGCAGCAAACGCACAAATATAAATCTAGTGCGACAAATGCACGAAATATAAATCTGGTCCGATAAACGCACGGAATATATAAATCTGGTGCGACAAATGCACGAAACGAAAATCTGGTGCGACAAACGAACGAAATATAAATCTGGTGCGACAAACGCACGAAATACAAATTTGGTGCATCAAGTGCACGAAATAAAATACGGTACAACTGCGTGCAAAATATGCATATTAATGCACTGCAAGCACATATAAGCTATACCGAATGCAAGATCTAATCGAGTGCATACTACACGCACAAAATCAAATCAACTGGGTGAAATCCACGAAATCATAAACATGTGCAGCCAAGGCACATAATCAATATCAAGTGCAATAATTATGCACAAAATGTAAATACCCAGTAGGTGCAGCCATGGTGCACGAAGACCAATATCATGAAACTCATCATCGAAACTCAAATCCAAGCGATATAAGCGTGATACTCAGATCACAAACGCAGATCGCAACAAAGGACATTGAGGTATACCACCTATAATGTCGAAGAATAAATCGGTGCGCCTAAAACCGGTAGGACAAGAACATCCGCTCGCCTCCTGCTCACGGTCTAGCGTCCTCTGTCTCTGGGTCTTCATTTTTCTCTTCGGATTACCAATCTCGCAATCTATCGGCTCATCGGTCCGGTCAGGTGTGCTAACGGGAACAATTCCGTTCTGGCACTTCTCTGGTCATTTCTTGGTCAATCATCATGACCACTCGTAAAGCAACACGTTACTAGCGTCGGCCTCTGGTCCTCTGAATACACGTGACACAACTGATCCTTGGTGCAAATCTCATTGCAGCAGTGTCCTGGAAGGAATCCTGCTCAAGGTCTCTTCCGATCTCGCTTATGACGAACTGTACGGAGGCTGGTACTCTTACATAATCCTTTCTCGTTTTCTGGACATCTGCGTTCTCAACATAACATCTCCTCGGGAACTGGCCGTATCCCAACACCTCTGTATGCATATCAGATCTCTAATCTCGACGGGGAGTAGCAACAGCTCGTTAGTATCGCGCATGAACCTCTAGCTCCACTCGTCTTTATCATCGTCCGCTTCAACATCATATCTTGCTGTCTGTGTACTGCTACTGTCCTCGGCCACGGTTAATCTGAAGTCTCTCACAGACTCGAAGTCACGAACTCGGTATTTTCATCACTCTGTAGAAGATATCTGGCCGAACACGTCCTTGGGAACTCATCCCAACCATCGGAGGAAATCTCAATACTCGTCCGTTCTTGATCAACTCACAACACATCTGGGTGAGATCCTTTATCCGAAGCTGGTCAGCTTACTGGTCTCTTATCACATGATATCCGGACGACGTCAAACCTTTCGATCGAGTCATCAAGGTCCCAGAATTTTCCCGAAAGCTCAACACCTGAGCTCAGTCTAAAAACATCTGGTACATACCATAGTACCTTTGGACCAGCCGTAGAAGAGCAAACCCAAGCCTCACTGATGGCACCGCTAAACTGCTGCAAACCCTAAGGTTTAAAAGCGGTTCCATGGTCATCATGTCGAGTTAGGGTTTCATTCTTCTAGAGGGTCCACAGAATTACCTGCATATTCCTCCGAACTCTTTAAACTTGGGAAAATAGGTTTCTGACACTCGCTCGAACTCTTTAGCTTCGCCTATCCGACATGCGAATACCCTTCGTCCGCACGCTAAACAATGCCTCAATCCTCCAGGAAAGACGATACATCAACGGTCATCTCTGGATCGGTCTGCTCTAGATCTGAGTAAGACTCTCCACACTGAAAATCTTCAACTCCACTGGGCCTGCGTCGGAGCATCAATCTGACGAATCACCTTCGTCTCTCAAATCGGGGTAGACTAGCTATCATCTGTCGCATTTCTGCCCGGAAACTCCGGCGATCTCAGCTCGTAAGCTCTAGAAGCGACATCCTATCAATCTCAGCAACAGCTAGGTTATCTGTATGCATGGTAGACGACATCACAATCTCTGAGGTATGCTGTACATCAACAGTCCTCTCACAACTGGCAGCCTCTGTCGATGGCCCGATCATCCGGTGCAAAGCCAAACACTCGCCTCATCCGAGAGGTCACAACATAAAACTATCTCGAGACGTTTCCGTGTCAACAGAACACACGATGGTCAGTCCTCGTACCAGACGAGCTCGCCCTGACCGTAACACTAGCAGCAGCTCAATCTGTGCTCAAACCATGGTGACAGGAATCTCAATCGAGTATCGATGAAAACAGATCAAGGCATGAAAGGAATCGACAGATCCAGAATAGATACATGATCATAAGAAGGAACAACATCAATGAAAGTATGATCATGGAAACAAATAGAATCGAGGACCTCAAATGGATGTATAATCATGGATACGAAGAGAATCACAGATCTCAAAATATGTACATCCTAAGGTTTCTTAAGTGGAGAATCGTATCGTAAATATGCCGCGGAACATACGTACGGTACGTCACTCTACCCAAGCTACCTACTCCATCAATCAGGGTCAATCTATGAAACGAAAGTTCGGGTCTATTACCCCCCATTGAAGTCTAAGTTCCATAAGGTCAAGACTAGGTTCCGAAATACATACCCACCCTAGACTCCGCATAGTCAAACATAAACTCGAACAAAGGTTAAACCTAACGCTCTGATACCAACTTTGTCATGCCTCGAAATATTAGCTCGTGACCAGCACTTAAATCACGCAACGTCTAAAGGCGTAACGTAATTCAAGTAAGCTGAAACCCAGAAATCTAAACCTTTTAAGAAAAATAAAGGAGGTGAAGTTTTGAAATAAAGGTATAATGAAATCAAGTTTTCTTAATGCATAGAATAGGAACATGAAAAATGCAAGTGGATTATGCAAGTTTAAAAACATGTTTCGTCTTTTTAAAAATTTGGGCAGTACCTCCTTTGTATTTTTTTGATCCAAAACCACTAATACATAATGATAATAAAAGCATCCCCAAGCGGGAGCTAGCTCTTCGCCAAACGGCGGATCACAAGCATGCAAGACAGTATATATAAGTATACGACGCCCAACGGCAAAGTTCACCACAAAAGATAAAGAAATAAGCAAGACATAAAAACCATAAGTAGCGGAAACCCTTCGCTCTAAGTCTCGCAAGCCCAATCTCACTAAGTCTCATTACTTATACAATTTACAAATTTTGATTGATGGAGTCGACTAGATACAATATGAAATATAAATACAACAGTGGGTACGATACAAATGCCCCACCTATCAATGAAAAACACCAAAATGAAGCTGTGTGCCAGCGATGCCGCTACTGATCCAAGCGGTCAACCTGCAAGAACTGTGGCACAACGGGGGTGAGTTGCCAACTCGTGAGTAGAAAAACAACTACAAGTAGAAATCGAATAAACAATGACTCCTAGGTCAACTATATCATAAAGGTAATACTATGATATCTAGGGTGACCGGGTCGTAAATATGCCAACAATGTAATCAATACCTATATGTATGCGGATATAATCCAACAATATAATCAATGTAGGTATGCACGTGGACCTCGTCCAACCATATAATCAATGTAAGTATGCATATGGATCTTGTCCAACCAGATAATCAGTGTATGTATGCATGTGGATCTTGTCCAACCAGATAATCAGTGTATGTATGTATGTGGATCTCATCCAACCATAATCAATGTCTGTATGCACGTAAGTATCATAAAAGAGTGTGCATGAAAGTATAAGGATATAAATCAACGGTGTCCCTCGCGACACATCAAAATCATGGAACATGGGTGTCCAACATCGACACCCGCAAACATCATAAAACCCGTTTCCAGCATCAACACATAAATCCTCATATCTCTCGGGCTCCGTCAGTCCGGATCGGCCCACGGGCTCCGTCAGTCCGGATCGGCCCATATCATCTCTCGACTCCGGTCGGTATCCTCCGGATATCCGCCAGGCCCAACCAATCACCGGTAGGTAGTAGTCCCTCTGCCAAGCTCATCGTCTGTATACACAACATCCCTTTCTTTCCCTGGGATACCATACGGGGTCCACCATGTACCCGCAATCGGCCTCATCCACCTCCTCGAATCGGGTTTCACATGACGCTCTCAGAACTGAGAAAACACATGGTGGACGCACTGAAATATCATATCAAGAGAAACCGGGTTTTTAAAACAACACATAATCTCTTTTAAAGTGTCCACGGTTCTCAAATCCAGAAATCTCATGAAAACAGCATATCTCAATGCGTAAAATCATAGAGCATGATGTATGCGACATATAATAGAAATGTGAGCATATTCGTGTTGTTAGTTATATGTATGCCGTAGAGGCCATTACCGTACATACGATGTATATTGTAGTGGATGCTTGGACATATATAGGGAGGACTTTCTTGCTCGACATGATAGTACGCTATCTGGTTGCTCTTTATCTTAACATGTACTCTGATTGTCTCTATGTTACATGTTGATAAAGCCCTTAGGATGAGTACTTGACTACCAGGACTATGATGCGGATCATACTAGTGGGGACAGTGTGGTCGCCAAGTACATCCTTCAAATGTTCCTAGTCGTGGGAGTACCGAGACAGGGCATCGATACTCCAGAGTAGACTAGCGTATGCGCTTCTTGACCTATATGATGGGCGATGGATGATCCCATATCTATTGGTGTTTGACATCAGAGAAGGTATACGGGTGCTCAGTAAAGACTGGATACACTGGACGGACTCGCCGAGAACTCCCAGATGGTATTATACCTCACGTCAGATGGCAGTTCTCTGGTGACACTGGTACAGGTTAGTCTGTAGACCCGAGATGTCATAGAGTCTTGTGTGATTCCCACTGTGCTTTGATTTCCATCATACCACGTCCAATGGGGCGTGCAAAATGATGGCTTTTAGGTACAGTCCCGAATCACATGGAGACAATGAGCGATAGGAGGGGATTCGTCTCTCCCGGTATAGGGAGTTGATGTTGTGCTCTGTTCGATTGGCTATAACTGGAAGTCCCTGGCCAGGGCTGATATAGAGATTTACTGGTAAGTGTTACCAGTAGTTTCTCGACCTGTTATGAGCTTCACATCGACGCGACTTATCGGTTACTGGGGTCTGACGTATACCACCCCTACACTAGATATGCAACATATCAGACGAAGAGACCGGACTGTACGGGAGTGTTACTGATTGGATTCGCTGGAGAAAGTACAGGATTGCTTGTTGATCTTCTGATCGCTCAATACCCGAGTGGCCGTTACGTTTAGCAGACCGCTTGCGGCTTGTGGGTGTTTGATATGATCATCACCTACTGCCGGCGTATTGACGAGTCTTTAGAGTCCTACACAGAGGTTTCCTGGCTCAAGCGAAATGGAGTAGGAGCGCATATGTGATATGTGCGGGAACGAGATTAATGCGAGTATGTGATACCGCATTATATTCTCGCGATGTATGACATGATTGGTTATATGTGATATAGCCGAGTTATCGGATCGAGCGTTGATTCGATAAGATGTTGCATTTGATATTAGTCAGTTATATGTGATATAGCCGGATTATTAAATCAAGAGTTGATTTGATAATTTAATGTATAATTATATATTTGATATATTATAATACATTAACTAATATTTAGCTCACTTGCTGTTTTCTTTTCTCACATGATGTACACATTGTATATATATACGCGATATGTACATGGATTGTGTCATGTTTGATGATACATACAAGATGGGTGTATGAGATTAACACAATGCTAGGGTTAAGTTAGGGTTTCTATTTATGTTAAGCTAATTCAAAAGAGATTGAGTTTGTTATGATAAAGCTTGCACAAAAGCTTATGGATAAGCTTATGGATAAGCTTTGACAAAGTCAACCCTTTTGTCTAGTTTAAGATATTTATCAAACCCAACCTTTAACCATCGCCATGAGTTAATTCTCTACATGAGTTAGCCATGAGGGCTTAACTCAACTATGGGTGCAATAATTCAAAGGATGAATTATTCATAAGTCTTCTTCTTCTTCTTCAAGCTCCATGAAAAATCTTGCTAGCTCAAATGGAGTTTTGAGATAAAGTGTGAGAAAATCAATTCTAATGTGAGCCCACCTCCTATTACTTCATCCTCTACCACTTGCCATGTAGTAGAGTGTGTTCTCTTCACAAAGTTTATGACCTAGTGAAGGAATAGCTTGATTCAGTGTCTCCTCGACGTAGATCATCTTCGGCCTCGAAGTCATCGATGCAAGCATGTTCGTTTCTTCATAGAGCCTCTCTAGAGTCCGGGGTTTGCGATCGCAGCGAAGGGGACTACTACACGGAGCTATTTGAAGTAAAGGACCAGACTACAAAGGTTGTAATCCCAAACTCTTAGATGTAAAGTTGTTTACTTGCTTATTGTTTTCGCATAATCTCTAGTATACGATCTTGGTTAGGGTTGTTCGGCACGTCTAAATTTTGAATCAGGCATGGTTGATGGCTTGTAGAACTTTATGAGAGTGCCTAGTAACCCTACACGTGTATCATGCAACATGGAACAGTGATATGACATATTAAGGGAAAACCGCTCTTTTAAAATGATTCCAGTTTTTCAATATATCCTGCGGTTCCCAATCACCCAATAAAAACCAGTTCTCTATGTAGGTACAATATGTATATGCGCAAGTATAGAGATACCAATGTATGTATGCATCAATATGGATATACAATGTGTATGTGCGCAAATATGGATATATCAATGTATATGTGCACTAATATGGTTATACAAATGTGTATATGCGCAAGTATGCTGTATCAATGTATATGTGCACCAATATGGATATACAATGTGTATGTGCGCAAATATGGATATATCAATGTATATGTGCACCAATATGGATATACAAATGTATATATGCGCAAGTGTGGATGTATCAATGTATATGTGCACCAATATGGATATACAATGTGTATGTGCGCAAATATGGATATATCAATATATAAGTGCACCAATATGGATATACAAATGTGTATATGCGCAAGTATGGATGTATCAATGTATATGTGCACCAATATGGATATACAATGTGTATGTGCGCAAATATAGATATATCAATGTATGTGTGCACCAATATGGATATACAAATGTGTATATGCACAAGTATGGATGTATCAGTGTATATGTGCACCAATATGGATATACAATGGTATATATGCAAGCATGAGTGTACAATATGTATGTGCGCCAATATGGGTGTACAAGTGGTGTATACGCAAGCATATTATGCGAAGAGTCATATCATGATGCGGCAATCCTACTGTGTAGTGACATGGCAATTATCGATGATGAAGTGTGTGAGCCTACAAATCTGTGTGCATGTAACATACGCATCATCGATAATGGTGCAGGTGTACTAGCACAGATATAAGCAATGCAATGAGAATAATATGAATGCAGCATAAGGTAAATCATATGCAAATGCTAACGGGTATACGTATCTAGCATGACTGAGTCGGTGAATCTATCAATCGACATCCAGCCTCACAATATCGCGTACGGTATAATCCAACGTACGGCATCCTCTATTCAAGGGTACGGACCAATCATAAAGTCAAACTCATCACGTACGGAAAAGATCATCATACGGCGGCATTTAAAACATTAGGGATCCTATAAACCTTTACGACAATGAGGGGGTACGGACCTAACGTCACGTACGGAATATCACACATGTTTCACAACATATATAAATATAACTATATACCTATATCTCAGGTCACATCCATAGCGATCTCATATCAGGGGACCGACAAGGTATCAACCATTTCAATCGACTCGCATCCGTATACCAAAATATCATCATATCATCATATCCGTTTTATATTCGTTCATCACATTTATATCTCACATCAAGTCGAGTTTACATATACATTCTACCTCTACTATAAGTATAAGTATCTAATCTAACATACACACCCGAACTATACAAGCAGATTTTAAAAGAAGTGAATCGTAGTTTTGAAAATAGGGGTTACGGTGTTTTGACGGAAAAGATATCATTTGAAAATCCGTAACATCCCTCAAGGTATCAGTTTATAAGATGCATACGATTCTTCATTTTGGAAATAGGTATGGTTCGGATGACACATCTACGTCGACTATCTAGTCCTATAGTACCCTAAACGGCAATACCAACAAATATCATCCTCAAATCCCGTCATCACATATTAGCCGTATCATTTCACTTCTAACTATCATTTAGTTTCCAATATAGTTTCTCTAACTACCATTTAAGTCTATCTATAGTTTTCTATTAAAGGTTTCATTAATCATAAACTATATATAAATCGGTTTCCATCAAAGTGTGCGGGGGTGCTATACGCCATCCACCCGACTTCCCCCGTGGATATAGATCCACTCATCTTGGTCTTCGCTTGCCGAAGTCGATGACGCCACGCTCCGCCACCTCGGAATCTACGCGAAGGTACCTACAATAACAACAAATATCGCAACCCTATTATAATCAAGTTCTAAAATCCAAAACGGCACGCGCCTTGCTCGTAGGTTAGAACCTATAGCATACGCGTACAAAATCAACCAAACAACCCTTATTGTTGATGTACGAACATCCCACAACAAAATACAAATCCAAATAACAAGAATTAGTATTTCAAAATATGGAAAACATAGCCAAAATCACACTAAAAAGCTCCCAGATTTTGACTCAGGTGAAATTTGGATGAACAAACAAGTATAGGGTGTTGTATATGGGGTATTTGAGCTACTGGAACGACCTGGAACCCAAATGCCACCAAGTGGCCGACCACTTAGCCTAAAATTCCGGCCTCTTTGGCTCTATGGCCTCTGTTTGGGTTCGTGTGGTCGGGGTGGTCTCCTAGTACCCTAATTTGGTCCCTGGTATTGTTTGGTTTCCTAAAAAATTCCCCGGGTTGCTCCTGATTTCCCTGCACACCCTTTATTCCCACAAAAACGACTTGAACTCTAATCCCAAATCCGTATTTTAGTTTCCCATACTCATTCTCAGGTCTTAAACAGCCCCTCAACAACCACTCAAACATCACCAATCCACAACTTCACTCAAACCCTCACTAGGATTTTCCAATTTCCACAAATCACCACCAAACCATCTCTAAACTAAACTAAAATAGAAAGAAGCTTAAAACTAGCTAAATGGAAGAAGCTATACCTCTTTCAAGCCACTCTAAACAGCCCTAGCTCCCCAAAGTCATTAAAATTCCACTTTGCTTGGTTCAATGTGTAGAGGAAGAGATGGGATGTCCAGCTTTTGTTAAAAAGCAGCATGCGGACAAACTCGAGACACGCTCAGTACAGTGTAAGTTTGTGGGATATCCAAAAAACTCCAAGGGGTATTTTTTCTATTACGCAGTGGAACAAAAAGTTTTTGTTTCTCGTAATGCCCATTTTCTAGAACATCAGTTTTTAGAAAAGGAAACAAGTGGGAGCGTAGTAGAACTGGAAGAAATTCCAGAACCACAAACTACTACTGAAAGTTTGGTAGAACCAGAAGTTCAAGAAGAACAGGACATTCCCGCATCCCTCTGTAGGAGTAGTAGGCCGTCTCGTCCGCCTGAGAGATACACGGTTTTATCATAGACGGGGATATAGAGGATTGCGTCATTGATAATAATGAACCTATTAGCTTCCAGCAAGCCATCCAGAGCGGCGACTCAATAAGATGGCTGGATGCAATGCGGACCAAGATGGAATCCATGTACACCAACAAAGTATGGACTTTAGACTTTGCTCCGGATGGGATAAAACCCATAGGATGCAAGTGGATCTTCAAAAAGAAGATTGGTATAGATGGACAGGTGGAAACCTATAAGGCTAGACTTGTTGCAAAGGGTTTTCGTCAAAGGCCTGGTTTGGACTATGACGAAACTTTTTCTCCAGTGGCTATACTCAAATCCATTCGGATCCTTCTTGCCATTTCCGCCTTCCATGTTATGAGATCTGGCAGATGGACGTAAAGACGGCTTTTCTAAATGGAAATTTGGACGAGTGCGTCTATATGGATCAGCCAAAAGGTTTCAATCAGAGTGGGAGCAGCGGGAAAGTATGCAAGTTGCTTAAGTCTATTTATGGACTAAAGCAGGCGTCGCGGAGTTGGAACATCTGTTTTGATGAAACGGTCAAAGAATATGACTTTATCAAAAATCCAGATGAACCATGTATATATAGTAAAATTGTAGCACGAACTGTCGTATTCCTCGTCTTGTACATGGATGACATTCTCTTGATAGGAAATGACATTCCTATGCTACAATCTGTCAAAAGATTCTTGTCACACAGGTTCTCCATGAAAGACCTGGGTGATCCCTCTTACATTCTAGGGATCCAGATCTATCGTGATAGATCTAAGAGGATGTTAGGACTTTCGCAGTCCAGGTATATCAACACTATACTGAAAAGATTCAGTATGGAAGATTCTAAACTCGGTAATTTACCGGCTTGTCACGGAATCACCCTATCCAAAGAGATGTCTCCCAAGGCTGATTTGGAAAGGGAACGCATGTCAGTTATACCCTACGCTTCTGCGGTAGGCTCTATAATGTATGCGATGTTGTGCACCGGACCGGATATAGCTTATGCACTGAGCGTGGTAAGCCGGTATCAGTCAGACCCAGGGGAGAAGCACTGAATAGCAGTAAAGAACATTCTCAAGTACCTGAGAAGGACTAAGGATATGTTCTTGGTTTACGGCGGAAAAGACCTCCAGATCGAGGCTTTTGCTGACTCCAGCTTCCAGATTGACAAGGATGACTCCAAGTCCATGTCAGGTTATGTCTTTACCCTCAATGGAGGGGCGGTGTGCTGGAAGAGTTCCAAGCAGGACGTCGTTGCTGACTCGACGATGGAAGCGGAGTATATAGCTGCTTGCGATGCCGCAAAAGAAGCAGTCTGGATGAAGAAGTTCCTAACAGAACTTCAGGTGGTCCGTACTATTGTTAATCCAATACCGCTGTATTGTAACAACAACGGCTCTATAGCTTTAGCGAAGGAACCCAGGTCCCATCAGAAGTCCAGACACATCTTTGTTGCGCCACGGCAGCGCCCCGGCCGTCTATCCGAGGCCAAAATGCGGAATCAAATTTTTTTTCTTAACTTTAAACTGGCGCTACCGCGGACAATATACCCGGATCGAAACCATTAACCAATACTAGCTATCAAGAGAAAGGGTGAGAGATATACCGAGTGATCCGAGTCCTCCGGTCTTCTCGTCATCGTCCCGATTTCCCACGGAAATTCTTGTCTCCATATCGTCGCCTCCTCGCCGGAAGGGCACCACATCGCCTGCGTCTTTTACGGGCTCCCGCCTCAATACCGAGGCAACTCGGGCATGAAGCCGGCAAGTCGACATGCCCAAGATTTGTTGTAGAATGTAGTGTAGAAACTTTGTCTCTTGGAGTTTATGTAGTTGCCATTGATGGATGGAGGAAGAGGTAAAGAAAATTGGTGCTTTCAATTTTCTAGCAAGAAGAAGATGAGATGAAGAAAATCCTCACATAACAAAAATGAACTCTCTCATTCTTTTTCTCTCAAGTGAAGCCTCTCTCTCTAAGTGAGAATGGTGGAGGAAAGAATATCAAAACCATAACAAGAAGGGAGGTGAGTGTAGGAGAAGGGAATGGGTGACCACACCCCAAAAGCAAACCTCACATCAAAAGGTAATGATAACTCTCAAATCAACTCTAATCACTTCTAATCTCAAAAAGCAAGCCATCATGAAAAGCAAAGATGCTTAACTTATCATAATGCCACAAGTGCAAGAAAACCCCCTCCACAAATGTTATTTGCAAACTTGCAAATAACCCCCTCCATCGGAAAAGTCCGGCCGGGAAAGAACAAAGGAAAACCGGCCGGAACGGAATGCAAACTGGCAACTCCAGAAAACTGGTCCCGTAATAAATTACAGGAAAAACCCCGATACTGTGCATACACACCCGCATCTGTATTCCGACCGGATACAAATGCAATGAGACAAAATCTACACTGTACTAAACAAGGATCCGGCTTAAACCAAAGCCGGCTAGTAATATCCGTCCGATCCTGATCCGTGCAATACCGCACGTATCAGATCGAACCCTGCCATATAAGTATACGACCTCTAGTACAAACCGTCCGATCCTGATCCGTGCGATACCGCACGTATCTGATCGGACCCTGCCATATATCCATACGGCCTCTACAGCGTTTCGCCCGAAAGCTGAGTAACTGAAAGTGTGGTGGACTCTAAAGACTCGTCAATACTATGGTTGTGGATTTAACCACTAGCACGTCAGAGGTATAAGCCAATACGTGACGGGCCACCAGCTATTGACCAAAAGGGGCGTCGATGAGCGAACTCATCCTGACACCCTACTGAGCCTGTCAGTGACAATATCCGTACAGTCCGGTCCGTTCGTCTATGAGTATCGCATGGCGGGCCTAGGGGGTTGGTAAAAGTCAGACCCCCAAAAGCGGTACAAGTCGTGTCGGAGTGTAGCCCAGAACACCCTGAGATACTACTGGAATACCTACCTGTAAATCTCCTGCCTCGGCCGAGGGCTTTGTGTAATGGCTCTCCTAAACACAGCGTGACCTCACCCCCAATACTGGGAGAGACGAACCCCTGCAGATCCGCTCACTGCCTCCATGTGGCTCGGGACTGTACCCAACTAAAACCTGTTTGCACGACTCCTTTGAGCCGTGGTAGGGTAGTAATCAAAGTACAGTAGGAACTCACACGAGACAAATGACGATCTCAGGTCGATGAAATAACCTGTACACATGTCACCAGGGAACTGCCATCTGACGTCTGGTATAATCCCAACTGGCAGGTTCCCGGCGAGTCCTGTCCGGTGTACTCATAACCCAATGAGCACCTGTATACATCTTAGGTGAACCAACTGACACCAGTGGCTTGTGAGACCGGCCACCGCCCCTCGTCGGGGTCTCAACTGTATACACTAGTCTACTAATGGAGTATCAATGCCCTGTCTCGAAACTCCCACGACTAGGGACCTTTTAAGGATGTGCTTATAGACCCCAGCTCCCATGTATATGATCGCCATCATACTGCTGGTCGTCAAGCCAGAATCCTAGGGGCTCTATCAACGTGTAATAGCGACCTGTCAGGTCACCTAAAGCAGTACACGATGATAAAGATAAACCAGATAGCATACTATCATCTCGAGTAAGACTGTCCTACCGGGATAGGTCCTCCCTCAATCATTGCAATCACGTGCCTGTGATCCAATAATTGTCTCTGAGGGCACTATCTCCAACAATCTCCCACTTGCACTCAAGGCTAATTATTGCGATGTCGCGTACTCATAGCACGTGCGATACCGAACACCCAACTCCTCTACTAGTCAGTCTCACAAAACTCGTTTGCGAAACTATTGCGTTCGAGGAATAGCCTCAGTGAGTGGATCCGCTGTGATGTTTCTTTCTATGTCTCTGTATATCTCAAGTTCGCAGAGAAAGCCATCTCCCGAAATGAGCAATACCTGTCTTAGAGTATGTCTGGATATCTGATGGGACCAAGCTCATAAATGAACTCCAAACCCAAACTTCTTAGACTATATCGATAACTGAACTTAATCAGTACCCAGCGCCATGCCTCCCTCAGTATCGCCTTGGACCACCTGTCCAAAATACTGCCCCTCGTCAGAAGGAGAAACTATAACTCTGACAGCCACTCTGCCATCCATGTCACCTTGGAAGCCTGGAATGATAATCGTCTCCTAAAAGAGGCTGTCGTTATCACATCCCTAGAACATCAACTTATGTTCTAAAACTGCTTCCGACTGTTTCTCCAGGATTGGATTAATATCAACTTATTGCACCTACTGCAAGAACAATATCTGGTGTGGTACTTGACATCTCATGATTGACTCAATTGCCTAAGCAAGTGATCTGTCAATCATGCGTATCCCTCTCCCCTTTAGTCTGTAAGACACCTTTAGAGAGGGTGACTCCATCACCTGCAGGTACACTACCATGCCAGGAGTCGTCCATTCTAAATACTTATAGAATGCTGTCAAGGTACCCAGATTAGGAAACCACCCAAATCTAGATCTAAAACCATAGATCTAGTAACCAGAATGTCTGATATAATATCCAAGTCCTGTGTGGAGAAAACACTGTGTAACAACCAAAGTATAACCGATCGTAGTATAAGAGTTTCTTTTCCTACTCTGTGTATGTCATCCAAAACCAGGACATCACACCCTACTACCTTCTCAACAGATCCATCCCCTATTCTGATGAAGTCAAACCTATGACTGTCACGTCAGAAATAGATGATCTATCTCCGCTATATCTGCTTTAGTCTATAAATAGACATAAGCCTGATGTCCACCAATGCTTCCGCTGCTCCCACTGACTACGACAACCCTCTGGCAGAGTCATATAGACGCGCACTTCTAAAGCTAGTTTAGAACGATGCTATACTCATCCTCCTGCCGGGTCTCGCAGCCTGGAACAACAACAATGGCAAGTGTGGGTAAACAAGAACTTCCCTGTCACCGTCCTTGAGGCTACCGGAGTGCCTCTCGGGTGCCTGAAGTTAACCACCTTATCTGCGGAGTGGCCAATGGAATGTCAATCCAAATTGAATCTTTAGGTTCCTTATCAAATCTTCAGTAATCGTTTGTGGTTCTGGAATCGCTTCCAGTTCTACCATACTCCCACTACTGTTTTTCTGAAAAATAACCATTTCTTTAAAATGTGGCGAGTTAAGAACAATATCACTATTGATCTTCCAGATGGTAGAAAGTCAACCCTCGTCATAGCCTGGGTCAACCCACAAACAGCCATTACAGAAACGCGCCTTGAGTTGTCCAGTGTCTGGTTTTAATCATAAGCCGGACAACTCCCCGTACCTTAACATCGTTAAGATATGAACTGTTCTATACCCAATATAGAACCAGAGGCACTGATTTAATTGAACCAGATTCAAATCATGCAGCTGTCTCCAGTGCATGTCAACTAAATGGAAGGAGGCCGATCAGCGTTACCCAACTTAGGAATGCTTCCAATTATGAGTAACCTGAAAGAGAAGCAAGTTCTCATTACTATCAACTGAATACCATACACAAGTATCTACATCTTCGATCACCTTGAAGAATCCCGATACTTGCAATACCTGGTTCTCTACTCTATTCATATACCAATAACTCCTCAAAACTCAGACCCTGTGTTTCTACGAAACACATGTCTAAGAATTAGAGTAGTTAAAAGTAAACAGAATATAGTATGAGGACCAACCCCACTGTCCTAATGGACACTGGACAATATACAATACTCTGTATAAGTCCCTGAGTCTAACAACTCATTCACTGTGTGTCGTAGGTTGAAAACTGTTCTATGGTTAAGAAGAATTACACCGCTGTTCAATGCTCCTTACCTAACCATCCACTGATATAGGTAAATGTCATAGACATAATTTCAAAAGGTATATCTCACTCCATAAAAATAGACGTACAGATATATCAATTTGAAATTGGTGCATAACAACGGATATTCAAAACCAAATATTTGCCGACCGGCAAACAGCCCAGGTGATCTCCTTATTCCCAATAACTTACTCCCACTCATCATCTGTAAAACCATACAGATGTGAGAATCAAACCTGGTAAATACATACCCTGGAGCAAGTGTCTAATCGGGAAATCAGTTTTCTTTTAACAGTACACAGTTGAACTGAAACATTGAAATGTTTCGATGGGGTATCCTGGTATTCCTAGTAATGCCTCTACCATTATCCAGATTCACAACTATAACCGTATAATTCTTTGCCACCTCTCCAAATCCCTTTATATGTCTTTAGTCATTACCTTCTGCACACCTTTTAGGCCAAATGGTTTTCTTCCTTCCCTACCGTTCGGCACCAGCCTATGGTTTGGAAGAAGACTATCCAATAAGCATAATGGGTGTACTATCCTAGTCCTAGGAGCACTCGCAATGCGAGAGAAGGTGAGGATAAAAGACAACCGAATAAACCTTATTCCTATTTCTCCTGGACCAGAATCCATCCCCGAACTGGAACAAGTTCCTTTCGAGTTCGTATATAACCATACGATGGAGTATCCAAATAAACTGTGGATCTTCGTAGTGATACGGAGTGTCCTAGAGAAATACAAAGGTGATTTAGGTTTGGCGAAGATATACTCGGTTTGGTCGTGAATAGCAGTCGCAATTTACTTTGCCCTCTTACTAATCCCTTACTTTGTCTTAACTTAATACCTTCTGTACACCATCGTTATGCTAATTGGTTTTCTTCATTCCCCGCCGTTCGGCACCAGCCTAAGGTTTGGAAGAAGACTATCCAATTTGCATAATAGGTGTACTATCTCCTAAACCAAGGAGTACTCGCAACCTGAGAGAAGGTAAAAGGAAAAGACAACTGAATAGTCCTATTCGTTTTCTCCAGAACCGGAAACCATCCTCGAATAAATTCCTTCGAGTTCGTATCTAACCATACGATGGTTTTGTCCAATGGAAGTGGACGTTCGTAGTAATACGGGGTGTCCTGGAGAAAAGGGTAAAAGTAGGAGTGGCAACGAGGTCTGCAACTCTGACAATCCAAAAGCCAGTGTTAAGAAGGTTCGGTCAACTTGGTCACTGAGTCATAGTCCAGGGTCGGGTCAATGGTTGCTGCCAAAGAGAGAGAGAAAAGAAACACTTAGCGTGCACTCTAACCTAGATCAGAATGGTTATCACTTTATCTAATCAGGAAACCTCCCACTGTACCGTCAAATTCTCCTCCAAACCTGAAAGGAGAACTAGTCGGGATCACCCGAGGAGTAAACCAACTCATCAGCAGGAATCGGGATCCAACTATCATCGCATGATAACTTGACGGAATCCACTCAAGTCACCACACTCCAGAAGGTATGCGCATATCTGGCAAGTTTCAGTTCTTTTGAAACTCCCGATGTGTGTTTTTACCCCTAGGACCCAAGTGACCTTGACACAGTCAACAAATCAAAGAGTCCTAGTCAAGTTCAACCCGTCATTATCCTGGATTGCATTAAACCCACCCGTACGAGCCCTTGACACAGTCAACAAGGCCGCATGACTGTCCTAACCAATCCCATTAATATGCTACAAACAAACACTACTTAGCTACCGCACACTATGCCTTGACACAGTCAACAAACGCAGCACGAATACTAAGTAATATTTGTAAGAAATGACGGAGGGCTACGTCTAGTTTTTGGCGAAAAACCTTTAACGTAATGAACTTGATATCGTTGAAGGAACTGCATAGCCTTTTTAGAAAATATAGTGACGAAAACCTTTACTAAAGAGGTCACTCCCGGTGAAGGGATCTCGGCTCTTTCCCCGTAGAATGAGGTGCAGGATATTCCAACTGAATACCACGATGCAAAGCAAAAGTAATCGGCTATAGTGAAGTTAATGCCCTGACGCAAACTTCTGTCCAAGGGGTCACTCCCGGTGAAGGGATCTCGGCCCTTGCCTCGTCGACTGAGGAGCAGGATATTCCATATGAATACCACGATGCAACACAAAAGTGAACGTCCTTGCAATAACAGCTTTTTGAAAAGTGTTCCAACAACATCAGAATAGGTTTGTTTTTAACTTGCATTGATCCGAATCAACGCAGTCCCATCAATTGATCACACCACAAAGAACGAAAATATACTGATGTATGTATATGCCATCCGCATTCGCCACTGGGTCCCGTCATTACCCGTTAGGTTAGCTAACTAACGACAGAGCGGGGACTGGACTAGCTCGGATGCAAAACATATACAACATCTACTAATATATATACCAATATATTATATTTCGCTCAAGGCGTGATAAAAAGCAACATCATAGAAATATACAGCATCACAGAACAATACAGATATCTGGAAGTCCCGGGTTTCACAGAGCCGCTGCTGAAACCCGACGTTCCCCTGGTCGTGTGGATAGCCTGTGCAATGAAAACCTAGACCCCTACGGGCGCGGCAAGTCACCCGCCAAAACCTGAAGCGAGGCAGCCCCCTTCTGCAACGTGAATGGACCACCCAGCACTTCACGGAATCCGGTAACTCGGGCATCCCTCCTGGGTCAACCTGTACCCCCTACGAGTGCGGCGAATAGCCCGCCAATCCTGGAGTGAAGCCCCCTCCGTCCCAATGCCATGAGATGCGGGCTTGTTGCCCACTAGAACCCGGCTATCCGTGCACCCCACCGCGGGGCAATCCTAGTACAGAAAGTAAAAATATACATACACCGGGTACATCGACCGCAACCAGGTCGTGCCCCAAAAGAATAATACAAACAGGCAGTGACGGCAGTCCACATGTCGGACGCTCGCCCCGCAATATCAAATGTACATATAAAACAAAACAGTACTAGCATTGCATCCAGGCTATCCCCGACGACCGATCCGCAACAACACAACATAAACACAGAACATCAACGTGAAAATCACGTTCGCAAATCCGTCTAACCGGGCTATAGCAGTTAGACAGGATTTACCGATCAAGTGATATTCACGGTCGCAGATATAATGTAAATACTGTGAAATAATGTGTTTAAAATATCCAATCGATCAAAAATTAACAAGTGGGCCCCCAAGTAATACTGTAGCACTCACAGAAATTCTGGGCCCAATTTTAATATTCCAAAACCCCTATCTTAAGCCCAAAAGCCCACTGCAAAAAATTGGTGGAATGATACACTATTACTGCGGCGGAACCGCGGCAAAAGAGGGGTCATTGCCGCGGTTCCGCGGTCGTATGGAATGATCAAGCTACTAAATTTTTGCAGTGTTCTTAGGAATCTCTGTACATCATTCTGCAATCACCTGAAAAAATTTTCGAGCCCAGAAAAAATCGCCAGAAAACTGATGCATGCAAAACGCGGATTTTGGAATTTTGGTCGATCGGATAAGTAAAACGCATTAGAACAAGCTAGGCAGGGTTAATGGCGTGGCTCTGATACCATGTTGCGCCACGACAGCGCCCCGGCCGTCTATCCGAGGCCAAAATGCGGAATCAAATTTTTTTTCTTAACTTTAAACTGGCGCTACCGCGGACAATATACCCGGATCGAAACCATTAACCAATACTAGCTATCAAGAGAAAGGGTGAGAGATATACCGACTGATCCGAGTCCTCCGGTCTTCTCGTCATCGTCCCGATTTCCCGCGGAAATTCTTGTCTCCATATCGTCGCCTCCTCGCCGGAAGGGCACCACATCGCCTGCGTCTTTTACGGGCTCCCGCCTCAATACCGAGGCAACTCGGGCATGAAGCCGGCAAGTCGACATGCCCAAGATTTGCTGTAGAATGTAGTGTAGAAACTTTGTCTCTTGGAGTTTATGTAGTTGCCATTGATGGATGGAGGAAGAGGTAAAGAAAATTGGTGCTTTCAATTTTCTAGCAAGAAGAAGATGAGATGAAGAAAATCCTCACATAACAAAAATGAACTCTCTCATTCTTTTTCTCTCAAGTGAAGCCTCTCTCTCTAAGTGAGAATGGTGGAGGAAAGAATATCAAAACCATAATAAGAAGGGAGGTGAGTGTAGGAGAAGGGAATGGGTGACCACACCCCAAAAGCAAACCTCACATCAAAAGGTAATGATAACTCTCAAATCAACTCTAATCACTTCTAATCTCAAAAAGCAAGCCATCATGAAAAGCAAAGATGCTTAACTTATCATAATGCCACAAGTGCAAGAAAACCCCCTCCACAAATGTTATTTGCAAACTTGCAAATAACCCCCTCCATCGGAAAAGTCCGGCCGGGAAAGAACAAAGGAAAACCGGCCGGAACGGAATGCAAACTGGCAACTCCAGAAAACTGGTCCCGTAATAAATTACAGGAAAAACCCCGATACTGTGCATACACACCCGCATCTGTATTCCGACCGGATACAAATGCAATGAGACAAAATCTACACTGTACTAAACTAGGATCCGGCTTAAACCAAAGCCGGATAGTAATATCCGTCCGATCCTGATCCGTGCAATACCGCACGTATCAGATCGAACCCTGCCATATCAGTATACGGCCTCTAGTACAAACCGTCCGATCCTGATCCGTGCGATACCGCACGTATCTGATCGGACCCTGCCATATCTCCATACGGCCTCTACAGCGTTTCGCCCGAAAGCTGAGTAACTGAAAGTGTGGTGGACTCTAAAGACTCGTCAATACTATGGTTGTGGATTTAACCACTAGCACGTCAGAGGTGTAAGCCAATACGTGATGGGCCACCAGCTATTGACCAAAAGGGACGTCGATGAGCGAACTCATCCTGACACCCTACTGAGCCTGTCAGTGACAATATCCGTATAGTCCGGTCCGTTCGTCTATGAGTATCGCATGGCGGGCCTAGGGGGTTGGTAAAAGTCAGACCCCCAAAAGCGGTACAAGTCGTGTCGGAGTGTAGCCCAGAACACCCTGAGATACTACTGGAATACCTACCAGTAAATCTCCTGCCTCGGCCGAGGGCTTTGTGTAATGGATCTCCTAGACACAGCGCGACCTCACCCCCAATACCGGGAGAGACGAACCCCTGCAGATCCGCTCACTGCCTCCATGTGGCTCAGGGCTGTACCCAACTAAAACCTGTTTGCACGACTCCTTTGAGCCGTGGTAGGGTAGTAATCAAAGTACAGTGGGAACTCACACGAGACAAATGACGATCTCAGGTCGATGAACTAACTTGTACACATGTCACCAGGGAACTGCCATCTGACGTCTGGTA
The DNA here is from genome assembly GCA_030015575.1 of Agapanthus africanus. Lineage (NCBI taxonomy): Eukaryota > Viridiplantae > Streptophyta > Magnoliopsida > Asparagales > Amaryllidaceae > Agapanthus > Agapanthus africanus. The sequence goes on from CM057349.1 coordinate 167,093,000, forward strand.
TAATCCCAACTGGCAGGTTCCCGGCGAGTCCTGTCCGGTGTACTCATAACCCAATGAGCACCTGTATACATCTTAGGTAAACCAACTGACACCAGTGGCTTGTGAGACCGGCCACCGCCCCTCGTCGGGGTCTCAACTGTATACACTAGTCTACTAATGGAGTATCGATGCCCTGTCTCGAAACTCCCACGATTAGGGACCTTTTAAGGATGTGCTTATAGACCCCAGCTCCCACGTATATGATCGCCATCATACTGCTGGTCGTCAAGCAAGAATCCTAGGGGCTCTATCAACGTGTAATAGCGACCTGTCAGGTCACCTAAAGCAGTACACGATGATAAAGATAAACCAGATAGCATACTATCATCTCGAGTAAGACTGTCCTACCGGGATAGGTCATCCCTCAATCATTGCAATCACGTGCCTGTGATCCAATAATTGACTCTGAGGGCACTATCTCCAACAATCTTAAGGCGGTATCACCTGATCAGGGAGATCATAGATCGCCGGAAGATCGAGATTCGGAGAGTTGCTAAGAGGAGAACACTGCAGATCCATTCACAAAGGCCTTACCTCAGACACAGTTCGAGAGACTATTCGAGATGATAGGTCTTCAATATACCAGTATATGGCCCTAGTGCAACTGAGAGATTGTTAGTGTATATGCCCTAGGGGCCATTATTGTATCATACTAGTTTGTATATTACTTAATGGAAGCTTGGGATATTCACAGTTGTATTAACAGTCTTGCTCAACATAGTAGTACGCTACTTGGTTTATATCTATCTTAATATGCGTATATGTTTCTTTCAGCATATTACGAATACATATTGATAGAGCCCTATTGGATATAGTGCTCTCTAAGTCAATTATTCGATCGCAGGCACGTGATTGGAATGATTGAGGGAGGACCTAAACCGACAAGACTGTCTTACTCAAGATGATAGTACGCTATCTGGTTTATCTTTATCATCGTATACATGCTTTAGTTCACTATTGCATGTTAATAGAGCCCATAGGATTCTTGCTTGACTGTTGGCAGTATGATGGCGATCATATACGTGAGAGCTGGGGTCTGTAAGCACATCCTTAAAGTGTCCCTAGTCGTAGGAGTTTCAAGACAGGGCATCGATACTCCAGTGTAGACTAGTTTATACAGTCGAGACCCCGACGAGGGGCGGTGGCTGGTTTCACAAGCCATTGGTGTCAGTTGGTTCACCTAAGATGTATACAGGTGCTCATTGAGTTATGAGTACACCGGACTGCCTCGCCCGGAACATGCTAAGTTGGTATTATACATATTGTCAGATAGCAGTTCCTAGGTGACATGTGTACAGGTTAGTTCATCGACCTAAGGTCGACATTTGTCTCGTGTGAGTTCCCACTGTGTTTTGATTTCTACCCTACCACGGCTCAAAGGAGTCGTGCAAACAGGTATTTTTTGGGTACAGTCCCGAGCCACATGGAGGCAGTGAGCAGATCATCGGGGATTCGTCTCTCCCGGTATTAGGGGTGAGATCGCACTGTGTTTAGGAGAGCCATTACACGAAATCCCTGGCCAGGGTAATCGAGATTTACTGGTAGGCATTCCAGTAGTATCTCAGGGTGTTCTGGGCTTCTCTCTCTGACACGACTTATACAGCTATTGGGGGTCTGACGTTTACCGGCCCCTAGGCCCTATATGCGATACTCATAGACGAATGGACCGGACTGTACGGATATTGTCACTGTCAGGCTCAATAGGGTTTCTGGATGAGTTCGCTCGTCAGCATCCCTTCCAATCAATACATAGGCAACCTTTACGTACAGCTAGTACCTCTGACGTGCTAGTGGTTATACCCAGTGCCAGTGTATTGATGAGTCATTAGAGTCCCCCACAGACAGTTTTCCAAGTTCGGGCGAAATGTTGTAGATGCCGTATGGTATTATGGCAGGGTTTGGAAAAAGCACGTGCGTTTTCGCACGTGTCATATTTCGGGCAGATAATACTGGTGGGCTTTGGTTTAAGCCAGATCCGAGTATTATACTGTGTAGATATAATATCTTTATCTCAGTTGCATTTGTATTCGGTCGTAATAAAAATGCGGGTATGTTTATACTGTTACGGGGTTATCCTGAAATTCGTTTTCAAGATTGCTTTTGAAAGTTGTTAGTTTCCAGTTTTCTATCACCCGTATTTAACATTCGGTTAAATGCGGATTTTTCTTTTCGTTTTGAGGGCGAGTCGTAGTTCTAGAAGGTTCTAGATTTGGTGACAAGGCTTAGTGACTCATTAGTGCATTTAATGATGTGATGATGTGTTATGGTGACTAGGTTTATGATCATTGGTTTGCATTTAATGGTTTTTAGTGAGTCATGTTTCTTTAAATGAGTTATGATAAGTATCCTTGTTATGGTCACCATTTGTTGTTCCTACACTCACCCCCCTTGCTTCATATATTGGCCGGCCACATTTTGTGGAGGTGGTGGATTGATTTTTGGGAAAAGATTATGATAGTTTAGTTCATGGAAATTTCATATAGCTCAATTTCCCATTTACCCGATTCCAAATGGCAACTTCATTAACCGTTCGTCCATAGCTTTGGACGTAACGAGACAAAGTGTTCTACTCATTCTCTACATCAATCTTGGTCATCTCTTTTAGAAAACTTGATGATCGAGTTGCCTCGGTTCAGAGGCGGGAGCCCGTTTAAAGATCCGTCGACGTGGTGCCACCTGGACGACGAGACCAGAGATCGAACGAGTTCGGATCAGCTGCAACAATGCGTGGGATGATGGTTGAAGACCGAAGGACCCGGATCGTTCGGTATAACATTTCTACCCACTTTGTAGTTTGTTAGTTTAGTGCTAATGGTAGATCCTGGGATATAGTATACGATAGCGCAGTTCTAAAAAGTTTTTGTTCCACATTTGGCGTCTGTTAGACGGCCGGGGCGCTACCGTAGACTTACATTGGTATCAGAGCCATGCCATTAAGTTTTACTAACTTGTTCTAACACGTTTAAAATATCGATCGAACGGATTTTCGAAAATCACAATTTTCAGTGTTAAAGTTTCTATTGATTTTAAATCTGTTCTAAAAATTATTTTGACCATACCAGAAAATTAAGCAGGATTTTTAATGGACACAGCAGAAAAATGATCCCCTAATTCGACCGTACGGCCGCGGATCCGCGGTTAATGCCTAGCTTTGACCGCGGAAGCGCTGCCGTCTTGGTGAATTAGAGGGCCATTTTTCTTCTGGTGTTTCATCTTTGGAAATTGTGGTTTCTGGAACTGTTCTTTTGGGCCCAGTTTTTGTTACCGTACAGCAGATGTACGTGGGGCCCACTTCGGGAAATTTTGTCGATCGAAATTTTAAACTTGTTAGTTTGCAGTACTTACTTTATTTCTCCGACGTGAATGTCATTCGAGCGGTAAACCGCGTTTAATTGCTATAGTTCTTTTAGACGGGTTTGCGAACGTGACATTCGCGTTGATGTTCTGTGTTGTGCTGTGATGTTGCGGATTTGTCATAGTGGATAGCAGTGTGCAATGGTAGTGCTGTTTGGATTTAATTGTACATTTGATATTGCGGGGCGAGCGTCCAACATGTGGACTGCCGTCACTGCCTGTTTGTATAATATTCTTTTGGGGCACGACCGGGCTGAGGTCGATGTACCCGTTGTATATATTTTTCTTTTCTGTACTAGGATTACCCCACGGTGGGGTGCACGGATAGCCGGGTTCTAGAGGGCAACGGGCCCGTATCTCATGGCGTTGAGACGGAGGGGGCTTCACTCTAGAATTGGTGGGCTATTCACCGCACTCGTAGGTGTTGGAGGTAGTGCCCTCAGAGTCAATTATTGGATCACAGGTACGTGATTGCAATGATTGAGGGAGGACCTATCCCGGTAGGACAGTCTTACTCGAGATGATAGTATGCTATCTGGTTTACCTTTATCATCGTGTACTGCTTTAGGTGACATGACACGTCGCTATTACACGTTGATAGAGCCCCTAGGATTCTTGCTTGACCACCAGCAGTATGAGGGCGATCATATAAGTGGGAGCTGGGGGTCTACAAGCATATCCTTAAAAGGTCCCTAGTCGTGGGAGTTTCGAGACCGGGCATCGATACTCCATTAGTAGACTAGTGTATACAGTCGAGACCCCGACGAAGGGCGGTGGCTGGTCTCACAAGCCACTGGTGTCAGTTGGATCACCTAAGATGTATACAGGTGCTCATTGGGTTATGAGTACACCGGACAGGACTCGCCGGGAACATGCTAGTTGGTCATATACCAGACGTCAGATGGCAGTTCCATGGTGACATGTGTGCAGGTTAGTTCATCGACCTGGGATCGTCATTTGTCTCGTATGAGTTCCCACTGTACTTTGATTACTACCCTACCACGGCTCAAAGGAGTCGTGTAAACAGGTTTTAGTTGGGTACAGTCCCGAGCCACATGGAGGCAGTGAGCGTATCTTCAGGGGTTCGTCTCTCCCGGTATTGGGGGTGAGGTCGTGCTGTGTCTAGGAGAGCCATTACACAAAGTCCTTGGCCAAGGCAAGGAGATTTACTGGTAGGTATTCCAGTAGTATCTCAGGGTGTTCTGGGCTACACTCCGACACGACTTGTACCGCTTTTGGGGGTCTGACTTTTACCAACCCCCTAGGCCCGCCATGCGATACTCATAGACGAACGGACCGGACTGCACGGATATTGTCACTGACAGGCTCAGTAGGGTGTCAGGATGAGTTCGCTCATCGACGTCCCTTTTGGTCAATAGCTGGTGGCCCGTTACGTATTGGCTTATACCTATGACGTGCTAGTGGTTAAATCCACAGCCATAGTATTGACGAGTCTTTAGAGTCCACCACACTTTCAGTTACTCAAGTTTCGGGCGAAACGCCGTAGAGGCCGTATGGAGATATGGCAGGGTCCGATCAGATACGTGCGGTATTGCACGGATCAGGATCGGACGGTTTGTACTAGTAGCCGTATAGGTATATGGCAGGGTTCGATCAGATACGTGCGGTATTGCACGGATCAGGATCGAACGGATATTACTAGCCGGCTTTGGTTTAAGCCGGTCCTAGTTTAGTACAGTGTAGATTTTGTCTCATTGCATTTGTATCCGGACGGAATACAGATGCGGGTGTGTATGCACAGTATTGGGGTTTTCCTGTAATTTATTACGGGACCAGTTTTCTGGAGTTGCCAGTTTGCATTCCGTTCCGGCCGGTTTTCCTTTGTTCTTTCCCGGCCGGACTTTTCCGATGGAGGGGGTTATTTGCAATTGTGCAAATAACATTTGTGGAGGGGGTTTCTTGTAAATGTTTGATTATGATAGCTATCATTTTCTTTTCAACCATGCTTTTGCTTTATGAGATTTGATTGTGATAAAGTGAGGGTATGGGTTTAATAGTGAAAGGCATGGTTGTATGTTTCTTTGTCCCTTGATGTGGTCACCTCTTCTCATCTCTTACACTCACCTCCCTTATTGCTTCATATTCTTTCCTCCTCCATTTTCTAAGTTCATAAGGTTTTTCATGGTTGAGTGAGAAGAAGAAAAAGAGAAGGAGAGAGCTTCATCCTTGAGAGTGTTTTTCATTCTTGATCTCTTTTCATGCCAAGAAAAATGAAAGCACCATTTTTCATACCTTCATTCCTCCATCTTCAAAAGGCAACCAAAACCCCAATGAGACATAAACCCTACACATCCTACAGCAAGCCTTGGGCATGTCGAGTTGCCGGCTTCATGCGCGAGTTGCCTCGGTATAGAGGCGGGAGCCCGTAAAAGTACCCGGCTTCGTGGTGCCCTTTCCAACGAGGAGGAGACGGACGGAGATCCCGCGAGGAGATCGGAGTGGAGATGAAGACCGGAGGACTTGGATCGTCGGTATACATCTCTTCCCTTTCTTATTGTAGCGTAGACTTGTTAATGGTTACGATCCGGAGTTTAGTGCGCGGTGGTGCCGGTTTGCAAAGTCCGCAAAAATTTAAGTTTATCACCGTTTCCGCATTCCGGCGTCGGATTGACGGCCGGGGCGCCGCCGTGCACTTACAGTGGTATCAGAGCCTCGCCATTAACCTAGTCTAGCTTTGTGTAATGTGTTTGCATTTCCGATCGATCAAAAAGTTCCAAAACTGCATTTTAGTTCGCATCAGTTTCTGTTGAAAATTTTTGGTCTCGAAAATTTTTCAGGTTATAAAATATTGATGTACTGGAAAATCTAAGTGTTCTGTAAAAATTTGACGAAGTAACTCCACAGTTGGAGCGCGGAACCGCCGCGAAAAGCCCATTTGTGCGGCCCTTCCGCCGCGCACTATTCACATCACTTCACCAATTTTTTACAGAGGCCTTCTGGGCTTAAAATATGGGTTTTGGAATATTAAAGTTGGGCCAATTGTTTCTGTGAGTGCTACAGTTTTCTTTGGGGCCCACTTGTTAATTGTTTGATCAATCGGAAATTTTTTAAACACATTTTTCACAGTATTTACATTATATCTGCGACCATGAATGTCACTCGATCGGTAAATCCGGTCTAACTGCTATAGCCCGGTTAGACGGATTTGCGAACGTGATTTTCACGTTGATGTTCTATGTATTTGCTGTGATGTTGCGGATCGGTCGTGGGGGATAGCCTGGATGCAATGCTAGTACTGTGCTGTTGTATTATGTACATTTGATATTGCGGGGCGAGCGTCCGACATGTGGACTGCCGTCACTGCCTGTTTGTATTATTCTTTTGGGGCACAACCTGGTTGCGGTCGATGTACCCGTTGTATGTATATTTTACTTTCTGTACTAGGATTGCCCCGCGGTGGGGTGCACGGATAGCCGGGTTCTAGAAGACAACAAGCCCGCATCTCATGGCATTGGGACGGAGGGGGCTTCACTCCAGGATTGGCTGGCTATCCGCCGCACTCGTAGGGGGTACAGGTTGACCCAGGAGGGGTGCCCAAGTTACCGGATTCCGTGAAGTGCTGGGTGGTCCATTCACGGTGCTGAAGGGGGCTGCCTCGCTTCAGGTTTTGGCGGGTGACTTGCCGCGCCCCGTAGGGGTCTAGGATTCTCATTGCACAGGCTATCCACACGACCAGGGGAACATCGGGTTTCAGTAGTGGCTCTGTGAAACCCGGGGATCCCAGATATCTGTATTGTTCTGTGATGCTGTACATTTCTGTGATGTCGCATTTTATTCACGCCTTGAGCGAAATATAATATATTGGTATATATATTAGTAGATGTTGTATATGTTTTACATCCGCGCTAGTCCAGTCCCCGCTCTGTCGTTAGTTAGCTAACCTAACGGGTAATGACGGGACCCAGTGGCGAATGCGGATGGCATATACGTACATCAGTATATTTTCGTTCTTTTTGGTGTGATCAATTGATGGGACTGCATTGATTCGGATCAATGCAAGTTAAAAACAAACCTAATCTGATGTTGTTGGAACACTTTTTCAAAAAAAGCTGTTATTGCAAGGACGTTCACTTTTGTTTTGCACAGTGGTATTCAGTTGGAATATCCTGCTCCTCAGTCGACGAGGCAAGGGCCGAGATCCCTTCACCGGGAGTGACCCCTTGGACAGAAGTTTGCGTCAGGGCATTAACTTCACTATAGCCGATTACTTTTGCTTTGCACCGTGGTATTCATTTGGAATATCCTGCACCTCATTCTACGGGGAAAGAGCCGAGATCCCTTCACCGGGAGTGACCTCTTTAGCGGAAGTTGTCGTCACTATAATTCTAAAAAGCTATCCGTTCCTTCAACGATATCAAGTTCATTACGTTAAAGGTTTTCGCCAGAAACCATTCGTAGCCCTCCGTCGTTTCAGACGGGTAGCACGTAGTATTCATGCTATGTTTGTTGACCTTCGTCAAGGCATAGTGTATGGTAGCTGCTTGTTACCTTTCTGCTGCATAGATAGATGCGTTGGTTTGGGACAGTCGTACAGCCTTGTTGACCTTCGTCAAGGGCTTGTACGGGTGGATTCAAATTAACCTGGATAATGACGGGTAGAACTTGACATGTGACTTATGATTTGTTGACCTTCGCCAAGGTCATAAGAGCATGGGGCAGAAATTACATCGGGAGTTTCAAAAGAACTGAAACTTGCCAGATACGCGCATACCTTCTGGAGTGTGATACCGTGAGCGGATTCCGTCACGTTATCATGCGATGAGAGTTGGATCCCGATTCCCACTGATGAGTTGGTATACTCCTCGGGTAACCCCGACTAATTCTTCTTTTAGGTTTGGAGAAGAATTTGAGGTACAGTGGGAGGATTCCTGATTAGATAAATTGGTAACCATTCTGATCTAGGTTAGAGTGCACGCTGAGTGTTTCTTTTCTCTCTCTCTTTGGCAACGACCATTGACCCGACCCTAGACTATGACTCAGAGACCAAGTTGACCGAACCTTCTTTACACCGGCTTTTGGATTGTCAGAGTTGCAGACCTCATTGCCATTCCTACTTTTACCCTTTTCTCCAGGACACCCCGTATTACTGCGAACGTCCACTTCCATTGGACGAAGCCATCGTATGGTTAGATACGAACTCGAAGGAATTCGAGGATGGTTTCCGGTTCTGGAGAAAACGGATAGGATTATTCAGTTGTCTTTTCCCTTTTACCTTTTCTCAAGTTATGAGTACTCCTTGGTTTAGGAGATAGTACACCTATTATGCAGATTGGATAGTCTTCTTCCAAACCTTAGGCTGGTGCCGACCGGTAGGGAATGGAGAAAACCAATTAGCCTAAACGGTGTGCAGAAGGTATTAAGATTAAGACAAAGCAATGGATTAGTAAGAGGGCAAAGTAAATTGCAACAGATATTCACGACCAAACCAAATATTTCGTTACCACTCCCACATCACCTTTGTATTTCTCCAGGACACTCCGTATCACTACGAAGATCCACAGTTTATTTGGATACTCCATCGTATGGTTATATACGAACTCGAATGGAACTTGTTCCAGTTCGGGGATGGATTCTGGTTCAGGAGAAATAGGAATAAGGTTTATTCGGTTGTCTTTTATCTTCACCCTCTCTCATTGCAAGTGTTCCTAGGATTGGGACAGTACACCCCTTATGCTCATTGGATAGTCTTCTTCCAAACCATAGGCTGGTGCCGAACGGTAGGGAAGGAAGAAAACCATTCGGCCTAAAAGGGTGTGCAGAAGGTAAAGACTAAAGACATATGAAGGGATTTGGAGAGGTGGCAAAGAACTATACGGTTACAGTCGTGAATCTGGAAGAGGCATTACTAGGAATACCAGAATACCCCATCGGAACATTTCAATGTTTCAGTTTCACTGTGTAATGTTAAAGGAAAACTGATTTCCCGATTAGATACTTACTCCAGGGTATGTATTTACCAGGTATGATTCTCACATCTGTATGGTTTTACAGATGATGAGTGGGAGTAAGCTATTGGGAATTAGGTGATTGTCCTCGTTATATCGGGATTCGTTGTAATCGGTGATATTTGAGGAAGTCACCTGGGTTATTTGCCGGACGGCAAGTATTTGGTTTTGAATATCCGCTGTTATGCACCAATTTCAAATTGATATATCTGTACGTCTATTTTCATAGAGTGAGATATACCTTTCTGAAATTATGTCTACGACATTTACCTATATCAGTGGATGGTTAGGTAAGGAGCATTAAACAGCGGTGTAATTCTTCTTAACCATAGGTACAGTTTTCGACCTACGACACACAGTGAATGAGTTATCAGACTCAAGGGACTTATACAGAGTATTGTATGTTGTCCAGGGTCCATCAGGACAGAGGGGTTGGTCCTCATACTATATTCTGTTTACTTTTAACTTCTCTAGTTCTTAGACATGTGTTTCGTAGAAACACAGGGTCTAAGTTTTGAGGAGTTATAGGTATTTGAATAGAGTAGAGAACCAGGTGTAGCAAGTATCGGGATTCTTCAAAGTGATCGAAGATGTAGATACTTGTGTATGGTATTCAGTTGATAGTAATGATAAAGAGATCTTTCTTCTCTTTCAGGTTACTCATAATTGGAAGTATTCCTAAGTTGAGTAACGCTGATCGGCCTCCTTCCATTTAGTTGACATGTGCTGGGGACAGCTGCATGATTTGAATCTGGTTCAATTAAATCAGTGCCTCTGTTTCTATATTGGATATAGAACAGTTCATATCTTAACGATGTTAAGGTACGGGGAGTTGTCCGGCTTATGATTAAAACCAGACACTAGACAACTCAAGGCACGTTTCTGTAATGGCTGTTTGTGGGTTGACCCAGGCTATGACGAGGGTTGACTTTCTACCATCTGGATGAACAATAGCAATATTGTTCTAGACTCGCCACAGTTTTATTAAAAATGGATTTTTTCAGAAAACAGTAGTGGGAGTATGGTAGAACTGGAAGTGATTCCAGAACCACAAACGATTACTGAAGGTTTGATAAGGAACCTAAAGATTCAATCTGGATTGACATTCCATTGGCCACTCCGCAGATAAGGTGGGTAACTTCAGGCACCCGAGAGGTACTAATACGGTAGCCTCAAGGACGGTGACAGGGAAGTTCTTGCTTACCCACAAATACCATTGCTGTTGTTCCAGGCTGCGAGACCCGACAGGAGGATGAGTATAGCGTCGTTCTAAACTAGTTTTAGAAGTGTACGTCTATATGACTCTGCTAGTGGGTTGTCGTAGTCAGTGGGAGCAGCGGAAGCATTGGTGGATAGGTTGCTTATGTCTATTTATAGACTAACGCAGAAGTAGCGGAGATAGATCATCTATTTCTGACGTGACAGTCATGGGTTTGACTTCATCAGAATAGGGGATGGATCTGTTGAGAAGGTAGTAGGGTGTGATATCCTGGTATTTGGATGATATACACAGAGTAGGAAAAGAAACTCCTACACTACGATCGGATATACTTTGGTCGTCACACAGTTGTTTCTCCACAAAGGAAATGGATTTTATATCAGACATACTGGTTACTAGATCTATGTTTTCAGATCTAGATTTGGATGGTTTCCCAATCAGGGTACTTGACAGCATTCTAAGAGTATTTAGGATGGACGACTCCTGGCACGGTAGTGTACCTGCAGGTAATGGAGTCACCCTCTCCAAAGGTGTCTTACAGACTAAAGGGGAGAGGGACGGGCATGATTGGCAGATCACTTGCTCAGGCAATTGAGTCAATCGTGAGATGTCAAGTACCACACCAGATGTTGTTCTTGCACTAGATGCAATAAGTTGACATTAATCCAATCCTGGAGAAACAGTAGGAAGCAGTTTTAGAACATAAGTGGATGTTCTAGAGATATGATAACGACAGCCTCATTCAGGAGACAGTTATCATTCCAGGCTTCCAAGGTGACATGGACGACAAGGAGGTTGTCAGAGTTATAGTTTTCCTTCTGATGAGGGGCAGTATTTTGGACAGGTGGTCCAAGGCAATACTGAGGGAGGCATGGCGCGCAGGATACTGATTAAGTTCAGTTGACGATACAGTCTAAGAAGTTTGGATTTGGAGTTCATTTATGAGCTATGTCCCATCAGACATCCAGACACATTCTAAGACAGGTATTGCTCATTTCGGGAGATGGGTTTCTCCGCGAACTTGAGATATAGAGAGACATAGAAAGAAACAACTAAGCGGATCCACTCACTGAGGCTATTCCTCGAACGCAATAGTTCCGCAAACGAGCTTTGTGAGACTGACTAGTAGAGGAGTTGGATGTTCGGTATCACACGGGCTGTGAGTATGCGACATCGCAATAATTAGCCTTGAGTGCAAGTGGGAGATTGTTGGAGGTAGTGCCCTCAGAGTCAATTATTGGATCACAGGTACGTGATTGCAATGATTGAGGGAGGACCTATCCCGGTAGGACAGTCTTACTCGAGATGATAGTATGCTATCTGGTTTACCTTTATCATCGTGTACTGCTTTAGGTGACATGACACGTCGCTATTACACGTTGATAGAGCCCCTAGGATTCTTGCTTGACCACCAGCAGTATGAGGGCGATCATATAAGTGGGAGCTGGGGGTCTACAAGCATATCCTTAAAAGGTCCCTAGTCGTGGGAGTTTCGAGACCGGGCATCGATACTCCATTAGTAGACTAGTGTATACAGTCGAGACCCCGACGAGGGGCGGTGGCTGGTCTCACAAGCCACTGGTGTCAGTTGGATCACCTAAGATGTATACAGGTGCTCATTGGGTTATGAGTACACCGGACAGGACTCGCCGGGAACATGCTAGTTGGTCATATACCAGACGTCAGATGGCAGTTCCATGGTGACATGTGTGCAGGTTAGTTCATCGACCTGGGGATCGTCATTTGTCTCGTGTGAGTTCCCACTGTACTTTGATTACTACCCTACCACGGCTCAAAGGAGTCGTGCAAACAGGTTTTAGTTGGGTACAGTCCCGAGCCACATGGAGGCAGTGAGCGTATCTTCAGGGGTTCGTCTCTCCCGGTATTGGGGGTGAGGTCGTGCTGTGTCTAGGAGAGCCATTACACAAAGTCCTTGGCCAAGGCAAGGAGATTTACTGGTAGGTATTCCAGTAGTATCTCAGGGTGTTCTGGGCTACACTCCGACATGACTTGTACCGCTTTTGGGGGTCTGACTTTTACCAACCCCCTAGGCCCGCCATGCGATACTCATAGACGAACGGACCGGACTGCACGGATATTGTCACTGACAGGCTCAGTAGGGTGTCAGGATGAGTTCGCTCATCGACGTCCCTTTTGGTCAATAGCTGGTGGCCCGTTACGTATTGGCTTATACCTCTGACGTGCTAGTGGTTAAATCCACAGCCATAGTATTGACGAGTCTTTAGAGTCCACCACACTTTCAGTTACTCAAGTTTCGGGCGAAACGCTGTAGAGGCCGTATGGAGATATGGCAGGGTCCGATCAGATACGTGCGGTATTGCACGGATCAGGATCGGACGGTTTGTACTAGTAGCCGTATAGGTATATGGCAGGGTTCGATCAGATACGTGCGGTATTGCACGGATCAGGATCGAACGGATATTACTAGCCGGCTTTGGTTTAAGCCGGTCCTAGTTTAGTACAGTGTAGATTTTGTCTCTTTGCATTTGTATCCGGACGGAATACAGATGCGGGTGTGTATGCACAGTATTGGGGTTTTCCTGTAATTTATTACGGGACCAGTTTTCTGGAGTTGCCAGTTTGCATTCCGTTCCGGCCGGTTTTCCTTTGTTCTTTCCCGGCCGGACTTTTCCGATGGAGGGGGTTATTTGCAATTGTGCAAATAACATTTGTGGAGGGGGTTTCTTGTAAATGTTTGATTATGATAGCTATCATTTTCTTTTCAACCATGCTTTTGCTTTATGAGATTTGATTGTGATAAAGTGAGGGTATGGGTTTAATAGTGAAAGGCATGGTTGTATGTTTCTTTGTCCCTTGATGTGGTCACCTCTTCTCATCTCCTACACTCACCTCCCTTATTGCTTCATATTCTTTCCTCCTCCATTTTCTAAGTTCATAAGGTTTTTCATGGTTGAGTGAGAAGAAGAAAAAGAGAAGGAGAGAGCTTCATCCTTGAGAGTGTTTTTCATTCTTGATCTCTTTTCATGCCAAGAAAAATGAAAGCACCATTTTTCATACCTTCATTCCTCCATCTTCAAAAGGCAACCAAAACCCCAATGAGACATAAACCCTACACATCCTACAGCAAGCCTTGGGCATGTCGAGTTGCCGGCTTCATGCGCGAGTTGCCTCGGTATAGAGGCGGGAGCCCGTAAAAGTACCCGGCTTCGTGGTGCCCTTTCCAACGAGGAGGAGACGGACGGAGATCCCGCGAGGAGATCGGAGTGGAGATGAAGACCGGAGGACTTGGATCGTCGGTATACATCTCTTCCCTTTCTTATTGTAGCGTAGACTTGTTAATGGTTACGATCCGGAGTTTAGTGCGCGGTGGTGCCGGTTTGCAAAGTCCGCAAAAATTTAAGTTTATCACCGTTTCCGCATTCCGGCGTCGGATTGACGGCCGGGGCGCCGCCGTGCACTTACAGTAGGGGGTATAGGTTGACCCAAGGAGGGGTGCTCAAGTTACCGGATTCCGTGAAGTGCTGGGTAGTCTATTCACTTTGCTGTAGGTGGCTGCCTCGCTTCAAGTTTTGGAGGGTAACTTGCCGCACCCGTAGGGGTCTAGGTTTTATTGCACAGGCTATCCACACGACCAGGGGAACGTCGGGTTTCAGTAGCGGCTCTGTGAAACCCGGGGATCCCAGATTATCTGTATTGTTCTGTGATGCTTATTACTTTTCTGTAATGTTGCATATTATTACGCCTGGAGCGATTATTGTATATTGGTATATATATTATTAGATGTTGTATATGTTTTACACCCGCGCTAGTCCAGTCCCCGCTCTGTCGTTAGTTAAGTAACATAACGGGTGATGACGGGACCCAGTGGCAAATACGGATGGCATATACGTACATTATATTTTCGTTCTTTTCTGGTGTGTTTAATTGATGGGACTGCATTGATTCTTATCAATGCAAGGATAAAACAAACCTATATTTGATGTTGTTGGAATAAATTTTAAAAAGAGTTATTACAAAGACATTTCCTTTTGTTATGCATAGCGGTATTCAGTTAGAATATCCTGCACCTCATTCGACGAGGCAAGGGCCGAGATCCCTTCACCGGGAGTGACCCCCTGGGCAGAAGTTAACGTCAGGGTAATAACTTCAATATAGTCGATTACAAGTTTCTTTGCATCACGATATTCAGTTAAAATATCCTGCACCTCATTCCACGAGGAAAGAGCCGAGATCCCTTCACCGGGAGTGACCTCTTTAGCAAAAGGTTTTCGCCACTATATTTTTATAAAAAGCTATCAGGTTCCTTCAACGAGATCAAGTTCATTACGTTAAAGGTTTTTCACCAAAAACCAGCCGTAACCCTCCGTCATTTCTTATGGATGGTCAGTAGTATTCAAGCTATGTTTGTTGGCCTACGTCAATGTTGGAGATAGTGCCCTCAGAGTCAATTATTGGATCACAGGCACGTGATTGCAATGATTGAGGGAGGACCTATCCCGGTAGGACAGTCTTACTCGAGATGATAGTATACTATCTGGTTTATCTTTATCATCGTGTATTGCTTTAGGTGACCTGACATGTCGCTATTACACGTTGATAGAGCCCTTAGGATTCTTGCTTGACTACCAGCAGTATGATGGCGATCATATACGTGAGAGCTGGCGGTCTATAAGCACATCCTTAAAAGGTCCCTAGTCGTAGGAGTTTCGAGACAGGGCATCGATACTCCATTAGTAGACTAGTGTATACAGTCGAGACCCCGACGAGGGGCGGTGGCCGGTCTCACAAGCCACTGGTGTCAGTTGGTTCACCTAAGATGTATACAGGTGCTCATTGGGTTATGAGTACACCGGACAGGACTCGCCGGGAACCTGCTAGCTGGTCTTATACCAGATGTCAGATAGCAGTTCCCTGGTGACATGTGTACAGGTTAGTTCATCGACCTGAGATCGTCATTTGTCTCGTATGAGTTCCCACTGTGCTTTGATTACTACCCTACCACGGCTCAAAGGAGTCGTGCAAACAGGTTTTAGTTGGGTACAGTCCCGAGCCACATGGAGGCAGTGAGCGGATCTTCAGGGGTTCGTCTCTCCCGGTATTGGGGGTGAGGTCGCGCTGTGTCTAGGAGAGCCATTACGCAAAGCCCTCGGCCGAGGCAGGAGATTTACTGGTAGGTATTCCAGTAGTATCTCAGGGTGTTCTGGGCTACGCTCCGACACGACTTGTACCACTTTTGGGGGTCTGACTTTTACCAACCCCCTAGGCCCGCCATGCGATACTCATAGACGAACGGACCGGACTGTACGGATATTGTCACTGACAGGCTCAGTAGGGTGTCAGGATGAGTTCGCTCATCGACATCCCTTTTGGTCAATAGCTGGTGGCCCTTCACGTATTGGCTTATACCTCTGACGTACCAGTGGTTAAATCCACAGCCATAGTATTGACGAGTCTTTAGAGTCCACCACACTTTCAGTTACTCAAGCTTTCGGGCGAAACGCTGTAGAGGCCGTATGGAGATATGGCAGGGTTCGATCAGATACGTGCGGTATTGCACGGATCAGGATCGAACGGATATTACTAGCCGGCTTTGGTTTAAGCCGGATCCTAGTTTAGTACAGTGTAGATTTTGTCTCATTGCATTTGTATCCGGTCGGAATACAGATGCGGGTGTGTATGCACAGTGTCGGGGTTTTCCTGTAATTTATTACGGGACCAGTTTTCTGGAGTTGCCTGTTTGCATTCCGTTCCGGCCGGTTTTCCTTTGTTCTTTCCCGGCCGGACTTTTCTGATGGAGGGTGTTATTTGCAAGTTTGCAAATAACACATTGTGGAGGGGTTTCATGCAAATGGTTTGATTATGAAAGCATCTTTTGATACCATTCTTATCTATCATCATCACTTGCTTTTTATTGATTTGAGGTGATTAGTAGTTGATGTGAGTTTGCTATGATGATGTTTGGATATGGTCACCCTCTCTCTTTTTCCTACACTCACCTCCCTCTTGCTTATGTATTCTTTCCTCCACCATTCTAGAAAAAAGGTTTTCATTTTGAGAAAAGAGAAGAAGAGGTTTTCATTCTTGAGAGTGTGGCATTCTTGATCTCATTTTCATGCTAGAAAAATGCAAGCACCATTTTTTTTCATCTTGATTCCTCCATCATCTTCAAAGGCAACAAAATCCCAAATGAGACATAGCCTCTACACTACACATTCGACAGCAAATCTTGGACGCGTCGGCCAGCCAACTTCGCGCCCGAGTTGCCTCGGTATTGAGGTGGGAGCCCGTAAAAGATACAGGCGATGTGGTGCCCTTTTCAGCAAGGAGGCGATGATATGGAGACAGGACTTTCCGCGGGAGATCGGGACGATGACGAGAAGACCGGAGGACTCGGATCACTTGGTATACTTCTCTTCCCATCTCTTGTTTGCTAGTATAGGTTAATGGTTAACGATCCGGGTTTTTATTGTCCGCGGTAGCGCCAGTTTCCAAGTAAGGAAAATTCTTGATTCCGCATTTTGGCCTCGGTAAGACGGCCGGGGCGCTGCCGTGGCGCAACATGGTATCAGAGCCACGCCATTAACCTTGTCTAGCTTTGTCTAATGTGTTTTACATTTCCGATCGACCAAAATTCCAAAAATACGCGTTTTCTGTACATCAGTTTTCTGTTGATTTTTTTCTTGCTCAAAAAATTTTTCAGGTTGCATAAAAGTGATGTACTGGAAAATAAAAGGGCAACTGTAGAATTCGACAGAGTGATTCCATTGTGTGAGCGCGGAACCGCGTCAAAACCCCGCTTTGTGCCGCGGTTCCGCCGCACTATGGTCAGATCACTGTGTCGTTTTTCTTCAGTTGCTTTCTGGGATGATTTTAGGGGTTTTGGAATATTAAAATTGAGCCCAGAATTTCTGTGAGTGCTACAGTATTGCTTGGGGGCCCACTTGTTAATTTTTGATCGATCGGATATTTTAAGCACATTATTTCACAGTATTTACATTATATCTGCGACCGTGAATGTCACTCGATCGGTAAATCCTGTCTAACTGCTATAACCCGGTTAGACGGATTTGCGAACGTGACATTCACGTTGATGTTCTGTGTTTATGCTGTGTTGTTGCGGATCGATCGTGGGGGATAGCCTGGATGCAATGCTAGTACTGTTTTGTTTTATATGTACATTTGATATTGCGGGGCGAGCGTCCGACATGTGGACTGCCGTCACTGCCTGTTTGTATTATTCTTTTGGGGCACGACCTGGTTGCGGTCGATGTACACGGTGTATGTATATTTTACTTTCTGTACTAGGATTGCCCCGCGGTGGGGTGCACGGATAGCCGGGTTCTGGAGGGCAACAAGCCCACATCTCATGGCATTGGGACGGAGGGGGCTTCACTCTAGGATTGGCGGGCTATTCGCCGCACTCGTAGGGGGTACAGGTTGACCCAGGAGGGGTGCCCAAGTTACCGGATTCCGTGAAGTGCTGGGTGGTCCATTCACGGTGCTGAAGGGGGCTGCCTCGCTTCAGGTTTTGGCGGGTGACTTGCCGCGCCCATAGGGGTCTAGGTTTTCATTGCACAGGCTATCCACACGACCAGGGGAACGTCGGGTTTCAGCAGCGGCTCTGTGAAACCCGGGGCTTCCAGATATCTGTATTGTTCTGTGATGCTGCATATTTCTGTGATGTTGCATTTTATCACGCCTTGAGAGAAATATAATATATTGGTATATATATTAGTAGATGTTGTATATGTTTTGCATCCGTGCTAGTTCAGTCCCCGCTCTGTCGTTAGTTAGCTAACCTTACGGGTAATGATGGGACCCAGTGGCGAATGCGGATGGCATATACGTACATCAGTATATTTTCGCTCTTTGTGGTGTGATCAATTGATGGGACTGCGTTGATTCGGATCAATGCAAGCTAAACAAACCTATTCTGATGTTGTTGGAACACTTTTCAAAAAGCTGTTATTGCAAGGACGTTCACTTTTGTTTTGCATCGCGGTATTCATTTAGAATATCCTGCTCCTCAGTCGACGAGGCAAGGGCCGAGATCCCTTCACCGGGAGTGACCCCTTGGACAGAAGTTTGCGTCAGGGCATTAACTTCACTATAGCCGATTACTTTTGCTTTGCATCGTGGTATTCAGTTGGAATATCCTGCACCTCATTCTACGGGGAAAGAGCCGAGATCCCTTCACCGGGAGTGACCTCTTTAGCAAAAGTTTTCGTCACTATATTTTTATAAAAAGTTATGCAGTTCCTTCAATGATATCAAGTTCATTACGTTAAAGGTTTTTCGCCAAAAACCAGCCGTAGCCCTCCGTCATTTCCTATAGGTATCATTTGGTATTCGTGCTGCGTTTGTTGACCTAGTCAAGACGTAGTGTTCGGTAGCTAAGTGGTACTTGTTTGTTGCATAAGTGGGATTGGTTAAGACAGTCGTGCGGCCTTGTTGACCTAGTCAAGGGCACGTACGGGTGGGTTTAATGCAATCCAGAATAATGACGGGTTGAACTTGACTGGCGGTTTATGGTTTGTTGACCTAGTCAAGGTCATAAACCGCTTAGGGTAAAAATCACATCGGGAGTTTCAAAAGAACTGAAACTTTCCAGACATGCACATACCTTCTGGAGTGTGGTGACATGAGTGGATTCCGTCACATTATCATGCGATGATAGTTGGATCCCGATTCCCACTGATGAGTTGGCTTACTCCTCGGGTGATCCCGACTAATTCTTCTTTCAGGTTTGGAGGAGAATTTGAGGTTACAGTGGGAGGTTTCCAGATTAGACAAAGTGATAACCATTCTGATCTAGGTTAGAGTGCACGCTGAGTGTTTCTTTTCTCTCTCTCTTTGGCAGCGACCATTGACCCGACCCTGGACTATGACTCAGTGACCAAGTTGACCGAACCTTCTTAACACTGGCTTTTGGATTGTCAGAGTTGCAAACCTCATTGCCACTCCTACCTTTACCCTTTTCTCCAGGACACCCCGTATTACTACGAACGTCCACTTCCATTGGACAAAACCATCGTATGGTTAGATACGAACTCGAAGGAATTTATTCGAGGATGGTTTCCGGTTCTGGAGAAAACGAATAGGACTATTCAGTTGTCTTTTCCTTTTACCTTCTCTCAGGTTGCGAGTACTCCTTGGTTTAGGAGATAGTACACCTATTATGCAAATTGGATAGTCTTCTTCCAAACCTTAGGCTGGTGCCGAACGGCGGGGAATGAAGAAAACCAATTAGCATAACGATGGTGTACAGAAGGTATTAAGTTAAGACAAAGCAAAGGATTAGTAAGAGGGCAAAGTAAATTGCGACTGCTATTCATGACCAAACCGAGTATATCTTCGCCAAACCTAAATCACCTTTGTATTTCTCCAGGACACTCCGTATCACTACGAAGATCCACAGTTTATTTGGATACTCCATCGTATGGTTATATACGAACTCGAAAGGAACTTGTTCCAGTTCGGGGATGGATTCTGGTCCAGGAGAAATAGGAATAAGGTTTATTCGGGTGTCTTTTATCTTCACCTTCTCTCGCATTGCGAGTGCTCCTAGGATTAGGACAGTACACCCATTATGCTTATTGGATAGTCTTCTTCCAAACCATAAGCTGGTGCCGAACGGTAGGGAAGGAAGAAAACCATTTGGCCTAAGGGGGTGTGCAGACGGTAATGACTAAAGACATATAAAGGGATTTGGAGAGGTGGCAAAGAATTATACGGTTATAGTTGTGAATCTGGATATTGGTAGAGGCATTACTAGGAATACCAGAAAACCCCATCGAAACATTTCAATGTTTCAGTTCAACTGTGTACTGTTAAAAGAAAACTGATTTCCCGATTAGACACTTGCTCCAGGGTATGTATTTACCAGGTTTGATTCTTACATCTGTATGGTTTTACAGATGATGAGTGGGAGTAAGTTATTGGGAATTGGGTGATCATCCTCATTATATCGGGATTCGTTGTAATCGGTGATATTTGAGGAGATCACCTGGGATGTTTGCCGGTCGGCAAATATTTGGTTTTGAATATCCGTTGTTATGCACCAATTTCAAATTGATATATCTGTACGTCTATTTTTATAGAGTGAGATATACCTTTTGAAATTATGTCTATGACATTTACCTATATCAGTGGATGGTTAGGTAAGGAGCATTGAACAGCGGTGTAATTCTTCTTAACCATAGAACAGTTTTCAACCTACGACACACAGTGAATGAGTTGTTAGACTCAGGGACTTATACAGAGTATTGTATATTGTCCAGTGTCCATTAGGACAGTGGGGTTGGTCCTCATACTATATTCTGTTTACTTTTAACTACTCTAATTCTTAGACATGTGTTTCGTAGAAACACAGGGTCGGAGTTTTGAGGAGTTATTGGTATAAGAATAGAGTAGAGAACCAGGTATTGCAAGTATCGGGATTCTTCAAGGTGATCGAAGATATAGATACTTGTGTATGGAATTCAGTTGATAGTAATGAGAACTTGCTTCTCTTTCAGGTTACTCATAATTGGAAGCATTCCTAAGTTGGGTAACGCTGATCGGCCTCCTTCCATTTAGTTGACATGCACTGGAGACAGCTGCATGATTTGAATCTGGTTCAATTAAATCAGTGCCTCTGGTTCTATATTGGGTATAGAACAGTTCATATCTTAACGATGTTAAGGTACGGGGAGTTGTCCGGCTTATGATTAAAACCAGACACTGGACAACTCAAGGCGCGTTTCTGTAATGGCTGTTTGTGGGTTGACCCAGGCTATGACGAGGGTTGACTTTCTACCATCTGGAAGATCAATAGTGATATTGTTCTTAACTCGCCACATTTTAAAAGGAAATGGTTATTTTTCAGAAAACAGTAGTGGGAGTATGGTAGAACTGGAAGCGATTCCAGAACCGCAAACGATTACTGAAGATTTGATAAGGAACCTAAAGATTCAATCTGATTTGACATTCCATTGGCCACTCCGCAGAGAAGGTGGGTAACTTCAGGCACCCGAGAGGCACTCCGGTAGCCTCAAGGACGGTGACAGGGAAGTTCTTGTTTACCCACACTTGCCATTGTTGTTGTTCCAGGCTGCGAGACCCGGCAGGAGGATGAGTATAGCGTCGTTCTAAACTAGCTTTAAGAAGTGCGCGTCTATATGACTCTGCCAGAGGGTTGTCGTAGTCAGTGGGAGCAGCGGAAGCATTGGTGGACATCAGGCTTATGTCTATTTATAGACTAAAGCAGATATAGCGGAGATAGATCATCTATTTCTGATGTGACAGTCATAGGTTTGACGTCATCAGAATAGGGGATGGATCTGTTAAGAAGGTAGTAGGGTGTGATGTCCTATTTTTGGATGACATACACAGAGTAGAAAAGGAAACTCCTATAATACGATCGGTTATACTTTGGTTGTCACACAGTGGTTTCTCCACACAGGACTTGGATATTATATCAGACATTCTGGTTACTAGATCTATGGTTTTAGATCTAGATTTGGGTGGTTTTCCAATCTGGGTACCTTGACAGCATTCTATGAGTATTTAGAATGGACGACTCCTGGCACGGTAGCACACCTGCAGGTAATGGAGTCACCCTCTCTGAAGGTGTCTTACAGACTAAAGGGGAGAGGGATACGCATGATTGACAGATCACTTGCTTAGGCAATTGAGTCAATCATGAGATGTCAAGTACCACACCAGATGTTGTTCTTGCAGTAGCTGCAATAAGCTGATATTAATCCAATCCTGGAGAAACAGTCGGAAGCAGTTTTAGAACATAAGTTGATGTTCTAGGGATGTGATAACGACAGCCTCTTTTAGGAGACGGTTGTCACTCCAGGCTTCCAAGGTGACATAGATGACAGAAAGGCTGTCAGAGTTATATTTTTTCCTTCTGACGAGGGGCAGTATTTTGGACAGGTGGTCCAAGGCAATACTGAGGGTGGCATGGCGCAGGATACTGATTAAGTTCAGTTGATGATACAGTCTAAGAAGTTTTGGATTTGGAGTTCATTTATGAGCTAGGTCCCATCAGATATCCAGACATACTCTTAGACAGGTATTGCTTATTTCGGGAGATGGTTTTCTCCGTGAACTTGAGATATAGAGAGACATAGAAAGAAACATCACAGCGGATCCACTCACTGAGGCTATTCCTCGAACGCAATAGTTTCGCAAACGAGCTTTGTGAGACTGACCAGTAGAGGAGTTGGGTGTTCGGTATCACACGGGCTGTGAGCATGCGACATCGCAATAATTAGCCTTGAGTGCAAGTGGGAGATTGTTGGAGATAGTGCCCTCAGTGTCAATTATTGGATCACAGGCACGTGATTGCAATGATTGAGGGAGGACCTATCCCGGTAGGACAGTCTTACTCGAGATGATAGTATGCTATCTGGTTTATCTTTATCATCGTGTATTGCTTTAGGTGACCTGACATGTCGCTATTACACGTTGATAGAGCCCCTAGGATTCTTGCTTGACTACCAGCAGTATGATGGCGATCATATACGTGAGAGCTGGCGGTCTATAAGCACATCCTTAAAAGGTCCCTAGTCGTAGGAGTTTCGAGACAGGGCATCGATACTCCATTAGTAGACTAGTGTATACAGTCGAGACCCCGACGAGGGGCGGTGGCCGGTCTCACAAGCCACTGGTGTCAGTTGGTTCACCTAAGATGTATACAGGTGCTCATTGGGTTATGAGTACACCGGACAGGACTCGCCGGGAACCTGCTAGTTGGTCTTATACCAGATGTCAGATAGCAGTTCCCTGGTGACATGTGTACAGGTTAGTTCATCGACCTGAGATCGTCATTTGTCTCGTGTGAGTTCCCACTGTGCTTTGATTACTACCCTACCACGGCTCAAAGGAGTCGTGCAACCAGGTTTTAGTTGGGTACAGTCCCGAGCCACATGGAGGCAGTGAGCGGATCTTCAGGGGTTCGTCTCTCCCGGTATTGGGGGTGAGGTCGCGCTGTGTCTAGGAGAGCCATTACGCAAAGCCCTCGGCCGAGGCAAGAGATTTACTGGTAGGTATTCCAGTAGTATCTCAGGGTGTTCTGGGCTACGCTCCGACACGACTTGTACCGCTTTTGGGGGTCTGACTTTTACCAACCCCCTAGGCCCGCCATGCGATACTCATAGACGAACGGACCGGACTGTACGGATATTGTCACTGACAGGCTCAGTAGGGTGTCAGGATGAGTTCGCTCATCGACGTCCCTTTTGGTCAATAGCTGGTGGCCCTTCACGTATTGGCTTATACCTCTGACGTACCAGTGGTTAAATCCACAGCCATAGTATTGACGAGTCTTTAGAGTCCACCACACTTTCAGTTACTCAAGCTTTCGGGCAAAACGCTGTAGAGGCCGTATGGAGATATGGCAGGGTTCGATCAGATACGTGCGGTATTGCACGGATCAGGATCGAACGGATATTACTAGCCGGCTTTGGTTTAAGCCGGATCCTAGTTTAGTACAGTGTAGATTTTGTCTCATTGCATTTGTATCCGGTCGGAATACAGATGCGGGTGTGTATGCACAGTGTCGGGGTTTTCCTGTAATTTATTACGGGACCAGTTTTCTGGAGTTGCCTGTTTGCATTCCGTTCCGGCCGGTTTTCCTTTGTTCTTTCCCGGCCGGACTTTTCTGATGGAGGGTGTTATTTGCAAGTTTGCAAATAACACATTGTGGAGGGGTTTCATGCAAATGGTTTGATTATGAAAGCATCTTTTGATACCATTCTTATCTATCATCATCACTTGCTTTTTATTGATTTGAGGTGATTAGTAGTTGATGTGAGTTTGCTATGATGATGTTTGGATATGATCACCCTCTCTCTTTTTCCTACACCCACCTCCCTCTTGCTTATGTATTCTTTCCTCCACCATTCTAGAAAAAAGGTTTTCATTTTGAGAAAAGAGAAGAAGAGGTTTACATTCTTGAGAGTGTGGCATTCTTGATCTCATTTTCATGCTAGAAAAATGCAAGCACCATTTTTTTTCATCTTGATTCCTCCATCATCTTCAAAGGCAACAAAATCCCAAATGAGACATAGCCTCTACACTACACATTCTACAGCAAATCTTGGACGCGTCGGCCAGCCAACTTCGCGCCCGAGTTGCCTCGGTATTGAGGTGGGAGCCCGTAAAAGATACAGGCGATGTGGTGCCCTTTTCGGCAAGGAGGCGATGATATGGAGACAGGACTTTCCGCGGGAGATCGGGACGATGACGAGAAGACCGTAGGACTCGGATCACTTGGTATACTTGTCTTCCCATCTCTTGTTTGCTAGTATAGGTTAATGGTTAACGATCCGGGTTTTTATTGTCCGCGGTAGCGCCAGTTTCCAAGTAAGGAAAATTCTTGATTCCGCATTTTGGCCTCGGTAAGACGGCCGGGGCGCTGCCGTGGCACAACAGTCAAGGCATAGTGTTTGGTAGCTGCTGGGGTATTCATTTGTTGTATAGATAGATGCATTAGTTTAGGACAGACGTATAGCCTTGTTGGCCTACGTCAAGGGCATTTACAATGTACCTAAATTAATCAGGACAACGACGGGTAGAACTTGACATGTGGCTTATGATTTGTTAGCCTATGTCAAGGTCATAAGAGCATGGGATAAAAATTACATCGGGAATTTAAAACATAAAAGAAACTTGCCAAACTTGAGCATACCTTCTGGAGTGTGATAACGTGAGTGGATACCATCACGTTATCATGCGATGAGAGTTGGATCCCTGTAGGGTTCCTAGGCACTCTAGTGAGGTCTCACAAGGCATCGAACATGCCAATTTCAAAAAATCTAAGTGCCGAGAGACCCGACTACGGATCGTTTGCTAGAAAACTAGGCGAAAAAGCTAACTAGTTAACACTTAACTAAGAGATACGGAAATACAACTTTTGTAGATCCGGTCCTCCACCTCCACGGCTCCGAGATGAGATCCTCTCCGTTGTCCAAATCAAATCCGGGCTCTAGCGTCGGCTTCATCGGAGAATGAACGGGCTAGGTCGTCGATGACGTGCCGAAGATGATCTACGTCGAAGCATCACTAGATCAAGCTCCAAACTTCACCAAGTCATGAAAACTTGTGAAGGAAACACACTCTACTACTTGGCAAGAGGTAGAGGATGAAGAAATAGGAAGTGGGTAGACTTTAGAATTGGATTTCTCACTCATTTCATCAATCCACCATTGATGAAGTGAAGGTTTCTTCTTGAGTTTAAGGAAGAAGAAGAAGATAATGAATATTATGATAAGTTTTCAAATAGAAAATCAAAGGAATCCTTATCATAATCAAACCCTAGTTAAGTGTAGAGAATAAACCATGGTTTGCACAAATGGTTAGGGTTAAGAATGAAGACAAGAATGGTTACAAAGTCAAAGCTTCATGAAGCTTCAACTAAACTCCAAAATTAGCAACCATTCTTTTCTCATCTATTCAAAATAAATAAATAAATAAATAAGTAAGAAAAGAAAACCCTAATCATTAGTTTAACCATGGCTTTATTCATTACACTTAACTATAGTTAAACATGTATCATCAAGTGTACAAAATATATCGAATATACAATGTGCACAGCCGAGCGAGAAAATCCATTTAAAGTGAACCAATACTAGTTAGTGCAAAGTAATATATCAAATATATAATTATGCATTAAACCATTAAATCAACACTTGATTCAATGGTCCGGTCATGTCGCACACAACCGACTAGTATTCAATGTATCGGCTTATCGAATCAATACTTGATTCGATAACTAGGTTATATCGCATACAACCATTCGATACATTCATCGCGAGAATAGAATACGGTATCACATACACGCATTATTCTCGGTCCCGCACATATCTCATATGCGCTGCTATTTCGTTTCGCTTGAGCCAGGAAACCTCTGTGTAGGACTCTAAAGACTCGTCAATACGCCGGCAGCAGGTGATGATCATATCAAGCACCCACAAGCCGCAAGCGGTCTGCTAAACGTAACGGCCACCCGGGTATTGAGCGATCAGAAGATCGACGAGCAAGCCCGCTCACACTCCAGTGAATCCAACCAGTAACACTACCATACAGTCCGGTCTGATCGTCTGATATGTCGCATATCTTGCCTAGGGGTGGTAAACGTCAGACCCCAATAGCTCGATAAGTCGTGTCGATATGAGGTCTATAACAATTCGAGAAACTACTGGTAACACTTACCAGTAAATCTCAGCAACCCTGGCCAGGGATTTCCTGTTATAGCCAATCGAACACAGCGCAACATCAACCCCCTATACCGGGAGAGACGAATCCCCTCCTATCGCTCATTGCCTCCATGTGATTCGGGACTGTACCCAAAAACCACCGTTTTGCACGCCCTCTTGGACGTGGTAAGATGGAAATCAAAGCACAGTGGGAACCACACAAGACTCTATGACGATCTCGGGTCAACAGACAACTCTGTACCAGTGTCACCAGAGAACTGCCATCTGACGTGAGGTATAATACCATTTGGGAGTTCTCGGCGAGTCCGTCCAGTGTACCCAGTCTCCACTGAGCACCCGTATATCATCTCTGATGTCAAACACCGATGGATATGGGATCATCCATCGCCCATCTGTATGGGTCGAGAAGGTACACGCTAGTCTACTCTGGTATATCGATGCCCCGTCTCGATACACCCTCGACTAGGGACTTTGAAGGATGTACTTATGGACTACCATGTCCCCACTAGTATGATCCGCATTATAGTCCAGGTAGTCAAGCACACATCCTAAGAGCTTTACCAACATGTAACAGAGAGACAATCAGTATACACGTTAAGGTAAAGTTCAACCAGATAGCATACTATCATGTCGAGCAAGAAAGTCCTCCCTATATATGTCCCAGCATCCACTACAATATACATCCTATGTACAGTAATGGCCTCTAGGGCATACATATAACTAAAAATCCCGATTCCCACTGATGAGTTAGTTTACTCCTCGGGTGATTCTGACTAATTCTTCTTTCAGGTTTGGAGGAGAATTTGAGATAAGAGTGGGAGGTTTCCTGATTAGATAAAATGATAACCATTCTGATATAGGTTAGAGTGCACGCAGAGTGTTTCTTTTCTCTCTCTCTTTGGCAGCGACCTTTGACCGACCCAAAACTATGACTAAGTGACCAAGTTGACCGAACCTTCTTAAAATACTGGCTTTTGGATTGTCTAAACTTGCATAAGTCATTGCCGCTCCTTCTTTTACCCTTTGTATTTCTCAGAACACCCCGTATTACTACGGACATCCACTTCCATTGGATAGATCCATCATATGGTTATATACGAACTCGAAGGGACTTCTTCAAGGATTGATCCAGGTTCAGGAGAAATAGAATTAGTTTATTCAGTTGTCTTTTATTATCACCTTCTCTCAGGTTGTGAGGGCTCCTTAGTTTAGGAGAGTACACCTATTACGCTTATTGGATAGTCTTCTTCCAAACCATAGGCAGGTGCCGAAAGGTAGGGAATGAAGAAAACCAATTAGCCTAAGTAGGGTGTGCAGAAGGTAATATGTAAAGACAAGATAAAGGGATTTGAAAAAGGGCAAAGTAAATTGCGACTGCTAACATTCACGACCAAACCACGTATTTCATCGCCACTCCTACTTCACCTTTAATTTCTCCAGAACAACCCGTATCACTACGAACATCCAATTCTATTGGATAAATCCATCGTATGGTTATATACGAACTCGAAGGATCTTTTTCGGGGATGGATTCTGGTTCAGGAGAAATAAGAATAAGGTATTATTCAATTGTCTTTTATCATCACCTTCTCTCAAGTTGCGAGTACTCCTTAGTTTAGGAGGGTACACCTATTATGCTTACTGGATAGTCTTCTTCCAAACCATAGGCTGGTGCCGAACGGTAGGGAAGGAAGAAAACCATTTTAGCCTAACGACGGTGTACAGAAGGTAATGACTAAAGACAAATAAAGGGAATTGAAGAGATGGCAGGGAAATAAACGGTTACAGTCATGAATTTGATTAATGGAAAAGGCATTACTATGAATACCCGGATACCCTTTCGAAACATATTCATGTTTCATTTTCACTGTGTATTGTTAATAGAAAACTGATTTCCCAATTAGACCCTTGCTCCAGGGTATGTATTTACCAGGTATGATTCTCACATCTGTATTGTTTTACAGATGATGAGTGGGAGTAAGTTATTGGGAATTAGGTGATCATCCTCATTATATCGGAATTCGTTGTAATTGGTGATATTTGAGGAAATCGCCTGGGTACAGTTTTCAACCTATGACGCACAGGTTTTGAGTTATTCAACTCAACGGACTTAT
The DNA here is from genome assembly GCA_030015575.1 of Agapanthus africanus. NCBI lineage: Eukaryota > Viridiplantae > Streptophyta > Magnoliopsida > Asparagales > Amaryllidaceae > Agapanthus > Agapanthus africanus. The sequence continues at coordinate 167,121,885 of CM057349.1, forward strand.
ACAGAGTATTGTATGTTGTCCAGTATCCATCAGGACAATGGGGTTGGTCCTCGTACTCTGTTCTGTTTACTTATAACTTCTCTAGTTTCTAGACAAGTGTTTCATAGAAATATAATGTCTAAGTTTTGAGAAGTTGTGGGTATCGGAATAAAGAAGAGAACCAGGAGTCGCAAGTATCGGGATTCTTCAAAGAAATCGAAGATGTAGATACTTGTGATTGGTATTCAGTTAATAGTAATGGTTTTAAGAAACTTGTTTCTCTTTCAGGTTTCTCAAAATTGGATGGATTCCTAAGTTGAGTAATGCTGATTAGCCTTTCTCCATTAAGTTGATATGCACTGGAGACAGTTGCATGATTTGAATCTGGTTCCAATTAAATAAGTGCCAAAGTTTCTATATTAGATATAGAATGCTTCATATCTTAATGATGTTAAGGTAAGGGGAGTTGTCCAGCTTATGCTTAATACCAGACACTGGATAACTCAAGGCACGTTTCTGTAATGGCAGTTTGCGGGTTGACCCTAGCTTTGACGAGGGTTGATTTTCTACCATCTGGAAGATCGATAGTGATATTGTTTCTTGACTCGCCACAGTTTTAGTAAAATGGATTTTTTCAGAAAACAGTAGTGGGAGTATGGTAGAACTGGAAGTGATTCCAGAACCGCAAACGATTACGGAAAATTTAATAGGACCTATATATTCAATCAGGTTTGACATTCCATTAGCCACTCCACAGATATGGTGGGTAACCTCAGACTCCCGAGAGGTACTCAGGTAGCCTCAAAGTCGGTGACAGGGAGGTTCTTGTTTACCCGGACTTGACTCTACTGTTGTTCCAGACTATGAGATCCGGCAGGAGGATATGTATAGCGTCGTTCTAAACTAGTTTTAGATGTACACGTATATATTATTCTGCCAGAGGGTTTTTGTGGTCAGTGGGAGCAGCGGAAGTATAGTGGGCAAGTAGCTTATGTCTATTTATAGGCGTGAGCACATATAGCAGAGATTAGATCATCTAATTTTGATGTAAAAGTCATGGCTTTGACTTCATCAGAATAGGGGATGGATCTGTTAAGAAGGTAGTAGGGTGTGATGTCCTGCTATTTGGATGACATACACAGAATAGGAAGTAAAATTCCTAGACTACGATCGGTTGTACTTTGATCGTCACACAGCTGTTTCTCCACAAAGGACATGGATGTATTATCAGACATTCTGGTTACTAGATCTATGGTTTTAGATCTAGAATTGGGTAGTTTCCCAATCTGGGTACTTTGACAGTATTTTAATGGTATTTTAGAATAGATGACTCCTGGCATGGTGTTGTACCTGAAGATGATGGAGTCACCCTCTCTAAAGGTGTCTTACAGACTGAAAAGAGAGGGATGTGCATGATTGGCAGATCACTTGCTTAGGCAATTGAGTCAATCATGAAATGTCAAGTACCACACCAGATGTTGTTTTTGCACTAGATGCGATAAGTTTATATTAATCCAATCCTGGAGAAACATTAGGAAGCAGTTTTAGAACATGAATGGATGTTCTATGGATTTGATAATGGCAGCCTCCTTGAGGAGACGATTATCATTCAAGGCTTCCAAGCTGACCTGGATGACAGAGTGATTGTCAGAGTTATAGTTTTCCCTCTGACGAGGGACAGTATTATGGACAGGTGGTCCAAGAGGATACAGTGAGAGGCATGATGCGCGATACTGATTAGGTTTAGTTATCAATATAGTCTAAGAAGTTTGGATTTGGAGTTCATTTATGAACTAGGTCCCATCAGATATCCAGACATATTCTAAGACACCTATTACTCGATTCGGGAGATGGCTTTCTCCGCGAACTTAAGATTAAGAGAGACATAAAAAGAAACATCAGGGCGGATCCACTCAATGAGGCTATGAGTATGCGACATCACAATAATAGCCTTAAGTGCAAGTGGGAGATTGTTGGATATAGTGTTCTCTAAATCAATTATTCGATCGCAGGCACGTGATTGGAATGATTGAGGGAGGACCTATACTGACAAGACTGTCTTACTCAAGATGATAGTATGCTATCTGGTTTGTCTTTATCATCGTATACATACTTTAGTTCACTATTGCATGTTAATAGAGCCAATAGGATTCTTGCTTGACTGCCGGCAGTATGATGGCGATCATATACGTGAGAGCTGGGGTCTATAAGCACATCCTTAAAGTGTCCCTAGTCATGGGAGTTTCGAGACAGGGCATCGATACTCCAGTGTAGACTAGTGTATACAGTCGAGACCCCGACGAGGGGCGGTGGCCGGTCTCACAAGCCATTGGTGTCAGTTGGTTCACCTAAGATGTATACAGGTGCTCATTGAGTTATGAGTACACCGGACTGGACTCGCCGGGAACATGCTAGTTGGTATTATACATATCGTCAGATAGCAGTTCCCAGGTGACATGTGTACAGCTTAGTTCATCGACCCGAGGTCATCATTTGTCTCGTGTGAGTTCCTACTGTGCTTTGATTTCTACCCTACCACGGCTCAAAGGAGTCGTGCAAACATGTATTTTTTGGGTACAGTCCCGAGCCACATGGAGGCAGTGAGCAGATCATCAGGGATTCATCTCTCCCGGTATTAGGGGTGAGATCGCACTGTGTTTAGGAGAGCCATTACACGAAATCCCTGGCCAGGGTAATCGAGATTTACTGGTAGGCATTCAAGTAGTATCTCAGGGTGTTCTGGGCTTCTCTCTCTGACACGACTTATACAGCTATTGGGGGTCTGACGTTTACCGGCCCCCTAGGCCCTATATGCGATACTCATAGACGAATGGACCGGACTGTACGGATATTGTCACTGTCAGGCTCAGTAGGGTTTCTGGATGAGTTCGCTTGTCAGCTTCCCTTCCAATCAATACATAGGCAATCGTTACGTACAGCTAGTACCTCTGACGTGCTAGTGGTTATACCCAGTGCCAGTGTATTGATGAGTCATTAGAGTCCCCCACAGACAGTTTCCCAAGTTCGGGCGAAACGTTGTAGATGCCGTATGGTATTATGGCAGGGTTCGGAAAAAGCACGTGCGTATTCGCTCGTGTCATATTTCGGGCAGATAATACTGGTGGGCTTTGGTTTAAGCCAGATCCGAGTATTATACTGTGTAGATATAATATCTTTGTCTCAAATGCATTTATATTCGGTCGTAATACAAATACGGGTATGTTTAAACTGTTACGGGGTTTTCCTGAAATTCGTTTTCAGGGTCACTTTTGAAAGTTGCCAGTTTCCAGTTTTCTATCACCCGTATTTAACATTCGGTTAAATGCGGATTTATCTTTTCGTCTTGAGGGTGAGTCGTAGTTCTAGAAGGTTCTAAATTTGGTGACAAGGCTTAGTGACTCATTAGTGCATTTAATGATGTGATGATGTATTATGGTGACTAGGTTTATGATCATTGGTTTGCATTTAATGGTTTTTAGTGAGTCATGTTTCTTTAAATGAGTTATGATAAGTATCCTTGTTATGATCACCACTTGTTGTTCCTACACTCACCCCCTTGCTTTATATATTGGCCGGCCACATTTTGTGGATGTGGTGGATTGATTTTTGGGAAAAGATTATGATAGTTTAGTTCATGGAAATTTCATATAGCTCAATTTCCCATTTACCCGATTCCAAATGGCAACTTCATTAACCGTTCGTCCATAGATTTGGACGTAACGAGACAAAGTGTTCTACTCATTCTCTACATCAATCTTGGTCATCTCTTTTAGCAAACTTGATGATCGAGTTGCCTTGGTTCAGAGGCGGGAGCCCGTTTAAAGATCCGTCGACGTGGTGCCACCTGGACGACGAGACCAGAGATCGAACGAGTTCGGATCAGCTGCAACAAAGCGTGGGATGATGGTTGAAGACCGAAGGACCCGGATCATTCAGTATAACATTTCTACCTACTTTGTAGTTTGTTAGTTTAGCGCTAATGGTAGATCCAGAGATATAGTATACGATAGCGCAGTTCTAAAAAGTTTTTGTTCCGCATTTGGCATATGTTAGACTGCCGGGGCGCTACCGTAGACTTACAAGCCCTTAGGATCTTGCTTGACTACCAGTGTTGTGATGGCAGTCACACTAGTGGGGGCTGGGTAATCTACAAGCACATCCTTTTTCAGGTCCCTAGTCGTAGGATTATCGAGGCAGGGCATCGATACTCCGGAGTAGACTAGTGTGTACGCTTCTTATCCCAGCAGGAGAAATGGCCTGTCCCACAGCCATTATTACGTAGTACTGGAGATAGTATGCAGGTGCTCGTTGGGTTACGGGTACACCGGACAAGACTCGCAGGGAACTGTTGGTTTGTATTATACCCGTCGTCAGTTAACAGTTCCCAGGTGACATGAGTACAGCATAGTCCGTTGAGTTGATACTGCTGCTTCGTCTCGAGTGTGTTCCCACTGTTCTTAGATTGCTACCTTACCACGGCTCAAAGGAGTCGTGCAAACAGGTAGCAGTTGGGTGCAGTCCCGAAGCACTTGGAGGTAGTGGCAGTTAGAAAGGATTCGTCTCTCCCGGTATTGAGAGTTGATATCGCACTGTGTTTAGAGAGCCATTACGCAAAGTCCCTGGCCAGGGCAAACGAGATTTACTGGTAGGATTTCCAGTAGTTTCTCAAGGTGTAATAGGCTTCGCTCCGACACGACTTATACCGCCTTTTAGGGGACTGACGCTTGCCGCCCCCTAGGCCCGATATGCGATAGTCTTAGACGAACAGACCGGACTGTACGGAGATTGTCACATCAGGCTCGGTAGGAGTTCGGATGTGTTTCCTCATCGTCCTTCTTATCGACATCTACCTGGGGACCGTTACGTACAGCTAGTACCGCTTGCGGCCTGTGGTTAAACCCACTGCCAGCGTAGTATCGAGTCTTTAGAGTCCCACACAGAGAGTTTCCCTGCTTCAGGCGAAACGATATAGAGGTCGTATGGTTTTACGACAGGGTTTGGACATATACGTGTACTTGTGCACGTATGATGTTCGGACAGATTATACTAGCGGGCTTTAGTTTAAGCCAGATTCTAGTATTGGATTATTGGATTTATGCAGTCTCAGAATATCCGTGTTTTACGGATGGGAAGGGCATTCTCGTAATTAGTCGAGAAGTTTCTAGAAGAAAGGTGAGGTGGAGAGCTTATGTGTAATTTGCATTAAATGAATTAGTGACTCATGAGATGATTCATCCAAATGAGTTAATGAAGCATTAATTGTTTTAATGACTCATTAGATGATTCATTCATTTGTATTAAATGAAGCATGAAGATATTTGTGCAAGATATTTTATGCTTCATAATATATACACAAATGAGTTATTTTTCATTTCATTCTCACAAACACATTCTCTCTCCTCAAGCTCTCCTCTTCTTAAACCTAACCCTAATCCTCTCATGTGTTGAGATCCCAAGGGTTAGCAAGACTAATAGATCCCTAATCCACTTCTATATCTTCTAGGTCACTCGGATTAGCAATCCTAGCCATTTAGTTACCTCAAGTGAGAGGTTAAAGCTTGGAGGAGGAACTCTCGGGTGGATCTTCTATCACATCGAGGAGGCTGACGAGGAGGTGAACAACAAGAACAAGAAGGGCCAGTATCTTAAGGTATAATCATCTATCATAGTAGTTTAGCACTTCTAGATAGTTGTTAGTTAAGGGTTAGCAAAGATCCGTAAAGTTAGTCGATGTTAACTTCAACAAAATGATTGTTTTACCTATTCCGCCTCCCCGCATCATGTTGGGTGTCTAACGTCGACTTACAGTGGTATCAGAGCCTAGCTAAACCATAACTAACATGTTAGCAAAGTATTTAGAAATTCGATCACAAAACGAACCCGAAAAAATGACATTTTCACATAGTTTCTGCCGATTTTAAAACGGGGTCTAAAAATTTTTCAGGGACCCTTAAAAATACAAGTAGGGTTTTTTAAGAATTGTGAAGAAATTTGGGAACGTGACTCGACCAAACCACCGCGGAACCACGGTCGATCCAAGCGATCCGCCTCGGATCCATGGCCGAGTTGAGACCGATGTTAGTTATATGTATGCCCTAGAGGCCATTACTATACATAGGATGTATATTGTAGTGGATGCTTGGACATATATAGGGAGGACTTTCTTGCTCGACAGGATAGTATGCTATCTGGTTGCTCTTTACCTTAACGTGTACATTGATTGTCTCTCTGTTACATGTTGGTAAAGCCCTTAGGATGTGTACTTGACTACCTGGACTATGATGCGGATCATACTAGTGGGGACATGGTAGTCCATAAGTACATCCTTCAAGGTCCCTAGTCGTGGGTGTATCGAGACAGGGCATCGATATACCAGAGTAGACTAGCGTATACCTTCTCGACCCATACAGATGGGCGATGGATGATCCCATATCCATTGGTGTTTGACATCAGAGATGATATACGGGTGCTCAGAGAAGACTGGGTACACTGGACGGACTCGCCGAGAACTCCCAGATGGTATTATACCTTACGTCAGATGGCAGTTCTCTGGTGACACTGGTACAGAGTAGTCTGTTGACCCGAGATCGTCATAGAGTCTTGTGTGGTTCCCACTGTGCTTTGATTTCGTCCAAGAGGGCGTGCAAAACGGTGGTTTTTGGGTACTGTCCTGAATCACATGGAGGCAATGAGGGATAGGAGGGGATTCGTCTCTCCCGGTATAGGGAGTTGATGTTGCGCTGTGTTCGATTTGCTATAACCGGAAATCCCTGGCCAGGGTTGCTGAGATTTACTGGTAAGTGTTACCAGTAGTTTCTCGAACTGTTATAGACCTCATATCGACACGACTTATCAAGCTATTGGGGTCTGACGTTTACCACCCCTAGGCGAGATATGCGACATATCAGACGACGAGACCGGACTGTACGGTAAGTGTTACTGGTTGGATTCACAGGAGTATGAGCGGGCTTGCTCGTCGATCTTCTGATCGTTCAATACCCGGGTGGCCGTTACGTTTAGCAGACCGCTTGCGGCTTGTGGGTGTTTGATATGATCATCACCTGCTGCCGGCGTATTGACGAGTCTTTAGAGTCCTACACAGAGGTTTCCTGGCTCAAGCGAAACGAAATAGGAGCGCATATGAGATAGGTGCGGGACCGAGAATAATGCGTGTATGTGATACCGTATTCTATTCTCGCGATGAATGTATCGATATGGTTGTATGCGATATAACCTAGTTATCGAATCAAGGATTGATTCGGTAAGCCGATACATAGGATACCAGTCGGTTATATGCGATATGACCGGATCGTTAAATCAAGTGTTGATTTAATGATTTAATGTATAATTATATTTTTGATATATTACTTTGCATTAACTAGTATTGGTTCACTTTAAATGGATTTTCTCACTTGATGTACACAAGTTGTATATGTGATATACTTTTGTGCACTTGTTTGTATCATGTTTGATGATACATGCTCACTTGGGTTTGTGTAAAGATTAAACCATGGTTATATGAATGGTTAGGGTTTTCCTTTCTTATTCATTTATTTATTTATTTATTCTTTTTGGAAAATAAATGGCATGAGAGAAAATGGTGGCTTTCTTTGTTTGATATTGAAGCTTCATGAAGCTTTGACCAAGTGACCATTTTGTCTCATGCTTAACCCTAACCATTCCACTTAACCATGATTCATTCTCTACACTTGACCATGGTTATATTATGATAAGGTTGATTATTCTTTTCTATTCAATTAACTTATCATAATATTCATCTTCTTCTTCTTCTTCTTCTTGAAGAAGAAACCTTGCTCCATCAATGGCAACTTGAGCAAATGAGTGAGAAATCCAATTCTAAAGCGAACCCACCTCCTATTTCTTCATCCTCTACCTCTTGCTAAGTAGTATAGGGTGTTTTCTTCACAAATTTCATGACTTGGTGGGAGCTTGATCTTGTGATGCCTCGACGTAGATCATCTTCGGCATCGTAGTCGATGACCTAGCCCGCCCATTTCTCCGATGAAGCCGACGCTAGAGCCCGGGATTCGATTTGGACAGCGAGGAGACTTCATTGCGGAGCTATGGAGGTGGAGGACCGGATCTACAAAGGTTGTATTTCCGTTCTTGTAGTTAAGTTGTTAACTAGTTTCATTTGTCGCCTAAAATTCTAGTTAACGATCCGTATTAGTGTTTCTCGGCACTTGTAAACTTTGAAATTGGCATGGTTGATGCCTTGTGAGGCCTCATTAGTGTGCCCAGGAACCCTACAGTGGTATCAGAGCCTAGCTAGAGCCTTTGGCGATGCGTAGACGAAGTTTGAAACCCGAACGAACCCGAAACCCCAATTTTTCACCCTCTCTGGACTTTTTCTGAAAATGTGGTTTTTTCCAAATTAAAAATTCTTAAAAAATTCAGCAGGGAATATTATGAATTACTGTGAAGCACGTGACATTGATTCGACAGAAGAGCCGTGGAACCGCGGCCCCACCCTGGCTTGTGCGGTGGTTCCGCGGCAAAAGTGCTGAATCAATGCACTTGCTTTGCACAGTAATTAGTTTCTGGTTGTGCTGTATTTTATGGGAATTTTTAAAATTTATTCAAGAGTTGAATTTTCTGGGGTGTATTGGGAGTTCGTAGATTCGATCGGATTATCAGATTTTTTCTATGTGGCTTTCCGGATATTTTAGAATATGTTAAAAGGTTCGACCGGATATAAATACCCAATTTTTCCCCTGCCGGAAAATTTCCAAGTGTTGGATTTTTCCGTGGTTTAAAGACGTTCTAAGTAGTGCAAGTAACGCGATGGTCCCTCTAGAAGACAACAAACCTTAACTCGATTATGTGACCGTCTTGAACTGCCCTTTGAACCTTCGGGTTTGGGGCAGTACGGCGTGCCACATGTGAGGCGTTGGCTTGACCCTTCTACGGCTGGACCGTTGGTACTGAGGCACGAAGTGAATGTTTTTGAACTTATTTCATGTGATGAGCTGTTTCGGGAAAACTTGGGTGTTCGACTGTTCGATCGGAAAGTTTAACATTTTCTATTTATCCGGAATGTGATACAACAATTGGAATTCACAAGAAGTTATGAGATAACTGATTTGAATGTTATAAATCTAGCGGTTTAGTCTCACTTGATCGGTTGCCACGGAATTTTGATGTGATCAAAAGTCCGTCGCAATCACGTAGTGTACGCGGATACTCGCCGGGTAAACTTAATAGACAGCCTCGCCCCACAGCCCCGACCAAGTGACTGTAGGAGAACCCCGTCGCCGAAAGCATCCGTTCGGGTGCTCGCGGTAGCGGTGTTCCGCCTTGGTGCACTTCGTCGACGGTATCGGGGGTGCGGCCGCCTACTAAAGTTTGCGACGAGCATTCGATCAGGATGTCGGGAATCTTGTTGAATTACCTGACTTGATATTGAAAAGAGTTTTCGATAATGAGACTAAAATGCGGGGTTTATAATTGTTAGGCATGTGATGTCTAAGGAATTCATTTGATTAGGCATGCGATGTCTATGTAGGTTGCGAATTCCAACTGTTGTAGTTTTACACTTTCTTTTCTGCGACCGTAAGTGTAATATGTGATATCGCCGGTTTCGTTGCTATATGTCAACGACAATTGGGATGCGCATATTTACTTACGTTGATAACATGTGATGTTATGTGTTGCTGGATATGTTATATTGGATCATCGTGTTTGAATAGCCGGGGGTTTTTATGTGAGATGAGTGTTTTTCTTTTTCATTCATGTGAAAACTTGTATGTAATATTCTTTTATTTGGGGCACTTCCAGGTTGCGGAAGATGTCACCCTTTGTATATTATTTACTTTTCCGCACTAGGATAGACCCAAGGAGGGGAGCACAAGTAACCGGGTTCTGGAGTCCAGTGGGAGACCAACTCGAGGAGTCGAGTCCTGGTCTCCTAACCCTAGAATTGGTAGGGTTGCTTGTCGCTCTCGTAGGGGTCTAGGGGTGTGGGTTAGGCTATTCATCAGGACCGTGGAATCCGTGTTTTATACTGGCTCGTATTGAAAACACGGACGTCCTAGTATATCCAATATTTCATATGATTCTTCTGCTGCGATATCTGTGATGTGATCATGTGATATGTTCTGTGATGGATACTTAATATAGTATATATGATATATTATATAGGCGTTACTTATGTTTTACACCCGTGCTAGCCCTGCCCCGCTCTGCCGTTAGTCACCTAACCTAACGGTGCACGAGGGGACATCGAGGCGAATGCGGATGGCATAAGTGTACGTTGTATTTATCTGTGAAGTTTAGGTACTTAAATGATGGGACTTCATTAATGTGATTAATGAAATAAAATAAACCTAAGATGTTGTAGAATTGAATTTCAAAAATAAAACAGGTAGCTACAGTTCTTGCTTTGCACAGCGGTATATATGATATATCATGTACCTTATTCGATGAGGAAAGGACCGAGATCACTTCACCGGGAGTGACTCCTTTAGCAATAACTGGCAGATGCTACACACTCGGTTTGTCTTTTGATTGCTTTTAAGAGTTTTTGCTTTTCACAGTGATATATATGATATATCCCGCACCTCATTCGACGAGGAAAGGACCGACGATCCCTTCACCGGGAGTGACTCCTTTAGCAAAACTAGAAAAGCCTAAAAAACACTCCATTTTAAAATCATTTGATTCTACAACGATATCAAGTTCATTACGCAATAGGTTTTCAGAAAAACCTGTCGTAGCCCTCCGTCATTTCAGATAAGTACTAGTTAGTATTCGTGCTGCGGTTGTTTGGCATGCGTCAAGGCGTAGTGTACGGTAGCTAACTAGTGCTTATCTGCTAGCATACGATGCGATTGGATTAGGGTATTCGTACGGCGTTGTTTGGCATGCGTCAAGGGTCGTGCGGGTGGGTTTAATTCAATCAAGAAATGTACGGGTTGAACTTGACTAGCGGACTATGGGTTGTTTGGCATGCGTCAAGGTCATAGCATGCTAGGGGCAAAATATTATCGGCAATTTCAAGTGTTGAAATTTGCAATGAGATTGCATACCTTCTATGAGATAGTTGGATCCCGATACCCGCTGCGAGTAAGAGTTACTCCTGGGAGAGTTTTACACATTACAATTAGCCGATCAAGTAGGTGTCTAGAAAGGTGTCAACGAGGTTACGCCTCTGGGAAAATGAGGTTTACAGTAATTAGGTTCGTGCGAAAGCACGGGGGACCTCCCTCAAAGTACCGACACTGGCCTGGCTGAAAGATTGGCAAACTTGTAGTGTGTAATTAATCCCGGCTAGTCTTTCCTTTTTGGGTTTGAAGGAAGATTTGATAAAAAGCAGTGGGAGCCATCCTGATTAGATAAAATAATAACCAATCTATTCTTGCAAGAGCGCACGCTGAGTGTTTTCTTCTCTCTCTCTCCAGGTAGCGACCATTTCACGCCTTAATCAAGATAATAATACGGATATTTGACCGAACCCGCTTGTTATACTGAGCTGGGGAACATTGGTCCCGCTCCAACTTATAATTGTTATAAGACAGAGCAGGAAATTGGGGATTACCAGAATTCCCATTCCGCCCAAACGAAGAGAGTGCATGCTGATGCATCATCTTCGGGTGTGTTCATTACAAAGAACTGTTTCTCAGTATCCTCTGCATCCTGGGTATTTGATACCGGATCAAGATCCCAGATATGTAATCTGTTACATTGGGCTACAAAAGGGTAGAAAAACTGAGAACGGGTGATAAGTTTCATGAGACAGAAAATGGGGCAAGTGTTGCAGCCAAGTCTGTTGGTCACTGTCATCCTGTATTCCAAATACATTGATTCTGAACGAATGTTATTAGATACCGAACCTGATATACAAAATCATATCAGTCTCTTTATTAGTAAAGAAATGATAAAATTTTGTATTGTTGGATAATGTTTTGAACATTTCCTATATCAAAAGTTGATCGGTTCAGGCACGTTATCTAAAAGCATTGATGTTCTAAATCAAACTACAGTTCTTAGTATACAGAACACACACAAGAGGAAGTGTTCAGAAATGAACGAATCCTTCTTGAGGCATTGTAGACTAGGTCATATCAATGCGACCCGACTAGCTGAAGTTACATGAAGATGCATATTTAAATCAGTTTGAATCTACATCTTGTAAAACTTGCCAGTCGTGTCACAAAGATATAATGACACCAGCTCTGTTTATTGGAAACAGAGAAAGAGTTAGTGAACTCTTGGGATGATACATGTTGATGTATGTAAGGTCCCCTGTCTACACATGCAAAGACCGGTTCTTTTTACTTCATTACATTCTCTGATGATCTCTCAAGATTCAGACATATGTTCCTGTTGAAACACAAGTCCGAACCTTTTGAGATATTCACAGAATATGATTTAGAAGTAGAAAACCAAAACACGGGTATAAGTATTATGTCCTTTGATGAGATCGAGGAGGAGAATACTTGAGCACGGAAATCCTGGATTATTCTAAAGGAGAATGAGATTCTCTCTCAGCACTACTCCTCCGTATACACCATAGCACGATGGTATATCGGGGTGGAGCAATCACACCCTATATGATAAGGTGTGCTCTATGATGAGTACTACTGAGTTACCTATTTCCTTTTTGGGAGTTATGCACTTGAGAAGCTGCATACCTATTGAATAGGGTTCAAATCAAATCAGTTGCCTACCATTTCATATGTGATATGATAAGGGAAAAGCCCATCTCTTAAGTTAGTTAAGATTTGGGGTTGTCCAGCCTATGTCTGAAAAGCAAAATCCGGACAAGCTCGAGACAAGGTCTGTAATGTAGAACTGGAAAGGTTCCAGCTATACAAAACCGCAGCTGATGATTTGACAGAACCAAAGGATTCAATAGTTACCAACGAACCTCAGCCTCTCCGCCGATCTAGTAAGGTTCCTCACCCGCCTGAGAGATACTTCGGTTACTCTATGACAGTGGGAGCGAGGATTGCATCATGAGATGATGACCCAACTAATTTCGAGCTGGCCATCAGGAGTAGGACTCTGTAAGAATGGCTGGATGCTTAGCGATCTGAGATGGAATCCATGTACACCGACAAAGTATGGACTTTGGTTGCTATATCTGAAGGGTTAAATCCCCATCAGGAGCAAGTATATCTTGAAAAGATTACTTGGTATAGATGGAAAAGTTGAGACTTTCAAAGCTATACTTGTTAAAGGTTTTCGTCATTGACCAGGCGTGGATAATGACGAAACCTTTTCAAGTGGCTATGCTTAAGTCCATCCAGATCCTACTTGCCACGGCTACATACCATGACTACGATATCTGGCGGTTGGGTGCCATGACTACTTTTCTAAATAATGATTTAGAAGAGAACGTCTATAAGAACACAGCCAGAGGGCTTCGTAGACAGTGGGAGCAGCGGAAACGTGTACAAGATGCTTTATAGGATAAAGCAGGTATCGCGGAGTTGGAACATCTGTTTTGATGTGTTAGTCAAAGAGTTTGACATCATCAAAATGGTAGATGAACCTTGTATAAACAAAAAGGTAGTAGGGAGTATAGTAACGATCCTCGTAAAGTACGTGGATGACATACTCTAGATAGGGAAGGAGTTTCCTATGCTACGCACGGTCAATCTCCGCTTATCACAATGATTCTCCATATAGGATCATAATGATACCTCCTAAATCCTGGGTTTTGGATCTATGAGATAGATCTAATTGGATATTAGGATTCTCACTAGTTGTAGCGAGATGGTATCAACCGATCCTGGGGAAAATCACTGGAAGGGTTCCAGGGTGATAAGGACGACTGAAAGTCAGTCACAGGCATTGTCTTTACCCTCAGTAAAGGGACGGTATGTTGGAAGAGTTCCAAGCTAGATACCGTGGCATACTAGAAGATAAAGGCTCGATACATCGCTACTTAAGATGCTACCAAAGAGGCAGTCTGGATGTATATTTGTTCATGAGATGAACTTAGTTCCTCCCATTGTGTGACAATGGAGTTGTGGCATATGCCAAGGAACGTCCGTCCCATCAATGATCCAGATATATTCTAAGGAAGTATCACCTGATCATGGAGATGGTTGATCTCCAAGGAGATCGAGGATAGGAGAGTAGACTAAGAGGACAACACGGCGGATCCACTCAAAAAGGCCTTTTCCCAGAGAGAGACTTTTATGGGATGGTTGAGTATGAGATACTTCAACCACTGCTATCAGATGGCCCTAGTGCAAGTGGGAGATTGTTAGTTATATGTATGCCCTAGAGGCCATTACTATACATAGGATGTATATTGTAGTGGATGCTTGGACATATATAGGGAGGACTTTCTTGCTCGACATGATAGTATGCTATCTGGTTGCTCTTTACCTTAACGTGTACATTGATTGTCTCTCTGTTACATGTTGGTAAAGCCCTTAGGATGTGTACTTGACTACCTGGACTATGATGCGGATCATACTAGTGGGGACATGGTAGTCCATAAGTACATCCTTCAAGGTCCCTAGTCGTGGGTGTATCGAGACAGGGCATCGATATACCAGAGTAGACTAGCGTATACCTTCTCGACCCATACAGATGGGCGATGGATGATCCCATATCCATTGGTGTTTGACATCAGAGATGATATACGGGTGCTCAGTGGAGACTGGGTACACTGGACAGACTCGCCGAGAACTCGCAGATGGTATTATACCTTACGTCAGATGGCAGTTCTCTGGTGACACTGGTACAGAGTAGTCTGTTGACCCGAGATCGTCATAGAGTCTTGTGTGGTTCCCACTGTGCTTTGATTTCCACCTTACCATGTCTAAGAGGGCGTGCAAAACGGTGGTTTTTGGGTACAGTCCCGAATCACATGGAGGCAATGAGCGATAGGAGGGGATTCGTCTCTCCCGGTATAGGGAGTTGATGTTGCGCTGTGTTCGATTGGCTATAACCGGAAATCCCTGGCCAGGGTTGCTGAGATTTACTGGTAAGTGTTACCAGTAGCTTCTCGAACTGTTATAGACCTCATATCGACACGACTTATCAAGCTATTGGGGTCTGACGTTTACCACCCCTAGGCGAGATATGCGACATATCAGACGACGAGACCGGACTGTACGGTAAGTGTTACTGGTTGGATTCACAGGAGTATGAGCGGGCTTGCTCGTCGATCTTCTAATCGCTCAATACCCGGGTGGCCGTTACGTTTAGCAGACCGCTTGCGGCTTGTGGGTGTTTGATATGATCATCACCTGCTGCCGGCGTATTGACGAGTCTTTAGAGTCCTACACAGATGTTTCCTGGCTCAAGCGAAACGAAATAGGAGCGCATATGAGATATGTGCGGGACCGAGAATAATGCGTGTATGTGATACCATATTCTATTCTCGCGATGAATGTATCGATATGGTTGTATGCGATATAACCTAGTTATCGAATCAAGGATTGATTCGGTAAGCCGATACATAGGATACTAGTCGGTTATATGCGATATGACCGGATCGTTAAATCAAGTGTTGATTTAAAGATTTAATGTATAATTATATTTTTGATATATTACTTTGCATTAACTAGTATTGGTTCACTTTAAATGGATTTTCTCACTTGATGTACACAAGTTGTATATGTGATATACTTTTGTGCACTTGTTTGTACCATGTTTGATGATACATGCTCACTTGGGTTTGTGTAAAGATTAAACCATGGTTATATGAATGGTTAGGGTTTTCTTTTCTTATTCATTTATTTATTTATTTATTCTTTTTGGAAAATAAATGGCATGAGAGAAAATGGTGGCTTTCTTTGTTTGATATTGAAGCTTCATGAAGCTTTGACCAAGTGACCATTTTGTCTCATGCTTAACCCTAACCATTCCACTTAACCATGATTCATTCTCTACACTTGACCATGGTTATATTATGATAAGGTTGATTATTCT
The DNA here is from genome assembly GCA_030015575.1 of Agapanthus africanus. NCBI lineage: Eukaryota > Viridiplantae > Streptophyta > Magnoliopsida > Asparagales > Amaryllidaceae > Agapanthus > Agapanthus africanus. The sequence continues at coordinate 167,137,779 of CM057349.1, forward strand.
TTTCTATTCAATTAACTTATCATAATATTCATCTTCTTCCTCTTCTTCTTCTTGAAGAAGAAACCTTGCTCCATCAATGGCAACTTGAGCAAATGAGTGATAAATCCAATTCTAAAGTGAACCCACCTCCTATTTCTTCATCCTCTACCTCTTGCCAAGTAGTATAGGGTGTTTTCTTCACAAGTTTCATGACTTGGTGAAGTGGGAGCTTGATCTTGTGATGCCTCGACGTAGATCATCTTCGGCATCGTAGTCGATGACCTAGCCCGCCCATTTCTCCGATGAAGCCGATGCTAGAGCCCGGGATTCGATTTGGACAGCGAGGAGACTTCATTGCGGAGCTATGGAGGTGGAGGACCGGATCTACAAAGGTTGTATTTCCGTTCTTGTAGTTAAGTTGTTAACTAGTTTCATTTGTCGCCTAAAATTCTAGTTAACGATCCGTATTAGGGTTTCTCGGCACTTGTAAAATTTGAAATTGGCATGGTTGATGCCTTGTGAGACCTCATTAGTGTGCCCAGGAACCCTACAACCGAGTCAACTCAAATTTGCTCAGTTATTCTTCTGTGTTGATGTTGTATTTTCTGGGATGATTTGTTTCTGTTCAGGTTTTATATGCACAGGGAATTGTTTGGAGTAGATTCATATGTGTTTCTTGATCGAAATTCTAAGAATTTTGGCTAACTGGATTATATCTGTGTTGTGATTAATGTTTTCGTAAACTTCCCCTAACTGCTAGTATGTCGGTTAGCAGGGGGTTGCATATTTCTGTAATGGTTTTTACTGGTTTGTGAATATGAACTTGTTGGATTGTCGTGAATGGATAGCCGGGGATGTGAGACGAGTGTTTCTTTCATTCAAATGTAAATTGTAATTTTTTGTAATATTCTTTTGCGGGGCACATCCGGGTTGAGGTTGTAGCCACCGTTGTATTATATCATTTACTGTTTTCTGCTCCTAGGATAGACCCAAGGTGGGGTGCACAAACTATCGGGTACTTTGAAGTGTTTAGTGGCCTACTCACGTCATTGAGGGAGACCGCTTCACTTCGGGTACTTGGCGGGTAGTTTGCAGTACCCGTAGGGGTCTAGGGTGGGGTTTTGGCTATTCATCGCGACTATGTAATCCGTCTTTCTTTGCAGGCTTAAAAGGAATGCGGATTCCTAGAAAATCCAATATGTTCATCTGTGATCTGGAATGCCTATTATTGCGTCTGACAAATGTACAATATCTATATATGATATCTAGTAGGAGTTACTTATGTTTTGCACCTGCGCTAGCCCAGCCCCCGCTCTGTCGTTAGTTAAGTAACCTAACAGGTGAATGACGGGGCCCAGTGGCGAATGCGGATGGCATAAGAGGACGTTGTATTTTCGTTATTTTCTGCAATGATAGGTTAATTGATGGGACGCATTATTTTAATACAAAGAAAATAAACCAAAGTTGAATCGTTGGAACATTTTAAAAGAAACCACTCGGTTATTTTAAAACAGAAGATTTTTTTTAATTGCGGAGCTTAAACCACTCCTTTTAAAAGCTATCAGGTTCCTTCGATCATATCAAGTTCAATACGTTCACGGTTTTGCCAAAACTATTCGTAGCCCTCCGTCATTTCATTTGGGTATTCAGTAGTATTCAAGCTATGTATTTTGACCAACGCCAAGGCATAGTGTTTGGTAGCTGCTGGGTATTCATCTGTTGCATAGATAGATTAGTTGGTTTGGGACAGTCGTACTGCCATTTGGCCAACGTCAGGGGTATGTACGGGTGGGTTCAAATTAACAAGATAATGATGGGTAGAACTTGATATGTGATTTATGACATTTTGACCAACGCCAAGGTCATAAGAGCATGGGGCAGAAATCGATATCGGGAGTTTCTAAAGAAACTGAAACTTGCTAGTGTTGCATACCATTTGGAGTGTGATAATTTTGGTAGGATTCCTTCAGTTTTATCACACGATGATATTTGGATCCCGATCCTACTGTGAGTATATGCTACTCATCAGGAGATTCTTTCACTTAACGTTCAATATTATAAACCAAGTAGGTGTCGAGAAAGGTGTCAGCGGGGCTACGCCCCCAGAGAAAAGAGGTTATTTAATTAAGGAACTTCGCGAAAGTGTCGTAAAACCTCTCTCGAAGTACCGACACTGGCCTAGCTGAACGGTTAAGCAAGTATTGCACGGTGAGAATAGTCCTGACTAGTTCTTCCTTTTTGGTTTGAGGAGGGATTCGAGAAACAGTGGGAGCCATCCTGTTTAGATAAACTAAAAACCACTCTAAACTTACAAGAGCATCATGCTAAAGTGTTCCCTCTCTCTCTCCTAATTGCAGCGACCCAGAACATGACAGGCCTTAAGTTATTATTATATAAAAATATTTTGACAGGGCCAAACTATAAAGATTGGTTCCGGAATGTTAAGATGGTTATTACCTATGATAAATTGGGGTATATCTTTACTACTAAGGCCCCTGCCGTCCCAGGTCCTGAATTCAATGTCGCGGATAAGGAAATCTGCAAGACCTGGGAGTTAGACTGCGCGAAGGCCAAGTGCATCGAGCTTGCCTCTACGAATAACGAACATCAGAGGAGGCACGAGAATATGGATCTAGAATCCATGTTTCTCCACACCAAGGAACTGTATGGAGAGAAATCTCTTATAGCTAGATACGAGACCTCGAAAAACTTATTTCAGTCGAGGATGGCCGTCGGATCATCTGTAGGGGAACATGTCCTTAAGATGATTGGCTATATTGAAGAGCTCGCAGACCTCGGGACAACATTAGAGAACGAGCCGTATACAGACTTGATTCTCCAGTCCCTTCCTTCCACCTACGCCCAGTTTATCTTGAATTTCAACATTCAAGGTAAAGAAGTTCAACTTCCAGAACTCCTTAACATGTTGAGGAGTGCAGAGGGCACCTTGCAGAAGGCAAGGGAAACACCCACTATGTTTGTTCGTGGAGTGCTTCCTCTTCCAGGTCCATGGCGCTTCCTCTTCCAGGTCCATGGCAAGGGCCAAAGGAAGGAAGAAGAAGGCCGCTACCAAACCGAGAGGTGGTGTTGGTAAGGTGGGAGTCAAGGGAAAGGCAAAGGTTGTGGTGCCAGTAGTGGTAAAGGACGAGTGCTTCCACTGTCGTAGGAAAGGCCATTGGAAGAAGGATTGCAGAGCTTAGATTGCCAAGAACCAGGACCCGAGGCAAGTTATGGGTTCGGCTTCAGGTGTGTTTGTAATTGAAAATTGTCTGTCAATCAACTCTACTTCCTGGGTATTGGATACCGGATCAGGATCTCATATATGCAATTCATTGCAGGCACTGAGAAACCGTAGAGTGTTAAAGGTTGGTGATATGACCCTCCAGGTTGCTAACGGAGCTAGCGTGAATGCTGTGTCCGTAGGGGATTATCACCTTGGATTGACGAGTGGACATATTTTGGTTTTGCGCAACTGTTTTTGTGTACCTAGTTTAACGTGTAATATCATATCAGTATCGTTGTTATCAAAAGAAGGTTATGATTTCACGTTTGTAAGCGATGTTGTTAACATCCACCTTAATCATGGTTTGATTGGGTCCGGTACACTAGATAACGGTATATACGTGTTAAACCAATTACAGATTTTCAATGTCCAGAACACACTAAAAAGAAAGTCTCTAGATATAAATCAGGCTTTCTTATGGCATTGTAGACTAGGTCACATCAATGAGGCAAGGTTAACTAAGTTACATAGAGAAGGATATTTAGATCCGTTCGAATATCAATCTTATGCCACTTGTCAATCATGTCTCAAAGGAAAGATGACAAAGACTCCATTCACTAGACATGGAGTAAGAGCGAGCGAGCTCTTAAGACTCATACACAGCGATGTATGTGGTCCAATGTCTACACATGCAAGAGGCGGTTTTTCATATTTCATTACTTTTACGGATGATTACTCTAGGTATGGATTCATTTTCTTGATGAAGCATAAATCCGAGGCCTTTGAGAAATTCCGAGAATATAAGAGTGAAGTAGAAAACCAAACCGGCAAAAGTAACAAGACACCGAGATCTGATCGAGGTGGTGAATACTTAAGTGTCGAGTTCCTGGGTTACCTAAAAGAGAATGGAATTCTCTCTCAGCTTACTCCTCCATACACTCCACAACATAATGGTGTATCAGAGATATGGAACCGAACCCTATTGGATATGGTGCGTTCTATGATGAGTAATGCTGAGTTACCGCGATCTTTCTAGGGCTATGCACTAGAATCAGCTGCATATCTTTTGAATAGGGTTCCTACTAAGACTGTGCCTACCACACCATATCAGATGTGGAGTGGGAAGAAACCCTATCTTCAGTATCTGAAGATATGGGGATGTCCAGCTTTTATTAAAAAGTAGCATGCGGACAAACACGAGGCACGCTCAGTACAGTGTAAGTTTGTGGGATATCCAAAGAACTCCAAGGGGTATTTTTTATATTACGCAGAGGAACAAAAAGTTTTTGTTTCTCGTAATGCCCATTTTCTAGAAAAACAGTTTTTAGAAAAGAAAACAAGTGGGAGCGCAGTAGAACTGGAAGAAATTTCAGAACCACAAACTACTACTGAAAGTTTGGTAGAACTAGAAGTTCAAGAAGAACATGACATTCCCGCACCCCTCCGCAGGAGTAGTAGGCCGTCTCATCCTCCTGAGAGAGACTACGATTTTCTCAAAGACGGGGATAGAGAGGATTGCGTCATTGATAATGATGAACCTACTAGCTTCCAGCAAGCCGTCCAGAGCGGCGACTCAGTAAGATGGCTGGATGCAATGCGGACCGAGATGGAATCTATGTACACCAACAAAGTATGGACTTTGGACTTTTCTCCCGATGGGATAAAACCCATAGGATGCAAGTGGATCTTCAGAAAGAAGATTGGTATAGATGGACAGGTGGAAACTTATAAGGCTAGACTTGTTGCAAAGGGTTTTCGTCAAAGGCCTAGTTTGGACTATGACGAAACTTTTTCTCCAGTGGCTATGCTCAAATCCATTCGGATCCTTCTTTCCATTTCCGCCTTCTATGATTATGAGATCTGGCAGATGGACGTAAAGACGGCTTTTCTAAATGGAAATTTGGACGAGTGCATCTATATGGATCAGCCAGAAAGTTTCAATCAGAGTGGGAGCAGCGGAAAAGTGTGCAAGTTGCTTAAGTCCATTTATGGACTAAAGCAGGCGTCGCGGAGTTGGGACATCTGTTTTGATGAAACGGTCAAATAATATGACTTTATCAAAAATCCAGATGAACCATGTATATATAGTAAAATTGTAGCACGAACTGTCGTATTCCTCGTCTTGTACATGGATGGCATTCTCTTGATAGGAAATGACATTCCTATGCTACAATATGTCAAAGGATTCTTGTCACACAGGTTCTCCATGAAAGACCTGGGTGATGCCTCTTACATTCTGGGGATCCAGATCTATCGAGATAGATCTAAGAGGATGTTAGGACTTTCGCAATCCAGGTATATCAACACTATATTGAAAAGATTCAGTATGGAAGATTCTAAGCGTGGTAATTTACCGGCTTGTCACGGAATCACCCTATCCAAAGAGATGTCTCCCAAGGCTGATTTGGAAAGGGAAAGCATGTCAGTTATACCCTACGCTTCTGCGGTAGGCTCTATAATGTATGCGATGTTGTGCACCGGACCAGATGTAGCTTACGCACTGAGCGTGGTAAGCCGGTATCAGTCAGACCCAGGGGAGAAGCACTGGATGGCAGTAAAGAACATTCTCAAGTACCTGAGAAGGACTAAGGATATGTTCTTGGTTTACGGCGGAAAAGACCTCCAGATCGAGGCTTTTGCTGACTCCAGCTTCCAGATGTTGGGTTAGCCTAGCACCTCATGAAGGGTTTGGAAGCATCACATGTACCAAAGATAGAATCTTTAGGGTGCTAAGTTAACAAACATCGGATCGTTCCTAGAAAAATTAGGGTTTCAAATTTCACACATCATCTCATGAAAGAAAAGATAGGGTTTTGAGAGTACAACCTTTGTAGCTCCCTACGCTAGACTCCTCGGCTACTTGGGGTTTGTAAAAGGTCCGCTTGAACTCCTCTAGGTCACCGATGATCCACCCGGAGTCCGCTTTGTCCGAACTAGCAACTTCGCAAGATCAAGAATGAAAATCGAAGCTAACACTTTAAACAAGTGGGCAAGACTTGTGTAGAATGATGTTGTGGTGGCTTTTCTCTCTTCAAAATCCTAACTTGATGAGTATTTTGCTCACTTGAAAAATCTAGAGAGCAATGGAAGAAGGAGGAAGAAGATGGTGGCCCTTTTTGAATAAGAGAAGAAAAACCTCCAGTTGAAAAATAGAAAATATATCTTTATATATTTTTTATCTCTCATCTCAAACCATGGTTGAACAATTATTGAACTTGAGTTAAAAAACCAAAAGGAAAAGTAATCCATGGTTAAATGGTGGGTGAGTATGGTTAGGTCAAGAAGAGTGTAGAAAGCATCCATGAATTATCCTTTTCTTTTCTTTTGTTTTTAAATCAAATGCAATAATAATTTATATAGAAATCAAACCATGGTGTGAGTCTTATATTGCCACCATTTTCATGTATGTACAACCATGAAGGATGTATGTATGTATATATGTATGTATGTGTATATGTACATCCATATGTGCATGAATCTATAAAGAAAGTATACATGCATGCATACATCCATCAAACTCAAGAAAGGATTTCAAGTGAGAAGCTAATGGTTAAATGATAAATCAACACTTGATTTATCAATCCGGTCATATCACATATGACCCCACCAAAAGCAAGCCGCCCAATCAATATACGGTATCCTATACGCGCATTTTAACCGGGTCCATGCGCATATCACATACGCGCACCACAACGTTTCGCCTGGACTAGGTAACTCCTTTGTGGGACTCTAAGACTCGTCAATACGCCGGTAGTGAGTGATGATCATATCAAGCACCCCAAAGCCGCAAGCGGTCAAATAAACTTAACGGCCACCCGGGTATTGAACGATCAGAAGAGAACAAGCGAACCTGCTACAACTCCTGTCGAGCCAATCGGCAACACTTCCCGTACAGTCCGGTCTCCTCGTCTGATATATCGCATATCAAGTCTAGGGGTGGTAAATGTCAGAACCCAATAACTGATAAGTCGTGCCGATGTGAGGCTCATAACAGGTCGAGAAACTACTGGTAACACTTACCAGCAAATCTCTGAATCAGCCCTGGCCAGGAACTTCCCTGTTACGGCCAATCGAGCACAGCGCAACATCAACCCCCAATACCGGGAGAGACGAAACCCCTCCTATCGCTCATTGCCTCCATGTGACTCGGGACTGTACCCAAAAACCACCGTTTTGCACGCCCTCATGGACGTGGTAAGGTGGAAATCAAAGCACAGTGGGAATCACACAAGACTCTATGACGATCTCGGATCTACAGACTAACCTGCACAAGTGTCACCTGAGAACTGCCATCTGACGTGAGGTATAATACCATCTGGGAGTTCTCGGCGAGTCCGTCCAGTGTACCCAGTCTCCACTGAGCACCCGTATACCATCTCTTATGTCAAACACCAATGGATATGGGATCATCCATCGCCCATCTCATGGATCGAGAAGCGTATACGCTAGTCTACACTGGTATTTCGATGCCCCGTCTCGATACACCCACGACTAGGGACCTTGAAAGATGTACTTATGGACTACCATGTCCCCACTAGTATGATCCGCATCATAGTCCAGGTAGTCAAGTACACATCCTAAAGGCTTTACCAACATGTAACTATAAGACAGTATAAAGAGACTAGTATACATGTTAAGATAAAGAGCAACCAGATAGCATACTATCATATCGAGCAAGAAAGTCATCTCTATATATGTCCAAGCATCCAATATAATATACATCATCTGTACAATACTGGCCTCTAGGGCAAACATACAACTAACAATCTCCTACTTGCACTAGGGCCAGCTGCTGTAGTATCGCATACCGAGCATCCCGAAGAGTCTCTCAAACTGTATCTGTGGAATGGCCTACGTGGGTGGATCCGCTGTGTTATTCTTCGTACCCTCCTGACCTCGATCTCCCGGCGATCAACTATCTCCCGGATCAGGTGATACCGCCTCAGAATATGCCTGGATCGCTGATGGGACCTGGGTTCCTTGGCCAAAGCCACCGCTCCATTGTTATTGCAATACAAAGGTATTGGATGCTCAATGGATGGAACCACTCCAAGTTCAGTAATGAACTTCTTGATCCAGACAGCCTCTTTGGCAGCATCGTTGGCAGCGATGTATTCAGCCTCCACCGTCGAGTCTGCCACGGTTTCCTGCTTGGAACTCTTCCAGCTAACCGCCCCTTCGTAAAGGGTAAAGACAAATCCCGACTGCGACTTAGAGTCGTCCTTATCACTCTGGAAGCTCGAATCGGTAAAGGACTCCATTTGGAGTTCTCCGTTACCATACACCAAGAGCATCTCTTTAGTCCTTCGCAAGTACTTGAGAATGCCCTTCACAGCTATCCAGTGACTCTCTCCAGGATCAGCTTGATACCTGCTCACTACACTTAGCGAGTATGCTACATCGGGTCTGGTACATAGCATCGCGTACATGATAGAGCCTACAGCCGAAGCATAGGGTATCCCTTGCATGCGAGCTCTCTCCAAATCAGTCTTGGGAGACATCTCTTTGGAGAGAGTGACTCCAGAGATCATGGGTAAGTTCCCACGCTTGGATTCTTCCATAATAAACCTCTTTAGTATGGTGTCAATGTACCTGGATTGGGACAATCCCAATATCCATTTGGATCTATCTCTATAGATCCTAATTCCCAATATGCAGGAGGCATCACCAAGATCTTTCATTAAGAATCTTTGTGATAAGAAGAGCTTGACCGATTGCAGCATAGGAATGTCATTTCCTATCAAGAGTATGTCATCCACGTACAATACGAGGAAGACAACCTTACTCTCTGCTACTTTCTTGTAAATACAAGGTTCATCTACGTTTTTGACGAAATCAAACTCTTTGATAACGACATCAAAGCAGATGTTCCAACTCCGCGATGCTTGCTTTAATCCATAAATGGATTTAAGCAGCTTGCACACCTTCCTGCTGCTCCCACTATCTACGAAGCCCTCTAGCTGAGTCATGTACACGCACTCTTCTAAATCACCGTTTAGAAAGGCGGTCTTAACATCCATTTGCCAGATTTCGTAGTCATGATATGCAGCGATGGCAAGCATGATCCGGATGGATTTAAGCATAGCCACTGGAGAAAAGGTCTCGTCATAGTCCACACCTGGTCTTTGACGAAAACCCTTTGCAACAAGTCTTGCTTTGAAAGTCTCCACTTTCCCATCTACACCAAGTTTTTTCTTAAAGATCCACTTGCTCCCAATGGGTTTTACCCCTTCAGGAGCATCTTCCAAAGTCCATACTTTGTTGGTGTACATGGATTCCATCTCGAACCGCATTACATCCAGCCATTTTACTGAGTCCCCACTCGTGATGGCCTGCTCGAAGCTAGTTGGGTCATCATCCTCCATGATGCAATCCTCGCTCCCACCATCCATGAGAAAATCGTAGTATCTCTCAGGTTGGCGAGGAACCCTACTAGATCGGCGGAGAGGCTGAGGTTCGTTGGGAGCTACTGAATCCTCTGGTTCCACTAAATCTTCTGTTGTGGTTTATTCAGCTGGAACCTCTTCCAGTTCTACCTCAGAGCCACTAATCTCTTTTGCAAGAAATTCCTTTTCTAAAAAGGTGGCATGTTAAGCAACAAATACTCTTTGTTCCTCACTGTGGTAGAAAATATACCCTCGCGAATGCTTGGGATATCCAACAAATTTACACAAAATAGACCTTGCCTCGAGTTTGTCCGGTTTTTGTCTTTTGACATAGGCCGGGCAACCCCATATCTTAATAAAATTAAGATATGGTCTCTTCCCTTCCCATATCTCATATGGGGTAGTAGGCACAGATTTGGTAGGAACCCTATTCAGTAAGTATGCTGCTGTTTCCAGTGCATATCCCCAGAAGGAAATAGGTAACTCAGCTACACTCATCATAGAGCGCACCATATCCAATAGGGTGCGGTTCCTCCGTTCCGATACACCGTTGTGCTGTGGTGTATATGGAGGAGTCAGCTGAGAGAGAATCCCATTCTCTTTTAGGAAGTCCAGGAATTCAATGCTCAAGTATTCACCTCCTCAATCAGATCGTAGGATTTTAATACTTTTTCCGGTTTGGTTCTCGACTTCTTGTTTATATTCTCTAAATTTCTCAAAAGCTTCTGATTTGTGTTTCATCAAGAACACATACCCGAACCTAGAGAGATCGTCAGTGAATGTAATGAAGTACGAAGAACCATCCCTGGCATGTGTAGACATGGGACCGCATACATCACTATGTATCAGTCCCAAGAGTTCAGTAACTCTTTCTCCGTGTCCCGTAAACGGAGTTTTGGTCATCTTTCCTTTGAGACATGACTGGCAAGTGTCATAAGACGAAAATTCAAACGGATTCAAATATCCATCTTTATGTAACTTAGCTAGTCTTGTCGCATTGATGTGACCCAGTCTACAATGCCACAAGAAGGATTCGTTCAGTTCTGAACTCTTCCTCTTGTGTGCGTTTGTTATACTCAGAACTGTTGATTGATTTAGAACATAAATGCCACTGCACAACGTGCCTGATCCAACCAACTTTTGGTTACGGAAAATGTTCATAACATTATCCTGTAATACAAAATTATATCCCTCTTTACTCAACAAAGAAACCAATATAATGTTGCATATCAGGTTCGGCATGTAATAGCATTCATTCAGAACCAATGTATTACCAGTTGGTAATGCAAGGTGATATTCCCCGACAGTCTTAGCTGCAACAATTGCACCATTTCCAACTCTTATGTCTTTATCACCTTCTCAAAGTTCTCTACCTTTCCTAAGCCCATGTAACTGATTACATATATGGGATCCTGACCCGGTATCTAATACCCAGGATGTAGGGCAAATGGAGAAACAGTTCTCTGTAACGAACACACCCGAAGAAAATGCATCATCATGTACTTTCTTCATTCGGGTGGCATAGGAATCCCGGTATTCCCCTATGTCCTGTTCAGTCCTATAACCCTTATAAGAAAGAACGGAAGCAACGTTCCCCAGCACAGTATAACTTGCGGGTTCGGTCAATACATCCATATTATTATCTTGATTAAGGCATGGCATGGTCTCTACCTGGAGAGAGAGAGAAGAAAACACTTTAGCGTATGCTCTTGCAAGATCAGATTAGTTATTATTTTATCTAATCAGGATGGCTCCCACTGTTATTTATCAAATCTTCCTTCAAACCCTAAAAGGAAAGACTAGCCGGGATTAATTACACCCTACAACTTCGCCGATCTTTCAGCCAGGCCAGTGTCGGTACTTTGAGGGAGGTTCCCCGTGCTTTCGCACTGACCTAATTAAAGTAAACCTCATTTTCCCAGAGGCGTAACCCCGTTGACACCTTTCTAGACACCTACTTGATCGGCTAATTGTCCTGTGTAAAATTCTTCCAGGAGTAACAATTACTCGCAGTGGGTATCGGGATCCAACTATCTCATAGAAGGTATGCAATCTCATTGCAAATTTCAACACTTGAAATTCCCGATAATATTTTGCCCCAAGCATCCCATGACCTTGACGGAGGTCAACAAACCACTGGGTGCAAGTCAAGTTCAACCCGTCATTTCTTGATTGAATCAAACCCACCCGCACGACCCTTGACGGAGGTCAACAAGGTCGTACGACTACCCTAATCCAATCTGCATCTCATGCATAAGCAGATAAATACTAGTTAGCTACCGCACACTACGCCTTGACGGAGGTCAACAAACGTAGCACGAATACTAAGTAGGATTTATCTGAAATGACGGAGGGCTACGACAGGTTTTTCTGAAAACCTATTGCGTAATGAACTTGATATCGTTGTAGAATCGAGTGAATTTTGAAATGGAGTGATTTTGAGGCTTTCATTAGTTTTGCTAAAGAGGTCACTCCCGGTGAAGGGATCTCAGCTCTTTCCTCATCGAATAAGGTGCAGGATATATCATATATATCACTGTGCAAAGCAAAACTCCAAAAGCAATCAAAAGTCAAACCGAGTGTTGTAGCATCTGCCAGTTTTGCTAAAGAGGTCACTCCCGGTGAAGGGATCTCGGCTCTTTCCTCATCGAATAAGGTGCAGGGTATATCATATATACCGCTATGCAAAGCAAGACCGTAGCTACCCTTTTTATTTTAAAATTTGATTCTACAACATCTTTTAGGTTTCTTTTCTTTCATTAATCACATTAATGAAGTCCCATCATTTAAGTCACCTAAACATCACAGATAAATACGACGTACACTTATGCCATCTGCATTCGCCTCGATGTCCCCTCGTGCACCGTTAGGTTAGTTAACTAACGACAGAGCAGGGCAGGGCTAGTGCGGGTGTAAAACATAAGTAACGTCTATATAATATATCATATATACTATATACTGTATCCATCAGAACATATCAAATGATCACATCATAGATATCGCAGCAGAAACATAGATATAATGTGGGATATACTAGGACGTCCGTATTTAGTATTTAACCAACAATAGAAAATACGGATTCCACAGTCGCGATGAATAGCCATGCCCACACCCTGGACCCCTACGAGAGAGGCAAGCGACCCTACCAATTCTGGAGCTTAAGAGACCCGGTCTCGACTCCTCGAGATGGCCTCCCACTGAACCCCAGAACCCGGTCACCTGTGCTCCCCTCCTTGGGTCCATCCTAATGCGGAAAAGTAAATAATATACAACACTGGTGGCATCAACCTCAACCCGGAAGTGCCCCAAATAAAAAAATATTACATTACATTTTGAATTTACATGAATGAAAATATAAAACTCTCATCTCACATAAAAAAAACCCCGGCTATTCAATCGCGAGAATCCTGCACATCATATCTCATATCATCAACGTAAGTAAGTATGCATACACCGATTGTCGTCGACGTATAGCAAAGACAATCGGCAATACCACTATATACTACACTTACGGTCACAGAAAAGTAAGTGTAAAACTGCAATATCTGGAATCCACATTCTCTTTAGACATCGTAAATGCGAAATATCACATACTTCGTATTTCATGTCTTATAATATGAATTCCACACATTGCATCAAATTCCAGATAAATAGACAGTATTAAAGTTTTCGAACGAACGATCAAATACCCAAGATTCGCTAAAGCTCAACACTTGAGCGGAGTTCAAAAGCCCGGAGTGTGACACAGTAGTAGCGGTCCAGCCGTAGAAGGGTCAAGCCAACGCCTCACATGTGGCACGCCGTACTGCCCCAAACCCTAAGGTTCAAAGGGCAGTTCAAGACGGTCACATAATCGAGTTAAGGTTTGTTGTCTTCTAGAGGGTCCTCCACAAAACTTGCACGTATCTCCAAAATATTTAAACCCCGTGAAAAGTGAGCAAATGATACTCGTTCAAATACTTCAATACTTTCTAATTTATCCGGAAAAGTCACGAAATGAAAATTCCGATCGAATCAACGACTCTAAAACAATCTCCAGAACATACAGAACTAAATTCAGATTAAAAATACCCAAAAATATATACAAGAAGTTTTAAGCATTACTGTAAAAATTTCATGCAGTAACTCATAAATACGGCCGCGGAACCGCGGCCCAAGCAGGCTCTGGCCGCGGTTCCGCGGTGAAACTAACTCTTCACTGCATCGAATTTTACAGAAATGCTTATATTTACCTGCTGAATTTTTTACATATTTTTAATTCTGAAAATATCCAGGTTTTAAAAATTGTCCAGAGAGTGTTCGAAAAGATCGTATTTCGGTTCGATCGGAGTTTTTACTTCGTTAAAGTGTCGCCTAATGTTCTAGGTCGGCTCTGATACCATTGTTGGGTTAGCCTAGCACCTCATGAAGGGTTTGGAAGCATCACATGTACCAAAGATAGAATCTTTAGGGTGCTAAGTTAACAAACATCGGATCGTTCCTAGAAAAATTAGGATTTCAAATTTCACACATCATCTCATGAAAGAAAAGATAGGGTTTTGAGAGTACAACCTTTGTAGCTCCCTACGCTAGACTTCTCGGCTACTTGGGGTTTGTAAAAGGTCCGCTTGAACTCCTCTAGGTCACCGATGATCCACCCGGAGTCCGCTTTGTCCAAGCTAGCAACTTCGCAAGATCAAGAATGAAAATCGAAGCTAACACTCTAAACAAGTGGGCAAGACTTGTGTAGAATGATGTTGTGGTGGCTTTTCTCACTTCAAAATCCTAACTTGATGAGTATTTTGCTCACTTGAAAAATCTAGAGAGCAATGGAAGAAGGAGGAAGAAGATGGTGGCCCTTTTTGAATAAGAGAAGAAAAACCTCTAGTTGAAAAATAGAAAATATATCTTTATATATTTTTTATCTCTCATCTCAAATCATGGTTGAAAAATTATTGAACTTGAGTTAAAAAACCACAAGGAAAAGTAATCCATGGTTAAATGGTGGGTGAGTATGGTTAGGTCAAGAAGAGTGTAGAAAGCATCCATGAATTACCCTTTTCTTTTCTTTTGTTTTTAAATCAAATGTAATAATAATTTATATAGAAATCAAACCATGGTGTGAGTCTTATATTGCCGCCATTTTCATGTATGTACAACCATGAAGGATGTATGTATGTATGTATGTATGTGTATATGTACATCCATATGTGCATGAATCTATAAAGAAAGCATACATGCATGCATACATCCATCAAACTCAAGAAAGGATTTCAAGTGAGAAGCTAATGGTTAAATGATAAATCAACACTTGATTTATCAATCCGGTCATATCACATATGACCCCACCAAAAGCAAGCCGCCCAATCAATATACGGTATCCTATACGCGCATTTTAACCGGGTCCATGCGCATATCACATACGCGCACCACAACGTTTCGCCTGGACTAGGTAACTCCTTTGTGGGACTCTAAGACTCGTCAATACGCCGGCAGTGAGTGATGATCATATCAAGCACCCCAAGCCGCAAGCGGTCAGCTAAACGTAACGGCCACCCGGGTATTGAACGATCAGAAGAGAACAAGCGAACCTGCTACAACTCCCGTCGAGCCAATCGGAAACACTTCCCGTACAGTCCGGTCTCCTCGTCTGATATGTCGCATATCAAGTCTAGGGGTGGTAAACGTCAGACCCCAATAACTGATAAGTCGTGCCGATGTGAGGCTCATAACGGGTCGAGAAACTACTGGTAACACTTACCAGCAAATCTCTGAATCAGCCCTGGCCAGGGACTTCCCTGTTACGGCCAATCGAGCACAGCGCAACATCAACCCCCAATACCGGGAGAGACGAAACCCCTCCTATCGCTCATTGCCTCCATGTGACTCGGGACTGTACCCAAAAACCACCGTTTTGCACGCCCTCATGGACGTGGTAAGGTGGAAATCAAAGCACAGTGGGAATCACACAAGACTCTATGACGATCTCGAGTCTACAGACTAACCTGCACAAGTGTCACCTGAGAACTGCCATCTGACGTGAGGTATAATACCATCTGGGAGTTCTCGGCGAGTCCGTCCAGTATACCCAGTCTCCACTGAGCACCCGTATACCATCTCTGATGTCAAACACCAATGGATATGGGATCATCCATCGCCCATCTCATGGATCGAGAAGCGTATACGCTAGTCTACACTGGTATATCGATGCCCCGTCTCGATACACCCACGACTAGGGACCTTGAAGGATGTACTTATGGACTACCATGTCCCCACTAGTATGATCCGCATCATAGTCCAGGTAGTCAAGTACACATCCTAAGGGCTTTACCAACATGTAACTATAAGACGGTATAAAGAGACTAGTATACATGTTAAGATAAAGTGCAACCAGATAGCATACTATCATATCGAGCAAGAAAGTCATCTCTATATATGTCCAAGCATCCAATATAATATACATCATCTGTACAATACTGGCCTCTAGGGCATACATACAACTAACACCAGAGTGACAAGGATGACCGTCACGACCCGAAAGTACGGAACGTGACTGGCACTTAGATTACGAGACGTCTAAAGGCGTACCGTAACCTAAGTCAGCCAAAGCCCAGAAATCTAACCCAAAAGCAAAAGAGAGTGAAGGAAAACCTTAAATGAAAACGGTTTTGAAATCAATTAAGTTGCATAGAATCCAAAAAAAGAATACTTCCGGGCCTCCTACTCAAAGCATCTGCCACCACATTCGCCTTGCCCGGATGGTATAGAATCTCGCAGTCATAATCTTTCACCAACTCCATCCAACGGCGCTGTCTCAGGTTCAGGTCTCGCTGCTGGAAGATATACTTCAAACTCTTGTGGTCAGTGAATATCTGGCATGACTCACCGTATAGGTAATGTCTCCAGATCTTAAGTGCAAATACCACTGCATCCATCTCTAAATCATGGGTGGGGTAGTTCTGCTCATGTTTCCTCAGCTGCCGAGAAGCATACGCGATAACTCTGTCGTGCTGCATCAATACACAGCCCAGCCCTACTCTAGAAGCATCACAATATACCACGAACCCGCCTGATCCTGAAGGCAATGCTAACACTGGAGCAGTAGTCAGATGAGTCTTCAACTGCTGAAAGCTATCCTCACATGCCTGTGTCCAATCAAAAGGAACCCCCTTCCGGGTCAACCCGGTCAACGGTGCAGCAATGCGGGAGAAATCCTGGACAAAACGTCGATAATAGCCGGCCAGACCTAGAAAACTGCGAACCTCTGTGACTGATACCGGTCTAGGCTAACGCTGAACTGCCTCGATCTTCTTCGGGTCCACGCAAATACCATCTCTCGTCACCACATGACCAAAGAAGTCGACACTGTCTAGCCAGAATGCGCACTTGGAGAATTTGGCGAACAGCTGATGCTCCCTCAAAGTCTGCAATGTGATACGTAAGTACTGCTCATGCTCCTCCCGGCTCCGTGAATAAACCAAGATGTCGTCAATGAACACAATGATGAACTGATCGAGATACGGCCTGAATACGCGGTTCATCAAATCCATAAAAGCTGCCGGGGCATTGGTGAGCCCGAACGACATCACCAAGAACTCGTAGTGACCATAACGAGTACGGAAGGCGGTCTTCGGAATATCCTCCTTCCGAACCCGCAACTGGTGATAACCTGACCGTAAATCAACCTTCGAGAAAAACCCTGCACCCTGGAGCTGATCAAATAAGTCATCAATGCGGGGTAGGGGATACCTGTTCCGCACAGTAACCCGGTTCAGCTGACGATAATCAATGCATAAGCGCATACTTCCGTCCTTCTTCTTAACAAACAGGACGGGAGCACCCTAAGGTGACACACTCGGTCAGATAAGCCCTTTGTCCAGCAAGTCCTGTAACTGATCCTTTAGCTCTCTCAGCTCCGCCGGGGCCATCCGATAAGGAGGTATAGAGATAGGCCCCGTGCCGGGGATCAAGTCAATACAGAACTCAATCTCGCGCTCTGGTGGCAGACTAGGCAGCTCATCAGGAAATACATCAGGAAACTCTCTCACAACAGGGACCTGGTCCAACGGAACCTCTGTGGAGCTAGTATCACAAACATAGGCTAAGAATCCCTGACACCCTTTCCTTAAGAGCTGACCAGCGCGAAGAGAAGAAATCAAGCTGGGAAGGGTAGCGCTACGATCTTCCTGAATAATAAGAACCGGCTCACCAGGAAAACTGAATCTGACTTCCTTTTCACGGCAGTCCACGGATGCATAACAGGTGGCTAGCCAGTCCATACCAAGAAGAACGTCAAAGTCTAGCATATCGAGGAGAATCAAATCTACTGAAGAATCTCTCTCCCCGATACGAACGGAACAAGATCGGTACACAAAACGGGCAACAAAAGACTCGCCTACCGGGGTAATAACGACAAGCGGCTGATCTAACGGACAAGACTCTTGGCCCAACCTCGGTGCAAAATACGTGGATACATAGGAATGTGTGGAGCCTGGATCAAATAATATCCGTGCATCAAAAGAACATACTGGTAGAGTACCTGTCACGACGGCATTGGATGCCTGTGCATCCTGAGGAGTCAATGCGAACACTCGGGCCTGCCCACCACTAATAGCTGGCTGTGCTCTGCCTCTACCTCGGCCTCTGCCTCTGTCGCCTCGTCCTCTCTGAACCGGACCGCCATGCCCACGGCCTCTAGAAGCATCTGGCTGGCGTGAAGCATCATCAGGAGTAGGAAGTAAAGCTCTCTGAGAAGGTGGTGAGGGTGGTAAAGTCACATGCGGGCTGTCGCCGCGCCCTGGCGTCCCATGGTACAGTCTCTGACACGGTGATACTGACTCCCGCACCGAAAACATCCTGGAGACGACTGCTGGGTCTGTGGATATGAACCAAATAACTGACCTTGTCTCAATCCTCTGCCTCCGCCATCTCCCGGAAATAATCTATCACGATGTCTGCCCATCTGCCGCTGAGCTGGCGTATCAGTACGGATCCTCTTCGGCCCAGAAGCGACCGGAGTCTCAGAAATACGCTCCTCCAAAAGTAAGGCTGCATCCATCGCGGCTGCGTATGTATCAAAGTGCTGGGTGCCGATGGCAAGGAATAGCTGTGTATCAAGCCCTCGCACAAACCTCTTTATTCTCTTCTCTTCTGTGTCGACTAGGTACGGAGCATATCGAGACAACTGGGTAAACTGTATATCATACTCCGACACTGTCATCCCAGGAGTCTTGCGCAGAGACTCAAAACTGCGGGCTCGAGCATCTCGGACACTCTCCGGAAGAAAACGGGCAAGAAATGCAGCTGTAAACTCATCCCAGGTCATAGAAGGTAGACCTGCAGCTCGGCCTCTCTCTACTGAGTCGTACCATGTCTGGGCAAGACCCTCCAGACGAAAACTTGCAAACTCCACCAATTTATCATCAGAACACCTCAACGAACGGCAAATCCGTGCCATCCTATCCAGAAATGCCTGTGGGTCCTCTGTCGCATCTGTGCCGGTAAAAGCTGGAGGTCTCAATCTCATGAACTCCTGTAGTGAAACAAGGATAGTCTCCGTAGTAGCAGCAGGAGTGACCAACTGTGCAGCAGGTACGATCGTGGTCTGTGCGGTGGAGGGAACGTCTTCGGATCTCTGTGCCCGGCTGGACTCGACTAAAGATCCCATCATCTGCCGCAACTCTTGCATGCCGGCCTCTAATCTGGCAATACGGTCAGGATAAGGCGGATCAGTAGGACCCTGAGGGGTAGGCGTATCCTCCCGCTCGATCCTCGCCTCAAACAGGCCCGCTCGAATCTCATCCCTAGCGGCAGCCCGCTGAGCTCTCGTAGTCTTTGGCGGCATCGAAGCTGGAATAAGAAACATGACTGATAAGATCATTGCAATTGAATCAAGGAATGCAAGGAATCAAGAAAGGAAATACAAGCAATTATATCCTAAGGTCACTTAGGCGGAGTACCGTATCGTAAGTATGCCGCGGATCATACCCACGCTACGCCACTCTGCTTAAGTCACCTACTCCATCTACCAAGGTCGTCCTACACTCAGAAAGGTAAAACCTACGCTCTGATACCAACTTTGTCATGACCCGAAAGTACGGAACGTGACTGGCACTTAGATTACGAGAAGTCTAAAGGCGTACCGTAACCTAAGTCAGCCAAAGCCCAGAAATCTAACCCAAAAGCAAAAGAGAGTGAAGGAAAACCTTAAATGAAAACGGTTTTGAAATCAATTAAGTTGCATAGAATCCAAAAAAAAGAAGATCAAAAATTTCTGAAAATTTCGGCAGAGTCTCCCCTGTATTTTCTATCCCCCAAAATGGGTACAACAAGATAATAAACCTGTAATCATAAAAATGGCATCCCCAAGTGGGAGCTAGCTCTTCGCCCAAGGCGGATCACAACCACATGCAATATAATAGTAATATCAAGAGAAGAACATAAAGAAACGCAAAATACCAGAAAACCCACGTCGGCTCAAGTGAGCTCGACCCAAAAGAACCACAAATATACAAGTCTCTCAGTCTCATCACTAGGTCGCATATACAATACAAGTGGTAGATGGAGAATACTAGATACAATGATAAGGCAAAAAGAAATAAAGTATACTCGCAACCCACCTACGGGCGATGTCGCGAGTCTGAGCAAAAGGAACTGATGACAAAATAGCACGCCGCTACAAGACTGACGGGTCCGACCTGCAAGACACTGTGGCACAACGGGGGTGAGTTGCCAGCTCGTGAGTAGAATATGACATCTAGTAAGGCAATCGTAAGAATGCACGCAATGCGGAACAACATGTATGTCCATATGTGATATAGTAACTCTAGTATGCATGCACATGTATGCAATATCTTTTCTAACTCTTTATGTGTTTTAAATGTTAATGTTACTGCATTCTTAACTTTTAGAAAATGAATGTCTGCATAATAGCTAAATATCATCAAGAAATCCTCTGAAAACCCGTGTCAAGCATCGACACCAAATAGGAATCACATCTGTCTCAATATCGGGCTCCGTCAGTCCGGATCGGCCCATATCATAAATCTCACGACAACGGTCGGTATCCTCCGGATATCCGCCGCGCCAGACATCACCGGTAGGTAGTCTTCCCCTGCCAGGCTCATCATCTACAACTCGATCTTCTTGCCCCGGAGTACCATACCGGGCCCACCATGTACCCGAGACGGTTCATCCACTCCTCGAATCGGGTCTCGAAATCCAACAGAAAACATGAAAACTCATGGTGGACGACACATACATCACGAGAAAACCGCAACTTTTGTTTTGAAAAGGATAAATATAAGGTTTTGTTAAATTCTTGCGGTTTTCCCCAAAAATCCAGAAATCGCAGCAAAACTGAAATCCTCAAGAAAATCATAATGTCCACATGTTACATATAAGACAAATGTCTATGATATCAATGTGTATGATGTAAATTTTGGCTAGAGTTCTATGTAAATATGATGATGATGCGAGATATGTGCATGCGATGCAGTTTCATATATCAAGTATGAATGCAGGTGATGATATTAAGATAAACAGGTTCTATCGTGCACGTGGCATGTCAATTACCAAGGCATGTGTGTCACATGAATAGTGCGCGTGTAACATATGCCAATGGTAAGGTGTTCGTGTCCTACGAAATGATATCGCATAGGTAGAGATGAATGTCCATGCAATTTACATACTGTTCGCTATAAGGGTATGCAGTGTACATGAATGGATAAGCTAACTAACAATATAATCTTGCAAAAAGTAGGGTAATCCTAACTAGGGGGGCGCCTCGCGCCATCCAGACGATTCCCCCATAGATGAATATATCTACTCACCAGAAATCCCCGCTAATCTGATCCGGCCACCGCTTTGCCTTTACGCGCCGTGTCCGATGTTTTTCCGACCGATCCTAAATTTGCACAACACCAAGTATAAGATTACATAACCCTAAACGATGCAAGTCACATTATACAAATATCGACGCTCACAAATTAATCGTAGCATGCACTCAGTGCGCGGAAAAACGCACGAAAATCGCAATCCTTTAACAAAAATCGTCATTTCGGGGAAATCGACAAACTACCACCCGACTAGACGAAACCCCGCGTTCGCGCATTCTAATAATCCTATACGAAGCTAATAATATTGCTAACCTAACGCAAATTGAACGCATTCTATTTTCTACAAAAATCTAGTAAGCGATTTTCTTACCGATTCGTTACAAACATCGAAATTTATCGATTTAGCAAGCATATCATTACACCATTAACCATTCTAATCAATTAGATAACCATGCCTAACATAATCCAACCATTATGCTACAAACCCTAATTTTTAAAAAAATCAAAACCTTCTCTTGATTTTTCATGAACAAGGATTTACACTAAATTAATACTTAGAATTTCAATTCTAGCATAATTAAACCACAAGTTAACAAAAGGATTAAAATTTTCACCTCTCAAGCTTGAACCCTAGCTTGATCAAGTCTCCAAGAAGCCTCCTTTCATCATGTTTTTGAACAAATTTGGGTTGAAGAGAGAAGGGATTAGGGTTAGGCTTTGAATGGAGATGGAAAAATGTGAATTTTTATTGATTTTTAGCAAGAAAAAGAAGCAAGAATGAAGTGGGAAGAGGGGGAAACCTGCAGGATTGGGGTCGGCTACAGCAAGGAGGGGAGATGAGGGAATTTTGGGGAAGTTTCTAGCTAATTACAACATCATATGATATCATATCATGCTTTCATATCAACCTTTTTCCAAAAAAAAACCCTTTTTAAGCCAATTTTTTCATAATTTTCCCACCAAAAATCTAAAAGTTTGCAAGACATGATATAATTTTATTAACACCATATTTTAGCTTATAAAGACTCCTAATTAAGAAATTTACCTAATTAAATTTGTATTTATCCCTAATTAAATGTATTTAAAAAGGCTTAAAATAATAAAAAAATAATTAATTACGAATTTTTTTTTATTTAACTAGATAATTATAAGTGACATTTTAGTGACAAAATCATAGTAATATCTTATCTAAATTTTGTATAATTAGGTCTACAATGAAAAATATCAATTTTGACTTTTTACGGAAAAAGCCGAAAAATTTGCCGATTACCGAAAAACTGCCTAAACGATTTTCGAAGGGTTACAATGACTCCAAGTCCATGTCAGGTTATGTCTTTACCCTCAATCGAGGGGCGGTGTGCTGGAAGAGTTCCAAGAAGGACACCGTTGCTGACTCGACGATGGAAGCGGAGTATATAGCTGCTTGCGATGCCGCAAAAGAAGCAGTCTGGATGAAGAAGTTCCTAACAGAACTTCAGGTGGTTCCTAACATTGTTAATCCAATACCACTGTATTGTGACAACAACAACGCTATAGCTTTAGCGAAGGAACCCAGGTCCCATCAGAAGTCTAGACATATCTTAAGGCGGTATCACCTGATCAGGGAGATCATAAATCGCCGGGAGATCGAGATTCGGAGAGTTGCTACAGAGGAGAACACTGCAGATCTATTCACAAAGGCCTTACCTCAGACACATTTCGAGAGACTATTCTAGATGATAGGTCTTCGATATGCCAGTATATGGCCCTAGTGCAAGTGGGAGATTGTTAGTGTATATGCCCTAGGGGCCATTATTGTATCATACTAGTTTGTATATTACTTAATAGAAGCAGGGATATTCATAGTTGTATTAACAGTCTTGCTCAACATAGTAGTACGTTACTTGGTTTATATCTATCTTAATATGTGTATATGTTTCTTTTAGCACATCACGAATACATATTGATAGAGCCCTTAGGATCTTGCTTGACTACCAGCGTTGTGATGGCAATCACACTAGTGGGGGCTGGGTAGTCTACAAGCACATCCTTTTTCAGGTCCCTAGTCGTAGGATTATTGAGGCAGGGCTGTTAGTTATATGTATTCCCTAGAGGCCATTACTATACATAGGATGTATATTGTAGTGGATGCTTGGACGTATATAGGGAGGACTTTCTTGCTCGACATGATAGTATGCTATCTGGTTGCTCTTTACCTTAACGTGTACACTGATTGTCTCTCTGTTACATGTTGGTAAAGCCCTTAGGATGTGTACTTCACTACCTGGACTATGATGCGGATCATACTAGTGGGGACATGGTAATCCATAAGTGCATCCTTCAAGGTCCCTAGTCGTGGGTGTATCGAGACGGGGCATCGATATACCAGTGTAGACTAGCATATACCTTCTCGACCCATACAGATGGGCGATGGATGATCCCATATCCATTGGTATTTGACATCAGAGATGATATACGGGTGCTTAGTGGAGACTGGGTATACTGGACGGACTCGCCGAGAACTCCCAGATGGTATCATACCTTACGTCAGATGGCAGTTCTCTGGTGACACTGGTACAGAGTAGTCTGTTGATCCGAGATCGTCATAGAGTCTTGTGTGATTCCCACTGTGCTTTGATTTCCACCTTACCATGTCCAAGAGGGCGTGCAAAACGGTGGTTTTTGGGTACAGTCCCGAATCACATGGAGGCAATGAGCGATAGGAGGGGATTCGTCTTTCCCGGTATAGGGAGTTGATGTTGCGCTGTGTTCGATTGGCTATAACCGGAAATCCCTGGCCAGGGTTGCTGAGATTTACTGGTAAGTGTTACCTATAAATTCTCGAACTGTTATAGACCACATATCGACACGACTTATCGAGCTATTGGGGTCTGACGTTTACCACCCCTAGGCGAGATATGCGACATATCAGACGAACGGACCGGACTGTACGGTAAGTGTTACGGGTTGGATTCACAGGAGTGTGAGCGGGGTTGCTCGTCGATCTTCTGATCGCTCAATACCCGGACGGCCGTTACGTTTAGCAGACCGCTTGCGGCTTGTGGGTGTTTGATATGATCATCATGTTAGTTGTATGTATGCCCTAGAGGCCATTGCTATACATATGATGTATATTGTAGTGGATGCTGGGACATATATAGGGAGGACTTTCTTGCTCGACATGATAGTATGCTATCTGGTTACCCTTTACCTTAACGTGTACACTGATTGTCTCTCTGTTACATGTTGGTAAAGCCCTTAGGATGTGTACTTGACTACCTGGACTATGATGCGGATCATACTAGTGGGGACATGGTAGTCCATAAGTACATCCTTTAAGGTCCCTAGTCGTGGGTATATCGAGACGGGGCATCGATATACCAGAGTAGACTAGCGTATACCTTCTCGACCCATACAGATGGGCGATGGATGATCCCATATCCATTGGTGTTTGACATCAGAGATGATATACGGGTGCTCAGTGAAGACTGGGTACACTGGACAGACTCGCCGAGAACTCCCAGATGGTATTATACCTTACGTCAGATGGCAGTTCTCTGGTGACACTGGTACAGAGTAGTCTGTTGACCCGAGATCGTCATAGAGTCTTGTTTGGTTCCCACTGTGCTTTGATTTCCACCTTACCACGTCCAAGAGGGCGTGCAAAACGGTGTCTTTTGGGTACAGTCCCGAATCACATGGAGGCAATGAGCGATAGGAGGGGATTCGTCTCTCCCGGTATAGGGAGTTGATGTTGCGCTGTGTTCGATTGGCTATAACCGGAAATCCCTGGCCAGGGTTGCTGAGATTTACTGGTAAGTGTTACCAGTAGTTTCTCGAATTGTTATAGACCTCATATCGACACGACTTATCGAGCTATTGGGGTCTGACGTTTGCCACCCCTAGGCGAGATATGCGACATATCAGACGATTAGACCGGACTGTACGGTAGTGTTACTGGTTGGATTCACAGGAGTATGAGCGGGCTTGCTCGTCGATCTTCTGATCGCTCAATACCCGGGTGGCCGTTACGTTTAGCAGACCGCTTGCGGCTTGTGGGTGCTTGATATGATCATCATCTGCTGCCAGCGTATTGACGAGTCTTTAGAGTCCTACACAGAGGTTTCCTGGCTCAAGCGAAACGAAATAGGAGCGCATATGAGATATGTGCGGGACCGAGAATAATGCGTGTATGTGATACCGTATTCTATTCTCGCGATGATTGTATCGAATGGTTGTATGAGATATAACCTAGTTATCGAATCGAGGATTGATTCGATAGATCGATACATTGGATATTAGTCGGTCATATGCGATATGACCGGATAGTTAAATCAAGTGTTGATTTAATGATTTAATGTATAATTATATATTTGATATATTACTTTGCATTAACTAGTATCGGTTCACTTTTAAATGGTTTTCTCACTTGGATTGTGCACATTGTATATGTGATATACTTTTGTACACAAGTTTGTATCATGTTTGATGATACATGCTCACTAGGGTTTGTGTGAAGATTAAACCATGGTTGTAGATTGGTTAGGGTTTTCATTTTCTTATTCATTTATTTATTTATTTATTCTTTTTGGAAAAAGAAAAGCATAAAGGGAAAATGGTGGCTTTGTTTGTTTGTATGTTGAAACTTCATGAAGCTTTGACTAAGTCACCATTTTGTCTCATGCTTAACCCTAACCATTCCCACTAACCTTAGTTTAGTTTCTACACATAACCATGGTTTGAATATGATAAGGATTGATTTTCTTTTCCATTTTTATTTAACACTTATCATATTCTTTCTTTCTTTTTCTTCTTCTTCATTTGAAGAAAGCTTGCTTCAACAATGGCAACTTGAGCAAATGAGTGAGAAATCCAATTCTAAAGTGAACCCACTTCCTATTTCTTCATCCTCTACCTCTTGCCAAGTAGTAGAGTGTGTTTTCTTCACAAGTTTCATGACTTGGTGAAGTGGGAGCTTGATCTTGTGATGCCTCGACGTAGATCATCTTCGGCATGAAGCCGACGACCTTGCCCGCCCATTTCTCCGATGAGGCCGACGCTAGAGCCCGGGTTTCCATTTGGATAGCGAGGAGACTTTATTGCGGAGCTATGGAGGTGGAGGACCAGATCTACAAAGGTTGTATTTCCGTTCTCTTAGCTAAAGTTGTTAACTAGTTTCATATGTCGCCTAATATCTAGTTAACGATCCGTAGTCTAGGGTTTCTCGGCACCGTAAAATTTGAAATTGGCATGGTTGATGCCATGTGAGACCTCTTGAGAGTGCCCAGGAACCCTACAGTGGTATCAGAGCCAGGTTAGAGCCTTAGGCGACGCGTAGACGAAGTTTGAAACCCGATCGACCCGAAACCCTAACCCGCAAGCGCTCTCTGGACTTTTTCTAAAAACTGGGTTTTTTCAGAATTAAAAATTCCTAAAAAATTCAGCAGGAAATTGTAAGAATTACTGTGCAAATACGACACAGTTTGGAGTTTAAACAGACGCGGAACCACGGCACGAGCATGGCTCGTGCGGCGGTTCCGCCGCTACTTGATGACGTCAGCCCTATCTATTTCCACAGTAATTCCTATTTAACAGTGCTGAGTTCTCTGGGTATTTTTAAAAATTATTCAAGAGTTGAATTTTCTGGGGTTGTTTTGGGGATTCGGTGTTTCGATCGGAGTATCAGATTTTGTCTATGTGGCTTTCCGGATAAATTTTAGAATATGTTAAAAAGTTCGACCGGATATAAATACCCAATTTTTCACCTGTCGGGAAATTTCCAAGTGTTGGATTTTTCCGTAGTTTAACGACGTTCTAAGTAGTGCAAGTAACGTGATGGACCCTTTAGAAGACAACAAACCTTAACTCGATTATGTAACCGTCTTGAACTGCCCTTTGAACCTTCGGGTTTGGGGCAGTACGGCGTGCCACATGTGAGGCGTTGGCTTGACCCTTCTACGGGTGGACCGTTGGTACTGAGGCACGAACTGAATGTTGTTAGACTTATTTCATGTGTTGATCTGTTTCGGGAAAACTTGGGTGTTCGATTGTTCGATAGAAAGGTTTAGCATTTTCTATTTATCCGGAATGTGATACAATAATTGGAATTCACAAATAGTTATGAGATAACTGAATGAATGTTATAAACATAGCACTTTAGTCTCACTTGATCGGTTGCCACAGAATTTTGATGTGATCAAAAGTCCGTCGCAATCACGTAGCGTACGCGGATACTCGCCGGGTAAACTTTGTAAGTCCACGTTGCGACCCCCGGTTCTTACGGGGAGGCGGAAACGGTGTAAAAATCAAATTTTTAGCGCATGGGGCAACATGGACTAACAAAGTCGGGATCTTTTCTAAACTAAACTAGCAAACATGCAAAGGAGAGTTAACTACTCGGCAAAGTGGTTATACCTAACTTGAACTCCTTCTTGAAACCTAGTAGAGGTTGATGGTTCTCTCCTCGTCGCCTTCTTCCGTCAAAGATGGATCCACCTGAGAGTTCAACCTTCGGGCTCTTTCTCGAACTTAGAGTGAACTAGGATCTCCGGCTTGCTAAACCTTGAACCCTAGAGAGAGTAGAGAGTATCTATGGGGTGTTTTCTTTTCAAAGAGAGGGATTCTCAACACATGAGAAGGATTCTCCTTGAGCTTGAGGAAGAAGAAGATGAAGTGAGGAGAGAGAATGAATATGATAGAATGAGCTATCTTTTCCTTTTGCAACCATAAAAAAAGAAAAAGAATTATCTAATTAATAATAATAATTCAAATGAAATAGTTCATGGTTGTATTTGGAATGACCATTATCATCACTTCATTAAATGAATGTAAGCTAGAATCAAGGAGTATCCTTGCAAAGCAATGATGATGGTCAAACATTCAACCATGGTCAACAAGTCAACCATGGTCAACAAGTCAACAAAATCAACCATGACATAATTTCATTTAATTACTATTATTAATTGATATTTCATAAATCCATTAGGGTTTGGAAAAAGACGACTGTCAACTGTGCATACGCACCCGTTCCGAAACCCTAATGAAAAACCTCTTCCTCCGCCTCAAACAACTGTGCATACACACCTGCATTCTCGTTCCGAGGAACAAGAATACTGAGAGATAAAAGCAACCCCAAAACATATACCAGTATCTGACTCAAACCAGAGCCAGCCAGTAATATCCGTCCGGACTCCAAACGTGCACAAGTGCGCGGATGAGAACGAACCCTGTCGCAAAACCATGCGACCTCTACCCTGTTTTGCCCAGAGGCGAATAGCCCTCTGTGTGGGACTCTAAAGACTCGACACTACGCTGGCAGTGGGTTTAACCACAGACCGTAAGCGGCACTAGCTGTGCGTAACGGTCCTCAGGTAGATGCCGATAAGAAGACTGACGAGGTAAAACCCATCTGAACTCCTACTGAGTCTGAATGTGACATTCTCCGTACAGTCCGGTCTGTTCGTCTGATACATCGCATGTCGGGCCTAGGGGGCGGTAAACGTCAGTCCCCCAATAGCGGTACAAGTCGTGTCGGAGTGAAGCCCAAAACACCCTGAGATAACACTGGAAGCCTACCAGTATATCTCGCTTGCTCTGGCCAGGGACTACTCGTGTAATGGCTCTCCTAGACACAGCGCGATGTCAACCCCCAATACTGGGAGAGACGAATCCTGTCTAACCGTCACTGCCTCCAAGTGCTTCGGGACTGCACCCAACCATTACCTGTTTGCACGACTCCTTTGAGCCGTGGTAGGGTAGTGATCAAAATGCAGTGGGAACACACTCGAGGCGAAGTGCCAGTGTCAAGTCAGCGGACTAAGCTGTACTCATGTCACTTGGGAACTGATAACTGACGATAGGTATAATACCAACCTGTCAGTTCCCGACGAGTCATGTCCAGTGTACTCGTAACCCAACGAGCACCAGTATATATATTCAAGTGGGAGATTGTAGATCGCCGCAAGATCGAGATTAAGAGAGTTGACACAAAGAACAACGCCGCGGATCCACTCACCAAGGCCCTCCCTCAGCCACAGCATGAGCGACTTTTTGAGATGTTGGGTATGAAATACGCCAATAACTGGCCTTAGTGCAAGTGGGAGATTGTTGGCTATATGTATGCCCTAGAGGCCATTATGTGATAGTGGATGTATCTATACATGTATATATATTCAGTTTGCATTCTTGCTCGACATGATAGTATGCTATCTGGTTATTCTTTATCTGACATGTTGATTTGATCATGCTTTTATTCATTCATACATGCTGATAAAGTCCCAAGGATATCTGCTTGACTACTCTGATTATGATAGAGATCATACTAGTGGGACATTTGTAGTCTATAAGCATATCCTGAAATGTCCCTAGTCGGAGGTGTATCGAGACGGGGCATCGATATACCAGAGTAGACTAGCGTATATGATACTAGACCCATGTGATGGGCGATGGATGTTCCCACATTCATCGATGTTTGACATCAAGATCATATACGGGTGCTCAGTGCTGACTGGGTACACTGGACGGACTCACCGAGAACTCCTATATGGAATTATATCTATCGTCGGATAGCAGTTCTCAGGTGACACTGGTACAGGTTAGTCTGTAGACCCGAGATCGTCATGGAGTCTTGTGTGTTCTCCCACTGTACTTTGATTGCCACCCTACCACGGCTCTACTGAGTCGTGCAAACAGGTGGCCGTTGGGTACAGTCCCGAGACACACGAAGGCAATGAGCGATAGGAGGGGTTTCGTCTCTCCCGGTATTGGGAGTTGATGTTGTGCTGTGCTCGACTGGTTATAACAGCAAGTCCCTGGCCAGGGCTGCTGAGATTTGCTGATAAGTGTTATCAGTAGTTTCTCGATCTGTTATAGACCATTCACCGACACGACTTATTGAGTTATTGGGGTCGACGTGACCATCCCTAGGCTCGATATGCAGCATATCTGACGAAGAGACCGGACTGTACGGTAGTGTTGCCGGATGGCTCGACGGGAGTTGTTGCAGGTTCGCTTGTTGTCTTCTGATCGCTCAATACCCGGGCGGCCGTTACGTTTAGCTGACCGCTTGCGGCTTGAGGGTACTTGATATGATCATTACCCTCTGCCGGCGTATTGACAAGTCTTAGAGTCCCACAAAGGAGTTACCCAGTCCAGGCGAAACGTTGTGGTGCGCGTATGCGATATGCGCATGCACCCGATTGAAATGTGCGTATATGATACCGAACATTGATCGGGTGGCCTACTTTTGGTGGGGTCGTATGAGATATGACTAGATTGATAAATTAAGTGTTGATTTATCATCTAACCATAAGTTATCTCACTTGAAACCTTTCTAGGGTTTGATGGATGTAAGCATGCATGCATGTGTTTCTTTATTTTCATTCTAGTTTCATGCACATGTGAATGTGCATACATGCATACATACATACACCCATCCATCATGGTTGTTAGCATATGGAAATGGTGGCAATGCAAGACTTACACCATGGATTAAATAATGGATAATTATTTAATTTTGGTTTTAAAGTTAAATGAAAAAGAAAAGGATAATCATGTTAGTTTCCACACTCTTCTTCTAACCTAACCTAGCTCAACTACCACTAACATATGGTTATCCTTCTCTTTATCATTCTAAACCCAAGTTAAATTAACTATCTATCATTTAATCATGGTTGAAGTCAAGAAGGAATTAAATATATATAGTGATATATATTTCTTTCTCTTGCTTAACTAATGGTTATCTTTTTACCTCTTGCAAATAAGGCCACCATCTTCATCTTCCTTCATCTTCTCCTCTCTAGCTTTTTCTAGTGAGTTAAAACACCATCAAAGAAAGGTTTTTGAAGTGAGATCCTAAGCCACAACATCGTTCTACTCAAGTCTAGCCAACTTGATTAGAGCGTTTCCTTCGTTTTTCCGAAGTAGCGAGCTTGGACGGAGATCTCCGCGGTGGATCGTCGTGGACACAAGGGGAGTTCAAGAGGACCTCGATTCAACACCCAAGACACCAAGGAGTCTTACAAAGGGGAGCTACAAAGGTTGTAGCCTTCAAACCCTAGTCTTTACTAGCTTAAAGTTTTGATAACCCTAATTTTCTAGGATCTATCCTTTGCATGTTAGCTTAGCACCTTAAAAATGCATACTTTGAGACATGTGATGCTTCAAAACTCTTCATAGGGTGCTAGACTAACCTTACATTGGTATCAGAGCCGACCTAGAACATTAGGCGACCTTTTTACGAAGTCAAAACTCCGATCGAACCAAAATACGGGTTTTTAGGGGGCTCTCTGGAAATTTTCTAAACATTGACATTTTGCAGAATTAAAAATATGTAAAAATCATAGCAGAAAAATATAAGGATTACGGCAGAAAAATAATCACATGAACAGTTAGAACCGCCGCGGAAACGCGGCCTAAGCTTGCTTAGGCCGCGGTTCCGCGGCCATATATATAAATTGATGGATCGTTTTTCTTCTGTAATTCATTAATCTGCTTGTACATATTTTTGGATATTTTTGATCTGTATTTAGTTTAGAAAAATTCTGGAGATAATTTTGGACCCGTCGATTCGATCGGAATTTTGTTTTCGTAGCTTTTCCGGGTAAATTAGGAAGTATTGAAGTGTTTGAACGAATGTCATTTGCTCACTATTCACGGGGTTTGAATACTTTGGAAATACGTGCAAGTCTTTTTGTGGTGGTCCCTCTAGAAGACAACAAACCTTAACTCAATTATGTGACCGTCTTGAACTGCCCTTTGAACCTTAGGGTTTGGGGCAGTACGGCGTGCCACATGTGAGGCGTTGGCTTGACCCTTCTACGGCTGGACCGCTACTACTGTGTCACACTCCAGGTGTTTGAATCCTGCTCAAGTGTTGGGCTTTAGTGAATCCTGGGTATTTGATAGTTCGTTCGAAAAATTCAATACTGTCTGTTTATCCGGAATGTGATACTATTTTACACTTTCTTTTCTGTGACCGTAAGTGTAGTATGTAGTGGTATTGCCGATTGCCGTTGCTATATGTCAACGACAATCGGGGTACGCATACTTACTTACGTTGATGATATGTGATATTATGTGTTGCTGAGATATGATGTGCAGGATTGTCGCGATCGAATAGCCGAGGGTTTTTTTGTGAGATGAGAGTTTTATATTTTCATTCATGTAAATTCAAATGTAATGTAATATTCTTTTATTTGGGGCACTTTCAGGTTGCGGTTGTGTCACCAGTGTTGTATATTATTTACTTTTCCGCATTAGGATAGACCCAAGGAGGGGAGCACAGGTGACCGGGTTCTGGGGTTCAGTGGGAGGCCATCTCGAGGAGTCGAGACCGGGTCTCCTAAACTCCAGGATTGGTAGGGTCACTTGCCGCTCTCGTAGGGGTCCAGGGTGTGGGCTTGGCTATTCGTCGCGACTGTGGAATCCGTATTTTCTATTCTGGCTAAATACTAAATACGGACGTCCTAGGATATCCCACGTTATATCTATGTTTCTGCTGCCTGTGTTCTGTGATATCTGAGACGAATGACATATTATATATATGATATATAGTAGACGCTGCTTATGTTTTACACCCGCGCTAGTCCCGTCCCGGTCTGCCGTTAGTTAAGTAACCTAACGGTGCATAACGGAACATTGCGGCGAATGCGGATGGCATAAGCGTACGTGTTATTTTCGTTTCTTTTCTGTGATTGGCTTAAGGAATTAAATGATGGGATTACATTAATCTGATTAATGTAAAGAAAATAAACCTAAAAAGATGTTGTAGAATCGGATTTAAAAACTACTCGGCTATTTGTGAAAAAGCTACATTTCAAAACTGCGGAGCTTAAGCCACTCCTTTTGAAAACTGTTTGATTCTACAACGATATCAAGTTCAAAGCGTTAAAGATTTTCTTAAAAATCATTCGCAACCCTCCGTCATTTTAGGAAGTAGAGTACTTAGTATTCGTGCTACGTTTTTTGACTTTAGTTAAGGCGTAGTGTACGGTAGCTAAGTGATGTCTTCCTACACTGCATATGATGCAGATTAATTAGGACATTTATACGACTTTGTTGACCATAGTTAAGGGTCATATGGGTGGGTCTAATTGATCAAGAAATGACGGGTAGAACTTGACTGGTACTTATGATTTGTTGACTATAGTTAAGGTCATAAGTACTAGGGGTAAAAATTACATCGGGAATTTCAAGTGTTGAAATTTGCAATGAGATTGCATACCTTCCATGTGATGGTTGGATCCCGATCACACTGTGGGCAATAGTTGCTCCTAGGAGAGTTTTACAGTTTACAATTAGCTAACTCATTAGGTGTCTAGAAAGGTGTTAACGGGGCTCCGCCTCTGGGAAAACGAGGTTTACTCTAATTAGGTCCGTGCGAAAGCACGGGGAACCTCCCTCAAAGTACCGACACTGGCCTGGCTGAACGGTTAGCGAAGTTGTAGACTGTAATTAATCCTGGCTAGTTTTTCTTTTTAAGGTTTGAAAGAAAAACTTGATAAAAAGCAGTGGGAAACATCGATTAGACAAGATAATAAACCAATCTAATCTATGCAAGAGCTTTCGCTGAGTGTATTCTTTTCTCTCTCTTAATGGCAGATACCAATGACTGGACTTAAGCTTCTACTAGATAAAAACAAACTGAATGGGACCAACTATAAAGACTGGCTAAGGAATCTGAAGATCGCCTTGACTTATGATAAAGTATCATATGTCCTCACGGCTTCAGCCCCGCCCGTCCCAGGCCCAAAATCCTCAGTTGCGGACATTGAAGTCCGCAAGACATGGGACGCTGACTGTGCCACGGCCACATGCCTCGCGCTTGCATCGATGGATAACACACATCAAAAGCAGCACGAGGACATGGACATTCACGGGATACTGCTCCATACAAAGGAGTTGTATGGGGAGCAATCCCGCGTATTACGATACGAAGCATCAAAGAAACTGTTTCAGATGCGAATGGCCCCTGGCACACCAGTAGGAGACCATGTGTTGAAGATGATAGCTCTTATAGAAGAGCTTGAGGACCTTGGGTGGACAATGGACAATGAACAATATATAGATATTATTCTGCAGTCCCTCCCCTCCACCTTTGCTCAGTTCATAGTGAACTTCAACATGCATGGCATGGAGAAGGACCTCCCTGAACTCCTTAATATGTTAAGGAGTGCAGAGAGCACTATGACGTCAGCAAAGACTCCCGTTATGACCATTGGACAGTCTTCTTCTTCTCGCCCAAAAGCTAAGGCCAAGGGAAAGAAAAAGAAGAAACCCACTAATCCTAAGGGTGGAGTCAAAAAGGTGAAGGGAAAGGGAAAGTCCACGGCTGGAGACCCAGGGAAAGGCGAGTGTTTTCATTGCCACAAGACAGGACATTGGAAGCGCAATTGCACGGAGTACCTAAGTCTCAAGAAGAAGCATGGTGATGCTTCTGCTTCAGGTGCGTTTGTGACTGAAAACTGTTTTTCTATAAACTCTGCTTCCTGGGTATTGGATACCGGTTCAGATTCTCACATTTGCAATTCTATGCAGGGGCTGAGAAATAGCAAGGTTTTGAAGACAGGTGACCATACTCTCCGCGTTGGAAATGGTTCCAATGTACATACAGTCGCAGTGGGAGAGTATCACTTGGGGTTGCCATCTGAATGTATTTTGATTTTGAATCCATGTTATTTTGTACCAAGTATGCTATGTAATATAATATCCGTTTCTTTGTTGGACAATGAAGGATATAATTTTGTGTTGTAGAACAATGTTATGAACATTCACCTAAATCAAATGTTGGTTGGGTATGGTATGCTTAATAACGGAATATATGTCCTAAATCAACACACAGTTTTCAGTATACAACACACTAATAAAAGAAAACCTTCAGAATTAAATGAAGCTTTTCTTTGGCACTGTAGACTTGGTCATATTAACGAAACAAGACTAAACAAGTTACACAAAGATGGATATTTAAACTCTTTTGAATATAAATCTTATGCGACTTGCCAATCTTGTATCAAGGGTAAAATGACCAAAACTCCGTTTACCGGACACGGAGAAAGAGCTACTCAGCTCCTTGGCCTCATACATAGTGATGTATGTGGGCCAATGTCTACACAGGCTAGAGGCGGTTTTTCATACTTCATTACATTCACCGACGATTTCTCAAGATTCGGTCATGTATTTTTATTAAAACACAAGTCCGACGCTTTCGAGAAATTCGTTGAATATAAACAAGAAGTAGAAAAACAAATCGGCTTGAGTATTAAGATGCTTCGATCAGATCGAGGTGGAGAGTATCTCAGTACAGAATTTGCAAACTTCCTAAAAGAGAATGGGATTCTCTCTCAGCTCACTCCGCCTTACACACCACAGCACAACGGTGTGTCAGAACGACGGAATAGGACCCTATTAGATATGGTCCGGTCCATGATGAGTGACGCTGAGTTACCAGTCTCGTTTTGGGGGCATGCATTGGAGACTGCAGCGTTTCTGCTAAACAGGGTTCCGACCAAAGCCGTGTCTACCACGCCATATGAGATATGGAATAGGAAGAGACCATCTCTTAAGAGAATTAAGATTTGGGGTTGCCCGGCCTATGTTAAAAAGCAGAATCCGGACAAACTCGAGACACGGTCAGTCATGTGTAACTTTGTGGGGTATCCAAAGAATTCTTATGGATATCTATTCTACCACAAAGAGGAACAAAAAGTGTTTGTTTCTCAGTATACCACATTCCTGGAAAAAGAGTTTTTCACAGATAAAGATGATGGCAAGGTGGTGGATCTAGAAGAGGTTCTAGAGACACAAACTACAAATGACGATATGGTTGAACCGGCTGTTGCAACAGAAACTGAAGAACCTCGGCCACTCCGTAGGTCTGGTAGGACTTCTCGTCCACCGGAGAGGAACTACGGTTTCCTCATTGATGGTAACGGAGAAGATTGCATCATGGATGATGATGATCCTACCAGTTTTCAGCAAGCTATCACGAGTGGTGACTCTGTGAAGTGGCTGGATGCCATGAGATCCGAAATGGAGTCTATGTACACCAACAAAGTATGGACTTTGGACGTTGTACCCCCTGGGGTAAAACCTATAGGGTGCAAATGGATCTTTAAAAGAAAGATTGGTGTGGATGGGCAGGTAGAGACCTATAAGGCAAGACTTGTGGCGAAAGGTTTTCGTCAAAGACCAGGTTTGGACTATGACGAAATTTTTTCGCCCGTAGCCATGCTTAAATCCATTCGGATCCTACTTGCTATTGCTGCTCACTACGACTATGAAATCTGGCAGATGGACGTTAAAACAGCATTTCTAAATGGAAATTTAGAAGAATGCGTTTATATGGATCAGCCAGAGGGCTTCATTGACAGTGGGAGCAGCGAGAAAGCATGTAGATTGCTTAAATCCTGTTAGGTCCACGTTACCTCTCCCGGTACTTACGGGGTTGCGGAAACGGTAAATCAAAATTTTTTTCTAAACTTTGTAACATGGACCGTAAAAGCCGGATCTTTGCTAAACTAAAACTAGTATTCTTGCTAAAGAGAGTTAGCTACTATGTTGATGGTTATACCTAAACTTGAACTCCTTCTCTTCTTGTTGTTGTTCTTCTTTCTTGTTCTTTGTAGAAGCTTGAATAGTTCTCTTCTCGTCGCCTTCTTCTTGCCGAAGATAGATCCACCTTGAAGGTTCGACCTTTGGGCTCTTCCTCGATCTTTGAGTGAACTAGGGTTTCCGGCTTGCTAAACCTTGAACCCTAGAGAGAGTAGAGAGTGTCTAGGGGTTGTTTTCTTTTCAAGGTGAAGGAATCTCAACACATGAGAAGGAATCACCTTGAGCTTGAGGAGGAAGAAGATGAAGAGAGGAGAGAGAATAGATATGAAAGAATGAGCTCTCTTTTTCTTTTTGCAACCATAATGCAAAAGAAAAAGTATTATCTAAATGATAATAATTGAAATAAGAATAGTTGATGGTAATTTTGGAATGACCACTATCATGCTTCTTTAAATGAAGTGTAAGCATGAATCAAGGAAGACTTTCAAGGCATGAAAGTGGTCAATGGTCAACAAGTCAACCAAGGTCAACAAGTCAACAAAAAAATCAACCATAACATAATTCTCATTTAATTACTATTATTAATAGATAATATATAAATCCATTAGGGTTTGGAAAATGAAGACTGTCAACTGTGCATACGCACCCGTTCCGAAACCCTAATGAAAAACCTCATTCTCCGCCTCAAGCAACTGTGCATACACACCTGCATTCTCGTTCCGAGGAACAAGAATACCAAGATATAAAAGCAACCCCCAAAACATATACCAGTATCTGGCTCAAACCAGAGCCTGCCAGTATAATCCGTCCGGACTCCAAACGTGCACAAGTGCGCGGATGAGAACGAACCCTGTCGCAAAACCATGCGACCTCTACTCTGTTTTGCCCAGAGACGAATACCCTCTGTGTGGGACTCTAAAGACTCGACACTACGCTGGCAGTGGGTTTAACCACAGACCGCAAGCGGCACTAGCTGTGCATAACGGTCCCCAGGTAGATGCCGACAAGAAGGCTGACGAGGTGAAACCCCATCTGAACTCCTACTGAGTCTGAATGTGACATTCTCCGTACAGTCCGGTCTGTTCGTCTGATACATCGCATGGCGGGCCTAGGGGGCGGTAAAACGTCAGTCCCCTAATAGCGGTACAAGTCGTGTCGGAGTGAAGCCCAATACACCCTGAGATAACACTGGAACCTACCAGTACATCTCGCTTGCCCTGGCCAGGGACTACTCGTGTAATGGCTCTCCTAGACACAGCGCGATGTCAACCCCCAATACCGGGAGAGACGAATCCTGTCTAACCGTCACTGCCTCCAAGTGCTTCGGGACTGCACCCAACCACCACCTGTTTGCACGACTCCTTTGAGCCGTGGTAGGGTAGTGATCAAAGTGCAGTGGGAACACACTCGAGGCAAAGTGTCAGTGTCAAGTCAGCGGACTAAGCTGTACTCATGTCACCTGGGAACTGATAACTGACGATAGGTATAATACCAACCTGTCAGTTCCCGACGAGTCCTGTCCAGTGTACTCGTAACCCAACGAGCACCCGTATACTATCTCCAGTACGACATACTGATGGCTGTAGGACAGACCATCTCCCACACTGGGATGAGAAGCGCATACGCTAGTCTACTCCGGAGTATCGATGCCCTGTCTCGATAGTCCTACGACTAGGGACCTGTATAAGGATGTGCTTGTAGATTACCCAGCCCCCACGAGTGTGATCGCCATCACAACGCCGGTAATCAAGCAAAGATCCTAAGGGCTCTACTAATGCGTATAGGTGATATAATAAATAAACACACATGTACACATTAAAGCAGAGACAAACCAAGTAGCATACTACTATATTGAGCAAGATTGTCTGTACAACTGTGAATATCCCAAGCTTCCATCAAGTAATATACATACTAGTATGATACAGTAATGGCCTCTAGGGCATATACACTAACAATCTCCCACTTGCACTAAGGCCATGTACTGGCGTATCGAAGACCTATCATCTCGATCAGCCGCTCGAACTGAGTCTGGGGTAAAGCCTTCGTGAATGGGTCCGCAGTGTTGTCCTTTGTGTCCACTCTCCGCACCTCGATCTCCTGTCGATCAATGATCTCCCTGATCAGGTGATACCGCCTTAAGATGTGCCTGGATTTCTGATGGGACCTTGGTTCCTTCGCTAAAGCTATAGCCCCATTGTTATCGCAATACAAAGGTATTGGGTCAACAATGGACGGAACCACCTGAAGTTCACTAATGAACTTCTTAATCCAGACCGCCTCTTTTGCGGCATCGCTTGCAGCAATGTATTCAGCCTCCATCGTCGAGTCTGCGACGGTATCCTGCTTGGAACTCCTCCAACATACCGCCCCTCCGTTGAGGGTAAACACAAAACCCGAGACAGACTTGCTGTCATCTTTGTCACTCTGGAAGCTTGAATCGGTAAAGGACTCGACCCTGAGGTCTCCATTACCGTAAACCAGGAACATCTCCTTAGTCCTCCTCAGGTACTTGAGAATGTTCTTCACTGCTATCCAGTGGTCCTCCCCTGGGTCTGACTGATACCGGCTTACCGTGCTCAACGCGTAAGCTACATCTGGTCTTGTACATAGCATCGCATACATTATAGATCCTACCGCCGAAGCGTAGGGTATAGTGCTCATGCGAACCCTCTCCTCGTCAGTCTTAGGAGACATCTTCTTGGAGAGAGTAATTCCGTGCAATGCGGGTATGTTACCGCGCTTGGAATCCTCCATACTAAATCTCTTTAGTACGGTCTCTATGTACCTGGACTGCGAAAGTCCCAATAGTCTCTTGGATCTATCTCTGTAGATCTTGATCCCCAGAATGTACGAGGCATCACCCAGGTCCTTCATGGAGAACCTTTGTGACAAAAATAGCTTGACCGATTGTAGCATAGGAATATCATTTCCTATCAAAAGAATGTCGTCCACGTACAAGACTAGGAATACGACAGTTCGTCCTACAATCTTCTTATACACACAGGGTTCATCTTCGTTCTTGATGAAATCAAATTCCTTGATTGCCTCATCAAAACAGATGTTCCAGCTCCGCGATGCCTGCTTTAATCCATAAATGGATTTAAGCAACTTGCACACCTTTCCGCTGCTCCCACTGTCTACGAAACCTTCTGGTTGATCCATGTAAACGCACTCTTCCAAACAACCGTTTAGGAAAGCCGTCTTAACATCCATCTGCCAGATTTCATAGTCATGGAAGGCAGCAATGGCAAGTAGGATCCGAATGGATTTGAGCATAGCCACCGGAGAAAAAGTCTCGTCATAGTCCAAACCAGGTCTTTGACGAAAACCTTTTGCAACGAGTCTAGCTTTATAGGTTTCCACCTGCCCATCTACACCAAGTTTCCTTTTGTAGATCCATTTGCATCCAACGGGTTTTACCCCAGGTGGAGCAATATCCAAGGTCCACACTTTATTGGCGTACATGGACTCCATTTCGGATTGCATTGCTTCCTGCCACTTATCAGAGTCCTTACTGATAATGGCCTGCCTGAAACTGGTAGGGTCATCTTCTTCCAAGATGCAATCCTCTCGATCCCCGTCTATGAGAAAACCGTAGTATCTCTCGGGCGGATGAGAAAACCTACCAGATCTGCGGAGTGGCTGAGGTTCGTTTGGGGTTATTGAATCTAGCGGTTCCTCCAAATTTTCAGTTACATTTTGTGGTCGCTGAATTTCTTCCAGTTCTACCGAACTCCCACTAGTTTCTTTTGCAAGAAACTCCCTTTCTAAGAAGGTAGCGTGGCGAGATACAAACATCTTCTGTTCCTCAGTGTGGTAGAACAGATATCCTAGTGAGTCTTTAGGATATCCCACAAATTTACAGAGAACTGACCGTGCCTCTAACTTGTCCGGTTTCTGTGTTTTCATATAGGCCGGACAACCCCATATCTTAATAAACTTAAGACATGGTTTCTTACTGCTCCATATTTCATACGGAGTTTTAGGCACTGATTTGGACGGAACTTGATTCAAAAGGTATGCCGCTGTCTGAAGCGCATGTCCCCAGAATGAAAGAGGTAACTCAGCACTACTCATCATGGAGCGAACCATATCCAATAGGGTACGATTCCTCCGCTCCGATACACCGTTGTGCTGTGGTGTATAAGGAGGAGTAAGCTGAGAGAGAATACCATTCTCTTTTAAGTAATCTAGGAATTCCGTGCTTAAGTACTCCCCTCCCCTGTCAGACCGGAGGATCTTGATACTTTTGCCTGTCTGGTTCTCTACTTCCTTTCTGAATTCCTTGAATTTCTCAAAAGCTTCAGATTTGTGTTTCATCAGATACACATATCCGAACCTAGAGAGATCGTCAGTGAATGTGATGAAGTACGAGAACCCACCCCTTGCATGTGTAGACATCGGACCACATACATCACTATGTATGAGTCCCAAGAGCTCTGCTGCTCTTTCTCCATGTCCGGTGAACGGAGATTTGGTCATCTTACCTTTGAGACAAGACTGACAAGTTTCATAAGATGAAAACTCGAACGCATCCAAGAGTCCATCTTTATGCAACTTACTCAGTCTTTTCTCTCCGACATGACCAAGTCTACAATGCCACAAGTAGGATTCATTTGTATCTGAATTCTTCCTCTTGCGTGTGTTTTGTATATTGAGAACTGTA
The DNA here is from genome assembly GCA_030015575.1 of Agapanthus africanus. Taxonomy (NCBI): domain Eukaryota; kingdom Viridiplantae; phylum Streptophyta; class Magnoliopsida; order Asparagales; family Amaryllidaceae; genus Agapanthus; species Agapanthus africanus. The sequence continues at coordinate 167,179,377 of CM057349.1, forward strand.
TTCTGATTTAGAACGTAGATACCATTAAACAGTGTACCCTCTGCAACCAGTACCTTATCAAGGTAAATGTTCATGATATTCTTTTCAAGAACAAACTTATATCTATCTTTATCGAGTAAAGAAACTGATATGATGTTGCAAACCATAGAGGGTACATAGTAGCAATCGTTCAAAATCATAGTCTTGCCATTTGGCAATACTAGGTGATATTCACCGACGGCTGCCGCATAAACTTGTGCTCCGTTCGCTACTCTGAGCGACATATCACCCGGTGCAACTTTCCTACTTTTTCTCAGTCCTTGCAATAAATTACAAATATGAGATCCTGATCCGGTATCAAGTACCCAGGAGGTAGGGCTGACCGTAAAACAGTTCTCAATTACAAGAACACCTGAAGTAGATGCAAAACCATGCTTCTTCTTCAACTGGGCATCCTGGAAATCCATACTTTCCTCTTTCCCATTCTCATACTCATGACTGTTGTCACAAGTTAGAGCTGAACCAACTTTCCCCAGTCCCGAATAAGAATTCGGTTCGGTCAAGCTATACATTTTATTATCTTGATTAGGGCGTGAAACGGTTGCTGCCTGGAGAGAGAGAAAAGAAACACTCAGCGTATGCTCGTGCAAGATTAGATTGGTTTATTAATTTATCTAACCAGGGTGTCTCCCACTGTTTCCTCAAATCCTTCTTAAAACCTTTTTAAAAGAAGAACTAGCCGGGTTTTAATTCACGTTACAATACTTGCTTAACCTTTCAGCCAGGCTAGTGTCGGTACTTCGAGGGAGGTTTTCCAACGCTTTCGCGAAGTTCCTTAATTAAAGAACCTCTTTTCCCTGTGGGCGTAACCCCGCTAACACCTTTCTAGACACCTACTAGGTTTATAGCATTGATCGTTAAGTGAAATAATCTCCCGAGAGTAAACCAACTCATCAGTGGGATCGGGATCTAACTGTCATTGTGTGATAACCTAGATGGAATCCACTCTAGTCACCACACTCCAGAAGGTATGCTAAATCTGCAAGTTTCAGTTCTTTTGAAACTCCCGATGTGGTTTTCGCCCCTAGGACCCAAGTGACCTTGACGAATAATCAACAAATCAAAAGGTCCTAGTCAAGTTCAACCCGTCGTTATCCAGGATTGCATTAGACCCGCCCGTATGATCCTTGACGAATAATCAACAAAATCATGCGACCGTCCTAACCAATCACATCTTTTAGTGCAACAGAAAATTACTACTCAGCTACCGTTCACTGTGTCTTGACGAATAATCAACAAACGCAGCACGAATACTAAGTATTAATTATCCGAAACGACGGAGGGCTACGGCTGGGTTTTTGGCGAAAAACCCGTTAACGTAATAAACTTGATATCGTTGAAGGAACTTGATTGCATCCTTTTGAAAATCATAGTGGCGAAAACTTTTGCTAAAGAGGTCACTCCCTGCGAAGGGATCTCGGCTCTTTCCTCGTCGAGTGAGGTGCTGGGTATTCATAAGATGAATACCTCGATGCAAAGCAAGAATAATCGACTATGGTGAAGTTATTACCCTGACGCAAACTTTTGTCCAAGGGGTCACTCCCGGTGAAGGGATCTCGGCCCTTGCCTCGTCGACTGAGGTGCTGGGTATTCATAACCGAATACCTCGATGCAAAACAAAAAATGAGCGTCCTTGCAATAACAGCTTTTTGAAAAACTTGTTCCAACAACGGCTTATAGGTTTATTTTCTTGCATTAGTTCTTTTAATGCGTGATATTCTTGCATTAGTTCTTTTAATGCGTCCCATCATTTAATCCTACCATTGCAGAAAACAACCAAAATATGACGTACGCTTATGCCATTCGCATTCGCCACGGGGTCCCGTCATCACTCGTTAGGTTACTTAACTAACGACAGAGCGGGGGCTGGGCTAGCGCGGCTGTAAAACATAAGCAACGCCTAAATAGTAAAGCAATGATAGACATTACAGATCACAGATGAATACATTGGATATACTAGCAATCCGCATTCCTTTCGAGCCTGAAACGAAAAGCGGATAACACGGTCGCGGTGAATAGCAAAATACCCCACCCAAGACCCCTACGGGTGCGGCAAACTACCCGCCAAGTTCCCGGTAGTTTGTGCACCCCACCATGGGTCTATCCTAGGAGCAAAAACAGTAAAAAGAATTATACAATGACGGCTACAACCCCGACCCGGTTGTGCGGCCAAACAAAAATATTATTACATCAATTTACATTTACAATGAATGAAAGAAAAACAAAAGCTCATCTCACATCCACCCCGGCTATTCACCCGCGACAGTCCAACACATTCATATACACATTCCAGCACATTACAGATCATGTATAACCCCGACTAATCGACTTATAGCGATTAGCCGACGTTCAATACATGCAAACATCACAGATATAACCAACATAGCCAAAGTGCAGTGAAGTTCGGAAAAAAAATACGGAATTATAGGACCCCAAAAGTGAATTTCAGTTCTGGAAAATCTGGGCACATATAATATATCTGAAAAATCCCAAAATCCCACCAGAAGAACACTGCACGAAAATCGATGAAGAGAGAGAAACAAACTGCGGCGCTTCCGCGGCGCCATGCATACCTCATGCCGCGGAAGCGCGGCGGTTTAAACAAATTAGGGCATCGAATTTCTTGTGTCTTCAAACAAAACCCTGAGCCGATTTTACAAGTATAAAGTTTTTCATTTAGAGCAGAAAAAATTTCAACAGAAACTTAGGGTTTTGTTTTTCCGGTTTTGTGATTTTTCGGTTCCGAACTTCGTTACACTTTGCTACCAAGCTAGTTTAAGTTTAGTTAGGCTCTGATACCACTGTTAGGTCCACGTTACCTCTCCCGGTACTTACGGGGTTGCGGAAACGGTAAATCAAAATTTTTTTCTAAACTTTGTAACATGGACCGTAAAAGCCGGATCTTTGCTAAACTAAAACTAGTATTCTTGCTAAAGAGAGTTAGCTACTATGTTGATGGTTATACCTAAACTTGAACTCCTTCTCTTCTTGTTGTTGTTCTTCTTTCTTGTTCTTTGTAGAAGCTTGAATAGTTCTCTTCTCGTCGCCTTCTTCTTGCCGAAGATAGATCCACCTTGAAGGTTCGACCTTTGGGCTCTTCCTCGATCTTTGAGTGAACTAGGGTTTCCGGCTTGCTAAACCTTGAACCCTAGAGAGAGTAGAGAGTGTCTAGGGGTTGTTTTCTTTTCAAGGTGAAGGAATCTCAACACATGAGAAGGAATCACCTTGAGCTTGAGGAGGAAGAAGATGAAGAGAGGAGAGAGAATAGATATGAAAGAATGAGCTCTCTTTTTCTTTTTGCAACCATAATGCAATAGAAAAAGTATTATCTAAATGATAATAATTGAAATAAGAATAGTTGATGGTAATTTTGGAATGACCACTATCATGCTTCTTTAAATGAAGTGTAAGCATGAATCAAGGAAGACTTTCAAGGCATGAAAGTGGTCAATGGTCAACAAGTCAACCAAGGTCAACAAGTCAACAAAAAAATCAACCATAACATAATTCTCATTTAATTACTATTATTAATAGATAATATATAAATCCATTAGGGTTTGGAAAATGAAGACTGTCAACTGTGCATACGCACCCGTTCCGAAACCCTAATGAAAAACCTCATTCTCCGCCTCAAGCAACTGTGCATACACACCTGCATTCTCGTTCCGAGGAACAAGAATACCAAGATATAAAAGCAACCCCCAAAACATATACCAGTATCTGGCTCAAACCAGAGCCTGCCAGTATAATCCGTCCGGACTCCAAACGTGCACAAGTGCGCGGATGAGAACGAACCCTGTCGCAAAACCATGCGACCTCTACTCTGTTTTGCCCAGAGACGAATACCCTCTGTGTGGGACTCTAAAGACTCGACACTACGCTGGCAGTGGGTTTAACCACAGACCGCAAGCGGCACTAGCTGTGCATAACGGTCCCCAGGTAGATGCCGACAAGAAGGCTGACGAGGTGAAACCCCATCTGAACTCCTACTGAGTCTGAATGTGACATTCTCCGTACAGTCCGGTCTGTTCGTCTGATACATCGCATGGCGGGCCTAGGGGGCGGTAAAACGTCAGTCCCCTAATAGCGGTACAAGTCGTGTCGGAGTGAAGCCCAATACACCCTGAGATAACACTGGAACCTACCAGTACATCTCGCTTGCCCTGGCCAGGGACTACTCGTGTAATGGCTCTCCTAGACACAGCGCGATGTCAACCCCCAATACCGGGAGAGACGAATCCTGTCTAACCGTCACTGCCTCCAAGTGCTTCGGGACTGCACCCAACCACCACCTGTTTGCACGACTCCTTTGAGCCGTGGTAGGATAGTGATCAAAGTGCAGTGGGAACACACTCGAGGCAAAGTGTCAGTGTCAAGTCAGCGGACTAAGCTGTACTCATGTCACCTGGGAACTGATAACTGACGATAGGTATAATACCAACCTGTCAGTTCCCGACGAGTCCTGTCCAGTGTACTCGTAACCCAACGAGCACCCGTATACTATCTCCAGTACGACGTACTGATGGCTGTGGGACAGACCATCTCCCACACTGGGATGAGAAGCGCATACGCTAGTCTACTCCGGAGTATCGATGCCCTGTCTCGATAGTCCTACGACTAGGGACCTGTATAAGGATGTGCTTGTAGATTACCCAGCCCCCACGAGTGTGATCGCCATCACAACGCCGGTAATCAAGCAAAGATCCTAAGGGCTCTACTAATGCGTATAGGTGATATAATAAATAAACACACATGTACACATTAAAGCAGAGACAAACCAAGTAGCATACTACTATATTGAGCAAGATTGTCTGTACAACTGTGAATATCCCAAGCTTCCATCAAGTAATATACATACTAGTATGATACAGTAATGGCCTCTAGGGCATATACACTAACAAAATCCATATATGGGTTGAAGCAGGCATCTCGGAGTTGGAACATCTGTTTCGATGATGTTATCAAAGAGTTTGATTTCATCAAAAATCCAGATGAACCTTGTGTTTATAAGAAGGCTGTAGGAAGAGCTGTCACATTCCTCGTATTGTACGTGGATGACATTCTTCTGATAGGAAATGATATTCTTATACTACAGTCGGTCAAATCATTCTTATCACTAAGGTTCTCCATGAAGGTCCTGGGTGATGCCACATACATCCTGGGCATAAGGATCTATAGGGATAGATCCAAAAAGTTATTGGGATTGTCCCAAACCAGGTACATCAACACCATCCTAAAGAGGTTTAGTATGGAAGACTCTGTAGGAGTCCTAGGCACTCTAGTGAAGTCTCACAAGTGATCAAACATGCCAATTTATAAAAATTACAGTGCCGAGGAAACCTAGAACGGATCGTTGGCTAGAAGTATAGGCAAAGCAAGCAAGCTAGTTTACAACTAAACTATAAGATAACGGAAATACAACCTTTGTAGATCCGTTTGTCCACCTCCATAGCTCCGCAACGAAGTGCCTTCGCTGTCCAAGTGAACTCCCGGGCTCTAGCGTCGGCTTCGTCGAAGAATAAGCAAGCTAGGTCGTCGATGTCCATGCCGAAGATGATCTACGTCGAAGCATCGCTAGATTAAGCTCCACCTTCACCTAGTCGGAAAAACTTGTGAAGGAAACACCCTATACTACTTGGCAAGATGTAGAGGATGAAGAAATAGGAAGTGGGTAGACTTTAGATTTGGATTTCTCACACTTTTTCATTACTTGCCATTGGAGTAGCAAGCTACATCCATGGAAGAAGAAGATGAAGAAGAAGAAGATATGATAAGTTAATTCCTTAAAAGAAAAATAAAATAAAATGAATACTTATCATCTCTTTGACCATGGTTTAGTGTAGAGTTTTAACTAAGGTTAGAGAGTGGTTAGGGTTAGATAAAAGACAAGAATGGTGGACTAAGTTCAAAGCTTCAAGAAGCTTTCAAATAAAAACAAAAACTAGCAACCATTCTTATCTCTTTATCTTTTCTTTTTCCTAAATAAACAAAAGGAATAAATAAATGATTAAGTAAATGAAAAAGAAACCCTAATCACTAATTAACCATGGTTTAACACTTTACACAAAACCAAGCTAGAATGTATCATCAAACATGATACAATCATGTGCACAAAACTATATCGAATATACAATGTGCACATCCGCGCGAGAAAATCCATTTAAAGTGAACCGATACTAGTTAATGCAAAGCAATATATCAAATATATAATTATGTATTAAATCATTAAATCAACACTTGATTTAACGATCCGGTCATATCGCATATAACCGGCTAGTATCCAATGTGTCGGCTTATCGAATCAATCCTTGATTCGATAACTAGGTTATATCGCATATAACCATTCGATACATTGATCGCGAGAATAGAATACGGTATCATATACACGCATTATTCTCGGTCCCGCACATATCTCATATGCGCTCCTATTTCGTTTCGCTTGAGCCAGGAAACCTCTGTGTAGGACTCTAAAGACTCGTCAATACGGCGGCAGCAGATGATGATCATATCAAACACCCACAGGCCGCAAGCGGTCTGCTAAACGAAACGGCCACCCGGGTATTGAGCGATCAAAAGATCGACGAGCAAGCCCGCTCACACTCCTGCGAATCCGACCAGTAACACTACCGTATAGCCCGGTCTGTTCGCCTGATATGTCGCATATCTCGCCTAGGGGTGGTAAACGTCAGACCCCAATAGCTCGATAAGTCATGCCGATTTGAGGTCCATAACAGTCGTGAAAATACTGATAACTCTTACCAGTATATCACTGCAACCCTGGCCAGGGATTTCCTGTTATGGCCAGTCGAGCATAGCACAACATCAACCCCCAATACCGGGAGAGACGAATCCCCTCCTATCGCTCATTGCCTCCATGTGAATCGGGACTGTACCCAAAAACCTCCTGTTTGCACAACTCAGTAGAGCCGTGGTAGGGTGGAAATCAAAGTACAGTGGGAGACACACAAGACTCTATGACGATCTCGGGTCAACAGACTAAGCTGTACCAGTGTCACCAGAGAACTGCCATCTGACGTGAGGTATAATACCATCTGGGAGTTCTCGGCGAGTCCGTTCAGTATACCCAGTCTCCACTGAGCACCCGCATACCATCTTCGATGTCAAACACCAATGGATATGGGATCATCCATCGCCCATCGCATGGGTCGAGAAGATATGCGCTAGTCTACTCTGGAATATCGATGCCCCGTCTCGATATTCCCTCGACTAGGAACAATGAAGGATGTACTCATTAACTACCCAGGCCCCACTAGTATGATCTACACCATAGTCCTGGAAGTCGAGCACACATCCTATGGGATTTATCAACATGTAATCAGAGAGACAGAAAGTATACATGTTAAGATAAAGTGCAACCAGATAGCGTACTATCATGTCGAGCAAGAAAGTCCTTCCTATATATGTCCCAGCATCCACTACAATATACATCTAATGTACAGTAATGGCCTCTAGGGCATACATATAACTAACAATCTCCCACTTGCACTAGGGCCATCTGTAGCAGTGGTTGCAGTATCACATACTCAACCATCCCCTAAAAGTCTCTCTTTGGGAAAAAGGCCTTCGTGAGTGGATCCGCCGTGTTGTCCTCTGAGTCTACTCTCCTAACCTCGATCAACCTGGAGATCAACTATCTCCATGATCAGGTGATGCTTCCTCAGAATATGTTTGGGTCACTGATGGGACCAGGGTTCCAGGGCCTAAGCCACACTTCCATTGTCATACAATGGCAGGAACCAAGTTCATCTTATGAACCAATATACACCCAAACTGCCTCTTTGGTAGTATCTTCAATAGCGATGTTACCAGCCTTTATCGTCTAGTTTGCCACGGTATCTAGCTTGGAACTCTTCCAACATACCGTCCCTCCATTGAGGGTAAAGACAATGCCCGTGACTGACATTCAGTCGTCTTTATCACCCTGGAACACTTCCAGTGATTCTCCTCAGGATCGATTGATACCATCTCACTACATCTAGTGAGAATCCTAACATCCAATTACATCTATCTCATAGATGAAAACTCAGGATTTAGGAGGTATCACTTTGATCCTATTTGGGGAATGCTAGTGATAATAGGAGATTGACCGATCGTAGTATAGGAAACTCTCTTCCTATCAAGAGTATGTTGTCTTCGTACAATACGAGGATGACCACCTTACTCTCTACTACCCTTTTGTATATACAAGGTTCGTCTACCATTTTGATGAAGTCAAACACTTTGACTATCACATCAAAACAGACGTTCCAACTCCGCGATGCCTGCTTCATCATGTAAAGCGTCTTGCACACGTTTCCGCTGCTCCCACTGATTTACGAAGACCTCTGGATGTGTTCTTATAGACGTTCTCTTCTAAATCAGTATTTAGAAAAGCAGTCATGGCACCCAACCGCCAGATATCGTAGTCATGGTATGTAGCCGTGGTAAGTAGGATCTGGATAGACTTAAGCATAGCTACTAGAAAAAGGTTTCATCATTATCCACGCCTGGTCGATGACGAAAACCTTTAACAAGTCTAGCTTTGAAAGTCTCAACTTTTCCATCTATACCAAGTAATCTTCTCAAGATATACTTGCTCCTGATGGGGATTTAACCCTTCAGATATAGCAGCTAAAGTCCATACTTTGCTGGTGTACATGGATTCCATCTCAGATCGCTAAGCATCCAGCCATTCTTACAGAGTCCCTACTCTCGATGGCCTGCTCGAAACTAGTTGGGTCATCATCTCATGATGCAATCCTTGCTCCCACTGTCATCGAGAAACCGAGGTATCTCTCAGGCGGATGAGGAACCCTACTAGATCGGCGGAGAGGCTGAGGTTCGTCGGGAACTATAGAATCTTATGGTTCTGTCAAATCATCAACTGCAGTTTTGTATAGCTGGAACCTTTCCAGTTCAACAGAACAGACCTTGCCTCGAGCTTGTCCGGATTTTGCTTTTGACATAGGCCGGACAACCCCAAATCTTAACTATCTTAAGATATGGGCTCTTCCCTTTCCATATCTCATATGGAGTGGTAGGCACTGATTTGATTCGAACCTAATTCAATAGGTATGCAGCTTCTCAAGTGCATAACTCCCAAAAGGAAATAGGTAACTCAGTAATACTCATCATAGAGCACACGATATCTAATATTGTGTGATTGCTCCGCCCCGATACATCGTTGTGCTGTGGTGTATTCAGAGGAGTAATACTGAGAGAGAATCTCATTTTCCTTTAGAATAGTCCAAGGATTCCATGCACAAGTATTCTCCTCCCTGATCTCATCATAGGACATAATACTTATACCCGTATATTGGTTCTCTACTTCTAACTTATATTCTGTGAATATCTCAAAAGGTTCGGACTAATGTTTCAACAAGAACATATGTCTGAATCTGAAGAGATCATCAGAGAACGTAATGAAGTATAAAGAACCAGTCCTGGCATGTGTAGACAGGGGACCTTACATACATCAACATGTATCATCCCAAGAGTTCACTAACTCTTTCTCTGTTTCTTAGTAAACAGGGCTATGGTCATCTAATCTTTGTGACATGACTGGCAAGTTTCATAAGATATAAATTCAAACTGATTTAAATATGCATCTAAAATGTAACTTCAGCCAGTCGGGTCGCATTGATGTGACCTAGTCTACAATGCCTCAAGAAGGATTCGTTCATTTCTGAACTCTTCCTCTTGTGTGTGTTCTGTATACTAGGAACTGTAGTTTGATTTAGAACGTCAATGCTTTTAGATAACGTGCCTGAACCGATCAACTTTTGATATAGGAAATGTTCAAAACATTATCCATCAATACAAAATTATATCCTTTCTTTACTAATAAAGATACTGATATAATTTTGTATATCAGGTTCGGTATCGAATAGCATTTGTTCAGAATCAATGTATTCGTAATACAGGGTGACAGTGACCAACAGACTTGGCTGCAACACTTGCCCCATTTTCTGTCTCATGAAACTTATCACCCGTTCTCAGTTTTTCTACCTTTCTGTAGCCCTATGTAACAGATTACATATCTGGGATCCTGATCTGGTATCACATACCCAGGACGTAAAGAATACTGAGAAACAGTTCTGTATAATGAACACACCCGAAGATGATGCATCAACATGCACTCTCTTCGTTTGGGCGGCATAGGAAATCTGGTATTCCCCTATTTCCTGCTCTGTCTTATAACAATTATAAGTTGGAGCGGGACCAACGTTCCCCAGCTCAGTATAACAAGCGGGTTCGGTCAATTCATCCATATTATTATCTTGATTAAGGCGTGATATGGTCGCTACCTGGAGAGAGAGAGAAGAAAACACTCTGCGTGCGCTCTTGCAAGATCAGATTGGTTATATATTTTATCTAATCAGGATGGCTCCCACTGTTTTTATCAAATCTTCCTTCAAACCTTAAAAGGAAAGACTAGCCGGGATTAATTACACTCTACAAGTTCGCCAATCTTTCAGCCAGGCCAGTGTCGGTACTTTGAGGGAGGTTCCCCGTGCTTTCGCACGTACCTAATTACTGTAAACCTCGTTTTCCCAGAGGCGTAACCCCGTTGACACCTTTCTAGACACCTACTTGATCGGCTAATTGTAAAGTGCAAAACTCTCCCAGGAGTAACAATTACTCGCAGTGGGTATCGGGATCCAACTATCACATAGAAGGTATGCAATCTCATTGCAAATTTCAACACTTGAAACTCCCGATAATGGTTTTTACCCCTAGCACCTATGACCTTGGCTAAGGTCAACAAATCATAGGTACTAGTCAAGTTCTACCCGTCATTTCGTGATTAATTAGACCCACCCACATGACCCTTGGCTAAGGTCAACAAAGCCACATGACTGTCCTAACTAATCGCATCATATGCTGTGTAGGAAGACATCACTTAGCTACCGTACACTGTGCCTTGACTATGGTCAACAAACACAGCACGAATACTAAGTACTCTACTTCCTAAAATGACGGAGGGTTGCGAATGGTTTTTGTGAAAACCTTCAACACTTTCAACTTGATCTCGTTGCGGAATCAAATGGTTTTTAAATGGAATGTTTTTGAAGCTTTTCTAGTTTTGCTAAAGGGGTCACTCCCGGTGAAGGGATCGTCGGCCCTTTCCTCGTCGAATGAGGTGCGGGATATATCATATATATCACTGTGCAAAGCAAAAACTATAGAAGCGATCAAATAACAAACCGAGGGTTGTAGCATCTGCCAGTTATTGCTTAAGGAGTCACTCCCGTGAAGGGATCTATGTCCTTTCCTTATCGAATAAGGTGCAGGATGTTCTACAATGAACACCGCGATGCAAAGCAAGAACTGTAGCTACCTGTTTTATTTTGAAATTCGATTCCACAACATCAATTAGGTTTATTTTCTTTCATTAATCTTATTAATGAATATCCCATCATATTAAGTTACCTAAACATCACAGATAGATATGACGTACACTTATGCCATCCGCATTCGCCTCGATGTCCCCTCGTGCACCGTTAGGTTAGGTAACTAACGGCAGAGCGGGGCAGGGCTAGCGCGGGTGTAAAACATAAGTAACGTCTATATAATATATCATATATACTATAATATCTGTCACAGAGCACAGAACATCGTATGATCACAGATAAAACACAGCAGAAGAAACATATGAAATATTGGATATACTAGGACGTCCGTGTTTTCATTACGAGCCGGTATAAAACACGGATTCCACGGTCGTGATGAATAGCCAATCCCACACCCCTAGACCCCTACGAGAGCGGCAAGCAACCCTACCAATTATAGGGTTAGGAGACCCGGACTCGACTCCTCGAGTTGGTCTCCCACTGGACCCCAGAACCCGGTTACTTGTGCTCCCCTCCTTGGGTCTATCCTAGTGCAGAAAAGTAAATAATATACAAACGGTGACTACTTCCGCAACCTGGAAGTGTCCCAATAAAAGAATATTACATACAAGTTTTTACATGAATGAAAATGAAAAACACTCATCTCACATAAAAAACCCCGGCTATTCAAACACGACGATCCAATATAACATATCCAGCAACACATAACATCAGATGTCATCAACGTAAGTAAATATACGCATCCCAATTGTCGTTGACATATAGCAACGAAACCGGCGATATCACATATTACACTTACGGTCACAGAAAAGAAAATGTAAAACTACAACAGTTGGAATCCGCAACCTCCTCAGACATCGCATGCCTGACCAAATGAAATACTTAGACATCGCATGCCTAACAATTATAAACCCCGCATTTTAGTCTCATTATCGAAAACACTTTTCAATATCAAGTCGGGAAATTCAACAAGATTCCCGACATCCTGATCGAATGCTCGTCGCAAACTTTAGTAGGCGGCCGCACCCCCGATGCCGTCGACGAAGTGCACCAAGGCGGAACACCGCTGCCGCGAGCACCCGAACGGATGCTTTCGGCGACGGGGTTCTCCTGCAGTCACTTGGTCGGGGCTATGGAGTGAGGCTGTCTATTAAGTTTACCGGTGAGTATCCGCGTTCACAACGTGATTGCAACGGACTTTTGATCACATCAAAATTCCGTGGCAACCGATCAAGTGAGACTAAACTGCTATGTTTATAATATTCATTCCTTTATCTCATAACTATTTGTGAATTCCAATTATTGTATCACATTCCGGATAAATAGAAAATGCTAAACTTTTCGATCGAACAATCGAACACCCAAGTTTTCCCGATACAGATCAACACATGAAACAAGTCTAAAAACATTCAGTTCGTGCCTCAGTACCAACGGTCCAGCCGTAGAAGGGTCAAGCCAACGCCTCACATGTGGCACGCCGTACTGCCCCAAACCCGAAGGTTCAAAGGGTAGTTCAAGACGGTCACATAATCGAGTTAAGGTTTGTTGTCTTCTAGAGGGACCATCGTGTTACTTGCACTACTTAGAACGTGATTAAACTACAGAAATATCCAACACTTGGAAATTTCCCGACAGGGGAAAAATTGGGTATTTATATCCGGTCGAACTTTATAACATATTCCAAAAATTATCCGGAACGACACATAGACAAAGTTTGACAATCCGATCGAATGTATGAACTCCCAATACAACCCAAAATACTCAACTCTTGATTTCAGATTAAAAATTCCCAGGAAAACCAGCACTGAAAAATAGGAGTTACTGTGCAAAATTCAATGGCAGATAAGACAAAAGTGCGGCGAAAGGGCCGCATTAGCACTCTAATGCCGCGGTTCTGCCGCACTTTAGATAGATCATTAGGTAATTTTTGCATCGTAATTCTTAGATTTACCTGCTTGTTTTTATGGGAATTTTTAATTGTAAACTAGCGAAGGCACTTCGTTGCGGAGCTATGGAGGTGGACAAATGGATCTACAAAGGTTGTATTTCCGTTATCTTATAGTTTAGTTGTAAACTAGCTTGCTTGCTTTGCCTATACTTCTAGCCAACGATCCATTCTAGGTTTCCTCGGCACTGTAATTTTTATAAATTGGCATGTTTGATCACTTGTGAGACTTCACTAGAGTGCCTAGGACTCCTACAGTGGTATCAGAGCACAGTGGGAGACACACAAGATCTCGGGTCAACAGACTAAGCTGTACCAGTGTCACCAGAGAACTGCCATCTGACGTGAGGTATAATACCATCTGGGAGTTCTCGGCGAGTCCGTTCAGTGTACCCAGTCTCCACTGAGCACCCGCATACCATCTTCGATGTCAAACACCAATGGATATGGGATCATCCATCGCCCATCGCATGGGTCGAGAAGATATGCGCTAGTCTACTCTGGAATATCGATGCCCCGTCTCGATATTCCCTCGACTAGGAACAATGAAGGATGTACTCATTAACTACCCAGGCCCCACTAGTATGATCTACATCATAGTCCTGGAAGTCGAGCACACATCCTATGGGCTTTATCAACATGTAATCAGAGAGACAGAAAGTATACATGTTAAGATAAAGTGCAACCAGATAGCGTACTATCATGTCGAGCAAGAAAGTCCTTCCTATATATGTCCCAGCATCCACTACAATATACATCTAATGTACAGTAATGGCCTCTAGGGCATACATATAACTAACAGACTCCAAGCGGGGTGCCTTACCCGCTTGCCATGGAGTCACTCTCTCTAAGGATTCTTGTCCAAAGACCGATGAAGAGAGAGCTCGCATGAGCATTATACCTTATGCTTCGGCAGTAGGGTCTATAATGTATGCGATGTTATGTACACGCCCAGATGTAGCTTATGCACTTAATGTTGTAAGCAGGTATCAATCCAACCCAGGGGAGAACCACTGGACAGCTGTGAAGAACATTCTTAAGTACTTACGAAGGACTAAAGAATTGTTCTTGGTGTATGGTAATACAGATCTCCAAATGGAGGCCTTTACCGATTCGAGCTTCCAGAGCGATAAGGATGACAGCAAATCTATCTCAGGGTTTGTATTTACCCTCAATGGAGGGGCGGTAAGTTGGAAGAGTTCCAAACAGGATACCGTTGCAGACTCTACGATGGAAGCTGAGTACATTGCTGCAAATGATGCCGCCAAGGAAGCCGTCTGGATGAAGAAGTTCGTCTCGGAACTAGGAGTAGTTCCAACCATTATTGATCCAATACCTTTGTATTGTGACAATAATGGGGCGATGGCGTTAGCCAAGGAGCCCAGATCCCATCAGCGGTCCAGATACATCCTGAGGCGCTTTCATTTGATCCGGGAGATTGTAGATCGCCGCGAGATCGAGATTAAGAGAGTTGACACAAAGAACAACGCCGCGGATCCACTCACCAAGGCCCTCCCTCAGCCACAGCATGAGCGACTTTTTGAGATGTTGGGTATGAGATACGCCAATAACTGGCCTTAGTGCAAGTGGGAGATTGTTGGATATATGTATGCCCTAGAGGCCATTATGTGATAGTGGATGTATCTATACATGTATATATATTCAGTTTGCATTCTTGCTCGACATGATAGTATGCTATCTGGTTATTCTTTATCTGACATGTTGATTTGATCATGCTTTTATTCATTCATACATGCTGATAAAGTCCCAAGGATATCTGCTTGACTACTCTGATTATGATAGAGATCATACTAGTGGGACATTTGTAGTCTATAAGCATATCCTGAAATGTCCCTAGTCGGAGGTGTATCGAGACGGGGCATCAATATACCAGAGTAGACTAGCGTATATGATACTAGACCCATGTGATGGGCGATGGATGTTCCCACATTCATCGATGTTTGACATCAAGATCATATACGGGTGCTCAGTGCTGACTGGGTACACTGGACGGACTCACCGAGAACTCCTATATGGAATTATATCTATCGTCGGATAGCAGTTCTCAGGTGACACTGGTACAGGTTAGTCTGTAGACCCGAGATCGTCATGGAGTCTTGTGTGTTCTCCCACTGTACTTTGATTGCCACGCTACCACGGGTCTACTGAGTCGTGCAAACAGGTGGCCGTTGGGTACAGTCCCGAGACACACGAAGGCAATGAGCGATAGGAGGGGTTTCGTCTCTCCCGGTATTGGGAGTTGATGCTGTGCTGTGCTCGACTGGTTATAACAGCAAGTCCCTGGCCAGGGCTGCTGAGATTTGCTGATAAGTGTTATCAGTAGTTTCTCGATCTGTTATAGACCATTCACCGACACGACTTATTGAGTTATTGGGGTCGACGTGACCATCCCTAGGCTCGATATGCAGCATATCTGACGAAGAGACCGGACTGTACGGTAGTGTTGCCGGATGGCTCGACGGGAGTTGTAGCAGGTTCGCTTGTTGTCTTCTGATTGCTCAATACCCGGGCGGCCGTTACGTTTAGCTGACCGCTTGCGGCTTAAGGGTACTTGATATGATCATTACCCTCTGCCGGCGTATTGACGAGTGTTAGAGTCCCACAAAGGAGTTACCCAGTCCAGGCGAAACGTTGTGGTGCGCGTATGCGATATGCGCATGCACCCGATTGAAATGTGCGTATATGATACCGAACATTGATCGGGTGGCCTACTTTTGGTGGGGTCATATGAGATATGACTGGATTGATAAATTAAGTGTTGATTTATCATCTAACCATAAGTTATCTCACTTGAAACCTTTCTAGGGTTTGATGGATGTAAGCATGCATGCATGTGTTTCTTTATTTTCATTCTAGTTTCATGCACATGTGAATGTGCATACATGCATACATACATACACCCATCCATCATGGTTGTTAGCATATGGAAATGGTGGTAATGCAAGACTTACACCATGGATTAAATAATGGATAATTATTTAATTTTGGTTTTAAAGTTAAATGAAAAAGAAAAGGATAATCATGTTAGTTTCCACACTCTTCTTCTAACCTAACCTAGCTCAACTACCACTAACCTATGGTTATCCTTCTCTTTATCATTCTAAACCCAAGTTAAATTAACTATCTATCATTTAATCATGGTTGAAGTCAAGAAGGAATTAAATATATATAGTGATATATATTTCTTTCTCTTGCTTAACTAATGGTTATCTTTTTACCTCTTGCAAATAAGGCCACCATCTTCATCTTCCTTCATCTTCTCCTCTCTAGCTTTTTCTAGTGAGTTAAAACACCATCAAAGAAAGGTTTTTGAAGTGAGATCCTAAGCCACAATATCGTTCTACTCAAGTCTAGCCAACTTGATTAGTGCGTTTCCTTCGTTTTTCCGAAGTAGCGAGCTTGGACGGAGATCTCCGCGGTGGATCGTCGTGGACACAAGGGGAGTTCAAGAGGACCTCGATTCAACACCAAAGACACCAAGGAGTCTTGCAAAGGGGAGCTACAAAGGTTGTAGCCTTCAAACCCTAGTCTTTACTAGCTTAAAGTTTTGATAACCCTAATTTTCTAGGATCTATCCTTTGCATGTTAGCTTAGCACCTTAAAAATGCAAACTTTGAGACATGTGATGCTTCAAAACTCTTCATAGGGTGCTAGACTAACCTTACACTAACTAGTATTTATCTGCTTGAGCATATGATGCGATTGGATTAGGGTATTCGTACGGCGTTGTTTGGCATTCGTCAAGGGTCGTGCGGGTGGGTTTAATTCAATCAAGAAATGTACGGGTTGAACTTGACTAGTGGACTATGGGTTGTTTGGCATTCGTCAAGGTCATAGAACACTAGGGGAAAAATAATATCGGGAATTTCAAGTGTTGAAATTTGCAATGAGATTGCATACCTTCTATGAGATAGTTGGATCCCGATACCCGCTGTGAGTAAGAGTTACTCCTGGGAGAGTTTTACACATTGCAATTAGCTGATGAAGTAGGTGTCTAGAAAGGTGTCAACGGGGTTACGCCTCTGGGAAAACGAGGTTTACATTAATTAGGTTCGTGCGAAAGCACGGGGGACCTCCCTCAAAGTACCGACACTGGCCTGGCTGAAAGATTGGCGAACTTGTAGTGTGTAATTAATCCCGGCTAGTCTTTCCTTTTAGGGTTTGAAGAAAGATTTGATAAAAAGCAGTGGGAGCCATCCTGATTAGATAAAATAATAACCAATCTGATCTTGCAAGAGCGCACGCTGAGTGTTTTATTCTCTCTCTCTCCAGGTAGCGACCATGTCACGCCTTAATCAAGATAATAATACGGATTATTGACCGAACCCGCTTGTTATACTGAGCTGGGGAACGTTGGTCCCGCTCCAACTTATAATTGTTATAAGACCGAGCAGGAAATAGGGGATTACCAGAATTCCCGTGCCACCCAAACGAAGAGAGTGCATGCTGATGCATCATCTTCGGGTATGTTCATTATATAGAACTGTTTCTCAGTGTCCTTTACGTCCTGGGTATATGATACCGGATCAGGATCCCGCTTATGTAATATGTTACATAGGGCTACAGAAAGGTAGATAACTGAAAACGGGTGATAAGTTTCATGAGGCAGAAAACGGGGCAAGTGTTGCAGCCAAGTCTGTTGGTCACTGTCACCCTGTATTACCAATACATTGATTCTGAACGAATGTTATTAGATACCGAACCTGATATACAAAATCATATCAGTCTCTTTACAAGTAAAGAAATGATAAAATTTTGTATTGTTGGATAATGTTTTGAACATTTCCTATATCAAAAGTTGATCGGTTTAGGCACGTTATCTAAAAGCATTGATGTTCTAAATCAAACTACAGTTCCTAGCATACAGAACACACACAAGAGGAAGAGTTCAGAAATGAACGGATCCTTCTTGAGGCATTGTAAACTAGGTCATATCAATGCGACCCGACTAGCTGAAGTTGCATGAAGATGCATATTTAAATCAGTTTGAATCTACATCTTGTGAAACTTGCCAGTCATGTCACAGAGATATAATAACACCAGCTCTGTTTATTGGAAGCAGAGAAAGAGTTAGTAAACTCTTGGGATGATACATGTTGATGTATGTAGGTCCCCTGTCTACACATGCCAAGACCGGTTCTTTGTACTTCATTACATTCTCTGATGATCTCTTTAGATTCAGACATATGTTCCTGTTGAAACACAAGTCCGAACCTTTTGAAATATTCACAGAATATAAGTTAGAAGTAGGGAACCAATAAGGGTATAAGTATTATGTCCTTTGAATGTCCTTTGATGTGATCAGGGAGGAGAATACTTGAGCACGGAATTCCTGGACTTTTCTAAAGGAGAATGAGATTCTCTCTCAGGATTACTCCTCCGTATACACCATAGCACGATGGTATATCGGGGCGGAGCAATTGCACCCTATTCGAT
This sequence comes from Agapanthus africanus, assembly GCA_030015575.1. Classification (NCBI taxonomy): domain Eukaryota; kingdom Viridiplantae; phylum Streptophyta; class Magnoliopsida; order Asparagales; family Amaryllidaceae; genus Agapanthus; species Agapanthus africanus. The sequence goes on from CM057349.1 coordinate 167,198,172, forward strand.
ATGGTATGCTCTATGATGAGTACTACTGAGTTACCTGTTTCCTTTTGGAAGTTATGCACTTGAGAAGCTGCATACCTATTGAATTGGGTTCCAATCAAATCAGTTGCCTACCGCTTCATATGTGATATGGAAAGGGAAGAGCCCATATCTTAAGTTGGTTATGATTTGGGGTTGTCCGGGCTATGTCTAAAAGCATAATCCGGACAAGCTCGAGGCGAGGTCTGTTATGTAGAACTGGAAAGGTTCCAGCTATGCAAACTACATCAGATGATTTGGTACAACCAAAGGATTCAGTAGATTCCAACGAACCTCAGCCTCTCCGCCGATCTAGTAGGGTTCCTTACCCACCTGAGAGATATTTCGGTTTCTCTATGACAGTGGGAGTAAGGATTGCATCATGAGATGATGACCCAACTAGTTTCGAGCTGGCCATCAAGAGTGTGACTCTGTTAGAATGGCTGGATGCTTAGCGATCTGAGATGGAATCCTTATACACCAACAAAGTATGGACTTTGGTTGCTATATCTGAAGGGTTAAATCCCCATCAGGAGCAAGTATATCTTGAGAAGATTACTTGGTGTAGATGGAAAAGTTGAGACTTTTAAAGCTAGAATTGTTAAAGGTTTTCGTCATTGACCAGGCGTGGATAATGATGAAACCTTTTCAAGTGGCTATGCTTAAGTCCATCCAGATCCTACTTGCCACGGCTACATACCATGACTACGATATCTGGCGGTTGGGTGTCATGACTGCTTTTCTAAATGATGTTTTAGAAGAGAGCGTCTATAAGTACACAGCCAGAGGGCCTCGTAGACAGTGGGAGCAGCGGAAACGTGTGCAAGATGCTTTATAGGATAAAGCAGGTATCGCGGAGTTGGAACATCTGTTTTGATGTGTTAGTCAAAGAGTTTGACATCATCAAAATGGTAGATGAACCTTGTATATACAAAAAGGAAGTAGGGAGTATAGTGATGATCCTCGTAGAGTACGTGGATGACATACTCCTGATAGGGAAGGAGTTTCCTATGCTACGCTCGGTCAATCTCCGCTTATCACAAGGATTCTCCATATAGGATCAAAATGATACCTCCTAAATCCTGGGTTTTGGATCTATAAGATAGATCTAATTGGATGTTAGGATTCTCACTAGTTGTAGTGAGATGGTATCAATAGATCCTGGGGAGAATCACTGGAAGGGTTCCAGGGTGATAAACACGACTGAATGTCAGTCGCAGGCATTGTCTTTATCCTCAGTAAAGGGACGGTATGTTGGAAGAGTTCCAAGCTAGATACCGTGGCATACTAGACGATTAAGGCTGGATACATCGCTACTTAAGATGCTACCAAAGAGGCAGTCTGGGTGTATATCAGTTCATGTGATGAACTTTGTTCCTACCATTGTGTGACAATGGAAGTGAGGCTTTGGCCCGAGGAACGTCCGTCCCATCAGTGATCCAGACATGTTCTAAGGCAGTATCACCTGATCATGGAGATGGTTGATCTCTAAGGGATCGAGGTAAGGAGAGTAGACTAAGAGGACAACACGGCGGATCCACTCGCGAAGGCCTACTCCCAGAGAGAGACTTTTATGGGATGGTTGAGTATGAGATACTTCAACCACTGCAATCAGATGGCCCTAGTGCAAGTGGGAGATTGTTAGTTGTATGTATGCCCTAGAGGCCATTGCTATACATATGATGTATATTGTAGTGGATGCTGGGACATATATAGGGAGGACTTTCTTGCTCGACATGATAGTATGCTATCTGGTTACCCTTTACCTTAACGTGTACACTGATTGTCTCTCTGTTACATGTTGGTAAAGCCCTTAGGATGTGTACTTGACTACCTGGACTATGATGCGGATCATACTAGTGGGGACATGGTAGTCCATAAGTACATCCTTCAAGGTCCCTAGTTGTGGGTATATCGAGACGGGGCATCGATATACCAGAGTAGACTAGCGTATACCTTCTCGACCCATACAGATGGACGATGGATGATCCCATATCCATTGGTGTTTGACATCAGAGATGATATACGGGTGCTCAGTGAAGACTGGGTACACCGGACGGACTCGCCGAGAACTCCCAGATGGTATTATACCTTACGTCAGATGGCAGTTCTCTGGTGACACTGGTACAGAGTTGTCTGTTGACCCGAGATCGTCATAGAGTCTTGTGTGGTTCCCACTGTGCTTTGATTTCCTCCTTACCACGTCCAAGAGGGCGTGCAAAACGGTGGCTTTTGGGTACAGTCCCGAATCACATGGAGGCAATGAGCGATAGGACGGGATTCGTCTCTCCCGGTATAGGGAGTTGATGTTGCGCTGTGTTCGATTGGCTATAACCGGAAATCCCTGGCCAGGGTTGCTGAGATTTACTGGTAAGTGTTACCAGTAGTTTCTCGAATTGTTATAGACCTCATATCGACACGACTTATCGAGCTATTGGGGTCTCACGTTTGCCACCCCTAGGCGAGATATGCGACATATCAGACGATCAGACCGGACTGTACGGTAGTGTTACTGGTTGGATTCACAGGAGTATGAGCGGGCTTGCTCGTCGATCTTCTGATCGCTCAATACCCGGGTGGCCGTTACGTTTAGCAGACCGCTTGCGGCTTGTGGGTGCTTGATATGATCATCATCTGCTGCCGGCGTATTGACGAGTCTTTAGAGTCCTATACAGAGGTTTCCTGGCTCAAGCGAAACGAAATAGGAGCGCATATGAGATATGTGCGGGACCGAGAATAATGCGTGTATGTGATACCGTATTCTATTCTCGCGATGATTGTATCGAATGGTTGTATGCGATATAACCTAGTTATCGAATCGAGGATTGATTCGATAGATCGATACATTGGATATTAGTCGGTCATATGCGATATGACCGGATCGTTAAATCAAGTGTTGATTTAATGATTTAATGTATAATTATATATTTGATATATTACTTTGCATTAACTAGTATCGGTTCACTTTTAAATAGTTTTCTCACTTGGATTGTGCACATTGTATATGTGATATACTTTTGTACACAAGTTTGTATCATGTTTGATGATACATGCTCACTAGGGTTTGTGTGAAGATTAAACCATGGTTGTAGATTGGTTAGGGTTTTCATTTTCTTATTCATTTATTTATTTATTTATTCTTTTTGGAAAAAGAAAAGCATAAAGGGAAAATGGTGGCTTTGTTTGTTTGTATGTTGAAACTTCATGAAGCTTTGACTAAGTCACCATTTTGTCTCATGCTTAACCCTAACCATTCCTACTAACCCTAGTTTAGTCTCTACACATAACCATGGTTTGAATATGATAAGGATTGATTTTCTTTTCCATTTTTATTTAACACTTATCATATTCTTTCTTTCTTCTTCTTCTTCTTCACTTGAAGAAAGCTTGCTTCAACAATGGCAACTTGAGCAAATGAGTGAGAAATCCAATTCTAAAGTGAACCCACTTCCTATTTCTTCATCCTCTACCTCTTGCCAAGTAGTAGAGTGTGTTTTCTTCATAAGTTTCATGACTTGGTGAAGTGGGAGCTTGATCTTGTGATGCCTCGACGTAGATCATCTTCGGCTCGAAGCCGACGACCTTGCCCGCCCATTTCTCCGATGAGGCCGACGCTAGAGCCCGGGTTTCCATTTGGACAGCGAGGAGACTTTATTGCGGAGCTATGGAGGTGGAGGACCGGATCTACAAAGGTTGTATTTCCGTTCTCTTAGCTAAAGTTGTTAACTAGTTTCATATGTCGCCTAATATCTAGTTAACGATCCGTAGTCTAGGGTTTCTCGTCACCGTAAAATTTGAAATTGGCATGGTTGATGCCATGTGAGACCTCTTGAGAGTGCCCAGGAACCCTACACATCACCTGCTGCCGGCGTATTGACGAGTCTTTAGAGTCCTACACAGAGGTTTCCTGGCTCAAGCGAAACGAAATAGGAGCGCATATGAGATATGTGCGGGACCGAGAATAATACCAGTATGTGATACTGTATTCGATTCTCGCGATTTGTGACATTGATCGGTTATATGCGATATAGCCGGGTTATCGGATCAAGTGTTGATTCGATAAGATGTTACTATTGATATTAGTCGGTTATATGTGATATGACCGGATCATTAAGTCAAGTGTTGATTTAATGATTTAATGTATAATTATATATTTGATATATTACTTTACATTAACTAGTATTTGTTCACTTTAAATGGATTTTCTCAGTTGAAGTGCACATTGTATATGTGATATACTTTTGTACACTTGTTTGTATCATGTTTGATGATACATGCAAACTTGGGTGTGTATGATTAAACCATAGTTATGTTAATGGTTAGGGTTTTGATTTACTTATTTATTTATTCTTTTTATTTATTTTTGGGCAAAATAAATCATGGTGGCTTTCTTTGTTTGCTAGTTGAAGCTTCTTGAAGCATTGAAAAGTCTCGCTTGTTTGTCATTTTCCTTAACCCTAACCATTCAACCTAACCCTAGTTTAGTCTCTACACTTAACCATGGTTGAAAATATGATAAGTATCATCTTATTTTCTATTTTCAGAAATACTTATCATATTCTTTTCTTCTTCCTCTCCTTCTTCAAGATGAAGAAAAGCTTGCTACCATCAATGGTGAAATGAGAAAAAGAGTGAGAAATCCAATTCTAAAGTGAACCCACTTCCTAATTCTTCATCCTCTATCACTTGCCAAGTAGTATAGGGTGTTTTCTTCACAAGTTTCATGACTTGGTGAAGTTGGAGCTTGATCTTGTGTTGCCTCGACGTAGATCATCTTCGGCATCGAAGTCGACGACCTAGCCCGACCATTTCTCCGATGAAGCCGACGCTAGAGTCCGGGATCCGATGATCGCAGCGAGGGGACGTCATCATGGAGCTAGAGAAGTGGTGGACCGGACCTACAAAGGTTGTATTTTCGTTCACTCATAGTTAAGATGTTAACTACTTGCATGTTTCGCCTAATCTCTAGTTAACAATCTATATTAGGGTTTCTCGGCACCGGAAAATTTTGAAATTGGCATGGTTGATGCCTTGTGAGACCTCATTAGTGTGCTTAGGAACCCTACAGTTGTATCAGAGCCTATCTAGAGACTTAGGCGATGGGTAGACGAAGTTAGAAACCCGAACGAACCCGAAACCCTAATCCGAAACCCTTCTCTGTACATTTTTAGAAAACTGGGTTTTTTCCAGATTAAAAATTCTTTAAAAATTCAGCAGGAAATTCTAAGAATTACGGTGCAAAAATGACCAAGTGATACGATCAAAGCGCGGCAGAACCGCGGCATTAGCATGGCTAATGCGGCGGTTCCGCGGCCACTTAGTGTCTTCAGCCAGCCGTTTTTGCACAGTAACTTCTTTCATTCATTGCTGAGTTTTCTGGGAATTTTTAAAGTTTACTCAAGAGTTGAGTTTTCTGGGTTGTATTCGGAGTTCGGAGATTCGACCGGATTGTCTAATTTTGTCTATGTTTTTTTCCGGATAATTTTAGAATATGTTAAAAAGTTCGACCGGATATAAATACCCACTTTTTCCCCTGCCGGGAAATTTCCAATTATTGGATTTTTCCGTTGTTTAATGACGTTCTAAGTAGTGCAAGTAACGCGATGGACCCTCTAGAAGAAAACAAACCTTAACTCGATTATGTGACCGTCTTGAACTGCCCTTTGAACCTTCGGGTTTGGGGCAGTACGGCGTGCCACATGTGAGGCGTTGGCTTGACCCTCTACGGCTGGACCGTTGGTACTGAGGCATGAACTGGATATTTTTTAAACCTATTTCATGTGTTGATTTGTTTCGGGAAAACTTGGGTATTTGAATGTTCGATCGGAAAGTTTAACATTTTCTATTTTATCTGGAATGTGATACAATATTTGGAATCCACATGTAGTAATGAGATAACTGAATGAATGTTATAAACAAAGCAGTTTAGTCTCACTTGATCAGTTGCCACAGAATTTTGATGTGATCAAAAGTCCGTCGCAATCACGTAGCGTACGCGGATACTCGCCGGGTAGACTTAATAGACAGCCTCAGCCCAAAGTCCCGACCAAGTGACTGTAGGAGAACCCCATCGCCGAAAGCATCCGTTCGGGTGCTCGCGGCAGCGGTGTTCCGCCTTGGTGCACTTCGTCGACGGCTTCGGGGGTGCGGCCGTCTACTGAAGTTTGCGACGAGCATTCGGTCTGAATGTCGGGAATCTTGTTGAATTGCCCGACTTGATATTGAAAAGAGTTTTCGATAATGAGACTAAAATGCGGTGTTTATAATTGTTAGGCATGCGATGTCTAAGTATTTCATTTGATTAGGCATGCGATGTCTAAAGAGGTTACGGATTCCAACTGTTGTAGTTTTACACTTTCTTTTCTGTGACCGTAAGCGTAATATGTGATATCGCCGGTTTCGTTGCTATATGTCAACGACAATTGGGATGCGCATATTTACTTACGTTGATGACATGTGATGTTATGTGTTGCTGGATATGTTATATTGGATCGTCGTGTTTGAAAAGCCGGGGATTTTTTTTATGTGAGATGAGTGTTTTTCATTTTCATTCATGTAAAAACTTGTATGTAATATTCTTTTATTGGGGCACTTCCAAGTTGCGGAAGATGTCACCCTTTGTATATTATTTACTTTTCCGCACTAGCATAGACCCAAGGAGGGGAGCACAAGTAACCGGGTTCTGGAGTCCAGTGGGAGACCAACTCGAGGAGTCGAGTCCGGGTCTCCTAACTCTAGAATTGGTAGGGTTGCTTGCCGCTCTCGTAGGGGTCTAGGGGTGTGGGTTTGGCTATTCATCGCGACTGTGGAATCCGTGTTTTATACTGGCTCATATTGAAAACACGGACGTCCTAGTATATCCAATGTTTCATATGATTCTTCTGCTGCGATATCTGTGATGTGATCATGTGATATTTTCTGTGATGGATACTTTATATAATATATATGATATATTATATAGACGTTACTTATGTTTTACATCCGCGCTAGCCTTGCCCCGCTCTGCCGTTAGTCACCTAACCTAACGGTGCACGAGGGGAAATCGAGGCGAATGCAGATGGCATAAGTGTACGTCGTATTTATCTGTGATGTTTAGGTGGACTTAAATGATGGGACTTCATTAATGTGATTAATGAAAGAAAAGAAACCTAAGATGTTGTGGAATCGAATTTCAAAACAAAACAGGTAGCTACAGTTCTTACTTTGCACAGCTGTATATATGATATATCCTGCACCTTATTCGATAAGGAAAGGACCTAGATCCCTTCACCGGGAGTGACTCCTTTAGCAATAACTGGCAGATGCTACACACTCGGTTTGTCTTTTGATTGCTTTTAAGAGTTCTGCTTTGCACAGTGATATATATGATCTATCCCGCACCTCATTCGACGAGGAAAGGACCGACGATCCCTTCACCGGTAGTGACTCCTTTAGAAAAACTAGAAAAGCCTCAAAGACACTCCATTTCAAAATTCATTCGATCCTACAACGATATCAAGTTCATTACGCAATAGGTTTTCACAAAAACCTGTCGTAGCCCTCCGTCATTTCAGATAAGTACTAGTTAGTATTCGTGCTGCGGTAGTTTGGCCTCCGTCAAGGCGTAGTGTACGGTAGCTAACTAGTGCTTATCTGCTAGCATATGATGCGATTGGATTAGGGTATTCGTACATCGTTGTTTGGCCTCCGTCAAGGGTCGTGCGAGTGGGTTTAATTCAATCAGGAAATGACGGGTTGAACTTGACTAGCGGACTATGGGTAGTTTGGCCTCCATCAAGGTCATAGGACGCTAGGGCAAAATATTATCGGGAATTTCAAATGTTGAAATTTGCAATGAGATTGCATACCTTCTATGAGATAGTTGGATCCCGATACCCGCTGCGAGTAAGAGTTACTCCTGGGAGAGTTTTACACATTACAATTAGCCGATCAAGTAGGTGTCTAGAAAGGTGTTAATGAGGTTACGCCTCTGGGAAAACGAGGTTTACATTAATTAGGTTCGTGCGAAAGTACGGGGGACCTCCCTCAAAGTACCGACACTGGCCTAGCTGAAAGATTGGCGAACTTGTAGTGTGTAATTAATCCCGGCTAGTCTTTCCTTTAAGGGTTTGAAGGAAGATTTGATAAAAATAGTGGGAGCCATCCTGATTAGATAAAATAATAGCCAATCTATTCTTGCAAGAGCGCACGCTGAGTGTTTTCTTCTCTCTCTCTCTCCAGGTAACGACCATATCACGCCTTAATCAAGATAATAATACGGATATATTGACCGAACCCGCTTGTTATACTGAGCTGGGGAACGTTGGTCCCGCTCCAACTTATAATTGTTATAAGACAGAGCAGGAAATAGGGGATTACCAGAATTCCCGTGCCGACCAAACGAAGAGAGTGCATGCTGATGCATCATCTTCAGGTGTGTTCATTACAAAGAACTGTTTCTCAATGTCCTCTACGTCCTGGGTATTTGATACCGGATCAGGATCCCAGATATGTAATCTGTTACATAGGGCTACAGAAAGGTAGAGAACTGAGAACGGGTGATAAGTTTCATGAGACAGAAAACGGGGCAAGTGTTGCAGCCAAGTCTGTTGGTCACTGTCACCCAGTATTCTAAATACATTGATTCTAAACGAATGTTATTAGATACCGAACCTGATATACAAAATCATATCAGTCTCTTTACTAGTAAGGAAATGATAAAATTTTGTATTGTTGGATAATGTTTTGAACATTTCCTATATCAAAAGTTGATCGGTTCAGGCACGTTATCTAAAAGCATTGATGTTCTAAATCAAACTACAGTTCTTAGTATACGGAACACACACAAGAGGAAGAGTTCAGAAATGAACGAATCCTTCTTGAGGCATTGTAGACTAGGTCATATCAATGCGACCCGACTGGCTGAAGTTACATTTTAGATGCATATTTAAATCAGTTTGAATTTACATCTTGTGAAACTTGCCAGTCATGTCACAAAGATTACATGACCATAGCTCTGTTTATTGGAAACAGAGAAAGAGTTAGTAAACTCTTGGGATGATACATGTTGATGTATAAAGGTCCCCTGTCTACACATGCCAAGACCGGTTCTTTGTACTTCATTATATTCTCTGACGATCTCTCAAGATTCAGACATATGTTCCTGTTGAAACACAAGTCCGAAGCTTTTGAGATATTCACGGAATATAAGTTAGAAGTAGAGAACCAAAATACGGGTATAAGTATTATGTCCTTTGATGTGATCAGGGAGGAGAATACTTGAGCACGGAAATCCTGGGTTATTCTAAAGGATAATGAGATTCTCTCTCAGCATTACTCCTCCATATACACCATAGCACGATGGTATATCGGGGCGGAGCATTTACACCCTATATGATAAGGTGTGCTCTATGATGAGTACTACTGAGTTACCTATTTCTTTTTGGGAGTTATGCACTTATGAAGTTGCATACCTATGGAATAGGGTTCCAATCAAATCAGTTGCCTACCGCTTCATATGTGATATGGAAAGGGAAAAGCCCATATCTTAAGTTAGTTAAGATTTGGAGTTGTCCGGCCTATGTCTAAAAAGCAAAATCCGGACAAGATCGAGGCAAGGTCTGTTATGTACAACTGGAAAGGTTCCAGCTATACAAATTACGGCAGATGATTTGGAAGAACCAAAGGATTCAGTAGATTCTAACGAACCTCAGCCTCTCCGCCGATCTAGTAGGGTTCCTCACCCACCTGAGAGATACTTCGGTTTCTCTATGACAGTGGGAGCGAGGATTGCATCATGAGATGATGACCCAACTATTTTCGAGCTGGCCATCAGGAGTGGGACTCTGTAAGAATGGCTGGATGCTTAGCGATCTGAGATGGAATCCTTATACACCAACAAAGTATGGACTTTGGTTGCTTTATCTGAAGGGTTAAATCCCCATCAGGAGCAAGTAAATCTTGAGAAGATTACTTGGTGTACATGGAAAAGTTGAGACTTTCAAAGCTAGACTTGTTAAAGGTTTGCATCATTGACCAGGTGTGGATCATGATGAAACATTTTCTAAAGATCTATGCTTAAGTTCATCCAGATCCTACTTGCCACGGCTACATACCCTGGCTACGATATCTGGTAGTTGGGTGTCATGACTGCTTTTCTAAATTATGTTTTGGAAGAGTGCGTCTATAAGTACACAGCCAGAGGGCTTTTTAGACAGTGGGAGCAGCGGAAACGTGTGCAAGATATTTTATGTGATGAAGCAGGAATCGCGGAGTTGGAACATCTATTTTGATGAGTTAGTCAAACAGTTTGACATCATCAAAATGGTAGATGAACCTTGTATATACAAAAAGGTAGTAGGGAGTATGGTAATGATCCTCGTAGAGTATGCGGATGACATACTCTTGATAGGGAAGGAGTTTCCTATGCTACGCTCGGTCAATCTCCGCTTATCGCAAGGATTCTCCATATAGGATCAAAATGATACCTCCTAAATCCTGAGTTTTTATCTATGAGATAGATGTAATTGGATGCTAGGATTCTCACTAGATATAGTGAGATGGTATCAATTGATCCTAGGGAGAATCACTGGAAGTGTTCCAGGGTGATAAGGACGACTGAATGTCAGTCACAGGCATTATCTTTACCCTCAGTGGAGGGACGGTATGTTGGAAGAGTTCCAAGATAGATACCGTGGCATACTAGACGATTATAGGCAAGATACATCACTACTTAAGATGCTACCAAAGAGGCAGTCTGGCTGTTTAGTGGTTCATGAGATGAACTTAGTTCCTCCCATTGTGTGACAATGGAGTTGCGGCTTATGCCAAGGAACGTCCGTCCCATCAGTGATCCAGACATATTCTATGGCAGTATCACCTGATCATGGAGATGGTTGATCTCCAGGGTGATCGAGGTAAGGAGAGTAGACTCAGAGGACAACACGGCGGATCCACTCACAAAGGCCTTTTCCCAAAGAGAGACTTTTATGGGATGGTTGAGTATGAGATACTACAACAACTGCTATCAGATGGCCCTAGTGCAAGTGGGAGATTGTTAGTTATATGTATGCCCTAGAGGCCATTACTACACATAGGATGTATATTGTAGTGGATGCTTGGACGTATATAGGGAGGACTTTCTTGCTCGACATGATAGTATGCTATCTGGTTGCTCTTTACCTTAACGTGTACACTGATTGTCTCTCTGTTACATGTTGGTAAAGCCCTTTGGATGTGTACTTGACTACCTGGACTATGATGCGGATCATACTACTGGGGACATGGTAGTCCATAAGTGCATCCTTCAAGGTCCCTAGTCGTGGGTGTATCGAGACGGGGCATCGATATACCATAGTAGACTAGCGTATACCTTCTCGACCCATACAGATGGGCGATGGATGATCCCATATCCATTGGTGTTTGACATCAGAGATGATATACGGGTGCTCAATGGAGACTGGGTACACTGGACGGACAGACCGAGAACTCCCAGATGGTATCATACCTTACGTCAGATGGCAGTTCTCTGGTGACACTGGTACAGAGTAGTCTGTTGATCCGAGATCGTCATAGAGTCTTGTGTGATTCCCACTGTGCTTTGATTTCCACCTTACCACGTCCAAGAGGGCGTGCAAAACGGTGGTTTTTGGGTACAGTCCCGAATCACATGGAGGCAATGAGCGATAGGAGGAGATTCGTCTCTCCCGGTATAGGGAGTTGATGTTGCGCTGTGTTCGATTGGCTATAACCGGAAATCCCTGGCCAGGGTTGCTGAGATTTACTGGTAAGTGTTACCTGTAGTTTCTTGAACTATTATAGACCTCATATCGACACGACTTATCGAGCTATTGGGGTCTGACGTTTACCACCCCTAGGCGAGATATGCGACATATCAGACGAATAGACCGGACTGTACGGTAAGTGTTACTGGTAGGATTCACAGGAGTGTGAGCGGGCTTGCTCTTCGATCTTCTGATCGCTCAATACCCGGGTGGCCATTACGTTTAGCAGACCGCTTGCGGCTTGTGGATGTTTGATATGATCATCACCTGCTGCCGGCGTATTGACGAGTCTTTAGAGTCCTACACAGAGGTTTTCTGGCTCAAGCGAAACGAAATAGGAGCGCATATGAGATATGTGCGGGACCGAGAATAATACCAGTATGTAATACTGTATTCGATTCTCGCTATTTGTGACATTGATCGGTTATATGCGATATAGTCGGGTTATCGGATCAAGTGTTGATTCGATAAGATGTTACTATTGATATTAGTCGGTTATATGTGATATGACCGGATCATTAAGTCAAGTGTTGATTAAATGATTTAATGTATAATTATATATTTGATATATTACTTTACATTAACTAGTATTTGTTCACTTTAAATGGATTTTCTCACTTGAAGTGCACATTGTATATGTGATATATTTTTGTACACTTGTTTGTATCATGTTTGATGATACATGCAAACTTGGGTGTGTATGATTAAACCATGGTTATGTTAATGGTTAGGGTTTTGATTTACTTATTTATTTATTCTTTTTATTTATTTTTGGGCAAAATAAATCATGGTGGCTTTCTTTGTTTGCTAGTTGAAGCTTCTTGAAGCTTTGAAAAGTCTAGGTTGTTTGTCATTTGCCTTAACCCTAACCATTCAACCTAACCCTAGTTTAGTCTCTACACTTAACCATGGTTGAAAATATGATAAGTATCATCTTATTTTCTATTTTCAGAAATACTTATCATATTCTTTTCTTCTTCCTCTCCTTCTTCAAGATGAAGAAAAGCTTGCTACCATCAATGGTGAAATGAGAAAAAGAGTGAGAAATCCAATTCTAAAGTGAACCCACTTCCTATTTCTTCATCCTCTACCACTTGCCAAGTAGTATAGGGTGTTTTCTTCACAAGTTTCATGACTTGGTGAAGTTGGAGCTTGATCTTGTGTTGCCTCGACGTAGATCATCTTCGGCATCGAAGTCGACGACCTAGCCCGACCATTTCTCCGATGAAGCCGACGCTAGAGTCCGGGATCCGATGATCGCAGCGAGGGGACGTCATCATGGAGCTAGAGAAGTGGTGGACCGGACCTACAAAGGTTGTATTTTCGTTCACTCATAGTTAAGATGTTGACTACTTGCATGTTTCGCCTAATCTCTAGTTAACGATTTATATTAGGGTTTCTCGGCACCGGAAAATTTTGAAATTGGCATGGTTGATGCCTTGTGAGACCTCATTAGTGTGCCTAGGAACCCTATGAGGGCATCGATACTCCGGAGTAGACTAGTGTGTACGCTTCTCATCCCAGCAGGGGAAATGGTCTTTCCCACAGCCATTAGTACGTAGTAATGGAGATAGTATGTAGGTGCTCGTTGGGTTACGGGTACATCGGACAGGACTCGCAGGGAACTGTTGGTTGGTATTATACCCGTCGTCAGTTAATAGTTCCCAGGTGACATGAGTACAGCATAGTCCGTTGACTTGATACTGCTGCTTCGTCTCGAGTGTGTTCCCACTGTTTTTAGATTGCTATCCTACCACGGCTCAAAGGAGTCGTGCAAACAGGTAGCAGTTGGGTGCAGTCTCGAAGCACTTGGAGGCAGTGGCAGTTAGAAAGGATTCGTCTCTCCCGGTATTGGGAGTTGATATCGCACTGTGTTTGGAGAGCCATTACGCAAAGTCCCAGGCCAGGGCAAACGAGATTTACTGGTAGGATTTCCAGTAGCTTCTCAAGGTGTAATGGGCTTTGCTCCGACACGACTTATACCGCCTTTTAGGGGACTGACACTTGCCGCCCGTCTAGGCCCGATATGCGATAGTCTTAGACGAACAGACCGGATTGTACGGAGATTGTCATATCAGGCTCAGTAGGAGTTCGGATAGGTTTCCTCATCGGCCTTCTTATAGACATATACCTGGGGACTGTTACGTACAGCTAGTACCGCTTGCGACCTGTGGTTAAACCCACTGCCAGTGTAGTGTCGAGTTTTTAGAGTCCCACACAGAGAGTTTCCCTGCTTCAGGCGAAACGATATAGAGGTCGTATGGTTTTACGACAGGGTTCGGACATATACGTGTACTTGTGCACGTATGATGTTCGGACAGATTATACTAGCGGGTTTTAGTTTAAGCCAGATTCTAGTATTAGATTATTGGATTTATGCAGTCTCAGAATATCCGTGTTTTACGGATTGGAGGGGCATTCTCGTAATTAGTCGAGAAGCTTCTAGAAGAAAGGTAAGGTGGAGAGCTTATATGTAATTTGCATTAAATGAATTAGTGACTCATGTGATGATTCATCCAAATGAGTTAATGAAGCATTGATTGTTTTAATGACTCATTAGATGATTCATTCATTTGTATTAAATGAAGCATGAAGATATTTGTGCAAGATATTTTATGCTTCATAATATATACACAAATGAGTTATTTTTCATTTCATTCTCACAAACACATTCTCTCTCCTCAAGCTCTCCTCTTCTTAAACCTAACCCTAATCCTTTCATGTGTTGAGATCCCAAGGGTTAGCAAGACTAATAGATCCTTAATCCACTTCAATATCTTCTAGGTCACTTGGATTAGCAATCCTAGCCACTTAGTTACCTCAAGTGAGAGGTTAAAGCTTGGAGGAGGAACTCTCGGGTGGATCTTCTATCACATCGAGGAGGCCGACGAGGAGGTGAACAACAAGAACAAGAAGGACCAGTATCTTGAGGTATAATCATCTATCATAGTAGTTTAGCACTTCTAGATAGTTGTTAGTTAGGGTTTAGCAAAGATCCGCAAAGTTAGTCGATGTTAACTTAACAAAATGATTGTTTTACCTATTCCGCCTCCCCGCATCATGTGGGGTGTCTAACGTCGACTTACATGCCTCTACCTCTGCCAAACTGCCTAGTCATTGGCCCAATCGGTCTACTCCTCTTGGCTCCGGAACAACCACTGCCTCGCTCAAACGTTCCTCCACTCGTATTGCTACATCCATAGCCTGCGCATACATATCAAAATGCTGGGAGCCTATAGCTAGATACAACTGCGTGTCCAGACTCCTTAGGAACCTCTTCACCCGAAGCTCCTCCGTAGGAACTAAATATGGAGCATAGCGCGACAACTGGGTGAATCGTAAATCATAATCTGCTACCGACATACTTGCTGATTTCCGCAACGCTTCAAAACTGCTAGCTCTAGCGTCCCTTACACTCTGTGGAAGAAATCTGACAAGAAAGACCTCGGAAAACTTGGTCCACGACATTGGAGGAAGACCCGTACCTCGCCCTCTCTCCATCGACTCACACCACTCCCGTGCAAGTCCCTCTAAACGAAAGCTAGTCAGCTCAACTGACCTTGCATCCGAACATCGCAATGATTTGCCAATCCTCGCCATCCTATCTAGAAAAGACTGAGGATCCTCCGCTATATCGGTCCCTGTAAATACCGGAGGTCTCAATCTCATAAACTCTGAAAGCGATACCTCCATCACCATCGTGTCTACAAGTGCGACCGTCTGCATGGGCTGTACCTCGGACTCTGCCATGGTCGGTGCCGGATCCTGTCTCTGTACTCGAGTGGCCTCAGCTAACTGTCCTACCGCTCGCTGCAATCCTAACATGCCCTCCTCTATCCTAGTCATGCGATCTGGAGGAGGAGGATCAACATGCTCCTGCACCGCCGGAACGTCTGGTGTACCAGTCGTCGTCACAGGAAGACTCGCCATAGCTGCATCTCTGGCTGCGGCTCACCTAGCTTGCGTAGCCATAGCAACTGGAACAAGAAACGAGAGTTGATAAGGCTTACGAATAAGGATAATCACTAACAGAGAGTCAAAGGAAGGAAAATCAAAACATACATCCTAAGGTTAGTTAGGCTGAATATGGTAACGTAAATATGCCTTGGAACATACGTACGGTACTGCACACATCCTAAATCACCTACTCTATCAAACCAAAGGTCATCCTAGGTAACGTACTCTCGTCAACTTATCTTAACTCACTACTCGATTCTGTAAGGTTAATCCTAAGGATACCAACTTTGTCACGACCCAAAATTTAGATGTGAATGGCACTTAGATTGTAAAATATCTAAAGATATTTACACAACCCGAATAAGCCGAAACCAAGATCAAAATCCTTTTTGCGGAGTTTTTATAAAATTTTAGTTTTTAAGTAAGAATCACAGTTTTATGTAATTAAGATCTTAGCAGTAACTTACTAGTGAATTCGTAATAAAAGCAATTACAAATTGTTAAGTTTGGTTGCATCCCTAGTTAAGATCAACAATATCCACAGCGGAAATAAATACTCTGTATATAGGATATCAATAAGAATCCCAGACATAAATAAAAGAATTATCTTCTAACATAACAACGATCTCACCTGTCAAATAATATACATATACCCATCTCTCATTCTAAGTCATAATACAAAGTCTGATGGAGATTTTCTACATCCAAAATACAATACTAAAAGAGAAGGTTACTACATATGTAACCCACCTATCAAAAGATGCGATAAACACTGAAAAAGTGGATCTGCACTGCTGCTAACCGTCCACTCTACTCCTGCAAGGAACTGTGGCACAACGGGGGTGAGTTGCCAACCCAGTGAATAAAACTAACATATAACGACTGATAATGTAAATATGACAAACTATCACTAACTGTAATAGGAATAATTATGATGCATGATAATATGTGGAAAACATGAGTCTGTACTACCAATCACATAATCAAAACTGAAATCTCATCATTTATTTCCAATTAAAGTTCATCTTTCCGTATCCATCATCGACACAAATCTTCCATTCTCTCAGCCATCGTTCCTTGAACGATCCTGTAATCAATAATACCGGTCGATATCATATATAAATATCCGCCGTGTTTCACAACTATCTCCGGTATCGAGTATTCTCGTTAGGCTACCCGCCTATCATGCGGCTATCCTGCCCCTCGGTCTCGACCGGGTCCACCATGTATCCAACTGTATGCCCCCCGACTCAGTCTGGATAACTTATAATTCCGCAACCGTATAACCCTCAACTCGGTTCGGAATAAACCAAATCAAAAAACATCTCATGGTGGACATGTCACATCAATCATGAAAATCACTGGATTTATGCAATAGTATAGGAAAGCTCAAAACCATAAATCCTCAATAATATAATTTTCTCTTATATCAACTTCGAATATTTAAATACGAAACATGATGTTATTTATGCAAAGTACAACTGTTAATGATCTTTAAGATATGATAGAATCATATTTAACAAGTTAATTACTTAGTGTAAAAGTGACATGTTAATATCGATGAGGTGTAGTGTAACATGTAAAGATGTGCACGTGCGGCATAATTCGTCGATAATTGTGCAGTGTTCTAACAACTATTAACATAGTGATGTATAAGTATATATGAATGCATGTTATTACTTCGCATATAAAGTAAATCTTTCAATTTAACAAAATACGGGCGAATTACGCCATCTTTACACAATCCCCCGGTAGATGTTTAGTCTACTCACCGGAATACGTCGTAAACTATTCAGAAATCGCCAATCCCTTTCCTTTCCTTGCGGCCTCCGAAGTTCCCGCACTCAAATCTAACATTGAATTAATTTGTATAAGAAAACGGCTACATTCCGATATGGAAAAATCAAGAAAACACAAGTTACGTGCTAACTACACTACGTACGACTATTGCAAATAATCTAACACTCAACCTCACTGAAATTTAACCCAGCGCTGCATCGCGACTGAAAACAGAACGCGTTACATTTTACCCGTATCGTATTTTAGAATTTTGATCTCTTTTTCTGATATTAGTTCCCAGATTTTATATACAGTTAAACTAACTTGATTAAACAATACCAAAATAACCAAACACCTATACAGAGACCTACCCAACAACCTAAATCACCAAATCTCCTTACAAATCCGGCGACGCCGGAATCCTCCTTCATGTCGCCGGCCCAAAACCGAGCCCCTTGGTTTGTGCTTCTATGGGTTGTTCTAGGTCCAACTTACAAAATTTTGGCACTGTTTGGTTAAGTTGATTTTTATCTAAACTATAGCAGATTACTACAGGGTTCAGTTTTGCTTAAAATACGATATTATGGACACTTTTGATTTCTAAGTTAAACTAGTTACAGAACTAAATCCTACTGTGAGTAAGGATTTTACCTATAAGGAATTGCTGGAAGAACTCTGATTGAGTGATTCTCGGTGTGTCGTGTTTAAGAAATGATGTTTCACAATCAAAGAATAATTTTGACCGCAATCAATAACGGTGTCTATTTGTAGCGCGTTAGTAAGTGCGGATCGTCCACAGGGAAAGTGTAATCGTTCGTGTTTCGAATTAGATGAGTCAAAAATTTATAGAAAAGAGAAAGAACAATTCATGATTTAAAGATTTGAAGTTCAAGAATTAGAAAATCTAGTCTTAAATCAAGAGACAATAAAATCAAGAGTTGAGATATGATGATTTCCAATCCAAATATCAAGAATCGAAGTGAGACTCGTAGGAATCGATCGGATCTATAGATGTGATGAAATCTATTGATTACATATTCTTATCCATCGATAAATTGATACTAGATCGATGATGATCAATGAGAATTAGGGATTTCTTGTGAAACTAGGGTTTCATCATCTATCCCTTGTTCCTTCGCCGATATCATTCACATTCTAGCCTCTAGTAAATTCAAGAATCGATCGTGGATCCCTAATTTCGAGCGAACACAATCAAGAAAGCATCGCATCGAAACTAGGTCGTCGATTCGTCAATTTGCTAGGGTTTACAAACTCATAGGACTTAAGAATCGTTTCAAGATTTATCACATCATCATCTATTGATCGTCTCGACTCCTTTACGAGCGGAGTTTTACTCAAACATCACAATAACAAACACAATCACAAATTGAGATCGAATCATGATGCAAGAATTTTAAAGAAAGCAAGATAAAAGAATTTCACCTTTATTTATCAACAATTTCGTTACAGTTCTCTCAAGATCTACAAGAGTAAAGAACTCGATCGTCGATTTCGGCTTCGCTCGTCTCCTTGAGTCGCGGATCTCCTTGGATCACTTGCTCCGATGAAGTCCGGCATCGCTTTCTAAAGGTTGAAGGCTTCTCGCTTGATTTGGTACTCGGGATCTTGAATTTGGCTTTGGAATTTGGATTAGGGTTAGAGTTTTGAGGCACAAGTTGTGTCACTCAACTTGTGGGTGGAAGAATTGTTCAACTTTCAACAACCTTAGAAGTGAAGCCTAGGGTTCCTTTTATAGCCTTAAGAATGATTAGCTTCCTTAAGAAGCTAGGATTAGGTTAGCTTCCCTTGTAAGCTAGTTAGTTAGGTAGAAGCCTCTAGAAGTAGTTAGTTAGGGTTTAGCTTCCATCTTAAGCTAGGAGGTTAGGAAGAAGGTTCTAGGCTTTAAGGTAGTTAAGGGGGAAGCTTGCTTTGGAAACTTGGAGTGTTTAGCTTTGACAAGGGGCTTTGCTGTACTGAAGAAGCTTCTGGAGATTTTCTGAACTTGTAGTGGCTTGAACGAATGTAGGCCATGAAAGAAGCATACTGCAGTAAAATTCATCTGATGACGTGGAAATTCCACCGCGGATCCGCGGTCACGTGAGGGATTTAGGGCTTCATATTTCCAGTGCTGCTTCCTGCTGAATTCTTGGTATTTTTCTGATATGTTGATTCTCACAATTCCTTCTAGATTACTACCAGCTCTCAAGTCTTTGAGTTGGCGTATTTTTAACAGCACATTTCACAATTTTGGCTTTTCTCCTGGAATTTCCTGCACAGACTTTGAAACAAGAGTTGCGCTATACAAGGATGATGCGATGCCTGATAAACACTCAATTTCCCTTAAAATGCCGGTTTTAGTATACAACACAGGTAATCTGGTATTTTACGACTGTTTTGCTAATATGTGTAATACTTAACCTGAATACCTTTAGATGAATGCAAATGATAGGGAAATTGACGTGTTAAAAATACATTATTTTCGACTGATCAAATTCCCACAAACTTATTTTCGGTCGTCTCGAACGAACTGTTTTATTAAAAAGAGAAGGAGAAAATAAAGAAAGAGAAAAACTAACTAGCACACTTTCGTAGGCAACACGATTGCACTGACCACGTGCAACAAACTTTTAAACCTCTAGGTCTCCCTAGTAGGAGGAGTGTTGTCTCCTGAGGGTTTTCAGCGGATTGCACCCACAAAATCCAATAATGAAAAAAAGACCGTGAATATTACGTTTAAAGATAAGAATTGTAAAAGAAAGACTTTGAAAATTGGAGTTTCCAAATATGCTAGCTTTTCTGTTGTCATGAACCTATCTTAATAATCATGAAAAGATGTCAGAAATTACATCATCCCTAAATAAAACATCGTCTTTATTCTTCATTCCTATCTTTCTTCCAAACATCGATCATATAACCCTACGTGTGTGTAAAGAACATCCCTACACCCAGAGAATTCAATTCAAGCTATCATACTCTTGTCCATCTGCCTCAGTACTTTTTAATTAATGAATATTTAGATGAATTTGCTTACACACTTTCATGCGACCGTTAATACTTCTTGAGGTACTAACCGACCGATTACTCATGTGCTTGCTTATTAGATGTTTTTCCTTGTCTTGTACCACCTAAGGCTTAGCAGTGACTCCCAGACCACTTGGTCTAAGGCACTAGGTGAAGAGGCACCCTCGCTATATTTTTTTATTGCTGCCTTGGTGATAACAAAACCAGTGTTCAGTTTTCTCACCATTTTATATTTTCTTCATTTTTTTATTTCCTTCATACTTTGGCTTTTAGACAAGAGCATTTCAAGGTATCCTCTACTATCCCGAGCTTCAAGACGTGTGTAAGTGCGAATAGTAGGGTATCAACGTTCAAAATGTTTGGCTTCTAGAATATGAACTATTTTTAAGCCTTATTTTTATCCTCAGATTAGTGACTTCTTTCATCTTACTAACCCTTAGGACAACGGCTCATAACTACTTATTACTAGTTCGTATAAGAAAACTTCTAATTTTCTTGGTTTCTTAAATTTTTCTAATCTCATGGATATAATTTTTCACTATCTAATCTTTTATTATCTTTTTTATATACAAAAATATTTTTATTTTGAAAATTTTTATTTTTAAATTTTTATAGGTTTTCAATTTTTTTTGAATTTTTATAGGTTTTTTTATAGAAATGTTTTGTGCTTATGCAAAGTGATATGCAAATGATGCAAAAAAAAGCACAAACCTCCCCCAAACTTGTTTTCAACAGTGTCCTCACTGTTGCCAACCGCTATATCTAGAAAAACCTGTAAGCCTGGAAGGAATTTATTAGTAGGGGCAAAATATTTAAGTGAAGATCCTCCCCCAAACTTATTCTTTTCACTCACCTCCATTCAAAAAGATGATGCAGTAATTTACAGGACATGGAGATGAGACGGAGAAAATTATCAAGATAAAATGGCTCCTGTAAGAACAGGAGCTCCTCCGTGGGGTCAGTGGAAAAATACGGCTTTAATCTGTATCCATTCACTTTGAAAAATGTGCCGTTTTAAACATTTTCTGCTTCAACTGCCCCGTGCGGGTATACAGACCGCACAATAAAAGGTCCCTTCCACCAAGATCGTAGCTTACCCGCATGAAGGTGTAGTCGTGAATCATAAAGAAGGACTTGTTGACCAGGTGAAGATGTTTTCCTCAAAATGTTTTTATCGTGAAAAACGTTAGTCCTATTCTTTATAATTACAGCGTTATCATAAGCTTCATCGCGTTCTCTTAGCTCATTTAATTGCAGCTTCCGAAAGTTGCAGGCTTGATTTAAGTCAAAGTTGATTTCTTTAATAGCCCACATTGCTTTGTGTTCAATCTCGACTGGTAAGTGACATGCCTTCCCAAACACTAACCTATATGGAGACATTCCTAGATCGGTTTTATATGCAGTTCGGAATGCCCAAAGAGCATCCGTCAATTTGATCGACCAATCTTTTCTATTCTTCGCAACAGTTTTCTCCAGGATTTGTTTGATCTGTTTATTCGAAATCTCAGCCTGCCCGCTCGTTTGGGGATGATAGGGTGTAGAAAGTTTGTGGTTGATTGCGTATTTCCGCATCAAAGTCTCGAAAGACCTGTTGTAAAAATGTGTCCCGTTATCGCTAATGATAGCGCGTGGGTGTCCAAATAGCGAAAAGATGTTTTCTTTTAAGAACTTAATGACAACCTTCTTGTCATTAGTGCGATAAGGAATAGCTTCAACCCACTTTGAGACGTAATCAACCGCAAGCAGTATGTACAGATTCCCAAAGGAGTTGGGAAAAGGACCCATAAAGTCAATGCCCCAAACATCAAAAATTTCAACCACTAAGATGGGTTGCTGGGGCATCTCATTTCTCTGGGAAATCCTACCCGGGTGTTGACACTGTGTACACGTTTTGCAATGATCAAATGCGTCTTTGAACAAGGTCGGCCAATAAAAACCGCATTGCAAAACCTTCTCCGCCGTCTTTTTAGGACCGAAGTGACCCCCACAGGCCTGATCATGACTAAAAGATAGAACACTTTTGAATTCCTCAATCGGGACACATCGGCGAATGATCTGGTCAGGACAATACTTAAACAGATATGGTTCATCCCAGTAAAAGGGTTTACTTGGGATAGAAAACGATGTTTGTCCTGTTTTGACCAATCGCTGGGTATCAGTCCCGTGGCAAGATAGTTTACAATATCCCTGAACCAAGGTTCATTAGATACGCTCAAGAGTTGTTCGTCCGGAAAAGAATCATTGATCGGCAGGGTCACAGGGGAAGAAGAGATGCGTGAAAGATGGTCGGCTACAACGTTTTCACATCCTTTCTTATCTTTGATAACAAGATCAAATTCTTGTAATAGAAGGATCCAACGTATTAGCCTAGCTTTTGCATCTTTCTTCGCCAAAAGATGTTTCAAGGCGGAGTGGTCAGTGTACACAACTATTGGTGAGCCAATCAAGTAAGGCCTGAATTTTTCTAATGCAAATAAAACCGCCAAAAGTTCTTTTTCGGTAGTTGTATAGTTAATTTGAGCATCGTTCAGGGTCTTACTTGCGTAATAGATCACGTGTGGCATATTTTCAATGTGCTGTCCTAAGACTGCACCAACTGCAAAATCTCATGCATTACATATAAGCTCAAAAGGGTAGTCCCAGTCTGGAGACGATAGAACGGGGGCTGCAGTGAGGGAGTGTTTGACTGAGTCGAATGCTGCCTCACAATCCGAGTCAAAGTGGAAGGTCGTATCCTTGGCCAAGAGAAGAGTTAAGGGTCTAGCAATTTTTCTAAAATCCTTAATGAATCTCCTGTAAAAGCCCGCATGGCCAAGAAATGATCGGATATCCTTGACGCTTTTAGGATGAGGAAGGTTTTGAATGACATCTATCTTAGCTCTGTCAACCTCAATACCTTTCCGTGAAATAACATGTCCAAGCACAATTCCCTCTTAGACCATGAAATGGCATTTTTCCCAATTCAAGGTTAATTTCTTCTCTTTGCAACGAGTAAGAACTGCGTCAAGATTCGATAGGCAGTCAGAAAAAGAGTCTCTGAAAATCGAGAAATCGTCCATAAAAATCTCCAAGAAATTCTCGACCATGTCTGAGAATATCCTCATCATACACCGCTGAAATGTAGCGGGAGCATTGCATAACCCAAAGGGCATGCGACTATAAGCAAAAGTACCAAAAGGACAAGTAAATGTGGTTTTATCTTGATCCTTTTTAGCAATGGGGACCTGATTATAGCCAGAGTATCCGTCCATAAAGCAATAATACTCACGTCCAGCTAAGCGTTCCAGCATCTGATCAATGAAAGGTAGAGGAAAGTGGTCTTTCCTCGTAGCAGCATTGAGTTTTCTGTAATCAATACATACACGCCACCCAGTTTGGGTGCGTGTCTGAATTAACTCATTTGCCTCATTGGTAATAACCGTGATGCCAGATTTCTTAGGGACGACATGGATTGGACTCACCCATTGGCTATCGGAGATTGGGTAAATAATACCATTGTCAAGGCATTTGACGATCTCTTTCTTCACCGCATCCTTCATGACGGGGTTCAACTGTCTCTGTGGTTCTCGGGTTGGTTTGGCATCATCCATCAAGTGTATATGATGTTGTAAAATCAAGGGACTAATCCCTTTAATGTCCGCCATGGTCCAACCAAACGCCTCCCTATTAGATCTCAATACCGTCAAAAGTGCATTCTCTTGCTCTGATGCTAGAGAAGCGGATATGATAACCGGTAAAGACTCATTCTCACCTAAATATGCATATTTAAGATGAGAAGGTAAAATTTTGAGATCTAATGCTGGCGGAGAAATAATAGAAGGTGGGATCATCGAATGATTTTCGGAGTCACAAAGAAGCTCATAGCCTGTGAAAGATACAGGCTCGGATGGTGATGAGTCAGGAGTGTTGGACTCAAGCGTGGGACATGTGTCCTCGCTAAGATAGTGTGCAAGATCAAACAGTGATGTGGTAGTGTCGTCGAGATCTGTAAAGCAAAGTTCATCAACTCCGCAACTTTCGGGAGCAATCTCGTGGACAGAGCACACATCAAGGATATGAGCAGAGGGTTCAGATGACTGACTTCCAATTTTGTAGATGTTCAGTTCAATGGTCATATTTCCAAAAGATAAGTTCATTGAACCGTTTCTACAGTTAATGACAGCATTGGAAGTGGCAAGGAATGGTCGACCCAAAATCACCGGAATTTGACTCCGTGGGTTTGCTACAGGTTGTGTATCGAGAACAATGAAGTCCACAGGGAATACAAATTCCCCGACCTTTATCAACACATCCTCTAGTTCACCCCTAGGTTTGGTGATCGAACGGTCCGCCATTTAGAGAGTGCAGTGAGCTGGTTTCAACTCTCCAATCCCTAGCTGCTCATAAACAGAGTATGGAAGTAGGTTAACACTTGCGCCTAGGTCTAGAAGAGCACGGTTGATGTTTTTACCCCCAATAGAAATTGATATCGTAGGACATCCTGGGTCCTTACGTTTCTTTGGTAGTTGTGGGATAAAAGCAGTGCTAATATTATTAGACATGAAGACCTTCTTTGGCACTTGAGTCTTCCTCTTCCTAGTGCACAAGTCTTTAAGAATTTTCGCATAAGCGGGGACTTGTTGAATAGCATCTAGGAGAGGGATGTTGATATTAACCTGTTTGAATATTTCTATAATTTTCTCCATATGTGGACTCGATTTGTTAGCCCTTAACCGATTAGGATAAGGAGCTTTAGCAATAAGCGCTGGGTCCTTCATAGAAGAAGGTGGTGTGAGTAGACGTGATCCCAGAAGAGGAGTGGGGATCGTCTGTGGTGGACTAGAAGAGGGTTGCTGAGGTAACGAGCCTTGTGGGAAACGGCGAATAGGCTCGTGAGAAGGCGGTGGGGTAGAAGAACAAGGATCAGAAGTAGAAGTGTGTGTGTGAGGAAAGGTCTCATCCGGGGTGTTATTGATTGATTTTTCAGTATCATCAATCTCTTCCCTAACGTGATTATTCAGCACTCTTCCTGATCTCAACGTTGTGATGGCATTTACATTGTAATGCCCAGGATTCGGTAGGGGTTGAGACGGAAGTATCCCTTTTTCTCTCGCACTCATTTCGGCTTTAAGTCGTGCAATTTCTGCTTCCATCGTTCTGATACTCTCAGCTTGGGACGCTGAGTTTTTCTTTATCTCACTGACGGAAGACCTAACTTCAGCCGACACTTCAATGAAATTTGAAAAGAGTGACTTCATGGTTTGTGTGAATGCAAAGAACTCGTCAGAACCGGTCAACTGCAAAGGATTACAGGGTGCAGGCGTGTTGACCTGGTTTTGAAAATTTTGTGACTGGTAGGGGAGCTGAGTGAGTTGAAGTGGTTGCTGTTGTGGTGGAAGAGCCCTTTGGAAATTGTTTAGGTTTGGAACCGTATTTTGATTTTGTTGTTGGTTCCAAGCAAAATTAGGGTGATTCCTCCAACCCTGATTATATGTGGAAGAAAATTGATCGTTAATAGGTCTTTGTTGGAAAGCAGCATTGGTATGCTCGTGACCTTGAAACGGAGAATTCAATGGACATTCTTCCGTGAGATGTGATGGATCAGAACAACATCCACATACAGTTTTGGAGAGTGACACTTGGTTTAGGGCGGCAGCTAAAAATTTGTTTTCCATAGTCTCGAGTTTCTTATTTATAACTGAAATTTCAGCTCTAACTCCTATGGAAACTTCCGATTGGTTATTGCCACCCCTATACGATTGACTCACACCCTCTCACTGTAAAGATTTTTCAGCGAAATCTTCTAGGAATTTCCAGGCTTCCCCATCATCTTTGGTCATGAAGTTGCCTTGACACATTAATTCAAGGGTCTGTTTTGTGTTTGGATTAATGCCCTCAAAAATGATTTGGCACAAATCCCATCTAGGGATTCCGTGATGTGGACATTGAACTAACAGATCCTTAAAGCATTCAAGACATTTTGAGAATGTTTCATTTGGAAGCTGGGTGAATTGATTGATTTCGCTACGGACTCGAGCTGTCTTATGATTTGGGTAGAATTTTTTGGTGCACGGCGGTGCCCCGGCCGTCTTTCCGAGGCCAAAATGGGGAAACAAAAATTTTCTTAACTTTATAAACCGGCGCCACTGCGGACCATAAACCCGGATCGGGCCATTAACCTACTCCTAGCTAACTAGAGAACGGGTAGAGAGATATACCAAGCGATCCGTGTCCTTCAGTCTTCTCGTCGTCGTCCCGATCTCCCCGCGGAATCTCCGGTCTTCATCTCCTCGTCGGAAGGGCACCACATCGCCGGGTTCTTTTACGGGCTCTCACCTCTGGACCGAGGCAACTCGGGCACGAAGTTGCGAGTCGACGTGTCCAAGAATTGCTGTAGAATAAGTGTAGTGCTCTTTGTCTCTATTGGGGTTGTAAGAAGTTGCCTTTTGAATGGAGGAATGAACTAAACTTTTGGAGATGGAGCTATGGGATTTTTGCAAGCCAAAAGAGATCAAAAATCCCACTCAAGAATTTTGGATAGCCCCCTCTTTCATTTGGCCGGCCATGCATCAAGGAGAGAATGAATGGATAAAAAAAATGAGTAAGCCAAATAATGCAAGAGAGAGAAAGGGTTATCATGATCAACCATGATCACAAACCAAGTCCAACACTCATAAACCCATCATCAAACCACAAAAGTCAAGCAATGATGAGTGAAGAAGTCAAATGATGGTGCAACCATCATGAAGCAACAATATGCAAAGACCACCCTCCACAATGCTAATTTGCACAATTGCAAATAATCCCTCCTCCACCAATTTTCAGCCAAGGAAAGAAACAAAGGAAAATGGCCGAAACGGAAAACAAACTGGCAACTTCAAAAAACATATCCCGTAATAAATTACAGGAAACCCCGCTACGGTATATACATACCCGCATTTGTATTCCGACCGAATACAAATGCAATGAGACAAAATCTACACTGTACAATACTAGGATCCGGCTTAAACCAAAGCCCGCTAGTAAAATCCGTCCGATCATGATCCGTGCAATACCGCATGTATCTGATCGAACCTTGCCATATCTCCATACGGCCTCTACAGCGTTTCGCCCAAAACTTGAGAAAACGGTCTATGGTGGACTCTAAAGACTCGTCAATACTTTAGCTGTGGATTTAACCACTAGCACGTCAGAGGTATTAGCCATACGTAACGGGCTACCAGGTATTGACCAAAAGGGATGTCGATGAGCGAACTCATCCTGACACCCTACTGAGCCTATCAGTGACAATATCCGTACAGTCCGGTCCGTTCGTCTATGAGCATCGCATGGCGGGCCTAGGGGGTTGGTAAAAGTCAGACCCCCAAAAGCGGTACAAGTCGTGTCGGAGTGTAGCCCAGAACACCCTGAGATACTGCTGGAATACCTAACAGTAAATCTCCTACCTCGGCCGAGGGCTTTGTGTAATGGCTCTCCTAGACACAGCGCGACCTCACCCCCAATACCGGGAGAGACGAGCCCCTGCAGATCCGCTCACTGCCTCCATGTGGCTCGGGACTGTGCCCAACTAAAATCTGTTTGCACGACTCCTTTGAGCCGTGGTAGGGTAGTAATCAAAGTACAGTGGGAACTCACACGAGACAAATAACGATCCCAGGTCGATGAACTAACCTGTACACATGTCACCAGGGAACTGCTATCTGACGTCAGGTATAAGACCAACTAGCATGTTCCCGGCGAGTCCTGTCCGGTGTACTCATATCCCAATGAGCACCTGTATACATCTTAGGTGAACCAATTGACACCAGTGGCTTGTGAGACCGGCCACCACCCCTCGTCAGGGTCTCGACTGTTTACACTAGTCTACTCTGGAGTATCGATGCCCTGTCTCGAAACTCCCACGACTAGGGACCTTTTAAGGATGTGCTTATAGACCACCAGCTCCCACGTATATGATCGCCATCATACTGCTGGCTGTCAAGCAAGAATCCTAAGGGCTCTATCAACGTGCAATAGTGACCTGTAAGGTCACCTAAAGCAGCACACGATGATAAAGATAAACCAGATAGCATACTATCATCTTGAGTAAGACTGTCCTACCGGTATAGGTCCTCCCTCAATCATTGCAATCACGTGCCTGTGATCCAATAATTGACTCCGAGGGCACTATCTCCAACAATCTCCCACTTGCACTCAAGGTTAATTATTGCGATGTCGCATACTCACAGCCCGTGTGATACCAAACACCCAACTCCTCTATTAGTCAGTCTCACAAAGCTCGTTTGCGAAACTATTGCGTTCGAGGAATAGCCTCAGTGAGTGGATCCGCCCTAATGTTTCTTTCTATGTCTCTCTTTATCTCAAGTTCGCGGAGAAACCCATCTCCCGAAATGAGCAATACCTGTCTTAGAATATGTCTGGATGTCTGATGGGACCTAGTTCATAAATGAACTCCAAATACAAACTTCTTAGACTGTATCGTCAACTGAACTTAATCAGTATCCTGCGCCATGCCTCCCTCAGTATCCGCCTGGACCACTTGTCCAAAATACTGCCCCTCGTCAGAGGGAAAACTATAACTCTGACAACCTCTCTGTCATCCAGGTCACCTTGGAAGCCTAGAATGATAACCGTCTCCCAAAAGAGGCTGTCGTTATCATATCCCTAGAACATCCACTTATGTTCTAAAACTGCTTCCGACTGTTTCTCCAGGATTGGATCAATATCAACTTATTGCATCTATTGTAAAAACAACATCTGGTGTGGCACTTCACATCTCATGATTGACTCAATTGCCTAAGCAAGTGATCTGCCAATCATGCACATCCCTCTCCCCTTTAGTCTGCAAGACACCTTTAGAGAGGGTGACTCCATCACTTGTAGGTACACCACCATGCCAGGAGTCGTCCATTCTAAAGCACCTCTAGAATGCTGTCTAAGTACCCTGATTGGGAAACTACCCAAATCTAGATCTAAAACCATAGATCCAGTAACCAGAATGTTTGATATGAAATCCATTTCCTTTGTGGAGAAACTACTGTGTGACGACCAAAGTATAACCGACCGTAGTAAAGGAATTTCACTTCCTACTCTGTGTATGTCATCCATATACCAGGACATCACACCCTACTACCTTCTTAACAGATCTATTCCCTATTTTGATGAAGTCAAACCTATGACTGTCACGTCAGAAATAGAAGATCTATCTCCGCTATATCTGCTTTAGTCTATAAATAGACATAAGCCACTTATCCACCAATGCTTCCGCTACTCCCACTGATTATGACAACCCTCTGGCAGAGTCATATAGACGTGCACTTCTAAAGCTAGTTCAGAACGACGCTGTACTCATCCTCCTGCCGGGTCTTATAGTCTGGAATAACAGCAATGACAAGTCTGGGTAAACAAGAACCTCCCTGCCACCGTCCTTGAGCATACCGAAGTACCTCTCGAGCGCCTGAGGTTACCCACCATATCTGCGGGGTGGCCAATGGAATGTCAAACCAGATCGAATCTTTAGGTTCTTATCAAATTTTCAGTAATCGTTTGCGGTTCTGGAATCACTTCCAGTTCTACCATACTCCCACTACTGTTTTCTGAAAAATTCATTTTTATTAAAACTGTGGTGAGTCTAGAACAATATCACTATTGATCTTCCAGATGGCAGAAAATCAACCCTCGTCATAGCCCGGGTCAACCCACAAACAGCCATTACAGAAACGTGTCTTGAGTTATCCAGAGTCTGGTTTTAAGCATAAGCCGGACAACTCCCCGTACCTTAACATCGTTAAGATATGAACTGTTCTATATCCAATATAGAACCAGAGGCACTGATTTAATTGAACCAGATTCAAATCATGCAGCTGTTTTCAGTGCATGTCAACTAAATGGAAAGAGGCCGATCAGCATTACTCAACTCAGGAGTGCTTCCAATTATGAGTAACCTGAAAGAGAAGCAAGTTCTCTCAATCATTACTATCAACTGAACACCATACACAAGTATCTACATCTTGGATCACCTTGAAAAATCCCGATACTTGCAATACCTGGTTCTCTACTTTACTCTTATACCTATGACTTCTCAAAACTTGGACCTTGTGTTTCTACGAAACACTTATCTAAGAACTAGAGAAGTCATAAGTAAACCGAATATAGTACGAAGACCAACCCCTCTGTCCTAATGGACACTGGAAAACATACAATACTTTGTATAAGTCCCTAGAGTCTGATAACTCAATCCCTGTGTGTCGTAGGTTGAAAACTGTACTATGGTTATGAAGGATTACACTGCTGTTTAATGCTCCATACCTAATCATCCAATGATATAGGTAAATGTCACCGACATAATTTCAAAAAGTTATATCTCACTCTATAAAAATAGACGTACAGATATATCAATTTGAAATTGGTGCATAACAGCGGATATTCAAAAACCAAATATTCGCCGTCCGGCAAACAACACAGGCGATTTCCTCAAATATCACCAATTACAACGAATTCCGATATAATGAGGACAATCACCTAATTCCCAATAACTTACTCCCACTCATCATCTGTAAAACCATACAGATGTGAGAATCATACCTGGTAAATACATACCCTAGAGCAAGATCTGATTGGGAAATCAGTTTTCTTTTAACAGTACACAGCGAAACTGAAACATGTAAATGTTTCGAAGGGGTATCCGGGTATTCCTAGTAATGCCTCTTCCATTATCCAGATTCACAACTGTAACCGTATATTTCTATGCCATCTCTCCACATCCCTTCATATGTCTTTAGTCATTACCTTCTGCACACCCCTTTAGGCCAAATGGTTTTCTTCCTTCCCTACCGTTCGGCACCAGCCTATGGTTTGGAAGAAGACTATCCAATAAGCATAATGGGTGTACTCTCCTAATCCTAGGAGCACTCGCAACGCGAGAGAAGGTGAAGATAAAAGACACCTGAATAAACCTTATTCCTATTTCACCTGAACCAGAATCAATCCCCGAACTGGAACAAGTTCCTTTCGAGTTCGTATACAACCATACGATGGAGTATCCAAATAACGATGGATCTTCGTAGTGATACGGAGTGTCCTGGAGAAATACAAAGGTGAAGTGGGAGTGGTAATGAAATACTTGGCTTGGTCGTGAATAGCAGTCGTAATTTACCTTGCCCTCCTTCTAAACCCTTTATTTGTCTTAACTTAATACCTTCTGTACACCACACTTAGGCTAATCGGCTTTCTTCATTCCCTACCGTTCGGCACCAGCCTATGATTTGGAAGAAAACTATCCGATGGGCGTAACGGGTGTACTATCTCCTAAA
The DNA here is from genome assembly GCA_030015575.1 of Agapanthus africanus. Lineage (NCBI taxonomy): Eukaryota > Viridiplantae > Streptophyta > Magnoliopsida > Asparagales > Amaryllidaceae > Agapanthus > Agapanthus africanus. Next base: position 167,229,997 of record CM057349.1, read on the forward strand.
CCAAGGAGTACTCGCAACCTGAGAGAAGGTAAAAGGAAAAGACAACTGAATAGTTCTATCCGTTTTCTCCAGAACCGGAAACCATCCTCGAATAAATTCCTTCGAGTTCGTATATAACCATATGATGGTTTTATCCAATGGATTTGGACGTTCGTAGTAATACGGGGTGTCCTGGAGAAAAGGGTAAAAGTAGGAGTGGCAATGAGGTTTGCAACTCTGACAATCCAAAAGCCAGTGTTTAAGAAGGTTCGGTTAAATTTGGTCACTGAGTCATAGTCTTAGGGCCGGGTCATGGTCACTGCCGAAGAGAGAGAGAAGAGAAACACTCAGCATGCACTCTAACCTAGATCAGAATGGTTACCAATTTATCTAATTTGGAAACCTCCCACTGTAACCTCAAATTCTCCTCCAAACCTGAAAGAAGAATTAGTCGGGATCACCCGAGGAGTAAACCAACTCATCAGTGGGAATCGGGATCCAACTATCATCGCATGATAACGTGATGGAATCCACTCACGTTATCACACTCCAGAAGGTATGCGCATATCTGGCAAGTTTCAGTTTCTTTAGAAACTCCCGATGTGATTTTTACCCCTAGGATCCAAGTGACTTTGACACAGCCAACAAATCAAAGAGTCCTAATCAAGTTCAACCCGTCATTATCCTGGATTGCATTAAACCCACCCGTACAAGCCCTTGACACAGTCAACAAGGCCGCACGACTGTCCTAACCAATCCCATTAATATGCCACAAACGAACACTACTTAGCTACCGTACACTACGCCTTGACACAGTCAACAAACGCAGCACGAATACTAAGTAATGCTTGTAAGAAATGACGGAGGGCTACGTCTAGTTTTTGGCAAAAAACTTTTAACGTAATGAACTTGATATCGTTGAAGGAACTGCATAGCTTTTTATAAAAATATAGTGGCGAAAACCTTTGCTAAAGAGGTCACTCCCGGTGAAGGGATCTCGGCTCTTTCCCCGTAGAATGAAGTACAGGATATTCCAACTGAATACATGCAAAGCAAAAAGTAATCGGCTATAGTGAAGTTATTACCCTGACGCAAACTTCTGTCCAAGGGGTCACTCCCGGTGAAGGGATCTCGACCCTTGCCTCGTCGACTGAGGTGCTGGATATTCATAACCGAATACCACTGTGCAAAACAAAAGAGAACGTCCTTGCAATAACAGCTTTTTGAAAAATGTTCCAACAACATCAAACAGGTTTGTTTAACTTGCATTGATCCGAATCAACGCAGTCCCATCAATTGATCACACCAATAAAGAACGAAAATAATGATGTACGTATATGCCATCCGCATTCGCCACTGGGTCCCGTCATTACCCGTTAGGTTACTTAACTAACGACAGAGCGGGGACTGGACTAGCGCGGATGCAAAACATATACAACATCTACTAGTATATATATCAATATATAATATTCGCTCAAGGCGTGATAAAAATGCAACATCACAGAAATGTAATAAGCATCACAGAACAATACAGATATCTGGGATCCCCGGGTTTCATAGAGCCGCTACTGAAACCCGACGTTCCCCTGGTCGTGTGGATAGCCTGTGCAATGAAATCCTAGACCCCTACGGGCGCGGCAAGTTACCCGCCAAAACCTAAAGCGAGGCAGCCCCTTCAGCAACGTGAATGGACCACCCAGCACTTCACGGAATCCGGTAGCTTGGGCATCCCTCCTGGGTCAACCTGTACCCCCTACGAGTGCGGCGAATAGCCCGCCAATTCTAGAGTAAAGCCCCCTCCGTCTCAAAGCCATGAGATGCGGGCTCGTTGCCCTCTAGAATCCGGCTATCCGTGCACCCCACCGCGGGGTAATCCTAGTACAGAAAGTAAAATATATACATACAACAGGTACATCGACCTCAGCCCGGTCGTGCCCCAAAAGAATAATATACAAACAGGCGGTGACGGCAGTCCACATGTCGGACGCTCGCCCCGCAATATCAAATGTACATATAAAATGAAATTGTACTAACATTGCATCCAGGCTATCCCCCACAACCAATCCGCAACATCACAGCACAATACAGAACATCAACGTGAATGTCACGTTCGCAAATCCGTCTCAAAAGGGCTATAGCAGTCAGACATGATTTACCGATCAAATGACATTCACGGTCGCAGATATAATATAAATACTGTGAACTAACATGTTTAAAATTTTCGATCGATCAAATCTACTGAAGCGGGCCCCAAGCACTACTGTAGCACTCAAAGAAATTTTGGGCCCAAAAAGAATATTCCAAAAACCCCATTTTCAACTCAAAAGCCCACTGTAAAAATTTGATGCAATGAACAGTCTAGGTAGCGGCGGAACCGCGGCCAATGCGTGGGTTTGGCCGCGGTTCCGCGGTGGAAAGGTGACGTCACGCAACCAAATTTTCACAGAATGCTCATAATTGCCTGCATGTATTTCTGCAATGCACTGAAAAAAATTTCGAGCTAAAAAAATTTCGACAGAAAACTGATGCTAGAAAATACGGTTTTTGGAAAATCCGATCGATCGAACTTGTAAACACGTTAGAGCAAGCTAGACTAGGTTAATGGCGTGGCTCTGAGACCATGTTGGTGTACGGCGGCGCCCCGGCCGTCTTTCCAAGGCCAAAATGCGGAAAAAAAAATTTTCTTAACTTTATAAACCGGTGCCACCGCGGACCATAAACCCAGATCGGGACATTAACCTAGTCCTAGCTAACTAGAGAATGGGTAGAGAGATATACAGAGCGATCCGTGTCCTTCGGTCTTCTCGTCGTCGTCCCGATCTCCCCGCGGAATCTTCGGTCTTCATCTCCTCGTCGGAAGGGCACCACATCGCCGGGTTCTTTTACGGGCTCCCACCTCTGGACCGAGGCAACTCGGGCATGAAGTTGGCGAGTCGACGTGTCCAAGAATTGCTGTAGAATAAGTGTAGTGCTCATTGTCTCTATTGGGGTTGTAAGAAGTTGCCTTTCGAATGGAGGAATGAACTAAACTTTTGGAGATGGAGCTATGGGATTTTTGCAAGCCAAAAGAGATCAAAAATCCCACTCAAGAATTTTGGACAGCCCCCTCTTTCATTTGGCCGGCCATGCATCAAGGAGAGAATGAATGGATCAAAAAAAAATGAGTGAGCCAAATAATGCAAGAGAGAGAAAGGGTTACATGATCAACCATGATCACAAACCAAGTCTAACACTCATAAACCCATCATCAAACCACAAAAGTCAAGCAATGATGAGTGAAGAAGTCAAATGATGGTGCAACCATCATGAAGCAACATTATGCAAAGACCACCCTCCACAATGCTAATTTGCACAATTGCAAATAAGCCCTCCTCCACCAATTTTCAGCCAAGGAAAGAAACAAAAGAAAATGGCCGAAACAGAAAACAAACTGGCAACTTAAAAAAACAGATCCCGTAATAAATTACAGGAAACCCCGCTACTGTATATACATGTAAGTCCACGTTGCCCACCCCGGTGCTTGCGGGGAGGCGGAAACGTTATGAAAAATCTGATTTTTACAACACTAGGCAACATGGACTATGTAAAGGAGGGATCTTTGCTAAACAAAACTAACAACAAGGCTAAAAAGAGTTTAGCTACTCGCAAAGGGGGTTATACCTAGGTCTTCAAGTCCTTCTGTTCTTGCTCCTTAGAGTGAAAGAACGGATCGTCTCGTCGCCTTCTCTTGCCGAAGAAAAATCCACCCGAGGGCCTCTACCTTTGGCTCCAACTTCAAACTAGAAGTAACTAAGGTGCTTGGTGTGCTAAACCTAGGACCTTAGAAAGAGTAGAGAGTATTTTTGAGTGTTTTATCTCAAGCTCAAAGGGTTCTCAACTCATGAGAGGGGAAAGTTAGAGAGAGAGGAAGAGGAGGAGAGAGAATGAAAAAAGTGAGAAGAATCTCTCAACCTTCTCACATATATGTGAATTATGGAAAATAGATAATTAGCTAAAGATAATTGTCATGGTTAATCAAGAAATGACCATTATCATTTCACATTAAATGCTTTTGTAAGGATCAAAGAGCATCTTTCATATGGAATGATGATGGTCAAATTGTCAACCTAGGTCAACAAGTCAAGTATAGTCAAATGGTCAACAACCCTAACCAAGCACAATTTTAATTAATTAATATTAATAAATCATAATTCACACATAAACATTAGGGTTAAGAAAAGGACAATGGTCATCAACCTTAATCATAGTCCTCTGCCGCTGTCTCAGTCAACTGTGCATACACACCCGTATCCGTGTTCCGAGGAACACGAATACAATGAGATAAAACCAATCCCAAATCATATACTAGGATCCGGCTTAAGCCAAAGCCCGCTAGTATAAGCTGTCCGGACACCAAACGTGCACAAGTGCGCGGATGTGAACGAACCATGTCGCAAAACCATGCGACCTCTACTCATTTTCCCTAAAGGCGAATAACCCTCTGTGTGGGACTCTAAAGACTCGACACTACGCTGGCAGTGGGTTTAACCACAGACCGCAAGCGGCACCAGCTGTACGTAACGGTCCCCAGGTAGATGCCGATAAGAAGACTGACGAGGTAAACCCATCTGAACTCCTACTGAGCCTGTATGTGACAGTCTCCGTACAGTCCGGTCTGTTCGTCTAAGAACATCGCATAGCGGGCCTAGGGGGCGGTAAACGTCAGTCCCCTACTAGCGGTACAAGTCGTGTCGGAGTGTAGCCCAGAACACCTGAGATAACACTGGAAACCTACCAGTTTATCTCGCTTGCCCTGGCCAGGGACTTTGTGTAATGGCTCTCCTAGACACAGCGCGATATCAACCCCCAATACCGGGAGAGACGAATCCTGTCTAACCATCGCTGCCTCCAAGTGCTTCGGGTCTGCACCCAAAAACTACCTGTTTGCACGACTCCTTTGAGCCGTGGTAGGGTAGTAATCAAAGTACAGTGGGAACACACTCGAGGCGAAGTGGCAGTGTCAAGTCAACGGACTAAGCTGTACTCATGTAACCTGGGAACTGATAACTGACGATAGGTATAATACCAACCAACAGTTCCCGACGAGTCCTGTCCAGTGTACTCGTAACCTAACGAGCACCCGCATACTATCTCAAGTACGACGTACTGACGGCTGTAGGACAGACCGTCCCCCAAACTAGGATAAGAAGCGCATACGCTAGTCTACTCCGGAGTATCGATGCCCTGTCTCGATAGTCCTGCGACCAGGGACCTGCATAAGGATGTGCTTGTAGATTACCCAGCCCCCACGAGTGTGACTGCCATCACAACGCTGGTAATCAAGCAAAGATCCTAAGGGCTCCACTAATGTGTAAAGGCGATATGCTACAAGAAACACATGCACACATTAAAGCAGAAACAAACCAAGTAGCATACTACCATTTTGAGCAAGATTGTCTATACAACTGTGAATATCCCAAGCTTCCATCAAGTAATATACAAGCTAGTATGATACAGTAATGGCTTCTAGGGCATATACACTAACAATCTCCCACTTGCACTAGGGCCATGTACTGGCGTATCGAAGACCTATCATCTCGATCAGCCGCTCGAACTGAGTCTGGGGTATGGACTTCGTGAATGGATCTGCAGTGTTATCTTCCGAATTTACTCTCTTCACCTCGATTTCCTGGCGATCTGCGATCTCCCTGATCAGGTGGCACCGCCTCAAAATGTGCCTGGACTTCTGATGGGACCTGGGTTCCTTCGCTAAAGCTATAGCTCTATTGTTGTCACAATACAGCGGAATTGGATCAACAATGGTAGGAACCACCTAAAGCTCCGTGAGGAACTTCTTCATCCAGACAGCTTCCTTTGCGGCATCGCAAGCAGCTATGTACTCCGCTTTCATAGTTGAGTCAGCAACGGTTTCCTTCTTGGAACTCTTCCAGCAAACCGCCCCTCCATTGAGGGTAAAGATATAACCCGACATGGACTTGGAGTTATCCTTGTCACTCTGGAAGCTGGAGTCAGCAAAGGCCTCGATCTGGAGGTCTTTTCCGCCATACACCAAGAACATCTCCTTAGTCCTTCTCAGGTACTTGAGAATGTTCTTTACTGCTATCTAGTGTTTCTCCCCTGGGTCCGACTGATACCGGCTTACAACGCTCAATGCGTATGCTACATCTGGTCTGGTACATAACATCGCATACATTATAGAGCCTACCGCAGATGCATAGGGTATAGATGACATGCGAGCCCTTTCCAAATCAGTCTTGGGAGACATCTCTTTGGAGAGGGTGATTCCGTGACAAGCCGGTAGATTACCGCGCTTGGAATCTTCCATACTGAATCGTTTTAGTATGGTGTCTATGTACCTCGACTATGAAAGTCCCAACATCCTCTTAGATCTATCACGATAGATCTGGATCCCCAGAATGTAGTTGGCATCGCCCAAGTCCTTTATGGAGAACCTCTGTGACAAGAATCCTTTGACTGACTGTAGCATAGGAATATCATTTCCTATTAGGAGAATGTCATCCACGTACAAGACGAGGAATACCACAGTTCTCCCTACAATCTTGCTGTAAATGCATGGTTCATCTGGGTTTTTGATAAAGTCGAATTCTTTGACAGTATTATTCCCCTCCGAATGGCGGCCGCGACATGACGTCTTGCCTGAGATTCGGGGCAGATGCTAATTGGTGCTATCCGTCCACCTCTCCGAAGATGCCAAGTTGATTTATGGCACCGTATATCGAAGGTTTAGACGGATGCGTCCGATGTAGCCGACTTCGTCAGATTCCCCCTCGTTTGAGGGGTTTTTTATTGTGGGGACGCTTTTCCCTGCAGGCGCAAGCCCCTGCAGTTAATTACGCTACCGCATTGCAGTAACAACTTTCTCCTTCTCCAGATGGTCACTTCGTGTCGTGGGTGTTTCTTTTGTTTTGTTGCCCGTGGATTGTTTACGGAGACCGAGTTATGTCGTCGCTCGTAGGGCGTGGACTAGTCCAAATCCGTATTATCTTAGATTTGGGTTTGGGGGTTTGGTTTGAGGATACGTTAGCCATACTTGAGGCTAAGATCAACTCAAACGTTTGTTAAGGATACGTTAGTCTAACTTTGAGACTAAGATCAACTTAACGGGATTGTTTAGATCCGACAAAAGAGCATTTGGGCTCCATTGTTCCAGTTTAGGGACCTAGTGGTCCATTAAATGTATGGCCGTCAGGACCCGTCACCTCTCCGACGACGTTGAAGGATTACAACGACGGATGTCAGAGGAGTTCAGAGATGTACCCTCGAGCCAGAGTTAATTGGGGGGATTCATAGTCCAGTATGTTTGAAGGTTTAAGGATACGTTAGCCATCTTTGAGGCTAAGATCAACTTAAACGGGACCGTTTAGATCCGACAAAAGAGCATACGGGGCTCTATTGTTCTAGTTTAAGGACATTGCGGTCCATGGGTAGTTTAAGGACGTTGCGGTCCATGGGTAGTTTAAGGACATTGCGGTCCATTGCTAGTTTTAAGACATCTCGGTCAAGGTTAAGGACGTCGTAGTCCATGGGTTTAAGGACCCCACAGTCCGGTATGTGCTCTGGATGCTTCACACGGGTTCACTGCCATGCTCTGCGAGGACCAGGCTCCGCTCTGGACGTTTTCCACGGGGTCAAAGAGTGACATTATCCGCGTTCCACGTAACCAGGAATTTTGCATTAAACACGGGTTTAAGGACCCCACAGTCCGTATCAATGTGTGGTCGTCGGGACCCGTCACCTCTTTGAAGACATTGAGGGATTACAATGCCAAGTATCAAAGGAGTGAAGAGATGTACCCTAGAACCGGAGTGGATTAAATAGTCCTTGGCCCAGTTAATCACAAATTGAGGACTTATGGCCATCTTGGGCTAAGTCCAATCAGGAGAGGCTTTGCCTCCATCCATTTAGCCAATTGGGCCAAAGCCTAGTGTTAAACACTACAGAGCAATCAGTCTTGAACACTGGGAATGAGGTTGACAAGTTAGTGTTTAACACTAAAAGATAATCGGTGTTAAACACCAGCAACAAGGCTTTTCAGATTAGTGTTAAACACTAAAACAGATCAGTATTGAACACTGCAAATAAAGCTTTTTAATTAGTGTTGAACACTAAGGCCCAACAGTGTTTTAACACTGGGTTCGAGAGTTTCAATTTAGTGTTAAACACTAAGGCAAGAGGGGTCACGTGGCAGCACGTGAGAGCGCCCTCCCTTCATTTATTCTGCTGAGATTATCGCGTCTTTCAGAGCATCACGTGCCATCACGTGATGGGCATTCAAATGCCTGTGTATTAAAGCTTCTGTCAAGGGTCACGTGGGTCACGTGGGGTGCTGCCTCAAAGGGGCTTTCTGTAGATCTCTTGGGGGGGTCACGTGGTGACACGAAAATCTGTTAATCTTTTCCAGGAATCAAGTTCCTCGTAGGGTTAAACCCTGACAGTAATTTCAGAGGAATTAAATTCCTACTTCCTTTCGAAGGTTTATATTCTGAATAGAGTTGGACTCTGAATTTTCTGTAGGAATTAAATTCTTCATATATGTGAAGAACTGAATAGGGTTAAACCCTAATAAAAGCTTTTAAGGAATTAAATTCCCACTTTCTTTTAAGTTATGATCAAGGGAATTAAATCCCCGCTGTTCCAACAGAACTAGGTTCTTAATTAGGGTTAAACCCTGTCTCTTTTTGTTCTGAAGGAATTAAATTCCCATGATACAGGGTCAAGCCCTAATTTTATTTTAAAGGAATTAAATTCCTATAGTTCTGTGAGAATTAAATTCTCGTGCTTGCATTCCCTCTCTATGTTTTGGATCTGCATGGCAGGATCTCAACCCATTGAGAATTAAATTCTCAACCTCAAGGGGAGATGTGCACTTTGCAGATCCTCTATCAAAGAGAGAAGAAATATGTTCTTCTGTTTTATGTATCAGAGTTAAACTCTGTTGAGAATTAAATTCTCTTTCTTTCAAAAAGCCTTCCCTTTCTTACCTAGGGTTTTCTTTTGCAGAAGATCCAAGTTTCTCGAAGTATCAAGGCTCTCTCTCTTTTTCTTCCCTCTGCGTATAGATATCCCTTTTTGTGTCTCTTGGCTCCTATTTATAGGAGAAGCAGCCGAGTCAATTAGTTTTTTGACGAATCTTTATTGAGAGATTTGATTTGCATCCATCATTCGTTTTGGACCTTTGGATTATTAGGTGAATTTTATTCACCTTTGGATTTCAAGTCCTGGGATTCTCCTTTGTTGCTTCGGTTAGATTTAAAGGGGAAATCTTTCCAAACTCGAGATTTTTCCATACATAGATGATATTTCATCACCTCTGAATATTTAATTCGATTAGTTCCAGATAGTCGCTTTCCTTTGGAAAGATTTGAATCTCTTTCAGAATTTAATTCTGTTGACAAAATAGGCTTTGAAAGCCGGTCACGTATGACCACGTGACCCATGGTCACGTGTGGGCACGTGACCCCCCTTGGAATGAGCCTTCTTCTTTCTTTTTTGCGCTGTCTTCTGGTTGTTGCTTAACCGTCACGTGCCATCACGTGACCCCTGGTCACGTGTGAGCACGTGACCCTGGTCTGGGCTCTTTTTCCTTGACTCGATCAGGGAACCGATGTGCCTTTGAATCCGCTTTAAAATGTCACGTGCCAACACGTGACCCTGGTCACGTGGGAGCACGTGACCCTTTCTTAAGCCCTTTTTTCTTTGATGTAGTCAGGAAGCTGAACTTGCTTGGCCGGAACTTTTGGGTGTCACGTGCCAACACGTGACTGCTGGTCACGTGTAAGCACGTGACCCTTTTCTCAAGCTTTTTCCTTAAGCTTTCCTGATTTTAAATCAGGAAACAAATGCCCCCACAGCGTTGTTCTCACGTGTCAGCACGTGAGTGCAACGCTGTCACCTCTTGCGACCGTTGGATTCCTTTAGGGATCTGGGGAGATGAAACGTTTCCATTGCCTTCTATAAATACCTCTGTCTCTTCATAGGAGCCTTCACTTTGCTCATCTTCTTCTTCTGAGAAATTAATTCTCTTCTTCCAGAGCTTAGTTCTCTGCCTTGAAACAATTTTCAGAGGTTAACTCTGTTCGAAAAGATTTCTTTTCTTCAGGTAATGTTCTTGGACAAACGATGGACCTTCACATTCCTCTGGATTTTAAATCCAAAACAAGGGTTTTTACCCTTTTCTCTTCATGTTTTCCCATAAGAACCGCTTAACCTTCAAACTGTAGATCTTTTAGGGTTTAGATGATCTTTGGGGAGATGATGATGGCGTTTCAACTCCATGGAATTTAATTTCCATCCAAAAATGTTTCTGGGAATTTAATTCCCTTTTCTTAATAAGGAATTTTAATTCCAATGAAGAACTCGCTTTCTTCACACAGAGGCTTCCTGGGGTCTCTTGGCCCGAGGTTGTTCTTCTGCAATTAATGAAATGGTGGTTTTGTAATGATGTCTCCTGTGGGAATTTAATTCCTTTGATCTTGTTGGATTCATTGTAGAGCCCGAGATAGATCTCGTTGGGGGAATGTGCATGGTCCTCATTCTTTATTAAATGAGGATATTCCCTTTGTTTTATTGTAACTATCTGGTCTCATTATTAATGAGCCGTCATCCGAATTCTGTGGGGCCCATGTGTTTTGTAGCCAATGGTCCCAGGAAACTTTGCTGTTGCTTTCTTCAACTAGTCTTCATGTTCATGCATGAATATATATCGCTAACTTTTCTTTTAACGGTCTCCCTTTATTGGATTTCAGGTGCGATGGCTTCTGTTCCACGCTTTCCCTTTTCTCGTTCGGAGGCGGCTTTTCCTCAGTCACCATCTGATGAGGAGGCAATGGCGATGATTCGGGCCCATGACCCGAACTGCACCAACCTTCTTCAATGGGGATCTTGGTACAGTCAAATTATTCAGGGTCGCCGGAGTTTTCTTTGCGCGGTGCCGACGGAGCCCACTTTCCCATTCTTACCGATGGATCCTCCAAGGACAGTTTTTGCTGTGGAAATGCCCAACTGGACTCCAACGGGGAGGCTCGAGCCTTCGACGACTGGTATTCCGAACCATCCGATCCCGGCCATAGACATCTTGGGGCGGCATATCTGCCAGGGTGAGGCCCACCCGTGGGGGCAAATTTATAAGATAGGGCTCACTCCCCGGCATCCTACGGGCTACCTTCTCTGGGCTCGCTACATCCTTTCTGCCCATCGTGCGCGGTTGCAGAAAGTCGGGCTTTATCAGGCCATATACGCGTCACTATTCCATTATAAGTCCCCGCATGCCTGGTGGGTTAAGGCGTTTTTAAACCAATGGAATCTTCCTACCAACACTTTCATCCTAGGAGATCGTGAGGTCTCGATCTCTCTTGCAGAATTTTATGAAATCTCGGGATTGCCGGTCAGGGGCGCACTGTATGAGGAGTTGTTGCCTCCTGATGAGTACGTCTTTGAGCCCGAGTCTGCACCGGCTGACGGCTTGTCTGTTGAGAACGCCGTTCGCCACAAGCGCCCCAGCTTGATCAAGGCACTGGGTATTTTTGATCGATTGTTCACTGAATATGAGGAGCAGGGTGTTACTTTTAAAAGCTTCATTTCCTGCTTCCTTCGTGAGGATATCATATCGAAGAATGCTCTGAAGTTTGCTAACATCAGAGACCCCTTTGGGTTTGGTCCGAAGAAGCTACCGACCGCTGAATCGGACCTGCCACAATATTATATTCCCATCGTGTCGCCGATGTCTTTTGAGTCCGTTGCAGCACCCGGTATGGATGAGGAAACATTCTTCGTGGGGTTTGTCAGTGTTTGGCTTAGTTGGTTCGTTATTCCCATGCATCGCCGCTTCATGAGAGCCTCGGTCATCTACCCGGCTCATCGTATTGCTGAGGGGACGCGGTTGGCTATCGGCATCCCGGCCTTGGCGCACCTCTATAATGGATTGGGCACCGCAGCTAATACCTCTACGCTTGGGGTGGATGTGGTAAACTTTTCGCTTCATTATTTCACGTCCTGGATCGAAATGCACGTATTGGGGGCTTTCGCCATGCATCAGAGGCCCTCATTTTACGATGCCTACCCTTTTCCTCGACTTATGCGATTAGTGGATGCTTCTGCCGCCGACCCGACTCAATTCGGGGCTATTCGGGTGCTGATTTCTCCTCATGCCACTGCCGGCGGGTTGGTTTTTACTGATCGGGTCTTGTCTACTCCTTCGGGTCCCGTTCAACAACTCTGGGACCAGTCGAAAGACAACGCACCTTCTTTGAAGCCCCGGGAGGCCGCGCATTTGTATGCAATTAGACCGGGCTACTTGGTGTTTCGCCAGGACAGTGCAGCTCTTTTCATGCGGTACAATCCGCATCGATTTGCCCGACAGCTAGGATACGACCAGGGCGTTCCTTTCGAGGCTTTTATAGTTGCCCCGATCCCTTCGCTCGATGCTGTTCGCGATGCCGCTCATCATTTCATGAGGCTGAATACCGGCTCTTATTTCATGGTCCCTGAAGCCGAGTACATGCCCCGATGCGTGGGCGCGTTTACGGGTTGGTATCTTCATCGGGTCAGCCCAATCATTCTTGAGGAAAGGAGGGTGCTTCTCGGCCACGATACCCCTCCTCTGGTTCCTGGGGCTAAGCTACGACCGAGGGTTCCAGTCCGCTTTCCTTTGAGGGAGATTGGCACCGCGCTCATTCCGGGGGAGTCCGGGGTAGACCTTACTCCAATAGCTGGTATGCCCTTGGGTTCTCGATCGCGAGGTAAACAGGCCCCAGTAGTAGCACCCTTGCCGGTGGCGACACCGCCCCCCGTGGCGTCGACAATGGCGATGTCGTCCTCGGTTGTGGCACCGAGCGAGAGTAATAGGGATGAGGGCGCTGAGGGCGATGTGGGCCAGCGCCGCCCTAAGGCTTCGCGAGGGAGGAAGCGGTCATCTTCAGCGACCGGCTGTGGGTCTAAACGGCGGAGGAAAGCGGCTACTGCCCCGCTTGATTCTGTGGTGGAGTCTGAGCCTATCCTTGAAGACGAACCATTGGCCCTGCAAGGGTCAGACACTGGACTTCTCTTCCCGAGTTCAGCTGATGAGGAGGCTGCACAGTTGGCCGAGGCCATACGGCGCTCAAAAGACGCGTCTCATAACGCCAAGGTTCCGAAGAAGTCTTATCCCACTGTAATTTTTTACGAAGACCCTTCGTGGATTCGGCGGCGATTTATCGGCCCTTTGGAGGAATGGGGGAAAGGGCTTTGAAGCAGGCCGCTTCAGAAGACGTAGCTGACGCACTCTCTTTATGGACCGGCGGCCATGAGTCCACTCTCGAACCTCGGCGAGCCCACCTCCTTGAGAAGGAGCAGCGGCTTGAAGAAGCCATACTGAGGGCTTCTTTGCGTATAGGTATGTTGTGTTTCTTTTGTAGTTTTTCCGATCATTTATGCCCGTGCATATATATCATTATTCTTATTTGAATCGTGCAGAATCTTCGACGCTGGGGGAGCTCCCTACGGGCCCATTAAAGCTAAAGCCCGCCGAAATTCTCGATGAGGCCTTGCTGGATATGGAGGGGGCTGACGAGGCTGCTCCTCTCATGGTGGATCTTCCAGCGGCGGTTCTTGATCAGGGAGTGCTTGCCCCTTTGGAGGAGGCTCCTTTGGAGCCCGCCGCCCCAATGACTCCTACTGCGAGCGGCCCAAAGGCTGGGAGCGAGGTAGTCGGGACTACTCTCCCTTTGTTGGAGCCTGAGGTCATGGCGGAGACCGTTGAAGCTGCTATCCTCCCGGCTCAGAATGGGAGGAGTGTTGAAGGTATTCCTCTGTGTTTTAATTTAGCAACCCCTTCATAGTCTGAACTCTTTTATCTTTCACAGAATTGCGCGGTTTGGCGGCCACGATCGCGGATCTGTCGCCTCGACAGTCATTTCAGCGTTTATTGGAGATGGCAGCTCCGCAGGCGATCTCCCCTCAACGCATTGTCCTCTCGTCTGGGCAAGGTTGGTGTCGTCCATCCCTTCTCATAGCATCGTCGTTATTTTGCGTACTGACATTGATGTTTTCTACAGTTCTGGAAGCCGATGATGAGGTCGAGGTTCTCGAAGGGCCAGGGGAGCCTTCAGCTCCTACTTGCACGACTGTCGGTGAGTGACATCTCATTGCACTCTCACTCGTTCTTTGCTTAAGAATTTTGCTGACGTCTTCCAAATTTGAACAGCTCTGCCAGTCTCCACGGCGTTGGAGTCGCGCATCGTGATGCCACCCGGCCCTTATGCCTTGCGGGCTTCAGAACGCTTGGCCCAATTAAGCCTCGTCTCCTTGTCGTCTCTGATCGAGGAGCTTCGTGCTGGCAGCACGACCACGGCTGAAGCATTCGCTGCCGAGGCTAACGGTTCTCTTCCTTTTCTTGCCACCTACCACAGCGAAGAGGTGGTGCGAGTCTGGGTGGAGTTCTGCCGGCGAGTGGAGGCTTGCCTGCACGCCCTTGAATGTTCTCACCTTTCCTCGGAGGCCGTGGCTGCAAAGGCGGAGTTACGCGGGCTGATAGCACGGTGCGCGGCAAACATGACGTCATGTGAGAAGAGGCTCGGTCGCAAGTTCTCGGAAAGGGAGCTAGCCTCCAAGGCGCTGGGCGAGCTCCAAGCCAATCTCACAGCCAAAGCCAACAAAGCGTATGAACTCTGGCGGGTGCTTCAGGAGTCCATCAAAGAGGTGGTGGCTCTCGATAAAGCTGCCACGTTCACTCGTGAGAGGGTCGAGGCTCATAAGGCCACTGAGAATGAGCTTGAAGCCCCGGCTCGCTTCGTATCAGGCTCAACAAGCTCAAGCGGAGGCTCGTCTTTTGGAGATCTTGCGTCATGAAGCCGTAGTCCAACAAAAGCAGGATGAGCTGACCAAGTTGCTGAATCGCCCGCCGGCCTGAAACATTTGTATCTTTTCCTTCCTTTTTGTACATACTCATGGATGAGGGTATTTTCTTTTTGTTTCTTTCATGAATTGTACTTTGTACCCATTTTGGTTTATGAATAGAAGATACATTTTTCTTCTAAATGGTGTGTCCCCCTTTTTATTGAATGTATTCTGCGGATATTCTACCTCGATCTTCTTGCAGGACAGCGATGGCTTAGGATTCAGGGTTAAGATCTACTTCCTAAGACTTTTGCATTTTACGAGCCACGAGGGTCTCATAAAGAGTTTTTCTCCCTACAGGTCGAGAGGATCCCATAGGTGTAAGTTCTTCTTAGAGATCGTGAGGATCCTTAAGCGAGTTTTCCCTTGAGAGTCGTAAGGATCTCACAAGAGAGTTTTTCTTCCTTACAGGTCGTGAGGGCCTGCAAGTGCCGGATGTGATCACCCTTATCCGTGTTTCACGGAGTCAGGGGTCTATTAAGGTATCGTAGTTTAAAGACGTCACGGTCAAGGTTAAGGACCTCATAGTCCGTGGATTTAAGGACTCCACAGTCCGCTGTTAGTTTTAAGACATCACGGTCAAGGTTAAGGACCTCATAGTCCGTGGATTTAGGGACTCCACAGTCCGGTGTTTGGTTGCAGGGACCCGTCACCTCTTTGAAGACGTTGAGGAATTACAACGCCGGACATCAAAGGAGTGAAGAGATGTACCCTTAAACCAAGGAAAAATCTGTAGGGAATCGGGGTGGTTGATCGTTAGTTTTAAGACATCACGGTCGAGGTTAAGGACGTCATAGTCCGTGGATTTTAAGGACTCCACAGTCCGGTATTTTCTCTGGATGCTTCACACGGGTTCACTGCCGTGCTTGGCGAGGACCAGGCACCACTCTGGATGTTTTTTACAGGGTCAAAGAGTGACATTATCCGCGTTCCACGTAACCAGGAATTTTGCACTAGATGCTTCACACGGGTTCACTGCCGTGCTCGGCGAGGACTAGGCTCCGCTCTGGATGCTTCGCACGGGTTCACTGCCATGCTCTGCGAGGACCAGGATCCGCTCTGGACGTTTTCCACGGGGTCAAAGAGTGACATTATCCGCGTTCCACGTGACCAGGAATTTTGCACTAGATGCTTCACACGGGTTCACTGCCGCGCTCGGCGAGGACTAGGCTCCGCTCTGGATGCTTCACACGGGTTCACTGTCGTGCTCTGCGAGGACCAGGATCCGCTCTGGACGTTCTCCACGGGGTCAAAGAGTGACATTATCCGCGTTCCACGTGACCAGGAATTTTGCACTAGATGCTTCACACGGGTTCACTGCCGCGCTCGGCGAGGACTAGGCTCCGCTCTGGATGCTTCACACGGGTTCACTGTCGTGCTCTGCGAGGACCAGGATCCGCTCTGGACGTTTTCCACGGGGTCAAAGAGTGACATTATCCGCGTTCCACGTGACCAGGAATTTTGCACTAGATGCTTCACACGGGTTCACTGCCGTGCTCGGCGAGGACTAGGCTCCGCTCTGGATGCTTCACACGGGTTCACTGTCGTGCTCTGCGAGGACCAGGATCCGCTCTGGACGTTTTCCACGGGGTCAAAGAGTGACATTATCCGCGTTCCACGTAACCAGGAATTTTGCTGATTGTATCCGCATTTCACGAGATGGAGGTTTGACTGTTGGCGATATGTATACCACCGAGCCGTGGAACTGAGAGTTGCCGCTGTTCCGCTTAGCTTGAAGTTGTGTCCGTCGTTACGAGACGAGTGTTGGGATGATCTCTAGTTCGCTTGTGGCCCGTCGAGATTTAGCTTCTTTCTGGGGGAGGGAGGTATGTTCCCTTTTTGTTTATGCCATTGGATTGTATACAGGGTGTGATTGAACATCACCTATAAGGCATACATTTTATTCTTATTTTATTTCTTTTTCCGCGATGCTCTATCGTTTCAGCTTTTATATCGCGAAGGTCGCGATTGCCCCATCATTTCGGCTATTTTTCGCGGTGCCCAATCATTTCGGCTATTTATTTATTTTCTACTCGCTGCTTTTTATTGCGAGTTGCCCCATCATTTCGGCTATTTTTTATGCCTTCGTTCTTACTTGCTGCTTTTTATTGCGAGTTGCCCCATCATTTCGGCTATTTTGTAGGCATGTGTGGCTTGTTAGCTTTTTCGCCGCGAGCTCGGATTTTGGACACCGATTTCGGCATCAGCATCGCTGCAACTGGGATGTTGCCAGGAGCGAATCATCATTTGCCATGAAAGAACTTGGGATTTGATACCGGTTTAGGCATCAGCATCGCTGCGACTGGAATATTGCCAGGAGCGAATCATCATTTGCCTTGAAAGAACTTGGGATTTGATACCGGTTTAGGCATCAGCATCGCTGCAACCGGAATATTGCCAGGAGCGAATCATCATTTGCCTCTGTCGATGTTGAACAAAGGTGGCTTAGCAAACAGGGTTAAGGTCCTGTCGACTAAGGCTTTTGACTTCATGAGCCGTAAGGGTCTCACAAAGGTATTTCTCCCTACAAGTCGTGAGGATCTTGCAGGTGTATTTTCTCCTTAGGGATCGTGAGGATTCCTAAGTGTATGTTCCTCTGTAAGTCGTAAGGATCCTACAAGAGGGTTTTCTCCTTATGGGTCGAGAGGACCTACAAGGGTTGGACTTTGCTGGGGAAATGTTTATTTGCGCCCGTGGATTGTATACAAGGGTCAGTATTGAGCCTCTTGTAGGGCAATATCGAAGGTTGCGGAGGATTTGCTTAAGAACAGGTTCAGGTTTCTGTAACTTAAGACTTTCAAATCTCATGAGCCGTGAGGGTCCCATAAGAGAATTCTCCTTACGAGTCGTGAGGATCTCGTAAGTGTATTTTCTCCTTAGGAATCGTGAGGATCCCTAAGTATGCTGCTCCTTTGTGAGTCGTAAGGATCTCACGCCGGTGGTTTCTCCCTACAAGGTCGAGAGGACCCTACAAGTGTCTTTTAACGAGGTTGCGCCTTTTCGGATTTTCACAAACACTCGCCGGTAGTCCTGCTGTTTTTACTCACGGAGCCCTTTTGGGTTTTCATCCGTGCCCATTTTGCTTATGGACATACCGTTTTTTTTTTCTTTTTCACTTTTTTTTTACAAGGTCGCGCCCTTTCGGGTTTTCACGAACACTTGCCGGCAGCCCTGCTGTTTTTACTCACGGAGCCCTTTCGGGTTTTCGTCCGTGCCCATTTTGCTTATGGACATACCGTTTTTTTTATCATTTTTTTTTATCTTCTTCTTTTTTTTTATCCATCTCGTCAACCTAAAGATGTTGCGGTAGTAGTTTAGGGACGTTTCGGTCCGTCGTTAGTTTAAAGACGTTTCGGTCCGTCGATAGTTTAAGGACGTTTCGGTCCGCCGTTAGTTTAAGGACGTTTCGGTCCGTCGTTATGGGAAGGCCGGCTGCTGCTTGTAAAGTCTGAGCCTAGGAAGATAGTGAGCGGACATAGTCGTCGTCATCTATCATTGACCCAGGCTGTGGCTTATTAAGCGTAGTATTTCTTTAAGAAGCGGCCGTTTATTGGCCTGAAAGGCCTTTCACCGTGCATGTCCATGAGTAGGTAGGCTCCACCCTGGTAGACCTTGTCTATGATGTACGGGCCTTCATAGTTTGGCTCAAATTTTCCCCGCTTGGCACGATTGGGGATCATAGGTCTTTTGACCACTAGTACGAGTTCGCCTTGGCGAAATGTCCTCGGCCTGGTCAATCTTTCGTACGAGCGCGTCATCTTTGCTTTGTAGGCCTCTAGATGTTGTTGCGCTATGAGCCGGGTTTCGTCGAGGGCATCAAGCTCCTCAAGCCGAAGGTGAGCATTTTCTTCGTTCGTCAGCTCGTGATGGACTGCTATTCGTAGAGAGGGTAACTCTATCTCGAGGGGGAGCACTGCTTCCGTCCCAAATACCAACACGTACGGCGTTGTGTTTGTGGCCGTCTTGAATGTAGTTCGATAAGCCCAAAGGGCTTCTTGCAGCCTTTCGTGCCAGTCTCTCTTATTCCTGGAAACGGTCTTTTTTATGATCTTCGTCAAGGTCTTATTGAAGTCCTCGGCCAGACCGTTAGCTCGTGGGTTGTAAACCGAAGAATATCTCCAGTCTATACTGTGCTGCTGTGCGAAGCGGCTAATCTTATGGCTTCGGTAGGCCGGCCCATTATCGGAGATAATCCGCCGTGGAGTTCCGAACCGATAAATGACGTGCGTCTTGAAGAAATGGAGGATATTCTCCGTCTTCACTTCCTTCAGTGGTACTGCTTCTGCCCATTTGGAGAAGTAATCAGTCGTTGCCAGGATAAAACGGTGTCCCCGGGATGATGCTGGCTCAATGGGGCCGACTATGTCAGTCCCCCACATTTCGAATGGCCAACTAGCCACCGTTGGGTGCAGTGGATTCGGATGTTGGTGGATGAAGTCTCCATGAATCTGGCATGAGTGGCATTGCTTCGCATACTCGAGGCAGTCCTGGATCATCGTGGGCCAGTAGTAACCCATCCGTTTAATTTTTAACTTCATCTTTGGGCCTGCTTGGTGAGAACCGCAAAGTCCGTCATGCACTTCCTGAATGACTCTTTCTGCTTCGTCAGGTCCTAAGCATCTCAGCCATAGAGAATCAAACGATCTTTTGTATAGAATATCGTTGACGAGAGAGAAAGATAGAGCTCGTTTCATGAGCTGATGTCTTGAGGACGCTTCTTTGGGCGTTTGGTGGGACTTAAAGTAGTCTATGAAGACTTCCCTCCAGTCTTCGGCCTTCTCATGGTCTTTTATTTGTAGGGTCGTCTGCTCAGTCGCTCCCTTTTCTTCGCATAATTCCGGAGACATTTCTGCCGGGGCGAGCACTCGACGGCTTTGTACCACGATTCTGACGTCATCGAGGTTCTCGTCAGCCAGTTCTTTAGCAAGTTTAGCCAACGCGTCTGCTTTGCTGTTTTCCGTGCGCGGTATGTTCTCCAAAGTATAGGAGGGAATTTGGGTCAATAGTTGTTGCACCCTTTCGCCGTACTTCACCAACTCCGGTTTGCACGTTTGGTAGTCACCATTTACCTGACTAACGACCAGCTGAGAATCCCCGTATATAAGGAGGTCTTCAATTCCCATGTCGATGGTGATCTCGAGGCCTGCTATCAGAGCTTCGTATTCAGCTTCATTGTTTGTCCTCGGCTCTGTTAAGGAGAAGGAGAAGCGCATTATCCCTCCTTGTGGAGTTGCAAAGATGAGGCCTATCCCTGATTTGATCATTGGGATACCTTGTTTCTGTTTCTTTATAGAGGACGCTCCATCAAAATAGAGTTCCCATCGGGTGCTTCCGCCGCTAATCGCATCAAATGCATGCTCGTCCGGCAAATCACAGTTCAGAGGAGAATCGGCCGGTATCGGGTGCTCAGCGAGGAAGTTGGCAATGGCCTGGCCTTTCACTGCCTTGAGAGGTTGATACGTTATCGAGAACTCCATCAAGAGCAGGGCCCACTTAGCGAGTCGTCCCGTCAATATGGCTTTCGACATCAAGTACTTAAGAGGGTCCACCTTCGAAATAAGACGGACTTCATGTGCTAATGCGTAATGTCTAAGCTTTGTTATTGCGAAGATCAACGCCAGGCAGTGCTTTTCAATGGGGGAATAGTTGCTTTCTGCCCCCAGCAGCACTCGACTTAAGTAGTAAAGTGCTCTTTCTTTCCCCTGATCGTTCTCTTGTGCCCATAATGCGCCTAAGGAACCTTCGAGGGCGGTTGTATAAAGAATGAGGGGTTTCCCCTTGACCGGCGCAGCCAACACCGGAGGGTTCTGCAGATACTGCTTGATCTCGTCTAGTGCACCTTGGCATTTGTGATCCCAAACGAATGGAGTTCCCTTCTTCATCAGGTGGCTGTAAGGACGGCATTTGCCTGAAAGATTGGCGATAAATCGCCGGATGTATGCGAGCTTCCCTTGGAGAGACCGCATCTGCTTGAGGGTTCTTGGCGGAGGCATTTCCATGATCGCCTTAATCTTTGACGGATCTATTTCAATACCTCGGTGTCGAACGATGAATCCCAGAAATTTGCCCGAGGAGACTCCAAACGCGCATTTGAGGGGATTCATTTTCAAATTATATTGCCGAAGGCGTCGAAATACAGTCTCTAGATGCTTTAAATGATCTTCGTATGACATGATCTTTACTACGAGGTCATCGATATAGCACTCGACGATGTCGTGTATGAGGTCGTCAAAGATCTTTGTCATGGCCCTTTGATAGGTAGCGCCAGCGTTCTTTAGACCAAAGGGCATAACCCTGTAGCAAAATATACCCAAAGGGGTGCGGAAAGCGGTGTGCTTCTGGTCTTCGGGATGCATCTTTATCTGATTGTATCCTGACGAACCATCCATAAAGGAGAAAACCTCGTGAGTGGACGTGTTATCTATCATTAGCTCGGTTACCGGCACCGGGAAATCATCCTTTGGACAGGCTTTATTGAGATCCCTGAAATCCATGCATATGCGTACCGTCCCATTCTTCTTCATTACCGGGACGATATTGGCGATCCAGTCGGGATATTGGACTTCTTGGATAAATCCAGAATCGATCAACTTCTTGACTTCGGCGTTGATGCTCATCTCAAGCTCGAGTCGCATCCTCCTTGGCGCCTGCTTAACTGGCTTGATATCTGGGGATATTGCTAATCTATGCACAGCAATCTCCGGGTCTAATCCTGGCATCTCGGAGAAATTCCACGCGAAGCAGTCTTTATGCCGTAAAAGCACGTTCTTTAACGCAGCCACCCTCTCTTCGGATAACAGCTCGCTGACAAATGTCGGTCGCGGGTCATCTGCCGATCCCAACTCAATCTTCTTGAGGTTATCTGCAGTAGTATGTATACCATCTTCCAGTTCTTTTGGAGCTGGCGGAAATTCTGAGATCACCTCATCGTCGCTGTTCTCAAAGCACCGGGGAAGGTCATCTACGTTCTCGGGCTCTTCTCCTAATATCGTAATCGTATAGCAAGTGCGAACCCGCTCCCTGGACTGAGGTGGACCCGGTTCTTGAAGGTGAAGCAGTCTTCGGTAGGATGTCCTATGGCTTGGTGATAAGAGCAATAACTCAGATGAGAATCCTTGCTAGCTTGCTCAGGATGTCTAAACTCTGGAAGTGTGATCATTTGATGTTTTATAGCGAGGTTGAGTAACCTCTCCGTCTTGTCTCGGGGGAAGGAGTACGCTCGACTCATCTTCTTCATGAGGGACAAACCCGAGCCGCTTCTTGATTTATTTCCGTCTCTGCGTCGGGCCTTTCGTACAACGGATTGACGAGGATAAGCGTCTTTGTCTTTTGCAGCACGTTGAAATAGACGTTGCGTCCTGGCCTTCTCGTAAATGGCCATTTCGCGGTTGTGGTCTTCCCGAGCTTTCTGACCCATTTTCCTGATAGGCTTGCCCATTCGTTCTTCAAACGACGGACTCGGCGCTTCAATCGCGGGGTCTAGTTTTGATGGGGGGTTGGCATCTCCTGACAGGGCGTCCTCCTCTTCATCAAAGGTATATATAGCATAGCTGCTGTGAGCCCGTTCCCGTTTTCCGGCTCTTGCGTATCCAAGCCCGAGTGTTTCCATCTTCCCGTTGGGCAATTTGCGTTGAGTCCCGGGGACATCCCAAATCCTGTTGTAGAACCGCGCCTGCCGAACGGTCTGTTCTAAGGGTACTCCTTGGCGCTTCAATAGCTTCTTTAATCCATTTGTATAGTATCTGGGCAGACGGATGGGTTGGAGCCTGTCAAGTGTAGCATCCGCGCCATGCCAGATTTCTTTCTCTATTTTTGACTCTGAGGATCAGTAGAATAGGATCACCTTCTCACCCCTTCGCCTGGGAGGGACGTAAAATGTTTGCAGGTCCTGCACATTGTGAGCCTGAAGTGTGTCGAGATCCTTGTAGTGTTCTCGCGGTACCATGGTGATTTGCAAACTATGGTCATCGCCAGGGGGTGCTTGTATTGACAGCCGATTGGAGAACACAGCATTAACTTCATCTTCTGAATCACTTCCGAAGACCAACACGGGGGCGGGCGTCCCCAGGTTGTTGCGTTGAGATGGCCCTGCATAAACTATCTCTTCCTCTTCTTCGGTGTCGCTTCCAAAAACGGGGATGGTGGCGACGGTTTTGTTCTCCGGGTTGCGACACCTTTCTGTATCCTCGAAATCTGGCAAAAAGTACTTCGCATCTTCGTATTTGCGGACTTCGTTCACGGAAAATGGGTTTAACTCACCTGTTACGGTATACTCGAAACCATCCTTGAAGTACTTCATACACTGATGTTGTGTAGAAGGGATGATATTGTACTCGTGCAGCCAAGGACGGCCGAGCAAGGCGTTGTAGCAGGTCTTGGCGTCAATGACATGGAATTTGATGTCTGTGACGAGAAGTCCAAAGCGTAATGTTAGTATCACAGATCCGAGAGTCCGTGACGATTGTGAATCGAAACCGGAGATAGTAATTTTGTCACGAGCGAGGTGTTGCACGCTCATGCAGATTTCCTTCAACACCCGAACATTAAGGAGGTTGACGGAGGATCCATTATCCACCAGGATCTTGCCTATCTTGATATCATGGCTATATCCGGAGACATATAGGAGACGGTTGTGGTCGCACGTCCCGAGAAGGAGGTCTTCATCACCGAAAGTGATGTCGGCTGTATGCACTTCCTCCAGTTCATCCTTCATCTTTTCAGTGGCGAGGAAGGCTTGGAATTGCTCAGGTTCTTGTAACGCCTTAATTAGTGAGTCTCGCGCTTCTTTTGATAATAGGAGGGCATCGAGAATGCTAAGCTGAGAAGGTAGCTTCCTTAGGTGCGCGAGGATGTTACAGTCCACTTTACCCTTCCTAGGCGGGTCTTTGGCAGCCAGCTCTCTCATGACTTGGTCATCTAAAGTGATATCTTCAGTGACCTTTTCCTTTCCCTTATCCTTTCTATTCCCGGGCCCGAGATTCTTTTCTGGGAGTGTGCGATTGCGCAGCTGAATGTTCTCGCAGATCTCCGATTCCTCCTCTTTCCCCAACACGGATTCTTTGAAGAGAGGGCCCAGAGCGATTTCTTCATCAGAGTCGCTCCCAAAGGTGAGAACTTGTGACCCCCTGGCGTTTACCATGTAACAGTTGCCAGTAGCTCTGTCGTTGTCACGACCCGAAAGTACGGAACGCGACCGGCACTTAGATTACGAAGCGTCTAGAGGCGCCACATAACCTAAGTAAGCCGAAGCCCAGAAATCTAAACCATAGAAGAAGAAGAAGAAGAAGAAAAAGAAACATGAAGAAAAACAAGTTTAAAAGAATCAACAAATTTCCCAAAAATTTCGGCAGAGTCTCCTCTGTAAAAACTGGCCCCCAAACGGGTACAACAAGTATAATATACATAAACAATAAAAAGCATCCCCAAACGGGAGCTAGCATGAACGCCAACAGGCGGAAACAACCACAACAAGCACAATAATATACAACGCCAATGGGCGAGGCTCAAAACTCAAAAGAAAACAAAACCACCAGATCAGAATAATACATGCGCGACTCTAAGGTCGAAATAAAAGACCAGTCCAATAAACTTATCAAGTAATACAAATATGGTTGATGGAGCTTACTAGATACAAATGAAAGAATAAAAGTACAATGGTGGTTCGGATACAAGTGAACCAACCTACCATGCAAATCACCCTGAAAGAATAGATGTGCCAGCAAGCTGCCAGGGAAACCTGTACATCGAACCTGTAAAGAATTTGGCACAACGGGAGTGAGTTGCCAACTCGTGAGTTGAAGACATCTACGAAAAGAAATCGAATGCATGACGCTATCCTAGGTCATAATAAGACACTACTATATCCCAAACATCTAGTAATAGCGGGGTAATACTACGTGTAAGTGCAGATACTCCGTGTTCGTGTCAGTGCCTCATATAATACTATGTCCTATGAAATGAAATGCATGCACCATGAATGTAGAGTAACAAATCCTGAAATCCAGATATATATGTATAAGAACTCTTTAGCTGTTATCATAGTAAAGTGTGTATAAGCATCTGAAATCTCAACAATGAAATCCATGGAAATCCGTGTCAAGCATCGACACAACACATGTAATCTCAAGTCTCAATATGTTGGGCTCCGTCAGTCTGGATCGGCCCATATCATCAAATCTCACGACAACGGTCGGTATCCTCCGGATATCCGCCGCGCCAGACATCACCGGTAGGTAGTCTTCCCCTGCCAGGCTCATCGTTTACAACTCGATCTTCTTGCCCCGGGGTACCATACCGGGCCCACCATGTACCCGAGACGGTTCATCCACTCCTCGAATCGGGTCTCGAAATCCAACAGAAAACATGAAATCTCATGGTGGACGACACATACATCACGAGAAAACCGCATCTTATTTTAAAAAAGAGAGGAGGAGAGAGAGAGAGAAGGTTTTATAATTTCTTGCGGTTTTCCCCAAAAATCCAGAAATCTCATAGAAATCCAAATCTTAAAATCATGAGTAAGTATATGATAGGTGTCGGCATATGCCCATAATAGTGCAGGATAACATGAAAATATGAATGCATGAATGTCTAAGCAATAAATATCATGTCTGTACTAATGTCAGAGAATAATCACAATGTTATATCGGTCTAGTTGTTAACTGATTCTATCCATAAAAGACAATATGATCTAAAGTGTACGTGACATAGCAATTACCGATGATGATGTGTGTGAGCCGGCAAATAAGTGTGCGTGGGATATGCGCATCATCGGTAATAGTGCTGGTGTCCTAACAGGTAAAGTTTATACTGATTATAGAAACATATAAAAGAACATGCACCATGATGATTACAGTATGAATGCAAGACAGATGTGCATTATCCACTACTCTGCGATATACGAGTACAACTACCACTATATGAATCGAGCCTAAACTAGTGTCCATCTAACCTCCTAAAGAACTTAACCTAAGAAACTAGTCAATAAGCAACAAGAGTCTACCTAAGGTCTGAATCAATATCTCGAATAGTCGGCGATCCGGCCTCAATAGCGTCACGTACGTAGTACGGCTTCCTCGAATCAAGAGTGCGGATCAATCATCATATTTATGCCTCGTACGGTGAAATCCATCGTACGGCATCCCAATATCGGAGTACGGGTCAAGTATCTCCTAGGTGTCTCATCATTCGTATAATGTCATCACTAGTTTATCCTCAGAAATATCCTGTCATATGTATCATATCGTAATCAAGTCATACATATCCCATATCGTGATCAATCACAAGTTATAGTCCGGGTACTATTTTAGAGTCCCATGTACCTCAATATCATCACTACCCCTTATAATTTAAATATACATGTTCATTATCTCATTCTCTAATGATCCGCTAACACTTTAATACGACTGTATAGTCAAGAATCACGGCATCAAGCCCAGTTATACTGTTTCATCATACCTAAGATATCATATCGCATCAATGAATCCCATATACGTGTTGTGTATATATATACACCTATACCTAGTTTTATATATATACACACATATACGTATACGCCATGTCAAGTTTTAGTGTGTGCGTGTGTGTTTCTATCAGAAACCTACGAACCTCTCCCAAAGTATTCATCCTCAGGTATGGTTTTCCTAAATCAGTCTAGTCCCGCCTAGGGTCATTACTAGGGTCCTGCTCAGTAAGAATCTAGGGTAACATCGGGTTTCCTAATGTCAATAAGTACTATTCCTATTCTACGTTGCGGGGGTGCTAAACGCCATCCACCCGACTTCCCCCCATAGATATGCATCTACTCACCTGGTCCATGTCTGCCGAAGACGGTGTCGCCATCCTCCTCTTCATCGTCCGTAGTCCACGTGATGGGTACCTAAACGCAAACATATAAATAGTATCGTAAACTGGATCACATACCAAAGTCAAACGATACAAGGAACAAGCATAGGTTAAAACCTATGTCCCGTCCACGCAAAAGAACCAAATATCGCTCGATATCGGCGTACAAACTCCGATGGATCGAGATAAACATCAACAGATAACTCGTAGTTTTAAAACACATTATTTATATTGTAAAACATGATCAAATTCATCGAAACACTAAAATCGATCGAATCGTCCGTTTTCGAAAAACCCGAAAATGCCAATTTACCGTTTTTCATCAAAACTTGACATTTAAATGAAACCAAAGGTCATAAAACTCATTAAATAGCATAACTAGACTATACAAACTATTACTATATTTTTATTACACATATTTGTAGTAATTTGAAATTTCTAGTTTGCACCCTTTAACAATTTTCAACATTTTCCAAGCGAAATACCACAATTCCACCTCAAAACATGATTTTGCATAAATTAATGACTTAAACCACAATTTATAATGATAATGATATGATGAAACCATAATTATATTTTTAATCTCATTTATTTAAAATTTCCAAAATCTAGTTAACAAAATAATAGCATTTTATCACTATTTTCCAATTATCAAAGTAATCTAGTGATCAAACTAAGTTTTTCTTTCCATTAACATGCTAATATTCTCACTAAAACTACAATCTAATGATAGTAACTTTAATTGGAATTTTATATTACCCACAAACACATTTTTGAAAAATCTAGTTAGCTAAATGGTTTAATTAAAACAATTTCGATAAACAATTTATTATACTACAACCATGCAAGAATTTTCCACTTCTAAAATTGTTAAACTAACTATTATAACCCTAAATAATTAACAAAAATCATAACTTGAATTTACAAACCCTAACTTGAATTTTAAAAAAAAACATAGAATTAATTCATTAAATCTAATTAAGCTTAAATGAACATCTAAAACAATAAATCAAAAGAAAGAAATTATACCTCCCAAAATATGAAATCCAAACAAGAAATGAGCCTCCAAAATGCATGCCTTCCATCTCCAAATTTCATATAAAAATGAGTAAGGAATAAAGAGTATGGAATAAATAGGATTTTGTGGAATTTTAATTGAATTTTTGATGTGTTTTTGATTAATTTTGAATAAAAATGAGGTGGAAAATGGGGGGGCAGCCATGGGGGGTTTGTGGCCGGCCCTAGAGAGGTGAGGGAGAGAAATAAGAGAGTGGGAAAAGTGTGTGGAAGTTTCAAGAGAAGAAACATCAATAAAAGTCTTTTCATGCTTTATTTAATTATTTATTTATTTATTTACTATAGCAACTCAAGAAAGCTCTAGAAAATAGGAAAAATTTGCAAATAAATTTTGCATGATACACACTAATTTCTAATATGCCATGGTTCATTTTTACAAATTAAAACCATTTAAATTTGTAATTTACACTAATTTAGTGTAAAAATAAAGCTTATGTTATTATTTAAAATAATTAATTTAGGAAAAATATTTTATTAAACTAAAAATTTATAAGTGGCTAAATAAACACCATTCACTAGTAATTTCATAATTAAAATAGATATTTTTAAAATTATAATGAAAACAATCACGGTTTGGTTTTACGAAAAATACATTTTACTTTAGCAAAAATCCTAAAATTCACTTAAACACTTTTATTCATTTAATTATTTATTTAATCATTTTTAACACGTTACAATCTTCCCCTCTTTAGAAATTCGGTCCCCGAATTTAAATTAAAACTCCCCCTCCAAATACTAAAACATTTTGCAAAACATTCAAATCGTCGGGGCTCCGAAATCATCAATACATAACAAAAATCAACTCTGTCAAGCATAACGCAATCATCGGAGTTATGGCGAGAATAAAATATCAAAACTCAATATGAAAACCATCATAATATACATCAATCTATAACTTATATATAGTTCGCATCCTACTAAAATCGCCAAATCATCATAATAAAGAAGCATACAAAAAAAAACCCTCTTGAAAATCGCCGTGCAATGCACGTGTCACGGCATAAGTAACGGACGTTTAATTTAAAAAAATAACTATATATATATATATCGTTTATTTAACATACACGTCCCGCCTGGTTACTAAATCAATAATAATAATTAGGAAAACATACTGCTCAAATTAAAATCAACCCCAATCACATCAATAAAATGTCATGTGCGTCCGGTGTGCACTGAAATCGAAACCAATTACAGATACCATGAATACCCACAAAACAAAACTAAGTTCAACAGGTGTGCACCAAAAACATCTGTCAAGTGCAACGGGCGTGCACGACACAATATCAGGTGCATCTAATCTGCACAAAACCCCGATTTAGTGCATCTGGTGTGCACAAAATCGCATCAAGTGCGCCAAGTATGCGCAAGAATCCTAATCAGGTGCATATGGTGCACGAAAACATACATTGAATATCAAAATCGAAATCACAGTACAAAAATGCATGAAAACTAGGTCAAAACATATGTAAAAATCATGTGCAACCGCTATGCACGAAATCAATCAAAAATCCCAAACCAAATCAAGTGTACTGGGTGTGTACTAAACAACATCAATACAACTGATATATGAAACACAAATAGAATGAAGGTACACACATGAAATACCAATCGTAGAACAAAATCCTCAAAATACAAAAATCCAATCAATGAAAATATGAAATTCAAATCACAAATCACAATTGTAAACACTATCGTCAATGTGCGCCTCTTTCCTCTGATGTCGACTGCTTCGAACTCGTTCTTTCATAGGTGTGCTGACTGCGCTACCAACGGCAATACTCATGTCTAGAGTCTCCCACATAGTCGATCCCTTCACTTGATATCCGGACTATATTAAACTTTTCGATCGATCCATAAAAATCCCATAATTCCCCGAGAGCTCAACACTCAAGTACAGTTTAAAAATATCCGGTACATACCCCAGCATCGAGGATCCAACCGTAGAAGGGCAAACCCAAGCCTCACTAATGGCACCACGGAACTGCCGTAAACCCTAAGGTTCAAGGGCGTTCTCATGGTCATTATGTCGAGTTGGGGTTTCATTCTTCTAGAGGGTCCATCGAAATACCTGCATGTTCTTCCGAATACCTTAAACTTGGGAAAATGGTTTTCTGATAATCGTTCGAACCCTTTAACTTCATCCGGACGGCATGTGAATACCCTTCGTCCGCACGCTAAGCAATGCTTCAATCCTCAAGAATAACCAATACTCTAATGGTTATCGCATTCGAGCCGCAGCTCCCTCTGCCCGTGCGCCCGTGGTAACAGAACCACCCTCCGACATCGACGAAGATAGATCAAAGGAACGAATGAAATACGGTGCAAACAAATGTACATCCTAAGGCTCCTTAAGCAGAGTAGCGTATCGTAAGTATGCCGCGGACCATACCCACGGTACGTTACTCTACCTAAATTGCCTACTCCATCAACCAAGGGTCACCTAGACTTATACAAGGTTAAACCTAGCGCTCTGATACCAACTTTGTCACGACCCGAAAGTACGGAACGCGACCGGCACTTAGATTACGAAGCGTCTAGAGGCGCCACGTAACCTAAGTAAGCCGAAGCCCAGAAATCTAAACCATAGAAGAAGAAGAAGAAGAAAAAGAAACATGAA
Organism: Agapanthus africanus; assembly: GCA_030015575.1. NCBI lineage: Eukaryota > Viridiplantae > Streptophyta > Magnoliopsida > Asparagales > Amaryllidaceae > Agapanthus > Agapanthus africanus. The sequence continues at coordinate 167,260,406 of CM057349.1, forward strand.
GAAAAACAAGTTTAAAAGAATCAACAAATTTCCCAAAAATTTCGGCAGAGTCTCCTCTGTAAAAACTGGCCCCCAAACGGGTACAACAAGTATAATATACATAAACAATAAAAAGCATCCCCAAACGGGAGCTAGCATGAACGCCAACAGGCGGAAACAACCACAACAAGCACAATAATATACAACGCCAATGGGCGAGGCTCAAAACTCAAAAGAAAACAAAACCACCAGATCAGAATAATACATGCACGACTCTAAGGTCGAAATAAAAGACTGGTCCAATAAACTTATCAAGTAATACAAATATGGTTGATGGAGCTTACTAGATACAAATGAAAGAATAAAAGTACAATGGTGGTTCGGATACAAGTGAACCAACCTACCGTGCAAATCACCCTGAAAGAATAGATGTGCCAGCAAGCTGCCAGGTAAACCTGTACATCGAACCTGTAAAGAATTTGGCACAACGGGGGTGAGTTGCCAACTCGTGAGTAGAAGACATCTACGAAAAGAAATCGAATGCATAACTCTATCCTAGGTCATTATAAGACACTACTATATCCCAAACATCTAGTAATAGCGGGGTAATACTACGTGTAAGTGCAGATACTCCGTGTTCGTGTCAGTGCCTCATATAATACTATGTCCTATGAAATGAAATGCATGCACCATGAATGTAGAGTAACAAATCCTGAAATCCAGATATATATGTATAAGAACTCTTTAGCTGTTATCATAGTAAAGTGTGTATAAGCATCTGAAATCTCAACAATGAAATCCATGGAAATCCGTGTCAAGCATCGACACAACACATGTAATCTCAAGTCTCAATATGTTGGGCTCCGTCAGTCTGGATCGGCCCATATCATCAAATCTCACGACAACGGTCGGTATCCTCCGGATATCCGCCGCGCCAGACATCACCGGTAGGTAGTCTTCCCCTGCCAGGCTCATCGTCTACAACTCGATCTTCTTGCCCCGGGGTACCATACCGGGCCCACCATGTACCCGAGACGGTTCATCCACTCCTCGAATCGGGTCTCGAAATCCAACAGAAAACATGAAATCTCATGGTGGACGACACATACATCACGAGAAAACCGCATCTTATTTTAAAAAAGAGAGGAGGAGAGAGAGAGAGAAGGTTTTATAATTTCTTGCGGTTTTCCCCAAAAATCCAGAAATCTCATAGAAATCCAAATCTTAAAATCATGAGTAAGTATATGATAGGTGTCGGCATATGCCCATAATACTGCAGGATAACATGAAAATATGAATGCATGAATGTCTAAGCAATAAATATCATGTCTGTACTAATGTCAGAGAATAATCACAATGTTATATCGGTCTAGTTGTTAACTGATTCTATCCATAAAAGACAATATGATCTAAAGTGTACGTGACATAGCAATTACCGATGATGATGTGTGTGAGCCGGCAAATAAGTGTGCGTGGGATATGCGCATCATCGGTAATAGTGCTGGTGTCCTAACAGGTAAAGTTTATACTGATTATAGCAACATATAAAAGAACATGCACCATGATGATTACAGTATGAATGCAAGACAGATGTGCATTATCCACTACTCTGCGATATACGAGTACAACTACCACTATATGAATCGAGCCTAAACTAGTGTCCATCTAACCTCCTAAAGAACTTAACCTAAGAAACTAGTCAATAAGCAACAAGAGTCTACCTAAGGTCTGAATCAATATCTCGAATAGTCGGCGATCCGGCCTCAATAGCGTCACGTACGTAGTACGGCTTTCTCGAATCAAGAGTGCGGATCAATCATCATATTTATGCCTCGTACGGTGAAATCCATCATACGGCATCCCAATATCGGAGTACGGGTCAAGTATCTCCTAGGTGTCTCATCATTCGTATAATGTCATCACTAGTTTATCCTCAGAAATATCCTGTCATATGTATCATATCGTAATCAAGTCATACATATCCCATATCGTGATCAATCACAAGTTATAGTCCGGGTACTATTTTAGAGTCCCATGTACCTCAATATCATCACTACCCCTTATAATTTAAATATACATGTTCATTATCTCATTCTCTAATGATCCGCTAACACTTTAATACGACTGTATAGTCAAGAATCACGGCATCAAGCCCAGTTATACTGTTTCATCATACCTCAGATATCATATCGCATCAATGAATCCCATATACGTGTTGTGTATATATATACACCTATACCTAGTTTTATATATATACACACATATAAGTATACGCCATGTCAAGTTTTAGTGTGTGCGTGTGTGTTTCTATCAGAAACCTACGAACCTCTCCCAAAGTATTCATCCTCAGGTATGGCTTTCCTAAATCAGTCTAGTCCCGCCTAGGGTCATTACTAGGGTCCTGCTCAGTAAGAATCTAGGGTAACATCGGGTTTCCTAATGTCAATAAGTACTATTCCTATTCTACGTTGCGGGGGTGCTAAACGCCATCCACCCGACTTCCCCCCGTAGATATGCATCTACTCACCTGGTCCATGTCTGCCGAAGACGGTGTCGCCATCCTCCTCTTCATCGTCCGTAGTCCACGTGAGGGGTACCTAAACTCAAACATATAAATAGTATCGTAAACTGGATCACATACCAAAGTCAAACGATACAAGGAACAAGCATAGGTTAAAACCTATGTCCCGTCCACGCAAAAGAACCAAATATCGCTCGATATCGGCGTACAAACTCCGATGGATCGAGATAAACATCAACAGATAACTCGTAGTTTTAAAACACATTATTTATATTGTAAAACATGATCAAATTCATCGAAACACTAAAATCGATCGAATCGTCCGTTTTCGAAAAACCCGAAAATGCCAATTTACCGTTTTTCATCAAAACTTGACATTTAAATGAAACCAAAGGTCATAAAACTCATTAAATAGCATAACTAGACTATACAAACTATTACTATATTTTTATTACACATATTTGTAGTAATTTGAAATTTCTAGTTTGCACCCTTTAACAATTTTCAACATTTTCCAAGCGAAATACCACAATTCCATCTCAAAACATGATTTTGCATAAATTAATGACTTAAACCACAATTTATAATGATAATGATATAATGAAACCATAATTATATTTTTAATCTCATTTATTTAGAATTTTCCAAAATCTAGTTAACAAAATAATAGCATTTTATCACTATTTTCCAATTATCAAAGTAATCTAGTGATCAAACTAAGTTTTTCTTTCCATTAATATGCTAATATTCTCACTAAAACTACAATCTAATGATAGTAACTTTAATTGGAATTTTATATTAACCACAAACACATTTTTGAAAAATCTAGTTAGCTAAATGGTTTAATTAAAACAATTTCGATAAACAATTTATTATACCATAACCATGCAAGAATTTTCCACTTATAAAAGTGTTAAACCAACTATTATAACCCTAAATAATTAACAAAAATCATAACTTGAATTTACAAACCCTAACTTGAATTTTTAAAAAAAACATAGAATTAATTCATTAAATCTAATTAAGCTTAAATGAATATCTAAAACAATAAATCAAAAGAAAGAAATTATACCTCCCAAAATATGAAATCCAAACAAGAAATGAGCCTCCAAAATGCATGCCTTCCATCTCCAAATTTCATATAAAAATGAGTAAGGAATAAAGAGTATGGAATAAATAGATTTTGTGGAATTTTAATTGAATTTTTGATGTGTTTTTGATGAATTTTGAATAAAAATGAGGTGGAAAATGGGGGGGGCAGCCATGGGGGGTTTGTGGCCGGCCTTAGAGAGGTGAGGGAGAGAAAGAAGAGAGTGGGAAAAGTGTGTGGAAGTTTCAAGAGAAGAAACATCAATAAAAGTCTTTTCATGCTTTATTTAATTATTTATTTATTTATTTACTATAGCAACTCAAGAAAGCTCTAGAAAATAGGAAAAAATTGCAAATAAATTTTGCATGATACACACTAATTTCTAATATGCCATGGTTCATTTTTACAAATTAAAACCATTTAAATTTGTAATTTACACTAATTTAGTGTAAAAATAAAGCTTATGTTATTATTTAAAATAATTAATTTAGGAAAAATATTTTATTAAACTAAAAATTTATAAGTGGCTAAATAAACACCATTTACTAGTAATTTCATAATTAAAATAGATATTTTAAAAATTATAATGAAAACAATCACGGTTTGGTTTTACGAAAAATACATTTTACTTTAGCGAAAATCCTAAAATTCACTTAAACACTTTTATTCATTTAATTATTTATTTAATCATTTTTAACACGTTACAGTCGTGCCCATCGATAGTACTTCTTCGCTCCCGACGGCTCTTGCGTTTCATGCGCTTAACATGTTGCCGACGAGCGACATATCCTTGCCACCATATCTTAAAGGCATCGCACTCCTCCGTGGGGTGTGAGATTTTCCGGTGATATGCGCAATAGTCAGGGTGCCTCTCTACCCCATCGTGTGTGTTTCCTTCCGAGGGTGGTAGCTTCATTCCCATTGACATGGCTTTGGCAAACCTTTTCCTCGTCTTGAATATCTTCTTGTCTACTTCGGATGCTTTTCGCTCTGGTAGTTCAACTCTTTCGTTCAGCCGCCCGCATTTGGCTCCTTCCGATGTGGCCATCTCACGCTCCTGGTCCGCTTTACATTTTAGACGAATCTCGTCTAGAAAAGCGTCGATCATTTCGTCTGTTGGCCATGCACGCTCTGGTACAGGCTCTGCCTCCAGCTTTTTAGTACCAGGAGTTTTCCCATCATCGGTAAACGAGTGGGAGATTACGTTACAACTCGCCACATATCCTTCGGATTCATCCGACGAGCTTTCTCCATCATCTTCCTCTTGAAAGATGTGATTGAGGAACTCTTGCAGTGTGACAGGAGTTCGCGCCTTTTGATTGTATTCTTCCAACGCGTCGATTTTCTTCTGCAAGTTCGTGTGTTCGTTTCCAAGCTTCACGGGCTTCTTGGATTTCTTCTTCTTTTTCTTCGAAGATTTTGACGGTTGGGCGTGAGTATCTGGGCCCTTATCGCGAATCTTCGTAATTGGGCGGGGCTTCAACATTCCTTCGATAATTTGAGGTTCAAGAGGGTCCTTCCATTCGATCGCAGGGCACGCATGAAGGTCTCTCAGCATTCTTTTGGTTTTAGTTGATAGCACGACCTCCCATGGAGCTTCTTCAATAAAAGAACATGTTGCCCTCGGTGTATCCGCTTTCCTAGGAGCATGCGGCTGTGGTGGGTTCACCTTCCACTTTTCGGACAGTACAAACTTCCCCTGGAGGTACTGGTCTTCAATCCATCCTTTGAAGACGAAGCAATCTTCAATCGGATGGCCTACCGTTTGATGGTAAGGGCAATAGTTAGGGTTATTCGCCTCGGTGGGTTGCGGCGGTCGCCTTGGATTTGGTAGGCTTATAAGTATGTTGCGTATTGCCAGCTCGAATAACCGTTTCGTCTTGTCTCGTGGGAACGAGTAGGGACGCTTCATCTTCTCATTATAATACCGACGCCTTTCCTCGAGTTGATCTGCCGGTTTCGGGGCGTTAGGTTGCTGTTGGGCATTCGCAACAAAGGTTGCCCTTCCTTTACCCTTGTCATTCCGAGGTTCCGACTTCGGGGGAGGTGGTCTATGACCCATCTGGTCCATCTGAGCCAACTTGTCGATTAAAGCCTGGAATGTGGTTGGCTTAAAGAACATCATAAACTGGGAGATAGTTGCGTGAAGGTCTAGAGTTCCCACGAACATGCCCACCGCAGGTGCTTCTTCAATGCGTTGCTCGCATCTCGACCACAAATTCCGCCAGCGTATAGCATACTGGACCCAGGTTTCGCCTGGTTTTACCCTGGCGTTAATCAGTGCAGTTATTGGAGTGCGTTCGCTGGCACTTGCGAATCGCTGAGTGAACAACAACTCCATTTCAGCGAACGTTTTGATAGAATCGTTCGGGAGTTCTGAATACCATTCGAATGCAGTTTCTGATAGGCTGCCCACGAACTGGCGGAGCAACAGTTTATCATCACCGCCGGTGTTACCGCAGAGGGCCCGGAACTGGGCGACATGTTGATGGGGGTTGCCGGTCCCCTTGTACACGTGGAATTTTGGTATCGTATAGCCTGGCGGGTATTTGATTTGGTCGTACCAGCTCGGATACGGTCGCCCCGTTTTCACGACTTGACCGGCTGCCTCAGTCGCGTGATGAACCCGGATTTGCTGGGCTATGTAGTCAGCCAAGTCAGCCTTAGAGATTGCCTCCTCCTTGGCCGTTGAGAGGGCTGGTGGTGGATTTGACGTTTCTCCTCGGTCGTCTTCCAGCACGATTGGGGGATCCTGCTGGATCATCATTCCTATCATATCTTGGAAGAGAAGGCCCATACGTTGTATGTTGGCTGCCTGTTCAGCAGCCTCTTTGTCCTTTTTCTCCAGTATCCGGCGAAGGAATTCAGCGTCGGTTTCTTCCTCCTGGCGCGCGTCTGAGGACGTTTCTGGGTTTTCTTTTGGCCCGGTAAGTGCGGCCATAGCATTCGTCATTTCCTGAAGCTTTTGTTGCTGCTCCTGGGCCTTCGTCACGGATCGGGTTAGCGGTCGGTGGCCCGTAGAAGTGCGGCTTTCCTCCTTTCCAGAGGCCATGTAGACAGTGTGCACCACCATGCCCCCAGACTTAGGGCGTCTGGGCTCAGTGCTTTTAGCCGTCGTTGCATGCTGGGGGGTCTTCTCTGGCCTCCTCCTTTTATGAGCCAGTTGATCAACAGCCCTTTGGGGTTTAGCCTGGTGACCAGCTTCCGGTTGGATTTTTAGCTTCTTGTGCTGGCGGGAGAAGTTTGGATCGATGATCGAGTCTCGGGCCTGCCGCCAAACTTTATAGATTTTGGAAGACAGCCGTTGAAGAGATCGGGGCTGTTCGGGTTTTATTTCCACAACCTTTTTTAATGGGGGAGGAGACCTCTTCAGCACTGCAGTAGCAGAATTCCTTCGCACCTTATTTAGCATTTCGAAGCTGTTCCCAGTTGGAACAGCAGCATTAACTTCTGCCACCGGGGCCGATGGAGTCAACCCGTAGGGGGAGCTGCCCCCAGCCTTCCTTACTCGGCGCCAATGGCGACGTCGAGCGTGTCGAGCGGACGGCGTAGGGTCAGCGGTAAGAATGGTTTCGTCTTGCCCCCTGTCTGGATGGGGGGTCGCTGTTGGTATTAGCCTGTCAAAGACCGATGTCCTTTGGGCAGCAGGAGCGGGAGCTGAAGCCGTCAATCTTGTAAAGACCGACCTTTTGGCCGGAGAAGCTGCCTTGACGACTTCGGGGGCAGGAGCGGCCACCTTCTTAGAAGCAGCCTTCTCTGAGATTGTAGGCCCCATGATGGGTTTGCAGGATTTCTGGCCCAATCTAGAGAAGACCGAGGCGTTGACGTTGGGCGACTTGTTGAGAGGAGCCGCGGCAGGGGTAAGACGATCAAAGACCGACTTCTTAGGAGCTTCCGTTGTCAGCACTGGAGCGGTGAAGTTTGTCGGCGGGAGCATGGTCCCAAAGAACAATCCTGTAGTGGCGCGAGTGACCTGTTCCACGGGCATTGTGAATAACGAAGCAGCTTGGGGTCCGTAGGCTATACCTCCTGGCGAGGCAGAGCGTTGGTGGCCATTGCAGTCTGAGCAGTTGGAGAATTTCACGGAAGTAGAAGCCATCGATCCTTTGCTTTCTGCAATAAGCGAGACGCTAATTCTTAGTATCTTGAAACCCAAGGGCAACCATTAGCGAACCGCGATTGGTTCGCGAATCACGACACACGAAGTGTGGAGTGGAAAGAGGAAAAGGTCCCACCGGGCGTGCCAGAATCTGTTCCCCTCCGAATGGCGGCCGCGACATGACGTCTTGCCTGAGATTCGGGGCAGATGCTAATTGGTGCTATCCGTCCACCTCTCCGAAGATGCCAAGTTGATTTATGGCACCGTATATCGAAGGTTTAGACGGATGCGTCCGATGTAGCCGACTTCATCAGATTCCCTCTCGTTTGAGGGGTTTTTGATTGTGGGGACGCTCTTCCCTGCAGGCGCGAGCCCCTGCAGTTAATTACGCTACCGCATTGCAGTAACAACTTTCTCCTTCTCCAGATGGTCACTTCGTGTCGTGGGTGTTTGTTTTGTTTTATTGCCCGTGGATTGTTTACGGAGACCGAGTTATGTCGTCGCCCGTAGGGCGTGGACTAGTCCAAATCCGTATTATCTTAGATTCGGGTTTGGGGGTTTGGTTTGAGGATACGTTAGCCATACTTGAGGCTAAGATCAACTCAAACGTTTGTTAAGGATACGTTAGTCTAACTTTGAGACTAAGATCAACTTAACGGGATTGTTTAGATCCGACAAAAGAGCATTTGGGCTCCATTGTTCCAGTTTAGGGACCTAGTGGTCCATTAAATGTATGGCCGTCAGGACCCGTCACCTCTCCGACGACGTTGAAGGATTACAACGACGGATGTCAGAGGAGTTCAGAGATGTACCCTCGAGCCAGAGTTAATTGGGGGGATTCATAGTCCAGTCTGTTTGAAGGTTTAAGCATACGTTAGCCATCTTTGAGGCTAAGATCAACTTAAACGGGACCGTTTAGATCCGACAAAAGAGCATACGGGACAGTTTAAGGACATTGAGGTCTATGGGTAGTTTAAGGACGTTGCGGTCCATGGGTAGTTTAAGGACATTGCGGTCCATTGCTAGTTTTAAGACATCTCGGTCAAGGTTAAGGACGTCGTAGTCCATGGGTTTAAGGACCCCACAGTCCGGTATGTGCTCTGGATGCTTCACACGGGCTCACTGCCGTGCTCTGCGAGGACCAGGCTTCGCTCTGGACGTTTTCTACGGGGTCAAAGAGTGACATTATCCGCGTTCCACGTAACCAGGAATTTTGCATTAAACACGGGTTTAAGGACCCCACAGTCCGTATCAATGTGTGGTCGTCGGGACCCGTCACCTCTTTGAAGACATTGAGGGATTACAATGCCAAGTATCAAAGGAGTGAAGAGATGTACCCTAGAACCGGAGTGGATTAAATAGTCCTTGGCCCAGTTAATCACAAATTGAGGACTTATGGCCATCTTGGGCTAAGTCCAATCAGGAGAGGCTTTGCCTCCATCCATTTAGCCAATTGGGCCAAAGCCTAGTGTTAAACACTACAGAGCAATCAGTGTTGAACACTGGGAATGAGGTTGACAAGTTAGTGTTTAACACTAAAAGATAATCGGTGTTAAACACCAGCAACAAGGCTTTTCAGATTAGTGTTAAACACTAAAACAGATCAGTGTTGAACACTGCAAATAAAACTTTTTAATTAGTGTTGAACACTAAGGCCCAACAGTGTTTTAACACTGGGTTCGAGAGTTTCAATTTAGTGTTAAACACTAAGGCAAGAGGGGTCACGTGGCAGCACGTGAGAGCGCCCTCCCTTCATTTATTCTGCTGAGATTATCGCGTCTTTCAGAGCATCACGTGCCATCACGTGATGGGCATTCAAATGCCTGTGTATTAAAGCTTCTGTCAAGGGTCACGTGGGTCACGTGGGGTGCTGCCTCAAAGGGGCTTTCTGTAGATCTCTTGGGGGGGTCACGTGGTGACACGTGACCATGCCTCTATGTATGTTGTTTTAGAGGATCTGTTAATCTTTTCCAGGAATCAAGTTCCTCGTAGGGTTAAACCCTGACAGTAATTTCAGAGGAATTAAATTCCTACTTCCTTTCGAAGGTTTATATTCTGAATGGAGTTGGACTCTGAATTTTCTGTAGGAATTAAATTCTTCATATATGTGAAGAACTGAATAGGGTTAAACCCTAATAAAAGCTTTTAAGGAATTAAATTCCCACTTTCTTTTAAGTTATGATCAAGGGAATTAAATCCCCGCTGTTCCAACAGAACTAGGTTCTTAATTAGGGTTAAACCCTGTCTCTTTTTGTTCTGAAGGAATTAAATTCCCATGATACAGGGTCAAGCCCTAATTTTATTTTAAAGGAATTAAATTCCTATAGTTCTGTGAGAATTAAATTCTCGTGCTTGCATTCCCTCTCTATGTTTTGGATCTGCATGGCAGGATCTCAACCCATTGAGAATTAAATTCTCAACCTCAAGGGGAGATGTGCACTTTGCAGATCCTCTATCAAAGAGAGAAGAAATATGTTCTTCTGTTTTATGTATCAGAGTTAAACTCTATTGAGAATTAAATTCTCTTTCTTTCAAAAAGCCTTCCCTTTCTTACCTAGGGTTTTCTTTTGCAGAAGATCCAAGTTCCTCGAAGTATCAAGGCTCTCTCTCTTTTTCTTCCCTCTGCGTATATATATCCCTTTTTGTGTCTCTTGGCTCCTATTTATAGGAGAAGCAGCCGAGTCAATTAGTTTTTTGACGAATCTTCATTGAGAGATTTGATTTGCATCCATCATTCGTTTTGGACCTTTGGATTATTAGGTGAATTTTATTCACCATTGGATTTCAAGTCCTGGGATTCTCCTTTGTTGCTTCGGTTAGATTTAAAGGGGAAATCTTTCCAAACTCGAGATTTTTCCATAGATAGATGATATTTCATCACCTCTGAATCTTTAATTCGATTGGTTCCAGATAGTCGCTTTCCTTTGGAAAGATTTGAATCTCTTTCAGAATTTAATTCTGTTGACAAAATGGGCTTTGAAAGCCGGTCACGTGTGACCACGTGACCCATGGTCACGTGTGGGCACGTGACCCCCTTTGGAATGAGCCTTCTTCTTTCTTTTTTGCGCTGTCTTCTGGTTGTTGCTTAACCATCACGTGCCATCACGTGACCCCTGGTCACGTGTGTGCACGTGACCCTGGTCTGGGCTCTTTTTCCTTGACTCGATCAGGGAACCGATGTACCTTTGAATCCGCTTTAAAATGTCACGTGCCAACACGTGACCCTGGTCACGTGGGAGCACGTGACCCTTTCTTAAGCCCTTTTTTCTTTGATGTAGTCAGGAAGCTGAACTTGCTTGGCCGGAACTTTTGGGTGTCACGTGCCAACACGTGACTGCTGGTCACGTGTAAGCACGTGACCCTTTTCTCAAGCTTTTTCCTTAAGCTTTCCTGATTTTAAATCAGGAAACAAGTATCATTGAAGCAGATGTTCCAACTCCGCGATACCTGCTTCAGTCCATAGATGGACTTGAGCAACTTGCACACTTTACCGCTGCTCCCACTCTGAATGAATCCCTCCGGCTGATCCATATAGACGCACTCTTCCAAATTTCCATTTAGAAAAGCGGTCTTTACGTCCATCTGCCAAATCTCATAATCGTGGAAGGCAGCAATGGCAAGAAGGATCCGAATGGATTTCAGCATAGCCACTGGAGAAAAGGTTTCGTCATAGTCTAAGCCAGGTCTTTGACAGAAACCCTTTGCAACAAGTCTAGCTTTATAGGTCTCAACCTGTCCATCTACACCAATCTTCCTTTTGAAGATCCACTTGCATCCTACGGGTTTTACCCCATCTGGAGCAATGTCCAACGTCCATACTTTATTGGTGTACATGGACTCCATTTCGGTCCGCGTTGCATCCAGCCATTTTACCGAGTCAACGCTCTAAATGGCCTGCTGGAAGCTAGTAGGCTCATCACTATCAATGATGCAATCCTCTCTATCCCCGTCTATGAGAAAACCGTAGTATCTCTCGGGCGGATGAGACTGCCTATTACTTCTGCGGAGCGGCGTAGGAATTTCCTGATCTTTCGAACCCTCTGGTTCTACTAAGCTTTCAGTAATAGCTCGTGGTTCTGGAATTTCTTCCAGTTCTATTGCACTCCCACTTATCTGTTTTTCCAAAAACTGAGTTTCCAAGAAGTGGGCATGACGAGAAACAAAAACCTTTTGTTCCTCTTCGCAATAGAAGAAATATCCCTTGGAGTTCTTTGGATATCCCACAAACTTACACAGTATTGAGCGTGCCTCGAGCTTGTCCGCATGCTGCTTTTTTACAAAAGCTGGACATCCCCATATCTTCAGATATTGAAGATGGGGTTTCTTCCCACACCACATCTGATATGGTGTGGTAGGCACAGTCTTGGAGGGAACCTTATTCAAAAGATATGCAGCTGATTCTAGTGCATAACCCCAGAAAGATCGCAGTAACTCAGCCTTACTCATCATGGAACGAACCATATCCAATAGGGTTCGATTCCGCCTTTCCGATACACCGTTGTGTTGTGGTGTGTATGGAGGAGTAAGCTGAGAGAGAATTCCATTCTCTTTTAAGTAGCCCAGAAACTCGGCACTCAAGTATTCACCACCTCGATCAGATCTCAGTGTCTTGATACTTTTTCCTGTTTGTTTTTCAACTTCATTCTTGTAATCCCGAAATTTCTCAAAGGCCTCGGATTTATACTTCATCAAGAAGACATGTCCATACCTAGAGAAATCATCTATGAAAGTAATGAAGTACGAATAACCACTTCGCGCATGTGTAGACATTGGACCACACACATCACTGTGTATGAGTCCCAAGAGCTCGCTTGCTCTTTCTCCGTGTCCAGTGAACAGAGTCTTTGTCATCTTTCCCATGAGACAAGATTCACAAGTGGCATAAGACTGGTACTCGAACGGATTCAAGTATCCTTCTTTATGTAACTTTGTCAACAGTGTCTCATTAATGTGACCCAGTCTATAATGCCATAAGAAAGCCTGATTTGTTTCCGGAGACTTTCTTTTAAGTGTGTTCTGGACACTGAAAATCTGAGCTTGATTTAATACGTATATCCCGTTTTTTAATGTACCTGACCCAATCAGAACTTGATTTAGGTGGATGTTGACCACATCGCTTACAAAAGTAAAATCATATCCTTCCTTAGAAACTAAGGATACAGATATGATATTACATGTCGCACCTGGTACATAAAAACAGTTACGCAGAATCAATATCTGCCCAGTTGTCAGTCCAAGATGATATTCCCCTACGGATTCAACGTACATGCTCATTCCGTTAGCAACCCTGAGAGTCATATCACCTATCTTGATAACCCTATGGTTTCTCAGAGCCTGTAACGAATTACAGATATGAGATCCTGATTCGGTATCCAATACCCAGGAGGTAGGGTTAACTGACATACAGTTCTCAATCACAAACACACTCGAAGCCGAAGCCACAACATGCTTCGAATCCTGGCTACTGGCTTTACAAGCCCTGCAATCTTTCCGCCAATGTTCATTCCCGTAACAATAGGAACGTCCCTCTTTTACTACATCCAGCCCCGAAACTTTTTCCCTTCCCTTTCCTTCTACTTTCCTGGTTTCCTTCAGGGTAGAAGGTAGAGACTGTAGAACCAAGTCAGCATCTGACCCGTTCTTCAACGTGGTCTTCAGGTCCGTGAGCTCAAAATAGCTGGTCTCTGTAAGGACGTTGCCCCTTATAGATGACCCGATAGCCAACCTCGCTAGAAGCAATTCGTTCGAGGTCTCATATCTTGCGATACGAGATTGCTCTCCAGATAAATCTTTGTTATGGAGGAAGATAGAAACTAAGTACATCTTCTCGTGCTGCCTCTGGTACGCACCATCAACTGAGGCTAACACGAGGCACTTGGCTTTCGCATATTCCTTTTCCGATGTCTTGCGGATATGAATATCCGTGACAGGGGAAACTGGACCTGAGACGGCAGGGGTTGGATCAGTCAAGAGGTGTCCCATCTTGTCATGGGCAATGGACATCTGGACAGACCTTTGCCAGTCATAACAGTCAGATTCAGTCATTTTATTATCTAGATGTAACCTATGTCTGGTCACTGGGTCGCTGCAATTAAGAGAGAGAGAAGAAAACACTTTAGCATGATGCTCTTGCAAGTTTAGATTGGTTTTTAATTTATCTAAACAGGATGGCTCCCACTGTCTCTCGAATCCCTCCTCAAACCATAAAGGAAGAATTAGTCGGGATCAATCTCACCGTACAATACTTGCTTAACCGTTCAGCCAGGCTGGTGTCGGTACTTCGAGGGAGGTTTTCCAACGCTTTCGCAAAGTTCCTTAATTAAGTAACCTCTTTTCCCTGTGGGCGTAGCCCCGCTAACACCTTTCTAGACACGTACTTGGTTTATAGCATTGATCGTTAAGTGAGAAAGTTCCGGAGGAGTAGCATATACTCACAGTAGGATCGGGATCCAAATATCATCGTGTGACAAAACTGAAGGAATCCTACCAGAATCATCACACTCCAAATGGTATGCAGCGCTAGCAAGTTTCAGTTCTTTTGAAACTCCCGATGTGGATTTTTGCCCCATGCTCTTATGACCTTGACTTTGGCCAAAATATCATAAGTCACTTGTCAAGTTCTACCCGTCATTCTCCAGGTTAATTTGAGCCCACCCGCACATACCCTTGACTTTGGCCAAAATGGTAGAACGACTGCCCCAAACCAACACATCTATCTATGCTGCACATGAATACCCAATAGCTACCAATCACTATGCCTTGACTTTGGCCAACATACATAGCTTGAATACTTATTGACCATTCATGTGAAACGACGGAGGGCTAGAATGGTTTTGGCGAAACCGTGAATGTAGTGAACTTGATATAATCGAAGGAACGAGATAGCTTTCAAAAGGAGTGGTTCAAGCTCCGTATTTAAAAGTTTGGTTTTGAAAAGAACCGAGTGGTTTTCAAAGTATTCCAACGACTTTTACTTGGTTTATTTTTTATTGCATTAATTACAATGCGTCCCATCATTTAATCCTACCATTGCAGAAAACAACGAAAATATGACGTACACTTATGCCATCCGCATTCGCCACGGGGTCCCGTCATCACCCGTTTGGTTACTTAACTAACGACAGAGCGAGGGCTGGACTAGCGCGGATGCAAAACATAAGCAACGCCTAAATAGATATCATATAGATATATATAAACATTCGTCACATGCAATGATATCCATTCTAGATCACAGATGAATACATTGGATATACTAGGAATCCGTAATTCGTACGAGTCTGTAACGAAGAACGGATTACACGGTCGCGATGAATAGCCAAACCCCACCCTAGACCCCTACGGGTGCGGCAAACTACCCGCCAAGTATCCGAAGTGAAGCAACCTCCCTCAACAACGTGAGTAGGCCACTCGGTACTTCGAGGTACCCGGTAGTTTGTGCACCCCACCTTGGGTCTATCCTAGGAGCAAAAACAGTAAAAAGAAATTATACAATGACGGCTACAACCCCGACCCGGTTATGCGGCCATACAAATAATATTACATCAATTTACATATTACAAGAATTGAAAGAATAAGAAAACTCTCATCTCACAACCCCCCGGCTATTCATCCGCGACAATCCAACGAATTCATATACAGAAACCATCAACATTACAGATCACAGATATGTATAACCCCCACTAATCGACGTATAGCGATTAGCAGACGTTCAATACATATAACACATCACAGATATAACCCATTAGCCAAAGTGTAAAGAAATTCGATCAAAATACGGATTTGTGACCACCCCAAAAACTAACTTGTTCTCTGGAAAATCTAGGTGGAAACAAACTATATTAAAAATCCCAAAACCACAATAGAAGAACACTGCACCAAACTCGGTCCACGACCGAGTCAACTCGGCCGCGGATCCACGGCAAGAAGCATGTTCTTGCCGCGGAACCGCGGCTCTTTGACGGGTTCAGTGGATCGTTTTTGGTGTGCTTCTTTACAAAACCCTGAGCCGATTTTTGAGGTATGATTTATTATTTTTAGAGCAGAAATAAAAATCGACAGAAACTTAGGGTTTTGAAAAATAGTTTTGCGAATTTTTCCGATCGAAGTTCTAGATACTTTGCTAATTAGTTAGTTTGTGTTTAGCTAGGCTCTGATACCACTGTAAGTCCACGTTGCCTACCCCGGTGCTTGCTGGAAGGCGGAAACGTTATGAAAAATCTGATTTTTACAACACTAGGCAACATGGACTATGTAAAGGTGGGATCTTTGCTAAACAAAACTAACAACAAAGCTAAAAAGAGTTTAGTTACTCGGAAAGGGGGTTATACCTAGGTCTTCAAGTCCGTCTCTTCTTGTTCCTTGGAGTGAAAGAACGGATCGTCTCGTCGCCTTCTCTTGCCGAAGAAAGATCCACCCGAGGGCCTCTACCTTTGGCTCCAACTTCAAACTAGAAGTAACTAAGGTGCTTGGTGTGCTAAACCTAAGACCTTAGAAAGAGTAGAGATTATTATTGAGGGTTTTATCTCAAGTTCAAAGGGTTCTCAACTCATGAGAGGGGAGAGCTAGAGAGAGAATGAAAATGAAAAAAGTGAGAAGAATATCTCAACCTTCTCACATTTATGTGAATTATGGAAAATAGAGAATTAGCTAAAAATAATTGTCATGGTTAATCAAGAAATGACCATTATCATTTCACATTAAATGCTTTTGCAAGGATCAAAGAGCATCTTTCATATGGAATGATGATGGTCAAATTGTCAACCTAGGTCAATGTTCATATCAGAATATTGCATTTTATACCGCCCATTCTTACGCTCGTGTGTTTATAGGTAGGTACTTTTAATCCGTGTTTGTTACATGTTTACAGAATACAGGTTTCCAGTCCAAATATTGTAAATCAAGACAAAATCTCCACAGTTACGCCAAATGCAGAACATCTGTCGACAGCAGATAAAAGCCGGGTTCCGGTCATCCATATCCGTCCAAGTGCCGAGTACCGGTTCCCGATACAAGACATGTGACAGTAGTCATTCGTGTCTGGGACAAGCACAGAGCACGAGGTGGGCTGCACAAGAATCAATGGGTGCGCGGAGCTCGAGGGAGATAAAGTCAAAAGTAAACAAAGATAATGCAATCTTGGACTTGGAAATCTGGAAAGATTCTGAAGACTTTCGCGCAGTTTGAGGTTTGCAAACACGAGGAAAACACCAACCAGGAACCCACAGAAAATCCCACTGCCCAACTCATCAGTACGGCCGCGCATGCGCGGCCAATAGGCGGTATTGGCCGCGCATGCGCCGCAGGGTGGGGCCCACTCACTGTCAGATTTTGGGGTTATTTTGGGGATTTCATTTATGGACAGATGGTTGCCCTAGAACTCCACTCTCCTGCCTATAAATACAGCAGTTTTGAGCACAACCAAGGGATTATTTTAGTTCATTCTTGTAGCCTCTTTTGTTAGGATTTTGTATAGTTCTTCTTCTTCTTCTTCATTCCTCTTCCATTAAATTGTAGTGAGAGCTTTTGAGTGGGAGATTAATGAAGATGGGGGTTTTGTATCATTCTCTTGTGTTTCTTCTTCCCCTTTGAGATTTTTGCTTTCTCTTGCTCATTCAACCTCTTTATTGAGCTTGAATGGTTAAGGGTTAGTTATTGATCTCAAAGGTCGTATTTTCTCACGGGATTAGTTCTTCACTTCACATGCGTTCTCTACCCTTCCCTTGATCTTGCAACCTCTTCATTGAGCTTGCAAGTTTAAGGGTTGGCTATTGAGCACATGCTTGGCTTGGGTTCTACTTCCGTGTTCTTTTTATTTGCTTATTTATTACTTGCATTTTTCATTCTTGCTTTTATTACTTGCAATTTATTTCATGCAATTTTATTCTTGCTCTTTATTACTTGTATCTTTTCTTTTCTTTGTTCTTTTCTTTTTGTTCTCTTTTGTTCATTTTGTAAATGTTGTAATTATTGTTGTTGATAAGAATTAATACGGTTTTATAAGTTAACATTTCTTTGCCAATTCCTTTTCCCGTTATTTTCCATTTGAACTTCGCCCAAACCATACGCAAGCGCTCCGTTAGGCACCGTACCCTGACAAGGTAACGGTGATTCCTAACCACGACCGGTTGCGTTCGGTTTGGCCGGAGGCGAAGGCAAGAGACAAGAACGGAAGGACAAGGGTAAATAAGCCGGATTCCACGAATACCGCGCTTAAATCCCCTAATCCACGTTGTTGCCGATTGCTTAGCTTCAATTGGTCAAGACTCGGCTCAAAGGTTTTTGAGTACGGATTTCTTAGCTTACAATCTCGTATTTTCTTAACAACTTTATACTTGCAGATAAACACATAGGTTAGACAAAACAAACATACTGATTCTTTATTGACTCGTCTAAAGCAAGAAGGTAAGATAACAACCATCTCCCTGTGGATCGACCCGTGCTCACCGGCTAGCTGCAAAGCGACACCGTCCTGATCGCGGTTACACTTAAATTCTTTGAACATCCGACACGCCAAAAGCGTGCGATCAAATGGCGCCGTTGCCGGGGAGACGGTAGCGTATTTTCTTTCTTGTTATTCGGGTTAATATTCTTTTTGTATATAAAAAAAAATATATTCTTTTTTGTTTTTTGGACAATATTTTTGTGGGCAAGTGTGCAGAATTTTGCGTATTTGCAAACTGCGATAGTGGGGAAGCAAAGTGTACATTCAACGTTAAGGTGATTACGAAGTACAGTGCCAAAGATCCGGGTAGTTTGACCCGCGCAAGCGAACCTTTCAAGCTTACCGGATTTGATTCAACGGGGGTTTCCTAACCCAAAACTTAAACGGTACGTACTTTACTAACACCTTCTTCTCAAATCCGACGCTTCCAATATACTATTCTTTGCAGGATTCTTTGCAAGTTCGCTAGCAAACGCTAAAACTTGACTAACCCGTATTTGTTGCAGCGCCGCGCTTAAACTAAAAAAACGATTGTTTTGATTCTTTATAAGAATTTTTTGAATTGCGCATTGCATCAATTAATACGGACTTAAGGGCAAGCGAACCCCACAACATACGGTAAAGGATTTCATCACCTTTTCCGTGGCCCACAAATCACGAACTTGAGCATAACGTTTACCCACACAAATTTTAAAAGAAACTAGACTTTAAGCCTTAAGGACTTCGCGCTCACTAGGAGAAGTTAACAGTATTTAGAAGCTTGCTTAACGGTATATTGTTTACGGGGTGTCTAGGAAAGTGTTAACGGCGAAACCGCCAAAAGAGAAAGGGTTATTTAATTAAGGAACTTCGCGAAAGCGTTGGAAAACCTCCCTTTATCTCTGCACTTACCTGGCCTCGTGATCAGTGTATTTTTAAGCCTGTTTCTCGACACAGTTTTACTTCGACAATCAAGTTCTTGAGCAGGTCTAGTTGACCTAGGTGAACCCTAGAACGATTAGGTGTGTGGTATTTTTGTGTCATGATTTTTTGTCCATATTTTTTGTGTATATTTCATTCTTTTGCTAACAACTAACTATATTAAAAAATAAAAAAAATTAAAAAAAAAATCACATTCTTTTTCCCCTCCTTTTTTCTGCCTTTCTCTCTTTCTCTCTTCATATCATGGGTACTCCACCTCGCAAAACTCTTGCCGAACTTTGGTACCCACAACCGGACATTACTTCTTACGGTTCTTGCTTTGGCAGAACATCGAACGACCCCTCCATGCCAAAAATTTCTTTGAAAGATCGGATAGACGCGTCTAGGACAAACAATTTGACTCCGCAATCCACTTCATATCAACCATTTCAAACAGTCACCCCTTCTTACGTTGATACCCCTTCTTCGAGTCATGTTGCAATTCCAAGACCTATGTCTATTGCAGAACGTATTGAACAATCTCGTAGCCGATCTTTCACTCCTTTCACCACTTCAAATTCTTGGGATCAACAATTCCATTCACCTTCTTATCCCAATGTTGATCCCACTCCTGTCCAGCCATTCAATTCCTACCAATCCTACCCTACTTATGCACCTTCCCTAGACATTGCTTCAGAACCGCCTTTTGGGAGTTTTCAGTATCCATACAACTGTGAATCTTTCACTGAAACCCCTTCACAACCAATGTCTAGTCTAGAACAGTCGGGTAGCGTCAAGCCAACAAATGATGGATTTGAATGCGTCCATGGCCGCCCTCATACAAC
Source organism: Agapanthus africanus (assembly GCA_030015575.1). Taxonomy (NCBI): domain Eukaryota; kingdom Viridiplantae; phylum Streptophyta; class Magnoliopsida; order Asparagales; family Amaryllidaceae; genus Agapanthus; species Agapanthus africanus. The sequence continues at coordinate 167,280,281 of CM057349.1, forward strand.
CTAGTGATCCGGTAGCTAGTTTTCAACTAGCTCCAACTTTTTCAATGTATGATGAGGAGGCAGGACAGGCTGTGAATTTGAGTGGAGAGAGTGAGATGTACCCCCTTCCAAATCAAACCTACCCGTCTCAAGTTGAATCCCACAACTCTTGTTTTGAAAGTCTATCAAGTGTCCCAAATGAATTATCAGTTGAAGATAGAATGATTAATGAGTTGTGCGACTTCGTAGTGTTTGATTTGCCCGATTGCGAAGGGTCTCTTCCGAGTGAAACCGATCCTAAACCTTTTGACCTCTACACCTCCATCTTAGAACCTGAATTGATTCATATCCATGCTTTGGTTGAGGTGTCAGAGAATTTTGATTTTCACTTGATTGAGGATATTGACGCTGGGAACATTTTGGATGATGAACCCGTAGATTTGGCTGAGTTTTTCTCTTCAAATCATCATCCCGATTCTTTAAATGTTTTTCCCGAACCCCATATGCGTCTTGATTTTGATGAAATTTGCATGGATAAGCTGAATTTTGAGGAGAATATTGAGGATAGCACTGAGGATGATACAGTTTTAATTGATGAGTCGGATTTTCCAATTCATCCTAATCCTTCCACTGACTGTGTACACCCTCCTGAACCCTTAACCGATACCCTTCCTCAACCACTTCCCTCTATCATGTCCGTCGTTCCGACCTTGCAAGAACCCGTATCACTTACATTTCATATGTCTGGTTTACCAAGTTCGGCGTACCCATGGTTTCTCACGAATCTTGAGGGATTTGACCCCATCTCTCGACGAGTTAATAGATTAGCACAATCGCTTTTTACACATCGCTCATCACAAATTGTGCTAATCTATTCACTCCATTTGCACCCTCAAGTTCGTATTCCACTTCTTTTTCCCTTCCGCCATTCTTCTTCTTCTCATCTACCGAGACCGCATTCCACTTCTCTCCACAAGCGGTCTCGCGTAATCTCCATTTCTTACCTCTTCACCTTCTTTCACCAACCACTGCTGTACCATGATAAAATCTTTGAATGGTTGGTGTTAACTTTTGGCCTGTGTAAGGCCTTGTATAGATGGATACTGTTCTTTCCCCCCCAATCCTGAACTTCATCGCTTAACAGTGGAAACACTGTTTTCCTTAAGTTTGGGGGGGACACTTTTTTTTGTATATATTTTTTGTTTTTTTTCTGTTTTTGTATATAATTTGTTTTTAGGAGGAGCGCCGACTATTTTGACCCTCTTGGTATAGCCTGACAGTGAGGGCACTGTCAAGTTTAAGTTTGGGGGTGTGCTCGGTAAGATTTCTTCCTTCGCATTCATTTGTATATTTTGCATTTGCATACCTTATTAAAAAACCCATAAAAATTTAAAAATTTTCTAAAAATATAAAAACTTTTTTGTCAAGTTAGCTTGTGGAAGAACTCTGATTCAACATTCGACGGTTTTTGTTTGAAAAAATAGGAATAACTAAATACTATGTTTGGATTGTGAAAACCTGAAAGATAACTCTCCTTTGAAGTTAACTATAGTTGATATACGTCTTTACATCACACTACACGTGTTGTGAGTCTTGGAAATTAGATGACAAGTCTTTTATGTTTAAAAACTTTTAAATAGATAAATGATTTTCTGAGGATCAAATAGGTTTGTTCTGAAATAAGTAATATATCAAGAATTGTTTATGAAGTGAGTGAATATGAAGGAATGTTATTGATGCCTTAATTGGAACTAAGTCTGAAAAATAACCCATCTGAAACTTGATTGGAATGATTACACACCAAACCCACTAAACACGTCTTTTATCTGAAAAATAATTGAACTGCCGGTTATATCTCCGTTCGTATTAAATCATCTGATTTTCACGACAATCTGTCTTTTGTTTTTGGACCTAGGTAACTTGAGTAATTAAGTCCGCTGGGGTGTTTCTACACCTAATGCCCTAAAACCAACTGGTTTGGGTGCATTGGCCCAAAGCTCGCTAAGAAGCCTAGAAAGTCCAGTTTTAAAACAAAATCAAGCAAGTGTTCTCTCCGAGTTAAAATTCCTAACGGTTCTTTGTGTGAGAATAATCTTGATAAAAGACAAGCTTTTATAAAAAAATTTAACGGAGATATGAAGGTTTTACTCTATGATAAAGACTATTGCACGTTCACAGAGGTGTGTATGAAATGAAAACAAGAAAAAGGTGGAGTGAAGAATAAGACCTAGTTTCCTGTTAGGGAAGATAGAAATTCTGAAGTTGAAACCTTACTGGAAAACGAAACTTGAAAAATGCTTAACTCTTTATAAAACTTATGTGATCCTTTTAAAATTGTTATCTGGGCTTTATTGTGTGACATGATGACTTTAATCGACCTTTCTGGAACTTAACGGTACTATTTGCACTACACGTAAAGACATATAAAACCTGTAGTTAAATAAGAAGAGAGGTGTGAAAACTAAAGGTTCGATAGTCTAGACTTAGAATTATAGAATTGTTATTTTCTGAAACAAAACTTTAGGGTTTGAATCTTAGTTATTTTATGACACTAGCTTGACGGGATTTTGTGGGTGTAATCCGCTGAAAACCCTCAGGAGACAACACTCCTCCTACTAGGGACACCTAGAGGTTTAACGGCTTGTTGCACGCGCTCAGTGCAATCGCGTTCCCTGCGAAAGTGCGGTTATCATTTTATTTTTGTGAATAATTGGTTTTGCTCGGGACGAGCAAAAGTTAAGTTTGGGGGTATTTGTTCATATCAGAATATTGCATTTTATACCGCCCATTCTTACGCTCGTGTGTTTATAGGTAGGTACTTTTAATCCGTGTTTGTTACATGTTTACAGAATACAGGTTTCCAGTCCAAATATTGTAAATCAAGACAAAATCTCCACAGTTACGCCAAATGCAGAACATCTGTCGACAGCAGATAAAAGCCGGGTTCCGGTCATCCATATCCGTCCAAGTGCCGAGTACCGGTTCCCGATACAAGACATGTGACAGTAGTCATTCGTGTCTGGGACAAGCACAGAGCACGAGGTGGGCTGCACAAGAATCAATGGGTGCGCGGAGCTCGAGGGAGATAAAGTCAAAAGTAAACAAAGATAATGCAATCTTGGACTTGGAAATCTGGAAAGATTCTGAAGACTTTCGCGCAGTTTGAGGTTTGCAAACACGAGGAAAACACCAACCAGGAACCCACAGAAAATCCCACTGCCCAACTCATCAGTACGGCCGCGCATGCGCGGCCAATAGGTGGTATTGGCCGCGCATGCGCCGCAGGGTGGGGCCCACTCACTGTCAGATTTTGGGGTTATTTTGGGGATTTCATTTATGGACAGATGGTTGCCCTAGAACTCCACTCTCCTGCCTATAAATACAGCAGTTTTGAGCACAACCAAGGGATTATTTTAGTTCATTCTTGTAGCCTCTTTTGTTAGGATTTTGTATAGTTCTTCTTCTTCTTCTTCATTCCTCTTCCATTAAATTGTAGTGAGAGCTTTTGAGTGGGAGATTAATGAAGATGAGGGTTTTGTATCATTCTCTTGTGTTTCTTCTTCCCCTTTGAGATTTTTGCTTTCTCTTGCTCATTCAACCTCTTCATTGAGCTTGAATGGTTAAGGGTTAGTTATTGATCTCAAAGGTCGTATTTTCTCACGGGATTAGTTCTTCACTTCACATGCGTTCTCTACCCTTCCCTTGATCTTGCAACCTCTTCATTGAGCTTGCAAGTTTAAGGGTTGGCTATTGAGCACATGCTTGGCTTGGGTTCTACTTCCGTGTTCTTTTTATTTGCTTATTTATTACTTGCATTTTTCATTCTTGCTTTTATTACTTGCAATTTATTTCATGCAATTTTATTCTTGCTCTTTATTACTTGTATCTTTTCTTTTCTTTGTTCTTTTCTTTTTGTTCTCTTTTGTTCATTTTGTAAATGTTGTAATTATTGTTGTTGATAAGAATTAATACGGTTTTATAAGTTAACATTTCTTTGCCAATTCCTTTTCCCGTTATTTTCCATTTGAACTTCGCCCAAACCATACGCAAGCGCTCCGTTAGGCACCGTACCCTGACAAGGTAACGGTGATTCCTAACCACGACCGGTTGCGTTCGGTTTGGCCGGAGGCGAAGGCAAGAGACAAGAACGGAAGGACAAGGGTAAATAAGCCGGATTCCACGAATACCGCGCTTAAATCCCCTAATCCACGTTGTTGCCGATTGCTTAGCTTCAATTGGTCAAGACTCGGCTCAAAGGTTTTTGAGTACGGATTTCTTAGCTTACAATCTCGTATTTTCTTAACAACTTTATACTTGCAGATAAACACATAGGTTAGACAAAACAAACATACTGATTCTTTATTGACTCGTCTAAAGCAAGAAGGTAAGATAACAACCATCTCCCTGTGGATCGACCCGTGCTCACCGGCTAGCTGCAAAGCGACACCGTCCTGATCGCGGTTACACTTAAATTCTTTGAACATCCGACACGCCAAAAGCGTGCGATCAGTCAACAAGTCAAGTATTGTCAAATGGTCAACAACCCTAACCATGCACAATTATAATTAACTAATATTAATAAATCATAATTCACACATAAACATTAGGGTTAAGAAAAGGACAATGGTCATCAACCCTAATCAAACTCCTCTGCCTCTGTCTCAGTCAACTGTGCATACACACCCGTATCCGTGTTCCGAGGAACACGAATACAATGAGATAAAACCAATCCCAAATCATATGCTAGGATCCGGCTTAAACCAAAGCCCGCTAGTATAAGCTGTCCGGACACCAAACGTGCACAAGTGCGCGGATGTGAACGAACCCTGTCGCAAAACCATGCGACCTCTACTCATTTTGCCTAAAGGCGAATAACCCTCTATGTGGGACTCTAAAGACTCGACACTACACTGGCAGTGGGTTTAACCACAGACAGCAAGCGGCACTAGCTATATGTAACGGTCCCCAAGTAGATGCCGATAAGAAGACTGACGAGGTAAACCCATCTGAACTCCTACTGAGCCTGTATGTGACAGTCTCCGTACAGTCCGGTTTGTTCTTCTAAGAACATCGCATGGCGGGCCTAGGGGGCGATAAACGTCAGTCCCCTACTAGCGGTACAAGTTGTGTCGGAGTGTAGCCCAGAACACCTGAGATAACACTGGAAACCTACCAGTCTATCTCGCTTGCCCTGGCCAGGGACTTTGTGTAATGGCTCTCCTAGACACAGCGCGATATCAACCCCCAATACCGGGAGAGACGAATCCTGTCTAACCGTCACTGCCTCCAAGTGCTTCGGGTCTGCACCCAAAAACTACCTGTTTGCATGACTCCTTTGAGTCGTGGTAGGGTAGTAATCAAAGTACAGTGGGAACACACTCGAGACGAAGTGACAGTGTCAAGTCAACGCACTAAGCTGTACTCATGTCACCTGGGAACTGATAACTGACGATAGGTATAATACCAACCAACAGTTCCCGACGAGTCCTGTCCAGTGTACTCGTAACCTAACGAGCACTCGCATACTATCTCAAGTACGACGTACTGACGGCTGTGGGACAGACTGTCCCCTAAACTGGGATAAGAAGCGCATACGCTAGTCTACTCCGGAGTATCGATACCCTGTCTCGATAGTCCTGCGACTAGGGACCTGCATAAGGATGTGCTTATAGATTACCCAGCCCCCACGAGTGTGACTGCCATCACAACGCTGGTAATCAAGCAAAGATCCTAAGGGCTCCACTAATGTGTAAAGGCGATATGCTAAAAGAAACACATGCACACATTAAAGCAGAAACAAACCAAGTAGCATACTACCATTTTGAGCAAGATTGTCTATACAACTGTGAATATCCCAAGCTTCCATCATGTAATATACAAGCTAGTATGATACAGTAATGGCCTCTAGGGCATATACACTAACAATACATACCCGCATTTGTATTCCGACCGAATACAAATGTAATGAGACAAAATCTACACTGTACAATACTAGGATCCGGTTTAAACCAAAGCCCGCTAGTAAAATCCGTCCGATCATGATCCGTGAAATACCGCACGTATCTGATCGAACCTTGCCATATCTCCATACGACCTCTACAGCGTTTCGCCTGAAACTTGAAAAAACGGTCTGTAGGGGACTCTAAAGACTCGTCAATACTATGGCTATGGATTTAACCACTAGCACGTCAGAGGTATTAGCCATACGTAACGGGCTACCAGGTATTGACCAAAAGGGATGTCGATGAGCGAACTCATCCTGACACCCTACTGAGCCTATCAGTGACAATATCCGTACAGTCCGGTCCGTTTGTCTATGAGCATCGCATGGCGGGCATAGGGGGTTGGTAAAAGTCAGACCCCTAAAAGCGGTACAAGTCGTGTCGGAGTGTAGCCCAGAACACCCTGAGATACTACTGGAATACCTACCAGTAAATCTCCTGCCTCGGCCGAGGGCTTTGTGTAATGGCTCTCCTAGACAGAACGCGACCTCACCCCCAATACCGGGAGAGACGAACCCCTGCAGATCCGCTCACTGCCTCCATGTAGCTCGGGACTTTACCCAACTAAAACCTGTTTGCACGACTCCTTTGAGCCGTGGTAGGATAGTAATCAAAGTACAGTGGGAACTCACACGAGACAAATGGCGATCCTAGGTCGATGAACTAACCTGTACACATGTTACCAAGGAACTGCTATCTGACGTCAGGTATAAGACCAATTAGCATGTTCCCGGCGAGTCCTGTCTGGTGTACTCATATCCCAATGAGCACCTGTATATATCTTAAGTGAACCGACTGACACCAGTGGCTTGTGAGACTGGCCACCGCCCCTCGTCGGGGTCTCGACTGTATACACTAGTCTACTCTGGAGTATCGATGCCTTGTCTCGAAACTCCCACGACTAGGGACCTTTTAAGGATGTGCTTATAGACTACCGGCTCCCACGTATATGATCGCCATCATACTGCTGGCTGTCAAGCAAGAATCCTAAGGGCTCTATCAACACGCAATAGTGACCTGTAAGGTCACCTGAAGCAGTACACGATGATAAAGATAAACCAGATAGCATACTATCATCTTGAGTAAGACTGTCCTACCGGTATAGGTCCTCCCTCAATCATTGCAATCACGTGCTTGTGATCCAATAATTGACTCTGAGGGCACTATCTCCCACAGAATTTCTTTAGGAATGCTTTTACGAATTCTTCCCAGTTTGAAATGGAATGTGCGGTTGTGTTGTAAAGCCACTTCTCGGCTATATCGCACAACGTAAATGGGAGAAGACGAAGACGCATAGCATCCACAGAAAGCTGTGAAGTACCCATCATTGCGCATACATTTTCAAATTTAGTGATAAAGACATATGCGTCTTCAGACTCGAGACCATGATATTTTGGTAGAAGGTTGATGTATTGGGGTTTTATTTGAAAATTGTCCCCGTTGGCTGGTGGAATGGAGAGACAGGTCGAAAGAGGACCTCGTGTAGGATATCACCTCTCTTGGAGAGAGATGCGGGGTGGATTCTGCACCTACGGACGGCGGCAGAGTAGTGGTAAAGAAGTTCGATGGAGAAGGATCCATCGATGTGGGTGTGGTGGTGGGTAAAGAAGAAGTAAATGTAGAAATACCGACTTTTGGGTCGATCGGGGGAACGCGGACTAAACGGGCACTAGAATCCCGTGTCCAGCCTATCTTGCACTAAAGGGTTTAGTACAAGTGGTAGCGTGAATATAATTAGAGAAAATGATGTGATTGGTGTTTGTTTTGAAAAATATACGGATTTTTGAAAAAATGATGCAAATCACAACAAATGTAACAAGCAACCCTAAATCTAGTGGTCACCTAGGTCAAGGCTCTAGACCGCTCCTAACTGCTAAAAGACAAGTCGCATGATCAATCCTCCACTGCCTCTTTGTCTCTCCTGTGAGGTTCTCCACTACGTAATTAGTGGGCCTAATTAAGTAACCACTAGCCTTCGACACACTTGCCTTAGACACCACAAAAGAAACGCGGATAAGTAATGAATTACCCACGGCCTCCTTCTGTCCTAAGTGAGCGTGACGGTCCTTAGAGTCATGTCTAGATTTCTTTTAGTTAATGAGGGTAATGCGGATGCAATTTTTGTGATTTTCGGGGCTTAAGAAGGGTAATGAACTCCCCACCTAATCTGAATTTGGCCGTGCCCCTTAAATTCCGTATTAATATGCAAACAACCAAAAAAAAATCAAAACACGCACAATTTTTATTGCTTTTGCGGCGCTGCGAATTATTTGCAAAGAAAACCTACAGAAAATTGTTATTGGAGAAGACAGAGAAGGAGATAAGAAAGTAAAGAATTCACCTGAGAAATCTTGTGCAGTGAAACCCTAAATGTGCGGTGGAACCGCCGCAATGAGCTCCTTAAAAAAGTTTGATCACTGCACTAAATTTTCAGCAACTGTTTCTGTTCACCTCTTGAGCTCTCTGGAATATTCAGAAAAAAATTTCCCAAGCTCCACAGATTCCGGATTTCCTCGCAACAAATCACAACAAATCGTTTAGTGTTTGTGCTAATTTTGATCTAAAAATTATGATGGAATAAACTTTTCAACTCAAATTTCAAAAACGAACGAATTAGCGCACTATCCCCGGCAACGGCGCCATTTGATTGAGTGATTCTCAGTGTGTCGTGTTTAAGAAATGATGTTTCACAATCAAAGAATAATTTTGACCGCAATCAATAACGGTGTCGATTTGTAGCGCGTTAGTAAGTGCGGATCGTCCACAAGGAAAGTGTAATTGTTCGTGTTTCGAATTAGATGAGTCGAAAATTTAAAGAAAAGAGAAAGAACAATTCATGATTTAAAGATTTGAAGTTCAAGAATTTGAAAATCTAGTCTTAAATCAAGAAACAATAATATCAAGAATTGAGATATGATGATTTCCAATCCAAATATCAAGAATCGAAGTGAGACTCGTAGGAATCGATCGGATCTATAGATGTGATGAAATCTATTGATTACATATTCTTATCCATCGATGAATTGATACTAGATCGATGATGATCAACGAGAATTAGGGATTTCTTGTGAAACTAGGGTTTCATCATCTATCCCTTGTTCCTTCGCCGATATCATTCACATTCTAGCCTCTAGTAAATTCAAGAATCGACCGTGGATCCCTAATTTCGAGCGAACACAATCAAGAAAGCATCGCATCGAAACTAGGTCGTCGATTCTTCAATTTGCTAGGGTTTACAAACTCATAGGACTTAAGAATCGTTTCAAGATTTGTCACATCATCATCTATTGATCGTCTCGACTCCTTTACGAGCGGAGTTTTACTCAAACATCACAATAACAAACACAATCACAAATTGAGATCGAATCATGATGCAAGAATTTTAAAGAAAGAAAGATAAAAGAATTTCACCTTTATTTATCAACAATTTCGTTACAATTCTCTCAAGATCTACAAGAGGAAAGAACTCGATCGTCGATTTCGGATTCGCTCGTCTCCTTGAGTCGCGGATCTTCTTGGATCACTTGCTCCGATGAAGTCCGGCGTCGCTTTCTAAAGGTTGAAGGCTTCTCGCTTGATTTGGTACTCGGGATCTTGAATTTGGCTTTGGAATTTGGATTAGGGTTAGGCTTTTGAGGCACAAGTTGTGTCACTCAACTTGTGGGTGGAAGAATTGTTCAACTTTCAACAACCTTAGAAGTGAAGCCTAGGGTTCCTTTTATAGCCTTAAGAATGATTAGCTTCCTTAAGAAGCTAGGATTAGGTTAGCTTCCCTTGTAAGCTAGTTAGTTAGGTAGAAGCCTCTAGAACTAGTTAGTTAAGGTTTAGCTTCCATCTTAAGCTAGGAGGTTAGAAAGAAGGTTCTAGGCTTTAAGGTAGTTAAGGGGGAAGCTTGCTTTGGAAGCTTGGAGTGTTTAGCTTTGACAAGGGGCTTTGCTGTACTGAAGAAGCTTCTGGAGATTTCCTGAACTTGCAGTGGCTTGAACGAATGTAGGCCATGAAAGAAGCATACTGCAGTAAAATTCATCTGATGACGTGGCAATTCCACCACGGATCCGCGGTCATGTGAGGGCTTTAGGGCTTTATATTTCCAGTGCTGCTTCCTGCTGAATTCTTGGTATTTTTCTGATATGTTGATCCTCACAATTCCTTCTAGATTACTACCAGCTCTCAAGTCTTTGAGTTGGCGTATTTTTAACAGCACATTTCACAATTTTGGCTTTTCTCCTGGAATTTCCTGCACAGACTTCGAAACAAGTGTTGCGCTATACAAGGATGATGCGATGCCATGATAAACACTCAATTTTCCTTAAAATGCCGGTTTTAGTATACAACACAGGTAATCTGGTATTTTACGACTGTTTTGCTAATATGTGTAATACTTAACCTGAATACCTTTAGATGAATGCAAATGATAGGGAAATTGACGTGTTAAAAATACATTATTTTCGACTGATCAAACTCCCTCCAGGATGTACAAGCTCCTAGTCCTTAGCCTGATGGTGAGGAAATCCTAGACATGGCTCTTTTCTTCTTCTTTCTCTTGTTCTTCCTTATTTGCTTTATTTTTCTTTTTCTTTCTTTTAAATTTTCAGATTTTAAACTAGCTAAATGATCTGAACACACTATATAAATGGTAAAGGGAAGGGTGGGGTGTAGGAGGAGGTGTCAATCCACAAGATGTGCCATCCTTATGCAAGGAGGAGGTGTTGTGTGTGTGTTGTGCATGAAAGAAGGATGCGTCAATACATTATCTTTTCCAATTTGTTTTAGTCTGTGATTAACTTCTGAGCTAAAACATTTCTACCCACTTTCTACTTACACCCTCACAATTCCAAATTTGCATAATTTTCCTAAATTTTTCAAAAAGACCCTTCACTACCTATGTTATTATATAAACATCATTTTATTAAAATGAAGCTAAATTTATCACTAAACCCCTTGTGATTGATTAATGTTACATACTAAAATTTTAATTTAATTTATTTTACATACTACTTATGAAAATGTCTTATTTGGTTTTAATAACTTTTTAATTTAACATTTTATTATTTAATTAATTAATTTCTATTTATTTCTAAATTTTCAAAATGCTACAGGCCTGCCCCCGCCGCACGATCCCGGGAAGAGAATCCGACCCCTGCTCCCCGAGAGGACTCAGGCTCAACTAAAGGGTCCCTAGAACCTACCCCTACGACACCTACTGACTTTACAAAGGAAGACATCTAATCTTGAGAAGAAGAATTCTCGGGAAATGAAAGCGGAAGAAAGGAGATGAGCGCCGAGCAATCAGGACTTGGAACAGGGAAATATGAAGGAGTAGGGGCCCTGGAACGGGCCCCACCCCTATTTATCACCGCGAGCGGCCTCATCTAACGGCGCCCTTCATCTCCCGCCAAAACGCCTCCTCGCGTCCAACGGCTCCGATCGCTCCACATGTCATGCCCACACTGGGCCGCACCCTATCAGACGCCACAGGTCTGCACACGTCGCGTCGGCCAACCGACACTTGACATGTGGACCGTCGCTTCACTGGCAGGATGCACGAACCGGAGCACCTTCCTTAAATGCAGAGATCTCGCCCTGGTTCGTTGGCAGAAAAGACAGTTGACAGCCCGGAGACGCGCCCCGACGAAACCTTAGGAGGGAGTTTACCCTGGGCGGCCCGGCAGTCCACTCCTGACCCGACCCGCTAGCTGGTCGGGACAAGAGTGGAGAGCTAATGATGATGCTCAATATTGACGATCTCCAAGATCAGGACATGTGGCAGATAGCGTGTCTCAAAGCTCAGAAGAAAGGGCCCACGTGGGCCGACCAGGCCACCCCTGTACCCGACCTATAACCACAAGCTGGCTCTCCCCAGAGCCCCTGAAAATTGGCCTCCTCGGCCCCTCAGCTCGCCCCGAGCTGCCACAAGACCAAGACTCCACGACCCTCTTCCTCGCCTCCGAGCTCCCCAGCCGAGGCCGTCTTCCTCGGTCCCTCCGACCGACCAACTCCACCACTCACAGGCGTAACCGCCGCTCCGCAATTCTCGCCCAACAGAGATTCTCTGCCAGTAACGCCCCACGTTCCACGCCATCACGATCCCCATTAATGAGTGATCCGCTCTTTATGCGGACGTGACGTCGGGAGTGTAACTGCCGGCGAGATTCTCGTGCCTGCTGCTGCGTGCTACCGCCGCTATATAAACCCCCATCACAGAGGGGTCAAGTAAGCGATTTTTATTCCACTTAGCTGTTACGCTGCTCGGATCTAGTACTAACTTGATCGTCGGAAGGTCCTCGGTGGTACCAAACCACCCAGGGACTTCCTTGCAGGTACTCGGCGCTAAACTCCTCAAATCACGAATCTCCTCAAAACCCATTGAGACCCACACGCAACAGGAGATCACCTCCAAAATCCACCGGAAGATCGACGGAAGACAACATCTGAAGGAGACCCGAAAAGGACCTCCATCACAATTTTTTCTTGGTGTGTAGCTAACTCTGCTGTATTTATAATATAGTGTGCCTCAGGACCTCTCTTGATGTCTCTTGACTCTCTTCTATGCGTCATTTGTTTTTAAATGAATATTTTGCAAGCTGAATTAAAACTCCATGTTCCTGGTTTTTATTCATTATTGTGCCTGTAATGGTATGGATATGGTACTTTTTGGATACATTATTGGAGACCTATAGCTGTTTGGTCAGTATTTGGACAACGTGCATATAATACCCAAGAAGATCAAATCACTCAAAGATGAAATCGAGCACAGCTACTCAAAAAGAGAGAAAAATAACGAGATGAAAGAAAAACAAGGTCACAGGGAAAACAAAATCTTTCCTTACACAAGAAATCTTATTCTTCTTAGTAACACCACAAAACGTAACACAAAACCCCTCTCATCATTTCTAGTCACAGCACAAATAAAACTTCTTTCTAAATTTCATCATTAAGCCTCAAGAGAATATTTACATGACTCCAAAAACACTACCAGAAACAAGACTACTGAAGTACCTTAACCAAAACTTCCAAATATTTTATGGATCCAAAACCAACCCAAACTTCTAAAACACATAATATATTCCTTCAAGACCAAAACCTAAAATTCTCTACCTTTACTTGAATTTTGCACACCTCCACCATATCTCTCTTCTTGTCATGCTTAAACCGACATAACCCCTAACGCTCAGATAAGGGGTACCAATACGGTCCATCGTCGTGCAGCAAAATATGGCTTTACTTCAATAACACAACTACAAACATGACCTCTACCTTTCAATACACTCCCGAAGAGGCGATACAAACATGCCCACACAGCACAACCTGCTCTTATTTTGTCACTATGATGGCTCCTCCTTGAATTGAGCACGTATAGCCCTTTGAGTCCAATGCTCAGAATGAAATCATGTTCTTTATGAGATTCAGTACATGCCTAATTTCGGTCATGGTGACCGATCGATGAGGTACTCGGCAGTAGAATGGGCTCTAGTCCGAAACTCCCTCAGAAACTCAACCGTAAGCCGTAAAGTTTTGTTCTTCCCAACTGTCCGAACCATCCGCTCTACAATGCCATATGATTGAGGATCTCCCAAAGTGGTAACCTGATACACGATCCTCTCCCACCTGCACAATCTTGTAAAGTGAACCCTTCGCCTAAATCTAACTGAAGAACCTTTATTCAATTCCCAGACTGCTTTAAATAGAATTGGTTAGTAAGAGATTTTTTCATGTAAACAGACTCGAACTTATTCCACAATGTTGTCGTTGTCATCTCTAGCGTCATTTTGCTAAGAACTTTATCAGCGATTGAAAGCTGGGTCAAACTATGAGCACCGTTATCTTCAATCTCCATAAATTGAAATTACTGAGCCCATCAAACTTTTCGACCTTGTAATTTGTAAACGTCGTCTCCCCAATCAACTCCAAAACACGATCTTGACGCTCTGACACCCCTTGTTATAACTATTATATATATATGCACAGCGGAAATCCAAGACTATTGTTTTAGGGTAAATTGAAAATGAATAGCCGACGGATATTAAATCACACGAAAAACACACCAATACACAAGATTTATCAAGGTTCGGCACAAACTCACACCTAATCCTGCAAACCGTGATGAGAACTTCCACTATAAGAAAGAATTATAAGAAATTACACCGAGTTCTCACCCTCCTTTACAAAGAAACACCATCTCTCAAAAAATCTCTCTCTATCCACGACCGCGTTTGGCTGTCCTCTTCCATTCTATTCAAATCTTATGTTATTAGAGAATTATAGATACCATAAAGCCTGATTACGTATCTATGCACATCGGAAATTCAAGACTGTTGTTTTAGGGTAGATTGAAAAAGACCAACCGACGAATATCAAATCACACGAAAAACACACCATCACAACAATAACTATCAAGCGCACACAAAAAAGGAGAAGGAAGTAAGATTCAAAAAGATTTTTTTTTTGATTTTTTAATTAATTTATTATTTAGTCCTAGAATTATATAATAGTTAGTTAACCCAATTAATTGATTTTAAGAATCTATAAAGATCATAAAAACAAAGGAAACCCTAAGTTTGTTAGATCTTGATTACATTAAAAAAATCTAAGAAAGGAAATTTTTGCCGACCATGGGTTGGTTCGAAGTGTGAGCCCGGGTACCTCGTTGGCGCTCTTCGTGCTTTCTCGAATGTACGGATGTTGAAGTTAGTGCTCGCCATTGCTCTTGTCCGGTTGCAAACCACTGTTGATCAAATGCCAAGAGATTGTGTAGGTTCACCACTCTTTTAAGACGCAAAATCTAAAGAGAGGCCTTCTTCTTGGTAATATTTCCTGCAAAAGATAACAAGAGTTCCAAAACATCGAGTTTTAGTGCACTAAAGATGTCCTAAAAATAAAAATAAAAAACGCAAAAGAATAACAGAAGAACTAGCCGGTCGTTTGACTGGGAAAAAGTTAATCCCTATCCAATGGGTTGTGATTAATATGCATGATTGGTGTTGTTTAAAAAAGATGGTTTTCTTTAAAAGAAAAAAGGTTATACTTCGTTTTTTTTTGTTTTCTTAAGAAGGATGCAAGATTTAACTAGATGAAAATTTAACTGAATACAATGATCAAGAATCCTGCACTAGAAATGCCTCTCTCAGAAAGCGAACTGAGAGGAGGCAATTTGGGCGATTTCGATCGCCATGGTTCTTTCTCTCTCACCTCCTCCCTCCTCGACCTCTCTCAAAGTACTCAAGCATGCCTTCCTCTTCCCTCATCCTCTCTCTTGGATCTCTCCTCGTATTCTTCATCGGTCCTCTTCTCATGGCAGGATCCTAACCATAGAAATCCTAAATCTTTTTTCGAAAACCCTAGATCTGGAGATCTATTGCCTTCTTCGCCTGTTGGATATAGTGCCTTCAAGACAATTATTGTAATTACAAGTAGGCGATTATGATAATTGAAAGAGGACCTATATAGGTCGAACAGTTTTACTCGAGATAATAGTATGCTATTTGGTTTGTCTGTATCATTATGTGTATACATTTTGATAAAGCCTGTAAAATTATTGTTTGACTACCAGCATTATGATGGCGATCATATACATGGGAGCTGGGTGGTCCATAAGCACATCCTAAATGTCCCTAGTCGAGTGAGTATCGAGACTGGCATTGATATTCCGGAATAGACTAGTGTATACTTTTCGAGACCCCGATGAGGGGCGGTGGCCGGTCTCACAAGCCATAGGTGTTAACTCACCTAAGATAGTATATAGGTGCTCACTGGAGGCGAGTACACCGGACGGACTCACCGAGAACTTTTATATGGTATTATACCTATTTTCAGATGGAAGTTCTCTTGTGACATGAGTATATGTTAGTTTTTTGACATGAGATTTTCATTTGTCTCGTGTGAGTTGTCACTATACTTAGATTACTACCCTACCACGGCTGAAAGGAGTCTTGCAAATAGATTTTAGTTGGGTACAGTCCCGAGCCATATGGATGCAATGAACAATCGTCAGGGATTCGTCTCTCCCTGTATTAGGAGTTGATATCGCACTATGTTGGATCAGCCATCACCAGAAATCCTTGGTCAAGGTGGATAAGATTACTGATGTGATATCAGTAGTTTCTCAGTAGGTGATGTGCTTCAGACTGGCGCAACTTATCGGGTTAGTAGGGGTCTGACGTTATCCAGCCTTAGATCTGGTATGCGATTATCTCAGACGAAGAGACCAGACTGTATGGAGATTGTCACAGACATGCTCAGTAGGGATACATATGAGTTTACTCGTCGGCCTTCGTTTCGCTGAATAACTGGGTAGCCGTTACGTACAGCTAGTGTCGCTTACATACTTATGGTTAAACCTACTTCCAGCGTATTGACGAATCTTTAGAGTCTCACACAGAGTTTTTCCGGTTCAGGAAAAATGATATAGTGGCTGTATATTGATACGTGCAGGGTTCCGATTAGGTATATGTGCTAGCCACACGGACTTCAATCGGGCGGATGATAATACTAGCCGGCTTAGGATTAAGCTGGATTATCAAATCAAGTTTTGATTTAATAATTTACACACACACACACACACACACACACACATATATATTTCGATATGTATATTTTAGTATTATATTTATTGTATTTTTCTATCTCTTGGGTATTCGTATTTTGATATGAATACGAGCATGTATTTGTAGGGACGTATTCTTGTATTTATAAGAATACTTCTAGAAAGAGGAAACCTCATTTCTAAGTTTTTATTTCTTTTTTAAAGAAATTAAGAAATGAGGTGGAAGAAAGAAATGGTGGAGGGTATGGGCAAATGAATTGTTAATTCATTTGCACATACTATTCAAGTATGGTTGCAATTTTAAAATAAGAAAAATCTTTTAACAAAAGTAGAAAACATGCACGCTTGAATTTGTGAGTTTTAATCCATTCTACCATTGAGCTTCTTTCTCTTATATGGCTCCTTCTTCTTTTTCATCTTTAACCCTCTCATGAGTTGAGAATCATGAAGATAAAGAGAAAGAAAAATACTAGAACACTCACACACATCATTAAGCATCCTAGATTAGCAACCTATGATCTTTAGTTACTTCATTGATAAAGTTGAAGCTTGAACTTGGTTTGCTCAGGTGAATCGTCTTCGGCAAAGGAAGACCGGATTCCAAGCGCGACCCGGAACTCTTGAGAGCATACTAGCGTCCAACCCAATTGGAGTAAATGAAGACGCTACAAAGATTGTGATTTCTACTCTTTTATGCTTGCTAGTTTAGATGTTTGATTTAGATTCTTGGGTATAAGTTTCTAGTGCCACGAAAATTTTCGTTTTTGAATTCCGCATTGGCCGCGGGTTAGCGACAAGAGCACTAGGAACTTTTAATGGTATCAGAGCCACCTAAATAGCCTAAACTAGATAGATACGTCTTCCGAATCCCGCTGGTTTTTGTCCTACAAAACCAGTAATTTATTTCATGTTATCTTAATAGTTTGACTCACTGCGGGCTCTCGGTTTAGACCGAGAAGCCATAGAGAGGTGTACGGAGACCCCAGGCATGTCCCGAAGGGACTTAGGGAGGGCTCACTCCCCGAGACCACCCTAAGATGGCCTAAGGTGGTAGGGACGCAAGAACCGTCGAGGCAGTTTCGGGTCTGCTAACCCCCTGGCCACCTTAGGGTGGCCTAAGGGAGTGGGTACCCCATAGGTGCCTTCAGGTCGACTTTAATTTTTTTCCAGGGTCCTCCGCGAAGTTTCGGATCAATCCGAGCATATTTCGGCCTTCCGTTGTGGGTTTTAGCATGAAAATTTTGCCGGTTTTTAGCACACTTGAATTTCGGTGTTTTGGAAAATTAAAGTGTTGGCTATTTGTGTGCGGTATTCAATCGTCGTAGGCTTAGTGATGGTTGTGTATATCATAACGTTTAGTAAATCATCGTCTAATTACTGTACGTATTAATTAGACGGGGTTATGGAATTGATACTTGCAAGTTTGCATGTTCTATGATGGATATTGCTTATTGATTGTGGTTGTATTGGATTTGTCGTGATGGATAGCCTGGTGTATACAGTATTAGATGTTATTCTCTGTGATGTAATGTATATTCATATTGCGTGGCAAGCGTCCGACATATACTGCCGTCACTGCGGTTTGTATTATTTTTTGAGGCGCATCCTGGTTGCAGACGTAGTCACCGTTGTATATTCAAGTTTTCATTACATGCACTAGGATTACCCTTCGGCGGAGTGTTCGAGTAGCCGGGTTCTAGAGGGCAACAGGCCACCATCTCATGGCGTTGAGACTGGGGTGTCTTACTCTAGAATTGGTAGGCTATTCGCCACACTCATAGCGGGTATAGAATTGACCAGCAGAGGGTGTTAGTTATATGTATGCCCTAGAGGCCATTACTGTACATACGATGTATATTGTAGTGGATGCTTGGACATATATAGGGAGGACTTTCTTGTTCGACATGATAGTACGCTATCTGGTTATACTTTATCTTAACATGTACTCTGATTGTCTCTATGTTATATGTTGATAAAGCCCTTAGGATGAGTACTTGACTACCAGGTTGTATGATGCGGATCTTACTAGTAGGGACAGTGTAGTCGCCAAGTACATCCTTCAAATGTTCCTAGTCGTGGGAGTATCGAGACAGGGCATCGATACTCCAGAGTAAACTAGCGTATGCGCTTCTTGACCCATATGATGGGCGATGGATGATCCCATATCCATTGGTGTTTGACATCAAAGAAGGTATACGGGTGCTCAGTGGAGACTGGGTACACTGGACGGACTCGCCGAGAACTCCCAGATGGTATTATACCTCACGTCAGATGGCAGTTCTCTGGTGACACTGGTACATGTTAGTCTGTAGACCCGAGATCGTCATAGAGTCTTGTGTGATTCCCACTGTTCTTTGATTTCCATCATACCACGTCCAAGAGGGCGTGCAAAAAGGTGGCTTTTGGGTACAGTCCCGAATCACATGGAGGCAATGAGCGAAAGGAGGGGATTCGTCTCTCCCGGTATAGGGAGTTGATATTGCGCTGTGATTCGATTGGCTATAACTGGAAATCCCTGACCAGGGTTGCTGAGATTTACTGGTAAGTGTTATCAGTTGTTTCTCAAACTGTTATAGACCTCATATCGACACGACTTATCAAGCTACCGGGGTCTGACGTTTTCCACCCCTAGGCGAGATATGCGACATATTAGACGAAGAGACCGGACTGTACGGGAGTGTTACTGATTGGATTCGCAGGAGAATGTACATGCTTGCTTGTTGATCTTCTGATCGCTGAATACCTGGATGGCTATTACGTTTAGCTGACCGCTTGCTGCTTGTGGGTGTTTGATATAATCATCACCTACTGCGGCGTATTGGTGATTCTTTAGAGTCCTACACAAAGGTTTCTTGACTCAGGCAAAACGGAGTAGGAGCATATATATGATATGTGCGGGACCGAGAACAATACGTGTATGTGATACCGTATTAGATTCTCGCGATATGAGATATCGGCCGGGTATATGTGATATAGCCGGGTCATCGGATCAAGTGTTGATTCGATGAACTGATACAGATTATATTAGTCGGTTATTTATGAAATAGCCGGATTATCGGATCAATTGTTGATTCGATAATTTAATTTATAATTATGATATATTAAATTACATTAACTAGTATTAGCTCACTTAAAGATTCTTTTTCTCACTCGGGTAATACATTGATATATATGCGATATATGTTAAATGTATTATTTTATTTTGTTACAATAAATATTGTATATGTGATATATAATATTGTAACATGTTATGGTTATAAATGCAACATGTTTTGTGGAGTTTAATTAAGGTTAGGGTTTGGATTAGGGTTAAGTCTTCATGAAGCTTTCAAGAAGCTTCTTGAAGCTTTGACTTTGACTTGGATATTTTGCATAGATATTTCCTTAACCCAACCCAACCCTTTATCCTAGTTAAATCTCTACATGGGTTAAGTCTTCATACTTAACCCATGGTTGCAATTCTAACTATAGACTTGAGTTTTCATTATTCATCACAAAAGAAATGGTTCTTTTTCTTCCTTCTCTTTTTCAATGGAAAAGCTTTCAAGCTTTTTCATTAGTGATGATTTTGAGTGAGATTAAGAAAATAAATGAGAGCTAAAATCCTACTTCATCATCCTAATCTATCCTAACCATTTAGATTAGGGTGTTTACTTCATTTGTGAGTGAAAGCTTGTGCTAAAGAAACTTCAAGGTAGATCATCTTAGTTATCGAAGATCGGAAGCAAGTTTGCATCATTCTCTTTGTGGAGCCTCTCTAGAGTCCGGATACTCGATGATCGCAGCGAAGGGACCTCAACACAGAGCTTTAGAAGTGAAGGACTGGACTACAAAGGTTGTAATCCCAAACTCTTAGTGTTAAAGTGTTTAACATGCTTTGTTTCGCCTAATCTCTAGTTTAAAGATCTTGGTTAGGGTTGTTCGGCAAGTCTAAAATTTAAATCGGGCATGGTTGATGCCTTATAGACCCTTGTGAGAGTGCCTAGTAACCCTACAGTGGTATCAGAGCCAAGATAGAGTTTTAGGCGAAGTCTAGACGAAGTTTAAAGTCCGATCGAACTCCGAATACCCGTAAAACCCTAGTTTCTGGAAATTTTTTCAAAAGTTGATTTTTTCTGCATTAAAAATACTCAAAAAAATCAGCATGGAAATACAAGAATTACTATGTGAACGAGCCACCAATACCATTAAAGTGCCGCAGAACCGCGGCCGTACCTAGGCTTGGGCGACGGATCCGCGGCCAAACAGTAAAATTATGGTTTTCGTTTGGCACAGTAACATCCGTAGGCACTTCCTGATACTTCTGAAATTTTTTAATTATACTCAAGTGTTGAGTTTTAGGGGTTGTATTGGGAACTCGTTGATTCGATCGGAAAGTTTAACTTTGTTTAGTTTGTCCGGGTAATTTTTTGAACGTATTAAAAAGTTCGAACGGATATTAATAAACTCACTTTTTCCCCTGCCGGAAAATTTTCAAGTGTTGGATTTTTTTCGTAGTTTAAGAACGTTCTAAGTCGTTCAAGTAACACGGTGGACTCTCTAGAAGAACACAAACCTTAACTCGATTATATGACTGTCTTGAACTGCCTCTAAACCTTAGGGTTTGGGGCAGTACGGCGTTGCCACATGTGAGGCGTTGGTTTGACCCTTCTACGGCTGGACCATTGGTACTGTAGCATGTGATGGATGTTTTTAAACTAATTTCAAGTGTTGAGAACTATTTGGGAAAACTTGGGTGTTTGATTATTCGATCGGAAAGTTTAACATTGTCTATTTATCTGGAATGTGATACAATATTTGGAATCCACAAATAGTTATCAGATAACTAATCTGAATGTTATAAATCTAGCAGTTCAGTCTCAGATAATCGGTTGCCACGGAATTTTGATGTGATCAAAAGTCCGTCGCAATCACGTAGCGTACGCGGATATTCGCCGGGTAAACTTAATAGACAGCCATGCTCCATAGCCTCGACCAAGTGACTGTAGGAGAACCCTGTTGCCAAAAGCATCTGTTCGTGTGCTTGCGGCAACGGTGTTCCGCCTTAGTGCACTTCGTCGACGGTATCCGGGGGTGCGGCCGTCTACTAAACTTTGCGACGAACATTCGATCAGGATGTCGGCAATCTTGTTGAATTGCCCGACTTGATATTGAAAAGTGTTTTCGATAATGAGACTAAAATGCGGGGTTTATAATTGTTAGGCATGCGATGTTTAAGGAATTCATTTGGTTAGGCATGAGATGTCTAAGGAGGTTGCGGATTCCAACTGTTGTAGTTTTACACTTTCTTTTCTATGACCGTAAGCATAGTATGTGGTGTATCGCCAGCTTCGTTGCTATACATCAACGACAATCGGGATACGCATACTTGCTTACGTTGATGATATGAGATATTATATGTTGCTGTGATATGTTATATTGGATCGTCGTGTTCTGAATAGCCGGGGGTTTTACGTGAGATGAGAGTTTTTCTTTTTCATTCATGTAAAATTCATTTGTATGTAATATTCTTTTATTGGGGCACTTCCGGGCTGAGGATGATGTCACCATTGTATATTATTTACTTTTCCACATTAGGTAGACCCAAGGCGGGGAGCACAAGTAACCGGGTTCTAGGGTCCAGTGGGAGACCATCTCTAGGAGTCGAGACCGGGTCTCCTAACCCTAGAATTGGCAGTGTTGCTTGCCGCTCTCGTAAGGGTGTAGGGATGTGGGTTTGGCTATTCATTGCGACCGTGGAATCCGTGTTTTATACAGGCTCGTATTAAAACACGGACCTCATAGTATATCCAATATTTCATATATGTTCTTCTGCTGCAATATTCTGTGATGAGATCATATTACTGCCTAAGACGAATGTTTGTATTATATATATGAGATATATGTTATATTGCAGATTTCGTTTCAAATGTGATGCTTGTGAAGCATAATAAAATGGGACTTCATTAATGAGATTAATGAAACTAAAAGAAACCTAAAGATGTTGTAGAAACTTGTTTAAAAACTGGTAGCTCTAGTTCTTGCTTTGCATAGCGGTGTTCCTTGTAGAACATCCAGCACCTTATTCGATAAGGAAAGAGCCGAGATCTCTTCACCGGGAGTGACCTCTTTAGCGAAACTAGCAGATGCTACACACTCGGTTTGTCTTTTGATTGTTTCTATAGTTTTTGCTTTGAATAGTGATATTTGTGAAATATCCTGCACCTTATTGGATGAGGAAAGAGCCGACGATCCCTTCACCGGGAGTGACCTCTTTAGCAAAACTTGAAAAGGCCTAAAAAACATTCCATTCAAAATTCACTCGATTCTACAGCGATATCAAGTTCATTATGCAAAGGGTTTTCTTAAAAACCTGTCGTAGCCCTCCGTCATTTCAGATAAGTACTACTTAGTATTCGTGCTGTGGTAGTTTGGCATGCGTCAAGGCGTAGTGTACGATAGCTAACTAGTGCTTATCTGCTAGCATACGATGCGATTGGATTAGGGTATTCGTACGGCGTTGTTTGGCATGCGTCAAGGGTCGTGCGGGTGGATTTAATTCAATCAAGAAATGTACGGGTTGAACTTGATTGGCGGACTGTCACGACCCGAAAGTACGGAACATGACCGGCACTTAAACTACGAACGTCTCGAGGCGTACGTAATCTAAGTAAACCGAAAACCCAGAAATCCAAACCAAGAAAAGAAGTAGAGTGAAGGAAAACCAATTTAAAACAAGTAGTTTTAATAGCATAAGCTGAATTATGCGGTTTTTAAGAACATCAAAATTTACTGAAAATTTCGGCAGAGTCTCCTTTGTAAAAACTGGCTCCCAAACGGGATACAACATGAATAGTATACGAAATCAATAAAAAGGCATCCCCAAGCGGGAGCTAGCTCTTCGTCAATCGACGGTCACAACCACACAAGCAATATAATATACAACGCCAACGGCGAGGATCAAAACTCAAAAGGAACTCAAAACCACCAGAAATATAACGAGCGACTCTAAGGTCGAAAGAATAAACAGCACTGGTCTCTATCTCAAAATAAATACATGTTTGGTTGATGGAATTTACTAGATACAACTGAAATATATTATACAAGGTAATATGATAGGTACGATACAAGAAAAACCCACCTACTAGCAAGTCACCCGAATGAAACTGAGCCCGCAACGCCGTAATGAAACCTGTACGGCAAACCTGCAAGAAACTGGGGCACAACGGGGGTGAGTTGCCAACTCGTGAATAGAAAAACATCTACGCACAGAAATCGCATAAATAACGCAACCTAGGTCAATGATCATAATATATCCTCAAAAATATACATAACAAGCAGCCTATAACAATGGCTAGGGTAATATCTAACCGAGTGAAATCTCATGTGCCCGTGTCAGTGCCTCAGGTAGCAATATATCATATGAATGAGGTATGAATGCATGAAAACAGAATACATGTAAATGAAGAAACTGTTTTCATAAATTAGTGAGATTTCCTTCGTATTTTTAAACTGAGGTATCATAATGAAATCAGTATCAACAGCGTCTAGCATCGACACAAAACATAAATCTCACTGTCTCGAAATATCAATGTCTCAATCTCAATATCTAGGGCGCCGTCAGTCCAGACCGGTCCCTACCATCCATCTCAAGACCACGACGGTATCCTCCGGATATCCGACGCGTCGGGTAATATCACCGGTAGGTAATCTGTCCCCTGCCAGGCTCAACGTCAACACCACATTCATCTTGCCCCGGGGTACCATACCGGGCCCACCATGTACCCGTGACGGTTCCTCCACACCTCGACACGGATCTCGAAAACCACAGCAAACTCATGGTGGACGACACTTACATCACTAGAAAACCGTAATTTACATATTTTAAAAGGTTAATAAGTTTAGAAATTTTGCGGCTTTCCCCCGAAATCCAGAAATATCATAAATCTCAAGAAGTCATCACAAGTGCGTATGTCAATGCTAATGAATGTATATGGTATCAATAACCAAGTTGCAATGTATGATTAATAACTAGGCATGAACAATGGAATAACAGTATGCATGAAGTGACAAGTAATAACTACAATGTCTAAACTGGCATATAACCCAGGTACACTAATATCGTATCAACTACTAACTAACAAGCTAAGCCAAGCAATAGTATTTTCTAAGTGTACGTGACATGGCAATTACCGATGAAGATGTGTGTGAGCCGGCAAGTAAGTGTATGTGGTACATACGCATCATCGGTAATGGTGCTGGTGTCCTAACAGCATGATATCAATAATGGAGTATGCAGCAAAATAAGTATGCGGGGCAGAGCGAACAGCAATAATGTGCGGAAGCAGAATACTAGACACAACGATAACTAATCAGTATTAAACTAATATAAGTCCAACAAATGGTGCCTTTTGAAATAACACGAACCATGGGGTTTTGAAAATAGGGGCTACGGTGTTTTTATGAAAAGATATGTCTTTTGAAATATCCGTAGGATCCCTTGGGCTGTCTTTTAAAATACCCACGATTCGTTAGTTTTTTTTTTAAATAGGTAAGAATCGAATCTAATCTAATAACTAAACTAAACTAAAGGGCTAAGCTAACGAGCTGAACTACAGGTAAGGAAACCGCCTATCATCTGAGTCGATACATATACCTACCTGTATATGTATAGTCGGTGATCCCGCCTCAATAATATCATATCCGATACCATATCTATAATCAGGCATCCCAAATCAAGAGTGCGGATCAATCATCAATATAGCTCGTACGTAAATCCGTCGTACGGCATCCCAATCTGGGTACGGGTCAATATCACATTCATCATACTATTCACCTGGTATCCTCTTTATCAATTATCATGATCGGGGTACTGATCTACGTCTAGTACCATACTGATACCGCCTACGTATGCATGTACGTGTGTGAAACACTACGTCAATGACCCGCTACAACGTCATGTCGTATCTAAGATACGAACCCTGCTATATCACCGATCTCACGGCCTCAAATCGAATCTCATCGACTCAGCTCAATCCCAAGTATCATCCTCAAATCCGTATGTGAACACATAGTCCCATACCCATGTGAACAAATACTATAAAGAATCCCATGAGCACATATCAATAGGAATGTATGCAAGTATGTATGTGTGTATGTGTAGTGCAACACTACTCTAGGGTTCGCAACGCTAAAATAATTCAACACACCACTATCCATCCTAAACATCGTTATTAATCCCAAATAACATATAATAATTGTTGGTGTGTATACGCATCCGTATACACCACCACGGACTGCGGGGGTGCTATACGCCATCCACCCGACTTCTCCCCATAGATATAAATCTACTCACCTGGTCCTCGCTCGCCGGTGCCGATGTCGCCAGGCGCTTGCTTGTCGTCTCGAAGTTCACATGGGATACCTACATATCATAATGCACCATATCGCATTAAAACTAAATTCGAAATCGAAACGGCATACGAAAATCAAATCGGCACGCGTATCACGCATAGATCCAAACCTATCGCCTACGCATGCAAGAATAGTCAAACCAACTCCCGATGTCGATGTACAAACGTCAAACCATCGAGAAAACCCAAACACGCCAATCGTGATTTCAAAACTCACTAATTATATAAGAAATAGGGTTTAGTTCATCAAAACCATAAAATTAAACAATTCGTTTTATTTTCCAAAAACCTAGTTAGCACAAATTCCGATTTCGATTCAAAACTTGATGTTTTACCCAAACTAAATATTTTGACGATTCTAATGGCCAAAATGCTCACTTAATATCATAATTAGGTCATACAAATCACCTCCATATTTTTAATCTCACGAATTAGCATTAACTCAAAATTCAAGTTTGCAACAAATATCGATTTTAACACTTTTCAAAGTAAAATTCACAATTTATCAATTAAGCATGGTTTTGCATGATCAAAGTCGCTAAACAACAAATTAAAATGCTAATAAAGTCATCAAAACCTTAATTACATTTTAAATCTCAATTTTATATGTATTTCACTAAAACCTAGTTTGCAAATTACATAATTAATACAAATTTAAATTTAACAAAAATATAAACTACCAACTAGATTAGTTTTAGCATAATAACAACATGTTAAACTACACAATTTTCCCATGATCAATTATAAGAACCCCAACTTAAATTCACAACCCTAATCTAGAATTTCTTAATCATACAATTGAACCCACATAAAACCAAATTAACACTTAATTAAGCTAACTACAAGCAATTAACAACGATTTAAGCAAAAGGGTTAGAATTTACCCAAACAAATTGAAGATCCCACAAGCACACATAGCCCTCCAAAATGCTCCCTTATCACCAAAATCCATGCTATAAGGGCTAAGCAAAAATGGGTAGGAGTCGGATTTGGGTTTTGGGATTTTTTTGATGGATTTTGGGGCAATTTTTGAAGAGGTTTTGAAGAGAAAAGAGAAGGGGAAAACGGGGGGCTGTTGCTGCTGTAGGAGAGGGAGGGGTCGGCCAGAAATTGAGGGGGGGGAGGAGAGAGAGGGAGGTAGAGAAAGTGGGGGAAAGTCAAGGTCAAGGTAAGGTCAAAAGTCCACCTAATTCACCCATTTTCTTTTCTTTTCTTTCATATCTTTTCCTTTGAAAATCAAGTGGGGAAAAATATGGTGGCTGCTGAATTCAGCCATGGGGAGGAGTAAGTGGGGGTGTGTGGGTGTGGGTACGGGTGTGGGGTGATGAAAAATGATAAATATAATACCCCAAACATCCATTTACGCTAAAAAAAAGCCTTTTTCTTCAATAATTTCTAAACCGTTTTGGCAAATGATTTCGTTCCAAAAACCACATGATAAAATTTTATTTAATGTTTTATGATGTACAAAATTTGTTTCAACTCATTCCAATTTATAATTTTCCCTAATTAAATGTATTAGTGACGGCTTAAAATAATAATAAAATAATATTTTTTCAGAAAATTTGAAATTTCACCAGCGGCTCAATAAACACCAAATAATAGCAATTACATAGCTAGAATATGTATATTTAATTTTTATAATAAGATATTTGTATTTTGACTTTTTACAGAAAACCCCCGTTATTTTACCGTTTTTTCGAAATTTCACCGAAACGATTTTCAAAACGTTACAATCTTCCCCCCTTAAAGAAATTCGATCCCCGAATTTAAATTAAAACTCTCCCCAAATACTAAAACATCTAAACCAAAACCATCAAGTCGTCAGGGCTCCGAAATTGTAAATACATAAAACAAATCGTAGCGCAGCGCATGCGCTTGAAAAATGAGTATATAACTCAAATCAAAACTTCGTCAAGCATCCCGCAATCATCAGAGTCATGGAGAAGACATCAATGCCAAATCCAAATCAAAACCAATATGATATAACTCGAAACTATACATGTAAATATCGAATCTATATCTGTAAGTATCCGAAGGAAATGTATGCCAAATCTCCTTAAGTCGCTGTGCAACGCGTATAACACTGCACAGTGGCGGACGTCTATCATAAGAAAATAACTATATACATATATACCTTTGTTTGAAATGTACGTTCCGCCGTTTTGGAAACAATTTAGAAGGGTCTCCTTGTTTTAAACATTTCGTGTCATATCAGACACGTAGGTAAATACTGAGGCTATAGCTCGCTTTTTGGAAATCCCTTCAATAACTATCAGTGCATGTAAAATATATTCAGGTACTGTCCTCCGACTAGTCCTGCTCAGTACGAAAACACATAGCAATATCATAAAAACGTACTACTCTATAAGAAATCAATCCCAAAATATGCACATGAATACTACGTGCGTCTGGTGTGCACGGAAATCAAATCCATGAATGTGCCATACATGCGCACAGAAACAACATCTAAGTGCATCGGGTGTGCACGAAACATCTGTCGTAGGCAACAGGTGTGCCTGACAGCAAAATCAGGTGCATCTGACATGCACAAAAAAAAACCTCGATTTAGTGCCTCTGGTGTGCACCAAAATCACCCTTCAAAACATGCGCCCAACATGCGCGAAAATCCAATCAGGTGCACAAGGTGTACAAAACAAATATCGAGTATCACAATCGAAATCGAAGTCCAGTGCATCTAAGTGCACAAAAGGCGTATCACTGCACTGCAAGCATATATAAACTATACCGAGTGCAGGAACGAAATCGTGTGCATGCATACGCACAAAACCAAGTCAACTGTTTAAAACTGTAATATCACAAACATGTGAAACTAAAGCACGAAAACGATATCAAGTGCAACACTGTGCAAAGGTCGTAAATCCTCAATCATCAAAATCAAATCATACGAATAAATCACCCAAAACATTGTAATCAATAATGGCGGAATAGTACTGCTCAAGTGTATCCTCTAAGAATCTCGGCCAACTGTCACGGTCACTAGTGGGACGTCTCGTCGATGATCATGAACTCTGTCCTGCTGGTGTGCGTAACCATGACCACTCCTGGGTCAAGGTCTTCACTGTGAATTACCAATCTTTCGGTCCATCGGCTCATCGGCCCTGTCAGGTGTGCTAACGGGGACGATTCCGTTCTGGCACTTCTCTGGTCATCTCTTGGTCAATCATCGCGACCACTCGTAAGACAGCATATCACTGGCGTCGGCCTCTGGCTCTCTGAATGTACGTGACACATCTGACCCTGGGTGCAAGTATCATTGCAGCAGTGTCCTGGAAGAAATCCTGCTCACGGTCTCTTCCATGTCTCGTCTCTGCCAACTGTCCGGAAGTCATCGTCCTTTCCTATATCTGCATCTTGCTCTGGAATGGCTGCATACCCATCGCGACTCCTTCTGGAAGGTGAGTCCAAGTACCATGCCTCGGCATGCGCATCGCATCTCTAATGTCGGTGGAGTGGAACGTCATCTCATCTAGATCTGGTGCGAACCTCTTACTCCACTTTTTTCTAACGTCGTCTGCTTTGGACTCGTCTCGTCGCGGCTGCATGGACTGAGCTCCAACGACTATCCTCGTATCTGGAGTCTCCCAAGAATGCGTCTCACCACCTAGCATCCGATTGAAGTCGAACCATTCGATCAATTCGTCGAAACCTCATAATCCCCCAAGAGCTCAACATCTTGGTACCGTTTAATAGTATCGAATATATATACCACAGTATCGGTGGTACAGCCGTAGAAGGGCAAACCCAAGCCTCACTAATGGCGCCGCAGAACTGCCGCAAACCCTAAGGTTCAAAGGCTTTCATACGGTCATTAAGTCGAGTTAGGGTTTCATTCTTCTAGAGGGACCATAGAATTGCCTGCATGTCTTTCCGAATACTTTAAACTTGGAATAATAGGCTTCTGACATTCGATCGTCTCTGCCGACTCCCAACGTCTCCGCGTGAAGTCGTCTCTAGCTGGAATCAATCTATCTGATGACCTCGTATCGGGGTAAGCGAACGAACCACCTGTCCTAGTCATTCATCATCAGGTGACTAGCGACCTTCTATCATCTATTCGTACAACTCGCCCCGCAATAGCTCCAACATATGGGGCAATATCTCGTCGCTCGCAGCAACCACTGGCTTGCTCGTCTGCATGCTGAACAGTGCCTCAATCATCAGGAGTAAGCAACACACCAACGGTCATCAAAATCTGGCTGGCCTCTATCATTGGCTCAATTCTCTAGTGTCGATCAGCGCCTCCGAGTAACCTCATAAAGGCAATCCGCCAAACACTCGTGGCACGGAAACACGGTAAAAAGATACATCTCTGCAATCGTGTGTCGCCGGAATTTCGCCCTGGTCAGTCCTCGTTCGTGACGAGCTTGTGCTGACCGCAACTCTAGCCGTAGCTCTCCCTGCCTGTAACCGTAGCAGCAAAACCATAACTGTTACTGATGAGGCTAGATCGGAATGAATATAATACTGAGCAAAGAAATGTACATCCTAAGGCTTCTTAAGTGGAGTAGCGTATCGTAAATATGCCGCGGAACATACCCACAGTACGTCACTCTACTTTAGTCACCTATTCCATCAACCAAGGGTCATCCTACGCTCCGAAGGTAAAACCTAACGCTTTGATACCAACTTTGTCACGACCCGAAAGTACGGAACATGACCGGCACTTAAACTACGAACGTCTCGAGGCGTACGTAATCTAAGTAAACCGAAAACCCAGAAATCCAAACCAAGAAAAGAAGTAGAGTGAAGGAAAACCAATTTAAAACAAGTAGTTTTAATAGCATAAGCCGAATTATGCGGTTTTTAAGAACATCAAAATTTACTGAAAATTTCGGCAGAGTCTCCTTTGTAAAAACTGGCTCCCAAACGGGATACAACATGAATAGTATACGAAATCAATAAAAAGGCATCCCCAAGCGGGAGCTAGCTCTTCGTCAATCGACGGTCACAACCACACAAGTAATATAATATACAACGCCAACGGCGAGGATCAAAACTCAAAAGGAACTCAAAACCACCAGAAATATAACGAGCGACTCTAAGGTCGAAAGAATAAACAGCACTGGTCTCTATCTCAAAATAAATACATGTTTGGTTGATGGAATTTACTAGATACAACTGAAATATATTATACAAGGTAATATGATAGGTACGATACAAGAAAAACCCACCTACTAGCAAGTCACCCGAATGAAACTGAGCCCGCAACGCCGTAATGAAACCTGTACGGCAAACCTGCAAGAAACTGGGGCACAACGGGGGTGAGTTGCCAACTCGTGAATAGAAAAACATCTACGCACAGAAATCGCATAAATAACGCAACCTAGGTCAATGATCATAATATATCCTCAAAAATATACATAACAAGCAGCCTATAACAATGGCTAGGGTAATATCTAACCGAGTGAAATCTCATGTGCCCGTGTCAGTGCCTCAGGTAGCAATATATCATATGAATGAGGTATGAATGCATGAAAACAGAATACATGTAAATGAAGAAACTGTTTTCATAAATTAGTGAGATTTCCTTCGTATTTTTAAACTGAGGTATCATAATGAAATCAGTATCAACAGTGTCTAGCATCGACACAAAACATAAATCTCACTGTCTCGAAATATCAATGTCTCAATCTCAATATCTAGGGCGCCGTCAGTCCAGACCGGCCCCTACCATCCATCTCAAGACCACGACGGTATCCTCCGGATATCCGACGCGTCGGGTAATATCACCGGTAGGTAATCTGTCCCCTGCCAGGCTCAACGTCAACACCATATTCATCTTGCCCCGGGGTACCATATCGGGCCCACCATATACCCGTGACGGTTCCTCCACACCTCGACACGGATCTCGAAAACCACAGCAAACTCATGGTGGACGACACTTACATCACTAGAAAACCGCAATTTACATATTTTAAAAGGTTAATAAGTTTAGAAATTTTGCGGCTTTCCCCCGAAATCCAGAAATATCATAAATCTCAAGAAGTCATCACAAGTGCGTATGTCAATGCTAATGAATGTATATGGTATCAATAACCAAGTTGCAATGTATGATTAATAACTAGGCATGAACAATGGAATAACAGTATGCATGAAGTGACAAGTAATAACTACAATGTCTAAACTGGCATATAACCCAGGTACACTAATATCGTATCAACTACTAACTAACAAGCTAAGCCAAGCAATAGTATTTTCTAAGTGTACGTGACATGGCAATTACCGATGAAGATGTGTGTGAGCCGGCAAGTAAGTGTATGTGGTACATACGCATCATCGGTAATGGTGCTGGTGTCCTAACAGCATGATATCAATAATAGAGTTTGCAGCAAAATAAGTATGCGGGGCAGAGCGAACAGCAATAATGTGCGGAAGCAGAATACTAGACACAACGATAACTAATCAGTATTAAACTAATATAAGTCCAACAAATGGTGCCTTTTGAAATAACACGAACCATGGGGTTTTGAAAATAGGGGCTACGGTGTTTTTATGAAAAGATACGTCTTTTGAAATATCCGTAGGATCCCTTGGGCTGTCTTTTAAAATACCCACGATTCGTTAGTTTTTTTTTTAAATAGGTAAGAATCGAATCTAATCTAATAACTAAACTAAACTAAAGGGATAAGCTAACGAGCTGAACTACAGGTAAGGAAACCGCCTATCATCTGAGTCGATACATATACCTACCTGTATATGTATAGTCGGTGATCCCGCCTCAATAATATCATATCCGATACCATATCTATAATCAGGCATCCCAAGTCAAGACTGCGGATCAATCATCAATATAGCTCGTACGTAAATCCGTCGTACGGCATCCCAATCTGGGTACGGGTCAATATCACATTCATCATACTATTCACCTGGTATCCTCTTTATCAATTATCATGATCGGGGTACTGATCTACGTCTAGTACCATACTGATACCGCCTACGTATGCATGGACGTGTATGAAACACTACGTCAAGGACCCGCTACAACGTCATGTCGTATCTAAGATACAAACCCTGCTATATCACCGATCTCACGGCCTCAAATCGAATCTCATCGACTCAGCTCAATCCCAAGTATCATCCTCAAATCCGTATGTGAACACATAGTCCCATACCCATGTGAACACATACTATAAAGAATCCCATGAGCACATATCAATAGGAATGTATGCAAGTATGTATGTGTGTATGTGTAGTGCAACACTACTCTAGGGTTCGCAACGCTAAAATAATCCAACACACCACTATCCATCCTTAACATCGTTATTAATCCCAAATAACATATAATAATTGTTGGTGTGTATACGCATCCGTATACACCACCACGGACTGCGGGGGTGCTATACGCCATCCACCCGACTTCTCCCCGTAGATATAAATCTACTCACCTGGTCCTCGCTCGCCGGTGCCGACGTCGCCAGGCGCTTGCTTGTCGTCCCGAAGTTCACATGGGGTACCTACATATCATAACGCACCATATCGCATTAAAACTAAATTCGAAATCGAAACGGCATACGAAAATCAAATCGGCACGCGTATCACGCATAGATCCAAACCTATCGCCTACGCATGCAAGAATAGTCAAACCAACCCCCGATGTCGATGTACAAACGTCAAACCATCGAGAAAACCCAAACACACCAATCGTGATTTCAAAACTCACTAATTATATAAGAAATAGGGTTTAGTTCATCAAAACCATAAAATTAAACAATTCGTTTTATTTTCCAAAAACCTAGTTAGCACAAATTCCCATTTCGGTTCAAAACTTGATGTTTTACCCAAACTAAATATTTTGATGATTCTAATGGCCAAAATGCTCACTTAATATCATAATTAGGTCATACAAATCACCTCCATATTTTTAATCTCACGAATTAGCATTAACTCAAAATTCAAGTTTGCAACAAATATCGATTTTAACACTTTTCAAAGTAAAATTCACAATTTATCAATTAAGCATGGTTTTGCATGATCAAAGTCGCTAAACAACAAATTAAAATGCTAATAAAGTCATCAAAACCTTAATTACATTTTAAATCTCAATTTTATATGTATTTCACTAAAACCTAGTTTGCAAATTACATAATTAATACAATTTTAAATTTAACAAAAATATAAACTACCAACTAGATTAGTTTTAGCATAATAACAACATGTTAAACTACACAATTTTCCCATGATCAATTATAAGAACCCCAACTTAAATTCACAACCCTAATCTAGAATTTCTTAATCATACAATTGAACCCACATAAAACCAAATTAACACTTAATTAAGCTAACTACAAGCAATTAACAACGATTTAAGCAAAAGGGTTAGAATTTACCCAAACAAATTGAAGATCCCACAAGCACACATAGCCCTCCAAAATGCTCCCTTGTCACCAAAATCCATGCTATAAGGGCTAAGCAAAAATGGGTAGGAGTCGGATTTGGGTTTTGGGATTTTTTTGATGGATTTTGGGGCAATTTTTGAAGAAGTTTTGAAGAGAAAAGAGAAGGGGAAAACGGGGGGCTGTTGCTGCTGTAGGAGAGGGAGGGGTCGGCCAGAAATTGAGGGGGGGGGAGGAGAGAGAGGGAGGTAGAGAAAGTGGGGGAAAGTCAAGGTCAAGGTAAGGTCAAAAGTCCACCTAATTCACCCATTTTCTTTTCTTTTCTTTCATATCTTTTCCTTTGAAAATCAAGTGGGGAAAAATATGGTGGCTGCTGAATTCAGCCATGGGGAGGAGTAAGTGGGGGTGTGTGGGTGTGGGTACGGGTGTGGGGTGATGAAAAATGATAAATATAATACCCCAAACATCCATTTACGCTAAAAAAAAGCCTTTTTTCTTCAATAATTTCTAAACCATTTTGGCAAATGATTTCGTTCCAAAAACCACATGATAAAATTTTATTTAATGTTTTATGATGCACAAAATTTGTTTCAACTCATTCCAATTTATAATTTTCCCTAATTAAATGTATTAGTGACGGCTTAAAATAATAATAAAATAATATTTTTTCAGAAAATTTGAAATTTCACCAGCGGCTCAATAAACACCAAATAATAGCAATTACATAGCTAGAATATGTATATTTAATTTTTATAATAAGATATTTGTATTTTGACTTTTTACAGAAAACCCCCTTATTTTACCGTTTTTTCGAAATTTCACCGAAACGATTTTCAAAACGTTACACGGACTATGGGTTGTTTGGCATGCGTCAAGGTCATAGCACGCTAGGGGTAAAATATTATTGGGAATTTCAAGTGTTGAAATTTGCAATGAGATTGCATACCTTCTATGAGATAGTTGGATCCCGATACCCGCTGCGAGTAAGAGTTACTCCTGGAAGAGTTTTACACATTATAATTAGCCAGTCAAGTAGGTGTCTAAAAAGGTGTCAACGGGGTTACACCCCTAGGAAAACGAGGTTTATTTTAATTTGGTCCGTGCGAAAGCACGGGGAACCTCCTTCAAAGTACCGGCACTGGCCTGGCTGAAAGATTGGCGAACTTGTAGGGTGTAATTAATCCCGGCTAGTCTTTCCTTTTAGGGTTTGAAGAAAAATTTGACTAAAACAGTGGGAGACATCCTGATTAGATAAATTGATAATCAATTTAATCTTGTAAAAGTGCACGCTGAGTGTTTTCTTCTCTCTCTCTCCTGGTAGCGACCATATCACGCCTTAATCAAGATAATAATACGGATGTATTGACCGAGCCCGCTTGTTATACTGCGCTAGGGAACGTTGGTCCCGCTCCAACTTATAATTGTTATAAGACAGAGCAGGAAATAGGGGATAACCAGAATTCCCGTGCTGCCCAAACGAAGAAAGTGCATGCTGATGCATCTTCTTCGGGTGTGTTCATTACCGAGAACTGTTTCTCAGTATCCTTTATGTCCTGGGTATGAGATACCGGATCAGGATCTCACAAATGTACTTTGTTACATGGGCTACAGATAGGTAGAGAACTGAGAACGGGCGATAAGTTTCATGAGATAGAAACGGTGCAAGTGTTGCAGCCATGTCTGATGGTAGTTATCACCCTGTATTAGTAAATACATTGATTCTGAACAAATGTTATTAGATACCGAACCTAATATACAACATCATATCAGTCTCTTTATTAGTAAAGAAGGATATAATTTTGTATTGTTGGATAATGTTTTGAACATTTCCTATATCAAGAGTTGATCGGTTCAGGCACGTTATCTAAAAGCATAGACGTTCTAAATCAAACCACAGTTCTTAACGTACAGAACACATACAAGAGGAAGAGTTCAGAAATGAACGAATCCTTCTTGAGGCATTGTAGACTAGGTTATATCAATGTAACCCAACTAGCTGAAGTTACATAAAGATGCATATTTAAATTAGTTTGGATTTACATCTTGTAAAACTTGCCAGTCATGTTACAAAGATAAGATGACCAAAGCTCCGTTTATTAGAAACAGAGAAAGAGTTAGTGAACTCTTGGGATTGATACATGCTGATTTATGAAAGTCCCCTGTCTACAAATGTTAGGACCGGTTCTTTGTACTTCATTATATTCACTGATGATCTCTCAAGATTCAGACACATGTTCCTGTTGAAACACAAGCCCGAAACTTTTGAGATAATCACAGAATATAAGTTAGATGTAGAGAACCAAAAACGGGTATAAGTATTATGTCCTTTGATGAGATCAAGGAGGAGAATACTTAAGCACATGATTCCTGGACTATTCTAAAGGAGAATAAGATTCTCTCTGAGCATTACTCCTCCGCATGCACCACAACACGTCAGTGTATCGGGGCGGAGCAAATACACCCTATTTGATATGGTGCGCTCTATGATGAGTACTACTGAGTTTCCTATTTCCTTTTGGGAGTTATGCACTTGAGAAGCTGCATACCTATTGAATATGGTTCCAATCAAATCAGTTGCCTACCACTTCATATGTGATATGGAATAGGAAGAGCCCATATCTTAAGTATGTTAAGATTTGGGGTTGTCCAGCCTATGTCTAAAAGCATAATCCGGACAAGCTCGAGGCAAAGTCAGTTCTGTAGAAGTTTGTTGGATATCCCATGCATTCGCAAGGGAATATCTTCTACCAAACCGAAGAACAAAATATCTTTTGTTTCTCAAACATGTCACCTTTGTGAAAAGGAATTTCTTGTGAAGAAATTAGTGGTCATGAGGTAGAACTGGAAATAGTTCCAGCTATACAAACTGCAGCTGATGATTTGGTAGAACCGAAGGATTCAATAGTTTCTAACGAACCTCAGCCTCTCCGCCGATCTGGTAGGGTTCCTCACCCACCTGAGAGATACTTCGGTTTTCTCTATGACAGTGGGAGTGAGGATTGCATCATGAGATGATGACCCAACTTATTTCGAGCAGGCCATCAGGAGTGGGACTCTGTGAGAATGGTTGGATGCTTAGCTATCTGAGATGGAATCCTTATACACCAACAAAGTATGGACTTTGGTTGCTTTATCTGAAAGGTTAAATCCCCATCAGGAGCAAGTATATCTTGAGAAGATTACTTGGTGTACATGGAAAAGTTAAGACTTTCAAAGCTATGCTTAAGTCTATCCAGATCCTACTTGCCACAACTTCATACCATGATTACGATATTTGGCTGTTGGGTGTCATGACTGCTTTTCTAAATGATAATTTGGAAGAGAGCGTCTATAAGTACACAGCCAGAGGGCTTCGTAGATAGAGGGAGCAGCGAAAACGTGTACAAGATATTTTATGTAATAAATCCGGCATCGCGGAGTTGGAACATCTATTTTGATGTGGTAGTCAAAGAGTTTGACTTCATCAAAATGGTAGATGAACCTTGTATATACAAAAAGGTAGTAGAGAGTATGGTGGTGATCCTCGTAGAGTACGTGGATGACATACTCTTGATAGGAAAGGAGTTTCCTATGCTACGCTCGGTCAATCTCCGCTTATCACAAGGATTCTCCATATAGGATCAAAGTGATACCTCCTAAATCCTGGGTTTTGGATTTATGAGATAGATCTAATTGGATGTTAGGATACTCACTAGTTGTAGTGAGATGGTATCAATCGATCCTGGGGAGAATCACTGGAAAGGTTCCAGGATGATAAGGACGACTGAATGTCAGTCGCAGGCATTGTTTTTACCTTCAGTAGAGGGACGGTATGTTGGAAGAGTTCCAAGATAGATACCGTGACTTACTAGACGATTAAAGGCAAGATACATCGTTACCAAAGATGCTACTAAAGAGGCAGTCTGGATATATAAGTTCATGAGATGAACTTCATCCTACTATTGTGTGACAATGGAGTTGTGGCTTATGCCAAGGAACCCCCGTCCCATCTGAAATTCAGACATAATTCTTAGGAAGTATCTTCTGATCATGGAGATGGTTGATCTCCAGAGAGATCGAGATTAGGAGAGTAGACACAGAGGACAACAACGCGGATCCACTCACAAAGGCCTTTTTCCCAGTAGAGATTTTTATGGGATGCTTGAGTATGAGATACTTCAACCACAGCTAATTGTTGGGTATGTGATACCACAACTGAAGGCCCTAGTGCAAGTGGGAGATTGTTAGTTATATGTATGCCCTAGAGGCCATTACTGTACATACGATGTATATTGTAGTGATTGCTTGGACATATATAGGGAGGACTTTCTTCCTCGACATGATACTACGCTATCTGGTTATACTTTATCTTAACATGTACTCTGATTGTCTCTATGTTACATGTTGATAAAGCCCTTAGGATGAGAACTTGACTACCAGGACTATGATGCGACTCATACTAGTAGGTACAGTGTAGTCGCCATGTACATCCTTCAAATGTTCCTAGTCGTGGGAGTACCGAGACAGGGCATCGATACTCCAGAGTAGACTAGCGTATGCGCTTCTTGACCCATATGATGGGCGATGGATAATCCAATATCCATTGGTGTTTGACATCAGAGAAGGTA
Organism: Agapanthus africanus; assembly: GCA_030015575.1. Classification (NCBI taxonomy): domain Eukaryota; kingdom Viridiplantae; phylum Streptophyta; class Magnoliopsida; order Asparagales; family Amaryllidaceae; genus Agapanthus; species Agapanthus africanus. Next base: position 167,319,161 of record CM057349.1, read on the forward strand.
TACGGGTGCTCAGTGGAGACTGGGTACACTGGACGGACTCGCCGAGAACTCCTAGATGGTATTATACCTCACGTCAGATGGCAGTTCTCTGGTGACACTGGTACAGGTTAGTCTGTAGACCCGAGATCGTCATAGAGTCTTGTGTGATTCCCACTGTACTTTAATTTCCATCATACCACGTCCAAGAGGGTGTGCAAAAAGGTGGCTTTTGGGTACAGTCCCGAATCACATGGAGGCAATGAGCGATAGGAGGGGATTCGTCTCTCCCGGTATAGGGAGTTGATGTTGCGCTGTGATTCGATTGGCTATAACTGGAAATCCCTGGCCAGGGTTGCTGAGATTTACTGGTAAGTGTTATCAGTAGTTTCTCGAACTGTTATAGACCTCATATCGACACGACTTATCATGCTACTCGAGTCTGACGTTTTCCACCCCTAGGCGAGATATGCGACATATCAGACGAAGAGACCAGACTGTACGGGAGTGTTACTGATTGGATTCGCAGGAGAATGTACAGGCTTGCTTGTTGATCTTCTGATCGTTGAATACCTGGGTGGCTGTTATGTTTAGCTGACCGCTTGCAGCTTGTGGATGTTTGATATGATCATCACCTACTGCCGGCGTATTGGCGATTCTTTAGAGTCCTACACAGAGGTTTCTTGACTCAGGCAAAACGGAGTAGGAGCACATATATGATATGTGCAGGACAGAGAATAATACGTGTATATGATACCGTATTAGATTCTCGCGATATGAGATATCGGCCGGGTATATGTTATATAGCCGGGTCATCCGATCAAGTGTTGATTCGATGAACTGATACAGATTATATTAGTCGGTTATCTGTGAAATAGCCGGATTATCGGATCAAGTGTTGATTCGATAATTTAATGTATAATTATATATTTGATATATTAAATTACATTAACTAGTATTAGCTCACTTAAAGATTCTTTTTCTCACTCGGGTAATACATTGATATATATGCGATATATGTTAATTGTATTATTTTATTTTATATACAATAAATATTGTATATGTGATATATAATATTGTAACATGTTATGGTTATAAATGCAACATGTTTTGTGGAGTTTAATTGAGGTTAGGGTTTGGATTAGGGTTAAGTCTTCATGAACCTTTCAAGAAGCTTCTTGAAGCTTTGACTTGGATATTTTGCATAGATATTTCCTTAACCCAACCCAACCCTTTACCCTAGTTTAATCTCTACATGGGTTAAGTCTTCATACTTAACCCATGGTTGCAATGCTAACCATAGATTTGAGTTTTCATTATTCATCACAAAAGAAATGGTTCTTCTTCTTCCTTCTCTTTTTCAATGGAAAAGCTTTCTAGCTTTTTTATTAGTGATGATTTTGAGTGAGATTAAGAAAAAAAATGAGAGCTAAAATCCTACTTCATCATCCTAATCTATCCCAGCCATTTAGATTAGGGTGTTCACTTCATTTGTGAGTGAAAACTTGTGTTAAAGAAACTTCAAGGTAGATCATCTTAGTTATCGAAGATCGGAAGCAAGTTTGCATCATTCTCTTTGTGGAGCCTCTCTAGAGTCCGGATACTCGATGATCGCAGCGAAGGGACCTCAACATGGAGCTTTAGAAGTGAAGGACTGGACTACAAAGGTTGTAATCCCAAACTCTTAGTGTTAAAGTGTTTAACATGCTTTGTTTCGCCTAATCTCTAGTTTAAAGATCTTGGTTAGGCTTGTTCGGCACGTCTAAAATTTAAATCGGGCATGGTTGATGCCTTATAGACCCTTGTAAGAGTGCCTAGTAACCCTACAGTGGTATCAGAGCCAAGCTAGAGCTTTAGGCGAAGTCTAGACGAAGTTTAAAGTCCGATCGAACTCCGAATACCGGTAAAACCCTAGTTTCTGGAAAAAATTTCAAAAGTTGATTTTTTCTGTATTAAAAATACTCAAAAATATCAGCACGGAAATAAAAGAATTACTGTGTAAACGAGCCACCAATACCATTAAAGCGCCGCGGAACCGCGGCCGTACCTTGGCTTGGGCGGCGGTTCCGCGGGCCAAAAAGTAAAATTATGGTTTTCGTTTGGCACAGTAACATCCGTAGGCACTTCCTGATGCTTCTGAGAATTTTTAATTATACTCAAGTGTTGAGTTTTCTTGGTTGTATTGGGAACTCGTTGATTCGATCGGAAAGTTTAACTTCGTTTAGTTTGTCCGGGTAATTTTTTGAACGTGTTAAAAAGTTCGAACGGATATCAATATACTCACTTTTTCCCCTGCCGGAAAATTTCCAAGTGTTGGATTTTTTCCGTAGTTTAAGAACGTTCTAAGTCGTGCAAGTAACGCGGTGGACCCTCTAGAAGAACACAAACCTTAACTCGATTATGTGACCGTCTTGAACTGCCTCTACACCTTAGGGTTTGGGGCAGTACGGCGTTGCCACATGTGAGGCGTTGGTTTGACCCTTCTACGGCTGGACCATTGGTACTGTAGCATGTGATGGATGTTTTTAAACTAATTTCAAGTGTTGAGAACTATTTGGGAAAACTTGGGTATTTGATTATTCGATCGGAAAGTTTAACATTGTCTATTTATCTGGAATGTGATACAATATTTGGAATTCACAAGTAGTTATGAGATAACTAATTTGAATGTTATAAATCTAGCAGTTCAGTCTCAGATGATCGGTTCCCATGGAATTTTGATGTGATCAAAAGTCCGTCGCAATCACGTAGCGTACGCGGATACTCGCCGGGTAAACTTAATAGAAAGCCACGCCCCATAGCCTCGACCAAGTGACTGTCGAAGAACCCCATCGCCAAAAGCATCCGTTTGGATGCTTGCGGCAACGGTGTTCCGCCTTAGTGCACTTCGTCGACGGTATCCGGGGGTGCGGCCGTCTACTAAACTTTGCGACGAACATTCGATCAGGATGTCGGCAATCTTGTTTAATTGCCCGACTTGATATTGAAAAGAGTTTTCGATAATGAGACTAAAATGCGGGGTTTATAATTGTTAGGCATGCGATGTCTAAGGAATTCATTCGGTTAGGCATGAGATGTCTAAGGAGGTTGCGGATTTCAACTGTTGTAGTTTTACACTTTCTTTTCTGTGACCGTAAGCATACTATGTGCTGTATCGCCGGCTTCGTTGCTATACATCAACGACAATCGGGGTACGCATACTTGCTTACGTTGATGATATGAGATATTATGTGTTGCTGTGATATGTTATATTGGATCGTCGTGTTCTGAATAGCCGGGGGTTTTATGTGAGATGAGAGTTTTTCTTTTTCATTCATGTAAAATTCATTTGTATGTAATATTCTTTTATTGGGGCACTTCCGGGCTGAGGATGATGTCACCATTGTATATTATTTACTTTTCCGCATTAGGTAGACCCAAGGCGGGGAGCACAAGTAACCAGGTTCTAGGGTCCTGTTCCCCTCCGAACGGCGGCCGAGACATGGGCTGTCTTGCCTGAGGTTCGGGGCAGATGCTAATTAGTTTTATCCGTCTACCTCTCCGAAGATGCCAAGTTGATTTATGGCACCGTATATCGGAGGTTTAGACGGATGTGGCCGATGTAGCAGACTTCGTCAGATTCCCCCTCGCTTGAGAGGTTTTTGATTGTGGGGACGCTCTTCCCTGCAGGCGCAAGCCCTTGCAGTTAATTACGCTACCGCATTGCGGTAACAACTTTCTCCTTCTCCGGATGGTCACTTCGTGTCGTGGGTGTTTGTTTTATTTGTGGTTTCCCGTGGATTGTATACGGAAACCAATTTATGTCGTCGCCCGTAGGACGTGTAGATTTGGGTTTGGGGGTTTGTTTGAGGATACGTTAGCCATATTCGAGGCTGAGATCGACTCAAACGTTTGTTAAGGATACGTTAGTCTAACTTTGTGACTAAGATCAACTTAACGGGATCGTTTAGATCCGGCAAAGGAGCGTTTGGGCTCTATTGTTCCAGTTTAGGGACATAGTGGTCCATCGTATGTATGGCCGTCGGGACCCATCACCTCTCTGACGACGTTGAAGGATTACAACGACAGGTGTCAGAGGAGTTCAGAGATGTACCCTCGAGCCAGAGTCAATTGGGGGGGATTCATAGTCCAATCTGTTTGAAGGTTTAAGGATACGTTAGCCATCTTTGAGGCTAAGATCAACTTAAACGGGACCGTTTAGATCCGACAAAAGAGCATACGGGGCTCTATTGTTCTAGTTTAAAGACATTGCAGTCCATGGGTAGTTTAAGGACGTTGCGGTCCATGGGTAGTTTAAGGACATTGCGGTCCAGGTTAAGGACGTCGTAGTCCATGGGTTTAAGCACCCCACAGTCCATTGTTAGTTTTAAGACATCTCGGTCAAGGTTAAGGACGTCGTAGTCCATGGGTTTAAGGACCCCACAGTCCGGTATGTGCTCTGGATGCTTCACACGGGTTCACTGCCGTGCTCTGCGAGGACCAGGCTCCGCTCTGGACGTTTTCCACGGGGTCAAAGAGTGACATTATCCGCGTTCCACGTAACCAGGAATTTTGCACTAGACACGGGTTTAAGGACCCCACAGTCCATATCAATGTGTGGTCGTCGGGACCCGTCACCTCTTTGAAGACATTGAGGGATTACAATGCCAAGTATCAAAGGAGTGAAGAGATGTACCCTAGAACCGGAATGACTTAAATAGTCCTTGGCCTAATTTGGGATCAAGACCGATTAATTATGTTATGAGCCCATTGGCCCAGTTAATCACAAATTGAGGACTTATGGCCATCTTGGGCTAAGTCCAATCAGGAGAGGCTTTGCCTCTATCCATTTAGGCCAATTGGGCCAAAGCCTAGTGTTAAACACTACATAGCAGTCAGTGTTGAACACTGGGAATGAGGTTGACAAGTTAGTGTTTAACACTAAGAGATAATTGGTGTTAAACACCAGCAACAAGGCTTTTCAAATTAGTGTTAAACACTAAAACAGATCAGTGTTGAACACTGCAAATAAAGCATTTTAATTAGTGTTGAACACTAAGGCCCAACAGTGTTTTAACAATGGGTTTGAGAGTTTCAATTTAGTGTTAAACACTAAGGCAAGAGGGGTCACGTGGCAGCACGTGAGAGCGCCCTCCCTTCATTTATTCTGCTGAGATTATCGCATCTTTCAGAGCATCACGTGCCATCACGTGATGGGCATTCAAATGCCTATGTATTAGAGCTTCTGCCGAGGGTCACGTGGGTCACGTGGGGTGCTGCCTCAAAGGGGGCTTTCTGTAGATCTCTTGGGGGGGTCACGTGGTGGCACGTGACCCTGCCTTCATGTATTTTGTTTAGAGGCTCTGTTAATCTTTTTTTTTCAGGAATTAAATTCCTTGAGCTTTAAATTTCAGAGGAATTAAATTCCTACTTCCTTTTGAAGACTTATATTCTGGAGTAGAGTTGAACTCTGAATCTTCCGTAGGAATTAAATCCCTCGTATATGTGAAGAACTGAATAAGGTTAAACCCTAATAACAGCTTTTAAGGAATTGAATTCCCATTTCCTGTTAAATGATGATTAAGGAAATTAAATTCCCGTTGTTTCAACAGAACTAAGTTCATAATTAGGGTTAAACCCTGTTTCTCTCTGTTCTGAAGGAATTAAATTCCCATGATACAGGGTCAAGCCCTAATTTTATTTTAAAGGAATTGAATTCTTATAGTTCTGTGAGAATTAAATTCTCGTGCTTGCATTCCCTCTCTATGTTTTGGATCTGCATGGCAGGATCTCAACCCATTGAGAATTAAATTCTCAACCTCAAGGGGAGATGTGCACTTTGCAGATCCTCTATCAAAGAGAGAAGAAATATGTTCTTCTGTTTTATGTATCAGAGTTAAACTCTGTTGAGAATTAAATTATCTTTTTCTTTCAAGGAGCTTTTCTCTTTCTTACCTAGGGTTTTTGCAGAAGATCCAAGTTTCTCCAAGTATCGAAGCTTTCTTCCTTTTCTTTTTCTCTCCCTGTCTCTGTATATCTTCTCTGTGTCTCTTGGCTCCTATTTATAGGAGAAGCAGCCGAATCAATCAGTTTTTGACGAATCTTCATGAGAGATTTGATTTGCATCCATCATTCGTCTTGGACCTTTGGATTATTAGGTGAATTTTATTCACCATTGGATTTCAAATCCAGGGATTTTTCCTTTGTTGTTTCGGTTAGATTTAAAGGGGAAATCTTTCCAAACCCGAGATTTTCCCATAGATAGATGATATTTCATCACCTCTGAATCTTTAATTCGATTGGTTCCAGATAGCCGCTTTCCTTTGGAAAGATTTGAATTTCTTTCAGAATTTAATTCTGTTGACAAAATGGGCTTTGAAAGCCGGTCACGTGTGACCACGTGACTCATGGTCACGTGTGGGCACGTGACCCCCTTTGGAATGAGCCTTCCTCTTTCTTTTGCGCTCTGTCTTCTGATTGCTGCTTAACCGTCACGTGCCACCACGTGACCCCTGGTCACGTGTGAGCACGTGACCCTTGTCTGGAGCCTCTTTCCTTGGTTCAACTGGAGAACGAGTCTGCTGCTTTGAACGTCACGTGCCAACACGTGACCCTGGTCACGTGGGAGCACGTGACCTCTTCTGAAGCCTTTTCCTTGACATGATCAGGGAACCGGTTTGCCTTTGACACTTGCATTTAAATTTCACGTGTCGCCACGTGACCCTGGTCACGTGGGAGCACGTGACTCTTTCTGAAGCCCCTTTTCTTCAACGTAGTCAGGAAACTGAACTTGCCCTGATGATGTGCTTAGGTGTCACGTGCCAACACGTGACCGCTAGTCACGTGTAAGCACGTGACCCTCTTCTGAAGCTTTTCCCAGAAGCTTTCCTGATTTTAAATCAGGAAACAAATGCCCCCACAGCGTTGTTCTTACGTGTCTGCACGTGAGTGCAACGCTGTCACCCCTTGTGACCGTTGGATTCCTCTAGGGATCTGGGGAGATGAAACGTTTCCATTGCCTTCTATAAATACCTCCGTCTCTTCATAGGAGCCTTCGCTTTGCTCATCTTCTTCTTCTGAGAACTTCTTCTTTGAGAATTTAATTCTCGCTTTCAGAGCTTAGTTCTCTGTCCTGAAACAATCTTCAGAGTTTAACTCTGTTCGAAAAGAATCCTTTTTCCTCAGGTAATGTCCTTGGACAAACGATGGACCTTCACATTCCTCTGGATTTTAAATCCGAAACAAGGGTTTTTACCCTTTTTTCTTCATATTTTCCATAAGAACATGAAACCGCTTAACCTTTCAACTGTAGATCTCTTAGGGTTTAGATGATCTTTGGGGAGATGATGATGGCGGTTCAAATCCATGGAATTTAATTCCATCCAAAAATGTTTCTGCGAATTTAATTCCCTTTTCTTAATAAGGAATTTAATTCCAATGAAGGACTTGATTTCTTCACACGGAGGCTTCCTGAGGTCTCTTGGCCCTAGGTTGTTCTTCTGCAATTAATGAAATGGTAGTTTTCTAATGAATCTCATGACCTTTATTTCAGGTATCATGGATGCCCATCTGTATGGTCTTGACGAGATCATTTCCTATGGGAATATTCGTGCACTGGGCCGCAGTCAGAACCAGGAGTTCACCGATGCTCAATGTGCCGAGATCATGAGCCGCTTTGATGAGTACGACCATCGGCTACTCCCCCGTCGCTCTTCTCTTCTGAGGCTGATCGTGCTGGCGATCAGGGAGGCTCTCCCTCTATTCTGTGCTGGTGTGCCGCTTGGGGCATTGGACGCCGCCGAGGATAAAGTACACTCGGTGTACCTGATGCACTTGATCTCAAAGAGAAGGCGGGATAATCTCATTGATCTCCTGCATTAGATGTTCCAGCAGTCGGCCATACTTGCCGCCTATCGGAGGGTGGAGGACATTCGTGAGGACCCCGATGCTTGTGATCGTGAGAGGAAGCATACTCGGGAGGTTCGAAATGCTTGGAAGATTTTGAATAAAGTTAATTTTGAGTTTCTCAACCCATGCCCCGCATCTGAAGTTTTACCATTGTAAATGTGTCCTCTGTGTTTTGTATGAACCTCTTGAAGTATGAGTGACAATTGTTATTATGTCTTTCTATGTTTGCATGTCTTTTCTCTGGGATTTTATCATTTTGCTACTGTTGTTGTTGGTGCTTTCAATATGCAGGGTGCTACTCCATTTTTTTTTAGTGTACATCAGGTTTAGTCCTCACGTAGTCTGCACGTGGGGTCCCTTGATGTGGCTGTTCACAAAATCTTCTCATGCCCTATTTTCGGCGCACAATATTGGACACAGAAAAAAGGGCCTTGGAAATAGTTCCATCTCCTTGATTTTCGATGCCTTTCCTTTTTTGGGCCTTGGAAATAGTTTCACCATGCAAGATTTTCCGCGCACAGCACTTAATGCATTTCCTTATATATGAGGCTATAGCTTCCCTTTTCCTCTCACCAAGAGATTTATATTATTATTATTATATTTTTTTTTATCTTGGAGTAACTTGTCTTGAGAAACAAACGAGCGCCATGGCCTGCAATCGCCCTCATGCTCGTCGACAGCCATGGGAAGTTCCTATTGAGGAAATGGTCCCCCGCTTTGCTGCTCGGTTGGTGGATCCCCTCCTTACCGACAACGAATGCGACTCAGCCGTGCATGAACTCTCGGTCCGTAGGGGGTCCCCCCTCCCGATGGGTTCTCTCTGGCTCCGGATGATTCTCGAGGCCGTGCTTGCCGACATCCCTCATCACCCGGCGGAGATGACCCTGGCGACGCTCGACGCGGCAGAAGAAAAGCTCGAGGGTTTTCATGAAGCGTGCTTGATTACTCAGGCTTTGAAGGATTGCTCAATTTATCTGCTGAGCCAGATAAAGGCCCGGCGAGCTATTATGTCTGCTTTCGCGGACGAACACGGCGCCAATCGATGGGGAGCGACTTCTCGTGAGAACCGTCGCTTCGATGTGCTGGAAAAAGCAGAGAGAGAGATGGAGAATTTTGTCCTTTGCTTCATTAACCCCTGTGCCGTTGATCCCATGTTTGGTGACCTTTTCCGTTAGCGTAGAACATTTTTAAATTAGTCCCTCCTTTTTTACGCTTTATGCCGAGATTCCGTGTAGGCTTGGTGCTAGTATGTATGTTTTCGCTTGCATAAATAAACTTTGTATTCTTCTCAGGAGAACTTTCTTTAATTGCAAATGCTACCATCACTTTCCTGCGCATCAGATCATTTTGGGTATTATGAACGTTCATGCGATTGCAAACGCTATTATTATTATTATTCTCTTTTTGAATACTCATATGATTGCGAACGTATGCTTGAAATATGTCGGAAACTTCTCTTGTTGCCTTTCACATCAGGCGATGTGAGCGCGCTTGCTGTGGTTACGAAAGCGAGCTTACGTGGCCTGATAGAGCGATACGTAGCGAACATAAGGTTGTGGCTCTCGATAAAACTGCCACGTTCACTTGTGAGAGGGTCGAAGCTCATAAGGCCATTGAGAAAGAGCATTGAAGCCCGGCTTGCTTCATATCAGGCCCAACAAGCTCAGGCGGAGGCTCGTCTTTTGGAGATCTTGCGTCATGAAGCCGTGGTCCAACAAAAGCAGGATGAGCTGACCAAGCTGCTGAATCGCTCACCGGCTTGAAACATTTGTATCTTTTCCTTCCTTTTTGTACGTACTCATGGATAAGAGTATTTTCTTTTTGTTTCTTTCATGAATTGTACTTTGTACCCATTTTGGTTTATGAATAAAAGATACATTTTTCTTCTCAATGGTGTATCCCCCTTTTTATTGAATGTATTCTGCGGATATTCTATCTCGATCTTCTTGCAGGACAGCAATGGCTTAGGATTCAGGGTTAAGATCTGCTTCCTAAGACTTTTGCATTTTACGAGCCACGAGGGTCTCATAAAGAGTTTTTCTCCCTACAGGTCGAGAGGATCCCATAGGTGTAAGTTCTTCTTAAAGATCGTGAGGATCCTTAAGCGGGTCTTCCCTTGAGAGTCGTAAGGATCTCGCAAGAGAGTTTTTCTTCCTTACAGGTCGTGAGGGCCTGCAGGTGCCGGATGTGATCACCCTTATCCGTGTTTCACGGAGTCAGGGGTCTATTAAGGTATCGTAGTTTAATGACATCACGGTCAAGGTTAAGGACCTCATAGTCCGTGGATTTAAGGACTCCACAGTCCGCTGTTAGTTTGAAGACATCACGGTCAAGGTTAAGGACCTCATAGTCCGTGGGTTTAGGGACTCCACAGTCCGGTGTTTGGTTGCAGGGACCCGTCACCTCTTTGAAGACGTTGAGGAATTACAACGCCGGGCATCAAAGGAGTGAAGAGATGTACCCTTAGACCAAGGCAGAATCCGTAGGGAATCGGGGTGGTTGATCGTTAGTTTTAAGACATCACGGTCGAGGTTAAGGACATCATAGTCCGTGGATTTTAAGGACTCCACAGTCCGGTATTTGCTCTGGATGCTTCACACGGGTTCACTGCCGTGCTTGGCGAGGACCAGGCTCCGCTCTGGACGTTTTTCACGGGGTCAAAGAGTGACATTATCCGCGTTCCACGTAACCAGGAATTTTGCACTAGATGCTTCACACGGGTTCACTGCCGTGCTCGGTGAGGACTAGGCTCCGCTCTGGATGCTTCGCACGGGTTCACTGCCATGCTCTGCGAGGACCAGGATCCGCTCTGGACGTTTTCCACGGGGTCAAAGAGTGACATTATCCGCGTTCCACGTGACCAGGAATTTTGCACTAGATGCTTCGCACGGGTTCACTGCCGTGCTCAGCGAGGACTAGGCTCCGCTCTGGACGTTTTCCACGGGGTCAAAGAGTGACATTATCCGCGTTCCACGTGACCAGGAATTTTGCACTAGATGCTTCACACGGGTTCACTGCCGTGCTCGGCGAGGATTAGGCTCCGCTCTGGATGCTTCGCACGGGTTCACTGCCATGCTCTGCGAGGACCAGGATCCGCTCTGGACGTTTTCCACGGGGTCAAAGAGTGACATTATCCGCGTTCCACGTAACCAGGAATTTTGCACTAGATGCTTCACACGGGTTCATTGCCGTGCTCGGCGAGGACTAGGCTTCGCTCTGGATGCTTCGCACGGGTTCACTGCCATGCTCTGCGAGGACCAGGATCCGCTCTGGACGTTTTCCTCGGGGTCAAAGAGTGACATTATCCGCGTTCCACGTGACCAGGAATTTTGCACTAGATGCTTCACACGGGTTCACTGCCGTGCTCGGCGAGGACTAGGCTCCGCTCTGGATGCTTCGCACGGGTTCACTGCCATGCTCTGCGAGGACCAGGATCCGCTCTGGACGTTTTCCACGGGGTCAAAGAGTGACATTATCCGCGTTCCACGTGACCAGGAATTTTGCACTAGATGCTTCACACGGGTTCACTGCCGTGCTCGGCGAGGACTAGGCTCCGCTCTGGATGCTTCGCACGGGTTCACTGCCATGCTCTGCGAGGACCAGGATCCGCTCTGGACGTTTTCCACGGGGTCAAAGAGTGACATTATCCGCGTTCCACGTGACCAGGAATTTTGCACTAGAGGCTTCACACGGGTTCACTGCCGCGTTAGGCGAGGACTAGGCTCCGCTCTGGACGTTTTCCACGAGGTCAAAGAGTGACATTATCCGCGTTCCACGTGACCAGGAATTTTGCTGAATATATCCGCATTTCACGGGATGAAGGTTTGACTGTTGGCGATATGTATACCACCGAGCCATGAAACTGGGAGTTGCCGCTGTTCCGCTTAGCTTGAAGTTGTGTCCGTTGTTACGAGACGGGTGTTGGGATGATCTCTAGGTCGCTTGTGACCCGTCGAGATTTAGCTTCGTTCTTTGGTGAAACCTGGGGGAGGGAGGTACGTTCCCTTTTTGTTTATGCCATTGGATTGTATACAGGGTGTGATGGAACATCGCCTGTAAGGCATACATTTTATTTTTATTTTATTTCTTTTTCTGCGATGCTCTATCGTTTCAGCTTTTATATCGCGAAGGTCGCGATTGCCCTATCATTTCGGCTATTTTTCGCGGTGCCCAATCATTTCGGCTATTTATTTATTTTCTACTCGCTGCTTTTTATTGCGAGTTGCCCCATCATTTCGGCTATTTTTTATGCCTTCATTCTTACTTGCTGCTTTTTATTGCAAGTTGCCCCATCATTTCGGCTATTTTGTAGGCATGTGTGGCTTGCTAGCTTTTTCGCCGCAAGCTCGGATTTTGGACACCGATTTCGGCATCAGCATCGCTGCAACTGGGATGTTGCCAGGAGCGAATCATCATTTGCCATGAAAGAACTTGGGATTTGATACCGGTTTAGGCATCAGCATCGCTGCAACTGGAATATTGCCAGGAGCGAATCATCATTTGCCTCTGTCGATGTTGAACAAAGGTGGCTTAGCAAACAGGGTTAAGGTCCTGTCGACTAAGGCTTTTGACTTCATGAGCCGTAAGGGTCTCACAAAGGTATTTCTCCCTACAAGTCGTGAGGATCTTGCAGGTGTATTTTCTCCTTAGGGATCGTGAGGATTCCTAAGTGTATGTTCCTCTGTAAGTCGTAAGGATCCTACAAGAGGGTTTTCTCCTTATGGGTCGAGAGGACCTACGAGGGTTGGACTTTGCTGGGGAAATGTTTATTCGCGCCCGTGGATTGTATACAAGGGTCAGTATTGAGCCTCTTATAGGGCAATATCGAAGGTTGTGGAGGATTTGCTTAAGAACAGGTTCAGGCTTCTGTAACTTAAGACTTTCAAATCTCATGAGCCGTGAGGGTCCCATAAGAGAATTCTCCTTACGGGTTGTGAGGATCTCGTAAGTGTATTTTCTCCTTAGGAATCGTGAGGATCCCTAAGTGTGCTGCTCCTTTGTGAGTCGTAAGGATCTCACGCAGGTGGTTTCTCCTTACAAGGTCGAGAGGACTCTGTAAGTGTCCTTTAACGAGGTTGCGCCCTTTCGGGTTTTCACAAACACTCGCCGGTAGTCCTGCTGTTTTTACTCACGGAGCCCTTTCGGGTTTTCATCCGTGCCCATTTTGCTTATGGACATACCGTTTTTTTTTATTCTTTTTCACTTTTTTTTTTACAAGGTCGCGCCCTTTCGGGTTTTCACGAACACATGCCGGCAGCCCTGCTGTTTTTACTCACGGAGCCCTTTCGGGTTTTCATCCGTGCCCACTTTGCTTATGGACATACCGTTTTTTTTTATCATTTTTTTATCTTCTTCTTTTTTTTTTTATCCATCTCGTCAACCTAAGGATGTTGCGGTAGTAGTTTAGGGACGTTTCGGTCCGTCGTTAGTTTAAGGACGTTTCGGTCCGTCGATAGTTTAAGGACGTTTCGGTCCGCCGTTAGTTTAAGGACGTTTCGGTCCGTCGATAGTTTAAGGACGTTTTGGTATGCCGTTAGTTTAAGGACGTTTCGGTCTGTCGATATGGGAAGGCTGGCTGCTGCTTGTAAAGTCTGAGCCTAGGAAGATAGTGAGCGGACATAGTCGTCGTCATCTATCATTGACCCAGGCTGTGGCTTATTAAGCATAGTATTTCTTTAAGAAGTCCGTTTATTGGCCTGAAAGGCCTTTCACCGTGCATGTCCATGAGTAGGTAGGCTCCACCCTGGTAGACCTTGTCTATGATGTACGGGCCTTCATAGTTTGGCTCAAATTTTCCTCGCTTGGCACGATTGGGGATCATAGGTCTTTTGACCACTAGTACGAGTTCGCCTTGGCGGAATGTCCTCGGCCTGGTCAATATTTCGTACGAGCGTGTCATCTTTGCTTTGTAGGCCTCTAGATGTTGTTGCGCTATGAGCCGGGTTTCATCGAGGGCAACAAGCTCCTCAAGCCGAAGGTGAGCATTTTCTTCGTTCGTCAGCTTGTGGTGGACTGCTACTCGTAGAGAGGGTAACTCTATCTCGAGGGGGAGCACTGCTTCCGTCCCAAATACCAACGCGTACGGCGTTGTGTTCGTGGCCGTCTTGAATGTAGTTCGGTAAGCCCAAAGGGCTTCTTGCAGCCTTTCGTGCCAGTCTCTCCTATTCCTGGAAACGATTTTTTTTATGATCTTCATCAAGGTCTTATTGAAGGCCTCGGCCAGACCGTTAGCTCGTGGATTGTAAACCGAAGAATATCTCCAGTCTATATTGTGCTGCTGTGCGAAGCGGCTAATCTTATGGCTTCGGTAGGCCGGCCCATTATCGGAGATAATCCGCCGTGGAGTTCCGAACCGATAGATGACGTGCGTCTTGAAGAAATGGAGGATATTCTCCGTCTTCACTTCCTTCAGTGGTACTGCTTCTGCCCATTTGGAGAAGTAATCAGTTGTCGCTAGGATAAAACGGTGTCCCCGGGATGATGCTGGCTCAATGGGGCCGACTATGTCAGTCCCCCACATTTCGAATGGCCAACTAGCCAGCGTTGGGTGCAGTGGATTCGGATGTTGGTGGATGAAGTCTCCATGAATCTGGCATGAGTGGCATTGCTTCGCATACTCGAGGCAGTCCTGGATCATCGTGGGCCAGTAATAACCCATCCGTTTGATTTTTAACTTCATCTTTAGGCCTGCTTGGTGAGAACCGCAAAGTCCGTCATGAACTTCCTGAATGACTCTTTCTGCTTCGTCAGGTCCTAAGCATCTCAGCCATAGAGAATCAAACGATCTCTTGTATAGAATATCGTTGACGAAAGCGAAGGATAAAGCTCGTTTCATGAGCTGATGTCTTGAGGACGCTTCTTCGGGCATTCGGTGGGACTTAAAGTAGTCTATGAAGACTTCCCTCCAGTCTTCGGCCTTCTCATGGTCTTTTATTTGTAGGGTCATCTGCTCAGTCGTTCCCTTTTCTTCGCATGATTCCGGAGATATTTCTGCCGGGGCGAGCACTCGACGGCTTTGTACCACGATTCTGACGTCATCGAGGTTCTCGTCAGCCAGTTCTTTAGCAAGTTTAGCCAACGCGTCTGCTTTGCTGTTTTCCGCGCGCGGTATGTTCTCCAAGGTATAGGAGGGAATTTGGGTCAATAGTTGTTGCACCCTTTCGCCGTACTTCACCAACTCCGGCTTGCACGTTTGGTAGTCACCATTTACTTGACTAACGACCAGCTGAGAATCCCCGTATATAAGGAGGTCTTCAATTCCCATGTCGATGGCGATCTCGAGGCCTGCTATCAGAGCTTCGTATTCAGCTTCATTATTTGTCCTCGGCTCTGTTAAGGAGAAGGCGAAGCGCATTATCCCTCCTTGTGGATTTGCAAAGATGAGGCCTATCCCTGATTTGATCATTGGGATGCCTTGTTTCTGTTTCTTTATGGAGGATGCTCCATCGAAATAGAGTTCCCATCGGGCGCTTCCGCCGCTAATCGCATCAAATACATGCTCGTCCGGCAAATCACAGTTCATAGGAGAATCGGCCGGTATCGGGTGCTCGGCGAGGAAGTCGGCAATGGCCTGGCCTTTCACTGCCTTGAGAGGTTGATACGTTATCGAGAACTCCATCAAGAGCAGGGCCCACTTAGCGAGTCGTCCCGTCAATATGGCTTTCGACATCAAGTACTTAAGGGGATCCACCTTTGAAATGAGACGGACTTCATGCGCCAGCGCATAGTGCCTGAGCTTTGTTATCGCGAAGATTAACGCCAAGCAATGTTTTTCAATGGGAGAGTAGTTGCTTTCTGCCCCCAGTAGAACTCGACTTAAGTAGTAGAGTGCTCTCTCTTTCCCCTGATCGTTCTCTTGTGCCCATAATGCGCCCAAGGAACCTTCGAGGGCGGTTGTATAAAGAATGAGGGGTTTTCCCTTGACCGGCGCAGCCAACACTGGAGGGTTCTGCAGGTACTGCTTGATCTCGTCTAGTGCACCTTGGCATTTGTGATCCCAAACGAATGGAGTTCCCTTTTTCATCAGGTGGCTGTAAGGACGGCATTTGCCCGAAAGATTAGCGATAAACCGCCGGATGTATGCGAGCTTTCCTTGGAGAGACCGCAACTGCTTGAGGGTTCTTGGCGGGGGCATTTCCATGATCGCCTTAATCTTTGACGGATCTATTTCAATACCTCGGTGTCGAACGATGAATCCCAGGAATTTGCCCGAGGAGACTCCAAACGCGCATTTGAGGGGATTCATTTTCAAATTATATTGCCGAAGGCGTCGAAATACAGTCTCCAGATGCTTTAAATGATCTTCGTATGACATGCTCTTTACTACGAGGTCATCGATATAGCACTCGACGACGTCGTGTATGAGGTCATCAAAGATCTTTGTCATGGCCCTTTGATAGGTAGCGCCAGCGTTCTTTAGACTGAAGGGCATAACCCTGTAGCAAAATATACCCAAAGGGGTGCGGAAAGCGGTATGCTTCTGGTCTTCGGGATGCATCTTTATCTGATTGTATCCTGACGAACCATCCATAAAGGAGAAAACCTCATGAGTGGACGTGTTATCTATCATTAGCTCGGTTACCGGCACCGGGAAATCATCCTTTGGACAGGCTTTATTGAGATCCCTGAAATCCACGCATATGCGTACCGTCCCATTCTTCTTCATTACCGGGACGATATTGGCGATCCAGTCGGGATATTGGACTTCTTGGATAAATCCAGAATCGATCAACTTCTTGACTTCGGCGTTGATGCTCATCTCAAGCTCGAGTCGCATCCTCCTTGGCGCCTGCTTGACTGGCTTGATATCTGGGGATATTGCTAATCTATGCACAGCAATCTCCGGATCTAATCCTGGCATCTCGGAGTAGTTCCACGCGAAGCAATCTTTATGCCGTAGAAGCACGTCCTTTAACCCAGCCACCATCTCTTCGGATAACAGCTCGCTGACAAATGTCGGTCGCGGGTCGTCTGCCGATCCCAACTCAGTCTTCTTGAGGTTATCTGCAGTAGTATGTATACCATCTTCCAGTTCTTTCGAAGCGGGCGGAAATCCCGAGATCACCTCATCATCGCTGTTCTCAAAGCACCGGGGAAGGTCATCTACGTTCTCGGGCTCTTCTCCTAATATCGTAATCGTATAACAAGTGCGAACCCGCTCCCTGGACTGAGGTGGACCCGGTTCTGCTCTTGCGGCCTTGGGCTCATGCTTTTGCGGCGGCGTTACCTTCCAGCCGTCGGATAAAGCGAATCTACCCCGTCGGTACTGGTCCTCGACCCAGTTCTTGAAGGTGAAGCAGTCTTCGGTAGGATGTCCTATGGCTTGGTGATAAGAGCAATAACTCGGATGAGAGGCCTTGCTAGCTTGCTCAGGATGTCTAGACTCTGGAAGCGTGATCATTTGATGTTTTATAGCGAGGTTGAGTAACCTCTCCGTCTTGTCTCAGGGGAAGGAGTACGCTCGACTCATCTTTTTCATGAGGGACAAACCCGAGCCGCTTCTTGATTTATTTCCGTCTCTGTGTCGGGCCTTTCGTACAGCGGATTGACGAGGATAAGCGTCTTTGTCTTTTGCAGCACGTTGAAATAGACGTTGCGTCCTGGCCTTCTCGTAGATGGCCATTTCGCGGTTGTGGTCTTCTCGAGCTTTCTGACCCACTTTCCTGATAGGCTTGCCCATTCGTTCTTCAAACGACGGATTCGGCGTTTCAATCGCGAGGTCTAGTTTTGGTGGGGGGTTGGCGTCTCCTGACAGGGCGTCCTCCTCTTCATCAAAGGTATATATAGCGTAGCTGCTGTGAGCCCTTTCCCGTTTTCCGGCTCTTGCGTATCCAAGCCTGAGTGTTTCCATCTTCCCGTTGGGCAATTTGCGTTGAGTCCCGGGGACATCCCAAATCCTGTTGTAGAACCGCGCCTGCCGAACGGTCTGTTCTAAAGGTACTCCTTGGCGCTTCAACAGCTTCTTTAATCCATTTGTATAGTATCTGGGCAGACGGATGGGTTGGAGCCTGTCAAGTGTAGCATCCGCGCCATGCCAGATCTCTTTCTCTATTTTCGACTCTGAGGATCGGTAGAATAGGATCACCTTCTCACCCTTTCGCCTGGAAGGGACGTAAAATGTTTGCAAGTCCTGCACATTGTGAGCCTGAAGCGTGTCGAGATCTTTGTGGTGTTCTCGCGGTACCATGGTGATTTGCAAACTATAGTCATCGCCAGGGGGTGCTTGTATTGACAGCCGATTGGAGAACACAGCATTAACTTCATCTTCTGAATCACTTCCGAAGACCAACACGGGGGCGGGCGTCCCCAGGTTGTTGCGTTGAGATGGCCCTGCGTAAACTATCTCTTCCTCTTCTTCGGTGTCGCTTCCGAAAACGGGGATGGTGGCGACGGTTTTGTTCTCCGGGTTGCGACACCTTTCTGTATCCTCGAAATCTGGCAAAAAGTATTTCGCATCTTCGTATTTGCGGACTTCGTTCACGGAAAATGGGTTTAACTCACCTGTTACGGTATACTCGAAACCATCCTTAAAGTACTTCATACACTGATGTTGTGTAGAAGGGATGATGTTGTATTCGTGTAACCAAGGACGACCGAGCAAGGCGTTGTAGCAGGTCTTGGCGTCAATGACATGGAATTTGATGTCTGTGACGAGAAGTCCAAAGCGTAATGTTAGTATCACAGATCCGAGAGTCCGTGACGATTGTGAATCGAAACCAGAGATAGTAATCTTGTCACGAGCGAGGTGTTGCACGCTCATGCAGATTTCCTTCAACACCCGAACATTAAGGAGATTGACGGAGGATCCATTATCCACCAGAATCTTTCCTATCTTGATATCATGGCAGTATCCTGAGACATATAGGGGACGGTTGTGGTCGCACGTCCCGAGAAGGAGGTCTTCATCACCGAAAGTGATGTCGGCTGTATGCACTTCCTCCAGTTCATCCTTCATCTTTTCAGTGGCGAGGAAGGCTTGGAATTGCTCAGGTTCTTGTAACGCCTTAATTAGTGAGTCTCGCGCTTCTTTTGATAACAGGAGGGCATCGAGAATGCTAAGCTGAGAAGGTAGCTTCCTTAGGTGCGCAAGGATGTTATAGTCCACTTTACTCTTTCTAGGAGGGTCTTTGACAGCCAGTTCTCTCATGACTTGGTCATCTAAAGTGATATCTTCAGTGACCTTTTCCTTTCCCTTATCCTTTCTATTCCCGGGCCCGAGATTCTTTTCTGGGAGTGTGCGATTGCGCAGCTGAATGTTCTCGCAGATCTCCGATTCCTCCTCTTTCCCCAACACGGATTCTTTGAAGAGAGGGCCCAGAGCGATTTCTTCATCAGAGTCGCTCCCAAAGGTGAGAACTTGTGACTCCCTGGCGTTTACCATGTAACAGTTGCCAGTAGCTCTGTCGTGCCCATCGATAGTACTTCTTCGCTCCCGACGGCTCTTGCGTTTCATGCGCTTAACATGTTGCCGACGAGCAACATATCCTTGCCACCATATCTTAAAGGCGTCGCACTCCTCCGTGGGGTGTAATATTTTCCGGTGATATGCACAATAATTAGGGTGCCTCTCCACCCCATCGTGTGCGTTTTCTTCCGAGGGCGGTAGCTTCATTCCCATTGACATGGCTTTGGCAAACCTTTTCCTCGTCTTGAATATCTTCTTGTCTACTTCGGATGCCTTTCGCTCTGGTAGGGGTAGTTCAACTCTTTCGTTCAGTTGCCCGCATTTGGCTCCTTCCGACGTGGTCATCTCACGCTCCTGGTCCGCTTTACATTTTAGACGAATCTCGTCTAGAAAAGCGTCGATCATTTCGTCTGTTGGCCATGCACGCTCTGGTACGGGCTCTGCCTCCAACTTTTTAGTGCCAGGAGTTTTCCCATCATCGGTAAGCGAGTGGGAGATTACGTTACAACTCGCCACATATCCTTCGGATTCATCTGACGAGCTCTCTCCATCATCTTCCTCTTGAAAGATGTGGTTGAGGAACTCTTGCAGTGTGACAGGAGTTCGCGCCTTTTGATTGTACTCTTCCAACGCGTCGATTTGCTTCTGCAAGTTCGTGTGCTCGTTTCCAAGCTTCACGGGCTTCTTGGATTTCTTCTTCTTTTTCTTCGAAGATTTTGACGATTGGGTGTGAGTATTTGGGCTCTTATCGCGAGTCTTTGTAGTTGGGCGGCGTCTTAGCATCCCTTCGATAATTTGAGGTTCAAGAGGGTCCTTCCATTCGATCGCAGGGCACGCATGAAGGTCTCTCAGCATTCTTTTGGTTTTAGTTGATAATACGACCACCCATGGAGCTTCTTCAATAAAGGAGCAGGTTGCCCCCGGTGTATCTGCTTTCTTAGGAGTATGCGGTTGTGGTGGGTTCACCTTCCACTTTTCGGACAGTACAAACTTCCCCTGGAGGTACTGGTCTTCAATCCATCCTTTGAAGACGAAGCAATCTTCAATCGGATGGCCTACCGTTTGATGGTAAGGGCAATAGTTAGGGTTATTCGCCTCGGTGGGTTGCGGCGGTCGCCTTGGATTTGGTAGGCTTATAAGTCTGTTGCGTATTGCCAGCTCTAATAGCCGTTTCGTCTTGTCCCGTGGGAACGAGTAGGGACGCTTCATCTTCTCATTATAATACCGACGCCTTTCCTCCAGTTGATTTGCCGGTTTTGGGGCGTTAGGTTGCTGTTGGGCGTTCGCAACAAAGGTTGCTCTTCCTTTACCCTTGTCATTCCGAGGTTCCGACTTCGGGGGAGGTGGTCTATGACCCATCTGGTCCATCTGAGCCAACTTGTCGATCAAAGCCTGGAATGTGGTTGGCTTAAAGAACATCATAAACTGGGAGATAGTTGCGTGGGGGTCTAGGGTTCCCACGAACATCCCCACCGCGGGTGCCTCCTCAATGCGTTGTTCACATCTCGACCACAAATTCCGCCAGCGTATAGCATACTGGACCCAGGTTTCGTCTGGTTTTACCCTGGCGTTAATCAATGCAGTTATTGGAGTGCGTTCGCTGGCACTTGCGAATCGCTGAGTGAATAACAACTCCATTTCAGCGAACGTTTTGATAGAATCGTTTGGGAGTTCCGAATACCATTCGAACGCTGTTTCTGATAAGCTGCCTACGAACTGGCGGAGCAACAGTTTATCATCACCGCCGGTGTTACCGCAGAGGGCCCGGAACTGGGCGACATGTTGATGGGGATTGCCGGTCCCCTTATACACGTGGAATTTTGGTATCGTATAGCCTTGCGGGTAGTTGATTTGGTCGTACCAGCTCGGATACGGCCGCCCCGTTTTCACGACTTGACCAGCTGCCTCAGTCGCGTGATGAACCCGGATTTGCTGGGCTATGTAGTCAGCCAAGTCAGCCTTAGAGATTGCCTCCTCCTTGGCCGTTGAGAGGGCTGGTGGTGGATTTGACGTTTCTCCTCGGTCGTCTTCAAGAACGATTGGGGGATCCTCGGCGGGTAAGTCCTGCTGGATCATCATTCCTATCATATCTTGGAAGAGAAGGCCCATCCGTTGTATGTTGGCCGCTTGTTCAGCAGCCTCTTTGTCCTTTTTCTCCAGTATCCGGCGAAGGAATTCAGCGTCGGTTTCTTCCTCCTGGCGCGCATCTGAGGACGTTTCTGGGTTTTCTTTTGGTCCGGTGAGTGCGGCCATAGCATTCATCATTTCTTGAAGCTTTTGTTGCTGCTCCTGGGCTTTCGTCACGGATCGGGTTAGCGGTCGGTGGCCCGTAGAAGTGCGGCTTTCCTCTTCTCCAGAGGCCATGTAAACAGTGTGCACCACCATGCCCCCAGACTTAGGGCGTCTGGGCTCAGTGCTTTTAGCCGTCGTTGCATGCTGTGGGGTCTTCTCTGGCCTCCTCCTTTTATGAGCTAGTTGATCAACAGCCCTTTGGGGTTTAGCCTGGTGACCAGCTTCCGGTTGGATTTTCAATTTCTTGTGCTGGCGGGAGAAGTTTGGATCGATGATCGAGTCTCGGGCCTGCCGCCAAACTTTATAGATTTTGGAAGATAGCCGTTGAGGAGATCGGGGCTGTTCGGGTTTTATTTCCACAACTTTTTTTAATGGGGGAGGAGACCTCTTCAGCACTGCAGTAGCAGAATTCCTTCGCACCTTGTTTAGCATTTCGAAGCTGTTCCCAGTCGGAACAGCAGCATTAACTTCTGCCACCGGGGCCGATGGAGTCAACCCGAAGGGGGAGTTGCCCCCGGCCTTTCTTACTCGGCGCCAATGGCGACGTCGAGCGTGTCGAGCGGACGGCGTAGGGTCAGCGGTAAGAATGGTTTCGTCTTGCCCCCTGTCTGGGTGGGGGGTCGCTGTTGGTATTAGCCTGTCAAAGACCGATGTCCTTTGGGCAACAGGAGCGGGAGCTGAAGCCGTCAATCTTGTAAAGACCGACCTTTTGGCCGAAGAAGCTGCCTTGACGACTTCGGGGGCAAGAGCGGCCACCTTCTTAGAAGCAGCCTTCTCTGAGATTGTAGGCCCCATGATGGGTTTGCAGGATTTCTGGCCCAATCTAGAAAAGACCGAGGCGTTGACGTTGGGCGACTCGTTGAGAGGAGCCGCGACAGGGGTGAGACGATCAAAGACCGACTTCTTGAGAGCTTCCGTTGTCAGCACTGGAGTGGTGAAGTTTGTCGGCGGGAGCATGGTCCCAAAGAACAATCCTGTGGTGGCGCGAGTGACCTGTTCCACGGGCATTGTGAATAGCGAAGCAGCTTGGGGTCCGTAGGCTATACCTCCTGGCGAGGCAGAGCGTTGGTTGCAATTGCAGTCTGAGCAGTTGGAGAGTTTCACGGAAGTAGAAGCCATCGATCCTTTGCTTTCTGCAATAAGCAAGACGCCAATTCTTAGTGTCTTAAAACCCAAGGGCAACCATTAGCGAACCGCGATTGGTTCGCGAGTCACGACACACGAAGTGTGGAGTGGAAAGAGGAAAAGGTCCCACCGGGCGTGCCAGAATCTGTTCCCCTCCGAACGGCGGCCGAGACATGGGCTGTCTTGCCTGAGGTTCGGGGCAGATGCTAATTGGTTTTATCCGTCTACCTCTCCGAAGATGCCAAGTTGATTTATGGCACCGTATATCGGAGGTTTAGACGGATGCGGCCGATGTAGCAGACTTCGTCAGATTCCCCCTCGCTTGAGAGGTTTTTGATTGTGGGGACGCTCTTCCCTGCAGGCGCAAGCCCCTGCAGTTAATTACGCTACCGCATTACGGTAACAACTTTCTCCTTCTCCGGATGGTCACTTCGTGTCGTGGGTGTTTGTTTTATTTGTGGTTGCCTGTGGATTGTATACGGAGACCAATTTATGTCGTCGCCTGTAGGACGTGTAGATTTAGGTTTGGGGGTTTGTTTGAGGATACGTTAGCCATATTCGAGGCTGAGATCGACTCAAACGTTTGTTAAGGATACGTTAGTCTAACTTTGTGACTAAGATCAACTTAACGGGATCATTTAGATCCGGCAAAGGAGCGTTTGGGCTCTATTGTTCCAGTTTAGGGACATAGTGGTCCATCGTATGTATGGCCGTCGGGACCCATCACTTCTCTGACGACGTTGAAGGATTACAACGACAGGTGTCAGAGGAGTTCAGAGATGTACCCTCGAGCCAGAGTCAATTGGGGGGGATTCATAGTCCAATCTGTTTGAAGGTTTAAGGATACGTTAGCCATCTTTGAGGCTAAGATCAACTTAAACGGGACCGTTTAGATCCGACAAAAAAGCATACGGGGCTCTATTGTTCTAGTTTAAAGACATTGCAGTCCATGGGTAGTTTAAGGACGTTGCGGTCCATGGGTAGTTTAAGGACATTGCGGTCCAGGTTAAGGACGTCGTAGTCCATGGGTTTAAGGACCCCACAGTCCATTGTTAGTTTTAAGACATCTCGGTCAAGGTTAAGGACGTCGTAGTCCATGGGTTTAAGGACCCCACAGTCCGGTATGTGCTCTGGATGCTTCACACGGGTTCACTGCCGTGCTCTGCGAGGACCAGGCTCCGCTCTGGACGTTTTCCACGGGGTCAAAGAGTGACATTATCCGCGTTCCACGTAACCAGGAATTTTGCACTAGACACGGGTTTAAGGACCCCACAGTCCATATCAATGTGTGGTCGTCGAGACCCGTCACCTCTTTGAAGACATTGAGGGATTACAATGCCAAGTATCAAAGGAGTGAAGAGATGTACCCTAGAACCGGAATGACTTAAATAGTCCTTGGCCCAATTTGGGATCAAGACCGATTAATTATGTTATGAGCCCATTGGCCCAGTTAATCACAAATTGAGGACTTATGGCCATCTTGGGCTAAGTCCAATCAGGAGAGGCTTTGCCTCTATCCATTTAGGCCAATTGGGCCAAAGCCTAGTGTTAAACACCACATAGCAGTCAGTGTTGAATACTGGGAATGAGGTTGACAAGTTAGTGTTTAACACTAAGAGATAATTGGTGTTAAACACCAGCAACAAGGCTTTTCAAATTAGTGTTAAACACTAAAACAGATCAGTGTTGAACACTGCAAATAAAGCTTTTTAATTAGTGTTGAACACTAAGGCCCAACAGTGTTTTAACAATGGGTTTGAGAGTTTCAATTTAGTGTTAAACACTAAGGCAAGAGGGGTCACGTGGCAGCACGTGAGAGCGCCCTCCCTTCATTTATTCTGCTGAGATTATCGCATCTTTCAGAGCATCACGTGCCATCACGTGATGGGCATTCAAATGCCTATGTATTAGAGCTTCTGCCGAGGGTCACGTGGGTCACGCGGGGTGCTGCCTCAAAGGGGGCTTTCTGTAGATCTCTTGGGGGGGTCACGTGGTGGCACGTGACCCTGCCTTCATGTATTTTGTTTAGAGGCTCTGTTAATCTTTTTTTTTCAGGAATTAAATTCCTTGAGCTTTAAATTTCAGAGGAATTAAATTCCTACTTCCTTTTGAAGACTTATATTCTGGAGTAGAGTTGAACTCTGAATCTTCCGTAGGAATTAAATCCCTCGTATATGTGAAGAACTGAATAGGGTTAAACCCTAATAACAGCTTTTAAGGAATTGAATTCCCATTTCCTGTTAAATGATGATTAAGGGAATTAAATTCCCGTTGTTTCAACAGAACTAAGTTCTTAATTAGGGTTAAACCCTGTTTCTCTCTGTTCTGAAGGAATTAAATTCCCATGATACAGGGTCAAGCCCTAATTTTAGTTTTAAAGGAATTGAATTCTTATAGTTCTGTGAGAATTAAATTCTCGTGCTTGCATTCCCTCTCTATGTTTTGGATCTGCATGGCAGGATCTCAACCCATTGAGAATTAAATTCTCAACCTCAAGGGGAGATGTGCACATTGCAGATCCTCTATCAAAGAGAGAAGAAATATGTTCTTCTGTTTTATGTATCAGAGTTAAACTCTGTTGAGAATTAAATTCTCTTTTTCTTTCAAGGAGCTTTTCCCTTTCTTACCTAGGGTTTTTGCAGAAGATCCAAGTTTCTCCAAGTATCGAAGCTTTCTTCCTTTTCTTTTTCTCTCCCTGTCTCTGTTTATCTTCTCTGTGTCTCTTGGCTCCTATTTATAGGAGAAGCAGCCGAATCAATCAGTTTTTGACGAATCTTCATGAGAGATTTGATTTGCATCCATCATTCGTCTTGGACCTTTGGATTATTAGGTGAATTTTATTCACCATTGGATTTCAAATCCAGGGATTTTTCCTTTGTTGTTTCGGTTAGATTTAAAGGGGAAATCTTTCCAAACCCGAGATTTTCCCATAGATAGATGATATTTCATCACCTCTGAATCTTTAATTCGATTGGTTCCAGATAGCCGCTTTCCTTTGGAAAGATTTGAATTTCTTTCAGAATTTAATTCTGTTGACAAAATGGGCTTTGAAAGCCGGTCACGTGTGACCACGTGACTCATGGTCACGTGTGGGCACGTGACCCCCTTTGGAATGAGCCTTCCTCTTTCTTTTGCGCTCTGTCTTCTGATTGCTGCTTAACCGTCACGTGCCACCACGTGACCCCTGGTCACGTGTGAGCACGTGACCCTTGTCTGGAGCCTCTTTCCTTGGTTCAACTGGAGAACGAGTCTGCTGCTTTGAACGTCACGTGCCAACACGTGACCCTGGTCACGTGGGAGCACGTGACCTCTTCTGAAGCCTTTTCCTTGACTTGATCAGGGAACCGGTTTGCCTTTGACACTTGCATTTAAATGTCACGTGTCGCCACGTGACCCTGGTCACGTGGGAGCACGTGACTCTTTCTGAAGCCCCTTTTCTTCAACGTAGTCAGGAAACTGAACTTGCCCTGATGATGTGCTTAGGTGTCACGTGCCAACACGTGACCGCTAGTCACGTGTAAGCACGCGACCCTCTTCTGAAGCTTTTCCCAGAAGCTTTCCTGATTTTAAATCAGGAAACAGGTCCAGTGGGAGACCATCTCGAGGAGTCGAGACCGGGTCTCCTAACCCTAGAATTGGCAGTGTTGCTTGCCGCTCTCGTAAGGGTGTAGGAATGTGGGTTTGGCTATTCATTGCGACCATGGAATCCGTGTTTTATACAGGCTTGTATTAAAACTGTTGGATATATGTATGCATACTGGTGGGACATCTGTAGTTTATAAGCATATCCTGGAATGTCCCAAGTCGTAGGTGTATCGAGACGGGGCATCAATATACCAGAGTAGACTAGCGTATATGATACTAGACCCATATGATGGGCGATGGATGTTCCCACATTCATCGATGTTTGATATCGAGATCGTATACGGGTGCTCAGTGGTGACTGAGTACACTGGACGGACACACCGAGAACTCCTATATGGAATTATATCTATCGTCGGATAGCAGTTCTCAGGTGACACTGGTGCAGGTTAGTCTGTAGACCCGAGATCGTCATAGAGTCTTGTGTGTTCTCCCACTGTACATTGATTACCACCCTACCACGGCTCTACTGAGTCGTGCAAACAGGTGGCCATTGGGTACAGTCCCGAGACACACGAAGGCGATGAGCGATAGGAGGGGTTTCGTCTCTCCCGGTATTGGGAGTTGATGCTGTGCTGTGCTCGACTGGCTATATCAGTAAGTCCCTGGCCAGGGCTGTTGAGATTTACTGATAAGTGTTATCAGTAGTTTCTCGATCTGTTATAGACTATTCATCGGCACGACTTATTGAGTTATTGGGTCGACATTACCATCCCTAGACTTGATATGCAGCATATCTGACGAAGAGACCGGACTGTACGGTAGTGTTGCCGGTTGGCTCGACGGGAGTTGTAACAGGTTCGCTTGTTTTCTTCTGATCGCTCAATACCCGGGTGGCCATTACGTTTAGCTGACCGCCTGCGGCTTGTAGGTATTTGATATGATCATTACCTACTGTCGGCGTATTGACGAGTCTTAGAGTCCCACAATGAAGTTTCCTGGCTCAGGCGAAAAGATGTGGTTTGAATATGAGATATGCGCGGAGACCCGATTAAATACGGATATATGATACCGTATATTAATCGGGCATTTTCTATTGGTTGGGTCGTATGTGATATGACCGGTTTGCAAAATCAAGTGTTGATTTAACAAATGACTTTTAGATCAATTCTTTAGTTAAACTATTTTTCTTTTTTTGTATGCATACATGTATGTACATGATGATGTGCATGGATACATACATACATACATTGTATCATGGTTGTTGATACATATTTGGTGGCAATGCAAGACTTATATTGTAGAATTATCTATTTATTTATCATTTTGTAAAAAGGAAAGGATAATTCACAAGAGGTTAATGTTTATCATCTTTGACTATGCTTCAACCACTTCTTAACCTTGAGTTAATTATCCTTTTACCTTTTAACTCATTTTGAAAAAGATCTAGATAATTCTAACCATGGTTGAAGTGAGAAAGATTAATATAGATTATTCTTTTCTCATTTTCATTTTTATTCATTCTCATATCATTTTCCTTATGTGAGAAAGCTTAGCCACCATCTTCTTCTTCCTCTCTTGATAATTTCTTTGAGCGAGGTTGATTAAAAGAAAGAGTTTTGATTATAGAAAACAACCACATAATCATACTACACACATCTAGCCCATTTGTGTAGGGTGTTTGCTCTACTTCAATCACATATCGAGTAAAGCAAGGAGCTTTGGGCAAAAGAGCTTCGGGTGGATCGTCGTGGACCTAGAAGATCTCAAGCCAACCTTTTTCCAACCCTCATGTAGCCAAGGAGTCTAGCGTAGGGAGCTACAAAGGTTGTACTCTCAAAACCCTAGCTTTTTATACTTGTGATGATGCTATTGTAATGAAACCCTAAATATCTAGTGATGATTCTTTGTATGTTGAATTAGCACCTTAAAAAATTTGATTTTGGCACATGTGATGCTTCCAAACCCTTCATGAGGTGCTAGGTAAACCTAACAATGGTATCAGAGCCAAGCTAGAGATTTAGGCGACACTTTAACGAAGTTAAAACTCCAATCGAACCAAAAATACAGTTTTTTGAGCCTTCTCTGGACATTTTTTTCAAAATTGTGTTTTTTCAGTATTAAAAATCCTTAAAAAATTCAGCAGGGAAATCTAAGTACCACTGTAAAAACGAAGCCATGAACAGTAAATTCCACCGCGGAACCACGGCCAGAGCTTGCTTGGGCCGTGGCTCCACGGCCGCACAGATAAGATATTGCCTCCGTTTTGTACAGTAATCTTCCTACCTGCTTGTAGATATTTTTGGGTAATTTTAATCTGATTTAAGTGTTGGATGTTCTGGGGATTGTTTTGGATTCGGTGATTCGATCGGAATTTTAATTTCATGTCTTTTTCGGATAATTTAGAAAGTATTAAAAAGTTTGAACGGATATCATTAACTCACTTTTTCCCGGCACAAAATTTTTTTCAAGTGTTGATTTTTTCTCGGGTTTAAATCTTTCGGAAATAGTGCAAGTTAAGTGGTGGACCTTCTAGAAGAACACAAACCTTAATTCGATTATGTGACCGTCTGAACTGCCTCTGAACCTTAGGGTTTGAGGTAGTATGGCGTCCTATGGGCTTTATCAACATGTAATCAGAGAGACAGAAAGTATACATGTTAAGATAAAGTGCAACCAGATAGCGTACTATCATGTCGAGCAAGAAAGTCCTTCCTATATATGTCCCAGCATCCACTACAATATACATCTAATGTACAGTAATGGCCTCTAGGGCATACATATAACTAACAGACTCCAAGCGGGGTGCCTTACCCGCTTGCCATGGAGTCACTCTCTCTAAGGATTCTTGTCCAAAGACCGATGAAGAGAGAGCTCGCATGAGCATTATACCTTATGCTTCGGCAGTAGGGTCTATAATGTATGCGATGTTATGTACACGCCCAGATGTAGCTTATGCACTTAGTGTTGTAAGCAGGTATCAATCCAACCCAGGGGAGAACCACTGGACAGCTGTGAAGAACATTCTTAAGTACTTACGAAGGACTAAAGAATTGTTCTTGGTGTATGGTAATACAGATCTCCAAATGGAGGCCTTTACCGATTCGAGCTTCCAGAGCGATAAGGATGACAGCAAATCTATCTCAGGGTTCGTATTTACCCTCAATGGAGGGGCGGTAAGTTGGAAGAGTTCCAAACAGGATACCGTTGCAGACTCTACGATGGAAGCTGAGTACATTGCTGCAAATGATGCCGCCAAGGAAGCCGTCTGGATGAAGAAGTTCGTCTCGGAACTAGGAGTAGTTCCAACCATTATTGATCCAATACCTTTGTATTGTGACAATAATGGGGCGATGGCGTTAGCCAAGGAGCCCAGATCCCATCAGCGGTCCAGACACATCCTGAGGCGCTTTCATTTGATCCGGGAGATTGTAGATCGCCGCGAGATCGAGATTAAGAGAGTTGACACAAAGAACAACGCCGCGGATCCACTCACCAAGGCCCTCCCTCAGCCACAGCATGAGCGACTTTTTGAGATGTTGGGTATGAGATACGCCAATAACTGGCCTTAGTGCAAGTGGGAGATTGTTGGATATATGTATGCCCTAGAGGCCATTATGTGATAGTGGATGTATCTATACATGTATATATATTCAGTTTGCATTCTTGCTCGACATGATAGTATGCTATCTAGTTATTCTTTATCTGACATGTTGATTTGATCATGCTTTTATTCATTCATACATGCTGATAAAGTCCCAAGGATATCTGCTTGACTACTCTGATTATGATAGAGATCATACTAGTGGGACATTTGTAGTCTATAAGCATATCCTGAAATGTCCCTAGTCGGAGGTGTATCGAGACGGGGCATCAATATACCAGAGTAGACTAGCGTATATGATACTAGACCCATGTGATGGGCGATGGATGTTCCCACATTCATCGATGTTTGACATCAAGATCATATACGGGTGCTCAGTGCTGACTGGGTACACTGGACGGACTCACCGAGAACTCCTATATGGAATTATATCTATCGTCGGATAGCAGTTCTCAGGTGACACTGGTACAGGTTAGTCTGTAGACCCGAGATCGTCATGGAGTCTTGTGTGTTCTCCCACTGTACTTTGATTGCCACGCTACCACGGCTCTACTGAGTCATGCAAACAGGTGGCCGTTGGGTACAGTCCCGAGACACACGAAGGCAATGAGCGATAGGAGGGGTTTCGTCTCTCCCGGTATTGGGAGTTGATGCTGTGCTGTGCTCGACTGGTTATAACAGCAAGTCCCTGGCCAGGGCTGCTGAGATTTGCTGATAAGTGTTATCAGTAGTTTCTCGATCTGTTATAGACCATTCACCGACACGACTTATTGAGTTATTGGGGTCGACGTGACCATCCCTAGGCTCGATATGCAGCATATCTGACGAAGAGACCGGACTGTACGGTAGTGTTGCCGGATGGCTCGACGGGAGTTGTAGCAGGTTCGCTTGTTGTCTTCTGATTGCTCAATACCCGGGCGGCCGTTACGTTTAGCTGACCGCTTGCGGCTTGAGGGTACTTGATATGATCATTACCCTCTGCCGGCGTATTGACGAGTCTTAGAGTCCCACAAAGGAGTTACCAAGTCCAGGCGAAACGTTGTGGTGCGCGTATGCGATATGCGCATGCACCCGATTGAAATGTGCGTATATGATACCGAACATTGATCAGGTGGCCTACTTTTGGTGGGGTCGTATGAGATATGACTGGATTGATAAATTAAGTGTTGATTTATCATCTAACCATAAGTTATCTCACTTGAAACCTTTCTAGGGTTTGATGGATGTAAGCATGCATGCATGTGTTTCTTTATTTTCATTCTAGTTTCATGCACATGTGAATGTGCATACATGCATACATACATACACCCATCCATCATGGTTGTTAGCATATGGAAATGGTGGTAATGCAAGACTTACACCATGGATTAAATAATGGATAATTATTTAATTTTGATTTTAAAGTTAAATGAAAAAGAAAAGGATAATCATGTTAGTTTCCACACTCTTCTTCTAACCTAACCTAGCTCAACTACCACTAACCTATGGTTATCCTTCTCTTTATCATTCTAAACCCAAGTTAAATTAACTATCTATCATTTAATCATGGTTGAAGTCAAGAAGGAATTAAATATATATAGTGATATATATTTCTTTCTCTTGCTTAACTAATGGTTATCTTTTTACCTCTTGCAAATAAGGCCACCATCTTCATCTTCCTTCATCTTCTCCTCTCTAGCTTTTTCTAGTGAGTTAAAACACCATCAAAGAAAGGTTTTTGAAGTGAGATCCTAAGCCACAACATCGTTCTACTCAAGTCTAGCCAACTTGATTAGAGCGTTTCCTTCGTTTTTCCGAAGTAGCGAGCTTGGACGGAGATCTCCGCGGTGGATCGTCGTGGACACAAGGGGAGTTCAAGAGGACCTCGATTCAACACCAAAGACACCAAGGAGTCTTGCAAAGGGGAGCTACAAAGGTTGTAGCCTTCAAACCCTAGTCTTTACTAGCTTAAAGTTTTGATAACCCAAATTTTCTAGGATCTATCCTTTGCATGTTAGCTTAGCACCTTAAAAATGCAAACTTTGAGACATGTGATGCTTCAAAACTCTTCATAGGGTGCTAGACTAACCTTACACTAACTAGTATTTATCTGCTTGAGCATATGATGCGATTGGATTAGGGTATTCGTACGGCGTTGTTTGGCATTCGTCAAGGGTCGTGCGGGTGGGTTTAATTCAATCAAGAAATGTACGGGTTGAACTTGACTAGTGGACTATGGGTTGTTTGGCATTCGTCAAGGTCATAGAACACTAGGGGAAAAATAATATCGGGAATTTCAAGTGTTGAAATTTGCAATGAGATTGCATACCTTCTATGAGATAGTTGGATCCCGATACCCGCTGTGAGTAAGAGTTACTCCTGGGAGAGTTTTACACATTGCAATTAGCTGATCAAGTAGGTGTCTAGAAAGGTGTCAACGGGGTTACGCCTCTGGGAAAACGAGGTTTACATTAATTAGGTTCGTGCGAAAGCACGGGGGACCTCCCTCAAAGTA
This sequence comes from Agapanthus africanus, assembly GCA_030015575.1. Taxonomy (NCBI): domain Eukaryota; kingdom Viridiplantae; phylum Streptophyta; class Magnoliopsida; order Asparagales; family Amaryllidaceae; genus Agapanthus; species Agapanthus africanus. Next base: position 167,351,525 of record CM057349.1, read on the forward strand.
CCGACACTGGCCTGGCTGAAAGATTGGCGAACTTGTAGTGTGTAATTAATCCCGGCTAGTCTTTCCTTTTAGGGTTTGAAGAAAGATTTGATAAAAAGCAGTGGGAGCCATCCTGATTAGATAAAATAATAACCAATCTGATCTTGCAAGAGCGCACGCTGAGTGTTTTCTTCTCTCTCTTTCCAGGTAGCGACCATGTCACGCCTTAATCAAGATAATAATACGGATTATTGACCGAACCCGCTTGTTATACTGAGCTGGGGAACGTTGGTCCCGCTCCAACTTATAATTGTTATAAGACCGAGCAGGAAATAGGGGATTACCAGAATTCCCGTGCCACCCAAACGAAGAGAGTGCATGCTGATGCATCATCTTCGGGTATGTTCATTATATAGAACTGTTTCTCAGTGTCCTTTACGTCCTGGGTATATGATACCGGATCAGGATCCCGCTTATGTAATATGTTACATAGGGCTACAGAAAGGTAGAGAACTGAAAACGGGTGATAAGTTTCATGAGGCAGAAAACGGGGCAAGTGTTGCAGCCAAGTCTGTTGGTCACTGTCACCCTGTATTACCAATACATTGATTCTGAACGAATGTTATTAGATACCGAACCTGATATACAAAATCATATCAGTCTCTTTACAAGTAAAGAAATGATAAAATTTTGTATTGTTGGATAATGTTTTGAACATTTCCTATATCAAAAGTTGATCGGTTTAGGCACGTTATCTAAAAGCATTGATGTTCTAAATCAAACTACAGTTCCTAGCATACAGAACACACACAAGAGGAAGAGTTCAGAAATGAACGGATCCTTCTTGAGGCATTGTAAACTAGGTCATATCAATGCGACCCGACTAGCTGAAGTTGCATGAAGATGCATATTTAAATCAGTTTGAATCTACATCTTGTGAAACTTGCCAGTCATGTCACAGAGATATAATAACACCAGCTCTGTTTATTGGAAGCAGAGAAAGAGTTAGTAAACTCTTGGGATGATACATGTTGATGTATGTAGGTCCCCTGTCTACACATGCCAAGACCGGTTCTTTGTACTTCATTACATTCTCTGATGATCTCTTTAGATTCAGACATATGTTCCTGTTGAAACACAAGTCCGAACCTTTTGAAATATTCACAGAATATAAGTTAGAAGTAGGGAACCAATAAGGGTATAAGTATTATGTCCTTTGAATGTCCTTTGATGTGATCAGGGAGGAGAATACTTGAGCACGGAATTCCTGGACTTTTCTAAAGGAGAATGAGATTCTCTCTCAGGATTACTCCTCCGTATACACCATAGCACGATGGTATATCGGGGCGGAGCAATTGCACCCTATTCGATATGGTATACTCTATGATGAGTACTACTGAGTTACCTGTTTCCTTTTGGAAGTTATGCACTTGAGAAGCTGCATACCTATTGAATTGGGTTCCAATCAAATCAGTTGCCTACCGCTTCATATGTGATATGGAAAGGGAAGAGCCCATATCTTAAGTTGGTTAAGATTTGGGGTTGTCCGGGCTATGTCTAAAAGCATAATCCGGACAAGCTCGAGGCGAGGTCTGTTATGTAGAACTGGAAAGGTTCCAGCTATGCAAACTACATCAGATGATTTGGTACAACCAAAGGATTCAGTAGATTCCAACGAACCTCAGCCTCTCCGCCGATCTAGTAGGGTTCCTTACCCACCTGAGAGATATTTCGGTTTCTCTATGACAGTGGGAGCAAGGATTGCATCATGAGATGATGACCCAACTAGTTTCGAGTTGGCCATCAAGAGTGTGACTCTGTTAGAATGGCTGGATGCTTAGCGATCTGAGATGGAATCCTTATACACCAACAAAGTATGGACTTTGGTTGCTATATCTGAAGGGTTAAATCCCCATCAGGAGCAAGTATATCTTGAGAAGATTACTTGGTGTAGATGGAAAAGTTGAGACTTTTAAAGCTAGAATTGTTAAAGGTTTTCGTCATTGACCAGGCGTGGATAATGATGAAACCTTTTCAAGTGGCTATGCTTAAGTCCATCCGATCCTACTTGCCACGGCTACATACCATGACTACGATATCTGGCGGTTGGGTGTCATGACTGCTTTTCTAAATGATGTTTTAGAAGAGAGCGTCTATAAGTACACAGCCAGAGGGCCTCGTAGACAGTGGGAGCAGCGGAAACGTGTGCAAGATGCTTTATAGGATAAAGCAGGTATCGCGGAGTTGGAACATCTGTTTTGATGTGTTAGTCAAAGAGTTTGACATCATCAAAATGGTAGATGAACCTTGTATATACAAAAAGGAAGTAGGGAGTATAGTGATGATCCTCGTAGAGTACGTGGATGACATACTCCTGATAGGGAAGGAGTTTCCTATGCTACGCTCGGTCAATCTCCGCTTATCACAAGGATTCTCCATATAGGATCAAAATGATACCTCCTAAATCCTGGGTTTTGGATCTATGAGATAGATCTAATTGGATGTTAGGATTCTCACTAGTTGTAGTGAGATGGTATCAATAGATCCTGGGGAGAATCACTGGAAGGGTTCCAGGGTGATAAACACGACTGAATGTCAGTCGCAGGCATTGTCTTTATCCTCAGTAAAGGGACGGTATGTTGGAAGAGTTCCAAGCTAGATACCGTGGCATACTAGACGATTAAGGCTGGATACATCGCTACTTAAGATGCTACCAAAGAGGCAGTCTGGGTGTATATCAGTTCATGTGATGAACTTTGTTCCTACCATTGTGTGACAATGGAAGTGAGGCTTTGGCCCGAGGAACGTCCGTCCCATCAGTGATCCAGACATGTTCTAAGGCAGTATCACCTGATCATGGAGATGGTTGATCTCTAAGGGATCGAGGTAAGGAGAGTAGACTAAGAGGACAACACGGCGGATCCACTCGCGAAGGCCTACTCCCAGAGAGAGACTTTTATGGGATGGTTGAGTATGAGATACTTCAACCACTGCTATCAGATGGCCCTAGTGCAAGTGGGAGATTGTTAGTTGTATGTATGCCCTAGAGGCCATTGCTATACATATGATGTATATTGTAGTGGATGCTGGGACATATATAGGGAGGACTTTCTTGCTCGACATGATAGTATGCTATCTGGTTACCCTTTACCTTAACGTGTACACTGATTGTCTCTCTGTTACATGTTGGTAAAGCCCTTAGGATGTGTACTTGACTACCTGGACTATGATGCGGATCATACTAGTGGGGACATGGTAGTCCATAAGTACATCCTTCAAGGTCCCTAGTTGTGGGTATATCGAGACGGGGCATCGATATACCAGAGTAGACTAGCGTATACCTTCTCGACCCATACAGATGGGCGATGGATGATCCCATATCCATTGGTGTTTGACATCAGAGATGATATACGGGTGCTCAGTGAAGACTGGGTACACCGGACGGACTCGCCGAGAACTCCCAGATGGTATTATACCTTACGTCAGATGGCAGTTCTCTGGTGACACTGGTACAGAGTTGTCTGTTGACCCGAGATCGTCATAGAGTCTTGTGTGGTTCCCACTGTGCTTTGATTTCCTCCTTACCACGTCCAAGAGGGCATGCAAAACGGTGGCTTTTGGGTACAGTCCCGAATCACATGGAGGCAATGAGCGATAGGACGGGATTCGTCTCTCCCGGTATAGGGAGTTGATGTTGCGCTGTGTTCGATTGGCTATAACCGGAAATCCCTGGCCAGGGTTGCTGAGATTTACTGGTAAGTGTTACCAGTAGTTTCTCGAATTGTTATAGACCTCATATCGACACGACTTATCGAGCTATTGGGGTCTCACGTTTGCCACCCCTAGGCGAGATATGCGACATATCAGACGATCAGACCGGACCGTACGGTAGTGTTACTGGTTGGATTCACAGGAGTATGAGCGGGCTTGCTCATCGATCTTCTGATCGCTCAATACCCGGGTGGCCGTTACGTTTAGCAGACCGCTTGCGGCTTGTGGGTGCTTGATATGATCATCATCTGCTGCCGGCGTATTGACGAGTCTTTAGAGTCCTATACAGAGGTTTCCTGGCTCAAGCGAAACGAAATAGGAGCGCATATGAGATATGTGCAGGACCGAGAATAATGCGTGTATGTGATACCGTATTCTATTCTCGCGATGATTGTATCGAATGGTTGTATGCGATATAACCTAGTTATCGAATCGAGGATTGATTCGATAGATCGATACATTGGATATTAGTCGGTCATATGCGATATGACCGGATCGTTAAATCAAGTGTTGATTTAATGATTTAATGTATAATTATATATTTGATATATTACTTTGCATTAACTAGTATCGGTTCACTTTTAAATAGTTTTCTCACTTGGATTGTGCACATTGTATATGTGATATACTTTTGTACACAAGTTTGTATCATGTTTGATGATACATGCTCACTAGGGTTTATGTGAAGATTAAACCATGGTTGTAGATTGGTTAGGGTTTTCATTTTCTTATTCATTTATTTATTTATTTATTCTTTTTGGAAAAAGAAAAGCATAAAGGGAAAATGGTGGCTTTGTTTGTTTGTATGTTGAAACTTCATGAAGCTTTGACTAAGTCACCATTTTGTCTCATGCTTAACCCTAACCATTCCTACTAACCCTAGTTTAGTCTCTACACATAACCATGGTTTGAATATGATAAGGATTGATTTTCTTTTCCATTTTTATTTAACACTTATCATATTCTTTCTTTCTTCTTCTTCTTCTTCACTTGAAGAAAGCTTGCTTCAACAATGGCAACTTGAGCAAATGAGTGAGAAATCCAATTCTAAAGTGAACCCACTTCCTATTTCTTCATCCTCTACCTCTTGCCAAGTAGTAGAGTGTGTTTTCTTCACAAGTTTCATGACTTGGTGAAGTGGGAGCTTGATCTTGTGATGCCTCGACGTAGATCATCTTCGGCTCGAAGCCGACGACCTTGCCCGCCCATTTCTCCGATGAGGCCGACGCTAGAGCCCGGGTTTCCATTTGGACAGCGAGGAGACTTTATTGCGGAGCTATGGAGGTGGAGGACCGGATCTACAAAGGTTGTATTTCCGTTCTCTTAGTTAAAGTTGTTAACTAGTTTCATATGTCGCCTAATATCTAGTTAACGATCCGTAGTCTAGGGTTTCTCGTCACCGTAAAATTTGAAATTGGCATGGTTGATGCCATGTGAGACCTCTTGAGAGTGCCCAGGAACCCTACACATCACCTGCTGCCGGCGTATTGACGAGTCTTTAGAGTCCTACACAGAGGTTTCCTGGCTCAAGCGAAACGAAATAGGAGCGCATATGAGATATGTGCGGGACCGAGAATAATACCAGTATGTGATACTGTATTCGATTCTCGCGATTTGTGACATTGATCGGTTATATGCGATATAGCCGGGTTATTGGATCAAGTGTTGATTCGATAAGATGTTACTATTGATATTAGTCGGTTATATGTGATATGACCGGATCATTAAGTCAAGTGTTGATTTAATGATTTAATGTATAATTATATATTTGATATATTACTTTACATTAACTAGTATTTGTTCACTTTAAATGGATTTTCTCAGTTGAAGTGCACATTGTATATGTGATATACTTTTGTACACTTTTTTGTATCATGTTTGATGATACATGCAAACTTGGGTGTGTATGATTAAACCATAGTTATGTTAATGGTTAGGGTTTTGATTTACTTATTTATTTATTCTTTTTATTTATTTTTGGGCAAAATAAATCATGGTGGCTTTCTTTGTTTGCTAGTTGAAGCTTCTTGAAGCTTTGAAAAGTCTCGCTTGTTTGTCATTTTCCTTAACCCTAACCATTCAACCTAACCCTAGTTTAGTCTCTACACTTAACCATGGTTGAAAATATGATAAGTATCATCTTATTTTCTATTTTCAGAAATACTTATCATATTCTTTTCTTCTTCCTCTCCTTCTTCAAGATGAAGAAAAGCTTGCTACCATCAATGGTGAAATGAGAAAAAGAGTGAGAAATCCAATTCTAAAGTGAACCCACTTCCTATTTCTTCATCCTCTATCACTTGCCAAGTAGTATAGGGTGTTTTCTTCACAAGTTTCATGACTTGGTGAAGTTGGAGCTTGATCTTGTGTTGCCTCGACGTAGATCATCTTCGGCATCGAAGTCGACGACCTAGCCCGACCATTTCTCCGATGAAGCCGACGCTAGAGTCCGGGATCCGATGATCGCAGCGAGGGGAAGTCATCATGGAGCTAGAGAAGTGGTGGACTGGACCTACAAAGGTTGTATTTTCGTTCACTCATAGTTAAGATGTTAACTACTTGCATGTTTCGCCTAATCTCTAGTTAACAATCTATATTAGGGTTTCTCGGCACCGGAAAATTTTGAAATTGGCATGGTTGATGCCTTGTGAGACCTCATTAGTGTGCTTAGGAACCCTACAGTTGTATCAGAGCCTATCTAGAGACTTAGGCGATGGGTAGACGAAGTTAGAAACCCGAACGAACCCGAAACCCTAATCCGAAACCCTTCTCTGTACATTTTTTGAAAACTGGGTTTTTTCCAGATTAAAAATTCTTTAAAAATTTAGCAGGAAATTCTAAGAATTACGGTGCAAAAATGACCAAGTGATACGATCAAAGCGCGGCGGAACTGCGGCATTAGCATGGCTAATGCGGCGGTTCCGCGGCCACTTAGTGTCTTCAGCCAGCCGTTTTTGCACAGTAACTTCTTTCATTCATTGCTGAGTTTTCTGGGAATTTTTAAAGTTTACTCCAGAGTTGAGTTTTCTGGGTTGTATTCGGAGTTCGGAGATTCGACCGGATTGTCTAATTTTGTCTGTGTTTTTTTCCGGATAATTTTAGAATATGTTAAAAAGTTCGACCGGATATAAATACCCACTTTTTCCCCTGCCGGGAAATTTCCAATTGTTGGATTTTTCCGTTGTTTAATGACGTTCTAAGTAGTGCAAGTAATGTGATGGACCCTCTAGAAGAAAACAAACCTTAACTCGATTATGTGACCGTCTTGAACTGCCCTTTGAACCTTCGGGTTTGGGGCAGTACGGCGTGTCACATGTGAGGCGTTGGCTTGACCCTCTACGGCTGAACCGTTGGTACTGAGGCATGAACTGGATGTTTTTTAAACCTATTTCATGTGTTGATTTGTTTCGGGAAAACTTGGGTATTTGAATGTTCGATCGGAAAGTTTAACATTTTCTATTTTATCTGGAATGTGATACAATATTTGGAATCCACATGTAGTTATGAGATAACTGAATGAATGTTATAAACAAAGCAGTTTAGTCTCACTTGATCAATTGCCACGGAATTTTGATGTGATCAAAAGTCCGTCGCAATCACGTAGCGTACGCGGATACTCGCCGGGTAGACTTAATAGACAGCCTCAGCCCATAGTCCCGACCAAGTGACTGTAGGAGAACCCCATCGCCGAAAGCATCCGTTCGGGTGCTCGCGGCAGCGGTGTTCCGCCTTGGTGCACTTCATCGACGGCGTCGGGGGTGCGGCCGTCTACTGAAGTTTGCGACGAGCATTCGGTCTGAATGTCGGGAATCTTGTTGAATTGCCCGACTTGATATTGAAAAGAGTTTTCGATAATGAGACTAAAATGCGGGGTTTATAATTGTTAGGCATGCGATGTCTAAGTATTTCATTTGATTAGGCATGCGATGTCTAAAGAGGTTGCGGATTCCAACTGTTGTAGTTTTACACTTTCTTTTCTGTGACCGTAAGCGTAATATGTGATATCGCCGGTTTCGTTGCTATATGTCAACGACAATTGGGATGCGCATATTTACTTACGTTGATGACATGTGATGTTATGTGTTGCTGGATATGTTATATTGGATCGTCGTGTTTGAAAAGCCGGGGATTTTTTTATGTAAGATGAGTGTTTTTCATTTTCATTCATGTAAAAACTTGTATGTAATATTCTTTTATTGGGGCACTTCCAAGTTGCGGAAGATGTCACCCTTTGTATATTATTTACTTTTCCGCACTAGCATAGACCCAAGGAGGGGAGCACAAGTAACCGGGTTCTGGAGTCCAGTGGGAGACCAACTCGAGGAGTCGAGTCCGGGTCTCCTAACTCTAGAATTGGTAGGGTTGCTTGCCGCTCTCATAGGGGTCTAGGGGTGTGGGTTTGGCTATTCATCGCGACTGTGGAATCCGTGTTTTATACTGGCTCATATTGAAAACACGGACGTCCTAGTATATCCAATGTTTCATATGATTCTTCTGCTGCGATATCTGTGATGTGATCATGTGATATTTTCTGTGATGGATACTTTATATAATATATATGATATATTATATAGACGTTACTTATGTTTTACATCCGCACTAGCCTTGCCCCGCTCTGCCGTTAGTCACCTAACCTAACGGTGCATGAGGGGAAATCGAGGCGAATGCAGATGGCATAAGTGTACGTCGTATTTATCTGTGATGTTTAGGTGGACTTAAATGATGGGACTTCATTAATGTGATTAATGAAAGAAAAGAAACCTAAGATGTTGTGGAATCGAATTTCAAAACAAAACAGGTAGCTACAGTTCTTACTTTGCACAGCTGTATATATGATATATCCTGCACCTTATTCGATAAGGAAAGGACCTAGATCCCTTCACCGGGAGTGACTCCTTTAGCAATAACTGGCAGATGCTACACACTCGGTTTGTCTTTTGATTGCTTTTAAGAGTTCTGATTTGCACAGTGATATATATGATATATCCCGCACCTCATTCGACGAGGAAAGGACCGACGATCCCTTCACCGGTAGTGACTCCTTTAGCAAAACTAGAAAAGCCTCAAAGACACTCCATTTCAAAATTCATTCGATCCTACAACGATATCAAGTTCATTACGCAATAGGTTTTCACAAAAACCTGTCGTAGCCCTCCGTCATTTCAGATAAGTACTAGTTAGTATTCGTGCTGCGGTAGTTTGGCCTCCGTCAAGGCGTAGTGTACGGTAGCTAACTAGTGCTTATCTGCTAGCATATGATGCGATTGGATTAGGGTATTCGTACATCGTTGTTTGGCCTCCGTCAAGAGTCGTACGAGTGGGTTTAATTCAATCAGGAAATGACGGGTTGAACTTGACTAGCGGACTATGGGTAGTTTGGCCTCCATCAAGGTCATAGGACGCTAGGGCAAAATATTATCGGGAATTTCAAATGTTGAAATTTGCAATGAGATTGCATACCTTCTATGAGATAGTTGGATCCCGATACCCGCTGCGAGTAAGAGTTACTCCTGGGAGAGTTTTACACATTACAATTAGCCGATCAAGTAAGTGTCTAGAAAGGTGTTAATGAGGTTACACCTCTGGGAAAACGAGGTTTACATTAATTAGGTTCGTGCGAAAGTACGGGGGACCTCCCTCAAAGTACCGACACTGGCCTAGCTGAAAGATTGGCGAACTTGTAGTGTGTAATTAATCCCGGCTAGTCTTTCCTTTTAGGGTTTGAAGGAAGATTTGATAAAAATAGTGGGAGCCATCCTGATTAGATAAAATAATAGCCAATCTATTCTTGCAAGAGCGCACGCTGAGTGTTTTCTTCTCTCTCTCTCTCCAGGTAGCGACCATATCACGCCTTAATCAAGATAATAATACGGATATATTGACCGAACCCGCTTGTTATACTGAGCTGGGGAACGTTGGTCCCGCTTCAACTTATAATTGTTATAAGACAGAGCAGGAAATAGGGGATTACCAGAATTCCCGTGCCGACCAAACGAAAAGAGTGCATGCTGATGCATCATCTTCGGGTGTGTTCATTACAAAGAACTGTTTCTCAATGTCCTCTACGTCCTGGGTATTTGATACCGGATCAGGATCCCAGATATGTAATCTGTTACATAGGGCTACAGAAAGGTAGAGAACTGAGAACGGGTGATAAGTTTCATGAGACAGAAAACGGGGCAAGTGTTGCAGCCAAGTCTGTTGGTCACTGTCACCCAGTATTCTAAATACATTGATTCTAAACGAATGTTATTAGATACCGAACCTGATATACAAAATCATATCAGTCTCTTTACTAGTAAGGAAATGATAAAATTTTGTATTGTTGGATAATGTTTTGAACATTTCCTATATCAAAAGTTGATCGGTTCAGGCACGTTATCTAAAAGCATTGATGTTCTAAATCAAACTACAGTTCTTAGTATACGGAACACACACAAGAGGAAGAGTTCAGAAATGAACGAATCCTTCTTGAGGCATTGTAGACTAGGTCATATCAATGCGACCCGACTGGCTGAAGTTACATTTTAGATGCATATTTAAATCAGTTTGAATTTACATCTTGTGAAACTTGCCAGTCATGTCACAAAGATTACATGACCATAGCTCTGTTTATTGGAAACAGAGAAAGAGTTAGTAAACTCTTGGGATGATACATGTTGATGTATAAAGGTCCCCTGTCTACACATGCCAAGACCAGTTCTTTGTACTTCATTACATTCTCTGACGATCTCTCAAGATTCAGACATATGTTCCTGTTGAAACACAAGTCCGAAGCTTTTGAGATATTCACGGAATATAAGTTAGAAGTAGAGAACCAAAATACGGGTATAAGTATTATGTCCTTTGATGTGATCAGGGAGGAGAATACTTGAGCACGGAAATCCTGGGTTATTCTAAAGGAGAATGAGATTCTCTCTCAGCATTACTCCTCCATATACACCATAGCACGATGGTATATCGGGGCGGAGCATTTACACCCTATATGATAAGGTGTGCTCTATGATGAGTACTACTGAGTTACCTATTTCTTTTTGGGAGTTATGCACTTATGAAGTTGCATACCTATTGAATAGGGTTCCAATCAAATCAGTTGCCTACCGCTTCATATGTGATATGGAAAGGGAAGAGCCCATATCTTAAGTTAGTTAAGATTTGGAGTTGTCCGGCCTATGTCTAAAAAGCAAAATCCGGACAAGATCGAGGCAAGGTCTGTTATGTACAACTGGAAAGGTTCCAGCTATACAAATTACGGCAGATGATTTGGAAGAACTAAAGGATTCAGTAGATTCTAACGAACCTCGGCCTCTCCGCCGATCTAGTAGGGTTCCTCACCCACCTGAGAGATACTTCGGTTTCTCTATGACAGTGGGAGCGAGGATTGCATCATGAGATGATGACCCAACTATTTTCGAGCTGGCCATCAGGAGTGGGACTCTGTAAGAATGGCTGGATGCTTAGCGATCTGAGATGGAATCCTTATACACCAACAAAGTATGGACTTTGGTTGCTTTATCTGAAGGGTTAAATCCCCATCAGGAGCAAGTAAATCTTGAGAAGATTACTTGGTGTACATGGAAAAGTTGAGACTTTCAAAGCTAGACTTGTTAAAGGTTTGCATCATTGACCAGGTGTGGATCATGATGAAACTTTTTCTAAAGATCTATGCATCCAGATCCTACTTGCCACGGCTACATACCCTGGCTACGATATCTGGTGGTTGGGTGTCATGACTGCTTTTCTAAATGATGTTTTGGAAGAGTGCGTCTATAAGTACACAGCCAGAGGGCTTTTTAGACAGTGGGAGCAGCGGAAACGTGTGCAAGATATTTTATGTGATGAAGCAGGAATCGCGGAGTTGGAACATCTATTTTGATGAGTTAGTCAAACAGTTTGACATCATCAAAATGGTAGATGAACCTTGTATATACAAAAAGGTAGTAGGGAGTATGGTAATGATCCTCGTAGAGTACGCGGATGACATACTCTTGATAGGGAAGGAGTTTCCTATGCTACGCTCGGTCAATCTCCGCTTATCGCAAGGATTCTCCATATAGGATCAAAATGATACCTCCTAAATCCTGAGTTTTTATCTATGAGATAGATGTAATTGGATGCTAGGATTCTCACTAGATATAGTGAGATGGTATCAATTGATCCTAGGGAGAATCACTGGAAGTGTTCCAGGATGATAAGGACGACTGAATATCAGCCACAGGCATTATCTTTACCCTCAGTGGAGGGACGGTATGTTGGAAGAGTTCCAAGCTAGATACCGTGGCATACTAGACGATTATAGGCAAGATACATCACTACTTAAGATGCTACCAAAGAGGCAGTCTGGCTGTTTAGTGGTTCATGAGATGAACTTAGTTCCTCCCATTGTGTGACAATGGAGTTGCGGCTTATGCCAAGGAACGTCCGTCCCATCAGTGATCCAGACATATTCTATGGCAGTATCACCTGATCATGGAGATGGTTGATCTCCAGGGTGATCGAGGTAAGGAGAGTAGACTCAGAGGACAACACGGCGGATCCACTCACAAAGGCCTTTTCCTAAAGAGAGACTTTTATGGGATGGTTGAGTATGAGATACTACAACAACTGCTATCAGATGGCCCTAGTGCAAGTGGGAGATTGTTAGTTATATGTATGCCCTAGAGGCCATTACTATACATAGGATGTATATTGTAGTGGATGCTTGGACGTATATAGGGAGGACTTTCTTGCTCGACATGATAGTATGCTATCTGGTTGCTCTTTACCTTAACGTGTACACTGATTGTCTCTCTGTTACATGTTGGTAAAGCCCTTTGGATGTGTACTTGACTACCTGGACTATGATGCGGATCATACTAGTGGGGACATGGTAGTCCATAAGTGCATCCTTCAAGGTCCCTAGTCGTGGGTGTATCGAGACGGGGCATCGATATACCAGAGTAGACTAGCGTATACCTTCTCGACCCATACAGATGGGCGATGGATGATCCCATATCCATTGGTGTTTGACATCAGAGATGATATACGGGTGCGCAGTGGAGACTGGGTACACTGGACGGACAGACCGAGAACTCCCAGATGGTATCATACCTTACGTCAGATGGCAATTCTCTGGTGACACTGGTACAGAGTAGTCTGTTGACCCGAGATCGTCATAGAGTCTTGTGTGATTCCCACTGTGCTTTGATTTCCACCTTACCGCGTCCAAGAGGGCGTGCAAAACGGTGGTTTTTGGGTACAGTCCCGAATCACATGGAGGCAATGAGCGATAGGAGGAGATTCGTCTCTCCCGGTATAGGGAGTTGATGTTGCGCTGTGTTCGATTGGCTATAACCGGAAATCCCTGGCCAGGGTTGCTGAGATTTATTGGTAAGTGTTACCTGTAGTTTCTTGAACTATTATAGACCTCATATCGACACGACTTATCGAGCTATTGGGGTCTGACGTTTACCACCCCTAGGCGAGATATGCGACATATCAGACGAACAGACCGGACTGTACGGTAAGTGTTACTGGTAGGATTCACAGGAGTGTGAGCGGGCTTGCTCTTCGATCTTCTGATCGCTCAATACCCGGGTGGCCATTACGTTTAGCAGACCGCTTGCGTCTTGTGGGTGTTTGATATGATCATCACCTGCTGCCGGCGTATTGACGAGTCTTTAGAGTCCTATACAGAGGTTTTCTGGCTCAAGCGAAACGAAATAGGAGCGCATATGAGATATGTGCGGGACCGAGAATAATACCAGTATGTAATACTGTATTCGATTCTCGCTATTTGTGACATTGATCGGTTATATGCGATATAGCCGAGTTATCGGATCAAGTGTTGATTCGATAAGATGTTACTATTGATATTAGTCGGTTATATGTGATATGACCGGATCATTAAGTCAAGTGTTGATTAAATGATTTAATGTATAATTATATATTTGATATATTACTTTACATTAACTAGTATTTGTTCACTTTAAATGGATTTTCTCACTTGAAGTGCACATTGTATATGTGATATATTTTTGTACACTTGTTTGTATCATGTTTGATGATACATGCAAACTTGGGTGTGTATGATTAAACCATGGTTATGTTAATGGTTAGGGTTTTGATTTACTTATTTATTTATTCTTTTTATTTATTTTTGGGCAAAATAAATCATGGTGGCTTTCTTTGTTTGCTAGTTGAAGCTTCTTGAAGCTTTGAAATGTCTAGCTTGTTTGTCATTTGCCTTAACCCTAACCATTCAACCTAACCCTAGTTTAGTCTCTACACTTAACCATGGTTGAAAATATGATAAGTATCATCTTATTTTCTATTTTCAGAAATACTTATCATATTCTTTTCTTCTTCCTCTCCTTCTTCAAGATGAAGAAAAGCTTGCTACCATCAATGGTGAAATGAGAAAAAGAGTGAGAAATCCAATTCTAAAGTGAACCCACTTCCTATTTCTTCATCCTCTACCACTTGCCAAGTAGTATAGGGTGTTTTCTTCACAAGTTTCATGACTTGGTGAAGTTGGAGCTTGATCTTGTGTTGCCTCGACGTAGATCATCTTCGGCATCGAAGTCGACGACCTAGCCCGACCATTTCTCCGATGAAGCCGACGCTAGAGTCCGGGATCCGATGATCGCAGCGAGGGGACGTCATCATGGAGCTAGAGAAGTGGTGGACCGGACCTACAAAGGTTGTATTTTCGTTCACTCATAGTTAAGATGTTGACTACTTGCATGTTTCGCCTAATCTCTAGTTAACAATTTATATTAGGGTTTCTCGGCACCGGAAAATTTTGAAATTGGCATGGTTGATGCCTTGTGAGACCTCATTAGTGTGCCTAGGAACCCTACGAGGGCATCAATACTCCGGAGTAGACTAGTGTGTACGCTTCTCATCCCAGCAGGGGAAATGGTCTTTCCCACAGCCATTAGTACGTAGTAATGGAGATAGTATGTAGGTGCTCGTTGGGTTACGGGTACATCGGACAGGACTCGCAGGGAACTGTTGGTTGGTATTATACCCGTCGTCAGTTAATAGTTCCCAGGTGACATGAGTACAGCATAGTCCGTTGACTTGATACTGCTGCTTCGTCTCGAGTGTGTTCCCACTGTTCTTAGATTGCTATCCTACCACGGCTCAAAGGAGTCGTGCAAACAGGTAGCAGTTGGGTGCAGTCTCGAAGCACTTGGAGGCAGTGGCAGTTAGAAAGGATTCGTCTCTCCCGGTATTGGGAGTTGATATCGCACTGTGTTTGGAGAGCCATTACGCAAAGTCCCAGGCCAGGGCAAACGAGATTTACTGGTAGGATTTCCAGTAGCTTCTCAAGGTGTAATGGGCTTTGCTCCGACACGACTTATACCGCCTTTTAGGGGACTGACACTTGCCCCCCGTCTAGGCCCGATATGCGATAGTCTTAGACGAACAGACCGGACTGTACGGAGATTGTCACATCAGGCTCAGTAGGAGTTCGGATAGGTTTCCTCATCGGCCTTCTTATAGACATATACTTAGGGACTGTTACGTACAGCTAGTACCGCTTGCGACCTGTGGTTAAACCCACTGCCAGTGTAGTGTCGAGTTTTTAGAGTCCCACACAGAGAGTTTCCCTGCTTCAGGCGAAACGATATAGAGGTCGTATGGTTTTACGACAGGGTTCGGACATATACGTGTACTTGTGCACGTATGATGTTCGGACAGATTATACTAGCGGGTTTTAGTTTAAGCCAGATTCTAGTATTAGATTATTAGATTTATGCAGTCTCAGAATATCCGTGTTTTACGGATGGGAGGGGCATTCTCGTAATTAGTCGAGAAGCATCTAGAAGAAAGGTAAGGTGGAGAGCTTATATGTAATTTGCATTAAATGAATTAGTGACTCATGTGATGATTCATCCAAATGAGTTAATGAAGCATTGATTGTTTTAATAACTCATTAGATGATTCATTCATTTGTATTAAATGAAGCATGAAGATATTTGTGCAAGATATTTTATGCTTCATAATATATACACAAATGAGTTATTTTTCATTTCATTCTCACAAACACATTCTCTCTCCTCAAGCTCTCCTCTTCTTAAACCTAACCCTAATCCTCTCATGTGTTGAGATCCCAAGGGTTAGCAAGACTAATAGATCCTTAATCCACTTCTATATCTTCTAGGTCACTTGGATTAGCAATCCTAGCCACTTAGTTACCTCAAGTGAGAGGTTAAAGCTTGGAGGAGGAACTCTCGGGTGGATCTTCTATCACATCGAGGAGGCCGACGAGGAGGTGAACAACAAGAACAAGAAGGACCAGTATCTTGAGGTATAATCATCTATCATAGTAGTTTAGCACTTCTAGATAGTTGTTAGTTAGGGTTTAGCAAAGATCCGCAAAGTTAGTCGATGTTAACTTAACAAAATGATTGTTTTACCTATTCCGCCTCCCCGCATCATGTGGGGTGTCTAACGTCGACTTACATGCCTCTACCTCTGCCAAACTGCCTAGTCATTGGCCCAATCGGTCTACTCCTCTTGGCTCCGGAACAACCACTGCCTCGCTCAAACGTTCCTCCACTCGTATTGCTACATCCATAGCCTGCGCATAAATATCAAAATGCTGGGAGCCTATAGCTAGATACAACTGCGTGTCCAGACTCCTTAGGAACCTCTTCACCCGAAGCTCCTCCGTAGGAACTAAATATGGAGCATAGCGCGACAACTGGGTGAATCGTAAATCATAATCTGCTACCGACATACTTGCTGATTTCCGCAACGCTTCAAAACTGCTAGCTCTAGCGTCCCTTACACTCTGTGGAAGAAATCTGACAAGAAAGACCTCGGAAAACTTGGTCCACGACATTGGAGGAAGACCCGTACCTCGCCCTCTCTCCATCGACTCACACCACTCCCGTGCAAGTCCCTCTAAACGAAAGCTAGTCAGCTCAACTGACCTTGCATCCGAACATCGCAATGATTTGCCAATCCTCGCCATCCTATCTAGAAAAGACTGAGGATCCTCCGCTATATCGGTCCCTGTAAATACCGGAGGTCTCAATCTCATAAACTCTGAAAGCGATACCTCCATCACCATCGTGTCTACAAGTGTGACCGTCTGCATGGGCTGTACCTCGGACTCTGCCATGGTCGGTGCCGGATCCTGTCTCTGTACTCGAGTGGCCTCAGCTAACTGTCCTACCACTCGCTGCAATCCTAACATGCCCTCCTCTATCCTAGTCATGCGATCTGGAGGAGGAGGATCAACATGCTCCTGCACCGCCGGAACGTCTGGTGTACCAGTCGTCGTCACAGGAAGACTCGCCATAGCTGCATCTCTGGCTGCGACTCACCTAGCTTGCGTAGCCATAGCAACTGGAACAAGAAACGAGAGTTGATAAGGCTTACGAATAAGGATAATCACTAACAGAGAGTCAAAGGAAGGAAAATCAAAACATACATCCTAAGGTTAGTTAGGCTGAATATGGTAACGTAAATATGCCTTGGAACATACGTACGGTACTGCACACATCCTAAATCACCTACTCTATCAAACCAAAGGTCATCCTAGGTAACGTACTCTCGTCAACTTATCTTAACTCACTACTCGATTCTGTAAGGTTAATCCTAAGGATACCAACTTTGTCACGACCCAAAATTTAGATGTGAATGGCACTTAGATTGTAAAATATCTAAAGATATTTACACAACCCGAATAAGCCGAAACCAAGATCAAAATCCTTTTTGCGGAGTTTTTATAAAATTTTAGTTTTTAAGTAAGAATCACAGTTTTATGTAATTAAGATCTTAGCAGTAACTTACTAGTGAATTCATAATAAAAGCAATTACAAATTGTTAAGTTTGGTTGCATCCCTAGTTAAGATCAACAATATCCACAGCGGAAATAAATACTCTGTATATAGGATATCAATAAGAATCCCAGACATAAATAAAAGAATTATCTTCTAACATAACAATGATCTCACCTGTCAAATAATATACATATACCCATCTCTCATTCTAAGTCATAATACAAAGTCTGATGGAGATTTTCTACATCCAAAATACAATACTAAAAGAGAAGGTTACTACATATGTAACCCACCTATCAAAAGATGCGATAAACACTGAAAAAGTGGATCTGCACTGCTGCTAACCGTCCACTCTACTCCTGCAAGGAACTGTGGCACAACGGGGGTGAGTTGCCAACCCAGTGAATAAAACTAACATATAACGACTGATAATGTAAATATGACAAACTATCACTAACTGCAATAGGAATAATTATGATGCATGATAATATGTTGAAAACATGAGTCCGTACTACCAATCACATAATCAAAACTGAAATCTCATCATGTATTTCCAATTAAAGTTCATCTTTCCGTATCCATCATCGACACAAATCTTCCATTCTCTCAGCCATCGTTCCTTGAACGATCTTGTAATCAATAATACCGGTCGATATCATATATAAATATCCGCCGTGTTTCACAACTATCTCCGGTATCGAGTATTCTCGTTAGGCTACCCGCCTATCATGCGGCTATCCTGCCCCCCGGTCTCGACCGGGTCCACCATGTATCCAACTGTATGCCCCCCGACTCAGTCTGGATAACTTATAATTCCGCAACCGTATAACCCTCAACTCGGTTCGGAATAAACCAAATCAAAAAACATCTCATGGTGGACATGTCACATCAATCATGAAAAATCACTGGATTTATGCAATAGTATAGGAAAGCTCAAAACCATAAATCCTCAATAATATAATTTTCTCTTATATCAACTTCAAATATTTAAATACGAAACATGATGTTATTTATGCAAAGTACAACTGTTAATGATCTTTAAGATATGATAGAATCATATTTAACAAGCTAATTACTTAGTGTAAAAGTGACATGTTAATATCGATGAGGTGTAGTGTAACATGTAAAGATGTGCACGTGCGGCATAATTCGTCGATAATTGTGCAGTGTTCTAACAACTATTAACATAGTGATGTATAAGTATATATGAATGCATGTTATTACTTCGCATATAAAGTAAATCTTTCAATTTAACAAAATACGGGCGAATTACGCCATCTTTACACAATCCCCCGGTAGATGTTTAGTCTACTCACCGGAATACGTCGTAAACTATTCAGAAATCGCCAATCCCTTTCCTTTCCTTGCGGCCTCCGAAGTTCCCGCACTCAAATCTAACATTGAATTAATTTGTATAAGAAAACGGCTACATTCCGATATGGAAAAATCAAGAAAACACAAGTTACGTGCTAACTACACTACGTACGACTATTGCAAATAATCTAACACTCAACCTCACTGAAATTTAACCCAGCGCTGCATCGCGACTGAAAACAGAACGCGTTACGTTTTACCCGTATCGTATTTTAGAATTTTGATCTCTTTTTCTGATATTAGTTCCCAGATTTTATATACAGTTAAACTAACTTGATTAAACAATACCAAAATAACCAAACACCTATACAGAGACCTACCCAACAACCTAAATCACCAAATCTCCTTACAAATCCGGCGACGCCGGAATCCTCCTTCATGTCGCCGGCCCAAAACCGAGCCCCTTGGTTTGTGCTTCTATGGGTTGTTCTAGGTCCAACTTACAAAATTTTGGCACTGTTTGGTTAAGTTGATTTTTATCTAAACTATAGCAGATTACTACAGGGTTCAGTTTTGCTTAAAATACGATATTATGGACACTTTTGATTTCTAAGTTAAACTAGTTACAGAACTAAATCCTACTGTGAGTAAGGATTTTACCTATAAGGAATTGCTGGAAGAACTCTGATTGAGTGATTCTCGGTGTGTCGTGTTTAAGAAATGATGTTTCACAATCAAAGAATAATTTTGACCGCAATCAATAACGGTGTCGATTTGTAGCGCGTTAGTAAGTGCGGATCGTCCACAGGGAAAGTGTAATCGTTCGTGTTTCGAATTAGATGAGTCAAAAATTTAAAGAAAAGAGAAAGAACAATTCATGATTTAAAGATTTGAAGTTCAAGAATTAGAAAATCTAGTCTTAAATCAAGAGACAATAAAATCAAGAGTTGAGATATGATGATTTCCAATCCAAATATCAAGAATCGAAGTGAGACTCGTAGGAATCGATCGGATCTATAGATGTGATGAAATCTATTGATTACATATTCTTATCCATCTATAAATTGATACTAGATCGATGATGATCAATGAGAATTAGGGATTTCTTATGAAACTAGGGTTTCATCATCTATCCCTTGTTCCTTCGCCAATATCATTCACATTCTAGCCTCTAGTAAATTCAAGAATCGATCGTGGATCCCTAATTTCGAGCGAACACAATCAAGAAAGCATCGCATCGAAACTAGGTCGTCGATTCGTCAATTTGCTAGGGTTTACAAACTCATAGGACTTAAGAATCGTTTCAAGATTTATCACATCATCATCTATTGATCGTCTCGACTCCTTTACGAGCGGAGTTTTACTCAAACATCACAATAACAAACACAATCACAAATTGAGATCGAATCATGATGCAAGAATTTTAAAGAAAGCAAGATAAAAGAATTTCATCTTTATTTGTCAACAATTTCGTTACAATTCTCTCAAGATCTACAAGAGTAAAGAACTCGATCGTCGATTTCGGCTTCGCTCGTCTCCTTGAGTCGCGGATCTCCTTGGATCACTTGCTCCGATGAAGTCCGGCATCGCTTTCTAAAGGTTGAAGGCTTCTCGCTTGATTTGGTACTCGGGATCTTGAATTTGGCTTTGGAATTTGGATTAGGGTTAGAGTTTTGAGGCACAAGTTGTGTCACTCAACTTGTGGGTGGAAGAATTGTTCAACTTTCAACAACCTTACAAGTGAAGCCTAGGGTTCCTTTTATAGCCTTAAGAATGATTAGCTTCCTTAAGAAGCTAGGATTAGGTTAGCTTCCCTTGTAAGCTAGTTAGTTAGGTAGAAGCCTCTAGAAGTAGTTAGTTAAGGTTTAGCTTCCATCTTAAGCTAGGAGGTTAGGGAGAAGGTTCTAGGCTTTAAGGTAGTTAAGGGGGAAGCTTGCTTTGGAAACTTGGAGTGTTTAGCTTTGACAAGGGGCTTTGCTGTACTGAAGAAGCTTCTGGAGATTTTCTGAACTTGTAGTGGCTTGAACGAATGTAGGCCATGAAAGAAGCATACTGCAGTAAAATTCATCTGATGACGTGGAAATTCCACCGCGGATCCGCGGTCACGTGAGGGATTTAGGGCTTCATATTTCCAGTGCTGCTTCCTGCTGAATTCTTGGTATTTTTCTGATATGTTGATTCTCACAATTCCTTCTAGATTACTACCAGCTCTCAAGTCTTTGAGTTGGCGTATTTTTAACAGCACATTTCACAATTTTGGCTTTTCTCCTGGAATTTCCTGCACAGACTTCGAAACAAGAGTTGCGCTATACAAGGATGATGCGATGCCTGATAAACACTCAATTTCCCTTAAAATGCCGGTTTTAGTATACAACACAGGTAATCTGGTATTTTACGACTGTTTTGCTAATATGTGTAATACTTAACCTGAATACCTTTAGATGAATGCAAATGATAGGGAAATTGACGTGTTAAAAATACATTATTTTCGACTGATCAAATTCCCCCAAACTTATTTTCGGTCGTCTCGAACGAACTGTTTTATTAAAAAGAGAAGGAGAAAATAAAGAAAGAGAAAAACTAACTAGCACACTTTCGTAGGCAACACGATTGCACTGACCACGTGCAACAAACTTTTAAACCTCTAGGTCTCCCTAGTAGGAGGAGTGTTGTCTCCTGAGGGTTTTCAGCGGATTGCACCCACAAAATCCAATAATGAAAAAAAGACCGTGAATATTACGTTTAAAGATAAGAATTGTAAAAGAAAGACTTTGAAAATTGGAGTTTCCAAATATGCTAGCTTTTCGGTTGTCATGAACCCTATCTTAATAATCATGAAAAGATGTCAGAAATTACATCATCCCTCAATAAAACATCGTCTTTATTCTTCATTCCTATCTTTCTTCCAAACATCGATCATATAACCCTACGTGTGTGTAAAGAACATCCCTACACCCGGAGAATTCAATTCAAGCTATCATACTCTTGTCCATCTGCCTCAGTACTTTTTAATTAATGAATATTTAGATGAATTTGCTTACACACTTTCATGCGACCGTTAATACTTCTTGAGGTACTAACCGACCGATTACTCATGTGCTTGCTTATTAGATGTTTTTCCTTGTCTTGTACCACCTAAGGCTTAGCAGTGACTCCCAGACCACTTGGTCTAAGGCACTAGGTGAAGAGGCACCCTCGCTATATTTTTTTATTGCTGCCTTGGTGATAACAAAACCAGTGTTCAGTTTTCTCACCATTTTATATTTTCTTCATTTTTTTATTTCCTTCATACTTTGGCTTTTAGACAAGAGCATTTCAAGGTATCCTCTACTATCCCGAGCTTCAAGACGTGTGTAAGTGCGAATAGTAGGGTATCAACGTTCAAAATGTTTGGCTTCTAGAATATGAACTATTTTTAAGCCTTATTTTTATCCTCAGATTAGTGACTTCTTTCATCTTACTAACCCTTAGGACAACGGCTCATAACTACTTATTACTAGTTCGTATAAGAAAACTTCTAATTTTCTTGGTTTCTTAAATTTTTCTAATCTCATGGATATAATTTTTCACCATCTAATCTTTTATTATCTTTTTTATATACAAAAATATTTTTATTTTGAAAATTTTTATTTTTAAATTTTTATAGGTTTTCAATTTTTTTTGAATTTTTATAGGTTTTTTTATAGAAATGTTTTGTGCTTATGCAAAGTGATATGCAAATGATGCAAAAATAAGCACAAACCTCCCCCAAACTTGTTTTCAACAGTGTCCTCACTGTTGCCAACCGCTATATCTAGAAAAACCTGTAAGCCTGGAAGGAATTTATTAGTAGGGGCAAAATATTTAAGTGAAGATCCTCCCCCAAACTTATTCTTTTCACTCACCTCCATTCAAAAAGATGATGCAGTAATTTACAGGACATGGAGATGAGGAGAAAATCTCATCAAGATAAAATGGCTCCTGTAAGAACAGGAGCTCCTCCGTGGGGTCAGTGGAAAAATACGGCTTTAATCTGTATCCATTCACTTTGAAAAATGTGCCGTTTTAAACATTTTCTGCTTCAACTGCCCCGTGCGGGTATACAGACCGCACAATAAAAGGTCCCTTCCACCAAGATCGTAGCTTACCCGCATGAAGGTGTAGTCGTGAATCATAAAGAAGGACTTGTTGACCAGGTGAAGATGTTTTCCTCAAAATGTTTTTATCGTGAAAAACGTTAGTCATATTCTTTATAATTACAGCGTTATCATAAGCTTCATCGCGTTCGCTTAGCTCATTTAATTGCAGCTTCCGAAAGTTGCAGGCTTGATTTAAGTCAAAGTTGATTTCTTTAATAGCCCACATTGCTTTGTGTTCAATCTCGACTGGTAAGTGACATGCCTTCCCAAACACTAACCTATATGGAGACATTCCTAGATCGGTTTTATATGCAGTTCGGAATGCCCAAAGAGCATCCGTCAATTTGATCGACCAATCTTTTCTATTCTTCGCAACAGTTTTCTCCAGGATTTGTTTGATCTGTTTATTCGAAATCTCAGCCTGCCCGCTCGTTTGGGGATGATAGGGTGTAGAAAGTTTGTGGTTGATTGCGTATTTCCGCATCAAAGTCTCGAAAGACCTGTTGTAAAAATGTGTCCCGTTATCGCTAATGATAGCGCGTGGGTGTCCAAATCGCGAAAAGATGTTTTCTTTTAAGAACTTAATGACAACCTTCTTGTCATTAGTGCGATAAGGAATAGCTTCAACCCACTTTGAGACGTAATCAACCGCAAGCAGTATGTACAGATTCCCAAAGGAGTTGGGAAAAGGACCCATAAAGTCAATGCCCCAAACATCAAAAATTTCAACCACTAAGATGGGTTGCTGGGGCATCTCATTTCTCTGGGAAATCCTACCCGTGTGTTGACACTGTGTACAGGTTTTGCAATGATCAAATGCGTCTTTGAACAAGGTCGGCCAATAAAAACCGCATTGCAAAACCTTCTCCGCCGTCTTTTTAGGACCGAAGTGACCCCCACAGGCCTGATCATGACTAAAAGATAGAACACTTTTGAATTCCTCATTCGGGACACATCGGCGAATGATCTGGTCAGGACAATACTTAAACAGATATGGTTCATCCCAGTAAAAGGGTTTACTTGGGATAGAAAACGATGTTTGTCCTGTTTTGACCAATCGCTGGGTATCAGTCCCGTGGCAAGATAGTTTACAATATCCCTGAACCAAGGTTCATTAGATACGCTCAAGAGTTGTTCGTCCGGAAAAGAATCATTGATCGGCAGGGTCACAGGGGAAGAAGAGATGCGTGAAAGATGGTCGGCTACAACGTTTTCACATCCTTTCTTATCTTTGATAACAAGATCAAATTCTTGTAATAGAAGGATCCAACGTATTAGCCTAGCTTTTGCATCTTTCTTCGCCAAAAGATGTTTCAAGGCGGAGTGGTCAGTGTACACAACTATTGGTGAGCCAATCAAGTAAGGCCTGAATTTTTCTAATGCAAATAAAACCGCCAAAAGTTCTTTTTCGGTAGTTGTATAGTTAATTTGAGCATCGTTCAGGGTCTTACTTGCGTAATAGATCACGTGTGGCATATTTTCAATGTGCTGTCCTAAGACTGCACCAACTGCAAAATCTCATGCATTACATATAAGCTCAAAAGGGTAGTCCCAGTCTGGAGACGATAGAACGGGGGCTGCAGTGAGGGAGTGTTTGACTGAGTCGAATGCTGCCTCACAATCCGAGTCAAAGTGGAAGGTCGTATCCTTGGCCAAGAGAAGAGTTAAGGGTCTAGCAATTTTTCTAAAATCCTTAATGAATCTCCTGTAAAAGCCCGCATGGCCAAGAAATGATCGGATATCCTTGACGCTTTTGGGATGAGGAAGGTTTTGAATGACATCTATCTTAGCTCTATCAACCTCAATACCTTTCCGTGAAATAACATGTCCAAGCACAATTCCCTCTTAGACCATGAAATGGCATTTTTCCCAATTCAAGGTTAATTTCTTCTCTTTGCAACGAGTAAGAACTGCGTCAAGATTCGATAGGCAGTCAGAAAAAGAGTCTCTGAAAATCGAGAAATCGTCCATAAAAATCTCCAAGAAATTCTCGACCATGTCTGAGAATATCCTCATCATACACCGCTGAAATGTAGCGGGAGCATTGCATAACCCAAAGGGCATGCGACTATAAGCAAAAGTACCAAAAGGACAAGTAAATGTGGTTTTATCTTGATCCTTTTTAGCAATGGGGACCTGATTATAGCCAGAGTATCCATCCATAAAGCAATAATACTCACGTCCGGCTAAGCGTTCCAGCATCTGATCAATGAAAGGTAGAGGAAAGTGGTCTTTCCTCGTAGCAGCATTGAGTTTTCTGTAATCAATACATACACGCCACCCAGTTTGGGTGCGTGTCTGAATTAACTCATTTGCCTCATTGGTAATAACCGTGATGCCAGATTTCTTAGGGACGACATGGATTGGACTCACCCATTGGCTATCGGAGATTGGGTAAATAATACCATTGTCAAGGCATTTGACGATCTCTTTCTTCACCGCATCCTTCATGACGGGGTTCAACTGTCTCTGTGGTTCTCGGGTTGGTTTGGCATCATCCATCAAGTGTATATGATGTTCTACAATCAAGGGACTAATCCCTTTAATGTCCGCCATGGTCCAACCAAACGCCTCCCTATTAGATCTCAATACCGTCAAAAGTGCATTCTCTTGCTCTGATGCTAGAGAAGCGGATATGATAACCGGTAAAGACTCATTCTCACCTAAATATGCATATTTAAGATGAGAAGGTAAAATTTTGAGATCTAATGCTGGCGGAGAAATAATAGAAGGTGGGATCATCGAATGATTTTCGGAGTCACAAAGAAGCTCATAGCCTGTGAAAGATACAGGCTCGGATGGTGATGAGTCAGGAGTGTTGGACTCAAGCGTGGGACATGTGTCCTCGCTAAGATAGTGTGCAAGATCAAACAGTGATGTGGTAGTGTCGTCGAGATCTGTAAAGCAAAGTTCATCAACTCCGCAACTTTCGGGAGCAATCTCGTGGACAGAGCACACATCAAGGATATGAGCAGAGGGTTCAGATGACTGACTTCCAATTTTGTAGATGTTCAGTTCAATGGTCATATTTCCAAAAGATAAGTTCATTGAACCGTTTCTACAGTTAATGACAGCATTGGAAGTGGCAAGGAATGGTCGACCCAAAATCACCGGAATTTGACTCCGTGGGTTTGCTACAGGTTGTGTATCGAGAACAATGAAGTCCACAGGGAATACAAATTCCCCGACCTTTATCAACACATCCTCTAGTTCACCCCTAGGTTTGGTGATCGAACGGTCCGCCATTTGGAGAGTGCAGTGAGCTGGTTTCAACTCTCCAATCCCTAGCTGCTCATAAACAGAGTATGGAAGTAGGTTAACACTTGCGCCTAGGTCTAGAAGAGCACGGTTGATGTTTTTACCCCCAATAGAAATTGATATCGTAGGACATCCTGGGTCCTTACGTTTCTTTGGTAGTTGTGGGATAAAAGCAGTGCTAATATTATTAGACATGAAGACCTTCTTTGGCACTTGAGTCTTCCTCTTCCTAGTGCACAAGTCTTTAAGAATTTTCGCATAAGCGGAGACTTGTTGAATAGCATCTAGGAGAGGGATGTTGATATTAACCTGTTTGAATATTTCCATAATTTTCTCCATATGTGGACTCGATTTGTTAGCCCTTAACCGATTAGGATAAGGAGCTTTAGCAATAAGCGCTGGGTCCATCATAGAAGAAGGTGGTATGAGTAGACGTGATCCCAGAAGAGGAGTGGGGATCGTCTGTGGTGGACTAGAAGAGGGTTGCTGAGGTAACGAGCCTTGTCGGAAACGGTGAATAGGCTCGTGAGAAGGCGGTGGGGTAGAAGAACAAGGATCAGAAGTAGAAGTGTGTGTGTGAGGAAAGGTCTCAGCCGGGGTGTTATTGATTGATTTTTCAGTATCATCAATCTCTTCCCTAACGTGATTATTCAGCACTCTTCCTGATCTCAACGTTGTGATGGCATTTACATTGTAATGCCCAGGATTCGGTAGGGGTTGAGACGGAAGTTTCCCTTTTTCTCTCGCACTCATTTCGGCTTTAAGTCGTGCAATTTCTGCTTCCATCGTTCTGATACTCTCAGCTTGGGACGCTGAGTTTTTCTTTATCTCACTGACGGAAGACCTAACTTCAGCCGACACTTCAATGAAATTTGACAAGAGTGACTTCATGGTTTGTGTGAATGCAAAGAACTCGTCAGAACCGGTCAACTGCAAAGGATTACAGGGTGCAGGCGTGTTGACCTGGTTTTGAAAATTTTATGACTGGTAGGGGTGCTGAGTGAGTTGAAGTGGTTGCTGTTGTGGTGGAAGAGCCCTTTGGAAATTGTTTAGGTTTGGAACCGTATTTTGATTTTGTTGTTGGTTCCAAGCAAAATTAGGGTGATTCCTCCAACCCTGATTATATGTGGAAGAAAATGGATCGTTAATAGGTCTTTGTTGGAAAGCAGCATTGGTATGCTCGTGACCTTGAAACGGAGAATTCAATGGACATTCTTCCGTGAGATGTGATGGATCAGAACAACATCCACATACAGTTTTGGAGAGTGACACTTGGTTTAGGGCGGCAGCTAAAAATTTGTTTTCCATAGTCTCGAGTTTCTTATTTATAACTGAAATTTCAGCTCTAACTCCTATGGAAACTTCCGATTGGTTATTGCCACCCCTACACGATTGACTCACACCCTCCCACTGTAAAGATTTTTCAGCGAAATCTTCTAGGAATTTCCAGGCTTCCCCATCATCTTTGGTCATGAAGTTGCCTTGACACATTAATTCAAGGGTCTGTTTTGTGTTTGGATTAATGCCCTCAAAAATGATTTGGCACAAATCCCATCTAGGGATTCCGTGATGTGGACATTGAACTAACAGATCCTTAAAGCGTTCAAGACATTTTGAGAATGTTTCATTTGGAAGCTGGGTGAATTGATTGATTTCGCTACGGACTCGAGCTGTCTTATGATTTGGGTAGAATTTTTTGGTGCACGGCGGCGCCCCGGCCGTCTTTCCGAGGCCAAAATGGGGAAACAAAAATTTTCTTAACTTTATAAACCGGCGCCACTGCGGACCATAAACCCGGATCGGGCCATTAACCTACTCCTAGCTAACTAGAGAATGGGTAGAGAGATATACCAAGCGATCCGTGTCCTTCAGTCTTCTCGTCGTCGTCCCGATCTCCCCGCGGAATCTCCGGTCTTCATCTCCTCGTCGGAAGGGCACCACATCGCCGGGTTCTTTTACGGGCTCTCACCTCTGGACCGAGGCAACTCGGGCACGAAGTTGCGAGTCGACGTGTCCAAGAATTGCTGTAGAATAAGTGTAGTGCTCTTTGTCTCTATTGGGGTTGTAAGAAGTTGCCTTTTGAATGGAGGAATGAACTAAACTTTTGGAGATGGAGCTATGGGATTTTTGCAAGCCAAAAGAGATCAAAAATCCCACTCAAGAATTTTGGATAGCCCCCTCTTTCATTTGGCCGGCCATGCATCAAGGAGAGAATGAATGGATAAAAAAAATGAGTGAGCCAAATAATGCAAGAGAGAGAAAGGGTTATCATGATCAACCATGATCACAAACCAAGTCCAACACTCATAAACCCATCATCAAACCACAAAAGTCAAGCAATGATGAGTGAAGATGTCAAATGATGGTGCAACCATCATGAAGCAACAATATGCAAAGATCACCCTCCACAATGCTAATTTGCACAATTGCAAATAATCCCTCCTCCACCAATTTTCAGCCAAGGAAAGAAACAAAGGAAAATAGCCGAAACGGAAAACAAACTGGCAACTTCAAAAAACATATCCCGTAATAAATTACAGGAAACCCCGCTACGGTATATACATACCCGCATTTGTATTCCGACCGAATACAAATGCAATGAGACAAAATCTACACTGTACAATACTAGGATCCGGCTTAAACCAAAGCCCGCTAGTAAAATCCGTCCGATCATGATCCGTGCAATACCGCATGTATCTGATCGAACCTTGCCATATCTCCATACGGCCTCTACAGCGTTTCGCCCGAAACTTGAGAAAACGGTCTGTGGTGGACTCTAAAGACTCGTCAATACTTTAGCTGTGGATTTAACCACTAGCACGTCAGAGGTATTAGCCATACGTAACGGGCTACCTGGTATTGACCAAAAGGGATGTCGATGAGCGAACTCATCCTGACACCCTACTGAGCCTATCAGTGACAATATCCGTACAGTCCGGTCCGTTCGTCTATGAGCATCGCATGGCGGGCCTAGGGGGTTGGTAAAAGTCAGACCCCCAAAAGCGGTACAAGTCGTGTCGGAGTGTAGCCCAGAACACCCTGAGATACTGCTGGAATACCTAACAGTAAATCTCCTACCTCGGCCGAGGGCTTTGTGTAATGGCTCTCCTAGACACAGCGCGACCTCACCCCCAATACCGGGAGAGACGAGCCCCTGCAGATCCGCTCACTGCCTCCATGTGGCTCGGGACTGTGCCCAACTAAAATCTGTTTGCACGACTCCTTTGAGCCGTGGTAGGGTAGTAATCAAAGTACAGTGGGAACTCACACGAGACAAATGACGATCCCAGGTCGATGAACTAACCTGTACACATGTCACCAGGGAACTGCTATCTGACGTCAGGTATAAGACCAACTAGCATGTTCCCGGCGAGTCCTGTCCGGTGTACTCATATCCCAATGAGCACCTGTATACATCTTAGGTGAACCAATTGACACCAGTGGCTTGTGAGACCGGCCACCACCCCTCGTCAGGGTCTCGACTGTTTACACTAGTCTACTCTGGAGTATCGATGCCCTGTCTCGAAACTCCCACGACTAGGGACCTTTTAAGGATGTGCTTATAGACCACCAGCTCCCACGTATATGATCGCCATCATACTGCTGGCTGTCAAGCAAGAATCCTAAGGGCTCTATCAACGTGCAATAGTGACCTGTAAGGTCACCTAAAGCAGCACACGATGATAAAGATAAACCAGATAGCATACTATCATCTTGAGTAAGACTGTCCTACCGGTATAGGTCCTCCCTCAATCATTGCAATCACGTGCCTGTGATCCAATAATTGACTCTGAGGGCACTATCTCTAACAATCTCCCACTTGCACTCAAGGTTAATTATTGCGATGTCGCATACTCACAGCCCGTGTGATACCAAACACCCAACTCCTCTATTAGTCAGTCTCACAAAGCTCGTTTGCGAAACTATTGCGTTCGAGGAATAGCCTCAGTGAGTGGATCCGCCCTAATGTTTCTTTCTATGTCTCTCTTTATCTCAAGTTCGCGGAGAAACCCATCTCCCGAAATGAGCAATACCTGTCTTAGAATATGTCTGGATGTCTGATGGGACCTAGTTCATAAATGAACTCCAAATACAAACTTCTTAGACTGTATCGTCAACTGAACTTAATCAGTATCCTGCGCCATGCCTCCCTCAGTATCCGCCTGGACCACTTGTCCAAAATACTGCCCCTCGTCAGAGGGAAAACTATAACTCTGACAACCTCTCTGTCATCCAGGTCACCTTGGAAGCCTAGAATGATAACCGTCTCCCAAAAGAGGCTGTCGTTATCATATCCCTAGAACATCCACTTATGTTCTAAAACTGCTTCCGACTGTTTCTCCAGGATTGGATCAATATCAACTTATTGCATCTATTGTAAAAACAACATCTGGTGTGGCACTTCACATCTCATGATTGACTCAATTGCCTAAGCAAGTGATCTGCCAATCATGCACATCCCTCTCCCCTTTAGTCTGCAAGACACCTTTAGAGAGGGTGACTCCATCACTTGTAGGTACACCACCATGCCAGGAGTCGTCCATTCTAAAGCACCTCTAGAATGCTGTCTAAGTACCCTGATTGGGAAACTACCCAAATCTAGATCTAAAACCATAGATCCAGTAACCAGAATGTTTGATATGAAATCCATTTCCTTTGTGGAGAAACCACTGTGTGACGACCAAAGTATAACCGACCGTAGTAAAGGAATTTCACTTCCTACTCTGTGTATGTCATCCATATACCAGGACATCACACCCTACTACCTTCTTAACAGATCTATTCCCTATTTTGATGAAGTCAAACCTATGACTGTCACGTCAGAAATAGAAGATCTATCTCCGCTATATCTGCTTTAGTCTATAAATAGACATAAGCCACTTATCCATGTAAGTCCGTGTTGCCCACCCCGGTGCTTACGGGGAGGCGGAAAACATAATAAAAATCGGATTTTTAATGACTTAGGCAACATGGACTATGCTTGTGAGGATCTTTGCTAAACATAAACTAGCTAACCCTAACTACAAAGTAGCTAAGTGAAGAAAAGTTATACCTTTGGTCTTTAGTCCTTCTCTCCTTGCTCCTAGGTATGGTAGAAAGAGTTCACCTTGCTTGTCTTCTCCCGTCAAAGAAGGATCCACTTGAAAGCCACCACCTTTAGCTTCAACTCCAAGCTAGGAGTAACTAGAGTGCAAGAAATGCTAAGACTTGAACCCTAGAAGTGAGAAGAGGAGATCAAGAGAGGGTTTTTCTCAAGCTTTTTGTTTCTCAACACATGAGAGGGAGAGAGCTTGAGGGAGAGGATGAGCAAGAGAGAGAAATAGAATGAGAGAGTGAGAAAAATAGTGAGCCATTCTCACTAATATGTGAGGATAATTCTAATTAGATAATTAGCTTGAAAATTGTCATGATAAATCATGAATTGACCATTATCATTTCATTTTTGCAAAGATCAAAGAGCATCTTCCAAATAAAATGATTATGGTCAAGTTGTCAACATGGTCAACAAGTCAATGAAGTCAAATTGTCAACAACAACCATGCACAATAATTAAGCTAATTATCAATTAACAATGATCCACACAAAAACAATAGGGTTAATAAAATGACAAA
The DNA here is from genome assembly GCA_030015575.1 of Agapanthus africanus. Lineage (NCBI taxonomy): Eukaryota > Viridiplantae > Streptophyta > Magnoliopsida > Asparagales > Amaryllidaceae > Agapanthus > Agapanthus africanus. The sequence goes on from CM057349.1 coordinate 167,383,358, forward strand.
TGCCATTAACCCAAAACAAGGTCCTCTCCCCCAATCTCAAGCAACTGTGCATACGCACCCGCATTCGTGATCCGAGGAACACGAATACCCTGAGAAAAACCAATCTCAAATCATATACTAGGATCCGGCTTAAACCAAAGCCCGCTAGTATAAACTGTCCGGACAGCAAACGTGCACAAGTGCGCGGATGCGAACGAACCCTGTCGCAAAACCATGCGACCTCTACTCGTTTTGCCTAAAGGCGAATAGCTCTCTGTGTGGGACTCTAAAGACTCGACACTACGCTGGCAGTGGGTTTAACCACAGACCGCAAGCGGCACTAGCTGTACGTAACGGTCCCCAGGTAGATGTCGATAAGAAGACTGACGAGGTGAACCCCATCTGCACTCCTACTGAGCCTGTATGTGACAGTCTCCGTACAGTCCGGTCTGTTCGTCCGATACATCGCATGGCGGGCCTAGGGGGGCGGTGAACGTCAGTCCCCTAATAGCGGTACAAGTCGTGTCGGAGTGTAGCCCAGAACACCCTGAGATAACACTGGAAACCTACCAGTATATCTCGCTTGCCCTGGCCAGGGACTACTCGTGTAATGGCTCTCCTAGACACAGCGCGATGTCAACCCCCAATACCGGGAGAGACGAATCCTGTCTAACCGTCACTGCCTCCAAGTGCTTCGGGACTGCACCCAAAAACTACCTGTTTGCACAGCTCCTTTGAGCCGTGGTAGGGTAGTAATCAAAGTGCAGTGGGAACACACTCGAGGCGAAGTGACAGTGTCAAGTCAGCGGACTAAGCTGTACTCATGTCACCTGGGAACTGATAACTGACGATAGGTATATTACCAACCAACAGTTCCCAACGAGTCCTGTCCAGTGTACTCGTAACCTAACGAGCACCCGCATACTATCCCAAGTACGACGTACTAACGGCTGTGGGACAGACCGTCTCCCACACTGGGATGAGAAGCGCATACGCTAGTCTACTCCGGAGTATCGATGCCCTGTCTCGATAGTCCAACGACCAGGGACCTGTATAAGGATGTGCTTATAGATTACCCAGCTCCCACGAGTGCGAGCGCCATCACAACGCTGGTAATCAAGCAAAGATCCTAAGGGCTCTACTAATATGTATACCAGCAATATGCTAAAAGAAACACATGCACATATTAAAGCAGAGACAAACCAAGTAGCATACTACCATTTCGAGCAAGATTGTATATACAACTGTGAATATCCCAAGCTTCCATTAAGTAATATACAAGCTAGTATGATACAGTAATGGCCTCTAGGGCATATACACTAACAATCTCCCACTTGCACTAAGGCCATGTACTGGCGTATCGAAGACCTATCATCTCGATCAGCCGCTCGAACTGAGTCTGGGGCAAGGCCTTGGTGAATGGATCTGCTGTGTTATCCTCTGATGCAACTCTCCGGACCTCGATCTCCTGGCGATCCACGATCTCCCTGATCAGGTGATACCGCCTTAAGATGTGTCTGGATTTCTGATGGGACCTGGGTTCCTTCGCTAAAGCTATAGCCCCGTTGTTGTCGCAATACAGAGGTATTGGGTCAACAATGGACGGAACCACCTGAAGTTCTTTCAAGAACTTCCTCATCCAGACAGCTTCTTTTGCGGCATCAGATGCAGCGATGTATTCCGCTTCCATAGTCGAGTCAGCAACGGTTTCCTGTTTGGAGCTCTTCCAACACACCGCCCCTCCATTGAGGGTAAAGACAAAACCCGACATGGACTTGGAATCATCCTTGTCACTCTGGAAGCTGGAGTCAGCAAAGGCCTCAACCTGCAGGTCTTTTCCGCCATACACCAAGAACATCTCCTTAGTCCTTCTCAGGTACTTGAGAATGTTCTTTACTGCTATCCAATGTTTCTCCCCTGGGTTTGACTGATACCTGCTTACCACACTCAGTGCATAAGCCACATCCGGTCTGGTACATAACATCGCATACATTATAGAGCCTACCGCAGAAGCGTAGGGTATAATAGACATGCGATCCCTTTCCAAATCAGTCTTGGGAGACATCTCTTTGGAGAGGGTGATCCCGTGACAAGCCGGTAGATTACCGCGCTTGGAATCTTCCATACTGAATCTCTTTAGTATGGTGTCGATGTACCTGGACTGCGAGAGTCCTAATATCCTCTTGGATCTGTCACGGTAGATCCGGATACCCAGAATGTAGGAGGCATCACCCAGGTCTTTCATGGAGAACCTGTGTGACAAGAACCCCTTGACAGATTGTAGCATAGGAATGTCATTTCCTATTAAGAGAATGTCATCCACGTATAAAACGAGGAATACTACAGTTCTCGCTACAAATCTACAATAGATGCATGGTTCATCTGGATTTTTGATAAAGCCAAATTCTTTGACCGTCTCATCAAAACAGATGTTCCAACTCCGCGATGCTTGCTTGAGTCCATAAATGGACTTGAGCAACTTGCACACCTTTCCGCTGCTCCCACCCTGAATGAAACCCTCTGGCTGGTCCATATAGACACACTCCTCTAAATGACCATTTAGAAAAGCTGTCTTTACGTCCATCTGCCAAATCTCATAATCGTGGAAAGCAGCGATGGCAAGAAGGATCCGAATGGATTTCAGCATAGCTACTGGAGAAAAGGTTTCGTCATAGTCCAAACCAGGTCGCTGACGAAAACCCTTTGCTACCAGTCTAGCTTTATAGGTCTCAACCTGTCCATCTACACCAATCTTCCTTTTGAAGATCCACTTGCATCCTACGGGTTTTACCCCGTCTGGAGCAATGTCCAACGTCCATACTTTGTTGGTGTACATGGACTCCATCTCGGTCCGCATTGCATCCAGCCATTTTACCGAGTCGACGCTCTGAATGGCTTGCTGGAAGCTAGTAGGCTCATCACAATCTAGGATGCAGTCCTCTCTATCCCCGTCAATGAGGAAACCGTAGTACCTCTCGGGCGGATGAGACTGCCTACTACTCCTGCGGAGTGGCATGGGAATGTCCTGTTCTTTTGAACCTTCTGGTTCCACTAAACTTTCAGTAATAGTTTGTGGTTCTGGAATTTCTTCCAGTTCTATTGCGCTCCCACTTAATTCTTTTTCTATGAACTGATGTTCTAGAAAGTGGGCATGGCGAGAAACAAGGACTTTTTGTTCCTCTTCGTAATAGAAGTAATATCCCTTGGAGTTCTTTGGATATCCCACAAACTTGCACTGTACTGAGCGTGCCTCGAGCTTGTCCGCATGCTGCTTTTTTACAAAAGCTGGACATCCCCATGTCTTAATGTGATTAAGACAGGGTTTCTTCCCACTCCATAACTCATATGGTGTGGTAGGCACAGTCTTAGTGGGAACACGGTTCAACAGATATGCAGCTGTTTCTAGCGCATACCCCCAGAACGATCGCGGTAACTCAGCGTTACTCATCATGGACCGTACCATATCCAATAGGGTTCGGTTCCGTCTCTCCGATACACCGTTATGTTGCGGAGTGTATGGAGGAGTAAGCTGAGAGAGAATTCCATTCTCTTTTAAGTAATTCAGGAATTCGGCACTTAAGTATTCTCCTCCTCGATCCGATCTTAGGATCTTGATACTTTTGCCGGTCTGTTTTTCTACTTCACTCTTATATTCCTGGAATTTTTCAAAAGCCTCGGATTTATGTTTCATTAAGAAGACATAACCGTACCTTGAAAAATCATCCGTAAAAGTTATGAAGTAAGAAAAACCGCTTCGCGCATGTGTAGACATTGGACCGCACACGTCGCTGTGTACGAGTCCCAAGAGCTCGCTCGCTCTTTCTCCGTGTCCAGAAAACGGAGCCTTTGTCATCTTTCCTTTGAGACAGGATTGACAAGTTGCATACGATTGATATTCGAACGAATCTAAATATCCTTCACTATGTAACTTAGTCAATCTTCTCTCGTTGATGTGACCCAGTCTACAATGCCATAAGAAAGTTTTATTAATTTCTGGAGACTTTCTTTTGTGTGTATTCTGGATATTGAAAACCTGTGGTTGGTTTAAAACGTAAATACCGTTGTTCAATGTACCTGACCCAATCAACACTTGATTAAGGTGAATGTTCACTACATTACTTACAAATGCAAATTCATAACCTTCTTTAGATAATAAAGATACAGAAATGATATTACAGGTTGCATTTGGTACATAATAACAACTACGCAAAACCAAAAAGTGTCCATCTGATAATCCCAGGTGATAGTCCCCCACGGCCTCAGCATCCATGCTAGCACCGTTTGCAACTCTGAGGGTCATGTCACCTGCCTTCAAAACTCTACGCTTTCTCAACGCCTGCAAAGAATTACAGATATGAGATCCCGATCCGGTATCCAATACCCAGGAAGTAGAGTTTATAGATAGACAGTTTTCAATAACATACACACCTGAAGCTGAAGCTGCAACTCGCTTCAAATCCTGTGTTCTGGCTTTCCAAGCCTTGCAATCTTGTTTCCAGTGACCACTTTTGTGACAATAGAAGCATTCTTCCTTCCCCACCAGCTTCCCCGCTACTTTTGTTGCTTTACCCTTTCCCTTCGTATCCACTTTACCGACACCGCCTCTTGGTTTGGCGGGGGCTTTCTTCTTCTTGCCCTTGGCTTTCGCCCTGGACCTAGAAGAGGAAGATCCTCCTACAAACAAAGTGGATGTCTCCCTACCCTTCTGTAGGGTGCCCTCAGCAGTCCTCAACATGTTCAGAAGCTCGGCAAGTTCAACCTCCTTTCCTTGCATGTTGAAGTTAAGAATGAACTGGGCGTAAGTGGAAGGAAGGGACTGGAGAATCAGATCAGTATAGAGTTCATTCTCCAACGTGGTCCCAAGGTCCGCGAGCTCCTCTATGTAGCCGATCATCTTAAGCACGTGGTCCGCTACCGATGATCCGACGGCCAACCTTGCCGAAAAGAGCTTCTTCGACACTTCGTATCTTGCGATACGAGACTGCTCTCCATACAGTTCTTTTGTATGGAGAAATATGGACTCTAGGTCCATATTCTCGTGCCTCCTCTGATGGTCATTGTCCATCGAGGCTAGTACGAGGCATTTGGCCCTCGCGCAATCTATCTCCCATGTCTTACGGATTTCTACATCCGCGACGCTGGAGGTGGGACCTGGGACGGGGGGAGCTTTGGTGGTAAGTATATACCCCAGCTTGTCATAAGTGATAGCCATCTTGACATTCCTGAGCCAATCTTTGTAGTTTGGCCCTGTCAATATGTTTTTATCTAATAGTAACTTAAGTCCGGTCATCTTGAATGGTCGCTGCAATTAGGAGAGAGAAAAGAAACACTTTAGCATGATGCTCTTGCAAGTTTAGAGTGGTTTTTAGTTTGTCTAAACTGTATGGCTCCCACTGTCTCTCGAATCCCTTCTCAAACCATAAAGAAAAGGATTAGCCGGGATCATTCTCACCGTACAATACTTGCTTAACCGTTCAGCCAGGCCAGTGTCGGTACTTCGAGGGAGGTTTTCCAACGCTTTCGCGAAGTTCCTTAATTAAGTAACCTCTTTTCCCTGTGGGCGTAGCCCCGCTAACACCTTTCTAGGCACCTACTAGGTTTATAGCATTGATCGTTAAGTGAGAGTTTTCCCGAGGAGTAGCATATACTCACAGTAGGATCGGGATCCAAATATCATCGCGTGATAAAGCCGAAGGAATCCTACCAGAATTATCACACTCCAAATGGTATGCAACGCTAGCAAGTTTCAGTACTTATGAAACTCCCGATGTGGATTTTTGCCCCATGCTCTTATGACCTTGACTTTGGCCAAAATATCATAAGTCACATGTCAAGTTCTACCCGTCATTCTCCTGGTTAATTTGGACCCACCCGTACCTACCCTTGGCTTTGGCCAAAATGGCAGCACGACTGTCCCAAACCAACGCATCTATCTATGCTGCACATGAATACCCAAACGCTACCAATCACTATGCCTTGACTTTGGCCAAAATACATAGCTTGAATACTTTTGACCATTCATGTGGAATGACGGAGGGCTACGGATGGTTTTGGCGAAACCGTGAACGTAGTGAACTTGATATAATCGATGGAACGAGATAGCTTTTAAAAGGAGTGGTTCAAGCTCCGCGTTTAAAAGTTTTAGTTTTGAAAAGAACCGAGTGGTTTTCAAAGTGTTCCAATCGACTTTTACTTGGTTTATTTCTTGCATTAGTTCTTTTAATGCGTCCCATCATTTAATCCTACCATTGCAGAAAACAACCAAAATATGACGTACGCTTATGCCATTCGCATTCGCCACGGGGCCCCGTCATCACCCGTTAGGTTACTTAACTAACGACAGAGCGGGGGCTGGGCTAGCGCGGCTGTAAAACATAAGCAACGCCTAAATAGTTATTATATATAAATATATAGCAATGATAGACATTACAGATCACAGATGAATACATTGGATATACTAGGAATCCGCAATGCGTTCGAGCCTGCAACGCAAAGCGGATTACACGGTCGCGGTGAATAGCCAATACCCCACCCAAGACCCCTACGGGTGCGGCAAACTACCCGCCAAGCACCCGAAGCGAAGCAACCTCCCTCACCACCGTGAGTAGGCCACTCGGCGCTTCGAGATACCCGGTAGTTTGTGCACCCCCTCCATGGGTCTATCCTAGGAGCAAAAACAGTAAAAAGAATTATACAATGACGGCTACAACCCCGACCCGGTTGTGCGGCCATACAAAGAATATTATTACATCAATTTACATGTTACAAATGAATGAAAGAAAAAAAACGCTCATCTCACATCCAACCCGGCTATTCACCCGCGACAATCCAATCCATTCATATCCACAAACCAATAACAATCACAGATCATGTATAACCCCGACTAATCGTCTTATAGCGATTAGCCGACGTTCAATACATACAAGCATCACAGATATAACCGATATAGTTAAAGTGTAGTGAAGTTCCGAAAAATACGGATTTATAGGCCCCCCAAAAGTAAATTTTAGTTCTGGAAAATCTGGGCACATATAACATATCCTAAAAATCCTAAAACCAACTCAGAAACAAACTGCAGCAAAAACGATACAGAGAGTTGACAAGACGGCCGCGCTTCCGCGGCAAGAGCTTCCTTATGCCGCGGAACCGCGGTCCTCTTGGCTCCTCTCTGGTTCGTATTTGGTGGTGTTTCACACAAAACCCTGAGACAATTTTACAAGTATACAGTTTTTCATTTTAACCAGGAAAAATTTTAACAGAAAGTTGGATTTTGAAAAAGTTTGGTTTTAGGGTTTTTTCGGTTTCGAAACTTCGTTACACTTAACTACTTAGCTAGTTTGAGTTTAGTTAGGCTCTGATACCACTGTAAGTCCGTGTTGCCCACCCCGGTGCTTACGGGGAGGCGGAAAACATAATAAAAATCGGATTTTTAATGACTTAGGCAACATGGACTATGCTTGTGAGGATCTTTGCTAAACATAAACTAGCTAACCCTAACTACAAAGTAGCTAAGTGAAGAAAAGTTATACCTTTGGTCTTTAGTCCTTCTCTCCTTGCTCCTAGGTATGGTAGAAAGAGTTCACCTTGCTTGTCTTCTCCCGTCAAAGAAGGATCCACTTGAAAGCCACCACCTTTAGCTTCAACTCCAAGCTAGGAGTAACTAGAGTGCAAGAAATGCTAAGACTTGAACCCTAGAAGTGAGAAGAGGAGATCAAGAGAGGGTTTTTCTCAAGCTTTTTGTTTCTCAACACATGAGAGGGAGAGAGCTTGAGGGAGAGGATGAGCAAGAGAGAGAAATAGAATGAGAGAGTGAGAAAAATAGTGAGCCATTCTCACTAATATGTGAGGATAATTCTAATTAGATAATTAGCTTGAAAATTGTCATGATAAATCATGAATTGACCATTATCATTTCATTTTTGCAAAGATCAAAGAGCATCTTCCAAATAAAATGATTATGGTCAAGTTGTCAACATGGTCAACAAGTCAATGAAGTCAAATTGTCAACAACAACCATGCACAATAATTAAGCTAATTATCAATTAACAATGATCCACACAAAAACAATAGGGTTAATAAAATGACAAATGCCATTAACCCAAAACAAGGTCCTCTCCCCCAATCTCAAGCAACTGTGCATACGCACCCGCATTCGTGATCCGAGGAACACGAATACCCTGAGAAAAACCAATCTCAAATCATATACTAGGATCCGGCTTAAACCAAAGCCCGCTAGTATAAACTGTCCGGACAGCAAACGTGCACAAGTGCGCGGATGCGAACGAACCCTGTCGCAAAACCATGCGACCTCTACTCGTTTTGCCTAAAGGCGAATAGCTCTCTGTGTGGGACTCTAAAGACTCGACACTACGCTGGCAGTGGGTTTAACCACAGACCGCAAGCGGCACTAGCTGTACGTAACGGTCCCCAGGTAGATGTCGATAAGAAGACTGACGAGGTGAACCCCATCTGCACTCCTACTGAGCCTGTATGTGACAGTCTCCGTACAGTCCGGTCTGTTCGTCCGATACATCGCATGGCGGGCCTAGGGGGGCGGTGAACGTCAGTCCCCTAATAGCGGTACAAGTCGTGTCGGAGTGTAGCCCAGAACACCCTGAGATAACACTGGAAACCTACCAGTATATCTCGCTTGCCCTGGCCAGGGACTACTCGTGTAATGGCTCTCCTAGACACAGCGCGATGTCAACCCCCAATACCGGGAGAGACGAATCCTGTCTAACCGTCACTGCCTCCAAGTGCTTCGGGACTGCACCCAAAAACTACCTGTTTGCACAGCTCCTTTGAGCCGTGGTAGGGTAGTAATCAAAGTGCAGTGGGAACACACTCGAGGCGAAGTGACAGTGTCAAGTCAGCGGACTAAGCTGTACTCATGTCACCTGGGAACTGATAACTGACGATAGGTATATTACCAACCAACAGTTCCCAACGAGTCCTGTCCAGTGTACTCGTAACCTAACGAGCACCCGCATACTATCCCAAGTACGACGTACTAACGGCTGTGGGACAGACCGTCTCCCATACTGGGATGAGAAGCGCATACGCTAGTCTACTCCGGAGTATCGATGCCCTGTCTCGATAGTCCAACGACCAGGGACCTGTATAAGGATGTGCTTATAGATTACCCAGCTCCCACGAGTGCGAGCGCCATCACAACGCTGGTAATCAAGCAAAGATCCTAAGGGCTCTACTAATATGTATACCAGCAATATGCTAAAAGAAACACATGCACATATTAAAGCAGAGACAAACCAAGTAGCATACTACCATTTCGAGCAAGATTGTATATACAACTGTGAATATCCCAAGCTTCCATTAAGTAATATACAAGCTAGTATGATACAGTAATGGCCTCTAGGGCATATACACTAACAATCCACCAATGCTTCCGCTACTCCCACTGATTATGACAACCCTCTGGCAGAGTCATATAGACGTGCACTTCTAAAGCTAGTTCAGAACGACGCTGTACTCATCCTCCTGCCGGGTCTTATAGTCTGGAATAACAGCAATGGCAAGTCTGGGTAAACAAGAACCTCCCTGCCACCGTCCTTGAGCATACCGAAGTACCTCTCGAGCGCCTGAGGTTACCCACCATATCTGCGGGGTGGCCAATGGAATGTCAAACCAGATCGAATCTTTAGGTTCTTATCAAATTTTCAGTAATCGTTTGCGGTTCTGGAATCACTTCCAGTTCTACCATACTCCCACTACTGTTTTCTGAAAAATTCATTTTTATTAAAACTGTGGTGAGTCTAGAACAATATCACTATTGATCTTCCAGATGGCAGAAAATCAACCCTCGTCATAGCCCGGGTCAACCCACAAACAGCCATTACAGAAACGTGTCTTGAGTTATCCAGAGTCTGGTTTTAAGCATAAGCCGGACAACTCCCCGTACCTTAACATCGTTAAGATATGAACTGTTCTATATCCAATATAGAACCAGAGGCACTGATTTAATTGAACCAGATTCAAATCATGCAGCTGTTTTCAGTGCATGTCAACTAAATGGAAAGAGGCCGATCAGCATTACTCAACTCAGGAGTGCTTCCAATTATGAGTAACCTGAAAGAGAAGCAAGTTCTCTCAATCATTACTATCAACTGAACACCATACACAAGTATCTACATCTTGGATCACCTTGAAAAATCCCGATACTTGCAATACCTGGTTCTCTACTTTACTCTTATACCTATGACTTCTCAAAACTTGGACCTTGTGTTTCTACGAAACACTTATCTAAGAACTAGAGAAGTCATAAGTAAACCGAATATAGTACGAGGACCAACCCCTCTGTCCTAATGGACACTGGAAAACATACAATACTTTGTATAAGTCCCTAGAGTCTGATAACTCAATCCCTGTGTGTCGTAGGTTGAAAACTGTACTATGGTTATGAAGGATTACACCGCTGTTTAATGCTCCATACCTAATCATCCAATGATATAGGTAAATGTCACCGACATAATTTCAAAAAGTTATATCTCACTCTATAAAAATAGACGTACAGATATATCAATTTGAAATTGGTGCATAACAGCGGATATTCAAAAACCAAATATTCGCCGTCCGGCAAACAACACAGGAGATTTCCTCAAATATCACCAATTACAACGAATTCCGATATAATGAGGACAATCACCTAATTCCCAATAACTTACTCCCACTCATCATCTGTAAAACCATACAGATGTGAGAATCATACCTGGTAAATACATACCCTAGAGCAAGATCTGATTGGGAAATCAGTTTTCTTTTAACAGTACACAGCGAAACTGAAACATGTAAATGTTTCGAAGGGGTATCCGGGTATTCCTAGTAATGCCTCTTCCATTATCCAGATTCACAACTGTAACCGTATATTTCTATGCCATCTCTCCACATCCCTTCATATGTCTTTAGTCATTACCTTCTGCACACCCCTTTAGGCCAAATGGTTTTCTTCCTTCCCTACCGTTCGGCACCAGCCTATGGTTTGGAAGAAGACTATCCAATAAGCATAATGGGTGTACTGTCCTAATCCTAGGAGCACTCGCAACGCGAGAGAAGGTGAAGATAAAAGACACCTGAATAAACCTTATTCCTATTTCACCTGAACCAGAATCAATCCCCGAACTGGAACAAGTTCCTTTCGAGTTCGTATACAACCATACGATGGAGTATCCAAATAACGATGGATCTTCGTAGTGATACGGAGTGTCCTGGAGAAATACAAAGGTGAAGTGGGAGTGGTAATGAAATACTTGGCTTGGTCGTGAATAGCAGTCGTAATTTACCTTGCCCTCCTTCTAAACCCTTTATTTGTCTTAACTTAATACCTTCTGTACACCACACTTAGGCTAATCGGCTTTCTTCATTCCCTACCGTTCGGCACCAGCCTATGATTTGGAAGAAAACTATCCGATGGGCGTAACGGGTGTACTATCTCCTAAACCAAGGAGTACTCGCAACCTGAGAGAAGGTAAAAGGAAAAGACAACTGAATAGTCCTATCCGTTTTCTCCAGAACCGGAAACCATCCTCGAATAAATTCCTTCGAGTTCGTATATAACCATACGATGGTTTTATCCAATGGAAGTGGACGTTCGTAGTAATACGGGGTGTCCTGGAGAAAAGGGTAAAAGTAGGAGTGGCAATGAGGTTTGCAACTCTGACAATCCAAAAGCCAGTGTTTAAGAAGGTTCGGTTAAATTTGGTCACTGAGTCATAGTCTTAGGGCCGGGTCATGGTCACTGCCGAAGAGAGAGAGAAGAGAAACACTCAGCATGCACTCTAACCTAGATCAGAATGGTTACCAATTTATCTAATTTGGAAACCTCCCACTGTAACCTCAAATTCTCCTCCAAACCTGAAAGAAGAATTAGTCGGGATCACCCGAGGAGTAAACCAACTCATCAGTGGGAATCGGGATCCAACTATCATCGCATGATAACGTGATGGAATCCACTCACGTTATCACACTCCAGAAGGTATGCGCATATCTGGCAAGTTTCAGTTTCTTTAGAAACTCCCGATGTGATTTTTACCCCTAGGATCCAAGTGACTTTGACACAGCCAACAAATCAAAGAGTCCTAGTCAAGTTCAACCCGTCATTATCCTGGATTGCATTAAACCCACCCGTACAAGCCCTTGACACAGTCAACAAGGCCGCACGACTGTCCTAACCAATCCCATTAATATGCCACAAACGAACACTACTTAGCTACCGTACACTACGCCTTGACACAGTCAACAAACGCAGCACGAATACTAAGTAATGCTTGTAAGAAATGACGGAGGGCTACGTCTAGTTTTTGGCGAAAAACTTTTAACGTAATGAACTTGATATCGTTGAAGGAACTGCATAGCTTTTTATAAAAATATAGTGGCGAAAACCTTTGCTAAAGAGGTCACTCCCGGTGAAGGGATCTCGGCTCTTTCCCCGTAGAATGAAGTACAGGATATTCCAACTGAATACATGCAAAGCAAAAAGTAATCGGCTATAGTGAAGTTATTACCCTGACGCAAACTTCTGTCCAAGGGGTCACTCCCGGTGAAGGGATCTCGACCCTTGCCTCGTCGACTGAGGTGCTGGATATTCATAACCGAATACCACTGTGCAAAACAAAAGAGAACGTCCTTGCAATAACAGCTTTTTGAAAAATGTTCCAACAACATCAAACAGGTTTGTTTAACTTGCATTGATCCGAATCAACGCAGTCCCATCAATTGATCACACCAATAAAGAACGAAAATAATGATGTACGTATATGCCATCCGCATTCGCCACTGGGTCCCGTCATTACCCGTTAGGTTACTTAACTAACGACAGAGCGGGGACTGGACTAGCGCGGATGCAAAACATATACAACATCTACTAGTATATATATCAATATATAATATTCGCTCAAGGCGTGATAAAAATGCAACATCACAGAAATGTAATAAGCATCACAGAACAATACAGATATCTGGGATCCCCGGGTTTCATAGAGCCGCTACTGAAACCCGACGTTCCCCTGGTCGTGTGGATAGCCTGTACAATGAAATCCTAGACCCCTACGGGCGCGGCAAGTTACCCGCCAAAACCTAAAGCGAGGCAGCCCCTTCAGCAACGTGAATGGACCACCCAGCACTTCACGGAATCCGGTAGCTTGGGCATCCCTCCTGGGTCAACCTGTACCCCCTACGAGTACGGCGAATAGCCCGCCAATTCTAGAGTAAAGCCCCCTCCGTCTCAAAGCCATGAGATGCGGGCCCGTTGCCCTCTAGAATCCGGCTATCCATGCACCCCACCGCGGGGTAATCCTAGTACAGAAAGTAAAATATATACATACAACAGGTACATCGACCTCAGCCCGGTCGTGCCCCAAAAGAATAATATACAAACAGGCGGTGACGGCAGTCCACATGTCGGACGCTCGCCCCGCAATATCAAATGTACATATAAAACGAAATTGTACTAACATTGCATCCAGGCTATCCCCCACAACCAATCCGCAACATCACAGCACAATACAGAACATCAACGTGAATGTCACGTTCGCAAATCCGTCTCAAAAGGGCTATAGCAGTCAGACATGATTTACCGATCAAATGACATTCACGGTCGCAGATATAATATAAATACGGTGAACTAACATGTTTAAAATTTTCGATCGATCAAATCTACTGAAGCGGGCCCCAAGCACTACTGTAGCACTCAAAGAAATTTTGGGCCCAAAAAGAATATTCCAAAAACCCCATTTTCAACTCAAAAGCCCACTGTAAAAATTTGATGCAATGAACAGTCTAGGTAGCGGCGGAACCGCGGCCAATGCATGGGTTTGGCCGCGGTTCCGCGGTGGAAAGGTGACGTCACGCAACCAAATTTTCACAGAATGCTCATAATTGCCTGCATGTATTTCTGCAATGCACTGAAAAAAATTTCGAGCTAAAAAAATTTCGACAGAAAACTGATGCTAGAAAATACGGTTTTTGGAAAATCCGATCGATCGAACTTGTAAACACGTTAGAGCAAGCTAGACTAGGTTAATGGCGTGGCTCTGATACCATGTTGGTGTACGGCGGCGTCCCGGCCGTCTTTCCAAGGCCAAAATGCGGAAACAAAAATTTTCTTAACTTTATAAACCGGTGCCACCGCGGACCATAAACCCAGATCGGGCCATTAACCTAGTCCTATCTAACTAGAGAATGGGCAGAGAGATATACCGAGCGATCCGTGTCCTTCGGTCTTCTCGTCGTCGTCCCGATCTCCCCGCGGAATCTTCGGTCTTCATCTCCTCGTCGGAAGGGCACCACATCGCCGGGTTCTTTTACGGGCTCCCACCTCTGGACCGAGGCAACTCGGGCATGAAGTTGGCGAGTCGACGTGTCCAAGAATTGCTGTAGAATAAGTGTAGTGCTCATTGTCTCTATTGGGGTTGTAAGAAGTTGCCTTTCGAATGGAGGAATGAACTAAACTTTTGGAGATGGAGCTATGGGATTTTTGCAAGCCAAAAGAGATCAAAAATCCCACTCAAGAATTTTGGACAGCCCCCTCTTTCATTTGGCCGGCCATGCATCAAGGAGAGAATGAATGGATCAAAAAAAAATGAGTGAGCCAAATAATGCAAGAGAGAGAAAGGGTTACATGATCAACCATGATCACAAACCAAGTCTAACACTCATAAACCCATCATCAAACCACAAAAGTGAAGCAATGATGAGTGAAGAAGTCAAATGATGGTGCAACCATCATGAAGCAACAATATGCAAAGACCACCCTCCACGATGCTAATTTGCACAATTGCAAAGAAGCCCTCCTCCACCAATTTTCAGCCAAGGAAAGAAACAAAAGAAAATGGCCGAAACAGAAAACAAACTGGCAACTTAAAAAAACAGATCCCGTAATAAATTACAGGAAACCCCGCTACTGTATATACATGTAAGTCCACGTTGCCCACCCCGGTGCTTGCGGGGAGGCGGAAACGTTATGAAAAATCTGATTTTTACAACACTAGGCAACATGGACTATGTAAAGGAGGGATCTTTGCTAAACAAAACTAACAACAAGGCTAAAAAGAGTTTAGCTACTCGGAAAGGGGGTTATACCTAGGTCTTCAAGTCCTTCTGTTCTTGCTCCTTAGAGTGAAAGAACGGATCGTCTCGTCGCCTTCTCTTGCCGAAGAAAGATCCACCCGAGGGCTTCTATCTTTGGCTCCAACTTCAAACTAGAAGTAACTAAGGTGCTTGGTGTGCTAAACCTAGGACCTTAGAAAGAGTAGAGAGTATTTTTGAGTGTTTTATCTCAAGCTCAAAGGGTTCTCAACTCATGAGAGGGGAGAGTTAGAGAGAGAGGAAGAGGAGGAGAGAGAATGAAAAAAGTGAGAAGAATCTCTCAACCTTCTCACATATATGTGAATTATGGAAAATAGATAATTAGCTAAAGATAATTGTCATGGTTAATCAAGAAATGACCATTATCATTTCACATTAAATGCTTTTGTAAGGATCAAAGAGCATCTTTCATATGGAATGATGATGGTCAAATTGTCAACCTAGGTCAACAAGTCAAGTATAGTCAAATGGTCAACAACCCTAACCAAGCACAATTTTAATTAATTAATATTAATAAATCATAATTCACACATAAACATTAGGGTTAAGAAAAGGACAATGGTCATCAACCCTAATCATAGTCCTATGCCTCTGTCTCAGTCAACTGTGCATACACACCCGTATCCGTGTTCCGAGGAACACGAATACAATGAGATAAAACCAATCCCAAATCATATACTAGGATCCGGCTTAAGCCAAAGCCCGCTAGTATAAGCTGTCCGGACACCAAACGTGCACAAGTGCGCGGATGTGAACGAACCATGTCGCAAAACCATGCGACCTCTACTCATTTTCCCTAAAGGCGAATAACCCTCTGTGTGGGACTCTAAAGACTCGACACTACGCTGGCAGTGGGTTTAACCACAGACCGCAAGCGGCACTAGCTGTACGTAACGGTCCCCAGGTAGATGCCGATAAGAAGACTGACGAGGTAAACCCATCTGAACTCCTACTGAGCCTGTATGTGACAGTCTCCGTACAGTCCGGTCTGTTCGTCTAAGAACATCGCATAGCGGGCCTAGGGGGCGGTAAACGTCAGTCCCCTACTAGCGGTACAAGTCGTGTCGGAGTGTAGCCCAGAACACCTGAGATAACACTGGAAACCTACCAGTCTATCTCGCTTTCCCTGGCCAGGGACTTTGTCTAATGGCTCTCCTAGACACAGCGCGATATCAACCCCCAATACCGGGAGAGACGAATCCTGTCTAACCATCGCTGCCTCCAAGTGCTTCGGGTTTGCACCCAAAAACTACCTGTTTGCACGACTCCTTTGAGCCGTGGTAGGGTAGTAATCAAAGTACAGTGGGAACACACTCGAGGCGAAGTGGCAGTGTCAAGTCAACGGACTAAGCTGTACTCATGTAACCTGGGAACTGATAACTGACGATAGGTATAATACCAACCAACAGTTCCCGACGAGTCCTGTCCAGTGTACTCGTAACCTAACGAGCACCCGCATACTATCTCAAGTACGACGTACTGACGGCTGTAGGACAGACCGTCCCCCAAACTAGGATAAGAAGCGCATACGCTAGTCTACTCCGGAGTATCGATGCCCTGTCTCGATAGTCCTGCGACCAGGGACCTGCATAAGGATGTGCTTGTAGATTACCCAGCCCCCACGAGTGTGACTGCCATCACAACGCTGGTAATCAAGCAAAGATCCTAAGGGCTCCACTAATGTGTAAAGGCGATATGCTACAAGAAACACATGCACACATTAAAGCAGAAACAAACCAAGTAGCATACTACCATTTTGAGCAAGATTTTCTATACAACTGTGAATATCCCAAGCTTCCATCAAGTAATATACAAGCTAGTATGATACAGTAATGGCTTCTAGGGCATATACACTAACAATCTCCCACTTGCACTAGGGCCATGTACTGGCGTATCGAAGACCTATCATCTCGATCAGCCGCTCGAACTGAGTCTGGGGTATGGCCTTCGTGAATGGATCTGCAGTGTTATCTTCCGAATTTACTCTCTTCACCTCGATTTCCTGGCGATCTGCGATCTCCCTGATCAGGTGGCACCGCCTCAAAATGTGCCTGGACTTCTGATGGGACCTGGGTTCCTTCGCTAAAGCTATAGCTCCATTGTTGTCACAATACAGCGGAATTGGATCAACAATGGTAGGAACCACCTAAAGCTCCGTGAGGAACTTCTTCATCCAGACAGCTTCCTTTGCGGCATCGCAAGCAGCTATGTACTCCGCTTCCATAGTTGAGTCAGCAACGGTTTCCTTCTTGGAACTCTTCCAGCAAACCGCCCCTCCATTGAGGGTAAAGATATAACCCGACATGGACTTGGAGTTATCCTTGTCACTCTGGAAGCTGGAGTCAGCAAAGGCCTCGATCTGGAGGTCTTTTCCGCCATACACCAAGAACATCTCCTTAATCCTTCTCAGGTACTTGAGAATGTTCTTTACTGCTATCCAGTGTTTCTCCCCTGGTCCGACTGATACCGGCTTACAATGCTCAATGCGTATGCTATATCTGGTCTGGTACATAATATCGCATACATTATAGAGCCTACCGCAGATGCGTAGGGTATAGATGACATGCGAGCCCTTTCCAAATCAGTCTTGGGAGACATCTTTTTGGAGAGGGTGATTCCGTGACAAGCCGGTAGATTACCACGCTTGGAATCTTCCATACTGAATCGTTTTAGTATGGTGTCTATGTACCTCGACTATGAAAGTCCCAACATCCTCTTAGATCTATCACGATAGATCTGGATCCCCAGAATGTAGTTGGCATCGCCCAAGTCCTTTATGGAGAACCTCTGTGACAAGAATCCTTTGACTGACTGTAGCATAGGAATATCATTTCCTATTAGGAGAATGTCATCCACGTACACGACGAGGAATACCACAGTTCTCCCTACAATCTTGCTGTAAATGCATGGTTCATCTGGGTTTTTGATAAAGTCGAATTCTTTGACAGTATTGTTCCCCTCCGAATGGCGGCCGCGACATGACGTCTTGCCTGAGATTCAGGGCAGATGCTAATTGGTGCTATCCGTCCACCTCTCCGAAGATGCCAAGTTGATTTATGGCACCGTATATCGAAGGTTTAGACGGATGCGTCCGATGTAGCCGACTTCGTCAGATTCCCCCTCGTTTGAGGGGTTTTTGATTGTGGGGACGCTTTTCCCTGCAGGCGCAAGCCCCTGCAGTTAATTACGCTACCGCATTGCAGTAACAACTTTCTCCTTCTCCAGATGGTCACTTCGTGTCGTGGGTGTTTCTTTTGTTTTGTTGCCCGTGGATTGTTTACGGAGACCGAGTTATGTCGTCGCCCGTAGGGCGTGGACTAGTCCAAATCCGTATTATCTTAGATTTGGGTTTGGGGGTTTGGTTTGAGGATACGTTAGCCATACTTGAGGCTAAGATCAACTCAAACGTTTGTTAAGGATACGTTAGTCTAACTTTGAGACTAAGATCAACTTAACGGGATTGTTTAGATCCGACAAAAGAGCATTTGGGCTCCATTGTTCCAGTTTAGGGACCTAGTGGTCCATTAAATGTATGGCCGTCAGGACCCGTCACCTCTCCGACGACGTTGAAGGATTACAACGACGGATGTCAGAGGAGTTCAGAGATGTACCCTCGAGCCAGAGTTAATTGGGGGGATTCATAGTCCAGTCTGTTTGAAGGTTTAAGGATACGTAGCCATCTTTGAGGCTAAGATCAACTTAAACGGGACCGTTTAGATCCGACAAAAGAGCATACGGGGCTCTATTGTTCTAGTTTAAGGACATTGCGGTCCATGGGTAGTTTAAGGACGTTGCGGTCCATGGGTAGTTTAAGGACATTGCGGTCCATTGCTAGTTTTAAGACATCTCGGTCAAGGTTAAGGACGTCGTAGTCCATGGGTTTAAGGACCCCACAGTCCGGTATGTGCTCTGGATGCTTCACACGGGTTCACTGCCGTGCTCTGCGAGGACCAGGCTCCGCTCTGGACGTTTTCCACGGGGTCAAAGAGTGACATTATCCGCGTTCCACGTAACCAGGAATTTTGCATTAAACACGGGTTTAAGGACCCCACAGTCCGTATCAATGTGTGGTCGTCGGGACCCGTCACCTCTTTGAAGACATTGAGGGATTACAATGCCAAGTATCAAAGGAGTGAAGAGATGTACCCTAGAACCGGAGTGGATTAAATAGTCCTTGGCCCAGTTAATCACAAATTGAGGACTTATGGCCATCTTGGGCTAAGTCCAATCAGGAGAGGCTTTGCCTCCATCCATTTAGCCAATTGGGCCAAAGCCTAGTGTTAAACACTACAGAGCAATCAGTGTTGAACACTGGGAATGAGGTTGACAAGTTAGTGTTTAACACTAAAAGATAATCGGTGTTAAACACCAGCAACAAGGCTTTTCAGATTAGTGTTAAACACTAAAACAGATCAGTATTGAACACTGCAAATAATGCTTTTTAATTAGTGTTGAACACTAAGGCCCAACAGTGTTTTAACACTGGGTTCGAGAGTTTCAATTTAGTGTTAAACACTAAGGCAAGAGGGGTCACGTGGCAGCACGTGAGAGCGCCCTCCCTTCATTTATTCTGCTGAGATTATCGCGTCTTTCAGAGCATCACGTGCCATCACGTGATGCGCATTCAAATGCCTGTGTATTAAAGCTTCTGTCAAGGGTCACGTGGGTCACGTGGGGTGCTGCCTCAAAGGGGCTTTCTGTAGATCTCTTGGGGGGGTCACGTGGTGACACGTGACCCTGCCTCTATGTATGTTGTTTTAGAGGATCTGTTAATCTTTTCCAGGAATCAAGTTCCTCGTAGGGTTAAACCCTGACAGTAATTTCAGAGGAATTAAATTCCTACTTCCTTTCGAAGGTTTATATTCTGAATAGAGTTGGACTCTGAATTTTCTGTAGGAATTAAATTCTTCATATATGTGAAGAACTGAATAGGGTTAAACCCTAATAAAAGCTTTTAAGGAATTAAATTCCCACTTTCTTTTAAGTTATGATCAAGGGAATTAAATCCCCGCTGTTCCAACAGAACTAGGTTCTTAATTAGGGTTAAACCCTATCTCTTTTTGTTCTGAAGGAATTAAATTCCCATGATACAGGGTCAAGCCCTAATTTTATTTTAAAGGAATTAAATTCCTATAGTTCTGTGAGAATTAAATTATCGTGCTTGCATTCCCTCTCTATGTTTTGGATCTGCATGGCAGGATCTCTACCCATTGAGAATTAAATTCTCAACCTCAAGGGGAGATGTGCACTTTGCAGATCCTCTATCAAAGAGAGAAGAAATATGTTCTTCTGTTTTATGTATCAGAGTTAAACTCTGTTGAGAATTAAATTCTCTTTCTTTCAAAAAGCCTTCCCTTTCTTACCTACGGTTTTCTTTTGCAGAAGATCCAAGTTCCTCGAAGTATCAAGGCTCTCTCTCTTTTTCTTCCCTCTGCGTATAGATATCCCTTTTTGTGTCTCTTGGCTCCTATTTATAGGAGAAGCAGCCGAGTCAATGTTGGAGATAGTGCCCTCAGAGTCAATTATTGGATCACAGGCACGTGATTGCAATGATTGAGGGAGGACCTATCCCGATAGGACAGTCTTACTCGAGATGATAGTACGCTATCTGGTTTACCTTTATCATCGTGTGCTGCTTTAGGTGACCTAACAGGTCGCTATTGCACGTTGATAGAGCCCCTAGGATTCTTGCTTGACTGCCAGCAGTATGAGGGCGATCATATAAGTGAGAGCTGGAGTCTATAAGCACATCCTTAAAAGGTCCCTAGTCGTGGGAGTTTCGAGAAAGGGCATCGATACTCCAGAGTAGACTAGTGTATACAGTCGAGACCCTGACGAGGGGCGGTGGCCGGTCTCACAAGCCACTGGTGTCAGTTGGTTCACCTAAGATGTATACAGGTGCTCATTGGGTTATGAGTACACCGGACAGGACTCGCCGGGAACATGCTAGTTGGTCTTATACCTGACGTCAGATAGCAGTTCCCAGGTGACATGTGTACAGGTTAGTTCATCGACCTGGGAATCGTCATTTGTCTCGTGTGAGTTCCCACTGTGCTTTGATTACTACCCTACCACGGCTCAAAGGAGTCGTGCAAACAGGTTTTAGTTGGGTACAGTCCCGAGCCACATGGAGGCAGTGAGCGGATCTTCGGGGGTTCGTCTCTCCCGGTATTGGGGGTGAGGTCGCGCTGTGTCTAGGAGAGCCATTACACGAAGTCCTTGGCCAAGGCAGGAGATTTACTGGTAGGTATTCCAGTAGTATCTCAGGGTGTTCTGGGCTACACTCCGACACGACTTGTACCGCTTTTGGGGGTCTGACTTTTACCCACCCCCTAGGTCCGACATGCGATGCTCATAGACGAACGGACCGGACTGTACGGATATTGTCACTGACAGGCTCAGTAGGGTGTCAGGATGAGTTCGCTCATCGACGTCCCTTTTGGTCAATAGCTGGTGGCCCGTTACGTATTGGCTTATACCTCTGACGTGCTAGTGGTTAAATCCACAGCCATAGTATTGACGAGTCTTTAGAGTCCACCACACTTTCAGTTACTCAAGCTTTCGGGCGAAACGCTGTAGAGGCCATATGGAGATATGGCAGGGTTCGATCAGATACGTGCGGTATTGCACGGATGGTGATCGGACGGTTTTTACTAGCCGGCTTTGGCTTAAGCCGGATCTTAGTATTTGATTGTGTAGTTTTGTCTCTTTACATTTGTATTTCGGTCGAAATACAAATGCGGGTGTGTATGCACAGTATCGGGGTTTTCCTGTAATTTATTATGGGACCAGTTTTCTGGGGTTGCCAGTTTGCATTCCTTTCCGGCCGGTTTTCTCTTTTTCCTTCCCGGTCGGACTTTTCGTTGGAGGGTGTTAATTGCAAGTTTGCAATTAACATTTTGTTGAGGGGGTTTCTTGCAAAAGGATTGATTTTGATATCTTCCCTCCATCTCTTGCATTAAATAAGGTAAGGTTGAGTATGGGTTTTGATGTGTTTTGGTGTTGGAAATTGGTGTGGGCCGGCCACTGTGGGGAATGGAGTGTGCTTTAATATTGTTTAGTGTGATTGCATTGTGTTATATAATGTGTGTGCTGGAGTGAAAAAAAAAAGTGATGAGGATTAATTTATTCCAGTGAGCTTGCTTCATTCCTTTTCTTCCAGTGAGAGAGTGCTTGCTTCATTCTTATTATTTTTCCAGTGGGCACAATTCATTTTGTGGCCGAGCTCAAATGATGTATGGAGGCTCCATTTTTCCTTAAGCATCCATGGAAAATTCTTGTCCACAAATTCCTCCAATATGGCAACCTCCTAAACCCCAAAGAGACAACTTCACTACACATTCTACAGCAAATCTTGGGCACGTCGATTAGCCAGCTTCGTGCCCGAGTTGCCTCGGCATTGAGGTGGGAGCCCGTAAAAGATACAGGCGATGTGGTGCCCTTCCGGCGAGGAGGCGACGACCGGATTTTCCGCGGGAGATCGGGACGACGACGAGAAGACCGGAGGACTCGGATCACTCGGTATATCTCTTCCCATCTTGTAGTTAGCTAGATCTAGTTTAATGGCCCGATCCGGGGTTTAGTGCGCGGTGGTGCCGGTTTGCAAAGTCCGCAAAATTAAAGTTTATCACCGTTTCCGCATTTGGCCGTCGGATTGACGGCCGGGGCGCCGCCGTGCACTTACAGTGGTATCAGAGCCTCGCCATTAACTTCATCTAGCTTTGTGTAATGTGTTTTTCAGTTCCGATCGATCAAATGTCCCAAAACCCGTATTTTCTTCACGACATTTTTCTGTTGAAATTTTTTGGTCTCTAAAATTTTTTCAGGTTGTAGAAAATTCATGTAGTGGAAGTTCTAAGAGTAATGGGAAAATTCGACACAGTGATCTCTTAGCCAGAGCGCGGAACCGCGGCCAAACCCCACTTTGGGCCGCGGTTCCGCCGCAATCTGGAGAGGTCAATGGGTCAACTTTTTCCAGTGGGCTTCAGGGGAGAAAATATGTATTTTGGAACATTAATTTTGGGCCCAGAATTTCTGGATGTGCTACAGTAGTACTTGGGGCCCACTTGTTAAAATTTGATTGATCGGATATTTTAAACACATTTTTCACAGTATTTACATTATATCTGCGACCGTGAATGTCACTCGATCGGTAAATCCTGTCTAACTGCTATAGCCCGGTTAGACGGATTTGCGAACGTGACCTTCACGTTGATGTTCTATGTATTTGCTGTGTTGTTGCGGATCGGTCGTGGGGGTAGCCTGGATGCAATGCTAGTACTGTGTTGTTGTATTATGTACATTTGATATTGCGGGGCGAGCGTCCGACATGTGGACTGCCGTCACTGCCAGTTTGTATTTTTCTTTTGGGGCACGACCTGGTTGCGGTCGTTGTACCCGGTGTATGTATATTTTACTTTCTGTACTAGGATTACCCCGCGGTGGGGTGCACGGATAGCCGGGTTCTAGAAGGCAACAAGCCCGCATCTCATGGCATTGAGACGGAGGGGCTTCAGTCTGGAATTGGCGGGCTATTCGCCGCACTCGTAGGGGGTACAGGTTGACCCAGGAGGGGTGCCCAAGTTGCCGGATTCCGTGAAGTGCTGGGTGGTCCATTCACAGTGCTGGAGGGGGCTGCCTCGCTTCAGGTTTTGGCGGGTGACTTGCCGCGCCCGTAGGGGTCTAGGTTTTCATTGCACAGGCTATCCACACGACCAGGGGAACGTCGGGTTTCAGTAGTGGCTCTGTGAAACCCGGGGATCCCAGATATCTGTATTGTTCTGTGATGCTGTACATTTCTGTGTTGTTGCATTTTATTCACGCCTTGAGCGAAATACTATATATTGGTATATATATTAGTAGATGTTGTATATGTTTTTCATCCGCGCTAGTCCAGTCCCCGCTCTGCCGTTAGTTAGCTAACCTAACGGGTGATGACGGGACCCTGTGGCGAATGCAGATGGCATATACGTACGTCGGTATATTTTCGTTCTTTGTGGTGTGATCAATTGATGGGACTGCATTGATTCGGATCAATGCAAGTTAAACAAACCTAATCTGACGTTGTTGGAACACTTTTCAAAAAGCTGTTATTGCAAGGACGTTCACTTTTGTTTTGCATCGTGGTGTTCATTTAGAATATCCTGCTCCTCAGTCGACGAGGCAAGGGCCGAGATCCCTTCACCGGGAGTGACCCCTTGGACAGAAGTTTGCGTCAGGGCATTAACTTCACTATAGCCGATTACTTTTGCTTTGCACCGTGGCATTCAGTTGGAATATCCTGCACCTCATTCTACGGGGAAAGAGCCGAGATCCCTTCACCGGGAGTGACCTCTTTAGTAAAGGTTTTCGTCACTATATTTTCTAAAAAGCTATCCGTTCCTTCAACGATATCAAGTTCACTACGTTAAAGGTTTTCGCCAGAAACCATTCGTAGCCCTCCGTCGTTTCATATGGGTAGTCAATAGTATTCAAGCTGTGTTTGTTGGCCATAGTCAAGGCACAGTGTTTGGTAGTTGTTGGTTATTCATATGTAGCATAGATAGATGCGTTGGTTTGGGACAGTCGTATAGCCTTGTTGGCCTTAGTCAAGGGCTTGTACGGGTGGGTTCAAATCAACCTGGACAATGACGGGTAGAACTTGACATGTGACTTATGATTTGTTGGCCTTAGTCAAGGTCATAAGAGCATGGGGTAAAAATCACATCGGGAGTTTCAAAAGAACTGAAACTTGCCAGATATGCGCATACCTTCTGGAGTGTGATAGCGTGAGCGGATTCCGTCATGTTATCATGCGATGATAGTTGGATCCCGATTCCCACTGATGAGTTGGTTTACTCCTCGGGTGACCCCGACTAATTCTTCTTTCAGGTTTGGAGGAGAATTTGAGGTACAGTGGGAGGTTTCCAGATTAGATAAAGGGATAACCATTCTGATCTAGGTTAGAGTGCACGCTGAGTGTTTCTTTTCTCTCTCTCTCTTTGGCAGCGACCATTGACCCGACCCTAAGACTTTGACTCAGTGACCAAGTTGACCGAACCTTCTTAACACAGGCTTTTGGATTGTCAGAGTTGCAGACCTCATTCCCACTCCTACTTTTATCCTTTTCTCCAAGACACCTCGTATTACTACGAACGTCCACTTCCATTGGACAAAACCATCGTATGGTTAGATACGAACTCGAAGGAATTCGAGGATGGTTTCCGGTTTTGGAGAAAACGGATAGGATTATTCAGTTGTCTTTTCCCTTTCACCTTCTCTCAAGTTGTGAGTACTCCTTGGTTTAGGAGATAGTACACCTATTGCGCAAATTGGATAGTCTTCTTCCAAACCTTAGGCTGGTGCCGACCGGTAGGGAATGAAGAAAACCAATTAGCCTAAATAGTGTGCAGAAGGTATTAAGATTAAGACAAATAAAAGGATTAGTAAGAGGGCAAAGTAAATTGCGACTGATATTCACGACCAAACCAAGTTTTTCTTCGCCAATCCAAAATCACCTTTGTATTTCTCCAGGACACTCCGTATCACTACGAAGATCCACAGTTTATTGGATAATCCATCGTATAGTTATATACGAACTCGAAAGGAACTTGTTCCAGTTCGGGGATGGATTCTGGTCCAGGAGAAATAGGAATAAGGTTTATTCAGTTGTCTTTTATCTTCACCTTCTCTCGCATTGCGAGTGCTCCTAGGACTAGGACAGTACACCCATTATGCTTATTGGATAGTCTTCTTCCAAACCATAGGCTGGTGCCGAACGGTAGGGAAGGAAGAAAACCATTTCGCCTAAGGGGTGTGCAGAAGGTAACGACTAAAGACATATAAAGGGATTTGGAGAGGTGGCAAAGAATTATGCGGTTATAGTTGTGAATCTGGATAATGGTAGAGGCATTACTAGGAATACCAGGATACCCCATCGAAACATTTCAATGTTTCAGTTCAACTGTGTACTGTTAAAAGAAAACTGATTTCCCGATTGGACACTTGCTCCAGGGTATGTATTTACCAGGTTTGATTCTCACATCTGTATGGTTTTACAGATGATGAGTGGGAGTAAGTTATTGGGAATTGGGTGATCATCCTCATTATATCGGGATTCGTTGTAATCAGGGATATTTGAGGAGATCACCTGGGCTGTTTGCCGGTCGGCAAATATTTGGTTTTGAATATCTGCTGTTGTGCACCAATTTCAAATTAATATATCTGTACGTCTATTTTCATAGAGTGAGATATACCTTTTGATATTATGTCGATGACATTTACCTATATCAGTGGATGGTTAGGTAAGGAGCATTAAACAGCGGTGTAATTCTTCTTAACCATAAGTACAGTTTTCAACCTGCGACACACAGTGAAAGAGTTGTTAGACTCAGCGGACTTATACAGAGTATTGTATGTTGTCCAGTGTCCATTAGGACAGAGGGGATGGTCCTCATACTATATTCGGTTTACTTTTAACTTCTCTAGTTCTTAGACATGTGTTTCGTAGAAACACAGGGTCTAAATTTTGAGGAGTTATAGGTATTTGAATAGAGTAGAGAACCAGGTGTAGCAAGTATCGGGATTCTTCAAGGTGATCGAAGATGTAGATACTTGTGTATGGTATTCAGTTGATAGTAATAATAAAGAGAACTTGCTTCTCTTTCGGGTTACCCATAATTGGAAGCATTCCTAAGTTGAGTAACGCTGATCGGCCTCTCTCCATTTAATTAACATGCACTGGAGAAAGCTGCATGATTTGAATCTGGTTCAATTAAATCAGTGCCTCTGGTTCTATATTGGATATAGAACAGTTCATATCTTAACGATGTTAAGGTACGGGGAGTTGTCCGGCTTATGATTAAAACCAGACACTGGACAACTCAAGGCACGTTTCTGTAATGGCTGTTTGTGGGTTGACCCAGGCTATGACGAGGGTTGACTTTCTACCATAAGAAAGATCAATAGTGATATTGTTCTTGACTCGCCACAGTTTTAATAAAAATGGATTTTTTCAAAAACAGTAGTGGGAGTATGGTAGAACTGGAAGTGATTCCAGAACCGCAAACGATTACTGAAGATTTGAGAAGGAACCTAAAGATTCAATCTGATTTGACATTCCATTGGCCACTCCGCAGATAAGGTGGGTAACTTCAGGCACCCGAGAGGCACTCCGGTAGCCGCAAGGACGGTGACAGGGAAGTTCTTGTTTACCCACACTTGCCATTGTTGTTGTTCCAGGCTGCGAGACCCGGCAGGAGGATGAGTATAGCGTCGTTCTAAACTAGCTTTAGAAGTGCGCGTCTATATGACTCTGCCAGAGGGTTGTCGTAGTCAGTAGGAGCAGCGGAAGCATTGGTGGACATCAGGCTAATGTCTATTTATAGACTAAAGCAGATATAGCGGAGATAGATCATCTATTTCTGATGTGACAGTCATGGGTTTGACGTCATCAGAATAGGGGATGGATCTGTTGAGAAGGTAGTAGGGTGTGATGTCATGATATTTGGATGACATACACAGAATAGGAAAAGAAACTCCTATACTACAATCGGTTATACTTTGGTCGTCACACTGTGGTTTCTCCATAAAGGAAATGGACACAATATCAAACATACTGGTTACTAGATCTATGGTTTTAGATCTAGATTTGGGTGGTTTCCCAATCAGGGTACTTTGACAGCATTCTAAGAGTATTTAGAATGGACGACTCCTGGCACGGTAGTGTACCTGCAGGTGATGGAGTCACCCTCTCTAAAGGTTTCTTATAGACTAAAGGGGAGAGGGATGCGCATGATTGGCAGATCACTTGCTTGGGCAATTGAGTCAATCATGAGATGTCAAGTACCACACCAGATGTTGTTCTTGCACTAGATGCAATAAGTTGACATTGATCCAATCCTGGAGAAACAGTCGGAAGCAGTTTTAGAACATAAGTGGATGTTCTAGGGATATGATAACGACAGCCTCATTTGGGAGACAGTTATCATTCCAGGCTTCCAAGGTGACATGGACGACAAGGAGGTTGTCAGAGTTATAGTTTTCCCTCTAACGAGGGGCAGTATTTTGGACAGGTGATCCAAGGCAATACTGAGGGAGGCATGGCGCAGGATACTGATTAAGTTCAGTTGACGATACAGTCTGAGAAGTTTGGATTTGGAGTTCATTTATGAGCTAGGTCCCATCAGACATCCAGACATTCTAAGACAGGTATTGCTCATTTCGGGAGATGGCTTTCTCCGCGAACTTGAGATATAGAGAGAGACATAGAAAGAAACTTCAGAGCGGATCCACTCGCTGAGGCTATTCCTCGAACGCAATAGTCTCGCAAACGAGCTTTGTGAGACTGACTTGTAGAGGAGTTGGGTGTTCGGTATCACACGGGCTGTGAGTATGCGACATCGCAATAATTAGCCTTGAGTGCAAGTGGGAGATTGTTGGAGATAGTGCCCTCAGAGTCAATTATTGGATCACAGGCACGTGATTGCAATGATTGAGGGAGGACCTATCCCGATAGGACAGTCTTACTCGAGATGATAGTACGCTATCTGGTTTACCTTTATCATCGTGTACTGCTTTAGGTGACCTAACAGGTCGCTATTGCACGTTGATAGAGCCCCTAGGATTCTTGCTTGACTGCCAGCAGTATGAGGGCGATCATATAAGTGAGAGCTGGAGTCTATAAGCACATCCTTAAAAGGTCCCTAGTCGTGGGAGTTTCGAGAAAGGGCATCGATACTCCAGAGTAGACTAGTGTATACAGTCGAGACCCCGACGAGGGGTGGTGGCCAGTCTCACAAGCCACTGGTGTCAGTTGGTTCACCTAAGATGTATACAGGTGCTCATTGGGTTATGAGTACACCGGACAGGACTCGCCGGGAACATGCTAGTTGGTCTTATACCTAACGTCAGATAGCAGTTCCCAGGTGACATGTGTACAGGTTAGTTCATCGACCTGGGAATCGTCATTTGTCTCGTGTGAGTTCCCACTGTGCTTTGATTACTACCCTACCACGGCTCAAAGGAGTCGTGCAAACAGGTTTTAGTTGGGTACAGTCCCGAGCCACATGGAGGCAGTGAGCGGATCTTCGGGGGTTCGTCTCTCCCGGTATTGGGGGTGAGGTCGTGCTGTGTCTAGGAGAGCCATTACACGAAGTCCTTGGCCAAGGCAGGAGATTTACTGGTAGGTATTCCAGTAGTATCTCAGGGTGTTCTGGGCTACACTCCGACACGACTTGTACCGCTTTTGGGGGTCTGACTTTTACCCACCCCCTAGGTCCGACATGCGATGCTCATAGACGAATGGACCGGACTGTACGGATATTGTCACTGACAGGCTCAGTAGGGTGTCAGGATGAGTTCGCTCATCGACATCCCTTTTGGTCAATAGCTGGTGGCCCGTTACGTATTGGCTTATACCTCTGACGTGCTAGTGGTTAAATCCACAGCCATAGTATTGACGAGTCTTTAGAGTCCACCACACTTTCAGTTACTCAAGCTTTCGGGCGAAACGCTGTAGAGGCCGTATGGAGATATGGCAGGGTTCGATCAGATATGTGCGGTATTGCACGGATGGTGATCGGACGGTTTTTACTAGCCGGCTTTGGCTTAAGCCGGATCTTAGTATTTGATTGTGTAGTTTTGTCTCTTTACATTTGTATTTCGGTCGAAATACAAATGCGGGTGTGTATGCACAGTATCGGGGTTTTCCTGTAATTTATTATGGGACCAGTTTTCTGGGGTTGCCAGTTTGCATTCCGTTCCGGCCGGTTTTCTCTTTTTCCTTTCCGGTCGGACTTTTCGTTGGAGGGTGTTAATTGCAAGTTTGCAATTAACATTTTGTTCAAGGGGTTTCTTGCAAAAGGATTGATTTTGATATCTTCCCTCCATCTCTTGCATTAAATAAGGTAAGGTTGAGTATGGGTTTTGATGTGTTTTGGTGTTGGAAATTGGTGTGGGCCGGCCACTGTGGGGAATGGAGTGTGCTTTAATATTGTTTAGTGTGATTGCATTGTGTTATATAATGTGTGTGCTGGAGTGAAAAAAAAAAGTGATGAGGATTAATTTATTCCAGTGAGCTTGCTTCATTCCTTTTCTTCCAGTGAGAGAGTGCTTGCTTCATTCTTATTATTTTTCCAGTGGGCACAATTCATTTTGTGGCCGAGCTCAAATGATGTATGGAGGCTCCATTTTTCCTTAAGCATCCATGGAAAATTCTTGTCCACAAATTCCTCCAATATGGCAACCTCCTAAACCCCAAAGAGACAACTTCACTACACATTCTACAGCAAATCTTGGGCATGTCGATTAGCCAGCTTCGTGCCCGAGTTGCCTCGGCATTGAGGTGGGAGCCCGTAAAAGATACAGGCGATGTGGTGCCCTTCCGGCGAGGAGGCGACGACCGATTTTCCGCGGGAGATCGGGACGACGACGAGAAGACCGGAGGACTCGGATCACTCGGTATATCTCTTCCCATCTTGTAGTTAGCTAGATCTAGTTTAATGGCCCGATCCGGGGTTTAGTGCGCGGTGGTGCCGGTTTGCAAAGTCCGCAAAATTAAAGTTTATCACCGTTTCCGCATTTGGCCGTCGGATTGACGGCCGGGGCACCGCCGTGCACTTACAGTCAATTAGTTTTTTGACGAATCTTCATTGAGAGATTTGATTTGCATCCATCATTCGTTTTGGACCTTTGGATTATTAGGTGAATTTTATTCACCATTGGATTTCAAGTCCTGGGATTCTCTTTTATTGCTTCGGTTAGATTTAAAGGGGAAATCTTTCCAAACTCGAGATTTTTCCATACATAGATGATATTTCATCACCTCTGAATCTTTAATTCGATTAGTTCCAGATAGTCGCTTTCCTTTGGAAAGATTTGAATCTCTTTCAGAATTTAATTCTGTTGACAAAATGGGCTTTGAAAGCCGGTCACGTGTGACCACGTGACCCATGGTCACGTGTGGGCACGTGACCCCCCTTGGAATGAGCCTTCTTCTTTCTTTTTTGCGCTGTCTTCTGGTTGTTGCTTAACCGTCACGTGCCATCACGTGACCCCTGGTCACGTGTGAGCACGTGACCCTGGTCTGGGCTCTTTTTCCTTGACTCGATCAGGGAACCGATGTGCCTTTGAATCCGCTTTAAAATGTCACATGCCAACACGTGACCCTGGTCACGTGGGAGCACGTGACCCTTTCTTAAGCCCTTTTTTCTTTGATGTAGTCAGGAAGCTGAACTTGCTTGGCCGGAACTTTTGGGTGTCACGTGCCAACACGTGACTGCTGGTCACGTGTAAGCACGTGACCCTTTTCTCAAGCATTTTCCTTAAGCTTTCCTGATTTTAAATCAGGAAACAAATGCCCCTACAGCGTTGTTCTCACGTGTCAGCACGTGAGTGCAACGCTGTCACCTCTTGCGACCGTTGGATTCCTTTAGGGATCTGGGGAGATGAAACGTTTCCATTGCCTTCTATAAATACCTCTGTCTCTTCATAGGAGCCTTCACTTTGCTCATCTTCTTCTTCTGAGAACTTTTTCTGAGAAATTAATTCTCTTCTTCCAGAGCTTAGTTCTCTGCCTTGAAACAATTTTCAGAGGTTAACTCTGTTCGAAAAGATTTCTTTTCTTCAGGTAATGTTCTTGGACAAACGATGGACCTTCACATTCCTCTGGATTTTAAATCCAAAACAAGGGTTTTTACCCTTTTCTCTTCATGTTTTCCCATAAGAACCGCTTAACCTTCAAACTGTAGATCTTTTAGGGTTTAGATGATCTTTGGGGAGATGATGATGGCGTTTCAACTCCATGGAATTTAATTTCCATCCAAAAATGTTTCTGGGAATTTAATTCCCTTTTCTTAATAAGGAATTTTAATTCCAATGAAGAACTCGCTTTCTTCACACAGAGGCTTCCTGGGGTCTCTTGGCCCGAGGTTGTTCTTCTGCAATTAATGAAATGGTGGTTTTGTAATGATGTCTCCTGTGGGAATTTAATTCCTTTGATCTTGTTGGATTCATTGTAGAGCCCGAGATAGATCTCGTTGGGGGAATGTGCATGGTCCTCATTCTTTATTAAATGAGGATATTCCCTTTGTTTTATTGTAACTATCTGGTCTCATTATTAATGAGCCGTCATCCGAATTCTGTGGGGCCCATGTGTTTTGTAGCCAATGGTCCCAGGAAACTTTGCTGTTGCTTTCTTCAACTAGTCTTCATGTTCATGCATGAATATATATCGCTAACTTTTCTTTTAACGGTCTCCCTTTATTGGATTTCAGGTGCGATGGCTTCTGTTCCACGCTTTCCCTTTTCTCGTTCGGAGGCGGCTTTTCCTCAGTCACCATCTGATGAGGAGGCAATGGCGATGATTCGGGCCCATGACCCGAACTGCACCAACCTTCTTCAATGGGGATCTTGGTACAGTCAAATTATTCAGGGTCGCCGGAGTTTTCTTTGCGCGGTGCCGACGGAGCCCACTTTCCCATTCTTACCGATGGATCCTCCAAGGACAGTTTTTGCTGTGGAAATGCCCAACTGGACTCCAACGGGGAGGCTCGAGCCTTCGACGACTGGTATTCCGAACCATCCGATCCCGGCCATAGACATCTTGGGGCGGCATATCTGCCAGGGTGAGGCCCACCCGTGGGGGCAAATTTATAAGATAGGGCTCACTCCCCGGCATCCTACGGGCTACCTTCTCTGGGCTCGCTACATCCTTTCTGCCCATCGTGCGCGGTTGCAGAAAGTCGGGCTTTATCAGGCCATATACGCGTCACTATTCCATTATAAGTCCCCGCATGCCTGGTGGGTTAAGGCGTTTTTAAACCAATGGAATCTTCCTACCAACACTTTCATCCTAGGAGATCGTGAGGTCTCGATCTCTCTTGCAGAATTTTATGAAATCTCGGGATTGCCGGTCAGGGGCGCACTGTATGAGGAGTTGTTGCCTCCTGATGAGTACGTCTTTGAGCCCGAGTCTGCACCGGCTGACGGCTTGTCTGTTGAGAACGCCGTTCGCCACAAGCGCCCCAGCTTGATCAAGGCACTGGGTATTTTTGATCGATTGTTCACTGAATCTGAGGAGCAGGGTGTTACTTTTAAAAGCTTCATTTCCTGCTTCCTTCGTGAGGATATCATATCGAAGACTGCTCCGAAGTTTGCTAACATCAGAGACCCCTTTGGGTTTGGTCCGAAGAAGCTACCGACCGCTGAATCGGACCTGCCACAATATTATATTCCCATCGTGTCGCCGATGTCTTTTGAGTCCGTTGCAGCACCCGGTATGGATGAGGAAACATTCTTCGTGGGGTTTGTCAGTGTTTGGCTTAGTTGGTTCGTTATTCCCATGCATCGCCGCTTCATGAGAGCCTCGGTCATCTACCCGGCTCATCGTATTGCTGAGGGGACGCGGTTGGCTATCGGCATCCCGGCCTTGGCGAACCTCTATAATGGATTGGGCACCGCAGCTAATACCTCTACGCCTGGGGTGGATGTGGTAAACTTTTCGCTTCATTATTTCACGTCCTGGATCGAAATGCACGTATTGGGGGCTTTCGCCATGCATCAGAGGCCCTCATTTTACGATGCCTACCCTTTTCCTCGACTTATGCGATTAGTGGATGCTTCTGCCGCCGACCCGACTCAATTCGGGGCTATTCGGGTGCTGATTTCTCCTCATGCCACTGCCGGCGGGTTGGTTTTTACTGATCGGGTCTTGTCTACTCCTTCGGGTCCCGTTCAACAACTCTGGGACCAGTCGAAAGACAACGCACCTTCTTTGAAGCCCCGGGAGGCCGCGCATTTGTATGCAATTAGACCGGGCTACTTGGTGTTTCGCCAGGACAGTGCAGCTCTTTTCATGCGGTACAATCCGCATCGATTTGCCCGACAGCTAGGATACGACCAGGGCGTTCCTTTCGAGGCTTTTATAGTTGCCCCGATCCCTTCGCTCGATGCTGTTCGCGATGCCGCTCATCATTTCATGAGGCTGAATACCGGCTCTTATTTCATGGTCCCTGAAGCCGAGTACATGCCCCGATGCGTGGGCGCGTTTACGGGTTGGTATCTTCATCGGGTCAGCCCAATCATTCTTGAGGAAAGGAGGGTGCTTCTCGGCCACGATACCCCTCCTCTGGTTCCTGGGGCTAAGCTACGACCGAGGGTTCCAGTCCGCTTTCCTTTGAGGGAGATTGGCACCGCGCTCATTCCGGGGGAGTCCGGGGTAGACCTTACTCCAATAGCTGGTATGCCCTTGGGTTCTCGATCGCGAGGTAAACGGGCCCCAGTAGTAGCACCCTTGCCGGTGGCGACACCGCCCCCCGTGGCGTCGACAATGGCGATGTCGTCCTCGGTTGTGGCACCGAGCGAGAGTAACAGGGATGAGGGCGCTGAGGGCGATGTGGGCCAGCGCCGCCCTAAGGCTTCGCGAGGGAGGAAGCGGTCATCTTCAGCGACCGGCTCTGGGTCTAAACGGCGGAGGAAAGCGGCTACTGCCCCGCTTGATTCTGTGGTGGAGTCTGAGCCTATCCTTGAAGACGAACCATTGGCCCTGCAAGGGTCAGACGCTGGACTTCTCTTCCCGAGTTCAGCTGATGAGGAGGCTGCACAGTTGGCCGAGGCCATACGGCGCTCAAAAGACGCGTCTCATAACGCCAAGGTTCCGAAGAAGTCTTATCCCACTGTAATTTTTTACGAAGACCCTTCGTGGATTCAGCGGCGATTTATCGGCCCTTTGGAGGAATGGGGGAAAGGGCTTTGAAGCAGGCCACTTCAGAAGACGCAGCTGACGCACTCTCTTTATGGACCGGCGGCCATGAGTCCACTCTCGAACCTCGGCGAGCCCACCTCCTTGAGAAGGAGCAGCGGCTTGAAGAAGCCATACTGAGGGCTTCTTTGCGTATAGGTATGTTGTGTTTCTTTTGTAGTTTTTCCGATCATTTATGCCCGTGCATATATATCATTATTCTTATTTGAATCGTGCAGAATCTTCGACGCTGGGGGAGCTCCCTACGGGCCCATTAAAGCTAAAGCCCGCCGAAATTCTCGATGAGGCCTTGCTGGATATGGAGGGGGCTGACGAGGCTGCTCCTCTCATGGTGGAACTTCCAGCGGCGGTTCTTGATCAGGGAGTGCTTGCCCCTTTGGAGGAGGCTCCTTTGGAGCCCGCCGCCCCAATGACTCCTACTGTGAGCGGCCCAAAGGCTGGGAGCGAGGTAGTCGGGACTACTCTCCCTTTGTTGGAGCCTGAGGTCATGGCGGAGACCGTTGAAGCTGCTATCCTCCCAGCTCAGAATGGGAGGAGTGTTGAAGGTATTCCTCTGTGTTTTAATTTAGCAACCCCTTCATAGTCTGAACTCTTTTATCTTTCCCAGAATTGCGCGGTTTGGCGGCCACGATCGCGGATCTGTCGCCTCGACAGTCATTTCAGCGTTTATTGGAGATGGCAGCTCCGCAGGCGATCTCCCCTCAACGCATTGTCCTCTCGTCTGGGCAAGGTTGGTGTCGTCCATCCCTTCTCATAGCATCGTCGTTATTTTGCGTACTGACATTGATGTTTTCTACAGTTCTGAAAGCCGATGATGAGGTCGAGGTTCTCGAAGGGCCAGGGGAGCCTTCAGCTCTTACTTGCACGACTGTCGGTGAGTGACATCTCATTGCACTCTCACTCGTTCTTTGCTTAAGAATTTTGCTGACGTCTTCCAAATTTGAACAGCTCTGCCAGTCTCCACGGCGTTGGAGTCGCGCATCGTGATGCCACCCGGCCCTTATGCCTTGCAGGCTTCAGAACGCTTGGCCCAATTAAGCCTCGTCTCCTTGTCGTCTCTGATCGAGGAGCTTCGTGCTGGCAGCACGACCACGGCTGAAGCATTCGCTGTCGAGGCTAACGGTTCTCTTCCTTTTCTTGCCACCTACCACAACGAAGAGGTGGTGCGAGTCTGGGTGGAGTTCTGCCGGCGAGTGGAGGCTTGCCTGCACGCCCTTGAATGTTCTCACCTTTCCTCGGAGGCCGTGGCTCCAAAGGCGGAGTTACGGGGGCTGATAGCACGGTGCGCGGCAAACATGACGTCATGTGAGAAGAGGCTCGGTCGCAAGTTCTCGGAAAGGGAGCTAGCCTCCAAGGCGCTGGGCGAGCTCCAAGCCAATCTCACAGCCAAAGCCAACAAAGCGTATGAACTCTGGCGGGTGCTTCAGGAGTCCATCAAAGAGGTGGTGGCTCTCGATAAAGCTGCCACGTTCACTCGTGAGAGGGTCGAGGCTCATAAGGCCACTGAGAAAGAGCTTGAAGCCCCGGCTCGCTTCGTATCAGGCTCAACAAGCTCAAGCGGAGGCTCGTCTTTTGGAGATCTTGCGTCATGAAGCCGTAGTCCAACAAAAGCAGGATGAGCTGACCAAGTTGCTGAATCGCCCGCCGGCCTGAAACATTTGTATCTTTTCCTTCCTTTTTGTACATACTCATGGATGAGGGTATTTTCTTTTTGTTTCTTTCATGAATTGTACTTTGTACCCATTTTGGTTTATGAATAGAAGATACATTTTTCTTCTAAATGGTGTGTCCCCCTTTTTATTGAATGTATTCTGCAGATATTCTACCTCGATCTTCTTGCAGGACAGCGATGGCTTAGGATTCAGGGTTAAGATCTGCTTCCTAAGACTTTTGCATTTTACGAGCCACGAGGGTCTCATAAAGAGTTTTTCTCCCTACAGGTCGAGAGGATCCCATAGGTGTAAGTTCTTCTTAGAGATCGTGAGGATCCTTAAGCGAGTTTTCCCTTGAGAGTCGTAAGGATCTCACAAGAGAGTTTTTCTTCCTTACAGGTCGTGAGGGCCTGCAAGTGCCGGATGTGATCACCCTTATCCGTGTTTCACGGAGTCAGGGGTCTATTAAGGTATCGTAGTTTAAAGACGTCACGGTCAAGGTTAAGGACCTCATAGTCCGTGGATTTAAGGACTCCACAGTCCACTGTTAGTTTTAAGACATCACGGTCAAGGTTAAGGACCTCATAGTCCGTGGATTTAGGGACTCCACGGTCCGGTGTTTGGTTGCAGGGACCCGTCACCTCTTTGAAGACGTTGAGGAATTACAACGCCGGGCATCAAAGGAGTGAAGAGATGTACCCTTAAACCAAGGCAAAATCTGTAGGGAATTGGGGTGGTTGATCGTTAGTTTTAAGACATCACGGTCGAGGTTAAGGACGTCATAGTCCGTGGATTTTAAGGACTCCACAGTCCGGTATTTTCTCTGGATGCTTCACACGGGTTCACTGCCGTGCTTGGCGAGGACCAGGCTCCACTCTGGACGTTTTTTACAGGGTCAAAGAGTGACATTATCCGCGTTCCACGTAACCAGGAATTTTGCACTAGATGCTTCACACGGGTTCACTGCCGTGCTCGGCGAGGACTAGGCTCCGCTCTGGATGCTTCGCACGGGTTCACTGCCATGCTCTGCGAGGACCAGGATCTGCTCTGGACGTTTTCCACAGGGTCAAAGAGTGACATTATCCGCGTTCCACGTGACCAGGAATTTTGCACTAGATGCTTCACACGGGTTCACTGCCGTGCTCGGCGAGGACTAGGCTCCGCTCTGGATGCTTCGCACGGGTTCACTGCCATGCTCTGCGAGGACCAGGATCCGCTCTGGACGTTTTCCATGGGGTCAAAGAGTGACATTATCCGCGTTCCACGTGACCAGGAATTTTGCACTAGATGCTTCACACGGGTTCACTGCCGTGCTCGGCGAGGACTAGGCTCCGCTCTGGATGCTTCACACGAGTTCACTGCCATGCTCTGCGAGGACCAGGATCCGCTCTGGACGTTTTCCACGGGGTCAAAGAGTGACATTATCCGCGTTCCACGTGACCAGGAATTTTGCACTAGATGCTTCACACGGGTTCACTGCCGCGCTCGGCGAGGACTAGGCTCCGCTCTGGATGCTTCACACGGGTTCACTGTCGTGCTCTGCGAGGACCAGGATCCGCTCTGGACGTTCTCCACGGGGTCAAAGAGTGACATTATCCGCGTTCCACGTGACCAGGAATTTTGCACTAGATGCTTCACACGGGTTCACTGCCGCGCTCGGTGAGGACTAGGCTCCGCTCTGGATGCTTCACACGGGTTCACTGTCGTGCTCTGCGAGGACCAGGATCCGCTCTGGACGTTTTCCACGGGGTCAAAGAGTGACATTATCCGCGTTCCATGTGACCAGGAATTTTGCACTAGATGCTTCACATTCACTGCCGTGCTCGGCGAGGACTAGGCTCCGCTCTGGATGCTTCACACGGGTTCACTGTCGTGCTCTGCGAGGACCAGGATCCGCTCTGGACGTTTTCCACGGGGTCAAAGAGTGACATTATCCGCGTTCCATGTAACCAGGAATTTTGCTGATTGTATCCGCATTTCACGAGATGGAGGTTTGACTGTTGGCGATATGTATACCACCGAGCCGTGGAACTGAGAGTTGCCGCTGTTCCGCTTAGCTTGAAGTTGTGTCCGTCGTTACGAGACGAGTGTTGGGATGATCTCTAGTTCGCTTGTGGCCCGTCGAGATTTAGCTTCTTACTGGGGGAGGGAGGTATGTTCCCTTTTTGTTTATGCCATTGGATTGTATACAGGGTGTGATTGAACATCACCTATAAGGCATACATTTTATTCTTATTTTATTTCTTTTTCCGCGATGCTCTATCGTTTCAGCTTTTATATCGCGAAGGTCGCGATTGCCCCATCATTTCGGCTATTTTTCGCGGTGCCCAATCATTTCGGCTATTTATTTATTTTCTACTCGCTGCTTTTTATTGCGAGTTGCCCCATCATTTCGGCTATTTTTTATGCCTTCGTTCTTACTTGCTGCTTTTTATTGCGAGTTGCCCCATCATTTCGGCTATTTTGTAGGCATGTGTGGCTTGTTAGCTTTTTCGCCGCGAGCTCGGATTTTGGACACCGATTTCGGCATCAGCATCGCTGCAACTGGGATGTTGCCAGGAGCGAATCATCATTTGCCATGAAAGAACTTGGGATTTGATACCGGTTTAGGCATCAGCATCGCTGC
Source organism: Agapanthus africanus (assembly GCA_030015575.1). Taxonomy (NCBI): domain Eukaryota; kingdom Viridiplantae; phylum Streptophyta; class Magnoliopsida; order Asparagales; family Amaryllidaceae; genus Agapanthus; species Agapanthus africanus. Next base: position 167,422,452 of record CM057349.1, read on the forward strand.
GACTGGAATATTGCCAGGAGCGAATCATCATTTGCCTTGAAAGAACTTGGGATTTGATACCGGTTTAGGCATCAGCATCGCTGCAACCGGAATATTGCCAGGAGCGAATCATCATTTGCCTCTGTCGATGTTGAACAAAGGTGGCTTAGCAAACAGGGTTAAGGTCCTGTCGACTAAGGCTTTTGACTTCATGAGCCGTAAGGGTCTCACAAAGGTATTTCTCCCTACAAGTCGTGAGGATCTTGCAGGTGTATTTTCTCCTTAGGGATCGTGAGGATTCCTAAGTGTATGTTCCTCTGTAAGTCGTAAGGATCCTACAAGAGGGTTTTCTCCTTATGGGTCGAGAGGACTTACAAGGGTTGGACTTTGCTGGGGAAATGTTTATTTGCGTCCGTGGATTGTATACAAGGGTCAGTATTGAGCCTCTTGTAGGGCAATATCGAAGTTTGCGGAGGATTTGCTTAAGAACAGGTTCAGGTTTCTGTAACTTAAGACTTTCAAATCTCATGAGCCGTGAGGGTCCCATAAGAGAATTCTCCTTACGAGTCGTGAGGATCTCGTAAGTGTATTTTCTCCTTAGGAATCGTGAGGATCCCTAAGTATGCTGCTCCTTTGTGAGTCGTAAGGATCTCACGCCGGTGGTTTCTCCCTACAAGGTCGAGAGGACCCTACAAGTGTCTTTTAACGAGGTTGCGCCTTTTCGGGTTTTCACAAACACTCGCCGGTAGTCCTGCTGTTTTTACTCACGGAGCCCTTTTGGGTTTTCATCTGTGCCCATTTTGCTTATGGACATACCGTTTTTTTTTTCTTTTTCACTTTTTTTTTTACAAGGTCGCGCCCTTTCGGGTTTTCACGAACACTTGCCGGCAGCCCTGCTGTTTTTACTCACGGAGCCCTTTCGGGTTTTCATCCGTGCCCATTTTGCTTATGGACATACCGTTTTTTTTATCATTTTTTTTTATCTTCTTCTTTTTTTTTATCCATCTCGTCAACCTAAAGATGTTGCGGTAGTAGTTTAAGGACGTTTCGGTCCGTCGTTAGTTTAAGGACGTTTCGGTCCGTCGATAGTTTAAGGACGTTTCGGTCCGCCGTTAGTTTAAGGACGTTTCGGTCCGTCGTTATGGGAAGGCCGGCTGCTGCTTGTAAAGTCTGAGCCTAGGAAGATAGTGAGCGGACATAGTCGTCGTCATCTATCATTGACCCAGGCTGTGGCTTATTAAGCGTAGTATTTCTTTAAGAAGCGGCCGTTTATTGGCCTGAAAGGCCTTTCACCGTGCATGTCCATGAGTAGGTAGGCTCCACCCTGGTAGACCTTGTCTATGATGTACGGGCCTTCATAGTTTGGCTCAAATTTTCCCCGCTTGGCACGATTGGGGATCATAGGTCTTTTGACCACTAGTACGAGTTCGCCTTGGCGAAATGTCCTCGGCCTGGTCAATCTTTCGTACGAGCGCGTCATCTTTGCTTTGTAGGCCTCTAGATGTTGTTGCGCTATGAGCCGGGTTTCGTCGAGGGCATCAAGCTCCTCAAGCCGAAGGTGAGCATTTTCTTCATTCGTCAGCTCGTGATGGACTGCTATTCGTAGAGAGGGTAACTCTATCTCGAGGGGGAGCACTGCTTCCGTCCCAAATACCAACGCGTACGGCGTTGTGTTTGTGGCCGTCTTGAATGTAGTTCGATAAGCCCAAAGGGCTTCTTGCAGCCTTTTGTGCCAGTCTCTCTTATTCCTGGAAACGGTCTTTTTTATGATCTTCGTCAAGGTCTTATTGAAGGCCTCGGCCAGACCGTTAGCTCGTGGGTTGTAAACCGAAGAATATCTCCAGTCTATACTGTGCTGCTGTGCGAAGCGGCTAATCTTATGGCTTCGGTAGGCCGGCCCATTATCGGAGATAATCCGCCGTGGAGTTCCGAACCGATAAATGACGTGCGTCTTGAAGAAATGGAGGATATTCTCCGTCTTCACTTCCTTCAGTGGTACTGCTTCTGCCCATTTGGAGAAGTAATCAGTCGTTGCCAGGATAAAACGGTGTCCCCGGGATGATGCTGGCTCAATAGGGCCGACTATGTCAGTCCCCCACATTTCGAATGGCCAACTAGCCACCGTTGGGTGCAGTGGATTCGGATGTTGGTGGATGAAGTCTCCATGAATCTGGCATGAGTGGCATTGCTTCGCATACTCGAGGCAGTCCTGGATCATCGTGGGCCAGTAGTAATCCATCCGTTTAATTTTTAACTTCATCTTTGGGCCTGCTTGGTGAGAACCGCAAAGTCCGTCATGCACTTCCTGAATGACTCTTTCTGCTTCGTCAGGTCCTAAGCATCTCAGCCATAGAGAATCAAACGATCTTTTGTATAGAATATCGTTGACGAGAGAGAAAGATAGAGCTCGTTTCATGAGCTGATGTCTTGAGGACGCTTCTTTGGGCGTTTGGTGGGACTTAAAGTAGTCTATGAAGACTTCCCTCCAGTCTTCGGCCTTCTCATGGTCTTTTATTTGTAGGGTCGTCTGCTCAGTCGCTCCCTTTTCTTCGCATAATTCCGGAGACATTTCTGCCGGGGCGAGCACTCGACGGCTTTGTACCACGATTCTGACGTCATCGAGGTTCTCGTCAGCCAGTTCTTTAGCAAGTTTAGCCAACGCGTCTGCTTTGCTGTTTTCCGCGCGCGGTATGTTCTCCAAAGTATAGGAGGGAATTTGGGTCAATAGTTGTTGCACCCTTTCGCCGTACTTCACCAACTCCGGTTTGCACGTTTGGTAGTCACCATTTACCTGACTAACGACCAGCTGAGAATCCCCGTATATAAGGAGGTCTTCAATTCCCATGTCGATGGCGATCTCGAGGCCTGCTATCAGAGCTTCGTATTCAGCTTCATTGTTTGTCCTCGGCTCTGTTAAGGAGAAGGAGAAGCGCATTATCCCTCCTTGTGGAGTTGCAAAGATGAGGCCTATCCCTGATTTGATCATTGGGATACCTTGTTTCTGTTTCTTTATAGAGGACGCTCCATCGAAATAAAGTTCCCATCGGGTGCTTCCGCCGCTAATCGCATCAAATGCATGCTCGTCCGGCAAATCACAGTTCAGAGGAGAATCGGCCGGTATCGGGTGCTCAGCGAGGAAGTCGGCAATGGCCTGGCCTTTCACTGCCTTGAGAGGTTGATACGTTATCGAGAACTCCATCAAGAGCAGGGCCCACTTAGCGAGTCGTCCCGTCAATATGGCTTTCGACATCAAGTACTTAAGAGGGTCCACCTTCGAAAAAAGACGGACTTCATGTGCTAATGCGTAATGTCTAAGCTTTGTTATTGCGAAGATCAATGCCAGGCAGTGCTTTTCAATGGGGGAATAGTTGCTTTCTGCCCCCAGCAGCACTCGACTTAAGTAGTAAAGTGCTCTTTCTTTCCCCTGATCGTTCTCTTGTGCCCATAATGCGCCTAAGGAACCTTCGAGGGCGGTTGTATAAAGAATGAGGGGTTTCCCCTTGACCGGCGCAGCCAACACCGGAGGGTTCTGCAGATACTGCTTGATCTCGTCTAGTGCACCTTAGCATTTGTGATCCCAAACGAATGGAGTTCCCTTCTTCATCAGGTGGCTGTAAGGACGGCATTTGCCTGAAAGATTGGCGATAAATCGCCGGATGTATGCGAGCTTCCTTTGGAGAGACCGCATCTGCTTGAGGGTTCTTGGCGGAGGCATTTCCATGATCGCCTTAATCTTTGACGGATCTATTTCAATACCTCGGTGTCGAACGATGAATCCCAGAAATTTGCCCGAGGAGACTCCAAACGCGCATTTGAGGGGATTCATTTTCAAATTATATTGCCGAAGGCGTCGAAATACAGTCTCTAGATGCTTTAAATGATCTTCGTATGACATGCTCTTTACTACGAGGTCATCGATATAGCACTCGACGATGTCGTGTATGAGGTCGTCAAAGATCTTTGTCATGGCCCTTTGATAGGTAGCGCCAGCATTCTTTAGACCAAAGGGCATAACCCTGTAGCAAAATATACCCAAAGGGGTGCGGAAAGCGGTGTGCTTCTGGTCTTCGGGATGCATCTTTATCTGATTGTATCCTGATGAACCATCCATAAAGGAGAAAACCTCATGAGTGGACGTGTTATCTATCATTAGCTCGGTTACCGGCACCGGGAAATCATCCTTTGGACAGGCTTTATTGAGATCCCTGAAATCCACGCATATGCGTACCGTCCCATTCTTCTTCATTACCGGGACGATATTGGCGATCCAGTCGGGATATTGGACTTCTTGGATAAATCCAGAATCGATCAACTTCTTGACTTCGGCGTTGATGCTCATCTCAAGCTCGAGTCGCATCCTCCTTGGCGCCTGCTTAACTGGCTTGATATCTGGGGATATTGCTAATCTATGCACAGCAATCTCCGGGTCTAATCCTGGCATCTCGGAGAAATTCCACGCGAAGCAGTCTTTATGCCGTAAAAGCACGTTCTTTAACGCAGCCACCCTCTCTTCGGATAACAGCTCGCTGACAAATGTCGGTCGCGGGTCATCTGCCGATCCCAACTCAATCTTCTTGAGGTTATCTGCAGTAGTATGTATACCATCTTCCAGTTCTTTTGGAGCTGGCGGAAATTCTGAGATCACCTCATCGTCGCTGTTCTCAAAGCACCGGGGAAGGTCATCTACGTTCTCGGGCTCTTCTCCTAATATCGTAATCGTATAGCAAGTGCGAACCCGCTCCCTGGACTGAGGTGGACCCGGTTCTTGAAGGTGAAGCAGTCTTCGGTAGGATGTCCTATGGCTTGGTGATAAGAGCAATAACTCAGATGAGAAGCCTTGCTAGCTTGCTCAGGATGTCTAGACTCTGGAAGCGTGATTATTTGATGTTTTATAGCGAGGTTGAGTAACCTCTCCGTCTTGTCTCGGGGGAAGGAGTACGCTCGACTCATCTTCTTCATGAGGGAAAAACCCGAGCCGCTTCTTGATTTATTTCCGTCTCTGCGTCGGGCCTTTCGTACAACGGATTGACGAGGATAAGCATCTTTGTCTTTTGCAGCACGTTGAAATAGACGTTGCGTCCTGGACTTCTCGTAAATGGCCATTTCGCGGTTGTGGTCTTCCCGAGCTTTCTGACCCATTTTCCTGATAGGCTTGCCCATTCGTTCTTCAAACGACGGACTCGGTGCTTCAATCGCGGGGTCTAGTTTTGATGGGGGGTTGGCATCTCCTGACAGGGCGTCCTCCTCTTCATCAAAGGTATATATAGCGTAGCTGCTGTGAGCCCGTTCCCGTTTTCCGGCTCTTGCGTATCCAAGCCCGAGTGTTTCCATCTTCCCGTTGGGCAATTTGCATTGAGTCCCGGGGACATCCCAAATCCTGTTGTAGAACCGCGCCTGCCGAACGATCTGTTCTAAGGGTACTCCTTGGCGCTTCAATAGCTTCTTTAATCCATTTGTATAGTATCTGGGCAGACGGATGGGTTGGAGCCTGTCAAGTGTAGCATCCGCGCCATGCCAGATTTCTTTCTCTATTTTCGACTCTGAGGATCAGTAGAATAGGATCACCTTCTCACCCCTTCGCCTGGGAGGGACGTAAAATGTTTGCAGGTCCTGCACATTGTGAGCCTGAAGCGTGTCGAGATCCTTGTAGTGTTCTCGCGGTACCATGGTGATTTGCAAACTATGGTCATCGCCACGGGGTGCTTGTATTGACAGCCGATTGGAGAACACAGCATTAACTTCATCTTCTGAATCACTTCCGAAGACCAACACGGGGGCGGGCATCCCCAGGTTGTTGCGTTGAGATGGCCCTGCATAAACTATCTCTTCCTCTTCTTCGGTGTCGCTTCCGAAAACGGGGATGGTGGCGACGGTTTTGTTCTCCGGGTTGCGACACCTTTCTGTATCCTCGAAATCTGGCAAAAAGTGCTTCGCATCTTCGTATTTGCGGACTTCGTTCACGGAAAATGGGTTTAACTCACCTGTTACGGTATACTCGAAACCATCCTTGAAGTACTTCATACACTGATGTTGTGTAGAAGGGATGATATTGTACTCGTGCAGCCAAGGACGGCCGAGCAAGGCGTTGTAGCAGGTCTTGGCGTCAATGACATGGAATTTGATGTCTGTGACGAGAAGTCCAAAGCGTAATGTTAGTATCACAGATCCGAGACTCCGTGATGATTGTGAATCGAAACCGGAGATAGTAATTTTGTCACGAGCGAGGTGTTGCACGCTCATGCAGATTTCCTTCAACACCCGAACATTAAGGAGGTTGACGGAGGATCCATTATCCACCAGGATCTTGCCTATCTTGATATCATGGCAGTATCCGGAGACATATAGGGGACGGTTGTGGTCGCACGTCCCGAGAAGGAGGTCTTCATCACCGAAAGTGATGTCGGCTGTATGCACTTCCTCCAGTTCATCCTTCATCTTTTCAGTGGCGAGGAAGGCTTGGAATTGCTCAGGTTCTTGTAACGCCTTAATTAGTGTGTCTCGCGCTTCTTTTGATAATAGGAGGGCATCGAGAATGCTAAGCAGAGAAGGTAGCTTCCTTAGGTGCGCGAGGATGTTACAGTCTACTTTACCCTTCCTAGGCGGGTCTTTGGCAGCAAGCTCTCTCATGACTTGGTCATCTAAAGTGATATCTTCAGTGACCTTTTCCTTTCCCTTATCCTTTCTATTCCCGGGCCCGAGATTCTTTTCTAGGAGTGTGCGATTGCGCAGCTGAATGTTCTCGCAGATCTCCGATTCCTCCTCTTTCCCCAACACGGATTCTTTGAAGAGAGGGCCCAGAGCGATTTCTTCATCAGAGTCGCTCCCAAAGGTGAGAACTTGTGACCCCCTGGCGTTTACCATGTAACAGTTGCCAGTAGCTCTGTCGTTGTCACGACCCGAAAGTACGGAACGCGACCGGCACTTAGATTACGAAGCGTCTAGAGGCGCCACGTAACCTAAGTAAGCCGAAGCCCAGAAATCTAAACCATAGAAGAAGAAGAAGAAGAAAAAGAAACATGAAGAAAAACAAGTTTAAAAGAATCAACAAATTTCCCAAAAATTTCGGCAGAGTCTCCTCAGTAAAAACTGGCCCCCAAACGGGTACAACAAGTATAATATACATAAACAATAAAAAGCATCCCCAAACGGGAGCTAGCATGAACGCCAACAGGCGGAAAAAACCACAACAAGCACAATAATATACAACGCCAATGGGCGAGGCTCAAAACTCAAAAGAAAACAAAACCACCAGATCAGAATAATACATGCGCGACTCTAAGGTCGAAATAAAAGACCGGTCCAATAAACTTATCAAGTAATACAAATATGGTTGATGGAGCTTACTAGATACAAATGAAAGAATAAAAGTACAATGGTGGTTCGGATACAAGTGAACCAACCTACAATGCAAATCACCCTGAAAGAATAGATGTGCCAGCAAGCTGCCAGGGAAACCTGTACATCGAACCTGTAAAGAATTTGGCACAACGGGGGTGAGTTTCCAACTCGTGAGTAGAAGACATCTACGAAAAGAAATCGAATGCATGACGCTATCCTAGGTCATAATAAGACACTACTATATCCCAAACATCTAGTAATAGCGGGGTAATACTACGTGTAAGTGCAGATACTCCGTGTTCGTGTCAGTGCCTCATATAATACTATGTCCTATGAAATGAAATGCATGCACCATGAATGTAGAGTAACAAATCCTGAAATCCAGATATATATGTATAAGAACTCTTTAGCTGTTATCATAGTAAAGTGTGTATAAGCATCTGAAATCTCAACAATGAAATCCATGGAAATCCGTGTCAAGCATCGACACAACACATGTAATCTCAAGTCTCAATATGTTGGGCTCCGTCAGTCTGGATCGGCCCATATCATCAAATCTCACGACAACGGTCGGTATCCTCCGGATATCCGCCGCGCCAGACATCACCGGTAGGTAGTCTTCCCCTGCCAGGCTCATCGTCTACAACTCGATCTTCTTGCCCCGGGGTACCATACCGGGCCCACCATGTACCCGAGACGGTTCATCCACTCCTCGAATCGGGTCTCGAAATCCAACAGAAAACATGAAATCTCATGGTGGACGACACATACATCACGAGAAAACCGCATCTTATTTTAAAAAAGAGAGGAGGAGAGAGAGAGAGAAGGTTTTATAATTTCTTGCGGTTTTCCCCAAAAATCCAGAAATCTCATAGAAATCCAAATCTTAAAATCATGAGTAAGTATATGATAGGTGTCGGCATATGCCCATAATACTGCAGGATAACATGAAAATATGAATGCATGAATGTCTAAGCAATAAATATCATGTCTGTACTAATGTCAGAGAATAATCACAATGTTATATCGGTCTAGTTGTTAACTGATTCTATCCATAAAAGACAATATGATCTAAAGTGTACGTGACATAGCAATTACCGATGATGATGTGTGTGAGCCGGCAAATAAGTGTGCGTGGGATATGCGCATCATCGGTAATAGTGCTGGTGTCCTAACAGGTAAAGTTTATACTGATTATAGAAACATATAAAAGAACATGCACCATGATGATTACAGTATGAATGCAAGACAGATGTGCATTATCCACTACTCTGCGATATACGAGTACAACTACCACTATATGAATCGAGCCTAAACTAGTGTCCATCTAACCTCCTAAAGAACTTAACCTAAGAAACTAGTCAATAAGCAACAAGAGTCTACCTAAGGTCTGAATCAATATCTCGAATAGTCGGCGATCCGGCCTCAATAGCGTCACTTACGTAGTACGGCTTCCTCGAATCAAGAGTGCGGATCAATCATCATATTTATGCCTCGTACGGTGAAATCCATCGTACGGCATCCCAATATCGGAGTACGGGTCAAGTATCTCCTAGGTGTCTCATCATTCGTATAATGTCATCACTAGTTTATCCTCAGAAATATCCTGTCATATGTATCATATCGTAATCAAGTCATACATATCCCATATCGTGATCAATCACAAGTTATAGTCCGGGTACTATTTTAGAGTCCCATGTACCTCAATATCATCACTACCCCTTATAATTTAAATATACATGTTCATTATCTCATTCTCTAATGATCCGCTAACACTTTAATACGACTGTATAGTCAAGAATCACGGCATCAAGCCCAGTTATACTGTTTCATCATACCTCAGATATCATATCGCATCAACGAATCCCATATACGTGTTGTGTATATATATACACCTATACCTAGTTTTATATATATACACACATATACGTATACGCCATGTCAAGTTTTAGTGTGTGCGTGTGTGTTTCTATCAGAAACCTACGAACCTCTCCCAAAGTATTCATCCTCAGGTATGGTTTTCCTAAATCAGTCTAGTCCCGCCTAGGGTCATTACTAGGGTCCTGCTCAGTAAGAATCTAGGGTAACATCGGGTTTCCTAATGTCAATAAGTACTATTCCTATTCTACGTTGCGGGGGTGCTAAACGCCATCCACCCGACTTCCCCCCATAAATATGCATCTACTCACCTGGTCCATGTCTGCCGAAGACGGTGTCGCCATCCTCCTCTTCATCGTCCGTAGTCCACGTGATGGGTACCTAAACGCAAACATATAAATAGTATCGTAAACTGGATCACATACCAAAGTCAAACGATACAAGGAACAAGCATAGGTTAAAACCTATGTCCCGTCCACGCAAAAGAACCAAATATCGCTCGATATCGGCGTACAAACTCCGATGGATCGAGATAAACATCAACAGATAACTCGTAGTTTTAAAACACATTATTTATATTGTAAAACATGATCAAATTCATCGAAACACTAAAATCGATCGAATTGTCCGTTTTCGAAAAACCCGAAAATGCCAATTTACCGTTTTTCATCAAAACTTGACATTTAAATGAAACCAAAGGTCATAAAACTCATTAAATAGCATAACTAGACTATACAAACTATTACTATATTTTTATTACACATATTTGTAGTAATTTGAAATTTCTAGTTTGCACCCTTTAACAATTTTCAACATTTTCCAAGCGAAATACCACAATTCCACCTCAAAACATGATTTTGCATAAATTAATGACTTAAACCACAATTTATAATGATAATGATATAATGAAACCATAATTATATTTTTAATCTCATTTATTTAGAATTTTCCAAAATCTAGTTAACAAAATAATAGCATTTTATCACTATTTTCCAATTATCAAAGTAATCTAGTGATCAAACTAAGTTTTTCTTTCCATTAACATGCTAATATTCTCACTAAAACTACAATCTAATGATAGTAACTTTAATTGGAATTTTATATTACCCACAAACACATTTTTGAAAAATCTAGTTAGCTAAATGGTTTAATTAAAACAATTTCGATAAACAATTTATTATACCACAACCATGCAAGAATTTTCCACTTATAAAAAAGTGTTAAACTAACTATTATAACCCTAAATAATTAACAAAAATCATAACTTGAATTTACAAACCCTAACTTGAATTTTAAAAAAAAACATAGAATTAATTCATTAAATCTAATTAAGCTTAAATGAACATCTAAAACAATAAATCAAAAGAAAGAAATTATACCTCCCAAAATATGAAATCCAAACAAGAAATGAGCCTCCAAAATGCATGCCTTCCATCTCCAAATTTCATATAAAAATGAGTAAGGAATAAAGAGTATGGAATAAATAGGATTTTGTGGAATTTTAATTGAATTTTTGATGTGTTTTTGATGAATTTTGAATAAAAATGAGGTGGAAAATGGGGGGGCAGCCATGGGGGGTTTGTGGCCGGCCCTAGAGAGGTGAGGGAGAGAAAGAAGAGAGTGGGAAAAGTGTGTGGAAGTTTCAAGAGAAGAAACATCAATAAAAGTCTTTTCATGCTTTATTTAATTATTTATTTATTTATTTACTATAGCAACTCAAGAAAGCTCTAGAAAATAGGAAAAATTTGCAAATAAATTTTGCATGATACACACTAATTTCTAATATGCCATGGTTCATTTTTACAAATTAAAACCATTTAAATTTGTAATTTACACTAATTTAGTGTAAAAATAAAGCTTATGTTATTATTTAAAATAATTAATTTAGGAAAAATATTTTATTAAACTAAAAATTTATAAGTGGCTAAATAAACACCATTTACTAGTAATTTCATAATTAAAATAGATATTTTTAAAATTATAATGAAAACAATCACGGTTTGGTTTTACGAAAAATACATTTTACTTTAGCAAAAATCCTAAAATTCACTTAAAAACTTTTATTCATTTAATTATTTATTTAATCATTTTTAACACGTTACAATCTTCCCCTCTTTTAGAAATTCGGTCCCCGAATTTAAATTAAAACTCCCCCTCCAAATACTAAAACATTTTGCAAAACATTCAAATCGTCGGGGCTCCGAAATCATCAATACATAACAAAAATCAACTCTGTCAAGCATAACGCAATCATCGGAGTTATGGCGAGAATAAAATATCAAAACTCAATATGAAAACCATCATAATATACATCAATCTATAACTTATATATAGTTCGCATCCTACTAAAATCACCGAATCATCATAATAAAGAAGCATACAAAAAAAACCCTCTTCAAAATCGCCGTGCAATGCACGTGTCACGGCATAAGTAACGGACGTTTAATTTAAAAAAATAACTATATATATATATATCATTTATTTAACATACACGTCCCGCCTGGTTACTAAATCAATAATAATAATTAGGAAAACATACTGCTCAAATTAAAATCAACCCCAATCACATCAATAAAATGTCATGTGCGTCCGGTGCGCACTGAAATCGAAACCAATTACAGATACCATGAATACCCACAAAACAAAACTAAGTGCAACAGGTGTGCACCAAAAACATCTGTCAAGTGCAACGGGCGTGCACGACACAATATCAGGTGCATCTAATCTGCACAAAACCCCGATTTAGTGCATCTGGTGTGCACAAAATCGCATCAAGTGCGCCAAGTATGCGCAAGAATCCTAATCAGGTGCATATGGTGCACGAAAACATACATTGAATATCAAAATCGAAATCACAGTACAAAAATGCATGAAAACTAGGTCAAAACATATGTAAAAATCATGTGCAACACCTATGCACGAAATCAATCAAAAATCCCAAACCAAATCAAGTGTACTGGGTGTGTACTAAACAACATCAATACAACTGATATATGAAACACAAATAGAATGAAGGTACACACATGAAATACCAATCGTAGAACAAAATCCTCAAAATACAAAAATCCAATCAATGAAAATATGAAATTCAAATCACAAATCACAATTGTAAACACTATCGTCAATGTGCGCCTCTTTCCTCTGATGTCGACTGCTTCGAACTCGTTCTTTCATAGGTGTGCTGACTGCGCTACCAACGGCAATACTCATGTCTAGAGTCTCCCACATAGTCGATCCCTTCACTTGATATCCGGACTATATTAAACTTTTCGATCGATCCAAAAAAATCCCATAATTCCCCGAGAGCTCAACACTCAAGTACAGTTTAAAAATATCCGGTACATACCCCATCATCGAGGATCCAACCGTAGAAGGGCAAACCCAAGCCTCACTAATGGCACCGCGGAACTGCCGTAAACCCTAAGGTTCAAGGGCGTTCTCATGGTCATTATGTCGAGTTGGGGTTTCATTCTTCTAGAGGGTCCATCGAAATACCTGCATGTTCTTCCGAATACCTTAAACTTGGGAAAATGGTTTTCTGATAATCGTTCGAAACCTTTAACTTCATCCGGACGGCATGTAAATACCCTTTGTCCGCACGCTAAGCAATGCTTCAATCCTCAAGAATAACCAATACTCTAATGGTTATCGCATTCGAGCCGCAGCTCCCTCTGCCCGTGCGCCCGTGGTAACAGAACCACCCTCCGACATCGACGAAGATAGATCAAAGGAACGAATGAAATACGGTGCAAACAAATGTACATCCTAAGGCTCCTTAAGCAGAGTAGCGTATCGTAAGTATGCCGCGGACCATACCCACGGTACGTTACTCTACCTAAATTGCCTACTCCATCAACCAAGGGTCACCTAGACTTATACAAGGTTAAACCTAGCGCTCTGATACCAACTTTGTCACGACCCGAAAGTACGGAACGCGACCGGCACTTAGATTACGAAGCGTCTAGAGGCGCCACGTAACCTAAGTAAGCCGAAGCCCAGAAATCTAAACCATAGAAGAAGAAGAAGAAGAAAAAGAAACATGAAGAAAAACAAGTTTAAAAGAATCAACAAATTTCCCAAAAATTTCGGCAGAGTCTCCTCTGTAAAAACTGGCCCCCAAACGGGTACAACAAGTATAATATACATAAACAATAAAAAGCATCCCCAAACGGGAGCTAGCATGAACGCCAACAGGCGGAAACAACCACAAAAAGCACAATAATATACAACGCCAATGGGCGAGGCTCAAAACTCAAAAGAAAACAAAACTACCAGATCAGAATAATACATGCGCGACTCTAAGGTCGAAATAAAAGACTGGTCCAATAAACTTATCAAGTAATACAAATATGGTTGATGGAGCTTACTAGATACAAATGAAAGAATAAAAGTACAATGGTGGTTCGGATACAAGTGAACCAACCTACCGTGCAAATCACCCTGAAAGAATAGATGTGCCAGCAAGCTGCCAGGGAAACCTGTACATCGAACCTGTAAAGAATTTGGCACAACGGGGGTGAGTTGCCAACTCGTGAGTAGAAGACATCTACGAAAAGAAATCGAATGCATAACGCTATCCTAGGTCATTATAAGACACTACTATATCCCAAACATCCAGTAATAGCGGGGTAATACTACGTGTAAGTGCAGATACTCCGTGTTCGTGTCAGTGCCTCATATAATACTATGTCCTATGAAATGAAATGCATGCACCATGAATGTAGAGTAACAAATCCTGAAATCCAGATATATATGTATAAGAACTCTTTAGCTGTTATCATAGTAAAGTGTGTATAAGCATCTGAAATCTCAACAATGAAATCCATGGAAATCCGTGTCAAGCATCGACACAACACATGTAATCTCAAGTCTCAATATGTTGGGCTCCGTCAGTCTGGATCGGCCCATATCATCAAATCTCACGACAACGGTCGGTATCCTCCGGATATCCGCCGCGCCAGACATCACCGGTAGGTAGTCTTCCCCTGCCAGGCTCATCGTCTACAACTCGATCTTCTTGCCCCGGGGTACCATACCGGGCCCACCATGTACCCGAGACGGTTCATCCACTCCTCGAATCGGGTCTCGAAATCCAACAGAAAACATGAAATCTCATGGTGGACGACACATACATCACGAGAAAACCGCATCTTATTTTAAAAAAGAGAGGAGGAGAGAGAGAGAGAAGGTTTTATAATTTCTTGCGGTTTTCCCCAAAAATCCAGAAATCTCATAGAAATCCAAATCTTAAAATCATGAGTAAGTATATGATAGGTGTCGGCATATGCCCATAATACTGCAGGATAACATGAAAATATGAATGCATGAATGTCTAAGCAATAAATATCATGTCTGTACTAATGTCAGAGAATAATCATAATGTTATATCGGTCTAGTTGTTAACTGATTCTATCCATAAAAGACAATATGATCTAAAGTGTACGTGACATAGCAATTACCGATGATGATGTGTGTGAGCCGGCAAATAAGTGTGCGTGGGATATGCGCATCATCGGTAATAGTGCTGGTGTCCTAACAGGTAAAGTTTATACTGATTATAGCAACATATAAAAGAACATGCACCATGATGATTACAGTATGAATGCAAGACAGATGTGCATTATCCACTACTCTGCGATATACGAGTACAACTACCACTATATGAATCGAGCCTAAACTAGTGTCCATCTAACCTCCTAAAGAACTTAACCTAAGAAACTAGTCAATAAGCAACAAGAGTCTACCTAAGGTCTGAATCAATATCTCGAATAGTCGGCGATCCGGCCTCAATAGCGTCACGTACGTAGTACGGCTTTCTCGAATCAAGAGTGCGGATCAATCATCATATTTATGCCTCGTACGGTGAAATCCATCATACGGCATCCTAATATCGGAGTACGGGTCAAGTATCTCCTAGGTGTCTCATCATTCATATAATGTCATCACTAGTTTATCCTCAGAAATATCCTGTCATATGTATCATATCGTAATCAAGTCATACATATCCCATATCGTGATCAATCAAAAGTTATAGTCCGGGTACTATTTTAGAGTCCCATGTACCTCAATATCATCACTACCCCTTATAATTTAAATATACATGTTCATTATCTCATTCTCTAATGATCCGCTAACACTTTAATACGACTGTATAGTCAAGAATCACGGCATCAAGCCCAGTTATACTGTTTCATCATACCTCAGATATCATATCACATCAATGAATCCCATATACGTGTTGTGTATATATATACACCTATACCTAGTTTTATATATATACACACATATACGTATACGCCATGTCAAGTTTTAGTGTGTGCGTGTGTGTTTCTATCAGAAACCTACGAACCTCTCCCAAAGTATCATCCTCAGGTATGGTTTTCCTAAATCAGTCTAGTCCCGCCTAGGGTCATTACTAGGGTCCTGCTCAGTAAGAATCTAGGGTAACATCGGGTTTCCTAATGTCAATAAGTACTATTCCTATTCTACGTTGCGGGGGTGCTAAACGCCATCCACCCGACTTCCCCCCGTAGATATGCATCTACTCACCTAGTCCATGTCTGCCGAAGACGGTGTCGCCATCCTCCTCTTCATCGTCCGTAGTCCACGTGAGGGGTACCTAAACGCAAACATATAAATAGTATCGTAAACTGGATCACATACCAAAGTCAAACGATACAAGGAACAAGCATAGGTTAAAACCTATGTCCCGTCCACGCAAAAGAACCAAATATCGCTCGATATCGGCGTACAAACTCCTATGGATCGAGATAAACATCAACAGATAACTCGTAGTTTTAAAACACATTATTTATATTGTAAAACATGATCAAATTCATCGAAACACTAAAATCGATCGAATCGTCCGTTTTCGAAAAACCCGAAAATGCCAATTTACCGTTTTTCATCAAAACTTGACATTTAAATGAAACCAAAGGTCATAAAACTCATTAAATAGCATAACTAGACTATACAAACTATTACTATATTTTTATTACATATATTTGTAGTAATTTGAAATTTCTAGTTTGCACCCTTTAACAATTTTCAACATTTTCCAAGCGAAATACCACAATTCCACCTCAAAACATGATTTTGCATAAATTAATGACTTAAACCACAATTTATAATGATAATGATATAATGAAACCATAATTATATTTTTAATCTCATTTATTTAGAATTTTCCAAAATCTAGTTAACAAAATAATAGCATTTTATCACTATTTTCTAATTATCAAAGTAATCTAGTGATCAAACTAAGTTTTTCTTTCCATTAACATGCTAATATTCTCACTAAAACTACAATCTAATGATAGTAACTTTAATTGGAATTTTATATTACCCACAAACACATTTTTGAAAAATCTAGTTAGCTAAATGGTTTAATTAAAACAATTTCGATAAACAATTTATTATACCATAACCATGCAAGAATTTTCCACTTATAAAAGTGTTAAACCAACTATTATAACCCTAAATAATTAACAAAAATCATAACTTGAATTTACAAACCCTAACTTGAATTTTAAAAAAAAACATAGAATTAATTCATTAAATCTAATTAAGCTTAAATGAACATCTAAAACAATAAATCAAAAGAAAGAAATTATACCTCCCAAAATATGAAATCCAAACAAGAAATGAGCCTCCAAAATGCATGCCTTCCATCTCCAAATTTCATATAAAAATGAGTAAGGAATAAAGAGTATGGAATAAATAGATTTTGTGGAATTTTAATTGAATTTTTGATGTGTTTTTGATGAATTTTGAATAAAAATGAGGTGGAAAATGGGGGGGGCAGCCATGGGGTGTTTGTGGCCGGCCTTAGAGAGGTGAGGGAGAGAAAGAAGAGAGTGGGAAAAGTATGTGGAAGTTTCAAGAGAAGAAACATCAATAAAAGTCTTTTCATGCTTTATTTAATTATTTATTTATTTATTTACTATAGCAACTCAAGAAAGCTCTAGAAAATAGGAAAAATTTGCAAATAAATTTTGCATGATACACACTAATTTCTAATATGCCATGGTTTATTTTTACAAATTAAAACCATTTAAATTTGTAATTTACACTAATTTAGTGTAAAAATAAAGCTTATGTTATTATTTAAAATAATTAATTTAGGAAAAATATTTTATTAAACTAAAAATTTATAAGTGGCTAAATAAACACCATTTACTAGTAATTTCATAATTAAAATAGATATTTTAAAAATTATAATGAAAACAATCACGGTTTGGTTTTACGAAAAATACATTTTACTTTAGCGAAAATCCTAAAATTCACTTAAACACTTTTATTCATTTAATTATTTATTTAATCATTTTTAACACGTTACAGTCGTGCCCATCGATAGTACTTCTTCGCTCCCGACGGCTCTTGCGTTTCATGCGCTTAACATGTTGCCGACGAGCGACATATCCTTGCCACCATATCTTAAAGGCATCGCACTCCTCCGTGGGGTGTGAGATTTTCCGGTGATATGCGCAATAGTCAGGGTGCCTCTCCACCCCATCGTGTGTGTTTCCTTCCGAGGGTGGTAGCTTCATTCCCATTGACATGGCTTTGGCAAACCTTTTCCTCGTCTTGAATATCTTCTTGTCTACTTCGGATGCCTTTCGCTCTGGTAGTTCAACTCTTTCGTTCAGCCGCCCGCATTTGGCTCCTTCCGATGTGGCCATCTCACGCTCCTGGTCCGCTTTACATTTTAGACGAATCTCGTCTAGAAAAGCGTCGATCATTTCGTCTGTTGGCCATGCACGCTCTGGTACAGGCTCTGCCTCCAGCTTTTTAGTGCCAGGAGTTTTCCCATCATCGGTAAACGAGTGGGAGATTACGTTACAACTCGCCACATATCCTTCGGATTCATCCGACGAGCTTTCTCCATCATCTTCCTCTTGAAAGATGTGGTTGAGGAACTCTTGCAGTGTGACAGGAGTTCGCGCCTTTTGATTGTATTCTTCCAACGCGTCGATTTGCTTCTGCAAGTTCGTGTGTTCGTTTCCAAGCTTCACGGGCTTCTTGGATTTCTTCTTCTTTTTCTTCGAAGATTTTGACGGTTGGGCGTGAGTATTTGGGCCCTTATCGCGAATCTTCGTAATTGGGCGGGGCTTCAACATTCCTTCGATAATTTGAGGTTCAAGAGGGTCCTTCCATTCGATCGCAGGGCACGCATGAAGGTCTCTCAGCATTCTTTTGGTTTTAGTTGATAGCACGACCTCCCATGGAGCTTCTTCAATAAAAGAACATGTTGCCCCCGGTGTATCCGCTTTCCTAGGAGCATGCGGCTGTGGTGGGTTCACCTTCCACTTTTCGGACAGTACAAACTTCCCCTGGAGGTACTGGTCTTCAATCCATCCTTTGAAGACGAAGCAATCTTCAATCGGATGGCCTACCGTTTGATGGTAAGGGCAATAGTTAGGGTTATTCGCCTCGGTGGGTTGCGGCGGTCGCCTTGGATTTGGTAGGCTTATAAGTCTGTTGTGTATTGCCAGCTCGAATAACCGTTTCGTCTTGTCTCGTGGGAACGAGTAGGGACGCTTCATCTTCTCATTATAATACCGACGCCTTTCCTCGAGTTGATCTGCCGGTTTCGGGGCGTTAGGTTGCTGTTGGGCATTCGCAACAAAGGTTGCCCTTCCTTTACCCTTGTCATTCCGAGGTTCCGACTTCGGGGGAGGTGGTCTATGACCCATCTGGTCCATCTGAGCCAACTTGTCGATTAAAGCCTGGAATGTGGTTGGCTTAAAGAACATCATAAACTGGGAGATAGTTGCGTGAGGGTCTAGAGTTCCCACGAACATGCCCACCGCAGGTGCTTCTTCAATGCGTTGCTCGCATCTCGACCATAAATTCCGCCAGCGTATAGCATACTGGACCCAGGTTTCGCCTGATTTTACCCTGGCGTTAATCAGTGCAGTTATTGGAGTGCGTTCGCTGGCACTTGCGAATCGCTGAGTGAACAACAACTCCATTTCAGCGAACGTTTTGATAGAATCGTTCGGGAGTTCTGAATACCATTCGAACGCAGTTTCTGATAGGCTGCCCACGAACTGGCGGAGCAACAGTTTATCATCACCGCCGGTGTTACCGCAGAGGGCCCGGAACTGGGCGACATGTTGATGGGGGTTGCCGGTCCCCTTGTACACGTGGAATTTTGGTATCGTATAGCCTGGCGGGTATTTGATTTGGTCGTACCAGCTCGGATACGGTCGCCCCGTTTTCACGACTTGACCGGCTGCCTCAGTCGCGTGATGAACCCGGATTTGCTGGGCTATGTAGTCAGCCAAGTCAGCCTTAGAGATTGCCTCCTCCTTGGCCGTTGAGAGGGCTGGTGGTGGATTTGACGTTTCTCCTCGGTCGTCTTCCAGCACGATTGGGGGATCCTCGGCGGGTAAGTCCTGCTGGATCATCATTCCTATCATATCTTGGAAGAGAAGGCCCATACGTTGTATGTTGGCTGCCTGTTCAGCAGCCTCTTTGTCCTTTTTCTCCAGTATCCGGCGAAGGAATTCAGCGTCGGTTTCTTCCTCCTGGCGCGCGTCTGAGGACGTTTCTGGGTTTTCTTTTGGCCCGGTAAGTGCGGCCATAGCATTCGTCATTTCCTGAAGCTTTTGTTGCTGCTCCTGGGCCTTCGTCACGGATCGGGTTAGCGGTCGGTGGCCCGTAGAAGTGCGGCTTTCCTCCTTTCCAGAGGCCATGTAGACAGTGTGCACCACCATGCCCCCAGACTTAGGGCGTCTGGGCTCAGTGCTTTTAGCCGTCGTTGCATGCTGGGGGGTCTTCTCTGGCCTCCTCCTTTTATGAGCCAGTTGATCAACAGCCCTTTGGGGTTTAGCCTGGTAACCAGCTTCCGGTTGGATTTTTAGCTTCTTGTGCTGGCGGGAGAAGTTTGGATCGATGATCGAGTCTCGGGCCTGCCGCCAAACTTTATAGATTTTGGAAGACAGCCGTTGAAGAGATCGGGGCTGTTCGGGTTTTATTTCCACAACCTTTTTTAATTGGGGAGGAGACCTCTTCAGCACTGCAGTAGCAGAATTCCTTCGCACCTTATTTAGCATTTCGAAGCTGTTCCCAGTTGGAACAGCAGCATTAACTTCTGCCACCGGGGCCGATGGAGTCAACCCGGAGGGGGAGCTGCCCCCAGCCTTCCTTACTCGGCGCCAATGGCGATGTCGAGCGTGTCGAGCGGACGGCGTAGGGTCAGCGGTAAGAATGGTTTCGTCTTGCCCCCTGTCTGGGTGGGGGGTCACTGTTGGTATTAGCCTGTCAAAGACCGATGTCCTTTGGGCAGCAGGAGCGGGAGCTGAAGCCGTCAATCTTGTAAAGACCGACCTTTTGGCCGGAGAAGCTGCCTTGACGACTTCGGGGGCAGGAGCGGCCACCTTCTTAGAAGCAGCCTTCTCTGAGATTGTAGGCCCCATGATGGGTTTGCAGGATTTCTGGCCCAATCTAGAGAAGACCGAGGCGTTGACGTTGGGCGACTTGTTGAGAGGAGCCGCGGCAAGGGTAAGACGATCAAAGACCGACTTCTTAGGAGCTTCCGTTATCAGCACTGGAGCGGTGAAGTTTGTCGGCAGGAGCATGGTCCCAAAGAACAATCCTGTAGTGGCGCGAGTGACCTGTTCCACGGGCATTGTGAATAACGAAGCAGGTTGGGGTCCGTAGGCTATACCTCCTGGCGAGGCAGAGCGTTGGTGGCCATTGCAGTCTGAGCAGTTGGAGAATTTCACGGAAGTAGAAGCCATCGATCCTTTGCTTTCTGCAATAAGCGAGACGCCAATTCTTAGTATCTTGAAACCCAAGGGCAACCATTAGCGAACCGCGATTGGTTCGCGAATCACGACACACGAAGTGTGGAGTGGAAAGAGGAAAAGGTCCCACCGGGCGTGCCAGAATCTGTTCCCCTCCGAATGGCGGCCGCGACATGACGTCTTGCCTGAGATTCGGGGCAGATGCTAATTGGTGCTATCCGTCCACCTCTCCGAAGATGCCAAGTTGATTTATGGCACCGTATATCGAAGGTTTAGACGGATGCGTCCGATGTAGCCGACTTCGTCAGATTCCCCCTCTTTTGAGGGGTTTTTGATTGTGGGGACGCTCTTCCCTGCAGGCGTGAGCCCCTGCAGTTAATTACGCTACCGCATTGCAGTAACAACTTTCTCCTTCTCCAGATGGTCACTTCGTGTCGTGGGTGTTTGTTTTGTTTTGTTGCCCGTGGATTGTTTACGGAGACCGAGTTATGTCGTCGCCCGTAGGGCGTGGACTAGTCCAAATCCGTATTATCTTAGATTTGGGTTTGGGGGTTTGGTTTGAGGATACGTTAGCCATACTTGAGGCTAAGATCAACTCAAACGTTTGTTAAGGATACGTTAGTCTAACTTTGAGACTAAGATCAACTTAACGGGATTGTTTAGATCCGACAAAAGAGCATTTGGGCTCCATTGTTCCAGTTTAGGGACCTAGTGGTCCATTAAATGTATGGCCGTCAGGACCCGTCACCTCTCCGACGACGTTGAAGGATTACAACGACGGATGTCAGAGGAGTTCAGAGATGTACCCTCGAGCCAGAGTTAATTGGGGGGATTCATAGTCCAGTCTGTTTGAAGGTTTAAGCATACGTTAGCCATCTTTGAGGCTAAGATCAACTTAAACGGGACCGTTTAGATCCGACAAAAGAGCATACGGGGCTCTATTGTTCTAGTTTAAGGACATTGCGGTCCATGGGTAGTTTAAGGACGTTGCGGTCCATGGGTAGTTTAAGGACATTGCGGTCCATTGCTAGTTTTAAGACATCTCGGTCAAGGTTAAGGACGTCGTAGTCCATGGGTTTAAGGACCCCACAGTCCGGTATGTGCTCTGGATGCTTCACACGGGTTCACTGCCGTGCTCTGCGAGGACCAGGCTCCGCTCTGGACGTTTTCCACGGGGTCAAAGAGTGACATTATCCGCGTTCCACGTAACCAGGAATTTTGCATTAAACACAGGTTTAAGGACCCCACAGTCCGTATCAATGTGTGGTCGTCGGGACCCGTCACCTCTTTGAAGACATTGAGGGATTACAATGCCAAGTATCAAAGGAGTGAAGAGATGTACCCTAGAACCGGAGTGGATTAAATAGTCCTTGGCCCAGTTAATCACAAATTGAGGACTTATGGCCATCTTGGGCTAAGTCCAATCAGGAGAGGCTTTGCCTCCATCCATTTAGCCAATTGGGCCAAAGCCTAGTGTTAAACACTACAGAGCAATCAGTGTTGAACACTGGGAATGAGGTTGACAAGTTAGTGTTTAACACTAAAAGATAATCGGTGTTAAACACCAGCAACAAGGCTTTTCAGATTAGTGTTAAACACTAAAACAGATCAGTGTTGAACACTGCAAATAAAGCTTTTTAATTAGTGTTGAACACTAAGGCCCAACAGTGTTTTAACACTGGGTTCGAGAGTTTCAATTTAGTGTTAAACACTAAGGCAAGAGGGGTCACGTGGCAGCACGTGAGAGCGCCCTCCCTTCATTTATTCTGCTGAGATTATCGCGTCTTTCAGAGCATCACGTGCCATCACGTGATGGGCATTCAAATGCCTGTGTATTAAAGCTTCTGTCAAGGGTCACGTGGGTCACGTGGGGTGCTGCCTCAAAGGGGCTTTCTGTAGATCTCTTGGGGGGGTCACGTGGTGACACGTGACCCTGCCTCTATGTATGTTGTTTTAGAGGATCTGTTAATCTTTTCCAGGAATCAAGTTCCTCGTAGGGTTAAACCCTGACAGTAATTTCAGAGGAATTAAATTCCTACTTCCTTTCGAAGGTTTATATTCTGAATAGAGTTGGACTCTGAATTTTCTATAGGAATTAAATTCTTCATATATGTGAAGAACTGAATAGGGTTAAACCCTAATAAAAGCTTTTAAGGAATTAAATTCCCACTTTCTTTTAAGTTATGATCAAGGGAATTAAATCCCCGCTGTTCCAACAGAACTAGGTTCTTAATTAGGGTTAAACCCTGTCTCTTTTTGTTCTGAAGGAATTAAATTCCCATGATACAGGGTCAAGCCCTAATTTTATTTTAAAGGAATTAAATTCCTATAGTTCTGTGAGAATTAAATTCTCGTGCTTGCATTCCCTCTCTATGTTTTGGATCTGCATGGCAGGATCTCAACCCATTGAGAATTAAATTCTCAACCTCAAGGGGAGATGTGCACTTTGCAGATCCTCTATCAAAGAGAGAAGAAATATGTTCTTCTGTTTTATGTATCAGAGTTAAACTCTGTTGAGAATTAAATTCTCTTTCTTTCAAAAAGCCTTCCCTTTCTTACCTAGGGTTTTCTTTTGCAGAAGATCCAAGTTCCTCGAAGTATCAAGGCTCTCTCTCTTTTTCTTCCCTCTGCGTATATATATCCCTTTTTGTGTCTCTTGGCTCCTATTTATAGGAGAAGCAGCCGAGTCAATTAGTTTTTTGACGAATCTTCATCGAGAGATTTGATTTGCATCCATCATTCATTTTGGACCTTTGGATTATTAGGTGAATTTTATTCACCATTGGATTTCAAGTCCTGGGATTCTCCTTTGTTGCTTCGGTTAGATTTAAAGGGGAAATCTTTCCAAACTCGAGATTTTTCCATAGATAGATGATATTTCATCACCTCTGAATCTTTAATTCGATTGGTTCCAGATAGTCGCTTTCCTTTGGAAAGATTTGAATCTCTTTCAGAATTTAATTCTGTTGACAAAATGGGCTTTGAAAGCCGGTCACGTGTGACCACGTGACCCATGGTCACGTGTGGGCACGTGACCCCCTTTGGAATGAGCCTTCTTCTTTCTTTTTTGCGCTGTCTTCTGGTTGTTGCTTAACCATCACGTGCCATCACGTGACCCCTGGTCACGTGTGAGCACGTGACCCTGGTCTGGGCTCTTTTTCCTTGACTCGATCAGGGAACCGATGTACCTTTGAATCCGCTTTAAAATGTCACGTGCCAACACGTGACCCTGGTCACGTGGGAGCACGTGACCCTTTCTTAAGCCCTTTTTTCTTTGATGTAGTCAGGAAGCTGAACTTGCTTGGCCGGAACTTTTGGGTGTCACGTGCCAACACGTGACTGCTGGTCACGTGTAAGCACGTGACCCTTTTCTCAAGCTTTTTCCTTAAGCTTTCCTGATTTTAAATCAGGAAACAAGTATCATTGAAGCAGATGTTCCAACTCCGCGATACCTGCTTCAGTCCATAGATGGACTTGAGCAACTTGCACACTTTACCGCTGCTCCCACTCTAAATGAATCCCTCCGGCTGATCCATATAAACGCACTCTTCCAAATTTCCATTTAGAAAAGCGGTCTTTACGTCCATCTGCCAAATCTCATAATCGTGGAAGGCAGCAATGGCAAGAAGGATCCGAATGGATTTCAGCATAGCCACTGGAGAAAAGGTTTCGTCATAGTCCAAGCCAGGTCTTTGACAGAAACCCTTTGCAACAAGTCTAGCTTTATAGGTCTCAACCTGTCCATCTACACCAATCTTCCTTTTGAAGATCCACTTGCATCCTACGGGTTTTACCCCATCTGGAGCAATGTCCAACGTCCATACTTTGTTGGTGTACATGGACTCCATTTCGGTCCGCGTTGCATCCAGCCATTTTACCGAGTCAACGCTCTAAATGGCCTGCTGGAAGCTAGTAGGCTCATCACTATCAATGATGCAATCCTCTCTATCCCCGTCTATGAGAAAACCGTAGTATCTCTCGGGCGGATGAGACTGCCTATTACTTCTGCGGAGCGGCGTAGGAATTTCCTGATCTTTCGAACCCTCTGGTTCGACTAAGCTTTCAGTAATAGCTCGTGGTTCTGGAATTTCTTCCAGTTCTATTGCACTCCCACTTATCTGTTTTTCCAAAAACTGAGTTTCCAAGAAGTGGGCATGACGAGAAACAAAAACCTTTTGTTCCTCTTCGCAATAGAAGAAATATCCCTTGGAGTTCTTTGGATATCCCACAAACTTACACAGTACTGAGCGTGCCTCGAGCTTGTCCGCATGCTGCTTTTTTACAAAAGCTGGACATCCCCATATCTTCAGATATTGAAGATGGGGTTTCTTCCCACACCACATCTGATATGGTGTGGTAGGCACAGTCTTGGAGGGAACCTTATTCAAAAGATATGCAGCTGATTCTAGTGCATAACCCCAGAAAGATCGCAGTAACTCAGCCTTACTCATCATGGAACGAACCATATCCAATAGGGTTCGATTCCGCCTTTCCGATATACCGTTGTGTTGTGGTGTGTATGGAGGAGTAAGCTGAGAGAGAATTCCATTCTCTTTTAAGTAGCCCAGAAACTCGGCACTCAAGTATTCACCACCTCGATCAGATCTCAGTGTCTTGATACTTTTGCCTGTTTGTTTTTCAACTTCATTCTTGTAATCCCGAAATTTCTCAAAGGCCTCGGATTTATACTTCATCAAGAAGACATGTCCATACCTAGAGAAATCATCTATGAAAGTAATGAAGTACGAATAACCACTTCGCGCATGTGTAGACATTGGACCACACACATCACTGTGTATGAGTCCCAAGAGCTCGCTTGCTCTTTCTCCGTGTCCAGTGAACAGAGTCTTTGTCATCTTTCCCATGAGACAAGATTCACAAGTGGCATAAGACTGGTACTCGAACGGATTCAAGTATCCTTCTTTATGTAACTTTGTCAACAGTGTCTCATTAATGTGACCCAGTCTATAATGCCATAAGAAAGCCTGATTTGTTTCCGGAGACTTTCTTTTAAGTGTGTTCTGGACACTGAAAATCTGAGCTTGATTTAATACGTATATCCCGTTTTTTAATGTACCTGACCCAATCAGAACTTGATTTAGGTGGATGTTGACCACATCGCTTACAAAAGTAAAATCATATCCTTCCTTAGAAACTAAGGATACATATATGATATTACATGTCGCACCTGGTACATAAAAACAGTTACGCAGAATCAATATCTGCCCAGTTGTCAGTCCAAGATGATATTCCCCTACGGATTCAACGTACATGCTCATTCCGTTAGCAACCCTGAGAGTCATATCACCTATCTTGATAACCCTATGGTTTCTCAGAGCCTGTAACGAATTACAGATATGAGATCCTGATTCGGTATCCAATACCCAGGAGGTAGGGTTAACTGACATACAGTTCTCAATCACAAACACACTCGAAGCCGAAGCCACAACATGCTTCGAATCCTGGCTACTGGCTTTACAAGCCCTGCAATCTTTCCGCCAATGTTCATTCCCGTAACAATAGGAACGTCCCTCTTTTACTACATCCAGCCCCGAAACTTTTTCCCTTCCCTTTCGTTCTACTTTCCTGGTTTCCTTCAGGGTAGAAGGTAGAGACTGTAGAACCAAGTCAGCATCTGACCCGTTCTTCAACGTGGTCTTCAGGTCCGTGAGCTCAAAATAGCTGGTCTCTGTAAGGACGTTGCCCCTTATAGATGACCCGATAGCCAACCTCGCTAGAAGCAATTCGTTCGAGGTCTCATATCTTGCGATACGAGATTGCTCTCCAGATAAATCTTTGTTATGGAGGAAGATAGAAACTAAGTACATCTTCTCGTGCTGCCTCTGGTACGCACCATCAACTGAGGCTAACACGAGGCACTTGGCTTTCGCATATTCCTTTTCCGATGTCTTGCGGATATGAATATCCGTGACAGGGGAAACTGGACCTGAGACGGCAGGGGTTGGATCAGTCAAGAGGTGTCCCATCTTGTCATGGGCAATGGACATCTGGACAGACCTTTGCCAGTCATAACAGTCAGATTCAGTCATTTTATTATCTAGATGTAACCTATATCTGGTCACTGGGTCACTGCAATTAAGAGAGAGAGAAGAAAACACTTTAGCATAATGCTCTTGCAAGTTTAGATTGGTTTTTAATTTATCTAAACAGGATGGCTCCCACTGTCTCTCGAATCCCTCCTCAAACCATAAAGGAAGAATTAGTCGGGATCAATCTCACCGTACAATACTTGCTTAACCGTTCAGCCAGGCTGGTGTCGGTACTTCGAGGGAGGTTTTCCAACGCTTTCGCGAAGTTCCTTAATTAAGTAACCTCTTTTCCCTGTGGGCGTAGCCCCGCTAACACCTTTCTAGACACGTACTTGGTTTATAGCATTGATCGTTAAGTGAGAAAGTTCCGGAGGAGTAGCATATACTCACAGTAGGATCGGGATCCAAATATCATCGTGTGACAAAACTGAAGGAATCCTACCAGAATCATCACACTCCAAATGGTATGCAGCGCTAGCAAGTTTTAGTTCTTTTGAAACTCCCGATGTGGATTTTTTCCCCATGCTCTTATGACCTTGAGTTTGGCCAAAATATCATAAGTCACATGTCAAGTTCTACCCGTCATTCTCCAGGTTAATTTGAGCCCACCCGCACATACCCTTGACTTTGGCCAAAATGGTAGAACGACTGTCCCAAACCAACACATCTATCTATGCTGCACATGAATACCCAATAGCTACCAATCACTATGCCTTGACTTTGGCCAACATACATAGCTTGAATACTTATTGACCATTCATGTGAAACGACGGAGGGCTAGAATGGTTTTGGCGAAACCGTGAATGTAGTGAACTTGATATAATCGAAGGAACGAGATAGCTTTCAAAAGGAGTGGTTCAAGCTCCGCATTTAAAAGTTTGGTTTTGAAAAGAACCGAGTGGTTTTCAAAGTATTCCAACGACTTTTACTTGGTTTATTTTTTATTGCATTAATTACAATGCGTCCCATCATTTAATCCTACCATTGCAGAAAACAACGAAAATATGACGTACACTTATGCCATCCGCATTCGCCACGGGATCCCGTCATCACCCGTTTGGTTACTTAACTAACGACAGAGCGAGGGCTGGACTAGCGCGGATGCAAAACATAAGCAACGCCTAAATAGATATCATATAGATATATATAAACATTCGTCACATGCAATGATATCCATTCTAGATCACAGATGAATACATTGGATATACTAGGAATCCGCAATTCGTACGAGCCTGTAACGAAGAACGGATTACACGGTCGCGATGAATAGCCAAACCCCACCCTAGACCCCTACGGGTGCGGCAAACTACCCGCCAAGTATCCGAAGTGAAGCAACCTCCCTCAACAACGTGAGTAGGCCACTCGGTACTTCGAGGTACCCGGTAGTTTGTGCACCCCACCTTGGGTCTATCCTAGGAGCAAAAACAGTAAAAAGAAATTATACAATGACGGCTACAACCCCGACCCGGTTGTGCGGCCATACAAATAATATTACATCAATTTACATATTACAAGAATTGAAAGAATAAGAAAACTCTCATCTCACAACCCCCCGGCTATTCATCCGCGACAATCCAACGAATTCATATACAGAAACCATCAACATTACAGATCACAGATATGTATAACCCCCACTAATCGACGTATAGCGATTAGCAGACGTTTAATACATATAACACATCACAGATATAACCCATTAGCCAAAGTGTAAAGAAATTCGATCAAAATACGGATTTGTGACCACCCCAAAAACTAACTTGTTCTCTGGAAAATCTAGGTGGAAACAAACTATATTAAAAATCCCAAAACCACAATAGAAGAACACTGCACCAAACTCGGTCCACGACCGAGTCAACTCGGCCGCGGATCCACGGCAAGAAGCATGTTCTTGCCGCGGAACCGCGGCTCTTTGACCGGTTCAGTGGATCGTTTTTGGTGTGCTTCTTTACAAAACCCTGAGCCGATTTTTGAGGTATGATTTATTATTTTTAGAGCAGAAATAAAAATCGACAGAAACTTAGGGTTTTGAAAAATAGTTTTGCGAATTTTTCCGATCGAAGTTCTAGATACTTTGCTAATTAGTTAGTTTGTGTTTAGCTAGGCTCTGATACCACTGTAAGTCCACGTTGCCTACCCCGGTGCTTGCGGGAAGGCGGAAACGTTATGAAAAATCTGATTTTTACAACACTAGGCAACATGGACTATGTAAAGGAGGGATCTTTGCTAAACAAAACTAACAACAAAGCTAAAAAGAGTTTAGTTACTCGGAAAGGGGGTTATACCTAGGTCTTCAAGTCCGTCTCTTCTTGTTCCTTGGAGTGAAAGAACGGATCGTCTCGTCGCCTTCTCTTGCCGAAGAAAGATCCACCCGAGGGCCTCTACCTTTGGCTCCAACTTCAAACTAGAAGTAACTAAGGTGCTTGGTGTGCTAAACCTAAGACCTTAGAAAGAGTAGAGATTATTTTTGAGGGTTTTATCTCAAGTTCAAAGGGTTCTCAACTCATGAGAGGGGAGAGCAAGAGAGAGAATGAAAATGAAAAAAGTGAGAAGAATATCTCAACCTTCTCACATTTATGTGAATTATGGAAAATAGATAATTAGCTAAAAATAATTGGCATGGTTAATCAAGAAATGACCATTATCATTTCACATTAAATGCTTTTGCAAGGATCAAAGAGCATCTTTCATATGGAATGATGATGGTCAAATTGTCAACCTAGGTCAACAAGTCAAGTATTGTCAAATGGTCAACAACCCTAACCATGCACAATTATAATTAACTAATATTAATAAATCATAATTCACACATAAACATTAGGGTTAAGAAAAGGACAATGGTCATCAACCGTAATCAAACTCCTCTGCCTCTATCTCAGTCAACTGTGCATACACACCCGTATCCGTGTTCCGAGGAACACGAATACAATGAGATAAAACCAATCCCAAATCATATACTAGGATCCGGCTTAAACCAAAGCCCGCTAGTATAAGCTGTCCGGACACCAAACGTGCACAAGTGCGCGGATGTGAACGAACCCTGTCGCAAAACCATGCGACCTCTACTCATTTTGCCTGAAGGCGAATAACCCTCTATGTGGGACTCTAAAGACTCGACACTACACGGGCAGTGGGTTTAACCACAGACCGCAAGCGGCACTAGCTATACGTAACGGTCCCCAAGTAGATGCCGATAAGAAGACTGACGAGGTAAACCCATCTGAACTCCTACTGAGCCTGTATGTGACAGTCTCCGTACAGTCCGGTTTGTTCGTCTAAGAACATCGCATGGCGGGCCTAGGGGGCGATAAACGTCAGTCCCCTACTAGCGGTACAAGTCGTGTCGGAGTGTAGCCCAGAACACCTGAGATAACACTGGAAACCTACCAGTCTATCTCGCTTGCCCTGGCCAGGGACTTTGTGTAATGGCTCTCCTAGACACAGCGCGATATCAACCCCCAATACCGGGAGAGACGAATCCTGTCTAACCGTCACTGCCTCCAAGTGCTTCGGGTCTGCACCCAAAAACTACCTGTTTGCACGACTCCTTTGAGTCGTGGTAGGGTAGTAATCAAAGTACAGTGGGAACACACTCGAGACGAAGTGACAGTGTCAAGTCAACGGACTAAGCTGTACTCATGTCACCTGGGAACTAATAACTGACGATAGGTATAATACCAACCAACAGTTCCCGACGAGTCCTGTCCAGTGTACTCGTAACCTAACGAGCACTCGCATACTATCTCAAGTACGACGTACTGACGGCTGTGGGACAGACTGTCCCCTAAACTGGGATAAGAAGCGCATACGCTATTCTACTCCGGAGTATCGATACCCTGTCTCGATAGTCCTGCGACTAGGGACCTGCATAAGGATGTGCTTGTAGATTACCCAGCCCCCACGAGTGTGACTGCTATCACAACGCTGGTAATCAAGCAAAGATCCTAAGGGCTCCACTAATGTGTAAAGGCGATATGCTAAAAGAAACACATGCACACATTAAAACAGAAACAAACCAAGTAGCATACTACCATTTTGAGCAAGATTGTCTATACAACTGTGAATATCCCAAGCTTCCATCAAGTAATATACAAGCTAGTATGATACAGTAATGGCCTCTAGGGCATATACACTAACAATACATACCCGCATTTGTATTCCGACCGAATACAAATGTAATGAGACAAAATCTACACTGTACAATACTAGGATCCGGTTTAAACCAAAGCCCGCTAGTAAAATCCGTCCGATCATGATCCGTGCAATACCGCACGTATCTGATCGAACCTTGCCATATCTCCATACGACCTCTACAGCGTTTCGCCTGAAACTTGAAAAAACGGTCTGTGGGGGACTCTAAAGACTCGTCAATACTATGGCTATGGATTTAACCACTAGCACGTCAGAGGTATTAGCCATACGTAACGGGCTACCAGGTATTGACCAAAAGGGATGTCGATGAGCGAACTCATCCTGACACCCTACTGAGCCTATCAGTGACAATATCCGTACAGTCCGGTCCGTTTGTCTATGAGCATCGCATGGCGGGCCTAGGGGGTTGGTAAAAGTCAGACCCCTAAAAGCGGTACAAGTCGTGTCGGAGTGTAGCCCAGAACACCCTGAGATACTACTGGAATACCTACCAGTAAATCTCCTGCCTCGGCCGAGGGCTTTGTGTAATGGCTCTCCTAGACAGAACGCGACCTCACCCCCAATACCGGGAGAGACGAACCCCTGCAGATCCGCTCACTGCCTCCATGTAGCTCGGGACTTTACCTAACTAAAACCTGTTTGCACGACTCCTTTGAGCCGTGGTAGGATAGTAATCAAAGTACAGTGGGAACTCACACGAGACAAATGGCGATCCTAGGTCGATGAACTAACATGTACACATGTTACCAAGGAACTGCTATCTGACGTCAGGTATAAGACCAATTAGCATGTTCCCGGCGAGTCCTGTCTGGTGTACTCATATCCCAATGAGCACCTGTATATATCTTAAGTGAACCGACTGACACCAGTGGCTTGTGAGACTGGCCACCGCCCCTCGTCGGGGTCTCGACTGTATACACTAGTCTACTCTGGAGTATCGATGCCTTGTCTCGAAACTCCCACGACTAGGGACCTTTTAAGGATGTGCTTATAGACTACCAGCTCCCACGTATATGATCGCCATCATACTGCTGGCTGTCAAGCAAGAATCCTAAGGGCTCTATCAATACGCAATAGTGACCTGTAAGGTCACCTGAAGCAGTACACGATGATAAAGATAAACCAGATAGCATACTATCATCTTGAGTAAGACTGTCCTACCGGTATAGGTCCTCCCTCAATCATTGCAATCACGTGCTTGTGATCCAATAATTGACTCTGAGGGCACTATCTCCCACAGAATTTCTTTAGGAATGCTTTTACGAATTCTTCCCAGTTTGAAATGGAATGTGCGGTTGTGTTGTAAAGCCACTTCTCGGCTATATCGCACAACGTAAATGGGAGAAGACGAAGACGCATAGCATCCACAGAAAGCTGTGAAGTACCCATCATTGCGCATACATTTTCAAATTTAGTGATAAAGACATATGCGTCTTCAGACTCGAGACCGTGATATTTTGGTAGAAGGTTGATGTATTGGGGTTTTATTTGAAAATTGTCCCCGTTGGCTGGTGGAATGGAGAGACAGGTCGAAAGAGGACCTCGTGTAGGATATCACCTCTTTTGGAGAGAGATGCGGGGTGGATTCTGCACCTACGGACGGCGACAGAGTAGTGGTAAAGAAGTTCGATGGAGAAGGATCCATCGATGTGGGTGTGGTGGTGGGTAAAGAACAAGTAAATGTAGAAATACCGACTTTTGGGTCGATCGGGGGAACGCGGACTAAACGGGCACTAGAATCCCGTGTCCAGCCTATCTTGCACTAAAGGGTTTAGTACAAGTGGTAGCGTGAATATAATTAGAGAAAATGATGTGATTGGTGTTTGTTTTGAAAAATATACGGATTTTTGAAAAAATGATGCAAATCACAACAAATGTAACAAGCAACCCTAAATCTAGTGGTCACCTAGGTCAAGGCTCTAGACCGCTCCTAACTGCTAAAAGACAAGTCGCAGGATCAATCCTCCACTGCCTCTTTGTCTCTCCTGTGAGGTTCTCCACTACGTAATTAGTGGGCCTAATTAAGTAACCACTAGCCTTCGACACACTTGCCTTAGACACCACAAAAGAAACGCGGATAAGTAATGAATTACCCACGGCCTCCTTCTGTCCTAAGTGAGCGTGACGGTCCTTAGAGTCATGTCTAGATTTCTTTTAGTTAATGAGGGTAATGCGGATGCAATTTTTGTGATTTTCGGGGCTTAAGAAGGGTAATGAACTCCCCACCTAATCTGAATTTGGCCGTGCCCCTTAAATTCCGTATTAATATGCAAACAACCAAAAAAAAATCAAAACACGCACAATTTTTATTGCTTTTGCGGCGCTGCGAATTATTTGCAAAGAAAACCTGCAGAAAATTGTTATTGGAGAAGACAGAGAAGGAGATAAGAAAGTAAAGAATTCACCTGAGAAATCTTGTGCAGTGAAACCCTAAATGTGCGGTGGAACCGCCGCAATGAGCTCCTTAAAAAAGTTTGATCACTGCACTAAATTTTCAGCAACTGTTTCTGTTCACCTCTTGAGCTCTCTGGAATATTCAGAAAAAAATTTCCCAAGCTCCACAGATTCCGGATTTCCTCGCAACAAATCACAACAAATCGTTTAGTGTTTGTGCTAATTTTGATCTAAAAATTATGATGGAATAAACTTTTCAACTCAAATTTCAAAAACGAACGAATTAGCGCACTATCCCCGGCAACGGCGCCAATTGATTGAGTGATTCTCAGTGTGTCGTGTTTAAGAAATGATGTTTCACAATCAAAGAATAATTTTGACCGCAATCAATAACGGTGTCGATTTGTAGTGCGTTAGTAAGTGCGGATCGTCCACAAGGAAAGTGTAATTGTTCGTGTTTCGAATTAGATGAGTCGAAAATTTAAAGAAAAGAGAAAGAACAATTCATGATTTAAAGATTTGAAGTTCAAGAATTTGAAAATCTAGTCTTAAATCAAGAAACAATAAAATCAAGAATTGAGATATGATGATTTCCAATCCAAATATCAAGAATCGAAGTGAGACTCGTAGGAATCGATCGGATCTATAGATGTGATGAAATCTATTGATTACATATTCTTATCCATCGATGAATTGATACTAGATCGATGATGATCAACGAGAATTAGGGATTTCTTGTGAAACTAGGGTTTCATCATCTATCCCTTGTTCCTTCGCCGATATCATTCACATTCTAGCCTCTAGTAAATTCAAGAATCGACCGTGGATCCCTAATTTCGAGCGAACACAATCAAGAAAGCATCGCATCGAAACTAGGTCGTCGATTCTTCAATTTGCTAGGGTTTACAAACTCATAGGACTTAAGAATCGTTTCAAGATTTGTCACATCATCATCTATTGATCGTCTCGACTCCTTTACGAGCGGAGTTTTACTCAAACATCACAATAACAAACACAATCACAAATTGAGATCGAATCATGATGCAAGAATTTTAAAGAAAGAAAGATAAAAGAATTTCACCTTTATTTATCAACAATTTCGTTACAATTCTCTCAAGATCTACAAGAGGAAAGAACTCGATCGTCGATTTCGGCTTCGCTCGTCTCCTTGAGTCGCGGATCTTCTTGGATCACTTGCTCCGATGAAGTCCGGCGTCGCTTTCTAAAGGTTGAAGGCTTCTCGCTTGATTTGGTACTCGGGATCTTGAATTTGGCTTTGGAATTTGGATTAGGGTTAAGCTTTTGAGGCACAAGTTGTGTCACTCAACTTGTGGGTGGAAGAATTGTTCAACTTTCAACAACCTTAGAAGTGAAGCCTAGGGTTCCTTTTATAGCCTTAAGAATGATTAGCTTCCTTAAGAAGCTAGGATTAGGTTAGCTTCCCTTGTAAGCTAGTTAGTTAGGTAGAAGCCTCTAGAACTAGTTAGTTAAGGTTTAGCCTCCATCTTAAGCTAGGAGGTTAGAGAGAAGGTTCTAGGCTTTAAGGTAGTTAAGGGGGAAGCTTGCTTTGGAAGCTTGGAGTGTTTAGCTTTGACAAGGGGCTTTGCTGTACTGAAGAAGCTTCTGGAGATTTCCTGAACTTGCAGTGGCTTGAACGAATGTAGGCCATGAAAGAAGCATACTGCAGTAAAATTCATCTGATGACGTGGCAATTCCACCACGGATCCGCGGTCATGTGAGGGCTTTAGGGCTTTATATTTCCAGTGCTGCTTCCTGCTGAATTCTTGGTATTTTTCTGATATGTTGATCCTCACAATTCCTTCTAGATTACTACCAGCTCTCAAGTCTTTGAGTTGGCGTATTTTTAACAGCACATTTCACAATTTTGGCTTTTCTCCTGGAATTTCCTGCACAGACTTCGAAACAAGTGTTGCGCTATACAAGGATGATGCGATGCCATGATAAACACTCAATTTCCCTTAAAATGCCGGTTTTAGTATACAACACAGGTAATCTGGTATTTTACGACTGTTTTGCTAATATGTGTAATACTTAACCTGAATACCTTTAGATGAATGCAAATGATAGGGAAATTGACGTGTTAAAAATACATTATTTTCGACTGATCAAACTCCCTCCAGGATGTACAAGCTCCTAGTCCTTAGCCTGATGGTGAGGAAATCCTAGACATGGCTCTTTTCTTCTTCTTTCTCTTGTTCTTCCTTATTTGCTTTATTTTTCTTTTTCTTTCTTTTAAATTTTCAGATTTTAAACTAGCTAAATGATCTGAACACACTATATAAATGGTAAAGGGAAGGGTGGGGTGTAGGAGGAGGTGTCAATCCACAAGATGTGCCATCCTTATGCAAGGAGGAGGTGTTGTGTGTGTGTTGTGCATGAAAGAAGGATGCGTCAATACATTATCTTTTCCAATTTGTTTTAGTCTGTGATTAACTTCTGAGCTAAAACATTTCTACCCACTTTCTACTTACACCCCCACAATTCCAAATTTGCATAATTTTCCTAAATTTTTCAAAAAGACCCTTCACTACCTATGTTATTATATAAACATCATTTTATTAAAATGAAGCAAAATTTATCACTAAACCCCTTGTGATTGATTAATGTTACATACTAAAATTTTAATTTAATTTATTTTACATACTACTTATGAAAATGTCTTATTTGGTTTTAATAACTTTTTAATTTAATATTTTATTATTTAATTAATTAATTTCTAAATTTTCAAAATGTTACAGGCCTGCCCCCGCCGCACGATCCCGGGAAGAGAATCCGACCCCTGCTCCCCGGGAGGACTCAGGCTCAACTAAAGGGTCCCTAGAACCTACCCCTACGACACCTACTGACTTTACAAAGGAAGACATCTAATCTTGAGAAGAGGAATTCTCGGGAAATGAAAGCGGAAGAAAGGAGATGAGCGCCGAGCAATCAGGACTTGGAACAGGGAAATATGAAGGAGTAGGGGCCCTGGAACGGGCCCCACCCCTATTTATCACCGCGAGCGGCCTCATCTAACGGCGCCCTTCATCTCCCGCCAAAACGCCTCCTCGCGTCCAACGGCTCCGATCGCTCCACATGTCATGCCCACACTGGGCCGCACCCTATCAGACGCCACAGGTCTGCACACGTCGCGTCGGCCAACCGACACTTGACACGTGGACCGTCGCTTCACTGGCAGGATGCACGAACCGGAGCACCTTCCTTAAATGCAGAGATCTCGCCCTGGTTCGTTGGCAGAAAAGACAGTTGACAGCCCGGAGACGCGCCCCGACGAAACCTTAGGAGGGAGTTTACCCTGGGCGGCCCGGCAGTCCACTCCTGACCCGACCCGCTAGCTGGTCGGGACAAGAGTGGAGAGCTAATGATGATGCTCAATATTGACGATCTCCAAGATCAGGACACGTGGCAGATAGTGTGTCTCAAAGCTCAGAAGAAAGGGCCCACGTGGGCCGACCAGGCCACCCCTATACCCGACCTATAACCATAAGCTGGCTCTCCCCAGAGCCCCTGAAAATTGGCCTCCTCGGCCCCTCAGCTCGCCCCGAGCTGCCACAAGACCAAGACTCCACGACCCTCTTCCTCGCCTCCGAGCTCCCCAGCCGAGGCCGTCTTCCTCGGTCCCTCCGACCCACCAACTCCACCACTCACAGGCGTAACCGCCGCTCCGCAATTCTCGCCCCGCAGAGATTCTCTGCCAGTAACGCCCCACGTTCCACGCCATCACGATCCCCATTAATGAGCGATCCGCTCTTTATGCGGACGTGACGTCGGGAGTGTAACTGCCGGCGAGATTCTCGTGCATGCTGCTGCATGCTACCGCCGCTATATAAACCCCCATCACAGAGGGGTCAAGTAAGCGATTTTTATTCCACTTAGCTGTTACGCTGCTCGGATCTAGTACTAACTTGATCGTCGGAGGGTCCTCGGTGGTACCAAACCACCCAGGGACTTCCTTGCAGGTACTCGGCGCTAAACTCCTCAAATCACGAATCTCCTCAAAACCCATTGAGACCCACACGCAACAGGAGATCACCTCCAAAATCCACCGGAAGATCGACGGAAGACAACATCTGAAGGAGACCCGAAAAGGACCTCCATCACAATTTTTTCTTGGTATGTAGCTAACTCTGCTGTATTTATAATATAGTGTGCCTCAGGACCTCTCTTGATGTCTCTTGACTCTCTTCTATGCGTCATTTGTTTTTAAATGAATATTTTGCAAGCTGAATTAAAACTCCATGTTCCTGGTTTTTATTCATTATTGTGCCTGTAATGGTATGGATATGGTACTTTTTGGATACATTATTGGAGACCTATAGCTGTTTGGTCAGTATTTGGACAATGTGCATATAATACCCAAGAAGATCAAATCACTCAAAGATGAAATCGAGCACAGCTACTCAAAAAGAGAGAAAAATAACGAGATGAAAGAAAAACAAGGTCACAGGGAAAACAAAATCTTTCCTTACACAAGAAATCTTATTCTTCTTAGTAACACCATAAAACGTAACACAAAACCCCTCTCATCATTTCTAGTCACAGCACAAATAAAACTTCTTTCTAAATTTCATCATTAAGCCTCAAGAGAATATTTACATGACTCCAAAAACACTACCAGAAACAAGACTACTGAAGTACCTTAACCAAAACTTCCAAATATTTTATGGATCCAAAACCAACCCAAACTTCTAAAACACATAATATATTCCTTCAAGACCAAAACCTAAAATTCTCTACCTTTACTTGAATTTTGCACACCTCCACCACATCTCTCTTCTTGTCATGCTTAAACCGACATAACCCCTAACGCTCAGATAAGGGGTACCGATACGGTCCATCGTCGTGCAGCAAAATATGGCTTTACTTCAATAACACAACTACAAACATGACCTCTACCTTTCAATACACTCCCGAAGAGGCGATACAAACATGCCCACACAGCACAACCTGCTCTTATTTTGTCACTATGATGGCTCCTCCTTGAATTGAGCACGTATAGCCCTTTGAGTCCAATGCTCAGAATGAAATCATGTTCTTTATGAGATTCGGTACATGCCTAATTTCGGTCATGGTGACCGATCGATGAGGTACTCGGCAGTAGAATGGGCTCTAGTCCGAAACTCCCTCAGAAACTCAACCGTAAGCCGTAAAGTTTTGTTCTTCCCAACTGTCCGAACCATCCGCTCTACAATGCCATATGATTGAGGATCTCCCAAAGTGGTAACCTGATACACGATCCTCTCCCACCCGCACAATCTTGTAAAGTGAACCCTTCGCCTAAATCTAACTGAAGAACCTTTATTCAATTCCCAGACTGCTTTAAATAGAATTGGTTAGTAAGAGATTTTTTCATGTAAACAGACTCGAACTTATTCCACAATGTTGTCGTTGTCATCTCTAGCGTCATTTTGCTAAGAACTTTATCAGCGATTGAAAGCTGGGTCAAACTATGAGCACCGTTATCTTCAATCTCCATAAATTGAAATTATTGAGCCCATCAAACTTTTCGACCTTGTAATTTGTAAACGTCGTCTCCCCAATCAACTCCAAAACACGATCTTGACGCTCTGACACCCCTTGTTATAACTATTATATATATATGCACAGCGGAAATCCAAGACTATTGTTTTAGGGTAAATTGAAAATGAATAGCCGACGGATATTAAATCACACGAAAAACACACCAATACACAAGATTTATCAAGGTTCGGCACAAACTCGCACCTAATCCTGCAAACCGTGATGAGAACTTCCACTATAAGAAAGAATTATAAGAAATTACACCGAGTTCTCACCCTCCTTTACAAAGAAACACCATCTCTCAAAAAATCTCTCTCTATCCACGACCGTGTTTGGCTGTCCTCTTCCATTCTATTCAAATCTTATGTTATTAGAGAATTATAGATACCATAAAGCCTGATTACGTATCTATGCACATCGGAAATTCAAGACTGTTGTTTTAGGGTAGATTGAAAAAGACGAACCGACGAATATCAAATCACACGAAAAACACACCATCACAACAATAACTATCAAGCGCACACAAAAAAGGAGAAGGAAGTAAGATTCAAAAAGATTTTTTTTTTTTTTTTTAATTAATTTATTATTTAGTCCTAGAATTATATAATAGTTAGTTAACCCAATTAATTGATTTTAAGAATCTATAAAGATCATAAAAACAAAGGAAACCCTAAGTTTGTTAGATCTTGATTACATTAAAAAAATCTAAGAAAGGAAATTTTTACCGACCATGGGTTGGTTCGAAGTGTGAGCCCGGGTACCTCGTTGGCGCTCTTCGTGCTTTCTCGAATGTACGGATGTTGAAGTTAGTGCTCGCCATTGCTCTTGTCCGGTTGCAAACCACTGTTGATCAAATGCCAAGAGATTGTGTAGGTTCACCACTCTTTTAAGACGCAAAATCTAAAGAGAGGCCTTCTTCTTGGTAATATTTCCTGCAAAAGATAACAAGAGTTCCAAAACATCGAGTTTTAGTGCACTAAAGATGTCCTAAAAATAAAAATAAAAAACGCAAAAGAATAACAGAAGAACTAGCCGGTCGTTTGACTGGGAAAAAGTTAATCCCTATCCCATGGGTTGTGATTAATATGCATGATTGGTGTTGTTTAAAAAAGATGGTTTTCTTTAAAAGAAAAAAGGTTATACTTCGTTTTTTTTTGTTTTCTTAAGAAGGATGCAAGATTTAACTAGATGAAAATTTAACTGAATACAATGATCAAGAATCCTGCACTAGAAATGCCTCTCTCAGAAAGCGAACTGAGAGGAGGCAATTTGGGCGATTTCGATCGCCATGGTTCTTTCTCTCTCACCTCCTCCCTCCTCGACCTCTCTCAAAGTACTCAAGCATGCCTTCCTCTTCCCTCATCCTCTCTCTTGGATCTCTCCTCGTATTCTTCATCGGTCCTCTTCTCATGGCAGGATCCTAACCATAGAAATCCCAAATCTTTTTTCGAAAACCCTAGATCTGGAGATCTATTGCCTTCTTCGCCTGTTGGATATAGTGCCTTCAAGACAATTATTGTAATTACAAGTAGGCGATTATGATAATTGAAAGAGGACCTATATAGGTCGAACAGTTTTACTCGAGATAATAGTATGCTATTTGGTTTGTCTGTATCATTATGTGTATACATTTTGATAAAGCCTGTAAAATTATTGTTTGACTACCAGCATTATGATGGCGATCATATACATGGGAGCTGGGTGGTCCATAAGCACATCCTAAATGTCCCTAGTCGAGTGAGTATCGAGACTGGCATTGATATTCCGGAATAGACTAGTGTATACTTTTCGAGACCCCGATGAGGGGCGGTGGCCGGTCTCACAAGCCATAGGTGTTAACTCACCTAAGATAGTATATAGGTGCTCACTGGAGGTGAGTACACCGGACGGACTCACCGAGAACTTTTATATGGTATTATACCTATTTTCAGATGGAAGTTCTCTTGTGACATGAGTATATGTTAGTTTTTTGACATGAGATTTTCATTTGTCTCGTGTGAGTTGTCACTATACTTAGATTACTACCCTACCACGGCTGAAAGGAGTCTTGCAAATAGATTTTAGTTGGGTACAGTCCCGAGCCATTTGGAGGCAATGAACAATCGTCAGGGATTCGTCTCTCCCTGTATTAGGAGTCGATATCGCACTATGTTGGATCAGCCATCACCAGAAATCCTTGGTCAAGATGGATAAGATTACTGATGTGATATCAGTAGTTTCTCAGTAGGTGATGTGCTTCAGACCGGCGCAACTTATCGGGTTAGTAGGGGTCTGACGTTATCCAGCCTTAGATCTGGTATGCGATTATCTCAGACGAAGAGACCAGACTGTACGGAGATTGTCACAGACATGCTCAGTAGGGATACGGATGAGTTTACTCGTCGGCCTTCGTTTCGCTCAATAACTGGGTAGCCGTTACGTACAGCTAGTGTCGCTTACATACTTATGGTTAAACCCACTTCCAGCGTATTGACGAATCTTTAGAGTCTCACACAGAGTTTTTCCGGTTCAGGAAAAATGATATAGTGGCTGTATATTGATACGTGCAGGGTTCCGATTAGGTATATGTGCTAGCCACACGGACTTCAATCGGGCGGATGATAATACTAGCCGGCTTAGGATTAAGCTGGATTATCAAATCAAGTTTTGATTTAATAATTTACACACACACACACACACACACACACATATATATATTTCGATATGTATATTTTAGTATTATATTTATTGTATTTTTCTATCTCTTGGGTATTCGTATTTTGATATGAATACGAGCATGTATTTGTAGGGACGTATTCTTGTATTTATAAGAATACTTCTAGAAAGAGGAAACCTCATTTCTAAGTTTTTATTTCTTTTTTAAAGAAATTAAGAAATGAGGTGGAAGAAAGAAATGGTGGAGGGTATGGGCAAATGAATTGTTAATTCATTTGCACATACTATTCAAGTATGGTTGCAATTTTAAAATAAGAAAAATCTTTTAACAAAAGTAGAAAACATGCACGCTTGAATTTGTGAGTTTTAATCCATTCTACCATTGAGCTTCTTTCTCTTCTATGGCTCCTTCTTCTTTTTCATCTTTAACCCTCTCATGAGTTGAGAATCATGAAGATAAAGAGAAAGAAAAATACTAGAACACTCACACACATCATTAAGCATCCTAGATTAGCAACCTATGATCTTTAGTTACTTCATTGATAAAGTTGAAGCTTGAACTTGGTTTGCTCAGGTGAATCGTCTTCGGCAAAGGAAGACCGGATTCCAAGCGCGACCCGGAACTCTTGAGAGCATACTAGCGTCCAACCCAATTGGAGTAAATGAAGACGCTACAAAGATTGTGATTTCTACTCTTTTATGCTTGCTAGTTTAGGTGTTTGATTTAGATTCTTGGGTATAAGTTTCTAGTGCCACGAAAATTTTCGTTTTTGAATTCCGCATTGGCCGCGGGTTAGCGACAAGAGCACTAGGAACTTTTAATGGTATCAGAGCCACCTAAATAGCCTAAACTAGATAGATACGTCTTCCGAATCCCGCTGGTTTTTGC
Organism: Agapanthus africanus; assembly: GCA_030015575.1. Classification (NCBI taxonomy): domain Eukaryota; kingdom Viridiplantae; phylum Streptophyta; class Magnoliopsida; order Asparagales; family Amaryllidaceae; genus Agapanthus; species Agapanthus africanus. Next base: position 167,465,078 of record CM057349.1, read on the forward strand.
CCTACAAAACCAGTAATTTATTTCATGTTATCTTAATAGTTTGACTCACTGCGGGCTCTCGGTTTAGACCGAGAAGCCATAGAGAGGTGTACGGAGACCCCAGGCATGTCCCGAAGGGACTTAGGGAGGGCTCACCCCCCGAGACCACCCTAAGATGGCCTAAGGTGGTAGGGACGCAAGAACCGTCGAGGCAGTTTCGGGTCTGCTAACCCCCTGGCCACCTTAGGGTGGCCTAAGGGAGTGGGTACCCCATAGGTGCCTTCAGGTCGACTTTAATTTTTTTCCAGGGTCCTCCGCGAAGTTTCGGATCAATCCGAGCATATTTCGGCCTTCCGTTGTGGGTTTTAGCATGAAAATTTTGCCGGTTTTTAGCACACTTGAATTTCGGTATTTTGGAAAATTAAAGTGTTGGCTATTTGTGTGCGGTATTCAATCGTCGTAGGCTTAGTGATGGTTGTGTATATCATAACGTTTAGTAAATCATCGTCTAATTACTGTACGTATTAATTAGACGGGGTTATGGAATTGATACTTGCAAGTTTGCATGTTCTATGATGGATATTGCTTATTGATTGTGGTTGTATTGGATTTGTCGTGATGGATAGCCTGGTGTATACAGTATTAGATTTTATTCTCTGTGATGTAATGTATATTCATATTGCGTGGCAAGCGTCCGACATATACTGCCGTCACTGCGGTTTGTATTATTTTTTGAGGCGCATCCTGGTTGCAGACGTAGTCACCGTTGTATATTCAAGTTTTCATTACATGCACTAGGATTACCCTTCGGCGGAGTGTTCGAGTAGCCGGGTTCTAGAGGGCAACAGGCCACCATCTCATGGCGTTGAGACTGGGGTGTCTTACTCTAGAATTGGTAGGCTATTCGCCACACTCATAGCGGGTATAGAATTGACCAGCAGAGGGTGTTAGTTATATGTATGCCCCAGAGGCCATTACTGTACATACGATGTATATTGTAGTGGATGCTTGGACATATATAGGGAGGACTTTCTTGTTCGACATGATAGTACGCTATCTGGTTATACTTTATCTTAACATGTACTCTGATTGTCTCTATGTTACATGTTGATAAAGCCCTTAGGATGAGTACTTGACTACCAGGTTGTATGATGCGGATCTTACTAGTAGGGACAGTGTAGTCGCCAAGTACATCCTTCAAATGTTCCTAGTCGTGGGAGTACCGAGACAGGGCATCGATACTCCAGAGTAAACTAGCGTATGCGCTTCTTGACCCATATGATGGGCGATGGATGATCCCATATCCATTGGTGTTTGACATCAAAGAAGGTATACGGGTGCTCAGTGGAGACTGGGTACACTGGACGGACTCGCCGAGAACTCCCAGATGGTATTATACCTCACGTCAGATGGCAGTTCTCTGGTGACACTGGTACATGTTAGTCTGTAGACCCGAGATCGTCATAGAGTCTTGTGTGATTCCCACTGTTCTTTGATTTCCATCATACCACGTCCAAGAGGGCGTGCAAAAAGGTGGCTTTTGGGTACAGTCCCGAATCACATGGAGGCAATGAGCGAAAGGAGGGGATTCGTCTCTCCCGGTATAGGGAGTTGATATTGCGCTGTGATTCAATTGGCTATAACTGGAAATCCCTGACCAGGGTTGCTGAGATTTACTGGTAAGTGTTATCAGTTGTTTCTCAAACTGTTATAGACCTCATATCGACACGACTTATCAAGCTACCGGGGTCTGACGTTTTCCACCCCTAGGCGAGATATGCGACATATTAGACGAAGAGACCGGACTGTACGGGAGTGTTACTGATTGGATTCGCAGGAGAATGTACATGCTTGCTTGTTGATCTTCTGATCACTGAATACCTGGATGGCTATTACGTTTAGCTGACCGCTTGCAGCTTGTGGGTGTTTGATATAATCATCACCTACTGCGGCGTATTGGCGATTCTTTAGAGTCCTACACAAAGGTTTCTTGACTCAGGCAAAAGGGAGTAGGAGCATATATATGATATGTGCGGGACCGAGAACAATACGTGTATGTGATACCGTATTAGATTCTCGCGATATGAGATATCGGCCGGGTATATGTGATATAGCCGGGTCATCGGATCAAGTGTTGATTCGATGAACTGATACAGATTATATTAGTCGGTTATTTATGAAATAGCCGGATTATCGGATCAATTGTTGATTCGATAATTTAATGTATAATTATGATATATTAAATTACATTAACTAGTATTAGCCCACTTAAAGATTCTTTTTCTCACTCGGGTAATACATTGATATATATGCGATATATGTTAAATGTATTATTTTATTTTGTTACAATAAATATTGTATATGTGATATATAATATTGTAACATGTTATGGTTATAAATGCAACATGTTTTGTGGAGTTTAATTAAGGTTAGGGTTTGGATTAGGGTTAAGTCTTCATGAAGCTTTCAAGAAGCTTCTTGAAGCTTTGACTTTGACTTGGATATTTTGCATAGATATTTCCTTAACCCAACCCAACCCTTTATCCTAGTTAAATCTCTACATGGGTTAAGTCTTCATACTTAACCCATGGTTGCAATTCTAACTATAGACTTGAGTTTTCATTATTCATCACAAAAGAAATGGTTCTTTTTCTTCCTTCTCTTTTTCAATGGAAAAGCTTTCAAGCTTTTTCATTAGTGATGATTTTGAGTGAGATTAAGAAAATAAATGAGAGCTAAAATCCTACTTCATCATCCTAATCTATCCTAACCATTTAGATTAGGGTGTTTACTTCATTTGTGAGTGAAAGCTTGTGCTAAAGAAACTTCAAGGTAGATCATCTTAGTTATCGAAGATCGGAAGCAAGTTTGCATCATTCTCTTTGTGGAGCCTCTCTAGAGTCCGGATACTCGATGATCGCAGCGAAGGGACCTCAACACAGAGCTTTAGAAGTGAAGGACTGGACTACAAAGGTTGTAATCCCAAACTCTTAGTGTTAAAGTGTTTAACATGCTTTGTTTCGCCTAATCTCTAGTTTAAAGATCTTGGTTAGGGTTGTTCGGCACGTCTAAAATTTAAATCGGGCATGGTTGATGCCTTATAGACCCTTGTGAGAGTGCCTAGTAACCCTACAGTGGTATCAGAGCCAAGATAGAGTTTTAGGCGAAGTCTAGACGAAGTTTAAAGTCCGATCGAACTCTGAATACCCGTAAAACCCTAGTTTCTGGAAATTTTTTCAAAAGTTGATTTTTTCTGCATTAAAAATACTCAAAAAAATCAGCATGGAAATACAAGAATTACTATGTGAACGAGCCACCAATACCATTAAAGTGCCACAGAACCGCGGCCGTACCTTGGCTTGGGCGGCGGTTCCGCGGCCAAACAGTAAAATTATGGTTTTCGTTTGGCACAGTAACATCCGTAGGCACTTCCTGATACTTCTGAAATTTTTTAATTATACTCAAGTGGTGAGTTTTAGGGGTTGTATTGGGAACTCGTTGATTCGATCGGAAAGTTTAACTTTGTTTAGTTTGTCCGGGTAATTTTTTGAACGTATTAAAAATTTCGAACGGATATTAATAAACTCACTTTTTCCCCTGCCGGAAAATTTCCAAGTGTTGGATTTTTTTCGTAGTTTAAGAACGTTCTAAGTCGTTCAAGTAACACGGTGGACTCTCTAGAAGAACACAAACCTTAACTCGATTATATGACTGTCTTGAACTGCCTCTAAACCTTAGGGTTTGGGGCAGTACGGTGTTGCCACATGTGAGGCGTTGGTTTGACCCTTCTACGGCTGGACCATTGGTACTGTAGCATGTGATGGATGTTTTTAAACTAATTTCAAGTGTTGAGAACTATTTGGGAAAACTTGGGTGTTTGATTATTCGATCGGAAAGTTTAACATTGTCTATTTATCTGGAATGTGATACAATATTTGGAATCCACAAATAGTTATCAGATAACTAATTTGAATGTTATAAATCTAGCAGTTCAGTCTCAGATAATCGGTTGCCACGGAATTTTGATGTGATCAAAAGTCTGTCGCAATCACGTAGCGTACGCGGATATTCGCCGGGTAAACTTAATAGACAGCCACGCTCCATAGCCTCGACCAAGTGACTGTAGGAGAACCCTGTTGCCAAAAGCATCTGTTCGTGTGCTTGCGGCAACGGTGTTCCGCCTTAGTGCACTTCGTCGACGGTATCCGGGGGTGCGGCCGTCTACTAAACTTTGCGACGAACATTCGATCAGGATGTCGGCAATCTTGTTGAATTGCCCGACTTGATATTGAAAAGTGTTTTCGATAATGAGACTAAAATGCGGGGTTTATAATTGTTAGGCATGCGATGTTTAAGGAATTCATTTGGTTAGGCATGAGATGTCTAAGGAGGTTGCGGATTCCAACTGTTGTAGTTTTACACTTTCTTTTCTGTGACCGTAAGCATAGTATGTGGTGTATCGCCAGCTTCGTTGCTATACATCAACGACAATCGGGATACGCATACTTGCTTACGTTGATGATATGAGATATTATATGTTGCTGTGATATGTTATATTGGATCGTCGTGTTCTGAATAGCCGGGGGTTTTACGTGAGATGAGAGTTTTTCTTTTTCATTCATGTAAAATTCATTTGTATGTAATATTCTTTTATTGGGGCACTTCCGGGCTGAGGATGATGTCACCATTGTATATTATTTACTTTTCCACATTAGGTAGACCCAAGGCGGGGAGCACAAGTAACCGGGTTCTAGGGTCCAGTGGGAGACCATCTCTAGGAGTCGAGACCGGGTCTCCTAACCCTAGAATTGGCAGTGTTGCTTGCCGCTCTCGTAAGGGTGTAGGGATGTGGGTTTGGCTATTCATTGCGACCGTGGAATCCGTGTTTTATACAGGCTCGTATTAAAACACGGACCTCATAGTATATCCAATATTTCATATATGTTCTTCTGCTGCAATATTCTGTGATGAGATCATATTACTGCCTGAGACGAATGTTTGTATTATATATATGAGATATATGTTATATTGCAGATTTCGTTTCAAATGTGATGCTTGTGAAGCATAATAAAATGGGACTTCATTAATGAGATTAATGAAACTAAAAGAAACCTAAAGATGTTGTAGAAACTTGTTTAAAAACTGGTAGCTCTAGTTCTTGCTTTGCATAGCGGTGTTCCTTGTAGAACATCCAGCACCTTATTCGATAAGGAAAGAGCCGAGATCTCTTCACCGGGAGTGACCTCTTTAGCGAAACTAGCAGATGCTACACACTCGGTTTGTCTTTTGATTGTTTCTATAGTTTTTGCTTTGAATAGTGATATTTGTGAAATATCCTGCACCTTATTGGATGAGGAAAGAGCCGACGATCCCTTCACCGGGAGTGACCTCTTTAGCAAAACTTGAAAAGGCCTAAAAAACATTCCATTCAAAATTCACTCGATTCTACAGCGATATCAAGTTCATTACGCAAAGGGTTTTCTTAAAAACCTGTCGTAGCCCTCCGTCATTTCAGATAAGTACTACTTAGTATTCGTGCTGTGGTAGTTTGGCATGCGTCAAGGCGTAGTGTACGATAGCTAACTAGTGCTTATCTGCTAGCATACGATGCGATTGGATTAGGGTATTCGTACGGCGTTGTTTGGTATGCGTCAAGGGTCGTGCGGGTGGATTTAATTCAATCAAGAAATGTACGGGTTGAACTTGACTGGCGGACTGTCACGACCCGAAAGTACGGAACATGACCGGCACTTAAACTACGAACGTCTCGAGGCGTACGTAATCTAAGTAAACCGAAAACCCAGAAATCCAAACCAAGAAAAGAAGTAGAGTGAAGGAAAACCAATTTAAAACAAGTAGTTTTAATAGCATAAGCCGAATTATGCGGTTTTTAAGAACATCAAAATTTACTGAAAATTTCGGCAGAGTCTCCTTTGTAAAAACTGGCTCCCAAACGGGATACAACATGAATAGTATACGAAATCAATAAAAAGGCATCCCCAAGCGGGAGCTAGCTCTTCGTCAATCGACGGTCACAACCACACAAGCAATATAATATACAACGCCAACGGCGAGGATCAAAACTCAAAAGGAACTCAAAACCACCAGAAATATAACGAGCGACTCTAAGGTCGAAAGAATAAACAGCACTGGTCTCTATCTCAAAATAAATACATGTTTGGTTGATGGAATTTACTAGATACAACTGAAATATATTATACAAAGTAATATGATAGGTACGATACAAGAAAAACCCACCTACTAGCAAGTCACCCGAATGAAACTGAGCCCGCAACGCCGTAATGAAACCTGTACGGCAAACCTGCAAGAAACTGGGGCACAACGGGGGTGAGTTGCCAACTCGTGAATAGAAAAACATCTACGCACAGAAATCGCATAAATAACGCAACCTAGGTCAATGATCATAATATATCCTCAAAAATATACATAACAAGCAGCCTATAACAATGGCTAGGGTAATATCTAACCGAGTGAAATCTCATGTGCCCGTGTCAGTGCCTCAGGTAGCAATATATCATATGAATGAGGTATGAATGCATGAAAACAGAATACATGTAAATGAAGAAACTGTTTTCATAAATTAGTGAGATTTCCTTCGTATTTTTAAACTGAGGTATCATAATGAAATCAGTATCAACAGCGTCTAGCATCGACACAAAACATAAATCTCACTGTATCGAAATATCAATGTCTCAATCTCAATATCTAGGGCGCCGTCAGTCCAGACCGGCCCCTACCATCCATCTCAAGACCACGACGGTATCCTCCGGATATCCGACGCGTCGGGTAATATCACCGGTAGGTAATCTGTCCCCTGCCAGGCTCAACGTCAACACCACATTCATCTTGCCCCGGGGTACCATACCGGGCCCACCATGTACCCGTGACGGTTCCTCCACACCTCGACACGGATCTCGAAAACCACAGCAAACTCATGGTGGACGATACTTACATCACTAGAAAACCGCAATTTACATATTTTAAAAGGTTTATAAGTTTAGAAATTTTGCGGCTTTCCCCCGAAATCCAGAAATATCATAAATCTCAAGAAGTCATCACAAGTGCGTATGTCAATGCTAATGAATGTATATGGTATCAATAACCAAGTTGCAATGTATGATTAATAACTAGGCATGAACAATAGAATAACAGTATGCATGAAGTGACAAGTAATAACTACAATGTCTAAACTGGCATATAACCCAGGTACACTAATATCGTATCAACTACTAACTAACAAGCTAAGCCAAGCAATAGTATTTTCTAAGTGTACGTGACATGGCAATTACCGATGAAGATGTGTGTGAGCCGGCAAGTAAGTGTATGTGGTACATACGCATCATCGGTAATGGTGCTGGTGTCCTAACAGCATGATATCAATAATGGAGTATGCAGCAAAATAAGTATGCGGGGCAGAGCGAACAGCAATAATGTGCGGAAGCAGAATACTAGACACAACGATAACTAATCAGTATTAAACTAATATAAGTCCAACAAATGGTGCCTTTTGAAATAACACGAACCATGGGGTTTTGAAAATAGGGGCTACGGTGTTTTTATGAAAAGATATGTCTTTTGAAATATCCGTAGGATCCCTTGGGCTGTCTTTTAAAATGCCCACGATTCGTTAGTTTTTTTTTTAAATAGGTAAGAATCGAATCTAATCTAATAACTAAACTAAACTAAAGGGCTAAGCTAACGAGCTGAACTACAGGTAAGGAAACCGCCTATCATCTGAGTCGATACATATACCTACCTGTATATGTATAGTCGGTGATCCCGCCTCAATAATATCATATCCGATACCATATCTATAATCAGGCATCCCAAGTCAAGAGTGCGGATCAATCATCAATATAGCTCGTACGTAAATCCGTCGTACGGCATCCCAATCTGGGTACGGGTCAATATCACATTCATCATACTATTCACCTGGTATCCTCTTTATCAATTATCATGATCGGGGTACTGATCTACGTCTAGTACCATACTGATACCGCCTACGTATGCATGGACGTGTGTGAAACACTACGTCAAGGACCCGCTACAACGTCATGTCGTATCTAAGATACGAACCCTGCTATATCACCGATCTCACGGCCTCAAATCGAATCTCATCGACTCAGCTCAATCCCAAGTATCATCCTCAAATCCGTATGTGAACACATAGTCCCATACCCATGTGAACACATACTATAAAGAATCCCATGAGCACATATCAATAGGAATGTATGCAAGTATGTATGTGTGTATGTGTAGTGCAACACTACTCTAGGGTTCGCAACGCTAAAATAATCCAACACACCACTATCCATCCTAAACATCGTTATTAATCCCAAATAACATATAATAATTGTTGGTGTGTATACGCATCCGTATACACCACCACGGACTGCGGGGGTGCTATACGCCATCCACCCGACTTCTCCCCGTAGATATAAATCTACTCACCTGGTCCTCACTCGCCGGTGCCGACGTCGCCAGGCGCTTGCTTGTCGTCCCGAAGTTCACATGGGGTACCTACATATCATAACGCACCATATCGCATTAAAACTAAATTCGAAATTGAAACGGCATACGAAAATCAAATCGGCACGCGTATCACGCATAGATCCAAACCTATCGCCTACGCATGCAAGAATAGTCAAACCAACCCCCGATGTCGATGTACAAACGTCAAAGCATCGAGAAAACCCAAACAACCAATCGTGATTTCAAAACTCACTAATTATATAAGAAATAGGGTTTAGTTCATCAAAACCATAAAATTAAACAATTCGTTTTATTTTCCAAAAACCTAGTTAGCACAAATTCCCATTTCGGTTCAAAACTTGATGTTTTACCCAAACTAAATATTTTGACGATTCTAATGGCCAAAATGCTCACTTATTTTCATAATTAGGTCATACAAATCACCTCCATATTTTTAATCTCACGAATTAGCATTAACTCAAAATTCAAGTTTGCAACAAATATCGATTTTAACACTTTTCAAAGTAAAATTCACAATTTATCAATTAAGCATGGTTTTGCATGATCAAAGTCGCTAAACAACAAATTAAAATGCTAATAAAGTCATCAAAACCTTAATTACATTTTAAATCTCAATTTTATATGTATTTCACTAAAACCTAGTTTGCAAATTACATAATTAATACAAATTTAAATTTAACAAAAATATAAACTACCAACTAGATTAGTTTTAGCATAATAACAACATGTTAAACTACACAATTTTCCCATGATCAATTATAAGAACCCCAACTTAAATTCACAACCCTAATCTAGAATTTCTTAATCATACAATTGAACCCACATAAAACCAAATTAACACTTAATTAAGCTAACTACAAGCAATTAACAACGATTTAAGCAAAAGGGTTAGAATTTACCCAAACAAATTGAAGATCCCACAAGCACACATAGCCCTCCAAAATGCTCCCTTGTCACCAAAATCCATGCTATAAGGGCTAAGCAAAAATGGGTAGGAGTCGGATTTGGGTTTTGGGATTTTTTTGATGGATTTTGGGGCAATTTTTGAAGAAGTTTTGAAGAGAAAAGAGAAGGGGAAAACGGGGGGCTGTTGCTGCTGTAGGAGAGGGAGGGGTCGGCCAAAAATTGAGGGGGGGGGGGGAGGAAAGAGAGGGAGGTAGAGAAAGTGGGGGAAAGTCAAGGTCAAGGTAAGGTCAAAAGTCCACCTAATTCACCCATTTTCTTTTCTTTTCTTTCATATCTTTTCCTTTGAAAATCAAGTGGGGAAAAATATGGTGGCTGCTGAATTCAGCCATGGGGAGGAGTAAGTGGGGGTGTGTGGGTGTGGGTACGGATGTGGGGTGATGAAAAATGATAAATATAATACCCCAAACATCCATTTACGCTAAAAAAAAGCCTTTTTCTTCAATAATTTCTAAACCGTTTTGGCAAATGATTTCGTTCCAAAAACCACATGATAAAATTTTATTTAATGTTTTATGATGCACAAAATTTGTTTCAACTCATTCCAATTTATAATTTTCCCTAATTAAATGTATTAGTGACGGCTTAAAATAATAATAAAATAATATTTTTTCAGAAAATTTGAAATTTCACCAGCGGCTCAATAAACACCAAATAATAGCAATTACATAGCTAGAATATGTATATTTAATTTTTATAATAAGATATTTGTATTTTGACTTTTTACAGAAAACCCCCGTTATTTTACCGTTTTTTTCGAAATTTCACCGAAACGATTTTCAAAACGTTACAATCTTCCCCTCTTAAAGAAATTCGGGCCCCGAATTTAAATTAAAACTCTCCCCAAATACTAAAACATCTAAACCAAAACCATCAAGTCGTCAGGGCTCCGAAATTGTAAATACATAAAACAAATCGTAGCGCAGCGCATGCGCTTGAAAAATGAGTATATAACTCAAATCAAAACTTCGTCAAGCATCCCGCAATCATCAGAGTCATGGAGAAGACATCAATGCCAAATCCAAATCAAAACCAATATGATATAACTCGAAACTATACATGTAAATATCGAATCTATATCTGTAAGTATCCGAAGGAAATGCATGCCAAATCTCCTTAAGTCGCTGTGCAACGCGTATAACACTGCACAGTGGCGGACGTCTATCATAAGAAAATAACTATATACATATATACCTTTGTTTGAAATGTACGTTCCGCCATTTTGGAAACAATTTAGAAGGGTCTCCTTGTTTTAAACATTTCGTGTCATATCAGACACGTAGGTAAATACTGAGGCTATAGCTCGCTTTTTGGAAATCCCTTCAATAACTATCAGTGCATGTAAAATATATTCAGGTACTGTCCTCCGACTAGTCCTGCTCAGTACGAAAACACATAGCAATATCATAAAAACGTACTACTCTATAAGAAATCAATCCCAAAATATGCACATGAATACTACGTGCGTCTGGTGTGCACGGAAATCAAATCCATGAATGTGCCATACATGCGCACAGAAACAACATCTAAGTGCATCGGGTGTGCACGAAACATCTGTCGTAGGCAACAGGTGTGCCTGACAGCAAAATCAGGTGCATCTGACATGCACAAAAAAAAAAACTCGATTTAGTGCCTCTGGTGTGCACCAAAATCACCCTTCAAAACATACGCCCAACATGCGCGAAAATCCAATCAGGTGCACAAGGTGTACAAAACAAATATCGAGTATCACAATCGAAATCGAAGTCCAGTGCATCTAAGTGCACAAAAGGCGTATCACTGCACTGCAAGCATATATAAATTATACCGAGTGCAGGAACGAAATCGTGTGCATGCATACGCACAAAACCAAGTCAACTGTTTAAAACCGTAATATCACAAACATGTGAAACTAAAGCACGAAAACGATATCAAGTGCAACACTGTGCAAAGGTCGTAAATCCTCAATCATCAAAATCAAATCATACGAATAAATCACCCAAAACATTGTAATCAATAATGGCGGAATAGTACTGCTCAAGTGTATCCTCTAAGAATCTCGGCCAACTGTCACGGTCACTAGTGGGACGTCTCGTCGATGATCATGAACTCTGTCCTGCTGGTGTGCGTAACCATGACCACTCCTGGGTCAAGGTCTTCACTGTGAATTACCAATCTTTCGGTCCATCGGCTCATCGGCCCTGTCAGGTGTGCTAACGGGGACGATTCCGTTCTGGCACTTCTCTGGTCATCTCTTGGTCAATCATCGCGACCACTCGTAAGACAGCATATCACTGGCGTCGGCCTCTGGCTCTCTGAATGTACGTGACACATCTGACCCTGGGTGCAAGTATCATTGCAGCAGTGTCCTGGAAGAAATCCTGCTCACGGTCTCTTCCATGTCTCGTCTCTGCCAACTGTCCGGAAGTCATCGTCCTTTCCTATATCTGCATCTTGCTCTGGAACGGCTGCATACCCATCGCGACTCCTTCTGGAAGGTAAGTCCAAGTACCATGCCTCGGCATGCGCATCGCATCTCTAATGTCGGTGGAGTGGAACGTCATCTCATCTAGATCTGGTGCGAACCTCTTACTCCACTTTTTTCTAACGTCGTCTGCTTTGGACTCGTCTCGTCGCGGCTGCATGGACTGAGCTCCAACGACTATCCTCGTATCTGGAGTCTCCCAAGAATGCGTCTCACCACCTAGCATCCGATTGAAGTCGAACTATTCGATCAATTCGTCGAAACCTCATAATCCCCCAAGAGCTCAACATCTTGGTACCGTTTAATAGTATCGAATATATATACCACAGTATCGGTGGTACAGCCGTAGAAGGGCAAACCCAAGCCTCACTAATGGCGCCGCAGAACTGCCGCAAACCCTAAGGTTCAAAGGCTTTCATACGGTCATTAAGTCGAGTTAGGGTTTCATTCTTCTAGAGGGACCATAGAATTGCCTGCATGTCTTTCCGAATACTTTAAACTTGGAATAATAGGCTTCTGACATTCGATCGTCTCTGCCGACTCCCAACGTCTCCGCGTGAAGTCGTCTCTAGCTGGAATCAATCTATCTGATGACCTCGTATCAGGGTAAGCGAACGAACCACCTGTCCTAGTCATTCATCATCGGGTGACTAGCGACCTTCTATCATCTATTCGTACAACTCGTCCCGCAATAGCTCCAACATATGGGGCAATATCTCGTCGCTCGCAGCAACCACTGGCTTGCTCGTCTGCATGCTGAATAGTGCCTCAATCATCAGGAGTAAGCAACACACCAACGGTCATCAAAATCTGGCTGGCCTCTATCATTGGCTCAATTCTCTAGTGTCGATCAGCGCCTCCGAGTAACCTCATAAAGGCAATCCGCCAAACACTCGTGGCATGGAAACACAGTAAAAAGATACATCTCTGGCAATCGTGTGTCGCCGGAATTTCGCCCTGGTTCAGGTCCTCGTTCGTTAGACGAGCTTGTGCTGACCGCAACTCTAGCCGTAGTCTCTCCCTGCCTGTAACCGTAGCAGCAAAACCATAACTGGTACTGATGAGGCTAGATCGAAATGAATATAATACTGAGCAAAGAAATGTACATCCTAAGGCTTCTTAAGTGGAGTAGCGTATCGTAAATATGCCGCGGAACATACCCCACAGTACGTCACTCTACTTTAGTCACCTATTCCATCAACCAAGGGTCATCCTATCGCTCCGAAGGTAAAACCTAACGCTTTGATACCAAACTTTGTCACGACCCGAAAGTACGGAACATGACCGGGCACTTAAACTAACGAACGTCTCGAGGCGTACGTAATCTAAGTAAACCGAAAACCCCAGAAATCCAAACCCAAGAAAAGAAAGTAGAGTGAAGGAAAACCAATTTAAAACAAGTAGTTTTAATAGCATAAGCCGAATTATGCGGTTTTTAAGAACATCAAAATTTACTGAAAATTTCGGCAGAGTCTCCTTTGTAAAAACTGGCTCCCAAACGGGATACAACATGAATAGTATACGAAATCAATAAAAAGGCATCCCCAAGCGGGAGCTAGCTCTTAGTCAATCGACGGTCACAACCACACAAGCAATATAATATACAACCGCCAACAGGCGAGGGATCAAAACTCAAAAGGAACTCAAAACCACCAGAAATATAACGAGCGACTCTAAGGTCGAAAGAATAAACAGCACTGGTCTCTATCTCAAAATAAATACATGTTTGGTTGATGGAATTTACTAGATACAACTGAAATATATTATACAAGGTAATATGATAGGTACAATACAAGAAAAACCCACCTACTAGCAAGTCACACCGAATGAAACTGAGCCCCGCAACGCCGTAATGAAACCTGTACGGCAAACCTGCAAGAAACTGGGGGCACAACGGGGGTGAGTTGCCAACTCGTGAATAGAAAAAACATCTACGCACAAAGAAATCGCATAAATAACGCAACCTAGGTCAATGATCATAATATATCCTCAAAAATATACATAACAAGCAGCCTATAACAATGGCTAGGGTAATATCTAACTGAGTGAAATCTCATGTGCCCGTGTTCAGTGCCCTCAGGTAGCAATATATCATATGAATGAGGTATGAATGCATGAAAACAGAATACATGTAAATGAAGAAAACTGTTTTCATAAATTAGTGAGATTTCCTTCGTATTTTTAAACTGAGGTATCATAATGAAATCAGTATCAACAGTGTCTAGTATCGACACAAAACATAAATCTCACTGTCTCAAAATATCAATGTCTCAATCTCAATATCTAGGGCGCCGTCAGTCCAGACCGGCCCCCTACCATCCATCTCAAGACCACGACGGTATCCCTCCCGGATATCCGACGCGTCGGGTAATATCACCGGGTAGGTAATCTGTCCCCTGCCAGGCTCAACGTCAACACCAGCATTCATCTTGCCCCGGGGTACCATACCGGGCCCACCATGTACCCCGTGACGGTTCCTCCACACCTCGACACGGATCTCGAAAACCACAGCAAACTCATGGTGGACGACACTTACATCACTAGAAAACCGCAATTTACAATATTTTAAAAGGTTAATAAGTTTAGAAATTTTGCGGCTTTCCCCCGAAATCCAGAAATATCATAAATCTCAAGAAGTCATCACAAGTGCGTATGTCAATGCTAATGAATGTATATGGTATCAATAACCAAGTTGCAATGTATGATTAATAACTAGGCATGAACAATGGAATAACAGTATGCATGAAGTGACAGTAATAACTACAATGTCTAAACTGGCATATAACCCAGGTACACTAATATCGTATCAACTACTAACTTACAAGCTAAGCCAAGCAATAGTATTTTCTAAGTGTACGTGACATGCCGGCAAGTAAGTGTATGTGGTACATACGCATCATCGGTAATGGTGCTGGTGTCCTAACAGCATGATATCAATAATAGAGTTTGCAGCAAAATAAGTATGCGGGGCAGAGCGAACAGCAATAATGTGCGGAAGCAGAATACTAGACACAACGATAACTAATCAGTATTAAACTAATATAAGTCCAACAAATGGTGCCTTTTGAAATAACACGAACCATGGGGTTTTGAAAATAGGGGCTACGGTGTTTTTATGAAAAGATATGTCTTTTGAAATATCCGTAGGATCCCTTGGGCTGTCTTTTAAAATGCCCACGATTCGTTAGTTTTTTTTTAAATAGGTAAGAATCGAATCTAATCTAATAACTAAACTAAACTAAAGGGCTAAGCTAACGAGCTGAACTACAGGTAAGGAAACCGCCTATCATCTGAGTCGATACATATACCTACCTGTATATGTATAGTCGGTGATCCCGCCTCAATAATATCATATCCGATACCATATCTATAATCAGGCATCCCAAGTCAAGAGTGCGGATCACAATCATCAATATAGCTCGTACGTAAATCCGTCGTACGGCATCCCAATCTGGGTACGGGTCAATATCACATTCATCATACTATTCACCTGGTATCCTCTTTATCAATTATCATGATCGGGGTACTGATCTACGTCTAGTACCATACTGATACCGCCTACGTATGCATGGACGTGTATGAAACACTACGTCAAGGACCCGCTACAACGTCATGTCGTATCTAAGATACAAACCCTGCTATATCACCGATCTCACGGCCTCAAATCAAATCTCATCGACTCAGCTCAATCCCAAGTATCATCCTCAAATCCGTATGTGAACACATAGTCCCATACCCATGTGAACACATACTATAAAGAATCCCATGAGCACATATCAATAGGAATGTATGCAAGTATGTATGTGTGTATGTGTAGTGCAACACTACTCTAGGGTTCGCAACGCTAAAATAATCCAACACACCACTATCCATCCTTAACATCGTTATTAATCCCAAATAACATATAATAATTGTTGGTGTGTATACGCATCCGTATACACCACCACGGACTGCGGGGGTGCTATACGCCATCCACCCGACTTCTCCCCATAGATATAAATCTACTCACCTGGTCCTCGCTCGCCGGTGCCGACGTCGCCAGGCGCTTGCTTGTCGTCCCGAAGTTCATATGGGGTACCTACATATCATAACGCACCATATCATATTAAAACTAAATTCGAAATCGAAACGGCATACGAAAATCAAATCGGCACGCGTATCACGCATAGATCCAAACCTATCGCCTACGCATGCAAGAATAGTCAAACCAACCCCCGATGTCGATGTACAAACGTCAAACCATCGAGAAAACCCAAACACACCAATCGTGATTTCAAAACTCACTAATTATATAAGAAATAGGGTTTAGTTCATCAAAACCATAAAATTAAACAATTCGTTTTATTTTCCAAAAACCTAGTTAGCACAAATTCCCATTTCGGTTCAAAACTTGATGTTTTACCCAAACTAAATATTTTGACGATTCTAATGGCCAAAATGCTCACTTAATATCATAATTAGGTCATACAAATCACCTCCATATTTTTAATCTCACGAATTAGCATTAACTCAAAATTCAAGTTTGCAACAAATATCGATTTTAACACTTTTCAAAGTAAAATTCACAATTTATCAATTAAGCATGGTTTTGCATGATCAAAGTCGCTAAACAACAAATTAAAATGCTAATAAAGTCATCAAAACCTTAATTACATTTTAAATCTCAATTTTATATGTATTTCACTAAAACCTAGTTTGCAAATTACATAATTAATACAAATTTAAATTTAACAAAAATATAAACTACCAACTAGATTAGTTTTAGCATAATAACAACATGTTAAACTACACAATTTTCCCATGATCAATTATAAGAACCCCAACTTAAATTCACAACCCTAATCTAGAATTTCTTAATCATACAATTGAACCCACATAAAACCAAATTAACACTTAATTAAGCTAACTACAAGCAATTAACAACGATTTAAGCAAAAGGGTTAGAATTTACCCAAACAAATTGAAGATCCCACAAGCACACATAGTCCTCCAAAATGCTCCCTTGTCACCAAAATCCATGCTATAAGGGCTAAGCAAAAATGGGTAGGAGTCGGATTTGGGTTTTGGGATTTTTTTGATGGATTTTGGGGCAATTTTTGAAGAAGTTTTGAAGAGAAAAGAGAAGGGGAAAACGGGGGGCTGTTGCTGCTGTAGGAGAGGGAGGGGTCGGCCAGAAATTGAGGGGGGGGAGGAGAGAGAGGGAAGTAGAGAAAGTGGGGGAAAGTCAAGGTCAAGGTAAGGTCAAAAGTCCACCTAATTCACCCATTTTCTTTTCTTTTCTTTCATATCTTTTCCTTTGAAAATCAAGTGGGGAATAATATGGTGGCTGCTGAATTCAGCCATGGGGAGGAGTAAGTGGGGGTGTGTGGGTGTGGGTACGGGTGTGGGGTGATGAAAAATGATAAATATAATACCCCAAACATCCATTTACGCTAAAAAAAGCCTTTTTTCTTCAATAATTTCTAAACCATTTTGGCAAATGATTTCGTTCCAAAAACCACATGATAAAATTTTATTTAATGTTTTATGATGCACAAAATTTGTTTCAACTCATTCCAATTTATAATTTTCCCTAATTAAATGTATTAGTGACGGCTTAAAATAATAATAAAATAATATTTTTTCAGAAAATTTGAAATTTCACCAGCTGCTCAATAAACACCAAATAATAGCAATTACATAGCTAGAATATGTATATTTAATTTTTATAATAATATATTTGTATTTTGACTTTTTACAGAAAACCCCCTTATTTTACCGTTTTTTCGAAATTTCACCGAAACGATTTTCAAAACGTTACACGGACTATGGGTTGTTTGGCATGCGTCAAGGTCATAGCACGCTAGGGGTAAAATATTATTGGGAATTTCAAGTGTTGAAATTTGCAATGAGATTGCATACCTTCTATGAGATAGTTGGATCCCGATACCCGCTGCGAGTAAGAGTTACTCCTGGAAGAGTTTTACACATTATAATTAGCCAGTCAAGTAGGTGTCTAAAAAGGTGTCAACGGGGTTACACCCCTAGGAAAACGAGGTTTATTTTAATTAGGTCCGTGCGAAAGCACGGGGAACCTCCTTCAAAGTACCGGCACTGGCCTGGCTGAAAGATTGGCGAACTTGTAGGGTGTAATTAATCCCGGCTAGTCTTTCCTTTTAGGGTTTGAAGAAAAATTTGACTAAAACAGTGGGAGACATCCTGATTAGATAAATTGATAACCAATCTAATCTTGTAAAAGTGCACGCTGAGTGTTTTCTTCTCTCTCTCTCCTGGTAGCGACCATATCACGCCTTAATCAAGATAATAATACGGATGTATTGACCGAGCCCGCTTGTTATACTGCGCCAGGGAACGTTGGTCCCGCTTCAACTTATAATTGTTATAAGACAGAGCAGGAAATAGGGGATAACCAGAATTCCCGTGCTGCCCAAACGAAGAAAGTGCATGCTGATGCATCTTCTTCGGGTGTGTTCATTACCGAGAACTGTTTCTCAGTATCCTTTATGTCCTGGGTATGAGATACCGGATCAGGATCTCACAAATGTAATTTGTTACATGGGCTACAGATAGGTAGAGAACTGAGAACGGGCGATAAGTTTCATGAGATAGAAACGGTGCAAGTGTTGCAGCCATGTCTGTTGGTAGTTATCACCCTGTATTAGTAAATACATTGATTCTGAACAAATGTTATTAGATACCGAACCTAATATACAACATCATATCAGTCTCTTTATTAGTAAAGAAGGATATAATTTTGTATTGTTGGATAATGTTTTGAACATTTCCTATATCAAGAGTTGATCGGTTCAGGCACGTTATCTAAAAGCATAGACGTTCTAAATCAAACCACAGTTCTTAACGTACAGAACACATACAAGAGGAAGAGTTCAGAAATGAACGAATCCTTCTTGAGGCATTGTAGACTAGGTTATATCAATGTAACCCAACTAGCTGAAGTTACATAAAGATGCATATTTAAATTAGTTTGGATTTACATCTTGTAAAACTTGCCAGTCATGTTACAAAGATAAGATGACCAAAGCTCCGTTTATTAGAAACAGAGAAAGAGTTAGTGAACTCTTGGGATTGATACATGCTGATTTATGAAAGTCCCCTGTCTACAAATGTTAGGACCGGTTCTTTGTACTTCATTATATTCACTGATGATCTCTCAAGATTCAGACACATGTTCCTGTTGAAACACAAGTCCGAAACTTTTGAGATAATCACAGAATATAAGTTAGATGTAGAGAACCAAAAACGGGTATAAGTATTATGTCCTTTGATGAGATCAAGGAGGAGAATACTTAAGCACATGATTCCTGGACTATTCTAAAGGAGAATAAGATTCTCTCTGAGCATTACTCCTCCGCATGCACCATAGCACGTCAGTGTATCGGGGCGGAGCAAATACACCCTATTTGATATGGTGCGCTCTATGATGAGTACTACTGAGTTTCCTATTTCCTTTTGGGAGTTATGCACTTGAGAAGCTGCATACCTATTGAATATGGTTCCAATGAAATCAGTTGCCTACCACTTCATATGTGATATGGAATAGGAAGAGCCCATATCTTAAGTATGTTAAGATTTGGGGTTGTCCAGCCTATGTCTAAAAGCATAATCCGGACAAGCTCGAGGCAAAGTCAGTTCTGTAGAAGTTTGTTGGATATCCCATGCATTCGCAAGGGAATATCTTCTACCAAACCGAAGAACAAAATATCTTTTGTTTCTCAAACATGTCACCTTTGTGAAAAGGAATTTCTTGTGAAGAAATTAGTGGTCATGAGGTAGAACTGGAAATAGTTCCAGCTATACAAACTGCAGCTGATGATTTGGTAGAACCGAAGGATTCAATAGTTTCTAACGAACCTCGGCCTCTCCGCCGATCTGGTAGGGTTCCTCACCCACCTGAGAGATACTTCGGTTTTCTCTATGACAGTGGGAGTGAGGATTGCATCATGAGATGATGACCCAACTTATTTCGAGCAGGCCATCAGGAGTGGGACTCTGTGAGAATGGTTGGATGCTTAGCTATCTGAGATGGAATCCTTATACACCAACAAAGTATGGACTTTGGTTGCTTTATCTGAAAGGTTAAATCCCCATCAGGAGCAAGTATATCTTGAGAAGATTACTTGGTGTACATGGAAAAGTTAAGACTTTCAAAGCTATGCTTAAGTCTATCCAGATCCTACTTGCCACAACTTCATACCATGATTACGATATTTGGCTGTTGGGTGTCATGACTGCTTTTCTAAATGATGATTTGGAAGAGAGCGTCTATAAGTACACAGCCAGAGGGCTTCGTAGATAGAGGGAGCAGCGAAAACGTGTGCAAGATATTTTATGTAATAAATCAGGCATCGCGGAGTTGGAACATTTATTTTGATGTGGTAGTCAAAGAGTTTGACTTCATCAAAATGGTAGATGAACCTTGTATATACAAAAAGGTAGTAGAGAGTATGGTGGTGATCCTCGTAGAGTACGTGGATGACATACTCTTGATAGGAAAGGAGTTTCCTATGCTACGCTCGGTCAATCTCCGCTTATCACAAGGATTCTCCATATAGGATCAAAGTGATACCTCCTAAATCCTGGGTTTTGGATTTATGAGATAGATCTAATTGGATGTTAGGATACTCACTAGTTGTAGTGAGATGGTATCAATCGATCCTGGGGAGAATCACTGGAAAGGTTCCAAGATGATAAGGACGACTGAATGTCAGTCGTAGGCATTGTTTTTACCTTCAGTAGAGGGACGGTATGTTGGAAGAGTTCCAAGATAGATACCGTGACTTACTAGACGATTAAAGGCAAGATACATCGTTACCAAAGATGCTACTAAAGAGGCAGTCTGGATATATAAGTTCATGAGATGAACTTCATCCTACTATTGTGTGACAATGGAGTTGTGGCTTATGCCAAGGAACCCCCGTCCCTTCTGAAATTCAAACATAATTCTTAGGAAGTATCTTCTGATCATGGAGATGGTTGATCTCCAGAGAGATCGAGATTAGGAGAGTAGAAACAGAGGACAACAACGCGGATCCACTCACAAAGGCGTTTTTCCCAGTAGAGATTTTTATGGGATGCTTGAGTATGAGATACTTCAACCACAGCTAATTGTTGGGTATGTGATACCACAACTGAAGGCCCTAGTGCAAGTGGGAGATTGTTAGTTATATGTATGCCCTAGAGGCCATTACTGTACATACGATGTATATTGTAGTGGATGCTTGGACATATATAGGGAGGACTTTCTTCCTCGACATGATACTACGCTATCTGGTTATACTTTATCTTAACATGTACTCTGATTGTCTCTATGTTACATGTTGATAAAGCCCTTAGGATGAGAACTTGACTACCAGGACTATGATGCGACTCATACTAGTAGGTACAGTGTAGTCGCCATGTACATCCTTCAAATGTTCCTAGTCGTGGGAGTACCGAGACAGGGCATCGATACTCCAGAGTAGACTAGCGTATGCGCTTCTTGACCCATATGATGGGCGATGGATGATCCCATATCCATTGGTGTTTGACATCAGAGAAGGTATACGGGTGCTCAGTGGAGACTGGGTACACTGGACGGACTCGCCGAGAACTCCCAGATGGTATTATACCTCACGTCAGATGGCAGTTCTCTGGTGACACTGGTACAGGTTAGTCTGTAGACCCGAGATCGTCATAGAGTCTTGTGTGATTCCCACTGTACTTTGATTTCCATCATACCACGTCCAAGAGGGTGTGCAAAAAGGTGGCTTTTGGGTACAGTCCCGAATCACATGGAGGCAATGAGCGATAGGAGGGGATTCGTCTCTCCCGGTATAGGGAGTTGATGTTGCGCTGTGATTCGATTGGCTATAACTGGAAATCCCTGGCCAGGGTTGCTGAGATTTACTGGTAAGTGTTATCAGTAGTTTCTCGAACTGTTATAGACCTCATATCGACACGACTTATCATGCTACTCGAGTCTGACGTTTTCCACCCCTAGGCGAGATATGCGACATATCAGACGAAGAGACCAGACTGTACGGGAGTGTTACTGATTGGATTCGCAGGAGAATGTACAGGCTTGCTTGTTGATCTTCTGATCGTTGAATACCTGGGTGGCTGTTATGTTTAGCTGACCGCTTGTAGCTTGTGGATGTTTGATATGATCATCACCTACTGCCGGCGTATTGACGATTCTTTAGAGTCCTACACAGAGGTTTCTTGACTCAGGCAAAACGGAGTAGGAGCACATATATGATATGTGCAGGACCGAGAATAATACGTGTATATGATACCGTATTAGATTCTCGCGATATGAGATATCGGCCGGGTATATGTTATATAGCCGGGTCATCGGATCAAGTGTTGATTCGATGAACTGATACAGATTATATTAGTCGGTTATTTGTGAAATAGCCGGATTATCGGATCAAGTGTTGATTCGATAATTTAATGTATAATTATATATTTGATATATTAAATTACATTAACTAGTATTAGCTCACTTAAAGATTCTTTTTCTCACTCGGGTAATACATTGATATATATGCGATATATGTTAATTGTATTATTTTATTTTGTTACAATAAATATTGTATATGTGATATATAATATTGTAACATGTTATGGTTATAAATGCAACATGTTTTGTGGAGTTTAATTGAGGTTAGGGTTTGGATTAGGGTTAAGTCTTCATGAACCTTTCAAGAAGCTTCTTGAAGCTTTGACTTTGACTTTGACTTGGATATTTTGCATAGATATTTCCTTAACCCAACCCAACCCTTTACCCTAGTTTAATCTCTACATGGGTTAAGTCTTCATACTTAACCCATGGTTGCAATGCTAACCATAGACTTGAGTTTTCATTATTCATCACAAAAGAAATGGTTCTTCTTCTTCCTTCTCTTTTTCAATGGAAAAGCTTTCTAGCTTTTTTATTAGTGATGATTTTGAGTGAGATTAAGAAAAAAAAATGAGAGCTAAAATCCTACTTCATCATCCTAATCTATCCTAGCCATTTAGATTAAGGTGTTCACTTCATTTGTGAGTGAAAACTTGTGTTAAAGAAACTTCAAGGTAGATCATCTTAGTTATCGAAGATCGGAAGCAAGTTTGCATCATTCTCTTTGTGGAGCCTCTCTAGAGTCCGGATACTCGATGATCGCAGCGAAGGGACCTCAACACGGAGCTTTAGAAGTGAAGGACTGGACTACAAAGGTTGTAATCCCAAACTCTTAGTGTTAAAGTGTTTAACATGCTTTGTTTCGCCTAATCTCTAGTTTAAAGATCTTGGTTAGGCTTGTTCGGCACGTCTAAAATTTAAATCGGGCATGGTTGATACCTTATAGACCCTTGTGAGAGTGCCTAGTAACCCTACAGTGGTATCAGAGCCAAGCTAGAGCTTTAGGCGAAGTCTAGACGAAGTTTAAAGTCCGATCGAACTCCGAATACCCGTAAAACCCTAGTTTCTGGAAAAAATTTCAAAAGTTGATTTTTTCTGTATTAAAAATACTCAAAAATATCAGCACGGAAATAAAAGAATTACTGTGTAAACGAGCCACCAATACCATTAAAGCGCCGCGGAACCGCGGCCGTACCTTGGCTTGGGCGGCGGTTCCGCGGCCAAAAAGTAAAATTATGGTTTTCGTTTGGCACAGTAACATCCGTAGGCACTTCCTGATGCTTCTGAGAATTTTTAATTATACTCAAGTGTTGAGTTTTCTGGGTTGTATTGGGAACTCGTTGATTCGATCGGAAAGTTTAACTTCGTTTAGGTTGTCCGGGTAATTTTTTGAACGTGTTAAAAAGTTCGAACGGATATCAATATACTCACTTTTTCCCCTGCCGGAAAATTTCCAAGTGTTGGATTTTTTCCGTAGTTTAAGAACGTTCTAAGTCGTGCAAGTAACGCGGTGGACCCTCTAGAAGAACACAAACCTTAACTCGATTATGTGACCGTCTTGAACTGCCTCTACACCTTAGGGTTTGGGGCAGTACGGCGTTGCCACATGTGAGGCGTTGGTTTGACCCTTCTACGGCTGGACCATTGGTACTGTAGCATGTGATGGATGTTTTTAAACTAATTTCAAGTGTTGAGGACTATTTGGGAAAACTTGGGTATTTTATTATTCGATCGGAAAGTTTAACATTGTCTATTTATCTGGAATGTGATACAATATTTGGAATTCACAAGTAGTTATGAGATAACTAATTTGAATGTTATAAATCTAGCAGTTCAGTCTCAGATGATCGGTTCCCATGGAATTTTGATGTGATCAAAAGTCCGTCGCAATCACGTAGCGTACGCGGATACTCGCCGGGTAAACTTAATAGAAAGCCACGCCCCATAGCCTCGACCAAGTGACTGTCGGAGAACCCCATCGCCAAAAGCATCCGTTTGGATGCTTGCGGCAACGGTGTTCCGCCTTAGTGCACTTCGTCGACGGTATCCGGGGGTGCGGCCGTCTACTAAAGTTTGCGACGAACATTCGATCAGGATGTCGGCAATCTTGTTTAATTGCCCGACTTGATATTGAAAAGAGTTTTCGATAATGAGACTAAAATGCGGGGTTTATAATTGTTAGGCATGCGATGTCGAAGGAATTCATTCGGTTAGGCATGAGATGTCTAAGGAGGTTGCGGATTTCAACTGTTGTAGTTTTACACTTTCTTTTCTGTGACCGTAAGCATACTATGTGCTGTATCGCCGGCTTCGTTGCTATACATCAACGACAATCGGGATACGCATACTTGCTTACGTTGATGATATGAGATATTATGTGTTGCTGTGATATGTTATATTGGATCGTCGTGTTCTGAATAGCCGGGGGTTTTATGTGAGATGAGAGTTTTTCTTTTTCATTCATGTAAAATTCATTTGTATGTAATATTCTTTTATTGGGGCACTTCCGGGCTGAGGATGATGTCACCATTGTATATTATTTACTTTTCCGCATTAGGTAGACCCAAGGCGGGGAGCACAAGTAACCGGGTTCTAGGGTCCTGTTCCCTTCCGAACGGCGGCCGAGACATGGGCTGTCTTGCTTGAGGTTCGGGGCAGATGCTAATTGGTTTTATCTGTCTACCTCTCCGAAGATGCCAAGTTGATTTATGGCACCGTATATCGGAGGTTTAGACGGATGCGGCCGATGTAGCAGACTTCGTCAGATTCCCCCTCGCTTGAGAGGTTTTTGATTGTGGGGACGCTCTTCCCTGCAGGCGCAAGCCCCTGCAGTTAATTACGCTACCGCATTGCGGTAACAACTTTCTCCTTCTCAGGATGGTCACTTCGTGTCGTGGGTGTTTGTTTTATTTGTGGTTGCCCGTGGATTGTATACGGAGACCAATTTATGTCGTCGCCCGTAGGACGTGTAGATTTGGGTTTGGGGGTTTGTTTGAGGATACGTTAGCCATATTCGAGGCTGAGATCGACTCAAACGTTTGTTAAGGATACGTTAGTCTAACTTTGTGACTAAGATCAACTTAACGGGATCGTTTAGATCCGGCAAAGGAGCGTTTGGGCTCTATTGTTCCAGTTTAGGGACATAGTGGTCCATCGTATGTATGGCCGTCGGGACCCATCACCTCTCTGACGACGTTGAAGGATTACAACGACAGGTGTCAGAGGAGTTCAGAGATGTACCCTCGAGCCAGAGTCAATTGGGGAGGATTCATAGTCCAATCTGTTTGAAGGTTTAAGGATACGTTAGCCATCTTTGAGGCTAAGATCAACTTAAACGGGACCGTTTAGATCCGATAAAAGAGCATACGGGGCTCTATTGTTCTAGTTTAAAGACATTGCAGTCCATGGGTAGTTTAAGGACGTTGCGGTCCATGGGTAGTTTAAGGACATTGCGGTCCAGGTTAAGGACGTCGTAGTCCATGGGTTTAAGGACCCCACAGTCCATTGTTAGTTTTAAGACATCTCGGTCAAGGTTAAGGACGTCGTAGTCCATGGGTTTAAGGACCCCACAGTCCGGTATGTGCTCTGGATGCTTCACACGGGTTCACTGCCGTGCTCTGCGAGGACCAGGCTCCGCTCTGGACGTTTTCCACGGGGTCAAAGAGTGACATTATCCGCGTTCCACGTAACCAGGAATTTTGCACTAGACACGGGTTTAAGGACCCCACAGTCCATATCAATGTGTGGTCGTCGGGACCCGTCACCTCTTTGAAGACATTGAGGGATTACAATGCCAAGTATCAAAGGAGTGAAGAGATGTACCCTAGAACCGGAATGACTTAAATAGTCCTTGGCCCAATTTGGGATCAAGACCGATTAATTATGTTATGAGCCCATTGGCCCAGTTAATCACAAATTGAGGACTTATGGCCATCTTGGGCTAAGTCCAATCAGGAGAGGCTTTGCCTCTATCCATTTAGGCCAATTGGGCCAAAGCCTAGTGTTAAACACTACATAGCAGTCAGTGTTGAACACTGGGAATGAGGTTGACAAGTTAGTGTTTAACACTAAGAGATAATTGGTGTTAAACACCAGCAATAAGGCTTTTCAAATTAGTGTTAAACACTAAAACAGATCAGTGTTGAACACTGCAAATAAAGCTTTTTAATTAGTGTTGAACACTAAGGCCCAACAGTGTTTTAACAATGGGTTTGAGAGTTTCAATTTAGTGTTAAACACTAAGGCAAGAGGGGTCACATGGCAGCACGTGAGAGCGCCCTCCCTTCATTTATTCTGCTGAGATTATCGCATCTTTCAGAGCATCACGTGCCATCACGTGATGGGCATTCAAATGCCTATGTATTAGAGCTTCTGCCGAGGGTCACGTGGGTCACGCGGGGTGCTGCCTCAAAGGGTGCTTTCTATAGATCTCTTGGGGGGGTCACGTGGTGGCACGTGACCCTGCCTTCATGTATTTTTTTTAGAGGCTCTGTTAATCTTTTTTTTCCAGGAATTAAATTCCTTGAGCTTTAAATTTCAGAGGAATTAAATTCCTACTTCCTTTTGAAGACTTATATTCTGGAGTAGAGTTGAACTCTGAATCTTCCGTAGGAATTAAATCCCTCGTATATGTGAAGAACTGAATAGGGTTAAACCCTAATAACAGCTTTTAAGGAATTGAATTCCCATTTCCTGTTAAATGATGATTAAGGGAATTAAATTCCCGTTGTTTCAACAGAACTAAGTTCTTAATTAGGGTTAAACCCTGTTTCTCTCTGTTCTGAAGGAATTAAATTCCCATGATACAGGGTCAAGCCCTAATTTTATTTTAAAGGAATTGAATTCCTATAGTTCTGTGAGAATTAAATTCTCGTGCTTGCATTCCCTCTCTATGTTTTGGATCTGCATGGCAGGATCTCAACCCATTGAGAATTAAATTCTCAACCTCAAGGGGAGATGTGCACTTTGCAGATCCTCTATCAAAGAGAGAAGAAATATGTTCTTCTGTTTTATGTATCAGAGTTAAACTCTGTTGAGAATTAAATTCTCTTTTTCTTTCAAGGAGCTTTTCCCTTTCTTACCTAGGGTTTTTGCAGAAGATCCAAGTTTCTCCAAGTATCGAAGCTTTCTTCCTTTTCTTTTTCTCTCCCTGTCTCTGTATATCTTCTCTGTGTCTCTTGGCTCCTATTTATAGGAGAAGCAGTCGAATCAATCAGTTTTTGACGAATCTTCATGAGAGATTTGATTTGCATCCATCATTCGTCTTGGACCTTTGGATTATTAGGTGAATTTTATTCACCATTGGATTTCAAATCCAGGGATTTTTCCTTTGTTGTTTCGGTTAGATTTAAAGGGGAAATCTTTCCAAACCCGAGATTTTCCCATAGATAGATGATATTTCATCACCTCTGAATCTTTAATTCGATTGGTTCCAGATAGCCGCTTTCCTTTGGAAAGATTTGAATTTCTTTCAGAATTTAATTCTGTTGACAAAATGGGCTTTGAAAGCCGGTCACGTGTGACCACGTGACTCATGGTCACGTGTGGGCACGTGACCCCCTTTGGAATAAGCCTTCCTCTTTCTTTTGCGCTCTGTCTTCTGATTGCTGCTTAACCGTCACGTGCCACCACGTGACCCCTGGTCACGTGTGAGCACGTGACCCTTGTCTGGAGCCTCTTTCCTTGGTTCAACTGGAGAACGAGTCTGCTGCTTTGAACGTCACGTGCCAACACGTGACCCTGGTCACGTGGGAGCACGTGACCTCTTCTGAAGCCTTTTCCTTGACTTGATCAGGGAACCGGTTTTCCTTTAACACTTGCATTTAAATGTCACGTGTCGCCACGTGACCCTGGTCACGTAGGAGCACGTGACTCTTTCTGAAGCCCCTTTTCTTCAACGTAGTCAGGAAACTGAACTTGCCCTGATGATGTGCTTAGGTGTCACGTGCCAACACGTGACCGCTAGTCACGTGTAAGCACGTGACCCTCTTCTGAAGCTTTTCCTAGAAGCTTTCCTGATTTTAAATCAGGAAACAAATGCCCCCACAGCGTTGTTCTCACGTGTCTGCACGTGAGTGCAACGCTGTCACCCCTTGTGACCGTTGGATTCCTCTAGGGATCTGGGGAGATGAAACGTTTCCATTGCCTTCTATAAATACCTCCGTCTCTTCATAGGAGCCTTCGCTTTGCTCATCTTCTTCTTCTGAGAACTTCTTCTTTGAGAATTTAATTCTCGCTTTCAGAGCTTAGTTCTCTGTCCTGAAACAATCTTCAGAGTTTAACTCTGTTCGAAAAGAATCCTTTTTCCTCAGGTAATGTCCTTGGACAAACGATGGACCTTCACATTCCTCTGGATTTTAAATCCGAAACAAGGGTTTTTACCCTTTTTTCTTCATATTTTCCATAAGAACATGAAACCGCTTAACCTTTCAACTGTAGATCTCTTAGGGTTTAGATGATCTTTGGGGAGATGATGATGGCGGTTCAAATCCATGGAATTTAATTCCATCCAAAAATATTTCTGGGAATTTAATTCCCTTTTCTTAATAAGGAATTTAATTCCAATGAAGGACTTGATTTCTTCACACGGAGGCTTCCTGAGGTCTCTTGGCCCTAGGTTGTTCTTCTGCAATTAATGAAATGGTAGTTTTCTAATGAATCTCATGACCTTTATTTCAGGTATCATGGATGCCCATCTGTATGGTCTTGACGAGATCATTTCCTATGGGAATATTCGTGCACTGGGCCGCAGTCAGAACCAGGAGTTCATCGATGCTCAATGTGCCGAGATCATTAGCCGCTTTGATGAGTACGACCATCGGCTACTCCCCCGTCGCTCTTCTCTTCTGAGGCTGATCGTGCTGGCGATCAGGGAGGCTCTCCCTCTATTCTGTGCTGGTGTGCCGCTTGGGGCATTGGACGCCGCCGAGGATAAAGTACACTCGGTGTACCTGATGCACTTGATCTCAAAGAGAAGGCGGGATAATCTCATTGATCTCCTGCATCAGATGTTCCAGCAGTCGGCCATACTTGCCGCCTATCGGAGGGTGGAGGACATTCGTGAGGACCCCGATGCTTGTGATCGTGAGAGGAAGCATACTCGGGAGGTTCGAAATGCTTGGAAGATTTTGAATAAAGTTAATTTTGAGTTTCTCAACCCATGCCCCGCATCTGAAGTTTTACCATTGTAAATGTGTCCTCTGTGTTTTGTATGAACCTCTTGAAGTATGAGTGACAATTGTTATTATGTCTTTCTATGTTTGCATGTCTTTTCTCTGGGATTTTATCATTTTTCTACTGTTGTTGTTGGTGCTTTCAATATGCAGGGTGCTACTCCATTTTTTTTTAGTGTACATCAGGTTTAGTCCTCACGTAGTCTGCACGTGGGGTCCCTTGATGTGGCTGTTCACAAAATCTTCTCATGCCCTATTTTCGGCGCACAATATTGGACGCAGAAAAAAGGGCCTTGGAAATAGTTCCATCTCCTTGATTTTCGATGCCTTTCCTTTTTTGGGCCTTGGAAATAGTTTCACCATGCAAGATTTTCCGCGCACAGCACTTAATGCATTTCCTTATATATGAGGCTATAGCTTCCCTTTTCCTCTCACCAAGAGATTTATATTATTATTATTATATTTTTTTTTATCTTGGAGTAACTTGTCTTGAGAAACAAACGAGCGCCATGGCCTGCAATCGCCCTCATGCTCGTCGACAGCCATGGGAAGTTCCTATTGAGGAAATGGTCCCCCGCTTTGCTGCTCGGTTGGTGGATCCCCTCCTTACCGACAACGAATGCGACTCAGCCGTGCATGAACTCTCGGTCCGTAGGGGGTCCCCCCTCCCGATGGGTTCTCTCTGGCTCCGGATGATTCTCGAGGCCGTGCTTGCCGACATCCCTCATCACCCGGCGGAGATGACCCTGGCGATGCTCGACGCGGCAGAAGAAAAGCTCGAGGGTTTTCATGAAGCGTGCTTGATTACTCAGGCTTTGAAGGATTGCTCAATTTATCTGCTGAGCCAGATAAAGGCCCGGCGAGCTATTATGTCTGCTTTCGCGGACAAACACGGCGCCAATCGATGGGGAGCGACTTCTCGTGAGAACCGTCGCTTCGATGTGCTGGAAAAAGCAGAGAGAGAGATGGAGAATTTTGTCCTTTGCTTCATTAACCCCTGTGCCGTTGATCCCATGTTTGGTGACCTTTTCCGTTAGCGTAGAACATTTTTAAATTAGTCCCTCCTTTTTTACGCTTTATGCCGAGATTCCGTGTAGGCTTGGTGCTAGTATGTATGTTTCCGCTTGCATAAATAAACTTTGTATTCTTCTCAGGAGAACTTTCTTTAATTGCAAATGCTACCATCACTTTCCTGCGCATCAGACCATTTTGGGTATTATGAACGTTCATGCGATTGCAAACGCTATTATTATTATTATTCTCTTTTTGAATACTCATATGATTGCGAACGTATGCTTGAAATATGTCGGAAACTTCTCTTGTTGCCTTTCACATCAGGCGATGTGAGCGCCCTTGCTGTGGTTACGAAAGCGAGCTTACGTGGCCTGATAGAGCGATACGTAGAGAACATAAGGTTGTGGCTCTCGATAAAACTGCCACGTTCACTTGTGAGAGGGTCGAGGCTCATAAGGTCATTGAGAAAGAGCATTGAAGCCCGGCTTGCTTCATATCAGGCCCAACAAGCTCAGGCGGAGGCTCGTCTTTTCGAGATCTTGCGTCATGAAGCCGTGGTCCAACAAAAGCAGGATGAGCTGACCAAGCTGTTGAATCGCTCACCGGCTTGAAACATTTGTATCTTTTCCTTCCTTTTTGTACGTACTCATGGATAAGAGTATTTTCTTTTTGTTTCTTTCATGAATTGTACTTTGTACCCATTTTGGTTTATGAATAAAAGATACATTTTTCTTCTCAATGGTGTATCCCCCTTTTTATTGAATGTATTCTGCGGATATTCTATCTCGATCTTCTTGCAGGACAGCAATGGCTTAGGATTCAGGGTTAAGATCCGCTTCCTAAGACTTTTGCATTTTACGAGCCACGAGGGTCTCATAAAGAGTTTTTCTCCCTACAGGTCGAGAGGATCCCATAGGTGTAAGTTCTTCTTAAAGATCGTGAGGATCCTTAAGAGGGTCTTCCCTTGAGAGTCGTAAGGATCTCGCAAGAGAGTTTTTCTTCCTTACAGGTCGTGAGGGCCTGCAGGTGCCGGATGTGATCACCCTTATCCGTGTTTCACGGAGTCAGGGGTCTATTAAGGTATCGTAGTTTAAAGACATCACGGTCAAGGTTAAGGACCTCATAGTCCGTGGATTTAAGGACTCCACAGTCCGCTGTTAGTTTGAAGACATCACGGTCAAGGTTAAGGACCTCATAGTCCGTGGGTTTAGGGACTCCACAGTCCGGTGTTTGGTTGCAGGGACCCGTCACCTCTTTGAAGACGTTGAGGAATTACAACGCCGGGCATCAAAGGAGTGAAGAGATGTACCCTTAGACCAAGGCAGAATCCGTAGGGAATCGGGGTGGTTGATCGTTAGTTTTAAGACATCACGGTCGAGGTTAAGGACATCATAGTCCGTGGATTTTAAGGACTCCACAGTCCGGTATTTGCTCTGGATGCTTCACACGGGTTCACTGCCGTGCTTGGCGAGGACCAGGCTCCGCTCTGGACGTTTTTCACGGGGTCAAAGAGTGACATTATCCGCGTTCCACGTAACCAGGAATTTTGCACTAGATGCTTCACACGGGTTCACTGCCGTGCTCGGCGAGGACTAGGCTCCGCTCTGGATGCTTCGCACGGGTTCACTGCCATGCTCTGCGAGGACCAGGATCCGCTCTGGACGTTTTCCACGGGGTCAAAGAGTGACATTATCCGCGTTCCACGTGACCAGGAATTTTGCACTAGATGCTTCGCACGGGTTCACTGCCGTGCTCAGCGAGGACTAGGCTCCGCTCTGGACGTTTTCCACGGGGTCAAAGAGTGACATTATCCGCGTTCCACGTGACCAGGAATTTTGCACTAGATGCTTCACACGGGTTCACTGCCGTGCTCGGCGAGGACTAGGCTCCGCTCTGGATGCTTCGCACGGGTTCACTGCCATGCTCTGCGAGGACCAGGATCCGCTCTGGACGTTTTCCACGGGGTCAAAGAGTGACATTATCCGCGTTCCACGTAACCAGGAATTTTGCACTAGATGCTTCACACGGGTTCACTGCCGTGCTCGGCGAGGACTAGGCTCCGCTCTGGATGCTTCGTACGGGTTCACTGCCATGCTCTGCGAGGACCAGGATCCGCTCTGGATGTTTTCCACGGGGTCAAAGAGTGACATTATCCGCGTTCCACGTGACCAGGAATTTTGCACTAGAGGCTTCACACGGGTTCACTGCCGTGCTCGGCGAGGACTAGGCTCCGCTCTGGATGCTTCGCACGGGTTCACTGCCATGCTCTGCGAGGACCAGGATCCGCTCTGGACGTTTTCCACGGGGTCAAAGAGTGACATTATCCGCGTTCCACGTGACCCGGAATTTTGCACTAGATGCTTCATACGGGTTCACTGCCGTGCTCGGCGAGGACTAGGCTCCGCTCTGGATGCTTCGCACGGGTTCACTGCCATGCTCTGCGAGGACCAGGATCCGCTCTGGACGTTTTCCACGGGGTCAAAGAGTGACATTATCCGCGTTCCACGTGACCAGGAATTTTGCACTAGAGGCTTCACACGGGTTCACTGCCGCGTTAGGCGAGGACTAGGCTCCGCTCTGGACGTTTTCCACGGGGTCAAAGAGTGACATTATCCGCGTTCCACGTGACCAGGAATTTTGCTGAATATATCCGCATTTCACGGGATGAAAGTTTGACTGTTGGCGATATGTATACCACCGAGCCATGGAACTGGGAGTTGCCGCTGTTCCGCTTAGCTTGAAGTTGTGTCCGTTGTTACGAGACGGGTGTTGGGATGATCTCTAGGTCGCTTGTGACCCGTCGAGATTTAGCTTCGTTCTTTGGTGAAACCTGGGGGAGGGAGGTACGTTCCCTTTTTGTTTATGCCATTGGATTGTATACTGGGTGTGATGGAACATCGCCTGTAAGGCATACATTTTATTTTTATTTTATTTCTTTTTCCGTGATGCTCTATCTTTTCAGCTTTTATATCGCGAAGGTCGCGATTGCCCTATCATTTCGGCTATTTTTCGCGGTGCCCAATCATTTCGGCTATTTATTTATTTTCTACTCGCTGCTTTTTATTGCGAGTTGCCCCATCATTTCGGCTATTTTTTATGCCTTCATTCTTACTTGCTGCTTTTTATTGCAAGTTGCCCCATCATTTCGGCTATTTTGTAGGCATGTGTGGCTTTCTAGCTTTTTCGCCGCAAGCTCGGATTTTGGACACCGATTTCGGCATCAGCATCGCTGCAACTGGGATGTTGCCAGGAGCGAATCATCATTTGCCATGAAAGAACTTGGGATTTGATACCGGTTTAGGCATCAGCATCGCTGCAACTGGAATATTGCTAGGAGCGAATCATCATTTGCCTCTGTCGATGTTGAACAAAGGTGGCTTAGCAAACAGGGTTAAGGTCCTGTCGACTAAGGCTTTTGACTTCATGAGCCGTAAGGGTCTCACAAAGGTATTTCTCCCTACAAGTCGTGAGGATCTTGCAGGTGCATTTTCTCCTTAGGGATCGTGAGGATTCCTAAGTGTATGTTCCTCTGTAAGTCGTAAGGATCCTACAAGAGGGTTTTCTCCTTATGGGTCGAGAGGA
Source organism: Agapanthus africanus (assembly GCA_030015575.1). NCBI lineage: Eukaryota > Viridiplantae > Streptophyta > Magnoliopsida > Asparagales > Amaryllidaceae > Agapanthus > Agapanthus africanus. The sequence goes on from CM057349.1 coordinate 167,499,168, forward strand.
CCTACGAGGGTTGGACTTTGCTGGGGAAATGTTTATTCGCGCCCGTGGATTGTATACAAGGGTCAGTATTGAGCCTCTTGTAGGGCAATATCGAAGGTTGTGGAGGATTTGCTTAAGAACAGGTTCAGGCTTCTGTAACTTAAGACTTTCAAATCTCATGAGCCGTGAGGGTCCCATAAGAGAATTCTCCTTACGGGTCGTGAGGATCTCGTAAGTGTATTTTCTCCTTAGGAATCGTGAGGATCCCTAAGTGTGCTGCTCCTTTGTGAGTCGTAAGGATCTCACGCAGGTGGTTTCTCCTTACAAGGTCGAGAGGACTCTGTAAGTGTCCTTTAACGAGGTTGCGCCCTTTCGGGTTTTCACAAACACTCGCCGGTAGTCCTGCTGTTTTTACTCACGGAGCCCTTTCGGGTTTTCATCCGTGCCCATTTTGCTTATGGACATACCGTTTTTTTTTATTCTTTTTCACTTTTTTTTTTTACAAGGTCGCGCCCTTTCGGGTTTTCACGAACACTTGCCGGCAGCCCTGCTGTTTTTACTCACGGAGCCCTTTCGGGTTTTCATCCGTGTCCACTTTGCTTATGGACATACCGTTTTTTTTATCATTTTTTTATCTTCTTCTTTTTTTTTTTATCCATCTCGTCAACCTAAGGATGTTGCGGTAGTAGTTTAGGGACGTTTCGGTCCGTCGTTAGTTTAAGGACGTTTCGGTCCGTCGATAGTTTAAGGACGTTTCGGTCCGCCGTTAGTTTAAGGACGTTTCGGTCCGTCGATAGTTTAAGGACGTTTTGGTCTGCCGTTAGTTTAAGGACGTTTCGGTCCGTCGATATGGGAAGGCTGGCTGCTGCTTGTAAAGTCTGAGCCTAGGAAGATAGTGAGCGGACATAGTCGTCGTCATCTATCATTGACCCAGGCTGTGGCTTATTAAGCATAGTATTTCTTTAAGAAGCGGCCGTTTATTGGCCTGAAAGGCCTTTCACCGTGCATGTCCATGAGTAGGTAGGCTCCACCCTGGTAGACCTTGTCTATGATGTACGGGCCTTCATAGTTTGGCTCAAATTTTCCTCGCTTGGCACGATTGGGGATCATAGGTCTTTTGACCACTAGTACGAGTTCGTCTTGGCGGAATGTCCTCGGCCTGGTCAATCTTTCGTACGAGCGTGTCATCTTTGCTTTGTAGGCCTCTAGATGTTGTTGCGCTATGAGCCGGGTTTCATCGAGGGCATCAAGCTCCTCAAGCTGAAGGTGAGCATTTTCTTCGTTCGTCAGCTCGTGGTGGACTGCTACTCGTAGAGAGGGTAACTCTATCTCGAGGGGGAGCACTGCTTCCGTCCCAAATACCAACGCGTACGGCGTTGTGTTCGTGGCCGTCTTGAATGTAGTTCGGTAAGCCCAAAGGTCTTCTTACAGCCTTTCGTGCCAGTCTCTCCTATTCCTGGAAACGGTCTTTTTTATGATCTTCGTCAAGGTCTTATTGAAGGCCTCGGCCAGACCGTTAGCTCGTGGATTGTAAACCGAAGAATATCTCCAGTCTATATTGTGCTGCTGTGCGAAGCGGCTAATCTTATGGCTTCGGTAGGCCGGCCCATTATCGGAGATAATCCGCCGTGGAGTTCCGAACCGATAGATGACGTGCGTCTTGAAGAAATGGAGGATATTCTCCGTCTTCACTTCCTTCAGTGGTACTGCTTCTGCCCATTTGGAGAAGTAATCAGTTGTCGCTAGGATAAAACCGTGTTCCCGGGATGATGCTGGCTCAATGGGGCCGACTATGTCAGTCCCCCACATTTCGAATGGCCAACTAGCCAGCGTTAGGTGCAGTGGATTCGGATGTTGGTGGATGAAGTCTCCATGAATCTGGCATGAGTGGCATTGCTTCGCATACTCGAGGCAGTCCTGGATCATCGTGGGCCAGTAATAACCCATCGGTTTGATTTTTAACTTCATCTTTGGGCCTGCTTGGTGAGAACCGCAAAGTCCGTCATGAACTTCCTGAATGACTCTTTCTGCTTCGTCAGGTCCTAAGCATCTCAGCCATAGAGAATCAAACGATCTCTTGTATAGAATATCGTTGACGAAAGCGAAGGATAAAGCTCGTTTCATGAGCTGATGTCTTGAGGACGCTTCTTCGGGCATTCGGTGGGACTTAAAGTAGTCTATGAAGACTTCCCTCCAGTCTTCGGCCTTCTCATGGTCTTTTATTTGTAGGGTCATCTGCTCAGTCGTTCCCTTTTCTTCGCATGATTCCGGAGATATTTCTGCCGGGGCGAGCACTCGACGGCTTTGTACCACGATTCTGACGTCATCGAGGTTCTCGTCAGCCAGTTCTTTAGCAAGTTTAGCCAACGCGTCTGCTTTGCTGTTTTCCACGCGCGGTATGTTCTCCAAGGTATAGGAGGGAATTTGGGTCAATAGTTGTTGCACCCTTTCGCCGTACTTCACCAACTCCGGCTTGCACGTTTGGTAGTCACCATTTACTTGACTAACGACCAGCTGAGAATCCCCGTATATAAGGAGGTCTTCAATTCCCATGTCGATGGCGATCTCGAGGCCTGCTATCAGAGCTTCGTATTCAGCTTCATTATTTGTCCTCAGCTCTGTTAAGGAGAAGGCGAAGCGCATTATCCCTCCTTGTGGATTTGCAAAGATGAGGCCTATCCCTGATTTGATCATTGGGATGCCTTGTTTCTGTTTCTTTATGGAGGATGCTCCATCGAAATAGAGTTCCCATCGGGCGCTTCCGCCGCTAATCGCATCAAATACATGCTCGTCCGGCAAATCACAGTTCAGAGGAGAATCGGCCGGTATCGGGTGCTCGGCGAGGAAGTCGGCAATGGCCTGGCCTTTCACTGCCTTGAGAGGTTGATACGTTATCGAGAACTCCATCAAGAGCAGGGCCCACTTAGCGAGTCGTCCCGTCAATATGGCTTTCGACATCAAGTACTTAAGGGGATCCACCTTTGAAATGAGACGGACTTCATGCGCCAGCGCATAGTGCCTGAGCTTTGTTATCGCGAAGATTAACGCCAAGCAATGTTTTTCAATGGGAGAGTAGTTGCTTTCTGCCCCCAGTAGAACTCGACTTAAGTAGTAGGGTGCTCTCTCTTTCCCCTGATCGTTCTCTTGTGCCCATAATGCGCCCAAGGAACCTTCGAGGGCGGTTGTATAAAGAATGAGGGGTTTTCCCTTGACCGGCGCAGCCAACACTGGAGGGTTCTGCAAGTACTGCTTGATCTCGTCTAGTGCACCTTGGCATTTGTGATCCCAAACGAATGGAGTTCCCTTTTTCATCAGGTGGCTGTAAGGACGGCATTTGCCCGAAAGATTAGCGATAAACCGCCGGATGTATGCGAGCTTTCCTTGGAGAGACCGCAACTGCTTGAGGGTTCTTGGCGGGGGCATTTCCATGATCGCCTTAATCTTTGACGGATCTATTTCAATACCTCAGTGTCGAACGATGAATCCCAGGAATTTGCCCGAGGAGACTCCAAACGCGCATTTGAGGGGATTCATTTTCAAATTATATTGCCGAAGGCGTCGAAATACAGTCTCCAGATGCTTTAAATGATCTTCGTATGACATGCTCTTTACTACGAGGTCATCGATATAGCACTCGACGACGTCGTGTATGAGGTCATCAAAGATCTTTGTCATGGCCCTTTGATAGGTAGCGCCAGCGTTCTTTAGACTGAAGGGCATAACCCTGTAGCAAAATATACCTAAAGGGGTGCGGAAAGCGGTATGCTTCTGGTCTTCGGGATGCATCTTTATCTGATTGTATCCTGACGAACCGTCCATAAAGGAGAAAACCTCATGAGTGGACGTGTTATCTATCATTAGCTCGGTTACCGGCACCGGGAAATCATCCTTTGGACAGGCTTTATTGAGATCCCTGAAATCCATGCATATGCGTACCGTCCCATTCTTCTTCATTACCGGGACGATATTGGCGATCCAGTCGGGATATTGGACTTCTTGGATAAATCCAGAATCGATCAACTTCTTGACTTCGGCGTTGATGCTCATCTCAAGCTCGAGTCGCATCCTCCTTGGCGCCTGCTTGACTGGCTTGATATCTGGGGATATTGCTAATCTATGCACAGCAATCTCCGGATCTAATCCTGGCATCTCGGAGTAGTTCCACGCGAAGCAATCTTTATGCCGTAGAAGCACGTCCTTTAACGCAGCCACCATCTCTTCGGATAACAGCTCGCTGACAAATGTCGGTCGCGGGTCGTCTGCCGATCCCAACTCAGTCTTCTTGAGGTTATCTGCAGTAGTATGTATACCATCTTCCAGTTCTTTCGGAGCGGGCGGAAATCCCGAGATCACCTCATCATCGTTGTTCTCAAAGCACCGGGGAAGGTCATCTACGTTCTCGGGCTCTTCTCCTAATATCGTAATCGTATAACAAGTGCGAACCCGCTCCCTGGACTGAGGTGGACCCGGTTCTGCTCTTGCGGCCTTGGGCTCATGCTTTTGCGGCGGCATTACCTTCCAGCCGTCGGATAAAGCGAATCTACCCCGTCGGTACTGGTCCTCGACCCAGTTCTTGAAGGTGAAGCAGTCTTCGGTAGGATGTCCTATGGCTTGGTGATAAGAGCAATAACTCGGATGAGAGGCCTTGCTAGCTTGCTCAGGATGTCTAGACTCTGGAAGCGTGATCATTTGATGTTTTATAGCGAGGTTGAGTAACCTCTCCGTCTTGTCTCGGGGGAAGGAGTACGCTCGACTCCTCTTTTTCATGAGGGACAAACCCGAGCCGCTTCTTGATTTATTTCCGTCTCTGTGTCGGGCCTTTCGTACAGCGGATTGACGAGGATAAGCGTCTTTGTCTTTTGCAGCACGTTGAAATAGACGTTGCGTCCTGGCCTTCTCGTAGATGGCCATTTCGCGGTTGTTGTCTTCTCGATCTTTCTGACCCACTTTCCTGATAGGCTTGCCCATTCGTTCTTCAAACGACGGATTCGGTGTTTCAATCGCGAGGTCTAGTTTTGGTGGGGGGTTGGCGTCTCCTGACAGGGCGTCCTCCTCTTCATCAAAGGTATATATAGCGTAGCTGCTGTGAGCCCTTTCCCGTTTTCCGGCTCTTGCGTATCCAAGCCTGAGTGTTTCCATCTTCCCGTTGGGCAATTTGCGTTGAGTCCCGGGGACATCCCAAATCCTGTTGTAGAACCGCACCTGCCGAACGGTCTGTTCTAAAGGTACTCCTTGGCGCTTCAACAGCTTCTTTAATCCATTTGTATAGTATCTGGGCAGACGGATGGGTTGGAGCCTGTCAAGTGTAGCATCCGCGCCATGCCAGATCTCTTTCTCTATTTTCGACTCTGAGGATCGGTAGAATAGGATCACCTTCTCACCCCTTCGCCTGGGAGGGACGTAAAATGTTTGCAAGTCCTGCACATTGTGAGCCTGAAGCGTGTCGAGATCCTTGTAGTGTTCTCGCGGTACCATGGTGATTTGCAAACTATGGTCATCGCCGGGGGGTGCTTGTATTGACAGCCGATTGGAGAACACAGCATTAACTTCATCTTCTGAATCACTTCCGAAGACCAACACGGGGGCGGGCGTCCCCAGGTTGTTGCGTTGAGATGGCCCTGCGTAAACTATCTCTTCCTCTTCTTCGGTGTCGCTTCCGAAAACGGGGATGGTGGCGACGGTTTTGTTCTCCGGGTTGCGACACCTTTCTGTATCCTCGAAATCTGGCAAAAAGTATTTCGCATCTTCGTATTTGCGGACTTCGTTCACGGAAAATGGGTTTAACTCACCTGTTACGGTATACTCGAAACCATCCTTAAAGTACTTCATACACTGATGTTGTGTAGAAGGGATGATGTTGTATTCGTGTAACCAAGGACGACCGAGCAAGGCGTTGTAGCAGGTCTTGGCGTCAATGACATGGAATTTGATGTCTGTGACGAGAAGTCCAAAGCGTAATGTTAGTATCACAGATCCGAGAGTCCGTGACGATTGTGAATCGAAACCAGAGATAGTAATCTTGTCACGAGCGAGGTGTTGCACGCTCATGCAGATTTCCTTCAACACCCGAACATTAAGGAGATTGACGGAGGATCCATTATCCACCAGAATCTTTCCTATCTTGATATCATGGCAGTATCCGGAGACATATAGGGGACGGTTGTGGTCGCACGTCCCGAGAATGAGGTCTTCATCACCGAAAGTGATGTCGGCTGTATGCACTTCCTCCAGTTCATCCTTCATCTTTTCAGTGGCGAGGAAGGCTTGGAATTGCTCAGGTTCTTGTAACGCCTTAATTAGTGAGTCTCGCGCTTCTTTTGATAACAGGAGGGCATCGAGAATGCTAAGCTGAGAAGGTAGCTTCCTTAGGTGCGCGAGGATGTTATAGTCCACTTTACTCTTCCTAGGAGGGTCTTTGACAGCCAGCTCTCTCATGACTTGGTCATCTAAAGTGATATCTTCAGTGACCTTTTCCTTTCCCTTATCCTTTCTATTCCCGGGCCCGAGATTCTTTTCTGGGAGTGTGCGATTGCGCAGCTGAATGTTCTCGCAGATCTCCGATTCCTCCTCTTTCCCCAACACGGATTCTTTGAAGAGAGGGCCCAGAGCGATTTCTTCATCAGAGTCGCTCCCAAAGGTGAGAACTTGTGACTCCCTGGCGTTTACCATGTAACAGTTGCCAGTAGCTCTGTCGTGCCCATCGATAGTACTTCTTCGCTCCCGACGGCTCTTGCGTTTCATGCGCTTAACATGTTGCCGACGAGAAACATATCCTTGCCACCATATCTTAAAGGCGTCGCACTCCTCCGTGGGGTGTGATATTTTCCGGTGATATGCGCAATAATTAGGGTGCCTCTCCACCCCATCGTGTGCGTTTTCTTCCGAGGGCGGTAGCTTCATTCCCATTGACATGGCTTTGGCAAACCTTTTCCTCGTCTTGAATATCTTCTTGTCTACTTCGGATGCCTTTCGCTCTGGTAGGGGTAGTTCAACTCTTTCGTTCAGTTGCCCGCATTTGGCTCCTTCCGACGTGGTCATCTCACGCTCCTGGTCCGCTTTACATTTTAGACGAATCTCGTCTAGAAAAGCGTCGATCATTTCGTCTGTTGGCCATGCACGCTCTGGTACGGGCTCTGCCTCCAACTTTTTAGTGCCAAGAGTTTTCCCATCATCGGTAAGCGAGTGGGAGATTACGTCACAACTCGCCACATATCCTTCGGATTCATCTGACGAGCTCTCTCCATCATCTTCCTTTTGAAAGATGTGGTTGAGGAACTCTTGCAGTGTGACAGGAGTTCACGCCTTTTGATTGTACTCTTCCAACGCGTCGATTTGCTTCTGCAAGTTCGTGTGCTCGTTTCCAAGCTTCACGGGCTTCTTGGATTTCTTCTTCTTTTTCTTCGAAGATTTTGACGATTGGGTGTGAGTATTTGGGCTCTTATCGCGAGTCTTTGTAGTTGGGCGGCGTCTTAGCATCCCTTCGATAATTTGAGGTTCAAGAGGGTCCTTCCATTCGATCGCAGGGCACGCATGAAGGTCTCTCAGCATTCTTTTGGTTTTAGTTGATAATACGACCTCCCATGGAGCTTCTTCAATAAAGGAGCAGGTTGCCCCCGGTGTATCTGCTTTCTTAGGAGTATGCGGTTGTGGTGGGTTCACCTTCCACTTTTCGGACAGTACAAACTTCCCCTGGAGGTACTGGTCTTCAATCCATCCTTTGAAGACGAAGCAATCTTCAATCGGATGGCCTACCGTTTGATGGTAAGGGCAATAGTTAGGGTTATTCGCCTCGGTGGGGTTGCGGCGGTCGCCTTGGATTTGGTAGGCTTATAAGTCTGTTGCGTATTGCCAGCTCTAATAGCCGTTTCGTCTTGTCCCGTGGGAACGAGTAGGGACGCTTCATCTTCTCATTATAATACCGACGCCTTTCCTCCAGTTGATCTGCCGGTTTTGGGGCGTTAGGTTGCTGTTGGGCATTCGCAACAAAGGTTGCTCTTCCTTTACCCTTGTCATTCCGAGGTTCCGACTTCGGGGGAGGTGGTCTATGACCCATCTGGTCCATCTGAGCCAACTTGTCGATCAAAGCCTGGAATATGGTTGGCTTAAAGAACATCATAAACTGGGAGATAGTTGCGTGGGGGTCTAGGGTTCCCACGAACATCCCCACCGCGGGTGCCTCCTCAATGCGTTGTTCACATCTCGACCACAAATTCTGCCAGCGTATAGCATACTGGACCCAGGTTTCGCCTGGTTTTACCCTGGCGTTAATCAATGCAGTTATTGGAGTGCGTTCGCTGGCACTTGCGAATCGCTGAGTGAATAACAACTCCATTTCAGCGAACGTTTTGATAGAATCGTTTGGGAGTTCCGAATACCATTCGAACGCTGTTTCTGATAAGCTGCCCACGAACTGGAGGAGCAACAGTTTATCATCACCGCCGGTGTTACCGCAGAGGGCCCGGAACTGGGCGACATGTTGATGGGGATTGCCGGTCCCCTTATACACGTGGAATTTTGGTATCGTATAGCCTTGCGGGTATTTAATTTGGTCGTACCAGCTCGGATACGGCCGCCCCGTTTTCACGACTTGACCAGCTGCCTCAGTCGCGTGATGAACCCGGATTTGCTGGGCTATGTAGTCAGCCAAGTCAGCCTTAGAGATTGCCTCCTCCTTGGCCGTTGAGAGGGCTGGTGGTGGATTTGACGTTTCTCCTCGGTCGTCTTCAAGAACGATTGGGGGATCCTCGGCTGGTAAGTCCTGCTGGATCATCATTCCTATCATATCTTGGAAGAGAAGGCCCATCCGTTGTATGTTGGCCGCTTGTTCAGCAGCCTCTTTGTCCTTTTTCTCCAGTATCCGGCGAAGGAATTCAGCGTCGGTTTCTTCCTCCTGGCGCGCATCTGAGGAAGTTTCTGGGTTTTCTTTTGGTCCGGTGAGTGCGGCCATAGCATTCATCATTTCTTGAAGCTTTTGTTGCTGCTCCTGGGCTTTCGTCACGGATCGGGTTAGCGGTCGGTGGCCCGTAGAAGTGCGGCTTTCCTCTTTTCCAGAGGCCATGTAAACAGTGTGCACCACTATGCCCCCAGACTTAGGGCGTCTGGGCTCAGTGCTTTTAGCCGTCGTTGCATGCTGTGGGGTCTTCTCTGGCCTCCTCCTTTTATGAGCTAGTTGATCAACAGCCCTTTGGGGTTTAGCCTGGTGACCAGCTTCCGGTTGGATTTTCAATTTCTTGTGCTGGCGGGAGAAGTTTGGATCGATGATCGAGTCTCGGGCCTGCCGCCAAACTTTATAGATTTTGGAAGATAGCCGTTGAGGAGATCGGGGCTGTTCGGGTTTTATTTCCACAACTTTTTTTAATGGGGGAGGAGACCTCTTCAGCACTGCAGTAGCAGAATTCCTTCGCACCTTGTTTAGCATTTCGAAGCTGTTCCCAGTCGGAACAGCAACATTAACTTCTGCCACCGGGGCCGATGGAGTCAACCCGGAGGGGGAGTTGCCCCCGGCCTTTCTTACTCGGCGCCAATGGCGACGTCGAGCGTGTCGAGCGGACGGCGTAGGGTCAGCGGTAAGAATGGTTTCGTCTTGCCCCCTGTCTGGGTGGGGGGTCGCTGTTGGTATTAGCCTGTCAAAGACCGATGTCCTTTGGGCAACAGGAGCGGGAGCTGAAGCCGTCAATCTTGTAAAGACCGACCTTTTGGCCGAAGAAGCTGCCTTGACGACTTCGGGGGCAGGAGCGGCCACCTTCTTAGAAGCAGCTTTCTCTGAGATTGTAGGCCCCATGATGGGTTTGCAAGATTTCTGGCCCAATCTAGAGAAGACCGAGGCGTTGACGTTGGGCGACTCGTTGAGAGGAGCCGCGACAGGGGTGAGACGATCAAAGACCGACTTCTTGAGAGCTTCCGTTGTCAGCACTGGAGTGGTGAAGTTTGTCGGCGGGAGCATGGTCCCAAAGAACAATCCTGTGGTGGCGCGAGTGACCTGTTCCACGGGCATTGTGAATAGCGAAGCAGCTTGGGGTCCGTAGGCTATACCTCCTGGCGAGGCAGAGCGTTGGTTGCTATTGCAGTCTGAGCAGTTGGAGAGTTTCACGGAAGTAGAAGCCATCGATCCTTTGCTTTCTGCAATAAGCAAGACGCCAATTCTTAGTGTCTTAAAACCCAAGGGCAACCATTAGCGAACCGCGATTGGTTCGCGAGTCACGACACACGAAGTGTGGAGTGGAAAGAGGAAAAGGTCCCACCGGGCGTGCCAGAATCTGTTCCCCTCCGAACGGCGGCCGAGACATGGGCTGTCTTGCCTGAGGTTCGTGGCAGATGCTAATTGGTTTTATCCGTCTACCTCTCCGAAGATGCCAAGTTGATTTATGGCACCGTATATCGGAGGTTTAGACGGATGCGGCCGATGTAGCAGACTTCGTCAGATTCCCCCTCGCTTGAGAGGTTTTTGATTGTGGGGACGCTCTTCCCTGCAGGCGCAAGCCCCTGCAGTTAATTACGCTACCGCATTGCGGTAACAACTTTCTCCTTCTCCGGATGGTCACTTCGTGTCGTGGGTGTTTGTTTTATTTGTGGTTGCCTGTGGATTGTATACGGAGACCAATTTATGTCGTCGCCCGTAGGACGTGTAGATTTGGGTTTGGGGGTTTGTTTGAGGATACGTTAGCCATATTCGAGGCTGAGATCGACTCAAACATTTGTTAAGGATACGTTAGTCTAACTTTGTGACTAAGATCAACTTAACGGGATCGTTTAGATCCGGCAAAGGAGCGTTTGGGCTCTATTGTTCCAGTTTAGGGACATAGTGGTCCATCGTATATATGGCCGTCGGGACCCATCACCTCTCTGACGACATTGAAGGATTACAACGACAGGTGTCAGAGGAGTTCAGAGATGTACCCTCGAGCCAGAGTCAATTGGGGGGGATTCATAGTCCAATCTGTTTGAAGGTTTAAGGATACGTTAGCCATCTTTGAGGCTAAGATCAACTTAAACGGGACCGTTTAGATCCGACAAAAGAGCATACGGGGCTCTATTGTTCTAGTTTAAAGACATTGCAGTCCATGGGTAGTTTAAGGATGTTGCGGTCCATGCGTAGTTTAAGGACATTGCGGTCCAGGTTAAGGAAGTCGTAGTCCATGGGTTTAAGGACCCCACAGTCCATTGTTAGTTTTAAGACATCTCGGTCAAGGTTAAGGACGTCGTAGTCCATGGGTTTAAGGACCCCACAGTCCGGTATGTGCTCTGGATGCTTCACACGGGTTCACTGCCGTGCTCTGCGAGGACCAGGCTCCGCTCTGGACGTTTTCCACGGGGTCAAAGAGTGACATTATCCGCGTTCCACGTAACCAGGAATTTTGCACTAGACACGGGTTTAAGGACCCCACAGTCCATATCAATGTGTGGTCATCGAGACCCGTCACCTCTTTGAAGACATTGAGGGATTACAATGCCAAGTATCAAAGGAGTGAAGAGATGTACCCTAGAACCGGAATGACTTAAATAGTCCTTGGCCCAATTTGGGATCAAGACCGATTAATTATGTTATGAGCCCATTGGCCCAGTTAATCACAAATTGAGGACTTATGGCCATCTTGGGCTAAGTCCAATCAGGAGAGGCTTTGCCTCTATCCATTTAGGCCAATTGGGCCAATTGGGCCAAAGCCTAGTGTTAAACACTACATAGCAGTCAGTGTTGAACACTGGGAATGAGGTTGACAAGTTAGTGTTTAACACTAAGAGATAATTGGTGTTAAACACCAGCAACAAGGCTTTTCAAATTAGTGTTAAACACTAAAACAGATCAGTGTTGAACACTGCAAATAAAGCTTTTTAATTAGTGTTGAACACTAAGGCCCAACAGTGTTTTAACAATGGGTTTGAGAGTTTCAATTTAGTGTTAAACACTAAGGCAAGAGGGGTCACGTGGCAGCACGTGAGAGCGCCCTCCCTTCATTTATTCTGCTGAGATTATCGCATCTTTCAGAGCATCACGTGCCATCACGTGATGGGCATTCAAATGCCTATGTATTAGAGCTTCTGCCGAGGGTCACGTGGGTCACGCGGGGTGCTGCCTCAAAGGGGGCTTTCTGTAGATCTCTTGGGGGGTCACGTGGTGGCACGTGACCCTGCCTTCGTGTATTTTATTTAGAGGCTCTGTTAATCTTTTTTTTTCAGGAATTAAATTCCTTGAGCTTTAAATTTCAGAGGAATTAAATTCCTACTTCCTTTTGAAGACTTATATTCTGGAGTAGAGTTGAACTCTGAATCTTCCGTAGGAATTAAAACCCTCGTATATGTGAAGAACTGAATAGGGTTAAACCCTAATAACAGCTTTTAAGGAATTGAATTCCCATTTCCTGTTAAATGATGATTAAGGGAATTAAATTCCCGTTGTTTCAACAGAACTAAGTTCTTAATTAGGGTTAAACCCTGTTTCTCTCTGTTCTGAAGGAATTAAATTCCCATGATACAGGGTCAAGCCTTAATTTTATTTTAAAGGAATTGAATTCCTATAGTTCTGTGAGAATTAAATTCTCGTGCTTGCATTCCCTCTCTATGTTTTGGATCTGCATGGCAGGATCTCAACCCATTGAGAATTAAATTCTCAACCTCAAGGGGAGATGTGCACTTTGCAGATCCTCTATCAAAGAGAGAAGAAATATGTTCTTCTGTTTTATGTATCAGAGTTAAACTCTGTTGAGAATTAAATTCTCTTTTTCTTTCAAGGAGCTTTTCCCTTTCTTACCTAGGGTTTTTGCAGAAGATCCAAGTTTCTCCAAGTATCGAAGCTTTCTTCCTTTTCTTTTTCTCTCCCTGTCTCTGTATATCTTCTCTGTGTCTCTTGGCTCCTATTTATAGGAGAAGCAGCCGAATCAATCAGTTTTTGACGAATCTTCATGAGAGATTTGATTTGCATCCATCATTCGTCTTGGACCTTTGGATTATTAGGTGAATTTTATTCACCATTGGATTTCAAATCCAGGGATTTTTCCTTTGTTGTTTCGGTTAGATTTAAAGGGGAAATCTTTCCAAACCCGAGATTTTCCCATAGATAGATGATATTTCATCACCTCTGAATCTTTAATTCGATTGGTTCCAGATAGCCGCTTTCCTTTGGAAAGATTTGAATTTCTTTCAGAATTTAATTCTGTTGAAAAAATGGGCTTTGAAAGCCGGTCACGTGTGACCACGTGACTCATGGTCACGTGTGGGCACGTGACCCCCTTTGGAATGAGCCTTCCTCTTTCTTTTGCGCTCTGTCTTCTGATTGCTGCTTAACCGTCACGTGCCACCACATGACCCCTGGTCACGTGTGAGCACGTGACCCTTGTCTGGAGCCTCTTTCCTTGGTTCAACTGGAGAACGAGTCTGCTGCTTTTAACGTCACGTGCCAACACGTGACCCTGGTCACGTGGGAGCACGTGACCTCTTCTGAAGCCTTTTCCTTGACTTGATCAGGGAACCGGTTTGCCTTTGACACTTGCATTTAAATGTCACGTGTCGCCACGTGACCCTGGTCACGTGGGAGCACGTGACTCTTTCTGAAGCCCCTTTTCTTCAACGTAGTCAGGAAACTGAACTTGCCCTGATGATGTGCTTAGGTGTCACGTGCCAACACGTGACCGCTAGTCACGTGTAAGCACGCGACCCTCTTCTGAAGCTTTTCCCAGAAGCTTTCCTGATTTTAAATCAGGAAACAGGTCCAGTGGGAGACCATCTCGAGGAGTCGAGACCGGGTCTCCTAACCCTAGAATTGGCAGTGTTGCTTGCCGCTCTCGTAAGGGTGTAGGGATGTGGGTTTGGCTATTCATTGCGACCGTGGAATCCGTGTTTTATACAGGCTTGTATTAAAACTGTTGGATATATGTATGCATACTGGTGGGACATCTGTAGTTTATAAGCATATCCTGGAATGTCCCAAGTCGTAGGTGTATCGAGACGGGGCATCAATATACCAGAGTAGACTAGCGTATATGATACTAGACCCATATGATGGGCGATGGATGTTCCCACATTCATCGATGTTTGATATCGAGATCGTATACGGGTGCTCAGTGGTGACTGAGTACACTGGACGGACTCACCGAGAACTCCTATATGGAATTATATCTATCGTCGGATAGCAGTTCTCAGGTGACACTGGTGAAGGTTAGTCTGTAGACCCGAGATCGTCATAGAGTCTTGTGTGTTCTCCCACTGTACATTGATTACCACCCTACCACGGCTCTACTGAGTCGTGCAAACAGGTGGCCATTGGGTACAGTCCCGAGACACACGAAGGCGATGAGCGATAGGAGGGGTTTCGTCTCTCTCGGTATTGGGAGTTGATGCTGTGCTGTGCTCGACTGGCTATATCAGTAAGTCCCTGGCCAGGGCTGTTGAGATTTACTGATAAGTGTTATCAGTAGTTTCTCGATCTGTTATAGACCATTCATCGGCACGACTTATTGAGTTATTGGGTCGACATTACCATCCCTAGACTTGATATGCAGCATATCTGACGAAGAGACCGGACTGTACGGTAGTGTTGCCGGTTGGCTCGACGGGAGTTGTAACAGGTTCGCTTGTTTTCTTCTGATCGCTCAATACCCGGGTGGCCATTACGTTTAGCTGACCGCCTGCGGCTTGTAGGTATTTGATATGATCATTACCTACTGCCGGCGTATTGACGAGTCTTAGAGTCCCACAATGAAGTTTCCTGGCTCAGGCGAAAAGATGTGGTTTGAATATGAGATATGCGCGGAGACCCGATTAAATACGGATATATGATACCGTATATTAATCGGGCATTTTCTATTGGTTGGGTCGTATGTGATATGACCGGTTTGCAAAATCAAGTGTTGATTTAACAAATGACTTTTAGATCAATTCTTTAGTTAAACTATTTTTCTTTTTTTGTATGCATACATGTATGCACATGATGATGTGCATGGATACATACATACATACATTGTATCATGGTTGTTGATACATATTTGGTGGCAATGCAAGACTTATATTGTAGAATTATCTATTTATTTATCATTTTGTAAAAAGGAAAGGATAATTCACAAGAGGTTAATGTTTATCATCTTTGACTATGCTTCAACCACTTCTTAACCTTGAGTTAATTATCCTTTTACCTTTTAACTCATTTTGAAAAAGATCTAGATTATTCTAACCATGGTTGAAGTGAGAAAGATTAATATAGATTATTCTTTTCTCATTTTCATTTTTATTCATTCTCATATCATTTTCCTTATGTGAGAAAGCTTAGCCACCATCTTCTTCTTCCTCTCTTGATAATTTCTTTGAGTGAGGTTGATTAAAAGAAAGAGTTTTGATTATAGAAAACAACCACATAATCATACTACACACATATAGCCCATTTGTGTAGGGTGTTTGCTCTACTTCAATCACATATCGAGTAAAGCAAGGAGCTTTGGGCAAAAGAGCTTCGGGTGGATCGTCGTGGACCTAGAAGATCTCAAGCCAACCTTTTTCCAACCCTCATGTAGCCAAGGAGTCTAGCGTAGGGAGCTACAAAGGTTGTACTCTCAAAACCCTAGCTTTTTCTACTTGTGATGATGCTATTGTAATGAAACCCTAAATATCTAGTGATGATTCTTTGTATGTTGACTTAGCACCTTAAAAAATTTGATTTTGGCACATGTGATGCTTCCAAACCCTTCATGAGGTGCTAGGTAAATCTAACAATGGTATCAGAGCCAAGCTAGAGATTTAGGCGACACTTTAACGAAGTTAAAACTCCGATCGAACCAAAAATACAGTTTTTTGAGCCTTCTCTGGACATTTTTTTCAAAACTGTGTTTTTTCAGTATTAAAAATCCTTAAAAAATTCAGCAGGGAAATCTAAGCACCACTGTAAAAAACGAAGCCATGAACAGTAAATTCCACCGCGGAACCACGGCCAGAGCTTGCTTGGGCCGCGGCTCCGCGGCCGCACAGATAAGATATTGCCTCCGTTTTGTACAGTAATCTTCCTACCTGCTTGTAGATATTTTTGGGTAATTTTAATCTGATTTAAGTGTTGGATGTTCTGGGGATTGTTTTGGATTCGGTGATTCGATCGGAATTTTAATTTCATGTCTTTTTCGGATAATTTAGAAAGTATTAAAAAGTTTGAACGGATATCATTAACTCACTTTTTCCCGGCACAAAAAAATTTTCAAGTGTTGATTTTTTCTCGGGTTTAAATCTTTCGGAAATAGTGCAAGTTAAGTGGTGGACCTTCTAGAAGAACACAAACCTTAATTCGATTATGTGACCGTCTGAACTGCCTCTGAACCTTAGGGTTTGAGGTAGTATGGCGTGCTATATGTGAGGCGTTGGCTTGATCCTTCTACGGCTGGACCGCTGCTACTGTGTCACATTCTGGGATTTTTAAATTCCGCTCAAGTGTTGAGCTTTAGGAAATTTTGGGTATTTGATCATTCGATCGAAAATTTTAATACTGTCTATTTATCTAGAATGTGATACAATATATGGAATTCGTATAGTTAGGCATGAAATGAGAAGTATATGATATTTCGGATTTACGATGTCTAAAGAAAATGTGGATTCCAAATATTGTAGTTTTACACTTTTTTTTCTGTGACCGTAAGTGTAGTATGTAGTTGTATTGCCGGCTTCGTTGCTATACATCAACGACAATCGGGGTACACATACTTATTTACGTTGATGATGTATGATATTATGTGTTGCTGAGATATGATGTGCAGGATTGTCGCGATTGAATAGCCGGGGTTTTTTTTATGTGAGATAAGAGTTTTCTTTTCATTCATGTAAAATTCAATTGTAATGTAATATTCTTTTATTTGGGATACTTCCGGGTTGAGGTTGATGTCACTAGTGTTGTATATTATTTACTTTTCCGCATTAGGATAGACCCAAGGAGGGGAGCACAAGTGACCGGGTTCTGGGGTTCAGTGGGAGGCCATCTCGAGGTGTCGAGACCGGGTCTCCTAAACTCCAGAATTGGTAGGGTCGCTTGCCGCTCTCGTAGGGGTCTAGGGGTGTGGGCTTGGCTATTCATCGCGACTGTGGAATCCGTATTTTCTATTGATTGGCTAAATACTAAATACGGACGTCCTAGTATATCCTGTATTATCATTTGTGTGTTTCTGCTGCCTGTATTCTGTGATGTGATATCTGAGACGAATGATATATTTTATATGAGATATATAGTAGACGTTGCTTATGTTTTACACCCGCGCTAGTCCCGTCCCGGTATGCCGTTAGTTAAGTAACCTAACGGTGCATAACGGAACATTGCGGCGAATACGGATGGCATAAGCGTACGTTGTATTTTTGTTTCTTTTCTGTGATTGGCTTAAGGACTTAAATGATGGGACTACATTAATATAATTAATGTAAAGAAAATAAACCTAAAAAGATGTTGTAGAATCGGATTTGAAAACCGCTCGGCTCTTTATGAAAAAGCTACATTTCAAAACTGCGGAGCTTAAGCCACTCCTTTTGAAAAACCGTTTGATTCTACAACGATATCAAGTTCAAAGCGTTAAAGATTTTCTTAAAAATCATCCGCAACCCTCCGTCATTTTAGGAAGTAGAGTACTTAGTATTCGTGCTACATTTGTTGACCTTAGCCAAGGCGTAGTGTACGGTAGCTAAGTGATATCTTCCTACAATGCATATGATGCAGATTAATTAGGACGGGCATGTGACTTTGTTGACCTTAGCCAAGGGTCATGTAAACGGGTTTGATTAATCAAGAAATGACGGGTTGAACTGGACTAGTGCTTGTGATTTGTTGACCATAGCCAAGGTCATGAGTACTAGGGGTAAAAATAACATCGGGAATTTCAATAGTTGAAATTTGCAATGAGATTGCATACCTTCCATATGATGGTTGGCTCCCGATCCCACTGTGGGCAATAGTTGCTCCCAGGAGAGTTTTACAGTTTACAATTAGCTAACTCATTAGGTGTCTAGAAAGGTGTTAACGGGGCTACGCCTCTGGGAAAATGGGGTTTACTTTAATTAGGTCCGTGCGAAAGCACGGGGAATCTCCTTCAAGTACCGACACTGGCATGGCTGAACGGTTAGCGAAGTTGTAGACTGTAATTAATCTTGGCTAGTTTTCTTTTTAAGGTTTGAAAGAAAAACTTGATTAAAGCAGTGGGAGACATCGATTAGAAAAGATAATAACCAATCTGATCTTTGCAAGAGCTTTCGCTGAGTGTATTCTTTTCTCTCTCTTAATGGCAGATACCAATGACTGGACTCAAGTTTCTACTAGATAAAAATAAACTGAATGGGACCAATTATAAAGACTGGCTGAGGAATCTGAAAATTGCCTTGACTTATGATAAAGTATCATATGTCCTCACGGCTTCAGCCCCGCCCGTCCCAGGTCCAAAATCCTCAGTTGCGGACAAAGAAGTCCGCAAGACATGGGACGCTGACTGTGCCACGGCCAAATGCCTCGCGCTTGCATCGATGGACAACACACATCAAAAGCAGCACGAGAATATGGACATTCACGCCATATTCCTCCATACAAAGGAGTTGTATGGAGAGCAATCCCGTGTATTACGATACGAAGTATCAAAGAAATTGTTTCAGATGTGAATGGCCCCTGGTACATTAGTAGGAGACCATGTTCTGAAGATGATAGCTCTCATAGAAGAGCTTGAGGACCTTGGATGGACGATGGACAATGAACAATATACGGATATTATTCTGCAGCCCCTCCCCTCAACCTTTGCTCAATTCATAGTTAACTTCAACATGCACAACATGGAGAAGGAACTACCTGAACTCCTTAATATGTTAAGGAGTGCAGAGAGCACACTGAAATCAGTGAAAACTCCCGTTTTGACTGTTGGACAATCTTCCTCTTCTCGCCGAAAGGTTAAGGGGAAGGAAAAGTCCAAAGCTGGAGAATCAGGGAAAGGGGAATGTTTTCATTGCCACAAAACAGGACATTGGAAGCGCAACTGTACCGAGTACTTAAATCTCAAGAAGAAGCATGGGGATGCTTCCGCTTCAGGTGTGTTTGTGACAGAAAACTGTTTTTCAATAAACTCTGCTTCCTGGGTATTAGATACTGATTCAGGTTCTCACATTTGCAATTCTATGCAGGGGCTGAGAAATAGCAAGGTTTTGAAGACAGGTGACCATACTCTCCGCGTTGGAAATGGTTCCAATGTACATACAGTCGCAGTGGGAGAGTATCACTTGGGGTTGCCATCTGGGTGTATATTGGTTTTGAACCCATGTTATTTCGTACCAAGTATGCTTTGTAATATAATATCTGTTTCTTTGTTAGACAATGAAGGATATAATTTTGTATTGCAGAACAATGTTATGAACATTCACTTGAATCAAATGTTGGTTGGGTATGGTACGCTTAATAACGGGATATACATTCTAAATCAACACACAGTTTTCAGCATACAACACACTAATAAAAGAAAACTTTCAGAAATAAATGAAGCTTTTTTTTGGCACTGTAGACTTGGTCATATTAACGAAACAAGACTAAACAAGTTACACAAAGATGGATATTTAAACCCTTTTGAATATAAATCTTTTGCGACTTGCCAGTCTTGTATCAAGGGTAAAATGACCAAAACTCCGTTTACCAGACACGGAGAAAGAGATACTGAGCTCCTAGGCCTCATACATAGTGATGTATATGGGCCAATGTCTACACAGGCTAGAGGCGGTTTTTCATACTTCATTACTTTCACTGACGATTTCTCAAGATTCGGTCATATATTTTTATTAAAGCACAAATCCGAAGCTTTCGAGAAATTCACTGAATATAAACAAGAAGTAGAAAAACAAACCGGCTTGAGTATCAAAATGCTTCGATCAGATCGAGGTGGGGAGTACCTCAGTACAGAATTTGCAAACTTCCTAAAAGAGAATGGGATTCTCTCTCAGCTCACTCCTCCTTACACACCACAACACAACGGTGTGTCTGAACGACGGAATCGGACCCTATTAGATATGGTCCGATCCATGATGAGTGATACTGAGTTACCCGTCTCATTTTGGGGGCATGCATTAGAAACTGCAGCGTTTCTACTGAACAGGGTTCCAACCAAAACCGTGTCTACCACGCCATATGAGATATGGCATGGGAAGAGACCATCTCTTAAGAGAATTAAGATTTGGGGTTTCCCGGCCTATGTTAAAAAGCAGAATCCGGACAAACTCGAGACACGGTCGGTCATGTGTAATTTTGTGGGATATCCAAAGAACTCTTATGGATATCTTTTCTACCACAAGGAGCAACAAAAAGTGTTTGTTTCTCAGCATGCCACATTTTTGGAAAAAGAGTTTTTCACAAATGATACTGATGGCAACATGGTAGATCTAGAAGAGGTTCTAGAGACACAAACTACAAATGACGACTTGGTTGAACCGACTGTTGCAATAGAAACTGATGAACCTCGGCCACTCCGAAGGTCTGGTAGGACTTCTCGCCACCGGAGAGGTACTACGGTTTCCTCATTGATGGTGACAGAGAAGACTGCATCATGGAGGATGATGATCCTACCAGTTTTCAGCAAGCTATCATGAGTGGAGACTCTGTGAAGTGGCTGGATGCCATGAGATCCGAAATGGAGTCTATGTACACCAACAAAGTATGGACTTTGGACGTTGTATCCCCTGGGGTAAAACCTGTGGGGTGCAAATGGATCTTTAAAAGAAAGATTGGTGTAGATGGGCAGGTAGAGACCTATAAGGCAAGTCTTTTGGCAAAGGGTTTTCGTCAAAGACCAGGTTTGGACTATGACGAGACTTTTTCGCCCGTAGCCATGCTTAAATCCATTCGGATCCTACTTGCTATTGCTGCTCACTACGACTATGAAATCTGGCAGATGGACGTTAAAATGGCATTTCTAAATGGAGATTTAGAAGAATGCGTTTATATGGATCAGCCGGAGGGCTTCATTGACAGCGGGAGCTGCAGGAAAGCATGCAGATTACTTAAATCCATATATGGGTTAAAGCAGGCATCACGGAGTTGGAACATCTGTTTTGATGATGTTATCAAAGAGTTTGATTTCATCAAAAAATCCAGATGAATCTTGTGTTTATAAGAAGGCTGTAGGAAGAGCTGTCACATTCCTCGTATTGTACGTGGATGGCATTCTTCTGATAGGAAATGATATTCCTATGCTACAGTCGGTCATATCTTTCTTATCACTAAGGTTCTCCATGAAGGACCTGGGTGATGTGATTGAAACGATTTTTGTGATGTGTCGGTTTGAGAAAATTGTATATTGAAATCACAACCAAAAATATTTTGACCACAATCAATAACGGTGTCGGATGTAGCGCGTTAGCGAGTGCGGATCGTCCACA
The DNA here is from genome assembly GCA_030015575.1 of Agapanthus africanus. Taxonomy (NCBI): domain Eukaryota; kingdom Viridiplantae; phylum Streptophyta; class Magnoliopsida; order Asparagales; family Amaryllidaceae; genus Agapanthus; species Agapanthus africanus. The sequence goes on from CM057349.1 coordinate 167,520,492, forward strand.
GGGAAAGTGTAATCCGTTCAATTTTCGAATTAGATGAGTTGAAAATTTAAGGCAAAGAAAAGAAAATAATTCATGATTTGTAATTGAAGATCAAGAAATAAGAAAAATCTAGATCTAGAAAAACATTGAAAACAAGAATTGAGATGTGTGATAATTTCCAACCAACAATCAAGATTAGAAGTATGGTTCGTAGGAGTAGATCGGATCTATAAATATGATGAGATCTATTAATTACTCATTCTTATCCATTAATGAATTGATACTAGATCGATGCAAATTCATCGAGGTTTAAGGATCTTGCGAGGAAATTAGGGATTTCGCAACTCATCCTTTGTCCTTTCGATGGATCGCATTCAAATTCTAGCTTCTAGTTAATCAAATGGTCAATAGTTGTTCCCTAGTTTCGAGTGAACACGATCAAGAAAGCATCATCTCGAAACTAGGTCATTAATCATTTGATTCACTAGAATTTCCAAAAATTATAGGATTTAAGAATTGTAAAAATATCTAAATCATCATCATCTAAAGATCGTCACAACTCCTACATGAGCGGAGATTACTCAAACATCATGATCACAAACACAATCACAAATTGAGATCTAATCATTATGCTTGAATTAAAAGATAAGCAAGAATATAGAAAATTCACCTTTATTTATCGACAATTTTCGTTACAACTCTCTTGAATTTACAAAAGGAAGGAACTAGATCGTCGATTTCGGCTTCGCTCGGCTCCTTAAGTCGCGGATCGGCGTGGATCTCTTGCTCCGTTGAAATCCGACGTCGTTTCTAAAGGTTGAAGGCACTCTTACTTGAATTGCTCTCGGGATCTTGATCTTGATTTTTGAATTGGATTTTTGAGACACAAGTTGTGTCACTCAACTTGTGGGTTGAAGATGATGGTGATTCTTGAACAATTTGCACCCTAGATCTAGGCTCCTTTTTATAGACCTCAAAATTCTAGATCTAAGATTGAAATTTGAATTTTCCCTCTACAAGTTAGTTAGCAAAAGATTTGAATTTCCCTCCAAAAGTTTGTTAAGAGAGCCTTCTAGAAATAGTTTGTTAAGCCGAGCCTTCTAGATGAGCCACGTGGAGAATCGCGAGTCTTCTGGAAGCTTAGGAAGTTACAAGAAGCACGTGGAGTAAATTTGAGCCGATGACGTCATCAAAGAGCCGCGGTTCCGCGGCCCGAGCCAGCTCCCGCCGCGGAACCGCGGCGCTTTGGAGGCCTTAGGGCTTGTAATTTCTGCTATGGGCTTGGAATGATTTATGGGCCTTGTTTTGATATGTTGAATTTTATTTGGCCTTCTGTATCGCTACCAGATCTTTAGCCTTTGAGTTGGTGTATCTTTTATCAGCTCTTTTCCTAATTTGGGCTCTTCTTCTGGAATTTCCTGCACAATTTCACCGAGACAAGAGTTGCGCAATACAAGGATGATGCGATGCCATGAAACACAGTCAATTTCCCTTAAAGTGTCGGTTTTCAAGTCTAATACATGAAATCTGGTATTTCAGAGATGATTTGGTAATATGTGCAATGTGAATACCGAACACTTCTATATGAGTTCAAATGATAGGGAAATTGCCGTGTTAAAAATGCAGTATTTTCGACTGATCAAATTCCCCCAAACTTATTTTCGATCGTCTCGATCGAACTGTTTTATTAAAAAGAGAAGGAGAAAATAAAGAAAGAGAAAAGCACACTTTCGGCGGCAACACGATTGCACTGAGCACGTGCAACAAGCCTTTAAATCTCTAGGTGTCCCTAGTAGGAGTAGTGTTGTCTCGTGAGGGTTTTCAGCGGATTGCACCCACAAAATCCAATAATAAAAGGAAGATCATGAATATTACATTTAAAGACAAGAATCATAAAAGAAAAACCTTGAAAATTAGGGTTTCCAACTAAGCTAGTTTTTCGGTTGTCATAAGCCCTATCTTAATGGTCATGAAAAATGTCAGAAATCACGTCCTCCCTCAATAAAACATCGTCTTATTCTTCATTCCTATCTTTCTTCCAAACATCGATTATATAACCCTGCGTGTGTATAAAGGACATCCCTACACCCGGAGAATTCAATTCAAGCTATCATACTCTTGCCCTTCTGCCTTAGTACTTTTTAATTAATGAATATTTAGCTGAATTTGCTCACACACTTTCATGCGACCGTTAATACTTCTTGAGGTACTAACCGACCGATTACTCATGTGTTTGCTTATTTGGTGTATTTTCCTCGTCTTGCACCACCTTAGGCATAGCAGTGACTCCCAGACCAGTTGGCCTTAGGGCACTAGGTGAAGAGGCACCCTCGCTATACATTTTTTTATTGCCCTTGGTGATAACAAAGACCAGTGTCCATTTTTCTCACCACTTTATATTTATTCATTTTTTTTATTTCCTTCATACATTGGCTTTAAGACAAGAGCATTTCAAGGTATCCTCTACTATCCCGGGCTTTAAGACGTGTGTAAGTGCGAATAGCAGGGTATCAACGTTCAAAATGCTTAGCTTTCCAGAATAGAAACTATTTTTCAGACTTATTTTTATCCTCAGATTAGTGACTTCCTCCATCTTACTAACCCTTGGGACAACGGCTCATAACTACTTATTACTAGTTCGTATAAGGAAACTTCTAATTTTCTTAGTTTTCTTAAATTTTTCTAATCTCATGGATGCAATTTTTCACTATCTAATCTTTTATTATCATAAATATTAAATATTTTTATATTTTGAAAAATTTTAAATTTTTATGAGTTTTGAAAATTTTTGAATTTTTTATGGATTTTGAAATTTTTTTGAATTTTTATAGGTTTTTATGGTTTTTGAAAAATTATTTACAAAAAATGATGAGCCAAAAATATGTACACAGAATTTTTATGGGTTTTGAAAAGAAATGTTTTGTGCTTATGCAAATGATATGCACATGATGCAAAACTAAGCACAAACCTCCCCCAAACTTGTTTTCAACCGTGTCCTCACTGTTGCCATCCGCTATATCTACAAAACCTGTAAGCCTGGGAGGAATTTATTAGTGGGGGCAAAATATATAAGTGAAGTCCCTCCCCCAAACTTATTCTTGGCTCAAAATTTTTGTAAAAATTTTCTTTCCAAGAGCCAGAAAAAAATGTCTCCCCCCCAAACTTGAGTTAAGCAATGTTAAGTTTTGAAAATCACATGAGGGGGTCAAGAACCATTGGTCGATGCCAAGCTTTGCAAAGACCGAATGTCAACACCAACCATTCGAAAATTTTATCAATGCAGTGCTCTGGTTGGTGGAAGAAGAAGTGGGGAAAGGTTAAGTGGTGGAAGAGAGTGTGTGTGCGTCTCATTTTGGAGAGACGATGCAGTGAATGTGATGGATTACTCGCATTCTTTTTACAATTCAGAAGAATGGGTGGAGGTTCAATTTCAATGATTGGGACATGATTCATCTCAATACCCGTGTTATTCAGAAATGCGAGTTCATCAGCGAAGATCTCCTCAAAAGTTTCATCAATACCCCGAAGAATAATGTCATCACAAAGTACAGGGTGATCTTCAGACTCTAAAAGAAGTTCATAATCGGTGTTAGTTGTTGACCCGGATATCTCAGTGGAAGAGTCCGTATGTGTATGATATATAATTGGGTCAAACAACAACATATGAATAGAGTCAAGATCGGTATCAGGAGGATCATCAAATTCGCTGCTGTCGACATCCATTAAGTCGACAGAACAGACATGAGTAGTAGGTTCGGAGGGTACACTTCCCAACTTGTAAATGTTCAGCTCTATTGATCTATTCCCGAAGGATAGGGTCATAGAACCATTACGACAGTTGATGATAGCGTTGGAAGTGGCCAAAAAGGGGCGACATAAAATCACCGGAATTTGATTCTGTGGGTTCACTACAGGCTGTGTATCAAGTACAATAAAATCCACAGGGAATACGAATTCCCCGATTTTTATTAACACATCCTCCAGTTCACCCCTAGGTTTGGTGATTGATTGGTCAGCCATCTGGATAGTGCAATTGGTTGGCTTCAACTCTCCGATTCCTAACTGCTCATAGACTGAGTATGGAACCAGGTTAACACTTGTGCCCAGATCTAGTAGAGCACGGTTAATGTGTTTTTCCCCAATAGAAATGGAAATAGTAGGATATCCAGGATCCTTATATTTCCTTGGGGGAAAGCCGTATCTACAGTCTTTGCCATGAAAATTTTCTTGGGCACTTGAGTCTTCCTCTTCCTAGTGCACAAGTTCTTAAGAGTTTTCGCATAGGACGAAACTTGTTGGATAGCATCTAGGAGAGGGGTGTTGATGTTAACTTGCTTAAACATGTCCATAATCTTCTCCATATGTGGACTCGATGTGTTAGCCCTTAACCGATTAGGATAAGGTGCTTTAGCAATAAGCGCTGGGTCCATCATAGGAGAAGGAAGTGTGTGTGGACCTGATCCCAAAATAGAAGTGGGGACCGTCGGTGGTAGACTAGAAGAGGTGGGCTGAGGTGTCGAGCCTAGAGGGAAATGGAGAATAGGCTCGCGAGAAGGCGGTGGGGTAGAAGAACAAGAATCAGAAGCAGAAATGTGTGTGTGAGGAAAGGTCTCAGCCGGGGTGTTGATAGGATTTTCAATATCATCAACTTCTTCCCCAACATGGTTATCCAGCACTCTCCCAGATCTCAACGTGGTGATTGCATTCACATGATGTGAATAGCCAGGATTGGGCAAAGGTTGAGCTGGGAGTTTCCCTTTCTCTCTTGCACTCATGTCGGCCTTAAGTCGTGCAATTTCAGCTTCCATGGTTCTGATACACTCAACTTGGAACGCTGAGTTTTTCTTTATCTCACCGACGGAAAACCTAACCTCAGCCGATATTTCCGTGAAATTTGACAAGAGTGATTTCATGGTTTGAGCGAATTGAGAGAACTCGTCAGAACAGGTCGACTGCATAGGATTAGAAGGTGCAGGAGGGTTGACCTGGTTTTGGAAATTTTGTGACTGGTAGGGGTGCTGGGTGAGTTGAAGTAGTTGCTGTTGTGGAGGAAGGACCCTTTGGAATTGATTCGGGTCTGGAACCGTGTTTTGGGATTGGTTCCAAGAAAAATTCGGGTGATTCCTCCAACCCTGATTGTAAGTGGAAGAATATGGATCGTTTCTAGGTCTTCAAAATGCGGCATTGGTATGCTTGAGACCATGAAACTGAGAGTTTAATGGACATTCTTCCGTTAAGTGAGACGGATCAGAACAGCACCCACAAACAGTTTTGGAGAGCGACATTGGGTTTAGGGAGGCTGCTAAGAATTTGTGTTCCATAGCGTCGAGCTTCTTTTGCATTGCTGCCATCTCAGCTCGAACACCTATGGACACGTCTATTTGGTGTATGCCACCCCTACTCGATGGCTGGGTTCCAGTCTCCCACTGTAAGGACTTTTCAGCGAACTCTTCTAAAAATTTCCATGCTTCCCCATCATCCTTGGTCATAAAGGTGCCTTGACACATGTTTTCAAGGTTTTGTTTAGTGGTGGGGTGACTGCCCTCATATATGATTCGGCAAAGTTCCCATCTGGGGATGCCGTGATGTGGGCATTAAACCGAAAGATCCTTGAATCGGTCAAAGCATTTTGAGAATGGTTCAGCCGGAAGCTGGGAGAATTGATATAGTTTGCTACGGATTCGAGCTGTCTTTTGCATAGGGTAGAATTTCTTAAGGAATGCCGCAACGAATTCTTCCCAATTCGTGATGGAATGTGCGGTGGTGTTATACAGCCACTTCTCGGCTATATCGCACAAGGTAAATGGAAGAAGTCGTAGACGCATGGCATCCACTGAAAGTTGTGACGTACCATCATTGCGCATACGTTTTCAAATTTGGTGATAAAAACGTAAGCGTCTTCAGTCTCGAGACCGTGGAATTTGGGTAGAAGGTTGATGTACTGGGGCTTAATCTCAAAGTTATCCCCGTTGGCTGGTGGAATGGATAAGCAGGTCGAGAGAGGACCTCGCAAAGGGTAGCACCTCTCTTGGAGAGAGATGCGGGGAGGATTCTGCGCACCAACGGACGGCGGCAGAGCAGCGGTAAAGAGGTTCGATGGAGACGGATCCATCGGTGTGGGTGTGGTGGTGGGTAAAAGAAAGGTAAATGGAGAAATATCAACTTCGGAGTCGATCGAGGGGACGCGGACAAGTCGGGCACTAGAATCCCGTGTCCAGCCTATCTTGCACTAAAAGGGGTTAGTACAAGTGGCAGCGTGATTTATAATTAGGGGAAGTGAAGTGAATGCGGTGTTTGTTTTGAAAAATGATACGGATTTTGAAAATATGATGCGTTCACAACAAATGCAACAAGCAATATCCTAAAAATCTATGGTCACCTAGGTCAAAACTCTAGACCGCTCCTAACTGCCAAAAGATAAGTCGCAGGATAAAATCCTCCACTGCCTCTTTGTCTCTCCTGTGGCCAGGTAAGTGCCAGGTAAGTGGGAGGTTCTCCACTACGTAAGTAGTGGGCCTAATTAAGTAACCACTAGCCTTCGACACACTTGCCTTAAACACAACAAAAAAAAACGCGGATAAGCAATGAATTACCCACGGCCTTCTTCTGTCCTAAGTGAGCGTGACGGTCCTTAGAGTCATCTCTAGATATTTTTTAGTTAATGAGGGTAATGCGGATGCAGGTTTGTGATTTTTGGGGCCTAGGAATGGGAATGAACTCCCCACCTAATCTGGATTTGGCCGTGCCCCTTAATGTCCGTATTAATTATGCAAACAACCACAAAATCAAAAACAAGCACAATTTATTTTGCTTTTTGCGGCGCTGCGATTTTTGCAAAGAAGCCTGCAACAAATTGTTAATTGGAGCAGATTTTAAGGAGATAAGAAAGATAGAGGTTACCTGATAAAATAATTCCGGAGAAGCCCTTGAACCGTCGCGATTCCGCCGCGGTTGTCGCCTTATGCCGCGGTTCCGCCGCGCCTCAAGCTCCTCTCTGCACTGAAAAATTTGGTACTGCTCCTGTTCAACTCCTGAGCTCTCTGGAATTCTCCAAATAATTTTCCAATTTCACAGCAAGCTCCAGATTTCTTTGCAATTAACCACAACAAATCGTTTAGTGTTTTGCGCGAGTTTTGATCTTTAAAAATGTAGATGGAATAAACTTTTCAACTCAAATTTCAAAAAGTGAACAAATAGCACACGATCCCCGGCAACGGCGCCATTTTGATTGAAACGATTTTTGTGATGTGTCGGTTTGAGAAAATTGTATATAGAAATCACAACCAAAAATATTTTGACCGCAATCAATAACGGTGTCGGATGTAGCGCGTTAGCGAGTGCTGATCGTCCACAGGGAAAGTGTAATCCGTTCAATTTTCGAATTAGATGAGTTGGAAATTTAAGGCAAAGAAAAGAAAATAATTCATAATTTGTAATTGAAGATCAAGAAATAAGAAAAATCTAGATCTAGAAAAACATTAAAAACAAGAATTGAGATGTGATAATTTCCAACTAACAATCAAGATTAGAAGTATGGCTCGTAGGAGTAGATCGGATCTATAGATGTGATGAGATCTATTAATTACTCATTCTTATTCATTAACGAATTGATACTAGATCGATGCAAATTCATCGAGGTTTAAGGATCTTGCGAGGAAATTAGGGATTTCGCAACTCATCCTTTATCCTTTCGATGGATCGCATTCAAATTCTAGCTTCTAGTTAATCAAATGGTCAATAGTTGTTCCCTAGTTTCGAGTGAACACGATCAAGAAAGCATCATCTCGAAACTAAGTCATTAATCATTTGATTCACTAGAATTTCCAAACATTATAGGATTTAAGAATTGTAAAAATATCTAAATCATCATCATCTAAAGATCATCACAACTCCTACACGAGCGGAGATTACTCAAACATCATGATCACAAACACAATCACAAATTGAGATCTAATCATTATGCTTGAATTAAAAGATAAGCAAGAATATAGAAAATTCACATTTATTTATCGACAATTTTCGTTACAACTCTCTTGAATTTACAAAAGGAAGGAACTAGATCGTCGATTTCGGCTTCGCTCGGCTCCTTGAGTCGCGGATCGGCGTGGATCTCTTGCTCCGTTGAAATCCGGCGTTGCTTCTAAAAGTTGAAGGCACTCTTACTTGAATTGCTCTCGGGATCTTGATCTTGATTTTTGAATTGGATTTTTGAGACACAAGTTGTGTCACTCAACTTGTGGGTTGAAGATGATGGTGATTTTTGAACAATTTGCACCCTAGATCTCGGCTCCTTTTTATAGACCTAAAAATTCTAGATCTAGGATTGAAATTTGAATTTTCCCTCCACAAGTTAGTTAGCAAAAGATTTGAATTTCCCTCCAAAAGTTTGTTAAGAGATCCTTCTAGAAATAGTTTGTTAAGCCGAGCCTTCTAGATGAGCCACGTGGAGAATTGGGAGTCTTCTGGAAGCTTAAGAAGTTACAAGAAGCACGTGGAGTAAATTTGAGCTGATGACGTCATCAAAGAGCCGCGGTTCCGCGGCTCAAGCCAGCTCCCGCCGCGGAACCGCGGCGCTTTGGAGGCCTTAGGGCTTGTAATTTCTGCTATGGGCTTGGAATGATTTATGGGCCTTGTTTTGATATGTTGAATTTTATTTGGCCTTCTGTATCGCTACCAGATCTTTAGCCTTTGAGTTAGCGTATCTTTTATCAGCTCTTTTCCCAATTTGGGCTCTGCTTCTGGAATTTCCTGCACAATTTCACCGAGATAAGAGTTGCGCAATACAAGGATGATGCGATGCCATGAAACACAGTCAATTTCCCTTAAAGTGTCGGTTTTCAAGTCTAATACATGAAATCTGGTATTTCAGAGATGATTTGGTAATATGTGCAATATGAATACCGAACACTTCTATATGAGTTCAAATGATAGGGAAATTGCCGTGTTAAAAATGCAGTATTTTCGACTGATCATGATGCCACATGCATTCTGGGCATAAGGATCTATAGGGATAGATCCAAGAAGTTATTGGGATTGTCCCAAACTAGGTACGTCAACACCATCCTAAAAAGGTTTAGTATGTAAGACTCTAAGCGGGGTGCCTTACCCGCTTGTCATGGGGTCACTCTCTCCAAGAACTCTTGTCCAAAGACCGATGAAGAGAGAGCTCGCATGAGCATTATACCCTATGCTTCGGCAGTAGGATCTATAATGGATGCGATGTTATGTACACGCCCAGATGTAGCTTATGCACTTAGTGTTGTAAGCAGGTATCAATCCAACCCAGAGGAGAATCACTGGATAGCTGTGAAGAACATTCTTAAGTACTTACGAAGGACTAAGGAATTGTTCTTGGTGTATGGTAATGGAGATCTCCAAATGGAGGCCTTTACCGATTCGAGCTTCCAGAGCGATAAGGACGACAGCAAATCTATCTCAGGGTTTGTATTTACCCTCAATGGAGGGGCGGTAAGTTGGAAGAGTTCCAAACAGGATACCGTTGCAGACTCTACGATGGAGGCTGAGTACATTGCTGCAAATGATGCCGCCAAGGAAGTCGTCTGGATGAGGAAGTTCGTCTCGGAGTTAGGAGTAGTTCCAACCATTATTGATCCAATACCATTGTATTGTGATAATAATGGGGCTATGGCGTTAGCCAAGGAGCCCAGATTCCATCAGCGGTCCAGACACATCCTGAGGCGCTTTCATTTGATCCGGGAGATTGTAGATCGCCGCGAGATCGAGATTAGGAGAGTAGACACAAAGAATAACGCCGCGGATCCACTCACCAAGGCCCTCCCTCAGCTGCAGCATGAGCGACTTTTTGAGATGTTGGGTATGAGATACACCAATAACTGGCCTTAGTGCAAGTGGGAGATTGTTGGATATATGTATGCCCTAGAGGCCATTATATGATAGTGGATGTATTCATACATGTGTATATATATATATATATATTCAGTGTACATTCTTGCTCGACATGATAGTATGCTATCTGGTTCTTCTTTATCTGACATGTTGATTTGATCATGCTTTTATTCATTCATACATGTTGATAAAGCCCTGAGGATATAGGCTTGACTACTGTGATTATGATAGAGATCATACTAGTGGGACATCTGTAGTTTATAAGCATATCCTGGAATGTCCCTAGTCGTAGGTGTATCGAGACGGGGCATCAATATACCAGAGTAGACTAGCGTATATGATACTAGACCCATATGATGGGCGATGGATGTTCCCACATTCATCGATGTTTGACATCGAGATTGTATACGGGTGCTCAGTGGTGACTGGGTACACAGGATGGACTCACCGAGAACTCCTATATGGAATTATATCTATCGTCGGATAGCAGTTCTCAGGTGACACTGGTGCAGGTTAGTCTGTAGACCCGAGATCATCATAGAGTCTTGTGTGTTCTCCCACTGTACTTTGATTACCACCCTACCACGGCTCTACTGAGTCGTGCAAACAGGTGGCCATTGGGTACAGTCCCGATACACACGAAGGCGATGAGCGATAGGAGGGGTTTCGTCTCTCCCGGTATTGGGAGTTGATGCTGTGCTGTGCTCGACTGGCTATATCAGTAAGTCCCTGGCCAGGGCTGTTGAGATTTACTGATAAGTGTTATCAGTAGTTTCTCGATCTGTTATAGACCATTCATCGGCATGACTTATTGAGTTATTGGGGTCGACGTTACCATCCCTAGACTTGATATGCAGCATATCTGACGAAGAGACCGGACTGTACGGTAGTGTTGCCGGTTGGCTCGACAGGAGTTGTAACAGGTTCGCTTGTTTTCTTCTGATCGCTCAATACCAGGGTGACCGTTACGTTTAGCTGACCGCTTGCGGCTTGTAGGTATTTGATATGATCATTACCTACTGCCGGTGTATTGACGAGTCTTAGAGTCCCACAATGAAGTTTCCTGGCTCAGGCGAAAAGATGTGGTGTGCATATGAGATATGCGCTGAGACCCGATTAAATACGAATATATGATACCGTATATTAATCGGGCATTTTCTATTGGTCGGGTCGTATGTGATATGACCGGTTTGCAAAATCAAGTGTTGATTTAACAAATGACTTTTAGATCAATTCTTTAGTTAAACTCTTTTTCTTTTTTTGTATGCATACATGTATGCACATGATGATGTGCATGGATACATACATACATACATACATTGTATCATGGTTGTTGATACATATTTGGTGGCAATGCACGACTTATATTGTAGAATTATCTATTTATTTATCATTTTGTAAAAAGGAAAGGATAATTCACAAGAGGTTAATGTTTATCATCTTTGACTATGCTTCAACCACTTCTTAACCTTGAGTTAATTATCCTTTTACCTTTTAACTCATTTTGAAAAAGATCTAGATAATTCTAACCATGGTTGAAGTGAGAAAGATTAATATAGATTATTCTTTTCTCATTTTCATTTTTATTCATTCTCATATCATTTTCCTTATGTGAGAAAGCTTAGCCACCATCTTCTTCTTCCTCTCTTGATAATTTCTTTGAGTGAGGTTGATTAAAAGAAAGAGTATTGATTATAGAAAACAACTACATAATCATACTACACACATCTAGCCCATTTGTGTAGGATGTTTGCTCTACTTCAATCACATATCGAGTAAAGCAAGGAGCTTTGGGCAAAGGAGCTTCGGGTGGATCGTCGTAGACCTAGAAGATCTCAAGCCAACCTTTTTCCAACCCTCATGTAGCCAAGGAGTCTAGCGTAGGGAGCTACAAAGGTTGTACTCTCAAAACCCTAGCTTTTTCTACTTGTGATGATGCTATTGTAATGAAACCCTAAATTTCTAGTGATGATTCTTTGTATGTTCACTTAGCACCTTAAAAAATTTGATTTTGGCACATGTGATGCTTCCAAACCCTTCATGAGCTGCTAGGTAAACCTAACAAAAACACGGACCTCCTAGTATATCCAATATTTCATATATGTTCTTCTGCTGCAATGTTCTGTGATGAGATCATATTACTGCCTGAGACGAATGTTTATATTATATATATGAGATATATGTTATATTGCAGATTTCGTTTCAAATGTGATGCTTGTTAAGCATAATAAAATGGGACTTCATTAATGAGATTAATGAAACTAAAAGAAAGCTAAAGTTGTTGTAGAAACTTGTTTAAAAACTGGTAGCTTGATATCATGCGTGAGACGAATGTTTGTTTATATTTTATATATTTAGTAGACGCTATATATGTTTTGCATCTGCAATAGTCCTGTCCCCGTCCTGCCGTAAGTTAAGTAACCTTACGATGAAGACCCGAGACCCTGTGGTGAATGCGGATAACATATATGTGCATGCTTATTTTCGTGTCTTTTCTGGCATGATATGATTAATTGAAGGGACTGCATTAATTCTGATTAATGCAAGGAAAAAACCTAAATGATGTTGGAACCAAGTTTTTAAAACTGACATTACAAGCGTATCCTTTTGCTTTGCATCGCAGTATTCATTCAGGAATATCCCGATCCTCATTCGATAAGGCAAGAGCCTAAATTTCTTCACATGGTGTGACCTCTTGGGCAAAAGTTTACAACACTTTAATAACTTCACTATAGTCGATTCTTTTGCTTTGCATCGTGGTATTCGGTTAGGAATATCCAACACCTCATTCGATGAGGAAAAAGCCTAAATCCCTTCATAGTGAGTGAGTTCTTTGGCAAAAGTTTGTGTCACTATATATTTGTAAAACCACTTGAGTTCCTTTAATGATATCAAGTTCATTACATTAAAGGTTTTTCTGCAAAAAACCAGCCGTAGCCCTCTGTCATTTTAGATTGGTATTACCTAGTATTCGTGCTGTGTTTGTTGGCCTTTGTCAAGGCGCAGTGTTTGGTAGCTATATAGTGCTTTTCTGTTGTATAGTAATGCGATTATCTAGGACAGTCACATTGCCTTGTTGGCCTTTGTCAAGGGCTTATATAAGTGGGTTTAGAGTAATCCAGGATATTGACGGGTTGAACTTGACTTGCGACTTATGATTTGTTGGCCTTTGTCAAGGTAATAAGACGCTTGGGGCAAAAACCATATTGGGTTTCAAATATAAGGGAAATTTTCCAAGTTTGCGCATACTTTTTGGAGTGTGGTAATTTTGGTCGGCTTCCGTCAAGATTATCATACAATGATAGCTGGGTCCTGATTCCCACTGTTGAGTAGTTTACTCCTCGGTTTATCTCGACTAATTCTCCTTTAGGTTTGAAGAAGAATTTGAGGAAATAGTGGGAGCCATCCTGATCAGATAAAGTGATTAACCAATCTAATATTGATAGAGTGCATGCTGAGTGTTTCTTTTCTCTCTCTTGAAGGGTTACTAGGCACACTAACAAGGCTCTACAAAGCATCAACCATGCCAAAATTAAAATTTTATGTGCCGAATAACACTAAGCAAGATCGTATACTAGAATTTAGGTGAAACAATTAGCAAGTAAATAACTTTACTCTAAAGGGAATACGAAATACAACCTTTGTAGATCGGTCCTTCACTTCTAAAGCTCCTTGATGAAGTCCCTTCGCTACGATCAAGCTTCTCCCGGACTCTTGCATGGCTTCACAACGCGAAGGATCCGACCTTGCTTGAAATCTCCGAGGTCGAAGATGATCTACGTCGGGGAATTCCGACTCAAGCTCCTACTTCACTAACTAGAGAAATAGTGAAGTAAACACCCAAAACTAAAGTGCTAGTCTAGTAGAGGATGGAGAAATAGGAAGTGGGTTCTCTTTAGAATTTTGTTTCTCACACTCTTTCTCACTTTGGATCAAACCCTAGTTTTCTTTCTCCTTTTCGCAATGAAGAAGATGAACAAAAGAAAGAGGAAAGGATAATGATCAAGTGAGCAATCAAACCATGGTGAGTGAGTATCATATACTAACTCATGGTGGGACATAACCATGGCTAAGTCAAGATGGTTAGGTTAACAAAAATCTAAAGTAAAACAAATTAAGTGGACTTTGTCAAAGTATCCAAAAGCTTCTACAAGCTTCATACTTATGACATAAGCTTCACTAATTTGTAATTATTGTAAATAAATATTAACCACCATCTAATATAGTATGGTGTATGTCTTACACACCCATGTTTAGTGTATCATCAACCATGATACAAAAGAAAACACTTTAATATATATATCACACACACACATATATATATACAAGTGTTCATATGCGAGAAAAACCCTAAAGTGAACAAGTGTTAGCAAGTGTAAATTAGTATATCTAATATACAATTATACACTTAATTATTAAATCAACACTTGACTTAATAATCCGGTCATATTTCATATAACCGGCTAACATCCATTGTATCGACTTATCGAATCAACACTCGATTTAATAACCCGGCTATATCATATATAACCGACCGATACAAAAAGTCGCGAGAATAGAATACGGTATCACATACACGCATTTATTCTCGGTCTCGCACATATCATATATGCGCTCCTATTTCGTTTTTCCTGAGCCAGTAAAACCTCTGTGTAGGACTCTAAAGACTCGTCAATACGCCGGCAGTAGGTGATGATCACATCAAGCACCCACAAGCCGTCAGCGGTACTAGCTGGATGTAACGGCCACCCGGGTATTGAGCGATCAGAAGATCAGCAAGCAAGCCCGCTCCAACTCCTGTAAAAGCCTGCCGGTAACACTTCCCGTACAGTCCGGTCTCCTCGTCTGATATGTCGCATATCAAGTCTAGGGGTGGTAAACGTCAGACCCCAATAACCGATAATTCGTGCCGATGTGAGGCTCATAACGGGTCGAGAAACTACTGGTAACACTTACCAGTAAATCTCTAATCCGCCCTGGCCAGGGACTTCCCTGTTATGGCCAATCAAGCACAACGCAACATCAACCCCCAATACCGGGAGAGACGAAACCCCTCCTATCGCTCATTGCCTCCATGTGACTCGGGACTGTACCCAAAAACCACCGTTTTACACGCCCTCATGGACGTGGTAAGGTGGAAATCAAAGCACAGTGGGAATCATACAAGACTCTATGACGATCTCGGGTCTACAGACTAACCTGCACAAGTGTCACCAGAGAACTGCCATCTGACGTGAGGTATAATACCATCAGGGAGTTCTCGGCGAGTCCGTCCAGTGTACCCAGTCTCCACTGAGCACCCGTATACCATCTCTGATGTCAAACACCAATAGATATGGGATCATTCATCGCCCATCTCATGGGTCGAGAAGCGTATACGCTAGTCTACACTGGTATATCGATGCCCCGTCTCGATACACCCACGACTAGGGACCTTGAAGGATGTACTTATGGACTACTATGTCCCCACTAGTATGATCCGCATCATAGTCCAGGTAGTCAAGTACACATCCTAAGGGCTTTACCAACATGCAACTATAAGACAGTATAAAGAGACAAGTATACATGTTAAAGTAAAGAGCAACCAGATAGCATACTATCATGTCGAGCAAGAAAGTCCTATCTATATATGTCCAAGCATCTAATATAATATACATCATCTGTACAATACTGGCCTCTAAGGCATACATACAACTAACATCTCTGGTTTGCGACCATGACCCGTCTTAAACTATAACTCAACACCTAGTTGACCGAACCTTTTTAGATCTAGTTTTGGATGGTCATGATTTACGACAAAGTTGCATATATCCTTGCCACTCCTACATTCCCTTTTCTTTTCTCCAGAACACTCCGTATCACCATGGATATCCATATTGGTTGGAATGGCCATCTCGTATAGTTACATATGAACTCGAAGAAATTTATTTCAGTTCGAGGATGACCATGGATTCTGGAGAAATTGAATTTTATAATTCGGTTGTCTCCCCTTCTTCACCTTCTCTCTAGTTGAGAGCTCCTTGTATTAGGAGAGTACACCTGTTATATTTATTGGATAGTTTTCTTCCAAATCTTAGGTAGGTGCCGAAAGGTAGAGAAGGCAAAAAACTAACTAGCCTATGTATGGTGTACATGTGGTTAGATATAGAGACATATGAAAGGTTGGAGTGATGTCAAAGGAAATTTCAATTATTGTCGTAAATTTGGATAATGGAAAAAGTATTACTAGGAATACGCGGCCACCATTTCAAAACATTTTCATGTTTCAGTTTTTCTGTGTAGTTGTTATTAAAAATCGTTTTCCCAATTGATTCTGACTCTAGAGTATGTATGTACCAAGTTTGGGTCTTATATTTTTAGGGCATTACAGATGCTGAGAAGGAGTAGAATATTGGGAAATGGGTAATTTGATCCTTAATATCGGAATTCGTGGCAATTGGTGATATTGGATTAAATCGCCCGGTTTTTCCCTTACGATAAGTATTTGGATTTGAATAATCGTTGTTATGCATCAATTTTTAAAATGTTATATCTGTATCTTTATTTTATAAAGTGAGATATAAATTTTGAAAATTGTGTTATAAATATTTACCTTTATCAGTTGAGGATAATCTAAGGTGCATTGATTAACGATATAAACATTCTTAACCAAAATACAGTTTTCAACTTACAACGCACATAATTTGAGTTACTTTACTCTAGGGACTTATACATGGTAATGCATGTTGTCTGGTGTCCTTCAGGACAAAGGATTGGTAATCTTACTTCATTCTGTTTACTTAAGAGTTCTCTGATTTTAGACACGCATTCCTTGTAATTCATGGTCTAAAGATCTTGAGAACTTTATAGGTATAAGAATAAAGTAGAGACATACGTTGGAAATATCTGTTAGTTATATGTATGCCTTAGAGGCTATTATTGTAAATATGATGTATATTATAGTGGATGCTTGGACATATATAGGGAGGACTTTCTTGCTCGACATGATAATATGCTATCTGGTTACTCTTTATCTTAACATGTACACTGATTGTCTCTCTATTACATGTTGATAAAGCCCTTAGGATGTTTACTTGACTACCTGGATTATGATGCAGATCATACTAGTAAGACAAAGGTAGTCCGTGAGTAGATCCTTTAATGTCCCTAGTCGTGGGTGTATCGAGACGGGGCATCGATATACCAGAGTAGACTGGCGTATACCTTCTCGACCCATGTAGATGGGCGATGGATGATCTCATATACATTGGTGTTTAACATCAGAGTTGATATACGGGTGCTCAGTAGAGACTCGGTACACTGGACGGACTCACCGAGAACACCTATATGGTATTATATCTCACGTCAGATGGCTGTTCTCTGGTGACACTGGTACAGGTTAGTCTGTCAACCCGAGATCGTCATAGAGTCTTGTGTGATTCCTACTGTGCTTTGATTTCCACCTTACCGCATTCAAGAGAACATGCAAAACGGTAGTTTTTGGGTACAGTCCCGAGTTATATGGAGGCAATGAACGATAGGAGGGGATTTTGTCTCTCCCGGTATTGAGGGTTGATGTTGCGCTGTGCTCGATTGGCTATAACAGGAAGTCCCTGGCCAGGGCTGTTTCTGAGATTTACTGGTAAGTGTTATCAGTAGTTTCTCGACCCGTTATGAGCCTCACATTGGCACGACTTATTAAGCTATTGGGGTCTGACGTTTACCACCCCCAGGCGAGATATGCGACATATCAGACGAAGAGACCGGACTGTACGGTAGTATTACTGATTGGATTCGCAGGAGTATGAGCAGGCTTGCTTGTTGATCTTCTGATCTCTCAATACCTGGGTGGCCATTACGTTTAGCAGACCGCTTGCGGCTTGTGGGTGTTTGATATGATCATCAATACTATCGGCGTATTGATGAGTCTTTAGAGTCCTACACAGAGGTTTCCTGGTTCATGTGAAACGAAGTAGGAGCACATATATGATATGTGCGGGACCGAGATTAATGCGCGTATGTGATACCGCATTCAATTCTCGCGATATGTGACATCGGTCGGTTATATGTGATATAGCCGGATTATCGGATCAAGTGTTGATTCGATAAGTTGTTACATTAGATATTAGTCGGTTATATGTGATATAGCCGGATTATTAAATCAAGTGTTGATTTAATAATTTAATGTATAATTATATATTTGATATATTAAATTACATTAACTAATATTAGCTCACCTAAGCATTTCTTTTTCTCACTTGTGTGCATTAGTGTATATGTGATATATATTGATGCACATTATTGTGTGTCATACTAGATGATACATGTAACATGAGTGCATGAGACTCACACATGCTTATGATAATAATTGGGTGTTTATTTATTTAAGTAACTCATAATTAATTGATTTTTCATCTTCTTCTTCCTCTTGAAAAAGCTTTCTAGCTTTTGAAAATGTGAGAAAATATTGTGAGAAAATTAAATCTAAAATGAGCCCATTTCCTACTTCATCATCATCTACTATATTAGCCATTTAATTTAGGGTGTTTGCTTCACTACTCTACCATTAGTGAAGATGTAGCATGAGCTTGAGTCTTCTCGACGTAGATCATCTTCGGCCTCGAAGACTTCGAGCAAGCTTGTTCATTTCTTCAAGTGAACCCTTTCTAGAGTTCGGATGTTCATTACTTGCAGCGAAGGGACTACTACACGGAGCATTAGAAATGAAGGATCGGTCTACAAAGGTTGTATTCCTCATTCACTTAGATGTAAAGTTGTTTACATGTTGTATCGTCAGATTTTCTAGTTAAGATTCTAGGGTTAGGGTTAGCTAGGACGACAAACTTTTGAAAATGGCATGGACGATGCCTCCCGAAACCTTGCTGCCATGCTAGACAAACCTACAATATCATGGTCTTTGAGAAGATCGAAGATATAGATACTTATACTTGTAAGTGCACGGCGGTGACCCGGCGGTCATCCCGAGGCCAAAATGTGGAAGCGATGATTTACTTTAACTTTTTGAACCGGCACCACCGCGCACTAAAATCCCAGATCGGGCCGTTAACCTAACTACTAGCTAACTACAAGATAGGAAGAGAGATATACCGAGTGATCCGTATCCTCCGATCTTCTCGTCGTCGTCCCGATCTCTCGCGGAAACTCCGGTCTTCGCCTCCTCGCCGGAACGGCACCACGTCGCCGGGTACTTTTACGGGCTCCCACCTCTTGACCGAGGCAACTCGGGCACGAAGTTGGCGAGCCGACGTGCCCAAGGTTTGCTGTAGGTTATTTGTAGAACTCTTTGTCTCTTGGGGTTTGTATGGAGTTGCCATATGGTGGAGGAATGATATGAAGTGTTTTTATGACCCAAATGGAATTTTGTGCAAAACTAAAATGAGAACCATCCCCTTCAAAAATTGGGACAGCCCCATGCCCTATCATGGCCGGCCTCAAGTGGTGAGGGGAGTGGGCAAAAGTCCAAGAAAGGGTGGATGAATAATCAAGAGAGAAAAGGTTATGATAAGAAAATCCAATGATCACAACCATAAGTCCACACTCCAAATCAACCATCATGAACCCATCAAAACAAAAGTCATGCAATGATGAATAAGAAAGTCAAGCAATGATGACTAGAAGAAGTCAAAGGGAGACAAAACCATCATGATCCAACAATATGCAAAGACAACCCTCCAAAATGCTTATTTGCACAAATGCAAATAAGCCCTCCTCCACCAATTTTCGGCCAATGAAAGATACAAAGAAATATGGCCGAAACGGAAAGCAAACTGGCAACTCCAAAAAACTGATCCCGTAATAAATTACAGGAAAACCCCGCTACTGTGTATACACACCCGCATTTGTATTCCGACCGAAATACAAATGCAACGAGACAAAATCTACACTGTATAATACTAGGATCCGGCTTAAACCAAAGCCCGCTAGTATAATCTGTCCGATCATGATCTGTGCAATACCGCACGTATCTGATCGAACCCTGCCATATCTCCATACGGCCTCTACAGCGTTTCGCCCGAAACTTGAGAAACTGGTCTGTGGGGGACTCTAAAGACTCGTCAACACTTTGGTTGTGGATTTAACCACTAGCACGTCAGAGGTATTAGCCAATATGTAACGGGCTACCAGGTATTGACCAAAAGGGACGTCTGTGAGCGAACTCATGCCGACACCCTACTGAGCCTGTCAGTGACAATATCCGTACAGTCCGGTCAGTTCGTCTATGAGCATCGCATGGCGGGCCTAGGGGGTTGGTAAAAGTCAGACCCTCGAAAGCGGTACAAGTCATGTCAGAGTGTAGCCCAGAACACCCTGAGATACTACTGGAATACCTACCAGTAAATCTCCTGCCTCGGCCGAGGGCTTTGTGTAATGGCTCTCCTAGACACAGCGCGACCTCACCCCCAATACCGGAAGAGACGAATCCCTGAAGATCCGCTCACTACCTCCATGTGGCTCGGGACTGTACCTAACTAAAACCTGTTTGCACGTCTCCTTTGAGCGTGGTAGGGTAGTAATCAAAGTACAGTGGGAACTCACACGAGAAAAATGACGATCCTTAGGTCGATGAACTAACCTATGCACATGTCACCAGGGAACTGTTATCTGACGTCAAGTATAAGACCAACTAGCATGTTCCCGGCGAGTCCTGTCCGGTGTACTCATAACCCAATGAGCACCTGTATACATCTTAGGTGAACCAACTGACACCAGTGGCTTGTGAGACCGGCCACCGCCCCTCGTCGGGGTCTCGACTGTATACACTAGTCTACTCTGGAATATCGATGCCCTGTCTCGAAACTCCCACGACTAGGGACCTTTTAAGGATGTGCTTATAGACTACCAGCTCCCACTTATATGATCGCCCTCATACTGCTGGCAGTCAAGCATGAATCCTAGGGGCTCTATCAATGTGTAATAGCGACCTGTCTGGTCACCTAAAGCAGTATACGATGATAAAGATAAACCAGATAGCATACTATCATCTTGAGTAAGACTGTCCTACCGGGATATGTCCTCCCTCAATCATTACAATCATGTGCCTGTGATCCAATAATTGACTCTGAGGGTACTATCTCCAACAATACTAAGCATTCCATCATAGTAATATTGAGAACATGATTCTCTCAGAGGTTACTCATCCGTGCGTGCACTCCTTTATGAGTAATGTTGTATGGACTTTTTCCATATGGGATATACACTAGACAAAGTTGCATAATAGTTGAATATGGTTCCGTATAAATTAGTGCCTTTGTTTCTATGTGGACATAGAATGGTTGCATATCTTGAGGATGTTAAGATATGGAGTTATCCGGTTTCTGTTTAAAAGCTGAATCCGGACAAATTCAAGGCACGTTTATGTAACGGCAGTTTGTGGGTTATTCCAGGCTTTTAGCAAAGGTTTAATTTCTACCATTTCAAGATCAAAAGTTAATTTGTTTTTAACTCTCTACCATTTTATAAAAGGAATCTTTCTGCAAAAGAAACAAGTGGGAGTATGGTAGAACTGGAAGTGATTCCAGAACCATAAACGGTTACTGAAAATTTAGTAGAACCTGGAGATTCAATTGGATTCGACAATCCATTAGCCAATCCGCAGATTTAGTGGATAATCTCAGTCACTCGAGTGGTACTTCGGTTTCCTCAAAGATGGTGACAGGGAGGTTTTGATAACCCGAGCTTGTCACTACTGCTTTCCTTGACTATGAGATCTGGCAGGTGGATGACTATAACGTCATTCTAAATTGAATTTAGAAGTGCACATGTATATGACTCTGCCAT
This sequence comes from Agapanthus africanus, assembly GCA_030015575.1. Taxonomy (NCBI): domain Eukaryota; kingdom Viridiplantae; phylum Streptophyta; class Magnoliopsida; order Asparagales; family Amaryllidaceae; genus Agapanthus; species Agapanthus africanus. Next base: position 167,542,116 of record CM057349.1, read on the forward strand.
AGGGTTGTTGTAATCAGTGGGAGCAGCGGAAGCGTGGTATGCAGGTTGCTTATGTCTATTTATAGATTAAAGCAAAGAGCGCGGAATTGGTCATCTAGTTTGATGTAAAGGTCAAAGATTTTGACTTCATCAGAACAACAGATGGACCTGGTAAGAAGGCGGTAGGGAGTGATGTCCTGGTATTTGGGTGACATGCTCCTGATAGGAAGTGGTGTTCCTATATTACAATCGGTCAAACTTTGGTTGTCATAAGGTGTTTCTCCACATATGATATGGACAATATATCATGGATTCTGGTAACTAGATCTATGGTTTTAGATTTAGATTTGGGAGGTGTTCCAATCATGGTACTTTGACACCATTCTAAAGTAGTTTAGAATGGACGACTCCTGGCATAGTAGTCTACCCGCAGGTAATGGAGTCTCCCTCTCTAAAGAGAAATCTTTTAGACCGAGGAGGAGAGGAACTGGAATGAATGACATATCATTTGTTTAGGCAATTAAATCAATCATGCAATGTCATGTACCAGACTAGATGTTGCTTTTTGCACTTTCTGCAGTAAGCAGATATTAATCCAATCCTGGAGAAACAAAAGGAAGCAGTAAAAAACATAAGAGGATGTTCTTGGTGTATGGTAATGAAAGTTTTTAGTGCTCTCACCGCTAACCCATGTAGGGTTCCTAGGCACTCTAATGGAGTCTCACAAGTGATCAAACATGGCCAATTAAAATTTTACAAGTGCCTATTAACCCTAATACGGATCGTTAACTAGATAAATAGGCGAAGCAAGCAAGCAAACGGAAATATAGCTAAAGGAAAGGGGCTACAACCTTTGTAGATCCGTTCCACCACCTCCACGGCTCCGCAATGAAGTCCCCTCGCTGTCCAAATCATGTCTTGGGCTCTAGCGTCGGCATCATCGAAGAATGGGCGGGCTTGATCGTCGGTTCGATGCCGAAGATGATCTACGTCGAGGCATCGCTAGAACAAGCTCCAACTTCACCAAGTCGGAAAAACTTGTGAAGGAAACACCCTATACTACTTGGCAAGAGGTAGAGGATGAAGAAATAGGAAGTGGGTAAACTTTAGTTTTGGATTTCTCACTAGATTTCATGACTTGCCATTGGAGTAGCAAGCTTTCTTCATTCTTTCTCAAGATGAAGAAGAAGAAGATGATATGATAAGATAATTAAAAATAGAAAAGAAAATATAATACTTATCATATCACTAACCTTAGTTAGGTGTAGAGAATTGACTAAGGTCAATTTGAAGAGTTAGGGTTAAGAAAGAAGACAAAATGGTTACTTAGTCAAAGTTTCAAGAAACTTCAACTACAAACAAAATAAGCCACCATTTCATTTTCTTTATCATTTTCTTTTTCCAAAATAAATAAATAAATAAATAAGAAAAAGAAAACCCTAATCTTAATCTTAACCATGGTCTTATTCTTTACACTAACCCTAGCTTGCATGTATCATCAAATATGATACAATCATGTGCACAAAATATATCACATATGCAATGTGCACAAACTAAGTGAGTAAATCCATTTAAAGTGAACCAATACTAGTTAATGCAAAGTAATATATCAAATATATAATTATACATTAAATCATTAAATCAACACTTGATTCAATGATCCGGTCATGTCGCATATAACCGGCTAGTATCCAATGTATCGGCTTATCGAATCAATCCTTGATTCGATAACTAGGTTATATCGCATATAACCAATCGATACATTCGTCGCGAGAATGAAATACGGTATCACATACGCGCATTATTCTCGGTCCCGCACATATCTCATATGCGCTCCTATTTCGTTTCGCTTGAGCCAGGAAACCTCTGTGTAGGACTCTAAAGACTCGTCAATACGCCGGTAGCAGATGATGATCATATCAAGCATCCACAAGCCGCAAGCGGTCTGCTAAACGTAACGGCCACCCGGGTATTGAGCGATCAGAAGATCGACGAGCAAGCCCGCTCACACTCCTGCGAATCCAACCAGTAACACTTACCGTACAGTCCGGTCTGTTCGTCTGATATGTCGCATATCTCGCCTAGGGGTGGTAAACGTCAGACCCCAATAGCTCGATAAGTCATGCCGACTTAGGGTCCATAACATTCGTGAAACTACTGATAACACTTACCAGTATATCACTGCAACCCTGGCCAGGGATTTCCTGTTATGGCCAGTCGAGCATAGCGCAACATCAACCCCCAATACCGGGAGAGACGAATCCCCTCCTATCGCTCATTGCCTCCATGTGAATCGGGACTGCACCCAAAAACCACCTGTTTGCACGACTCAGTAGAGCCGTGGTAGGGTGGAAATCAAAGCACAGTGGGAGACACACAAGACTCTATGACGATCTCGGGTCAACAGACTAAGCTGTACCAGTGTCACCAGAGAACTGCCATCTGACGTGAGGTATAATACCATCTGGGAGTTCTCGGCGAGTCCGTTCAGTGTACCCAGTCTCCACTGAGCACCCGCATACCATCTTCGATGTCAAACACCAATGGATATGGGATCATCCATCGCCCATCACATGGGTCAAGAAGATATACGCTAGTCTACTCTGGAATATCGATGCCCCGTCTCGATATTCCCACGACTAGGAACAATTCAAGGATGTACTCATAGACTACCCAGGCCCCACTAGTATGATCTACATCATAGTCCTGGAAGTTGAGCACACATCCTATGGGCTTTATCAACATGTAATCAGAGAGACAGAAAGTATACATGTTAAGATAAAGTGCAACCAGATAGCGTACTATCATGTCGAGCAAGAAAGTCCTACCTATATATGTCCCAGCATCCACTACAATATACATCCAATGTACAGTAATGGCCTCTAGGGCATACATATAACTAACAACCCATGGCCAATGCGGAATCCGAAAACAAAAATTTTGGTTGCACTAAAAACTTGTAACCAAGAATCTAAATCAAACACCTAAACTAGCACTACAATAAGGTAAAAATTACAACCTTTGTAGCGTATTTATTTTCTCTAATTGGGTTGGACTCTAGCATGCTCTCAAAGGCTCCGGATCGTGCTTGCAAGCCGGTTTCCCTTTGCTGAAGATGATCCACCCGAGGGAATCAAGTTCAAGCTTCAACTTTATCTATGAAGTAACAAAAGATTCTAGGATGCAAATCTAGGATGCTTAGTAATGTGTGTGAGTGTTCAAGCATTTTTCTTTCTTTTTATCTTCATGATTCTCAACTTATAAGAGGGTTGAGATGAAAAAGAAGAAGGAGCCATGGAAGAGAGAGAAACAAAAATGGTAGAATGAATAAAAATTTTCACAAATTCAAGCATGCTTCAACTCTTTTGTAAAAAGAATTTTTCCATTTTAAAACTACAACCATACTTGAATAGTATTTGCAAATGAATTATAAATTTATTTGCTCATACCCTTCGCCATTTCCCTTTTCCGTCTCATTTCTTAATTTCTTAAAAAGAAAAACCTTGAAATGAGTTGTCCTTCTTCTAGAAGTATTCTTGTATAAATACAAGAATACGTCCTCGCAAATACATGCCCGTATTCGTATCAAAATACGAATACCCAAGAGATAGAAAAATACAATGAACATAATACTAGAATATACATATCGAAATATATATATGTAAATTATTAAATCAAAACTTGATTTAATAATCTGGCTTAATCCTAAGCCGGCTAGTATTATCATCCATTCGATTGAAGTCCGCGTGACTAGCATACATATCTAATCGGAACCCTGCACGTATCAATATACGACTACTCCATCATTTTTCCTGAACTGGGAAAACCCTCTGTGTTAGTGATATATGCTCTAGAGGCCATTATTTATAGTACTGGATTGTATATTACATTTTGGAAGCTTGGGATATACACAGATATAATAACAGTCTTACTCAATATGATAGTATGCTATCTGGTTTGAATATGCGTATATATTTTTTTTAGCATATCGCTAATACATATTGATAGAGCCCTTAGGATCTTTGCTTGACTGCCAGCGTTGTGATGGCAACCACACTAGTGGGGGCTGGGTAGTCTATAAGCACATCCTTAAGTTTGTCCCTAGTCATAGGATTATCGAGACAGGGCATCGATACTCCAGAGCAGACTAGTGTATACGCTTCTTATCCCTAGTCAGGGGAGGTGGCCTGTCTCGCAGCCATTGGTATACGGTACCAGAGATAGTATACATGTGCTTATTGGGTTATGAGTTACACTGGACGAACTCGATGGGGATTGCTGGTTGATATTGTACCTATCGTCAGTTAGCAGTTCCCGGGTGACATGAGTACAGGTTAGTCCGTTGACTTGACTTCACTATTCGTCTCGAGTGTGTTCCCACTGTACTTAAATTACTACCCTACCACGGCTCAAATGAGTCGTGCAAACAAATAGCGATTGGGTGCAGTCCCGAAGCATTTGGAGGCAGTAGTGGATAGAATGGATTCGTCTCTCCCGTTATTGGGAGTTGATATCGCGCTGTGTTCGGATAGCCAATACACAAAAGTCCCTGGCCAGGGTAAGTGAAATTTACTGGTAGGTACACCAGTAGTTTCTCGGGATGTATTAGGCTCTACACCGACACGACTTATTTTGCTATTAGGGGTCTGACGTTTACCAACCCCTAGGCCCGATATGCGATACTCTTAGACGGACAGACCGGACTGTACGGAGATTGTCACGGATAAGCTCAGTAGGGGTTCGGATGAGTTCGCTCGTCGACCTTCTTTTCTACAGGTACCTGCATAGCCGTTAGGTATAGCTAGTGCCGCTAACAGACTTGTGGTTAAAGCCACGACCAGCGTACTGTCGAGTCTTCAGTGTCCCACATAGAAGGTTTCCCTGGTTCAGGTGAAACGATGTAGAGGCCGTATGGTTTTACGTGCAGGGTTCCGATCATATACGTGTACTCGCTCCACGGATGTTGTTCGGACGGATAATACTAGTAGGCTTAGGATTAAGCCGGATTATAGTATTTTATTATTGGATTATTATTATCTCACCGTATTCGTATTTTTGCAGTACGAATACATGTATGTATATACGGTGAGGGCATTCTTGTAATTTTAAAAGAGATGCTTCTAGAAGGGGACACCTCATTATTGGATTTATCTATTTTTGGAAAATAGATTAATGAGGTGGAAATGGAGATATTTGTGCCATGGTGAAGCATGGATTATTCCTTTGTTTATTTCATTTGACTTTTACTATTCAAGCACGGTTGATATTTTTCTATGGAAAAATATTACATGTTTGATCATTGAGAAAGAATGAGCCATTCTTCACTTGCACAAGACTTGCTCATTTGTGTTTTCTCTTTCTCTCTCCATTGTTCTTCTCCTTCTTCCTCAAGACCCCAACCCTTACATGTGTTGTGAATCCTAGAGCCATTTGAGATAAAATACTCCAATTAACACTCTACATCTCGTAAGCTACTTAGATTAGTGAACTAAGTACTTTAGTTATCTCGGTTTAGAGGTTGGAGCTTGAACCATAGACTCTTGGGTGGATCGTCTTTGACACGAGGAGACCGAAAATCAAGCGTGATCCGCATCTTCTAGGAGAACAAGGAGAGGAGAAGAATACCCTAAGGACTTGAATCAAGGAGGTATAAAACTTTTTCATAGTAGTTTAGAACCTCCATGTGTTTAGCTAGTTAGGGTTTCCAAAAAGATCCTGTATGATAGGTCGATGTTGCAAGTTTTAAAATCGTTTTTCGTATATTCCGCCTCCCTACGAGTGTGTGGGGTGTGCGACATCGACTTACACACTGTGTGGGACTCTAAAGACTCGTCAATACGCTGGCTGTGGGTTTAACCACAAGCATGTCAGCGACACTAGCTGTACGTAACGACTACCCAGGTATTGAGCGAAAAGAAGGTTGACGAGCAAACTCATCCATACCCCTACTGAGCTTGTCTTTGGCAATCTCCGTACAGTCCGGTCTCTTCGTCTGAGATAATCTTATACCGAGTCTAGGGAGTGGATAACGTCAGACCCCTACTAACCCGATAAGTCATGCCGGTCTGAAGTTTATCACCCACCGAGAAACTACTGACATCACATCAGAAATTTTCATCCACCTTGGCCAAGGATTTCTAGTGATAGCTGACCTAACACAGCGCGGCATCGACTCCTAATACCGGGAGAGACGAATCCCTGACGGTTGTTCACTGCCTCCATATGGATCAGGACTGTACCTAACTGTAACACCCGAGCCCAATGCTACTAATTTCAGTTACCGTTTGAGCGTAGTGTGGCACTCATTTCATTTATCTTGCTTGATTGTTACGTACTGTAAATTTTACCCGGCAAATTCATTTCTGCATATAACAATTTAAGGCATCTAAAATAAAATTAAAAATATTCATCTTGGCCTACTTGACACCCCTAACCCTGTTGTAGCGTCCGTGCATCGTGTTCTCGTCCCGTTCAGTGAAACGGGCAAGTTTAGACGGCTACGTGCACGTACGTGTGTACGTTTTGGGGGTATGCTTTTTGATCATAAGACACTTCATTTCAAATTTTAGATCCCGCCTAAAATCCTATTATTTCAATTTCAAATTTTTGGACCCGACCCGGACGCGATTTGGAAATGTTTTACTTTGCGCCAAAACCCCAAATTTTAATATATTTTAACCGTCGCATAATTTATTAACCTTATAATATTTTCTATACTATTTTCTTATCTAAATCTTTTCTTTAAATCTTTTCCCAACCTCTTTCCCCCTTCAGCCAATCAAAGCCTTCTCTCCTTATCCCGTGGGCCCCACTCCCTTACTCTCTCTCTCCCCGTTCCCTCATCTCTCTCTCTCTCCTCATCTCTCTCTCTCTCTCCCCCGTCTCTCTCTCATCTCTCTCTCTCTTCTATATATATATATTCCCATCTCCTTCCTCCATTTTCTTTTAAAAAACGCGCAACCAAACCCCCAGCGAACCCTAGCTGCGCACCCCGTCGCCGCCGCAACCGCAACGCCGACGCCACTACCACCTCCATCCTCGCCTCCTCAGCCTCGTCCCATCCACATCCTCCTTCATCGACCCCCGTGCACCCTGCACCTTCACCGCGGCCTGCGCGCGCCCCTGCATGCCGTTGCACCGCCGTGAGTCGCCGCAGGTGACCCTGTCCTCGTGTCCCCGGCCTCGCAAGTCTCCCTCGGTGAGCTAGCTCCCCTCCTCTTTTCATTTCTTCTTTTTTTCTCTGTAAATATTTTTCTTGATCTGGAAACTTCTTATCGCTATCGGGTAGGCCACCGCCGGAGCTCCGTCGACGAGGTCGACCGTCACCACCCGTCCCACGGATCATCGTGAGCACCCCTTCTCAGATCCTACTTCCTTCCTTCACTGTTTTTCTTTTCTCTTCTTGTTTACATGTATTGATAGTTCACTGTTCATTCCTCGGCCGGAATCCGACGATGCCGACGGCGTGACCCGACATTCCAGCAAGGTACCCCGACTCGCGTGGTTCCATTGTTCGTCGTTTGGGTTCATTCCGTGAATCGTGCGCCCGTCGCGAGTTTCCCCGCCGACGTTTTACGTTCCGTTTTTCCCGGTTCGCGACCCGTCGAGGCAAGTACCCCTTGCTACATGCTAAATACTATTTACATATTCATTAATGTCACCCTAAACCTGCTATTTAACTTCAGTATTATAATTTCCCATTTTCATGTCAATATTGTTATATGTCATTTTAACTTCCAAACGTGAAACCTACTATTTGCAATTACTGTTTGGAACCTAATAACCACAGTTACATGTTTTAATTATATTTTCACTAATGACGTAGCCTATGGTACTTTATTTATCGTTTTACTCCATTCGGACACTCGCGTACATTTAACCTGCTTAAACTGTGATTTCATCCATAGAACTTATAGATATATATCATTGCATCCATGAAGTCTTAAACTTGTTAACATGATTAAATGGCTATAATTGTCTTACTGCATTCTTATGATGTTGAAAGCATCTCTGTGACACAACTGATAACTGTACTGCTAGTGGAATGAATCTGCCTATCGCTTAATTCATTGCTTATATCATGTTGTTGATAACCATGCTTGATTATATAACTGATTGTGAGTACACATATGATATTGTTTACATCTTGATCCGACTTGCTACATACATATTGATTGACCCGACATGGTACCGTATACTGCTTGACTTGACCTGATGTACCATGACCTGACCCGTTACCTAATCTTATGTCTAATGCCAACAAACCTGACATGTAGTCCTCACGGACCATTCCTGTTGTGTATCCAGACAAACCTGTTTACCTGATCCTGTGTTGGCATTAGTTTCTTGATTACGGGATACCTGACTTGACTTACACATAACTTGGGGGTATGGGGAAATCAGTATTGTAACCGAACGTAACTCTAAGGGCCATTCTATTATTTGCCGTTTTTCCGAGCGTTACAGAATACCTATTGTTTGCCGTTTCTCCGGGCGTTACGGAATACCCATTGTTTGCCGTTTTTCCGGGCGTTACGGAATACCCATTGTTTGCCGTTTTTCCGGGCGTTACGGAATACTTATTGTTTGTCGTCTTTCCGGGCGTTACGGAATAACTACCGACGAGTTACGATGAGGATTATATTATTTGGTTTCAAAGACTTTAGAACAGAGAACCTGATAGAACAGTCCAGTTTACCCACTGTACACTACCCTGCACTGCTCTGATTCATATTATTGTTACCCTTGCTTATTCATGTTTATATTCGCATTGCCTGTTACCCTGTTTATTATTTTATTAGTTGATGACATGACGCACTGACGTCTGGGTTTTGCATGGCCCAGATTATCCTACCTTGTTGCAGACTGATTAGGAGTTTTGCCGCTGTTAGACGAGCGGTGAGGTTCCTGTCGGTACGTAGTTTCACTCCAGGTGTTTCATTTATTGTATCTTTTGGCTTCCGCATATTGTATTTCATGACTCTTTTACTCTGGCTTATGGACATGTACTAGATAGTTAGTTTACTTTCCTGTTCTTGATATCTCTACAGCCGTAATGTGACCGTGGAAGGATTTTTCCTATCCGCAGGTAGCATGGTTGGCTATGTCACGTGCTCATCTTAGTGTACTCTGGGAAGCGGGGCGTGACATGGTTCTTTTGGTATCAGAGACATAGGATAGTCGGGTTGATTCTTTTGTAGTTGGGTATTGTATCCAATACACGAATCAGAATACCCGTGTTTAGGAAACATGTCCTACCACCTTGCCGTTTTACCATTCTTGAATCACATTCTTCCTGATTATATCTTTTACGATGTGCAAACTTCCTTTGCATATCGACTCGAAACCCGATTCCTTGTTATCTCTAGGACTTAGGCGACTTGGGTGGAGTTATGTAATTGTGGCTATGATACCGCGGCATAGTTACAATGCGGTACTCTATTTAAGTATCTTGGAGTTCTAGCCTTGATCTATATATTGAATCTATCATCATGCTAATGTTGGGTGTTTGATATGGCCGGTAAGAATTTGAAGACGTACCAGGGACGTGTGAATGAAGCCGCCATGCTTGGGGTAACAAGGGGAATGCTGGAGAATCAAAAGAAACAGACCGAGCTGATCCTGCAGCAAGCGGACTCGTTTCAAGAAGGTTTGCAGATCGTTCAGCAGTCTGTGAACAATGTTAGAGCTAAGCCAGTTGATCGAGTAGGGACAGTAGCAGATTTCAGACATTTGGGTCCGTCTACATTTACTGGTTTAGAGGAGCCATTGCCAGCGGAGCAGTGGCTAGTTAACACAGAGAATTTGCTTGTTGCGGCACAGATTCCAGATGATAAAAGTGTTGATGTGGTACGCATTCAGTTAGTGGACTACGCCCGAGAATGGTGGCTTGTAGAGGAGAACCGTTTGCCCAAGTCGATCAAGTGGGCGGATTTTTCAAAGAGTTTCCTGGAGAAGTTTTTCTCGCGTACCGCACGGGAGGAAATGGAAGAGAAGTTCCTCGGGCTAAAGCAGAATGGAGCACCCGTAGATGTGCATGCAGCAGAATGGACGGGACTCAGTAGATTCGTTGGACCTTTAGTTGCCAGCGATGCAGACAGGGCACGGAGGTTCATCCGCAGCTTGGACGTGGACATCCAGAGGCAGATTGTCTCCTTGGGTTTGACCACTTTCTCACAAGTACTTGCGGCAGCCGAGAGCAGCAGAGTTTATCTGGGATGAAGGGGAGTTTGCAGCAGACAGCAGTTGCGGTATGAAAGCATTTCTGTCGGGCCAGTCGAGTTTAGGGCTAAGCCGACAAACAATATTCTTGCAGCAATGGAAGTTGATGAAAGTGAAGAGCCGGTTGTTGTTCGCGATTTTATGGACGTGTTTGAAAATGTATCGGGTTTACTGCCGAAGCGAGACATGGAGTTCGCAATTGATCTTATTCCTGGTGCAGCGCCAGTATCCAAAGCGTATTATTCAATGGCACCAGTAGAGTTGGAAGAAGTTAAGAAACAGGTTGCTGAATTGCTTGATAAGGGTTGGATTCGAAGCAGTGACTCGCCTTGGGGAGCTCCAGTTCTTCTAGTAAAGAAGAAGGATGGCACAAGAAGGATGTGAATCGACTATCGAGAATTAAACCGGGTGACTATTAAGAACAAGTACCCTATCCCTCGCATTGGAGAACTTTTTGAGCAGTTTAGTGGCGCGAGGGTATTCTTGAAGCTGGATTTGCGATCCGGATATCATCAGGTCCGAGTGAAAGCAAAAGATATTGGCAAGACGGCATTCCGAACTCGGTATGGACATTACGAGTACTTAGTGATGCCCTTCGGAGTAACGAATGCGCCGGCAGTATTCATGGACTTGATGAACCGAATCTTTCCACCGTTCTTGGATCAATTTATTGTGGTTTTCATTGACGATATTCTGGTTTACTCGAAGAGTTTTGAAGAGCATGCTGAACATTTGAAGATCGCACTGCAGACATTGAGACAAGAGAAGTTATACGCGAAGATGAGTAAGTGCGAGTTTTGGCTGGAGGAAGTAAAATTTTTAGGGCATGTTGTATCGGGCGATGGAATTGCCGTCGATCCCGAAAAGATTGCAGCAGTTCGTGATTGGCCAATTCCAAAGAGTGTTGCTGAGATAAGAAGTTTCCTTGGATTAGCCGGATACTACAGAAGATTTTTGGAGAACTTTGCTCGTCTGGCGGAGCCGTTGACCAAGCGTACGCGCAAGGAGGTACCTTTTGTATGGACGGACAAATGTGCGTTAGCTTTCAAGACGTTGAAGCAGAAATTGATAACCGCCCCTATTCTAATAGTGCCAGACAATTCCGGAGGATTGGTGATTCACAGCGACGCATAGGGGAGAGGACTGGGATGTGTTCTGATGCAGCATGGTAAGGTTGTAGCGTACGCATCGAGACAGTTAAAGACCCATGAGAAGAATTACCCAACTCATGACTTGGAACTTGCAGCTGTGATTTTCGCCTTGAAGATTTGGAGACACTACCTTTTGGCCGAAAGGGTCGAAGTTTTTACTGATCATAAGAGCTTGAAGTACGTGTTCACACAGAAGGAGCTTAATATGAGGCAGCGTAGATGGTTGGAGCTGATGGCTGACTACGATCTTGATCTTAAGTACCATCCGGGGATGGTTAATGTCGTGCCGGATGCACTTAGTCGGTTACCAGCAATTCAGGTGTTAACTACGCAGAAGGAGCTCTTTGAAGATTTTCGAAGATTTGACTTGGAGGTTGTGCTACCGCGTTCTACGGGACAGTTGATGCAGCTGCAAGTACATTCATCATTGATCGAGAATATTAAAGCAGCACAATCGCAGGATCCTAGACTGCAAAAGTTTCGAGAGCAGGTTGAAGCCGGACTACGAACAGATTTATTGATCCACGAGGATGGTTCGTTGAGGTATGGTAGTCGTTTGTGCGTGCCAAAGGGAGATATTCGTGAAGAGCTTATGAAGGAGGCACACAGTTCAGCTTATTCTGTACATCCAGGAGGCACAAAGATGTACCGAGATATTCGACAGCATTTCTGGTGGGAAGGCATGAAGCGGGAGATTGCTCGCTTTGTGGCAAAGTGCTTGGTGTGTCAGCAAGTTAAGGCTGAACATCAAAGGGTTGCTGGTTTATTGCAACCACTTCCGATTCCTCAGTGGAAGTGGGAACATATAACCATGGATTTCGTGACGGCTTTACCGTGAAGTCCAAAGGGCAACAATGTTGTATGGGTGATTGTTGATCGATTGACCAAGGCAGCTCACTTCATTCCTTTCCGGGTTGGTCAATCAACAGAGACTTTGGCTGAGCGGTACATGCAAGCGATTGTAAGATTGCATGGAGTACCGGTGAGCATCGTGTCCGATCGTGACACTCGGTTCTTATCACACTTCTGGAGGAGTTTACGGGAAAGTTTGGGGACTCGATTGAAGTTTAGCACAGCTTATCATCCTCAAACTGATGGTCAGTCGAAGAGAATAATCCAAACTCTTGAGGATATGTTGAGAGCATGCATATTGGATTTCAAGGGTTCTTGGGATGATCATCTGCATTTGGTGGAGTTTTCTTACAACAACAGTTTTCAGGAAACTATCCAGATGGCTCCATTTGAAGCTTTGTATGGTCGTAAATGCCGTTCACCTGTTTGTCGGGATGATGTCGGTGAACGAAGATTTTTGGGACCAGATTTGGTTGTGCAGACAGTTGAGAAGGTTAACACTATCAGAAATCATATGAAGGCAGCGCAAGACCGACAGAAGAGTTGGGCAGACACGTCAAGAAGACCTCTAGAGTTCGCCGTGGGTGATTTGGTATTCTTGAAGATATCACCGACTAGAGGGGTGATTCGTTTTGGAAGTCGAGAAAAGCTTAGTCCTCGATTCGTTGGACCCTTTGAGATCTTGGAGCGTGTTGGTGAGGTACCGTATCGTTTGGCGTTACCGCAGTCCTTGGCGAATGTGCACGTTGTGTTTCACGTATCTCAACTAGGAAGGTATGTTCGAGATGAAACGCACGTATTGGATCATTCGGAGCTAACAGTACGAGAAGACTTGACTTTTGAGGAGCGACCGATTGAAATTGTGGATCGAAGGGAAAATGTTCTTAAGAACAAGGTGATCCCTCTTGTGCTTGTTTCTTGGGGTAATCGCTCGCATGGAGAGTCCACTTGGGAACGAGAAGATGAAATCCGGCAGAAGTTTCCTCACCTTTTCTTGTAGTTATCTATCTTTGTATTCTTGGAATTTCGAGGACGAAATTCTTTTGTAGTTGGGTATAATGTAACACCCGAGTCCAATGCTACTAATTTCAGTTACCGTTTGAGCGTAGTGTGGCACTCATTTCATTTATCTTGCTTGATTGTTACGTACTGTAAATTTTACCCGGCAAATTAATTTCTGCATATAACAATTTAAGGCATCTAAAATAATATTAAAAATATTCATCTTGGCCTACTTGACACCCCTAACCCTGTTGTAGCGTCCGTGCATCGTGTTCTCGTCCCGTTCAGTGAAACGGGCAAGTTTGGACGGCTACGTGCACGTACGTGTGTCCGTTTTGGGGGTATGTTTTTTGATCATAAGACACTTCATTTCAAATTTTAGATCCCGCCTAAAATCCTATTATTTCAATTTCAAATTTTAAGACCCGACCCGGACGCGATTTGGAAATGTTTTACTTTGCGCCAAACCCCCAAATTTTAATATATTTTAACCGTCGCATAATTTATTAACCTTATAATATTTTCTATACTATTTTCTTATCTAAATCTTTTCTTTAAATCTTTTCCCAACATCTTTCCCCCTTCAGCCAATCAAAGCCTCCTCTCCTTATCCCGTGGGCCCCACTCCCTTACTGTCTCTCTCTCCCCGTTTCCCTTATATATATATATCTCTCTCTCTCTCCCCCGTCTCTCTCTCATCTCTCTCTCTCTCTTATATATATATATATATTCCCATCTCCTTCTTCCCTTTTCTTTTTAAAAAACGAGCAACCAAACCCCCAGCGAACCCTAGCCACGCACCCCGTCGCCGCCGCAACCCCAACGCCGACGCCACTACCACCTCCATCCTCGCCTCCTCAGCCTCGTCCCATCCACATCCTCCTTCATCGACCCCCGTGCACCCTGCACCTTCACCGCGGCCTGCGCGCGCCCCTGCACGCCGTTGCACTGCCGTGAGTCGCCGCAGGTGACCCCGTCCTCATGTCCCCGGCCTCGCAAGCCTCCCTCGGTGAGCTAGCTCCCCTCCTCTTTTCATTTCTTCTTTCTTTCTCTGTAAATATTTTTCTTGATCTGGAAACTTCTTGTCGCTGTCGGGTAGGCCACCACCGGAGCTCCATCGACGAGGTCGACCGTCACCACCCGTCCCACGGATCATCGTGAGCACCCCTTCTCAGATCCTACTTCCTTCCTTCTCTATTTTTCTCTTCTCTTCTTGTTTACATGTATTGATAGTTCACTGTTCATTCCTCGGCCGGAATCCGACGATGCCGACGACGTGACCCGACGTTCCAGCGAGGTACCCTGATTGGTAGAGATTCTGCGTGTTCAAGTTTAATTAATTACCGCAATCAAGACGGTTTCGCTTGTAGCTAGCCGGTTGAGTACGGGTCGTCCGCAGGGAGATGGGAATATTTTTCTATGTGCTTTAACGAGTTAAGTCCAGTTTTCCAGATTTTGTTTGTGATTATCTAAGTGTTAAAATGATATGTAAAGAGAGCTTGTTAGGGTTAGGATTAGGTTAGTTTGAGTTAGGAGTCCCCGACTTCTTTCATTGCCACTCTTAATATCGGTGTTACGGTAATCGGCAACAACGGGGATTAGCACGACTAGGAAGGAACTTGGGAGTATAAGCGAGGCTTTCCAACGCATAAGTTCTTCCTTTTGGTGCTTGTCCGTCCGTTCTTGGCTCTTAGCTATAACCTCCGGTTAATTCAACCACAACCGGTCTCACTACAGAATCACCACTATCATGTAGGATAGGGTGCCGTAAGGAGCGAATTGTGGTTCAATTAACGGGAGTCGATTTAAGATGTTGGGCAAGGAAAGAGTGAGAGAGATTTCCTTCTCTCAAACTTCCCTTATCCTACCCTAACAAGTATGGAAACTACTCACCCATAATACGGAAAAATAAAACAAAAGAGGAAGATAGAAAGAAGGAGATTAGAAGATAACAACTAGCTATTTGCGACCTCACCTTGGCAAGGATCAAGCGTAAGTATCATGGTTGTTTTAAGGATAAAGAAAAAGAGAGAAGAAAGAAACAACAAGAAATAACAACAACTAAGTTAACAAATGAAAATTACAACAATTAACAAGTTAACTAAAGAACAAGACAAGCATGATAAGTAAATGGTTATTCTTTATTCATCATTCTTCACTCACAAAAGCTCACTACAAGATTTTCAATGGAGAAGAGATGAGAAGAGGAAGAAGAAACAAGTATTCTAAACCTAGAAAAATACAAGATTATGCACCCCTTGGCTTCACAAGGTTCTGGGCTATTTATAGACAGGGAAATGGAAATCTAGGGCAAAATTCTGCCTGTACATAGAAAGACCAAAATACCCCTGAAAGATGACAGCATGCGGCGCCAGTACGGCCGCGGAACCGCGGCCTAGACCCCCTATTGGCCGCGGTTCCGCGGCCCTACAGGAGAGTTGGGGCATGGGCTTTTTGGTACCTCCCTGGTTTGCTGTGTACTTCATTCTGGTATATGTTTTTTCTCAAGTTGTCTTCACGATTTTTCCAGAATTTCTGTTGATCAAAAGGTGGATCTTTTGTCATGATTTTCTTGAGCACCGCGTAGATTTCTTGGTCTTGGTGTTGCCATTGTGCTTTGTGCATGAAGGTGACAACCGATTTGTCATTTTGTCTCTTAAACTGGTGTCTGGCAACATACGGATGAAGAGCGGAGACCGTGTTTTATCAGTGGTTGGCAGGAACCCGGGTTTTGTCGTGTTTTTCCATGAATTTCACCGTTTGGAGTCGAGAACCTGTATCCTGCAATTGACTAGCAAACACGGCTCAAGAGTATCTACCGATATGCAATGTGATAAAAATTGGGCGGTATGAAAATGCAAAAATCTGATATGAACATACCCCGACCTGCGTGGTTCCATTGTTCGTCGTTTGGGTTCATTCCGTGAACCGTGCACCCGTCGCGAGTTTCCCCGCCGACGTTTTACGTTCCGTTTTTCCCGGTTCGCGACCCGTCGAGGCAAGTACCCCTTGCTACATGCTAAATAATATTTACATATTCATTAATGTTACCCTAAACCTGCTATTTAACTTCAGTATTATAATTTCCCATTTTCATGTCAATATTGTTATATGTCATTTTAACTTCCAAACGTGAAACCTACTATTTGCAATTACTGTTTGGAACCTAATAACCACAGTTACATGTTTTAATTACATTTTCACTAATGACGTAGCCTATGGTACTTTATTTATCGTTTTACTCCATTCGGACACTCGCGTACATTTAACCTGCTTAAACTGTGATTTCATCCATGGAACTTATAGATATATATCATTGCATCCATGAAGTCTTAAACTTGTTAACATGATTAAATGACTATAATTGTCTTACGGCATTCTTATAATGTTGAAATTATCTCTGTGACACAACTGATAACTGTACTGCTAGTGGAATGAATCTGCCTATCGCTTAATTCATTGCTTATATCATGTTGTTGATAACCATGCTTGATTATATAACTGATTGTGAGTACACATATGATATTTTTTACATATTGACCCGACTTGCTACATACATATTGATTGACCCGACATGGTACTGTATACTGCTTGACTTGACCTGATGTACCATGACCTGACCCGTTACCTGATCTTGTGTCTAATGCCAACAAACCTGACATATAGTCCTCACGGACCGTTCCTGTTGTCTATCTAGACAAACCTGTTTACCTGATCCTGCGTTGGCATTAGTTTCTTAATTACGGGATACCTGACTTGACTTACACATAACTTGGGGGTATAGGGAAATCAGTATTGTAACCGAACGTAACTCCATGGGCCATCCTATTGTTTGCCGTTTTTCCGGGCGTTACGGAATACCTATTGTTTGCCATTTCTCCGGGCGTTACGGAATACCCATTGTTTGCCGTTTTTCCGGGCGTTACGGAATACCCATTGTTTGCCGTTTTTCCGGGCTTTACGGAATACCCATTGTTTGCCGTTTTTCCGGGCGTTACGGAATACCTATTGTTTGCCGTCTTTCCGGGCGTTACGGAATAACTACCGACGAGTTACGATGAGGATTACATTATTTGGTTTCAAAGAATTTAGAACAGAGAACCTGATAGAACAGTCCAGTTTACCCACTGCACACTACCCTGCACTGCTCTGATTCATATTATTGTTACCCTTGCTTATTCATGTTTATATTCGCATTGCCTGTTACCCTGTTTATTATTTTATTAGTTGATGACATGACGCGCTGACGTCTGGGTTTTGCATGGCCCAGATTATCCTACCTTGTTGCAGACTGATTAGGAGTTTTGCCGCTGTTAGACGAGCGGTGAGGTTCCTGTCGGTACGTAGTTTCACTCCAGGTGTTTCATTTATTGTATCTTTTGGCTTCCGCATATTGTATTTCATGACTCTTTTACTCTGGCTTATGGACATGTACTAAATAGTTAGTTTACTTTCCTATTCTTGATATCTCTACAGCCGTAATGTGACCGTGGAAGGATTTTTCCTATCCGCAGGTAGCATGGTTGGCTATGTCACGTGCCCATCTTAGCGTACTCTGGGAAGCGGGGCGTGACACCAACTAAAACCTGTTTGCACGACTCCCTTGAGCCGTGGTAGGGTAGTAATCTAAGTACAGTGGGAACTCACACGAGACAAATGGAAATCTCAGGTCAAAGGACTTACCTGTACTCATGCCATAAGAGAACTTCCATCGTATAATAGTTGGATATAGTGCCCTCAAGGCAATTATTGTAATTGCAGGCATGTGATTATGATAATTGAGGGATGATCTATACAGGTAGAACAATCTTACTCGAAATGATAGTATGCTATCTGGGTTGTCTTTATCATCGATTTGTACACGTTTTACTTGTTATTACGTGTCACTAATACATAATGATGAAGCCCGTTAGATTCTTTCTTGACTACCAGTATTATGATGGCGATCGTATACATGAGAGATCGGTTGTTTATAAGCACATCCTTAAATTTCTCTAGTCATGGGAGTATCGAAACTGGGCATCGATATTCCGGAGTAGACTAGTGTATACGTTTCGAGACCACGACAAGAGGCGGTGGCCGGTCTCACAAGCCATTGGTGTTATATCACCTAAGAAAGTATACAGGTGCTCGCTGGAGGTGAGCACACTATACGGACTCGCCGAGGACTTCTTGATGGTATTATATTTATCGTCAGATGGAAGTTCTTGAGTGGCATTAGTACAGGTTAGTCTTTTGACCTGAGATCGTCATTTGTGTCGTATGAGTTCCCATTGTACTTTGATTACTACCCTACTATGGCTCAAAGGGGTCATGACAACAGGTTTTAGTTGGGTACAGTCCCGAGCCACATGGAGGTAGTAAGCGATTGTTGGGGATTTGTCTCTCTTAGTATTAGGAGTCGATGTCGTGTTGTGTTTGGTAAGCTATCATCTTAAATCCATGGCCACGGTAGATGAGATTTACTGATGTGAGTTCAGTATTTTCTCGGTTGGTGATGAGCTTGACTCCGACACGACTTATCGGGTTATCAGGGGTCTGGCGTTTCTACCCCTAGACCCGGTATGCGATACTCTCAGACGAAGAGACCGGACTGTATGGAGATTGTCACATTCAGGCTCAGCAGGGTTCGGATGGACTTGATCGTTGACCTCCCTTTCGACAGAAACCTGGGCAGCCGTTACGTATAGCTAGTGCCACTGACGTGCTTGTGGTGTTTGGATTTATCCAGTAAATCATTGCCAGTGTATTGTCGAGTCTTTAGAGTCCCACAAAGAGGGTTTCCCAGTTCAGGCGATATGATATAGATGACGTATGTTGGTGCATACAAGGTGTCCGATTAAATACGTGTACAGGCTACACGGACTTTAATTAGATTGTTGATAATACTAGCGGCTTAGGATTAAGCCAGATTATTAAATCAGGTTTTGATTTAATAATTTATATATATTTTTAATATGTATATTCTAGTATTTTGTTCACTATTCATTTTTTCCTTGTTGGCTATTCATATTTTTATATGAATACGCGTATATGTATTTCGATACGTACACCAGATTGTATTCCATATTTATACGGAATTTGTTCTAGAAGATGGACACTTCATTTATTGATTTTTCTTTTATAGAAATTCAAAAATGAGGTGGAGGATGAGGTGTTTTGTAGCATGGTAGAGAGGTATGGGTTGGTTATTATATAGTATTTTCATTTGTGAATACTATTCTTGGATGGTTCCTAAAATACTTAGCCATTCCTTTGCTACCTTTTGCTACTAGCTCTTCACAAACACTATAGCCATTTTTCCATGGCTACTTCTTCTTCACCTCCTCCTCCTTCTAGGTAGCTCTCTTGAGCTTGGAAAAGAGAGAAAAAGATAGTGAAAATATTCCTATATCCCCACTCTCCATTCGTAGCGAGCTTCGAGCGTCGGTTGCTTCACTAGGTGAAGCCGGAGCTTGGATCAGTTTCCCTCACGTTGGCCTTCTTCGAAAAGGGCGGTCGCCACTCAAGCACGATTTGGACAGTTTACATGGAACTTGGAGGGGTCTTCCACGATTGGGTGGACACGCGTTGAAGGTAGTATTCCCTATCTTTGCATACTTGGTTTGCTAGTTTAGGCGTTTGGATCGATTCTAGGTTCGGGGTGAAATTTTTGTTCACTTGAAATTTTTGTTCACTATTCGTGCTTCCACTAAGCCGCGGATACTAGAGAACCTTACAGTGGTATCAGAGACTCCCAAACACCTTAAACTATTTAGTTACGACATTAGAATTCGCGTTTTTCCGGACATCGAAAACCGCCGAAAAAACAGTCCCAAAATTTTGAGTTTTAACATGTTTACACACCCCGCGCGCTCACGGTTTGAACCGAGAAGCTGCGGGATGGAGAGTAGGCACCCTGCGGAGACCTCCGGGGGGGAGGGTAGGCGAAGGGCTGGGCCTAATCCCCAAGACCACCACGAGGTGGTCTTGGGGGGGCTCGAAACTGCTCCTCATAGGCAGTTTCGGGTTTGCCTCACTCCCTGGCCACCTCCTGGTGGCCTCATGGGTAGGTGTTCAGTCGAAAATATTCCACTTTTAAACATGACAATTTCCTTACTTTTCTTAATCATCTAAAAGTGTTTGTTATAAATATAACACATATTAGAAGTTTATCTGCAAAATACCATTTACCATGTGTTTATATATTATAATCAACATTATGAAGGACAATGTGCTTAATATTTTGATACGCATATCATATCAAATTGTATCTCAAATATAACTAACATTGTTCATTGAGATATTCTTCAAGATTAGCTCAGGTCAGATATCAGGAATCAAGAATCTGCCGATAAAGTAAAGAAAGTCGAAGAATCAAATATTGGCAGAGACTCAGAAGAGATAAGAAGATTCCAAACATCAAATAAACACCCAAATACTAACAGAAGAAGACTCCAGAAGATTGAAGCCATGAACTCATCATAAATCTGCGGAACCGCGGCCGAGTCAGGCCGAGTCACCGCGGATCCACGGCCGAGTCACCACGGATCCACGGCCGATTCAAGGAGTCAGGGTTTGGAAAGGTTCTGGAATCTTCGGTGCAACAAACTTAGTTTGTTGGGGGCTTCGGTTACTGGTTTCGAGGCTATAAAATGGTTCGAGGGCTACATCTCACAAACATCAAAAGATCTAAAAAAATCAATTCCAAAGATCAAAAACCATTCTAAAAAAGGATATAAGATCAAGAATCAACGATCTTGAGATCCAAGATCAAGAAATCATCGAGAAATCCATCAAGCGATCAATCAATCACGTCTCCTTTACATGAAGCCAATCACCATAAACGGACTAGCGATGCAAGACCAGTCCAGGATTTGAGGTGATCAAGCGACGTAATCGACAAAACATCTACTTCTTCGAGGCAGAGATCGAGAGCAAATTCTTCTTCTACTTGTAATCTAAACTCGAAGAATTGTATTGTGAAGTTGAGTAATAAAGGTAGATAATTAGTTTTATCATTTCGCTTTCTTTTAATTTCCGCATTATGAATTCTTTCTCTATTCTTTCTTTTATTTCGATGATGTGTGAATAATTCTCCGCTTGATAGGATTCGTAAGATTATGGTAGATCAATGGATGAGAAATTCTATACTCCTTTTAAGTCTTATGAAGTTTATAAACTTTAACAAAAGAATCGTCAACATCCTTATATGGCACGATATCAAATTCTTGATAATCTTGACCACGATTTGAGATAAGATTGATGATCTTTTTGTTAAGAGCTAGACATGAATGGAGATCAATGAAAAGACAAGGGTCAATAGAGGAGAAACCCTAGTTTCTTCCAAAGAACCCTAATCCTCATTCATCGTCATCAATCTAGTTTTAAATCTATCAATAGATAAAAGGAGTAATCTTTATTAGTCATCCATGCCTACCAAATCCTAAAGAATCCTACAAGCCTTCTTCATATAAATTTTCTTGATAATTCAATTAGATCTTGAAACAATTTTCTTGATAATTCAATTAAATCTTGAAACCATTTTCTTGATTTTCTTCAATTAGATCTTGAAACTATCTTCTTGATTTTCTTGATTTTCTCTTTTCTATTTCTTTCGATCCATCTAAAGCAAGAATTATAAAATTCCACGAATCCCAGAGGACGACCCATATTCACCACAGCTAGCTACACGCGACGCCGTACTGATTGCGGTTACTTTACTAAAACTTCTTCTTCTTTCTCCAAAATCAAAAACGAAACAATCAAATGGCGCCGTTGCCGGGGATCTGTGCGTAATTTTTTCTTTCTTGATATTTGGGTTGAAATATTATTAAATCCATAAAAATATAAATCAAGAACGCATCTTGTGTTTAACGATTAGTGTGTGAATTTTGCAAGAGGATCTGGAATCACTGTAGCAGGGAGATAAAAATTCAGAAGTATTCATCAAGACCATAGGAGCAAAGGAAGCACCCGTACAAAAAATTGTTCAAAGAACCCTCAACTTGGGCCGCGCAACCGCGACAAGAAGGCCATTTTCGCGGCGGAACCGCGGTGTCTTGGGTGACCGAGAGCTTCATGTTTCTCTGGTATCTTTTCTGTCTTCTTCTCTCTCCTCTGAAAGTCCAATAACAATTTTTCTGCAGGATTCTTTGCAAAAATTCGCCGCTTAAAAAATTCCTTTTGCGTGCTTTGTTTTTGGGTTGTTTTTACATATTGTAATATGGACA
This sequence comes from Agapanthus africanus, assembly GCA_030015575.1. Taxonomy (NCBI): domain Eukaryota; kingdom Viridiplantae; phylum Streptophyta; class Magnoliopsida; order Asparagales; family Amaryllidaceae; genus Agapanthus; species Agapanthus africanus. Next base: position 167,564,533 of record CM057349.1, read on the forward strand.
ATTAAGGGGAAAAACCCAAATTCAGATTAGGTGGGGATTTCATTACCATTCCTAAGCCCCACAAATCATAAAACGAGCATCCATATCACCTTTCATTAATTAAAAAATATCTAGACCAAGACTCTAAGGACCGTCGCGCTCAATTAGGATAGAGGAAGGTCGTGGGTAATCTACTGCTTATCCGCATTTCTTTTGTGGTGTCTAGGCAAGTGTGTCTAAGGCAAGTGGTTACTTAATTAGGCCCGCTATTTACGGTGATTCGTATAGCGGATACCTCCCACTTACCTGACACTTACCTGGCCACAAGAGGGATAAAGAGGTAGTAGAGGATTGATCCCGCGATTTGTCTTCTGGAAGTCTATGAGCGGTCTAGTGACTTGACCTAGGTGACCTTAGATTTAGGGTTGATTGTGCATTTTTGTGATTTGGCGAACTCCGACCTTTTCAAAACAAACCTTTCTTTTTACGTAATTCTCACAAACGCTGCCACTTGCGCTAAACCCGCTTAGTGCATGCTCGGCTGGACATGGGATTCTAGTGCCTGTCTTGTCCGTGTTTCTTCTATCGACTCCGAAGTTGGTACTTCTTCATTTTCTTTTTCCTCCCCACTCACAACATTGACCGAGATGGACGGTTCTCCATCAAATTTTAATAACACCACTCTACCACCACCCATAGGTGCACAGAATCCACCGTGCATCTCTCACCAAGAGAGATGCTATCCTATACGTGGTATCCTTTCTACTTGTCTATCTATCCCACCTGCCAATGTGGATAATTTTGAAATCAAACTCCACTTTACCAATCTTTTGCTTAAATTTTACGGGCTTGAGTCTTAAGACGCATACGTTTTTATCACCAAATTCGAAAACGTATGTGCTATGATGGGCACTTCACAACTTTCTGTGGATGCTATGGGTTTACGTCTTCTCCCGTTTACTTTGTGCGATTTAGACGAAAAATGGCTTTATAACACAACCGCACACTCCATTTCCAATTAGGATGAATTCGTGATAGCATTCCTTAAGAAATTTTATCCCAATCATAAGACCACCCGTGTTCGGAGCGAAATCAACCAGTTTACCCAGCTTCCAAATGAACCATTTTGGAAATGCTTTGAACGGTTTAAGGATCTGCTTGTCCAATGTCCTCATCATGGAATCCATAGATGGGATCTGTGTCGAATTATATATGAGGGCATTATTCCAGCGACAAAGCAGATGCTTGAAATATGTGTCAATGCAATTTCATGTCCAAAGACGATGGTGAAGCCTGGAAATTTTTAGAAGATCTTACTGAACACAGTTTGCAGTGGGAAAGCGTTAGACCACCATCATCTAGGGGAGGTATCCATCAGCTTGATGTTTCCATCGCAGTAAAAGCCGAAATGGCGGTGATGCAAAAGAAACTCAAAGTTATGGAAAACAAATTTTTATTAGCCTCCCTAAACCAGGTGACGCTACCTAAAATCGTGTGTGGATGCTGTTCCGATCCATCACATCTGACGGAAGAATGTCCTTTGAATTCTCCGTTTCAAGGTCAAGAACATATTAATGCTGCTTTTCAGCAGCGACCTAGAAACGATTCTTATTCTTCCACATATAATCAGGGTTGGAGGAATCACCCTAATTTTGCTTGGAACCAATACCAAACTCAAAGTCAAAATGCGGTTCCAAACTAAAATAACTATCAAAGGGTTCCTCCACAGCAACAGCAACCACCACATAGTCAGCACCCTTTTCAACCACAAACTTTTCAAAATCCGGCCAACAATTCTGCACCTTATAATTATTCCTTCCAAACGGCCGGTACCGAAAACTCCTCTACACTTGAACGAACCTTGGAAATGTTTATAAAACATTCTATGCAAACGTCGGCTGATATAAAGTCTTCTATCGATACATTAACGAAGGGTTCCGCCTCCAACGGTGAGAGTATAAAATCGATAGAAGCACAAATTGCACAATTAAATGCCGCGATGAGTGTTAGAGAGAAAGGGAAACTTCCATCTCAACCCCTACCGAATCCTGGCCACTCACAACATTATAATGTGAGTGCCATTACCACGTTGAGATCGGGAAGAGTGCTGAACAACCAAGTCGGTGAACAGGTTGATAATGAGGAATCAATCAATGATCCCCCGGCTTCCACTTCTAACCCTATTTCGTCTAATCTACCATCTTCTTCCGAGCCTATTCTCCGTTTTCCCCTAGGCTCGAACCCTCCACCCACCTCCTTGAGTCAACCTAACACGATCCTAACTCCAATTATGGGATCCGTTCTACCCCCTCGATCTTCTCCAATATTGGACCCGACTCTTATTGATAAACCTCCTTATCCAAATAGGTTAAGGGAAAACATACCAAGTCCACAAATGGAGAAGATTATGGAAATATTTAAACAGGTTAACATAAATATCCCTCTCCTAGATGCTATCCAACAAGTTCCGTCTTATGCGAGAATACTTAAGGACTTGTGCACTAGGAAAAGATAAACTCAAGTGCCGAAAAATGTATTCATGACGAGTAATGTAAGCACAGCTTTTACCTAGCAATTACCTAAGAAACGTAAGGACCCCGGTTGTCCTACAATCTCTATTTCTATTGGGGGTAAAAATATCAATCGTGCTTTACTCGACCTTGGCGCTAGTGTTAACTTGCTTCCTTATTCTGTCTATGAGCAGTTAGATATATGAGAGTTGAAACCTGCCCACTGCACTTTCCAGATGGCAGATCGATCTATCACCCAACCTAGGGGTGAGCTAGAGGATGTGTTAATAAAAGTCGGGGAATTTATATTCCCTGTAGACTTTATTGTTCTAGATACACAGCCTATAGCGAACCCACGAAACCAAATTCCGGTGATTCTCGGTCGACCGTTCTTAGCCACTTCCAATGCTGTAATTAATTGTCGTAACGGTTCTGTGAACTTATCTTTCGGGAAGATGACAATTGAGCTTAACATTACAACCTAGGAAGTCAACCATCTGAACCTTCTGCTCATCTAATTGATGTCTGTTCTGTCAACGAGATAGCTCCCGACAGCTGCAAGGTTGAGGAATTTTGCTATAATGATCTCGACGACACTAGTACATCATTGTTTAATCTAGCAAATTATTATAGTGAGGACACCTTTGATGAGTCCACCCTTCAGTCGAACCTTTTGACTCATCGCAAAAGTTTGTAGCACTTTCCGAGTCAATATTCTACGAAAGTTATGAACTTCTTAGGGAGTCCGAGTATCATTCCTTTACCCCACCTTCTATCGTCTCTTCACCGACATTAGATATCAAACTACTACCTTCTCATCTTAAATATACATATTTAGGTGAGAATGAGTCTTTGCCCGTGATCATATCCGCTTCTCTTGCGTTAGAGCAAGAGAACGCTTTTTTGATGGTCTTGAGATTAAATCGGCAAGTATTTGGTTGGACAATGGCAGACATCAAAGGGATTAGTCTCTTGATTGTTGAACATCATATATATTTGATGGATGAAGCCAAACCAACCCAAGATTCATAAAGACGGTTAAATCCCGTCATGAAGGAGGCGGTAAAGAAAGAAATCGTCAAGTGCCTAGATAATGGTATATTTTACTCGATCTCTGATAGCCAATGGGTAAGTCATATTCATGTAGTCCCAAAAAAGTCTGGCATCATGGTCATAACTAATGAGGCTAATGAGTTGATCCAAACACGCACCCAAACTGGGTGGCGTGTATGTATTGATTATATGAAACTCAATGCCGCAACGAGGAAAGATCACTTCCTTCTACCTTTCATTGACCAGATGTTGGAACGATTAGCTGGACATGAATATTATTATTTCTTGGACGGATACTTCGGATATAACCAGGTCCCCATCGCCGAAAAGGATCAAGATAAAACAACATTTACTTGTCCTTTCGATACCTTTTTTTATAGACGCATGCCCTTTGGGTTATGCAATGCTCCCGCAACATTTCAGCGGTATATGATGGGGATATTCTCAGACATGGTCGAGAATTTTATGGAGATATTTATGGACGATTTCTCTATATTTGGGGACTCCTTTGAGGATTGCCTACATCATCTTGACGCGGTTCTTACTCGCTGTAAGGATACGAACTTAACTTTGAATTGGGAAAAATGCCATTTCATGGTCCAAGAAGGTATCGTGCTTGGACATGTCATTTCACGAAAAGGCATTGAGGTAGACAGAGCTAAAATAGATGTCATCCATAACCTTTCTCATCCCAAATGTGTCAAAGATATACGATCCTTCCTTGGTCATGCATGATTTTATAGGAGATTCATTAAGGATTTTAGCAAAATTGCTAGACCCTTAACTCTTCTCTTGGCCAAGGATCCATATTTCACTTCGATTCGGATTGTGAGGCTGCTTTCTCACTACAGCCCCCGTTCTATCATCTCCTGATTGGAATCACCCATTCGAGCTTATGTGTGATGCATCAGATTTTGCTATTGGTGCAATCTTAGGACAACACATTGATAAGATACCACATGCAATTTATTATGCAAGTAAGACCTTTAATGATGCTCAAATTAATTATACAACTAGCGAGAAAGAACTATTGGCAGTTGTATTTGCATTAGAAAAATTCAGGCCTTACTTGATTGGCTCACCGATTGTGGTTTACACCGATCACTCCACCCTAAAACATCTTTTATCGAAGAAGGATGCTAAGGCCAGGTTAATACGTTGGATCCTGTTATTACAAGAATTTGATCTTGTCATACGAGATAAGAGTGGATGTGTAAACGTAGTAGCCGACCATCTTTCACGCATCTCTTCTTCACCTACAGTGACCTTACCAATAAATGACTCTTTTCCCGACGAACAGCTCCTGACCGTATCCTGCGAACCTTGGTTCGTGGATATTGTGAATTATCTAGCAATGTGACTTATTCCCAGCGAATGGTCTAAACAAGACAATCATCGATTTCTATCCCGAGTAAAGCATTTTTACTGGGATGAACCTTATTTGTTTAAGTATTGTCCCAGCCAAATCATTCTAAGATGTGTCCCTAATAATGAATTCAAGAGTGTATTGTCTTTCTGTCATGATCAGGCATGTGGCGGTCACTTTGGTCCACATAAAACGGCGGAGAAAGTTTTGCAATGTGGTTTTTACTGGCCAATATTATTTAAAGATGCATATGATCGTTACAAAACTTGTCCACGGTATCAACACATGAGTCAAATTTCACGAAGAAATGAGATGTTGCTCCAACCTATATTGGTTGTGGAGATATTTGATGTTTAGGGTATTGATTTTATGGGCTCTTTTCCCAACTCTTTTTGGAATTTATAGATCTTGTTAGCGGTTGATTACATCTCGAAATGGATGGAAGCGATACCATGTCGCACTAATGACAACAAGGTTGTTATTAAGTTCCTTAAAGAAAATATCTTTTCGCAATTCGGATACCATCGCTCTATAATTAACGACATCGGGACACATTTCTGTAATCGGTCTTTCGAGACTTTGATGCGGAAATATTCAATCAACCATAAACTTTCTACTCCTTATCATCCCCAAACGAGCGGGCAAGCTGAGATTTCCAATAGGCAGATCAAACAAATTTTGGAGAAGACGATTTCTAAAAATCGTAAAGATTGGTCAACCAAATTGACGGATGCTCTTTGGGCATTTCATACCGCTTATAAGACTGATCTTGGTATGTCTCCTTACCGCCTAGTGTTTGGAGAGGCTTTCCACCTTCCTGTCGAGATCGAATATAAAGCAATGTGGGGTATTAAAGAGCTTAACTTCAATTTCAATCAAGCCTGCAACTTTCGGAAGCTACAATTAAATGAGCTAAGCGAACTCCGTGATGAAGCTTATGATAATGCGGTTATAGTAAAGAGTCGGACTAAAGTGTTCCATGATAAAAATATTTTTAGAAAATCTTTTACCCCGGAACAACAAGTCCTTCTTTACGATTCCCGTCTCCATCTTCATGCGGGTAAGCTAAGATCTCGTTGGAAAGGACCATTTGTGGTGCGGTATGTATACCCGCACGGGGCAGTTGAAGTTGAAAATATTAAAAACGGTTATATTTTTAAAGTGAATGGGTATAGATTAAAAACGTATTTTTCCGCTGACCCCGCGGAGGAGCTCCTGTTTTTAGAGGAGCCGTTTTATCATTACTAAATTTCATCCACCTCACCTCCATGTCTCGATATTATTGTTTCATCCTAAGTATGGAGGTGAGTGAAAAATGACTTAACTGAATATCCATATAATCAAAAAAATAAGTTTGGGGGAGATTTTTTATGTTCATTTATTTCTATCCTCGTTAATAAATTTTCCTCCCAAGTCTACAGGTTTTTGAGATTTAAAAGATGACAATAGTGAGGACACTGCAGCAAACAGGTTTGTGGGAGGTTTATGCTTATTTACGTATTACTTTGCATTACACTTTGCATAAGCACAACCAAAAATTAATTTTTTCTTTGATAATGAAATATTAGAAAGTGAAAAATTACATTTAAAAGATTAGAAGAGTTTGAGAAAAACAAGAAAGTTAGATATTTTCTTAAGCGAAACTAGTAATAAGTAGTTATGAGCCGTTGTCCCAAGGGTTAGTAAGATGAAGGAAGTCACCAATCTGAGGATAAAAAGAAGTCTGAAAACTAGTTCCTATTCTCGAGGCCAAACATCTGAACGTTGGTACCCTACTATACGCACTTACACACGTCTTGAAACTCGGGATAGTAGAGGATACCTTGAAATGCTCTTGTCTAAAAGCCAAAGTACGAAGAAAATATAAATGTAGCATAAAAGTATAAATTGGTGAAGAAAAATGAACACTGGTTTTGTAATCACCAAGGCAGCATAAAAAATATTTCGAGGGTGCTTTATCACCTAGTGCCTTAGACCAACTGGTTTGGGAGCCACTGCTGAGCCTTAGGTGTTGCAAAACGAGGAAATTGCTAATTACGCCTAATAAGTGAGCACATTTAGTAATCGGTCGGTTAGTACCTCAAGAAATATTAACAGCCGCATGAAGAATGTGTGAGCAATTCCATATAAAATATTTATCGACTAAAAAGTATTGAGGTAGATGGACAAGATTATGATAGCTTGAATTGAATTCTCCGAGTGTAGGGATGTCTTTTACACACACGTATGGGTATATGATCGGTGTTTGGAAGAAAGGTAGGGAGGAAGACAAAAGGCGATGTTTTATTGTGGGATGATATGATTTCTAACATCTTTTCATGACCATTAAGGTATGGCTCATGGCAACCGAAGAGCTAGTGTAGTTGGAAACTCTTATTTTCAAGTCTTTTCTTTTATAGTTCTTATCTTTATATATAACTTTCACCATCTTTCTTTTATTATTGGATTTTGTGGGTGTAATCCGCTGAAAACCCTTAGGAGACAGCACACCTAAAGGTTTAACGACTTGTTGCACGTGCTCAGTGCAATCGTGTTGCCTACGAAAGTGTGCTAGTTAGTTTTATCTTTTTTTCTTTTCTCCTTCTCTTAAATAAATAGTTTGCTCGGGACGATCAAAGTCAAGTTTGGGGGTATTTGTTATGTCGAAAATATTGCACTTTTAAACATGACAGTTTCCTTACTTTTCTTAATGTAATGTTTTGGAAAATCGTTATGCGAATTTTTCCGGTTTTGGGTAAAATTGTCGGTATTTTCCGTTTTAAACCGACTGTGATCAAACGACCATATAGACTTGCCAGCACCTAGTTTAGTTAAAATAAAACTAGTGCGCAAGTTTTGGGAGTATATGGGACGTTTTGGTTCAGATAGAATTTTTCCCAATTTAATATTATTTTAATGCGGTATTCACATTTTGGGAAATTTATCTTAAGTGATCGTTTCAACAATTAAGTTTGAGTTATTAAACCCTCACATCATATCTAGATATTTGTTTGGAGATATGGATTAAAAATTCAAAGAAAAGTAAAGAAATTGAGAGAGATGCATGCATGTGTGTGGGAATGCATTAAATTGCATTTATTGATGAAATTAGCTAGAACACTCCACACAACTCTCCCCACTTCCTCACTTGGCTGAAATACCTCTTCATCCTTCTGCTCTTGATCTTTTCCCTTCCATTTTTGCTTCAATCCAAGCCAATAAATCCCCAAAATCCTAAAATATATCACAAAAATATCTCAAGTCTTGGTTTTGCCTTCTTGATCACTTGGAGCTAGGAAAGCTTGGATCTTGGAAGCAAGGTTGATAGGTATAATCCCCAATCTGTTAATTAGGAGTTTTTATATTGTGCAGCTCGTTGGTTGTAGCGTAGAACACTTTAAATATCGATTAGTGCAATATCTTGTAAGTCCACGTTACCCGTCCTGGTTCTTTCGGGCTTGCGGAAATGGTGAAAAACGATTTTTTCGGTGATGGTAACATGGACTCTAGAATAGGATCTTTGCTAAACAAACTATCTAACAACCTAACTAGGAGTTTAACTACTATGTTAGGGGTTATACCTTAACTTTAACTCCTTCTCTTCGACTCCTTATGGTGGTCGGATCGGCTTCACCTCGTTGTCTCCTTGTGCTGAAGATGGATCCACCCGAAAGCTTCTACATTTGGCTCCAACCTCAATCTAGAGGAAACTAGAATACTTGGCTTGCTAGACCTTGTACACTAGGATGAGTAGAGAAGTGTTTTGGGTTTTATCTCCAAGGCAAATGGTTCTCAACACATGAGAGATTTTTGCCTTGAGCTAGAGGAAGAGGGAGAGCAAAAGGAAGATGAGAGCTTTGATGAAAGAGAATGAGAATGATAGAATTGAGAGAAGACTTTTGCAACCATTCTCTCATAATACAAAAATAATCATAATAATAATAATAATTGAGTATTATGTGATGGTTCATGTCAATGGCGTTATCATTTCATGCACTCATTTTGTAAAGAATAACAAGCAAGCAAAAGTCTTAGCCATGAAATGATAGCCATTGTAATGATGATGGTCAACAAGTCCAAGCTAGTCAACCGGTCAACAAAGTCAACAAGTCAACAAAGTCAAACTTTCAACCCAACCATGGCACACTAATACTTAATTAATATTATTATTAATCATATTTCTTATTCTCATTAGGGCTTAGAAAAGGTCAACAGTCAACAACCCTAATGAGAATCCTCTGTCTTTGTCTTTGTCAACTGTGCATACACACCCGCATCCGCGTTCCGAGGAACACGAATACAAATGAGATAAAACCAATCCCAAAACGCATACTAGGATCTGGCTTAAACCAAAGCCCGCTAGTAATAACTGCCCGGACACCAAACGTGCACAGGTGCACGGATGTGACCGAACCCTGTCGCAAAACCATGCGACCTCTACCCTTTTTGCCTAAAGGCGAATAGCTCTCTGTGTGGGACTCTAAAGACTCAACACTACGCTGGCAGTGGGTTTAACCACAGACCGCAAGTGGCACTAGCTGTGCGTAACGGCCCCCAGGTAGATGCCGATAAGAAGACTGACGAGGTGAAACCCATCTGAGCTCCTACTGAGCCTGAATGTGACAATCTCCGTACAGTCCGGTCTGTTCGTCTGAGAATATCGCATGGCGGGCCTAGGGGGGCGGTAAACGTCAGTCCCCTAATAGCGGTACAAGTCATGTCGGAGTGTAGCCCAGAACACCCTGAGATAACACTGGAAACCCACCAATATATCTCGCTTGCCCTGGCAAGGGACTTTGTGTAATGGCTCTCCTAGACACAGCGCGATATCAACCCCCAATACCGGGAGAGACGAATCCTGTCTAACCGTCACTGCCTCCAATTGCTTCGGGATGCACCCAACTACTACCTGTTTGCACGACTCCTTTGAGCCGTGGTAAGGTAGTAATCAAAGTACAGTGGGAACACACTCGAGGCGAAGTGACAGTGTCAAGTCAGCGGACTAAGCTGTACTCATGTCACCTGGGAACTGACAGCTGACGATAGGTATAGTACCAACCAACAGTTCCCGACGAGTCCTGTCAAGTGTACTCGTAACCTAACGAGCACTCGCATACTATCTCAAGTACGACGTACTGACGGCTGTGGGACAGACCGTCTCCCCTGCTGGGGTGAGAAGCGCATACGCTAGTCTACTCCGGAGAATCGATGCCCTGTCTCGATAGTCCTATGACTAGGGACCTATATAAGGATGTGCTTGTGGATTACCCAGCCCCCACGAGTGTGACTACCATCACAACGCTGGTAATCAAGCAAAGATCCTAAGGGCTCCACTAATGTGTATAGGTGATATACTAAAAGAAACACATGTACACATTAAAGTAAAAACAAACCAAGTAGCATACTACTATTTTGAGCAAGATTGTCTATACAAATGTGAATATCCCAAGCTTCCATTAAGTAATATACAAACTAGTATGATACAGTAATGGCTTCTAAGGCATATACACTAACAATCTCTCACTTGCACTAAGGCCATGTACTGGCGTATCGAAGACCTATCATCTCGATCAGCCGCTCGAACTAAGTCTGGGGTAAGGCCTTCGTGAGTGGATCAGCAGTGTTATCTTCCGTAGAAACTCTCCGAACCTCGATCTCCTGGCGACCCACGATCTCCCTGATCAGGTGATACCGCCTCAAGATGTGTCTAGACCTCTGATGGGACCTGGGTTCCTTCGCTAAAGCTATAGCCCCGTTGTTGTCGCAATACAGTAGTATTGGATCAACAATGGACGGAACCACCTGAAGTTCCGTTAAGAACTTCCTCATCCAGACGGCTTCTTTTGCGGCATCAGCAGCAGCGATATATTCCGCTTCCATCGTCGAGTCAGCTACGGTTTCCTGTTTGGAACTCTTCCAACACACCGCCAATCCATTGAGGGTAAAGACATAACCCGACATGGACTTGGAATCATCCTTGTCACTCTGGAAGCTGTAGTCAGCAAAGGCCTCGATCTGGAGGTCTTTTCCGACATACAACAAGAACATCTCCTTAGTCCTTCTCAGGTACTTGAGAATGTTCTTTACCGCTATCCAGTGCTTCTCCCCAGGGTTTGACTGATACCGGCTTACCACACTCAGTGCATAAGCTACATCTGGTCTGGTACACAACATCGCATACATTATAGAGCCTACCGCAGAAGCGTAGGGTATAATAGACATGCGATCCCTTTCCAAATCAGTCTCGGGAGACATCTCTTTGGAGAGGGTGATCCCGTGACAAGCCGGTAGATTACCGCGCTTGGAATCTTCCATACTGAATCTTTTCAGTATGGTGTCGATGTACCTGGACTGTGAAAGTCCTAATATCCTCATGGATCTATCACGATGGATCCGGATCCCCAGAATGTAAGAGGCATCACCCAGGTCTTTCATGGAGAACCTGTGTGAAAAGAACCCTTTGACAGATTGTAGCATAGGAATGTCATTTCCTATCAAGAGAATGTCATCCACGTATAAAACGAGGAATACGACAGTTCTAGCTACAAATCTACTATAGATGCATGGTTCATCTGGATTTTTGATAAAGCCAAATTCTTTGACTGTCTCATCAAAACAGATGTTCTAACTCCGCGATGCCTGCTTTAGTCCACAGATGGACTTAAGCAACTTGCACACCTTTCCGCTGCTCCCACTCTGAATGAAACCCTCTTGCTGGTCCATATAGACACACTCCTCTAAATTTCCATTTAGAAAAGCGGTCTTTACGTCCATCTGCCAAATCTCATAATCGTGGAAGGCAGCAATGGCAAGAAGGATCCGAATGGATTTCAGCATAGCCACTGGAGAAAAGGTTTCGTCATAGTCCAAACCAGGTCTTTGACAAAAACCCTTTGCAACAAGTCTAGCCTTATAGGTCTCGACCTGTCCATCTACACCAATCTTCCTTTTGAAGATCCACTTGCATCCTACGGGTTTTACCCCATCTGGAGCAACGACCAAAGTCCATACTTTGTTAGTGTACATGGACTCCATTTCGGTCCGCATTGCATCCAGCCATTTTACCGAGTCAACACTCTGAATGGCCTGTTGGAAGCTAGTCGGCTCATCACTATCAATGATGCAATCCTCTCTATCCCCGTCTATGAGAAAACCGTAGTATCTCTCGGGCGAATGAGACTGCCTACTACTTCTGCGGAGCGGCGTAGGAATGTCCTGATCTTTCGAACCCTCTGGTTCTACTAAGCTTTCAGTAATAGCTCGTAGTTCTGGAATTTCTTCCAGTTCTATTGCGCTCCCACTTATCTGATTTTCCAAAAACTCAGTTTCCAAGAAGTGGGTATGACGAGAAACAAAAACCTTTTGTTCTTCTTCGCAATAGAAGAAATATCCCTTGGAGTTCTTTGGATATCCCACAAGCTTGCACTGTACTGAGCGTGCCTCGAGTTTGTCCGCATGCTGCTTTTTGACAAAAGCTGGACATCCCCATGTCTTAATGTGCTTAAGATAGGTTTTCTTCCCACTCCACATCTGATATGGTGTGGTAGGCACAGTCTTAGTTGGAACTCGGTTCAAAAGTTATGCAGCTGATTCTAGTGCATATCCCCAGAATGATTGCGGTAACTCAGCGTTACTCATCATGGAACGTACCATATCCAATAGGTTCCGGTTCCGTCTCTCCGATACACCGTTATGTTGCGGAGTGTATGGAGGAGTAAGCTGAGAGAGAATTCCATTCTCGTTAAGGTAATCCAGGAATTCGGCACTCAAGTATTCACCATCTCGATCAGATCTCAGTGTCTTGATACTTTTCCCGGTTTGTTTTTCTACTTCATTCTTATATTCCTGAAATTTTCCAAAGGCTTCGGATTTATGTTTCATTAAGAAGACATATCCGTACCTTGAAAAGTCATCCGTAAAAGTAATGAAGTAAGAATAACCGCTTCGTGCATGCGTAGACATTGGACCGCACACATCGCTGTGTACGAGTCCCAAGAGCTTGCTCGCTTTTACTCCGTGTCCAGTGAACGGAGTCTTTGTCATCTTTCCTTTGAGACAGGATTGACAAGTTGCATACGATTGATATTCGAACGGATCCAAATATCCTTCTGTATGTAACTTCGTCAACCTTCTCTCATTGATGTGACCCAGTCTACAATGCCATAAGAAAGCCTGATTTGTTTCCGGAGACTTTCTTTTGTGTGTATTCTGGACATTGAAAATCTGTGGTTGGTTTAATACGTATATACCATTGCTTAATGTACCTGACCCAATCAAAACTTGATTAAGGTGAATGTTTACAACATTGCTTACAAATGCAAATTCATAACCTTCTTTAGATAATAAAGATACATAAATGATATTACAAGTTGCATTGGGTACAAAATAACAATTACGCAAAACCAAAACGTGTCCATCTGACAATCCCAGATGATAGTCCCCACGGACTCAGCATCCATGCCAGCTCCGTTTGCAACTCTGAGGGTCATATCACCTGCCTTCAAAACCCTACGCTTTCTCAGTGCCTGCATGGAATTACAGATATGAGATCCTTATCCGGTATCCAATACCCAGGAAGTAGAGTTTATTGATAGACAGTTTTCAATAACATACACACCTAAAGCCGAAGCCGCAACTTGCTTCGGGTCCTGGTTTCTGGCTTTCCAAGCCCTGCAATCCTTTTTCCAGTGTCCACTCTTGTGACAGTAAAAGCACTCTTCCTTCCCCACAAGCTTTCCCGCTACCTTTGTTGCCTTGGCCTTTCCCTTCGTATCCACTTTACTAACACCGCCCCTTGGTTTGGTGGGGGGTTTTCTTCTTCTTTCCCTTGGCTTTCGCCTTGGACCTAGAAGCGGAAGATCCTCCTACAAACAAAGTGGATGTTTCCCTACCTTTCTATAGGGTGCCCTCTGCACTCCTCAGCATGTTGAGGAGTTCCGATATCAACCCCTAATACCGGGAGAGACGAATCCTGTCTAACCGTCACTGCCTCCAAGTGCTTCGGGACTGCACCCAACTACTACCTGTTTGCACGACTCCTTTGAGCCGTGGTAGGGTAGTAATCAAAGTACAATAGGAACACACTCGAGGCGAAGTGACAGTGTCAAGTTAGCGGACTAAGCTGTACTCATGTCACCTGGGAACTGACAACTGACGATAGGTATAGTACCAACCAATAGTTCCCGACGAGTCCTGTCCAGTGTACTCGTAACCTAACGAGCACCCGCATACTATCTCAAGTACGACGTACTGACGGCTGTAGGATAGACCGTATCCCCTGCTGGGATGAGAAGCGCATACGCTAGTCTACTCCGGAGTATCGATGCCCTGTCTCGATAGTCCTACGACTAGGGACCTGTATAAGGATGTGCTTGTGGATTACCCAGCCCCCACGAGTGTGACTGCTATCACAACGCTGGTAATCAAGCAAAGATCCTAAGGGCTCCACTAATGTGTATAGGTGATATATTAAAAGAAACACATGTACACATTAAAGTAGAAACAAACCAAGTAGCATACTACTATTTTGAGCAAGATTGTCTATACAACTGTGAATATCCCAAGCTTCCATTAAGTAATATACAAACTAGTATGATACAGTAACAGCCTCTAGGGCATATACACTAACACCAGTGTCACCAGAGAACTGCCATCTGACGTGAGGTATAATACCATCTGGGAGTTCTCGGCGAGTCCGTCCAGTGTACCCAGTCTCTACTGAGCACCAGTACACCTTCTCTGATGTCAAACACCTATGGACATGGGATCATCCATCGCCCATCATATGGGTCAAGAAGCGCATACGCTAGTCTGCTCTGGAGTATCGATGCCCTGTCTCGGTACTCCCACGACTAGGAACATTTGAAGGATGTACTTGAAGACTACACTGTCCCCACTAGTATGATCCGCATCATAGTCCAGGTAGTCAAGTACTCATCCTAAGGGCTTTATCAACATGTAACATAGAGACAATCAGAGTACATGTTAAGATAAAGAGCAACCAGATAGCATACTATCATGTCGAGCAAGAAAGTCCTCCCTATATATGTCCAAGCATCCATTACAATATACATCGTATGTACAGTAATGGCCTCTAGGGCATACATATAACTAACAATTCCTTCCTTGATGATACATATCCTTGTGATTCGATTTCCGTGTTCATATCAAATCCTTCTTCCATTTATAGCCTTTGCCGCTGATGACTATAAGGACTTGAGTGATGTAGTTGTTGGGGTAAAAATTTACACCCCGGTTGACCAAGTCAAAATCAAAGTCAACCCCAAGCCAAGTGGGCCCGAGCCCAGATCCAGTGGGCCCATGCCCGGGTCGAGCCCGAACATGAAGCGGCCGGCCTTCCCCCATGCCAAGATAAAAATTTTGTAATAAATAATTTTGTTGTATTTCTTTTATTTTATTTTATGGATAAATGTAAGAAAAATAGGCATAAAGCCAAATTTTTGTAAAGCCCATGGCTTATGTGCAAAAAGAAATGGCACATGAGCCATGGGATAGGCAAAATGCCATTTTGTGAAGCCCAAGGGGCTATGTGTAAAGTGTGTAGCCTATAAAGGCAAGGATAATGAAATATCCCAACAACTTTTTCTCTCTCTAAAAAAAAACTTTCCAGATCTGAGATCTTTCTTCTTCTTCAAGGTTCCAAAACCTTCTTCTTTCTCTTGAATTCAATCAAGAGTTTTAATCTTCTTTTTATAAAACAAATTAGTTTTTCACCACAAAACCTACAAAGGGGAACTTGGTTCTGTCATCAGATCTCAAAAAGGAGAGATTTTGAGATTTCACATCTCTTGATCTTCAAGATCTAGCAAGCAACAGGAGGAAGAAGAAGAACCCCTTCCATTAACCCCAAAACACATTCAGGAGTACAACTTCTCTCAGATTTCTCTTTTGAGAAATCCCTTTTTAGGCTAAAAGCCCTATTTTCCTCACCAGCGCGCTAGCGCTCGAGCAATTTGCGCCCACGTGCCGACACGTGGCGCGCGCGCTTGTGCTGCGCAAGGCGCCCTCGTGCCGACACGTGGCGCGCGTGCTTGCGCTGCGCAAGGCGCCCACATACCGACACGTGGCGCGCGCGCTTGCGCTGCGCAAAGGCGCCCACGTGCCGACACGTGGCGCGCGCGCTTGCGCTGCGCAAGGCGCCCTCGTGCCGACACGTGGCGCGCGCGCTTGCGCTGCGCAAGGCGCCCATTTGCCGACACGTGGCGCGCGCGCGCCTAGGCGTTGGCCCCACGCATCCTTTGGATGTCTTTTTTCCCCTTTATTCATATATATATGCATGTATATATATATATACATATGTATACAAATATACACATACACATACTCCCCAACACTCTCCCCCTAAAAAATTTTTTTGGGCCGGGGCGCTGCCCCGAGCCCCGCAAGGGGGCTGCTAGCCCCCTTGACCCCCAGCCCGCTATCCAGGTTGCGGGACCCCCGTAAAAACTCTGCGTGGCTCCCGATATATCCAAAACCCCCCCTTTCAAAACAGAACACACGCACACCGCACATTGGGTTCGCATGACCAGTTTAACCCGTTAATCGGAGGTTCCCTCGCCCCAAAGGCGAGGGGTAATTAACGGCAGTTTAGTCCGCGGCTGCCGGAGATTAGGATCCCCACAATCATTAAACCCCGGCCTACCCTAGGCAGGGGGAATCTGTAGTACGCCTGACAAGCGCGCGCGTATTCCCATCTCACAGGGGTGACAAAAAACACCCTACAGATTCTGGCACGCCCAGTGGGACCAATCTCTCCTCCCATATTTCGGGTTAAAACGTTCATGTGAACTCAATCAATATACATATCGATTGCCTATACTGAAATGATGTTCTTTTTTTTCCGTGCAGCAATCAACCTTCGACGACAATGTCTCCCCAGACGAATTCAGCTTCCAACGTGACCCCGATTCCGTACGTGGTCAAGATCAACGCTCGTGTGGTTCTCCCTGCAAGCCTCAGTCGACAGTGGGAGGAACCGCCCCGCCAGTTTGGCTCCATCGTCATCTACCCTGCCGGAAGCGCTCATCTGGCGGAAATCCCGGCGGAACAGGTGGCCAAGCTGGTCCCAAGGGGCAGGAGGCCGAATGTCGTGATCGCCAAGGTACCACAACCGAAACTCAAGACAGCGTGTGAACGATTCTCTGGTGCTCCAGCGGGGGCAAGAACTCCGGTACAAAGGGCAACATCCAATGTTGCGAACGAGCTCAGGCGATTACTCCAACAAATGCACAATCGAGCGTATCTCCAAGGCCCTCCATCGCCCGGTCTGCGACGTCTTCCCAAAGAGCTGAAGTCTGCCAGGTGCTTAGAACAGAAAATTTAAGGCAGAAGCGGCTCAGGTATCGAGCCAACAAGAGGGCCAAGGCTTCAGCCAAATAGAATCGTGTGAAGTTCCAAGTGCAGGGTTGCCCCGCGACGACGGCTGAGTCGGACGTGAGAATCAGCAATTCCTTCGAGCCTCTGAAGTGGGTTCAGAAAAATGCCATGACCGCCAGAATTAAGAAGACAGCGGTCCGAACAATGTTACAAAGAGACGTGTCCCGGCCCCAACAGAAAAGGTATGATACTGTCTCTTCAAGAGTCTATCAGGCGCTCTGTGCCGCACGAAAGCAGCGGGGCAAATCCAGGAAAGAAGCGCCAGCACCATTCAAGAACCTGGATAGGCCAGCCGCCTTCAATCGATTACCAGCAACCGAAACAAGGGGGTCAAGACAGCGATCCATGAAGTCAGCTTCCAATGATAGAAAGATGGCTGGATACATCATCCATACGGTCTATATGGCGGGAGGTCGCCCCAGCGACAACCTTCGCAGCAAAAGCAAGGATGGGGCCACCATATCCCAAGCCCAATCTAGCCTGAATGTGGTCGCCGCCGCTCAAGAACAGCCGCCCCCGCTGGATGAAGAAAACCCTCTCGATGAGGATGATAGGCAGAAAGACCCCTCGGTCCATGCAGAGTCAAACTCGGACAGCGAGGAGGAGCCGACTTTCCGCCCCAGGACTGCGGAGCAAGAGCTGCTCTAAGAGCTTCGAAAACAGCTCAGGAGCAAAGATAAAGAAATGGCCAAGCTCTATTCGAAGATTGAAGACTTAACGAATATGGTGATGCAGCTTACGGCTCAAATTGCTCGAGCGCCTCCCAATTAAGCGCAAGCCGGTACTAATCAGCCGGGTGATGACAATCCGAGGCAGCCAATGCCTGTTTCTTTGGGACCAATACTGGTCGAGCCGCATGAAAGCCGGCCACATTCCGCTTCTGGGGACGCCTTGGCCCCAGATAATACTATCCCGCTAACACAGGATCGGATAATGGATTTGGTCACCAGCAAGGTTAAAACATTGGTGGCCGAAGCAGAAGCTCAGAAAGAAATCGGCAGTAGCGGGCGGCCATATCCCGCGCAGTACGATCTGATTGAGTTCCCAAGCAGCTACGTTATTCCTAAGTTCGGAAGATTTGATGGAACGGGAATGCAAATCAGCACGTCGCCCACTTCAAAGCATCGTGCGGAAATACAGGGGGCAATGACGCGCTCCTTCTTCGTCAGTTTGTCAATAGCCTGACCGGCGTCGCCTTCGACTGGTATGCGAGTATACCGGACCGGTCCGTCATTACCTTTGCCCAAATGGAGTCCCTGTTTCGGCAAAGGTTCATGAGTGTCAGTGATAAAATCTCCATTGCCGACCTTGTGAGGACCAAGCCGGGGAAGAATGAAAGCAACACCGACTTTATTGCCCGATGGCGTAATCTCACGGTCAAGTGCGAACCGCCGCTGGAGCAGGACCAGTCCGTCAGCCTTCTCATTGGGAACCTCAGCAATTGGATGGTTCCATTCTTGTGTACAGCAGGCCTCAAGACGTTTCAAGAGCTAACCAAGAAAGTCCAAATGCTGGAACGCTCAAAGCAAGAGTCCCCGCCGGACTCTCAGAGAGACAAAACTTGGAAAAGCAAGCGGGACGACAGCCGTAGAAGCGGGGGTTCCAGCAGTACCAATGTCTTCAATGCGTCCGACAATGAAGAAAAGCGAAGGGCGGGTGAATCCAAAACTAACCGGTCACGAAAGCCATTGCTAGGAGGAGATGGGCCTTCCCTAGAGGAGAAGAAGAACAAGGATTACTCTTTCAGAAGGGACAAGGTCCGCAAGATATTTAAAGATGCCTTGAACAACGGCCTCCAATTGCCGGAGTCGAAAAGACCCCAAGAAGCAAAAATGACCGACAATCCTCTGTATTGCCCGTACCACCGAGTAGTGAGCCATGCGTTCGAGGATTGCTATATCTTCAAAGATTGGGTCGAGAAGCAGTACAAGGCTGGAGAGATCGAACTGTCCAAAAGTGTGTTGGTGAACAATCAAGTTGCAACCACCAACTTTATACAGACAGAAACTGAAGCTTTCTGGGAGCAGACAGCCGAACCCGCTGCCCTGACAAACGAAACCGACTCATCGCAGCCTCCGTGGAGTACGCACATATCTAATAAGACGAAGAAGACGCTAAAGCTGCTTCAGAAAGAGCCCAGGATGGAATGGGAAGGACAGAAGAAGCCTACCAGTCCAGCTGCCAATGCGGCTCCTTCAGGCTCAAAATCCAAGAAGCTCAAGAAGAAGAAAAGTGCAGCTCGGCGCGAAAAAAAGTCTGCAGGGAGATCGACCATTCAAAAATATATCGATTCCCTCGAAGAATATGAACAAAGGGAAAGAACATTGATTCAATTGAAGGAGTTCTTCCCTGTACAAGCGGCTGAAATTCTGGAGGAGTTAGAAGAAGACTCCAATGAAGAGATCCCAGTAGTGACTTGCTACGCCATCCATCTTGGCAGCGACTCGGAAGAGGAGCTCTGTTTTCCCGAAGAGGACGAAGAGCTCGCCACAACGGCCAATCAAATCCAGCTCAGAAGCGGCAGGGCTCTACCGCCAAATCAGGGCAACGCCCCAAAAGGGAAGGATAAACAAGTAGCTAATGAAGAAGATGGCAGAGAACCGGCTGATGAAAACACAAGTCCTTCCTCGGTGGACTATAATGTCTTGGCACATCTCCGGAAGCTTCCGTCTCTCCTGAGCATCTACGACGCCTTGGTCCTTTCTAAGGAGCTTAGAAATATTCTCATTCACGCTCTACAAAACCCCGAGCGGTATCAGGCTCACTTTGCGGAAATTAATATGAAAGAAGCCCAGCACGCTTTGCATGCCGCCGCTGTCACATTTAAGGATGAAGACTTGCTACTGGGAACGGCTGAGCATAATCGGCCGCTTTACGTGACCGGGTACAGCGACGGAGATCGAATTAATCGCATATTGATTGATCCGGGGTCCTCAGTGAACATCATGAACTTGCGAACTCTGAAGAGTTTGTCAATGGACGTCCGACACCTGTCAAGGGAAAGGATTGTCATTCAAGGCTTCAACCAAAATTGCCAGCAAGTTCTGGGGTCTATAACTTTGCCGATCAAATTCGGGGATCTGCAGACCGAAGCTAAGATATACGTGATCGACGCCGACACGTCTTATAAGATTCTCTTGGGGCGGCCGTGGCTCCACGATTACGGCATCATTCCGTCAACTCTCCATCAATGCATGAAGTATACTAAAAATGGCGAAGAAAGACGCATTGACGGAGACATCCAACCGTTCGGTGTGAATGAAGTCCGATATGAAGATTCTAGGTACTTTATGAACCACCAAAATGCTAAGCCACAACTGACTGAGGATAGACCAGCCCCAAGGCTCAAAAGCAAATCTGCGCCGGCTGTCACTTTCAAAAGAAAAAATGCCCAAGTGCGCCCGCATTTCGGTAGCGACACTGATGAGTCCGACGTTGGAAGCCCGTCCTTCCTCAAAACTCGCCCTCATTTCGGCAGCGATACAGACGAATCTGTTACTGAAGGCCCATCTAGCAGCAAAGCCCTCCCTCATCTTGGCAGTGACACTGAAGAGTCAGAAGAAGAAGACCTGCCGTGCAACAGCTGTGCAGATTGGCCCCCCATGCAGCAAGCGAAACTACGAGAGTCCTTCGAAGTCGCAGAAGGGTCCCTAGCCGTCACAAGGGTACCAGAGCAGATGTGCAAAGAGCTCGATGCATTGTCAGTCTCCACCGTAGACCAGCTGAAAACTTTCTACGTTCCTGGGAGGAAAAGTGGACAGAAGGGCATCCTGTTTTATGGGTCAAACCCCGTTGCGCACCCGGACGATTTTTCTGTCGCGTGCCTTCAATATGAGAAAGGCATAAGAGCCGTCCTCAATCCCAGATACTATGCGCCCGAGATGCGGGAATACTTTAAGAAGTGCGGATGCCGGTTATATCAGACGGAGTCTGAAGCAAAGTTTTACGAAGGGCTATGGTATCCGCCCCAGGTCCGAGCACTCATCGATGGACGAATTCCAGATAGACGGGGCATAGGCTACATTCAACCTGATTCCAAAGCGTGCTACAAGATCCATGTTGGTGAGGCCAGCGAAAGATCTAATGGTGACGACGAGATAGCCGAGCCAGAAGAAGCTCCTCAAGAGCTCGAAGATGGCGGACAAGCAACCTTTGACGAGCTAACCGAGATTGACTTAGGAACGCCCGATAATCCAAGGCCGACCTACATCAGCTCGCTCTTGTCAGAGGAAATGAAAGCGCAGATAATTGGCCTGCTGCATGAGTTCGTCGACTGCTTCGCGTGGACATACAAAGAAATGCCTGGCCTTTCCCCTGAAGTGGCCGTACATAAGTTGGCTATATCTCCTGATGCTAAGCCAGTCAAACAAGCTCCTCGATGAATGAGAAGGGAACTAGAAGAAAAGGTCATCGAGGAAACTAAGAAGCTCATCGATGCCGGCTTCATCAGGGAAGAGAAATACGCGGACTGGATCGCATGCATAGTCCCAGTGAAGAAGAAAAATGGGCAGATCCGAGTTTGTGTCGATTTCAGGGATCTCAACAAAGCATGTCCTAAAGACGACTTTCCGCTACCGGTCATGGAAATGATGGTCGATGACACCTCAAATTACGAGCTGTTCACCTTTATGGACGGCTCGTCTGGATACAATCAGATCAAGATGTCATCTGAGGATGAGAAGCACACAGCATTTCGAACCCCGATCGGAATATATTGCTACAAGGTGATGCCGTTCGGATTGAAGAACGCGGGTGCTACATATCAAAGGGCAATGACCAATATCTTTGATGATCTAATCCATAAAGTCGTCGAATGTTATGTTGATGATCTGGTCGTCAAAACTAAAGCCAAGGCTGACCACATCCAAGATCTTAGGACCGTTCTCACCAGACTGAGGGAATACGATCTGAAGATGAATCCTCTGAAATGTTCTTTTGGAGTGTCATCGGGAAAATTCCTGGGTTTTATAGTCCGGCGTCGAGGGATCGAAGTTGACCCATCAAAGATAAAGGCCATCATGGAGATGCCCCCTCCGAAAAGTCTGACGCAGCTAAGATCTTTTCAAGGCAAGCTTGCTTATATAAGAAGGTTTATCGCAAATTTATCGGGGAGATGTAGGCCCTTCTCAAAGCTTATGAAGAAAGGAGCTCCTTTTATCTGGGATGCCGAATGTCAAGCAGCGTTCGAAAGCATCAAACAATACTTGTTGCACCCTCCATTGCTGGCCGCTCCCATTCCAAATAAACCGCTGATTCTCTACACTGCCGATCTAGATGAGTCACTCGGTGCGCTCCTTACCCAGAATAATGAGGAGGGAAAAGAAAATGCCCTCTACTACCTCAGTCGAACTCTAGTCGGGGCGGAACACAACTATTCCCCAATCGAGAAGCAATGCCTGGCTCTGATATTTGCTGTGAAGAAGCTGAGGCACTATCTGCTTGCTCATCGGGTTATACTGATCTCCAAGGTCGACCCGCTCAAACACTTGATTACCAGAGCGAGCCTAACCGGCAGAATGGCAAGATGGGCTGTTATGCTACTCGAGTTTGACATAGTTTATACTCCTCAGAAAGCAGTAAAAGGGCAAGCTCTTGCAGACTTTCTCGCTGCTCATCCCACACCAGAGGGGTCACCACTCAATTGTGAGTTACCCGACGAACAGGTGCTACACCTAGAGAATGACGAGCCATGTTGGGAGCTCTACTTCGATGGGGCCTCATCGATAAGGACCTCCAGTAAATCAAGTGTCCCGGAGATAAAAGCAGGGATAGGATTGGTATTCATCACGCCATCAATGGGAACCCTACGGCGTTCTTTTGCTCTCACCGAGCCTCGCACAAACAATGAGGCTGAGTATGAAGCTCTGATAGCTGGTTTGGAGCTCGCCATAGAAATGGAAATCCTTCGGCTACGGGTTTACGGTGGCTCCCAGCTTGTCGTCAACCAAGTAAGCGGCGATTATAAAATATACAAACCCGAGTTAGCTCGGTACAGAGGCCGAGTGGTGGAACTCATGAAACGGTTCACTCACATTGAACTAATGAGAGTCCCTAGAGCGTTGAACGGAAAAGCCGACATACTCCCTCGCCTAGCCAAGGAGCTGGCTGATCCTGACATGGACCAAATTCTAATCACAGTCAGGAGCCGACAAATTCTACCCCCAGTCTCTCTACGAGAAGAGGAAAGCGCGGAACAGAAGAACAGTCCTGCCGAAGAAACTTCGATTATCCAAAATGAGCCCGATTGGAGAGAACCCTTCATAGAGTACCTCCGATACGACAAGCTGCCCGAAGAAAAATCTGCGAGGATTCAGCTGAAGAAAAGAGCTCTCCGATACGTGTTTGTAAATGACACGTTATACCGCAGGTTATATGACCAACTCTGGCTCAGGTGCCTGTCATCGGCCGAAGCCCGAAAAGTCATGAAAGAAGTTCACTCAGGCGTTTGCGGTGCTCACCAATCTGGCCCCAAGATGCGACTGCAAATTAAACGGCTTGGGTATTACTGGCCCACCATGATACGGGATTGCGGAGAGCATGCAAAGAAATGTTATATCTGCCAAATTCACGGTGATTTTATTCACAAGCATCCCAATCCATTGCATCCTACGTTGGCGTCGTGGCCCTTCGAAGTCTGGGGCACCGACATTGTTGGCCCAATTGATCCTCCATCATCCAAAGGCCATCGGTTCATACTGGCCGCGACAGATTACTTCTCCAGATAGGCTGAAGCTGTCCCGCTAAAAGAAGTCAAGACAAAAGATATTCTGACATTCTTCCAGCATAATATTCTATATCGCTTCGGTACACCAAGAAGGATCATTTCTGACAACGAGCCTTCTTTCAAGAGCTTCGATGTCTCAAGGTTCGCTACTCAGCACAAGATAGACTGGAGATATTCCTCCATCTATAATCCAAGAGCCAATGGGCTAGCTGAAGCCTTCAATAAGACTCTATGCAAGCTCCTCAGGAAAAATGCTTCAGCCAACAAGAGAGACTGGAATCTCAAGCTTCACGAGGCGTTGTGGGCATATCGTACCACGCACCGTACTCCAACTCAGTCCACTCCATACTCATTGCTCTTCGGAGTGGAGGCGGTCCTCCCCCTCGAAGTCGAAGTTCCAAGCTTAAGAATGGCCGTTCAGCACGAGTTGACAGAGGTGGAAAACATGCTCCTTCGACTTGAAGAGCACGATGCCCTCGAAGAAAAGAGGCTCGCGGTGCAGCAAAATCTGGAGCTATACCGAGCCCAAATGTCACGGGCCTATGACAAAATAACCCGTCTCCGCGCTTTCAAGAAAGGTGAATTGGTGTTGGTCCTCAAAAGACCGATCATCCCCAATCGACATGCCAAGGGAAAATTCGAGCCAAACTGGGAAGGACCATACGTCATCGAGAAAGTGTTCGACGGAGGATCCTACCAACTAATAAGTGCCGAGGGAGAAAGGCCCATGCCACCCATCAATGGCCGATATCTCAAGAAATACTACACATTAATGCTCTAAGTCGCAGGAGAAATGAGCACATCAGCCCTACGGTCTGGATCAGACATCCTGCAAAACCGTATACAATCCACGGGCGTAAATGACCCCTATTACTCCCAAATCCTGCCGGTGAGACTACTTTTAAAGTCCCACCAGCGGCAAAAAAAAAAAGAAAAAAGAAAAAAAGAAGAAGAAATAAACGGTATGTCCACAAGCAAAACGGGCACGGATGAAAACCCGAAAGGGCTCCGTGAGTAAAAACAGCAGGACTACCGGCGAGTCTGTGAAAACCCGAAAGGGCGCAAACTCGTAAAAAGAGATGAAATACACTCGCAAAGTCCTCTCGACCTTGTGAGGAGAAAACCCCTGCGTGAGATCCTTACGACTCACAATGGAGCAACACACTTAGGAATCCTCACGATTCCTAAGGAGAAAATACACCTGCGGGATCCTTACGACTCGTAGGGAGAAAATGCTTTATGGGACCCTCACGGCCCATAAAATTGAAAAGCCTTAGGTGATAGGGACCCAAACCTGTCTCCTAAGCCATCGTTCCCCAACGGGAAACGGCAAATGATGAGTCGCTTCTGGCATTTCGCTTCAGTGTTAGCGGTGCTGATGCCGACCAAAAACTCAAATCCCAAGTCCTCCCAAGGCAAATGATGAGTTGCTCCTGGCATTATTCCAGTGCAGCAATGCTGATGCCAAACAAGATCCAAATTCCAAGTCCCCAACCCCAAAGTGGCGAATGATGAGTCGCTCCTGGCATTATTCCAGTGTAGCGATGCAGACGCCAACCAAATTCCAAATCCCATACCCCAACGGCGAATGATGAGTCGCTCCTGGTACCACATTCCAGTCCAACGATGCAGACGCCAACAAAGCCCCGAAATTTTTCCGGCCCTACGGTCTGGATCATACATCCTGCAAAACCGTATACAATCCACGGGCGTAAAACAATCCCAGCCTCTCCCAAGTCCTACCGGTGAGACTACATTCAAAGTCCCAAAAAAAAAAAAAAATTAAAAAATCCCAAATCCTCCCGGGGCAAATGATGAGTTGCTCCTGGCATTATACCAGTGCAGCAATGCAGATGCCAAACAAAAACCAAAATCCCAAAATCCTCTAAAAGACAGATGATGATTCGCTCCTAGTACTATATTCCAGTATAGCGATGCTGATGTCAACCTAAATCAAAATCAACAAGTCAACTTTCACTCCGACACCGCAAAAGCGGAGCAAGTCAGAATCCAATCTCGACGCCGCAAGAAGCGGAGCAAGTAAAGTCTACCCCTGACACTGCAAGAAGCAGAGCAAGTCAAATCAAGCACCGACCGTCCAAGTCGCTAAAAGGGCAGCATCGACCGTCCATGTGGTAAAAAGGGCAGTGCCAGTTTCCCGAAAGGTGGGAACCGAATCAAGTCGCCTCCACGTGAAAGAAGATCCATCAATTTCATGCACACGACCCACATATGTGGTGTGCATTTATTGATGGGTGGCAATTTGTTGGGGTAAAAATTTACACCCCGGTTGACCAAGTCAAAATCAAAGTCAACCCCAAGCCAAGTGGGCCCGAGCCCAGATCCAGTGGGCCCATGCCCGGGTCGAGCCCGAACATGAAGCGGCCGGCCTTCCCCCATGCCAAGATAAAAATTTTGTAATAAATAATTTTGTTGTATTTCTTTTATTTTATTTTATGGATAAATGTAAGAAAAATAGGCATAAAGCCAAATTTTTGTAAAGCCCATGGCTTATGTGCAAAAAGAAATGGCACATGAGCCATGGGATAGGCAAAATGCCATTTTGTGAAGCCCAAGGGGCTATGTGTAAAGTGTGTAGCCTATAAAGGCAAGGATAATGAAATATCCCAACAACTTTTTCTCTCTCTAAAAAAAAAACTTTCCAGATCTGAAATCTTTCTTCTTCTTCAAGGTTCCAAAACCTTCTTCTTTCTCTTGAATTAAATCAAGAGTTTTAATGTTCTTTTTATAAAACAAATTAGTTTTTCACCACAAAACCCACAAAGGGGAACTTGGTTCTGTCATCAGATCTCAAAAAGGAGAGATTTTGAGATTTCACATATCTTGATCTTCAAGATCCAGCAAGCAACAGGAGGAAGAAGAAGAACCCCTTCCATTAACCCCAAAACACATTCAGGAGTCCAACTCCTCTCTGATTTCTCTTTTGAGAAATCCCTTTTTAGGCTAAAAGCCCTCTTTTCCTCACCAGCGTGCTAGCGCTCGAGCAATTTGCGCCCACGTGGCGCGCGCGCTTGCGCTGCGCAAGGCGCCCTCGTGCCGACACGTGGCGCGCGCGCTTGCGCTGCGCAAGGCGCCCACGTGCCGACACGTGGCGCGTGCGCTTGCGCTGCGCAAAGGCGCCCACGTGCCGACACGTGGCGCGCGCGCTTGCGCTGCGCAAGGCGCCCACGTGCCGACACGTGGCGCGCGCATTGGGTTCGCATGACCAGTTTAACCCGTTAATCGGAGGTTCCCTCGCCCCAAAGGCGAGGGGTAATTAACGGCTGTTTAGTCCGCGGCTGCCGGAGATTCGGATCCCCACAATCATTAAACCCCGGCCTACCCTAGGCAGGGGGAATCTGTAGTACGCCTGACAAGCGCGCACGTATTCCCATCTCACTGGGGTGACGAAAAACACCCTACAGCAGCGAGAGCCGAGGTCAGAGTGGACTCGCGTAGGACGAGAACTGACCGGGATGGCATGCTCGTTGCATCGGACTATATGGATCCGCTTTCGATAGATCATATTGATAGGCTGGTGGCAGAGATGCAGGATTTGCGCCAGACGATGAGTTCTTTGGTTGAGGCCATTCAAGCGCAGTGACAGGAGGTTATCACTCATGTTACCCAGTTATTCCTTGCAGTCAGAACTCATCCTCGTGTTACTCATACAGCACCAGTGGACACAGCCCGTCTTTACAAGAAGCGTTTTTCCGAGACTTTGGGAGTTCCGGAACAGAGGAGGGCTCGTATAGGTGTACCAGCCCAGAGACAGAAGCTTAGGCATCGTGACAGATTTCGTGACCGTCGTGGGAGTAGCAGAGGCCTGGGACGAGGACAGTCGTTCAGCACTTATCCCTAGGATGGTCAGCAGTTTTCTTCTGGATATTATCGTGTGAAAGTTTTCCGACATTGTTCCAGATGAGCCGGCGAAGCTTAGGAAGCTTAAGGATCAGCTGCAGAGTTATTGGTTGAGGGACATGTGCGTCCGAGTGTTTCGCTTTGGGGAGCTCCTTTCCTGTTCGTCAGGGAGAGGGACGGCAGTTTGAGGTTGTGTATTGATGAATCGTCAATTTAACCGAGTTACGGTGCGGATAGGTATCCTTTGCCTCGCATTTGTTAGTTATATGTATGCCCTAGAGGCCATTACTATACATAGGATGTATATTGTAGTGGATGCTTGGACATATATAGCGAGGACTTTCTTGCTCGACATGATAGTATGCTATCTGGTTGATCTTTACCTTAACGTGTAAAACTGATTGTCTCTCTGTTACATGTTGGTAAAGCCCTTAGGATGTGTACTTGACTACCTGGACTATGATGCGGATCATACTAGTGGGGACAGGGTAGTCCATAAGTACATCCTTCAAGGTCCCTAGTCGTGGGTGTATCGAGACGGGGCATCGATATACCAGAGTAGACTAGCGTATACCTTCTCGACCCATACAGATAGGCGATGGATGATCCCATATCCATTGGTGTTTGACATCAGAGATGATATACGGGTGCTCAGTGGAGACTGGGTACACTGGACGGACTCGCCGAGAACTCCCAGATGGTATTATACCTTACGTCAGATGGCAGTTCTCTGGTGACACTGGTACAGAGTAGTCTGTTGACCCGAGATCGTCATAGAGTCTTGTGTGGTTCCCACTGTGCTTTGATTTCCATCTTACCACGTCCAAGAGGGCGTGCAAAATGATGGTTTTTGGGTACAGTCCCGAGTCACATGGAGGCAATGAGCGATAAGAGGGGATTCGTCTCTCCCGGTATAGGGAGTTGATGTTGCGCTGTGTTCGATTGGCTATAACAGGAAATCCCTGGCTAGGGTTGCTGAGATTTACTGGTAAGTGTTACCAGTAGTTTCTCGAATTGTTATAGACCTCATATCGACACGACTTATCGAGCTATTGGGGTCTGACGTTTACCACCCCTAGGCGAGATATGCGACATATCAGACGATCAGACCGGACTGTACGGTAAGTGTTACTGGTTGGATTCACAGGAGTGTGAGCGGGCTTGCTCGTCGATCTTCTGATCGATCAATACCCGGGTGGCCGTTACGTTTAGCAGACCGCTTGCGGCTTGTGGATGTTTGATATGATCATCATCCGCTGCCGGCGTATTGACGAGTCTTTAGAGTCCTACACAGAGGTTTCCTGGCTCAAGCGAAACGAAATAGGAGCGCATATGAGATATGTGCGGGACCGAGAATAATGCGTGTATGTGATACCGTATTCTATTATCGCGATGAATGTATCGATATGGTTGTATGCGATATAACCTAGTTATCGAATCAAGGATTGATTCGGTAAGCCGATACATAGGATACTAGTCGGTTATATGCGATATGACGGGATCATTAAATCAAGTGTTGATTTAATGATTTAATGTATAATTATATATTTGATATATCACTTTGCATTAACTAGTATCGGTTCACTTTAAATGGATTTTCTCACTCGGATGTGCACATCGTATATGTGATATACGTTTGTACACTTGGATGTATCATGTTTAATGATACATGTTTACTTGAGCTTGTGTAAAGAATAAACCATGGTTTTATGAATGGTTAGGGTT
The DNA here is from genome assembly GCA_030015575.1 of Agapanthus africanus. Taxonomy (NCBI): domain Eukaryota; kingdom Viridiplantae; phylum Streptophyta; class Magnoliopsida; order Asparagales; family Amaryllidaceae; genus Agapanthus; species Agapanthus africanus. Next base: position 167,594,126 of record CM057349.1, read on the forward strand.
TTGATTTCTTATTCATTTATTCTTTTGGGAAATGAAAGGATAATGAACAAAATGGTTTCTTCTTTATTTCTTTCTTGAAGCTTCATGAAGACTTTGACCAAGTGACCATTTTGTCTCATGCTCAACCCTAACCATTCCACTTAACCATAATTCATTCTCTACACTTGACCATGGTTTGATTATGATAAGTATTCATTTTTCTTTTCAATTTAAATAAACTTATCATATTCATTCTTTCTTTTTCTTCTTCTTCATCACATGAAGAAAGCTTGCTACTACAATGGCAACTTGAGAAAACAAGTGAGAAATCCAATTCTAAAGTGAACCCACTTCCTATTTCTTCATCCTCTACCTCTTGCCAAGTAGTATAGGGTGTTTTCTTCACAAGTTTTATGACTTAATGAAGTGGGAGCTTGATCTAGTGATGCCTCGACGTAGATCATCTTCGGCATCGACATCGACGACCTAGCCCGCCCTTTTCTCCGACGAAGCCGACGCTAGAGTCCGGGATCCGATTTGGACAGCGGAGGGACTTCATCATGGAGCTATGGAGGTGGAGAACCGGATCTACAAAGGTTGTATTTCCGTACTCTTAGTTAAAGTAGTTAACTAATTGCTTTGTCGCCTAAACTTCTAGCCAACGATCCGTATCTAGGGTTTCTCGGCACCGTAAATTTTGAAATTGGCATGGTTGATGCCTTGTGAGACCTCTTGAGATTGCCTAGGAACCCTACAGTGGTATCAAAGCCTAGCTAGAGCCTTAGGCGAAGTCTAGACGACGTTTGAAATCCGAACGAACCCGAAAACCTAACTCTAAAATGCTCTCCGGAAATTTTCTGAAAATTTGAATTTTTGTGAATTAAAAATTGCCAAAAAATTCAGCAGGGAATTTTATGAGTTACTGTGAAGCACGTGATGCTAACTCGACCAAAGAGCCGCGGAATCGCGGCCCCACCCTGGGTTTAGCGGCGGTTCCGCGGCCATTTTGGTGAGTTAGACCACGTGGCTTGCACAGTAATTCTTGTCTTCAAGTGCTGAGTCTTCTGGAAATTTTTATATTTTACTCAAGAGTTGAGTTTTCCAGGGTGTTTTGGAGCTTAGATGATTCGATCGGATTATCAGATTTTGTCTATGTGTTTTCCGGATAATTTTTAGAATATGTTAAAAAGTTCGACCGGATATAAATACCCACTTTTTCCCTTGCTGGGAAATTTCCAATTGTTGGATTTTTCTGTAGTTTAATCACGTTCTAAGTAGTGCAAGTAACGCGATGGTCCCTCTAGAAGACAACAAACCTTAACTCGATTACGTGACCGTCTTGAACTGCCCTTTGAACCTTCGGGTTTGGGGCAGTACAGCGTGCCACATGTGAGGCGTTGGCTTGACCCTTCTACGGCTGGACCGTTGGTACTGAGGCACGAACTGAATGTTTTTAGACTTATTTCATGTGTTGATCTGTATCGGGAAAACTTGGGTGTTTGACTGTTCGATCGAAAAGTTTAACATTTTCTATTTATCTGGAATGGGATACAATAATTGGAATTCACAAAAGTTATGAGATAACTGAATGAATGTTATAAACATAGCAGTTTAGTCTCACTTGATCGGTTGCCACGGAATTTTGATGTGATCAAAAGTCCGTCGCAATCACGTAGCGTACGCGGATACTCGCCGGGTAAACTTAATAGACAACCTCACTCCATAGCCCCGACCAAGTGACTGTAGGAGAACCCCGTCGCCGAAAGCATCCGTCCGGGTGCTCGCGGTAGCGGTGTTCCGCCTTGGTGCACTTCGTCGACGGTATCGGGGATGCGGCCGTCTACTGAAGTTTGCAACGAGCATTCGATCAAATTGTCGGGAATCCTGTTGAATTGGCCGACTTGGAATTGAAAAGTGTTTTCGATTTTGAGACTAAAATGCGGGGTTTATAATTGTTAGGCATGCGATGTCTAAAGAATTCATTTGGTCAGGCATGCGATGTCTGTGGAGTTTGCGGATTCCAACTGTTGTAGTTTTACACTTTCTTTTCTGTGACCGTAAGTGTAATATGTGATATCGCCGGTTTCGTTGCTATATGTCAACGACAATTGGGATGCGCATATTTACTTACGTTGATGACATGTGATGTTATGTGTTGCTGGATATGTTATATTGGATCATCGTGTTTGAATAGCCGGGGTTTTTTTATGTGAGATGAGTGTTTTTCATTTTCATTCATGTAAAAACTTGTATGTAATATTCTTTTATTGGGGCACTTCCAGGTTGCGGAAGATGTCACCTTTTGTATATTATTTACTTTTCCGCACTAGGATAGACCCAAGGAGGAGGGCACAAGTAACCGGGTTCTGGAGTCCAGTGGGAGACCAACTCGAGGAGTCGAGTCCGGGTCTCCTAACTCTAGAATTGGTAGGGTTGCTTGCCGCTCTCGTAGGGGTCTAGGGGTGTGGGTTTGGCTATTCATCACGACCGTGGAATCCGTGTTTTATACTGGATCGTATTGAAAACACGGACGTCCTAGTATATCCAATATTTCATATGATTCTTCTGCTGCGATATCTGTGATGTGATCATGTGATGTTCTGTGATAGATACAGTATATAGTATATATGATATATTATATAGACGTTACTTATGTTTTACACCCGCGCTAGCCCTGCCCCGCTCTGTCGTTAGTTACCTAACCTAACGGTGCACGAGGGGACATCAAGGCGAATGCGGATGGCATAAGTGTACGTCGTATTTATCTGTGATGTTTAGGTATTTAAATGATGGGACTTCATTAATATGATTAATGAAATAAAAGAAACCTAAGATGTTATAGAATCGAATTTCAAAATTAAAACAGGTAGCTACAGTTCTTGCTTTGCACAGAGGTATATGTGATATATCCTGCACCTTATTCGATAAGGAAAGGACCGAGATCCCTTCACCGGGAGTGACTCCTTTAGCAATAACTGGCAGATGCTACACACTCGGTTTGTCTTTTGATTGCTTTTAAGTGTTTTTGCTTTGCACAGTGATATATATGATATATCCCGCATCTCATTCGACGAGGAAAGGACCGACGATCCCTTCACCGGGAGTGACTCCTTTAGCAAAACTAGAAAAGCCTCAAAAACACTCCATTTCAAAATTCATTCGATCCTACAACGATATCAAGTTCATTACGTAATAGGTTTTCAGAAAAACCTGTCGTAGCCCTCCGTCATTTCAGATAAGTACTAGTTAGTATTCGTGCTGCGGTAGTTTGGCATTCGTCAAGGCGTAGTGTACGGTAGCTAACTAGTATTTATCTGCTTATGCATATGATGCAGATTGGATTAGGGTATTCGTACGGCGTTGTTTGGCATTCGTCAAGGGTCGTGCGGGTGGGTTTAATTCGATCAAGAAATGTACGGGTTGAACTTGACTAGTGGACTATGGGTTGTTTGGCATTCGTCAAGGTCATAGAACACTAGGGGTAAAACATAATCGGGAATTTCAAGTGTTGAAATTTGCAATGAGATTGCATACCTTCTATGAGATAGTTGGATCCCGATACCCGCTGCGAGTAATTGTTACTCCTGGGAGAGTTTTACGCATTACAATTAGCCGATCAAGTAGGTGTCTAGAAAGGTGTTAACGAGGTTACGCCTCTGGGAAAACGAGGTTTACTGTAATTAGGTTCGTGCGAAAGCACGGGGGACCTCCCTCAAAGTACCGACACTGGCCTGGCTGAAAGATTGGCGAACTTGTAGTGTGTAATTAATCCCGGCTAGTCTTTCCTTTTAGGGTTTGAAGGAAGATTTGATAAAAAGCAGTGGGAGCCATCCTGATTAGATAAAATAATAACCAATCTGATCTTGCAAGAGCGCACGCTGAGTGTTTTCTTCTCTCTCTCTCCGGGTAGCGACCATATCACGCCTTAATCAAGATAATAATACGGAATATTGACCGAACCCGCTTGTTATACTGAGCTGGGGAACGTTGGTCCGGCTCCAACTTGTAATTGTTATAAGACAGAGCAGGAAATTGGGGATTACCAGAATTCCCGTGCCGCCCAAACGAAGAGAGTGCATGCTGATGCATCATCTTCGGGTGTGTTCTTTATATAGAACTGTTTCTCAATATCCTTTACGTCCTGGGTATGTGATACCAGATCAGGATCCCAGATATGTAATCTGTTACATAGGGCTACAGAAAGGTAGAGGACTGAGAACGGGTGATAAGTTTCATGAGGCAGAAAACGGGGCAAGAGTTGCAGCCAAGTCTGTTGGTCACTGTCACCCTGTATTCCAAATACATTGATTCTGAAGGAATGTTATTAGATACCGAACCTGATATACAAAATCATATCAGTCTCTTTATTAGTAAAGAAATGATAAAATTTTGTATTGTTGGATAATGTTTTGAACATTTCCTATATCAAAAGTTGATCGGTTCAGGCACGTTATCTAAAAGCATTGATGTTCTAAATCAAACTACAGTTCTTTAGTATACTGAACACACAAAAGAGGAAGAGTTCAGAAATGAACGAAATTCTTCTTGAGGTATTGTAGACTAGGTCATATCAATGCGACCCGACTAGCTGAAGTTACATATAGATGCATATTTAAATGAGTTTGAATTTACATCTTGTGAAACTTGCCAATCATGTCACAGAGATAAGATGACCACAGCTCTGTTTATTGGAAACAGAGAAAGAGTTAGTGTACTCTTGGGATGATACATGTTGATGTATGTAAGGTCCTCTGTCTACACATGCCAAGACTGGTTCTTTGTACTTCATTACATTCTCTGATGATCTTTCGAGATTCAGACCTATGTTCCTGTTGAAACACAAGTCCGAACCTTTTGAGATATTCACAGAATATAAGTTAGAAGAAGAGAACTAATACAGGTATAAGTATTATGTCCTTTGATGAGATCAAGGAGGAGAATACTTGAGCACGGAATTCCTGGATTATTCTAAAGGAGAATGAGATTCTCTCTCAGCATTACTCCTCCGTATACACAATTGCACGATGGTATATCGGGGTGGAGCAGATACACCCTATTTGATATGGTGTGCTCTATGATGAGTACTACTGAGTTACCTATTTCCTTTTGGGAGTTATGCACTTGAGAAGCTGCATACCTATTGAATAGGGTTCCAGTCAAATCAGTTGCCTACCATTTCATATGTGATATGGAAAGGGAAGAGCCCATGTCTTAAGCTAGTTAAGATTTGGGGTTGTCCGGGCTATATCTAAAGCATAATCCGGACAGGCTCGAGGCAAGGTCTGTTATGTACAACTGGAAAGGTTCCAGCTATACAAACAACAGCAGATGATTTGGTGGGACCAAAGGATTCAGTAGATTCCAACGAACCACAGCCTCTCCGCCGATCTAGTAGGGTTCCTCACCCACCTGAGAGATATTTCGGTTTCTCTATGACAGTGGGAGCGATGATTGCATCATGAGATGATGACCCAACTAGTTTCGAGCTGGCCATCAGGAGTGGGACTCTGTAAGAATGGCTGGATGTTTAGCGATCTGAGATGGAATCCTTATACACCAACAAAGTATGGACTTTAGTTGCTATATCTGAAGGGTTAAATCCCCATCAGGAGGAAGTAAATCTTGAGAAGATTACTTGGTGTACATGGAAAGGTTGAGACTTTCAAAGCTAGACTTGTTAAAGGTTTTCGTCATCAACCAGGCGTGGATAATGATGAAACCTTTTCAAGTAGCTATGCTTAAGTCCATCCGGATCCTACTTGCCACGGCTACATACCATGACTACGATATCTGGTGGTTGGGTGTCTTGACTGCTTTTCTAAATGATGATTTGGAAGAGAGCTTCTAGAAGTACACAGCCAGAGGGCTTCGTAGACAGTGGGAGCAGCGGAAACGTGTGCAAGATGCTTTATAGGATAAAGCAGGCATCGCGGAGTTGGAACGTCTATTTTGATATGTTAGTCAAAGAAGTTGACATCATCAAAATGGTAGATGAACCTTGTATAAACAAAAAGGTAGTAGGGAGTATGGTGACGATCCTCGTAGAGTACATGGATGACATACTCTTGATAGGGAAGGAGTTTCCTATGCTACGCTCGATCAATCTCCGCTTATCACAATGATTCTCCACACAGGATCAAAATGTGTTACCTACTAAATCCTGGGTTTTTGATCTATGAGATAGATCTAATTGGATGTTAGGATTCTCACTAGTTGTAGCGAGATGGTATCAATCGATCCTGGGGAGAATCACTGGAAGGGTTCCAGGGTGATAAAGACGACTGAATATCGGTCGCAGGCATTGTCTTTACCCTCAGTAAAGGGACGGTATGTTGGAAGAGTTCCAAGCTAAATACCGTGGCTAACTAGACGATAAAGGCAGGATACATCGCTACTTAAGATGCTGCCAAAGAGGCAGTCTGGGTGTATATTTGTTCATGAGATGAACTTAGTTCCTTCCATTGTGTGACAATGGAGTTGTGGCTTATGCCAAGGAACGTCCGTCCCATCAGTGATCCAGACAAATTCTAAGGCAGTGTCACCAGATCGTGGAGATGGTTGATCTCCAAGGGATCAAGGTTAGGAGAGTAGACTCAGAGGACAACACAGCGGATCCACTCACAAAGGCCTGTTCCCAGTGAGAGATTTTTATGGGATGGTTGAGTATGAGATACTACAACCACTGCTATCAGATGGCCCTAGTGCAAGTGGGAGATTGTTAGTTATATGTATGCCCTAGAGGCCATTACTATACATAGGATGTATATTGTAGTGGATGCTTGGACATATATAGCGAGGACTTTCTTGCTCGACATGATAGTATGCTATCTGGTTGATCTTTACCTTAACGTGTAAACTGATTGTCTCTCTGTTACATGTTGGTAAAGCCCTTAGGATGTGTACTTGACTACCTGGACTATGATGCGGATCATACTAGTAGGGACAGGGTAGTCCATAAGTACATCCTTCAAGGTCCCTAGTCGTGGGTGTATCGAGACGGGGCATCGATATACCAGAGTAGACTAGCGTATACCTTCTCGACCCATACAGATGGGCGATGGATGATCCCATATCCATTGGTGTTTGACATCAGAGATGATATACGGGTGCTCAGTGGAGACTGGGTACACTGGACGGACTCGCCGAGAACTCCCAGATGGTATTATACCTTACGTCAGATGGCAGTTCTCTGGTGACACTGGTACAGAGTAGTCTGTTGACCCGAGATCGTCATAGAGTCTTGTGTGGTTCCCACTGTGCTTTGATTTCCATCTTACCATGTCCAAGAGGGCGTGCAAAACGGTGGTTTTTGGGTACAGTCCCGAGTCACATGGAGGCAATGAGCGATAGGAGGGGATTCGTCTCTCCCGGTATAGGGAGTTGATGTTGCGCTGTGTTCGATTGACTATAACAGGAAATCCCTGGCCAGGGTTGCTGAGATTTACTGGTAAGTGTTACCAGTAGTTTCTCGAATTGTTATAGACCTCATATCGACACGACTTATCGAGCTATTGGGGTCTGACGTTTACCACCCCTAGGTGAGATATGCGACATATCAGACGATCAGACCGCACTGTACGGTAAGTGTTACTGGTTGGATTCACAGGAGTTTGAGCGGGCTTGCTCTTCGATCTTTTGATCTCTCAATACCCGGGTGGCCGTTACGTTTAGCAGACCGCTTGCGGCTTGTGGATGTTTGATATGATCATCATCCGCTGCCGGCGTATTGACGAGTCTTTAGAGTCCTACACAGAGGTTTCCTGGCTCAAGCGAAACGAAATAGGAGCGCATATGAGATATGTGCGGGACCGAGAATAATGCGTGTATGTGATACCGTATTCTATTCTCGCGATGAATGTATCGATATGGTTGTATGCAATATAACCTAGTTATCGAATCAAGGATTGATTCGGTAAGCCGATACATAGGATACTAGTCGGTTATATGCGATATGACCGGATCATTAAATCATGTGTTGATTTAATGATTTAATGTATAATTATATATTTGATATATCACTTTGCATTAACTAGTATCGGTTCACTTTAAATGGATTTTCTCACTCGGATGTGCACATCGTATATGTGATATACGTTTGTGCACTTGGATGTATCATGTTTAATGATACATGTTTACTTGAGCTTGTGTAAAGAATAAACCATGGTTTTATGAATGGTTAGGGTTTTGATTTCTTATTCATTTATTCTTTTGGGAAATGAAAGGATAATGAACAAAATGGTTTCTTCTTTATTTCTTTCTTGAAGCTTCATGAAGACTTTGACCAAGTGACCATTTTGTCTCATGCTCAACCCTAACCATTCCACTTAACCATGATTCATTCTCTACACTTGACCATGGTTTGATTATGATAAGTATTCATTTTTCTTTTCAATTTAAATAAACTTATCATATTCATTCTTTCTTCTTCTTCTTCTTCATCACATGAAGAAAGCTTGCTACTAAAATGGCAACTTGAGAAAACAAGTGAGAAATCCAATTCTAAAGTGAACCCACTTCCTATTTCTTCATCCTCTACCTCTTGCCAAGTAGTATAGGGTGTTTTCTTCACAAGTTTTATGACTTAGTGAAGTGGGAGCTTGATCTAGTGATGCCTCGACGTAGATCATCTTCGGCATCGACATCGACGACCTAGCCCGCCCTTTTCTCTGACGAAGCCGACGCTAGAGTCCGGGATCCGATTTGGACAGCGGAGGTACTTCATCATGGAGCTATGGAGGTAGAGAACCGAATCTACAAAGGTTGTATTTCCGTACTCTTAGTTAAAGTAGTTAACTAGTTGCTTTGTCGCCTAAACTTCTAGCCAACGATCCGTATCTAGGGTTTCTCGGCACCGTAAATTTTGAAATTGGCATGGTTGATGCCTTGTGAGGCCTCTTGAGATTTCCTAGGAACCCTACAGCATTAACGATTTCTTCGATTAGCTCCAGAGTGCAAGACTCTTTCTGAGTTTGTTTGTGATCAGGTCATCATTGTTGCGGGTTCTGAGTGATGACATTCCGGAGACTGCTTTTGTGCGTGCTACAGGGTTTATGTGTTTTGGTGGTGTCGTTGGACTCACGAGTGCCCTAGAAGCAATAGTGGATATGATGAACCAGATTTCTTCAAGCCATTCCTCGACCAGTTTATTGTTGTGTCATTGATGACATTCTGGTTTATTCCAAGAGTCGTGAGGAACGTGAGCAGCACTTGGGGATTTGTTTTGCAAACATTGGGAGAGCCCAGAAGTTTGCTAAATTCTCAGAGTGTTCTTTCAGGCTTAATTGTGTTGACTCCTAGGTCTAGTAGTTACTGGAGACGGTTTTCGTATGGACCCGAGGAGGATCGAGGCCGTACAGATTTGGCCCATACTTATATCCGGGACAGAGGTCCGCAGATTTGGGCTTAGCAGGTTTTTACCGCCGTTTCGTGCAGGATTGCTTGTGTATCGCTGCACCGTTGACTGAACTGACCGGGAAAGAGGTTCTTTTTCGGTGGACTGAGGCATGTGTGAGAAGTTTTCAGCAGTTGGAGATTCGGTTGACAACTACATCAGTTCCTTCTTGTTTTCTGGTTCGGGCGACCTTGTTGTTTAACTGTGATGTTTCGCGAGTGGGGCTCGATTGTGTGATGATGTGGCACCATAGAGTTATCGCTTTTGCTTCCCGACAGTTGGAGGAAGTACGAGCAGGATATCCTACTCATGATCTAGAGATGGCCGAGGTGGTCGTGAGTTGAAGATCCGAGGACACTACTTATGTGGAGAGTCATGTCAGATTTTCACGGACCACCAGGGCTTAATGTATATCTTCCTGCAGCGGGTTTTGATTATTGAAACAGCGCCGTTGGATGGAACGTGTAGAGGATTGTGTTTGTGAGATCCTTCGGTTAACCGTGGCAAGGCGATTGTGGTAGCTGATGCTTGAGTCGTGGGCCTGGGGTTAGCTTGTTCCAGTGGTGCACAGTTCAGAAACAGTCTTCTGCAGATTTACAGTTCTTGAATGATCGTGGAGTACAGCCAGGTTCGCCTCTACCGAGGGGAAAGCTTGCTCATGTCCGCGCCCGACCACTTTTCCTTAATCGTTTTCGTGAGGCACAGCCCACCGATGCTCGTTGCCTGTGATACTTGAGCACGTTCGGCAGGGTAAAGATTCGGAATCCTTGATTTATGACTAAGGTGTGCTATGTTCCGGACTCGTCGGTGTGTACCTGATACTGATAGGTAGAGGCGCGGGATCCCAGAGCAGGCATATCGGTCAGCTTTCAGTATTCATCCAAGTGCCGCCAAGATGTAACGTGACTTGAGAGTCAGTTACTGGTGGGCAGGATGAAAAAGTAGAGTTTCGGATTTCCTTAAAGGTGTCTGTCTGGTTGTGAGCTAGGGTTGAGCATTTGAGACCGGCTGGAGAGTTGCAACCTTTAACCATTCCGGAGAGAGAATGGAAGCAGATCTCCATGAATTTTCGTTGTGACGTCTACCCAGGTTTAGTCAGAGTGTGACTCCATTTGGGGTGTTTGTTGTCCGGTTATTCTCAGTTTGCTCAGTTGTTCCTTGTTAAGTTTGTGCATTGCACGGAGTTCCTTCATACGTTGTATCCAATTGGGGGCACCCTGTTCGCTAGTCGTAGTTGGAAGAAGCTTCAGGAAGCCTTGGGTACTGGTTGAGCTTTAGCTCCGCTTTTCCATCCGAGGGACGATGGTCAGTTGAGCGGACTATACATACTATGGAGGATATGCATGTGCGTACGTACTAAGTGTTGTTGGCAATTGGGATTGTCACTTGCCATTGTTAGAGTTCTCCTTCGGTAGCTGTTATCAGGAGACACTTCAATTGGCAACCTTTTGATTTTGTTGTTAGGTGGTGTCGATCTCCATTCTGTTCTTCTGACTCTGCATAGTAGGATTTTTGGACCCCAGCTAGTCTAGAGACTTCGGAAATGATCCAGTTGGTTCAGGTCAGGATGATGACAGTCCTGTGCGGACAGAGGTCTTATGCCTACCATGGTGGTCGCAAGCTTGAGTTCGCAGTGGGAGAATCATGTATTCCTAAGGATTTTCCGATGAATGACGTGTTGAGTTTTGGGGAGCTTATCCCAGGATTGTAGGTCCTTTTGAGATCCTTAAAGTAAGTTAGTTCCGTTGCCTTTCATTTGGCACTTCCGCCCAGATTATTGAGTATTCACCCTGTATTCCTTGTGTCGATACTTTGCAAATACCTTCATGACCTTTCTCACATGATTCAGCACCAGACCCTTTAGCTTGGACGCGATCTTTTCGTTCACCGGCAGCCATATGTGTTAGTGGCTCGGCAGGTGGAGAAACTTCGGTCAAGGGTCTTGCCATCTGTGGAGGGTTTTCTTGGACGTAGCCGTATAGTGAGGTAATCACTCGGGAGGCTGCGAGCGAGATTGGGAGTTTTGTACTCTTTTCTTTGAAGGTACGCTTAGTGAGAATTTTAAATTCGGGAACGAATTTTTATAAGGTGGGATTGTAACGTTTTGGAAAATCGTTATGCGAATTTTTCCGTTTTTGGGTAAAATTGTCGGTATTTTCCATTTTAAACCGACTGTGATCAAACGACCATATAGACTTGCCAGCATCTAGTTTAGCTAAAGTAAAGCTAGTGCGCAAGCTTTGGGAGTATATGGGACATTTTGGTTCAGATAGAATTTTTCCCAATTTTAATATTATTTTAATGCGGTATTCACATTTTGGGAAATTTATCTTAAGTGATCGTTTCAACAATTAAGTTTGAGTTATTAAACCCTCACATCATATCTAGATATTTGTTTGGAGATATGAATTAAAAATTCAAAGAAAAGAAAAGAAATTGAGAGAGATGCATGCATGTGTGTGTGAATGCATTAAATTGCATTTATTGATGAAATTAGCTAGAACACTCCACACAACTCTCCCCACTTCCTCACTTGGCCGAAATCCCTCTTCTCCCTTCTGCTCTTGATCATTTCCCTTCCATTTTTGCTTCAATCCAAGCCAATAAATCCCCAAAATCCCAAAATATATCACAAAAATACCTCAAGTCTTGGTTTTGCCTTCTTGATCACTTGGAGCTAAGAAAGCTTGGATCTTGGAAGCAAGGTTGATAGGTATAATCCCTAATCTATTAATTAGGACTTTTTATGTTGTGTAGCTCGTTGGTTGTAGCGTAGAACACTTTAAATATCGATTAGTGCAATATCGTGTTTTTAGTGTCCTTTTTGAACCTCTGTATCTGCTGTGACCTGGAGATTTTAGTGAGTGACCAAACAAAATTGTAGTGATGTACTAGTGAGCCTGGAGCACCACCTGAGACACGGGCACCACCCCATCGGCCATGGCCAACGACCCAAGGCGAAATTCCGGCGACGCCGGCTATTGAGGGAAGTGCTGAGGTTTGGATTTTGTGGGTAGTTGTCTGCTGTTGGTTAGGAGCGTTTGGTACCGTTTACTTTTTTAGTATTTACAGTATGAAAAATCTGGGATCATTTTCCTATAATCTAGTGTTTTGTGTCCGCGCGATACGTTATACGACACGGATCGTGCACTTTGTGTGTTTTTGCTCTTAGGTTGTTTTCGTCGTGTCGCTGCGCACGTTAGCCACAATACGAACACTTGGAAGTAGGTTTGGAGTTGGTGTGTTATTAAAACGTAGTTTGTTCGTGTTCTTGGTCTATTATTAATATATATTTGCTTTATTGTTTTATTGTGGTAGGTTCGCAGGCAAGGACTTCAGACACTGCTACAAGGGGAAAAACAAGTGGTTGGCTTTACTTAGGCAGGAGCGTTGGTGAGTAGATTTAACATCTACAGGGGAATCGCCCGCATGGCGTTATGCGTCTGGGCTAGAGTTGTTATGTTTGGTCGCATATTCTATTGCATATATAGAATTGCGCATACACATATTACTACTTGGTTAGTGTTGTGCTTGGACTAGTATCCTTAGAACACTGCACTATTATCGACGGCTTATGTTGCACGAGCACTGATTGTATCCCGCACACACCGTCAATAATTGCCGTGACATGCACAATACCCTTATAGATATGATATTGTTTGGTTAGGGACATTGAGACATTGATTCATATTTTTATTGTGCTTATGACATTTAGCATACCTGTATACTTACATGCTAGTTACCCATATACCTATATGGTATTGTACCATTGTGACAGGTATATACATATATGAGACATAGCTACCTGTACATCTGGCATACATACATACATATACCTGGAGGGTATTATGGATAGGTATAGACACATACCTTGCTACAGCTACTTTGACATCATACATACTTACATATGGACACATATATCTTGCTATACCGACATGGTTACGCATACCTTGTTATAGCTACATGTTCACTTGTCTATGATGTTGCATCTGATTTCGGGGAAATCAGGAACCGCGTGATATATTTAGTAAATTGTTGCAGTTAAATAGCTGTTTTCCTTTATATGCTCATATTATTGTTTCATGTTGCATATATTTCATTCATGGATTTCATATGATGTCTCTGATATTTTTACTCCTGTTGGAACAGGACGTTGTTATAAATGCCTTTACACTAATATTAGTGGAATGGGACGCTAATATATATGTATTGATCATGCATTCATACGTATTCATTACTTGATGTTTTCTGGATTTGAGGACCTTGGTGGTTTCATGGAATTATGCAAGTATTCTATTTCTTTACTTGATATTGGATGTATCCACTTGAGATTTGTTTTATACCGATATGGGGATCTAGAGTGTCGGTGTTTGGTACTTAAGATTCGAGGACGAATAAACATGTATTTTTGTGTCGATGCTAGACACTTAATTCATGCTGTTTTTGGGCATCGATAATGTACATTCACCTTATATTGGACATACAGGGTATGCGAGATATATTGATATTGGATATACAGGATATGCGAGATATACTGATATTGGACATACATGATATGTGAGATATACTGATACTGGATATACAGGATATGTGAGATATACCGATGTTGTACATACAAGATATACGAGACTTACATGATATGAGAGCCAATTTAGGGGCTAATTGTGGAAATTGGGAATTGGATTGTCTTGTTGGATTTTGGTCCTACCACGAGGTTAGGATTTCCGTGGGAATGACATGTTTTATTCCATAATCCACATTTATTATTTATGCACTGCTTCATGTATTATTTGTACCGGATAGAGTACTTTCCATGACTGTTGCATTTACATACTATTATGCGTTGCTTCATGTATTAGTTGTACCTGATAGAGTGTCTTACCTGATTATTGCATACATATCGTCATATTATTGCTTCATGTATTAGTAGTACCTGCTAGTGTTCCTTTCATAACTGATGTATTACATATGACCATTTACTGCTGATAGTTTGCATATGTTAGATTCGCCCTGTACGTGCATACTTGCGATTACTTGCATATGTTATTTACTATTCATGAGTTGGCAACTCACCCCCGCTGTGCTACAGTGTATTGCAGGTGTTCCTCAGGATAGTCAGAGGCAGGGCTATTTTCAGCCATCGTATCATCCTTTGCTGCGGATACCGCTTCGCCTGACAGTGTGCAGTTTTGCTTAGGTAGGTCTTGCGGTTTTCTGATGTTGCTTGTTGTATATTCGTTGTATCCTGTACTTTTCATCTACCATTGTATTGTATGACTTAGATGTAGGGTTGCTAGGCACGCGCATAAGGGTCTACGGGGCATCTACCATGCCCGATTAAAATTTTAGCCATGCCGAACAACCCGAAACCAGATCTTTAAACTAGGGTTTAGGCGAACACTTGCATGTTAACAACTTTAACTCTAAGTGAAAGGGATTACAACCTTTGTAGATCCGGTCCTTCACTTCATTAGCTCCATGTAGATGTCCCCATCGCTGCGATCGTGAACTCCGGACTCTAGAGAAGCTTCACAAGAAGAATGAACGTGTTTGCTTCGATGACTTCGAGGCCGAAAATGATCTACGTCGGGGAGACTCTAACTCAAGCTATTCCTTCACTAGGTCATGAACTTTGTGAAGAGAACACACTCTACTACATGGCAAGTGGTAGAGGATGAAGAAGTAGGAAGTGGGCTCACTTTAGAATTGATTTTCTCACTCTTTTTCTCATAGCACCATTGGAGCTAGTAAGCTTTTGGATGGAGCTTGATGATGAAGAAGAAGAAAGAATAATCCATCCAAATGAAAACTTATCCAATGAATTATGGCACCATGGTTGAGTTAAGCCCTCATGCTTAACTCATGTAGAGAATTAACCAAGGCATTAGGTTAAGGGTTGGGTTAACTAATATCCTAAGGAATGACAAAAGAGTTGACTTTGTCAATGCTTATCAAGCTTCATGAAGCTTGATAACTTTGACCAAAGTCTCACCTCTTTTGTTATTTGTTAGGAAATTAGTAAACCCTAATTTAACCTTGATTTGGTTTAAGTCTCATACATCCAACTTGTGTGTATCATCAAACATGATACAAACTTGTACACTTGCATATATCACATATAAACAATGTGCACAATCTAGTGAGAAAATAAATCATAAGTGAACTAATACTAGTTAATGTAATGTAATATATCAAATATATAATTATACATTAAATTATTAAATCAACTCTTGATTTAATAACCCGGCTATAACCGACTAATATCATATGTAACAACTTATCGAATCAACACTTGATCCGATAACCCGGCTGTATCGCATACAACCGATCAATGTCACGAATCGCGAGAATAGAATACGGTATCTCATATCGTATTAATCTCGTTCCCGCACATATCACATATGTGCTCCTACTCCGTTTCGCTTGAGCCAGGAAACCCCTGTGTAGGACTCTAAAGACTCGTCAATACGCCGGCAGTAGGTGATGATCATATCAAACACCCACAAGCCGCAAGCGGTCTGCTAAACGTAACGGCCACCCGGGTATTGAGCGATCAGAAGATCAACAAGCAAGCCCGCTAGTACTCCTGCGAATCCAATCAGTAACACTCCCGTATAGTCCGGTCTTGTCGTCTGATATGTCGCATATCTCGCCTAGGGGTGGTAAACGTCAGACCCCAGTAGCTCGATAAGTTGTGTCGATATGAGGTCTATAACAGTTCGAGAAACTACTGATAACACTTACCAGTAAATCTCAGCAACCCTGGCCAGGGATTTCCAGTTATAGCCAATCGAACACTGCGCAACATCAACTCCCTATACCGGGAGAGACGAATCCCCTCCTATCGCTCATTTCCTCCATGTGATTCGGGACTGGACCCAAAAGCCACCTTTTTGCATGCCCTCTTGGACGTGGTATGATGGAAATCAAATCATAGTGGGAATCACACAAGACTCTATGACGATCTCGGGTCAACAGACTAAGCTGTACCAGTGTCACCAGAGAACTGCCATTTGACATAAGGTATAATACCAACTGGGAGTTCTCGGCGAGTCCGTCCAGTGTACCTAGTCACCACTGAGCACCCGTACACCATCCTTGATGTCAAACACCTATGGATATGGGATCATCCATCGCCCATCATATGGGTCAAGATGCGTATACGCTAGTCTACTTTGGTGCATCGATGCCCTATCTCGATACACCCTCGACTAGGAATAGTTATAGGATGTACTCGTCGACTACCGTGGCCCCACTAGTATGATCTCATCATAGTCCCAGTAGTCGAGTACATATCCTAAGGGCTTTATCAACATGTAACATAGAGACAATCAGAATACATATTAAGATAAAGTACAACCAGATAGCGTACTATCATGTCGAGCAAGAAAGTCCTCCCTATATATGTCCTAGCATCCACTACAATATACATCGTATGTACAGTAATGGCCTCTAGGGCATACATATAACTAACAATCTCCACTTGCACTAGGGCCATCTGTTGTGGTATCACATACCTAACAATTAGCTGTGGTTGAAGTATCTCATACTCAACCATCCCATAAAAGTCTCTACTGGGAAAAATCCTTTGTGAGTGGATCCGCCGTGTTGTCCTCTGAGTCTACTCTCCTAACCTTGATCTCCCTGGAGATCAACCATCTCCATGATCAGGTGATACTGCCTAAGAATTATATCTGGATTTCTGATGGGACGGTAGTTCCTTAGCTAAAGCCACAACTCCATTGTCACACAATGGTAGGAACGAAGTTCATCTCATGAACTTATATATATCTAGACTGCCTCTTTGGTAGCATCCTTGGCAACGATGTATCTTGCCTTTAATCGTCTAGTATGTCACGGTATCTAGCTTGGAACTCTTCCAACATACCGTCCCTCCACTGAGGGTAAAGACAATGCTTGCGGCTGACATTCAGTCGTCCTTATCACCCTAGAACCTTTCCAGTGATTTTCCCCAGGTTCGTTTGATACCATCTCACTACAAATAGTGAGTATCCTAACATCCAATTAGATCTATCTCATAGATCCAAAACTCAGGATTTAGGAGGTATCACCTTGATCCTATATAGAGAATCCTTGTGATAAGCGGAGATTGACCGAGCGTAACATAGGAAACGCTTTCCCTATCAAGAACATGTCATCCACGTACTCTACGAGGATCACCACCATACTTTTTACTTTTTTGTATATACAAGGTTCATCTACCATTTTGATGAAATCAAACTCTTTGACTACCACATCAGAACAGATGTTCCAACTCTGCGGTGCCTGCTTTATCCTATAAAGCATCTTGCACACGTTTCTGCTGCTCCCACTGTCTACGAAGCCCTCTGGCTGTGTACTTATAGACGCACTTTTCTAAAACATCATTTAGAAAAGCAGTCATGACACCCAATCGCCAGATATCGTAGTCTTGGTATGTAGCTGTGGCAAGTAGGATCTGGATGGACTTAAGCATAGCTTTGAAAGTCTCAACTTTTCCATGTACACCAAGTAATCTTCTCAAGATATACTTGCTCCTGATGGGGATTTAACACTTCAGATAAAGTAACCAAAGTCCATACTTTGTTGGTGTATCAGGATTCCATCTCAGATCGCTAAGCATCCAGCCATTCTTACAGAGTCCCACTCCTGATGACCAGCCCGAAACTAGTTGGGTCATCATCTCATGATGCAATCCTCGCTCCCACTGTCATAAAGAAACCGAAGTATCTCTAAGGTGGGTGAGGAACCCTACTGGATCGGCGGAGAGGCTGAAGTTCGTTGGAAACTATTGAATTCTTTGGTTCTACCAAATCATCAGCTGTAGTTTGTATAGCTGGAACATTTCCAGTTCTACATAACAGACCTCGCCTCGAGCTTGTCCGGATTTTGCTTTTAGACATATGCCGGACAACCCCAAATCTTAACAAACTTAAGATATGGGCTCTTCCCTTTCCATATCACATATCAAGTGGTAGGCAACTGATTTGATTTGAACCCTATTCAATAGGTATGCATCTTCTCAAGCGCATTTTCCTAAAAGGAAATAGGAAACTCAGTAATACTCATCATAGAGCACACTATATCATATAGGGTGCTATTGCTCCGCCCCGATACACCGACGTGTTGTGATGTATACGGAGGAGTAATGCTGAGAGAGAATCTCATTCTACTTTAGAATAGTCCAGGAATTCCGTGCTCAAGTATTCTCCTCCTTGATCACATCAAAGGACATAATACTTTTACCCGTATTTTGGTTCTCTACTTCTAACTTATATTCCGTGAATATCTCAAAAGGTTCGGACTTGTGTTTCAACAGGAACATATGTCTGAATCTTGAGAGATCATCAGAGAATGTAATGAAGTACAAAGAACCGGTCTTGGCATGTGTAGACAGGGGACCTTCATACATCAGCATGTATTAATCCCAAGAGTTCACTAACTCTTTCTCTGTTTCCAATAAACGGAGCTGTGGTCATCGTATCTTTGTGACATGACCGGCAAGTTTCACAAGATGTAAATTCAAACTAATTTAAATATGCATCTAAATGTAACTTCAGCTAGTCGGGTCGTATTGATTTGACCTAGTCTACAATGCCTCAATAAGGATTCGTTCATTTCTGAACTCTTCCTCTTGTGTGTGTTCTGTATACTAAGAACTGTAGTTTGATTTAGAACGTAAATGCTTTTAGATAACGTGCCTGAACCGATCAACTCTTGATATAGGAAATGTTCAAAACATTATCCAACAATACAAAATTATATCCTTTCTTTATTAATAAAGAGACTGATATGATGTTGTATATCAGGTTCGGTATCTAATAACATTTGTTCAGAATCAATGTATTCTTATAATACAGGGTGATAGTGACCAACAGACTTGGCTGCAACACTTGCACCGTTTTCTGTCTCATGAAACTTATCACCCGTTCTCAGTTCTCTGCCTATCTGTAGCCCATGTAACAGATTACATATGCGGGATCCTGATCCGGTATCTCATACCGAGGACGTAAAGGATACTGAGAAACAGTTCTATGTAATGAACACACCCGAAGATGATGCATCAGCATGCACTTTCTTCGTTTGGGCGGCACGGGAAATCTGGTGTTCCCCAATTTCCTTCTCTGTCTTATAACAATTATAAGTTGGAGCGGGACCAATGTTCCCCAGCTCAGTATAACAAGCGGGTTCGGTCAATATATCCGTTTTATTATCTTGATTAAGGCGTGATATGGTCGCTACCTGGAGAGAGAGAGAAGAAAACACTCAGCGTATGCTCTTGCAAGATTAGATTGGTTATCTAATATATCTAATCAGGATGTCTCCCACTGTTTTAATCAAATCTTCCTTCAAACCCTAAAAGGAAAGACTAGCCGGGATTAATTACACGCTACAAGTTCGCCAATCTTTCAGCCAGGCCAGTGTCGGTACTTTGAGGGAGGTTCCCCGTGCTTTCGCACGGACCTAATTAAAGTAAACCTCGTTTTCCCAGAGGCGTAACCCCGTTAACACCTTTCTAGACACCTACTTGATTGGCTAATTGTAATGTGTAAAACTCTCCCAGGAGTAACTCTTACTCGCAGCGGGTATCGGGATCCAACTATCTCATAGAAGGTATGCAATCTCATTGCAAATTTCGACACTTGAAATTCCCGATAATATTTTGCCCAAAACGATCTATGACCTTGATAAGGTCAACAAACCATAGACCGTAAGTCAAGTTCAACCCGTCATTTCATGATTGAATTAAACCCACCCGCACGACCTTTGATAAGGTCAACAAGGCCGTACGACTACCCTAAAACAATCTGCATCATATGCATAAACAGATAAATACTGGTCAGCTACCGCACACTACGCCTTGACAAGGTCAACAAACGTAGCACGAATACTAAGCAGGACTTATCTGAAATGACGGAGGGCTACGACAGGTTTTTCAGAAAACCTATTGCGTAATGAACTTGATATCGTTGTAGAATCAAATGATTTTAAAATGGAATGTTTTTGCTGCTTTTACTAGTTTCGCTAAAGAGGTCACTCCCGGTGAAGGGATCTCGGCTCTTTTCTCGTCGAATGAGGTGCGGGACATATCATATATATCACTATGCAAAGAAAGACTCCAAAAGAAATAAAAAAAAACCGAGTGTTATAGCATCTGCCAGTTTTTGCTAAAGGGGTCACTCCCGGTGAAGGGATCTCGGCCCTTTCCTTATCGAATAAGGTGCAGGATGTTCTACAAGGAACACCGCGATGCAAAGCAACAACTAGAGCTACCTGTTTTTTTGAAAATTCGATTCCACAACATCTTTTAGGTTTCTTTTATTTCATTAATCACATTAATGAAGTCCCATCATTTAAGTCACCTAAACATCACAGATAAATACGACGTACACTTATGCCATCCGCATTCGCCTCGATGTCCCCTTGTACACCGTTAGGTTAGGTAACTAACGGCAGAGCGGAGCAGGGCTAGCGCGGGTGTAAAACATAAGTAACGTCTATATAATATATCATATATACTATATACAGTATCTATCACAACATATCAAATGATCACATCACAGATATCGCAGCAGAAGAAATATATATGAAATATTGGATATACTAGGACGTCCGTGTTTTCAATACGAGCCTGTATAAAACACGGATTCCACGGTCGCGATAAATAGCCAAATCCACATCCCTAGACCCCTACGAGAGCGGCAAGCAATCCTACCAATTCTAGAGTTAGGAGACCCGGACTCGACTCCTCGAGATGGTTTCCTACTGGACCCTAGAACCCGGTTACTTGTGCTCCCCACCTTGGGTCTATCCTAATACGGAAAAGTAAATAATATACAACGGTGATATCATCCTCAACCCGGAAGTGCCCCAATAAAAGAATATTACATACAAGTTTATTACATGAATGAAAATGAAAAACTCTCATCTCACATAAAACCCCCGGCTATTCAAACGCGACGATCCAATATAACATATCCAGCAACACATAACATCACATGTCATCAACGTAAGTAAATATGCCCATCCTAATTGTCGTTGACATATAGCAACGAAACCGGCGATACACCACATACTACGCTTACGGTCACAGAAAAGAAAGTGTAAAACTACAACAGTTGGAATCCGCAACCTCTTTAGACATCGTATGCCTAACCAAATGAATTCCTTAGACATCGCATGCCTAACAATTATAAACCCCGCATGTTAGTCTCTTTATCGAAAACACTTTTCAATATCAAGTCGGGTAATTCAACAAGATTCCCGACATCCTGATCGAATGCTCGTCGCAAACTTTAGTAGATGGCCGCACCCCCGGATGCCGTCGACGAAGTGCACTAAGGCGGAGCACCGCTGCCGCGAGCACCCGAACGGATGCTTTTGGCGACGGGGTTCTCCTACAGTCACTTGGTCGGGGCTATAGGGCGTGGCTGTTTGTTAAGTTTACCCGGCGAGTATCCGCGTACGCTACGTGATTGCGACGGACTTTTGATCACATCAAAATTCCGTGGCAACCGATCAACAGAGACTAAACTGCTAGGTTTATAATATTCAAATTAGTTATCTCATAACTACTTGTGGATTCCAAATATTCTATCACATTCCAGATAAATAGACAATGTTAAACTTTCCGATCGAATAATCAAACACCCAAGTTTTCCCAAATCTTTCTCAACACTTAAGGGGAGTTTAAAAACATCCATCACATGCCACAGTACCAATGGTCCAGCCGTAGAAGGGTCAAGCCAACGCCTCACATGTGGTACGCCGTACTGCCCCAAACCCTAAGGTTTAGAGGCAGTTCAAGACGGTCACATAATCGACTTAGGGTTTGTTGTCTTCTAGAGGGTCTACCGCATTACTTGCATGACTTAGAACGTTCTTAAACTCGAGAAAAAATCCAACTTTTGAAAAAATTTCCGACTGGGGAAAAAGTGAGTTATTGATATCCGTCCGAACTTTTTAACAGTTTCTAAAAATATCCGGAACAAACTAAACAAAGTTAAATTATCCAATCGAATCAACGAGTCCCCAATACAACCCTAGAAAACTCAACACTTGAGTGGAATAAAAAAAATTCCCAGAAAAATTGACAAGGAAGGACCTAAGAATAAATATATGAAATATGAGGGACTAAGTCCAAATTTTGGCCGCGGAACCGCCGCCAAACCCTTGGTTTGGCCGCGGTTCCGCGGTCATTTTAGGGACATAGTGGACCGTACTTCACAGTAATTCTTAGTTTTTCCTGCTTGTTTTTCTGAGCATTTTTAATTCATAAAAAATCACATTTTCAAAAAATGTACAAAGAAGGGTTTACATCGGGGTTTTCGGGTTCGATCGGACTTTAAACTTCGTCTAGATTTCGCCTAAAGCTCTAGCTTAGCTCTGATACCACTGTAGGGTTGCTAGGCACGCGCATAAGGGTCTACGGGGCATCTACCATACACGATTAAAATTTTAGCCGTGCCGAACAACCCGAAGCCGGATCTTTAAACTAGGGTTTAGGCGAAAACTTGCATGTTAACAACTTTAACACTAAGTGAAAGGGATTACAACCTTTGTAGATCCGATCCTTCACTTCATTAGCTCCGTGTAGATGTCCCCATCGCTGTGATCGTGAACTCCGGACTCTAGAGAAGCTTCACAAGAAGAACGAACGTGCTTGCTTCGATGACTTCGAGGCCGAAGATGATCTACGTCGGGGAGACTCTAACTCAAGCTATTCCTTCACTAGGTCATGAACTTTATGAAGAGAACACACTCTACTACATGGCAAGTGGTAGAGGATGAAGAAGTAGGAAGTGGGCTCACTTTAGAATTGATTTTCTCACTCTTTTTCTCATAGCACCATTGGAGCTAGTAAGCTTTTGGATGGAGCTTGATGATGATGATGAAGAAGAAAGAATAATACATCCAAATGAAAACTTATCCAATGAATTATGGCACCATGGTTGAGTTAAGCCCTCATGCTTAACTCATGTAGAGAATTAACTGTTAGTTGTATGTATGCCCTAGAGGCCAGTAATGTACAGATGTTGTATATTATATTGGATGCTTGGACATATATAGAGATGACTTTCTTGCTCGATATGATAGTATGCTATCTGGTTACTCTTTATCTTAACATGTACACTAGTCTCTTTATACTGTCTTGTAGTTACATGTTGGTAAAGCCCTTAGGATGTGTACTTGACTACCTGGACTATGATGAAGATCATACTAGTGGGGACATGGTAGTCCATAAGTACATCCTTCAAGGTCCCTAGTCGTGGGTGTATCGAGACGGGGCATCGATATACCAGAGTAGACTAGCGTATATGCTTCTCGACCCATGTGATGGGCGATGGATGATCCCATATCCATTGGTGTTTGACATCAGAGATGGTATACGGGTGCTCAGTGGAGACTGGGTACACTGGACGGACTCGCCGAGAACTCCCAGATGGTATTATACCTCACGTCAGATGGCAGTTCTCAGGTGACACTTGTGCAGGTTAGTCTGTAGACCCGAGATCGTCATAGAGTCTTGTGTGATTCCCACTGTGCTTTGATCTCCACCTTACCACGTCCATGAGGGCGTGCAAAACGATGGTCTTTGGGTACAGTCCCGAGTCACATGGAGGCAATGAGCGATAGGAGGGGTTTCGTCTCTCCCGGTATTGGGGGTTGATGTTGCGCTGTGCTCGATTGGCCGTAACAGGGAAGTCCCTGGCCAGGGCTGATCAGAGATTTGCTGGTAATTGTTACCAGTAGTTTCTCGACCCGTTATGAGCCTCACATCGGCACGACTTATCGGGTTATTGGGGTCTGACGTTTACCACCCCTAGACTTGATATGCGACATATCAGACGTAGAGACCGGACTGTACGGTAAGTGTTACTGGTCGGATTCGCAGGAGTGTGAGCGGGCTAGCTCGTCGATCTTCTGATCGCTCAATACCCGGGTGGCCGTTACGTTTAGCAGACCGCTTGCGGCTTGTGGGTGTTTGATATGATCATCATCTGCTACCGGCGTATTGACGAGTCTTTAGAGTCCTACACAGAGGTTTCCTGGCTCAAGTGAAACGAAATAGGAGTGCATATGAGATATGTGCAGGACCGAGAATAATGTGTGTATGTGATACCATATTCCATTCTCGCGATATATGTATCGAATGGTTATATTCGATATAACCTAGTTATCGAATCGAAGATCGATTCGATAAGCCGATACATTGAATACTAGTCGGTCATGTGCGACATGACCGGATCATTGAATCAAGTGTTGATTTAATGATTTTAATGTATAATTATATATTTGATATATTACTTTGCATTAACTAGTATTGGTTCACTTTAAACGGATTTTTCTCACTTGGATTGCACATTGTATATGTGATATACTTTTGTGCACTTTTTTGTATCATGTTTGATGATACTTGATCATATGGTTAAGTGAATAGAATTAAACCATGGTTATTATGATAATTAGGGTTTTGCATATTTATTTATTCATTTATTTGTTTATTCATTTATTTGGATAAGTTTAAAGAGAATGGTGGCTTTCTTTTGTCATTAGTTGAAGCTTCATGAAGCTTTGACTTCTTTAACCATTCTTGTCTTTTTGCTTAACCCTAACCCACTTAATTCACCATGGTTTATTCTCTACACTTAACCCTAGTTTAAGTTATGATAAGTATTGATTTTCTATTTCTTTTTAATAGAACTTATCATAACCATCTTCATCTTCTTCTTCTTCTTCAAGCTTGCTACTTTAATGGAAACTTGAGATCTAGTGAGAGAAATCCAAATATAAAGTGAACCCACCTCCTATTTCTTCGTCCTCTACCTCTTGCCAAGTGGTTTTGGGTGTTTTCTTCACAAGTTTCACTACTTGGTGAAGTCGGAGCTTGAACTAGTGCAACCTCGACGTAGATCATCTTTGACACGAAGCCGACGACCTTGCTCGCCCGTTTTCCCGATGAAGCCGACGAATGAGTCTAGGATTCATGATGGACAGCGAGAGCACACCCACGTGGAGCTAAGGAAGTGGAAATCCGGATCTACAAAGGTTGTAGCATCTAACTTCTAGTTAAATAGTTAACTAGTTTCTAGTTTCGCCTAAACATCTAGTCTTAGATCCGTAGTCTAGGGTTTCTCGGCACCATTTTTTTTAAATTGGCATGTTCGATGCCTTGTGAGACCTCACTAGAGTGCCTAGGAACCCTACATTAACCAAGGCATTAGGTTAAGGGTTGGGTTAACTAATATCCTAAGGAATGACAAAAGAGTTGACTTTGTCAATGCTTATCAAGCTTCATGAAGCTTGATAACTTTGACCAAAGTCTCACCTCTTTTGTTATTTGTTAGGAAATTAGTAAACCCTAATTTAACCTTGATTTGGTTTAAGTCTTATACATCCAACTTGTGTGTATCATCAAACATGATACAAACTTGTACACTTGCATATATCACATATAAACAATGTGCACAATCTAGTGAGAAAATAAATCATAAGTGAGCTAATACTAGTTAATGTAATGTAATATATCAAATATATAATTATACATTAAATTATTAAATCAACTCTTGATTTAATAACCCGGCTATAACCGACTAATATCATGTGTAACAACTTATCGAATCAACACTTGATCCGATAACCCGGCTGTATCGCATACAACCGATCAATGTCACGAATCACGAGAATAGATACGGTATCTCATATCGTATTAATCTTGGTCCCGCACATATCACATATGTGCTCCTACTCCGTTTCGCTTGAGCCAGGAAACCCCTGTGTAGGACTCTAAAGACTCGTCAATACGCCGGCAGTAGGTGATGATCATATCAAACACCCACAAGCCGCAAGCGGTCTGCTAAACGTAACGGCCACCCGGGTATTGAGCGATCAGAAGATCAACAAGCAAGCCCGCTAGTACTCCTGCGAATCCAATCAGTAACACTCCCGTATAGTCCGGTCTTGTCGTCTGATATGTCGCATATCTCGCCTAGGGGTGGTAAACGTCAGACCCCAGTAGCTCGATAAGTTGTGTCGATATGAGGTCTATAATAGTTCGAGAAACTACTGATAACACTTACCAGTAAATCTCAGCAACCCTGGCCAGAGATTTCCAGTTATAGCCAATCGAACACTGCGCAACATCAACTCCCTATACCGGGAGAGACGAATCCCCTCCTATCGCTCATTGCCTCCATGTGATTCGGGACTGGACCCAAACGCCAACTTTTTGCACGCCCTCTTGGACGTGGTATGATGGAAATCAAATCACAGTGGGAATCACACAAGACTCTATGACGATCTCGGGTCAACAGACTAAGCTGTACCAGTGTCACCAGAGAACTGCCATCTGACGTAAGGTATAATACCAACTGGGAGTTCTCGGCGAGTCCGTCCAGTGTACCCAGTCACCACTGAGCACCCGTACACCATCCTTGATGTCAAACACCGATGGATATGGGATCATCCATCGCCCATCATATGGGTCAAGATGCGTATACGCTAGTCTACTCTGGTGCATCGATGCCCTGTCTCGATACACCATCGACTAGGAACAGTTATAGGATGTACTAGTTGACTACCGTGGCCCCACTAGTATGATCTCATCATAGTCCCAGTAGTCGAGTACATATCCTATGGGCTTTATCAACATGTAACATAGAGATAATCAGAATACATGTTAAGATAAAGTACAACCAGATAGCGTACTATCTTGTCGAGCAAGAAAGTCCTCCCTATATATGTCCTAGCATCCACTACAATATACATCGTATGTACAGTAATGGCCTCTAGGGAATACATATAACTAACATTAGAGACGTGATGTGAGGACGATATTGTACATTATTTGTGACTTGGAGGTTTTTATGCAGTTTTATTTATATCGTCTCTTTCTTCTCTACGGCGTCGTATATCTGTTGTGGTGGTTGTTTTCCACCATTGGGCGTGGATTTTTGCTCCTGTTTGGGATGCTTTTACTTATATTATGTTGTACCCATTTTTGTGGGCTTGTTTTACAAAGGTGGTGCTGTCAAAATTTTAAAGGAAATAAATTGGACTTTTAAAGAATTTGGGTTGAGATTTCAAAGGTTTTGAAAATGCTATTATTTCTTACTACTTTTGATGGTTTAGATTGTTGGGTTTTCGGATTACTTAAATTGCGCTACGCCTGTAGACGTTGCGTAGTTTAAGGGCCATCACGTGCCATTTTCGGGTTGTGACAAAGTTGGTCTCAAAGCGAAGTTTTACCTTTCGGAGTGTAGGATGACCTTGGTATGATGCAATAGATAGCTTAAAGCTGAGTAACGTAGTGTGTGTATGTCCGCGGCATACACACGACGCGGTACTCCGCCTAAAGTGACCTAAGTAAAATTTGTTTGAAATTCCTGTAGGGTTACTAGGCACTCTCACAAGGGTCTATAAGGCATCAACCATGCCCGATTTAAAATTTAACCGTGCCGAACAACCCTAAACTAAGATCTTAGACTAGAGATTATGCGAAACAAAACATGTTAAACACTTTAACATCTAAGAGTTTGGGATTACAACCTTTGTAGTCCGGTCCTTCACTTCATAAGCTCCGTGTTGTGGTCCCTTCGCTGCGATCATCAAGTTCTGGACTCTCGAGAGGTTCCACGAAGAGAAAGACGCAAGCTTGCTTCCGATTTTCGATAACAAAGATGATCTACCTTGAAGTTTCTATAACACAAGCTCTCACTCACTAAATGAAGTGAACACCCTAATCTAAATGGCTAGGGTAGATTAGGATGATGAAGTAGGATTTTAGCTCTCATTAGTTTTCTTTAACTCACTCATTTTCATCACTTCATAAAAAGCTAGAATGCTTTTCATGAAAAGAGGAAGGAAGAAGAAGAATAGTGATCCATCCTTTTGTGATGAATAATGAAAGTCATATATGAGGTTAGAAATGCAACCATGGTCAATGTAACCTTTGTAGAGATTTAACTAGGGCTAGGGTTTTGGTTGGGTTAAAGAATGAGTCACTTAAAATATCAACACAAATATCTTTGCACAATACAAAACAAAACCTTCTAGAAACTTCTAGAAAAGCTTAACCCAAATCAAACCCTAACCATGTTTAATCTTCACTAATCATGTTGCATTAATAACCATATCATGTTACAATATTATATATCATATATATAATATTTATTGTAACAAAATAAAATAATACAATTAACATATATCGCATATATATCAATGTATTACCCGAGTGAGAAAAAGAATCTTTTAGTGAGCTAATATTCGTTAATGTAATTTAATAAATCATATATATAATTATACATTAAATCATCGAATCAACTCTTGATCCGACAATCCGGCTATATCGCATATAACCGACTAATATATCATTTACCGATTCATCGAATCAACACTTAATCCGATGACCCGGCTGATATCAAATATCGCGAGAATAGAATACGATATCTCATATCGCATTATCCTCGGTCCTGCACATATCACATATGTGCCCCTACTCCATTTTTCCTGAGTCAAGAAACCTCTGTGTAGGACTCTAAAGAATCGTCAATACGCCGGCAATAGGTGATGATCATATCAAATACCCACAAGCTGCAAGCGGTCAGCTAAATGTAACAGCCACCCAGGTATTGAGCAATTAGAAGATCAACAAGCAAGCCTGTACTTTCTCCCGTGAATCCAGTCAGTAACACTCCCGTATAGTCCGGTCTCTTCGTCTGATATGTCGCATATCTTGTTGGATATAGTGCCCGCAAAGTCAATTATTGGATCGCAGGTACGTGATTGCAATGATTGAGGCAGGACCTATACCGATATGACAGTCTTGCTCGAGATGATAGTATGCTATCTGGTTTGTCTTTATCATCGTATACATGCTTTAGCTCACTATTTATGGATGATAGAGCCCATAGGATTCTTGCTTGACTACCAGCAGTATGATGGCGATCATATACATGGGAGCTGGGGTCTGTAAGCACATCCTTAAAGTGTCCCTAGTCATGGGAGTTTCGAGACAGGGCATCGATACTCCAGAGTAGACTAGTGTATACAGTCGAGACCCCGACGAGGGGCGGTGGCCGGTCTCACAAGGAATTGGTGTCAGTTGGTTCACCTAAGATGTATACAGGTGCTCATTGGGTTATGAGTATACCGGACAGGACTCGCCGGGAACATGCTAGTTGGTATTATACATATCGTCAGATAGCAGTTCCCAGGTGACATGTGTACAGGTTAGTTTGTCGACCTGAGATCGTCATTTGTCTCGTGTGAGTTCCCACTGTGCTTTGATTTCTACCCTACCACGCTCAAAGGAGACGTGCAAACAAGTATTTTTTGGGTACAGTCCCGAGCCACATGGAGGCAGTGAACGGATCGTCAGGGATTCGTCTCTCCCGGTATTGGGGGTTGATGTCGCACAGTGCACGGGTGGCCATCACTAGAAATCTTCGGCCGAGGTAGTGGAGAATTACTGATTTGGATCAGTAGTTTCTCAGGTGGTGATGGGCTTCATACCGACACGAATTATCGCGTTATTAGGGGTCTGACTTTATCCACCCCCCTAGACTCGATATGCGATACTCTTTAGACGAATGGACCGGACTGTATGTATATTGTCACTGTTAGGCTCAGTAGGGTTTAGGGATGAGTTCGCTCGTCAGCTTCCCTTCCAATCAATACATAGGCAAACGTTACGTACAGCTTGTACCTCTGACGTGCTCGAGGTTATACCTAGTGCCAGTGTATTGATGAGTCATTAGAGTCCCCCACAGACAGTTTCCCAAGTTCGGGCGAAACGTTGCAGAGGCCGTATGGTTTTATGGCAGGGTTCGGAAAATGCACGTGCGTTTTCGTACGTGTCATTTTTCGGGCAGATAATACTGGTGGGCTTTGGTTTAAGCCGGATCCGAGTGTTATACTGTGTAGATATAATATCTTTGTCTCAGTTGCATTTGTATTCGGTCGTAATACAAATGCGGGTATGTTTATACTGATACGGGGTTATCCTGAAATTCGTTTCATGATCACTTTTGGAAGTTGCCAGTTTCCAGTTTTCTATCGCCCGTCTTTAACATTCGGTTAAAGGCGGATTTATCTTTTCGTGAGATGAGTGTGGAAGCTTCTAGAAGGTGACTAGGATGGTGAGGTGTTAAGTGACTCATTAGTGCATTTAATGATTCATTTAATGCAAGGGTGACTGGGTTTATGATTCATCCTTTGCTTTTAATGTTTTTAGTGATTCATTCTTTCATTTATGAGTTATGATAAGTATCATATCTTATCCGACACTCACCTCCTTCCCCTTTTAATAGTGGCCGGCCCCTCTTGCAAATGATAATGGTTATTGATATGAAAAAGATGCAAGTTTTGGTTCATGAAAATTAGATGTGATCGGTTTCTCATTTCACCCGATCCAAAAGGCAACTTCATTAACCGTTTGTCCATAGCTTTGGACGTAACGATACAAAGTGTTCTACTCATTCTCTACATCAATCTTGGTCATCTCTTTTAGCAAACTTGATGATCGAGTTGCCTCGGTTCAGAGGCGGGAGCCCGTTTAAAGATCCGTCGACGTGGTGCCACCTGGACGAGAAGATTGGAGATTCAGGAGATCGGAGCAGCCGCAACAAAGCGTGGGATGATGGTTGAAGACCGAAGGATTCGGATCGTTCGGTAAAACATTTCTACCCACTCTGTAGTTTGTTAGTTTAGCTTTAATGGCAGATCCGGGTTATAGTACGCGATAGCGCCAGTTGTAAAAAGTTTTTGTTCCGCATTTGGCGTCTGTTAGACGGCCGGGGTGCTACCGTGGACTTACAGTGGTATCAGAGCCTCACCATTAAGCTTTACTAACTTGTGCTAACACGTTTAAAATATCGATCGAACGGATTTTCAAAAATCGCAATTTTTCTGTTCAATGTTTCTGTCGATTTTAAATCTGGTTTAAAAATTATTTTGCATATCACAGAAAGTTGTGCAGGGTTTTCTAAGCATTCTGGGAAAAATTGGTCACGTGATCCCACAGTACCGCCGCGAATCCGCGGTCAAAGCTACGGTTTGACCGCGGAAACGCGACCAGTATGTGGGAACAGTGAACCAATTTTTTCCAGTGAGCTTTCCATGGTAAATTGTGGTTTTTGGTATGTTTCTTTTGGGCCCAGATTTTTTACTGTACTGCAGATGTTCGTGGGCCCACTTAGGGAAATTTTGTCGATCGAAATTTTAAACGTGTTAGTTTACAGTACTTACTTTATATCTCCAACCGTGAATGTCATTCGAGCAGTAAACCGTGTCTAATTGCTATAGTCCTTTTAGACGGGTTTGCTAACGTGACATTCGCGTTGATGTTCTGTGTTGTGCTGTGATGTTGCGGATTTGTCGTGGTGGATAGCAGTATGCAATGGTAGTGCTGTTTGGATTTATTTGTACATTTGAAATTGTGGGGCGAGCGTCCAATATGTGGACTGCCGTCACTGCCTGTTTGTATAATATTCTTTTGGGGCACGACCGGGTTGAGGTCGATGTACCCGTTGTACATTTTTTTATTTTTGTACTAAGTTTACCCCGCGACGGAGTGCACGGATAGCCGGGTTCTGGAGGGCAACGGGTCCGTATCTCATGGCTTTGAGAGGCAGAGCGGCCTCACTCTAGAATTGGCAGACTATTCGCCGCACTCGTAGGGGTATAGGTTGATCTAAGGAGGGGTGCTCAAGTTGCCTGATTCCGTGAAGTGCCGGATGGTCCATTCACTATGCTGTAGAGGGCTGCCTCGCTTCAGGTTTTGGCAGGTAACTTGCCCACCCGTAGGGATCTAGGTTTCATTGCACAGGCTATCCATACGACCAGGGGAACATCGGGTTTCAGTAGCGGCTCTATGAAACCCGGGGATCCCAGATTATCTGTATTGTTCTGTGATGCTTATTACTTTTCTGTAATGTTGCATATTATCACGCCTGGAGCGATTATTGTATATTGGTATATATACTATTAGATGTTGTATATGTTTTACACCCGCGCTAGTCCAGTCCCCGCTCTGTCGTTAGTTAAGTAACCTAACGGGTGATGACGGGACCCTGTGGCGAATGCGGATGGCATATACATACATTTTATTTTTGGTTCTTTTCTGGTGTGATTGATTAATGGGACTGCATTGATTCTGATCAATGCAAGGATAAAACAAACCTATATTTGATGTTGTTGGAACAAATTTTAAAAGGTGTTATTACAAAGATGTTTCCTTTTGTTTTGCATAGCGGTATTCAGTTAGAATATCCTGCACCTCATTCGACGAGGCAAGGGCCGAGATCCCTTCACCGGGAGTGACCCCTTGGGCAGAAGTTTACGTCAGGGTAATAACTTCACTATAGTCGATTACAAGTTGTTTTGCATAGCGGTATTCAGTTAGAATATCCTACACCTCATTCCACGAGGAAAGAGCCGAGATCCCTTCACCGGGAGTGACCTCTCTAGCAAAAGGTTTTCATCACTATATTTTTATAAAAGCTATCAGGTTCCTTCAGCGATATCAAGTTCATTACGTTAAGGTTTTTCGCCAAAAACCAGCCATAGCCCTCCGTCATTTCTTTTGGATATTCAGTAGTATTCAAGCTATGTATATTTGGCCCTTAGTCAAGACATAGTGATTGGTAGCTGCTGGGGTGTTCACATATTGCATAGATAGATGCGTTGGTTTGGGACAGTCGTATTACTGTTTTTGGCCCTTAGTCAAGAGTATATACGGGTGGGTTCAAATTGACCTGGATAATGATGGATAGAACTTGACATGTGACTTATGACATTTTTGGCCCTTAGTCAAAGTCATAAGAGCATGGGGCAAAAATAATATCGGGAGTTTCTAAAGAAACTGAAACTTGCCAAGTATGCGCATACCTTCTGGAGTGTGATAACTTGAGTGGCTTCTATCAAGTTATCCTGCGATGATAGTTGGATCCCGATTCTCACTGATGAGTTGGTTTACTCTTCGGATGATCCCGACTAATTCTTCTTTCAGGTTTGGAGGAGAATTTGGGACTACAGTGGGAGGTTTCCTGATTAGATAAAGTGATAACCATTCTGATCTAGGTTAGAGTGCACGCAGAGTGTTTCTTTTCTTTCTCTCTCTTTGGCAGCGACCTTTGACCGACCCTAGACTATGACTCAGTGACCAAGTTGACCGAACCTTCTTAAAATACTAGCTTTTGGATTGTCTAAGTTGCATAAGTCATTGCCGCTCCTTCTTTTATCCTTTGTATTTCTCAGAACACCCAGTATTACTACGGACATCCACTTCCATTGGATAGATCCGTCGTATGGTTATATACGAACTCGAAGGGACTTCTTCGAGGATGGATCCAGGTTCAGGAGAAATAGAATTGGTTTATTCAGTTGTATTTTATTATCACCTTCTCTCAGGTTGCGAGGGCTCCTTGGTTTAGGAGAGTATACCTATTACGCTTATTAGATAGTCTTATTCAAAACCACAGGCAGGTGCCAAAGGGTAGGGAATGAAGAAAACCAATTAGCCTAAGTAGGGTGTACAGAAGATAATAACTAAAGACAGAATAAAGGGATTAGAAAGAGGGCAAAGTAAATTGCGACTGCTATCATTCACGACCAAACCGCGTACTTCATCGCCACTCCTATTTTCACCTTTGATTTTTTCCCAGTTCGGGAGAAATAGAATAAGGTATTATTCAGTTGTATTTTATCATCACCTTCTCTCAAGTTGCGAGTACTCCTAGGATTAGGAGAGTACACCAATTATGCTTCCTGGATAGTCTTCTTCCAAACCATAGGCTGGTGCCGAACGGTAGGGAAGGAAGAAAACCATTTAGCCTAACGATGGTGTACAGAAGGTAATAAATAAAGACAAAATAAAGGGATTTAGAGAGATGGCAAAGAAGTATACGGTTATAGTCATGAATTTGATTATGGAAGAGGCATTACTAGAAATACCAGAATATCCCTACGAAACATTTTGATGTTTCAGTGCATTGTTAAAGGAAAACTGTTTTCCCGATTAGATACTTACTCCAGGATATGTATTTACCAGGTTTCATTCTCATATCTGTATGGTTTTACAGATAATGAGTGGGAGTAAGTTATTAGGAATAAGGTAATCATCCTCATTATATCGGAATTCGTTGTAATTGGTGATATTTGAGAAAATCGCCTGGGTACAGTTTTCAACCTACGACGCACAGGTTTTGAGTTATTCGACTCAGCGGACTTATACAGAGTATTGTATGTTGTCCAGAGTCCGTCAGGACAAAGGGGTTGGTCCTCGTACTATGTTCTGTTTACTTGTAACTTCTCTAGTTTTTAGACAAGTGTTTCGTAGAAATACAATGTCTAAGTTTTGAGAAGTTGTTCGTATAAGAATAAAGTAGAGAACCAAGTGTCGCAAGTATCGGGATTCTTCAAAAAGATCGAAGATCTAGATTCTTGTGATTGGTATTCAGATGAAAGTAATGGTTTTGAGAAACTTGTTTCTCTTTCAGGTTACTCATAATTGGATGGATTCCTAAGTTGAGTAATGCTGATTAGCCTCTCTCCATTAAAGTTGATATGCACTGGAGACAGCTGCATGATTAGAATCTGGTTCCAATTAAATAAGTGCCAAAGGTTTCTATATTGGATATAGAATGGTTCATATCTTAACGATGTTAAGGTACGGTGAGTTGTCCAGCTTATGTAGGGTTCCTAGGCACACTAGTGAGGTCTCACAAGCCATCAATCATGCCAATTTCAAATTTAAATGGTGCCGAGAAACCCTAGAACGGATCGTTGGCTAGATTTCTAGGAGAAAGATGCAACTAGTAAACTATTTTACTAAAGGAACGGAAATACAACCTTTGTAGCTCCGGTCCTCCACCTCCACGGCTCCGTGATGATGTCTCCTCGCTGTCCAAAACGGATCCCGGGCTCTAGAGTCGGCTTCATCGGAGAATGGACGGGCTAGGTTGTTCATATCAGATTTTTGCATTTTCATACCGCCCAATTTTTATCACATTGCATATCGGTAGATACTCTTGAGCCGTGTTTGCTAGTCAATTGCAGGATACAGGTTCTCGGTTCTAAAACGGTGAAATTCATGGAAAACACGAAAAAATCCGGGTTCCTGCCAACCACAGATAAAAACACGGTCTCCGCTCTTCATCCGTATGTTGCCAGATATCAATAGGAAGACAAAAGGTCAAATCAATATCATTCTCATGCACAAGACTCAATGGTAGCACAAAATCCAAGAGATCTACGCGGAGCTCGAGGCAAATCATGACAAAATCTTGACAAAAAGTCCATCTTTCCCTCAACAGAAATTCTGGAAAAATCGTGGAGCCAAATTGAGAAAATATATGTACTAGAATAATGTAGACATCAGATCAGGCCAGCACCAAAAGTTGGAGGGCCCAACTCTCCCAAAGGGCCGCGGATCCGTGGCCAAAGTGGGGTCCAGGCCGCGGATCCGCGGCCATATAGTGGCGGCAGACAGAAAGTTTTCAGGGTTATTTTGGTATTTTCAGATGTGTTCTGGTGGTTGCCCTAGGGTTTCATTCTCTGGCCTATAAATAGCCCAGAAGTTTGTGAAGGAAAGGGTCCATGCTTGTATTTTCTTTTCCTAGGATTTAGTTCACTTATTCTTCTTCTTCTCATCTCTTCTCCATTAAACTTGTAGTGAGCTTTGTGAGGGAGGAATGATAAATAAAGAAGATCAATTTATTATCATGCTTGTCTTACTTTTGTTATAATTGTTGTAACTTTAAATTCGTTAAGTAGTTGTTGTTATTTCCTTGTTGTTTCTTTCTTCTCTTTTTTTCCTTTATCCTTACATACGACAATGATACTTACGCTTGATCCTCGCCAAGGTGAGGTCGCAAACAGTTAGTCGTATTCTTCTAATCTCCTTCTTTCTATCTTCCTCTTATGTTTGTTTTTTTTTTTTTTCTTATCATGAAGTGTGAGTAGTTTTATACTTGTTAGGGTAGGATAAGGGAAGTTTGAGAGAAGAAAATCTCTCTCACTCTTTCCTTGCCCAACAACTTAAATCGACTCCCGTTAATTGAACCACAATCCGCTCCTTACGGCACCCTATCCTACATGATAGCGGTGATTCCGTAGTGAGACCGGTTGTGGTTGAATTAACCGGAGGTTATGGATAAGAGCCAAGAACGGACGGACAAGCACCAAAAGGAAGACTTATGCGTTGGAAAGCCTAGCTTATACTCGCAAAGTCCTTCCTAGTCGTGCTAATCCCCGTTGTTGCCGATTACCGTAACACAGATATTAAGAGGGGCAACGAAAGATGTGGAGACTCCTAACTCAAACTAACCTAATCCTAACCCTAACAAGCTCTCTTTAAATATCAACTTAACACTTAGATAATCCAACAAAATCTGAACAACCGGACTTAACTCGTCGAAAAACACATAGAAAAAGATTCCCATCTCCCTGCGGACGACCCGTACTCAACCGGCTAGCTACAAGCGAAACCGTCTTGATTGCGGTATTTAAACTAGAACTTGAACACGCACGTAACCTGTCAATCAAATGGCGCCGTTGCCGGGGAGACGGTAGTTTGTTTCTTTGTGTAATTTCGGGTTAATTTGTAAGTATATAAAAAAAACGAAAAAAAATATACTTTGTAAAAGAAACCATCTTGTTATTCTTGATTATTTTTTGTGCAAGTGTGCAGGAAAATACGAAGTTCAAGATCGACGCTAAGGACGTTGAAAATACGGAGTTCAAGTACAGTGCCAAAGACGTGGGAAGATAGACCCACAGTTCGCGGCTACACCGCGACGGACAAAAACGAAGCATCCGGTCTACTGTAAAAATCTGGAGCAGATACAGAGAGTATATCAGAATTCCACACATCCAGACAAGCAGAGGACCCCAACCAGAACCCACACCAGAAAAATGACAGCACAGATCCTCATTTCCGCCGCGGAACCGCGGCATTAGGGCCTTATTGCCGCGGAACCGCGGCCACTTGGTGGGGTCAGTGTGCCATCTTCTCTTTGTAAGTCCCTCTGCCTCTCTCCACTCCTCTGAACTCCACTGAACTGTGTTTTCTGCAGCTTTCTTTGCGCAAATTCTTCTCCCCCTTCCAATAAACTGTTCTTGTGCAGGATTCTTTGCGCCGCAAATAAAAATTGTTTGCAGTTGATTTGTTACTGTTTTGCATTCTTTAATACGGACTTAAGGGGCTTGAAACCAATCCAGATTGGATGGGGATTTCATCACCCTTCCCAGGACCCCAAAAATCACTAAAGCATATGCATTGTCCATTGTAAATTAAAAAAATACTAGACTTCAGCCCTAAGGACTTCGCGCTCATTAGGAGAAGATAAACCGTGTTTAGAACGTCGCTTAACCGTATATTGATTACGGGGTGTCTAGGAAAGTGTTAAAGGCGCAACCGCCGAAAGAGAAAGGGTTATTTAATTAAGGAACTTCGCGAAAGCGTTGGACAACCTCCCCTTATCTCTGCACTTACCTGGCCCCGTGATCGGTGTATTTTTAAGCCTGTTTCTCGACACTGTTTAACTTCGAAAATCAAGTTCAGGAGCAAGGTCTAGTAGACCTAGGTTACCCTAGATCTAGGTGTGATTGTGCATATCTTGTTTGTGATTGCTTAAGCCGTATTTCCGTACATATTTCTGTAAATCTCTTTCTAAAAAAAAAAAAAAAAGAAAAAAAATCAAAAACTTTTATAAAAACTTGCCCTTTTGTCGCCAAATCCATTTTCACCCACCACCCATCGCCTTTCTCCATTGACGTTTTCTTACCCTCACCTTCTCCGCTTTGATTATACTAAACTCGTTTAGTGTATGTCCGCTTGGACTCGGGACACTAGCGCCCGTCTAGTCCGCGTTACGTTAGTCGCGACCGACTATGCGATCGACTCCGAAGTCGATACTCCGTCCACTCCTCTTTCACCCCTTCCTTTGCCGGCCAACTCCGATGTTGACCGGAATTCTGTTCATACATCTTCACCTTCACCTTCACCTTCACCAACCTCTTCTTCCGCGATGTCGGGATTTAATCCGAACATCTCTTTGACCACCCCTGGATTGGCTCCACCTCCTACGGAGACCAATCTCCCACCACCTCCGCCTGTTGTAGCGCCGCAGCGAATCGCGCTCCAGGATCGTTTCTACCCCACCCGTTCTGCACTTCCCACCTGCCTTTCTCTTCCTCCGGCCAATGGGGACAACTTTGAAATTAAGCCCCATTTCATCAACATGCTCCCACGTTTTCATGGGCTTGAATCTGAAGATGCCTATATCTTCATCAAAAAATTTCAAAATGTCTGTGCCATGATGAAAACCACCCAGCTGTCGGACGATGCTATACGTCTACGGGTCATTCCGTTCACTTTATGCGATCTCGCTGAAAAATGGCTGTATAGCACCGCTTCCCACTCAATCACCAGCTGGGACGAGTTTGTTAAAGCATTTCTGAAAAAATTCTATCCAAATTATAAGACCGCAAGAATTCGAAATGAAATCAACCAATTCTCCCAGCTTCCTTCTGAACCCTTCTGGAAGTGCTTTGACCGATACAAAGACCTTCTTGTTCAGTGTCCTCACCACGGTATAGAGAAATGGCAGCTCTGCCAAATCTTATACGAGGGACTGAACCCAGCAACGAAGCAGTTGCTGGAAACCATCTGTCAGGGCCACTTCCTATCGAAATCTGACGAGGAAGCGTGGCAGTTCTTTGACGATCTTGCGGAGCAAACGCTACAGTGGGAGAGCACCAGACCGACTTCTTCTTCTTCTACCTCCACTTCTACCGGTCAGTCTAGGGTAGGAATCCACCAACTCGATGTCTCTATTGCGATGAAAGCTGAAATGGCTGCAATAACACGAAAGCTTGAAGCGATAGAGAGCAAATTTTCTGCTCCTGCCCCTGTTCTCCCCCTTCGTACCATCTGCGCTTGTTGTTCCGATCCTTCTCACTTGACCGAAGAGTGTCCTTACAATCCACCCTCGCAAGGACAGGATCAGGTTAATGCTGCCTTCCAGCAAAGACCGAGGAATGATCCATACTCTTCCACCTACAATCCCGGTTGGAGGAACCACCCCAATTTCGCCTGGAATCATAATCAGAATCAATTCCAGGGCAACAATTTTCAAAGGGCCCCTCCACCGCAACAACAAGCGCAACAACAAACTCAGCATCAATATCAGCAGCCCTTCCAACCCCAACCTTTCCAAAACCAGACGAACAACTTTGCACCCAACAATTCTTTTCCACCAAACAACTTTGTTCCGTCAAACAACGATAAGGTTTCCTCGCTCGAGCGAAGTCTGGAGGCGTTTGTTAAACAATCGACTCAATCCACCGCCAACATCCAGTCTTCGATTCAATCCTTAGTGCAACACACTGCCGCACACGGGCAAAGCATCAAAACCATCGAGGCACAGATTGCACAGCTGAACGCGGCCTTAAGCGAGCGAGAAAAGGGGAAGCTCCCGTCTCAGCCACTTCCAAATCCCGGTCACCCACATAATGCACTTGTTGCTCTTGAACAACAAAACCATAATGTGAGTGCCGTGACCACACTGAGATCAGGGAGGATGCTGCAAAACAACACTGGCAAACGGATCAACGATGACACCCCGGCCGCTTCTTCTGCTTCTTCTTCTCCTTCTTCTTCTTCGTCTTCTGAGCCTATTCTCCGTTCTTCACAAGGCTCTCCTTCCTCTTCTTCTCTGAACGGACCCACTTCTCACTCCACGAAAACACCTATTCTGGGATCCGTTCCAACTCCAAAATCTCCTCCTCCAGCATTAGACTCAACCAATTTTCAAAATGTTCCATTTCCAAACCGGTTGAGGTCTAACAAACAAAATCCACAAATGGAGAAGATTTTGGAGTTATTCAAGCAAGTTAACATTAACATTCCTCTTTTAGATGCTGTCCAACAAGTCCCGTCTTACGCGAAAATCTTAAAAGACTTGTGCACGAAAAAGAGGAAGTCTCAGGTACCCAAGAAAGTTTTCTTGGCTAGTGCTGTGAGTGATGCCCTTACCCAATCTTTACCACAAAAACGGAAGGACCCTGGCTGTCCTACGATTTCAATTACTATTGGGGATAAGAACATCAACCGCGCACTATTAGATCTTGGTGCCAGTGTTAACTTGCTTCCGTATTCAGTATACGAGCAATTAGGCGTCGGAGAGCTGAAACCCACGCACTGCACTCTCCAAATGGCCGACCGATCGATCACCCATCCTAAGGGTGAGCTAGAGGATGTGTTGATAAGAGTCGGGGACTTCATATTCCCCGTTGACTTCATTGTATTAGATACACAGCCTGTAGCTAACCCCCGGAATCAAATTCCGGTGATACTCGGTCGACCATTTCTCGCAACCTCAAATGCTGTGATCAATTGTCGCAATGGTTCGATGAACCTCTCTTTTGGAAATATGACGATTGAACTCAACATTTTTAGGTTGGGGAATCAGCCCGCCGAACCTAATGCTCATATACTGGATGTCTGCTCGATCCAGGAGATCACACCAGAAGAGTGTGAATTCGAGGAGTTTCTGTTTGAACACGATAATCTTGACGCCACTAGTGCGTTTCTCTTCGAACCTGCTGCTGCTTCTGCGCCCGACAACGAATACGAGTGTTTTACGTTCTTGAACGATCTTAGCCGCGCACAACCCGAGTTTGAATCTTTCGACTTTCCGGATGAGTTACCTGAACCATCCAACTCGGTTGCCTACACTCGCTTTGAACCCTTGCTGGAGTCCTTTGAGTTCGAGACCTTTGCACCAGTCTTGCCTTCCATCATTTCACCTCCAACGCTCGAACTCAAGCCGTTGCCGTCTCACCTTAAGTACGCTTACTTAGGTGAAAACGAGACCCTTCCTGTCATTATTTCGGTTTCTCTAGCTCCCGAGCAAGAGAAAGCCCTTCTCGCGGTCTTGTACAGCAACAGGCAAGCTTTTGGCTGGTCCATGGCGGACATCAAGGGGATTACTCCCCTCATCGTTGAGCATCACATTCATCTGATGGAGGATGCCAAACCAGCCCGGGATCCACAAAGTCGTCTTAATCCAGTCATGAAAGAGGCTGTGAAGAAGGAGATCGTCAAATGTCTAGATAGTGGTATCATTTACCCTATCTCTGATAGCCAGTGGGTTAGCCCCATTCACGTTGTCCCCAAGAAGTCGGGCATCACGGTCATCACCAACGAGGCGAATGAGTTAATCCCTACTCGCACCCAAACTGGGTGGCGAGTTTGCATTGATTACAGAAAACTCAACGCCGCAACGCGGAAAGACCACTTTCCGCTACCCTTCATTGACCAGATGCTTGAACGATTGGCCGGACATGAGTACTATTGTTTTCTTGATGGCTACTCTGGCTATAATCAAATTCCCATCGCCGAAAAAGACCAGGACAAGACCACTTTCACTTGTCCTTTCGGCACGTTTGCATATCGACGCATGCCCTTTGGGTTATGCAATGCGCCCGCTACCTTCCAGTGGTGTATGATGGGTATTTTCTCAGACATGGTGGAAAAATTTCTAGAGATTTTCATGGATGACTTCTCCATCTTCGGCGACTCTTTTGACGAGTGTTTGCTGCATCTTGACGCTGTCCTTACCCGATGTAAGGACAAGAATCTCACCTTGAACTGGGAGAAATGCCACTTCATGGTGCGCGAAGGTATTGTCTTAGGACATATCATCTCGCAAAATGGCATAGAGGTTGACAAAGCAAAGATTGAGGTCATTTCCAATCTGCCTCCTCCCCGATGCGTCAGAGATATCCGAGCCTTCCTTGGCCATGCCGGTTTCTATAGACGGTTTATCAAGGACTTTAGCAAGATTGCTACCCTTGACGCTTTTGCTGGCCAAGGACACG
Organism: Agapanthus africanus; assembly: GCA_030015575.1. NCBI lineage: Eukaryota > Viridiplantae > Streptophyta > Magnoliopsida > Asparagales > Amaryllidaceae > Agapanthus > Agapanthus africanus. The sequence goes on from CM057349.1 coordinate 167,636,382, forward strand.
CCTTTCGACTTCAACTCGAGCTGTGTGACTGCATTCGAGTCACTGAAACGCTCACTCACTTCTGCTCCCGTTCTTTCTTCACCTGACTGGACGCACCCATTCGAGATTATGTGCGATGCATCCGACTTTGCCATCGGTGCTGTCCTTGGACAGCACATCAACAAGATGCCGCACGTAATCTATTACGCGAGCCGAACCCTGAACGACGCCCAACTCAATTATACAACAACTGAGAAGGAATTCTTAGCTGTTGTATTTTCCTTAGAAAAGTTCAGGCCCTACCTCATCGGCTCTCCAGTCATTGTCTACACGGACCATTCAGCTCTGCGCCATCTTTTTCCGAAGAAAGATGCCAAATCTCGGTTAATACGTTGGATCCTCTTGCTTCAAGAGTTTGACCTTGTCATTAAGGACAAACGAGGATGTGAAAACGTAGTTGCCGACCATCTCTCACGACTTCCTTCTTCGCCTTCGCTTCCAATTCCGATCAACGACGTTTTCCCGGATGAACAACTCTTGACAGTATCGTGCGAACCCTGGTTCACAGATATTGTGAACTATTTGGCCACGGGATTACTACCGACTGAATGGTCAAGTCAGGACAGACTTCGCTTCTTATCCCAAGTAAAACACTTTTACTGGGACGAACCTTATCTGTTCAAGTACTGTCCCGACCAGATTATTCGTCGGTGTGTCCCTGACGATGAATTCAAGAGTGTGCTGTCATTTTGCCACGATCAAGCGTGTGGCGGGCATTTTGGCCCCAGAAAGACAGCCGAGAAGATCTTGCAATGTGGTTTCTACTGGCCACAACTTTTCAAAGACGCTCACGACTATTGCAAGACTTGCTCCCGGTGCCAACACATGGGCCGGATATCCCGGAGGAACGAGATGCCGCTCCAACCGATCTTGGTTGTGGAGATTTTCGATGTTTGGGGGATAGACTTCATGGGGCCGTTTCCCAGCTCTTTTGGGAACTTGTACATCCTTCTAGCTGTTGATTACGTCTCTAAATGGGTCGAGGCTGTGCCCAGCCGGACTAACGACAACAAGGTTGTCGTTAGGTTCCTTAAAGAAAACATTTTTTCCCGGTTTGGGCACCCCCGAGCGATCATTAGCGACAATGGAAGTCATTTCTGCAATAGGACTTTCGAGGCCTTGATGCGGAAATACTCCATTAATCATAAGCTTTCTACGCCCTACCACCCCCAAACCTGCGGGCAGGCCGAAGTTTCAAATCGGCAAATCAAGCAGATACTGGAGAAGACGGTTTCCAAGAACCGTAAGGATTGGTCTCTGAAACTCACCGATGCCCTTTGGGCATTTAGAACCGCTTATAAGACCGACCTTGGCATGTCTCCCTATCGGCTTGTGTACGGAAAAGCCTGCCACCTTCCTGTCGAAATCGAGCATCGCGCATTTTGGGCGATAAAGGAGCTGAATCTGTCTCTTGAGGACGCGGGCAGCCATCGGAAGCTGCAGCTGAACGAACTGAACGAGCTTAGGGATGAGGCTTACAATAACGCGGTTGTCGTTAAGAATCGAACGAAGGTGTTTCACGATAAACACCTTTTGCGCAAAACCTTCGTACCTGGTCAGCAGGTACTGCTTTACGACACCCGACTTCACTTCCATCCTGGAAAGCTGAGATCTCGCTGGAAAGGGCCGTATTTTGTGCGGAATGTGTATCCGCAGGGCGCTGTGGATTTAGAAAATCCAAAGGACGGTTCACTCTTCAAGGTAAATGGACACCGATGCAAACCGTACCTTAGCGCCGAACCAACAGAGGAGCTCCTGTTCTTACAGGAGCCGGTTTACCTTGCATGATCTTCCTCTGCCTACCTCCAAACTTCGGTTATCCAGCCAAGAACAGTGGACACTGTTCCAAATAAGTTTGGGGGTATGTACAAACCATTTTGTTTATATTTGTGTATATTCTTTTTCTTTTCTTTAAGAACAAAACCAAATAAAAATTTTTTGTATCGCTAAACCGACATTTTTGACCCTTCAAATGATCTCTTCATGCAATGACAGTGAGGACACTGTCCAGTTTAAGTTTGGGGGTACGCTCGGTACGCATTTCTTACCTTCGCATTCATATGTATATTTTGCATCTGCATATTTAAATCCATAAAATCCATAAAAATTTTGAAAATTTTCTAAAAAATATAAAAACTTTTTTGTCAAGTTAGCTTGTGGAAGAACTCTGATTCAACATTCGACGGTTTTTGTTTGAAAAAATAGGAATAACTAAATCTTAGGTTTGGATTTTGAAAACCTGAAAGATAACTCTCCTTTGAAGTTAACTATAGCTGATATACGTCTTTACATCACACTACACGTGTCGTGAGTTTTTGGAATTAGATGACAAGTCTTTCATGTTTAAACTTTTAAACAGATAAATGATTTTCTGAGGATCAAATAGGTTTGTTCTGAAATAAGTAATGTCAAGAATAGTTTATGAAGTAAAGCGAATATGAAGGAATGTTATTGATGCCGTAATTGGAGCTAAGTCTGAAAAATAACCCATCGGAAACTTGATTGGAATGATTACACACCAAACCCACTAAACACGTCTTTTATCCAAAAAATAATTGAACTGCCGGTTATATCTCCGTTCGTATTAAATCATCTGATTTTCACGCCAAACTGTCTTTTGTTTTTGGACCTAGGTAACTTGAGTAATTAAGTCCGCTGGGGTGTTTCTACACCTAATGCCCTAAAACCAACTGGTTTGGGTGCATTGGCCCAAAGCTCGCTAAGAAACCTAGAAAGTCCAGTTTAAAACAAAGTCAAGCAAGTGTTCTCTCCGAGTTAAAATTCCTAACGGTTCTTTGTGTGAGAATAATCTTGATAAAAGACAGGCTTTTATAAAAATTTTAACGGAGATATGAAGGTTTTATTCTATGATAAAGACTATTGCACGTTCACAGAGGTGTGTATGAAATGAAAACAAGAAAAAGGTGGAGTGAAAAATACGACTTAGTTTCCTGTTATGGAAGATAGAAATTCTGAAGTTGAAACTTTACTGGAAAACGAAACTTGAAAAATGCTTAACTCTTTATAAAACTTATGTGATCCTTTTAAAATTGTTATCTGGGCTTTATTGTGAGACATGATGACTTTATTCGACCTTTCGGGAACTTAACGACACTATACGCACTGCACGTAAAGACATATAAAATCTGTAGTTAAATAAGATGCGAGGTGTGAAAAATAAAGGTTCGATGGTCTAGACTTAGGATTATAGAATTGTTATTTTCTAAAACAAAACTTTAGGGTTTGAATCTCAGTTATTTTACAAAACCAACTTGACCGGATTTTGTGGGTAGTATCCGCTGAAAACCCTCAGGAGACAACTCTCCTCCTACTAGGGACACCTAGAGGTTAAACGGCTTGTTGCACATGCTCAGTGCAATCGCGTTCCCTGCGAAAGTGAGGTTAGGAAATTTTTTGTGAATAAATGGACTTTGCTCGGGACGAGAAAATGATAAGTTTGGGGGTATTTGTTCATATCAGATTTTTGCATTTTCATACCGCCCAATTTTTATCACATTGCATATCGGTAGATACTCTTGAGCCGTGTTTGCTAGTCAATTGCAGGATACAGGTTCTCGGTTCTAAAACGGTGAAATTCATGGAAAACACGAAAAAATCCGGGTTCCTGCCAACCACAGATAAAAACACGGTCTCCGCTCTTCATCCGTATGTTGCCAGATATCAATAGGAAGACAAAAGGTCAAATCAATGTCATTCTCATGCACAAGGCTCAATGGTAGCACAAAATCCAAGAGATCTACGCGGAGCTCGAGGCAAATCATGACAAAATCTTGACAAAAAGTCCATCTTTCCCTCAACAGAAATTCTGGAAAAATCGTGGAGCCAAATTGAGAAAATATATGTACCAGAATAATGTAGACATCAGATCAGGCCAGCACCAAAAGTTGGAGGGCCCAACTCTCCCAAAGGGCCGCGGATCCGCGGCCAAAGTGGGGTCCAGGCCGCGGATCCGCGGCCATATAGTGGCGGCAGACAGAAAGTTTTCAGGGTTATTTTGGTATTTTCAGATGTGTTCTGGTGGTCGCCCTAGGGTTTCATTCTCTGGCCTATAAATAGCCCAGAAGTTTGTGAAGGAAAGGGTCCATGCTTGTATTTTCTTTTCCTAGGATTTAGTTCACTTGTTCTTCTTCTTCTCATCTCTTCTCCATTAAACTTGTAGTGAGCTTTGTGAGGGAGGAATGATAAATAAAGAAGATCAATTTATTATCATGCTTGTCTTACTTTTGTTATAATTGTTGTAACTTTAAATTCGTTAAGTAGTTGTTGTTATTTCCTTGTTGTTTCTTTCTTCTCTTTTTTTCCTTTATCCTTACATACGACAATGATACTTACGCTTGATCCTCGCCAAGGTGAGGTCGCAAACAGTTAGTCGTATTCTTCTAATCTCCTTCTTTCTATCTTCCTCTTGTGTTTGTTTTGTTTTTTTTTTCTTAATCATGAAGTGTGAGTAGTTTTATACTTGTTAGGGTAGGATAAGGGAAGTTTGAGAGAAGGAAATCTCTCTCACTCTTTCCTTGCCCAACAACTTAAATCGACTCCCGTTAATTGAACCACAATCCGCTCCTTACGGCACCCTATCCTACATGATAGCGGTGATTCCGTAGTGAGACCGGTTGTAGTTGAATTAACCGGAGGTTATGGATAAGAGCCAAGAACGGACGGACAAGCACCAAAAGGAAGACTTATGCGTTGGAAAGCCTAGCTTATACTCGCAAAGTCCTTCCTAGTCGTGCTAATCCCCGTTGTTGCCGATTACCGTAACACCGATATTAAGAGGGGCAACGAAAGATGTGGAGACTCCTAACTCAAACTAACCTAATCCTAACCCTAACAAGCTCTCTTTAAATATCAACTTAACACTTAGATAATCCAACAAAATCTGAACAACCGGACTTAACTCGTCGAAAAACACATAGAAAAAGATTCCCATCTCCCTGCGGACGACCCGTACTCAACCGGCTAGCTACAAGCGAAACCGTCTTGATTGCGGTATTTAAACTAGAACTTGAACACGCACGTAACATGTCAATCATAGGTCATCGACGACGATGCCGAAGATGATCTACGTCGAGGCATCACTAGATCAAGCTCTCACTTCACCAAGTCAAGAAACTTGTGAAGAAAACACACTCTACTACTTGGCAAGAGGTAGAGGATGAAGAAATAGGAAGTGGGTAGACTTTAGAATTGGATTTCTCACTTGTTTTCATCAATCACCATTGATGAAGCAAGCTTCTTCAAGGAAGAAGAAGATGAAGAAAATGAATCTTGTTATGATAAGTTAATTCCAAAATAGAAAATAAAAGGAATGCTTATCATAATCTAACCATGGTGAAGTGTAGAGAATCAACTAGGGTTGAGTGGAGTGGTTAGGGTTAAGCATGAGACAAAATGGTGACTAAGTCAAAGCTTCATGAAGCTTCAACATGCAAGTCCAAAATTAGCCACCATTTCATTTCTTTATGCTTAAAATTTTTCCAAAATAAATAAATGGATAAATAATGGATAAAACAAAACCCTAATTTCCAACTTAACCATGGTTTAATTCTTTACACTTAACCAAAAAGCATGCATCATCAAACATGATACAATCATGTGTACAAAAGTATATCACATATACAATGTGCACAAACTAAGTGAGAAAATCCGTTTAAAGTGAACCAATACTAGTTAGTGCAAAGTAATATATCAAATATATAATTATGCATTAAATCATTAAATCAACACTTGATTCAATGATCCGGTCATGTCGCACACAACCGACTAGTATTCAATGTATCGGCTTATCGAATCAATACTTGATTCGATAACTAGGTTATATCGCATACAACCATTCGATACATTCATCGCGAGAATAGAATACGGTATCACATACACGCATTATTCTCGGTCCCGCACATATCTCATATGCGCTCCTATTTCGTTTCGCTTGAGCCAGGAAACCTCTGTGTAGGACTCTAAAGACTCGTCAATACGCCGGCAGCAGGTGATGATCATATCAAGCACCCACAAGCCGCAAGAGGTCTGCTAAACGTAACGGCCACCCGGGTATTGAGCGATCAGAAGATCGACGAGCAAGCCCGCTCACACTCCAGTGAATCCAACCAGTAACACTACCGTACAGTCCGGTCTGATCGTCTGATATGTCGCATATCTCGCCTAGGGGTTGTAAACGTCAGACCCCAATAGCTCGATAAGTCGTGTCGATATGAGGTCTATAACTATTCGAGAAACTACAGGTAACACTTACCAGTAAATCTCAGCAACCCTGGCCAGGGATTTCCGGTTATAGCCAATCGAACACAGCGCAACATCAACTCCCTATACCGGGAGAGACGAATCCCCTCCTATCGCTCATTGTCTCCATGTGACTCGGGACTGTACCCAAAAACCACCGTTTTGCACGCCCTCTTGGACGTGGTAAGATGGAAATCAAAGCACACTGGGAACCACACAAGACTCTATGACAATCTCGGGTCAACAGACTACTCTGTACCAGTGTCACCAGAGAACTGCCATCTGACGTGAGGTATAATACCATCTGGGAGTTCTCGGCGAGTCCGTCCAGTGTACCCAGTCTCCACTGAGCACCCGTATATCATCTCTGATGTCAAACACCAATGGATATGGGATCATCCATCGCCCATCTGTATGGGTCGAGAAGGTATACGCTAGTCTACTCTGGTATATCGATGCCCCGTCTCGATATACCCACGACTAGGGACTTTCAAGGATGTACTTATGGACTACCATGTCCCCACTAGTATGATCCGCATCATAGTCCAGGTAGTCAAGTCCAGATCCTAAGGGCTTTACCAACATGTAACAGAGAGACAATCAGTGTACACGTTAAGGTAAAGAGCAACCAGATAGCATACTATCATGTCGAGCAAGAAAGTCCTCCCTATATATATCCAAGCATCCACTACAATATACATCCTATGTATAGTAATGGCCTCTAGGGCATACATATAACTAACAATCTCCCACTTGCACTAGGGCCATCTGATAGCAGTGGTTGTAGTATCTCATACTCAACCATCCCATAAAAATCTCCCTTTGGGAACAGGCCTTTGTGAGTGGATCCGCTGTGTTGTCCTCTGAGTCTACTCTCCAAACCTCGATCATCCTGGAGATCAACCATCTCCATGATCAGGTGACACTGCTTTAGAATATGTCTGGATCACTGATGGGACCGGCGTTCCTTGGCATAAGCCACAACTCCATTGTCACACAATGGGAGGAACAAAGTTCATCTCATGAACAAATATACATCCAGACTGCCTCTTTGGTAGCATCTCAAATAGCGATGTATCCAGCCTTTATCGTCTAGTATGTCACGGTATCTAGTTTGGAACTCTTCCAACATACCGTCCCTTTACGGAGGGTAAAGACAATGCCTGTGACTGACACTCAGTCGTCTTTATTACCCTGGAACACTTCCAGTGATTCTCCCCAGGATCGATTGATACCATCTCACAACAACTAGTGAGAATCCTAACATCCATTTAGATCTATCTCATAGATCCAAAACCCAGGATTTAGGAGGTATCACTTTGATCCTATGTGGAGAATCATTGTGATAAGCGGAGATTGATCGATCGTAGCATAGGAAACTCTTTCCCTATCAAGAGTATGTCATCCACGTACTCTACGAGGATCATCACCATACTCCCTACTACCTTTTTGTATATACAAGGTTCATCTACCATTTTGATGATGTCAACTTCTTTGACTAATCCATCAAAACAGATGTTTCAACTCCGCGATGCCTGCTTTATCCTATAAAGCATCTTGCACACGTTTCCGCTGCTCCCACTTTCTACGAAGCCCTCTGGCTGTGTACTTATAGACTCTCTCTTCTAAAACATCATTTAGAAAAGCAGTCATGACACCCAACCGCCAGATATCGTAATCATGGTATGTAGCCATAGCAAGTAGGATCTGGATGGACTTAAGCATAGCTACTTAGAAAAGGTTTCATCATCATCCATACTTGGTCAATGATGTAGACCTTTAACAAGTCTAGCTTTGAATGTCTCAACTCTTCCATGTACACCAAATAATCTTCTCAAGATATACTTGCTCCTGATGGGGATTTAACCCTTCAGATATTGCAACTAAAGTCCATACTTTGTTGGTGTATAAGGATTCCATCTCAGATCGTTAAGCATCCAGCCATTCTTACAGAGTCCCTACTCTCGATGGCCTGCTCGAAACTAGTTGGGTCATCATCTCATGATGCAATCCCCGCTCCCACTGTCATAGAGTTACCGAAGTATCTCTCAGGCGGATGAGGAACCCTACTAGATCGGTGGAGAGGCTGAGGTTCGTTGGTCTCTATTGAATCCTTTGGTTCTATCAAATCATCAGCTGCAGTTTGTATAGCTGGAACATTTCCAGTTCTACATAACAGATCTTGCCTCAAGCTTGTCCGGATTTTGCTTTTAGACATAGGCCGGACAACCCCAAATCTTAACTAACTTAAGATATGGGCTCTTCCCTTATCATATCACATATGAAGTGGTAGGCAACTGATTTGATTCGAACCCTATTCAATAGGTATGCATCTTCTCAAGTGCATAACTCCCAAAAAGGAAATAGGTAACTCAGTAGTACTCATCATAGAGCACACCATATCACATAGGGTGCTAGTGCTCCGCCCCGATATACCATCGTGCTATGGTGTATACGGAGGAGTAATGCTGAGAGAGAATCCCATTCTCCTTTAGAAAAGTCCAGGATTTCCGTGCTCAAGTATTCTCCTCCTTGATCTCATCAAAGGACATAATACTTATACCCGTGTTTTGGTTCTCTACTTCTAACTTATATTCTGTGAATATCTCAAAAGGTTCGGACTTGTGTCTCAACAGGAACATATGACTGAATCTTGAGAGATTATCAGAGAATGTAACGAAGTACAAAGAACCAGTCTTGGCATGTGTAGACAGGGGACCTACATACATCAACATGTATCATCCCAAGAGTTTACTAACTCTTTCTCTGTTTCCAGTAAACGGAGCTATGGTCATCTTATCTTTGTGACATGACTGGCGAGTTTCACAAGATGTAAATTCAAACTGATTTAAATATGCATCTATATGTAACTCTCGCTAGTCGGGTCACATTGATCTGACCTAGTCTACAATGCCTCAAGAAGAATTCGTTCATTTCTGAACTCTTCCTCTTTTGTGTGTTCAGTATACTAAGAACTGTAGTTTGATTTAGAACATCAATGCTTTTAGATAACGTGCCTGAACCGATCAACTTTTGATATAGGAAATGTTCAAAACATTATCCAACAATACAAAATTTTATCATTTCTTTACTAATAAAGAGACCGATATGATTTTGTATATCAGGTTCGGTATCTAATAACATTCGTTCAGAATCAATGTATTGGTAATACAGGGTGACAGTGACCAACAGACTTGCCTGCAACACTTGCCCCATTTTCTGCCTCATGAAACTTATCACCCGTTCTCAGTTTTTCTACCCTTTTGTAGCCCTATGTAACAGATTACATATCTGGGATCCTGATCCGGTATCATATACTCAGGATGCGGAGGATACTGAGAAACAGTTCTTTGTAATGAACACACCCGAAGATGATGCATCAGCATGCACTCTCTTCGTTTGGGCGGCACGGGAATTCTGGTATTCCCCAATTTCCTTCTCTGTCTTATAACAATTATAAGTTGGAGCGGGACCAACGTTCCCCAGCTCAGTATAACAAGCGGGTTCGGTCAATAATCCGTATTATTATCCTGATTAAGGCGTGATATGGTCGCTACCAGGAGAGAGAGAGAAGAAAACACTCAGCGTGCGCTCTTGCAAGAATAGATTGGTTATTACTTTATCTAATCAGGATGGCTCTCACTGCTTTTTATCAAATCTTCCTTCAAACCCTAAAAGGAAAGACTAGCCGGGATTAATTACACACTACAAGTTCGCCAATCTTTCAGCCAGGCCAGTGTCGGTACTTTGAGGGAGGTCCCCCGTGCTTTCGCACGAACCTAATTAATGTAAACCTCGTTTTCCCAGAGGCGTAACCCCGTTGACACCTTTCTAGACACCTACTTGATCGGCTAATTGTAATGTATAAAACTCTCCCAGGAGTAACTCTTACTCACAGCGGGTATCGGGATCCAACTATCTCAAAGAAGGTATGCAATCTCATTGCAAATTTCAACACTTGAAATTCCCGATAATATTTTGCCCCTAGCAGCTATATGACCTTAACATAGTCAACAAATCATAAGTGCTAGTCAAGTTTAACCCGTCATTTCCCGATTGAATTAAACCCACCCGCACGACCCTTAACATAGTCAACAAAGTCGCACGACTACCCTAATCCAATCACATCATATGCTTATGCAGATAAGCACTAATTAGCTACCGCACACTACGCCTTAACATAGTCAACAAACGTAGCACGAATACTAACTAGTACTTATCTGAAATGACGGAGGGCTACGTCAGGTTTTTCTGAAAACCTATTGCGTAATGAACTTGATATCGTTGTAGGATCGAATGACTTTTGAAATGGAGTGCTTTTGAGGCTTTTCTAGTTTTGCTAAAGGAGTCACTCCCGGTGAAGGGATCGTCGGTCCTTTCCTCGTCGAATGAGGTGCGGGATATATCATATATATCACTGTGCAAAGCAAAAACTCTTAAAAGCAATCAAAAGACAAACCGAGGGTGTAGCATCTGCCAGTTATTGCTAAAGGAGTCACTCCCGGTGAAGAGATCTCGGTCCTTTCCTTATCGAATAAGGTGCAGGATATATCACATATACCGCTGTGCAAAGCAAGAACTGTAGCTACCTGTTTTATTTTGAAATTCGATTCTACAACATCTTAGGTTTCTTTTATTTCATTAATCTCATTAATGAAGTCCCATCATTTAAGTACCTAAACATCACAGATAAATACGACGTACACTTATGCCATCCGCATTCGCCTCGATGTCCCCTTGTGCACCGTTAGGTTAGGTAACTAACGGCAGAGCGGGGCAGGGCTAGCGTGGGTGTAAAATATAAGTAACGCCTATATAATATATCATATATACTATATACAGTATCTATCACAGAACATCACATGATCACATCACAGATATCGCAGCAGAAGAATCATATGAAATATTGGATATACTAGGGCGTCCGTGTTTTCAATACGAGCCAGTATAAAACACGGATTCCACGGTCGTGATGAATAGCCAAACCCATACCCCTAGACCCCTACGAGAGCGGCAAGCAACCCTACCAATTCTGGAGTTAGGAGACCCGGACTCGACTCCTCGAGTTGGTCTCCCACTGGACTCCAGAACCCGGTTACTTGTGCTCCCCTCCTTGGGTATATCCTAGTGCAGAAAAGTAAATAATATACAAAAGGTGACATCTTCCGCAACCTGGAAGTGCCCCAATAAAAGAATATTACATACAAGTTTTTACATGAATGAAAATGAAAAACACTCATCTCACATAAAAACCCCCCGGCTATTCAAACACGACGATCCAATATAACATATCCAGCAACACATAACATCACATGTCATCAACGTAAGTAAATATGTCCATCCCAATTGTCGTTGACATATAGCAACGAAACCGGCGATATTACATATTACACTTACGGTCACAGAAAAGAAAGTGTAAAACTACAACAGTTGGAATCCGCAAACACTTCAGACATCGCATGCCTGACCAAATGAATTCTTTAGACATCGCATGCCTAACAATTATAAACCCCGCATTTTAGTCTCAAAATCGAAAACACTTTTCAATATCAAGTCGGGCAATTCAACAAGATTCCCGACAATTTGATCGAATGCTCGTCGCAAACTTCAGTAGACGGCTGCACCCCCGATACCGTCGACGAAGTGCACCAAGGCGGAATACCGCTACCGCGAGCACCCGGACGGATGCTTTCGGCGACGGGGTTCTCCTACAGTCACTTGGTCGGGGCTATGGGGTGAGGCTGTCTATTAAGTTTACCCGGCGAGTATCCGCGTACGCTACGTGATTGCGACGGACTTTTGATCACATCAAAATTCCGTGGCAACCGATCAAGTGAGACTAAATTGCTATGTTTATAACATTCATTCAGTTATCTCATAACTACTTGTGAATTCCAATTATTGTATCACATTCCGGATAAATAGAAAATGTTAAACTTTTCGATCAAACAGTCGAACACCCAAGTTTTCCCGATACAGCTCAACACATGAAATAAGTCTAAGAACATTCAGTTCGTGCCTCAGTACCAACGGTCCAGCCGTAGAAGGGTCAAGCCAACGCCTCACATGTGGCACGCCGTACTGCCCCAAACCCGAAGGTTCAAAGGGCAGTTCAAGACGGTCACATAATCGAGTTAAGGTTTGTTGTCTTCTAGAGGGTCCATCGCGTTACTTGCACTACTTAGAACGTCGTTAAACTTCGGAAAAATCCAACACTTGGAAATTTCCCGACAGGGGAAAAATTGGGTATTTATATCCGGTCGAACTTTTTAACATATTCTAAAATTTATCCGGAAAGCCTCATAGACAAAATCTGATATTCCGATCGAAACACCGAATCCCCAAAAACAACCCAGAAAATTCAACTCTTGAATAAATTTTAAAAATTCCCAGAAAATCCAGCACTATCAATTAGGAGTTACTGTGTAAGATTCACTGAACAATGAGGCCGTACGGCCGCGGAACCGCCGCACGAGCCATGCTCGTGCCGCGGAACCGCGGCAGGTTGATGGAGTTAGACACTCGAACTTCACAGTAACTCTTAAAATCGCCTGCTGATTTTTCTGCATATTTTTAATGTTGAAAAATCCCAGATTTTAGAAAAAGGACAGAGAGCATGTTTGGTGTTGGGTTTCGGGTTCGTTCGGACTTCAAATTGCGTCTAGACTTCGCCTAAGGCTCTAGCTAGGCTCTGATACCACTGTAGGGTTCCTAGGCACACTAGTGAGGTCTCACAAGCCATCAATCATGCCAATTTCAAATTTAAATGGTGCCGAGAAACCCTAGAACGGATCGTTGGCTAGATTTCTAGGCGAAAGATGCAACTAGTAAACTATTTTACTAAAGGAACGGAAATACAACCTTTGTAGATCCGGTCCTCCACCTCCACGGCTCCGTGATGATGTCTCCTCGCTGTCCAAAACGGATCCCGGGCTCTAGAGTCGGCTTCATCGGAGAATGGACGGGCTAGGTCATCGACGACGATGCCGAAGATGATCTACGTCGAGGCATCAATAGATCAAGCTCTCACTTCACCAAGTCAAGAAACTTGTGAAGAAAACACACTCTACTACTTGGCAAGAGGTAGAGGATGAAGAAATAGGAAGTGGGTAGACTTTAGAATTGGATTTCTCACTTGTTTTCATCAATCACCATTGATGAAGCAAGCTTCTTCAAGGGAGAAGAAGATGAAGAAGATGAATCTTGTTATGATAAGTTAATTCCAAAATAGAAAATAAAAGGAATGCTTATCATAATCTAACCATGGTGAAGTGTAGAGAATCAACTAGGGTTGAGTGGAGTGGTTAGGGTTAAGCATGAAACAAAATGGTGACTAAGTCAAAGCTTCATGAAGCTTCAACATGCAAGTCCAAAATTAGCCACCATTTCATTTCTTTATGCTTAAAATTTTTCCAAAATAAATAAATGGATAAATAATGGATAAAACAAAACCCTAATTTCCAACTTAACCATGGTTTAATTCTTTACACTTAACCAAAAAGCATGCATCATCAAACATGATACAATCATCTGTACAAAAGTATATCACATATACAATGTGCACAAACTAAGTGAGAAAATCCGTTTAAAGTGAACCAATACTAGTTAGTGAAAAGTAATATATCAAATATATAATTATGTATTAAATCATTAAATCAACACTTGATTCAATGATCCGGTCATGTCGCACACAACCGACTAGTATTCAATGTATCGGCTTATCGAATCAATACTTGATTCGATAACTAGGTTATATCGCATACAACCATTCGATACATTCATCGCGAGAATAGAATACGGTATCACATACACGCATTATTCTCGGTTCCTTACATATCTCATATGCGCTCCTATTTCGTTTCGCTTGAGCCAGGAAACCTCTGTGTAGGACTCTAAAGACTCGTCAATACGCCGGCAGCAGGTGATGATCATATCAAGCACCACAAGCCGCAAGCGGTCTGCTAAACGTAACGGCCACCCGGGTATTGAGCGATCAGAAGATCGACGAGCAAGCCCGCTCACACTCCAGTTAATCCAACCAGTAACACTACCGTACAGTCCGGTCTGATCGTCTGATATGTCGCATATCTCGCCTAGGGGTGGTAAACGTCAGACCCCAATAGCTCTATAAGTCGTGTCGATATGAGGTCTATAACTATTCGAGAAACTACAGGTAACACTTACCAGTAAATCTCAGCAACCCTGGCCAGGGATTTCCGGTTATACCCAATCGAACACAGCGCAACATCAACTCCCTATACCGGGAGAGACGAATCCCCTCCTATCGCTCATTGCCTCCATGTGACTCGGGACTGTACCCAAAAACCACCGTTTTGCACGCCCTCTTGGACGTGGTAAGATGGAAATCAAAGCACAGTGGGAACCACACAAGACTCTATGACGATCTCGGGTCAACAGACTACTCTGTACCAGTGTCACCAGAGAACTGCCATCTGACGTGAGGTATAATACCATCTGGGAGTTCTCGGCGAGTCCGTCCAGTGTACCCAGTCTCCACTGAGCACCCGTATATCATCTCTGATGTCAAACACCAATGGATATGGGATCATCCATCGCCCATCTGTATGGGTCGAGAAGGTATACGCTAGTCTACTCTGGTATATCGATTCCCCGTCTCGATATACCCACGACTAGGGACTTTCAAGGATGTACTTATGGACTACCATGTCCCCACTAGTATGATCCGCATCATAGTCCAGGTAGTCAAGTACAGATCCTAAGGGCTTTACCAACATGTAACAGAGAGACAATCAGTGTACACGTTAAGGTAAAGAGCAACCAGATAGCATAATATCATGTCGAGCAAGAAAGTCCTCCTTATATATGTCCAGGCATCCACTACAATATACCTCCTATCTATAGTAATGGCCTCTAGGGCATACATATAACTAACAGCTTATGCTTAAAACCAGACTCTGGATAGCTCAAGGCACGTTTCTGTAATAGCAGTTTGTGGGTTGACCCTGGCTTTGACGAGGGTTGATTTTCTACCATCTGGAAAATCAATAGTGATATTGTTCTTGACTCGCCACAGTTTTAGTAAAATGGATTTTTTCAGAAAACAGCAGTGGGAGTATGGTAGAACTGGAAGTGATTCCAGAACCGTAAATGATTACGGAAAATTTAATAGGACCTATATATTCAATCAGATTTGACATTCCAATAGCCACTCCGCAGATATGGTGGGTAACCTCAGACACCAGAGAGGTACTCCGGTACCCTCAAGGACGGTGACAGGGAGGTTCTTATTTACCCAGACTTGACACTACTGTTGTTCCAGATTATGAGACCCGGCAGGAAGATAAGTATAACGTCGTTCTAAACTAGCTTTAGAAGTGTGCGTAGATATTATTCTGCCAGAGGGTTGTCGTAGTCAGTGGGAGCAGCGGAAACATAGTGGACAAGTAGCTTATGTCTATTTATAGGCTTGAGCAGATATAACGGAGAGAAGATCATCTAATTTTGATGTAACAGTCATGGCTTTGACATCATCAGAATAGGGGATGGATCTGTTGAGAAGGTAGTAGGGTGTGATGTCCTGGTATTTAGATGACATACACAGAGTAGGAAGTAAAATTCCTATACTACGATCGGTTGTACTTTGGTCGTCACACAATTGTTTCTCCACAAAGGATATGGATATAATATCAGACATTCTGGTTACTAGATCTATGGTTTTAGATCTAGATTTGGGTAGTTTCCCAATATAGGTACTTTGACAGTATTCTAATAGTATTTTAGAATAGATGACTCCTGGCATGGTGGTGTACCAACAGGTAATGGAGTCACCCTCTCTAAAGGTGTCTTAGAGACTAAAGGAGAGAGGGATGTGCATGATTAGCAGATCACTTGCTTAGGCAATTGAGTCAATCATGCGATGTCAAGTACCACACCAGATGTTGTTTTTTGCACTTGATGCGATAAGTTTATATTAATCCAATCCTGAAGAAACATAAGGAAGCAGTTTTAGAACATAAGTGCATGTTCTACGGATTTGATGACGGCAGCCTCCTTCGAGAGACGGTTATCGTTCCAGGCTTCAAAGGTGACATGGATGACAGAGTGATTGTCAGAGTTATAGTTTTTCCTCTGACGAGGGACAATATTATGGACAGGTGGTCCAAGAGGATACTGTGGGAGGCATGGTGCTGGATACTGATTAGGTTCAGTTATCAATTAAGTCTAAGAAGTTTGGATTTGAAGTTCATTTATGAACTAGGTCCCATCAGATATCCAGACATATTCTAAGACAGCGATTACTCGATTCGGGAGATGGCTTTCTCCGCGAACTTGAGATTAAGAGAGACATAGAAAGAAACATCAGGGCGGATCCACTCACTGAGGCTATTTCTCGAACACAAGAGTTTTACAAACTGGCTTTGTGAAACTGATTAGTAGAGGAGTTGGGTGTTCGGTATCACACAGGCTGTGAGTATGCGACATCGCAATAATTAGCCTTAAGTGCAAGTGGGAGATTGTTGGATATAATTGTTGGAGATAGTGCCCTCAGAGTCAATTATTAGGTCACAGGTACGTGATTGCAATGATTGATGGAGGACCTATCCCGGTAGGACAGTCTTACTCGAGATGATAGTATGCTATCTGGTTTACCTTTATCATCGTGTACTGTTTTAGGTGACCTGACAAGTTGCTATTACACGTTGATAGAGCCCCTAGGATTCTTGCTTGACCACCAGCAGTATGAGGGCGATCATATAAATGGGAGCTGGGGTCTATAAGCATATCCTTAAATGGTCCCTAGTCGTGTGAGTTTCGAGACAGGGCATCGATACTCCAGAGTAGACTACTGTATACAGTCGAGACCCCGACGAGGGGCGGTGGCCGGTCTCATAAGCCACTGGTGTCAGTTGGATCACCTAAGATGTATACAGGTGCTCATTGGGTTATGAGTACACCGGACAGGACTCGCCGGGAACATGCTAGTTGGTCATATACCAGACGTCAGATGGCAGTTCCCTGGTGACATGTGTGCAGGTTAGTTCATCGACCTGGGGATCGTCATTTGTCTCGTGTGAGTTCCCACTGTACTTTGATTACTACCCTACCACGGCTCAAAGGAGTCGTGCAAACAGGTTTTAGTTGGGTACAGTCCCGAGCCACATGGAGGCAGTGAGCGTATCTTCAGGGGTTCGTCTCTCCCGGTATTGGGGGTGAGGTCGCGCTGTGTCTAGGAGAGCCATTACAGGAAGCCCTCGGCCGAGGCAAGGAGATTTACTGGTAGGTATTCCAGTAGTATCTCAGGGTGTTCTGGGCTACACTCCGACACGACTTGTACCGCTTTTGGGGGTCTGACTTTTACCAACCCCCTAGGCCCGCCATGCGATACTCATAGACGAACGGACCGGACTGTACGGATATTGTCACTGACAGGCTCAGTAGGGTTGTCAGGCTGAGTTCGCTCACAGACGTCCCTTTTAGTCAATACCTGGTAGCCCGTTACGTATTGGCTTATACCTCTGACGTGCTAGTGGTTAAATCCACAACCAAGGTGTTGACGAGTCTTTAGAGTCCCCCACATTCTGTTACTCAGCTTTCGGGTGAAAAGTTGTAGAGGCCGTATGGAGATATGGCAAGGTCCGATCAGATACGTGCGGTATTGCACGGATCAGGATCAGACAGTTTGTACTACAGGCCGTATGGATATATGGCAAGGTTCGATCGGATACGTGCGGTATTGCACGGATCAGGATCGAACGGATAATACTAGCCGGCTTTGGTTTAAGCCGGATCCTAGTTTAGTACAGTGTAGATTTTGTCTCATTGCATTTGTATTTCGGTCGAAATACAAATGCGGGTGTGTATGCACAGTATCGAGGTTTTCCTGTAATTTATTACGGGACCAGTTTTCTGGAGTTGCCAGTTTGCTTTCCGTTTCGGCCAATTTCCTTTGTATCGTTCATTGGCCGAAGTTTGGTGGAGGAGGGCTTATTTGCATTGTTGCAAATAAGTGTTTGTGGAGGGGGTCTTTGCATATTTCCTTGGATCATGATGGTTTCATGATGGAGCCCATCCTTTGACTCTTTCTTTTCCATCATGGCTTGACTTTGTAAACAATCATGGTTGTTGATGATTGTTGGTTGAGTGTGGGTTTGGGTTAGTAATCATCTCTTGTTATGATAACCATTCCTCTCTCTCTCTCTTGCATGATATGATTTTGGTTCCCGTTATTTTTGATATACTCTCACTCTCTCCTTCACCCCACCACCATTGTCTTGGCCGGCCATTCCATGAGAGGGGCTGTCCAAATTTTTGCAAGAGGGATTTTATCTCTTTTGGCATTGTAAAAATCCTATAGCTCCACAAAATTACATGTATCATCCCTCCACCAAAAATGGCATCTCCATGAACCCCAAATGAGACTTGCTCACTAGATATTCTACAGCAAACCTTGGGCACGTCGACTAGCCAGCTTCGTGCCCGAGTTGCCTCGGCATTGAGGTGGGAGCCCGTAAAAGAAGTAGGCGATGTGGTGCCCTTCCGGCGACGAGGTGGAGACCGGAGCTTCCGCAGGAGATCGGGACGACGACGAGAAGACCGGAGGACTCGGATCAGTCGGTATATCTCTCTTCCCCATCTTGTAGTTAGCTAGGACTAGTTAATGGTTCGATCCGGGTATTAGTGCGCGGCGGTTTTCCAGTTCAAGTAAAATTTAAGTTTATCACCGCTTCCGCATTTGGCCGTCGGATTGACGGCCGGGGCGCCGCCGTGCACTTACAGTGGTATCAGAGCCTCGCCATTAACTTAGTCTAGCTTGGTTTAATGTGTTTTGCATTTCCGATCGACCAAAATTCCAAAATCTACATTTTTGCTTGCATCAGTTTCTGTTGAAAATTTTTGGTCTCGAAAATTTTTTCAGGTTGTAAAACATTGATGTACTGGAGACCACTAGGCTACTGTAGAAATTCGACAGGGTGAATCGACAGTGGAGGCGCGGAACCGCGGCCAAAACCCCCTTTGGGCCGCGGTTCCGCCGCGCACTGTGTAGATCCCTGCACCAAATTTCTACAGTGTCTTTGTGGGCTTAAAATATGGGTTTTGGAATATTAATTTTGGGCCCAGAATTTCTTGATGTGCTACAGTAGTACTTGGGGGCCCACTTGTTAAAGTTTGATCGATCGGATATTTTAAACACATTATTTCACAGTATTTACATTATATCTGCGACCGTGAATGTCACTTGATCGGTAAATCCGGTCTAACTGCTATAGCCCGGTTAGACGGATTTGCGAACGTGACTTTCACGTTGATGTTCTGTTTTTGCTGTGATGTTGCGGATCGGTCGTGGGGGATAGCCTGGATGCAATGCTAGTACAGTTGTGGTTGTATTATGTACATTTGATATTGCGGGGCGAGCGTCCGACATGTGGACTGCCGTCACTGCCTGATTGTATTATTATTTTGGGGCACGGCCAGGTTGCGGTCGATGTACCCGTTGTATGTATATTTTACTTTCTGTACTAGGATTACCCCGCGGAGGGGTGCACGGATAGCTGGGTTCTAGAGGGCAACAAGCCCGCATCTCATGGCATTGGGACGGAGGGGGCTTCACTCTAGGATTGGCGGGCTATTCGCCGCACTCGTAGGGGGTATAGGTTGACCCGGGAGGGGTGCCCAAGTTGCCGGATTCCGTGAAGTGCTGGGTGGTCCATTCACGGCACTGAAAGGGGCTGCCTCCCTTCAGGTTTTGGCGGGTAACTTGCTGCGCCCGTAGGGGTCTAGGATTTCATTGCACAGGCTATCCACACGACCAGGGGAACGTCGGGTTTCAGTGGCTCTGTGAAACCCGGGGATCCCAGATATCTGTATTGTTTCTGTGATGCTGTACATTTCTGTGATGTTGCATTTCTTTCACGCCTTGAGCGAAATATAATATATTGGTATATATATTAGTAGATGTTGTATATGTTTTACATCCGCGCTAGTCCAGTCCCCGCTCTGTCGTTAGTTAGCTAACCTAACGGGTAATGACGGGACCCAGTGGCGAATGTGGATGGCATATACGTACATCAGTATATTTTCGTTCTTTGTGGTGTGATCAATTGATGGGACTGCATTGATTCGGATCAATGCAAGTTAAAAACAAACCTAATCTGATGTTGTTGGAACACTTTTCAAAAAGCTGTTATTGCAAGGACGTTCACTTTTGTTTTGCATCGTGGTATTCAGTTGGAATATCCTGCTCCTCAGTCGACGAGGCAAGGGCCGAGATCCCTTCACCGGGAGTGACCCCTTGGACAAAAAGTTTGTGTCAGGGAAATGACTTCACTATAGCCGATTACCTTTGCTTTGCATCGCGGTATTCATTTGGAATATCCTGCACCCCATTCTACGGGGAAAGAGCCGAGATCCCTTCACCGGGAGTGACCTCTTTAGCAACGGTTTTCGTCACTATATTTTTAAAAGCTATCAGTTCCTTCAACGATATCAAGTTCATTACGTTAAAGGTTTTCGCCAGAAACCATTCGTAGCCCTCCGTCGTTTCAGACGGGTAGCACGTAGTATTCATGCTGTGTTTGTTGACCTTCGTCAAGGCATAGTGTATGGTAGCTGCTTGTTACCTTTCTGCTGCATAGATAGATGCGTTGGTTTGGGACAGTCGTATAGCCTTGTTGGCCTTCGTCAAGGGCTTGTACGGGTGGATTCAAATTAACCTGGATAATGACGGGTAGAACTTGACATGTGACTTATGATTTGTTGACCTTCGCCAAGGTCATAAGAGCATGTGGCAGAAATCACATCGGGAGTTTCAAAAGAACTGAAACTTGCCAGATATGCGCATACCTTCTGGAGTGTGATGACGTGAGCGGATTCCGTCATGTTATCATGCGATGATAGTTGGATCCCGATTCCCACTGATGAGTTAGTTTACTCCTCGGGTGATCCCGACTAATTCTTCTTTCAGGTTTGGAGGAGAATTTGACGGTACAGTGGGAGGTTTCCAGATTAGATAAATTGGTAACCATTCTGATCTAGGTTAGAGTGCACGCTGAGTGTTTCTTTTCTCTCTCTCTTCGGCAGCGACCATTGACCCGACCCTAAGACTTTGACTCAGTGACCAAATTAACCGAACCTTCTTAAACACTGGCTTTTGGATTGTCAGAGTTGCGAACCTCATTGCCACTCCTACTTTTACCCTTTTCTCCAGGACACCCCGTTTTACTACGAACGTCCACTTCCATTGGACAAAACCATCGTATGGTTAGATACGAACTCGAAAGAATTTATTCGAGGATGGTTTCCGGTTCTGGAGAAAACGGATAGGATTATTCAGTTGTCTTTTCCTTTTACCTTCTCTCATGTTGCGAGTACTCCTTGGTTTAGGAGATAGTACACCTATTACGCAAATTGGATAGTCTTCTTCCAAACCATAGGCAGGTGCCGACCGGTAGGGAATGAAGAAAACCAATTAGCCTAACGATGGTGTACAGAAGGTATTAAGTTCAGACAAAGCAAGGGATTAGTAAGAGGGCAAAGTAAATTGCAACAGATATTCACGACCAAACCAAATATTTCGTTACCACTCCCACATCACCTTTGTATTTCTCCAGGACACTCCGTACCACTACGAAGATCCACAGTTTATTGGATACTCCATCGTATGGTTATATACGAACTCGAAAGGAACTTGTTCCAGTTCGGGGATGGATTCTGGTTCAGGAGAAATAGGAATAAGGTTTATTCGGTTGTCATTTATCCTCACCTTCTCTCGCATTGCGAGTGCTCCTAGGATTAGGAAAGTACACCATTTATGCTTATTGGATAGTCTTCTTCCAAACCATAGGCTGGTGCCGAACGGTAGGGAAGGAAGAAAACCATTTGGCCTAAGGGGTGTGCAGAAGGTAAAGACTAAAGACATATGAAGGGATTTGGAGAGGTGGCAAAGAATTATATGGTTACAGTCGTGAATCTGGAAGAGGCATTACTAGGAATACCGGGATACCCCATCGGAACATTTCAATGTTTCAGTTTCACTGTGTAATGTTAAAAGAAAACTGATTTCCCGATTAGATACTTACTCCAGGGTATGTGTTTACCAGGTTTGATTCTCATATCTGTATGGTTTTACAGATGATGAGTGGGAGTAAGTTATTGGGAATTGGGTGATCATCCTCATTATATCGGGATTCGTTGTAATCGGTGATATTTGAGGAAGTCACCTGGGTAGTTTGCCGGTCGGCAAATATTTGGTTTTGAATATCCGCTGTTATGCACCAATTTCAAATTGATATATCTGTACGTCTATTTTCATAGAGTGAGATATACCTTTATGAAATTATGTCTACGACATTTACCTATATCAGTGGATGGTTAGGTAAGGAGCATTAAACAGCGGTGTAATTCTTCTTAACCATAAGTACAGTTTTCAACCTACGACACACGGTGAATGAGTTTTCAGACTCAAGGGACTTATACAGAGTATTGTATGTTGTCCAGGGTCCATCAGGACAGAGGGGTTGGTCCTCGTACTATATTCGGTTTACTTATGACTTCTCTAGTTTTTAGACAGGTGTTTCGTAGGAAACACATGGTCCGAATTTTGAGAAGTTATAGGTATTTGAATAGAGTAGAGAACCAGGTGTAGCAAGTATCGGGATTCTTCAAAGTGATCGAAGATATCGATACTTGTCAATGGTATTCAGTTGATAGTAGTGATTAAGAGAACTTGCTTCTCTTTCAGGTTACTCATAATTGGAAGCATTCCTAAGTTGAGTAACGCTGATCAGGCCTCCTTCCATTAAGTTGACATGCACTGGTGACAGCTGCATGATTTGAATCTGGTTCAATTAAATCAGTGCCTCTGTTTCTATATTGGATATAGAACAGTTCATATCTTAACGTTGTTAAGGTACGGGGAGTTATCCGGTTTATGATTAAAACCAGACACTGGACAACTCAAGGCACGTTTCTGTAATGGTTGTTTGTGGGTTGACCCAGGCTATGACGAGGGTTGACTTTCTACCATCTGGATGAACAATAGCAATATTGTTCCAGACTCGCCACAGTTTTATTAAAAATGGATTTTTTCAGAAAACAGTAGTGGGAGTATGGTAGAACTGGAAGTGATTCCAGAACCACAAACGATTACTGAAGATTTGATAAGGAACCTAAAGATTCAATCTGGATTGACATTCCATTGGCCACTCCGCAGATAACGTGGGTAACCTCAGGCACCCGAGAGGTACTTCGGTATGCTCAAGGACGGTGGCAGGGAGGTTCTTGTTTACCCAAACTTGCCATTGCTGTTGTTCCAGACCGTGAGACCCGGCAGGAGGATGAGTATAGCGTCGTTCTAAACTAGCTTTAGAAGTGTACGTCTATATGACTCTGCCAGAGGGTTGTCGTAGTCAGTGGGAGCAGCGGAAGCATTGGTGGACAGGTTGCTTATGTCTATTTATAGGCTAAAGCAGATATAGCGGAGATAGATCATCTATTTCTGATATGACAGTCACAGGTTTGACTTCATCAGAATAGGGGATGGATCTGTTGAGAAGGTAGTAGGGTGTGATGTCATGGTATTTGGATGACATACACAGAGTAGGAAAAGAAACTCCTATACTACAATTGGTTATATTTTGGTCGTCACACAGTAGTTTCTCCATATGGGACTTGGACATTATATCAGACAAACTGGTTACTAGATCTATGGTTTTAGATCTAGATTTGGATGGTTTCCCAATCAGGGTACTTAGACAGCATTCTAAGAGTATTTAGAATGGACGACTCCTGGCACGGTAGTGTACCTGCAGGTAATGGAGTCGCCCTCTCTAAAGGTGTCTTACAGACTAAATTAGAGAGGGAAGTGCATGATTGGCAGATCACTTGCTTAGGCAATTGAGTCAATCGTGAGATGTCAAATACCACACCAGATGTTGTTCTTGCACTAGATGCAATAAGTTGATATTGATCCTATCCTGGAGAAACAGTCGGAAGCAGTTTTAGAACATAAGTGGATGTTCTAGGGATATGATAACGACAGCCTCATTCGGGAGACAGTTATCATTCCAGGCTTCCAAGGTGACATGGACGACAAGGAGGTTGTCAGAGTTATAGTTTTCCTTCTGACGAAGGGCAGTATTTTGGAAAGATGGTCCAAGGCAATACTGAGGGTGGCATGGCGCAGGATACTGATTAAGTTCAGTTGACGATACAGTCTAAGAAGTTTGGATTTGGAGTTCATTTATGAGCTATGTCCCATCAGACATCCAGACACATTCTAAAACAGGTATTGCTCATTTCGGGAGATGACTTTCTCCGCGAACTTGAGATATAGAGAGACATAGAAAGATACAACAAAGCGGATCCACTCACTAAGGCTATTCCTCAAACGCAATAGTTTCGCAAACGAGCTTTATGAGACTGACTAGTACAGGAGTTGGGTGTTCGGTATCACACGGGCTGTGGGTATGCGACATCGCAATAATTAGCCTTGAGTGCAAGTGGGAGATTGTTGGAGATAGTGCCCTCAGAGTCAATTATTAGGTCACAGGTACGTGATTGCAATGATTGATGGAGGACCTATCCCGGTAGGACAGTCTTACTCGAGATGATAGTATGCTATCTGGTTTACCTTTATCATCGTGTACTGTTTTAGGTGACCTGACAAGTTGCTATTACACGTTGATAGAGCCCCTAGGATTCTTGCTTGACCACCAGCAGTATGAGGGCGATCATATAAGTGGGAGCTGGGGTTTATAAGCATATCCTTAAATGGTCCCTAGTCGTGTGAGTTTCGAGACAGGGCATCGATACTCCAGAGTAGACTACTGTATACAGTCGAGACCCCGACGAGGGGCGGTGGCCGGTCTCACAAGCCACTGGTGTCAGTTGGATCACCTAAGATGTATACAGGTGCTCATTGGGTTATGAGTACACCGGACAGGACTCGCCGGGAACATGCTAGTTGGTCATATACCAGACATCAGATGGCAGTTCCCTGGTGACATGTGTGCAGGTTAGTTCATCGACCTGGCAATCGTCATTTGTCTCGTGTGAGTTCCCACTGTACTTTGATTACTACCCTACCATGGCTCAAAGGAGTCGTGCAAACAGGTTTTAGTTGGGTACAGTCCCGAGCCACGTGGAGGCAGTGAGCGTATCTTCAGGGGTTCGTCTCTCCCGGTATTGGGGGTGAGGTCGCGCTGTGTCTAGGAGAGCCATTACACGAAGCCCTCGGCCGAGGCAAGGAGATTTACTGGTAGGTATTCCAGTAGTATCTCAGGGTGTTCTGGGCTACACTCCGACACGACTTGTACCGCTTTTGGGGGTCTGACTTTTACCAACCCCTTAGGCCCGCCATGCGTACTCATAGACGAACGGACCGGACTGTACGGATATTGTCACTGACAGGCTCAGTAGGGTTATCAGGCTGAGTTCGCTCACAGACGTCCCTTTTAGTCAATACCTGGTAGCCCGTTACGTATTGGCTTATAGCTCTGACGTGCTAGTGGTTAAATCCACAACCAAGGTGTTGACGAGTCTTTAGAGTCCCCCACATTCTGTTACTCAGCTTTCGGGCGAAAAGTTGTAGAGGCCGTATGGAGATATGGCAAGGTCCGATCAGATACGTGCGGTATTGCACGGATCAGGATCAGACAGTTTGTACTACAGGCCGTATGGATATATGGCAAGGTTCGATCGGATACGTGCGGTATTGCACGGATCAGGATCGAACGGATAATACTAGCCGGCTTTGGTTTAAGCCGGATCCTAGTTTAGTACAGTGTAGATTTTGTCTCATTGCATTTGTATTTCGGTCGAAATACAGATGCGGGTGTGTATGCACAGTATCGGGGATTTCCTGTAATTTATTACGGGACCAGTTTTCTGGAGTTGCCAGTTTGCTTTCCGTTTCGGCCAATTTCCTTTGTATCGTTCATTGGCCGAAGTTTGGTGGAGGAGGGCTTATTTGCATTGTTGCAAATAAGTGTTTGTGGAGGGGGTCTTTGCATATTTCCTTGGATCATGATGGTTTCATGATGGAGCCCATCCTTTGACTCTTTCTTTTCCATCATGGCTTGACTTTGTAAACAATCATGGTTGTTGATGATTGTTGGTTGAGTGTGGGTTTGGGTTAGTAATCATCTCTTGTTATGATAACCATTCCTCTTTCTCTCTCTTGCATGATATGATTTTGGTTCCCATTATTTTTGATATACTCTCACTCTCTCCTTCACCCCACCACCATTGTCTTGGCCGGCCATTCCATGAGAGGGGTTGTCCAAATTTTTGCAAGAGGGATTTTATCTCTTTTGGCATTGTAAAAATCCTATAGCTCCACAAAATTACATGTATCATCCCTCCACCAAAAATGGCATCTCCATGAACCCCAAATGAGACTTGCTCACTAGATATTCTACAGCAAACCTTGGGCACGTCGACTAGCCAGCTTCGTGCCCGAGTTGCCTCGGCATTGAGGTGGGAGCCCGTAAAAGAAGTAGGCGATGTGGTGCCCTTCCGGCGACGAGGTGGAGACCGGAGCTTCCGCAGGAGATCGGGACGACGGCGAGAAGACCGGAGGACTCGGATCAGTCGGTATATCTCTCTTCCCCATCTTGTAGTTAGATAGGACTAGTTAATGGTTCGATCCGGGTATTAGTGCGCGGCGGTTTGCCAGTTCAAGTAAAATTTAAGTTTATCACCGCTTCCGCATTTGGCCGTCGGATTGACGGCCGGAGCGCCGCCGTGCACTTACAATAATGCCTTCAAAGTCAATTATTGGATCGCAGGTACGTGATTGCAATGATTGAGGCAAGACCTATACCGATATGACAGTCTTGCTCGAGATGATAGTATGCTATCTGGTTTGTCTTTATCATCATATACATGCTTTAGTTCACTATTGCATGATGATAGAGCCCATAGGATTCTTGCTTGACTACCAGCAGTATGATGGCGATCATATACGTGGGAGCTGGGGTTTGTAAGCACATCCTTAAAGTGTGCCTAGTCGTAGGAGTTTCGAGACAGGGCATCGATACTCCAGAGTAAACTAGTGTATACAGTCGAGACCCCGACGAGAGGCGGTGGCCGGTCTCACAAGCCATTGGTGTTAGTTGGTTCACCTAAGATGTATACAGGTGCTCATTGGGTTATGAGTACACCGGACGGGACTCGCCGGGAATATGCTAGTTGGTATTATACATATCTTCAGATAGCAGTTCCCAGGTGACATGTGTACATGTTAGTTTGTCGACCTGAGATCGTCATTTGTCTCGTGTGAGTTCCCACTGTGCTTTGATTTCTACCCTACCACGCTCAAAGGAGACGTGCAAACAAGTATTTTTTGGGTACAGTCCCGAGCCACATGGAGGCAGTGAGCGAATCGTCGGGGATTCGTCTCTCCCGGTATTGGGGGTTGATGTCGCACAGTGCACGGGTGGCCATCACTAGAAATCCTCGGCCGAGGTAGTAGAGAATTACTGATTTGGATTAGTAGTTTCTCAGGTGGTGATGGGCTTCATACCGACATGAATTATCGTGTTATTAGGGGTCTGACTTTATCCACCCCCCTAGACTCGATATGTGATACTCTTTAGACGAACGGACCGGACTGTATATATATTGTCACTGCTAGGCTCAGTAGGGTTTAGGGATGAGTTCGCTCGTCAGCTTCCCTTCCAATCAATACATAGGCAAACGTTACGTACAGCTTGTACCTCTGACGTGCTAGAGGTTATACCTAGTGCCCGTGTATTGATGAGTCATTAGAGTCCCCAACAGACAGTTTCCCAAGTTCGGGCGAAACGTTGTAGAGGCCGTATGGTTTTATGGCAGGGTTCGAAAAATGCACGTTCGTTTTCGCACGTGTCATTTTTTGGGGCAGATAATACTGGTGGGCTTTGGTTTAAGCCGGATCCGAGTATTATACTGTGTAGATATAATATCTTTGTCTCAGTTGCATTTGTATTCGGTCGTAATACAAATGCGGGTATGTTTATACTGATACGGGATTATCCTGAAATTCGTTTCAGGATCACTTTTGGAAGTTGCCAGTTTCCAGTTTTCTATCGCCCGTTTTTAACATTCGGTTAAAGGCGGATTTAACTTTTCGTGAGATGAGTGTGGAAGCTTCTAGAAGGTGACTAGGATGGTGAGGTGTTAAGTGACTCATTAGTGCATTTAATGATTCATTTAATGCAAGGGTGACTAGGTTTATGATTCATCCTTTGCTTTTAATGTTTTTAGTGATTCATTCTTTCATTTATGAGTTATGATAAGTATCATATCTTATGGTCACCATTTATTCTCCTACACTCACCTCCCTCCCCTTTTAATAGTGGCCGACCCCTCTTGCAAATGATAATGGTTATTGATATGAAAAAGATGCAAGTTTTGGTTCATGAAAATTAGATGTGATCGGTTTCTCATTTCACCCGATCAAAAAGGCAACTTCATTAACCGTTCGTCCATAGCTTTGGACGTAACGAGACAAAGAGTTCTACTCATTCTCTACATCAATCTTGGTCATCTCTTTTAGCAAACTTGATGATCGAGTTGCCTCGGTTCAGAGGCGGGAGCCCGTTTAAAGATCCGTCGACGTGGTGCCACCTGGACGAGAAGATTGGAGATTCAGGAGATCGGAGCAGCCGCAACAAAGCGTGGGATGATGGTTGAAGACCGAAGGACTCAGATCGTTCGGTAAAACATTTCTACCCACTTTGTAGTTTGTTAGTTTAGCTTTAATGGCAGATCCGGGTTATAGTACGCGATAGCGCCAGTTGTAAAAAGTTTTTGTTCTGCATTTTGCGTCTGTTAGACGGCCGGGGCGCTACCGTGGACTTACATATCTCGCCTAGGGGTGGTAAACGACAGACCCCAGTAGCTTGATAAGTCGTGTCGATATGAGGTCTATAACAGTTCAAGAAACTACTGATAACACTTACCAGTAAATCTCAGCAACCCTGGCTAGGGATTTCCAGTTATAGCCAATCGAACACAGCGCAACATCAACTCCCTATACCGGGAGAGACGAATCCCCTCCTATCGCTCATTGCCTCCATTATGTTGTACCTATTTTTTGGGGCTTGTTTTACAAAGGTGCCGCTGTCAAAATTTTAAAGGAAATAAATTGGACTTTTAAAGAATTTGGGTTGAGATTTTAAAGGTTTTGAAAATTCTATTATTTCTTACTACTTTTGATTGTTTAGATTGCTGGGTTTTCGGCTTACTTAAATTGCGCTACGTCTGTAGACGTTGCGTAGTTTAAGGGCCATCACGTGCCATTTTCGGGTCGTGACACTTAATCATCTAAAAGTGTTTGTTATAAATATAACACATATTAGAAGTTTTTCTGCAAAATACCATTTACCATGTGTTTATATATTATAATCAACATTATGAAGGAAAATGTGCTTAATATTTTGATATGCATATCATATCAAATTTTATCTCAAATATAACTAACATTGTTCATTGAGATATTCTGCAAGATTAGCTCAAGTCAGATATCAGGAATCAAGAATCTGCCGATAATTAATGAAAGTCGAAGAATCAAATACCGGCAGAGACTCAGAAGAGATAATAAGATTCCAGACATCAAATAAACACCCAAATACCAATAGAAGAAGACTCCAGAAGATTGAAGCCACTAACTCATCATAAAGCCGCGGAACCGCGGCCGAGTCAGGCCAAGTCACCGCGAATCTGCGACCGATTCAAGGAGTCAAGGTTTAGAAAGGTTCTGGAATTTTCGGTGCAACAAACTTAGTTTGTTGGGGGCTTCGGTTACTGGTTTCGGGGCTATAAAAAGGACCGAGGGCTACATCTCACAAACATCAAAAGATCTAAACAATCAATTCCAAAGATCAAAAACCAATCTAAAAAAGGATCTAAAATCAAGAATCAACGATCTTGAGATCCAAGATCAAGAAATCATCGAGAAATCCATCAAGCGATCAATCAATCAAGTCTCCTTTACACGATGCCAATCATCATCAACGAACAAGCGATCCAAGACAGGTCTAAGATTCGAGGTGATCAAGCGACGTAATCGACGGAACATCTACTTCTTCGAGGCAGAGATCGAGAGCAAATTCTTCTTCCTCTTATAATCTAAACTCGAAAAATTGTATTGTGAAGTTGAGTAATAAAGGTAGATAATTAGTTTTATCATTTCGCTTTCTTTTAATTTCCGCATTATGAATTCTTTCTCTATTCTTTCTTTTATTTTGATGATGTGCGAATAATTCTCCGCTTGATAGGATTCGTAGGATTATGGTAGATCAATGGATGAGAAAATTCTAAACTCCTTTTAAGTCTTCTAAAGTTTATAAACTTTAACAAAAGAATCGTCAACATCCTTATCGGGCGCGATATCAAATTCTTGTTAATCTTGACCATGATTTGAGATAAGATTGATGATCTTTTTGTTAAGGGCAAGACATGAATGGAGATCAATGAAAGGACAAGGGTCAATAGAGGAGAAACCCTAGTTTCTTCCAAAGAACCCTAATCCTCATTTATCGCCCTCAATCTAGTTTTAAATCTATCAATAGATAAGAGGAGTAATCTTTATTAGTTATCCATGACTACTAAATTCTATAGAATCCTATAAACCTTCTTCATATAAATTTTCTTGATAATTCAATTAGATCTTAAAACAATTTTCTTGATAATTCAATTAAATCTTGAAACTATTTTCTTGATTTTCTTCAATTAGATCTTGAAACTATCTTCTTGATTTTCTTGATTTTCTCTTTTCTATTTCTTTCGACCAATCTAAAGAAAGAATTATAAAATTCCATGAATCCCAGAGGACGGCCCGTATTCACCACAGATAGCTACACGCGACGCCGTGCTGATTGTGGTTACTTTACTAAAACTTCTTCTTCTTTCTCCAAAATAAAAAAGGAAACAATCAGTAGGGTACCCCCTTAGGCCCCTCGATTGAAAGTTAATTTCATGCTTTAACTCCCCGCGAAGGTCCAGGTGTGTTTCGTTTTGATCCGGACTTCCAAATCAGCTCAAAACTCGATTTTTTGGATGTTTAGTGCACTTGGTTTTTGATCCCTTTGTATATTTGGGATGGGCGCTAATTGTGTTTTGGAATTCTAATATTGTGACTTCGTTTGCGTGCATGGATGTGTTGTTGAATGTCGTCTATGTTGGTTATAGGGCCCTCAAGGCAATTATTGTAATTGCAGGCACACGATTATGATAATTGAGGAAGGACCTATACAGGTAGAACAATCTTACTCGAAATGATAGTATGCTATCTGGTTTGTATTTATCATTGATATATACACATTTTAGTTGTTATTACGTATCGCTAATACATAATGATGAAGCCCGTAAGATTCTTGCTTGACTACCAGCATTATGATGGTGATCATATACGTGAGAGCTGGGTAGTCTATAAACACATCCTTAAATGTCCCTAGTGATGGGAGTATCGTGACTGGGCATTGATATTCCGGAGTAGACTAGTATATATATTTCGAGACCCCGATGAGGGGCGGTGGCCGGTCTCACAAGCCATTGGTGTTATGTCACCTAAGATAATATACAGGTGCTCACGGGAGGTGAGTACACTGGACGGACTCGCCTATTATATCTATTGTCAGATGGAAGTTCTTGAGTGGCATTAGTAAAGGATAGTCTTTTGACCTGAGATCGTCATTTTTTTTGTGTGAGTTCCCAACGTACTTTGATTATTACCCTACCACGGCTCAAAGGAGTCGTGCGAACAGGTTTTAGTTAGGTACAGTCCTAAACCATATGGAGGCAGTGAGCGATTATCGGGGATTCGTCTCTCCTGATATAAGGATTCGATGTCATGCCGTGTTCGATTGGCTATCACCCTAAATCCGTGGCCATGGTAGATGAGATTTACTGATATGAGTTCAGTAGTTTCTCGGTTGGTGATGAGCTTGACTCTGACACGACTTATCAGGTTATTAAGGGTCTGACGTTTCCACCCCCTGGACCCGGTATGCGATACTCTTAGACAAAGAGACCGGACTGTACTGAGATTGTCGCATTCAGGCTAAGTATGGTACGGATGAACTTGATTGTCGACCTCCCTTTCGACAGATACCTGGGCAGCCGTTACGTACAGCTAGTGCCGCTGATGTGGTTGTGGTTTTTGGATTTATCCAGTAAATCACTGCCAGTGTATTGTCGAGTCTTTAGAGTCCCACATAGAGGGTTTTCCCGGTTTAGGTGATATGATATAGATGACATATATTTCTGCATACAAAGTGTCCGATTAAATACGTGTACAGGCTACACGGATTTTAATCGGATGGTTGATAATACTAACGGCTTAGGATTAAGCCGGATTATTAAATCAGGTTTTGATTTAATAATTTATTTATATATATAGTTTTAATATGTATATTCTAGTATTATTGTTTACTATTCATTCTCTCTCTCGTTACTATTCGTATTTTTGTACGAATACGCGTATATGTATTTAGATACGTATAACGGGTTATATTCCGTATTTATACGGAATTTGTTCTAGAAGATGGAAACTTCATTTGTTGATTTTTCTTTTCTAGAATATCAAAAATGAGGTGGAAGATGAGGTGTAAAGAAGTATGGTGTAGAGAGGTATGGCCTTGCTTTTAAAAATTGATAAAATCATTTGAGATTACTATTTTTCCATGGTTGCAAAACGATGAGCCATTATTCTTTCTACACTTGTGTTTTTCTTCACTTGCATACTTAGCCATTTTCCATGGCTTCTTCTTCTTCACCTCCTCCTCCTTCTAGGTAGCTCACTTGATCTTAGAAAAGAGAGAAAAAGATAGTGAGAATATTTTTACATCCCCACTCTACATTTGTAGCGAGCTTAGAGAGTCGGTTGCTTCACTAGGTGAAGCGGAGCTTGGATCGGTTTCCTTCAGGGGAATCTTCTTCGGCAAGGGCATTCTCTACTCAAGCACGTTCCGAACAGCATACACGGAGCTTATAGGGGTCTTCCACGATTTGGTGGACACACTTCCAAGGTAGTATTCCGTATCTTTTCATGCTTGGTTTGCTAGTTTAGGCGTTTGGATCGATTCTAGGTTCGGGGTTCCTTCGTATTTGCTTGAAAATTTTGTTCCCCATTTGCACCTCCGCTGCGCCACAGCCACTAGGGAACCCTACAGTGGTATCAGAGTATTCCAAACACCTTAAACTAGCTAGTTACGACATTAGAATTCGCGTTTTTCCGGACATTGAAAATTGCCGAAAAAACAGTCCAGAATTTTTGTGTTTTGAGATGTTTGCACATCCCGCGGGCTCACGGTTTGAACTGAGAAGCCGTGGGGTGGAGAGTGGGCACCCCGGGGAGACCCCCAATAGGTCCAAAGTTCTGGGCCCACTCCCCAAGACCACCATGAGGTGGTCTTGGGTGTGGGGACCCGAAACTTCCCCCATGGGCAGTTTTGGGTCTGCCTCACCCCCTGGCCACCTTGTGGTGGCCTCGGGGGTGGGGTACCCCCCTTAGGCCCCTTGACTCAATGTTAATTTCGTGCTCTAACTCCCTGCATAGGTTCGGGTGTGTTTCGTTTTGATTCGGACTTCCGAATTGGTTCGAAACTCGATTTTTTGGATGTTTAGTACACTTGGTTTTTGATCCTTGGTAAATTTGGGATGTGTGCTAATTGTGTTTTGGAATTCTATTGTCGTGACTTCGTTTGCGTGCGTGTATTGTGTTGTTAGCGTTGTTTATTTGCTATATGCACAATTAGATGGGGTTACACACTTGTTTCAGTTACTTGTTTCTGTGGATATATATCTTGATTATGACTTAGTCGGATTGTCGTGTTGGATAGCCCCTCGTGCGTTGCTTGTACAGTTTTGATTTATTATGTTGTATTCATTTGTTTGAGATGAGCTCTAACAGTGTCCACCATTTCCATATTATGTATATTCTTTTATTGGGGTCGACCAGGATGCGGTCGATATCACCATTGTATATATTTCATTTCTGTACTAGGATTAACCCAGGAGAAGTGCTTGAGTAGCTGAGTTCTAGAGTGCAGCAGATGGCCATCTCATGGAGTTGAGACTGCACCGCCTCGCTCTAAAATTGGCGGGTTGCTAGCCGCACTTGTAGGGGTTATAGGATTCGACCTATGGAGGGGTGCACAAGTTACCGGATTCTAGAAAGCGGCGGGTGATCGACTCATTTCATTGAGTGTATGTTACCCAGTTTCTAGGATTGGCAGGTGGCTTGCCGCACTCGTAGGGGTCTAGGATCGACTATGTATGGGCTATCCACATGACTGGGGAACGTTGCATTTTATTTACGGCTCAGATAAAACGGGGGGCTCTAAGTTTATCCGCTATTCCATATTGTTGTTTGCATGCCTGTGATGATTCTTATCTGCCTGTGATGACTATTATCTACCTGCGATATATATATATATATATATATATATATATATATATATATATATAATATTAGTAAATGCTTCTATATATTTTGCATCCGCGCTAGCTCTGTCCTCGCCCTGCCGTAAGTTAAGTAATCTTACGGTGAAGACCCGGGACCCCTTGGCGAATGCAGATGGTATATAAAAACATGCTATTTTGGTTGTTTCTGTTATGGCTTAGAAACTAGATTTGATGGGACTGCATTATATCTTTAATGCAAAGAAAACAAAGCTATTTGATGTTGTCGGAACCAATTTTTAAAACTACTCGGTTTTCTTAAAAACAACTGTCATATTCTTTTGTTTTGTATAGAGATATTCAGTTAGGAATATCCAGCACCTCATTCTATGAGGGAAGAGCCTTGATCGCTTCACGGGGAATTCACTTTTAAGCAAAGGTTTATATTACTAGTTTTAAAAAGCGTAGCTTAAACCACTCCATTTCAAAGCCACTCGAGTTCCTTCAACGATATCAAGTTCATTACATTAAAGGTTTTTCGTCAAAAACCAGCCGTAGCCCTTTGTCATTTCAGATTGGTATTGCCTAGTATTGGCACTACGTTTGTCATTGCTATTCGCCGAGGCATAGTGTGTGGCAACTCTGTAATGATTTTCTGTCGCAAGGATATATGGATTGGTTAGGAAAGTCGTACAACTTTATTGATTATTGGTCAAGGGCCGTGCGGTTGGGTTTAATGTAATCAAGAAAATGACGGGTTGAACTTGACTAGGACCCTTGATTTATTGATTATTTGTCAAGGTCTTTGGGTCCTAGGGGTAAAAACCATATCGGGAGTTTTAAATATAGAGGAAAATTTCCAGGCATGCGCATACCTTCTGGAGTGTGGTGACTTGAGTGGATTCCGTCAGTTTATCACATGTTGATAGTTGGGTCCCGATTCCCACTGATGAGTAGGTATTACTCCTCGGGTTATTTTTCACTTCACAATTAGATAACCTATCAGGTGTCTAGAAAGTGTTAACGAGATTACGTCTTTGCGGCAATGAGGTTATTAATTATGTCCGTACGAAAGCATGGAGGACCTCCCTCGGAGTACCAACACTGACCTGGCTGAACGGTTAGCGAACTTGTAAGGTATATGATCCCGACTAGTTCTCCTTTTAGGGTTTGAAGGAGAAATCGAGGAAACAGTGAAAGCTATCTTGATTAGATAGAGTGATAACCAATCTAATCTTGATAGAGTGCATGCTGAGTGTTTCTTTTCTCTCTCTCTGGTACAGTGACCCATGACTTACCTAAAACTCATTAACCAAGTTAACCGAACCTTCTTACACATGTTGGATTTGGATTGTCATGATTTATGAGAAAGTCACAAATATCTCTGCTTCTCCTACTTTCCCTTTGCATTTCTCTAGAACACTTCGTATCACTACGATGATCCATATTGCTCGGAAATGGCCGTCGTATAGTTACATACGAACTCGAAGAAATTATTTCAGTTGAGGATGCTCACTGTTTCTGGAGAATTTAGATTGTATTATTCGGTTGTCTCTTCTTTTTACCTTCTCTTAGGTTGCGAGAGCTCCTTGTATTAGGAGAGCACATCTATTACGCTTATTGGATAGTCTTCTTCCAAACCTTAGGCAGTTACCGAAAGGTAAGGAAAGAAGAAAACCAGTTAACGTAAGTGTGGTGTATAGAAGGTAAGATGTAGAAACATATAAAGGGATTGAAGCAAGGGCAAACGAAATTTCTACTACTGTCATGAATCCGGATTGGGAAAAGGCATTACTAGGAATACCCGGCCACCTCGTTGAAATATTTATGTTTCAGATTTTCTATGTACTTGTAAATGAAAACTGCTTTCCCAATTAATTCTGACTCCAGGGTATGCATTTATAGGATTTAGATCTCACATCTGTACGGTGTTACAGATGCTAAGAAGGAGTAGAATATTGGGAAATGGACGATCTGATCCTCAATATCGGAATTCGTTGTAATTGGTGATATTGGATTGAATAGCTTGGTTTTGCCTAACGGCAAAATATTTGGTTTCGAATAACCGTTGTTATACACAAATTTTTAAAATGATATATCTGTATCTTTATTTTATAAAGTGAGATATAAATTTTGAAAATTGTGTTCTATACATCTACCTTTATTAGTCGAGGATAGGGTAAGGTGCATTGAATAATGGTGTTAGATATTTTCGACCAAAATATAGTTTTCAACCTACAAAACACAAAATTTGAGTTAGTATACTTTTGGGACTTATACATGAAAATGCAATTTGTCCAATGTCCTTCGGGACAAGAGGTTGGTACTCTTACTTCATTTAGGTTTACCTATGAGTTTTCTGGTTTTAGACACGCATTCGTAGTAATACAAGGTCTAAAGACTTTGAGAAATTTATAGCTATAAGAATAAAGTAGAGAACCATACGTTGGAGGTATCCGGATACTTCGAAATGATTGAAGATATAGATACCCATGCTAGGTATTCCATCATAGTAATATTGAGAACTTGATTCTCTCTCAGGTTACTCATCTGCGGGTTCGCTCCATGATGAGTAATATTGTATCAGCCTTTTTCCATTTAGGTGATATGCACTAGAAACAGCTGCGTGATTATTGAATCCGATTCCATCTAAATTAGTACCTTTGATTCTATATGCATATAGATTGGTTGCATATCTTGAGGTTATTAAGATATAGAGTTATCCGGTTCCTTTTTGAAAGCAGAATCCGGACAAACTCAAGGCATGCTTCGGTAATGGCCGTTTGTGGATTATTCCAAACATTCACTAGGGTTTTGTTTCTATATTTTCAAGATCAATAGTTATATTGTTCTTCACTTGCCACCTTTTTTTATAAAAGGATTTTTTCGCAAAAAAAAATAGTGGGAGTATGGTAGACTAGAAGTGATTCTAGAACCACAAATGGTTATAAAAAATTTAGTAGAACCTAAGAATTCAATTGGACTTGACAATCCATTAGCCACTCTTCGGATTTTAGTAAGTGATCCCATCCACCTGAGAGATACTTCGATTTTCTTGGTGATGGTGACAGGTGCAGGGTTTCTTAGCACGACAGCAAGTTTTCGGGAGGCATCGTCCATGCCATTTTCAAAAAATTTCCGTATTATCTAACCCTAACCTTAGAATCGTTACTAGAAAATACGACGAAACATAATGTAAACACTTTACATCTAAATGAATGAGGGAATACAACCTTTGTAGACCGGTCCTTCACTTCTAAAGCTTCGTGTAGTAGTCCCTTCACTGCGAGTTGTGAAGACCTGGACTCTTGTGAGGGTTCACATGAAGAAATGAACATACTTGCTCAATGTCTTCGAGGCCGAAGAAGATCTACGTCGAGGGGACTCAAGCTCATGCTACCTCTTCACTAATGGTGAGATTAGTGAAGCAAACACCCTAAACTAAATGGCTAATAGTAGAGGATGATGAAGTAGGAAATGGGCTCTCTTTGGTTTTCTTTTTCTCACAATATTTTCTCACCTTGGAAAAAGCTAGCAAGCTTTTCATGAGGAAGAAGAAACTCAAGTGAAGAAATGAGAATGAACTCATAAGCTGAGAATAGAAATTATGGGTGAGTTAGTGTCATACACTAACTCATGTAGAGAGTTAACCATGGCTAAGGTATAATAGTTGGGTTAACAAATATCTACAAGTGAAACAAAAGAGTGGACTTGGTCAATGAATCCATAAGCTTCTACAAGCTTGTATCCATGCCAAATATCCATCCAATTTTTGAATTACTTAGATAAATATAAACCCTATATTATGCATAGTATGGTGTAAGTCACACACACACCCAAGAAGCATGTATCATCAAGCATGACACAAAATATGTACAGAAATATATATCATATATATACTATGTGTACAATCAAGTGAGAAAAGAAATCATAAGTGAGCAAATATTAGTTATTATAATGTAATATATCAAATATATAATTACACATTAAATTATTAAATCAACACTTGATTTAATAATCCGGCTATATCCTGTATAACCGACTAATATTAAATGCAACAACTTATCGCATCAACAATTGATCCGATAATCTGGCTATATCACATATAACCGACCAATGTCATAAGTCGCGAGAATAGAATGCGGTATCATATACGCGCATTAATCTCGGTCCCGCACATATCACATATGTGCTCCTACTCCGTTTCGCATGAACCAGGAAACCTCTGTGTAGGACTCTAAAGACTCGTCAATACGCCTGCAGTAGGTGATGATCATATCAAACACCCATAAGCTACAAGCGGTCTGCTAAACGTAACGGTCACCCGGGTATTGAGCGATCACAAGAACAACAAGCAAGCCTGCTCATACTCCTGCGAATCCAATCAGTAACACTACCGTACAGTCCGGTCTCTTCATCAGGTATGTCGCGTATCATAGCCTGAGGGTGGTATAACGTCAGACCCCAATAGCCTGATAAGTCATACCGATGCAAGGTCCATAACGGTTCGAGAAATTGCTGATAACACTTACCAGTAAATCTCAGCAACCCTGGCCAAGGATTTCCTTTTATGGCCAATCGAGCATACCGCAACATCAACTCCCAATACCGGGAGAGACGAAACCCCTCTTATTGCTTATTGCCTCCATGTGACTTGGGACTGTACCCAAAAACCACCTTTTTGCACAATCTCTTGACCGTGGTATGGTGGAAATCAAAGCACAGTGGGAATCACACAAGGCTCTATGACGATCTCGGGTCTACAGACTAACCTGTACCAGTGTCACCATAAAACTGCTATCCAAAGATAGGTATAATACCATCTAGGAGTTCTCGGCGAGTCCGTCCAGTGTACCCAGTCTCCACTGAGCACCCGTATACCTTCTCTGATGTCAAACACCAATGGATGTGGGATCATCCATCGCCCATCATATGGATCGAGAAGCGTATACGCTAGTCTACTCTGGAGTATCGATGCCCTGTCTCGATACTCCCACGACTAGGAACATTTGAAGGATGTACTTACCAACTATCCTGTCCCCACTAGTATGATCTGCATCATAATCCTGGTAGTCAAGTACTCATCCTAAGGGCTTTATCAACATGTAATAGAGAGACAATAAGTGTACATGTTAAGATAAAGTGCAACCAGATAGCATACTATCATATCGAGCAAGAAATTCCTCCCTATATATGTCCAAGCATCCACTACAATATACATCTGTAATACCTTAGAATGTGTTTTGTAGCTAATTATATTTTTATATATAGTTTTTAATAAAAAGTTTACCAAATTGGTTTTCAATTATTTTATCCTATTTAATGAGTATTTTATTAGAATTTTTCTAGGCACACACACACTTGTGCATGTAAACTAGGGTTTAGAGATGGGGTTAGACCATGTTTAGCAAGCATGATGGATTAACCCATTCTCTTTAAGTTAATTATTTAGGTGTTTTGGGTTAAATAGTTATGGTTGTTTTAAAAATGAAAATGAATTTGAAATGGAATTTTAAATATTGTTTGAATGGTTGACCTTGGTGAGAGAGAGAGAGAGAGAGTGCATGATGGGGCATCATGGCTTTGCCCATGCCTTCATTAATGAAGAGAGAGAGAGAGGAGGGGGTTGACTTGTTGTGTTCTCTCATTCTCTCTCTCATTCTCTCACTCCCATTCTCTCACACACACACCCACACATCATCATCAGCAGCAACAAAGACAACAACAACAATAACTGAAGCAGCACCAGCAGCAGACAGTCACAGCAACACCATTAGCATCAGCAGCACAAAGAGCATCACAAGAAGATAGCAACAGCAGCAGCTCCATGAGCAGCACACACTAGCATCAGCACCAGCAGCTCCGGCAACAGCAGGAGGAGAGGCAGTAGCAGCCGCAGCAGCCCAGGGCAGCAGCATCAGCAGCCAAGGCAGCAGTAGCAATAGCAACTTCAGCAGCAGTAGCAGTAACAACATCAGCAGCAGCTGTGGCGGCAG
Source organism: Agapanthus africanus (assembly GCA_030015575.1). NCBI lineage: Eukaryota > Viridiplantae > Streptophyta > Magnoliopsida > Asparagales > Amaryllidaceae > Agapanthus > Agapanthus africanus. The sequence continues at coordinate 167,677,043 of CM057349.1, forward strand.
CAGCTCCAGCAACATGCAGAAGCTCTTCCTCCTCCATTCACTTCTTCACCTGCTTCCTAGGATCTCGTAGGGTATAATTCTGAAACCCAATTCCTAGTTTGCTTAGTTGTGTGATAGTTAGCTTCGGTTTGTGTTTAATGGTGAGTTTAGTGCTAATTAAGGTGTGTGTGTGGAATGTTGGTTAAGTGGCGATTGTGTTAGTTAACCTACCTATTTAAGTGTTATTAGGGTCACTCCAACTGAGTATTTCCCTGGATTACACTAAAATGCCATAGGTTTTCCTTTTTGTGCAAATCGGTGTTTTTAAGTGATATTTGTGGCATTCTGTGATCTGCTATTGACCCAGACACTTCAGGATAAAATTGAGAATACTGGAGCATGTACACTAGGTATAGACAACACCACCAAAAAACGAGAGTCCCTTTCCCATTCTTGGCCGCAGTTTTATTCAATCTGGCCGCAATTTGCGGCCAGGAAGGGGAGTGGGGTGCTGGGGTTTTGGGTAAGGTTGTCTGCATTGTTGTTTAGTGCTTTGGCATGTCTAGTTTTGTAAAATTTTACCTGTAGGAAAATCTGGGGCAATATATCGTGTTTGGTGTTTGTTGTGTTTGCGCGATACGCGCGATACGTGAGTGGGTTCTGTGATCCAGCGTATCGTGGCGTGTCGCGATGGTTTTAGACGCGTATACACACGTTTTAGCGTATCGTGCACGCGCGTTTAGTTCGCGACGCGAGTTTCTCGTTTTGGGTTCGATGTCGCGTTTTGCGGAATATTTGGCTTATATATGATTTCCATGTCTTATTTGCAGGTTTGCAGGCAGGGACTACGGACACTGATACAGGGGGGAGCCGATGGTAGGATTCACCTAGCGTGGAGCGTAGGTGAGTAGATTTAACATCTACAGGGGAATCGCCCGCATGGCGTTATGCGTCTGGGCTAGGATTCTAATATTTGTCGTACATTCTACGTCATTGTTAGAATTGCGCTTTTACTTTATTTCCTTGATATAGCTGTACTGTGACTAGCAGCCGTAGGACACTGCACACATTATTGACGGTTCATGTTGCATGAGCATGGATTGTATGCTACACACACACCGTCAATAATTGCCATGTCACACACAACCCTTTATAGATACTATATTGCTTATCATACTTGACATCTAGCTTATTGGTATACCTATAGTGTATCTTACCTTTAGTGATAGGTACATCTACACCTTGCGATACAGCTACAGGTATACCTGGTGCATATTTTGGTTATACCAGGGGGGTATACGACATCTTTTACTTTTAGGTAGATACCTATACTTAGCTGTACCTTATTGATTTTGCATACATCTGGTTTCAGCTATATACTTTCATTTACATGCTCACATTCAGATATATCGCATATATTTATTCCTGGATTTGCGCATTGTTTATTTGGATTTTACATGATGTTTTCTGGATTTGGGAACCGTGGGAGTTCATGAAATTATGCATATATTGAAAAACCCGGTTTCCTTGATATGATATTTGCGCAGCCACCATGAGATTTATCGGTTCTGATTATATACTCCATACGAGGTGTGGTTGCCGTATGAGGGTATATGGTGGGGCCCGGTATGGTTCCCCTCGGCAAGAAGATCGATGGACTTTGTCGATTGAGCCTGGAGGCGGGCGAGTACCTACCGGTGACAGTACCCATGACTCGGCGGGGGATCACGGAGACACCGCTGGGAGTCATGTACATATGCATACGTCGAAAGGCGAGGGTCAGAGCTAGGCACTCGTACTTTCGGGATAGCGTATGATACGTGATCAGGATTTCTGTGTCGATGCTTGGCACATTGTTTTCATGATATTTCTTTTAATACCTTTGTATATATAACAGGGGATTTAGCCGTTGTTATATATACCCTTACACCAATATTAGTGGAATGGGACGCTAATATATGTGTATTGCCCCCATCATATTTTACTTCTGCAAATATATATATATATAGGATGTTAGAAATTATTTGAGATTCGACTTGGGATATAGGTGATTCATTGAGATTGGATATTGGATATGAAAGAGATTAATGATTTGTACATTCGGGATATAGGAGATCTATTCGATATTGTACATCGAGGAGATGTGAGACTTATATGATATGAGAGCCCAACTTGGGGGCTGATTTGAGGATTTGGGATTTGAGTGTCTTGATGGATTGTGATCCGGCCACGATGTCAGGTTTCCGTGGAAATGACATATTCCACCCCATACCTCACACTTATCTATTCTTTACACAGATTCATATATTGGTAGTACCTGTTAGTGTACCCTTATGATAGTTTCATATTTGCTTTCTCATATCCGTATTGCATAGTTATTGCATACTATTATCATGTCATCATTGTTTCATATATTGATTGTACCTGCTAATGTACATCTCCATTACTGTGCTTTCACATGACCTGTTCTTACTGTAAATTGTATATCTTAGATTCATGCTGTACGTACATTCCTGCGATTACCTGCATATGTTATCTACTATTCATGAGTTGGCAACTCACCCCCGTTGTGCCACAGGTGTTTCAGGTTGTTCCCCAAAGTAGTCGAGGCAGGCTATTCAGCTATTCAGCTATTCAGATATTCAGCTATTCATCTATCATCTTTTGCTACAGATACCGCATCAGCTCACAGTACTATTTTGCTTAGGTGGGTTGGATGATTATCTGTATTTCATATTGTACATTCGTTGTATCTTGTACTCTCCATCTACTAGTATGTTGTTGACTTAGAGACTTGGTGAGGACGATATTATGTATTATTGTGGATTTGTCGCCTTTTTATATACAGTTTCTTCCTATTGTCTCTTATTTCTTCGCTACGGCGTCGTATATTTATGATGTTATTGTTTTCCGTCTTGAGCTAGTTTTTACAAAAAGGGGTATTGCCAAAATTTTAAAGAAGGAAAGTAAAACTTTTAAGGAATTTGGGTTGCGATTTCAAATGTTTCAAAAACTTATATTATCTTTTCCGTATTTTATGGTTTAGATTTCTGGGTTTTGGCTTTCTTTTACCACGCTACGTCTTTAGGCGTTGCGTAGTATTAGGGCCGTCACGTGCCAATTTTCGGGTCGTGACAACATCACATGTATAGTAATGGCCTCAAGGGCAAACATATAACTAACAATCTCCCACTAACACTAAGGCCATCTGTTGTAGTATCCAATACCCAACAATATAGCAGTGGTTGTAGTATCCCATACTCAACAATCCCATAGAAGTCTCTCTAGGGGTAAGGCCTTTGTGAGTGGATCCGTTGTGTTATCTTTCGTGTCTACTCTCCTCACCTCGATCCCTTGGAGATCAACCATCTCCCTGATCAGGTGATACTTGCCTCAGAATATGTCTGGAACGGATGGGACCTTCGTTCCTAGGTCAAAGCCACAACTCCATTGTTGTTACAATAACAGTTATTGGACGCTCAATGGTAGGAACCTTCTTCATCTCATGAACAAGAAATGCCCAGACAACCACTTTAGCAGCATCATTGGTAGCAATGTATTCAGCCTTTATCGTCTAGTATGTCACGGTATCTAGTTTGGAACTCTTCCAACATACCGTCCCTCCACTGAGGGTAAAGACAATGCCTGTGACTGACTTTCAGTCGAACTTATCACTCTGGAAGCTGGAACCAAGAACATTCTTTTAGTGCTTCTCAAGTACTTAAGAATGTCCTCCATAGCTGTCCAGTGATTCTCCCAAGATCCGATTGATTCCTGATCACTACACCTAGTGATTCTTTTACATCTGGTCTGGTACATAACATCGCATACATGATAGAGCCTACTGCCGAAGCATAGGGTATCCTTTGTACGCGAGCTCTCTCTAAATCAGTCTTGGAAGACTTCTTTTTGGAGAGAGTGATCCTATGAGTAAGTGGCCGAACCACCACACTTAGAATCCTCCATACTAAACCCCTTTAGTATGGTGTTAATGTACCTGGATTTGGGACACTCCCAACATACACTTAGATCTATCACCATAGATCATAATCCACGAGATATAGTAGGTATCATCTAGATCTTCCATGGAGAATCCTCGTGATAAGAGGAGCTTGACCGAGTGTAGCATAGGAAACCATTTCCTATCAAGAGTATGTTATCTACGTACAATACGTGGAAGACAACCTTACTCTCTACTACCTTCTTGTATATACAAGGTTCATCTACCTTTTTGATGAAGTCAAACTCTTTGACTGCCACATCAAAACAGATGTTCTAACTCCGCGATGCAAGCATTGATCCTGATGGACTTAAGCATAGCTTTGAAAGTCTCAACTTTTGTATTTACACCAAGAATCTTCTCAAGATCCATTTGCTCCAATAGGTTTTACCCCTTCAGGTGCAACATTCAAAGTCATACTTTGTTGGTGTACATAGATTCCATCTTTGATTGCATAGCATCCAGCCATTACACAGAGTACCCACTCGTGATGGCCTGCCTGAACCTAGTTGGGCCATCATCAAACATGATGCAATCCTCGCTCCCACTGTTACCGAGAAGACCGTAGTATATCTCAAGTGGATGAGGAACCCTTCTAGATTCACGGAGACGACGAGGCTCATCGGAGACTATTGAATCCTTTGTTTTCACCAAATCATCAGCTATTAGTTTGTCAAGCTGGAACACCTTCTAGTTCTACCTCATGACCAAAAATCTCTTCACAAGAAATTCCTTTTCTAAAAAGGTGGCATGCTGAGAAACAAAACACCTTTTGCTCCTTAGTTTGATAGAAGATATTACCTCGCAAATTTTTGGGATATCCTAACAAACTTACAGGACTGACCTTGCCTCGAGCTTGTCCGGATTTTGCTTTTCAGCATAGGCCGGACAACCCCATATCTTAACTTGTTTAAGACACGGTCTCTTCCCATTCCATATCTCATATGTAGTGGTAGGCCTTGATTTGGATGGAACCCCATTCAATAGGTATGCAGCTTCTCAAGTGCATAACACCCAAAAGGAAACAGGTAACTCAGCAATACTCATCATAGTACGCGCCATATCTCATAGGGTGCGATACCTCCGCCCCGAAGCACCGTTTGTGCTGTGGTGTATACGAAGGGTAAGCTGAGAGAGAATCACATTCTCCTTTTAGAAACTCCAGGAACTCCATGCGCAAGTATTCTTTTGCTCGATCACATCGAAGGACTTAATACTTCTACCCATCTGGTTCTTTAACTTCAAGCTTATATTCGTTGAATTTTCTCAAAAGTTTCAGACTTGTGTTCCAACAGGAACATATGTCCGAATCTTGAGAGATGATCAGTGAATATAATGAAGTATGAAGAACCAACCCTGGCATTTGTAGACATAGGACCGTATACATCATCATGTATGCATCCCAAGAGTTCACTAACTCTTTCTCTGTTTCCAGTAAACGGAGAATTGGTCATTTTACCTTTGAGACAAGACTGGAAAGTATCATAAGATGAAAATTTGAACAGATTCTCATATTCATCCTTATGTAACTTAGCTGGTCGTGTCGCATTGATATGACCTATTCTACAATGCCACAAGAAGGATTCGTTCATTTTTGAACTACTCCTCTTGTGTGTGTTATATATATTTTGAACTGTGGTTTGATTTATAACGTATATGCCATTACATAACGTGCCTGATCCAATCAACTCTTGATTCAGGAAAATGTTCACAACATTATCCTCCAATACAGAATTATATCCTTCTTTAACTTAATAAAGAAACCGATGTAATGTTGTATATCAGGTTCGGTATCTACTAACATTTGTTCAGAATCAATGTATTAATACAAGGTGATATCTGCCAACTGACTTGGCTGCAACAATTGCACCATTCTCTAACACTTAGAGACATATCACATATTCTCAATTCTCTATCTTTCTGTAGCCCATGTAACTCTTACATATATGGGATTCTTATCCGGTATCACATACCCAGGACGTAGAGGATACTGAAAAACAGTTCTCGGTAATGAACACACCCGAAGAAGATGCATCAATATGCACTTTCTTCGATTGGGTGGCATGGGAATCCGGATATTCCCCTATTTCTAGCTCGGACTTATAACAGTTATAAGCTAGAGCGGAACCAACGTTCCCTAGCTCAGTATAATAAGAAGGTTCGGTCAATGCATCCATTTTATTATCTTGATTAAGGCGTGACATGGTCGCTACCAGGAGAAAGAGAGAAGAAAACACTCTGCGTGCGCTCTTGCAGGATTAGATTGGTTATTAGTTTATCTAATCAGGATGGCTCCCACTGTTTTAGTCAAATCTACCTTCATACCCTAAAAGGTAAGACTAGCCGGGATTAATTACACCCTACAAGTTCGCCAATCTTTCGGCCAGGCTAGTATCGGTACTTTGAGGGAGGTTCCCTGTGCTTTCACATGGACCTAATTAAAATAAACCTCGTTTTCCCAGGGGCGTAACCCCGTTAACACTTTTCTAGACACCTACTTGATCGGCTAATAATAATGTATAAAACTCTCCCAGGAGTAACTCTTATTCCCAGTGGGTATCGTGATCCAACTATCTCATAAAAGGTATGCAATCTCATTGCAAATTTCAACACTTGAAATTCCCGATAATTTTCTGCCCCTAGCAACTTATGACCTTGGCTAAGGTCAATAAATCATAAGCGCTAGCCAAGTTCAACCCGTCATTTCTTGATTGAATTAAACCCACCCACGCGACCCTTGGCTAAGGTCAACAAAGCCGCGTGACTACCCTAACTCAATCATATCATATGCTTACAGATAAGCACTAATTAGCTACCGCACACTACGCCTTGGCTAAGGTCAACAAACGCAACACGAATACTAAAAATTACTTATCTGAAATGACGGAGGGCTACGACAGGATTTTAAGAAACCTTTTGCGTAATGAATTTGATATCGTTGTAGAATCGAGTGAATTTTAAAAGGAGTGTTTTTGAGGCTTTTACTAGTTTTGCTAAAGAGGTCACTCCCGGTGAAGAGATCTCGGCTCTTTCCTTATCGAATCAGGTGCATGATATTTCACAAATATCGCTATGAAAAGCAAAAACTATAGAAGCAATCAAAAGACAAACCGAGTGGGTTGTAGCATCTGCTAGTTTCGCTAAAGAGGTCACTCCCGGCGAAGGGATCTCGGCTCTTTCCTTATCGAATAAGGTGCTGGATATTCTACAAGGAATACCGCTATGCAAAGCAAGAACTAGAGCTACCAGTTTTTAAAACAAGTTTCTACAACATCTTTTAGGTTTATTTTATTTCATTAATCTGATTAATGAATTTCCATCAATTATATGCTTCCTAAGTATCACAGAAGAAACGAAAGCAACAATATTAATTATATCTCATATATATAATATAGGCATTCGTCTCAGAACATATTAATGTTAGTTATATGTATGCCCTAGAGGCCATTACTGTACATACGATGTATATTATAGTGGATGCTTGGACATATATAGGGAGGACTTTCTTGCTCGACATGATAGTACGCTATCTGGTTGCTCTTTATCTTAACATGTACTCTGATTGTCTCTATGTTACATGTTGATAAAGCCCTAAGGATGAGTACTTGACTACCAGGACTATGATGCAGATCATACTAGTGGGGACAGTGTAGTCGCCAAGTACATCCTTCAAATGTTCCTAGTCGTGGAAGTATCGAGATAGGGCATCAATACTCCAGAATAGAATAGCGTATGCGCTTCTTGACCCATATGATGGGCGATGGATGATCCCATATCCATTGGTGTTTGACATCAGAGAAGGTATACGGGTGCTCAGTTGAGACTGGGTACACTGGACGGACTCGCCGAGAACTCCCAGATGGTTTTATACCTCACGTCAGATGGCAGTTCTCTGGTGACATTGGTACAGAGTAGTCTGTAGACCCGAGATCGTCATATAGTCTTGTGTGATTCCCACTGTGCTTTGATTTCCATCATACCACATCCATGAGGGCGTGCAAAAAGGTGGCTTTTGGGTACAGTCCCGAATCATATGGAGGCAATGAGCGATAGGAGGGGATTCGTCTCTCCCGGTATAGGGAGTTGATGTTGCGCTGTGTTCGATTGGCTATAACTGGAAATCCCTGGCCACAGTTGCTGAGATTTACTGGTAAGTGTTATCAGTAGTTTCTCGAAGTGTTATAGATCTCATATCGACACGACTTATCAAGCTACTGGGGTCTGACGTTTACCACCCCTAGGCGAGATATGCGACATATCAGACGAAGAGACCGGACTGTACGGGAGTGTTACTGATTGGATTCACAGGAGAATGTACAGGCTTGCTTGTTTATCTTCTGATCGCTCAATACCTGGGTGGCTGTTACGTTTAGCCGACCGCTTGCAGCTTGTGGGTGTTTGATATGATCATCACCTACTGCCGGCGTATTGACGATTCTTTAGAGTCCTACACAGAGGTTTCTTGGCTCAGGCAAAACGGAGTAGGAGCACATATAAGATATGTGCGGGACCGAGAACAATACAGGTATGTGATACCGTATTAGATCCTCACGATATGAGATATCGGCCGGGTATATGTGATATAGCCGGGTCATCGGATCAAGTGTTGATTCGATGAACTGATACAGATTATATTAGTCGGTTATTTGTGAAATAGCCGGATTATCGGATCAAGTGTTGATTTGATAATTTAATGTATAATAATATATTAAATTACATTAACTAATATAAGCTCACTAAAAGATTCTTTTTCTCACTCGGGTAATACATTGATATATATGCGATATATATTAATTGTATTATTTTATTTTGTTACAATAAATATTGTATATGTGATATATAATATTGTAACATGTTAGGGTTATTAATGCAACATGATTAGTGGAGATTAAACATGATTAAGGTTTGATTTGGGTTAATTTTTCTAGAAGCTTCTAGAAGCTTTTTGTTTTGTTTTTGCAATGATATTTTGTAAAGATATTTTTCTAGATATTTAGTTAACCCAACCCAACCCTTCACCATGGTTGAGTCTCTACATGGGTTAAGTTATCATACTTAACCCATGGTTGCATTTCTAACCTCACTACAATTCATTATTCATCACAAAGTAATTCATCTTCTTCTTCCTCCTTGCAAAGATTTCTAGCTTTGATTTTAATGATGAAAATGAGTGAGATTAAGAAAACAATTGAGAGCATAAATCTTACTTCATCATCCTAATCTATTCTTGCCAATTAGATTAGGGTGTTCGCTTCATTAATAAGTGAGAGCTTGTGTTAATGAAACTTCAAGGTAGATCATCATTGTTATCGAAGATCGGAAGCAAGCTTGCATCTTTCTCTTCGTGAAGCCTCTCTAGAGTCCGGGTACTCGATGATCGCAGCGAAGGGACCTCAACACGGAGCTTTAGAAGTGAAGGACCGGACTACAAAGGTTGTAATCCCAAACTCTTAGAAGTAAAGTTGTTTACTTGCTTTGTTTCGCCTAATCTCTAGTTTAAAGATCTTGGTTAGGGTTGTTCGGCACGTCTAAATTTTAAATCGGGCATGGTTGATACTTTATAGACCCTTGTGAGAGTGCCTAGTAACCCTACAATGGTATCAGAGCCAAGCTAGAACTTTAGGCGAAATCTAGGCGAAATTTAAAGTCCGATCGAACTCCGAATACCCGTTAAATCCTAGTTTCTGGAAAAAATTTCAAAAGTTGACATTTTTCATATTAAAAATACTCAGAAAATCATGCAGGGAAATATAATAATTACTGTGAAGTACATACCACCAACTCCCTCACATGACCGCGGAACCGCGGCCAAACCACGCGTTTGGCGGCGGTTCCACGGCCAAAATTTGGACTTGGGGCCCACTACTTCATGTATTTATTCTTAGGTCCTTTTTCATAATTCTGGGAATTTTTAATTCTACTCAAGTGTTGAGCCTTCTGGGAATTATTGGGAACTCGTTGATTCGATTCGAAAGTTTAACTTCGTTTATTTTTTCCGGGTAATTTAGAACGTGTTAAAAAGTTCGAACGGATATCAATAACTCACTCTTTCTCCTGCCGGAAAATTTTCAAGTGTTGGATTTTTCCGTAGTTTAAGAACGTTCTAAGTCGTGCAAGTAACGCGGTGGACCCTCTAGAAGAACACAAACCTTAACTCGATTATGTGACCGTCTGAACCGCCTCTAAACCTTAGGGTTTGGGGCAGTACGGCGTTGCCACATGTGAGGCGTTGGTTTGACCCTTCTACGGCTGGACCATTGGTACTGTGGCATGTGATGGATATTTTTTGAACTCCGCTCAAGTGTTGAGCTATTTGGGAAATCTTGGGTGTTTGTTTATTCGATCGGAAAGTTTAACATTGTCTATTTATCTGGAATGTGATACAATATTTGGAATCCACAAGTAGTTTTGAGATAACTAATTTGAATGTTATAAATCTAGCAGTTTAGTCTCATTTGATCAGTTGCCACGGGATTTTGATGTGATCAAAAGTCCGTTGCAATCACGTAGTGTACGCGGATACTCGCCGGTTAAACTTAATAGACAACCACGCCCCATAACCCTGATCAAGTGACTGTAGGAGAACCCCGTCGCCAAAAGCATCCGTTCGGGTGCTCACGGCAGCGGTGTTCCGCCTTAGTGCACTTCGTCGACGGCATCGGGGGTGCGGCCGTCTACTAAAATTTTCGACGAGCATTCGATCAGGATGTCGGGAATCTTGTTGAATTGCCCGACTAGATATTGAAAAGAGTTTTCGATATTGAGACTAAAATGCGAAGTTTATAATTGTTAGGCATGCGATGTCTAAGGAATTCATTTGGTTAGGCATGCGATGTCTAAGGAGGTTGCGAATTCCAAATGTTGTAGTTTTACACTTTCTTTTCTGCGACCGTAAGTGTAATATGTGGTGTATCGCCGGTTTCGTTGCTATACATCAACGAAAATTAGGATACGCATATTTACTTACGTTGATGATATATGATATTATGTGTTGCTGTGATATGTTATATTGGATTGTCGCGTTTTGAATAGCCGGGGTTTTTTATATGAGATGAGGGTTTTTATTTTCATTCATGTAAAATTCATTTGTATGTAATATTCTTTTATTGGGGCACTTCCAGGATGAGGATGATGTCACCATTGTATATTATTTACTTTTCCGCATTAGGTAGACCTGATCAGTCGAAAATATTGCATTTTTAACACGTCAATCTCCCTGCCATTTGCACCCATCTATAAGTGTTCAGTATTAATATAGCACATATTAGCAAAATAGCCGTAAAATACCAAATTACTTGTGTTATATTTTAAAACCGACATTTTGAGGGAAAATTGAGTGTTTATCATTGCATCGCATAATCTTTGTGTAGCGCAACACTTGTCTCGAGAATCTGTGCAGAAAATTCTAGCAGAAGAGACAAAACAGTTAAAAGTGCTGTTAAAAATACGCCAAGTCCAAGACTTGTGATCTGGTAGTGATATAGAAGGAATTATGAGATTCAACATACAGAAAATATACCTAAAGCCAACAGAAGGCATCCCTAGAATTTCAGTGCAGAGAAGACATTAATGGGCCGTGGATCCGCGGCCGGAGCAGGGCTTGCGCGGCGGATCTGTGGCCACGTCAGCATGACAACAGCGTCGCTTCACTTCAGGCTTTTCTCCTCAGCTTCAGAACTCCTTTCAGCCACTCCAAACTCCAGAGAACTCCAGAAGCTTCTGCCAGAACAGCAAGGCTTATTGTTCAAACTAAACACCTTCAAGCTTCCAAAGCAAGCTACTTAACTACCTAAAAGCCTAGAAGTTTCTCCCTAACCTCCAAGCTTATAAAGGAAACTAACCCTAACTAACTAATTCTAGAAATTTCTTCCTAACTACCAAGCTTACAAGGGAAGCTAAACTAAACCTAGCTTCTAAAGGAAGCTAATCCTAATCAAGGCTATAAAAGGGACCCTAAGGCTTCACTTCTAGGGTTGTTCTCCAATTCCCAACACAAGTTGAGTGACACAACTTGTACCTCCAAACCCTAACCCTAATCCAATCACTAAGCCAAAGTTCAAGATCTTCGAGTACCAAATCAAGCAAGAAGCCTTCAATCCTTTAGAAAGCGACGCCCGACTTCATCGGAGCAAGTGATCCAAGGAGATCCGCAACTCAAAGAGACGAGCGAAGCCGAAATCAACGATCAAGTTCTTTCCTCTTGTAGATCTTGAGAGAATTGTAACAAAATTGTTGATAAATAAAGGTGAAATTTCTATATCTTGCTTATCTTTCTGTTTGAGCATTATGATTCGATCTAGATTTTTGAATGTGTTCTTTGTTATAATGCTCGAGTAAAACTCCGCTCGTGGAGGAGTCGAAAGAATCAATAGATGATGATGATTAGATCTTGAAACGATTCTTAATTCCTATAAGTTTTGTAAAATTTAGTAAATTGAAGAATCGGCAACCTAGTGTCGAGCGATGCTTTCTTGATTGTGTTCGCTCTTAATTAGTGATCCACGATCGATTCTTGAATTTACTAGAGGCTAGTTCTTGAATGAGATTCATCGAAAGGACAAAGGATGAGATGAAGAAACCCTAGTTTCTTCGAAAGATCCTTAAACCTCGATTACTCATCATCGATCTAGTATCAAATCATTAATGGATAAGAAAACGTAATCAATAGTTTTCATCACGTCTATAGATACGATCGATTCCTACGAGCCTCACTTCGATTCTTGATTACTATTTGGATTGGATATCATCAATTCTTGATTCTTGATTTTTAATGTTTTCTTGATTTTAGATTTTGATCTAGATAATTCTTGAACTTCAATTTTATAAATCTTGAATTGAATTGTCTTTTCTTTTCTTTAATTTTCAATTCATCTAATTCATTTACGAACGGATCTCACTTTCCCTGTGGACGATCCGCACTCGCTAACGCGCTACAATCGACACCGTTATTGATTGCGGTCAAAAATTTCTTTGATTGTGAAACATCATTTCTTAAACACGACACATCGAGAAATCGAATATCAATCAAATGGCGCCGTTGCCGGGGATAGTGCGCTAATTTGTTTGTTTTTGAAATTTGAGTTGAAAAGTTTATTCCATCATAATTTTGATATCAAAATTCGCACAAACATTAAACGATTCGTTGTGATTTGTTGCAAGGAAATCTGGAATCTGTGGAGCTTGAGGAAAAATATTTTGAATTTTCCAGAGAGCTCAGAAGGTGAACAGGAGCTGCTGTAATAATTTCTGTGCAGTGATTCATCCAAATCGCGGCGGATCCGCGGTCCAAGACTCTCAATGCGGCGCAACCACGGCACCCCTGTAGCATTGCTGTACCAAAATCTCTCTGTAAATTCCTAACTTTCTTATCTCTTTCTCTGTTTGCTCCAATAACAAATTTGCTGCAGGTTTCTTTGCAAATAAATTCGCAGCGCCGCAAAAAGCAATAAGAAGTGTGCTTGTTTTGATTCTTGGTTGTTTGCATATTAATACGGAATTTAAAGGGCACGGCCAAATTCAGATTAGGTGGGGAGTTCATTACCCTTCCTAAGCCCCGAAAATTACAAAACTGCATCCGCATTACCCTCATTAACTAAAAGAAATCTAGACTTGACTCTAAGGACCGTCGCGCTCACTTAGGACAGGAGAAGGTCATGGGTAATCTATTGCTTATCCGCGTTTCTTTTGTGGTGTCTAAGGCAAGTGTGTCTAAGCCAAGTGGTTACTTAATTAGGCCCACTACTTACGTAGTGGAGAACCTCCCACTTACCTGGCACTTATCTGGCCACAGGAGGGACAAAGAGGCAGTAGAGGATTGATCCTGCGACTTGTCTTTTGGCAGTTAGGAGCGGTCTAGAGCCTTGACCTAGGTGACCACTAGACTTAGGGTTGCTTGTTGCATTTGTTCTGATTTGCATCATTTTTTTCAAAAATCCGTATATTTTTCAAAACAAACATCACTTCATTCATTTCCCCTAATTATTTTAACACTGCCACTTGTACTAAACCCTTTAGTGCATGCTCGGCTGGATATGGGATTCTAGTGCCCGTTTAGTCCGCGTTCCCCCAATCGACTCCGAAGTCGGTATTTCTACATTTACTTCTTCTTTACCCACCACCACACCCACATCGATGGATGCTTCTCCATCGAACTTCTTTACTACTACTCTGCCGCCGTCCGTTGGTGCGCAGAATCCACCCCGCATCTCTCTCCAAGAAAGATGCTATCCTATGCGAGGTCCTCTTTCGACCTGTCTATCCGTTCTACCAGCCAACAGGGATAATTTTGAAATAAAACCCCAATACATCAACCTTCTACCCAAATTCTACGGTTTCGAGTCTGAAGACGCATATGTCTTTATCACAAAATTTGAAAATGTATGCGCAATGATGGGTACCTCACAGCTTTCTGTGGATGCTATGCGTCACGTCTTCTTCCATTTACCTTGTGCGATATAGCCGAGAAGTGGCTGTATAACACAACCGCACATTCCATTTCGAATTGGGAAGAATTCGTTCCAGCATTCCTTAAGAAATTCTACCCTAATCACAAGACAGCTCGAGTCCGTAGCGAACTAAATCAATTCACCTAGCTTCCGAATGAACCATTCTCGAAGTGTTTTGAACGCTTCAAGGATCTGTTGGTTCAATGTCCACATCACGGAATCCCTAGATGGGATCTGTGCAGAATCATATATGAGGGCATTGACCCTACCACTAAACAGAACCTTGAAGCCATGTGTCAAGGCAATTTTATGACCAAAGATGATGGGGAAGCTTGGAAATTTTTAGAAGAGTTCGCTGAAAAATCCTTACAGTGGGAGAGTGGAAACCAGTCATCATCTAGGGGTGGCGTACACCAAATTGATGTTTCCATAGGTGTTCGAGCTGAAATGGCAGCAATGCAAAAGAAGCTCGAGGCTATGGAACATAAATTTTTAGCAGCCTCCCTAAATCCGATGTCGCTCCCCAAAACTGTATGTGGATGCTGTTCTGATCCTTCTCATTTGACAGAAGAATGTCCATTGAATTCTCCGTTTCAAGGTCAAGAGCATATCAATGCCGCTTTTCAAAGACCTAGAAACGATCCATATTCTTCCACATATAATCAGGGATGGAGGAACCACCCTAACTTTGTTTGGAACCAACAACAAAATCAAAACACGGTTCCAAACCAAAATAATTTCCAAAGGGCTCCTCAACCACAACAGCAACCACTTCCACTCATTCAGCACCCCTACCAGTCACAAAATTTTCAAAACCAGGTCAACACTCCTGCACCCTCTAATCCTTTGCAGTTGACCTGTTCTGACGAGTTCTCTTCATTCACACAAACCATGAAGTCACACTTGTCAAATTTCATGGAAGTGTCGGCTGAGGTTAGGTCTTCTGTCAATGATATAAAGAAAAACTCAGCGTCCCAAGCTGAGAGTATAAGATCGATGGAAGCAGAAATTGCACGACTAAAAGCCGAAATGAGTGCGAGAGAAAAAGGGAAACTTCTGTCTCAACCCCTACCGAATCCTGGGCATTACAATGTAAATGCCATCACAACATTGAGATCAGGAAGAGTGCTGAATAATCATGTTGGGGAAGAGATTGATGATACTGAAAGATCTATCAATAACACCCCGGCTGAGACCTTTCCTTACACACACACTTCTACTTCTGATCCTTGTTCTTCTACCCCACCGCCTTCTCACGAGCCTATTCTTCGTTTCCCTCTAGGCTCGACACCTCAGCCCACCTCTTCTAGTCCACCAAAGACAATCCCCACTCCTATTCTGGGATTACGTCTACACACACTACCTTCTCCTATGATGGACCCAGCTCTTATTGCTAAAGCACCTTATCTGAATCGGTTAAGGGATAACAAATCAGTCCACATATGGAGAAGATTATGGAAATGTTCAAACAGGTTAACATCAACATCCCTCTCCTAGATGCTATTCAACAAGTCCCCGCTTATGCGAAAATTCTTAAAGACTTGTGCACTAGGAAGAGGAAGACTCAAGTGCCAAAGAAGGTCTTCATGACTAATAATGTTAGCACTGCTTTTACCCGATAGTTACCAAAGAAAAGTAAGGACCCAGGATGTCTTACAATATCGATTTCTATTGGGGGTAAAAACATCAACCGTGCTCTTCTAGACCTTGGCGCAAGTGTTAACCGGCTTCCATACTCTGTTTATGAGCAGCTAGGGATTGGAGAGTTGAAACCAGCTCACTGCACTCTCCAAATGGCAGACCGTTCAATCACCAAACTGTAAGTCTACGGTAGCGCCCCTGCTGACTTTCAGACGCCAAATGCGGAACAAAAACTTTTATAACTGGCGCTATCGTAAACTATAACCCGGATATGCCATTAACGCTAAACTAACAATCTACAAAGAGGGAAGAAAGGTTATACCGAACGATCCGAGTCCTTCGTTCTTTAACCATCATCCCACGCTCCGTTGCGGCTGCTCCGATCTCGTCGATCTTCGATCTCCTCGTCCAGGTGGCACCACGTCATCGGATCTTTAAACGGCTCCCGCCTATGACTCGAGACGACTCGATCGTCAAGTTTGCTAAAAGAGACGACCAAGATTGATGTAGAGAATGAGTAGAACACTTTGTCTCGCTTCGTCCAAATCCATGAACGAACAGTTAATGAAGTTGCCAATTAAGTCGGGTGATGGAATGAAATGAGCTATGAAATTTCCATACACCTAAATCTATCATCTTTTTTCCAAATGAATCAAATTAAGTGAGTGAGAGAGGGGAGGGGCTGGCCACATATAAGAAGGTGGGGGGGTGAGTGTAGGAGCAAGAATGGTGACCACAAGGATAAAGATCAAGAGAAAATATCCTTAGGTAAACAAGAAACATTAAAGCTAAAGCATGAGTAACTAAAACACCTCATCTCTCATTTAATGCTAACAATGAATCACTAACTTAGTCACCTTCCAAGAAGCTTCCTCTCATTATCTAGAAACTTCTAGAACCTAACTCATCCAAGAAAAGATAAATCCGCATTTAACCGAATGTTAAATACGGTTGATAGAAAACTGGAAACTGGCAACTTCCAAAAGCGATCCCGAAACGAATTTCAGGATAACCCCGTAACTGTATAAATATACCCGCATTTGTATTACGACCGAATACAAATGCAACTGAGACAAAGATATTATATCTACCCAATATAATACTCGGATCCGGCTTAAACCAAAGCCCACCAGTATTATCTGCCCGAAATATGACACGTGCGTAAACGCACGTGCATTTTCCGAACCCTGCCATAAAACCATACGGCCTCTACAACGTTTCCCCCGAACTTGGGAAACTATCTGTGGGGGACTCTAATGACTCGTCAGTACCCTGGCAGTGGGTTTAACCACAAGCCGTCAGCGGCACTAACTGTGCGTAACGGCTGCCCATGGACTGACCTTAAGGGAGGCCGATGAGCGAACTCATCCGGAAACATTACTGAGCCTAACAGTGACAATGTATATACAGTCCGGTCCGTTCGTCTATGAGTATCGCATATCCCGCCTAGGGGGCTAGTAACGTCAGACCCCCAATAGCTGTATAAGTCGTGTCGGAGACAAGCCCTGAACACCCTGAGATACTACTGGAGTACCTACCAGTAAATCTCACCTGCCTTGGCCAAGGACTTGGTGTAATGGCTTTCCTAGACATAGCACGATCTCAACCCCCAATACCGGGAGAGATGAATCCCCTGCCGATCCGCTCACGTGCCTCCATGTGGCTCGGGACTGTACCCAAAAACTACCTGTTTGCACGACTCCTTTGAGCCGTGGTAGGGTAGAAATCAAAGCACAGTAGGAACTCACACGAGACAAATGACGAGCTCAGGTCGATGAACTAACCTGTACACATGTCACCAGGGAACTGCTATCTGACGATAGGTATAATACCAACTAGCATATTCCCGGCGAGTCCTATCCGGTGTACTCATAACCCAATGAGCACCTGTATACATCTTAGGTGATCCAACTGACACCAGTGGCTTGTGAGACCGGCCACCGCCCCTCGTCGGGGTCTCGACTATATACACAAGTCTACTCCGGAGTATCGATGCCCTGTCTCGAAACTCCCGCGACCAGGGACCACTTTTAAGGATATGCTTATAGACCACCCAACTCTCACGTATATGATCGCCCTCATATTGTTGGTAGTCAAGCAAGATCCTAAGGGCTCTATCAAAGTGTAATCGTGATCAGTCACCTGAACCTATACACGACTGATAAAGGCAAACCGGATAGCATACTATCATCTCGAGTAAGACTGTCCTACCGGTATATGTCCTCCTCAATCATTGCAATCACGTACCTACGATCCAATAATTGACTTTGAGGGCACTATATCCAACAATCTCCCACTTGCACTTAAGGCTAATTATTGCGATGTCGCGTACTCACAGCCCGTGTGAAACCAACACCCAACTCCTCTACTAATCAGTTTCACAAAGCCCGTTTGTAAAACTATTGTGTTCGAGAAATAGCCTCAGTGAGTGGATCCGCCCTGATGTTTCTTTCTATGTCTCTCTTAATCTCAAGTTCGCGGAGAAAGCCATCTCCCAAATCGAGTGATACCTGTCTTAGAATATGTCTGGATATCTGATGGGACCTGGTTCATAAATGAACTCCAAATCCAAACTTCTTAGACTGTATCGATAACTGAACCTAATCAGTATCCTGCACCATGCCTCTCACAGTATCCTCTTGGACCACCTGTCCATAATACTGTCCCTCTTCGTCAGAGGGAAAACTATAACTCTGACAATCACTCTGTCATCCATGTCACCTTTGAAGCTTGGAATGATAACCGTCTCTCAAAGGAGGCTGCCGTCATCAAATCCGTAGAACATGCACTTATGCTCTAAAACTGCTTCCTTATGTTTCTCCAGGATTGGATTAATACAAACTTATTGCATCTAGTGCAAAAACAACATCTGGTGTGGTACTTGACATCTCACGATTGACTCAATTGCCTAAGCGAGTGATATGCCAATCATGCACATCCCTCTCCCCTTTAGTCTGTAAGACACCTTTAGAGAGGGTGACTCCATCACCTGCAAGTACACCACCATGCCAGGAGTCATCTATTCTAAAAACCATTAGAATATTGTCAAAGTACCCATGTTGGGAAACTACCCAAATCCAGATCTAAAACCATAGATCTAGAAACCAGAATGTCAAATATTATATCCATATCCTGTCTGGAGAAACAACTGTGTGACGACCACAGTACAACTGATCGTAGTATAGGAATTTAGTTCCTACTCTGTATATGACATCTAAATACCAGGACATCACACCCTACTACCTTCTTAACAGATCCATCCCCTATTCTGATGAAGTCAAACCCATGACTGTCACATAAAAAATGGATGATCTATCTCCGCTATAACTGCTCTGGTCTATAAATAGACATAAGCTACTTGCCCACTATGCTTCTGCTGCTCCCACTGACCACAACAACCCTCCTACCGGGTCTCACAGCCTGGAACAACAGTAGTGTCAAGTCTGGGTAGATTAGAACCTCCCTGTCACCGTCCTTGAGGCTACCGGAGTACCTCTCGGGTGTCTGAGCTTACCTACCATATCTGCGGAGTGGCTAATGGAATGTCAAACCTGATTGAATCTTTAGGTCCTATTAAATTTTCCGTAATCGTTTGCGGTTTTGGAATCACTTCCAGTTCTACCATACTCCCACTACTGTTTTCTGAAAAAATCCATTTTACTAAAACTGTGGCGAGTCAAGAACAATATCACTATTGATCTTCCAGATGGTAGAAAGTCAACCCTCGACATAGCCCGGGCCAACCCACAAACAGCCATTACAGAAACGTGCCCTGAGTTATCCAGAGTCTGGTTTTAAGCATAAGCCGGACAACTCACCTATATCCAATATAGAAACTTTGGCACTTATTTAATTGGAACCAGATTCTATTCATGCAGCTGTCTCCAGTGCATATCAACTTAATGGAAAGAGGCTAATCAACATTACTCAACTTAGGAATGTATCCAATTATGAGTAATCTGAAAGAGAAACAAGTTTCTCAAAACCATTACTATCAACTGAATACCAATCACAAGTATCTACATCTTCGGTCTCTTTGAAGAATCCCGATACTTGCGACATCTGGTTCTCTACTTTATTCTTATACCCATAACTTCTCAAAACTTAGACCTTGTATTTCTACTAAACACTTGTTTTAAAACTAGAGAAGTCATAAGTAAACAGAACATAGTACGAGGACCAACCCCTTTGTCCTGATGGACACTGGACAACATAGAATACTCTGTATAAGTCCGCTGAGTTGAATAACTCAAAATCTGTGCATCGTAGGTTGAAAACTGTACTTATGGTTAAGAACTACTCCGTTGTTCAATGCTCCTTACCCAATCGCCAACTGATGTAGGTAAATGTCATTGACATAATATCAAAAAGTTATATCTCACTTTATAAAAATAAACGTACAGATATATCATTTTGAAATTGGTGCACAACAACGGATACTCAAAACCAAATACATGCCTGCCGGCAATAACCCAGGCGACTTCCTTAAATATCACCAATTACAACGAATTCCGATATAATGAGGATGATCACCTAATTCCCAATAATTTCCTCCCACTCATCATCTGTAAAACCATACAGATGTGAGAATCATACCTGGTAAATACATACCCTGGAGAAAGTATCTAATCGGGAAAACAGTTTTCTATTAACAATGCACTGAAACATGAAAATGTTTTGTAGGGGTATCCTGGTATTCATAGTAATGCCTCTTCCATAATCCAATTCATGACTGTAACCGTATAATTCTTTGCCATTTCTCCAAATCCCTTTATTTGTCTTTAGTCGTTACCTTCTGTACACCATCGTTAGGCTAAATGGTTTTCTTCCTTCCCTACCGTTCGGCACCAGCCTATGGTTTGGAAGAAGACTATCCAGTAAGCATAATAGGTGTACCCTCCTAAACCAAGGAGTACTCACATCTTGAGAGAAGGTGATGATAAAAGACAATTGAATAATACCTTATTCTTTTTAAAGGTGGAATAGGAGTGGCGATGAAGTACGCGGTTTGGTCGTGAATAATAACAGTTGCAATTTACTTTGCCCTCTTTCTAATCCCTTTATTTTGTCTTTACATATTACCTTCTGTACACCCTACTTATGCTAATTGGTTTTCTTCATTCCCTACCTTTCGGCACCTGCCTATGGTTTGGAAGAAGACTATCCAATAAGCGTAATAGGTGTACTCTCCTAAACCAAGGAGCCCTCGCAACCTGAGAGAAGGTGATAATAAAAGACAACTGAATAAACCAATTCTATTTCTCCTGAACCTGGATCCATCCTCGAAAAAGTCCCTCCGAGTTCGTATATAACCATACGATGGATCTATCCAATGGAAGTGGATGTCCGTAGTAATACGGGGTGTTCTGAGAAATGCAAAGGGTAAAAGAAGGAGTGGCAATGACTTATGCAACTCAGACAATCCAAAAGCCAGTATTTTAAGAAGGTTCGGTCAACTTGGTCACTGAGTCATAGTCTAGGGTCGGTCAAAGGTCGCTGCCAAAGAGAGAGAGAAAAGAAACATTCTGCGTGCACTCGAACCTAGATCAGAATGGTTATCACTTTATCTAATCCGGAAACCTCCCACTGTACTGTCAAATTCTCCCCTAAATCTGAAAGAAGAATCAATCGGGATCACCCGAAGAGTAAACCAACTCATCAGTGGGAATCGGGATCTAACTCTCATCGCTTGATAACGTGACGGAATCCACTCACGTTATCACACTCCAGAAGGTATGCGCATGCCTGGCAAGTTTCAGTTTCTTTAGAAACTCCCGATATGATTTTTACCCCATGTTCTTATGACCTTGTCGAAAGCCAACAAATCATAAGTCACATGTCAAGTTCTACCCGTCATTATCTTGTTAATTCGAACCCACCCGTACATACCCTTGACGAAAGCCAACAAGGTAATACGACTGTCCCAAACCAACTCATCTATCTTTGCAACAAATGAATACCCCAGCAACTACCAAACACTATGCCTTGACGAAAGCCAACAAACATAGCTTGAATACTACTGACCATCCATAAGAAACGACGGAGGGCTACGGCTGGTTTTTGGCGAAAAACCTTTAACATAATGAACGTGATCTCATTGAAGGAACCTGATAGCTTTTTATAAAAAAAATAGTGGCGAAAAACCTTTGCTAAAGAGGTCACTCCCGGTAAAGGGATCCCGGCTCTTTCCTCGTGAAATGAGGTGCAGGATATTCCACTGAATACCACGATGCAAAACAACATGTAATCGACTATAGTGAAGTTATTACCCTGACGCAAACTTCTGCCTAAGGGGTCAGTCCCGGTGAAGGGATATCGGCCCTTGCCCCGTCGAATGAGGTGCAAGATATTCCAACCGAATATCACTATGCAAAACAAAAGAAAACGTCTTTGTAATAACACTTTTAAATTGTTCCAACAACATCCAAACAGGTTTGTTTTACTTTGAATTGAGAAGAATCAACGCAGTCCCATCAATTAATCACAACAGAAAAGAACGAAAATAAAATGTACGTATATGCCATCCGCATTCGTCACTGGGTCCCGTCATCACCCGTTAGGTTACTTAACTAACGACAGAGCGGGGACTGAACTAGCGCGGGTGTAAAACATTTACAACATCTAATAGTATATATACCAATATACAATAATCGCTCCAGGCGTGATAATATGCAACATTACAGAAAAGTAATAAGCATCACAGAACAATACAGATAATCTGGGATCCCCGAGTTTCACAGAGCCGCTGCTGAAACCCGACGTTCCCCTGTCGTGTGGATAGCCTGTGCAATGAAACCTAGACCCCTATGGGTGCGGCAAGTTACCTGCAAAAACCAGAAGCGAGGCAGCCCCCTACAGCATAGTGAATGGACCACCCAGCACTTCACGGAATCCGATAATCTTGGGCACCCCTACTTGGGTCAACCTGTACCCCCTACGAGTGCGGCGAATAGTCTGCCAATTCTAGAGTGGGGCCCCTCTGCCTCTCAAAGCTATGAGATGCGGACCCGTTGCCCCTCAGAATCCGGCTATCCTTGCACTTCGTCGCGGGGTAAAACCTAGTACAGAAATGAAAAATATGTACAATGGGTACATCGACCTCGACCCGGTCGTGCCCCAAAAGAATATTATACAACAGGCAGTGATGGCAGTCCACATGTTGGATGCTCGCCCCGCAATATCAAATGTACAAATAAACTCAAACTGCACTACCATTGCACACTGCTATCCACCACGACAAATCCGCAACATCACAGCACAACACAGAACATCAACGTGAATGTCACGTTCGCAAACCAGTCTAAAAGAACTATAGCAATCAGACGCGGTTTACCGATCAAATGACATTCACGGTCGGAGATATAATGTAAGTACTGTAAACTAACGTGTTTAAATTTCGATCGACTAAATATCACGAATTGGGCCCCATGAACATCTGCTGCACAGTAACAAAATCTGGGCCCAAAAGATATATACCAAAAACCCCAATTTCCATAGAATAAGTCACTGTGCAAATTTGGAGCAATGACCATACAGAATGGCCGTGGATGCGCGGTCAAACCCTAGGTTTGACCGCGATTCCGCGGCTGTCTTGTTGGGTCACGTGCCCAAATTTGTATGATGTGCTTAGAAAACCCTGCACAACTTTCTGTGATATGCAAAATAATTTTAGGACTTGATTTAAAATCGACAGAAACTGTGAATGGAAATATAGCAGTTTTTGATATTCGGCCCGATCGATGTTTTAAACGCGTTAGCACAAGTTAGTAAAGTTTAATGGCGTGGCTCTGATACCATGTAAGTCTACGGTAGCGCCCTGGCCGTCTTTCAGACGCCAAATGCAGAACAAAAACTTTTATAACTGGCGCTATCGTATACTATAACCTGGATCTGTTATTAACGCTAAACTAACAATCTACAAAGAGGGAAGAAAGGTTATACCGAACGATCCGAGTCCTTCGTTCTTTAACCATCATCCCACGCTCCGTTGCGGCTGCTCCGATCTCGTCGATCTCCGATCTCCTCGTCCAGGTGGCACCACGTCATCGGATCTTTAAACGGGCTCCCGTCTCTGACTCGAGGCAACTCGATCGTCAAGTTTGCTAAAAGAGACGACCAAGATTGATGTAGAGAATGAGTAGAACACTTTGTCTCGCTTCGTCCAAAGCCATGGACGAACGGTTAATGAAGTTGCCAATTAAGTCGGGTGATGGAATGAAATGAGCTATGAAATTTCTATACACCTAAATCTATCATCTTTTTTCCAAATGAATCAAATCAAGTGAGTGAGAGAGGGGAGGGGCCGGCCACATATAAGGAGGTGGGGGGGTGAGTGTAGGAGCAAGAATGGTGACCACATGGATAAAGATCAAGAGAAAATATCCTTAGGTAAACAAGAAACATTAAAGCTAAAGAATGAGTCACTAAAACATCTCATCTCTCATTTAATGCTAACAATGAATCACTAACTTAGTCACCTTCCAAGAAGCTTCCTCTCATCATCTAGAAACTTCTAGAACCATAACTCACCCAAGAAAAGATAAATCCGCATTTAACTGAATGTTAAATACGGTTGATAGAAAACTGGAAACTGGCAACTTCCAAAAGCGATCCCGAAACGAATTTCAGGATAACCCCGTAACTGTATAAATATACCCGCATTTGTATTACGACCGAATACAAATGCAACTAAGACAAAGATATTATATCTACCCAATATAATACTCGGATCCGGCTTAAACTAAAGCCCACCAGTATTATCTGCCCGAAATATGACACGTGCGTAAACGCACGTGCGTTTTCTAAACCCTGCCATAAAACCATACGGCCTCTACAACGTTTCGCCCGAACTTGGGAAACTATCTGTGGGGGACTCAAATGACTCGTCAATACCCTGGCAGTGGGTTTAACCACAAGCCGTCAGCGGCACTAGCAGTGCGTAACGGTTGCCCATGGACTGACCTTAAGGGAAGCCGATGAGCGAACTCATCCGGAAACCCTACTGAGCCTAACAGTGACAATGTATATACAGTCCGGTCCGTTCGTCTATGAGTATCGCATATCCGGCCTAGGGGGATAGTAACGTCAGACCCCCAATAGTTGTATAAGTCGTGTCGGAGACAAGCCCTGAACACCCTAAGATACTACTGGAGTACCTACCAGTAAATCTCACCTGCCTTGGCCAAGGACTTGGTGTAATGGCTTTCCTAGACACAGCACGATCTCAACCCCCAATACCGGAGAGACGAATCCCCTGCCGATCCGCTCACGTGCCTCCATGTGGCTCGGGACTGTATCCAAAAACTACCTGTTTGCACGACTCCTTTGAGCCGTGGTAGGGTAGAAATCAAAGCACAGTAGGAACTCACACGAGACAAATGACGAGCTCAGGTCGATGAACTAACCTGTACACATGTCACCAGGGAACTGCTATCTGACGATAGGTATAATACCAACTAGCAGATTCCCGGCGAGTCCTGTCCGGTGTACTCATAACCCAATGAGCACCTGTATACATCTTAGGTGATCCAACTGACACCAGTGGCTTGTGAGACCGGCCACCGCCCCTCGTCGGGGTCTCGACTGTATACACAAGTCTACTCCGGAGTATCGATGCCCTGTCTCAAAACTCCCATGACTAGGGACCACTTTTAAGGATATGCTTATAGACCACCCAACTCTCACGTATATGATCGCCCTCATACTGTTGGTAGTCAAGCAAGATCCTAAGGGCTCTATCAAAGTGTAATCGTGATCAGTCACCTGAACCTATACACGACTGATAAAGGCAAACCAGATAGCATACTATCATCTCGAGTAAGACTGTCCTACCGGCATAGGTCCTCCTCAATCATTGCAATCACATACCTGCGATTCAATAATTGACTTTGAGGGCACTATATCCAACACAAACCTAGGGGTGAACTAGAGGATGTGTTGATTAAAGTTGGGGAATTTATATTCCCTGTGGACTTCATTGTTCTCGATATACAACCTATAGCAAACCCACAGAGCCAAATTCCGGTGATTTTGGGTCGACCATTCCTTGCCACTTCCAATGCTGTCATTAACTGTAGAAACGGTTCAATGAACCTATCTTTTGGAAAGATGACAATTGAACTGAACATCTACAAAATTGGAAGTCAGCCATCTGAACCCTCTTCTCATATACTTGATGTGTGCTCTGTCCACGAGATTGCTCCCGCAAGTTGCAGAGTTGATGAACTTTGCTTTGAAGATCTCGACGACACTGTTAGTTATATGTATGCCCTAGAGGCCATTACTGTGCATTGGATGTATATTGTAGTGGATGCTGGGACATATATAGGTAGGACTTTCTTGCTCGACATGATAGTACGCTATCTGGTTGCTCTTTATCTTAACATGTATACTTTCTGTCTCTCTGATTACATGTTGATAAAGCCCTTAGGATGTGTACTCGACTTCCAGGACTATGATGCAGATCATACTAGTGGGGCCTGGGTAGTCCATGAGTACATCCTTCAATGTTCCTAGTCGTGGGAATATCGAGACGGGGCATCGATATTCCAGAGTAGACTAGCGTATATCTTCTCGACCCATGCGATGGGCGATGGATGATCCCATATCTATTGGTGTTTGACATCAGAGATGGTATACGGGTGCTCAGTGGAGACTGGGTACACTGAACGGACTCGCCGAGAACTCCCAGATGGTATTATACCTCACGTCAGATGGCAGTTCTCTGGTGACACTGGTACAGCTTAGTCTGTTGACCCGAGATCGTCATAGAGTCTTGTGTGTCTCCCACTGTGCTTTAATTTCCACCCTACCACGGCTCTACTGAGTCGTGCAAACAGGTGGTTTTTGGGTACAGTAACGATTCACATGGAGGCAATGAGCGATAGGAGGGGATTCGTCTCTCCCGGTATTGGGGGTTGATGTTGCGCTATGCACGACTGGCCATAACAGGAAATCCCTGGCCACGGTTGCAGTGATATACTGGTAAGAGTTATCAGTAGTTTCACGAATGTTATGGACCTTACGTCGGCATGACTTATCAAGCTACTGGGGTCTGACGTTTACCACCCCTAGGCGAGATATGCGACATATCAGACGAATAGACCGGACTGTACGGTAGTGTTACTGGTTGGATTCACAGGAGTGTGAGCGGGCTTGCTCGTCGATCTTCTGATCGCTCAATACCTGGGTGGCCGTTACGTTTAGCAGACCGCTTGCGGCTTGTGGGTGTTTGATATGATCATCATCTGCTGCCGGCGTATTGACGAGTCTTTAGAGTCCTACACAGAGGTTTCCTGGCTCAAGCGAAACGAAATAGGAGCGCATATGAGATATGTGCGGGTCCGAGAATAATGCGTGTATGTGATATCGTATTCTATTCTCGTGATGAATGTATCGATTGGTTGTATGCGATATAACCTAGTTGTCGAATCAAGGATTGATTCGATAAGCCGATACATTAGATATTAGTCGGTTATATGCGATATGACCGGATCGTTAAATCAAGTATTGATTTAATGATTAATGCATAATTATATATTTGATATAATAATTTGCATTAACTAGTATTTGTTCACTTTAAATGGATTTTCTCACTTGAAGTACACACATTGTATATATGATATAGTTTTGTGCACTAGTTTGTATCATGTTTGATGATACATGCTAACTTGAGTTTGTGTGTATGATTAAACCATGGTTAGGGTTTTGTTTACTTATCTATTCATTTATTTATTTATTCATTTTGAAAAGATAAAAAGAATGGTGGCTTATTTTGTTGTTTTGTTGAAACTTCTTGAAGTGTTGAAAGCTTGACCATTCTTGTTCTTTTCCTTAACCTAACCATCCAACCTAACACTAGTTTAGTCTCTACACTTAACCATGGTTGCTATATGATAAGTATTCATTTTTATTTTCTATTTTGAATAATACTCATCATATTCTTTTCTTCTTCTTCTTCTTCACCAACAAGAAGAAAAGCTTGTAACCTTTAATGGCAACTTGAGAAAAAGAGTGAGAAATCCAATTCTAAAGTGAACCCACTTCCTATTTCTTCATCCTCTACCTCTTGCCAAGTAGTATAGGGTGTTTTCTTCACAAGTTTCATAACTTGGTGAAGTTGGAGTTTGATCTTGAGTTGCCTCGACGTAGATCATCTTCGGCATCGAAGTCGACGACCTAGACCGATCAATTCTTCGATGAAACCACCGCGAGAGTCCGAGATCCGATGGGTACAGCGAAGGGACTTCATCACGGAGCTATGGAGGTGGAGGACCGGATCTACAAAGGTTGTAATTACTTTCCTTTAGCAATAAAGTTATTTACTTGCTTGCATCGCCTCATTATCTAGTTAACGATCCGTATTACGGTTTGTAGGCACATGAAAAATTTGAATTGGGCATGTTTGATCTGTTGTGAGACTTCATTAGTGGCCTAGGAACCCTACAGACACTACCTCATCAATGATTGATCTTGCACATCCTAGTGAGGACACATTTTCCACGCTTGAGTCCGACACTCTTGACTCATCACCATCCGAGTCTGTATCTTTCACAGGCTATGAGCTTCTTTGTGACTCCGAAAATCATTCGATGATCCCACCTTCTATTATTTCTCCGCCAGTATTAGATCTCAAACTTTTACCTTCTCATCTTAAATATGCATATTTAGGTGAGAATGAGTCTTTACCGGTTATCATATCCGCTTCTCTAGCATCAGAGCAAGAGAATGCACTTTTGACGGTACTGAGATCTAATAGGCAGGCGTTTGGTTGGACCATGGCGGACATCAAAGGGATTAGTCCCTTAATTGTAGAACATCATATACATTAGATGGATGAAGCCAAACCAACCCGAGAACCACAGAGACGGTTGAACCCCGTCATGAAGGATGCGGTGAAGAAAGAGATCGTCAAATGCCTTGACAATGGTATTATTTACCCAATCTCCGATAGCCAATGGGTGAGTCCAATTCATGTCGTCCCTAAGAAATCTGGCATCACAGTCATTACTAATGAGGCAAATGAGTTAATTCAGACACGCGCCCAAACTGGGTGGCGTGTATGTATTGATTACAGAAAGCTCAATGCCGCTACAAGGAAAGACCACTTTCCTCTACCTTTCATTGATCAGATGCTGGAACGCTTAGCTGGACGTGAGTATTATTGCTTTATGGACGGATACTCTGGCTATAATCAGGTCCCCATTGTCAAAAAGGATCAAGATAAAACCACATTTACTTGTCCTTTTGGTAGTTTTGCTTATAGTCGCATGCCCTTTGGGTTATGCAATGCTCCCGCTACATTTCAGCGGTGTATGATGGGAATATTCTCGGACATGGTCGAGAATTTTTTGGAGATTTTCATGGACGATTTCTCGATTTTCGGAGACTCTTTTTCTGTCTGCCTATCGAATCTTGACGCAGTTCTTACTCGTTGTAAAGAGAAGAACTTAACCTTGAATTGGGAAAAATACCATTTCATGGTCCAAGAGGGAATTGTGCTTGGACATGTTATTTCATGAAAAGGCATTGAGGTTGACAGAGCTAAGATAGATGTCATTCAAAACCTTCCTCATCCCAAAAGCGTCAAGGATATCCGATCTTTTCTTGGCCATGCAGGCTTTTACAGGAGATTCATTAAGGATTTTAGCAAAATTGCTAGACCTTTAACTCTTCTCTTGGCCAAGGATACAACCTTCCACTTTGACTCGGATTGTGAGGCAGCATTCGACTCACTCAAACACTCTCTCACTACAGCCCCCGTTCTATCTTCTCCAGATTGGAACCACCCTTTTGAGCTTTTGTGTGATGCATCAGATTTTGCAGTTGGTGCAGTCTTAGGACAGCACATTGAAAAGATGCCACACGTGATCTATTACGCAAGTAAGACCCTGAACGATGCTCAAATTAACTATACAACTACCCCAAAAGAACTTTTGGCGGTTGTATTTGCATTAGAAAAATTCAGGCCTTACTTGATTGGCTCACCAATTGTTGTGTACACTGACCACTCCGCCTTGAAACATTTTTTGGCGAAGAAAGATGCTAAAGGCAGGCTAATACGTTGGATCCTTCTATTACAAGAATTTGATCTTGTTATCAAAGATAAGAAAGGATGTGAAAACGTTGTAGCCGACCATCTTTCACGCATCTCTTCTTCACCTGTGACCCTGCCGATCAATGATTCTTTTCCGGACGAACAACTCTTGAACGTATCCGATAAACCTTGGTTCAGGGATATTGTGAACTATCTTGCTACGGGACTAATACCCAGCGATTGGTCAAAACAGGACAAACATCGTTTTCTATCCTAAGTAAAACACTTTTTTGGGATGAACCTTATCTGTTTAAGTATTTTCCTGATCAGGTCATTCGCCGGTGTGTCCCGAATGAGGAATTCAAGAGTGTTCTATCTTTTAGTCATGATCAGGCATGTGGGGGTCACTTTGGTCCTAAAAAGACGGCGGAGAAGGTTTTGCAATGCAGTTTTTATTGGCCGACCTTGTTCAAAGACGCATTTGATCATTGCAAAACCTGTGCACAGTGTCAACACACGGGTAGGATTTTCCGGAGAAATGAGATGCCACAGCAACCCATCCTAGTGGTTGAAATTTTTGACGTTTGGGGCATTGACTTTATGGGTCCTTTTCCGAACTCCTTTGGGAATCTATACATACTCCTTGCGGTTGATTACGTCTCAAAGTGGGTTGAAGCTATTCCTTGTTGCACTAATGACAAGAAGGTTGTCATTAAGTTCTTAAAAGAAAATATCTTTTCGCAATTTGGACACCCACGCGCTATCATTAGCGATAACGGGAAACATTTCTGCAATAGGTCTTTCAAGACTTTGATGCGGAAATATGCAATCAACCACAAACTTTCCACACCCTATCATCCCTAAACGAGCGGGCAAGCTGAGATTTCAAATAGACAGATCAAACAAATCCTGGAGAAGACTGTTGCAAATAATAGAAAAGATTGGTCGACCAAATTGACGGATGCTATTTGGGAATTCCGAACTGCATATAAAACCGATCTTGGGATGTTTCCTTATAGGTTAATGTTTGGGAAGGCTTGTCACTTACCAGTCGAGATTGAGCACAAAGCAATGTGGGCTATTAAAGAAATCAACTTTGACTTAAATCAAGCCTGCAACTTTCGGAAGCTGGAATTAAATGAGCTAAGCGAACTCCGCGATGAAGCTTATGATAATGCTGTAATTGTAAAGAATCGGACTAAGGTGTTTCACGATAAAAACATTTTGAGGAAAACATTCACACCTGGTCAACAAGTCCTTCTTTATGATTCACGCCTACACCTTCACGCGGGTAAGCTACGATCTCGGTGGAAAGGACCTTTTATTGTGCGGTCTGTATACCTGCACGGGGCAGTTGAGGTAGAAAATGTTTAAAACGGTACATTTTTCAAAGTGAATAGACATAGATTAAAGCCGTATTTTTCCACTGACCCTACGGACGAGCTCCTGTTCTTACAGGGGCCATTTCATCTTGATTAAAATTCATCCGTCTCACCTCCATGTCCTGTAAATTACTGCATCATCTTTTGAATGGAGATGAGTGAAAAGAATAAATTTGGGGGAGGATCTTCACTTAAATATTTTGCCCCCATTAATAAATTTCCTCCCAGGCTTACAGGGTTTTGAGATTTAGCAGATGGCAACAGTGAGGACACTGTTGAAAACAAGTTTGGGGGAGGTTTGTGCTTATTTTCGCATCATTTGCATCATACTTTGCATAAGCACAAAACATTTTTAAAACCTATAAAAATTTCAAATATTTTTTTTTTGTACATAAATAAGATAATAAAAGATTAGATAGTGAAAAATTACATCCAAAAGATTGGAAAAAATTAAGAAAACCAAAAAAATTAGAAGTTTTCTTAAACGAACTAGTAATAAGTAGTTATGAGCCGTTGTCCCAAGGGTTAGTAAGATGAAAGAAGTCACTAATCTGAGGATAAAAATAAGTTTGAAAAATAGTTCCTATTCTGGAAGCCAAACATTTTGAACGTTGATACCCTACTAAACGCACTTATAGACGTCTTGAAACTCGGGATAGTAGAGGATACCTTGAAATGCTCTTGTCTAAAAGCCAAAGTATGAAGGAGATAAAAATAAATGAATAAAATATAAAATGGTGAAGAAAAAAAATGAACACTGGTTTTGTTATCGCCAAGGCAGCAATAAAAAATATAGCGAGGGTGCTTCATCACCTAGTGCCTTAGACCAACTGGTATGAGAGTCACTGCTAAGCCTTAGGTGGTGCAAGACGAGGAAAATACACCTAGTATGCAAGTACATGAGTAATCGGTCGGTTAGTACCTCAAGAAGTATTAACGGTTGCATGAAAATGTGTGAGCAATCTCATCTAAATATTCATTAATACTGAGGCAGATGGACAAGAGTATGATAGCTTGAATTGAATTCTCTGGGTGTAGGGATGTTCTTTACACACACGTAGGGTTATATGATCGATGTTTGGAAGAAATATAGGAATGAAGAATAAAGACGATGTTTTATTGAGGGATGATGTGATTTCTGACATCTTCTCATGACTATTAAGATAAGGCTCATGACAACTGAAAAGCTAGCATAGTTGGAAACTCTAATTTTCAAAGTCTTTCTTTTATAATCTTTAAATGTAACTTTCACGGTCTTCCTTTTATTATGGGATTTTATGGGTGCAATCCACTGAAAACCCTCAGGAGACAACACTCCTCCTATTAGGGACACCTAGATGTTTAAAGGCTTGTTGCACGTGCTCAGTGCAATCGTATTGCCTATGAAAGTGTGCTAGTTAGTTTTTCTTTTTCTTATATTTTCTCCTTCTCTTTTTAATAAAATAGTTCGCTCGAGACGACCGAAAATAAGTTTGGGGGAATTTGATCAGTCGAAAATATTGCATTTTTAACACGTCAATTTCCCTGCCATTTGCACTCATCTATAAGTGTTCAGTATTAATATAGCACATATTAGCAAAACAGCCGTAAAACACCAAATTACTTGTGTTATATTTTAAAACCGACATTTTGAGAGAAATTGAGTGTTTATCATTGCATCGCATAATCTTTGTGTAGCGCAACACTTGTCTCGAGAATCTGTGCTGGAAATTCCAGGAGAAGAGCCGAAACAGTTAAAAGTGTTGTTAAAAATACGCCAAGTCCAAGACTTGTGATCTGGTAGTGATATAGAAAGAATTATGAGATTCAACATATCAGAAAATATACCTAAAGCCAACAGCAAGCATCCCTAGAATTTTAGTGCAGAGAAGACATTAATAGGCCGTGGATCCGCGGCCGGAGCAGGGATTGCACAGCGGATCCGCGGCCACATCAGCATGACATCAGCGTCGCTTCACTCCAGGCTTTTCTCCTCAGCTTCAGAACTCCTTTTAGCCACTCCAAACTCCAGAGAACTCCAGAAGCTTCTGCCAGAACAGCAAGGCTTATTATTCAAACTAAACACCTTCAAGCTTCCAAAGCAAGCTACTTAACTACCTAAAAGCCTAGAAGTTTCTCCCTAACCTCCAATCTTATGAAGGAAGCTAACCCTAACTAACTAATTCTAGAAATTTCTTCCTAACTACCAAGCTTACAAGGGAAGCTAAACTAAACCTAGCTTCTAAAGGAAGCTAATCCTAATCAAGGCTATAA
Organism: Agapanthus africanus; assembly: GCA_030015575.1. Taxonomy (NCBI): domain Eukaryota; kingdom Viridiplantae; phylum Streptophyta; class Magnoliopsida; order Asparagales; family Amaryllidaceae; genus Agapanthus; species Agapanthus africanus. Next base: position 167,710,778 of record CM057349.1, read on the forward strand.
AAGGGACCCTAAGGCTTCACTTCTAGGGTTGTTCTCCGATTCCCAACACAAGTTGAGTGACACAACTTGTACCTCCAAACCCAAACCCTAATCCAATCACTAAGCCAAAGTTCAAGATCTTCGAGTACCAAATCAAGCAAGAAGCCTTCAATCCTTTAGAAAACGACGCCGGACTTCATCGGAGCAAGTGATCCAAGGAGATCCGCAACTCAAGGAGACGAGCGAAGCCGAAATCAACGATCAAGTTCTTTCCTCTTGTAGATCTTGAGAGAATTGTAACAAAATTGTTGATAAATAAAGGTAAAATTTCTATATCTTGCTTATCTTTCTATTTGAGCATTATGATTCGATCTAGATTCTTGAATGTGTTCTTTGTTATAATGCTCGAGTAAAACTCCGCTCGTGGAGGAGTCGAAAGAATCAATAGATGATGATGATTAGATCTTGAAACGATTCTTAATTCCTATAAGTTTTGTAAACTTTAGTAAATTGAAGAATCGGCAACCTAGTTTCGAGCGATGCTTTCTTGATTGTGTTCGCTCTTAATTAGTGATCCACGATCGATTCTTGAATTTACTAGAGGCTAGTTTTTGAATGAGATTCATCGAAAGGACAAAGGATGAGATGAAGAAACCCTAGTTTCTTCGAAAGATCCTTAAACCTCGATTACTCGTCATTGATCTAGCATCAAATCATTAATGGATAAGAAAACGTAATCAATAGTTTTCATCACGTCTATAGATACGATCGATTCCTACGAGCCTCACTTCGATTCTTGATTACTATTTGGATTGGATATCATCAATTCTTGATTCTTGATTCTTAATGTTTTCTTGATTTTAGATTTTGATCTAGATAATTCTTGAACTTTAATTTTATAAATCTTGAATTGAATTGTCTTTTCTTTTCTTTAATTTTCAATTCATCTAATTCATTTACGAACGGATCTCACTTTCCCTGTGGACGATCCGCACTCGCTAACGCGCTACAATCGACACCGTTATTGATTGCGGTCAAAAATTTCTTTGATTGTGAAACATCATTTCTTAAACACGACACATCGAGAAATCGAATATCAATCAAGACCCAAGGCGGGGAGCACAAGTAACCGGGTTCTAGGGTCCAGTAGGAGACCATCTCGAGGAGTCGAGACCGGGTCTCCTAACCCTAGAATTGGCAGTGTTGCTTGCCGCTTTCGTAGGGGTCTAGAGATGTGGGTTTGGCTATTCATCGTGACCGTGGAATCCGTGTTTTATACAGGCTCGTATCAAAACACGGACATCCTAGTATATCCAATATTTCATATATGTTCTTCTGCTGCAATGTTCTGTGATGAGATCATATTACTGCCTGAGACGAATGTTTATATTATATATATGAGATATATGTTATATTGCAGATTTCGTTTCACATGTAATACTTGTGAAGCATAATAAAATGGGACTTCATTAATAAGATTAATGAAATAAAAGAAACCTAAAGATGTTGTAGAAACTTGTTTAAAAACTGGTAGCTCTAGTTCTTGCTTTGCATAGCGGTATTCCTTGAAGAATATCCAGCACCTTATTCGATAAGGAAAGAGCCGAGATCCTTTCACCGGGAGTGACCTCTTTAGCGAAACTAGCAGATGCTGCATACTCGGTTTGTCTTTTGATTGCTTCTATAGTTTTTGCTTTGCATAGTGGTATTTGTGAAATATCCTGCACCTTATTCGATGAGGAAAGAGCCGACGATCCCTTCACCGGGAGTGACCTCTTTAGCAAATCTAGAAAAGCCTAAAAAACATTCCATTTAAAATCACTCGATTCTACAACGATATCAAGTTCATTACGCAAAGGGTTTTCTTAAAAACCTGTCGTAACCCTCCGTCATTTTAGGAAGTAGAGTACTTAGTATTCGTGCTGTGTTTGTTGACCTTAGTTAAGCCACAGTGTACGGTAGCTAAGTGATGTCTTCCTATACAACATATGATGTGATTAATTAGGACAGTCATATGACTTTGTTGACCATAATTAAGGGTCATGTGGGTGGGTCTAAATTAACAAGAAATGACGGGTAGAACTTGACTAGTGCTTATGATTTGTTGGCCATAGTTAAGGTCATAAGTCACTAGGGGTAAAATATTATTGGGAATTTCAAGAGTTTAAATTTGCAATGAGAATGCATACCTTCTATGAGATAGTTGGATCCCGATACCCGCTGCAAGTAAGAGTTACTCCTGGGAGAGTTTTACACATTACAATTAGCCGATCAAGTAGGTGTCTAGAAAGGTGTCAACGGGGTTATGCCTCTGGGAAAACGAGATTTATTTTAATTAGGTCCGTGTGAAAGCACGGGGAACCTCCCTCAAAGTACCGGCACCAGCCTGGCTGAAAAATTGGCGAACTTGTAGGGTGTAACTAATCCCGGCTAGTCTTTCCTTTCAGGGTTTGAAGGAAGATTTGACTAAAACAGTGGGAGCCATCCTGATTAGATAAATTGATAACCAATCTAATCTTGTAAAAGCGCACGCTGAGTGTTTTCTTCTCTTTCTCTCCGTGTTGCGACTATGTCACACCTTAATCAAAATAAATAATACGGATGTATTGACCGAACCCGCTTATTATACTGAGTTGGGGAACGTTGGTCCTGCTCCAACTTATAATTGTTATAAGACAGAGCAGGAAATAGGGGATTACCAGAATTACCGTGCCGCCTAAACGAAGAAAGTGCATGCTGATGAATCTTCTTCGGGTGTGTTCATTACAGAGAACTGTTTCTCAGTATCCTTTACGTCCTGAGTATGAGATACCGGATCAGGATCCCGCATATGTAATTTGTTACATGGGTTACAGATAGGTAGAGAACTGAGAACGAGTGATAAGTTTCATGAGATAGAAACGGTGCAAGTGTTGCAGCCAAGTCTGTTGTTAGTTATCACCCTGTATTAACAAATACATTGATTCTGAACGAATGTTATTAGATACCGAACCTGATATACAACATCATATCAGCCTCTTTATTAGTAAAGAAGGATATAATTTTTTATTGTTGGATAATATTTTGAACATTTCCTATATTAAGAGTTAATCGGTTCAGGCACGTTATCTAAAAGCATAGACGTTCTAAATCAAACCACAGTTCTTAACGTACAGAACACACACAAGAGGAAGAGTTCAGAAATGAACGGATCCTTCTTGAGGTATTATAGACTAGGTCATATCAATGCAACCCGACTAGCTGAAGTTACATTTAGATGCATATTTAAATTTGTTTGAATTTACATCTTGTGAAACTTGTCGGTCATGTCACAAAGATAAATGACCACGGCTCTGTTTATTGGAAAACAGAGAAAGAGTTAGTGAACTCTTGGGATTGATACATGCTGATGTATGAAGGTCTCCTGTCTACCCATGCCAAGACCGGTTCTTTGTACTTCATTACATTCACTGATTATCTCTCAAGATCCGGACATATGTTCCTGTTGAAACACAACTCTGGAACTTTTGAGAAATTCAATGAATATAAGTTAGAAGTAGAGAACCAAAACGGGTATAAGTATTATGTCCTTTGATGTGATCAAGGAGGAGAATACTTGAGCACAGAATTCCTGGACTATTCTAAATGTAGCATTTTGAAAATCGTTTCGGTGAAATTTCGGAAAATCGGTAAAATGAGGGGGTTTTCTGTAAAAAGTCAAAATACAGATATCTTATTATAAAAATTAAATATACATATTCTAGCTATGTAATTACTATTATTTGGTGTTTATTGAGCCGCTGGTGAAATTTCAAATTTTCTGAAAAAAAAATATTATTTTATTATTATTTAAGCCGTCACTAATACATTTAATTAGGGAAAATTACAAATTGGAATGAGTTGAAACAAATTTTGTGCATCATAAAACATTAAATAAAAATTTATCATGTGGTTTTTAGAACGAAATCAATTGCCAAAACGGTTTAGAAATTATTGAAAAAAAGGCTTTTTTTAGCGTAAATGGATGTTTGGGGTATTGTATTTATGATTTTTCATCACCCCACACCCGTATCCACACCCACACACCCCCACTTACCCCTCCCCATGGCTGAATTCAGCAGCCACCATATTTTTCCCACTTGAATTTTCAAAGGAAAGGAAATGAAAGAAAAGAAAAGAAAATGGATAATTGTGTTGGACTTTGACCTTGTGTTGACTTGGACTTCTTTACTTGCTACTTTCCTCACCTCACTCTCTCTCCAATCACCCACTAGTGGCCGACCCTCCCCATTTCCTGCACACAACAGCCCCTCCTCTTTTCTCATCACATTTCTCTTCAAAAAACTCATCAAAATTGCCTCACAAATCAACACAAAACCTCACAAATCCCAAATCCATTCCCTACCCATTTTTCCTTAGCCCTTATAGCATGGATCTTGATGCAAAGATCTCAATTTGGAGGTCAAGTTCCATATTTGATCTCATGGTTTGTGAAGGTATAACTCTAATCCTTTTGCTTAATTTATGTTAGATACTTTAAATCAACTTAATTAGGTGTTTAATTTAGGTTTTAAATTGCAAGTTTAAATTCAAGAGAAGGGTTAAATTAAAGTTATGGTTGTGTTAATTTGTTCATGGTAGTGTGATGTATTTTAGCATCTTAAGTTATGCAAAACCAAATCTTGTAGCTAATTTGCATATTGTTATATTTAATTTGCCCAAATTGTGATAATTATGCTAATTTGCTAACTAGGTTTTAGAAATTTTATTAAAATGTGGGATTAAAATCTAGTTAGGGTTTTTAGCATATCATTAAGGTTTCCATGAGTGGTTTAACCATTTAAAATATGCAAAGCCAAGATAAATTGTTAAATTGTGAAATTTTGCGTTAAAAAGTGTTAAATTGGATATTTTTGCAAAACTAGAATTTTGGAATTTATACAAGTTGATGAGAATAAATTATTGATATGGTTTCTATAACTTGGTTATGATAATTGGTGGATATTGTGGCCATTAGTTTCGTTTAAACATCGAGTTTTAAAGTGAAACGGCTAATTGATGCTTACTAGGTTTCTTGTAATAAATCGATTTAATCAATTTATTGGTTTTGATGAATTGCATCGTATTTTATATATTTTAGTGAATTGTAAAACCATGATTTGGTACGTTTGGTGTTTTTCTCGATCAATCGGCGTTTGTACGCCGATGTCGAGGGTTTTTGGGTTGATTTGTGAAAGCAAACCATAGGTTTTGACCTATGTGAGATTCGTGTGTCGATTTGGTCATGAGTCGGATTTTAATGCGATACGGTGCGTTATGATATGTAGGTACCCCCACGTGGATTTCGAGACGACAAGCAAGCGCGTGGCGACGTCGGCACCGGCTAGCGAGGACCAGGTGAGTAGATTTATATCTACGGGGAGAAGTCGGGTGGATGGCGTATAGCACCCCCGCAGTCCGTGGTGGTGTATACGGATGCGTATACACACCAACAATTATTATATGTTATTTGGGATTAATAACGATGCTTAGGATGGATATTGGTGTGTTGGATTACTTTAGTGTTGCGAACCCTAGGGTAGTGTTACACACACACATACACACATACATATTTGCATACATTCCTATTGATATGTGCTCATGGGATTCTTTATAGTTATGTGTTCACATGGGTATGGGACTATGTGTTCACATACGGATTGAGGATGATACTTGGGATTGAGCTGAGTCGATGAGATTTGATTTGAGGCCGTGAGATCGGTGATATAGCAGGGTTCGTATCTTAGATACGACATGACGTTGTAGCGGGTCCTTGACGTAGTGTTTCACACACGTCCATGCATACGTAGGCGGTATCAGTATGGTACTAGACGTAGATCAGTACCCCGATCATGATATTTGATAAAGAGGATACCAGGTGAATAGTATGATGAATGTGATATTGAACCGTACCCAGATTGGGATGCCGTACGACGGATTTACGTACGAGCTATATTGATGATTGATCCGCACTCTTGACTTGGGATGCCTGATTATAGATATGGTATCGGATATGATATTATTGAGGCGGGATCACCGACTATACATATACAGGTATGTATATGTATCGACTCAGATGATAGGCGGTTTCCTTACCTGTAGTTCAGCTTGTTAGTTCAGCCGTATAGTTTAGTGTAGTTGTTAGATTAGATTAGACTTCTTACCTATTTCAAAAACTAACGAATCGTGGGCATTTTTAAAGACAGCTCAAGGGAATCTACGGATATTTCAAAAACGACGTATCTTTTCATAAAAACACCGTAGCCCCTATTTTCAAAACCCCATGATTCGTGTTATTTCAAAAGGCACCATTTGTAGGACTTATATTAGATTATTGCAGATTAGTTATCGTTGTGTCTAGTATTCAGCTCCCGCACATTATTGTTGTTCGCTCTGCCTCGCATATTTATTTTGCTGCATATTCCATTATTGATATCATGCTGTTAGGACACCAGCACCATTACCGATGATGCGTATGTACCACGTACACCTACTTGCCGGCTCACACACATCTTCATCGGTAATTGCCATGTCACGTACACTTTAGAGAATATAATTGCTTGACTTAGATTGTTAGCTAGTAGTGTTGACATGATATTAGTGTACTTCCCTTATATGTCATATTAAACATTGTAGTTATTACCTACCACTTCATGCATACTGTTATTCAGTTGTTCATGCCTAGTTCATTATCATTGACATATGCACTTGTGATGATTTCTTGAGATTTATGATATTTCTGGATTTCGGGGAAAGCCGCAAAATTTACAACTTATGATCTTTTAAAATATAAAATGTTGCGGTTTTCTAGTGATGTAAAGTGTCGTCCACCATGAGTTTGCTGTGGTTTTGGAGATCCGTGTCGAGGAGTGGAGGAACCGTCACGGGTACATGGTAGGCTCGGTATGGTACCCCGGGGCAAGAGGAATGTGGTGTTGACGTTGAGCCTGGCTGGGGAGCACTACCTACCGGTGATATTACCCGACGCGTCGGATATCCGGAGGATACCGTCGTGGTCTTGAGATGGATGGTAGGGGCCGGTCTGGACTGACGGCGCCCTAGATATTGAGATTGAGACATTGATATTTCGAGACAGTGAGATTTATGTTTTGTGTCGATGCTAGACACTGTTGATGCTGATTTCATTTATGATACCTCAGTTTAAAAATACGAAGGAAATCTCACTAATTTATGAAAACAGTTTCTTCATTTACATGTATTCTGTTTCATGCATTCATACCTCATTCATATGATATATTGCTACCTGAGGCACTGACACGGGCACATGAAATTATACTCGGGTTAGATATTACCCTAGCCATTGTTATAGGCTGCCTGTTATACTTATATTTGAGGATATATTATGATCATTGACCTAGGTTGCGTTATTTATGCGATTTCTGTGCGTAGATGTTTTTCTATTCACGAGTTGGCAACTCACCCCCGTTGTGCCCCAGTTTCTTGCAGGTTTGCCGTACAGGTTTCATTACGGCTTGCGGGCTCAGTTTCATTCGGGTGACTTGCTAGTGGGTGGGTTTTTCTTGTATCGTACCCATCATATTACCTTGTATGATATTATTCAGTTGTATCTAGTAAATTCCATCAACCAAACATGTATCTATTGAGATAGAGACCAGTGTTGTTTATTCTTTCGACCTTAGAGTCGCTCGTTATATTTCTGGTGGTTTTGAGTTCCCTTTTGAGTTTTTGATTCTCGCCGTTGGCGTTGTATATTATATTGCTTGTGTGGTTGTGACCGTCGATTGACGAAGAGCTAGCTTCCGCTTAGGGATGCCTTTTATTGATTTCGTATACTATTCATGTTGTATCCCGTTTGGGAGCCAGTATTTACAAAGGAGACTCTGCCGAAATTTTCAGTAAATTTTTGATGTTTTTAGAAACCCGCATAATTCGGCTTATGCTATTAAAACTACTTGATTTAAATTGGTTTTTCCTACTCTCTACTACTCTTCTTGGTTTGGATTTCTGGGTTTTCGGTTTACTCAGATTACGTACGCCTCGAGACGTTCATAGTTTAAGTGCCGGTCATGTTCCGTACTTTCGGGTCGTGACACTAAAGGAGAATGGGATTCTCTCTCTGCATTACTCCTCCGTATACACCAAATCACGTCGGTGTGTCGGGGCGGAGCAAACACACCCTATTTAATATGGTGCGCTCTATGATGAATACTACTGAGTTTTCTATTTCCTTTTGGAAGTTATGCACTTGAGAAGTTGCATACCTATTGAATAGGGTTCCAATTAAATCAGTTGCCTACCACTTCATATGTGATATGGAATGGGAAGAGCCCATATCTTAAGTATGTTAAGATTTGGGGTTGTCCAGCCTATGTCTAAAAGCATAATCTGGACAAGCTCGAGGCAAAGTCAGTTCTGTAGAAGTTTGTTGGATATCCTAAGCATTCGCAAAGGAATATCTTCTACCAAACCGAGGAACAAAAGATGTTTTGTTTCTCAGCATGCCACCTTTGTGAAAGGGAATTTCTTATGAAGAAATTAGTGGTCATGAGGTAGAACTGGAAAGAGTTCCAGCTATACAAACTGCAGCTGATGATTTGGTAGAACCAAAGGATTCAATAGTTTCTAACGAACCTCAGCCTCTCCGCCGATCTAGTAGGGTTCCTCACCCACCTGAGAGATACTTCGGTTTTCTCTATGATAGTGGGAGCGAGGATTGCATCATGAGATAATGACCCAACTAGTTTCGAGCAGGCCATCAGGAGTGGGTGTTAGTGTATATGCCCTAGGGGCCATTATTGTATCATATTAGCTTGTATATTACTTAATGGAAGCTTGGGATATTCACAGTTATATAACAGTCTTGCTAAGCATGGTAGTATGCTACTTGGTTTTATCTATTTTAATATGTGTGTACGTATTGATAGAGCCCTTAGGATCTTGCTTGACTACCAGCGTTGTGATGGCAGTCACACTAGTTGGGGCTGGGTAGTCTACAAGCACATCCTTTTTCAGGTCCCTAGTCGTAGGATTATCGAGACAGGGCATCGATACTCCGGAGTAGACTAGTGTGTACGCTTCTCATCCCAGTTAGGGAGATGGTCTGTCCCACAGCCATCAGTACGTCGTACTGGAGATAGTATACAGGTGCTCATTGGGTTACGGGTACACTGGACAGGACTCGCGGGGAACTGTTGGTTGGTATTATACCCGTCGTCAGTTAACAGTTCCCAGGTGACATGAGTACAGCATAGTCCGCAGACTTTACACTGCTACTTCGCTTCGAGTGTGTCCCACTATTCTTAGATGCTACCCTACCACGGCTCAAAGGAGTCGTGAAAACAGGCAGCAGTTGGGTGCAGTCCCGAGCACTTGGAGGCAGTGGCGGTTAGATAGAATTCGTCTCTCCCGGTATTGAGAGTTGATATCACGCTGTGTCAGAGAGTCATTACGCAAAGTCCTTGGCCAGGGTAAGCGAGATTTACTGGTAGGTTCCGGTAGTTTCTCAAGGTGTAATGGGCTACGCTCCGACATGACTTATACCGCTATTAGGGGACTGACGATTGCCGCCCTTTAGGCCCGATATGCGATAGTCCTAGACGAACAGGTCGGACTGTACGGAGATTGTCACATCAGGCTCGGTAGGAGTTCGGATGGGTTTCCTCATCGGCCTTCTTATCGACATCTACCTGGGGACCGTTACGTACAGCTAGTCCGCTTGCGGTCTGTGGTTAAACCCACTGCCAGCGTAGTAGTCGAGTCTTTAGAGTCCCACACAGAGAGTTTCCCTGCTCCAGGCGAAACGATATAGAGGTCGTATGGTTTTACGACAAGGGTTCGGACGCATACATATTTAAACGCACATACGATGTTCGGACAGTTTTTACTAGCCGGCTTTGGTTTAAGCCAGATTCTAGTATCGGATTATTGGATTTATACAATCTAAAGTTTTTCCGTGTTTTCACGGATAGGAGGGGCGTTCTCGTAATTTGGCGGGAAGCTTCTAGAAGTATGGTGACTTGAGGGTTTTGGTGGCATTTACATTAAATGCATTTGTCACTCATTAGATGAATCATTCAAGTGAGTTAATGAAGCATTTATTGCTTAATGACTCACTTGATGATTCATTGCATATATTAAATGAAGCATGATGATAAATCATTTAGATTTATTTATTTGATTTTCTTTATGCTTCATAATATATAAGAAGTGAGAAACATTTTCATATGATAATCTTGCTCACCTTCTCTCTCCTCAAGCTCTCTCTCTTCAAACCCTAATCCTACCCTCTCATGTGATGAGATCAAGGATTAGCTAGACTATTTAATCCATAACCATACTCTATATCATCTAGGTGACTTTGATTAGCAACTAAAGAAACCTAGTTACCTCAAGATTAGAGGCAAAGCTTGGAGTAGAAGCTCTCGGGTGGATCGTCTATTACATAGAGGAGGCCGACGAGGAGGTGGATAACGAGAAGACGAAGGACTAGGTTCATTAGGTATAATCTCTTTTCATGGTAGTTTACAACTCCTATGTTAGTGTTAGTTATAGTTTAGCATAGATCCTTTCGGTTAGTCGATGTTGTTTTAAACAAAATGATTGTTTTTCATATTTCCGCCAACCCGCAAGTTGTGGGGTGTAGTACATCGACTTACAGTGGTATCAGAGCCTCGCTAAACTATAACTAACTTATTAGCAAAGTCGTTACAATTTCGAACGCAAAACGAACCGAAAAAGATATCGTATTCACCAAGTTTCTGTCGAATTTAAAATGAGGTCTAAAAATTTTTAAGGGACCTCTAAAAATACAAGCAGGGAAATATAAGATTACTGGAGAAAATTGGGTGCATGAATCGGCCAAACAGCCGCGGAACCACGGCCGATCCAAGCGATCCGCTGCAGATCCACGGCCGAGTTGGTGCCGATTCACCCCAATCTTCCCCAGTAACTCTTCTGTGAATATTTTGTTTTTTCTGGAATGTTTATTTTCTGCTCAAGTCTCAAGTGCACAGAGAAGTTTTGGAGTAGAATCTAAAGTGTTTGCTCGATCGAAATTATACGATGTTTGCTAATTAGATTATATCTGTGAACTTTATAATGTGTTCGTAAACCTCCCTTAACTGCTAGATGTCGGTTGGCAGGGGGTTGCACATTTCTGTAATGATTTTACTGTTTGTGATTATGAACTTGATTGGATTGTTGTGATGATTAGCCAGGGTTTTGAGATGGGTTATTATATTCATTCATTCGATGTAATTGTAATATGTTATAATATTATTTTGCGGGGCACATCCAGGTTGCGGTAGTAGCCACCGTTGTATTATTTCATTTTACTGTTTTTGCTCCTCGGATAGACCCAAGGTGGGGTGCACAAACTACCGGGTACTTTGAAGTATTTAGTGGCCTACTAACGTTGTTGAGAGAGACCGCTTCACTTCGGATACTTGGCGGGTAGTTTGCCTTACCCGTAGGGGTCTAGGGTGGGGTAATGGCTATTCATCACAACTGTGTAATCCGTTTTTCGTTGCAGGCTCAAAAGAAACGCGGATTGCTTGCATATCCAATAATATTCATTTATGATCTGGAATGCCTATTATTGCGTCTGATGAATGTACAATATCTATATATGATGGCTATTTAGACATCACTTATGTTTTACACCCGCGCCAGCCCAGCCCCCGCTCTGTCGTTAGTTAAGTATGTAAGTCCATGCTACCTCTCCCGGTACTTTCGGGCATGCGGAATTTGATGAAAAACAATTTTCTAGAGGCGGTAACATGGACTCAAAAACGGATCTTTGTTAAACTACTAACTAATAACCTAACAAGAGTTTACCTACTCGGTTAGGGGGCTATACCTTTCTTGAACTCCTTCGTCTTCGACTCCTTCCGGTGTACGGATCGGCCTCACCTCGTCGTCTCCTTGCGCCGAAGATGGATCCACCCGAAAGCTTCTACCTTTGGCTTCTTCTTCGAACTTTGAAGAAACTAGATCACTTGGCTTGCCAGGCCTTGTGAACTAGAATGAGTAGAGGAATGTTTTGGTGTCTTTTTATCTCTAAGGCAATGAGTCTCAACACATGAGAATGGTTTGCCTTGAGGTAGAGAGAACAAGAGGAAGAAGGAGAGCTTGAGAATGAGAGAGCTCAAGAGAGAGAAAGCAAATGATAGAATGAACCATATTCATCTCATTCTCACCTCTCATAATCCAAAAGCCATCATAACAAAAATAGTAATCAAGTATTGTGTAAATGGTTTAAGTCAAAATGGCTATATCATTTCATGCACTCATTTTGCATAAGAGATCAAGCAAGCAAAAGTCTTTGCCATGAAATGATAGCCATTGTCATCATGATGGTCAACTAGTCCAACCTAGTCAACCGGTCAACAAAGTCAACAAGTCAACCCCTCAACAACCAAGTCACTATAATACTTAATTAATATTATTGTTAATTACATATCATATTCTCATTAGGGTTGAGCAAAAATTCAATAGTCAACAGTCAACGGTCAACAACCCTAATGAGAATCCTCTGCGTCTGTCTCTCTGTGAACTGTGCATACACACCCGCATCCGCGTTCCGAGGAACACGAATACAAATGAGATAAAATCAATCCTAAAACGTACACTAGGATCTGGCTTAAACCAAAGCCCGCTAGTGTTAACTGTCGGGACACTGTACGTGCACAAGTGCACGGATGTGACCGAACCCTGTCGCAAAACCATGCGACTTGTCGCAAAACCATGCGACAACTACTCTTTTGCCTAAAGGCGAATAGCTTTCTGTGTGGGACTCTAAAGACTCGACACTACGTTGGCAGTGGGTTTAACCACAGACCGCAAGCGGCACTAGCTGTGCGTAACGGTCTCCAGGTAGATGCCGACAAGAAGACTGACGAGGTGAAACCCATCTGAACTCCTACTGAGCCTGAATGTGACAGTCTCCGTGCAGTCCGGTCTGTTCGTCTGATACATCGCATGGCGGGCCTAGGGGGGCGGTAAACGTCAGTCCCCTAATAGCGGTACAAGTCGTGTCGGAGTGAAACCCAAAACACCTTGAGATAACACTGGAAGCCTACCAGTATATCTCGCTTGCCCTGGCCAGGGACTACTCGTGTAATGGCTCTCCTAGACACAGCGCGATGTCAAACCCCAATACCGGGAGAGACGAATCCTGTCTAACCGTCACTGCCTCCAAGCGCTTCGGGACTGCACCCAACTACTACCTGTTTGTACGACTCCTTTAAGCCGTGGTTGGGTAGTAATCAAAGTACAGTGGGAACACACTCGAGGCGAAGTGACAGTGTCAAGTCAGCGGACTAAGCTGTACTCATGTCACCTGGGAACTGATGACTGACGATAGGTATAATACCAACCGGTCAGTTCCCGACGAGTCCTGTCCAGTGTACTCGTAACCTAACGAGCACCCGCATACTATCTCCAGTACGACGTACTAATGGCTGTGGGACAGACCGTCTCCCACACTGGGACGAGAAGCGCATGCGCTAGTCTACTCCGGAGTATCGATGCCCTGTCTCGATAGTCCTGCGACTAGGGACCTGCATAAGGATGTGCTTATAGATTACCCAGCCCCCACTAGTGTGACTGCCATCACAACGCTGGTAATCAAGCAAAGATCCTAAGGGCTCCACTAATGTGTATAGGTGATATACTAAAATAAACACAAGTACACATTGAAGTAGAAACAAACCAAGTAGCATACTACTATTTTGAGCAAGATTGTATATACAAGGTGAATATCCCAAGCTTCCATTAAGTAATATACAAACTAGTATGATACAGTAATGGCCTCTAGGGCATATACACTAACAATCTCCCACTTGCACTAAGTCCATGACTGGCGTATCGAAGACCTATCATCTCGATCAGCCGCTCGAACTGAGTCTGGGGCAAGGCCTTGGTGAATGGATCTGCAGTGTTATCTTCTGAATCAACCCTCCGAACCTCGATCTCCTGGCGATCCACGATCTCCCTGATCAGGTGATACCGCCTCAAGATGTGTCTGGATCTCTGATGGGACCTGGGTTCCGTCGCTAAAGCTATAGCCCCGTTTTTGTCGCAATACAGAGGTATTGGATCAACAATGGAAGGAACCACCTGAACTTCTTTCAAGAACTTCCTCATCCAGAGAGCTTCTTTTGCGGCATCAGATGCAGCGATGTATTCCGCTTCCATCGTCGAGTCTGCAACGGTTTCCTGTTTGGAACTCTTCCAACACACCGCCCCTCCATTGAGGGTAAAGACAAAACCCGACATGGACTTGGAATCATCCTTGTCACTCTGGAAGCTGGAGTCAGCAAAGGCCTCGATCTGGAGGTCTTTTCCGCCATACACCAAGAACATCTCCTTAGTCCTTCTCAGCTACTTGAGAATGTTCTTTATCGCTATCCAGTGTTTCTCCCCGGGGTTTGACTGATACCGGCTTACTACACTAAGAGCATAAGCTACATCCGGTCTGGTACACAACATCGCATACATTATAGAGCCTACCGCAGAAGCGTAGGGTATAATAGACATGCGATCCCTCTCCAAATCAGTCTTGGGAGACATCTCTTTAGAGAGGGTGATCCCGTGACAAGCCGGTAGATTACCGCGCTTGGAATCTTCCATACTGAATCTTTTCAGTATGGTGTCGATGTACCTGGACTGTAAAAGTCCTAATATCCTCTTGGATCTATCACGATGGATTCGGATCCCCAGGATGTATGAGGTATCACCCAGGTCTTTCATGGAGAACCTGTGTGACAAGAACCCCTTGACAGATTGTAGCATAGGAATGTCATTTCCTATTAAGAGAATGTCATCCATGTATAAAACGAGGAATACTACAGTTCTCGCTACAAATCTACTATAGATGCATGGTTCATCTGTATTTTTGATAAAGCCAAATTTCTTGACCGTCGCATCAAAACAGATGTTCCAACTCCGCGATGCTTGCTTTAGTCCATAGATGGACTTAAGCAACTTGCACACCTTTCCGCTGCTCCCACTCTGAATGAAACCCTCTGGTTGGTCCATATAGACACACTCCTCTAAATTTCCATTTAGAAAAGCGGTCTTTACGTCCATTTGCCAGATCTCATAATCGTGGAAGGCAGCAATGGCAAGAAGGATCTGAATGGATTTCAGCATAGCCACTGGAGAAATGGTTTCTTCATAGTCCAAGCCAGGTCTTTGACGGAAACCCTTTGCAACAAGTCTAGCTTTATAGGTCTCAACGTGTCCATCTACACCAATCTTCCTTTTGAAGATCCACTTGCATCCTACGGGTTTTACCCCGTCTGGAGCAATGTCCAACGTCCATACTTTGTTGGTGTACATGGACTCCATTTCGGTCCGCATTGCATCCAGCCATTTTACCGAGTCAACGCTCTGAACGGCCTGCTGGAAGCTAGTAGGCTCATCATAATCTATGATGCAATCCTCTCTATCCCCGTCTATGAGAAAACCGTAGTATCTCTCGGGCGGATGAGACTGCCTACTACTCCTGCGGAGCGGCGTAGGAATGTCCTGTTCTTTTGAACCCTCTGGTTCCACTTAGCTTTCAGTAATAGCTCGTGGTTCTGGAATTTCTTCCAGTTCTACTGTGCTCCCACTTATCTGGTTTTCCAAAAACTCAGTTTCCAAGAAGTAGGCATGACGAGAAACAAAAACCTTTTGTTCCTCTTCGCAGTAGAAGAAATATCCCTTGGAGTTCTTTGGATATCCCACGAACTTGCACTGTACTGAGCGTGCCTCGAGTTTGTCCGCATGCTGCTTTTTGACAAAAGCTGGACATCCCCATGTCTTAATGTGCTTAAGACAGGGTTTCTTCCCACACCACATCTCATATGGTGTGGTAGGCACAGTCTTAGTGGGAACTCGGTTCAAAAGGTATGCAGCTGATTCTAGCGCATACCCCCAGAATGATCGCGGTAACTCAGCGTTACTCATCATGGACCGCACCATATCCAATTGGGTTCGGTTCCGTCTCTCCGATACACCATTATGTTGCGGAGTGTATGGAGGAGTAAGCTGAGAGAGAATTCCGTTCTCTTTTAAATAGTTCAGGAACTCGGCACTCAAGTATTCACCACCTCGATCCGATCTTAGAATCTTGATACTTTTGCCGGTTTGTTTTTCTACTTCATTCTTATATTCCTGGAACTTTCCAAAGGCTTCGGAATTATGTTTCATTAAGAAGACATAACCGTACCTTGAAAACTCATCCGTAAAAGTAATGAAGTATGAAAAACCGCTTCGCGCATGTGTAGACATTGGACCGCATACGTCGCTGTGTACGAGTCCCAAGATCTCGCTCGCCCTTACTCCGTGTCCAGTAAACGGAGTCTTTGTCATCTTACCTTTGAGACAGGATTGACAAGTGGCATACGATTGATATTCGAACGGATTCAAATATCCTTCTGTATGTAACTTAGTCAATCTTCTCTCATTGATGTGACCCAGTCTACAATGCCATAAGAAAGTCTGATTGATTTCTGGAGACTTTCTTTTGTGTGTATTCTGGACATTGAAAATCTGTGGTTGGTTTAATACGTATATACCATTGCTCAATGTACCTGACCCAATCAGAACTTGATTAAGGTGAATGTTTACAACATTGCTTACAAACGCAAATTCATAACCTTCTTTAGAAACCAAAGATACAGAAATGATATTACAAGTTGCGTTGGGTACAAAATAGCAATTACGCAAAACCAAAACATGTCCATCTGACATTCCTAGGTGATAGTCCCCCACGGCCTTAGCATCCATGCTAGCTCTGTTTGCAACTTTGAGGGTCATGTCACCTGCCTTCAAAACCCTACGGTTTCTCAACGCCAGCAAAGAATTACAGATATGAGATCCTGATCCGGTATCCAATACCCAGGAAGTAGAGTTTATTGAAAGACAGTTTTCAATAACATACACACCTGAAGCTGAAGCCGCAACATTCTTCAGATCCTGTGTTCTGGCCTTCCAAGCCGTGCAATCATTTTTCCAGTGTCCCTTCTTATGACAATAAAAGCATTCTTCCTTATCCACAAGCTTCCCCACTTTCTTAGTTGCTTTTGCCTTTCCCTTCGTATCCACTTTACTAACACCGTCCCTTGGTTTGGCGGGGGATTTCTTCTTCTTTTCCTTGGCTTTCGCCTTGGACCTAGAAGAAGAAGATCCTACTACAAACAAAGTGGATGTTTCCCTACCTATCTGTAGGGTGCCCTCTGCGCTCCTCAGCATGTTGAGGAGTACTGAAAGTTCAACTTCCTTTTCTTGTAAGTTGAAGTTCAGGATAAACTGGGCGTAAGTGGAAGGAAGGGACTGGAGAATCAAGTCCGTATAGAGCTCATTCTCCAACGTGGTCCCAAGGTCCGCGAGCTCCTCAATGTAGCCAATCATCTTAAGCACGTGTTCCGCAACCGATGATCCGACGGCCAATCTTGCCGAAAATAACTTCTTCGACACTTCGTATCTTGCGATACGAGATTGCTCTCCATACAGTTCTTTTGTATGAAGAAATATGGATTCGAGGTCCATATTCTCGTGCCTCCTCTGATGTTCGTTGTCCATAGAGGCAAGCACGAGGCACTTGGCCTTCGCGCAGTCTAGTTCCTAGGTCTTACGGATTTCCTTATCCGCGACGCTGGTTTTGGGACCTGGGACAGGGGGAGCTTTAGTGGTAAGAAGATACCCCAGCTTGTCGTAAGTGATTGCCATCTTGACATTCCTGAGCCAATCTTTGTAGTTTGGCCCTGTCAGTATGTTTTTATCTAGGAGTAACTTAAGTCCAGTCATGTCGATTGGTTGCTGCAATTAGGAGAGAGAAGAAACACTCACCATGATGCTCTTGCAAGTTTAGAGTGGTTTTTAGTTTATCTAAACAGGATGGCTCCCACTGTCTCTCGAATCCCTCCTCAAACCAGAAAGGAAGAATTAGTCGGGATCAATCTCACCGTGCAATACTTGCTTAACCGTTCAGCCAGGCCAGTGTCGGTACTTCGAGGGAGGTTTTCCAACGCTTTCGCGAAGTTCCTTAATTAAATAACCTCTTTTCCCTGGGGGCGTAGCCCCGCTAACACCTTTCTAGACACCTACTAGGTTTATAGCATTGATCGTTAAGTGAGAAATTTCCCGAGGAGTAGCATATACTCACAGTAGGATCGGGATCCAAATATCATCGCGTGACGAAACTGAAGGAATCCTACCAGAATCATCATACTCCAAATGGTATGCAACACTAGCAAGTTTCAGTTCTTTTGAAACTCCCGATGTGGATTTTTTGCCCCATGCTCTTATGACTTTGACTTTGGCCAACAAATCATAAGTCACATGTCAAGTTCTACCCGTCGTTCTCCAGGTTAATTTGAATTCACCCGCACCTACCCTTGACTTTGGCCAATAAGGCAGTACGACTGTTCCAAACTAATGCATCTATCTATGCTGCACATGAATACCTAATAGCTACCAATCACTATGCCTTGACTTTGGCCAACAAACATAGCTTGAATACTATTGACTATTCATGTGAAACGACGGAGGGCTACGAATGGTTTTGGCGAAACCGTGAACGTAGTGAACTTGATATAATCGATGGAACGAGATAGCTTTTAAAAGGAGTGGCTCAAGCTCCGCATTTAAAAGTTGGTTTTGAAAAGAACCGAGTGGTTTTTTGAAAGTGTTCCAACGACTTTTACTTGGTTTATTTTCTTGAATTAGTTCTTTTAATGCGTGATATTCTTGCATTAGTTCTTTTAATGCGTCCCATCATATAATCCTACCATTGCAGAAAACAACCAAAATATGACGTACGCTTATGCCATTCGCATTCGGCACGGGGCCCGTGATTACCCGTTAGGTTACTTAACTAACGACAGAGCGGGGGCTGGGCTAGCGCAGCTGTAAAACATAAGCAACGCCTAAATAATATCATATATAGATATATTGCAATAATAGCCATTTCAGATCACAGATGAACACATTGGATATACTAGGAATCCGCAATTCGTACGAGCCTGTAACGAAAAGCAGATTACACGGTCGCGGTGAATAGCCAATACCCCACCCAAGACCCCTACGGGTGCGGCAAACTACCCGCCAAGTACCCAAAGCGAAGCAACCTCCCTCAACTCCGTGAGTAGGCCACTCGGCACTTCGGCATGCCCGGTAGTTTGTGCACCCCCTCCATGGGTCTATCCTAGGAGCAAAAACAGTAAAAAAAAATTATACAATGACGGCTACAACCCCGACCCGGTTGTGCGGCCATTCAAATAATTATTACATCAATTTACAAATTTACATGAATTGAAAGAAAAGAAAACTCTTGTCTCACAACCCCCCGGCTATTCACCCGCGACAATCCAATGAATTCATATACACATTCCAATGACATTACAGATCACAGATTTGTATAACTCCCACTAATCGACATATAGCGATTCGCAGACGTTCAATACAAATGTCACATCACAGATAAAAAACCCGTCAGCTTAAGTCTTTAGAAGTTCAATCAAAAATAAGGATTTTTAGGTCTCAAACACAAAATTTTCGTTCTGGAAAATCTGGGCTGAAAAGACATATTTCAAAAATCCCAAAACAACCCCAAAAATACACTGCACAAAGTTTGGACCTCGGCCGAGTCAAATAGGCCGCGGAACCGCGGCGGGAGCGTGCTCCCGCCGCATTTCCGCGGCGCTTTGATCGGTTTGTGGGACCAAATTTTGTGGTTATTCAATAAAAAGCCTGAGCCGATTTTTAAGATGAAATTTATCAATTTTTGAACAGAAAAAAAATCGGCAGAAACTTGACATATCGGGTTCGTTTCGTGACTTTTTCTTTGATCGATCTTCAAGTTACTTTGCTAACATGTTAGATAGAGTTTAACTAGGCTCTGATACCACTGTAAGTCCATGCTACCTCTCCCGGTACTTTCGGGCATGCGGAATTTGATGAAAAACAATTTTCTAGAGGCGGTAACATGAACTCAAAAACGGATCTTTGTTAAACTACTAACTAACAACCTAACAAGAGTTTACCTACTCGGTTAGGTGGCTATACCTTTCTTGAACTCCTTCGTCTTCGACTCCTTCCGGTGTACGGATCGGCCTCACCTCGTCGTCTCCTTGCGCCGAAGATGGATCCACCCGAAAGCTTCTACCTTTGGCTTCTTCTTCGAACTTTGAAGAAACTAGATCACTTGGCTTGCCAGGCCTTGTGAACTAGAATGAGTAGAGGAATGTTTTGGTGTCTTTTTATCTCTAAGGCAATAAGTCTCAACACATGAGAATGGTTTGCCTTGAGGTAGAGAGAACAAGAGGAAGAGGGAGAGCTTGAGAATGAGAGAGCTCAAGAGAGAGAAAGTAAATGATAGAATGAACCATACTCATCTCATTCTCACCTCTCATAATCCAAAAGCCATCATAACAAAAATAGTAATCAAGTATTGTGTAAATGGTTTAAGTCAAAATGGCTATATCATTTCATGCACTCATTTTGCACAAGAGATCAAGCAAGCAAAAGTCTTTGCCATGAAATGATAGCCATTGTCATCATGATGGTCAACTAGTCCAACCTAGTCAACCGGTCAACAAAGTCAACAAGTCAACAAAGTCAACCCCTCAACAACCATGTCACTATAATACTTAATTAATATTATTTTTAATTACATATCATATTCTCATTAGGGTTGAGCAAAAAGTCAATAGTCAACAGTCAACGGTCAACAACCCTAATGAGAATCCTCTGCCTCTGTCTCTCTGTCAACTGTGCATACACACCCGCATTCGTGTTCCGAGGAACACGAATACAAACGAGATAAAATCAATCCCAAAACGTACACTAGGATCTGGCTTAAACCAAAGCCCGCTAGTGTTAACTGTCCGGACACTGTACGTGCACAAGTGCACGGATGTGACCGAACCCTGTCGCAAAACCATGTGACTTGTCGCAAAACCATGCGACAACTACTCTTTTGCCTAAAGGAGAATAGCTTTCTGTGTGGGACTCTAAAGACTCGACACTACGCTGGCAGTGGGTTTAACCACAGACCGCAAGCGGCACTAGCTGTGCGTAACGGTCCCTAGGTAGATGCCGACAAGAAGACTGACGAGGTGAAACCCATCTGAACTCCTACTGAGCTTGAATGTGACAGTCTCCGTTCAGTCCGGTCTGTTCGTCTGATACATCGCATGGCAGGCCTAGGGGGGCGGTAAACGTCAGTCCCCTAATAGCGGTACAAGTCGTGTCGGAGTGAAGCCCAAAACACCCTAAGATAACACTGGAAGCCTAACAGTATATCTCACTTGCCCTGGCCAGGGACTACTCGTGTAATGGCTCTCCTAGACTCAGCGCGATGTCAACCCCCAATACCGGGAGAGACGAATCCTGTCTAACCGTCACTGCCTCCAAGCGCTTCGGGACTACACCCAACTACTACCTGTTTGCATGACTCCTTTGAGCCGTGGTAGGGTAGTAATCAAAGTACAGTGGGAACACACTCGAGGCGAAGTGACAGTGTCAAGTCAGCGGACTAAGCTGTACTCATGTCACCTGGGAACTGATGACTGACGATAGGTATAATACCAACCGGTCAGTTCCCGACGAGTCCTGTCCAGTGTACTCGTAACCTAACGAGCACCCGCATACTATCTCCAGTACGACGTACTAACGGCTGTCGGACAGACCGTCTCCCACACTGGGACGAGAAGCGCATGCGCTAGTCTACTCCGGAGTATCGATGCCCTGTCTCGATAGTCCTGCGACTAGGGACCTGCATAAGGATGTGCTTATAGATTACCCAGCCCCCACTAGTGTGACTGCCATCACAACGCTGGTAATCAAGCAAAGATCCTAAGGGCTCCACTAATGTGTATAGGTGATATACTAAAATAAACACAAGTACACATTGAAGTAGAAACAAACCAAGTAGCATACTACTATTTTGAGCAAGATTGTATATATAAGGTGAATATCCCAAGCTTCCAATAAGTAATATACAAACTAGTATGATACAGTAATGGCCTCTAGGGCATATACACTAACAAAGTAACCTAACGGGTGATGACGAGACCCAGTGGCGAATGCGGATGGCATAAGAGGACGTTGTATTTTCGTTGTTTTCTGCAATGATAGGTTAATGATGGGACGCATTATTATTAATGCAAAGAAAATAAACCAAAGTTGAATCGTTGGAACAGTTTAAAATAAACCACTCGGTTATTTTAAACAGAGGATATTTTTTTAAAATTGCGGAGCTTTAACCACTCCTTTTAAAAAGCTATCAGGTTCCTTCGGTCATATCAAGTTCACTACGTTCACGGTTTCGCCAAAACCATTCGTAGCCCTCCGTCATTTCATTTGGGTATTCAGTAGTATTCAAGCTATGTATTTTGGCCAAAGTCAAGGCATAGTGTTTGGTAGCTGCTGGGTATTCATTTGTTACATAGATAGATGAGTTAGTTTGGGATAGTCGTATTATCATTTGACCAAAGTCAAGGGTATGTACGGATGGGTTCAAATTAACAAGATAATGATGGGTAGAACTTGACATGTGACTTATGACATTTTGACCAAAGCCAAGGTCATAAAAGCGTGGGGCAAAAATTTATATCGGGAATTTCTAAAGAAACTAAAATTTGCAAAGAGATGCATACCATTTGGAGTTTGATTAATGTTGGTAGGATTCCTTCAGCATTATCACACGATGATATTTGGATCCCGATCCTACTATGAGTATATGCTACTCATCAGGAGATTCGTCACTTAACGATCAATGCTATAAACCAAGTAGGTGTCAAGAAAGGTGTCAGCGGGGCTACGCCCCCAGAGAAAAGAGGTTATTTAATTAAGGAACTTTGCGAATGCGTTGGAAAACCTCCCTCGAAGTACCGACACTGGCCTGGCTGAACGGTTAAGCAAGTATTGTACAGTGAGAATAGTCCTGGCTAGTTCTTCCTTTTTGGTTTGAGGAGGGATTCGAGAAACAGTGGGAGCCATCCAGTTTAGATAAACTAAAAACCACTCTAAACTTGCAAGAGCATCATGCTAAAGTGTTCTTTCTCTCTCTCCTAATTGCAGCGACCCAGATAATGACAGGACTTAAGTTACTATTAGAGAAAAATATATTGACAGGGCCAAACTATAAAGATTGGCTGCGGAATGTCAAAATGGCTTTGACCTATGACAAATTGGGGTTTGTCCTCACCGCTAAGGCACCTGCTGTCTCTGGTCCCAAATCCAGTAATGTGGATAAGGAAAACCGCAAAACCTGGGAGTTAGATTGCGCGAAGGCCAAGTGCATCATGCTTGCCTCGATGAATAATGAACATCAGAGGAGGCACGAGGATATGGATCTACATGCCATATTTCTCCATACAAAGGAATTTTATGGAGAGCAATCTCGTATAGCAAGATACGAGACCTCAAAGAACTTGTTTCGGGCGAGGTTGGCCGTTTGATCATCGGTAGGAGAACATGTCCTAAAGATGATTGGCTATATTGAAGAGCTTGTAGACCTTGGGACGACTTTGGATAATGAGCTTTATACAGACTTGATTCTCCAGTCCCTTCCTTCCACCTACCCCCAGTTTATTCTGAATTTCAACATTCAAAGAAAAGAAGTTGAACTTCCAGAACTCCTTAACATGTTGAGGAGTGCAGAGGGCACCTTGCAGAAAGCAAGGGAAACACCCGCTATGTTTGTTCGCGGTGCTTCTTCTTCCGGGTCCAAGGCTTGGGCCAAAGGAAGGAAGAATAAGGCCGCCACCAAACCTAGAGGAGGTGTTAGTAAGGTGGGAGTGAAGGGAAAGAAAAATATTGCGGTGCCAGTAGTGGCCCAGGATGAGTGCTTCCATTGTCACAGGAAAGGGCACTGGAAGAAAGACTGCAAGGCGTGGAACGCCAAGAACCAGGAACCGAAGCAAGCTGTGGCTTCGACTTCAGGTGTGTTTGTAATTGAGAATTGTCTGTCAATCAACTCTACTTCCTGGGTATTGGATACCGGATCAGGATCTCATATATGCAATTCATTGCAGGCACTGAGAAACCGTAGAGTGCTGAAGGTTGGTGATATGACCCTGATGGTTGCTAACGGAGCTAGCGTGGGAGCTGTGTCCATAGGGGATTATCACCTGGGATTGACGAGTGGACATATTTTGGTTTTGTATAACTGTTTTTGTGTACCCAGTTTAACGTGTAATATCATATCAGTTTCCTTGTTATCAAATAAAGGTTATGATTTCACGTTTTTAAGCGATGTTGTTAACATCCACCTTAATCATAGTTTGATTAGGTCCGGTACACTGGATAACGGTATATATTTCTTAACCAATTAAAAAATTTCAATGTCCAGAACATACTAAAAAGAAAGTCTCCAGATTTAAATAAGGCTTTCTTATGTCATTGTAGACTAGGTCACATCAATGAGACAAGGTTAACTAAGTTACATAGAGAAGGATATTTGGACTCGTTCGAATATCAAACTTATGCCACTTATCAATCATGTCTCAAAGGAAAGATGACAAAGACTCCATTAACTGGACATGGAGTAAGAGCGGGCGAGCTCTTAGGACTTATACACAGCGATGTATGTGGTCCAATATCTACACATGCAAGAGGTGGTTTTTTCCTATTTCATTACTTTTACGGATGATTACTCTAGGTACGGATTCATTTTCTTGATGAAACATAAATCCGAGGCTTTTGAGAAATTCCAAGAGTATAAGAATGAAATAGAAAGCCAAACCGGCAAAAGTATCAAGACACTAAGATCTGATCGAGGTGGTGAATACTTAAGTGCCAAGTTCCTAGGTTACCTAAAAGAGAAAGGAATTCTCTCTCAGCTTACTCCTCTATACACTCCACAGCATAACGGTGTATCGGAGAGAAGGAATCGAACCCTATTGGATATGGTACGTTCCATGATGAGTAATGCTGAGTTACCGCGATCTTTCTGGGGTTATGCGCTAGAATCAGCGGCATATCTTCTGAACATGGCTCCTACCAAGACTGTGCCTACCACTCCATATCAGATGTGGAGTAGGAAGAAACCCCTTCTTCAGCATATGAAGATATGGAGATGTCCAGCTTTTGTTAAAAAGCAGCATGGGGACAAACTCGAGGCACGATCAGTACAGTGTAAGTTTGTGGGATATCCAAAGAACTCCAAGGGATATTATTTCTATTATGCAGAGGAACAAAAGGTTTTTGTTTCTTGTAATGCCCATTTTCTAGAACAGCAGTTTTTAGAAAAGGAAACAAGTGGGAGCGAAATAGAACTGGAAGAAATTCCAGAACCACAAACTACTACTGAAAGTTTGGTAAGACCAGTAGTTCAAGAAGAACAGGACATTCCCGCACCCCTCCGCAGGAGTAGTAGGCCGTCTCATCCGCCTGAGAGATACTACAGTTTTCTCATAGATGGGGGTAGAGAGGATTGCGTCATTGATGATGATGAACCTACTAGCTTCCAGCAGGCCATCCAGAGCGGCGACTCGGTACGATGGCTAGATGTAATGCGGGCCGAAATGGAGTCCATGTACACCAACAAAGTATGGACTTTGGACTTTGCTCCAGATGGGGTAAAACCAATAGGATGCAAATGGATCTTCAAGAAAAAGATTGGTGTAGATGGACAGGTGGAAACCTATAAGGCTAGACTTGTTGCAAAGGGTTTTCATCAAAGACCTGGTTTGGACTATGACGAGACTTTTTCTCCAGTGGCTCTGCACAAATCCATTCAAGTCCTTCTTGCTATTGCCGCCTTCCATGATTATGAGATCTGGCAGATAGACGTAAAGACGGCTTTTCTAAATGGTAATTTGGAAGAGTGCGTCTATATGGATCAGCCAGAAGGCTTCAATCAGAGTGGGAGCAGCGGGAAAGTGTGCAAGTTGCTTAAGTCCATTTATGGACTAAAGCAGGCATCGCGGAGTTGGAACATTTGTTTTGATGAAACGGTCAAAGAATATGACTTTATTAAAAATCCAGATGAACCATGTATATATAGTAAAATTGTAGCACGAACTGTTGTATTCCTCGTCTTGTACATGGATGACATTCTATTGATAGGAAATGACATTCCCATGCTACAATCTGTCAAAGGATTCTTGTCACACAGGTTCTCCATGAAAGACCTGGGTGATACCTCTTACATTCTGGGGATCCGGATCTATTGTGATAGATCCAAGAGGATGTTGGTGTAAGTCGATGTACTACACCCCACGACTTGCGGGGAGGCGAAAATATGAAAAACGATCTTGTTCTTTGCAATAACATCGACTAACCGCAAGAATCGTTGCTAAACGATAACTAACAAATGCATAGGAGTTCTAAACTACTATGTGAAGTGATTATACCTAATGAACCATGTCCTTCGTCTTTTCATTCTCCACCTCCTCTCCGGCCTTCTTTATGTAGTAGATGATCCACCCGAGAGCTATACTTCAAGCTTCACCTCTAACTTGAGGTAAATAGGTTTCTTAATGTTCAAATTTAAGTAACCTAGGTGATATAGAGTTGGATTATGGATTGATTAGTCTATTCTAATTCTTGATCTCAACACATGAGAGGGAAGGATTAGGGTTTTAAGAGAGAGAGCTTGAGGAGAGAAAAGGTGAGCATGAGAATGAGAATGAGATAATGATCTCTCATGATATATATGAAGCATTATATTTATCAAATAAATAAAATAAAGGATTTAACAACCATGCTTCATAAATACAAATGAGTGATTCATCTACATGAGCCATTTAAGCATTTATGATGCATTAATGACAAGGATGAATCACACAAATGAGTCACTAATCTCATTTAATGCTTATGCCACCTAAACCCCCAAGTTACCATCCTTCTAGAAGCTTCTCGCGAAATTACGAGAACGCCCCTCCTATCCGTGAAAACACGGAAAAACTTTAGACTGTATAAATCCAATATCCCGATACTAGAATCTGGCTTAAACCAAAGCCGGCTAGTAAAAACTGTCCGAAAGTCGTACGTGCGTAAACACACGTATGCGTCCGAACCCTTGTCGTAAAACCATACGACCTCTATATCGTTTCACCTGGAGGAGGGAAACTCTCTGTATGGGACTCTAATGACTCGACTACTGCTCTGGCAGTGGGTTTAACCACAGATCGCAAGCGGCATTATCTGTACGTAACGGTCCCCAGGTAGATGTCGTTAAGAAGGCCGATGAGGAAACCCATCCGAACTCCTACTGAGCCTGATGTGACAATCTCCGTACAGTCCGGTCTGTTCGTCTAAGACTTTCGCATATCGGGCCTAGGGGGGCGGTAAGAGTCAGTCCCCTAATAGCGGTATAAGTCGTGTCGGAGTGAAGCCCATTACACCCTGAGAAACTACTGGAACCTACCAGTAAATCTCGCTTGCCCTGGCCAAGGACTTTGCGTAATGGCTCTCTGACACAGCGCGATATCAACTCCCAATACCGGGAGAGACGAATCCTGTCTAACTGCCATTGCCTCCAAGTGCTCGGGACTGCACCCAACTGCTACCTGTTTGCATGACTCCTTTGAGCCGTGGTAGGGTAGCAATCTAAGAACAGCGGGACACACTCGAGGCGAAGTTGCAGTGTCAAGTCTGCGGACTATGCTGTACTCATGTCACCTGGGAACTGTTAACTGACGACTGGTATAAAACCAACCTACAGTTCCCTGCGAGTCCTGTCCGGTATACCCGTAACCCAACGAGCACCTGTATACTATCTCCAGTACGACGTACTGACGGCTGTGGGACAGACCATCTCCCCAACTGGGATAAGAAGCGTACAAACTAGTCTACTCCGGAGTATCGATGCCCTGTCTCGATAATCCTACGACTAGGGACCTGAATAAGGATGTGCTTGTAGACTACCCAGTCCCCACTAGTGTGACTGCCATCACAACGCTCGTAGTCAAGCAAGATCCTAAGAGCTCTATCAATACGTATACTCACATATTAAGATAGAAAAACCAAGTAGCATACTACCATGTTTAGCAAGACTGTTATATACATGTGAATATCCCAAGCTTCCATTAAGTAATATACAAACTAGTGTGATACAATAATGGCCCCCAGGGCATATACACTAACAATCTTCCACTTGCACTAGGGCCATGTACTGGCATATCGAAGACCGATGATCTCGAGTAGCCTCTCGAACTGAATCTAAGGTAGGGCCTTCGTGAATGGATCAACAATGTTCTCTTCAGTAGCAACTCTCCGAACCTTGATCTCCCAACGATCAATGATCTCCCTGATCAGGTGATACCGCCTTAAGATGTGTCTGGACTTCTGATGGGACCTTGGTTCCTTCGTTAAAGGTATAGCTCCGTTGTTGTCGCAATACAGAGGTATTGGATCAACCATGGTAGGAACCACCTAAAGTTCTGTTAGGAACTTCTTCATCCAGACAGCTTCTTTTGTGGCATCGCAAGCAGCAATATACTCCACTTCCATAGTCGAGTCAGCAACGGTGTCCTGCTTGGAACTCTTCCAGTACACCGCCCCTCCATTGAGGGTAAAGACATAACCCGACTTGGACTTGGAATCGTCTTTATCACTCTGGAAGCCGGAATCAGTAAAGGCCTCTAACTTGAGGTCTTTTCGCCGTAAACCAAGAACATCTCCTTAGTCCTTCTCAGGTACTTGAGAATGTTCTTTATTGCTTACCAGTGCTTCTCCCCTGGGTTTGCCTGATACCGGCTTACAACGCTCAATGCGTATGCTACATATGGTCTGGTACATAACATCGCATACATTATAGAGCCTACCGCAGAAGCGTAAGGTATAATCGACATGTGATCCCTTTCCAAATCAGTCTTGGGAGACATCTCTTTGGAGAGGGTGATTCCGTGACAAGACGGTAGGTTACCGCACTTTGAATCATCCATACTGAATCTTTTCAATATGGTGTCTATGTACCTGGACTGCGAAAGTCCCAACATCCTCTTTGATCTATCACGATAGATCTGGATCCCCAGAATGTAGGTGGCATCATCCAGGTCCTTCATGGAGAACTTCTGTGACAAGAATCTTTTGACTGACTGTAGCATAGGAATATCATTTCCTATTAGGAGAATGTCATCCACGTACAAGACGAGGAATACAACAACTCTCCCTACAATCTTACTGTATATGCATGGTTCATCTGGATTCTTGATAAAGTCGAATTCTTTGACAGTATCATCAAAACAGATGTTCCAACTCCGCGATGCCTGCTTTAGTCCATAAATGGACTTATGCAGCTTGCACACTTTACCGCTGCTCCCACTCTGAATGAATCCCTCTGGCTGATCCATATAGATACACTCTTCCAAATTACCATTTAGAAAGACCGTCTTTACGTCCATCTGCCAGATCTCAAAATCGTGGAAGGCAGCAATATCAAGAAGGACCCGAATGGATTTGAGCACCACTGGAGAAAAGGTTTCGTCATAGTCCAAACCAGGTCTTTGACGAAAACCCTTTGCAACAAGTCTAGCCTTATAGGTTTCAACCTGTCCATCTACACCAATCTTCTTTCTGAAGATCCATTTGCATCCTACGGGTTTTACCCCATCTGGAGCAATGTCCAAAGTCCATACTTTGTTAGTGTACATGGACTCCATTTCGGTCCGCATTGCATCCAGCCATTTTATCGAGTCGCCACTCTGAAAGGCTTACTGGAAGCTAGTAGGGTCGTCATTATCAATGACGCGATCTTCTCGATCCCTGTCTATGAGAAAACCGTAGTATCTCTCGGGCGGATGAGACTGCCTACTACTTCTGCGGATAGGCGCTGGTATGTCCCTTTCTTCTAAAACTTCTTGTTCTACCAAAATTTCAGTAACAGCTGGTGGTTCTGGAATTTCTTCCAGTTCTACTGCGCTCCCACTCTTCTGATTTTCTAAAAATTCAGTTTCTAGGAAGCGGGCATGACGAGAAACAAAAACCTTTTGTTCCTCTGCGTAATAGAAACAATATCACATGGAGTTCTTTGTGTAGGGTTCCTAGGCACTCTAATGAGGTCTCACAAGGCATCAACCATGCCAATTTCAAATTTTACGGGTGCTGAGAAACCCTAATACGGATCGTTGACTAGAAGTTTAGGCGAAAAACGAAACTAGTTAACAATTTAACTAAAGGAGAGAGGCTACAACCTTTGTAGATCCGGTTCTCCACTTCCTTAGCTCCACGTAGGCATCCTCTCGCTGTCCATCTCGAATCCCGGACTCAATCATCGGCTTGATCGGAGAAATAGGCGGGCTAGGTCGTCGGCTTCGTGCCGAAGATGATCTACGTCGAGGCATCACAAGTTCAAGCTCCAACTCCATCAAGTTGTGAAACTTATAAAGAAAACACCCTATACTACTTGGCAAGAGGTAGAGGGTGAAAAAATAGGAGGTGGGTTCACTTTAGATTTGGATTTCTCTCACTTTTGCTCAAGTTGCCATTGATAGACTTGAGCTTTTCTTGAAGAAGAAGATGATGAAGAAGAAGAAAGAATATGACAAGTCTTCTAAAATGAAAAAGAAAATGAAAACTTATCATAATCTTAACCATAGTTAAGTGTAGAGAATGAACTAGGGTTAGTTCAAATGGTTAGGGTTAAGCATGAGACAAGAATGGTGACTAAGTCAAAGCTTCATGAAGCTTCAATAAGAAACAAAGAAAGACACCATTCTCATCTTTATCTTTTCCAAATAAATAAATAAACAAACAAATAAATAAATGAAAAACCAAAACCCTAATCATTAACTTAACCATGGTTTAATTCTGTACACTTAACCAAATGAGCAAGCATCATCAAACATGATACAAACATGTGCACAAAAGTATATCACATATACAACTTGCACATCAAGTGAGAAAATCCATTTAAAGTGAACTAATACTAGCTAATGCAAAGTAATATATCAAATATATAATTATACATTAAATCATTAAATCAACACTTGATTTAACGATCCGGTCATATCGCATATAACCGACTAGTATCCTATGTATCGGCTTATCGAATCAATCCTTGATTCGATATCTAGGTTATATCGAAAATAACCAATCGATACATCCATCGCGAGAATGAAATACGGTATCACATACACGCATTATTCTCGGTCCTGCACATATCTCATATGCGCTCCTATTTCGTTTTGCTTGAGCCAGGAAACCTCTGTGTAGGACTCTAAAGACTCGTCAATACGCCGGTAGCAGATGATGATCATATCAAGCACCTACAAGCCGCAAGCGGTCTGCTAAACGTAACGGCCATCCGGGTATTGAGCGATCAGAAGATCGACGAGCTAGCCCGCTCACACTCCTGTGAATCCAACCAGTAACACTTACCGTACATTCCGGTCTGTTCGTCTGATATGTCGCATATCAAGTCTAGGGGTGGTAAACGTCAGACCCCAATAACCGATAAGTCGTGCCGATGTGAGGCTCATAATGGGTCGAGAAACTACTGGTAACACTTACCAGCAAATCTCTGATCAGCCCTGGCCAGGGACTTCCCTGTTACGGCCAATCGAGCACAGCGCAACATCAACCCCCAATACCGGGAGAGACGAAACCCCTCCTATCGCTCATTGCCTCCATGTGACTCAGGACTGTACCCAAAGACCACCATTTTGCACGCCCTCATGGACGTGGTAAGGTGGAGATCAAAGCACAGTGGGAATCACACAAGACTCCACGACGATCTCGGGTCTACAGACTAACCTGCACAAGTGTCACCTGAGAACTGCCATCAGACGTAAGGTATAATACCATCTGGGAGTTCTCGGCGAGTCCGTCCAGTATACCCAGTCTCCACTGAGCACCCGTATATCATCTCTGATGTCAAATACCAATGGATATGGGATCATCCATCGCCCATCTCATGGGTCGAGAAGCGTATACGCTAGTCTACTATGGTATATCGATGCCCCGTCTCGATACACCCACGACTAGGGACCTTGAAGGATGTATCTATAGACTACCATGTCCCCACTAGTATGATCTGCATCACTGTCCAGGTAGTCAAGTACACATCCTAAGGGCTTTACCAACATGTAACTATAAGACAGTGCAAAGAGACAAGTGTACATGTTAAGATAAAGAGTAACCAGATAGCATACTATCATATCGATCAAGAAAGTCATCTCAATATATGTCCAAGCATCCAATATAATATACATCATCTGTACAATACTGGCCTCTAGGGCATACATACAACTAACAATCTCCCACTTGCACTAGGGCCAGCTGCTGTAGTATCGCATACCGAGCATCCCGAAGAGTCTCTCAAACTGTATCTGGGGAATGGCCTTCGTGAGTGGATCCGCCGTGTTGTTCTTCGTGTCAACTCTCCTGACCTCGATCTCCCGGCGATCAACTATCTCCCGGATCAGGTGATACCGCCTCAGAATATGCCTGGATCGCTGATGGGACCTGGGTTCCTTGGCCAAAGCCACCGCTCCATTGTTATCGCAATACAAAGGTATTGGATGCTCAATGGATGAAACCACTCCAAGTTCAGTAATGAACTTCTTGATCCAGACAGCCTCTTTAGCAGCATCGTTGGCAGCGATGTATTCAGCCTCCATCGTCGAGTCTGCCACGGTTTCCTGCTTGGAACTCTTCCAGCTAACCGCCCCTCCGTAAAGGGTAAAGATAAATCCCGACTGCGACTTAGAGTCGTCCTTATCACTCTGGAAGCTCGAATCGGTAAAGGACTCCACTTGGAGTTCTCCGTTACCATACACCAAGAGCATCTCTTTAGTCCTTCGTAAGTACTTGAGAATGCTCTTCACAGCTGTCCAGTGACTCTCTCCAGGATCAGCTTGATACCTGCTCACTACACTTAGTGAGTATGCTACATCGGGTCTGGTACATAGCATCACATACATGATAGAGCCTACAGCCGAAGCATAGGGTATCCCTTGCATGCGAGCTCTTTCTAAATCAGTCTTGGGAGACATTTCTTTGGAGAGAGTGACTCCAGAGATCGTGGGCAAGTTCCCACGCTTGGATTCTTCCATACTAAACCTCTTTAGTATGGTGTCAATGTACCTGGATTGGGACAATCCCAAAATCCGTTTGGATCTATCTCTATAGATCCTAATTCCCAATATGCAGGAGGCATCACCAAGATCTTTCATTGAGAATCTTTGTGATAAGAAGAGCTTGACCGATTGCAGCATAGGAATATCATTTCCTATCAAGAGTATGTCGTCCACGTACAATACGAGGAAGACAACCTTACTCTCTGCCACCTTCTTGTAGATACAAGGTTCATCTGGATTTTTGACGAAATCAAACTCTTTGATAACGACGTCAAAGCAGATGTTCCAACTCCGCTATGCTTGCTTTAATCCATAAATGGATTTAAGCAGCTTGCAAACCTTTCCGCTGCTCCCACTGTCTACGAAGCCCTCTGGCTGAGTCATGTACACGCACTCTTCTAAATCACCATTTAGAAAGGCGGTCTTAACATCCATTTGCCAGATTTCGTAATCATGATATGCAGCGATGGCAAGCATGATCCGGATGGATTTAAGCATAGCCACTGGAGAAAAGGTTTCGTCATAGTCCACACCTGGTCTTTGACGAAAACCCTTTGCTACAAGTCTAGCTTTGAAAGTCTCCACTTTCCCATCTACACCAAGTTTTTTCTTAAAGATCCACTTGCTCCCGATGGGTTTTACCCCTTCAGGAGCAGCATCCAAAGTCCATACTTTGTTGGTGTACATGGATTCCATCTCGGACCGTATTGCATCCAGCCATTTCACTGAGTCCCTACTCGTGATGGCCTGCTCGAAGCTAGTTGGGTCATTATCCTCCATGATGCAATCCTCGCTCCCACCATCCATGAGAAAACCGTAGTATCTCTCAGGTCGGCGAGGAACCCTACTAGATCGGCGGAGAGGCTGGGGTTCGTCGGGTACTACTGAATCCTCTGGTTCCACCAGATCTTCTGTTGTAGCTTCTGTAGCTGGAACCTCTTCCAGTTCTACCTCATGACCACTAATCTCTTTTTCAAGAAATTCCTTTTCTAAAAAGGTGGCATGCCGAGAAACAAACACTCTTTGTTCCTCAGGGTGGTAAAAGATATACCCTTGTGAATTTTTGGGATATCTTATAAATTTGCATAGAACAGGCCGTGCCTCGAGTTTGTCTGGATTTTGTCGTTTGACATAGGCTGGACAACCCCATATCTTAACATAGTTAAGACATGGTCTCTTCCCTTTCCATATCTCATATGGAGTGGTAGGCACTGATTTAGTGGGGACCATATTCAATAGATGTATGGCTGTCTCAAGCGCATACCCCCAGAAGAAAATAGGTAACTCAGCTGTGCTCATCATAGAGCGCACCATATCTAATAGGGTGCGGTTCCTCCTTTCTGATACACCGTTGTGCTGTGGTGTATATGGAGGAGTCAGTTGAGAGAATCCCATTCTCTTTTAGGAAGTCCAGAAATTCATTGCTTAAGTATTCACCTCCTCGATCAGATCGAAGGATTTTAATACTTTCCGGTTTGGTTCTCGACTTCTTGTTTATATTCTCTAAATTTCTCAAAAGCTTCAGACTTGTGTCTTATCAAGTACACATGTCCGTATCTTGAGAGATCGTCAGTGAATGTAATGAAGTACGAAGAACCATCCCTGGCATGTGTAGACATGGGACCGCATACATCACTATGTATCAGTCCCAAGAGTTCGGTAACTCTTTCTCCGTGTCCCGTAAACGGAGTTTTGGTCATCTTGCCTTTGAGACATGACTGGCAAGTGTCATAAGATGAAAATTCGAATGGTTTCAAATATCCATCCTTATGCAACTTAGCCAGTCGTGTCGCATTGATGTGACCCAGTCTACAATGCCACAAGAAGGATTCGTTCAGTTCTGAACTCTTCCTCTTGTGTGTGTTTGCTATGCTCAGAACTGTTGATTGATTTAGAACATAAATGCCATTGCACAACGTGCCTGATCCAACCAACTTTTGGTTACGGAAAATGTTCATAACATTATCCTGTAATACAAAATTATATCCCTCTTTACTCAATAAAGAAACCGATATAATGTTGCATATCAAGTTCGGCATGTAATAGCATTCGTTCAGAACCAATGTATTACCAGTTGGTAATACAAGGTGATATTCCCCGACAGTCTTAGCTGCAACAATTGCACCATTTCCAACTCTAATGTCTTTATCACCTTCTCCAAGTTCTCTACCTTTCCTGAGCCCATGTAACTGATTACATATATGGGATCCTGACCCGGTATCTAATACCCAGGACGTAGAGCAAATAGAGAAACAGTTCTCAGTAACGAACACACCCGAAGAAAATGTATCAACATGTACTTTCTTCTCTCGGGTGGCATAGGAATCCTGGTATTCCCCTATGTCCTGTTCATTCCTATAACTCTTATAAGAAAGAACGGAACCAACGTTCCCCAGCACAGTAAAACATGCGGGTTCAGTCAATACATCCATATTATTATCTTTATTAGGGCATGACATGGTCGCTACCTGGAGAGAGAGAGAAGAAAACACTTTAGCGTATGCTCTTGCAAGATCAGATTGGTTTTTATCTTATCTAATCAGGATGGCTCCCACTGGTTTTTATCAAATCTTCCTTCAAACCCTAAAACGAAAGACTAGCTGGGATTAATTACACACTACAAGTTCGCCAATCTTTCAGCCAGGCCAGTGTCGGTACTTTGAGGGAGGTCCCCCATGCTTTCGCACGAACCTAATTAATGTAAACCTCGTTTTCCCAGAGGCGTAACCCCGTTGACACCTTTCTAGACACCTACTTGATCGGCTAATTGTAATGTGTAAAACTCTCCCAGGAGTAACTCTTACTCGTAGTGGGTATCGGGATCCAACTATCTCATAGAAGGTATGCAATCTCATTGCAAATTTCAACACTTGAAATTCCCGATAATGCTTTTGCCCCTAGCGTGCTATGACCTTGACGAAAGCCAACAAACCACAGCCCGCTAGTCAAGTTCAACCCGTACATTTCTTGACTGAATTAAACCCACCCGCACGACCCTTGACGAAAGCCAACAAAGCCGTACGACTACCCTAATCCAGTCGCATCATATGCAGCAGATAAGCAGCACATAGCTACCGCACACTACACCTTGACGAAAGCTAACAAATGTAGCACGAAAACTATTTGCAACTTATCTGAAATGACGGAGGGCTACGCAGGTTTTTCTGAAAACCATGAGCGTAATGAACTTGATATCGTTGTAGAATCAAATGAAGTTTTGAAATGGAGTGATTTTGAGGCTTTTCTAGTTTTGCTAAAGGGGTCACTCCCGGTGAAGGGATCGTCGGCCCTTTCCTCGTCGAATGAGGTGCGGGATATATCATATATATCATTGTGCAAAGCAGAAACCATAGAAGCAAACAAAAAACAAACCGAGTGTGTAGCATCTGCCAGTTATCGCTAAAGGAGTCACTCCCGGTGAAGGGATCTCGGTCCTTTCCTCATCGAATAAGGTGCAGGGTATATCATATATACCGCTATGCAAAGCAAGAACTGTAGCTGCCTGTTTTATTTTAAAATTTGATTCTACAACATCTTTTAGGCTTGTTTTCTTTCATTAATCACATTAATGAAGTCCCATCATTTAATTACCTAAAACATCACAGATAAATACGACGTACATTTATGCCATCCGCATTCGCCTGGATGTCCCCTCGTGCACCGTTAGGTTAGGTAACTAACGACAGAGCAGGGCAGGGCTAGTACGGGTGCAAAACATAAGTAACGTCTATATAATATATCATATATACTATATACCGTATCTATCATAGAACATCACAGATATCGCAGCAGAAGAAACATATGAAACATTGGATATACTAGGACGTCCGTGTTTTTAATACGAGCCAGTATAAAACACGGATTCCACGGTCGTGATGAATAGCCAATCCTACACCCCTAGACCCCTATGAGAGCGGCAAGCAACCCTACCAATTCTAGGGTTAGGAGACCGGGACTCGACTCCTCGAGATGGTCTCCCACTGAACCCTAGAACCCGGTTACTTGTGCTCACCTCCTTGGGTCTATCCTAATGCGGAAAAGTAAATAATATACAAAGGGTGGCATCTTCCGCAACCTGGAAGTGTCCCAATAAAAGAATATTACATACAAGTTTTTACATGAATGAAAATGAAAAACACTCATCTCATATAAAAAAACCCGGCTATTCAAACACGACAATCCAATATAACATATCCAGCAACACATAACATCACATATCATCAACGTAAGTAAATATGCGCATCCCAATTGTCGTTGACATATAGCAACGAAACCGGCGATATCACATATTACACTTACGGTCACAGAAAAGAAAGTGTAAAACTACAACAGTTGGAATCCACAACCTCATTAGACATCGCATGCCTAATCAAATGAAATACTTAGACATCACATGCTTAACAATTATAAACCCCGCATTTTAGTCCCATTATCGAAAACTCTTTTCAATATCAAGTGAGACTAAACCGCTAGATTTATAACATTCATCCAGTTATCTCATAACTGTTTGTGAATTCCAATTATTGTATCCCATTCCGGATAAATAGAAAATATTAAACTTTCCGATCGAACATTCGAACACCCAAGTTTTCCCGAAACTGTTCAACACATGAAATAAGTTCAAAGACATTCACTTCATACCTCAGTACCAACGGTCCAGCCGTAGAAGGGTCAAGCCAACGCCTCACATGTGGCACGCCGTACTGCCCCAAATCCGAAGGTTCAAAGGGCAGTTCAAGACGATCACATAATCGAGTTAAGGTTTGTTGTCTTCTAGACGGACCATCGCGTTACTTGCACTACTTAGAACGTCTTTAAATCTCGGAAAAATCCAACACTTGGAAATTTTCCGGCAGGGGAAAAGTTGGGTATTTATATCCGGTCGAACTTTTTAACATATTCAAAAATTATCCGGAAAACACATAGACAAAGTTTGATAACCCGATCGAATATACGAACTCCCAATACAACCCAAAAAACTCAACTCTTGAGTTCAAATTAAAAATTCCCAGGAAAACCAACACTAAAAACTAGGAATTACTGTGTAAACAAAATCGTCTGAAGAGACAAACTGGCCGCGGAACCGCCGCAATAGACATGCTATTGCCGCGGTTCCGCCGCGCCTTTAGCGATTCAGGTTCTCGAACTTCACAGTAATTCTTAGAAATACCTGCTGATTTTTCTGCATATTTTTAATTCTCAAAAATCCACGATTTCAGAAAATGTACAGAGAGCATTTTGGATTTAGGGTTTCGGGTTCGTTCGGGTTTCAAACGTCGTCTAGACTTCGCCTAAGGCTCTAGCTAGGATCTGATACCACTGTAGGGTTCCTAGGCACTCTAATGAGGTCTCACAAGGCATCAACCATGCCAATTTCAAATTTTACGGGTGCCGAGAAACCCTAATACAGATCGTTGACTAAAAGTTTAGGCGAAAAACGAAACTAGTTAACAATTTAACTAAAGGAGAGAGGCTACAACCTTTGTAGATCCGGTTCTCCACTTCCTTAGCTCCACGTAGGCATCCTCTCGCTGTCCATCTCAAATCCCGGACTCAGTCGTCGGCTTGATCGGAGAAATAGGCGGGCTAGGTCGTCGGCTTCGTGCCGAAGATGATCTACGTCGAGGCATCACAAGTTCAAGCTCCAACTCCATCAAGTTGTGAAACTTGTGAAGAAAACACCCTATACTACTTGGCAAGAGGTAGAGGGTGAAGAAATAGGAGGTGGGTTCACTTTAGATTTGGATTTCTCTCACTTTTGCTCAAGTTGCCATTGATAGACTTGAGCTTTTCTTGAAGAAGAAGATGATGAAGAAGAAGAAAGAATATGACAAGTCTTCTAAAATGAAAAAGAAAATGAAAACTTATCATAATCTTAACCATAGTTAAGTGTAGAGAATGAACTAGGGTTAGTTCAAATGGTTAGGGTTAAGCATGAGACAAGAATGGTGACTAAGTCAAAGCTTCATGAAGCTTCAATAAGAAACAAAGAAAGCCACCATTCTCATCTTTACCTTTTCCAAATAAATAAATAAACAAATAAATAAATAAATGAAAAGCCAAAACCCTAATCATTAACTTAACCATGGTTTAATTCTGTACACTTAACCAAATGAGCAAGCATCATCAAACATGATACAAACATGTGCACAAAAGTATATCACATATACAACTTGCACATCAAGTGAGAAAATCCATTTAAAGTGAACTAATACTAGCTAATGCAAAGAAATATATCAAATATATAATTATACATTAAATCATTAAATCAACACTTGATTTAACGATCCGGTCATATCGCATATAACCGACTAGTATCCTATGTATCGGCTTATCGAATCAATCCTTGATTCGATTTCTTGGTTATATCGAATATAACCAATCGATACATCCATCGCGAGAATGAAATACGGTATCACATACACGCATTATTCTCGGTCCTGCACATATCTCATATGCGCTCCTATTTCGTTTCGCTTGAGCCAGGAAACCTCTGTGTAGGACTCTAAAGACTCGTCAATACGCCGGTAGCAGATGATGATCATATCAAGCACCTACAAGCCGCAAGCGGTCTGCTAAACGTAACGGCCATCCGGGTATTGAGCGATCAGATGATCGACGAGCTAGCCCGCTCACACTCCTGTGAATCCAACCAGTAACACTTACCGTACAGTCCGGTCTGTTCGTCTGATATGTCGCATATCAAGTCTAGGGGTGGTAAACGTCAGACCCCAATAACCGATAAGTCGTGCCGATGTGAGGCTCATAACGGGTCAAGAAACTACTGGTAACACTTACCAGCAAATCTCTGATCAGCCCTGGCCAGGGACTTCCCTGTTACGGCCAATCGAGCACAGCGCAACATCAACCCCCAATACCGGGAGAGACGAAACCCCTCCTATCGCTCATTGCCTCCATGTGACTCAGGACTGTACCTAAAGACCACCGTTTTGCACGCCCTCATGGACGTGGTAAGGTGGAGATCAAAGCACAGTGGGAATCACACAAGTCTCCATGACGATCTCGGGTCTACAAACTAACCTGCACAAGTGTCACCTGAGAACTGCCATCTGACGTAAGGTATAATACCATCTGGGAGTTCTCGGCGAGTCCGTCCAGTGTACCCAGCCTCCACTGAGCACCCGTATATCATCTCTGATGTCAAACACTAATGGATATGGGATCATCCATCGCTCATCTCATGGGTCGAGAAGCGTATACGCTAGTCTACTCTGGTATATCAATGCCCCGTCTCGATACACCCACGACTAGGGACCTTGAAGGATGTATCTATAGACTACCATGTCCCCACTAGTATGATCGGCATCACAGTCCAGGTAGTCAAGTACACATCCTAAGGGCTTTACCAACATGTAACTATAAGACAGTGCAAAGACACAAGTGTACATGTTAAGATAAAGAGTAACCAGATAGCATACTATCATATCGAGCAAGAAAGTCATCTCAATATATGTCCAAGCATCCAATATAATATACATCATCTGTACAATACTGGCCTCTAGGGCATACATACAACTAACACTTTGGATATCCCACAAACTTACACTCTACTGAGCGTGCCTCGAGCTTATCCGGATGCTGCTTTTTTACAAAAGCTGGACATCCCCATGTCTTCAGGTACTGAAAATAGGGTTTCTTCCCACACCACATCTGATATGGCGTGGTAGGCACAGTTTTGGTTGGAACCTTGTTCAAAAGATATACAGCTAATTCTAGTGCATAACCCTAGAAAGATCGCGGTAACTCAGCCTTACTCATCATGGAACGAAGCATATCTAATAGGGTTTGATTCCTCCTTTCCGATACACCGTTGTGTTGTGGTGTGTATGGAGGAGTAAGCTGAGAGAGAATTCCATTCTCTTTTAAGTAACCCAGGAACTCGACACTTAAGTATTCAGCACCTCGATCAGATCTCAGTGTCTTGATACTTTTGCCTGTTTGGTTTTCCACTTCACTCTTGTATTCCCGGAATTTCTCAAAAGCCTCGGATTTATGCTTCATCAAGAAGATATGTCCATACCTAGAGAAATCAT
The DNA here is from genome assembly GCA_030015575.1 of Agapanthus africanus. Classification (NCBI taxonomy): domain Eukaryota; kingdom Viridiplantae; phylum Streptophyta; class Magnoliopsida; order Asparagales; family Amaryllidaceae; genus Agapanthus; species Agapanthus africanus. The sequence continues at coordinate 167,751,831 of CM057349.1, forward strand.
CCGTGAAAGTAATGAAGTAGGAATAACCACCTCACGCATGTGTAGACATTGGACCGCATACGTCACTGTGTACGAGTCCCAAGAGCTCGCTCGCTCTTACTCCGTGTCCAGTAAACGGAGTCTTTGTCATCTTTCCCATGAGACAAGATTCATAGGTAGCATAAGTTTGATATTCGAACGGATTCAAATATCCTTTTCTATATAACTTCGTCAACCGTGTTTCATTGATGTAACCTAGTCTACATTGCCATAAGAAAGCCTGATTTATTTCTGGAGACTTTCTTTTAAGTGTGTTCTGGACATTGAAAACCTGAGCTTGATTCAATACGTATATACCGTCATCTAATGTACCGGACCCAATCAGAACTTGATTTAGGTGGATGTGAACTACATCGCTTACGAATGTAAAATCATATCCCTCTCTTGAAAGTGAGAACACTGATATGATATTACAAGTCAAACTAGGTACATACAAATAGTTACGTAGAATCAATATCTGCCCACTTGTCAAACCTAGGCGATATTCTCCCACGGATTCAGCGTCCACGCTCATTCCGTTTGCAACTCTGAGAGACAAATCACCTACCCTTATAACTCTACGGTTTCTAAAGCATGTAATGAATTACAGATATGAGATCCTGCACCGGTATCTAGTACCCAGGAAGTAGAGTTAATTGACAAACAGTTCTCAATTATAAACACACTTGAGGCCGAAGCCACAACATGCTTCGTATCCTGGCAACTGGCTTCCAAAGCCCTGCAATCCTTCTACCAATGTCCGTTCCCATAACAATAGGAACATCCCTCGTACCTACACCAAGTCCCGAAACTTTTGCTCTTCCCTTTCCTCCCACTTTACTGATACCTTATATCGGCTTTGTAGAGGTCTTCTTCTTTTCACCCTTTGCTTTCGCCCTGGATGTAGAAGAAGAAGGTCCTCTATTAAACAGAGCTTGTGTCTCCCTGGTTTCTTTCAGGGTGTAAGTAGAGGGTAGGGACTGTGGAAATAAGTCAGCATATGACCTGTTTCCCAACGTGGTCTCCAGGTCCTCGAGCTTATTAATATAGCTTGTCATCGTAAGGACGTTGTCCCCTACTGATGACCCGACAGCCAACCTCGCTTGAATTAATTCGTTCGAGGCCTCATATCTTGCGATATGAGATTGATCTCCATATAAATCTTTGTTATGGAGAAAGATGGAAACTGAGTCCATCTTCTCGTGCTGCTTCTGGTATACACCATCAACTGAAGCCAACACGAGGCACTTGGCTTTCACTTTATCCTTTTCCCTTGTCTGACGGATATCCATATCCGCGACGGTGTAAACTCGACCTGGGACGGCGGGATCTTGAGTAGTAATAGAGTGGTCTAGCTTGTCATAGGCAATGGACATCTGGACAGACCTTTGCCAGTCATATAAGTCAGATTCAGTCAAATTGTTATCTAGATGTGACCTAGTCATGGTCACAAGGTCGCTGCAATGAGAGAGAGAGAAGAAAACACTTTAGCATGATGCTCTTGCAATTTTAGAGTGGTTTTTAGTTTATCTAAACTGGATGGCTCCCACTGTTTCTCGAATCCTTCCTCAAAGCATAAAAGAAGAACTAGCAAGGACTATTCTCACTGTACAATACTTGCTTAACCGTTCAGCCAGGCCAGTGTCGGTACTTCGAGGGAGGTTTTCCAACGCTTTCGCGAAGTTCCTTAATTAAATAACCTCTTTTCTCTGGGGGCGTAGCCCCGCTGACACCTTTCTCGACACCTACTTAGTTTATAGCATTGATCGTTAAGTGACGAATCTCCTGATAAGTAGCATATACTCACAGTAGGATCGGGATCCAAATATCATCGTATGATAATGTTGAAGGAATCCTACCAACATTCATTAAACTCCAAACGGTATGCAACACTAGCAAGTTTCAGTTTCTTTAGAAACTCCCGATGTGGATTTTTGCCCCATGTTCTTATGACCTTGACGAAAGCTAACAAATCATAAGTCACATGTCAAGTTCTGCCCATCATTATCTTGTTAATTTGAACCCATCCGTACATACCCTTGACGAAAGCCAACAAGGTAATACGACTGTCCCAAACCAACTCATCTATCTATGCAACAAATGAATACCCCAGCAGCTACCAAACACTATGCCTTGACGAAAGCCAACAAACATAGCTTGAATACTACTGACCATCCATAAGAAATGACGGAGGGCTACGACTGGTTTTGGCGAAACCGTGAACGTTGTGAACTTGATATAATCGAAAGAACCTGATAGCCTTTTAAAAGGAGTGGTTAAAGCTCCGCAATTAAAAATTCTGCTCTTTTAAAATAACCGAGTGGTTTCTTTTAAATTTGTTCCAGCGATTCAACTTTGGTTTATTTTCTTTGCATTAATAATAATGCGTCCCATCATTAACCTATCATTGCAGAAAAAAACGAAAATACAACGTCCTCTTATGCCATCCGCATTCACCACTGGGTCCCGTCATCACCCGTTAGGTTACTTAACTAACGGCAGAGCGGGGGCTGGGTTAGCGCGGGTGTAAAACATAAGTGACGTCTAAATAGCTATCATATATAGATATTGTACATTCGTCAGACGCAATAATAGGCATTCCAGATCTCAGATGAACATTATTGGATATACAAGCAATCCGTATTTGCTTTGAGCCTGCAACAAAAGACGGATTACACAGTTGTGATGAATAGCCATTACCCCACCCTAGACCCCTACGGGTACGGCAAACTACCCGCCAAGTACCCGAAGTGAAGCGGTCTCCCTCAACAAAGTGAGTAGGCCACTAAACACTTCAAAGTACCCGGTAGTTTGTGCACCCCACCTTGGGTCTGTCCTAGGAGCAAAAACAGTAAAATGAAATAATACAACGGTGGCTACAACCGCATCCTGGATGCGCCCCGCAAAATAATATTACAACATATTATAATTACATTGAATGAATTAAAATAATAACCCATCACAAAACCCCGGCTAATAATCACAACAATCCAATACAGTTCATAATCACAAACAGTAAAATCCATTACAGAAATGTGCAACCCCCTGCCAACCGACATACTAGCAGTTAGGGGAGGTTTACGAACACATTATACAATCACAGATATAATCAAATTAGCAAACATCGTATAATTTCGATCAAGCAAACATATCAAATTCTACTCCCAAAACTTCTCTGTGCACCTGAGACTTGAGCAGAAAATAAACATTCCAGAAAATACAAAAATATCACAGAAGAGTTACTGGAGCAAACTGGGTTGAATCGGCCCCAACTCGGCCGCGGATCCGCGGCTGTATGGCCGATTCAGGAACCCATTTCTCTCCAGTGATCTTATATTTCTCTGCTTGTTATTCTGCAGCTCCCTGAAAATTTTTTAGGGCCTGTTTTAAAATCGACAGAAACATAGTGATATCGATGTCTTTTTCAGTTCGTCTAGCGTTCGAAATTCATACGACTTTGCTAATGAGTTAATTATTATTTAGCGAGGCTCTGATACTACTGTAAGTCGATGTACTACACCCCACGACTTGCGGGGAGGCGGAAATATGAAAAACGATCTTGTTCTTTGCAATAACATCGACTAACCGCAAGAATCGTTGCTAAACGATACTAACAAATGCATAGGAGTTCTAAACTACTATGAGAAGTGATTATACCTAATGAACCGTGTCCTTCGTCTTTTCGTTCTCCACCACCTCTCCGGCCTTCTCTATGTAGTAGATGATCCACCCGAGAGCTATACTTCAAGCTTTACCTCTAACTTGAGGTAACTAGGTTTCTTAAAGTGCTAATCTAAGTAACCTAGGTGATACAAAGTTGGATTATGGATTGATTAGTCTATTCTAATCCTTGATCTCAACACATGAGAGGGGAGGATTAGGGTTTGAAGAGAGAGAGCTTGAGGAGAGAGAATGTGAGCATGAGAATGAGAATGAGATAATGATCTCTCATGATATATATGAAGCATTATATTTATCAAATAAATAAAATAAAGGATTTAACAACCATGCTTCATAAATACAAATGAGTGATTCATATACATGAGTCATTTAAGTATTTATGATGCATTAATGACAAGGCTGAATCACACAAACGAGTCACTGATCTCATTTAATGCTTATGCCACCTAAACCCCCAAGTCACCATCCTTCTAGAAGCTTCTCGCGAAATTACGAGAACGCCCCTCCTATCCGTGAAAACACGGAAAAACTTTAGACTGTATAAATCCAATATCCCGATACTAGAATCTGGCTTAAACCAAAGCCGGCTAGTAAAAACTGTCCGAAAGTCGTACGTGCGTAAACACACGTATGCGTCCGAACCCTTGTCGTAAAACCATACGACCTCTATATCGTTTCTCCTGGAGCAGGGAAACTCTCTGTGTGGGAATCTAATGACTCGACTACTACACTGGCAGTGGGTTTAACAACAGACCGCAAGCGGCACTAGCTGTACGTAACGGTCCCCAGGTAGATGTCGATAAGAAGGCCGATGAGGAAACCTATCCGAACTCCTACCGAGCCTGATGTGATAATCTCCGTACAGTCCAGCCTGTTCGTCTATGACTATCGCATATCGGGCCTAGGGGGCGGCAAGCGTCAGTCCCCTAATAGCGGTATAAGTCGTGTCGGAGTGAAGCCCATTACACCCTGAGAAACTACTGGAACCTATCAGTAAATATCGCTTGCCCTGGCCAGGGACTTTCCGTAATGGCTCTCTGACACAGCGCGATATCAACTCCCAATACCGGAAGAGACGAATCCTGTCTAACTGCCATTGCCTCCAAGTGCTCGGGACTGCACCCAACTGCTACCTGTTTGCATGACTCCTTTGAGCCGTGGTAGGGTAGCAATCTAAGAACAGTGGGACACATTCGAGGCGAAGTAGCAGTGTCAAGTTTGAGGACTATGCTGTATTCATGTCACCTGGGAACTGTTAACTGACGACTAGTATAAAACAAACCTACAGTTCCCTGCGAGTCCTGTCCGGTGTACCCGTAACCCAATGAGAACCTGTATACTATCTCCTGTATGATGTACTGACGGCTGTGGGACAGACCATCTCCCCAACTGGGATGAGAAGCGTACACAGTAGTCTACTCCGGAGTATCGATGCCCTGTCTCAATAATCCTTTTTCAGGTCCCTAGTCGTAGGATTATCGAGACAGGGCATCGATACTCCGGAGTAGACTAGTGTGTATGCTTCTCAACCCAGTTGGGGAGATGGTCTATCCCACAGCCATCAGTACATCGTACTGGAGATAGTATACAGGTGCTCATTGGGTTAAGGGTACATTGGACATGACTCGCGGGGAACTGTTGGTTGGTATTATACCCGTCGTCCGTTAACAGTTCCCAGGTGACATGAGTACAGCATAGTCTGCAGACTTGACACTGCTACTTCACCTCGAGTGTGTCCCACTGTTCTTAGATTGCTACCCTACCACGACTCAATGGAGTCATGCAAATAGGTAGCAGTTGGGTGCAGTCCCGAGCACTTAGAGGCAGTGGCGGTTAGACAGGATTCGTCTCTCCCGGTATTGGGAGTTGATATCGCGCTGTGTCAGAAAGCCATTACGCAAAGTCCCTGGCCAGGGCAAGCGAGATTTACTGGTAGGTTCCAGTAGTTTCTCAAGGTGTAATGCGCTACGCTCCAACACGACTTATACCGCTATTAGGGGACTGACGCTTGCCTCCCCCTAGGCACGATATGCGATAGTCCTAAACGAACAGACCGGACTGTACTGAGATTGTCACATCAGGCTCGGTAGGAGTTCGGATGGGTTTCCTCATCGGTTTTCTTATCGACATCTACCTGGGTACCGTTACGTACAGCTAGTGCCGCTTGCGGTCTGTGGTTAAACCCACTGCCAGCGTAGTAGTCGAGTCTTTAGAGTCCCACACAGAGAGTTTCCCTGCTCCAGGCGAAACGATATAGAGGTCGTATGGTTTTACGACAAGGGTTCGGACGCATACGTGTTTAAACGCATGTACGATGTTCGGACAGTTTTTACTAGCCGGCTTTGGTTTAAGCCAGATTCTAGTATTGGATTATTGGATTTATACAGTCTAAAGTTTTTCCGTGTTTTCACGGATAGGAGGGGCGTTCTCGTAATTTGGCGGGAAGCTTCTAGAAGTATGGTGACTTGAGGGTTTAGGTGGCATTTACATTAAATGCATTTGTGACTCATTAGATGAATCATTCAAGTGAGTTAATGAAGCATTTATTGCTTAATGACTCACTTGATGATTCATTGCATATATTAAATGAAGCATGATGATAAATCATTTAGATTTATTTATTTGATTTTCTTTATGCTTCATGATATATAAGAAGTGAGAAACATTTTCATATGATAATCTTGCTCACCTTCTCTCTCCTCAAGCTCTCTCTCTTCAAACCCTAATCCTACCCTATCATGTGTTGAGATCAAGGATTAGCTAGACTATTTAATCCATAACCATACTCTATATCATCTAGGTGACTTTGATTAGCAACTAAAGAAACCTTGTTACCTCAAGATTAGAGGCAAAGCTTGGAGTAGAAGCTCTCGGGTGGATCGTCTATAACATTGAGGAGGCCGATGAGGAGGTGGATAACGAGAAGACGAAGGACTAGGTTCATTAGGTATAATCTCTTTTCATAGTAGTGTACAACTCTTATGTTAGTGTTAGTTATAGTTTAGCAAAGATCCTTTCGGTTAGTCGATGTTGTTTTAAACAAAATGATTGTTTTTCATATTTCCGCCTCCCCGCAAGTTGTGGGGTGTAGTACATCGACTTACAGTAGGGACTCTGTAAGAATGGCTGGATGCTTAGCGATCTGAGATAGAATCCTTATACACCAACAAAGTATGGACTTTGGTTGCTTTATCTGAAGGGTTAAATCTCCATCAGGAGCAAGTATATCTTGAGAAGATTACTTGGTGTACATGGAAAGGTTGATACTTTCAAAGCTATGCTTAAGTCCATCCAGATCCTACTTGCCACTGCTACATACCATGACTACGATATCTGGCAGTTGGGTGTCATGACTGCTTTTCTAAATGATGATTTGGAAGAGAGCGTCTATAAGTACACAGCCAGAGGGCTTCGTAGACAGTGGGAGCAGCGGAAACATGTGCAAGATCTTTTATGTGATAGATCAGGCATCGCGGAGTTGGAACGTCTGTTTTGATGTAGTGGTCAAAGAGTTTGACTTCATCAAAATGGTAGGTGAACCTTGTATATACAAAAAGGTAGTAGAGAGTATGGTGGTGATCCTCGTAGAGTACGTGGATGACATACTCTTGATAGGGAAGGAGTTTCCTATGCTACGCTCGGTCAATCTCCTCTTATCACAAAGATTCTCCATATAGGATCAAGGTGATACCTCATAAATCCTGGGTTTTTGAATCTATGAGATAGATCTAATTGGATGTTAGGATTCTCACTAGTTGTAGTGAGATGGTATCAATCGATCCTGGGGAGAATCACTGGAAAGGTTCCAGGGTGATAAAGACGACTGAATGTCAGTCGCAGGCATTGTCTTTACCCTTAGTGGAGGGACGGTATGTTGGAAGAGTTCCAAGCTAGATACCGTGACTTACTAGACGATTAAAGGCAAGATACATCGTTAACAAGGATGCTACCAAAGAGGCAGTCTGGATATATATAAGTTCATGAGATGAACTTCGTTCCTACCTTTGTGTGATAATGGAGTTGTGGCTTATGCCAAGGAACCCCCGTCCCATCTGAAATCCAGATATAATTCTTAGGCAGTATCTCCTGATCATGGAGATGGTTGATCTCCAGGGAGATCGAGGTTAGGAGAGAAGACACAGAGGACAACAGCGTGGATCCACTCATAAAGGCCTATTTCCCAGTAGAGACTTTTTATGGGATGGTTGAGTATGAGATAGTTCAACCACAGCTGATTGTTAGGTATGCGATACCACAACAGATGGCCCTAGTGCAAGTGGGAGATTGTTAGTTATATGTATGCCCTAGAGGCCATTACTGTACATACGATGTATATTGTAGTGGATGCTTGGACATATATATGGAGGACTTTCTTGCTCGACATGATAGTACGCTATCTGCTTGCTCTTTATCTTAACATGTACTCTGATTGTCTCTATGTTACATGTTGATAAAGCCCTTAGGATGAGTACTTGACTACCAGGACTATGATGCAGATCATACTAGTGGGGACAGTGTAGTCGCCAAGTACATCCTTCAAATGTTCCTAGTCGTGGGAGTATCGAGACAGGGCATCGATACTCCAGAGTAGACTAGCGTATGCGCTTCTTGACCTATATGATGGGTGATGGATGATCCCATATCCATTGGTGTTTGACATCAGAGAAGGTATACGGGTGCTCAGTGGAGACTGGGTACACTGGACGGACTCACCGAGAACTCCCAGATGGTATTATACCTCACGTCAGATGGCAGTTCTCTAGTGACACTGGTACAGAGTAGTCTGTAGACCCGAGATCGTCATGGAGTCTTGTGTGATTCCCACTGTGCTTTGATTTCCATCATACCACGTCCAAGAGGGCGTGCAAAAAGGTGGCTTTTGGGTACAGTCCCGAATCATATGGAGGCAATGAGCGATAGGAGGGGATTCGTCTCTCCCGGTATAGGGAGTTGATATTGCGCTGTGTTCGATTGGCTATAACTGGAAATCCCTGGCGAGGGTTGCTGAGATTTACTGGTAAGTGTTATCAGTAGTTTCTCGAAGTGTTATAGACCTCATATCGACACGACTTATCAAGCTACTAGGGTCTGACGTTTACCACCCCTAGGCGAGATATGCGACATATCAGACGAAGAGACCGGACTGTACGAGAGTGTTACTGATTGGATTCATAGGAGAATGTACAGGCTTTCTTGTTGATCTTCTGATCGCTCAATACCTGGGTGGCTGTTACGTTTAGCCGACCGCTTGCATCTTGTGGGTGTTTGATATGATCATCACCTACTGCTGGTATATTGACGATTCTTTAGAGTCCTACACTGAGGTTTCTTGGCTCAGACAAAACGGAGTATGAGCACATATATGATATATGCGGGACCGAGAAAAATACAGGTATGTGATACCGTATTAGATTATCGCGATATGAGATATCGGCCGGGTATATGTGATATAGCCGGGTCATCGGATCAACTGTTGATTCGATGAACTGATTCAGATTATATTAGTCGGTTATTTGTGAAATAGCCGGATTATCGGATCAAGTGTTGATTTGATAATTTAATGTATAATAATATATTTGATATATTAAATTACATTAACTAATATAAGCTCACTAAAAGATTCTTTTTCTCACTCGGGTAATACATTGATATATATATGATATATGTTAATTGTATTATTTTATTTTGTTACAATAAATATTGTATATGTGATATATAATATTGTAACATGTTAGGGTTATTAATGCAACATGATTAGTGGAGATTAAATATCATTAAGGTTTGATTTGGGTTAATTTTTTTTGAAGCTTCTAGAAGCTTTTTGTTTTTTTTTTGCAAAGATATTTTGTAAAGATATTTTTCTAGATATTTAGTTAACCCAACCCAACCCAACCCTTCACCATGGTTGAGTCTCTACATGGGTTAAGTTATCATACTTAACCCATGGTTGCATTTCTAACCTCACTACAATTCATTATTCATCACAAAGTAATTCATCTTCTTCTTCCTCCTTACAAAGCTTTCTAGCTTTGATTTTAGTGATGAAAATGAGTGAGATTAAGAAAACAAATGAGAGCATAAATCCTACTTCATCATCCTAATCTATTCTTGCCAATTATATTAGGGTGTTCACTTCATTAGTAAGTGAGAGCTTGTGTTAATGAAACTTCAAGGTAGATCATCTTTGTTATCGAAGATCGGAAGCAAGCTTGCATCTTTCTCTTCATGGAGCCTCTCTAGAGTCTGGGTACACAATGATCATAGTGAAGAGACCTCAACACAGAGCTTTAGAAGTGAAGGACCGAACTACAAAGGTTGTAATCCCAAACTCTTAGAAGTTGTTTACTTGCTTTGTTTCGCCTAATCTCTAGTTTAAAGATCTTGGTTAGGGTTGTTCGGCACGTCTAAATTTTAAATTGGGCATGGTTGATGCCTTATAGACCCTTATGAGAGTGCCTAGTAACCCTACAATTAAGTGATCACATCACAAATTACCAGCAGCAGAAGAACATATATGAAATATTGGATATACTGGGAATTCCGTGTTTTAAATTAAGCCTGTATAAAACACGGATTTCACGGCCGCGATGAATAGCCAAACCCACATCCCTAGACCCCTACGAGAGCGACAAGCAACCCTACCAATTCTAGAGTTAGGAGACCCGATCTCGACTCCTCGAGATGGTCTCCCACTGGACCCTAGAACCCGGTTACTTGTGCTACCCACATTGGATCTATCCTAATGCGGAAAAGTAAATAATATACAATGGTGATATCATCCTCAACCCGAAAGTGCCCCAATAAAAGAATATTACATATAATGAATTTTACATTGTTAGTTATATGTATGCCCTAGAGGCCATTACTGTACATTGGATGTATATTGTAGTGGATGCTGGGACATATATAGGGAGGACTTTCTTGCTCGACATGATAGTATGCTATCTGGTTGCTCTTTACCTTAACGTATACACTGATTGTCTCTCTGTTACATGTTGGTAAAGCCCTTAGGATGTGTGCTTGACTACCTGGACTATGATGCGGATCATACTAGTGGGGACATGGTAGTCCATAAGTACATCCTTCAGAGTCCCTAGTCGTGGGTGTATCGAGACGGGGCATCGATATACCAGAGTAGACTAGCGTATACCTTCTCGACCCATACAGATGGGCGATGGATGATCCCATATCCATTGGTGTTTGACATCAGAGATGATATACGGGTGCTCAGTAGAGACTGGGTACACTGGACGGACTCGCCGAGAACTCCCAGATGGTATTATACCTCACGTCAGATGGCAGTTCTCTGGTGACACTGGTACAGAGTAGTCTGTTGACCCGAGATCGTCATAGAGTCTTGTGTGGTTCCCACTGTGCTTTGATTTCCATCTTACCACGTCCAAGAGGGCATGCAAAACGGTGGTTTTTGGGTACAGTCCCGAATCACATGGAGGCAATGAGCGATAGGAGGGGATTCGTCTCTCCCGGTATAGGGAGTTGATGTTGCGCTGTGTTTGATTGGCTATAACAGGAAATCCCTGGCCAGGGTTGCTGAGATTTACTGGTAAGTGTTACCAGTAGTTTCTCGAATTGTTATAGACCTCATATCGACACGACTTATCGAGCTATTGGGGTCTGACGTTTACCACCCCTAGGCGAGATATGCGACATATCAGACGATCAGACCGGACTGTACGGTAGTGTTACTGGTTGGATTCACTGGAGTGTGAGCGGGCTTGCTCGTCGATCTTCAGATCGCTCAATACCCGGGTGGCCGTTACGTTTAGCAGACCGCTTGCGGCTTGTGGGTGTTTGATATGATCATCATCTGCTGCCGGCGTATTGACGAGTCTTTAGAGTCCTACACAGAAGTTTCCTGGCTCAAGCGAAACGAAATAGGAGCGCATATGAGATATGTGCGGGACCGAGAATAATGCGTGTATGTGATACCGTATTCTATTCTCGTGATGAATGTATCGAATAGTTATATGCGATATAACCTAGTTATCGAATCGAGGGTTGATTCGATAAACCGATACATTGGATACTAGTCGGTTATATGCGATATGACCGGATCGTTAAATCAAGTGTTGATTTGATGATTTAATGCATAATTATATATTTGATATATTACTTTGCATTAACTAGTATCGGTTCACTTTTAATGGATTTTCTCGCTCGGATGTGCACATTGTATATGTGATATACTTTTTGTGCACTTGATTGTATCATGTTTGATGATACATGCTCACTAGGGTTTGTGTGAAGATTAAACCATGGTTGTATATTAGTTAGGGTTATGGTTTTCTTATTTATTTATTTATTTATTCTTATTGGAAAATATTATGCATAAAGAGGAAATGGTGGCTTTCTTTGTTTGTACATTGAAGCTTCATGAAGCTTTGACCTTGTGACCATTTTGTTTTGATGCTTAACCCTAACCCTTCATTCTAACCATGGTTTATTCTCTACACCAAACTATGGTTGCTAAATGATAAGGATTGATTTATTTTCCTTTTTGGAAAATTCTTATTCTATTCTATCATCTTCTTCCTCTTCTTCTTCTTGATGAAGAAAGCAAGCTCCATCAATGGTGATTGATGGAAATGAGTGAGAAATCCAATTCTAAAGTCTACCCACTTCCTATTTCTTCATCCTCTACCTCTTGCCAAGTAGTAGAGTGTGTTTTCTTCACAAGTTTCTTGACTTGGTGAAGTGAGAGATTGATCTAGCGATGCTTCGACGTAGATCATCTTCGGCATGGACATCGACGACCTAGCTCGCCTATTCTCCGATGAAGCCGACGCTAGAGCCCGGATTTTGATTTGGACAGCGGAGAGGACTTCATCACGGAGCCGTGGAGGTGGAGGACCGGATCTACAAAGGTTGTATTTCCGTTCCTTTAGTTTAGATGTAAACTAGTTTCTTTTTCGCCTAGATTTCTAGACAACGATCCGTAGTTTAGGGTTTCTCGGCACCGTTAAATTTTAAATTGGCATGGTTGATGCCTTGTGAGATCTCTTGAGAGTGCCTAGGAACCCTACAGTGGTATCAGAGCCAAGCTAGAGCCTTAGGCGAAGTCTAGACGGAATTTGAAACCCGAACGAACCCGAAACCCAACTCAAATATTGCTCTCTGTCCTTTTTTCAAAAACTGGGATTTTTCCAAATTAAAAATATGCAGAAAACTCCGCAGAGAATTCTAAGAATTACGGCGCAAAATTGGGGTCATGAACAGTGCAATCTGCGGCGGACCCGCGGCCGAAGCCTGCCTCAGGCGGCGGTTCCGCGGCAGATTGATGACGTCAGCCCTAACTGTTTGCGCAGTAATTCATTGTTTCAGGTTCTGAGTTCTCTGGGTATTTTTAAAATTTATTCAAGAGTTGAATTTTCTGGAGTTGTTTTGGGGATTCGAAGTTTTGATCGGAGTATCAAATTTTGTCTATGTGGCTTTCCGGATAAATTTTAGAATATGTTAAAAAGTTCGACCGGATATAAATACCCACTTTTTCCCCTGCCGGGAAATTTCCAAGTGTTGGATTTTTCCGTAGTTTGACAACGTTCTAAGTAGTGCAAGTAACGCGATGGACCCTCTAGAAGACAACAAACTTTAACTCGATTATGTGACCGTCTTGAACTGCCCTTTGAACCTTCGGGTTTGGGGCAGTACGGCGTGCCACATGTGAGGCGTTGGCTTGACCCTTCTACGGCTGGACCGTTGGTACTGAGGCACGAACTGAATGTTGTTAGACTTGTTTCATGTGTTGATCTGTATCGGGAAAACTTGGGTGTTCGATTGTTCGATCGGAAAGTTTAACATTTTCTATTTATCTGGAATGAGATACAATAATTGGAATTCACAATGAGTTATGAGATAACTAAATGAATGTTATAAACATAGCAGTTTAGTCTCACATGATCGGTTGCCACGGAATTTTGATGTGATCAAAAGTCCGTCGCAATCACGTAGCGTACGCGGATACTCGCCGGGTAAACTTAATAGACAGCCTCACTCCATAGCCCCGACCAAGTGACTGTAGGAGAACCCCGTCGCCGAAAGCATCCGGTCGGGTGCTCGCGGTAGCGGTGTTCCGCCTTGGTGCACTTGGTCGACGGCGTCGCGGGTGCAGCCGCCTACTAAAGTTTGCGACGAGCATTCGATCAGAATGTCGGGAATCCTGTTGAATTGCCCGACTTGATATTGAAAAGTGTTTTCGATTTTGAGACTAAAATGCGGGGTTTATAATTGTTAGGCATGTGATGTCTAAGGAATTCATTTGGTCAGGCATGCGATGTCTGAGATGGTTGCGGATTCCAACTGTTGTAGTTTTACACTTTCTTTTCTGTGACCGTAAGTGTAATATGTGATATCGCCTGTTTCGTTGCTATATGTCAACGACAATTGGGATGCGCATATTTACTTACGTTGATGACATGTGATATTATGTGTTGCTGGATATGTTATATTGGATCGTCGTGTTTGAATAGCCGGGGTTTTTTATGTGAGATGAGTGTTTTTCATTTTCATTCATGTAAAAACTTGTATGTAATATTCTTTTATTTGGGGCACTTCCAGGTTGCGGAAGTTGTCACCTTTTGTATATTATTTACTTTTCCGCACTAGGATAGACCCAAGGAGGGGAGCACAAGTAACCGGGTTCTGGAGTCCAGTGGGAGACCAATTCGAGGAGTCGAGTCCGGGTCTCCTAACTCCAGAATTGGTAGGGTTGCTTGCCGCTCTCGTAGGGGTCTAGGGGTGTGGGTTTGGCTATTCATCGCGACCGTGGAATCCGTGTTTTATACTGGCTCGTATTAAAAACACGGACGTCCTAGTATATCCAATATTTCATATGATTCTTCTGCTGCGATATCTGTGATGTGATCATGTGATCTTCTGTGATAGATACAGTATATAGTATATATGATATATTATATAGGCGTTACTTATGTTTTACACCCGCGCTAGCCCTGCCCCGCTCTGCCGTTAGTTACCTAACCTAACGGTGCACGAGGGGACATCGAGGCGAATGCGGATGGCATAAGTGTACGTCGTATTTATCTGTGATGTTTAGGTACTTAAATGATGGGACTTCATTAATGTGATTAATGAAATAAAAGAAACCTAAAGATGTTGTAGAATCGAATTTCAAAAATAAAACAGGTAGCTACAGTTCTTGCTTTGCACATCGGTATATGTGATATATCCTGCACCTTATTCGATGAGGAAAGGACCGAGATCCCTTCACAGGAAGTGACTCCTTTAGCAATAACTGGCCGATGCTACAACCCTCGGTTTGTTTTTTGATTGCTTTTAAGAGTTTTTGCTTTGCACAGTGATATATGTGATATATCCCGCACCTCATTCGACGAGGAAAGGACCGACGATCCCTTCACCGGGAGTGACTCCTTTAGCAAAACTAGAAAAGCCTCAAAAGCACTCCATTTTAAAATCATTTGATTCTACAACGATATCAAGTTCATTACGCAATAGGTTTTCAGAAAAACCTGTCGTAGCCCTTCGTCATTTCAGATAAGTTGTATATAGTATTCGTGCTGCATTTGTTGGCTTTCGTCAAGGTGCAGTGTGCGGTAGCTATATGCTGCTTATCTGCTAGCATACGATGCGATTGGATTAGGGTAGTCGTACGGCTTTGTTGGCTTTCGTCAAGGGTCGTGCGGGTGGGTTTAATTCGATCAAGAAATGTACGGGTTGAACTTGACTAGCGGGCTATGGTTTGTTGGCTTTCGTCAAGGTCATAGCACGTTAGGGGCAAAATATTATCGGGAATTTCAAGTGTTGAAATTTGCAATGAGATTGCATACCTTCTATGAGATAGTTGGATCCCGATACCCGCTGCGAGTAAGAGTTACTCCTGGGAGAGTTTTATACATTACAATTAGCCGATCAAGTAGGTGCCTAGAAAGGTGTTAACGAGGTTACGCCTCTGGGAAAACGAGGTTTACATTAATTAAGTTCGTGCGAAAGCACGGGGGACCTCCCTCGAAGTACCGACACTGGCCTGGCTGAAAGATTGGCAAACTTGTAGTGTATAATTAATCCCGGCTAGTCTTTCCTTTTAGGGTTTGAAGGAAGATTTGATAAAAAGCAGTGGGAGCCATCCTGATTAGATAAAAGAATAACCAATCTATTCTTGCAAGAGCGCACGCTGAGTGTTTTCTTCTCTCTCTCTCCAGGTAGCGACCATATCACGCCTTAATC
Source organism: Agapanthus africanus (assembly GCA_030015575.1). NCBI lineage: Eukaryota > Viridiplantae > Streptophyta > Magnoliopsida > Asparagales > Amaryllidaceae > Agapanthus > Agapanthus africanus. The sequence continues at coordinate 167,767,749 of CM057349.1, forward strand.
AAGATAATAATACGGAATATTGACCGAACCCGCTTGTTATACTGAGCTGTGGAACGTTGGCCCCGCTCCACCTTATAATTGTTATAAGACAGAGCAGGAAATTGGGGATTACCAGAATTCCCGTGCCGCCCAAACGAAGAGAGTGCATGCTGATGCATCATCTTCGGGTGTGTTCATTACATAGAACTGTTTCTCAGTATCCTTTACGTCCTGGGTATGTGATACCAGATCAGGATCCCAGATATGTAATCTGTTACATAGGGCTGCAGAAAGGTAGAGAACTGAGAACGGGTGATAAGTTTCATGAGGCAGAAAACGGGGCAAGTGTTGCAGCCAAGTCTGTTGGTCACTGTCACCCTGTATTACCAATACATTGATTCTGAACGAATGTTATTAGATACCGAACCTGATATACAAAATCATATCAGTCTCTTTATTAGTAAAGAAATGATAAAATTTTGTATTAATGGATAATGTTTTGAACATTTCCTATATCAAAAGTTGATCGGTTCAGGCACGTTATCTAAAAGCATTGATGTTCTAAATCAAACTACAGTTCTTAGTATACGGATCACACACAAGAGGAAGAGTTCAGAAATGAACGAATTCTTCTTGAGGCATTGTAGACTAGGTCAGATCAATGTGACCCTACTAGCTAGAGTTACATAAAGATGCATATTTAAATTAGTTTGAACTTACATCTTGTGAAACTCGCCAGTCATGTCACAAAGATAAGATGACCATAGCTCCGTTTACTGGAAACAGAGAAAGAGTTAGTGAACTCTTAGGATGATACATGTTGATGCATGTAGGTCCCCTGTCTACACATGCCAGGAATGGTTCTTTATACTTCATTACGTTCTCTGATGATCTTTCGAGTTTCAGACCTATGTTCCTGTTGAAACACAAGTCCGAACCTTTTAAGATATTCACAGAATATAAGTTAGAAGTAGAGAACCAAAATACGGGTATAAGTATTATGACCTATGATGTGATCAAGGAAGAGAATACTTGAGAACGGAAATCCTGGACTATTCTAAAGGAGAATGAGATTCTCTCTCAGCATTACTCCTCCGTATACACCATGGCACGATGGTATATCGGGGCGGAGCAATCACACCCTATATGATATGGTGTGCTCTATGATGAGTATTACTGAGTCACCTATTTCCTTTAGGGAGTTATGCACTTGAGAAGCTGCATACCTATTGAATAGGGTTCGAATCAAATCAGTTGCCTACCACTTCATATATGATATGGTGCGGGAAGATCCTATCTCTTAAGTAAGTTAAGATTTGGGATTATCCATCCTATGTCAAAAGCAAAATTCGGACAAACTCGAGGCAAAGTCTGTTATGTAGAACTGGAAAGGTTCCAGCTATACAAACAACAGCAGATGATTTGATAGAACCAAAGGATTCATTAGATTCCAACGAACCTCAGCCTCTCCGCCGATCTAGTAGGGTTCCTCACCCACCTGAGAGATACTTCTGTTTCTCTATGACAGTGGGAGCGAGGATTGCATCATGAGATGATGACCCAACTAGTTTCGACCTGGCCATCAGGAGTGGGACTCTGTAAGAATGGCTGGATGTTTAGCGATCTGAGATGGAATCCTTATACACCAACAAAGTATAGACTTTAGTTGCTATATCTGAAGGATTAAATCCCCATCAGGAGCAAGTATATCTTGAGAAGATTACTTGGTGTAGATGGAAAAGTTGAGACTTTCAAAGCTAGACTTGTTAAAAGTTTATATCATTGACCAGGTGTGGGTAATGATCAAACCTTTTCAAGTAGCTATGCTTAAGTCCATCCAGATCCTACTTGTCACGGCTACATACCATGACTGCGATATCTGGTGGTTGGGTGTCTTGACTGCTTTTCTAAATGATGATTTAGAAGAGAGCGTCTATAAGTACACAGCCAGAGGGCCTCGTAGACAGTGGGAGCAGCGGAAACGTGTGCAAGATGCTTTATAGGATAAAGCAGGCATCGCGGAGTTGGAACATCTGTTTTGATGGAGTAGTCAAAGAGTTTGACATCATCAAAATGGTAGATGAACCTTGTATAAACAAAAAGGTAGTAGGGAGTATGCTGGTGATCCTCGTAGAGTACGTGGATGACATACTCTTGATAGGGAAGGAGTTTCCTATGCTACGATCGATCAATCTCCGTTTATCACAATGATTCTCCATATAGGATCAAAGTGATACCTACTAAATCCTGGACTTTGGATCTATGAGATAGATCTAATTGGATGTTAGGATACTCACTAGCTATAGTGAGATGGTATCAGTTGATCCTGGGGAGAATCACTGGAAGGGTTCCAGGGTGATAAAGAAGACTGAATGTCAGTCGCAGGCATTGTCTTTACCCTCAGTAAAGGGACGGTATGTTGGAAGAGTTCCAAGCTAGATACCGTGACATACTAGACGATAAAGGCAGGATACATCGCTACTTAAGATGCTACCAAAGAGGCTGTTTGGGTGTATATTGGTTCATGAGATGAACTATGTTCCTTCCATTGTGTGACAATGGAGTTGTGGCTTATGCCAAGGAACGCAGGTCCCATCAGTGATCCAGACATATTCTAAGGCAGTATCACTTGATCATGGAGATGGTTGATCTCCAAGGAGATCAAGGTTAGGAGAGTAGACTCAGAGGACAACACGGCGGATCCACTGACAAAGGCCTTTTCCCAGAGAGAGACTTTTATGGGATGGTTGAGTATGAGATACTTCAAACCACTGCTACAGATGGCCCTAGTGCAAGTGGGAGATTGTTAGTTATATATATGCCCTAGAGGCCATTACTGTACATTGGATGTATATTGTAGTGGATGCTGGGACATATATAGGGAGGACTTTCTTGCTCGACATGATAGTATGCTATCTGGTTGCTCTTTACCTTAACGTGTACACTGATTGTCTCTCTGTTACATGTTGGTAAAGCCCTTAGGATGTGTGCTTGACTACCTGGACTATGATGCGGATCATACTAGTGGGGACATGGTAGTCCATAAGTACATCCTTCAAAGTCCCTAGTCGTGGGTGTATCGAGACGGGGCATCGATATACCAGAGTAGACTAGTGTATACCTTCTCGACCCATACAGATGGGCGATGGATGATCCCATATCCATTGGTGTTTGACATCAGAGATGATATACGGGTGCTCAGTAGAGACTGGGTACACTGGACGGACTCGTCGAGAACTCCCAGATGGTATTATACCTCACGTCAGATGGCAGTTCTCTGGTGACACTGGTACAGAGTAGTCTGTTGACCCGAGATCGTCATAGAGTCTTGTGTGGTTCCCACTGTGCTTTGATTTCCATCTTACCATGTCCAAGAGGGCGTGCAAAACGGTGGTTTTTGGGTACAGTCCCGAATCACATGGAGGCAATGAGCGATAGGAGGGGATTCGTCTCTCCCGGTATAGGGAGTTGATGTTGCGCTGTGTTTGATTGGCTATAACAGGAAATCCCTGGCCAGGGTTGCTGAGATTTACTGGTAAGTGTTACCAGTAGTTTCTCGAATTGTTATAGACCTCATATCGACACGACTTATCGAGCTATTGGGGTCTGACGTTTACCATCCCTTGGCGAGATATGCGACATATCAAACGATCAGACCGGACTGTTCGGTAGTGTTACTGGTTGGATTCACTGGAGTGTGAGCGGGCTTGCTCGTCGATCTTCAGATCGCTCAATACCCGGGTGGCCGTTACGTTTAGCAGACCGCTTGCGGCTTGTGGGTGTTTGATATGATCATCATCTGCTGCCGGCGTATTGACGAGTCTTTAGAGTCCTACACAGAGGTTTCCTGGCTCAAGCGAAACGAAATAGGAGCGCATATGAGATATGTGCGGGACCGAGAATAATGCGTGTATGTGATACCGTATTCTATTCTCGCGATGAATGTATCGAATAGTTATATGCGATATAACCTAGTTATCGAATCGAGGGTTGATTCGATAAACCGATACATTGGATACTAGTCGGTTATATGCGATATGACCGGATCGTTAAATCAAGTGTTGATTTGATGATTTAATGCATAATTACATATTTGATATATTACTTTGCATTAACTAGTATCGGTTCACTTTTAATGGATTTTCTCGCTCGGATGTGCACATTGTATATGTGATATACTTTTTGTGCACTTGATTGTATCATGTTTGATGATATATGCTCACTAGGGTTTGTGTGAAGATTAAACCATGGTTGTATATTAGTTAGGGTTATGGTTTTCTTATTTATTTATTTATTTATTCTTATTGGAAAATATTATGCATAAAGAGGAAATGGTGGCTTTCTTTGTTTGTACATTGAAGCTTCATGAAGCTTTGACCTTGTGACCATTTTGTCTTGATGCTTAACCCTAACCCTTCATTCTAACCATGGTTTATTCTCTACACCAAACTATGGTTGCTAAATGATAAGGATTGATTTATTTTCAATTTGGAAAAATCCTTATTCTATTCTATCATCTTCTTCCTCTTCTTCTTCTTGATGAAGAAAGCAAGCTCCATCAATGGTGATTGATGGAAATGAGTGAGAAATCCAATTCTAAAGTCTACCCACTTCCTATTTCTTCATCCTCTACCTCTTTCTAAGTAGTAGAGTGTGTTTTCTTCACAAGTTTCTTGACTTGGTGAAGTGAGAGCTTGATCTAGCGATGCTTCGACGTAGATCATCTTCGGCATGGACATCGACGACCTAGCTCGCCTATTCTCCGATGAAGCCGACGCTAGAGCCCGGATTTTGATTTGGACAGCGGAGAGGACTTCATCACGAAGCCGTGGAGGTGGAGGACCGAATCTATAAAGGTTGTATTTCCGTTCCTTTAGTTTAGATGTAAACTAGTTTCTTTTTCGCCTAGATTTCTAGCCAACGATCCGTAGTTTAGGGTTTCTCGGCACCGTTAAATTTTAAATTGGCATGGTTGATGCCTTGTGAGACCTCTTGAGAGTGCCTAGGAACCCTACATACATGAATGAAAATAAAAACCCTCATCTAACATAAAACCCCCGGCTATTCAAAACACGACGATCCAATATAACATATCACAACAACACACAACATCTCATGTCATCAACGTAACTAAATATGCGTATCCCAATTGTCGTTGACGTATAGCAACGAAACCGGCGATACACCACATATTACACTTACAGTCATAGAAAAGAAAGTGAAAAACTACAACAGTCGGAATCCGCAACCACCTTAGACATCATAAACCCAATGAATTGTTGGATATAGTGCCCTCAAAGTCAATTATTGGATCGTAGGCACGTGATTGCAATGATTGAGGGAGGACTTATGCTGGTAGGACAATCTTACTCAAGATGATAGTATGCTATCTGGTTTATCTTTATCATCGTATACATGCTTTAGGTGATGTTACAGATCACTATTACACGTTGATAGAGCCCTTAGGATTCTTGCTTGACTACCAGCAGTATGATGGCGATCATATACATGAGAGTTGGGTAGTCTATAAGCACATCCTTAAAAGTGTCCCTAGTCGTGGGAGTTTCGAGACTGGGTATCGATACTCCATCAGTGGACTAGTGTAGACAGTCAAGACCCCGACGAGGGGCGGTGGCTGGTCTCACAAGCCATTAGTGTCAGTTGGTTCACCTAAGATATATACAGGTGCTTATTAGGTTATGAGTACACCGGACAGGACTCGCCGGGAACCTGCTAGTTGGTATTATATCTGACGTCAGATAGCAGTTCCCTAGTGACATGTGTACAGGTTAGTTCATCGACCTGAGATCTTCATTTGTCTCGTGTGAGTTCCCACTGTTCTTTGATTACTACCCTACCACGGCTCAAAGGAGTCGTGCAAACAGGTTTTAGTTGGGTACAGTCCCGAGCCACATGGAGGCAGTGAGCGGATCGGCAGGGGTTTCGTCTCTCCCAGTATTGGGGGTGAGATCGCGCTGTGTCTAGGAGAGCCATTATACTAAGTCCTTGGCCAAGGCAGGAGATTTACTGGTAGGTATTCCAGTAGTATCTCAGGGTGTTCTGGGCTACACTCCGACACGACTTGTACAGCTTTTGGGGGTCTGACTTTTACCAACCCCTAGGCCCGACATGCGATACTCATAGACGAACGGACCAAACTGTACGGATATTGTCACTGATAGGCTCAGTAGGGTTCCAGGATGAGTTCGCTCATCGGCCTCCCTTTTGGTCAATACCTGGTAGCCCGTTACGTACAGCTAGTACCACTGACGTGCTAGTGGTTAAATCCACAGCCAGTGTATTGACGAGTCTTTAGAGTCCCCCACAGACAGTTTCACAAGTTTTGGGCGAAACGTTGTAGAGGCCGTATGGTATTATGGTAGGGTTCGATCATATACGTGCAGTCGTGCACGGATCATGATCGGACGGATCATACTAGTGGGCTTTGGTTTAAGCCAGATCCTAGTATTAGATTTGTTGGATTACTTTAGTCTCATTGCATTCGCATTCAGTCGGAATGCAGATGCAGGTATGTATATACAGGTGAGGGGTATCTTTGTGATCCGTCACGAGTTTACTTTAGATGTTGCCATATCTTTTTATTGTTGCAAACATTTGGATTAATGTTTTCTTGTGGAAATTGTGAGTGGATTTCATCATGAAGGGCATTAAACGTGACATGGACATGGGTGGTGACTCATGGTCTCTTTTTTTGTGCTATGTCAATTTATTTGATTGATTATTATGTTGATATGATACTTGGGGTTGCTCTTGATTTATTCTAGCACTCTCAGTTTTCTTCATCTCAACATAATAATAAAAAGCTCTCCACCTTATTTCTTCTTCTTGCTCACAAGTTCCACCATCGGCATCAACTTCTACCTCCACTCTACCCATCTCATGTGTTGAGAATCCTAGAGTGGCAAGAGACAAAGTTATCACACACATTCTCTACTTCACCTTGGACACGTCGGTTAGCAAACTTCGTGTCCGAGCTGCTTCGGTTCGAAGCGGGAGCCCATAAAAGGATTCATCGACATGGTGCCCTTTCCGACGAGGAGATTGGAGATCGAGCGAGATCGGAGATGCCGCAAGGAGCTAAAGATGGTGGCTAAAGACCGAAGGACACGGATCGATCGGTATAGCTTTTCTAACCCTCTTTAGATTGCTAGTTTAATGTTAATGGTTCAATCCAGATTAAAGTCTGCGTTAGCGCCAGTTTCAAGTTTATGAAAAGTTTTTGTTTCCGCATTTTGGACTCGGATTGACAGCTGGGACGCTACCGTAGGCTTACATGGTATCAGAGCCACGCCATTAACCTTAGCTAGCTTGTTTTAAACAATGTTAATCTATCGAAAATGAAACTAAACCCGAACAATGCCACTGCAGTTTTTCTCTCTGTTAATTTTTAAAAGTGTTCAGAAAATTTTTTAAACAAGTGCAGAAGACCACCCATGAGACCATATGACCACTGCCCAAAAAAACGAGCCCCTGTCGCCTAAAAAAAACCGGCCACCTACCTTAATTTTCTGGCCAGGCCGGCCCATATGTTGATATTGGGATTCGTATTTAGGCTGCTCTCTGGTCTCTGGGTAGTTGGTGTAAGTGCACGGCGGCGCCCCGGCCGTCCATCCGACGCCGGAAATGCGGAAACGAAAAACTTTGCGAAACTTGCAAACCGGCACCACCGTGCACTAAACCCCGGATCGGGCCATTAACCAAGCTACTAGCAAACTAAAAGATGGGTAGAGAGATATACCAAGCGATCCATGTCCTTCAGTCTTCGTCTCCACTCCGATCTCCCGCGAAAACTCCGTTCGTCACCTCCTCGTCGGAAAGGGCACCACGTAGCCGATTTCTTTTACGGGCTCCCACCTCTGGACCGAGGAAACTCGGACGCGAAGTTGGCAAGCCGACGCGTCCAAGGATACTGTAGGTGTAGTGTAGAAAGGTTGTCTCTTTGGGGTTTGAAGTTGCCTTGTATGGATGGAGGTGGAGGAAAAACGACTTTGGGAAAAATGGTGATATCATTTTTAGCAAGCAAAATGAGATGATCAATATCCCCTCACTCAAAAGAACCTCTCTCATCTCTTCCTTTAAGTGGCCGGCCAAGCAAGGAATAGATGATGGAATAATGTAAATGGGAATAATGTGTGATGATATATAAAAGGATTAAAGTCACACCAAAATCTAATCCAAATCCCTTCACATAACAATCACCATAAATGCAAAGGATGAGATGGAAAAGGAATCTCATCATGAAGGAACTATCATGAAGCTCTCATATGCAAAAAACCCCCTCCACAATAAGTAATTTGCACAATTGCAAATTACCCCCTCCATCGGAAAAGTCCGGCCGGGAAGGAACAAAAGAAAACTGGCCGGAACGGAATGCAAACTGGCAACTTCAGAAAACTGATCCCGTAATAAATTACAGGAAAACCTCGCGACTGCATATACATGCCCGCATTTGTATTCCCACTGAACACAAATGCAAAGAGACAAAATCTAATACTAGGATCCGGCTTAAACCAAAGCCCGCTAGTAAAATCCGTCCGATCACGATCCGTGCAACACCGCATGTATTTGATCGAACCCTGTCATATCTCCATACGGCCTCTACAGCGTTTCGCCCGAAACTTGAATAACTGTCTGTGTGGGGGACTCTAAAGACTCGTCAATACTATGGCTGTGGATTTAACCACTAGCACGTCAGAGGTATTAGCCATACATGACGGGCCACCAGCTATTGACCAAAAGGGACGTCTGTGAGCGAACTCATACCGACACCCTACTGAGCCTGTCAGTGAAAATATCCGTACAGTCCGGTCCGTTCGTCTATGAGCATCGCATGGCGGGCCTAGGGGGTTGGTAAAAGTCAGACCCCCAAAAGCGGTACAAGTCGTGTCGGAGTGAAGCCCAGAACACCCTGAGATACTACTGGAATACCTACCAGTAAATCTCCTGCCTCAGCTGAGGGCTTTGTGTAATGGCTCTCCTAGACACAGCGCGACCTCACCTCCAATACCGGGAGAGACGAACCCCTGCAGATCCGCTCACTGCCTCCATGTGTCTCGGGACTGTACCCAACTAAAACCTATTTGCATGTCTCCTGTGAGCGTGGTAGGATAGTATTCTAAGTACAGTGGGAACTCACACGAGACAAATGATGATCTCAGGTCGATGAACTAACCTGTACACATGTCACCAGGGAACTGCTATCTGACGTCTGGTATAAGACCAACAAGCAGGTTCCCGGCGAGTCCTGTCCGGTGTACTCATAACCCAATGAGCACCTGTATACATCTTAGGTGAACCAACTGACACCAATGGCTTGTGAGACCGGCCACCGCCCTTCGTCGGGGTCTCGACTGTATACACTAGTCTACTCTGAAGAATCGATGCCCTGTCTCGAAACTCTCACGACTAGGGACCTTTTAAGGATTTGCTTATAGACTCCAGCTCCCACGTATATGATCGCCCTCATACTGCTGGTAGTCAAGCAAAAATCCTAGGGGCTTTATCAACGTGCAATAGTGACCAGTAAGGTCACCTAAAGCAGTACACGATGATAAAGATAAACTAGATAACATACTATCATCTCGAGTAAGACTGTCCTACCGGTATAGGTCCTCCCTCAATCATTGCAATCACGTGCCTGTGATCCAATAATTGACTCTGAGGGCACTATCTCCAACAATCTCCCACTTGCACTCAAGGCTAATTATTGCGATGTCGCATACTCATAGCCCGTGTGATACCGAACACCCAACTCCTCTACTAGTCAGTCTCACAAAGCTCGTTTGCGAAACTATTGCGTTTGAGGAATAGCCTCAGTGAGTGGATCCGCTGTGATGTTTCTTTCTATGTCTCTCTTTATCTCAAGTTCGTGGAGAAAGCCATCTCCCGAAATGAGTAATACCTGTCTTAGAATATATCTGGATGTACGATGGGACCTAGTTCACAAGTGAACTCCAAATCCAAACTTCTTAGACTGTATCGTCAACTGAACTTAATCAGTATCCTGCGCTATCCTTCCCTCAGTATCCACCTGGACCACCTGTCCAAAATACTGCCCCTCGTCAGAGGGAAAACTATAACTTTGACAGTCACTCTGTCATCCATGTCACCTTGGAAGCCTGGAATGATAACTGTCTCCTAAAGGAGGCTGTCGTTATCAAATCCTTAGAACATGCACTTATGTTCTAAAGCTGCTTCCGATTGTTTCTCCAGGATTGGATTAATATCAACTTATTGCATCTCCTGCAAGAACAACATCTGGTGTGGTACTTGACATCTCATGATTGACTCAATTGCCTAAGCAAGTGATCTGCCAATCATGCACATCCCTCTCTACTTTAGTCTATAAGACACCTTTAGAGAAGGTGACTCTATTACCTGCGGTACACTACCGTGCCAGGAGTCGTCCATTCTAAAAACTCTTAGAATGCTGTCTAAGTACCCTGATTGGGAAACCACCCAAATCTAGATCTATAGATCTAGTAACCAGAATATCTTGATATTATATTCAAGTCCCATATGGAGAAACCACTGTGTGACAACCAAAGTATAACCTATCGTAGTATAGGAATTTCACTTCCTACTCTGTGTATGTCATCCAAATACCAGGACAACACACCCTACTACCTTCTTAACAGATCCATCCCCTGTTCTGATGAAGTCAAACCTATGACTGTTACATCAGAAATAGATGATCTATCTCCGCTATATCTGCTTTAGTCTATAAATAGACATAAGCCACCTGTCCACCAATGCTTCCGCTGCTCCCACTGACTATGACAACCCTCTGGCAGAGTCATATAGACGTACACTTTTAAAGCTAGTTTAGAACGACGCTATACTCATCCTCCTGCCGGGTCTCACAGCCTGGAACAACAGCAATGGCAAGTCTGGGTAAACAAGAACCTCCCCGCTACCGTCCTTAAGGCTACCGTAGTACTTCTCGGGTGCCTGAGGTTACCCACCGTATCTGCGGAGTGGCCAATGGAATGTCAAACCAGATTGAATCTTTAGGTTCCTATCAAATTTTCAGTAATCGTTTGCGGTTCTGGAATCACTTCCAGTTCTACCATACTCCCACTACTGTTTTCTGAAAAAATCCATTTCTTTTAAAATTGTGGCGAGTCAAGAACAATATCACTATTGATCTTCCAGATGGTAGAAAGTCAACCCTCGTCATAGCCTGGGTCAACCCACAAACAGCCATTACAGAAACGTGCCTTGAGTTATCCGGAGTCTGATTTTAAGCATAAGCCGGAAAACTCCCCGTACCTTAACAATGTCAAGATATGAACTGTTCTATATCCAATATAGAAACAGAGGCACTAATTTAATTGAACCAGATTCAAATCATGCAGCTGTCTCCAGTGCATGTCATCTAAATGGAGAGAGGCCGATCAGCATTACTCAACTTAGGAGTGCTTCCAATTATGAGTAACCTGAAAGAGAAGCATGTTCTCTTAATCATTACTATCAACTGAATACCATACACAAGTATCCACATCTTCGATCACCTTGAAGAATCCCGATACTTGCAACATCTGGTTCTCTACTTTACTCTTATACCTATAACTTCTCAAAACTCAGACCTTGTGTTTCTACGAAACACTTGTCTAAGAGCCAGAGAAGTCATAAGTAAATAGAATATAGTACGAGGACCAACCCCTCTGTCCTAATGGACACTGGACAATAAACAATACTCTGTACAAGTCTCTTGAGTCTAATAACTCATTCGCTGTGTGTCGTAGGTTGAAAACTGTACTATGGTTATGAAGAATTACACCGCTGTTTAATGCTCCTTACCTAACTATCCACTGATATAGGTAAATGTCACGGAAATAATTTCAAAAAGGTATATCTCACTCTATGAAAATAGACATACAGATATATCAATTTGAAATTTGTGCACAACAACGGATATTCAAAACCAAACATTTGCCGTCCGGTAAATAACCCAGGTGACTTCCTCAAATATCACCAATTACAACGAATTCCGATATAATGAGGATGATCACCTAATTCCTAATAACTTACTCCCACTCATCATCTGTAAAACTGTAACAACCGAGCCCAATGCTACTAGTTTCTGTTACCGTATGAATGGTGTATGGTATTAATTTCAGTAATCCTAATTGACTGTTGTTAGTTATAAATATTTTACCCGACATTTCACTTCTGCATATAACAATTTAAGGCATGTAGAACAAAATTAAAAATATTTGTCATGGCATGCTTGACACCCGTAACCCCGTGGTAGCGTCCCTGCATCGTGTTCTCGTCCCGTTCAGTGAAACGGACGAGTTTGGACGGCTATGCGCACGTACGTGTGTCCGTTTTGGGGGTATGCTTTTTGATTGTAAAATACTTCTTTTCAAATTTTGGATCACACCTAAAATTTTCTTATTTCAATTTCGAATTTTTGGACCCGACCCGGGCGCAATTTGGAAATATTTTACATTTGCGCCAAATCCCAATTTCTAGTAATTTTTTTTAACTGTCGAATATATATTATAACCCCATATAATATTTTCCTATTTCCTAAAATCTTTGGAAAGATTTCCTAACTGAAACCCATAAAATATTTCCTTCTTTTCTTAATTTTTTTCCCATCCCAGCCAATCAAAATTCATATAACCCCGGGGGTCCCACCATCTCTCTCTCCCCCCCTTTCTCCTTCTCTTTCTCTCTCTTCTCTCTCTCGCGTAGGGCGCTAGGTGCCAAGATTCTCTCTCCTCTCCCCGTTTCTCTTTCCTATCGATCTCTCTCCCCTCTCTATCTCTCTCCTCTCTCTCTCCTCTCGCAATCCCTTTCTCTCTCTCCCCGTCTCTCTCTCTCTCCATATCTCTCTCTCTCCTTATCTCTCTCTCTCTCCTCTATATATATTTCTCCTCCTCAAATTCTTTTTCCTTCAACAGAACCCAACCTCGCGAGAAGCCCTAGCCGCTACGCCCTTCGCCGCCGTAGCCCAACGCCGACACCATCACCACTGGCCTCGTCGTCTCCTTGCCCTCGTCACCCCCACATCCACTTCTTCTTCTTCCGTGCACCCTGCACCGGCAACCGCGGCCACCTGCACGCCGCAACACCTCGTGGAATCGCCGCCGGCGATCTCGATCCGTTCCCGGCCTCGTGCATCCCTCGGAGACTCTTCCTCCTCCTCCTCTTCTTCTTCTTCTCCTTCTGTTTCTTTGTCTCCCCTTGCCCGGCTGTTTGAACTGCCGGTGGTTCCTTGCAGGGCATGACCCGGAGCTCCGTCGACGTGGTCGGCGATCACCACCCTTCCACAGATCCTCGTGAGCACCCTCTCCTCTATCCTCCTTCCCTTCTCTCTTCTTGATTATTCTCTTATCTTTTCATGCATTTTTAAATATTGTTTATTCACTGTTTTTGTGTCTCGCCGGAATCCGGCCGTGCCGGCGATGTGTCTCGATGATCCAGCGAGTTACCCTGACCTGTGTGGTTCCACTGTTTGTCGTTTGGATTCATTCCGTGAACCGTGCGCCCGTCGCGAGATTTCCCCGCCGACGTTTAACGTTCCGTTTTCCCGATTCGCGACCCGTCGAGGCAAGTACCCCTTGCTACATGCTAAATAATATTTACATATACATTGATGACACCCTAAACCTGCAGTTTAACTTTTGTACTATAATTTACCATTTTCGTGTTCAATGTTGTTATATATCATTTTATCTTCCAAACTTGAAACCTACCGTTTGCAATTACTGTATTAAACCTAATAATCACATTTACATGTTTTAATCATACTTTCACTATCGACGTAGCCTATTGCACTTTCTCTATAGTTTTACTTCATTCGGACCCTCGTGTACATTTAACCGGTATTAGCTGTGATTTCATCCATTGAACTTATATACATATATATATCATTGCATCCATAAAATTCTTAAACTTGTTAACATGATTTAACGGCCATAAATGTAATACTGTATTCTTATAACGTTAGAATCACCTCTGAAACACAACTGATAACCATGCTGCTAATTAATTGAAGCTTCTTTATTATTTAATTCGTTGCTTAGATTTATGTTGTTGATAATCATGCTTGATTATGTAACTGAGTATGAGCACACCCATGATATCGTTTACATCTTGACCTGACCTACTACATATATATTGATTGACCCGACATGGTACCGTATACTGATTGACTTGACCTGATGTACCATGACTTGACTCATTACCTGATCTTATGTCTAATGCCAACAAACCTGACATGTAGTCCTCATGGACCGTTCCTGTTGTCTATCCAGACAAACCTGCTTACCTGATCCTGTGTTGGCATTAGTTCTTGATTACGGAATACCTGACTTGACACACACATATAACTTGGGGGTATGGGGAAATCAAAGGTGAGACCTGACTTGTAACTCAACAGTTCGCTACTTATTCTGATCAGTTTAGAGGCTAGGCCGGCCTTAGAATGATGCAGCTGACATCATTCATCTGTACATATTCCTGTTTAGTGCCTAGCGGCATGTCTCGGTTTCAGCCCGAGAATCTGGGCCGTGGTCCTGGGTATGCACGGGATACTATTGAGTTACATCGATGATTCACCAATTTGGTTTCAAAGACTTTAGAACAGAAACCTGATAGAACAGTTTAGTTTACCCACTGCACACTACCCTGCACTGCTCTGATTTATATTATTGTTACCCTTGCTTTATTCATGTTTATATTCGCATTGCCTGTTACCCTGTTTATATGTTATTACTTGATGACTTGACGCGCTGACGTCTGGGTTTTGCATGGCCCAGATTCTGTGCCGCTATTGCAGTCCGAGCAGGAGTACTTCAGCCAACAGGCTGAGCTGTGAGTGTCAGCAGTAGTTAGTTTTTCTTTCCTGCATTTTATTCCTGATGTGAGCCCGCATTATGGGACATACATTCCAGCTATTGTATTGGATTTTTCGCTTCCGCATTTTATTATTCTTGACTCATGTTATCTTGGATTGTGGACATGTTTTAGCTAGTTTTATTTTGTTCTTGATATCTCTAAAGCCGTAATGTGACTGTGGATTGATACTTCCTACCCACAGGTAGCATGGTTGGCTATGTCACGTGCCCCTTTTAGCGTACTCTGGGAAGCGGGGCGTGACATGGTTCTTTTGGTATCAGAGCCATAGGTTAGTCGGGTTGATTCTTTTTGTAGTTGGGTATTATACCCAATACACGAATCAGAATACCCGTGTTTAGGAAACATGTCCTGCCACCTTGCCGTTTTACCATTCTTGAATCACATTCTTCCTGATTATATCTTTTACGATGTGCAAACTTCCTTTGCATATCGACTCGAAAACCTGATTCCTTTTCATCTCTAGGACTTAGGCGACTTGGGTGGAGTTATGTAGTTGTGGCTATGATACCGCGGCATAGTTACAATGCGGCACTATATTTAAGTAACTTGGAGTTCTAGCCCTGATCTATATTTTGAATCTATCATGCTAATGTTGGGTGTTTTGATTTCAGGAATATGGCAGATAAGAATTTGAAGATGTACCGAAGCCGTGTGGACGAAGCCGCCATGCTTGGAGTGATAAGAGGAATGCTGGAGAATCAAAAGAGACAGACCGAGCTGATCCAGCAGCAAGCGGAATCGTTTCAGGTAGGTTTGCAGGTCGTTCAGCAGTCTGTGAACAATGTTGGAGCTAAACCAGTTGACCGAGTAGGGACCGTGGCAAATTTCAGGCGTTTGGGTCCGTCTGCATTTACTGGTTTGGAGGAGCCGTTGCCAGCAGAGCAGTGGCTAGTTGACACAGAGAACTTGCTTATTGCGGCATAGATTCCAGATGAGAAAAGAGTTGATGTGGTACGCTTTCAGTTAGTGGACTACGCCCGAGAATGGTGGCTTGTGGAGGAGACCCGCTTGCCCAAGCCGATCAAGTGGGCGGATTTTTCAAAGAGTTTCCTAGAAAAGTTCTTCCCGCGGACCGCACGGGAGGAAATGGAAGAGAAGTTCATTGTGCTAAAGCAGAATGGAGCATCCGTAGATGTGCATGTAGCAGAATGGACATGACTCAGTAGATTCGCTGGACCTTTAGTTGCCAACGATGCAGACAGGGCACAGAGGTTCATGCGCAGCTTGGATGTAGACATGCAGAGGCAGATTGTCTCCCTGGGTTTGACCACTTTCTCACAAGTACTTGCGGCAGCCCGAGAGCAGCAGAGTCTATCTGGGATGAAGGGGAGTTTGCAGCAGACAGCAGTTGCGGTAAGGAAGCCAGCATTTGTACTAAACCGAGCTCATGGTCGCAGAGGTATTCCAGTGGACCGTCGAGGCGTAGCACCCATGAAGAAGCCTGTTGTCATCGATCGAAGAAAGAGCATGACTTGTAACTACTGCAATTTACCTGGCCACGTGCAAAAGGATTGTCGAAGGAGGCTGGGACTCTGTTTAGTTATGGAGCGGCAGATCACGCTGTTAGTGCTTGTCCGTCGAAGCTTCGTACGAGGGATGATATTCAGAAGCCTCCGCAGAGACCGTTCCAAGGACAGAAACAGCTAACTCAAGGACCTAATCAGGCTCGAGCTTTTACTTGACAGCTGAAGAAGCTAAGGCGTCTGGAGAAGTTGTCTCAGGTATCCTACTCGTTCATGGTTTTCCTGCACTTGCGTTATTTGATTCTGGTGCATCCCATTGTTTTATGTCATCCAAGTTTATAACTACACACTCGATTACCTGCACGACCCTGTCTAATTTCTGGGACATACACACTGGGAATGGGAAAATCATAGCTAGTAGGGAATGTAAAGATTGTGCAGTTGTTGTTTGCGGACGGGAGCTTTTTGCAGATTTCTTGGTAATTGATACGGGCAGCTACGAGGTCGTCTTGGGAATGTATTTTCTTGGCACTTTCCATGCTCACATTGATTGTAGGGCAAGGAAAGTAATTTTCCAGATTCCCGGACATCCCGAGTTTAGCTTCACTGGAGGAAGCTGTTCTGTCGGACCAATCGAGTTTAGGGCTAGGCCGACAAATAATATTCTTGCATCAATGGAAGTTGATAAAAGTGAAGAGCCGGCTGTTGTTCGCGATTTTATGGACGTGTTTGAAGATATATCGGGATTACCGCCGAAGCGAGACGTGGAGTTCGCAATTGACCTTATTCCTGGTGCAGCGCCAGTATCCAAAGCATATTATCCAATGGCACCAGTAGAGTTGGAAGAAGTCAAGAAACATGTTGCCGAATTGCTTGAAAAGGGTTGGATTCGAAGCAGTAACTCTCCTTGGAGAGCTCCAGTTCTTCTAGTAAAGAAGAAGGATGGCACAAGAAGGATGTGCATCGACTATCGAGAACTAAACCGGGTGACTATTAAGAACAAGTACCCGATCCCTCGCACTGGCGAACTTTTTGAGCAGCTTAGTGGCGCGAGGGTATTTTCGAAGCTGGATTTGCGATCTGGATATCATCAGGTCCGAGTGAAAGCAGAGGATATTGGCAAGACAGCATTCCGAACTCGGTATGGACATTACGAGTACTTAGTGATGCCCTTCGGAGTGACGAATGCGCCGGCGATATTCATGGACTTGATGAACCGAATCTTTTCACCATTCTTGGATCAGTTTATTATGGTATTCATTGACGATATTCTGGTTTACTCGAAGAGTTTTGAAGAGCATGCAGAACATTTGAAGATCGCACTGCAGACGTTGAGACAGGAGAAGTTATATGCGAAGATGAGTAAATGCGAGTTTTGGCTGGAGGAAGTAAAGTTTTTGGGGCATGTTGTGTCTGGCGATGGAATCGACGTCGATCCCGAAAAGATTGCAGCAGTTCGTGATTGGCCAATTCCAAAGAATGTTGCGGAGATAAGAAGCTTTCTTGGACTCGCCGGATATTACAGGAGATTTGTGGAGAACTTTACTCGTCTGGCGGAGCCGTTGACCAAGCTTACGCGCAAGGAGGTACCTTTTGTATGGACGGATAAATGTGCGTTAGCTTTTGAGACGTTGAAGCAGAAGTTGATAACCGCCCCTATTCTGACCGTGCCAGACAATTCCGGAGGATTGGTGATTCACAGCGACGCATCTGGGAAAGGGTTGGGATATGTTTTGATGCAGCATGGAAAGTTTGTAGCGTACGCATCGAGACAGTTGAAGACCCATGAGAAGAATTATCCAACTCATGACTTGGAGCTTGCGGCTTTGATTTTCGCGTTGAAGATTTGGAAACACTACCTTTTAGGCGAAAGGGTCAAAGTTTTCACGGATCATAAGAGCTTGAAGTATGTGTTCATGCAGAAGAAGCTTAATATGAGGCAATGTAGATGGTTGGAGCTGATGGCTGACTACGATCTTGATCTTAAGTACCATCCGGGGAAGGTTAATGTCGTGCCGGATGCGCTTAGTCGGTTACCAGTAATTCAGGTGTTAACTACGCAGAAGGAGCTTGTTGAAGATTTTCGAAGATTTGACTTGGAGGTTGTGCTACCGCATTCTACGGGACATTTGATGCAGCTGCAAGTACATTCATCGTTGATCGAGAATATTAAAGCAGCACAATCGCAGGATCCCAGACTGCAAAAGTTTCGAGAACAGGTTGAAGCCGGACTACGAACAGATTTATTGATCCACGAAGATGGTTCGTTGAGGTATGGTAGCCGTTTGTGTGTACCAAAGGGAGATACTCGTGAAGAACTTATGAAAGAGGCACACAGTTCAGCTTATTCTGTACATCCAGGAGGCACAAAGATGTACCGAGATATTCGACAGCATTTCTGGTGGGAAGGCATGAAACGGGAAATTGCTCGCTTTGTGGCAAAGTGCTTGGTATGTCAGTAAGTTAAGGCTGAACATCAAAGGGTTGCTGGTTTATTGCAACCACTTCCGATTCCTCAGTGGAAGTGGGAACATATAACCATGGATTTCGTGACGGCTTTACCGCGGAGTCCAAAAGGCAACAATGCTGTATGGGTGATTGTTAATCGATTGACCAAGGCAGCTCACTTTATCCCTTTTCGGGTTAGTCAATCAACTGAGACTTTGGCAGAGCGGTACATGCAGGAGATTGTAAGATTGCATGGAGTACCGGTAAGCATCGTGTCCGATCGTGACACTCGGTTTTTATCACACTTCTGGAGGAGTTTACAGGAAAGTTTGGGGACTCGATTGAAGTTTAGCACAGCTTATCATCCTCAAACTGATGGTCAGTCAGAGAGAACGATCCAAACTCTTCAAGATATGTTGAGAGCATGCATGTTGGACTTCAAGGGTTCATGGGAGGATCATCTACATTTGGTGGAGTTTTCTTACAACAACAGTTTTCAGGCAACTATCCAGATGGCTCCGTTTGAAGCTTTGTATGGTCGTAAATGCCGTTCACCTGTTTGTTGGGACGATGTCGGTGAACGAAGATTATTGGGACCAGATTTCGTTGTGCAGACAGTAGAGAAAGTTAACACTATCATAAATCATATGAAAGCAGCTCAAGACCGACAGAAGAGTTGGGCGGATACGTCGAGAAGACCTCTAGAGTTCGCCGCGGGTGAGTTGGTATTCTTGAAGATATCACCGACTAGAGGGGTGATTCGCTTTGGAAGTCGAGGGAAGCTCAGTCCCCGATTTGTTGGACCCTTTGAGATCTTGGAGCGTGTTGGTGAGGTAACGTATCATTTGGCGTTACCGCAGTCCTTGGTGAGTGTGCACGATGTGTTTCACATATCTCAACTCCGTAAGTATGTTCGAGATGAAACGCATGTATTGGATCATTCGGAGCTGACGGTACGAGAAGACTTGACTTTTGAGGAGCGACCGGTTGAAATTGTGGATCGAAGGGAAAAGGTTCTTAAGAACAAGGTGATCCCTCTTGTGCTTGTTTCTTGGGGTAATCGCTCGCATGGAGAGTCCAGTTGGGAACGAGAAGATGAAATCCGGCAGAAGTATCCTCATCTCTTTTTATAGTTTGTTTTCGTCTATCTTTGTATTCTTCGAATTTCGAGGACGAAATTCTTTTTGTAGTTGGGTATAATGTAACAACCGAGCCCAATGCTACCAGTTTCTGTTACCGTATGAATGGTGTATGGTATTTATTTCAGTAATCCTAATTGACTGTTGTTAGTTATAAATATTTTACCCGACATTTCAGTTCTGCATATAACAATTTAAGGCATCTAGAACAAAATTAAAAATATTTGTCATGGCATGCTTGACACCCCTAACCCCGTGGTAGCATCCCTGCATCGTGTTCTCGTCCCGTTCAGTGAAACGGACGAGTTTGGACGGCTACGCGCACGTACGTGTGTCCGTTTTGGGGGTATGCTTTTTGATTGTAAAATACTTCTTTTCAAATTTTGGATCCCGCCTAAAATTTCGTATTTCAATTTCAAATTTTTGGACCCGACCCGGGCGCAATTTGGAAATATTTTACATTTGCGCCAAATCCCAATTTCTAGTAATTTTTTTTAACTGTCGAATATATATTATAACCCCATATAATATTTTCCTATTTCCTAAAGTCTTTAGAAAGATTTCCTAACTGAAACCCACAAAATATTTCCTTCTTTTCTTAATTTTTTTCCCATCCCAGCCAATCAAAATTCTTATAACCCCGGGGGTCCCACCATCTCTCTCTCTCTCTCCCTTTCTCCTTCTCTTTCTCTCTCTCGCGCAGGGCGCTAGATGCCAAGATTCTTTCTCCTCCCCCCGTTTCTCTCTCCTCTCGATCTCTCTCCTCTCTCTATCTCTCTCCTCTCTCTCTCCTCTCGCAATCCCTCTCTCTCTCCCTATCTCTCTCTCTCTCTCTCTCCTCTATATATATTTCTCCTCCTCAAATTCTTTTTCCTTCAACAGAACCCAACCTCGCGAGAAGCCCTAGCCGCCTCGCCCTTCGCCGCCGTAGCCCAACGCCGACGCCATCCCCACTGTCCTCGTCGTCTCCTTGCCCTCGTCACCCCCACATCCACTTCTTCTTCTTCCGTGCACCCTGCACCGGCAACCGCGACCACCTGCACACCGCAACACCTCGTGGAATCACCGCCGGCGATCTCGATCCGTTCCCGGCCTCGTGCATCCCTCAGTGAGTGGTCTTCCTCTTCTTCTTCCTCTTCTTCTTCTTCTTCTCCTTCTGTTTCTTTTTCTCCCCTTGCCCGGCTGTTTGAACTGCCGGTGGTTCCTTGCAGGGCGTGCCCCAGAGCTCCGTCGACGTGGTCGGCGATCACCACCCATCCACAGATCCTCATGAGCATCCTCTCCTCTATCCTCCTTCCCTTCTCTCTTCTTGATTATTCTCTTATCTTTTCATGCATTTTTAAATATTGTTTATTCACTGTTTTTGTGTCTCGCCGGGATCCGGCCGTGCCGGCGACGTGTCTCGACGATCCAGCGAGTTATCCTGACCTGTGTGGTTCCACTGTTCGTCGTTTGGGTTCATTCCGTTAACCGTGCGCCCGTCGCGAGATTTCCCCGCCGACGTTTAACGTTCCGTTTTCCCGATTCGCGACCCGTCGAGGCAAGTACCCTTTGCTACATGCTAAATAATATTTACATATACATTGATGACACCCTAAACCTGCAGTTTAACTTTAGTACTATAATTTCCCATTTTCGTGTTCAATATTGTTATATATCATTTTATCTTCCAAACTTGAAACCTACCGTTTGCAATTAATGTATTAAACCTAATAATCACATTTACATGTTTTAATCATACTTTCACTATCGACGTAGCCTATGGCACTTTCTCTATAGTTTTACTTCATTCGAACACTCGTGTACATTTAACCGGTATTAGCTGTGATTTCATCCATTGAACTTATATACATATATATATCATTGCATCCATAAAATTCTTAAACTTGTTAACATGATTTAACGGCCATAAATGTAATACTGTATTCTTATAACGTTAGAATCACCTCGAAACACAACTGATAACCATGCTGCTAATTAATTGAAGCTTCTTTTTTATTTAATTCGTTGCTTAGATTTATGTTGTTGATAACCATGCTTGATTATGTAACTGAGTATGAGCACACCCATGATATCGTTTACATCTTGACCTGACCTGCTACATATATATTGATTGACCCGACATGGTACCGTATACTGCTTGACCTGACCTGATCTACCATGACTTGACTCGTTACCTGATCTTGTGTCTAATGCCAACAAACCTGACATGTAGTCGTCATGGACCGTTCCTGTTGTCTATCCAGACAATCCTGCTTACCTGATCCTGTGTTGACATTAGTTCTTGATTACGGAATACCTGACTTGACACACACATATAACTTGGGGGTATGGGGAAATCTAAGGTGAGACCTGACTTGTAACTCAACAGTTCGCTACTTGTTCTGATCAGTTTAGAGGCTAGGCCAGCCTTGGAATGATGCAGCTGACATCATTCATCTGTACATATTCCTGTTTAGTGCTTAGCGGCATGTCTCGGTTTCAGCCCGAGAATCTGGGCCGTGGTCCCGGGTATGCACGGGATACTATTGAGTTACATCGATGATTCACCAATTTGGTTTCAAAGACTTTAGAACAGAAACCTGATAGAACATGCACTGCTCCGATTTATATTATTGTTACCCTTGCTTTATTCATGTTTATATTCGCATTGCCTGTTACCCTGTTTATATGTTATTACTTGATGACTTGACGCGCTGACGTCTGGGTTTTGCATGGCCCAGATTCTGTGCTGCTGTTGCAGTCCGAGCAGGAGTACTTCAGCCAACAGGCTGAGCTGTGAGTGTCAGCAGTAGTTAGTTTTTCTTTCCTGCATTTTATTCCTGATGTGAGCCCGCATTATGGGACATACATTCCAGCTATTGTATTGGATCTTTCGCTTCCGCATTTTATTATTCTTGACTCATGTTATCTTGGATTGTGGACATGTTTTAGCTACTTTTATTTTGTTCTTGATATCTTTACAGCCGTAATATGACTGTGGTGTAAGTGCACGGCGGTGCCCCGGCCTCCATCCTGAGGCCAAAATGCGGAAGCGGTGATTTACTTTAACTGTTCAAACCGGCACCACCGCGCACTATAAACCCGGATCGTGCCATTAAACTAGTCCTAGCTAACTACAAGATGGGGAAGAGAGATATACCGAGCGATCCGTGTCCTCCGGTCTTCTCGCCGTCGTCCCGATCTCCCGCGGATTGTCCGGTCTCCACCTTCTCGCCGGAAGGGCACCACGTCGCCTGCATCTTTTACGGGCTCCCACCTCTATACCGAGGCAACTCGGGCACGAAGTTGGCGAGCCGACGTGCCCAAGGTTTGCTGTAGAATGTGTGTTGAACTCATGTTTTGTTTGGGGTAGCGGATGTTGCCTTTGGTGGAGGGATGAACTATGGAGTTTTTCTTGGGAATTTTGGTGAAGGAAAAAATGATATGAGATCAACCAAAATCACCCACACCAAAAATGGGACAGCCCCCTCATATGGCCGGCCATGCCTCATGTAGGAATGAGAGAGGAAAGTCAAGTGAGGCAATAATGCAAGAGGGAAAACCAATGTGATCATGAAAAGAAATTATTATAAACAAAGTCCAACACTCAACAACCATCATCAACAACCATGATCACATAAAAGTCAATCCATGATGGATAAATCAAGTCAATGGATGGTGCATCATCATGATCTAACAATATGCAAAGACCCCCTTCCAAATTGCTTTATTTGCACAAATGCAAATAAGCCCTCCTCCACCAATCTTCGGCCAATGAAGGATACAAAGAAATATGGCCGAAACGAAAAGCAAACTGGCAACTCCAGAAAACTAGTCCCGTAATAAATTACAGGAAAACCCCGATAATGTGTATACACACCCGCATCTGTATTCCGACCGAAATACAAATGCAATGAGACAAAATCTACACTGTACAATACTAGGATCCGGCTTAAACCAAAGCCCGCTAGTA
The DNA here is from genome assembly GCA_030015575.1 of Agapanthus africanus. Taxonomy (NCBI): domain Eukaryota; kingdom Viridiplantae; phylum Streptophyta; class Magnoliopsida; order Asparagales; family Amaryllidaceae; genus Agapanthus; species Agapanthus africanus. The sequence continues at coordinate 167,791,628 of CM057349.1, forward strand.
TTAACCGTCCGATCCTGATCCGTGCAATGCCGCACGTATCTGATCGAACCCTGCCATATCTCCATACGGCCTCTACAGCTTTTCGCCCGAAAACTTGAGCAACTGAATGTGGGGGACTCTAAAGACTCGTCAACACCTTGGTTATGGATTTAACCACTAGCACGTCAGAGGTATAAGCCAATACGTGACGGGCTACCAGGTATTGACCAAAAGGGACGTCGATGAGCGAACTCATCCTGACACCCTACTGAACCTGTCAGTGACAATATCCGTACAGTCCGGTCCGTTCGTCTATGAGCATCGCATGGCGGGCCTAGGGGGTTGGTAAAAGTCATGTTATTTATATGTATGCCCTAGAGGCCATTACTGTACATTGGATGTATATTGTAGTGGATGCTTGGACATATATAGGGAGGACTTTCTTGCTCGACATGATAGTATGCTATCTGGTTGATCTTTACCTTAACGTGTATATTAATTGTCTCTCTGTTACATGTTGGTAAAGCCCTTAGGATGTGTACTTGACTATCTGGACTGTGATGCGGATCATACTAGTGGGGACATGGTAGTCCATAAGTACATCCTTCAAAGTCCCTAGTCGTGGGTGTATCGAGACGGGGCATCGATATACCAGAGTAGACTAGCGTATACCTTCTCGACCCATACAGATGGGCGATGGATGATCCCATATCCATTGGTGTTTGACATCGGAGATTATATACGGGTGCTCAGTAGAGACTGGGTACACTGGACAGACACGCCGAGAACTCCCAGATGGTATTATACCTTACGTCAGATGGCAGTTCTCTGGTGACACTGGTACAGAGTAGTCTGTTGACCCGAGATCGTCATAGAGTCTTGTGTGGTTCCCACTGTGCTTTGATTTCCATCTTACCACGTCCAAGAGGGCGTGCAAAACGGTGGTTTTTGGGTACAGTCCCGAATCACATGGAGGAAATGAGCGATAGGAGGGGATTCGTCTCTCCCGGTATAGGGGGTTGATGTTGCGCTGTGTTCGATTGGCTATAACCGGAAATCCCTGGCCAGGGTTGCTGAGATTTACTAGTAAGTGTTACCTGTAGTTTCTCGAAAAGTTATGGACCTCATATCGACACGACTTATCGAGCTATTGGGGTCTGACGTTAACCACCCCTAGGCGAGGTATGCGACATATCAGACGATCAGACCGGACTGTACGGTAAGTGTTACTGGTTGGATTCACAGGAGTGTGAGCGGGCTTGCTCGTCGATCTTCTGATCGCTCAATACCCGGGTGGCCGTTACGTTTAGCAGACCGCTTGCGGCTTGTGGGTGATTGATATGATCATCATCTGCTACCGGCGTATTGACGAGTCTTTAGAGTCCTACACAGAGGTTTCCTGGTTCAAGCGAAACGAAATAGGAGCGCATATAAGATATGTGCGGGACCGAGAATAATGCGTGTATATGATACCGTATTCTATTCTCGCGATGAATGTATCGATTGGTTGTATGCGATATAACCTGGTTATCGAATCAAGGGTTGATTCGATAAGCCGATACATTGGATATTAGTCGGTTGTATGCGATATGACCGGATCGTTGAATCAAGTGTTGATTTAATGATTTAATGCAGAATTATATATTTGATATATTACTTTGCATTAACTAGTATTGGTTCACTTTAAATGGATTTTCTCACTTGAAGTTCACAAGTTGTATATGTGATATACTTTTGTGCACTTGATTGTATCATGTTTGATGATACATGCTTACTTGGGTTTGTGTAAAGTTTAAACCTTGGTTAAGTAAATGGTTAGGGTTTTGTTTAATTTATTTATTCATTTATTGATTTGTTTATTTCATTTTGGCAAAAGGAAAATGGTGGCAAATTTTGTTTCTTTGTTGAAGTTTCATGAAGCTTTGAAAAAGTCCACCATTTTTGTTTTATGCCTAACCTAACCATTCACCTAACTATAGTTTGCTCTCTACACATAACCATGGTTGGTTTATGATAAGAATTCTATGATTTTCTTTTTTTAAAGAATAACTTATCATAATTCTATCATAATATCTTCATCTTCTTCTTCTTCTTCTTAAAGAAGAAACCTTCCTCCATTATTGGCAACTCTTGAAAATGAGTGAGAAATCCAATTCTAAACTGAACCCACTTCCTATTTCTTCATCCTCTACCTCTTGCCAAGTAGTAGAGTGTGTTTTCTTCACAAGTTTCATGACTTGGTGAAGTGGGAGCTTGATCTTGTGATGCTTCGACGTAGATCATCTTCGGCATCGTAGTCGACGACCTAGCCCGTCCATTTCTCCGATGAAGCCGACACTAGAGTCCAAGATCCGATTTGTACAGCGGAGAGGACTTCATTGCGGAGCTATGGAGGTGGAGGACTGGATCTACAAAGGTTGTATTTCCGTTCACTTAGTTAAGTAGTTAACTAGTTGCTTGTTTCGCCTAAACTTCTAGCCAACGATCCGTATTAGGGTTTCTCGGCACCCCTAAAATTTGAAATTGTCATGGTTGATGCCTTGTGAGACCTGATTAGCATGCCTAGGAACCCTACAGTGGTATCAGAGCCTAGCTAGAGCCTTAGGCGAAGTCTAGACGAAGTTTGAAACCCGAACGAACCCGAAACTCTAACACAAACATGCTCTCTGGAGTTTTTCGATATTAAAAATATGCAGAAAAATCAGCAGGAATATCTAAGAGTTGCTGTGAAATTCGACAGCCCAATTCCACAAAGTCGCCGCGGTTCCGCGGCACGAGCATGGCTCGTGCGGCGGTTCCGCGGCCGTACGGCCTCATTATATAATGTATTTTGCACAGTAATTCTTAGTTTCAAGTGCTGGTTTTCCTGGGAATTTTTAATATTTTTTCAAGAGTTGAATTTTCTGGGTTGTTTTGGGGATTCGAATGTTCGATCGGATTATCAAATTTTGTCTGTGTGGCTTTCCGGATAATTTTTGAATATGTTAAAAAGTTCGACCGGATATAAATACCCACCTTTTCCCCTGTCGGGAAATTTCCAAGTGTTGGATCTTTTCGTAGTTTAACGACGTTCTAAGTAGTGCAAGTAACGCGATGGTCCCTCTAGAAGACAACAAACCTTAACTCGATTATGTGACCGTCTTGAACTGCCCTTTGAACCTTCGGGTTTGGGGCAGTACGGCGTGCCACATGTGAGGCGTTGGCTTGACCCTTCTACGGCTGGACCGTTGGTACTGAGGCACGAACTGAATGTTTTTAGACTTATTTCATGTGTTGAGCTGTATCGGGAAAACTTGGGTGTTTGAATGTTCGATCGGAAAGTTTAACATTTTCTATTTATCTGGAATGGGATACAATACTTGGAATTCACAATAAGTTATGAGATAACTGAATGAATGTTATAAACATAGCACTTTAGTCTCACTTGATCGGTTGCCACGGAATTTTGATGTGATCAAAAGTCCGTCGCAATCACGTAGCGTACGCGGATACTCGCCCGGTAAACTTAATAGACAGCCTCGCTCCATAGCCCCGACCAAGTGACTGTAGGAGAACCCCGTCGCCGAAAGCATCCGTTCGGGTGCTCGCGGCAGCGGTGTTCCGCCTTGGTGCACTTCGTCGACGGTGTCAGGGGTGCGGCCGCCTACTAAAGTTTGCGACGAGCATTCGATCAGGGTGTCGGGAATCTTGTTGAATTTCCCGAGTTGATATTGAAAAGAGTTTTTGATAATGAGACTAAAATGCGGGGTTTATAATTGTTAGGCATGCGATGTCTAAGGAATTCATTTGGTCAGGCATGTGATGTCTGAGGTGGTTGCGGATTCCAACTGTTGTAGTTTTACACTTTCTTTTCTGTGACCGTAAGTGTAATATGTGATATCGCCGGTTTCGTTGCTATATGTCAACGACAATTGGGATGCGCATATTTACTTACGTTGATGACATGTGATGTTATGTGTTGCTGGATATGTTATATTGGATCGTCGTGTTTGAATAGCCGGGGGGTTTTTATGTGAGATGAGTGTTTTTCATTTTCATTCATGTAAAAACTTGTATGTAATATTCTTTTATTGGGGCACTTCCAGGTTGCGGAAGTTGTCACCCTTTGTATATTATTTACTTTTCCGCACTAGGATAGACCCAAGGAGGGGAGCACAAGTAACCGGGTTCTGGAGTCCAGTGGGAGACCAACTTGAGGAGTCGAGTCCGGGTCTCCTAACTCTAGAATTGGTAGGGTTGCTTGCCGCTCTCGTAGGGGTCTAGGGGTGTAGGTTTGGCTATTCATCGCGACCGTGGAATCCGTGTTTTATACTGGCTCGTAATGAAAACACGGACGTCCTAGTATATCCAATATTTCATATGTTTCTTCTGCTGCGATATCTGTGATGTGATCATGTGATGTTCTGTGATAGATACAGTATATAGTATATATGATATATTATATAGGCGTTACTTATGTTTTACACCCGCGCTAGCCCTGCCCCGCTCTGCCGTTAGTTACCTAACCTAACAGTGCACGAGGGGACATCGAGGCGAATGCGGATGGCATAAGTGTACGTCGTATTTATCTGTGATGTTTAGGTACTTAAATGATGGGACTTCATTAATGTGATTAATGAAATAAAAGAAACCTAAGATGTTGTAGAATCGAATTTTAAAAATAAAACAGGTAGTTACAGTTCTTGCTTTGCACAGCGGTATGAATGATATATCCTGCACCTTATTCGATAAGGAAAGGACCGAGATCCCTTCACCGGGAGTGACTCCTTTAGCAATAACTGGCAGATGCTACACACTCGGTTTGTCTTTTGATTGCTTTTAAGTGTTTTTGCTTTGCACAGTGATATATATGATATATCCCGCACCTCATTCGACGAGGAAAGGACCGACGATCCCTTCACCGGGAGTGACTCCTTTAGCAAAACTAGAAAAGCCTCAAAAGCACTCCATTTCAAAATCATTTGATTCTACAACGATATCAAGTTCATTACGCAATAGGTTTTCAGAAAAACCTGTCGTAGCCCTCCGTCATTTCAGATACGTACTAGTTAGTATTCGTGCTGCGGTTGTTTGGCCTCCGTCAAGGCGTAGTGTACGGTAGCTAACTAGTGCTTATCTGCTAGCATATGATGCGATTGGATTAGGGTATTCGTACGGCGTTGTTTGGCCTCCGTCAAGGGTCGTGCGGGTGGGTTTAATTCAACCAGGAAATGACGGGTTGAACTTGACTAGCGGACTATGGGTTGTTTGGCCTCCGTCAAGGTCATAGGACGCTAGGGGCAAAATATTATCGGGAATTTCAAGTGTTGAAATTTGCAATGAGATTGCATACCTTCTATGAGATAGTTGGATCCCGATATTCGCTGCGAGTAAGAGTTACTCCTGAGAGAGTTTTATACATTACAATTAGCCGATCAAGTAGGTATCTAGAAAGGTGTCAACGGGGTTACGCCTCTGGGAAAACGAGGTTTACATTAATTAGGTTCGTGCGAAAGCACGGGGGACCTCCCTCAAAGTACCGACACTGGCCTGGCTGAAAGATTGGCGAACTTGTAGTGTGTAATTAATCCCGGCTAGTCTTTCCTTTTAGGGTTTGAAGGAAGATTTGATAAAAAAGCAGTGGGAGCCATCCTGATTAGATAAAATAAAACCCAATCTATTCTTGAAAGAGCGCACGCTGAGTGTTTTCTTCTCTCTCTCTCCAGGTAGCGACCATATCACGCCTTAATCAAGATAATAATACGGAATATTGACCGAACCCGCTTGTTATACTGAGCTGGGGAACGTTGGTCCCGCTCCAACTTATAATTGTTATAAGACAGAGCAAGAAATTGGGGATTACCAGAATTCCCTTGCCGCCCAAACGAAGAAAGTGCATGCTGATGCATCATCTTCGGGTGTGTTCATTATACAGAACTGTTTCTCAGTATTCTTTACGTCCTGGGTATGTGATACCAGATCAGGATCCCAAATATGTAATCTGTTACATAGGGCTACGGAAAGGTAGAGAACTGAGAACGGGTGATAAGTTTCATGAGGCAGAAAAACGGGGCAAGTGTTGCAGCCAAGTCTGTTGGTCACTGTTATCCTGTATTCGAAATACATTGATTCTGAACGAATGTTATTAGATACCGAACCTGATATACAAAATCGTATCTATCTCTTTATTAGTAAAGAAATGATAAAATTTTGTATTGTTGGATAATGTTTTGAACATTTCCTATATCAAAAGTAGATCGGTTCAGGCACGTTATCTAAAAGCATTGATGTTCTAAATCAAACTACAGTTCTTTAGTATACGGAACACACACAAGAGGAAGAGTTCAGAAATGAACGAATCCTTCTTGAGGTATTGTAGACTAGGTCATATCAAAGCGACCCGACTAGCTGAAGTAACATGAAGATGCATATTTAAATCAGTTTGAATTTACATCTTGTGAAACTTGCCAATCATGTCACAGAGATAAGATGACCATAGCTCCGTTTACTAGAAACAGAGAAAGAGTTAGTAAACTCTTGGGATGATACATGTTGATGTATGTAAGGTCCCCTGTCTACATATGCCAGGACTGGTTCTTTGTACTTCGTTACATTCTCTGATAATCTCTCAAGATTCAGACATATGTTCCTGGTAAAACACAAGTCCGAACCTTTTGAGATATTCACAGAATATAAGTTAGAAGTAGATGTTAGTTATATGTATGCCCTAGAGGCCATTACTGTACATTGGATGTATATTGTAGTGGATGCTTGGACATATATAGGGAGGACTTTCTTGCTCGACATGATAGTATGCTATCTGGTTGATCTTTACCTTAACGTGTACACTGATTGTCTCTCTGTTACATGTTGGTAAAGCCCTTAGGATGTGTACTTAACTACCTAGACTATGATGCGGATCATACTAGTGGGGACATGGTAGTCCATAAGTACATCCTTCAAAGTCCCTAGTCGTAGGTATATCGAGACGGGGCATCGATATACCAGAGTAGACTAGCGTATACCTTCTCGACCCATACAGATGGGCGATGGATGATCCCATATCCATTGGTGTTTGACATCGGAGATGATATACGGATGCTCAGTGGAGACAGGGTACACTGGAAGGACTCGCCGAGAACTCCCAGATGGTATTATACCTTACGTCAGATGGCAGTTCTCTGGTGACACTGGTACAGAGTAGTCTGTTGACCCGAGATCGTCATAGAGTCTTGTGTGGTTCCCACTGTGCTTTGATTTCCATCTTACCACGTCTAAGAGGGCGTGCAAAACGGTGGCTTTTGGGTACAGTCCCGAATCACATGGAGGCAATGAGCGATAGGAGGGGATTCGTCTCTCCCGGTATAGGGAGTTGATGTTGCGCTGTGTTCGATTGGCTATAACAGGAAATCCCTGGCCAGGGTTGCTGAGATTTACTGTTAAGTGTTACCAGTAGTATCTCGAATTGTTATAGACCTCATATCGACACGACTTATCGAGCTATTGGGGTCTGACGTTTACCACCCCTAGACGAGATATGCGACATATCATACGGTCAGACCGGACTGTACGGTAAGTTTTACTGGTTGGATTCACAGGAGTGTGAGCGGGCTTGCTCGTCGATCTTCTGATCGCTCAATACCTGGGTGGCCGTTACGTTTAGCAGACCGCTTGCGGCTTGTGGGTGTTTGATATGATCATCACCTGCTGCCGGCGTATTGACGAGTCTTTAGAGTCCTACACAGAGGTTTCCTGGCTCAAGCAAAACGAAATAGGAGCGCAAATGAGATATGTACGGGACCGAGAATAATGCGTGTATGTGATACCGTATTCTATTCTCGCGATGAATGTATCGATTGGTTGTATGCGATATAACCTAGTTATCGAATCAAGTATTGATTCGATAAGCCGATACATAGGATATTAGTCGGTTATATGCGATATGACCGGATCGTTAAATCAAGTGTTGATTTAATGATTTAATGTATAATTATATATTTGATATATTACTTTGCATTAACTAGTATTGGTTCACTTTAAAGGATTTTCTCACTTGGATGTTCACAAGTTGTATATGTGATATACTTTTGTGCACTTGATTGTATCATGTTTGATGATACATGTTAACTTGGTTAAGTGTAAAGATTAAACCATGGTTAAGTTAATGATTAGGGTTTTTCTTTTCTTTCTTATTTATTTATTTATTTATTTTGGAAAGAATATAGAGAAAAATGTGGCTTTCTTTGTTTGTAGTTGAATCTTCATGAAGGTTTGACTTTGTAACCATTTTGTCTTCATGCTTAACCCTAACCATTTAAACAAACCATGGTCTATTCTCTACACTTAACTAGGGTTAGGATATGATAAGTATTCATATTATTTTCTATTTTGAAAATACTTATGATATTCTTTCTTCTTCTTCTTCATCTTCTTCAATGAAGAAAGCTTGACTTCATCAATGGTGAATTGATGAAATGAGTGAGAAATCCAATTCTAAAGTGAACCCAATTCCTATTTCTTCATCCTCTACCTCTTTCCAAGTAGTATAGGGTGTTTCCTTCACAAGTTTTCATGGCTTGGTGAAGGTGGAGCTTGATCTAGCGATGCCTCGACGTAGATCATCTTCGGCATCGTCGTCGATGACCTAGCCCACTTTTTCTCCGATGAAGCCGCCCAAGATCCGTCTTGTACAGCGAGGATACATCATCGTGGAGCCATGGAGGTGGAGAACCAGATCTACAAAGGTTGTATTTCCGTTCTCATAGTTAAAGTACTTTACTAGTTTGTTTGGTCGCCTAAAATCTAGTTAACGATCCGTATTAGGGTTTCTCGGCACCCGTAAAGTTTGAAATTGGCATGGTTGATACCTTGTGAGACCTCATTAGTGTGCCTAGGAACCCTACAGTGGTATCAAAGCCTAGCTAGAGCCTTAGGCGATGCCTAGACGACGTTTGAAACCCGATCGAACCGAAACCCTAATTCCCGAGATGCTCTCTGGACTTTTTTCAAAAACTGGGATTTTTCCAGATTAAAAATGCTTAAAAAATTCAGCAGGGAATTCTAAGAATTACGGTGCAAAAATTATCTAAAGATGTGTCTAAAGAGCGGCGGAACCGCGGCAGAAGCATGCCTTCTGCAGCGGTTCCGCGGCCAATTGATGACATCAGCCAATAATATTTGCACAGTAATTCCTCTTTTATGGTGCTGGATTTTCTAGGAATTTTTAATATTATTCAAGAGTTGAATTTTCTGGGGTTGTTTTGGGGATTCGATGATTCGATCGAATTATCAAATTTTGTCTATGTGACTTTCCGGATAAATTTTTGAATATGTTAAAAAGTTCGACCGGATATAAATACCCAATCTTTCCCCTGCCGGAAAATTTCCAAGTGTTGGATTTTTCCGAGGTTTAAAGACGTTCTAAGTAGTGCAAGTAACGCGATGGTCCCTCTAGAAGACAACAAACCTTAACTCGATTATGTGACCGTCTTGAACTGCCCTTTGAACCTTCGGGTTTGGGGCAATACGGCATGCCACATGTGAGGCATTGGCTTGACCCTTCTACGGCTGGACCGTTGGTACTGAGGCATGAAGTGAATGTCTTTGAACCTATTTCATATGTTGAGCTGTATCGGGAAAACTTGGGCGTTCGATTGTTCGATCGGAAAGTTTAACATTTTCTATTTTTCCGGAATGTGATACAATAATTGGAATTCACAATAAGTTATGAGATAACTGAATGAATGTTATAAATCTAGCGGTTTAGTCTCACTTGATCGGTTGCCACGGAATTTTGATGCGATCAAAAGTCCGTCGCAATCACGTAGCGTACGCGGATACTCGCCGGGTAAACTTAATAGACAACCTCACTCCATAGCCCCGACCAAGTGACTGTAGGAGAACCCCGTCGCCAAAAGCATCCGTTCGGGTGCTCGCGGTAGCGGTGTTCCGCCTTGGTGCACTTCGTCGACGGTATCGGGGGTGCGGCCGCCTACTAAAGTTTGCGACGAGCATTCGATCAGCATGTCGGGAATCTTGTTGAATTGCCCGACTTGATATTGAAAAGTGTTTTCGATTTTGAGACTAAAATACGGGATTTATAATTGTTAGGCATGTGATGTCTGAGGTATTCATTTGATTAGGCATGCGATGTCTATGCAGATTGCGGATTCCAACTGTTGTAGTTTTACACTTTCTTTTCTGTGACCGTAAGTGTAATATGTGATATCGCCGGTTTCGTTGCTATATGTCAACGACAATTGGGATGCGCATATTTACTTTCGTTGATGACATGTGATTTTATGTGTTGCTGGATATGTTATATTGGATCGTCGTGTTTGAATAGCCGGGGTTTTTTATGTGAGATGAGTGTTTTTCATTTTCATTCATGTAAAACTTATATGTAATATTCTTTTATTGGGGCACTTCCAGGTTGCGGAAGATATCACCCATTGTATATTATTTACTTTTCCGCACTAGGATAGACCCAAGGAGGGCACAAGTAACCGGGTTCTGGAGTCCAGTGGGAGACCAACTCGAGGAGTCGAGTCCGGGTCTCCTAACTCTAGAATTGGTAGGGTTGCTTGCTGCTCTCGTAGGGGTCTAGGGGTGTGGGATTGGCTATTCATCACGACCGTGGAATCCGTGTTTTATACTGGCTCGTATTGAAAACACGGACGTCCTAGTATATCCAATATTTCATATGATTCTTCTGCTGCGATATCTGTGATGTGATCATGTGATGTTCTGTGATAGATACTGTATATAGTATATATGATATATTATATAGGCGTTACTTATGTTTTACACCCGCGCTAGCCCTGCCCTGCTCTGCCGTTAGTTACCTAACCTAACGGTGCACGAGGGGACATCGAGGCGAACACGGATGGCATAAGTGTACGTCGTATTTATCTGTGATGTTTAGGTACTTTAAATGATGGGACTTCATTAATGTGATTAATGAAAGAAAAGAAACCTAAGATGTTGTAGAATCAAATTTAAAAATAAAAAAAAAGGGTAGCTATAGTTCTTGCTTTGCACAGCGGTATATGTGATATATCCTGCACCTTATTCGATGAGGAAAGGACCGAGATCCCTTTACCGGGAGTGACTCCTTTAGCAATGACTGGCAGATGCTACACACTCGGTTTGTCTTTTGATTGCTTTTAAGAGTTTTGCTTTGCACAGCGGTATATATGATATATCCTGCACCTTATTCGACGAGGAAAGGACCGACGATCCTTTCACCGGGAGTGACTCCTTTAGCAAAACTAGAAAAGCCTCAAAAGCACTCCATTTTAAAATCATTTGATTCTACAACGATATCAAGTTTATTACGCAATAGGTTTTCAGAAAAACCTGTAGTAGCCCTCCGTCTTTTCAGATATGTACTGGTTAGTATTCGTGCTACGTTTGTTGACCTCTGTCAAGGCGTAGTGTGCGGTAGCTGATTAGTGCTTATCTGTATAAGCATATGATGTGATTGATTTAGGGTAGTCGTGCGACCTTGTTGACCTCTGTCAAGGGTCGTGCGGGTGGGTTTACTTCAATCAGGAAATAACGGGTTGAACTTGACTAGCAGCCTATGGTTTGTTGACGTCTGTCAAGGTCATAGGACGGTAGGGGCAAAATATTATTGGGAATTTCAAGTGTTGAAATTTGCAATGAGATTGCATACCTTCTATGAGATAGTTGGATCCCGATACCCACTGCGAGTAAGAGTTACTCCTGGGAGAGTTTTACACATTGCAACTAGCCGATCAAGTAGGTGTCTAGAAAGGTGTTAACGAGGTTACGCCTCTGGGAAAACGAGGTTTACTTTAATTAGGTTCGTGCGAAAGCACGGGGGACCTCCCTCAAAGTACCGACACTGGCCTGGCTGAAAGATTGGCGAACTTGTAGTGTGTAATTAATCCCGGCTAGTCTTTCCTTTTAGGGTTTGAAAGAAGATTTGATAAAAACAGTGGGAGCCATCCTGATTAGATAAAATAATAACCAATCTATTCATGCAAGAGCGCACGCTGAGTGTTTTCTTCTCTCTCTCTCCAGGTAGCGACCATATCATGCCTTAATCAAGATAATAATACGGAATATTGACCGAACCCGCTTGTTATACTGAGCTGGGGAACGTTGGTCCCGCTCCAACTTATAATTGTTATAAGACAGAGCAGGAAATAGGGGATTACCAGAATTCCCGTGTCGCCCAAACGAAGAAAGTGCATATGATGCATCATCTTTGGGTGTGCTCATTACAAAGAACTGTTTCTCTGTATTCTCTACGTCCTGGGTATGTGATACCAGATCAGGATCCCAGATATGTAATATGTTACATAGGGCTAAAGAAAGGTAGAGAACTGAGAACGGGTGATAAGTTTCATGAGGCAGAAAACGGGGCAAGTGTTGCTGCCAAGTCTGTTGGTCACTGTCACCCTGTATTCCAAATACATTGATTCTGAACGAATGTTATTAGATACCGAACCTGATATACAAAATCATATCAGTCTCTTTATAAGTAAAGAAATGATAAAATTTTGTATAGCTGGATAATGTTTTGAACATTTCCTATATCAAAAGTTGATCGGTTCAGGCACGTTATCTAAAAGCATTGATGTTCTAAATCAAACTACAGTTCTTAGTATACGGAACACACACAAGAGGAAGAGTTCAGAAATGAACGAATCCTTCTTGAGGCATTGTAGACTAGGTCATATCAATGCGACCCGACTAGCTGAAGTTACTTGTAGATGCATATTTAAATCAGTTTGAATTTACATCTTATGAAACTTGCCAGTCATGTCACAGAGATAAGATGTCCACAGCTCTGTTTATTGGTAACAGAGAAAGAGTTGGTGAACTCTTGGGATGATACATGTTGATGTATATAAGTCCCCTGTCTACATATGTCAAGACCGGTTCTTTATACTTCATTAAATTCTCTGATGATCTTTCAAGATTCAGACATATGTTCCTGTTGAAACACAAGTCCGAACCTTTTGAGATATTCACAGAATATAAGCAGAAGTAGAGAACCAATATGGGTATAAGTATTATGTCCTTTGATGAGATCAAGGAGGAGAATACTTGAGCATAGAATGAGATTCTCTCTCAGCATTACTCCTCCGAATACACCATAGCATGATGGTATATCGGGGCGGAGCAATCACACCCTATATGATAAGGTGTGCTCTATGATGAGTACTACTGAGTTACCTATTTCCTTTTTGGGAATTATGCACTTGAGAAGCTGCATACCTATTGAATAGGGTTCAAATCAAATCAGTTGCCTACCATTTCATATGTGATATGATAAGGGAAGAGCCCATATCTTAAGTTGGTTAAGATTTGGGGTTGTCCGGGCTATGTCTGAAAAGCAAAATCCGGACAAGCTCGAGACTAGATCTGTTATGTAGAACTGGAAATGTTCCAGCTATACAAACTACAGCTGATGATTTGATAGAACCAAAGGATTCAGTAGAGACCAACGAACCTCAGCCTCTCCGCCGATCTAGTAGGGTTCCTCATCCACCTGAGAGATACTTCGATTACTCTATGACAGTGGGAGCGAGGATTGCATCATGAGATGATGACCCAACCAGTTTTGAGCTGGCCATCAGGAGTGGGACTCTGTAAGAATGGCTGGATGCTTAGCGATCTGAGATGGAATCCTTATACACTAACAAAGTACGGACTTTGGTTGCTAAATCTGAAGGGTTAAATCCCCATCAGGAGGAAGTATATCTTGAGAAGATTACTTGGTGTACATGGAAAGGTTGAGACTTTCAAAGCTAGACTTGTTAAAGGTTTGCATCATTAACCAGGTATGGATTATGATGAAACCTTTTCTAAGGAGCTATGCTTAAGTCCATCCAGATCCTACTTGCCACGGCTACATACCATGACTACGATATCTGGCGGTTGGGTGCCATGACTGTTTTTCTAAATGATGTTTTAGAAGAGAACGTCTATAAGTACACAGCCAGAGGGCTTCGTAGACAATGGGAGCAGCGGAAACGTGTACAAGATGCTTTATAGGTTAAAGCAGGCATCGCGGAGTTGGAACATCTATTTTGATGAGGTAGTCAAATAGTTTGACTTCATCAAAAGGGTAGATGAACCTTGTATATACAAATGGGTATTAGGGAGTATGGTGGTGATCCTCGTAGAGTACGTAGATGACATACTCTTGATAGGGAAGGAGTTTCCTATGTTACGCTCGATCAATCTCCGCTTATCACAAGGATTCTCCACATAGGATCAAAGTGATACCTACTAAATCCTGGGTTTTGGATCTATGAGATAGATCTAATTAGATGTTAGGATTCTCACTAGTTGTAGTGAGATGGTGTCAACCGATCCTGGGGAGAATCACTGGAAGGGTTCCAGAGTGATAAGGACGACTGAATGTCAGTCGCAGGCATGGTCTTTGCCCTCAGTAAAGGGACGGTATGTTGGAAGAGTTCCAAGCTAGATACCGTGGCATACTAGACGATAAAGGCTCGATACATCGCTACTTAAGATGCTACCAAAGAGGCAGTCTGGATATATATTTGTTCATGAAATGAACTTAGTTCCTCCCATTGTGTGACAATGGAGTTGTGGCTTATGCCAAGGAACCCCGGTCACATCAGTGATCCAGACATATTCTAAGGCAGTATCACCTGATCATGGAGATAGTTGATCTCCAGGGTGATCCAGGTTAGGAGAGTAGACTCAGAGGACAGCACGGCGGATCCACTCACAAAGGCCTTTTCCCAGAGAGAGACTTCTATGGGATGGTTGAGTATGAAATACTACAACCACTGCTATCAGATGGCCCTAGTGCAAGTGGGAGATTGTTAGTTATATGTATGTCCTAGAGGCCATTACTGTACATTGGATGTATATTGTAGTGGATGCTTGGACATATATAGGGAGGACTTTCTTGCTCGACATGATAGTATGCTATCTGGTTGATCTTTACCTTAACGTGTACACTGATTGTCTCTCTGTTACATGTTGGTAAAGCCCTTAGGATGTGTACTTAACTACCTGGACTATGATGCGGATCATACTAGAGGGGACATGGTAGTCCATAAGTACATCCTTCAAAGTCCCTAGTCGTAGGTATATCGAGACGGGGCATCGATATACCAGAGTAGACTAGCGTATACCTTCTCGACCCATACAGATGGGCGATGGATGATCCCATATCCATTGGTGTTTGACATCGGAGATGATATACGGATGCTCAGTGGAGACTGGGTACAATGGACGGACTCGCCGAGAACTCCCAGATGGTATTATACCTTACGTCAGATGGCAGTTCTCTGGTGACACTGGTACAGAGTAGTCTGTTGACCCGAGATCGTCATAGAGTCTTGTGTGGTTCCCACTGTGCTTTGATTTCCATCTTACCACGTCCAAGAGGGCGTGCAAAACGGTGGCTTTTGGGTACAGTCCCGAATCACATGGAGGCAATGAGCGATAGGAGGGGATTCGTCTCTCCCGGTATAGGGAGTTGATGTTGCGCTGTGTTCGATTGGCTATAACAGAAAATCCCTGGCCAGGGTTGCTGAGATTTACTGGTAAGTGTTACCAGTAGTATCTCGAATTGTTATATACCTCATATCGACACGACTTATCGAGCTATTGGGGTCTGACGTTTACCACCACTAGGCGATATATGCGACATATCAGACGGTCAGACCGGACTGTACGGTAAGTGTTACTGGTTGGATTCACAGGAGTGTGAGCGGGCTTGCTCGTCGATCTTCTGATCGCTCAATACCCGGGTGGCCGTTACGTTTAGCAGACCGCTTGCGGCTTGTGGGTGTTTGATATGATCATCACCTGCTGCCGGCGTATTGACGAGTCTTTAGAGTCCTACACAGAGGTTTCCTGGCTCAAGCAAAACGAAATAGGAGCGCATATGAGATATGTGCGGGACCGAGAATAATGCGTGTATGTGATACCGTATTCTATTCTCGCGATGAATGTATCGATTGGTTGTATGCGATATAACCTAGTTATCGAATCAAGTATTGATTCGTTAAGCCGATACATAGGATACTAGTCGGTTATATGCGATATGACCGGATCGTTAAATCAAGTGTTGATTTAATGATTTAATGTATAATTATATATTTGATATATTACTTTGCATTAACTAGTATTGGTTCACTTTAAAGGATTTTCTCACTTGGATGTTCACAAGTTGTATATGTGATATACTTTTGTGCACTTGATTGTATCATGTTTGATGATACATGTTAACTTGGTTAAGTGTAAAGATTAAACCATGGTTAAGTTAATGAT
Source organism: Agapanthus africanus (assembly GCA_030015575.1). Lineage (NCBI taxonomy): Eukaryota > Viridiplantae > Streptophyta > Magnoliopsida > Asparagales > Amaryllidaceae > Agapanthus > Agapanthus africanus. Next base: position 167,807,879 of record CM057349.1, read on the forward strand.
TAGGGTTTTGCTTTTCTTTCTTATTTATTTATTTATTTATTTTGGAAAGAATATAGAGAAAATGGTGGCTTTCTTTGTTTGTAGTTGAATCTTCATGAGGGCTTGACTTTGTAACAATTTTGTCTTCATGCTTAACCCTAACCATTTAAACAAACCATGGTCTATTCTCTATACTTAACTAGGGTTAGGATATGATAAGTATTCATATTATTTTCTATTTTGAAAATACTTATGATATTCTTTCTTCTTCTTCTTCATCTTCTTCAATGAAGAAAGCTTGACTTCATCAATGGTGAATTGATGAAATGAGTGAGAAATCCAATTCTAAAGTGAACCCACTTCCTATTTCTTCATCCTCTACCTCTTGCCAAGTAGTATAGGGTGTTTCCTTCACAAGTTTTCATGGCTTGGTGAAGGTGGAGCTTGATCTAGCGATGCCTCGACGTAGATCATCTTCGCCATCGTCGTCGATGACCTAGCCCGCTTTTTCTCCGATGAAGCCGACGCTAGAGCCCAAGATCCGTTTTGTACAGCGAGGAGACATCATCGCGGAGCCATGGAGGTGGAGAACTGGATCTACAAAGGTTGTATTTCCGTTCTCATAGTTAAAGTACTTTACTAGTTTGTTTTGTCGCCTAAAATCTAGTTAACGATCCGTATTAGGGTTTCTCGGCACCCGTAAAGTTTGAAATTGGCATGGTTGATACCTTGAGAGACCTCATTAGTGTGCCTAGGAACCCTACAGTAGAGAACCAAAATACGGGTATAAGTATTATGTTCTTAATGAGATCAAGGAGAAGAATACTTGAGCACGAAAATCCTGGACTATTCTAAAGGAGAATGAGATTCTCTCTCAGCATTACTCCTCCGTATACACCACAGCACGATGGTATATCGGGACGGAGCAATCTCACCCTATATGATAAGGTGTGCTCTATGATGAGTACTACTGAGTTACCTATTTCCTTTTTGGGAATTATGCACTTGAGAAGCTGCATACCTATTGAATAGGGTTCAAATCAAATCAGTTGCCTACCATTTCATATGTGATATGATAAGGGAAGAGCCCATCTCTCAAGTTAGTTGAGATTTCGGGTTGTCCAGCCTAGGTCTGAAAAGCAAAATCCGGACAAACTCGAGGCAAGATCTGTTATGTAGAACTGGAAATGTTCCAGCTATACAAACTGCAGCTGATGATTTGAAAGAACCAAAGGATTCAATAGTTACCAATGAACCTCAGCCTCTCCGCCGATCTAGTAGGGTTCCTCACCCACCTGAGAGATACTTCGGTTTCTCGATGACAGTGGGAGCGAGGATTGCATCATGAGATGATGACCCAACTAGTTTCGAGCAGGCCATCAGGAGTGGGACTCTGTAAGAATGGCTGGATGCTTAGCGATCTGAGATGGAATCCATGTACACCAACAAAGTATGGACTTTGGTTGCTATATCTGAAGGGTTAAATCCCCATCAGGAGCATGTATATCTTGAGAAGATTACTTGGTGTACATGGAAGAGTTAAGACTTTCAAAGCTAGACTTGTTAAAGGTTTGCATCATTGACCAGATATGGATCATAATGAAACCTTTTCTAAGGAGCTATGCTTAAGTCCATCCAGATCCTACTTGCCACGGCTACATACCATGACTACGATATCTGGCGGTTGGGTGCCATGACTGCTTTTCTAAATGATGTTTTAGAAGAGAACGTCTATAAGTACACAGCCAGAGGGCTTCGTAGAAGTGGGAGCAGCGGAAACGTGTACAAGATGCTTTATAGGATAAAGCAGGTATCGCGGAGTTGGAACATCTGTTTTGATGAGTTAGTCAAAGAGTTTGACATCATCAAAATGGTAGATGAACCTTGTATAAACAATAAAGGTAGTAGGGAGTATAGTGACGATCCTCGTAGAGTATGTGGATGACATGCTCTTGATAGGGAAGGAGTTTCCTATGCTACGCTCGGTCAATCTCCGCTTATCACAATGATTCTCCACATAGGATCAAAGTGATACCTGCTAAATCCTGGGTTTTGGATCTATGAGATAGATCTAAATGGATGTTAGGATTCTCACTAGTTGTAGTGAGATGGTATCAACCGATCCTGGGGAGAATCACTGGAAGTGTTCCAGGGTGATAAGGACGACTGAAAGTCAGTTACAGGCATTGTCTTTACCCTCAGTAAAGGGACGGTATGTTGGAAGAGTTCCAAGCTAGATACCGTGGCATACTAGAAGATAAAGGCAGGATTCATCGCTACTTAAGAAGCTACCAAAGAGGAAGTCTGGGTGTATATTTGTTCATGAGATGAACTCTGTTCCTCCCATTGTGTGACAATGGAGTTGTGTCTTATGCCAAGGAACGCCCGTCCCATCAGTGACCCAGGCGTATTCTGAGGCAGCATCACCTGATCTTGGAGATAGTTGATCTCCAGGGTGATCGAGGTTAGGAGAGTAGACTCAGAGGATAACACGGCGGATCCACTCACAAAGGCCTTTTCCCAGAAAGAGACTTTCATGGGATGGTTGAGTATGAGATACTACAACCACTGCTATCAGATGGCCCTAGTGCAAGTGGGAGATTGTTAGTTATATGTATGCCCTAGAGGCTATTACTGTACATTGGATGTATATTGTAGTGGATGCTTGGACATATATAGGGAGGACTTTCTTGCTCGACATGATAGTATGCTATCTTGTTGTTCTTTACCTTAACGTGTATATTAATTGTCTCTCTGTTACATGTTGGTAAAGCCCTTAGGATGTGTACTTGACTATCTGGACTGTGATGCGGATCATACTAGTGGGGACATGGTAGTCCATAAGTACATCCTTCAAAGTCCCTAGTCATGGGTGTATCGAGACGGGGCATCGATATACCAGAGTAGACTAGCGTATACCTTCTCGACCCATACAGATGGGCGATGGATGATCCCATATCCATTGGTGTTTGACATCGGAGATGATATACGGGTGCTCAGTAGAGACTGGGTACACTGGACGGACTCGCCGAGAACTCCCAGATGGTATTATACCTTACGTCAGATGGCAGTTCTCTGGTTACACTGGTACAGACTAGTCTGTTGACCCGAGATCGTCATAGAGTCTTGTGTGGTTCCCACTGTGCTTTGATTTCCATCTTACCACATCCAAGAGGGCGTGCAAAACGGTGGTTTTTGGGTACAGTCCCGAATCATATGGAGGCAATGAGCGATAGGAAGGGATTCGTCTCTCCCGGTATAGGGGGTTGATGTTGCGCTGTGTTCGATTGGCTATAACCGGAAATCCCTAGCCAGGGTTGCTGAGATTTACTGGTAAGTGTTACCTGTAGTTTCTCGAAAAGTTATGGACCTCATATCGACACGACTTATCGAGCTATTGGAGTCTGACGTTAACCACCCCGAGGCGAGGTATGCGACATATCAGACGATCAAACCGGACTGTACGGTAAGTGTTACTGGTTGGATTCACAGGAGTGTAAGCGGGCTTGCTCGTCGATCTTCTGATCGCTCAATACCCGGGTGGCCGTTACGTTTAGCAGACCTCTTGCGGCTTGTGGGTGATTGATATGATCATCATCTGCTACCGGCGTATTGACGAGTCTTTAGAGTCCTACACAGAGGTTTCCTGGCTCAAGCGAAACGAAATAGGAGCGCATATGAGATATGTGCGGGACCGAGAATAATGCGTGTATGTGATACCGTATTCTATTCTCGCGATGAATGTATCGATTGGTTGTATGCGATATAACCTGGTTATCGAATCAAGGGTTGATTCGATAAGCCGATACATTGGATATTAGTCGGTTGTATGCGATATGACCGGATCATTGAATCAAGTGTTGATTTAATGATTTAATGCATAATTATATATTTGATATATTACTTTGCATTAACTAGTATTGGTTCACTTTAAATGGATTTTCTCACTTGAAGTTCACAAGTTGTATATGTGATATACTTTTGTGCACTTGATTGTATCATGTTTGATGATACATGCTTACTTGGGTTTGTGTAAAGTTTAAACCTTGGTTAAGTAAATGGTTAGGGTTTTGTTTAATTTATTTATTCATTTATTGATTTTTTTATTTCATTTTAGGAAAAGGAAAATGGTGGCTAATTTTGTTTCTTTGTTGAAGTTTCATGAAGCTTTGAAAAAGTCCACCATTTTTGTTTTATGCCTAACCTAACCATTCACCTAACTATAGTTTGCTCTCTACACATAACCATGGTTGGTTTATGATAAGAATTCTATGATTTTCTTTTTTTAAAGAATAACTTATCATAATTCTATCATAATATCTTCATCTTCTTCTTCTTCTTTTTGAAGAAGAAACCTTTCTCCATCAATGGCAACTCTTGAAAATGAGTGAGAAATCCAATTCTAAAGTGAACCCACTTCTTATTTCTTTATCCTCTACCTCTTGCCAAGTAGTAGAGTGTGTTTTCTTCTCAAGTTTCATGACTTGGTGAAGTGGGAGCTTGATCTTGTGATGCTTCGACGTAGATCATCTTCGGCATCGTAGTCGACGACCTAGCCCGTCCATTTCTCCGATGAAGCCGACACTAGAGTCCAAGATCCGATTTGTACAGCGGAGAGGACTTCATTGCGGAGCTATGGAGGTGGAGGACCGGATCTACAAAGGTTGTATTTCCGTTCACTTAGTTAAGTAGTTAACTAGTTGCTTGTTGCGCCTAAACTTCTAGCCAACGATCCGTATTAGGGTTTCTCGGCACCCCTAAAATTTGAAATTGGCATGGTTGATGCCTTGTGAGACCTCATTAGCATGCCTAGGAACCCTACAAGTCAGACCCCCAAAAGCGGTACAAATCGTGTCAGATATCAGCCCAGAACACCCTGAGATACTACTGGAATACCTACCAGTAAATCTGCTATCTTGGCCAAGGACTTTTCATGTTCTGGCTCTCCTAGACACAGCGCGACCTCACCCCCAATACCGGGAGAGACGAACCCCCGAAGATCAGCTCACTGCCTCCATGTGGCTCGGGACTGTACCCAACTAAAACCTGTTTGCCCGTCTCCTTTGAGCGTGGTAGGGTAGTAATCAAAGTACAGTGGGAACTCACACGAGACAAATGACGATCCCCAGGTCGATGAACTAACCTGTACACATGTCACCAGGGAACTGCTATCTGACGTCAGGTATAAGACCAACTAGCATGTTCCCGGCGAGTCCTGTCTGGTGTACTCATAACCCAATGAGCACCTGTATACATCTTAGGTGAACCAACTGACACCAGTGGCTTGTGAGACCGGCCACCGCCCCTCGTCGGGGTCTCGACTGTATACACTAGTCTACTCTGGAGTATCGATGCCCTATCTCGAAACTCCCACGACTAGGGACCATTTAAGGATGTGCTTATAGACTACCAGCTCCCACGTATATGATCGCCCTCATACTGCTGGCCGTCAAGCAAGAATCCTAGGGGCTCTATCAACATGCAATAGCGACCTGTCAGGTCACCTGAAGCAGTACACGATGATAAAGATAAACCAGATAGCATACTATCATCTTGAGTAAGACTGTCCTACCGGGATAGGTCCTCCCTCAATCATTGCAATCACGTGCCTGTGATCCAATAATTGACTCTGAGGGCACTATCTCCAACATGTGGATGGATACTTCCTACCCACAGGTAGCATGGTTGGCTATGTCACGTGCCCCTTTTAGCGTACTCTGGGAAGCGGGGCGTGACAAAAACCATACAGATGTGAGAATCATACCTGGTAAATACATACCCTGGAGTAAGGGCTAACTGGGAAATCTGTTTTCTTTTAACAGTACACAGTGAAACTGAAACATTGAAATGTTTCGATAGGGTATCCGGGTATTCCTAGTAATGCCTCTTCCATTATCCAGATTCACAATTATAACCGTATATTTCTTTGCCATCTCTCCAAATCCCTTTATATATCTTTAGTCATTACCTTCTGTACATCCCTTTAGGCCAAATGGTTTTCTTCCTTCCCTACCGTTCGGCACCAGCCTATGGTTTGGAAGAAGACTATCCAATGAGCATAATGGGTGTACTGTCCTAGTCCTAGGAGCACTCGCAATGCGAGAGAAGGTGAAGATAAAAGACAACCGAATAAACCTTATTCCTATTTCTCCCGAACCAGAATCCATCCCCGAACTGGAACAAGTTCCTTTCGAGTTCGTATATAACCATATGATGGAGTATCCAAATAACTGTGGATCTTAGTAGTGATACGGAGTGTCCTGGAGAAATACAAAGGTGAAGTAGGAGTGGTAACGAAATACTTGGTTTGGTCGTGAATATCAGTCGCAATTTACTTTGCCCTCCTTCTAATCCCTTTCTTTGTCTTAACTTAATACCTTCTGTACACCTTCGTTAGGCTAATTGGTTTTCTTCATTTCCTACCGGTCGGCACCTGCCTATGGTTTGGAAGAAGACTATCTAATTTGCGAAATGGGTGTACTATCTCCTAAACCAAGGAGTACTCACAACCTGAGAGAAAGTAAAAGGAAAAGACAACTGAATAGTCATATTCGTTTTCTCCAGAACCGGAAACCATCCTCGAATAAATTCCTTCGAGTTCGTATATAACCATACGATGGTTTTATCCAATGGAAGTGGACGTTCGTAGTAATACGGGGTGTTCTGGAGAAAAGGGTAAAAGTAGGAGTGGCAATGAGGTATGCAACTCTGACAATCCAAAAGCCAGTCTTATAAGAAGGTTTGGTTAAACTTGGTCACTGAGTCATAGTCTAGGGTCGGGTCATGGTCGCTGCCAAAGAGAGAGAGAAAAGAAACACTCAGAGTGCACTTTAACCTAGATCAAAATGGTTATCACTTTATCTAATCAGGAAACCTCCCACTGTAACGTCAAATTCTTCCCCAAACCTGAAAGAAGAATTAGTTGGGATCACCCAAGGAGTAAACCAACTCATCAGTGGGAATCGGGATCCAACTATCATCGCATGATAACGTGACGGAATCCGCTCACGTTATCACACTCCAAAAGGTATGCGCATATCTGGCAAGTTTCAGTTTCTTTAGAAACTCCTGATGTGGATTTTTGCCCCATGCTCTTATGACCTTGGCGTGAGGTCAAAATGTCATAAGTCACATGTCAAGTTCTACCCATCATTATCCAGGTTAATTTGAACCCACCCGTACATACCATTGACGTAGGCCAAAATAGTAGTACAACTGTCCCAAACCAACGCATCTATCTATGCTGCAGATAAATATCCGGCAGCTACCAATCACTATGCCTTGGCATGAGGTCAAAATACATAGCTTGAATACTACCGAATATTTAACTGAAATGATGGAGGGCTACGAATGGTTTCTGGTGAAAACCTTTAACGTAATGAACTTGATATCGTTGAAGGAACCGGATAGCTTTTATAAAAATATAGTGGCGAAAACCTTTGCTAAAGAGGTCACTCCCGGTGAAGGGATCTCGGCTCTTTCCCCGTGGAATGAAGTGCAGGATATTCCAACTGAATAGCACGATGCAAAAAAAAAGTAATCGGCTATAGTGAAGTTATTACCCTGACGCAAACTTCTGTCCAAGGGGTCACTCCCGGTGAAGGGATCTCGGCCCTTGCCTCGTCGACTGAGGAGCTGGATATTCATAACCGAATACCGCTGTGCAAAACAAAAGTGAACACCCTTGCAATAACAGCTTTTTGAAAAAAGTTCCAACAACATCAGAATAGGTTTGTTTAACTTGCATTGATCCGAATCAACGCAGTCCCATCAATTGATCACACCAATAAAGAATGAAAATAATGATGTACGTATATGCCATCCGCATTCGCCACTGGGTCCCGTCATCACCCGTTAGGTTACTTAACTAACGACAGAGCGGGGACTGGACTAGCGCGGATGCAAAACATATACAAAATCTACTAGTATATATATTAATATATAATATTCGCTAAAGGCGTGATAAAATGCGACATCACAAAAATGTAATAAGCATCACAGAACAATACAGATATCTGGGATCCCCGGGTTTCACAGAGCCGCTACTGAAACCCGACGTTCCCCTGGTCGTGTGGATAGCCTGTGCAATGAAAATCCTAGACCCCTACGGGCGCGGCAAGTTACCCGCCAAAACCTGAAGCGAGGCAGCCCCCTTCAGCAACGTGAATGGACCACCCAGCACTTCACGGAATCCGGTAACTTGGGCACCCCTCCTGGGTCAACCTATACCCCCTACGAGTGCGGCGAATAGCCCGCCAATTCTAGAGTGAATCCCCCTCCGTCTCAATTCCATGAGATGCGGGCTTGTTGCCCTCTAGAACCCGGCTATCCGTGCACCATTCCACGGGGTAATCCTAGTACAGAAAGTAAAATATACATACATCGGGTACATCGACCTCGACCCGGTCGTGCCCAAAAAGAATAATATACAAACAGGCAGTGACGGCAGTCCACACGTCGGACGCTCGCCCCGCAATATCAAATATACATATAAAACCAAACTGTACTAACATTGCATCCTGGCTATCCCCCACGACCAATCCGCAACATCACAGCAATACACAGAACATCAACGTGAATGTCACGTTCGCAAATCCGTCTAACCGGGCTATAGCAAGTAGACAGGATTTACCGATCAAGTGACATTCACGGTCGCAGATATAATGTAAATACTATGAACTAGCATGTTTAAATTTCTCGATCGATCAAATTTATCGAAGTGGGCCCCAAGCACTACTGTAGCACTCAAAGAAAATCTGGGCCCATACAGAACATTCCAAAAACCCCATTTTAAACTCATAAGCCCACTGTGCAAATTTGGTCAAATGAACAGTTAAAGTCGCGGCGAAACCGCGGCCAATGCGTGGGTTTGGCCGCGATTCCGCGGTAGAATGTTGACGTCACTCGACCAAATTTTCACAGAATGCTTAGAATTCCATGCACATGTTTCTGCAATGTACTGAAAAAATTTTGGAGCGAAAAAAATTTCGACAGAGAACAGATGCACTATAATATACGGTTTTTGGGATTTTGTTCAATCGAAGTTTTAAACATACTAGAGCAAGCTAGACTAGGTTAATGGCATGGCTCTGATACCAGTGTAAGTGCACGGTGGCGCCCCAGCCGTCCATCCGACGCCGGAAATGCGGAAACGAAAAACTTTGCGAAACTTGCAAACCGGCACCACCGCGCACTAAACCCCGGATCGGGCCATTAACCTAGCTACTAGCAAACTAAAAGATGGGTAGAGAGATATACCAAGCGATCCGTGTCCTTCGGTTTTCGTCTCCACTCCGATCTCCCACGGAAACTCCGTTCGTCACCTCCTCGTCGGAAATGACACCACGTAGCCGATTTCTTTTACGGGCTCCCACCTCTGGACCGAGGCAACTCGGGCGCGAAGTTGGCAAGCCGACGCGTCCAAGGATACTGTAGGTGTATTGTAGAAAGGTTGTCTCTTTGGGGTTTGAAGTTGCCTTGTATGGATGGAGGTGGAGGAAAAATGACTTTGGGAAAAATGGTGATATCATTTTTAGCAAGCAAAATGAGATGATCAATATCCCCTCACTCAAAAGAACCTCTCTCATCTCTTCCTTTAAGTGGCCGGCCAAGCAAGGAATAGATGATGGAATAATGTAAATGGGAATAATGTATGATGATATATAAAAGGATTAAAGTCACACCAAAATCTAATCCAAATCCCTTCACATAACAATCACCATAAATGCAAAGGATGAGATGGAAATGGAATCTCATCATGAAGGAACTATCATGAAGCTCTCATATGCATGAAACCCCCTCCACAATAAGTAATTTGCACAATTGCAAATTACCCCCTCCATCGGAAAAGTCCGGCCGGGAAGGAACAAAAGAAAACTGGCCGGAACGGAATGCAAACTGGCAACTTCAGAAAACTGATCCCGTAATAAATTACAGGAAAACCCCGTGACTGCATATACATGCCCGCATTTGTATTCTCACTGAACAAAAATGCAAAGAGACAAAATCTAATACTAGGATCCGGCTTAAACCAAAGCCCGCTAGTAAAATCCGTCCGATCACGATCCGTGCAACACCGCATGTATCTGATCGAACCATGCCATATCTCCATACGGCCTCTACAGCGTTTCGCCCGAAACTTGAATAACTGTCTGTGTGGGGGATTCTAAAGACTCGTCAATACTATGGCTGTGGATTTAACCACTAGCACGTCAGAGGTATTAGCCATACGTGACGGGCCACCAGCTATTGACCAAAAAGGACGTCTGTGAGCGAACTCATACTGACACCCTACTAAGCCTGTCAGTGACAATATCCGTACAGTCCGGTCCGTTCGTCTATGTGCATCGCATGGCGGGCCTAGGGAGTTGGTAAAAGTCAGACCCCCAAAAGCGGTACAAGTCGTGTCGGAGTGAAGCCCAGAACACCCTGAGATACTACTGGAATACCTACCAGTAAATCTCCTACCTCGGCCGAGGGCTTTGTGTAATGGCTCTCCTAGACACAGCGCGACCTCACCCCTAATAGTGGGAGAGACGAACCCCTGCAGATCCGCTCACTGCCTCCATATGGCTCAGGACTGTACCCAACTAAAACCTGTTTGCACGTCTCCTTTGAGCGTGGTAGGGTAGTAATCTAAGTACAGTGGGAAGTCACACGAGACAAATGATGATCTCAGGTCGATGAACTAACCTGTACACATGTCACTAGGGAACTGCTATCTGACGTCTGGTATAAGGCCAACTAGCAGGTTCCCGGCGAGTCCTGTCCGATGTATTCATAACCCAATGAGCACTTGTATACATCTTAGGTAAACCAACTGACACCAATGGCTTGTGAGACCGGCCACCGCCCCTCGTCGGGGTCTCGACTGTATACACTAGTTTACGCTGGAGAATCGATGCCCTGTCTCGAAACTCCCACGACTAGGGACCTTTTAAGGATTTGCTTATAGACTCCAGCTCCCACGTATATGATCGCCCTCATACTGCTGGTAGTCAAGCAAGAATCCTAGGGGCTCTATCAACGTGCAATAGTGACCTGTAAGGTCACCTAAAGCAGTACACGATGATAAAGATAAACTAGATAGCATACTATCATCTCGAGTAAGACTGTCCTACCGGTATAGGTCCTCCCTCAATCATTGCAATCACGTGCCTGTGATCCAATAATTGACTCTGAGGGCACTATCTCCAACAGTTGGTGCAGTGGTATTGTTTGTTCGGCCCAATTTGGATATGGTTTAATCAGTTTTTCTGGGCTATTCGGGGAGTTATTTCGGATTCGATATTTTATAATATTGTTTAAAGTTTACAGTGCATTACATTATATCTGTGACCGTGAATGTCATTTGATCGGTAAATCTTGTCTAATTGCTATCGCCCTTTTAGACGGATTTGCGAATATGACATTCACGTTGATGTTCTGTATTGTGCTGTGATGATGCGGATTTGTCGTGGTGGATAGTCTGGATGCATTGGTAGTACAGTTTTGTTATATTTGTACATTTGATATTGCGGGGCGAGCGTCCGACATGTGGACTGTCGTCACTGCCTGTTTGTATATTATTCTTTTGGGGCATGACCGGGTTGAGGTTGATGTACCCGTTGTACATATTTTATTTTCTGTACTAGGATTACCCCGTGGAGGAGTGCACGGATAGCCGATTCTAGAGAGCAACGGGCCCGCATCTCATGGCTTTGAGACGCAGGGGGATTTACTCTAGAATTGGCGGGCCATTCGCCGCACTCGTAGGGGGTATAGGTTGACCCAAGGAGGGGTTCTCAAGTTACCAGATTCCGTGAAGTGCTGGGTAGTCCATTCACTTTGTTGAAGGGGGCTGCCTCGCTTCAGGTTTTGGCGGATAACTTGCCGCACCCGTAGGGGTCTAGGATTTCATTGCACAGGCTATCCACACGACCAGGGGAACGTCGGGTTTCACTTGTGGCTCAATGGAAACCCGGGGATCCCAGATTATCTGTATTGTTCTGTGATGCTTATTACATTTCTGTGTATGGTAGCTATTTGTTACTTTTCTGTTGCATAGATAGATGCATTGATTTAGGACAGTCGTACCACTTTGTTGGCCAAAGTCAAGGGTGTGTGCGGGTGGGTCTAAATCAATCAGGACAATGACGGGTAGAATTTGACTTGCGGGTTATGATTTGTTGGCCAAATTCAAGGTCATAAACCGCTTGGGGTAAAAATCACCTCGGGAGTTTCTAAAGAAACTGAAACTTGCCAGGCATGCGCATACCTTCTGGAGTGTGATAACGTGAGTGGATTCCATCACGTTATCATGTGATGATAGTTGGATCCCGATTCACACTGATGAGTTGGTTTACTCCTCGGGTGATCCCGACTAATTCTTCTTTCAGGTTTGGAGGAGAATTTGAGGATACAGTGGGAGGTTTCCTGATTAGATAAATCGATAACCATTCTGATCTAGGTTAGAGTGCACGAAGGGTGTTTCTTTTCTTTCTCTCTTTGGCAGCGACCATTGCCCGACCCTAGACTATGACTCAGTGACCAAGTTAACCGAACCTTCTTTAAACACTGGCTTTTGGATTGTCGGAGTTGCATACCTCATTGCCACTCCTATTTTTACCCTTTTCTCCAGAACACCCCGAATTACTACGAACATCCACTTCCATTGGATAAAACCATCGTATGGTTATATACGAACTCGAAGGAACTTGTTCTAGATTCGAGGATGGTTTCATGTTCGGGAGAAAATGAATAGGACTATTCAGTTGTCTTTTATCTTTACCTTCTCTCAGGTTGTGAGGGCTCCTAGGATTAGGAGAACAGTACACCTATTACGCTTATTGGATAGTCTTCTTCCAAACCATAGGCATGTGCTGAAAGGTAGGGAATGAAGAAAACCGATTAGCCTAAGTGTGGTGTACAAAAGGTAATAAGTAAAGACAAATAAAGGGATTAGTAAGAGGGCAAAGCAAATTGCGACTGCTATCATTCACGACCAAACCACGTATTTCATTACCACTCCTACTTCACCTTTGTATTTCTCCAGAACACTCTGTATCACTATGAAGATCCACGGTTATTTGGATACTCCATCGTATGGTTATATACGAACTCGAAGGAACTTGTTCCAGTTCGGGGACGGATTCTAGTTCAAGAGAAATAGAATAAGGTTTATTTAGTTGTCTTTTATCTTTACCTTCTCTCGCATTGTGAGCGCTCCTAGGATTAGGACAGTACACCTATTACGCTTATTGGATAGTCTTCTTCCAGACCATAGGCTGGTGCCGAATGGTAGGGAAGGAAGAAAACCATTTGGCCTAAAGGTGGTGTACAGAAGGTAACGACTAAAGATATATAAAGGGATTTGGAGAGATGGCAAAGAAATATACGGTTACAGTCATGAATCTGGATAATGGAAGAAGCATTACTTGGAATACCCGGATACCCCTTCGAAATATTTACATATTTCAGTTTCACTGTGTATTGTTAAAAGAAAACTGATTTCCCAATTAGACCCTTGCTCTAGGGTATGTATTTAACAGGTATGATTCTTACATCTGCATGGTTTTACAAATGATGATTTGTAGTAAGTTATTGGGAATTAGGTGATCATCCTCATTATATCGAGATTCATTGTAATTGGTGATATTTGAGGAAATCACCTGGGTGTTTGCCGGACGGCAAATATTTGGTTTTGAATATCCGTTGTTATGCACCAATTTCAAATTGATATATCTGTACGTTTATTTTTATAAAGTGAGATGTAACTTTTTGAAATTATGTCTAGGACATTTACCTATATCAGTTGATGGTTAGCAAAGGAGCATTCAACAGCGGTGTAATTCTTCATAACCACAGTACAATTTTCAACCTACGACGCACAGGGTTTGAGTTATTCAACTCAGGGGACTTATATAAAGCATTGTATATTGTCCAGTGTCCACTAGGACAGAGGGGTTGGTCCTCGTACTATATTCTGTTTACTTGTGAGTTCTCTAGTTTTTAGACAAGTGTTTCGTAGAAATGCAATGTTTAAATTTTGAGAAGTTATAGGTATAAGAATAAAGTAGAGAACCAGGTGTTGCAAGTATCAGAATTCTTCAAGGTGATCGAAGATGTAGATACTTGTATCCGGTATTCAGTTGATAGTAATGGTTTTGAGAAACTTGTTTCTCTCTCAGGTTACTCATATCTGGATTCATTCCTAAGTTGAGTAACGCTGATCGGCCTCCTTCCATTTAGTTGACATGCACTGGAAACAGCTGTATGATTTGAATCTGGTTCCAATTAAATCAGTGTCTCTATTTCTATATTAGATATAGAGTGGCTCATATCTTAACGATGTTAAGGTATATAGAGTTGTCCGGCTTATGCTTAAAACCAGACTCTGGATAACTCAAGGCACGTTTCTGTAATGGCTGTTTGTGGGTTGACCCGGGCTATGACGAGGGTTGACTTTCTACCATCTGGAAGATCAATAGTGATATTGTTCTTGACTCGCCACGGTTTTAATAAAAATGGATTTTTTCAGAAAACAGTAGTGTGAGTATGGTAGAACTGGAAGTGATTCCAGAACCACAAACGATTACTGGAAATTTGATAAGAACCTAAAGATTCAATCAGATTTGACATTCCATTGGCCACTACGCAGATATGGTGGGTAACCTCAGGCACTCGAGAGGTACTTCGGTATGCTCAAGGACGGTGACAGGGAGGTTCTTGTTTACCCAGACTTGATACTACTGTTGTTCCAGGCTATGAGACCCGGCAGGAGGATGAGTATAGCGTCGTTCTAAACTAACTTTAGAAGTGCACGTGTATATGACTCTGCCAGAGGATTGTCGTAGTCAGTGGGAGCAGCGGAAGCATAGTGGACAAGTAGCTTATGTCTATTTATGGACTAAAGCAGATATAGCGGAGATAGATCATCTATTTTTGATGTGACAGTCATAGGTTTGACTTCATCAGAATAGGGGATGGATCTGCTAAGATGGTAGTAGGGTATGATGTCCTGGTATACGGATGACATACACATAGTAGGAAGTGAAATTCCTATACTACGATCGGTTATACTTTGGTTGTCACACAGTGGTTTCTCCATATAGGGCTTGGATATTATATCAGATATTCTGGTTACTAGATCTATGGTTTTAGATATAGATTTAGGAAGTGTCCCAATCTGGGTACTTAGATAGTATTCTAACGGTGTTTTAGAATGGATGACTCCTGGCATGATGGTGTACCTGCAGGTGATGGAGTCACCCTCTCTAAAGGTGTCTTACCGAATAAAGGGGAGAGGGATGCATATGATTGGCACATCACTTGCTTAGGCAATTGAGTCAATCATGAGATATCAAGTACCACACCAGATATTGATTTTTGCACTAAATGCAATAAGTTATGATATTAATCCAATCCTGGAGAAACGTTCGGAAGCAGTTTTTAGAACATAAGTGGATGTTCTAGGGATATGATAACGGCATCCTCTTTCGGGAGACAGTTATCATTCCAGGCTTCCAAAGTGACCTGGATGTCAAGAGTGACTGTCAGAGTTATATTTTTCCCTCAGACAAAGGGCAGTAGTTTGGACAGGTGGTCCAAGCGGATACTGAGGGAGGCATGGCGCAGGATACTGATAAGGTTCAGTTGACGAAACAGTCTAAGAAGTTTGGATTTGGAGTTCATTTGTGAATTAGGTCCCATCAGATATCCATACATATTCTAAGACAGGTATTGCTCATTTCAGGAGATGGCTTTCTCCGCGAACTTGAGATTAAGAGAGACATAGAAAGAAACATCAGAGCGGATCCACTCACTGAGGCTATTTCTCGAACGCAATAGTTTTACAAACGTGCTTTGTGAAACTGATTAGTAGAGGAGTTGGGTGTTCGTTATCACACGGGCTGTGAGTACGCAACATCACAATAATTAGCCTTGAGTGCAAGTGGGAGATTGTTTGATATAGTGCCCTCAAAGTCAATTATTGGATCGCAGGCACGTGATTGCATTGATTGAGGGAGGACCTATGTCGGTAGGACAAGCTTACTCAAGATGATAGTATGCTATCTGGTTTATCTTTATCATCGTGTACATGCTTTAGGTGATGTTACAGATCACTATTACACGTTGATAGAGCCCTTAGAATTCTTGCTTGACTACCAGCAGTATGATGGCGATCATATACGTGAGAGTTGGGTAGTCTATAAGCACATCCTTAAAAGTGTCCCTAGTCGTGGGAGTTTCGAGACTGGGTATCGATACTCCATCAGTAGACTAGTGTATACAGTCGAGACCCCGACGAGGGGCAGTGGCTGGTTTCATAAGCCATTGGTGTCAGTTGGTTCACCTAAGATATATACAGGTGCTCATTAGGTTATGAGTACACCGGACAGGACTCGCCGGGAACCTGCTAGTTGGTATTATACCTGACGTCAGATAGCAGTTCTCTGGTCACATGTGTACAGGTTAGTTCATCGACCTGAGATCGTCATTTGTCTCGTGTGAATTCCCACTGTGCTTTGATTACTACCCTACCACGGCTCAAAGGAGTCGTGCAAACAGGATTTAGTTGGGTACAGTCCCGAGCCACATGGAGGCAGTGAGCGAATCGGCAGGGGTTTCGTCCGGTATTGGGGATGAGATCGCGCTGTGTCTAGGAGAGCCATTACACGAAGTCCTTGGCCAAAGCAAGGGATTTACTGGTAGGTATTCCAGAAGTATCTCAGGGTGTTCTGGGCTATACTCCGACACGACTTGTACCGCTTTTGGGGGTCTGACTTTTACCAAACCCCTAGGCCCGACATGCGATACTCATAGACGAACAGACCGGACTGTACGGATATTGTCACTGACAGGCTCAGTAGGGTTTGTCACAACCTGAAGTTCGACTCGTGACCGGCACTTAACCACTAACGTCTACAGGCGTGACGCGACTAAGTAAGACGAAACCCAGAAATCAAAACCATTAAAAGTAGTGAGTGTTGAAACCATTTGTTTAAAACATTTGGGAAACCTTAAGTAGTTTAATAACAATCTTTAAAGTTTAAGTTATTATATTAAAAATTTTGGCAGCATTTCCTTTGTAAAACTAATCCCGAATCCGGGTATAAGACAAAACATGAGTAAAAACGATATACAATGAAATAAGGCATCCCAACGGGAGCAATCACGCCCAACGGCGGAAACAAACACCACAAGAGTAAATATACGACGCCGAAGCGAAGAAATGAGCAATAAGTGAAAAACATCACAGAATGATAACTGCATAAGTAAAGACGGCTCACACAAGCTCGACACCAGAATACAAATAATATACATCATCGTCCTCACACTGTCTCTAAGTCAATACATAAATGTAGATGGAGAGTACTAGATACAAAAGTGTGTACAATGTAAATAACCAGATACCACAACCCACCTAACAGCAAACAGCTCACATACCAACTGTAGTGGTATCTGTAGCCAAAAAGATGCAAAAGGCAGCCTGCCGCGACTACTCTGAGCAGCAACCTGCAAACACTGTGGCACAACGGGGGTGAGTTGCCAACTCGTGAATAAAAGATAACATATATGGGTAATCGCGAGCATGCACGTACTTCGCTACTCTATCATATGCCAGCAGATGATATCTATATGCAATAAGCAGTATGTGCAATAATCATGCAAGTGCTCTATCTGGTAAAATAACTACAGGATGAGATGCATAATAATGGATGCTGAGTATGGGATGAAATAACATCTACACGGAATGTCAACGTGGAAAAATAATCGGTGCCCACCAATGCACCCAAATCCCAATAAACTCCGGCGCCGGCACTCTCATCGGCCCTCAATCCTGTAAATCTCAGAGGATCACGAGTGCCCAACATCGGCACTCAAAATATCATGAAATAATCGTGTCCAGCATCGACACGTAAATCCTCATATATCAGGCTCCGTCAGTCCGGATCAGCTCACGGGCACCGTCTACGGTATCGGCCCTCGGTCCCGGCAGTACGAGTTGTCCCGTATCCATCTATCGACTCTGGTCAGTATCCTCCGGATAACCGCCTGGTCCAACCAATCACCGGTAGGTACTCTCCACCCTGCCAGGCTCATCGTCTACTCCATAAAAACATTTATCGCCCTGGGGAACCATACCGGGTCCACCATGAACCCACAAACGGATCATCCAACTCCTCGAATCGGGTTTCAAGCACACGTCTCAGAACCGAGAAAACGCGTGGTGGACACACCAAAATATCATATCATGAGGAATCGTGTTTTCAAATAGTGCATATTTTCTTAAATAACTCCACGGTTCTCAAAACCAGAAATCACATGAAATCCAAAACCAATGTGTAAGTCAATGCGATTTGATATGTGCATCAAGTCATACTATAAGTAAAAGGGAGAAACCGCTCTTTAAAATAGTTTCAGTTTTTTAAAGGCATCATGCGGCTCCCAGTTTGTACCAAAATCAGCTAATCCAGGTAGGCACAGTTTGAATACGCATAAGTATGTAAATGAGTACGTGCACAAGTATGAACATGTAAAGGAGTACGTGCACAAATATGAACATGTGAAGGAGTACGTGCATAAGTATGAACATGTAAGGGAGTACGTGCACAAGTATGAACATGTAAAGGAGTACGTGCACAAGTATGAATAATCATATCGAATCATATGTGAGATGAACTACAGTATAATGATCATGGCAATTCTACAGAGTGAGTGTCTTGGCGGTTACTAACGATGTGTGTGTAACATGCAGATTAGTGCTCATGCAACATGAACCGTTAGTAATAGTGCGGTGTTCTTACCAATTCTAAGTTCATGTATATATAACAACGGATGCGGTATGCAACAAACAGTATCCATAAACAGTCAATGTTGGTAAATGCAATATGCTGCTATAAGGTCCTATCATCCCTGACGCATAACGCCATGCGGGCGATTTCCCCGTAGATGTTAAATCTACTCACCGTAGTCTCACGCTAAGTGTAGCCGACGACTTGTTTCTCCTTCTTCGCGGAGTCCGTCGTACTCGCCAGCGAACCTAGAATTCCATAAAATATCACACATAAGCTCAAATCCACAAGAATACGACATTAAAGCCAAACTAGTAACCCGCGTCGCAGACCAAACGTGCGTGCGCGCGATACGCTAAAACGTGTGATTATGCGCCCGAAGCTACCCCGACACGTCGCGATACGCAGAAAACCCCAAACCTACACACGTATCGCATGTATCACGAAGATTTAAAAAAAATACGAGAAATAGGGTAATTGATCCTAGATTTTTCTACAGAAAGAATTAAACAAAATTGCATATACCATAAGTCTTAAAAATGCAGCAGACTCCTACAGAAAAGACCCCAGCACCCAGGCCCCCATATGGCCGCAAATTGCGGCCAGAATGAATATTCCGGCGGCCGGGGTAGGGAGTTTGGCTCCCGTGCTTCGTGTGTGTTCTTTAATACTAGTGTACATGCTCCAGTAAATACAGTTTTATTCTGAAGCCAACGGGGTACAAGCAGATTCAACAGAGCCCAAATTCTAGTTAAAATGGCCATTTTAGCACAAAACGATACATTCAGGTATTTTTATGAAACCTGAAGCAAAACCTGAGTTAAAACCACTCTAATAACACCTCACTAAGCTAAACAAGCCATAAAAATACCAAATTGACATAAACTTCACTAATATCCTTCATTATCACAAAAATGCACATAAAAATACGATTTTTAGCTAAAATACTACAAGTTATGAAATAGGGTGCTAAGTGTGAGTTAAATACCTTTCAAAGACCCTAAAGAACTCAATTTCCCAGCCTTAGCCCTCACATGCACAGATTTGCTTCCAGAGTCCACAAAGAAGCCATTAAACCAAGGTTTTGAGTGAAGGAAATGAGAGGTTTTTGTTTAGGGTTTTGTATGGATTCAAGAGAAATGAAAGCATAAGAAAAAGATGGTGAAATGTTGCTGCAGGAGCTGCTGTATTCTGCTGGAATTTCAGCAAGAGAGGGAGAGAAAGAGATAGAGAGAGAATGGTCAAAAAGACCACCAATCTCACCTAACCACCATACCTCCCCTTTCCATCAATTTTTAAAATTAAAAAGGGTTTTAAAAATTGATTTTAGTGGGGATATAAACCATGCCATAAGAAAATAAAAGGGTTTACATGTTGACACTTGCCTAAGTTACAAATGGATAAGTGTGCATGTATACACTAAACCTTGCTTAGGAAAAAATTAAGGGGAAATTTTTTCCAAATAGGGTAAAGAAAACTAAATTATAATTAGTAAACCCTATATATGTATAAAAAAACCTCTCATCACAAATTGCACTAGTTTAAAAGGAAAATAAGATTTTCGGGTTTTTATGAAAAACACGCATCATTTATAACTACCGCGAAATTATCCTAAACGAATTTTCAAAGCGTTACAATTTACCCCCTTAGAGAAATTCGGTCCCCGAATTTAAAAATCTAACAACACGTACCCTCAAAGAGATAGGAATATCTCTTCCTCATCTTACTCTCAGTCTCCCAAGTGACCTCCTCGCTACTCGGACCACGCCAAAGTACCTTGACAGACGGTATGTCCTTCGATCTCAATTTCTTCACTTGTCGATCCACGATGACCACCGGCTGCTCTGCATAGGAAAGGTCGTGCTCAAGCTGGATCGTCGGGTGATGGATCGCATGCGAAGGATCGTGAAGATACTTGCGGAGCATCGAAACGTGAAATACGGGGTGCACATCTGGAAAACTGGGCGGTAGGGCTAACCGATACGCAACTGCACCAACATGCTCGAGGATCTTGAAGGGGCCCACGTATCTGGGACTAAGCTTCCCCTTCTTCCCAAATCTCATCACACCTTTCATTGGGGAGACCCTCAAGAAAATGTGAGCACCTATAGAAAACTCAAGTCTGCACCGACGACGGTCCGCATAAGATCTCTGCCTACTCTGGGCTGCCCTCATCCTATCGCGAATCAACTGGATCTTCGTGGTCGTCTCCTCAACAATCTGTGGCCTTAAGATACTGCTCTCACTGAGCTCTATCCAACAGGCGGGCGATCTGCATCTCCTACCATATAGAGCCTCGAATGGTGCCATCTAAATGGTCTCCTGGTAGCTGTTGTTGTAGGAAAACTCCACTAAGGGTAAATGATGATCCCAGCTACCTCCAAAATCTAATACGCACGCTCAGAGCATGTCCTCAAGAGTCTGAATAGTCCGCTCTGACTGTCCGTCGGTCTGCGGATGAAATGCTGTGCTGAAACTCAAGCGAGTGCCCAAAGCCTCCTGAAGCCTCTGCCATAGTCGGCTGGTAAACTGAGTGTCTCTGTCGAACACGATACCCGTCGGAACTCCGTGCAGTCGTACAATCTCGTCGATGTAAATCTGGGCATACTGAGCAAATCCGAAAGTCGTCTTCACGGCAGGAAGTGAGCTGCCTTCGTCAAACGATCCACGATCACCCAGATGGAGTCATACCCTCGACTAGTCCTGGGTAGACCCACAATGAAGTCCATAGAAATCTGCTCCCATTTCCACTCCGGAATGGGTATCGGCTGTAGCTCTCCCGCGGGCCTTTGGTGCTTGGCCTTGACTTGCTGACAAGTCAGGCATCTCAACACGAAATCTGCGATGTCCCTTTTCATTCCGTCCCACTAGTAAACATCTCTCATATCATGGTACATCTTGGTGGAACCTGGATGAACACTGTACACCGATCGATGTGCCTCCTCAAGAATCTCACGCCGCAGTCCCTCAGCATCTGGTACGCACAGTCTAGTCCCAAATCGCAGTATCCCCTGATCATCGATCACGAACTCGGAAAATCTGCCCTGTCCAATCTGTGCCCTGATCTCTGAACAACGGTCATCACTGTACTGTGCCTCATGTATACGGTCAAGCAACTGTGGGCGTGCACGAACATGCGCAAGTTGTCCTCCGATCAGCGTAAACTCGAACTGCACTCGGCTGTCGCATAAAATCTACCAATCTACCGACGACTGCCTCTGCACTGTGCTCAAACAAGATAGACTGCCCCCGGGCCTCCTGCTCAAAGCATCTGCCACTACATTAGCTCTGCCCGGGTGGTACAAGATGTCGCAATCGTAGTCCTTCACTAACTCCATCTAACGGCGCTGTCTAAGATTCAGGTCTCGCTGCTGAAATATATACTTTAAGCTCTTATGATCAGTGAATATCTGGCACGACTCGCCGTATAGGTAATGTCAGCAGATCTTAAGTGCAAAGACCACTGTAGCCATCTCCAAATCGTGAGTGGGGTAATTCTGTTCATGTTTCTTCAATTGCCATGAAGCATACGCGATCACTCTGTCATGCTGCATCAATACGCACCCTAGCCCCACTCGAGAAGCATCACAATATACCATAAATCCGCCCGATCCTGAAGGCAATGATAACACCGACGCCGTAGTCAGTCGAGTCCGTAGCTGCTGAAAAATGTGTTCACACTCCTCCGTCCAATCGAAAGGAACTCCCTTCCGGGTGAACCCGGTCAAAGGTGTAGCAATACGGGAGAAGTCCTGCATGAATCGCCTGTAGTAACCGGCCAACCCTAAAAAGCTGCGAATCTCTGTAACTGATGTGGGTCTGGGCCAACACTGAACGGCCTCGATCTTCCTCGGGTCCACACATATACCATCTCGTGTAATCACGTGGCCCAAGAAGTCTACGCTGTCCAGCCAGAAAGCACACTTGGAGAATTTGGTGAAAAGCTGGTGCTCCCTCAAGGTCTGCAGTGTAATCCGCAGGTGCTGCTCGTGCTCCTCTCTACTCCGAGAATACACCAGAATATCGTCAATGAATACGATGATGAACAGATCAAGATACGGCCGGAAAATACGGTTCATCAAGTCTATGAATGCTGCTGGCGCATTGGTGAGTCCGAACGACATCACCAAAAACTCATAATGACTGTAGCGCGTGCTGAAAGCTGTCCTCAGAATGTCCTCCTGTCGAACCCGCAGCTGATGGTAGCCTGATCGCAAATCGATCCTCGAAAAGTATCCGGCCCCCTGAAGCTGGTCGAACAAGTCGTCGATTCGTGGCAAAGGATACCTGTTCCGCACTGTAACCCTATTCAGCTGGCGGTAGTCGATACACAGACGCAAACTGCCGTCCTTCTTCTTAACAAACAGGACCGGAGCACCCCAGGGAGAAACACTGGGTCGAATAAGTTCCTTATCCAGCAATTCCTGCAACTGACCCTTCAATTCTCTAAGTTCTGTCGGGGCCATCCGATAAGGCGGTATAGAAATAGGCCTCGTACCGGGAATCAAATCAATACAGAAAGAAATGTCGCGCTCGGGCGGTAGCCCAGGAAGCTCGTCAGGGAACACATCAGGGAACTCGCTAACAAACGGAACCTGATCCAACGGAACCTCTGTAGCTCTAGTATCGCAAACATAGGCGAGAAATCCCTGACATCCCTTCCTCAGAAGCTGTCCAGCGTGAAAAGAAGAAATCAAACTGTGAGGGGCGGCACCACGGTCCCCCAGCACAACAAAAACCGTCTCGCCGGGAAAACAAAATCTAACTGTCTTCTCGCGGAAGTCCACAGACGCATAGTACGTGGCTAACTAATCCATGCCCAAAAGAACGTCGAAGTCCAACATCTCAAGAAGGATCAAGTCAACAGGCAGCTCTCTCTCGCCAATACAGACGGTACAGGATCGGAACACATGCCTAGCAACAAACGACTCTCCTACAGGAGTGGTCACAACAAACGGCTGATCAAGCAAACTGGACTCTCTACCCAAACTCGGCACAAAATGTGTGGATACGTACGAGTGCGTGGATCCGAGATCGAACAACACGTGTGCATCAACAGAACATACTGGAAGGATACCTGAGACCACCGCATTGGACGCCTGCGCATCCTGATGCGTCAAGGCAAAAACCCGTGCCTGTCCTTCACATGCGACTGACTGTCCCCTGCCGGCAACTGTCTGTCCTCTGCCTCGGTCACCTCATCCTCTATGAGAAAATCCTCCACGACCACGACCTCTCTGTGCATGAGTCTGACGCGGAGCAACAGTAGGTACAATAGGCATCGCCCTCTGGGGTGGTGAAGGTGGTAAGGTGACATGCAGTACTGCTTCCTCTTTCTGGTGTATCTCCGGACAATCTCTAACGAGGTGAAGTAGACTGCCGCACCCAAAGCACCCCCATGATGGCTGCTGACTCTCCCGTGGATACGAACTAAACATCTGGCCTCGTCCCGAATCTCTGCTACTCTTCGTATCTGAACGAAACCTGTTGCGGCGTCTAAATGTCTGTCTACGTGCTGATATACCAGTATGAACTCTCTTTGGCCCTGGAACTACCGAAGTCTCAGCAAGGCGCTCCTCGACTAATAAGGCTGCATCTACAGCTGCTGCATAAGTCTCGTAATGCTGGGCGCTGATCGCAAGGAACAGTGGTGTAAGAAAGCCTCGGACAAATCTCTTGACTCGTATCTCCTAAGTAGCCACTAGATATGGGGCATAAACTGATAGCTCGGTAAATAGCACATCGTACTCTGCCACTGTCATCTCCGGAGTCTGGCGTAAGGACTCGAACCTGCGTGCTCTAGCATCTCTGACACTCGGAAGAAGAAAGCGGGCAAGGAATAGCGTCACGAACTCTGTCCAGGTCATAGGAGGAAGACCTGCTGCTCTGCCCTTCTTGACCGATTCACACCATTTCTGCGCAAGACCTTCCAGGTGAAAGCTCGCGAACTCTACCCATCTCACATCTGCGCATCTAAGTGAGCGACATATCCGAGCCATCCTATCAATGAAAGACTGTGGGTCCTCGGCTGCATCGGTGCCTGTGAAGACCGGAGGCTTCAACCTTATAAACTCTGATAGCGATACCGTAATGACCTCTGTAGCTGCAGGGGAAACTGCCTGTACTGCGGGTACCATCATGGTCCCTGCAACGGGTGGAACTACCTCTGGTCGCTGCGCTCAAAGTGTCTCAACTAGCGATCCTATCATCTGGCGCATCTCCTGCATACTGGATCCCACCGTCTGGCGCATCTCCTGCATACCAGCTCCTAACACGGCGATCTGATCTGTCGTAAGAGGAACAGCCGGCTCGGGTACAACCGGTGTACTACCCGGATCAGTCCTCTTCTCGGACGAGTCAACTCGAATCTCGGCCCCCGCGGTCGCTCTCTGCGCCCTCGTAGTCTTTGGCGGTATAATGGCTGAAAAGAAAATAGGATTCGATAAGGATACGAAAATCGAATCGCAAGAATGCATATACTCATGAAGGAAATTAAATCAATAAGTCCTAAGGTCGGTTAGGCGGAGTACCGTGTCGTGAGTATGCCGCGGAACATACACACGCTACGCCACTCTGCTTCAGCTACCTACTCTATTATACCAGGGTCATCCTATATTCCGAAAGGTAAAACCTAAGCTCTGATACCAACTTTGTCAAGACCCGAAGTTCGACTCGTGACCGGCACTTAACCACGTAACGTCTACAGGCGTGACGCGACTAAGTAAGCCGAAACCCAGAAATCAAAACCATTAAAAGTAGTGAGTGTTGAAAACATTTGTTTAAAACATTTGGGAAACCTTAAGTAGTTTAATAACAATCTTTAAAGTTTAAGTTATTATCTTAAAAATTTTGGAAGCATTTCCTTTGTAAAACTAATCCCGAATCCGGGTATAAGACAAAACATGAGTAAAAACGATATACAATGAAATAAGGCATCCCAACGGGAGCAATCACGCCCAACGGCGGAAAAAAACACCACAAGAGTAAATATACGACGTCGAAGCGAAGAAATGAGCAATAAGTGAAAAACATCACAGAATGATAACTGCATAAGTAAAGACGGCTCACACGAGCTCGATACCAGAATACAAATAATATACATCATCGTCCTCACACTGTCTCTAAGTCAATACATAAATGTAGATGGAGAGTACTAGATACAAAAGTGTGTACAATGTAAATAACCAGATACCATAACCCACCTAACAGCAAACAGCTCACACACCAACTGTAGTGGTATCTGTAGCCAAAAAGATGCAAAAGGCAGCCTGTCACGACTACTCTGAGGGGCAACCTGCAAACACTGTGGCACAATGGGGGTGAGTTGCCAACTCGTGAATAGAAGATAACATATAAAGGTAATCGCGAGCATGCACGTACTGCGCTACTCTATCATATGCCAGCAGATGATATCTATATGCGATAAGCAGTATGTGCAATAATCATGCAAGTGCTATATCAGGTAAAATAACTACAGGATGAGATGCATAATAATGGATGCTGGGTATGGGATGAAATAACATCTACACGGAATGTCAACGTGGAAAAATAATCGGTGCCCACCAATGCACCCAAATCCCAATAAACTCCGGCGCCGACACTCTCATCGGCCCTCAATTCTGTAAATCTCAGAGAATCACGAGTGCCCAACATCGGCACTCAAAATATCATGAAATAATCGTGTCCAGCATCGACACGTAAATCCTCATATATCAGGCTCCGTCAGTCCGGATCAGCCCACGGGCTCCGTCTGCGGTATCGGCCCTCGGCCCCGGAAGTACGAGTCGTCCCGTAACCATCTATCGACTCTGGTCTGTATCCTCCGGATAACCGCCAGGTCCAACCAATCACCGGTAGGTACTTGCCACTGTTAGTTATATGTATGCCCTAGAGGCCATTACTATACATAGGATGTATATTGTAGTGGATGCTTGGACATATATAGGGAGGACTTTCTTGCACGACATGATAGTATGCTATCTGGTTGATCTTTACCTTAACGTGTATACTGTTTGTCTCTCTGTTACATGTTGGTAAAGCCCTTAGGATGTGTACTTGACTACCTGGACTATGATGCGGATCATACTAGTGGGGATATGGTAGTACATAAGTACATCCTTCAAAGTCCCTAGTCGTGGGTGTATCGAGACGGGGCATCGATATACCAGAGTAGACTAGCGTGTACCTTCTCGACCCATATAGATGGGCGATGGATGATCCCATATCCATCGGTGTTTGACATCAGAGATGATATACGGGTGCTCAGTAGAGACTGGGTACACTGGACAGACTGGCCGAGAACTCCCAGATGGTATTATACCTTACGTCAGATGGCAGTTCTCTGGTGACACTGGTACAGAGTAGTCTGTTGACCCGAGATCGTCATAGAGTCTTGTGTGGTTCCCACTGTGCTTTGATTTCCATCTTACCACGTCCAAGAGGGCGTGCAAAACGGTGGTTTTTGGGTACAGTCCCGAATCACATGGAGGCAATGAGCGATAGGAGGGGATTCGTCTCTCCCGGTATAGGGGGTTGATGTTGCGCTGTGTTTGATTGGCTATAACAGGAAATCCCTGGCCAGGGTTGCTGAGATTTACTGGTAAGTGTTACCAGCAGTTTCTCGAATTGTTATAGACCTCATATCGACACGACTTATCGAGCTATTAGGGTCTGACGTTTACCACCCCTAGGCGAGATATGCGACATATCAGACGATCAGACCGGACTGTACGGTAGTGTTACTGGTTGGATTCACAGGAGTGTGAGCGGGCTTGCTCGTCGATCTTCTGATCGCTCAATACCCGGGTGGCCGTTACGTTTAGCAGACCGCTTGCGGCTTGTGGGTGCTTGATCTGATCATCATCTGCTGCCGGCGTATTGACGAGTCTTTAGAGTCCTACACAGAGGTTTCCTGGCTCAAGCGAAACGAAATAGGAGCGCATATGAGATATGTGCGGGATCGAGAATAATGCGTGTATGTGATACCGTATTCTATTCTCGCGATGAATGTGTCGAATGGTTGTATGCGATATAACCTAGTTATCGAATCATGGATTGATTCGATAAATCGATACATTGTATATTAGTCGGTTATATGCGATATGACCGGATCGTTAAATCAAGTGTTGATTTAATGATTTAATGTATAATTATATATTTGATATATTACTTTGCATTAACTAATATTGGTTCACTTTAAATGGATTTTCTCACTTGGTTTGTGCACATTATATATATGATATATTTTTTTGTGCACAAGATTGTATCATGTTTGATGATACATGCTAGTTTGGGTTTGTGTAAAGAATTAAACCATGGTTACTTAAGTAGTTAGGGTTTCATTTCTTTTTCTCATTTATTTATCCATTTATTATTTTTTGGAAAAATTTTAAGCATAAAGAAATGAAATGGTGGCTCATTTTGGACTTGTATGTTGAAGCTTCATGAAGCTTTGACTAAGTCACCATTTTGTCTCATGCTTAACCCTAACCACTCCACTTAACCCTAGTTGATTCTCTACACTTCACCATGGTTACATTATGATAAGTATTCTTATTATTTCCTTTTTGAAAATAACATATCATATTCATTTCTTTCTTCTTCTTCTTCTTCATCACATGAAGAAGCTTACTTCATCAATGGTGATTGATGAAAACAAGTGAGAAATCCAATTCTAAAGTCTACCCACTTCCTATTTCTTCATCCTCTACCTCTTGCCAAGTAGTAGAGTGTGTTTTCTTCACAAGTTTCTTGACTTGGTGAAGTGAGAGCATGATCTAGCGATGCTTCGACGTAGATCATCTTCGGCATGGACATCGACGACCTAGCTCGCCTATTCTCCGATGAAGCCGACGCTAGAGCCCGGAATTTGTTTTGGACAGCGAGAGGACTTCATTGCGGAGCTATGGAGGTGGAGCACTGGATCTACAAAGGTTGTATTTCCGTTACACTTTAGTTAAGTTGTTAACTAGCTCGTTATTCGCCTAAACTTCTAGCCAACGATCCGTATTAGGGTTTCTCGGCACCGTTAAAATTTGAAATTGGTATGGTTGATGCCTTGTGAGACCTCATTAGTGTGCCTAGGAACCCTACAGCCACCCTGCCAGGCTCATCGTCTACTCCACGAAAACATTTCTTGCCCCGGGGAACCATACCGGGTCCACCACGAACCCGCAAACGGATCATCCAACTCCTCGAATCGGGTTTCTAGCACACGTCTCAGAACCGAGAAAACGCGTGTTGGATGCACAAAAATATCATATCATGAGGAACCGTGTTTTCAAATAGTGCATATTTTCTTAAATAACTCCACGGTCCTCAAAACCATAAATCACATGAAATCCGAAAACAATGTGTAAGTCAATGCGATGTGATATGTGCACCAAGTCATACTATAAGTAAAAGGGAGAAACCACTCTTTAAAATAGTTTCAGTTTTTCAAAGGCATCATGCGGCTCCCAGTTTCTACCAAAATCAGCTTATCCAGGTAGGTACAGTTTGAATACGCATAAGTATGTAAATGAGTACGTGCACAAGTATGAACATGTAAAGGAGTACGTGCACAACTATGAACATGTAAAGGAGTACATGCATAAGTATGAACATGTAAGGAAGTACATGCACAAGTATGAACATGTAAAGAAGTATGTGCACAAATATGAACATGTAAAGGAGTACGTGCATAAGTATGAACATATAAAGGAGTACGTGAACAAGTATGAACATGTAAGGGAGTACGTGCACAAGTATGAATAATCATATCGAATCATATGTGAGATGAACTACAGTAAAATGATCATGGCAATTCTACAGTGTGAGTGTCATGGCAGTTACTAACGGTGTGTGTGCAACATGCAAATTAGTGCTTGTGCAACATGAACCGTTAGTAACAGTGCGGTGTTCTTACCAATTCTAAGTTCATGTACATATAGCAGGGGATGCGGTATGCAACAAACAGTATCCATAAACAGTCAATGTAGGTAAATGCAATATGCTGCGACAAGGTCCTATCAGCCCTGATGCATAACGCCATGCGGGCGATCTCCCCGTAGATGTTAAATCTACTCACCGTAGTCTCGCGCTAAGTATAGCCGACGACTTGTTTCTCCTTCTTCGCGGCGTCCGTCGTATTCGCCGGCGAACCTAGAATTCCACAAAATATCACACATAAGCTCAAATCCAAAAGAACATGACATTAAAGCCAAACTAGTAACCCGCGTCGTGAACCAAACGCGCGTGTGCGCGATACGCTAAAACGTATGATTATGCGCCCGAAGCTACCCCGACACGTCGCGATACGCAGAAAACCCTAAACCTATACACATATCACACTTGTCGTGAAGATTTAAAAAAAAATACGAGAAATAGGGTAATTGATCCTAGATTTTTCTACAGAAAGAATTAAACAAAATTGCATATACCATAAGTCTTAAAAATGCAGCAGACTCCTACAGAAAAGACCCCAGCACCCAGGTCCCCTATCTGGCCGCAAATTGCGGCCAGAATGAATATTCCGGCGGCCGGGGTAGGGAGTTTGTCTCCCGTGCTTCGTGTGTGTTCTTTAATACTGGTGTACATGCTCCAGTAAATACAGTTTTATTCTGAAGCCAACGGGGTACAAGCAGATTCCACAGAGCCCAAATTCTAGTTAAAATGGCCATTTTAGCACAAAACGATACATTCAGGTATTTTTATGAAACCTTAAGCAAAACTTGAGTTAAAACCACTCTAATAACACCTCACTAAGCTAAACAAGCCATAAAAATACCAAATTAACATAAACTTCACTAATATCCTTCATTATCACAAAAATGCACATAAAAATATTATTTTTTAGCTAAAATATTACAAGTTATGAAATAGGGTGCTAAGTGTGAGTTAAATACCTTTCAAAGACCCTAAAGAACTCAATTTCCCAGCCTTAGCCCTCACATGCACAGATTTGCTTCCAGAGTCCACAAAGAAGCCATTAAACCAAGGTTTTGAGTGAAGGAAATGAGAGGTTTTTGTGTAGGGTTTTGTATGGATTCAAGAGAAATGAAAGAAAAAGGAAAAGATGGTGAGATGTTGCTGCTGGAGCTGCTGGAATTTCAGCAAGAGAGGGAGAGAGAGAGAAAGAGAGAGAGAGACAGAGAGAATGGTCAAAAAGTCCACCAATCTCACCTAACCACCATACCTCCCCTTTCCATCAATTTTTAAAATTAAAAAGGTTTTTAAAAATTGATTTTAGTGGGGATATAAACCATGCCATAAGAAAATAAAAGGGTTTACATGTTAACACTTGCCTAAGTTACAAAAGGATAAGTGTGCATGTATACACTAAACCTTGCTTGGGAAAAAGTTAAGGGGAAAAATTTTCCAAATAGGGTAAACACAACTAAATTATAATTAGTAAACCCTATATATGTATAAAAACACCTCTCATCACAAATTGCACTAGTTTAAAAGGAAAATAAGATTTTCGGGTTTTTATGAAAAACACGCATCATTTATAACTACCGCGAAATTATCCTAAACGAATTTCCAAAGCGTTACAGGGTTCCTGGATGAGTTCGCTCATCGGCCTCCTTTTTGGTCAATACCTGGTAGCCCGTTACGTACAGCTAGTACCACTTACGTGCTAGTGGTTAAATCCACAGCCAGTGTATTGACGAGTCTTTAGAGTCCCCCACAGACAGTTTCTTAAGTTTCGGGGGAAACGTTGTAGAGGCCGTATGGTATTATGGCAAGGTTCGATCATATACGTGCAGTCGTGCACGGATCATGATCGGACGGATCATACTAGTGGGCTTTGGTTTAAGCCGGATCCTAGTATTAGATTTGTTGGATTACTTTAGTCTCATTGTATTCGCATTCAGTCGGAATGCGGATGCAGGTATGTATATACAGGTGAGGGGTATCCTTGTGATCCGTCACGATTTTACTTTAGATGTTGCCATATCTTTTTATTGTTGCAAACATTTGGATTAATGTTTTCTTGTAGAAATTGTGAGTGGATTTCATCATGAAGGGCATTAAATGTAACATGGACATGGGTAGTGACTCATGGTCTCTTTTCTTATGCTATGTCAATTTATTTGATTGATTATTATGTTGATATGATGCTTGGAGAGAGAGAGGGCAGCTATGTTAGGCTTGGGGTTGCTCTTGATTTATTCTAGCACTCTCATTTTTCTTCATCTCAACATAATAACAAAAATCTCTCCACCTTCTTTCTTCTTGCTCACAAGTTCCACCATTAGCATCAACTTCTACCTCCACTCTACCCATCTCATATGTTGAGAATCCTAGAGTGGCAAGAGACAAAGTTATCACACACATTCTCTACTTCACCTTGGATACGTCGGTTAGCAAACTTTGTGTCCGAGGTGCTTCGGTTCGAAGCGGGAGCCTGTAAAAGGATTCATCGACGTGGTGCCCTTTCCGACGAGGAGATTGGAGATCGAGCGAGATCGGAGATGCCGCAAGGAGCTAAAGATGGTGGCTAAAGACCGAAGGACACGTATCAATCGGTATAGCTTTTCTAACCCTCTTTAGATTGCTAGTTTAATGTTAATGGTTCGATCCAGATTAAAGTCTGCGTTAGCGCCAGTTTCAAGTTTATGAAAAGTTTTTGTTTCCGCATTTTGGCCTCGGATTGACGGCCAGGGCGCTGTTAGTGTATATGCCCTAGAGGCCATTATTGTATCATACTAGATTGTATATTACTTAATGGAAGCTTGGGATATTCACAGTTGTATATACAGTCTTGCTAAAAATGGTAGTATGCTACTTGGTTTGTGTCTACTTTAATATGTGCATATATTTCTTGTAACGTATCACTTATACATATTAGTAGAGCCCATAGGTTCTTTGCTTGATTACCAGCGTTGTGATGGCAGTCACACTAGTGGGGGCTGGGTAGTCTATAAGCAACATCCTATACAGGTCCCTAGTCATAGGATTACCGAGACAGGGCATCGATACTCCAGAGTAGACTAGTGTGTACGCTTCTCATCCCAGTTGGGAAGATGGTCTATCCCATATCTATCAGTACGTCGTACTGGAGATAGTATACAGGTGCTCGTTAGGTTACGGGTACACCGGACAGGACTCACAGGGGAACTGTTAGATGGTATTATACCCGTCGTCAGTTAACTGTCCCCAGGTGACATGAGTACAGCATAGTCCTCAGACTTGACACTGCTACTTCGCCTCGAGTGCGTCCCACTGTTCTTAGATTGCTACCCTACCACGGCTCAAAGGAGTCGTGCAAACAGTGTAGGGTTCCTAGGCACACTAATGAGGTCTCACAAGGCATCAACCATGCCAATTTCAAATTTTACATGTGCCGAGAGACCCTAATACGGATCGTTAACTAGATTTTAGGCGAAACATGCAACTAGTTAACTACTTAACTAAGTGAACGGAAATACAACCTTTGTAGATCCGGTGCTCCACCTCTATAGCTCCGTGATGAAGTCCCCATGCTGTCCAAATCAAATCCCGGGCTCTAGCATCGGCTTCATCGGAGAAATGGGCGGGCTAGGTCATCGACTACGATGCCGAAGATGATCTACGTCGAGGCATCGCAAGATCAAGCTCCCACTTCACCAAGTCATGAAACTTGTGAAGAAAACACCCTATACTACTTGGCAAGAGGTAGAGGATGAAGAAATAGGAAGTGGGTTCACTTTAGAATTGGATTTCTCACTTGATTTCATCACTTGCCATTGATGTAGAAAGCTTTTCTTTCTTGCTCATGAAGAAGAAGAAGAAAGAAATGAATAAGAATCTCTTAATTAAAATGGAAAAACAAGTGACCCTTATCATGTTGCAACCATGGTTAAGTGTAGAGAATGAACTAGGGTTAGTTTAAATGGTTAGGATTAAGCATGAAAACAAAAACGGTGACTTAGTCAAAGCTTCATGAATCTTCAACTAGCAAACAAACAAAGCCACCATTTATCTTTTAATTTTTCCAAAATGAATAACTAAATAAGATAAATGAATAAGTAAACAAAACCCTAATTATTAACATAACCATGGTTTAATTCTTTACACTTAACCAAGTAAGCATGTATCATCAAAAATGATACAATCAAGTGCACAAAAGTATATCACATATACAACATGTGCAAAGCAAGTGAGATAATCCATTTAAAGTGAACCAATACTAGTTAATGCAAAGTAATATATCAAATATATAATTATGCATTAAATCATTAAATCAACACTTGATTTAACGATCCGGTCATATCGCATATAACCGACTAATATCCAATGTATCGACTTATCGAATCAATCCTTGATTCGATAACTAGGTTATATCGCATACAACCATTCGATACATTCATCGCGTGAATGAAATACGGTATCACATACACGCATTATTCTCGGTCCCGCACATATCTCATATGCGCTCCTATTTTGTTTTGCTTGAGCCAGGAAACCTCTGTGTAGGACTCTAAAGACTCGTCAATACGCCGGCAGCAGGTGATGATCATATCAAACACCCACAAGCCGCAAGCGGTCTGCTAAACGTAACGGCCACCCGGGTATTGAGCGATCAGAAGATCGACGAGCAAGCCCGCTCACACTCCTGTGAATCCAACCAGTAACACTTACCGTACAGTCCGGTCTCGTCGTCTGATATGTCGCATATCTTGCCTAGGGGTGGTAAACGTCAGACCCCAATAGCTTGATAAGGTCTATAACAGTTCGAGAAACTACTGGTAACACTTACCAGTAAATCTCAGCAACCCTGGCCAGGGATTTTCGGTTATAGCCAATCGAACACAGCGCAACATCAACCCCCTATACCGGGAGAGACGAATCCCCTCCTATCGCTCATTGCCTCCATGTGATTTGGGACTGTACCTAAAAGCCACCGTTTTGCACGCCCTCTTGGACGTGGTAAGGTGGAAATCAAAGCACAGTGGGAACCACACAAGACTCTATGACGATCTCGGGTCAACAGACTACTCTGTACCAGTGTCACCAGAGAACTGCCATCTGACGTAAGGTATAATACCATCTGGGAGTTCTCGGCGAGTCCGTCCAGTGTACCCAGTCTCCACTGAGCACCCATATATCATCTCTGATGTCAAACACCAATGGATATGGGATCATCCATCGCCCATCTGTATGGGTCGAGAAGGTATACGCTAGTCTACTCTGGTATATCGATGCCCCGTCTCGATACACCCACGACTAGGGACCTTGAAAGATGTACTTATGGACTACCATGTCCCCACTAGTATGATCCGCATCATAGTCCAGGTAGTCAAGTACACATCCTAAGGGCTTTACCAACATGTAACAGAGAGACAATCAGTGTACACGTTAAGCCAAAGAGTAACCAGATAGCATACTATCATGTCGAGCGAGAAAGTCCTCCCTATATATGTCCAAGCATCCACTACAACATACATCCTATGTATAGTAATGGCCTCTACGGCATACATATAACTAACAATCTCCCACTTGCACTAGGGCCATCTGTAGCAGTGGTTGTAGTATCTCATACTCAACCATCCCATAAAAGTCTCTCTGGGAAAAGGCCTTCGTGAGTGGATCCGCCGTGTTGTTCTCTGAGTCTACTCTCCTAACCTCGATCCCCTGGAGATCAACCATCTCCATGATCAGGTAATACTGCCTTAGAATATGTCTGGATCACTGATGGGACGGACGTTCCTTGGCATAAGCCACAACTCCATTGTCACACAATGGGACGAACAGAGTTCATCTCATGAACAAATATATATACCCAGACAGCCTCTTTGGTAGCATCTTAAGTAGCGATGTATCCAGCCTTTATCGTCTAGTATGCCACGGTATCTAGCTTGGAACTCTTCCAACATACCGTCCCTTTACTGAGGGTAAAGACAATGCCTGTGACTGACATTCAGTCGTCCTCATCACCCTGGAACCCTTCCAGTGATTCTCCCCAGGATCGATTGATACCATCTCACTACAACTAGTGAGAATCCTAACATCCAATTAGATCTATCTCATAGATCCAAAACCCAGGATTTAGGAGGTATCACTTTTATCCTATATGGAGAATCATTGTGATAAACGGAGATTGACCGAGCGTAGCATAGGAAACTCCTTCCTTATCAAGAGCATGACATCCACGTACTCTACGAGGATCACCACCATACTCCCTACTACCTTTTTGTTTATACAAGGTTCATCTACCATTTTGATGATGTCAAACTCTTTGACTTATCCATCAAAACAGATGTTCCAACTCCGCGATGCCTGCTTTATCACATAAAACATCTTGCACACGTTTCCACTGCTCCCACTGTCTACGAGGCACTCTGGCTGTGTACTTATAGACGCTCTATTCTAACACATCATTTAGAAAAGCTGTCATGACAACCAACCACCAGATATCGTAGTCATGGTATGTAGCCGTGGTAAGTAGGATCTGGATGGACTTAAGCATAGCTCCTTAGAAAAAGGTTTCCTCATGATCCACACCTGGTCAATGATGCAAACCTTTAACAAGTCTAGCTTTGAAAGTCTCAACTTTTCCACGTACACCAAGTAATCTTCTCAAGATATACTTGCTCCTGATGGGGATTTAACCCTTCAGATATAGCAACCAAAGTCCATACTTTGTTGGTGTACATGGATTCCATCTCAGATCGCTAAGCATCCAGCCATTCTTATAGAGTCCCACTCCCGATGGCCAGCTCGAATCTAGTTGGGTCATCATCTCATGATGCCATCCTCTCTCCCACTGTCATAGAGAAATCGAAGTATCTCTCAGGTGGGTGAGAAACCCTACCAGATCGGCGGAGAGGCTGAGGTTCGTTGGTATCTACTGAATCCTTTGGTTGTACCAAATCATCTGATGTAGTTTGCATAGCTGCAACCTTTCCAGTTCTACATAACAGACCTTGCCTCGAGCTTGTCCGGATTATGTTTTTAGACACAGCCTGGACAACCCCAAATCTTAACCAACTTAAGATATGGGCTCTTCCCTTTCCATATCACATATGAAGCGGTAGGCAACTGATTTGATTGGAACCCAATTCAATTGGTATGCAGCTTCTCAAGTGCATAACTCCCAAAAGGAAATAGGAAACACAGTAGTACTCATCATAGAGCACACCATATCACATAGAGTGCTTTTGCTCCGCCCCGATATACCATCGTGCTATGGTCTATACGGAGGAGTAATGCTGAGAGAGAATCTCATTCTCCTTTGGAATAATCCAGGATTTCCGTGCTCAAGTATTCTCCTCCTTGATCACATCAAAGGACATAATACTTATACCCGTTTTGGTTCTCTACTTCTAACTTATATTCTGTGAATATCTCAAAAGGTTCGGACTTATGTTTCAACAGGAACAAATGTCTGAATCAAAAGAGATCATCAGAGAATTAAATGAAGTATAAAGAACCGGTCTTGGCAAGTGTAGACAGGGGATCTACATACATCAACATGTATCATCCCAAGAGTTTACTAACTCTTTCTCTGTTTCCAATAAACAGAGCTGGTGTCATTATATCTTTGTGACATGACTGGCAAGTTTCACAAGATGTAGATTCAAACTGATTTAAATATGCATCTACATGTAACTTCAGCTAGTCGGGTCGCATTGATATGACCTAGTCTACAATGCCTCAAGAAGGATCCGTTCATTTCTGAACTCTTTCTCTTTTATGTGTTCCGTATACTAAAAAACTGTAGTTTGATTTAGAACATTAATGCTTTTAGATAACGTGCCTGAACCGATCAACTTTTGATATAGGAAATGTTCAAAACATTATCCAACAATACAAAATTTTATCATTTCTTTACTGATAAAGAGACTGATATAATATCAGGTTCGGTATCTAATAACATTCGTTCAGAATCAATCTATTGGTAATACAGGGTGACAGTGACCAACAGACTTGGCTGCAACACTTTCCCCGTTTTCTGTCTCATGAAACTTATCACCCGTTCTCAGTTTTTCTACCTTTTTGTAGCCCTATGTAACAGATTACATATCTGGGATCCAGATCCGGTATCATATACCCAGGATGCGGAGGATACTGAGAAACAGTTCTGTATAATGAACACACCCGAAGATGATGCATCAGCATGCACTCTCTTCGTTTGGGCGGCATGGGAATTCTGGTAATCCCCAATTTCCTGCTCTGTCTTATAACAATTATAAGTTGGAGCGGGACCAACGTTCCCCAGCTCAGTATAACAAGTGGGTTCAGTCAATACATCCGTATTATTATCTTGATTAAGGCGTGATATGGTCGCTACCTGGAGAGAGAGAGAAGAAAACACTCTGCGTGCGCTCTTGCAAGATTAGATTGGTTATTATTTTATCTAATCAGGATGGCTCCCACTGTTTTTTATCAAATCTTCCTTCAAACCATAAAAGGAAAGACTAGCCGGGATTAATTACACATTACAAGTTCGCCAATCTTTCAGCCAGGCCAGTGTCGGTACTTTGAGGGAGGTCCCCCGTGCTTTCGCACGAACCTAATTAATGTAAACCTCGTTTTCCCAGAGGCGTAACCTCGTTAACACCTTTCTAGACACCTACTTGATCGGCTAATTGTAATGTGTAAAACTCTCCCAGGAGTAACTCTTACTCGCAGCGGGTTTCGGGATCCAACTATCTCATAGAAGGTATGCAATCTCATTGCAAATTTCAACACTTGAAATTCCCGATAATTTTGCCCCTAGCGTCCTATGACCTTGACGGAGGCCAAACTACCCATAGTCCGCTAGTCAAGTTCAACCCGTCATTTCCTGATTGAATTAAACCCGCCCGCACGACCCTTGACGGAGGCCAAACAACGCCGTATGAATACCCTAATCCAATCGCATCATATGCTAGCAGATAAGCACTAGTTAGCTACCGTACACTACGCCTTGACGGAGGCCAAACTACCGCAGCACGAATACTAACTAGTACTTATCTGAAATGACGGAGGGCTACGACAGGTTTTTCTGAAAACCTATTGCGTAATGAACTTGATATCGTTGTAGAATCAAATGATTTTAAAATGGAGTGTTTTTTAGGCTTTTCTAGTTTTGCTAAAGGGGTCACTCCCGGTAAAGGGATCGTCGGCCCTTTCCTCATCGAATAAGGTGCTGGATATATCATATATATCACTGTGCAAAACAAAAACTATAGAAGCAATCAAAAGACAAACCGAGGGGTGTAGCATCTGCCAGTTATTGCTAAAGGAGTCACTCCCGGTGAAGGGATCTCGGTCCTTTCCTTATCGAATAAGGTGCAGGATATATCACATATACCGCTGTGCAAAGCAAGAACTGTAGCTACCTGTTTTATTTTTGAAATTCGATTCCACAACATCTTTAGGCTTCTTTTACTTTCATTAATCACATTAATGAAGTCCCATCATTTAAGTACCTAAACATCACAGATAAATACGACGTACACTTATGTCATCCGCATTCGCCTCGATGTCCCCTCGTGCACCGTTAGGTTAGGTAACTAACGGCAGAGCGGGGCAGGGCTAGCGCGGGTGTAAAACATAAGTAACGCCTATATAATATATCATATATACTATATAAAGTATCCATCACAGAACATATCACATGATCATATCACAGATATCGCAGCAGAAGAATCATATGAAATATTGGATATACTAGGACGTCCGTCTTTTCAATACGAGCCAGTATAAAACACGGATTCCACGGTCGCGATGAATAGCCAAACCCACACCCCTAGACCCCTACGAGAGCGGCAAGCAACCTTACCAGTTCTAGAGTTAGGAGACGCGGACTCGACTCCTCGAGTTGGTCTCCCACTGGACTCCAGAACCTGGTTACTTGTGCCCTCCTCCTTGGGTCTATCCTAGTGCGGAAAAGTAAATAATATACAAAGGGTGACATCTTCCGCAACCTGGAAGTGCCCCAATAAAAGAATATTACATACAGATTTTTACATGAATGAAAATGAAAAACACTCGTCTCACATAAAAAAACCCGGCTATTCAAACACGACGATCCAATATAACATATCCAACAACACATAACATCACATGTCATCAACGTAAGTAAATATGCGCATCCCAATTGTCGTTGACATATAGCAACGAAACCGGCGATATCACATATTACACTTACGGTCGCAGAAAAGAAAGTGTAAAACTACAACAGTTGGAATCCGCAACCTACATAGACATCGCATGCCTAATCAAATGAATTCCTTAGACATCGCATGCCTAACAATTATAAACCCCGCATTTTAGTCTCATTATCGAAAACACTTTTCAATATCAAGTCGGGCAATTCAACAAGATTCCCGACATCCTGATCGAATGCTCGTCGCAAACTTTAGTGGACGGTCGCGCCCCCGACGCCGTCGACAAAGTGCACCAAGGCGGAACACCGCTGCTGCGAGCACCCGAACGGATGCTTTCGGCGACGGGGTTCTCCTACAGTCACTTGGTCGGGGCTATGGGGCGAGGCTGTCTATTAAGTTTACCCGGCGAGTATCCGCGTACGCTATGTGATTGCGAAAGACTTTTGATCACATCAAAATTCCGTGGCAACCGATCAAGTGAGACTAAACTGCTATGTTTATAACATTCATTCAGTTATCTCATAACTTATTGTGAATTCCAATTATTGTATCACATTCCGAATAAGATAGAAAATGTCAAACTTTCCGATCGAATAATCGAACACCCAAGTTTTTCCGAAACTGCTCAACTCATGAAATAAGATCAAAGTGTAAGTGCACGGCGGCGCCCCGGCCGTCAATCCGACGCCGGAATGCGGAAGCGGTTATAAACTTAAATTTTGCGGACTTAGCAAACCGGCACCACCGCGCACTAAACACCCGGATCGAAACCATTAACAAGTCTAAGCTAACTAGAAGATGGGTAAGAGATATACCGACGATCCAAGTCCTCCGGTCTTCTCGTCATGGTCCCGATCTCCTGCGGAAAAGTCCCGTCTCCTCCTCGTCGCCGGAAGTGCACCACATCGCCTTCTTCTTTTACGGGCTCCCACCTCAATGCCGAGGCAACTCGGGCACGAAGCTGGCTACTCGACGTGCCCAAGGTTCGCTGTAGAATATGTAGTAGGCTATTGTCTCTAATGGGGTTGAAGGAGTTGCCAAATGGTGGAGGAATGAGATAGGAATTTTTGGAGAGTCTTCTTGTGTGATTTTTGGAGCATGAAGAGAACCAAAAATTGCCACACCAAAATGAATCAAGCAAGAGAGAGAGAGGAATGGTTATCATGAAAAACAATGATACCAAAACAAAACCCATACTCCACCACCAACCACCAACCTCATCATCAACAACCATGATGAGCCAAAAGTCATGCCATCATGACAAGAAGAGGTCAAGGTCAATGAAAAGATGTCATGATAAAACAATATGCAAAGATCCCCTCCCACAAAAGCTTATTTGCAACAATGCAAATAAACCCTCCTCCACCAATCTTCGGCCAATGAACGGAACAATGGAAATTGGCCGAAACGGAAAGCAAACTGGCAACTCCAAAAACTGGTCCCGTAATAAATTACAGGAAAACCCCGATACTGTGCATACACACCCGCATTTGTATTTCGACCGAAATACAAATGCAATGAGACAAAGTCTACACTGTACTATACTAAGCTCCGGCTTATACCAAAGCCGGCTAGTAAAATCTGTTCGATCCTGATCCGTGCAATATCGCACGTATCTGATCGAACCCTGCCATATAACCATATGGCTTATAGTACAAACTGTCCGATCCTGATCCGTGCAATACCGCACGTGTCTGATCGGACCTTGCCATATCTCCATACGGCCTCTACAACCTTTCGCCCGAAAGCTGAGTAACTGAATGTGGGGGACTCTAAAGACTCGTCAACACCTTGGTTGTGGATTTAACCACTAGCACGTCAGAGGTATAAGCCAATACGTGACGGGCTACCAGGTACTGACCAAATGGGACGTCGATGAGGAAGCTCACCCCGACACCCAGCTGAGCCTGTCAGTGACAATATCCGTGCAGTCCGGTCCGTTCGTCTATGAGCATCGCATGGCGGGCCTAGGGGGTTGGTAAAAGTCAGACCACCAAAAGCGGTACAAGTCGTGTCGGAGTGTAGCCCAGAACACCCTGAGATACTACTGGAATACCTACCAGTAAATCTCCTTGCCTTGGCCAAGGACTTTGTGTAATGGCTCTCCTAGACACAGCACGACCTCACCCCCAATACCGGGAGAGACGAACCCCTGAAGATACGCTCACTGCCTCCATGTGGCTCGGGACTGTACCCAACTAAAACCTGTTTGCACGACTCCTTTGAGCCGTGGTAGGGTAGTAATCAAAGTACAGTGGGAACTCATATGAGACAAATGACGATCCCCAGGTCGATGAACTAACCTGCACACATGTCACCAGGGAACTGCCATCTGACGTCTGGTATATGACCAACTAGCATGTTCCCGGCGAGTCCTGTCCGGTGTACTCATAACCCAATGAGCACCTGTATACATCTTAGGTGATCCAACTGACACCAGTGGCTTGTGAGACCGGCCACCGCCCATCGTCGGGGTCTCGACTGTATACACTAGTCTACTAATGGAGTATCGATGCCCGGTCTCGAAACTCCCACGACTAGGGACCTTTTAAGGATATGCTTGTAGACCCCCAGCTCCCACTTATATGATCGCCCTCATACTGCTGGTGGTCAAGCATGAATCC
Source organism: Agapanthus africanus (assembly GCA_030015575.1). Taxonomy (NCBI): domain Eukaryota; kingdom Viridiplantae; phylum Streptophyta; class Magnoliopsida; order Asparagales; family Amaryllidaceae; genus Agapanthus; species Agapanthus africanus. Next base: position 167,850,320 of record CM057349.1, read on the forward strand.
TACGGGCTCTATCAACGTGTAATAGCGACGTGTCAGGTCACCTAAAGCAGTACACGATGATAAAGGTAAACCAGATAGCATACTATCATCTCGAGTAAGACTGTCCTACCGGGATAGGTCCTCCCTCAATCATTACAATCACGTACCTGTGACCTAATAATTGACTCTGAGGGCACTATCTCCAACAATCTCCCACTTGCACTCAAGGCTAATTATTGCGATGTCGCATACTCACAGTCCGTGTGATACCGAACATCCAACTCCTCTACTAGTCAGTCTCACAAAGCTCGTTTGTGGAACTTTTGCGTTCGAGGAATAGCCTCAGTGAGTGGATCCGCTTAGTTGTTTCTTTCTATGTCTCTCTATATCTCAAGTTCGCGGAGAAACCCATCTCCCGAAATGAGCAATACCTGTCTCAGAATATGTCTGGATGTCTGATGGGACCTAGCTCATAAATGAACTCCAAATCCAAACTTCTTAGACTGTATCGTCAACTGAACTTAATCAGTATCCTGCGCGCCATGCCTCCCTCAGTATTGCCTTGGACCACCTGTCCAAAATACTGCCCCTCATCAGAAGGAAAACTATAACTCTGATAACCTCCTTGTCGTCCATGTCACCTTGGAAGCCTGGAATGATAACTATCTCCTGAATAAGGCTGTCGTTATCATATCCCTAGAACATCTACTTATGTTCTAAAATTGCTTCCAACCGTTTCTCCAAGATTGGATTAATGTCAACTTATTGCATCTAGTGCAAGAACAACATCTGGTGTGGTACTTGACATCTCACGATTGACTCAATTGCCTGAGCAAATGATCTGCCAATCATGCCCGTCCCTCTCCCCTTTAGTCTGTAAGACACCTTTGGAGAGGGTGACTCCATCACCTGCAGGTATACTACCGTGCCAGGAGTCGTCCATCCTAAATACTCTTAGAATGCTGTCAAGTACCCTGATTGGGAAACCACCCAAATCTAGATCTAAGACCATAGATCTAGTAACCAGTATGTCTGATATAAAATCCATTTCCTTTGTGGAGAAAACACTGTGTGACGACCAAAGTATAACCGATTGTAGTATAGGAGTTTCCTTTCCTACTCTGTGTATGTCATCCAAATACCAGGATATCACACCCTACTACCTTCTCAACAGATCCATCCCCTATTCTGATGAAGTCAAACCTATGACTGTCACGTCAGAAATAGATGATCTATCTCCGCTACTAGTGCTTCAGTCTATAAATAGACATAAGCTACCTGTCCACCGATGCTTCCGCTGCTCCCACTGACTACGACAACCCTCTGGCAGAGTCATATACACGTACACTTCTAAAACTAGTTTAGAACGACGCTATACTCATCCTCCCGCCGGGTCTCGCAGCCTGGAACAACAGCAATGGTAATTTTGGGTAAACAAGAACTTCCCTGTCACCGTCCTTGAGGCTACCGTAGTACCTCTCGGGTTCCTGAAGTTACCCACCTTATCTGCGGAGTGGCCAATGGAATGTCAATCCAGATTGAATTTTTAGGTTCCTTATCAAATCTTCAGTAATCGTTTGTGGTTCTGGAATAACTTCCAGTTCTACCATACTCCCACTACTGTTTTCTGAAAAAAAATCCATCTTTAATAAAACTGTGGCGAGTCTAGAACAATATCGCTATTGTTCATCCAGATGGTAGAAAGTCAACCCTCGTCATAGCCTGGGTCAACCCACAAACAGCCATTACAGAAACGTGCCTTGAGTTGTCCAGTGTCTGGTTTTAATCATAAACCGGACAACTCCCCGTACCTTAACATCGTTAAGATATGAACTGTTCTATATCCAATATAGAAACAGAGGCACTGATTTAATTGAACCAGATTCAAATCATGCAGCTGTCCCCAGCGCATGTCAACTAAATGGAAGGAGGCCGATCAGCGTTACTCAACTTAGGAATACTTCCAATTATGAGTAACCTGAAAGAGAAGCAAGATCTCTTTATCATTACTATCAAGTGAATACCATACACAAGTATCTCCATCTTCGATCTCTTTGAAGAATCCCGATACTTGCTATACCTGGTTCTCTACTCTATTCAAATACCTATAACTTCTCAAAATTTGGACCCTGTGTTTCCGCGAAACACCTGTCTAAAAACTAGAGAAGTCATAAGTAAACCGAATATAGTACGAGGACCAAGCCCTCTGTCCTGATGGACCCTGGACAACATACAATCCTTTGTATAAGTCCCTTGAGTCTGATAACTCATTCACTGTGTGTCGTAGGTTGAAAACTGTACTTATGGTTAAGAAGAATTACACCGCTGTTTAATGCTCCTTACCTAACCATCCACTGATATAGGTAAATGTCGTAGACATAATTTCAGAAAGGTATATCTCACTCTATGAAAATAGACATACAGATATATCAATTTGAAATTGGTGCATAACAGCGGATATTCAAAACCAAATATTTGCCGACCGGTAAACAGCCCAGGTGATTTCCTCAAATATCACCGATTACAACGAATCCCGATATAATGAGGATGATCACCCAATTCCCAATAACTTACTCCCACTCATCATCTGTAAAACCATACAGATGTGAGAATCGTACCCGGTAAATACATACCCTGGAGTAAGTATCTAATCGGGAAATCAGTTTTCTTTTAACTGTGCACAGTGAGACTGAAACATTGAAATGTTCCGATGGGGTATCCTGGTATTCCTAGTAATGCCTCTTCCAGATTCACGACTGTAACCGTATAATTCTTTGCCACCTCTCCAAATCCCTTCATATGTCTTTAGTCTTTACCTTCTGTACACCCCTTTAGGCCAAATGGTTTTCTTCCTTCCCTACCGTTCGGCACCAGCCTATGGTTTGGAAGAAGACTATCCAATAAGCATAATGGGTGTACTGTCCCAATCCTAGGAACACTCGCAATGCGAGAGAAGGTGAGGATAAAAGACAACCGAGTAAACCTTATTCCTATTTCTCCTTAACCAGAATCCATCCCCGAACTGGAACCAGTTCCATTCGAGTTCGTATATAACCATACGATGGAGTATCCAAATAAACTGTGGATCTTCGTAGTGATACGGAGTGTCCTGGAGAAATACAAAGGTGATGTGGGAGTGGTAACGAAATATTTGGTTTGGTCGTGAATATCTGTTGCAATTTACTTTGCCCTCTTACTAATCCCTTGCTTTGTCTGAACTTAATACCTTCTGCACACCATCGTTATGCTAATTGGTTTTCTTCATTCCCTACCGGTCGGCACCAGCCTAAGGTTTGGAAGAAGACAATCCAATTTGCGTAATAGGTGTACTACCCCTAAACCAAGGAGTACTCGTAACCTGAGAGAGGGTAAAAGGAAAAGACAACTGAATAATCCTATCCGTTTTCTCCAGAACCGGAAACCATCCTCGAATAAATTCTTTCGAGTTCGTATCTAACCATACGATGGTTTTGTCCAATGGAAGTGGACGTTCGTAGTAAAACGGGGTGTCCTGGAGAAAAGGGTAAAGGTAGGAGTGGCAATGAGGTTTGCAACTCTGACAATCCAAAAGCCAGTGTTTAGAAGGTTCGGTCAACTTGGTCACTGAGTCATAGTCTAGGGTCGGGTCAATGGTCGCTTCCAAAGAGAGAGAGAAAAGAAACACTCAGCGTGCACTCTAACCTAGATCAGAATGGTTACCAATTTATCTAATCTGGAATCCTCCCACTGTACCTCAAATTCTCCTCCAAACCTGAAAGAAGAATTAGTCGGGGTTACCCGAGGAGTAAACTAACTCATCAGTGGGAATCGGGATCCAACTCTCATCGCATGACAACGTGACGGAATCCGCTCACGGTATCACACTCCAGAAGGTATGCGCATATCTGGCAAGTTTCAGTTCTTTTGAAACTCCCGATGTGATTTCTGCCCCATGCTCTTATGACCTTGACTAAGGCCAACAAATCATAAGTCACATGTCAAGTTCTACCCGTCATTATCCAGGTTGATTTGAATCCACCCGTACAAGCCCTTGACTAGGGCCAACAAGGCTATACGACTGTCCCAAACCAACGCATCTATCTATGCAGCATATGAACACCCAACAGCTACCAAACACTGTGCCTTGACTATGGCCAACAAACACAGCTTGAATACTATTGACTACCCATATGAAACGACGGAGGGCTACGAATGGTTTCTGGCGAAAACCTTTAACGTAATGAACTTGATATCGTCGAAGGAACGGATAGCTTTTAAAAATATAGTGACGAAAACCGTTGCTAAAGAGGTCACTCCCGGTGAAGGGATCTCGGCTCTTTCCCCGTAGAATGGGGTGCAGGATATTCCAACTGAATACCACGGTGCAAAGCAAAAGTAATCGGCTATAGTGAAGTTAATGCCCTGACGCAAACTTTTTGTCCAAGGGGTCACTCCCGGTGAAGGGATCTCGGCCCTTGCCTCGTCGACTGAGGAGCAGGATATTCTAAATGAATACCGCGATGCAAAACAAAAGTGAACGTCCTTGCAATAACAGCTTTTTGAAAAGTGTTCCAACAACATCAGATTAGGTTTGTTTTTAACTTGCATTGATCCGAATCAATGCAGTCCCATCAATTGATCACACCAAAAGAACGAAAATATACTGATGTACGTATATGCCATCCGCATTCGCCACTGGGTCCCGTCATTACCCGTTAGGTTAGCTAACTAACGACAGAGCGGGGACTGGACTAGCGCGGATGAAAAACATATACGACATCTACTAATATATATACCAATATATAGTATTTCGCTCAAGGCGTGAATAAAATGCAACATCACAGAGAATGAACAGCATCACAGAAACAATACAGATATCTGGGATCCCCGGGTTTCACAGAGCCACTGCTGAAACCCGACGTTCCCCTGGTCGTGTGGATAGCCTGTGCAATGAAATCCTAGACCCCTACGGGCGCGGCAAGTCACCCGCCAAAACCTGAAGCGAGGCAGTCCCCTTCAGTACCGTGAATGGACCACCCAGCACTTCACGGAATCCGGTAACTTGGGCACCCCTCCTGGGTCAACCTGTACCCCCTACGAGTGCGGCGAATAGCCCGCCAATCCTAGAGTGAAGCCCCCTCCGTCTCAATGCCATGAGATGCGGGCTTGTTGCCCTCCAGAACCCGGCTATCCGTGCACCCCTCCGCGGGGCAATCCTAGTACAGAAAGTAAAATATACATACACCGGGTACATCGACCGCAACCAGGTCGTGCCCCAAAATAATAATACAATCAGGCAGTGACGGCAGTCCACATGTTGGACGCTCGCCCCGCAAAAACAAATGTACATAATACAACCACAACTATACTAACATTGCATCCAGGCTATCCCCCACGACCGATCCGCAACATCACAGCAAAAACAAAACATCAACGTGAAAGTCACGTTCGCAAATCCGTCTAACCGGGCTATAGCAGTTAGACCGGATTTACCGATCAAGTGACATTCACGGTCGCAGATATAATGTAAATACTGTGAAAAATGTGTTTAAAATTTTCCGATTGACCAAAAATTAACAAGTGGGCCCCCAATCAAAACTGTAGCACTCACAGAAAACCTGGGCCCAATTTTAATATTCCAAAACCCCTATTTTAAGCCCAGAAGGTCTCTGTAAAAAATTGGTGAAGTGATCTCCACAGTGCGCGGCGGAAGGGCGGCGGGAAGGTGGTTTTCACGGCGGTTCCGCGCTCCCACTGTGGAGTTACTTCGTCGAATTTTTACAGAGCTCTTAGATTTTCCAGCACATCAATATTTTACAACCTGAAAAAATTTTCGACACCAAAAATTTCCAACAGAAAACTGATGTGGGCAAATACGGGTTTTTGGACATTTCGATCGATCGGAACTGAAAAACACATTACACAAAGCTAGACTAAGTTAATGGGGAGGCTCTGATACCACTGTAAGTGCACGGCGGCGCCCCGGCCATCAATCCGACGCCGGAATGCGGAAGCGGTTATAAACTTAAATTTTGCGAACTTAGCAAACCGGCACCACCGCGCACTAAACACCCGGATCGAAACCATTAACAAGTCTAAGCTAACTAGAAGATGGGTAAGAGATATACCGACGATCCAAGTCCTCCGGTCTTCTCGTCATGGTCCCGATCTCCTGCGGAAAAGTCCCGTCTCCTCCTCGTCGCCGGAAGTGCACCACATCGCCTTCTTCTTTTACGGGCTCCCACCTCAATGCCGAGGCAACTCGGGCACGAAGCCGGCTACTCGACGTGCCCAAGGTTCGCTGTAGAATATGTAATAGGCTATTGTCTCTAATGGGGTTGAAGGAGTTGCCAAATGGTGGAGGAATGAGATAGGAATTTTTGGAGAGTCTTCTTGTGTGATTTTTGGAGCATGAAGAGAACCAAAAATTGCCACACCAAAATGAATCAAGCAAGAGAGAGAGAGGAATGGTTATCATGAAAAACAATGATACCAAAACAAAACCCATACTCCACTACCAACCACCAACCTCATCATCAACAACCATGATGAGCCAAAAGTCATGCCATCATGATAAGAAGAGGTCAAGGTCAATGAAAAGATGTCATGATAAAACAATATGCAAAGATCCCCTCCCACAAAAGCTTATTTGCAACAATGCAAATAAACCCTTCTCTACCAATCTTCGGCCAATGAACGGAACAATGGAAATTGGCCGAAACGGAAAGCAAACTGGCAACTCCAAAAACTGGTCCCGTAATAAATTACAGGAAAACCCCGATACTGTGCATACACACCCGCATTTGTATTTCGACCGAAATACAAATGCAATGAGACAAAGTCTACACTGTACTATACTAAGCTCCGGCTTATACCAAAGCCGGCTAGTAAAATCTGTTCGATCCTGATCCGTGCAATACCGCACGTATCTGATCGAACCCTGCCATATAACCATATGGCTTATAGTACAAACTGTCCGATCCTGATCCGTGCAATACCGCACGTGTCTGATCGGACCTTGCCATATCTCCATACGGCCTCTACAACCTTTCGCCCGAAAGCTGAGTAACTGAATGTGGGGGACTCTAAAGACTCGTCAACACCTTGGTTGTGGATTTAACCACTAGCACGTCAGAGGTATAAGCCAATACGTGACGGGCTACCAGGTACTGACCAAATGGGACGTCGATGAGGAAGCTCACCCCGACACCCAGCTGAGCCTGTCAGTGACAATATCCGTGCAGTCCGGTCCGTTCGTCTATGAGCATCGCATGGCGGGCCTAGGGGGTTGGTAAAAGTCAGACCACCAAAAGCGGTACAAGTCGTGTCGGAGTGTAGCCCAGAACACCCTGAGATACTACTGGAATACCTACCAGTAAATCTCCTTGCCTTGGCCAAGGACTTTGTGTAATGGCTCTCCTAGACACAGCACGACCTCACCCCCAATACCGGGAGAGACGAACCCCTGAAGATACGCTCACTGCCTCCATGTGGCTCGGGACTGTACCCAACTAAAACCTGTTTGCACGACTCCTTTGAGCCGTGGTAGGGTAGTAATCAAAGTACAGTGGGAACTCATATGAGACAAATGAAGATCCCCAGGTCGATGAACTAACCTGCACACATGTCACCAGGGAACTGCCATCTGACGTCTGGTATATGACCAACTAGCATGTTCCCGGTGAGTCCTGTCCGGTGTACTCATAACCCAATGAGCACCTGTATACATCTTAGGTGATCCAACTGACACCAGTGGCTTGTGAGACCGGCCACCGCCCATCGTCGGGGTCTCGACTGTATACACTAGTCTACTAATGGAGTATCGATGCCCGGTCTCGAAACTCCCACGACTAGGGACCTTTTAAGGATATGCTTGTAGACCCCCAGCTCCCACTTATATGATCGCCCTCATACTGCTGGTGGTCAAGCATGAATCCTACGGGCTCTATCAACGTGTAATAGCGACGTGTCAGGTCACCTAAAGCAGTACACGATGATAAAGGTAAACCAGATAGCATACTATCATCTCGAGTAAGACTGTCCTACCGGGATAGGTCCTCCCTCAATCATTACAATCACGTACCTGTGACCTAATAATTGACTCTGAGGGCACTATCTCCAACAATCTCCCACTTGCACTCAAGGCTAATTATTGCGATGTCGCATACTCACAGTCCGTGTGATACCGAACATCCAACTCCTCTACTAGTCAGTCTCACAAAGCTCGTTTGTGGAACTTTTGCGTTCGAGGAATAGCCTCAGTGAGTGGATCCGCTTAGTTGTTTCTTTCTATGTCTCTCTATATCTCAAGTTCGCGGAGAAACCCATCTCCCGAAATGAGCAATACCTGTCTCAGAATATGTCTGGATGTCTGATGGGACCTAGCTCATAAATGAACTCCAAATCCAAACTTCTTAGACTGTATCGTCAACTGAACTTAATCAGTATCCTGCGCGCCATGCCTCCCTCAGTATTGCCTTGGACCACCTGTCCAAAATACTGCCCCTCATCAGAAGGAAAACTATAACTCTGATAACCTCCTTGTCGTCCATGTCACCTTGGAAGCCTGGAATGATAACTGTCTCCTGAATAAGGCTGTCGTTATCATATCCCTAGAACATCTACTTATGTTCTAAAATTGCTTCCAACCGTTTCTCCAAGATTGGATTAATGTCAACTTATTGCATCTAGTGCAAGAACAACATCTGGTGTGGTACTTGACATCTCACGATTGACTCAATTGCCTGAGCAAATGATCTGCCAATCATGCCCGTCCCTCTCCCCTTTAGTCTGTAAGACACCTTTGGAGAGGGTGACTCCATCACCTGCAGGTATACTACCGTGCCAGGAGTCGTCCATCCTAAATACTCTTAGAATGCTGTCAAGTACCCTGATTGGGAAACCACCCAAATCTAGATCTAAGACCATAGATCTAGTAACCAGTATGTCTGATATAAAATCCATTTCCTTTGTGGAGAAAACACTGTGTGACGACCAAAGTATAACCGATTGTAGTATAGGAGTTTCCTTTCCTACTCTGTGTATGTCATCCAAATACCAGGATATCACACCCTACTACCTTCTCAACAGATCCATCCCCTATTCTGATGAAGTCAAACCTATGACTGTCACGTCAGAAATAGATGATCTATCTCCGCTACTAGTGCTTCAGTCTATAAATAGACATAAGCTACCTGTCCACCGATGCTTCCGCTGCTCCCACTGACTACGACAACCCTCTGGCAGAGTCATATACACGTACACTTCTAAAACTAGTTTAGAACGACGCTATACTCATCCTCCCGCCGGGTCTCGCAGCCTGGAACAACAGCAATGGTAATTTTGGGTAAACAAGAACTTCCCTGTCACCGTCCTTGAGGCTACCGTAGTACCTCTCGGGTTCCTGAAGTTACCCACCTTATCTGCGGAGTGGCCAATGGAATGTCAATCCAGATTGAATTTTTAGGTTCCTTATCAAATCTTCAGTAATCGTTTGTGGTTCTGGAATAACTTCCAGTTCTACCATACTCCCACTACTGTTTTCTGAAAAAAAATCCATCTTTAATAAAACTGTGGCGAGTCTAGAACAATATCGCTATTGTTCATCCAGATGGTAGAAAGTCAACCCTCGTCATAGCCTGGGTCAACCCACAAACAGCCATTACAGAAACGTGCCTTGAGTTGTCCAGTGTCTGGTTTTAATCATAAACCGGACAACTCCCCGTACCTTAACATCGTTAAGATATGAACTGTTCTATATCCAATATAGAAACAGAGGCACTGATTTAATTGAACCAGATTCAAATCATGCAGCTGTCCCCAGCGCATGTCAACTAAATGGAAGGAGGCCGATCAGCGTTACTCAACTTAGGAATACTTCCAATTATGAGTAACCTGAAAGAGAAGCAAGATCTCTTTATCATTACTATCAAGTGAATACCATACACAAGTATCTCCATCTTCGATCTCTTTGAAGAATCCCGATACTTGCTATACCTGGTTCTCTACTCTATTCAAATACCTATAACTTCTCAAAATTTGGACCCTGTGTTTCCGCGAAACACCTGTCTAAAAACTAGAGAAGTCATAAGTAAACCGAATATAGTACGAGGACCAAGCCCTCTGTCCTGATGGACCCTGGACAACATACAATCCTTTGTATAAGTCCCTTGAGTCTGATAACTCATTCACTGTGTGTCGTAGGTTGAAAACTGTACTTATGGTTAAGAAGAATTACACCGCTGTTTAATGCTCCTTACCTAACCATCCACTGATATAGGTAAATGTCGTAGACATAATTTCAGAAAGGTATATCTCACTCTATGAAAATAGACATACAGATATATCAATTTGAAATTGGTGCATAACAGCGGATATTCAAAACCAAATATTTGCCGACCGGTAAACAGCCCAGGTGATTTCCTCAAATATCACCGATTACAACGAATCCCGATATAATGAGGATGATCACCCAATTCCCAATAACTTACTCCCACTCATCATCTGTAAAACCATACAGATGTGAGAATCGTACCCGGTAAATACATACCCTGGAGTAAGTATCTAATCGGGAAATCAGTTTTCTTTTAACTGTGCACAGTGAGACTGAAACATTGAAATGTTCCGATGGGGTATCCTGGTATTCCTAGTAATGCCTCTTCCAGATTCACGACTGTAACCGTATAATTCTTTGCCACCTCTCCAAATCCCTTCATATGTCTTTAGTCTTTACCTTCTGTACACCCCTTTAGGCCAAATGGTTTTCTTCCTTCCCTACCGTTCGGCACCAGCCTATGGTTTGGAAGAAGACTATCCAATAAGCATAATGGGTGTACTGTCCCAATCCTAGGAACACTCGCAATGCGAGAGAAGGTGAGGATAAAAGACAACCGAGTAAACCTTATTCCTATTTCTCCTTAACCAGAATCCATCCCCGAACTGGAACCAGTTCCATTCGAGTTCGTATATAACCATACGATGGAGTATCCAAATAAACTGTGGATCTTCGTAGTGATACGGAGTGTCCTGGAGAAATACAAAGGTGATGTGGGAGTGGTAACGAAATATTTGGTTTGGTCGTGAATATCTGTTGCAATTTACTTTGCCCTCTTACTAATCCCTTGCTTTGTCTGAACTTAATACCTTCTGCACACCATCGTTATGCTAATTGGTTTTCTTCATTCCCTACCGGTCGGCACCAGCCTAAGGTTTGGAAGAAGACAATCCAATTTGCGTAATAGGTGTACTACCCCTAAACCAAGGAGTACTCGTAACCTGAGAGAGGGTAAAAGGAAAAGACAACTGAATAATCCTATCCGTTTTCTCCAGAACCGGAAACCATCCTCGAATAAATTCTTTCGAGTTCGTATCTAACCATACGATGGTTTTGTCCAATGGAAGTGGACGTTCGTAGTAAAACGGGGTGTCCTGGAGAAAAGGGTAAAGGTAGGAGTGGCAATGAGGTTTGCAACTCTGACAATCCAAAAGCCAGTGTTTAGAAGGTTCGGTCAACTTGGTCACTGAGTCATAGTCTAGGGTCGGGTCAATGGTCGCTTCCAAAGAGAGAGAGAAAAGAAACACTCAGCGTGCACTCTAACCTAGATCAGAATGGTTACCAATTTATCTAATCTGGAATCCTCCCACTGTACCTCAAATTCTCCTCCAAACCTGAAAGAAGAATTAGTCGGGGTTACCCGAGGAGTAAACTAACTCATCAGTGGGAATCGGGATCCAACTCTCATCGCATGACAACGTGACGGAATCCGCTCACGGTATCACACTCCAGAAGGTATGCGCATATCTGGCAAGTTTCAGTTCTTTTGAAACTCCCGATGTGATTTCTGCCCCATGCTCTTATGACCTTGACTAAGGCCAACAAATCATAAGTCACATGTCAAGTTCTACCCGTCATTATCCAGGTTGATTTGAATCCACCCGTACAAGCCCTTGACTAGGGCCAACAAGGCTATACGACTGTCCCAAACCAACGCATCTATCTATGCAGCATATGAACACCCAACAGCTACCAAACACTGTGCCTTGACTATGGCCAACAAACACAGCTTGAATACTATTGACTACCCATATGAAACGACGGAGGGCTACGAATGGTTTCTGGCGAAAACCTTTAACGTAATGAACTTGATATCGTCGAAGGAACGGATAGCTTTTAAAAATATAGTGACGAAAACCGTTGCTAAAGAGGTCACTCCCGGTGAAGGGATCTCGGCTCTTTCCCCGTAGAATGGGGTGCAGGATATTCCAACTGAATACCACGGTGCAAAGCAAAAGTAATCGGCTATAGTGAAGTTAATGCCCTGACGCAAACTTTTTGTCCAAGGGGTCACTCCCGGTGAAGGGATCTCGGCCCTTGCCTCGTCGACTGAGGAGCAGGATATTCTAAATGAATACCGCGATGCAAAACAAAAGTGAACGTCCTTGCAATAACAGCTTTTTGAAAAGTGTTCCAACAACATCAGATTAGGTTTGTTTTTAACTTGCATTGATCCGAATCAATGCAGTCCCATCAATTGATCACACCAAAAGAACGAAAATATACTGATGTACGTATATGCCATCCGCATTCGCCACTGGGTCCCGTCATTACCCGTTAGGTTAGCTAACTAACGACAGAGCGGGGACTGGACTAGCGCGGATGAAAAACATATACGACATCTACTAATATATATACCAATATATAGTATTTCGCTCAAGGCGTGAATAAAATGCAACATCACAGAGAATGAACAGCATCACAGAAACAATACAGATATCTGGGATCCCCGGGTTTCACAGAGCCACTGCTGAAACCCGACGTTCCCCTGGTCGTGTGGATAGCCTGTGCAATGAAATCCTAGACCCCTACGGGCGCGGCAAGTCACCCGCCAAAACCTGAAGCGAGGCAGTCCCCTTCAGTACCGTGAATGGACCACCCAGCACTTCACGGAATCCGGTAACTTGGGCACCCCTCCTGGGTCAACCTGTACCCCCTACGAGTGCGGCGAATAGCCCGCCAATCCTAGAGTGAAGCCCCCTCCGTCTCAATGCCATGAGATGCGGGCTTGTTGCCCTCCAGAACCCGGCTATCCGTGCACCCCTCCGCGGGGCAATCCTAGTACAGAAAGTAAAATATACATACACCGGGTACATCGACCGCAACCAGGTCGTGCCCCAAAATAATAATACAATCAGGCAGTGACGGCAGTCCACATGTTGGACGCTCGCCCCGCAAAAACAAATGTACATAATACAACCACAACTATACTAACATTGCATCCAGGCTATCCCCCACGACCGATCCGCAACATCACAGCAAAAACAAAACATCAACGTGAAAGTCACGTTCGCAAATCCGTCTAACCGGGCTATAGCAGTTAGACCGGATTTACCGATCAAGTGACATTCACGGTCGCAGATATAATGTAAATACTGTGAAAAATGTGTTTAAAATTTTCCGATTGACCAAAAATTAACAAGTGGGCCCCCAATCAAAACTGTAGCACTCACAGAAAACCTGGGCCCAATTTTAATATTCCAAAACCCCTATTTTAAGCCCAGAAGGTCTCTGTAAAAAATTGGTGAAGTGATCTCCACAGTGCGCGGCGGAAGGGCGGCGGGAAGGTGGTTTTCGCGGCGGTTCCGCGCTCCCACTGTGGAGTTACTTCGTCGAATTTTTACAGAGCTCTTAGATTTTCCAGCACATCAATATTTTACAACCTGAAAAAATTTTCGACACCAAAAATTTCCAACAGAAAACTGATGTGGGCAAATACGGGTTTTTGGACATTTCGATCGATCGGAACTGAAAAACACATTACACAAAGCTAGACTAAGTTAATGGGGAGGCTCTGATACCACTGTAAGTGCACGGCGGCGCCCCGGCCATCAATCCGACGCCGGAATGCGGAAGCGGTTATAAACTTAAATTTTGCGAACTTAGCAAACCGGCACCACCGCGCACTAAACACCCGGATCGAAACCATTAACAAGTCTAAGCTAACTAGAAGATGGGTAAGAGATATACCGACGATCCAAGTCCTCCGGTCTTCTCGTCATGGTCCCGATCTCCTGCGGAAAAGTCCCGTCTCCTCCTCGTCGCCGGAAGTGCACCACATCGCCTTCTTCTTTTACGGGCTCCCACCTCAATGCCGAGGCAACTCGGGCACGAAGCCGGCTACTCGACGTGCCCAAGGTTCGCTGTAGAATATGTAATAGGCTATTGTCTCTAATGGGGTTGAAGGAGTTGCCAAATGGTGGAGGAATGAGATAGGAATTTTTGGAGAGTCTTCTTGTGTGATTTTTGGAGCATGAAGAGAACCAAAAATTGCCACACCAAAATGAATCAAGCAAGAGAGAGAGAGGAATGGTTATCATGAAAAACAATGATACCAAAACAAAACCCATACTCCACTACCAACCACCAACCTCATCATCAACAACCATGATGAGCCAAAAGTCATGCCATCATGATAAGAAGAGGTCAAGGTCAATGAAAAGATGTCATGATAAAACAATATGCAAAGATCCCCTCCCACAAAAGCTTATTTGCAACAATGCAAATAAACCCTTCTCTACCAATCTTCGGCCAATGAACGGAACAATGGAAATTGGCCGAAACGGAAAGCAAACTGGCAACTCCAAAAACTGGTCCCGTAATAAATTACAGGAAAACCCCGATACTGTGCATACACACCCGCATTTGTATTTCGACCGAAATACAAATGCAATGAGACAAAGTCTACACTGTACTATACTAAGCTCCGGCTTATACCAAAGCCGGCTAGTAAAATCTGTTCGATCCTGATCCGTGCAATACCGCACGTATCTGATCGAACCCTGCCATATAACCATATGGCTTATAGTACAAACTGTCCGATCCTGATCCGTGCAATACCGCACGTATCTGATCGGACCTTGCCATATCTCCATACGGCCTCTACAACCTTTCGCCCGAAAGCTGAGTAACTGAATGTGGGGGACTCTAAAGACTCGTCAACATCTTGGTTGTGGATTTAACCACTAGCACGTCAGAGGTATAAGCCAATACGTGACGGGCTACCAGGTACTGACCAAATGGGACGTCGATGAGGAAGCTCACCCCGACACCCAGCTGAGCCTGTCAGTGACAATATCCGTGCAGTCCGGTCCGTTCGTCTATGAGCATCGCATGGCGGGCCTAGGGGGTTGGTAAAAGTCAGACCCCCAAAAGCGGTACAAGTCGTGTCGGAGTGTAGCCCAGAACACCCTGAGATACTACTGGAATACCTACCAGTAAATCTCCTTGCCTTGGCCAAGGACTTTGTGTAATGGCTCTCCTAGACACAGCACGACCTCACCCCCAATACCGGGAGAGACGAACCCCTGAAGATACGCTCACTGCCTCCATGTGGCTCGGGACTGTACCCAACTAAAACCTGTTTGCACGACTCCTTTGAGCCGTGGTAGGATAGTAATCAAAGTACAGTGGGAACTCACACGAGACAAATGACGATCCCCAGGTCGATGAACTAACCTGCACACATGTCACCAGGGAACTGCAATCTGACGTCTGGTATATGACCAACTAGCATGTTCCCGGCGAGTCCTGTCCGGTGTACTCATAACCCAATGAGCACCTGTATACATCTTAGGTGATCCAACTGACACCAGTGGCTTGTGAGACCGGCCACCGCCCCTCGTCGGGGTCTCGACTGTATACACTAGTCTACTAATGGAGTATCGATGCCCGGTCTCGAAACTCCCACGACTAGGGACCTTTTAAGGATATGCTTGTAGACCCCCAGCTCCTACTTATATGATCGCCCTCATACTGCTGGTGGTCAAGCATGAATCCTAGGGGCTCTATCAACGTGTAATAGCGACGTGTCAGGTCACCTAAAGCAGTACACGATGATAAAGGTAAACCAGATAGCATACTATCATCTCGAGTAAGACTGTCCTACCGGGATAGGTCCTCCCACAATCATTACAATCACGTACCTGTGACCTAATAATTGACTTTGAGGGCACTATCTCCAACACAAAGACATTCACTTCGTGCCTCAGTACCAACGGTCCAGCCGTAGAAGGGTCAAGCCAACGCCTCACATGTGGCACGCCGTACTGCCCCAAACCCGAAGGTTCAAAGGGCAGTTCAAGACGGTCACATAATCGAGTTAAGGTTTGTTGTCTTCTAGAGGGACCATCACGTTACTTGCACTACTTAGAACGTCTTTAAACCTCGGAAAAATCCAACACTTGGAAATTTTCCGGCAGGGGAAAAATTGGGTATTTATATCCGGTCGAACTTTTTAACATATTCAATAATTATCCGGAAAGACACATAGACAAAGCTTGATAATCCGATCGAATCTGCGAACTCCCAAAACACCCCAGAAAACTCAACTCTTGAGTGATATTTAAAAATACCCTGAGAACTCAGCACTGAATAAAGGAAGTTACTGTGCAAAATTGGTAGGGTGACGTCACACTATTGCCGCGGAACCGCCGCAGAAGCTAGGCTTCTGCCGCGGTTCCGCCGCAATCATGAAGTATCTTTTGTCAAATTTTGCACCGTAATTCTTATAATTCCCTGCTGAATTTTTTAAGCATTTTTAATCTGGAAAAAACCCAGTTTTTGAAAAATGTCCAGAGAGCGTGAAATTTTAGGGTTTCGGGTTCGTTCGGGTTTCAAACTTCGTCTAGGCATCGCCTAAGGCTCTAGCTAGGCTTTGATACCACTGTAGGGTTCCTAGGCACACTAATGAGGTCTCACAAGGCATCAACCATGCCAATTTCAAATTTTACATGTGCCGAGAGACCCTAATACGGATCGTTAACTAGATTTTAGGCGAAACTTGCAACTAGTTAACAACTTAACTAAATGAACGGAAATACAACCTTTGTAGATCCGGTGCTCCACCTCCATAGCTCCGTGATGAAGTCCCCATGCTGTCCAAATCAAATCCCGGGCTCTAGCGTCGGCTTCATCGGAGAAATGGGCGGGCTAGGTCATCGACTACGATGCCGAAGATGATCTACGTCGAGGCATCGCAAGATCAAGCTCCCACTTCACCAAGTCATGAAACTTGTGAAGAAAACACCCTATACTACTTGGCAAGAGGTAGAGGATGAAGAAATAGGAAGTGGGTTCACTTTAGAATTGGATTTCTCACTTGATTTCATCACTTGCCATTGATGTAGAAAGCTTTTCTTTCTTGCTCATGAAGAAGAAGAAGAAAGAAATGAATAAGAATCTCTTAATTAAAATGGAAAAACAAGTGACCCTTATCATGTTGCAACCATGGTTAAGTGTAGAGAATGAACTAGGGTTAGTTTAAATGGTTAGGGTTAAGCATGAAAACAAAAATGGTGACTTAGTCAAAGCTTCATGAATCTTCAACTAGCAAACAAACAAAGCCACCATTTATCTTTTAATTTTTCCAAAATGAATAACTAAATAAGATAAATGAATAAGTAAACAAAACCCTAATTAATAACATAACCATGGTTTAATTCTTTACACTTAACCAAGTAAGCATGTATCATCAAACATGATACAATCAAGTGCACAAAAGTATATCACATATACAACTTATGCAAAGAAAGTGAGATAATCCATTTAAAGTGAACCAATACTAGTTATTGCAAAGTAATATATCAAATATATAATTATGCATTAAATCATTAAATCAACACTTGATTTAACGATCCGGTCATATCGCATATAACCGACTAATATCCAATGTATCGACTTATCGAATCAATCCTTGATTCGATAACTAGGTTATATCGCATACAACCATTCGATACATTCATCGCGAGAATGAAATACGGTATCACATACACGCATTATTCTCGGTCCCGCACATATCTCATATGCGCTCCTATTTCGTTTTGCTTGAGCCAGGAAACCTCTGTGTAGGACTCTAAAGACTCGTCAATACACCGGCAGCAGGTGATGATCATATCAAACACCCACAAGCCGCAAGCGGTCTGCTAAACGTAACGGCCACCCGGGTATTGAGCGATCAGAAGATCGACGAGCAAGCCCGCTCACACTCCTGTGAATCCAACCAGTAACACTTACCGTACAGTCCGGTCTCGTCGTCTGATATGTCGCATATCTCGCCTAGGGGTGGTAAACGTCAGACCCCAATAGCTTGATAAGTCGTGTCGATATGAGGTCTATAACAGTTCGAGAAACTACTGGTAACACTTACCAGTAAATCTCAGCAACCCTGACCAGGGATTTCTGGTTATAGCCAATCGAACACAGCGCAACATCAACCCCCTATACCGGGAGAGACGAATCCCCTCCTATCGCTCATTGCCTCCATGTGATTCGGGACTGTACCCAAAAGCCACCGTTTTACACGCCCTCTTGGACGTGGTAAGGTGGAAATCAAAGCACAGTGGGAACCACACAAGACTCTATGACGATCTCGGGTCAACAGACTACTCTGTACCAGTGTCACCAGAGAACTGCCATCTGACGTATGGTATAATACCATCTGGGAGTTCTCGGCGAGTCCGTCCAGTGTACCCAGTCTCCACTGAGCACCCGTATATCATCTCTGATGTCAAACACCAATGGATATGGGATCATCCATCGCCCATCTGTATGGGTCGAGAAGGTATACGCTAGTCTACTCTGGTATATCGATGCCCCATCTCGATACACCCACGACTAGGGACCTTGAAAGATGTACTTATGGACTACCATGTCCCCACTAGTATGATCCGCATCATAGTCCAGGTAGTCAAGTACACATCCTAAGGGCTTTACCAACATGTAACAGAGAGACAATCAGTGTACACGTTAAGGCAACGAGTAACCAGATAGCATACTATCATGTCGAGCGAGAAAGTCCTCCCTATATATGTCCAAGCATCCACTACAACATACATCCTATGTATAGTAATGGCCTCTAGGGCATACATATAACTAACAAACATGTAGCAGTTGGGTGCAGTCCCGAGCACTTGGAGGCAGTAGTAGTTAGACAGGATTCGTCTCTCCCGGTACTGGGAGATAATATCGCGCTGTGTCAGAGAGCCATTACGCAAAGTCCCTGGCCAGGGCAAGCGAGATATACTGGTAGGTTCCAGTAGCTTCTCAGGGTGTAATGGGCTTCACTCTGACACGACTTATACAGCTATTAGGGGACTGACGCTTGCCGCCCCTAGGCTTGATATGCGATAGTCTTAGATGAACAGACCGGACTGTACGGAGATTTTCACATCAGGCTCAGTGGGAGTTCGGATGAGTTTACTCATCGGCCTTCTTATCGACATCTACCTGGGACCGTTACGTACAGCTAGTGCCGCTTGTGGTCTGTGGTTAAACCCACTGCCAGCGTGGTGTCGAGTCTTTAGAGTCCCACATAGAGAGTTTCCCTGCTCCAGGCGAAACGATATAGAGGTCGTATGGTTTTACGACAAGGGTTCGGACGCGTACGTATGTTTACGCACGTACGACTTTTCGGACAGTTTTTACTAGCCGTCTTTGGTTTAAACTAGATTCTAGTATCGGGTTATTGGATTTATACAGTCTAAAGTTTTTCTGTGTTTTCACGGATTGGAGG
The DNA here is from genome assembly GCA_030015575.1 of Agapanthus africanus. NCBI lineage: Eukaryota > Viridiplantae > Streptophyta > Magnoliopsida > Asparagales > Amaryllidaceae > Agapanthus > Agapanthus africanus. The sequence continues at coordinate 167,869,843 of CM057349.1, forward strand.
GGCATTCTCGTAATTTGTCGGGAAGCTTCTAGAAGAGTGGTGACTTAGGGGGGTAAGGTGGCATTGCATTAAATGAGATTAGTGACTCATTTGTGTGATTCATCCATGTCATTAATGCATCATAAATGCTTAATGACTCATGGAGATGAATCACTCATATGTATTTATGAAGCATGGTTGTTTAATCTTTTATTTCATTTTTGGAGAAATAATAATACTTCATATATATTATGATAGATCATTATCTCATTATCATTCTCATATTCACCTTCTCTCTCCTTAAGCTCACTCTCTCTTCAAACCCTAACCCTAACCTCTCATGTGTTGAGATCAAGGGTTAGCTAGACTAATACATCCATAACCTCACTCTGTATCCCCTAGGTAGCTTAGATTAGCACTTTAAGCAACCTAGTTATCTCAATTTAGAGATCAAGCTTGGAGAAGGAGCTTTCGGGTGGATCGTCTTTGACTCGAGGAGGCCGTTGAGGTGCCGATGTTCCAAGGAGCCTACGAAGAGTGGAGGACAGCGATGAAGACCGGAAGGACATGTAACGTAAGGTATAACTTTGAATCCGAGTAGTTAAACCTCTAGCATATAGTTAGCAATGGTTTTGATACGATTCATGCGCTCAAGTCCGTGTTACGAAGCTTTGATAATCGTTTTTCATATATTCCGCCTCCCCGCAAGTTCGTGGGGTGCGTGACATGGACTTACAGGCGCTACCGTAGGCTTACATGTATCACATACTTTGCATTTCATGCCCAACCATATGAATTCCTTAGACATCACATGCCTAACAATTATAAACCCCGCATTTTAGTCTCGATATTGAAAATACTTTTCAATAACCTGTCGGCTAATTCAACAAGATTCCCGATAACCTGATCGAATTCCCGTCGGAAACTTTAGTAGACGGCCGCACCCCCCGATGCCGTCGACGAAGCACACTAAGGCGGAACACCGTAGCCGCGAGCACCCGAACGGATGCTTTTAGCGATAGGGTTCTCCTACAGTCACTTGGTCGTGGCTATGGGACGCGGCAATCTATTAAGGTTATCCGGCGAGTATCCGCGTACACTAGGTAATTGCGACGGACTTTTGATCCACATCAAAATTCCGTGGCAACCGAGCAAATGAGACTAAGCTGCTAGATTTATAAAATTCAAACTAGTTATCAAATAACTACATTTGTGGATTCCAAATATTGTATCACAATCACAGATAGCTAGACGAACTTAAACTTTTCGATCGAATAAGTAAGGACCCAAAATTTCCCAACAAGCTCAACACTTGAGCGGAGTTCAAAAAGTACCCAGAAACTGCCACAGCTCCTATGAACCAGCCGTAGAAGGGTTAACCAATGCCTCACCTGTGGCACAGCTGAACTACCACAAACCCTAGGGTTTGATGGCGGTTCTGACGGTCACAGAATCGAGTTAGGGTTTCGTTCTTCTAGAGGGTCCACAGAATCGCTTGCATGATTTTCTGGAAATTTTAAACTCGAAAAAAATCCAACACTTGGAAAATTTCCAATAGGGGAAAAATTAGGTTATTGATATCCGTTCTAACTTTTTAACATCGTCTAAATAACCCGAATACATGTTAGAATTACGAATACGAGACACTCCGAGTTGCCTTTGCAGAAAGTTAACATCACATGAAAATTTAGCAAAAACAAACAACACCTGAAACACCAAAACCCAGAGACTGGAACACAGTGCAAATTTGAAGCCCAGACTCCCTAGAAAAACCGAGTACAGCGGTTATTGTGCCTATGTAGCCGGCCAAGTTATGGTAGAATTGCCTCAAATTTTCACAGTGTTCATGTTATATCTCATACAACATTCTCCAGTTGTTTAAAAATTTTTTAGAGCCCTTTAAAAATTCGACAGAAACTAGGTCATTGTATCGGGTGTTTCGGAGTAGTTTTGGTTTTGTAATCCTAGCAAGCATCGTCTAATTTTCTAGCATGACTCTGATACCACTGTAGGGTTTCCTAGCACGGCAGCAAGTTTTCGGGAGGCATCGTCCATGCCATTTTCAAAAAAATTGCCGTATAAGCTAACCCTAACCCTAGAATCATTACTAGAAAATCAGACGAAACATAATGTAAACACTTTACATCTAAGTGAATGAGGGAATACAACTTTTGTAGACTGGTCCTTCATTTCTAAAGCTCCGTGTAGTAGTCCCTTCGCTACGAGTTGTGAAGACCCGGACTCTTGTGAGGGTTCTCATGAAGAAATGAACATACTTGCTCAATGTCTTCGAGGCCGAAGAAGATTTACGTCGAGGAGACTCAAGCTCATGCTACCTCTTCACTAATGGTGAGATTAGTGAAGCAAACACCCTAAACTAAATGGCTAATAGTAGAGGATGATGAAGTAGGAAATGGGCTCTCTTTAGTTTTCTTTTTCTCACAATATTTTCTCACCGTGGAAAAAGCTAGCAATCTTTTCATGAGGAAGAAGAAGCTCAAGTGAAGAAATGATAATGAACTCATGAGGTGAGAATAGCAACCACGGGTGAGTTAGTGTCATACACTAACTCATGTAGAGAGTTAACCATAGCTAAGCTATAATGGTTGGGTTAACAAATATCTACAAGTGAAACAAAAGAGTGGACTTGGTCAATATTTCCATAAGATTCTACAAGCTTGTATCATGCCAAATATCCATCCAATTTTTGAATTACTTAGATAAATATAAACCCTATATTATGCATAGCATGGTGTAAGTCACACACACACCCAAGAAGTATGTATCATCAAGCATGACACAAAATATGTACACAAATATATATCACATATATACTATGTGTACAATCAAGTGAGAAAAGAAATCATAAGTGAGCAAATATTAGTTAATGTAATGTAATATATCAAATATATAATTATACATTAAATTATTAAATCAACACTTGATTTAATAATTCGGCTATATCCTGTATAACCGACTAATATTAAATGCAACAACTTATCGAATCAACAATTGATCCGATAACCCGGCTATATCACATATAACCGACCAATGTCATTAGTCACGAGAATAGAATATGGTATCATATATGCGCATTAATCTCGGTCCCGCACATATCACATATGTGCTCCTACTCCATTTCGCATGAACCAGGAAACCTCTTTGTAGGACTCTAAAGACTCGTCAATACGCTGGCAGTAAGTGATGATCATATCAAACACCCACAAGTCCCAAGCGGTCTGCTAAACGTAACGGCCACCCGGGTATTGAGCGATCAGAAGAACAACAAGAAAGCCTGCTCGTACTCCTGCGAATCCAATCAGTAACACTACCGTACAGTCCGGTGTCTTTGTCAGATATGTCGCATATCATAGCCTGGGGGTGATATAACGTCAGACCCCAATAGCCTGATAAGTCATGCCGATGCAAGGTCCATAACGGTTCGAGAAACTACTGATAACACTTACCAGTAAATCTCAGCAGCCCTGGCCAGGGATTTCCTATTATGGCCAATCGAGCATAGCGCAATATCAACTCCCAATACCGGGAGAGACGAAACCCCTCCTATCGCTCATTGCCTCCATGTGACTCGGGACTGTACCTAAAAACCACCTTTTTGCACGATCTCTTGATCGTGGTCTGGTGGAAATCATAGCACAGTAGGAATCACACAAGACTCTATGACGATCTCGGGTCTACACACTAACCTGTACCAGTGTCACCAGAGAAATGCTATCCGTCGATAGGTATAATACCATATAGGAGTTCTCGGCGATTCCGTCCAGTGTACCCAGTCTCCACTGAGCACCCGTATACCTTCTCTGATGTCAAACACCAATGGATGTGGGATCATCCATCGCCCATCATATAGGTCGAGAAGCGTATACGCTAGTCTACTCTAGAGTATCGATGCCCTGTCTCGATACTCCCATGACTAGGAACATTTGAAGGATGTACTTACCGACTACCCTGTCCCCACTAGTATGATCTGCATCATAATCCTGGTAGTCAAGTACTCATCCAAAGGGCTTTATCAACATGTAATAGAGAGACAATAAGTGTACATGTTAAGATAAAGTACAACCAGATAGCATACCATCATATCGAGCAAGGAAGTCCCCCCTATATATGTCCAAGCATCCACTACAATATACATCACATGTACAGTAATGGCCTCTAGGGCATACATATAACTAACAACAGGGAGGTCGGCATCATGGTTATGATGGCCCTACTAGTTATTTGTAGGTTATAGGAAGTGGTAACTTCCAAATGACCAGATGCTTTATATCCAAGATGGACTCCATGCACTTCAGCAAATTATGGATTTTGGACTTTGCTGGGTGCTCCTGAAGGGGTAAAACCCATTAGGAGCAAGTAGATCTTTCCAAATATGTAGAAGTAGAAATGTATTAACCTAATAAGGCTAGACTTATTGTAATTATTCTCATCAAATACCTGTCGTGGATTGTGATGAGACTTTTACTTCTGTATCTATGCTGAAGTCTATACGGATATGTCCTGGCATGACTGCTGCTTTAGACTATGATATCTGGCAAGAGAATGACTGTAACATCTTTTCAAATGGGAATTTGGAAGTGCACGTGTATATGACTCTACCATAGGGTTATCATAGTCAGTGGAAGCAGCGAAAAGTGTGCAAGTTGCATATATCTATTCGTAGTCTAAATCATGTACAGCGGAGACGGATCATCTGTTTTTGATGTGAGAGTCAAAGTGATCGACTTCATCAAAACAATAGATGAACCTAGTAAGAAGGGAGTAGGGAGTACTTTCCTGAGATTTGGATGACATACTCTAGATGGGAAGCGATATTCTTATACTATAATCGGTCAAATTTTGGTTGTCATATAGTGTTTTCTCCATGTTGGATATGGATATAATATCAGGGATTCTGGTGACTAGATCTATGGTTTTAATGTTAGTTATATGTATACCCTAGAGGCCATCACTGTACATACGATGTATATTGTAGTGGATGCTTGGACATATATAGGGAGGACTTTCTTGCTCGACATGATAGTATGCTATCAGGTTGCTCTTTATCTTAACATGTACTCTGATTGTCTCTTGATTACATGTTGATAAAGCCCTTAGGATGAGTACTTGACTACCAGGACTATGATGCAGATCATACTAGTGGGAACAATGTAGTCGCTAAGTACATCCTTCAAATGTTCCTAGTCGTAGGTGTATTGAGACAGGGCATCGATATACCAGAGTAGACTAGCGTATGCTTCTCGACCCATGTAGATGGGCGATGGATGATCCCATATCCATTGGAGTTTGACATCAGAGACAGTATACGGGTGCTCATTGGAAACTAGGTACACTGAACGGACTCGCCTAGGACTCCCAGATGGTATTATACCTCACCTCAGATGGCAGTTCTCTGGTGACACTGGTACAGGTTAGTCTGTAGACCCGAGATCGTTATAGAGTCTTGTGTGATTCCCACTGTGCTTTGATTTCCATCATACCACGTCCAAGAGGTCATGCAAAACGGTTGCTTTTGGGTACAGTCCAGAATCACATGGAGGCAATGAGCGATAAGAGGGGTTTCGTCTCTCCCGGTATAGGGAGTTGATGTTGCGCTATGTTCGATTGGCTATAACTGGAAATCCCTGGCCAGAGTTGCTGAGATTTACTGATAGGTGTTATCAGTAGTTTCTCGAACTGTTGTAGACCTCATATCGACACGACTTATCAAGCTACTGGGGTCTGACGTTTGCCACCCCTAGGCGAGACATGCGACATATCAGACGAAGAGACCGGACTGTACGAGAGTGTTACTGATTGGATTCGCAGGAGAATGTACAGGCTTGCTTTTTGATCTTCTGATCACTCAATACCTGGGTAGCTGTTACGTTTAGCTGACCGCTTGCAGCTTATAGGTGTTTGATATGATCATCACCTACTGCCGGCGTATTGACGATTCTTTCGAGTCCTACACAGAGCTTTCCTGGCTCAGGCAAAACGGAGTAGGAGCACTGTAACGTTTTGAAAATCGTTTCGGTGAAATTTCGAAAAATCGGTAAAATAAGGGGGGTTTCTGTAAAAAAGTCAAAATACAAATATCTTTCTTATAAAATTAAATATACATATTCTAGTTATATAATTGCTAGTATTTGGTGTTTATTGAGCCACTGGTAAAATTTCAAATTTTCTAAAATTTTTTCCGAAATTAATTATTTTAATATTATTGTAAGCCGGTAGGAAAATACATTAAATTAGCGATAAATACAAATTTAAATGTGCTAAATTTTATCTTTAAAATCATGTTAATTAAAATCTAGTTGTAATATAATTTTTTAGTATTTTATTTCAAGATTTAATTGGTTTTTATTAGGGGAAACAAAAATATATTATTTTGAGCTAAAACTTGCAAATATGGTATTGTGGGGGGTCTTTTTGCATAGAATTTTTTTGTACACTCTCTCACAACCTCACCCCACTTATTTGGCCAGCCCCACCACTATTTCAGCAGCCCCAAAAAAAAAAATCCCCCTCTTGTTGTCATGGTTCATGTGAATGAAAAGGGTTTTAATATAAGTTAAATGGGTGGGGGTATTATGGTAAATTGTGAGGGCTTTGACTTGGGTATTTCCACAGAACACTCCCTCACTTTTCCCCATCCTCCCCTTTGGCCGAAAATACCTCCTGCTGCAGCCCCAATTCTCCCCCATTTTCCCCATCTCATTTGCTTCAAAACCCATCTCAAAATCCATTAAAAATCGACAAATCCTTCACAATTTCAAAGCTAATCCCTATTTTACCTCTTCTAACACTCATATTGGTTTAAAGCATGATGAAAGGAGGTCTCTTTGGTGGTTAGAGAAACCTAGGATTTCAAACTTGAGAGGTATAATTCTAATTTAATGTTTAATTTATAGTTTGATTATGCTAAAATAGGCTTTTAAAGTGTTAAATTGGTTGTTGTGGTTTGTGTGATGAAAATTCAAGCGAAGAACTTGAAAGAAAGTTAGGGTTTTGTGAAATTGGTGAATGGTTGTGTAATGTATTTAAGCTCTTATGACATGTTAAAACAAGTTAGTAGCTAGTTGTTATTTGTTAGTTTAAAAATTGTGATAATTACGTTAAATTGCTATCTAGGTTTTTGGAAATGGTTAAATAATTTCGTTTAAAATTGTAATTAGTTTTTTTCATGACTTCATTAACATTATTAAGTGTAGTTTAGTACTTTAGTTCATGAAAATCCAAGCTAAATTGTTGTTTGTGCATTTTGCTATAAAATTGTTAAAATTTGGGTATATTGTATACTAGAATTTTGGGGTTAATGGAATTTAAAGAAATTAAATTATGGAAATTGTTTTTATGACTTATTTAAGATATTTAATAAATATTATGGCCATTAGAATTGTTTAAACATCGAGTTTTGTACTAAAACGGGTAATTTTTACTTGCTAGATTTTCGGAAAAATGGCTTTTAAGGTGAATTTGGGGTTTTTGTGAATTTTAAGCTATTTTCTATTATAATTTGTGTTTGTGAATGCGCAAATGAGAGTGTTTGGGTTTTTCTCGATGGTTTGGCATTTGTACGCTGACGTCGAGGGTTTTTGGGTTGATTTGTGAAAGCAACCATAGGTTTTGACCTATGTGGGTTTCGTGTGTCGTTTTGGTCATGAATCGGATTATAATGCGATACGGTGCGTTATGATATGTAGGTACCCATGTGGACTTCGAGACGACAATCAAGCATGTGGCGATGTCGGCACCGGCGAGCGAGGACCAGGTGAGTAGATTTATATCTACGGGGAGAAGTCGGGTGGATGGCGTATAGCACCCCCGCAGTTCGTGGTGATGTATACGAATACGTATACACACATTTATTGATTATATTTTGTTTGAGTTTATTGATGATAAATATGGATGGTTTAGTATCGCGAAACCCTAGAGTAGTGGTCGCACCATACATGCACCCACCCACCCATACTTGCATACATTCTTCTTCCATTTGTGTTTACGGGAATATATATAGTTATGTGTTCACATGGGTATGGGACTATGTGTTCACATACGGATTTGAGGATGATACTTGGGATTGAGATGAGTCGATGAGATTTATGTTGAGGTTGTGATATCGGTGATACGGCAGGATTCGTACTTGAGGTACGTCCTGGTGTTATAGCGGATCTTAGGGCGGCGATACGGGTGAATAGTGTTATAAATAAATGATCGACATGTGATTATGATATTAGATAGGATACGATATGATATGATATGACACGGAATTTATGATAGGCCGTCTTGGGCGATGTGTACTCCTTGAGATGACATGTGTTGATGATATCGATTCATACGGGATTGTCGATCAATAGCCAGATCATGATTGTAGTGATGATATTAGCTTTGTACTAGACGTAGGTCAGTACCCGGATTATGATATTGATTAAAGAGAATACCAGAGGAATAGTGTGAGGAATATGATATTGACCCGTACCCAGATTTGGGGATGCCGTACGACAGATTTACGTATGACCTATATCTTGATGATTGATCCGCACTCTTGACTTGGGATGTCTGATTATAGATATGGTATCGAATATGATATTATTGAGGCGGGATCACCGACTAATATATATACAGGTATGTACATGTATCGACTCAGATGTTAGGCGGTTTCCTTACCTGTAGCCTAGCTTGTAGCTTAGCCCTTTAGTTTAGTTAGTTGTTAGATTAGATTCGGTTCCTACCTATTTCAAAGCTTACGAATCGTGCGTATTTTAAAAGACAAGTCAAGGGATTCTGCGGATATTTCAAAAAAAACGTATCTTTTCTTAAAAAACACCGTAGCCCCTATTTTCAAAACCCCACGATTCGTGTTATTTCAAAAGGCACCATTGTAGGACTTATATTAGGTTAATGCAGATTAGTTATCATTGCGTCTAGTATTCCACTCCTTCTCATTATTGTTGTTCGCTCCGCATTACATGCTTATATTATGCTTCATATTCTACTGTTGATATCTTGTGGTTAGGACACCAGCACCATTACCGATGATGCGTATGTACCACGTACACTTACTTGCCGGCTCACACACATCTTCATCGGTAATTGCCATGTCACGTACACCTTAGAAAATATTATTGCTTGACATAGCCTGTTAGCTAATAGTTTAGACATGATATTAGTGTACTTGCCTTATATGTTAGTTTAGACATTGTAGTTATTACCTGCTACTTCATGCATACTGTTATTCATTGTTATGCCGCATTCATGGATTCTCATGCATATATTCACTTTTTACGTGCTATTGAGGTTTTGGATTCGGATTCCATGTGATTTTCTGGATTTGGGGAAAACCGCAAAACATATACAAACTTCTTCTTTCTCTTTTTAAATGAAAAGCGCGGTTTTTCCCATGATGTATGAGTCGTCCACCATGAGTTTGCTGATGGATTTTGAGACCCGATTCGAGGAGTTGGATGAACCGTTTCGGGTACATGGTGGACCCGGTAAGGTACCCCGGGGCAAGAAGCTCGTGGTGATGACGATGAGCCTGGCAGGGGGAGACTACCTACCGGTGATTTTACCCGACGCGTCGGATATCCGGAGGATACCGTCGTGGTCTTGAGATGGATGGTAGGGGCCGGTCTGGAATGACGGCGCCCTAGATATTGAGATTGAGACATTGAGATTTCGAGATATTGAGGTACTGAGATTTGATGATACAGGCCAGTCCGGATAGCCGGAGCCTGAGGCTTTGAGAAATTGAGATTTCGAGATATTGAGGTACTGAGATTTGATGATACAGGCCAGTCCGGATAGCCAGAGCCTGAGGTTTTGAGATATTGAGATTTATGTTTTGTGTCGATGCTAGACACTGTTGATGCTGATTTCATTTACGATACCTCATTTTAAAAATACAAAGGAAATCTCACTAATTTTTGAAAACAGTTTCTTCATTTACATGTATTCTGTTTTCATGCATTCATCCCTCATTCATATGATATATTGCTACCTGAGGCACTGACACGGGCACATGAGATCATACCCGGGTTAGATATTACTCTAGCCATTGTTATAGGCTGCATGTTATTCATATATTTGAGGATATATTATGATCACTGACCTAGGTTGCGTTATTTATGCGATTTCTGTGCGTAGATGTTTTTCTATTCACGAGTTGGCAACTCACCCCCGTTGTTCCCCAGTTTCTTGCAGGTTTGCCGTACAGGTTTCATTACGGCTTGCGGGCATAGTTTCCTTCGGGTGATTTGCTAGTAGGTGGGTTTACTTGTATCGTACCTCCATTATATATCTTGTATATCATTATTCTGTTGTATCTAGAAGTTCCATCAACCAAACATGTATTTATTTTTGAGATAGAGACCAGTGATGTTATTCTTTCGACCTTAGAGTCGCGCGTTATATTTCTGCGGATTTCTTATGGTTTTGAGTTTCCTTTTGAGTTTTTGATCCTCACCGTTGGCGTTGTATATTATATTGCTTGTGTGGTTGTGACCGTCGATTGACGAAGAGCTAGCACCCGCTTGGGGATGCGTTTTTTTTGATTTTGTATACTATTCATATTGTATCCCGTTTGGGGGCCCGTATTTACAAAGGAGACTCTGCCGAAATTTTCAGGAAATTTTTTATGTTTTTTTTAAAACCGCATAATTTGGCTTATGCTATTAAAACTACTTGTTTTAAATTGGTTTTCCTTCACTCTACTACTTTTCTTGGTTTGGATTTCTGGGTTTTCGGTTTACTTAGATTACGTATGCCTCGAGACGTTCGTAGTTTAAGTGCCGTCATGTTCCGTACTTTCGGGACGTGACAAAGTTGGTATCAGAGCGTTAGGTTTTACCTTCGGAGCGTAGGATGACCCTTGGTTGATGGAATAGGTGACTAAAGTAAAGTGACGTACCGTGGGTATGTTCCGCGGCATACTTACGATACGCTACTCCACTTAAGAAGCCTTAGGATGTACATTTCTTTGCTCAGTATTATATTCATTCCGATCTAGCCTCATCAGTACCAGTTATGGTTTTGCTGCCACGATTACGGGCAGGGAGAGCTACGGCTAGAGTTGCGGTCAGCACGAGCTCGAACGAGGACTGACCAGGGCGTAATTCCGGCGACACACGATTGCGGAGATGTGTCTTTTCATTGTGTTTTCGCACCACGAGCGTTGGATGGATCGCTGTATGAGATTGCTCGGACGTGCAGATCAGTACCAGAAGATTGAGCCACTGACAGAGGCCAGCCAGATTTTGATGACCGTTGAGGTATTGCTTACTCCTGATGATTGAGGCACTGTTCAGTGTGCAGACGAGTGAGCCAGTCATTGCTGCGAATGATGAGATATCACCCCAGATGTTGGAACTATTGCAGTACAGGTTGTACTAAGAGATGATAGAAGGTCGCTAGTCACCCGAGGATGAATGACTAGGACATGTGGTTTGTTCGCCTACCCCGATGCGAGGTCATCAGATAGATTGATTCCAGTTAGAGATGACTTCACGCAGAGTCGTTGAGAGTCGACAGAGACGATCGAATGTCAGCAACCTATTATTCCAAGTTTAAAGTATTCGGAAAGACATGCAGGCAATTCTATGGACCCTCTAGAAGAATGAAACCCTAACTCGACTTAATGACCGTGTGAAAGCCTTTGAACCTTAGGGTTTGCGGCAGTTCCGCGGCGCCATTAGTGAGGCTTGGGTTTGCCCTTCTACGGCTAGACCATCGATACTGTGGAATGTACTCGATACTGTTAAACTGTACCCAAGATTTTGAGCTCTTGGGGGATTATGAGGTTTTGACAAATCGATCGGATGGATGGACTTCATTCGGATGCCAGGTGGTGAGATGCATTTCTTGGGAGACTCCAGATACGAGGATAGCCGTAGGAGCTCAGTCCATGCAGCCACGACGAGATGAGTCCGAAGCAGTCGACATTAGAGAAAGTGGAGTAAGAGGTTCGTACGAGATCTTAATGAGACGACGTTCCACTCCGCCGACATCAGAGATGCGATACGCATGCCGAGGCATTGTACTTAGATATACCTTCCAGAAGGAGTCGCGATGAGTATGCAGCCGTTCCGGAACGAGCACAGATCTAGTAAGGGACGATGACTTTCGGACAGTTCGGCAGAGGCGAGATTTGGGAGAGATCTCGACGGGACATTTCTGGAATAAATTACGAGAAGACCTGGACCCAGGAGTAGTCATGTTATGCACACCGGCAGGCCAGAGTTCAGGATCGTCGACGAGACATGCTATGAGTGACCACGGCAGTTGGCCAGAGATTCTTGGAGGATGTGCTTGAGTGGGACTATTCCGCCATACTTGATTTTGCGTATTTTGGGGGATCTATTCGCATGATTGATTTTGATGATTGAGTTTCATGATATTTGTTTTCATGGACCATGGTTGCACCTACTGAGTATTTACGATTTTTGCACAGTTGTTGCACTTGAGATAGTTTTCGTGCCTTGGTTTCTCATGTTGTGATTATGTGGATTTCATACAGTTGAGTTGATTTGTGCGTATATACACATATGATTTGGTTTTTTGCACTCGGTATGATTCACATATGCTTGCAGTGCAGTGATACGCCTTTTGTGCACTTAGATGCACTGGACTTCGATTTCGATTGTGATACTCGATATTTGTTTTGTGCACCTTGTGCACCTAATTTGATTTTGCGCATATTCGGCACTTGATATTGGATTTCATGATTTCGTGCACGATGGATGCACCTGATTTGGATTTTCGCGCATATTGGGTGCATGTTTTGAGGTGCGATTTTGGTGCACACCAGATGCACTAAATCGAGATTTTTCATGCATGTCAGATGCACCTGATTTTGCTGTCAGGCACACACGTTGCCTACGACAGATGCTTTGTGCACACCCGATACACTTAGATCTTGTTTCTGTGCACTTGTATGGCACGTATATGGATTTTGATTGTCGTGCGCACCAGACGCACGTAGTATTCATACGCGTATTTTGGGATTGATTTCTTATAGAGCAGTACGTTTTTTTTTATGATAATTGCGATATGTTTTCGTACTAAGTAGGACTAGTCAGAGGACAGTACCTGAATGTATTTTGCATGCATTGATAGCTATTGAAGGGAATTCCAAAAAGCGAGCTATAGTCTCAGTATTTACCTACGTGTCTGATATGACGCGAAACGTTTAAAACAAGGAAAACCCTTCTAAATTGTTTCCCAAAACGGCGGAACGTACATTTCAAACAAAGGTATATATGTATATAGTTATTTTCTTATGATAGACGTCCGCCACTATGCAGTGTTATGTGCATTGCACAGCAACTTAAAGGATTTGGCATGCATTTCCTCCTGATATTTACATGTATAGTTCCGATTTATAGCGTATCGGTCTTGCTTGAGATTTCGCATTCGTGTCTTCACCTTGACTCCGATGATTGCGGGATGCTTGACAGAGTTTTGATTTCGAGTTATCTACTCATTACTCATGCGCATGCATTGCGCTATGATGCGTTTTATGTATTTATGATTTCGGAGCCCCGGCAATTTGATTGTTTTGGCTGAAATATTTTAGTATTTGGGGGGGGTTTAATTTAAATTCGGGGACCAAATTTCTTTAAGGGGGGAAGATTGTAACGTTTTGAAAATCGTTTCGGTGAAATTTCGAAAAATCGGTAAAATAAGGGGGGTTTCTGTAAAAAAGTCAAAATACAAACATCTTTCTTATAAAATTAAATATACATATTCTAGCAATGTAATTGCTCGTATTTGGTGTTTATTGAGCCACTGGTAATATTTCAAATTTTCTGAAATTTTTTCCGAAATTAATTATTTTAATATTATTTTAAGCCGGTAAGAAAATACATTAAATTAGTGATAAATACAAATTTAAATGTGCTAAATTTTATCTTTAAAATCATGTTAATTAAAATCTAGTTGTAATATAATTTTTTAGTATTTTATTTCAAGATTTAATTGGTTTTTTTAGGGGAAACAAAAATATATTATTTTGAGCTAAAACTTGCAAATATGGTATTGTGGGGGGTATTTTTGCATAGAATTTTTTTGTACACTCTCTCACAACCTAACCCTACTTATTTGGCCGGCCCCACCACTATTTCAGCAGCCCCAAAAAAAAAAATTCCCCCTCTTGTTGTCATGGTTCATGTGAATGAAAAGGGTTTTAATATAAGTTAAATGGGTGGGGGTATTATGGTAAATTGTGAGGGCTTTGACTTGGGTATTTCCACACAACACTCCCTCACTTTTCCCCATCCTCCCCTTTGGCCAAAAATACCTCCTGCTGCAGCCCCAATTCTTCCCCATTTTCCCCATCTCATTTGCTTCATAACCCATCTCAAAATCCATTAAAAATCGACAAATCCTTCACAAATTCAAAGCTAATCCCTATTTTACCTCTTCTAACACTCATATTGGTTTAAAGCATGATGAAAGGAGGTGTCTTTGGAGGTTAGAGAAACCTAGGGTTTCAAACTTGAGAGGTATAATTCTAATTTAATGTTTAATTTATAGTTTGATTATGCTAAAATAGGCTTTTAAAGTGTTAAATTGGTTGTTGTGGTTTGTGTGATGAAAATTCAAGAGAAGAACTTGAAAGAAAGTTAGGGTTTTGTGAAATTGGTGTATGATTGTGTAATGTATTTAAGCTCTTATGACATGTTAAAACAAGTTAGTAGCTAGTTGTTATTTGTTAGTTTAAAAATTGTGATAATTACGTTAAATTGCTATCTAGGTTTTTGGAAATGGTTAAATAATTTGGTTTAAAATTGTAATTAGTTTTTTTCATGACTTCATTAACATTATTAAGTGTAGTTTAGTACTTTAGTTCATGAAAATCCAAGCTAAATTTTTTTTTGTGCATTTTGCTATAAAATTGTTAAAATTTGGGTATATTGTATACTAGAATTTTGGGGTTAATGGAATTTAATGAAATTAAATTATGGAAATTGTTTTTATGACTTATTTAAGATGTTTAAAAAGTATTATGGCCATTAGAATTTTTTAAACATCGAGTTTTGTACTAAAACGGGTAATTTTTACTTGCTAGATTTTCGGAAAAATGGCTTTTAAGGTGAATTTGGGGTTTTTGTGAATTTTAAGCTATTTTATATTATAATTAGTGTTTGTGAATGCGCAAATGAGAGTGTTTGGGTTTTTCTCGATGGTTTGGCGTTTGTACGCCGACGTCGAGGGTTTTTGGGTTGATTTGTGAAAGTAACCATAGGTTTTGACCTATGTGGGTTTCGTGTGTCGTTTTGGTCATGAATCGGTTTATAATGTGATACGGTGCGTTATGATATGTAGGTACCCATGTGGACTTCGAGACGACAATCAAGCACGTGGCGACGTCGGCACCGGCGAGCGAGGACCAGGTGAGTAGATTTATATCTACGGGGAGAATTCGGGTGGATGGCGTATAGCACGCCCGTAGTTCGTGGTGATGTATACGAATACGTATACACACATTTATTGATTATATTTTGTTTGAGTTTATTGATGATAAATATGGATGGTTTAGTATCGCGAAACCCTAGAGTAGTGGTCGCACCATACATGCACACACCCACCCATACTTGCATACATTCTTTTTCCATTTGTGTTTACGGGAATATATATAGTTATGTGTTCACATGGGTATGAGACTATGTGTTCACATACGGATTTGAGGATGATACTTGGGATTGAGATGAGTCGATGAGATTTGTGTTGAGGTTGTGATATCGGTGATACGGCAGGATTCGTACTTGAGGTACGTCCTGGTGTTATAGCGGATCTTGGGACGGCGATACGGGTGAATAGTGTTATAAATAAATGATTGACATGTGATTATGATACGAGATAGGATACGATATGATATGATATGACACGGAATTTATGATAGGCCGTCTTGGGCGATGTGTACTCCTTGAGATGACATGTGCTGATGATATCGATTCATACGGGATTGTCGATCAGTAGCCAGATCATGATTGTAGTGATGATATTAGCTTTGTACTAGACGTAGGTCAGTACCCGGATTATGATATTGATTAAAGAGAATACCAGAGGAATAGTGTGAGGAATATGATATTGACCCGTACCCAGATTTGGGGATGCCGTACGACGGATTTACGTACGACCTATATCTTGATGATTGATCCACACTCTTGACTTGGGATGTCTGATTATAGATATGGTATCGGATATGATATTATTGAGGCGGGATCACCGACTAATATATATACAGGTATGTACATGTATCGACTCAGATGTTAGGCGGTTTCCTTACCTGTAGCCTAGCTTGTAGCTTAGCCCTTTAGTTTAGTTAGTTGTTAGATTAGATTCGGTTCCTACCTATATCAAAGCTTACGAATCGTGCGTATTTTAAAAGACAAGTCAAGGGATTCTGCGGATATTTCAAAAAACCGTATCTTTTCTTAAAAAACACCGTAGCCCCTATTTTCAAAACCCAACGATTTGTGTTATTTCAAAAGGCACCATTGTAGGACTTATATTAGGTTAATGTAGATTAGTTATCGTTGCGTCTAGTATTCCGCTCCCGCTCATTATTGTTGTTCGCTCCGCATTACATGCTTATATTATGCTTCATATTCTACTGTTGATATCTTGTGGTTAGGACATCAGCACCATTACCGATGATGCGTATGTACCACGTACACTTACTTGCCGGCTCACACACATCTTCATCGATAATTGCCATATCACGTACACCTTAGAAAATATTATTGCTTGACATAGCCTGTTAGCTAATAGTTTAGACATGATATTAGTGTACTTGCCTTATATGTTAGTTTAGACATTGTAGTTATTACCTGCTACTTCATGCATACTGTTATTCATTGTTATGCCGCATTCATGGATTCTCATGCATATATTCACTTTTTACGTACTATTGAGGTTTTGGATTCGGATTCCATGAGATTTTCTGGATTTGGGGAAAACCGCAAAACATATACAAACTTCTTCTTCCACTTTTTAAATGAAAAGCGCGGTTTTTCCCATGATGTATGAGTCGTCCACCATGAGTTTGCTGATGGATTTCGAGACCCGATTCGAGGAGTTGGATGAACCGTTTCGGGTACATGGTGGACCCGGTAAGGTACCCCGGGGCAAGAAGCTCGTGGTGATGACGATGAGCCTGGCAGGGGGAGACTACCTACCGGTGATTTTACCCGACGCGTCGGATATCCGGAGGATACCGTCGTGGTCTTGAGATGGATGGTAGGGGCTGGTCTGGACAGACGGCGCCCTAGATATTGAGATTGAGACATTGAGATTTCGAGATATTGAGGTAATGAGATTTGATGATACAGACCAGTCCGGATAGCCGGAGCCTGAGGCTTTGAGACATTGAGATTTCGAGATATTGATGTACTGAGATTTGATGATACAGGCCAGTCCGGATAGCCGGAGCCTGAGGCTTTGAGACATTGAGATTTATGTTTTGTGTCGATGCTAGACACTGTTGATACTGATTTCATTTATGATACCTCATTTTAAAAATACAAAAGAAATCTCACTAATTTTTGAAAACAGTTTCTTCATTTACATGTATTCTGTTTTCATGCATTCATACCTCATTCATATGATATATTGCTACCTGAGGCACTGACACGGGCACATGAGATCACACTCGGGTTAGATATTACCCTAGCCATTGTTATAGGCTGCATGTTATTCATATATTTGAGGATATATTATGATCACTGACCTAGGTTGCGTTATTTATGCGATTTCTGTGCGTAGATGTTTTTCTATTCACGAGTTGGCAACTCACCCCCGTTGTGCCCCAGTTTCTTGCAGGTTTGCCGTACAGGTTTCATTACGGCTTGCGGGCATAGTTTCCTTCGGGTGATTTGCTAGTAGGTGGGTTTCCTTGTATCGTACTTCCATTATATATCTTGTATATTATTATTCTGTTGTATCTAGAAGTTCCATCAACCAAACATGTAATTATTTTTGAGATAGAGACCAGTGATGTTATTCTTTCGACCTTAGAGTCGCGCGTTATATTTCTGCGGATTTCTTGTGGTTTTGAGTTTCCTTTTGAGTTTTTGATCCTCGCCGTTGGCGTTGTATATTATATTGCTTGTGTGGTTGTGACCGTCGATTGACGAAGAGCTAGCTCCCTCTTTGGGATGCCTTTTTTTTGAATTCGTATACTATTCATGTTGTATCCCGTTTGGGGGCCAGTATTTACAAAGGAGACTCTGCCGAAATTTTCAGGAAATTTTTGATGTTTTTTTTAAAACCGCATAATTCGGCTTATGCTATTAAAACTACTTGTTTTAAATTGGTTTTCCTTCACTCTACTACTTTTCTTGGTTTGGATTTCTGGGTTTTCGGTTTACTTAGATTTCGTACGCCTCGAGACGTTCGTAGTTTAAGTGCCGGTCATGTTCCGTACTTTCGGGACGTGACAAGCACATATGTGATATGCGCAGGACCGAGAATAATACGATATGAGATACCGTATTGTATTCTAGCGATATGTGATATCGGCCGGGTATATGTGATATAGCCGGGTCATCGGATCAAGTGTTGATTCGATGAATTGGTACATGTTATATTAGTCGGTTATATGTATTATAGCCGGATTATCGGATCAAGTGTTGATTCGATAATTTAATTTATATTATATATGAGATATATTACATTACATTAACTAATATAAGCTCGCTTTATTGATTCTTTTTCTCACGGGATAATACATTGATGTATATGCGATATATGTTAATTGTATTATTTTCTTTTGTTACAAAATATATTATATATGTGATATATAATATTGTAACAAGTTAGGGTTACAAATGCAACATGTTTTGTGGAGTTTAAACATGGTTAGGGTTTGGATTAGGGTTAAGCTTGGATGAAGCTTTCATGAAGCTTCATGAAGGTTTGACTTTGACCTTTGATATTTTGTGTTGATATTTATTAACCCAACCCAAACCTTGGCCTCTAGTTTATTCTCTACAAGGATTAACTCTATCATTCTTAACCCATGGTTGATTTGTAACCACAACAATAATTCATTATTCATCACAAAAGGATTTGCTTCATCTTCTTCTTCTTGCTTGATGATGAAAATCTTCACTAGCTTTTTCATAAGTGATGATAATGAGTGAGAATATGAAAACAAAAGAGAGCAAAATTCCTATTTCATCATCCTCATCTATTCTAGCCACTTAGATTAGGGTGTTTGCTTTGCTAATACTTGATTAGTGAAGCAAGAGCTTGGGTTTGAGATTCTTCAAGGTAGATCATCTTGGATTAGTGAAGTCTTCAAGCAAGGTGCATCATTCTCTTCATGGAGCCTCTCGAAAGTCAGAGTTCATGATGACCGTAGCGAAGGGACCTCAACATGGAGCTTATGAAGCGAAGGAACGGACTATAAAGGTTGTAATCCCTATCTCTTTACTTCTTTGTATATGATACAAACTTGTTACCCTAGAAATTCTAGCATGATTCATGGTTTTCTTGCTTTGCACCTCTCTAAATTTTAATGTGGCATGTGTGATGCTACCAAACTCTAGACTAGGTGCAATGGAAGCCCAACAGTGGTATTCGAGCCAAACTAGAATTTTTGATACGGTGTTATAACAATTACGAAAACGAAAACCACTTCGAAAGACGATATTATGAATACCCTATTTTGCTCTCTGGAAATTTTCCAAAAAGTCCTTTAAAATTTTTTCAAACAGGTGTAGAATAGTCTCTGGAGCAAAATATGTACATGGGTGAAATACGGGGGAGGGTGCTCGGTTTTTGGCCGATCCCCTAAGGCCAAATTCCGGCCAGGCTGGCCCCACATGGTCCTATGCTCCCCGTATTCCTCCTCTGCTCATTTAACTCCATTTTGGGTTTCCTAGTATTGTTTATTTAGCCCAGTTTTCATATGATGATAGGTTTGACCTGGGGCTAATTCATAGTGCTTCGTAGTCGTATTATTTAACACGGTATTGGTAACCTTGACTATTTTTAACAGTTCGAACGAATATCGAACACCACACTTTCTACCCCGCTGAAATTTCCAAGTGTTGTAATTTTCCTAAGTTAACTTTATATTCAATAGTCGCTCAAGTATCCTATGGACCCTCTAGAAGATCATAATAACCTTAACTCGATTCTATGCCTACGGAACCGTGAACGAACCTTCGGGTTTACCGTAGTTCCGTGGTGTCATAGGTGAGGCGTTGGTTAACTCCTACGGCTGGACCATAGACATTGTGGCGCGATTTTGGGTATTTGTAACTTTGCTCAAGTGTTGAGCTCTTGGGGTAAAATGTGGGTGTATGTTGATTCGATCGAAACGTTAAATATCGTCATGATATTTTGGAATGTGATACAATATTTGGAATCCACAAATGTAGTTATGAGATAACTAGTTTTGAATGTTATAAATCCATCAGTTTAGTCTCATTTGATCGGTTGCCACGGGATTTTGATGCGATCAAAAGTTCGTCGCAATCACGTAGCATACACGGATACTCGCCGGGTAAACTTAATAGATAGCCACACCCCATAGCCCTGACCAAGTGACTGTAGGAGAACCCCGTCGCCAAAAGCATCCGTTCGGGTGGTCGCGGCAGCGGTGTTCCGCCTTAGTTCACTTCATCGACGGTATCGGGGGGTGCGGCCGTCTAATAAAGTTTCCGACGAGCATTCGATCAGGATGTCGGGAATCTTGTTGAATTGTCCGACTAGATATTGAAAAGTGTTTTCGAGATCGAGACTAAAATGCGGCGTTTATAATTGTTAGGAATGCGATGTCTAAGGAATTCATTTGGTTAGGCATGTGATGTCTAAGGAGGTTGCGGATTCCAACTGTTGTAGTTTTACACTTTCTTTTCTGCGACCGTAAGTGTAATATGTGGTGTATTGCCGGTTTCAGTGCTATATGTCAACGACAACCGAGGTGCACATATTTACTTATGTTGATGATATGAGATATTATGTGTTGCTTGGATATGTTATATTGAATCGTCGTGTTTTGAATAGCCGGGAGTTTTATGTGAGATGAGAGTTTTTCATTTTCATTCATGTAAAATTCATTGTATGTAATATTCTTTTATTGGGGCACTTCCGGATTGAGGATGATGTCACCATTGTATATTATTTACTTTTCCGCATTAGGATAGACCCAAGGCGGGGAGCACAAGTAACCGGGTTCTAGGGTCCAGTGGGAGACCATCTCAAGGAGTCGAGACCGGGTCTCCTAACTCTAGAATTGGTAGGGTTGCTTGCTGCTCTCGTAGGGGTCTAGGGTTGTAGGATTGGCTATTCATCGCGACCGTGGAATCCGTATTTTATACAGGCTCGTATTAAAATACGGACCTCCTAGTATTTCCAATATTTCATATATGTTCTTCTGTTGCAATGTTCTGTGATGTGATCATATTACTACCTGAGACGAATGTTTATACTATATATATGAGATATATATTATATATTGTTGATTTCGTTTCATATCTGATGCTTGGGAAGCATAATAAATGGGACTTCACTAATGAGATTAATGAAATAAAAGAAACCTAAAGATGTTGTGGAATCAAATTTTCAAAAACAGGTAGCTCTAGTTGTTGCTTTGCATAGCGGTATTCCTTGTAGAATATCCAGCACCTTATTCGATAAGGAAAGAGCCGAGATCACTTCACCGGGAGTGACCTCTTTAGCGAAACTAGCAGATGCTACAACCCTCGGTTTTGTCTTTTGATTACTTTTCTAGTTCTTGCTTTGCATAGTGGTATTTGTAAAATATCCTGCACCTTATTCGATGAGGAAAGAGCCGAGATCCCTTCACCGGGAGTGACCTCTTTAGCAAAACTAGCAAAGAACTCAAAAACACTCCATTTAAATCATTTGGTTCTACGACGATATCAAGTTCATTACGCAAATGGTTTTCTTAAAAACCTGTCGTAGCCCTCCATCATTTCAGATAAGGACTACTTAGTATTCGTGCTGCGGTAGTTTGGCATTCGTCAAGACGTAGTGTACGGTAGCTAACTAGTGCTTATCTGCTAGCATAAGATGCGATTGGATTAGGGTATTCGTACGACATTGTTTGGCATTCGTTAAGGGTCGTGCGGGTGGGTTTAATTCAATCAGGAAATGTACGGGTTGAACTTGACTAGTGGCCTATGGTTTGTTGGCTTTCGTCAAGGTCATATGATGCTAGGGGTAAAATATTATCGGGAATTTCAAGTATTGAAATTTGCAATGAGATTGCATACCTTCTATGAGATAGTTGTATCCCGATACCCGCTGCGAGTAAGAGTTACTCCTGGGAGAGTTTTACACATTACAAGTAGCCGATCAAGTAGGTGTCTAGAAAGGTGTCAACGGGGTTACGCCTCTGGGAAAACGAGGTTTATTTTCATTAAGTCCGTACGAAAGCACAGGGAACCTCCCTCAAAGTACCGGCACTTTCCTGGCTGAAAGATTGGAAAACTTGTAGGGTGTAATTAATCCCGGCTAGTTTTTCCTTCTAGGGTTTGAAGGAAGATTTGAATAAAACAGTAAGAGCAATCCTGATTAGATTTATTAATAACCAATCTAATCTTGCTAGAGCGCACGCAGAGTGTTTTCTTCTCTCTCTCTCCAGGTAGCGACCATGTCACGCCTTAATCAAGATAATAATACGGATGCATTGACCGAACCCGCTTGTTATACTGCGCTAGGGAACGTTGGTCCCGCTCTTACTTATAAATGTTATAAGACTGAGCAGGAAATTGGGGATTACCAGAATTCCCGTGCCGCCCAAACGAAGAAAGTGCATGCTGATGCATCTTCTTCGGGTGTGTTCATTACCAAGAACCGTTTCTTAGTACCCTTTACGTCCTGGGTATGAGATACCGAATCAGGATCCCGCATATGTAATATGTTACATGGGCTACAGATAGGTTGAGAACTGAGAACGGGTGATAAGTTTCAAGAGGTGGAAATGGTGCAAGTGTTGCAGCCAAGTTTGTTGGCAATTATCTCCCTGTATTAACAAATACATTGATTCTGAACGAATGTTATTAGATACCGAACCTGAAATACAACATCATATCAGTCTCTTTATTGAGATAAAAAAGGATTAAATTTTGTATTGTTGGGTAATGTTTTGAACATTTCCTACATCAAGAGTTGATCAGTTCGGGCACGTTATCTAAAAGAATATCTGTTTTTGATGTGAGAGTCAAGGTGATTGATTTCATCAAAACAATAGATGAACCTAGTATGAAGGGAGTAAGGAGTACTTTCCTGAGATTTGGATGGCATACTTTAGATAGGAAGCGATATTCTTATACTATAATCGGTCAAATTTTGGTTGTCATATAGTGTTTTCTCCATCTTGGATATGGATATAATATCAGGGATTCTGGTGACTAGATCTATGGTTTTAGATCTAGATTTAGGAAACGTCTTAATCCGGGTACTTAGACTGCATTCCAAAAGTATTTTAGAATGGACGACTCATGGCATGGTGGTGTACCCGTAGGTGATAGAGTCACCCTCTCTAAAGAGATGTCTTTCAGATTGATGAGGGGAGAGATTGGCATGAATGACATATCATTTACTTAGGCAAATGAGTCGATCATGTAATGTCTAATACAAAACCAGATATTTCTTATACACTTGTTATAGTAAGCAGATATTAATTCAATCCTGGAGAAACAAAGGGAAGCAGTTATGAACATTAGATGATGTTCTTGGTATTTGGTAACGACGGCCTCCTCTAGGAGGTGGTTATAGGTTTAGGCTTCCAAGGTGACCTGGATGACAGAGATACTGTCAAAATTTTGAGTTTTTATCTCTTCTTAGGATTAATATATTGAATAGTGTTTCAATAGGGATACTGAGGTTGGTATGGTTCAGGATGCTGGTTATGACTCAACAAAAGATACAACCCAAGAAGTTTGTAGGATAAGGTTGTTCATTTTGTTAGTGGATGTTGCACACCCTCACAACACTTGTGAGGAGGCGGAAACGATAAACAATAATTTTTCATGCATGCAACCCCCACATAACCCAAGATTAGTTCTTAAACCCTAACTAGCAAAAACCATCTATAGAGATCTAATCTACTATGATAGTATTTATACCTAAAGGAACTGGTCCTTTGGGTCTTTACTTGAATGTGACTCTTAGGCTCCTTGTGGTTGCAATGAGCTCGATCTTCGGCCACCTCAAGATCCAAGACGATCCACCCGAGAGCTTTGGTACAAGCTTCGAACTCTTCACAAGAGTTCAACTTAGAGATCAAGTTTGCTTGGAGTGATCACTAAGATGAAGTAGAGATTAAGTATTGGATTATGATTTTGCTCTAAGTTTTTGATTCACAACTTATGTGAAGGTAAAGAAAAGAGGAGGAAGAAGGAGAGAATGATGAGAGGGAATGTGAGAGTGTAAAATGAAAGGTTCAAGCATGGAAAAATAATATGGCTCAAAATGAAATAATTGAAGCATACAATAAAAAATTAGCACCATGCTTCAATAGTAACTCCAAATGAATAAATAATTTAACAAGCCATTCCTTCATCCAAGCTTAGACTTTTCCAAATGCCACCTCATTTATTTATTTTCACAAAATAAATATCCATTTATGAGGTGTCTCCTTCTAGAAGGTATTGTTGTAACAATTACAATAATACCCCTTCACCGTATACCGTAAAAGTATACCCGTATCCGAATTCCGAAAAATACGATTACTAATAATCCAATAATATAATACCGGCATCTGGCTTAAAACAAAGCCTACCGGTATTAACATTTCGATCACTATTCTTTTAACGATTACACGAACATGATCGAAACTCTGCCGTAACAACTTACGGCCTCTACATCTTTTGCCTGAACCAGGGAACTCTCTGTGTGGGACTCTCAAGACTCGACAGTACGCTGTCAGTGGGTTTAATCACAAGAACGTCAGCGGCACAAGCTGTGCGTAACGACTATCCAGGTACATGAAGAAAAAGAGGTGTCCGACGAGCGAACTCATCCCAACCATAACTAGCCTGTAAGCAACACTTACCGTACAGTCCGGTCTCTTCGTCTGATACGTCGCATATGAAGTCTATGGGTGGTAAATGTTAGACCCCAGTAACTTTATAAGTCATGCTGATTCACGGCCCATAACGGTTCGAGAAACTACTGATAACTCTTATCGGTAAATCTCGAGAACCCTGGCCAGGGATTTGCTGTTATGGCCGATCAAGCATAGCGCGACATCAACTCCCTATACCGGGAGAGATGAAACCCTTCCTATCGCTCACTGCCTCCATGCGATTCGGGACTGTACCCAAAATCCACTTGTTTGCACGACTCAGTAGAGCCGTGGTAGGGAGGAAATCAAAGCACAGTGGGAATCACACAAGACACTATGACGATTTCGGGTCTACAGACTAACCTGTACAAGTGTCACTAGAGAACTGCTATCTGACAATCGGTATATATACCATCTAGGAGTTCTCGGCGAGTCCTGTTCGGTGTACCCATTCTCCAATGAGCACCTGCGTACAATCTTTGATGTCAAACACCAATGGTTGTGGGATTAACCATCGTCCCCAGGGACAAGAAACGTACACACTAGTCTACTCTGGTAATATTGATGCCCTGTCTCGATATACCCTTGACTAGAAACAATTAAAGGATATGCTTATAGACTGCCCAGGCCCCACTAGTATGATCAACATCATAATCCCGGTAGTCAAGCATAATCCTAAGGGCTTCATCAAGATGTATATAAAGATATGAAATACAACACATCACACGTTAAGATAATGATAAACCAGATAGCATACTATCATTTCGAGTAAAAATTGTTTCTATACATATACATGCCTAGCATCCTATATAATACAGGCCTCTAGGGCATACATATCTAACAATCTACCACTTGCACTAAGGCCAGAAGTTGGTGCAATAAGTACCCACTGTCTACACTAGAACCAGTTGCCGGCATACCGCATGCTCAACAGCTCGAATAGTTTCTCAAACTGTACTTGTTGTCTTTCATGAATGGATCTGCCTTGTTTTCTTTCGTTTCTACTCTCCGTACCTCGATGTCCTGGCGATCCACTATCTCCAGGATGAGCTGATACCGCCTCAAGATATGTATGGATTTCTGATGGGACCTTGGTTCCTTTACTAAAACCATGGCTCCATTGTCATCCAGACCGCCTCTTTTGCGGCATCATTAGCAGCAATATACTTAGTTTCCATTATGGAGTCTGCGATGGTATCTTGCTTGGAACTCTTCCAACATACCGCCCCTCCATTTAGGGTAAATACAAACCTTGCGATAAGAATAATTTGACCGATTGTAGCATAGGAGTATCATTTCCTATCAAGAGATTGTCGTCCACGTACAATACGAGGAATGTAACAGTAATCTCTACAATCATTTTATTAATACATAGTTCTTCTACATTTTTGAAAAAACCAAACTCTTTGATTGTATCATCAAAGCAGATGTTTCAACTCCGTGATACTTGCTTTAATCCATAGATGGATTTAAGCAACCTGCATGCTTTTCCGCTGCTCCCACTATTAATGAAGCCTTCTAGCTGGTCCATAAAAACAAATTCTTCTAAATCACCATTTAGAAATGTCGTTTTAACATCCATCTGCCAGATCTCATAGTCATAGTGAGTAGCTATAGCAAGCAGCATTCGAATGGATTTGATCATCGCGGCTGGTGAAAAGGTTTCATCATAGTCCAAGCCTGGTCTTTGATGAAATCATTTTGCGACCAGCCTAGCTTTATAGGTCTCCACCTGACCATCCACACCAATCTTTCTCTTAAAGATCCATTTGCACCCTATGGGTTTTACTCCAGAAGCTCCAACCTCCAAAGTCCATACTTTGTTGGTGTGCATGGATTCCATTTTGGATCTCATGGCATCCAGCCACATCACAGAGTCACTACTCGTGATAGCTTGCTGAAAAATAGTAGGATCATCATCATCCATGATTCAATCTTCTCTATCACCATCAATTAGAAAACCGTAGTATCTATCAGGTGGGAGAGAAGTCCTACTAGATCTACGGAGTGGCTGAGGTTCGTCAGGTTCTATTGAAACCTCAGGTTCAACCAAATCATCGGTAATTGTTTGTGTATCTGGAATTTCTTCCAGTTCTACCGCATTGCCAACAATATCATTTGTAAAAAAATCATTTTCTAAAAATGTGGCATACTGAGAAACAAACACCCTTTGTTCCTCCTTGTGGTAGAAAAGATATACATACGAGTGTTTTGGATATCCCACAAATTTACACAAAACCGATCGTGTCTCGAGTTTGTCCGGATTCTGTATTTTCACATAAGCCGAACAACCCCATATCCTAACTCTTTTAATAGATTGTCTCTTCCCACACCATATCTCATATGGAGTGGTAGACACGGTTTTGGTCGGAACCCTATTCAATAGATAAATCGCAGTCTCCAATGCGTGCCCCCAGAATGACATTGGTAACTCAGTATCACTCATCATAGATCGTACCATATCTAATAGGGTACGATTTCTCCGTTCCGACACACCGTTGTGCTGTGGTGTGTACTGAGGAGTGAGCTGAGAGAGAATCCTATTCTCTTTTAGGAAATCTAGAAACTCTGAGCTTAGGTACTCACCTCCTCGATTTGATCGAAGTTTCTTGAGACTCAAGCCTGTTTGTTTTTCTACTTCAGATTTATACTCCTTGAATTTTTTGAAGGCTTCGGACTTATGTTTCAAGAAGAACACGTGCCCGAATCTCGAGAAATCATCAGTGAAAGTTATGAAGTACGAAAAACCACCTCTCGCATGTGTAGACATTGGTCCACATACATCACTATATATGAGGCCTAAGATTTCGGTAGCTCTTTCTCCGTGTCCAGTAAATGGAGTTTTGGTCATTTTACCTTTGATACAAGACTGGCAAGCTGCATAAGATTTATATTCAAACGGGTTTAAATATACATCTTTATGTAGCTTAGTTAGTCTTGTCTCGTTAATATGACCAAGTCTACAATGCCAAATGAAATCTTCATTTATGTCTGAAACCTTTCTTTTGTTTGTGTGTTGTATATTGAAAATTGTGTGTTGGTTTAGGATGTATATCCCGTTATTTAATGTACCAGACCCAATTAACTCTTGATTAAGGTTAATATTCATAACATTAGATTGTAATAAAAAATTATATCCTGCATTGTCTAACAACGATACAGATATAATATTACATAACATCGAAGGTACAAAATAACATGGGTTCAAAACCAATATACAACCCGATGGCAAACCAAGGTGATACTCTCCCACTGCTGTAGCATGTACAGTGGAACCATTGCAAACCCGGAGACTGTGATCACCTTTCTTCAAAGACCTGCTATTTCTCAGCCCCTGCACATAATTGCAGATGTGAGATCCTGACCCGGTATCTAATACCCAGGAAGCGGAGTTAATTGAAAAACAGTTTTCTGTTACAAACACACCTGAAGTGGAAGCATCACCATGCTTCTTCTTCTTGAGGCCGACCAGGTATCCAACGCAGTTTCTCTTCTAGTGCCCAGTCTGGTGGCAGTGGAAGCATTCCCCTTGTCCTGTCGCAGCAGCCCTTATCTTGTCTTTTCCCGGTGCCCTTTTCACTCCTCCTCTCGGCTTGATGGGTTTCTTCTTCTTCTTCTTCTTTCCCTTGGCCTTGGCTTTCGGGACGGAAGAGGAAGATGGCCCAGCAATTAGAGCGGGAGTTTTTGCTACCTTTAGCGTGCTCTCTGCACTCCTCAACATATTGAGGAGTTCAGGTAATGACTTCTCCATGTTGTGCATGTTGAAGTTTACAATGAACTGAGCAAAGACAGGGGGAAGAGACTGTAGAACAATATCAACATACTGTTCGTTCTCTATGGTCCAACCCAGGTCCTCAAGTTCTTCGATAAGTCCAATAATCTTCAATACATGGTCACCTACAGACGTGCCAGCAACCATCCGCATCTGAAACAACTTTCGAGATGCCTCGTATCGGAGAGTACAAGATTGCTCTCCATACAACTCCTTTGTATGGAGAAAGATGGATTGTACATCCATCTTCTCATGCAGCTTTCGATGTTCATTGTTCATAGAAGCAAGCGCGAAGCACTTGGCTGTTGCACAATCTATATCCCATGTCTTGCGGATTTCTTTATCCGCAACTGAAGAATCAGGGCCTGGGCTAGGAGAGGCTGGAGTAGTCAGGACGTATCCGACCTTATCATAGGTCAGGGCTATATTTACGTTCCTTAGCCAATCTTTGTAATTCGGTCCCGTGAGGTTATTCTTGTCTAATAAAAGGTTAAGTCCTGTCATAGGTATCTGCCATTAGGAGAGAGAAAAGAAGACACTTAGCGATTTCTCTTGCATAATTAGATTGGTTACTAATCTTATCTAATCGATGTCTCCCACTGCTTTTTATCAAATTTTCTTTCAAACCTTAAAAAGAAAATTAGTCAGGATTAATTGCAATCTACATGTTCGCTAACCGGTCGGCCAGGCCAGTGTCGTTACTTCATTCCCCGTGCTTTCGCACGGACCTAATTAAAATAAACCTCGTTTTTCTAGAGGTGTAACCCCATGGACATCTTTCTAGACACCTACTGGATCAGCTAATTGTAAAGTGCAAAACTCTCCCGAGAGTAACTTTTACTCACAGTGGGATCGGGATCCAACTATCATATAGAAGGTATGCAATCTCATTGCAAATTTCAATTCTTGAAATTCCCGATATGATTTTTACCCCTAGTGTCTTATGACCTTAACTATGGTCAACAAATCATAAGCACTAGTCAAGTTCTACCCGCCATTTCGTGATCGATTTAGACCCACCCGTATGACCCATAACTATGGTCAAAAAAGTCATACGAATGTCCTAATCGATCGCATCAAATGCTTTGTAGGAAGACATCACTTAGCTACCGTACACCACGCCTTAACTATAGTCAACATACGTGGCATGAATACTAAGTACTCTGCTTCCTAAAATGGCGGAGGGCAACGGATGGTTTTTATGAAAACCCTTAACGTTTTTGAACTTGATATCGTTGTAGAATCTTATGAAAAGAGTGGTTTAAGCTTCAGTTTTAAAAGTCGAATGGTTTTGTAGTATCTTTCTAATTTTTCTAAAGAGGTCACTCCCGGTGAAGAGATCTCGGCTCTTTCCTTATCGAATAAGGTGCTGGATATTTATGAATACCATGATGCAAAGAAAAAGTTAGATCAACTATAAAAAACAATCGAGTGCTTTGTAACATTTTCTAGATTCGCTAAAGGGGTCACTCCCGATGAAGGGATCTCGGCCCTTTCCTCATCGAATGAGGTGCTGGATATTCATCAAGGAATACCACTATGCAAAGCAAAAACTAGAGTTACCCATTTTAAAAAGTTTGATTCTACAACATCTTTAGGTTTCTTTTTCTTAACATTAATCACATTAATATTGTCCCATCATTTATGTTTCCTAAACATCACAGAAAAGAAATGAAAATAGAACGTACGCTTATGCCATCCGCATTCGCCACTGGGCCCGTCATGCACCGTTAGGTTACTTAACTAACGGCAGAGCGGGGAATGGACTAGCGCGGGTGCAAAACATAAGCAACGTTTATTATATATCTCATATATAAATAGCCATTCATCGCACGCATTTATAAACATTCAGAATCACAGATGAATACATTGGATATACTACAAATTCCATACTTCATTTAAGCCCTTAATGAAATACGGTGTCCACGGTCGTGATGAATAGCCAAACCCCACCCTAGACCCCTACGGGTGCGGCAAACTACCCGCCAAATTCCCGAAGTGAAGCAACCTCCCTCAACAAAGTGAGTAGGCCACTCGGCACTTAGAGAATCCGGTAGTTTGTGCACCCCACCTTGGGTCTATCCTAGGAGCAAACACAGTAAAAAGAAATTATACAACGGTGGCTACAACCTCAACCCGGATGTGCCCCGCAAAATAATATTACATTGCTTTTTACAAATTACATGAATGAAAGAAAAACACTTTTCTCACATCCCCCTGGCCATTCATCACGACGATCCAACAAATTCATATACACATATCATCTCGTGATATCAATACCGATGTGTGCAACCCCGACTAATCGACTTATAGCAGTTAGTCAACGTTTCCAAAACACATATACACAAAGCAAGTAAAGAAGTCATAATATTAGAATTCCGCACGAGATTTGCAAACTAAACCATTTTCCAACTCTTGAAAAATACAGTGAGCAACCTTTTAAAACCCGATCTTTTGAGCCAATCCGGGAGTCGAAACGAACTCGAAACCCGCCCGAACATCACGGAGGCGAAGAACAACATATTAATGATTGAATGGGTGGCTTAGAGGGGGTACCCCACCCCCGAGGCCACCATGAGGTGGCCAGGAGAAGAGGCAGACCCAAAACTGCCTATGGTGGGGCAGTTTCGGGTCCCCACCGCCAAGACCACCTTGTGGTGGTCTTGGGGAGTGGGCCCAGCCGTTCGGTCCCCCACGGGGTGTCCCAGGGGTGCGCGCGCTAGACCCTGCAGCTTCTCGGTTCAAACCGTGAGCCCGCAAGGTATGCAAACATCTCAAAACATCGATTTTCAAAACTGTTTTTCGACAGTTTTTGCACGACGAAAAAGGGCAGAATTCTAACGTTGCTACAAGCTACTTAAGATTTAAAATAGGCTCTGATATCATGTTAGTGGTGCTGCACATCCTCACAACACTTGTGAGGAGGCGGAAGCGATAAACAATAATTTTTCTTGCATGCAACACCCACATAACCAAAGATTAGTGCTTAAACCCTAACTAGCAAAAACCATCTTTAGAGATCTAATCTACTATGATAATATTTATACCTAATGTAACCGGTCTTTCGGGTCTTCACTTGAATGTGACTCCTAGGCTCCTTGTGGTTGCGATGAGCTCGATCTCCGGCCACCTCAAGATCCAAGACGATCCGCCCGAGAGCTTTGGTACAAGCTTCAAACTCTTCACAAGAGTTCAACTTAGAGATCAATTTTGCTTGGAATGATCACTAAGATGAAGTAGAGATTAAGTATTGGATTATGATTTTGCTCTAGGCTTTTGATTCACAACTCATGTGAAGGTAAAGCAAAGAGGAGGAAGAAGGAGAGAATGAAGAGAGGGAATGTAAGAGTGTAAAATGAAAAGTTCAAGCATGGAAAAATAATATGGCTCAAAATGAAATAATTGAAGCATACAATAAAAAATTAGCACCATGCTTCAATAGTAACTCCAAATGAATAAATAATTAAACAAGCCATTCCTTCATCCATGCTTAGACTTTTCCAAATGCCACCTCATTTATTTATTTTCACAAAATAAATATCCATTTATGAGGTGTCTCCTTCTAGAATGTATTGTTGTAACAATTACAATAATACCCATCCACCATATACCGTAAAAGTATACCCGTATCCGAATTCCGAAAAATACGAATACTAATAATCCAATAATATAATACCGGCATGCGGCTCAAACCAAAGCCTACGGGTATTAATATTCCGATCATTATTCCTGTAACGATTACACGAACATGATCGAAACCCTTCCGCAACAACTTACGGCCTCTACATCTTTCTCATGAACCAGGGAACTCTCTGTGGGACTCTCAAGACTCGACAATACGCTGGCAGTGAGTTTAACCACAAGCACGTCAGCGGCACTAGCTGTGCGTAATGGCTACCCAGGTACATGACGAAAAAGAGGTGGCCAGCGAGCAAACTCATCCCAACACTAATGAGCCTGTAAACAACACTTACCGTACAGTCCGGTCTCTTCTTCTGATACGTCGCATATGATGTTTAGGGGTGGTAAATGTTAGACCCCAATAACTTTATAAGTCATGCTGATTCACGGCCCATAATGGTTCGAGAAACTACTGATAACTCTTATCAGTAAATCTTGAGAACCCTGGCCAGGGATTTGCTGTTATGGCCGATCAAGCATAGCGCGACATCAACTCCTTATACTGGGAGAGACGAAACCCCTCCTATCGCTCACTGCCTCCATGCGATTCGGGACTGTACCTAAAATCCACCTGTTTGCACGACTCAGTAGAGCCATGGTAGGGAGGAAATCAAAGCACAGTGGGAATCACACAAGACACTATGACGATCTCGGGTCTACAGACTAACCTGTACAAGTGTCACCAGAGAACTGCTATCTGACAATCGGTATATATACCATCTAGGAGTTCTCGGCGAGTCCTGTTCGGTGTACCCATTCTCCAACGAGCACATGTGTACAATCTTTGATGTCAAACACCAATGGTTGTGGGATCAACCATCGCCCCCAGGGACAAGAAACGTACACACTAGTCTACTCTGGTAATATCGATGCCCTGTCTCGATATACCCTTGACTAGGAACAATTAAAATATAAGCTTATAGACTGCCCAGGCCCCACTAGTATGATCTACATCATAATCCTGGTAGTCAAGCATAATCCTAAGGGCTTCATCAACATGTATATAAAGATACGAAATACAACACATCACACGTTAAGATGAAGATAAACCAGATAGCATACTATCATTTCGAGCAAAGATTGTTTCTGTACATATACATGCCTAGCATCCTATACAATACAGGCCTCTAGGGCATACATATCTAACAATCTCCCACTTGCACTAAGGCCAGTAGTTGGTGCAATAAGTACCCACTGTCTACACTAGAACCAGTTGCCGGCGTACCGCATGCTCAACAGCTCGAACAGTTTCTCAAACTGGACTTGAGGGATAGACTTGGTGAATGGACCAACCTTGTTGTCTTTCGTGTCTACTCTCCATACCTTGATGTCCTGGCGATCCACTATCTCCAGGATGAGGTGATACCGCCTCAAGATATGTCTGGATTTCTGATGGGACCTTGGTTCCTTTTCCAAATCCATGGCTCCATTGTTATCAGAATACAGAGGTATTGGATTAGCAATGGATGGAACCGCCTGAAGTTCAGAAATGAACTTCCTCATGCAGACTGCCTCTTTTGCGGCATCATTAGCAGCAATATACTCAGCTTCCATCGTGGTGTCTGCGACGATATCTTGCTTGGAACTCTTCCAACATACCGCCCCTCCATTTAGGGTAAATACAAACTATGCGATAAGAATAATTCGACCGATTGTAGCATAGGAACATCATTTCCTATCAAGAGAATGTAATCTACGTACAATACGAGGAATGTAACAGTAATCTCTACAATCCTTTTATTAATACATAGTTCATCTACATTTTTGATAAAAGCAAACTCTTTGATTGTATCATCAAAGCAGATGTTCCAACTCCGTGATGCCTGCTTTAATCTATAGATGGATTTAAGCAACCTACATGCTTTTCCGCTGCTCCCACTATCAATGAAGCCTTCTGGATGATCCATAAAAAAAATTCTTCTAAATCACCATTTAGAAATGTCGTTTTAACATCCATCTGCCAGATCTCATAGTCATAGTGAGCAGCTATAGCAAGTAGGATCTGAATGGATTTGAGAATCGCGACTGGTGAAAAGGTTTCATCATAGTCTAAGCCTGGTCTTTGACGAAATCCTTTTGCGACCAGCCTAGATTTATAGGTCTCCACCTGACCATCCACACCAATCTTTCTCTTAAAGATCCATTTGTACCCTATGGGTTTTACTCAAGAAGCTCCAACCTCCAAAGTCCATACTTTGTTGGTGTGCATGGGTTCCATTTCGGATCTCATGGCATCCAGCCACTTCACAGAGTCACTACTCGTGATAGCTTGCCGAAAAATAGTAGGATCATCATCATCCATGATGCAATCTTCTCTATCACCATCAATTAGAAAACCGTAGTATCTATCAGGTGGGCGAGAAGTCCTACTAGATCTACGGAGTGGCTAAGGTTCGTCAGGTTCTATTGGAACAACAGGTTCAACCAAATCATCGGAAATTTTTTGTGTATCTGGAATTTCTTCTAGTTCTACTGCATTGCCAACAGTATCATTTGTAAAAAAATCATTTTCTAAAAATGTGGCATACTGAGAAACAAACACCCTTTGTTCCTCCATGTGGTAGAAAAGATATCCATACGAGTGTTTTGGATATCCCACAAATTTACACAAAACCGATCGTGTCTCGAGTTTTTCTGGATTCTGTTTTTTCACATAACCCGGACAACCCCATATCCTAACTCTTTTAAGAGATTGTCTCATCCCACACTGTAAGTGCACGGCGGCGCCTCGACCGTCAATCCGACGCCGGAATGCGGAAAACGAAACTTTTCTAAAACTAGAAAACTGGCGCCACCGCACACTAAAATCCCGAATCGGGCCATTAACCTAACCCTAGCAAACTAGAATAAGAGTAGAGAAGCTATACCAAGCGATCCGTATCCTTCGGTCTTCGTCTCCACTCCGATCACCTCGCGGAATCTCCGGTCATCGCCTCCTCGTCGAAATGGGCACCACATCGCCGGGTTCTTTTACGGGCTCCCACCTCTGGACCGAGGCAACTCGGGCGCGAAGTTGGCTAGCCGACGCGTCCAAGGTTGAAGTAAATGAAGTGTAGAATGTATTGTCTCTTGGGGTTTATGAAGTTGCCATGATGGAGGAATGAGAGAAGAACTTTGGAGAAATAATGGTGCTCTCATTCTAGCAAGGAAATGAGATGAGGAAAATGCCACACATAAAAAATGAACCTCTCTCTCTCCAACCTCAAGTGGCCGGCCCTTTATCTCAAATGGTGGAGGGAAATAATCAAAACCAAGAAGGGAGGTGAGTGTAGGAAAAACCAAGGGGTGACCACACCCAAAAGATATGATAACAATGTCACACCAAATCAAATCCAACTCAAATCTCAATTAATGCAAAAGAAGTGATTCAAAAAGAATCTCATGATTCAATATCTATCATGAAGCCATAAATGCAAGAAAACCCCTCCACAAAGATAATTTGCACAACTGCAAATAACCCCCTCCATCGGAAAAGTCCGGCCGGGAAGGAACAAAGGAAAACTGGCCGGAACGGAATGCAAACTGGCAACTTCAGAAGACTGATCCCGTAATAAATTACAGGAAAACCCCGCGACTGTATATACATACCCGCATTTGTATTCCCACTGAATACAAATGCAAAGAGACAAAATCTACACAGTACAATACTAGGATCCGGCTTAACCCAAAGCCCGCTAGTAAGATCCGTCCGATCATGATCCGTGCAATACCGCACGTATCTGATCGAACCCTGCCATATCTCCTTACGGCCTCTACAGCGTTTTTCCCGAAACTTGAGAAACTGGTTTGTGGGGGACTCTAAAGACTCGTCAATACATTGGCTACGGATTTAACCACTAGCACGTCAGAGGTATTAGCCAATACGTAACGGGCTACCAGGTACTGACCAAAGTGGACGTCGATGAGCGAACTCATCCTGACACCCTACTAAGCCTGTCAGTGACAATATCCATACAGTCTGGTCCGTTCGTCTATGAGCATCGCATGGCGGGCCAAGGGGGTTGGTAAAAGTCAGACACCCAAAAGCGGTACAGTCGTGTCGGAGAGTAACCCAGAACACCCTGAGATACTACTGGAATACCTACCAGTAAATCTCCTGCCTTTGCTAACGACTTTTCATGTACCAGCTCTCCTAGACACAGCGCGACCTCACCCCCAATACCGGGAGAGACGAACCCCTGCAGATCCGCTCACTGCCTCCATGTGGCTCGGGACTGTACCCAACTAAAACCTGTTTGCATGTCTCCTTTGAGCGTGGTAGGGTAGTAATCAAAGCACAGTGGGAACTCACACGAGACAAATGACGATCTCAGGTCGATGAACTAACCTGTACACATGTCACCAGGGAACTGCTATCTGACGCTAGGTATAATCCCAACTAGCAGGTTCCCGGCGAGTCCTGTCCGGTGTACTCATAACCCAATGAGCACCTGTATACATCTTAGGTGAACCAACTGACACCAGTGGCTTGTGAGACCGGCCACCGCCCCTCGTCGGGGTCTCGACTATATACACTAGTCTACTCTGGAGTATCGATGCCCTGTCTCAGAACTCCCTCGACTAGGGACCTTTTAAGGATGTGCTTATAGACCCCAGCTCCCACGTATATGATCGCCCTCATACTGCTGGTAGTCAAGCAAGAATCCTAAGGGCTCTATCAACGTGCAATAGTGACCTGTAAGGTCACCTAAAGCAGTACACGATGATAAAGATAAACCAGATAGCATACTATCATCTTGAGTAAGACTGTCCTACCGGGATAGGTCCTCCATCAATCATTGCAATCACGTGCCTGTGATCCAATAATTGACTCTGAGGGCACTATCTCCAACAATCTCCCACTTGCACTCAAGGCTAATTATTGCGATGTCGCATACTCACAGCCCGTGTGATACCGAACACCCAACTCCTCTACTAGTCAGTCTCACAAAGCTCGTTTGTGAAACTATTGCGTTCGAGGAATAGCCTCATTGAGTAGATCCGCTTTGATGTTTCTTTCTATGTCTCTCTTTATCTCAAGTTCGCAGAGAAAGCCATCTCCCAAAATGAGCAATACCTGTCTTAGAATATGTCTGGATGTCTGATGGGACCTAGTTCATAAATGAACTCTAAATCCAAACTTCTTAGACTGTATCGTCAACTGAACTTAATCAGTATCCTGCGCCATCCTTCCCTCAGTATCCACCTGGACCACCTGTCCAAAATACTGCCCCTCGTCAGAGGGAAAACTATAACTCTGACAGTCACTCTGTCATCCATGTCACCTTGGAGGCCTGGAATGATAACCATTTCCCGAAGGAGGCTGCCATTATCATATCCCTAGAACATCCACTTATGTTCTAAAACTGCTTCCGAATGTTTCTCCAGGATTGGATCAATATCAACTTATTGCATCTACTGCAAGAACAACATCTGGTGTGGTACTTGACATCTCATGATTGACTCAATTGCCTAAGCAAGTGATCTGCCAATCATGCACATCCCTCTCTATTTTAGTCTATAAGACACCTTTAGAGAGGGTGACTCCATTACCTGCAGGTACACTACCGTGCCAGGAATCGTCCATTCTAAAAACTCATAGAATGCTGTATAAGTACCCAGATTGGGAAACTACCCAAATCTAGATCTAATACCATAGATCCAGTTACCAGAATGTCTGATATCCAAGCCTTATGTGGAGAAACTACTGTGTGACGACCAAAGTATAACCGACCGTAGTATAGGAATATCACTTCCTACTCTGTGTATGTCATCCATATACCAGGACATCACACCCTGCTACCTTCTTAACAGATCCATCCCCTATTCTGATGAAGTCAAACCTATGACTGTCACATCAGAAATAGATGATCTATCTCCGCTGTATTTGCTTTAGTCCATAGACATAAGCCACCTGTCCACCAATGCTTCCGCTGCTCCTACTGACTACGAAAACCCTCTGGCAGAGTCATATACACGTGCACTTCTAAAGCTAGTCTATAACGACGCTATACTCATCCTCCTGCCGGGTCTCACAGTCTGGAACAACAGCAATGGCAAGTCTGGGTAAACAAGAACCTCCCTGTTACCGTCCTTGAGGCTACCGGAGTACCTCTCGGGTGCCTGAGGTTACCCACCATATCTGCAGAGTGGCCAATGGAATGTCAAACCAGATTGAATCTTTAGGTTCTTTATCAAATCTTCAGTAATTGTTTGCGGTTCTGGAATCACTTCCAGTTCTACCATACTCCCACTACTGTTTTCTGAAAAAATCCATTTTCATTAAAACTGTGGCGAGTGAAGAACAATATCACTATTGATCTTCCAGATGGTAGAAAGTCAACCCTCGTCATAGCCCGGGTCAAACCACAAACAGCCATTACAGAAACGTGCCTTGAGTCATCCAGAGTCTGGTTTTAAGCATAAGCTGGACGACTCCCCGTATCTTAACAATGTCAAGATATGAACTGTTCTATATCCAATACAGAAACAGAGGCACTGATTTAATTGAACCAGATTCAAATCATGCAGCTGTCTCCAGTGCATGTCAACTAAATGGAAGGAGGCCGATCAGCGTTACTCAACCTAGGAATGCTTCCAATTATGAGTAACCTGAAAGAGAAGCAAGTTCTCTTAATCATTACTATTAACTGAATACCACACACAAGTATCTACATCTTCGATCACCTTGAAGAATCCCGATACTTGCAACATCTGGTTCTCTTCTTTACTCTTATACCTATAACTTCTCAAAACTTAGACCTTGTATTTCTTCGAAACACATGTCTAAGAACTAGAGAAGTCATAAGTAAACAGAATATAGTACGAGGACCAACCCCTCTATCCTAATGGACACTGGACAATATACAATACCCTGTATTAGTCCCCTGAGTCTAGTAACTCATTCCCTGTGTGCCGTAGATTGAAAACTGTACTTATGGTTAAGAAGAATTACACCGCTGTTCAATGCTCCTTACCTAACCATCCACTGATATAGGTAAATGTCATAGACATAATTTCAAAAAGATATATCTCACTCTATAAAAATAGATGTACAGATATATCAATTTGAAATTGGTGCATAACAACGGATATTCAAAACTAAATATTTGCCGTCCGGCAAACAACCCAGGTGACTTCCTCAAATATCATCAATTACAACGAATTCCGATATAATGAGGATGATCACCCAATTCCCAATAACTTACTCCCACTCATCATCTGTAAAACCATACAGATGTGAGAATCATACCTGGTAAATACATACCCTGGAGCAAGGGTTAATTGGGAAATCAGTTTTCTTTTAACAGTATACAGTGAAACTGAAACATATGAATGTTTCGTAAGGGTATCCCGGTATTCCTAGTAATGCCTCTTCCATTATCCAGATTCACAACTGTAACCGTATAATTCTTTGCCATCTCTCCAAATCCCTTTATATGTCTTTAGTCATTACCTTCTGCACACCCCTTTAGGCTAAATGGTTTTCTTCCTTCCCTACCGTTCGGCACCAGCCTATGGTTTGGAAGAAGACAATCCAATAAGCATAATGGGTGTACTATCCTAATCCTAGGAGCACTCGCAATGCGAGAGAAGGTGAAGATAAAAGACAACCGAACAAACCTTATTCCTATTTCTCCTGAACCAGAATCCATCCCCGAACTGGAACAAGTTCCTTTCGAGTTCGTATATAACCATACGATAGAGTATCCAAATAAACTGTGGATCTTCGCAGTGATACGGAGTGTTCTGGAGAAATACAAAGGTGATTTAGGATTGGCGAAGAAATACTTGGTTTGGTCGTGAATAGCAGTCGCAATTTACTTTGCCCTCTTACTAATCCCTTGATATGTCTTTACTTAATACCTTCTGTACACCATCGTTAGGCTAATTGGTTTTCTTCATTCCTTACCGGTCGGCACCTGCCTATGGTTTGGAAGAAGACTATCCAATTTGCGTAATAGGTGTACTATCTCATAAACTAAGGAGTACTCGCAACCTGAGAGAAGCACTACTACAAATAAGGGTTGCCCCTATGGATTTATCCGTAGGGGCAACCCACTGCCCCTACGGATATATGCGTAAGGGCGAAAAAATACCCCGTAGGTGCAAAGGCCGCAGGTGCAAGTTGAGGCCCTGAACTTGCCCCTACGGGCAAATTCTTGCCCCTACGGATTTATGTGTAGGTCCTGTTGCCCCTACGGATTAAGCCGTGGGGTATAAGATTTTATATTATTTACGGTTTTTTTTATATTACTTGTACCTACGGATATATCCGTAGGTCCATATACTACCCCCTACGGATATATGCGTAGGTACCTTTCCGTAGGGGCAAAATATCAGGATTCCTGATATTTGGCCCCTACGGATAATGCCGTAGGGGAGAGGCAGTGGCCCCTACGGATATGTCCGTAGGGGCATTCCCAACCCCCCGGCACTGAGATCAGGGGGGAAATATCAATTACTGCTGATATTTTTCCCCTACGGATATATCCGTAGGGGCAACATATATACCTACGGATTAATCCGTAGGTACATATTGTCTGTATTTTTTTTTAAAAATGGGCTGCTTGATTTTTTCCCGCCTTGTGCACAATAATATATACATCAATCAAATCATATATTGCAGTATTCATAATCACATCTCACACATATATATAATATA
Source organism: Agapanthus africanus (assembly GCA_030015575.1). Classification (NCBI taxonomy): domain Eukaryota; kingdom Viridiplantae; phylum Streptophyta; class Magnoliopsida; order Asparagales; family Amaryllidaceae; genus Agapanthus; species Agapanthus africanus. The sequence goes on from CM057349.1 coordinate 167,910,970, forward strand.
CAAAAGAAACCCAAAAACTGAATATGATATAAATACAAACCAATATCAATATCGTTTCAAAATGTAGTACAATGTGTATGATATAAATAAATACATGTTTCAAAAAATAAGAACCAAAAATCTACCCTAGCTCGGTCCAGCTCCACCTCTGAATAACGATAAAATAACGCGCACCTGCTCCTCGGTCAATAAACTCTGCAATTCGTTGCGAGCGGGAGTCTGAGTGGCATGTGGAGCTGGCGATGTGGTCTGCGCAGCCGCCGTCGAGGTAGTCGCTTGCGGAGCCGCGGCTGCGGGAGTCTGAGTGGGCGGCGGAGCTACAGGAGCTGTCTGCGGAACCGCAGCCGATGTAGTGGCTTGCGGAGCCGCAGCCGAAGGAGATGCATGTGGAGGCTCGGCCGATCTACCCTGTCGCGTCTGGACATAACGTGTGTAAGAAGCGTGTAAGAACTGTGTATTATTCGAATTCGTATCATTATTAAGTTATTTCGAAACCCTGTTTGGATATCTAGTTTAGAAAAGCGTTGTTTATTTTAATTACATATGTATGTATGATTAATCAAACTTAAGTCTAAAACTAAATAAGCTCAAGCTACGTACTAATTATGGATATGTTGATATGTATATAATATGAAATGATATTTTACTATAAAGTAGTATACATACCAGCATCTCCTTCAACTCCTGAACGGTGGCTCTCAAGCTATCCAGTTCCTGATGGACATGTCGGTCACTGGAGATGGAGGAAGTAACCGCCGGGGTGGAGTCCAACCTCATATGGGCCCTGCTAGGGCCCAATCCCCGGCCTCTCTCCCAACCTCCATGGTGCCCTCTGTGTGCGGCGTCCAGAACTGGGGTCAGCAGCCTCGGATCGTTCTGTCCGGTAAAATCGATCCCCGAGGCCTGGGCCTGCTCAACCACCCGCTCCTACACCCACATTAAGCAGTAAAGTATAAGTATAAAATTTAAACTTGAACCTTCCAAAACTAAAATTTCAAATTTGGGTAGAAAAAATATTAACACTTACGCAGTACTCCTGGGTAGCGACGTCGGGATATCGAAGCTCGCCCGTGGCGGGATCTGTCGAGGTGCCGTGGACGGCAAGATATGCGGACAGCACGCTCGGTGTACCACCTGACGCCACGGTCCGAGATGTCTGCAATATTAGAAAGTAACTCTTAATATTAGAAATATTAGAGAATAACTCTTAATATTGCAGAATATTAGAGAATAACTCTTAATTTACCGATAACTCCATGGCTCGAGTAATGTTCCTCGAGCCACCTGTGTAAGTGGGGCGACCCCTCTTCGCCGACTTCCTGTTCTCCGTATTCTGAGCGGCCTGTTTCTGCACAACGCATTAACATTTAGTTTTCTAATTAAGAAACACAAAGAAATAAATTATATCATAAATAATGAATTAAATTTAAAATACATACCTGTTTGCGTTGGGAGTCGAAATAAGCGCACAATAGAGGCCATGTCTCTACGTCGACTCTCGCAAACGCCGGAGTAGATAGGAGGGCCGCTCTCTCTGCCTCGGGGGTCGCCATCCACAGGGAGTAGCAGTCGGCCTTCAGCTCATTCCTGTTGTATCGGACCTTGGCCTGCATGTTCTTCATCAGGCCATTGTACAGAGCATGAAGGTCGAGCACCCTCCCCGGGTGATCAGGTTCGGCTACAGGCTGAAAATCGTAATCCAACTGAAAATACAAAAAAAACATTGTTATTAGATTGCAAGTGTTAATAATAAATATATTGGATAGATCAAATGAAAATATATGTTAATACATACCCGAGCCTGATCAAAGAAGAGGGCGAATGAGCGCTGGTGCTGCTCGCCCCACTCAACGTGAAGTGGATAGTTCTTCACGATCCGGCTCTCGTCCCCCAAATACCGGCCGAACCTCTCGGCATGAGGACCGGTATAGCGATAGTCAAGGGTAAAAAAAAGGGGGAATGCTGCCTCCCCCCAAGCTCTATCAGGCCTCAGCCTATGGGACTGATTCGGGCCTCGAATCCCCCTCTGGGGATGGGGAGGCCTTGCGTCTGCACGAAATAACAAGACAATCAATAATAAGACAAAGTTGTATTAAGAAATCATGGTTAAACAAAAATTCAAGTGTGATATATACCTCCGGTGACTAGCGCACGAGCCTGGGCCCGGGCAGCAGCACGAGCGGGACGATAGTTCCTCCGGTGAGGAACAACCGGGGTCCCGGACCCGGACGCATCCCCTCCAACTATAAAATAAACATCGACGCTAAATTTCAATGAAGTTCATATTTATTCTATAGAGCATATGTGAAATGAATAAATATTTTAAATTTATTCATACTAACCTGCAGACGATGCGGAGAGTATGGAAGCGGCAGGAGTGGCCCCTGTAGAAGGTGTGGACGCACCACCTATAATTAGACAATTAAAAATAGATTATATAAGTAATTGCAAAAAGAATGTGTAGATCAATAATATAACGTTCTAAATCAATATGCATGCACTATAGGATATATAAACATACCCGCAGGTGCGGTGGTGTCACCACCTACAGCTAGACAATAATAAAAATTGCTAAGTAAGAGCAAAAGGAATGTGTGTATTTATGATATAGCATTCTAAATCAATATACATACACTATATGATATATAAACATACCTGGAGGAGCGGGGGTGGCCTCTGTCCCAGATGTGGACGCATCACCAACAACTAGACAATCAAACATTGACAATATAAGTAATTTTGACATAAACATGCATGAATATCTGTAATATTATATTCAAAATGGATATGCGTGCAGTATACCTGGAGGTGTGGCAAAATCCACACGAAGGAGGCATCCGAAGGGGTCTCCGATCTGGGTGCAAGACCGGCCCTCTGAAGCTCCCTACGGAGCTCTCCGGGCGGCAGAACCGCTCTGCCTCTGCCTCTGCCTCTGCCGCGGCTGGAGCTCCTGCCGCCCCTCGCTGCTCCCGACATCGTCATCAAATCTAGATAAATGGTTCGTGGACGCATTAGACAATCATTAAAAGTATTGACTATATATGATCTAGAGCGTAAAATGTGAAGTAATAATATAACATTACTGATAACCTTTTTCGTTTCGTGGGCGCATCATACATATCTGCTTGGATTTCATCGTCGATGTCATTTCTAACCCACGTAACTTCATGATCGGTCGAAGACAACCCGTCCTTCGAAACAGACGGTCGGAGCACTTTAAGCTTTCTCTCTTCTTCATCCTCATCGCTGTCCTCGTATTCTGGGACATCGTAGACATCTCTGGGTTTCCATCGGCATACAACACTCCACCCCGGATGCTTCAAACACTGTGAGTAGTATACTTGGAATGCTTGGTTCGGAAAGATAAACGGATCGTCCTGACCGTAAAATCGAAGTGTGTTCACACTGGTCAATCCATATTCATCTTTCCAAGTCCCAAGACTGCTTCTCCACCTGTCCGTATCGGTTCGCGGATCGTACCAAGTACACTGGAATATATAAAAGGGTTCTGATCGTCCGGGATAGTGGATGCCGAGTATACAATTTAAGTACCCATAGTAAATCACACCGTCCGATCCTACCGTTCTGAAGTAACAATTTAGGTACCTAATGAGAATATGTTGAATAAATTAATACGGGCATACATGACAACAATAAATTTATAAATTGCGCGAAACGAAAAATTACACGTACCTCTCGACGGGATACATCCATCGATATTGTACTGGTCTGGCTAACTTCGCCTCAGCTGCAAGATGAACCGTCAAGTGTATTATGATATCGAAAAATGACGGTGGGAAAATACGCTCAAACTTGCAAAGTATCAACGCGATAGAATTTTCTAATTTATCCAGCATCACAACCTCCAGTGTTTTAGCACACAACTCCCTGAAAAAACAACATAGGTCGTTGATTACTAGACCAACCGAGTCGGGGAGAGAAGTCCTGAGGGCTAATGGAAGAAGGTGCTCCACGATAACATGGTGATCATGACTTTTCAGCCCATCGATCTTGCCCTTCACAATTTTTATTTTCTTGCTGAATGATCCTGAGAAACCTGTGGGGACTTTCAAATCATGCAACACCTGCAGGAATCTTTTCTTCTCCGGTTGTGACATATGATAAGCGGCATTGGGAAGTACAAACTTGCCCGGTTTACCCGCTACCGGTCTAGGGTGCAATTCACTTCTTATTCCCCACTCTTGTAAATCCATCGGAGCATTCATGTTGTCTTTCGATTTCCCGTCTTTACACAGAAGCAAGTTAAGTATGTGCTCTGATACTCCCTTCTCTATATGCATGACGTCCAGACAATGACGCACTGAATTTGTAGACCAGTACGGAAGCTTGAAGAAAATGCTTAACCTGTTCCAATATTGTGGTTTGACCTGTTTTGTCGGATCCATCCCGAAGGTCACGTTATTGTAACCATCCCATTTAGCAGTCACGTCCTCTCCGGATAATGGGGATGGAGGTCCAAGAAGCTCCTGATGACCATCAAAGTGAACCGTGTCTAACCTATAGGGGTGGTTTGGAGGCAGAAAACGTCGATGGCCGCAATAACAAACCTTCCTGCTAAAATTCAAAAATTTTGATGTTGTGTGTTCATGGCAATGAGGACATGCTTTGTGACCATGTACGGACCAACCTGATAGCATTCCATACGCAGGAAAGTCATTAATTGTCCACATTAAAGCCGCAGGCAGTATGAAGGTTGTATTTGTGTTTGAATCATATGTTTCTACACCATCAATGAACAAAGTTTTCAGCTCCTCGATCAGAGGTCGGAGATAGACGTCGATATTGTTCCCCCGGTGAGTTTGGTCCGTCGATAAGAAGAGGCATCATAAAGTATGATTGGTCCATAGCCAACCAAGGCGACAGATTATAAATTATCATTACAATGGGCCATGTACTGTGACTTCCAGCCATATAGTTGAATGGGCAGAAGCCATCGGTAGCCAGTCCGAGCCGGACATTGCGAGGATCGCTACTGAATATTGCGTGCCTCCTATCGAAATCCTTCCATGCCGGTGAATCTCTTGGATGGCTCATTTTTCCATTTTCGCTTAGAGGAGCACGGTGATGCCAAATTATTGCCTCGGCTGTTTTCTTGCACCTGAATAGCCTCTGTAGGCTCTGTGTTATGGGAAAATATCGTGCTATCTTCACAGGTATATCAGGCTTCTTATCAGAATCTTTCGGCGTATACCTGGCCTCTCCGCATGTTGGACACTCTTTCAAATCTGAATTCTCTTTCCGGTACAACACGCAATTTTTAGGACATGCTTGAATCTTCTCGCACTTTAGACCCAAATCAGACATCATTTTCTGGGCTTCGTACCAGCTTTCGGGCACATTATTTTCCGGAGGCATAGAATCTTTCAAGAACGAAAGAAGCATTGTGAATGACTTGTTGCTCCATCCATTTAGGCACTTAATCTGGAAAAGTTGGACGAACCATGAGAGGGTGGAATACTTCGCATTCTCATAAATTGGTTTCCTAGCATCATTCATGAAATTTTCATATTTATCAGCACGCGGTCCTCGACCGGAAGGAATGTCATCTTCGGTACGAATAGATTCACCTAGGGCAGCCTCTACCATATCCTCCATTTCTTCTGGTGGAAATAAATTTCCGTCTCCTGCCGTATTACCGAATTCTTCTTCTTCTCCTGCCACATTATCGTGTTCTCCTTCTTCTTCTACTGCAGTACTGCATTCTTCTCCTTCCCCGTGATATTTCCAAGTTGAATAAAGTCTAGTAAACCTATGTTTTACAATATGAAGCTCTGCCAATTCTACCTTCTGCCAGTACTTATTGCCACATCTATCGCACGGACAGAGAATCTTCTCTATTATGATCTTATTATGTGCGCGTGCAAATTCAAGGAAAGCAGCAACTCCTGCGACAAACTTAGGTTGCATATGTTGTTTCCAATCCACATACATCCAGTCCTTAACTCTGACGTACTCATGGGCCATGTTAGACTGAATAACATATAAATTGTAGGTTATGCTGACTATATTGAGAAATATAAGAACGGGATAGTTACTGACAAAGGAGAAAATCAGTGTATATGCTTTGTGTGTGCGTTTGTCGTTGAAAAGAATAAATTATCGCACGTTATGTTAACCGATAGACGGGGACTAAATGGCGCTTTTAGTTTCATATATGAGTATCGATGGGAATATGAAGGTTTCACATTATCATATATTGGTTTTAACCCGAACATCTCAAATCGCTCTCTAATTATGCGTTTGTATGTATGTGTTCCGGCTGTCGGGGGTAGGCTTCTATCCCATTAAGAATGTATAGAGCGAACGCCCATCACTTGTGCTTTCAACCATTTCGAGTAAATTTCGGCAGCACCTCCCCGCTATTCTCCGAGTACACTGTAATAGAATAGATAATCATTTCAACGCTGTGAAACAACGTTGAAATGAACATCTGATCTATCTTTGTACACGGAGACCAGCGGAAAGGTACCGACGAAATATCTCGAAACGGATGAAAACACAAGTGAATGAAGGCGTTTTCTTTATACATTCTTAACTTGTCCACACGGGACAAATATATGGGTTACCATACGATTGAATTTTCTCGTCGCGTAGACTATACGACGGTTGTTAGTATCGAGCTATACTGTCCGATATTTAGCAACCTTCGTATAGTTCTAGATCACGACGAGCATCGCACGTATGTTAACCGATAGACGGGGACTAAGTGGCGCTTTTAGATTCATATATGAGTATCGATGGGAATATGAAGGTTTCATATTATCATCAAGTATCATATATTGGTTTTAACCCGAACATCTCGAATCGCTCTCTAATTATGCATTTGTTGTGTGTTCCGGCTGTCGGGGGTAGGCTTCTATCCCATTAAGAATGTATAGAGCGAACGCCCATCACTTGTGCTTTCAACCATTTCGAGTAAATTTCGGCAGCACCTCCCCGTTGTTCTCCGAGTACACTGTAATAGAATGAATAATCATTTCAAAGCTGTGAAACAACGTTGAAATGAACATCTAATCTATCTTTGTACACGGAGAACCAGCGGAAAGGTGCCGACGAAATATCTCGAAACGGATGAAAACACAAGTGAATGAAGGCGTTTGCTTTATACATTCTTAACTTGTCCACACGGGACAAATCTATGGGTTACCATACGATTGAATTTTCTCGTCGCGTAGACTATACGACGGTTGTTAGTATCGAGCTATACTGTCCGATATTTAACAACCTTCGTATATTTCTAGGTCATGACGAGTATCGCACGTATGTTAACCGATAGACGGGACTTAGTGGCGCTTTTAATTTCATATATGAGTATCGATGGGAATATGAAGGTTTCATATTATCATCGAGTATCATATATTGGTTTTAACCTGAATATCTCGAGTCGCTCTCTAATTATGCGTTTGTTGTGCATTCGTATTGTATGTGTAACATGATTTTAAACCATTGAGATCAAGATTGATAGAACTGATCATCCTACATTGCAATAGCATTCATCAACCAAAAACTATTATTGCAATGGTATTCATCTATAACAATCAACAATTAAAACTACAAATGTAGGATACTGATATCATAAAGCGTTATACGCAACATTGGTAGAACTGATAAATAAAAAAATGAAACACAAACCGTATCAAGATTTAACAACTTTGATTATGTCATATACGCGGGCCGATATTTTCATATTAGCCAATAGGCAAAAATAGATTGCGGTCTGGATATGGCATATTGGCAGATGTTACCTATATGCATACATGCATGTTGTCTCCCCATTTTTTCATAAATCAAACCAACTACATACATCAAACTAGTCCATGCCACCAATCGGAAACTCCACTATGTCTTTGAATTATTATTTTTCCAAATAGCATTGAGCTCCTATTGACATTGTCCCAGCCAACAAATTTGTTGGGCTTGCCTCGACCTTCATCTAGCTTTCACATGCCATACACATTAGATGAGTAATATAGTTATAAATTATGGTATTTTGTTGTCATCAATCCACCTAACCCTAACCCCAAGTTGCTCTCTGAAAGCTCATAGAACCATCCCCCCTAGTCAAGCATAGCTTTTTCTGTGCAATTGTTCTCATTCTTAATTCTCACATTCATTACTCTCTCATTTTCTTGTCAACAAATTTGTTGTGCAATTGTTCTCATTCTTAATTTCTCACATTCATTACTCTTTCATTTTCTTGTTTTTTTCCAACTCCCCACCACTTAACCCCAACCCAGCCCCAGCCCCCAGCCCCAGCCCAGCCCAGCCCCAACCTAACCCTAACCCCAGCGCGGCCAGCTAAACCCCAACACCAACCCTAAGGCAAACCCTAACCCCAGCCCCACCCCAGCAGCAGCCGAACCCCAACCCTAACCCTAACCCCGACCCCGACCCCGACCGCGACCGCGACCGCGACCCCTGCCGAACCCCAACTCGCGCGCGCAACCCCAGACCCAGCCATGAACCCTAAGCCCAAAATAATCAAAAAATTCTTTAATTTACCTCAAGATTTACTCACCTGAACGGCTGCTGCTGGGGCTGGGGCGACGACCTGAACGGCGGTGGCGACGACCTGAACCGCGGTGGCGACGAGAATGGCGGTGGCGACGAGAACGGCGGTGGCGACGAGGAGAATGACGGTGGCGACGACGGCGTGGTGATTTGGGGATTTTTTTCGCGCGCGATCGAGAGAGAGAGAGAAAGTGAGCGTAGGCGATCGATCTGTGCTTTTGTTAAATTGATATTTAGTTGCCCCTACGGATATACCCGTAGGTCCTTTGTTTGCGGCTCCGTAGGGGCAAACACCAAATTAAGAATTAATATTTTTATTCTTGGACGTCTGTGCCCGTAGGGGCAACCTTTTAGCCCTGCGGATTAATCCGTAGGGCCAAGTTAAATCTGCCCCCACGGATTCCAATATCCGTAGGGGCAACCCTCTATTTTACTAGTGAAGGTAAAAGGAAAAGACAACTGAATAGTCCTATTCGTTTTCTCCAGAACCAGAAACCATCCTCGAATAAATTCTTTCGAGTTCGTATATAACCATACGATGGTTTTATCCAATGGAATTGGATGTTCGTAGTAATACGGGGTGTCCTGGAGAAAAGGGTAAAAGTAGGAGTGGCAATGAGGTTTGCAACTCTGACAATCCAAAAGCCAGTGTTTAAGAAGGTTCGGTTAATTTTGGTCACCGAGTCATAGTCAAGGGTCGGGTCATGGTCCCTGCCAAAGAGAGAGAGAAAAGAAACACTCAGCGTGCACTCTAACCCAGATCAGAATGGTTATCACTTTATCTAATCAGGAAACCTCCCACTGTAACATCAAATTCTTCCCCAAACCTGAAAGAAGAATTAGTCGGGGTCACCCGAGGGGTAAACCAACTCATCAGTGGGAATCAGGATCCAACTATCATCGCATGATAACGTGACGGAATCCGCTCACGTTATCACACTCCAGAAGGTATGCGCATATCTGGCAAGTTTCAGTTTCTTTAGAAACTCCCGATGTGATTTTTGCCCCATGCTCTTATGACCTTGACGAAGGACAACATATCATAAGTCACATGTAAAGTTCTACCCGTCATTATCCAGGTTAATTTGAACCCACCCGTACATACCCTTGACGAAGGCCAAAATAGTAGTACGACTGTCCCAAACCAACGCATCTATCTATGCTGCAGAAAAGTAACAAATAGCTACCATACATTATGCCTTGACGAAGGCCAACATACATAGCATGAATACTAAGTGCTACCTCTCTGAAATGACGGAGGGCTACGAATGGTTTTTGGCGAAAAACCTTTAACGTAATGAACTTGATATCGTTGAAGGAATCGGATAGCTTTTATAAAAATATAGTGGCGAAAACCTTTGCTAAAGAGGTCACTCCCGGTGAAGGGATCTCGGCTCTTTCCCCGTGGAATGAGGTGCAGGATATTCCAACTGAATACCACAATGCAAAGCAAAACTAATCGGCTATAGTGAAGTTATTGCCCTGACGCAAACTTTTGTCCAAGGGGTCACTCCCGGTGAAGGGATCTCGGCCCTTGCCTCGTCGACTGAGGAGCAGGATATTCCAACTGAATACCACTGTGCAAAACAAAAGTGAACGTCCTTGCAATAACAGCTTTTTGAAAAAATGTTCCAACAACATCAGAATAGGTTTGTTTAGCTTGCATTGATCCGAATCAATGCAGTCCCATCAATTGATCACACCACAAAAGAACGAAAATAATGATGTACGTATATGCCATCCGCATTCGCCACTTAGTCCCGTCATCACCCGTTAGGTTACTTAACTAACGACAGAGCGGGGACTGGACTAGCGCGGATGCAAAACATATACAACATCTACTAGTATATATATCAATATATAATATTTCGCTCAAGGCGTGATAAAATGCAACATCACAGAAATGTAACCAGCAACACAGAACAATACAGATATCTGGGATCCCCGGGTTTCATAGAGCCGCTACTGAAACCCGACGTTCCCCTGGTCATGTGGACAACCTGTGCAATGAGATCCTAGACCCCTACGGGCATGGTAAGTTACCCGCCAAGACCTGAAGCGAGACAGTCCCCTTCAACAACGTGAATGGACCACCCAGCACTTCACGGAATCCGGTAACTTAGGCACCCCTCCTTAGGCCAACCTGTACCCCCTACGAGTGCGGCGAATAGCCCGTCAATTCTAGAGTAAAGCCCCCTCCGTCTCAACGCCATGAGATGCGGGCTCGTTGCCCTCTAGAACCCGGCTATCCGTGCACCCCTCCGCGGGGCAATCCTAGTACAGAAAGTAAAATATACATACAACGGGTATATCGACCTCGACCCGGTCGTGCCCCAAAAGAATAATATACAAACAGGCAGTGACGGCAGTCCACATGTCGGACGCTCGCCCCGCAATATCAAATGTACATGTAAAACAAAACTGTACTACCATTGCATCCAGGCTATCTCCACGACCAATCCGCAACATCACAGCACAACACAGAACATCAACGTGAATGTCACGTTCGCAAATCCGTCTAAAAGGGCTATAGCAGATAGACTGGATTTACCGATCGAATGACATTCACGGTCGCAGATATAATGTAAATACTGTGAACTAACATGTTTAAAATATCCGCCCGAACAAATTTATCGAAGTGGGCCACAAGCACTACTGTAGCTATCACAGAAAATCTGGGCCCAAAAAGAATATCCCAAAACCCCTATTTCCAACCCAGAAGCCCACTGGAAAATTTTGGTACGGAGTTGACTTGTTTCCACCACGGAACCGCGGCCAAACCAGGGGTTTGGCCGCGTTTCCGCTGTCATACTGAAGCATCACCCAACCAAAATTTTGCAGAATGCTTATATTTGCCTTCATGTGTTTCTGCAACAACCTGAAAAATTTTTGGAGCCCAAAAAATTTCGACAGAAACCTGATGCACATGAAATACGGTTTTTGGGATTTTTGTTCGATCGAGTCTTTAAACATACTAGAGCAAGCTAGGCAAGGTTAATGGCGTGGCTCTGATACCAATGTAAGTGCACGGCGGCGCCCCGGCCATCAATCCGACGCCGGAATGCGGAAACGAAACTTTTCTAAAACTAGAAAATCGGCACCACTGCGCACTAAAATCCCGGATCGGGCCATTAACCTAACCCTAGAAAACTAGAATAAGAGTAGAGAAGCTATACCAAGCGATCCGTGTCCTTCGGTCTTCGTCTCCACTCCGATCTCCTCGCGGAATCTCCGGTCGTCGCCTCCTCGTCGAAACGGGCACCACATCGCCGGGTTCTTTTACGGGCTCCCACATCTGGACCGAGGCAACTCGGGCGCGAAGTTGGCTAGCCGACGCATCCAAGGTTGAAGTAAATGAAGTGTAGAATGTATTGTCTCTTGGGGTTTATGAAATTGCCATGATGAAGGAATGAGAGAAGAACTTTGGAGAAATAATGGTGCTCTCATTCTAGCAAGGAAATGAGATGAGGAAAATGCCACACATAAAAAATGAACCTCTCTCTCTCCCACCTCAAGTGGCCAGCCCTTTATCTCAAATGGTGGAGGGAAATAATCAAAACCAAGAAGGGAGGTGAGTGTAGGAAAAACCAAGGGGTGACCACACCCAAAAGAGATGATAACAATGTCACACCAAATCAAATCCAACTCAAATCTCAATTAATGCAAAAGAAGTGATTCAAAAAGAATCTCATGATTCAATATCTATCATGAAGCCACAAATGCAAGAAAACCCCTCCACAAAGATAATTTGTACAACTGCAAATAACCCCCTCCATCGGAAAAGTCCGGCCGGGAAGGAACAAAGGAAAACTGGCCGGAACGGAATGCAAAGTGGCAACTTTAGAAGACTGATCCCGTAATAAATTACAGGAAAACCCCGCGACTGTATATACATACCTGCATTTGTATTCCAACTGAATACAAATGCAAAGAGACAAAATCTATACAGTACAATACTAGGATCCGGCTTAAACCAAAGCCCGCTAGTAAAATCCGTCCGATCATGATCCATGCAATACCGCATGTATCTGATCGAACCCTGCCATATCTCCATACGGCCTCTACAGCGTTTCGCCCGAAACTTGAGAAACTGGTCTGTGGGGGACTCTAAAGACTCGTCAATACATTGGCTACGGATTTAACCACTAGCACGTCAGAGGTATTGGCCAATACGTAACGGGCTACCAGGTACTGACCAAAAGGGACGTCGATGAGCGAACTCATCCTGACACCCTACTGAGCCTGTCAGTGACAATATCCGGACAGTCCGGTCCGTTCGTCTATGAGCATCGCATGGCGGGCCTAGGGTTCGGTAAAAGTCAGCCCCCCAAAAGCGGTACAAGTCGTGTCGGAGAGTAACCCAGAACACCCTGAGATACTACTGGAATACCTACCATTAAATCTCTTGCCTTGGCCAAGTAATTTTCAAGTACTGGCTCTCCTAGACACAGCGCGACCTCACCCCCAATACCGAGAGACAAACCCCTGCAGATCCGCTCACTGCCTCCTTGTGGCTCGGGACTGTACCCAACTAAAACCTGTTTGCACGTCTCCTTTGAGCATGGTAGGGTAGTAATCAAAGCACAGTAGGAACTCACACGAGACAAATGACGATCTCAGGTCGATGAACTAACCTGTACACATGTCACCAGGGAACTGCTATCTGACGCTAGGTATAATCCCAACTAGCAGGTTCCCGGCGAGTCCTATCCGGTGTACTCATAACCCAATGAGCACCTGTATACATCTTAGGTGAACCAACTGAAACCAGTGGCTTGTGAAACCGGCCACCGCCCTCGTCGGGGTCTCGACTGTATACACTAGTCTACTCTGGAGTATCGATGCCCTGTCTCGAAACTCCCTCGACTAGGGACCTTTTAAGGATGTGCATATAGACCCCAGCTCCCACGTATATGATCGCCCTCATACTACTGGTAGTCAAGCAAGAATCCTAGGGGCTCTATCAACGTGCAATAGTGACCTGTAAGGTCACCTAAAGTAGTACACGATGATAAAGATAAACCAGATAGCATACTATCATCTTGAGTAAGACTGTCCTACCGGGATAGGTCCTCCATCAATCATTGCAATCACGTGCCTGTGATCCAATAATTGACTCTGAGGGCACTATCTCCAACAATCTCCCACTTGCACTCAAGGCTAATTATTGCGATGTCGCATACTCACAGCCCGTGTGATACCGAACACCCAACTCCTCCACTAGTCAGTCTCACAAAGCTCGTTTGTGAAACTATTGCGTTCGAGGAATAGCCTCAACGAGTGGATCCGCTTTGATGTTTCTTTCTATATCTCTCTTTATCTCAAGTTCGTAGAGAAAGCCATCTCCCGAAATGAGCAATACCTATCTTAGAATATGTCTGGTTGTCTGATGGGACCTAGTTCATAAATGAACTCCAAATCCAAACTTCTTAGACTGTATCGTCAACTGAACTTAATCAGTATCCAGCGCCATCCTTCCCTCAGTATCCACCTGGACCACCTGTCCAAAATACTGCCCCTCGTCAGAGGGAAAACTATAACTCTGACAGTCACTCTGTCATCCATGTCACCTCGGAGGCCTGGAATGATAACCGTTTCCCGAAGGAGGGTGCCGTTATCATATCCCTAGAACATCCACTTATGTTCTAAAACTTCTTCCGAATGTTTCTCCAGGATTGGATCAATATCAACTTATTGCATCTACTGCAAGAACAACATCTGGTGTGGTACTTGACATCTCATGATTGACTCAATTGCCTAAGCAAGTGATCTGCCAATCTTGCACATCCCTCTCTATTTTAGTCTATAAGACACCTTCAGAGAGGGTGACTCCATTACCTGCAGGTACACTACCGTGCCAGGAGTCGTCCATTCTAAAAACTCATAGAATGTTGTCTAAGTACCCAGATTGGGAAACTACCCAAATCTAGATCTAATACCTTAGATCCAGTTACCAGAATGTCTGATATCCAAGCCTTATGTGGAGAAACTACTGTGTGACGACCAAAGTATAACCGACCGTAGTATAGGAATATCACTTCCTACTCTGTGTATGTCATCTATATACCAGGACATCACACCCTGCTACCTTCTTAACAGATCCATCCCCTATTCTGATGAAGTCAAACCTATGACTGTCACATCAGAAATAGATGATCTATCTCCGCTGTATTTGCTTTAGTCCATAGACATAAGCCACCTGTCCACCAATGCTTCTGCTGCTCCCACTGACTACGACAACCCTCTGGCAGAGTCATATACACGTGCACTTCTAAAGCTAGTCTAGAACGACGCTATACTCATCCTCCTACCGGGTCTCACAGTCTGGAACAACAGCAATGGCAAGTCTGGGTAAACAAGAACCTCCCTGTCACCGTCCTTGAGGCTACCGGAGTACCTCTCGGGTGCCTGAGGTTACCCACCATATCTGCAGAGTGGCCAATGGAATGTCAAACCAGATTGAATCTTTAGGTTCTTTATCAAATCTTCAGTAATTGTTTGCGGTTCTAGAATCACTTCCAGTTCTACCATACTCCTACTACTGTTTTCTGAAAAAATCTATTTTCATTAAAACTGTGGCGAGTCAAGAACAATATCAGTATTGATCTTCCAGATGGTAGAAAGTCAACCCTCGTCATAGCCCGGGTCAACCCACAAACAGCCATTACAGAAACGTGCCTTGAGTCATCCAGAGTCTGGTTTTAAGAATAAGCTGGACGACTCCCCGTATCTTAACAATGTCAAGATATGAACTGTTCTATATCCAATACAGAAACAGAGGCACTGATTTAATTGAACCAGATTCAAATCATGCAGCTGTCTCCAGTGCATGTCAACTAAATGGAAGGAGGCCGATCAGCGTTACTCAACTTAGGAATGCTTCCAATTATGAGTAATCTGAAAGAGAAGCAAGTTCTCTTAATCATTACTATTTGTAGGGTTCCTAGGCACACTAATGAGGTCTCACAAGTGATCAAGCATGCCCAATTCAAACATTTCATGTGCCTACAAACCCTAATACGGATCGTTAACTAGATTTATGGGTGATGCGATGCAAGTAAACAACTTTAACTTAAAGGAAAGAAGCTACAACCTTTGTAGATCCGGTCCTCCACCTCCTAGGCTCCGTGATGACGTCCCTCCGCTGTCCAAATCGGATCCCGGACTCTAGCATCGGTTTCATCGGAGAAATGGGCAGGCTAGGTCGTCGACTTCGATGCCGAAGATGATCTATGTCGAGGCATCACAAGATCAAGCTCCCACTTCACCAAGTCATGAAACATGTGAAGAAAACACCCTATACTACTTGGCAAGAGGTAGAGGATGAAGAAATAGGAAGTGGGTTCACTTTAGAATTGGATTTCTCACTCTTTTTCACTAGTTGCCATTGATGGAGGCAAGCTTTCTTCCTTTGTTGAAGAAGAAGAAGATGAAGAAAGAATATGATAAGTTATTTCAAAAAAAAAAGAAAAATAATATGAATACTTATCATATGGCAACCATGATTAGGTGTAGAGAATAGACTATGGTTAGTTGGAATGGTTAGGGTTAAGCATGAAGACAAAATGGTCACTTAGTCAAAGCTTCATGAAGCTTCAACAACAAACAAAGAAAGCCACCATTTTCTCTTTATCTTTTGCCAAAATAAATAAATAAATAAATAGATAAGAAAATGAAAACCCTAACCATTACATAACCATGGTTTAATCCTTTACACAAACCCAAGTTAGCATGTATCATCAAACATGATACAATCTCGTGCACAAATATATATCACATATACAATGTGCATTTCAAGTGAGAAAATCCTTTTAAAGTGAACCAATACTAGTTAATGCAAAGTAATATATCAAATATATAATTATACATTAAATCATCAAATCAACACTTGATTCAATGATCCGGTCATGTCGCATATAACCGACTAGTATCCAATGTATCGACTTATCGAATCAATCTTCGATTCGATAACTAAGTTATATCGCATACAACCAATCGATACATTCATCGCGAGAATAGAATACGGTATCACATACACGCATTATTCTCGGTCCTGTACATATCTCATATGCGCTCCTATTTCGTTTCGCTTGAGCCAGGAAACCTCTGTGTAGGACTCTAAAGACTCGTCAATACGCCGGCAGCAGGTGATGATCATATCAAACACCCACAAGCCGCAAGCGGTCTGCTAAACGTAACGGCCACCCGGGTATTGAGCGATCAGAAGATCGACGAGCAAGCCCGCTCACACTCCTGTGAATCCAACCAGTAACACTTACCGTACAGTCCGGTCTGTTCGTCTGATATGTCGCATATCTCGCCTAGGGGTGGTAAACGTCAGACCCCAATAGCTTGATAAGTCATGCCGACGTAGGGTCCATAACATTCATGAAACTACTGATAACTCTTACCAGTATATCACTGCAACCCTGGCCAAGGATTTCCTGTTATGGCCAGTCGAGCATAGCGCAACATCAACCGCCAATACCGGGAGAGACGAATCCCCTCCTATCGCTCATTGCCTCCATGTGAATCGGGACTGTACCCAAAAACCCCCTGTTTGCACGACTCAGTAGAGTCGTGGTAGGGTGGAAATCAAAGCACAGTAGGAGACACACAAGACTCTATGACGATCTCGGGTCAACAGACTAAGCTGTACCAGTGTCACCAGAGAACTGCCATCTGACGTGAGGTATAATACCATCTGGGAGTTCTCGGCGAGTCCGTTCAATGTACCCAGTCTCCACTGAGCACCCGTATACCATCTCTGATGTCAAACACCAACGGATATGGGATCATCCATCGCCCATCGCATGGGTCGAGAGGATATACGCTAGTCTACTCTGGAATATCGATGCCCCGTCTCGATATTCCCACGACTAGGAACAATGAAGGATGTACTCATGGACTAGCCAGGCCCCACTAGTATGATCTGCATCATAGTCCTAGAAGTCGAGTACACATCCTAAGGGCTTTATCAACATGTAATCAGAGAGACAGAAAATATACATGTTAAGATAAAGAGCAACCGGATAGCGTACTATCATGTCGAGCAAGAAAGTCCTACCTATATATGTCCCAGCATCCACTACAATATACATCCAATGTACAGTAATGGCCTCTAGGGCATACATGTTAGTTATATGTATGCCCTAGAGGCCATTACTGTACATTGGATGTATATTGTAGTGGATGCTGGGACATATATAGGGAGGACTTTCTTGCTCGACATGATAGTATGCTATCTGGTTACTCTTTACCTTAACGTGTACATTGATTATCTCTCTGTTACATGTTGGTAAAGCCCTTAGGATGTGTACTTGACTACCTGGACTATGATGCGGATCATACTAGTGGGGACATGGTAGTCCATAAGTACATCCTTCAAGGTCCCTAGTCGTGGGTGTATCGAGACAGGGCCTCGATATACCAGAGTACACTAGCGTATACCTTCTCGACCCATATAGATGGGCGATGGATGATCCCATATCCATTGGTGTTTGACATCAGAGATGATATACGGGTGCTCAGTGGAGACTGGGTACACTGGACGGACTCGCCGAGAACTCCCAGATGGTATTATACCTTACGTCAGATGGCAGTTCTCTGGTGACACTGGTACAGAGTAGTCTGTTGACCCGAGATCGTCATAAAGACTTGTGTGGTTCCCACTGTTCTTTGATTTCCACCTTACCACGTCCAAGAGGGCGTGCAAAACGGTGGTTTTTGGGTACAGTCCCGAGTCACATGGAGGCAATGAGCGATAGGAGGGGATTCATCTCTCCCGGTATAGGGTGTTGATGTTGCGCTGTGTTCAATTGGCTATAACCGGAAATCCCTGGCCAGGGTTGCTGAGATTTACTGGTAAGTGTTACCTGTAGTTTCTCGAAATGTTATAGTCCTCATATCGACACGACTTATCGAGCTATTGGGGTCTGACGTTTACCACCCCTAGGCGTGATATGCGACATATCAGACGATAAGACCGGACTGTACGGTAAGTGTTACTGGTTGGATTCACAGGAGTGTGAGCGGGCTTGCTCGTCGATCTTCTGATCGCTCAATACCCGGGTGGCCGTTACGTTTAGCAGACCGCTTGCGGCTTGTGGGTGCTTGATATGATCATCATCTGCTACCGGCGTATTGACGAGTCTTTAGAGTCCTACACAGAGGTTTCCTGGCTCAAGCGAAACGATATAGGAGCGCATATGAGATATGTGCGGGACCGAGAATAATGCGTGTATGTGATACCGTATTCCATTCTCGCGATGAATGTATCGATTGGTTGTATGCGATATAACCTAGTTATCGAATCGAGGATTGATTCGATAAGCCGATACATTGGATATTAGTCGGTCATATGCGATATGACCGGATCGTTAAATCAAGTGTTGATTTAATGATTTATTGTATAATTATATATTTGATATATTACTTTGCATTAACTAGTATTGGTTCACTTTAAATGGATTTTCTCACTTGCATTGCACAAGTTGTATATGTGATATACTTTTGTGCACTTGATTGTATCATGTTTGATGATACATGAATGCTAGGGTTTGTGTAAAGAATTAATCCTTGGTTAAATAAATGGTTAGGGTTTTTATTTATTCATTCATTTATCTTTTTAACTTGGATTAAAAAGAAATGGGATAAGAAAACAAAATGGTTGCTTTCATTCTTGAAGCTTGTTGAAGCTTCATGAAGCTTTGACCAAAGTGACCATTTTGTCTTCATGCTTAACCCTAACCATTCATCTAACCTTAGTCAATTCTCTACACCTAACCATGGTTCATATTATGAAAAGTATTCATTTTCTTTTGTATTTTAATGAACTTATCATTATATTCTATCATCATCTTCTTCTTCTTCTTCAAGAAGAAAACCTTGCTTCCATCAATGGTGATTTGATGAAAAGAGTGAGAAATCCAATTCTAAAGTGAACCCACTTCCTATTTCTTTATCCTCTACCTCTTGCCAAGTAGTATAGGGTGTTTTCTTCACAAGTTTCATGGCTTGGTGAAGTTGGAGCTTGATCCTGTGTTGCCTCGACGTAGATCATCTTCGGCATCGAAGCCGACGACCAAGCCCGCCCATTTCTCCGATGAAGCCGACGCTGGAGCCCGGGATTCGATTTGGACAGCAAGGAGACTTCATCATGGAGCTATGGAGGTGGAGGACCGGATCTACAAATGTTGTATTGTAAGTGCACGGTGGCGCCCCGGCCGTCAATCCGACGGCCAAATGCGGAAGCGGTGATAAACTTTAATTTTTACTTGAACTGGCAAACCGCCGCGCACTAATACCCGGATCGAACCATTAACTAGTCCTAGCTAACTACAAGATGGGGAAGAGAGATATACCGACTGATCCAAGTGCTCTGGTCTTCTCGTCGTCGTCCCGATCCCCTGCGGAATGTCCCGTCTCCTCCTCGTCGCCGGAAGTGCACCACATCGCCTACTTCTTTTACGGGCTCCCACCTCAATGCCGAGGCAACTCGGGCACGAAGCTGGCTAGTCGACGTGCCCTAGATTTGCTGTAGAATCTAGTGTGGAACTCATGTCTCACTTTGGGGTTGTGGAATTGCCATTTGGTGGAGGAATGATACTTGGAGCTTTGGAGATTGATCTTGTGGGATTTTGCAACAAGAAATGAACAAAAATCCCACTCTCAAAAGGTTGGACAGCCCCCAATGAGCCAAGGCCGGCTATGACATCAAGAGGGAGGGAGAGTGTGTGAGAGAGAGAGTGAATGTATCAAAAGATCATCCATCTCATAATGCAAGAGAGAGAGGGAAAAAGACTATCATGCAAAAACATGATAACAAGCTAAAACCAACACTCCACCACAACCATCATGATATGCAAAGTCAAGCCATCATGAAAACTATCATGAAGCAAAAGTCAAGTAAGGTCAAAGGATGGTGCACCATCATGAAAGCCATCATGATGCAACAAGATGCAAAGAACCCCCTCCACAAATGCCTATTTGCAACAACGCAAATAAACCCACCTCCACCAAACTTCGGCCAATGAACGGAACAATGGAAATCGGCCGAAACGGAAAGCAAACTGGCAACTCCAGAAAACTGGCCCCGTAATAAATTACAGGAAAACCCCGATACTGTGCATACACACCCGCATTTGTATTCCGACCGAAATACAAATGCAATGAGACAAAATCTACACTGTACTATACTAGGATCCGGTTTAAACCAAAGCCGGCCAGTAAGATCCGTTCGATCCTGATCCGTGCAATACCGCACGTATCTGATCGAACCCTGCCATATATCCATACGGCCTACAGTACAAACTGTCCGATCCTGATCCGTGCAATACCGCACGTATCTGATCGGACCTTGCCATATCTCCATACGGCCTCTACAACCTTTCGCCCGAAAGCTGAGTAACAGAATGTGGGGGACTCTAAAGACTCGTCAACACCTTGGTTGTGGATTTAACCACTAGCACGTTAGAGGTATAAGCCAATACATAACGGGCTACTAGGTATTGACCAAAAGGGACGTCTGTGAGCGAACTCAGCCTGACTCCCTACTGAGCCTGTCAGTGACAATATCCGTACAGTCCGGTCCGTTCGTCTATGAGCATCGCATGGCGGGCCTAGGGGGTTGGTAAAAGTCAGACCCCCAAAAGCGGTACAAGTCGTGTCGGAGTGTAGCCCAGAACACCCTGAGATACTACTGGAATACCTACCAGTAAATCTCCTTGCCTCGGCCGAGGGCTTCGTGTAATGGCTCTCCTAGACACAGCACGACCTCACCCCCAATACCGGGAGAGACGAAACCCTGAAGATACGCTCACTGCCTCCATGTGGCTCGGGACTGTACCCAACTAAAACCTGTTTGCACGACTCCTTTGAGCCGTGGTAGGGTAGTAATCAAAGTACAGTGGGAACTCACACGAGACAAATGACGATCCCCAGGTCGATGAACTAACCTGTACACATGTCACCAGGGAACTGCCATCTGATGTCTGGTATATGACCAACTAGCATGTTCCCGGCGAGTCCTGTCCGGTGTACTCATAACCCAATGAGCACCTGTATACATCTTAGGTGATCCAACTGACACCAGTGGCTTGTGAGACCGGCCACCGCCCCTCGTCGGGGTCTCGACTGTATACACTAGTCTACTCTGGAGTATCGATGCCCTGTCTCGAAACTCGCACGACTAGGGACCTTTTAAGGATATGCTTATAGACCCCAGCTCCCACTTATATGATCGCCCTCATACTGCTGGTGGTCAAGAAAGAATCCTAGGGGCTCTACCAACGTGTAATAGCGACTTGTCCGGTCACTTAAAGCAGTACACGATGATAAAAGTAAACCAGATAGCATACTATCATCTCGAGTAAGACTGTCCTACCGGGATATGTCCTCCATCAATCATTGTAATCACGTACCTATGACCTAATAATTGACTCTGAGGGCACAATCTCCAACAATCTCCCACTTGCACTCAAGGCTAATTATTGCGATGTCGCATACTCACAGCCCGTGTGATACCGAACACCCAACTCCTGTACTAGTCAGTCTCACAAAGCTCGTTTGCGAAACTATTGCGTTCGAGGAATAGCCTTAGTGAGTGGATCCGCTTTGTTGTTTCTTTCCATGTCTCTCTAAATCTCATGTTCGCGGAGAAAACCATCTCCCGAAATGAGCAATACCTGTCTTAGAATGTGTCTGGATGTCTGATGGGACATAGCTCATAAATGAACTCCAAATCCAAACTTCTTAGACTGTATCGTCAACTGAACTTAATCAGTATCCTGCGCCATGCCTCCCTCAGTATTGCCTTGGATCTCCTGTCCAAAATACTGTCCCTCATCAGAAGGAAAAACTATAACTCTGACAACCTCCTTGTCGTCCAGGTCACCTTGGAAGCCTGGAATGATAACTGTCTCCCGAATGAGGCTGTCGTCATCATATCCCTAGAACATCCACTTATGTTCTAAAACTGCTTCCGACTGTTTCTCCAGGATTGGATCAATGTCAACTTATTGCATCTAGTGCAAGAACAACATCTGGTGTGGTACTTGACATCTCATGATTGACTCAATTGCCTGAGCAAGTGATCTGCCAATCATGCACATCCCTCTCCCCTTTAGTCTGTAAGACACCTTTAGAGAGGGTGACTCCATTACCTGCAGGTACACTACCGTGCCAGGAGTCGTCCATTCTAAATACCCTTAGAATGCTGTCTAAGTACCCAGATTGGGAAACTACCCAAATCTAGATCTAAAGCCATAGATCTAGTAATCAGAATGTCTGATATAATGTCTAAGTCCCTTTATGGAGAAACCACTGTGTGACGACCAAAGTATAACCGATTGTAGTATAGGAGTTTCTTTTCCTACTCTGTGTATGTCATCCAAATACCAGGATATCACACCCTACTACCTTCTCAACAGATCCATCCCCTATTCTGATGAAGTCAAACCCATGACTGTCACATCAGAAATAGATGATCTATCTCCGCTACATCTGCTTTAGTCTATAAATAGACATAAGCTATCTGTCCACCAATGCTTCCGCTGCTCCCACTGACTACGACAACCCTCTGGTAGAGTCATATAGACGTACACTTCTAAAACTAGTTTAGAACGACGCTATACTCATCCTCCCGCCGGGTCTCGCAGCCTGGAACAACAGCAATGGTAATTGTGGGTAAACAAGAACTTCCCTGTCACCGTCCTTGAGGCTACCGTAGTACCTCTCGGGTGCCTGAAGTTACCCACCTTATCTGCGGAGTGGTCAATGGAATGTCAATCCAGATTGAATCTTTAGGTTCCTTGTCAAATCTTCAGTAATCGTTTGTGGTTCTGGAATCACTTCCAGTTCTACCATACTCCCACTACTGTTTTCTGAAAAAATCCATTTTTAATAAAACTGTGGCGAGTCAAGAACAATATCTCTATTGTTCATCCAGATGGTAGAAAGTCAACCCTCGTCATAGCCTGGGTCAACCCACAAACAGCCATTACAGAAACGTGCCTTGAGTTGTCCAGTGTCTGGTTTTAATCATAAGCCGGACAACTCCCCGTACCTTAACACCGTTAAGATATGAACTGTTCTATATCCCATATAGAAACAGAGGCACTGATTTAACTGAACCAGATCCAAATCATGCAACTGTCTCCAGTGCATGTCAACTAAATGGAAGGAGGCCGATCAGTGTTACTCAACTTAGGAATGCTTCCAATTATGAGTAACCTGAAAGAGAAGCAATTTCTCGTAATCATTACTATCAACTAAATACCATATACAAGTATCTACATCTTCGATCACTTTGAAGAATCCCGATACTTGCTACACCTGGTTCTCTACTCTATTCAAATACCTATAACTTCTCAAAATTTGGACCCTGTGTTTCTACGAAACACCTGTCTAAAACTAGAGAAGTCATAAGTAAACCGAATATAGTACGAGGACCAACCCCTTTGTCCTGATGGACCCTGGACAACATACAATACTCTGTATAAGTCCCTTGAGTCTGATAACTCATTCACTGTGTGTCGTAGGTTGAAAACTATACTTATGGTCAAGAAGAATTACACCGCTGCTTAATGCTCCTTACCTAACCATCCACTGATATAGGTAAATGTCGTAGACATAATTTCAGAAAGGTATATCTCACTCTATAAAAATAGACGTTCAGATATATCAATTTGAAATTGGTGCATAACAGCGGATATTCAAAACCAAATATTTGCCGACCGGCAAACTACCCAGGTGATTTCCTCAAATATCACCGATTGTAACGAATCCCGATATAATGAGGATGATCACCCAATTCCCAATAACCTACTCCCACTCATCATCTGTAAAACCATACAGATGTGAGAATCATACCTGGTAAATACATACCCTGGAGCAAGTGTCTAATCGGGAAATCAGTTTTCCCTTAACAGTACACAGTGAGACTGAAACATCGAAATGTTTCGATGGGGTATCCTGGTATTCCTAGTAATGCCTCTTCCAGATTCACGACTGCAACCGTTTAATTCTTTGCCACCTCTCCAAATCCCTTCATATGTCTTTAGTCTTTATCTTCTGCACACCCCTTTAGGCCAAATGGTTTTCTTCCTTCCCTACCGTTCGGCACCAGCCTATGGTTTGGAAGAAGACTATCCAATAAGCATAATGGGTGTACTGTCCCAATCCTAGGAACACTCGCAATGAGAGAGGGTGAAGATAAAAGACAACCGAATAAACCTTATTCCTATTTCTCCTGGACCAGAATCCATCCCCGAACTGGAACAAGTTCCTTTCGAGTTCGTATATAACCATACGATGGAGTATCCAATAAACTGTGGAGCTTCGTAGTGATACGGAGTGTCCTGGAGAAATACAAAGGTGATTTTAGGATTGGCGAAGGAATACTTGGTTTGGTCGTGAATATCTGTTGCAATTTACTTTGCCCTCTTACTAATCCCTTGCTTTGTCTTAACCTAATACCTTCTGTACACCATCGTTAGGCTAATTGGTTTTCTTCATTCCCTACCGGTCGGCACCTGCCTATGGTTTGGAAGAAGACTATCCAATTTGCGTAATAGGTGTACTATCTCCTAAACCAAGGAGTACTCACAACTTGAGAGAAGGCAAAAGGAAAAGACAACTGAATAATCCTATCCGTTTTCTCCAGAACCGGAAACCATCCTCGAATAAATCCCTTCGAGTTCGTATATAACCATACGATGGTTTTGTCCAATGGAAGTGGACGTTCGTAGTAATACGGGGTGTCCTGGAGAAAAGGGTAAAAGTAGGAGTGGCAATGAGGTCAACAACTCTGACAATCCAAAAGCCAGTCTTAAGAAGGTTCGGTCAACTTGGTCACTGAGTCATAGTCTAAGGGTCGGGTCAATGGTCGCTGCCAAAGAGAGAGAGCAAAGAAACACTCAGCGTGCACTCTAACCTAGATCAGAATGGTTACCAATTTATCCAATCTGGAAACCTCCCACTGTACCTCAAATTCTCCTCCAAACCTGAAAGAAGAATTAGTCGGGGTCACCCGAGGAGTAAACTAACTCATCAGTGGGAATCGGGATCCAACTATCATCACATGATAACGTGACGGAATCCTCTCACGCTACCACACTCCAGAAGGTATGCGCATATCTGGCAAGTTTCAGTTCTTTTGAAACTCCCGATGTGATTTTTACCCCATGCTCTTATGACCTTGACTTTGGCCAACAAATCATAAGTCACATGTCAAGTTCTACCCGTCATTCTCCAGGTTGTTTTGAATCCACCCGTACATACCCTTGACTTTGGCCAACAAGGCAGTACGACTGTTCCAAACCAACGCATCTATCTATGCTGCATATGAATAATCAACAGCTACCAAACACTGTGCCTTGACTTTGGCCAACAAACACGGCTTGAATACTATTGACTACCCATATGAAACGACGGAGGGCTACGAATGGTTTCTGGCGAAAACCTTTAACGTAATGAACTTGATATTGTTGAAGGAACGGATAGCTTTTAAAAATATAGTGACGAAAACCGTTGCTAAAGAGGTCACTCCCGGTGAAGGGATCTCGGCTCTTTCCCCGTAGAATGAGGTGCAGGATATTCCAACTGAATACCACGGTGCAAAGCAAATGTAATCGGCTATAGTGAAGTCATTGCCCTGACGCAAACTTTTGTCCAAGGGGTCACTCCCTGTGAAGGGATCTCGGCCCTTGCCTCGTCGACTGAGGAGCAGGATATTCCAACTGAATACCACGATGCAAAACAAAAGTGAACGTCCTTGCAAATAACAGCTTTTTGAAAAGTGTTCCAACAACATCAGATTAGGTTTGTTTTAACTTGCATTGATCCGAATCAACGCAGTCCCATCAATTGATCACACCAAAAAGAACGAAAATATACTGATGTGCGTATATGCCATCCGCATTCGCCACTGGGTCCCGTCATTACCCGTTAGATTAGCTAACTAACGACAGAGCGGGGACTGGACTAGCGCGGATGCAAAACATATACAACATCTACTAATATATATACCAATATATTATATTCGCTCAAGGCGTGAATAAAAATGCTACATCACAGAAATGTACAGCATCACAGAAACAATACAGATATCTGGGATCCCCGGGTTTCACAGAGCCACTACTGAAACCCGACGTTCCCCTGGTCGTGTGGATAGCCTGTGCAATGAAAACCTAGACCCCTACGGGTGCGGCAAGTCACCTGCCAAAACCTGAAGCGAGGCAGCCCCCTTCAGCTCCGTGAATGGACCACCCAGCACTTCACGGAATCCAGTAACTTGGGCACCCCTCCTGGGTCAACCTGTACCCCCTACGAGTGCGGCGAATATCCAGCCAATCCTAGAGTGAAGCCCCCTCCGTCTCAATGCCATGAGATGCGGGCTTGTTGCCCTCTAGAATCCGGCTATCCGTGCACCCCTCCGCGGGGCAATCCTAGTACAGAAAGTAAAATATACATACACCGGGTACATCGACCGCAACCTGGCCGTGCCCCAAAATAATAATACAAACAGGCAGTGACGGCAGTCCACATGTCGGACGCTCGCCCCGCAATATCAAATGTACATAATACAACCACAACTGTACTAGCATTGCATCCAGGCTATCCCCCACGACCGATCCGCAACATCACAGCAAAAACAGAACATCAACGTGAAAGTCACGTTCGCAAATCCGTCTAACCGGGCTATAGCAGTTAGACCGGATTTACCGATCAAGTGACATTCACGGTCGCAGATATAATGTAAATACTATGAAATAATGTGTTTAAAATATCCGATCGATCAAACTTTAACAAGTGGGCCCCCAAGTACTACTGTAGCACATCAAGAAATTCTGGGCCCAAAATTAATATTCCAAAACCCATATTTTAAGCCCAGAAAGCTACTGAAGAAATTTGACACAGCAAGGACACTGTTCGGCGGCGGAACCGCGGCCCAAGGGGGGTTTGCCGCGGTTCCGCGCTCTGTTGGTCGAATTACTGTGTCGAATTTCTACAGTATGCTTATAGCATCCAGTGCATCACTATTTTACAACCTGAAAAATTTTTGGAGACCAAAAAATTTCAACAGAAAACTGTCGTGAACAAAAATGTAGATTTTGGAATTATGGTCGATCGGAAATGCAAAAAACATTAAACCAAGCTAGACTAAGTTAATGGCGAGGCTCTGATACCACTGTAAGTGCACGGTGGCGCCCCGGCCGTCAATCCGACGGCCAAATGCGGAAGCGGTGATAAACTTTAATTTTTACTTGAACTGGCAAACCGCCGCGCACTAATACCCGGATCGAACCATTAACTAGTCCTAGCTAACTACAAGATAGGGAAGAGAGATATACCGACTGATCCAAGTGCTCCGGTCTTCTCGTCGTCGTCCCGATCTCCTGCGGAATGTCCCGTCTCCTCCTCGTCGCCGGAAGTGCACCACATCGCCTACTTCTTTTACGAGCTCCCACCTCAATGCCGAGGCAACTCGGGCACGAAGCTGGCTAGTCGACGTGCCCAAGATTTGCTGTAGAATCTAGTGTGGAACTCATGTCTCACTTTGGGGTTGTGGAATTGCCATTTGGTGGAGGAATGATACTTGGAGCTTTGGAGATTGATCTTGTGGGATTTTGCAACAAGAAATGAACAAAAATCCCACTCTCAAAAGGTTGGACAGCCCCCAATGAGCCAAGGCCGGCCATGACATCAAGAGGGAGGGAGAGTGTGTGAGAGAGAGAGTGAATGTATCAAAAGATCATCCATCTCATAATGCAAGAGAGAGAGGGAAAAAGACTATCATGCAAAAATATAATAACAAGCTAAAACCAACACTCCACCACAACCATCATGATATGCAAAGTCAAGCCATCATGAAAACTATCATGAAGCAAAAGTCAAGTAAGGTCAAAGGATGGTGCACCATCATGAAAGCCATCATGATGCAACAAGATGCAAAGAACCCCCTCCACAAATGCCTATTTGCAACAATGCAAATAAACCCTCCTCCACCAAACTTCGGCCAATGAACGGAACAATGGAAATCGGCCGAAACGGAAAGCAAACTGGAAACTCCAGAAAACTGGTCCCGTAATAAATTACAGGAAAACCCCGATACTGTGCATACACACCCGCATTTGTATTCCGACCGAAATACAAATGCAATGAGACAAAATCTACACTGTACTATACTAGGATCCGGCTTAAACCAAAGCCGGCCAGTAAGATCCGTTCGATCCTGATCCGTGCAATACCGCACGTATCTGATCGAACCCTGCCATATATCCATACGGCCTATAGTACAAACTGTCCGATCCTGATCCGTGCAATACCGCACGTATCTGATCGGACCTTGCCATATCTCCATACGGCCTCTACAACCTTTCGCCCGAAAGCTGAGTAACAGAATGTGGGGGACTCTAAAGACTCGTCAACACCTTGGTTGTGGATTTAACCACTAGCACGTTAGAGGTATAAGCCAATACATAACGGGCTACCAGGTATTGACCAAAAGGGACGTCTGTGAGCGAACTCAGCCTGACTCCCTACTGAGCCTGTCAGTGACAATATCCGTACAGTCCGGTCCGTTCGTCTATGAGCATCGCATAGCGGGCCTAGGGGGTTGGTAAAAGTCAGACCCCCAAAAGCGGTACAAGTCGTGTCGGAGTGTAGCCCAGAACACCCTGAGATACTACTGGAATACCTACCAGTAAATCTCCTTGCCTCGGCCGAGGGCTTCGTGTAATGGCTCTCCTAGACACAGCACGACCTCACCCCCAATACCGGGAGAGACGAACCCCTGAAGATACGCTCACTGCCTCCATGTGGCTCGGGACTGTACCCAACTAAAACCTGTTTGCACGACTCCTTTGAGCCGTGGTAGGGTAGTAATCAAAGTACAGTGGGAACTCACACGAGACAAATGACGATCCCCAGGTCGATGAACTAACCTGTACACATGTCACCAGGGAATTGCCATCTGACGTCTGGTATATGACCAACTAGCATGTTCCCGGCGAGTCCTGTCCGGTGTACTCATAACGCAATGAGCACCTGTATACATCTTAGGTGATCCAACTGACACCAGTGGCTTGTGAGACCGGCCACCGCCCCTCGTCGGGGTCTCGACTGTATACACTAGTCTACTCTGGAGTATCGATGCCCTGTCTCGAAACTCGCACGACTAGGGACCTTTTAAGGATATGCTTATAGACCCCAGCTCCCACTTATATGATCGCCCTCATACTGCTGGTGGTCAAGCAAGAATCCTAGGGGCTCTACCAACGTGTAATAGCGACTTGTCAGGTCACTTAAAGCAGTACACGATGATAAAGGTAAACCAGATAGTATACTATCATCTCGAGTAAGACTGTCCTACCGGGATATGTCCTCCATCAATCATTGTAATCACGTACCTATGACCTAATAATTGACTCTGAGGGCACAATCTCCAACATGTATTTCCGTTCCCTTAGTTAAGTTGTTAACTAGTTGCTTGTTTCGCCTAAAATCTAGTTAACGATCCGTATTAGGGTTTCTCGGCACTTGTAATTTTTGAATTTGGTATGGTTGATACCTTGTGAGACCTCATTAGTGTGTCTAGGAACCCTACAGTGGTATCAGAGCTTAGCTAGAGTCTTAGGCGATGCATAGACGGAGTTAGAAGTCCGATCGAACCAAAACCCTAACCCAAAAAAATGCTCTCTGTACATTTTTTAATTTCGAGGATTTTTCCACATTAAAAATATGCAGAAAATTCAGCAGGGAATTGTAAGAATTACTGTGAAGCCCATACCCATGATTCCCTAAAAGTGCGGCGGAACCGCGGCATTAGCATGGCTAATGCGGCGGTTCCGTGGCCGATTTGTCTTTTCTTCAGTTGGTCTTTGCACAGTAATTCCTATATTTGGGTGCTGTATTTCTGGGAATTTTTAATTTTAACTCAAGAATTGAGTTTTCTGGGTTGTATTGGGGACTCGGTGTATCGATCGGATTGTCTAATTTTGTCAGTATGTTTTTCCGGATAATTTTAGAATATGTTAAAAAGTTCGACCGGATATAAATACCCAATTTTTCCCCTGCCGGAAAATTTCCAAGTGTTGGATTTTTCTGAGGTTTAAAGACGTTCTAAGTAGTGCAAGTAAGGCGATTGACCCTCTAGAAGACAACAAACCTTAACTCGATTATGTGACCGTCTTGAACTGCCCTTGTGTAACGTTTTGAAAATCGTTTCGGTGAAATTTCGAAAAAACGGTAAAATAAGGGGGTTTTCTGTAAAAAGTCAAAATGCAAATATCTTTATTATAAAATTAAATATACATATTCTAGCTATGTAATTGCTAGTATTTGGTGTTTATTGAGTCACTTCTGAAATTACAAATTTTCTGAAATTTTTTCCGAAATTAATTATTTTAATATTATTTTAAGCCGGTAAGAAAATACATTAAATTAGCGATAAATACAAATTTAAATGGGCTAATTTTAATCTTTAAAATCATGTTAATTAAAATCTAGTTGTAATATAATTTTTTAGTATTTTATTTCAAGTTTTAATTGATTTATTATATGGATATATTTATTTTGAACTAAAACTTGCAAATATGGTATTGTGGGGGGTCTTTTTGCATAGAATTTTTTTGTAAAGTCTCTCACACTCACCCTCACTCCCCTTGGCCGGCCCCACACTATTGTAGCAGCCCAAGAATTTTATTTCCCTCTTTTTGACCTTAAATCATGTGAGAAATGGGTTAAAATAAGATTTTTATATATAGTAAAGTAGGTGGGGGTATTATGGTAATTTGGGAGGGGCTTTGACTTGGATTCTTTTCCACAACTCCCCCACACCTCTCCCCACTCCCTCCTGAGCCAAAATTCTGCTACAACAGCCCCCATCTTTTCCCCCCATTTTCCATCTCTTTTGCTTCAAAAATTGCCTCAAAATCCATCAAATAAATCCCAAAATCCAAATCCAACTCCTACCCATTTCTCATTATCCAAACTTACATGGATCTAGGAGCATGGAAGCTACTTTTGGAGGCTAGAATTTGCATGCTAGATCCTTGATCTTGTGAGGTATAAATCAAGACCTTTTGTTAAATTGTTGTTTGAATACCTTAAATCAAGCATTATTAGTTATTAATTTGGGTTTAATTGTATGTTTGGAAAAACTTAGTAAGGGTTTATGAAATTCAAGTTAGGATTTTGTGTATGTAATTGTGGTTGCAATTGTAGTTCTTCATATTGTGAAATGAAAACCTAATCAAATTTCTAGTTGCAAATTGTTAGTTTGGAATTGTAATATTTAAGCTATATTGCTAGCTAGGTTTTTGTAAACCATGAATTTGATTATGAGAAAAATATAATTAGGTTTTTTCATGACTTCATTAACATTATTAAGTGTATTTTAATACTTTAGTTCATGAAAATCCAAGCTAGATTGTAGTTTGTGCATTTTGCTATAAAATTGGTTAATATTGCAAACTAGGTTTTTGAAATCGAATTAAATTGTGGGTTTAAAATTTACGTAATGGTTTCTATGGCATAATTAAGATATTAAGTTATCATCTTGGTCACTAGAATTGTTAAAACATCATGTTTTGTACAAAAACGGCGAATTGTGCTTGCTAGATTTTCGGAAAAATGACTTTTTAAGTGAAATTGGGGTTTTTGTGAATTTTAACCTATTTTATATTAAAATTAGTGTTCAAGAATGTGCAAATGAGTGTGTTGGGAGTTTTCTCGATGGTTTGGCGTTTGTACGCCGACGTCGAGGGTTTTTTGGTCGATTTGTGAAAGCAACCATAGGTTTTGACCTATGTGGGATTCGTGCGTCGTTTTGGTCATGAGTCGGATTTTAATGCGGTATGGTGCGTTATGATATGTAGGTACCCCATGTGGACTTCGAGACAACAAGCAAGTGCGTGGCAACGTCGGCACCGGCGAACGAGGACCAGGTGAGTAGATTTATATCTACGGGGAGAAGTCGGGTGGATGGCGTATAGCACCCCCGCAGTCCGTGGTGGTGTATACGGATGCGTATACACACCAACAATTAGTATATGTTATTTGGGATTAATAACGATGTTAGGATGGATATTGGTGTGTTGGATTACTTTAGTGTTGCGAACCCTAGGGTAGTGTTGCACTACACATACACACATACATACTTGCATACATTCCTTTTTATATGTGCTCATGAGATTCTTTATAGTTATGTGTTCAGATGGGTATGGGACTATGTGTTCACATACGGATTTGAGGATGATACTTGGGATTGAGCTGAGTCGATGAGATTTGTTTTGTGGTTGTGATATCGGTGATATGGCAGGATTCGTACTTGAGGTACGTCTTGGTGTTATAGCGGATCTTGGGGCGGCTATACGGATGAATAGTGTTATAAATAAAATGGTCGACATGTGATCGTGATATGAGGCATGATATGCTAGGATATTGATATTAGGCCGTATCGGGCGATGTATACCCTTGATGATGCTATGTGCTGACGGTATCGGTTTGTACGAGATTGTCGATCTGTAGTCAGATCATGGGTATATTGAGGATATTAGTATTGTACTAGACATAGGTCAGTACCCTAGACTATGATCTTGAATAAAGAGGATACCAGAGGAATGGTGTGAGGAATATGATATTGACCCGTACCCAGATTTGGGGATGCCGTACGACGGATTTACGTACGAGCTATATCTTGATGATTGATCCGCACTCTTGACTTGCGATGGCTGATTGTAGATATGGTATCGGATATGATATTATTGAGGCGGGATCACCGACTAATATATATACAGGTATGTATATGGATCGACTCAGATGTTAGGCGGTTTCCTTACCTGTAGTCCAGCTTGTTAGCTTAGCCCTTTAGATTAGTTTAGTTGTTAGATTAGATTCGATTCTTACCTATTTCAAAAACTAACGAATCGTGGGTATTTTAAAAGACAGCCCAAGGGATCCTACGGATATTTCAAAAGACGTATCTTTTCATAAAAACACCGTAGCCCCTATTTTCAAAACCCCATGATTCGTGTTATTTCAAAAGGCACCATTTGTAGGACTTATATTAGATTAATGCAGGTTAGTTACAGTTGCGTCTAGTATTCAGCTCCCGCTTATTATTGTGGTTCGCTTCGCATCGCATACTTATGTTATAATTTCTTATTGCAATGTTGATATCATATTGTTAGGACACCAGCACCATTACCGATGATGCGTATGTACCACGTACACTTACTTGCCGGCTCACACACATCTTCATCGGCAATTGCCATGTCACGTACACCTTAGAAAATATTATTGCTTGACTTAGCTTGTTAGTTAGTAATTTGACATGATATTAGTGTGCCTGCCTTATATGCCAGCTTAACATTGTAGTATTTACTTGTCACTTCATGCATACTGTTATTCATTGTTATGCCTATATTCATGGTTTTTACATGCTATTGATGATTTGGATTCGGATTTCCATGAAATTTTCTGGATTTGGGTGGAAAACCGCAAAACTTATATAAACTGATTTCTCTCTTTTTAAATAAAAAGTGCGGTTTTTCCCATGATGTATGAGTCGTCCACCATGAGTTTGCTGATGGATTTCGAGACCCGATTCGAGGAGACGGATGAACCGTTTCGGGTATATGGTGGACCCGGTAAGGTACCCCGGGGCAAGAAGCGCGTGATGATGACGATGTGAGCTTGGCAGGGGAGCACTACCTACCGGTGATTTTACCCGACGCGTCGGATATCCGGAGGATACCGTCGTGGTCTTGAGATGGATGGTAGGGGCCGGTCTGGACTGACGGCGCCCTAGATATTGTGATTGAGACATTGAGATTTCGAGATATTGAGGTACAGAGACTGTGATACAGAGATATCGAGATATTGGGATTACGTTTTGTGCCGATGCTAGGCACTGTTTTATGCTGATTTCATTATGATACCTCATTTTAAAAATACAAAGGAAATCTCACTAAATTATGAAAACGGTTCTTCATTTACATGTATTCTATTTTCATGCATTCATACCTCATTCATATGATATATTGCTACTTGAGGCACTGACACGGGCACATGAGATTACACTCGGGTTAGATATTTACCCTAGCCTTGTTATAGGCTACGCGTTATTCATATATTTGAGGATATATTATGATCATTGACCTAGGTTGCGTTATTTATGCGATTTCTGTGCGTAGATATTTTTCTATTCACGAGTTGGCAACTCACCCCCGTTGTGCCCCAGTTTCTTGCAGGTTTGCCGTACAGGTTTCATTACGGCTTTGCGGGCATAGCTTCCTTCGGGTGATTTGCTAGTAGGTGGGTTTACTTGTATCGTACCCCCATTATATATCTTGTATATCATTATTCTGTTGTATCTAGAAGTTCCATCAACCAAACATGTATTTATTTGAGATAGAGACCAGTGATGTTTATTCTTTCGACCTTAGAGTCGCGCGTTGTATTTATGTGGTTTTCTTGTGGTTTTTGAGTTTCCTTTTGAATTTTGATCCTCGCCCTTGGCGTTGTATATTATATTGCTTGTGTGGTTGTGACCGTCGATTGACGAAGAGCTAGCTCCCGCTTGGGGATGCCTTTTTATTGATTTCGTATACTATTCATGTTGTATCCCATTTGGGGGCCAGTATTTTCAAAGGAGACTCTGCCGAAATTTTCGGGAAATTTTTGATGTTTTTAAAACCGCCTAATTCGGCTTATGCTATTGAAACTACTTGCTTTAAGTTGGTTTTTCCTGCACTCTACATCTTTCTTGGTTTGGATTTCTGGGTTTTCGGTTTACTTAGATTACGTACGCCTCGAGACGTTCGTAGTTTAAGTGCCGGTCATGTTCCGTACTTTCGGGTCGTGACACCTTGGAACCTTAGGGTTTGGGGTAGTACGGCGTGCCACATGTGAGGCGTTGGCTTGACCCTTCTACGGCTGGACCGTTGGTACTGAGGCACGAAGTGAATGTTTTTAAACTTGTTTCATGTGTTGATCTGTTTCGGGAAAACTTGGGTGTTTAAATGTTCGATCGGAAAGTTTAAAATTTTCTATTTATCTGGAATGTGATACAATAATTGGAATTCACAATAAGTTATGAGATAACTGAATGAATGTTATAAACATAGCAGTTTAGTCTCACTTGATCGGTTGCCATGGAATTTTGATGCGATCAAAACTCCGTCGCAATCACGTAGCGTACGCGGATACTCGCCGGGTAAACTTAATAGACAGCCTCACTCCATAGCCCCGACCAAGTGACTGTAGGAGAACCCCATCGCTGAAAGCGTCCGTTCGGGTGCTAACGGCAGCGGTGTTCTGCCTTGGTGCACTTCGTCGACGGTATCGGGGGTGCGGCCGCCTACTAAAGTTTGCGACGATCATTCGATCAGGCTGTCGGGAATCTTGTTGAATTGCCCGACTTGATATTGAAAAGAGTTTTCGATAATGAGACTAAAATGCGGGGTTTATAATTGTTAGGCATGCGATGTCTAAGGAATTCATTTGATTAGGCATGCGATGTCTATGCAGTTTGCGGATTCCAACTGTTGTAGTTTTACACTTTCTTTTCTGTGACCATAAGTGTAATATGTGATATCGCCGGTTTCGTTGCTATATGTCAACGACAATTGGGATGCGCATATTTACTTACGTTGATGACATGTGATGTTATGTGTTGTTGGATATGTTATATTGGATCGTCGTGTTTGAATAGCCGGGTTTTTTTTTTATGTGAGATGAGTGTTTTTCATTTTCATTCATGTAAAAACTTGTATGTAATATTCTTTTATTGGGGCACTTCCAGGTTGCGGAAGATGTTACCCTTTGTATATTATTTACTTTTCCGCATTAGGATAGACCCAAGGAGGGGAGCACAAGTGACCGGGTTCTAGGATCCAGTGGGAGACCAACTCGAGGAGTCGAGTCCGGGTATCCTAACTCTAGAATTGGTAGGGTTGCTTGCCGCTCTCGTATGGGTCTAGGGGTGTGGGTTTGGCTATTCATCGCGACCGTGGAATCCGTGTTTTATACTGGCTCGTATTGAAAACACGGACGTCCTAGTATATCCAATATTTCATATGTTTCTTCTGCTGCGATATCTGTGATGTGATCATGTGATGTTCTGTGATAGATACAGTATATAGTATATATGATATATTATATAGACGTTACTTATGTTTTACACCCGCGCTAGCCCTGCCCCGCTCTGCCGTTAGTTACCTAACCTAACGGTGCACGAGGGGACATCGAGGCGAATGCGGATGGCATAAGTGTACGTCGTATTTATCTGTGATGTTTAGGTATTTAAATGATGGGACTTCATTAATATGATTAATGAAAATAAAAGAAACCTAAAGATGTTGTAGAATCGAATTTCAAAAATAAAACAGGTAGCTACAGTTCTTGCTTTGCACAGCGGTATATATGATATATCCTGCACCTTATTCGATAAGGAAAGGACCGAGATCCCTTCACCGGGAGTGACTCCTTTAGCAATAACTGGCAGATGCTACAACTCTCGGTTTGTCTTTTGATTGCTTCTATAGTTTCTGCTTTGCACAGTGATATATATGATATATCCCGCACCTCATTCGACGAGGAAAGGACCGACGATCCCTTCACCGGGAGTGACTCCTTTAGCAAAACTACAAAAGCCTAAAAAACACTCCATTTTAAAATCATTTGATTCTACAACGATATCAAGTTCATTACGCAATAGGTTTTCAGAAAAACCTGTCGTAGCCCTCCGTCATTTCAGATAAGTTGTATATAGTATTCGTGCTGCATTTGTTGGCTTTCGTCAAGGTGCAGTGTGCGGTAGCTATATGCTGCTTATCTGCTGCATACGATGTGATTGGATTAGGGTAGTCGTGCGGCTTTGTTGGCTTTCGTCAAGGGTCGTGCGGGTGGGTTTAATTCAATCAAGAAATGTACGGGTTGAACTTGACTAGCGGGCTATGGTTTGTTGGCTTTCGTCAAGGTCATAGCACGTTAAGGGCAAAATATTATCGGGAATTTCAAGTGTTGAAATTTGCAATGAGATTGCATACCTTCTATGAGATAGTTGGATCCCGATACTCACTGCGAGTAATTGTTACTCCTGGGAGAGTTTTACACATTACAATTAGCCGATCAAGTAGGTGTCTAGAAAGGTGTTAACGAGGTTACGCCTCTGGGAAAACGAGGTTTACATTAATTAGGTCCGTGCGAAAGCACGGGGAACCTCCCTCAAAGTACCGACACCGGCCTGGCTGAAAGATTGGCAAACTTGTAGTGTGTAATTAATCCCGGCTAGTCTTTCCTTTTAGGGTTTGAAGGAAGATTTGATAAAAACAGTGGGAGCCATCCTGATTAGATAAAATAATAACCAATCTATTCTTGCAAGAGCGCACGCTGAGTGTTTTCTTCTCTCTCTCTCCAGGTAGCGACCATATCACGCCTTAATCAAGATAATAATACGGAAGTATTGACTGAACCCACTTGTTATACTGAGCTGGGGAACGTTGATCCCGCTCCAACTTATAATTGTTATAAGAAAGAGCAAGAAATTTGGGGATTACCTGAATTCCCGTGCCGCCCAAACGAAGAAAGTGCATATGATGCATCTCCTTCGGGTGTGTTCATTATATAAAACTGTTTCTCAGTGTCCTTTACGTCCTGGGTATATGATACCAGATCAGGATCCTGCATATGTAATTTGTTACATGGGCTACAGATAGGTAAAGAACTGAGAACGGGTGATAAGTTTCATGAGGCAGAAAACGGAGCAAGTGTTGCAGCCAAGTCTGTTGGTCACTGTCACCCTGTATTACCAATACATTGATTCTGAACGAATGTTATTAGATACCGAACCTGATATACAAAATCATATCAATCTCTTTATTAGTAAAGAAAGGATATAATTTTGTATTGTTGGATAATGTTTTGAACATTTCCTATATCAAAAGTTGATCGGTTCAGGCACGTTATCTAAAAGCATTAATGTTCTAAATCAAACTACAGTTCTTTAGTATACGGAACACACACAAGAGGGAGAGTTCAGAAATGAACGAATCCTTCTTGAGGCATTGTAGACTAGGTCATATCAATGTGACCCGACTAGCTGAAGTTACATGTAGATGTATATTTAAATCAGTTTGAATCTACATCTTGTGAAACTTGCCAGTCATGTCATAAAGATATAATGACACCAGCTCTGTTTATTGGAAACAGAGAAAGAGTTAGTGAACTCTTGGGATGATACATGTTGATGTATGTAAGGTCCCCTGTCTACACATGCCAAGACCGGTTCTTTGTACTTCATTACATTCTCTGATAATCTCTTTAGATTCAGACATATGTTCTTGTTGAAACACAAGTCCGAACCTTTTGAGATATTCACAGAATATGATTTAGAAGTAGAAAACCAAAACACGGGTATAAGTATTATATCCTTTGATGCGATCAGGGAGGAGAATACTTGAGCACAGAATTCCTGGACTATTCTAAAAGAGAATGAGATTCTCTCTCAGCATTACTCCTCTGTATACACCATAGCACGATGGTATATCGGGGCGGAGCAAGTGCACCCTATTCGATATGGTGCGCTCTATGATGAGTACTACTGAGTTACCTGTTTCCTTTTGGGAGTTGTGCGCTTGAGAAGCTGCATACCTATTGAATAGGGTTCGAATCAGATCACAGCCTACCACTCCATATGAGATATGGTATAGGAAGAGCCCATGTCTTAAGCTAGTTAAGATTTGGGGTTGTCCGGGCTATGTCTAAAAGCATAATCCATACAAGCTCAAGGCAAGGTCTGTTATGTACAACTGGAAAGGTTCCAGCTATACAAACAACAGCAGAAGATTTGGTAGAACCAAAGGATTCAGTAGATTCCAACGAACCTCAGCCTCTCCACCGATCTAGTAGGGTTCCTCATTCGCCTGAGAGATACTTCGGTTTCTCGATGACAGTGGGAGCGAGGATTGCATCATGGGATGATGACCCAACTAGTTTCGAGCTGGCCATCAGGAGTGGGACTCTGTAAGAATGGCTGGATGCTTAGCGATCTGAGATGGAATCCATGTACACCAACAAAGTATGGACTTTGGTTGCTATATCTGAAGGGTTAAATCCCCATCAGGAGCAAGTATATCTTGAGAAGATTACTTGGTGTAGGTGGAAAAGTTGAGACTCTCAAAGCAAGACTTGTTAAAGGCTTTCGTCATCAACCAGGCGTGGATAATGATGAAACCTTTTCCAGTGGTTATGCTTAAGTCCATCCAGATCCTACTTGCCACAGCTACATACCATGACTGCGATATCTGGCGGTTGGGTGCCATGACTGCTTTTCTAAATGATGTTTTAGAAGAGAACGTCTATAAGTACACAGCCAGAGGGCTTCGTAGACAGTGGGAGCAGCGGAAACGTGTACAAGATGCTTTATAGGATAAAGCAGACATCGCGGAGTTGGAACATCTGTTTTGATGTGTTAGTCAAAGAGTTTGACATCATCAAAATGGTAGATGAACCTTGTATAAAAAAAAGGTAATAGGGAGTATAGTGACGATCCTCATAGAGTACGTGGATGACATGCTCTTGATAGGGAAGGAGATTCCTATGCTACGCTCGGTCAATCTCCGCTTATCACAATGATTCTCCATATAGGATCAAAGTGATACCTCCTAAATCCTGGGTTTTGGATCTATGAGATAGATCTAATTGGATGTTAGGATTCTCACTAGTTGTAGTGAGATGGTATCAACCGATCCCGGGGAGAATCACTGGAAGGGTTCCAGGGTGATAAGGACGACTGAATGTCAGTCACAGGCATTGTCTTTACCCTCAGTAAAGGGACGGTATGTTGGAAGAGTTCCAAGCTAGATACCGTGGCATACTAGACGATAAAGGCTAGATACATCACTACTTAAGATGCTACCAAAGAGGCAGTCTGGGTGTATATTAGTTCATGAGATGAACTTCATTCCAACCATTGTCAGACAATGGAGTTGTGGCTTATGCCAAGGAACGCCGGTCCCATCAGCGATCCAGACATATTCTAAGGCAATGTCACCTGATCATGGAGATGGTTGATCTCCAAGGGATCAAGGTTAGGAGAGTAGACTCAGAGGACAACACGGCGGATCCACTCACAAAGGCTTTTTCCCAGAGAGAGACTATTATGGGATGGTTGAGTATGAGATACTTCAACCACTGCTATCAGATGGCCCTAGTGCAAGTGGGAGATTGTTAGTTATATGTATGCCCTAGAGGCCATTACTGTACATTGGATGTATATTGTAGTGGATGCTGGGACATATATAGGGAGGACTTTCTTGCTCGACATGATAGTATGCTATCTGGTTACTCTTTACCTTAACGTGTACATTGGTTGTCTCTCTGTTACATGTTGGTAAAGCCCTTAGGATGTGTACTTGACTACCTGGACTATGATGCGGATCATACTAGTGGGGACATGGTAGTCCATAAGTACATCCTGCAAGTGCACGGCGGCGCCCCGGCCGTCAACCCGACGCCGTAATGCGGAAGCGGTGAAAAACTTAAATTTTGCGGACTTAGCAAACCGGCACCACCGCGCACTATAACCCGGATCGAACGATTAACTAGTCCTAGCTATCTACAAGAAAGGGAATAGAGATATACCGACGATCCAAGTCCTCCGGTCTTCTCGTCATGGTCCCGATCTCCTGCGGAAAAGTCCCGTCTCCTCCTCGTCGCCGGAAGTGCACCACATCGCCTTCTTCGTTTACGGGCTCCCACCTCAATGCCGAGGCAACTCGGGCACGAAGCCGGCTACTCGACGTGCCCAAGGTTCGCTGTAGAATATGTAGTCCTCGAGTCTCATTTGGGGTTCATGGAGATGCCTTTGTGGTGGAGGAAATGAAGTGAACTTTTGGAGAGGGTTCTTGTGTGATTTTTGGAGAATGAAGAGAACCAAAAATTGCCACACCAAAATCAATCACCCCTCCAACAAAAGTGGCCGGCCCCCCCATTTCTCTTGTGTGATTGGAGAGAGGGAAAAGTCAAAGGGGAGGTGACCATATCAATCAAACAAGAGAGAGAGAGAGGAATGGTTATCAAAAGCAACCATGATCACAAAACTAAGCCAACACTCCACACAACCATCAACTCATGAAGTCCAACCATCATGAACCATGATGACTCAAAAAGTCATGCCATCATGAAGAAATCAAGTCAAAGGATGGTGCACATCATGAAAGCCATCATGATGCAACAAGATGCAAAGAACCCCCTCCACTAATGCCTATTTGCAACAATGCAAATAAACCCTCCTCCACCAATCTTCGGCCAATGAACGGAACAAAGGAAATTGGCCGAAACGGAAAGCAAACTGGCAACTCCAAAAACTGGTCCCGTAATAAATTACAGGAAAACCCCGATACTGTGCATACACACCCGCATTTGTATTCCGACCGAAATACAAATGCAATGAGACAAAATCTACACTGCACTATACTAGGATCCGGCTTAAACCAAAGCCGGCTAGTAATATCTGTTCGATCCTGATCCGTGCAATACCGCACGTATCTGATCGAACCCTGCCATATACCATACGGCCTATAGTACAAACTGTCCGATCCTGATCCGTGCAATACCGCACGTATCTGATCGGACCTTGCCATATCTCCATACGGCCTCTACAACCTTTCGCCCGAAAGCTGAGTAACTGAATGTGGGGGACTCTAAACACTCGTCAACACCTTGGTTGTGGATTTAACCACTAGCACGTCAGAGGTATAAGCCAATACGTGACGGGCTACCAGGTACTGACCAAATGGGACGTCGATGAGGAAGCTCACCCCGACACCCAACTGAGCCTGTCAGTGACAATATCCGTGCAGTCCGGTCCGTTCGTCTATGAGTATCGCATGGCGGGCCTAGGGGGTTGGTAAAAGTCAGACCCCCAAAAGCGGTACAAGTCGTGTCGGAGTGTAGCCCAGAACACCCTGAGATACTACTGGAATACCTACCAGTAAATCTCCTTGCCTTGGCCAAGGACTTTGTGTAATGGCTCTCCTAGACACAGCACGACCTCACCCCCAATACTGGGAGAGACGAACCCCTGAAGATACGCTCACTGCCTCCATATGGCTCGGGACTGTACCCAACTAAAACCTGTTTGCACGACTCCTTTGAGCCGTGGTAGGGTAGTAATCAAAGTACAGTGGGAACTCACACGAGACAAATGACGATCCCCAGGTCGATGAACTAACCTGCA
This sequence comes from Agapanthus africanus, assembly GCA_030015575.1. Lineage (NCBI taxonomy): Eukaryota > Viridiplantae > Streptophyta > Magnoliopsida > Asparagales > Amaryllidaceae > Agapanthus > Agapanthus africanus. Next base: position 167,953,748 of record CM057349.1, read on the forward strand.
CACATGTCACCAGGGAACTGCCATCTGACGTCTGGTATATGACCAACTAGCATGTTCCCGGCGAGTCCTGTCCGGTGTACTCATAACCCAATGAGCACCTGTATACATCTTAGGTGATCCAACTGACACCAGTGGCTTGTGAGACCGGCCACCGCCCCTCGTCGGGGTCTCGACTGTATACACTAGTCTACTAATGGAGTATCGATGCCCAGTCTCGAAACTCCCACGACTAGGGACCTTTTAAGGATAAGCTTATAGACCCCCAGCTCCCACTTATATGATCGCCCTCATACTGCTGGTGGTCAAGCAAGAATCCTAGGGGCTCTATCAACGTGTAATAGCGACGTGTCAGGTCACCTAAAGCAGTACACGATGATAAAGGTAAACCAGATAGCATACTATCATCTCGAGTAAGACTGTCCTACCGGGATAGGTCCTCCCTCAATCATTACAATCACGTACCTGTGACCTAATAATTGACTCTGAGGGCACTATCTCCAACAATCTCCCACTTGCACTCAAGGCTAATTATTGCGATGTCGCATACTCACAGCCCGTGTGATACCGAACATCCAACTCCTCTACTAGTCAGTCTCACAAAGCTCGTTTGCGGAACTATTGCGTTCGAGGAATAGCCTCAGTGAGTGGATCCGCTTAGTTGTTTCTTTCTATGTCCCTCTATATCTCAAGTTCGCGGAGAAACCCATCTCCCGAAATGAGCAATACCTGTCTTAGAATGTGTCTGGATGTCTGATGGGACATAGCTCATAAATGAACTCCAAATCCAAACTTCTTAGACTGTATCGTCAACTGAACTTAATCAGTATCCTGCGCCATGCCACCCTCAGTATTGCCTTGGACCACCTGTCCAAAATACTGCCCCTCATCAGAAGGAAAACAATAACTCTGACAACCTCCTTGTCGTCCATGTCACCTTGGAAGCCTGGAATGATAACTGTCTCCTGAATGAGGCTGTCGTTATCATCTCCCTAGAACATCCACTTATGTTCTAAAACTGCTTCCGACTGTTTCTCCAGGATTGGATTAATGTCAACTTATTGCATCTAGTGCAAGAACAACATCTGGTGTGGTACTCGACATCTCACGATTGACTCAATTGCCTGAGCAAGTGATCTGTCAATCATGCCCGTCCCTCTCCCCTTTAGTCTGTAAGACACCTTTGGAGAGGGTGACTCCATTACCTGCAGGTACACTACCGTGCCAGGAGTCGTCCATCCTAAATACTCTTAGAATGCTGTCAAGTACCCTGATTGGGAAACCACCCAAATCTAGATCTAAAACCATAGATCTAGTAACCAGTATATCTGATATAAAATCCATTTCCTTTGTGGAGAAACAACTGTGTGACGACCAAAGTATAACCGATCGTAGTGTAGGAGTTTCTTTTCCTACTCTGTGTATATCATCCAAATACCAGGATATCACACCCTACTACCTTCTCAACAGATCCATCCCCTTTTTTGATGAAGTCAAACCCATGACTGTCACGTCAGAAATAGATGATCTATCTCCGCTACATCTGCTCTAGTCTATAAATAGACATAAGCAACCTGTCCACCAATGCTTCCGCTGCTCCCACTGACTACGACAACCCTCTGGCAGAGTCATATAGACGTACACTTCTAAAACTGGTTTAGAACGACGCTATACTCATCCTCCCGCCGGGTCTCGTAACCTGGAACAACAGCAATGGCAATTGTGGGTAAACAAGAACTTCCCTGTCACCGTCCTTGAGGCTACCGTAGTGCCTCTCGGGTGCCTGAAGTTACCCACCTTATCTGCGGAGTGGCCAATGGAATGTCAATCCAGATTGAATCTTTAGGTTCCTTTTCAAATCTTCAGTAATCGTTTGTGGTTCTGGAATCACTTCCAGTTCTACCATACTCCCACTACTGTTTTCCTGAAAAAATCCATTTTTATTAAAACTGTGGCGAGTCTAGAACAATATTGCTATTGTTCATCCAGATGGTAGAAAATCAACCCGCGTCATAGCCTGGGTCAACCCACAAACAGCCATTACAGAAACGTGCCTTGAGTTGTCCAGTGTCTGGTTTTAAGCATAAACCGGACAACTCCCCGTACCTTAACATCGTTAAGATATGAACTGTTCTATATCCAATATAGAAACAGAGGCACTGATTTAATTGAACCAGATTCAAATCATGCAGCTGTCTCCAGTGCATGTCAACTAAATGGAAGGAGGCCGATCAGCGTTACTCAACTTAGGAATGCTTCCAATTATGAGTAACCTGAAAAAGAAGCAAGATCTCTTTATCATTACTATCAACTGAATACCATACACAAGTATCTACATCTTCGATCACTTTGAAGAATCCCGATACTTGCTACACCTGGTTCTCTACTCTATTCAAATACCTATAACTCCTCAAAACTTAGACCCTGTGTTTCTACGAAACACATGTCTAAGAACTAGAGAAGTTAAAAGTAAACAGAATATAGTATGAGGACCAACCCCTCTGTCCTAATGGACACTGGACAACATACAATACTCTGTATAAGTCCCTTGAGTCTGATAACTCTTTCACTGTGTGTCGTAGGTTGAAAACTGTACTTATGGTTAAGAAGAATTACACCGCTGTTTAATGATCCTTACCTAACCATCCACTGATATAGGTAAATGTCGTAGACATAATTTCAGAAAGGTATATCTCACTCTATGAAAATAGACGTACAGTTATATCATTTTGAAATTGGTGCATAACAGCGGATATTCAAAACCAAATATTTGCCGACCGGCAAACAGCCCAGGTGATTTCCTCAAATATCACCGATTACAACGAATCCCGATACAATGAGGATGATCACCCAATTCCCAATAACCTACTCCCACTCATCATCTGTAAAACCATACAGATGTGAGAATCGTACCTGGTAAATACATACCCTGGAGTAAGTGTCTAATCGGGAAATCAGTTTTCCTTTAACATTACACAGTGAAACTGAAACATTGAAATGTTTCGATGGGGTATCCTGGTATTCCTAGTAATGCCTCTTCCAGATTCACGACTGTAACCGTATAATTCTTTGCCACCTCTCCAAATCCCTTCATATGTCTTTAGTCTTTACCTTCTGCACACCCCTTTAGGCCAAAAGGTTTTCTTCCTTCCTTACCGTTCGGCACCAGCCTATGGTTTGGAAGAAGACTATCCAATAAGCATAAAGGGTGCACTGTCCTAATCCTAGGAGCACTCGCAACGCGAGAGAAGGTGAAGATAAAAGACACCTGAATGTACTTTATTCCTATTTCTCCTGAACCAGGATCCATCCCCGAACTGGAACAAGTTCCTTTCGAGTTCGTATATAACCATACGATGGAATATCCAATAAACTGTGGATCTTCGTAGTGATACAGAGTGTCCTGGAGAAATACAAAGGTGATTTTAGGATTGGCGAAGAAATACCTGGTTTGGTCGTGAATATCTGTTGCAATTTACTTTGCCCTCTTACTAATCCCTTGCTTTGTCTGAACTTAATACCTTCTGCACACCATCGTTATGCTAATTGGTTTTCTTCCTTCCCTACCGGTCGGCACCAGCCTAAGGTTTGGAAGAAGACAATCCAATTTGCGTAATAGGTGTACTACCCCTAAACCAAGGAGTACTCGTAACCTGAGAGAGGATAAAAGGAAAAGACAACTGAATAACCCTATCCGTTTTCTCCAGAACCGGAAACCATCCTCGAATAAATTCTTTCGAGTTCGTATCTAACCATACGATGGTTTTGTCCAATGGAAGTGGACGTTCGTAGTAATACGGGGTGTCCTGGAGAAAAGGGTAAAAGTAGGAGTGGCAATGAGGTTTGCAACTCTGACAATCCAAAAGCCAGTGTTAAGAAGGTTCGGTCAACTTGGTCACTGAGTCAAAGTCTTAGGGTCGGGTCAATGGTCGCTGCCAAAGAGAGAGAGAAAAGAAACACTCAGCGTGCACTCTAACCTAGATCAGAATGGTCACCAATTTATCTAATCTGGAAACCTCCCACTGTACCTCAAATTCTCCTCCAAACCTGAAAGAAGAATTAGTCGGGGTTACCCGAGGAGTAAACTAACTCATCAGTGGGAATCGGGATCCAACTCTCATCGCATGATAATGTGACGGAATCCGCTCACATCATCACACTCCAGAAGGTATGCGCATATCTGGCAAGTTTCAGTTCTTTTGAAACTCCCGATGTGATTTCTGCCCCATGCTCTTATGACCTTGGCGAAGGTCAACAAATCATAAGTCACATGTCAAGTTCTACCCGTCATTATCCAGGTTAATTTGAATCCACCCGTACAAGCTCTTGACGAAGGTCAACAAGGCTATACGACTGTCCCAAACCAACGCATCTATCTATGCAGCAGAAAGGTAACAAGCAGCTACCATACACTATGCCTTGACGAAGGTCAACAAGCACAGCATGAATACTACGTGCTACCCGTCTGAAACGACGGAGGGCTACGAATGGTTTCTGGCGAAAACCTTTAACGTAAAGAACTTGATATCGTTGAAGGAACTGATAGCTTTTTGAAAATATAGTGACGAAAACCGTTGCTAAAGAGGTCACTCCCGGTGAAGGGATCTCGGCTCTTTCCCCGTAGAATGAGGTGCAGGATATTCCAACTGAATACCGCGATGCAAAGCAAAAGTAATCGGCTATAGTGAAGTCATTGCCCTGACGCAAACTTTTTGTCCAAGGGGTCACTCCCGGTGAAGGGATCTCGGCCCTTGCCTCGTCGACTGAGGAGCAGGATATTCTAAATGAATACCGCGATGCAAAACAAAAGTGAACGTCCTTGCAATAACGGCTTTTTGAAAAGTGTTCCAACAACATCAGATTAGGTTTGTTTTAAACTTGCATTGATCCGAATCAATGCAGTCCCATCAATTGATCACACCAAAAAGAACGAAAATATACTGATGTACGTATATGCCATCCGCATTCGCCACTGGGTCCCGTCATTACCCGTTAGGTTAGCTAACTAACGACAGAGCGGGGACTGGACTAGCGCGGATGTAAAACATATACAACATCTACTAATATATATACCAATATATTATATTCGCTCAAGGCGTGAATAAAATGCAACATCACAGAGAATGAACAGCATCACAGAAACAATACAGATATCTGGGATCCCCGGGTTTCATAGAGCCACTACTGAAACCCGACGTTCCCCTGGTCGTGTGGATAGCCTGTGCAATGAAATCCTAGACCCCTACGGGCGCGGCAAGTTACCCGCCAAAACCTGAAGCGAGGCAGCCCCCTTCAGCGCCGTGAATGGACCACCCAGCACTTCACGGAATCCGGTAACTTGGGCACCCCTCCTGGGTCAACCTGTACCCCCTACGAGTGCGGCGAATGGCCCGCCAATCCCAGAGTGAAGCCCCCTCCGTCTCAATGCCATGAGATGCGGGCTTGTTGCCCTCTAGAACCCGGCTATCCGTGCACCCCTCCGCGGGGCAATCCTAGTACAGAAAGTAAAATATACATACACCGGGTACATCGACCGCAACCAGGTCGTGCCCCAAAATAATAATACAATCAGGCAGTGACGGCTGTCCACATGTCGGACGCTCGCCCCGCAAAATCAAATGTACATAATACCACCACAACTGTACTAGCATTGCATCCAGGCTATCCCTACGACCGATCCGCAACAACACAGCAAATACAAAGAACATCAACGTGAAAGTCACGTTCGCAAATCCGTCTAACCGGGCTATAGCAGTTAGACCGGATTTACCGATCGAGTGACATTCACGGTCGCAGATATAATGTAAATACTGTGAAAAATGTGTTTAAAATTTTCCGATTGACCAAAAATTAACAAGTGGGCCCCCAATCAAAACTGTAGCACTCACAGAAAACCTGGGCCCAATATTAATATTCCAAAAACCCTAAATTCTCCCCAGAAGCCCACTGTAAAAACCCAACCCACTGATTCCTTCATGCTGCCGCGGATGCGCGGCCACAAGTGGGTTTTGGCCGCCCTTCCGCGCTCTTGTCAGAAGATCAGTGCATCGAATTTGGACAGTGGTCTTATAATTTTTAGTACATCAATATTTTACAACCTGAAAAAATTTTCGAGACTAAAAAATTCCAACAGAAAACTGATGTGAGCAAATACGGGTTTTTGGACATTTCGATCGATCGGAACTGAAAAACACATTACACAAAGCTAGACTAAGTTAATGGGGAGGCTCTGATACCACTGCAAGTGCACGGCGGCGCCCCGGCCGTCAACCCGACGCCGTAATGCGGAAGCGGTGAAAAACTTAAATTTTGCGGACTTAGCAAACCGGCACCACCGCGCACTATAACCCGGATCGAACCATTAACTAGTCCTAGCTATCTACAAGAAAGGGAATAGAGATATACCGACGATCCAAGTCCTCCGGTCTTCTCGTCATGGTCCCGATCTCCTGCGGAAAAGTCCCGTCTCCTCCTCGTCGCCGGAAGTGCACCACATCGCCTTCTTCGTTTACGGGCTCCCACCTCAATGCCGAGGCAACTCGGGCACGAAGCCGGCTACTCGACGTGCCCAAGGTTCGCTGTAGAATATGTAGTCCTCGAGTCTCATTTGGGGTTCATGGAGATGCCTTTGTGGTGGAGGAAATGAAGTGAACTTTTGGAGAGGGTTCTTGTGTGATTTTTGGAGAATGAAGAGAACCAAAAATTGCCACACCAAAATCAATCACCCCTCCAACAAAAGTGGCCGGCCCCCCCATTTCTCTTGTGTGATTGGAGAGAGGGAAAAGTCAAAGGGGAGGTGACCATATCAATCAAACAAGAGAGAGAGAGAGGAATGGTTATCAAAAGCAACCATGATCACAAAACTAAGCCAACACTCCACACAACCATCAACTCATGAAGTCCAACCATCATGAACCATGATGACTCAAAAAGTCATGCCATCATGAAGAAATCAAGTCAAAGGATGGTGCACATCATGAAAGCCATCATGATGCAACAAGATGCAAAGAACCCCCTCCACTAATGCCTATTTGCAACAATGCAAATAAACCCTCCTCCACCAATCTTCGGCCAATGAACGGAACAAAGGAAATTGGCCGAAACGGAAAGCAAACTGGCAACTCCAAAAACTGGTCCCGTAATAAATTACAGGAAAACCCCGATACTGTGCATACACACCCGCATTTGTATTCCGACCGAAATAAAAATGCAATGAGACAAAATCTACACTGTACTATACTAGGATCCGGCTTAAACCAAAGCCGGCTAGTAATATCTGTTCGATCCTGATCCGTGCAATACCGCACGTATCTTATCGAACCCTGCCATATACCATACGGCCTATAGTACAAACTGTCCGATCCTGATCCGTGCAATACCGCACGTATCTGATCGGACCTTGCCATATCTCCATACGGCCTCTACAACCTTTCGCCCGAAAGCTGAGTAACTGAATGTGGGGGACTCTAAAGACTCGTCAACAACTTGGTTGTGGATTTAACCACTAGCACGTCAGAGGTATAAGCCAATACGTGACGGGCTACCAGGTACTGACCAAATGGGACGTCGATGAGGAAGCTCACCCCGACACCCAACTGTGCCTGTCAGTGACAATATCCGTGCAGTCCGGTCCGTTCGTCTATGAGTATCGCATGGCGGGCCTAGGGGGTTGGTAAAAGTCAGACCCCCAAAAGCGGTACAAGTCGTGTCGGAGTGTAGCCCAGAACACCCTGAGATACTACTGGAATACCTACCAGTAAATCTCCTTGCCTTGGCCAAGGACTTTGTGTAATGGCTCTCCTAGACACAGCACGACCTCACCCCCAATACTGGGAGAGACGAACCCCTGAAGATACGCTCACTGCCTCCATGTGGCTCGGGACTGTACCCAACTAAAACCTGTTTGCACGACTCCTTTGAGCCGTGGTAGGGTAGTAATCAAAGTACAGTGGGAACTCACACGAGACAAATGACGATCCCCAGGTCGATGAACTAACCTGCACACATGTCACCAGGGAACTGCCATCTGACGTCTGGTATATGACCAACTAGCATGTTCCCGGCGAGTCCTGTCCGGTGTACTCATAACCCAATGAGCACCTGTATACATCTTAGGTGATCCAACTGACACCAGTGGCTTGTGAGACCGGCCACCGCCCCTCGTCGGGGTCTCGACTGTATACACTAGTCTACTAATGGAGTATCGATGCCCAGTCTCGAAACTCCCACGACTAGGGACCTTTTAAGGATAAGCTTATAGACCCCCAGCTCCCACTTATATGATCGCCCTCATACTGCTGGTGGTCAAGCAAGAATCCTAGGGGCTCTATCAACGTGTAATAGCGACGTGTCAGGTCACCTAAAGCAGTACACGATGATAAAGGTAAACCAGATAGCATACTATCATCTCGAGTAAGACTGTCCTACCGGGATAGGTCCTCCCTCAATCATTACAATCACGTACCTGTGACCTAATAATTGACTCTGAGGGCACTATCTCCAACACATCCTTCAAGGTCCCTTGTCATGGGTGTATTGAGACGGAGCATCGATATACCAGAGTAGACTAGGGTATACCTTCTCGACCCATACAGATGGGCGATGGATGATCCCATATCCATTGGTGTTTGACATCAGAGATGATATACGGGTGCTCAGTGGAGACTGGGTACACTGGACGGACTCGCCGAGAACTCCCAGATGGTATTATACCTTACGTCAGATGGCAGTTCTCTGGTGACACTGGTACAGAGTAGTCTGTTGACCCGAGATCGTCATAGAGTCTTGTGTGGTTCCCACTGTGCTTTGATTTCCACCTTACCACGTCCAAGAGGGCGTGCAAAACGATGGTTTTTGGGTACAGTCCCGAGTCACATGGAGGCAATGAGCGATAGGAGGGGATTCGTCTCTCCCGGTATAGGGAGTTGATGTTGCGCTGTGTTCGATTGGCTATAACCGGAAATCCCTAGCCAGGGTTGCTGAGATTTACTGGTAAGTGTTACCTGTAGTTTCTCGAAATGTTATAGTCCTCATATCGACACGACTTATCGAGCTATTAGGGTCTGACGTTTACCACCCATAGGCGAGATATGCGACATATCAGACGATGAGACCGGACTGTACGGTAAGTGTTACTGGTTGGATTCACAGGAGTGTGAGCGGGCTTGCTCGTCGATCTTCTGATCGCTCAATACCCAGGTGGCCGTTACGTTTAGCAGACCGCTTGCGGCTTGTGGGTGCTTGATATGATCATCATCTGCTACCGGCGTATTGAAGAGTCTTTAGAGTCCTACACAGAGGTTTCCTGGCTCAAGCGAAACGAAATAGGAGCGCATATGAGATATGTGCGGGACCGAGAATAATGCGTGTATGTGATACCGTATTCCATTCTCGCGATGAATGTATCGATTGGTTGTATGCGATATAACCTAGTTATCGAATCGAGGATTGATTCGATAAGCCGATACATTGGATATTAGTCGATCATATGCAATATGACCGGATCGTTAAATCAAGTGTTGATTTAATGATTTAATGTATAATTATATATTTGATATATTACTTTGCATTAACTAGTATTGGTTCACTTTAAATGGATTTTCTCACTTGCATTGCACAAGTTGTATATGTGATATACTTTTGTGCACTTGATTGTATCATGTTTGATGATACATGAATGCTAGGGTTTGTGTAAAGAATTAAACCTTGGTTAAGTAAATGGTTAGGGTTTTTATTTATTCATTCATTTATCTTTTTAACTTGGATTAAAAAGAAATGGGATAAGAAAACAAAATGGTTGCTTTCATTCTTGAAGCTTGTTGAAGCTTCATGAAGCTTTGACCAAAGTGACCATTTTGTCTTCATGCTTAACCCTAACCATTCATCTAACCTTAGTCAATTCTATACACCTAACCATGGTTCATATTATGATAAGTATTCATTTTCTTTTGTATTTTAATGAACTTATCATAATATTCTATCATCTTCTTCTTCTTCTTCTTCAAGAAGAAAACCTTGGTTCCATCAATGGTGATTTGATGAAAAGAGTGAGAAATCCAATTCTAAAGTGAACCCACTTCCTATTTCTTCATCCTCTACCTCTTGCCAAGTAGTATAGGGTGTTTTCTTCATAAGTTTCATGGCTTGGTGAAGTTGGAGCTTGATCCTGTGTTGCCTCGACGTAGATCATCTTCGGCATCGAAGCCGACGACCAAGCCCGCCCATTTCTCCGATGAAGCCGACGCTAGAGCCCGGGATTCGATTTGGACAGCAAGGAGACTTCATCATGGAGCTATGGAGGTGGAGGACCGGATCTACAAAGGTTGTATTTCCGTTCCCTTAGTTAAGTTGTTAACTAGTTGCTTGTTTCGCCTAAAATCTAGTTAACGATCCGTATTAGAGTTTCTCGGCACTTGTAATTTTTGAAATTGGCATGGTTGATGCCTTATGAGACCTCATTAGTGTGCCTAGGAACCCTACAATACATATAACTAACAATCTCCCACTTGCACTAGGGCCATCTGTAGCAGTGGTTGCAGTATCTCATACTCAACCATCCCATATAAGTCTCTCTCTGGGAAAAAGCCTTTGTGAGTGGATCCGCCGTGTTGTCCTCTGAGTCTACTCTCCTAACCTCGATCACCCTGGAGATCATCTATCTCCATGATCAGGTGATGCCGCCTCAGAATATGTCTGAGTCACTGATGGGATCGAGGTTCCAGGACTAAAGCCACACTTCCATTATCATACAATGGCAGGAACCTAGTTCATCTTATGAACTAATATACACCCAAACTGCCTCTTTGGTAGTATCTTAAATAGCGATGTTACCAGCCTTTATCGTCTAGTTTGCCACGGTATCTACCTTGGAACTCTTCCAACATACCGTCCCTTTACTGAGGGTAAAGACAATGCTTGTGACTGACATTCAGTCGTCTTTATCACCCTGGAACCCTTTCAGTGATTCTCCCCAGGATCGATTGATACCATCTCACTACATCTAGTGAGAATCCTAGCATCCAATTACATCTATCTCATAGATGAAAACTCAGGATTTAGGAGGTATCACTTTGATCCTATTGGAGAATCCTTGTGATAAGCGGAGATTGACCGAGCGTAGTATAGGAAACCCCTTTCCTATCAAGAGTATGTTGTCCACGTACAATACGAGGATGACCACCTTACTCTCTACTACCCTTTTGTATATACAAGGTTCATCTACCATTTTGATGAAGTCAAACTCCTTGACTACCACATCAAAACAGATGTTCCAACTCCGCGATGCCTGCTTCATCCTGTAAAGCAACTTGCACATGTTTCCGTTGCTCCCACTGTTTACGAAGCCCTCTGGCTGTGTTCTTATTGACGTTCTCTTTTAAATCACTATTTAGAAAAGTAGTCATGGCATCCAACCACCAGATATCATAGTCATGGTATGTAGCAATGGCAAGTAGGATCTGGATGGACTTAAGCATAGTCCCTAGAAAAGGTTTCATCATTATCCACACCTGGTTGATGACTAAAACCTTTCTCAAGTCTAGCTTTGAAAGTCTCAACTTTTCCATCTACACCAAGTAATCTTCTCAAGATATACTTGCTCCTGATGGGAATTTAACCCTTCAGATATAGCACCCAAAGTCCATACTTTGTTGGTATACATGGATTCCATCTCAGATCGCTAAGCATCCAGCCATTTTTACAGAGTCCCTACTCTCGATGGCCTGCTCGAATCTAGTTGGGTCATCATCTCATGATGCAATCCTTGCTCCCACTGTCATCGAGAAACCGAAGTATCTCTCAAGCGGATGAGGAACCCTGCTAGTTCGGCGGAGAGGCTGAGGTTCGTCGGGCACTATTGAATACTCGGGTTCTGTCAAATCATCAGCTGCAGTTTTGTATAGCTGGAACCTTTCCAGTTCTACAGAACTGACATTGCCTCGATCTTGTCCGGATTTTGCTTTTGACACAGGCCGGACAATCCCAAATCTTAACTTACTTAAGAGATAGGCTCTTCCCATACCATATCTTATATGGAGTGGTAGGCACTGATTTGAATAGAACCCTATTCAATAGGTATGCAACTTCATAAGTGCATAACTCCCTAAAAAGAAATAGGAAACTCAGTAGTACTTATCATAGAGCGCACCATATCGTATAGGGTGCAATTGCTCCGCCCCGATACACCGTTGTGCTGTGGTGTATTCAGAGGAGTAATACGGAGAGAGAATCTCATTCTCGTTTAGAACAATCCAGGAATTCTGTGCACAAGTATTCTCCTCCCTGATCACATCAAAGGACATAATACTTATACCCTTATTGGTTCTTTACTTCTAGCTTATATTCTGTGAATATCTCAAAAGGTTCGGACTTGTGTTTCAACAGGAACATATGTCTGAATCTTGAGAGATTATCAGAGAACGTAATGAAGTATAAAGAACCAGTCCTGGCATGTGTAGACAGGAGACCTTACATACATCATCATGTATCAGTCCCAAGAGTTCATTAACTCTTTCTCTGTTTCCAACAAACAGGGCTATGGTCATCTAATCTCTGTGACATGACTGGCAAGTTTCATAAGATGTAAATTCAAACTGATTTAAATATGCATCTAAAATGTAACTTCAGCCAGTCGGGTCGCATTGATATGACCTAGTCTATAATGTCTCAAGAATGATTCGTTCATTTCTGAACTCTTCCTCTTGTGTGTGTTCTGTATACTAGGAACTGTAGTTTGATTTAGAACATCAATGCTTTTAGATAACGTGCCTGAACCGATCAACTTTTGATATAGGAAATGTTCAAAACATTATCCAACAATACAAAATTATATCCTTTCTTTACTAATAAAGAGACTGATATGATTTTGTATATCAGGTTCGGTATCTAATAACATTCGTTCAGAATCAATGTATTGGTAATACAGGGTGACAGTGACCAACAGACTTGGCTGCAACACTTGCCCCGTTTTCTGTCTCATGAAACTTATCACCCGTTCTCAGTTTTCTACCTTTCTGTAGCCCTATGTAACAGATTACATATCTGGGATCCTGATCCGGTATCAAATACCCATGATGCAGAGGATACTGAGCAACAGTTCTTTGTAACGAACACACCTGAAGAAGATGCATCATATGCACTTCCTTCGTTTGGGCGGCATAGGAATTCTGGTATTCCACTATTTCCTGTGCTGTCTTATAACAATTATAAGTTGGAGCGGGACCAATGTTTCCCAGCTCAGTATAACAAGCGGGTTCGGTCAATAAATCCATATTATTATATTGATTAAGGCGTGATATAGTCGCTACCTGGAGAGAGAGAGAAGAAAACACTCTGCGTGCGCTCTTTCAAGATTAGATTGGTTATATATTTTATCTAATCAGGATGGCTCCCACTGTTTTTATCAAATCTTCCCTCAAACCTTAAAAGGAAAGACTAGCTGGGATTAATTACACTCTACAAGTTCGCTAATCTTTCAGCCAGGCCAGTGTCGGTACTTTGAGGGAGGTTCCCCGTGCTTTCGTACGGACCTAATTACAGTAAACCTCGTTTTCCCAGAGGCATAACCCCGTTGACACCTTTCTAGACACCTACTTGATCGGCTAATTGTAAAGTGCAAAACTCTCCCAGGAGTAACAATTACTCGCAGTGGGTATCGGGATCCAACTATCACATAGAAGGTATGCAATCTCATTGCAAATTTCAACATTTGAAACTCCCGATAAAGATTTTTACCCCTAGCACTTATGACCTTAACTATGGTCAACAAATCATAAGTACTAGTCAAGTTCTACCCGTCATTTCGTGATTAATTAGACCCACCCACATGACCCTTAACTAAGGTCAACAAAGTCACGCGACTGTCCTAACTAATCGCATCATATGCGGTGTAGGAAGACATCACTTAGCTACCGTACACTGTGCCTTAACTAAGGTCAACAAACACAGCACGAATACTAAGTACTCTACTTCCTAAAATGACGAAGGGTTGCGAATGGTTTTTATGAAAATCTTTAACGCTTTGAACTTGATCTCGTTGCGGAATCAAATGGTTTTTAAATGGAATGTTTTTGAGGCTTTTCTAGTTTTGCTGAAGGGGTCACTCCCGGTGAAGGGATCGTCGGCCCTTTCCTCGTCGAATGAGGTGCGGGATATATCATATATATCACTGTGAAAAGCGGAAACTATAGAAGCGATCAAAAGACAAACCGAGTGTGTAGCATCTGCCAGTTAATGCTAAAGGAGTCACTCCCGGTGAAGGGATCTCGGTCCTTTCCTCATCGAATAAGGTGCAGGATGTTCTATAATGAACACCGCGATGCAAAGCAAGAACTGTAGCTACCTGTTTTTATTTTGAAATTCGATTCCACAACATCAATTAGGTTTATTTTCTTTGATTAATCTCATTAATGAATATCCCATCATTTAAGTCCACCTAAACATCACAGATAAATATAACGTACGCTTATGCCATCCGCATTCGCCTCGATGTCCCGTCTGCACCGTTAGGTTAGGTAACTAATGGCAGAGGGAGGCAGGGCTAGCACGGGTGTAAAACATAAGCAACGTCTATATAATATATCATATATACTATATACTATATCTATCTGAACACATCACATGATCACATCACAGATAACGCAGCAGAAAATGTCATATGAAATATTGGATATACTAGGACGTCCGTGTTTTTAATACGAGCCAGTATAAAACACGGATTCCACGGTCGTGATGAATAGCCAATCCCACACCCTTAGACCCCTACGAGAGCGGCAAGCAACCCTACCAATTCTAGGGTTAGGAGACCCGGACTCGACTCCTCGAGATGGTCTCCCACTGGACCCTAGAACCCGGTTACTTGTGCACCCCTCCTTGGGTCTATCCTAGTCCAGAAAAGTAAATAATATACAAATGGTGACATCATCCGCAACCTGGAAGTGCCCCAATAAAAGAATATTACATACAAGTTTTTACATGAATGAAAATGAAAAACACTCATCTCACATAAAAAAACCCGGCTATTCGAACACGACGATCCAATATAACATATCCAGCAACACATAACATCACATGTCATCAACGTAAGTAAATATGCGCATCCCAATTGTCGTTGACATATAGCAACGAAACCGGCGATATCACATATTACACTTACGGTCACAGAAAAGAAAGTGTAAAACTACAACAGTTGGAATCCGCAACCTCTTTAAACATCGCATGCCTAATCAAATGAAATACTTAGACATCGCATGCCTAACAATTATAAACCCTGCATTTTAGACTCATTATCGAAAACACTTTTCAATATTAAAGTCGGGCAATTCAACAAGATTCCCGATATCATGATCGAATGCTCGTCGCAAACTTTAGTAGGCGGCCGCACCCCGGATACCGTCGACGAAGTGCACCAAGGCGGAACACCGCTGCCGCGAGCACCCGAACGGATGCTTTCGGCGACGGGGTTCTCCTACAGTCACTTGGTCGGGGCTATAGGGCGTGGCTGTCTATTTAGTTTACCGGCGAGTATCCGCGTATGCTACGTGATTGCGACGGACTTTTGATCACATCAAAATTCCGTGGCAACCGATCAAGTGAGACTAAACGCTATGTTTATAACATTCATTCAGTTATCTCATAACTACTTGTGGATTCCAAATATTGTATCACATTCCAGATAAATAGAAAATGTTAAACTTTCCGATCAAACAATCGAACACCCAAGTTTTCCCAATACAGCTCAACACATGAAATAAGTTTAAAAACATTCACTTCGTGCCTCAGTACCAACGGTCCAGCCGTAGAAGGGTCAAGCCAACGCCTCACATGTGGCACGCCGTACTGCCCTAAACCCTAAGTTTCAAAGGGCAGTTCAAGACGGTCACATAATCGAGTTAAGGTTTATTGTCTTCTAGAGGGACCATCGCGTTACTTGCACTACTTAGAACGTCATTAAACTACGGAAAAATCCAATAATTGGAAATTTCCCGGCAGGGGAAAAAGTGGGTATTTATATCCGGTCAAACTTTTTAACATATTCTAAAATTACCCGGAAAAACACATGGACAAAGTTTGATAATCCGATCGAATTTACGAACTCCCAATACAACCCAGAATATTCAACTCTTGAATAAATATTAAAAAATCCCAGAAAATGCAGAACCAAAATATAGGAATTACTATGCAAAAATTATTGGGCAATGTGACCATACGGCCGTGGAACCGCCGCAGAAGCCATGCTTCTGCCGCTGTTCCGCGGCGGATTAGATGAATCAGGGGCTCGTTTTGCACCATAATTCTTATATCTTCCTGCTGAATTTTTTAAGAATTTTTAATCTGGAAAAAAACCAGTTTTTAAAAAATGTACAGAGAGCCGTTTTGAATTAGGGTTTCGGGTCGATCGGACTTCTAACTCCGTCTACGCATCGCCTAAGGCTCTAGCTAGGCTCTGATACCACTGTAGGGTTCCTAGGAACACTAATGAGGTCTCACAAGTGATCAAGCATGCCCAATTCAAACATTTCATGTGCCTACAAACCCTAATACGGATCGTTAACTAGATTTATGGGTGATGCGATGCAAGTAAACAACTTTAACTTAAAGGAAAGAAGCTACAACCTTTGTAGATCCGGTCCTCCACCTCCTAGGCTCCGTGATGACGTCCCTCCGCTGTCCAAATCGGATCCCGGACTCTAGCATTAATTTCATCGGAGAAATGGGCGGGCTAGGTCGTCGACTTCGATGCCGAAGATGATCTACGTCGAGGCATCACAAGATCAAGCTCCCACTTCACCAAGTCATGAAACTTGTGAAGAAAACACCTTATACTACTTGGCAAGAGGTAGAGGATGAAGAAATAGGAAGTGGGTTCACTTTAGAATTGGATTTCTTACTCTTTTTCACTAGTTGCCATTGATGGAGGCAAGCTTTCTTCCTTTGTTGAAGAAGAAGAAGATGAAGAAAGAATATGATAAGTTATTTCAAAAAAAAAGAAAGATAATATGAATACTTATCATATGGCAACCATGATTAGGTGTAGAGAATAGACTATGGTTAGTTGGAATGGTTAGGGTTAAGCATTAAGACGAAATGGTCACTTAGTCAAAGCTTCATGAAGCTTCAACAACAAACAAAGAAAGCCACCATTTTCTTTTTATCTTTTGCCAAAATAAATAAATAAATAAATAGATAAGAAAATGAAAACCCTAACCATTACATAACCATGGTTTAATCCTTTACACAAACCCAAGTTAGCATGTATCATCAAACATGATACAATCTTGTGCACAAAAATATATCACATATACAATGTGCATTTCAAGTGAGAAAATCCTTTTAAAGTGAACCAATACTAGTTAATGCAAAGTAATATATCAAATATATAATTATACATTAAATCATCAAATCAACACTTGATTCAATGATCCGGTCATGTCGCATATAACCGACTAGTATCCAATGTATCGACTTATCGAATCAATCTTCGATTCGATAACTAGGTTATATCGCATACAACCAATCGATACATTCATCGGGAGAATGGAATACGGTATCACATACACGCATTATTCTCGGTCCTGTACATATCTCATATGCGCTCCTATTTCGTTTCGCTTGAGCCAGGAAACCTCTGTGTAGGACTCTAAAGACTCGTCAATACGCCGGCATCTGGTGATGATCATATCAAACACCCACAAGCCGCAAGCGGTCTGCTAAACGTAACGGCCACCCGGGTATTGAGCGATCAGAAGATCGACGAGCAATCCCGCTCACACTCCTGTGAATCCAACAAGTAACACTCACCGTACAGTCCGGTCTGTTCGTCTGATATGTCGCATATCTCGCCTAGGGGTGGTAAACGTCAGACTCCAATAGCTTGATAAGTCATGCCGACGTAGGGTCCATAACATTCGTGAAACGACTGATAACTCTTACCAGTATATCACTGCAACCCTGGCCAGGGATTTCCTGTTATGGCCAGTCGAGCACAGCGCAACATCAACCCCCAATACCGGGAGAGACGAATCCCCTCCTATCGCTCATTGCCTCCATGTGAATCGGGACTGTACCCAAAAACAACCTGTTTGCACGACTCAGTAGAGTCGTGGTAGGGTGGAAATCAAAGCACAGTAGGAGACACATAAGACTCTATGACGATCTCGGGTCAACAGACTAAGCTGTACCAGTGTCACCAGAGAACTGCCATCTGACGTGAGGTATAATACCATCTGGGAGTTCTCGGTGAGTCCGTTCAGTGTACCCAGTCTCAACTGAGCACCCGTATACCATCTCTGATGTCAAACACCAATGGATATGGGATCATCCATCGCCTATCGCATGGGTCGAGAGGATATACGCTAGTCTACTCTGGAATATCGATGCCCCGTCTCGATATTCCCACGACTAGGAACATTGAAGGATGTACTCATGGACTAGCCAGGCCCCACTAGTACGATCTGCATCATAGTCCTGGAAGTCGAGTACACATCCTAGGGCTTTATCAACATGTAATAAGAGAGACAGAAAATATACATGTTAAGATAAAGAGCAACCAGATAGCGTACTATCATGTCGAGCAAGAAAGTCCTACCTATATATGTCCCAGCATCCATTACAATATACATCCAATGTACAGTAATGGCCTCTAGGGCATACATATAACTAACACTATTAACTGAATACCACACACAAGTATCTACATCTTCGATCACCTTGAAGAATCCCGATACTTGCAACATCTGGTTCTCTTCTTTACTCTTATACCTATAACTTATCAAAACTTAGACCTTGTATTTCTTCGAAACACATGTCTAAGAACTAGAGAAGTCACAAGTAAACAGAATATAGTACGAGGACCAACCCCTCTATCCTAATGGACACTGGACAATATGCAATACTCTGTATTAGTCCCCTGAGTCTAGTAACTCATTCCCTGTGTGCCGTAGATTGAAAACTGTACTTATGGTTAAAAAGAATTACACCGCTGTTCGATGCTCCTTACCTAACCATCCACTGATATAGGTAAATGTCATAGACATAATTTCAAAAAGATATATCTCACTCTATAAAAAAAGATGTACAGATATATCAATTTGAAATTGGTGCATAACAACGGATATTCAAAACTAAATATTTGCCGTCCGGCAAACAACCCAGGTGACTTCCTCAAATATCACCAATTACAACGAATTCCGATATAATGAGGATGATCACCCAATTCCCAATAACTTACTCCCACTCATCATCTGTAAAACCATACAGATGTGAGAATCATACCTGGTAAATACATACCCTGGAGCAAGGGTTAATTGGGAAATCAGTTTTCTTTTAACAGTATACAGTGAAACTGAAACATGTGAATGTTTCGTAAGGGTATCCCGGTATTCCTAGTAACGCCTCTTCCATTATCCAGATTCACAACTATAACCGTATAATTCTTTGCCATCTCTCCAAATCCCTTTATATGTCTTTAGTCATTACCTTCTACACACCCCTTTAGGCTAAATGGTTTTCTTCCTTCCCTACCGTTCGGCACCAGCCTATGGTTTGGAATAAGACAATCCAATAAGCATAATGGGTGTACTGTCCTAATCCTAGGAGCACTCGCAATGCGAGAGAAGGCGAAGATAAAAGACAACCGAACAAACCTTATTCCTATTTCTCCTGAACCAGAATCCATCCCCGAACTGGAACAAGTTCCTTTCGAGTTCGTATATAACCATACGATGGAGTATCCAAATAAACTGTGGATCTTCGTAGTGATACGGAGTGTTCTGGAGAAATACAAAGGTGATTTAGGATTGGCGAAGAAATACTTGGTTTGGTCGTGAATAGTAGTCGCAATTTACTTTGCCCTCTTACTAATCCCTTGATATGTCTTTACTTAATACCTTCTGTACACCATCGTTAGGCTAATTGGTTTTCTTCATTCTTTACCGGTCGGCACCTGCCTATGGTTTGGAAGAAGACTATCCAATTTGCGTAATAGGTGTACTATCTCCTAAACTAAGGAGTACTCGCAACCTGAGAGAAGGTAAAAGGAAAAGACAACTGAATAGTCATATTCGTTTTCTCCAGAACCAGAAACCATCCACGAATAAATTCTTTCGAGTTCGTATATAACCATACGATGGTTTTATCCAATGGAATTGGATGTTCGTAGTAATACGGGGTGTCCTGGAGAAAAGGGTAAAAGTAGGAGTGGCAATGAGGTTTGCAACTCTGACAATCCAAAAGCCAGTGTTTAAGAAGGTTCGGTTAATTTTGGTCACTGAGTCATAGTCAAGGGTCGGGTCATGGTCCCTGCCAAAGAGAGAGAGAAAAGAAACACTCAGCGTGCACTCTAACCCAGATCAGAATGGTTATCACTTTATCTAATCAGGAAACCTCCCACTGTAACGTCAAATTCTTCCCCAAACCTGAAAGAACAATTAGTCGGGGTCACCCGAGGGGTAAACCAACTCATCAGTGGGAATCAGGATCCAACTATCATCGCATGATAACGTGACGGAATCCGCTCACGTTATCACACTCCAGAAGGTATGCGCATATCTGGCAAGTTTCAGTTTCTTTAGAAACTCCCGATGTGATTTTTGCCCCATGCTCTTATGACCTTGACGAAGGACAACATATCATAAGTCACATGTCAAGTTCCACCCGTCATTATCCAGGTTAATTTGAACCCACCCGTACATACCCTTGACGAAGGCCAAAATAGTAGTACGACTGTCCTAAACCAACGCATCTATCTATGCTGCAGAAAAGTAACAAATAGCCACCATACATTATGCCTTGATGAAGGCCAACATACATAGCATGAATACTAAGTGCTGCCTCTCTGAAATGACGGAGGGCTACGAATGGTTTTTGGCGAAAAACCTTTAACGTAATGAACTTGATATCGTTGAAGGAATCGGATAGCTTTTATAAAAATATAGTGGCGAAAACCTTTGCTAAAGAGGTCACTCCCGGTGAAGGGATCTTGGCTCTTTCCCCGTGGAATGAGGTGCAGGATATTCCAACTGAATACCACAATGCAAAGCAAAAGTAATCGGCTATAGTGAAGTTATTGCCCTGACGCAAACTTTTGTCCAAGGGGTCACTCCCGGTGAAGGGATCTCGGCCCTTGCCTCGTCGACTGAGGAGCAGGATATTCCAACTGAATACCACTGTGCAAAACAAAAGTGAACGTCCTTGCAATAACAGCTTTTTGAAAAAATGTTCCAACAACATCAGAATAGGTTTGTTTAGCTTGCATTGATCCGAATCAACGCAGTCCCATCAATTGATCACACCACAAAAGAACGAAAATAATGATGTACGTATATGCCATCCGCATTCGCCACTGGGTCCCGCCATCACCTGTTAGGTTACTTAACTAACGACAGAGCGGGGACTGGACTAGCGCGGATGCAAAACATATACAACATCTACTAGTATATATATCAATATATAATATTTCGCTCAAGACATGATAAAATGCAACATCACAGAAATGTAACCAGCAACACAGAACAATACAGATATCTGGGATCCCCGGGTTTCATAGAGCCGCTACTGAAACCCGACGTTCCCCTGGTCGTGTGGACAGCCTGTACAATGAGATCCTAGACCCCTACGGGCACGGTAAGTTACCCGCCAAGACCTGAAGCAAGACAGTCCCCTACAACAACGTGAATGGACCACCCAGCATTTCACGGAATCCGGTAACTTGGGCACCCCTCCTTGGGCCAACCTGTACCCCCTACGAGTGCGGCGAATAGCCCGCCAATTCTAGAGTAAAACACCCTCCGTCTCAACACCATGAGATGCGGGCTCGTTGCCTTCTTGAACCCGGCTATCCGTGCACCCCTCCGCGGGGCAATCCTAGTATAGAAAGTAAAATATACATACAACGGGTATATCGACCTCGACCCGGTCGTGCACCAAAAGAATAAAATACAAACAGGCAGTGACGGCAGTCCACATGTCGGACGCTCGCCCCGCAATATCAAATGTATACGTAAAACAAAACTGTACTACCATTGCATCCAGGCTATCCCCACGACCAATCCGCAACATCACAACACAACACAGAACATCAACGTGAATGTCACGTTCGCAAATCCGTCTAAAAGGGCTATAGCAGATAGACTGGATTTACCGACCGAACAAATTTATCGAAGTGGGCCCCAAGCACTACTGTAGCTATCACAGAAAATCTGGGCCCAAAAAGAATATCCCAAAACCCCTATTTCCAACCCAGAAGCCCACTGGAAAATTTTGGTACGGAGTTGACTTGTTTCCACCACGGAACCGCGGCCAAACCAGGGGTTTGGCCGCGTTTCCGCTGTCATACTGAAGCATCACCCAACCAAAATTTTGCAGAATGCTTATATTTGCCTGCATGTGTTTCTGCAACAACCTGAAAAATTTTTGGAGCCCAAAAAATTTCGACAGAAACCTGATGTACACGAAATACGGTTTTTGGGATTTTTGTTCGATCGAGTCTTTAAACATACTAGAGCAAGCTAGGCAAGGTTAATGGAGTGGCTCTGATACCAATGTAAGTGCACGGCGGCGCCCCGGCCATCAATCCGACACCGGAATGCGGAAACGAAACTTTTCTAAAACTAGAAAACCGGCACCACAGCGCACTAAAATCCCGGATCGGGCCATTAACCTAACCCTAGCAAATTAGAATAAGAGTAGAGAAGCTATATCAAGCGATCCGTGTCCTTCGGTCTTCGTCTCCACTCCGATCTCCTCGCGGAATCTCCGGTCGTCGCCTCCTCGTCGAAACGGGCACCACATCGCCGGGTTCTTTTACGGGCTCCCACCTCTGGACCGAGGCAACTCGGGCGCGAAGTTGGCTAGCCGACGCATCCAAGGTTGAAGTAAATGAAGTGTAGAATGTATTGTCTCTTGGGGTTTATGAAGTTGCCATGATGGAGGAATGAGAGAAGAACTTTGGAGAAATAATGGTGCTCTCATTCTAGCAAGGAAATGAGATGAGGAAAGTGCCACACATAAAAAATGAACCTCTCTCTCTCCTACCTCAAGTGGCCGGCGCTTTATCTCAAATGGTGGAGGGAAATAATCAAAACCAAGAAGGGAGGTGAGTGTAGGAAAAACCAAGGGGTGACCACACCCAAAAGAGATGATAACAATGTCACACCAAATCAAATCCAACTCAAATCTCAATTAATGCAAAAGAAGTGATTCAAAAAGAATCTCATGATTCAATATCTATCATGAAGCCACAAATGCAAGAAAACCCCTACATAAAGATAATTTGTACAACGGCAAATAACCCCCTCCATCGGAAAAGTCCGGCCGGGAAGGAACAAAGGAAAACTGGTCGGAACAGAATGCAAACTGGCAACTTTAGAAGACTGATCCCATAATAAATTACAGGAAAACCCCGCGACTGTATATACAGACCCGCATTTGTATTCCAACTGAATACAAATGCAAAGAGACAAAATCTACATAGTACAATACTAGGATCCGGCTTAAACCAAAGCCCGCTAGTAAAATCCGTCCGATCATGATCCATGCAATACCGCATGTATCTGATCGAACCCTGCCATATCTCCATACGGCCTCTACAGCGTTTCGCCCGAAACTTGAGAAACTGGTCTGTGAGGGACTCTAAAGACTCGTCAATACATTGGCTACGGATTTAACCACTAGCACGTCAGAGGTATTAGCCAATACGTAACGGGCTACCAGGTACTGACCAAAAGGGACGTCGATGAGCGAACTCATCCTGACACCCTATTGAGCCTGTCAGTGACAATATCCGTACAGTCCGATCCGTTCGTCTATGAGCATCGCATGGCGGGCCTAGGGTTTGGTAAAAGTTAGACCCCCAAAAGAGATACAAGTCGTGTCGGAGAGTAACCCAGAACACCCTGAGATACTACTGGAATACCTACCAGTAAATCTCTTGTCTTGGCCAAGGACTTTTCATGTACTGGCTCTCCTAGACACAGCGCGACCT
Organism: Agapanthus africanus; assembly: GCA_030015575.1. NCBI lineage: Eukaryota > Viridiplantae > Streptophyta > Magnoliopsida > Asparagales > Amaryllidaceae > Agapanthus > Agapanthus africanus. The sequence goes on from CM057349.1 coordinate 167,977,722, forward strand.
CACCCCCAATACCGAGAGACAAACCCCTGCAGATCCTCTCACTGCCTCCATGTGGCTCGGGACTGTACCCAACTAAAACCTGTTTGCACGTCTCCTTTGAGCGTGGTAGGGTAGTAATCAAAGAACAGTGGGAACTCACACGAGACAAATGACGATCTCAGGTCGATGAACTAACCTGTACACATGTCACCAGGGAACTGCTATCTGACTCTAGGTATAATCCCAACTAGCAGGTTCCCGGCGAGTCCTGTCCGCTGTACTCATTACCCAATGAGCACCTGTATACATCTTAGGTGAACCAACTGACACCAGTGGCTTGTGAGACCGGCCACCGCCCTCGTCGGGGTCTCGACTGTATACACTAGTCTACTCTGGAGTATCGATGCCCTGTCTCGAAACTCCCTCGACTAGGGACCTTTTAAGGATGTGCTTATAGACCCCAGCTCCCACGTATATGATCGCCCTCATACTGCTAGTAGTCAAGCAAGAATCCTAGGGGCTCTATCAACGTGCAATAGTGACCTGTAAGGTCACCTAAAGCAGTACACGATGATAAAGATAAACCAGATAGCATACTATCATCTTGAGTAAGACTGTCCTACCGGGATAGGTCCTCCATCAATCATTGCAATCACGTGCCTGTGATCCAATAATTGACTCTGAGGGCACTATCTCCAACACACACCATATCTCATATAGAGTGGTAGACACGGTTTTGGTCAGAACCCTATTCAATAGATAAATCGCAGTCTCCAATGCGTGCCCCAGAATGATATTGGTAACTCAGCATCACTCATCATAGATCGTACCAAATCTAATAGGGTGCGATTTCTCCGTTCCGACACACCGTTGTGCTGTGGTGTTTATGGAGGAGTGTGCTGAGAGAGAATCCCATTCTCTTTTAGGAAATCTAGAAACTCTGAGCTTAGGTACTCACCTCCTCGATCTGATCGAAGTTTCTTCATACTCAAGCCCGTTTGTTTTTCTTCTTCAGATTTATACTCCTTGAATTTTTCGAAGGCTTTGGACTTATGTTTCAAGAAGAACACATGCCCGAATCTCGAGAAATCATCAGTGAAAGTTATTTAAGTATGAAAAACCACCTCTCGTATGTGTAGACATTGGTCCATATACATCACTATGTATGAGGCCTAAGAGTTCAGTAGCTCTTTCTCCGTGTCCAGTAAACGAAGTTTTGGTCATTTTACCTTTGATACAAGACTGGCAAGTCGCATAAGATTTATATTCAAACGGGTTTAAATATCCATCTTTATGTAGCTTGGTTAGTCTTGTCTCGTTAATATAACCAAGTCTACAATGCCAAAAGAAATCTTCAATTATGTCTGAAACCTTTCTTTTGTTTGTGTGTTGTATATTGAAAACTGTATGCTGGTTTAGGACGTATATCCCGTTATTTAATGTACCAGACCCAATTTACTCTTGATTAAGGTTAATGTTTATAACATTAGATTGTAATACAAAATTATATCCAGCATTTTCTAACAACAATATAGATATAATATTACATAACATCGAAGGTACAAAATAACATGGGTTCAAAACCAATATACAACCCGAAGGCAAACCAAGTTGATACTCTCCCACTGCTGTAGCATGTACATGTCATGACCCAAAGTTCGGCCCATGACCGGCACTTAACCACGTAACGTCTACAGCGTAACGCCACTAAGTAAGCCGAAACCCAGAAATCAAAACCATTGAAAAAGTGAGTGAAAGAAAACATTAGTTTAAAACATTTAGAAAACCTTGAGTAATTTAGTAAAATTCTTTAATGTTTAAGTTGTTTTCTTAAAAATTTTGACAGCATCTCCTTTGTAAAAATTAGCCCCGAAATCGGGTACAAGACGAGATATAAGTAAAAATGACATACAATGAGAATAAAGCATCCCCAAACGGGAGCAATCACGCCCAACGGCGGAAACAACCACCACAATAATAATATACGACGCCGTAGTGAAGAATGAGCAAAATAAGTGAAAAACAGCATAAGAGATAAAACTGCATCAATAAGGCCGGCTCACACGAGCTCGACATCCAGAATACAAAATAATATACATCGTCCTCACAACGGGTCTCTAAGTCAATACATGAATAGTAGATGGAGAGTACTAGATACAGTAGTGTACAACTGGAACATAAACGGATATCGCAAAAACCCACCTATCAGCAAAAGGGCTCACGCGCCAACTGCAGTGGTATCCATAGCAAAAGATACAAGAAAGTAGCCATGCCGCAACTACTCTGAGGGGCAACCTGCAAACACTGTGGCACAACGGGGGTGACTTTCCAACTCGTGAATAGTAGATAACATATAAAGGTAATCGCGAGTATGCACGTACTGCGATACTCTAACATGTGCCAACAAATAACATCTAAATGATGAGCTGGGTACGCAATAATCATGCAAACAAGTGCAATTTAATAACATCTATATATGATGAGTAGGGTATGCAATAATCATGCCAAAGTACTCTATCAGGTACTACAACTACAGGATGAGATGCATAACAATGAATGCTGAGCATGGGATAAAATACCATCTACACGGAATATCAATGTGGAAAAATAACCGGTGTCCATCAATGCACCCAAATCCCAGTAAAAACTCAGGCGCCACCACTCTAATCGGCCCTCAAATCCTGTAAATCTCATGGAATCGTGAGTGCCCAGCATCAGCACTCGAAAATATCATGAAATCATCGTGTCCAGCATCGACACGCAAATCCTCAAGTATCGGGCTCCGTCAGTCTGGATCGGCCCACAGGCTCCGTCTGTGGAATCGGCCCTCGGCCCAGGCAGTACTGGTCGGCCCGTATCCATCTCTCGACTCTGGTCAGTATCCTCCGAATAACCGCCAAGTCCAACCAATCACCGGTAGGTAGTAGTCCCTCTGCCAGGCTCACCGTCTGTATACACAGCATCCCTTTCTTATCCCGGGATACCATACCGGGTCCACCATGTACCCGCAATCGGCCTCGTCCAGCTCCTCGAATCGAGTTCACAAGTCATACATTTCAGAACCGAGAAAACACATGGTGGACGCACTGAAATATCATATCAAGAGAAACCGGGTTTTCAAAACAGTGCATATTTTCTTAAAATAATACCACGGTTCTCAAATCTAAAAATCAAATGAATCCAAAACTCAATGCGTAAATCCATGCAATATGGCGTATGCCACTTAGAGTAAAAAGGGAAAACCGCTCTTTTAAATGGATCCGGTTTCGAAAATATCTCATGCGGTTCCCATTTTCTAGAAATCAAAGCCAATATCATCCATGTGTGTGAAATACATATGTATGTAGGTATGGATGTGCAAGTGAATATACCAATGTATATGTGCACCAATATGGACATACGATGTGAACGTGCGCAATATGGATATATCAATGTATGTGTGCACCAATAGGAATATACAATGTGTATGTGCGCAATATGGACATATCAATGTATGTGTGCACTAATATGAATATACAATATGAATGTGCGCAATATAGATATATCAATGTATGTGTGCACCAATGTGAATATACAATATCAATGTGTGTAATATAGATATATCAATGAATGTGTGCACAAATGTGAATATACAATGTGTATGTGCGCGATTCCTGTTTAATCATCAATGATGCGGTAATCAAAATGATGCATGGTTCGTAGCAATCCTATAGTGCGAGTGTCATGGCAATCACTAACGGTGTGGGTGTAACATACAAATAGTTTTCGTGCAGCTTGAACCGTTAGTGACAGTGTGGTGTTACATAACTACTATTTCTATTTGCAACAAAAGATGGGTATGCTACAATAGTACATATGCACAAGCAATATACATATAAATATATACGCGACTACAACATCCTATCACGCCCTGACGCTTAACGCCATACGGGCGATTTCCCCGTAGATATTAAATCTACTCACCTGGTCTCGTGCTAAGTGTAGCCGACCACATGTTTCCCCTTCTTTGCGGCATCCGACGTACCCGTCTGCGAACCTAGAATTTATACAAAGAATACACATAAGCAAATATCCTGCAAAAACGCGATATCGAAACCAAACGAGAAGCTCTCGTCGCGAACTAAACGCGTGTGTATCCGATACACTGAAATGTGTGTATACGAGTCTGAAACTACCCCGACACGCAGGAACACTAAACCCACTCATGTATCACACGTGTCGCGCAAGCCTAAAGTATTGGAAAAACGGTATTTTGCTCCAGATTTTGACTCGGGTGAAAATATAAAAAGTTGCATATACCAAGACACTTAAATATACAGCAGACTACCCCAGACCAAACCCCAGTACCAAACTCCCCTCTCTGGCCGCAATTTGCGGCCAGAACAGATAAAATTGCAGCCCAGGTTGGGAAATAGGGGCTCGTGCTTCGTGTGTGTGGTCTAAGTCTAGTGTACACGCCCCAGTAATATCAGTTTTTGTCTGAAGCAACCGGGTCAACAGCAGATCACAGAAAGGCCTAAAATTTACATTAAAACGTTTATTTACACTAAATTGAAACCCTATGGTATTTTAGTGAAATATGGTTTTAAATCTCAGTTTAAAGGGCCTTATAACACTTAGTTAAGCTAAACTAACCATAAAAATCACCACTTGGCTAAATATCCACTCAAATCACCATTTCTAGCACTAAAACTCCTACTAAACACTAACCAAAGCTAAATAACACATAAGTTTAGCAAAAAGGAGTTGAGTTTAAGAGATTATACCCTACTAGATCCTAGGATGCAGGAAGAAGGAGAAGAAGAAGAGGAGGAGGAGCTGTTGCTGCTGCTGCTTGCTAGCACTGTTGTGTGCTGCTGCTGCTGCCTATTGCTGTTGCTGCTTGTGTTGCTGTTGCTGCTTGTGTTGCTGCTGCTACTTGCTACAACTGCTGCTGTGTGCTACTGCTGCCGCCTATTGCTGCTGTTGCTTGTGTTGCTATTGCTGCTTGTGTTTTTGTTGCTGCTGCTGGGCTTCTGCTGCTACTGTGGATGAAGTGTGTGTGTGTGAGTGAGAGGGAGAGAGATGCGAGAAAATGAGTGTTGAAACAAAAAGAAATGAGAGCATAAGAGAGTCAAACCCTACTCTCTCTCACCTCATTAAATGCAAGCATGGGCAAGCCATCATACTCTCTCTCTCTTTCTCTCCAAGTCAACCCCAACTAAATCATTTTAAAAAAATATATACTTAATTAAATTCAAATTAGCTTAAAAGAAATGGGTTAGTCCACCATGGTTGCTAAACATGGTTTAACCCAAACTTAACCCTAGTTTACATGCACATGTGTGTGCAAGCCTAAATAAATTCTAATAAAATATTCATTAATTTTGATAAAATATTTGAAAATCGTTTTGGTAAACTTTTTACTAAAAACCATATATTAAAGTATAATTAGCCACTAATCACATTCTAAGGTGTTACAATCTTCCCCACTTAAAAAAATTCGTCCCCGAATTTAAAAATATATTGCTACGCGTACCTTCAAAGAGACGAGGGAATTTCTTCTGCATCTCACCCTCGGCCTCCCAAGTGATCACTTCACCATTTGGGCTGCGCCAAAGCACCTTCACAGATGGCAAGACCTTCGATCGAAGTTTCTTCACCTTCCGGTCCAATATCACTACTGGCTGCTCGGTGAACGAAAGATCGCGCTCGAGCTGAACGGTCTGATGCTGAATCATGTGAGAAGGGTCATGCGTATTTGCGAAGTATCGACACGTGGAATACGGGGTGAACATCTGGGAAGTCGGGTGGAAGAGCCAAACGATATGCCACTGCGCCCACACGCTCGAGGATCTCGAAGGGACCGATAAATCTGGGGCTAAGCTTCCCCTTCCGTCCAAACCTCATCACGCCCTTCATCGGAGAGACCCTCAGAAAAACGTGATCGCCAACTACGAACTCTAATCTGCGACGGCATCTGTCAGCATACAATTTCTGTCTGCTCTGAGCTGTCCTCATCCTATCTCGAATCAACTGTATCTTCTCGGCCGTCTCCTATACGGTCTGCGGCCCCAAAATACTGTTTTCACTGAGCTTTGTCCAACAGACGGGCGATCTACATCTCCTCCCATACAAGGCCTCGAAAGGTGCCATCTGGATTGTATCCTGGAAACTATTGTTGTAGGAGAACTCCACCAAGGGTAAATGATGATCCCAGCTACCACCAAAGTCTAAAACGCACGCTCGGAGCATATCCTCGAGAGTCTGAATAGTCCGCTCTGACTGGCCGTCGGTCTGCGGATGAAATGTCGTGCTGAAACTCAAGCGGGTGTCCAATGCCTCCTGAAGCCTCTTCCATAGTCGGCTGGTAAACTGGGTGCCTTGGTCGAAGAAGATACATGTCGGAACTCCATGCAGTCGTACGATCTTGTCGATGTATATCTGGGCATACTGAGCAAATCCGAAAGTGGTCTTCACCAGCAGAAAGTGAGCCGCTTTCGTCAATCGATCCACGATCACCCAAATGGAGTCATAGAAATCTTCTCCCATTTCCACTCCGGAATGGGCAACGGCTGTAGCTCTCCCGCGGGACTCTGGTGCTCGGCCTTGACTTGCTGACAAGTCAGGCATCTCGACACGAAGTCTGTGACGTCCCTCTTCATCCCGTCCCACCAGTAGACATCCCTCAAATCATGATACATCTTGGTGGAACCCGGATGAACACTGTACACCGATCGATGTGCCTCCTCAAGAATCTCGCGCCGCAGTCCCTCAGCATCTGGTACGCACAGTCTAGTCCCAAATCGCGGTATCCTCTGATAATCAATCACGAACTCGGAAAATCTGCCCTGGCCAATCTGTGCCATGATCTCTGAACAACGGTCATCACTGTACTGTGCCTTATATATACGGTCAAACAATTGTGGGCATGCACAAACATGCTCAAGCTGTCCCCCGATCAGAGTGAACTAGAACTGCACTCGGCTGTCGCATAAAATCTGCCAATCTGCCGACGACTGCCTCTGCACTGCACTCAAACAAGATAGACGACCCCCGGGCCTCCTACTCAAAGCATCCGCCACTACATTTGCCTTGTCCGGGTGGTACAGGATCTCACAATCGTAGTCCTTCACTAACTCCATCCACGGCGCTGTCTAAGATTCAGGTCTCGCTTCTGAAATACATACTTTAAGCTCTTGTGATCAGTGAATATCTGGCACGACTCGTCGTACAGGTAATGTCGCCAGATCTTGAGTGCAAAGACCACTGCAGCCATCTCCAAATCATGAGTAGGGTAGTTCTGTTCGTGTTTCTTCAGCTGCCGAGAAGCATACGCGATCACCCTGTTGTGCTGCATCAATACGCACCCTAGCCCCACTCGAGAAGCGTCACAATAGACCACAAATCTGCCCTATCCCGAAGGCAATGATAACACCGGCGCCGTAGTCAAACGAGTCTGCAGCTGCTGAAAGCTATGCGCGCACTCCTCCGTCCAATCAAAAGGGACTCCCTTCCGAGTCAACCCGGTCAACGGCGCAGCAATACGGAAGAAGTCCTGTACAAATCGTCTGTAGTAGCCGGCCAGTCTTAGAAAACTGCGGATCTCTGTAACTGATGCGGGTCTGGGCCAATGCTGAACGGCCTCTATCTTCTTCGGGTCCACACATATACCATCTCGTGTAATCACGTGACCCAAGAAATCTACGCTGTCAAGCCAGAATGCGCACTTGGAGAATTTTGCGAACAGCTGGTGCTCCCTCAAAGTCTGCAGTGTGATCCGCAGGAGCTGCTCGTGCTCCTCTCGGCTCCGGGAATACACCAAAATATCGTCAATGAATACGATGATGAACAAATCAAGATACGGCCTGAAAATACGGTTCATCAAGTCCATAAACACTGCTGGGGCGTTGGTGAGTCTGAACGACATCACCGAAAACTCATAGTGGCCGTAACGCGTGCGGAAAGCCGTCCTCGAAATATCCTCATGTCGAACCTGCAGCTGATGGTAGCCTGATCGCAAGTCGATCCTCGAAAAGTATCCTGCACCCTGAAGCTGGTCGAACAAGTCGTCGATGCGTGGTAAAGGATATCTATTCCGCACGGTAACCCTGTTCAGCTGGTAGTAGTCAATACACAAGAGCATACTGTCGTCCTTCTTCTTGACAAACAGGACCGGAGCACCCCAAGGAGACAAACTGGGTCGAATAAGCCCCTTATCCAGCAAATCTTGCAACTGACCTTTCAACTCTCTAAGCTCTACCGGGGCCATCCGATAAGGCGGTATAGAAATAGGCCTTATGCCGGAAATCAAGTCAATGCAGAAAACAATATCGCGCTTAGGCGTTATCCCAGGAAGCTCGTTAAGGAAAACATCAGGGAACTCACGAACAATCGGAAGCTGGTCCAACGGAACCTCTGTAGCTCTAGTATCCCAAACATAGGCTAGAAATCCCTGACATCCCTTCCTCAAAAGTTGTCCAGCGCGAAGAGAAGAAATCAAACTGTGAGGGGCGGCACCACGGCCACGGTCCCCCTGCACAACAAAAGCCGACTTGCCGGGAAAAAAAAACCTAACTGTCTTCTTACGGCAGTCCATAGACCCATAGCATGTGGATAGCCAGTCCATACCCAGAAGAACGTCGAAGTTCAACATCTCAAGAAGGATCAAGTAGACAGGCAACTCTCTCTCGCCAATACGGAAAACACACGATCGGAACACGTGTCTAGCAATAAACGACTCGCCCATAGGAGTGGTCACAAAAAGAGGCTGATCAAGTACACCAGACTCTCTATCCAAACTCGGCACAAAGTGTGTGGAAACGTACGAGTGCGTGGATCCCGGATCAATCAACACGTGCGCGTCAACAGAACATACTAAAAGGGTACCTAAGACCACAGCATAGGACGCCTGCGTGTCCTGATGCGTCAAAACGAAAACCCGTGCCTGTCCTCTACCTGCGACTGGCGATCCCCTACTAGCAATTGGCTGTACTCTGTCGGCAGCCGGCTGTCCTCTGCCTCGGCCACCTCTTCCTCTGTGAGCAAATCCTCTGTGACCACGGCCTCCCTGTGCATGAGTCTAACGCGGAGCAACAGTAGGTACAATAGGCAACGCCCTCTGGGGTGTAGAAGGTGGAAGTGTGACATGTGGTACGGCTATCTCGCCCTCACGTGGCTCCGAAAAATCTCGCACACGATGACATGTACTCCCACATCGGAAACATCTAGATGGTGCTGGCCGACCCTCCTGGGGATAAGAGCTGAAAAGCCTACCTCGTCCCGATCCTCTGCTACCTCCCGTACCTGAACGGAACCTGTCGCGGCGCCTAAACGGCTGTCTCGGTGCTAATGTATCTGTACGAACTCTTTTCAGCCCTGGAACTACCGAAGTCTCAGCAAGGCGCTCCTCGACTAATAGGGCTGCGTCTACAGGTGCTGCATAAGTCGCGCAATGCTGTGCGCTGATCGCAAGGAACAGTGGGGTAAGCAAGCCTCGAACAAAGCTCTTGACTCGCATCTCCTCGGTAGCCACTAAATACGGGGCATAAACAGATAACTCAGTGAATAGTACGTCGTACTCTGACACTGTCATCTCCGGAGTCTGACGTAAAGACTCGAACCTGCGCGCTCTAGAATCTCTGACACTCTGTGGAAGGAAGCGGGCAAGGAACACCGTCACGAACTTAGTCTAGGTCATAGGAGGAAGACCTGCTGCTCTGCCCTTCTCTACCGACTCACACCACTTCTGCACAAGACCTTCCAGGCGAAAGCTCGCGAACTCTACGTATCTCGCATCTGAGCATCTGAGTGAACGAAATATCTGGGCCTGTAAGTCCATGCTACCTCTCCCGGTACTTTCGGGCATGCGGAATTTGGTGAAAAACAATTTTTCTAGAGGTGGTAACATGGACTCAAAACCGGATCTTTGCTAAATATCTAACTAACAACCTAATTAGGAGTTGTTAACTACTCGGTTAGGGGGTTATACCTTTCTTTCTTGATCTCCTTCGTCTTCAAGTCTCGATGGTTGTCCGGATCGGCTTCACTCCGTGGTCTCCTTGCGCCGAAGATAGATCCACCTTGAAAGCTTCTACCTTTGGCTTCTTCTTCGATCTTTGAAGAAACTAGTTCACTTGGTTTGCCAAACCTTGTGAACTAGAGTGAGTAGAGAAGAGTGTGTTGGGATTTTCTCTATGGTTCTTGGTTCTCAACACATGAGACAAGTGAACCATAGACTAAGAGAGGGAGAGCAAGAGGAAGGAGATGAGAGCTCAAGAACAAGAGAGAGAATGAGAATGATAGAATGAGAAAGACTTTTCTCTCTTGGCTCTCATAATCCAAAACCATCATAACAAAAATAGTAATCAAGTATTGTGTAAAATGGTTTAAGTCAAAATGGCTAAATCATTTTATGCACTCATATTGCATAAGAGAACAAGCAAGTGAAAAGTCTTTGCCATGAAATGATAGCCATTGTCATCATGATGGTCAACTAGTCCAACCTAGTCAACCGGTCAACAAAGTCAACAAGTCAACAAAGTCAACCCCTCAACAACCATGTCACCACAATACTTAATTAATATTATTGTTAATCATATATCATATTCTCATTATGATGGTCAACTAGTCCAACCTAATGAGAATCCTCTGCCTCTGTCTCTCCGTCAACTGTGCATACACACCCGCATCCGCGATCCGAGGAACACGAATGCAAACTGGATAAAACCAATCCTAATACGTACACTAGGATCTGGCTTAAACCAAAGCCCGCTAGTGTAAACTGTCCGGACACTAAACGTGCACAAGTGCATGGATGTGACTGAACCCTGTCGCAAAACCATGCGACCTGTCGCAAAACCATGCGACCTGTCGCAAAACCATGCGACCTGTCGCAAAACCTCTACTCTTTTGCCTAAAGGCGAATAGCTTTCTGTGTGGGACTCTAAAGACTCGACACTACGCTGGCAGTGGGTTTAACCACAGACCGCAAGCGGCACTAGCTGTGCGTAACGGTCCCCAGGTAGATGCCGACAAGAAGACTGACGAGGTGAAACCCATCTGAACTCCTACTGAGCCTGAATGTGACAATCTCCGTACAGACCGGTCTGTTCGTCTGATACATCGCATGGCGGGCCTAGGGGGGCGGTAAACGTCAGTGCCCTAATAGCGGTACAAGTCGTGTCGGAGTGAAGCCCAAAACACCCTGAGATAACACTGGAAGCCTACCAGTATATCTCGATTGCCCTGGCCAGGGACTACTCGTGTAATGGCTCTCCTAGACACAGCGCGATGTCAACCCCTAATACCGGGAGAGACGAATCCTGTCTAACCGTCACTGCCTCCAAGTGCTTCGGGACTACACCCAACTACCACCTGTTTGCACGACTCCTTTGAGCCGTGGTAGGGTAGTAATCAAAGCACAGTGGGAACACACTCGAGGCGAAGTGACAGTGTCAAGTCAGCGGACTAAGCTGTACTCATGTCACCTGGGAACTGATAACTGACGATAGGTATAATACCAACCGGTCAGTTCCCGACGAGTCCTGTCCAGTGTACTCGTAACCTAACGAGCACCCGCATACTATCTCCAGTACGACGTACTGATGGCTGTGGGACAGACCATCTCCCACACTGGGATGAGAAGCGAATGCACTAGTCTACTCCGGAGTATCGATGCCCGGTCTCGATAGTCCTGCGACTAGGGACCTGCATAAGGATGTGCTTATAGATTACCAAGCCCCCACTAGTGTGACTGCCATCACAACGCTGGTAATCAAGCAAAGATCCTAAGGGCTCTACTAATGCGTATAGGTGATATAATAAAATAAACACATGTACACATTTAAGTAGAAACAAACCAAGTAGCATACTACTATTTTGAGCAAGATTGTATATACAAGGTGAATATCCCAAGCTTCCATTAAGTAATATACAAACTAGTATGATACAATAATGGCCTCTAGGGCATATACACTAACAATCTCCCACTTGCACTGAGGCCATGTACCGGCGTATCGAAGACCTATCATCTCGATCAGCCGCTCGAACTGAGTCTGGGGCAAGGCCTTGGTGAATGGATCTGCAGTGTTATCTTCTGAAGCAATCCTCCGAACCTCGATCTCCTGGCGATCCACGATCTCCCTGATCAGGTGATACCGCCTCAAGATGTGTCTGGATCTCTGATGGGACCTGGGTTCCTTCGCTAAAGCTATAGACCCGTTGTTGTCGCAATACAGAGGTATTGGATCAACAATGGACGGAACCACCTGAAGTTCTTTCAAGAACTTCCTCATCCAGACAGCTTCCTTTGCGGCATCAGATGCAGCGATGTATTCCGCTTCCATCGTCGAGTCTGCAACGGTTTCCTGTTTGGAACTCTTCCAACACACCGCCCCTCCATTGAGGGTAAAGACAAAACCCGACATGGACTTGGAATCATCCTTGTCATTTTGGAAGCTGGAGTCAACAAAGGCCTCGATCTGGAGGTCTTTTCCGCCATACAGCAAGAACATCTCCTTAGTCCTTCTCAGGTATTTGAGAATGTTCTTTACCGCTATCCAGTGTTTCTCCCCAGTGTTTGACTGATACCGGCTTACCACACTCGGTGCATAAGCTACATCCGGTTTGGTACACAACATCGCATACATTATAGAGCCTACCGCAAAAGTGTAGGGTATAATAGACATGCGATCCCTCTCCAAATCAGTCTTGGGAGACATCTCTTTAGAGAGGGTGATCCCGTGACAAGCCGGTAGGTTACCGCGCTTGGAATCTTCCATACTAAATCTTTTCAGTATGGTGTCGATGTACCTGGACTGTGAAAGTCCTAATATCCTCTTGGATCTATCACGATGGATCCGGATCCCCTGGATGTATGAGGCATCACCCAGGTCTTTCATGGAGAACCTGTGTGACAAGAACCCCTTGACAGATTGTAGCATAGGAATGTCATTTCCTATTAAGAGAATGTCATCCACGTATCAAACGAGGAATACTACAGTTCTTGCTACAAATCTACTATAGATGCATGGTTCATCTGGATTTTTGATAAAGCCAAATTCCTTGACCGTCTCATCAAAGCAGATGTTCCAACTCCGCGATGCCTGCTTTAGTCCATAGATGGACTTAAGCAACTTGCACACCTTTCCGCTGCTCCCACTCTGAATGAAACCCTCTGGTTGGTCCATATAGACACACTCCTCTAAATTTCTATTTAGAAAAGCGGTCTTTACGTCCATTTGCCAGATCTCATAATTGTGGAAGGCAGCAATGGCAAGAAGGATCCGAATGGATTTCAGAATAGCTACTGGAGAAAAGGTTTCGTCATAGTCCAAGCCAGGTCTTTGACGGAAACCCTTTGCAACAAGTCTAGCTTTATAGGTCTCAACCTGTCCATCTACACCAATCTTCCTTTTGAAGATCCACTTGCATCCTACGGGTTTTACCCCGTCTGGAGCAATGTCCAACGTCCATACTTTGTTGGTGTACATGGACTCCATTTCGTTCCGCATTGCATCCAGCTACTTTACCGAGTCAACGCTCTGAACGACCTGCTGGAAGCTAGTAGGCTCATCATAATCTATGATGCAATCCTCTCTATCCCCATCTATGAGAAAACCATAGTATCTCTCGGGCGGATGAGACTGCCTACCACTCCTGCGGAGCGGCGTAGGAATGTCCTGTTCTTTTGAACCCTCTGGTTCCACTAAGCTTTCAGTAATAGCTCGTGGTTCTGGAATTTCTTCCAGTTCTACTGTGCTCCTACTTATCTGGTTTTCCAAAAACTCAGTTTCCAAGAACTAGGCATGACGAGAAACAAAAACCTTTTGTTCCTCTTCGCAGTAGAAGAAATATCCCTTGGAGTTCTTTGGATATCCCACGAACTTGCACTGTACTGAGCGTGCCTCGAGCTTGTCCGCATGCTGCTTTTTGACAAAAGCTGGACTTCCCCATGTCTTAATGTGATTAAGATAGGGTCTCTTCCCACACCACATCTCATATGGTGTAGTAGGCACAGTCTTAGTGGGAACTCGGTTCAAAAAGTATGCAGCTGATTCTAGCGCATACCCCCAGAATGATCGCGGTAACTCAGTGTTACTCATCATGGACCGTACCATATCCAATAGGGTTCGGTTCCGTCTCTCCGATACACCGTTATGTTGCGGAGTGTATGGAGGAGTAAGCTGAGAGAGAATTCCGTTCTCTTTTAAATAGTCCAGGAACTCGGCATTTAAGTATTCACCACCTCGATCCGATCTTAGGATCTTGATACTTTTGCCGGTTTGTTTTTCTACTTCATTCTTATATTCCTGGAATTTTCCAGAGGCTTTGGACTTATGTTTCATTAAGAAGACATAACCGTACCTTGAAAAGTCATCCTTAAAAGTAATGAAGTAAGAATAACCGCTTCGCGCATGTGTAGACATTAGACCGCACACGTCGCTGTGTACGAGTCCCAAGAGCTCGTTCGCTCTTACAACGTGTCCAGTGAACGGAGTCTTTGTCATCTTTCCTTTGAGACGGGATTGACAAGTGGCATACGATTGATATTCGAACGCATTCAAATATCCTTCTGTATGTAACTTCGTCAACCTTCTCTCATTGATGTGACCCAGTCTACAATGCTATAAGAAAGTCTGATTTATTTCCGGAAACTTTATTTTGTGTGTATTCTGGACATTGAAAATCTGTGGTTGGTTTAATACGTATATACCATTGCTCAATGTACCTGACCCAATCAGAACTTGATTAAGGTGAATGTTTACAACATTGCTTACAAACGCAAATTCATAACCTTCTTTAGAAACCAAAGATACAGAAATGATATTACAAGTTGCGTTGGGTACAAAAAAGCAATTACGTAAAACCAAAACATGTCCATCTGACATTCCCAGGTGATAGTCCCCCACGGCCTTCGCATCCATGCTAGCTCCGTTTGCAACTTTGAGGGTCATATCACCTGCCTTCAAAACCCTACGGTTTCTCAATGCTTGCAAAGAATTACAGATATGAGATCCTGATCCGGTATCCAATACCCAGGAAGTAGAGTTTATTGAAGGACAGTTTTCAATAACATACACACCTGAAGCTGAAGCTGCAACCTGCTTCAATTCCTGTGTTCTGGCTTTCCAAGCCCTGCAATCATTCTTCCAGTGTCCTTTCTTATGACAATAGAAGCATTCTTCCTTATCCACAAGCTTTCCCACTTTCTTTGTTGCTTTTGTCTTTCCCTTCGTATCCACTTTACTAACACCGCCCCTTGGTTTGGCGGGGGCTTTCTTCTTCTTTCCCTTGGCTTTCGCCTTGGACCTAGAAGAAGAAGATCCTCCTACAAACAAAGTGGATGTTTCCCTACCTTTCTGTAGGGTGCCCTCTGCGCTCCTCAGCATGTTGAGGAGTTCTGAAAGTTCAACTTCCTTTTCTTGTAAGTTGAAGTTCAGTATGAACTGGGCGTAAGTGGAAGGAAGGGACTGGAGAATCAAGTCCGTATAGAGCTCATTCTCCAACGTGGTACCAAGGTCCGCGAGCTCCTCAATGTAGCCAATCATCTTAAGCACGTGTTCCGCTACCGATGATCCGACGGCCAATCTTGCCGAAAATAACTTCTTCGACACTTCGTATCTTGCGATACGAGATTGCTCTCCATACAGTTCTTTTGTATGAAGAAATATGGATTCGAGGTACATATTCTCATGCCTCCTCTGATGTTCGTTGTCCATAGAGGCAAGCACGAGGCACTTGGCCTTCGCGCAATCTAGTTCCCAGGTCTTACGGATTTCCTTATCCACGACGCTGGTTTTGGGACCTGGGACAGGGGGAGCTTTGGTGGTAAGAAGATACCCCAGCTTGTCGTAAGTGATTGCCATCTTGACATTCCTGAGCTAATCTTTGTAGTTTGGCCCTGTCAGTATGTTTTTATCTAGGAGTAACTTAAGTCCAGTCATGTCGATTGGTCGCTGCAATTAGGAGAGAGAAGAAACACTCAGCATGATACTCTTGCAAGTTTAGAATGGTTTTTAATTTGTCTAAACAGGATGGCTCCCACTATTTCTCGAATCCCTCCTCAAACCAAAAAGGTAGAATTAGTCAGGATCAATCTCACCGTACAATACTTGCTTAACCGTTCAGCCAGGCCAGTGTTGGTACTTCGAGGGAGGTTTTCCAACGCTTTCGCGAAGTTCCTTAATTAAATAACCTCTTTTCCCTAGGGGCATAGCCCCGCTAACACCTTTCTAGACACCTACTTGGTTTATAGCATTGATCGTTAAGTGAGAGATTTCCCGAGGAGTAGCATATACTCACAGTAGGATCGGGATCCAAATATCATCATGTGACGAAACTGAAGGAATCCTACCAGAATCATCACACTCCAAATGGTATGCAACACTAGCAAGTTTCAGTTCTTTTGAAACTCCCGATGTGGATTTTTGCCCCATGCTCTTATGACCTTGACTTTGGCCAACAAATCATAAGTCACATGTCAAGTTCTACCCGTCGTTCTCCAGGTTAATTTGAATCCACCCGCACATACCCTTGACTTTGGCCAACAAGGCAGTACGACTGTTCCAAACCAACGCATCTATCTATGCTGCACATGAATACCCAATAGCTACCAATCACTATGCCTTGACTTTGGCCAACAAACATAGCTTGAATACTATTGCCTATTCATGTGAAACGATGGAGGGCTACGAATGGTTTTGGCAAAACCGTGAACGTAGTGAACATGATATAATCGATGGAACGAGATAGCTTTTAAAAGGATTGGCTTAAGCTCCGCATTTAAAAGTTAGTTTTGAAAAGAACCGAGTGGTTTTTCGAAAGTGTTCCAACGACTTTTACTTGGTTTATTTTTCTTGCATTAGTTCTTTTAATGCGTGATATTCTTGCATTAGTTCTTTTAATGCGTCCCATCATTTAATCCTACCATTGCAGAAAACAACCAAAATATGACGTACGCTTATGCCATTCGCATTCGCCACGGGGCCCCGTCATTACCCGTTAGGTTACTTAACTAACGACAGAGCGGGGGCTGGGCTAGCGCGGCTGTAAAACATAAGCAACGCCTAAATAATATCATATATAGATATACAGCAATGATAGCCATTTCAGATCACAGATGAACACATTGAATATACTAGGAATCCACAATTCGTACGAGCCTGTAACGAAAAGCAGATTACACGGTCGCGGTGAATAGCCAAAACCCTACCCAAGACCCCTACGGGTGCGGCAAACTACCCGCCAAGTACCCGAAGCGAAGCAACCTCCCTCAACTCCGTGAGTAGGCCACTCGGCACTTCGGCATACCCGGTAGTTTGTGCACCCCCTCCATGGGTCTATCCTAGGAGCAAAAACAGTAAAAAGAAATTATACAATGACGGCTACAACCCCGACCCGGTTGTGCAGCCATACAAATAATTATGACATCAATTTACAAATTTACATGAGTTGAAAGAAAAGAAAACTCTCGTCTCACAACCCCCGGCTATTCACCCGCGACAATCCAATGAATTCAGATACACATTCCAATAACATTACAGATCACATATTTGTATAACCCCCACTAATCGACATATAGCGATTAGCAGACGTTCAATACAAATAACACATCACAGAAAAACCCGTCAGCTTAAGTCTTTAGAAGTTCGATCAAAAATACGGATTTTTAGGCCCCAAACACAAAATTTTCGTTCTGGAAAATCTGGGCTGAAAAGACATATTCCAAAATTCCCAAAATACCCCACTGAACAAACTGCAACCAAAATTTCCCACTGCCGAGTCAACTCGGCCGCGGAACCGCGGCGGGAGCACGCTCCCACCGCGTTTCCGCAGCGCTTTGATCGGTTCAGTGGATGAAATTTTGCAGTTTCTTCTAAAAACCCTGAGTCGATTTTTGGTATATCTCAAATAATTTTTGCAGCACTTTGAAAATCGACAGAAAGTTTGGAAACGGGGTTCATTTCGGGACTTTTTCTTTGATCGATCTTCTAGCTACTTTGCTAACATGTTAGATAGAGTTTAACCTGTCTCTGATACCACTGTAAGTCCATGCTACCTCTCCCGGTACTTTCGGGCATGCGGAATTTGGTGAAAAACAATTTTTCTAGAGGTAGTAACATGGACTCAAAACCGGATCTTTGCTAAACATCTAACTAACAACCTAACTAGGAGTTGTTAACTACTCGGTTAGGGGGTTATACCTTTCTTTCTTGATCTCCTTCGTCTTCAAGCCTCGATGGTTGTCCGGATCGGCTTCACTCCGTCGTCTCCTTGCGCCAAAGATAGATCCACCTCGAAAGCTTCTACCTTTGGCTTCTTCTTCGATCTTTGAAGAAACTAGTTCACTTGGTTTGCCAAACCTTATGAACTAGAGTGAGTAGAGAAGAGTGTGTTGGGATTTTCTCTATGGTTCTTGGTTCTCAACACATGAGACAAGTGAACCATAGACTAAGAGAGGGAGAGCAAGTGGAAGGTGATGAGAGCTCAAGAACAAGAGAGAGAATGAGAATGATAGAATGAGAAAGACTTTTCTCTCTTGGCTCTCATAATCCAAAACCATCATCACAAAAATAGTAATCAAGTATTGTGTAAAATGGTTTAAGTCAAAATGGCTAAATCATTTCATGCACTCATATTGCATAAGAGAACAAGCAAGTGAAAAGTCTTTGCCATGAAATGATAGCCATTGTCATCATGATGGTCAACTAGTCCAACCTAGTCAACCGGTCGACAAAGTCAACAAGTCAACAAAGTCAACCCCTCAACAACCATGTCACCACAATACTTAATTAATATTATTGTTAATCATATATCATATTCTCATTATGATGGTCAACTAGTCCAACCTAATGAGAATCCTCTGCCTCTGTCTCTCCGTCAACTGTGCATACACACCCGCATCCGCGTTCCGAGGAACACGAATGCAAACTGGATAAAACCAATCCCAATACGTACACTAGGATCTGGCTTAAACCAAAGCCCGCTAGTGTAAACTGTCCGGACACTAAACGTGCACAAGTGCACGGATGTGACTGAACCCTGTCGCAAAACCATGCGACCTGTCGCAAAACCATACGACCTCTATTCTTTTGCCTAAAGGCGAATAGCTTTCTGTATGGGACTCTAAAAACTCGACACTACGCTGGCAGTGGGTTTAACCACAGACCGCAAGCGGCACTAGCTGTGCGTAACGGTCCCCAGGTAGATGCCGACAAGAAGACTGACGAGGTGAAACCCATCTGAACTCCTACTGAGCCTGAATGTGACAATCTCCGTACAGTCCGGTCTGTTCGTCTGATACATCGCATGGCGGGCCTAGGGGGGCGGTAAACGTCAGTGCCCTAATAGCGGTACAAGTCGTGTCGGAGTGAAGCCCAAAACACCCTGAGATAACACTGGAAGCCTACCAGTATATCTCGATTGCCCTGGCCAGGGACTACTCGTGTAATGGCTCTCCTAGACACAGCGCGATGTCAACCCCCAATACCGGGAGAGACGAATCCTGTCTAACCGTCACTGCCTCCAAGTGCTTCGGGACTGCACCCAACTACCACCTGTTTGCACGACTCCTTTGAGCCGTGGTAGGGTAGTAATCAAAGCACAGTGGGAACACACTCGAGGCGAAGTGACAGTGTCAAGTCAGCGGACTAAGCTGTACTCATGTCACCTGGGAACTGATAACTGACGATAGATATAATACCAACCGGTCAGTTCCCGACGAGTCCTGTCCAGTGTACTCGTAACCTAACGAGCACCCGCATACTATCTCCAGTACGACGTACTGATGGCTGTGGGACAGACCATCTCCTACACTGGGATGAGAAGCGCATGCGCTAGTCTACTCCGGAGTATCGATGCCCTGTCTCGATAGTCCTGCGACTAGGGACCTGCATAAGGATGTGCTTATAGATTACCCAGCCCCCACTAGTGTGACTGCCATCACAACGCTGGTAATCAAGCAAAGATCCTAAGGGCTCCACTAATGCGTATAGGTGATATAATAAAATAAACACATGTACACATTTAAGTAGAAACAAACCAAGTAGCATACTACTATTTTGAGCAAGATTGTATATACAAGGTGAATATCCCAAGCTTCCATTAAGTAATATACAAACTAGTATGATACAGTAATGGCCTCTAAGGCATATACACTAACAGGGCCATCCTATCGATAAATGACTGTGGGTCCTCGGCTGCATCGGTGCCTGTGAAGACCGGAGGCTTCAGCCTCATAAACTCTGATAACGATACTGTGATAACCTCTGTGGCTGCAGGGGCAACTGCCTGTACTGTAGGTACCATCGCGGACCTCGTAACGGGTGGAACTACCTCTGGTCGCTGCGCTCGAAGTGTCTCAACTAACGACCCTATCATCTGGCGCATCTCCTGCATACCGGCCCCTAGCATAGCGATCTGATCTGTCGAAGGAGGAACAGTCTGCTCTGGTAAAACGGGTGTACTGCACGGGTCAGTCCTCGTCTCAGACGAGTCAACTCCAATCTCAGCTCTTGCAGCCGCTCTCTGCGCCCTCGTAGTCTTTGGCGGCATAATGGCTGAAAAGAAAGTAGGATTCGATGAGGATACGGAAATCGAATCACAAGAATGTATATAATCATGAAGGAATTTCAATCAATAAGTCCTAAGGTCACTTTGGCGGAGCACCGTGCCGTGAGTATGCCGTGGAACATACACACGCTACGCCACTCTGCTTCAGCTACCTACTCCATCATACTAGGGTCATCTTACACTCCGAAAGGTAAAACCTACGCTCTGATACCATCTTTGTCACGACCCAAATTTCGGCCCGTGACTGGCACTTAACCACGTAATGTCTACAGGCGTAACGCGACTAAGTAAGCCGAAACCCAGAAATCAAAACCATTGAAAAAGTGAGTGAAAGAAAACATTAGTTTAAAACATTTAGAAAACATTGAGTAATTTAGTAAAATTCTTTAAAGTTTAAGTTGTTTTCTTAAAAATTTTGGCAGCATCTCCTTTGTAAAAACTAGCCCTAAAATCGGGTACAAGACGGGATATAAGTAAAAATGACATACAATGAGAATAAAGCATCCCCAAACCAGAGCGATCATGCCCAACGGCGGAAACAACCACCAGAATAATAATATACGACGCCGTAGCGAAGAATGAGCAAAATAAGTGAAAAACAGCATAAGGGATAAAACTGCATCAATAAGGCCGGCTCACACGAGCTCAACATCCAGAATACAAAATAATATACATCGTCCTCACAACCGGTCTCTAAGTCAATACATGAATAGTAGATGGAGAGTACTAGATACAGTAGTGTACAACTAGAACATAAACGGATACCGTAAAAACCCACCTATCAGCAAAAGGGCTCACACGCCAACTGCAGTGGTATCCGTAGCAAAAGATACAAGAAAGTAGCCCTGCCGCAACTACTCTGAGGGGCAACCTGCAAACACTGTGGCGCAACAGGGGTGAGTTTCCAACTCGTGAATAGTATATAACATATAAAGGTAATCGCGAGTATGCACGTACTGCGATACTCTAACATGTGCCAACAGATAACATCTAAATGATGAGCTGGGTACGCAATAATCATGCAAACAAGTGCAATTTAATAACATTTATATATGATGAGTAGGGTATGCAATAATCATGCCAAAGTACTCTATCTGGTACTACGACTACAGGATGAGATGCATAACAATGACTGCTGAGCATGGGATAAAATATCATCTACAGGAATATCAACGTGGAAAAATAACCGGTGTCTATCAATGCACCCAAATCCCAGTAAAAACTCAGGCGCTGCCACTCTAATCGGCCCTCAAATCCTGTAAATCTCATGGAATCGTGAGTGCCCAGCATCGGCACTCGAAAATATCAGGAAATCATCGTGTCCAGCATCGACACGCAAATCCTCAAGTATCGGGCTCCGTCAGTCCGGATCAGCCCACGGGCTCCGTCTGCGGAATCGGCCCTCGGCTCCGGCAGTACGAGTCGGCCCGTATCCATCTCTCGACTCTGGTCAGTATCCTCCGGATAACCGCCTGGTCCAACCAATCACCGGTAGGTAGTAGTCCCTCTGCTAGGCTCACCGTCTGTATACACAGCATCCCTTTCTTGCCCCGGGGTACCATACCAGGTCCACCATGTACCCGCAATCGGCCTCGTCCAGCTCTTCGAATCGGGTTCACAAGTCATACGTCTCAGAACCGAGAAAACGCATGGTGAACGCACTGAAATATCAGATCAAGAGAAACCGGCTTTTCAAAACAGTGCATATTTTCTTAAAATAATACCACGGTTCTCAAATCCAGAAATCACACGAATCCAAAACTCAATGCGTAAATCCATGCAATGTGGCGTATGCCACTAAGAGTAAAAAGGGAAAACCACTCTTTTAAATGGATCCAGTTTTGAAAATATCTCATGCGGTTCTCATTTTCTAGAAATCAAAGCCAATATCATCCATGTGTGTGAAATACGTATGTATATAGGTATGGATGCACAAGTGAATATACCAATGTATGTGTGCATCAATGTGGACATACGATGTGAACGTGCGCAATATGGATATATCAATGTATGTGTGCACCAATGGGAATATACAATGTGTATGTGCGCAATATGGACATATCAATGTATGTGTGCACTAATGTGAATATACAATATGAATGTGCGCAATATAGATATATCAATGTATGTGTGCACCAATGTGAATATGCAATATGAATGTGCGCAATATAGATATATCAATGTATGTGTGCACCAATGTGAATATACAATGTGCATGTGCGCAATTCTTGTCTAATCATCAATGATGCGGTAATCAAAACGATGCATGGTTCGTAGTAATGCTATAGTGCGAGTGTCATAGCAATCACTAACGGTGTGGGTGTAACATACAAGTAGTGCTCGTGTAGCTTGAACCGTTAGTGACAGTGCGGTGTTACATAACTACTATTTCTATATGCAACAAAAGATGGGTATGCTACAATAGTACATATGCACAAGCAATATACATATAAATATATACGCGACTACAACATCCTATCACGCCCTGACGCTTAACGCCATACGGGCGATTTCCCCGTAGATGTTAAATCTACTCACCTGTCTCGTGCTAAGTGTAGCCGACCACTTGTTTCCCCTTCTTTGCGGCGTCCGACGTACCCGTCTGCGAATCTAGAATTTACACAAAGAATACATATAAGCAAATATCCTGTAAAAACGCGATATCGAAACCAAACGAGAAACTCGTGCCATGAACTAAACGCGTGTGTATCCGATACGCTGAAACGTGTGTATACGAGTCTGAAATTACCCCGACACGTCGCGACACACAGGAACACTAAACCCACTCACGTATCACATGTGTCGCGCAAGCCTAAAGTATTGGAAAAGTGGTATTTTGCTCCAGATTTTGACTCGGGTGAAAATATAAAAAGTTGCATATACCAAAACACTTAAATATACAGCAGACTACCCCAGACAAAACCCCAGCACCAAACTCCTTTCTCTGGCCGCAATTTGCGGCCAGAACGAATAAAATTGAGGCCAAGGTTGGGAAATAGGGGCTCGTGCTTCGTGTGTGTGGTCTAGGTCTAGTGTACATGCCCCAGTAATCTCAGTTTTTGTCTGAAGCAACCGGGTCAACAGCAGATCACAGAAAGGCCTAAAATTTACATTAAAACGTTTATTTACACTAAATTGAAACCCTATGGTATTTTAGTGAAATCTGGTTTTAAATCTCAGTTTAAAGGGCCTTATAACACTTAGTTAAGCTAAACTAACCATAAAAATCACCACTTGGCCAAATATCCACTCAAATCACCATTTCTAGCACTAAAACTCCTACTAAACACTAACCGAAGCTAAATAACACATAAGTTTAGCAAAAAGGAGTTGAGTTTAAGAGATTATACCCCACTAGATCCTAGGATGCAGGAAGAAGGACAAGAAGAAGAGGAGGAGGAGCTGTTGCTGCTGCTAAGGTGCTGCTGCTGCTTGCTACAGCTGCTGATGTGTGCTGCTGCTGCTGCTTGTGTTGCTGCTGCTGCTTGTGTTGCTGTTGCTGCTGGGCTTCTGCTGCTGCTGTGGCTGAAGTGTGTATGTGAGTGAGGGGGAGAGAGATGTGAGAAAATGAGTGTTGAAACAAAATGAAATGAGAGCATAAGAGAGTCAAACCCCACACTCTCTCACCTCATTAAATGCAAGCATGGGCAAGCCATCATGCTCTCTCTTTCTCTCTCTCTCTCTCTCCAAGTCAACCCCCAACTAAATCATTTAAAAAATATATATACTTAATTAAATTCAAATTAGCTTAAAAGAAATGGGTTAGTCCACCATGGTTGCTAAACATGGTTTAACCCAAATTTAACCCTAGTTTATATGCACATGTGTGTGCAAGCCTAAATAAATTCTAATAAAATATTCATTAATTTTGATAAAATATTTGAAAATCGTTTTGGTAAACTTTTTACTAAAAACCATAAATTAAAGTATAATTAGCCACTAATAACATTCTAAGGTGTTACAGTACAGAGGAACCATTCTCAACCCGGAGAGTGTGATCACCTTTTTTCAAAAACCTGCTATTTCTCAGCCCCTGCACACAATTGCAGATGTGAGATCCTGATCCGGTATCTAATACCCAGGAAGCAGAGTTAATTGAAAAACAGTTTTCTGTTACAAACACACCCGAAGTGGAAGCATCACCATGCTTCTTCTTCTTGAGGCCGGCCAGGTATCCAACGCAGTTTCTTTTCCAGTGCCCAGTCTGGTGGCAGTGGAAGCATTCCCCTCGTCCTGTCGCAGCATCCCCTATCTTGTCCTTTCCCTGTTCCTTTTTCACTCCTCCTCTCGGGTTGACGGGTTTCTTCTTCTTCTTTCCTTTGGCCTTGGCTTTCGGGACGGAAGAGGAAGATGGCCCAGAAATTAGAGCGGGAGTTTTCGCTACCTTTAGCGTGCTCTCTGCACTTCTCAACATATTAAGGAGTTCAGGTAATGACTTCTCCATGTTGTGCATGTTGAAGTTTACAATGAACCGAGCAAAGGCAGGGGGAAGGGACTATAGAACAATATCAACATACTGTTCGTTCTCCATGGTCCAACCCAGGTCCTCAAGTTCTTCGATAAGTCCAATCATCTTCAATACATGGTCACCTACAGACGTGCCGGCAATAGCGGATCCACTCAGTGAGGCTATTTCTCGAACACGGATGTTCTTTAAACAAGATTTGAGAAACCGATTAGTAGATGTGAGTATACGATACCGCAATAATTACCTTAAGTGCAAGTGGGAGATTGTTAGATATAGTGCCCTCAAGGCAATTATTGTAATTAAAGACACGCGATTATGATAATTGAGGGAGGGCCTATACAGGTAGAACAATTTTACTCAAAATGATAGTATGCTATATGGTTTGTCTTTATCATTGATATGTACACATTTTATTTATTATTACGTGTCTCTAATACATAATAATGAAGCCTGTAGGATTCTTGCTTGACTATCAGCATTATGATGGCGATCATATACGTTAGAGCTGGGTAGTCTATAAGCACATTCTTAAATGTCCCTAGTCGTGGGAATATCGAGACTGGGCATCAATATTCTGGAGTAGACTAGTGTATACATTTTAAGATCCCGTTGAGGGGCGGTGGCTGGTCTCACAAGCTATTGGTGTTATGTCACCTAAGATAGTATACAGGTGCTCACGGGAGGTGAGTACACTGGACGAACTCACCGAGAACTTCTAAATGGTATTATATCTATCGTCAGATGGAAGTTCTCAAGTGGCATTAGTAAAGGTTAGTCTTTTGACCTAAGATCGTCATTTGTCTCGTGTGAGTTCCCACTGTACTTTGATTACTACCCTACCATGGATCAAAGGAGTCGTGCAAACAGGTTTTAGTTGGGTACAGTCCCGAACTACATAGAGGCAGTGAGCGATTGTCGGGGATTCGTCTCTCCTGATATAAGGAGTCGATGTCATGCTATGTTTGGTTGGCTATCATCCTAAATCCGTGGCCACGGTAAATGAGATTTACTGATATGAGTTCAGTAGTTTCTAGGTTGGTGATGAGTTTGACTCCGACATGATTTATCGGGTTATTAGAGGTTTGACGTTTCCACCCTCTAGACCCAGTATGCGATACTCTCATATGAAGAGACCAGACTATACGAAGATTGTCATATTCAGGCTCAGTGGGGTATGGACGGACTTGATTATCGACCTCCCCTTCGACAGATACCTGTGTAGCCGTTATGTACTGCTAGTGCCGCTGGCGTGCTTGTAGTTTTTGGATTTATCTAGTAAATCATTGCCAGCGTTTTATCGAGTCTTTAGAGTTTCACATAAAGGGTTTTCTCGGTTTAGGTGATATGATGTATATTGTTGGATATGTATGCCCTAGAGGCTTTCATTGTATAGGATGCTAGGGATATGCATGTACAAGAAAATCTTGCTCGATATGATAGTATGCTATTTGGTTTTTCTTTATCTTAACATGTGAAATGTTTTACTTAGTATTTTATATCTTGTATACATGTTGATAAAGCTCGTAGGATCCTTATTTGACTACCAGCGTTGTGATGGCAATCATACTTGTGGGAGCTGGATAGTCGATAAGCACATCCTTAAAATATCCCTAGTCGTGGGAGTATCAAGACTGGGCATCGATACTCCAGAGTAGACTAGTGTATACATATCTAGACCCTGACGAGGGGCGATGGATTGGTCCCGTAGCCATGGGTGTGGTGCACCTATGATTGTATACGGAGGTGCTTACCGGGGGTGAGTACACTGTACGGACTCGCCGAGAACTACCTAGATGGTATTATATCTAACGTCGGATAACAGTTCTCTGATGACATGAGTGCAGGTAATCTGTCGACCTGAGGTAATCATTTGTTTCGTGTGAGTTCCTATTGTACTTTGTTTACCACTGTTAGTTATATGTATGCCCTAGAGGCCATTGTTGTACATGATTGTATATTACAATGGATGCTTGGATATATATAGGGAGGACTTTCTTGCTCGACATGATAGTATGCTATCTGGTTACTCATTATCTTAACATGTAAATTAGTATTGTGATACTGTCTTGCTCTCACATATTGATAAAGCCCTTAGGATGTATACTTGACTACCAGGATTATGATGCAGATCATACTAGTGGATCCAGGTTAGTCCACAAGTACATCCTTTAATTGTTCCTAGTCGAGGGTGTATCGAGACGGGGCATCGATATTCCAGAGTAGACCAGCGTATACGGTTCTTAACCCATTTGATGGGCGATGGATGATCCCATATCCATTGGTGTTTGACATCAAAGATGGTATATGGGTGCTCAGTGGAGACTGGGTACACTGAACAGGACTCGCCGAGAACTCCTAGATGGTATTATACCTGACATCAGATAGCAGTTCTCAGGTGACACTGGTACAGGTTAGTCTGTAGACCCGAGATCGTCATAGAGTCTTGTGTGATTCCCATTGTGCTTTGATTTCCATCTTACCACGTTCGAGAGAGCGTGCAAAACGATGGTTTTTGGGTACAGTCCCGAGTCACATGGAGGCAATGAGCGATAGGAGGGGATTCATCTCTCCCGGTATTAGGGGTTGATGTTGCGCTGTGCTTGATTGGCCATAACAGGAAGTCCCTGGCCGGGGCTGATATGGAGATTTACTGGTAAGTATTATCAGTAGTTTCTCGACCCGTTATGAGCCTCACATCGGCATGACTTATCAAGTTACTGGGGTTTGACGTTTACCACCCATAGACTCGATGTCACGACCCGAAAATATTGTTCGTGACCGGCACTTAAACCACGCCACGTCTAAAGGCGTAACGTAATTCAAGTAAGCTGAAGCCCAGAAATCTAAACCTTTTTAAGAAAATAAAAGAGGTGAAGTTTTGAAATAAAGGTATGATGAAATCAAATGTTTTCTTAAATGCATAGATAAAGGAACATGAAAAATGCAAGTTGATTTACTAGTTGAAAAACATGTTTCGTCTTATAAAAATTTGGGCAGCTCCTCTTTTGTATATTTTGATCCAAAACCACAAATACATGATAATATAAAAGGCATCCCCAAGCGGGAGCTAGCTCTTCGCCAATCGGCGGAATCACAACCACGCAAGTCATAAAATAAGTATGTGACGCCCAATGACGAAGATCCATACAAAGGATAAAGAATAAAGCATGACATCAACCCACCAAGCAAACATAAAAGCTCGTTCTAAGTCTCACAACCACAAGTCTTTCTAAGTCCAACTACATATACACATACTAGTTTCTGATTGATAGAGTTAACTAGATAAAACAGGAATAATAAATACAATAGCGGTACGATCCAACATGTACCACCTGCCAAAGCAAGTCACCCGAATGCAAGCTATATGCCAACGATGCCGCTACCGATCCATGCGGTCAACCTGCAAGAACTATGGAATAACGGGGATGAGTTGCCAATTCGTGAGTAGAAAACATCATCAGGTAGAAATCGAATAAACAACGATTCCTAGGTCAACTATATCATAAAGGTAATACTATGATATCTAGGGTGACCGTATCTGCATATGTTGTTAGTTATATGTATGCCCTAGAGGCCATTACTGTACATACGATGTATATTGTAGTGGATGCTAGGACATATATAGGGAGGACTTTCTTGCTCGACATGATAGTACGCTATCTGGTTGTACTTTATCTTAACATGTACTCTGATTGTCTCTATGTTACATGTTGATAAAGCCCTTAGGATATGTACTCGACTACTGGGACTATGATGACATCATACTAGTGGGGCTACGGTAGTCGACGAGTACATCCTATAATTGTTCTTAGTCGAGGGTGTATCGAGACAGGGCATCGATACACCAGAGTAGACTAGCGTATATGCATCTTGACCCATATGAGGGGCGATGGATGATCCCATATCCATCGGTGTTTGACATCAAGGATGGTGTACGAGTGCTCAGTAGAGACTGGGTACACTGGACGGACTCGCCGAGAACTCCCAGATGGTATTATACCTTACGTCAGATGGCAGTTCTCCGGTGACACTGGTACAGAGTAGTCTGTTGACCCGAGATCGTCATAGAGTCTTGTGTGATTCCCACTGTGCTTTGATTTCCATCATACCACGTCCAAGAGGGCGTGCAAGAAGGTGGCTTTTGGGTACAGTCCCGAATCACATGGAGGCAATGAGCGATAGGAGGGGATTCGTCTCTCCCGGTATAGGGAGTTGATGTTGCGCTGTGTTCGATTGGCTATAACCGGAAATCCCTGGCCAGGTTTGCTGAAATATACTGGTAAGTGTTATCAGTAGTTTCTCGAACTGTTATAGACCGCATATCGACACGACTTATCAAGCTACTGGGTCTGACGTTTACCACCCCTAGGCGAGATATGCGACGTATCAGACGACGAGACCGGACTGTACGGAAGTGTTACTGATTGGATTCACAGGAGAATGTACAGGCTTTCTTGTTGATCTTCTGAGCGCTCAATACCTGGGTGGCTGTTACGTTTAGCTGACCGCTTGCAGCTTGTGGGTGTTTGATATGATCATCACCTACTGCCAGCGTATTGACGATTCTTTAGAGTCCTACACAGAGGTTTCTTGGCTCAGGCAAAACGGAGTAGGAGCACATATGTGATATGTGCGGGACCGAGGATAATGCGGTATGTGATACCATATTGGATTGCGAGATGCTAATTGGAGAAGGACTGACCGGACGGCACTCAATCTTTCATCCCCCAAGACAATATTCCCATTTTTTCTCGCGATATGAGATATCGGCCAGGTATATGTGATATAGCCGGGTCATCGTATTAGTCGGTTATTTGTGAAATAGCCGGATTATCGGATCAAGTGTTGATTCGATAATTTAATGTATAATAATATATATGATATATTAAATTACATTAACTAATATTAGCTCACTAAAAGATTCATTTTCTCACGGGATAATACATTGATATATATGCGATATATGTTAATTGTATTATTTTCTATTGTTACAAAATATATTGTATATGTGATATATAATATTGTAACATGTTAGGGTTACAAATTTAACAATGGTTTAGGGTTTAAACTTGGTTAGGGTTTGAATTAGGGTTAGCTTTTGCATGAAGCTTCCATGAAGCTTCATGAAGCTTTGACTTTGTGGTTGCTTGATATTTTTGTGAGATATTATGTTAACCCAATCCAAACCATTAACTCTAGTTAACTCTCTACAAGGGTTAACTCTTTCATGCTTAACCCTTGGTAAGATTTGTAACCACTACAATAATTCATTGTTCATCACAAAAGGATTAAGTTATCATCTTCATTCATCTTCTTGATGCTTGAGTTCCTTTTTAAAAAAGCTTTCTATTGTGATGAAAGTGAGTGAGAAAAAGATTATAAATGAGAGAAAAAATTCTACTTCATCATCCTCATCTACCCTTGCCATTTAGATGAGGGTGTTCACTTCATTTAGTGAGTGTTAGCTTGTGTTAATGAAACTTCAAGGTAGATCATCTTTATATCGAAGATCGGAAGCAAGGTTACATCATTCTCTTCGTGAAGACTCTCGAGAGTCCAGAACACGATGATTGCAGCGAAGGGACCTCAACACGGAGCTTAAGAAGTGAAGGACCGGATCTACAAAGGTTGTAATCCCTCTCACTTAGTGTTAAAGAGTTTAACATGCTTGTTTTCGCCTAAACCCTAGTTTAAAGATCCGGTTTCGGGTTGTTCGGCACGGCTAATTTTTAAATCGGGCATGGTTGATACCTCGTAAAACCTTGTACGCGTACCTAGCAACCATACAGTGGTATCAGAGACAAGCTAGAGCTTTAGGCGAAGTCTAGACGAAGTTTAAAGTCCGATCGAACCCGAAAACCCCGATGTTTACCCTTCTCTGTACATTTTTCAAAAATGTGGCTTTTTATGAATTAAAAATACTCAAAAAAAACAAGCAGGAAAAACTACGAATTACTGTGAAGTACGGCCTTCTAATTCGCTAATATGACCGCGGAACCGCGGCCAAACCAAGGGTTTGGCGGCGGTTCCGCGGCCAAAATTGTGACTAAGTCCTTGTAATTTCATGTAATTATTCTTAGGTCCTTTCTTGTTTTTTTTTCTGGGAATTTTTTAATTCCACTCAAGTGTTGAGTTTTCTTGGGTTGTATTGGGGAATCGTTGATTCGATCGGATAATTTAACTTTGTTTATTTTGTCCGGATAATTTTAGAAACTGTTAAAAAGTTCGACCGGATATCAATAACTCACTTTTTCCCCTGTCGGAAAATTTTCAAAAGTTGGATTTTTTCTCGAGTTTGAAACTTTCGTATAGTCATGCAAGTAACGAGGTGGACCCTCTAGAAGACAAAAAACCTTAACTCGATTATGTGACCGTCTTGAACTGCCTCTAAACCTTAGGGTTTGTGGCAGTACGGCGTGCCACATGTGAGGCGTTGGCTTGACCCTTCTACGGCTGGACCATTGGTACTGTGGCATGTGATGGATGTTTTTAAACTGATTTCAAGTGTTGAGATATATTGGGGAAATCTTGGGTGTTTGATTATTCGATCGGAAAGTTTAATATTGTCTATTTATCTGGAATGTGATACAATATTTGGAATCCACAGGAAGTTATGAGATAACTAATTTGAATGTTATAAACATAGCAGTTTAGTCTCAGATGATCGGTTGCCACGGAATTTTGATGTGATCAAAAGTACGTCGCAATCACGTAGCGTACGCGGATACTCGCCGGGTAAACTTAATAGACAGCCACGCCCCATAGCCCCGACCAAGTGACTGTAGGAGAACCCCGTCGCCAAATGCATCCGTTCGGGTGCTCGCGGCAGCGGTGTTCCGCCTTAGTGCAGTTCGTCGACGCCATTGGGGGTGCGGCCATCTACTAAAGTTTGCGACGAGCATTCGATCAGGATGTCGGGAATCTTGTTGAATTGCCCGACTTGATATTGAAAAGAGCTTTCGATAATGAGACTAAAATGTGGGGTTTATAATTGTTAGGCATGCGATGTCTAAGGAATTCATTTGGTTAGGCATGTGATGTCTAAGAAGGTTGCGGATTCCAACTGTTGTAGTTTTACACTTTTTTTCTGTGACCGTAAGCGTAGTATGTGGTGTATCGCCGGCTTCGTTGCTATACATTAACGGCAATCGGGATACGCATACTTGCTTACGTTGATGATATGAGATATTATGTATTGCTGTGATATGTTATATTGGATCGTCACGTTTTGAATAGCCGGGGGTTTTATGTGAGATGAGAGTTTTTCTTTTTCATTCATGTAAAATTCATTTGTATGTAATATACTTTTATTGGGGCACTTCTGGGCTGAGGATGATGTCACCATTGTATATTATTTACTTTTACGCATTAGGTAGACCTAATGCGGGGAGCACAATTAACCGGGTTCTAGGGTCCAGTGGGAGACCATCTCGAGGAGTCGAGACCGGGTATCCTAACCCTATAATTGGCAGTGCTGCGCTCTCGTAGAGGTCTAGGGATGTGGGTTTGGCTATTAATCGCGACCGTGGAATCCGTGTTTTATACAGGCTCGTATTGAAAACACGGACATCCTAGTATATCCAATATTTCATATATGTTCTTCTGCTGCAATGTTCTGTGATGAGATCATATTACTGCCTGAGATGAATGTTTATATTATATATATGAGATATATGTTATATTGCAGATTTCGTTTCAAATGTGTTGCTTGTGAAGCAAAATAAATTGGGACTTCATTAATGAGATTAATGAAACTAAAAGAAACCTAAAGATGTTGTAGAAACTTGTTTAAAAACTGGTAGCTCTAGTTCTTTCTTTACATAGCGGTGTTCCTTGTAGAACATCCAGCACCTTATTCGATAAGGAAAGAGCCGAGATCCCTTCACCGGGAGTGACCTCTTTAGTGAAACTAGCAGATGCTACAAACTCGGTTTGTCTTTTGATTGCTTCTATAGTTCTTGCTTTGCACAGCGGTATATATGATATACCCTGCACCTTATTCGATGAGGAAAGGGCCGACGATCCCTTCACCGGGAGTGACCCCTTTAGCAAAACTAGAAAAGCCTCAAAAACACTCCATTTAAGATCACTCGATTCTACGACGATATCAAGTTCATTACGCAAAAGGTTTTCTTAAAAACATGTCGTAGCCCTCCGTCATTTCAGATAAGTACTAGTTAGTATTCGTGCTATGTTTGTTGACTATGTTAAGGCGTAGTGTGCGGTAGCTGATTAGTGCTTATCTGTATAAGAATATGATGCGATTGGATTAGGGTAGTCGTGCGACTTTGTTGACTATGTTAAGGGTCGTGCGGGTAGGTTTAATTCAATCGGGAAATGACGGGTTGAACTTGACTAGCACTTATGATTTGTTGACTATGTTAAGGTCATATAGCTGCTAGGGGTAAAATATTATTGGGAATTTCAAGTGTTGAAATTTGCAATGAGATTGCATACCTTCTATGAGATAGTTGGATCCCGATACCCGCTGCGAGTAAGAGTTACTCCTGGGAGAGTTTTACACATTACAATTAGCCGATCAAGTAGGTGTCTAGAAAGGTGTCAACGGGGTTACACCTATGGGAAAACGAGGTTTACATTAATTAGGTTCGTGCGAAAGCACGGGGGACCTCCCTCAAAGTACCGACACTGGCCTGGCTGAAAGATTGGCGAACTTGTAGCGTGTAATTAATCCCGGCTAGTCTTTCCTTTTAGGGTTTGAAGGAAGATTTGATTAAAACAGTGGGAGACATCCTAATTAAATAAATTAGATAACCAATCTAATCTTGCAAGAGCATACGCTGAGTGTTTTCTTCTCTCTCTCTCCAGGTAGCGACCATATCACACCTTAATCAAGATAATAATACGGATATATTGACCAAACCCGCTTGTTATACTGAGCTGGGGAACGTTGGTCTCGTTCCAACTTATAATAGTTATAAGACAAAGCAGGAAATAGGGGAATACCAGATTTCCCGTACCGCCCAAAACGAAAAAAGTGCATGTTGATGCATCATCTTCGGGTGTGTTCATTACAGAGAACGGTTTCTCAGTGTCTTTTACGTCCTGGGTATGAGATACCGGATCAGGATCCCGCATATGTAATCTGTTACATGGGCTACAGAAAGGTAGAGAACTGAGAACGGGTGATAAGTTTCATGAGATAGAAACGGTGCAAATGTTGCAGCCAAGTCTGTTGGTCACTGTCACCCAGTATTACCAGAATACATTGATTCTGAACGAATGTTATTAGATACCGAACCTGATATACAACATCATATCAGTCTTTTTATTAGTAAAGAAAGGATATAATTTTGTATTGTTGGATAATGTTTTGAACATTTCTTGTATCAAGAGTTAATCGGTTCAGGCACATTATCTAAAAGTATTGACGTTCTAAATCAAACTACAGTTCTTAGTATACAGAATACACACAAGAGGATGAGTTCAGAAATGAACGAATCCTTCTTGAGGCATTGTAGACTAGGCCATATCAATGCGACCCGACTAACTGAAGTTACATATAGATGCATATTTAAATTTGTTTAAATTTACATCTTGTGAAACTTGCCCGTCATGTCACAAAGATAAGATGACCATAAGCTCTGTTTATTGGAAACAGAGAAAGAGTTAGTGAACTCTTAGGATTGATACATGCTGATGTATGAAAGTCCCCTGTCTACACATGCCAAGACCGGTTCTTTGTACTTCATTATATTCACTGATGATCTCTCAAGATTCAGACATATGTTCCTGTTGAAACATAAGTCCGAAACTTTTGAGATATTCACAGAATATAAGTTAGAAGTAGAGAACCAAAATACGGGTATAAGTATTATGTCCTTTGATGAGATCAAGGAGGAGAATACTTGAGCACGGGATTCCTGGACTATTCTAAAGGAGAATGAGATTCTCTCTCGACATTACTCCTTCGTATACACCATAGCACGATGGTATATCGGGGCGGAGCAATAGCACCCTATGTGATATGGTGTGCTTTATGATGAGTACTACTGAGTTTCCTATTTCCTTTTGGGAGTTATGCACTTGAGAAGTTGCATACCTATTGAATAGGGTTCAAATCAAATCAGTTGCCTACCACCTCATATGTGATATGGAAAGGGAAGAGCCCATATCTTAAGTTTGTTAAGATTTGGGGTTGTCCGGCCTATGTCTAAAAGCAAAATCCGGATAAGCTCGAGGCAAGGTCTGTTATGTAGAACTGGAAAGGTTCCAGCTATACAAACTACAATAGATGATTTGGTAGAACCAAAGGATTCAATAGTTTCCAACGAACCTCAGCCTCTCCGACGATCTAGTAGGGTTCCTCACCCACCTGAGAGATACTTCGGTTTCTCTATGACAGTGTGAGCGAGGATTGCATCATGAGATGATGACCCAACTAGTTTCGAGCTGGCCATCAGGAGTGGGACTCTGTAAGAATGGCTGGATGCTTAGCGATCTGAGAGGGAATCCTTATACACCAACAAAGTATGGACTTTGGTTGCTTTATCTGAAGGGTTAAATCCCCATCAGGAGCAAGTATATCTTGAGAAGATTACTTGGTGTACATGGAAAAGTTGAGACTTTCAAAGCTATGCTTAAGTCCATCCAGATCCTACTTGCCACGGCTACATACCATGACTACGATATCTGGTGGTTGGGTGTCATGACTGCTTTTCTAAATGATGTTTTAGAAGATAGCGTCTATAAGTACACAGCCGGAAGGCTTCGTAGATAGTAGGAGCAGCGGAAACGTGTGCAAGATATTTTATGTGATAAAGCAGGCATCACGGAGTTGGAACGTCTGTTTTGATGTGGTAGTCAAAAAGTTTGACTTCATCAAAATAGTAGATGAACCTTGTATATACAAAAAGGTAGTAGGGAGTATGGTGATGATCCTCGTAGAGTACGTGGATGACATACTCTTGATAGGGAAGGAGTTTCCTATGCTACGCTCAGTCAATCTCCGCTTATCACTTGGATTCTCCATATAGGATCAAAGTGATACCTCCTAAATCTTGGGTTTTGGATCTATGAGATAGATCTAATTGGATGTTAGGATACTCACTAGTTGTAGTGAGATGGTATCAATCGATCCTGGGGAGAATCACTGGAAAGGTTCCAGGGTGATAAGGACGACTGAATGTCAGTCGCAGGCATTATCTTTACCCTCAGTGGAGGGACGGTATGTTGGAAGAGTTCCAAGCTAGATACCGAGACATACTAGACGATTAAAGGCAAGATACATCGTTACCAAGGATGCTACCAAAGAGGCAGTCTGGATATATAAGTTCATGAGATGAACTTCGCTCCTACCATTGTGTGACAATGGAGTTGTGGCTTTGGCCAAGGAACTACCATCCCATCAGAAATCCAGATATAATTCTTAGGCAGTATCACCTGATCATGGAGATGGTTGATCTCCAGGGAGATCGAGGTTAGGAGAGTACACACAGAGGAAAACAGCGCGGATCCACTCACAAAGGCCTTTTTCCCAGTAGAGACTTTTATGGGATGGTTGAGTATGAGATACTTCGACCACAACTAATTGTTGAGTATGTGATACCACAACAGATGGCCGTAGTGCAAGTGGGAGATTGTTAGTTATATGTATGCCCTAGAGGCCATTACTGTACATACGATGTATATTGTAGTGGATGCTAGGACATATATAGGGAGGACTTTCTTGCTCGACATGATAGTATGCTATCTGGTTGTACTTTATCTTAACATGTACTCTGATTGTCTCTATGTTACATGTTGATAAAGCCCTTAGGATATGTACTCGACTACTGGGACTATGATGACATCATACTAGTGAGGCTACGGTAGTCGACGAGTACATCCTATAATTGTTCTTAGTCGAGGGTGTATCGAGACAGGGCATCGATACACCAGAGTAAACTAGCGTATACGCATCTTGACCCATATGAGGGGCGATGGATGATCCCATATCCATCGGTGTTTGACATCAAGGATGGTGTACGAGTGCTCAGTAGAGACAGGGTACACTGGACGGACTCGCCGAGAACTCCCAGATGGTATTATACCTTACGTCAGATGTCAGTTCTCCGGTGACACTGGTACAGAGTAGTCTGTTGACCCGAGATCGTCATAGAGTCTTGTGTGATTCCCACTGTGCTTTGATTTCCATCATACCACGTCCAAGAGGGCGTGCAAGAAGGTGGCTTTTGGGTACAGTCCCGAATCACATGGAGGCAATGAGCGATAGGAGGGGATTCGTCTCTCCCGGTATAGGGAGTTGATGTTGCGCTGTGTTCGATTGGCTATAACCGGAAATCCCTGGCCAGGTTTGCTGAGATATACTGGTAAGTGTTATCAGTAGTTTCTCGAACTGTTATAGACCGCATATCGACACGACTTATCAAGCTACTGGGTCTGACGTTTACCACCCCTAGGCGAGATATGCGACGTATCAGACGACGAGAGCGGACTGTACGGGAGTGTTACTGATTGGATTCACAGGAGAATGTACAGGCTTTCTTGTTGATCTTCTGAGCGCTCAATACCTGGGTGGCTGTTACGTTTAGCTGACCGCTTGCAGCTTGTGGGTGTTTGATATGATCATCACCTACTGCCAGCGTATTGACGATTCTTTAGAGTCCTACACAGAGGTTTCTTGGCTCAGGCAAAACGGAGTAGGAGCACATATGTGATATGTGCGGGACCGAGGATAATGCGGTATGTGATACCGTATTGGATTCTCGCGATATGAGATATTGGCCGGGTATATGTGATATAGCCGGGTCGTCGTATTAGTCGGTTATTTGTGAAATAGCCGGATTATCGGATCAAGTGTTGATTCGATAATTTAGTGTATAATAATATATATGATATATTAAATTACATTAACTAATATTAGCTCACTAAAAGATTCATTTTCTCACGGGATAATACATTGATATATATGCGATATATGTTAGTTGTATTATTTTCTATTGTTACAAAATATATTGTATGTGTGATATATAATATTGTAACATGTTAGGGTTACAAATTTAACAATGATTTAGGGTTTAAACTTGGTTAGGGTTTTGATTAGGGTTAGCTTTTGCATGAAGCTTCCATGAAGCTTCATGAAGCTTTGACTTTGTGGTTGCTTGATATTTTTGTGAGATATTATGTTAACCCAATCCAAACCATTAACTCTAGTTAACTCTCTACAAGGGTTAACTCTTTCATGCTTAACCCTTGGTTAGATTTGTAACCACTACAATAATTCATTGTTCATCACAAAAGGATTAAGTTATCATCTTCATTCATCTTCTTGATGGTTGAGTTCCTTTTTGAAAAAGCTTTCTTTTGTGATGAAAGTGAGTGAGAAAAAGATTATAAATGAGAGCAAAAATCCTACTTCATCATCCTCATCTACCCTTGCCATTTAGATGAGGGTGTTCACTTCATTTAGTGAGTGTTAGCTTGTGTTAATGAAACTTCAAGGTAGATCATCTTTGTATCGAAGATCGGAAGCATGGTTGCATCATTCTCTTCGTGAAGACTTTCGAGAGTCCAGAACACGATGATTGCAGGGAAGGGACCTCAACACGGAGCATAATATGTGAAGGACCGGATCTACAAAGGTTGTAATCCCTCTCACTTAGTGTTAAAGAGTTTAACATGCTTGTTTTCGCCTAAACCCTAGTTTAAAGATCCGGCTTCGGGTTGTTCGGCACGGCTAATTTTTAAATCGGGCATGGTTGATACCTCGTAGAACCTTGTACGCATGCCTAGCAACCCTACATATGTGCCAACAATATAATCAATGCCTATCTGCATGAGGCTAACATCTACGTGTCCGTCAATGACACAACAACATCATGCATGTAAAATCATGAAAGCATATGCGTGAGAATATGAGGATATAAATCAACGTGTGTCCATCAATGACACATCAAATCATGGAACCTGAGTGTCCAACATCGACACTCGAAACATCATGAAACCCGTGTCCAGCATCGACACGTAAATCCTCATTTATCGGGCTCCGTCAGTCCGGATCGGCCCATGGGCTCCGTCTGTCCGGATCGGCCCTCGGGCTCCGGCAGAACGGATCGGCCCATATCCATCTCTCGACTCCGGTCGGTAACCTCCGGATAACCGCCAGGTCCAACCAATCACTGGTAGGTAG
The DNA here is from genome assembly GCA_030015575.1 of Agapanthus africanus. Classification (NCBI taxonomy): domain Eukaryota; kingdom Viridiplantae; phylum Streptophyta; class Magnoliopsida; order Asparagales; family Amaryllidaceae; genus Agapanthus; species Agapanthus africanus. The sequence continues at coordinate 168,016,874 of CM057349.1, forward strand.
TGTTCCCTCTGCCAGGCTCATCGGCTAATCCATCGACATACCTTTCTTGCCCCGGGGTACCATACTGGGTCCACCATGAACTTGCAAACGGATCATCCAACTCCTCAAAACAAATGCTCAAGACATAAATCGGGTGCAACCAAGGTACGGAGTATAAATCTATTGCAACCAATCCACGAAATACCCATCTGGTGCAACAAATGTACGAATGCAAATCCAGTACATCCAGTGCACGAAATACAATTCCGGTGCATCCAGTGCACGAAATACAACTCCGGTGCATCCAGTGCACGAAATACAAATACAGTGCATGCAGTGCACGAAATACAAATACAGTGCATCAAGTGCACGAAATACAAATATAGTGCAACAAATGCACGGCGTAAAAACATAGTGCAACGATTGCACAAAATACAAATCGGGTGCAACAAGTGCACGGAAACACATTAATAACTCAAATGCATATAAAAACAACACCGAGTGTACCAAGGTATATAAAATCAAATCAAAAACGCGTGCAACTGCGTGCACAAAACACGTATCAATGCACTGCAAGCACATGTGAGCTATACCGAGAGCAAAAATCAAATCGAGTGCGTACCATATGCACAAAATCAAATCAAACGTATGATATCCACGAAATCATAAACACGTGCAGCCAAGGCAAAAAATGAATATCAAGTGCAATAGATATGCACAAATCGCAACTCAACACAACGGTCTATAAAATATATATCAAGTGCAATAACTATGCACAAAATGTAAATACCCAGTAGGTGCAGCCATGGTGCACGAAATCAATATCATGAAACTCAATCATCAAAACTCAAATCCAAGAGATATAAGCGTGATACTTGAATCACAAACGCAAATCGCAACAAATGATATTGAGGTACACCTCCGACAATGACGAAAAATATCGGTGTGCCCAAACTGGCAGAGCAAGAACATCCGCTTTCCTCCTGCTCACGGTCTGGCGTCCTCTGTCTCTGGGTCCTCATTTTCTCTGTGGATTACCAATCTCGCAATCCATCGGCTCGTCGGCCTGGTCCGGTGTATTAACGGAAATGATTCGCTCTAGTACTCCTCTGGTCAACGCTCAGCCAATTAGTATGACCACTCGTAAAGCAGCACGTCACCGGCGTCGGCCTCTGGCCCTCTGAATACAAGTGACACCACTGATCCTCGGTGCAAATCTTATCACAGCAGCGTCCTGGAAGGAACCTTCTCAAGGTCTCTTCTGATCTCGCCTATGCCGAACTATACGGAGGCTGGCACTCTTACATAATCATCTTCTCGTTTTCTGGACATCTGCGTTCTCAGCACAGCATTTCCTCGGGAACTGGCCGTATCCCAACGCTTCTGTATACGTATCAGATCTTTAATTTCAACGGGGAGTAACAACAGCTCGTTAACTGTAAGTGCACGGCGGCGCCCCGGCCGTCAATCCGAGGCCAAAATACGGAAACGATACTTTTCTTTAACTTTTGAACCGGCACCACCGCGCACTAAAATCCCGGATCGGGCCATTAATCTAATCCTAGGTAACTAGAGAAGGGGTAGAGAGATATACCGAGCGATCCGTGTCTTTCGGTCTTCTCGTCGTCGTCCCGATCTCCCCACGGAATCTCCGGTCTTCATCTCCTCATCGGAAGGGCACCACATCACCGGGTTCTTTTACGGGCTCCCACCTCTGGACTGAGGCAACTCGGGCATGAAGTTGGCGAGTCGACGTGCCCAAGAATTGCTGTAGAATAGTGTGGAACTCTATGTCTCATGGGGTTGTATGAAGTTGCCCTTTTTAGTGGAGGTAATGAAGTGAACTTCTTGTAGATGAACTTGGGGATTTTGCAAACATGAATAGAACAAAATCACACTCCAAAATTTTTGGCAGCCCCCATCTAAATGTGGCTGGCCCAGCATCAAAGAGTGAATGAGAGGAAAGAGTGAGTGGCCAAATGAAAATGAGTGAGCCAAAATAATCAAGAGAGAGAAAGGGTTATCATGATGAAAAGAAATGATCACCAACCAAATCCAACAGTCCATCAACCAATCATATCTCCACAAGTCAAGCCATGATGACTAAAAGAAAGTCAAATGAAGTCAATGGATGGTGCACCATCATGAAACCATCATGATGCAAAAGTCTCCTCAATTGTTAATTGCACAATTGCAAATAACCCCTTACACCAATTTTCAGCCAAAGAAAGGAAACAAAGGAAAATGGCCGAAACGGAAAGCAAACTGGCAACTTCAGTAAACTGATCCCGTAATAAATTACAGGAAAACCCCGCGACTGTATATACATACCTGCATTTGTATTGCGACCGAATACAAATGCAATGAGACAAAATCTACACTGTACAATACTAGGATCCGGCTTAAACCAAAGCCCGCTAGTATTATCCGTCCGATCATGATCCGTGCAATACCGCACGTACATGATCGAACCCTGCCATATCTCCATACGGCCTCTACAGCGTTTCGCCCGAAACTTGAGAAAACGTTCTGTGGGGGACTCTAAAGACTCGTCAATATTTTGGGTGTGGATTTAACCACTAGCACGTTAGAGGTATTAGCCATACGTGACGAGCTACCAAGTATTGACCAAAAGGGATGTCGATGAGCGAACTCATCCTGACACCCTACCGAGCCTGTCAGTGAAAATATCCGTACAGTCCGGTCCGTTCGTTTATGAGCATCGCATGGCGGGCCTAGGGGGTTGGTAAAAGTCAGACCCCTAAAAGCGGTACAAGTCGTGTCGGAGTGTAGCCCAGAACACCCTGAGATACTACTGGAATACCTACCAGTAAATCTCCTGCCTTGGCTAAGGACTTCGTGTAATGGCTCTCCTAGACACAGCGCGACTTCACCCCCAATACCGGGAGAGACGAACCCCTGCAGATCCGCTCACTGCCTCCATGTGGCTCGGGACTGTACCCAACTAAAACCTGTTTGCACGTCTCCTTTGAGCGTGGTAGGGTAGTAATCAAAGTACAGTGGGAACTCACACGAGACAAATGACGATCTCAGGTCGATGAACTAACCTGTACACATATCACCAGGGAACTGCTATCTGACATTAGGTATAAGACCAACTAGCATGTTCCCAGCGAGTCATGTCCGGTGTACTCATAACCCAATGAGCACCTATATACATCTTAGGTGAACCAACTGACACCAGTGGCTTGTGAGACCGGCCACCGCCCCTCGTCGGGGTCTCGACTGTATACACTAGTCTACGCTGGAGTATCGATGCCCTATCTCGAAACTCCCATGACTAGAGACCTTTTAAGGATGTGCTTATAGACTACCAGCTCCCACGTATATGATCGCCCTCATACTGCTGGCAGTCAAGCAAGAATCCTAGGGGCTCTATCAACGTGTAATAGTGACCTGTAAGGTCACCTAAAGCAGTACACGATGATAAAGATAAACCAGATAGCATACTATCATCTTGAGTAAGACTGTCCTACCGGAATAGGTCCTCCCTCAATCATTGCAATCATGTGCCTGTGATCCAATAATTGACTCTTAGGGCTAGTTATTGCGATGTCGCATACTCATAGCCCATGTGATACCGAACACCCAATTCCTTAACTAGTCAGTCTCACAAAGCTCATTTGCGAAACTATTGCGTTCGAGGAATAGCCTTAGTGAGTGGATCCGCTCTGATGTTTCTTTCTATGTCTCTCTTTATCTCAAGTTCACGGAGAAAGCCATCTCCCGAAATGGGCAATACCTGTCTTACAATATGTCTGGATATCTGATGGGACCTAGCTCATAAATGAACTTCAAATCCAAACTTCTTAAACTGTATCGTCAACTGAACTTAATCAGTATCCTGCACTATGCCTCCCTCAGTATCCGCCTGGACCACCTGTCCAAAATACTGCCCCTCCTCAGAAGGAAAACTATAACTCTGACAACCTCTTTGTCATCCATGTCATCTTGGAAGCCTGGAACGATAACCGTCACCTGAATGAGGCTGACGTTATCATATCCCTAGAATATTCACTTATGTTCTAAAACTGCTTCCGAATGTTTCTCCAGGATTGGATCAATATAACTTATTGCACCTACTACAAAAACAACATCTGGTGTGGTACTTGACATCTCATGATTGACTCAATTGCCTAAGCAAGTGATCTGCCAATCATACACATCCCTCTCCCCTTTAGTCTATAAGACAGCTTTAGAGAGGGGTGACTCCAATACCTGCAGGTACACTACCATGCCAGGAGTCGTCCATTCTAAAAACACCTTTAGAATGCTGTCTAAGTACCCAGATTGGGACACTTCCCAAATCTAGATCTAAAATCATAGATCTAGTAACCAGAATGTCTGATATTATACCCAATTCCTATGTGGAGAAACCACTGTGTGACAACCAAAGTATAACCGATCGTAGTATAGGAATATCACTTCCTACTCTGTGTATGTCATCCAAATACCAGGACATCACACCCTACTACCTTCTTAACAGATCCATCCCCTATTCTGATGAAGTCAAACCTATGACTGTCACCTCAGAAATAGATGATCTATCTCCGCTATATCTGCTTTAGTCCATAAATAGACATAAGTGTAGGGTGTTTTTCGTCACCCCATTGAGATGGGAATATGCGCGCGGTTGCCAGGCGCATTACAGATTCCCCCTGCCTAAGATAGGCTGGGATTTAATGATTTTGGGGATCCGAATCTCCGGCAGCCGCGGACTAAACTGCCGTTAATTACCCCTCGCCTTTGGAGCGAGGGAACCTCCGATTGACGGGTTAAACTGGTCATGAAAACTCAATGTGCAGTGTACGTGTGTTTTGTTTTGGAGGAGGGTTTTAAATATATCGGGAGCCACGCAGAGTTTTTACGGGGGTCCCGCTGCCCGGATAGCGGGCTAGGGGTCAAAGGGGCTAGCAGCCCCCTTGCGGGGTGCGGGGTAGCACCCGGTTAGAAATTTTTTTCTGACAGGGACAGTGTCGTGGAGTATGTGTGTATGTACATATGTATACATATGTATAGATATACATGTATATATATATATATAAAAAAGGGAAAAGACGTCCAAAGGATGCGTGGGGGCAGCACCTTGGGCGCTGTGCACCTAGGTGCTGTGCGCTCAGGAGCGAGAGTGCCACTTGTCGGCACGTGGGTGCTCTGCGCTTGACCGATGGACGCTTGAGCGCAAGCGCCCCACGTGTCGGCACGTGAGCGTTTTGCACTTCAGCGCCTGACGCTCGAGTGCAAGTGCGCCACGTGTCGGCACGAGGGCGACTTGCGCTTGAGCGTTGGGCGCTCGAGCGCAAGCGCGCCACGTATCGGCACGGGGGCGACTTACGCTTGAGCGCCGGGCGCTTGAGCGCAAGCGCGCCACGTGTCGGTACGAGGGCGACTTGCGCCCGAGCGCTTGCGCTTGAGCGCAAGCGCGCCACGTGTCGGCACCGGGGCGACTTGCTCTCTAGCGCTTGCGCTTGAACGCAAGCGCGCCACGTGTCGGCACCGGGGCGACTTGCGCTCGAGCGCAAGCGTACCACGTATCGGCACGTGGGGGCTTTGCGCTCGAGCGCTGAGCACTTGAGCGCAAGAGCGCCACGTGTCGGCACGCGGGCGCTCTGCGCTTGAGCGCCGGCGAGAAAAAGAGGCTTCGAGCCTAAAAAAAAAAATTCTCGGAAGAGAAATCAGAGAGGAGTTGGACTCCTGAGTGTATTTTTTTTGGGGTTTAGTGAAAGATGTTCTTCTTCCTCCTCCTCTGTTAGCTGGATCTTGAAGATCAAGAGATATGGGATTTTTAAAAATCTCTTCTTTTTGAGATCTAATGGAAGATCTGAGTTCCCCTTTATGGGTTTTGTGGTGAAAAACTAATTTGTTTTATAAAAAGGAGAGTAAAACTCTTGATTTAATTCAAGAGAAAAAAGAAGGTTTTGGAATCTTGAAGAAAGAAAAAAGTTCTCAGTTCTGAAAAATTTTGAGAGAGAGAGAAAAGTTATTGAGATATTTCATTATCTTTGCCTTTATAGGCTGTACACTTTACACATAACCCCTTGGGTTTCACAAAATGGCATTTTGCCCATCCCATGGCTCATGTGCCATTTCTTTTTGTACATAAGCCATGGGCTTTACAAAAATTTGGCTTTATGCCTATTTTTCTTACATTTATCCATAAAATAAAATAAAAGAAATACAACAAAATTATTTATTACAAAATTTTTATCTTGGCGTGGGGGGAGGCCGCCCGCTTCATGTTCGGGCTCGACCCGGGCATGCGCCCACTGGATCTGGGCTTGGTCCCACTTGGCTTGGGGTTGACATTAATTTTGACTTGGCCAACCGAGGTGTAAATTTTTACCCAACAAATTGCCCCCCATCAATAAATGCACACCATATATGTGGGTCGTGTGCGTGAAATTGATGGATCTTCTTTTACTTGGAGGCGACCTGATTTGGTTCCCGCTTTTTAGGAAGCTGGCACTACCCTTTTTACGACATGGACGGTCGTTGCTTGACATGTCTCCGAGATGGAGTGTCCGTGATAGACGTTACCCTGGCCCGGGGTGATCTGGTTCCCGCTTTGTAGGAATCCTGCGCTGCCCTTTTTACGATATGGACGGTCAATGCTGCCCTTTTAGCGACTTGGACGGTCGATGCTGCCCTTTTTGCGACTTGGACGGTCGGTACTGCCCTTTTTGCGACGTGGACGGTCGGTTCTGCCCTTTTTGCGACTTGGACGGTCGGTGCTGCCTTTTTAGCGACTTGGACGGTCGATGCTGCCCTTTTTGCGACATGGACGGTCGATGCTGCCCTTTTTGCGACGTGGATGGTCGATGCTTCCATTTTAGCGACGTGGACGGTCGGTGCTGCCATTTTAGCGACGTGGACGGTCGATGCTGCCCTTTTAGCGATGTGGACGGTCGGTGCTGCCATTTTAGCGACGTGGACGGTCGATACTGCCCTTTTTGCGACTTGGACGGTCGATGCTGCCCTTTTAGCGACGTGGACGGTCGGTGCTGCCATTTTAGCGACGTGGACGGTTGCTGCTGCCCTTTTTGCGGCTTGGACGGTCGATCCTGCCATTTTAGCGACGTGGACGGTCGGTGCTGCCCTTTTAGTGACGTGGACGATCGGTGCTTGATTTGACTTGCTCTGCTTCTTGCAGTGTCAGGGGTAGACTTGACTTGCTCCGCTTCTTGCGGTGTCGAGATTGGATTCTGACTAGCTCCGCTTTCTGCGGTGTCGGAGTGGAAGTTGACTTGGTGATTTTGATTTGGGTTGACATCAGCATCGCTATACTGGAATATGGTACTAGGAGCGAATCATCATCTGTCATTGAGAGGATTTTGGGATTTTGGTTTTTGTTTGGCATGTGCATTGCTGCACTAGAATAATGCCAGGAGCAACTCATCATTTGCCCTGGGAGGACTTAGGATTTGGGGTTTTGGTCGGCATCAGCACCGCTAACACTGAAGCGAAATGCCAGGAGCGACTCATCATTTGCCGTTGCCCGTTGGAGAACGATGGCTTATGAGACAGGTTTGGGTCCCTATCACCTAAGGCTTTTCAATTTTATGAGCCGTGAGGGTCTCATTAAAGCATTTTCTCCCTACGAGTCGAGAGGATCTCGTAGGTGTATGTTCTCCTTAGGAATCGTGAGGATTCCTAAGTGTGTTGCTCCTTTGTGAGTCGTAAGGATCTCACGCAGGGGTTTTTTCCTCACAAGGTCGAGAGGACTTTGCGAGTGTATTCATCTCTTTTCACGAGTTTGCGCCCTTTCGGGTTTTCACAAACCCGCCGGTAGTCCTGCTGTTTTTACTCACGGAGCCCTTTCGGGTTTTCATCCGTGCCCGTTTTGCTTGTGGACATACCCTTTTTTTTTCTTCTTTCTTTTTTTCCTTTTTTTGCCGCTGGTGGGACCTTAAAAGTAGTCTCACCGGCAGGATTTGGGAGAGATAGGGGTCATTTTACGCCCATGGATTGTATACGGTTTTGCAGGATGTATGATCCAGACCGTAGGGCTGATGCGCTCAATTCGCCTGCGACTTGGAGCATTCACGTGTAGTATTTCTTGAGATATCGGCCATTGATGGGTGGCATGGGCCTTTCTCCCTCGGCACTTATTAGTTGGTAGGATCCTCCGTCGAACACTTTCTCGATGATGTATGGTCCTTCCCAGTTTGGCTCGAATTTTCCCTTGGCATGTCGATTGAGGACGATCGGTCTTTTGAGGACCAACACCAATTCACCTTTCTTGAAAGCGCGGAGATGGGTTATCTTGTTATAGGCCCGTGACATTTGGGCTCGGTATAGCTCCAGATTTTGCTGTACCGCGAGCCTCTTTTCTTCGAGGGTATCGAGCTCTTCAAGTCGAAGGAGCACGTTTTCCTCCTCCGTCAACTCGTGCTGAACGGCCATTCTTAACCTTGGAACTTCGACTTCGAGGGGGAGGACCGCCTCCACTCCGAAGAGCAATGAGTATGGAGTGGACTGTGTTGGAGTACGGTGCGTGGTACGATATGCCCACAACGCCTCGTGAAGTTTGAGATTCCAGTCTCTCTTGTTGGCTGAATCATTTTTCCTCAGGAGCTTGCATAGAGTCTTATTGAAGGCTTCGGCTAGCCCATTGGCTCTTGGATTATAGATGGAGGAATATCTCCAGTCTATCTTGTGCTGAGTAGCGAACTTTGAGACATTGAAGCTCTTGAAAGAAGGCCCATTGTCGGAAATGATTCTTCTTGGTGTACCGAAGTGGTATAAAATATTATGCTGGAAGAATGTCAGAATATCTTTTGTTTTGACTTCTTTTAGCGGGACAGCTTCAGCCTATCTGGAGAAGTAGTCTGTCGCGGCCAATATGAACCGGTGGCCTTTAGATGATGGAGGATCAATTGGGCCAACAATGTCGGTGCCCCAGACTTCGAAGGGCCACGACGCCACCGTAGGATGCAACGAATTGGGATGCTTGTGAATGAAATCACAATGGATTTGGCAGATCTGACATTTCTTTGCATGCTCTCCGCAATCCCGTATCATGGTGGGCCAATAATACCCAAGTCGTTTGATTTGAAGTCGCATCTTGGGGCCAGATTGGTGAGCACCGCAAACGCCCGAGTGAACATCTTTCATGACCTTTTGGGCTTCGGCCAATGACAGACACCTGAGCTAGAGTTGGTCATATGACCTGTGGTATAACGTGTCATTTACAAACACGTATCGGAGAGCTCTTTTCTTCAGCTGAATCCTCGCAGATTTTTCTTCGGGCAGCTTTTCGTATCGGAGGTACTCTATGAAGGGTTCTCTCCAATTGGGCTCGTCTTAGATGATCGAAGCTTCTTCCGCAGGTCTGCTCTTCTGTTCCGCGCTTTCTTCTTCTCGTAGAGAGACTGGGGGTAGAATTTGCCGGCTCCTGACTGTGATCAGAATTTCATCCATGTCAGGATCAGCCAGCTCCTTGGCCAGGCGAGCGAGTACATCAGCCTTTCCGTTCAACGCTCTAGGGTCTCTCGTTAGTTCAATATGAGTGAACCGTTTAATGAGTTCTACCACTCGGCCTCTGTACCGAGCTAATTCGGGTTTGTATATCTTATAATTGCCGCTTACTTGGTTGACGACAAGCTGGGAGTCACCGTAAACCCGTAGCCGAAGGATTTCCATTTCTATGGCGAGCTCCAAAGCAGCTATCAGAGCTTCATACTCAGCTTCGTTGTTCGTTCAAGGCTCGGTGAGAGCGAAAGAACGCCGTAGGGTTCCCATTGATGGTGTGATGAAGACCAATCCTATACCCGTTTTTACTTCCGGGACACTTGATCTGCCGAAGCTCCTTATTGATGAGGCTCCATCGAAGTAGAGCTCCCAACATGGCCTATCTTCCTCGAGGTGCAGCACTTGTTCGTCGGGTAACTCACAATTTAGCGGCGACCCTTCTAGTATGGGATGAGTAGCAAGAAAGTCTGCAAGAGCTTGCCCTTTTACTGCTTTCTGAGGAGTATAAACTATGTCAAACTCAAGTAGGATAACAGCCCATCTTGCCATTCTGCCGGCTAGGCTTGCTTTGGTCATCAAGTATTTGAGCGGGTCGACCTTGGAGATCAGCATAACCTGATGAGCCAGCAGATAGTGCCCCGGCTTCTTCACAGCAAATATCAGAGCCAGGCATTGCTTTTCGATTGGGGAATAGTTGTGTTCCGCCCCGACTAGAGTTTGACTGAGGTAGTAGAGGGCATTTTCCTTTCCCTCCTCGTTATTCTGGGCAAGGAGCACACTGAGTGACTCATCTAGCACGGCAGTGTAGAGAATGAACGATTTATTTGGAATGGGAGTGGCCAGCACTGGAGGGTGCAACAAGTATTGTTTGATGCTTTCGAACGCTGCTTGACATTCGGCATCCCAGATAAAAGGAGCTCCTTTCTTCATGAGCTTTGAGAAGGGCCTACATCTCCCCGATAAATTTGAGATAAACCTCCGTATATAAGCAAGCTTACCTTGAAAAGATCTTAGCTGTGTCAGACTCTTCGGAGGGGGCATCTCCATGATGGCCATTATCTTTGATGGGTCAACTTCGATCCCTCGATGTCGGACTATGAAGCCCAGGAATTTTCCCGATGACACGCCAAAAGCGCATTTCAGAGGATTCATCTTTAGGTCAAATTCCCTCAGTCTGGTGAGAACGGTCCTAAGATCCTGGATATGATTGGCCTTGGCTTTAGTCTTGACGACCAGATCATCAACATATCATTCGACGACTTTATGGATTAGGTCATCAAAGATATTAGTCATTGCCCTTTGATATGTAGCACCTGAATTCTTCAGTCCGAATGGCATTACTTTTTAGCAATATATTCCGATCGGGGTTCGAAATGCTGTGTGTTTCTCATCCTCAGGTGAGATCTTGATCTGATTGTATCTAGAAGAGCCATCCATAAAGGTGAACAGCTCGTAATTTGAGGTGTCATCGACCATCATTTCCATGACCGGTAGCAGAAAGTCGTCTTTAGGACATGCCTTGTTGAGGTCCCTGAAATCGACACAAACTCGGATATGCCCATTTTTCTTCTTCACTGGGACTATGCATGCGATCCAGTCCGCATATTTCTCTTCCCTGATGAAGCCGGCATCGATGAGCTTCTTGGTTTCCTCGATGACCTTTTCTTCTAGTTCCCTTCTCATTCTTCGAGGAGCTTGCTTGACTGGCTTAGCATCAGGAGATATAGCCAGCTTATGCACGGCCACTTTAGGGGAAAGGCCAGGCATTTCTTTGTATGTCCACGCGAAGCAGTCGACGAACTCATGCAGCAGGGCAATTATCTGCGCTTTCATTTCCTCTAACAAGAGTGAGCTGATGTAGGTCGACCTTGGATTATCGGGCGTTCCTAAGTCAATCTCGGTTAGCTCATCAAAGGTTGCTTGTCCTCCATCTTCGAGCTCTTGAGGAGCTTCTTCTGGCTCGACTATTTCGTCATCATCATTTGATCTTTCACTGGCCTCACCAACATGGATCATGTAGCACTCTTTGGAATCAGGTTGAACGTAGCCAATGCCCCGTTTATCTGGAATTCGTCCATCGATGAGTGCTCGGACTTGGGGTGGATGCCATAGCCCTTCGTAAAACTTTGCTGCGGACTCCGTTAGATATAACCGGCATCCGCACTTTTTAAAGTATTCTCGCATCTCGATCGCATAGTATCTGGGATTGAGGACGGCTCTTATGCCTCTCTCATAGGGAAGGCACATGATAGAAAGATCGTCCGGGTGCACAACGGGGGGCACAACGGGGGTTGACCCGTAAAACAGGATGCCCTTCTGTCCATTTTTCCTCTCGGGGACATAGAAAGTTTTCAGCTGGTCCACGGTGGAGACTAACAATGCATCGAGCTCTTTGCACATCTGCCCTGGCACCCTTGTGATGGCTAGGGACCCTTCTGCAATTTCGAGGGTCTCGCGTAGTTTCGCTTTTTGCATGGGGGTCCAATCTGCATCGCTGTTGCACGACAGGTCCTCTTCCTCTGACTCTTCGGTGTCGCTGCCAAGATGAGGGCGGACTTTACTACTAGATAGGGCTTCAGTGACAGATTCATCAGTATCGCTACCGAAATGAGGGCGAGTTTTACGGAAGGACGGACTTCCAGCGTCGGACTCATCAGTGTCGCTACCGAAATGCGGGCGCACTTGGGCATTTTTTTCTTTTGAAAGTGACAGTCGGCGCAGACTTGCTTTTGAGTCTTGGGGCCGATCTATCCTCAGTTAGTTGTGGCTTAGCATTTTGGTGGTTCATAAAGTACCGGGAATCTTCATATCGGACTTCATGCACGCCGAACGGTTGAATGTCTCCGTCAATGCGTCTTTCTTCGCCATTTTTAGTATACTTCATGCATTGATGGAGAGTTGATGGAATGATGCCGTAATCGTGGAGCCACGGCCTCCCCAAGAGAATCTTATAAGACGTGTCGGCGTCTATCACGTATATCTTAGCTTCAGTTTGCAAATCCCCGAATTTGATTGGCAGAGCTATGGACCCCAGAACTTGCTGGCAATTTTGGTTGAAGCCTTGAATGACAATCCTTTCCCTTGACAGGTGTCGGACGTCCATTGACAAACTCTTCAGCGTCCGCAAGTTCATGATGTTCACTGAAGACCCCGGATCAATCAATATGCGATTAATCCGATCTCTGTCGCTGTACCCGGTAACGTAAAACGGCTGATTATGCTCAGCCGTTCCCAATAGCAAGTCTTCATCCTTAAATGTGACTGCGGCGGCATTCAAAGTGTGCTAGGCTTCTTTCATATTAATTTCCGCAAAGTGAGCCTGATACCGCTCAGGGTTTTGTAGAGCGTGAATGAGAACATCTCTAAGCTCCTTAGATAGGACCAAGGCGTCATAGATGCTTAGGAGAGACGGAATCTTCCGGAGATGTGCCAAGACATTATAGTCCACTGAGGAAGGACTTATGTTTTCATCAGCCAGTTCTCTGCCATCTTCGTCATTAGCGACTTGTTTTTCCTTCCCTTTTGGGGCGTTGGCCTGATTTGGCGGTAGAGCCCTGCCGCTTCTGAGCTGGATTTGATTGGCCGTTGTGGCGAGCTCCTCGTCCTCTTCGGGAAAACAGAGCTCCTCTTCCGAGTTGCTGCCAAGATGGATGGCGTAGCAGGTCACTACTGGGATCTCTTCATTAGAGTCTTCTTCTAACTCCTCCAGAATTTCAGCCGCTTGTACAGGGAAGAACTCCTTCAGTTGAATCAATGTTATTTCCTTTTGTTCATATTCTTCGAGGGAATCGATATATTTTTGAATGGTCGATCTCCTTGTAGACTCTTTTTCGTGCCGAGCTGCACTTTTCTTCTTCTTGAGCTTCTTGGATTTTGAGCCTGATGGAGCCGCATTGGCAGCTGGACTGGTAGGCTTCTTCTGTCCTTCCCATTCCATTCTGGGCTCTTTCTAAAGTAGCTTTATCATCTTCTTCGTCTTATTAGATATGTGCGTACTCTACGGAGGCCGTGATGAGTCCGTTTCATTTCTCAGGGCAGCGGATTCGGCTGTCTGCTCCTAGAAGGCTTCAGTTTCTGTCTGTATAAAGTTAGTGGTTGCAACTTGATTGTTCACCAACACACTTTTGGACAGCTCGATCTCTCCATCCTTGTACTGCTTCTTGACCCAGTCTTTGAAGATATAGCAATCCTCGATCGCATGGCCCACTACTCGGTGGTACGGGCAATACAGAGGATTGTCGGTCATTTTTGCTTCTTGGGGTCTTTTCGACTCCGGCAATTGTAGGCCGTTGTTCAAGGCATCTTTAAATATCTTGCGGACCTTGTCCCTTCTGAAAGAGTAAACCTTGTTCTTTTTCTCTTCTAGGGAAGGCCCATCTCCTCCCAGCAATGGCTTTCGAGACCGGTTAGTTTTGGATTCGCCCGCCCTTCGCTTTTCTTTATTGTCGGACTCATTGAAGACATTGGTACTGCTAGAACTCCCGCTTCTACAGTTGTTGTCCCGCTTGCTTTTCCAAGTTTTGTCTCTCTGAGAATCCGGCGGGGACTCTTGCTTCGAGCGTTCCAGCATTTGGACTTTCTTGGTTAGCTCCTGAAATGTCTTAAGGCCCGCCGTACACAAGAATGGGACCATCCAATTGCTGAGGTTCCCAATGAGAAGGATGACGGACTGGTCCTACTCCAGCGGCGGTTCGCACTTGACTGTGAGATTACGCCATCGAGCGATAAAGTCGGTGTTGCTTTCATTCTTCCCCGGCTTGGTCCTCACAAGGTCGGCAATGGAGATTTTATCACTGACACTCATGAACCTTTGTCGAAACAGGGACTCTATTTGGGCAAAGGTAATGACGGACCCGTCCGGTATACTCGCATACCAGTCGAAGGCGACGCCGGTCAGGCTGTTGACAAACTGACGAAGAAGGAGAGCGTCATTGCCCCCTGTATTTCCGCACGATGCTTTGAAGTGGGCGACGTGCTGATTTGCATTCCCCGTTCTATCAAATCTTCCGAACTTAGGAATGACGTAGCCGCTTGGGAACTCAATCAGATCATACTGCGCGGAATATGGCCGCCCACTACTGCCGATTTCTTTCTGAGCTTCAGCTTCGGCAACCAATGTTTTAACCTTGCTGGTGACCAAATCCATTATCCGATCCTGTGTTTGCGGGATAGTGCTATCTGGGGCCAAGGCGTCCCCAGAAGCGGAGTGTGGCCGGCTTTCAGGTGGCTCGACCAGTCTTGGACCCGAAGGAACAGGCATTGGCTGCCTCGGATTGTCATCACCCGGCTGATTAGTAGCGGCTTGTGCTTGATTGGGAGGCGCTCGAGCAATTTGAGCCGTAAGCTGCATCGCCACGTTCGTTAAGTCGTCAATCTTCGAATAGAGCTTAGCCATCTCTTTATGTTTGCTCCTGAGCTGTTTTCGAAGCTCTTGAAGCAGCTCCTGCTCCGCAGTCCTGGGGCGGAAAGTTGGCTCTTCCTCGCTGTCCGAGCTTGACTCTGCATGGACCGAGGGGTCTTTCTGCCTATCATCCTCATCGAGAGGGTTTTCTTCATCCAGCGGAGGAGGCTGTTCTTGGGCGGCGGCAACCACATTCAAGCTAGATTGGGCTTGGGATGTGGTGGCCCCATCCTTGCTTTTGCTGCGAAGGTTGTCGCCGGGGCGCCCGCCCGCCATATAGACCATATGGATGATATATCCGGCCGTCTTTCTATCATTGGCAGCTGATTTTACGGATCGCTGTCTTGACCCCCTTGTTTCGGTAGCTGGTAGTCGATTGAAGGCGGCTGGCCTAACCAAGTTCTTGACTGGTGCTGGCGCTTCTTTTCTGGGTTTGCCCCGCTGCTTTCGTACGGCACAGAGTGCTTGATAGACTCTTGAAGAGACAGTGTCATACTTTTTCTGTTGGGGCCGGGACATGTCTCTTTGTGGCACTGTTCGGATCGCTGTCTTCTTGATTCTGGCGGTCATGGCATTTTTCTGAACCCACTTCAGAGGCTCGAAGGAAT
Organism: Agapanthus africanus; assembly: GCA_030015575.1. Classification (NCBI taxonomy): domain Eukaryota; kingdom Viridiplantae; phylum Streptophyta; class Magnoliopsida; order Asparagales; family Amaryllidaceae; genus Agapanthus; species Agapanthus africanus. The sequence continues at coordinate 168,032,354 of CM057349.1, forward strand.
TGCTGATTCTTACGTACGACTCAGCCATCGTCGCAGGGCAACCTTGCACATGGAACTTCATACGATTCCATTTGGCCGAAGCCCTGGCCCTTTTGTTGGCTTGTTACTTGAGCCGCTTCTGCCTTAACTTTTCTGTTCTAAGCGCCTGGCAGACTTCGGCTCTTTAGGACGACGCCGCAGACCGGGCAATGGAGGGCCTTGGAGATACGCTCGATTGCGCATTTGTTGGATTCATCGCCTGAGCTCGTCCACGACATTTGATGTTGCCCTTCGCACCGGAAGTCTTGCCCCCAGCTAGAGCGCCAGGGAGTCGTTCAGACACCATCTTAAGTTTCGGTTGTGGTGCCTTAGCAATCACAACATTCGGCCTCTTGCCCCTTGGGACCGGCTTGACCACCTGTTCCGCCGGGATTTCCTCCAGATGAGCTCTTCCGACAGGGTAGATGATGACGGAGCCAAACTGGCGGGGCGGTTCCTCCCACTGTCGACTGAGGTTTGCCGGGAGAACCATACGAGCGTTGATCTTGACCACGTACGGAATCGGGGTCACGTTGGAAGCTAAATTCGTCTGGGGAGACATTGTCGTCGAAGGTTGATTGCTGCACGGGAAAAAAACATCATTTCAGTATAGGCAATTGATATGTATATTGATTGAGTTCGCATGAACGTTTAACCCGAAATATGGGAGGAAAGATTAGTCCCACCGGGCGTGCCAGAATCTGTAGGGTGTTTTTCGTCACCCCATTGAGATGGGAATATGCGCACGCTTGCCAGGAGCATTACAGATTCCCCCTGCCTAAGATAGGCTGGGATTTAATGATTGTGGGGATCCGAATCTCCGGCAGCCGCGGACTAAACTGCCGTTAATTACCCCTCGCCTTTGGAGCGAGGGAACCTCCGATTGACGAGTTAAACTGGTCATGCGAACTCAATGTGCAGTGTACGTGTGTTTTGTTTTGGAGGGGGGTTTTAAATATATCGGGAGCCACGCAGAGTTTTTACGGGGGTCCCGCTACCCGGATAGCGGGCTGGGGGTCAAAGGGGCTAGCAGCCCCCTTGCGGGGGTGCGGGGCAGCGTCCCGTTAGAAATTTTTTTCTGACAGGGGCAGTGTCGTGGAGTATGTGTGTATGTACATATGTATACATATGTATAGATATACATGTATATATATAAAAAAAAGGGGGAAAAGACGTCCAAAGGATGCGTGGGGGCAGCACCTCGGGCGCTGGACGCCTAGGTGCTGTGCGCTCAGGCGCGAGAGGGCCACGTGTCGGCATGTGGGCGCTCTGTGCTTGAGCGCAAGCGCGCCACGTGTTGGCACGTGAGCGTTTTGCGCTTCAGCGCCTGACGCTCGAGCGCAAGCGCACCACGTGTCGGCACGGGGGCGACTTGCGCTCGAGCGCAAGCGCGCCACGTGGCGGCACGGGGGCGACTTGCGCTTGCGCTCGAGCGCAAGCACGCCACGTGTCGGCACCGGGGCGACTTGCGCTCTAGCGCTTGCGCTTAAACGCAAGCGCGCCACGTGTCGGCACCGGGGCGACTTGCGCTCGAGCGCTTGCGCTTGAGCGCAAGCGCGCCACGAGTCGGCACGTTGGCGCTCTGCACTCGAGCGCTGAGCGCTTGAGCACAAGCACGCCACGTGTCGGCACGCGGGCGCTCTGCGCTTGAGCGCCGGCGAGAAAAAGAGGCTTTGAGCCTAAAAAAAAAAATTTCTCGGAAGAGAAATCAGAGAGGAGTTGGACTCCTGAGTGTTTTTTTTTTTTGGTTTGGTGAAAGATGTTCTTCTTCCTCCTCCTCTGTTAGCTGGATCTTGAAGATCAAGAGATATGGGATTTTTAAAAATCTCTTCTTTTTGAGATCTAATGGAAGATCTGAGTTCCCCTTTATGGGTTTTGTGGTGAAAAACTAATTTGTTTTATAAAAAGGAGAGTAAAACTCTTGATTTAATTCAAGAGAAAAAAGAAGGTTTTGGAACCTTGAAGAAGGAGAAAAGATCTCAGATCTGAAAAATTTTGAGAGAGAGAGAAAAGTTGTTGAGATATTTCATTATCTTTGCCTTTATAGGCTGTACACTTTACACATAACCCCTTCGGTTTCACAAAATGGCATTTTGCCCATCCCATGGCTCATGTGCCATTTCTTTTTGCACATAAACCATGGGCTTTACAAAAATTTGGCTTTATGCCTATTTTTCTTACATTTATCCATAAAATAAAATAAAAGAAATACAAAAAAATTGTTTATTACAAAATTTTTATCTTGGCGTGGGGGGAGGCCGCGCCCGCTTCATGTTCGGGCTCGACCCGGGAATGGGCCCACTGGATCTGGGCTTGGGCTAACTTGGCTTGGGGTTGACATTAATTTTGACTTGGCCAACCGAGGTGTAAATTTTTACCCCAACAATAAGCTCCCTGTCCATTATGCTTCCGCTGCTCCCACTGACTACGACAACCTCTAGCAGAGTCATATAGACGTACACTTCTAAAGCTAGTTTAGAACGACGCTATACTCATCCTCCTGCCGGGTCTCACAGTCTGGAACAACAGCAATGGAAAGTCTGGGTAAACAAGAACCTTCCTGTCACCGTCCCTTGAGCATACTGAAGTACCTCTCGAGTGTCTGAGGTTACCCACCTTATCTGTGGAGTGGCCAATGGAATGTCAAATCAAATCGAATCTTTAGGTTCTTATCAAATTTTCAGTAATCGTTTGCGGTTCTGGAATCACTTCCAGTTCTACCATACTCCCACTTCTGTTTTCTGAAAAAATCCATTTTTGTTAAAACTGTGGCCAGTCAAGAACAATATCACTATTGATCTCCAGATGGTAGAAAGTCAACTCTCGTCATAGCCTGGGTTAACCCACAAACAGCCGTTACAGAAACGTGCCTTGAGTTATCCAGAGTCTGGTTTTAAGCATAAGCCGGACAACTCCGCGTACCTTAACATCGTTAAGATATGAACTGTTCTATATCCAATATAGAACCAGAGGCACTGATTTAATTGAACCAGATTCAAATCATGCAGCTGTCTCAGTGCATGTCAACTAAATGGAAGGAGGCCGATCAGACGTTACTCAACTTAGGAGTGCTTCCGAATTATGAGTAACCTGAAAGAGAAACAAGTTTCTCAAAACTATTACTATTAACTGAATACCACACACAAATATTTACATCTTCGATCACCTTGAAGAATCCCGATACTTACAATACCTGGTTCTCTACTTTACTCATATACCTATAACTTCTCAAAACTTGGACCCTGTGTTTCTACGAAACACTTGTCTAAAAACTAGAGAAGTCATAAGTAAACCGAATATAGTACGAGGACCAACCCCTCTGTCCTAATGGACACTGGACAATATATAATACTCTGTATAAGTCCCCTGAGTCTAGTGACTCATTCACTGTGTGTCGTAGGTTGAAAACTGTACTTATGGTTAAGAAGAATTACACCGCTGTTTAATACTCCTTACCTAACCATCCACTGATATAGGTAAATGTCATGGACATAATTTCGAAAAGGTATATCTCACTCTATAAAAATAGACGTACAGATGTATCAATTTGAAATTGGTGCATAACAGCGGATATTCAAAACCAAATATTTGCCGTCCGACAAACAACCCAGGTGACTTCCTCAAATATCACCAATTACAACGAATTCCGATATAATGAGGATGATCACCTAATTCCCAATAACTTACTCCCACTCATCATCTGTAAAACCATACAGATGTGAGAATCATACCTGGTAAATACATACCCTGGAGTAAGGACTAATTGGGAAATCAGTTTTCTTTTAACAGTACACAGTGAAACTGAAACATTGAAATGTTTCGATGGGGTATCTGGGTATTCCTAGTAATGCCACTTCCATTATCCAGATTCACAACTGTAACCGTATATTTCTTTGCCACCTCTCCAAATCCCTTTATATGTCTTTAGTCGTTACCTTCTGCACACCCCTTTAGGCCAAATGGTTTTCTTCCTTCCCTACCGTTCGACACCAGCCTATGGTTTGGAAGAAGACTATCCAATAAGCATAATGGGTGTACTGTCCTAATCCTAGGAGCACTCGCAACACGAGAGAAGGTAAAGATAAAAGACAACCGAATAAACCTTATTCCTATTTCTCCTGAACCAGAATCCATCCCCGAACTAGAACAAGTTCCTTTCAAGTTTGTATATAACCATACGATGGAGTATCCAATAAACTGTGGATCTTCGTAGTGATACAGAGTGTTCTGGAGAAATACAAAGGTGATTTAGGATTGGCGAAGAAATACTTGGTTTGGTCGTGAATAGCGGTCGCAATTTACTTTGCCCTCTTACTAATCCCTTGATATGTCTTTACTTAATACCTTCTGTACACCATCGTTAGGCTAATTGGTTTTCTTCATTCCCTACCATTCGGCACCTGCCTATGGTTTGGAAGAAGACTATCCAATTTGCGTAATAGGTGTACTATCTCCTAAACCAAGGAGTACTCGCAACCTGAGAGAAGGTAAAAGGAAAAGACAACTGAATAGTCCTATTCGTTTTCTCCAGAACCAGAAATCATCCTCGAATAAATTCTTTCGAGTTCGTATATAACCATACGATGGTTTTATCCAATGGAAGTGGACGTTCGTAGTAATACGGGGTGTTCTGGAGAAAAGGGTAAAAGTAAGAGTGGCAATGAGGTATGCAACTCTGACAATCCAAAAGTCAGTGTTTAAGAAGGTTCGGTCAATTTTGGTCACTGAGTCATAGTCATAGGGTCGGGCCATGGTCGCTGCTAAAGAGAGAGAGAAAAGAAACACTCAGCGTGTACTCTAACCTAGATCAGAATGGTTACCAATTTATCTAATCTGGAAACCTCCCATTGTAACGTCAAATTCTTCTCCAAACCTTAAAGAACAATTAGTCGGGATCACCCGAGGAGTAGACCAACTCATCAGTGGGAATCGGGATCCAACTATCATCACATGATAACGTGACGGAATCCGCTCACGTTATCACACTCCAGAAGGTTTGCGCATATCTGGCAATTTTCAGTTTCTTTAGAAACCCCCGATGTGATTTTTGCCCCATGCTCTTATGACCTTGACGAAGGTCAACAAATCATAAGTCACATGTCAAGTTCTACCCGTCGTTCTCCAGGTTGATTTGAACCCACCCGTACCTATCCTTGACTTTGGCCAACAAGGCAGTACGACTGTTCCAAACCAACGCATCTATCTATGCTGCAGAAAGGCAACAAGCAGGTACCATACACTATGCCTTGACGAAGGCCAACAAACATAGCATGAATACTACGTGCTACCCGTCTGAAACGACGGAGGGCTACGAATGGTTTCTGGCGAAAAACCTTTAACTTAATGAACTTGATATCGTTGAAGGAACCGGATAGCTTTTTAAAAATATAGTGACGAAAACCTTTGCTAAAGAGGTCACTCCCGGTGAAGGGATCTCGGCTCTTTCCCCGTAGAATGAGGTGCAGGATATTCCAACTGAATACTACGATACAAAGCAAAAGTAAACGACTATAGTGAAGTTATTGCCCTGACGCAAACTTCTGTCCAAGGGGTCACTCCCGGTGAAGGGATCTCGGCCCTTGCCTCGTCGACTGAGGTGCTGGATATTCATAACCAAATACCACTGTGCAAAACAAAAGAGAACGCCCTTGCAATAACAGCTTTTTGAAAAATGTTCCAACAACATCAGAATAGGTTTGTTTAGCTTGCATTGATCTGAATCAATGCAGTCCCATCAATTGATCACACCAATAAAAAACTAAAATAATGATGTACGTATATGCCATCCGCATTCGCCACTGGGTCCCGTCATTACCCGTTAGGTTACTTAACTAACGACAGAGCGGGGACTGGACTAGCGCGGATGCAAAACATATACAAAATCTACTAGTATATATATCAATATATAATATTCGCTCAAGGCGTGAGAAAATGCAACATCACAGAAATGTAATAAGCAACACAGAACAATACAGATATCTGGGATCCCCGGGTTTCATAGAGCCGCTACTGAAACCCGACGTTCCCCTGGTCGTGTGGATAGCCTGTGCAATGAAATCCTAGACCCATACGGGCGCGGTAAGTTACCCACCAAAACCTGAAGCGAGGCAGCCCCTTCAGCAGCGTGAATGGACCACCCAGCACTTCACGGAATCCGGTAAATTGGGCACCCCTCCTGGGTCAACCTATACCCCCTACGAGTGTGGCGAATAGCCCGCCAATTCTAGAGTAAAGCTCCCTCCGTCTCAATGCCATGAGATGCGGGCCCGTTGCCCTCTAGAACCCGGCTATCCATGCACCCCACCGCGGGGTAATCCTAGTACAGAAAGTAAAATATACATACAACGGGTACATCGACCTCACCCCGGTCGTGCCCCAAAAGAATAATATACAAACAGGCAGTCCACATGTCGGACGCTCGCCCCGCAATATCAAATGTACATAAAACACCAAATTATACTAACATTGCATCCAGGCTATCCCCCACGACCAATCCGCAACATCACAGCACAACACAGAATATCAACGTGAATGTCACGTTCGCAAATTCGTCTAAAAGGGCTATAGCAGTTAGACAGGATTTACTGATCAAATGACATTCACGGTCGCAGATATAATGTAAATACTATGAACTAACATGTTTAAAATTTTCGATCGATCAAATTTACCGAAGTGGGCCCCAAGTACAACTGTAGCACTCAAAGAAAATCTGGGCCCAAACAGAACATTCCAAAAACCCCATTTTCAACTCAGAAGCTTTCTGTAAAATTTTAGTGCATTGAACAGTAAAGGTGGCGGCGGAACCGCAGCCCAAGCATGGGTTTGGCCACGGTTCCGCGGTGGAATAGTGAGTTCATGCGACCAAATTTTTACAGAATGCATAGAATTCCCTGCACTATTTCTGCAATGTATTGAAAAAAATTTTGAGCCAAAAAAAAATCGATAGAAAACTGATGCACTTGAAATCGGGTTTTCGGAAAATCCGTTCAATCGAACTTGTAAACACGTTAGAGCAACTAGACTAGGTTAATGGCGTGGCTCTGATACCAGTGTAAGTGCACGGTGGCGCCCCGGCCGTCAATCCAAGGCCAAAATGCGGAAATGATACTTTTCTTTAACTTTTGAACCGGCACCACCGCGCACTAAAATCCCGGATCGGGCCATTAATCTAATCCTAGCTAACTAGAGAAGGGGTAGAGAGATATAACGAGCAATCCGTGTCCTTCAGTCTTCTCGTCGTCGTCCCGATCTCCCGGCGGAATCGCCGGTCTTCATCTCCTCGTCGGAAGGGCACCACATCGCCGGGTTGTTTTACGGGCTCCCACCTCTTGACCTAGGCAACTCGAGCACGAAGTTGGCGAGTCGACATGCCCAAGAATTGCTGTAGAATAGTGTGGAACTCTATGTCTCATGGGGTTGTATGAAGTTGCCCTTTTTAGTAGAGGTAATGAAGTGAACATTTTGTAGATGAACTTGGGGATTTTGCAAGCATGAAGAGAATAAAATCCCACTCCAAAATTTTTGGCAGCCCCCATCTAAGTGTGGCCGGCCCAGCATCAAAGAGAAAATGAGAGGAGAGAGTGAGTGGCCAAATGAAAATGAGTGAGCCAAAATAATCAAGAGAGAGAAAGGGTTATCATGATAAAAAGAAATGATCACCAACCAAATCCAACACTCCATCAACCAATCATACCTCCACAAGTCAAGCCATGATGACTAAAAGAAAGTCAAATGAAGTCAATGGATGGTGCACCATCATGAAACCATCATGATGCAAAAGTCTCCTTAATTGTTAATTGCACAATTGCAAATAACCCCCTCCACCAATTTTCAGCAAAAGAAAGGAAACAAAGGAAAATGATCGAAACGGAAAGCAAACTGGCAACTTCAGAAAACTGATCCCGTAATAAATTACAGGAAAACCCCGCGACTGTATATACATACCTGCATTTGTATTGCGACCGAATACAAATGCAATGAGACAAAATCTACACTATACAATACTAAGATCCGGCTTAAACCAAAGCCCGCTAGTATTATCCGTCCGATCGTGATCCGTGCAATACCGCACGTAAATGATCGAACGCCGCTATATCTCCATACGGTCTCTACAGCGTTTCGCCCGAAACTTGAGAAAACGGTCTGTGGGGGACTCTAAAGACTCGTCAATACTTTGGTTATGGATTTAACTACTAGCACGTCGGAGGTATTAGCCATACGTGACGGGCTACCACGTATTGACCAAAAGGGACGTCGATGAGCGAACTCATCCTGACACCCTACTGAGCCTGTCAATGATAATATCCGTACAGTCCTGTCCGTTCTTCTATGAGCATCGCATGGCGGGCCTAGGGGGTTGGTAAAAGTGAGACCCCCAAAAGCGGTACAAGTCGTGTCGGAGTGTAGCCAAGAATACCCTGAGATACTACTGGAATACCTACCAGTAAATCTCCTGTCTTGGCCAAGGATTTCTTGTAATGGCTCTCCTAGACACAGCGCGACCTCACCCCCAATACCCGGAGAGATGAAGCCCTGCAGATCCACTCACTGCTTCCATGTGGCTCGGGACTGTACCCAACTAAAACGTGTTTGCACGTCTCCTCTGAGCGTGGTAGGGTAGTAATCAAAGTACAGTGGGAACTCACACGAGACAAATGACGATCTCAAGTTGATGAACTAACCTGTACACATGTCACCAGGGAACTGCTATCTGACGTCAGGTATAAGACCAACTAGCATGTTCCCGGCGAGTCCTGTCCGGTGTACTCATAACCCAATGAGCACCTGTATATATCTTAGGTGAACCAACTGACACCATTGGCTTATGAGACCGGCCACCGCCCCTCGTCGGGGTCTCGACTGTATACACTAGTCTACTCTGGAGTATCGATGCCCTATCTCGAAACTCCCACGACTAGGGATCTTTTAAGGATGTGCTTATAGACTACCAGCTCCCACGTATATGATCGCCCTCATACTGCTGGCAGTCAAGCAAGAATCCTAGGGGCTCTATCAACGTGTAATAGCGACCTGTAAGGTCACCTAAAGCAGTACACGATGATAAAGATAAATCAGATAGCATACTATCATCTTGAGTAAGACTGTCCTACCGGAATAGGTCCTCTCTCAATCATTTCAATCACGTGCCTGTGATCCAATAATTGACTCTGAGGGCACTATCTCCAACATTAACATCTCGCACGAACCTCTTGTTCCATTCGTCTTTATTGTCGTCCGCTTTGACGTCACGTAATGCTATCTGCGTACTGCAATTGTTCTCGGCTACAGTCAATCCGGAATCTCTCATACGGACTCGAAATCGCGAACTCGGTATCATCATCACTCCGTAGAAGATCTCTAGCCGAACACGTCCTCGGGAACTCGTCCCAACCATCGGAGGAATACTCAATACCCGTCCGTTCTCGATCAACTCACAACGCATCTGGGTGAGGTCCTCTAACCAAAACTGGTCAACTTATTGTTCTCCTATCGGATCATCCTACGAACAACGTCCTCTCTGGATCGATCTACTCTAGATCTGAGTAAAATTCTCCATACTGGAAAAATTCAACTCAACTGGGCCTTTGTCGACGCATCAAATCTGACGAATCACCTTTGTCTCTCAACTCAAGATAGACTAGCTGTCGTCTGTTGCATCTCTCCCTGAAAGCTCCAGCGATCTCCGCTCGTAAAGTATGGAGGAGACATCCCATCAGTCTCAGTAACAGCTGGATCATCTGTCTGGAAGGTAGACGACATCACAAACTCTGAGGTAGGCTGTTCATCAACAGTCCTCTCACAACAGGCAGCCTCTATCAGTGGCCCGATCATACGGTGCAAAACCGAACACTCGCCTCAACAAGAGGTCACAACACAAATACAAAATCAAGACGTTCTCATGTCACCAGAAAACACGATGGTCAGTCCTTGTCCATGACGAGTTCGCCCGGACCGCATCACTAGCTGCAGCTCAATCTGCGCTAAAACCATGGTGACAGAAACCTCAAGCATGCATCAATGAAGATAGATCAAAGGAATGAAATGAATCAACAGATCCCGAAATGGATACATGATCATAAGGAGGAATGGAATCAATGAGAGTATGATCATGGAAACAAATAGAATCAAGGATCTCAAATGGATGTATGATCAAGAGAATGAAGAGAATCACAGATCTCAAAATATGTACATTCTAAGCTTTCTTAAGTGGAGTATCGTATCGTAAATATGTCGCGGAACATACGTACGGTACGTCACTCTACTCAAGCTACCACTCCATCAATCAGTGTCAACCTATATAACGAAAGTTCGGGTCTAATACCCCCCTACTCAAGTCTATGTTCCGTAAGGTCAAGCCTAGGTTCCGAAATAAATTACGCCCCAGACTCCACATAGTCAAACCTAGACTCGAACCAAGGTTAAACCTAGCGCTCTGATACCAACTTTGTCACGACCCGAAAATATTGTTCGTGACCGACACTTAAATCACGCCACATCTAAAGGCATAACGGAATTCAAGTAAGCGGAAGCCCAGAAATCTAAACATTTTTAAGAAAATAAAAGTGGTGAAGTTTTGAAATAAATGTATGATGAAATCAAATGTTTTCTTAAATGCATTGATAAAGGAACAAGAAAAATGCAAGTGGATTTACTAGTTGAAAAACATGTTTCGTCTTTTAAAAATTTGGGCAGCACTTCCTTTGTATATTTTGATCCAAAACCACAAATAAATGATAATATAAAAGGCATCCCCAAGAGGGAGCTTGCTCTTCGCTAATCGGCGGAATCACAACCACGAAAGTCATAAAATAAGTATACGACGCCCAGTGGCGAAGATCCACACAGATAAAGAATAAAGTAAGACATCAACCCACCAAGCGAACATAAAAGCTCGCTCTAAGTATCGCAACCACAAGTCTTTCTAAGTCCAACTACATATACAAATACTAGTTTCCGATTGATGGAGTTAACTAGATACAATAGGAATAATAAATACAATAGCAGTACGATCCAACATGTACCACCTGCCAAAGCAAGTCACCCGAATGCAAGTTGTGTGCCAACGATACCGCTATCGATTCATGCGGTCAACCTGCAAGAACTGTGGCACAACGAGGGTGAGTTTCCAACTCGTGAGTAGAAAACATCATCAGGTAGAAATCGAATAAACAACGATTCCTAGGTCAACTATATCATAAAGGTAATACTATGATATCTAGGGTGACCGTATCTGCATATGTTCCAACAATATAATCAATGCCTATCTGCATGAGGCTAACATCTACGTGTCCGTCAATGACACAACAACATCATGCATGTAAAATCATGAAAGCATATGTATGAGAATATGAGGATATAAATCAACGTGTGTCTATCAATGGCACATCAAATCATGGAACCTGAGGGTCCAACATCGACACTCGAAATATCATGAAACCCATATCCAACATCGACACGTAAATCCTCATATATCGGGCTCTGTCAGTCCGGATCGGCCCACGGGCTCCGTCTTTCTGGATCGGCCCTCGGGCTCCAGCAGAACGGATCGACCCATATCCATCTCTCGACTCTGGTCGGTATCCTCCGGATAATCGCCAGGTCCAACCAATCACCGGTAGGTTGTGTTCCCTCTGCCAGGCTCATCGGCTAATCCATCGACATACCTTTCTTGCCCCGGGGTACCATACCAGGTCCACCATGAACCCGCATACGGATCATCCGACTCCTCGAATCGGGTTTCAAATATCACACCTCTCAGAACCGAGAAAACGCATGGTGGACGCATTGAAATATCATATCAAAAGAAACCGGGTTTTTAAAACAATACATACTTTCTTTGGAAACATAACCACGGTTCTTAAATCCAGAATCTCGTGAAAACATCATCTCAATGCGTATAATCGTAAAGCATTATGTATGCGATATATAACAGAATGTAAGTATATCAGTATATCATGCAACATGAAACAGTGATGTGAACATAGCAAGTAAATCATGCAAGGAGTCATATCATGATGCAGCAATTTTATTGTGTAGTGACATAGCAATTATCGATGATGAAAGTGTGTGAGCCGGCCAATCTGTGTAAGTGTAACATACGCATTATTGATAATGGTGTAGGTATACTAGCATAGGTATAAGTAATGCAATGAGAATGACATGAACGTAGCATAAAGTACATCGTCAGCTAAGTGCTATAAGGTATACGTATCCAACATGACCGAGTCGGTGAATCTATCAAACGGCATCCAGCCTCACAATATCACGTACGGTATAATCCATCGTACGACATCCTCTAGTCAAGGGTATGGATCAAATATCATAAAACTCATCACGTACGGTAAATCATCATATGGAGGCATTAAACCATTAGGGATCATATCAACCTGTATGACACTGAGGGTACGGACCTAACGTCTCGTACGGCATATCACTCATGATTCACAACATTATATATATCTATATACCTATATCCCAGGTCGCATCCATAGCAATCTCATATTAGGGGACCGGCAAAGGTATCAATCCTCTCATATCGACTCGCATCCGTATACCTACATATCAATCAAGTCATCATATCACATCGTACATTCTTTTCATCACATTTACATCCCACATCAAGTCATTTTCATATATATATATACATATATATATATATATATCCTATGTTATAAATCTCATGTCATGCTACTCTAAATCTCATACTTATTCTCGTGCAACTACATATCTATATATCGTGATTCACATTCACTTTTCATATCCTTCAATATCAATCATCAGTTCTTTCATATCATGTCACACTAAACCTTTAATCACATCCATAGGTTCCTAAAATAGGTTTCACTAACCATATCCTATATATCGGTTTCCATCAAAATTTGCGGGGGTGCTATACGCCATCCACCCGACTTCCCCTTTGGATATAAATCTACTCACCTGTGGAACTCCTTATTTAGCCATAGTCGATGTGCTTCATCATCTCGGAGTCCACGCGAAGGTACATACAAATCAACACACCATCGCAATGCTATTAAAATCGAATTCGGAAAACCAATACGACACACGGTGCGCTCATAGGTTAAAACCTATAGCCTACGCATGTAAAAACAACCAAACAACCCTCGTCGTTGACGTATAAACATCTAACGACCCAATACAATATCAAATACTAAAACCAAGAATTCCAAAATACGGAAAACATAACCAAAAACACTCCAATGTGCTCCCAGATTTTGGTTCAGGTCAATTGGAACAAAACTAGCAAGTACAGGGAGTTGTATAGGGGGTAAGTGAGCTACAGACCAAACCTAGACACAATTTCCCTCAATGAGGCCGGCCACATTCCCACCAAAACCGGCCTGCTCGGCCAAGACTACTCCGTTGGGGTTCGTCTTCTCAGGGTGGTCTCCTAATGTCTTAAATAGGTCTCTGGAGTTGCTAGATTTTATCAGAAACTTCCCGGGTTGCTCCAGATTCATGTAGGCCACTAAAATGTCACAAAACCGACATGGGGAATTCCTAAGTTCGTATTTTGGGTTCTATACTCATTTCCAGGTCTTGAAATCAATCCCCAAGGTCTTAAAACACTCACTACACCTCATGATTCCAGACAAACACCCAAACCCTTCTCTTGAATTTTCCAAACATCACATATCCTAACCAAGTCACATTCTAAACTAACCTAGTATGCAAAAAACTAAAAATAAACTAAATGAAAGAAGATATATCTCATTTGGGCAACTCAAGAAAAACCCTAGCTTCCCAAAGTCTTCAAAATCCAACTTTGAAAGGTCCAAAGTGTTGAGGATGAGGTGGGGATCAACTTTAATGAAGAGAGTGTGGGGTTTTGGTGAAGAAATGGAGATGATTCTTGGAGGTGAAGGTGGAGGGAGATGAGGAGGAAGAAGATGAAGGAAAATAAAGGGGGAGGAAATGAATGACTGCCCTCTCTCTCTATCTTATTCTCACCCTGTCTCAACTCATTTCTCATTTTCTCTCTCCAATAATGTTCTTTTTAACCCTTTTCGCTTTTTCTCACAATAAAACACATAATACCAATAAAATAACACAAATGAAACCACATGCAACCAAATGCAACATGCCATGGTGCACTAGCCATGGGAAAATGTAGAAACACGGATTTGGCTTAATCGCGATTAGTAGTGCACCAATCAATTTTTTATTTAAACTTGGGTATAATTAATTATAAAAATACCAAATCCAATTAATATATTTTTAAATGAGTAAATCATTTTAATCCCCAATTATTTCACAATTATTGGTATGTATTTATACCATTTTACGAAAACCCCAAATTCGCAAATCGGGTAGTTTTCGCGAAATATATTATTTTAATATTAAATTCCAAAAATAATATTTTATATATTTCTGAAATGTTACACTCGATATGCGACATATCAGATGAAGATACCGGACTGTACGGTAGTGTTGCTGTTGGATTCATAGGAGTATGGACAAGCTTGCTTGTTGATCTTCTGATCGCTCAATATCCGGGTAGCCGTTACGTCCAGCTAGTACCGCCGAAATGCTTGTGGGTGACTGATATGATCATCACCTACTGCCGGCGTATTGACTGTTGGATATATGTATGCCCTAAAGGCCATTATATGTATAGTGGATGCTTGGACATGTATATATATATATATATATATATATATATATATTACTTTCTTGCTCGACATGATAATATGCTATCTGGTTTACTTTATCTGACATGTTGATTTGATCATGCTTTTATTCATTTGCACATGTTGATAAAATCCTCAGGATATTTGCTTAACTACTGTGACTATGATGCAGATCATACTAGTGGGGCACGTGTGGTTTATAAGCATATCCTTGAACCGTTCCTAGTCGTGGGTGTATCGAGACATGGCATCGATATTCCAGAGTAGACTAGCGTATACCATTCTTATGCCATATGGTGGGCGATGGATGATCCCATATCCATCTGGTGAGGTGACACCAAAGATTGTATGCGGGTGCTCAGTGGAGACTGGGTACACTGAACGGACTCACAGAGAACTCCTATGTGGTATTATATCTATCGTCGGATAGCAGTTCTCAAGTGACACTAGTACAGGTCAGTATGTAGACCCGAGATCGTCATAGAGTCTTGTGTGTCCTCCCACTGTACTTTGATCCCCACCCCCCCACGACTCTACTGAGTCGTGCAAACAGGTGTTCTTTGGGTACAGTCCCGAGGCATATAGAGGCGATGAGCGATAGGTGGGGTTTCATCTCTCTCGGTATTGGGAGTTGATGTTGTGCATTGCTCGATTGGCTATAACAGGAAGTCCCTGGCCAGGGCTACTGAGATTTACTGATAAGTGTTATCAGTAGTTTCTCGATCTGTTATAAGCTATACACCGGCATGACTTATTGAGTTATTGGGGTCGACGATACCATCCCTAGACTTGATATGCAACATATCTGACGAGGAGACCGGACTGTACGGTAAGTGTTGCCAGATAGCTCGACGGGAGTTTTGACAGCTTTGCTGGTTTTCTTCTGATCGTTCAATACCCGGGTGGCCGTTACGTTTAGCTGACCGCTTGCGGCTTGTGGGTGTTTAATATGATCATTACCCACTGCCGGCGTATTGACGAGTCTTAGAGTCCCACACAAAAGTTTTCTAGCCCAGGCGAAAAGATGTGGTGTGCATATGAGATATGCGCGGGGACCCGATTGAATACGAATATGTGATACCGTATGTTAATCGGGCGTTTTTATATTAGTCGGGTCGTATGAGATATGACTGGATTGTTAAATCAATTGTTGATTTAACATTTGACTTTTAGTTTTATTTTTTATTCAAAACCTTTTTATTAAAGTGGAAGAATGCATGTATGTATGCACATGTTGATGTGCATGTATGCACATGTTGATGTGCATCGACACATACATACAAAGTATCATGGTTGATGATACACCTTTGAAGGCAATACAAGACTCACATGGAACTTATATTTATATATATTCATTTTGCATTTAAGTTAAAAGAAAAAGAAAAGGAAATATTCATCCATGGTTACACTCTTCTTGAAGTTAACCATTGTTCACCCACTTTTTAACCATGGATTAGTTTTACTTTTGACTTTTAACTCATATGCAATAATATCTAAATTAAGTAACCATGGTTTAGGATGACAAATAGAAAATATATATACTATCTTTTCTATTTTTCTCATTCAAGTTTTTATCATTATCATTTAGACAAAAGCTTTTGCCTTCATCTTCTTTTTTCTCCTTGCTCTCTTGAGTTGAAAAGAAAGCGAGTTAGTGAAAAAGATTGGGTTTTGATTAGAGAAAATAAACCATCTCTTCATTCTACTCTAATCTAGCCAATTAGTTTAGAGTGATTGGCTTCATCATCTTCTTTGATCAAGTGAAGCTAGGAGCTTGGACAAAGTGGACTTCGGGTGGATCATCGTGGACAAAGAAGCTTACTTGCAAGCTTTTCCAACTCTCAACGATCCTAGGAGTCACTACAAAGAGGAC
Organism: Agapanthus africanus; assembly: GCA_030015575.1. NCBI lineage: Eukaryota > Viridiplantae > Streptophyta > Magnoliopsida > Asparagales > Amaryllidaceae > Agapanthus > Agapanthus africanus. The sequence goes on from CM057349.1 coordinate 168,048,893, forward strand.
TACAAAGGTTGTACTCCTTTCACTTAGTGATAGAATAGTTTTTGTATGAGATACAAGTGTTGTTACCCTAGTATTCTAGTTAAAGATCCTTGCTTTGTTTGCTTAGCACCTCCATAATTTTTAAAGTGGCATGTGTGATGCTTCCATATCTACAGTAGGTGCTAGGGAAACCTAACAATGGTATCAGAGACAAGCTAGAATTCTGGACACAGTATTAGAACTAATACGAAAATGAAACCGACTCCGAAAATACAATATTACGGAACCCTAGAAATGCTCTCTGGAAATTTTTAAAAAGGTCGTCTAAAATTTTTTTTAACAACTGCAGAGGACTATTTGGGCAAACCTAAGAACACATGAGGAATACGGGGGCTTGTGCTCAGATTTTGGCCGAGCACATAGCCCCAGAATCTGGCCTGGCCGGCCTCTACCCCGTTTGCACTCCCTGTTTCTCCTGTGCTCTTTTGATTGCAAGTTAGGGTTTCTAGTATTGTTTGTTTAGCCCAATTTTCATGTGATGATTGTTTAGACCTGGGGCTATTTCGTAATGTTTCGTAGTCGTATAATCTAGCACTGTATTAGTAACCTTGACAATGTTTAGCAGTTCGAATGAACTTCAAAACCCCACTTTTTGACCCCGCTGAAATTTCCAAGTGTTGTAATTTTCCTAAGTTAACTTTATATTCAATAGTCGTGCAAGTATCCTATGGACCCTCTAGAAGACCATAATAACCTTAACTCGATTCTATGCCTACGGAACCGCGATCGAACCTTCGGGTTTGGCGTAGTTCCATGGTGTCGTAGGTGAGGCGTTGGTTAACTCCTTCTATGGCTGGTCCATAGACACTATGGCGTGTTTTTAGGTATTTGTAACTTTGCTCAAGTGTTGAGCTCTTGGGGTAAATTGCGGGTGTGTGTTGATTCGATCAAAACGTTAAACATCGTCTTGATATATGAGATTGTGATAATTGCAATTGTTGTTTTTCACTTTCTTTTCTGCGACCGTAAGTGTAGTATGTGGTGTATCGCCAGTTTCGTTGCTATACATCAACGACAATCGGGATACGCATACTTGCTTACGTTGATGATATGAGATATTATGTGTTGCTGAGATATGATTTGCAGGATTGTCGCGATCGAATAGCCGGGGGTTTTATGTGAGATGAGAGTGCTTATTTTCATTCATGTAAAGATCAATTGTATGTAATATTCTTTTATTTGGGGCACTTCCTGGTTGAGGATGATGTCACCATTATTGTATATTATTTACTTTTCCGCATTAGGATAGACCCAAGGAGGGGAGCACAAGTGATCGGGTTCTAGGGTTCAGAAGGAGGCCATCTCGAGGAGTCAAGACCGGGTCTCCTAAACTCTAGAATTGGCAGGATCACTTGCCGCTCTCGTAGGGGTCTAAGGGTGTGGGCTTGGCTATTCATCGCGACCGTGGAATGCGTATTTTCTATTGCTGGCTGAATACAAAATACGGACCTCCTAGATATCCTTTTTATTTTCATATGTGCTTCTGCTGCTGTCGATATTCTGTAATGTGATTACTTAGTATCTGAGACGAATGGATTATTATTATATATATGATATATAATAAACGTTGCTTATATTTCACACCCGCGCTAGTCTAGCCCCGCTATGCCGTTAGTTAAGTAACCTAACGGTGCATAACGGGACACTGTGGCGAATGCGGATGGTATAAGTATACGTTCTATTTTCGTTTCTTTTCTGTGATGGCTTAGGAACTTAAATGATAGGACTACATTAATAAGATTAATGTAAAGTAAAAGAAACCTAAAAGATGTTGTAGAATCGGATTTGAACCCACTCGGCCCTTTTATGAAAAATGCAAGTTTCAAAAGATGCGGAGCTTAAGCCACTCCTTTTCTAAACCGTTTTGATTCTACAACGAGATCAAGTTCAAAGCGTTAAAGGTTTTCATAAAAACCATCCGCAACCCTCCGTCATTTTAGGAAGTAGAGTACTTAGTATTCGTGCTACGTATTTTGATCATAGTCAAAGCGTAGTGTACGGTAGCTAAGTGATGTCTTCCTACAAAGCATATGATGCGATCAGTTAGGACATTCATGTGATTATGTTGATCATAGTCAAGGGTCATATGGGTGGGTGTAGTTAATCTCGAAATGACGGGTAGAACTTGACTAGTGCTTATGATATTTTGACCATAGCCAAGGTCATAAGTAACTAGGGGTAAAAACCATATCGGGAGTTTCAAGAGTTCAAATTTGCAATGAGATTGCATACCATCTATATGATAGTTGGATCCTGATCCCACTGTGAGTAAGAGTTACTCTCAGGAGTGTTTTGCACTTTACAATTAGCTAATCCAGTAGGTGTCTAGAAAGGTGTTAACGGGGTTTAACCTCTGGGAAAATGAGCTTTATTTTAATTAGGTCCGTGAGAAAGCACGGGGAACCTCTCTCAAAGTACCGACACTGGCCTGGCTGACCGGTTAGTGAAACTGTAGAATTTAATTAATCCTGGCTAGTTTTCTTTTCAGGTTTTGAGGGAAAATTTGATTAAAGCAGTGGGAGATATCGATTAGATAAGATAATAACCAATCTAATTCTTTGTAAGAGCATTTCGCTGAGTGTATTCTTTTCTCTCTCCTAATGGCAGATACTGATGACGGGACTTAAACTTCTACTAGAGAAAAACAAACTAACAGGGCCGAATTATAAAGAATGGTTGAGGAACTTGAACATTACACTCGTATATGAAAAAGTATCATATGTCCTCACTACCAAAGCCCCACCCATCCCAGGACCTGAATCATCTGTTTCGGATAGGGAGATCCGAAAAACATGGGATATTGATTGCAACACGACCAGGTGCCTCGCGCTTGCTTCTATGGACAACAGCCATCAGAAACAGCACGAGAAGATGGATGTGAAATCCATATTTCTTCATACAAAGGAGTTGTATGAAGAGCAATCTCGTACTTTGCGATACGAGGCATCGCAAAAGTTGTTTCAGATGCGGATGGCCCCCGGCGCATCAGTAGGAGACCATGTCCTAAAGATGATTGGTCTTATAGAAGAACTTGAGGAACTAGGATAGATTATGGATAATGAGCAATATATAGATGTTGTTCTGCAGTCTCTCTCCTCCGCCTTTGCTCCGTTCATAGTGAATTTCAATATGAACGATTTGGAGAAATCATTGCCTGAACTTCTCAATATGTTGAGAAGTGCAAAGAGCACGCTGAAAACAGCGAAGTCTCCCACTCTAATTGCTGGGCCATCTTCCTCTTCCATCCCAAAAGCCAAGGCCAAGGGAAAGAAGAAGAAGAAACCCATCAAACAGAAAGGTGGAGTTAAAAAGGTGAAGGGGAAAGACAAATCTGGGGCCGAGGGAAGTGGAAAAGGGGAATGATTTTACTGCCACAAGTCAGGACATTAGAAACGCAACCGTGCTGTGTATCTTGCTGATCTCAAGAAGAAGAAGCATGGTGATGCTTCCGCTTCAGGTGTGTTTGTAACTGAGAACTGTTTTTCAATTAACTCTGCATCTTGGGTATTAGATACCGGTTCAGGTTCTCACATCTGCAATTGTGTGCAGGGGTTGAGAAACAGTAGAGTTTTGAAGACTGGAGACCATACTCTGCGGGTTGGAAATGGTTCCAATATACATGATGTATCCGTAGGAGAGTATCATCTGGGGTTGCCTTCGGGTTGTATTTTGGTTTTGAACCCTTGTTATTTTGTGCCAAGTTGCTATATAATATAATATCCGTTTCTTTGTTGGACAATGAAGGATATCATTTTGTGTTGCAAAATAATGTTATGAACATTAACTCGAATCAAGAGTTGATTGGATATGGTACACTAAATAACGGTATTTACGTCCTGAACCAACACACAGTTTTCAAAATACAACATACTAATAAAAGAAAATTTTCAGATATAAATGAAGCTTTTCTTTGGCATTGTAGACTTGGTCATATTAATGAAACAAGACTAAGTAAGCTACATAAAGATGGATATTTGAATCCTTTTGAATATAAATCTTATGAGACTTGCCAGTCCTGTATCAAAGGTAAAATGACCAAAACTCCGTTTAGTGGACACGGAGAAAGAGCTGTGGAACTCTTAAGACTCATATATAGTGATGTATGCGGACCAATGTCTACACATGCAAGAGGCGGTTTTTCATACTTCATTACTTTTACTGATGATTTCTCAAGATTTGGACACGTGTTTTTAATAAAGCACAAATCCGAATCTTTCGAGAAATTCAAGGAGTACAAACTTGAAGTAGAAAAACAAACAGGCTTGAGCATCAAGAAACTTCGATTAGATCGAGGTGGAGAGTATTTAAGTACAGAGCTTTTAGACTTCTTATAAGAGAATGGGATTCTCTCTCAGCTCACTCCTCCTTACACACCACAGCACAACGGTGTGTCAGAACGGAGGAATCATACCCTATTAGATATGGTACGATCCATGATGTGTGATACTGAGTTACCGCTTTCCTTTTGGGGGCATGCATTGGAGACAGCAATGTATCTGTTAAACAGGGTTCCAACCAAGACCGTGTCTACCACTCCATATGAGATATGGAGTGGAAAGAGACCATCTCTTAAAAGAGTTAGGATTTGGGGTTGTCCGGATTTTGTTAAAAAGCAGAATCCAGACAAACTCGAGACACGATCGGTCATGTGTAAATTTATGGGATATCCAAAACACTTGTATGGATATCTATTCTACCACAAGGAGGAACAAAAGGTGTTTGTTGCTCAGCATGCCACATTTTTGGAAAATGAAATCTTTACACACAGTACTGATGTCAATGCGGTAGAACTAGAAGAGGTTCTAGAGACACAAATTACTCAGGACGAATTGGTTGAAACTGATGTTACGGTAGAACTTCAAGAAGCTCAGCCGCTCCGGAGATCTAGTAGAACTTCTCGCCGACCAGAGAGATACTATGAGTTTCTCATTGATGGTGATAGAGAAGATAGCATCATGGATGATGATGACCCTACTAGTTTTCAGCAAGGTATCATGAGTGGTGACTCAGTGTAGTGGCTGGAAGCCATGAGATCCGAAATGGAGTCCATGTACACCAACAAAGTATGGACTTTAGATGTTGCACCACCAGGGATAAAACCCGTTGGGTGCAAATGGATCTTTAAAAGAAAGATTGGTGTAGATGGACAGGTACAGACCTTTAAAGAAAGGCTTGTAGCGAAAGGTTTTCGTCAAAGGCCAGGATTGGACTATGATGAAACTTTCTCTCCAGTAGCAATGCTTAAATCCATTCAGATCCTACTTGCTATTGCTACTCACCATGATTATGAAATCTGGCAGATGGACGTTAAAACTGCATTTCTAAATAGTGATTTAGAAGAATGCGTTTTTAGGGATCAGCCAGAGGGCTTCATTGACAGTGGGAGCAGCGGGAAAGCATGTAGGTTTCTTAAATCCATTTATGGATTAAAGAAGGCCTCACGGAGCTGGAACATCTGTTTTGATGATACAATCAAAGAGTTTGATTTTATCAAAAATGTAGATGAACCATGCATTTATAAAAAGATTGTAGGGAGTACTGTCACATTCCTCGTATTGTATGTGGATGACATTCTCTTAATAGGAAATGACATTCCTATGCTGCAATCGGTCAAACTATTCTTATCACAAAAGTTCTCCATGAAGGACCTGAGTGATGCCTCGTGCATTTTGGGCATTAGGATCTATAGAGATAGATCCAAGAGGTTATTGGGATTGTCCCAATCAAAGTACATTGACACCATCCTAAAAAGGTTTAGTATGGAAGATTCCAAGCGTGGTGCCTTGCCCGCTTGTCATGGAATCACTCTCTCCAAGGACTTCTGTCCGAAGACTGATGAAGAGAGAGCTCGCATGAGTATTATACCCTACGCATTAGCCGTAGGATCTATAATGTATGCGATGTTATATATTGGCCCTGATGTAGCTTATGCACTAGCTGTAGTAAGCAGGTATCAATCCAACCCAGGGGATAAACATTCTTAAGTACTTGCGAAGGACTAAAGAATTGTTCTTGGTGTATAGTAATGGAGATCTCCAAATGGAGGCCTTTACCGATTCCAGCTTCCAAAGTGATAAGGATGACAACAAATCTATCTTAGGGTTTGTATTTACCCTCAATGGAGGGGCGGTTAGTTGGAAGAGTTCCAAACAGGATACCGTTGCAGACTCCGCGATGGAAGCTGAGTATATTGCTGCAAATGATGCTGCCAAGGAAGCCGTCTGGATGAAGTAGTTCATCACGGAACTAGGAGTAGTTCCAACCATTGTTGATCTAATACCATTGTATTGTGATAATAATGGGGTTATGGCGTTAGCCAAAGAACCCAAATCCCATCAGAAGTCCAGACACATTCTAAGGCGATATCATTTGATCCGGGAGACAGTAGATCGCCACGAGATCGAGATTCGGAGAGTAGATACAAAGAATAACACAGCGGATCCACTCACCAAGGCCCTTCTACAGCCGCAGCATGAGCGACTTTTTGAGATGTTGGGTATGAGATACGCTAATATTTGGCCTTAGTGCAAGTGGGAGATTGTTGGATATATGTATGCCCTGAAGGCCATTATATATATAGTGGATGCTTGGACATGTTCACCCACTTTTTAACCATGGATTAGTTTTCCTTTTGCCTTTTAACTCATATGCAATAATATCTAAATTAAGTAACCATGGTTTGGGATGACAAATAAAAATATATATACTATCTTTTCGATTTTTCTCATTCAAGTTTTTATCATTATCATTTAGACAAAAGCTTTTGCCTTCATCTTCTTCTTTCTCCTTGCTCTCTTGAGTTGAAAAGAAAGTGAGTTAGTGAAAAAGATTGGGTTTTGATTAGAGAAAACAAACCACCTCTTCATTGTACTCTAATCTAACCAATTAGTTTAGAGTGCTTGGCTTCATCTGTAGGGTTACTAGGCACGGTCACAAGGTTCTATAAGGTATCAACCATGCCAAAATCAAATTTTTCATGTGCCGAACAACCCTAACCAAGATCTTAGACTAGAGATTAGGCGAAACAAAGCAAGTAAACAACTTTACTTCTAAGAGTTAGGGATTACAACATTTGTAGTCCGTTCCTTCACTTCTAAAGCTCCGTATTGAGGTCCCTTCGCTACGAGCATCGAGTACCCGGACTCATGAGAGGCTCCATCAAGAGAAAGATGCAATCTTGCTTTTGATCTTCAATAACAAAGATGATCTACCTTGAAGAAACTCAAACCCAAGCTCTTGCTTTGCTAATCAATTATTAGCAAATCAAACACCCTAATCTAAGTGGCAAGAATAGATGAGGATGATGAAGTAGGAATTTAGCTCTCATTTGTTTTAAATTTCTCACTCATTATTATTACTTTGCAAAAAGCTAGAAAGCTTTTTCAAGAGGAAGAAGAAGAAGAATCTATTTGTGATGAATAATGAAAAGTGTGTGAGGTTAGAAATGCAACCATGGGTTAAGAATGAAAACCTAACCCATGTAGAGAACTAACCATGGTAAAGGGTTTGGGTTTGGTTAAGAAATATCAACAAAAATATCTTTACAAAATATCTTTGCTTAAAACAAAAGCAAAGCTTCTAGAAGCTTCAAGAAAGCTTAACCCTAATCCAAACCCTAACCATGTTTAAACTCCACAAAACATGTTGCATTTGTAACCTTAACTTGTTACAATATTATATATCACATATACAATATTTATTGTAACAAAATAAAATAATACAATTAACATATATCGCATATATATCAATGTATTACCTGAGTGAGAAAATGAATCTTTAAGTGAGCTTATATTAGTTAATGTAATTTAATATATCAAATATATAATTATACATTAAATTATCGAATCAACACTTGATCCGATAATTCGGCTATTTCAGAAATAACCGACTAATATAATCTGTATCAGTTCATCGAATCAACCTTTGATCCGATGACCCGGCTATATCACATATACCCGGCCGATATCTCATATCGCGAGAATCTAATACGGTATCACATACACGTATTGTTCTCGGTCCCGCACATATCATATATGTGCTCCTACTCCGTTTTGCCTGAACCAGGAAACCTCTGTGTAGGACTCTAAAGAATCGTCAATATGCCGGCAGTAGGTGATGATCATATCAAACACCCACAAGCTGCAAGCGGTCAGCTAAACGTAACAGCCACCCAGGTATTGAGCAATCAGAAGATCAACAAGCAAGCCTGTACTTTCTCCCGTGAATCCAACCAGTAACACTCCCGTACAGTCCGGTCTCTTCGTCTGTTATGTCGCATATCTCACCTAGGGGTGGTAAACGTCAGACCCCAGTAGCTTGATAAGTCGTGTCGATATGAGGTCCATAACAGTTCGAGAAACTACTGATAACACTTACCAGTAAATCTCAGCAACCCTGGCCAGGGATTTCCAGTTATGGCCAATCGAACACAGCGCAACATCAACTCCCTATACCGGGAGAGACGAAACCCCTCCTATCGCTCATTGCCTCCATATGATTCGGGACTGTACCCAAAAGCCACCTTTTTGCACGCCCACTTGGACGTGGTATGATGGAAATCAAAGCACAGTGGGAATCACACAAGACTCTATGACGATCTCGGGTCTATAGACTAACCTGTACCAGTGTCACCAGAGAACTGCCATCTGACGTGAGGTATAATACCATCTGGGAGTTCTCGGCGAGTCCGTCCAGTGTACCCAGTCTCCACTAAGCACCCGTATACCTTTTCTGATGTCAAACACCAATGGATATGGGATCATCCATCGCCTATCATATGGGTCATGAAGCGCATACGCTAGTCTACTCTGGTATATCGATGCCCTGTCTCGGTACTCCCATGACTAGGAACATTTGAAGGATGTACTTGGCGACTACACTGTCCCCACTAGTATGATCTGCATCATAGTCCTGGTAGTCAAGTACTCATCCTAAGGACTTTATCAACATGTAACATAGAGACAATCAGAGTACATGTTAAGATAAAGAGTAACCAGATAGCATACTATCATATCGAGCAAGAAAGTCCTCCCTATATATGTCCAAGCATCCACTACAATATACAACGTATGTACAGTAATGGCCTCTAGGGCATACGTATAACTAATAATCTCCCACCTGCACTAGGGCCATCTGTTGTCGTATCGTATACCCAACAATCAGCTGTGGTTGAAGTATCTCATACTCAACCATCCCATAAAAGTCTCTACTGGGAAATAGGCCTTTGTGAGTGGATCCGCGCTGTTGTCCTCTGTGTTTACTCTCCTAACCTTGATCTCCCTGGAGATTAACCATCTCCATGATCAGGCGATACTGCCTAAGAATATGTCTGGATCTCTGATGGGACGGGGGTTCCTTGGCATAAGCCACAAATCCATTGCCATACAATGGCAGGAACGAAGTTCATCTCATGAACTAATATATATCCTGACTGCTTCTTTGGTAGTATCTTTGGTAACGATGTATCTTGCCTTTAATCGTCTAGTATGTCACGGTATCTAATTTGGAACTCTTCCATCATACCGTCCCTCCACTGAGGGTAAAGACAATGCCTGCGACTGACATTCAGTCGTCCTTATCACCCTGGAACCTTTCCAGTGATTCTCCCCAGGATCTATTGATACCATCTCACTGCAACTAGTGAGAATCCTAACATCAAATTAGATATATCTCATAGATCCATAATCTAGGATTTAGGAGGTATCACCTTGATCCTATAGAGAATCTTTGTGATAAGAGGAGATTGACCGAGCGTAGCATAGGAACTCCTTCCCTATCAAGAGTATGTCATCCACGTACTATACGAGGATCACCACCATACTCCCTACTACCTTTTTTGTATATACAAGGTTCATCTACCATTTTGATGAAGTCAAACTCTTTGACTACTACATCAAAACAGATGTTCCAACTCCGCGATGCCTGATTTATCCCATAAAACATCATGCTCATGTTTCCGCTGCTCCCACTGTCTACGAAGCCCTCTGGCTGTGTACTTATAGACGCTCTCTTCCAAATCATTATTTAGAAAAGGAGTCATGACACCCAACCGCCAGATATCGTAGTCATGGTATGTAGCCGTGCCAAGTAGGATCTGGATGGACTTAAGCATAGGTTTGAAAATCTCACCTTTTCCATGTACACCAAGTAATCTTCTCAAGATATACTTGCTCCTGATGGGGATTTAACCCTTCAGATAAAGCAACCAAAGTCCATACTTTGTTGGTGTATAAGGATTCCATCTCAGATCACTAAGCATCCAGCCATTCTCACAGAGTCCCCACTCCTGATGGCCTACTCGAAACTAGTTGGGTCATCATCTCATGATGCAATCCTCTCTCCTACTGTTATAGAGAACCCGAAGTATCTCTCAGGTGGATGAGGAACCCTACCAGATCGGCGGAGAGGCTGAGGTTCGTTGGAAACTATTGAATCCTCCGGTTCTACCAAATCATCAGCTACAGTTTGTATATCTGGAACTTCTTCCAGTTCTACCTCATGACCACTAATTTCTTCAAAGAAATTCCCTTTCCCAAAGGTGTCACGCTGAGAAACAAAAACACCTTTTGTTCCCCAGTTTGGTAGAAGATATTTCCTTGCGAATGCTTGGGATAACCAACAAACTTCCACAGAACTGACCTTGCCTCGAGCTTGTCCTGATTTTGCTTTTAAACATAGGCCGGACAACCCCAAATCTTAACATCTTTAAGAGATGGGCTCTTCCCATACCATATCACATATGGAGTGGCAGGCATCTAATTTGATTGGAACCCTATTCAATAGGTATGCAACTTCTCAAGTGCACAACCCCAAAAGAAAATAGGCAACGCAGTAGTACTCATCATAGAGCACACCATATCACATAGGGTGCGATTGCTCCGCCCCGATACACCGACGTGCTGTGGTGTATTCGGAGGAGTAATGCTGAGAGAGAATCTCATTCTCCTTTAGAATAGTCCAGGAATTCCGTGCTCAAGTATTCTCCTCCATGATCTCATCAAAGGACATAATATTTATACCCGTTTTTGGTTCTCTACTTCTAACTTATATTCTGTGATTATCTCAAAAATTTCGGACTTGTGTTTCAACAGGAACATATGTCTAAATCTTGAGAGATCATCAGTGAATGTAATGAAGTACAAAGAACCGGTCTTGGCATGTATAGACACGGGACCTTCATACATCAGCATGTATCAATCCCAAGAGTTCACTAACTCTTTCTCTGTTTCCAATAAACGGAGTTGTGGTCATCTTATCTCTGTGACATGACCGGCAAGTTTCACAAGATGTAAATTCAAACTAATTTAAATATGCATCTAAATGTAACTTCAGCTAGTCGGGTCGCATTGATATGACCTAGTCTACAATGCCTCAAGAAAGATTTGTTCATTTCTGAACTCTTCCTCTTGTGTGTGTTCTATACGTTAAGAACTGTGGTTTGATTTAGAACGACTTATGCTTTTAGATAACGTGCCTGAACCGATCAACTCTTGATATAGGAAATGTTCAAAACATTATCCAACAATACAAAATTATATCCTTCTTTACTAATAAAGAGACTGATATGATGTTGTATATCAGGTTCGGTATCTAATAACATTCATTCAGAATTAATATATTCTGGTAATACAGGGTGATAATCGCCAACAGTTTTGGCTGCAACACTTGCATCATTTCCAACTCTTAAACTTATCACCCGTTCTCAGTTCTCTACCTATCTGTAGCCTATGTAACAAATTACATTTGCGGGATCCTGATCCGATATCTCATTCCCAGGACATAAAGGATACTGAGAAATAGTTCTCGGTAATGAACACACCCGAAGAAGATGCATCAACATGTACTTTCTTCGTTTGGGCGACATGGGAATTCTGGTAATCCCCTATTTGCTGCTCTGTCTTATAACAATTATAAGTTGGAGCGGGACCAACGTTCCCTAGCGCAGTATAACAAGCGGGTTCGATCAATACATCCGTATTATTATCTAGATTAAGGCGTGACATAGTCGTAACTAGGAGAGAGAGAGAGAGAAGAAAACACTCAGCATATGCTCTTGCAAGATTAGATTGGTAATTAATATATCTAATCAGGATGTCTCCCACTGTTTTAGTCAAATCTTCCTTCAAACCCTAAAAGGTAAGACCAGCCGGGATTAATTACACCCTACAAGTTCGCCAATCTTTCAGCCAGGCCAGTGCCGGTGCTTTGAGGGAGGTTCCCCGCGCTTTTGCACGGACCTAATTAAAATAAACCTCGTTTTCCCAGAGGCATAACCTCGTTGACGCCTTTCTAGACACCTACTTGATCGGCTAAGTGTAATGCGTAAAACTCTCGCAAGAGTAACTCTTACTCGCAGCGGGTATCGGGATCCAACTATCTCATAAATGGTATGCAATCTTATTGCAAATTTCAATACTTGAAATTCCCGATAATATTTTGCCCCGAGCGATCTATGACCTTGACTAAGTCAACAAACCATAGACCGCAAGTAAAGTTCAACCCGTCATTTCCCGATTGAATTAAACCCACCCATACGACCCTTGACTAAGTCAACAAGGCCGCATGACTACACTAATCCAATCGCATTATATGCTTTGCAGATAAGCACTAATCAGCTACCGCACACGACGCCTTGACTAAGTCAACAAACGCGGCACAAATACTAAAGAGTGCTTATCTGAAATGACGGAGGGCTACGACAGGTTTTTAAGAAAACCCTTTGCATAATGAACTTTATATCGTTGTAGAATCGAGTGATTTTAAATGGAATGTTTTTGAGGCCTTTTCTAGTTTTGCTAAAGAGGTCACTCCCGGTGAAGAGATCTCGGCTCTTTCCTCATCGAATAAGGTGCAGGATATTTCACAAATATCACTATGCAAAGCAAAAACTATAAAAACAATCAAAAGACAAACCGAGTTTTTAGCATCTGCTAGTTTCGCTAAAGAGGTCACTTCCGGTGAAGGGGTCTCGGCTCTTTCCTTATCGAATAAGGTGCTAGATATTCTATAAGGAATACCGCTATGCAAAGCAAGAACTAGAGCTACCAGCTTTTGAGACAAGTTTCTACAACATCTTTAGGTTTCTTTTATTTCATTAATCTCATTAATGAAGTCCCATTTTATTATGCTTCACAAGCATCACATTTGAAACGAAATCAGCAATATAACATATATCTCATATATATAATATAAACATTCGCCTCAGGCAGTAATATGATCTCATCACAGAATATTGCAGCAGAAGATAACATATGAAATATTGGATATACTAGGATTTCCGTGTTTTATGCGAGCCTGTATAAAACACGGATTCCATAGTCGCGATGAATAGCCAAACCCACATCCCTAGACCCCTACGAGAGCGTCAAGCAACACTGCCAATTCTAGGGTTAGGAGACCCGGTCTCGACTCCTCGAGATGGTCTCCTACTAGATCCTAGAACCCGGTTACTTGTGCTCCCCGCCTTGGGTCTCCCTAATGCGGAAAAGTAAATAATATACAATGGTGACATCATCCTCAGCCCGGAAGTGCCCCAATAAAAGAATATTACATACAATGAATTTTACATGAATGAAAATAAAAACCCTCATCTCACATAAAACCCCCGGCTATTCAAAACACGACGATCCAATATAACATATCACAGCAACACATAATATCACATATCATCAACGTAAGTAAATATGCGTATCCCAATTGTCGTTGATGTATAGCAACGAAATTGGTGATACACCACATATTACACTTACGGTCGCAGAAAAGAAAGTGTAAAACTACAACAGTTGGAATCCGCAACCTCCTTAGACATCTCATGCCTAACCAAATGAATTCCTTAGACATCGCATGCCTAACAATTATGAACCACGCATTTTAGTCTCGATCTCGAAAACACTTTTCAATATCAAGTTGGGCAATTCAACAAGATTCCCGACATCCTGATCGAATGCTCGTCGCAAACTTTAGTAGACGGCCGCACCCCCGGATGCCGTCGACGAAGTGCACTAAGGCGGAACACCGCTGCCGCGAGCACCCGAACGGATGCTTTTGGTGACGGGATTCTCCTACAATCACTTGGTCGGGGCTATGGGGCGTGGCTATCTATTAAGTTTTCCCGGTGAGTATCCGCGTACGCTATGTGATTGCGACGGACTTTTGATCTCATCAAAATCCCGTGGCAACCGATCAAATGAGACTAAACTGCTAGATTTATAACATTCAAATTAGTTATCTCATAACTACTTGTGGATTCCAAATATTGTATCACATTCCAGATAAATAGACAATGTTAAACTTTCCAATTGAATAAACAAACACCTAAGATTTCCCAAGTACCTCAACACTTGAGCGGAGTTCAAAAAGTATCCATCACATGCCACAGTACCAATGGTCCAGCCGTAGAACGGTCAAACCAACGCCTCAGATGTGGCAACGCCGTACTGCTCCAAACCCTAAGGTTTAGAGGCGGTTCAGACGGTCACATAATCGAGTTAAGGTTTGTGTTCTTCTAGAGGGTCCACCGCGTTACTTGCACGACTATGAATGTTCTTTAATTAAGGAAAAATCCAACATTTGGAAATTTTCCGACAGGGGAAAAAGTGAGTTATTGATATCCGTTCGAACTTTTTAACATATTCTAAATTACCCGGAAAACGTTAAAGGAATTTAAACTTTCCGATCGAATCAACGAATACAAAAGATCTCCAAAAAACTCAACACTTGAGTAGAATTAAAAATTCCCAGAAGCATGAAAAAGTACCTATGGAAGTTACTGTAGAAAAAACTAACACTAATTCCCCTGTACGGCCGCGGAACCGCCGTGCAAGGCAGGGTATTGCCGCGGTTCCACGGCGCTTTAAAGGGATTAGGGGCTCATTTTTTACAGTAATCCTTAGAATTCCCAGCTTAATTTTCTAAGTATTTTTAAAATGAAAAATTTCAACTTTTTGAAAAATTTCCATAGAAGGGGTTAAAATGACGTTTCGGGGTTCGATCGGACTTTAAATTTCGTCTAGACTTCGCCTAAAGCTTTAGCTTGTCTCTGATACCACTGTAGGGTTACTAGGCACGGTCACAAGGTTCTATGAGGCATCAACCATGCCAAAATCAAATTTTTCACGTGCCGAACAACCCTAACCAAGATCTTAGACTAGAGATTAGGCAAAACAAAGCAAGTAAACAACTTTACTTCTAAGAGTTAGGGATTACAACCTTTGTAGTCCGTTCCTTCACTTCTAAAGCTCCGTGTTGAGATCCCTTCACTGCGATCATCGAGTACCAGGACTCATGAGAGGCTCCATGAAGAGAAAGATGCAATCTTGCTTCCGATCTTCAATAATAAAGATGATCTACCTTGAAGAAACTCAAACCCAAGCTCTTGCTTTGCTAATCATGTATTAGCAAAGCAAACACCCTAATCTAAGTGGCAAGAATAGATGAGGATGATGAAGTAGGAATTTAGCTCTCATTTGTTTTCAATTTCTCACTCATTATCATCACTTTGCAAAAAGCTAGAAAACTTTTTCAAGAGGAAGAAGAAAAAGAATCTATTTGTGATGAATAATGAAAAGTATGTGAGGTTAGAAATGCAACCATGGGTTAAGAATGAAAACCTAACCCATGTAGAGAATTAACCATGGTAAAGGGTTTGGGTTTGGTTAAGAAATATCAACAAAAATATCTTTACAAAATATCTTTGCTTAAAACAAAAGCAAAGCTTCTAGAAGCTTCAAGAAAGCTTAATCCTAATCCAAACCCTAACCATGTTTAAACTCCACAAAACATGTTGCATTTGTAACCTTAACTTGTTACAATATTATATATCACATATACAATATTTATTGTAACAAAATAAAATAATACAATTAACATATATCGCATATATATCAATGTATTACCCGAGTGAGAAAATGAATCTTTAAGTGAGCTTATATTAGTTAATGTAATTTAATATATCAAATATATAATTATACATTAAATTATCGAATCAACACTTGATCCAATAATCCGGCTATTTCAGAAATAACCGACTAATATAATCTGTATCAGTTCATCGAATCAACACTTAATCCGATGACCCGGTTATATCACATATACCCGACCGATATCTCATATCGCGAGAATCTAATACGGTATCACATACACGTGTTGTTCTCGGTCCCGCACATATCATATATGTGCTTCTACTCCATTTTTCCTGAACCAGGAAACCTCTGTGTAGGACTCTAAAGAATCGTCAATACGCAGGCAGTTGGTGATGATCATATCAAACATCCACAAGCTGCAAGCGGTCAGCTAAATATAATAGCCACCCAGGTATTGAGCAATCAGAAGGTCAACAAGCAAGCCTGTAATTTCTCCCGTGAATCCAACCAGTAACACTCCCGTACAGTCCGGTCTCTTCGTCTGATATGTCGCATATCCCGCCTAGGGGTGGTAAATGTCAGACCCTAATAGCTTGATAAGTCGTATCGATATGAGGTCCATAACAGTTCGAGAAACTTCTGATAACACTTACCAGTAAATCTCAGCCACCTTGGCCAGGGATTTCCAGTTATGGCCAATCGAACACAGCGCAATATCAACTCCCTATACCGGGAGAAACGAAACCTCTCCTATCGCTCATTGCCTCCATGTTATTCGGGACTGTACCCAAAAACCACCTTTTTCCACGCCCTCTTGGACGTGGTATAATGGAAATCAAAGCACAGTGGGAATCACACAAGACTCTATGACGATCTCGGGTCTACAGACTAACCTGTACCAGTGTCACCAGAGAACTGCCATCTGACGTGAGGTATAATACCATCTGGGAGTTCTCGGCGAGTCCGTCCAGTATACCCAGTCTCCACTGAGCACCCGTATACCTTTTCTGATGTCAAACACCAATGGATATGGGATCATCCATCGCCCATCATATGGGTCAAGAAGCGCATACGCTAGTCTACTCTGGAGTATCAATGCCCTGTCTCGGTACTCCCACGACTAGGAACATTTGAAGGATGTACTTGGCGACTACACTGTCCCCACTAGTATGATCTGCATCATAGTCCTGGTAGTCAAGTACTCATCCTAAGGACTTTATCAACATGTAACATAGAGACAATCAGAGTACATGTTAAGATAAAGAGTAACCAGATAGCATACTAACATGTCGAGCAAGAAAGTCCTCCCTATATATGTCCAAGCATCCACTACAATATACAACGTATGTACAGTAATAGCTTCTAGGGCATACATATAACTAACATCATCATCTTCTTTGATCAAGTGAAGCTAGGAGCTTGGACAAAGTGGACTTCAGGTGGATCATCGTGGACAAATAAGCTCACTTGCAAGCTTTTCCAACTCTCAACGATCCTAGGAGTCACTACAAAGAGGACTACAAAGGTTGTACTCCTTTCACTTAGTGATAGAATAGTTTTTGTATGAGATACAAGTGTTGTTACCCTAGTATTCTAGTTAAAGATCTTTGCTTTGTTTGCTTAGCACCTCCATAATTTTTAAAGTGGCATGTGTGATGCTTCCATATCTATAGTAGATGCTAGGGAAACCTAATATTGACGAGTCATTAGAGTCCTACACAGAGGTTTCCTAGCTTATGCGAAACGAAGTAGGGCACATATGTGATATGTGCAGGGCCGAGATTAATACGTGTGGGTGATACCGTATTCCAATCTTGCGATATAGGTTTTATATGATATAACCGGATTGTTGAATCAAGTGTTGATTCAATGATATGTTATATGTATATGTGATATGTATATAAATGATATTAGTCAGTTGTATGCGATACAGCCGGGTTATTAAATCAAGTGTTGATTTAATAATTTAATGTGTAATTATATATTTGATATATTAATATACATTAACTAATATTAGCTCACTTAAGAATTTCTTTTCTCATTATACATTTAATATATATGTGATATATTTTAATGCATTATTTTGTGTCATGCTTGATGATACATTATACATGGGTGTATGAGACTCACACCACACTTAAGATAATGTGGGTAATTATTTATTTAGGATAAACAAAATTAGGTGGAAATTAGTCATGGCTTGAAGCTTGGAGAAGCTTGTGGAAACCATTGACTTAGTCCACTAATTTTGTTTTACTCTAGATATTTATTAACCTAACCATTATCTTTAGCCTTGGTTAAGTCTCTACATGAGTTATATATGATATTTTCTCACCCATGGTTCATGAGTTGATCACTTGATCATTTTCTTCATCTCCTTAAATTACTTTCTAGCTTTGAGTGAGAAAAGAAAAGAAAGAGAGAAAAATAATTCCAAAGTGAGCAAAATTCCTACTTCATCAATCTACACTAGACTAGCCATTTAGTATAGGTTGCTTGCATCACTAATTCTCAATTAGTGAAGAGGTAGCTTGAGTTGGAGATTTCTCGACGTAGATCATCTTCGGCCTCGAAGTTCTTCAAGCAAGCTTGTTCCTTTCACCTAGTAGAGCCTAACGAGAGTCCGGGAGACCACTACTTAAAGCAAAGGGACTACTACACGGAGCTTTAGAAGTGAAGGACCGGTCTACAAAGGTTGAATTCCTTGTTCACTTAGAGCAAAGTTGTTTACTTTCTTATTATAACCTTAATCCTCTAGTTAGATTCTCATTCTGGGTTGCTTAGCACTCTATCTTTTTAAAAAATTGCATGCTAGATGCCTTAGAAAATGTAGTGAGGGTGCTAAGTAACCCAGCAACTACCCTACCACAGCTCTAATGAGTCGTGCAAACAAATTTTAGTTGGATACAGTCCCGAGCCATATAAAGGCAGTGAGCGACTGTTGGGGATTCGTTGTTGGCTATAGTGCCCTCAAGGCAATTATTGTAATCGTAGGCAGGTGATTATGATGATTGAGGGAGGACCTATACCGATAGAACAGTCTTACTCGAGTTGACAGTATGCTATCTGGTTTGTCTTTATCATCATGTACATGCTTTATGTGGTATTACATTTCACTATTACATGTTGATAGAGCCCATAGGATTCTTGCTTGACAACCAGCATTATGATGGTGATCATATACGTGGGAGCTAGGTGGTCTATAAGCACATCCTTAAATGTCCCTAGTCATGGGAGTATCGAGACAGGGCATCGATACTCCAGAGTAGACTAGTGTATACTTATCGAGACACTGACGAGGGGTGGTGGCCAGGTCTCACAAGCCATTGGTGTCAGTTTGTTCGCCTAAAATAGTATATAGGTGTTCATTGGGTTATGAGTACACTGGACGGACTCACCGGGAACATGATAGTTGGTATTATACCTATTGTCAGATAGCAGTTCCTAGATGACATGTGTACAGGTTAGTCTGTCTACCTGAGATCGTCATTTGTCTTGTGTGGGTTCCTACTGTACTTTGATTACTACCTTACCACGGCTCAAAGGAGTCGTGCAAACAGGTTTTAGTTGGATACAGTCTTGAGCAACATAGCAGTGAGCGGATCGTCGGGGATTCGTCTTTCCCGGTATGGGGGGTTGATTTCACGCTGTGCACGGTTGGCCATCACCAGAAATCCTTGGCCAAGGTAGTCGAGAATTACTGATTTGGATCAGTAGTTTCTCAGTTGGTGATGGGCTTCATACTAACATGAAATATCGCATTATTAGGGGTTTGACTTTATCCACCCCCTAGACCCGATATGAGATACTCTTAGATGAACAGACCGGACTGCACGGATATTGTCACGAACAAGCTCAGTAGGGGTTCGGATGAGTTTGCTCATCGGCCTCCCTTTCTCTCAATACCTGGGTAGCCGTTACGTACAGCTAGTGCCGCTGACGTGCCAGTGGTTAAGCCCACTGCCAGCGTATTGACCAGTCTTTAGAGTCCTACACAGAGGGTTTCCCTACTTTGGGCGAAACGATGTAGAGGCCGTATGGTTTTACGGCAGAGTTCGATCATATACATGCACTTGTGCACGTATCATGATTCGGACGGATAATACAAGTTGGCTTTGGTTTAAGCCGGATTCTAGTATTATATTTTTGGATTATTTTCGTCTCTTTGTATTCGTATTTTGTCGGAATATGGATACGAGTATATATATATGGATAAGGGGTATTCTTGTAATTTATTACAAGAATTCTTCTAAAAGATTACACATCATTTTGTTTTAAACCATTTAGGATTAAATACTTAATGAGGTAGAGGATGAATTGTTCTTTGGCATTATATTCAAGCATGCTCACTTGGTAACTTATGGTGTGACTCATGGGGTAACTCATATAGTGACTTATTGTGTACTATTGAGGTATGCTTGATATTTGTTAGTGTTGTGAGATATTTGTGTGGACATGAGATATTTTCTTGCCTTGCTTCCTATACCTCACAACACTTAGCCATTTTCTTCACTTGATATGTTTTCTTCACGCTCTCATCCTCAAGCTTCTTCTTCTACCTCCACACTAAAAGTCTCATGTGTTGAGAAACCTAAGGTTTCTTGAGACAAACCAATCCATCATCTTACTCTACATCTTCTAGGCTATCTAGTTTAGCGAACAAGATACCTTAGTTACCTCGGCTGTGAGGTAGGAGCTCGGAATACAAATCCTCAGGTGGATCATCTTCGATGGAGGGAGACCGGAGATCAAGCTTGATCATGGTGGCCACTAGGAGCTTGGGAATGTGGTTAAAGATAGAAGGACACGGATCATTCGGTATAACATTCCTAAACTCTTTTTAGTTTGCTAGTTTAGGGTTAATGGTAGATCCGTAGCATCGGGTTCCATTAGCGCCAGTTTGTAAAAATTTTGTTCCGCAATCGGCCACGGTTTGATGGCCAGGACGCTGGAGTAACCCAACATGGTATCAGAGCCAATCCATAAACCTTATACTGGCAGTTTAAATGATGTTTTAAATAACAAAACTGAAACAACTCCGAAACAATACCCTGAATATCCCAGTTTCTGTCGATTTTAAATTAGTCTTCAAAAATTATTTAAACAGTTGCAGAAGACTACTTTTGTGACTACTAGAACACACACCAAAAACGAGACACAAATTCCATAGTACGGCCGGCGAGACCGGCCAAAAACCCGGCGTCGCCGGTTTTGTTGTGGCTTTGGGTCTTAGGGTTTTGTCTGATTTCTGGTCTTTGGAATATTGGGTTTTGGGTATTATTTGTTTTTGCCCAAATTGCATATTGTGTTATCTTTGGTTTGAGGGAAATACGGAGTGTTTCGAAGTCGCTATTTTTAAACGCTGTTTAAAAAGTTTTCAGTACATACATTACTATCTGTGATTGTGAATGTCATTAGAGCGGTATAACTCGTCTAAATTCTATATGTCTATTAGACAGGTTTGCGAACATGAAATTCACATTGATGTTCTATGTTATGCTAAGTTTGTGGCTGGATCATCGTGGTGGATAGCCAGTGGTGCAATGGAAGAAAGTTTAGATTCATTTGTACATTTGATACTGCGGGGAAAGCGTCCGACATGTGGACTGCCGTTTCCGCCAGGTTATATATTCTTTTATTGGGGCACGACCAGGCTGAGGTCGATGTCACCCTTGTATATATTATTTTCTTTTTTGTACTAGGATTACCTCGCAGTGGAGTGCACGAATATCTGGATTCTATAGGGCAATAGGCCCACATCTCATGGTTTTGAGACGGAGGGGGCTTCACTCTAGAATTGGCAGGCAATTCGCCACATTCATAGGGGGTACAGGTTGACCCGCGGAGGGGTGCTCAAGTTATCGGATTCCGTGAAGTGTCGGGTGGCCCATTCACTTTGTTGATTGGGGTTGCCTCACTTTTGGTTTTGGCGGATAGCTTTCCGCGCTCGTAGGGGTCTAGGTTTTCATTGCACAGGCTATCCATATGACCAGGGGAACGTCGGGTTTCACTTGCGGCTCAAAGGAAACCCGGGGCTCCCAGATTATCAGTTTGTTCTGTGATGCTTATCGCTATTCTGTGATGTTGCTTATATCATGCCTGGGTCGAATGTTATATATTGATATATATACTAGTAGATGTTGTATATGTTTTGCACCCGCGCTAGTCCTGCCACCACTCTGCCGTTAGTTAAGTAACCTAACGGTGCATGACGGGACCCCATGGCGAATGCGGATGGTATATACGTACAATGTATTTTCGTTCTTTTCTGGTGTGATTAATTGATGGGACTGCGTTGATTCTGATCAATGCAAGGAAAAGAATCCTAAATGATGTTGTTGGAACCAATTTTTAAAACGACATTACAGACGTTTCCTTTTGCTTTGCACAGGGGTATTCGGTTATGAATATCCAGCACCTCATTCTACGAGGAAAGAACTAAGATCCCTTCACAGGGAGTGACCTCTTTAGCAAAAGTTTGCGCCACTATATACTTGTAAAACCACTCGGTTCTTTCAACGATATCATGTTCATTACGTTAACGTTTTTTCACCAAAAAAACCAGTTGTAGCCCTCCGTCATTTCGGATTAGTAGTACCTAGTATTCGTGCTGCGTTTGTTGGCCTTTATCAACGTGTAGTGTGCGGTAGCTAGATATTGCTTGTCTGTTGCATTGAGATGCGATTATCTAGGACAGTCGTATAACCTTGTTGGCCTTTGTCAAGGGTTTGTACGGGTGGGTCTAGGTTAATCCTGGATAATGACAGGTTGAACTTGACTAGTGGTTTATGATTTGTTGGCCTTTAGCAAAGTCATAAACCGCTTGGTGGAAAATCCACATCGGGAGTTTCAAACATACAGGAAACTTTCCAGGCATGCACATACCTTCTGGAGTGTGGTGACTTGAGTGGCTTCCATCAAGTTATCATGCGATGATAGTTGGATGCCAATTCCCACTGATGAGTAGGATTACTCCTAGATGATCCCGATTAATTCTCCTTTTAAGGTTTGAAAGAGAATTCGAGAAAATAGTGGGAGTCATTGTCACGACCCAAATTTAGGCACGTGACCAGCACTTAAACCACGTGAAGTCAACAGGCATAACGCAATTTAAGTATGCCGAAAACCCAGAAATCTAAACCATCAAAGAAGTAAGTGATAAAAACATTGTTAAAATCATTTGGAAATCTTAAGTAAAATTCTTAAAGCTTAAGTTTATTTTCTTAAAAATTTTGGCAGCACCTCCTTTGTAAAAACTTGCCCCGAAACGGGTACAAACACAGGATATAAATAAAGCATCCCCAAACGGGAGCAAATCACGCCCAAAGGCAGAAACAACCACCACAAGCATATATACGACGCCGTAGCGAAGAAACAGACAGTATAAATGAAAAATAGCATAAAGAGGTAAAACTACATAATAAAGGCCGGCTCACACGAGCTCGACACCCAGAGTCACAAAATAAACAATATCGGTACTCACAAACTTGTCACGGCCCGAAAGTACGGAACATGACCGGCACTTAAACTACGAAACGTCTGGAGGCGTATGTAATCTAAGTAAGCCGAAAACCCAGAAATCCAAACCAAGAAAGTAGTAGAGTGAAGGAAAAACCAACTTAAAACAAGTAGTTTTAATAGCATAAGCCGAATTATGTGTTTTTAAAAACATCAAATATTTCCTGAAAATTTCGGCAGAGTCTCCTTTGTAAATACTGGCCCCCAAACGGGATACAATATGAATAGTATACGAAATGAATAAAAAGGCATCCCCAAGCGGGAGCTAGCTCTTCGTCAATCGACGGTCACAACCACGCAAGCAATATAATATACAACGCCAAGGGCGAGGATCAAAACTCAAAAGGAAACTCAAAATAGCAAGAAATCCATAGAAATACAGCGCGACTCTAAGGTCGAAAGAATAAACATCACGGGTCTCTATCTCTGAAATAAATACATGTTTGGTTGATGGAACTTCTAGATACAACAGAATGATAATATACAAGGTATAACGATGGGTATGATACAAGTAAACCTACCTACTAGCAAGTCATCCGAAAAAGAAGCAGTGCCAGCAAAGCTGTAATGAAACCTGTACGGCAAAACCTGCAAGAAACTGTGGCACAACGCGGGTGAGTTGCCAACTCGTGAGTAGAAAATATCTACGAACAGGAATCGCATGAACAACGCAATCCTAAGTCATACGATCATAATATATCCCCAAATACATAATCTGCGGCCTATAACAATGGATAGGGTATACCTCTAAACAACGGTAATACCAAGTGCTCGTGTCAGTGCCTCAGGTAGCAATATATCATATGGATGAGGTATGAATGCATGAAAACAGAATACATGTAAATGAAGAAACTTCTTTCATAATTTAGTGAGATTTCTGTATTTTCAAAACGAGGTATCATAAATGAAATCTATATAAACAGTGTCTAGCATCGACACAAAACATAAATCCCAATATCTCAATATCTCAGGCTCCGGCTATCCGGACTGGTCTGGATCATCAATCTCAGTATCTCGATGTCTCAAAATCTCAATGTCTCAATCTCACTATCTAGGGCGCCGTCAGTCCGGACCGGCCCCTACCATCAATCTCAAGACCACGACGGTATCCTCCGGATATCCGACGCGTCGGGTAAAATCACCGGTAGATAGTCCTTCCCTGCCAGGCTCATCGTCTACTACTCGAACTTCTTGCCCTGGGGTATCTTACCGGGCCCACCATGTACCCGAAACGGTTCATCCAACTCCTCGAATCGGGTCTCGAAATCTATCAGCAAACTCATGGTGGACGACTCATACATAATGGGAAAACCGCACTTTTAATTTAAAAAGAGAGGGAAAAGAAGTTTATAAATGTTATTGCGGTTTTCCCCCAAATCCAGGAAATCTCAAGAAAATCCGAATCCAAATCCTCAATAGCATGTAAACAGTGAATATAGGCATAAAAATCCACGAATGCGGCATAACAGTGAATAATAACATGCATGAAGTAGCAAGTAATAACTACAATATCTAAACTAGCATATAAGGCAAGTACACTAATATCATGTCTAAACTATTAGCTAACAAACTATATCAATGAATAGTATTTTCTAAAGTGTTCGTGACATGGCAATTACCGATGAAGATGTGTGTGAGCCGACAAGTAAGTGTACATGGTACATACGCGTCATCGGTAATGGTGCTGGTGTCCTAGCAGCATGATATCAATAACGGTATATGAATCACAAAATAAGTATGCGATGCGGAGCGAACAGCAATAATGTGCGGGAGCTGAATACTAAACACAATGATAACTAATCTGCATTTAATAAAATATGAGTTCCACAGTGGTGCCATTTGAAATAACACGAATCGTAGGTTTTTGAAAATAAGGGCTACGGTGTTTTTAAGAAAATATACGTCTTTTGAAATATCCGTAAAATCCCTTGACCTGTCTTTTAAAATACCCACGATCCGTTAATTTTGAAATAGGTAGGAATCTAACCTAGTCTAACAACTACACTAAACTATACGGCTGAACTAACAAGCTAACTGAAGGTAAGGAAACCGCCTAACAACTGAGTCGACACACACACACACACACACAAACACACACACACACACACACACACATATATATATATATTAGTCGGTGATCCCGCCTCGATAATATCACATCCGATACCATATCTATGATCAGATATTCCCAAGTCAAGAGTGCGGATCAAACATCAATATATAGCTCTTACGTAAATCCATCGTACGGCATCCCAAATCTGGATACGGGTCAATATCACATTCATCATACTATTCATCTGGTATCCTTTTCATCAAATATACTGATCGGGGTACTGATCTACGTCTAGTACAATACTGATACCGCCTAAGTATGCATGCACGTGTGTGAAACACGACGTCAAAGGACCCGCTACAACGTCATGTCGTATCTAAAATACGAACCCTGCCAAATCACCGATCTCACGGCCTCAAATCAAATTTCATCGACTCATCTCAAATCCCAAGTACTATCCTCAAATCCAGTATATGAACACAAGGTCCCATACCCATGTGAATATATAAACATGATCCCATATACGCACATGTAAAAGAAAGGATGTATGCAAGTATGTGCGTGTGTGCGTGTATAGGTGCAACCCCTACTCTAGGGTTTCGCATCTACACTAAACCAATCCAAGAACACCAAAAATCCATCTTTATCATCAATCAACTCAAACTACATATAATAAATATATGTGTGTATACGTATTCGTATACATCACCACGAACTGCGGGGGTGCTATACGCCATCCACCCGACTTCTCCCCGTAGATATAAATCTACTCACCTGGTCCTCACTTGCCGGTGCCAACGTCGCCACGCGCTTTCTTGTCGTCTCGAAGTCCACATGGGGTACCTACATGTCACCACATATCGTAACGCGTAAAAACCCAATTCGAAATCGAAACGGTATACGAAAACTAAATCGGCACGCGTATCACGCATAAGTCAAAACCTATCGCCTACGCATGCAAGAATAGCCAAACCAACTCTCGATGTCGATGTATAAACGTCAAACTATCGAGAAAAATCCAAACACACTCATTTGCACATTCACAAACACTAATTATAATATAAAATAAGTTGCAATTCACAAAAACCTCAAACTCACTTAAAAAGCTATTTTTCCGAAAATCTAGCAAGCAAAATTAACCGTTTTAGTACAAAACTTGATATTTAAACAAACTTAGCGGCCACAATATCCACTAAATATTATAAATAAGTCATACAACCCTAATTAGATTTTTAATCCTATCAAGTTCATTAAACCCAAAAAGTTAGTTTACAAATAGCTTAATTAGCAAAATTTTGAAATAACAATTTGCAACTAGCTATAAGGTTTGGTTTTTAGCATTCCATTAACATGTTAAACTCCTCATGAAAACAACAATCATATGATAAAACCCTCACAAGAGTTTTATCTCACATAAAAAAATATTTTACAAAACCTAGTTTGCACTAAAAATCGAAAAATTGCGCAAACATCGCGGATTTGCGACAAAATGGTCACAACATTGCACAATCACCCAATCCACACTACTAGCTAGCTACAACACTCAAATTAACCCATATGGAATGATTCAATTTCAATTTCTAACATCAACCCTTCTCTTGAATTTCATCACACAAGCAACAACAACCAAATTAACACTTTAAAAGCCTATTTTAGCATAATTAAACTATAAATTAAACATTAGATTAGAATTATACCTCTCAAGTTTGAAACCCTAGGTTCTCTAGCCTCCAAAGACACCTCCTTTCACCATGCTTTAAACCAATTTGAGTGTTATAAGAGGTACAATAGGGAATTAGTGAAGGAATTATGGATTTTTTTGATGTGTTTTGAGATGAAATTGAAGCAAAAGAGATGGGAATTTGGGGGGAAAAGATGGGGCTGCTGTAGGTCATTTTCGGCCATGGGAGGAAGTGGGGAGTTGTGAGGGAATGGTGTGATAAAAAACTAAGTCAAAGCCCCTCCCAATTACCATAATACCCCTACCTACACAAATATATAATAAAACCTTTATTTTAACCATTCTTTTCACATGAAAGAAGTAAAAAGGAGGGGGAAAGTGAGTGGGCTGCTGTTAGTGGTGGTGGGGCCGACCATGAGTGGGTGAGAATGGGTGAGAGAGAGTACAAGAAAATTCCATGCAAAAAGAACCCCTCAAGTTACCAAATTGCAAGTTTTAGTTAAATTATTTAAATTTTAGTTTTCCCCTTAATTATAACCAATTAGAACTTGAAATAAATTGCTAAAACTTTATATTACTAACTAGATTTTAGTTGTCAAGGTTCTATATTGTGTAATTAGCCTATTCAAATTTGTATTTATCGCTAAATTTAATGTATTTGTGACGGCTTAAAATAATATTAAAATAATTAATTTCGGAAAAATTTTCAGAAAATTAGAAATTTTACCAGTGGCTCAATAAACACCAAATACTAGTAATTACATAGCTAGAATATGTATATTTAATTTTATATTAAAGATATTTACATTTTGACTTTTTACGGAAAACCCCCTTATTTTTCTGATTTTCCGAAATTTCTCCGAAACGATTTTCAAAACGTTACAATCTTCCCCCCTTAAAGAAATTCGGTCCCCGAATTTAAATTAAAACTCCCCCC
The DNA here is from genome assembly GCA_030015575.1 of Agapanthus africanus. Lineage (NCBI taxonomy): Eukaryota > Viridiplantae > Streptophyta > Magnoliopsida > Asparagales > Amaryllidaceae > Agapanthus > Agapanthus africanus. The sequence goes on from CM057349.1 coordinate 168,076,981, forward strand.
AAATACTAAAACATCTAAGCAAAAACCATCAAGTCGTCGGGGTTCCGAAATCATAAATACATAAAACAAATCGTAGGGCAGCGTATGCGCATGAAAAATGAGCATATAACTCAAAATCAAAACTCCGTCAAGCTTCCCGCAATCATCGGAGTCATGGGGAAGACATCAATGTCAAGATCCAATATGAAAACCAACATGATATACATCATTAAAGCATCTAGAAGCAATGCATGCCAAACCTTTTTCAAATCGCCACGCGATGTTCGCAATACTGCACAGTGGCGGACGTCTATTGTAAGAAAATAACTACATATATATATATATATATATATATATATATATATATATATATATATCCTTTGTTTAATATGCACGTCCCGCCGTTTTGAAAGCAATTTCAGAAGGGTTTCCTTTATAAAATGTTTCGTGTCATCTCGGACACATAGGTAAATACTGGTACTATAGCTCTTCTTTGGAAATCCCTTCGATAACTATCAATGCATGCAAAAATATACTCAGGTACTATCCTGTGACTAGTCCTGCTCAGTACTAAACCAAATAGCAAATATAATAAAATATACTGCTCCAACAGAAATCAATCACAAATATATATGAATACTACGTACGTCTGGTGCGCACGGAAATCAAAATCCATAAATGTGCCATATATGTGCACAGAAACAACATCTAGGTGCAACGGGTGTGCACCCAACATCTGTCATGGGCAACGTGTGTGCCTGACAGCAAAATCAGGTGCATCTGACATGCACGAAGAATCTCGATTTAGTGCATCTGGTGTGCACCAAAATCGTACCTCATAATATGCGCCCAACATGCGCGAAAATCCAAATCAGGTGCATCCATCATGCACGAAACCATGAAATCAAATATCTATCGTCGAACATGCGCAAAATCCAATCAGGTACACAAGGTGCACAAAACCAATATCGAGCTTCACAATCGAAATCGAAGTCCAGTGCATCTAAGTGCACAAAATGCGTATCACTACACTGCAAGCATATGTGAACCATACCGAGTGCAAAAACCAAATCGTGTGCGTACATATGCACCAAAATCAACTCAACTGTATGAAACCCATAAAATCATAAACATGAGAAACCAAGGCACGAAAATGATATCAAGTGCAACAACTTTGCAAAAATCGTAAATACTCAGTAGTTGCAACCATGGTGCATGAAAACAAATATCATGAAACTCAATCCTCAAAATCAATCATGCGAATAGATCACCTAAAATACCAAAATCAAGTATGGCGGAATAGTCTCGCTCAAGCACATCCTCCAAGAATCTCTGGCCAACTGTTGTGGTCACTCATAGCATGTCTCGTCGACGATCCTGAACCCTGTCCTGCTGGTGTGCGTAACATGACCACTCCTGGGTCCGAGTCTTCTCGTAATTTATTCCAGAAAAGTCCCGTCGATGTCTATCCCAAATCTCGTCTCTGCCGAACTGTCCGGAAGTCATCGTCCTTTACTATATCTGCTTCTTGTTCCGGAACGGCTGCATACTCATCGCGACTCCTTCTGGAAGGTATATCCAAGTACAATGCCTCGGCATGCGTATCGCATCTCTGATGTCGGCGGAGTGGAACGTAATCTTATCCAGATCATGTACGAACCTCTTACTCCACTTTTCTCCAATATCGATTGCTTCGGACTCGTCTCGTCGTGGCCGCATGGACTGAGCTCCAACGGCTATCATCGTATCCGGAGTCTCCCAAGAAATGCATCTCACCACCTAGCATCTGAAGGAAGTCGAACCCTTTGATCGATTCGTCAAAACCTCATAATCCCCCAAGAGCTCAACATCTTGGGTACAGTTCAATAGTATCGAGTACATACCACAGCATCGATGGTCCAGCCGTAAAAGGGCAAACCCAAGCCTCACTAATGGCGCCGCGGAACTGCCGCAAACCCTAAGGTTCAAAGGATTTCACACGGTCCTATGTCGAGTTAGGGTTTCATTCTTCTAGAGGGTCCATAGAATTGCCTGCATGTCTTTTCGAATACTTTAAACTTGGAATAATAGGTTTCTGACATTCGATCATCTCTATCGACTCTCAACGTATCCGCGTGAAGTCGTCTCTAGCTGGAATCCATCTATCTGATGACCTCGCCTCGGGGTAGCGAATGAACCACATGTCCGACTCATTCATCCTCGGTGACTAGCGACCTTCTCTCATCTCTTAGTACAACTCGTACTGCAGTAGCTCCAACATCTGGGGCGATATCTCGTCGTTTGCAACAATAACTGGCTCACTCGTTTGCACGCTGAACAGTGCCTCAATCATCATGAATAAGCAATACATCAACGGTCATCAAAATCTGGTTGGCCTCTGTCGGTGGCCCAATCCTCTGGTGCCGATCAGCACATCCGAGTAACCTCATACAGCGATCTATCAAACGCTCGTGGCATGAAAACACCATGAAACGATTCCTCCCTATGCAATCGTATGTCCCTGGAATCACGCCCTGGTCAGTCCTCGTACACGACGAGCTCATGCTGACCGCAATTCTAGTCGTAGCTCTCCACGCCCGCACAACCGTGATAACAAACCATAACTGGTACCGATGAGGCTAGATCATAGAAATGAATATAATACTAAGCAAAGAAATGTACATCCTAAGGCTTCTTAAGTGGAGTAGCGTATCGTAAGTATACCGCGGAACATACATACGGTACGTCACTCTACTTTAGTCACCTACTCCATCAACCAAGGGACATCCTACGCTCTGAAGGTAAAACCTAACGCTCTGATACCAACTTTGTCATGGCCCGAAAGTACAGAACATGACCGGCACTTAAACTACGAAACGTCTCAAGGCGTACGTAATCTAAGTAAGCCGAAAACCCAGAAATTCAAACCAAGAAAGTAGTAGAGTGAAGGAAAAACCAACTTAAAGCAAGTAGTTTTAATAGCATAAGCCGAATTATGCGTTTTTAAAAATATCAAATATTTCCTGAAAATTTCGGCAGATTCTCCTTTGTAAATACTAGCCCCCAAACGAGATACAACATGAATAGTATACGAAATGAATAAAAAGGCATCCCCAAGCGGGTGCTAACTCTTCGTCAATCGACGGTCACAACCACGTAAGCAATATAATATACAACGCCAAGGGCGAGGATCAAAACTCAAAAGGAAACTCAAAACAGCAAGAAATCCATAGAAATACAACGCGCGACTTTAAGGTCGAAAGAATAAACATCACTGGTCTCTATCTCTGAAATAATTACATATTTGGTTGATGGAACTTCTAGATACAACAGAATAATAATATACAAGGTATAACGATGGGTACGACACAAGTAAACCCACCTACTAGCAAGTCACCCGAAAAAGAAGCAGTGCCTGCAAAGCCGTAATGAAACCTGTACGGCAAAACCTGCAAGAAACTGTGGCACAACGGGGGTGAGTTGCCAACTCGTGAGTAGAAAACATCTACGAACAGAAATCGAATGAACAACGCAATCCTAAGTCATACGATCATAATATATCCCCAAATATATAATCTGCAGCCTATAACGATGGCTAGGGTAAACCTCTAAACAACGGTAATACCAAGTGCTCGTGTCAGTGCCTCAGGTAGCAATATATCATATGGATGAGGTATGAATGCATGAAAACAGAATACATGTAAATGAAGAAACTGCTTTCATAATTTAGTAAGATTTCTGTATTTTCAAAACGAGGTATCATAAATGAAATCAGTATAAACAGTGTCTAGCATCGACACAAAACATAAATCCCAATATCTCAATATCTCAGGCTCCGGCTATCCGGACTGGCCTGGATCATCAATCTCAGTACCTCGATGTCTCAAAATCTCAATGTCTCAATCTCACTATCTAGGGTGCCGTCAGTCCGGACCGGCCCCTACCGTCAATCTCAAGACCACGACGGTATCCTACGGATATCCGACACGTCGGGTAAAATCACCGGTAGGTAGTCCTCCCCTGCCAGGCTCATCGTCTACTACTCGAACATCTTGCCCCGGGGTACCTTACCGGGCCCACCATGTACCCAAAATGGTTCATCCAACTCCTCGAATCGGGTCTCGAAATCCTTCAACAAACTCATGGTGGACGACTCATACATCATGGGAAAACCACACTTTTCATTTAAAAAGAGAGAGAAAAGAAGTTTATAAATGTTTTTGCGGTTTTCCCCCAAATCCAGGAAATCTCAAGAAAATCCGAATCCAAATCCTCAATAGCATGTAAACAGTGAATATAGGCATAAAAATCCATGAATGCGGCATAACAGTGAATAATAACATGCATGAAGTAGAAAGTAATAACTACAATGTCTAAATTAGCATATAAGGCAAGTACACTAATATCATGTCTAAACTATTAGCTAACAAATTATGTCACTGAAATAGTATTTTCTAAAGTGTTCGTGACATGGCAATTACCGTTGAAGATGTGTGTGAGCCAGCAAGTAAGTGTACGTGGTACATACGCGTCATCGGTAATGGTGCTGGTGTCCTAGCAGCATGATATCAATAACGGTATATGAATCACAAAATAAGTATGCGATGCGGAGCGAACAGCAATAATGTGCGGGAGCTGAATACTAAACACAATGATAACTAATCTGCATTTAATAAAATATGAGTTCCACAGTGGTGCCATTTGAAATAACACAAATCGTGGGGTTTTGAAAATAAGGGCTACGGTGTTTTTAAGAAAAGATACGTCTTTTGAAATATCCGTAGAATCCCTTGACCTGTCTTTTAAAATACCCACGATCCGTTAGTTTTGAAATAGGTAGGAATCTAACCTAGTCTAACAACTACACTAAACTATACGGCTGAACTAACAAGCTAACTGAAGGTAAGGAAACCGCCTAACATCTGAGTCGATACATATATATATATAAATATATATATATATATATATATTAGTCGGTGATCCCGCCTCGATAATATCTCATCCGATACCATATCTATGATCAGATATTCCCAAGTCAAGAGTGCGGATCAAATATCAATATATAGCTCGTACGTAAATCCGTCGTACGGCATCCCAAATCTGGGTACGGGTCAATATCACATTCATCATACTATTCATCTGGTATCCTCTTCATCAAATATCCTGATCGGGGTACTGATCTACGTCTAGTACAATACTGATACCGTCTAAGTATGCATGCACGTGTGTGAAACACTACGTCAAAGGACCCGCTACAACATCATGTCGTATCTCAAATACGAACCCTGCCAAATCACCGATCTCACGGCCTCAAATCAAATTTCATCGACTCATCTCAAATCCCAAGTACTATCCTCAAATCCAGTATATGAACACATAGTCCCATACCCATGTGAACATATAAACATAATCCCATATACGCACATGTAAAAGAAAGGATGTATGCAAGTATGTGCGTGCGTGTGTGTATAGGTGCAACCCCTACTCTAGGGTTTCGTATCTACACTAAACCAATCCAAGAACACCAAGAATCCATCTTTATCATCAATCGACTCAAACTACATATAATAAATATATGTGTGTATACGTATTCGTATACATCACCATGAACTGCGGGGGTGCTATACGCCATCTACCCGACTTCTCCCCGTAGATATAAATCTACTCACCTGGTCCTCGTTTGCCAGTGCCGACGTCGCCACGCGCTTGCTTGTCGTCTCTAAGTCCAAATGGGGTACCTACATGTCACCACGTATCGTAACGCATAAAAACCCAATTCGAAATCGAAACGGCATACGAAAACCAAACCGGCACGCGTATCACGCATAAGTCAAAACCTATCGCCTACGCATGCAAGAATAGCCAAGCCAACCCTCGATGTCGATGTACAAACGTCAAACCATCGAGAAAAATCCAAACACACTCATTAGCACATTCAAAAACACTAATTATAATATGAAATAGGTTGCAATTCACAAAAACCTCAAACTCACTTAAAAAGCAATTTTTCCGAAAATCTAGCAAGCAAAATTAACCGTTTTAGTATAAAACTTTATATTTAAACAAACGTAGAGGCCACAATATCCACTAAATATTATAAATAAGTCATACAACCCTAATTAGATTTTTAATCTTATCAAGTTCATTAAACCCAAAAACTTAGTTTACAAATAGCTTAATTAGCAAAATTTTGAAATAACAATTTGCAACTAGGTACAAGGTTTGGTTTTTAGCATTCCATTAACATGTTAAACTCCTCATGAAAACAACAATCATATGATAAAACCCTCACAATAGTTTTATCTCACATAAAAAAATATTTTACAAAACCTAGTTTGCACTAGAAATCGAAAAATTGCGCAAACATCGCAGATTTGCGACAAAATGGTCACAACATTGCACAATCACCCAATCCACACTACTAGCTAGCTACAACACTCAAATTAACCCACATGAAATGATTTAATTTCAATTTCTAACATCAACCCTTCTCTTGAATTTCATCACACAAGCAACAACAACCAAATTAACACTTTAAAAGCCTATTTTAGCATAATCAAACTACAAATTAAACATTAGATTAGAATTATACCTCTCAAGTTTGAAACCCTAGGTTCTATAGCCTCCAAAGACACCTCCTTTCACCATGCTTTAAACCAATTTGAGTGTTAGAAGAGATAGAATAGGGATTAGCTTTGAATTAGTGAAGGAATTGTGGATTTTTTTGATGTGTTTTGAGATGAAATTGAAGCAAAAGAGATGGGAATTTGGGGGAAAAAGATAGGGCTGTTGCAGGTCATTTTTGTCCATGGGAGGAAGTGGGGAGTTGTGAGGGAATGGTGTGATAAAAAAAACTAAGTCAAAGCCCCTCCCAATTACCATAATACCCCCACCTACACAAATATATAATAAAACATTTATTTTAACCATTCTTTTCACATGAAAGAAGTAAAAAGGAGGGGGAAAGTGAGTGGGCTGCTGTTGGTGGTGGTGGGGCCGGCCATGAGTGGGTGAGGATGGGTGAGAGAGAGTACAAGAAAATTCCATGCAAAAAGAACCCCTCAAGTTACCAAATTGCAAGTTTTAGTTAAATTATTTAAATTTTAGTTTTCCCCTTAATTATAACCGATTAGAACTTGAAATAAATTGCTAAAAATTTATATTAATAACTAGATTTTAGTTGTCAAGGTTCTATAGTGTGTAATTAGCCTATTCAAATTTGTATTTATCGCTAAATTTAATGTATTTGTGACGGCTTAAAATAATATTAAAATAATTAATTTCGGAAAATTTTTCAGAAAATTAGAAATTTTACCAGTGGCTCAATAAACACCAAATACTAGTAATTACATAGATAGAATATGTATATTTAATTTTATATTAAAGATATTTACATTTTGACTTTTGACGGAAAACCCCCTTATTTTACCGATTTTCCGAAATTTCAACGAAACGATTTTCAAAACGTTACAAAAATCATCTCTAAGTCAATACATGGGAATGGTAGATGGAGAGTACTGGATACAATGAGATATACAATGGATATAATTGGATAACCACAACCCACCTATAATAAAAAGGCTAACAGCCAACCGTAGCGGTATCCGCTGAAAAAATACAATAAGCAGCCCTGCCGTGACTACTTTGAGGGTCAAGCCTGCAAAACACTGTAGCACAACGGGGGTGAGTTGCCAACTCATGAGTAGTAAGTAACATCATACAGATAATCGCAGGTATGCACTACAACGATAATCTATCACATGCAATCTGATAGCATCAATATGGTAATATGGATATGCAACAGTCATGATCAAGGTACACCATCAGGGTACTACTACTATATGAAACAATGCATATCAAATAACTACTGTGTATGGGATAAAGCATATCATCATCAATGAATCATCATCGTGGAAAAACCCGGTGTCCATCAACGACACCCCCAAATCCCAATACCTCAGGCGCCGTCACTCTGATCGGCCCTCATATCCGTAAATCTCATGGAACTTGAGTGCCCAACATCGACACTCGAAACATCATGAAAACCCATATCCAATATCGATACATAAATCCACATAACTCGTGTTTCGTCAGTCCGGATCGGCCCATGGGCTCCGTCAGTCCGAATCGGCCCATATCCATCTCATGACTCCGGTCGGTATCCTCCGGATAACCGGCAGGTCCAACCAATCACCGGTAGGTAGTAGTCCCTGTGCCAGGCTCATCGTCCACTGCACAATATCCTTTTCTTGCCTCAGGGTACCATACCGGGTCCACCATGAACCCGCAAACGGATCATCCATCTCCTCGAATCGGGTTTCTAACACAAGTCTCAGAACTGAGAAAACTCATGGTGGACGCATCGAAATATCATATCAAGAGAAACCGGGTTTTCAAAACAATGCATACTTTCTTGAAATATCACCACGGTTCTCAAATCCATAAATCACATGAAATCCATATCTCAATGCGTAAATCTATGAAATATGATATATGCAACATAGAACAGCAATATGAGCATATCAAGGGAAAACTGCTCTTTTAAATGAATCAAGTTTTTAAATAATATCATGTGGTTCCCAATTTCTCCGAAATCAAATGCAACATCATATAAAGGTGTATATGTAGCTATAGCAAGGTATGGGTGTATACATGTAGGTATGTATGCATGATACATTTCATATGCGCAATAGAGCAAGAATCGACGTCTCAATATCAATAACCAATATAATACCACATATGTGTATATGTTGTGCGTGTCATGGCAATTACCAACGGTGTGTGTGTAGCATACAATTTAGCGCTCGTGCAACATGAACCGTCAGTAATGTTACAGTGTCCAATAGGTACTAAGTCAAAGCAACATGAATCTTCTGATCGCTCAATAACCGGCAGTAGGTGATGATCATATCAAACACCCACAAGCCGCAAGCATTCTGCTAAACGTAAGGGCCACCTGGGTATTGAGCGGTCAGAAGATCAATAAGCAAGCATGCTCATACTCCTGTGAATCCAATCAGTAACACTACCGCACAGTCCAGTCTCTTCGTCAGATATGTCGCATATCAACAGCCTGGGGGTGGTATAACGTCAGACCCCAATAGCCTGATAAGTCATGCCGATGCAAGGTCTATAACGGTTCGAGAAACTACTGATAACACTTACCAGTAAATCTCAGCGACCCTAGCCAGGTATTTCCTGTTTTGGCCAATCGAGCATAGCGCAACATCAACTCCCAATACCGGGAGAGGCGAAACCCCTCCTATCGCTCATTGCCTCCATGTGACTCGGGACTGTACCCAAAAACCACCTTTTTGCATGATCTCTTGACCGTGGTATGGTGGAAATCAAAGCACAGTGGGAATCACATAAGACTCTATGACGATCTCGGGTCTATAGACTAACCTGTACCAGTGTCACCAGAGAACTGCTATCCGACGATAGGTATAATACCATTTAGGAGTTCTCGGCGAGTCCGTCCAGTGTACCCAGTCTCCACTGAGCACCCGTATACCTTCTCTGATGTCAAACACCAATGGATGTGGGATCATCCATCGTCCATCACATGGGTCGAGAAGCATATACGCTAGTCTACTCCGGAGTATCAATGCCCTGTCTCGATACTCCCACGACTAGGAACATTTGAAGGATGTACTTAGCAACTACCCTGTCCCCACTAGTATGATCTGGATCATAGTCCTGGTAGTCAAGTACTCATCCTAAGGGCTTTATCAACATTTAATAGAGAGACAATAAGTGTACATGTTAAGATAAAGAGAAACCGGATAGCATACTATCATATTGAGCAAGAAAGTCCTCCCTATATATGTCCAAGCATCCACTACAATATACATCACATGTACAGTAATGGCCTCTAGGGCATACATATAACTAACAATCTCCCACTTGCACTAAGGCCATCTGTTGTAGTATCCAATACCCAACAATATAGCAGTGGTTGTAGTATCTCATACTCAACCATCCCATAGAAGTCTCTCTAGCGGTAAGGCCTTTGTGAGTGGATCCGCTGTGTTATCCTTCGTGTCTACTCTCCTTACCTCGATCCCTCGGAGATCAACCATCTCCCTAATCAGGTGATACTTGCCTCAGAATATATCTGGAACGCTGATAGGACCTTCGTTCCTAGGCCAAAGCCACAACTCCATTGTTGTCACAATAACAGTTATTGGACGCTCAATGGTAGGAACCTTGTTCATCTTATGAACAAGAAATGCCCAGACAGCCACTTTGGCAGCATCAATGGTAGGAATGTATTCAGCCTTTATCGTCTAGTATGTCACGGTATCTAGCTTGGAACTCTTCTAACATACCGTCCCTGCACTAAGGGTAATGACAATGCCTGTGACTGGCTCTTAATCGACCTTATCACTCTGGAAGCTCGAACCAAAAACTTTCTTTTAGTGCTTCTCATGTACTTAAGAATGTCCTCCACAGCTTTCCAGTGATTCTCCCAAGATCCGATAAATTCCTAAACACTACACCTTGTGAGTCATCTACATCTGGTCTGGTTCATAACATCGCATACTCTGATAGAGCCTACTGCCGAAGCATAGGATATCCCTTGCACGCGAGCTCTCTCCAAATCAGTCTCGGAAGACTTCGTTTTGGAGAGAGTGATTCCTGAGTAAGTGGGCGAACCACCACGCTTAGAATCGTCCATACTAAACCCCTTTAGTATGGTGTTTATGTACCTGGATTTAGGACACTCCCAACATCTACTTAGATCTATCACCATAGATCATAATCCACAAGATATAGTAGGTATCATCCAAATCTGTTATTGAGAATCCCCGTGATAAGAGAAGTTTGACCGAGTGTAGCATAAGAAACCATTTTCTATCAAGAGTATGTCATCTATATACAATACGTGGAAGACAACCTTACTCTCTATAACTTTCTTGTATATACAAGGTTCATCTACCTTTTTGATGAAGTCAAACCTTGTGACTACCACATCAAAACAGATGTTCCAACTCCGTGATGCGCGCATTGATCCTGATGGACTTAAGCATAGCTTTGAAAGTCTCAACTTTTCCATTTACACCAATAATCTTCTCAAGATCCATTTGCTCCCAACGGGTTTTACCTCTTTAGGTGCAACATGCAAAGTCATACTTTGTTGGTGTGCATGGATTCCATCTTTGATCGCATAGCATCCGGCCTTTCCACAGAGTCCCCACTCGTGACGGCCTGCCTGAACCTGGTTGGGCCATCATCTACCATGATGCAATTCGCGCTCCCTCTGTCACCGAGTAGACCGTAGTATCTCTCAAGTGGATAAGAAACTCTACCAGATTCGCGGAGAGGCCGAGGTTCGTTGGAGACTATTGAATCCTTTGGTTTTACCAAATCATCAGCTGTTAGTTTGTCTAGCTAGAACTCCTTACAGTTCTACCTCATGACCACTAATTTCTTCACAAGAAATTCCTTTTCTAAAAAGGTGGCATGCTCAAAATACCTTTTGCTCCTCAGAGTGGTAGAAGATTATTCCCTCACAAATGTTTAGGATATCCTAACAAACTTACACAGAACTGACCTTGCCTCGAACTTGTCTGGATTCTTCCTTTCAACATAGGCTGGACAACCCCATATCTTAACTTGTTTAAGACGTGGTCTTTTCCCACACCATATCTCATATGTAGAGGTAGACCCCGATTTGGATGAAACCCCATTCAATAGGTATGCAGCTTCTCAAGTGCATAACACCAAAAGGAAACAGGTAACTCAGCAGTACTCATCATAGAGCGCGCCATATCTCATAGGGTGCGATACCTCCGCCCCGATACACCGTTGTGTTGTGGTGTATATGAAGGAGTAAGCTGAGAGAGAATCACATTCTCCTTTTAGAAACTCCAGGAACTCCATGCGCAAGTATTCTCCTCCTCGATCACATCGAAGGACTTAATACTTCTACCCGTCTGGTTCTTTATCTTCAAGCTTATATTCCTTGACTTTCTCAAAAGTTTCAGACTTGTGTTTCAACAGGAACATATGTCCGAATCTCGAGAGATGATCGGTGAATATAATGAAGTGCGAAGAACCGGCCTTGGCATTTATAGACATAGGACCGTATACATCATCATGTATCTGTCACGACCCGAAATAGCCCGTGACTGGCACTCGAATCATATGAAGTCTATAGGACCCCGTCTAATCCAAGTAAGCCAAAAAGCCCAGAAATCTAAAACCATTTTTAAGTAATAAATAAAGGAAATAGTTTTAAGAAGTGGAGAAAACAAGTTTTTAAAACAAGGGTTTTAAATAGGTAAGCCGAATATGCATTTTAAATCCTCCATATCTTTTCTAAAAATTTTGGCAGAGTTTCCTTTGTAAATACTGGCCCCGAACGGGGTACAACAAGAATAATATATATGCAATGATAAAAGGCATCCCCAAGCGGGAGCTAGCTCTTCGTCAATCGACGGTCACAACCATGCAAGCAGTATAATATACAACGCCGAGGGCGAGGATCAAAACTCAAAAAAAAAGAACTCAAAATCAGCATGAAAACGATAATACTACAACGCGCGACTCTAAGGTCGAAATAATACATAACTAGTTTCTAAGTCTGAATAAATATACAGGTTTTGGTTGATGGAATTACTAGATACAACTGAATAATACATATATAATGGTGGTTCTGATACAAAAGAACCCACCTACCAATGCAATCACCCAGAAAGGAAGCAGTGTGCCAGAAAAGCCGCAATGGAACCTGTACGGCAAAACCTGCAAGAACTGTGGCACAACGGGGGTGAGTTGCCAACTCGTGAATAGAAAACATCACAGAGCAGAAATCGTATGTATGACTCATCCTAGGTCAATACGATCAGATATATACGTAAACCTCAAATGAATAACTCTGAAGCATGATAAGGTGGCAATGTAACATCTATACATGAGTGTAGTGCCAAGTGCTCATGCCAGTGCCTCAGGTAATAACATATCATAAATATGAGGTATGATCAATGTCGACTATATCATGAAGTCTATGAATATGTGGATATCATCCACGTATCACCCAATGACAATAAACATCATGCATGTAAATATCATAAACCTATGCATGGAAGTATGAGGATGTAAATCAACATGTGTCGCTCGCGACATATCAAAATCATGGAACCTGAGTGTCAAGCATCGACACTCGAAAACATCATGAAACCTGTGCCTAGCATTGGCACGTAAATCCCAAGATATCGGGCTCCGTCAGTGCGGATTGGCCCACATCATCTCTCGACTCCGGTCGGTATCCTCCAGATATCTGCCGAGCTCAAATACAATCACCGGTAGGTAGTGGTCCCTCTGCCAGGCTCACCGTCTAGCTACACAGCAGATCCGTTCTCGCCCCGGGGTACCATGCTGTAACACCTTAAGTTGTGTTTAGAAGTTAATTATATTTTAATATATAGTTTTTAATAAAAGTTTACCAAATTGAGTTCCAAATATTTTATCCTATTTAATGAATATTTTATTAGAATTTTTCTAAGCATACACACACTTGTGCATGTAAACTAGGGTTTTAATTTGGGGTTTAGCCATGATTAGCAAACATGGTGAACTAACCATTCCTTTAGTCTAGTTTATAAATTTGTATTAAGTGTTATGGGTTTTAAATTGGTATGGTTGTTTTTCTTTTTAAATTGGGAAAAGAGAGTTGAATTTCTTTTTTCTTGTGTTAACCATGAGAGAGAGGGAGTATGGGTTTCATGGCATGAGCCATGCTCATTAAATGAAGAGAGAGAGAGAAGGGGGGCTTGACTTGTGCCCTCATTCCTTTGCCTCTCATTTGCTCTCACTTCTCTCATTCTCTCACACCACACACACACAGACTCAGCTGCTCCAGCAGCAGCAACAACAGCAGCACCATTAGAAGCAGCAACAGCAGCAGCACCATCAGCAACAAGCAGCAGCATGGAGCAGCAGCTCGAGCAGCCACAGCAGCTTCCCATCTTCTCCTCCTCCTTTCTCCTTGCACCTAGGGTCTAGTAAGGTATAATCTCTGAGCCTATTTCCTAGTTTGATAAGCTTGTATGTTAAATAGCTTCGATTAGTGTTAAAAGTGAGATTTTGTGCTTGTAATGGTGATTTGTGTAGATTTTTGGTTAAGTGATGTTAGTGTTGGTTAACCTAGCCTAACTAAGTGTTATTAGGGCCAAGTAAACCTAGGTAAACCCCAGATTTCACCAAAATACCATAGGGTTTCATTTTGTGCAGAATTTAGCGTTTTTAAGTGAAATTTCACCTTTCTGTGATCTGCTATTGACCCGTTTGTTTCACATAAAATCTGAGTTAACTGTAGACTACTTGAGATACCCTGACCACACCACTAGAATACGAGACCCCCATTCCACCTTGAGGCCGCCGGTTTATTAGTTCTGGCGGCAATTTGCGGCCAGATAGAGGAATCTTGCGGTTGGGTTTGTGTGGGTAGGAGTCTGCTATGAATTTGAGGCCTGTGGTATGTGCAATTTTGTGAGTTTCTCATCTGGGTAGAATCTGGGATGATATATCACTTTTCTAGTACATTTAGTTCACGCGATACGTGAGTAGGTTCTGTGATCCAGCGTGTCGCGACGTGTTGGGTTAGTTTTAGACGCGTATACACACGTTTTAGCGTATCGTACACACGCGCGTTGGGTTTCCTATGCGAGTTTCTCGTTTGGGTTCGATATCGCGTTTTTACAAGATATTTGCTTATGTGGATTTTCCTTGTGTGAATTCTAGGTTCGCAGGCGGGTACGTCGGACGAAGCAAAGAAAGGGAAGCAGGTGGTCAGCTACGAGTAGCGCACGACCAAGTGAGTAGATTTAACATCTACGGGGAAATCGCCCCTATGGCGTTAAGCGTCAGGGCGTGTTAGGATATTTAGTCATAGATGTTCATATGGATTATAGTAGCATACCTTATTGTTGCATATAGAAATGATTGCATAGAACACTGCACTGTCACTAACGGTTCAAGCTGCACGGGCACTATTTGTATGTTACACCCACAGCGTTAGTGATTGCCATGACACTCGCACTTTAGGATTTCTACGGATTATACATATCGTTTTATTGTCGCATCATTGATGATTGTCATGACTTGTCGCATATTGACATCTATTGATATTTTCATACCTGCGCACATGCACACTGTATATTCATACCAGTGCATACATATATTGATATTTTCATACCTGCGCACATGCACACTGTATATTCATACCAGTGCACACATATATTGATATTTTCATACCTGCGCACATGCACACTGTATATTCATACCAGTGCATACATATATTGATATTTTCATACCTGCACACATGCACACTGTATATTCATACCAGTGCACACATATATTGATATTTTCATAACTGTGCACATGCACACTGTATATTCATACCAATGCACACATATATTGACATTTTCATACCTGCGCGCATGTATACTGTATACTCATACCAGTGCACAAATATATTGATATTTTCATACTTGCATGGATTTACGCATAGAGTTTTGGATTCATATGATTCCTGGATTTGGGAACCGAGGTAATTCTTTTAGGAAAATACGCATTATTTAAAAACCCGGTTTCCCTTGATATGATATTTCAGTGCGTCCACCATGCGTTTTCTCAGTTCTGAGGTGTGTGATATGTGAACCCGAATCGAGGAGGTGGATGAGGCCGATTGCGGGTACATGGTGGACCCGGTATGGTACCCCGGGGTAAAAACAGATCGCTGTGTAGTAGACGGTGAGCCTGGCAGAGGGACTACTACCTACCAGTGATTGGTTAGACCTGACGGTTATCCGGAGGATACTGACCAGTGATGAGAGATGGATACGGGACGATCCGTACTGCCGGGGTTGAGGGCCGATTCCGCAGACGGAGACCGATACTTGAGGATTTGCATGTCGATGCTAGACATGATGATTTATGATATTTTGGTGTGCCGATGCTAGGCACCCATGATTCTATGAGATTTACAGCATTTGGGTATATGGATGGACACCGATTATTTTCCACGTTGATATTCCGTGTAGATATTAATTATTCCCTTGCTCAGTATTCAGTATTTTACATCTCATCCTGTATCTGTTGTACCTGATAGAGTACGCATGCTATGCACGATTATTGCATACCCTGCTCATCCTATATAGATGTCATTAGATTGCATTTGCTATGCACGATTATTGCATACCCTGCTCATCATATAGAGATTTCATTAAATTGGATTTGCTATGCACGATTATTGCATACCCTGCTTATCATATATAGATGTCATTAGATTGCATTTGCTATGCACGATTATTGCATACCCTGCTTATCATATATGGACGTCATTAGATTGCATTTGCTATGCACGATTATTGCATTCCCTGCTCATCATTTAGAGATGTTGTTAGATCGTACTTGATGCATGATTACTGCTCATATAGTTCTTCATATAGATGTTATCTGTTGGCATAGGTTAGAGTATCGCAGCACTTTCATAATCGTGATTACCTTTATATGTTATCTACAATTCACGAGTTGGCAACTCACCCCCGTTGTCCCACAGTGTTGCAGGTTGCCCTTCGGAGTAGTCGCGCAGGCTGCTTTCATATATCTTTTTGGCTACGGATACTACTGCAGTTGGTGCGTGAGCTGTTTGTTGCTAGGTGGATTTGTGGTATCCAGTTATTTCCATTGTACATATTTTGTATCTAGTACTCTCCATCTACTTTTATGTATTTGACTTAGTGACCAGTGTGAGGACGATGATGTATATTATTTTGTACTCTGGTATCGAGCTCGCTGTGAGCCGACTTTACCTGTGCAGTTCTTATCATATGTGATGTTTTCCACTTATTGCTCTTTTCTTCGCTACGGCGTCGTATATCGTTATCTTGGTGATTGTCTACTTAAGGTTTTCTTAACAGTTTAACAAATGTTCCTATTAAATATTTAAACACTCTATACTTTTACTGGTTTTGATTTCTGGGTTTCGGCTTACTTAGTCGCGTTACGCCTGTAGACGTTACGTGGTTAAGTGTCGGTCACGGGCAAAACTTTGGGTCGTGACAAAGTTGGTATCAAAGCGTAGGTTTTACCTTCGGAGTGTAGGATGACCCTGGTATGATGGAGTAGGTAGCTGCAGCAGAGTGGCGTAGCGTGCGTATGTTCCGCGGCATACTCACGACACGGTGCTCCGCCTAAGAGACCTTAGGACTTATTGATTGAAATTCCTTCATGATTGTATATATTCTTGTGATTCGATTCCATATCCTCATCGAATCCTACTTTCTTTTCAGCCATTATGCCGCCAAGGACTACGAGGGCGCAGAGTGCAGCCGCGAGAGCCGAGATTCGAGTTGATTCGTCCGAGACGATGACTGATCTGGGTAGTTCCCATGTTGTACCAGAGCAGATTGCT
Source organism: Agapanthus africanus (assembly GCA_030015575.1). Taxonomy (NCBI): domain Eukaryota; kingdom Viridiplantae; phylum Streptophyta; class Magnoliopsida; order Asparagales; family Amaryllidaceae; genus Agapanthus; species Agapanthus africanus. Next base: position 168,094,361 of record CM057349.1, read on the forward strand.
CCTCCTACGACAGCTCAGATCTCTAGATTAGTGGCAGAGATGCAGGACTTGCGCCAGACGATGAGCTCACTGGTGGAGGCCGTTCGAGCGCAGCGACAGGAGGATGTCACCCCAGTTACCCAGTTGTTCCTTGCGATCATCATGCAGTATTCCGTCACCTACATAGCACCAGTGGATGCAGCCCCAGTTTATAAGACACGTCTTCTAGAGACTTTGAGAGTTCCGGAACATTTGAGGAATCGTACTGGTGTACCAGCCCAGAGTAGAGGCTTAGGACGAGGACAGTTGTTCAGCTCTCATCCCCAGGAAGGTCAGCAGTCAGCGCGAGGATGTTTTCGATGTGGAAACCTTCAACACTTCGTCAGGCATTGTTCCTTAGGACCACGTCAGGGTCATATTCTGAGACGTCGTGGACACGGAAGGTTCGCGCTGAGGGGTCAGTCTAGCAGAGGAGGAGTTCGGTCAGTCGCAGGTGAAGGGCAGGCACAAGTTTTCGCTTCGACCCATCGGGACGCGAGGACGTCCAATGCAGAGTTTTCAGGTATCCTTAATTAGTATGTTCTTTTGATGTATTTGTTTGATCCGGATCCATGCATTCGTACGTTTCCACACTTCTTGCCGAGTTTAGGACGAGAGTCGTGATAGGTAGATCAGCCGTTTGTTGTGTTAACTTCTGTCAGCGATTCTTTTGTTGCGCGACACGTAATTTGGTCGTGTGCCAATCAGATAGGAGATAGAGTTACGTCTTTCGTCTTGATCATTCTAGGAATGTTGGACTTGGCGTTCTCCTGGGCACGGACTGGTTAGCTACGTGCTAGGCATTGTAGACTACCATGAGGAAACAGTTAGGTTTTGTTTTCCCTGGCGAGTCAGTTCTTGTTGTGCAGGTGGATAGTTGTGCCGCCTCTCACAGCTTGAATTCATCCTTTTTCGCTAGTCGGTTTTTGAGGATGTCGTGGATTCTTAGCGTTCATTCGTAACACCGTAGACACAGTTAGTTTGTTGGACCGGTTTTCTTTTGTGCGAGAGTCCCAACATTGTTCCAGATAAGCCGACGAAGCTTAAGGAGCTTAAGGATCTGCTGCAGAGTTGTTGTTAGGGGAGTTTCGTGCGTATGAGTGTTTCGCATTAGGAAGCTCCTATTTCCGTTCGTCAAGGAAAAAGACGATAGATTGAGGTTGTGTATTGATGGATTGTCAATAGAACCGGCTTACGGTGCGGATTAGTATCATTTATCTCGCATTGACGATTTCTTCGATCAGCTTCAGAGTGCGAGACATTTTCTAAGTTTGTTTGGGATCTGGACATCATTGTTGTGGATCAGGAGTGATGACATTCCGAAGACTTCCTTGTGCGTGTTATAGGCTTTGTGTGTTTTGGTGTGTCATTGGATTCACCAATGCCCTAGCAGCATTCGTAGATGCGATGAACCGAATTTCTTCAGGCCATTCCTTGACCAGTTATTGTTGAGTTATTTACGACATCCTGGTCTATTTAATGTGTCTTGAAGGATAGGAGTAGCACTTGAGGATTTGTTTTGCAGATACTGGGAGAGCCCCAGCGGTTTGCTAGATCATCGGAGTGTTCCTTCAGGCTCGTTGTGCTGACTCCTTGGTCTTGTAGTTACGGGAGACAGTTTTGTATGGTTCCGAGGAAGATCGTGGCCGTACAGCTTAGGCCCAGACTTATGAGTAGGACGGAGGTCCGCAGATTTTTGAGCTTAGCAGGTTTTTACTGCCGTTTCATGCAGGATTGCAAGTGTAGTGCTGCACCGTTGACGGAATTGACCGGAATGGAGGTTTCTTTTCTTTAGACTGAGGCTTGTGTACGGAGTTTCTGCAGTCGAAGATTCGGTTAACAACAGCATCGGTTCTTTCTTTGCTTTTTGGTTCGGGCGACTTTGTGGTTCAACTGTGATGTTTCGTGAGTAGGGCTCGAATGTGTACTGAGGTGACACAATGGAGTTATCGCTTTTTCTTCCCTACATTTGGAGGAAGTACGAGAAGGATGCCCCACTCATTGATCTGGAGATGGCCGCGGTGGTTTTACGTTGGAGATTTGGAAACACTACCTGTTAGAGAGTCATGTCAGATTTTCACGGACCACCAGAGCTTAATGTACATCTTCCTGCAGCGGATTTTGATTGTTGTGATAGTCCTCCGCAGATTTACAGTTCTTGTGCGATCGTTGAGTACAGCTTAAGTTCGTCTCTACTGAGGGGACAGCTTGCTCATGTCCGCGCCCGACCACTTTTCCTTAATCGCTTTCGCGAGACACTGCCCGCCGACGCTCGTTCGTCAGAGATACTTGAGCCTGTTCAGCTGGGTAATGATTCGGAGACCTTGATTTGTGACACGGGTGTGCTAAGTTAGGGACGCGTTCGTGTACCTGGTATTATTGGGGAGAGACGTGAAATCCTAGGGCAGGCACATCAGTCAACTCTCTGTACTCATTCAAGTTCCACCAGCCTTGATGTGACTTGTGAGATAGTTGGGTGGGCAAGGATGTAAAGAGAAGTTTTGGGTTTCGTTTCAAGGTGTCTGTCTTGTTGTGTGCTTGGGTTGAGCATCTGAGACCGGCTGGAGAGTTGCAACCGTTAACCGTTCCGAAGAGGGAGTAGGAGCAGATCTCCACAAATTTCGTTATGCTGTTTACCCGGGTTTAGTCAGGGTGTGACTCCTTTTGGATTCTAGTCGTTCGGTTATACTCAGTTTGCTCAGTTGTTCTTTGTTAAGTTTATGCGTATGTATTAATTGTTGTCGGCAGTTGGGGATCGTCACTCGCCATTGTTGGGGTTCTCCTTCGATAGCTGTTATCAAGAGACACTCCAATTGGCACCATTTAGGTTTAGGGGTTAGGTCATGTCGATCACCAGTCTGTTTTTCAAACTCTGCGTTGTAGGATTTTTTGACCTCAGCTTGTCTAGAGACTTCGGAGATGATCCAGTTGATTCGGGTCAGGATAAGAGTAGCCCAGTGCAAACAGAGGTCTTATGCCGACCGTGTTGGTCGTAGACTCGAGTTCGCAGTGGAAGATCATGTATTCCTACGGATTTTTCCAATAAATGACGTGTTGAGTTTTGGGAAGGTTATCCCAGAATTGTAGGTCCTTTTGAGATCCTATAAGCAAGTTAGTTTCGTTGCCTTTAATTCGGCACTTTCGCCCAGATTATTGAGTATTCACTCCGTATCCCCTATGTCGATACTTTGCAATTACCTTCATGACCTTTCTCGTTTGATTTAGCACCAGACCATTTAACTTGGACGCGATCTTTCGTTCACCAACAGCCAATTATGTTAATGGCTCGGCAGGTGGAGAAACGTCGGTCAAGGGTCTTGCCATCTGTGAAGGGTTTTTTCTTGGACGTAGCCATATAGTGAGGAAATCACTTGGGAGGCTGCGAGTGAGATTTGAGAGTTTTTAATCTTCTCTTTAATGGTACGCGCAGCAGTATATTTTTAAAATTCGGGGACAAATTTCTTTAAGATGGGAAGATTGTAACACCTTAGGTTGTGTTTAGGAGTTAATTATATTTTAATATATAGTTTTTAATCAAAGTTTACCAAATTGAGTTCCAAATATTTTATCCTATTTAATAAATATTTTATTAGAATTTTTCTAAGCATACACACACTTGTGCATGTAAACTAGGGTTTTAATTTGGGGTTTAGCCATGATTAGCAAACATGGTGAACTAACCATTCCCTTAGTCTAGTTTATAAATTTGTATTAAGTGTTATGGGTTTTAAATTAGTATGGTTGTTTTTCTTTTTAAATTGGGAAAAGAGAGTTGAATTTCTTTTTTCTTGTGTTGACCATGAGAGAGAGGGAGTATGGGCTTCATGGCATGAGCCATGCTTATTAAATGAAGAGAGAGAGAGAAGGGGGGTTTTGACTTGTGCCCTCATTCCTATGCCTCTCACTTCTCTCATTCTCTCACACCACACACACACACACACTCAGCTGCTCCAACAGCAGCAACAACAGCAGCACCATTAGCAGCAGCAGCAACAGCAGCACCATCAGCAACAAGCAGCAGCATCAGCAGCAGCATGGAGCAGCAGCAGCAGTAGCAGCTCCAGCAGCCACAGCAGCTTCCCATCTTCTCCTCCTCCTTTCTCCTTGCACCTAGGGTCTAGTAACGTATAATCTCTGAGCCTATTTCCTAGTTTGATAAGCTTGTGTGTTAAATAGCTTCGATTAGTGTTAAAAGTGAGATTTTGTGCTTGTAATGGTGATTTTCGTAGATTTTTGGTTAAGTGATGTTAGTGTTGGTTAACCTAGCCTAACTAAGTGTTATTAGGGCCAAGTAAACCTAGGTAAACCCCAGATTTCACCAAAATACCATAGGGTTTCATTTTGTGCAGAATTTAGCGTTTTTAAGTGAAATTTCACCTTTCTGTGATCTGCTATTGACCCGTTTGTTTCAGATAAAATCTGAGTTAACTGTAGACTACTTGAGATACCCTAACCACACCACCAGAATACGAGACCCCCATTCCACCTTGAGGCCACCGGTTTATTAGTTCTGGTCGCAATTTGTGGCCAGATAGAGGAATCTTAGGGTTGGGTTTGTGTGGGTAGGAGTCTGCTATGAATTTGAGGCCTGTGGTATGTGCAATTTTGTGAGTTTCTCATCTGGGTAGAATCTGGGATGACATATCGCTTTTCTAGTGTGTTTAGTTCGCGCGATAAGCGTGATACTTGAGTAGGTTCTATGATCCAGTGTGTCGCGACGTGTCGGGTTAGTTTTAGACGCGTATACACACGTTTTAGCGTATCGTATACACGCGCGTTTGGTTCGCGACGCGATTTTCTCGTTTGGGTTCGATATCGCGTTTTTGCGAGATATTTGCTTATGTGGATTTTCCTTGTGTGAATTCTAGGTTCGCAAGCGGGTACGTTGGACGAAGCAAAGAAAGGGAAGCAGGTGGTCGGCTACGAGTAGCGCAGGACCAGGTGAGTAGATTTAACATCTACGGGGAAATCGCCCGTATGGCGTTAAGCGTCAGGGCGTGTTAGGATATTTAGTCGTAGATGTTCATATGGATTATAGTAGCATACCTTATTGTTGCATATAGAAATGACTGCATAGAACACTGCACTGTCACTAACGGTTCAAGCTGCACGAGCACTATTTGTATGTTACACCCACACCGTTAGTGATTGCCATGACACTCGCACTATAGGATTTCTACGCATTATACATATCATTTTATTGTCGCATCATTGATGATTTTCATGACTTGTCGCATATTGACATATATTGATATTTTCATACCTGCGCACATGCACACTGTATATTCATACCAGTGCACACATATATTGATATTTTCATACCTGCGCACATGCACACTGTATATTCATACCAGTGCACACATATATTGATATTTTCATACCTACGCACATGCACACTGTATATTCATACCAGTGCACACATATATTGATATTTTCATACCTGCGCACATGCACACTGTATACTCATACCAATGCACACATATATTGATATATTCATACTTGCATGGATTTACGCATTGAGTTTTGGATTCATATGATTTCTGGATTTGGGAACCGAGGTAATTCTTTTAGGAAAATACGCATTATTTAAAAACCCGGTCTCCCTTGATATGATATTTCAGTGCGTCCACCATGCGTTTTCTCGGTTCTGAGGTGTGTGATATGTGAACCCGAATCGAGGAGGTGAATGAGGCCAATTGCGGGTACATGGTGGACCCGGTATGGTACCTCGGGGCGAGAACGGATCGCTGTGCAGTAGACGGTGAGCCTGGCAGAGGGATTACTACCTACCGGTGATTGGTTAGACCTGGCGGTTATCCGGAGGATACTGACCAATGATGAGAGATGGATACGGGACGATCCGTACTGCCGGGGCCGAGGGCCGATTCCGCAGATGGAGCCCGATACTTGAGGATTTGCGTGTCGATGCTAGACACGATGAGTCATGATATTTTGGTGTGCCGATGCTAGGCACCCATGATTCTATGAGATTTACAGCATTTGGGTATATGGATGGACACCGATTATTTTCCACCTTGATATACCGTGTAGATATTAATTATTCCTTTGCTCGGTATTCAGTATTTTATATCTCATCCTGTATCTGTTGTACCTGATAGAGTACACATGCTATGCACGATTATTGCATACCCTGCTCATCCTATATAGATGTCATTAGATTGCATTTGCTATGCACGATTATTGCATACCCTGCTCATCATATAGAGATGTCATTAAATTGTATTTGCTATGCACGATTATTGCATACCCTGCTCATCCTATATAGATGTCATTAGATTGGATTTGCTATGCACGATTATTGCATACCTTGCTTATCATATATAGATGTCATTAGATTACATTTGCTATACACGATTATTGCATACCCTGCTTATCATATATGGACGTCATTAGATTGCATTTGCTATGCACGATTATTTCATACCCTGCTAATCATTTAGAGATGTTGTTAGATCGCTACTTCATGCATGATTACTGCTCATATAGTTCTTCATATAGATGTTATCTGTTGGCATAGGTTAGAGTATCGCAGCACGTGCATACTCGCGATTACCTTTATATGTTATCTACAATTCACGAGTTGGCAACTCACCCCTGTTGTGCCACAGTGTTGCAGGTTGTCCTTCGGAGTAGTCGCGGCAAGCTGCTTTCCTATATCTTTTTGGCTACGGATGCCACTGCCGTTGGTGCGTGAGCTGTTTGTTGCTAGATGGGTTTGTGGTATCCAGTTATTTCCATTGTACATATTTTGTATCTAGTACTCTCCATCTACTTTTATGTATTTGACTTAGAGACCAGTGTGAGGACGATGATGTATATTATTTTGTACTCTGGTGTCGAGCTCGCTGTGAGCCGACTTTACCTATGCAGTTCTTATCATATGTGATGTTTTCTACTTATTGCTCTTTTCTTCGCTACGGCGTCGTATATCGTTATCTTGGTGATTGTCTACTCGAGGTTTTCTTAACAGTTTAACAAATGTTCCTATTAAATGTTTAAACACTCTATACTTTTACTGGTTTTGATTTCTGGTTTTCGGCTTACTTAGTCGCGTTACGCCTGTAGACGTTAGGTGGTTAAGTGCCGGTCACGGGCCAAACTTTGGGTCGTGACACATACCGGGTCCACCATGTACCCGCAATCGGCCTCATCCGCCTCCTCGAATCGGGTTTCACATGTCGCTCTCAGCACCGAGAAAACACATGGTGGACGCACTGAAATATCATATCAAGGGTAACCGGGTTTTTAAAATAATTACATACTCTCTTTTGAAATATCCACGGTTCCCAAATCCAGAAATATCATGGAAACAACATATCTCAATGCGTATAATCAAAAGCATGATGTAGGGGACATGTGAAAGAAATGTAAGCATATCAGTATATCATGCAATATGGAATAATAATATGCACATATTGAGGGAAACCTCTCTTTTAAAATGAATCAGTTTTAAAGAGTATCTTGCGGTTCCCAATTCTCCAAATCCAGCGAGAATAATCTATGTATGTATGCATATGCAATGCGATGCGATGCGATGCGAATAACAAGAATATGCAGGAATCGACTAGTAAACGCAATAGTGACGCATCTGCATCAATATAAAAATGTCTTAAAGTTTGCCTTTTGAAATAAGACGAATCGGGTTTTTTTTGTAAAATAAGGGTTACGGTGTTTTTAAGAAAAGATGCGTCTTTTGAAAATATCCGTAGAATCCTTTTCCCTGTCTTTAAAATACTCCAGATTCGTTAGTTTTGAAATAGGTATGACATCGGTCTAGCCTAACATCTACTAAGCAAACTACAGATCTAACTAACAAGCTAATTGGGAGGGGTATGGAAACCACCTAAATCTAAGTCGATATATATATATATATATATATATATAAATATAATAGTCGGTGATCCCACCTCAAATGTACTGCGTACGATACAATATCATATGACATCCTCGAGTCATGAGTGCGGATCTATCATCAATATAAAGCTCGTACGGTAAATCATTGTACGGCATCCCAAAAGCTGGGTACGGGTCAATATCACATTCCTTTCATCAATTATCAGGTACCCTTATCATAATATCTCATGACCTGGGCTACTGGTCTAAGTCTAGTACAAATCGATACCATCTATATAAATATAAATGCGTGTGTGAAACACACGTCCAAAGGCCCGCTAAAATCTCATGTCGTATCCCAAATACGAATCACAATATATCACCGATCTCATGGTACTATGCCCAATTTCATCGACTCATCTCCAAATATCATCCACTATCCTCATCATATAGGTATATGTGTAGCAATAAGCATGTGTGTGCGTGTGAGTGTAAGTTTATTCTAGGGTTCGCAACTAGGAACTATACTAGTTTTACTCCTACGCCCTAATCTAACCCTAGTACACCTAATCTCATCTCAAAATCCACGACACACTATAAGATATCATATATATATATATATATATATATATATAGTATATATAGTACACTAACATCGAACTGCGGGGGTGCTATACGCCATCCACTCGACTTCCCCCATAGATATAATCTACTCACCTTGATCTTGTTTGCCGATGTCGATGTCGCCACATCTTATTCATCGTCTCGAATCATCATGGGGGTACCTACATGTCACACGTATCGCATCGTATTAAAACCAAATCGAAGACGAAACGACACACGAAAACCAAAACGATACGCTTAAAAGCCTATAGGTTAGAACCTATGGACCACGCCTTCAAAATCACCAATCAACACCTGATATAGACGTAAAAACGTCAAGTGATCGAATACAACACCAAATATCCAAAACTTGAATTCAAACATACGCAAAACATATGGCAGCAACTTATAAAAGTGTTCCCAGATTTTGTCTCAGGTGAAACCAAAGTTCCAAAACAACACTAGGGTGATATATAGGGTACATATGACCTACTGAAGCAACCTGAACCCACCCCCTCACCAAGTGGCCAATCCTCTCCCCCCAAATTCCGGCCAGGCCGGCCATGCCTGCTTCAATGGGGTCCGTCTTGCTACAGGGGGTTCCTAGGGTCTCAAATTGGTCTCTGGACTTGTTTATTTTTCCAGTAAAAAACCCAGTTCATTCCAGATTTCCCTGCACCCTCAAAGTCATCACAAACCGACATAAAAGTCCCGTAATTCCTTATTTTTGGGTTTCAGGTTTTGTTAGGTCAGGGTTTTAGACAATAGGGTGTCTAAGGTCATCTTTAAAGTCCAATTACACAACCACAACTCAAGAATCCCAAAACCCTCTCTAGAAACCTTCAAACTTCACCAAACTTCGCAAAAATGATTTTAAACTTGAAATGAGGCTAAAGCACTTGAAACACTAAAATAATTGTGATAGGGTTTATCTCATTTAGATATCAAGAATCCTCTACAGCGCCAAAATCGATTTTTTCTTGGTCCATTGAGTAGCCAGAGGGCTTGTGCACCTTTTTTATGAAATGGGGATAGGGTTTTGAGGTGTTTATCATGGTGTTTAAGAAGGTTGAAGAGAAGGAGGGGGGCTAGGGCAGCAGCAGCAGCAAGTGAAGAGGGGGGAGAGGATAATGGTGAAGAGAGATGAATTGCAAAAAGAATGGTCAAAGTCAAGTAACCCCCTCACCTTTCTCTCTCACCCATACCTATATATTTTATTCCTTTCCTTTTTCTTTTCTTTTCTAACAATCAACAACCATGCTAAAACATGAAGGAAACCATGGAAGAAAATTATGTAACAAGTATAAAAAAAAGATATGGTGCATGTTTTGCACAAATATGCTAAAAATCCGATTAGTGATTTTTAATCGCGATTTGCACTAAATTAGTGTCAAAATAATTATAAAAACTTAAATTTTCATAATTCACATAAAACACTCTCTTTTAGTAATTTCTATAATTTTCCAAATTTTTCCCCATTATCGGTATTTAATTATACAGAAATATTAAAATATTCATTAAAATTAATATTAAATTCTAAAAATTCCCCAAAATAATATTTTGTTTTTTTGAAATGTTACAATCTTCCCCCCTTAAAGAAATTCGGTCCCCGAATTTAAATTTAAACCCTTCAAATACTAAAACATTTCAGTAAAAAGTCTATGACGTTGGGGTTCCGAAATCATTAATACATAAAACGCATCATAGAGCAATGCATCCGCATGAGTAATGAGCAGATAACTCGAAAACAAAACTCCATCAAGCATCCCGCAATTATCGGAGTCATGGTAAAGACACAAATGTCAAATTCAAAACAAAACCAATACGATATATATATCAAAGTTATACATGTAGACATCAAATCTATACATGTAAATAGCTGAAGTAAATGCACGCCAAATCTTTTTAAGTCGTTGTGCAATGCGCATAACACTGCACAGTGGCGGACGTCTATTATAATAAAATAACCATATATGTATATATCTTTTGTTTAATAGGTACGTTCCGCCGTTTTGAAAACAATTTAGAAGGGTTTCCTTATTTTAAACGTTTCATGTCATATCAGACACGTAGGTAAATACTGAGACTATAGCCCGCCTTTTGGAAATCCCTTCGATAACTATTAATGCATGCAAAATATATCCAGGCACTGTCCTCTGACTAGTCCTGTTCAGTACGAAAACAAATAGCAATATCATAAAAACGTACTGGTCCATAAGGAATAAATCCCAAAAATGTATATAAGAATACCCTGTGCGTTTGGTGCGCACGGAAATCAAAATCCATATATGTGCCATACATGTGCACAGAAACAATATCTAGGTCCAACGGGTGTGGACAAAACATCTGTCATAGGCAATGTGTGTGCCTGACAGCAAAATCAGGTGCATCTGACATGCACGAAGAATCCCGATTTAGTGCATCTGGTGTGCACCAAAATCGCATCTCAAAACATGCGCTCAACATGCGCGAAAATCCAAATCAAATGCACAGTGTGCAAGAAATCTACATCAATATCCGAATCGAAATCGACGGTATACAATACGGATCAATCAAAATCAGGTATACCATGGTATATAAGCTCACAACCGTGTGCATCAGCGTGCACAAATCAAATCAAAACACTAAAAGTGCATGTAACCAATACCGAAGGCATAAGTCAAATCGCCCGCATAACATATGCACAAAATCATCCCAACGATAAGGAATCCATGAAGTCATAAGCATGCGCAATCAAGGCACAAAAACGATATCAGGTGCACTAACTGTGCACAAATATGAATATCCAATAGGTGCAACCATAGTGCATGAAAACAGAAATCATGGAACTCAGCCATCAAGACCAAATCATGTGAACAAATCTCCCAAAATACCGAAATCCAAGGTGACGGATACGTGATAATCGAATCACAAAATCACAAATCATAAATACCACCGTCGATATTTCCTCCTTCGCAGTCGAGAAGGTGTCGGTGCATCCAATGCTAGCAGCGCAAGACATCTACTTGCCTCTTGCTCACGGTCTGGCGTCCTCTGTCTCTGGGTCCTTATCTTCTCTGCGGATTACCTATCTCGCAATCAATCGGCTCATCGGCCATGTCGGGTGTGCTAACAGGGATGATTCCGTTCTGGTACTTCTCTGGTCAATCTGCATCCTCAGCACAACATTTCCTCGGAAACTGGTCGCATCCCAACGCCTCTGTTGACATATATGACCTTTAACCTTAACGGGGAGTAACAACAGCTCATCAGCATCTCTGATGTCAGCGGAGTGGAATGTCATCTCGTGCGAACTCTTTACTTCACTCTGCTCCAATGTCGACTGATTCAGACTCTTCTTCTCATGGCTGCATGGACTGCGCTCCAACGGCTATACTCGTATCTGGAGTCTCCCAAGCAGTGTATCCCATCACATGATATCCGAAAGATGTCGAACCATCCGATCGATTTGTCAAATCCTCATAATCCCTCAAGAGCTCAACATCTTGGGTACAGTTTAATAGTATCGAGTACATACCACAGCATCGGTGGTCCAGCCGTAGAAGGGCAAACCCAAGCCTCACTAATGGCGCCGCAGAACTGCCGCAAACCCTAAGGTTCAAAGGCTTTCACACGGTCATTATGTCGAGTTAGGGTTTCATTCTTCTAGAGAGTCCATAGAATCGCTTGCATGTCTTTCCGACTACTTTAAACTTGGAATATGGGTTTCTGACATTCGATCGTCTCTATCGACTCTCAACGAATCTGCGTGAAGTCGTCCCTAGCTGGAATCAATCTATCTGATGACCTCGCATCGAGGTAAGCGAACGAACCACATGTCCTAGTCATTCATCCTCGGTGACTAGCGAACTTCTATCATATCTCTAAGTACAACTCGTACTACAATAGTTCCAATATCTGGGGCGATATCTCGTCGTTCGCAGCAACAACTGGCTCATTCTTCTGTAAGCTGAACAGCGCCTCAATCATCATGAATAAGCGATATATCAATGGTTATCACATCCTGGATGGCCTCTAGCAGTATCCTGATCCTCTGGTGCCGATCAGCACATCCGGGAAATCTCGTAAAAGCGATCAGCCAAACGCTCATGGCGCGAAAACACAATAAGACGATACCTCCATATGCAATCGTACGTCTCTGGAATCACGCCCTGGTCAGTCCTCATCCATGACGAGCTCAAGCTGATGCAACTCTAGCCGTAGCTCTCTTTGCCCGTGTAATCGTGGCAGCAAAATCATAACCAGTATCGATGAGGATAGATCATAAGAATGAATATAATACTGTGTAAGGAAATGTACATCCTAAGGTTTCTTAAGCGGAGTAGCGTATCGTAAATATGCCGCGGAACATACGTACGGTACGTCACTCTACTCAAGTTACCTACTCCATCAACCAAGGGTCATCCTACGCGACGAAAGTTCGGGTATAATACACCCTCGACTAAGTTTAAGTTCCATAAGGTTAAGCCAAAGTTCCGTATATATATAAACGCTCTAGGCTCCACATAGTCAAACTTAGACCCGAACCAAGGTTAACCTAGCGCTCTGATACCAACTTTGTCACGACCCGAAATAGCCCGTGACTGGCACTCGAATCATATAAAGTCTATAGGACCCCATCTAATCCAAGTAAGCCAAAAAGCCCAGAAATCTAAAACCATTTTTAAGTAATAAATAAAGGAAATAGTTTTAAGAAGTGGAGAAAACAAATTTTTAAAACAATGGTTTTAAAATAAGTAAGCCGAATATGCATTTTAAATCCTCCATATCTTTTCTAAAAATTTCGGCAGAATTTCCTTTGTAAATACTGGCCCCGAACGGGGTACAACAAGAATAATATACATGCAATGATAAAATGCATCCCCAAGCGGGAGCTAGCTCTTCGTCAGTCGACGGTCATAACCACACAAGCATTATAATATACAACGCCGAGGGCGAGGATCAAAACTCAAAAAAAGAACTCAAAATCAGCATGAAAACCATAATACTACAACGCGCGACTCTAAGGTCAAAATAATACATAACTGGTTTCTAAGTCTGAATAAATATACAAGTTTTGGTTGATGGAATTACTAGATGCAACTGAATAATACATATACAATGGTGGTTCTGATGCAAAAGAACCCACCTACCAATGCAATCACCCAGAAAGGAAGAAGTGTACCAGAAAAGCCGCAATGGAACCTGTACGGCAAAACTTGCAAGAACTGTGGCACAATGGGGGTGAGTTGCCAACTCGTGAATAGAAAACATCACAGAGCAGAAATCGTATGTATGATTCATCCTAGGTCAATACAATCAGATATATATGTAAACCTCAAATAAATAAGTCTGAAGCATGATAAGGTGGCAATGTAACATCTATACATGAGTGTAGTGCCAAGTGCTCGTGCCAGTGCCTCAGGTAATAACATATCATAAATATGAGGTATGATCAATGTCAACTATATCATGAAGTCTATGAATATGTGGATATCATCCACGTGTCACCCAATGACAATAAGTATCATGCAGGTAAATATCATAAACTTATGCATGGAAGTATGAGGATGTAAATCAACATGTGTAACTCGCGACATATCAAAATCATAGAACCTGAGTGTCAAGTATCGACACTCGAAAACATCATGAAATCTATGCCTAGCATCGGCACGTAAATCCCCATATATCTGGCTCCGTCAGTGCGGATCGGCCCACATCATCTCTCGACTCCGGTCGGTATCCTCCGGATATTCACCGAGCTCAAATACAATCACCGGTAGGTAGTGTTCTCTCTGCTAGGCTCACCGTCTAGCTACACAGTAGATCCGTTCTCACCCCGGGGTACCATACCGGGTCCACTATGTACCCACAATCGGCCTCATCCGCCTCCTAGAATTAGGTTTCACTTGTCGCTCTCAGCACCGAGAAAACACATGGTGGACGCACTGAAATATCATATCAAGGGTAACCGGGTTTTTAAAAATAATTACATACTCTCTTTTGAAATATCCACGGTTCCCAAATCCAGAAATATCATGAAAACAACATATCTCAATGCGTATAATCAAAATCATGATGTATGCGACATGTAAAAGAAATGTAAGCATATCAGTATATCATGCAATATGGAATAGTAATATGCACATATTGAGGGAAACCGCTCTTTTAAAATGAATCTGTTTTAAAGAGTATCTTGCGGTTCCCAATTCTCCAAATCCAGCAAGAATCATCTATGTATGTATGCATGTAGGGGTGTACAATAGGTATGTACACAAGTATGCCAAGCAAGGGAGCATATCCTGAATGCAACAATACTACAGTGTAGTGACATGGCAATTATCGATAATGAAGTGTATGAGCCGGGAAGCAGGTGTACGTGGAACATATGCATCATCGATAATGGTGCTGGAGTCCTAACAGCATGAGTTTAATATAACAATAGCCATTTGGATATGCAATGCGATGCGAATAACAAGAATATGCAGGAATCGACTAGTAAACGCAATAGTGACGCATCTGCATCAATATAAAAATGTCACACAGTTTGCCTTTTGAAATAAGACGAATCGGTTTTTTTTTTGTAAAATAAGGGCTACGGTGTTTTTAAGAAAAAATGCGTCTTTTGAAAATTTCCGTAGAATCCTTTTAACTGTCTTTAAAATACTCCTGATTCGATAGTTTTGAAATAGGTATGACATCGGTCTAGCCTAACATCTACTAAGCAAACTACAAATCTAACTAACAAGCTAATCGGGAGGGGTATGGAAACCATCTAAATCTAAGTCGATATATATATAGATATATATATATATATATATAATAGTCGGTGATCCCGCCTCAAAGGTACTGCGTACGATATAATATCATATGACATCCTCGAGTCATGAGTGCGGATCTATCATCAATATAAAGCTCGTACGGTAAATCATCGTACGGCATCCCAAAAGCTGGGTACGGGTCAATATCACATTCCTTTCATCAATTATCAGGTATCCTTATCATAATATCTCATGATCCGGGGTACTGGTCTAAGTCTAGTACAAATCGATACCATCTATATAAATATAAATGCGTATGTGAAACACACGTCCAAAGGCCCGCTAAAATCTCATGTCGTATCCCAAATACGAATCACAATATATCACCGATCTCATGGTACTATGACCAATCTCATCGACTCATCTCCAAATATCATCCACTATCCTCATCATGTAGGTATATGTGTAGCAATAAGCATGTGTGTGCGTGTGAGTGTAAGCCTATTCTAGGGTTCGCAACTAGGAACTATACTAGTTTTACTCCTACGCCCTAATCTAACCCTAGTACACCTAATCTCATCTCAAATATCCATGACACACTATAAGATATCATATATATATAGTATATATAGTATACTAACATCGAACTGCGGGGGTGCTATACGCCATCCACTCGACTTCCCCCGTAGATATAATCTACTCACCTTGATCTTGTTTGCCGATGTCGATGTCGCCACATCTTATTCATCGTCTCGAATCGTCGTGGGGGTACCTACATGTCACACGTATCTCATCGCATTAAAACCAAACCAAAGACGAAACGACACACGAAAACCAAAACGATACGCTTAAAAGCCTATAGGTTAGAACCTATGGACCACGCCTTCAAAATCACCAATCAACACCTGATATAGACGTACAAACGTCAAGTGATCGAATACAATACCAAATATCCAAAACTTGAATTCAAACATATGCAAAACATAAGGCAGCAACTTATAAAAGTGTTCCCAGATTTTTTCTCAGTTGAAACCAAGATTCCAAAACAACACTAGGGTGATATATAGGGTACATATGACCTACTGAAGCAACCTTGACCTACCCCCTCACCAAGTGGCCGATCCCCTCCCCCTAAATTCCGGCCAAGCCAGCCATGCCTGCTTCAATGGGGTCCGTCTTGCTACAGGGGGTTCCTAGGGTCTCAAATTGGTCTCTGGACTTGTTTATTTTTCCAGTAAAAATCCCAGTTCATTCCAGATTTCCCTGCACCCTCAAAGTCGTCACAAACTGACATGAAAGTCCCGTAATTCCGTATTTTTGGGTTTTAGGTTTTGTTAGGTCAGGGTTTTAGACAATAGGGTGTCTAAGGTCATCTTTAAAGTCAAATTACACAACCACAACTCAAGAATCCCACAACCCTCTCTAGAAATCTTCAAACTTCACCAAACATCGCCAAAACGATTTTAAACTTGAAATGAGGCTAAAGCACTTGAAACACTATAATAATTGTGAAAGGGTTTATCTCATTTAGATCTCAAGAATCCTCTACAGCGCCAAAATCGAATTTTTCTTGATCCATTGGGTAGCTAGAGGGCTTGTGCACCTTTTTTGTGAAATGGAGATAGGGTTTTGAAGTGTTTATCATGGTGTTTGAGAGGGTTGAAGAGAAGGAGGGGGCTAGGGCAGCAACAACAACAAGTGAAGAGAGGGGAGAGGATAATGGTGAAG
Organism: Agapanthus africanus; assembly: GCA_030015575.1. Taxonomy (NCBI): domain Eukaryota; kingdom Viridiplantae; phylum Streptophyta; class Magnoliopsida; order Asparagales; family Amaryllidaceae; genus Agapanthus; species Agapanthus africanus. Next base: position 168,111,304 of record CM057349.1, read on the forward strand.
AGAGATGAATTGCAAAGAGAATGGTCAAAGTCAAGTAACCCCCTCACCTCTCTCTCTCACCCATACCTATATATTTTATTCCTTTCCTTTTTCTTTTCTTTTCTAACAATCAACAACCATGCTAAAACTTGAAGGAAACCATGGAAGAAAATTATGTAACAAGTATAAAAAAAAGATATGGTGCATGTTTTGTACAAATATGCTAAAAATCCGATTAGCGATTTTTAATCGCGATTAGCACTAAATTAGTGTCAAACTAATCATAAAAATTTAAAATTTGCATAATTCACATAAAACACTCTCTTTTAGTAATTTCTATAATTTTCCAAAATTTTCCCCATTTATCGGTATTCAATTATACCGAAATATTAAAATATTCATTAAAATTAATATTAAATTCTAAAAATTCCAAAAATAATATTTTATTTATTTGAAATGTTACAGTATCTGTCCCAAGAGTTCACCAACTCTTTCTCTGTTTCCAGTAAACGGAGTATTGGTCATATTAACTTTGAGACAAGACTGGCAAGTAGCATAAAATGAAAATTCGAACAGATTTTCATATTTATCCTTATGTAACTTAGCTGGTCGTGTCGTATTGATATGACCTAGTCTACAATGACTCAAGAAGGATTCGTTCATTTCTGAACTACTCCTCTTGAGTGTGTGTTTTACATACTTTGAACTGTGATTTGATTTAGAACGTATATGCTATTATCTAACGTGCCTGATCGAATCAATTCTTAATTCAGGAAAATGTTCACAACATTATCCTCTAATACAGAATTATATCTTTCTTTAACTCATTAAAGAAACCGATGTAATGTTGTATTTCAGGTTCGATATGTAATAACATTTGTTCAGAATCAATGTATCTAATACAAGGTGTATCTTCCAACCGATTTGGCTGCAACAATTGCATCATTCTCTAACACTTAGAGACATATCACCCATTCCCAGTTCTCTATCTATCTGCAGCCCATGTAACACTTTACATATGAGGGATCCTGATCTTGTATCACATACCCAGGACGTAGAGGATACTGAGAAACAGTTCTCGGTAATGAACACACTCGAAAAATATGCATCAACATTCACTTCCTTCGATTGGGTGGCATGGGAATCCAGATATTCCCCTATTTCCTATTCGGACTTATAACAATTATAAGAAAGAACGGAACCAACGTTCCCTAGCTCAGTATAATAAGCAGTTTCGGTCAATGCATCCATATTATTATCTTGATTAAGGCGTGATATGGTCGCTACCAGGAAAGAGAGAGAGAAGAAAACACTCTGCGTGCGCTCTTGCAGGATTAGATTGGTTATTATTTTATCTAATCAGGATGGCTCCCACTGTTTTTATCAAATCTTCCTTCAAACCCTAAAAGGTAAGACTAGCCGGGATTAATTACACCCTACAAGTTCACCAATCTTACATCCAGGCCAGTGTCTGTACTTTGAGAGAGGTTCCCCAAGCTTTCGCACAGACCAAATTAAAATAAATCTCATTTTCCCATAGGCTTAACCCCGTTAACCCAGAGGCTTAACCCCGTTAACACCTTTCTAGACACCTACTTGATCGGCTAATTGTGATGTGTAAAACTCTCCCAAAAGTAACTCTTACTCGCAGTGGGTATCAGGATCCAACTATCTCATAGAAGGTATGCAATCTCATTGCAAATTTCAACAATTGAAATTCCTGATAATAGTTTTTACCCCTAGCGTCCTATGACTTTGACGGAAGCCAAACTACCCATAGGGCGCGAGTCAAGTTCAACCCGTTCATTTCTTGATTGAATTAGACCCACCCGCACGACCCTTGATGGAGGCCAAACTACGCCGTACGAATACCCTAATCCAATCACATCTCATGGTGCAGATAAGCACTAGTTAGCTACCGAACACTATGCTTTGACGAAGGCCAAACTACCGCAGCACGAATACTAAGTAGTACTTATCTGAAATGACGGAGGGCTATGACAGGTTTTTAAGAAAACCTTTTGCGTAATGAACTTGATATCATTGTAGAATCGAGTAAATTTTAAAAGGAGTGTTTTTGAGGCTTTAATTAGTTTTTCTAAAGAGGTCACTCCCGGTGAAGGGATCTCGGCTCTTTCCTTATCGAATAAGATGCAGGATATTTCACAAATACCACTATGCAAAGCAAAAACTATAGAAGCAATCAAAAGACAAACCGAGTGGTTTGTAGCATCTGCCAGTTTCGCTAAAGAGGTCATTCCCGGTAAAGGGATCTCGGCTCTTTCCTTATCGAATAAGGTGCTGGATATTCTACAAGGAATAACGCTATGCAAAGCAAGAACTAGAGCTACCAGTTTTTAAAACAAGTTTCTACAATATCTTTAGGTTTCTTTTATTTCATTAATCTCATTAATGAAGTCTCACCTGTTATGCTTCTTAAGCATCACATAAGAAACGAAAGCAGCAATATTTATTATATCTCATATATATAATATAGGCACTCGTCTCAGAATATATTAAGTGATCACATCACAGAATATTTGCAGCAGAAGAATCACATATGAAATATTGGATATACTAGGAATTTCGTGTTTTATTTAAACCAGTAAAAATGCGGATTCCACGGTCGTGATGAATAGCCAAACCCACATCCCTAGACTCCTACGAGGGCGTCAAGCAACCCTACCAATTCTAGAGTTAGAAGACCCGGTCTCGACTCCTCGAGATGGTCTCCCACTGGACTGTAAAACCCGGTTACTTGTGCTCTCCGCCTTGGGTCTATCCTAATGCGGAAAAGTAAATAATATACATCAATGGTGACATCATCCTCAACCCGGAAGTGCCCCAATAAAAGAATATTACATACAAGCTTTTACATGAATGAAAATGAAAAACTCCCATCTCACATAAAAACCCTCGGTTATTCAAAACACGACGATCCAATATAACATATCACAGCAACACATAACATCACATGTCATCAGCGTAAGTAAATACTGTTAGTTATATGTATGCCCTAGAGGCCATTACTGTGCATTGGATGTATATTGTAGTGGATGCTGGGACATATTAAGGTAGGACTTTCTTGCTCGATATGATAGTACGCTATCTGGTTGCTCTTTATCTTAACATGTATACTTTCTGTCTCCCTGATTACATGTTGATAAAGCCCTTAAGATGTGTACTCGACTTCCAGGACTATGATGCAGATCATACTAGTGGGGCCTGGGTAGTCCATGAGTATATCCTTCAATGTTCCTAGTCGTGGGAATATCGAGATGGGGCATCGATATTCCAGAGTAGACTAGCGTATATCTTCTCGACCCATGCGATGGGCGATGGATGATCCCATATACATTGGTGTTTGACATCAGAGATGGTATACGGGTGCTCAGTGGAGACTGGGTACACTGAACGGACTCGCCGAGAACTCCCAGATGGTATTATACCTCACGTCAGATGGCAGTTCTCTGGTGACACTGGTACAGCTTAGTCTGTTGACCCGAGATCGTCATAGAGTCTTGTGTGTCTCCCACTGTGCTTTGATTTCCACCCTACCACGGCTCTACTGAGTCGTGCAAACAGGTGGTTTTTGGGTACAGTCCCGATTCACATGGAGGCAATGAGCGATAGGAGGGGATTCGTCTCTCCCGGTATTGGGGGTTGATGTTGCGCTATGCACGACTGGCCATAACAGGAAATCCTTGGCCAGGGTTGCAGTGATATACTGGTAAGAGTTATCAGTAGTTTCACGAATGTTATGGACCTTACGTCGGCATGACTTATCAAGCTACTGGGGTCTGACGTTTACCACCCCTAGGCGAGATATGCGACATATCAGACGAACAGACCGGACTGTACGGTAAGTGTTACTGATTGGATTCACAGGAGTGTGAGCGGGCTTGCTCGTCGATCTTCTGATCGCTCAATACCCGGGTGGCCGTTACGTTTAGCAGACCGCTTGCGGCTTGTGGGTGTTTGATATGATTATCATCTGATGCCGGCGTATTGACGAGTCTTTAGAGTCCTACACAGAGGTTTCCTGGCTCAAGCGAAACGAAATAGGAGCGCATATGAGATATCTGCGGGTCCGAGAATAATGCGTGTATGTGATATCGTATTCTATTCTCGCGATGAATGTATCGATTGGTTGTATGCGATATAACCTAGTTATCGAATCAAGGATTGATTCGATAAGCCGATACATTGGATATTAGTCGGTTATATGCGATATGACCGGATCGTTAAATCAAGTATTGATTTAATGATTTAATGCATAATTATATATTTGATATAATAATTTGCATTAACTAGTATTTTTTCACTTTAAATGGATTTTCTCACTTGAAGTACACACATTGTATATATGATATAGTTTTGTGCACTAGTTTGTATCATGTTTGATGATACATGCTAACTTGAGTTTGTGTGTATGATTAAACCATGGTTATATGAATGGTTAGGGTTTTGTTTACTTATCTATTCATTTATTTATTTATTCATTTTGAAAAGATAAAAAGAATGGTGGCTTATTTTGTTGTTTTGTTGAAACTTCTTGAAGTGTTGAAAGCTTGACCATTCTTGTTATTTTCCTTATCCTAACCATCCAACCTAACCCTAGTTTAGTCTTTACACTTAACCATGGTTGCTATATGATAAGTATTCATTTTATTTTCTATTTTGAATAATACTCATCATATTCTTTTCTTCTTCTTCTTCTTCATCAACAAGAAGAAAAGCTTGCAACCTTTAATGGCAACTTGAGAAAAAGAGTGAGAAATCCAATTCTAAAGTGAACCCACTTCCTATTTCTTCATCCTCTACCTCTTGCCAAGTAGTATAGGGTGTTTTCTTCACAAGTTTCATAACTTGGTGAAGTTGGAGTTCGATCTTGAGTTGCCTCAACGTAGATCATCTTCGGCATCGAAGTCGACGACCTAGCCCGATCAATTCTTCGATGAAACCACCGCGAGAGTCCGAGATCCGATGGGTACAGCGGAAGGACTTCATCACGGAGCTATGGAGGTGGAGGACCGGATCTACAAAGGTTGTAATTACTTTCCTTTAGCAATAAAGTTATTTACTTGCTTGCATCGCCTCATTATCTAGTTAACGATCCGTATTAGGGTTTGTAGGAGTTGCCTCGACGTAGATCATCTTCGGCATCGAAGTCGACGACCTAGCCCGATCAATTCTTCGATGAAACCACCGCGAGAGTCCGAGATCCGATGGGTACAGCGGAGGGACTTCATCACGGAGCTATGGAGGTGGAGGACCGGATCTACAAAGGTTGTAATTACTTTCCTTTAGCAATAAAGTTATTTACTTGCTTGCATCGCCTCATTATCTAGTTAACGATCCGTATTAGGGTTTGTAGGAGTTGCCTCGACGTAGATCATCTTCGGCATCGAAGTCGACGACCTAGCCCGATCAATTCTTCGATGAAACCACCGCGAGAGTCCGAGATCCGATGGGTACAGCGGAAGGACTTCATCACGAAGCTATGGAGGTGGAGGACCGGATCTACAAAGGTTGTAATTACTTTCCTTTAGCAATAAAGTTATTTACTTGCTTGCATCGCCTCATTATCTAGTTAACGATCCGTATTAGGGTTTGTAGGCACATGAAAAATTTGAATTGGGCATGTTTGATCTGTTGTGAGACTTCATTAGTGTGCCTAGGAACCCTACAAATACGCGTATCCCAGTTGTCGTTGACATATAGCAACGAAACCGGCGATACACCACATATTACACTTACAATCGTTGAAAAGAAAGTGAAAAACTACAACAATTGGAATCCGCAACCACCTTAGACATCATAAACCAAATGTATCTCATACTTTGGATTTCATGCCTAACCAAATGAATTCCTTAGACATCACATGCCTAAAAATTATAAACCCCGTGTTTTAGTCTCGATATTGAAAACAATTATCAATAACCAGTCGGGTCATTCAAGAAGATTCCCGATAACCAGGTCGAATGCTCGTCAAAAACTTTAGTAGACGGCCGCACCCCCCGATGCCGTCGACGAAGTGCACTAAGGTGGGACACCGCGAGCGCGAGCACCTGAACGGATGCTTTTTGGCGACAGGGTTCCCCTACAGTCACTTGGTCGGGGCTATGGGGCATGGTTATCTAGTAATGTTACCCGCCGAGTATCCGCGTACGCTACGTAATTGCGATGGATTTTTGATCAACATCAAAATTCCGTGGCAACCGAACAATTGAGAATAAACTGCAAGATTTATAAAATTCAAACTAGTTATCACATAACTAATAATAGTGGATTCCAAATATTGTATCAAATTCTCAGAAAGCTAGGCGAAGTTAAATATTTCCATCGAATCAACAAATTCCCAAAATTCCCAGAAAGCTTAAGCACAGTTAAAGTTAACCAGAGACATACCACAGTACCTATGGACCTACAGCTGAAGGGCCCGACCCAAGCCTCTTAAGTGGCGCCGCGGATCCGCCGCCAAAACCATGTTTTAGCCGTGGATCCGCGGTCACTTAGACGAGTTAGGGTTCGTTCTTCAGGTGTGTCCATAGAATTCCCTGCATGTTTTTCTGAATATTTTTAACATCGAAAAATCCAACTTTTGGAAAAATTTCCAGAAAGTGGGAAAATTAGGGTTTTCGGAGTTCGATCAGACTTTAAATTTCGCCTAAGCAACGCCTAATGCTCTAGCTAGACTTTGATACCACTGTAGGGTTCCTTAGCACCCTCACGGTGTTTACTAGGGCATCGAACATGCCATTTCAAAATTTTCTAAAGAGCTAAAAAACCCGAATGAGCATCGAACTAAAGACTTAGGGTTTTCTAGATTGTAAACTCTTTACAACCTAAAGAGAAGAAGGAATACAACCTTTGTAGACCGGTTCTTCACTTCAATAGCTCTGTGTAGTAGTCCTTTCGCTGCGATCATGAACTCCCGGACTCTAGAGAGGCTCCACAAGATGTACGGAACAAGCTTGCATCGAAATTTTTGAGGCCGAAGATGATCTACGTCGAGGAGACACTAGCTCATGCTACCTCTTCACTAATGGTGAGATTAGTGAAGCAAACACCCTAAACTAAATGACTAATAGTATAGGATGATGAGGTAGGAAGTGGGCTCACTTTAGTTTTATTTTTCTCACAAGATTTCATCACATAGAAAAAACTAGCAAGCCTTTTCTCTTGAGGAAGAAGAAGAAGTGATGAAGAAAATGAATGAGAGAGTGAGGTTAAAATTGCAACCATGGTGAGTTAGTGTCATGCCTAACTCATGTAGAGAATAAACCATAGTCTAAGTAATGACAAATATCTTAAGTAATGACAAAAGAGTGGACTTGGTCAATGTTCAATAAGCTTCTATAAGCTTATCCATGACTAATTACTTAATGATAAATAAAACCCAAACATAAACCCTAGCATGGTGTGAGTCTCATACATACATGTTGCAAATGTAACCTAGCATGACACAACAATATATATCACATATATATTTTGGGTACAAAAAGAAAATAATACAATTAACATATATCACATATATATTAATGTATCATCAAGTGAAAAATAATACTTAAGTGAGCTAATATTAGTTAATGTAATGTAATATATCAAATATATAATTATATATTAAATTATTAAATCAACTCTCGATTTAATAATCCGGCTATATTACATATAACCGACTAATATCGAATGTAACAACTTATCGAATCAACACTTGATTCGATAACCCGGCTATATCACATATAACCGAACAATGTCACAAGTCGCAAGGATAGAATGCGGTATCTCATACGCCCATTAATCTCGGTCCTGCACATATCACATCTGTGCTCCTACTCCGTTTCGCATGAACCAGGAAACCTCTATGTAGGACTCTAAAGACTCGTCAATACGCCGGCAGTAGGTGATGATCATATCAAACACCCACAAGCCGCAAGCGTTCTGCTAAACGTAACGGCCACCCGGGTATTGAGCGATCAGAAGATCAACAAGCAAACCTGCTCGTACTCCTGCGAATCCAATCAGTAACACTACCGCACAGTCCGGTCTCTTCGTCAGATATGTCGCATATCAACAGCTTGGGGGTGGTATAATGTCAAACCCCAATAGCCTGATAAGTCATGCCGATGCAAGGTCCATAACTGTTCGAGAAACTACTGATAACACTTACCAGTAAATCTCAGAAAACCTGGCCAGGGATTTCTTGTTATGGCCAATCGAGTATAGCGCGACATCAACTCCCAATACCGGGAGAGAGGAAACCCCTCCTATCGCTCATTGCCTCTATGTGACTCGGGACTATACCCAAAAACCACCTTTTTGCATGATCTCTTGACCGTGGTATGGTGGAAATAAAATCACAGTGGGAATCACACAAGACTCTATGACGATCTCGGGTTTACAGACTAACTTGTACCGGTGTCACTAGAGAACTGCTATCCGAAGATAGGTATAATACCATCTAGGAGTTCTTGGCGAGTCCGTCCAGTGTACCCAGTCTCCACTGAGCACCCGTATACCTTCTCTGATGTCAAACACCAATGGATGTGGGATCATCCATTGTCCATCACATGGGTCGAGAAGCGTATACGCCAGTCTACTCTGGAGTATCAATGCCCTATCTCGATACTCCCACGACTAGGAACATTTGAATGATGTACTTAGAGACTACCCTGTCCCCACTAGTATGATCTGCATCATAGTCCTGGTAGTCAAGTACTCATCCTAAGGGCTTTATCAACATGTAATAGAGAGACAATAAATGTACATGTTAAGATAAAGAGCAACCAGATAGTATACTATCATATTGAGCAAGAAAGTCCTCCCTATATATGTCCAAGCATCCACTACAATATACATCGCATATACAGTAATGGCCTCTAAGGCATATATATAACTAACAGTGACGATCCCAACTGCCACCAAAATCATGTACGCACGCACGAAGCAAATCCTCCAGATTCTGTATAGTCCGCTCTGACTGACCATCGTTCTGCGGATGGAAAGCGATGCTAAAACTCAATCGGGTACCCAAACCTTCCTGAAGCTTCTGCCAAAGACGGTTAGTGAATTGGGTGCCCCTGTCGGATACGATGAATGTGGGAACGCCGTGCAAATGCACAATTTCATCAATGTACAATTAAGCATTGATTGATCGTTCTTTTACGTGCGTTTTAAAATCAAAGAATAGAATACCGCAATCAATAACGGTGTCGCTTGGTACCTAGCCGATTGAGTACGGGTCGGTCCACAGGGAGATGGATTCCTTTTCTTTATATTCTAACGAGTTAATCCGATCAAGTCGGGTTTTGTTTTAAAATCTAAGAATGGGATTAAAATTGATTAAAAGTCTTGCTAGGGTTAGGATTAGGTTAGTTTGGAAAAAGAATTCTACTCAATGCTTTCTTTGCCCTAGCTAAGAATATAGGTATTAGGGTAATAGTCAACAAAGGGGATTAGCACGACTAGGAAGAAACTTTGTTTCTTCCTTTTGGTCCTTGTCCGTCCTTTCTTAACTCTTAGACCTAACCTCTATTTAAATCAATCACAACTGGTCTAACTAGGGAATCACCGCTATCTTGGAGGATAGGGTGCCGTAGTGAGCGGTGTGTGGTTAACTTAAATAGAGTCCTATTATAAAAATTATATGGGCAAAGAAAGGAGAGAGAGAGATTTACTTCTCTCAAACCTTCCTGATCCTAACCCTAACAAGTGAGGAATTACTCACCCATTAGGGAAGTTATGGTAAGATTCATTTTTATAATTTTAAAAGACTATCTAAGTTGAAGATAATAAAAGACAGATCAAAATTCAGGAATTAAATTCAGATAAAAGAATGTACGATAAAAAATAGAAATACCTTTATTGATGACCTCTTGACAATTACAAGGAAATTGAAAATTTTAGAATAGAAAATAAAAAGAGGTATCTCAAAAGAGGCACCCAAAAGAGGCACACTTTATTTGGCTTTGAGCCCTCCTATTTATAGATAGGAAAAACCCTAGGTTTACATTCTGATCTATACATGAAATTACAAAACAACCCCAAAGATCGAGTCAAAGCACCGACACCCCACCGACACGTGCATTGCACGGCCGCGGAACCGCGGCATAATTGCCTGTTTGGCTACGGATCCGCAGCCATTTGGTGGGCTCATGGGCCCAATTCTTCAGGGTTTCTTCAAGTTGCTTTTATCTTCTGTTTTCTTCACTTGGTCTCTCAGAATCTCTTCAATTCTCTTCCAGATTTCTAATAGTGCAGAATTTGTGGACTTTTACCGTAAGCTTCGCGTTGAAGTCTTGAATCTTGTGCTGCCCTTGTGCTTTGTGCAATTGAACTGTTTGCTAATCTTCATTTGTTTCTTGAACTGTTAGGCGGCGTCATATGCATTCATCTATTGTTGGTTGTAGTCTCACTTTTGTAACATCTTTTCATGAATTTCACTGAATTGTTCTGAGAACCTGTAACCTGCAACTATTTAGCAGACATGGATCAAAAGCACCTATTTATTTATAATATGATTAAGAATGGGCGATAAAATAATGCAAAATTCTGATATGAACAAATACCCCCAAACTTATCTTTTCTTCGTCCCGAGCAAAACTATTTTTATTCTCGAAAAAATCCTAACCTTACTTTGGCAGGGAATCGCGATTGCACTGAGCTCGTGCAACAAGCCGGTAAACCTCTAGATGTCCCTAGTAGGAGGAGTGTTGTCTCCTGAGGGTTTTCAGCGGATACTACCCACAAAATCCGATCAATTTGGCCTATTGCCTTTCATTCTTCAATTCGGTATTCGAGCAAGAAATTCTATTATCTTCAAGTTAGAAATCATCAACCTGTATTTTTCACACTCACTTATCATTTAACTTAAGATCGTATATGTTCTGCAAATTTATTAAGCCTTAAACATCTTTTGAATTTTCCTTCTAAGGTTCCATCTCAAGTTAGGAATTTTTATCATCTCTACTGAAGGTATAAGCCCTATCTTTCATTCCTATCTCTCATCCAAACCCCAATCATATACCCCTACGTGTGTGTATGTATTACCCATACACTTGGAAATTCTATTCAAGCTATCATACTCTTGTCCATCTTCCTAAGTACTTTTAGTTGGTGAATTTTAGATGAAATTGCTCATATATTCTTCATGTGACCGTTAATACTTCTTGAGGTACTAACGACCGATTACAAAATGTGTTCGCGCATTAAGGCGTAATTCCTCGTCTTGTAATACCTAAGGCTTTAGCAGTGACTCCCAAACCAGTTGGTCTAAGGCACTAGGTGATGAAGCACCCTTGCTATATATTTTTTATTTTATGCAGCCCTAAGTAATGACAAAACCAGTGTTCATTTTTTTTATCTCTTTATTCACACTTGTACTTTTTTTTTATTTTATTTTCCTTCATACTAAGGATTTTAGACAAGAGCATTTCAAGGTATCTTCTACTATTTCAAGTTTCAAGGTGCGTGTTTGTGCAAGTTGTAGGGTATATATTTTCAGAATTTAGATTTAAGGTTCAGAATTATTTTTCAGACTTACACTTCAAATAAAATTCAATACTCTTCCCTTATTTCGACTTAGCCCAAGAACTGAATTCAAAATTTGCCTATTTCTAAATAAACTACAAGGACGTATATTTTCTACAATTAAACTTTAAGAAAGGTTATTTTTAGGGTTTTTAATTTACTAAGTTTAGGATCTAGTTTTTCCCCATACTATTCAACCATCATGTTGCACTTAAGTCAGATATGGCCAAAATTGAATTTTTCAATTTTTATAATTTTTAAATTTTTTTCAATTTTTATGGGTTTTAAAATAAGTATGCAAATGCAAAAATATACATATGAATGCGAAGGAAGAAAGCTTACTGAGCACACCCCCAAATTTAAACTTGACAGTGTCCTCACTGTCAGGCTACACCAAGAGGGTCAAAATTGTCGGCACTCCCCTTTTTGTTTATTTATTAATTTTTTAAAGTTTTTTTTTGACAGAAAAAGAAAACAAAATATATATACACAAAAAGGCCCCCCAAACTTAAGTGAAACAGTGTTTCCACTGTTTAAGCGTTAAAGTTCAGAGTTGGGCGGGAGAAAAACACAGTATCAAGCCATATAAAGCCTTACACAGGCCAAAGCTTAGCACCAACCATTCAAAATTTTTATCGTTATAATGGTGTGGTTGGTGAAAGAATGGAGTATAGAGAAAAGAAATGAGAAACACACGAGACCGTATGGAGATAGATGCAGTATACGTTCTCGGTGGAGGAGAAGAATGCCGGAAGGGAAAAGGAAATAGTGGTGGTTCGACTTCTTCAGGTGGAGGTTGATTAATCATAAAATCCGTGTCATTTAGGAATACGAGTTCGTCAGCAAAAAGTTCTTCAAAACTCTCATCGATGTAATTGAACATTTTGCTGTCAGTAAGTTTTGTGCCAGAATTTATCATACTTGATTTGTCAAAAATTATGGAGATAGGATACTCGAAAAACTCATCTACCTCATTTTCAAAAGTATCCAAATCAAGTTGGATTTCTGGAATGATCAAACTTGAATTATCGGATTGTGATTCATTAATACTCGCTATCATTAAAGGAAGATTAGAACAAGAACCAGAGAAAGTGGGAGAAAGCAGTGGAATATGAACTTGAGGGTGGAAATAGAGTGTATAAATTAGCACAATTTGTAATGACCGATGTGTAAAAAGCGATTGTGCTAATCTATCAACCCACTGAGAAATGAGGTCAAATCCCTCAAGATTCATAAGAAAACATGGGTACGTCGAACTTGGAAAACCAGACAATGAAAATGAAAGTGTAATGGTTTCTTACAATAACGGTGTCACTTGGTAGCTATCCGATTGAGTACGGGTCGGTCCATAGGGAGATGGATTCCTTTTATTTATGTTCTAACGAGTTAATCCGATCAAGTCGGGTTTTGCTTTAAAATCTAAGAATGAGATTAAAATTGATTAAAAGTCTTGCTAGGGTTAGGATTAGGTTAGTTTGGAAAAAGAATTCTAGTCAATGCTTTCTTTGCCCTAGTTAAGAATATAGGTGTTAGGATAATAGTCAACAAAGGGGATTAGCACGACTAGGAAGAAACTTAGTTTCTTCCTTTTGGTCCTTGTCCGTCCTTTCTTAACTCTTAGCCTAACCTCTATTTAAATCAATCACAACCAGTCTAACTAGAGAATCACCGCTATCGTGCAGGACAGGGTGCCGTAGTGAGCGGTGTGTGGTTAATTTAAATAGAGTACTATTATAAAAATTATATGGGCAAAGAAGAGAGAGAGAGAGAGAGATTTACTTCTCTCAAACCTTCCTGATCCTAACCCTAACAAGTGACGAATTACTCACTCATTAGGGAAGTTATGATAAGATTCATTTTTATAATTTTAAAAGACTATCTAAGTTGCAGATATAAAAGACAGATAAAAATTCAGGAATTAAATTCAGATAAAAGAATGCACGATAAAAAATAGAAATACCTTTATTGATGACCTCTTGACGATTACAAGGAAATTGAAAATTTTAGACTAGAAAATAAAAGGAGGCATCTCAAAAGAGGCACCCAAAAGAGACACCCAAAAGAGGCATACTTTATTTGGCTTTGAGCCCTCCTATTTATAGATAGAAAAAACCCTAGGTTTACATTCTGATCCATACATGAAATTACAAAACAACCCTAAAGATCGAGTCAAAGCACCGACACCCCACCGACACGTGCATTGCACGGCCGCGGAACCGCGGCAGAATAGCCTGTTTGGCCGCGGTTCCGCGACCATTTGGTGGGCTCATGGGCCCAATTCTTTATGGTTTCTTTAAGTTGCTTTTATCTTCTGTTTTCTTCACTTGGTCTCTCAGAATCTCTTCAATTCTCTTCCAGATTTCCAATAGTGCAGAATTTGTGGGCTTTTACCGTAAGCTTCACGTTGAAGTCTTGAATCTTGTGCTGCCCTTGTGCTTTGTGCAATTGAACTGTTTGCTAATCTTCATTTGTTCCTTGAACTGTTAGGCCGCATTATATGGTTTCATCTATTGTTGGTTGTAGTCTCACTTTTGTAACATATTTTCATGAATTTCACTGAATTATTCTGAGAACCTGTAATCTGCAACTATTTAGCAGACATGGATCAAAAGCACCTATTTATTTGTAATATGATTAAGAATGGGCGATATAAGCAAAATTTTGATATGAACAAGCATACTGAGCATAACCGAAAGTGGTCTTCACTGGAAGGAAGTGAGCCGCTTTCGTCAACCGGTCAACAATCACCCAAATAGAGTCATACCCTCGACTGGACCTAGGTAGACCCACAACGAAATCCATGGAGATCTGTTCCCATTTCCACTCCGGAACGGGTAAAGGATGCAACTCTCCTGCCGGTCTCTGATGCTCAACCTTGACTTGCCGACAAGTCAGGCACCTCGAAACAAAATCCGAAACATCACTCTTCATCCGTGCCCACCAGTAGATATCTCTCAAGTCACGATACATCTTGGTGGAACCTGGGTGAACACTATAAGCTGACTGATGTTCCTGCTCTAGGATCTTGCGTCTCAACCCATCGGTATCAGGTACACACAACGAGTCCCGAAACGTAGCACACCCTGGTCATCAATCTCAAACTGCGAATCTCTACCATGCTGAACATGCTTAAGAATCTCAGACAAACGGGCATCGTCGGGCCGTGCCTCACGAATACGATCAAGTAGAACTGGACGGGCACGGACGTGAGCAAGCTGTCCCCCAGTGGAAGTGAACTCAAACTGTACTCTGCTGTCGCACAAGATCTGCCAATCTACAGAAGACTGTCTCTGAACTGCGCTCAACTGGGACAAGCTACCCCTGGGCCTACGACTCAAAGCATCAGCCACCACATTCGCCTTGCCCGGGTGATAAAGGATCTCACAATCATAATCCTTCACAAGCTCCATCCAACGGCACTGTCTCAAATTCAGATCCCGCTGCTGGAAGATGTACTTTAAGCTCTGGTGGTTTGTGAAAATCTGACACGACTCCCCGTACAAGTAGTGTCTCCAAATCTTAAGCGCAAAGACCACCGCGGCCATCTCAAGATCATGAGTGGGATAATTCTTCTCGTGCTTCTTCAACTGCCGGGAAGCATAAGCAATAACTCTATCATGCTGCATCAATACACAACCGGGCCCCACTCGAGAAGCATCACAGTAAACGACAAAGCCGTCCGATCCAGAAGGCAAAGATAAAACTGGTGCAGTCGTCAACCGAGTCTTCAACTGCTGAAAACTCAGCTCGCATGCCTCAGTCTAAAGAAAAGTAACTCCCTTCCTGGTCAGTCCAGTCAACGGTGCAGCGATACTCAAGAAGTCCTGCACGAAATGACGGTAATAACCAGCTAAGCCCAAAAATCTACGGACCCCTGTCACTGATACAGGTCTGGGCAAAAGCTGTACGGCCTCGATCTTCCTCTGGTCCACACGAATACCGTCTCCCGTAACTACATGACCCAGGAAGTCAACACTATCAATCCAGAAGGCACACTTCGAGAATTTAGCAAACAGCTGGTGCTCTCAATGTCTGCAAAGTGATCCTCAAGTGCTACTCATGCTCCTTTCGACTCTTGGAATAAACCAGAATGTCATCAATAAACACAATAATGAACTGGTCGAGGAACAGCCTGAAAATCCGGTTCATCAAATCCATGAACGCTGCTGGGGCATTGGTGAGTCCGAACGACGTCACCAAAAACTCATAATGCCCATAGCGCGTACGAAAAGCAGTCTTCGGAATGTCATCATTCCGAACCCGCAACTGATGATAACCCGATCTCAAATCAATCTTAGAAAAATGCCCCGCACTCTGGAGCTGATTAAACAAATCGTCAATGCAAGGTAAATGATACCTATTTCGCACCGTAACACGGTTCAATTGACGATAATCAATGCACAACCTCAAACCGACGTCCTTCTTCTTGACGAACAGAACAGGAGCTCCCCAAGGCGAAACACACGGACGCACAAGTCCCCTATCAAGCAACTCTTGCAGCTAATCCTTAAGCTCCACTGGGGCCATCCGGTATGGCGGTATAGAAATAGGCCCCGTGCCGGGGATCAAATCAATGCAAAACTCAATCTCACGCTCTGGCGGCAATCCAGGTAACTCATCAGGAAAAACATCGGGAAATTTTCTCACGATAGGAACCTGGTCTAACGAATCTACTGTGGCTATAGTATCTTGTATGAAAGCCAAGAATCCTCGACATCCCCTCCTCAAAAGTCGACTAGCGCAAAGGGCTGAAATCAAACTGTAAGGGGTGGCACCACGGTCCCCCTGCACAACAAGGACTGACTCGCTGAGAGAAAAAACCTGACTGTCTTCTCACGGCAGTCCACGGACGCATAGCAAGTAGCTAACCAGTCCATACCCAGGAGAACGTCGAAGTCCAACATCTTGAGAAGGATCAAGTCGACGGAAGAATCTCTATCTCCAATACGAACGGCACACGACCGAAACACGTGTCGCGCAACAAAAGACTCGCCAACTGGAGTAGTCACGACAAGCGGCTGATATAGCAAACACGGCTCCCGGCCCAACCTTGGCACGAAGTGCGTAGAAACATACGAGTGAGTAGATACCGGATCAAACAAAACGTGTGCATCGAAGGAACATACATAAAGAGTACCTCAAACTACTGCATTGGATGCCTGCGTGTCCTGATGAGTCAAAGCAAATACTCTAGCCTGCCCTCTACCGACAACGGGCTGTCCTACACCTCTGCCATCCCGTCCCCTCTGAACAAAGCCTCCACGACCACGACCTCTCTGAGCATAAGTCTGACGTGGAGCAACAATAGGCGCAAGAGGCAACGCTCTCTGAGGTGGAGAAGGTGGTAAGGTAATATGTGATACGGCTGCGTCGTTCTCACGTGGCTCAGTACAATCTCTGACGCAATGATAAAAACTCCCGCACCGGAAACATCCAGACAATGACTGCTGACCCTCCTGGGGATAAGAGCTAAACAACTGGTCTCGTCCCAAGCCTCTGCTACTCTCATGACCTGAACGAAATCTGTCGCGGCGTCTAAACATCTTTCTCCGGGTTGATACACCAGTACGAACTATCTTCGGTTCCGGAACGACCGAAGTCTTAGAAAGACGCTCCTCAACCAGTAGGGCTGCGTCCACTGCGGCTGCATATGTGTCACAATGCTGGGTGCTGATAGCGAGGAACAACTCGGTAAGCAGGCCTCGTACAAATCTATTGATCCGCATATCCTCAGTGTCCACCAAATATGGAGCATACACAGATAGCTGGGTTAACTGAACATCGTACTCTGCCATCGTCATACCCGGAGTCTGGCGTAACGACTCAAAACTGCGAGCTTGAGCATCTCTGACGATCTGCGGAAGAAAACGGGCAAGAAACACCGTCACGAACGCAGCCCAGGTCATAGGAGAAAGACCTGCGACTCTGCCCCTCTCTAAAGACTCACACCAGGTCTGGGTAAGACCCTCCAGACGAAAACTCGCGAACTCTATCCATCTCGCGTCGGAGCATCTCAGCGAATGACAGATCCTGGCCATCCAATCGATAAACCAATGGTGATCCTCAGCTGCATCAGTGCCGGTGAAAACCGGAGGCTTCGGCCTCATGAACTCAGATAATGATACGGTGATAACCTCTGTAGCTGTAGGTATGACTGCCTGAACAGTAGGCACCATCGCAGTCCCCGTGACAGGTGGAACAACCTACTGTCTCTGCGCTCGACTGGCCTCAACCAACGATCCCATCATCTGGCGCAAATCCTGTATACCGGCCTCTAGCCTAGTAATACGATCTAGCGAAGGTGGATCAATCTGCTCCTGTGGAATGGGCGTACCGTCCTGGTCAGTCCTCATCTCCAACGAGCCTACCCTGACCTCGTGTAATGTTTTAAAAATAAATAAATAAATAAATAATTAAATAAAATCCTTTAGGTGAATTTTCTGATAATCGGTAAAATAAACCGTATTTTCCATAAAACTCAATTATAATTATTTTTCAATATGGATTTAAATACGCTTATTTTAACTATATAATTTCTAGTTTTTTGTATTTATTTGGTCACTTATAAATTATTAGTTTACTTAAATATTTTTCCTTAATTAATTATTTCTAATATTAATATAAGCTTTTAATTATACATTAAATTAGTGCAAATTATAAATTGGAATGGGTTAATTTACAAAGTGAGCCATGACATATTAGAATTAAGTTTGTAACATATTCATTTTTTCTTCATTTGTCTCCAAGAGTCTAGAAAATTCTAGGATAAAGTTATTAATAAAAAAATAAAATAAAATAAAGTTTGAAATGGCTTAATGTGTGTTTATTAATTATGAAGTTTCTAAATAAACCCACACACTCACACCTCACTCTCTCTCCTTCCCCTAAATTGGCGAGCCTAACCCCATGGCAGCCTTCTCATTTCTCACATCATTCTCTCCACAAAATGCTCCAAAAAATTCATCAAATATCAAAATAAAATTCCACAAAAACCCAAATCCAATCTTTACCCATTATTCCTTGGACAATATAGCATGGATCTTGGATCATAGAAGTAAATTTGGGAGGCTAGGTTGCATGTAGATCTAAAAATCTTTGTGGTTTAAATCTTAACCCTTTAGTGAAATTGTTGTTTAATTGCTTTAATCTAGCATGCTTAAGTGTTAAATTGGTTCTAATTGCTAACTTGAAGATTCAAGAGGAGTTTGGAAATTCAAGCTAGGGTTTATCACTTAATCATGATTCTAATGGGTAATGTAACATCTTATGTAATGAAAAATGTAATCTAGTTACTAATTTGTAAATTGTTGTATTTAAATTATCCTAATTAATTAGGATTTTTGCAAACTAGGTTTTTATAAAATATATATATAAGTGAGATAAAATTCTAGTGAGGGTTTTTATCATTAGATTATGGTTCTAATGAGTAGATTAACATGTTAATAGAATGCAAAACCTAATCTAGTTACTAGTTTGCTAGTTTTTACTTCAAAATTTTGCTAATTATGCTAATTTTTCAAACTAGGTTTTCGGAAATTGATTAACTAATTGAGATTAAAATCTAATTATGGTTTTCATGACATTATTAACATTTTAATTTGTTTTTTAGCAACTTAGATCATGCAAAACCAAGCTAAGTTGTTGAATTGTGAATTTTGCTTTAAAAAGTGTTAAAATTTGATATTTTTGCAAACTAGAATTTAGGATTTAATACAAATTGATGAAATTAAATTATGGTGATGGTTTGTATGACTTAGTTATAATATTTAGTGAATATTATGGCCATTAGTTTTGTTAAAATATCAAGTTTCGAATTAAAACGGTTATTTGAGGCTTTCTAGGTTTTCGGAAATAAATCGATTTGATTTATTTTGAGTTTTTGATGAGTTGCAATCTATTTTATATTATAATTAGTGAGTTTTGGAACTACTATTTGTACGTTTGTATTTTATCTCGATCAATCGGCGTTTGTACGCCGATGTCGAGGATTATTTGGTTCTTTTGCATGAGCGGGTCATAGGTTTTAACCTATGCGCGTTTCATGCGCCATTTTGGTTATTTATCCGCGATTTCGGTTTACGATATTATATATGTTTGCATATAGGTACCCCTCGCATGGATTTCGGAAGAGGAAGAAGAGGGTGGCGGCATCGACTTCGGCAACTGAGGACCAGGTGAGTAGATGTATATCTACGGGGGAAGTCGGATGGATGGCGTATAGCACCCCCGCAAACGTAGAAAAAGGATATTATGTACTATTATTAGGAAGTCAGACGTGACCTTAGATTCTTGACGAGTAGGGTATTATTGAAGACTTTATGTTGGATTAAACTGATTTAGAAAGACTTAACCAGAGGATGATTGCCCTGGAGGGAATTCGTAGGCTTCATGTAGACACACACACGCACACACACATACACTTGACTTGGTGTATATGTATGTATGTATATATATGTATATATATATATGAATGTGTGTATGTTTCTATATATATATATATATATCATATACATGTGATATGAGGATGTTATATGATATCTGGTGATGAGTCGATATGACTGAGCATGATGCCGTGAGATATTGGATATACGATCGAGTTATGATATGAGATGTATTATGATATTAGCGGATCGTTGGGAAATGAGAAAAATGTATATTTATACATAAACGATAATAGGTGATGATGACATTGAAATGTACGAGACTCTATAATAGAACCCGGATTGAAATATGTGACTTAATCACGATAGGATATATGACATGATATTTTAGTGGATCATTTGACGATGTATATTTACACAGACAATGATATATGTTTGATGATATTGGGATGTATGCGATTATGGTACAGTACCCTTGATCATGATATTGTTTGATGATGATACTATACGAACGATGATGTATATATGTGATAGTTGGCCCGTACCCCGATTTTGGGATGCCGTACGATGGATTTTACCGTACGATGCATAGATGTGATGATTGATCTGCACTCTTGACTTGAGGAATTCGTACTATGTATGTGACGCTATTGAGGCTGGATCGCCGACTACAAGAGATATCGATTCAGACTTTAGGAGGATTGTTCTTACCTTTCGACTAGTGTCTTTAGTTAGTTCCTTAGTTGGTTAGGTAGATCATAGTTTCGGCTCGAGTCATACTTATTTTCCAAACTAACGAATCGTGCGCATTTTTAAAGACAGCCTGAGGGATACTCCGGATTTTTCAAAGGACATATCTTTTCTTAAAACCCCGTAACCCCTAATTTTCTAAAAACCACGATTCGTGCTTTTTCAAACAACAAACTGTATGACTCGTAATTAGTATGTATTCTCTAGTTGTGCGTTTACTACACATTCACTGTTATATTTATGTTGTATTCATCGCATTGCATATTAATATATATGTTTCTTTAGCTAATATGAAACTCTGCCTGTTAGGACACCATCACCATTACCGATGATGTGCATGATCCACATACACTTATTTGTCGGCTCACACACATCATCATCGGTAATTGCCATGTCACGTACACTTTAGAACATATTATCTCTTATTGATATAATCAGCTAAATGCTAGTCCAGTATAATATTGTGTGATTACCCTCATGTGCTAGTTTAGACATTGCATTTATTACTTAGACACTTCATGCATTCACATATTCATATTATCATGCAGTATTCTGGGGCTTATGCCGATGCTCATTATTTACTTACTCATGATTTTGAGATTTTGGATTTCTATGAGATTTCTGGATTTTGGGGGAAAACCGCAAGAATTTAATAAAAGCTTAGTATCATCATTTTTAAAATGCAAGTTACGGTTTTCTCATGATGTATGTTTCATCCACCATGAGATTTCATGTTTTCTGTTGGATTTTGAGACCCAATTCGAGGAGTGGATGAACCGTCTCGGGTACATGGTGAGCCCGGTATGGTACCCCAGGGCAAGAAGCTCGAGTTGTAGACGATGAGCCTGGCAGGGAAAGACTACCTACCGGTGATTTCTGGTGCGGCGGATATCCGGAGGATACCGACCGTTGTCATGAGATTTGATGATATGGGCCGATCCGGACTGACGAAGCCCGAGATATTAAGACTGTGAGATATTGAGACTGCGATGTATTGAGACTTTGAGATTTACATGTTTTGTGTCGATGCTTGACACGGATTTCCATGGATTTCATTGATGATATTTTAGATTACCATACAAATTTTACTATGATAAAACTTAAAGATTTCTTATACAGATATATCCAGATTTCATGGTTGATTGTTTTACATTCATGGTGCATGCATACTCATACACATGACATGTTACTACTTGAGGCACTGACACGAGCACTGAGCATTGCACTTACACATAAATTATCACCCTGCAACTACTAGATGACTAGTGTTATATTAAGTATATTATTATGACCTAGAAGATCGTCGTGCATGCGATTTCTACTCGCAGTTGTCTTCTACTCACGTGTTGGCAACTCACCCCCGTTGTGCCAAATTTTCTTACAGGTTTCGAGGTACAGGATTCCTTGGCAGCTTGCTGGCACATCATTTCTTTCAGGGTGATTTGCTTGGTAGGTTGGTTCACTTGTATCAGGACCGCCGTTGTACTTTTATTATTTCATTTGTATCTAGTAAGCTCCATCAACCAGATTTGTATTACTTGATAGATTTAGAAGACCGGCTATTTTTATTTCGACCTTAGAGTCGCGCTTGTATTATTATGGTTTTCTGGTGGATTTAGTTTTCTTTTGAGTTTTGAGCCTCACCCTTCGGCGTTGTATATTATAGTGCATTGTGTGGTTGTTTCCGCCATTTGGCGTAGAGCTAGCTCCGACTTGGGGATGCCTTTATTATTGCTTATGTATATATTCTTGTTTGTACCCGTTTGGGGCCAATTTTTACAAAGGAGACTCTGCCGAAATTTTTGAGAAAATTTGATGTTGCTTTTAAACATATTTTCCTTTACTTCTTCTTTTAAATGGTTTAGATTTCTTGGCTTCGGCTTACTTAGATTACGTTGCGCCTCTAGACGCTTCGTAATTTAAGTTCCGGTCTCGTTCCGTACCTTCGGGTCGTGACACCTCGGCTCTCGCGGCTGCTCTCTGCGCCCTCGTAGTCTTCGGCGGTATAATGGCTGGAAATGAAAACATGATTCGATAAGAACATAGATCTCGAATCATAATGATGCATATAATCATAGAAGGAATTTCAACCAACAAGCCCTAAGGTCACTTAGGCGGAGTACCGTATCGTAAGTATGCCGCGGAACATACACACGCTACGTCACTCTGCTTAAGCTATCTACTCCATCATACCAAGGTCATCCTACACTCCGAAAAGTAAAACCTAGCGCTCTGATACTAACTTTGTCAATACCAAAATTTAGGCACGTGACCGGTACTTAAACCACGTGACGTCAACAGGCGTAACGCAATTTAAGTAAGCTGAAAACCCAGAAATCTAAACCATCAAAGAAGTAAGTGATAAAAACATTGTTAAAAACATTTGGAAATCTCAAGTAAAAATTTTAAAGCTTAAGTTTATTTTCTTAAAAATTTCGGCAGCACCTCCTTTGTAAAAACTAGCCCCGAAACGGGTACAAACACAGGGTATAAATAAAGCATCCCCAAACGGGAGAAAATCAAGCCCAAAGGCGGAAACAACCACCACAAGAATATATACGACGCCGTAGCGAAGAAATAGATAGTATAAATGAAAAACAATATAAAGAGGTAAAACTACATAATAAAGGTCGGCTCACACGAGCTCGACAACCAGAGTCACAAAATATACAATATCGGTTCCCACAAACTCGTCTCTAAGTCAATACATTGTAATGGTAGATAGAGAGCACTGGATACAATGAGATATACAATGGATATAATCGGATAACCGCAACCCACCTACAACAAAAAGGCTCACAGCCAACCTAGCGGTATCCGCTGAAAAGATTCAATAAGCAGCCCTGCCACGACTACTCTGAGGGTCAAGCCTGCAAAACACTGTGGCACAACGGGGCTGAGTTGCCAACTCGTGAGCAGTAAGTAACATCATACAGATAATCGCAGGTATGCACGTACATCGATAATCTGTCACATGCAATCTGATAGCATAAATATGGTAATATGGGTATGCAACAATCATGATCAAGGTACACCATCAGGGTACTACTACAACATGAAACAATGCATATCAAATAACTACCGAGTATGGGATAAAACATATCATCATCAATGAATCATCATCGTGGAAAAACCCAGTGTCCATCAACGACACCCCCAAATCCCAATACCTCAGGCGCCGTCACTCTGATCCCTCATATTCGTAAATCTCATGGAACCTAAGTGCCTAACAACGACACTCGAAACATCATGAAAACCCGTGTACAACATCGACACGTAAATCCACATAACTCGGGCTCCGTCGGTCCGGATCGGCCCACGGGCTCCGTCGGTCCGGATCGGCCCATATCCATCTCACGACTCCGGTCGGTATCCTCAGGATAACCGCCAGGTCCAACCAATCACCGGTAGGTAGTAGTCTGTAACATTTCAGAAAAATAAAATATTATTTGTGGGAATTTATATAATTAAATAATAAATATTAAGAATATTTTAATTGTGCAGTATAATTAAATACCATTAAATTGAAAAATATTTGAAAAATTATAGAAATTACTGAAATGAGGGTGTTTTATATGATTTAAGAAAATTATAAATTTTTTATGATTAATTATATTCCATTTTTATGCTAATCGCGATTAAATATCGCTAATCATGCATTAAGCTTGATTTGTGCACACGACATGCACCATATCATACTTCACATTTTTACTTTTCTACCATGGTTTTTTCTTCTTTTTTTTTCATGCATGGCTTGGTTTTTAAATATGAGAAGAGAAAAGATAAAGAAAAGAAAAGAAAATGGGAATAAACAATAGAGTATGGGCATGAGAGAGAAAGGAGAGAGAAAGGAGAGAGGTCTTTGACCATTGCTCCCATTTGTTTCCCTCCATTTCCTTCATCATTCTCTCCCCCTTCATCTCCATGGCTGCCCTCATCTCCCACCTCCACTAAACCTTCACAAACACCCTCAATCACTCATCAAAACATCATCCCCCTTTTATTAAAAACATGCACAAGCTCACTACAAGCACTTTGGACCAAGAAAGTTTGGATTTTGAAGACTTGGGGCAACTCAAGAAAATTCTTGAGTTGCCAAATGAGATATATCCTTCACACTTAGTGTAGTTATTCATTTCCTTTAGCATCCATTATAGTTTAGAAGTGTTAAAGTGTGGTTTCGTGAGGTTTGAAAATTCCTAGATAGGGTTTTGAGGACTTCATGAGTTGAGAGGGTGTAATTGAACTTTAGTGGTGACCTTAAACTCCCCTATTGTCAAAAACCCAGACCTAACCTAAATTGAAAACCTGAAACCCAAATCCGAAACTTTCCGTATCGGTTTTGTGAACTTTTACGCCTACAGGGAATCTGGAGTGACCCGGGAATTTTATGAGAAAAACAAATAATACCATTTACCTAGTTGGACCACTACGAGACCACCCTGCAAATACGAGAGCCTAATTCACTCCCATGTCCGAGCAGGCCGGATTTAGTGGGGATGTGGCCGGCCACTTGGTGGAGTTTGGTGTCCAAGTTGCTTCTGTAGTTCATATACCCCCTATACAACTCCCAGTACTGCTTGTTTAGGCTAATTTCACATAAACTAAAATCTGGAGCAAGTTTTGTAAGTTGCTGTTTTGGTTTCCTCGATGTTTATGAATTCAAGTTTTGATATTAGTATTTTGTATCGGTCACTTGACGTTTGTATATCAATATCGGGTGTTATTTGGTTGATTTACGTGAGTAGGCTATAGGTTTTAACCTATAGGCACCTCGCGTGTCGTTTTGGATTTGGATTGGATTTTAATGCGATACGATGTGTTATGATATGTAGGTACCTCCATGTGAACTTGGAGCAACAAGGATGCGCGTGGCATCATCGACTTCGGCAAGCAAGGATCACGGTGAGTAGATATATATCTACAGGGGAAGTCGGGTGGATGGCGTATAGCACCCCCCCAGTTTCGTAGGGTATTATGAGATACGTTTATATATATTTTATATATGTATTTGTGAGACTATGCGATTCTCAAGAAAGGTTTTAGGATATCACGTGTTTAAGTTTAGTGTAATTGGATGATAGTGTCGTTAGCTAGTTTTAGTCATGAAACCCTAGGATAAGGTACACGCACACACACACGCATACATTTTATTTTCTTGTGCGTATATAGGGATATGTACATATATATACATACATGCATGTGAGTATGCATCTACACACACACACACACACACACACGGTGATGAGGATAGTATATGATACTTGGAGATGAGTCGATGTGATTGGGCAGGATGCCATGGGATCGGTGATGTGATTTGGGTCGTGTTATGAGATACGATATATTATATTAGCGGATTGATGGGCGATATGTTTTCATACACACGCGGATATATGTTAGATGGTATCGGTATGTAATAGACTTAGATCAGTACCATATTCATGATATGATGAGAATGATACCATATGGATATTGAGGTATATGTGATAGGCGACCCATACCCCGATTTTGGGATGCCGTACGATGGATTTACCATACGAGATATAAATATGATGATAGATCTGCACTCATGATTGAGGATGTCATATTATATTGATCGAATGTGACGCTATTGAGGCGGGATCACCGATTACTATATATATAGACACACACACTCACACACACACACACACACACACACATATATATATCGACTTAGACTTAGATGGTTTTTCTAACCCTTTGATTAGTCTCTTAGCTTTGTCCTGTAGTTACTTAGTAGATGTTAGCCTGGGCTCGAGTCATACTTATTTCCAAAAACCAACGAATCATGAATATTTTAAAGACAGACCACGGGGTACTACGGATATTTCAAAGGACGTATCTTTCTTAAAAACACCGTAGCCCTACTTTCTAAACACCACGATTCGAGTTATTTCAAAAGACAAACTGTATGACTCGTATATATAATATATATTCCTTATTGTTGCATTTACTATTCATTTCTGTATACTCATGTTGTTCATATCGCATCGCATTGCATGTTTAAATGTACTTTTATTGCTATTATGAAACCATGCTGTCAGGACACCAGCACCATTACCGATGATGAGTATGCTACACGTACACCTGCTTGCCGGCTCACACACATCTTCATCGGTAATTGTTATATCACGTACACATTAGAAAATACTACTTCATTAGTATAAATTGCTAGCTGATAGTTTCGACATAGTACTAGTGCGCATGCTTTTATATGCTAATTTAGATATTGCATTTATTACTGTGATTTTCCATGCATATTTATATATTCATTTGCCATGCGATATTATGGGCCAGTCCGGATTGCCGGACCCCGGTATACAATGTTATTGACCTGTCATTTTGAGATTTCAGATTTTCCATGAGATTTCTGGATTTGGAGAAACCGCAGATTTTATAAACTCATTTATCATTTTGAAAAGATAAAAAGTGCGGTTTTCTAATGATATGATATGAGATATGTCTACCTTGAGTTTTCTCGGCTCTTGAGCGAAATCATATACCCGATTCAAGGAGGAGGAGGAACCGTCTGTGGGTGCATGGTGGACCCGGTGCGGTACCCCGGGGTAAGAAGGTCGCAGATGATGGCGTTGAGCCTAGCAGGGGAGCACTACCGACCGGTTATTTGTGACGCGGCGGATATCCGGAGGATACCAACGTAGTCGTAAGATTTGATGAGGGGTCAGTCCGGATAGCCGGAGCCCAGGGACCAGTCCGGATAGCCGGAGCCCGAGATATTGAGACTTTGAAGTGTTGAGATTTTATGATATGGGCCAGTCCGAATAGACGGAGCCCGAGATATTGGATATTTGGATATATGTTTTGTGTCGATGCTTGACACAGATTTTATGCTGATTTCATTGATGATACCTCGATTTATATATATAGAAATCTCACAAATTTATGAAAACAGTTTTCCTATTTAGATGTATTCTGTTTTCATGCATTCATACATCATATATATGATATGTTGCTATCTGAGGAACTGATACGAGCACGTAGTATTACACTTATGTGTAGATAGTTCAGGATATTATATTGTGGATTTTATGATCGTATGATCTAGGATTGAGTCATACATGCGATTTCTGCTCGGTGATATTTTCTACTCATGAGTTGGCAACTCACCCCCGTTGTGCCACAGTTTCTTGCAGATTTTGCCGTACAGGTTTCCTTGGCTACTTTGCTGGCACACTGCTTCCTTCCGGGTGTTTGCTTTGTTAGATGGGTTCACTTGCATTGTGACCACCATTGTTCTTTATTTACTTTCAGTTGTATCTAGAAACTCCATCAACCAGACTTGTACATTTATTAGACCTAGAAGACCAGTTGTATATTCTTTCAACCTTAGAGTCGCGCGCTGTATTATTATGGTTTTTTGATGATATTGGTTTCCTTTTGAGTTTTGATCCCCGTCCTTCGACGTTGTATATTATATTGCTTCCGTGGTTATGACCGCCAATTGGTGAAGAGCTAGCTCCCGCTTCGGGATGCCTTTATTCATATGATTCATGTTGTACCCGTTTGGGGTCAGTATTTACAAAGGAAACTCTGCCGAAATTTTCAGAAAAGACTTGAGGTTTTAAAAATGCAATACTTCGGCTTATGTTGTTAAACTACTTGCTTTAAAACTAAACTTTTTCCTTCTTTCTTCTTTTAAATGGTTTAGATTTTTGGGATTTTGGCTTACTTGAATTAGATGTGGTCCTATAGACTTCATATGATTCAAGTGCCAGTCACGTGCCATTTCGGGTCGTGACAAAGTTGGTATCAGAGCGCTAGGTTAACCTTAGTTCGAGTCTATGTTTGACTATGTGGAGTCTAGGGCGTTTATATATATTCGGAACCTAGGCTTGACCTTACGGAACTTAGACTTGGTCGAGGGGGTATTAGACCCGAACTTTCGTCGCATAGGTTGACCTTGGTTGATGGAGTAGGTGACTTAAGTAGAGTGACGTACTGTGTGTATGTTCCACGGCATACTTACGATACGCTACTCCGCTTAAGAAGCCTCAAGATGTACATTTCTTTGCACAGTATTCTATTTGTTCATTGATCTATCCTCATCGATATTGGTTGATAGTTTTGTTACCACGATTACACGGGCAGAGAGAGCTGCGGCTAGAGTTGCGGTCAGCACGAGCTCGACTTTTACGAGGACTGACCAGGATGTATTCCAGTGACACACGATTGCATAGATGTGTCGTTTTATTGTGTTTTCATGCCATGAGCGTTTGATGGATTGCTTTTACGAAATTCTCGGACGTGCAAATCAGCACCAGAGGATTGGACCACTGCTAGAGGCCGGCTAGAATGCGATGACCGTCAAGGCACCGTTATTTTTGATGTTTGAGTCACTGTTTACCGTGTAAACGAATGAGCCAGTTGTTGCTGCGAATGACGAGATATCGCCCCATATGTTTGGAGCTGTTGCTGCACGAGTTTATACTTGGAAATATGATAGAAGATCGCTAGTCACCAAGGATGAATGACTAGGACATGTGGTTCGTTTGCACACCCCGATGCGAGGTCATCAGATTGATTGACTCCAGCTTGAGAAGACTTCACGCAGGTACGTTGAGAGTCGATAGAGGCGATCGAATATCAGAAACCCATTTTCCAAGTTTAAAGTATTCGGAAAAACATGCAAGTAATTCCGTGGACCCTCTAGAAGAATGAAACCCTAACTCGATATAATGACCATGAGAACGCTTCGAAACCTTAGGGTTTGCAGCAGTTCCGTTGTGCCATTAATGAGGCTTAGATTTTCCCTTCTACGGCTGGTCCATAGGTACTGTGGCATGTACTGAATATTATTAAACTGTACTCAAGAGTTGAGATCTTGGGGGATTATGGAACTTTGACGAATTGATCGAAAAGTTCGACGTTATTCGGATATCATGTGATGGGATACATTACTTGGGAGACTCTAGATATGAGTATTGTCGTTGGAGCGCAGTCCATACAGCTATGAAGAGACGAGTCCGAATCAGTCGACTTTAGAGAACAGTGGAGTATGAAGTTCGTACGAGATTTTGATGAGATGACGTTCCACTCCGCTGACATCAGAGATGTGATACGCATGCAGAGGCGTTGTATATGGATATCATCCAGGAGGAGTCGTGATGAGTATGCAGCCGTTCCAGAACGAGAAATAGATTTACTAAAGGGTGATAACTTCTGGGCAGTTCGGCAGAAACGAGATTTGGGGGGACTTTGACAGAACCTTTTTGGAATACCATACGAGAAGATTTGGACCCACGAGCGGTCATATTACTTACACCCAGTAGGCCAGAGTTCGGCATCATCG
Organism: Agapanthus africanus; assembly: GCA_030015575.1. Lineage (NCBI taxonomy): Eukaryota > Viridiplantae > Streptophyta > Magnoliopsida > Asparagales > Amaryllidaceae > Agapanthus > Agapanthus africanus. The sequence continues at coordinate 168,141,277 of CM057349.1, forward strand.
ACGAGACATGTTATGAGTGACCATGATAGTTGGCCAGAGATCTTTAGAGGATGTGCCAGAGCGGGACTATTTCCGCCATCTTTGATTTCGGTATTTTGGACGATTTATTTGCATGATTGAGATTTTGTGCACCACAGTTGCACTTGACTTCGATTTGATGTCATTTGAGAGCTTGATTTTGATTTCATGCCTATGGTATGCATGTGATTTGACTTATGCTTTCGACATAGTTTTCATGCACTTTAGTATTTTGATGCGATTTTGTGCATGCTGATGCACATGATTGAGAGATTATATACCACGGTATACCTGATTTGGATTTGGATTAAGATGTGTTGTATACCGTCGATTTCAATTATGATTTTTTTTCGTGCACCTTGTGCACTTGGTTTTGATTCTTTCGCATACTTGACGCGCTTGATGCGATTTTGGTGCACGCCAGATGCACTAAATCGGGATTCTTCGTGCATATCAGATGCACCTGATATTGTTGTCAGGCACACACCGTTGCCCTTGACAGGTGTTTTCGTGCACACCCGTTGCACTTAGACTTTGTTTCTGTGCACATGTATGGCACATTTATTGATTTCGATTTTCGTGCGCACCAGACACACGTGGCATTCTTATGCACATTTTGGGATTGATTCTTATGGAGTAGTACGTTTTTATGATATTTACTATTTGTTTTAGTACTGAGCAAGACTAGTCAGAGGACAGTACCTGAATATATTTTTGCATGCATTGATAGTTATCGAAGGGATTTCCAAAAAGGAGCTATAGCCTCAGTATTTACCTACGTGTCCGAGATGACACGAAACATTTTACAAAGGAAAACCCTTCTAAATTATTTCAAAACGGCGGGACATGTATGTTAAACAAAGGATATATATAGATATAGTTATTTTCTTACAATAAACATCCACTACTGTGCCGTGATATGTGCATTGCACAGTGATTTGAAAAAAAAAGTCTGGCATGCATTTCTTTCAGGTGTTTTGACGAGTTTACACCGACGCGTACTATGTACATGTTATAGTTTCGATATAGATCATGTCGGTTTTGTATTGGATTTTGACATTGGTGTCTTCACCATAACTCCGATGATTGCGGGATGCTTGACGGAATTTTGATTTTGGTTTATATACTCGTTTTTCACGCGCATGCATTGCGCTATGATGTGTTTTATGTATTTATGATTTCGGAGCCCCGACGACTTGACCTTTTTACTGAAATGTTTTAGTATTTGAGGGATTTAAATTTAAAATCGGGGACCGAATTTATTTAGGGGGGAAGATTGTAACATTTCAGAAAAATAAAATATTATTTTTGGGAATTTATATAATTAAATAATAAATATTATGAATATTTTAATGGTGCGGTATAATTAAATACCGATAAATTGAGAAATATTTGGAAAATTATAGGAATTACTGAAATGAGGGTGTTTTATATGATTTAATAAAATTATAAAATATTTATGATTAATTATATTCCATTTTTATGCTAATCACGATTAAATATCGCTAATCGTGCATTAAGCTTGATTTGTGCACATGACATGCACCATGTCATACTTCACATTTTTACATTTCTACCATGGCTTTTTCTTTTACCTTCATGCATGGCGTGGTTTTTAAATATGAGAAGAGAAAAGATAAAGAAAAGAAAAGAAAATGGTAATAAACAACAGAGTATGGGCATGAGAGAGAAAGGAGAGAGAGGTGAGGGGTCTTTGACCATTGCTCCCATTTGTTTCCCCTTATTTCCTTCATCATTCTTTCCCCCTTCATCTCCATGGCTGCCCTCATCTCCCACCTCCACTAAACCCTCACAAACACCCTCAATCACTCATCAAAACATCATCCCCCTTTCATTAAAAACATGAACAAGCTCACCACAAGCATTTTGGACCAAGAAAGTTTGGATTTTGAAGACTTGGGGCAACTCAAGAAAATTATTGAGTTGCCAAATGAGGTATATCCTTCACACTTAGTGTAGTTATTCATTTCCTTTAGCATCCATTATAGTTTAGAAGTGTTAAAGTGTGGTTTAGTGATATTTGAAAATTCCTAGATAGGGTTTTGAGGACTTTATGAGTTGAGAGGGTGTAATTGAACTTTGTGGTGACCTTAAACCCCCTAATTGTCAAAAACCCAGACCTAACCTAAACTGAAAACCTGAAACCCAAATCTGAAACTTTCCGTATCGGTTTTGTGAACTTTTACGCCTATAGGGAATCTGGAGTGACCCGGGAATTTTATGAGAAAAACAAATAATATCATTGACCTAGTTGGACCACTACGAGACTACCCTGCAAATATGAGACCCCAATTCACTCCCATGGCCGAGCAGGCCGGATTTAGTGGGGATGTGGCCGGCCACTTGGTGGAGTTTGGTGTCCAGGTTGTTTCTGTAGTTCATATACCCCCTATACAACACCCCAGTACTGTTTGTTTAGGCTAATTTCACATAAACTAAAATCTGGAGCAAGTTTTGAAAGTTGCTGTTTTGGTTTCCTTGATGTTTATGAATTCAAGTTTTGATATTTGTGTTTTGTATCGGTCACTTGACGTTTGTACGTCGATATCGGGTGTCATTTGGTTGATTTGCGTGAGTAGGCTATAGGTTTTAACCTATAGGCACCTCGCGTGTCGTTTAGGATTTGGATTGGATTTTAATGCGATACGATGTGTTATGATATGTAGGTACCTCCATGTGAACTTGGAGCAACAAGGATGAGCGTGGCGTCATTGACTTCGGTAAGCAAGGATCACGGTGAGTAGATATATATCTACGGGGGAAGTCGGGTTGATGGCGTATAGCACCCCCGCAGTTTCGTAGCGTATTATGAGATACGTTTATATATATTATATATGTGTGTTTGTGAGACTATGCGATTCTCAAGAAAGGTTTTAGGATATCATGAGTTTAAGTTTAGTGTAATTGGATGATAGTGTCGTTAGCTAGTTTTAGTCGCGAAACCCTAGGATAAGGTACACGCACACACACACGCATACATTTTATTTTCTTTTGCGTATATGGGGATATGTACATATATATACATACATGTATATGAGTATGTATATATATATATATATATATATATGTATACACACACGGTAATGAGGATAGTATATGATACTTGGAGATGAGTCGATGTGATTGGGCAGGATGCCGTGAGATCGGTGATGTGATTTGGGTCGTGTTATAAGATACGGCATATTATATTAGCGGATTGATGATGTGTTTTCATACACACGCGGATATATGTTAGATGGTATCGGTATGTACTAGACTTAGATCAGTACCCTATTCATGATATGATGAGAATGATACCATATGGATATTGAGGTATAAGTGATAGGCGACCCATACCCCGATTTTAGGATGTCGTACGATGGATTTACCGTACGAGATATAAATATGATGATAGATCCGCACTCATGATTGAGGATGTCGTATTATATTGATCATATGTGACGCTATTCAGGCGGGATCACCGACTACTATATATATATATATATATATCGACTCAGACTTAGGTGGTTTTTCCTAACCCTTTGATTAGTCTCTTAGATTTGTCCTGTAGTTACTTAGTAGATGTTAGCCTGTCCTCGAGTCATATTTGTTTCCAAAAACCAACGAATCATGAATATTTTAAAGACAGGCCAAGGGGGTACTACGGATATTTCAAAGGACGCATCTTTCTTAAAAACAAAGTAGCCCAACTTTCTGTTAGTGTATATGCCCTAGAGGCCATTACTGTATCATACTAGTTTGTATATTACTTAATGGAAGCTTGGGATATTCACAGTTGTATATACAATCTTGCTCGAAATGGCAGTATGCTACTTGGTTTGTCTCTGCTTTAATATGTGCATGTGTTTCTTTTAGCATATTGCTGGTATACATATTAGTAGAGCCTTAGGATCTTTGCTTGATTACCAGCGTTGTGATGGCGCTCGCACTCGTGGGAGCTGGGTAATCTATAACCACATCCTTATACAGGTCCCTGGTCGTTGGACTATCGAGACAGGGCATCGATACTCCGGAGTAGACTAGCGTATGCGCTTCTCATCCCAGTGTGGGAGACGGCCTGTCCCACAGCCGTTAGTACGTCGTACTTGGGATAGTATGCGGGTGCTCGTTAGGTTACGAGTACACTGGACAGGACTCGTTGGGAACTGTTGGTTGGTAATATACCTATCGTCAGTTATCAGTCCCCAGGTGACATGAGTACAGCTTAGTCCGCTGACTTGACACTGTCACTTCGCCTCGAGTGTGTTCCCACTGCACTTTGATTACTACCCTACCACGGCTCAAAGGAGTCGTGCAAACAGGTAGTTTTTGGGTGCAGTCCCGAAGCACTTGGAGGCAGTGATGGTTAGACAGGATTCGTCTCTCCCGGTATTGGGGGTTGACATCGCGCTGTGTCCAGGAGAGCCATTACACGAGTAGTCCCTGGCCAAGGCAAGCGAGATATACTGGTAGGCTTCCAGTGTTATCTCAGGGTGTTCTGGGCTACACTCCGACACGACTTGTACCGCTATTAGGGGACTGACGTTCACCGCCCCCCTAGGCCCGCCATGCGATGTATCAGACGAACAGACCGGACTGTACGGAGACTGTCACATACAGGCTCAGTAGGAGTGCAGATGGGATTCACCTCGTCAGTCTTCTTATCGACATCTACCTGGGGACCGTTACGTACAGCTAGTGCCGCTTGCGGTCTGTGGTTAAACCCACTGCCAGCGTAGTGTCGAGTCTTTAGAGTCCCACACAGAGAGCTATTCGCCTTTAGGCAAAATGAGTAGAGGTCGCATGGTTTTCCGACAGGGTTCGTTCGCATCCGCGCACTTGTGAACGTTTGCTGTCCGGACAGTTTATACTAGCGGGCTTTGGTTTAAGCCGGATCCTAGTATATGATTTGAGATTGGTTTTTCTCAGAGTATTCGTGTTCCTCGGATCACGAATGCGGGTGCGTATGCACAGTTGCTTGAGATTGAGGGAGAGGACCTTGTTTAGGGTTAATGGCTATTGTTATTTTATTGACCCTATTGCTTTTGTGTGTATTATAGTTAATTGATAATTAGCTTAATAATTGTACATGGTTGTTGTTGTTGACCATTTGACTTCATTGACTTGTTGACCTAGGTTGACACTTTGACCATCATCATTTCTTTTGGAAGATGCTCTTTGATCTTTGCAAATTGAAATGATAATGGTCATATCATGATTTACCATGACAATTTTCAAGCTAATTATTCAATTAAAATTATTCACACATATTAGTGAGAATGGCTCACTAATAATTCATTCTCTCATATTATTTCTCTCTCTTGCTCATCCTCTCCCTCAAGCTCTCTCCCTCTCATGTGTTGAGAAACAAAAAGCTTGAGAAAAACCCTCACTTGATCTTCTCTACTCTCTTCTAGGGTTCAAGTCTTAGCATTTCTTGCACTCTAGTTACTCCTAGCTTGGAGTTGAAGCTAAAGGTCGAGGCTTTCGGGTGGATCCTTCTTTGACGGGAGAAGACAAGCAAGGTGACCTCTTTCTACCATTCCAAGGAGCAAGGAGAGAAGGACTTTGAGCTCAAGGTATAACCTTTCCATCACTTAGCTAGTTACTAGTTAGGGTTAGCTTGTTTTTGTTTAGCAAAGATCCTTAAAGCTTGGTCCATGTTGCCTATAGTTGATAAAAATCTAATTTTTATTATGTTTTCCGCCTCCCCGTAAGCACCGGGGTGGGCAACGTGGACTTACAGCGGTATCAGAGCCTAACTAAACATAAAATAGCTAAGTAGTAAAGTGTAACGAAGTTTCGAAACCGGAAAATCGAAAAACCAAACTCGCAAAACCCTAAGTTTCTGTTAATTTTTTTTCTGGTCAAAATAAAATTTTTTATACACCAAAAATTATCTCAGGGTTTTGTTACGAACACCACCAAAAACGAGACAGAGAGTCGACCAAATGGCCACGGATCCGCGGCAGTAGGAAGCTATTGCGCCGCGCATCCGCGGCCGTCTTGTCTCCTCTCTGCCTCGATTTTGGTGCAGTGTATTTCTGTGTTGGTTTTGTGATTTTTAGGATATGTTATATGTGCCCAGATTTTCCAGAACTAAAATTTACTTTTGGGGGCCTATAAATCCGTATTTTTTCGGAACTTCACTACACTTTAACTATATCGGTTGTATCTGTGATGCTTGTATGTATTGAACGTCGGCTAATCGCTATAAGTCGATTAGTCGGGGTTATACATCTCTGTAATCTGTGATTGTTATTGGTTTGTGGATATGAATGGATTGGATTGTCGCGGGTGAATAGCCGGGGTGGATGTGAGATGAGCGTTATTTTTCTTTCATTCATTTGTAACATGTAAATTGATGTAATAATATTATTTGTATGGCCGCACAACCGGGTCGGGGTTGTAGCCGTCATTGTATAATTCTTTTTACTGTTTTTGCTCCTAGGATTGACCCATGGAGGGGGTGCACAAACTACCGGGTATCTCGAAGTGCCGAGTGGCCTACTTACGGTGGTGAGGGAGGTTGCTTCGCTTCGGGTGCTTGGCGGGTAGTTTGCCGCACCCGTAGGGGTCTTGGGTGGGGTATTGGCTATTCACCGCGACCGTGTAATCCGCTTTACGTTGCAGGCTCGAACGCATTGCGGATTCCTAGTATATCCAATGTATTCATCTGTGATCTGTAATGTCTATCATTGCTATATATTTATATATAATAACTATTTAGGCGTTGCTTATGTTTTACAGCCGCGCTAGCCCAGCCCCCGCTCTGTCGTTAGTTAAGTAACCTAACGGGTGATGACGGGGCCCCGTGGCGAATGTGAATGGCATAAGCGTACGTCATATTTTGGTTGTTTTCTGCAATGGTAGGATTAAATGATGGGACGCATTAAAAGAACTAATGCAAGAAATAAACCAAGTAAAAGTCGATTGGAACACTTTGAAAACCACTCGGTTCTTTTCAAAACTAAACTTTTAAACGCGGAGCTTGAACCACTCCTTTTAAAAGCTATCTCGTTCCATCGATTATATCAAGTTCACTACGTTCACGGTTTCGCCAAAACCATCCGTAGCCCTCCATCATTTCGGTTAAATATTCGGTAGTATTCAAGCTATGTATTTTGACCTCACGCCAAGGCATAGTGATTGGTAGCTGCCGGATATTTATCCGTTGCATAGATAGAATGCGTTGATTTGAGACAGTCGTGCTGCCGTTTTGGCCTACGTCAAGGGTAGGTACTGGTGCGTTCAAATTAACCGGGATAATGATGGGAAGAACTTGACATGTGACTTATGACATTTTGACCTCACACCAAGGTCATAAGAGCATGGGGCAAAAATCCACATCGGGAGTTTCATAAGTACTGAAACTTGCTAGCGTTGCATACCATTTGGAGTGTGATAATTCTGGTAGGATTCCTTCGGTTTTATCACGCGATGATATTTGGATCCCGATCCTACTGTGAGTATATGCTACTCCTCGGGAAAACTCTCACTTAACGATCAATGCTATAAACCTAGTAGGTGCCTAGAAAGTTGTTAGCGGGGCTACGCCCACAGGGAAAAGAGGTTACTTAATTAAGGAACTTCGCGAAAGCGTTGGAAAACCTCCCTCGAAGTACCGACACTAGCCTGGCTGAACGGTTAAGCAAGTATTGTACGGTGAGAATGATCCCGACTAATCCTTTTCTTTATGGTTTGAGAAGGGATTCGAGAAACAGTGTGAGCCATCCAGTTTAGACAAACTAAAAACCACTCTAAACTTGCAAGAGCATCATGCTAAAGTGTTTCTTTTCTCTCTCCTAATTGCACCGACCATTCAAGATGACCGGACTTAAGTTACTATTAGATAAAAATATATTGACATGGCCAAACTACAAAGATTGGCACAGGAATGTCAAGATGGCTATCACTTATGACAAGCTGGGGTATATACTTACCACCAAAGCTCCTCCTGTCCCAGGTCCCACCTCCAGCGTCGCGGATGTAGAAATCCGTAAGACATGGGAGATAAATTGCGCGAGGGCCAGATGCCTCGTACTAGCCTCGATGGACAACGACCATCAGAGGAGGCACGAGAATATGGACCTAGAGTCCATATTTCTCCATACAAAAGAACTGTATGGAGAGCAGTCTCGTATCGCTAGATACGAAGTGTCGAAGAAGCTTTTTTCGGCAAGGTTGGCCGTCGGATCATCGGTAGCGGACCACGTGCTTAAGATGATCGGCTACATAGAGGAGCTCGCGGACCTTAGGACCACGTTGGAGAATGAACTCTATACTGATTTGATTCTCCAGTCCCTTCCTTCCACCTACGCCCAGTTCATTCTTAACTTCAACATGCAAGGAAAGGAGGTTGAACTTGCTGAACTTCTGAACATGTTGAGGACTGCTGAGGGCACCCTACAGAAGGGTAGGGAGACATCCACTTTGTTTGTAGGAAGATCTTCCTCTTCTAGGTCCAGGGCGAAAGCCAAGGGCAAGAAGAAGAAAGCCCCCGCCAAACCAAGAGGCGGTGTCGGTAAAGTGGATACGAAGGGAAAGGGTAAAGCAACAAAGGTAGCGGGGAAGCTGGTGGGGAAGGAAGAATGCTTCTATTGTCACAAAAGTGGTCACTGGAAACAAGATTGCAAGGCTTGGAAAGCCAGAACACAGGATTTGAAGCGAGTTGCAGCTTCAGCTTCAGGTGTGTATGTTATTGAAAACTGTCTATCAATAAACTCTACATCCTGGGTATTGGATACCGGATCAGGATCTCATATCTGTAATTCTTTGCAGGCGTTGAGAAAGCGTAGAGTTTTGAAGGCAGGTGACATGACCCTCAGAGTTGCGAACGGTGCTAGCATGGATGCTGAGGCCGTGGGGGACTATCACCTGGGATTATCAGATGGACACTTTTTGGTTTTGCGTAGTTGTTATTATGTACCAAATGCAACCTGTAATATCATTTCTGTATCTTATTATCTAAAGAAGGTTATGAATTTGCATTTGTAAGTAATGTAGTGAACATTCACCTTAATCAAGTTTTGATTGGGTCAGGTACATTGAACAACGGTATATACGTTTTAAACCAACCACAGGTTTTCAATATCCAGAATACACACAAAAGAAAGTCTCCAGAAATTAATAAAACTTTCTTATGGCATTGTAGACTGGGTCACATCAATGAGAGAAGATTGACTAAGTTACATACTGAAGGATATTTAGATCCGTTCGAATATCAATCGTATGCAACTTGTTAATCCTGTCTCAAAGGAAAGATGACAAAGGCTCCATTTTCTGGACACGGAGAAAGAGCGAGCGAGCTCTTGGGACTCGTACACAGCGACGTGTGCGGTCCAATGTCTACACATGCGCGAAGCAGTTTTTCTTACTTCATTACTTTTACGGATGATTTCTCAAGATTCGGACATGTCTTCTTAATGAAGCATAAATCCGAAGCTTTTGATAAGTTCCAGGAATATAAGAATGAAGTAGAAAAACAAACAGGCAAAAGTATCAAGATCCTAAGATCGGATTGAGGAGGAGAATACTTAAGTGCCGAATTCCTGAATTACTTAAAAGAGAATGGAATTCTCTCTCAGCTTACTCCTCCATACACTCCGCAACATAACGGTGTATCGGAGAGACGGAACCGGACCCTATTGGATATGGTACGGTCCATGATAAGTAACGCTGAGTTATCGCGATCGTTCTGGGGATATGCGCTGGAAACAGCTGCATATCTTTTGAACCGTGTTCCCACTAAGACTGTGCCTACCACACCATATGAGTTATGGAGTGGGAAGAAACCCTATCTTCAATACTTGAAGATTTGGGGATGTCCAGCTTATGTCAAAAAGCAGCATACGGACAAGCTCGAGGCACGCTCAGTACTGTGCAAGTTTGTGGGATACCCAAAGAACTCCAGGGGGTATCTTTTCTATTACGCAGAGGAACAAAAAGTCCTTGTTTCTCGTAATGCCCATTTTCTGGAACATCAGTTTTTAGAAAAAGAAATAAGTGGGAGCGCAATAGAACTGGAAGAAATTCCAGAACCACAAACTATTACTAAAAGTTTAGTGGAACCAGAAGGTTCAAAAGAACAGGACATTCCTACGCCACTCCGCAGGAGTAGTAGGCAGTTTCATCCGCCCAAGAGGTACTACGGTTTTCTCATTGACGGGGATAGAGAGGACTGCATTATAGATTGTGATGAACCTACTAGCTTCCAGCAAGCCATTCAGAGCGTCGACTCGGTAAAATGGCTGGATGCAATGCGGACCGAGATGGAGTCCATGTACACCAACAAAGTATGGACGTTGGACATTGCTCCAGACGGGGTAAAACCCGTAGGATGCAAGTGGATCTTCAAAAGGAAGATTGGTGTAGATGGACAGGTTGAGACCTATAAAGCTAGACTGGTAGCAAAGGGTTTTCGTCAGCGACCTGGTTTGGACTATGACGAAACCTTTTCTCCAGTAGCTATGCTGAAATCCATTCGGATCCTTCTTGCCATCGCTGCTTTCCACGATTATGAGATTTGGCAGATGGACGTAAAGACAGCTTTTCTAAATGGTCATTTAGAGGAGTGTGTCTATATGGACCAGCCAGAGGGTTTCATTCAGGGTGGGAGCAGCGGAAAGGTGTGCAAGTTGCTCAAGTCCATTTATGGACTCAAGCAGGCATCGCGGAGTTGGAACATCTGTTTTGATGAGACGGTCAAAGAATTTGGCTTTATCAAAAATCCAGATGAACCATGCATCTATTGTAGATTTGTAGCGAGAACTGTAGTATTCCTCGTTTTATACGTGGATGACATTCTCTTAATAGGAAATGACATTCCTATGCTACAATCTGTCAAGGGGTTCTTGTCACACAGGTTCTCCATGAAAGACCTGGGTGATGCCTCATACATTCTGGGTATCCGGATCTACCGTGACAGATCCAAGAGGATATTAGGACTCTCGCAGTCCAGGTACATCGACACCATACTGAAGAGATTCAGTATGGAAGATTCCAAGCGCGGTAATCTACCGGCTTGTCACGGGATCACCCTCTCCAAAGAGATGTCTCCCAAGACTGATTTGGAGAGGGATCGCATGTCTATTATACCCTACGCTTCTGCGGTAGGCTCTATAATGTATGCGATGTTGTGTACCAGACCGGATGTGGCTTATGCACTGAGTGTGGTAAGCAGGTATCAGTCAAACCCTGGGGAGAAACATTGGATAGCAGTAAAGAGCATTCTCAAGTACCTGAGAAGGACTAAGGAGATGTTCTTGGTGTATGGCGGAAAAGACCTGCAGATTGAGGCCTTTGCTGACTCCAGCTTCCAGAGTGACAAGGATGATTCCAAGTCCATGTCGGGTTTTGTCTTTACCCTCAATGGAGGGGCGGTGTGTTGGAAGAGCTCCAAACAGGAAACCGTTGCTGACTCGACTATGGAAGCGGAATACATCGCTGCATCTGATGCCGCAAAAGAAGCTGTCTGGATGAGGAAGTTCTTGAAAGAACTTCAGGTGGTTCCGTCCATTGTTGACCCAATACCTCTGTATTGCGATAACAACGGGGCTATAGCTTTAGCGAAGGAACCCAGGTCCCATCAGAAATCCAGACACATCTTAAGGCGGTATCACCTGATCAGGGAGATCGTGGATCGCCAGGAGATCGAGGTCCGGAGAGTTGCATCAGAGGATAACACAGCAGATCCATTCACCAAGGCCTTGCCCCAGACTCAGTTCGAGCGGCTGATCGAGATGATAGGTCTTCGATACGCCAGTACATGGCCTTAGTGCAAGTGGGAGATTGTTAGTGTATATGCCCTAGAGGCCATTACTGTATCATACTAGTTTGTATATTACTTAATGGAAGCTTGGGATATTCACAGTTGTATATACAATCTTGCTCGAAATGGTAGTATGCTACTTGGTTTGTCTCTGCTTTAATATGTGCATGTGTTTCTTTTAGCATATTTCTGGTATACATATTAGTAGAGCCCTTAGGATCTTTGCTTGATTACCAGCGTTGTGATGGCGCTCGCACTCGTGGGAGCTGGGTAATCTATAAGCACATCCTTATACAGGTCCCTGGTCGTTGGACTATCGAGACAGGGCATCGATACTCCGGAGTAGACTAGCGTATGCGCTTCTCATCCCAGTGTGGGAGACGGCCTGTCCCACAGCCGTTAGTACGTCGTGCTTGGGATAGTATGCGGGTGCTCGTTAGGTTACGAGTACACTGGACAGGACTCGTCGGGAACTGTTGGTTGGTAATATACCTATCGTCAGTTATCAGTTCCCAGGTGACATGAGTACAGCTTAGTCCGCTGACTTGACACTGTCACTTCGCCTCGAGAGTGTTCCCACAGCACTTTGATTACTACCCTACCACGGCTCAAAGGAGTCGTGCAAACAGGTAGTTTTTGGGTGCAGTCCCGAAGCACTTGGAGGCAGTGACGGTTAGACAGGATTCGTCTCTCCCGGTATTGGGGGTTGACATCGCGCTGTGTCCAGGAGAGCCATTACACGAGTAGTCCCTGGCCAGGGCAAGCGAGATATACTGGTAGGCTTCCAGTGTTATCTCAAGGTGTTCTGGGCTACACTCCGACACGACTTGTACCGTTATTAGAGGACTGACGTTCACCGCCCCCTAGGCCCGCCATGCGATGTATCAGACGAACAGACCGGACTGTACGGAGACTGTCACATACAGGCTCAGTAGGAGTGATGATGGGGTTCACCTCGTCAGTCTTCTTATTGACATCTACCTGGGGACCGTTACGTACAGCTAGTGCCGCTTGCAGTCTGTGGTTAAACCCACTGCCAGCGTAGTGTCGAGTCTTTAGAGTCCCACACAGAGAGCTATTCGCCTTTAGGCAAAATGAGTAGAGGTCGCATGGTTTTGCGACAGGGTTCGTTCGCATCCGCGCACTTGTGCACGTTTGCTGTCCGGACAGTTTATACTAGCGGGCTTTGGTTTAAGCCGGATCCTAGTATATGATTTGAGATTGGTTTTTCTCAGAGTATTCGTGTTCCTCGGATCACGAATGCGGGTGCGTATGCACAGTTGCTTGAGATTGAGGGAGAGGACCTTGTTTAGGGTTAATGGCTATTGTCCTTTTATTGACCCTATTGCTTTTGTGTGTATTATAGTTAATTGATAATTAGCTTAATAATTGTACATGGTTGTTGTTGTTGACCATTTGACTTCATTGACTTGTTGACCTAGGTTGACACTTTGACCATCATCATTTCTTTTGGAAGATGCTCTTTGATCTTTGCAAATTGAAATGATAATGGTCATGTCATGATTTACCATGACAATTTTCAAGCTAATTATTCAATTAAAATTATTCACACATATTAGTGAGAATGGCTCACTAATAATTCATTCTCTCATATCATTTCTTTCTCTTGCTCATCCTCTCCCTCAAGCTCTCTCCCTCTCATGTGTTGAGAAACAAAAAGCTTGAGAAAAACCCTCACTTGATCTTCTCTACTCTCTTCTAGGGTTCAAGTCTTAGCATTTCTTGCACTCTAGTTACTCCTAGCTTGGAGTTGAAGCTAAAGGTCGAGGCTTTCGGGTGGATCCTTCTTTGACGGGAGAAGACAAGCAAGGTGACCTCTTTCTACCATTCCAAGGAGCAAGGAGAGAAGGACTTTGAGCTCAAGGTATAACCTTTCCATCACTTAGCTAGTTACTAGTTAGGGTTAGCTTGTTTTTGTTTAGCAAAGATCCTTAAAGCTTGGTCCATGTTGCCTATAGTTGATAAAAATCCAATTTTTATTATGTTTTCCGCCTCCCCGTAAGCACCGGGGTGGGCAACGTGGACTTACACTTTCTAAACACCACAATTCGTCTTATTTCAAAAGACAAATTGTATGACTCGTATATATAATGTATATTCCTTATTGTTCCATTTACTATTCATTTCAGTATACTCATGTTGTTCATATCGCATCGCATTGCATGTTTAAAGGTACTTTTATTGTTATTATGAAACCATGCTATCTGGACACCAGCACCATTATCGATGATGCGTACGCTACACGTACACCTGCTTGCTGGCTCACACACATCTTCATTGGTAATTGTTATGTCACATACACATTAGAAAATACTACTTCATTAGTATAAATTACTAGCTGATAGTTTCGACATAGTATTAGTGCGCATGCCTTTATTTGCTAATTTAGATATTGCATTTATTACTGTGATTTTCCATGCATATTTATATATTCATTTGCCATGCGATATTATGGGCCAGTCCAGATTGCCGGAGCCCGGTATTCACTGTTATTGACCTTTCATTTTGAGATTTCGGATTTTCCATGAGATTTCTTGATTTGGAGAAACCGCAGATTTTATAAACTCATTTATCATTTTCAAAAGATAAAAAGTGCGGTTTTCTCATGATATGATGTGAGATATGTCCACCATGTGTTTTCTCGGCACTTGAGCGATATCATACACACGATTCGAGGAGGAGGAGGAACCGTCTATGGGTGCATGGTAGACCCGGTGCGGTACCCCGGGGTAAGAAGGTCGCAGATGATGGCATTGAGCCTGGCAGGGGAGTACTACCGACCGGTTTGTGACACGGCGGATATCCGGAGGATACCGACGTAGTCGTGAGATATTATGAGGGGCCAGTCCGGATACCCGGAGCCCGAGATATTGAGACTTTGAGGTATTGAGATTTTATGATATGGGCCAGTCCGGATAGCCAGAGCCTGTGATATTGGATATTTGGATATATGTTTTGTGTCGATACTTGACACGGAATTTATGCTGATTTCATTGGTGATAGCTCAATTTATATATATAGAAATCTCACTAATTTATGAAAACAGTTTTCCCATTTAGATATATTCTGTTTTCATGCATTCATACATCATATATATGATTTGTTGCTATCTGAGGCACTGACACGAGCACGTGGTATTACACTTATGTGTAGATGGTTCAGGATATTATATTCTGGATTTTATTATCCTATGACCTAGGATTGAGTCACACATGCGATTTCTGCTCGGTGATGTTTTCTACTCACGAGTTGGCAACTCACTCCCGTTGTGCCACAGTTTCTTGCAAGTTTTGCCGTACAGGTTTCCTTGGCGGCTTTGCTGGCACACTACTTCCTTCCGGGTGTTTGCTTTGTTAGGTGGGTTCACTTGCATTGTGACCACCATTGTACATTATTTACTTTCAGTTGTATCTAGAAACTCCATCAACCAGACTTGTACACTTATTATGTTAGTGTATATGCCCTAGAGGCCATTACTGTATCATACTAGCTTGTATATTACTTAATGGAAGCTTGGGATATTCACAGTTGTATAGACAATCTTGCTCAAAATGGTAGTATGCTTCTTGGTTTGTCTCTACTTCAATATGTGCATGTGTTTCTTTTAGCATATCGCTTATATACATATTAGTGGAGCCCTTAGGATCTTTGCTTGATTACCAGCGTTGTGATGGCAGTCACACTTATGGGGGCTGGGTAATCTATAAGCCTATCCTTATACAGGTCCCTAGTCGTTGGACAATCGAGACAGGGCGACGATACTCCGGAGTAGACGAGCGTATGCGCTTCTCATCCCAGCAGGGGAGATGGTCTGTCCCACAGCCATCAGTACGTCGTACTGGAGATAGTATGCGGGTGCTCGTTGAGTTACGAGTACACTGGACAGGACTCGTCGGGGACTGTTGGTTGGTATTATACCTATCGTCAGTTATCAGTTCCCAGGTGACATAAGTACAGCTTAGTCCGCTGACTTGACACAGTCACTTCGCCTCGAGTGTGTTCCCACTGTACTTAGATTACTACCCTACCACGGCTCAAAGGAGTCATGCAAACAGGTAGTAGTTGGGTGCAGTCCCGAAGCACTTGGAGGCAGTGACGGTTAGACAGGATTCGTCTCTCCCGGTATTGGGGGTTGACATCGCGCTGTGTCTAGGAGAGCCATTACACGAGTAGTCCCTGGCCAGGGCAAGCGAGATATTCTGGTAGGTTTCCAGTGTTATCTCAGGGTGTTCTGGGCTACACTCTGACATGACTTGTACCGCTATTAGGGGACTGACGTTCACCAACCCCTAGGCCCGCCATGCGATGTATCAGACGAACAGACCGGACTGTACAGAGATTGTCGCATACAGGCTCAGTAGGAGTTCGGATGGGTTTACCTCATCGGCCTTCTTATCGACATCTACCTGGGGACCGTTACGTACAGCTAGTGCCGCTTGCGGTCTGTGGTTAAACCCATTGCCAGCGTAGTGTCGAGTCTTTAGAGTCCCACACAGAGAGTTTCCCTGCACTGAGCGAAACGTGTATAGGCATATGGTTTTACGGCAGGGCTGCGATCACTTACGTGCACTTGTGTGCGTATGCTGTTCGGGCAGGCAATACTAGTGGGCTTTGGTTTAATCCGGGTCCTAGTATTGCATGGATGGATTTGTTTTGTCTTCTGTGCATTCGCATTCTACGGAATGCGGATGCGGGTGTGTATGCACAGTTTTGAGGAGCGATGAAGGAGGATGTGCCTCATTAGGGTTTTGGCAGATGGTTCAGCCAAAACCGTTATGTGGCAGGCTCATTAGGGTTTTGGCAATTCGTTCGGTCAAGACCATTATGAGCCGGAGACATTATTTACTAATCCTTTTAGTGATAATTTTGTGATGGCTAATTGCATTGACCATTTGACCACAATGACCTCTCTTGACTTTGTTGACCCGTTGACCGGTGTTGACCATTGACCTTCATGAGAGGTCTACACTCTTCTTTGGATTTTCTTTTTCTTTTTGATTATGAAAATGGTCAATTCAATGTAGCATCAACTTTATCATGATAGGATTTGTAATGATGTTGTTTTCTATTATTGCAACCATGGTGCCTTTTTTCTTTAATAATGATATTCATTTTCTCATTCTCATTCTCTCTCTTAGAAAAGAAAAAGAGAAAGGGCTCCATGGTTGCAAAACTCTCCTTCATCTTCCTCCTCTTGAAATCATCCTTTGATCTCATGTGTTGAGAGAAAAAGGATCCCACTTGACAAAACCATCCCTCTACTACTTTTGCACAACCTAGGGCATCTTGACTAGTGATCTCGTTGCCTTAGTTGCCCCGGCTCGAGGTGGAGCTCGGTGTACATCTCTCGGGTGGATCGTCTTCGACTCAAGGAGGCCGCGGAGGTGACCAAGATCCGGATCGACACTCGGAGCTTGGATGGACGAGCGGGACAGCGGAATGAAGACCCGAAGGACCGGCTTCGTGAGGTATAATTTTTACGGCAAAGTAGTTAAAGCCTCTAGTAGTTTTCTAGTTTCTAGTTTAGCAAAGATCCGGCTTTTAGTCCATGTTGCCTTTGCGCTAAATAATTGTTTTTCGCCATTTCCGCCTCCCCGTAAGAACTGGGGTGAGCAACGTGGACTTAGAGTGGTATCAGAACCTAGCTGAACATAAACTAGTAAGTTAGCAAAGTGTTTAGAATATCGATCGGAAAAAAGTCGCAAAACACGCCCGAAAAAAAAACCATGTTTCTGTCGATTTTTTATACTGCTCAAAAAATGATTTAACATATATGAAAAATCGTCTCAGGGTTTTGTAAAAACACTGCAGAAAAACGATCCAGTGACTCGATCAAACCACCGCGGTTCCGCGGCAATAACATGCTCATTGCCGCGGTTCCGCGGCCGATTATGACTCGGCAGTGGACCGGGTTTTGTGCAGTATTTTAGTTTGGCTTTTTTGGGATTTTTAATACATGTTTTTTCTACCCAGATTTTCCAGAGAGCAAATTGACTTTTGGGGTGGTTAAAAATCCGTATCTTGATCGATATTCCGTAGACTTTGGCTAATGGATATTATCTGTGATGTGATATATGTATTGAAGGTCTACTAATCGCTATAAGTCGATTAGTGGGA
Source organism: Agapanthus africanus (assembly GCA_030015575.1). Taxonomy (NCBI): domain Eukaryota; kingdom Viridiplantae; phylum Streptophyta; class Magnoliopsida; order Asparagales; family Amaryllidaceae; genus Agapanthus; species Agapanthus africanus. The sequence continues at coordinate 168,159,203 of CM057349.1, forward strand.
GTTATACATATCTGTGATCTGTAATGTTGATGGTTTGTGGATATGAACTCGGTGGATTGTCGCGGATGAATAGCCGGGGTGGATGTGAGATGAGAGTTTCTTTTTCTTTCATTCATGTAAAATTTGTAAATTGATGTAATATTATTTGTATGGCCGCACAACCGGGTCGGGGTTGTAGCAATCATTGTATAATTTCTTTTTACTGTTTTTGCTCCTAGGATAGACCCAAGGAGGGGTGCACAAACTACCGGATATCTCGAAGTGCCGAGTGGCCTACTCACGGGTTGAGGGAGGTTGCTTCGCTTCGGGTACTTGGCGGGTAGTTTGCCGCACCCGTAGGGGTCTAGGGTGGGGTTTGGCTATTCATCACGACCGTGTAATCCGCTTTTCGTTGCAGGCTCGAATGGATCGCGGATTCCTAGTATATCCAAAGTGTTCATCTGTGATCTGAAATGGCTATCATTGCTATATATCTATTTATGATATATATTTAGGTGTTGCTTATGTTTTGCATTCGCGCTAGTCCAGCCTCAGCTCTGTCGTTAGTTAAGTAACTTAACGGGTGATGACGGGACCCCGTGGCGAATGCGGATGGCATAAGCGTACGCCATATTTTAGTTGTTTTCTGCAATGGTAGGATTAAATGATGGGACGCATTGGAATTAATGCAAGAAAAAATAAACCAAGTAACAGTCGTTGGAACACTTTCAAAACCACTCGGTTCTTTTCAAAAACCAAATTTTAAATGCGGAGCTTGAACCACTCCTTTTGAAAGCTATCTCGTTCCTTCGATTATATCAAGTTCACTATGTTCACGGTTTCGCCAAAACCATTCGTAGCCCTCCGTCATTTCAGTTAAATATTCAGTAGTATTCAAGCTATGTATTTTGACCTTCGCCAAGGCATAGTGATTGGTAGCTGCTGAATATTTATCTGTAGCATAGATAGATGCGTTGGTTTGGGACAGTCGTACTACTATTTTGGCCTTCGTCAAGGGTATGTACGGGTGGGTTCAAATTAACCTGAACAATGACGGGTAGAACTTGACATGTGACTTATGATATGTTGGCCTTCGTCAAGGTCATAAGAGCATGGGGCAAAATTCCACATCGGGAGTTTCAAAAGAACTGAAACTTGCTAGCGCTGCATACCATTTGGAGTGTGATGATTCTGGTAGGATTCCTTCAGTATTGTCACGCGATGATATTTGGATCCCGATCCTACTGTGTGTATATGCTACTCCTCGGGAACTTTCTCACTTAACGATCATGCTATAAACCAAGTAGGTGTCTAGAAAGGTGTTAGCGGGGCTACGCCCACAGGGAAAAGAGGTTATTTAATTAAGGAACTTCGCGAAAGCGTTGGAAAACCTCCCTCGAAGTACCGACACTGGCCTGGCTGAACGGTTAAGCAAGTATTGTACGGTGAGATTGATCCTGACTAATTCTTCCTTTATGGTTTGAGGAGGGATTCGAGAGACAGTGGGAGCCATCCTGTTTAGATAAATTAAAAACCAATCTAAACTTGCAAGAGCATCATGCTAAAGTGTTTTCTTCTCTCTCTCTTAATTGCAGCGACCCTGTGACTGCACCTAGGTTACATCTAGATAATAAAATGACTGAATCTGACTGTTATGACTGGCAAAGGTCTGTCCAGATGTCCGTTGCCCATGACAAGCTAGGACACCCCTTAACTAATCCAACCCCTGCCGTCTCAGGTCCACCTTCCCCTGTCACGGATATTCATATCGGTAGGACATCGGAAAAGGAATGTGCGAAAGCCAAGTGCCTCGTGTTAGCCTCAGTTGATGGCGCATACCAGGGGCAGCACGAGAAGATGGACTTAGTTTCTATCTTCCTCCATAACAAAGATTTATATGGAGAGCAATCTCGTATCGCAAGATATGAGACCTCGAACGAATTGCTTCCAGCGAGGTTGGCTATCGGGTCATCTGTAAGGGGCAAAGTCCTTACAGAGACCAGCTCTTTTGATCTCTCGGACCTGAAGACCACGTTGAAGAACGGGTCAGATGCTGACTTAGTTCAACAGTCTCTACCTACTACCCTGAAGGAAACCAGGGAAGTAGAAAGAAAGGGAAGGGCAGAAGTTTCGGGAATGGATGTAGTAAAAGAGGAATGTACCTATTGTTACGGGAATGAACATAGGCAGAAGGATTGCAGGGCTAGTATAGCCAGTAGCCATAATTCGAAGCATGTTGTGGCTTCGGCTTTGGGTGTGTTTGTAATAGAGAACTGTATGTCAGTTAACCCTACTTCCTGGGTATTGGATACCGGATCAGGATCTCATATCTGTAATTCGTTACAGGCTCTGAGAAACCGTCGGGTTATCAAGAAAGGTGATATGACTCTCAGGGTTGCTAACGGAATGAGCATGTACGCTGAATCCGTAGGGGAATATCATCTTGGACTGACAACTGGGCAGATATTGATTCTGCGTGACTGTTTTTATATACCAGGTGCGACTTGTAATATCATATCTGTATCCTTACTTTCTAAGGAAGGATATGATTTTACTTTTGTAAGCGATGTGGTAAACATCCACCTAAATCAAGTTCTGATTGGGTCAGGTACATTGAAAAACGGTATATACGTACCGAATCAAGCTCAGGTTTTCAGTGTCCAGAACATACCTAAAAGAAAGTCTCCAGAATTAAATCAGGCTTTCTTATGGCATTGTAGACTGGGTTACATTAATGAGACACGGTTGACTAAGTTACATAAAGAAGGATACTTGGATCCGTTCGAGTACCAGTCTTATGCCACTTGTGAATCTTGTCTCATTTGAAAGATGACAAAGACTCTGTTCACTGGACACGGAGAAAGAGCGAGCGAGCTCTTGGGACTCATACACAGTGATGTGTGTGGTCCATTATCTACACATGCGCGAAGTGGTTATTCATACTTCATTACTTTCACAGATGATTTCTCTAGGTATGGACATGTCTTCTTGATGAAGCACAAATCCGAGGCCTTTGAGAAATTTCGGGAATACAAGAATGAAGTTGAAAAACAAACAGGCAAAAGTATCAAGGCACTGAGATCTGATCGAGGTGGTGAAACTTGAGTGCCGAGTTTCTGGCCTTCTTAAAAGAGAATGGAATTCTCTCTCAGCTTACTCCTCCATACACACCACAACACAACGGTGTATCGGAAAGGCAGAATCGAACCCTATTGGATATGGTTCGATCCATGATGAGTAAGGCTGAGTTACCGCCGTCCTTCTGGGGTTATGCACTAGAATCAGCTGCATATCTTTTGAACAAGGTTCCCTCCAAGACTGTGCCTACCACACCATATCAGATGTGGTGTGGGAAGAAACCCCAACTCCAATATTTGAAGATATGGGGATGTCCAGCTTTTATAAAAAAGCAGCATGCGGACAAGCTCGAGGCACGCTCAGTACCGTGTAAGTTTGTGGGATACCCAAAGAACTCCAGGGGGTATTTTTTCTATCACGCAGAGGAACAAAAGGTTTTTGTTTCTCGTCATGCCCACTTTCTGGAACATCAGTTTTTAGAAAAGGAAACAAGTGGGAGCGTAGTAGAACTGGAAGAAATTCCAGAACCACAAGCTATTACTAAAAGCTTGGAACAACCGGAAGGTTCGAAAGAACAGGACATTCCAGCGCCACTCCACAGGAGTAGTAGGCAGTCTCATCGGCCTGAGAGATACTACGGTTTTCTCATAGACGGGGATAGAGAGGATTGCACCATGGATTATGGTGAGCCTACTAGCTTCCAGCAAGCCATTCAGAGCGGTGACTCGGTAAAATGGCTGGATGCAATGCGGACAGAGATGGAGTCCATGTACACCAACAAAGTTTGGACTTTGGACTTTTCTCCAGAAGGGGTAAAACCCGTAGGCTGCAAATGGATCTTCAGAAAGAAGATTGGTGTAGATGGGCAGGTTGAAACCTATAAAGCTAGACTTGTTGCAAAGGGTTTTCGTCAAAGACCTGGTTTGGACTATGACGAGACTTTTTCTCCAGTGGCTATGCTGAAATCCATTCGGATCCTTCTTGCCATTGCTGCTTTCCACGATTATGAAATCTGGCAGATGGACGTAAAGACGGCTTTCTTAAATGGAAATTTAGAAGAATGCGTCTATATGGATCAGCTGGAGGGATTCATTCAGAGTGGGAGCAGCGGTAGAATGTGCAAGTTGCTAAAGTCCATTTATGGACTGAAGCAGGCATCGCGGAGTTGGAACATCTGCTTCGATGATACTGTCAAAGAATTCGACTTTATCAAAAACCCAGATGAACCATGCATTTACAGTAAGATTATAGGGAGAACTGTGGTATTCCTCGTCTTGTACGTGGATGACATTCTCCTAATAGGAAACGATATTCCAATGCTACAGTCAGTCAAAGGATTCTTGTCACAGAGGTTCTCCATGAAGGACCTGGGCGATGCCAACTACATTCTGGGGATCCAGATCTATCATGATAGATCTAAGAGGATGTTGGGACTTTCACAGTCCAGGTACATTGACACCATACTGAAAAGATTCAGTATGGAAGATTCCAAGCGCGGTAATTTACCGGCTTGTTACGGGATCACCCTCTCCAAAGAGATGTCTCCCAAGACTGATTTGGAAAGGAATCGCATGTCTATTATACCCTACGCTTCTGCGGTAGGCTCTATAATGTATGCGATGTTATCTACCAGACCAGATGTAGCATACGCATTGAGCGTTGTAAGCCGATATCAGTCAGACCCAGGGGAGAAACACTGGATAGCGGTAAAGAACATTCTCAAGTACCTAAGAAGGACTAAGGAGATGTTCTTGGTGTATGGCGGAAAAGACCTCCAGATCGAGGCCTTTGCTGACTCCAGCTTCCAGAGTGACAAAGATGACTCCAAGTCCATGTCGGGTTATGTCTTTACCCTGAATGGAGAGGCGGTTTGCTGGAAGAGTTCCAAGCAGGAGACCGTTGCTGACTCAACTATGGAAGCGGAGTACATAGCTTCTTACGATGCCGCAAAGGAAGCTTTCTGGATGAAGAAGTTCCTCACGGAGCTTCAGGTGGTTCCTACCATTGTTGATCCAATACCGCTGTATTGCGACAACAACGGAGCTATAGCTTTAGCGAAGGAACCCAGGTCCCATCAGAAGTCCAGGCACATTTTGAGGCGGTACCACCTGATCAGGGAGATCGTAGATCGCCGGGAGATCGAGGTGAAGAGAGTAAATTCGAAGGATAACACTGCAGTTCCACTCACGAAGGCCCCACCCTAGACTCAGTTCGAGCGGCTGATCGAGATGATAGGTCGTCGATACGCCAGTACATGGCCTTAGTGCAAGTGGGAGATTGTTAGTGTATATGCCCTAGAGGCCATTACTGTATCATACTAGCTTGTATATTACTTAATGGAAGTTTGGGATATTCACAGTTGTATAGACAATCTTGTTCAAAATGGTAGTATGCTACTTGGTTTGTCTCTATTTCAATATGTGCATGTGTTTCTTTTAGCATATCGCTTATATACATATTAGTGGAGCCCTTAGGATCTTTGCTTGATTACCAGCATTGTGATGGCAGTCACACTTGTGGGGGCTGGGTAATCTATAAGCACATCCTTATACAGGTCCCTAGTCGTTGGACTATCGAGACAGGGCATCGATACTCCGGAGTAGACTAGCGTATGCGCTTCTCATCCCAGCAGGGGAGATGGTCTGTCCTATAGCCATCAGTACGTCGTACTGGAGGTAGTATACGGGTGCTCGTTGGGTTATGAGTACACTGGACAGGACTCGTCGGGGACTGTTGGTTGGTATTATACCTATCGTCAGTTATCAGTTCCCAGGTGACATGAGTACAGCTTAGTCCGCTGACTTGACACTGTCACTTCGACTCGAGTGTGTTCCCACTGTACTTAGATTACTACCTTACCACGGCTCAAAGGAGTCGTGCAAACAGGTAGTAGTTGGGTGCAGTCCCGAAGCACTTGGAGGCAGTGACGGTTAGACAGGATTCGTCTCTCCCGGTATTGGGGGTTGACATCGCGCTGTGTCTAGGAGAGCCATTACACGAGTAGTCCCTGGCCAGGGCAAGCGAGATATACTGGTAGGTTTCCAGTGTTATCTCAGGGTGTTCTGGGCTACACTCCGACACGACTTGTACCGCTATTAGGGACTGACGTTCACCAACCCTTAGGCCCGCCATGCGATGTATCAGACGAACAGACCGGACTGTACGGAGATTGTCACATACAGGCTCAGTCGGAGTTCGGATGGGTTTACCTCATCGGCCTTCTTATCGACATCTACCTGGGGACCGTTACGTACAGCTAGTGCCGCTTGCGGTCTATGGTAAACCCACTGCCAGCGTAGTGTCGAGTCTTTAGAGTCCGACACAGAGAGTTTCCCTGCACTGAGCGAAATGTGTAGAGGCCATATGGTTTTACGGCAGGGCTGCAATCACTTACGTGCACTTGTGTGCGTATGCTGTTCGGGCAGGCAATACTAGTGGGCTTTGGTTTAAGCCGGATCCTAGTATTGCACGGATGGATTTGTTTTGTCTTCTGTGCATTCGCATTCTACGGAATGCGGATGCGGGTGTGTATGCACAGTTTGAGGAGTGATGAAAGAGGATGTGCCTCATTAGGGTTTTGGCAGATGGTTCGGCCAAAACCGTTATGTGGCAGGCTCATTAGGGTTTTGGCAATTCGTTCGGTCAAGACCATTATGAGCCGGAGATATTATTTACTAATCCTTTTAGTGATAATTTTGTGATGGCTAATTGCATTGACCATTTGACCACCATGACCTCTCTTGACTTTGTTGACCCGTTGACCGGTGTTGACCATTGAGCTTCATGAGAGGTCTACACTCTTCTTTGGATTTTCTTTTTCTTTTTGATTATGAAAATGGTCAATTCAATGTAGCATCAACTTTATCATGATAGGATTTGTAATGATGTTGTTTTCTATTATTGCAACCATGGTGCCTTTTTTCTTTAGTATTGATATTCATTTTCTCATTCTCATTCTCTCTCTTAGAAAAGAAAAAGAGAAAGAGCTCCATGGTTTCAAAACTCTCCTTCATCTTCCTCCTCTTGAAATCATCCTTTGATCTCATGTGTTGAGAGAAAAAGGACCCCACTTGACAAAACCATCCCTCTACTACTTTTACACAACCTAGGGCATCTTGACTAGCGATCTCGTTGCCTTAGTTGCCTCGGCTCGAGGTGGAGCTCGGTGTACATCTCTCGGGTGGATCGACTCAAGGAGGCCGCGGAGGTGACCCAGATCCGGATCGACACTCGAAGCTTGGATGGACGAGCGGGACAACGGAATGAAGACCCGAAGGACCGGTTTCGTGAGGTATAATTTCTACGGCATAGTAGTTAAAGCCTCTAGTAGTTTGCTAGTTTCTAGTTTAGCAAAGATCCGGCTTTTTGTCCATGTTGCCTTTGCGCTAAATAATTGTTTTTCGCCGTTTCCGCCTCCCCGTAAGAACCGGGGTGAGCAACGTGGACTTAGATATTAGACCTAGAAGGCCAGTTGTATATTCTTTCGAGCTTAGAGTCGCGCGCTGAACTATTATGGTTTTCTTGATGATATTGGTTTCCTTTTGTGTTTTGATCCTCGCCCTTCGGCGTTGTATATTATATTGCTTGCGTGGTTGTGACCGCCAATTGGCGAAGAGCTAGCTCCCGCTTAGGGATACCTTTATTCATATGATTCATGTTGTACCCGTTTGGGGGCAGTATTTACAAAGGAAACTCTTCCGAAATTTTCAGAAAAGACTTGAGCTTTTAAAAATGCAATAATTCGTCTTATGTTGTTAAACTACTTGCTTTAAAACTAAACTTTTCCTTCTTTCTTCTTTTAAATGGTTTACATTTCTGGGATTTTGGCTTACTTGAATTAGATGGGGTCCTATAGAATTCATATGATTCAAGTGTCAGTCACGTGCCATTTCGGGTCGTGACATAGTCCCTCTGCCAGGCTCATCGTCTATTGCACAACATCCCTTTCTTGGCCCGGGGTACCATATCGGGTCCACCATGAACCCGCAAATGGATCATCCATCTCCTCGAATCGAGTTTCTACCATAAATCTCAGAACCGAGAAAACTCATGGTGGATGCATCGAAATATCATATCAAGAGAAACCGGTTTTTCAAAACAATGCATACTTTCTTGAAATATCACCATAGTTCTCAAATCCATGAATCATATGAAATCCATATCTCAATACGTAAATCCATGAAATATGATGTATGCAATATAGAACAACAATATGAGCATTTCAAGGGAAAACCGCTCTTTTAAATGAATCAAGTTTTTAAATAATATCATGCGGTTCCTAATTTCTCCGAAATCAAATGCAATATCATATAAAGGTGTACATGTAGCTATAGCAAGGTATTGGTGAATACATGTAGGTTTGTATGCATGATACATTTCATATGCGCAATAGAGCAAGAATCAACGTCTCAATGTCAATAACCAATATAATACCACATATGCGTATATATTGTGCGTGTCATGGCAATTACCAATGGTGTATGTGTAGCATACAATTTAGTGCTTGTGCAACATGAACCGTCAGTAATGGTGCAGTGTCCAATAGGTACTAAGTAAGGGTACAACAAGCAATAGTATGCAATGATGCTCATGCACAATCAACTAATATGCATGTAACATATGGCTATTTTATTATATCTAGCCCTCGACGCTTAGCGCCATACGGGCGATTTCTCCGTAGATGTTAAATCTACTCACCGATGATCTCGAGTTAGGTAAATCCAACCACCTGCTTTCCCTTCTTTGTAGCGTCTGAAGTCCCCGCACTCACTCCTAATATCAAACAAAACATAACAAGTGCATCTTAGAAACCGTTCAATAATACGTACAAACTACGCTTAGATCGACGCACAGATTCCAACACACTCTCAAGTGTTCGCTAAGTGGCTAACGTGTGTAACGACATCATCAAAATAAGTCCACAACTGTAAGCTACCCGAAACACTTAAACTATGCCGGATCAATCGTATCGCACTTTGCCGAAACACCTAAAATTAGCTAAGTGGTCCTAGATTTTGCCTACTGTCAAAACATAAAAATCTAGCAGTACCAAACACCAAGTATAACATACAGACATCTACCCTAAAAAGCACAACTCCCCAGTCTCCCAAAAATCCGAGCTCACCGGAATTCCTCTAAGTCTCGCTGGTTTTCCTAGGTCGGGTCGGGTCAGGTTTTCAGGTGAACACTCAGGGCCTCTAGTACAACACTATTACATTACTAGATTTTACAGTAACCATTCGTGGTGATAGCAGATCACAGTGACCCTAAAATGATACTAAAAATACGATATGTGCACAAAACTATAACTTGAGTGTTCTAAACCACGACTACTAGGAAACACAACATTATAAAGACCTAATTAACAGTTAGGGATCATTACCTTTCTACACTTGCTCAAAAACCCTAGCTTTCCATGATCCAAGTCATCTTAGTGGCTTAACTTAACTTTGTGAAGGGTTTTAGTGAGGTTTAGTGGTGAATTAGCTTAGGTTTGTAATGAATTGGTTAGGGTTTCAGTTTGAGGAGAGAGGAAAAAATGAGATGAAGAAATAAGTGAGAATGAGAGAATGAGAAGAGAAATGAGAAGTGTGAGGTGAGAATGAGAGAATGAGATAGTGAGAGTAGCCATGCCCCTTCTCTCTCTTCATTAAATGCTCCCCATGATTGCCCATGCCTCATCATTCCTATGTCAACCCTCTCTCTCCCCCCCTCTCTCTCATGTCAACCCAATTCAAACCTTTTTATTTAAAAAAAAGACTAAATAATTAATTAAACACATACAACTTAATGGAATGATGGTTAATGTGCCATGGCTACTTAAGTATGGTTAACACTAATTAACCCTAGGTTAATATGCACAAGTGTGTGCAAGTCCAAACTAAATAATAATAAAATATTAATAAATTTTTATAAAATATGTGAAAACTATTTTGGTTAACTTTTTACAAAAAACTCGCATTATCGCTTAATTAACACTAATCACAAATCTAATGTTACAGTCATCCTGATTAGATAAACTAATTAACCATTCTAATCTAGATTAGAGTGCACGCTGAGTGTTTCTTTTCTCTCTCTCTTTGGCAGCGACCATGACCCGACCTAAACTAAAACTCATGAACCAAGTTAACCGAACCTTCTTAAAACACTTCGTCTTTTAGATTGTCCGTTAGACGCATATATCATTGCCGCTCCTTTCCCTTTTACATTTCTCCAGAACACTCCGTGTCACTACGAAGATCCACATTTATTGGATATTCCATCGTATAGTTACATACGAACTCGAAGGAACTTGTTCCAGTTCGAGAATGGATTCTGGTTCTGGAGAAATTAAATAGGATTATTCGGTTGTCTTTTCTCTTTACCTTCTCTCAGGTTGCGAGAGCTCCTGGTGTTAGGAGAGTACACCTATTGCTCTTATTAGATAGTCTTCTTCCAAACCTTAAGTTGGTACCGAAAGGTGGGGAATGAAGAAAACCAATTAGCCTAAGAACGGTGTACAGAAGGTAATAAGTAAAGACATATAAAAGGATTAGATTAAGGGCAAAGGAAATTGCGACTGCTATCATTCACGACAAAACCGCGTATACCTCTGCCACTCCTACATCCACTTTGCTTTTCTCCAGAACACTTCGTATCACTACGAACATCCATATTACTTGGATATGCTATCGTATAGTTACATACGAACTCGAAGGAACTTATTCCAGTTCGATGATGGATTATGGTTCGTGAGAAATAGAATAAGATTATTCAGTTGTCTTTTCTCTTTACCTTCTCTCAGATTGCGAGGGCTCCTGGTATTATGAGAGTACTCCTATTACGCTTATTAGATAGTCTTCTTCCAAAACTTAGGCTTGTGCCGAAGGGTAGAGAAGGAAGAAAACCAATTAGCCTAAAGGTGGTATACAGAAGGTAATAAGTAAAGTCATATAAAGGGATTGGAGTGAGGGCATGGAAGTATACGGTTACTGTCATGAATCAGGATAGTGAAAGAGGCATTACTAGGAATACCAGGCTACCCCTTCGAAACATTTTCATGTTTCAGTTTTACTGCACGGTCTTAATTGAAAAACTATTTTCCCAATTAGACTCTAACTCCAGGGTATGTATTTACCAGTTTTGATTCTCACATCTGTATGGCGTTACAGATGCTGAATGGGAGTAAGATATTGGGAATTGGGTGATTAGATCCTCTATATATCAGAATTCTTTATAATTGGTGATATTTGAGGAAACCACCTGGGTTTTTCCTAACGACAAATATTTGGTTTTGAATTTCCGTCGTTATGCATCAATTTCAAACTGATATATCTGTACGTTTATTTTATAAAGTGAGATATAATTTTTGAAATTATGTCTATGACATTTACCTATATCAGTTGATGGTTAGGTAAGGTGCATTCAACAACGGTGTAATTCTTCTTAACCATAGTACAGTTTTTCAACCTACGACGCACAGGGTTTGAGTTATTGAACTCAGTGAACTTATACAAAGTATTGTATGTTGTCCGATATCCGTTAGGACCAAGGGGTTGGTAGTCGTACTATATTCTGTTTATTCATGACTTATCTAGTTTTAGACTAGTATTTCGTTGAAATACAAGGTCCGGATTTTGAGAAGTTATAGGTAAAAGAATAAAATAGAGAACCATATGATGCAAGTATCAGGATTCTTCAAGTTGATCGAAGATGTAGATACTTGTGTTTGGTATTCCGTTGTAAGTAAAAATTTTGAGAACTTGCTTCTCTTTCAGGTTACTCATACATGGATTCATTCCTTGATGAGTAATGATGCTTGGCCTCATTCCATTTGGTTGATATACACTGGAAACAGCTGCATGATTTTTGAATCTGGTTCCAATTAGTGCCTTTGTTTCTATATGGTATATAGAAAGGATTCATATCTTAACGATGTTAAGGTATATGAGGTAGTCCGGCTGATACTTAAAACCAGAATCTGGACAAAGTCTAGGCACGTTTCAGTAATGGCAGTTTGTGGGTTATCCCGGGCTATGACGATGGTTAACTTTCTACCATCAGGAAGATCAATAGTTATATTGTTCTTGACTCGCCACAGTTTTAGTAAAAATGGATTCTTTTCAGAAAACATTAGTAGGAGTATAGTAGAACTGGAAGTGATTCCAGAACCACAAATGATTACTGAAAATTTAATAGAACCTGAAGATTCAATTGATTTTGATGATCCGTTAGCTACTCCGCAGATTTGGTGAGTTACCTCATGCACCTGAGAGGTACTTTGGTCTCCTCAAAGACGGTGAAAGAGAGGTTCTTGTTTACCCAAACTAGACACTACCGCTGATCTAGACTATGAGATCTGGCAGGAGGATGAGTATAACGTCGTTCTAAACTGGTTTTAGAAGTGCACGTGTATATGACTCTGCCATAGGGTTGTTGTAGTCAGTGGGAGTAGCGGAAGAGTAGTGGGCAAGTAGCTTATGTCTATTTATAGACTAAAGCAGGTATAATGGATATAGATCATCTAGTTTTGATGTGACAGTCATAGAGTTTGACTTCATCAGAACAACAGATGGATCTATATTTAAGAAGGTTGTAGGGAGTGATGTCCTGGTATTTGGATGACATGCTCTTAATAGGAATTCATCTTCCTATACTACGATCGGTTATACTGTGGTTGTCATAAAGAGTTTCTCTACATAGGATCTGGATAAAATATCAGGGATTCTTGTGACTAGATCTATGGTTTTAGATCTAGATTTGGGAAGTGTCCCGACTTGGGTATTTGACACTATTCTAAAGTGTTTTAGATTGGACGATTCCTGGCAAGGTAGTGTACCCACAGGTGATAGTGTCACCCTCTCTAAAGAGATTTTTCTAGACTGATGTGGAGAGGGATTTGCATTATTGGCATATCACTTGCTTAGGCAGTTGAGTCAATCATGAGATGCCATGTACAACACTAGATATTGTTTTTGCACTGGCTGCAAGAAACATATATTAATCCAATCCTGGAGAAACATTGGGAAGCAGTTATGAACATAAGTGGATGTTCTTGGTATATGGTAACGACAGCCTCCTTAAGGAGGCGGTTATCATTTCAAGCTTCCTAGGTGACCTGGGCGACAGAGTGGATGTTAGAGTTATAGTTCCGTCTTCTGAGGGGCAATATGTTGGACAGGTGGTCTAAGTGGATACTATGGAAGGCATGGCGCAGGATACTAATTAAATTCAGTGGACGATACAGTCTAAGAAGTTTGTTGGATTTGGAGTTCATTTATGAACTGGGTCCCATCAGACATCTAGACAAATTCTAAGACAGGTATTGCTCATTTCAGGAGATGGTCTTTCTCCTTAAAGTTGAGATATAGAGAGATAAAGATAGAAACACTGGTGCGGATCCACTCACTGAGGCTATTTCCCAAACGGAATAGTTTCACAAACATGTTTTGTGAGACTGATTAGTAGAGAAGTTGGGTGTTCGTTATCACACGGGCTGTGAGTATGCGACACCGCAATAATTGGCCGTAAGTGCAAGTAGTAGATTGTTGGCTATAGTGCTCTCAAGGAAATTATCGTAATCGCAGGCAGGTGATTATGATGATTGAGGGAGGACCTATACAGATAGAACAGTGTTACTCGAGATGATAGTATGCTATCTGGTTTGTCTTTATCATCGTGTATATGTTTTATGTGGTATTACAGATCTCTATTACATGTTGATAGAGCCCATAGGATTCTTGCTTGACTACCAGCATTATGATGGCGATCATATACATGGGAGCTGGCCGGTCTATAAGCACATCCTTAAATGTCCCTAGTCCTGGGAGTATCGAGACAGGGCATCAATACTCTAGAGTAGACTAGTTTATACTTATTGATGCCCCGACGAGGGGCGGTGGCCAGGTCTCACAAGCCATTGGTGTCAGTTTGTTCACTTTAGATAGTATACAGGTGCTCATTGGGTTATGATTACACTGGACGGACTTGCCGGGAACATGCTGGTTGGTATTATACCTATTGTCAGATAGCAGTTCTCAGGTGACATGTGTACAGGTTAGTCTGTCGACCTGAGATCATTATTTTTCTCGTGTGATTTCCCACTATGCTTTGATTACTACCCTACCACGGCTCAAAGGTGTAGTGCAAATACGTTTTAGTTGGGTACAGTCCCGAGCCATATGGAGGCAGTGAGCGGATCGTCGGGGATTCGTCTCTCCTGGTTATTGGGGGTTGATGTCGCGCGGTGCACGGGTGGTCATCACCAGAAATCCTTAGCCAAGGTAGTCGAGAATTACTGATTTGGATTAGTAGTTTCTCAGTTGGTGATGGGCTTAATACCGACACGAAATATCGCGTTATTAGGGGTCTGACTTTATCCACCACTACACCCGATATGCGATACTCTTAGACGAACAGACTGGACTGCACGGATATTATCATGGACAGGCTCAGTAGGGGTTCAGATGAGTTTCCTCGTCGGCCTTCCTTTCGCTCAATACCTGGGTAGCCGTTATGTACAGCTAGTGCCACTGACGTGCCTGTACTTAAACCTACTGCTAGCATATTGACGAGTCTTTAGAGTCCCACACAGAGGGTTTCCCTGCTTTGGGCGAAACGATGTAGAGGCTGTATGGTTTTACGGCAGGGTTCGATCATATACGTGCACTTGTGCATGTATCATGATTCGGACGGATAATACTAGTGGCTTTTGGTTTAAGCCGGATTCTAGTATTATATTGTTGGATTATTTTCGTCTCTTTGTATTCGTATTTTATCGGAATACGGATACGAGTATGTATATACGGATGATGGGTATTCTTGTAATTTATTAGAAGATTACTTCTAGAAGATTACACCTCATTTTGTTTTAAACCATTTAGGATTGAATGGTTAATGAGTTGGATGAGTTGTTCTTTGGCATTATATTCAAGCATGCTCACTTGGTGACTCATGGTGTGACTCATAGGGTGACTCATGTAGTGACTCATGGTGCACTATCGAGGTGTGCTTGATATTTGTTAGTGTTCTGAGATATTTGTGTTGACTTGGAGATATTTTCTTGCCTTGCTTCATATACCTCACAACACTTAGCCATTTTCTTCACTTGATATGTTTTCTTCACACTCTCATCCTCAAGCTTCTTCTTCTACCTCTACCCTAAAAGTCTCATGTGTTGAGAAACCTAGGGTGTCTTAAGACAAACCAACCCATCATCTTACTCTATATCTTTTAGGCTATCTAGTTTAGCGAACTAGGTACCCTAATTACCTCGGCTATGAGGTAAGAGCTCGGAATACAAATCCTCAGGTGGATCATCTTCGATGGAGGGAGACCAGAGATCAAGCTTGATCATGGTGGCCACTAGGAGCTTAGGAAGGTGGTTAAAAACCGAAGGAAACAGATCATTTGGTATACCATTCTTAGACTCTTTTTAGTTTGCTAGTTTAGGGTTAATGGTAGATCCGTAGCATCGGGTTCCGTTAGCGCCAGTGTGTAAAATTTTTGTTCCGCAATTGGCCACGGTTTGATGGCCAGGGTGCTGCGTAACCCAACATTTTCTCTCCCAGTATAGGGAGTAGATGTCGTGCTGTGATCGATTAGCCTACACCATAAGTCCATGGCCCGGGCGGATTGAGAATTATTGATAGTTGGACTAGTAGATTCTCGGATGGTTTGAGCCACACCGGCACGACTTGTCAGGTTATTAGGGTTCTGACATTTTCCACCCCTCTAGACCCGGCATGTGATACTCTCAGACGGACAGACCGGACTGCATGGTGATTTTCACGGACAGGGTCAGTAGGGGTTCGGATGAGTTCGCTCGTCAGCCTTCTTTTCGATAGGTACTGTTGGAGATAGTGCCCTCAGAGTCAATTATTGGATCACAGGCATGTGATTGCGATGATTGAGGGAGGACCTATCCCGGTAGGACAGTCTTACTCAAGATGATAGTATGCTATCTGGTTTATCTTTATCATCGTGTACTTCTTTAGGTGACCTTACGAGTCGCTATTACACGTTGATAGAGCCCCTAGGATTCTTGCTTGACTACCAGCAGTATGAGGGCGATCATATACGTGAGAGCTGGAGTCTATAAGCACATCCTTAAAAGGTCCCTAGTCGAGGGAGTTTCGAGACAGGGCATCGATTCTCCAGAGTAGACTAGTGTATACAGTCGAGACCCCGACGAGGGGCGGTGGCCGGTCTCACAAGCCACTGGTGTCAGTTGGTTCACCTAAGATGTATACAGGTGCTCATTGGGTTATGAGTACACCGGACAGGACTCGCCGGGAACCTGCTAGTTGGGATTAAACCAGACGTCAGATAGCAGTTCCCTGGTGACATGTATACAGGTTAGTTCATCGACCTGAGATCGTCATTTGTCTCGTGTGAGTTCCCATTTTTCTTTGATTACTACCCTACCACGGCTCCAAGGAGTCGTGCAAACAGGTTTTAGTTGGGTACAGTCCCGAGCCACATGGAGGCAGTGAGAGGATCTGCAGGGGTTCGTCTCTCCCGGTATTGGGGGTGAGGTCGCGCTGTGTCTAGGAGAGCCAGAACATGAAAAGTCCTTGGCCAAGGCAGGAGATTTGCTGGTAGGTATTCCAGTAGTATCTCAGGGTGTTCTGGGCTACACTCCGACACTACTTGTACCGCTTTTGGGGGTCTGACTTTACCAACCCCTTAGGCCCACCATGCGATGCTCATAGACGAACGGACCGGACTGTACGGATATTGTCACTGACAGGCTCAGTAGGGTGTCAGGATGAGTTCGCTTATCGATGTCCCTTTTGGTCAATAGGTGGTGGCCCGTCATGTATGGCTGATACCTCTGACGTGTTAGTGGTTAAATACACAGCCATAGTATTGACGAGTCTTTAGAGTCCACCACACTCAGTTACTCAAGTTTCGGGCGAAACGCTGTAGAGGTCGTATGGAGATATGGCAGGGTTCGATCAGATACGTGCGGTATTGCACGGATCGTGATCGAACGGATTTTACTAGCCGGCTTTGGCTTAAGCCGGATCCTAGTATTAAATAGTATAGTTTTGTCTCTTTGCATTTGTGTTCAGTAGGAATACAAATGCGGGCATGTATTTGCAGTTGCGGGGTTTTCCTGTAATTTATTACGGGATCGATTTTCTGGGGTTGCCAGTTTGCATTCCGTTCCGGCCGGTTTTCTTTTATTCCTTCACGGCCGGACTATCCGTTGGAGGGTGTAATTTGCACATTTGCAAATAACATTTTGTGGAGGGGTTTCTTGCATAATTGTAGCCTCTTCATCATGAGATTCTATTCTAGTCTTATTCATTGAATTTATTGTGATGGCTTAGTGAGTGGATTGAAAAGGAATATGGTTGTGACAATTTTGATATTAGATTATTGATTTTATTCTCTTCTATTGTTTTTTCCTTTTTCCTCCACCATGATTTGGGCCGGCCACTATTCCAGGGAGAGGAGTGATTTTTTTTAGTGTGTGGTGATTAATTTTCATATCATGCATTAAAATATTGAAGGGGGTCCTAGCTAATTTAAAAAGAGCTCATTCTTTTCACAGCAAGAGGGAGCATGCTCCATTTTTCCTTTTCTAGCAAGCATCCATGAAATTCTTGTGTACAAATTCCTCCATAAATGGAAACCTCTTAAATCCCAAAGAGACATGGCTACTACACTATTCTACAGCATCCCTTGGACGCGTCGGCTAGTCAACTTCGCGCCCGAGTTGCCTCGGTCCAGAGGTGGGAGCCCGTAAAAGACTTTGGCGATGTGGTGCCCGTTTCGACGAGGAGGTGACGGACGAAGTATCCGCGGGAGATCGGAGTGGAGACGAAGACCGAAGGACACGGATCGCTTGGTATACTTCTCTACCCGTATTTTACTTTGCTAGTTGCTAGGTTAATGGCCCGATCCGGGTGAAAAGTGCGCGGTGGTGCCAGTTCAATAGTTTTGAAAGTTTTTGTTTCCGCATTTCCGGCGTCGGATCGACGGCCGGGGCACCGCCGCGGGCTTACATTGGTATCAGAGCCACGCCATTAACCTATGCCTAGCTTGCTCTAGTATGTTTAAAACCCGATCGAACAAAAATCGCAAAAATTGTATTTCTAGTGCATGTGTTCTCTGATTGAATTTTTTCCAGCTCCAAAAATTTTTCAGGTCATTGCAGAAAGACATGCAAGTAATTCTAAGAATTCTGGGAAAATACGATTCACTGATTCCTTACTATGACCGCGGAAACGCGGCCAAACCCCTGGTTTGGCCGCGGTTCCGCGGTTGGTAAGTGGAATCGTTGAACCAAATTTTTCCAGTGGGCTTTTGAATAGGAAATAGGGGTTTTGGGATATTATTTTTGGGCCCAGATTTTCTGTAAGTGCTACAGTATTGCTTGGGGCCCACTTGATAGAATTTGTTCGATCGGATATTTTAAACATGCCAGTTCACAGTATTTACATTATATCTGCGACCGTGAATGTCACTTGATCGGTAAATCCAGTCTTACTGCTATAGCCCGGTTAGACGGATTTGCGAACGTGACATTCACGTTGATGTTCTGTGTTTTGCTGTGTTGTTGCGGATCGGTCGTAGGGATAGCCTGGATGCAATGTTAGTACAGTTTTGTTTTTATATGTACATTTGATATTGCGGGGCGAGCGTCCGACATGTGGACTGCCGTCACTACCTGTTTGTATTATTATTTTGGGGCACGACCAGGTTGCGGTCGATGTACCCGTTGTATGTATATTTTACTTTCTGTACTAGGATTTCCCCGCGGAGGGGTGCACGGATAGCCGGGTTCTAGAGGGCAACAAGCCCGCATCTCATGGCATTGAGACGGACGGGGCTTCACTCTAGAATTGGCGGGCTATTCGCCGCACTCGTAAGGGGTATAGGATTGACCCAGGAGGGGTGCCCAAGTTACCGGATTCCGTGAAGTGCTGGGTGGTCCATTCACGTTGCTGAAGGGGCTGCCTCGCTTCAGGTTTTGGCGGGTAACTTGCCGCGCCCGTAGGGGTCTAGGATTTCATTGCACAGGCTATCCACATGACCAGGGGAACGTCGGGTTTCAGTAGCGGCTCTGTGAAACCCGGGGATCCCAGATATCTGTATTGATCTGTGTTGCTATACATTTCTGTGTTGCATTTTATTGCGCCTTGAGCGAAAATTATATATTATATATATACTAGTAGATGTTGTATATGTTTTGCATCCGCGCTAGTCCAGTCCCCGCTCTATCGTTAGTTAGCTAACCTAACGGGTAATGACGGGACCCAGTGGCGAATGCGGATGGCATATACGTACATCAGTATATTTTCGTTCTTTGTGGTGTGATCAATTGATGGGACTGCGTTGATTCGGATCAATGCAAGATAAACAAACCTATCTGATGTTGTTGGAACACTTTTTCAAAAAGCTGTTATTGCAAGGGCGTTCTCTTTTGTTTTGCATCGTGGTATTCAGTTTGAATATCCTGCTCCTCAGTCGACGAGGCAAGGGCCGAGATCCCTTCACCGGGAGTGACCCCTTGGACAGAAGTTTGCGTCAGGGCAATAACTTCACTATAGCCGATTACTTTTGCTTTGCATCATGGTATTCAGTTGGAATATCCTGCACCCTATCCTACGGGGAAAGAGCCGAGATCCCTTCACCGGGAGTGACCTCTTTAGCGAAGGTTTTCGTCACTATATTTTTCTAAAAAGCTATCCGTTCCTTCAACGATATCAAGTTCATTACGTTAAAGGTTTTTGCCAGAAACCATTCGTAGCCCTCCGTCATTTCATATGGATAGTCAATAGTATTCAAGCTGTGTATGTTGGCCAAAGTCAAGGCACAGTGTTTGGTAGTTGTTGGGTATTCATATGCAGCATAGATAGATGCGTTGGTTTGGGACAGTCGTACTGCCATTTTGGCCAAAGTCAAGGGTAGGTACGGGTGGGTTCAAATTAACCAGGAGAATGACGGGTAGAACTTGACATGTGACTTATGATATGTTGGCCAAAGTCAAGGTCATAAGAGCATGGGGCAAAAATCCACATCGGGAGTTTCAAAAGAACTGAAACTTGCCAGATATACGCATACCTTCTGGAGTGTGATAGCGTGAGCGGATTCCGTCACGTTATCATGCGATGATGGTTGGATCCCGATTCCCACTGATGAGTTGGTTTACTCCTCGGGTGATCCCGGCTAATTCTTCTTTCAGGTTTGGGGAGGAATTTGACGTTACAGTGGGAGGTTTCCAGATTAGATAAAGTGATAACCATTCTGATCTAGGTTAGAGTGCACGCTGAGTGTTTCTTTTCTCTCTCTCTTTGGCAGCGACCATTGACCCGACCCTAGACTATGACTCAGTGACCGAATTAACCGAACCTTCTTATAAGACTGGCTTTTTGGATTGTCAGAGTTGCAAACCTCATTGCCACTCCTACTTTTACCCTTTTCTCCGGGACACCCCGTATTACTACGAACGTTCACTTCCATTGGACAAAACCATCGTATGGTTATATACGAACTCGAAGGAATTCGAGGATGGTTTCTGGTTTTGGAGAAAACGAATAGGACTATTCAGTTGTCTTTTCCTTTTACCTTCTCTCTCAGATTGCGAGTACTCCTTGGTTTATGAGATAGTACACCTATTACGCAAATTGGATAGTCTTCTTCCAAACCATAGGCAGGAGCCGACCGGTAGGGAATGAAGAAAGCCAATTAGCCTAAACGGTGTACAGAAGGTATTAAGTTAAGACAAAGCAAGGGATTAGTAAGAGGGCAAAGTAAATTGCGACTGCTATTCACGACCAAACCAAGTATTTCTTCGCCAATCCTAAATCACCTATTTCTAAGGTTTATTCGGTTGTCTTTTATCTTCACCTTCTCTCGCATTACGAGTGTTCCTAGGACTGGGACAGTACACCCATTACGCTTATTGGATAGTCTTCTTCCAAACCATAGGCTGGTGCCGAACGGTAGGAAAGGAAGAAAACCAATTGGCCTAAAGGGTTGTACAGAAGGTAATGACTAAAGACATATAAAGGGATTTGGAGAGATGGCAAAGAATTATAAGGTTGCAGTTGTGAATCTGGACAATGGAAGAGGCATTACTAGGAATACCAGGATACCCCATCGAAACATTTCAATGTTTTAGTTTCACTGTGTACTGTTAAAAGAAAACTGATTTCCCGATTAGATACTTACTCCAGGGCATGTATTTACCAGGTATGAGTCTCACATCTGTATAGTTTTACAGATGATGAGGGGGAGTAAGTTATTGGGAATTAGGTGACCATCCTCATTATATCGGGATTCGTTGGAATTGGTGATATTTGAGGAAGCCACCTGGGTTGTTTGCCGGTCGGCAAATATTTGGTTTTGAATATCCGTTGTTGTGCACTAATTTCAAATTGATATATCTGTACGTCTATTTTTATAGAGTGAGACATACCTTTTTGAAATTATGTCTATGACATTTACCTAAACCAGTGGATGGTTAGGTAAGGAGCATTGAACAGCGGTGTAATTCTTCTTAACCAAAAGTACAGTTTTCAACCTACGACACACAGTGAATGAGTCACTAGACTCAGGGGACTTATACAGAGTATTGTATATTGTCCTGTGTCCATTAGGACAGAGGGGTTGGTCCCCGTACTATATTCGGTTTACTTATGACTTCTCTGGTTTTTAGACAGGTGTTTCGTAGAAACACAGGGTCCGAATTTTGAGAAGTTATAGGTATATGAATAAAGTAGAGAACCAAGTATTGCAAGTATCAGGATTCTTCAAGGTAATCGAAGATGTATATACTTATATATGGCATTCAGATGATAGTAATGTTTAAGAGAACTTGCTTCTCTTTCAGGTTACTCATAATTGGAAGCACTCCTAAATTGAGTAACGCTGATCGGCCTCCTTCCATTTAGTTGACATGCACTGGGGACAGCTGCATGATTTGAATCTGGTTCAATTAAATCAGTGCCTCTGTTTCTTGGATATAGAACAGTTCATATCTTGACATTGTTAAGATACGGGGAGTTGTCCGGCTTATGCTTAAAACCAGACTCTGGACAACTCAAGGCACGTTTCTGTAATGGCTGTTTGTGGGTTGACCCGGGCTATGACGAGGGTTGACTTTCTACCATCTGGAAGATCAATAGTGATATTGTTCTTGACTCGCCACAGTTTTAATAAAAATTGATTTTTTCAGAAAACAGTAGTGGGATTATGGTAGAACTGGAAGTGATTCCAGAACCGCGAACGATTACTGAAGATTTGATAAGAACCTAAAGATTCAATCTGGTTTGATATTCCATTAGGCCACTCCGCAGATATAGTGGGTAACCTCAGGCACTCGAGAGGTACTTCGGTATGCTCAAGGACGGTGGCAGGGAGGTTCTTGTTTACCCAGACTTGCCATTGCTGTTGTTCCAGACTGTAAGACCCGGCAGGAGGATGAGTATAGCGTCGTTCTAAACTAGCTTTAGAAGTGCACGTGTATATGACTCTGCCAGAGGGTTGTCGTAGTCAGTGGGAGCAGCGGAAGCATTGGTGGACATCTGGCTTATGTCTATTTATAGACTAAAGCAGATATAGCGGAGATAGGTCATCTATTTCTGATGTGACAGTCATAGGTTTGACTTCATCAGAATAAGGGATGGATCTGTTAAGAAGGTAGTAGGGTGTGATGTCCTGGTATTTGGATGACATACACAAAGTAGGAAGTGATATTCCTATACTACGATTGGTTATACTTTGGTCGTCACACAGTGGTTTCTCCACATAGGACTTGGATATTATATCAGACATTCTGGTTAATAGATCTATGGTTTTGGATCTAGATTTGGGTGGTTTCCCAATCTGGGTACTTTGACAGCATTCTAAGAGCATTTAGAATGGACGACTCCTAGCACGGTAGTATACCTGCAGGTGATGGAGTCACCCTCTCTAAAGATGTCTTGCAGACTAAAGGGGAGAGGGATACGCATGATTGGCAGATCACTTGCTTAGGCAATTGAGTCAATCATGAGATGTCAAGTACCACACCAGATGTTGTTCTTGCAGTAGGTGCAATAAGTTGATATTGATCCAATCCTGGAGAAACAATCGGAAGCAGCTTTAGAACATAAGTGGATGTTCTAAGGATATGATAATGGCAGCCTCCTTTAGGAGACAGTTATCATTCCAGGCTTCCAAGGTGACATGGATGGCAGAGTGGCTGTCAGAGTTAAAGTTTTTTCCCTCTGACGAGGGGCAGTTTTTTGGACAGATGGTCCAGATGGATACTGAGGGAAGGCATGGCGCAGGACACTGATTAAGTTCAGTTGTCGATACAGTCTAAGAAGTTTGGATTTGGAGTTCATTTATGAGCTAGGTCCCATCAGACATCCAGACATTCTAAGACAGGTATTGCTCATTTCGGGAGATGGCTTTCTCCGCGAACTTGAGATAAAGAGAGACATAGAAAGAAACACCATAGCGGATCCACTCACTGAGGCTATTCCTCGAACGCAATAGTTTCGCAAACGAGCTTTGTGAGACTGACTAGTAGAGGAGTTGGGTGTTCGGTATCACACAGGCTGTGAGTATGCGACATCGCAATAATTAGCCTTGAGTGCAAGTGGGAGATTGTTGGAGATAGTGCCCTTAGAGTCAATTATTGGATCACAGGCACGTGATTGCGATGATTGAGGGAGGACCTATCCCGGTAGGACAGTCTTACTCAAGATGATAGTATGCTATCTGGTTTATCTTTATCATCGTGTACTGCTTTAGGTGACCTTACGAGTTGCTATTACACGTTGATAGAGCCCCTAGGATTCTTGCTTGACTACCAGCAGTATGAGGGCGATCATATATGTGAGAGCTGGAGTCTATAAGCACATCCTTAAAAGGTCCCTAGTCGAGGGAGTTTCGAGACAGGGCATCGATTCTCCAGAGTAGACTGGTGTATACAGTCGAGACCCCGACGAGGGGCGGTGGCCGGTCTCACAAGCCACTGGTGTCAGTTGGTTAACCTAAGATGTATACAGGTGCTCATTGGGTTATGAGTATACCAGACGTCAGATAGCAGTTCCCTGGTGACATGTGTATAGGTTAGTTCATCGACCTGAGATCGTCATTTGTCTCGTGTGAGTTCCCATTGTGCTTTGATTACTACCCTACCATGGCTCAAAGGAGTCGTGCAAACAGGTTTTAGTTGGGTACAGTCCCGAGCCACATGGAGGCAGTGAGCGGATCTGCAGGGGTTCGTCTCTCCCGGTATTGGGGGTGAGGTCGCGCTGTGTCTAGGAGAGCCAGAACATGAAAAGTCCTTGGCCAAGGCAGGAGATTTGCTGGTAGGTATTCCAGTAGTATCTCAGGGTGTTCTGGGCTACACTCCGACACGACTTGTACCTCTTTTGGGGGTCTGACTTTACCAACCCCCTAGGCCCGCCATGCGATGCTCATAGACGAACGGACCGGACTGTACAGATATTGTCACTGACAGGCTCAGTAGGGTGTCAGGATGAGTTCGCTCATCGACGTCCCTTTTGGTCAATAGCTGGTGGCCCGTCACGTATGGCTGATACCTCTGACGTGCTAGTGGTTAAATCCACAGCCATAGTATTGACGAGTCTTTAGAGTCCACCACACTCAGTTACTCAAGTTTCGGGCGAAACGCTGTAGAGGCCGTATGGAGATATGGCAGGGTTCGATCAGATACGTGCGGTATTGCACGGATCGTGATCGGACGGATTTTACTAGCCGGCTTTGGCTTAAGCCGGATCCTAGTATTAACTAGTGTAGTTTTGTCTCTTTGCATTTGTGTTCAGTAGGAATACAAATGCGGGCATGTATTTGCAGTTGCGGGGTTTTCCTGTAATTTATTACGGGATCGGTTTTCTGGGGTTGCCAGTTTGCATTCCGTTCCGGCCGGTTTTCTTTTATTCCTTCACGGCCGGACTATCCGTTGGAGGGTGTAATTTGCACATTTGCAAATAACATTTTGTGGAGGGGTTTCTTGCATAATTGTAGCCTCTTCATCATGAGATTCTATTCTAGTCTTATTCATTGCATTTATTGTGATGGCTTAGTGAGTGGATTGAAAAGGAATATGGTTGTGACAATTTTGATATTAGATTATTGATTTTATTCTCTTGTATTGTTTTTTCCTTTTTCCTCCACCTTGATTTGGGCCGGCCACTATTCCAGGGAGAGGAGTGATTGTTTTTTAGTGTGTGGTGATTAATTTTCATATCATGCATTAAAATATTGAGGGGGGTCCTACCTAATTTAAAAAGAGCTCATTCTTTTCACAGCAAGAGGGAGCATGCTCCATTTTTCCTTTTCTAGCAAGCATCCATGAAATTCTTGTGTACAAATTCCTCCATAGATGGCAACCTCTTAAACCCCAAAGAGACATGGCTACTACACTATTCTACAACATCCCTTGGACGCGTCGGCTAGCCAACTTCGCGCCCGAGTTGCCTCGGTCCAGAGGTGGGAGCCCGTAAAAGTCTTTGGCGATGTGGTGCCTGTTTCAACGAGGAGGTGACGGACAAAGTATCCGCGGGAGATCGGAGTGGAGACGAAGACCGAAGGACACGGATCGCTTGGTATACTTCTCTACCCGTATTTTACTTTGCTAGTTGCTAGGTTAATGGCCTGATCCGGGTGAAAAGTGCGCGGTGGTGCCAGTTCAATAGTTTTGAAAGTTTTTGTTTCCGCGTTTCCGGCGTCGGATCGACGGCCGGGGCATCGCCGCGGGCTTACAGGTGCCTGGCTAGCCATTACGTACAGCTAGTTCCACTGACGGAGTTATGGTTAAACCCACTGCCAGCGTACCGTCAAGTCTTTAGAGTCCCACATAGAGGGTTTCCCTAGTTTAGGCGAAATGGTGTAGAGGCCGTATGGTTTTACATGCAGGGTTCCGATGATATATGTGTACTAGCTGCACGGATGTTGTTCAGACGGATAATACTAGTGGGCTTAGAATTAAGCCACATTCTAGTATTATATTACCGGATTATTTTTATCTCTTTGTATTCGTATTTTTTGCAATATGAATATGGGTATGTATATACGGTGAGGGTATTCTTGTAATTTTACAAGAGATGCTTCTAGAAGGGGACACGCCATTATTGGTTTTATCTATTTTTGGAAAATAGATTAATGGGGTGGAAATGGAGATATTTGTGGCATGGTAGAAGCATGGCTAAGTCTCATTGTTTATTTATTTGACTTTACTATTCAAGCATGGTTATATTTTTTTATGGAGAAATATTGTATGCTTGATTACTTAGCCATTCTTCACTTGCTCCTACACTTGCTCATTTGGGTTTTTTATTTCTCTCTCCATTTTTGCTCCCCCCTTCTTCCTCAAACCTTAACCCTCACATGTGTTGTGAATCCTAGGGTTCCTTGAGATAAAATATTCCAATTAACTCTCTACATCTTCTAAGCTACTTAGATTAGCAAACTAGGTACTTTAGTTACCTCATTCTTGAGGTTGGAGCTTAAACCATAGACTCTCAGGAGGATCGTCTTCGACACGAGGAGGTCGACAACCGAACTTGATCCAAAACCTGTAGGATCTCAAGAAGTGGAGAAGAAGACCTGAAGGACTTGTATTCTAGAGATATAAAACTCTTTCACAAGTAGTTTAGAATCTCTTTGTAGTTTAGCTAGCTAGGGTTTCTAAAAGATCATGGTTGTTTGGTCGATGTTGCAAGTTTAAAAAATCGTTTTTTATGAATTTCACCTCCACACAAACCATGTGGGATGCGCGATATCGATTTACACTGGTATCAGAGCCTACTTAAACCTTAACTAGCTAGTTAGCAAGTAGTTAAAACTTCAATCGACGGAAACATCCAAAATCGCATTTCCGTTTATAGCTTGCTGTTCGATTTTCAAAGTTGTTCAAAAAATATTTTCAGTGACCCTAAAAATATGTGCAGGCTTTTATAAAACCAAGAAAAAAATTCGAGCACATAAGATCCTAACTTGACCGCTGATCCGCGACCAAATAGGTCTTTTGGCCGCGGATCCATGGCCTAGTTGTGGCTATAGTGTTCCAATTTTTTTTATGGTTCAGGTTCTTGGAAATGTGATTTTTGGTATATTTGGTTTTTGCCCAGATTTGTTTATGTACCGGTTTATGCATGTGGTAAATATGGAAAGTTATAATCGATCAAAATTCTAAATTCTTGATTAACCGTGTATTTTGTTTGTATATATGTTGCTAAAAGTCTACTAATTGCTATATGTCGATTAGTGGGGGTTGCACATATCTTGTATTTTGTTGATGGTTTGTGGATATGAAATATTGGATCGTCGTGAATAAATAGTGATCTCACGCTCTTGGCGTGTCGAGTTTTAAGAGTTCTAAAGTGTAACCGCAATCAGGACGGTGTCGCTTTGCAGCTAACCGGTTGAGTACGGGTCGATCCACAGGGAGACGGAGCGTTTTACGTTCTTATTTTGACAAGTTAATGCGCGTGGGCGGAATTGTTCTTATCTACCTTAAGTGTTATATACAAAGTTAAGCTTGTTAGGAAAAGATACAATAGTGTAAGTTAGCGAATTCGTACTCAAACCTTTAAGCCGAGTCTTGGCCAAATGAAGCTAGAGCAATCGGCAACAACATAGATTAGGGTATTTAAGCACAATATTCGTGGAATCCGGCTTATTGACCCTTGTCCTTCTGTTCCCGTCTCTTGCTTTCGCCTCTGTCGAAACTGAACACAACCGGTCGCGGTTAGAAAACACCGATACCTTGGTAGGGTAGGGTGCCTAACGGAGCGCTTGCATAAGATTTGTGCGGAGTTTCAAATGGAAAATAACGGGAAAAGGAAATGGGAAACGAAAACGATAACTTACAATATCGTATTATTTTCCTAACAACACATATTTACAACAATTACACCAACAAACCAAAAGCGCAAAAGAAAAGATATACAAAGAAAAGAAAAGGGCATTACAAGTAAGTAAATTGCATGGAATGAAAGTGAAATAAGTAAAGCAAGATAATAAAAGATCAAGTAATTAAAAAGCAAGTGATGAAAAGAGCGAGAAAGAAACACTAAGAACCATAGAACAAATTACACACCATGGGTTTAATAACCCAAACTTAAACTTGCAAGCTCAATTAAGAGGTTGCAAGATCAAGAGAGGGCTAAAAACTCAAAGCAAATGAAGGAAAAAGAAAGCTTTATTAAACTCCAAGAATGATACAACCCTTGAGATCAAATAACCAACCCTTAAATTTGCAAGCTCAATGAAGAAATTGCAAGATCAAGAGAAATTTAAGAACTCAAGAGGAAGCTATGTACAAGAGAACAAAATGAAAAACAAAAGAGTAGAAGTGCAAAATGAAATAAAAAATTGCACCCTTGACCCCTTGCCCACTGCCTGCTTTTATAGGCTCAAAAACTAAATAAACAAATAATAAAAATGAGCTGTCGTGGTGGCAATAGGGGGCCCACAGAAGTCTGGGAGCCTTTGGGGAAAAAGTGGCCGGCCATAAGGGGTATGATCTCGGGTCAAATCCAAGCTCTGGGTCTCGTTTTTGTTGTGTTGACTTGTGTTGTCCTCCACATCACTCTGATGTTGTTTGCTTGGTTTAAAAAGTTCTGTGTTGCACTCAGGGCTTTGAGGGAAACTTGTAGCTATGAATCACATCAACACTTTATGCATTGAATGCACCATTAATGCACATCACACCATGCCCACTTGTGCCATGATTCATGGCTGCCCCATCCATGGTCCAAGAGCCAAAGAGCATGTGTGCACACTTGCATTGTGTTGGACCAAAATATTGTGCACACACTTTATTCGCAAAATCTCTTTGGATATCGGTCGGTTTCCAGTTCTGGTTGCAGTGTCGGCTCACATATGATATATCCATGATTTTGAATGTATTTCCAGTATTTTGTCACGGATACCTGTAATCTGTATTACTGAGCAAACACCGGTTAATAGTACCGATATATACAAAAAATAGATAATGAATGGATGGTAATAAAATCCAGTTTTCTGTGATGAACAAATACCCCCAAACTTATCTTTTTCTCGTCCCGAGCAAAACAAAATCCTAGCCTCACTTTCGCAGTGAACGCGATTGCACTGAGCGCGTGTAATAAGCTGTTAAACCTCTAGGTGTCCCTAGTAGGAGGAGTGTTGTCTCCTGAGGGTTTTCTGCGGATTACACCCATAAAATCCCGTCAAGCTAGTGTCATCAGTTAACATCGATTCCACTCCTACAGTTTAGTATTTACGTTAGAAACTCTATCATTCTAATTTAGAAATATCCAACCATTATCTTTCACACCTCCTATCTATTTAACCTTAGATCCTATACGTTCCAAAAAATTTTAGAAAGATGTTGGTAACTCCTGAGTTTTTCTTCTAAAGTGCAGTCTCCAATCACGGATTTTTATCAGTTTTACAGAAAACATAAGTCTTATTCTTTATTTCTATCTTTTATCCAAACATCGATTGTATACCCCTACGTGTGTGTATTATTTCTCCCCTACACTTGAGAATTCAATTCAAGCTATAGTACCCTTGCCCTAATACCTAATACTACTTCTTTTCATTAAATGATGGACGGTGTTGCTCACACCCCTTTCATGAGACTATTAATGCATCTTGAGGCACTAACGGCCGATTACTGAATGTGTGAGCTTAAAACGTAAATAGCAATTTCCAGGTCATGAATTTATTTATTTATTTTTCTTTTCTTTATTTTTCTTTTTCAAGACCGGATATATTTTTCAATATGCTCTTTTGGTGTTTAGTTTTAAATACCGTTTTTTCTTTCATACTAGGTTTTCAGGCAAGAGTATTTCTAGGTATCCTCTAGTATCCTAAGTTTCAAGATGCGTGTATGTGCATTTTGTAGGGTATGTACTTTCTAAATTTGGACTCAAGAATAGAAACTATTTTTCAGACTTATTTTTAGTAAAGCATCAATACTTTCCCTTCATTTCGACTTAACTCAAGAACTGAACTCAAGATTACCTACTTCTATAAAAAAACTGTAAGGACGTATAATTACCAAGGTTAAACAGAATGAGGGTTATTTTTAGGTTTTTCATTTCCTAAGACTAGAATTTAGTTATTTCTAACGTATCAACTAATCTTTCGGAATAAAATCTATGTTACCTTATTAGCTAACTTGACGACAAAGTTTTTATATTTTTGAGAAAATTTTCGATTTTTATGGGTTTTTATAAGTATGCTAATGCAACATATACAAATGAATGCGAAGGAAGAAAGCTTACCGAGCACACCCCCAAACTTAAACTTGACAGTACCCTCACCGTCAGGCTATACTAAGAGGGTCAAAATTGTCGGCGCTCCCCAAAAAATTTATACAAAACAAAACGCAAAGAAAAAAATATATACACAAAAAGGTCCCCCCAAACTTAAGTGAAACAGTGTTTCCACTGTTTAAGCGGTGAAGTTTATGATTAGGGGGGAAAGAGAACAGTATCAATCTATAAAAGGCCTTACACAGGCCAAAAGTTAGCACCAACCATTCAAAAAATTTATCGTTATAATGTGAAGGTTGGTGAAAGAATACGATGAGGAAAGAAATGGAGAATACACGAGACCGTATATGGATTGAAGTGTAAGTCCATGTTGCCCACCCCGGTGCTTGCGGGGAGGCCGAAAACGGAATAAAAATTGGATTTTTACTACTCTAGGCAACATGGACTAGACAAAGTTGGATCTTTGCTAAACAAAAACTAGCTAAAGCTAACTAGAAACTAGTTGAAGGGTAGAATGGTTATACCTAGGGCTTTATGTCCTTCTCTCTTTGCTCCTTGGAGTAGTAGAAAGGGATCACCTTTGTCGTCTTCTCACGTCGAAGAAGGATCCACCCGAAAGCCTCAACCTTTGGCTTCAACTCCAAGCTAGAAGTAAGTAGGGTGCTAGAAGTGCTAATCCTAGAACCCTAGATGAGAGTAGAGATTATCAAGAAGTGGTTTTTCTCAAGCTCAAGTGTTTCTCAACACATGAGAGGGGAGAGCTTGAGGAAGAGGAAGAGTAAGAGAGAGAAAGTATATGATAGAATGAGAGAAAATATGAAGCATTCTCACATATATGTGTGAATTATTATAAATTGATAATTAGTAAGATAATTGTCATGGCTTAATCAAGACATGACCATTATCATTTCATTTTTAATGCAAATTGCAAGGATCAAAGAATATCTTCCAAATGAAATGATGACGGTCAAAGTGTCAACCTAGGTCAACAAGTCAAGAAGGTCAAATGGTCAACAATCATAACCATGCACAATTATATTAAACTAATATCAATTAACCATAATACACACATAAGCATTAGGGTTAATAAAATGACAATGGTCATTAACCCTAATCAAAGTTCTCTCCGTCTGTCCCAAGCAACTGTGCATACACACCCGTATTCGTGATCCGAGGAACACGAATACAATGAGATAAAACCAATCCCAAATCAGATACTAGGATCCGGCTTAAACCAAAGCCCGCTAGTATAAGCTGTCCGGACAGCAAACGTGCACAAGTGCGCGGATGTGAACGAACCCTGTCGCAAAACCATGCGACCTCTACTCATTTTGCCTAAAGGCGAATAGCTCTCTGTGTGGGACTCTAAAGACTCGACACTACGCTGGCAGTGGGTTTAACCACAAACCGCAAGCGGCACTAGCTGTACGTAACGGTCCCCAGGTAGATGCCGATAAGAAGACTGACGAGGTAACCCCATCTGAACTCTTACTGAGCCTGTATGTGACAGTCTCCGTACAGTCCGGTCTGTTCGTCTGATACATCGCATGGCGGGCCTAGAGGGCGGTGAACGTCAGTCCCCTAATAGCGGTACAAGTCGTGTCGGAGTGTAGCCCAGAACACCCTAAGATAACACTGGAAACCTACCAGTATATCTCGCTTGCCCTGGCCAGGGACTACTCGTGTAATGGCTCTCCTAGACACAGCGCGATGTCAACCCCCAATACCGGGAGAGACGAATCCTGTCTAACCGTCACTGCCTCCAAGTGCTTCGGGACTGCACCCAAAAACTACCTGTTTGCACGACTCCTTTGAGCCGTGGTAGGGTAGTAATCAAAGTGCAGTGGGAACACACTCGAGGCGAAGTGACAGTGTCAAGTCAGCGGACTAAGCTGTACTCATGTCATCTGGGAACTGATAACTGACGATAGGTATAATACCAACCAACAGTTCCCGACGAGTCTTGTCCAGTGTACTCGTAACCTAACGAGCACCCGCATACTATCTCAAATACGACGTACTGACGGCTATGGGACAGACCGTCTCCTACGCTGGGATGAGAAGCACATACGCTAGTCTACTCTGGAGTATCGATGCCCTGTCTCGATAGTCCAACGACTAGGGACCTGTATAAGGATGTGCTTATGGATTACCCAGCCCCCATGAGTGTGAGCGCCATCATAACGCTGGTAATCAAGCAAAGATCCTAAGGGCTCTACTAATATGTATATCAGCGATATGCTAAAAGAAACACATGCAAATATTAAAGCAGAGACAAACCAAGTAGCATACTACCATTTCGAGCAAGATTGTATGTACAACTGTGAATATCCCAAGCTTCCATTAAGTAATATACATACTAGTATGATACAGTAATGGCCTCTAGGGCATATACACTAACAATCTCCCACTTGCACTAAGGCCATGTACTGGCGTATCGAAGACCTATCATCTCGATCAGCCGCTCGAACTGAGTCTGGGGTATGGCCTTCGTGAATGGATCTGCAGTGTTATCTTCTGAAGCAACCTTCCGAACCTCGATCTCCTGGCGATCCACGATCTCCCTGATCAGGTGATACCGCCTCAAGATGTGTCTGGATTTCTGATGGAACCTGGGTTCCTTCGCTAATGCTATAGCCCCGTTGTTGTCGCAATACAGAGGTATTGGGTCAACAATGGACGGAACCACCAAAAGTTCTTTCAAGAACTTCCTCATCCAGACAGCTTCTTTTGCGGCATCAGATGCTGCGATGTATTCTGTTTCCATAGTCGAGTCAGCAACGGTTTCCTGTTTGGAGCTCTTCCAACACACCGCCCCTCCATTGAGGGTAAAGACAAAGCCCGACATGGACTTGGAATCATCCTTGTCACTCTGGAAGCTGAAGTCAGCAAAGGCCTCAATCTGGAGGTCTTTTCCGCCAAACACCAAGAACATCTCCTTAGTCCTTCTCAGGTACTTGAGAATGTTCTTTACTGCTATCCAATGTTTCTCCCCAGGGTTTGACTGATACCTGCTTACCACACTCAGTGCATAAGCCACATCTGGTCTGGTACACAACATCGCATACATTGTAGAGCCTACCGTAGAAGCGTACGGTATAATAGACATGCGATCCCTCTCCAAATCAGTCTTGGGAGACATCTCTTTGGAGAGAGTGATCCCGTGACAAGCCGGTAGATTACCGCGCTTGGAATCTTCCATACTGAATCTTTTCAGTATGGTGTCGATGTACCTGGACTGTGAAAGTCCTAATATCCTCTTGGATCTGTCACGGTAGATCCGGATACCCAGAATGTATGAGGCATCACCCAGGTCTTTCATGGAGAACCTGTGTGACAAGAACCCCTTGACAGATTGTAGCATAGGAATGTCATTTCCTATTAAGAGAATGTCATCCACGTATAAAACGAGGAATACTACAGTTCTCATTACAAATCTACAATAGATGCATGGTTCATCTGGATTTTTGATAAAGCCAAATTCCTTGACCGTCTCATCAAAACAGATGTTCCAACTCCGCGATGCCTGCTTCAGTCCATAAATGGACTTAAGCAACTTGCACACCTATCCGCTGCTCCCACTCTGAATGAAACCCTCTGGCTGTTCCATATAGACACACTCCTCTAAATGTCCATTTAGAAAAGCGGTCTTTACGTCCATCTGCCAAATTTCATAATCGTGGAAGGCAGCAATGGCAAGAAGGATCCGAATGGATTTCAGCATAGCTACTGGAGAAAAGGTTTCGTCATAGTACAAACCAAGTCGCTGACGAAAACCCTTTGCAACCAGTCTAGCTTTATAGGTCTCAACCTGTCCATCTACACCAATCTTCCTTTTGAAGATCCACTTGCATCCTACGGGTTTTACCCCATCTGGAGCAATGTCCAACGTCCATACTTTGTTGGTGTACATAGACTCCATTTCGGTCCGCATTCCATCCAGCCATTTTACCGAGTCGACGCTCTGAATGACTTGCTGGAAGCTAGTAGGTTCATCACCATCTATGATGCAATCCTCTCTATCCCCGTCAATGAGAAAATCGTAGTATCTCTCGGGCGGATGAGATTGCCTACTACTCCTGCGGAGTGGCGTGGGAATGTCCTGATCTTTCGAACCCTCTGGTTCTACTAAGCTTTCAGTAATAGCTCGTGGTTCTGGAATTTCTTCCAGTTCTATTGCGCTCCCACTTATTTCTTTTTCTATGAACTGGTGTTCTAGAAAGTTGTCATGGCGAGAAACAAAAACCTTTTGTTCCTCTTCGCAATAAAAGAAATATCCCTTGGAGTTCTTTGGATATCCCACAAACTTGCACTGTACTGAGCGTGCCTCGAGCTTGTCCGCATGCTGCTTTTTTTCAAAAGCTGGACTTCCCCATGTCTTAATATGATTAAGATAGGGTCTCTTCCCACACCACATCTGATATGGTGTAGTAGGCACAGTCTTAGTTGGAACTCGGTTCAAAAGGTATGCAGCT
Organism: Agapanthus africanus; assembly: GCA_030015575.1. Classification (NCBI taxonomy): domain Eukaryota; kingdom Viridiplantae; phylum Streptophyta; class Magnoliopsida; order Asparagales; family Amaryllidaceae; genus Agapanthus; species Agapanthus africanus. The sequence goes on from CM057349.1 coordinate 168,193,956, forward strand.
GATTCTAGCGCATATCCCCAGAACGATCGCGGCAACTCAGCGTTACTCATCATGGACCGTACCATATCCAATAGGGTTCGGTTCCGTCTCTCCGATACACCGTTATGTTGCGGAGTGTATGGAGGAGTAAGCTGAGAGAGAATTCCATTCTCTTTTAAGTAACCCAGGAACTCGGCACTCAAGTATTCACCACCTCGATCAGATCTCAGTGCCTTGATACTTATGCCTGTTTGTTTTTCTACTTCATTCTTATATTCCTGGAATTTTTCAAAAGCCTCGGATTTATGTTTCATTAAGAAGACATAACCGTACCTTGAAAAGTCATCCGTAAAAGTAATGAAGTAAGAATAACCGCTTCGTGCATGTGTAGACATTGAACCGCACACGTCACTGTGTACGAGTCCCAAGAGCTCGCTCGCTCTTACCCCGTGTCCAGTGAACGGAGTCTTTGTCATCTTTCCTTTGAGACAGGATTGACAAGTTGCATACGATTGATATTCGAACGGATCCAAATATCCTTCTGCATGTAACTTAGTCAACCTTCTCTCATTGATGTGACCCAGTCTACAATGCCATAAGAAACTTTTATTGATTTCTGGAGACTTTCTTTTGTGTGTATTCTGGACATTGAAAATCTGTGGTTGGTTTAATACGTATATACCGTTGTTCAATGTACCTGACCCAATCAAAACTTGATTAAGGTGAATGTTCACTACATTACTTACAAATGCAAATTCATAACCTTCTTTAGATAATAAAGATACAGAAATGATATTACAGGTTGCATTTGGTACATAATAACAACTACGCAAAACCAAAAGATGTCCATCCGACAATCCCAGGTGATAGTCCCCCACGGCCTCAGTATCCATGCTAGCACCGTTTGCAACTCTGAGGGTCATGTCACCTGCCTTCAAAACTCTACGCTTTCTCAACGCCTGCAAAGAATTACAGATATGAGATCCTGATCCGGTATCCAATACCCAGGATGTAGAGTTTATTGATAGACAGTTTTCAATAACATACACACCTGAAGCTGAAGCCGCAACTCGCTTCAAATCCTGTGTTCTGGCCTTCCAAGCTTTGCAATCCTGTTTCCAGTGTCCACTTTTGTGACAGTAGAAGCATTCTTCCTTCCCCACCAGCTTTCCCGCTACCTTTGTTGCTTTTCCTTTTCCCTTCGTATCCACTTTACTGACACCGCCTCTTGGTTTGGCGGGGGCTTTCTTCTTCTTACCCTTGGCTTTCTCCCTGGATCTAGAAGAGGAAGATCCTCCTACAAACAAAGTGGTTGTCTCCCTACCTTTCTGTAGGGTGCCCTCTGCACTCCTCAGCATGTTGAGGAGCTCTGAAAGTTCAACTTCCTTTTTTTTTAAGTTGAAGTGCAGGATGAACTGGGCGTAAGTGGAAGGAAGGGACTGGAGAATCAAGTCCGTATAGAGCTCATTCTCCAACGTGGTCCCAAGTTCTGCGAGCTCCTCTATGTAGCCAATCATCTTAAGCACGTGTTCTGCTACCGATGATCCGACGGCCAACCTTGCCGTAAATAACTTCTTCGACACTTCGTATCTTGCGATATGAGATTGCTCTCCATACAGTTCTTTTGTATGAAGAAATATGGACTCTAGGTCCATATTCTCGTGCCTCCTCTGATGTTCGTTGTCCATCGAGGCAAGTACGAGGCATTTGGCCTTCGCGCAATCTATTTCCCAGGTCTTATAGATTTCCCTATCTACGACACTGGTTTTGGGACCTGGGACAAGGGGAGCTTTGGTGGTAAGGAGATACCCCAGCTTGTCGTAAGTGATTGCCATCTTGACATTCCTGAGCCAATCTTTGTAGTTTGGCCCTGTCAGTATGTTTTTATCTAGTAATAACTTAAGTCCGGTCATGTTGAATGGTCGCTGCAATTAGGAGAGAGAAAAGAAACACTTTAGCATGATGCTCTTGCAAGTTTAGAGTGGTTTTTAGTTTGTCTAAACAGGATGGCTCCCACTGTCTCTCGAATCCCTTCTCAAACCGTAAAGAAATGATTAGTCGGGATCAATCTCACAGTACAATACTTGCTTAACCGTTCAGCCAGGCCAGTGTCGGTACTTCGAGGGAGGTTTTCCAACGCTTTCGCGAAGTTCCTTAATTAAGTAACCTCTTTTCCCTGTGGGCGTAGCCCCGTTAACACCTTTCTAGACACCTACTAGGTTTATAGCATTGATCGTTAAGTGAGAGTTTTCCCGAGGAGTAGCATATACTCACAGTAGGATCGGGATCCAAATATCATCGCGTGATAAAACCGAAGGAATCCTACCAGAATCATCACACTCCAAATGGTATGCAGCGCTAGCAAGTTTCAGTACTTATGAAACTCCCGATGTGGATTTTTGCCCCATGCTCTTATGACCTTGACATTGGCCAAAATATCATAAGTCACATGTCAAGTTCTACCCGTCATTCTCCTGGTTAATTTGGACCCACCCGTACCTACCCTTGACTTTGGCCAAAATGGCAGCACGACTGTCCCAAACCAACGCATCTATCTATGCTGCACATGAATACCCAATAGCTACCAATCACTATGCCTTGACTTTGGCCAAAATACATAGCTTGAATACTTTTTGACCATTCATGTGGAATGACGGAGGGCTACGAATGGTTTTGGCGAAACCGTGAACGTAGTGAACTTGATATAATCGATGGAACGAGATAGCTTTAAAAAGGAGTGGTTCAAGCTCCGCGTTTAAAAGTTTAGTTTTGAAAAGAACCGAGTGGTTTTCAAAGTGTTCCAATCGACTTTTACTTGGTTTATTTTCTTGCATTAGTTCTTTTAATGCGTCCCATCATTTAATCCTACCATTGCAGAAAACAACCAAAATATGACGTACGCTTATGCCATTCGCGTTCGCCACGGGGCCCCGTCATCACCCGTTAGGTTACTTAACTAACGACAGAGCGGGGCTGGGCTAGCGCGGCTGTAAAACATAAGCAACGCCTAAATAGTTATAATATATAAATATATAGCAATGATAGACATTACAGATCACAGATGAATACATTGAATATACTAGGAATCCGCGATCCGTTCGAGCCTGCAACGAAAAGCGGATTACACGGTCGCGGTGAATAGCCAAATACCCCACCCAAGACCCCTACGAGTGCGGCAAACTACCCGCCAAGTACCCGAAGCGAAGCAACCTCCCTCAACACCGTGAGTAGGCCACTCGGCACTTCGAGATACCCGGTAGTTTGTGCACCCCCTCCATGGGTCTATCCTAGGAGCAAAAACAGTAAAAAGAATTATACAATGACGGCTACAACCCCGACCCGGTTGTGCGGCCATACAAATAATATTACATCAATTTACATATTACAATGAATGAAAGAAAAAGAAACACTCATCTCACATCCACCCCGGCTATTCACCCACGACAATCCAACGCATTCATATACACATACCATCATCAAACACAGATCACAGATATGTATAACCCCCACTAATCGACATATAGCGATTAGCCGACGTTCAATACATATAAACATCACAGATATAACCCTTTAGTCAAAGTGTATTGAAGTTCGATCAAAAAATACGGATTTATAGGCCCCCAAAATCAAATTTCTTTTCTGGAAAACCTGGGCACAAATAAACCATCTTAAAAATCCCAAAACCATGCCAGAAAGACACTGCACCAAACTCGACCCAGAACCGAGCCAAAACGGCCGCGGTTGCGCGGCAATAGCTTGCTATTGCCGCGGAACCGCGGCGCTTTGAGCGAATCGCTGGATCATTTTTGGTGGCTTTCTTCACAAAACCCTGAGATTATTTTTGACGTACGATTTATTTTATTTTGAACAGAAAAAATTTTAACAGAAACTTGGGTTTTTGTAAACTCTGTTTTGCGATTTTTCCGATCGAACTTCCATACACTTTACTACCTAGCTAGTTTATGTTTAACCTGGCTCTGATACCACTTTAAGTCCACGTTGCCCACCCCGGTGCTTGCGGGGAGGCGGAAAACGGAATAAAAATCGGATTTTTACTACTCTAGGCAACATGGACTAGAAAAAGTCGGATCTTTGCTAAACAAAAATTAGCTAAAGCTAACTAGAAACTAGTTGAAGGGTAGAATGGTTATACCTAGGGCTTTATGTCCTTCTCTCCTTGCTCCTTGGAGTAGTAGAAAGGGATCACCTTTGTCGTCTTCTCACGTCGAAGAAGGATCCACCCGAAAGCCTCAACCCTTGGCTTCAACTCTAAGCTAGAAGTAACTAGGGTGCTAGAAATGCTAATCCTAGAACCCTAGATGAGAGTAGAGATTATCAAGAAGTGGTTTTTCTCAAGCTCAAGTGTTTCTCAACACATGAGAGGGGAGAGCTTGAGGAAGAGGAAGAGCAAGAGAGAGAAAGTATATGATAGAATGAGAGAAAATATGAAGCATTCTCACATATATGTGTGAATTATTATAAATTGATAATTAGTAAGATAATTGTCATGGCTTAATCAAGACATGACCATTATCATTTCATTTTTAATGAAAATTGCAAGGATCAAAGAGTATCTTCCAAATGAAATGATGATGGTCAAAGTGTCAACCTAGGTCAACAAGTCAAGAAGGTCAAATGGTCAACAATCATAACCATGCACAATTATATTAAACTAATATCAATTAAGCATAATACACACATAAGCATTAGGGTTAATAAAATGACAATGGTCATTAACCCTAATCAAAGTTCTCTCCCTCTGTCCCAAGCAACTGTGCATACGCACCCGTATTCGTGATCCGAGGAACACGAATACAATGAGATAAAACCAATCCCAAATCAGATACTAGGATCCGGCTTAAACCAAAGCCCGCTAGTATAAGCTGTCCGGACAGCAAACGTGCACAAGTGCGCGGATGTGAACGAACCCTGTCGCAAAACCATGCGACCTCTACACATTTTGCCTAAAGGAGAATAGCTCTCTGTGTGGTACTCTAAAGACTCGACACTACGCTGGCAGTGGGTTTAACCACAGACCGCAAGCGGCACTAGCTGTACGTAACGGTCCCTAGGTAGATGCTGATAAGAAGACTGACGAGGTAACCCCATCTGAACTCCTACTGAGCCTGTATGTGACAGTCTCCGTACAGTCCGGTATGTTCGTCTGATACATCGCATGGCGGGCCTAGGGGGCGGTGAACTTCAGTCCCCTAATAGCGGTACAAGTCGTGTCGGAGTGTAGCCCAGAACACCCTGAGATAACACTGGAAACCTACCAGTATATCTCGCTTGCTCTGGCCAGGGACTACTCGTGTAATGGCTCTCCTAGACACAGCGCGATGTCAACCCCCAATACCGGAAGAGACGAATCCTGTCTAACCGTCACTGCCTCCAAGTGCTTCGGGACTGCACCCAAAAACTACCTGTTTGCACGACTCCTTTGAGCCGTGGTAGGGTAGTAATCAAAGTGCAGTGGGAACACACTCGAGACGAAGTGACAGTGTCAAGTCAGTGGACTAAGCTGTACTCATGTCACCTGGAAACTGATAACTGACGATAGCTATAATACCAACCAACAGTTCCCGATGAGTCCTGTCCAGTGTACTCGTAACCTAACGAGCACCCGCATACTATCTCAAGTACGACGTACTGACGGCTGTGGGACAGACCGTCTCCCACGCTGGGATGAGAAGCGCATACGCTAGTCTACTCTGGAGTATCGATGCCCTGTCTCGATAGTCCAACGACTAGGGACCTGTATAAGGATGTGCTTATGGATTACCCAGCCCCCACGAGTGTGAGTGCCATCACAACGCTGGTAATCAAGCAAAGATCCTAAGGGCTCTACTAATATGTATATCAGCGATATGCTAAAAGAAACACATGCACATATTAAAACAGAGACAAACCAAGTACAGTAATGGCCTCTAGGGCATATACACCAACAAGAAGTGGTATACGGTCCCGGTATATGAGAAGAAGAATGGCGGAAGGGAAAAAGAACTGGAGTACGAACTTGAGGGTGGAAATAGAGTGAATAAATTAGCATAATTTGTAATGACCGATGTGTAAAAAGTGATTGTGCTAATTTATCAGCCCGTCGAGAAATGGGGTCAAATCCCTCAAGATTCGTGAGAAAACATAGGTACGCCGAACTTGGTAAGCCAGACACAAGAAATGAAAGTGATACGGTGTCTTGCAAGGTCGAAATGAAAGAACGGATGGAGGGAAGTGATCGAGAAGGGGTATCAGTTAAAGGTTCAGGAGGGTATACACAGTCAATGAAAGGGATAGGATGAATTGGAAAATACGACTCATCAACTAAAACTGGTTCATCCTCAAAGCTATCCTCAAAACTCTCCTCAAAATTCAGTTTATCCATGCATTTATCATCAAAATCCAGACGCATATGAAGTTCGGGAAAACAGTTAATGACTAGGGATGATGAATTGGAGAGAAAAACTCATCCAAATCTGTGGGTTCATCATCCAAAATATTCCTAATGTCAATATCCTCGATCAAGTGAAAATTAATATTCTCAGACATCTCAACAAAAGCATGGATATCAATCAATTCAGGTTCTAGAGTGGAGGTGTAGAGATCAAAAGGATTGGGTGTGGTTTCACTTGAAAGGGACCCTTCACAATCTGGTAAATCAAACACTACAAAATCGCACAACTCATTAATCCTTCTATTTTCAATTGGTGAATCGTTTGGAACACTAGATAGATATTCAAAATCGGAGTTGTGGGATTCAATTTGGGACAGGTAGGTTTGATTTGGAAGGGTGTACAGCTCACTTTCTCCGCTCAAATTCTCAGCCTGTCTTACCGCCTCATCATACATTGGAAAATTTGGAGTTAGTTGAAAACTAACTACCAGGTCACTAGGTTGTATGAGGGCGGCCATGGACGCATTCAAATCCAACATCTGTTGGTATTACGCTACCATAAAGTCTTCCAACGACTGTTCCAGACTAGACATGGGTTGTGAAGGGGTTTCAGTAAAAGATTCAAAGTTGTTTGGATACTGGAAACTCCTAAATGGCGGTTCTGAAGCATTGTCTAGGGAAGGTGCAAAAGTTGGGTAGGATGGATAGGAATTGAATGGTTGGACAGGGGTAAGATCAACATACGGATAAGAAGGTGAATGGAATTGTTGATCCAAATAATTCGCAGTGGTGAAAGGAGTGAAAGATCGGTTACGAGATTGTTCAATACGTTCAGCAAGAGACATAGGTCTTGGAGTTATGACTGGACACTCAAAATGGGTATCAACGTAAGAAGTTGGTGAAGGTTGAAATAGTTGATACAAGGTGGATTGCGGAGTCTAATTGGTTGTCCTAGACGCGTCTATCCAATCTTTCAAAGAGATTTTTGGCATGGATGGATCGTTCGACATTCGGCCAAAGCAAGAACCGTAGGAAGTTATGTCTGGTTGTGGGTACCAATGTTCGGCAAGAGTTTTTCGAGGTGGGGTACCCATGATATGATGAGAGGAAGGATAAGAAGAGAAAAGGAGGGGAAAAAGAATGTGGTTTTTTTTATTTTTTTATTTTTAGTTAGTTATTAACAAAAGAATGAAACACAAAAAAGAATCTGGACAAAAACAATCACGACACAAAAATACCATGCGCCTAATCGGTCTAGGGTTTACCTAGGTCAACTAGACCTGCTCAAGAACTTGATTGTCAAAGTAAAACTGTGTCGAGAAATGGGCTCAAGATATACTGATCACGAGGCCAGGTAAGTGCAGAGATAAGGGGAGGTTTTCCGACGCTTTCGCGAAGGTCCTTAATTAAATAACCCGTTCTCTTTTGGTGGTTTCGCTGTGAACACTTTCCTAGACACCCCGTAAACGATATACCGTTAAGCGGTGTTCTAAACACAGTTAACTTCTCCTAGTGAGCGCGAAGTCCTTAAAGGCTTAAAGTCTAGTTTCTTTTAAAAATTTGTGCAGGCAAACGTTATGCTCATTTTCGTGATTTGTGGGCTACGGAAAAGGTGATGAAATCCTTTACCGTATGTTGTGTGGTTCGCTTGCCCTTAAGTCTGTATTAATGTTTGCAATGCGCAATTCAATGAAAAAAATTTGTTTAAAAAATCAAACAATCGTTTTTACGTTAAGCACAGCACTGCAACAAATACGGGTTAGTCAATTTTTAGTGTTTGCTAGCGAACTTGCAAAGAATCCTGCAAAGATATTATAATGGATGCGTCGGATTTGAGAATGAAGGTGTTAACGAAGTACGTACCGATAAATTTTCGAGTTTAGAAACCCCCGTTGAAGTTAAATCTGAATAGCTTGAAAAGTTCGCTTGCGCGGGTCAAACTACCCGGATCTTTGGCACTGTACTTTGTAATCACCTTAACTTTGAATGTACACTTTGCTCCCCACAATCGCCGTTCGCAATTCCGCAAAATCTACAAATGTCGGAAAAATGGATATTAGTGCGGAAAAGCGATACGAATGTCCAAATACCTGTACACTAAAAATTATAAAAAACAAACAATAAAAATAGGACAAAAATAGAACACTGGAGCACAGAGGAGAAATTGGAGGCAGAAGGAAGCAACTTTGCCGGCGAGCTCGGATGAATGAGGGATGTCGCTAGCCCCTTTGTATCAGATGGGCTCCAAACTTGTTCTGTGTTCCCACTGTTCTATAGGTATCTCACTGGTATTGTTTGTTTCTTCAGTTGATTTATAGAGTGCAAGCAGGTCCAATTTCCAGAGAACAAAATGGTTAGTTTAGTTAGTTTTTGTTTTGGTTTTGGTTTTTGAAATTTTTATGTTGTTTTGAAAATAGGGTTAGTTGTATAAATGAGATGTACAATAATTAACCTGAAATAACAAAAATAAAAACGTTATCGTCTCCCCGGCAACGGCGCCATTTGATCGCATGCTTTTGGCGTGTCATGATTCAAAATTCTAAAATTATAACCGCGATCAAGACGGTGTCGCTTTGCAGCTAGCCGGTTGAGCACGGGTCGATCCGCAGGGAGATGGTAGTATGTCCATTCGTGTTTTAGAAGAGTCAATAAAGAATGTATATGTTTGTTCAGTTCTATCCTAAGTGTTCGTATTTATTTTCATGTAAGCTTGTTAAGGTTAAGGTTGGTTAGTAGAGTTAGGATTAGTCTTGTGCTTATCTTTTGCCATTCTTAAAACGGTGTTGGGATAATCCAAAGTAGTGGGGATTAGGAGGACATGGGAATGGGATTTGCGAGTTTAAGCGAGCTTTCCAACGCTAAATCCATTCCTAGTGCCCCTTGTCCATCCGCTAAATACGCTTATTTCCAACCCTCGGCCAAACACCCGCAACAATGTATCCAATTAAGTTACAACTACATGTCATGTTGTAGTGCGCTTAAAGGACTTCTCAACTTAGGTCGCGGCTACATGTCACGTATAGTGCGCCTAAGTGAGGGGGTTGCGTTTGTTTAGTCGGGGTTCGTTTCAAGATGTTTGGTGAAGAGAAGCACAAGGGATTTCTCCGTCTTTTATACCACCTTCCTTAGCCTTAAAAAGTGGGAAATTATTCACACATTAAAAAAGAAAAGAAAACAAAAGAAGGAGGAAGAAAAGAGAGAAACTTGAAAATACGGTTTTACAAATGGTGCAAGCTAACTCTTGGGTCCTCACCTTAGCAAGGAACTCCGTTGAGTATCATCGCTTGAAAATAATACGGAAAAGAAAAAGAGAAGGAAAAGAGCAAGAAAAGAAATAACAAAAACTAGTTAACAACAAATAATAAAGTTACACTAGAAATTAAATTACAATACAATGAAATAAAAATACAAGACAAGAAAAATAACCCTCATCTTCATTTCATCATCCACTCAAAATGCTCTCACTACAATTTTCATGGAGGAAAGAATGAAGAAGAAGAAGAAGCTAAACTAAATCCTACCAAAAAGAGGTATGAAAAATAGACCCTTGGCTTGGCACAAAACTGGGCTATTTATAGGCTGCGTGCTGAAACCCTAGGGCAACATTCTGGCCCCAAATGAAATGACCAAACTACCCCCAAAATCCGAGTTGACAACGAGTCAACTCGGCCGTGGATCCGCCACGAATCGGCCATATTGGCCGCGGATTCGCGGTCATTTGGAGAAGTTAAGTTGTCGTTTTTTTTTGTGTTTTCTTATGTTGTTCTCTTCTGTTGTTCTACATGCTCCAAATTGCAAATTGCTTCCACAATTTCTTCAGATCTGCAACAGTCAAAATGGCTTCACTTTTGATTGATTTGACATTTCTCTCTCGAGCTCCGCGCACCCATTGATTCTTGTGCTGCCCCTCTCGTGCTCTGTGCTTGTCCGAGACACGAATGATCACTATCATTTGTCTTGTTTCTGGAACTCGTATGCGGCACTGGACGGATACGGATGACCAGAACCCGGCTTTTATCTGTTGGCAATAGATGTTCTGTATTTTGGCGTAACTGTGGAGATTTTGTATCATTTGTGTTATTTTGGTGTAGGAACCTGTAGCCTGTAAATATGTAGCAAACACAGATTAAAAGCACCTGCCTATAAACAAACGAGCATAAGAATGGGCGGTAATAAATGCAATATTCTGGTATGAGCAAATACCCCAAACTTAACTTTTGCTCGTCCCGAGCAAAAACAATTATTCATAAAAAGTCCCCGGCAACGGCGCCATTTGATCGCACGCTCTTGGCGTTTCGAATTTTAAGATTTCTAAAGTGTAACCGCGATCAGGACGGTGTCACTTTGTAGTTAGCCGGTTGAGCACGGGTCAATCCATAGGGATACGAAGCGCTTTACGTTCTTGTTTTGACGAGTTAATGCGCGTGGGCGGAATTGTTCATATCTACCCTAAGTGTTATATGCAAAGTTAAGCTTGTTAGGAAAAGATACAATAGTGTAAGTTAGTGAATTCGTACTCAAACCTTTGAGCCGAGTCTTGACCAAATGCAGCTAGAGCAATCGACAACAACGTGGATCAGGGTATTTGAGCACGGTATTCATGGAATCTGGCTTATTGACCCTTGTCTTTCCGTTCTTGTCTTTTGCTTTCGCCTCCGGCGAAACCGAACACAACCGGTCGCGGTTAGGAAACACCGATACCTTGGTAGGGTAGGGTGCCTAATGGAGCGCTTGCGTATGGTTTGGGTAGAGTTTCAAATGGAAAATAACGGGAAAAGGAAATGCTAAACGAAAACCTTAACTTACAATATCGTATTATTTTCCTAACAGCACATATTTACAACCATTACACGAACAAACCAAAAGCGCAAAAGAAAAGATAAACAAAGAAAAGAAAAGGGCATTACAAGTAAGTAAATTGCATGGAATGAAAGCGCAAATAAGTAAAGCAAGATAATAAAAGAGCAAGTAATTAAAAAGCAAGTAATGAAAAGAGCAAGAAAGAAACACTAAGAACCATAGAACAAATTACACACCATGGGTTTAATAACCCAAACTTAAACTTGCAAGCTCAATTAAGAGGTTGTAAGATCAAGAGAGGTCTAAAAACTCAAAGCAAATGAAGGAAAAAGAAGTCTTTATTAATCTCCAAGAATGATACAACCCTTGAGATCAAATAACCAACCCTTAAACTTGCAAGCTCAATGAAGAGGTTGCAAGATCAAGAGAAAGTTAAGAACTCAAGGGGAAGCTATATACAAGAGAACAAAATGAAAAACAAAAGAGTAGAAGTGTAAAATGAAATACAAAATTGCACCCTTGACCCCTTGCCCACTGCCTGCTTTTATAGGCTCAAAAACTAAATAAACAAATAATAAAAATGAGCTGTCGTGGTGGCAATGGGGGGCCCACAGAAGTCTGGGAGCCTTTGGGGAAAAAGTGGCCGGCCACAAGGGGTATGATCTCGAGTCAATTCCGAGCTCTGGATCTCGTTTTTGTTGTGTTGGCTTGTGTTGTTCCCCACATCACTCTATGTTGTTTGCTTGGTCTAAAAAGTTCTGTGTTGCACTCAGGGCTTGGAGGGAAACTTGTAGCTATGAATCGCATCAACACTTTCTGCATTGAATGCACCATTAATGCACATCACACCATGCCCACTTATGCCATGATTCATGGCCGCCCCATCCATGGTCCATGGGCCAAAGAGCATATGTGCACACTTGCATTATGTTGGACCAAAATATTGTGCACACACTTTATTTGCAAAATCTCTTTGGATATCGGTCGGTTTCCAGTTCTGGTTGCAGTGTCGGCTCACATATGATATATCCGTGATTTTGAATGTATTTCCAGTATTTTGTCACGGATACCTGTAATCTGTATTACTGAGCAAACACCGGTTAATAGTACCGATATATACAAAAAATAGATAATGAATGGGTGGTAATAAAATGCAGTTTTCTGTGATGAACAAATAGTGGGGGGATGTGAGAAGAGTGTTCTTTTCTTTCATTCATATATATTTGTAAATTGATGTAATATTCTTTTGCAGGGCACATCCGGGTTGAGGTTGTAGCCACCGTTGTATTATTTCATTTATTTTTTCTTGCACCTAGGATAAACCTAAGGAGGGGTGCACAAACTTCTGGGTTCTTGAAATGCCGAGTGGCCTACTTATTTCATTGAGGGAGGTTTCTTCACTTTGGGAATTTGGCGGATAGTTTGCTGCACCCGTAGGGGTCTAGGGTAGGGTTTGGCTATTCATCACGACCGTGGAATCCGTTTTTTTTAGGCTAAAACGAAACATGGAAATCCTAGTATATCCGATATATTCATCTGTGTTGTTGTGATCTGTAATCTGGAATAACTATTATTAATGAGACGAATGACTATATATATTATATATAATAAACATTGCTTATGTTTTGCACCCGCGCAAGTCCAGCCCCCGCTCTGCCGTTGGTTAAGTAACGTAACGGTGCATGATGGGGCCCCGTGGCGAATGCGAATAGCATAAGCGTATGTTCTATTTTCGTTTCTTTCTGCAATGATAAGGTTAATTGATGGGACCACATTAATATTGATTAATGCAAAGTAATAAAACTAAAATCTGATGTCGTTGGAACAATTATAAAACTACTCGGTTTTCTTCAAAAAGCAATTTTTAAAAGAAGAGCTTAAACCACTCCTTTTCAAAAGCTATTCAGTTCCTTCGACTATATCAAGTTCATTACGTTAACGGTTTTCTCCAAAACCAGTCATAGCCCTCCCTCATTTCAGATATGTATCTACTAATATTCATGCTATGTTTTTTGACCTTCGCCAAGGCATAGTGTTTGGTAGCTAGTGGGTGGTTATTTGTAGCATAGATAGATGCATTAATGTAGGACAAGCATACGGCTGTTTTGACCTTCGTCAAGGGATTGTACGAATGGGTCTAGATTAATCCGGACAATAATGGGTTGAACCTGACTTGCAACTTATGATATTTTGACCTTCTTCAAGGTTATAAGCGCTCGGGGCAAAAATCACATTGGGAGTTTCAAACATAAAAGAAACTTGCTAGTGTTGCATACCTTCTGGAGTGTGGTATTTTTGGTTGGCATCCTTCTAAATTATCACACAATGATAGTTAGGTCATGATCCTACTGTGAGTATCCGCTACTCTTTGGGAGAATTTTTCACTTTGCAATTAGCTAATCAAGTAGATGTCTAGAAAGGTATTAACGGGGCTACACCTATGGGAAAACGAGGTTACTTAATTAGGTCCATGCGAAAGCACGGAAAACCTTCCTCCGAAGTACCAACACTAGCCTGGCCAAAAGATAAGCGAACTTATAGGGTGCGATTAATCCCGACTAATTATTCTTTGAGGGTTTAAAGAAGAATTCGAGGAAACAGTGGGAGCAATCCTGTTTAGATAAACTAATAACCAATCTAAACTTGCAAGAGCATATGCCGAGTGTTTCTTTTCTCTCTCTCCTAATTGCAGCGACTATGACGGGACTTAAGCTAATACTAGATAAAAATAAACTCGCTGGGGCAACTTATAAAGACTGGCTTAGGAATGTCCATATAGCCCTTACATATGATAAGGTCGCATACGTCCTCACGGCAAAAGCTCCCACTGTTCCCGGTCCAGAATCCTCGATCGTGGACATTGAGGTCCGTAAGACCTGGGATCTTGATTGCGCGAAAGCCAAGTGCATCATGCTGGCATCCATGGATAATGAATAATGAGAATAATAGAATATATGAGAGAGTCACAGTCACCCATAACCATAACTAATAAATATCTAGATATTTTTGATATTGAGTTAAGAGATAATAGGAAATGAAACCATGGTTATGACTTTGGTCAAGTATAGAAGAGTGTAGAAGAAATCCAACCATGATTTAATTCCCAATTTCCTTTTCTCAATAATCAAAAATATATAAATAGTTTCCATGTGAGTCTTGCATAGCCATCTACAATGTATAATCAACCATGACACATGTATGCATGCATGTGTGCATTTATATCAATATATGCATACATACATTCATGCATACATATAAAAGAAAAGTGTTTAATAAATGAGCTAATGGTCATTGATACTAAATCAATACTTGATTTAATAATCTGGTCATATCACATATGACCCGACCAATAGAAAGCGCCAGATTAAAATACGGTATCATATACGCGCATTTAATCAAGCTCCTGCGCATATCCCTATATGCACCCCACATCGTTTCGCCTGAGCTAGGAAACCCCTCTGTGGGACTCTAAGACTCGTCAATATGCTAGCAGTAGGTGGTGATCATATCACATACCCACAAACCGTCAGTGGCACTAGCTGTACGTAACGTCTCCCAAGTATTAAGCGAACAGAAGAAAAATAAGCGAACCTGTCAAAACTCCCGTCGAGCCAACTGGTAACACTTACCGTACAGTCCGGTCTCTTCGTCAGATATGCTGCATATAGAGTCTAGGGATGGTATCGTCGACCCTAATAACTCAATAAGTCATGCCTGTATATGGCCTATAACGGATTGAGAAACTACTGATAACACTTATCAGTAAATCTCATCAGCCCTGGCCAAGGACTTCCTGTTATAGCCAATCGATCATAGCGCAACATCAACCCTCAATACCGGGAGAGACGAAACCCCTCCTATCGCTCATTGATTCCATGTGCCTCGGGACTGTAACCAAAATCCACCTGTTTACACGACTCAGTAGAGCCGTGGTAGTGTGGAAATCAAAGTACAGTGGGAGCACACACAAGACTCTATGGCGATCTCGGGTCTACAGACTAACCTGTACCGGTGTCACCTGAGAACTGCTATCCGACGATAGATATAATACCATATAGGAGTTCTCGGCGAGTCCGTTCAATGTATCCAGTCTCCACTGAGTACCCGTATACAATATTTGATGTCAAACACCAATGGATATGGGATCATCCATCGCCCATCAGATAGGTCAAGAAACGTATACGCTAGTCTACTCTGGAATATCGATGCCCCGTCTCGATACATCCACGACTAGGAACTTTTTAAGGATATGCTTATAAACTACACATGTCTCACTAGTATGATCTGCATCATAATCCCAGTAGTCAAGCAAATATCCTAAGGGCTTTATCAACATGTACCAAATAAGTAATATGCATGATCAAGTGAATATGTCAAGATAAAGAGCAAACAAATAGCATACTATCATGTCGGGCAAGAATGTCCTCTGAATATATATATATATATATATATACACACACACACACACACACACATACTGATACATCCACTATCAAATAATGGCCTCTAGGGCATACATATATCCAACACATCCATCGCCCATCAAATGGGTCAAGAAACGTATACGCTAGTCTATTCTGGAATATCGATGCCCCGTCTCGATACACCCACGACTAGGAACAATTAAAGGATGAACTTGTAGACTACCATGGCCCCACTAGTATGATCTGCATCATAATCCTGGTAGTCAAGTACACATCCTAAATGATTTACCAACATATGAATGCAAGACAGTATCACAATACTAGTCTACATGTTAACATAAAGAGTAACCAGATAGAATACTATCATGTCAAGCAAGAAAGTCCTCCCTATATATGTCCAAGCATCAATTATAATATACAATCATGTACAATAATGGCCTCTAGGGCATACATACAACTAACATAACTAACCTTCCGGAACCGTCTGGCACGGTCAAAGTAGGAGCGGTTGTCAATCTTTGCTTTAACACCTCAAAAGCCGATGCACATCTATCCGTCCAAACGAACGATGCCTCCTTTCACGTTAGCTTAGTCAATGGTTCAGCTAAACGAGCGAAATTCTCCACAAACCTTCTATACTATCCAGCAAGCCCAAGAAAACTTCGGATCTCCGCTATGTTCTTCGGAATTGACCAATCATGAATTGCTGCAATCTTTTCAGGATCAACAGCGATTCCATCTCCGGATACGACGTGCCCCAAAAACTTCACTTCTTCAAGCCAAAACCCGCACTTGCTCATCTTCGCATATAACCTTTCTTGTTTCAATGTTTGCAGTGCGATCTTCAAGTGTTTAGCATGCTCTTCTTGGCTCCTCGAATAAACAAGAATATCATCGATAAACACTACTATAAACAGGTCCAAGAACGGTGAAAAGATTCGGTTCGTTAAGTCCATAAATATCACCGGTGCGTTCATAACTCCGAATGGCATCACTAAGTACTCGAAATGCCAGCATCGATTTTGGAATGCAGTCTTGCAAACATCTTCTGATTTTACTCAAACCTGATGATACCCGGATCGCAAATCCAGCTTCGAGAATACCCTCGCGCTACTGAGTTGCTCGAATAATTCGCCGATGCGAGGAATCGGGTGCTTGTTCTG
Source organism: Agapanthus africanus (assembly GCA_030015575.1). Taxonomy (NCBI): domain Eukaryota; kingdom Viridiplantae; phylum Streptophyta; class Magnoliopsida; order Asparagales; family Amaryllidaceae; genus Agapanthus; species Agapanthus africanus. Next base: position 168,210,713 of record CM057349.1, read on the forward strand.
AATAGTCACCCGGTTTAATTCTCGATAATCGATGCACATCGTCTGCGTTCCATCTTTCTTCTTAACTAGAAGAACTAGAGCTCCCCAGGGTGAATTACTGCTGCGAATCTAACCCTTCTCTAGCAATTCGGTAAGCTTCTTCTTGACTTCTTTTAACTCCACTGGTACCTTTGGATAATACACCTTTGATATTGGCGCTGCTCTAGAAACAAGGTTGATCGCGAACTCCACATCTCGTTTTGGCGGTAAACTCGAGATGTCTTCGAACACATCCATGAACTCTTGAACTACAGCTGGCGCTTCCTCCTTATCAACTTCCATCGATGCAAGAACGGTGCTTTTCGTCCTATCCCTAAATTCGAATAGCCCGACAAAACTGCTACCTCCTGCAAATATAAACATCGGATGTCCAGGAATATGGAAAATCACTCTTTATGCCCTACAATCGATGTGAGCATGGAAAGTACCGAGAAAATCCATTCCCAAGACGACATCATAGCTGCCAGTATCGATCACCAGGAAATCCGCGAGTAACTCACGTCCGCAGATAACAACCGAACAATCCTTGCACTCGCTACTAGATATGATCTTCCCATTCTCAGTGTGTATGTCCCAATAACTAGACAGGGTCGTGCATGAAATCGAGTGTGCAGTAATAAACTTGGACGACATAAAACAATAGGATGCACCTGAATCGAATAATGCTAATGCGGGAAAATCATGAATGAGTAGGATACCTGAAACGACTTCATCTGAAGCCTTGGCCTCCTCGGCCGTCAGAGTAAAGGCCATGTTAGTGATATATGCCCTAGAGCACATTATTGTATCATACTGGATTGCATATTACTTAATGGGAGCTTGGGATATACACGGATATAGTAACAGTCTTGCTCAAAATGGTAGTATGCTACCTTGTTTGTTTCTACCTCAATATGTGTATGTGTTTTCTTAGCATATCGCTTATACTTATTGGTAGAGCCCTTAGGATCTTTGCTTGATTACCAGCGTTGTAATGGCAGTCACACTAGTAGGGGCTGGGTAATCTACAAGCACATCCTTATACAGGTCCCTAGTCGTAGGATTATCGAGACGGGGTATCGATACTCCGATGTAGACTAGTGTATATGCTTCTCATCCCAGCAGGGGAGATGGTCTGTCCCACAGCCATTAGTACGTCGTACTGGAGATGGTATGCAGGTGCTCGTTAGGTTACGATTACACTAGACATGACTCGTAGGGAACTGTTGGTTGGTATTATACCTATCGTCGGGTAGCAGTTCCCAGGTGACATGAGTACAGCTTAGTCTGTCGACTTGACACTGCTACTTCGTCTCGAGTGTGTTCCCACTGTACTTTGATTACTACCCTACCATGGCTCAAAGGAGTCGTGCAAAAAGGTAGTAGTTGGGTGCAGTCCTGAAGCACTTGGAGGCAGTGGCGGTTAGATAGGATTCGTCTCTCCCGGTATTGGGGGTTGATATCGTGCTATGTTGTAACGTTCTGAAAAAAATCGTTTAGGTGAAATTTCCGATAATCGGTAAAATAATTGGTGTTTTCCGTAAAAACCAAGATATAATTATTTTTTAACATAGACTTAAATATACCTATTCTAGCTATGTAATTACTAGTATTTGGTATTAAATTGGTCACCTGTAAATTTCTAGTTTACTTAAATATTTTCCTTAATTAATTATTTTAAGGTTTCACTAATACATTTAATTAGTGATAATTACAAATTAGAATGGGTTAATACAAGTTTTGTGCATCATGACACATTAACACAAAGTGTAACATGTTGTGTTTAAAATGAAAAGAATGGTCAAGGTGGTTCTTGAAATTTAAAGAAAAAGTTTAAAGAGAATAATAAAATAAAAGAAATGATGAGACATGAAGGATATGATGTTGTGTGTGTGTGTAGGGGGGGTGTGGTCACCACTCTCTCTCACTTACCCTCACCCTCTCCCCTCTATGCTGGCCGAGCCAAAGGCAGCCCACTCCCCATTTTCCCATCTCATTTCAAACCCCAATTCCTCATCAAAAAAAGAAAATAAAAAGAAAATACTTAAAGAAAGAAGTATGGTGTTAGATATGAGGTATGGGCTTTATTTTCTTGACTTCACAACACACCGACACACACACTCTCTCTCCCCCCCTCTTCCCATATGGCCGAGCCCCCCTTGGCAGCAACCCTCCCCCATTTCTCTACTCTCTTTCACTTCTAAAATTCTTGTTTTTCCATAAAAAAAATCAAAATAAAACCTCATAAATTCTTCAATTAAACCCTTACCCATTATTTCTTAACCTATCTAGCTTGGGTTCTTGAAGCAAGAAGCCATTTATGAGGCCAAGATTTGTCAAGTTAGATCCACCAATTGAGAGGTATATATATAAATCCTAACATTTTGGTTAATTTGTTAGTTGATTACTTCAATCTAAACTAATTAGGTGTTTAATTATGGTTTTAATTTCAAGTTTGCAATTCAAGAGAAGGGTTAAATTAGGGTTATGGTTTTATCACTTAATCATGATTACAATGGGTAATTTAACATCTTAAGGAATGCAAAATATAATCTAGTTATTAAATTACTAGTTGTTACTTGTAAATTGTTCTAATTAAGCTATTTTGCAAACTAAGTTTTTAGGATTAATATAAATTGGTGAGATAAAATTTTAGTAAAAGTTTGTGTGGTTTAATTAAACTATTAAGTGATCATTGAGGCCACTAAAATTGTTAAAACATTTAGATTTGTGCTAAAAAGGTGGTGGGTTGCTTACTAGGTTTTTGGATTAAATCGTTTGAACTAAATTTGAGGTTTTGGTGGTTTATAACCTATTCCATATAATATTTAGTGTGTTGTGAACGCGCGATTAGTGCGATTGGGTTTTTGGTTTGGTAGTCGCTACATATAGCGACCCTAGTTGTTGTTTGTGGCATTGTCGCGAGCGTGTTTTATGCACCAAGTGCGTGCGCGTTTGGTTAGTGCGCGTGATTGACTTGTATTGTTTGTGTCCGCAACTATTTATATTTATTCTCTTATTTATTTGTGTATGATTCTAGGATCGGGTGCAGAGGCGTCGGATGCAGCGCGGAAATGACAGAGCTGAAATCAGATCATATTAGCCGAGACGTCTAGGTGAGTAGATGTATATCTACGGGGGAAGTCGGGTGGATAGTGTATAGCACCCCAACAATTTCGTAGGGTATGATACACACACACACACACTTATGTGTTATTATGAGATGTGAAGACTTAGAAAGAAAGGCTTTAGGAGACCATGGGTTGTATTTAGTGTAATTGGAGGAATGTACTTTCAGTTTAGTTTCTTAGTTGCGAAACCCTAGAGTAAAGGTTCACACACACACATGCACACACGTGATATGTTTGGGTGTATGTGTGTGTGTGTGTGTGCGCGCGCGCGTTGTTGTACGTTTACACGGATGATGAGCCCAGTATATGATACTTGGAGATGAGCCGATATGATCGGGCATGATGCCGTGAGATTGTGATATGTGATTGGGTCGTGATATGATATATGACATGATATTATAGCGGATCATTGGGCGATGTGTTTTCATACACACGAGGATATATGTTTGATGATATGGAAATGTACTAGATTTTAGAACGGTACCCATAATTGTTGATTTATCGATAATGATACTATATGGATAATGAGGTTTATGTGATATTTGACCCGTACCCCGATTTTAGGATGCCGTACGATGAATTTTACTGTACGAGATATAGATATGATGATTGATCCGCACTCTTGACTCGAGAATGTTGTACTATGTGTTTTACCGTACGTGACACTATTGAGGCGGAATCGCCGACTACTAGATATATCGACTCGGACTTTAAGTGGATTTTCTTTACCCTTTAGACTGGGCTCGAGTCATACTTATTTTCAAAACTCACGAATCGTGATTATTTCAAACACAGGCCGAGGGATATTATGGATTTTTCAAAAGACGTATCTTTTCTCAAAGACCCCGTAGGCCCTATTTTTCTAAAACCACGATTCGTGCTATTTCAAACACTAAGAATTGTATGACTCATATTTGGAAAGGTATATTCTTAAATGTTGCGATTACTACATCTTTTCTGTATATTCATGCTGTTCTCATCGCATTGCATGCTTATAAATGTGTTTCTTTAGTTATTATGAATCCATGTTGTCTGGACACCAGCACCATTACCGATGATGCGTATGCTCTACGTACACTTGCTTGCTTCTCACACACATCATTATCGGTAATTTCCATGTCACGTACACATTAGAAAACATTACTTCATTTGTATAAATTGCTAGCTGGTAATTTCAACATAGTACTAGTACGCTTGCCTTCATATTCTAGTTTTGATATTGCATTTCTTACTCAGATACTTCATGCATTTATGCATTCATTCTGTTATGCAATATCGTGGGGCTTTATGCCGATATTCACTGTTCACTGACTAGTGATTTTAAAATTTCGGATCTTTCATGAGATTTTTGGTTTTGGGAAACCGCATGTGAATGTTTATAAACTTATGATAATTATAAAAGAGAAAGATGCGATTTTCCTTGATATGATGAGTAGCGTCCACCATAATGTTTTCTCGGTTCTGAGTTGGTTTTCGAGACCCGATTTGAGGAGGAGGATGAACCATCTACGGGTACATGGTGGACCCGTTGAGGTACCCCGGGGCAAGAGTGGTTTTGTGGGGATGACGATGAGCCTGGCAGGGGAGCACTACCTACCGGTGATTGTATTAGAAACTTGACGGATATCCGGAGGATACTGTTCGGAGTTATGAGAGAGATGGATATATGGGCCGATCCGGACTGACGGAGCCCATAGGCTGATCCGGACTGACGGAGCCCGAGATTTGAGTATTATGTGTCTCTGTCAGACACGGATTTCGAGATGTTTTGAGTGCCGATGCTGGGCACTCGGGTTTTATCATGATTTGTGTGTCGTTGCTTGACACACAATGGATGATGCATTAGTACATGTCATGCATCGATATATTATTACTCATAACACGGACACGAGTACTTTTATATCACACTTATGATATACTGTCACCCTTGTTGTAGTATTGTATATTTTATTGTATGACCTAGGAGAGAGTCATACATGCGATTTCTTCTCGGTGATGTTTTCTACTCACGAGTTGGCAACTCACCCCTGTTGTGCCACAGTTTCTTGCAGGTTTGGCCGTACAGGTTTCATTACGGCTTGCTGGCACACTGCTTCCTTCCGGGTGATTGCTTTGGTAGGTGGGTGCACTTGCATCGTGACCACCGTTGTACACTTTATTTATTTCAGTTGTATCTAGTAAACTCCATCAACCGGACTTGTATATTTTGATAGACTTAGAAGACCAGTTGTATATTCTTTCGACCTTAGAGTCGCGCGCTTGTATTATTATGGGTCTTCTCTGGGTTTTTCTTGAGGATGTTGGTTTCCTTTCTGAGTTTTGATCCTCGCCCTTCGGCGTTGTATATTATATTGCTTGCGTGGTTGTTTCCGCCAATTGGCGAAGAGCTAGCTCCCGCTTGGGGATACCTTTATTCATTACTTATGTATATGCATGTTTGTACCCGTTTGGGGCCAGTATTTACAAAGGAGACTCTGCCGAAATTTTTGGGAAAATATGATGTTGCTTTTAAATGTTTAATACCACTTATTTTGTTAAAACCACTTGCTTTAAAACAAGTTTTCCTTCACTCTTTTCTTTAAAAATGGTTTAGATTTCTGGGCTTTGGCTTACTTAGATTACATTACGCCTCAAAACGTTTCATAATTTAAGTGTCAGTCACGATCCGTACCTTCGAGTCGTGACATGTGTTCGGAGAGACATTACACAAAGTCTTTTCAGGGTGTTTTTGGCTATACTCCGGCACGACTTATTTCACTATTAGGGGTTTGACGATTACCACCCCTAGGCCCGATATGCAATACTCTTAGACGAACAGACCGGACTGTACAGAGATTGTCACATTCAGGCTCAGTAGGAGCTCGGATGGGTTCCCTCATCGGCTTTCTTATCAACAGATACCTGGGTAGCCATTACGTGCAGCTAGTACCGCTTGCGGCTTGTGGTTAAACCCACTGTCAGTGTACTGTCGAGTCTTTAGAGTCCCACACAGAGAGTTTCCCTGCATCGGGCGAAAGATTTAGAGGCTATATGGTTTTACGGCAGGGCTTCGATCACATACGTGCACTTGTGCGCATATGATGTTCGGGCGGATAATACTAGTGGGCTTTGGTTTAAGCCGGATCCTAGTATTATATTGATGGATTGGTTTCGTCTCTTTATGTTCGTGTTTCTCGGAACACGGATGCGGGTATGTATATAAAGATGTGAGGGGCATAGAAGGAGACACCTCATTAGGGTTTTGACTATTGACTTGATTAAAACAATTATGAGGTGGAGGAAAGTATTTGTTATATTTGTAAATAATAATTGTAGTATGGCTACTTGTTTTGACTGCTTGACTTGGTTTGACTCTTTGACTTGGATATTTCTTATGAGATATTTTGTGGCACTAGATATTTTGGGTGAGATATTTTCTTGCCATGCTTGTAGTCAAATCAAGTGAGCCATCTCATTTTTTATCATTATCAAAAACCATTTCTCTTTCCTCAAGCTAGCTCTCTTCTTCTTCCTCACAATCAAAACCCTTAAGGTCTCATGAGTTGAGTAAACTAGGATTCTAAGAGATAAATAAATCCATCTTCATAATCTACATCACCTAGGCCATCTAGTTTGGTAAGCTAGTTGCCCTAGTTACCTCAGATTTGAGGTTGGAGCTCGGACTATAGACTCTCGGGTGGATCGTCTTTGACTCGAGGAAGCCGACGAGGAAGCTACGATCTGGATCGATCCTTAGAGCATACGATGACGAGGAGGACAGAAAAGAAGACCCGAAGGACTTATATCATGAGGTATAACATTCTTTCCATGTAGTTAAATCACATGTAGTTTGCTACCTAGGGTTTATGGTCGATCCTTGGTTCTAATCGGTGTTGCGAAGCCCGTAAAAATAATTTTTTGCAAATTCTGCCTCCCCACGAACACGTGGGGTGCGCGACATCGACTTACAGGCCCATGCTTGATTAGGCCCCTGAGTTATCTGCTTCTTCCCCTGAATTTTCTTCTGCGGTGGCTTCTGAGCATCTTCCCTCAAACGTAGCTTTGACGGACAAGCACTGACAATATGGTTAGCCGAACCATAAACAAGGCAGAGTCCAAGCCTCCTTCGGCAATCCTTCTGCATGTGTCCGGGTAGATGGCAGAAGTCACAAACTACGCTCCTTTTTTGATCTGCTACGACGGGCTTCTTCATCGGTACAATGCCACGTCTGTCCACCGGGATACCTCTGCGTATAGGAGCTCGGTTTGGCGTAAACGCCAGCTTCCGTACTACTATGGCCTGTTGCTGTATACCCTTTTCCTTCATCAATAGGCTCTGCTGCTCCCGAGCTACCTTAAGAGCTTACGAGAAAGTAGTCAATCCTAGAGATATAATGTGTCTCTGGATTTCCACGTCCAAACTGAGCATAAACCTTCGTGCCCTATCTGCATCGTTGGCAACCAAAGGTCCTGCGAATCGACTGAGCCATGTCCAATCAGCCACATGCGCATCCACAGATCCATCGTTCTGCTTCAAACTGATAAACTTTTCTTCTATCTCTTCCAACGCAGTTTGCGGAAAGAAATTCTCCAGGAAACTCTTAGAAAACGCTGTTCAACTGATTGGCTTGGGTAAACGGGTCTCTTCCACAAGCCGCCACTCGTGGGCATAGTCCACCAGTTGGATGCGTACAACATCCACTCTCTTGTCATCAGGCATCTGCGCGGCGATGAGCAGATTCTCCGTGTCAACTAGCCACTGATTCGCTGGAAATGGCTCCTCCAAACCAGTGAATGTAGACGGACCAAGTCTCCTGAAATCCACCACGGTACCCACACACTGTGCTGGCTTGGTAGCAACTGTGTTTACGGACTGCTGGACTATCCGCAAACCTTCCTGAAAGGCCTCGGCTTGTCGCTGGTTCAGCTCGGTTTGCCGTTTCTGGTTCTCCAGCATCCCGCGTATCACTCAAAGCAATGAGGCATCATCAACACGTCTCTGGTACGATCGCAGATCCCTATCTGCCATGATTCTGAAACCAAAACACTGAAGAGGATTAGCACGATAGACAGGATTCAATAAACAGGATAACTATGGATTCAAGAATAACAAGATAGCAATATGGAAGGACATGTTCCTAAATACGGGTGTTCTGGTTAGCGTATTGGGTTCAATACCCAACTACAAAAATAACCAAACCCGATTAACTTAAATCCTATGGCTCTGATACCAAACAAACTCTATCACGCCCCGCTTCCCAGAGTATGCTAAGATCGGCACGTGACAGAGCCAACCATGCTATCTGTGCCTAGGATACATCCCTCCACAGTCACATTACGGCTGTCTATAAGATATCAAGAAGAGTAAAACATAAAACTACACATGTCCATCTACCAGAATAAAGAGTCAAGAAATATATATGCAGAAACGATAAAAAATCTGCATATATAAATCTGTGGAAAGGAAACTAAAATAAACAATAACATCTGGAAAACATCCCAATACGGGCTCACAAGAAATAAATCTGTGGAAAGGAAACTAAACTAAACTATAACTAAACACGATCCTCACTGCTCGACTTGGCTAAAGTACTTCTGGTCAGCCTGCGATAGAGATGGAGGAACTGGGCCATGCAAAACCCAGACGTCAAAATATCAACAATAGAAAATAACCAGGATGCAACGAGATATGCAGGCATGAATATAAGCGATAACATAAATATAACAAGTAAACATAGATATGAAATAGTGAGGTGTATATATGTATGTGAAGTGCGGTGAGTAATCTAAACTGTGTTACTGGGTTATCTATTCTAAAGTTATTTGAAACGAATGAATGTACTCCTCATGTAACTTAAAAGAATATGCCCCGTTACCCCCCGGGACCACGGATCAAGATGTATGAACCAAGAATGGTTCTGTATCGTTACCCCCTGAGACTACGGATCAAGTAGTAAGAATCACGAATGACTCTGTCCCGTTACCCCCCTGGACCACGGATCAATAAGAATCACGAATGATTCTGTCCTGTTACCCCCGGGACCACGGATCAGTAATAATATCCTTTTAAGTGACACTCGGTTACACCTTTGATTTCCTTATACTCCTAAGGTTATGTGTTCAAGTTGGGTATTGATAAATATGGGGCTAATGCCAACACAGGATCAAGTAGGTACAAGTTCGTCTATGCAGACAACAGGATACGTCTGTCAGGACAACAAGTCAGGATTGTTGGTATTAGTAACAAGATTAAGTATCAAGTCAAGCAGTGTATCAGGGCATGTCAGGTAGTGCATATGTATCACATGGATACCCAAAGTAAAACTGTAACGAGTAAAGAAACACGATAAAAGCACGGATGCACAAATAATAATCTGTGATATCATATTATGAGTCTATGAGTCGTATGATGCACACTAGCAAGAATGGTATAAGAATATAGCAGTAACATGAAATAATCAGGTTCCGGCATGCAACTAGATATGTAATAAACAGTACGGATACGAATGGATATCGTAAAATGGTAAAAACTTTAACAGTGATGCACAAAGCAACATACATATAATATTTTTATTCATATGGATGTAAATATAATAGCATATCATGTATCAAGATAAACTTGTCTAATCGGATCTCACAACAGGGTGTGTACGCCGCATCCGACGTCAGGTAAACGTCGCGATGTACACACACGCGTACAGAACAGAACCAAGTTATAGAAGAACGTGACCACGCTGGATGATAATGTCTGCTAGGTTGCTTGGATCGTCGGCGACGAGTACGGCTCCGGCGATCGCCGGAAAAAAAAAATCTACAAAGAAAAAGAAGAAGAAGTAGAAGAAGAAGAAAGGAGAAGAGAAGTGGACTGGGGTTTGGTGCTCTGGGACAGAGGCGAGGCGAGGGGGAAACGTCGATGATGGTTCGGCGACGTGAGGTTCGGCGGCGAGGCGGTAAGCTGCAGGCGAGGCGATGGGATCGGGTTGTGCAGTGTTCTAGCAGGGAAGAGGCTCAGGTGTTGGGGAGAAGAAGAGAGGAGAGAGGGGGAGAAGGTGGTGGCGAGGGGTGAGGTGGTCGACGGGGACTCCGCTCCAGCGAGGGTGCAGGCGAGTTGCAGGGTCGGGTTCTTCATTGGGGATCTTAGGTTGGGGTGTTGGGTTGAGATTGTAGGGAAAAGTAGAGAGAGGAGGAAGAATTGAAGATGGAGGTGGTGACGGGGTGAGGTTGACGGAGAGGCGAGCTCCGGGGGCTAAGGCGCCAAGGTTGCAGGGTTGGGTCTCGTCTGGGTTCTGTGCAGTCACGACGAAGAGGAAAGAGAGGAGATGACGGTGAGGAGGTCGGGGAGATGAGAGGAGGCAAGGGTGACACGGCGACGGCGACGCAGGCGAAGGCTAGGGTTCGAGATGAAAGAGGTGGGGAAACGAAGACGAAGAAGAAATAGGGAAAGAACGCTGGGACTTGGGTTTTGTTTTTTTGTTTTTTTTAAAAACAAAAGAATATATATGTTAAGAAAGAGACAGATAGAGGAGAGTGGGTGAGTTTAGATTTGGATTTTTAAAATATTTAAAAGTATATATTTTTTTGGTTAAAAGGTATATATTCGTATATTAAACTATTAAGAATATAATATTGAGTTTTCTGGCTAATACAAAAATACTCCAAAATATGCCCGGGTTGGGTCTAAAATTATGGTTTGAAAATACGGATACTATACGTGTCAACCAAAACCAAAATACGACATCCGGTTAAAAAAATGCATACCCCCCAGAACGGATTCATATAGCGATCCAAACGAGTCTGTTTCATTAAACGGGACGTGAACACGATATACGGATCCTACCACTGGGTCATGGATATGATACAGGCTATGCTAGATATTTTTAAAATATATTATTTGACTAAAATGTATTATTTACATATGCCAGATATAATACAGGTATACAAAACATATGCAAGCACGAATCCTTAGCACTAGCAGGGATAACTCATAAACAGGAACCAAGACGGGTTTCAAGCATGCGGGTCGGGTCGGATGCTAAGAACAGACTACTAAAGCACTATCAAATATATAAATATATATCAAATTATTAAAACAACACTTGATTCAATAATCCGGTTATATCATATATAACCGGCTAATATTAACCGGGTTATATATGATATAACCGGAATATTGAATCAAGTGTTTATTTAATAATTTGATATATATTTATATATTTGATATATATAAATATATATCAAATTATTAAAACAACACTTGATTCAATAATCCGGTTATATCATATATAACCGGCTAATATTAACCGGGTTATATATGATATAACCGGAATATTGAATTAAGTGTTTATTTAATAATTTGATATATATTTATATATTTGATATATATATATATATATATATATATATATATTATCATGGTTAATGATACATAGAACTTGGATGTGTGAGAATCACATTTGATTAAAGATAATGATAAACATTTGTGAATTAAAAGAGGAGAAGAATGAGTCATGGGTTTGGATGATTGGAGAAGCATTAAGAAGCCATAACTCATCTTCTATTCTTGGATTATTCATAGATATCTATGATTCTTTTCATCTCATCTTTTAGCTCATGGTTCACTCTCTCACTTCCATATTCATCTTCTTCATCTCCTTTCAAGTTATTTTCTAGGGTTGAGAAAAAGAAAGAAAAAAGAAAAAGAAAAAGAAAAGAAATATTTTTAGTGAGCAAAATTCCTACTTCATTAACCTACACTACTCTAGCTAATTAGCATACATTGTTATCTTCACTAATACCTTGATTAGTGAAGTGTGAGCTTGAGTGTGAGTTGTCTCAAGGTGGATCATTTTCGACGACGAAAATTATAAAAAAGCTCGTTCCATCCTTCACGTAGAGTCAAAGAAGAGTTCTGGGGACTACTACTTGGAGCTTTAGCAGTGAAGGACTAGAGTACAAAGTTTGTAGACTCTCTTCACTTAGTTTAGAACTTGTTTGCTTATCTTTGAAATCCTAATTCTCTAGTTTGATTCTTATTTAATATACTTAGACCTATAGATTTTTTAAAATTGTATACTTGATGCTCATTGAAACCTCGTAGAGGTGCTAAGACATACTTTCACCCACCCCTGGAGGCCACCATGAGGTGGCCCCAAAGGGGAGACCCGAGAGCACCCTAATGGGGTGCTCTCGGGTCACCACCCCCAAGGCCACCTTATGGTGGTCTTGGGGGTAGGCCCGACCTTTGGTCCCTCCTGGGGTTTCCCCGGGGTGCCCATATTTCACTCCATAGCTTATCGCTTCAAACCGTGAGCTTATGGGCTATGCAAACATATCAAAACTTCAATTTTAGGGATTGTTTTTGTTGGCAGTTCATGCGTGTCAAAAACGACGGATTTCTAACATCGCTACGAGCTATCTAAGACTTATGGAGTGGCTCTGATACTATGTAATTCGATGTCGTACACTCCACAGGGTTTGTAGAGAGGCAGAATTTATAAAAAAACAATTTTAAGCGGGCAACATCGACTAATCTTCTAAGAAATACCAAAAGCCCTAGCTAATAAAACTAACATAGGTTCTAATCTATTATGAAGAGATTTATACCTATGTGTTCAAGTCCTTTGGGTTTTCTTATCCTCTTCATAAGCTCCTCTTCTGTTGGGATCGATTTTGGTCGTCGGCCTCCTTATGTCGAAGACGATCCACCTGAGAGTCTATATTCAAGCTCTAACCTCAAAAGTGAGTTAACTAAAACACCTAGTTTGCTAATCTAAGTGGTTTAGCTGATGTAGAGAATGTTTATTAGATTTGTTTATCTCATAAACCCATGGTTTCTCAACTCATGAGAGGGTTAAGGTTTGAGGAAAAAGGAGAGCTCAAAGGAGGAAAGAGAATGCCAAAGAAAAATGGATGAAGAATGGCTAAGGATGAAAACTATCAAGCATTTCATTCACAATAAAAATATTATAACCATGCTTCAATAGTTATCAGAAATGAATAAATAAAACAAGAAACCATTCTTCAAACAATGCTTTAATAGCATCTAATCCCTCTACCCCATTATCTATTTAAACAAATAGATTTAACACAAAATGAGGTGACTTCTTCTAGAAGCACTCAAGTGAAAATACAAGAATACTCCCCACCGTATATACATACCCGTATTTGCACTACAAATATCAAGAGATAAAAATAATCCATTAATATAATACTAGATCATTATTAAATCAATACATGATTCAATAATGCGGCTTAATCCTAAGCCCGCTAGTATTATCCGTCCGAACAAAAATCCGTGTAACTATTACACGTATATGATCGGAACCCTGCACGTATAACCATACGACCTCTACATCGTTTCGCCTGAACCTGGGAAACTCTCTGTGTGGGACTCTAAAGAATCAACAATACGCTGGCAGTGGGTTTAACTACAAGCTCGTCAGTGGCACTAGCTGTATGTAACGGCTACCTAGGTGCTTATCGAAAAGAAGGCCGACGAGAAAACTCATCTGAACTCCTACTAAGCCTGTCTATGAAAATCTCCGTACAGTCCGGCCTGTTCATTTGAGAGTATCGCATGCCGGATTTAGGGGGTAGAAAATACCAGACCCCTAATAACCTAGCAAGGCATGCTGATATAGCTCAAGACCATCTGAGAACCTACTGATCTAACTATCAGTAATTCTCAATCCGCCATGGCTAGGGACTTATGGTGTTGGCCAACCGAACATAGCGCGATATCAACTCCCTATACCGGGAGAGACGAATCCCTAACAATCGCTCACTGCCTCCATGTGACTCGGGACTTTACCTAACTAAAAGCTGTTTGCACGACTCAGTAGAGCCGTGGTAGGGTAGTAATCAAAACACAGTGGGTACTCACACGAGACAAATGACGATCTCAGGTCGACAGACTATCTATACTCATATCACCAGAGAACTGCTATCTGACGATAGATATAATACTATCTAACCAGTTCTCGGTGAGTCCGTCCAGTGTACTTATTGGATATATGTATGCCCTAGAGGCCATTATTTGTATAGTGGATGCTTGGACATGTATATATATACAGAGGACATTCTTGCTCGATATAATAGTATGCTATCTGGTTGCTCTTTATCTTAACATGTTCACTTGATTGTGTTTACAGTTCATTTGATACATGTTGATAAAGCCCTTAAGATATCATCTTGACTACCATGATTATGATGCAGATCATACTAGTAGGGAATGTGTAGTCTATAAGCATATCCTTAGTTGTTCCCAGTCGTGGGTGTATCGAGACGGGGCATCGATATTCCAGAGTAGACTTGTGTATATGTTTCTTGACCCAGTTTAGGGGGCGATGGATGATCCCATATCCATTGATGTTTGACATCAGAGATTGTATACATGTGCTCATTGGAGACTGAGTACACTGAACGGAATCGCCGAGAACTCCTATATGGTATTATACCAATCATCGAATAGCAGTTATCTGGTGACACTTGTACAGGTTAGTCTGTAGACCCGAGATCGTTATAGAGCCTTATGTGTTTCCCACTGTGCTTTGATTTCCACCCTACCATGGCTCTACTGAGTCGTGCAAACAGGTGGCTTTTGCGTACAGTCTCAAGACACATGAAGGCAATGAGCGATAGGAGGGGTTTTGTCTCTCCCGGTATTGGGAGTTAATGTTAAACTATGCGCAATTGGCTATAACAGGAAGTCCCTGGCCAGGGTTGATGAGATTTACTAATAAGTGTTATCAGTAGTTTCTCGATCTGTTTTAGGCCACACATCGGCATGACTTATTGAGTTATTGGGGCTTGAAGATTACATCCCCAGACTCAATATGCAACATATCAGATGAAGAGACCGGACTGTATGGTAAGTGTTGCTGGTTGGCTCTACGGGAGTTTGAACAAGTTTGCTTATTGTTCTTCTGTACGCTCAATACCTAGGTAGCCGTTACCTGCAGTTAGTACCGCTGAAGGTTTGTGGGTATCTGATATGATCACTACCTACTACTAGCATATTGACGGGTTTAAGAGTCCCACATAGAGGTTTCCGAGCTCAGGTGAAAAGAAGTGGGGCACATATAGAGATATGTGCGGGAGCTTGATTAAATACGAGTATATGATACCTTATTTTAATCTAGAGTTTTTTATTAGTTGATATGACCGGGTTATTAAATCAAGTGTTGATTTAATACCAAGTTTAATTACTCATTTATAATTCCTTTCTTTATACATGTGTGTGTATATGTGTATTTATATTTCTGTTTATGTGTGTGTGTGTGTGTGTGTGTATGTGTGTGTCATGGTGGATGATACATTGGACATGGCTATGCTAGACTCACATGGAAATATATTAGATATTTATTTTTGTAAAAATAGAAAATAGAATAATGAGTCATAGCTTCTACACTCTTCTTAAAATATCTCAACCATGGTTGATTATTTTATTCCTCCACTCACTTACAAATATCTAACATATTTTCTATGCTTCATTAATTATGATTGTGATCACTCTCATTATCTCAAGCCAAATCATTAGTTCATCTTCTTTCTCTTAGCTCTCTACCCTTTTCTAGGTTAGAAAAAGAGAAAGAAAAAGGAAAGGTCTTTGAGTGAGAAAAATCTCACCTCATCAATCTATATTAGTCTAGCAAACTTGTATAGGTTGTTAGCTTTACTTCATCTTAGTTTAGTGAAGCTAGAGCTTGAGTGTAAGGAACTCCGGGTGAATCATCTTGGACATCGAAGATTTCAAGCGGAATTGTTCCAAGTTTCGAGTGGAGCCAAGTGGAGCCCAAGGACTTCTACACGGAGCCATTGAAGAGAAGGAGTGGTCTACAAAGGTTATAGTTCTCTTTCTCTTAGTGTTAGACACTCTTTGTATTTGACACTTACCCTAATCTCTAGTTCGATTCGTGCTTTGTGTGCTTTAGCTCTCTAAATTTTTAAAATACACCACATATTGTTGTTTGAACACAAATAGAGTTGCTAAGACATACTAACATGGTATCAGAGCCAAGCTAGAGCATTAAGGTAGTTTAGACGACATTAAAAATGTTCGATCGAAATCAAAATACAGATTTTTTTTCATGGTTTCTGTACATTTTTCCAAATGTTGGTATTTTGCAGAATAAAAATATTCAAAAAATCGTGCATGTAAATCTATGGAACCCCAAGAAAAAAGAACACCCAATTCCCCAGAATGGCCACGGAACCGCGGCATAACCCTTGGTTTAGCCGCGGTTCCGCCGCATATTTGGAGAACTAGGGTTTCAATTTTTCTGTTCTGCTCCATTTTGACATTTGTGACTTTCTGGATATTTTTTTAGGCACAAGGTGTTGAGGTCTCTGTGATTTGAAGAATTTTTTGATGTCGGTCGAAATGTTTAATATCCTCTAGACAGTTACTATGGGTGATACAATATTTGGAATCTACACTAATTAGTTTTGAGAAAATTTTTGGTTGTTTGTAAATCTAACATTTCGGTCTCATTGACAATCGGGAATCTTGTTGAATTACCCGTCTTCTTTTTGAAAAGGTGTTTTCATTTCGAGACTTAAATGTAATATTTATGAAGTTAGGCTTGAAATCCGGAATATGAGATAATCCGGGTTTGCGATGTCTAAGGATGGTGCGGATTCCATCTGTTGTAGTTTTACATTTATTTTCTACGACGGTAAGTGTAATATGTATATCTCTAATCTCGTTGTTATATGTCGACGACATTACAAATACGCATATTTACTTACGTTGATGATCTGTGATGATTATTCTATTGCTGTACCGATATGATGTATAGGATCGTCGTGATTGAATAGCCGGGGGTTTTTATGTGAGATGAGAGATTTTCTTTTCATTCATGTAAATTCATTGTATGTAATATTCTTTTATTGTGACACTTCTGGGTTGAGGTTGATGTCACCATTAATGTATATTATTTACTTTTCCGCATTAGGATATGTTAGTTATATGTATGCCCTAGAGGCCATTACTGTACATTAGATGTATATTGTAATGGATGCTGGGACATATATAGGTAGGACTTTCTTGCTCGACTTGATAGTACGCTATCTGGTTGCTCTTTATCTTAACATGTATACTTTCTGTCTCTCTGTTACATGTTGATAAAGCCCTTAGGATGTGTACTCGACTTCCAAGACTATGATGCAGATCATACTAGTGGGGCCTGGATAGTCCATGAGTACATCCTTCAATGTTCCTAGTCGTGGGAATATCGAGATGGGGCATCGATATTCCAGAGTAGACTAGCGTATGTCTTCTCGACCCATACGATGGGCGATGGATGATCCCATATCCATTGGTGTTTGACATCAGAGATGGTATACGGGTGCTCAGTGGAGACTGGGTACACTGAACAGACTCGCCGAGAACTCCCAGATGGTATCATACCTCACGTCAGATGGCAGTTCTCTAGTGACACTGGTACAGCTTAGTCTGTTGACCCGAGATCGTCATAGAGTCTTGTGTGTCTCCCACTGTGCTTTGATTTCCACCCTACCACGGCTCTACTGCGTCATGCAAACAGATGGTTTTTGGGTACAGTCCCGATTCACATGGAAGCAATGAGCGATAGGAGGGGATTCGTTTCTCCCGGTATTGGGGGTTGATGTTGCGCTATGCTCGACTGGCCATAACAGGAAATCCCTGGCCAGGGTTGCAGTGATCTACTGGTAAGTGTTATCAGTAGTCTCACACATGTTATGGACCTTATGTCGACATGACTTATCGAGCTACTGGGGTCTGACGTTTACCACCCCTAGGCGAGATATGCGACATATCAGACGAACAGACCGGACTGTACGGTAAGTGTTACTGGTTGGATTCACAGGAGTGTGAGCGGGCTTGCTCGTCGATCTTCTGATCGCTCAATACCCGGGTGGCCGTTACGTTTAGCAGACCGCTTGCGGCTTGTGGGTGCTTGATATGATCATCATCTGCTGCCGGCGTATTGACGAGTCTTTAGAGTCCTACACAGAGGTTTCCTGGCTCAAGCGAAAAGAAATGGGAGCGCATATGAGATATGTGCGGGACCGAGAATAATGCGTGTATGTGATACCGTATTCCATTCTCGCGATGAATGTGTCGAATGGTTGTATGCGATATAACCTAGTTATCGAATCGAGGATTGATTCGATAAGCCGATACATTGGATACTAGTCGGTTATATGCGACATGACCGGATCATTGAATCAAGTGTTGATTTAATGATTTGATGTATAATTATATATTTGATATATTACTTTGCATTAACTAGTATTGGTTCACTTTAAATGGATTTTCTCACTTGAAGTTCACTTGAAATGCACATTGTATATGTGATATATTTTTGTGCACAAGATTGTATCATGTTTGATGATACATGCTAGCTTGGGTTTGTGTAAAGAATTAAACCATGGTTAGTTAGTGGTTAGGGTTTCATTTGATTTACTTATTCATTTATCTATTTATTTATTTATTTATTATGGAAATGATAAAGAGAAAATGGTGGCTTTCTTTGTTTGTTGTTGAAGCTTCATGAAGCTTTGACTAAGTGACCATTTTGTCTTCATGCTTAACCCTAACCATCCAAACTAACCATAGTTATTTCTCTACACTTGACCATGGTTGAAATATGATAAGTATTCATTTTATTTTCTTTTTGAAAACAACTTATCATATTATCTTCATCTTCTTCTCCTTCTTCAACATGAAGAAAGCTTGCCTCCATCAATGGCAACTAATGAAAAAGAGTGAGAAATCCAATTCTAAAGTGAACTCACTTCCTATTTCTTCATCCTCTACCTCTTGCCAAGTAGTATAGGGTGTTTTCTTCACAAGTTTTCATGACTTGGTGAAGTGGGAGCTTGATCTTGTGATGCCTCGACGTAGATCATCTTCGGCATCGAAGCCGACGACCAAGTCCGCCCTTTGCTCCGATGAACCCGATGCTAGAGTCATGGATTCAATTTGGACAGCAGAGGGACGTCATCATGGAGCCTAGGAGGTGGAGGACCGGATCTACAAAGGTTGTAGCCCCTTTCCTTTTAAGTTAAAGTTGTTTACTTGCATCGCATCACCTATACATCTAGTTAACAATTCGTATTAGGGTGTCTCGGCACTTGTAAAATTTGAATTGGCCATGTTTGATGCCTTGTGAGACTTCATTAGTGTGTCTAGGAACCCTACAGTGGTATCAGAGCCTAGCTAGAACCTTAGGCGATGCGTAGACGGAGTTAGAAGTCCGATCGAACCGAAACCCTAATTCAAACTTGCTCTATGTACATTTTCTGAAATCGTGGATTTTTGAGAATTAAAAATATGCAGAAAACCCAGCAGGAGATTCTAAGAATTACTGAGAAGCCCGTACTCCTGAGTCCATCAAAGCGCGGCGGAACCGCGGAATTAGCATGCTAATGCGGCGGTTCCGCGGCCCTTTAGTCTCCTCTTGCATTGAATTTTGCACAGTAATTCCTATTTTGCAGTGCTGAGTTTTCTGGGAATTTTTAATATTTACTCAAGAGTTGAGTTTTCTGGGTTGTATTGGGGACTCGGTGTATCGATCGGATTGTCTAATTTTGTCAGTGTGTTTTTCCGGGTAATTTTAAAATATGTTAAAAATGTTCGAACGGATATAAATACCCACTTTTTCCCCTGCCGGGAAATTTCCAATTGTTGGATTTTTCTGTAGTTTAATCACGTTCTAAGTAGTGCAAGTAACGTGATGGTCCCTCTAGGAGACAACAAACCTTAACTCGATTATGTGACCGTCTTGAACTGCCCTTTGAACCTTCGGGTTTGGGGCAGTACGGCGTGCCACATGTGAGGCGTTGGCTTGACCCTTCTACGGCTGGACCGTTGGTACTGAGACATGAACTGAATGTTTTTAGACTTATTTCATGTGTTGAGCTGTATTGGGAAAACCTGGGTGTTCGATTGTTCGATCGGAAAGTTTAACATTTTCTATTTATCCGGAATGTGATACAACATTTGGAATTCACAAGTAGTTATGAGATAACTGAATGAATGTTATAAATCTAGTAGTTTAGTCTCACTTGATCGGTTGCCACAGAATTTTGATGTGATCAAAAGTCCGTCGCAATCACGTAGCATACACGGATACTCGCCGGGTAAACTTAATAGACAGCCTCACTCCATAGCCCCGACCAAGTGACTGTAGGAGAACCCCGTCGCCGAAAGCATCCGTTCGGGTGCTCGCGGCAGCGGTGTTCCGCCTTGGTGCACTTTGTCGACGGCGTCGGGGGTGCGGCCGCCTACTGAATTTTGCGACGAGCATTCGATCAGGATGTCGGGAATCTTGTTGAATTGCCCGACTTTATATTGAAAAGTGTTTTCGATTTTGAGACTAAAATGCGGGGTTTATAATTGTTAGGCATGCGATGTCTAAGGAATTCATTTGATTAGGCATGCGATGTCTAAAGAGGTTGCGGATTCCAACTGTTGTAGTTTTACACTTTCTTTTCTGTGACCGTAAGTGTAATATGTGATATCGCCGGTTTCGTTGCTATATGTCAACGACAATTGGGATGCGCATATTTACTTACGTTGATGACATGTGATGTTACGTGTTGCTGGATATGTTATATTGGATCGTCGTGTTTGAATAGCCGAGGGTTTTTATGTGAGATGAGTGTTTTTCCTTTTCATTCATGTAAAAAGTTGTATGTAATATTCTTTTATTGGGGCACTTCCAAGTTGCGGATGATGTCACCATTTGTATATTATTTACTTTTCTGCACTAGGATAGACCCAAGGAGGAGGGCACAGGTAACCGGGTTCTAGGGTCCAGTGGGAGACCAACTCGAGGAGTCGAGTCCGGGTCTCCTAACCCTAGAATTGGTAGGGTTGCTTGCCGCTCTCGTAGGGATCTAGGGGTGTGGGATTGGCTATTCATCACGACCGTGGAATCCGTGTTTTATACTGGCTCGTATTCAAAAACACGGACGTCCTAGTATATCCAATATTTCATATGATATTTTCTGCTGCGTTATCTGTGATGTGATCATGTGATTTATTCAGATAGATATAGTATATAGTATATATGATATATTATATAGACGTTGCTTATGTTTTACACCCGCACTTGCCCTGCCTCGCTCTTGCGTTAGTTACCTAACCTAACGGTGCAGACGGGACATCGAGGCAAATGCGGATGGCATAAGCGTACGTTATATTTATCTGTGATGTTTAGGTGGACTTTGTAGGGTTCCTAGGCACGCTAATGAGGTCACACAAGGCATCAACCATGCCAATTTCAAACTTTACGGTGCCGAGAAACCCTAGACTACGGATCGTTAACTAGATTTTAGGCGATAAAAAGAAGCTGGTTAACAACTTAACTAAAGTATAAACGGAAATACAACCTTTGTAGATCCGGTGCTCCACCTCCATAGCTCCGCAATGAAGTCTCCTCGCTGTCCAAATGGAAACCCGGGCTCTAGCGTCGGCTTCATCGGAGAAATAGGTGGGCAAGGTCGTCGGCTTCGTGCCGAAGATGATCTACGTCGAGGCATCACAAGATCAAGCTCCACCTTCACCAAGCCATGAAAACTTATGAAGGAAACACCCTATACTACTTGGCAAGAGGCAGAGGATGAAGAAATAGGAAGTGGGTAGACTTTAGAATTGGATTTCTCACTCATTTCATCAATCCACCATTGATGAAGTCAAGCTTCTTCATGTGAAGAAGAAGAAGAAGCAAGATGAAAGAATATCATAAGTATTTTCAAAATAGAAAATAATATGAATACTTATCATATCCTAACCCTAGTTAAGTGTAGAGAGTAGACCATGGTTTGTTTAAATGGTTAGGGTTAAGCATGAGACAAAATGGTCATGTAGTCAAAGCTTCATGAAGTTTCAACTACAAACAAAGAAAGCCACCATTTTCCTCTTTTATCTTTTCCAAAATGAAAAATAAATAAATAAATAAATAAGCAAATAAACAAAACCCTAATCATAAACTTAATCATGGTTTAATCACTTAATCATGGTTTAATCTTACACTTAACCAAGTTAGCATGTATCATCAAACATGATACAATCAAGTGCACAAAAGTATATCATATATACAACTTGTGAACTTCAAGTGAGAAAATCCATTTAAAGTGAACCAATACTAGTTAATGCAAAGTAATATATCAAATATATAATTATGCATTAAATCATCAAATCAACACTTGATTTAACGATCCGGTCATATCGCATATGACCGACTAATATCTAATGTATCGATTTATCGAATCAATCCTTGATTCGATAACTAGGTTATATCGCATACAACCATTCGACACATTCATCGCGAGAATGAAATACGGTATCACATACACGTATTATTCTCGGTCCCACACATATCTCATATGCGCTCCTATTTCGTTTCGCTTGAGCCAGGAAACCTCTGTGTAGGACTCTAAAGACTCGTCAATACGCCGGCAGCAGATGATGATCATATCAAACACCCACAAGCCGCAAGCGGTCTGCTAAACGTAACGGCCACCCAGGTATTGAGCGATCAGAAGATCAACGAGCAAGCCCGCTCACACTCCAGTGAATCCAACCAGTAACACTACCGTACAGTCCGGTCTCGTCGTCTGATATGTCGCATATCTCGCCTAGGGGTGGTAAACGTCAGACCCCAATAGCTCGATAAGTCGTGTCGATATGAGGTCTATAACAATTCGAGAAACTACTGGTAACACTTACCAGTAAATCTCAGCAACCCTGGCCAGGGATTTCCGGTTATAGCCAATCGAACACAGCGCAACATCAACTCCCTATACCGGGAGAGACGAATCCCCTCCTATCGCTCATTGCCTCCATGTGATTCGGGACTGTACCCAAAAGCCACCGTTTTGCACGCCCTCTTGGACGTGGTAAGGTGGAAATCAAAGCACAGTGGGAACCACACAAGACTCTATGACGATCTCGGGTCAACAGACTACTCTGTACCAGTGTCACCAGAGAACTGCCATCTGACGTAAGGTATAATACCATCTGGGAGTTCTCGGCGAGTCCGTCCAGTGTACCCAGTCTCCACTGAGTACTCGTATATCATCTCTGATGTCAAACACCAATGGATATGGGATCATCCATCGCCCATCTGTATGGGTCGAGAAGGTATACGCTAGTCTACTCTGGTATATCGATGCCCTGTCTCGATATACCCACGACTAGGGACCTTGAAGGATATACTTATGGACTACCATGTCCCCACTAGTATGATCCGCATCATAGTCCAGGTAGTGAAGTGAACATCCTAAGGGCTTTACCAACATGTAACAGAGAGACAATCAGTATACACGTTAAGGTAAAGTGCAACCAGATAGCATACTATCATGTCGAGCGAGAAAGTCCTCCCTATATATGTCCAAGCATCCACTACAATATACATCCTATGTATAGTAATGGCCTCTAGGGCATACATATAACTAACAATCTCCCACTTGCACTAGGGCCATCTGTAGGAGTGGTTGTAGTATCTCATACTCAACCATCCTATAAAAGTCTCTCTCTGGGAATAGGCCTTCGTGAGTGGATCCGCCGTGTTGTCCTCTGAGTCTACTCTCCTAACCTCGATCTCCTGGAGATCAACCATCTCCATGATCAGGTAATACTGCCTTAGAATATGTCTGGATCACTGATGGGACCTGCATTCCTCGGCATAAGCCATAACTCCATTGTCTCACAATGGTAGGAACGTAGTTCAACTCATGAACCAATATACATCCAGACAGCCTCTTTGGTAGCATCTTAAGTAGCGATGTATCTAGCCTTTATCGTCTAGTATGCCACGGTATCTATCTTGGAACTCTTCTAACATACCGTCCCTACACTGAGGGTAAAGACAATGCCTGAGACTGACATTCAGTCGTCTTTATCACCCTGAAACCCTTCCAGTGATTCTCCCCAGGATCGATTGATACCATCTCACTACAACTAGTGAGAATCCTAACATCCAATTAGATCTATCTCATAGATCCAAAACCCAGGATTTAGGAGGCATCACTTTGATCCTATATGGAGAATCATTGTGATAAGCGGAGATTGACCGAGCGTAGTATAAGAAACTCCTTCCCTATCAAGAGTATGTCATCCACGTACACTACTCGGTTTGTCACCATACTCCCTACTACCTTTTTGTTTACACAAGGTTCACCTACCATTTTGATGAAGTCAAACTCTTTGACTACGACATCAATACAGATGTTCCAACTCCGCGATGCCTGCTTTATCACATAAAACATGTTGCTCACGTTTCCGCTGCTCCCACTATCTACGAAGCCCTCTGGCTGTGTACTTATAGACGTTCTCTTCTAAAACATCATTTAGAAAAGCAGTCATGGCACCCAACCGCCAGATATCGTAGTCATGGTATGTAGCCGTGGCAAGTAGGATCTGGATGGACTTAAGCATAGCCATTGGAAAAAGTTTCATCATTATCCACGCCTGGTTGATGACAAAAACCTTTAACAAGTCTAGCTTTGAAAGTCTCAACTTTTCCATCTACACCAAGTAATCTTCTCAAGATATACTTGCTCCTGATGGGGATTTAACCCTTCAGATATAGCAACCAAAGTCCATACTTTGTTGGTGTATAAGGATTCCATCTCAGATCACTAAGCATCCAGCCATTCTTACAGAGTCCCACTCCTGATGGCCAGCTCGAAACTAGTTGGGTCATCATCTCATGATGCAACTCTCGCTCCCACTGTCATAGAGAAACCGAAGTAGCTCTCAGGTGGGTGAGGAACCCTACTAGATCGGCGGAGAGGCTGAGGTTCGTTGGTAACTATTGAATCCTTTGGTTCTGTCAAATCATCAGCTGCAGTTTTGTATAGCTGGAACCTTTCCAGTTCTATATAACAGACCTTGCCTCGAGCTTGTCCGGATTTTGCTTTTCAGACATAGCCCGGACAACCCCAAATCTTAACCAACTTAAGATATGGGCTCTTCCCTTTCCATATCACATATGAAGTGGTAGGCAACTGATTTGATTCGAACCCTATTCAATAGGTATGCAGCTTCTCAAGTGCATAACTCCCAAAAGGAAATAGGTAACTCAGTAGTACTCATCATAGAGCACACCATATCATATAGGGTGCATCTGCTCCGCCCCGATATACCATCGTGCTATGGTGTATACGGAGGAGTAATTCTGAGAGAGAATCTCATTCTCCTTTAGAATAATTCAGGATTTCCGTGCTCAAGTATTCTCCTCCTTGATCTCATCAAAGGACATAATACTTATACCCGTTTTGGTTCTCTACTTCTAAATCATATTCTGTGAATATCTCAAAAGGTTCGGACTTGTGTTTCAACAGGAACATATGTCTGAATCTTGAGAGATTATCAGAGAATGTAATGAAGTACAAAGAACCGGTCTTGGCATGTGTAGACAGGGGACCTACATACATCAACATGTATTATCCCAAGAGTTCACTAACTCTTTCTCTGTTTCCAATAAACAGAGCTGTGGTCATCTTATCTCTGTGACATGATTGGCAAGTTTCACAAGATGTAAATTCAAACTCATTTAAATATGCATCTTTATGTAACTTTAGCTAGTCGGGTCGCATTGATATGACCTAGTCTACAATACCTCAAGAAGAATTTGTTCATTTCTGAACTCTTCCTCTTGTGTGTGTTCCGTATACTAAGAACTGTAGTTTGATTTAGAACATTAATGCTTTTAGATAACGTGCCTGAACCGATCAACTTTTGATATAGGAAATGTTCAAAACATTATCCATCAATACAGAATTTTATCATTTCTTTACTAATAAAGAGACTGATATGATTTTGTATATCAGGTTCGGTATCTAATAACATTCGTTCAGAATCAATGTATTGGTAATACAGGGTGACAGTGACCAACAGACTTGGCTGCAACACTTGCCCCGTTTTCTGCCTCATGAAACTTATCACCCGTTCTCAGTTCTTTACCTATCTGTAGCCCATGTAACATATTACATATGTGGGATCCTGATCCGGTATCATATACCCAGGACGTAAAGGACACTGAGAAACAGTTCTATATAATGAACACACCCAAAGATGATGCATCAGCATGCACTCTCTTCGTTTGGGCGGCACGGGAAATCTGGTATTCCCCAATTTCCTGCTCTGTCTTATAACAATTATAAGGTGGAGCGGGACCAACGTTCCCCAGCTCAGTATAACAAGCGGGTTCAGTCAATATTCCGTATTATTATCTTGATTAAGGCGTGATATGGTCGCCACCTGGAAAGAGAGAGAAGAAAACACTCAGCGTGCGCTCTTGCAAGAATAGATTGGTCATTATTTTATCTAATCAGGATGGCTCCCACTGCTTTTTTATCAAATCTTCCTTCAAACCCTAAAAGGAAAGACTAGCCGGGATTAATTACACACTACAAGTTCGCCAATCTTTCAGCCAGGCCAGTGTCGGTACTTTGAGGGAGGTCCCCCGTGCTTTCGCACGAACCTAATTAATGTAAACCTCGTTTTCCCAGAGGCGTAACCCCGTTGACACCTTTCTAGACACCTACTTGATCGGCTAATTGTAATGTATAAAACTCTCCCAGGAGTAACTCTTACTCGCAGCGGGTATCGGGATCCAACTATCTCATAGAAGGTATGCAATCTCATTGCAAATTTCAACACTTGAAATTCCCGATAATATTTTGCCCCTAGCAGCTATATGACCTTAACATAGTCAACAAATCATAAGTGCTAGTCAAGTTCAACCCGTCATTTCCCGATTGAATTAAACCCACCCGCACGACCCTTAACATAGTCAACAAAGTCGCATGACTACCCTAATCCAATCGCATCATATGCATATGCAGATAAGTACTAATTAGCTACCGCACACTACGCCTTAACATAGTCAACAAACGTAGCACGAATACTAACTAGTACTTATCTGAAATGACGGAGGGCTACGACAGGTTTTTCTGAAAACCTATTGCGTAATGAACTTGATATCGTTGTAGGATCGAATGAATTTTGAAATGGAGTGCTTTTGAGGCTTTTCTAGTTTTGCTAAAGGAGTCACTCCCGGTGAAGGTATCGTCGGTCCTTTCCTCGTCGAATGAGGTGCGGGATATATCATATATATCACTGTGCAAAGCAGAACTCTTAAAAGCAATCAAAAGACAAACCGAGTGTGTAGCATCTGCCAGTTATTGCTAAAGGAGTCACTCCCGGTGAAGGGATCTCGGTCCTTTCCTCATCAAATAAGGTGCAGGATATATCACATATACCTCTGTGCAAAGCAAGAACTGCAGCTACCTGTTTTATTTTGAAATTCGATTCTACAACATCTTAGGTTTCTTTTATTTTCATTAATCACATTAATGAAGTCCCATCATTTAAAATACCTAAACATCACAGATAAATACGACGTACACTTATGCCATCCGCATTCGCCTCGATGTCCCCTCGTGCACCGTTAGGTTAGGTAACTAACGGCAGAGCGGGGCAGGGATAGCGCGGGTGTAAAACATAAGTAACGTCTATATAATATATCATATATACTATATAAAGTATCCATCACAGAACATCACATGATCACATCACAGATATCACAGCAGAAGAATCATATGAAATATTGGATATACTAGGACGTCCGTGTTTTCAATACGAGCCAGTATAAAACACGGATTCCACGGTCACGATGAATAGCCAAACCCACACCCCTAGACCCCTACGAGAGCGGCAAGCAACCCTACCAATTCTAGAGTTAGGAGACCTGGACTCGACTCCTCGAGTTGGTCTCCCACTGGACTCCAGAACCCGGTTACTTGTGCTCCCCTCCTTGGGTCTATCCTAGTGCGGAAAAGTAAATAATATACAAAGGGTGACAACTTCCGCAACCTGGAAGTGCCCCAATAAAAGAATATTACATACAAGTTTTTACATGAATGAAAATGAAAAAACACTCATCTCACATAAAACCCCCCGGCTATTCAAACACGACGATCCAATATAACATATCCAGCAACACATAACATCACATGTCATCAACGTAAGTAAATATGCGCATCCCAATTGTCGTTGACATATAGCAACGAAACCGGCGATATCACATATTACACTTACGGTCACAGAAAAGAAAGTATAAAACTACAACAGTTGGAATCCGCAACCTTTTTAGACATCACATGCCTAATCAAATGAATTACTTAGACATCGCATGCCTAACAATTATAAACCCCGCATTTTAGTCTCATTATCGAAAACACTTTTCAATATCAAGTCGGGCAATTCAACAGGATTCCCGACATCCTGATCGAATGCTCGTCGCAAACTTCAGTAGGCGGCCGCACCCCCGACACCGTCGACAAAGTGAACCAAGGCGGAACACCGCTGCCGCGAGCACCCTGACGGATGCTTTCGGCGACGGGGTTCTCCTACAGTCACTTGGTCAGGGCTATGGAGCAAGGCTGTCTATTAAGTTTACCCGGCGAGTATCCGCGTACGCTACGTGATTGCGACAGACTTTTGATCACATCAAAATTCCGTGGCAACCGATCAAGTGAGACTAAAGTGCTATGTTTATAACATTCATTCAGTTATCTCATAACTTATTGTGAATTCCAATTATTGTATCCCATTCCTGATAATTAGAAAATGTTAAACTTTCCGATCGAACATTCAAACACCCAAGTTTTCCCGATACAGATCAACACATGAAATAAGTTCAAAGACATTCACTTCATGCCTCAGTACCAACGGTCCAGCCGTAGAAGGGTCAAGCCAACGCCTCACATGTGGCACGCCGTACTCCCCCAAACCCTAAGGTTCAAAGGGCAGTTCAAGACGGTCACATAATCGAGTTAAGGTTTGTTGTCTTCTAGAGGGTCCATCGCGTTACTTGCACTACTTAGAACGTCGTTAAACTACGGAAAAATCCAACATTTGGAAATTTCCCGACAGGGGAAAAGGTGGGTATTTATATCCGGTCAAACCTTTTAACATATTCTAAAATTACCCGGAAAAGCACATAGACAAAGTCCGACAATCCGATCGAAACTACGATTTCCAATACAACCCCAGAACACTCAACTCTTGAGTCAAATTAAAAATTCCCAGAAAAACCAGCACTGCAAAATAGGAATTACTGTGCAGAAATCAATTGAAGAAGTGACTAAATGGCCGCGGAACCGCCGCACGAGCCGTGCTCGTGCCGCGGTTCCGCCGCGCTTTAGAGGAATCTTGCGCACGTGCTTCACAGTAATTCATGAAAAAGCCTACTGAATTTTCTGTATATTTTTAATTCTGGAAAATGCCAGTTTTGGAAAAATGTACAGAGAGAAATCTCGGGTTAGGGTTTTGGTTCGATCGGACTTCTAACTCCGTCTACGCGTCGCCTAAGGCTCTAGCTAGGCTCTGATACCACTGTAGGGTTCCTAGGCACACTAATGAGGTCTCACAAGGCATCAACCATGCCAATTTCAAAAATTACCGTGCCGAGAAACATTAATAGGGATCGTTGGCTAGAAGTTTAGGCGAAAAAGAAACTAGTTAACAACTTAACTAAAGTATAAACGGAAATACAACCTTTGTAGATCCGGTGCTCCACCTCTATAGCTCCGCAATGAAGTCTCCTCGCTGTCCAAATGGAAACCCGGGCTCTAGCGTCGTCTTCATCGGAGAAATGGGCGGGCAAGGTCGTCGGCTTCGTGCCGAAGATGATCTACGTCGAGGCATCACAAGATCAAGCTCCACCTTCACCAAGCCATGAAAACTTGTGAAGGAAACACCCTATACTACTTGGCAAGAGGTAGAGGATGAAGAAATAGGAAGTGGGTAGACTTTAGAATTGGATTTCTCACTCATTTCATCAATCCACCATTGATGAAGTCAAGCTTCTTCATGTGAAGAAGAAGAAGAAGCAAGATGAAAGAATATCATAAGTATTTTCAAAATAGAAAATAATATGAATACTTATCATATCCTAACCCTAGTTAAGTGTAGAGAGTAGACCATGGTTTGTTTAAATGGTTAGGGTTAAGCATGAGACAAAATGGTCATGTAGTCAAAGCTTCATGAAGTTTCAACTACAAACAAACAAAGCCACCATTTTCCTCTTTTATCTTTTCCAAAATGAAAAATAAATAAATAAATAAATAAGCAAATAAACAAAACCCTAATCATAAACTTAATCATGGTTTAATCTTACACTTAACCAAGTTAGCATGTATCATCAAACATGATACAATCAAGTGCATAAAAGTATATCATATATACAACTTGTGAACTTCAAGTGAGAAAATCCATTTAAAGTGAACCAATACTAGTTAATGCAAAGTAATATATCAAATATATAATTATGCATTAAATCATCAAATCAACACTTGATTTAACGATCCGGTCATATCGCATATGACCGACTAATATCTAATGTATCGATTTATCGAATCAATCATTGATTCGATAACTAGGTTATATCGCATACAACCATTCGACACATTCATCGCGAGAATGAAATACGGTATCACATACACGCATTATTCTCGGTCCCGCACATATCTCATATGCGCTCCTATTTCGTTTCGCTTGAGCCAGGAAACCTCTGTGTAGGACTCTAAAGACTCGACATTACGCCGGCAGCAGATGATGATCATATCAAACACCCACAAGCCGCAAGCGGTCTGCTAAACGTAACGGCCACCCGGGTATTGAGCGATCAGAAGATCAACGAGCAAGCCCGCTCACACTCCAGTGAATCCAACCAGTAACACTACCGTACAGTCCGGTCTCGTCGTCTGATATGTCACATATCTCGCCTAGGGGTGGTAAACGTCAGACCCCAATAGCTCGATAAGTCGTGTCGATATGAGGTCTATAACAATTCGAGAAACTACTGGTAACACTTACCAGTAAATCTCAGCAACCCTGGCCAGGGATTTCCGGTTATAGCCAATCGAACACAGCGCAACATTAACTCCCTATACCGGGAGAGACGAATCCCCTCCTATCGCTCATTGCCTCCATGTGATTCGGGACTGTACCCAAAAGCCACCGTTTTGCACGCCCTCTTGGACGTGGTAAGGTGGAAATCAAAGCACAGTGGGAACCACACAAGACTCTATGACGATCTCGGGTCAACAGACTACTCTGTACCAGTGTCACCAGAGAACTGCCATCTGACGTAAGGTATAATACCATCTGGGAGTTCTCGGCGAGTCCGTCCAGTGTACCCAGTCTCCACTGAGCACCCGTATATCATCTCTGATGTCAAACACTAATGGATATGGGATCATCCATCGCCCATCTGTATGGGTCAAAAAGGTATACGCTAGTCTACTCTGGTATATCGATGCCCTGTCTCGATATACCCACGACTAGGGACCTTGAAGGATATACTTATGGACTACCATGTCCCCACTAGTATGATCCGCATCATAGTCCAGGTAGTCAAGTGAACATCCTAAGGGCTTTACCAACATGTAACAGAGAGACAATCAGTATACACGTTAAGGTAAAGTGCAACCAGATAGCATACTATCATGTCGAGCGAGAAAGTCCTCCCTATATATGTCCAAGCATCCACTACAATATACATCCTATGTATAGTAATGGCCTCTAGGGCATACATATAACTAACATACTTAAATGATGGGAAATTCATTAATGAGATTAATGAAAGAAAATAAACCTAATTGATGTTGTGGAATCGAATTTCAAAATAAAACTGGTAGCTACAGTTCTTGCTTTGCATCGCGGTGTTCATTATAGAACATCCTGCACCTTATTCGATGAGGAAAGGACCGAGATCCCTTCACCAGGAGTGACTCCTTTAGCAATAACTGGCAGATGCTACAACCCTCGGTTTGTCTTTTGATCGCTTCTATAGTTTCTGCTTTGCACAGTGATATGTATGATATATCCCGCACCTCATTCGATGAGGAAAGGGTCGACGATCCCTTCACCGGGAGTGACCCCTTTAGCAAAACTAGAAAAGCCTCAAAAACATTCCATTTAAAAACCATTTGATTCCGCAACGAGATCAAGTTCAAAGCGTTAAAGGTTTTCACAAAAACCATTCGCAACCCTCCGTCATTTTAGGAAGTAGAGTACTTAGTATTCGTGCTGTGTTTGTTGACCTTAGTTAAGGCACAGTGTACGGTAGCTAAGTGATGTCTTCCTATACCGCATATGATGCGATTAGTTAGGACAGTCGCATGACTTTGTTGACCTTAGTTAAGGGTCATGTGGGTGGGTCTAATTAATCATGAAATGACGGGTAAAACTTGACTAGTGCTTATGATTTGTTGACCATAGTTAAGGTCATAAGTGCTAGGGGTAAAAACCTTTATCGGGAGTTTCAAGTGTTGAAATTTGCAATGAGATTGCATACCTTCTATGTGATAGTTGGATCCCGATACCCACTGCTAGTAATTGTTACTCCTGGGAGAGTTTTGCACTTTGCAATTAGCCGATCAAGTAGGTGTCTAGAAAGGTGTCAACGGGGTTACGCCTCTGGGAAAACGAGGTTTACTGTAATTAGGTCCGTGCGAAAGCACGGGGAACTTCCCTCAAAGTACCGACACTGGCCTGGCTGAAAGATTGATGAACTTGTAGAGTGTAATTAATCCCGGCTAGTCTTTCCTTTTAAGGTTTGAAGGAAGATTTGATAAAAACAGTGGGAGCCATCCTGATTAGATAAAATATATAACCAATCTGATCTTGCAAGAGCGCACGCTGAGTGTTTTCTTCTCTCTCTCTCTCTAGGTAGCGACCATATCACGCCTTAATCAAGATAATAAAATGGATGTATTAACCGAACCCGCTTGTTATACTGAGCTGGAGAACGTTGGTCCCGCTCCAACTTATAATTGTTATAAGACAGAGCAGGAAATAGGGAATACCAGAATTCCTATGCCACCCAAACGAAGAAAGTGCATATGATGCATCTCCTTCGGGTGTGTTCATTATAAAGAACTGTTTCTCAGTATCCTCTGAATCCTGGGTATTTGATACCGGATCAAGATCCCAGATATGTAATCTGTTACATAGGGCTACAAAAAGGTAGAAAAACTGAGAACGGGTGATAAGTTTCATGAGACAGAAAACGGGGCAAGTGTTGCAGCCAAGTCTGTTGGTCACTGTCACCCTGTATTACCAATACATTGATTCTGAACAAATGCTATTAGATACCGAACCTGATATACAAAATCATATCAGTCTCTTTATTAGTAAAGAAATGATAAAAATTTTGTATTGATGGATAATGTTTTGAATATTTCCTATATCAAAAGTTGATCGGCTTAGGCACGTTATCTAAAAGCATTAACGTTCTAAATCAAACTATAGTTCCTAGTATACAGAACACACACAAGAGGAAGAGTTCAGAAACGAACAGATCTTTCTTGAGGCATTCTAGACTAGGTCATATCAATGCGACCCGACTGGCTTAAGTTACATTTTAGATGCATATTTAAATCAGTTTGAATTTACATCTTATGTAACTTGCCAGTCATGTCACAAAGATAGGATGACCATAGCTCCGTTTACTGGAAACAGAGAAAGAGTTGGTAAACTCTTGGGACTGATACATGATGATGTATGTAAGGTCCCCTGTCTACACATGCCAGGACTGGTTCTTTATACTTCATTACGTTATCTGATAATCTCTCAAGATTCAGACATATGTTCTTGTTGAAACACAAGTCCGAACCTTTTGAGATATTCACAGAATATAAGATAGAAGTAGAGAACCAAAATACGGGTATAAGTATTATGTCCTATGATAAGATCACGGAGGAGAATACTTGTGCATGGAATTCCTGGACTATTCTAAAGGAGAATGAGATTCTCTCTCAGCATTACTTCTCTGTATACACCATAGCACGAAGGTATATCGGGGCGGAGCAATCACACCCTATATGATATGGTGCGCTCTATGATAAGTACTACTGGGTTTCCTATTTCCTTTTAGGGAGTTATGCACTTATGAAGTTGCATACCTATTGAATAGGGTTCGATTCAAATCAATGCCTACCACTCCATATAAGATATGGTATAGGAAGAGCCTATCTCTTAAGTAAGTTAAGATTTGAGATTGTCCGGCCTATGTCAAAAGCAAAATCCGGACAAGATCAAGGAAAGGTCAGTTCTGTAGAATTTGAAAGGTTCCAGCTATACAAAACTGCAGCTGATTTGACAGCACCAAAGGATTCAATAGTTCCCGATGAACCTCAGCCTCTCCGCCGATCTGGTAGGGTTCCTCATCCACTTAAGAGATACCTCGGTTTCTCGTAGACAGTGGGAGCGAGGAATGCATCATGAGATGATGACCTAACTATTTTCGAGCAGGCCATCGAGAGTAAAGGCTCTGTAAGAATGGCTGGATGCTTTAGCGATCTGAGATGGAATCCATGTACACCAACAAAGTATGGACTTTCGGTGCTATATCTGAAGGGTTAAATCCCCATCAAGAGCAAGTATATCTTGAGAAGATTACTTGGTGTAGATGGAAAAGTTAAGACTTTCAAAGCTAGACTTGTTAAAGGTTTTAGTCATCAACCAGGCGTAGATAATGATGATACCTTTTCCAGTGGCTATGCTTAAGTCCATCCGGATCCTACTTGCCACGGCTACATACCATGACTACGATATCTGGTGGTTGGGTGCTATGACTACTTTTCTAAATAATGATTTAGAAGAGAACGTCTATAAGAACACAGCCAGAGGGCTTCGTAAACAGTGGGAGCAGTGGAAACGTGTGCAAGATTGCTTTACAGAATAAAGCAGGCATCGCGGAGTTGGAACGTCTGTTTTGATGTAATAGTCAAAGTGTTTGACTTCATCAAAATAGTAGACGAACCTTGTATATACAAAAAGGTAGTAGAGAGTAAGGTGGTCATCCTCGTATTGTACGTAGACAACATACTCTTGATAGGAAAAGAGTTTCCTATGCTACGCTAGGTCAATCTCCTCTTATCACATGAATTCTCCATATAGGATCAAAGTGATACCTCCTAAATCCTGGGTTTTGGATCTATGAGATAGATCTAGATGGATGTTAGGATTCTCACTAGTTGTAGTGAGATGGTATCAATCGATCCTGGGGAGAATCACTGGAATTATTCCAGGATGATAAGGACGACTGAATGTCAGTCACAGGCATTGTCTTCACCCTCAGTGGAGGGACGGTATGTTGGAAGAGTTCCAAGCATGATACCGTGGCAAACTATACGATAAAGGCTGGTAACATCGCTATTAAAGATACTACCAAAGAGGCAGTTTGGGTGTATATTGGTTCATAAGATGAACTAGGTTCCTGCCATTGTGTGACAATGGAAGTGTGGCTTTGGCCCGTGAACCCTGGTCCCATCAGTGACCCAGACATATTCTGAGGCAGCATCACCTGATCATGGAGATAGTTGATCTCCAGGGTGATCGAGGTTAGGAGAGAAGACTCAGAGGACAACACGGCGGATCCACTCACGAAGGCTTTTTCCCAGAGAGAGACTTTTAGGGGATGGTTGAGTATGTGATACTGCAACCACAGCTACAGATGGCCCTAGTGCAAGTGGGAGATTGTTAGTTATATGTATGCCCTAGAGGCCATTACTGTACATTAGATGTATATTGTAATGGATGCTGGGACATATATAGGTAGGACTTTCTTGCTCGACATGATAGTACACTATCTGGTTGCTCTTTATCTTGACATGTATACTTTCTGTCTCTCTGTTACATGTTGATAAAGCCCTTAGGATGTGTACTCGACTTCCAGGACTATGATGCAGATCATACTAGTGGGGCCTGGATAGTCCATGAGTACATCATTTAATGTTCCTAGTCGTGGGAATATCGAGATGGGGCATCGATATTCTAGAGTAGACTAGCATATGTCTTCTCGACCCATGCGATGGGCGATGGATGATCCCATATCCATTGGTGTTTGACATCAGAGATGGTATACGGGTGCTCGGTGGAGACTGGGTACACTGAACGGACTCGCCGAGAACTCCCAGATGGTATCATACCTTACGTCAGATGGCAGTTCTCTGGTGACACTGGTACAGCTTAGTCTGTTGACCCGAGATCGTCATAGAGTCTTGTGTGTCTCCCACTGTGCTTTGATTTCCACCCTACCACGGCTCTACTGAGTCATGCAAATAGGTGGTTTTTTGGTACAGTCCCGATTCACATGGAGGCAATGAGCGATAGGAGGGGATTCGTCTCTCCCGGTATTGGGGGTTGATGTTGCGCTATGCTCGACTGGCCATAACAGGAAATCCCTGGCCAGGGTTGCAGTGATCTAATGGTAAGTGTTATCAGTAGTCTCACACATGTTATGGACCTTACGTCGACATGACTTATCGAGCTACTGGGGTCTGACGTTTACCACCCATAGGCGAGATATGCGACATATCAGACGAACAGACCGGACTGTACAGTAAGTGTTACTGGTTGGATTCAGAGGAGTGTGAGCGGGCTTGCTCGTCGATCTTCTGATCGCTCAATACCCGGGTGGCCGTTACGTTTAGCAGACCGCTTGCGGCTTGTGGGTGCTTGATATGATCATCATCTGCTGCCGGCGTATTGACGAGTCTTTAGAGTCCTACACAGAGGTTTCCTGGCTCAAGCGAAACGAAATGGGAGCGCATATGAGATATGTGCGGGACCGAGAATAATGCGTGTATGTGATACCGTATTCCATTCTCGTGATGAATGTGTCGAATGGTTGTATGCGATATAACCTAGTTATCGAATCGAGGATTGATTCGATAAGCCAATACATTGGATACTAGTCGGTTATATGCGACATGACCGGATCATTGAATCAAGTGTTGATTTAATGATTTGATGTATAATTATATATTTGATATATTACTTTGCATTAACTAGTATTGGTTCACTTTAAATGGATTTTCTCACTTGAACTTCACTTGAAATGGACATTGTATATGTGATATATTTTTGTGCACAAGATTGTATCATGTTTGATGATACATGCTAGCTTGGGTTTGTGTAAAGAATTAAACCATGGTTAGTTAGTGGTTAGGGTTTCATTTGATTTACTTATTCATTTATCTATTTATTTATTTATTTATTATGGAAATGATAAAGAGAAAATGGTGGCTTTCTTTGTTTGTTATTGAAGCTTCATGAAGCTTTGACTAAGTGACAATTTTGTCTTCATGCTTAACCCTAACCATCCAAACTAACCATAGTTCTTTCTCTACACTTGACCATGGTTGAAATATGATGAGTATTCATTTTATTTTCTTTTTGAAAACAACTTATCATATTATCTTCATCTTCTTCTCCTTCTTCAACATGAAGAAAGCTTGCCTCCATCAATGGCAACTAGTGAAAAAGAGTGAAAAATCCAATTCTAAAGTGAACCCACTTCCTATTTCTTCATCCTCTACCTCTTGCCAAGTAGTATAGGGTGTTTTCTTCACAAGTTTTCATGACTTGGTGAAGTGGGAGCTTGATCTTGTGATGCCTCGACGTAGATCATCTTCGGCATCGAAGCCGACGACCAAGTCCGCCCTTTTCTCCGATGAACCCGATGCTAGAGTCATGGATTCAATTCGGACAGCGGAGGGACGTCATCACGGAGCCTAGGAGGTGGAGGACCGGATCTACAAAGGTTGTAGCCCCTTTCCTTTTAAGTTAAAGTTGTTTACTTGCATCGCATCACCTATACATCTAGTTAACGATTCGTATTAGGGTTTCTCGGCACTTGTAAAATTTGAATTGGCCATGTTTGATGCCTTGTGAGACTTCATTAGTGTGCCTAGGAACCCTACAGGATAGACCCAAGGTGGGGAGCACAAGTAACCGGGTTCTAGAGTCCAGTGGGAGGCCATCTTAAGGAGTCGAGACCGGTCGCCTAACTCTAGAATTGGCAAGGTTGCTTGTCGCTCTCATAGGGGTCTAGGGGTGTGGACTTGGCTATTCATCATGACCGTGGAATCCATTTTTTTATCATTGGCTTAATCTAAAATACAGACCTTTTAGTATATCCTATATTTTCATATATCTGCTTTTGCTGCTGTTACTCTATGATGTGATCATATTAACTGCGTGAGACGAATGTTATTTATATAAACATTGCTTATGTTTTGCATCCGCGCTAGTCCTGCCCCCGCTCTGCCATTAGTTATGTAACCTAACGGTGCATGACGGGACCCCGCGGCGAATGCGGATGGCATAAGCGTACGTTCTATTTTCGTTTCTTCTATGATGCTTAGGAACCTAAATGATGGGACTATATTAATGAGATTAATGTAAAGAAAAGAAGCCTAAAGATGTTGTTGAATCAAATTTGAAACCCACTCGGCCTTTTTATAAAAAAGCAAGTTTCAAAATGCGGAGCTTAAGCCACTCCTTTTTAAATTTTTGGGTTCTACAACGATATCAAGTTCAAAACGTTAGAGGTTTTCATCAAAACCATCCGTAACCCTCCGTCATTTTAGGAAGTAGAGTACTTAGTATTCGTGCTGCGTTTGTTGACCATAGTTAAGGCGTAGTGTATGGTGGCTAAGTGATGTCTTCTTATACAGCATATGATGCGATTAATTAGGACATTTATATGATTTTGTTGACCATAGTTATGGGTCATATGAGTGGGTCTAATTAATCAAGAAATGACGGGTATAACTTGACTAGTGCTTATGATTTGTTGACCATAGTTAAGGTCATAAGCCGCTAGGGGTAAAATCAATATTGGGAATTTCAAAAGTTGAAATTTGCAATGAGATTGCAACCTTCTATATTGATAGTTGGATCCCGATCCCACTGTGAGTAAATGTTACTCCCGGGAGAGTTCTGCACTTTAGAATTAGCTAATCCAGTAGGTTTCTAGAAAGGTGTCAACGGGGTAATGCCTCTAGGGAAATGAAGTTTATTTTAATTAGGTCCGTGCGAAAGTACGGGTAACCTCCCTCGGAGAACCGACACTGGACTGGCTGACCGGTTAGCGAACTTGTAGAATGATTTAATCCTGGCTAATTTTCTTTTTGAGATTTGAAGGAAAATTTGATAAGAGCAGTGGGAGACATCGATTAGATAAGATAAATACTAATCTAATCTTTGCAAGAGCTTTCGCTGAGTGTATTCTTTTCTCTCTCTTAATGGCAGATACAAATGACTGGACTTAAGTTTCTATAAGAGAAAGATAAACTAACGGGACCCAATTATAAAGACTGGCTGACGAACGTAAACATTGCCCTTACATACGATAAGGTTGCATATGTCTCACTGCCCCATCCCCTCCCATCCCAGGCTCTGATTCCTCTATTGCGGATAAGGAGATCCGCAAGACATGGGATATTGATTGTGCCACAGCCAAATGCCTCACGTTAGCTCCGGTGGACAATGTACATCAAAAGCAACATGAGAAGATAGATGTCCAATCCATCTTTTTCCATACAAAGGAGTTGTATGGGGAGCAATCTTATACTCTTTGTTACGAGGCATCTAGAAAGTTGTTTCAGATGAGAATGGTTGCTGGTACGTCAGTAAGAGATTATGTCCTGAAGATGATAGGACTTATTGAAGAACTTGAGGACCTGGGATGGACCATGGAGAATGAACAATATGTTGATATAGTTCTATTGTCTCTCCCCTGCCTTTGCTCAGTTTATAGTGAACTTCAATATGCACAACATGGAGAAGTCACTTTCTGAACTTCTCAATATGTTGAGAAGTGCAAAGAGCATGCTTAAGACAGCGAGAACTCCCACTCAAATTGTTGGGCCAACTTTTCTTTTCGTCCCAAAAGCCATGGATAAGGGAAAGAAGAAGAAGAAACCCACTAAACTGAGAGGTGGAGTTAAAAAGGCAAAGGGGAAAGACACATCCGGGGCTGCGGGATCGGAAAAGGGAGAATGTTTCTACTGCCACAAGTCGGGACACTGGAAGCGTAATTGTACTGAGTACCTGGCTGATCTCAAGAAGAAGAAGCATGGTGATGCTTCCTCTTCAGGTGTGTTTGTCACTGAAAACTGTTTTTCTATAAACTCTGCATCCTGGGTAATAGATACTGGTTCGAGTTCTCACATTTGCAATTATGTGCAGGGATTGAAAAATAGCAAAGTTTTGAAGAAAGGTGATCACACTCTCTAGATTGGAAATGGTTCCAATATACATGCTGTATCAGTAGGAGAGTATCACTTAGGGTTGCCCTCGGGATGTATATTGGTTTTGAACCCGTGTTATTTTGTACCGAGCATGCTATGTAATATAATATCCGTATCTTTGTTAGACAATAAAGGATATCATTTTGTGTTGCAAAATAATGTTATGAACATTAATCTGAATCAACAGTTGATATGGTATGGTACACTAAATAACGGTATTTACTGTAAGTCTATGTTACCCACCCCGGTAGTTTACGGGGAGGCGGAATAGATAAAAAACAAATTTTTCATAGTAAGGTAACATAGACAAGCCATAAAGATCTTTGCTAAACACTAACTAACAAACTAACTAGGAGTGTTAACAACTAGATTAGATGATTATACCTCAAGGTTGAACTCCTTCTTCTCCTTGTTGTACTTCTCCTTGTAGTGAGCTTCTTGGAGTGGTTGTGGATGATGCATCCTCACCGATTTCTCAACGTCAAAGAAGATCCACCCGAAGGTCTCTACCTTGAGCTCCAACTTCTATAATGAAGTAACTAGAGTGCTTGGTGTGCTAAACTAAGAACCCTAGAGTGAGTAGAGAAGGATTTTGGTGGCTTGATCTCAACAACCCATGGTTCTCAACTCATGAGACATATTGGGCTTGAGAGAGGAAGAAGGAGAGGAGAGAGCTTAAGAAAGAGAATGTCTACTTGATAAATGAAGAGTGAGCTCTCATATTAGAAAAAATAATAATAAGTTTTATTTAGATAATTGTCATGGTTGATGTTGATTTGACCATTATCATGTCACATTTAATGCTAAGCAAAATATCTTTTGCTCAACAAAAATATCTTAGTCAACAATGGTCAACATGGTCAAACCAAATTAGCCATACCACAATTATCTCTAATAAAAATTAGTAATCAATTTCCTCCACCTCATAATGGTTTTAATCAAGTCAATGGGCAAAACCCTAATGAGGTGTCTCCTTCTCTGCCTCTGTCCACTGTATATACATACCCGCATCCGTGTTCCGAAGAACACGAATACAATGAGACTGAACCAACCCAAAATCAAATACTAGGATCTGGCTTAAACCAAAATCACTAGTATCTACTGCCCGAACACCAAACGCGCACAAGTACGCGTATGTGAACGAACCCCATCGTAAAACCATACGACATCTACTACGTTTCGCCCAAAGGTGAACAACCCTCTGTGTGAGACTCTAAAGACTCGACACTACGCTGGAAGTGGGTTTAACCACAGGTCTCAAGTGGTACTAGCTCTACGTAACGGTCCCCAGGTAGATGTCGATAAGAAGGCCGATGAGGAAAACCCATCCGAACTCCTACAGAGCCTGAATGTGACAATCTCCGTACAGTCCAGTATGTTCGTCTAAGAGTATCGCATATCGCGCCTAGGGGCGGTAAACGTCAGCCCCCTAATAGCGGTATAAGTCATGTCGGAGTGTAGCCCAAAACACCCTGAGAAACTACTGGAGTACCTACCAGTAAAACTCGCTTGCCCTGGCCAGGGACTTTGTGTAATGGCTCTCTAAACACAGTGCGATATCAACCCCCAATACCGGGAGAGGCGAATCTTATCTAACCTCCACTGCCTCCAAGTGCTTCGGGACAACACCCAACTACTACCTGTTTGCATGACTCAATAGAGCCATGGTAGGGTAGTAATCTAAGAACAGTGGGAACATACTTGAGGTGAAGCAGCAGTGTCAAGTCAACGGACTAAGCTGCACTCATTTTACCTAGAAACTGTTAACTGACGATAGGTATAGTGCCAACCAACAGTTCCCGACGAGTCTTGTCCCGTGTACTCGTAACCTAACGAGCACCTGCATACTATCTCTAGTACGACGTACTGATGGCGGTGGGACATACCATCTCCCCTCATGGGATGAGAAGCGTATACACTAGTCTACTCTGGAGTATCGATGCCCTGTCTCGATAATCCTACGACTAGGGACCTGTATAAGGATGTACATATAGACTACCTAGCCCCCACTAGTGTGACTGCTATCACAACGCTGGTAGTCAAGCAAAATCCTAAGGGCTCTATCAATATGTATTAGCGATATGTTAAAAGAAACATACACACATATTAAGATAGATACAAACCAAGTAGCATACTACTATATCGAGCAAGACTGTCATAAATCAGTGTATATATCCCAAGCTTCCAAAATGTAATATACAAACTAGTACTATACAATAATGGCCTCTAGGGCATATCACACTAACAATCTCCCACTTGCCCTAAGGCTATGTGCTGGCATATCGCAAACCTATTATCTCGAATAGCCTCTCGAACTGCGTCTGGGGGAAGGCCTTTATGAATGGATCTGCAGTGTTGTCCTCTATAGCAACCCTCCTAACCTCGATCTCCCGGCGATCCACGATCTCCCTGATCAGGGGATACCGCCTCAAGATGTGTCTGGACTTCTGATGGGACCTGGGTTCCTTTTCTAAAGCTATAGCCCCGTTGTTGTCACAATACAGAGGCATTGGATCAACAATGGACGGAACCACCTGAAGTTTTGTTAAGAACTTCCTTATCCAGACTGCTTCTTTTGCGGCATCAGAAGCTGCGATATACTCCGCTCCCATCGTTGAGTCAGCAACGGTTTCCTGTTTGGAACTCTTCAAACATACCACCCCTCCATTTAGGGTGAAAACATAACCTGACATGGATTTGGAGTCATCCTTGTCACTCTGGAAGCTGGAGTCAGCAAAGGCCTCAATCTGGAGGTCTTTTTCGCCGTAAAACAAGAACATATCCTTAGTCCTTCTCAGGTACTTGAGAATGTTCTTTACCGCTATCCAGTACTTCTCCCCAGGGTTTGACTGATATCTGCTTACCACACTCAGTGCATAAGCTACATTTGGTCTGGTACACAATATCGCATACATTATAGAGCCTACCGCAGAAGCATAGGGCATAATAGACATACGGTCCCTTTCCAAATCAGTCTTATGAGACATCTCTTTGCAGAGGGTGATTCCGTGACAAGCCGGTAAATTACCGCGCTTTGAATCTTTCATACTGAATCTTTTCAGTATGGTGTCGATGTACCTGGACTGTGAAAGTCCCAACATCCTTTTAGATCTATCACGATAGATCCGGATCCCCAGAATGTAAGAGGCATCACCCA
Organism: Agapanthus africanus; assembly: GCA_030015575.1. Lineage (NCBI taxonomy): Eukaryota > Viridiplantae > Streptophyta > Magnoliopsida > Asparagales > Amaryllidaceae > Agapanthus > Agapanthus africanus. Next base: position 168,254,108 of record CM057349.1, read on the forward strand.
GGTCTTTCATGGAGAACCTGTGTGACAAGAATCCTTTGACAGATTGTAGCATGGGAATGTCAATTTCTATTAAGAGAATGTCATCCACGTACAAGATGAGGAATACAACAGTTCGTGCTATAATCTTACTATAAATGCATGGCTCATCTGGATTTTTTATAAAGTCAAATTCTTTGACTGTCTCATCAAAACAGATGTTCCAACTCCGCGATGCCTTCTTTAGTCCATAGATGGACTTAAGCAACTTGCACACTTTCCCGCTGCTCCCACTCTGAATGAACCCTCCGGCTAGTCCATATAGATACACTCTTCTAAATTTCCATTTAGAAAAGCGGTTTTTACGTCCATCTGCCAATTCTCATAATCGTGGAAGGCAGCAGTGGCAAGAAGGATCCGAATGGATTTGAGCATAACCACTGGAGAAAAGGTTTCGTTATAGTCCAAGCCAGGTCTTTGATGAAAACCCTTTGCAACAAGTCTAGCCTTATAGGTTTCAACCTGTCCATCTACACCAATCTTCTTTTTGAAGATCCATTTGCAGCCTACGGGTTTTACCCCGTCTGGAGCTATCACGTCCCGAAAGTACGGAACATGACCGGCACCTAGACTACGAACGTCTCGAGGCGTACGTACTCTAAGTAAGCCGAGCCCAGAAATCCAAACCAAGAAAAGTAGTGGAGTGAAGGAAAAACCATATGTAAATCAACCAGTTTGCAACATAATATACAACGCCTAAAGGCGAGGATCACTTCAGAAAAGGGAACTCAACAGCATGAAACCCAGAGAAATATAACGTGAAACTCTAAGGTCGAAAGAATAAACACCACTAGTCTCTATCTCAAATAAGTACATGTTTGGTTGATGGAACTTCTAGATACAACTGAAATATAATATACAATGTATAATGATGGGTACGATACAAATAACCCACCTACTAGCAAGTCACCTGAAAGAAGCTGTGCCCGCAAAACCGTAATGAAACCCGTACGGCAACACCTGCAAGAAACTGGGGCACAATGGGGGTGAGTTGCCAACTCGTGAGTAGAAAAAGATGTACGAACAGAAAATTGCATGTATGACGCAATCCTAGGTCATACGATCATAATATATAATTCTCAAATATATAACCAGCAATCTAACAAGACTAGGGTAAATATCTAACCCAAGTGTAAACCCATGTGCCCGTGTCAGTGCCTCAGGTAGCAATGAATCATATGAATGATGTATGAATGCATGAAACAGAATACATGTACCGAAGAAAAACTGCTTTCATAAATAGTGAGATTTCTGTATTTTTGAAATGAGGTATCATCAATGAAATCAACATAAAACAGTGCCTAGCATCGACACAAAACGAGTATCCAAATATCTCAATATCTCTGTGTCGCAATCTCTGTACCTCAATATCTCAAATCTCAATGTCTCAATCATAATATCCAGGGCGCCGTCAGTCCAGATCGGCCCCTACTATCCATCTCAATACCACGACGGTATCCTCTGGATATCCGACGCGTCGGGTAATATCACCGGTCGGTCGTGCTCCCCTGCACAGGCTCAACGCCATCTCCTGCGATCTTCTTTCCCCGGTGTACCGCACCGGGCCCACTATGTACCCGAAACGGTTCATCCGCCTCCTCGAATCGGATCTCGAAATCCATCAGCAAAACTCATGGTGGACGACTCATACATCATGGGAAAACCGCATTTTTATTAAAAAGAGAAAACAGTTTATATATATGTTTTACGGTTTTCCCCCAAATCCAGAAAATCTCATGGAAACCAGTATCCAAATCGTCAATAGCATGTGAAATCATGAATATAAGCATGAGAATCTATGAATGCAGCATATAATGAATAATTGTATGCATGAAGTGATAAGTAATAACTACAATGTCAAGCTGGAATATAGGGCAAGCATACTAATATCATGTCACTACTAGCTAACAAGCTAAATCAAGTAATAATATTTTCTAAGTGTTCGTGACATGGCAATTACCGATGAAGATGTGTGTGCGCCGGCAAATAAGTGTACGTGGTACATACGCATCATCGGTAATGGTGCTGGTGTCCTAACAGCAGGATATCAATAATAGAATACGAATCACAACAGTATGCGATGCGGAGCAACAATAAAAATGTGCGAGAGCTGAATACTAAACACAATGATAGCTGAACTGCATCTAATGTCATAAGCGTCCTATAGCTACACCAACTATAGGGCTGAGCTAACAAGCTAACTGCAGGTAAGGGAAACCGCCTAACCTCTGAGTCGATACACACACACACATATATATATATATAGTCGGTGATCCCGCCTCGATAATATCACATTCGATACCATATCTCTATAATCAGTTATTCTCAAATCAAGAGTGCGGATCAAACATTAAATTATAGCTCGTACGTAAATCCGCGTACGGCATCCCCAAATCTGGGTACGGGTCAATATCACATTCGTCATATCATTCATCTGGTGTTCTCTTTATCAAATATCATAATCTGGGTACGGGTCAATATCACATTCGTCATATCATTCATCTGGTGTTCTCTTTATCAAATATCATAATCTGGGTACTGACCTACGTCTAGTACAAAGCTAATATCATCACTATAATTATGATCTGACTACTGATCGACAGTCTCGTATAAATCGATATCATCATCACATATCACCACAAGGAGTATATATCGCCCAAAGCGGCCTATCATCAACCTCCTAACATATCATATCTCATAACATAGTCACATGTCGATCACTTTACATATATTACTATGCACATGGCATCGTTATCCAAGACTCGCTATCATATCAGGACGTATCTCAAGTACAAATCCTGCCCTATCACCGATATCATAATCTCAGATCAAGTATCATCGACTCATCTCAATCTCAAGTATCATCCTCAAATCCGTATGTGAACACGTGGTCCCATACCCACGTGAACACATATCTATATAGAATCCCATAACCACATATGAAATAAGGATGTATGCAAGTATGTATGTGTGTGTGTATGTGTAGTGCACCCACTACTCTAGGGTTTCACGACACTAAGTCATCCAACACATTAATGTCCATCCTAAACATCATCATAAATCCCAAACAACATATAATAATTTGTTGGTGTGTATACGCATCCGTATACATCACCAAGAACTGAGGGGGTGCTATACGCCATCCACCCAACTTCTCCCCGTAGATATAAATCTACTCACCTTTCTTTATGTGTGCCGGTGCCGATGTCGCCATTTGCATCTCCAACGCTCCGGCGCCACGTGGGGTACCTACAAAGATATCACACACTAAAACACATGAAAACCATGTCGGAAACCAAAACAGTGCACGTTACGCCAATAGGTAAAAACCTATAGCCTCGCGTGCAAACACAGCCAATATCCACTGTCGTTGACGTCCAAACGCCACCCGACAGAAACGAATCATTGAATACCAAAATCCATACGAAAACAAGCCGTAAATCATACGTCAACTCATGAAAATCAACCCAGATTCTACCCTGGTTGGAACTAGACAAAACTAGACATAGCCAGGGTCAAGTTTATAGGTAAAAGAGCCGTGCACGCAAAACGAGGGGTTTTCCTCCTGCTCTGGTCGCAAATTGCGGCCAGAAGGAATATATCTGCGGCCAGGAAATTGAGGTGGGGGCTAGGGTTTTGTGCGATGGTTCCAGGGTGCCTGCACAGCTTACTGCCAAGTCAATTATATTTTAGGGTTCCCGGGATGAAAGCAGATCTCAGAAAGGTCAATAAGTCGACAAAATTGCTGAAATACGCCAAGTCGAAACTTTCAGGTAACTAACTGGAAATCTCGGGTATTCTGGGATTAACTGGTCTCAAACACACCTAATAAGGTTATACTAACCATTACAACCAACACTTGACCAAATCTCACTCAAATTCTCCTAAACTAGCACTAATCTACTTAATAACACCCAAATTTCAGCTAAACAACTATAACTTTGCAAGATAGGAGTTGGGTTGTGAGATTATACCTCAAGGGGGTCCTAGAATGAAGGAGAAGAGAGGATGAAGGAAGGAGGGGTGTTGTGCTGCATGCTGAGCTGCTCCTTGGGCTGTTTTCCCTTGTTGCTGGTGCTGGTGCTGCATCAGGCTGCTGCTGCTGCTTGCTATTTTCCTTTTTGTTGCTGTTGCAGCAGCTACTGCTGTGGCTGATGTTTTGTTGTGGTTGTTTTGGTGATAGTGTGTGGTGTGATGAGGGTGTGGGGTTGTTTTAAATGATGTTACTGCTGCTGCTGCAGATGCTGATGAAATTGGGGCTGAAATGTGTTGATGGTGGCTGAAGTGTTGGGCTGATGTATGGTTTCAGCAGCTGATGTAGCTGTTGATATGTTGATATGGGGGCTGAAGTTGGACAATTGGGGCTGATGTGTGAGAGGGAGTGAAAGAACACAAGGGATTATGAAATGGAATGGATCATGGCACACCCTAGCCACCTCCCTCTCTCTCCAAAATAATTGCTAGCACACACAAGCCATCAAGGCCATCATGGCTCACTCTCTCCCTACACCAGTCAACCCTAATCTTAACCAATTCTTAACCAAGCTAAACCCTTAATTAACCCACTTAACTTAACCAAATGGTTCAATCCACCATGGTCATCTAAGAATGGTTCAACCCTAGGCTACCATGAGTCCAAAACATGAAACAAGTGTGACAAGTGTGGAAAATGTTATGTGCACATTCTTGCACAAAGAGCCAAAAAATCCAATTAGTGATTTTTAATCGCGGTTAACACCAAAATAGTATTTACGTAACCATAAAAGCTTAAAAATGACATATTTCCATAAAATACCCTAGTTTAGAATTTCCAAAATTTTCTCCGGAATTTTCACCATTTATCGGTATTTAATTATACCGACTATTAAAAAATTAATGTTAAATTATGAAAAATTCCCAAAAATAATATCTTATTTTTTTGAAATGTTACAGGAGCAATGTCCAAAGTCCATACTTTGTTGGTGTACATGGACTCCATTTCGGTCCGCATTGCATCCAGCCATCTTACCGAATCAGCGCTCTAAATGGCTTGCTGGAAGTTAGTCGCCTCATCATTATCAATGATGCAATCCTCTATATCCCCGTCTACGAGAAAACCGTAGTATCTCTCAGGCGGATGAGATAGCCTACTACTCCTGCGGAGAGGTAAGGGAATGTCCTGTTCATTTGAAACTTCTGGTTCCACCAAGCTTTCAGTAATAGCTTGTGGTTCTGGAATTTCTTCCAGTTCTATTGCGCTCCCAATTGTTTCTTTTTCTAAAAACTGATGTTCCAGAAAGTGGGCATGAAGAGAAACAAAAACCTTTTGTTCCTCTGCGTAATAGAAAAGATACCCCCTGGAGTTCTTTGGGTATCCCACAAACTTACACAGTACTGAGCGTGCTTCGAGTTTGTCCGCATGCTGCTTTCTAACAAAAGCTGGACATCCCCATATCTTCAAATACTGAAGATAGGGTTTCTTCCCACTCCATATCTGATATGGTATGGTAGGCACAGTCTTGGTAGGAACTTTGTTCAAAAGATATGCAGCTGATTCTAGTGCATAGCCCCAGAACGATCGCGGTAACTCAGCGTTACTCATCATGGAACATACCATATCCAATAGGGTTCGGTTCCGTCTCTCCGATACACCGTTGTGTTGTGGAGTGTATGGAGGAGTAAGCTGAGAGAGAATTCCATTCTCTTTTAGGTAATTCAGGAACTCGGTACTCAAGTATTCACCACCTCGATCAGATCTCAGTGTCTTGATACTTTTTCCGGTTTGTTTTTCCACTTCATTCTTGTATTCCCGGAATTTCTCAAAGGCCTCGGATTTATGTTTCATTAAGAAAATATGTCCATACCTAGAGAAATCATCCGTAAAAGTAATGAAATAGGAATAACCACTTCTTGCATGTGTAGACATTAGACCACACACGTCGCTGTGTATGAGTCCTAAGAGCTCGCTCGCTCTTACTCCATGTCCAGTGATCGGAGTCGTTGTCATCTTTCCTTTGAGACATGATTGACAAGTTCCATAAGATTGATATCCGAACGGATCCAAATATCCTTCTTTATATAACTTGGTTAACCTTGTCTCATTGATGTGACCTAGTCTACAATGCCATAAGAAAGCATGATTTAATTCTAGAGACTTTCTTTTGTGTGTATTCTGGATATTAAAAATCTGCGGTTGGTTCTACACATATATACCGTTGCTTAATGTACCCGACCCAATCAAACTATGATTAAGGTGGATGTTTACAACATCGCTTACAAATGCAAAATCATAACCTTCTTTAGACATTAAAGATACAGATATGATATTACAAGTCGAACTGGGTACAAAATAACAGTTGCGCAAAACCAAAACATGTCCAATGGTCAAACTTAAGTGATATTCCCCCACGGACACAGGATCCATGCTTGCTCTGTTTGCAACTCTGAGGGTCATATCACCCGCCTTCAAAACTCTACGGCTTCTTAGTTCATGCAAAGAATTATAGATATGAGATCCTGATCCGGTATCTAATACCCAGGAAGTAGAGTTGATTGACAGACGATTTTCAATTACATACACACCTGAAGCCGAAGCCACAACTTGCTTCGGGTCCTGATTCTTGGCCCTCCAAGCCCTGCAATCTTTCTTACAGTGTCCCTTCTTATGACAATAGAAGCATTCTTCCTTTCCCACTGTAGGTCCCGCCACTTTTGCCTTTTCCTTGGCTTCCAACTTACTAACACCGCTCCTCGGTTTGGTGGGGGCCTTCTTCTTCTTTCCTTTGGCTTTCGCCTTGGATCTAGAAGAGGAAGCACCACCAACAAACAAAGAGAGTGTTTCCCTGGCTTTCTACAGGGTGCCCTCTGCACTCCTCAACATGTTGAGGAGTTCCGAAAGCTCAACTTCTTTACCCTGAATATTAAAATTCAAGATAAACTGGGCGTAGATGGAAGGAAGGGACTGGAGAATCAAGTCTGTGTATAGCTCGTTCTCTAATGTAGTCCCAAGGTTCGCGAGCTCCTCAATGTAGCCAATCATCTTAAGGACGTGTTCCCCTACAGATGATCTGACGGCCAATCTCGCTTGAAATAGCTTCTTCGAGGTCTCGTATCTTGCAATACGAGATTGCTCTCCATATAATTCCTTGGTATGGAGGAATATGGATTCAAGATCCATATTCTCGTGCCGCCTCTGACGTTCATTGTCTATAGAGGCCAGCACGAGACACTTGGCTTTTGTTCTATCAATTTCCCTGGTCTTACGGATTTCCTTATCCGCGACACTGGATTCTGGACCTGGGACGGCGAGGGCTTTAGTATTAAGCAGATACCCCAATTTGTCATAAGTGATCACCATCTTGACATTCCTGAACCAATCTTTATAGTTTGGCCCTGTCAATATATTTTTATCTAATAATAACTTAAAGCCCGTCATGTTTGGTCGCTGCAATTAGGAGAGAGAGAAGAAACACTTTAGCATGATGCTCTTGCAAGTTTAGAGTGGTTTTTAGTTTATCTAAACAGGATGGCTCCCACTGTTTCTCGAATCCTTCCTCAAACAATAAAAGAAGAATTACTCAGGATTAATCTCACCGTACAATACTTGCTTAACCGTTCAGCCAGGCCAGTGTCGGTACTTCAAGGGAAGTTTTATGACTCTTTCGCGAAGTTCCTTAATTAAAGAACCTCTTTTCCCTGGGGGCGTAACCCTGCTAACACCTTTCTCGACACCTACTTGGTTTATAGCATTGATCTTTAAGTGAAAAATTCTCCCGAGGAGTAGCATATACTCACAGTAGGATCGGGATCCAAATATCATCGTATGATAAAGTTGAAGGAATCCTACCAAAATTATCACACTCCAAATGGTATGCAACACTAGAAAGTTTCAGTTTCTTTAGAAACTCCCGATGTGGATTTTTGCCCCATGCTCTTATGACCTTGACGAAGGACAACATATCATAAGTCACATGTCAAGTTCTACCCGTCATTATCCAGGTTAATTTGAACCCACCCGTACATACCCTTGACGAAGGCCAAAATAGCAGTACGACCGTCCCAAACCAACGCATCTATCTATGCTACAGATAAATATTCAGTAGCTACTAATCACTATGCCTTGGCGAAGGTCAAAATACACAGTTTGAATACTACTAAACATTTAACTGAAATGACGGAGGGCTACGAATGGTTTTGGAGAAATCATGAACGTAGTGAACTTGATATAATCGAAGGAACCTGATAGCTTTTAAAAGGAGTGGTTTAAGCTCCGCATTTTAAAAGTTTTGCCGTTTTGAAAAACCCGAGTGGTTTTGAAATTGTTCCAACGATTCAACTTTGGTTTGTTTTCTTAGCATTATTTTATGCAGTCCCATCAATTAATCCTACCATTGCATAAAACAACGAAAATATAACGTACGCTTATGCCATCCGCATTCTCCATGGGGCCCCATCATCACCCGTTAGGTTACTTAACTAACGACAGAGCGGGGGTTGGACTAGCGCGGATGTATAACATAAGCAATGTCTACTAGATATCATATATAGATATATACATTCGTCAGATGCAATGATAGTCATTCCAGACCACAAATGAACATATTGGATATGTTAGGAATCCGCGTTTCGTTTGAACCCGCAACGAAAGACGAATTACACGGTTGTGATGAATAGCCAAACCCCACCCAAGACCCCTACGGGTGTGGCAAACTACCCGCCAAATACCCGAAGTGAAGCAACCATCCTCAACAAAGTGAGTAGGACACTCGGCACTTCAAAGTACCCGGTAGTTTGTGCACCCCACCTTGGGTCTATCCTAGGAGCAAAAAATAGTAAAAGAAAAAATATACAATGGTGGGTACAAGCTCAACCCGGATGTGCGACCATAAAATAATATTACATCAATTTACAGTTTACATCAAATGAAAGATAAAACGCTCATCTCACATCCCCGGCTATTCATCCATGACAATCCAACAAGTTCATATACACAAACCAATATCACATATCACAGATATGTGCAACCCCCACTAATCGACGTATAGCGATTAGCAGACGTTCATCACATATAACACATCACAGACATAATCCAATTAGCTAAAGTTTATAGAATTCCGATAAATAACCATATTTGAATCTACTCCAAGTACAATACTGTACACAATAATTCCTGAGCAAAAACAAAATATCCCAGAAAACACAAAACGAACACAAAGAGCACCAGGAAAAATTTGGACCAACTCGGAGTCGACTCGACCGCGGATATGCGGCTGAACGCTTGGTTTGGCCGGGGTTCCGCGGTGGTCTGACAGAGTTAGGCGCCCAAATTTCTTCAGCGTTCTAGAAAAAGCCTGCACTTATTTTTCAGGTCTATGAAAATATTTTTAGACCGTTTTAAAAATCGACAGAAAAGACTATTTTTGTTCGTGTTTTCAGGATTTTCCGTGTTTGAAGTTCTAAATACATTACTAACATATTAGTTATGGTTTAGCCTGGCTTTGATACCACTGTTAGTCTATGTTACCCCCCGGTAGTTTACGGGGAGGCGGAATAGGTAAAAATCAAAATTTTCATAGTAAGGTAACATAGACAAGCCATAAGAATCTTTGCTAAAAACTAACTAACAAACTAACTAGGAGTGTTAACGACTACATTAGATGATTATACCTCAAGCTTGAACTCCTTCTTCTCCTTGTTATGCTTCTCCTTGTAGTGAGCTCCTTGGAGTGGTTGTGGATGATGCCTCATCACCGATTTCTCAACGTCAAAGAAGATCCGCCCGAAGGTCTCTACCTTGAGCTCCAACTTCTATAATGAAGTAACTAGAGTGCTTGGTGTGCTAAACTAAGAACCCTAGAGTGAGTAGAGAAGGATTTTGGTGGCTTGATCTCAACAACCCATGGTTCTCAACTCATGAGACATATTGGGCTTGAGAAAGGAAGAAGAAGAGGAGAGAGCTTAAGAGAGAGAATGTCTACTTGATAAATGAAGAGTGAGCTCTTATATTAGGAAAAAGAATAATAAGTTTTATTTAGATAATTATCATGGTTGATGTTGATTTGACCATTATCATGTCACATTTAATGCTAAGCAAAATATCTTTTGCTCAACAAAAATGTCTAAGTCAACAATGGCCAACATGGTCAAATAGTCAAACCAAATTAGCCATAACACAATTATCTCTAATAAAAATTAGTAATCAATTTCCTCCACCTCATAATGGTTTTAATCAAGTCAATGGTCAAAACCCTAATGAGGTGTCTCCTTCTCTGCCTTTGTCAACTGTATATACATACCTGCATCCGTGTTCCGAAGAACACGAATACAATGAGACTGAACTAACCCAAAATCAAATACTAGGATCTGTCTTAAACCAAAGCCCACTAGTATCTACTGCCCGAACACCAAACGCGCATAAGTACGCGTATGTGAACGAACCCCGTCGTAAAACCATACGACCTCTACTATGTTTCGCACAAAGGTGAACAACCCTCTGTGTGGGACTCTAAAGACTTGATACTACGCTGGCAGTGGGTTTAACCACAGGCCGCAAGTGGTTCCAGCTGTACGTAACGGTCCCCAGGTAGATGTCGATAAGTAGGCCAATGAGGAAAACCCATCCGAACTCCTACAGAGCCTGAATGTGACAATCTCCATACAGTCCGGTCTGTTCGTCTAAGAGTATCGCATATCGCGCCTAGGGGGCGGTAAACGTCAGCCCCCTAATAGCGGTATAAGTCATGTCGGAGTGTAGCCCAAAACACCCTGAGAAACTACTGGAGTACCTACCAGTAAAACTCGCTTGCCCTGGCCAGAGACTTTGTGTAATGGCTCTCCAAACACAGTGCGATATCAACCCCCAATACCGAGAGAGGCGAATCCTATCTAACCGCCACTGCCTCCAAGTGCTTCGGGACTGTACCCAACTACTACCTGTTTGCACGACTCAATAGAGCCTTGGTAGGGTAGTAATCTAAGAATAGTGGGAACACACTTGAGGCGAAGCAGCAGTATCAAGTCAACAGACTAAGCTGCACTCATGTCACCTGGGAACTGTTAACCGACGATAGCTATAGTACCAACCAACAGTTTCCGACGAGTCCTGTCCAGTGTACTCATAACCTAACGAGCACCTGCATACTATCTGAAAGGTTTTCTCTAGCACCACTACTAGGCTTTGGTAGCATCACACATGCCATATTAAAAAATTTATATGGTGCTAAAGAAATTATCCTAAGGATCAAACTAGAAAAGCTAGGGTAACACTAAACTTTAACAAAATCCATAAGTAGTTAAGGGCTAGGTTTAGAGAATACAACCTTTGTAGCACCCTTAGCTAGACACCTTGGCTACTTGATTGTTGGAAGAAGCTTGCTTGAGATTCTCTAAGTCCACGACGATCCACCCGGAGTCCTCTTTGTCCAAGCTCAAAGCTCCACTTGATCAAGATGATGAAGTTGAAGCTAACACTCTAAACTAGTGAGCAAGAGTAGTATAGAATGATGATGTGGTTTGTTTTCTCACTTCAAAACCCTAACTTGATCACTCTTTTGTTCACTATCAAAACCTAGAGATCAAGAGAGTGTGGATGAAGAAGATGGCAAATGAAAGAGCTCAAGATAATGATAAGCTTAAGGATAAAAATGAGAATAGAAAAAATATATATTTTCTTCTTCTCATCTTTAACCCTAGTTAATAAATATCTAGATATTTCTTTTGGTGCAAGAGTGGCCATGGAAAAATAACCTATGGTTAACTAAAGGTTTAGTGGATGAATAAAATAATTAACCATGAATTATTTGCATTTCCACTAGCTCCAAAAATAAATATCAACATATTTATTAAGGTATGAGTCTTATATTGCCACCATCCAATGTATCAACAACCATGATAGAAATGTGTATGCATGTGTGTGTGCATGCACATCCATATGTGCATCAATGTAAACATGTGCATACATGCATTCATACAACAAAAGACAAAAGGGTCTAAAGTGAAAATGCTAATGGTCAATGTTAAATCAACACTTGATTTAGCAAACCGGTCATATCTCATACGACCCGACCAATAGCAAACCGCCCGATTAATATACGGTATCACATACGCGCATTTAATTGGGTCCCCACGCATATCACATATGCACGCCACATCATTTCGCCTGGGCTAGGTAACTCCATTGTGGGACTCTAAGACTCATCAATACGCCGGCAGTGGGTGATGATCATATCAAGCACCCCCAAGCCGCAAGAGGTCAGCTAAACGTAACGGCCACCCGGGTATTGAGCAATCAGAAGAAAACAAGCGAACCTGTTACAACGCCCGTCGAGCCAACCGGCAACACTACCGTACAGTCCGGTCTCTTCGTCAGATATGCTGCATATCGAGTCTAGGGATGGTAATGTCGACCCCAATAATTCAATAAGTCATGCCGATGAATGGTTTATAACAGATCGAGAAACTACTGATAACACTTATCAGTAAATCTCAACAGCCCTGACCAGGAACTTACTGATATAGCCAATCGAGCACAGCACAGCATCAACTCCCAATACCGGGAGAGACGAAACCCCTAATATCGCTCATTGTCTTCCTGTGTCTCGGGACTGTACCCAAAAGCCACCTGTTTGCACGACTCAGTAGAGCCGTGGTAGGGTGGTAATCAAAGTGCAGTGGGAGAACACACAAGACTCTATAACGATCTTGGGACTACAGACTAACATGTACCAGTGTCACCTGAGAACTGCTATCCGACGATAGATATAATACCATATAGGAGTTCTCGACGAGTCCGTCCAGTGTACCCAGTCTCCACTGAGCACCTGCATATGATCTCGATGTCAAACATCAATAGATGTGGGAACATCCATCGCCCATCATATGGGTTTAGTATCATATACTCTAGTATACACTGGTATATCGATGCCCCGTCTCGATACACCTACGACTAGGGACATTTCAGTCCCACTAGTATGATCTCCATCATTGTTTACCGCCGGAAACCGGGAAGACGGACTGTCTTGCCTGAATCTGGGGCAGATGCTAATTGGTGCTATCCGTCCACCTCTCCGAAGATGCCAAGTTTATTTATGGCACCATGTATCGGAGGTTTAAACGGATGCGGCCGATGTAGCGGATTTCGTCAGATTCCTCCTCGTTTGAGGGGTTTTTGATTGTGGGGATGCTCTTCCCTGCAGGCGCAAGCCCCTACAGTTAATTACGCTACCGCATCACGGTAACCACTTTCTCCTTCTCCAGATGGTCACTTCGTGTCGTGGGTGTTTGATTTGTTTTTGGTTCCCCGTGGATTGTATACGCAGACTAATTTATGTTGTCGCTCGTAGGGCGCGGATTAGTCCAAATCCGTATCTTCTTAGATTTGGGTTTGGGGTTGGGTTTAAGGATACGTTAGCCTCATTTGGGACTAATATCAACTTAAACCTATGTTAAGGATACGTTAGTCTCATTTTAGACTAAGATCAACTTAACGGGATCATTTAGATCCAACAAAAGAGCATTTGGACTCTATTATTTAGTTTAGGGACATTGCGGTCGATTAGTTTAAGGTCATTATGGTCCATTGTTAGTTTAAGGACATCTCGGTCCAATGTTAGTTTAAAGACATCACGGTCGAGGTTAAGGACATCATAGTCCGTGAGTTTAAGGATCCCACAGTCGCCTGTTAGTTTAAAGACATCACGGTTGAGGTTAAGGACATCATAGTCTATGGGTTTAGGGACCCCACAGTCCATTGTTAGTTTTAAGACATCACGGTCGAGGTTAAGGACATCATAGTCCATGGGTTTAGGGACCCCACAATCCGTTGTTAGTTTTAAGACATCACGGTCGAGGTTAAGGACATCATAGTTCATGGGTTTAGGGACTCCACAGTCCGTTGTTAGTTTTAAGACATCACGGTCGAGGTTAAGGACATCATAGTCTATGGGTTTAGGGACCCCACATTCCGTTGTTAGTTTTAAGACATCACGGTCGAGATTAAGGACATCATAGTCCATGGGTTTAAGGACTCCACAGTCCATTGTTATTTGTGGTTGTTGGGACCCGTCACCTCTCTGACGACGTTGAAGGATTACAACGACAGATATCAGAGGAGTAAAGAGATGTACCCTCGAACCGTTGTGAATTGGTTGACAGAGCAAATATGCTCAGTTCAATACAAGTTGAGGACTTATGGCCAGAATTGGGCTAAGTCCAGTTAAAAATGTTTAACATTTTATTTTTGTTCTGGCCATTAGGCCTTTATTTGGGCTCTGCCCTTTTAATAATGCTCAGCATTGGGCTCTGACATTTTTTGTCTTATACTGAATGCATAGCATTCATCAGAACAAAGTGTGTTCTGACAGTGCGCCACGTGGTGCGCCAGGTGCTTTGCGCCAGTCAAAGAGCGCATTGCGCTTCTGTCGGGTAACGCACACGAAGAGGACACGTGTCGTGCTTAGCGCTAAGCGCTAGTTTGTTAGCGCATTGCGCTTTTAGTTTATGAGCGCATTGTGCTAGTCTGTTGGCGCGCCAGTGAGCGACACGAGGGGCGCTTGGCGCTGAGCGCCAACCCACGAGCGCAGAGCTCTGTTTCAGAAGCGCAAAGCGCAAGTAGTGTCTATGGTTGACACGTGGCTTGTTCTGGCGATGAGCGCCGGTCCAAGAAGCGTAAAAGCGCAATACATAAGTGCAAGACACTTTTTAATAGCGTAAAGCGCTTATGATCAATTTTAAGATTAAAGAACAGATTTATGTTCTTCAAAGGAGGCTTTGCCTCAAGATCCAAGAACAAAAGTTCTTGTTTTTATAAAAGGCTCTGCCTTTATAGATCAAAAGATCTGTGAGTGAAGTATTTTACTTCTTTTTATTATTTTATGATTAGATCTTTGATCTTTTCTTCTTTATTAAAGACCTTGGTCTTTTTCTTAGATCTCTAATCTTTTTAGAAGATGGTTTTTCTTTTTACGGGATGGTTCCATCTCTATTATTCAAGAACATAGTTCTTTTTACCTTGAAGATAAAGAAAAATCTTCTTTTTTCTAAGAGCTTTCTCTTCTTTTGCAGAATGTTTCTCTCTCTATTTTTTTTTTTAGACTTGAAGTCTAGAGGCCTTTATATAGGGCCAATTGATTTGTTAAATCTGTTTTAAGAGATCTTTCTCTGATTAATTTGGGAATATTTACCACCATTGGATCTTTGATCCTAAGGCTTCCGTTTTACAGAAGATAATCTTCTTGTTTTAATAAGATTGGAAAGATCTTTCCATAACATAATTTTAGTTCTGATTAATTAATAATTTATTATTAGTAGATCTTTTGATCTGACGGTGGGGGAATTTTTAATTCCAGCGCTGGCGTACCTTAAGCTAGCGCATCTACGTTCGACATGTGGCGCGCAGTGCAGCGCCACTGCGCTAGGGAACCCGTGTTTGACACGTGGCACGCAGCGCAGCGCAACTGCGCTAGCGCACCCATGTTTGACACGTGGCGCGCAGCGCACGAGATTTGAAGCGTTGCTTTAATTTAAATTATGAATTTTGAAACAGAGCTTTGCTCTGATTGGGGGTGCGCTGCCTAGGGCGCAGTGCACCGGGCGCCAGCGCGTCTGCGCTTGACACGTGGCGCGCAGCGCGCAGGATCTGAAGCGTTACTTCAATTTAAATTTTGAATTTCAAAACAGAGCTTTGCTCTGATTGGGGGAAAGGAAGCGTCGCTTCATTCCAAATCTTGGAATTTGAACAGAGCTTTGCTCTGATTGGGGGAAACAAATGCCCCCCACCGTTGCGCTTACGTGGTCCACACGTGAGCGCAGCGGTGGCAACATCTGAGCCTTTGGATCAACTCAGAAGTTGAAGAGGTGGCTTAACGCCTATAAATAGGACCTTTGGTCCTTTAGATGATTATCATCTTCTTTCTTGAGAATTTTTATTCAGAGCGCAGCTCTTTTGTTTAAGAACTTCACAAGAGTAAATATTTTTTCCAAACTTAGGTAAAAATTTTAATAAATTTTAATGAGTTAGGGTTTTACCCATTAACAGAGCCTTGCTATTAATAGATCTTTGATCTACAGAAAACCCATTTAGGGTTTCACTTAGCAGAGTTTTGCTCCATGGATCTTTGATCTAAGGAGAACCCTTTTAGGGTTCCATTAATTAGAGCTTTGCTCTCTAAAAGGATTTTACTTTTGATTTCTTAATTCATTAATGGAGTTTTGCTCTTTTCAAATCATATAGAAGAACTCTTACGAGTTTTTCATGGATCTTGAAGATTAAAAGTGGAATTTTATTTTTGATGAATTATATCATCTTCTCAGAGCAAGGCTCTCAATGTTCTCGGGGAATTTCTTTAAATTCCCTTCATAATTGATTTTGACAGGTGTCACTCCTGTCCGCAGAGCATTGCTCTCGAGAAGTTTAACTCCCTGCGCCTGTTTTTAATAAGAATTCGCTTAATCAGTCTGTCCGCTAATTTTATTGATTTTCTTTTTCAGGAGTAATGGACGCTCAGATGTATGATCTCGACGAGATTATCTCTTACGGAGACATCGGCTCACTCGGCCGTTCTCAGAATCGAGAATTCACAAACGCCGAGTGTGCCGAAATTATGAGTCGCTTTGACGCATACAATGGTCGACTGAATCCTCGACGCTCCTCTCTCCTGAAGCTTATTGTGGGAGCGATCTGGGAAGCGCTTCCTCTATTCTGTACCGGTGTGCCGCTTAGGGCATTGGATACCGCCGAGGATAAAGTGCATTCGGTGTATCTGATGAGCCTAGTCTCGAAGAGAAGGCGAGACAATCTTATCGATCTCCTGCATCAGGCTTTTCAACCGTCGGCCATACTTGCTGCCTATCGGAGGGTGGAGGACATCCGTGGGGATCCCGACACTTGTGATCGTGAAAGAAAACATACTAGGATGGTTCGAAATGCCTGGAAGATTATGGACAAAGTCACTTTTGAGTTCCTCAATCCATGCCCTGGATCTGAGCTTTTGCCATTGTAATTGTTTTGATAATGTTTCTGTTTACTGCATTCATAATTGTAAAAACTTTTTCGCAGTATGAATGGCATGTTTCTCATTTCAGCTTGTTTTTATTTTACATACTAAATCTTTTGCACATGCATGAACGAGTATGCCTCGAACGCTTAATTAAATGCGAATCAAATGTTCTCCTTATTACTTTCTTCTCCTTGTTGTGTTTCTGCCATGTGATTTTAGCAAGTGTGGCCTGTAGATAGCATATAACTGTCAATCTTGGGCTCTTTGTGGGGTGGTGATGGCTTGGAAAACAGGGTTAGGATCTGTCACCTAAGACTTTTCAACTTTATGAGCCGTGAGGGTCTCATAAAGAATTTTCTCCCTACCGATCGAGAGGATCCCGTAGGTGTAATTTCTCCTTATGAATCGTGAGGATTCCTAAGTGTGTTTTCTTTTGAAAGTCCTAAGGATCTCACAAGAGAATTTACTCCCTTACGAGTCGTGAGGACCCGCAAGTGATGGATGAAGTTGTCCTTATCCACATTTCACGGAGTCAGGGGTTGCTCTGGATGCTTCCTACATGTTCACTGCCGTGTTCTGCGAGGACCAGACTCCGCTCTGGACGTTTTCCAGGATACCGTAGTTTAAAGACCTCGCGGTCGAGGTTAAGGACATCATAGTCCGTGGATTTAAGGACTCCACAGTCCGTTGTTTAGTTTTAAGACATCACGGTCGAGGTTAAGGACATCATAGTCCATGAGTTTTAAGGACCTTACAGTCCAATGTTAGTTTTAAGACATCACGGTCGAGGTTAAGGACATCATAGTCCATGGGTTTAAGGACCCCACAGTCCGATGTTAGTTTAAAGACATTACGGTCGAGGTTAAGGACATCATAGTCGATGAGTTTAAGGACCTCACAGTCCAATGTTAGTTTTAAGACATCACGGTCAAGGTTAAGGACATCATAGTCCGTGAGTTTAAGGGCCTCACAGTCCAATTTTTGCTCTGGATGCTTCCCACGGGTTCACTGCCGTGTTCGGCGAGGACCAGGCTCTGCTCTGAATGCTTCACACGGGGTCATTGCCGCGCTCTGCGAGGACCAGGATCCACTCTGGACGTTTTCCACGGGGTCAGGAGTGACATAATCCGCGTTCTACGTAGCCAGGAATTTTGCTCTGGATGCTTCCTGTAACGTTTTGAAAATCGTTTCGGTGAAATTTCAGAAAATCGGTAAAATAAGGGGGTTTTCTGTAAAAAGTCAAAATAAAAATATCTTTATTATAAAATTAAATATACATATTCTAGCTATGAAATTGCTAGTATTTGGTGTTTATTGAGCCACTGGTGAAATTTCAAATTTTCTGAAAATTTTCCGAAATTTATTATTTTAATATTATTTTAAGCCGTCAGTAATACATTTAATTAGGGAAAATTACAAATTAGAATGAGTTGAAACAATTTTTGTGCATCATAACACATTAAATAAAATTTTAACATGTTATTTTTGAAACAAAATGAAACTGCCAAACGGTGTTAGAATTATTGAAGAAAAAAGCCTTTTTTTGGTGAGATTAGTGTAAATAGATATTGGGGTATAACATTTATCATTTTTTTTCTCACCCACACTCACCCACACCCTCTCTCCTCCCCACCTTGTGGTTGGCCGAAATTTGTAGGAAGACCCCCCCCCCCAAAGTTTGCCCCAATTCAAGTTTAAAAGAAAAGAAAACAATGAATTTAAAGAATAAAAGATTATATAAGTATGTGCTTTGACCTTGGGTTGACTTCATATCATTTTCCCCACTTGACTCTCTCTCCTCTCTCCCTCTCACTGCTGGAAATTTCAGCAGCCCTCTCTCAAAAAAAATCCCACCCAATTTGCATCAAAAATCCACAAAAATGCTTCAAAATCCAAACAATTTCAAAACTAATTCCAAATCCAACTCCTACCCATTTTTCCTTAGCCTCTCAAGCATGGTTTTTGGTGAAAAGTTTTCAAATTGGAGGTCAAGATTTTCATGCTAGATCTCAAATCTTGTGAGGTAAAAATCTTGAGCTTTTTGTTAATTGTTGGTTATTGCTTTAATCTAACTTAATTAGGATTTGAATTGTGGTTCTAAGTGAAAGTTTTGAAATTCAAGAGAAGAATTTGAATGCAAGTTAGGGTTTTATGAAATTGGTGTATGGTTGTGTGGTGTATTTAGGCTCTTATGACATGTTAAAACAAGATTAGTAGCTAGTTGTTAATGGTTAGTTTAAAAATTGTGTTAATTATGCTAAATTGCTAACTAGGTTTTTGAAATTTGTTAAATAATTGGGATTAAAAATGTGATTAGGTTTTTCATGACATCATTAACATTATAAAGTGTAGTTTAACACTTTAGTTCATGGAAATCCAACCTAAATTGTTGTTTGTGCATTTTTGCTATAAATTTTTTAAAATTTGGGTATATTGTAAACTAGAATTTCGGGGTTAATGAAATTTATCTGGATTAAATTATGGAAATTGTTTTTATGACTTATTTAAGATATTTAATAAGTATTATGGCCGCTAGATTTATTTAAACGTCGAGTTTTGTACTAAAACGGGTAACTTTTGTTTGCTAGATTTTCGGAAAAATGGCTTCTAAGGTGAATTTGGGGTTTTTGTGAATTTTAACCTATTTTATATTATAGTTAGTGTTCGTGGATGCGCAAATGAGTGTGTTTGGGTTTTCTCGATGGTTTGACGTTTGTACATCGACATCGAGGGTTGGTTTGACTATTCTTGCATGCGTTGGCGATAGGTTTTGACCTATGCGTGATACGCGTGCCGATTTGATTTTCGTATGCCGTTTCGATTTCGAATTTGGTTTTAATGCGATACGGTGCGTTATGATATGTAGGTACCCCATGTGGACTTTGAGATGACAAGCAAGCGCGTGGCGATGTCGGCACCGGCGAGCGAGGACCAGGTGAGTAGATTTATATCTACGGGGAGAAGTCGGGTGGATGGCGTATAGCACCCCCGCAGTTCGTGGTGATGTATACGAATACGTATACACACATATATTTTGATTATATATTTTATGTTGAAATGAGACTTGATGGTAAAGGTAGATTCTAGGTGTTCATGGATTAGTTTAGTGTTAGTTGCGAAACCCTAGAGTAGTCCTTACACCCACACACGCACACACACACACATGCATACATCTATGTTATTACCTGTGCGTATATGGGGAGATGTGTTTATGTGTTCACATGGGTATGGGACTATGTGTTCACATACTGGTTTTGCGAATGATACTTGGGATTGAGATGAGATTTGAGTTGAGGCCGTGAGATCGGTGATATGGCAGGATTCGTACATGAGATACGTCCTGATGTTATAGCGGATCTTTGGATGACGATGCCATGTGAATAGTGATTTCAGTAGTGTACTAGACGTAGGTCAGTAGCCCAGATGATGATCTTGATAAAGAGGATACCAGATGAACACTGTGTTGAGTATGATATTGACCCGTACCCAGATTTGGGGATGCCGTACGACGGATTTACGTACGACCTATATATTGATGATTGATCCGCACTCTTGACTTGGGATGTCTGATTTTAGATATGGTATCGGATATGATATTATTGAGGAGGGATCACATACTAATATATATATACAGGTATGTATATGTATCGACTCAGATGTTAGGCGGTTTCCTTACCTGTAGTTCAGCTTGTTAGTTCAGCCATATAGGTTAGTGTAGTTGTTAGACTAGATTAGACTCCTACCTATTTCAAAACTAACGAATCGTGGGTATTTTAAAAGACAGGTCAAGGGATTCTACGGATATTTCAAAAGACGTATCTTTTCTTAAAAACACCGTAGCCCTTATTTTCAAAACACCGCGATTCGTGTTATTTCAAAAGGCACTATTGTAGGACTTATATTAGGGTAATGCAGATTAGTTATCGTTGTGTCTAGTATTCAGCTCCCGCACATTATTGCTGTTGCTCCGCATCGCATACTTACATTGTTATTTCATATTGCATTGTTGATATTATGCTGTTAGGACACCAGCACCATTACCGATGATGCGTATGTACCACGTACACTTACTTGCCGGCTCACACACATCTTCATCGGTAATTGCCATGTCACGTACACCTTAAGAAATATTATTGCTTAATTTAGCTTGATAACTAGTAGTTGACATGATATTAGTGTACTTACCTTATATGCCAGCTTAGATATTGTAGTTATTACTTGTCACTTCATGCATACTGTTATTCATTGTTATGCCGTATTCATGGATTCTCATGCCTATATTCATGGTTTTACATGCTATTGATGATTTGGATTCGGATTTCCATGAGATTTTCTGGATTTGGGGGAAAACCGCAAAACTTGTATAAGCTTCTTTCCTCTCTTTTAAATAAAAAGTGCGGTTTTCCCAAGATGTATGAGTCGTCCACCATGAGTTTGCTGATTGATTTCGAGACCCGATTCGAGAAGATGGATGAACCGTTTCGGGTACATGGTGGGCCCGGTGCGGTACCCCGGGGCAAGAAAATCGTGTTGTTGACGTTGAGCATGTGCAGGGGAGCACGACCGACCGGTGATATTACCCGACGCGTCGGATATCCGGAGGATACCGTCGTGGTCATGAGATAGATGGTAGGGGCCGGCCTGGACTGACGGCGCCCTAGTCATTGTGATTGAGACATTGAGATTTCGAGATATTGAGGTACATAGACTGTGATACAGAGATATCGAGATATTGGGATTACGTTTTGTGCCGATGCTAGGCACTGTTTATGCTGATTTCATTATGATACCTCATTTTTAAAATACAGAAATCTCACTGATTTATGAAAGCAGCTTTCTTCAGTACATGCATTCTGTTTCATGAATTCATACATCATCCATATGATACATTGCTACCTGAGGCACTGGCACGGGCACATGGGATTACACTTGGGTTAGATATTTGCCCTAACCATGGTTATGGGTTGCTGGTTATATATTTGAGGATTATATATTATGATCGTATGACCTAGGATTGCGTCATACATCCGATTTTTATTCGTAGATGTTTTTCTATTCATGAGTTGGCAACTCACCCCCATTGTGCCCCAGTTTCTTGCAGGTTCGCCGTACAGGTTTCATTACGGCTTTGCGGGCACAGTTTCGTTCGGGTGACTTGTTAGTAGGTGGGTTTATTGGTATCATACCCATCATATTACCTTGTATAATATTATTCAGTTGTATCTAGTAAATTCCATCAACCAAACATATATTTATTTTGAGATAGAGACCAGTGATGTTATTCTTTCGACCTTAGAGTCGCGTGTTATATTTCTGTGGATTTCTTATAGTTTTGAGTTTCCTTTTGAGTTTTGATCCTCGCCTTTTGGCGTTGTATATTACATTACTTGTGTGGTTGTGACCGTCGATTGACGAAGAGCTAGCTCCCGCTTGGAGATGCCTTTTATTGATTTCGTATAGTATTCATGTTGTATCCCGTTTGGGGGCCAGTATTTACAAAGGAGACTCTGCCGAAATTTTCAAGAAATATTTGATGTTTTAAAAAAAAACGCATAATTCGGCTTATGCTAATAAAACTACTTGATTTAAATTGGTTTTTCCTTCACTCTACTACTTTTCTTGGTTTGGATTTCTGGGTTTTCGGCTTACTTAGATTACGTACGCCTCGAGACGTTTCGTAGTTTAAGTGCCGGTCATGTTCCATACTTTCGGGATGTGACAATGTTGGTATCAGAGCGCTAGATTTACCTTCGGAGCGTAGGATGACCCATGGTTGATGGAATAGGTGACTAATGTAGAGTGACGTACCGTGGGTATGTTCCGCGGCATACTTACGATACGCTACTCCACTTAAGGAGCCTTAGGATGTACATTTCTTTGTTCAGTATTATATTCATTCCTGATCTAGCCTCATCGGTACCAGTTATGGTTTTGCTGCCACGATTACGGGCAGGGAGAGCTACGGCTAGAGTTGCGGTTAGCACGAGCACGTTACGAACGTGGATTGACCAGGGCGTGATTCTGGCGACATACGATTGCATTGAGAGGCGTCGTTTGATTGTGTTTCTGCGCCACGAGCGTTTGGATGGATCGCTGTATGAGATTACTCGGACGTGAAGATCAGCGCTAGAGGATTGAGCCAATGATAGAGGCCATCCAGATTTTGATGACCGTTGGCGTATTGCTTACTCCTGATGATTGAGGCACTGTTCAGCGTGTAGACGAGTGAGCCAGTCATTGCTGCGAATGACGAGATATCGCTCCAGATGTTGGAGCTTTTGCAGTACGAGTGGTACTAAAAGATGATAGAAGGTTGCTAGTCACCAAGGATGAATGATTAGGACAAGCGGTTTGTTTGCTACCCCGATGCGAGGTCATCAGATAGATTGATTCCAGCTAGAGACGACTTCACGCGGAGACGTTGAGAGTCGACAGAGACGATCGAATTTCGGCAACCTATTATTCCAAGTTTGAAGTATTCGAAAAGACATGCAGGCAATTCTATGGACCCTCTAGAAGAATGAAACCCTAACTCGACATAATGACTGTGTGAAAGCCTTTGAACCTTAGGGTTTGCGGCAGTTCCGCGGCGCCATTGGTGAGGCTTGGGTTTGCCCTTCTACGGCTGGACCATCGATGCTGTGGTACATACTCGATACTGTTAAACTGTACCCAAGATGTTGAGCTCTTGGGGGATTATGAGGTTTAGACAAATCGATCGGATGGTTCGACTTCATTTGGATGCCAGGTGGTGAGATGCATTTCTTGGGAGACTCCAGATACGAGGATAGCCGAAGGAGCTCAGTCCATGCAGCCACGACGAGATGAGTCCGAAGAAGTTGACATTAGAGAAAGTAGAGTAAGAGGTTCGTACGAGATCTTGATGAGACGATGTTCCACTCCGCCGACATCAGAGATGCGATGCGCATGCCGAGACATTGTACTTGGATATACCTTCCAGAAGGAGTCACGATGAGTATGCAGCCGTTCCGGAACGAGAACAGATCTAGTAAAGGACGATGACTTCCGGACAGTTCGGCAGAGACGCGATTTGGGAGAGACCTCGACAGGACCTTTCTGGAATAAATTAAGAGAAGACTTGGACCCAGGAGTGGTCATGTTATGCACACCGGTAGGCCAGAGTTCAGGATCGTCGACGAGACATTCTATGAGTAACCACGACAGTTGGCCAGAGGTTCTTAGAGGAAGTGCTTGAGCGGGGACTATTCCGCCATAATTGATTACGGTATTTTGGGCGATCTATTCGCATGATTGATTTTGATGATTGAGTTTCATGATATTTGTTTTCATGGACCATGGTTGCACCTGCTGAGTATTTGCGATTTTACACAGTTGTTGCACTTGATCTCGTTTTCGTGCCTTGGTTTCACACGTTTATGATTTATGGGTTTCATACAGTCGAGTTAATTTCGTGCGTATATACGCACACGATTTGGTTTTTGCACTCGGTATGATTCACATATGCTTGCAGTGCAGTGATACACATTTTGTGCACTTAGATGCACTGGACTTCGATTTCGATTATGATGCTCGATATTGGTTTTGTGCACCTTGTGCACCTGATTGGATTTTGTGCATGTTCGACGCTTGATATTGGATTTCATGATTTCGTGCATGATAGATGCACCTGCCTTGGATTTTCACGCATGTTGAGCACATGTTTTGAGATGCGATTTGGTACACACTAGATGCACTAAATCGAGATTTTTCGAGCATGTCAGATGCACCTGATTTTGCTGTCAGGCACACACGTTGCCTATGACAGATGCTTCGTGCGCACCCGATACACTTAGATCTTGTTTCTGTGCACTTGTATGGCACGTATATGGATTTGATTTCCGTGCGCACCAGACGCACGTAGTATTCATATGCGTATTTTGGGATTAATTTCTTATAGAGCAATACGTTTTTATGATATTTATATATATAGATTTGATATTTACGTGTATAGTTTCGAGTTATATCATATTGGTGTTGTATTGGATTTGACATTTGTGTCTTTACCATGACTCCGATGATTGCGAGATGCTTGACGGAGTTTTGATTTTGAGTTATATGCTCATTTTTCTTGCGCATGCGCTGCGCTACGATTTGTTTTGTGTATTTATGATTTCGGAGCCCCGACGACTTGATAGTTTTGCTTAGGTGTTTTAGTAATTGGGGGGAGTTTTAATTTAAATTCGGGGACCGAATTTCTTTAAGAGGGGAAGATTGTAACGTTTTGAAAATCGTTTCGGTGAAATTTCAGAAAATCGGTAAAATAAGGGGGTTTTCTGTAAAAAGTCAAAATACAAATATCTTTATTATAAAATTAAATATACATATTCTAGCTATGAAATTGCTAGTATTTGGTGTTTATTGAGCCACTGGTGAAATTTCAAATTTTCTGAAAATTTTCCGAAATTTATTATTTTAATATTATTTTAAGCCGTCAGTAATACATTTAATTAGGGAAAATTATAAATTAGAATGAGTTGAAACAATTTTTGTGCATCATAACACATTAAATAAAATTTTAACATGTTGTTTTTGAAACAAAATGAAACTGCCAAACGGTGTTAGAATTATTGAAGAAAAAAGTCTTTTTTTGGTGAGATTAGTGTAAATAGATATTGGGGTATAACATTTATCATTTTTTTTCTCACCCACACTCACCAACACCCTCTCTCCTCCCCACCTTGTGGCTGGCCGAAATTTGTAGGAAGACCCCCCCCCCCCAAAGTTTGCCCCAATTCAAGTTTAAAAGAAAAGAAAACAATGAATTTAAAGAATAAAAGATTATATAAGTATGTGCTTTGACCTTAGGTTGACATCATATCATTTTCCCCACTTGACTCTCTCTCCTCTCTCCCTCTCACTGCTGGAAATTTCAGCAGCCCTCTCTCACAAAATATCCCACCCAATTTGCATCAAAAATCCACAAAAATGCTTCAAAATCCAAACAATTTCAAAACTAATTCCAAATCCAACTCCTACCCATTTTTCCTTAGCCTCTCAAGCATGGTTTTTGGTGAAAAGTTTTCAAATTGGAGGTCAAGATTTTCATGCTAGATCTCAAATCTTGTGAGGTAAAAATCTTGAGCTTTTTGTTAATTGTTGGTTATTGCTTTAATCTAACTTAATTAGGATTTGAATTGTGGTTCTAAGTGAAAGTTTTGAAATTCAAGATAAGAATTTGAATGCAAGTTAGGGTTTTATGAAATTGGTGTATGGTTGTGTGAT
The DNA here is from genome assembly GCA_030015575.1 of Agapanthus africanus. Lineage (NCBI taxonomy): Eukaryota > Viridiplantae > Streptophyta > Magnoliopsida > Asparagales > Amaryllidaceae > Agapanthus > Agapanthus africanus. Next base: position 168,280,360 of record CM057349.1, read on the forward strand.
GTATTTAGGCTCTTATGACATGTTAAAACAAGATTAGTAGCTAGTTGTTAATGGTTAGTTTAAAATTTGTGTTAATTATGCTAAATTGCTAACTAGGTTTTTGAAATTTGTTAAATAATTGGGATTAAAAATGTGATTAGGTTTTTCACGACTTCATTAACATTATAAAGTGTAGTTTAACACTTTAGTTCATGGAAATCCAACTTAAATTGTTGTTTGTGCATTTTTGCTATAAAATTGTTAAAATTTGGGTATATTGTAAACTAGAATTTCGGGGTTAATGAAATTTATTGGGATTAAATTATGGAAAATGTTTTTATGACTTATTTAAGATATTTAATAAGTATTATGGCCGCTAGATTTGTTTAAACGTCGAGTTTTGTACTAAAACGGGTAACTTTTGTTTGCTAGATTTTCGGAAAAATGGCTTCTAAGGTGAATTTGGGGTTTTTGTGAATTTTAACCTATTTTATATTATAGTTAGTGTTCGTGGATGCGAAAATGAGTGTGTTTGGATTTTCTCGATGGTTTGACGTTTGTACATCGACATCGAGGGTTGGTTTGACTATTCTTGCATGCGTTGGCGATAGGTTCTGACCTATGCGTGATACGCGTGCCGATTTGATTTTCGTATGCCGTTTCGATTTCGAATTTGGTTTTAATGCGATACGGTGCGTTATGATATGTAGGTACCCCATGTGGACTTCGAGATGACAAGCAAGCTCGTGGCGACGTCGGCACCGGCGAGCGAGGACCAGGTGAGTAGATTTATATTTATGGGGAGAAGTCGGGTGGATGGCGTATAGCACCCCCGCAGTTCGTGGTGATGTATACGAATACGTATACACACATATATTTTGATTATATATTTTATGTTGAAATGAGACTTGATGGTAAAGGTAGATTCTAGGTGTTCATGGATTAGTTTAGTGTTAGTTGCGAAACCCTAGAGTAGTCCTTACACCCACACACGCACACACACACACACATGCATACATCTATGTTATTACCTGTGCGTATATGGGGAGATGTGTCTATATGTTCACCTGGGTATGGGACTAGGTGTTCACATACTGGTTTTGCGGATGATACTTGGGATTGAGATGAGATTTGAGTTGAGGCCGTGAGATCGGTGATATGGCAGGATTCTTACTTGAGATACGACCTGATGTTATAGCGGATCTTTGGATGACGATGCCATGTGAATAGTGATTTCAGTAGTGTACTAGACGTAGGTCAGTGTCCCAGATGATGATCTTGATAAAGAGGATACCAGATGAAAACTGTGTTGAGTATGATATTGACCCGTACCCAGATTTGGGGATGCCGTACGATGGATTTACGTACGAGCTATATATTGATGATTGATCCTCACTCTTGACTTGGGATGTCTGATTTTAGATATGGTATCGGATATGATATTATTGAGGCGGGATCACCGACTAATATATATATACAGGTATGTATATGTATCGACTCAGATGTTAGGCCGTTTCCTTACCTGTAGTTCAGCTTGTTAGTTCAGCCGTATAGTTTAGTGTAGTTGTTAGACTAGATTAGACTCTTACCTATTTCAAAACTAACGAATCGTGGGTATTTTAAAAGTCAGGTCAAGGGATTCTACGGATATTTCAAAAGACGTATCTTTTCTTAAAAACACCGTAGCCCTTATTTTCAAAACACCGCGATTCGTGTTATTTCAAAAGGCACTATTGTAGGACTTATATTAGGGTAATGCAGATTAGTTATCGTTGTGTCTAGTATTCAGCTCCCGCATATTATTGCTGTTGCTCCACATCGCATACTTACATTGTTATTTCATATTGCATTGTTGATATTATGCTGTTAAGACACCAGCACCATTACCGATGATGCGTATGTACCACGTACACTTACTTGCCGGCTCACACACATCTTCATCGGTAATTGCCATGTCACGTACACCTTAGGAAATATTATTGATTAATTTAGCTTGATAGCTATTAGTTGACATGATATTAGTGTACTTACCTTATATGCCAGCTTAGATATTGTAGTTATTACTTGTCACTTCATGCATACTGTTATTCATTGTTATGCCGTATTCAGGGATTCTCATGCCTATATTCATGGTTTTACATGCTATTGATGATTTTGATTCGGATTTCCATGAGATTTTCTGGATTTGGGGGAAAACCGCAAAACTTGTATAAGCTTTTTCCTCTCTTTTAAATAAAAAGTGCGGTTTTCCCATGATGTATGAGTCATCCACCATGAGTTTGCTGATGGATTTCGAGACCCAATTCAAGGAGATGGATGAACCGTTTCGGGTACATGGTGGGCCCGGTGCAGTACCCCGGGGCAAGAAGATCGTGTTGTTGACGTTGAGCCTGTGCAGTGGAGTACGACCAACCGGTGATATTACCCGACGCGTCGGATATTCGGAGGATACCGTCGTGGTCATGAGATGGATGGTAGGGGCCGTCTTGGACTGACGGCCCCCTAGTCATTGTGATTGAGACATTGAGATTTCGAGATATTGAGGTACAGAGACTGTGATACAAAGATATCGAGATATTGGGATTACGTTTTGTGCCGATGCTAGGCACTGTTTATGCTGATTTAATTATGATACCTCATTTTTAAAATACAGAAATCTCACTGATTTATGAAAGCAGTTTTCTTCAGTACATGCATTCTGTTTCATGCATTCATACATCATCCATATGATACATTGCTACCTGAGGCACTGACACTGGCACATGGGATTACACTTGGGTTAGATATTTGCCCTAACCATGGTTATGGGTTGCTGGTTATATATTTGAGGATTATATATTATGATCGTATGACCTAGGATTGCGTCATACATGCGATTTTTATTCGTAGATGTTTTTCTATTCACGAGTTGGCAACTCACCCCCGTTGTGCCGCAGTTTCTTGCAGGTTCGCCGTACAGGTTTCATTACGGCTTTGCGGGCACAGTTTCGTTCGGGTGACTTGTTAGTAGATGGGTTTATTGGTATCATACCCATCATATTACCTTGTATAATTTTATTCAGTTTTATCTAGTAAATTCCATCAACCAAACATGTATTTATTTTGAGATAGAGACCAGTGATGTTATTCTTTCGACCTTAGAGTCGCGCGTTATATTTCTGTGGATTTCTTGTGGTTTTGAGTTTCCTTTTCAGTTTTGATCCTCGCCCTTGGCGTTGTATATTACATTACTTGTGTGGTTGTGACCGTCGATTGACGAAGCGCTAGCTCCCGCTTGGGGATGCCTTTTATTGATTTCGTATACTATTCATGTTGTTTCTCGTTTGGGGGCCAGTATTTACAAAGGAGACTCTGCCGAAATTTTCAAGAAATATTTGATGTTTTAAAAAAAACGCATAATTCGGCTTAAGCTAATAAAACTACATGATTTAAATTGGTTTTTCCTTCACTCTACTACTTTTCTTGGTTTGGATTTCTGGGTTTTCGGCTTACTTAGATTACGTACGCCTCGAGACGTTTCGTAGTTTAAGTGCCGGTCATGTTCCGTACTTTCGGGACGTGACACTTCCTACGGGTTCACTGCCGTGTTCGGCGAGGACCAGGCTCCGCTCTAGATGCTTCACACGGAGTCATTGCCGTGCTCTGCGGGGACCAGGATCCGCTCTGGACATTTCCTACGGGGTTAGGAGTGATATAATCCGCGTTCCACGTAGCCAGGAATTTTGCTCTGGATGCTTCCCATGGGTTCACTGCCGTGTTCGGCGAGGACCAGGCTTCACACTGGATGCTTCACATGGGGTCATTGTCGTGCTCTGCGAGGACCAGGATCCGCTCTGGACGTTTCCCACAGGGTCAGGAGTGACATAATCCACGTTCCACGTAGCCAGGAATTTTTCTCTAGATGCTTCCCACGGGTTTACTGCCGTGTTCGGCGAGGACCAGGCTCCGCTCTGGATGCTTCACACGGTGTCATTGCCGTGCTCTGCGAGGACTAGGATCCGCTCTGGACGTTTCCCATAGGGTAAGGATTGACATAAGCCACCTTCCACATAGCCAGGAATTTTGCTCTGGATGCTTCCCACAGGTTCACTGCCGTGTTCGGCGAGGACCAGGCTCCACTCTGGATGCTTCACACGGGGTCTTAGTTGACATTTTGCGCGTTCCACGTGCCCAAGAAGGGTTGACTTTATCCGCATTTCAGGGAGTCGGAGTTTGACTCACGGTCATCTGTACACCGCCGAGTCATGGAACTGGGAGTTGCCGTTGTTCCGCTTTGCTTGATGTTGTGTCCATTGTAATAAGACGAATGTTGAGATGATCTCTAGGTTGTCTATGAACCATTGAGATTTGGCCTCTCCTTCTGATGAAGCTTGGGGAGGAAGGGTGTGATTCCCTCTTTGTTTGCGCCCCTGGATTGTATACAGGGATTGACAAGATATCACCTGTAGGGCATAAATTTCATTCATTTTTTTATTTCTTTCTACGATGCTCTATCATTTCAGCTTTTATATCGCGAAGGTCGCGATTGCCCAATCATTTCGGCTATTTTTTTTATTTTTACTCGCTGCTTTTTATTGCGAGTTGCCCAATCATTTCGGCTATTTTGCATGCATATATTTTTACTTGCTGATTTTGTCTGCAAGTTGCCCCATCATTTCGGTTATTTCGTATGCATGTGTGGCTTGCTGGCTTTTCGCTGCAAGCTCGGAATTAGACACCGATTTCGGCATCAGCACCGCTACTACTGGGATATTGCCAGGAGCGAATCATCATTTTCCTCTGTTGATGTCGAACAAAGGTGGCTTAGTAAATAGGGTTAGGATCCTGTCGACTAAGGCTTTTGACTTCATGAGCCATAAGGGTCTCATGAAGGTATTTCTCCCTACAAGTCGTGAGGATCTCGTAGGTGCGTTTTCTCCTTAGGAGTCGTGAGGACTCCTAAGTGTATGTTCTCCTGTAAGTTGTAAGGGTCTTACTAGAGGGGTTTCTCCTTATAAATCGAGAGGACTGTAGGGTTCCTAGGCACACTAATGAGGTCTCACAAGGCATCAACCATGCCAATTTCAAATTTTACAAGTGCCGAGAAACCCTAATACGGATCGTTGACTAGAGTTTAGGTGAAACTAGAAGCTGGTAAACAACTTAACTAAAGGGTAAACGGAAATACAACCTTTGTAGATCCGGTCCTCCACCTCCATAGCTCCATGACGGTGTACCTTCACTGGGATCATCGGATCATGGACTCTAGCGTCGGCTTCATCGGAGAAATGGGCGGGCTAGGTCGTCGACTTCGATGCCGAAGATGATCTACGTCGAGGCAACACAAGATCAAGCTCCAACTTCACCAAGCCATGAAACTTGTGAAGAAAACACCCAATACTACTTGGCAAGTGGTAGAGGATGAAGACATAGGAAGTGGGTTCACTTTAGAATTGGATTTCTCACTCTTTTTCTCAAGTTGCCATTGTTGGTAGCAAGGTTTTTCTTCATCTTTGAAGAAGAAGAAGAAGAAGATAATATGATAAGTCTTTTTAAAAATAGAAAATAAAATGATTCTTATCATATTTTTAACCATGGTTTTGTGTAAAGAACTAAGTAGAGTTTAGATGAATGGTTAGGGTTAGGAGAAGAAGACAAAATGGTCACTTGGTCAAAGCTTCAACAAGCTTCATGTTTGAAAGCAACCATTTTGTTTTTCTTTTATCTTTTAACCAAAAATGAAAAGATAAATAAATGAGTGAAATGAAACCCTAACCATTCACTAAACATGGTTTAAGTCTTTACACAAATCCAAGTTTGCATATATCATCAAACATGATACAAACAAGTGCAGAAAAGTATATCATATATACAATGTGCACATCAAGTGAGAAAATCTATTTTAAGTGAACCAATACTAGTTAATGCGAAGTAATATATCAAATATATTATGCATTAAATCATTAAATCAACGCTTGATTTAATGATCCGGTCATACTGCATATAACCGACTAATATCAATAGTAATAACTTATCGAATCAACACTTGATCCGATAACCCGGCTATATCGCATATAACCGATCAATGTCACAAATCGCGAGAATCGAATACAGTATCACATACTGGTATCATTCTCGGTCCCGCACATATCTCATATGCGCTCCTATTTCGTTTCGCTTGAGCCAGGAAACCTCTGTGTAGGACTCTAAAGACTCGTCAATACGCCGGCAGCAGGTGATGATCATATCAAACACCCACAAGCTCAAGCGGTCTGCTAAACGTAACGGCCACCCGGGTATTGAGCGATCAGAAGATCGACGAGCAAGCCCGCTCACACTCCTGTGAATCCAACCAGTAACACTTACCGTACAGTCCCGTCTGTTCGTCTGATATGTCGCAATTCTTGCCTAGGGGTGGTAAACGTCAGACCCCAATAGCTCGATAAGTCGTGTCGATATGAGGTCTATAACAGTTCGAGAAACTACTGGTAACACTTACCAGTAAATCTCAGCAACCCTGGCCAGGGATTTCCGGTTATAGCCAATCGAACACAGCGCAACATCAACTCCCTATACCGGGAGAGACGAATCCCTTCCTATCGCTCATTGCCTCCATGTCACTCGGGACTGTACCCAAAAACCACCGTTTTGCACGCCCTCTTGGACGTGGTAAGGTGTAAATCAAAGCATAGTGGGAATCACACAAGACTCTATGACGATCTCGGGTCTACAGACTAACCTGTACCAGTGTCACCAGAGAACTGCCATCTGACGTAAGGTATAATACCATCTGTGAGTTCTCGGCGAGTCCGTCCAGTGTACCAAGTCTCCACTGAGCACCCGTATATCATCTCTGATGTCAAACACCAATGGATATGGGATCATCCATCGCCCATCAATATGGGTCGAGAAGGTATACGCTAGTCTACTCTGGTATATCGATGCCCCGTCTCAATACACCTACGACTAGGGACCTTGAAGGATGTACTTATGGACTACCATGTCCCCACTAGTATGATCCGCATCATAGTCCAGGTAGTCAAGTACACATCTTAAGGGCTTTACCAACATGTAACAGAGAGACAATCAGTATACACGTTAAGGTAAAGAGCAACCAGATAGCATACTATCATGTCGAGCAAGAAAGTCCTCCCTATATATGTCCAAGCATCCACTACAATATACATCCTATGTATAGTAATGGCCTCTAGGGCATACATATAACTAACATTCTCCCAGTTGCACTAGGGCCATCTGATAGCAGTGGTTGTAGTATCTCATACTCAACCATCCTATAAAAGTCTCTCTCTGGGAAAAGGCCTTTGTGAGTGGATCCGCCGTGTTGTCCTCTGAGTCTACTCTCCTAACCTCGATCACCCTGGAAATCAACCATCTCCATGATCAGGTGATACTGCCTTAGAATATGTCTGGATCACTGATGGGACGGACGTTCCTTGGCATAAGCCCCAACTCCATTGTCACACAATGGGAGGAACTAAGTTCATCTCATGAACCAATATACACCCAGACTGCCTCTTTGGTAGCATCTTAAGTAGCGATGTATCTTGCCTTTAATCGTCTAGTATGCCACGGTATCTAGCTTGGAACTCTTCCAACATACCGTCCCTTTAACAAGGGTAAAGACAATGCCTGTGACTGACTTTCAGTCGTCCTTATCACTCTGGAACTTTTCCAGTGATTCTCCCCTGGATCAATTGATACCATCTCACTTCAACTAGTGAGAATCCTAACATCCATTTAGATCTATCTCATAGATCCAAAACACAGGATTTAGTAGGTATCACTTTGATCCTATATGGAGAATCAGTGTGATAAGCAGGGATTGACCGAGCGCAGCATAGGAAACTTCTTTCTTATCAAGAGTATGTCATCCACGTACTCTACGAGGATCGCCACCATACTCCCTACTACCTTTTTGTATATACAAGGTTCATCTACCATTTTGATGAAGTCAAACTATTTGACTACTACATCAAAACAGATGTTCCAACTCCGCGATGCCTGCTTTATCCTATAAAGCATCTTGTACACGTTTCTACTGCTCCTACTGTTTACGAAGCCCTCTGGCTGTGTACTTATAGACGCCCTCTTCTAAAACATCATTTAGAAAAGCTGTCATGACACCCAACCACCAGATATCGTAGTCATGGTATGTAGCCGTGGCAAGTAGGATCTGCATGGACTTAAGCATAGTCCCCAGAAAAGGTTTCATCATTATCCACGCCTGGTTGATGACGAAAACCTTTAACAAGTCTAGCTTTGAAAGTCTCAACTTTTTCATCTATACCAAGTAATCTTCTCAAGATATACTTGCTCCTGATGGGGATTTAACCCTTCAGATATAGCAACCAAAGTCCATACTTTGTTGGTGTACATGGATTCCATCTCAGATCGCTAAGCATCCAGCCATTCTTACAGAGTCACTACTCTCGATGGCCTGCTCGAAACTAGTTGGGTCATCATCTTATGATGCAATCCTCGCTCCCACTGTCATAGAGAAACCGAAGCAACTCTCAGGTGGGTGAGGAACCCTACTAGATTGGCGGAGAGGCTGAGGTTCGTTGGTTACTATTGAATCCTTCGGTTCTACTAAATCATCAGCTGCAGTTTGTATAGCTGGAACATTTCCAGTTCTACATAACAGACCTTGCCTCGAGCTTGTCCGGATTTTGCTTTTTAGACATAGGCTGGACAACCCCAAATCTTAACTGACTTAAGAGATGAGCTCTTCCCTCTCCATATCATATATGAAATGGTAGGCATCTGATTTGATCGGAACCCTATTCAATAGGTATGCAACTGCATAAGTGCATAACTCCCTAAAGGAAATAGGTAACTCGGTAGTACTCATCATAGAGCACACCATATCATATAGGGTGTTATTGCTCCACCCTGATACACCGTTGTACTGTGGTGTATTCAGAGGAGTAATACTGAGAGAGAATCTCATTCTCCTTTAGAATAGTCCAGGAATTCCATGCACATGTATTCTCCTCCCTGATCTTATCATAGGACATAATACTTATACCCGTATTCTGGTTCTCTACTTCTAACTTAAATTCTGTGAATATCTCAAAAGGTTCGGACTTGTGTTTCAACAGCAACATATATCTGAATCTTGAGAGATTATCAGAGAATGTAATGAAGTATAAAGAACCGGTCTTGGCATGTGTAGACATGGGACCTACATACATCAACATGTATCATCCCAAGAGTTCACTAACTCTTTCTCTGCTTCCAGTAAACAGAGCTTTGGTCATTTTATCTTTGTGACATGATTGGCAAGTTTCATAAGATGTAAATTCAAACTGATTTAAATATGCATCTAAATGTAACTTCAGCTAGTCAGGTCGCATTGATATGACCTAGTCTACAATACCTCAAGAAAAATTCGTTCATTTCTGAACTCATCCTCTTGTGTGTGTTCTGTATAATAAGAACTGTAGTTTGATTTAGAACATCAACGCTTTTAGATAACGTGCCTGAACCGATCAACTTTTGATATAGGAAATGTTCAAAACATTATCCAACAATACAAAATTTTATCGTTTCTTTACTAATAAAGAGACAGATATGATTTTGTATATCAGGTTCGATATCTAATAACATTCGTTCAGAATCAATGTATTGGTAATACAGGGTGACAGTGACCAACAGATGGCTGCAACACTTGCCCCGTTTTCTGCCTCATGAAACTTATCACCCGTTCTCAGTTTTTCTACCTTTTTGCAGCCCTATGTAACAGATTACTTATCTGGGATCCTGATCCGGTATCATATACCCAGGATGCGGAGGATACTGAGAAACAGTTCTTTGTAATGAACACACCCGAAGATGATGCATCATCATGCACTCTCTTCGTTTGGGCGGCACGGGAATTCTGGTAATCCCCAATATCCTGCTCTGTCTTATAACAATTATAAGTTGGAGCGGGACCAACGTTCCCCAGCGTAGTATAACAAGCGGGTTCGGTCAATATCCGTATTATTATCTTGATTAAGGCGTGATATGGTCGCTACAAGGAGAGAGAGAGAAGAAAACACTCTGCGTATGCTCTTGCAAGATCAGATTGGTTATTTTTATCTAATCAGGATGGCTCCCACTGTTTTTATCAAATCTTCCTTCAAACCCTAAAAGGAAAGACTAGCCGGGATTAATTACACACTACAAGTTCGCCAATCTTTCAGCCAGGCCAGTGTCGGTACTTTGAGGGAGGTCCCCCGTGCTTTCGCACGAACCTAATTAATGTAAACCTCGTTTTCCCAGAGGCGTAACCCCGTTGACACCTTTCTAGACACCTACTTGATCGGCTAATTGTAATGTGTAAAACTCTCCCAGGAGTAACAATTACTCGCAGCGGGTATCGGGATCCAACTATCTTATAGAAGGTATGCAATCTTATTGCAAATTTCAACACTTGAAATTCCCGATAATATTTTGCCCCAAGCTTCCTATGACCTTGACAAAGGCCAACAAATTATAGGCTGCTAGTCAAGTTCAACCCGTCATTTCGTGATTGAATTAAACCCACCCGCACGACCCTTGACAAAGGCCAACAAGGTCGCACGACTACCCTAACCCAATCTGCATCATATGCATAAGCAGATAAGCACCAGTTAGCTACCGCACACTACGCCTTGACAAAGGCCAACAAACGCAGCACGAATACTAACTACTACTTATCTGAAATGACGGAGGGCTACGACAGGTTTTTCTGAAAACCTATTGCGTAATGAACTTGATATCGTTGTAGAATCAAATGATTTTAAAATGGAGTGTATTTTAGGCTTTTCTAGTTTTGCTAAAGGAGTCACTCCCGGTGAAGGGATCGTCGGTCCTTTCCTCGTCGAATGAGGTGCAGGATATATCATATATATCACTGTGCAAAACAGAAACTATAGAAGCAATCAAAAGATAAACCGAGTGTGTAGCATATGCCAGTTATTGCTAAAGGAGTCACTCCCGGTGAAGGGATCTCAGTCCTTTCCTTATCGAATAAGGTGCAGGATATATCATATATACCGCTTTGCAAAGCAAGAACTGTAGCTACCTGTTTTATTTTTGAAATTCGATTCTACAACATCTTTAGGTTTCTTTTACTTTCATTAATCACATTAATGAAGTCCCATCATTTAAGTACCTAAACATCACAGATAAATACGACGTACACTTATGCCATCCGCATTCGCCTCGATGTCCCCTCATGCACCGTTAGGTTAGGTAACTAACGGCAGAGCAGGGCAGAGCTAGCACGGGTGTAAAACATAAGTAACATCTATATAATATATCATATATACTATATACAGTATCCATCACAGAATATATCACATGATCACATCACATATATCGCAGCAGAAGAAACATATGAAATATTGGATATACTAAGACGTCCGTGTTTTCAATATGAGCCAGTATAAAACACGGATTCCATGGTCGCGATGAATAGCCAAACCTACACCCCAAGACCCCTACGAGAGCGGCAAGCAACCCTACCAATTCTAGAGTTAGGAGACCCGGACTCGACTCCTCGAGTTGGTCTCCCACTGGACTCCAGAACCCGGTTACTTGTGCCCTCCACCTTGGGTCTATCCTAGTGCGGAAAAGTAAATAATATACAAAAGGTGACATCTTCCGCAACCTGGAAGTGCCCCAATAAAAGAATATTACATACAAATTTTTGCATGAATGAAAATGAAAAACACTCATCTCACATAAAAAAAACCCGGCTATTCAAACACGACGATCCAATATAACATATCCAGCAACACATAACATCACATGTCATCAACGTAAGTAAATATGCGCATCCCAATTGTCGTTGACATATAGCAACGAAACCGGCGATATCACATATTACACTTACGGTCATAGAAAAGAAAATGTAAAACTACAACAGTTGGAATCCGCAAACTCTTTAGACATCGCATGCCTAATCAAATGAATTCCTTAGACATCGCATGCCTAACAATTATAAACCCCGCATTTCAGTCTCTTTATCGAAAACTCTTTTCAATATCGAGTTGGGCAATTCAACAAGATTCCCGACACCCGGTACGAATGCTCGTCGCAAACTTCAGTAGACGGCTGCACCCCCGATACCGTCGACGAAGTACACTAAGGCGGAACACCGCTACCGTGAGCACCCGAACGGATGCTTTCGGCGACGGGGTTCTCCTACAGTCACTTGGTCGGGGCTATGGGATGAGGCTGTCTATTAAGTTTACCCGGTAAGTATCCGCGTACCCTACGTGATTGCGACGGACTTTTGATCACATCAAAATCCCGTGGCAACCAATCAAGTGAGACTAAACTGCTATGTTTATAACATTCATTCAGTTATCTCATAACTACTTGTGAATTCCAATTATTATATCACATTCCAGATAAAATAGAAAATGTTAAACTTTCCGATCGAACATTCGAACACCCAAGTTTTCCCGAAACAGCTCAACACATGAAATAAGTTTAAAAACATTCACTTCGTGCCTCAGTACCAACGGTCCGGCCGTAGAAGGGTCAAGCCAACGCCTCACATGTGGCACGCCGTACTGCCCCAAACCCTAAGGTTCAAAGGGCAGTTCAAGACGGTCACATAATCGAGTTAAGGTTTGTTGTCTTCTAGAGGGTCCATCGCGTTACTTGCACTACTTAGAACGTTATTAAACCACGGAAAGATCCAACACTTGGAAATTTCACAACAGGGGAAAAAGTGGGTATTTATATCTGGTCGAACTTTTTAACATATTCAAAAAACATCCGGAAAAACACAGACAAAGTTTGATAATCCGATCGAATCTATGAACTCCTAATACAACCCAGAATATTCAACTCTTGAATAAATATTAAAAATTCCCAGAAAATCCAGAACCAAAATATAGGAATTACTGTCCAAAAATTGTTGGGTAATGTGACCATACTGTCGCGGAACCGCCGCACAAGCCATGCTTCTGCCGTTGTTCCGCGGCGGTTTAGATGAATCAGGAGCTCCGTTTTGCACGATAATTCTTAGAACTTCCTGCTGAATTTTTTAAGAATTTTTAATCTGGAAAAAACCCAGTTTTTAAAAAATGTACAGAGAGCATTTTAGAGTTAGGGTTTTGGTTCGATCGGACTTCTAACTCCGTCTACGCATCGCCTAAGGCTCTAGCTAGGCTCTGATACCACTGTAGGGTTCCTAGACACACTAATGAGCTCTCACAAGGCATCAACCATGCCAATTTCAAATTTTAGAAGTACCGAGAAACCCTAATACGGATCGTTGACTAGAGTTTAGGCGAAACTAGAAGCTGGTAAACAACTTAACTAAAGGGTAAACGGAAATACAACCTTTGTAGATCCGGTCCTCCACCTCCATAGCTCCGTGACGGTGTACCCTCGCTGCGATCATCGGATCCCGGACTCTAGCGTCGGCTTCATCGGAGAAATGGGCGGGCTAGGTCGTCGATTTCGATGCCGAAGATGATCGACGTCGAGGCAACACAAGATCAAGCTCCAACTTCACTAAGCCATGAAACTTGTGAAGAAAACACCCTATACTACTTGGCAAGTGGTAGAGGATGAAGAAATAGGAAGTGGGTTCACTTTAGAATTGGATTTCTCACTCTTTTTCTCAAGTTGCCATTGTTGATAGTAAGGTTTTTCTTCATCTTTGAAGAAGAAGAAGAAGAAGATAATATGATAAGTCTTTTTAAAAATAGAAAATAAAATGATTCTTATCATATTTTTAACCATGGTTTTGTGTAGAGAACTAACTAGAGTTTAGATGAATGGTTAGGGTTAGGAGAAGAAGACAAAATGGTCACTTGGTCAAAGCTTCATTAAGCTTCAACAAACTTCATGTTTGAAAGCAACCATTTTGTTTTTCTTTTATCTTTTAACCAAAAATGAAAAGATAAATAAATGAGTGAAATGAAACCCTAACCATTCACTAAACATGGTTTAAGTCTTTACACAAATCCAAGTTTGCATATATCATCAAACATGATACAAACAAGTGCACAAAACTATAACATATATACAATGTACACATCAAGTGAGAAAATCCATTTTAAGTGAACCAATACTAGTTAATGCAAAGTAATATATCAAATATATTATGCATTAAATCATTAAATCAACGCTTGATTTAATGATCCGGTCATACTGCATATAACCGACTAATATCAATAGTAACAACTTATCGAATCAACACTTGATCCGATAACCCGGCTATATCGCATATAACCGATCAATGTCACAAATCGCGAGAATCGAATACAGTATCACATACTGGTATCATTCTCGGTCCCGTACATATCTCATATGCGCTCCTATTTCGTTTCGCTTGAGCCAGAAAACCTCTGTGTAGGACTTTAAAGACTCGTCAATACGCCGGCAGCAGGTGATGATCATATCAAACACCCACAAGCCGCAAGCGGTCTGCTAAACGTAACGGCCACCCGGGTATTGAGCGATCAGAAGATCGATGAGCAAGCCCGCTCACACTCCTATGAATCCAACCAGTAACACTTACCGTACAGTCCCGTCTGTTCGTCTGATATGTCGCATATCTTGCCTAGGGGTGGTAAACGTCAGACCCCAATAGCTCGATAAGTCGTGTCGATATGAGGTCTATAACAGTTCGAGAAACTACTGGTAACACTTACCAGTAAATCTCAGCAACCCTGGCCAGGGATTTCCGGTTATAGCCAATCGAACACAGCGCAACATCAACTCCCTATACCGGGAGAGACGAATCCCCTCCTATCGCTCATTGCCTCCATGTGACTCGGGACTGTACCCAAAAACCACCGTTTTGCACGCCCTCTTGGACGTGGTAAGGTGGAAATCAAAGCATAGTGGGAATCACACAAGACTCTATGACGATCTCGGGTCTACAGACTAACCTGTACCAGTGTCACCAGAGAACTGCCATCTGACGTAAGGTATAATACCATCTGGGAGTTCTCGGCGAGTCCGTCCAGTGTACCCAGTCTCCACTGAGCACCCGTATATCATCTCTGATGTCAAACACCAATGGATATGGGATCATCCATCGCCCATCTGTATGGGTCGCGAAGGTATACGCTAGTCTACTCTGGTATATCGATGCCCCGTCTCGATACACCTACGACTAGGGACCTTGATGGATGTACTTATGGACTACCATGTCCCCACTAGTATGATCCGCATCATAGTCCAGGTAGTCAAGTACACATCCTAAGGGCTTTACCAACATGTAACAGAGAGACAATCAGTATACACGTTAAGGTAAAGAGCAACCAGATAGCATACTATCATGTCGAGCAAGAAAGCCCTCCCTATATATGTCCAAGCATCCACTACAATATACATCCTATGTATAGTAATGGCCTCTAGGGCATACATATAACTAACAAGGACTTACAAGGGTTGTTCACCATATAGACATATCCCTAGTCATGGATGGGACTTCGTTAGGGAAATGTTTATTCGCGCCCATGGATTGTATATAAGGGTCAGCATTGAGCCGCTTGTAGGGCAGTATTGAAGGTTGTGGGGGCTGCTTAAGAACAGGTTCAGATCCCTGTAGCTTAAGACTTTTGAATCTTATGAGCCGTGAAGGTCCCATAAGAGAGTTCTCCTTACGAGTCGTGAGGATCTCGCAAGTGTAATTTCTCCTTAGAGATCGTGGGGATCCCTAAGTGTGTTGCTCCCTTATGAGTCGTAAGAATCTCACGCAGGTGGTTTCTTCTTACAAAGTCGAGAGGACCTTGCAAGTGTCTTTTAACGAGATTGCGCCCTTTCAGGTTTTCACAAAACTCGCCGGTAGCCCTGCTGTTTTTACTCACGGAGCCCTTTCGGGTTTTCATCCGTGCCCATTTTGCTTATGGACATACCGTTTTCTTTTTTTCTCTTTCTTTTATATATCAGTTTTGGGACGTTGCAATCCACCGTAGTTTATCGACATCTCGGTCAACAGGTAGTTTTAGGACATAGTGGTCCATTGTTAGTTTAAGGACGTTCCGGTCCGCTGTTAGTTTTAAGGACGTTTCGGTCTTTTGTAAAGGAAGCCGGTTACTACTTATAGAGTTTGGGCTTAGGAAGATAGCGAGCGGACATAGTCGTCGTCATCTATTATTGACCTAGGCCGTGACTCGTTAGGCGTAGTATTTCTTCAGGAAGCGACCGTTTATCGGCCTGAAGGGCCTTTCACCATGCATATCCATGAGTAGATAAGCTCCACCCTGGTA
Organism: Agapanthus africanus; assembly: GCA_030015575.1. Taxonomy (NCBI): domain Eukaryota; kingdom Viridiplantae; phylum Streptophyta; class Magnoliopsida; order Asparagales; family Amaryllidaceae; genus Agapanthus; species Agapanthus africanus. The sequence goes on from CM057349.1 coordinate 168,296,550, forward strand.
GACCTTGTCTATGATATATGGGCCTTCATAGTTCGGCTCAAATTTCCCCCGCTTAGCGTGATTAGGAATCATAGGTCTTTTAACCACTAGCATAAGTTCGCCTTGGCGGAATGTTCTCGGCCTAGTCAATCTCTCGTATGAGCGCATCATCTTTGCTTTATAAGCCTCCAGATTTTGTTGCGCCATGAGCCGGTTTTCATCAAGGGCATCGAGCTCCTCAAGCCGATGGTGAGCGTTTTCTTCGTCTGTTAGCTCGTAGTGAACTGCCACTCATAGGGAGGGTAGCTTTATCTCGAGGGGGAGTACCGCTTCTGTACCGAATACCAATGCGTACGGCGTTGTGTTCGTGGCTGTTTTGAACGTCGTTCGGTACGCCCAGAGAGCTTCGTGCAGTCTCTCGTGCCAGTCCTTTTTATTTCAAGACACCGTCTTCTTTATAATCTTCGTCAATGTCTTGTTAAAAGCCTCAGCCAGACCGTTAGCTCGAGGATTATAGACCGAGGAGTATCTCCAGTCTATGTTATGTTGTTGTGCGAAGCGGCTAATCTTGTGGCTTCTGTAGGCTGGTCCGTTATCGGAGATAATCCGTCTCGGAGTGCCAAACCGATAAATGACGTGTGTCTTGAAGAAATGGAGGATATTCTCTGTCTTCAATTCCCTCAGCGGTACTGCTTCTGCCCATTTGGAGAAGTAATCAGTTGTCGCCAAAATGAACCGTTGTCCTCTGGACGATGTTGGTTCGATGGGGCCGATTATGTCAGTCCCCTACATTTCGAACGGCCAGCTAGCCACTGTCGGATGTAGCGGATTTGGATGCTGATGGATGAAGTCCCCGTGAATCTGGCACGAGTGGAACTTCTTCGCGTATTCGAGGCAGTCTTGGATCATCGTGGGCCAATAATAACCCATCCATTTGATCTTCAGCTTCATCTTCAGCCCGGCTTGGTGAGAACCATAGAGTCCGTCGTGAGTTTCTTAGACGACTCTCTTTGCCTCTTCAGGTCCTAGACATCTTAGCCATATAGAGTCAAATGATCTCTTATACAGGGTATCATTGACGAAGGCGAAAGATAGGGCTCGCTTCATGAGCTGATGATTTGAGGACGCATCTTCAGGCGTTCGACGGGATTTGAAGTAGTCTATAAAGACTTCTCTCCAATCCTCAACCTTTTCTTGGTCTTTTATTTGTAGAGCCGCTGGCTTGGTCATTCCCTTTTCCTCGGACGTCTCTAGAAATATTTCTGCCGGTGCGAGGACTCGACAGCTTTGAACAACGATCCTCACGTCATCGAGGTTTTCATCAGCCAATTCTTTAGCGAGCTTGGCTAATGCATCTGCCTTGCTATTTTCCACACGTGGTATACTTTCCAAGGTGTAGGATGGTATTTGGGTCAGCAGTTGCTGTACCCTCTCGCCGTACTTCACCAGTTCTGGTTTGCACGTTTGATAGTCGTCGTTTACTTGACTAACGACCACTTGGGAATCTCCGTATATGAAGAGGTTTTCAATCCCCATGTCAATGGCGATCTTAAGACCTGCTATCAAAGCTTCGTATTCGGCTTCATTGTTTGTCCTCGGCTCTGTTAAGGAGAAGGCAAAGTGCATTATCCTTCCTTATGGAGTTACGAAAATGAGGCCTACCCCTGATTTGATTATGGGGGTGCTTTGCTTGCGCTTCTTCATGGAAGACGCTCCATCGAAGTAAAGTTCCCATCGGGTATCACTTCCGTTGATCGTGTCAAACGCATGTTCGTCTGGCAATTCGCAGTTCAAGGGAGAATCGGCAGGTATCGGATGCTCAGCGAGGAAGTCGGCGATGGCCTATCCCTTCACTGCCTTAAGAGGCTGATACGTTATTGGGAATTCCATCAAGAGGAAGGCCCATTTAGCGAGCCGCCCCATCAATATGGCCTTTGACATAAAATTTTTGAGAGGATCCACCTTCGATATGAGACAGACGTCATGTACCAATGCATAGTGCCTGAGCTTCGTTATCGTGAAGATTAATGCCAGGCAGTGTTTTTCGATGGGAGAATAATTGCTTTCTGCCCCCAGCAGAACTCGACTCAAATAGTAGAGCGCTCTCTCCTTCCCTTGGTCGTTCTCCTGTGCCCATAATGCGCCTAAGGAACTTTCAAGGGTGGTTGTATACAGAATGAGAGTTTTTCCATTGACCGGAGCGGCCAGTACTAGCGAATTTTGCAGGTATTTCTTGATTTCTTCCAGCGCGCTTTGGCATTTGTGATCCCAGACAAACGGGGTTCCCTTCTTCATCAGGTGACTGTAAGGACGGCACTTGCCTGAGAGATTGGCTATGAATCGCCGGATATACGCGAGCTTCCCTTGGAGAGACCACAATTGCTTTAGAGTCCTCAGTGGGGGTATCTCCATAATTGCCTTGATTTTTGACGGATCTATCTCGATGCCTCGGTGTCGGACAATGAATCCTAGGAACTTGCCTGAGGAAACTCCGAACGCGCATTTGAGAGGGTTCATCTTCAAGTTGTATTGCCGAAGGCGTTGAAACACGATCTTCAGATGCTCTAGATGTTCCTCGTATGATTTGCTTTTCACCACGAGGTCGTCGATATAGCATTCGACGACTTCAGGTCTGACGTCATCAAAGATCTTCGTCATAGCCCTCTGATAGGTGGCACCGGCATTCTTTAGACCGAAGGGCATCACCTTGTAGCAGAATATACCAAAAGGGGTCCGGAAAGCGGTGTGCTTCTGGTCTTCGGGATGCATTTTTATTTGATTGTATCCTGACGAGTCGTCCATGAAGGAGAAAACCTCGTGGGTGGACGTATTGTCAATCATTAGCTCGGTGACCGGTACTGGGAAGTCATCTTCCAGGCAGGCTTTATTGAGATCCCGAAAATCCATACATATGCGTAGTGTCCCGTTTTTCTTCATCACTGGGAAGATGTTGGCGATCCAGTCAGGGTACTGGACCTCTTGGATGAAGCCAGAGTCGATCAGCTTCTTGACCTCGGCATTGATGCTCATCTCAAGCTCGAGTCGCATTCTCCTCGGTGCTTGTTTGATTGGCTTGACATATGGGGATATTGCCAATTTGTGTACAGCAATCTCAGGATCTAGTCCTGGCATCTCGGAATAATTCCATGCGAAGCAATCTTTATGTTGCATGAGCACGTCCTTTAGTGTCGCCACCCTTTCTTCAGACAGCAATTTGCTAACGAACGTCGGCTGTGGGTCACTTGCCGTCCCCAAATCAATTTTCTTGAGCTCATCTGCAGTGGTATGTATTCCATCTTCTAGCTCTTTCGGCGCCGGTGGAAACTCTGAGATCACCTCGTCATCATTGTTTTCGAAGCACCAGGGGAGATTATCCATACCGTCGGGGTCTTCTTCTGATAACGTTATCACATGACAGGTACGAGCTCGCTTCCAAGACCGACGTTGATCTGGTTCTACCCTCATGGATTTGGTTTCATTCCTTTGCGGCGGGGTTACCCTCCAGCTGCTGGATAGAGCAAACCTGCCCTGTCGATATTGATCTTCGACCCAGTTGTTGAAGGTGAAGCAGTCTTCAATAGGATGTCCTATTGCCCTATGATAGGAGCAATAGTCCGGATGTGAGACTTCGCCTGCTTTCTCGGGGTGCTTGGACTCCGGGAGTATAATCAGTTGATGTCTTATGGCGAGATCGAGTATCTTCCGTGTTTTGTTCTGAGGAAAAGAGTATGCTCAACTCATCTTCTTTATAAGAGACGAATCTGGATTATTCGATTCCTGATCGCGTGGCTTCTTGGTCCCACTTTGTCTCTCTCGAACAATTTTTCCGCTCTTTGATTTATTTTTGCCTCTGCGTCGGGCCTTTTGTATGACGGGTTGACAGGGAGGAGCATTTTCATCTTTCGCAGCTTATTGAAGAAGGCGTTGCGTCCTGGCTTTCTCGTAGATGGCCATTTCGCGATTGTGGTAGTCTCGAACCTTTTGACTCGCTTCCCTTATAAGCTTTTCCATCTGTTCTTCAAACGACGGACTGGGCATTTTTATGTCGGGAGCTCTTTCTGGTTCAGGGTTAGCATTTTCCCAAAAAGCATCTCCCTCTTCATCAAAGTCATGTATGACGTAACAGTCGTGGAGTATCTCCCGTTTCTTGGATTGAACATACCCAAGCCCGGTCGTTTCCATTTTCCCGTTGGGCAATTTCTGCTGAGTTCCAGGGACATTCCAGATCCTGTTATAGAACCGTACCTGTCGAGCAGTTTGCTTAAGGGGTACACCTTGGTGTCTCAAGAGTCTCCTTAGTCCGTCTATGTAATATCAGGGCAAACAGATGGGCTGGAGCCTGTCGAGTGTGGAATCCGCACCGTGCCAGATTTCCTTCTCCACTTTAGTTTCCCCGGATCGGTAGAATAGGATCGCTTTTTCACCTTCTCGCCTGAGGGGGACATAGAACGTCTGCAGCTCTTCCACACTGTAGGTATCAAGCGCGTCTAGTTCTTTATGATGTTTGGGCGGAACCATGGCAACTTGCAAACTTTGCTCTTCATCAGCGAATGTTTGAATTGAAGGCCGAGCAGAGAATATGGCGTTGACCTCATCTTCTGAGTCGCTGCCGAAGATAAGCATAGGAGCGGACGGTCCCGGCTTATTGTACTGGGGTGGCCCTGAATAAACTATCTCTTCCTCTTCCTCGGTATCACTCCCGAAGACCGGAATGGTGGTGATAGCTTTGTTATCCGGTTTATGACATCTCTCTGTGTCTTCAAAGTCTGGTAAGAAGTATTTTGCATCTTCGTACTTTCGGACTTCGTTTACGGAGAATTGGTTCAGCACTCCTGTTACGGTATACTCGAGACCATCCTTGAAGTATTTCATACACTGATGTTATGTAGAAGGGATGATGTTGTACTCGTGTAACCAAGGCCGGCCGAGCAAAGCATTGTAACATGTCTTGGCATCGATGACGTGAAATTTAATATCCGTGACAAGTAGCCCGAAGCGCAACGTCAGTATCACGGACACGAGAGTTCGTGATGACTGGGAGTCAAAACCGGAGATGGTGATTTTATCACGAGCGAGGTGTTGAACGCTCATGCAGATTTCCTTTAACACTCGCATGTTAAGGAGATTGACGGAGGACCCATTGTCGACCAGGATCTTGCCTATCTTGACATCATGACAGTATCCAGAGACATATAGGGGACCGTTGTGTTCACACGTCCCAAAGAGGAGATCTTCGTCCCCGAAGGTGATATCGGCTGTGTGCACTTCTTCTAGCTCGTCCTTCATCCTTTCTTCGACGAGGAAAGCTTGGAATTGCTCTGGCTCTTGTAGCGCCTTGATCAATGAATCTCTTGCTTCTTTTGATAGTAAAAGGGCGTCGAGAATGCTGAGCTGCGAGGGTAACTTTTTCAAGTGCGCCAGAACGTTGTAGTCCACCTTACTTTTCTTTGGCGGGTCCTTGGCGGTCAGCTCTTTCATGACTTGGTCATCTAGTGCGATATCTTCAGAGACCTTCTCTTTTCTCTTATATTTTATTTTCGCGGGTCCGAGATTCTTTTCGGGCAGCGTACGATTGCGCAGCTGGATATTTTCACAGGTCTTCGATTCTCCCTCCTTTCCCGAGGTGGATTCCTTGAATAGAGGGCCAAGAGTCATCTCTTCATCGGAGTCGCTCCCGAACGTGAGGACTTGCGATCCCCCAGCGTTAACCATGTGACAGTTGCCGGCAGTTCTTCCAAGCTCCCCGGTCGTGTTTCTTTGCTCTCGACGAGTTTTACGTTTCATCCACTTAAAATGCTGCCGGTGAGCAACATATCCCCGCCACCATCTTTTAAAAGCGTCGCATTCTTCGGTAGGGTGCAAAATCTTTCGATGATATAAGCAGTAGGTAGGATGTGTCTCTGCTTTACCGAGAATGTTTCCTTCGGAGGGTGGTAGCTTCATCCCCATTGATATGGCTTTAGCAAACCTTTTCCTTGTCTTAAACTTGTTTTTATTCGCGACGGATGTCCCTTGATTCAGCGAAAGTGTCTCGACTCTTTCGTCCAGTCGCCGGTGTTTGGCTTTTTCAAATATGGCCATCTCACGCTCCCGATCAGCTTTACTTTTCAGATGAATTTCATTTAGAAAGGCGTCGATCATTTCATCTGTCGGCCACAGAAGTTCCGGTTCAGGTCCTTCCCCCAGTCTTTCGGTGCAAGGTGCTTCTTCCTCGTCTGTCGACGAGTAAGAGATCACATAGCAACTTGCCACATAATCTTTAGATTCATCCGACGAATCTTCTCCATCATCTCCGTCTTCAAGGACGTGGCTGAGGAACTCTTGGAGCGTGATTGGGGTCCGCGCCTTCTGGTTATACTCTTCCAGCACGTCGATCTGTTTCTGCAGGTCCGTGCGCTTGTCACCAGGCTTCACGGGCTTTTTGGATTTCTTCTTCTTTTTCGAAGATTTCGACGGCTGGGTGTGAGCACTTTGGCTATCACCACCAATCTTTGGAGTTGGACGCGGCTTCAGCATCCCTTCGATGATCTGGGGTTCCAGCGGATTCTAACACTTGATTGCCGGGCATGTCTGGAGCTCATTCAACATCCTTTTGGTTTTGGCCGAAAGAGCAACCACCCATTGAGCTTCCTCAACAAAAGAGCACGTTTCCCCCTATGTGTTCGTCTTCTTAGGAGTGTGCGGTTGTGGTGGGTTTACTTTCTACTTCTCAGACAGCGCAAACTTGCCTTGTAGGTACTGATCCTTGATCCATCCCTTAAAGACAAAGCAATCTTCGATTGGATGGCACACCGGGTAATAATTGGGATTATTCACTTTGCCGGGTTGCGATGGTCGCCTTGGATTCGGCAAATTGATAAGCCTGTTGCGCATTGCTAGTTCGAACAGCCTCTTCGTTTTATCCCGCGGGAATGAGTAAGGGCGCTTCATTTTCTCATTATAATAGCGCCGTCTCTCCTCCAATTGATCCGTTAGTCTTGGAGCACTGGGCTGCTGTTGGGTATTTGCAACGATGGTCGCCTTCCCCTTACCTTTTTCGTTCCGCGGCTCCGGCTTCGAAGGAGACGGTCTATGACCCATTTGATCCATCTGGGCTAGCTTGTCGATTAAAGCCTGGAACGTAGTCAGTTTGAAGAACATCGAACTGTGAAATAGTTGCATGAGGGTCTAGGGTGCTTACGAACATGCCCACCGCTGGTGCTTCTTCGATGCACTGTTCGCACTTAGACCACAGATTCCGCCATCAGATTGCGTACTGAATCCATGTCTCGCCCGGCTTCACCCCGGCATTGATCAATGCCGTTATTGGGATGCGTTCACTAGCACTTGCGAATCGCTAGGTGAACAACAACTCCATTTCCGCGAAAGTTTTGACAGAGTCATTTGGAAGTTCGGAGTACCACTCGAACGCCGTCTCCGATAAGCTGCCGACGAATTGGCGAAGCAAGAGCTTATCATCGCCGCCGGTGTTGCCGCAAAGAGCCCTGAACTGGGCGACGTGCTAGTAAGGATTTCCTGTCCCCTTGTACACATGGAATTTGGGGATTGTGTATCCCGACGGGTATTTTATTTGATCATACCAGCCTGGATACGGTCGCCCAGTTTTAACAATTTGCCCAGCCGCTTCATTCGCCTGGTGAACTCATATCTGTTGAGCGATGTAATCATCTAGGGCAGCTTTGGAGATGGTCTCTTCCTTGGCTGCTGATAGAGCCGGCAGAGGGTTTGATGTTTCTCCTCTATCATCTTCAATTATCACTGGAGGATCTTCGGCTGGGGGATCCGGCTGGATCATCATGCCCACCATATCTTGGAATAGCAGGGCCATTCGTTTTATATTGGCTGCTTGTTCCGCAGCCTCTTTGTCCTTCTTCTCAAGTATACTCCGAAGGAATTCGGCATCAGTTTCTTGCTCATGGCGTTGCTCCGAGGATGCTTCTAGGCTTTCTTTTGGCCCGGTGAGTGCGGCCATCGCAGTCATCATCTCCTGAAGCTTCTGCTGCTGCTCTTGAGCTTTTGTCATGGATCGCGTAAGCGGTCGATGACCTGTGGAGATATGGCTATCCACTTTTCCGGATGACATATAGACGGTATGCACCACCATGCCCCCAGACTTAGGGCGTTAAGGCTCAGTGCCTTTGACATTTGTCGAAGGCATGGGGATTTTCTCCGGCCTTCTCCTCTTATGAGCGTTCGAAGTTGAGGGGGCCGCTGCAGTGGGCACCCAAGTAGCCGTCGTCTTTTGTGGCTTAACAGGACGGTTTTCTTCCTGTCGGACCTTCAACTTCTTATGCCGGCGGGGATAGTCTTGATCAACCACCGACTCTCGGAATTGTCGCTAGATTTTGTAAACTTTAGAAGATAGTCGTTGAGGGGACTGTTCCGGCTTCAATTCTGTGACATTCTCCACCGGCAGCGGAGATCTTTTTAATACGGCGGTAGGAGATTTCCTGCGCACCTTGTTCAGTTGCTCAAAGCTGTTCCCGGTTGGAACAGCAGTATTAATTTCCACCGTTAGAGCCGGTGGAGTTAGCCCAGAGGGGGAGTTGCCTCCGGCCTTCCTTACTCGGCGCCAGTGGCGACGTCGAGCGTGTCGAGCTGTTGGGGCTGGTTCGGCGATGGGGATGGCTTTGTCTTTCCCCCTGTCCAGATGAGGCGCCGCTGGTGCCAGCCTCTTGAAGACTGACGTCTTTTGAGTAGCGGTATCCAATCTGTCAAAGACAGACCTTCGAGCAGGAACGGGAGCCGGAATAGTCAGTCTTGTAAAGCCGACTCTTTGGCAAGAGAAGCCGCCTTGATGACTTCAGGAGCAGAGATGGCTATCTTCTTTGGGATGGCCACTTCAGGTGTCATGGGCTTCTAGGCAGGCCCATCGAAGTTCAGGCTCAGTTTGGCGAAGACCGAGGAGTTGGAGCTGGACGACCCGTTAAGAGGGGCCGTGGTAGTAGCAAGCCGATCGAAGACCGACTTCTTGGGAGCTTCCGGTGCTGGCATAGGAGCGCTGAAGCTCGTTGGCGGGAGCATGGCCCCGAAAAACAATCCTGTGGTGGCTTGGGTGACCTGTTCCACCGGCATCGTGAACAGGGAAGCCACCTGGGGCTCGTAAGCTATGCCCCCATTTGAGGCAGAACGTGGGTTGTAGTTGCATGTGGAATAGTTCGAGCAGGTGACCGCCATTGATCTTTGCTTTCTTGACCAAGAAAAACGCCAAATCTTAGTATCTCGAACCCAAGGGCAACCATTAGCAAACCGCGATTCGTTCGCGAACACGACACATGAAGTGTGGAGTGGAAAGAGAAAAAGGTCCAACCGGGCGTGCCAGAATCTGTTTACCGCCGGAAACCGGGAAGACGGACTATCTTGCCTGAATCTGGGGGCAGATACTAATTGGTGCTATTCGTCCACCTCTCCGAAGATGACAAGTTGATTTATGGCACCATGTATTGGAGGTTTAAACGGATGCGGCCGATGTAGCGGACTTCGTCAGATTCCCCCTAGTTCGAGGGTTTTTGATTGTGGGGACCTTCTAACCTGCAGGCACAAGCCCCTGCAGTTAATTACGCTACCACATCGCGGTAACCACTTTCTCCTTCTCCAGATGGTCACTTCGTGTCGTGGGTGTTTGTTTTGTTTTTGGTTGCCCGTGGATTGTATACGGAGACTAATTTATGTTGTCGCCCGTAGGGCGCGGATTAGTCCAAATCCGTATCTTCTTAGATTTGGGTTTGGGGGTTGGGTTTAAGGATACGTTAGCCTCATTTGGGACTAAGATCAACTTTAACGTATGTTAAGGATACGTTAGTCTCATTTTAGACTAAGATCAACTTAACGGGATCATTTAGATCCAACAAAAGAGCATTTGGACTCTATTGTTTAGTTTATGGACATTGCGGTCGAATAGTTTAAGGACATTACGGTCCATTGTTAGTTTAAGGACATCTTGGTCCAATGTTAGTTTAAAGACATCACGGTCGAGGTTAAGGACATCATAGTACATGAGTTTAAGGACCCCACAGTCGCCTGTTAGTTTAAAGACATCACGATCGAGGTTAAGGACACCATAGTCCATGGGTTTAGGGACCCCACAGGCCATTGTTAGTTTTAAGACATCACGGTCGAGGTTAAGGACATCATAGTCCATGGGTTTAGGGACCCCACAATCCGTTGTTAGTTTTAAGACATCACGGTCGAGGTTAAGGACATCATAGTCCATGGGTTTAGGGACCCCACAGTCCGTTGTTAGTTTAATGACATCACGGTCAAGGTTAAGGACATCATAGTCCATGGGTTTAGGGACCCCACAGTCCATTGTTAGTTTTAAGACATCACGGTCGAGGTTAAAGACATCATAGTCCATGGTTTTAAGGACTCCACAGTCCATTGTTATGTGTAGTTGTTGGGACCCGTCACCTCTCTGACGACGTTGAAGGATTACAACGACAGATATCAGAGGAGTAAAGAGATGTACCCTCGAACCGATGTGAATTGGTTGACATAGTAGATCTGCTCAGTTCAATACAAGTTGAGGACTTGGCCAGAATTGGGCTACGTCCAGTTAAAAATGTTTAACATTTTATTTTTGTTCTGGCCATTAGGCCTTTATTTGGGCTCTGGCCTTTTAATAATGCTAAGCATTAGGCTCTGACATTTTTTGTCTTATACTGAATGCATAACATTCATCAGAACAAAGTGTGTTCTGACAGTGCGCCACGTGGTGCGCCAGGCGCTTTGCGCCAGTCAAAGAGCGCATTGCGCTTCTGTCGGGTAACGCACACGAAGAGGACACGTGTCGTGCTTAATGCTAAGCGCTAGTTTGTTAGCGCATCGCGCTTTTAGTTTATGAGCGCATTGCGCTAGTCTGTTGGCGCGCCAGTGAGCGACACGTGGGGCGGTTGGCGCTGAGCGCCAACCCACGAGCGCAGAGCTCTGTTTCAGAAGCGCAAAGCGCAAGTAGTGTCTATGGTTGACACGTGGCATGTTTTGGCGCTGAGCGCCGGTCCAAGAAACTCAAAAGCGCAATACATGAGTGCAAGGCACTTTTTAATAGCGCAAAGCGCTTATGATCAATTTTAAGATTAAAGAATAGATTTATGTTCTTCAAAGGAGGCTTTGCCTCAAGATCCAAAAACAAAAGTTCTTGTTTTTATAAAAGGCTCTGCCTTTATAGAACAAAAGATCTGTGAGTGAAGTATTTTACTTCTTTTTATTATTTTATGATTAGATCTTTGATCTTTTCTTTTTTATTAAAGACCTTGCTCTTTTTCTTAGATCTCTGATCTTTTTAGAAGTTGGTTCTTCTTGTTAGTGTATATGCCCTAGAGGCCATTACTGTATCATACTAGTTTGTATATTACTTAATGGAAGCTTGGGATATTCACCTTGTATATACAATCTTGCTCAAAATAGTAGTATGCTACTTGGTTTGTTTCTACTTCAATGTGTACATGTGTTTATTTTATTATATCACCTATACGCATTAGTGGAGCCCTTAGGATCTTTGCTTGATTACCAGCGTTGTGATGGCAGTCACACTAGTGGGGCTGGGTAATCTATAAGCACATCCTTATGCAGGTCCCTAGTCGCAGGACTATCGAGACAGGGCATCGATACTCCGGAGTAGACAAGCGCATGCGCTTCTCATCCCAGAGTGGGAGATGGTCTGTCCCACAGCCATCAGTACGTCGTACTGGAGATAGTATGCGGGTGCTCGTTGGGTTACGAGTACACTGGACAGGACTCGTAGGGAACTGACCGGTTGGTATTATACCTATCGTCAGTTATCAGTTCCCAGGTGACATGAGTACAGCTTAGTCCGCTGACTTGACACTGTCACTTCGCCTCGAGTGTGTTCCCACTGTACTTTGATTACTACCCTACCACGGCTCAAAGGAGTCGTGCAAACAGGTGGTAGTTGGGTGCAGTCCCGAAGCACTTGGAGGCAGTGACGGTTAGACAGGATTCGTCTCTCCCGGTATTGGGGGTTGACATCGCGCTGTGTCTAGGAGAGCCATTACACGAGTAGTCCCTGGCCAGGGCAAGTGGCATATACTGGTAGGCTTCCAGTGTTATCTCAGGGTGTATTGGGCTTCACTCCGACACGACTTGTACCGCTATTAAGGGACTGACATTTACCGCCCCCCTAGGCCCGCCATACGATGTATCAGACGAACAGACCGGACTATACGGAGATTGTCACATTCAGGCTCAGTAGGAGTTCAGATGGGTTTCACCTCGTCAGTCTTCTTGTCGGCATCTACCTGGGGACCGTTACGCACAGCTAGTGCCGGTTGCAGTCTGTGGTTAAACCCACTGCCAGCGTAGTGTCGAGTCTTTAGAGTCCCACACAGAAATCTATTCACCTTTAGGCAAAAGAGTAGAGGTCGCATGGTTTTGCGACAGGTCGCATGGTTTTGCGACAGGGTTCGGTCACATCCGTGCACTTGTGCACGTACAGTGTCCGGACAGTTTACACTAGCGGGCTTTGGTTTAAGCCAGATCCTAGTGTACGTTTTGGGATTGGTTTTATCCAGTATGTATTCGTGTTCCTTGGAACGCGAATGCGGGTGTGTATGCACAGTTGACGGAGAGACAGAGGCAGAGGATTCTCATTAGGGTTGTTGACCATTGACCGTTGACTGTTGAATTTTTGCTCAACCCTAATGAGAATATGATATGTAATTAACAATTATATTAATTAAGTATTATGGTGACATGGTTGTTGAGGGATTGACTTTGTTGACTTGTTGACTTTGTTGACCGGTTGACTAGGCTTGACTAGTTGACCATCATGATAACAATAGCTATCATTTCATGGCAAAGACTTTTGCTTGCTTGCTCTCTTGTGCAAAATGAGTGCATGAAATGATATGGCTATTGTTGCTTAAACCATCACATATACTTGATTGCTATGATGTGTTATGATGGTTTTGGATTATGAGAGCCAAATGAGAAAAGTCTTCTCTCATTCTTCTATGCTCATTCTCTCTCTTGTTCTTGAGCTCTCATCTTCCTCCTCTTGCTCTCCCTCTCTTGAGTCTATGGTTCTCTTGTCTCATGAGTTGAGAACCAAGAACCATAGATAAAATCCCAAACAAACTCTTCTCTACTCACTCTAGTTCACAAGGTTTAGCAAACCGAGTGAACTAGTTTCTTCAAAGTTCGAAGAAGGAGCCAAAGGTAGAAGCTTTCAGGTGGATCTATCTTCGGCGCAAGGAGACGACGGGGAGAAGCCGATTCGGACAACCATCGAGGCTTGAAGACGAAGGAGTTCAAAATAAGAAAGGTATAAACCCCCTAACCGAGTAGTTAACAACTCCTAGTTAGGTTGTTAGTTAGATGTTTAACAAAGATCCGGGTTTTAAGTCCATGTTACCACCTCTAGAAAATTGTTTTTCACCAAATTCCGCATGCCCGAAAGTACCGGGAGAGGTAGCATGGACTTACACTTCTTTTTATGGGATGGTTCCATCTCTATTATTCAAGAACATAGTTCTTTTTACCTTGAAGATGAAGAAAAATCTTCTTTTTTCTAAGAGCTTTCTCTTCTTTTGCAGAGGGTTTTTCTCTCTTTTTTTTTGAGACTTGGAGTCTAGGGGCCTTTATATAGGGCCAATTGATTTGTTAAATCAGTTTTAAGAAATCTTTCTCTGATTGATTTGGGAATATTTCCCACCGTTGGATCTTTGATCCTAAGGCTTCTGTTTTATAGAAGATAATTTTCTTGTTTTAATAAGATTGGAAAGATCTTTCCATAACAGAATTTTAGTTCTGATTAATTAATAATTTATTATTAGTAGATCTTTTGATCTTACGGTGGGGGAATTTTTAATTCCAGTGCTGGCACACCTTGAGCTAGCGCACCTATGTTCGACATGTGGCGCGCAGCGCAACTGCGCTAGTGCACCCATGTTTGACACGTGGCACGCAGCGCAGAGCGCAGCGCAACTGCACTAGCGCACCTGTGTTTGACATGTGGCGCGCAGTGCGCGGGATCTGAAGCGTTGCTTCAATTTAAATTATGTATTTTGAAACAGAGCTTTGCTCTGATTGGGGGTGCGCTGCCTAGGGCGCAGCGCACCTGGCGTCAATGCGTCTGCGCTTGACACGTGGCGCGCAGCGAACAGGATCTGAAGCGTTGCTTTAATTTAATTTTTGAATTTCGAAACAGAGCTTTGCTCTGATTGGGGGAAAGGAAGCGTCACTTCATTCCAAATCTTGGAATTTGAATAGAGCTTTACTTTGATTGGGGAAAACTATCATAATTACAGCAGTCAAGCAAATATCCTCATGGCTTTATCAACATGTGTAAATGGATAAAATTATGATCAAGTCAACATGTCAGATAAAGAAGAACTAGATACCATACTATCATATCGAGCAAGAATGCCCTCTGTATATATATACATGTATAAATACATCCACTATCATATAATGGCCTTTAGGGCATACATATATCCAACAATCTCCCACTTGCACTAAGGCTAGTTATTGGCGTATCTCATACCCAACATCTTAAAAAGTCGCTCATGCTGTGGCTGAGGGAGGGCCTTGGTGAGTGGATCCGCAGTGTTATTCTTTGTATCTACTCTCCTAATCTCAATCTCGCGGCGATCTACAATCTCCCGGATCAAATGAAAGCACCTCAGGATGTGTCTGGACCGCTGATGGGACCTGGGCTCCTTGCTAATACCATAGCCACATTATTATCACAATACAATGGTATTGGATCAATAATGGTTGGAACTACTCCTAGCTCCGAGACGAACTTCCTCATCTAGACGGCTTCCTTGGCGGCATCATTTGCAGCAATGTACTCAGCTTCTATCATAGAGTCTGCAACGGTATCCTGTTTGGAACTCTTCCAACTTACCGCCCCTCCATTGAGGGCAAACACAAACCCAGAGATAGATTTGCTATCGTCCTTATCACTCTGGAAGCTCAAATCGGTAAAGGCCTCCATTTGGAGATCTCCGTTACCATACACCAAGAACAATTCTTTAGTCCTTCGCAAGTACTTAAGAATGTTCTTCACAGCTATCCAGTGATTTTCCCCGGGGTTGGATTGATACCTGCTTACTACACTAAGTGCATAAGCTACATCTGGGCGTGTACATAACATCGCATACATTATAGATCCTACTGCCGAAGCATAGGGTATAATACTCCTGCGAGCTCTCTCTTCATCGGTCTTTGGGCAAAAGTTCTTGGAGAGAGTGACTCCATGGCAAGCGGGTAAGGCACCCCGCTTGGAGTCTTCCATACTAAACCTCTTTAGGATGGTGTTGATGTACCTGGTTTAGGACAATCCCAATAACCTCTTGGATCTATCCCTATAGATCTGAATGCCCAGAATGTATATGGCATCACCCAGGTCCTTCATGGAGAACCTTAGTGATAAAAAAGATTTGACCGACTGTAGCATAGGAATGTCATTTCCTATTAGAAGAATGTCATCCACGTACAATACGAGGAATGTGACAGTTCTCCCAACAGCCTTCTTATAAACACAAGGTTCATCTGGATTTTTGATGAAATCAAACTCTTAGATAACATCATCAAAACAGATGTTCCAACTCCGTGATGCCTGCTTTAATCCATAAATGGATTTAAGCAATCTGCATGCTTTCCCGCTGCTCCCACTATCATGAAGCCCTCTGGCTGATCCATATAAACGCATTCTTCTAAATCACCATTTAGAAATGCAGTTTTAACGTCCATCTGCCAGATTTCATAGTCGTAGTGAGCAGCAATAGTAAGTAGGATCCGAATGGATTTAAGCATGGTTACAGGAGAAAATTTTTCGTCATAGTCCAGACCTGCTCTTTGACGAAAACCCTTCGCCACAAGTCTTTCCTTATAGGTCTCTACCTGCCCATCTACACCAATCTTTCTTTTAAAGATCCATTTGCACCCCACGGGTTTTACCCCAGGGGGTACAATGTCCAAAGTCCATACTTTGTTGGTGTACATAGACTCCATTTCAGATCTCATGGTATCCAGCCACTTCACAGAGTCTCCACTCGTGATAGCTTGCTGAAAGCTGGTAGGATCATCATCTTCAATGATGCATTCTTCTCTATCACCATCAATGAGGAAACCGTAGTACCTTTCCGGTGGGCGAGAAGTCCTACCAGACCTACGGAGTGGTCGAGGTTCATCAGTTTCTGTTGCAACAGCCGGTTCAACCAAGTCGTCATTCGTAATTTGTGTTTCTAGAACTTCTTCTAAGTCTACTACACTGCCAGCTGTATCATTTGTGAAAAACTCTTTTTCCAAAAATGTGGCATACTGAGAAACAAACACTTTTTGTTCCTCCTTGTGGTAGAAAAGATATCCATAAGAATTCTTTGGATATCCCACAAAATTACACATGACTGACCGTGTCTCGAGTTTGTCCGGATTCTGCTTTTTAACATAGGCCGGACAACCCCAAATCTTAATTCGTTTAAGAGATGGTCTCTTCCCATGGGATATCTCATATGGCGTGGTAGACACGGTTTTGGTTTGGACCCTGTTCAGTAGAAATGCTGCAGTCTCCAATGCATGCCCCCAAAATGAGACGGGCAACTCAGCATCACTCATCATGGAACGAACCATATCTAATAGGGTCCAATTCCGACGTTCTGACACACCGTTGTGCTGTGGTGTGTAAGGAGGTGTGAGCTGAGAGAGAATCCCATTCTCTTTTAGGAAGTCTGCAAACTCTGTACTGAGATACTCCCCACCTCGATCTGATCGAAGCATTTTGATGCTCAAGCCGGTTTATTTTTCTACTTCGAGTTTATATTCAGTGAATTTCTTGAAAGCTTCATACTTGTGCTTTAATAAAAATACATGACCGAATCTTGAGAAATCATCAGTGAAAGTAATGAAGTATGAAAAACCGTCTCTAGCCTGTGTAGACATTGGCCCACATACATCACTATGTATGAGGCCTAAGAGCTCAGTAGCTCTCTCTCCGTGTCCTGTAAACGAAGTTTTGGTCATTTTACCCTTGATACAAGACTGGCAAGTTGCATAAGATTTATATTCAAAAGGGTTTAAATATCCATCTTTGTGTAACTTGTTTAGTCTTGTTTCGTTAATATGACCAAGTCTACAGTGCCAAAGAAAAGCTTCATTTATTTCTGAAAGTTTTCTTTTATTAGTTTATTGTATGCTGAAAACTGTGTGTTGATTTAGGACATATATCACGTTATTAAGTGTACCATACCCAACAAACATTTGATTCAGGTGAATATTCATAACATTTTTTTGCAATACAAAATTATATCCTTCATTGTCTAACAAAGAAATGGATATTATATTACAAACCATACTAGGTACATAATAACATGGGTTCAAAACCAATATACATCCAGACGGCAACCCCAAGTGATACTCTCCTACTGCAACTGTATGTACATTGGAACTATTTCCAACCCGGAGAGTATGGTCACCTGTCTTCAAAACCTTGCTATTTCTCAGCCCCTGCATAGAATTGCAAATGTGAGAACCTGAACCGGTATCTAATACCCAGGAAGCAGAGTTTATTGATAAACAATTTTCTGTCACAAACACACCTGAAGCGGAAGCATCCCCATGCTTCTTCTTCTTGAGCTCCAAGTACTCGATGCAGTTGCGCTTCCAGTGTCCTGTTTTGTGGCAGTGGTAACATTCCGCTTTTCCCGATTCCCCAGCCGTGGACTTGTCTTTCCCCTTAGCCTTTTTGACTCCACCCTTAGGTTTTGTGGGTTTCTTCTTCATCTTTCCCTTGGCCTTAGCCTTCGGGCGAGAGGAGGATGTTGTAAGTGCACGGCGGCGCCCCCGGCCGTCAATCCGAGGCCAAAATGCGGAAACGATACTTTTCTTTAATTTTTGAACCGGCACCACCGCGCACTATAAAACCCGGATCGGGTCATTAATCTAATCCTAGCTAACAAGAGAAGGGGTAGAGAGATATACCGAGCGATCTGTGTCCTTCGGTCTTCTCGTCGTCGTCCCGATCTCCCCGCGGAATCTCCGGTCTTCATCTCCTCGTCGAAAGGGCACCACATCGCCGAGTTCTTTTACGGGCTCCCACCTCTGGACCGAGGCAACTCGGGCACGAAGTTGGCGAGCCGACGTGCCCAAGAAATGCTGTAGATGAAGTGTAGAACTCTATGTGTCTCTAGGGGTTGAAGTTGCCATGTATTGGTGGAGGTAATGAAGTGAACCTTTTTTAGATGAACTTGGGGATTTTTACAAAGCCAAAGAGATCAAAATTCCCAACAACCATTTTTGGACAGCCCCACCAAGAAGTGGCCGGCCATGGATAAGGAATGAGAGAATGGAGTGAATTAGAATGAAAAAGAAGTGAGCCTCAACCTCATCCAAGAGAGAGAAAGGGTGATGATAATAAGCAATGATCACAATCAAAGTCCAACACTCCATCAACCATCATAACTTCCAAAAGTCAAGCAATCATGAAGTGAAGAAGTCAAATGATGGTGCAACCATCATGAAGCAACAACTTGCAAATAACACCCTCCACAATGCTAATTTGCACATATGCAAATTAGCCACCTCCACCAATTTTCAGCCAAGGAAAGAAACAAAGGAAAATGGCCGAAACGGAATGCAAACTGGCAACTTCAGAAAACCGATCCCGTAATAAATTACAGGAAAACCCCGCGACTGTATATACATACCCGCATTTGTATTCCGATCGAATACAAATGCAATGAGACAAAATCTACACTGTACAATACTAGGATCCGGCTTAAACCAAACACCGCTAGTATTATCCGTCCGATCATGATCCGTACAATACCGCACGTATAAGATCGAACCCTGCCATATCTTCATACGGCCTCTACAGCGTTTCGCCCGAAACTTGAGAAACGGTCTGTGGGGGACTCTAAAAACTCGTCAATACTTTGGTTGTGGATTTAACCACTAGTACGTCAGAGGTATTAGCCATACGTAACGGGCTACCAGGTATTGACCAAAAGGGACGTCAATGAGCGAACTCATCCTGACACCCTACTGAGCCTATCAGTGACAATATCCGTACATTCCGGTCCTTTGGTCTATGAGCATCGTATGGCGGGTCTAGGGGGATGGTAAAAGTCAGACCCCCAAAAGCGGTACAAGTCGTGTCGGAGTGTAGCCCAGAACACCCTGAGATACTACTGGAATACCTACCAGTAAATCTCCTGCCTTGGCCAAGAACTTCGTGTAAGGGCTCTCCTAGACACAGCGCGACCTCAGCCCCAATACCGGGAGAGACGAACCCCTGCATATCCGCTTACTGGCTCCATGTGGCTCGGGACTGTACCCAACTAAAACCTATTTGCACGTCTCCTTTGAGCGTGGTAGGGTAGTAATCAAAGTACAGTGGGAACTCACACGAGACAAATGACGATCTCAGGTCGATGAACTAACCTGTACGCATGTCACCAGGGAACTGCTATCTGACGTCTGGTATAAGACCAACTAGCATGTTCCCGGCGAGTCCTGTCCGGTGTACTCATAACCCAATGAGCACCTGTATACATCTTAGGTGAACCAACTGACACTAGTGGCTTATGAGACCGGCCACCGCCCCTCGTCGGGGTCTCGACTGTATACACTAGTCTACTCTGCAGTATTGATGCCCTGTCTCGAAACTCCCACGACTAGGGACCTTTTAAGGATGTGCTTATAGACCCCAGCTCCCACATATATGATCGCCATCATACTGCTGGCAGTCAAGCAAGAATCCTACGGGCTCTATCAACGTGCAATAGTGACCTGTAAGGTCACCTAAAGCAGTACACGATGATAAAGATAAACCAGATAGTATACTATCATCTTGAGTAAGACTGTCCTACCGGAATAGGTCCTCCCTCAGTCATTGCAATCACGTGCCTGTGATCCAATAATTGACTCTGAGGGCACTATCTCCAACAATCTCCCACTTTCACTCAAGGCTAATTATTGCGATGTCGCATACTCACAGCCCGTGTGATACCGAACTCCCAACTCCTCTACTAATCAGTCTCACAAAACCCGTTTGCGAAACTAATGCGTTCGAGGAATAGCCTCAGTGAGTGGATCCGCCTGGATGTTTCTTTCTATGTCTCTCTATATTTCAAGTTCGTGGAGAAAGCCATCTCCCGAAATGAGCAATACCTGTCTTAGAATGTGTCTGGATGTCTGATGGGACCTATCTCATAAATGAACTCCAAATCCAAACTTCTTAGACTGTATAGTCAACTGAACTTAATCAGTATCCTACGTCATGCCTCCCGCAGTATCCGCCTGGACCACCTGTCCATAGTACTGCCCCTCGTCAGAGGGAAAACTATAACTCTGACAGTCACTCTGCCGTCCAGGTCATCTTGGAAGCCTGGAATGATAACCGTCTCCTGAATGAGGCTGATGTTATCATATCCCTAGAACATCCACTTATGTTCTAAAACTGCTTCCTAATGTTTCTCCAGGATTGGATCAATATCGGCTTATTGCATCTACTGCAAAAACAACATCTGGTATGGTACTTGACATCTCATGATTGACTCAATTTCCTAAGCAAGTGATCTGCCAATCATGCACATCCCTCTCCCCTTTAGTCAGTAAGACACCTTTAGAGAGGGTGACTCCATCACTTGCAGGTACACTACCGTGCCAAGAGTCGTCCATTCTAAAACACCTTTAGAATGCTACCTAAGTACCCAGATTGGAAAACTACCCAAATCTAGATCTAAAACCATAGATCTGGTAACCAGAATGTATGATATTATATCTATATCCTATGTGGAGAAACCACTGTGTGACAACCAAAGTATAACCGATCGTAGTATAAGAACATCACTTCCTACTCTGTGTATGTCATCCAAATACCAGGACATCACACCCTACTACCTTCTTAACAAATCCATCCCCTATTCTGATGAAGTCAAACCTATGACTGTCATATCAGAAATAGATGATCTATCTCCGCTACATCTGCTTTAGTCTATAAATAGACACAAGCCACATGTCCACCAATGCTTCCGCTGCTCCCACTGACTATGACAACCCTCTGGCAGAGTCATATACACGTACACTTCTAAAGCTAGTTTAGAACAATGCTATACTCATCCTCCTGCCGGGTCTCGCAGCCTGGAACAACAGCACTGGCAAGTCTGGGTAAACAAGAACCTCACTGCCACCGTCCTTGAGGCTACCGGAGTACCTCTCGGGTGCCTGAGGTTACCCACCGTATCTGCGGAGTGGCTAATGGAATGTCAAATCAGATTGAATCTTTAGGTTCTTATCAAATCTTCAGTAATCGTTTACAGTTCTGGAATCACTTCCAGTTCTGGAATCACTTCCAGTTCAACCATACTCCCACTACTGTTTTCTGAAAAATCCATTTTACTAACTGTGGCGAGTCTAGAACAATATCACTATTGATCTTCTAGATGGTAGAAAGTCAACCCTCGTCATTGTAACGTCTTCAAAATAATAAAATATGATTTTTGGGAAATTTTATAATTTAATATTATTTTAATGAATATTTTAATATTCTGGTATAATTAAATTCAGATAAATGGGGAAAAATTATGGAAAATTCTAAAATAAGGTATTTTAAGGAATTGCCTCGTTTTCTGTGCATGCCCCCATTTCCTCTAGTTTTGACCCTGAGTATGTCTAGTTTTGACTGATTCCATCTAGGATGAAATCTGGGTTGATTTTCTTATGTTGGTGTATAATTTGGGACTTGTTTTAGCATGGATTTTGGTATTTGGTGATTCATTCCTGTCGGGTGGCGTTTGGACGTCAACGACAAGTGGATTTTGATTGTGTTTACATGCGAGTCGATAGGTTTTTACCTATGCGGGTAGCGTGTGCTATTTTGGTTTCCGATGTGATTTTCATGTGCTTTAGCATTGTGATATACTTGTAGGTACCCTGCGTGATGTTGAGGCAAAGGAGGTGAAGATAGAGACATCGGCTTTGGCACACGAGAAGCAAGGTGAGTAGATTTATATCTACGGGGAGAAGTCGGGTGGATGGCGTATAGCAGCCCCGCAGTCCGTGGTGATGTATACGAATACGTATACACACGAATATTTATTATGTGTTGTTTAGGGTTATTGATGGTAATAATGATATTTTGATGATAAGAATATATTGGTTTAGTATAGTGCGAACCCTAGAGTAGTGGTTGCACTCACCCATACATTTACACGCATACTTGCATTCATTCTTTCATTTATTAGAGTGCATATGATGGTGCGTATATCTACACATGGGTATGGGACTATGTGTTTATATACGGGATTGGAGGATGATACGTGGTTTGAGATGATACTTGATGTGAGGCCGTGAGATCGGCGATGTGACATAGTTTGCCTTTGAGGTGCGATATGATAGTTTTAGCGGGCCTTTGGACATGTGCTTTACCCGCATTCATATTTTATAGATGGTGTCGATTTGTACTAGACTTACAGTAGTACCCCAGATTGTGTGATCTGATGATAAGTGATACCTGATATGTGATGAGATAGTGTGATATTGACCCCTACCCAGCTATTGGGATGCCGTACGACGATTTACCGTACGAGCCGATATTGATGATAGATCCGCACTCATGACTCGAGGATATCATACGATATGTTATTGAGGCGAGATCACCGACTATCATATCTATATTTATATATTGACTCAGATTAGGTGGTTTCATACCCCTCCTGTCTAGATTATTTAGTAGACATTAGACTAGACCGAGTCATACCTATTTCAAAACTAACGAATCGGGGATATTTTAAAGATAAGCTGAAGGGTTATACGGATATTTTCAAATGATGCATCTTTTCTTAAAACACCGTAGCCCTTACTTTACCAAAAGCCCTGATTCGTCTTATTTCAAAAGGCAAGGTTGCATGACATATCTATTGGGGCAGGTTCTGTACTTTTGCGTTGATCATTCGTTTCCGCATATTCCTGCTATTTGCATTGCATCGCTTGTATTGTTGTGACATTCAGTCATGCTGCTAGGACACCAGCACCATTATCGATGATGTATATGTTCCACGTACACTTGTTGCCGGCTCACACACTCATCATCGATAATTGCCATGTCACTACACTATAGTACTATTGCATTCATGATATGATTCTGGCATGGCATATTGTACACTTATACCTGTACACATATATAGATGATTCTAGCTTGATTGGGGATTTGGGAACCCCAAGATACTCTTTAAAAACAGATTCCTTTTAAAAGAGCGGTCTCCCTCGACATGTGCACATTATTATTCCATGTTGCATGACTTACTGATATGCTTGCATTACTGTTACATGCCGCATACATCATGCTTTGACTGTACGCATTGAGATATGTTGTTTCTATGATATTTCTGGATTTGGGAACCGAGGGTATTTCAAAAGAGAATATGTCATTTCTTTAAAAACCCGGTTACCCTTGATATGATATTTCAGTGCGTCCACTATGTGTTTTCTCGGTGCTGAGAGCGATATGTGTAACCCGAATCGAGGCGTGGATGAGCCGATTGCGGGTACATGGTGGACCCGGTATGGTTCCCCTCGGCAAGATGATCGATGAGCTTTGCCGATTGAGCCTGGAGGCGGGCGAGTACCTACCGGTGATTGGTTGGACCTGGCGGTTATCTGGAGGATACCGACCAGAGTCGATAGATGTTTTGGGCATACTGCCGGGGCCGAGGGCCGATACCGCAGACAGAGCCCGCGGGCCGATCCGGACTGACGGAGCCCGATATATGAGGATTTACGTGCCGATGCTGGGCACAGTTTTCATGATGTTTTCGGGTGTCGATGCTGGGCACCCTGGTTCCATGATTTTGATGTGTCGCGAGGGACACGGGTGGTTATATCCTCATATTATTTCCCATGCACATGATTCATGATATTTACATGCATGGTGGTTATTGTCAGTGGGTGACGAGTGGACGGGATCCACGAGTGTGCAGATTTGATTACATTGGTTATACCTCATATTCATGACATGCTATTACCTGAGGCACTAGCACGAGCACTTGGCACTACACTCATGTATAGAGATTACATTGCCAGTTTAGCATGCTTCAGCTTTATTCATATTGAGGTTTATTTATTATCTGATCGTATTGACCTAGGATAGGTCATGCATTCGATCTCTGCTTGTAGATATTTTCTATTCACGAGTTGGCAACTCACCCCCGTTGTGCCCCAGTTCTTGCAGGTTTTTGCCGTACAGATTCCATAGCGGCATTTCTGGCACACTGCTTCCTATGGGTGACTTGCTTGGTTAGGTGGGTTCTTTGTATCAGAACCGCCATTGTTCATGTATTTTTATTGTATCTAGAATTGTCCATCAACCAAAACTTGTAGTTTGTTTCAGACTTAGAAATCAGTGTTGTATTGTTTCGACCTTAGAGTCGCGCTTGTAGTATTGCGGTTTTCTGGCTGTTTTTGAGTTTCTTTTCAGTTTTGATCCTCGCCCCTTGGCGTTGTATATTATTATTGCTTGCGTGGTTATGACCGTCGATTGACGAAGAGCTAGCTCCCGCTTGGGGATGCCTTTTATCATGTCATATATATTATTCTTGTTGTACCCCGTTCGGGGCCAGTTTTTACAAAGGAAACTTTGCCGAAATTTTCAGGAAAAATTACACATTTTAAAAAATTCATATTCGGCTTAGTTATTTAAAAACTTGATTTTCAAACATGTTTTCTTTACCTCTTAAAACTAATTTTCCCTATTTACTCCTTAAATGGTTTTAGATTTCTGGGCTTTTGGCTTACTTGGATCAGATGGAGTCCTATAGACTTCATATGGTTCGAGGGCCAGTCACGTGCTCTTTCGGGTCGTGACAAAGTTGGTATCAGAGCGCTAGGTTGACCTTGGTTCGAGTCTGAGTTTGACTATGTGGAGCCTAGGGAGTTATTTATATACGGAACTTAGGCTTGACCTTACGGAACTTAGACTTGGTCGAGGGGGTATTAGACCCGAACTTTCTTCGCGTAGGATGACCCTTGGTTGATGGAATAGGTGACTAAAGTAGAGTGATGTACCGTTGGTATGTTCCGCGGCATACTTACGACACGCCACTCCGCTTAAGAAACCTTAGGTTGTACATTTCCTTGCATTGTGTCATATTCCTTCCTATGATCTATCTTCATCGATACTGGTTGTGGTTTTGCTGCCGCGATTGCACGGGCAGAGTGAGCTACGGCTCGAGTTGTCAGCATGAGCTCGTCGCGGACGAGGGCTGACCGGGGCGTGATTCCAGAGACATACGGTTGCATTGAGGCTTCGTATTTTGTGTTTCCGCACTTTGAGCGTTTGACAGATCGCTGTTGCGAGATTTCTCGGACGGTACCAGAGGATTGAGCCACTTATAGAGGCCAGCCAGGATGTGATGACTGCTGATATATCGCTTATTCATGATGGTTGAGGCGCTGCTTAGCGTATCGACGAATGAGCCAGTTGTTGCTGCGAGTGATGAGATATCGCCCAGATGATTGGAGCTACTGCAGCATGAGCATATTCTTAGAGATATGGTAGTGAGTCGCTAGTCACCGAGGATGAATGACTAGGACATGTGGTTCGTTCGCTTTCCCCGATGCGAGGTCATCAGATAGATTGATTCCAGCTAGAGGCGACTTCACGCAGATTCGTTGAGAGTCGATTGAGACGATCGAATGTCAGGAACCTATTTTCCAAGTTTAAAGTATACGGAAAGACATGCAGGTGATTCTATGGACCCTCTAGAAGAATGAAACCCTAACTCGACTTAATGACCGTGTGAAAGCCTTCGAACCTTAGGGTTTGCGGCGGTTCCACGGCGCCATTAGTGAGGCTTGGGTTTGCCCTTCTACGGCTGGACCACCGACGCTGTGGCATGTACTCGATACTATTAAACTGTACCCGAGATGTGAGCTCTTGGGGGATTATGTGGTTCTGACAAGTCGATCGGATGGTTCGACATCTTTCGGATATTGTGATGGGACACTGCTTGGGAGACTCCAGATGCGAGCATAGCCGTCGGAGTGCAGTCCGTGTAGCCACGATGAGATGAGTCCGAATCAGTCGACATTGGAGCAAGGTGGAGTAAAGAGTTCGCACGAGATTTCGACGAGATGACGTTCCACTTCGCTGACATTAGAGATG
The DNA here is from genome assembly GCA_030015575.1 of Agapanthus africanus. Classification (NCBI taxonomy): domain Eukaryota; kingdom Viridiplantae; phylum Streptophyta; class Magnoliopsida; order Asparagales; family Amaryllidaceae; genus Agapanthus; species Agapanthus africanus. Next base: position 168,322,654 of record CM057349.1, read on the forward strand.
TGACATGCATGCTGAGGACGTGGTCGGCTAGATATCTCCTACTGAGTCAGGAAGATACCGAGTTCGTGATTTCGAGTCCGCGTGAGGGACTTCGGATGGACCGTAGCCGAAGGCATTGCAGTGCGCAGATAGACACGCGATGTTGAAATGGACAATGATACAGACAAGCGGGACAAGAAGTTCGTGCGAGAGGCAGACGAGCTGTTACTACACCCCGTTAAGATTAAAGGCCGGACATGCATACAGAGGCGCAGAGATGCGACCAGCTTCCGAGGAGATGTTGTACTAAGGACGCAGAGGTCCAGAGAGCGAGAAAAGATTACGCCAGAGTACCAGCCTCCTTACACTTTGGCTTAGGCAAGATCAGAAGAGACCTTGAGTAGGATTCCTTCCAGTACACTGCTGCAATAAGAGTTGCACCCAGGATCGGATGTGTGATATGCATTCAGGGGACCCGAGGTCGGCGCCAGAGATGTGCTTCTTTACGAGCAGTCGTGAGGATTGACCGAGAGATGACCAGGGAAGTGCAAGAACGGAATCGTTCCTGTCAGCACACTTGACCGGGCCGATGAGCCGATGGATTGCGAGTTGGTAATCTACAGGAAAGATCAGGAACCAGAGGCAGAGGACGCCAGCCGCGAGTAAGAGGAAGTAGATATCTTGCGCCGCTAGCATCGGATGTACCGGTACCTTCTCGACCCTGAAGAAGGATATACCGACGACGGTAATTATGATTTGTGATTTTGTGATTTGATTATCACGTATCCGTTGCTTTGGATTTCGGTATTTTGGGCGATCTATTCGCATGATTTAGTCTTGATGACTGAGTTTCATGATATTTGATTTTGTGCACCATGGTTGCACCTACTGGGTATTTATACCTTCTACATAGTTATTACTCTTGAGCTGTTGATTGCGATTTCATGCCTATTTTATGCTGGTGATTTGATTTACGCTTCCAACAGAGTTTCATGTAATTTTAGTGTTTTGATTTTGCACTCGGTATAGCTTATATGTACTTGTAGTGCATCGATATGTGTTTTGTGCCCGCAGCTGCAAACGTTTATGATTTTCTTCATATCTGGATACACCTGGTGTTGCTGTTTACGTATTTGAGTTATTGCTTGGTATTTGTGCATGGGATGCACCAGTTCTATACTTCGTGCATTTGTCGCACCAGTTTTATGTTTCTTGCGTTTATCGCATCAGATTTATATTTCGTGCCTTTGTTGCACCGGATTTATATTTTGTGCATTACGATTGCACCTGACTTCGATTTGATGCCTTTCGGTATGTCGATTTTGATTGTGATATTGATGTGGATTCTTGCACTCCGTGCTTTTGACTGGACTTACGCATATTCGACGTTGCTATTGGATTTTGTGATTCCGTGCATATTGAGTGCGCAGGGTTTAGATTTTCATTCGTGCACGATGGATGCACCGATTTGGATTTCCGCGCATGTTGGGCGCATGTTTTGAGATACGATTTTGGTGCACACCCGATGCACTAAATCGAGATTTCTTCGTGCATGTCAGATGCACCGGGTTTTTGGCTGTCAGGCACACACGTTGCCTATGACAGATGCTTCGTGAACACCCGTTGCACCTAGATGCTGTTATGTGCATCTGTTTAGCACATATATGGATTTTGATTCCCTTGCGCACCAGATGCACAGGGTGGGTTATGTATATTTTTGAGATTTATTCCTTTTGGAACAGTACATTTTTATGATATTGGATATTATTTTCTTACTGAGCAGGACTAGTCAGTGGACAGTGCCTGGATATATTTTGCATGCATCGATAGTTATCGAAGGGATTTCCAAAGAGCGAGCTATAGTCTCAGTATATACCTACGTGTCCGATATGACACGAAACGTTTTAAAAAAAACAAGGAAACCCTTCTGATTGTTTTCAAAACGGCGGAACGTGCTTATTAAACAACGGATATATATATACATATATAGTTACTTTCTTATGAAAAACGTCCGCCACTGTGCAGTGTTATGCGCATCGCACAGCGACTTAAAAAGGATTTGGTATGCTTTTTCATCAGCTATTCACATGTATAGATTGGATGTCTGCATGTGTAGTTCTGATCCATATCATATCGGTTTTGTATTGGATTTGACATTGTGTCCTTACCTTGACTCCGATGATTACGGGATGCTTGATGGAGCGTTGTTTTTGAGTTATCTGCTCAGTACTCATGCGCATGCATTGCGCTGTGACGTTTTATGTGTTGATGATTTCGGAGCCCCGACGACTTGGAATTCGTATCGAAATGTTTTAGAATTTGGGGTTTTAAATTTAAATTCGGGGACCGAATTTCTTTAAGGGGGGTAGATTGTAACGTCTTCAAAATAATAAAATATGATTTTTGGGAAATTTTATAATTTAATATTATTTTAATGAATATTTTAATATTCTGGTATAATTAAATTCAGATAAATGGGGAAAAATTATGGAAAATTCTAAAATAAGGTATTTTAAGGAATTGCCTCGTTTTCTGTGCATGCCCCCATTTCCTCTAGTTTTGACCCTGAGTATGTCTAGTTTTGACTGATTCCATCTAGGGTGAAATCTGGGTTGATTTTCCTATGTTGGTGTATAATTTGGGACTTGTTTTAGCATGGATTTTGGTATTTGGTGATTCATTCCTGTCCGGTGGCGTTTGGACGTCAACGACAAGTGGATTTTGATTGTGTTTACATGCGAGTCGATAGGTTTTTACCTATGCGGGTAGCGTGTGCTATTTTGGTTTCCGATGTGATTTTCATGTGCTTTAGCATTGTGATATACTTGTAGGTACCCCGCGTGATGTTGAGGCAAAGGAGGTGAAGATAGCGACATCGGCTTTGGCACACGAGAAGCAAGGTGAGTAGATTTATATCTACGGGGAGAAGTCGGGTGGATGGCGTATAGCAGCCCCGCAGTCCGTGGTGATGTATACGAATACGTATACACACGAATATTTATTATGTGTTGTTTAGGGTTATTGATGGTAATAATGATATTTTGATGATAAGAATATATTGGTTTAGTATAGTGCGAACCCTAGAGTAGTGGTTGCACTCACCCATACATTTACACACATACTTGCATTCATTCTTTCATTTATTAGAGTGTATATGATGGTGCGTATATCTACACAAGGGTATGGGACTATGTGTTTATATACGGGATTGGAGGATGATACGTGGTTTGAGATGATACTTGATGTGAGGCCGTGAGATCGGCGATGTGACATAGTTTGCCTTTGAGGTGCGATATGATAGTTTTAGCGGGCCTTTGGACATGTGCTTTACCCGCATTCATATTTTATAGATGGTGTCGATTTGTACTAGACTTACAGTAGTACCCCAGATTGTGTGATCTGATGATAAGTGATACCTGATATGTGATGAGATAGTGTGATATTGACCCCTACCCAGCTATTGGGATGCCGTACGACGATTTACCGTACGAGCCGATATTGATGATAGATCCGCACTCATGACTCGAGGATATCATACGATATGTTATTGAGGCGAGATCACCGACTATCATATCTATATTTATATATTGACTCAGATTAGGTGGTTTCATACCCCTCCTGTCTAGATTATTTAGTAGACATTAGACTAGACCGAGTCATACCTATTTCAAAACTAACGAATCGGGGATATTTTAAAGATAAGCTGAAGGGTTATACGGATATTTTCAAATGATGCATCTTTTCTTAAAACACCGTAGCCCTTACTTTACCAAAAGCCCTGATTTGTCTTATTTCAAAAGGCAAGGTTGCATGACATATCTATTGGGGCAGGTTCTGTACTTTTGCGTTGATCATTCGTTTCCGCATATTCCTGCTATTTGCATTGCATCGCTTGTATTGTTGTGACATTCAGTCATGCTGCTAGGACACCAGCACCATTATCGATGATGTATATGTTCCACGTACACTTGTTGCCGGCTCACACACTCATCATCGATAATTGCCATGTCACTACACTATAGTACTATTGCATTCATGATATGATTCTGGCATGGCATATTGTACACTTATACCTGTACACATATATAGATAATTCTAGCTTGATTGGGGATTTGGGAACCCCAAGATACTCTTTAAAAACAGATTCCTTTTAAAAGAGCGGTCTCCCTCGACATGTGCACATTATTATTCCATGTTGCATGACTTACTGATATGCTTGCATTACTGTTACATGCCGCATACATCATGCTTTGACTGTACGCATTGAGATATGTTGTTTCTATGATATTTCTGGATTTGGGAACCGAGGGTATTTCAAAAAAGAATATGTCATTTCTTTAAAAACCCGGTTACCCTTGATATGATATTTCAGTGCGTCCACTATGTGTTTTCTCGGTGCTGAGAGCGATATGTGTAACCCGAATCGAGGCGTGGATGAGCCGATTGCGGGTACATGGTGGACCCGGTATGGTTCCCCTCGGCAAGATGATCGATGAGCTTTGCCGATTGAGCCTGGAGGCGGGCGAGTACCTACCGGTGATTGGTTGAACCTGGCGGTTATCCGGAGGATACCGACCAGAGTCGATAGATGTTTTGGGCATACTGCCGGGGCCGAGGGCCGATACCGCAGACAGAGCCCGCGGGCCGATCCGGACTGACGGAGCCCGATATATGAGGATTTACGTGCCGATGCTGGGCACAGTTTTCATGATGTTTTCGGGTGTCGATGCTGGGCACCCTGGTTCCATGATTTTGATGTGTCGCGAGGGACACGGGTGGTTATATCCTCAAATTATTTCCCATGCACATGATTCATGATATTTACATGCATGGTGGTTATTGTCAGTGGGTGACGAGTGGACGGGATCCACGAGTGTGCAGATTTGATTACATTGGTTATACCTCATATTCATGACATGCTATTACCTGAGGCACTAGCACGAGCACTTGGCACTACACTCATGTATAGAGATTACATTGCCAGTTTAGCATGCTTCAGCTTTATTCATATTGAGGTTTATTTATTATCTGATCGTATTGACCTAGGATAGGTCATGCATTCGATCTCTGCTTGTAGATATTTTCTATTCACGAGTTGGCAACTCACCCCCGTTGTGCCCCAGTTCTTGCAGGTTTTTGCCGTACAGATTCCATAGCGGCATTTCTGGCACACTGCTTCCTATGGGTGACTTGCTTGGTTAGGTGGGTTCTTTGTATCAGAACCGCCATTGTTCATGTATTTTTATTGTATCTAGAATTGTCCATCAACCAAAACTTGTAGTTTGTTTCAGACTTAGAAATCAGTGTTGTATTGTTTCGACCTTAGAGTCGCGCTTGTAGTATTGCGGTTTTCTGGCTGTTTTTGAGTTTCTTTTCAGTTTTGATCCTCGCCCCTTGGCGTTGTATATTATTATTGCTTGCGTGGTTGTGACCGTCGATTGACGAAGAGCTAGCTCCCGCTTGGGGATGCCTTTTATCATGTCATATATATTATTCTTGTTGTACCCCGTTCGGGGCCAGTTTTTACAAAGGAAACTCTGCCGAAATTTTCAGGAAAAATTACACATTTTAAAAAATTCATATTCGGCTTAGTTATTTAAAAACTTGATTTTCAAACATGTTTTCTTTACCTCTTAAAACTAATTTTCCCTATTTACTCCTTAAATGGTTTTAGATTTCTGGGCTTTTGGCTTACTTGGATCAGATGGAGTCCTATAGACTTCATATGGTTCGAGGGCCAGTCACGTGCTCTTTCGGGTCGTGACAAAGTTGGTATCAGAGCGCTAGGTTGACCTTGGTTCGAGTCTGAGTTTGACTATGTGGATCCTAAGGAGTTATTTATATACGGAACTTAGGCTTGACCTTACGGAACTTAGACTTGGTCGAGGGGGTATTAGACCCGAACTTTCTTCGCGTAGGATGACCCTTGGTTGATGGAATAGGTGACTAAAGTAGAGTGACGTTCCGTTGGTATGTTCCGCGGCATACTTACGACACGCCACTCCGCTTAAGAAACCTTAGGTTGTACATTTCCTTGCATTGTGTCATATTCCTTCCTATGATCTATCTTCATCGATACTGGTTGTGGTTTTGCTGCCGCGATTGCACGGGCAGAGTGAGCTACGGCTCGAGTTGTCAGCATGAGCTCGTCGCGGACGAGGGCTGACCGGGGCGTGATTCCAGAGACATACGGTTGCATTGAGGCTTCGTATTTTGTGTTTCCGCACTTTGAGCGTTTGACAGATCGCTGTTGCGAGATTTCTCGGACGGTACCAGAGGATTGAGCCACTGATAGAGGCCAGCCAGGATGTGATGACTGCTGATATATCGCTTATTCATGATGGTTGAGGCGCTGCTTAGCGTACTGACGAATGAGCCAGTTGTTGCTGCGAGTGATGAGATATCGCCCAGATGATTGGAGCTACTGCAGCATGAGCATATTCTTAGAGATATGGTAGTGAGTCGCTAGTCACCGAGGATGAATGACTAGGACATGGGGTTCGTTCGCTTACCCCGATGCGAGGTCATCAGATAGATTGATTCCAGCTAGAGGCGACTTCACGCAGATTCGTTGAGAGTCGATTGAGACGATCGAATGTCAGGAACCTATTTTCCAAGTTTAAAGTATACGGAAAGACATGCAGGTGATTCTATGGACCCTCTAGAAGAATGAAACCCTAACTCGACTTAATGACCGTGTGAAAGCCTTCGAACCTTAGGGTTTGCGGCGGTTCCACGGCGCCATTAGTGAGGCTTGGGTTTGCCCTTCTACGGCTGGACCACCGACGCTGTGGCATGTACTCGATACTATTAAACTGTACCCGAGATGTGAGCTCTTGGGGGATTATGAGGTTCTGACGAGTCGATCGGATGGTTCGACATCTTTCGGATATTGTGATGGGACACTGCTTGGGAGACTCCAGATGCGAGCATAGCCGTCGGAGCGCAGTCCGTGTAGCCACGATGAGATGAGTCCGAATCAGTCGACATTGGAGCAAGGTGGAGTAAAGAGTTCGCACGAGATTTCGACGAGATGACGTTCCACTTCGCTGACATCAGAGATGTGACGTGCACGCTGAGGACGTGGTCGGCTAGATATCTCCTACTGAGTCAGGAAGATACCGAGTTCGTGATTTCGAGTCCGCGTGAGGGACTTCGGATGGACCGTAGCCGAAGGCATTGCAGTGCGCAGATAGACACGCGATGTTGAAATGGACGATGATACAGACAAGCGGGACAAGAAGTTCGTGCGAGAGACAGACGAGCTGTTACTACACCCCGTTAAGATTAAAGGCCGGACATGCATACAGAGGCGCAGAGATGCAACCAGCTTCCGAGGAGATGTTGTACTAAGGACGCAGAGGTCCAGAGAGCGAGAAAAGATTACGCCAGAGTACCAGCCTCCTTACAGTTTGGCTTAGGCAAGATCAGAAGAGACCTTGAGTAGGATTCCTTCCAGTACACTGCTGCAATAAGAGTTGCACCCAGGATCGGATGTGTGATTTGCATTCAGGGGACCCGAGGTCGGCGCCAGAGATGTGCTGCTTTACGAGCGGTCGTGAGGATTGACCGAGAGATGACCAGGGAAGTGCAAGAACGGAATCGTTCCTGTCAGCACACCTGACCGGGCCGATGAGCCGATGGATTGCGAGTTGGTAATCTACAGGAAAGATCAGGAACCAGAGGCAGAGGACGCCAGCCGCGAGTAAGAGGAAGTAGATATCTTGCGCCGCTAGCATCGGATGTACCGGTACCTTCTCGACCCTGAAGAAGGATATACCGACGACGGTAATTATGATTTGTGATTTTGTGATTTGATTATCACGTATCCGTTGCTTTGGATTTCGGTATTTTTGGCGATCTATTCGCATGATTTAGTCTTGATGACTGAGTTTCATGATATTTGATTTTGTGCACCATGGTTGCACCTACTGGGTATTTATACCTTGTACATAGTTATTACTCTTGAGCTGTTGATTGCGATTTCATGCCTATTTTATGCTGGTGATTTGATTTACGCTTCCAGCAGAGTTTCATGTAATTTTAGTGTTTTGATTTTGCACTCGGTATAGCTTATATGTACTTGTAGTGCATCGATATGTGTTTTGTGCCCGCAGCTGCAAACGTTTATGATTTTCTTCATATCTGGATACACCTGGTGTTGCTGTTTACGTATTTGAGTTATTGCTTGGTATTTGTGCATGGGATGCACCAGTTCTATACTTCGTGCATTTGTCGCACCAGTTTTATGTTTCTTGCGTTTATCGCATCAGATTTATATTTCGTGCCTTTGTTGCACCGGATTTATATTTTGTGCATTACGATTGCACCTGACTTTGATTTGATGCCTTTCGGTATGTCGATTTTGATTGTGATATTGATGTGGATTCTTGCACTCCGTGCTTTTGACTGGACTTACGCATATTCTACGTTGCTATTAGATTTTGTGATTCCGTGCATATTGAGTGCGCAGGGTTTAGATTTTCATTCGTGCACGATGGATGCACCGATTTGGATTTCCGCGCATGTTGGGCGCATGTTTTGAGATACGATTTTGGTGCACACCCGATGCACTAAATCGAGATTTCTTCGTGCATGTCAGATGCACCGGGTTTTTGGCTGTCAGGCACACACGTTGCCTATGACAGATGCTTCGTGAACACCCGTTGCACCTAGATGCTGTTATGTGCATCTGTTTAGCACATATATGGATTTTGATTCCCTTGCGCACCAGATGCACAGGGTGGGTTATGTATATTTTTGAGATTTATTCCTTTTGGAACAGTACATTTTTATGATATTGGATATTATTTTCTTACTGAGCAGGACTAGTCAGTGGACAGTGCCTGGATATATTTTGCATGCATCGATAGTTATCGAAGGGATTTCCAAAGAGCGAGCTATAGTCTCAGTATATACCTACGTGTCCGATATGACACGAAACGTTTTAAAAAAAACAAGGAAACCCTTCTGATTGTTTTCAAAACGGCGGAACGTGCTTATTAAACAAAGGATATATATATACATATATAGTTACTTTCTTATGAAAAACGTCCGCCACTGTGCAGTGTTATGCGCATCGCACAGCGACTTAAAAAGGATTTGGTGACACTGGACGGACTCGCCGAGAACTCCCAGATGGTATTATACCTCACGTCAGATGGCAGTTCTCTGGTGACACTGGTACAGAGTAGTCTGTTGACCCGAGATCGTCATAGAGTCTTGTGTGGTTCCCACTGTGCTTTGATTTCCATCTTACCACGTCTAAGAGGGCGTGCAAAACGGTGGTTTTTGGGTACAGTCCCGAGTCACATGGAGGCAATGAGCGATAGGAGGGGATTCGTCTCTCCCGGTATAGGGAGTTGATGTTGCGCTGTGTTCGATTGGCTATAACAGGAAATCCCTGGCCAGGGTTGCTGAGATTTACTGGTATGTGTTACCAGTAGTTTCTCGAATTGTTATAGACCTCATATCGACACGACTTATCGAGCTATTGGGGTTTGACGTTTACCACCCCTAGGCGAGATATGCGACATATCAGACGATCAGACCGGACTGTACGGTAGTGTTACTGGTTGGATTCACTGGAGTGTGAGCGGGCTTGCTCGTCGATCTTCAGATCGCTCAATACCCGGGTGGCCGTTACGTTTAGCAGACCGCTTGCGGCTTGTGGGTGTTTGATATGATCATCGCCTGCTGCCGGCGTATTGACGAGTCTTTAGAGTCCTACACATTGGTTTCCTGGCTCAAGCGAAACGAAATAGGAGCGCATATGAGATATGTGCGGGACCGAGAATAATGCGTGTATGTGATACCGTATTCTATTCTCGCGATGAATGTGTCGAATGGTTGTATGCGATATAACCTAGTTATCGAATCAAGGATTGATTCGATAAATCGGTACATTGGATATTAGTCGGTTATATGCGATATGACCGGATCGTTAAATCAAGTGTTGATTTAATGATTTAATGTATAATTATATATTTGATATATTACTTTGCATTAACTAATATTGGTTCACTTTAAATGGATTTTCTCGCTCGGATGTGCACATTGTATATTCGATATATTTTCGTGCACTTGATTGTATCATGTTTGATGATACATGTTTGCTAGGGTTTGTGTAAAGAATTAAACCTTGTTTAAATAAATGGTTAGGGTTTTTATTTGATTATTCATTCATTTATTTATTTGTTTTTGGATTAAAGATAAGAGAAAAGGAAAAACAAAAGGTTTCTTTCTTTCATGAAGCTTGTTGAAGCTTCATGAAGCTTGTTGAAGCTTCATGAAGCTTTGACCAAAGAAACCCTTTTGTCTTCATCTCATTAACCCTAACCATTCATTTAACCTTAGTCAATTCTATACACATTACCATGGTTAATATTATGATAAGAATGGATTTTTCTTTTCTATTCTAATAATGATATCATAATATTATCTTCTTCTTCATCTTCTTCAAAGAAGAAACCTTGACTTCATCGATGGTGTTTGATGAAAGTGAGTGAGAAATCCAATTCTAAAGTGAACCCACTTCCTATTTCTTCATCCTCTACCTCTTGCCAAGTAGTAGAGTGTGTTTCCTTCACAAGTTTTCTAGACTTGGTGAAGTTGGAGCTTGATCTAGCGATGCTTCGACGTAGATCATCTTCGGCATGGACATCGACGACCTAGCTCGCCTATTCTCCGATGAAGCCGACGCTAGAGCCCGGGATTTGTTTTGGACAGCGAGAGGACTTCATTGCGGAGCTATGGAGGTGGAGCACCGGATCTACAAAGGTTGTATTTCCGATTCTTATAGTTAAGTGTTAACTAGTTACTTTGTTCGCCTAGACATCTAGCCAACGATCCGTAGTTTAGGGTTTCTCGGCACCGTAAAACTTTAAATTGGCATGGTTGATGCCTTGTGAGACCTCATTAGGGTGCCTAGGAACCCTACACTTCGTAGTGATACGGAGTGTCCTGGAGAAATACAAAGGTGATTTAAGATTGGCGAAGAAATACTTGGTTTGGTCGTGAACAGCAGTCGCAATTTACTTTGCCCTCTTACTAATCCCTTGATATGTCTTTACTTAATACCTTCTGTACACCATCGTTGTGCTAATTGGTTTTCTTCATTCCCCACCGTTCGGCACCAGCCTAAGGTTTGGAAGAAGACTATCCAATTTGCGTAATAGGTGTACTATCTCAAAAACCAAGGAGTACTCGCAACCTGAGAGAAGGTAAAAGGAAAAGACAACTAAATAGTCCTATTCGTTTTCTCCCGAACCGGAAACCATCCTCAAATAAATTCCTTCGAGTTTGTATATAACCATACGATGGTTTTGTCCAATGGAAGTGGACGTTCGTAGTAATACGGGGTGTCCTGGAGAAAAGGGTAAAAGTAGGAGTGGAAATGAGGTATGCAACTCCGACAATCCAAAAGCCAGTTTAAGAAGGTTCGGTTAATTTTGGTCACTGAGTCATAGTCATAGGTCGGGTCATGGTCGCTGCCAAAGAGAGAGAGAAAAGAAACATTCAGCGTGCACTCTAACCTAGATCAGAATGGTTACCAATTTATCTAATCTGGAAACCTCCCACTGTACCGTCAAATTCTCCTCCAAACCTGAAAGAAGAATTAGTCGGGATCACCCGAGGAGTAAACCAACTCATCAGTGGGAATCGGGATCCAACTATCATCGCATGATAACGTGACGGAATCCGCTCACGTAATCACACTCCAGAAGGTATGCGCATATCTGACAAGTTTCAGTTTCTTTAGAAACTCCTGAAGTGATTTTTACCCCATGCTCTTATGACCTTGACTTTGCCCAACAAATCATAAGTCACATGTCAAGTTCTACCCGTCATTCTCCAGGTTGATTTGAACCCACCCGTACCTACCCTTGACTTTGGCCAACAAGGCAGTACGACTGTCCCAAACCAACGCATCTATCTATGCTGCATATGAATACCCAATAGCTACCAAACACTGTGCCTTGACTTTGGCCAACAAACACAGCTTGAATACTATTGACTATCCATATGAAACGACGGAGGGCAACGAATGGTTTCTGGCGAAAAACCTTTAACGTAATGAACTTGATATCGTTGAAGGAACCGGATAGCTTTATAAAAATATAGTGACGAAAACCTTTGCTAAAGAGGTCACTCCCGGTGAAGGGATCTCGGCTCTTTCCCCGTAGAATGAGGTGCAGGATATTCTAACTGAATACCACGATGCAAAGCAAAAGTAAACGACTATAGTGAAGTTATTGCCCTGACGCAAATTTCTGTCCAAGGGGTCACTCCCGGTGAAGGGATCTCGGCCCTTGCCTCGTCGACTGAGGTGTTGGATATTCATAACCGAATACCACTGTGCAAAACAAAAGAGAACCCACTAACAATAACAGCTTTTTGAAAAATGCTCCAACAACATCAGAATAGTTTTGTTTAGCTTGCATTGATCCGAATCAACGCAGTCCCATCAATTGATCACACCAATAAAGAACGAAAATAATGACATACGTATATGCCATCCGCATTCGCCACTGGGTCCCGTCATTACCCGTTAAGTTACTTAACTAACGACAGAGCGGGGACTGGACTAGCGCGGATCCAAAACATATACAACATCTACTAGTATATATATCAATATATAATATTTCGTTCAAGGCGTGATAAAATGCAACATTACAGAAATGTAATAAGCATCACAGAACAATACAGATATCTGGGATCCCCGGGTTTCATAGAGCCCTACTGAAACCCGACGTTCCCTTGGTCGTGTGGATAGCCTATGCAATGAAATCCTAGACCCCTACGGGCGCGGCAAGTTACCCGCTAAAACCTGAAGCGAGGCAGCCCCCTTCAGCAACGTGAATGGACCAACCAGCACTTCACGAAATCCGGTAACTTGTGCACCCTCCTTGGGTCAACCTGTACCCCCTACGAGTGCGGCGAATTGCCCGCCAATTCTAGAGTGATGCCCCTCCGTCTCAACGCCATAAGATGCGGGCTCGTTGCCCTCTAGAATCCGGCTATCCGTGCACCCCACCTTGGGGTAATCCTAGTACAGAAAATAAAAATATACATACAACGGGTACATCGACCTCAGCCCGGTCGTGCCCTAAAAGAATAATATACAAACAGGCAGTGACGGCAGTCCACATGTCAGACGCTCGCCCTGCAATATCAAATGTACATAAATAACCAAACTGTACTACCATTGCATCCAGGCTATCCCCCACGACCAATCCGCAACATCACAGCACAACACAAAACATCAACGTGAATGCCACGTTCGCAAATTCGTCTAAAAGGGCTATAGCAGTTAGACAGGACTTACCGATCAAATGACAATCACGGTCGTAGATATAATGTAAATACTGTGAACTGATATGTTTAAAATATTCGATCGACTAAATTTTCCCAAGTGGGCCCCAAACACTACTGTAGCACTCAAAGAAAATCTGGGCCCAAACAGAACATACCAAAACCCCTATTTCCAAGTCCAAAGAGCTCTGTAGAAAATTGGTATGGTGATCACATATTACTGCGGCGGAACCGCAGCCAGAACATGGGTTTGGCCGTGGTTCCGCGGCCGATCTACAATGTCACATGACCAGTTTTTCACAGAAGTCTTAAAACTTCCTGAATGTATTTCTGCAACACACTGAAAAAAATTTCGAGCCAAAAATAATTCGACAGAAAACTGCTGCTTTGAAATTGCGGTTTTAGGATATTTGTTCGATCGAAGTTTTAAACATGCTAGAGCAAGCTAGACTAGGTTAATGGCGTGGCTCTGATACCAGTGTAAGTGCACGGCGGCGCCCCGGCCGTCAATCCGAGGCTAAAATGCGGAAACGATGCTTTTTTTTAACTTTTGAACCGGCACCACCGCGCACTATAAAACCCGGATCGGGCCATTAATCTAATCCTAGCTAACAAGAGAAGGGGTAGAGAAATATACCGAGCGATCCGTGTCCTTCGGTCTTCTTGTCGTCGTCCCGATCTCCCCGCGGAATCTCCGGTCTTCATCTCCTCGTCGGAAGGGCACCACATCGCCAGCTTCTTTTACAGGCTCCCACCTCTGGACCGAGGCAACTCGGGCACGAAGTTGGCGAGCCGACGTGCCCAAGAAGTGCTGTAGATGAAGTGTAGAACTCTATGTGTCTCTAGGGGTAGAAGTTGCCATGTATTGGTGGAGGTAATGAAGTGAACCTTTTTTAGATGAACTTGGGGATTTTTACAAAGCCAAAGAGATCAAAATTCCCCACAACCATTTTTGGACAGCCCAACCAAGAAGTGGCCGGCCATGGATAAGGAATGAGAGAATGGAGTGAAATAGAATGAAAAAGAAGTGAGCCTCAACCTCATCCAAGAGAGAGAAAGGGTGATGATAATAAGCAATGATCACAATCAAAGTCCAACACACCATCAACCATCATAACTTCCAAAAGTCAAGCAATCATGAAGTGAAGAAGTCAAATGATGGTGCAACCATCATGAAGCAACAACTTGCAAATAACACCCTCCAGAATGCTAATTTGCACATATGCAAATTAGCCCTCCTCCACCAATTTTCAGCCAAGGAAAGAAACAAAGGAAAATGGCCGAAACGGAATGCAAACTGGCAACTTCAGAAAACTGATCCCGTAATAAATTACAGGAAAACCCCGCGACTGTATATACATACCCGCATTTGTATTCCGACCGAATACAAATGCAATGAGACAAAATCTACACTGTACAATACTAGGATCCAGCTTAAACCAAAGACCGCTAGTATTATCCGTCCGATCATGATCCGTGCAATACTGCACGTATAAGATCGAACCATGCCATATCTCCATACGGCCTCTATAGCGTTTCGCCCGAAACTTGAGAAACGGTCTGTGGGGGACTCTAAACACTCGTCAATACTTTGGTTGTGGATTTAACCACTAGCACGTCAGAGGTATTAGCCATACGTAACGGGCTACCAGGTGTTGACCAAAAGGGACGTCGATGAGCGAACTCATCCTGACACCCTACTGTGCCTGTCAGTGACAATATCCGTACAGTCCGGTCCGTTCGTCTATGAGCATCGCATGGCGGGCCTAGGGGGTTGGTAAAAGTCAGACCCCCAAAAGCGGTACAAGTCGTGTCGGAGTGTAGCCCAGAACACCCTGAGATACTACTGGAATACCTACCAGTAAATCTCCTGCCTTGGCCAAGGACTTCGTGTAAGGGCTCTCCTAGACACAGCGCAACCTCACCCCCAATACCAGGAGAGACGAACCCTGCAGATCCGCTCACTGCCTCCATGTGGCTCGGGACTGTACCCAACTAAAACCTGTTTGCATGTCTCCTTTGAGCGTGGTAGGGTAGTAATCAATGTACAATGGGAACTCACACGAGACAAATGACGATCTCAGGTCGATGAACTAACCTGTACACATGTCACCAGGGAACTGCTATCTGACGTCTGGTATAAGACCAACTAGCATGTTCCCGGCGAGTCCTGTCCGGTGTACTCATAACCCAATGAGCACCTGTATACATCTTAGGTGAACCAACTGACACTAGTGGCTTGTGAGACCGGCCACCGCCCCTCGTCGGGGTCTCGACTGTATACACTAGTCTACTCTGGAGTATTGATGCCCTGTCTCGATACTCCCACGACTAGGGACCTTTTAAGGATGTGCTTATAGACCCCAGTTCCCACATATATGATCGCCATCATACTGCTGGCCGTCAAGCATGAATCCTAGGGGCTCTATCAACGTGCAATAGTGACCTGTAAGGTCACCTAAAGCAGTACACGATGATAAAGATAAACCAGATAGCATACTATCATCTTGAATAAGACTGTCCTACCGGAATAGGTCCTCCCTCAATCATTGCAATCACGTGCCTGTGATCCAATAATTGACTCTGAGGGCACTATCTCCAACAGATGTCACGACCCGAAATTAGCACGTGACGGCCCATAAACTACGCAAAGTCTACAGGCGTAATGCAATTTAAGTAAGCCGAAAACCCAGCAATCTAAACCATCAAAAGTAGTAAGAAATAATAGCATTTTCAAAACCTTTGAAATCTTAACCCAAATTCTTTAAAAGTCTAACTTTATTTCCTTTAAAATTTTGGCAGCCCCCCCTTTGTAAAAGCTAGCCCCAAAAACGGGTACAACATAAATATAAGTAAAGCATCCCCAAACGGGAGCAAAAACATGCCCAAAGGAGGAAAACAACCACCACAACAGATATACGATGCCGTAGCGAAGAAATAAAAGATGATATAAATAAAACTGCATAAAAGACATCCAAGTCACAAAATAATATACAATATCGTTCTCACATCAAGTCTCTAAGTCATACAAGATAATGGTAGATGGAGAGTATATGGATACAATGAATATACAATAAACATGAACGGATAACCACAAAACCCACCTAAAGCAAAACTGCACACTATGAGCCGAAGCGGTATCCGCAGCAAAAGATGATAAGATAGATGAATAGCCTGCCTCGACTACTCTGGGGAACAACCTGGAAAACACTGTGGCACAACGGGGGTGAGTTGCCAACTCGTGAATAGTAAATAACATATGTAGGAAATCGCAAGTATGCACCTACAACACGAGTCTAACATAAGTAAGCCAATAGCAATAAAAGGTCATATGAATGGAACAGTCATGAAAGGTACACTAGCAGGTACAACTAATACATGAAGCAATAATATGACAATATGTATGCAACAGTCATATAATGTACTCTATCAGGTACTACCAATACATGAACAATAAATGGCAATATGTATGCAACAGTCATGTAATCTACTCTATCAGGTACTACTAATATATGAACAATAAATGCAATAAGTACGCAACAATCATGTAAGGTACTATATCAGGTACAACTAATACATGAACAATAAACGCAATAAGTATGCAACAATCGTGTAAGGTACTATATCATGTACAACTAATACATGAACAGTAAACGCAATAAGTAGACAACAATCATGTAAGGTACTTTATCAGGTACAACTAATACATGAACAATAAATGCAATAAGTACGCAACAATCATGTAAGGTACTATATCAGGTACAACTAATATATGAAGCAGTGTATAAACAATATATGCGGAGTATGGGATAAAACATGTCATTCCTACGGAATCCTGACCTCGTGGTAGGACCAAAGTCCATCAAGACAATCCAAATCCCAATTTCCTCAAATCAGCCCACAAATTGGCTCTCATATCATGTAAGTCTCATAAATCCTGAATATACAATATCAAGTAAATCTCATATATCCTGAATGTACAAAATCAAGTAAATCTCATATATCATGTATCCAATATCAAGTGAATCTCATATATCCCGAATCCAATATCAAGTGAATCTTATATATCCCGAATCCAATATCAAGTGAATATCATATATCCTGAATTAGTATATTTGCATGAATAATTATGATGATGTATATAAATTGATATGTATACATATATATTAGCGTCCCATTCCACTAATATATATATATATATATATGCATATATAACATCGTCCCATTCCATTGTTATATATACTTAGCAGTAAAAATATCATGAAAACCTGTGCCAAGCATCGACACATACAGGCTGATCTATCAGGTGCTGTCACCATGACTAGCACCCTGATAGGTACGTATCATACGCTATCCGAAAACCCGAGTGCCCAGCTTCGACCCTCGCCTTTCGATATATCTATACGTACATGACTCCCGTCGGTATCCCCATGATAATCGCCGAGTCATAGGTAATGTCACCGGAAGGTATGGTTCCCCTGTCAGGCCTCATCGGTATGGTCCGTCGAAAAACCTTTCTCGCCCCGGGGTACCTCCGGGCACCACCATGTACCCTCATACAGCCCCCGACTCCTCCTCACATGGGGTATATATATCAGAACCGATAAATCTCATGGTGGATGCTGAAATATCATATCAAGAGAAACCGGGTTTTTCAAATAATGCATAATTTCATGAAACTGTCACGGCCCTCAAATCCAAAAAAACATCATGAAAAATCCATATCTCAATGCGAAAATCCATGAATATAATATATGCAACATAAAACTGTAATATAAGCATATAAAGGAAAAGCCGCTATTTAACTGCAACAAGTTAAATTATATATCATGCGGTTCCTAATTTATCCAAGTCTATATAACATCGAGTGAAGGTAAACATGTAGCTATAGCCAGATAAATGTGTAGACATAAAGGTATAGCAAGGTATATGTATCTACCTATCAGTAATGACGTAATATACCCTCCAGGTATAAGTGAAGTATGTATCCAAGGTATACATGTAGCTATGTCATTATGTATGAAATATACTTATCACTAATGGTACAATACCATATAGGTATACAGGTAACTAGCATGTAAGCATGTCAAGGCATATGTGTAAGCATGTAGGTATACAGGTATGCTATATGTCATATGCAAAAAGGAATATGAATCAATGTCACAATGTCCCTAACCAAACAATATCATATCTATATGTATGTTGTGCGTGTCCTGGCAATTATTGACGGTGTGCGTGGCATACAATCAGTGCTCGTGCAACATGAGCCGTCAATAATAGTGCAGTGTCCTAAGGGTACAAGTCCAAGCACAACAAGTAACTAAGCAATAAGGTGTATGCGCAACTCTATATATGAAACAGAATATGCGACAATATTATAACATCTCTAGCCCAGACGCATAACGCCATGTGGGCGATTCCCCTGTAGATGTTAAATCTACTCACCAACGCTCCTGGCTATGTAAAACCAACCACCTGTTTCCCCTTCTTCGCAGCGCCCGAAGTCCCCGCCTGCGAACCTAAAACAATAAAACAACAAAGCAAGTATATATTAGCAATAGACCCAAAACACGTACAAACTATGTTGACCAACGCGACAACACTAAATTTACTCTCAAGTGTTCGTATTATGGCTAACGTGCATAGCGACGCTACGAAACCAACTCAGAGCAACAGCAACGCAGAACATGAACCGTATCGGATAACGTAAGGCGTGAAACGAAATACGAGAAATACGCAAAGTAGTCCCAGATTTTGCTATACCAACAATCTGTAAAAGTTGCAAGTACCATGAGACCACATACAACCCCAGAGACCCCTACACCAAAACCCAAACCCTAACTCCCTAGTCTGGCCGCAATTTGTGGCTAGAAGCAATTTATTTGCGGCCGTAACAAAAGGAAATGGGCTCGTATTTTGAGGGTAGGTTCTAGGTCACTACACTAGGTCACTGTGATGGGAACTTTTGCAACAATTGTTGGAGATAGTGCCCTCAGAGTCAATTATTGGATCACAGGCACGTGATTGCAATGATAGAGGGAGGACCTATTACGGTAGGACAGTCTTACTCAAGATGATAGTATGCTATCTGGTTTATCTTTATCATCGTGTATTGCTTTAGATGACCTTACAGATCGCTATTACACGCTGATAGAGCCCCTAGGATTCTTGCTTGACTACCAGCAGTATGAGGGCGATCATATACGTGGGAGCTGGTAGTCTATAAGCACATCCTTAAAAGGTCCCTAGTCGTAGGTGTTTCGAGATAGGGCATCGATACTCCAGAGTAGACTAGTATATACAGTCGAGACCCCGACGAGGGGCGGTGGCCGGTATCACAAGCCACCGGTGTCCGTTGGTTCACCTAAGATGTATACAGGTGCTCATTGGGTTATGAGTACACCGGACAGGACTCGCCGGGAATATGCTAGTTGGTCTTATACCAGACGTCAGATAGCAGTTCCCTGGTGACATATGTACAGGTTAGTTCATCGACCTGAGATCGTCATTTGTCTCGTGTGAGTTGCCACTGTACTTTGATTATTACCCTACCACGCTCAAAGGCGACTTGCAAACAGGTTTTAGTTGGGTACAGTCCCGAGCCACATGGAGGCAGTGAGCGGATCTGCAGGGGTTCGTCTCTCCCGGTATTAGGGGTGAGGTCGCGCTGTGTCTAGGAGAGCCATTACACGAAGTCCTTGGCCAAGACAGGAGATTTACTGGTATGTATTCCAGTAGTATCTCAGGGTGTTCTGGGCTACTCTCCGACACGACTTGTACTGCTTTTGGGGGTCTGACTTTTACTAACCCCCTAGGCCCGCCATGCGATGCTCATAGACGAACGGACCGGACTGTAACGATATTGTCACTGACAGGCTCAGTAGGGTGTCAGGATGAGTTCGCTCATCGACGTCCCTTTTGGTCAATACTAGGTAGCCCGTTACGTATGGCTAATACCTCTGACGTGCTTGTGGTTAAATCCACAGCCAAAATGTTGACGAGTCTTTAGAGTCCTCCACGGACCGTTTCTCAAGTTTCGGGCGAAACGCTGTAGAGGCCGTATGGAGATATGGCAAGGTTCGATCAGATACGTGCTGTATTGCACGGATCATGATCGGACGGATTATACTAGCGGGCTTTGGTTTAAGCCGGATCCTAGTATTGTACAGTGTAGATTTTGTCTCATTGCATTTGTATTCAGTCGGAATACAAATTCGGGTATGTATATACAGTAGCGGGGTTTCCTGTTGTAACATTTCAAAAAAATAAAATATTATTTTTGGGAATTTTTATAATTTAATATTAATTTTTAATGAATATTTTAATATTTCGGTATAATTAAATACCGATAAATGGGGAAAATTCTGGAGAAAATTATGGAAATTGTAAAATAGGTCATTTTGTGGAAATATACCATTTTTAAGTTTTTATGGTTAAGTATATGCTATTTTAGTTTTAATCGCGATTAAAAATCGCTAATTGGATTTTTGGCTTTTTGTGCAAAAATGTGTACATAACATGTTCCACACTTGTCACACTTGTTGTATGTTTTGGTTTCATGGTAGTCTAGGATTGCCATGTTGGATGGGCATGTGGGTTAGCCAAGTTTAGGCAACCATGATGGTTTGAACCATTTGGTTAAGATGATGAGCTTAATTAACGGTGTGGCTTTGTTTAAAATTGGTTAAGGTTAGGGTTGACTTGTGTAGGAGAGAGGGAGAGCCATGATGGCTTGTGCAAGCAAGCATTTATTAAGGGAGAGAGAGAGAGGTGGCTCTAGGGTGTCATGGTCCATCTCATATCAAATCCTTGCTTTTTCCTCATATCTCTCCATCTCACTCACATCTTTCCCTCATATCTCCCACTCCCACACTCCACCATACAACAACACTTGACAACACCAATACCACCACATCATAACAATCACAGCTGCAGTAGCAGCTGCAACAGCAACCCAACATTTCCACAACACCTGCTGCTGCAACATAAACATCAACAAAAAGGAAAATTTCAAGCAGCAGCAACATCACCAAGCAAAACATCAGCAGAACAGCAAACTGCAGCCACAAAGGAGCAGCTCCACAGCAGCAACAACCCCTTCCTCCTTCCTCCTTCTTCCCTTCTCCTTCATCCTAGGATCTCTTGGAGGGATAATCTCGCAACCCAACTCTTTTCTTGCTCAGTTATGGGTAGTTGGCTGAAATTTAGTGTTTATATTGTGATCTAGTGCTAGTTTAGGGTGATTTGAGTGAGATTTGGCCAAGTGATGGTTTTGAATGTTAGTATAGCCTTAATAGGTGTGTTTGGGACCAGTTAACCCTAGATCTAACCCAGATTCCAGTAAAATACCTTAAAGTTTAGAATCGGCGTAATTTAGCGATTTTGTCGACTTTTTAAGCCTTTCTGGAATCTGCTACAACCCGAGATACCCTAAAATAATTTTGAGTTGGCAGTGAGATGTGCAGGCAGTTACCAACCAATACCCAAAACCCTACCCCCCACCACTTTATTCTGGCAGCAGATTTATTCCTTCTGGCCGCAATTTGCGGCCAGAGCAGGAGGAAACCCCCTCGTTTTTGGTGCACGACTCTTTTACCTGTAAACTTGACCCTGGGTATGTCTAGTTTTGACTGATTCCAGTTAGGGTGGGTTGATTTTCTTGAGTTGGCGCATGATTTACGACTTGTTTTCGTATGTATTTTGGTATTCGATGATTCGTTTCTGTCGGGTGGCGTTTGAACGCCAACGGCAGAGGGTTATTGGCTGTGTTTGCACGCGAGGCTACAGGTTTTTACCTATGGGCGTGGCGTGCACCACTTTGGTTTCCGACATGGTTTTCATGTGTTTTAGCGTGTGATATTCCTGTAGGTACCCCATGTGGCGTCGAAGCGTTGGAGATGCAAATGGCGACAATCGGCATCGGCACACATAAAGAAAGGTGAGTAGATTCATATCTACGGGGAGAAGTCGGGTGGATGGTGTATAGCACCCCCGCAGTCCGATGTCTAGTATACTATATATATATATGATAGCTTATGTGTGACTTGGTTGTTTAGAATGTGTTAGGTGTACTATGCATAGATTAGGGTTAAAAGTAACTAGTGTAGTTCCTAGTCGCGAACCCTACAATAGGTTTACACCCACACGCACACACGTGCATATTTGCTATGTTCATACTGTGATGATAAGGATATTGGGGGACATTGGATGTGAGTCGATGAGATTAGGCATAGTGCCATGATATCGTGATGTGATGTGACTCATATTTGGGATACGATATGTGATTTTTAGCGGGCCTTTGGACGTGTTTTTCGCACACGCATTTATACTTATATATATGGTATCGATTCGTACTAGACTTAGATCAGTACCCCAGATTATGTGATATGATGATAAGGATACCAGATAATTGATGTGATGATTGTGATATTGACCCGCACCCAGCTATTGGGATGTCGTACGACGATTTACCGTACGAGCTTTATATTGATGATTGATCCGCACTCATGACTTCAGGATGTTAGATGATATGCGATATCGTACGCGATACTATTGAAGCGGGATCACCGACTACTATCTTTATATTTATTTATATCGACTCAGAGTTAGGTGGTTTCCATACTCTTCCATATTGACTTGATAGTTAGATCTGTAGTTAGTATAGTAGATGTTAGACTAGACCCGAGTCATACCTATTTCAAAACTAACGAATCGGGAGTATTTTAAAGACAGGTAAAAAGGGATTCTACGGATAATTTCAAAAGGTGCATCTTTTCTTAAAAACACCGTAGCCCTTATTTTACTAAAAACCCCGATTCGTCTTATTTCAAAAAGGCAAAACTACATGACACTTACATATTGATGTAGATTCTTCACTATTGCGTTGATTATTTGATTCCGCATATTCATATTATTTGCATCGCATTACTTGTGTTTATTGAGATATTACCATCATGCTGTTAGGACACCAGCACCATTATCGATGATGCGTATGTTCCACGTACACTATTTGCCGGCTCACACACTCATCATCGATAATTGCCATGCCACTACACTGTAGTACTGTTGCATTCATGTTGTGATTCTTGCATGGCATATTGTACACTTATACCTTTACACATACATAGATGATTCTGGCTTGATTAGAGATTTAGGAACCGCAAGATATTCTTTAAAACTGATTCATTTAAAAAGAGCGGTTTCCCTCGACATGTGCACATTACTATTCCATGTTGCATGACTTACTGATATGCTTACCTTTCTTTACATGTCGCATACATCATGTTTTGATTATACGCATTGAGATATGTCGTTTCCGTGATATTTCTGGATTTGGGGACCGTGGATATTTCAAAAGAAAATATGTAATTGTTTTAAAAACCCGGTTACCCTTGATATGATATTTCAGTGCGTCCACCATGAGTTTTCTCGGTTCCAGAGAGCTTGTGTGGGTATACCCGATTCGAGGAGCGGTAGGCACCGATTGCGGGTACATGGTGGACCCGGTGAGGTACCCCAGGGCAAGAAGACTCGTATATGCTAGACGGTGAGCCCGGCAGGGGAGTACTACCTACCGGTGATAGTATTTGGGACCCGTCGGTTATCCGGAGGATACCGACTGGAGTCATGAGATCGATATGAGGGCCGACCAGGGTGTGCGGCGCCTGAGATACTTGAGGATTTACGTGTCGATGCTAGGAACAGGTGTTCATGATGTTTTCGAGTGTCGATGCTAGGCACTCAGGTTCCACGATTTGATTATATCCTCATATTTCCATGCATATGCTTTACGATATTTATATGCATGATGTTTATTGTCATTGGGTGACACGTGGACGGGATCCACCTATTTACAGACATTGATTACCTAGTTTGAAGATATCCACATACTACTAGACTTCATGTTATTGCTGACATTGATTCATATTGATTACATAGATCATACCTCATTTGTATATATAACAGTGGATGAGGACGCTATTATATATACCCTTACACCAATATTAGTGGAATGGGACGCTAATATATGTGTATTGATATCAATTTAGATACTTCATCATATTACTTCATGCAGACTTACCTTATATTTACGACAAGTTATTACCTGAGGCATTACATACATGTTTAGATGTTACATTGCCACCTTAGCATGCTTCAGACTTATTTATTTGAGGATTATATATTATGATTGTATGACCTAGGATTGCGTCATATATGCGATTTTCTGTTCGTAGATGTTTTTCTATTCACGAGTTGGCAACTCACCCCCGTTGTGCCACAGTATCTTGCAGGTTTGCCGTACAGGTTTCGTTACGGCTTTGCTGGCACTGCTTCGTTTCGGGTGACTTGCTAGTAGGTGGGTTATTTGTATCGTACCCATCATTATACATTGTATATTATATTTCAGTTGTATCTAGGAGTTCCATCAACCAAACATGTACTTATTTGAGATAGAGACATGTGATGTTTATTCTTTCGACCTTAGAGTCGCGCATTATATTTCTATGGATTTCATGCTGTTGAGTTTCCTTTTCAGGTGTGATCCTCGCCTTTAGGCGTTGTATTTTATATTGCTAGCTGGTTGACTTAAAGTGGTGTTCCTACACTCTACTACTTTTCTTGGTTTGGATTTCTGGGTTCGGCTTACTTAGAGTACGTACGCCTCGAGACATTCGTAGTCTAGGTTCCGGTCATGTTCCGCACTTTCGGGACGTGACAAAGTTGGTATCAGAGCGTTAGGTTTTACCTTCGGAGCGTAGGATGACCCTTGGTTGATGGAATAGGTGACTAAAGTAGAGTGACGTACCGTAGGTATGTTCCGCGGCATACTTACGACAGGCCACTCCGCTTAAGAAACCTTAGGATGAACATATTTTCGAGATCAGTGATTCTCTTCATATCAATGATTATACATCCATTTGAGATCCTCGATTCTATTAGTTCCATGGTCATTCTTTCATTGATGCTGTTCCTTCTTATGATCGTGTATCCATTCTGGATATGTTGTTTTCTTTCGTGCCATTGATCTGCTCTCTTCGATACTCGATTGAGCTTCCTGTCGCCATTGTTTGAGCGCAGTTTGGGCTGCTGCTAGGGTTATGGTCAGGGTGAGCTCGTCTGGTGCGAGGGCCGACCATTGTGTTTTCTGGTGACATGGGAACGTCTCGAGTTAGTATTGATGATTGTGACCTCTTGTGAAGGCGAGTGATTGGTTTTACACCAGATGATCGGGCCAATGTTAGAGCTGCCAGTTGAGAGGGGACTGTTGATGTACAGCATACCTCAGAGTTTATGATGTCGCCTACCGTGCAGATAGATGAACCAGCTATTGTTGAGATTGACAGGATGTCGCTTCCGGAGCTTATGAGCTGAGATCGCCGGAGCTTCCAGGAAGATATGAGACAGATGATAGCTAGTCTACCCGATTTGAGAGACAAAGGTAATTCATCCGATTTATGCGCCGGGGTTGGCCCAGTGGAGTTGAAGATTTCCAGTGTGGAGAGTCTTACTCAGATCTAGAGCAGATCGATTTAGAGATGACCGCCAATGTATCGTCTTTCCTAGAGGATTGAGGCAATGTTCAGCGTACAGACGAAGGAGCCAGTTGTTGCTACGAACGACGAGATATTGCCCCAGATGTTGGAGCTTATGCGGTACGAGTTGTACTAAGAGATGATAGAAGGTGCTAGTCACCGAGGATGAATGACTAGGACATGTGGATTGTTCGCCTACCCCGATGCGAGGTCATCAGATAGATTGATTCCAGCTAGAGACGACTTCACGCGGAGACATTGAGAGTCGACAGAAACGATCGAATGTCAGTAACCTATGATTCCAAGTGTAAAGTGTTCAGAAAGACATGCAGGCAATTCTATGGACCCTCTAGAAGAATGAAACCCTAACTCGACTTAATGACCGTGTGAAAGCCTTTGAACCTTAGGGTTTGCGGCAGTTCCGCGGCGCCATTAGTGAGGCTTGGGTTTGCCCTTCTATAGCTGGACCACTGATGATGTGGTATGTACTTGATACCATTAAACTGTACCCAAGATGTTGATCTCTTGGGGGATTACGAGGTTTTGACAATCGATCGGATGGTTCGACATCATTCGGATATCATGTAATGGGACACACTGCTTGGGAGACTCCAGATACGAGCATGTCCGTTGGAGCGCAGTCCATGCAGCCACGATGAGACGAGTCCGAAGCAGTCGACATTGAAGCAGAGTGAAGTAAAGAGTTCGCAAGAGATTTCGACGAGATGACGTCCCACTCTGCTGACATCAGAGATGCGATACACACGCGGAGGCTTTGTATATGGATATACCTTCCAGAAGGAGTTGCGACGAGTATGCAGCCGTTCTGGAATAAGAATTTGCTTCAGTAAAGGACGATGACTTCCGGGCAATTCGGCAGGAATGAGGTTGAGAGAGACCTCGACAGGACCTTTCTGGAATACTATGCGAGAAGACCAGGACCCAAGGGGGGGTCATATTGAGCACACTCAGCAGGCCAGAGCTCGACATCGTCGACGAGGTAGTTGACCAGGTTCGGATAAAGGACCTTACCCAGATGTGTTGCGAGTTGATCGAGGACGGACGAGTATTGAGTATTCATCTGATGGTTGGGACATGTTCCCGAGGACCTGTTCGGCCAGACATCTTCTACAGAATGATGAAGCTACAGAGTACGCGATTTCGAGTCCGTGCGAGAGAGTTCGGATTGACCGAGGCCGAGAACAGTGCAGTGCGTAAATAGCATGGCGTGACGTCATAGTGGATGACGATAGAGACAAGTAGGACCAGAGGTTCGTGCGAGACGCTGACGAGCTATCATTACTTCCCGTCGAGACTAGAGACCTGATATGCTTACAGAGGCGTTGGGATGAGACCAATATCCGAGAAAATGCTGTGCTGAGGACGCAGATGTCCATCAAGCGAGAAGAGATTATGCAAGAGTACCAGCCTCCGTACAAACCGGCATAGGCAAGATCGGAAGAGACCTTGAGCGGGATTCCTTCCAGGACACTACTGCAATGATGTTGCACCCAGGATCAGATGTGTGATGTGCATTCAGAGAGCCAGAGGCCAACGCCAGTGATATGCTGCTTTATGAGTGGTCGTGAGGATTGACCGAGAGATGACCAGAGAAGTGCCGGAATGGAATCGTCCCCGTTAGCACACCTGACAGGGCCGATGAGCCGATTGATTGCGAGATAGGTAATCTGCAGAGAAGATAAGGACCCAGAGGCAGAGGATGCCAGACCGTGAGCAAGAGGCAAGTAGATATCTTGCGCTGCTAGCATTGGATGCACCAACTCCTTCTCGACTTTGAAGGAAGAGCTACCGACGACGGTATTTATGATTTGTGATTTTGTGATTCGGTTATCACGTATCCGTCATCTTGGATTTCGGTATTTTGGGCGTTCTGTTTGTATGATTTAGTCTTGATGGCTGAGTTTCATGATATTTGTTTTCATGCACCCACTGGGTATTTATATTTTACGCATAGTTATTACATTTGAGGTATTGATTGTGATTTCACGCCTATCTTACGCAGTGATTTGATTTACACTTCCAGCATAGTTTTCATGCACTTTTAGTGTTTTGATATACGATTTTTATGCACGCTAGATGCACTAAATCGGGATTCTTCGTGCATGTCATATGCACCTGATTTTACTGTCAGGCACACACGTTGCCTATGACAGATGTCTCATGCACACCCGTTGCACCTGGATGTTGTTTTGTGCCCATGTATGGCACATATATGGATTTTGATTTCCTTGCGCACCAGACGCACAAGATATTCTTATATATACCTTTTTAGGATTGATTACTTATAGAGCAGTACATTTTTATGATATTCGCTGTGCATTGATGTTTTCGGAGCCCCGACAATTTGGATTTTTACTGAAATGTTTTAGTATTGGGGGTTTAAATTTAAATTCGAGGACCGAATTTATTTAAGGGGGGAAGATTGTAACATTTCAAAAAAATAAAATATTATTTTTGGGAATTTTTATAATTTAATATTAATTTTTAATGAATATTTTAATATTTCGGTATAATTAAATACCGATAAATGGGGAAAATTCTGGAGAAAATTATGGAAATTGTAAAATAGGTTATTTTGTGGAAATATGCCATTTTTAAGTTTTTATGGTCAAGTATATGCTATTTTAATGTTAATCACGATTAAAAATCGCTAATTGGATTTTTGGCTTTTTGTGCAAAAATGTTCACATAACATGTTCCACACTTGTCACACTTGTTGCATGTTTTGGTTTCATGGTAGTCTAGGATTTCCATGTTGGATGGGCATGTGGGTTAGCCAAGTTTAGGCAACTATGATGGTTTGAACCATTTGGTTAAGATGATGAGCTTAATTAAGGGTGTGGCTTTGTTTAAAATTGGTTAAGGTTAGGGTTGACTTGTGTAGGAGAGAGGGAGAGCCATGATGGCTTGTGCAAGCAAGCATTTATTAAGAGAGAGAGAGAGGTGGCTCTAGGGTGTCATGGTCCATCTCATTTCAAATCCTTGCATTTTCCTCACATCTCTCCATCTCACTCACATCTTTCTCTCACATCTCCCACTCCCACACTCCACCATACAACAACACTTGACAACACCATTACCACCACATCATAACAATCACAGCTGCAGTAGCAGCTGCAACAGCAACCCCAACATTTCCACGACACCTGCTGCTGCAACATAAACAACAACAAAAAGGAAAATTTCAAGCAGCAGCAGCAGCACCAAGCAAAACATCAGCAGAACAGCACACTGCAGCCATAAAGGAGCAGCTCCACAGCAGCAACAACCCCTTCCTCCTTCCTCCTTCTTCCCTTCTCCTTCATCCTAGGACCCCCTGGAGGTATAATCTCGCAACCCAACTCTTTTCTTGCTCAGTTATGGGTAGTTGGCTGAAATTTAGTGTTTATATTGTGATCTAGTGCTAGTTTAGGGTGATTTGAGTAAGATTTGGCCAAGTGATGGTTTTGAATATTAGTATAGCCTTAATAGCTGTGTTTGGGACCAGTTAACCCTAGATCTAACCCAGATTCCAGTAAAATACCTTAAAGTTTAGAATCGGCGTAATTTAGCGATTTTGTCGACTTTTTAAGCCTTTCTGGAATCTGCTACAACCCGAGATACCCTAAAATAATTTTGAGTTGGCAGTGAGATGTGCAGGCAGTTACCAACCAATACCCAAAACCCTAGCCCCCACCTTTTTATTCTGGCAGCAGATTTATTCCTTCTGGCCGCAATTTGCGGCCAGAGCAGGAGGAAACCCCCTCGTTTTTGGTGCACGGCTCTTTTACCTGTAACTTGACCCTGGGTATGTCTAGTTTTGATTGATTCCAGTTAGGGAAAAATCTGGGTTGATTTTCTTGAGTTGGCGCATGATTTACGACTTGTTTTCGTATGGATTTTGGTATTCGATGATTCGTTTCTGTCGGATGGCGTTTGAACGCCAACGGCAGAGGGTTATTGGCTGTGTTTGCACGCGAGGCTACAGGTTTTTACCTATAGGCGTAGCGTGCACCATTTTGGTTTCCGACATTGTTTTCATGTGTTTTAGCGTGTGATATTCTTATAGGTACCCAACGTGGCGTCGAAGCGTTGGAGATGCAAATGGCGACAATCGGCATCGGCACGCATAAAGAAAGGTGAGTAGATTCATATCTATGGGGAGAAGTCGGGTGGATGGCGTATAGCACCCCCGCAGTCCGATGTCTAGTATACTATATATATATGATAGCTTATGTGTGACTTGGTTGTTTAGGATGTGTTAGGTGTACTATGCATAGATTAGGGTTAGAAGTAACTAGTGTAGTTCCTAGTCGCGAACCCTACAATAGGTTTACACCCACACGCACAAACGTGCATATTTGCTATGTTCATGCTGTGATGATGAGGATATTTGGGGATATTGGATGTGAGTCGATGAGATTGGGCATAGTGCCATGATATCGGTGATGTGATGTGACTCGTATTTGGGATACGATATGTGATTTTTAGCGGGCCTTTGGACGTGTGTTTCGCACACGCATTCATACTTATATAGATGGTATCGATTCGTACTAGACTTAGATCAGTACCCCAGATTATGTGATATGATGATAAGGATACCAGATAATTGATGTGATGATTGTGATATTGACCCGCACCCAGCTATTGGGATGCCGTAAGACGATTTACCGTACGAGCTTTATATTGATGATTGATCCGCACTCATGACTTGAGGATGTCAGATGATATACGGTATCGTACGCGATACTATTGAGGCGGAATCACCGACTACTATCTTTATATTTATATATATCGACTCAGAGTTAGGTGGTTTCCATACCCTTCCATATTGACTTGATAGTTAGATCTGTAGTTAGTATAGTAGATGTTAGACTAGACCCGAGTCATACCAATTTCAAAACTAACGAATCGGGGGTATTTTGAAGACAGGCAAAAAGGGATTCTACGGATAATTTCAAAAGGCGCATCTTTTCTTAAAAACACCGTAGCCCTTATTTTACTAAAAACCCCGATTCGTCTTATTTCAAAAAGGCAAAACTGCATGACACTTACATATTGATGTAGATTCTTCACTATTGCGTTGATTATTTGATTCCGCATATTCATATTATTTGCATCGCATTACTTGTATTTATTGGGATATTACCATCATGCTATTAGGACACCAGCACCATTATCGATGATGCGTATGTTCTACGTACACTATTTGCCGGCTCACACACTTCATCATCGATAATTACCATGCCACTACACTGTAGTACTGTTGCATTCATGATGTGATTCTTGCATGGCATATTGTACACTTATACCTGTACACATACATAAATGATTCTGGCTTGATTAGAGATTTGGGAACCGCAAGATATTCTTTAAAACTGATTCATTTAAAAAGAGCGGTTTCCCTCGACATGTGCACATTACTATTCCATGTTGCATGACTTACTGATATGCTTACCTTTCTTTACATGTCGCATACATCATGTTTTGATTATACGCATTGAGATATGTCGTTTCCGTGATATTTCTGGATTTGGGGACCGTGGATATTTCCAAAGAAAATATGTAATTGTTTTAAAAACCCGGGTACCCTTGATATGATATTTCAGTGCGTCCACCATGAGTTTTCTCGGTTCCAGAGAGCTTGTGTGGGTATACCCGATTCGAGGAGCAGTAGACACCGATTGCGGGTACATGGTGGACCCGGTGAGGTACCCCAGGGCAAGAAGACTCGTATATGCTAGACGGTGAGCCCGGCAGGGGAGTACTACCTACCGGTGATAGTATTTGGGACCCGTCGGTTATCCGGAGGATACCGACTGGAGTCATGAGATGGATATGAGGGCCGACCAGGGTGTGCGGCGCCTGAGATACATGAGGATTTACGTGTCGATGCTAGGCACAGGTGTTCATGATGTTTTCGAGTGTCGATGCTAGGCACTCAGGTTCTACGATTTGATTATATCCTCATATTTCCATGCATATACTTTATGATATTTACATGCATGATGTTTATTGTCATTGGGTGACACGTGGACGGGATCCACCTATTTACAGACATTGATTACCTAGTTGGAAGATATCCACATACTACTAGACTTCATGTTATAGCTGACATTGATTCATATTGATTACATCGATCATACCTCATTTGTATATATAACAGTGGATGAGGACGCTGTTATATATACCCTTACACCAATATTAGTGGAATGGGACGCTAATATATGTGTATTGATATCAATTTAGATACTTCATCGTATTACTTCATGCAGACATATCTCATATTTACGACATGTTATTACCTGAGGCACTGGCGTGGGCACTTGGCACTACATACATGTTTAGATGTTACATTGCCACCTTAGCATGCTTCAGACTCATTTATTTGAGAATTATATATTATGATCGTATGACCTAGGATTGCGTCATACACGCGATTTTCTGTTCGTATATGTTTTTCTATTCACGAGTTGGCAACTACCCCCGTTGTGCCACAGTTTCTTGCAGGTTTGCCGTACAGGTTTCGTTACGGCTTTGCTGGCACTGCTTCGTTTCGGGTGACTTGCTAGTAGGTGGGTTATTTGTATCATACCCATTATTATACATTGTATATTATATTTCAGTTGTATCTAGAAGTTCCATCAACCAAACATGTACTTATTTGAGATAGAGACCGATGATGTTTATTCTTTCAACCTTACAGTCGCGCATTATATTTCTATGGATTTCATGCTGTTGAGTTTCCTTTTCTGGTGTGATCCTCGCCTTTTGGCGTTGTATTTTATATTGCTAGCTGGTTGACTTAAAGTGGTGTTCCTACACTCTACTACTTTTCTTGGTTTGGATTTCTGGGTTCGGTTTACTTAGGGTACGTACACCTCGAGACGTTCGTAGTCTAGGTGCCGGTCATGTTCCGTACTTTCGGGACGTGACACCTGTAATTTATTACGGGATCTGTTTTTTGAAGTTGCCAGTTTGTTTTCCGTTTCGGCCATTTTCCTTTGTTTCTTTCCTTGGCTGAAACTTGGTGGAGGAGGGCTTATTTGCAATTGTGCAAATTAGCATTGTGGAAGGTGGTCTTTGCATATTGTTGCTTCATGATGGTTGCACCATCATTTGAATTCTTCACTCATCATTGCTTGACTTTTGTGGTTTGATGATGGGTTTATGAGTGTTGGACTTGGTTTGTGATCATGGTTGATCATGATAACCCTTTCTCTCTCTTGCATTATTTGGCTCACTCATTTTTCATTTGGCCACTCACTCTCTCTCTTCTCATTCTCTCCTTGATCATGGCTGGCCACACATTGAGGGGTGAGGGAATTTATTTTGTGAGGGATTTGGTTCTCATTTGCTTACTACAAAATTCCCAAAAGCCACCACAAAAGTTCATAGTTCATTTCCTCCACCAAATGGCAACTTCTTTAAACCCCTTGAGACAAAGAGCACTACACTATTCTACAGCAATTCTTGGGCACATCGGCTCGCCAACTTCGTGCCCGAGTTGCCTCGGTCCAGAGGTGGGAACCCGTAAACGAACCCGGCGATGTGGTGCCCTTCCGACGAGGAGATGAAGACTGGAGATTCCGCGGGGAGATCGGGACGACGACGAGACGACCAAAGGACACGGATCGCTCGGTATATCTCTCTACCCCTTCTCTAGTTAGCTAGGATTAGATTAATGGCCCGATCCATGTTTTATAGTGCACGGTGGTGCCGGTTCAAAAGTTTAAAGAAAAGTATCGTTTCCGCATTTTGGCCTCAGATTGACGGCCGGGGCGCCGCCGTGCACTTACACTGGTATCAGAGCCGCGCCATTAACCTAGTCTAGCTTGCTCTAACATGTTTACAAATTCGATCGATCGGATTTTCCAAAAACCGCGTTTTTCATGCATCAGTTTTCTGTCGATTTTTTTTTGGCTTGAAAATTTTTTCAGTGCATTGCAGAAATACGTGCGGGGAATTCTAAGCATTCTGTGAAAATTTGGTCGCATGTTATTATAATTCCACCGCAGAACATTGGCCAAACCCATGCTTGGGCCGCGATTCCGTCGCCACTTTTACTGTTCAGTGCACCAAAATTTTACAGAGAGATTCTGAGTTGAAAATGGGGTTTTTGGAATGTTCTGTTTGGGCCCAGATTTTCTTTGAGTGCTACAGTAGTGCTTGGGGCCCACTTGGGAAAATTTAGTCGATCGAATATTTTAAACATGTTAGTTCACAGTATTTACATTATATCTGCGACCGTGAATGTCACTTGATCGGTAAATCCTGTCTAACTGCTATAGCCCTTTTAGACGGATTTACGAACGTGACATTCACGTTGATGTTCTGTGTTGTGTTATGATGTTGCGGATTGGTCGTGGGGGATAGCCTGGATGTAATGTTAGTACAGTTTGGTGTTTTATGTACATTTGATATTGCGGGGCGAGCGTCCGACATGTGGACTGCCGTCACTGCCTGTTTGTATACTATTCTTTTGGGGCACGACCGGGGTGAGGTCGATGTACCCGTTGTATGTATATTTTACTTTCTGTACTGGGATTACCCCAAGGTGGGGTGCACGGATAGCCGGGTTCTAGAGGGCAACGGGCCCGCATCTCATGGCGTTGAGATGGAGGGGGCTTCACTCTAGAATTGGCGGGCTATTCGCCGCACTCGTAGGGGGTACAGGTTGACCAAAGGAGGGGTGCACAAGTTACCGGATTCCGTGAAGTGCTGGGTGGTCCATTCACGTTGCTGAAGGGGGCTGCCTCGCTTCAGGTTTTGGCGGGTAACTTGCCGCGCCCGTAGGGGTCTAGGATTTCATTGCACAGGCTATCCACACGACCAGGGGAACGTCGGGTTTCAGTAGCGGCTTTATGAATCCCGGGATCCTAAATATCTGTATTGTTCTGTGATGCTTATTACATTTCTGTGATGTTGCATTTTATCACGCCTCGAGCGAATATTATATATTGATATATATACTAGTAGATGTTGTATATGTTTTGCATCCGCGCTAGTCCAGTCCCCGCTCTGTCGTTAGTTAAGTAACCTAACGGGTGATGACGGGACCCAGTGGCGAATGCGGATGGCATATACGTACATCATTATTTTCGTTCTTTATTGGTGTGATCTATTGATGGGACTGCGTTGATTCGGATCAATGCAAGCTAAACAAACCTATTCTGATGTTGTTGGGACATTTTTCAAAAAGCTGTTATTGCAAGGACGTTCACTTTTGTTTTGCATCGTGGTATTCAGTTAGAATATCCTACACCTCAGTCGACGAGGCAAGGGCCGAGATCCCTTCACCGGGAGTGACCCTTTGGACAGAAGTTTGCGTCAGGGTAATAACTTCACTATAGCCGATTGCTTTTGCTTTGCATCGTGGTATTCAGTTGGAATATCCTGCACCTCATTCTACGGGGAAAGAGCCGAGATCCCTTCACCGGGAGTGACCTCTTTAGCAAAGGTTTTCGTCACTATATTTTTATAAAGCTATCCGGTTCCTTCAACGATATCAAGTTCATTACGTTAAAGGTTTTTTGCCAGAAACCATTCGTAGCCCTCCGTCGTTTCAGACGGGTAGCACGTAGTATTCACGCTATGTTTGTTGGCCTTCGTCAAGGCATAGTGTATGGTAGCTGCTTGTTGCCTTTCTGCAGCATAGATAGATGCGTTGGTTTGGGACAGTCGTATTGCCTTGTTGGCCAAAGTCAAGGGTAGGTACGGGTGGGTTCAAATCAACCTGGAGAATGACGGGTAGAACTTGACATGTGACTTATGATTTGTTGACCTTCGTCAAGGTCATAAGAGCATGGGGCAAAAATCACATCGGGAGTTTCTAAAGAAACTGAAACTTGCCAGATATGCGCATACCTTCTGGAGTGTGATAACGTGAGCGGATTCCATCACGTTATCATGCGATGATAGTTGGACCCCGATTCCCCGTGATGAGTTGGTTTACTCCTTGGGTGATCCCGACTAATTCTTCTTTCAGGTTTGGAGGAGAGTTTGACGGTACAGTGGGAGGTTTCCTGATTAGATAAATTGATAACCATTCTGATCTAGGTTAGAGTGCACGCTGAGTGTTTCTTTTCTCTCTCTCTTTGGCAGCGACCACTGACCCGACCCTAGACTATGACTCAGAGACCAAAATTAACCGAACCTTCTTAAACACTGGCTTTTTGGATTGTCAGAGTTGCATACCTCATTGCCACTCCTACTTTTACCCTTTTATCCAGGACTCTCCGTATTACTACGAACGTCCACTTCCATTGGATAAAACCATCGTATGGTTATATATGAACTCGAAGGAATTTATTCGAGGATGGTTTCTGGTTCTGGAGAAAAAGAATAGGACTATTCAGTTGTCTTTTCCTTTTACCTTCTCTCAGGTTGCGAGTACTCCTTGGTTTAGGAGATAGTATACCTATTACGCAAATTGGATAGTCTTCTTCCAAACCTTAGGCTGGTGCCGAACGGTGGGGAATGAAGAAAACCAATTAGCATAACGATGGTGTACAGAAGGTATTAAGTAAAGACATATCAAGGGATTAGTAAGAGGGCAAAGTAAATTGCGACTGCTATTCATGACCAAACCAAGTATTTCTTCGCCAATCCTAAATCACCTTTGTATTTCTCCAGGACACTCCGTATCACTACGAAGATCCACAGTTTATTGGATACTCCATCGTATGGTTATATACGAACTCGAAAGGAACTTGTTCCAGTTCGGGGATGGATTCTGGTTCAGGAGAAATAGGAATAAGGTTTATTCGGTTGTCTTTTATCATCACCTTCTCTCGCATTGCGAGTGCTCCTAGGATTAGGACAGTACACCCATTATGCTTATTGGATAGTCTTCTTCCAAACCATAGGCTGGTGCCGAACGGTAGGGAAGGAAGAAAACCATTTAGTTTAAGAGGGTGTACAGAAGGTAATGACTAAAGACATATAAAGGAATTTGAAGAGATGGCAAAGAAATATACAGTTACAGTTGTGAATCTGATAATGGAAGAGGCATTACTAGGAATACCCGGATACCCATTGAAACATTTCAATGTTTCGGTTTCACTGTGTACTGTTAATAGAAAACTAATTTCCCAATTAGATACTTGCTCCAGGGTATGTATTTACCAGGTTTGATTCTCACATCTGTATGGTTTTACAGATGATGTGTGGGAGTAAGTTATTAGGAATTAGGTGATCATCCTCATTATATCGGAATTCGTTGTAATTGGTGATATTTGAGGAAATCGCCTGGGCTGTTTGCCGGATGGAAAATATATGGTTTTGAATATCCGTTGTTATGCACCAATTTCAAAATTGATATATCTGTACGTCTATTTTTATAGAGTGAGATATACCTTTTTAAAATTATGTCTATGACATTTACCTATATCAGTGGATGGTTAGATAAGGAGCATTAAACAGCAGTGTAATTCTTCTTAACCATAAGTACAGTTTTCAACCTACGACACGCAGGGAATGAGTTATTAGACTCAAGGGACTTATACAGAGTATTGTATATTTTCCAGTGTCCATTAGGACAAAGGAGTTGGTCCTCGTACTATATTCGGTTTACTGATGACTTCTCTAGTTTTTAGACAAGTGTTTCGTAGAAACACAGGGTCCAAGTTTTAAGAAGTTATAGGTATATGAGTAAAGTAGAGAACCAGGTATTGCAAGTATCGGGATTCTTCAAGGTGATCGAAGATGTAGATACTTGTGTGTGGTATTCAGTTAATAGTAATGATTAAAAGAACTTGCTTCTCTTTCAGGTTACCCATAATTGGAAGCATTCCTAAGTTGAGTAACACTGATCGACCTCCTTCCATTTAGTTGACATGCACTAGAGACAGCTGCATGATTTGAATCTGGATCAATTAAATCAGTGCCTCTGTTTCTATATTGGATATAGAACAGTTCATATCTTGACATTGTTAAGGTACGGGAAGTTGTCCAGCTTATGCTTAAAACCAGACTCTAGATAACTCAAGGCACGTTTCTGTAATGGCTGTTTGTGGGTTGACCCAGGCTATGACGAGGGTTGACTTTCTACCATCTGGAAGATCAATAGTGATATTGTTCTAGACTCGCCACAGTTTTAAGTAAAATGGATTTTTTCAGAAAACAGTAGTGGGAGTATGGTAGAACTGGAAGTGATTCCAGAACTGCAAACGATTACTTAAAATTTGATAAGAATCTAAAGATTCAATCTGATTTGACATTCCATTGGCCACTCCGCAGATATGGTGGGTAACTTCAGGCACTCGAGAGGTACTCTGGTAGCCTTAAGGACGGTGACAGGGAGGTTCTTGTTAACCCAGACTTGCCATTGCTGTTGTTCCAGACTGTGAGACCCGGAAGGAGGATGAGTATAGCGTTGTTCTAAACTAGCTTTAGAAGTGTACGTGTATATGACTCTGCCAGAGGGTTGTCGTAGTCAGTGAGAGCAGCGGAAGCATTGGTGGACAAGTGGCTTATGCCTATTTATAGACTAAAGCAGATACAGCGGAGACAGATCATCTATTTCTGATGTGACAGTCACAGGTTTGACTTCACCAGAATAGAGGATGGATCTGTTAAGAAGGTAGTAGGGTGTGATGTCCTGATATTTGGATGACATACACAGAGTAGGAAATGAAATTCCTATACTACGATCGGTTATACTTTGGTTGTCACGCAGTGGTTTCTCTATAAAGGACATGGATCTCATATCAGACATTCTGGTTACTAGATCTATGGTTTTAGATCTAGATTTGGGAAGTGTCACAATCTGGGTACTTAGACAGCATTCTAAAGGTGTTTTTAGAATGGACGACTCCTGGTATGGTAGTGTACCTGCAGGTAATGGAGTCACCCCTCTCTGAAGCTGTCTTATAGACTAAAGGGGAGATGGATGTGCATGATTGGAAGATCACTTGCTTAGGCAATTGAGTCAATCATGAGATGTCAAGTACCATACCAGATGTTGTTTTTGCAGTAGGTGCAATAAGTTGATATTCATCCAATCCTGGAGAAACATTCGGAAGCAGTTTTAGAAAATAAGTGAATGTTCTAGGGATATGATAACGTCAGCCTCATACATGTGACGGTTATCGTTCCAGGCTTCCAAGGTGACATGGATGACAGAGAGGTTGTCAGAGTTATAGTTTTCCTTCTGAGGAGGGGCAGTATTTTGGACAGGTGGTCCAGGCGGATACTGAGGGAGGCATGGCGCAGGATACTGATTAAGTTCAGTTGACGATACAGTCTAAGAAGTTTGGATTTGGAGTTCATTTATGAGCTAGGTCCCATCAGACATCCAGACACATTCTATGACAGATATTGCTCATTTCGAGAGATCGCTTTCTCCGCGAACTTGAGATAAAGAGAGGCATAGAAAGAAACATTAGAGCGGATCCACTCACTGAGGCTATTCCTCGAATGCAATAGTTTCGCAAACGGGTTTAGTGAGACTGATTAGTAGAGGAGTTGGGTGTTCGGTATCACACGGGCTGTGAGTATGCGACATCGCAATAATTAGCTTTGAGTGCAAGTGGGAGATTGTTGGAGATAGTGCCCTCAGAGTCAATTATTGGATCACAGGCACGTGATTGCAATGATTGAGGGAGGACCTATTCCGGTAGGACAGTCTTACTCAAGATGATAGTATGCTATCTGGTTTATCTTTATCATCGTGTACTGCTTTAGGTGACCATACAGGTCGCTATTACACGTTGATAGAGCCCTTAGGATTCTTGCTTGACTGCCAGCAGTATAAGGGAGATCATATACGTGGGAGCTGGCACATCCTTAAAAGGTCCCTAGTCGTAGGAGTTTTGAGATAGGGCATCGATACTCCAGAGTAGACTAGTGTATACAGTCGAGACCCCGACGAGGGGCGGTCGACGGTCTCACAAGCCACTGGTGTCAGTTGGTTCACCTAAGATGTATACAGGTGCTCATTGGGTTATGAGTACACCGGACAGGACTCGCCGGGAACATACTAGTTGGTCTTATACCAGACGTCAGATAGCAGTTCCCTGGTGACATGTGTACAGGTTAGTTCATCGACCTTAGATCGTCATTTGTCTCGTGTGAGTTCCCACTGTACTTTGATTACTACTCTACCACGCTCAAAGGAGACGTGAAAACAGGTTTTAGTTGGGTACAGTCCCGAGCCACATGGAGGCAGTGAGCGGATCTGCAGGGGTTCGTCTCTCTCGATATTGCGGGTGAGGTCGCGCTGTATCTAGGAGAGCCATTACACGAAGTCCTTGGCCAAGGCAGGAGATTAACTGGTAGGTATTCCAGTAGTATCTCAGGGTGTTCTGGGCTACTCTCCGACACGACTTGTACCGCTTTTGGGTTCTGACTTTTACCAACACCCTAGGCCCGCCATGCGATGCTCATAGACGAACTGACCGGACTGTACGGATATTGTCACTGACAGGCTCAGTAGGGTGTCAGGATGAGTTCGCTAATCGATGTCCCTTTTGGTCAATACCTGGTAGCCCGTTACGTATGGCTAATACCTCTGACGTGCTTGTGGTTAAATCCACAGCCAAAGTGTTGACGAGTCTTTAGAGTCCCCCACAGACCGTTTCTCAAGTTTTGGGCGAAACGCTGTAGAGGCCGTATGGAGATATGGCAAGGTTCGATCAGATACGTGCGGTATTGCACGGATCATGATCGGACGGATTATACTAGCGGGTTTTGGTTTAAGCCGGATCCTAGTATTGTACAGTGTAGATTTTGTCTCATTGCATTTGTATTCGGTCGGAATACAAATGCGGGTATGTATATAGAGTAGCGGGGTTTCCTGTAATTTATTACGGGATCTGTTTTTTGAAGTTGCCAGTTTGTTTTCCGTTTCGGCCATTTTCCTTTGTTTCTTTCCTTGGCTGAAAATTGGTGGCGGAGGGCTTATTTGCAATTGTGCAAATTAGCATTGTGGAGGGTGGTCTTTGCATATTTTTGCTTCATGATGGTTGCACCATCATTTGACTTCTTCACTCATCATTGCTTGACTTTTGTGGTTTGATGATGGGTTTATGAGTGTTGGACTTGGTTTGTGATCATGGTTGATCATGATAACCCTTTCTCTTTCTTGCATTATTTGGCTCACTCATTTTTCATTTGGCCACTCACTCTCTCTCCTCTCATTCTCTCCTTGATCATGGCCGGCCACACATTGAGGGGTGATGGAATTTATTTTGTGAGGGATTTGGTTCTCATTTGCTTACTACAAAATTCCCAAAAGCCACCACAAAAGTTCATAGTTCATTTCCTCCACCAAAATGGCAACTTCTTTAAACCCCTTAAGACAAAGAGCACTACACTATTCTACAGCAATTCTTGGGCACGTCAGCTCGCCAACTTCGTGCCCGAGTTGCCTCAGTCTAGAGGTGGGAGCCCGTAAAAGAACCCGGCGATGTGGTGCCCTTCCGACGATGAGATGAAGACTGTAGATTCCGCGGGGAGATCGGGACGACGACGAGAAGACCGAAGGACACGGATCGCTCGGTATATCTCTCTACCCCTTCTCAGTTAGCTAGGATTAGATTAATGGCCCAATCTGGGTTTTATAGTGCACGGTGGTGCCGGTTCAAAAGTTTAAAGAAAAGTATCGTTTCCGCATTTTGGCCTCGGATTGACGGCCGGGGCGCCGCCGTGCACTTACAACAATTACCTGGTTTGATAGCAGATCATCCCATACCCTAAAACAACACTAAAAATATGATATTTACCCGAAACGAAACTATACACGATCTAAACTGAAACGAATAAGCTACGCTACATAATAAACACCTAATTAACAGAAAGAGATCATTACCTAACCAAAAGAACTCAAAG
The DNA here is from genome assembly GCA_030015575.1 of Agapanthus africanus. Lineage (NCBI taxonomy): Eukaryota > Viridiplantae > Streptophyta > Magnoliopsida > Asparagales > Amaryllidaceae > Agapanthus > Agapanthus africanus. The sequence continues at coordinate 168,364,311 of CM057349.1, forward strand.
ATCTTACCTTCCCAAGCTCCAAGGCATCCAAGAGGCAAATCAAGACACAAGATGTGATTTTTGTGAGTTTGGATGAAGTTTGTGACGGTTTTGTGAAGGAATGATTGTTAGTTATATGTATGCCCTAGAGGCCATTATTGTACATACGTTGTATATTGTAGTGGATGCTTGGACATATATAAGGAGGACTTTCTTGCTCGACATGATAGTATGCTATCTGGTTACTCTTTATCTTAACATGTACTCTGATTGTCTCTATGTCACATGTTGATAAAGCCTTTAGGATGAGTACTTGACTACCGGGACTATGATGCAGATCATACTAGTGGGGACAATGTATTCGCCAAGTACATCCTTCAAATGTTCCTAATCGTAGGTGTATCGAGACAGGGCATCGATATACCAGAGTAGACTAGCATATGCGCTTCTTGACCCATATGATGGGCGATGGATGATCCCATATCCATTAGTGTTTGACATCAGAGAAGATATACGGGTGCTCAGTGGAGACTGGGTACACTGGACGGACTCGTCGAGAACTCCCAGATGGTATTATACCTCACGTCAGATGGCAGTTCTCTGGTGACACTGGTACAGGTTAGTCTGTAGACCCGAGATTGTTATAGAGTCTTGTGTGATTCCCACTGTGCTTTGATTTCCATCATACCACGTCCAAGAGGGCGTGCAAAAAGGTGGCTTTTGGGTACAGTCCCGAATCACATGGAGGCAATGAGCGATAGGAGGGGTTTCGTCTCTCCTGGTATAGGGAGTTAATGTTGCGCTGTGTTCGATTGGCTATAACTGGAAATCCCTGGACAGGGTTGCCGAGATTTACTGGTAAGTGTTATCAGTAGTTTCTCGAACTGTTATAGACCTCATATCGACACGACTTATCAAGCTATTGGGGTCTGACGTTGACCACCCCTAGGCGAGATATGCGACATATCAGATGAAGAGACCGGACTGTACGGGAGTGTTACTGATTGGATTCACGGGAGAATGTTCAAACTTGCTTGTTGATCTTCTGATCGCTCAATACCTGGGTGGCAGTTACGTTTAGCTGACCGCTTGCAGCTTGTGGGTGATTGATATGATCATCACCTACTGCCGGAGTATTGACGATTCTTTAGAGTCCTACACAGAGGTTTCCTGGCTCGGGCAAAACGGAGTAGGAGCACATATATGATATGTGCGGGACCGAGAACAATACGTGTATTTGATACCGTATTAGATTCTCGCGATATGAGATATCGGCCGGGTATATGTGATATAGCCGGATCATCGGATCAAGTGTTGATTCGATGAACTGATATAGATTGTATTAGTCGGTTATTTGTGAAATAGTCGGATTATCGGATCAAGTGTTGATTCGATAATTTAATGTATAATTATATATTTGATATATTAAATTACATTAACTAATATAAGCTCACTTAAAGATTCTTTTTCTCACTCGGGTAATACATTGATATATATGTGATATATGTTAATTGTATTATTTTATTTTGTTACAATAAATATTGTATATGTGATATATAATATTGTAACATGTTATGGTTATAAATGCAACATGTTTTGTGGAGTTTAAATGTGGTTAAGGTTTGGATTAGGGTTAAGCTTGCATGAAGCTTTCAAGAAGCTTCTTGAAGCTTTGACTTTGACTTGGATATTTTGTGATATTTCTTTAACCCAACCCAACCCTTTAACCATAGTTGTTTCTTTACATGGGTTAAGTTTTCATACTTAACCCATGGTTGCATTTCTAACCACACACACTTGAGTTTTCATTATTCATCACAAAAGGATTGATCATCTTCTTCCTTCTTCTTCCTTGCATGAAATGCTTTCTAGCTTTTTGTGAAGTGATGAAAATGAGTGAGAAATAGAAAATTAATGAGTGGGAAATTCCTACTTCATCATCCTCATCTATTCTAGCCACTTAGATTAGGGTGTTTTCTTTGCTAATACTTGATTAGCAAAGCAAGAGCTTGGGTTTAAGTTTCTTCAAGGTAGATCATCTTAGTTATCGAAGATCGGAAGCAACCTTGCATCTTTCTTTCGTGGAGCCTCTCTAGAGTCCGGATACTCGATGATCGCAGCGAAAGGACCTCAACACGGAGCTTTAGAAGTGAAGGACCGGACTACAATGGTTGTAATCCCAAACTCTTAGAAGTAAAGTTGTTTACTTGCTTTCTTTCGCCTAATCTCTAGTCTAAAATCTTGGTTAGGGTTGTTCGACACGTCTAAAATTTAAATCAGACATGGTTGATGCCTTATAGACCCTTGTGAGAGTGCTTAGTAACCCTACAGTGGTATCAGAGCCAAGCTAGAGTTTTAGGCGAAGTCTAGACGAAATTTATAGTCCGATCGAACCCCGAAACCCCGACACGAACCCCTTCTCTGGAAATTTTTAAAAATGTTGATTTTTCATATTAAAAATACTCAGAAAAATAAGCAGGGAAATCTAAGAATTACTGTGAAGTACGGATCACCAAGTCACCAATATGACCGCGGAACCGCGGCCAAACCACGCGTTTGGCGGCGGTTTCGCGGCCAAACAGTGAAGATGGGGCCTACTACTTCAAGTATATATTCTTTGGTCCTTTTTCATTATTCTGGGAATTTTTAATTTTACTTAAGTGTTGAGTTTTCTGGAGATCTTTTGTATTCGTTGATTCGATCGAAAAGTTTAACTTCGTTTAAGGCTTTTCCGGATAATTTAGAACGTGTTAAAAAATTCGACCGGATATCAATAACTCACTTTTTCTCCTGTCGGAAAATTTTCAAGTGTTGGATTTTTTCCTCGAGTTTGAAACTTCCGGAAAATAATGCAAGTAACGCGGTGGACCCTCTAGAAGAACACAAACCATAACTCGATTATGTGACAGTCTGAACCACCTCTAAACCTTAGGATTTGGGGCAGTACGGTGTTGCCACATGTGAGGCGTTGTTTGACCCTTCTACGGCTGGACCATTGGTACTGTAGCATGTGATGGATACTTTTTGAACTCCGCTCAAGTGTTGAGCTATTTGGGAAATTTTCGGTGTTTGTTTATTCGATCGGAAATTTTAACATTGTCTAGTTATCTGGAATGTGATACAATATTTGGAATCCACAAGTAGTTATGAGATAACTAATTTGAATGTTATAAATCTAGCAGTTTAGTCTCATTTGATCGGTTGCCATGGGATTTTGATGTGATCAAAAGTCCGTCGCAATCACGTAGCGTATGCAGATACTCGCCGGGTAAACTTAATAGATAGCCATGCCCCATAGCCCCGACCAAGTGACTGTAGGAGAACCCCATCGCCAAACGCATCCGTTCGGGTGCTCGCGGCAGCGGTGTTCCGCCTTAGTGCACTTCGTTAACAACATGGGGGTTCGGCCGTCTACTAAAGTTTGCAACGAGCATTCGATCAGGATGTCGGGAATCTTGTTGAATTGCCCGACTAAATATTGAAAAGTGTTTTCGAGATCAAGACTAAAATGCGGGGTTTATAATTGTTAGGCATGCGATGTCTAAGGAATTCATTTGGATAGGCATGCAATGTCTAAGGTGGTTGCGGATTCCAACTGTTGTGGTTTTACACTTTCTTTTCTACAACCGTAAGTGTAATATGTGGTGTATCGCCGGTTTCGTTTCTATACATCAACGACAATTGGGATACGCATATTTACTTACGTTGATGATATGTGATATTATGTGTTGCTGTGATATGTTATATTGGATCGTCATGTTTTGAATAGCCAGGGGTTTTATGTGAGATGAGAGCTTTTCTTTTTCATTCATGTAAAATTCATTTGTATGTAATATTCTTTTATTGGGGCACTTCCGGGATGAGGATGATGTCACCATTGTATATTATTTACTTTTCCGCATTAGGTAGACCTAAGGCGGGGAGCACAAGTAACCAGATTCTAGGGTCCAGTGGGAGACCATCTCGAGGAGTCGAGACCGGGTCTCCTAACCCTAGAATTGGCAGTGTTGCTTGTCGCTCTCGTAAGGGTCTAGGGATGTGGGTTTGGCTATTCATCGCAACCGTGGAATCCATGTTTTATACAGGCTCGTATTAAAACACGGACCTCCTAGTATATCCAATATTTCATATATGTTCTTCTGCTGCAATGTTCTGTGATGAGATCATATTACTGCCTGAGACGAATGTTTATATTATATATATGAGATATATGTTATATTGCAGATTTCGTTTCAAAAGTAATGCTTGTGAAGCATAATAAAATGGGACTTCATTAATGAGATTAATGAAATAAAAGAAACCTAAAGATGTTGTAAAAACTTGTTTAAAAACCGGTAGCTCTAGTTCTTGCTTTGCATAGCGGTATTCCTTATAGAATATCCAGCACCTTATTCGATAAGGAAAGAGCCGAGATCCCTTCACCGGGAGTGACCTCTTTAGCGAAACTAGCAGATGCTACAAACTCGGTTTGTCTTTTGATTGCTTCTATAGTTTTTTGCTTTGCACCGTGGTATTTGTGAAATATCCTGCACCTTATTCGATAAGGAAAGAGCCGAGATCCCTTAATCGGGAGTGACCTCTTTAACAAAACTAGTAAAGACTTCAAAAACACTCCATTTAAAATCACTCGATTTTACGACGATATCAAGTTCATTACGCAAATACGCAAAAGGTTTTCTGAAAAACCTGTCGTAACCCTCCGGCATTTTAGGAAATAGAGTACTTAGTATTCGTGCTGCGTTTGTTGACCATAGTTAAGGCGCAGTGTACGGTAGCTGAGTGATATTTTCCTATATAACATATAATGTGATTAATTAGGACAGTCATATGACTTTGTTGACCATAGTTAAGGGTCATATGGGTGGGTCTAAATTAACAAGAAATGACGGGTTGAACTTGACAAGTGCTTATGATTTGTTGACCATAGTTAAGGTCATAAGTCACTAGGGGTAAAATATTATTGGGAATTTCAAGTGTTGAAATTTGCAATGAGATTGCATACCTTCTATGAGATAGTCGGATCCCGATACCCGCTGTGAGTAAGAGTTACTCCTGGGAAAGTTTTACACATTACAATTAGCCGATCAAGTAGGTATCTAAAAAGGTGTCAACGGGGTTAAGCCTATGGGAAAACGAGATTTACTTTAATTAGGTCCGTGCGAAAGCGGGGAACTCCCTCAAAGTACCAGCACTGGCCTGGCTGAAAGATTGACGAACTTGTAGGATGTAATTAATCCCGGCTAGTCTTTCCTTTTAGGGTTTGAAGGAAGATTTGACTAAAACAGTGGGAGACATCCTGATTAGATATATTAATAACCAATCTAATCTTGCAAGAGCATACGCTGAGTGTTTTCTTCTCTCTCTCTCCTGGTTATGACTATGTCATGCCTTAATCAAAATAATAATACGGATGTATTGACCGAACCCGCTTGTTATACTGCGTTAAGGAATGTTGGTCCCGCTCCAACTTATAATTGTTATAAGACAGAGCAAGAAATAGGGGATTACCAGAATTCCCGTGCCACCCAAACGAAGAAAGTGCATGCTGATGCATCTTCTTCGGGTGTGTTCATTACCGAGAACTGTTTCTCATTATCCTTTACGTCCTGGGTTTGAGATACCGGATCAGGATCCCGCAAATGTAATCGATTACATGGGCTACAGATAGGTAGAGAACTGAGAACGGGTGATAAGTTTCAAGAGTTGGAAATGATGCAAGTGTTGCAGCCAAGTCTGTTGGCAATTATCACCCTGTATTATCAGAATACATTGATTCTGAACTAATGTTATTAGATACCGAACCTGATATAAAACATCATATCAGTCTCTTTATTTAGTAAAGAAGGATTTAATTTTGTATTGTTGGATAATGTTTTGAACATTTCCTATATCAAGAGTTGATCGGTTCAGGCACGTTATCTAAAAGCATAGACGTTCTAAATCAAACCACAGTTCTTAACGTACAGAGCACACACAAGAGGAAGAGTTCAGAAATGAACGATTCCTTCTTGAGGTATTGTAGACTAGGTCATATCGATACGACCCGACTACCTAAAGTTACATAAAGATGCATATTTAAATTAGTTTGGATTTACATCTTGTAAAACTTGCCAGTCATGTCACAAAGATAAAATGACCGCAGCTCCGTTTACTAGAAATAGAGAAAGAGTTAGTAAACTCTTGGGATTGATACATGTTGATGTATGAAGGTCCCCTATCTACACATGCCAAGACCGGTTCTTTGTACTTCATTTCATTCACTGATGATCTCTCAAGATTCAGACATATGTTCCTGTTGAAACACATGTCTGAAACTTTTGAGATAATCACAGAATATAAGTTAGAAGTAGAGAACCAAAAGCTGGGTATAAGTATTATGTCCTTTGATGTGATCACGGAGGAGAATACTTGAGCACGGAATTTCTGGACTATTCTAACGGAGAATGAGATTCTCTCTCAGCATTACTCCTCCGTATACACCACAGCACGTCGGTGTATCAGGGCGGAGCAATTACACCCTATGTGATATGGTGGGCTCTATGATGAGTACTACTGAGTTGCCTATTTTCTTTTGGGGTTATGCACTTGAGAAGTTACATACCTATTGAATAGGGTTCCAACCAAATCAAATGCCTACCACTCCATATGTGATATGGTATGGGAAGAGCCCATCTCTTAAAGATGTTAAGATTTGGGGTTGTCCGGCCTATGTCAAAAGCAAAATCCGGATAAGCTCGAGGCAAGGTCAGTTCTGTGGAAGTTTGTTGGATATCCCAAGCATTCGCAAGGGAATATCTTCTACCAAACTGGGGAACAAAATGTGTTTTTGTTTCTCAGCATGCCACCTTTGTGAAAGGGAATTTCTTGTGAAGAAATTAGTGGTCATGAGGTAGAACTGGAAGCAGTTCCAGCTATACAAACTGCAGCTGATGATTTGGTAGAACCGAAGGATTCAATAGTTTCTAACGAACCTCAGCCTCTCCGCCGATCTAGTAGGGTTCCTCATCCACCTGAGAGATACTTCGGTTTCTCTATGACAGTGGGAGCAAGGATTGCATCATGAGATGATGACCCAACTAGTTTCGAGCAGGCCATCAGGAGTGAGGACTCTGTGAGAATGGCTGGATGCTTAGCGATCTGAGATGGAATCCTTATACACCAACAAAGTATGGACTTTGGTTGCTTTATCTGAAGGGTCAAATCCTCATCAGGAGCAAGTATATCTTGAGAAGATTACTTGGTGTACATGGAAAAGTTGAGACTTTCAAAGCTATGCTTAAGTCCATCCAGATCCTACTTGCCACGGCTACAAACCATGACTACGATATCTGGAGGTTGGGTGTCATGACTGCTTTTCTAAATGTTGATTTGGAAAGGAGCGTCTATAAGTACACAGCCAGAGGGGTTCGTAGATAGTGGGAGCAGCGGAAACGTGTGCAAGATATTTTATATGATAAATCAGGCATCGTGGAGTTGGAACGTCTGTTTTGATGTGGTAGTCAAAGAGTTTGACTTCATCAAAATGGTAGATGAACCTTGTATATACAAAAAAGGTAGTAGGGAGTATGGTGGTGATCCTCGTATTGTACGCGGATGATATACTCTTGATAGGGAAGGAGTTTCCTATGCTACGCTCGGTCAATCTCATCTTATCATAAGGATTCTCCATAAGGATCAAAGTGATACATCCTAAATCCTGGGTTTTGGATCTATGAGATAGATCTAATTGGATGTTAGGATTCTCACTAGTTGTAGTGAGATGGTATCAGTCGATCCTGGGGAGAATCACTGGAAAGGTTCCAGGGTTATAAGGACGACTGAATGTCAGTCGCAGGCATTGTCTTTACCCTCAGTGGAGGGACGGTATGTTGGATGAGTTCCAAGCTAGATACCGTGACTTACTAGATGATAAAGGCAGGATAAATCACTACCAAGGATGCTACGAAAGAGGCAGTCTGGATATATATATAAGTTCATGAGATGAAGTTCGTTCCTACCATTGTGTGACAATGGAGTTGTGGCTTATGCCTAGGAACCCCCATCCCGTCAGAGATCCAGACATATTCTTTGACAGTATCGCCTGATTATAGAGATGGTTGATCTCCAAGGAGATTGAGGATAGGAGAGTAGACACAGAGGATAACAGCGCGAATCCACTCACAAAGGCCTATTTCCCAGTAGAGACTTTTATGGGATGGTTGAGTATGAGATACTTCAACCACAGCTGATTGTTGGGTATGCGATACCACAACAGATGGCCCTAGTGCAAGTGGGAGATTGTTAGTTATATGTATGCCCTAGAGGCCATTACTGTACATACGTTGTATATTGTAGTGGATGCTTGGACAAATATAAGGAGGACTTTCTTGCTCGACATGATAGTATGCTATCTGGTTACTCTTTATCTTAACATGTACTCTGATTGTCTCTATGTCACATGTTGATAAAGCCCTTAGAATGAGTACTTGACTACCAGGACTATGATGCAGATCATACTAGTGGGGACAGTGTAGTCGCCAAGTACATCCTTCAAATGTTCCTAGTTGTAGGTGTATCGAGACAGGGCAACGATATACCAGAGTAGACTAACGTATGCGCTTCTTGACCCATATGATGGGCGATGGATGATCCTATATCCATTGGTGTTTGACTTCAGAGAAGGTATACGGGTGCTCAGTGGAGACTGGGTACACTGGACGGACTCGCCGAGAACTCCCAAATAGTATTATACCTCATGTCAGATGGCAGTTCTCTGGTGACACTGGTACAGGTTAGTCTGTAAACCCGAGATCGTCATAGAGTCTTGTGTGATTTCCACTGTGCTTTGATTTCTATCATACCACATCCAAGAGGGCGTGCAAAAAGGTGGCTTTTGGGTACAGTCCTGAATCACATGGAAGCAATGAGCGATAGGAGGGGTTTTGTCTCTCCCGGTATAGGGAGTTGATGTTGCGCTGTGTTCGATTGGCTATAACTGGAAATCCCTGGCCAGGGTTGCCGAGATTTACTGGAAAGTGTTATCAGTAGTTTCTCGAACTGTTATAGACCTCATATCGACAGGATTTATCAAGCTATTGGGGTCTGACGTTAACCACCCCTAGGCGAGATATGCGACATATCAGACGAAGAGACCGGACTGTACGGGAGTGTTACTGATTGGATTCATGAGAGAATGTACATGCTTGCTTGTTGATCTTCTGATCGCTCAATACCTGGGTGGCTGTTACGTTTAGCTGGCCGCTTGCAGCTTGTGGGTGTTTGATATGATCATCACCTACTGCCGGAGTATTGACGATTCTTTAGAGTCCTACACAGAGGTTTCCTAGTTCGGGCAAAACGGAGTAGGAGCACATATATGATATGTGCGGGACCGAGAACAATACGTGTATGTGATACCGTATTAGATTCTCGCGATATGAGATATCGGCCGGGTATATGTCATATAGCCGGATCACCGGATCAAGTGTTGATTCGATGAACTGATACAGATTGTATTAGTCGGTTATTTGTGAAATAGCCGGATTATTGGATCAAGTGTTGATTCGATAATTTAATGTATAATTATATATTTGATATATTAAATTACATTAACTAATATAAGCTCACTTAAAGATTCTTTTTCTCACTCGGGTAATACATTGATATATATGTGATATATGTTAATTGTATTATTTTATTTTGTTACAATAAATATTGTATATGTGATATATAATATTGCAACATGTGATGGTTATAAATGCAACATGTTTTGTGGAGTTTAAATGTGGTTAAGGTTTGGATTAGGGTTAAGCTTGCATGAAGCTTTCAAGAAGCTTCTTGAAGCTTTGACTTTGACTTGGTTATTTTGTGATATTTCTTTAACCCAACCCAACCCTTTAACCATAGTTGTTTCTCTACATGGGTTAAGTCTTCATACTTAACCCATGGTTGCATTTCTAACCACACACACTTGAGTTTTCATTATTCATCACAAAAGGATTGATTATCTTCTTCCTTCTTCTTTCTTGCATGAAAAGCTTTCTAGCTTTTTGTGAAGTGATGAAAATGAGTGAGAAATAGAAAATAAATGAGAGCTAGATTCCTACTTTATCATCCTCATCTATTCTAGCCACTTAGATTAGGGTGTTTGCTTTGCTAATACTTGATTAGCAAAGCAAGAGCTTGGGTTTGAGTTTCTTCAAGGTAGATCATCTTAGTTATCGAAGATCGGAAGCAACCTTGCATCTTTCGTTTATGGAGCCTCTCTAGAGTCCAGATACTCGATGATCGCAGCGAAGGGACCTCAACACGGAGCTTTAGAATTGAAGGACCGGACTACAAAGGTTGTAATCCCAAACTCTTAGAAGTAAAGTTCTTTACTTGCTTTGTTTCGCCTAATCTCTAGTCTAAGATCTTGGTTAGGGTTGTTCGGCACGTCTAAAATTTAAATCGGGCGTGGTTGATGCCTTATAGACCCTTGTGAGAGTACCTAGTAACCCTACAATGATGAAGTGCTCAGTTTGAGGTGAAGAGAGATGAAGAAAATGAGAAGGAAATGAGTGTGAGAGAGAGTGAGAGAGAGTGAGAGAGAGAGGTGAGGTTAATGGTGAGTGCACCACTATATTAATTGCAAGCCATGCTCTCACATAAATGCATTCACACCACTCACATGCCACCTCTTCTCTCCAAAACAAATATCTCACCCAAAATATCAAGGATTAGGGTTAAGGCAAAGCAAGAGATTAGATTAAAGCAAAGGATTAGGTTAAGTGTTAAGTTGCCATGGTTGCTAAGAACAAGATTAGCACAAACAAACCCTCACATTAACGTGCACACGTGCGTGCATGCCATAACAAATAATAATATATTATTAATTAAATGTTATAAAATGTGAGGAACCCAAATTGGTAAACTTTTTACAGTAAACCCGCATTAACGTCTAAACTAAGACTGACCGAAATCTAAGGCGTTGCAATCTCCCCCGTTATAAAAATTCGTCCCCGAATTTAAAATTCTCACTAAGCGTACCTTCAAAGAGAAGAGTACAAAACTCCCAAATCTCGCTCGCAGCCTCCCAAATGATCACCTCACTATACGGCTACGCCCAAGAAAACCCTCCACAGATGGCAAGACCCTTGACCGAAGTTTTACCACCTTCCGAACCACTAACACAATTGACTGTCGGTGAACGAAAAGATCGCGTCCCAAATAAATGGTCTGGTGCTGAATCATGCGAGAAAGGTCATGAAGGTAATTGCAAAGTATCGACACAAGGAATACGGGGTGAATACTCAATAATCTGGGCGGAAGTGCAAAATTAAAGGCAACAGAACTAACTCGCTTGAGGATCACAAAAGGACCTACAATCCTGGGATAAGCTTCCCTAAACTCAACGCGTCATTCATCGGAAAAATCCTTTGGAATACATGATCTCCCACTGCGAACTCAAGTATGCGACCACCACGGTCGGTATAAGACCTCTGTCTGCACTGGGCTACTCTCATCCTGACCTGCATCAACTGGATCATCTCCGAAATCTCTAGACTAGCTGGGGTCCAAAAATCCTACTCACGCAGAGTCAGAAAAATAGACTGGCGATCGACATGACCTACCAAACAAAAACCTAAGGGTTGCCAATTGGAGTGTCTCCTGATAACAGCTATCGAAGGAGAACCCTAACAATGGCAAGTGACGATCCCAACTGCAGACAACAATTAGTACGTACGCACAAACATATCCTCCAGAGTATGTATAGCCGCTCTCACAAAACCATCATCCTGCGGATGGAAAAGAGGAGCTAAAGCTCAACCAGTACCCAAGGCTTCCTGAAGCTTCTGCCAAAGGTGGCAAGCGAAAGGGTGCCTCCATTGGATACAACACATGAAGGAATTCCGTGCAACGCACAAACTTAACAAAGAACAACTGAGCCAACTGAGCATAACCGGACAACAAACATCTAAATAGATTCACACCCTGACTACACCTGGGTAAACACCACAACGAAATTCATGGAGATCTGTTCCCATTTCCACCCTGGAACGGTTAAAGGTTGCAACTCTCCAACTGGTCTCAAATGCTCAACCTTAGCTTACAACAAGACATACACCTCGAAACGAAATCCGAAACTTCACTCTTCATCTCCGCCCACCCGTAACTATCTCACAAGTCACGTCACCTATTAGTGGAACTTGAATGAACACAGAAAGCTGACCGATGTGCCTGCTCTAGGATTTCGCGTCTCTACCCAATAGTAGCAGGTACACAAACGCGTCCCTAAACGTAGCACATCCTGGTCACAAATCAAGGACTCCGAATCTTTACCCAGTCGAGTATGCTCAAGAATCTCTGACAAACGGGCATCGGCGGGCAGTGCCTCGCGAAGACGATTAAGAAAAAGTGGACGGGCGCGGACATGAGCAAGCTGTCCCCTCAGTAGAGGCGAACTTAAGCTGTCTCAACGATCGCACAAGAACTGTAAATCTGCAGAAGACTGTCTCAGAACTGCGCACAACTGGAATAAGCTAACCCCGGGCCTACAACTCCAGCATCAGCTACCACGCTCGCCTTGCCACGGGTTACAAGGATCTTACAAACACAACCCTACACAAGCTTCATCCAACGGCGCTGTCTCAACAATCAAAACCCGCTGCAGGAAGATGTACATTAAGCTCTGGTTGTCCATGAAAATCTGACACAACTCTCCGAACAAGTAGTGTCTCCAAATCTCCAACGCACGACCACCGCGGCCATCTGAGTGGGATATCCTGCTCGTACTTCCTCCAACTGTCGGGAAGCAAAAGTGATAACTCTATAGTGTCACCTCAGTACACAATCGAGCCCCACTCGCGAAACATTACAGTAAAACAATAAAGTCGCCCGAACCAGAAAGTAAAGAAAGAACTGATGCAGTTGTCAACCGGGTCTTCAACTGCTGAAAACTCCGCACGCATGCCTCAGTCCAAGAAAAGGAACCTCCTTTCCGGTCAGTCCAGTCAACGGTGCAGTGATACACAAGCAATCCTACACAAAACGGCGATAAAAACCTGCTAAGCCCAAAAATCTGCGGACCTCCGTCTCATACATAAGTCTGAGCCAAAGCTGTACGGCCTCGATCTTCCTCGGGACCATACGAAAACTGTCTCCCGTAACTACAAGACTTAGGAGTCAACACAATCAAGCCTGAAGGAACACTCCGAGAATTTAGCAAACAGCTGGTGCTCTCCCAATGTCTGCAAAGCAAATCCTCAAGTGCTGCTCAAGTTCCTCACAACACATTGGAATAGACCAGAATGTCATAAATGACACAACAATAAACTGGTCAAGGAATGGCTTGAAGAAATCTGGTTCACCATATCCACGAATGCTGCTAGGGTATTGGTGAGTCCAATGACACCACCAAAACACATACTGCCCGTAGCGCGCACAAAAGAAGACTTCGGAATGTCATCACTCCGAACCCGCAACCAAAGATGACCTGATCCCAAACAAACTTAGAAATTGTCTCGCACTTTGGAGCTGATCGAAAAAAATCGTCAATCCGAGGTAGAGGATACCTATCCGCACCGTAACCGGTTCAATTGGCGATCAATCAATACACAACCTCAACTGCCGTCCTTCTCCTGACGAACAGAATAGGAGCTCCCCAAAGCAAAACACTCGGACGCATAAGCCCCCCAACAAACAACTCTGCAGCTGATCCTTAAGCTCCCTAAGCTTCGCCGGCTCACCTGGAACAACGTCGGAAAACTCTCGCACGATAGGGACCCGGTCCAACGAACTCACTGTGGCTCCAGCATCCCGACATCTTCTCCTCTAAAGCGGACTAGCGAAAAAGGTTGAATTCAAGCTGTGAGAGGCGGCACCACTGTCCCCCTGCACAATAAGAACTGAGTCGCAGGGAAAACAAAACCTGACTGTTTTCTCGCGGCAGTCCACAGACGCCAAGCACGTAGCTAACTAGTCCGTGCCCAGGAGAACGTCCAATACAACATCTCTAGAAGGATCAAAATGACGGACGAAACTCTATCTCCTATCCGATTGGCACATGACCGTAATACGTCTCGCGCAACAAAAGAATCGCTGACAGAAATTAACACAAAAAATGGCTGATCTAGCTAACACCACTCTCGGCCCAACCACGGCACAAAGTTTGTAAAAAAAACAAGTACATCAAAAGAACATACGAATTAAGAATACCTGGAAACTCTGAATTGGACGCCCGCGCGTCCCAATGAGTAGAAGCAAACTCTCATGTCTGCCCCCTACCCGCAACTGGCTGAACTCCTCCTCTGCTAACCTGTCCCCTCGGAAGAAACCCTCCGCATCCCCGACCTCTCTGAACACGAGTCTGACGCGGTGCTAAGGAACAATTCCTGATGAGGTGATGAGGGCTCCCGCACCAGAAACATCCATGCGATGACTGCTGAGCCTCCTGGGGATGAGAGCTGAACGACTGTCCTCGTCCTAAGCCTCCGCTACTCCCGCAACGTACACGAAATCTGTCTCGAGGACTACGCCTCTGTCTCTGGGCTGGTACACCGGTACTAGTCCTCTACTGTTCCGAAACTCCCAAAGTCTCTGGAAGACATGCCTCGTCAACTGGGGCTGCATCCACTGGTGTTGTATACATAACACTATGCTGAGTGCTGATCGCAAGGAACAACTGGGTAACAGGGGTGACAACCTGATTGATCATCTTCGTCTGTATTTGGAAAAGTTTTAATCACAACAAAAGAAATTTATACCGCAATCAATTGACGATGTTTATTGTAGTTTCGTCGGTGAATGCGGATCGTCCACTGAGAAAGTGTGATTTGTTCGTTATCGTTTTAGTTGAGTTGAAAATTAAAAGATAAAAGAAAATTGCACGAAAATTGATTCAAGATTTGTGAGTTTTCATTTCAAGAAACATAAAGAAAATAGAGATCTAGAATCAAGAATCAAGAAATGCCCCAATCAATTTAGTTATCAAGATTTGTAAAGAGGCTTGTCGGAATCGATCCAATTGATAGTGATGATGAATACTAATGATTACAAATTCTTATCTATTGAAGATTTGTTGCTATATCGATGACAATCAATGAGGTTTAGGGATCTATTGAAGAAACTGGGCTTTCTCCATCATCATCTCTTGTCCTTTCATTGATTATTATTCAAATTCTAACCTCTAACAAATTGAATCACCGATCATTGATCTCTAATTTGGAGCGAAAACATTCATGAAAGCGATCTCGCTCAAATTAGGTTTTCGATGATTCAATTTCCTAAAGTTTACAAAACTCATAAGACTTAAGAATCGTTCAAGAATTTAATCATCATCATCTACCTATTTTCTTGATTCTGCTACAAGCGGAGTTTTCACTCAAACATCATGAGAAAGAAAAGAATCAAGAATCTATAACTCTTCATAATGCAAGAATGTAAATAAAATCAAGATTAAGAACTTTCACCTTTTATTTATCAACGTTTAGGTACAATTCACTCAAAGATTACAAGATTTGAGGAAGAACTAAATCGTCGAAACTAGCTTCGCTTTGGTCTTCTTGAGTCGCGGATCGTCGTGGATCTCTTGCTCGGATGAAGATCGGTGTTGCTTCAAAGGATCGTTGAAGGATTGCTTGAGACGCTTCTCGATGGATCTTGATTCGGCTTTGGAACTGAATTTGGGTTAGGGTTTTGAGTTGCAAGTTGTGTCACTCAACTTGTGCAAATTGGCTCATTATTCAACAACCTTTGCAATGAAGCCCTAAGTCCCTTTTTATAGTTTTCCCTTTAGCTTCCCCTAGAAGCTAGGTCTAGCTTCCCTTGGAAGCTTGGTTGTAATGAAGCTTGCATGAGAAGCTTGTGTAGGGTTCCTAGGCACACTATAGAGGTCTCACAAGGTATCAACCATGCCAATTTAAAATTTTATGGGTGCCGAGAAACCCTAATACGGATCGTAGACTAGATGTTTAGGAGAAACAGTAAACTAGTTAACAACTTAACTAAAGGAGAGAGGCTACAACCTTTGTAGATCCGGTTCTCCACTTCCTTAGCTCCACGTAGGTGTCCTCTCTCTTTCCATCTCGAATCCCGAACTCAAACGTCGGCTTCATCGGAGAATTGGGCGGACTAGGTCGTCGGCTTCGTGCCGAAGATGATCTACGTCGAGGCATCACAAGTTCAAGCTCCGACTTCACAAAGTTGTGAAACTTGTGAAGAAAACACCCAAAACAACTTGGCAAGAGGTAAAGGGTGAAGAAATAGGAGGTGGGTTCACTTTAGAATTGGATTTCTCTCACTTTAGCTCAAGTTGCCATTGATGGCATCAAGCTTTCTTTCTTGAAGATGAAGATGAAGAAGAAGAAAGAATATGATAAGTGTTGAGTTAAAATGAATAATAATTCAATACTTATCATAAGCTAGCTATAGTTAAGTGTAGAGAATAGACCATGGTTACTTGGATGAGTTAGGGTTAAGCATGAAGACAAGAATGGTTACAAAAGTCAAAGCTTCATGAAGCTTCAACTTAAAACAAAGAAAGCCACCATTCTCATCATAATCCTTTTCAAATAAATAAATAAATGAATATGCAAAACCCTAATCAACACTTAACCATGGTTTTAATTCTTTACACTTAACTAAATCATCAAGTATCATCAAACATGATACAAATATGTGCACAAAAGTATATCACATATACTTCTTGAACATCAAGTGAGAAAATCCATTTAAAGTGAACCAATACTAGTTAATGCAATGCAATATATCAAATATATAATTATACATTAAATCATTAAATTAACATTTGATTCAATGATCCGGTCATGTCGCACATAACCGACTAGAATCCAATGTATCGATTTATCGAATCAATGATTCGATAACTAGGTCATATCGAATATAACCAATCGAAACATATATCGCGAGAATGAAATGCGGTATCACATACACGCATTATTCTCGGTCCTGCACATATCTCATATGCGCTCCTATTTCGTTTCGCTTGAGCCAGGAAACATCTGTGTAGGACTCTAAAGACTCGTCAATACGCCGGTAGCAGATGATGATCATATCAAGCACCCACAAGCCGCAAGCGGCCTGCTAAACGTAACGGCCATCCGGGTATTGAGCGATCAGAAGATCGACGAGCTAGCCCGCTCACACTCCTGTGAATCCAACCAGTAACACTTACCGTACAGTCCGGTCTGTTCGTCTGATATGTCGCATATCAAGTCTAGGGGTGGTAAACGTCAGACCCCAATAACCGATAAGTCGTGCCGATGTGAGGCTCAGAACGGGTCGAGAAGCTACTGGTAACACTTACCAGCAAATCTCTGATCAGCCCTGGCCAGGGACTTCCCTGTTACGGCCAATCGAGCACCGCGCAACATCAACCCCCAATACCGGGAGAGACAAAACCCCTCCTATCGCTCATTGCCTCCATATGACTCGGGACTGTACCCAAAGACCACCGTTTTGCACGCCCTCATGGACGTGGTAAGGTGGAGATCAAAGCACAGTGGGAATCACACAAGACTCTATGACGATCTCGGGTCTACAGACTAACCTGTACAAGTGTCACCTGAGAACTGCCATCTGACGTGAGGTATAATACCATCTGGGAGTTCTCGGCGAGTCCGTCCAGTGTACCCAGTCTCCACTGAGCACCCGTATACCATCTCTGATGTCAAACATCAATGGATATGGGATCATCCATCGCCCATCTCATGGGTCGAGAAGCGTATACACTAGTCTACACTGGTATATCGATGCCCTGTCTCGATACACCCACGACTAGGGACCTTGAAGGATGTACTTATGGACTACCATGTCCCCACTAGTATGATCTGCATCATAGTCCAGGTAGTCAAGTACACATCCTAAGGGCTTTACCAACATGTAACTATAAGACAGTTTAAAGAGACAAGTGTACATGTTAAGATAAAGAGTAACCAGATAGCATACTATCATATCGAGCAAGAAAGTCATCTCTATATATGTCCAAGCATCCAATATAATATACATCATCTGTACAATACTGGCCTCTAGGGCATACATACAACTAACAATCTCCCACTTGCACTAGGGCCAGCTGCTGTAGTATCGCATACCGAGCATCCCGAAGAGTCTCTCAAACTGTATCTGGGGAATGGCCTTCGTGAGTGGATCCACCGTGTTGTTCTTCGTGTCAACCCTCCTGACCTCGATCTCCTGGCGATCAACTATCTCCCGGATCAGGTGATACCGCCTCAGAATATGCCTGGATCGCTGATGGGACCTGGGTTCCTTGGCCAAAGCCACCGCTCCTTTGTTATCGCAATACAAAGGTATTGGATGCTCAATGGATGGAACCACTCCAAGTTCAGTAATGAACTTTTTGATCCAGACAGCCTCTTTAGCAGCATCGTTGGCAGCGATGTATTCAGCCTCCATCGTCGAGTCTGCCACGGTTTCCTGCTTAGAACTCTTCCAGCTAACCGCCCCTCCGTAAAGGGTAAAGACAAAACCCGACTGCGACTTAGAGTCGTCCTTATCACTCTGGAAGCTCGAATCGGTAAAGGACTCCACTTGGAGTTCTCCGTTACCATACACCAAGAGCATCTCTTTAGTCCTTCGTAAGTACTTGAGAATGCTCTTCACAGCTGTCCAGTGACTCTCTCCAGGATCAGCTTGATACCTGCTCACTACACTTAGTGAGTATGCTACATCGGGTCTGGTACATAGCATCGCATACATGATAGAGCCTACAACCGAAGCATAGGGTATCCCTTGCATGCGAGCTCTCTCCAAATCAGTCTTGGGAGACATCTCTTTGGAGAGAGTGACTCCAGAGATCGTGGGCAAGTTCCCACGCTTGGATTCTTCCAAACTAAACCTCTTTAGTATGGTGTCAATGTACCTGGATTGGGACAATCCCAATATCCGTTTGGATCTATCTCTATAGATCCTGATTCCCAATATGCAGGAGGCATCACCAAGATCTTTCATTGAGAATCTTTGTGATAAGAAGAGCTTGACCGATTGCAGCATAGGAATATCATTTCCTATCAAGAGTATGTCGTCCACGTACAATACGAGGAAGACAACCTTACTGCCTGCCACCTTCTTGTAAATACAAGGTTCATCTGGGTTTTTGACGAAATCAAACTCTTTGATAACGACATCAAAGCAGATGTTCCAACTCCGCGATGCTTGCTTTAATCCATAAATGGATTTAAGCAGCTTGCACACCTTGCCGTTGCTCCCACTGTCTACGAAGCCCTCTGGCTGAGTCATGTACACGCACTCTTCTAAATCACCATTTAGAAAGGCGGTCTTAACATCCATTTGCCAGATTTTGTAATCATGATATGCAGCGATGGCAAGCATGATCCGGATGGATTTAAGCATAGCCACTGGAGAAAAGGTCTCGTCATAGTCCACACCTGGTCTTTGACGAAAACCCTTTGCTACAAGTCTAGCTTTGAAAGTCTCCACTTTCCCATCTACACCAAGTTTTTTCTTGAAGATCCACTTGCTCCCAATGGGTTTTACCCCTTCAGGCGCAACTTCCAAAGTCCATACTTTGTTGGTGTACATGGATTCCATCTCGGACCGCATAGCATCCAGCCATTTCACTGAGTCCCTACTCGTGATGGCCTGCTCGAAGCTAGTTGGGTCATCATCCTCCATGATGCAATCCTCGCTCCCTCCATCCATGAGAAAACCGTAGTATCTCTCAGGCTGGCGAGGAACCCTACTAGATCGGCGGAGAGGCTGAGGTTCATTGGGAGCTACTGAATCTTCTGGTTCCACTAAATCTTCAGTTACGGTTTGTGTATCTGGAACTTCTTCCAGCTCTACCACTTTGTCACTAATTTCTTTTTCAAGGAATTCCTTTTCTAAAAAGGTGGCATGTTGAGCAACAAACACTTTTTGTTCCTCACTGTGGTAGAAAAAATACCCATAGGAATTCTTTGGATATCCCACAAACTTGCAAAGAACTGACCGTGCCTCGAGCTTGTCCGGATTTTGTCTTTTGACATAGGCTGGACAACCCCATATCTTAACTCGTTTAAGATATGGTCTCTTCCCACTCCATATCTCATATGGTGTGGTAGGTACAGATTTAGATGGAACTTGATTCAATAGGTATGCTGCTGTCTCCAGTGCATATCCCCAGAAGGAAATAGGTAACTCAGCTGTGCTCATCATAGAGCGCACCATATCTAATAGGGTGCGGTTCCTCCGTTCTGATACACCGTTGTGCTGTGGTGTACATGGAGGAGTCAGCTGAGAGAGAATCCCATTCTCTTTTAGGAAGTCCAGGAATTCATTGCTTAAGTATTCACCTCCTCGATCAGATCGAAGGATTTTAATACTTTTTCCGGTTTGGTTCTCGACTTCTTGTTTATATTCTCTAAATTTCTCAAAAGCTTCTGATTTGTGTTTCATCAGGAACACATATCCGAATCAAGAGAGATCGTCAGTGAATGTAATGAAGTATAAAGAACTATCTCTGGCATGTGTAGACATAGGACCGTATACATCACTATGTATCAGTCCTAAGAGTTCGGTAACTCTTTCTCCGTATCCCGTAAACGGAGTTTTAGTCATCTTGCCTTTGAGACATGACTGGCAAGTGTCATAAGATGAAAATTCGAATGGTTTCAAATATCCATCCTTATGCAACTTAGCCAGTCGTGTCGCATTGATGTGACCCAGTCTACAATGCCACAAGAAGGATTCGTTCAGGTCTGAATTCTTCCTCTTGTGTGTGTTTGTTATACTCAGAACTGTTGATTGGTTTAGAACATAAATGCCATTGCACAACGTACCTGATCCAACCAACTTTTGGTTACGGAAAATGTTCATAACATTATCCTGTAATACAAAATTATATCCCTCTTTACTTAATAAAGAA
Source organism: Agapanthus africanus (assembly GCA_030015575.1). Taxonomy (NCBI): domain Eukaryota; kingdom Viridiplantae; phylum Streptophyta; class Magnoliopsida; order Asparagales; family Amaryllidaceae; genus Agapanthus; species Agapanthus africanus. Next base: position 168,385,153 of record CM057349.1, read on the forward strand.
TCTGATATAATGTTGCATATCAGGTTCGGCATGTAATAGCATTCATTCAGAACCAATGTATTACCAGTTGGTAACACAAGGTGATATTCCCCGACAGTCTTAGCTGCAACAATTGCACCATTTCCAACTCTAATGTCTTTATCACCTTCTCCAAGTTCTCTACCTTTCCTAAGCCCATGTAACTGATTACATATATGGGATCCTGACCCGGTATCTAATACCCAGGACGTGGAGCAAATGGAGAAACAGTTCTCTGTAACGAACACACCCGAAGAAAATGCATCAACATATACTTTCTTTATTCGGGTGGCATAGGAATCCTGGTATTCCCCTATATCCTGTTCAGTCCTATAACTCTTATAGGAAAGAACGGAACCAACGTTCCCCAGCACAGTATAACATGCGGGTTCGGTAAATACATCCATATTATTATCTTTATTAAGGCATGAAATGGTCGCTACCTGGAGAGAGAGAGAAGAAAACACTTTAGCGTAAGCTCGTGCAAGATCAGATTGGTTATTATCTTATCTAATCAGGATGGCTCCCACTGGTTTTTATCAAATCTTCCTTCAAACCCTAAAAGGAAAGACTAGCCGGGGTTAATTACACACTACAAGTTCGCCAATCTTTCAGCCAGGCCAGTGTTGGTACTTTGAGGGAGGTCCCCCGTGCTTTCGCACGAACCTAATTACTGTAAACCTCGTTTTCCCAGAGGCGTAACCCCGTTGACACCTTTCTAGACACCTACTTGATCGGCTAATTGTAATGTGTAAAACTCTCCCAGGAGTAACTCTTACTCGCAGTGGGTATCGGGATCCAACTATCTCATAGAAGGTATGCAATCTCATTGCAAATTTCAACACTTGAAATTCCCGATAATGTTTTTGCCCCAAACGATCTATGACCTTGACAAGGTCAACAAACCATAGACCGTAAGTCAAGTTCAACCCGTCATTTCTTGATTGAATTAAACCCACCCGCACGACCCTTGACAAGGTCAACAAGGCCGTACGACTACCCTAACTCAATCTGCATCATATGCATAAGCAGATAAATACTGGTTAGCTACCGCACACTGCGCCTTGACAAGGTCAAAAAACGCAGCACGAATACTAAACAGGACTTATCTTAAATGACGGAGGGCTACGACAGGTTTTTCTGAAAACCTATTGCGTAATGAACTTGATATCGTTGTAGAATCAAATGAAGTTTTGAAATGGAGTGATTTTGAGGCTTTTCCAGTTTCGCTAAAGGGGTCACTCCCGGTGAAGGGATCGTCGGCCCTTTCCTCGTCGAATGAGGTGCGGGATATATCATATATATCACTATGCAAAGCAGAAACTATAGAAGCTATCAAAAACAAACCGAGTGTGTATCATCTGCCAATTATTGCTAAAGGAGTCACTACCGGTGAAGGGATCTCGGTCCTTTCCTCATCGAATAAGGTGCTGGGTATATCATATATACCGCTATGCAAAGCAAGAACTGTAGCTACCTGTTTTGTTTAAAATTTGATTCTACAACATCTTAGGTTTCTTTTCTTTCATTAATCACATTAATGAAGTCCCATCATTTAAATACCTAAACATCACAGATAAATACGACGTACACTTATGCCATCCGCATTCGCCTTGATGTCCCCTCGTTCACCGTTAGGTTAGGTAACTAACGACAGAGCAGGGCAGGGCTAGTGCGGGTGCAAAACATAAGTAACGTCTATATAATATATCATATATACTATATACTGTATCTATCACAGAACATCACATGATCACATCACAGATATCGCAGCAGAAGAAACATATGAAACATTGGATATACTAGGACGTCCGTGTTTTCAATACGAGCCAGTATAAAACACGGATTCTACGGTCGTGATGAATAGCCAATCCCACACCCCTAGACCCCTACGAGAGCGGCAAGCAACCCTACCAATTCTAGGGTTAGGAGACCCGGACTCGACTCTTCGAGATGGTCTCCCACTGGACCCTAGAACCCGGTTACTTGTGCTCCCCTTCTTGGGTCTATCCTAATGCGGAAAAGTAAATAATATACAAAGGGTGACAACTTCCGCAACCTGGAAGTGCCCCAAATAAAAGAATATTACATACAAGTTTTTACATGAATGAAAATGAAAAACACTCATCTCACATAAAAAACCCCAGCTATTCGAACACGACAATCCAATATAACATATCCAGCAACACATAACATCACATGTCATCAACGTAAGTAAATATGCGCATCCCAATTGTCATTGACATATAGCAACGAAACCAGCGATATCACATATTACACTTACGGTCACAGAAAAGAAAGTGTAAAAATACAACAGTTGGAATCCGCAACCTCTTTAGACATCACATGCCTAATCAAATGAAATACTTAGACATCACATGCCTAACAGTTATAAACCCCGCATTTTAGTCTCATTATCGAAAACTCTTTTCAATATCAAGTGAAACTAAACCGCTAGATTTATAACATTCATTCAGTTATCTCATAACTGTTTGTGAATTCCAATTATTGTATCACATTCCAGATAAACAGAAAATGTTAAACTTTCCGATCGAACAGTCGAATACCCAAGTTTTCCCAATACAGCTCAACACATGAAATAGGTCTAACAACATTCAGTTCGTGCCTCAGTACCAACGGTCCAGCCGTAGAAGGGTCAAGCCAACACCTCACATGTGGCACACCGTACTGCCCCAAACCCGAAGGTTCAAAGGGCTGTTCAAGACGGTCACATAATCGAGTTAAGGTTTGTTGTCTTCTAGAGGGTCCATCGTGTTACTTGCACTACTTAGAACGTCGTTAAACTACGGAAAAATCCAACACTTGGAAATTTCCCGACAGGGGAAAAGTTGGGTATTTATATCCGGTCGAACTTTTTAACATATTCTAAAGTCATCCGGAAAAACACAAAGACGAAATTTGATAATCCGGTCGAAACATCAAAGCTCCAAAACACCCCAGAAAATTAAACTCTGGAATAAATATTAAAAATACCCATAAAACTCAGCTTCTGAAATAATTAATTACTGCGAAAAGAAGGAGTGATGACGTCATCATCCTGCCGCGGAACCGCCGTCTAAGGAGGCTTATGCCGCGGTTCTGCCGCAGGTTGCACTGTTCATGACTTGAATTTTGTGCCGTAATTCTTAGAATTTCTTGCTGAGTTTTCTGCATATTTTTAATTTGGAAAAAACCCAGTTTTTAAAAAATGTACAGAGAGCCGTTTTCGGGTTAGGGTTTTGGTACGATCGGACTTCAAACGTCGTCTGGACTTCGCCTAAGGCTCTAGCTAGGCTCTGATACCACTGTAGGGTTCCTAGGCACACTATAGAGGTCTCACAAGGTATCAACCATGCCAATTTAAAATTTTATGGGTGCCGAGAAACCCTAATACGGTTCGTAGACTAGATGTTTAGGCGAAACAGTAAACTAGTTAACAACTTAACTAAAGGAGAGAGGCTACAACCTTTGTAGATCCGGTTCTCCACTTCCTTAGCTCCACGTAGGCGTCCTCTCGCTGTCCATCTCGAATCCCGAACTCAAACGCCGGCTTCATCGGAGAATTGGGCGGACTAGGTCGTCGGCTTCGTGCCGAAGATGATCTACGTCGAGGCATCACAAGTTCAAGCTCCGACTTCACAAAGTTGTGAAACTTGTGAAGAAAACACCCAAAACAACTTGGCAAGAGGTAAAGGGTGAAGAAATAGAAGGTGGGTTCACTTTAGAATTGGATTTCTCTCACTTTAGCTCAAGTTGCCATTGATGGCATCAAGCTTTCTTTCTTGAAGATGAAGATGAAGAAGAAGAAAGAATATGATAAGTGTTGAGTTAAAATGAATAATAATTCAATACTTATCATAAGCTAACTATAGTTAAGTGTAGAGAATAGACCATGGTTACTTGGATGAGTTAGGGTTAAGCATGAAGACAAGAATGGTTACAAAAGTCAAAGCTTCATGAAGCTTCAACTTAAAACAAAGAAAGCCACCATTCTCATCATAATCCTTTTCAAATAAATAAATAAATGAATATGCAAAACCCTAATCAACACTTAACCATGGTTTTAATTCTTTACACTTAACTAAATCATCAAGTATCATCAAACATGATACAAATATGTGCACAAAAGTATATCACATATACTTCTTGCACATCAAGTGAGAAAATCCATTTAAAGTGAACCAATACTAGTTAATGCAATGCAATATATCAAATATATAATTATACATTAAATCATTAAATCAACATTTGATTCAATGATCCGGTCATGTCGCACATAACCGACTAGAATCCAATGTATCGATTTATCGAATCAATGATTCGATAACTAGGTCATATCGAATATAACCAATCGAAACATATATCGCGAGACTGAAATGTGGTATCACATACACGCATTATTCTCGGTCCTGCACATATCTCATATGCGCTCCTATTTCGTTTCACTTGAGCCAGGAAACCTCTGTGTAGGACTCTAAAGACTCGTCAATACGCCGGTAGCAGATGATGATCATATCAAGCACCCACAAGCCGCAAGCGGTCTGCTAAACGTAACGGCCATCCGGGTATTGAGCGATCAGAAGATCGACGAGCTAGCCCGCTCACACTCCTGTGAATCCAACCAGTAACACTTACCGTACAGTCCGGTCTGTTCGTCTGATATGTCGCATATCAAGTCTAGGGGTGGTAAACGTCAGACCCCAATAACCGATAAGTCGTGCCGATGTGAGGCTCATAACGGGTCGAGAAGCTACTGGTAACACTTCCCAGCAAATCTCTGATCAGCCCTGGCCAGGGACTTCCCTGTTACGGCCAATCGAGCACTGCGCAACATCAACTCCCAATACCGGGAGAGACAAAACCCCTCCTATCGCTCATTACCTCCATGTGACTCGGGACTGTACCCAAATACCACCGCTTTGCATGCCCTCATGGACGTGGTAAGGTGGAGATCAAAGCACAGTGGGAATCACACAAGACTCTATGACGATCTCGGGTCTACAGACTAACCTGTACAAGTGTCACCTGAGAACTGCCATCTGACGTGAGGTATAATACCATCTGGGAGTTCTCGGCGAGTCCGTCCAGTGTACCCTGTCTCCACTGAGCACCCGTATACCATCTCTGATGTCAAACATCAATGGATATGGGATCATCCATCGCCCATCTCATGGGTCGAGAAGCGTATACGCTAGTCTACACTGGTATATCGATGCCCTGTCTCGATACACCCACGACTAGGGACCTTGAAGGATGTACTTATGGACTACCATGTCCCCACTAGTATGATCTGCATCATAGTCCAGGTAGTCAAGTACACATCCTAAGGGCTTTACCAACATGTAACTATAAGACAGTTTAAAGAGACAAGTGTACATGTTAAGATAAAGAGTAACCAGATAGCATACTATCATATCGAGCAAGAAAGTCATCTCTATATATGTCCAAGCATCCAATATAATATACATCATCTGTACAATACTGGCCTCTAGGGCATACATACAACTAACAGCTTGGTAGGTATTAAGCTTGCACCAGAAGCTTGGCTGTTAGAAGGAGAAGCTTCTGGAGAAATCTACACAATTCGAAGCGTCTTGGAGAAACTTGGCCGTTAAAAGGAGACTTCTGAAACAAATACCAACCGCCGATGAGTCGACTCGGCCGCGGATCCGCGGCGGATCGGCCTAACTCGGCCATGGATCCACGGCCGTTTGGTGTTATCTCTGCATGAAACTTCCAAGTTATTTTGCTGTTTGCTTTAGGGTTGTTTCCTGATGTCTGGAATCTTATAATTCTTTCTAGTTTACTGCCAGATCTCAAATCTTGGACTTGATATATTTTATCATCACTTTTATCAATTCTGGCTCTTTTACCTAGAGAATTTCCTGCACACAATCTCGAGACAAGTGTTTGATATACAAAGATCATGCATGTAATAATAAACACACAATTTCTCTCATAATGCCGGTTATAGTGTGTAACACATGTTATTTGATATTTTGCAGACGAATTGCTAATATGTGCTATATTTATACCGGACACTTTTAGATGGTTACAAAGAGTAGGGAAATTGATGTGTTAAAAATGCAATATTTTCGACTGATCAAATTCCCCCAAACTTAATTTTGGTCGTCTCGAGCAAACTTGTTTTATTCAGCTGAAGGAGAAAATATAAGAAAACTAACTAGCACACTTTCGTAGGCAACACGATTGCACTGAGCACGTGCAACAAGCCTTTAAACATCTAGGTGTCCCTAGTAGGAGGAGTGTTGTCTCCTGAGGGTTTTCAGCGGATTGCACCCACAAAATTCAATAATAAAAGGAAGACTGTAAAAGTTACATATAAAGATAAGAATTATAAAAGAAAGACTTTGAAAATTAGAGTTTCCAACTATACTAGCTTTTCGGTTGTCATGAGCCCTATCTTAATACTCATGAAAAATGTTAGAAATTACATCATCTCTCAATAAAACATCGTCTTTATTCTTCATTCCTATCTTTCTTCCAAACACTGATCATATACCCCTACGTGTGTGTAAAGAACATCCCTACACTCGGATAATTCAATTCAATCTATCATACTCTTGTTCATCTACCTCAGTGCTTTTTAATCGGTGAATATTTAGATGGATTTGCTCACACATTTTTCATGCGACCATTAATACTTCTTGAGGTACTAACCGACCGATTACTCACGTGCCTGCTGATTAGGTGTATTAGTTTTTTTCTCGTCTTGCAACACCTAAGGCTTAGCAGTGACTCCCAAACCAGTTGGTCTAAGAGACTAGGTAATGAAGCACCCTCTCTATATTTTTTTTATGCTGCCTTGGTGATAACAAAACCAGTGTTCATTTTTCTTCACCATTTTATCTTTTATTCATTTATAATTTCCTTTGTACTTTGGATTTTAGACAAGAGCATTTCAAGGTATCCTTTACTATCCCGAGTTTCAAGACGTATGTAAGTGCGTATAGTAGGTTATCAACATTCAAATGTTTGGCTTCCAGAATAGGAACTATTTTTCAGACTTATTTTTATCCTCAGATTAGTGACTTCTTTCATCTTACTAACCCTTAGGACAACGGCTAATAACTACTTATTACTAGTTTAGTTTAAGAAAACTTCTAATTTTCTAGGTTTTCTTAAATTTTTCCAATATTTTGGATGTAATTTTTCACCATCTAATCTTTTATTATAAAATTAAATATTAAATATTTTTCTTTTAAAATTTATTTCACTCTTTTTTTTTTTTAAGTTTTAGATGTTTTATATGTTTTGTGCTTATGCAAAGTGATAGGCAAATGATGTGCAAATAAGCACAAACATTCCCCAAACTTGTTTTCAACAGTGTCCTCACTGTTGCCATCTGTTAAATCTTCAGAAAGCTGTAGACTCGGGAGGAAATTTATTAACGGGGGCAATAAATATGATCGTGAAATTCTCCCCCAAACTTATTCTTTTCACTTACTTCCATTCTAAAGATGATACAGTAATTTACAAGACATGGAGGTGAGACAGAGGAATTTTTAATCAAGATAAAGCGGCTCCTGTAAAAACAGGAGCTCCTCCGTGGGATCAGTGGAAAAATACGGTTTTAATCTATGTCCATTTACTTTGAAAAATGTACCGTTTTCAACATTTTCAACCTCAACTGCCCCGTGCGGGTATACATACCGCCCAACAAAAGGTCCTTTCCATCGAGATTGTAGCTTACCCGCATGAAGATGAAGTCATGAATCATAATGAAGGACTTGTTGACCAGGTGTAAAAGTTTTTCTCAAAATGTTTTTATCGTGAAATATCTTAGTCCGATTCTTTACAATCACAGCATTATCGTAAGCTTCATCGCGAAGTTCGCTTAGCTCGTTTAATTGCAGCTTCCGAAAGTTGCAGGCTTGATTTAAGTCAAAGTTAAGTTCTCTAATGGCCCACATTGCTTTGTGCCAATCTCGACCGGAAGGTGACAAGCCTTACCAAACACTAGTCTATAAGGAGACATACCTAGATCGGTTTTATATGCAGTTTGGAACGCCCAAAGAGCATCCGTCAATTTGGTTGACCAATCTTTTCGATTTTTAGAAACTGTTTTCTCCAAAAATTGTTCGATTTGTCTGTTTGAAACCTCAGCTTGCCCGCTCTTTTGGGGATGATAGGGTGTGGAAAGTTTGTGGTTGATTGCATATTTTCGCATCAAAGTCTTGAAAGACCGGTTGCAGAAATGTGTCCCGTTATCGCTAATGATAGCACGTGGTTGTCCAAATCGCGAAAAGATATTTTCTTTAAGGAACCTAATGACAACCTTTTTGTCATTAGTGCGACAAGGAACAACTTCCACCCTTTTCGAGACATAATCAATGTTGGAGATAGTGCCCTCAGAGTCAATTATTGGATCACAGGCACGTGATTGCAATGATTGAGGGGAGGACCTGTCCCAGTAGGACAGTCTTACTCGAGATGATAGTATGCTATCTGGTTTATCTCTATCATCGTGTACTGCTTTAGGTGACCTTACGAGTCGCTATTACACGTTGATAGAGCCCCGAGGATTCTTGCTTGACTACCAGCAGTATGAGGGCGATCATATACGTGAGAGCTGGAGTCTATAAGCACATCCTTAAAAGGACCCTAGCCGTGGGAGTTTCGAGACAGGACATCGATTCTCCAGAGTATACTAGTGTATACAGTCGAGACCCCGATGAGGGGCGGTGGCCGGTCTCACAAGCCATTGGTGTCAGTTGGTTCACCTAAGATGTATACAGGTGCTCATTGGGTTATGAGTACACTGGACAAGACTCGCCGGGAGCTTGCTAGTTGGTATTATACCTGACGTCAGATAGCAGTTCCCTGGTGACATGTGTACATGTTAGTTCATCGACCTGAGATCGTTATTTGTCTCGTGTGAGTTCCTACTGTGCTTTGATTACTACCCTACCACGCTCAAAGGAGACGTGCAAACAGGTTTTAGTTGGGTACAGTCCCGAGCCACATGGAGGCAGTGAGCGGATTGGCAGGGGTTCGTCTCTCCCGGTATTGGGGGTGAGGTCGCGCTGTGTCTAGGAGAGCCAGTACATGAAAAGTCCTTGGCCAAGGCAGGAGATTTGCTGGAAGGTATTCCAGTAGTATCTCATGGTGTTATGGGCTACACTCCGACACGACTTGTACCGCTATTGGGGGTCTGACTTTTACCAACCCCCTAGGCCCGCCATGCGATGCTCATAGACGAACGGACCGGACTGTACTGGTATTGTCACTGACAGGCTCAGTAGGGTGTCAGGATGAGTTCGCTCATCGACGTCCCTTTTGGTCAATAGCTGGTGGCCCGTCACGTATGGCGGATACCTCTGACGTGCTAGTGGTTAAATCCACAGCTATAGTATTGACGAGTCTTTAGAGTCCACCACACTCAGTTACTCAAGTTTCGGGCGAAACGCTGTAGAGGCTGTATGGAGATATGGCAGGGTTCGATCAGATACGTGCGGTATTGCACGGATCGTGATCGGACGGTTTTTACTAGCCGGCTTTAGCTTAAACCGGATCCTAGTATTAGATAGTGTAGTTTTATCTCTTTGCATTTGTGTTCAATGGGAATACAAATGCGGGCATGTATTTGCAGTAGCGGGGTTTTCCTGCAATTTATTACGGGATCAGTTTTCAGAGGTTGCCAGTTTGCATTCCGTTCCGGCCGGTTTTCCTTTGTTCCTTCACGGCCGGACTTTATGATGGAGGGGGTTATTTGCAAGTGTGCAAATAAGTTTAGTGGAGGGGTTTTCTTGCATTTTGTGGCATTATGATATGACCATCATCATTATATTCTTTTTCCATCACTTGCTTGCTTTTTGAGATTAGAAATGAGATGAAAGTTGATTTGATATTGTTATCATAACCTTTTGATATGGTCACCTCTTTTCATTTCCTACCATCACCTCCCTTGATGTTTTTGTTCATTACTCCACCATTTGATGAAGGGGGGGCCGGCCACATTTTTGAAGAGAGAGAATGAGAGAGGTTCATTTGGATGAGGGAAATTATTCATTTCTCATTTTTCTCTTGCTACACAAATTCTAGCTCTCTCCAAAGTTCTTCATACCTCCATCATATTATGGCAACTACACTAAACCCCAAAAGAGACAAGTTCTACACTACGCCTACAGCAAATCTTGGACGCGTCGGCTAACCAACTTCGCGCCCGAGTTGCCTCGGTCCAGAGGTGGGAGCCCGTAAAAGTATTCGGCTACGTGGTGCCCTTTTCGACGAGGAGGTGACGGACGAGGATTCCGCGGGAGATCGGAGTGGAGACGAAGACCGGAGGACACGGATCGCTTGGTATACTTCTTCACCCATCTTTTTGTTTGCGAGTAGCTAGGTTAATGGCCCGATCCGGGTATTTAGTGCGCGGTGGTGCCGGTTTGCTAGTTTGCAAAGTTTTTTGTTTCCTCGTTTCCGGCATCGGATCGACAGCCGGGGCGCCGCCGCGGACTTACATTGGTATCAGAGCCACGCCATTAACCATGCCTAGCTTGCTCTAGTATGTTTAGAACTCGATCGAACAAAAATCCCCAAAAACCGTATTTTCACATGCTCAGTTTCTGTCGAATTTTTTTTAGCTCCAAAATTTTTTCAGGTTGTTTCAGAATACTGTGCATGGAAATCTAAGCAATCTGTGAAAATTTGGTCGCGAGATCTCACCATAACGCCGCGGAACCGCGGCCAAACCCATGCTTGGGCCGCGGTTCCGCTACGCTTTTGATTGATCACTTGACCAAAATTTTGCAGATTGCTTCTGCGTAAGAAATAGGGGTTTTGGGACATTCTTTTTGGGCCCAGATTTTCTGTAAGTGCTACAGTACTGCTTGGGGCCCACTTCGATAAATTTGTTCGATCGGATATTTTAAACATGCCAGTTCACAGTATTTACATTATATCTGCGACCGTGAATGTCATTCGATCGGTAAATCCTGTCTAACTGCTATAGCCCTTTTAGACGGATTTGCGAACGTGACATTCACGTTGATGTTCTGTGTTGTGCTGTGATGTTGCGGATCGGTCGTGGGGGATAGCCTGGATGCAATGTTAGTACAGTTCTATTTTTTTTATGTACATTTGATATTGCGGGGCGAGCGTCCGACATGTGGACTGCCGTCACTACCTGTTTGTATTATTCTTTTGGGGCATGACCAGGTTGCGGTCGATGTACCCATTGTATGTATATTTTACTTTCTGTACTAGGATTGCCCCGCGGAGGGGTGCACGGATAGCCGGATTCTAGAGGGCAACGAGCCCGCATCTCATGGCATTGAGATGGAGGGGGCTTCACTCTAGAATTGGCGGGCTATTCGCCGCACTCGTAGGGGGTACAGGTTTACCCAGGAGGGGTGCCCAAGTTACCGGATTCCGTGAAGTGCTGGGTGGTCCATTCACGTTGCTGAAGGGGGCTGCCTCGCTTCAGGTTTTGGCGGGTAACTTGCCGCGCCCGTAGGGGTCTAGGTTTTCATTGCACAGGCTATCCACACGACCAGGGGAACGTCGGGTTTCAGTAGCGGCTCTATGAAACCCGGGGATCCTAGATATCTGTATTATTCTGTGATGCTGTACATTTCTGTGATGTTGCATTTTATCACGCCTTGAGCGAAAATTATATATTATATATATACTAGTAGATGTTGTATATGTTTTGCATCCGCGCTAATCCAGTCCCCGTTCTGTCGTTAGTTAGCTAACCTAACGGGTGATGACGGGACCCAGTGGCGAATGCGGATGGCATATACGTACGTCATTATTTTCGTTCTTTGTGGTGTGATCAATTGATGGGACTGCGTTGATTCGGATCAATGCAAGATAAACAAACCTATTCTGATGTTGTTGGAACATTTTTCAAAAAGCTGTTATTGCAAAGGCGTTCTCTTTTGTTTTGCATCGTGGTATTCAGTTGGAATATCCTGCACCTCAATCTACGGGGAAAGAGCCGAGATCCCTTCACCGGGAGTGACCTCTTTAGCAAAGGTTTTCGTCACTATATTTTCTAAAAAGCTATCCGTTCCTTCAACGATATCAAGTTCATTACGTTAAAGGTTTTCGCCAGAAACCATTCGTAGCCCTCCGTCGTTTCATATGGATAGTCAATAGTATTCAAGCTGTGTATGTTGGCCAAAGTCAAGGCACAGTGTTTGGTAGCTGTTGGGTATTCATATGCAGCATAGATAGATGCGTTGGTTTGGGACAGTCGTATAGCCTTGTTGGCCAAAGTCAAGGGCTTGTACGGGTGGGTTCAAATCAACCTGGAGAATGACGGGTAGAACTTGACATGTGACTTATGATATGTTGGCCAAAGTCAAGGTCATAAGAGCATGGGGAAAAAATCCACATCGGGAGTTTCAAAAGAACTGAAACTTGCCAGATATGCGCATACCTTCTGGAGTGTGATAGCGTGAGCGGATTCCGTCACGTTATCATGCGATGATGGTTGGATCCCGATTCCCACTGATGAGTTGGTTTACTCCTCGGGTGATCCCGGCTAATTCTTCTTTCAGGTTTGGGGAAGAATTTGACGTTACAGTAGGAGGTTTCCAGATTAGATAAAGTGATAACCATTCTGATATAGGTTAGAGTGCACGCTGAGTGTTTCTTTTCTCTCTCTCTTTGGCAGCGACCATTGACCCGACCCTAGACTATGACTCAGTGACCAAGTTGACCGAACCTTCTTAACACTGGCTTTTGGATTGTCAGAGTTGCAAACCTCATTGCCACTCCTACTTTTCCCTTTTCTCCAGGACACCCCGTATTACTACGAACGTCCACTTCCATTGGACAAAACCATCGTATGGTTATATACGAACTCGAAGGATTTTATTCGAGGATGGTTTCCGGTTCTGGAGTAAACGAATAGGATTATTCAGTTGTCTTTTCCTTTTACCTTCTCTCATGTTGCGAGTACTCCTTGGCTTAGGAGATAGTACACCTATTACGCAAATTGGATAGTCTTCTTCCAAACCTTAGGCTGGTGCCGAACGGTAGGGAATGAAGAAAACCGGTTAGCCTAAACGGTATACAGAAGGTATTAAGTTAAGACAAAGAAAGGGATTAGTAAGAGGGCAAAGTAAATTGCGACTGCTATTCACGACCAAACCAAGTATTTCTTCGCCAATCCTAAATCACCTTTATATTTCTCCAGGACACTCCGTATCACTATGAAGATCTCAAGTTTATTGGATAATCCATCGTATGGTTATATACGAACTCGAAAGGAACTTGTTCCAGTTCGGGGATGGATTCTGGTTCAGGAGAAATAGGAATAAGGTTTATTCGGTTGTCTTTTATCTTCACCTTCTCTCGCATTGCGAGTGCTCCTAGGATTAGGACAGTACACCCATTATGCTTATTGGATAGTCTTCTTCCAAACCATAGGCTGGTGCCAAACGGTAGGGAAGGAAGAAAACCATTTGGCCTAAAGGGATGTGCAGAAGGTAATGACTAAAGACATATAAAGGGATTTGGAGAGGTGGCAAAGAAATATACGGTTATAGTTGTGGATCTGGAAGATGGATGAGGCATTACTATGAATACCAGGATACCCCATCGAAACATCTCAATGTGTCAGTTTCACTGTGTACTGTTAAAAGAAAACTGATTTCCCAATTAGACACTTGCTCCACGGTATGTATTTACCAGGTTTGATTCTCTCATCTGTATGGTTTTACAGATGATGAGTGGGAGTAAGTTATTGGGGATTAGGTGATCATCCTCATTATATCGGGATTCGTTGTAATTGGTGATATTTGAGGAAGTCACCTGGGTTGTTTGCCGGACGGCAAATATTTGGTTTTGAATATCCGTTGTTATGCACCAATTTCAAATTGATATATCTGTACGTCTATTTTCATAGAGTGAGATATACCTTTTTGAAATTATGTCTATGACTTTTACCTATATCAGTGGATGGTTAGGTAAGGAGCATTGAACAGCGGTGTAATTCTTCTAAACCATAAGTACAGTTTTCAACCTACGACACACAGTGAATGAGTTATTAGACTCAGGGGACTTATACAGAGTATTGTATGTTGTCCAGTGTCCATTAGGACAGAGGGGTTGGTCCTCGTACTATATTCTGTTTACTTGTGACTTCTCTAGTTCTTAGACAGGTGTTTCGTAGAAACACAGGGTCTAAGTTTTGAGAAGTTATAGGTATAAGAATAAAGTAGAGAAACAGGTATTGCAAGTATCGGGATTCTTCAAGGTGATCGAAGATGTAGATACTTGTATATGGTATTCAATTGATAGTAGTGGTTAAGAGAACTTGCTTCTCTTTCAGGTTACTCATAATTGGAAGAATTCCTAAGTTGAGTAACGCTGATCGGCCTCTCTTCCATTTAGTTGACATGCACTGGAGACAGCTGCATGATTTGAATCTGGTTCAATTAAATCAGTGCCTCTGTTTCTTGGATATAGAACAGTTCATATCTTGACATTGTTAAGATACGGGGAGTTGTCCGGCTTATGCTTAAAACCAGACTCCGGATAACTCAAGGCATGTTTCTGTAATGGCTGTTTGTGGGTTGACCCGGGCTATGATGAGGGTTGATTTTCTACCATCTGGAAGATCAATAGTGATATTGTTCTTGAATCGCCACAGTTTTAATAAAAATGGATTTTTTTCAGAAAACAGTAGTGGGAGTATGGTAGAACTGGAAGTGATTCCAGAACCGCAAACGATTACTGAAGATTTGATAATGAACCTAAAGATTCAATCTGGTTTGACATTCCATTGGCCACTCCGCAGATATGGTGGGTAACCTCAGGCACCCGAGAGGTACTTCGGTATGCTAAGGGACGGTGGCAGGGAGGTTCTTGTTTACCCAGACTTGCCATTGCTGTTGTTCCAGACTGTGAGACCCGGCAAGAGGATGAGTATAGCATCGTTCTAAACTAGTTTTAGAAGTGCACGTCTATATGACTCTGCCAGAGGGTTGTCGTAGTCAGTGGGAGCAGCGGAAGCATTGGTGGACATCGGGCTTATGTCTATTTATAGACTAAAGCAGATATAGCAGAGATAGATCATCTATTTCTGATGTGACAGTCATGGGTTTGACTTCATCAGAATAAGGGATGGATCTGTTAAGAAGGTAGTAGAGTGTGATGTCCTGGTATTTGATGACATACACAGAGTAGGAAGTGATATTCCTATACTACGATCGGTTATACTTTGGTCGTCACACAGTGGTTTCTCCACATAGGACTTGGATATTATATCAGACATTCTGGTTACTAGATCTATGGTTTTAGATCTAGATTTGGGTAGTTTCCCAATCTGGGTACTTAGACAACATTCTATGAGTATTTAGAATGGATGACTCCTGGCACGGTAGTATACCTGCAGGTGATGGAGTCACCCTCTCTAAAGGTGTCTTACAGACTAAAGGGGAGAGGGATGCGCATGATTGGAAGATCACTTGCTTAGGCAATTGAATCAATCATGAGATGTCAAGTACCACACCAGATGTTGTTCTTGCAGTAGATGCAATAAGTTGAGATTGATCCAATCCTGGGGAAACGGTCGGAAGCAGTTTTACAACATAAGTGGATGTTCTAGGGATATGATAACGACAGCCTCATTTAGGAGACAGTTATCATTCCAGGCTTCCAAGGTAACCTAGATGGCAGAGTAGCTGTCAGAGTTATAGTTTTCCCTCTGACGAGGGGCAGTATTTTGGACAGGTGGTCCAGGAGAATACTGAGGGAAGGATGGCGCAGGATACTGATTAAGTTCAGTTGACGATACGGTCTAAGAAGTTTGGATTTGGAGTTCATTTATGAGCTAGGTCCCATCAGACATCCAGACATTCTAAGACAGGTATTGCTCATTTCGGGAGATGGCTTTCTCCGCGAACTTGAGATAAAGAGAGACATAGAAGGAAACACCACAGCGGATCAACTCAATGAGGCTATTCCTCGAACGCAATAGTTTCGCAAACGAGCTTTGTGAGACTGACTAGTAGAGGAGTTGGGTGTTCGGTATCACACAGGCTGTGAGTATGCGACATCGCAATAATTATCCTTGAGTGCAAGTGGGAGATTGTTGGAGATAGTGCCCTCAGGGTCAATTATTGGATCACAGGCACGTGATTGCAATGATTGAGGGGAGGACCTGTCCCAGTAGGACAGTCTTACTCGAGATGATAGTATGCTATCTGGTTTATCTCTATCATCGTGTACTGCTTTAGGTGACCTTACGAGTCGCTATTACACGTTGATAGAGCCCCTAGGATTCTTGCTTGACTACCAGCAGTATGAGGGCGATCATATACGTGAGAGCTGGAGTCTATAAGCACATCCTTAAAAGGTCCCTAGTCGTGGGAGTTTCGAGACAGGGCATCGATTCTCTAGAGTAGACTAGTGTATACAGTCGAGACCCCGACGAGGGGCGGTGGCCGGTCTCACAAGCCACTGGTGTCAGTTGGTTCACCTAAGATGTATACAGGTGCTCATTGGGTTATGAGTACATCGGATAGGACTCGCCGGGAGCCTGCTAGTTAGTATTATACGTGACTTCAGATAGCAGTTCCCCGGTGACATGTGTACAGGTTAGTTCATCGACCTTAGATCGTCATTTGTCTCGTGTGAGTTCCCACTGTGCTTTGATTACTACCCTACCACGCTCAAAGGAGACGTGCAAATAGGTTTTAGTTGGGTACAGTCCCGAGCCACATGGAGGCAGTGAGCGGATTTGCTGGGGTTCGTCTCTCTCGGTATTGGGAGTGAGGTCGCGCTGTGTCTAGGAGAGCCAGTACATGAAAAGTCCTTGGCCAAGGCAGGAGATTTGCTGGTAGGTATTCCAGTAGTATCTCAGGGTGTTCTGGGCTACACTCCGACACGACTTGTACCGCTATTGGGGGTCTGACTTTTACCAACCCCCTAGGCCCGCCATGCGATGCTCATAGACGAACGGACCGGACTGTACGGATATTGTCACTGACAGGCTCAGTAGGGTGTCAGGATGAGTTCGCTCATCGACGTCCCTTTTGGTCAATAGCTGGTGGCCCGTCACATATGGCTGATATCTCTGACGTGCTAGTGGTTAAATCCACAGCCATAGTATTGACGAGTCTTTAGAGTCCACCACACTCAGTTACTCAAGTTTCAGGTGAAACGCTGTAGGGGCCATATGGAGATATGGCAGGGTTCGATCAGATACGTGCGGTATTGCACGGATCGTGATCGGACGGTTTTTACTAGCCGGATTTGGCTTAAGTCGGATCCTAGTATTAGATAGTGTAGTTTTGTCTCTTTGCATTTGTGTTCAGTGGGAATACAAATGCGGGCATGTATTTCCAGTAGCGGGGTTTTCCTGTAATTTATTACGGGATCAGTTTTCAGAGGTTGCCAGTTTGCATTCCGTTCTGGCCGGTTTTCCTTTGTTCCATCACGGCCGGACTTTACGATGGACGGGGTTGTTTGCAAGTGTGCAAATAAGTTTAGTGGAGGGGTTTTCTTGCATTTTGTGGCATTATGATATGACCATCATCAATATATTCTTTTTCCATCACTTGCTTGCTTTTTGAGATTAGAAATGAGATGAAAATTGATTTGATATTGTTATCATAACCTTTTGATATGGTCACCTCTTTTCATTTCCTACCATCATCTTCCTTGATGTTTTTGTTCATTACTCCACCATTTGATGAAGGGGGGCCGGCCACATTTTTGAGGAGAGAGGATGAGAGAGGTTTATTTGGATGAGGGAAATTATTCATCTCTCAATTTTGTCTTGCTACACAAATTCTTGCTCTCTCCAAAGTTCTTCATACCTCCATCATATTATGGAAACTACACTAAACCCCAAAAGAGACAAGTTCTACACTACGCCTACAGCAAATCTTGGATGCGTCGGCTAGCCAACTTCGCGCCCGAGTTGCCTCGGTCCAGAGGTGGGAGCCCATAAAAGTATTCGGCTACATGGTGCCCTTTTCGACGAGGAGGTGACGGACGAGGATTCCGCGGGAGATCGGAGTGGAGACGAAGACCGGAGAACACAGATCGATTGGTATACTTCTTCACCCATCTTTTTGTTTGCTAGTAGCTAGGTTAATGGCCCGATCCGGGTATTTAGTGCGCGGTGGTGCCGGTTTGCTAGTTTGCAAAGTTTTTTGTTTCCGCGTTTCCGGCGTCGGATCGACAGCCGGGGCGCCGCCGCGGACTTACATTCAACTGCAAGCAATATGTACAGATTCCCAAAGGAGTTGGGAAAAGGACCCATAAAATCAATACCCCAAACGTCAAAAATATCAACCACTAAGATAGGTTGAAGTGGCATCTCATTTCTTCGGAAAATCTAGCCCGTATGTTGACACTGTGCACAGGTTTTGCAATGATCAAATGCATCTTTGAATAAAGTCGGCCAATAAAAACCGCATTGCAAAACTTTTTCCGCCGTCTTTCGAGGACCGAAATGACCCCCACATGCCTGATCATGAAAAAAAGATAGAACACTCTTGAATTCATCATTAGGGACACATCTGCGAATGATCTGGTCGGGACAATACTTAAACAGATATGGTTCATCCCAGTAAAAATGTTTTACTTGGGATAGAAATTGATATTTGTCCTATTTTGACCATTCGCGGGGAATAAGTCCCGTAGCAAGATAATTCACAATATCCCTGAACCAAGGTTCAGTGGATACATTCAAGAGTTGTTCGTCTGGAAAAGAATCATTGATTGGCAGGCTCACAAGTGAAGAAGAGATGCGCGAAAGATGGTCAGCTACTACGTTTTCACATACTTTCTTATCTCGAATAACAAGATCAAATTCTTGTAATAGAAGGATCCAACGTTTAGCCAATCTTTAGCATCCTTCTTCGCCAAAAGATGTTTCAAGGCGGAGTGGTCGGTGTACACAACAATTGGTGAGCCAATCAAATAAGGCCTGAATTTTTCTAATGCAAATACAACTGCCAAAAGTTCTTTTTCGGTAGTTGTATAGTTAATTTGAGCATCATTCAGGGTCTTGCTTGCATAATAGATCACGTGTGGCATCTTTTCAATGTGTTGTCCTAAGACTGCACTAACTGCAAAATCCGATGCATCACACATTAGCTCAAAAGGGTGGTTCCAATCTAGAGATGATAGAACAGGGGCTGTAGTGAGAGAGTGTTTAAGTGAGTCAAATGCTGCCTCACAATCCGAGTCAAAGTGAAAAGTTGTGTCCTTGGCCAAGAGAAGAGTTAAAGCGTCTATCAATTTTGCTAAAATCCTTAATAAATCTCCAATAGAAGCCTCCATGGCCAAGAAAGGATCGTATATCCTTGACGCATTTGGGATGAGGAAGGTTCTGAATGACATCTATTTTAGCTTTGTCAACCTTAATGCCTTTTCGTGAAATAACATGTCCAAGCACAATTCCCTCTTGGACCATGTAGTGGAATTTTTCCCAATTCAAGGTTAAGTTCTTCTCTTTACAACGAGTAAGAACTGCGTCAAGATGAGATAGGCAGTCAGCAAAAGAATCTCCGAATATCGAGAAATCGTCCATGAAAATCTCCAGAATATTCTCGACCATGTCTGAGAATATCCCCATCATACACCGCTGAAATGTAGCGGGAGCATTGCATAACCCAAAGGGCATGCGTCTATAAGCAAAAGTACCAAAAGGATAAGTATATATAGTTTTGTCCTGATCCTTTTTGGCAATAGGGACCTGGTTATAGCCAGAGTATCCGTCCATGAAGCAATAATATTCACATCTAGCTAAGCGTTCTAACATCTGGTCAATGAAAGGAAGTGGAAAGTGGCCTTTCCTTTTTGCGGCATTGAGTTTTCTAGAATCAATACATACATGCCACCCAGTTTGAGCGCTTATCTGGATTAACTCATTTGCCTCATTTGTTATGACCGTGATGCCAGATTTCTTAGGAACGACATGAATTGGACTTACCCATTGGCTATCGGAGATTGGGTAAATGATACCATTGTCAAGGCATTTGACGATTTCTTTCTTCACCGCATCCTTCATGACGGGGTTTAACCGTCTCTGTGGTTCTCGGGTTGGCTTGGCTTCATCAATCAGATGTATATGATGTTCAACAATCAAGGGGCTAATCCCTTTGATGTCGGCCATAATCCAACCAAACGCCTGCCTATTAGATCTCAATACCGTCAAAAGCGCATTCTCTTGCTCTGAGGCTAGAGAAGAGGATATGATCACAGGTAAGACTCATTCTCACCTAAATATACATATTTAAGATGACAAGGTAAAAGTTTGAGATCTAATGCTGGCGGAGAAACTATAGAAGGTGGGGTAAGAGAATGATTTTCGGAGTCACGAAGAAGCTTGTGGCCTGCATAAGATACAGACTCGGAAGGGGACGAGTCAAGTGTGTCAGACTCAGGAGTGGAAAGGGTGTCCTCACTAAGATGTGAAAGATCAAACATTGATGTGCTAGTGTCGTCGAGATCTTCAAAGCAAAGTTCATCAACTTCGCAACTTTCGGGAGCAATCTCGTGGACAGAACATACATCAAGTTTGTGAGTAGAGGGTTTAGACGGATGACTTCCAATTTTATAAATGTTCAGTTCAATTGTCATTTTTCCAAATGATAGGTTCATTGAACCATTTCGACAGTTAATGACAGCATTGGAAGTGGCAAGGAATGGTCGACCCAGAATCACCGGAATTTGGTTATGTGGGTTAGCTACAAGTTGTGTATCGAGAACAATAAAGTCCACAGGGAATATGAATTCCCCGACTTTTATCAACACATCCTCCAGTTCACCCCTAGGTTTGGTGATTGAACGGTCTGGCATTTGGAGAGTGCAATGAGATGGTTTCAACTCTCCAATCCTTAACTGCTCGTAAACAGAATATGGAAGCAGGTTAACACTTGCGCCAAGGTCAAGTAAAGCACGGTTGATGTTTTTACCCCTAATAGAAATCGAGATTGTAGGACAGCCAGGGTCCTTACGTTTCTTTGGTAACCATGGGGTAAAAGCAGTGCTAACATTGTTAGTCATGAAAACCTTTTTGGGCACTTGAGTGTTCCTCTTCCTAGTGCATAAGTCTTTGAGAATTTTCACATAAGCGGGGACTTGTTGTTGGAGATAGTGCCCTCAGAGTCAATTATTGGATCACAGGCACGTGATTGCAATGATTGAGGGAGGACCTATACCGGTAGGACAGTCTTCCTCAAGATGATAGTATGCTATCTGGTTTATCTTTATCATCGTGTACTGCTTTAAGTGACCTTACAGGTCACTATTGCACGTTGATAGAGCCCTTAGGATTCATGCTTGACGGCCAGCAGTATGATGGCGATCATATACGTGGGAGCTGGGGTCTATAAGCACATCCTTAAAAGGTCCCTAGTCGAGGGAGTTTCGAGATAGGGCATCGATACTCCAGAGTAGACTAGTGTATACAATCGAGACCCCGACGAGGGGCGGTGGCCGGTCTCACAAGCCACTGGTGTCAATTGGTTCACCTAAGATGTATACAGGTACTCATTGGGTTATGAGTACACCGGACAGGATTCGCCGGGAACATACTAGTTGGTCTTATACCAGACGTCAGATAGCAGTTCCCTGGTGACATGTGTACAGGTTAGTTTATCGACCTGAGATCGTCATTTGTCTCGTGTGAGTTCCCACTATACTTTGATTACTACCCTACCACGCTCAAAGGAGACGTGCAAACAGGTTTTAGTTGGATACAGTCCCGAGCCACATGGAGGCAGTGAGCGGATCTGTAGGGGTTCGTCTCTCCAGGTATTGGGGGTGAGGTCGCGCAGTGTCTAGGAGAGCCATTACACGAAGTCCTTGGCCAAGGTAGGAGATTTGCTGGTAGGTATTCCAGTAGTATCTCAGGGTGTTCTGGGCTACACTCCGACACGACTTGTACCGATTTTGGGGGTCTGACTTTTACCAACCCCCTAGGCCCGCCATGCGATGCTCATAGACGAACGGACCGGACTGTACGGATATTGTCACTGACAGGCTCAGTAGGGTGTCAGGATGAGTTCGCTCATCGACGTCCCTTTTTGTCAATACCCGTTAGCCCGTCACGTATGGCTAATACCTCTGACGTGCTTGTGGTTAAATCCACAGCCAAAGTGTTGACGAGTCTTTAGAGTCCCCCACAGACCGTTTCTCAAGTTTCGGGCGAAACGCTGTAGAGGCCGTATGGAGATATGGCAGGGTTCGATCATATAAGTGTGGTATTGCACGGATCATGATCGGACGGATAATACTAGCGGGCTTTGGTTTAAGCCGGATCCTAGTATTGTACAGTGTAGATTTTGTCTCATTGCATTTATATTCGGTTGGAATACAAATGCGGGTATGTATATACAGTCACAGGGTTTTCCTGTAATTTATTACGGGATCGATTTTTGGATTTGCCAGTTTTCTTTCCGTTTCGGCCATTTTCTTTTGTTTCTTTCCTTGGCTGAAAATTGGTGGAGGGGGGCTTATTTGCAAATGTGCAAATTAGCAAAGTGGAGGGTGTTTCTTGTAAGAGGGTGGTTCATGATGGTTCCACCATCCTTTGACTTCCTTGATGAATCATTGCTTGACTTTTGTGATGAGATAAGTGATGGGTTTTGGAGTGAGGTTTTTGTTGTGATGATTATTCCTCATCATCACCTTTTCTTTTGCTTGCATTATTGCTTCCCCCCTCTTGACTTTGCTCTCTCTCTCATTCTCCAATTAAGGGGGCCGGACATTCTTTGGGGGCTGTCCCAATTTTTTGGGGATGAGAATTGGTCTCATTTTTGCTTGCAGAAATCCTATAGCTCCATCTCAAAAAGTTCATCTCATTCCTCCACCAAAATGGCAACTTCATAACCCCATTGAGACAAGAGAGTTCTACACTATCCTACAGCATTCTTGGACGCGTCGACTCGCCAAGTTCGTGCCCGAGTTGCCTCGGTCCAGAGGTGGGAGCCCGTAAAAGAACCCGGCGATGTGGTGCCCTTCCGACGAGGAGATGAAGACTGGAGATTCCGCGGGGAGATCGGGACGACGACGAGAAGACCGAAGGACACGGATCGCTCGGTATATCTCTCTACCCCTTCTCTAGTATGCTAGCATTAGGTTAATAGCCCGATCCGGGTTTTAAAGTCCGCGGTAGCGCCGGTTCTAGTTTATAGAAAAGTTTCGTATTCCGCATTTTGGCCTCGTTCAGACGGCCGGGGCGCTGCCGTGCACTTACACTGGTATTAGAGCCACGCCATTAACCTAGTCTAGCTTGCTCTAACGTGTTTACAAGTTCGATCGATCGGATTTTCCAAAAACCGTATTTTCATGCACCAGTTTCTGTCGAATTTTTGCAGTGGTCAAAAAATTATTTGGTACATTTTAAAAATACGTGCAGGAATTTTTAAGAGTTCTGTGAAAATTTGGTGCCCTAATGTTACTGTAGCGAGGCGGATCAGCGGCCAAAGCCACGTTTTGACCGCGGATCCACCGCCGAATTATGGCCAAACTGCACCAAATTTCTACAGTGGGTTTCTGTTATGGAAATAGGGTTTCTGGTATGTTCTGTTCGGGCCTAGATTTTCTTTGAGTGCTACAGTAGTGCATGGGGCCCACTTCGGGAAATTTAGTCCATCGAAAATTTTAAACATGTTAGTTCATAGTATTTACATTATATCTGCGACCGTGAATGTCATTTGATCGGTAAATCCTGTCTAATTGCTATAGCCCTTTTAGACGGATTTGCGAACGTGACAGTCACGTTGATGTTCTGTGTTATGCTGTGATGTTGCGGATTTGTCATGGTGGATAGCCTGGATCAATGTTAGTACAGTTTGGTTTATTATGTACATTTGATATTGCGGGACGAGCGTCCTACATGTGGACCGCCGTCACTGCCTGTTTGTATATTATTCTTTTGGGGCACGACCGGGTTGAGGTCGATGTACCCGTTGTATGTATATTTTACTTACTGTACTAGGATTACCCCGCGGAGGGGTGCACGGATAGCCGGGCTCTAGAAGGCAACGGGCACGCATCTTATGGCGTTGAGATGGAGGGGGCTTTACTCTAGAATTGGCGGGCTATTCGCCGCACTCGTAGGGGGTATAGGTTGACCCAGGAGGGGTGCCCAAGTTACCGGATTCCATGAAGTGCTGGGTGGTCCATTCACGTTGCTGAAGGGGGCTGCCTCGCTTCAGGTTTTGGCGGGTAACTTGTCGCGCCCGTAGGGGTCTAGGATTTCATTGCACAGGCTATCCACACGACCAGGGGAACGTCGGGTTTTAGTAGCGGCTCTATGAAACCCGGGGATCTCAGATATCTGTATTGTTCTGTGATGCTTATTACATTTCTGTGATGTTGCGTTTTATCACGCCTTGAGCGAATATTATATATTGATATATATACTAGTAGATGTTGTATATGTTTTGCATCCGCGCTAGTCCAGTCCCCGCTCTGTCGTTAGTTAAGTAACCTAACGGGTAATGACGGGACCCAGTGGCGAATGCGGATGGCATATACATACATCATTATTTTCGTTCTTTATTGGTGTGATCAATTGATGGGACTGCGTTGATTCGGATCAATGCAAGCTAAACAAACCTATTCTGATGTTGTTGGAACATT
This sequence comes from Agapanthus africanus, assembly GCA_030015575.1. Taxonomy (NCBI): domain Eukaryota; kingdom Viridiplantae; phylum Streptophyta; class Magnoliopsida; order Asparagales; family Amaryllidaceae; genus Agapanthus; species Agapanthus africanus. The sequence continues at coordinate 168,409,756 of CM057349.1, forward strand.
TTTCAAAAAGCTGTTATTGCAAGAACGTTCTCTTTTGTTTTGCACAGTGGTATTCGGTTATGAATATCCAGCACCTCAGTCGACGAGGCAAGGGCTGAGATCCCTTCACCGGGAGTGACCCCTTGGACAGAAGTTTGCGTCAGGGCAATAACTTCACTATAGTCGTTTACTTTATCTTTGCATCATGGTATTCAGTTGGAATATCCTGCACCTCATTCTACGGGGAAAGAGCCGAGATCCCTTCACCGGGAGTGACCTCTTTAGCAAAGGTTTTCGTCACTATATTTTTATAAAGCTATCCGGTTCCTTCAATGATATCAATTTCATTAAGTTAAAGGTTTTTCGCCGAAAACCATTCGTAGCCCTCCGTCATTTCATATGGATAGTCAATAGTATTCAAGCTGTGTTTGTTGGCCAAAGTCAAGACACAGTGATTGGTAGCTATTGGATATTTATATGCAGCATAGATAGATGCATTGGTTTGGGACAGTCGTACTGTCTTGTTGGCCAAAGTTAAGGGTAGGTACGGGTGGGTTCAAATCAACCTGGAGAATGACTGGTAGAACTTGAAATGTGACTTATGATTTGTTGGCCAAAGCCAAGGTCATAAGAGCATGGGGTAAAAATCACATCGGGAGTTTCTAAAGAAACTGAAACTTGCCAGATATGCGCATACCTTCTGGAGTGTGATAACGTGAGCGGATTTCGTCACATTATCATGCGATGATAGTTGGATCCCGATTCCCACTAATGAGTTGGTTTACTCCTCGGGTGATCCCGACTAATTCTTCTTTCAGGTTTGGAGGAGAGTTTGACGGTACAGTAGGAGGTTTCCTGATTAGATAAAGTGATAACCGTTCTGATCTAGGTTAGAGTGCACGCTGAGTGTTTCTTTTCTCCCTCTCTTTGGCAGCGACCATGACACGACCCTAGACTATGACTCAGTGACCAAGATTAACCGAACCTTCTTAAACACTGGCTTTGGATTGTCAGAGTTGCATACCTCATTGCCACTCCTACTTTTACTCTTTTCTCCAGGACACCCCGTATTACTACGAACGTCCACTTCCATTGGATAAAACCATCGTATGGTTATATACGAACTCGAAGGAATTTATTCGAGGATGGCTTCTGGTTCTGGAGAAAACGAATAGGATTATTCAGTTGTCTTTTCCTTTTGCCTTCTCTCAGGTTATGAGTGCCCCTTAGATTAGGGGATAGTACACCTATTACGCAAATTGGATAGTCTTCTTCCAAACCTTAGGCAGGTGCTGACCGGTAGGGAATGAAGAAAACCAATTAGCCTAACGATGGTGTACAGAAGGTATTATGTAAAGAAAAATAAAGGGATTAGAAGGAGGGCAAAGTAAACTGCGACTGCTATTCACGACCAAACCAAGTATTTCTTTGCCAATCCTACATCACCTTTGTATTTCTCCAGAACACTCCGTATCACTATGAAGATCCACAGTTTATTGGATGTTCCATCGTATGGTTATATACGAACTCGAAAGGAACTTGTTCCAGTTCGGGGATGGATTCTGGTTCAGGAGAAATAAGAATAATGTTTATTCGGTTGTCTTTTATCTTCACCTTCTCTCGCATTGCGAGTGCTCCTAGGATTAGGACAGTACACCCATTATGCTTATTGGATAGTCTTCTTCCAAACCATAGGCTGGTGCCGAAAGGTAGGGAAGGAAGAAAACCATTTAGCCTAAGAGGGTGTACAGAAGGTAATGACTAAAGACAAATAAAGGGATTTGGAGAGATGACAAAGAAATATACGGTTACAGTTGTGAATCTGGATAATGGAAGAGGCATTACTAGGAATACCCGGATACCCCTACGAAACATTTCAATGTTTCAGTTTCACTGTGTACTGTTAAAAGAAAACTTATTTCCCAATTAGCAATTTCCCAATTAGCCCTTGCTCCAGGGTATGTATTTACCTGGTATGATTCTCACATCTGTATGGTTTTACAGATGATGAGTGGGAATAAGTTGTTGGGAATTATGTGATCATCCTCATTATATCGGAATTCGTTATAATTGGTGATATTTGAGGAAGTCACCTGGGTTGTTTGCCGGACGGCAAATATTTGGTTTTGAATATCCGTTGTTATGCACCAATTTCAAATTGATACATCTGTACATCTATTTTTATAGAGTGAGATATACCTTTTTGAAATTATGTCCATGACATTTACCTATATCAGAGGATGGTTAAGTAAGGAGCATTAAACAGCGGTGTAATTCTTCTTAACCATAGGTACAGTTTTCAACCTACGGCACACAGGGAATGAGTTATTAGACTCAAGAGACTTATACAGAGTATTGTATATTGTCCAGCGTCCATGAGGACAGAGGGGTTGGTTCTCGTACTATATTCGGTTTACTTATGACTTCTCTAGTTTTTAGACAGGCGTTTCGTAGAAACACAGGGTCCAAGTTTTGAGAAGTTATAGGTATGTGGATAAAGTAGAGAACCAGGTGTTGCAAGTATCGGGATTCTTCAGGGTGATCGAAGATGTAGATACTTATGTATGGTATTCAGTTGATAGTAATGATTAAGAGAACTTGCTTGTCTTTCAGGTTGCTTATAATTGGAAGCATTCCTAAGTTGAGTAACGCTGATCAGCCTCTTTCCATTAAGTTGACATGCACTGGAGACAGCTGCATGATTTGAATCAGGTTCAATTAAATCAGCGCCTCTGTTTCCGTATTTGATATAGAACAGTTCATATCTTGACATTGTTAAGGTACGGGGAGTTTGTTAGTTATATGTATGCCCTGGAGGCCATTACTGTACATAGGATGTATATTGTAGTGGATGCTTGGACATATATAGGGAGGACTTTCTTGCTCGACATGATAGTATGCTATCTGGTTGCTCTTTATCTTAACGTGTACACTGATTGTCTCTCAGTTACATGTTGGTAAAGCCCTTAGGATGTGTACTTGACTACCTGGACTATGATGCGGATCATACTAGTGGGGACATGGTAGTCCATAAGTACATCCTTCAAGGTCCCTAGTCGTGGGTGTATTGAGATGGGGCATCGATATACCAGAGTAGACTAGCGTATACCTTCTCGACCCATACAGATGGGCGATGGATGATCCCATATCCATTGGTGTTTGACATCAGAGATGATATACGGGTGCTCAGTGGAGACTGGGTACACTGGACGGACTCGCCGAGAACTCCCAGATGGTATTATACCTTACTTCAGAAGGCAGTTCTCTGGTGACACTGGTACAGGTTAGTCTGTAGACCCGAGATCGTCATAATGTCTTGTGTGATTCCCACTGTGCTTTGATTTCCACCTTACCACGTCGAAGAGGGCATGCAAAACGGTGGTTTTTTCGTACAGTCCCGAATCACATGGAGGCAATGAGCGATAGGAGGGGATTCGTCTCTCCCGGTATAGGGAGTTGATGTTGCGCTGTGTTCAATTGGCTATAACCGGAAATCCCTGGCCAGGGTTGCTGAGATTTACTGGTAAGTGTTACCAGTAGTTTCTTGAACTGTTATAGACCTCATATCGACACGACTTATCGAGCTATTGGGGTCTTACGTTTACCACCCCTAGGCAAGATATGCGACATATCAGACGACGAGACCAGACTGTACGGTAAGTGTTACTGGTTGAATTCATAGGAGTGTGAGCGGGCTTGCTCGTTGATCTTCTGATCGCTCAATACCCGGGTGGCCGTTACGTTTAGCAGACCGCTTGCGGCTTGTAGGTGTTTGATATGATCATCACCTACTGCCGGCGTATTGACGAGTCTTTAGAGTCCTACACAGAGGTTTCCTGGTTCAAGCGAAACGAAATAGGAGCGCATATGAGATATGTGCTGGACCGAGAATAATACCAGTATGTGATACTGAATTCTATTCTCGCGATTTGTATCATCGGACGGTTATATGAGATATAGCCGGGTTACCGAATCAAATGTTGATTCGATATATTGATACACTTGATATTAGTCGGTTATATGCAGTATGACCGGATCATTAAATCAAGTGTTGATTTAATGATTTAAAGTATAGTTATATATTAGATATATTACTTTACATTGAATAGTATTGTTCACTTAAGATTGATTTTCTCACTTGATGTGCACAAGTAGTATATGCGATATATTTTTGTGCACTTGATTGTATCATGTTTGATGATACATGCAAACTTGGGTGTGTGTATGCTTTGAAACATGTTTAGGTAAATGGTTAGGGTTTTAATTTATTCATTTATTTATTTATTCTTTTTGGCAAGAAATAAAATGGTGGCTTTCTTTGGATTTTATTTGAAGCTTCATGAAGCTTTGAAAAGTTCAACCATTTTGTTTTTTGCTTAACCTAACCATTTGCCTAAACCCTAGTTTATTCTCTACATTAGTTACACTAACCCATGGTTTCTATATGATAAGCATTCACTTGAATTTTATTTTGAAGAATTTTTTATTTTCATTATCCTTCTTTTTCTTCATCTTCTTCAAGTGAAGAAAAGAAAAGCTTTCTTGAAATTTCTAAGTGATGAATCCAAGTGAGAAATCAAAATCTAAAGTGAACCCACTTCCTATTTCTTCATCCTCTACCACTTGCCATGTAGTAGAGTGTGTTTTCTTCACAAGTTTTATGACCTAGTGAAGATGGAGCTTGAGTTTGAGTTGCCTCGACGTAGATCATCTTCGGTATCGAAGTCAACGACCTAGCCCGCCCATTTCTCTGATGAAACCGACGCTAGAGTCCGGGATTCCGATGATCGCAGCGGAGGGACGTCAACACGGAGCTAGAGAGGTGGAGGACCGGATCTACAAAGGTTGTAGTCACTTTCACTTAGTAGCAAAATTATTTGCTTGCATTTAGTTTCGCCTTACCTCTAGTAACGATCTTTGCTTAGGGTTCTTTGGCACATGCAATTTAGATTTTGGCATGGTTGATCAGTTGTAGAACCTCATGAGTGTGCCTAGGAACCCTACAGTGGTATCAGAGCCTAGCTAGAGCTTTAGGCAAAGTGTAGACGATGTTAGAAATCCGATCGAGTCACAAAACCCTAAACTTTAACCCACTCTGTACATTTTCTGTAACTGTGGAATTTTGTGAATTAAAAATATGCAGAAAAATAAGCAGGGTTTTATATGAATTACTGTGCATCACGTGACCCCATCTCTTCCAAAGCGCCGCGGAACCGCGGCCGTACCCTAGGTCACGCGGCGGTTCCGCGGCCATATAGTGTCCTCTTTATTCATTGTTTGCACAGTAATGTCAATAATTTAATCTTGAGTTTTCTAGGAATTTTTAATTTGCACTCAAGAGTTGAGTTTTCTGGGGTGTTTTGGGGCTTCGATGATTCGATCGGAAACTTTGACTTTGTCTATGTGCTTTTCCGGATAATTTAGAATATGTTGAAAAGTTCGACCGGATATAAATACCCAATTTTTCCCCTGCCGGGAAATTTCCAAGTGTTGGATTTTTCCGTAGTTTGAAAACGTTCTAAGTAGTGCAAGTAACGTGATGGACCCTCTAGAAGACAACAAACCTTAACTCGATTATGTGACCGTCTTGAACTGCCCTTTGAGCCTTAGGGTTTAGGGCAGTACGGCATGCCACATGTGAGGCGTTGGCTTGATCCTTCTACGGCTGGACCGTGGGTACTGTGGCATGAAGTGAATGTTTTTAAACTTATTTCAAGTGTTGAGCTGTTTCGGGAAAACTTGGGTGTTTGATTGTTCGATCGGAAAGTTTAACATTTTCTATTTATCTGGAATGTGATACAATATTTAGAATCCACAAATTGTTATGAGATAACTGATTTGAATATTATAAACATAGCAGTTTAGTCTCACTTGATCGGTTGCCACGGAATTTTTATGTGATCAAAAGTCCGTCGCAATCACGTTGCGTATGCGGATACTCGCCGGTAAACTTAATAGACAGCTACACCCCATAGCCCCGACCAAGTGACTGAAGGAGAACCCCGTTGCCAAAAAGCATCCGTTCGGGTGCTCGCGGCAGCGGTGTTCCGCCTTAGTGCACTTCGTCGACGGTATCGGGGGTGCGGCCGTCCACTAAAGTATGCGACGAGCATTCGATCTCATATCGGGAATCTTGTTGAATTGCCCGACTACATATTAAAAAGTGTTTTCGATATAGAGACTAAAATGCGGGGTTTATAATTGTTAGGCATGCGATGTCTAAGGAATTCATTTGATTAGGCATGCGATATCTATGCAGGTTGCGGATTCTAACTATTGTAGTTTTACACTTTCTTTTCTGTGACCGTAAGTGTAATATGTGATATCGCCGGTTTCGTTGCTATATGTCAACGACAATTGGGATGTGCATATTTACTTACATTGATGACATGTGATGTTATGTGTTGCTGGATATGTTATATTGGATCGTCGCGTTTTAAATAGCCGGGGGTTTTTATGTGAGATGAGTGTTTTTCATTTTCATTCATGTAAAAACTTGTATGTAATATTCTTTTATTGGGGCACTTCCAGGTTGCGGATGATGTCACCATTTGTATATTATTTACTTTTCCGCATTAGGATAGACCCAAGGAGGGGAGCACAAGTAACCGGGTTCTAGGGTCCAGTGGGTGACCATCTCGAGGAGTCGAGTCCGGGTCTCCTAACCCTAGAATTGGTAGGGTTGCTTGCCGCTCTCGTAGGGGTCTAGGGGTGTGGGATTGGCTATTCATCACGACCGTGGAATCCGTGTTTTATACTGGCTCGTATTAAAAACACGGACGTCCTAGTATATCCAATAATTCATATGATATTTTCTGCTGCGTTATCTGTGATGTGATCATGTGATATGTTCAGATAGATATTGTATATAGTATATATGATATATTATATAGGCGTTACTTATGTTTTACACCCGCGCTAGCCCTGCCCTGCTCTGCCGTTAGTTACCTAACCTAACGGTGCACGAGGGGACATCGAGGCGAATGCGGATGGCATAAGTGTACGTCGTATTTATCTGTGATGTTTAGGTGATTTAAATGATGGGACTTCATTAATGTGATTAATGAAAGAAAAGAAACCTAAAAGATGTTGTGGAATCGAATTTTCAAAAACAGGTAGCTACAGTTCTTGCTTTGCATCGCGGTGTTCCTTGTAGAACATCCTGCACCTTATTCGATAAGGAAAGGGCCGAGATCCCTTCACCGGGAGTGACCCCTTTAGCAATAACTGGCAGATGCCACACCTCTCGGTTTGTCTTTTGATTGCTTCTATAGTTTTTGCTTTGCATAGTGGTATATATGATATATCCTGCACCTCATTCGACGAGGAAAGGGCCGACGATCCCTTCACCGGGAGTGACCCCTTTAGCAAAACTAGAAAAGCTTCAAAAACACTCCATTTTTAAAATCATTTGATTCTACAACGATATCAAGTTCATTACGCAATAGGTTTTCAGAAAAACCTGTCGTAGCCCTACGTCATTTCAGATAAGTTGTATATAGTATTCGTGCTACATTTGTTGGCTTTCGTCAAGGTGCAGTGTGCGGTAGCTATATGCTGCTTATCTGCAGCATACGATGCGATTGGATTAGGGTAGTCGTACAGCTTTGTTAGCTTTCATCAAGGGTCGTGCGGGTGGGTTTAATTCATTCAAGAAATGTACGGGTTGAACTTGACTAGCGGGCTATGGTTTGTTGGCTTTCGTCAAGGTCATAGCACGTTAGGGGCAAAATATTATCGGGAATTTCACGTGTTGAAATTTGCAATGAGATTGCATACCTTCTATGAGATAGTTGGATTCCGATACCCACTGCGAGTAATTGTTACTCCTGGGAGAGTTTTACACATTACAATTAGCCGATCAAGTAAGTGTCTAGAAAGGTGTCAACGGGGTTACGCCTTTGGGAGAACGAGGTTTACATTAATTAGGTCCGTGAGAAAGCACGGGGAACCTCCCTTAAAGTACCGACACTGGCCTGGCTGAAAGATTGGCGAACTTGTAGTGTGTAATTAATCCCGGCTAGTCTTTCCTTTTAGGGTTTGAAGGAAGATTTGATAAAAACAGTGGGAGCCATCCTGATTAGATAAAATAATAACCAATCTGATCTTGCAAGAGCGCACGCAGAGTGTTTTCTTCTCTCTCTCTCCTGGTAGCGACCATGTCACGCCTTAATCAAGATAATAATACGGATGTATTGACCGAACCCGCATGTTATACAGAGCTGGGGAACTTTGGTCCCGCTCCAACTTATAATTATTATAAGACAGAGCAGGAAATTGGGGAATACCAGATTTCCCGTGCCGCCCAAACGAAAAAAGTGTATGCCGATGCATCATCTTCGGGTGTGGTCATTACAAAGAACTGTTTCTCTGTATCCTCTACGTCCTCGGTATTAGATACCGGATCAGGATCCCACAAATGTAATCCGTTACATGGACTACAGAAAGGTAGAGAACTGAGAACGGGTGATAAGTTTCATGAGACAGAAAACGGTGCAAGTGTTGCAGCCAAGTCTGTTGGTCACTGTCACCCTGTATTACAAATACATTGATTCTGAACAAATGCGATTGGATACCGAACCTGATATGCAAAATCATATCAATCTCTTTATTTAGTAAAGAAAGGATATAATTTTGTATTGATGGATAATGTTTTGAACATTTCCTATATCAAAAGTTGATCGGTTCAGGCACGTTATCTAAAAGCATTGACGTTCTAAATCAAACTACAGTTCTTAGTATACGAAACATACACAAGAGGAAGAGTTCAGAAATGAACGAATCCTTCTTGAGGCGTTGTAGACTAGGTCATATCAATGCGACCCGACTGGCTGAAGTTACATTTAGATGCATATTTAAATTAGTTTGAATTTACATCTTGTGAAACTTTCCAGTCATGTCACAGAGATAAGATGACCATAGCTCTGTTTAGTGGAAACAGAGAAAGAGTTAGTAAACTCTTGGGATGATACATGTTGATGTATGTAGGTCCCCTGTCTACATATGCCAAGACCGGTTCTTTGTATTTCATTACATTCTCTGATAATCTCTCAAGATTCATACACATGTTCCTGTTGAAACACAAGTCCGAAACTTTTGAGATAATCACAGAATATAAGTTAGAAGTAGAGAACCAAAATACGGGTATAAGTATTATGTCCTTTGATGTGATCAGGGAGGAGAATACTTTAGCAGAGAAATTCTGGACTATTCTAAAGGAGAATGAGATTCTCTCTCAGCATTACTCCTCCGTATAGCACGATGGTATATCGGGGCGGAGCAATAGCACCCTATGTGATATGGTGTGCTCTATGATGAGTACTACTGAGTTTCCAATTTCCTTTTGGGGGTTATGCGCTTCAGAAGCTGCATACCTATTGAATAGGGTTCCGATCAAATCAGTTGCCTACCGCTTCATATGTGATATGGAAAGGGAAGAGCCCATATCTTAAGTTTGTTAAGATTTGGGGTTGTCCAGCCTCTGTCTAAAAAGCAAAATCCGGACAAGCTCGAGGCAAGATCTGTTATGTATAACTGGAAATGTTCCATCTATACAAACTGCAGCTGATGATTTGGAAGAACCAAAGGATTCAATAGCCACCAACGAATCTCAGCCTCTCCGCCGGTCTAGTAGGGTTTCTCACCCACCTGAGAGATACTTCTGTTTCTCTATGACAGTGGGAGCGAGGATTGCATCATGAGATGATGACCCAACTAGTTTCGAGCTGGCCATCAGGAGTGGGACTCTATAAGAATGGCTGGATGCTTAGCGATCTGAGATGGAATCCTTATACACCAAAAAAGTATGGACTTTGGTTGCTTTATCTGAAGGGTTAAATCCCCATCAGGAGCAAGTATATCTTGAGAAGATTACTTGGTGTAGATGGAAAAGTTGAGACTTTCAAACCTAGACATGTTAAAGGTTTTCATGATCGACCAGGCGTAGATAATGATGAAACCTTTTTCAGTGGCTAAGCTTAAGTCCATCCAGATCCTACTTGCCACGGCTACATACCATGAATACGATATCTGGCGGTTGGGTGTCATGACTGCTTTTCAAAAATGATGTTTTAGAAGAGAGCGTCTGTAAGTACACAGCCAGAGGGCTTCGTAGACAGTGGGAGCAGCGGAAACGTGTACAAGATGCTTTATATGATAAAGCAGGCATCGCGGAGATGGAACGTCTGTTTTGATGAGTTAGTCAAAGAGTTTGACATCATCAAAATGGTAGATGAACCTTGTATAAACAAAAAGGTAGTAGGGACTATGGTAGTGATCCTCGTAGAGTACGTGGATGACATACTCTTGATAGGGAAGGAGTTTCCTATGCTACGCTCGGTCAATCTCTGCTTATCATAAGGATTCTCCATACAGGATCATACTGATACCTACTAAATCCTGGGTTTTGGATCTATGAGATAGATCTAATTGGATGTTAGGATACTCACTAGTTGTAGTGAGATGGTATCAATCGATCCTGGGGAGAATCTCTGGAAGGGTTCCAGGGTGATAAGGACGACTGAATGTCAGTCACAGGCATTGTCTTTACCCTCAGTAAAGGGACGGTATGTTGGAAGAGTTCCAAGCTAGATGCCGTGACATACTAGACGATAAAGGCTGGATACATCGATACTTAAGATGCTACCAAAGAGGCTGTCTGGGTGTATATTAGTTCATGAGATGAACTTAGTTCCTCCCATTGTGTGACAATAGAGTTATGGCTTATGCCAAGGAACGTCCGTCCCATCAGTGATCCAGAAAAATTCTAAGGCAGTATCACCTGGTCATGGAGATGGCTGATCTCCAAGGGGATCGAGGTTAGGAGAGAAGACTTAGAGGACAACACGGCGGATCCACTCACAAAGGCCTTTTCCCAGAGAGAGACTTTTATGGGATGGTTGAGTATGAGATACTACCACCACTGCTACAGATGGCCCTAGTGCAAGTAGGAGATTGTTAGTTATATGTATGCCCTAGAGGCCATTACTGTACATAGGATGTATATTGTAGTGGATGCTTGGACATATATAGGGAGGACTTTCTTGCTCGACATGATAGTATGCTATCTGGTTGCTCTTTATCTTAACGTGTACACTGATTGTCTCTCAGTTACATGTTGGTAAAGCCCTTAGGATGTGTACTTGACTACCAGGACTATGATGCGGATCATACTAGAAGGGACATGGTAGTCCATAAGTACATCCTTCAAGGTCCCTAGTCGTGGGTGTATTGAGACGGGGCATCGATATACCAGAGTAGACTAGCGTATACCTTCTCGACCCATACAGATGGGCGATGGATGATCCCATATCCATTGGTGTTTGACATCAGAGATGATATACGGGTGCTCAGTGGAGACTGGGTACACTGGACGGACTCGCCGAGAACTCCCAGATGGTATTGTACCTTACGTCAGGTGGCAGTTCTCTGGTGACACTGGTACAGGTTAGTCTGTAGACCCGACATCGTCATAGAGTCTTGTGTGATTCCCACTGTGCTTTGATTTCCACCTTACCACGTCCAAGAGGGTGTGCAAAATGGTGGTTTTTGGGCACAGTCCCGAATCACATGGAGGCAATGAGCGATAGGAGATGATTCGTCTCTCCCGGTATAGGGAGTTGATGTTGCGCTGTGTTCAATTGGCTATAACCAGAAATCCCTGGCCAGGGTTGCTGAGATTTACTGCTAAGTGTTACCAGTAGTTTCTCGAACTGTTATAGACCTCATATCGACACGACTTATCGAGCTATTGGGGTCTGACGTTTACCATCCCTAGGCAAGATATGCGACATATCAGACGACGAGACCGGACTGTACGGTTAGTGTTACTGGTTCGATTCACAGGAGTGTGAGCGGGCTTGCTCGTTGATCTTCTGATCGCTCAATACCCGAGTGTCCTTTACGTTTAGCAGACCGCTTGCGGCTTGTGGGTGTTTGATATGATCATCACCTACTGCCGGCGTATTGACGAGTCTTTAGAGTCCTACACAGAGCTTTCCTGGCTCAAGCGAAACGAAATAGGAGCGCATATGAGATATGTGCGGGACCGAGAATAATACCAGTATGCGATACTGAATTCTATTCTCGCGATTTGTATCATCTGACGGTTATATGAGATATAGCCGGGTTACCGAATCAAATGTTGATTCGATATATTGATACACTTGATATTAGTCGGTTATATGCAGTATGACTAGACCATTAAATCAAGTGTTGATTTAATGATTTAATGTATAATTATATATTAGATATATTACTTTACATTGACTAGTATTGTTAACTTAAGATTGATTTTCTCACTTGATGTGCACAAGTAGTAAATGTGATATATTTTTGTGCACTTGATTGTATCATGTTTGATGATACATGCAAACTTGGGTGTGTATATGCTTTGAACCATGTTTAGGTAAATGGTTAGGGTTTTAATTTATTCATTTATTTATTTATTCTTTTTGGCAAGAAATAAAATGGTGGCTTTCTTTGGATTTTATTTGAAGCTTCATGAAGCTTTGAAAAGTTCAACCATTTTGTTTTTTGCTTAACCTAACCATTTGCCTAAACCCTAGTTTATTCTCTACATTTGTTACACTAATCCATGGTTGCTATATGATAAGTATTCACTTGAATTTTATTTTGAAGAATTTTTTAATTTCATTTTCCTTCTTCTTCTTCATCTTCTTCAAGTGAAGAAAAGAAAAGCTTTCTTGAAATTTCCAAGTGATGAATCCAAGTGAGAAATCCAAATCTAAAGTGAACCCACTTTCTATTTCTTCATCCTCTACCACTTGCCATGTAGTAGAGTGTGTTTTCTTCACAAGTTTTATGTCCTAGTGAAGATGGAGCTTGAGTTTGAGTTGCCTCGACGTAGATCATCTTCGGTATCGAAGTCAATGACCTAGCCCGCCCATTTCTCCGATGAAACCGATGCTAGAGTCCGGGATTCCGATGATCGCAGCGGAGGGACGTCAACACGGAGCTAGAGAGGTGGAGGACCGGATCTACAAAGGTTGCAGTCACTTTCACTTAGTAGCAAAATTGTTTGCTTGCATTTAGTTTCGCCTTACCTTTAGTAACGATCTTTGCTTAGGGTTATTTGGCACATGCAATTTAGATTTTGGCATGGTTGATCAGTTGTAGAACCTCATGAGTGTGCCTAGGAACCCTACAGTGGTATCAGAGCCTAGCTAGAGCTTTAGGCGAAGTGTAGACGATGTTAGAAATCCGATCGAGTCACGAAACCCTAAACTTTAACCCACTCTGTACATTTTCTGTAACTGTGGAATTTTGTGAATTAAAAATATGCAGAAAAATAAGCAGGGTTTTATATGAATTACTGTGCATCACGTGACCCCATCTCTTCCAAAGCGCCGCGGAACCGCGGCCGTACCCTAGGTCACGCGGCGGTTCCGCGGCCATATAGTGTCCTCTTTATTCACTGTTTGCACAGTAATGTCAATAATTTATGTTAGTTATATGTATGCCCTAGAGGCCATTACTGTACATAGGATGTATATTGTAGTGGATGCTGGGACATATATAGGGAGGACTTTCTTGCTCGACATGATAGTATACTATCTGGTTACCCTTTACTTTAACGTGTATGCTGATTGTCTCTCTGTTACATGTTGGTAAAGCCCTTAGGATCTGTACTTGACTACCTGGACTATGATGCGGATCATACTAGTGGGGACATGGTAGTCCATAAGTACATCCTTCAAAGTCCCTAGTCGTGGGTGTATCGAGACGGGGCATCGATACACCAGAGTAGACTAGCGTATACCTTCTCGACCCATACAGATGGGCGATGGATGATCCCATATCCATTGGTGTTTGACATCGGAGATGATATACGGGTGCTCAGTAGAGACTGGGTATACTGGACGGACTCGCCGAGAACTCCCAGATGGTATTATACCTCACGTCAGATGGCAGTTCTCTGGTGACACTGGTACAGAGTAGTCTGTTGACCCGAGATCGTCATAGAGTCTTGTGTGGTTCCCACTGTGCTTTGATTTCCATCTTACCACGTCCAAGAGGGCGTGCAAAACGGTGGTTTTTGGGTACAGTCCCGAGTCACATAGAGGCAATGAGCGATCGGAGGGGATTCGTCTCTCCCGGTATAGGGAGTTGATGTTGTGCTGTGTTCGATTGGCTATAACAGGAAATCCCTGGCCAAGGTTGCTGAGATTTACTGGTAAGTGTTACCAGTAGTTTCTCAAACAGTTATAGACCTCATATCGACACGACTTATTGAGCTATTGGGGTCTGACGTTTACCACCCCTAGGCGAGATATGCGATATATCAGACGATCAGACCGGACTGTACGGTAGTGTTACTGGTCGGATTCACTGGAGTGTGAGCGGGCTTGCTCGTCGATCTTCAGATCGCTCAATACCCGGGTGGCCGTTACGTTTAGCAGACCGCTTGCGGCTTGTGGGTGTTTTGATATGATCATCATCTGCTGCCGGCGTATTGACGAGTCTTTAGAGTCCTACACAGAGGTTTCCTGGCTCAAGCGAAACGAAATAGGAGCGCATATGAGATATGTGCGGGACCGAGAATAATGCGTGTATGTGATACCGTATTCTATTCTCGCGATAAATGTATCGAATGGTTGTATGCGATATAACCTAGTTATCGATTCAAGCGTTGATTCGATAAGCCGATATATTGTATACTAGTCGGTTGTGTGCGACATAACCGGATCATTGAATCAAGTGTTGATTTAATGATTTAATGCATATTTATATATTTGATATATTACTTTGCATCAACTAGTATCGGTTTACTTAAGATGGATTTTCTCACTCGGATGGGCGCATTGTATATGCGATATACTTTTGTGCACTTGATTGTATCATGTTTGATGATACATGTCATGCTAGGGTTCAAGTGTAAAGATTAAACCTTGGTTAATGAAATGGTTAGGGTTTATTATTTATTATTCATTTATCTTATTTAATTATCCTTTTTATTTTTGATAAATGAATAAAAGAAAAAAGAAAAGAATGGTGGCTAATTTTGTTCTTTATTTGAAGCTTCATGAAGCTTTGTTCAAGTCAACCATTCTTATCTCATCCTTAACCCTAACCATTCCCACTAATCATGATTCATTCTCTACACTTGACTCTAGTTAAAATTATGATAAGAATTCATTTTCTTTTCTTATTCTTTGAACTTATCATAATACTAGCTTCTTCTTCTTTATCTTCTTCATTGAAGAAAACCATTCTTCATCAATGGTGATTGATGAAAACAAGTGAGAAATCCAATTCTAAAGTTAACCCACTTCCTATTTCTTCATCCTCTACCTCTTGCCAAGTAGTAGAGTGTGTTTACTTCACAAGTTTCTTGACTTGGTGAAGTCGGAGCTTGATTTAGCGATGCCTCGACGTAGATCATCTTCGGCATGGACATCGACGACCTAGCTTGCCCATTCTCCGACGAAGCCGATCCTAGAGCCCGGATTTAACTTGGACAGCGGAGAGGACTTCGTTGCGGAGCTATGGAGGTGGAGCACCGGATCTACAAAGGTTGTATTTCCGTTTTCTCATTAGTTAAGTGTTAACTAGTTCCTGTTCGCCTAGACATCTAGTTATCGATCCGTAGTTTAGGGTTTGTAGGCACCATAATTTTTGAAATTGCCATGGTTGATGGCTTGGGAGACCTCACTTGAGTGCCTAGGAACCCTACAGTGGTATCAGAGCCTAGCTAGAGCCTTAGGCGATGCGTAGACGGAATTTGTAGTCCGATCGAACCGAAAACCTACATCCAACTTGCTCTCTGTACTTTTTTCAAATTTGTGGATTTTTGCAAATTAAAAATATGCAGAAAAGTCAGAAGGGAAATCTAAGAATTACGGTGCAAAAATTACCTAATGATCCCTCAAATGTGCGGCGGAACCGCGGCATTAGCGTGCTAATGCGGCCCTTCCGCCTCCGTTTTGTCTTATTAGGCACTCAATTTTGCACAGTAACTCCTATTTTTCAGTGTTGGTTTTCCTGGAATATATTTTTCTGAAATCAAGAGTTGAGTATTTTGGGTTGTATAGGGGGTTCGTACATTCGATCGGATTGTCAAATTTTGTCTATGTGTCGTTCCGGATAATTTTTTGAATATGTTAAAATGTTCGATCGGATATAAATACCCAATTTTTCCCATGTAGGGAAATTTCCAAGTGTTGGATTTTTCCGTAGTTTGACGACGTTCTAAGTAGTGCAAGTAACTCGATGGACCCTCTAGAAGACACAAACCTTAACTCGATTATGTGACCGTCTTGAACTGCCCTTTGAACCTTCGGGTTTGGGGCAGTACGGCGTGCCACATGTGAGGCGTTGGCTTGACCCTTCTACGGCTGGACCGTTGGTACTGAGGCATGAACGGAATGTTGTTAGACTTGTTTCATGTGTTGATCTGTATCGGGAAAACTTGGGTGTTCGAATGTTCAATCGGAAAGTTTAACATTTTCTAATTATCTGGAATGGGATACAATAATTGGAATTCACAAGAAGTTATGAGATAACTGAATGAATGTTATAAACATAGCAATTTAGTCTCACTTGATCGGTTGCCACGGAATTTTGATGTGATCAAAAGTCCGTCGCAATCACGTAGCGTACGCGGATACTCGCCGGGTAAACTTAATAGACAGCCTCACTCCATAGCCCCGACCAAGTGACTGTAGGAGAACCCCGTCGCCGAAAGCATCCGACCGGGTGCTCGCGGTAGCGGTGTTCCGCCTTGGTGCACTTCATCGACGGTATCGGGGGTGCGGCCGTCTACTGAAGTTTGCGACGAGCATTCGATCAGGATGTCGGGAATCTTGTTGAATTACCCGACTTGATATTGAAAAGTGTTTTCGATTTTGAGACTAAAATACGGGGTTTATAATTGTTAGGCATGCGATGTCTAAGGAATTCATTTGGTCAGGCATGCGATGTCTGAGGTGTTTGCGGATTCCAACTGTTGTAGTTTTACACTTTCTTTTCTGTGACCGTAAGTGTAATATGTGATATCGCCGGTTTCGTTGCTATATGTCAACGACAATTGGGATGCGCATATTTACTTACGTTGATGACATGTGATGTTATGTGTTGCTGGATATGTTTTATTGGATCGTCGTGTTTGAATAGCCGGGGGTTTTTATGTGAGATGAGTGTTTTTTCATTTTCATTCATGTAAAAACTTGTATGTAATATTCTTTTATTTAGGGCACTTCCAGGTAGCGGAAGTAGTCACCGTTTGTATATTATTTACTTTTCCGCACTAGGATAGACCCAAGGAGGAGGGCACAAGTAACCGGGTTCTGGAGTCCAGTGGGAGACCAACTCGAGGAGTCGAGTCTGGGTCTCCTAACTCCAGAATTGGTAGGGTTGCTTGCCGCTCTCGTAGGGGTCTACGGGTGTGGGTTTGGCTATTCATCACGACCGTGGAATCCGTGTTTTATACTGGCTCGTATTGAAAACACGGACGTCCTAGTATATCCAATATTTCATATGATTCTTCTGCTGCGATATCTGTGATGTGATCATGTGATGTTCTGTGATAGATACAGTATATAGTATATATGATATATTATATAGGCATTACTTATGTTTTACACCCGCGCTAGCCCTGCCCTGCTCTGCCGTTAGTTACCTAACCTAACGGTGCACGAGGGGACATCGAGGCAAATGCGGATGGCATAAGTGTACGTCGTATTTATCTGTGATGTTTAGGTACTTAAATGATGGGACTTCATTAATGTGATTAATGAAATAAAAGAAACCTAAGATGTTGTAGAATCGAATTTCAAAATTAAAACAGGTAGCTACAGTTCTTGCTTTGCATAGCGGTATATGTGATATATCCTGCACCTTATTCGATGAGGAAAGGACCGAGATCCCTTCACCGGGAGTGACTCCTTTAGCAATAACTGGCAGATGCTACACATTCGGTTTGTCTTTTGATTGCTTTTAAGAGTTTTTGCTTTGCACAGCGATATATGTGATATATCCCGCACCTCATTCGACGAGGAAAGGACCGACGATCCCTTCACCGGGAGTGACTCCTTTAGCAAAACTAGAAAAGCCTCAAAAGCACTCCATTTTAAAATTCATTCGATCCTACAACGATATAAAGTTCATTACGCAAAAGGTTTTCTTAAAAACCTGTCGTTGCCCTCCGTCATTTCAGATAGGTAATAGTTAGTATTCGTGCTGCGTTTGTTGACTCAGTCAAGGCGTAGTGTGCGGTAGCTGATTATTGTTTATCTGCAAAGCTTATGATGCGATTGGATTAGGGTAGTCGTGCGGCCTTATTGACTCAGTCAAGGGTCGTGCGGGTGGGTTTAATTCAATCGAGAAATGACGGGTTGAACTTTACTTGTGGTCTATGATTTGTTGACTCAGTCAAGGTCATAGATCGCTTGGGGCAAAATATTATCGGGAATTTCAAGTGTTGAAATTTGCAATGAGATTGCATACCTTCTATGAGATAGTTGGATCACGATACCCGCTGCGAGTAAGTGTTACTCCTGGGAGAGTTTTATACATTACAATTAGCCGATCAAGTAGGTGTCTAGAAAGGTGTTAACGAGGTTATGCCTCTGGGAAAACGAGGTTTACATTAATTAGGTTCGTGCGAAAGCACGGGGGACCTCCCTCAAAGTACCGACACTGGCCTGGCTGAAAGATTGGCGAACTTGTAGTGTGTAATTAATCCCGGCTAGTCTTTCCTTTTAGGGTTTGAAGGAAGATTTGATAAAAAGCAGTGGGAGCCATCCTGATTAGATAAAATAATAACCAATCTATTCTTGCAAGAGCGCACGCTGAGTGTTTTCTTCTCTCTCTCTCCAGGTAGCGACCATGTCACGCCTTAATCAAGATAATAATACGGATTATTGACCGAACCCGCTTGTTATACTGAGCTGGGGAACGTTGGTTCCGCTCCAACTTATAATTGTTATAAGACAGAGCAGGAAATAGGGGATTACCAGAATTCCCGTGCCACCCAAACGAAGAGAGTGCATGCTGATGCATCATCTTCGGGTGTGTTCATTACAAAGAACTGTTTCTCTGTATCCTCTACGTCCTGGGTATGTGATACCAGATCAGGATCCCAGATATGTAATCTGTTACATAGGGCTACAGAAAGGTAGAGAACTGAGAACGGGTGATAAGTTTCATGAGGCAGAAAACGGGGCAAGTGTTGCAGCCAAGTCTGTTGGTCACTGTCACCCTGTATTACAATACATTGATTCTGAACGAATGTTATTAGATACCGAACCTGATATACAAAATCATATCAGTCTCTTTATTAGTAAAGAAATGATAAAATTTTGTATTGTTGGATAATGTTTTGAACATTTCCTATATCAAAAGTTGATCGGTTCAGGCACGTTATCTAAAAGCATTAATGTTCTAAATCAAACTACAGTTCTTAATATACGGAACGCACACAAGAGGAAAAGTTCAGAAATGAACGAATCCTTCTTGAGGTATTGTAGACTAGGTCAGATCAATGCGACCCGACTGGCTAGAGTTACATATAGATGTATATTTAAATCAGTTTGAATTTACATCTTGTGAAACTCGCCAGTCATGTCACAAAGATAAGATGACCATAGCTCCGTTTATTGGAAACAGAGAAAGAGTTAGTAAACTCTTGGGATGATACATGTTGATGTATGTGGGTCCCCTGTCTACACATGCCAAGACCGGTTCTTTGTACTTCATTACATTCTCTGATAATCTCTCAAGATTCAGACATATGTTCCTGTTGAAACACAAGTCCGAACCTTTTGAGATACTCACAGAATATAAGCGAGAAGTAGAGAACCAAAATACGGGTATAAGTATTATGTCCTTTGATGAGATCAAGGAGAAGAATACTTGAGCACGGAATTCCTGTATTATTCTAAAGGAGAATGAGATTCTCTCTCGGCATTACTCCTCCGTGTACACCATAGCACGATGGTATATCGGGGTGGAGCAATCACACCCTATATGATAAGGTGTGCTCTATGATGAGTACTGCTGAGTTACCTATTTCCTTTTGGGAGTTATGCACTTGAGAAGCTGCATACCTATTGAATAGGGTTCTAATCAAATCAGTTGCCTACCGCTTCATATGTGATATGGAAAGGGAAGAGCCCATTTCTTAAGTTAGTTAAGATTTGGGGTTGTCCGGCCTATGTTTAAAAACAAAATCCGGACAAGCTCGAGGCAAGGTCTGTTATGTAGAACTGGAAATGTTCCAGCTATACAAACTACAGCAGATGATTTGATAGAACCAAAGGATTCAGTAGATACCAACGAACCTCAGCCTCTCCGCCGATCTGGTAGGGTTCCTCACCCACCTGAGAGATACTTCGGTTTCTCTATGACAGTGGGAGCGAGGATTGAATCATGAGATGATGACCCAACTAGTTTCGAGCTGGCCATCAGGAGTATGACTCTGTAAGAATGGATGGATGTTTAGCGATCTGAGATGGAATCCTTATACACCAACAAAGTATGGACTTTAGTTGCTATATCTGAAGGGTTAAATCCCCATCAGGAGCAAGTACAT
This sequence comes from Agapanthus africanus, assembly GCA_030015575.1. Taxonomy (NCBI): domain Eukaryota; kingdom Viridiplantae; phylum Streptophyta; class Magnoliopsida; order Asparagales; family Amaryllidaceae; genus Agapanthus; species Agapanthus africanus. Next base: position 168,430,286 of record CM057349.1, read on the forward strand.
CTTGAGAAGATTACTTGGTGTACATGGAAAAGTTGAGACTTTCAAAGCTAGACTTGCTAAAGGTCTACATCATTGACCAGGTGTGGATGATGATGAAACCTTTTCTAAGTAGCTATGCTTAAGTCCATCCAGATCCTACTTGTCACGGCTACATACCATGACTACGATATCTGGTGGTTGGGTGTCATGACAGCTTTTTTAAATGATGTTTAGAAGAGAGTGTCTATAAGTACACAGCCAGAGGGCTTCGTAGACAGTGGGAGCAGCGGAAACGTGTGCAAGATGCTTTATAGGATAAAGCAGGCATCGCGGAGTCGGAACATCTGTTTTGATGAAGCGGTCAAAGAAGTTGACATCATCAAAATGGTAGATGAACCTTGTATAAACAAGAAGGTAGTAGGGAGTATGGTGACGATCCTCGTAGAGTACGTGGATGACATACTCTTGATAGGGAAGGAGTTTCCTATGCTACGCTCGATCAATCTCCGTTTATCACAATGATTCTCCATAAAGGATCATAATGATACCTACTAACTCCTGGATTTTGGATCTATGAGATACATCTAAATGGATGTTAGGATTCTCACTTGTCGAAGTGAGATGGTATCACATGATCCTGGGGAGAATCACTGGAAGGGTTCCAGGGTGATAAGGACGACTGAATGTCAGTCGCAGGCATTGTCTTTACCCTCAGTAAAGGGACGGTATGTTGGAAGAGTTCCAAGCTAGATACCGTGACATACTAGACGATAAAGGCTGGATACATCGCTACTTAAGATGCTACCAAAGAGGCTGTTTGGGTGTATATTGGTTCATGAGATGAACTATGTTCCTACCATTGTGAGACAATGGAGTTGTGGCTTATGCCAAGGAACACCCGTCCCATCAGTGATCCAGACGTATTTTATGGCAGTATCACCTGATCATGGAGATGATTGATCTCCAGGGAGATCGAGGTTAGGAGAGTAGACTCAGAGGACAACACAGCGGATCCACTCACAAAGGCCTGTTCCCAGAGAGAGACTTTTATGGGATGGTTGAGTATGAGATACTTCAAACCACTGCTACAGATGGCCCTAGTGCAAGTGGGAGATTGTTAGTTATATGTATGCCCTAGAGGCCATTACTGTACATAGGATGTATATTGTAGTGGATGCTGGGACATATATAGGGAGGACTTTCTTGCTCGACATGATAGTATACTATCTGGTTACCCTTTACTTTAACGTGTATGCTGATTGTCTCTCTGTTACATGTTGGTAAAGCCCTTAGGATCTGTACTTGACTACCTGGACTATGATGCGGATCATACTAGTGGGGACATGGTAGTCCATAAGTACATCCTTCAAAGTCCCTAGTCGTGGGTGTATCGAGACGGGGCATCGATACACCAGAGCAGACTAGCGTATACCTTCTCGACCCATACAGATGGGCGATGGATGATCCTATATCCATTGGTGTTTGACATCGGAGATGACATACGGGTGCTCAGTAAAGACTGGGTACACTGGACGGACTCGCCGAGAACTCCCAGATGGTATTATACCTCACGTCAGATGGCAGTTCTCTGGTGACACTGGTACAGAGTAGTCTGTTGACCCGAGATCGTCATAGAGTCTTGTGTGGTTCCCACTGTGCTTTGATTTCCATCTTACCACATCCAAGAGGGCGTGCAAAACGGTGGTTTTTGGGTACAGTCCCGAGTCACATGGAGGCAATGAGCGATAGGAGGGGATTCGTCTCTCCCGGTATAGGGAGTTGATGTTGTGCTGTGTTCGATTGGCTATAACAGGAAATCCCTGGCCAGGGTTGCTGAGATTTACTGGTAAGTGTTACCAGTAGTTTCTCGAACAGTTATAGACCTCATATCGACACGACTTATTGAGCTATTGGGGTCTGACGTTTACCACCCCTAGGCGAGATATGCGACATATCAGACGATCAGACCGGACTGTACGGTAGTGTTACTGGTCGGATTCACTGGAGTGTGAGCGGGCTTGCTCGTCGATCTTCAGATCGCTCAATACCCGGGTGGCCGTTACGTTTAGCAGACCGCTTGCGGCTTGTGGGTGTTTTGATATGATCATCACCTGCTGCCGGCGTATTGACGAGTCTTTAGAGTCCTACACAGAGGTTTCCTGGCTCAAGCGAAACGAAATAGGAGCGCATATGAGATATGTGCGAGACCGAGAATAATGCGTGTATGTGATACCGTATTCTATTCTCGCGATAAATGTATCGAATGGTTGTATGCGATATAACCTAGTTATCGATTCAAGCGTTGATTCGATAAGCCGATATATTGTATACTAGTCGGTTGTGTGCGACATAACCGGATCATTGAATCAAGTGTTGATTTAATGATTTAATGCATATTTATATATTTGATATATTACTTTGCATCAACTAGTATCGGTTTACTTAAGATGGATTTTCTCACTCGGATGGGCGCATTGTATATGCGATATACTTTTGTGCACTTGATTGTATCATGTTTGATGATACATGTCATGCTAGGGTTCAAGTGTAAAGATTAAACCTTGGTTAATGAAATGGTTAGGGTTTATTATTTATTATTCATTTATCTTATTTAATTATCCTTTTTATTTTTGATAAATGAATAAAAGAAAAGAGAAAAGAATGGTGGCTAATTTTGTTCTTTAGTTGAAGCTTCATGAAGCTTTGTTCAAGTCAACCATTCTTATCTCATCCTTAACCCTAACCATTCCCACTAATCATGATTCATTCTCTACACTTGACTCTAGTTAAAATTATGATAAGAATTCATTTTCTTTTCTTATTCTTTGAACTTATCATAATACTAGCTTTTTCTTCTTCATCTTCTTCATTGAAGAAAACCATTCTTCATCAATGGTGATTGATGAAAACAAGTGAGAAATCCAATTCTAAAGTTAACCCACTTCCTATTTCTTCATCCTCTACCTCTTGCCAAGTAGTAGAGTGTGTTTACTTCACAAGTTTCTTGACTTGGTGAAGTCGGAGCTTGATTTAGCGATGCCTCGACGTAGATCATCTTCGGCATGGACATCGACGACCTAGCTTGCCCATTCTCCGACGAAGCCGATCCTAGAGCCCGGATTTAACTTGGACAGCGGAGAGGACTTCGTTGCGGAGCTATGGAGGTGGAGCACCGAATCTACAAAGGTTGTATTTCCGTTTTCTCATTAGTTAAGTGTTAACTAGTTCCTGTTCGCCTAGACATCTAGTTATCGATCCGTAGTTTAGGGTTTGTAGGCACCATAATTTTTGAAATTGCCATGGTTGATTGCTTGGGAGACCTCACTTGAGTGCCTAGGAACCCTACAATTTAATCTTGAGTTTTCTGGGAATTTTTAATTTGCATTCTAGAGTTGAGTTTTCTGGGGTGTTTTGGGGCTTCGATGATTCGATCGGAAACTTTGACTTTGTCTATGTGCTTTTCCGGATAATTTAGAATATATTGAAAAGTTCGACCGGATATAAATACCTGATTTTTCCCTTGCCAGGAAATTTCCATGTGTTGGATTTTTCCGTAGTTTGAAAACGTTCTAAGTAGTGCAAGTAACGCGATGGACCCTCTAGAAGACAACAAACCTTAACTCGATTATGTGACCGTCTTGAACTGCCCTTTGAACCTTAGGGTTTGGGGCAGTACGGCGTGCCACATGTGAGGCGTTGGCTTGACCCTTCTACGGCTGGACCGTTGATACTGTGGCATGAAGTGAATGTTTTTAAACTTATTTCAAGTGTTGAGCTGTTTCGGGAAAACTTGGGTGTTTGATTGTTCGATCGGAAAGTTTAACATTTTCTATTTATCTGGAATGTGATACAATATTTAGAATCCACAAATAGTTTTGAGATAACTGATTTGAATATTATAAACATAGCAGTTTAGTCTCACTTGATCGGTTGCCACGGAATTTTGATGCGATCAAAAGTCCGTCGCAATCACGTTGCGTACGCGGATACTCGCCGGTAAACTTAATAGACAGCTACACCCCATAGTCCTGACCAAGTGACTGAAGGAGAACCCCGTTGCCAAAAAGCATCTGTTCGGGTACTCGCGGCAGCGGTGTTCCGCCTTAGTGCACTTCGTCGACGGTATCGGGGGTGCGGCCGTCCACTAAAGTTTGCGACGAGCATTCGATCACATATCGGGAATCTTGTTGAATTGCCCGACTGCATATTGAAAAGTGTTTTCGATATAGAGACTAAAATGCGGGGTTTATAATTGTTAGGCATGCGATGTCTAAGGAATTCATTTGATTAGGCATGAGATGTCTATGCAGGTTGCGGATTCCAACTATTGTAGTTTTACACTTTCTTTTCTGTGACCGTAAGTGTAATATGTGATATCGCCCGTTTCGTTGCTATATGTCAATGAAAATTGGGATGCGCATATTTACTTACGTTGATGACATGTGATGTTATGTATTGCTGGATATGTTATATTGGATCGTCGCGTTTTGAATAGCCGGGGGTTTTTATGTGAGATGAGTGTTTTTCATTTTCATTCATGTAAAAACTTGTAAGTAATATTCTTTTATTGGGGAACTTCCAGGTTGCGGATGATGTCACCATTTGTATATTATTTACTTTTCCGCATTAGGATAGACCCAAGGAGGGGAGTACAAGTAACCGAGTTCTAGGGTCCAGTGGGAGACCATCTCGAGGAGTCGAGTCCGGGTCTCCTAACCCTAGAATTGGTAGGGTTGCTTGCCGCTCTCGTAGGGGTCTAGTGGTGTGGGATTGGCTATTCATCACGACCGTAGAATCCGTGTTTTATACTGGCTCGTATTAAAAACACGGACGTCCTAGTATATCCAATAGTTCAAATGATATTTTCTGTTGCGTTATCTGTGATGTGATCATGTGATCTGTTCAGATAGATATTGTATATAGTATATATGATATATTATATAGGCGTTACTTATGTTTTACACCCGCGCTAGCCCTGCCCCACTCTGCCGTTAGTTACCTAACCTAACGGTGCACGAGGGGACATCGAGGCGAATGCGGATGGCATAAGTGTACGTCGTATTTATCTGTGATGTTTAGGTGATTTAAATGATGGGACTTCATTAATGTGATTAATGAAAGAAAAGAAACTTAAAAGATGTTGTGGAATCGAATTTTTAAAAACAGGTAGCTACAGTTCTTGCTTTGCATCGCGGTGTTCCTTATAGAACATCCTGCACCTTATTCGATAAGGAAAGGGCCGAGATCCCTTCACCGGGAGTGACCCCTTTAGCAATAACTAGCAGATGCTACACCCCTCGGTTTGTCTTTTGATTGCTTCTATAGTTTTTTCTTTGCATAGTGGTATATATGATATATCCTGCACCTCATTCGACGAGGAAAGGGCCGATGATCCCTTCACCGGGAGTGACCCCTTTAGCAAAACTAGAAAATCTTCAAAAACACTCCATTTTTAAAATCATTTGATTCTACAACGATATCAAGTTCATTATGCAATAGGTTTTCAGAAAAACCTGTCGTAGCCCTCCGTCATTTCAGATAAGTTGTATATAGTATTCGTGCTACATTTGTTGGCTTTCGTCAAGGTGTGGTGTGCGGTAGCTATATGCTGCTTATCTGCAGCATACGATGCGATTGGATTAGGGTAGTTGTACGGCTTTGTTGGCTTCCGTCAAGGGTCGTGCGGTTGGGTTTAATTCAGTCAAGAAATGTACGGGTTGAACTTGACTAGCGGGCTATGGTTTGTTGACTTTCGTCAAGATCATAGCACGTTAGGGGCAAAATATTATCGGGAATTTCAAGGGTTGAAATTTGCAATGAGATTGCATACCTTCTATGAGATAGTTGGATCCCGATACCCACTGCGAGTAATTGTTACTCTTGGGAGAGTTTTACACATTACAATTAGCCGATCAAGTAGGTGTCTAGAAAGGTGTCAAAGGGGTTACGCCTTTGGGAAAATGAGGTTTACATTAATTAGGTCCGTGCGAAAGCACGGGGAACCTCCCTCAAAGTCCGACACTGGCCTGGCTGAAAGATTGGCGAACTTGTAATGTGTAATTAATCCCGGCTAGTCTTTCCTTTTAGGGTTTGAAGGAAGATTTGATAAAAATAGTGGGAGCCATCCTGATTAGATAAAATAATAACCAATCTGATCTTGCAAGAGCGCACGCAGAGTGTTTTCTTCTCTCTCTCTCCTGGTAGCGACCATGTCACGCCTTAATCAAGATAATAATACGGATGTATTGACCGAACCCGCTTGTTATACTGAGCTGGGGAACGTTGGTCCCGCTCCAACTTATAATTGTTATAAGACAGAGCAGGAAATTGGGGAATACCAGATTTCCCGTGCCGCCCAAACGAAGAAAGTGTATGCCGATGCATCATCTTCAGGTGTGTTCATTGCAAAGAAATGTTTCTCTGTATCCTCTACGTCCTCGGTATTAGATACCGGATCAGGATCCCGCAAATGTAATCCGTTACATGGACTACAGAAAGGTAGAGAACTGAGAACGGGTGATAAGTTTCATGAGACAGAAAACGGTGCAAGTGTTGCAGCCAAGTCTGTTGGTCACTGTCATCCTGTATTACAAATACATTGATTCTGAACAAATGCTATTAGATACTGAACCTGATATGCAAAATCATATCAATCTCTTTATTTAGTAAAGAAAGGATATAATTTTGTATTGATGGATAATGTTTTGAACATTTTCTATATCAAAAGTTGATCGGTTCAGGCACGTTATCTAAAAGCATTGACGTTCTAAATCAAACTACAGTTCTTAGTATACGAAACACACACAAGAGGAAGAGTTCAGAAATGAACGAATTCTTCTTGAGGCGTTGTAGACTAGGTCATATCAATGCGACCCGACTGGCCGAAGTTACATTTAGATGCATATTTAAATTAGTTTGAATTTACATCTTGTGAAACTTTCCAGTCATGTCACAGAGATAAGATGACCATAGCTCTGTTTACTGGAAACAGAGAAAGAGTTAGTAAACTCTTGGGATGATACATGTTGATGTATGTAGGTCCCCTGTCTATATATGCCAAGACCGGTTCTTTGTATTTCATTACATTCTCTGATAATCTCTCATGATTCATACATATGTTCCTGTTGAAACACAAGTCCGAAACTTTTGAGATAATCACAGAATATAAGTTAGAAGTAGAGAACCAAAATACGGGTATAAGTATTATGTCCTTTGATGTGATCAGGGAGGAGAATACTTTAGCACGGAAATCCTGGACTATTCTAAAGGAGAATGAGATTCTCTCTCAGCATTACTCCTCCGTATACACCATAGCACGATGGTATATCGAGGCGGAGCAATAGCACCCTATGTGATATGGTGTGCTCTATGATGAGTACTACTGAGTTTCCAATTTCCTTTTGGGGGTTATGCGCTTGAGAAGCTGCATACCTATTGAATAGGGTTCCGATCAAATCAGTTGCCTACCGCTTCATATGTGATATGGAAAGGGAAGAGCCCATATCTTAAGTTTGTTAAGATTTGGTGTTGTCCAGCCTATGTCTAAAAAGCGAAATCCGGACAAGCTCAAGGCAAGATCTGTTATGTAGAACTGGAAATGTTCTAGCTATACAAACTGCAGCTGATGATTTGGAAAAACCAAAGGATTCAATAGCCACCAACGAATCTCAGCCTCTCCGCCGATCTAGTAGGGTTTCTCACCCACCTGAGAGATACTTATGTTTCTCTATGACAGTGGGAGCGAGGATTGCATCATGAGATGATGACCCAACTAGTTTCGAGCTGGCCATCAGGAGTGGGACTCTATAAGAATGGCTGGATGCTTAGCGATCTGAGATGGAATCCTTATACACCAACAAAGTATGGATTTTGGTTGCTTTATCTGAAGGGTTAAATCCCCATCAGGAGCAAGTATATCTTGAGAAGATTACTTGGTGTAGATGGAAAAGTTGAGACTTTCAAAGCTAGACATGTTAAAGGTTTTCATGATCGACCAGGCGTGGATAATGATGAAACCTTTTTCAGTGGCTATGCTTAAGTCCATCCAGATCCTACTTGCCACGGCTACATACCATGAATACGATATCTGGCGGTTGGGTGTCATGACCGCTTTTTTAAAATGATGTTTTAGAAGAGAGCGTCTGTAAGTACACAGCCAGAGGGCTTCGTAGACAGTGGGAGCAGCGGAAACGTGTACAAGATGCTTTATATGATAAAGCAGGCATCGCGGAGATAGAACGTCTGTTTTGATGAGTTAGTCAAAGAGTTTGACATCATCAAAATGGTAGATGAACCTTGTATAAACAAAAAGGTAATAGGGAGTATGGTAGTGATCCTCATAGAGTACGTGGATGACATACTCTTGATAGGGAAGGAGTTTCCTATGCTACGCTCGGTCAATCTCTGCTTATCACAAGGATTCTCCATACAGGATCATACTGATACCTACTAAATCCTTGGTTTTGGATCTATGAGATAGATCTAATTGGATGTTAGGATACTCACTAGTTGTAGTGAGATGGTATCAATCGATCCTGGTGAGAATCTCTGGAAGGGTTCCAGGGTGATAAGGACGACTGAATGTCAGTCACAAGCATTGTCTTTACCCTCAGTAAAGGGACGGTATGTTGGAAGAGTTCCAAGCTAGATACCGTGACATACTAGACGATAAAGGCTAGATACATCGATACTTAAGATGCTACCAAAGAGGCTATCTGGGTGTATATTAGTTCATGAGATGAACTTAGTTCCTCCCATTGTGTGACAATGGAGTTGTGGCTTATGCCAAGGAACGTCCGTCCCATCAGTGATCTAGACAAATTCTAAGGCAGTATCACCTGGTCATGGAGATGGCTGATCTCCAAGGCGATCGAGGTTAGGAGAGAAGACTCAGAGGACAACACCGCGGATCCACTCACAAAGGCCTTTTCCCCGAGAGAGACTTTTATGGGATGGTTGAGTATGAGATACTACAACCACTGCTACAGATGGCCCTAGTGTAAGTGGGAGATTGTTAGTTATATGTATGCCCTAGAGGCCATTACTGTACATAGGATGTATATTGTAGTGGATGCTTAGACATATATTGGGAGGACTTTCTTGCTCGACATGATAGTATGCTATCTGGTTGCTCTTTATCTTAACGTGTACACTGATTGTCTCTCAGTTTCATGTTGGTAAAGCCCTTAGGATGTGTACATGACTACCTGGACTATGATGCGGATCATACTAGTGGGGACATGGTAGTCCATAAGTACATCCTTTAAGGTCCCTAGTCGTGGGTGTATTGAGACGGGGCATCGATATACCAGAGTAGACTAGCGTATACCTTCTCGACCCATACAGATGGGCGATGGATGATCCCATATCCATTGGTGTTTGACATCAGAGATGATATACGGGTGCTCAGTGGAGACTGGATACACTGGACGGACTCGCCGAGAACTCCCAGATGGTATTATACCTTACGTCAGATGGCAGTTCTCTGGTGACACTGGTACAGGTTAGTCTGTAGACCCGACATCGTCATGGAGTCTTGTGTGATTCCTACTGTGCTTTGATTTCCACCTTACCACATCCAAGAGGGCGTGCAAAACGGTGGTTTTTGGGTACAGTCCCGAATTACATGGAGGCAATGAGCGATAGGAGGGGATTCGTCTCTCCCGGTATAGGGAGTTGATGTTGCGCTGTGTTCGATTGGCTATAACCGGAAATCCCTGGCCAGGGTTGCTGAGATTTACTGGTAAGTGTTACCAGTAGTTTCTCGAACTGTTATAGACCTCATATCGACACGACTTATCGAGCTATTGGGGTCTGACGTTTACCACCCTAGGCAAGATATGCGACATATCAGACGACGAGACCGGACTGTACGGTAAGTGTTACTGGTTCGATTCACAGGAGTGTGAGCGGGCTTGCTCGTTGATCTTCTGATCGCTCAATACCCGGGTGGCCGTTACGTTTAGCAGACCGCTTGCGGCTTGTGGGTGTTTGATATGATCATCACCTACTGCCGGCGTATTGACGAGTCTTCAGAATCCTACACAGAGGTTCCTGGCTCAAGCGAAACGAAATAGGAGCGCATATGAGATATGTGCGGGACAGAGAATAATACCAGTATGCGATACTGAATTCTATTCTCGCGATTTGTATCATCGGATGGTTATATGAGATATAGCCGGGTTACTGAATCAAATGTTGATTCGATATATTGATACACTTGATATTAGTCGGTTATATGCAGTATGACCGGATCATTAAATCAAGTGTTGATTTAATGATTTAATGTATAATTATATATTAGATATATTACTTTACATTGACTAGTATTGTTCACTTAAGATTGATTTTCTCACTTGATGTGCACAAGTAGTATATGTGATATATTTTTGTGCACTTGATTGTATCATGTTTGATGATACATGCAAACTTGGGTGTGTGTATGCTTTGAACCATGTTTAGGTAAATGGTTTGGGTTTTAATTTATTCATTTATTTATTTATTCTTTTTGGCAAGAAATAAAATGGTGGCTTTCTTTGGATTTTATTTGAAGCTTCATGAAGCTTTGAAAAGTTCAACCATTTTGTTTTTTGCTTAACCTAACCATTTGCCTAAACCCTAGTTTATTCTATACATTAGTTACACTAACCCATGGTTGCTATATGATAAGTATTCACTTGAATTTTATTTTGAAGAATTTTTTAATTTCATTTTCCTTCTTCTTCTTCATCTTCTTCAAGTGAAGAAAAGAAAAGCTTTCTTGAAATTTCCAAGTGATGAATCCAAGTGAGAAATCCAAATCTAAAGTGAACCCACTTTCTATTTCTTCATTCTCTACCACTTGCCATGTAGTAGATTGTGTTTTCTTCACAAGTTTTATGACCTAGTGAAGATAGAGCTTGAGTTTAAGTTGCCTCGACGTAGATCATCTTCGGCATCGAAATCAACGACCTAACCCGCCCATTTCTCCGATGAAACCGACGCTAGAGTCCGGGATTCCGATGATCGCAGCGGAGGGACGTCAACACGGAGCTAGAGAGGTAGAGGACTGGATCTACAAAGGTTGTAGTCACTTTCACTTAGTAGAAAAATTGTTTGCTTGCATTTAGTTTCGCCTTACCTCTAGTAACGATCATTGCTTAGGGTTCTTTGGCACATGCAATTTAGATTTTGGCATGGTTGATCAGTTGTAGAACATCATGAGTGTGCCTAGGAACCCTACAGAGTTGTCCGGCTTATGCTTAAAACCAGACTCTGGATAACTCAAGGCACGTTTCTGTAATGGTTGTTTGTGGGTTGACCCAGGCTATGACGAGGGTTGACTTTCAACCATCTGGAAGATCAATAGTGATATTGTTCTTGACTCGCCACAGTTTTAAGTAAAATGGATTTTTTCAGAAATCAGAATTGGGAGTATGGTAGAACTGGAAGTGATTCCAGAACCGCAGACAATTACTGAAAATTTGATAAGAACCTAAAGATTCGATTTGATTGACATTCCATTGGCCACTCCGCAGATTTGGTGGGTAACCTCAGTCACCCGAGAGGTACTCCGGTAGCCTCAAGGACGGTGGCAGGGAGGTTCTTGCTTGCCCAGACTTTCCATTGCTGTTGTTCCAGACTGTGAGACCCGGCAGGAGGATGAGTATAGCATCGTTCTAAACTTGCTTTAAAGGTGTATGTTTATATGACTCTGCAAGAGGGTTGTCATGATCAGTGGGAGCAGCAGAAGCATTGGTGGACAACAGACTTATGTCTATTTATAGACTAAAGCAGATATAGCGAAGATAGATCATCTATTTATGATGTGACAGTCATAGGTTTGACTTCATCAAAATAGGGGATGGATCTGTTAAGAAGGTAGTAGGGTGTGATGTCCTGGTATTTGGATGGCATACACAGAATAGGAAGTGATATTCCTATACTACGATCGGTTATATTTTGGTTGTCACACAGTGGTTTCTCTACATAGGAATTGGGTATTATATCAGACATTCTGGTTACTAGATCTATGGTTTTAGATCTAGATTTAGGATGTGTCCCAATCAGGGTACTTAGACAGCATTCTAAAGGTGTTTTAGACTGGACGACTCCAGGCATGGTAGTGTACCTGCAGATGATGGAGTCACCCTCTCTAAAGGTGTCTTATAGACAAAAAGGGAGAGGGATGTGCATGATCGGCAGATCACTTGCTTAGGCAATTGAGTCGATCATGAGATGTCAAATACCACACCAGATGTTGTTTTTGGAGTAGATGCAATAAGATGATATTAATCCTATGCTGGAGAGACATTCGGAAGCAGTTTTAGAACATAAGTGGATGTTCTAGGGATATGATAACTTCAGCCCCATTCGGGAGACAGCTATCATTCCAGGCTTCCAAGGTGACCTGGATGACATAGTGACTGTCAGAGTTATAGTTTTCCCTCTGACAAGGGGCAGTGTTTTGGACATGTGATCCAAGCAGACACTGAGGGAGGCATTACGCAGGATACTGATTGGTTTCAGTTGACGATACAGTCTAAGAAGTTTGGATTTGGAGTTCATTTATGAATTAGGTCCCATCAGATATCCAGACATACTCTAAGACAGGTATTGCTCATTTCGGGAGATGGCTTTCCCCGAGAACTTGAGATAAAGATAGACATAGAAAGAAACATGAGGGCGGATCCACTCGCTGAGGCCATTCCTCGAACGCAATAGTCTCGCAAACGGGTTTTGTGAGACTGATTAGTAGAGGAGTTGGGTGTTCGGTATCCAACGGGCTGTGAGTATGCGACATCGCAATAATTAGCCTTGAGTGCAAGTGGGAGATTGTTGGAGATAGTGCCCTCAGATTCAATTATTGGATCACAGGCACGTGATTACAATGATTGAGGGAGGACCTATACCAGTTGGACAGTCTTACTCAAGATGATACTATGCTATCTGGTTTATCTTTATCATCGTGTACTGCTTTAGGTGACCTTACAGGTCACTATTGCACATCGATAGAGCCCTTAGGATTCATGCTTGACGGCCAGCAGTATGATGGCGATCATATACGTGGGAGCTGGGGTCTATAAGCACATCATTAAAAGGTCCCTAGTCGAAGGAGTTTCAAGACAGGGCATTGATACTCCAGAGTAGACTAGTGTATACAGTCGAGACCCCGACGAGGGGCGGTGGCCGGTCTCACAAGCCACTGGTGTCAATTGGTTCACTTAAGATGTATACAGGTGCTCATTAGGTTATGAGTACACCGGACAGGACTCGCCGGCAACATGCTAGTTGGTCTTATACCAGACGTCAGATAGCAGTTCCCTGGTGACATGTGTAAAAGTTAGTTCATCGACCTGAGATCGTCATTTATCTCGTGTGAGTTCCCACTGTACCTTGATTACTACCCTACCGCGCTCAAAGGAGAAGTGCAAACAGGTTTTAGTTGGGTACAGTCCCGAGCCACATGGAGGCAGTGAGCGGATCTGCAGGGGTTCGTCTCTCCCGGTATTGGGGGTGAGGTCGCGCTGTGTCTAGGAGAGCCATTACACGAAGTCCTTGGCCAAGGCAGGAGATTTGTTGGTAGGTATTCCAGTAGTATCTCAGGGTGTTCTGGGCTACACTCCAACACGACTTGTACCGCTTTTGGGGGTCTGACTTTTACCAACCCTCTAGGCCCGCCATGCGATGCTCATAGACGAACGGACCGGACTGTACGGATATTATCACTGACAGGCTCAGTAGGGTGTCAGGATGAGTTCGCTCATCGACGTCCCTTTTTGTCAATACCTGTTAGCCCGTCATGTATGGCTAATACCTCTGACGTGCTTGTGGTTAAATCCACAGCCAAAGTGTTGACGAGTCTTTAGAGTCCCCAACAGACCGTTTCTCAAGTTTCGGGCGAAACGCTGTTGAGGCCGTATGGAGATATGGCAGGGTTCGATCATATACGTGCGGTATTGCACGGATCATGATCGGACGGATAATACTAGCGGGCTTTGATTTAAGCCGGATCCTAGTATTGTACAGTGTAGATTTTGTCTCATTGCATTTGTATTCGGTTGGAATACAAATGCGGGTATGTATATACAGTCACGGGGTTTTCCTGTAATTTATTACGGGATCGATTTTTGGAGTTGCCAGTTTGCTTTCCGTTTCGGCCATTTTCCTTTGTTTCTTTCCTTGGCTGAAAATTGGTGGAGGAGGGCTTATTTGCAAATGTGCAAATTAGCAAAGTGGAGGGTGTTTCTGTTGGATATATGTATGCCCTAGAGGCCATTATATGATAGTGGATGTATCTATACATGTATATATATATATATATTCAGTATGCATTCTTGCTCGACATGATAGTATGCTATCTGGTTATTCTTTATCTGACATGTTGATTTGATCATGCTTTTATTCATTCATACATGCTGATAAAGCCCTGAGGATATCGGCTTAACTACTCTGATTATGATGGAGATCATACTAGTGGGACATCTGTAGTCTATAAGCATATCCTGGAACGTCCCTAGTCGTAGGTATATCAAGACGGGGCATTGATATACCAGAGTAGACTAGCGTATATGATACTAGACCCATACGATGGGCGATGAATGTTCCCACATTCATCGATGTTTGACATCAAGATCATATACGGGTGCTCAGTGGTGACTGGGTACACTGGATGGACTCACCGAGAACTCCTATATGGAATTATATCTATCGTCGGATAGCAGTTCTCAGGTGACACTGGTACAGGTTAGTCTGTAGACCCGAGATCGTCATAGAGTCTTGTGTGTTCTCCCACTGTACTTTGATTGTCACCCTACCACGGCTCTACTGAGTCGTGCAAACAGGTGGCCTTTGGGTACAGTCCCGAGACACACGAAGGCAATGAGCGATAGGAGGGGTTTTCGTCTCTCCCGGTATTGGGAGTTGATGCTGTGCTGTGTCCGTCTGGTTATATCAGTAAGTCCCTGGCCAGGGCTGCTGAGAATTGCTGATAAGTGTTATCAGTAGTTTCTCGATCTGTTATAGACCATTCACCGGCACGACTTATTGAGTTATTAGGGTCGACGTGACCATCCCTAGGCTCGATATGCAGCATATCTGACGAAGAGACCGGACTGTACGGTAGTGTTGCCGGTTGGCTCGACGGGAGTTGTAGCAGGTTCGCTTGTTTTCTTCTGATCGCTCAATACCCGGGTAGCCGTTACGTTTAGCTGACCGCTTGCGGTTTGGGGGACTTGATATGATCATTACCCTCTGCCGGCGTATTGACGAGTCTTAGAGTCCCACAAAGGAGTTACCCAGTCCAGGCGAAACGTTGTGGTGCGCGTATGCGATATGCGCATGCACCCGATTAAAATGTGCGTATATGATATCGGACATTGATCGGGCGGCCTTCTTTTGGTGGGGTCATATGAGATATGACCGGATTGATAAATCAAGTGTTGATTTATCATTTAACCATTAGTTTTCTCACTTAAAACCTTTCATGGACATGATGGATGTATGCATGTGTGTATATGTTTCTTTCTTTCTATCTAGTTTCATGCACATGTGGATGTGCATACATGCATACACACATACACCCATCTATCATGGTTGTTAGCACATGGAAATGGTGGCAATATAAGACTCACACCATAGATTAAGTGATGGTTTTTTATTTAATTTTGGATTTAAATCAAATTGAAAAGAAAAGGATAATCTTTGTTAGCTTCTACATTCTTCTTCTAACCTAACCTTGCTCACCTACCTCTAACCTTGGGTTATCCTTCTCTTTATCATTTAAAACTCAAGTTAAATAAACTCTCCATCACTTAACCATGGTTGGTCATGAGAAGAAATAAAATATATAAAGAGATATTTCATTTCTTTTCTATGGTTATCATATTAACCCTTGTTCAAAGAAAGCCTCCATCTTCATCCTCCTTCTTCCTTTTGCTCTCTAGTTTTTTCTAGTGAGTAATACACACTTAAAGAAAGGTTTTTGAAGTGAGAACCTTAACCACAACTTCATTCTACACAAGTTTAGCCGACTTGTTTAGAGTGTTCTCTTCGGTTTTATGAAGTTGCGAGCTTGGACGGAGAACTCCGTGGTGGATCGTCGTGGACGCGAGAGGACTTCAAGAGGACCTCCATTCAACACCCAAGAGACCAAAGAGTCCAGCGAAAGGGAGCTACAAAGGTTGTAATCTCGAAACCCTAGTTTAGTTCGCTTTAATTTTCCGAAACCTTAATTTTCTAGGATCGATTCCATTGCATGCTTGCTTAGCACCATAAAAACTTGAACTTTGTGACATGTGATGCTTCCAAACTCATTATAGGGTGCTAGGCAAACCTAACAGTTTCTTGTAAGAGGGTGGTTCATGATGGTTCCACCATCCTTTGACTTCCTTGATTAATCATTGCTTGACTTTTGTGATGAGATGAGTGATGGGTTTTGGAGTGAGGTTTTTGTTGTGATGATTATTCCTCATCATCACCTTTTCGTTTGCTTGCATTATTGCTCCCCCTCTTGACTTTGCTCTCTCTCTCATTCTCCAATCAAGGGGGTCGACCATTCTTTGGGGGTTGTCCTAATTTTTTGGGGATGAGAATTGGTCTCATTTTTGCTTGCAAAAATCTTATAGCTCCATCTGTAGGGTTCCTAGGCACACTAATGAGGTCTCATAAGGCATCAACCATGCCAAATTCAAATTTTTCCGGTGCCGAGAAACCCTAATACGGATCGTTGACTAGAGTTTTAGGCGATAACAACAACTAGTAAACTACTTTACTAATAAGTGAACGGAAATACAACCTTTATAGATCCGGTGCTCCACCTCCATAGCTCCGTGATGAAGTCCCCTCGCTGCGATCATCGGATCCTGGGCTCTAGCGTCGGCTTCATCGGAGAAATGGGTGGGCTAGGTCGTCGACTTCGATGCCGAAGATGATCTACGTCGAGGCAACACAAGATCAAGCTCCAACTTCACCAAGCCATGAAACTTATGAAGAAAACACCCTATACTACTTGCCAAGTGGTAGAGGATGAAGAAATAGGAAGTGGGTTCACTTTAGAATTGGATTTCTCACTCTTTTTCTCATTTCACCATTGAAGCTTGCAAGCTTTCATAAAGCTTGATGAAGATGATGAAGATGAAAGAATAAAAAGGATTATTCAAAAAAGAAAATCCAACTCATTCTTATCATAATGCAACCTTGGTTAAGTGTAGAGAATTAACTAGGGTTAGGTGAATGGTTAGGTTTAGGAAAAGAACAAGAATGGTCAAAGCTTCTTGAAGTTTCAAAAGAAACAAACAAAATAAGCAACCATATCTTTTCTTTCCCTAAAATAAATAAATGAATAAGTAAATAAATCAAACCCTAACCAATCACTTAATCATGATTTAAAGTAAACCTACACCCAAGCTTGCATGTATCATCAAACAAGATACAAACTAGTGCACAAAACGATATCATATATACAATGTGCACAAACAAGTGAGAAAAATATCTTAAGTGAAACAATATTAGTTAATGTAAAGTGATATATCAAATATATAATTATACATTAAATCATTAAATCAACACTTGACTTAATGATCCGGGCATATCACATATAACCGACTAATATCAATAGTAACAACTTATCGAATCAACACTTGATCCGATAACCCGGCTATATCGCATATAACCGATCTATGTCACAAATCGCGAGAATCGAATACAGTATCACATACTGGTATTATTCTCGGTCCCGCACATATCTCATATGCGCTCCTATTTCATTTCGCTTGAGCCAGGAAACCTCTGTGTAGGACTCTAAAGACTCGTCAATACGCCGGCAGCAGGTGATGATCATATCAAACACCCACAAGCCGCAAGCGGTCTGCTAAACGTAACGGCCACCCGGGTATTGAGCGATCAGAAGATCGATGAGCAATCCCGCTCACACTCCTGTGAATCCAACCAGTAACACTTACCGTACAGTCCGGTCTCATCGTCTGATATGTCGCATATCTCACCTAAGGGTGGTAAACGTCAGACCCCAATAGCTCGATAAGTCGTGTCGATATGAGGTCTATAACAGTTCGAGAAACTACTGGTAACACTTACCAGTAAATCTCAGCAACCCTGGCCAGGGATTTCCGGTTATAGCCAATCGAACACAGCGCAACATCAACTCCCTATACCGGGAGAGACGAATCCCCACCTATCGCTCATTGCTTCCATGTGATTCGGGACTGTACCCAAAAACCAACGTTTTGCACGCCCTCTTGGACATGGTAAGGTGGAAATCAAAGCACAGAGGGAATCACACAAAACTCTATGATGATCTCGGGTCAACAGACTAATCTGTACCAGTGTTACCAGAGAACTGCCATCTGACGTAAGGTATAATACCATCTGGGAGTTCTCGGCGAGTCCGTCCAGTGTACCCAGTCTCCACTGAGCACCCGTATATCATCTCTGATGTCAAACACCAATGGATATGGGATCATCCATCGCCCATCTTGTTAGTTATATGTATGCCCTAGAGGCCATTACTGTACATTGGATGTATATCGTAGTGGATGCTGGGACATATATAGGTAGGACTTTCTTGCTCAACATGATAGTACGCTATCTGGTTGCTCTTTATCTTAACATGTATACTTCCTGTCTCTCTGATTACATGTTGATAAAGCCCTTAGGATGAGTACTCGACTTCCAGGACTATGATGCAGATCATACTAGTGGGGCCTGGGTAGTCAATGAGTACATCCTTCATTGTTCCTAGTCATGGGAATATCGAGACGGGGCATCGATATTCTAGAGTAGACTAGCGTATATCTTCTCGACCCATGTGATGGGCGATGGATGATCCCATATCCATTGGTGTTTGACATCAGAGATAGTATACGGGTGCTCAGTGGAGACTGGGTACACTGAACGGACTCGCCGAGAACTCCCAGATGGTATTATACCTCACGTCAGATGGCAGTTCTCTGGTGACACTGGTGCAGCTTAGTCTGTTGAACCGAGATCGTCATAGAGTCTTGTGTGTCTCCCACTGTGCTTTGATTTCCACCCTACCACGGCTCTACTGAGTCGTGCAAACAGGTGGTTTTTGGGTACAGTCCCGATTCACATGGAAGCAATGAGCGATAGGAGGGGATTCGTCTCTCCCGGTATTGGGGGTTGATGTTGTGCTATGCTCGACTGGCCATAACAGGAAATCCCTGGCCAGGGTTGCAGTGATATACTGGTAAGAGTTATCAGTAGTTTCACGAATGTTATGGACCTCAAGTCGGCATGACTTATCGAGCTACTGGGGTCTGACGTTTACCACCCCTAGGCGAGATATGCGACATATCAGACGAACAGACCGGACTGTACGGTAAGTGTGTAACATTTTCAAAAATATAAAATATTAATTTTGGGAATTTTTATAATTTAATATTATTTTATTGATTATTTTAATATTAAATGCAAATAAATAGGAAAAATGTTAGAAAAAATTATGAAAAATTATGGAAAATTCTAAAATAGGGTAAATTAGTGGATTATGGCATTTTTAAGTTTTTGTGATTAGTTTGACAATAATTTAGTGCTAATCGCGATTAAAATCGCTAATCGGGTTTTTTGGCAATTTTGTGCAAAACTTACACGTATCACTTTTTCTACACTTGTGCATTTTTCTAGCCATGGTTTTCTTTTGGGATTACTATTGATGTGAGAAGGTTTGGATTTTAAAAGAAAAGGAAAAGAAAGGAAAATATAATGATGAGGGTAGGTGAGAGAGAGAGGTGGACTTTGACTTAGCATACTTAGCCATTCTCCTCGTTTTCTGTGCACAGCCCCTGTTCCTCTAGTGTTGACCCAGGGTACTTCTAGTTTTGACAGATTCTATCTAGGGTGAAATCTGGGACATATATCCTAAGTTGCTATTTTGGATTCGTGTTTCCGTATTCCGTATTTTTGATTCTGAAATGGTGGAATGTGTTTTGCCTCGACTAATTGTCGTTTATACGACGATGTAGAGGATTTATTGATGGTTTTGAAGGCGTGCCATAGGTTCTCACCTATAGGCCCCCTTATCGTATCGTTTTGGATTTCGTGCGCCGTTTTAGATTGGATTTGGTTTTAATGCGCATATACGATATTTTGATGTGTAGGTACCCATGAAGACTTCGGGACGACAAGCAAATACGTGGTGACGTCCGCAATTGGTGATGCAAGGTGAGTAGATTATATCTACAGGGGGAAGTCGGGTGGATGGCGTATAGCACCCCCGCAGTCCGTAGATAGATTACTATGTAGTTTATTGTGATATTAGGTGTATTGTGGATAATGTAGGGTTAGAAGTGACTAGTGTAGTTCATAGTCGCGAACCCTAGGGTAGAATTACACCTACACACACCCTTGCTTATCACTTGTACTTGCACTGTGATTGATGATATGTGATGACTTTGGAGATGAGTCGATGATGTGGGCTGGGTGCCCTGGGATCGGTGATTTTATACGATTCATATGTGGGATATGACTTGTGATTCTTGCGGGCTTGGGATATGTGTTTACCCCCGCATGCATATTTACTGAGGTTACCGTTTTGTACTAGACATAGAGTAGTACTCCAGACTATATGATCTGACGATGGTGATATCTGTTATGTGATGAGACAGTGAGATACTGACCCCTACCCAGCTATGGGGATGCCGTACGATGATTTACCGTACGAGCCGATATTGATGATAGATCCGCACTCATAACTCGAGGATATCTTATGATATGACATTGAGGCGAGATCACCGACTATATACTTTTATACATGTATCGACTCAGATTTAGGTGGTTTCCACACCTACCCCTCCTGATTGACCGGATACTTAGATGTAGTTTGCATAGTAGATACTTCACTGTGGTGTTGACTACTAGATATCTGCATTTTCCTGCTATTCGCATTGCTGGCATATGTTCATTGTTATATTATTATCATGCTGTTAGGACACCAGCACCATTATCGATGATGCGTATGTTTCACGTACACTATTTGCCGGCTCACACACTTCATCATCGATAATTGCCATGCCACTACACTGTAGTACTGTTGCATTCATGATATGATTACTGCTTGGCATATTGTACACATGTACCTGTACACAAACATAGATGATTCTGACTTGATTGAGATTGAGGACCGCAAGATATTCTTTAAACTGATTCATTCTAAAGGAGCGGTTCCTCCCGACATATGTACATTACTATTCCATGTTGCATGATTTCCGATATGATTATCTCTCTTTACATGTCGCATACATCATGGATTGATTGCATAGCACATTGCATTGGATTTACTTCTTGATGTGGATTTTCATGTGATTTCTGATTTTGAGGACCGTGGGATTATTTAAGAAAAGATGTTCTTTTATGAAAACCCGGTACCTCGTGATATGATATTTGGGTGCGTCCACCACGCGTTTTCTCGGTGCTGAGACGTGTGCTTGAAACCCGATTCGAGGAGTGATGATCCGTTTGCGGGTTCGTGGTGGGCCCGGTATGGTTCCCCTCGGCGAGATGATCGATGGGTTATGCCGATTGAGCCTGGAGGCGGGCGAGTACCTACCGGTGATTGTATTTGAGCTCGGCGGATATCCGGGGGATACCGCCTGGAGCCGAGAGATGGGCGTACTGCCGGGGGCCGACGGGCCGCTACCGCAGACGGAGCCCAGAGATGGACATGGGTTGACTCGTGCTGCCGGGGCCGAGGGCCGATACCGCAGACGGAGCCCCATATGGATGAGGATTTACGTGTCGATGCTTGGCACGGGTTTCATGATGTTTTCCATGATATTGTTTATATCCTCATACTTGCATACATGATGCTTACTGTCAGTGGGTGACAGGTGGACGGGTTCCACATATATACAGACATGGATCATATACAGACTGGATTTACACTTGTCATACTTCATTTGTATATATAACAGGGTATGAGGGCGCTGTTATATATACCCTTATACCAATATTAGTGGTATGGGACGCTAATATATGTGTATTGATATCATTGATATTTCATCATACTTACCTCATGCAGGCATACCTTACACTGATGACATGTTATTACCTGAGTACCTGGCACTACATACATGATTAGATGTTACCTTGCCACCTTATTACACTCAGATGCACTCTTGTGGATTGTATTACTGATCGTTGACTTAGGTTTATGTCTCGCATTCGGTTTCTGCTTGTAGATATTTCTATTCACGAGTTGGCAACTCACCCCCGTTGTGCCACAGTCCTTGCAGGTTCTGCCGTACAGGTTTCATTGCGGCATTTCTGGCACACTACCTTCTTGCGGGTGATTTGCTTTGGTAGGTGGATTCTTTCGCATCAAGAATCACCATTTTATTCATGTATTTCATTGTATCTAGAAATTGTCCATCAACCAAAAAACTTGTATATTCTTTCAGACTTAGAGACAGTGTGGTATTATTCGACCTTAGAGTCGCGCTTAGTAGTATTGCGGTTTTCTTGCTGCTTTTTGAGCTTTCCTTGATTTTGATCCTCGCCACTTGGCGTTGTATATTATCATATCATCGTGTGGTTGTGACCGTCGATTGACGAAGAGCTAGCTCCCGCTTGGGGATGCCTTTATCATTTTATATATTGTTATTCATGTTGTACCCCATTCGGGGCCAGTTTTACAAGAGAAACTCTGCCGAAAATTTTAGAAAAGACTGTACGGTTTTCAAATGCACATTCGGCTTAGTTATTTAAAAACCTTGATTTCAAACATGTTTTTCTACACTTCTTTAAACCAGTTTTCTTTACTTATTCTCAAAAATGGTTTTAGATTTCTGGGCTTTTGGCTTACTTGGATCAGATGGAGTCCTATAGACTTCATATGGTTCAAGGGCCAGTCACGTGCTCTTTCGGGTCGTGACAAAGTTGGTATCAGAGCGCTAGGTTGACCTTGGTTCGAGTCTAAGTTTGACTATGTGGAGCCTAGGGAGTTGTTTATATACGGAACTTAGGCTTGACCTTACGGAA
The DNA here is from genome assembly GCA_030015575.1 of Agapanthus africanus. Lineage (NCBI taxonomy): Eukaryota > Viridiplantae > Streptophyta > Magnoliopsida > Asparagales > Amaryllidaceae > Agapanthus > Agapanthus africanus. Next base: position 168,453,257 of record CM057349.1, read on the forward strand.
CTTAGACTTGGTCGAGGGGGTGTAAACCCGAACTTTCGTCGTTTTAGGATGACCCTTGGTTGATGGATTTGGTGACTAAAGTAGAGTGACGTACCGTTGGTATGTTCCGCGGCATACTTACGACACGCCACTCCGCTTAAGGAACCTTAGGATGTACATACTTTCGAAATCAGTGATTCTCTTTATATCCAGGATTATTCATCCATTTGAGATCCCCGATTCTATTAGTTTCATGATCATACCTTCATTGATACTGTTCCTTCCTATGATCATGTATCCACTTTGGATCTGTTGTTTCCCTTCTTGCCACTGATGTGCTCTCTTTGATACTCGATTGAGATTCCTGTCACCGTGTTTGAGCGCAGTTTGGGCTGCTGCTAGGGTTACGGCCGGTGTGAGCTCGTTTGGTACGAGGGCCGACCTTTGTGTTTTCTGGTGACATGGGAACGTCTCGAGTTAGTGTTGGTGATTGTGACCTCTAGTGGAGGCGAGTGCTTGGTCTTGCACCGGATGATCGGGCCTTTGTTAGAGCTGCCAGTTGAGAGAGGACTGTTGATGTACAGCATACCTCAGAGATGGTGATGTCGCCTACCGTGCAGACAGATGGACCAGCTGTCGCTGAGATTGACAGGGTGTTGCTTTCGGAGCTTACGAGCTGAGATTGCCGGAGCTTTCAGGCAGTTATGCGACAGATGATAGCTAGTCTACCCGATTTGAGAGACGAAGGTGATTCGTCCGATTTTGCGCCAGAGCGGGCCCAGTTGAGTTGAAGATTTCCAGTGTGGAGAGTCTTACTCAGATCTAGAGCAGGCTGATTCAGAGATGACCGCTTATGTATTGCCTTTCCTGGAGGATTGAGGCGTTGTTCGGCGTACAGGCATATGAGCCAGTTGTTGCTGCAAATGATGAGATATCGCCCAGATGATTGGAGCTACTGCAGCATGAGCATGTTCTTAGAGAGATGATAGCGAGTTGCTAGTCACCGAGGATGGATGACTAGGACGCGTGGTGAGTTCGCTTACCCCGATGCGAGGTCATCAGGTGGATTGATTCCAGCTAGAGACGACTTCACGCAGATTCGTTGAGAGTCGATTGAGACGATCGAATGTCAGGAGCCTATTTTCCAAGTTTAAAGTATACGGAAAGACATGCAGGTGATTCTATGGACCCTCTAGAAGAATGAAACCCTAACTCGACTTAATGACCGTGTGACAGCCTTGGAACCTTAGGGTTTACGGCGGTTCCGCGGCGCCATTAGTGAGGCTTGGGTTTGCCCTTCTACGGCTGGACCACCGACGCTGTGGCATGTACTCGATACTATTAAACTGTACCCGAGATGTGAGCTCTTGGGGGATTATGAGGATCTGACGAGTCGATCGGATGGTTCGACATCTTTCGGATATCGTGATGGGACACTGCTTGGGAGACTCCAGGTGCGAGCATAGCCGTCGGAGCGCAGTTCGTGCAGCCATGATGAGACGAGTCCGAATCAGTCGACACTGATGCAGAGTGAAGAAAAGATTTCGCAAGATATTTCGACGAGATGACGTCCCACTCCGCCGACATCAGAGATGTTATACGCACCCAGAGGCGTGGTATATGGATATACCTTCCAGAAAGAAGCGCGATAGGTATGCAGCCGTTCCGGAATAAGCTTTAGCTTCAGCATTGGATGATGACTTCCGGGCATTTCGGCAGGATTGAGATTTGAGAAAGGAACCTCGGCAAGACTTTTCTGGAGTACGATACGAGAAGACCTAGACCAGGAGTGGTCGTGTTGCGCACACCCAGCAGGCCAGAGTTCGGCATTGTCGACGAGGTAGTTGACCAAGTTCGGATAAAGGAACTTACCCAGATGCGTTGCGAATGGATCAAGGACGGACGAGTGATGAGTATTCCTCCGATGGTTGGGACGTGTTTCCGAGGACCAGTTCGGCCTGACATCTGCTACAGAATGATGAAGCTACAGAGTACGCGATTTCGAGTCCGTGTGAGAGACTTCAGATTGACCGTGGCCGAGAGCAGTGCAGTGTATAGTAGCTTGGCGTGACGTCATAGTGGACGACGATGGAGACAAGTGGAACCAGAGGTTCGTGTGAGATACTGACGAGCTGTCATTGCTTCCCGTCGAAACTAGAGACCTGATATGCTTACAGAAACGTTGGGATGTGACCAATTTCCGAGAAATGTTGTGCTGAGGACACAGATGTCTTTCCAGCGAGAAGAGATAGTACAAGAGAGCCAGCCTCTGTACAGATCGGCATAGGCATGATTGGAAGAGACCTTGAGCAGGATTCCTTCCAGGACATTGCTGCAATGATGTTTGCACCCAGGATCAGATGTGTGACGTGCATTCAGATAGCCAGAGACCGACGTCAGTGATATGCTGCCTTACGAGTGGTCGTGAGGTTTGACCGAGAGGTGACCAGAAAAGTGCCAGAACGGAATCGTCCCCGTTAGCACACCTGACAGGGCCGATGAGCCGATTGACCGCGTGATAGGTAATCCGCAGAGAAGATAAGGACCTAGAGAGTCAGAAGACGCCAGACCGTGAGCAAGAGGCAGGTAGATATCCTGCGCTGCTAGCAGTGGATTACACTGACTCCTTCTCGACCTTGAAGGAGAAACTACCGAAGACGGTATTTATGATTTGTGATTTTGTGATTCGATTATCACGTATCCGTCATTTTGGATTTCGGTATTTTGGGCGTTCTATTTGCACGATCTAGTTTTGGTGACTGAGTTTCATGATATTGGTTTCATGCACCCACTGGATATTTATATATTTTGCGCAGAGTTTTCATGCATTTTAGTGTTAGGCTTTGATTCGTGCACGCTGATGCACACGGTTGTGAGATTTTCCTTGCGGTACCCTGATTTTGGTTTGAGCCGCATTATATCGTTGATTTTGACCCGGATTTTGATGGTTGATTTTTGCACTCCGTGCTGGCGATGTGCTTTACGCCTGTTCGGTGTTTGCTATTGGATTTCGTGATTTCCGTGCATGTTGAGTGCGCAGGGTTTAGATTTTCATTCGTGCACGATGGATGCACCGGTTTGGATTTTCGCGCATGTTGGGCGCATGTTTTTAGATACGATTTTGGTCCACGCCAGATGCGCTAAATCGGGATTCTTCGTGCATGTCACATGCACCTGATTTATTTTGCTGTCAGGCACATACGATGCCCATGACAGATGCTTCGTGCACACCCGTTGCACTTGGATGTTGTTTTGTGCACCTGTTTAGCACATATATGGATTTTTTTTTGATTTCAGTGCGCACCAGACGCACAGGATGGTGTTATGTTTAGATTGGATGTCTACATGTGTAGTTCCGATCCATATCATATCGGTTTTGTATTGGATTTGACATTGTGTTTTTTTTACATTGACTCCGATGATTGCGGGATGCTTGACGGAGTTTTGTTTTCGAGTTATCTGCTCAGTACCCTTGCGCATGCATTGCGCTGTGACGTTCTATGTGTTGATGATTTCGGAGCCCCGACGACTTTGGTTTATTACTGAGATGTTTTTGTATCTGGGGGTTTAAATTTAAAATTCGGGGACCGAATTTCTTTAAGGGGGGTAGATTGTAACATTTTCAAAAATATAAAATATTAATTTTGGGAATTTTTATAATTTAATATTATTTTATTGATTATTTTAATATTAAATGCAAATAAATAGGAAAAATGTTAGAAAAAATTATGAAAAATTATGGAAAATTCTAAAATAGGGTAAATTAGTGGATTATGGCATTTTTAAGTTTTTGTGATTAGTTTGACAATAATTTAGTGCTAATCGCGATTAAAATCGCTAATCGGGTTTTTTGGCAATTTTGTGCAAAACTTACACGTATCACTTTTTCTACACTTGTGCATTTTTCTAGCCATGGTTTTCTTTTGGGATTACTATTGATGTGAGAAGGTTTGGATTTTAAAAGAAAAGGAAAAGAAAGGAAAATATAATGATGAGGGTAGGTGAGAGAGAGAGGTGGACTTTGACTTAGCATACTTAGCCATTCTCCTCGTTTTCTGTGCACAGCCCCTGTTCCTCTAGTGTTGACCCAGGGTACTTCTAGTTTTGACAGATTCTATCTAGGGTGAAATCTGGGACATATATCCTAAGTTGCTATTTTGGATTCGTGTTTCCGTATTCCGTATTTTTGATTCTGAAATGGTGGAATGTGTTTTGCCTCGACTAATTGTCGTTTATACGACGATGTAGAGGATTTATTGATGGTTTTGAAGGCGTGCCATAGGTTCTCACCTATAGGCCCCCTTATCGTATCGTTTTGGATTTCGTGCGCCGTTTTAGATTGGATTTGGTTTTAATGCGCATATACGATATTTTGATGTGTAGGTACCCATGAAGACTTCGGGACGACAAGCAAATACGTGGTGACGTCCGCAATTGGTGATGCAAGGTGAGTAGATTATATCTACAGGGGGAAGTCGGGTGGATGGCGTATAGCACCCCCGCAGTCCGTAGATAGATTACTATGTAGTTTATTGTGATATTAGGTGTATTGTGGATAATGTAGGGTTAGAAGTGACTAGTGTAGTTCATAGTCGCGAACCCTAGGGTAGAATTACACCTACACACACCCTTGCTTATCACTTGTACTTGCACTGTGATTGATGATATGTGATGACTTTGGAGATGAGTCGATGATGTGGGCTGGGTGCCCTGGGATCGGTGATTTTATACGATTCATATGTGGGATATGACTTGTGATTCTTGCGGGCTTGGGATATGTGTTTACCCCCGCATGCATATTTACTGAGGTTACCGTTTTGTACTAGACATAGAGTAGTACTCCAGACTATATGATCTGACGATGGTGATATCTGTTATGTGATGAGACAGTGAGATACTGACCCCTACCCAGCTATGGGGATGCCGTACGATGATTTACCGTACGAGCCGATATTGATGATAGATCCGCACTCATAACTCGAGGATATCTTATGATATGACATTGAGGCGAGATCACCGACTATATACTTTTATACATGTATCGACTCAGATTTAGGTGGTTTCCACACCTACCCCTCCTGATTGACCGGATACTTAGATGTAGTTTGCATAGTAGATACTTCACTGTGGTGTTGACTACTAGATATCTGCATTTTCCTGCTATTCGCATTGCTGGCATATGTTCATTGTTATATTATTATCATGCTGTTAGGACACCAGCACCATTATCGATGATGCGTATGTTTCACGTACACTATTTGCCGGCTCACACACTTCATCATCGATAATTGCCATGCCACTACACTGTAGTACTGTTGCATTCATGATATGATTACTGCTTGGCATATTGTACACATGTACCTGTACACAAACATAGATGATTCTGACTTGATTGAGATTGAGGACCGCAAGATATTCTTTAAACTGATTCATTCTAAAGGAGCGGTTCCTCCCGACATATGTACATTACTATTCCATGTTGCATGATTTCCGATATGATTATCTCTCTTTACATGTCGCATACATCATGGATTGATTGCATAGCACATTGCATTGGATTTACTTCTTGATGTGGATTTTCATGTGATTTCTGATTTTGAGGACCGTGGGATTATTTAAGAAAAGATGTTCTTTTATGAAAACCCGGTACCTCGTGATATGATATTTGGGTGCGTCCACCACGCGTTTTCTCGGTGCTGAGACGTGTGCTTGAAACCCGATTCGAGGAGTGATGATCCGTTTGCGGGTTCGTGGTGGGCCCGGTATGGTTCCCCTCGGCGAGATGATCGATGGGTTATGCCGATTGAGCCTGGAGGCGGGCGAGTACCTACCGGTGATTGTATTTGAGCTCGGCGGATATCCGGGGGATACCGCCTGGAGCCGAGAGATGGGCGTACTGCCGGGGGCCGACGGGCCGCTACCGCAGACGGAGCCCAGAGATGGACATGGGTTGACTCGTGCTGCCGGGGCCGAGGGCCGATACCGCAGACGGAGCCCCATATGGATGAGGATTTACGTGTCGATGCTTGGCACGGGTTTCATGATGTTTTCCATGATATTGTTTATATCCTCATACTTGCATACATGATGCTTACTGTCAGTGGGTGACAGGTGGACGGGTTCCACATATATACAGACATGGATCATATACAGACTGGATTTACACTTGTCATACTTCATTTGTATATATAACAGGGTATGAGGGCGCTGTTATATATACCCTTATACCAATATTAGTGGTATGGGACGCTAATATATGTGTATTGATATCATTGATATTTCATCATACTTACCTCATGCAGGCATACCTTACACTGATGACATGTTATTACCTGAGTACCTGGCACTACATACATGATTAGATGTTACCTTGCCACCTTATTACACTCAGATGCACTCTTGTGGATTGTATTACTGATCGTTGACTTAGGTTTATGTCTCGCATTCGGTTTCTGCTTGTAGATATTTCTATTCACGAGTTGGCAACTCACCCCCGTTGTGCCACAGTCCTTGCAGGTTCTGCCGTACAGGTTTCATTGCGGCATTTCTGGCACACTACCTTCTTGCGGGTGATTTGCTTTGGTAGGTGGATTCTTTCGCATCAAGAATCACCATTTTATTCATGTATTTCATTGTATCTAGAAATTGTCCATCAACCAAAAAACTTGTATATTCTTTCAGACTTAGAGACAGTGTGGTATTATTCGACCTTAGAGTCGCGCTTAGTAGTATTGCGGTTTTCTTGCTGCTTTTTGAGCTTTCCTTGATTTTGATCCTCGCCACTTGGCGTTGTATATTATCATATCATCGTGTGGTTGTGACCGTCGATTGACGAAGAGCTAGCTCCCGCTTGGGGATGCCTTTATCATTTTATATATTGTTATTCATGTTGTACCCCATTCGGGGCCAGTTTTACAAGAGAAACTCTGCCGAAAATTTTAGAAAAGACTGTACGGTTTTCAAATGCACATTCGGCTTAGTTATTTAAAAACCTTGATTTCAAACATGTTTTTCTACACTTCTTTAAACCAGTTTTCTTTACTTATTCTCAAAAATGGTTTTAGATTTCTGGGCTTTTGGCTTACTTGGATCAGATGGAGTCCTATAGACTTCATATGGTTCAAGGGCCAGTCACGTGCTCTTTCGGGTCGTGACAAAGTGTTACTGGTTGGATTCACAGGAGTGTGAGCGGGCTTGCTTGTCGATCTTCTGATCGCTCAATACCCGGGTGGCCGTTACGTTTGGCAGACCGCTTGCGGCTTGTGGGTGTTTGATATGATCATCACCTGCTGCCGGCGTATTGACGAGTCTTTAGAGTCCTACACAGAGGTTTCCTGGCTCAAGCGAAACCAAATAGGAGCACATATGAGATATGTGCGGGACCGAGAATAATGCGTGTATGTGATACCGTATTTCATTCTCGCGATGAATGTGTCGAATGGTTGTATGCGATATAACCTAGTTATCGAATCAAGGATTGATTCGATAAGCCGACACATTGGATACTAGCCGGTTATATGCGACATGACCGGATCATTGAATCAAGTGTTGATTTAATGATTTAATGTATAATTATACATTTGATATATTACTTTGCATTAACTAGTATTGGTTCACTTTAAATGGATTTTCTCACTTGAATTGTGCAAGTTGTATATGTGATATACATTTGTGCACATGATTGTATCATGTTTGATGATACATGCAAGCTTGGGTTTGTGTAAAGAATTGACCATGGTTATATGAATGGTTAGGGTTTCATTTTATTTACTTATTCTTTTATTTATTCTTTTTGTTTATTTTGGAAAAGAAAATGATAAAGAAAATAGAATGGTGGCTTGATTTGTTTGTAGTTGAAGTTTCTTGAAACTTTGACTAAGTCACCATTCTTGTCTCATCCTTAACCCTAACCATTCAAGTTAACCATGGTCCATTCTCTACAACTAACCAAGGGTTAGTAAATGATAAGTATTGATTTATTTATCATTTACATAAAACTTATCATATCTTCTTCTTCTTCATCATCTTTTTCCTCCATGAAGAAAGCTTGCTACTCCAATGGCAAGTGATGAAAACTAGTGAGAAATCCAATTCTAAAGTGAACCCACATCCTATTTCTTCATCCTCTACCTCTTTCCAAGTAGTATAGGATGTTTCCTTCACAAGTTTTCTTGACTTGGTGAAGTTGGAGCTTGATCTAGCGATGCCTCGACGTAGATCATCTTCGGCATCGTCGTCGATGACCTAGCCCGTTTTTCCTCCGATGAAACCACCGTGAGAGTCATGGTTCGATTTGGACAGCGGAGAGGACTTCATCACGGAGCCTAGGAGGTGGAGGACCGGATCTACAAAGGTTGTAGCCCCTTCCCTTTAGCTATATTTCCGTTTACTTGCTTGCATCGCCTATATATCTAGTTAACGATCCGTATTAGGGTTTGTAGGCACTTGTAAAATTTCAATTGGCCATGTTTGATCACTTGTGAGACTCTATTAGAGTGCCTAGGAACCCTACAGTGGTATCAGAGCCTAGCTAGAGCCTTAGGCGAAGTCCAGACGGAATTAGAACTCCGATCGAATCAAAACCCAAACCCTAATATTGCTCTCTGTACTTCTTCTTAAATCGTGGATTTTTTAGAATTAAAAATATGCAGAGAAATGTGCAGGAAATTCTAAGAAAAACTGCAAAAAACGACAGCCTAATTCTACAGTACGACCGCGGAACCGTGGCGTTGACCCCCCTTTTGCGGCGGTTCCACGGCCGTCTGTGATGATCAGGCTGTGAGTTTTCTTCAGTTGTTTCTGTTGGTGTTTCTTGTGTGTTCTGGATGCTTTTAATATTTATTACAGAGTTGTATTTTCTGAGTTGTATTGGGCACTCGGTGTATTCGATCGGACTGTCTAATTTTGTAGGTGTGCTTTTCCGGGTATTTTTAGAATATGTTAAAAAGTTCGACCGGATATAAATACCCAATTTTTCCCTGCCGAGAAATTTCCAATTGTTCGATTTTTCCGTAGTTTAACGATGTTCTAAGTAGTGCAAGTAACGCGATGGACCCTCTAGAAGACAACAAACCTTAACTCGATTATGTGACCGTCTTGAACTGCCCTTTGAACCTTCGGGTTTGAGGCAGTACGGCGTGCCACATGTAAGGCGTTGGCTTGACCCTTCTACGGCTGGACCGTTGGTACTGAGGCACGAACTGAATGTTGTTAGACTTATTTCATGTGTTGAGCTGTATCGGGAAAACTTAGGTGTTCGATTGTTCGATCGAAAAGTTTAGCATTTTCTATTTATCCGGAATGTGATACAATACTTGGAATTCGCAAATAGTTATGAGATGACTGGATGAATGTTATAAACATAGCAGTTTAGTCTCACTTGATCGGTTGCCACGGAATTTTGATGTGATCAAAAGTCCGTTGCAATCACGTAGCGTACGCGGATACTCGCCGGGTAAACTTAATAGACAGCCTCACCCCATAGCCCCGACCAAGTGACTGTAGGAGAACCCCGTCGCTGAAAGCATCCGTCCGGGTGCTCGCGGCAGCGGTGTTCCACCTTGGTGCACTTCGTCGACGGCATCAGGGGTGCGGCCGCCTACTAAAGTTTGTGACGAGCATTCGATCAGTTTTTCGGGAATCTTGTTGAATTGCCCGACTTGATATTGAAAAGTGTTTTCGATTTTGAGACTAAAATGCGGGGTTTATAATTGTTAGGCATGCGATGTCTAAGTAATTCATTTGATTAGGCATGTGATGTCTAAAGAGGTTGCGGATTCCAACTGTTGTAGTTTTACACATTCTTTTCTGTGACCGTAAGTGTAATATGTGATATCGCCGGTTTCGTTGCTATATGTCAACGACAATTGGGATACGCATGTTTGCTTACGTTGATGACATGTGATGTTATGTGTTGCTGGATATGTTATATTGGATCGTTGTGTTTGAATAGCCAGGGGTTTTTTATGTGAGATGAGTGTTTTTCATTTTCATTCATGTAAAAACTTGTATGTAATATTCTTTTATTGGGGCACTTCCAGGTTGCGGAAGATGTCACCGTTGATTTATATTATTTACTTTTCTGCACTAGGATAGACCCAAGGAGGGGAGCACAAGTAACCGGGTTCTAGGGTCCAGTGGGAGACCATCTCGAGGAGTCGAGTCCGGGTCTCCTAACCCTAGAATTGGTAGGGTTGCTTGCCGCCCTCGTAGGGGTCTAGGGGTGTGGGATTGGCTATTCATCACGACCGTGGAATCCGTGTTTTATACTGGCTCGTATTGAAAACACGGACGTCCTAGTATATCCAATATTTCATATGTTTTTTCTGCTGCGTTATCTGTGATGTGATCATGTGATGTTCTGTGATAGATATTATATATGGTATATATGATATATTATATAGACGTTGCTTATGTTTTACACCCACGCTAGCCCTGCCTCGCTCTGGCATTAGTTACCTAACCTAACGGTGCAGACGGGACATCGAGGCGAATGCGGATGGCAAAAGCGTACGTTATATTTATCTGTGATGATTAGGTGGAATTAAATGATGGGATATTCATTAATTAGATTAATGAAAGAAAATAAAGCTAATTGATGTTGTGGAATCGAATTTCAAAATAAAAACAGGTAGCTACAGTTCTTGCTTTGCATTGCGGTGTTCCTTGTAGAACATCCTGCACCTTATTCGATAGGGAAAGGACCGAGATCCCTTCACCGGGAGTGACTCCTTTAGAAATAACTGGAAGATGCTACATCACTCGGTTTGTCTTTTGATAGCTTCTATAGTTTCCGCTTTGCACAGTGATATATATGATATATCCCGCACCTCATTCGACGAGGAAAGGGCCGACGATCCCTTCACCGGGAGTGACCCCTTTAGCAAAACTAGAAAAGCCTCGAAAACACTCCATTTTAAAACCATTTGATTCCGCAATGAGATCAAGTTCAAAGCGTTAAAGGTTTTCACAAAAACCAACCGCAACCCTCCGTCATTTTAGGAAGTAGAGTACTTAGTATTCGTGCTGTGTTTGTTGACCATAGTCAAGGCACAGTGTACGGTAGCTAAGTGATGTCTTCCTACACCGCATATGATGCGATTAGTTAGGACAGTCGCGTGACTTTGTTGACCTTAGTTAAGGGTCATGTGGGTGGGTCTAATTAATCACGAAATGACGGGTAGAACTTGACTAGTACTTATGATTTGTTGACCATAGTTAAGGTCATAAGTGCTAGGGGTAAAAACCTTTATCGGGAGTTTCAAGTGTTGAAACTTGCAATGAGATTGCATACCTTCTATATGATAGTTGGATCCCGATACCCACTGCGAGTAATTGTTACTCCTGGGAGAGTTTTGCACTTTGCAATTAGCCGATCAAGTAGGTGTCTAGAAAGGTGTCAACGGGGTTACGCCTCTGGGAAAACGAGGTTTACTGTAATTAGGTCCGTGCGAAAGCATGGGGAACCTCCCTCAAAGTACCGACACTGGCCTGGCTGAAAGATTGGCGAACTTGTAGAGTGTAATTAATCCCGGCTAATTTTTCCTTTTAAGGTTTGAAGGAAGATTTGATAAAAACAGTGGGAGCCATCCTGATTAGATAAAATAAATAACCAATCTATTCTTGCAAGAGCGCACGCTGAGTGTTTTCTTCTCTCTCTCTCCAGGTAGCGACCATATCACGCCTTAATCAAGATAATAAAATGGATGTATTGACCGAACCCGCTTGTTATACTGAGCTGGGGAAAGTTGGTCCCGCTCTAGCTTATAATTGTTATAAGACAGAGCAGGAAATAGGGAATACCAGAATTCCTATGCCGCCCAAACGAAGAAAGTGCATATGATGCATCTCCTTCGGGTATGTTCATTACAAAGAACTGTTTCTCAGTATCCTCTGAATCCTGGGTATATGATACCGGATCAGGATCCCAGATATGTAAGCTGTTACATAGGGCTACAAAAAGGTAGAAAAACTGAGAACGGGTGATAAGTTTCATGAGACAGAAACCGGGGCAAGTGTTGCAGCCAAGTCTGTTGGTCACTGTCACCCTGTATTACCAGTACATTGATTCTGAACAAATGCTATTAGATACCGAACCTGATATACAAAATCATATCAGTCTCTTTATTAGTAAAGAAGGATATAATTTTGTATTGTTGGATAATGTTTTGAACATTTCCTATATCAAAAGTTGATCGGTTCAGGCACGTTATCTAAAAGCATTGACGTTCTAAATCAAACTGCAGTTCCTAGTATACAGAACACACACAAGAGGAAGAGTTCAGAAATGAACGAATCCTTCTTGAGGCATTGTAGACTAGGTCACATCAATGCGACCCGACTGGCTGAAGTTACATTTTAGATGCATATTTAAATCAGTTTGAATTTACATCTTGTGAAACTTGCCAGTCATGTCACAAAGATTAGATGACCATAGCTCTGTTTATTAGAAACAGAGAAAGAGTTAGTAAACTCTTGGGACTGATACATGATGATGTATGTAAAGTCTCCTGTCTACACATGCCAGGACTGGTTCTTCATACTTCATTATATTCTCTGATAATCTCTCAAGATTCAGTCATATGTTCCTATTGAAACATAAGTCCGAACCTTTTGAGATATTCACAGAATATAAGTTAGAAGTAGAGAACCAAAATACGGGTATAAGTATCATGTCCTATGATAAGATCAGGGAGGAGAATACTTGTGCATAGAATTCCTGGACTATTCTAAAGGAGAATGAGATTTTCTCTCAGTATTACTCCTCTGAATACACCATAGCACGATGGTATATCGGGGTGGGGCAATCACACCCTATGTGATAAGGTGTGCTCTATGATGAGTAATACTGAGTTACCTGTTTCCTTTTTGGGAGTTATGCGCTTGAGAAGCTGCATACCTATTGAATAGGGTTCAAATCAAATCAATTGCCTACCATTTCATATGTGATATGGAAAGGGAAGAGCCCATGTCTTAAGCTAGTTAAGATTTGGGGTTGACCGGCCTATGTCTGAAAGCAAAATCCGGACGAGCTCGAGGCAAAGTCTGTAATGTAGAACTGGAAAGGTTCCAGCTATACAAACTGCAGCTGATGATTTGATAGAACCAAAGGATTCAGTAGATTCCAACGAATCTCAGCCTCTGCGCCGATCTAGTAGGGTTCCTCATCCGCCTGAGAGATACCTCGGTTTCTCGATGACAGTGGGAGCGAGGATTGCATCATGAGATGATGACCCAACCAGTTTCGAGCAGGCCAACGAGAGTAGGGACTCTGTAAGAATGGCTGGATGCTTAGCGATCTGAGATGGAATCCATATACACCAGCAATGTATGGACTTTAGCTGCTATATCTGAAGGGTTAAATCCCCATCAGGAGCAAGTATATCTTGAGAAGATTACTTGGTGTACATGGAAAAGTTGAGACTTTCAAAGCTAGACTTGTTAAAGTTTTTCGTCATCAACCAGGCACAGATAATGATGAAACCTTTTCCAGGGACTATGTTTAAATCCATCCAGATCCTACTTGCCACGGCTACATACCATGACTACGATATCTGGTGGTTGGGTGCCATGACTACTTTTCTAAATATTGATTTAGAAGAGAACGTCTATAAGAACACAGCCAGAGGGCCTCGTAGACAGTGGGAGCAGCGGAAACGTGTGCAAGATGTTTTATAAGATAAAGCAGGCATCGCGGAGTTGGAACATCTGTTTTGATGGATTAGTCAAAGAAGTTGAAATCATCAAAATGGTAGATGAACCTTGTATAAACAAAAAGGTAGTAGGGAGTATGGTGACGATCCTCGTAGAGTACGTGGATGACATACTCTTGTTAGGGAAGGAATTTCCTATGCTACGCTCGATCAATCTCCGCTTATCACAATGATTTTCCATATAGGATCAAAGTGATACCTACTAAATCCTAAGCTTTGGATCTAATTGGATGTTAGGATACTCACTAGTTGTAGTGAGATGGTATCAATCGATCCTGGGGAGAATCACTGGAAGGGTTCCAGAGTGATAAGGACGACTGAATGTCAGTCGCAGGCATTGTCTTTACCCTCAGTAAAGGGACGGTATGTTGGAAGAGTTCCAAGCCAGATACCGTGACATACTAGACGATAAAGGCAGGATACATCGCTACTTAAGATGCTACCAAAGAGGCTGTTTGGATGTATAATGGTTCATGAGATGAAATAGGTTCCTACCATTGTGTGACAATGGAACTGTGGCTTTGGCCTAGGAACCCTGGTCCCATAAGTGACCCAGACATAATCTGAGGCAGCATCACCTGATCATGGAGATAGTTGATCTCCAGGGTGATCAAGGTTGGGAGAGTAGACTCAGAGGAGAACACGGCGAATCCACTCACGAAGGCCTTTTCCCAAAGAGAGACTTTTAGGGGATGGTTGAGTATTAGATACTACAACCACTGCTACAGATGGCCCTAGTGCAAGTGGGAGATTGTTAGTTATATGTATGCCCTAGAGGCCATTACTGTACATTGGATGTATATCGTAGTGGATGCTGGGACATATATAGGTAGGACTTTCTTGCTCAACATGATAGTACGCTATCTGGTTGCTCTTTATCTTAACATGTATACTTCCTGTCTCTCTGATTACATGTTGATAAAGCCCTTAGGATGAGTACTCGACTTCCAGGACTATGATGCAGATCATACTAGTGGGGCCTGGGTAGTCAATGAGTACATTCTTCATTGTTCCTAGTCGTGGGAATATCGAGACGGGGCATCGATATTCCAGAGTAGACTAGCGTATATCTTCTCGACCCATGTGATGGGCGATGGATGATCCCATATCCATTGGTGTTTGACATCAGAGATAGTATACAGGTGCTCAGTGGAGACTGGGTACACTGAACGGACTCGCCGAGAACTCCCAGATGGTATTATACCTCACGTCAGATGGCAGTTCTCTGGTGACACTGGTACAGCTTAGTCTGTTGACCCGAGATCGTCATAGAGTCTTGTGTGTCTCCCACTGTGCTTTGATTTCCACCCTACCACAGCTCTACTGAGTCGTGCAAACAGGTGGTTTTTGGGTACAGTCCCGATTCACATGGAGGCAATGAGCGATAGGAGGGGATTCGTCTCTCCCGGTATTGGGGGTTGATGTTGTGCAATGCTCGACTGACCATAACAGGAAATCCCTGGCCAGGGTTGCAGTGATATACTGGTAAGAGTTATCAGTAGTTTCATGAATGTTATGGACCTCAAGTCGGCATGACTTATCGAGCTACTGGGGTCTGACGTTTACCACCCCTAGGCGAGATATGCGACATATCAGACGAACAGACCGGACTGTACGGTAAGTGTTACTGGTTGGATTAACAGGAGTGTGAGCGGGCTTGCTCGTCGATCTTCTGATCGCTCAATACCCGGGTGGCCGTTACGTTTGGTAGACCGCTTGCGGCTTGTGGGTGTTTGATATGATCATCACCTGCTGCCGGTGTATTGACGAGTCTTTAGAGTCCTACACAGAGGTTTCCTGGCTCAAGCGAAACGAAATAGGAGCGCATATGAGATATGTGCGGGACCGAGAATAATGCGTGTATGTGATACCGTATTTCATTCTCGCGATGAATGTGTCGAATGGTTGTATGCGCTATAACCTAGTTATCGAATCAAGGATTGATTCGATAAGCCGACACATTGGATACTAGCCGGTTATATGCGACATGACCGGATCATTGAATCAAGTGTTGATTTAATGATTTAATGTATAATTATATATTTGATATATTACTTTGCATTAACTAGTATTGGTTCACTTTAAATGGATTTTCTCACTTGAATTGTGCAAGTTGTATATGTGATATACATTTGTGCACATGATTGTATCATGTTTGATGATACATGCAAGCTTGGGTTTGTGTAAAGAATTGACCATGGTTATATGAATGGTTAGGGTTTCATTTTATTTACTTATTATTTTATTTATTCTTTTTGTTTATTTTGGAAAAGAAAATGATAAAGAAAGTAGAATGGTGGCTTGATTTGTTTGTAGTTGAAGTTTCTTGAAACTTTGACTAAGTCACCATTCTTGTCTCATCCTTCACCCTAACCATTCAAGTTAACCATGGTCCATTCTCTACAACTAACCAAGGGTTAGTAAATGATAAGTATTGATTTATTTATCATTTACATAAAACTTATCATATCTTCTTCTTCTTCATCATCTTCTTCCTCCATGAAGAAAGCTTGCTACTCCAATGGCAAGTGATGAAAACTAGTGAGAAATCCAATTCTAAAGTGAACCCACATCCTATTTCTTCATCCTCTACCTCTTGCCAAGTAGTATAGGATGTTTCCTTCACAAGTTTTCTTGACTTGGTGAAGTTGGAGCTTGATCTAGCGATGCCTCGACGTAGATCATCTTCGGCATCGTCGTTGATGACCTAGCCCGTTTTTCCTCCGATGAAACCCCCGTGAGAGTCATGGTTCGATTTGGACAGCGGAGAGGACTTCATCACGGAGCCTAGGAGGTGGAGGACCGGATCTACAAAGGTTGTAGCCCCTTCCCTTTAGCTATATTTCCGTTTACTTGCTTGCATCGCCTATATATCTAGTTAACGATCCGTATTAGGGTTTGTAGGCACTTGTAAAATTTCAATTGGCCATGTTTGATCACTTGTGAGACTCCATTAGAGTGCCTAGGAACCCTACACATCTGTATGGGTCGAGAAGGTACACGCTAGTCTACTCTGGTATATCGATGCCTCGTCTCGATACACCTACGACTAGGGACTTTGAAGGATGTACTTATGGACTACCATGTTCCCACTAGTATGACCCGCATCATAGTCCAGGTAGTCAAGTACACATCCTAAGGGCTTTACCAACATGTAACAGAGAGACAATCAGTGTACACGTTAAGGCAAAGAGCAACCAGATAGCATACTATCATGTCGAGCAAGAAAGTCCTCCCTATATATGTCCCAGCATCCACTACAATATACATCCTATGTATAATAATGGCCTCTAGGGCATACATATAACTAACAATCTCCCACTTGCACTAGGGCCATCTGATAGCAGTGGTTGTAGTACCTCATACTCAACCATCCCATAAAAGTCTCCCTCTGGGAAAAGGCCTTTGTGAGTGGATCCGCCGTGTTGTCCTCTGAGTCTACTCTCCTTACCTCGATCCCTTGGAGATTAACTATCTCCATGATCAGGTGACACTGCCTCAGAATATGTCTGGATCACTGATGGGACCGGGGTTCCCGGGCCAAAGCCACACTTCCATTGTCACACAATGGTAGGAACCTAGTTCATCTCATGAACCAATATACACCCAAACAGCCTCTTCGGTAGCATCTTAAGTAGCGATGTATCCTTCCTTTATCGTCTAGTATGCCACGGTATTTAGCTTGGAACTCTTCCAACATACCGTCTCTCCACTGAGGGTAAAGACAATGCCTGTGACTGACATTCAGTCGTCCTTATCACCCTGCAACCTTTCCAGTGATTTTCCCCAGGATCAATTGATACCATCTCACTACATCTAGTGAGAATCCTAACATCCATTTAGGTCTATCTCATAGATCAAAACTCAGGATTTAGGAGGTATCACTTTGATCCTATTTGAAGAATCATTGTGATAAGCGGAGATTGACCGAGCGTAGCATAGGAAACTCCTTTCTTATCAAGAGTATGTCATCCACGTACTCTACGAGGATCACCACCATACTCCCTATTACCTTTTTGTATATACAAGGTTCATCTACCATTTTGATGAAGTCAAACTATTTGACTACTATATTAAAATAGATGTTCCAACTCCGCGATGCCTGCTTTATCCTATAAAGCATCTTGCACACGTTTCCGCTGCTCCCACTTTTTACAAAGCCCTCTGACTGTGTACTTATAGACTCTCTCTTCTTAAATATCATTTAGAAGAGCAGTCATGACACCCAACTGCCAGATATCGTAGTCATGGTATGTAACCGTGGCAAGTAGGATCTAGATGGACTTAAGCATAGCCACTGGAAAAGGTTTCATCATTATCCACGCCTGGTCGATGAAAAAACCTTTAACAAGACTAGCTTTGAAAGTCTCAACTTTTCCAAGTACACCAAGTAATCTTCTCAAGATATACTTGCTCCTGATGGGGATTTAACCCTTCAGATAAAGCAACCAAAGTCCATACTTTGTTGGTGTATAAGGATTCCATCTCAGATCGCTAAGCATCCAGCCATTCTTACAGAGTCCCACTCCTGATGGCCAGCTCGAAACTAGTTGGGTCATCATCTCATGATGCAATCCTCGCTCCCACTGTCATAGAGAAATAGAAGTATCTCTCAGGTGGGTGAGGAACCCTACTAGATCGGCGGAGAGGCTGAGGTTCGTTGGTCTCTACTGAATCCTTTGGTTCTACCAAATCATCTGTTGTAGTTTGTATAGCTAGAACCTTTCCAGTTTTACATGACTGACCTTGCCTCGAGCTTGTCCGTATTTTTCTTTTAGACATAGGCCGGACAACCCCAAATCTTAACTTGCTTAAGACATGGGCTCTTCCCATACCAGATCTCATATGGAGTGGTAGGCTGTGATCTGATTCAAACCCTATTCAATAGGTATGCATTTTCTTAAGTGCATAACTCCCAAAAGGAAACAGGTAACTCAGTAGTACTCATCATAGAGCGCACCATATCGAATAGGGTGCAATTGCTCCGTCCCGATATACCATCGTGCTATGGTGCATACGGAGGAGTAATGCTGAGAGAGAATCTCATTCTCCTTTAGAATAGTCCAGGAATTCCGTGCTCAAGTATTCTCCTCCCTGATCGCATCAAAGGACATAATACTTATACCCTCATTTTGGTTCTCTACTTCTAACTTATATTCCGTGAATATCTCAAAAGGTTCGGACTTGTGTTTTAACAGGAACATATGTCTGAATCTTGAGAGATCATCAGAGAATGTAAGGAAGTACAAAGAACCGGTCTTGGCATGTGTAGACAGGGGACCTTTATACATCAACATGTATCATCCCAAGAGTTCACTAACTCTTTCTCTGTTTCCAATAAACAGAGCTGGACTCATCGTATCTTTGTGACATGAACGGCAAGTTTCACAAGATGTAAATTCAAACTAATTTAAATATGCATCTAAATGTAACTTCAGCCAGTCGGGTCGCATTGATATGACCTAGTCTACAATGCCTCAAGAAGGATTCGTTCATTTCTGATCTCTTCCTCTTGTGTGTGTTCTGTATACTAAGAACTGTAGTTTGATTTAGAACATCAATGCTTTTAGATAACGTGCCTGAACCGATCAACTTTTGATATAGGAAATGTTCAAAACATTATCCAACAATACAAAATTTTATCATTTCTTTACTAATAAAGAGACTGATATGATTTTGTATATCAGGTTCGATATCTAATAACATTCATTCAGAATCAATGTATTGGTAATACAGGGTGACAGTGACCAACAGACTTGGCTGCAACACTTGCACCGTTTTCTGCCTCATGAAACTTATCACCCGTTCTCAGTTCTCTACCTTTCTGTAGCCCTATGTAATAGATTACATATCTGGGATCCTGATTCGGTATCAAATACCCAGGACGTAGAGGATATAGAGAAACAGTTCTATGTAATGAACACACCCGAAGAAGATGCAACAACATGCACTTTCTTCGTTTGGGCGGCATGGGAATCCTGGTATTCCCCTATTTCCTGCTCTGTCTTATAACAATTATAAGTTGGAGCGGGACCAACGTTCCCCAGCTCAGTATAACAAGCGGGTTCGGTCAATACTTCCGTATTATTATCTTGATTAAGGCGTGATATGGTCGCTACCTGGAGAGAGAGAGAGAAGAAAACACTCAGCGTGCGCTCTTGCAAGAATAGATTGGTTATTATTTAATCTAATCAGGATGGCTCCCACTATTTTAATCAAATCTTCCTTCAAACCCTAAAAGGAAAGACTAGCCGGGATTAATTACACACTACAATTTCGCCAATCTTTCAGCCAGGCCAGTGTCGATACTTTGAGGGAGGTCCCCCGTGCTTTCGCACGAACCTAATTAATGTAAACCTCGTTTTCCCAGAGGCGTAACCTCGTTAACACCTTTCTAGACACCTACTTGATCGGCTAATTGTGTTGTGTAAAACTCTCCCAGGAGTAACTCTTACTCACAGCGGGTATCGGGATCCAACTATCTCATAGAAGGTATGCAATCTCATTGCAAATTTCAACACTTGAAATTCCCGATAATATTGCCCCTAACGTGCTATGACCTTGACGAAAGCCAACAAACCATAGCCCGCTAGTCAAGTTCAACCCGTACATTTCTTGATTGAATTAAACCCACCCGCACGACCCTTGACGAAAGCCAACAAAGCCGCACGACTACCCTAATCCAATCGCATCGTATGCAGCAGATAAGCAGCATATAGCTACCGCACACTACACCTTGATGAAAGCCAACAAATGTAGCACGAATACTATATACAACTTATCTGAAATGACGGAGGGCTATGACAAGTTTTTCTGAAAACCTATTGCGTAATGAACTTGATATCGTTGTAGAATCAAATGATTTTAAAATGGAGTGCTTTTGAGGCTTTTCTAGTTTTGCTAAAGGAGTCACTCCCGGTGAAGGGATCGTCGGTCCTTTCCTCGTCGAATGAGGTGCGGGATATATCATATATATCACTGTGCAAAGCAGAAACTATAGAAGCTATCAAAAGACAAACCGAGGGTTGTAGCATCTGCCAGTTATTGCTAAAGGAGTCACTCCCGGTGAAGGGATCTCGGTCCTTTCCTCGTCGAATGAGGTGCGGGATATATCATATACATCACTGTGCAAAGCAAGAACTGTAGCTACCTGTTTTATTTTTGAAATTCGATTCTACAACATCTTTAGGTTTATTTTACTTTCATTAATCATATGAATGAAGTCCCATCATTTAAGTATCTAAACATCACAGATAAATACGACGTACACTTATGCCATCCGCATTCGCCTCGATGTCCCCTCGTGCACCGTTAGGTTAGGTAACTAACGGCAGAGCAGGGCAGGGCTAGCACGGGTGTAAAACATAAGTAACGCCTATATAATATATCATATATACTATATACAGTATTTATCACAGAACATCACATGATCACATCACAGATATTGCAGCAGAAGAATCATATGAAACATTGGATATACTAGGACGTCCGTGTTTTCAATACGAGCCAGTATAAAACACGGATTCCACGGTCGCGATGAATAGCCAAACCCACACCCCTAGACTCCTACGAGAGCGGCAAGCAACCCTACCAATTCTAGAGTTAGGATACCCGGACTCGACTCCTCGAGTTGGTCTCCCACTGGACTCCAGAACCCGGTTACTTGTGCCCTCCTCCTTGGGTCTATCCTAGTGCGGAAAAGAAAATAATATACAAAAGGTGACATCTTCCGCAACCTGGAAGTGCCCCAATAAAAGAATATTACATACAAGTTTTTACATGAATGAAAATGAAAAACACTCATCTCACATAAAAACCCCGGGCTATTCAAACACGACGATCCAATATAACATATCCAGCAACACATAACATCACATGTCATCAACGTAAGTAAATATGCGCATCACAATTGTCGTTGACATATAGCAACGAAACCAGCGATATCACATATTACACTTACGGTCACAGAAAAGAAAGTGTAAAACTACAACAGTTGGAATCCGCAACCTCCTCAGACATCGCATGCCTGACCAAATGAATTCCTTAGACATCGCATGCCTAACAATTATAAACCCCGCATTTTAGTCTCTTTATCGAAAACACTTTTCAATATCAAGTCGGGTAATTCAACAAGATTCCCGACATCCTGATCGAATGCTCGTCGCAAACTTTAGTAGGTGGCCGCACCCCCGATGCCGTCGACGAAGTGCACCAAGGCGGAACACCGCTGCCGCGAGCACCCGAACGGATGCTTTCGGCGACGGGGTTCTCCTACAGTCACTTGGTCGGGGCTATGGAGTGAGGCTGTCTATTAAGTTTACCCGGCGAGTATCCGCGTACGCTACGTGATTGCGACAGACTTTTGATCACATCAAAATTCCGTGGCAACCGATCAAGTGAGACTAAACCGCTAGATTTATAACATTCATTCAGTTATCTCATAACTACTTGTGAATTCCAATTATTGTATCATATTCCGGATAAATAGAAAATGTCAAACTTTCCGATCGAACAATCGAACACCCAAGTTTTCCCGAAACAGCTCAACACATGAAACAAGTTTAAAAACATTCACTTCATGCCTCAGTACCAACGGTCCAGCCGTAGAAGGGTCAAGCCAACGCCTCACATGTGGCACGCCGTACTGCCCCAAACCCTAAGGTTCAAAGGGCAGTTCAAGACGGTCACATAATCGAGTTAAGGTTTGTTGTCTTCTAAAGGGTCTATCACGTTACTTGCACTACTTAGAACGTTATTAAACCACGGAAAGATCCAACACTTGGAAATTTCCCGACAGCGGAAAAAGTGGGTATTTATATCCGGTCGAACTTTTTAACATATTCAAAAATTATCCGGAAAACACATAGACAAAATTAGACAATCCGATCGAATAATCGAATCCCCAAAACAACCCAGAAAACTCAACTCTTGAGTAAACATTAAAAATTCCCAAAAAACTCAGCACCAGAAGAGACAAATTACTGTGCCAAATTGGAAGCCTAATCTCATAATTTGGCCGCGGAACCGCCGCAGAAGCCAAGCTTCTGCCGTGGTTCCGCCGCGCTTTAGCCGTATCACTTGGTCATTTTTGCACCGTAATTCTTCGAATTTCCTGCTGAATTTTTTAAGAATTTTTAATCTGGAAAAAACCCAGTTTTGTAAAAATGTACAGCGAGGGGTCATTTTTAGGATTTCGGGGTTCGATCGGAATTCTAACATCGTCTAAACATCGCCTAAGGCTCTAGCTAGGCTCTGATACCATTGTAGGGTTCCTAGACATACTAATGAGGTCTCACAAGGCATCAACCATTCCAAATTCAAATTTTTCCGGTGCCGAGAAACCCTAATACGGATCATTGACTAGAGTTTTAGGCGATAACAACAACTAGTAAACTGCTTTACCAATAAGTGAACGGAAATACAACCTTTGTAGATCCGGTCCTCCACCTCCATAGCTCCGTGATGAAGTCCCCTCGCTGCGATCATCGGATCCTGGGCTCTAGCGTCGGCTTCATCGGAGAAACGGGCGGGCTAGGTCGTCGACTCCGATGCCGAAGATGATCTACGTCGAGGCAACACAAGATCAAGCAACAACTTCACCAAGCCATGAAACTTGTGAAGAAAACACCCTATACTACTTGGCAAGTGGTAGAGGATGAAGAAATAGGAAGTGGGTTCACTTTAGAATTGGATTTCTCACTCTTTTTCTCATTTCACCATTGAAGCTTGCAAGCTTTCATAAAGCTTGATGAAGATGATGAAGATGAAAGAATAAAAAGGATTATTCAAAAAAGAAAATCCAACTCATTCTTATCATAATGCAACCTTGGTTAAGTGTAGAGAATTAACTAGGGTTAGGTGAATGGTTAGGTTTAGGAAAAGAACATAAATGGTCAAAGCTTCTTGAAATTTCAAAAGAAACAAACAAAATAAGCAACCATATCTTTTCTTTCCCTAAAATAAATAAATGAATAAGTAAATAAATGAAACCCTAACCAATCACTTAATCATGGTTTAAACTAAACCTATACCCAAGCGTGCATGTATCATCAAACATGATACAAACTAGTGCACAAAACTATATCATATATACAATGTGCACAAACAAATGAGAAAAATATCTTAAGTGAACCAATATTAGTTAATGTAAAGTGATATATCAAATATATAATTATACATTAAATCATTAAATCAACACTTGACTTAATGATCCGGTCATATCACATATAAGCGACTAATATCAATAGTAACAACTTATCGAATCAACACTTGATCCGATAACCCGGCTATATCGCATATAACCGATCTATGTCACAAATCGCGAGAATCGAATACAGTATCACATACTGGTATTATTCTCGGTCCCGCACATATCTCATATGCGCTCCTATTTCGTTTCGCTTGAGCCAGGAAACCTCTGTGTAGGACTCTAAAGACTCGTCAATACGCCGGCAGCAGGTGATGATCATATCAAACACCCACAAGCCGCAAGCGGTCTGCTAAACGTAATGGCCACCCGGGTATTGAGCGATCAGAAGATCGACGAGCAAGCCCGCTCACACTCCTGTAAATCCAACCAGTAACACTTACCGTACAGTCCGGTCTCGTCGTCTGATATGTCGCATATCTCGCCTAGGGGTGGTAAACGTCAGACCCCAATAGCTCGATAAGTCGTGTCGATATGAGGTCTATAACAGTTCGAGAAACTACTGGTAACACTTACCAGTAAATCTCAGCAACCCTGGCCAGGGATTTCCGGTTATAGCCAATCGAACACAGCGCAACATCAACTCCCTATACCGGGAGAGACGAATCCCCTCCTATCGCTCATTGCCTCCATGTGATTCAGGACTGTAGCCTAAAACCACCGTTTCGCACGCCCTCTTGGACGTGGTAAGGTGGAAATCAAAGCACAGTGGGAATCACACAAGACTCTATGACGATCTCGGGTCAATAGACTACTCTGTACCAGTGTTACCAGAGAACTACCATCTGACGTAAGGTATAATACCATCTGGGAGTTCTCGGCGAGTCCGTCCAGTGTACCCAGTCTCCCCTGAGCACCCGTATATCATCTCTGATGTCAAACACCAATGGATATGGGATCATCCATCGCCCATCTGTATGGGTCGAGAAGGTACATGCTAGCCTACTCTGGTATATCGATGCCCCGTCTCGATACACCCATGACTAGGGACTTTGAAGGATGTACTTATGGACTACCATGTTCCCACTAGTATGACCCGCATCATAGTCCAGGTAGTCAAGTACACATCCTAAGGGCTTTACCAACATGTAACAGAGAGACAATCAGTGTACACGTTAAGGCAAAGAGCAACCAGATACCATACTATCATGTCGAGCAAGAAAGTCCTCCCTATATATGTCCCAGCATCCACTACAATATACATCCTATGTATAGTAATGGCCTCTAGGGCATACATATAACTAACACCATCTCAAAAAGTTTATCTCATTCCTCCACCAAAATGGCAACTTCATAACCCCATTGAGATAAGAGAGTTCTACACTATCCTACAGCATTCTTGGACACGTCGACTCGCCAACTTCGTGCCCGAGTTGCCTCGGTCCAGAGGTGGGAGCCCATAAAAGAACCCGACGTTGTGGTGCCCTTCCGACGAGGTGATGAAGGCCGGAGATTCCGCGAGGAGATCGGGATGACGACGAGAAGACCGAAGGACACGGATCGCTCGGTATATCTCTCTACCCTTCTCTAGTATGCTAGCATTAAGTTAATGGCCCGATCCGGGTTTTAATGTCCACGGTAGCGCCGGTTCTAGTTTATAGAAAAGTTTCGTATTCCGCATTTTGGCCTCGTTCAGACGGCTGGGGCGCTGCCGTGCACTTACACTTGTTGAATAGCATCTAGGAGAGGGATGTTGATGTTAACCTGTTTAAACATTTCCATAATCTTCTCCATATGTGGACTCGATTTGTTTCCCCTTAACCGATTCGGATAAGGAGCTTTAGCAATAAGAGCTGGGTCCAACATTGGAGAATGTGGTGTGTGTGGAACTGATCCCAGAATAGAAGTGGGGATCGTCTTTGGTGGAATAGAAGAGGTATGCTGAGGTGTCGAGCCTTAGGGAAAACGAAGAATAGGCTCGCAAGAAGGTGGTGGGGTAGACGAACAAGGATCAGAAGTAGAAGTAGATGTGGAAGGAAAAGTGGAAGTGAAAGCTGGGGTGTTATTGATTAACTCTTCATGATTATCAATCTCTTCCTCAACTTGATTATTCAGCACTCTTCCGGATCTCGACATTGTAATGGCATTCACATTGTAGTGTTGTGAATGCCCAGGATTCGGTAGGGGTTGAGACGGAAGTTTTCCTTTCTCTCTAGCACTCATTTCGGCTTTTAATTGTGCAATTTGTGCTTCCATCGATTTTATACTCTCAGCTTGGGAGGCGGAGTTTTTCTTTATATCATCGACAGAAGACTGAACCTCAGCCGAAACCTGCATGAAATTTTTCAGAATCAAATTCATGGTCTCTGCGAATGAAGAAGATTCATCAGTACCGGTCAACTGCAAAGGATTATACGGTGCAAGTGTGTTGACCGTATTTTGAAAGTTTTGTGATTGGTAGGGGTGCTGACTTATTTGAAGTGGTTGCTGTTGTGGTGGAAGGCCCCTTTGGAAATTGTTTTGGTTTGGAACCATGTTTTGAGTTTGTGATTGGTTCCAAGAAAAGTTAGGGTGATTCCTCCAACCCTGATTATAAGTGGAAGAATACGGATCGTTTCTAGGTCTTTGTTGGAAGGCAGCATTGGTATGCTCTTGACCTTGAAACGGAGAATTCAATGGACATTCTTCCGTAAGATGAGATGGATCAGAACAGCATCCACAGAGAGTTTTGGAGAGTGACATCTGATTTAGGGAGGCTGCTAAAAATTGATGTTCCATAGCTTCGAGTTTCTTTTGCATTGCTTCCATTTCAGCTTAACTCCTATGGAAATATCAAGTTGATGAATACCACCCCTCGACGATGACTGGTTTACACTCCCCCACTGTAAAGTTCTTTCAGCGAAATCTTCTAAAAATCTCCAGGCTTCACCATCATCTTTATTCATGAAGGTGACTTGACACATGGATTCAAGGGTCTGTTTTGTTGTAGGATTAATGCCCTCATATTTGATTCTGCACAGATCCCATCTAGGAATTCAGTGATGAGGACATTGAACTAACAGATCCTTGAAGCGTTCAAAACACTTCGAAAATAGTTCATTTGGAAGCTGGGTAAATTGATTTATTTCGCTACGGACTCGAGCTATCTTATGATTAGGGTAGAATTTCTTTAGGAAAGATGTTACGAATTCTCCCCAATTTGAAATAGAATGTGCGGCTGTGTTATAAAACCACTTCTCGGCTATATCGCACAAAGTGAATGGGAGAAGACGTAATCTCATAGCATCCACAGAAAGCTGTGAAGTACCCATCATAGCGAATACATTTTCAAATTTGGTAATAAAGACATATGCGTCTTCAGACTCGAAACCGTGGTATTTTGGTAGAAGATTGATGTATTGTGGTTTAATTTCAAAGTTGTCCCCATTGGCTGGTGGAATGGTGAGCCAGGTCGAAAGAAGACCTCGCATAGGGTAACATCTCTCTTGGAGAGAGACGCGGGGTGGATTCTGCGCACCTACGGACGGTGGCAGAGTAGTGTTAAAGAAGTTCGATGGAGAACCGTCCATCAAAATGGGTGTGGTAGTGGGTGAAGAAAAAGTAGACGTAGAAATACCGACTTCGGAGTCGATTGGAGGAATGCGGACAAGACGGGCACTAGAATCCCGTGTCCAGCCGAGCATGCACTAAATGGTTTAGCACAAGTGGCAGCGTTCTGATAATTAAGGAAAAGATGAGTTGGTGTTTGGTTTAAAAAAGATACGGATTTTTGAAAAATCACACAAACAATGCACAAGCAACCCTAATTCTAGTGGTCACCTAGGTCAAGTCTCTAGATCGCTCCTAGACTTCTAGAAGATAAGTCGCAAGATAGATCCTCTACTGCCTCTTTGCCCCTTCTATGGCCAGGTAAGTGCCAGGTAAGTGGGAGGCTCTCCACTACGTAAGTAGTGGGCCTAATTAAGTAACCACTTGCCTTAGATAAACTTGCCTTAGACACCACAAAAGAAACGCGGATAAGCAATAGATTACCCACGACCTCCTTCTATCCTAAGTAAGCGCGACGGTCCTTAGAGTCTTGTCTAGATATTTTTTTAGTTAATGAGGGTGATGCGGATGCAAGTTTGTGATTTTTGGAGCTTAGGAAGGGTAATGAACTCCCCACCAAATCTGAATTTGGTCTTTTCCTCTTAATTTCCGTGTTAAAAATGTAAACAACCAAGATCAAACACGCAACAATTTTTCTTTTTACGGCGCTGCGAATTTTTGCAAAGAAACCTGCAGAAATTGGTTAATGGAGCAGAGCAGGGAGGAGATAAGAAAGTACAGAATATACCAGAGAATTTTGGTATACTGAAGCAGCTAGAATACTGCAGAACCGCCGCAATATGCTACCTATGGCGGCGGATGCGCAGTCTGATGTTGAGATATCTGTACAAAAGTTGGTGCAAATGCTCCTGTTGGCTCACTGAACTCTCTGAGATGCTCTGAAAATTTTTTCTCTCGCTCCAGAGATTCCAGATCTCGTTGCAACAAATCACAACGAATCGTTAAGCGCTTGTTGCGAATTTTGATCTAAAAATTATGATGGAATAATAAATTTTTCAACTCAAATTACAAAAACGAACAAATTAGCACACGATCCCTGGCAACGGCGCCATTTGATTGATCATCTTTGTATGTATTTGGAAAAGTTTTAATCACAACCAAAGAAATTTATACCGCAATTAATTGACGGTGTCTATTGTAGTTTCGTCGGTGAATGCGGATCGTCCACTGAGAAAGTATGATTTGTTCGTTATCGTTTTAGTTGAGTTGAAAATTAAAAGATAAAAGAAAATTGCACGAAAATTGATTCAAGATTTGTGACTTTTCATTTCAAGAAACATAAAGAAAATAGAGATCTAGAATCAAGAATCAAGGATCAAGAAATGCCCCAATCAATTTATTTATCAAGATTTGTAAAGAGGCTTGTTGGAATCGATCCAATTGATAGTGATGATGAATACTAATGATTACAAATTCTTATCTATTGAAGATTTGTTGCTAGATCGATGAAAATCAATGAGGTTTAGGGATCTATTGAAGAAACTAGGGTTTCTGCATCATCATCCATTGTCCTTTCATTGATTATCATTCAAATTCTAGCCTCTAGCAAATTGAATCACCGATCGTTGATCTCTAATTTGGAGCGAAAACATTCAAGAAAGCGATCTCGCTCAAATTAGGTTTTCGATGATTCAATTTCCTAATGTTTACAAAACTCATAAGACTTAAGAATCGTTCAAGAATTTAATCATCATCATCTACCTATTTTCTCGATTCCGCTACAAGCGGAGTTTTCACTCAAACATCATGAAAAAGAAAAGATTCAAGAATCTATAACTCTTCATAATGCAAGAATGTAAAGAAAAGCAAGATTAAGAACTTTCACCTTTTATTTATCAACGGTTAGGTACAATTCACTCAAAGATTACAAGATTTGAGGAAGAACTAAATCGTCGAAACTAGCTTCGCTTCGGTCTTCTTGAGTCGCGGATCGTCGTAGATCTCTTGCTCGGATGAAAATCGGCGTTGCTTCAAAGGATCGTTGAAGGCTTGGTTGAGACGCTTCTCGATGGATCTTGATTCGGCTTTGGAATTGAATTTAGGTTAGGGTTTTGTGTTGTAAGTTGTGTCACTCAACTTGTGCAAATTGGCTCAATATTCAACAACCTTTGTAATGAAGCCCTAAGTTCCTTTTTATAGTTTTCCCTTAAGCTTCCCCTAGAAGCTAGGTCTAGCTTCCCTTGGAAGCTTGGTTGTTATGAAGCTTGCATGAGAAGCTTGGTAGGTATTAAGCTTGCACAAGAAACTTGGCTGTTAGAAGGAGAAGCTTCTGGAGAAATCTACACAATTCGAAGCGTCTTGGAGAAGCTTGGCCGTTAAAAGGAGACTTCTAAAACAAATACCAACCGCCGATGGGTCGACTCGGCCGCGGATCCGCGGCGGATCGGCCTAACTCGGCCGCGGATCCACGGCCGTTTGGTGTTATCTCTGCATGAAACTTCCAGGTTATTTTGCTGTTTGCTTTAGGGTTGTTTCCTGATGTCTGGAATCTTATAATTCTTTCTAGTTTACTGCCAGATCTCAAGTCTTGGACTTGATATATTTTATCAGCACCTTAACAATTCTGGCTCTTTTACCTGGAGAATTTCCTGCTCACAATCTCGAGACAAGTGTTTGATATACAAAGATCATGCATGTAATAATAAACACACAATTTCCCTTATAATGCCGGTTATATTGTATAACACATGTTATTTGATATTTTGCAGAAGAATTGCTAATTTGTGCTATATTTATACCAAACACCTTTAGATGGTTACAAAGAGTAGGGAAATTGATGTGTTAAAAATGCAATATTTTCGACTGATCACAACCTCCTGTCGCTGCGCTCTGCTGGCCTCAACCAAAGACCTCATCGTCTGGCGCAAGTCCTGCATCTCTGCCACAAGCATAGCAATACTATCTGTCGAAGGTGGATCCATTTGCTCCTATGCAACGAGCGTGCCATCCTGATCAGTCCTCGTCCCACCCGAGTCAACTCTGACCTCGGCCCTCGCTGCACCTCTCTGAGTCCCCATAGTCATCGACGGCAAAGGCTATAAATGGAAAAAGGATTCGATAAGAACACGGAAATCGAATCACAAGGATATGTATCATCAAGGAAGGAATTTCAAGCAATTGGTACTTAGGTCACTTTAGCCGGAGTACCGTGTCGTGGGTATGCCGCGGACATACACACACTACGTTACTCTGCTTAAGCTACCTACTCCATCATACCAAGGTCATCCTACACTCTAAAAGGTAAAACCTAGCGCTCTGATACCAACTTTGTCACGACCCGAAATTGGCATGTGATGGCCTTTAAACTACGCAACGTCTAAAGGCGTAACGCAATTTAAGTAAGCCGAAAACCCAGCAATCTAAACCATCAAAAGTAGTAAGAAATAATAGCATTTTCAAAACCTTTGAAATCTCAACCCAAATTCTTTAAAAGTCCAACTTTATTTCCTTTAAAATTTTGGCAGCACCCCCTTTGTAAAAGCCAGCCCCAAAAATGGGTACAACATAAATATAAGTAAAGCATCCCCAAACGGGTGCAAAAACACGCCCAAAGGAGGAAAACAACCACCACAACAGATATACGACGCAGTAGCGAAGAAATAAAAGACGATATAAATAAAACTGCATAAAAGACCTCCAAGTCACAAAATAATATACAATATCGTCCTCACATCAAGTCTCTAAGTCATACAAGATAATGGTAGATGGTGAGTACATGGAAACAACGAATATACAATAAACATGAACGGATAACCACAAAACCCACCTAAAGAAAAACTGCACACTATGAGCCGAAGCGGTATCCGCAGCAAAAGATGATAAGATAGATGAATAACCTGCCTCGACTACTCTGGAGAACAACCTGCAAAACACTGTGGCACAACGGGGGTGAGTTGCCAACTCGTGAATAGTAAATAACATATGCAGAAAATCGCAAGTATGCATGTACAGCGCGAATTTAACATAAGTAAACTAATAGCAATAAAGGGTCATATGAATGCAACAGTCATGAAAGGTATACTAGCAGGTACAACTTGTAAGTCCATGCTACCTCTCCCGGTACTTTCGGGCATGCGGAATTTGGTGAAAAACAATTTTCTTAGAGGTGGTAACATGGACTCAAAACCGGATCTTTGTTAAACATCTAACTAACAACCTAACTACGAGTTGCTAACTACTCTGTTAGGGGGTTATACCTTTCTTTTTCTCGAACTCCTTCGTCTTCAAGCTTCGATGGTCGTCCGAATCGGCTTCTCCCCGTCGTCTCCTTGCGCCGAAGATAGATCCACCTGAAAGCTTCAACCTTTGGCTCCTTCTTCGAACTTTGAAGAAACTAGTTCACTCGGTTTGCTAAACCTTGTGAACTAGAGTGAGTAGAGAAGAGTTTGTATGGGATTTTATCTATGGTTCTTGGTTCTCAACTCATGAGACAAGTGAACCATAGAGTCAAGAGAGGGAGAGCAAGAGGAGGAGATGAGAGCTCAAGAACAAGAGAGAGAATGAGCATGAAAGAATGAGAGAAGAATTTTCTCATTTGGCTCTCATAATCCAAAACAATCATAACACCTCATATCAATCAAGTATTATGTGATGGTTTAAGCAACCATAGCCATATCATTTCATGCACTCATTTTTCACAAAAGAGCAAGCAAGCAAAAGTCTTTGCCATGAAATGATAGCTATAGTTATCATGATGGTCAACTAGTCAAGCTTAGTCAACCGGTCAACAAAGTCAACAAGTCAACAAAAGTCAACAAGTCAACAAAGTCAATCCCTCAACAACCATGTCACCATAATACTTAATTAATATAATTGTTAATCACATATCATATTCTCATTAGGGTTGAGCAAAAAGTCAATAGCCAACTGTCAACGGTCAACAACCCTAATGAGAATCCTCTGCCACTGTCTCTCCGTCAACTGTGCATACACACCCGCATCCGCGTTCCGAGGAACACGAATGCATACTGGATAAAACCAATCCCAAAAGGTACACTAGGATCTGGCTTAAACCAAAGCCCGCTAGTGTGAACTGTCCGGACACTGTACGTGCACAAGTGCACGGATGTGACCGAACCCTGTCGCAAAACCATGCGACCTGTCGCAAAACCATGCGACCTCTACTCTTTTGCCTAAAGGCGAATAGCTTTCTGTGTGGGACTCTAAAGACTCGACACTACGCTGGCAGTGGGTTTAATCACAGACCGCAAGCGGCACTAGCTGTGCGTAACGGTCCCCAGGTTGATGCCGACAAGAAGACTGACGAGGCGAAACCCATCTGAACTCCTACTGAGCCTGAATGTGACATTCTCCGTACAGTCCGGTCTGTTCGTCTGATACATCGCATGGCGGGCCTAAGGGGCGGTAAACGTCAGTCCCCCAATAGCGGTACAAGTCGTGTCGGAGTGAAGCCCAAAACACCCTGAGATAACACTGGAAGCCTACCAGTATATCTCGTTTGCCCTGGCCAGGGACTACTCATGTAATGGCTCTCCTAGACACAGCGCGATGTCAACCCCCAATACCGGGAGAGACGAATCCTGTCTAACCGTCACTGCCTCCAAGTGCTTCGGGACTGCACCCAACTACCACCTATTTGCACGACTCCTTTGAGCCGTGGTAGGGTAGTAATCAAAGTACAGTGGGAACACACTCGAGGCGAAGTGACAGTGTCAAGTTAGCGGACTAAGTTGTACTCATGTCACCTGGGAACTGATAACTGACGATAGGCATAATACCAACTAGTCAGTTCCCGACGAGTCCTGTCCAGTGTACTCGTAACCCAACGAGCACCCGCATACTATCTCAAGTACGACGTACCGACGGCTGTGGGACAGACCGTCTCCTATACTGGGATGAGAAGTGCATGCGCTAGTCTACTCCGGAGTATCGATGCCCTGTCTCGAAAGTCCTGCGACCAGGGACCTGCATAAGGATGTGCTTATAGATTACCCAGCCCCACTAGTGTGACTGCCATCACAACGCTGGTAATCAAGCAAAGATCCTAAGGGCTCCACTAATGTGTATAGGCGATATACTAAAATAAACACATGTACACATTGAAGTAGAAACAAACCAAGTAGCATACTACTATTTTGAGCAAGATTGCATATACAAGGTGAATATCCCAAGCTTCCATTAAGTAATATACAAACTAGTATGATACAGTAATGGCCTCTAGGGCATATACACTAACAACCTCCCACTTGCACTATGGCCATGTACTGGCGTATCGAAGACCTATCATCTCGATCAGCCGCTCGAACTGAGTCTGGGGCAAGGCCTTGGTGAATGGATCTGCAGTGTTATCTTCTGAAGCGAATCTCCGAACCTCGATCTCCTGGCGATCCACGATCTCCCTGATCAGGTGATACCGCCTCAAGATGTGTCTGGATCTCTGATGGGACCTGGGTTCCTTTGCTAAAGCTATAGCCCCGTTGTTGTCGCAATACAGAGGTATTGGATCAACAATGGACGGAACCACCTGAAGCTCTTTCAAGAACTTCCTCATCCAGACAGCTTCTTTTGCGGCATCAGATGCAGCGATGTATTCCGCTTCCATCGTCGAGTCTGCAACGGTTTCCTGTTTGGAACTCTTCCAACACACCACCCCTCCATTGAGGGTAAAGACAAAACCCGACATGGACTTGGAATCATCCTTGTCACTTTGGAAGTAGGAGTCAGCAAAGGCCTCGATCTGGAGGTCTTTTCCGCCATACTCCAAGAACATCTCCTTAGTCCTTCTCAGGTACTTGAGAATGTTCTTTACTGCTATCCAGTGTTTCTCCCCAGGGTTTGACTGATACCGGCTTACCACACTCAGTGCATAAGCTACATCCGGTCTGGTACACAACATCGCATACATTATAGAGCCTACCGCAGAAGCGTAGGGTATAATAGACATGCGATCCCTCTCCAAATCAGTCTTGGGAGACATCTCTTTAGAGAGGCTGATCCCGTGACAAGCCGGTAGGTTACCGCGCTTGGAATCTTCCATACTGAATCTCTTCAGTATGGTGTCGATGTACCTGGACTGTGAAAGTCCTAATATCCTCTTGGATCTATCACGATGGATCCAGATCCCCAGGATGTAAGAGGCATTACCCAGGTCTTTCATGGAGAACCTGTGTGACAAGAACCCCTTGACAGATTGAAGCATAGGAATGTCATTTCCTATTAAGAGAATGTCATCCACGTACAAAAAGAGGAATACTACAGTTCTCGCTACAAATCTACAATAGATGCATGGTTCATCTGGATTTTTGATAAAGCCAAATTCCCTGACCGTCTCATCAAAACAGATGTTCCAACTCCGCGATTCCTGCTTTAGTCCATAGATGGACTTAAGCAACTTGCACACCTTTCCGCTGCTCCCACTCTGAATGAAACCCTCTGGTTGGTCCATATAGACACACTCCTCTAAATTTCCATTTAGAAAAGCGGTCTTTACGTCCATTTTCCAGATCTCATAATCGTGGAAGGCAGCAATGGCAAGAAGGATCCGAATGGATTTCAGCATAGCCACTGGAGAAAAGGTTTCGTCATAGTCCAAGCCGGGTCTTTGACGGAAACCCTTTGCAACAAGTCTAGCTTTATAGGTCTCAACCTGTCCATCTACACCAATCTTCCTTTTGAAGATCCACTTGCATCCTACGGGTTTTACCCCGTCTGGAGCAATGTCCAACGTCCATACTTTGTTGGTGTACATGGACTCCATTTCGGTCCGCATTGCATCCAGCCATTTTACTGAGTCAACGCTCTGAACGGCCTGCTGGAAGCTAGTAGGCTCATCATAATCTATGATGCAATCCTCTCTATCCCCATCTATGAGAAAACCGTAGTATCTCTCGGGCGGATGAGACTGCCTACTACTCCTGCGGAGCGGCGTAGGAATGTCCTGTTCTTTTGAACCCTCTGGTTCCACTAAGCTTTCAGTAATAGCTCGTGGTTCTGGAATTTCTTCCAGTTCTACTGCGCTCCCACTAATTTCCTTTTCTAAGAACTGGTGTTCTAGAAAGTGTGCATTACGAGAAACAAGGACTTTTTGTTCCTCTGCGTGGTAGAAAAGATACCCCCTGGCGTTCTTTGGGTATCCCACAAACTTGCACAGTACTGAGCGTGCCTCGAGTTTGTCTGCATGCTGATTTTTGACAAAAGCTGGACATCCCCAGATCTTCAGATATTGAAGATAGGGTTTCTTCCCACTCCATAACTCATAAGGTGTGGTAGGCACAGTCTTAGTGGGAACTCGGTTCAAAAGGTATGCAGCTGATTCTAGCGCATACCCCCAGAATGATCGCGGTAACTCAGCGTTACTCATCATGGACCGTACCATATCCAATAGGGTTCGGTTCCGTCTCTCCGATACACCATTATGTTGTGGAGTGTATGGAGGAGTAAGCTGAGAGAGAATTCCGTTCTCTTTTAAATAGTCCAGGAACTCGGCACTCAAGTATTCACCACCTCGATCCGATCTTAGAATCTTGATACTTTTGCCGGTCTGTTTTTCTACTTCATTCTTATATTCCTGGAACTTTCCAAAGGCTTCGGACTTATGTTTCATTAAGAAGACATAACCGTACCTTGAAAAGTCATCCGTAAAAGTAATGAAGTATGAAAAACCGCTTCGTGCATGTGTAGACATTGGACCGCACACGTCGCTGTGTGCGAGTCCCAAGAGCTCGCTCGCTCTTACTCCGTGTCCAGTGAACGGAGACTTTGTCATCTTTCCTTTGAGACAGGATTGACAAGTGGCATACGATTGATATTCGAACGGATTCAAATATCCTTCTGTATGTAACTTTGTCAACCTTCTCTCATTGATGTGACCCAGTCTACAATGCCATAAGAAAGTCTGATTTATTTCTGGAGACTTTCTTTTGTGTGTATTCTGGACATTGAAAATCTGTGGTTGGTTTAATACGTATAAAACATTGCTCAATGTACCTGACCCAATCAGAACTTGATTAAGGTGAATGTTTACAACATTGCTTACAAACGCAAATTCATAACCTTCTTTAGAAACTAAAGATACAGAAATGATATTACAAGTTGCGTTGGGTACAAAAAAGCAATTACGCAAAACCAAAACATGTCCATCTGACATTCCCAGGTGATAGTCCCCCATGGCTTTAGCATCCATGCTAGCTCCGTTCGCAACTCTGAGGGTCATGTCACCTGCTTTCAAAACACTACGGTTTCTCAATGCCTGCAAAGAATTGCAGATATGAGATCCTGATCCGGTATCCAATACCCAGGAAGTAGAGTTTATTGAAAGACAGTTTTCAA
Source organism: Agapanthus africanus (assembly GCA_030015575.1). NCBI lineage: Eukaryota > Viridiplantae > Streptophyta > Magnoliopsida > Asparagales > Amaryllidaceae > Agapanthus > Agapanthus africanus. Next base: position 168,489,992 of record CM057349.1, read on the forward strand.
TAACATACACACCTGAAGCTGAAGCTGCAACCTGCTTCAATTCCTGTGTTCTGGCCTTCCAGGCCCTGCAATCATTCTTCCAATGTCCTTTCTTATGACAATAGAAGCATTCTTCCTTATCCACAAGCTTTCCCGCTTTCTTTGTTGCTTTAGCTTTTCCCTTCGTATCCACTTTACTAACACCGCCTCTTGGTTTGGCGGGGGCTTTCTTCTTCTTTCCCTTGGCTTTCGCCTTGGACCTAGAAGAAGATGATCCTCCTACAAACAAAGTGGATGTTCCTGTTTCGCCACGGCAGCGCCCCGGCCGTCTATCCGAGGCCAAAATGCGGAATCAAATTTTTTTCTTAACTTTAAACTGGCGCTACCGCGGACAATAGACCCGGATCGAAACCATTAACCTATACTAGCTAACTAGAGATGGGGTTTGAGATATACCGAGTGATCCGAATCCTCCGGTCTTCTCGTCATCGTCCCGATCTCCCGCGGAAACTCCAGTCGTCTCCTCCTTGCCGGAAGGGCACCACATCGTCTGTATCTTTTACGGGCTCCCACCTCAATACCGAGGCAACTCGGGCACGAAGCTGGCAAGTCGACGTGCCCAAGATTTGCTGTAGAATGTGTAGTGCTTTGTCTCTTTGGGGTTATGTTGCCTTGATGGAGGAATGAGGTTGAGAAATGAACTTGGGAATTTTTGGTAGCAATGAAAAATGATATGAATGATAATTTTTCCCACCCTCACCAAAATGATCCTCTCTCTCCTTCTCTCAAAATGGTGGCCGGCCCATCTCTAAAGGAAATGGTGGAGGGAATGAATTTCTAGCATGAAGGGAGGTGATGGTAGGATAAAGAGAAGGGGTGACCACATCCAAAGACAAGAAAACATCAACCATACTTAAAACCCATACCCACTCAAATCTCATTAATGCACCATTATGGATGAAAAACAAAAATGCTTATCATAATGAATACAAGTGCAAGAAACCCCCTCCACAAATGTTATTTGCACAATTGCAAATAACCCCCTCCATCGGAAAAGTCCGGCCGGGAAAGAACAAAGGAAAACCGGCCGGAACGGAATGCAAACTGGCAACTCCAGAAAACTGGTCCCGTAATAAATTACAGGAAAACCCCGATACTGTGCATACACACCCGCATCTGTATTCCGACCGGATACAAGTGCAATGAGACAAAATCTACACTGTACTAAACTAGGATCCGGCTTAAACCAAAGCCGGCTAGTAATATCCGTCCGATCCTGATCCGTGCAATACCGCACGTATCTGATCGAACCCTGCCATATAACTATACGGCCCCTAGTACAAACCGTCCGATCCTGATCCGTGCAATACCGCACGTATCTGATCGGACCCTGCCATATCTCCATACGGCCTCTACAGCGATTCGCCCGAAAGCTTGAGTAACTGAAAGTGTGGTGGACTCTAAAGACTCGTCAATACTATGGCTGTGGATTTAACCACTAGCACGTCAGAGGTATTAGCCAATACGTGACGGGCCACCAGCTATTGACCAAAAGGGACGTTGATGAGCGAACTCATCCTGACACCCTACTGAGCCTGTCAGTGACAATATCCGTACAGTCCGGTCCGTTCGTCTATGAGTATCGCATGGCGGGCCTAGGTGGTTGGTAAAAGTCAGACCCCCAAAAGCGGTACAAGTCGTGTCGGAGCGTAGCCCAGAACACCCTGAGATACTACTGGAATACCTACCAGTAAATCTCCTGCCTCGGCCGAGGGCTTTGTGTAATGGCTCTCCTGGACACAGCGCGACCTCACCCCCAATATCGGGAGAGACGAACCCCTGCAGATCCGCTCACTGCCTCCATGTGGCTCGGGACTGTACCCAACTAAAACCTGTTTGCACGACTCCTTTGAGCCGTGGTAGGGTAGTAATCAAAGCACAGTGGGAACTCACACGAGACAAATGACGATCTCAGGTCGATGAACTAACCTGTACACATGTCACCTGGGAACTGCTATCTGACGTATGGTATAATCCCAACTAGCAGGTTCCCGGCGAGTCCTGTCCGGTGTACTCATAACCCAATGAGCACCTGTATACATCTTAGGTGAACCAACTGACACCAGTGGCTTGTGAGACCGGCCACTGCCCCTCGTCGGGGTCTCGACTGTATACACTAGTCTACTAATGGAGTATCGATGCCCTGTCTCGAAACTCCTACGACTAGGGACCTTTTAAGGATGTGCTTATAGACTACCAGCTCCCACGTATATGATCGCCATCATACTGCTGGTCGTCAAGCAAGAATCCTAGGGGCTCTATCAACGTGTAATAGCGACCTGTTAGGTCACCTAAAGCAGTACACGATGATAAAGATAAACCAGATAGCATACTATCATCTTGAGTAAGACTGTCCTACCTGGATAGGTCCTCCGTCAATCATCGCAATCACGTTCCTGTGATCCAATAATTGACTCTGAGGGCACTATCTCCAACAATCTCCCACTTGCACTCAAGGCTAATTATTGCGATGTCGCATACTCACAGCCCGTGTGATACCGAGCACCCAACTCCTCTACTAGTCAGTCTCACAAAGCTTGTTTGCGAAACTATTGCGTTCGAGGAATAGCCTCAGTGAGTGGATCCGCTGTGATGTTTCTTTCTATGTCTCTCTATATCTCAAGTTCGCAGAGAAAACCATCTCCCGAAATGAGCAATACCTGTCTTAGAGTATGTCTGGATATCTGATGGGACCTAGCTCATAAATAAACTCCAAATCCAAACTTCTTAGACTGTACCGATAACTGAAATTAATCAGTACCCAGCGCCATGCCTCCCTCAGTATTGCCTTGGATCACCTGTCCAAAATACTGCCCCTCGTCAGAAGGAGAAACTACAACTCTGACAGCCACTCTGCCATCCATGTCACCTTGGAAGCCTGGAATGATAACCGTCTCCTAAAGGAGGCAGCCGTTATCATATCCCTAGAACATTCACTTATGTTCTAAAACTGCTTCCGACTGTTCCTCCAGGATTGGATCAATATCAACTTATTTCATCTAGTGCAAGAACAACATCTGGTGTGGTACTTGACATCTCATGATTGACTCAATTGCCTAAGCAAGTGACCTGTCAATCATGCGTATCCCTCTCCCCTTTAGTCTGTAAGACACTTTTAGAGAGGGTGACTCCATTACCTGCAGGTGTACTACCGTGCCAGGAGTCGTCCATTCTAAATACTCATAGAATGCTGTCAAGGTACCCAGATTAGGAAACCACCCAAATCTAGATCTAAAACCATAGATCTAGTAACCAGAATGTCTGATATAATATCCAAGTCCTGTGTGGAGAAACCACTGTGTGACAACCAAAGTATAACCGATTGTATTGTAGGAGTTTCCTTTCCTACTCTGTGTATGTCATCCAAAACCAGGACATCACACCCTACTACCTTCTTAACAGATCCACCCCCTTATTCTGATGACGTCAAACCTATGACTGTCACATCAGAAATAGATGATCTATCTCCGCTATATCTGCTTTAGTCTATAAATAGACATAAGCCACCTGTCCACCAATGCTTCCGCTGCTCCCACTGACTACGACAACCCTCTGGCAGAGTCATACACACGTACACTTCTGAAGCTAGTTCAGAACGACGCTATACTCATCCTCCTGCCGGGTCTCGCGGTCTGGAACAACAGCAATGGCAAGTGTGGGTAAACAAGAACTTCCCTGTCACCGTCCTTGAGGCTACCGGAGTACCTCTCGGGTACCTGAAGTTACCCACCTTATCTGCGGAGTGGCCAATGGAATGTCAAATCAGATTGAATCTTTAGGTTCCTTATCAAATCTTCAGTAATCGTTTGCATTTCTGGAATCACTTCCAGTTCTACCATACTCCCACTGCTGTTTTCTGAAAAATCCATTTCTTTTTTAAAAAATGTGGCGAGTCAAGAACAATATCACTATTGATCTTCCAGATGGTAGAAAATCAACCCTCGTCATAGCCTGGGTCAACCCACAAACAGCCATTACAGAAACGTGCCTTGAGTTATCCGGAGTCTGGTTTCAAGCATAAGCCGGACAACTCCCCGTATCTTAACAATGTCAAGATATGAACTGTTCTATATCCAAGAAATAGAGGCACTGATTTAATTGAACCAGATTCAAATCATGCAGCTGTCTCCAGTGCATGTCAACTAAATGGAAGGAGGCCGATCAGCGTTACTCAACTTAGGAGTACTTCCAATTATAAGTAACCTGAAAGAGAAGCAATTTCTCTTTATCATTACTATCAACTGAATACCATACACAAGTATCTACATCTTCGATCACTTTGAAGAATCCCGATACTTGCAATACTTGGTTCTCTACTCTATTCAAATACCTATAACTCCTCAAAACTTAGACCCTGTGTTTCTACGAAACACATGTCTAAGAACTAGAGAAGTTAAAAGTAAACAGAATATAGTATGAGGACCAACCCCTCTGTCCTAATGGACACTGGACAACATACAATACTCTGTATAAGTCCGCTGAGTCTAACAACTCTTTCACTGTGCGTCGTAGGTTGAAAACTGTACTTATGGTTAAGAAGAATTACACCGCTGTTCAATGCTCCTTACCTAACCATCCACTGATATAGGTAAATGTCATAGACATAATTTCAAAAGGTATATCTCACTCTATAAAAATAGACGTACAGATATATCAATTTGAAATTGGTGCACAACAGCGGATATTCAAAACCAAATAATTGCCGTCCGGCAAACAACCCAGGTGACTTCCTCAAATATCACCAATTAGAACGAATCCCTGATATAATGAGGATGATCACCCAATTCCCAATAACTTACTCCCACTCATCATCTGTAAAACCATACAGATGTGAGAATCATACCTGGTAAATGCATACCCTGGAGTAAGTGTCTAATCGGGAAATCAGTTTTCTATTAACAGTATACAGAGAAACTGAAACATTGAAATGTTTCGTTGGGGTATCCTGGTATTCCTAGTAATGTCTCTTCCATTATCCAAATTCACAACTATAACCGTATAATTCTTTGCCACCTCTCCAAATCCCTTTATATGTCTTTAGTCATTACCTTCTGTACACTCCTTTAGGCCAATTGATTTTCTTCCCTCCCTACCGTTCGGCACCAGCCTATGGTTTGGAAGAAGACTATCCAAAAAGCATAAAGGGTGTACTGTCCTAATCCTAGGAGCACTCGCAACGCGAGAGAAGGTGAAGATAAAAGACACCTGAATGTACTTTTTTCCTATTTCTCCTGAACTAGGATCCATCCCCGAACTGGAACAAGTTCCTTTCGAGTTCGTATATAACCATACGATGGATTATCCAATAAACTTGGGATCTTCATAGTGATACGGAGTGTCCTGGAGAAATACAAAGGTGATTTAGGATTGGCGAAGAAATACTCGGTTTGGTCGTGAATGGCAGTCGCAATTTACTTTGCCCTCTTACTCATCCCTTTCTTTATCTTAACTTAATACCTTCTGTGTAAGTGCACGGCGGCGCCCCGGCCGTCAATCCGACGGCCAAACGCGGAAACGGTGGTAAACTTAAAATTTTGCGGACTTGGCAAAACGACACCACCGCGCACTAAAACCGGATCGGGCCATTAAACTAAATCTAGCTAACTACAAAGAGAGGGAATAGAGATATACCGACGATCCAAGTCCTCCGGTCTTCTCGTCATCGTCCCGATCTCCTGCGGAATGTCCCGTCTCCTCCTCGTCGCCGGAAGTGCACCACATCGCCTACTTTGTTTACGGGCTCCCACCTCAATGCCGAGGCAACTCGGGCACGAAGCCGGCTACTCGACGTGCCCAAGGTTCGCTGTAGAATATGTAGTCCTCAAGTCTCATTTGGGGTTATGGAGTTGTGCCATTTTGTGGAGGAAAAGAGAGGAACTTTTGGAGAGGGTTCTTGTGTGATTTTTGGAGAATGAAGAGAACCAAAAATTGCCACACCAAAAACAATCACCCCACTCCTTAAGAATGGCCGGCCCTCTTTGTGAATGGGGAGAGAGTGTGAGTGAGGAGAGAGCCAAGGATTAATCAATCACCACCATAATGCAAGGGAGAGAGAAAAGCTCATGATATCAAGAAATGATTGCAAGTAAATAACCTCACTCCAACTACCAAATCATCAACAACCATCATGTCCCTCCATCATCATACAAAAGTCAAGCCATGATGAGGTTATCAAGTCAAAAGATGGTGCTATCATGATACAACAAAAAAGGCAAAGACCCCCTCCACAAATGCCTATTTGCAACAATGCAAATAAGCCCTCCTCCACCAATCTTCGGCCAATGAACGGAACAATGGAAATTGGCCGAAACGGAAAGCAAACTGGCAACTCCATAAAACTGGTCCCGTAATAAATTACAGGAAAACCCCGATACTGTGCATACACACCCGCATTTGTATTCCGACCGAAATACAAATGCAATGAGACAAAATCTACACTGTACTATACTAGGATCCGGCTTATACCAAAGCCGGCTAGTAATATCCGTTCGATCCTGATCCGTGCAATACCGCACGTATCTGATCGAACCCTGCCATATAACCATACGGCCTATAGTACAGACTGTCCGATCCTGATCCGTGCAATACCGCACGTATCTGATCGGACCCTGCCATATCTCCATACGGCCTCTGCAACCTTTCGCCCGAAAGCTGAGTAACTGAATGTGGGGGACTCTAAAGACTCGTCAACACCTCGGTTGTGGATTTAACCACTAGCACGTCAGAGGTATAAGCCAATACGTGACGGGCTACCAGGTACTGACCAAATGGGACGTCGATGAGGAAGCTCACCCCGACACCCAACTGAGCCTGTCAGTGACAATATCCGTGCAGTCCGGTCCGTTCGTCTATGAGTATCGCATGGCGGGCCTAGGGGGTTGGTAAAAGTCAGACCCCCAAAAGCGGTACAAGTCGTGTCGGAGTGTAGCCCAGAACACCCTGAGGTACTACTGGAATACCTACCAGTAAATCTCCTTGCCTTGGCCAAGTACTTTGTGTAATGGCTCTCCTAGACACAGCACGACCTCACCCCCAATACCGGGAGAGACGAACCCCTGAAGATACGCTCACTGCCTCCATGTGGCTCGGGACTGTACCCAACTAAAACCTGTTTGCACGACTCCTTTGAGCCGTGGTAGGGTAGTAATCAAAGTACAGTGGGAACTCACACGAGACAAATGACGATCCCCAGGTCGATGAACTAACCTGCACACATGTCACCAGGGAACTGCCATCTGACGTCTGGTATATGACCAACTAGCATGTTCCCGGCGAGTCCTGTCCGGTGTACTCATAACCCAATGAGCACCTGTATACATCTTAGGTGATCCAACTGACACCAGTGGCTTGTGAGACCGGCCACCGCCCCTCGTCGGGGTCTCGACTGTATACACTAGTCTACTAATGGAGTATCGATGCCCAGTCTCGAAACTCCCACGACTAGGGACCTTTTAAGGATAAGCTTATAGACCCCCAGCTCCCACTTATATGATCGCCCTCATACTGCTGGTGGTCAAGCAAGAATCCTAGGGGCTCTATCAACGTGTAATAGCGACGTGTCATGTCACCTAAAGCAGTACACGATGATAAAGGTAAACCAGATAGCATACTATCATCTCGAGTAAGACTGTCCTACCGGGATAGGTCCTCCCTCAATCATTACAATCACGTACCTGTGACCTAATAATTGACTCTGAGGGCACTATCCCCAACAATCTCCCACTTGCACTCAAGGCTAATTATTGCGATGTCGCATACTCACAGCCCGTGTGATACCGAACACCCAACTCCTCTATTAGTCAGTCTCACAAAGCTCGTTTGCGGAACTATTGCGTTCGAGGAATAGCCTCAGTGAGTGGATCCGCTTAGTTGTTTCTTTCTATGTCTCTCTATGTCTCAAGTTCGCGGAGAAGCCCATCTCCCGAAAAGAGCAATACCTGTCTTAGAATGTGTCTAGATGTCTGATGGGACATAGCTCATAAATGAACTCCAAATCCAAACTTCTTAGACTGTATCGACAACTGAACTTAATCAGTATCCTGCGCGCCATGCCACCCTCAGTATTGCCTTGGACCACCTGTCCAAAATACTGCCCCTCATCAGAAGGAAAACTATAGCTCTGACAACCTCCTTGTCGTCCATGTCACCTTGGAAGCCTGGAATGATAACTGTTTCCCGAATGAGGCTGTCGTTATCATATCCCTAGAACATCCACTTATGTTCTAAAACTGCTTCCGACTGTTTCTCCAGGATTGGATTAATGTCAACTTATTGCATCTAGTGCAAGAACAATATCTGGTGTGGTACTTGACATCTCATGATTGACTCAATTGCCTAAGCAAGTGATCTGCCAATCATGCACATCCCTCTCCCCTTTAGTCTGTAAGACACCTTTAGAGAGGGTGACTCCGTTACCTGCAGGTACACTACCGTGCCAGGAGTCGTCCATCCTAAATACTCTTAGAATGCTGTCAAGTACCCTGATTGGGAAACCACCCAAATCTAGATCTAAGACCATAGATCTAGTAACCAGTATGTCAGATATAATGTCCAAGTCCTTGTGGAGAAACCACTGTGTGACGACCAAAGTATAACCGATCGTAGTATAGGAGTTTCCTTTCCTACTTTGTGTATGTCATCCAAATACCAGGATATCACACCCTACTACCTTCTCAACAGATCCATCCCCTATTCTGATGAAGTCAAAACCATGACTGTCATGTCAGAAATAGATGATCTATCTCCGCTACTGGTGCTTCAGTCTGTAAATAGACATAAGCTACCTGTCCACCAATGCTTCCGCTGCTCCCACTGACTACGACAACCCTCTGGCAGAGTCATATAGACGTACACTTCTAAAACTGGTTTAGAACGACGCTATACTCATCCTCCCGCCGGGTCTCGTAACCTGGAACAACAGCAATGGCAATTGTGGGTAAACAAGAACTTCCCTGTCACCGTCCTTGAGGCTACCGTAGTGCCTCTCGGGTGCCTGAAGTTACCCACCTTATCTGCGGAGTGGCCAATGGAATGTCAATCCAGATTGAATCTTTAGGTTCCTTATCAAATCTTCAGTAATCGTTTGTGGTTCTGGAATCACTTCCAGTTCTACCATACTCCTACTTCTGTTTTCTGAAAAAATCCATTTTTTAATAAAACTGTGGCGAGTCTAGAACAATATTGCTATTGTTCATCCAGATGGTAGAAAGTCAACCCGCGTCATAGCCTGGGTCAACCCACAAACAGCCATTACAGAAACGTGCCTTGAGTTGTCCAGTGTCTGGTTTTAATCATAAACCGGACAACTCCCCGTACCTTAACATCGTTAAGATATGAACTGTTCTATATCCAATATAGAAACAGAGGCACTGATTTAATTGAACTAGATTCAAATCATGCAGCTGTCCCCAGCGCATGTCAACTAAATGGAAGGAGGCCGATCAGCGTTACTCAACTTAGGAATACTTCCAATTATGAGTAACCTGAAAGAGAAGCAAGATCTCTTTATCATTACTATCAACTGAATACCATACACAAGTATCTACATCTTCGATCTCTTTGAAGAATCCCGATACTTGCTACACCTGGTTCTCTACTCTATTCAAATACCTATAACTTCTCAAAATTCGGACCCTGTGTTTCCACGAAACACTTGTCTAAAAACTAGAGAAGTCATAAGTAAACCGAATATAGTACGAGGACCAACCCCTCTGTCCTAATGGACACTGGACAACATACAATACTCTGTATAAGTCCCTTGAGTCTGATAACTCATTCACTGTGTGTCGTAGGTTGAAAACTGTACTTATGGTTAAGAAGAATTACACCGCTGTTTAATGCTCCTTACCTAACCATCCACTGATATAGGTAAATGTCGTAGACATAATTTCAGAAAGGTATATCTCACTCTATGAAAATAGACGTACAGATATATCAATTTGAAATTGGTGCATAACAGTGGATATTCAAAACCAAATATTTGCCGACCGGCAAACAGCCCAGGTGATTTCCTCAAATATCACCGATTACAACGAATCCCGATATAATGAGGATAATCACCCAATTCCCAACAACTTACTCCCACTCATCATTTGTAAAACCATACAGATGTGAGAATCGTACCTGGTAAATACATACCCTGGAGTAAGTATCTAATCGGGAAATCAGTTTTCCTTTAACATTACACAGTGAAACTGAAACATTGAAATGTTCCGATGGGGTATTCTGGTATTCCTAGTAATGCCTCTTCCAGATTCACGACTGTAACCGTATAGTTCTTTGCCACCTCTCCAAATCCCTTCATATGTCTTTAGTCTTTACCTTCTGCACACCCTTTTAGGCCAAATGGTTTTCTTCCTTCCCTACCGTTCGGCACCAGCCTATGGTTTGGAAGAAGACTATCCAATAAGCATAATGGGTGTACTGTCCGCATCCTAGGAACACTCGCAATGAGAGAGAGGGTGAAGATAAAAGACAACCGAATAAACCTTATTCCTATTTCTCCTGAACCAGAATCCATCCCCGAACTGGAACAAGTTCCATTCGAGTTCGTATATAACCATACGATGGAGTATCCAAATAAACTGTGGATCTTCGTAGTGATACGGAGTGTCCTGGAGAAATACAAAGGTGATGTGGGAGTGGTAATGAAATATTTGGTTCGGTCGTGAATATCTGTTGCAATTTACTTTGCCCTCTTACTAATCCCTTGCTTTGTCTGAACTTAATACCTTCTGCACACCATCGTTATGCTAATTGGTTTTCTTCATTCCCTACCGGTCGGCACCAGCCTAAGGTTTGGAAGAAGACAATCCAATTTGCGTAATAGGTGTACTACCCCTAAACCAAGGAGTACTCGTAACCTGAGAGAGGGTAAAAGGAAAAGACAACTGAATAATCCTATCCGTTTTCTCCAGAACCGGAAACCATCCTCGAATAAATTCTTTCGAGTTCGTATCTAACCATACGATGGTTTTGTCCAATGGAAGTGGACGTTCGTAGTAATACGGGGTGTCCTGGAGAAAAAGGGTAAAAGTAGGAGTGGCAATGAGGTCTGCAACTCTGACAATCCAAAAGCCGGTGTTTAAGAAGGTTCGGTCAACTTGGTCACTGAGTCAAAGTCTTAGGGTCGGGTCAATGGTCGCTGCCAAAGAGAGAGAGAAAAGAAACACTCAGCGTGCACTCTAACCTAGATCAGAATGGTTACCAATTTATCTAATCTGGAATCCTCCCACTGTACCTCAAATTCTCCTCCAAACCTGAAAGAAGAATTAGTCGGGGTTACCCGAGGAGTATACCAACTCATCAGTGGGAATCGGGATCCAACTCTCATCGCATGACAACGTGACGGAATCCGCTCACGCTACCGCACTCCAGAAGGTATGCGCATATCTGGCAAGTTTCAGTTCTTTTGAAACTCCCGATGTGATTTCTGCCCCATGCTCTTATGACCTTGGCGAAGGTCAACAAATCATAAGTCACATGTCAAGTTCTACCCGTCATTATCCAGGTTAATTTGAATCCACCCGTACAAGCCCTTGACGAAGGTCAACAAGGCTATACGACTGTGCCAAACCAACGCATCTATCTATGCAGCAGAAAGGTAACAAGCAGCTACCATACACTATGCCTTGACGAAGGTCAACAAACACAGCATGAATACTACGTGCTACCCGTCTGAAACGACGGAGGGCTACGAATGGTTTCTGGCGAAAACCTTTAACGTAAAGAACTTGATATCGTTGAAGGAACTGATAGCTTTTTGAAAATATAGTGACGACAACCGTTGCTAAAGAGGTCACTCCCGGTGAAGGGATCTCGGCTCTTTCCCCGTAGAATGGGGTGCAGGATATTCCAACTGAATACCGCGATGCAAAGCAAAAGTAATCGGCTATAGTGAAGTTAATGCCCTGACGCAAACTTCTGTCCAAGGGGTCACTCCCGGTGAAGGGATCTCGGCCCTTGCCTCGTCGACTGAGGAGCAGGATATTCCAATGAATACCACGATGCAAAACAAAAGTAAACGTCCTTGCAATAACAGCCTTTTGAAAAGTGTTCCAACAACATCAGATTAGGTTTGTTTTAACTTGCATTGATTCGAATCAATGCAGTCCCATCAATTGATCACACCAAAAAGAACGAAAATATACTGATGTACGTATATGCCATCCGCATTCGCCACTGGGTCCCGTCATTACCCGTTAGGTTAGCTTACTAACGACAGAGCGGGGACTGGACTAGCGCGGATGCAAAACATATGCAACATCTACTAATATATATATACCAATATATTATATTTCGCTCAAGGCGTGAAAGAAATACAACATCACAGAGAATGAACAGCATCACAGAAACAATACAGATATCTGGGAACCCCGGGTTTCACAGAGCCGCTGAAACCCGACGTTCCCCTGGTCGTGTGGATAGCCTGTGCAATGAAATCCTAGACCCCTACGGGCGCGGCAAGTCACCCGCCAAAACCTGAAGCGAGGCAGCCCCCTTCAGCGCCGTGAATGGACCACCCAACACTTCACGGAATCCGGTAACTTGGGCACCCCTCCTGGGTCAACCTGTACCCCCTACGAGTGCGGCGAATAGCCCGCCAATCCTAGAGTGAAGCCCCCTCCGTCTCAATGCCATGAGATGCGGGCTTGTTGCCCTCCAGAACCCGGCTATCCGTGCACCCCTCCGCGGGGCAATCCTAGTACAGAAAGTAAAATATACATACAACGGGTACATCGACCGCAACCAGGTCGTGCCCCAAAATAATAATACAAACAGGCAGTGACGGCAGTCCACATGTCGGACGCTTGCCCCGCAATATCAAATGTACATAATACAACAAAACTGTACTAGCATTGCATCCAGGCTATCCCCACGACCGATCCGCAACATCACAGCAAATACATAGAACATCAATGTGAAAGTCACGTTCGCAAATCCGTCTAACCGGGCTATAGCAGTTAGACCGGATTTACCGATCGAGTGACATTCACGGTCGCAGATATAATGTAAATACTGTGAAAAATGTGTTTAAGATTTTCCGATTGACCAAAAATTAACAAGTGGGCCCCAAACTAATACTGTAGCACTCACAGAAATAATTGGCCCAATTTTAATATTCCAAAACCCACAAAATAATCCCAGAAAGCCTCTGTAAAAAATTGGTGCAGTGAACTCCACAGTGCGCGGCGGAAGGGCGGCGGAATGGGGGTTCATGCGGCGCTTCCGCGCTCCCACTGTAGAATCATTTCATCGAAATTTTACAGAGTTCTTAGAATTTCCAGTACATCAATATTTTACAACCTGAAAAAATTTTCGAGACCAAAATATTTCAACAGAAACTGATGTGAACTAGAAATGCAAGTTTTGGAATTTTGGTCGATCGGAAATGCAAAACACATCAAACGAAGCTAGACGAAGTTAATGGCGAGGCTCTGATACCACTGTAAGTGCACGGCGGCGCCCCGGCCGTCAATCCGACGGCCAAACGCGGAAACGGTGGTAAACTTAAAATTTTGCGGACTTGGCAAAACGGCACCACCGCGCACTAAAACCGGATCGGGCCATTAAACTAAATCTAGCTAACTACAAAGAGAGGGAATAGAGATATACCGACGATCCAAGTCCTCCGGTCTTCTCGTCATCGTCCCGATCTCCTGCGGAATGTCCCGTCTCCTCCTCGTCGTCGGAAGTGCACCACATCGCCTACTTTGTTTACGGGCTCCCACCTCAATGCCGAGGCAACTCGGGCACGAAGCCGGCTACTCGACGTGCCCAAGGTTCGCTGTAGAATATGTAGTCCTCAAGTCTCATTTGGGGTTATGGAGTTGTGCCATTTTGTGGAGGAAAAGAGAGGAACTTTTGGAGAGGGTTCTTGTGTGATTTTTGGAGAATGAAGAGAACCAAAAATTGCCACACCAAAAACAATCACCCCACTCCTTAAGAATGGCCGGCCCTCTTTGTGAATGGGGAGAGAGTGTGAGTGAGGAGAGAGCCAAGGATTAATCAATCACCACCATAATGCAAGGGAGAGAGAAAAGCTCATGATATCAAGAAATGATTGCAAGTAAATAACCTCACTCCAACTACCAAATCATCAACAACCATCATGTCCCTCCATCATCATACAAAAGTCAAGCCATGATGAGGTTATCAAGTCAAAAGATGGTGCTATCATGATACAACAAAAAAGGCAAAGACCCCCTCCACAAATGCCTATTTGCAACAATGCAAATAAGCCCTCCTCCACCAATCTTCGGCCAATGAACGGAACAATGGAAATTGGCCGAAACGGAAAGCAAACTGGCAACTCCATAAAACTGGTCCCGTAATAAATTACAGGAAAACCCCGATACTGTGCATACACACCCGCATTTGTATTCCGACCGAAATACAAATGCAATGAGACAAAATCTACACTGTACTATACTAGGATCCGGCTTATACCAAAGCCGGCTAGTAATATCCGTTCGATCCTGATCCGTGCAATACCGCACGTATCTGATCGAACCCTGCCATATAACCATACGGCCTATAGTACAGACTGTCCGATCCTGATCCGTGCAATACCGTACGTATCTGATCGGACCCTGCCATATCTCCATACGGCCTCTACAACCTTTCGCCCGAAAGCTGAGTAACTGAATGTGGGGGACTCTAAAGACTCGTCAACACCTCGGTTGTGGATTTAACCACTAGCACGTCAGAGGTATAAGCCAATACGTGACGGGCTACCAGGTACTGACCAAATGGGACGTCGATGAGGAAGCTCACCCCGACACCCAACTGAGCCTGTCAGTGACAATATCCGTGCAGTCCGGTCCGTTCGTCTATGAGTATCGCATGGCGGGCCTAGGGGGTTGGTAAAAGTCAGACCCCCAAAAGCGGTACAAGTCGTGTCGGAGTGTAGCCCAGAACACCCTGAGATACTACTGGAATACCTACCAGTAAATCTCCTTGCCTTGGCCAAGGACTTTGTGTAATGGCTCTCCTAGACACAGCACGACCTCACCCCCAATACCGGGAGAGACGAACCCCTGAAGATACGCTCACTGCCTCCATGTGGCTCGGGACTGTACCCAACTAAAACCTGTTTGCACGACTCCTTTGAGCCGTGGTAGGGTAGTAATCAAAGTACAGTGGGAACTCACACGAGACAAATGACGATCCCCAGGTCGATGAACTAACCTGCACACATGTCACCAGGGAACTGCCATCTGACGTCTGGTATATGACCAACTAGCATGTTCCCGGCGAGTCCTGTCCGGTGTACTCATAACCCAATGAGCACCTGTATACATCTTAGGTGATCCAACTGACACCAGTGGCTTGTGAGACCGGCCACCGCCCCTCGTCGGGGTCTCGACTGTATACACTAGTCTACTAATGGAGTATCGATGCCCAGTCTCGAAACTCCCACGACTAGGGACCTTTTAAGGATAAGCTTATAGACCCCCAGCTCCCACTTATATGATCGCCCTCATACTGCTGGTGGTCAAGCAAGAATCCTAGGGGCTCTATCAACGTGTAATAGCGACGTGTCATGTCACCTAAAGCAGTATACGATGATAAAGGTAAACCAGATAGCATACTATCATCTCGAGTAAGACTGTCCTACCGGGATAGGTCCTCCCTCAATCATTACAATCACGTACCTGTGACCTAATAATTGACTCTGAGGGCACTATCCCCAACATTCTGCACACCATCGTTATGCTAATTGGTTTTCTTCATTCCCCACCGTTCGGCACCAGCCTAAGGTTTGGAAGAAGACTATCCAATCTGCGTAATAGGTGTACTACTCCTAAGCCAAGGAGTACTCGCAACCTGAGAGAACGTGAAAAGAAAAGACAACTGAATAGTCTTATCCGTTTTCTCCAGAACCAGAAACCATCCTCGAAGTCCTTCGAGTTCGTATATAACCATACGATGGTTTTGTCCAATGGAAGTGGACGTTCGTAGTAATACGGGGTGTCCCGGAGAAAAGAGTAAAAGTAGGAGTGGCAAAGAGGTCTGCAACTCTGACAATCCAAAAGCCAGTGTTAAGAAGGTTCGGTCAACTTGGTCACTGAGTCATAGTCTAGGGTCGGGTCAATGGTCGCTGCCAAAGAGAGAGAGAAAAGAAACACTCAGCGTACACTCTAACCTAGATCAGAATGATTATCACTTTGTCTAATCTGGAAACCTCCCACTGTAACCTCAAATTCTCCTCCAAACCTGAAAGAAGAATTAGTCGGGATCACCCGAGGAGTAAACCAACTCATCAGTGGGAATCGGGATCCAACTATCATCGCATGATAACTTGACGGAATCCACTCAAGTCACCACACTCCAGAAGGTATGCGCATGCCTGGCAAGTTTCAGTTCTTTTGAAACTCCCGATGTGATTTTTACCCCAAGCGGTTTATGACCTTGACTAGGTCAACAAACCATAAACCGCCAGTCAAGTTCAACCCGTCATTATTCTGGATTGCATTAAACCCACCCGTACGTGCCCTTGACTAGGTCAACAAGGCCGCACGACTGTCTTAACCAATCCCACTTATGCAACAAACAAGTACCACTTAGCTACCGAACACTACGTCTTGACTAGGTCAACAAACGCAGCACGAATACCAAATAATACCTGTAGGAAATGACGGAGGGCTACGGCTGGTTTTTGGCGAAAAACCTTTAACGTAATGAACTTGATATCGTTGAAGGAACTGCATAGCCTTTTATAAAAATATAGTGACGAAAACCTTTACTAAAGAGGTCACTCCCGGTGAAGGGATCTCGGCTCTTTCCCCGTAGAATGAGGTGCAGGATATTCCAACTGAATACGACGATGCAAAGCAAAAGTAATCGGCTATAGTGAAGTTATTGCCCTGACGCAAACTTCTGTCCAAGGGGTCACTCCCGGTGAAGGGATCTCGGCCCTTGCCTCGTCGACTGAGGAGCAGGATATTCCAAATGAATACCATGATGCAAAACAAAAGTGAACGTCCTTGCAATAACAGCTTTTTGAAAAATGTTCCAACAACATCAGAATAGGTTTGTTTTAACTTGCATTGATCCGAATCAATGCAGTCCCATCATTGATCACACCACAAAGAACGAAAATATACTGACGTACGTATATGCCATCCGCATTCGCCACTGGGTCCCGTCATCACCCGTTAGGTTAGCTAACTAACGGCAGAGCGGGGACTGGACTAGCGCGGATGAAAAACATATACAACATCTACTAATATATATACCAATATATAGTATTTCGCTCAAGGCGTGAATAAAATGCAACATCACAGAAATGTACAGCATCACAGAACAATACAGATATCTGGAAGCCCCGGGTTTCACAGAGCCGCTGCTGAAACCCGACATTTCCCTGGTCGTGTGGATAGCTGTGCAATGAAATCCTAGACCCCTACGGGCGCGGAAAGTCACCCGCCAAAACCTGAAGCGAGGCAGCCCCCTTCAGCTCCGTGAATGGACCACCCAGCACTTCACGGAATCCGGTAACTTGGGCACCCCTCCTGGGTCAACCTGTACCCCTTACGAGTGCGGCGAATAGCCCGCCAATCCTGGAGTGAAGCCCCCTCCGTCCCAATGCCATGAGATGCGGGCTTGTTGCCTTCCAGAACCCGGCTATCCGTGCACCCCACCGCGGGGCAATCCTAGTACAGAAAGTAAAATATACATACACCGGGTACATCGACCGCAACCAGGTCGTGCCCCAAAAGAATAATACAAACAGGCAGTGACGGCAGTCCACATGTCGGACGCTCGCCCCGCAATATCAAATGTACATATAAAACAAAACTGTACTAACATTGCATCCAGGCTATCCCCCACGACCGATCCGCAACATCACAGCATAAACACAGAACATCAACGTGAAAGTCACGTTCGCAAATCCGTCTAACCGGGCTATAGCAGTTAGATGGGATTTACCGATCAAGTGACATTCACGGTCGCAGATATAATGTAAATACTGTGAAATAATGTGTTTAAAATATCCGATCGATCAAATAATTAACAAGTGGGCCCCAAAGCAATACTGTAGCACTCACAGAAATTCTGGGCCCAAAATTAATATTCCAAAACCCCTAAAACCAGCCCACAAGCCCACTGGAAAAATTGGATGCAGTGAGGACACCAATGTGCGGCGGAACCGCGGCCCAAGGGGGGTTTGGCCGCGGTTCCGCGCTTCAGTGGTCGAGTCACTATGCCGAACTTTTCCAGTATTCTTAGAATTTCATGTACATCAATTTTCTACAACCTGAAAAATTTTTCGAGCTCGGAAAAAATCGACAGAAAACTGATGCATGCAAAAACGTGGAATTTGGAATTTTGGTCGATCGGATAAGTAAAACACATTAGAAAAAGCTAGGCTAGGTTAATGGCGTGGCTCTGATACCATGTTTCGCCACGGCAGCGCCCCGGCCGTCTATCCGAGGCCAAAATGCGGAATCAAATTTTTTTCTTAACTTTAAACTGGCGCTACCGCGGACAATAGACCCGGATCGAAACCATTAACCTATACTAGCTAACTAGAGATGGGGTTTGAGATATACCGAGTGATCCGAATCCTCCGGTCTTCTCGTCATCGTCCCGATCTCCCGCGGAAACTCCGGTCGTCGCCTCCTTGCCGGAAGGGCACCACATCGTCTGTATCTTT
This sequence comes from Agapanthus africanus, assembly GCA_030015575.1. Classification (NCBI taxonomy): domain Eukaryota; kingdom Viridiplantae; phylum Streptophyta; class Magnoliopsida; order Asparagales; family Amaryllidaceae; genus Agapanthus; species Agapanthus africanus. Next base: position 168,508,692 of record CM057349.1, read on the forward strand.
TACGGGCTCCCACCTCAATACCGAGGCAACTCGGGCACGAAGCTGGCAAGTCGACGTGCCCAAGATTTGCTGTAGAATGTGTAGTGCTTTATCTCTTTGGGGTTATGTTGCCTTGATGGAGGAATGAGGTTGAGAAATGAACTTGGGAATTTTTGGTAGCAATGAAAAATGATATGAATGATAATTTTTCCCACCCTCACCAAAATGATCCTCTCTCTCCTTCTCTCAAAATGGTGGCCGGCCCATCTCTAAAGGAAATGGTGGAGGGAATGAATTTCTAGCATGAAGGGAGGTGATGGTAGGATAAAGAGAAGGGGTGACCACATCCAAAGACAAGAAAACATCAACCATACTTAAAACCCATACCCACTCAAATCTCATTAATGCACCATTATGGATGAAAAACAAAAATGCTTATCATAATGAATACAAGTGCAAGAAACCCCCTCCACAAATGTTATTTGCACAATTGCAAATAACCCCCTCCATCGGAAAAGTCCGGCCGGGAAAGAACAAAGGAAAACCGGCCGGAACGGAATGCAAACTGGCAACTCCAGAAAACTGGTCCCGTAATAAATTACAGGAAAACCCCGATACTGTGCATACACGCCCGCATCTGTATTCCGACCGGATACAAGTGCAATGAGACAAAATCTACACTGTACTAAACTAGGATCCGGCTTAAACCAAAGCCGGCTAGTAATATCCGTCCGATCCTGATCCGTGCAATACCGCACGTATCTGATCGAACCCTGCCATATAACTATACGGCCTCTAGTACAAACCGTCCGATCCTGATCCGTGCAATACCGCACGTATCTGATCGGACCCTGCCATATCTCCATACGGCCTCTACAGCGATTCGCCCGAAAGCTTGAGTAACTGAAAGTGTGGTGGACTCTAAAGACTCGTCAATACTATGGCTGTGGATTTAACCACTAGCACGTCAGAGGTATTAGCCAATACGTGACGGGCCACCAGCTATTGACCAAAAGGGACGTTGATGAGCGAACTCATCCTGACACCCTACTGAGCCTGTCAGTGACAATATCCGTACAGTCCGGTCCGTTCGTCTATGAGTATCGCATGGCGGGCCTAGGGGGTTGGTAAAAGTCAGACCCCCAAAAGCGGTACAAGTCGTGTCGGAGCGTAGCCCAGAACACCCTGAGATACTACTGGAATACCTACCAGTAAATCTCCTGCCTCGGCCGAGGGCTTTGTGTAATGGCTCTCCTGGACACAGCGCGACCTCACCCCCAATACCGGGAGAGACGAACCCCTGCAGATCCGCTCACTGCCTCTATGTGGCTCGGGACTGTACCCAACTAAAACCTGTTTGCACGACTCCTTTGAGCCGTGGTAGGGTAGTAATCAAAGCACAGTGGGAACTCACACGAGACAAATGACGATCTCAGGTCGATGAACTAACCTGTACACATGTCACCTGGGAACTGCTATCTGACGTATGGTATAATCCCAACTAGCAGGTTCCCGGCGAGTCCTGTCCGGTGTACTCATAACCCAATGAGCACCTGTATACATCTTAGGTGAACCAACTGACACCAGTGGCTTGTGAGACCGGCCACTGCCCCTCGTCGGGGTCTCGACTGTATACACTAGTCTACTAATGGAGTATCGATGCCCTGTCTCGAAACTCCTACGACTAGGGACCTTTTAAGGATGTGCTTATAGACTACCAGCTCCCACGTATATGATCGCCATCATACTGCTGGTCGTCAAGCAAGAATCCTAGGGGCTCTATCAACGTGTAATAGCGACCTGTTAGGTCACCTAAAGCAGTACACGATGATAAAGATAAACCAGATAGCATACTATCATCTTGAGTAAGACTGTCCTACCGGGATAGGTCCTCCCTCAATCATCGCAATCACGTGCCTATGATCCAATAATTGACTCTGAGGGCACTATCTCCAACAGTTCCCTACCTTTCTGTAGGGTGCCCTCTGCGCTCCTCAGCATGTTGAGGAGCTCTGAAAGTTCAACTTCTTTTTCTTGTAAGTTGAAGTTCAGTATAAACTGGGCGTAAGTGGAAGGAAGGGACTGGAGAACTAAGTCCGTATTGAGCTCACTCTCCAATGTGGTCCCTAGGTCCGCGAGCTCCTCAATGTAGCCGATCATCTTAAGCACGTGTTCTGCTACTGATGATCCGACGGCCATCCTTGCCGAAAATAACTTTTTCGACGCTTCGTATCTTGCGATACGAGATTGCTCTCCATACAGTTGTTTTGTATGAAGAAATATGGATTCCAAGTCCATATTCTCGTGCCTCCTCTGATGTTCGTTGTCCATAGATGCAAGTACGAGGCACTTGGCCTTCGCGCTATCAATCTCCCAAGTCTTACGGATTTCCTTATCCGCGACGCTGGAAGTGGGACCAGGGCCAGGGGGAGCTTTGGTGGTAAGAAGATACCCCAGCTTGTCGTAAGTGATTGCCATCTTGACATTCCTGAGCCAATTTTTGTAGTTTGGCCCTGTCAGTATGTTTTTATCTAGAAGTAACTTAAGTCCAGTCATGTCGATTGGTCACTGCAATTAGGAGAGAGAAGAAACACTCAGCTTGATGCTCTTACAAGTTTAGAATGGTTTTTAGTTTGTCTAAACAGGATGGCTCCCACTGTTTCTCGAATCCCTCCTCAAACCAAAAAGGAAGAATTAGTCAGGATCAATCTCACCGTACAATACTTGCTTAACCGTTCAGCCAGGCCAGTGTCGGTACTTCGAGGGACGTTTTCCAACGCTTTCGCTAAGTTCCTTAATTAAATAACCTCTTTTCCCTGGGGGCGTAGCCCCGCTAACACCTTTCTAGACACCTACTAGGTTTATAGCATTGATCGTTTAGTGAGAAATTTCCCGAGGAGTAGCATATACTCACAGTAGGATCGGGATCCAAATATCATCGCGTGACGAAACTGAAGGAATCCTACCAGAATCATCACACTCCAAATGGTATGCAACACTAGAAAGTTTCAGTTCTTTTGAAACTCCCGATGTGGATTTTTGCCCCACGCTCTTATGACCTTGGCGTGAGGTCAAAATGTCATAAGTCACATGTCAAATTCTTCCCATCATTATCCAGGTTAATTTGAATCCACCCGTACCTACCCTTGACGTAGGCCAAAATGGTAGTACGGCTGTCCCAAACCAACGCATTCTATCTATGCAACAGATAAATATCCGGCAGCTACCAATCACTATGCCTTGGCGTGAGGTCAAAATACATAGCTTGAATACTACCGAATATTTAACTGAAATGATGGAGAGCTACGAATGGTTTTGGCAAAACCGTGAACGTAGTGAACTTGATATAATCGATGGAACGAGATAGTTTTTAAAAGGAGTGGCTCAAGCTCCGCATTTAAATGTTAGTTTTGAAAAGAACCAAGTGGGTTTCCGAAAGTATTCCAACGATTTTAACTTGGTTTATTTTCTTGCATTAGTTCTTTTAGTGTATATGCCCTAGAGGCCATTACTGTATCATACTAGTTTGTATATTACTTAATGGATGCTTGGGATATTCACCTTGTATATACAATCTTGCTCAAAATAGTAGTATGCTACTTGGTTTGTTTCTACTTCAATGTGTACTTGTGTTTATTTCAGTATATCACTTATACGCATTAGTGGAGCCATTAGGATCTTTGCTTGATTACCAGCGTTGTGATGGCAGTCACACTAGTGGGGGCTGGGTAATCTATAAGCACATCCTTATTCAGGTCCCTGGTCGCAGGACTATCGAGACAGGGCATCGATACTCCGGAGTAGACCAGCGCATGCGCTTCTCATCCCAATGTGAGAGACGGTCTGTCCCACAGCCGTCAGTACGTCGTACTTGAGATAGTATGCGGGTGCTCGTTAGGTTACGGGTACACTGGACAGGACTCGTCGGGAACTGACTAGTTGGTATTATACCTATCGTCAGTTATCAGTTCCCAGGTGACATGAGTACAGCTTAGTCCGCTGACTTGACACTGTCACTTCGCCTCGGGTGTGTTCCCACTGTACTTTGATCACTACCCTACCACGGCTCAAAGGAGTCGTGCAAACAGGTGGTGGTTGGGTGCAGTCCCGAAGCACTTGGAGGCAGTGACGGTTAGACAGGATTCGTCTCTCCCGGTATTGGGGGTTGACATCGCGCTGTGTCTAGGAGAGCCATTACACGAGTAGTCCCTGGCCAGGGCAAACGAGATATACTGGTAGGTTTCCAGTGTTATCTCAGGGTGTATTGGGCTTCACTCCGGCACGACTTTTACCGCTATTGGGGGACTGACGTTTACCGCCCCCTAGGCCCGCCATGCGATGTATCAGACGAACAGACCGGACTGTACGGAGAATGTCACACTCAGGCTCAGTAGGAGTTCAGATGGGTTTTCGCCTTGTCCGTCTTCTTGTCGGCATTACCTGGGGACCGTTACGCACAGCTAGTGCCGCTTGCGGTCTGTGGTTAAACCCACTGCCAGCGTAGTGTCGAGTCTTTAGAGTCCCACGCAGAAAGCTTTTCTCCTTTAGGCAAAAGAGTAGAGGTCGCATGGTATTGCGACAGGTCGCATGGTTTTGCGACAGGGTTCGGTCACATCCGTGCACTTGTGCACGTGCAGTGTCCGGACAGTTTACACTAGCGGGCTTTGGTTTAAGCCAGATCCTAGTGTACCTTATGGGATTGGATTTATCCAGTTTGCATTCGTGTTCCTCGGAACGCGGATGCGGGTGTGTATGCACAGTTGACAGGGAGGCACAGACAGCGGATTCTCATTAGGCTTGTTGACAGTTGACCGTTGACTTTTTGAATTTTTGCTCAACCCTAATGAGAATATGATATGTGATTAACTATTATATTAATTAAGTATTATGGTGATCTGGTTGTTGACTTGTTGACTTTTGTTGACTTGTTGACTTTGTTGACTTTTGTTGACTTGTTGACCGGTTGACTAGTTGATCATCATGATAACCATGGTTATCATTTCATGCCAAAGACTTTTACTTGCTTATTCATTTGAGTAAAATGAGTGCATGACATGATAAGGTTATGGTTGCTTCCTACCATCACATAAGACTTTTTTTGATATGATGAGTTATGATCACTTTGGATTATGAGAGGGTGAGAGAGAAAAGAGAGCCTCATTCTTTCTTGCTCATTCTCTCTCTTGTTCTTGAGCTCTCCTCTTGCTCTCACCCTCAACCTCTTGCTCCCTCTCTTGATCTATGGTTCTCTTGTCTCATGAGTTGAGAATCAAGAACCATAGATAAAATCCCATTCTAAATCATCTCTACTCATTCTAGTTCACTAGGTTTAGCAAACCAAGTGAACTAGTTTCTTCAAAGAACGAAGAAGGAGCTAAAGGTTGGAGCTTTCAAGTGGATCTATCTTCGGCGTACGGAGACAACGAGAAGGAGCCATCGAACCACCATCGGAGCTTGAAGAGAAGGAGTTCAAGTTTAGGTATAACCATCTTCATCCGAGTAGCTAAATATCTTTAGCTTAGTATGCTAGTTTTAGTTTAGGTAAAGATCCCGACCTAGCTTAGTCCATGTTGCCTCTTGCGTTAAAATTTTGATTTTATACCGTTTCCGCCTCCCCGTAAGAACCGGGGGTCGCAACGTGGACTTACAGTGGTATCAGAGCCTAACTAAACTTAAACTAGCTTGGTAGTGAAGTGTAACGAAGTTCGGAACCGGAAAAATCCAAAAACCAAACTTTTACAAAAACTGAGTTTCTGTTGAAATTTTTTTGGCTCAAATTGAAAAACCTTATACTCCTAAATTCGGCTCAGGGTTTTGTGTGAACACTCAAGAAAAACGTTGCCTTAATTCGTTCAAACCGCCGCGCTTCCGCCGCACGAGGTAGGCATGTGCCGCGGAAGCGCCGCGGTTTGTCGTCTTCTCTGCATCGTTTTTCGTGCAGTGTGTGTCTGTGTTGGTTTTGGGATTTTTGGAATATATTATATGTGCCCAGATTTTCCAGAAAAGAAATTTCCTTTTGGGGTCCTATAATTCCGTATTTTTCCGAACTTCACTGCACTTTGACTATGATGGTTACATCTGTGATGTTTGCATGTATTGAACGTCGGCCAATCGCTATAAGTCGATTGGTCGGGGTTATACATGATCTGTAATGTGCTGGAATGTGTATATAAATATGTTGGATTATCGCGGGTGAATAGCCGGGGGTTGTGAGACGAGAGTTTTCCTTTCTTGCAATTCATGTAAATTTGTAAATTGATGTAATAATTATTTGTATGGCCGCACAACCGGGTCGGGGTTGTAGCCGTCATTGTATAATTTCTTTTTACTGTTTTTGCTCCTAGGATAGACCCATGGAGGGGTGCACAAACTACCGGGTATGCCGAAGTGTCGAGTGGCTTACTCATGGAGATGAGGGAGGTTGCTACGCTTCGGGTACTTGGCGGGTAGTTTGCCGCACCCGTAGGGGTCTTGGGTGGGGTATTGGCTATTCACCGCGACCGTGTAATCTGTTTTTGTTCAGGCTCGTACAAATTACAGATTCCTAGTATATCCAATGTATTTATCTGTGATCTGAAATGTTTATCATTGCAGTATATCTATATATGATATTATTTAGGCGTTGCTTATGTTTTTCAGACGCGCTAGCCCAGCCCCCGCTCTGTCGTTAGTTAAGTAACCTAACGGGTAATGACGGGGCTCAGTGGCGAATGCGAATGGCATAAGCGTACGTCATATTTTGGTTGTTTTCTGCAATGGTAGGTTTAAATGATGGGACGCATTAAAAGAACTAATGCAAGAATATCACGCATTAAAAGAACTAATGCAAGATAATAAACCAAGTTAAAGTCGTTGGAACACTTTCGAAAAACCACTCGGTTCTTTTCAAAACAACTTTTAAAATACGGAGTTTGAGCCACTCCATTTAAAATCTATCTCGTTCCATCGACTAAATCAAGTTCACTACGTTCACGGTTTTGCCATAACCATTCGTAGCCCTCCGTCGTTTCACATGAATAGTCAATAGTATTCAAGCTGTGTTTGTTGGCCAAAGTCAAGGCATAGTGATTGGTAGCTATTGGGTATTCATGTGCAGCATAGATAGATGCGTTGGTTTGGAACAGTCGTACTGCCTTGTTGGCCAAAGTCAAGGGTATGTGCGGGTGGATTCAAATTAACCTGGACAACGACGGGTAGAACTTGACATGTGACTTATGATTTGTTGGCCAAAGTCAAGGTCATAAGAGCATGGGGCAAAAATCCACATCGGGAGTTTCATAAGCACTGAAACTTGCTAGATTTGCATACCATTTGGAGTGTGATGATTCTGGTAGGATTCCTTCAGTTTCGTCACGCGATGATATTTGGATCCCGATCCTACTGTGAGTATATGCTACTCCTCGGGAAATTTCTCACTAATCGATCAATGCTATAAACCTAGTAGGTGCCTAGAAAGGTGTTAGCGGGGCTACGCCCCCAGGGAAAAGAGGTTCTATAATTAAGGAACTTCGCGAAAGCGTTGGAAAACCTCCCTCGAAGTACCGACACCGGCCTGGCTGAACGGTCAAGCAAGTATTGTACGGTGGGATTGATCCTGACTAATTCTTCCTTTATGGTTTGAGGAGGGATTCGAGAAACAGTGGGAGCCATCCTGTTTAGACAAACTAAAAACCACTCTAAACTTGCAAGAGCATCATGCTGAGTGTTTCTTCTTCTCTCTCCTAATTGCAGCGACCAATCAACATGACTGGACTTAAGTTACTCCTAGATAAAAACAAACTGACAGGGCCAAACTACAAAGATTGGCTCAGGAATGTCACGATAGCAATCACTTATGACAAGCTGGGGTATCTTCTTACCACCAAAGCTCCCCCTGTCCCTGGTCCATCTTCCAGTGTCGCGGATAAGGAAATCCGCAAGACTTGGGAGATTGATAGCGCGAAGGCCAAGTGCCTCCTGCTTGCCTCGATGGACAACGAACATCAGAGGAGGCATGAGAATATGGACATGGAGTCCATATTGCTCCATACAAAAGAACTGTATGGAGAGCAATCACATATCGCAAGATACGAAGCGTCGAAAAAGTTATTTTCGACAAGAATGGCCGTCGGATCATCAGTAGCCGAGCATGTGCTAAAGATGATCGGCTACATTGAGGAGCTCGCTGACCTAGGGATCACATTGGAGGCTGAACTCTATACGGATATAGTCCTCCAGTCCCTTCCTTCCACTTACGCCCAGTTCATACTGAACTTCAACCTACAAGAAAAAGAGGTTGAACTTTCAGAGCTCCTCAACATGCTGAGGAGCGCAGAGGGCACCCTACAGAAAGGTAGGGAAACATCCACTTTGTTTGTAGGAGGATCATCTTCTTCTAGGTCCAAGGCGAAAGCCAAGGGAAAGAAGAAGAAGGCCCCCGCCAAACCAAGGGGCGGTGTTGGTAAAGTGGATACGAAGGGAAAAGGCAAAGCAACAAAGTTAGCGGGAAAGCTTGTGGATAAGGAAGAATGCTTCTATTGTCATAAGAAAGGGCACTAGAAGAATGATTGCAGGGCCTGGAAGGCCAGAACACAGGAATTGAAGCAGGTTGCAGCTTCAGCTTCAGGTGTATATGTTATTGAAAACTGTCTTTCAATAAACTCTACTTCCTGGGTATTGGATACCGGATCAGGATCTCATATCTGTAATTCTTTGCAAGCGTTGAGAAACCGTAGTGTTTTGAAAGCAGGTGACATGACCCTCAGAGTTGCAAACGGAGCTAGCATGGATGCTAAAGCCGTGGGGGACTATCACCTGGGAATGTCAGATGGACATGTTTTGGTTTTGCGTAATTGCTTTTTTGTACCCAACGCAACTTGTAATATCATTTCTGTATCTTTAGTTTCTAAAGAAGGTTATGAATTTGCGTTTGTAAGTAATGTTGTAAACATTCACCTTAATCAAGTATTGATTGGGTCAGGTACTCTGAGTAATGGTATATACGTGTTAAACCAACCACAGATTTTTAATGTCTAGAATACACACAAAAGAAAGCCTCCAGAAATAAATCAGACTTTCTTATGGCATTGTAGATTGGGTCACATCAATGAGAGAAGGTTGACGAAGTTACATACAGAAGGGTATTTGAATGCGTTCGAATATCAGTCGTATGCCACTTGTCAATCCTGTCTCAAAGGGAAAGATGACAAAGACTCCGTTTACTGGACATGGAGTAAGAGCGAGCGAGCTCTTGGGACTCGTACACAGTGACGTGTGCGGTCCAATGTCTACACATGCCCGAAGCGGACATTCTTACTTCATTACTTTTACGGATGACTTCTCAAGGTACGGTTATGTCTTCTTAATGAAACATAAGTCCGAGGCCTTTGGAAAATTCCAGGAGTATAAGAATGAAGTAGAGAAACAGACCGGCAAAAGTATTAAGATTCTAAGATCGGATCGAGGTGGAGAATACTTAAGTGCCGAGTTCCTGGACTATTTAAAAGAGAACGGAATTCTCTCTCAGCTTACTCCTCCATACACCCCGCAACATAACGGTGTATCGGAGAGACGGAACCGCACCCTATTGGATATGGTGCGGTCCATGATGGGTAATGCTGAGTTACCGCGATCATTCTGGGGGTATGCGCTAGAATCAGCAGCGTACCTTTTGAACCGAGTTCCGACTAAGACTGTGCCTTCCACACCATATGAAATGTGGTGTGGGAAGAGACCCTATCTTAAGCACATTAAGACATGGGGATGTCCGGCTTTTGTCAAAAAGCAGCATGCGGACAAGCTCGAGGCACGCTCAGTACAGTGCAAGTTTGTGGGGTATCCAAAGAACTCAAAAGGATATTTCTTCTACTGTGAAGAGGAACAAAAAGTTCTTGTTTCTCGTCATGCCTACTTCTTGGAAACTGAGTTTTTGGAAAACCAGATAAGTGGGAGCACAGTAGAACTGGAAGAAATTCCAGAACCACGGACTGTTACTGAAAGTTTAGTGGAACCAGAAGGTTCGGAAGAACAGGACATTCCTACGCCGCTCCGCAGAAGTAGTAGGCAGTCTCATCCGTCCGAGAGATACTACGGTTTTCTCATAGACGGGGATAGAGAGGATTGCATCATAGATTATGATGAGCCTACTAGCTTCCAGCAGGCCGTTCAGAGCGTTGACTCAGTGAAATGGCTGGATGCAATGCGGACCGAAATGGAGTCCATGTACACCAACAAGGTATGGACGTTGGACATTGCTCCAGACGGGGTAAAACCCGTAGGATGCAAGTGGATCTTCAAAAGGAAGATTGGTGTAGATGGACAGTTTGAGACCTATAAAGCTAGGCTGGTAGCAAAGGGTTTTCGTCAACGACCTGGCTTGGACTACGACGAAACCTTTTCTCCAGTAGCCATGCTGAAATCCATTCGGATCCTTCTTGCCATTGCTGCCTTCCACGATTATGAGATCTGGAAAATGGACGTAAAGACAGCTTTTCTAAATGGAAATTTAGAGGAGTGTGTCTATATGGACCAGCCAGAGGGTTTCATTCAGAGTGGGAGCAGCGGAAAGGTGTGCAAGTTGCTTAAGTCCATCTATGGACTAAAGCAGGCATCGCGGAGTTGGAACATCTGTTTTGATGAGACGGTCAAAGAATTTGGCTTTATCAAAAATCCAGATGAACCATGCATCTATAGTAGATTTGTAGCGAGAACTGTAGTATTCCTCGTTTTATACGTGGATGACATTCTCTTAATAGGAAATGACATTCCTATGCTACAATCTGTCAAGGGGTTCTTGTCACACAGGTTCTCCAAGAAAGACCTGGGTGATGCCTCATACATTCTGGGTATCCGGATCTACCGTGACAGATCCAAGAGGATATTAGGACTTTCGCAGTCCAGGTACATCGACACCATACTGAAGAGGTTCAGTATGGAAGATTCCAAGCGCGGTAACCTACCGGCTTGTCACGGGATCACCCTCTCTAAAGAGATGTCTCCCAAGACTGATTTAGAGAGGGATCGCATGTCTATTATACCCTACGCTTCTGCGGTAGGCTCTATAATGTATGCGATGTTGTGTACCAGACCGGATGTAGCTTATACACTGAGTGTGGTAAGCCGGTATCAGTCTAACCCTGGGGAGAAACACTGGATAGCGGTAAAGAACATTCTCAAGTACCTGAGAAGGACTAAGGAGATGTTCTTGGTGTATGGCGGAAAAGACCTCCAGATCGAGGCCATTGCTGACTCCAGCTTCCAGAGTGACAAGGATGATTCCAAGTCCATGTCGGGTTTTGTCTTTACCCTCAATGGAGGGGCGGTGTGTTGGAAGAGTTCCAAACAGGAAACCGTTGCAGACTCGACGATGGAAGCGGAATACATCGCTGCATCTGATGCCGCAAAAGAAGCTGTCTGGATGAGGAAGTTCTTGAAAGAACTTTAGGTGGTTCCGTCCATTGTTGATCCAATACCTCTGTATTGCGACAACAACGGGGCTATAGCTTTAGCGAAGGAACCCAGGTCCCATCAGAGATCCAGGCACATCTTGAGGCGGTATCACCTGATCAGGGAGATCGTGGATCGCCAGGAGATCGAGGTTCGGAGAGTCGCTTCAGAAGACAACACTGCAGATCCATTCACCAAGGCCTTGCCCCAGACTCAGTTCGAGCGGCTGATCGAGATGATAGGTCTTCGATACGCCAGTACATGGCCTTAGTGCAAGTGGGAGATTGTTAGTGTATATGCCCTAGAGGCCATTACTGTATCATACTAGTTTGTATATTACTTAATGGATGCTTGGGATATTCACCTTGTATATACAATCTTGCTCAAAATAGTAGTATGCTACTTGGTTTGTTTCTACTTCAATGTGTACTTGTGTTTATTTCAGTATATCACTTATACGCATTAGTGGAGCCCTTAGGATCTTTGCTTGATTACCAGCGTTGTGATGGCAGTCACACTAGTGGGGGCTGGGTAATCTATAAGCACATCCTTATTCAGGTCCCTGGTCGCAGGACTATCGAGACAGGGCATCGATACTCCGGAGTAGACCAGCGCATGCGCTTCTCATCCCAATGTGGGAGACGGTCTGTCCCACAGCCGTCAGTACGTCTTACTTGAGATAGTATGCGGGTGCTCGTTAGGTTACGGGTACACTGGACAGGACTCGTCGGGAACTGACTAGTTGGTATTATACCTATCGTCAGTTATCAGTTCCCAGGTGACATGAGTACAGCTTAGTCCGCTGACTTGACACTGTCACTTCGCCTCGGGTGTGTTCCCACTGTACTTTGATCACTACCCTACCACGGCTCAAAGGAGTCGTGCAAACAGGTGGTGGTTGGGTGCAGTCCCGAAGCACTTGGAGGCAGTGACGGTTAGACAGGATTCGTCTCTCCCGGTATTGGGGGTTGACATCGCGCTGTGTCTAGGAGAGCCATTACACGAGTAGTCCCTGGCCAGGGCAAACGAGATATACTGGTAGGTTTCCAGTGTTATCTCAGGGTGTATTGGGCTTCACTCCGGCACGACTTGTACCGCTATTGGGGGACTGACGTTTACCGCCCCCTAGGCCCGCCATGCGATGTATCAGACGAACAGACCGGACTGTACGGAGAATGTCACACTCAGGCTCAGTAGGAGTTCAGATGGGTTTTCGCCTTGTCCGTCTTCTTGTCGGCATTACCTGGGGACCGTTACGCACAGCTAGTGCCGCTTGCGGTCTGTGGTTAAACCCACTGCCAGCGTAGTGTCGAGTCTTTAGAGTCCCACGCAGAAAGCTTTTCACCTTTAGGCAAAAGAGTAGAGGTCGCATGGTATTGCGACAGGTCGCATGGTTTTGCGACAGGGTTCGGTCACATCCGTGCACTTGTGCACGTGCAGTGTCCGGACAGTTTACACTAGCGGGCTTTGGTTTAAGCCAGATCCTAGTGTACCTTATGGGATTGGATTTATCCAGTTTGCATTCGTGTTCCTCGGAACGCGGATGCGGGTGTGTATGCACAGTTGACAGGGAGGCACAGACAGCGGATTCTCATTAGGGTTGTTGACAGTTGACCGTTGACTTTTTGACTTTTTGCTCAACCCTAATGAGAATATGATATGTGATTAACTATTATATTAATTAAGTATTATGGTGATCTGGTTGTTGACTTGTTGACTTTTGTTGACTTGTTGACTTTGTTGACTTGTTGACTTTTGTTGACTTGTTGACCGGTTGACTAGACTTGACTAGTTGACCATCATGATAACCATGGTTATCATTTCATGCCAAAGACTTTTACTTGCTTATTCATTTGAGTAAAATGAGTGCATGACATGATAAGGTTATGGTTGCTTCCTACCATCACATAAGACTTTTTTTGATATGATGAGTTATGATCACTTTGGATTATGAGAGGGTGAGAGAGAAAAGAGAGCCTCATTCTTTCTTGCTCATTCTCTCTCTTGTTCTTGAGCTCTCCTCTTGCTCTCACCCTCAACCTCTTGCTCCCTCTCTTGATCTATGGTTCTCTTGTCTCATGAGTTGAGAATCAAGAACCATAGATAAAATCCCATTCTAAATCATCTCTACTCATTCTAGTTCACTAGGTTTAGCAAACCAAGTGAACTAGTTTCTTCAAAGAACGAAGAAGGAGCTAAAGGTTGGAGCTTTCAAGTGGATCTATCTTCGGCGTACGGAGACAACGAGAAGGAGCCATCGAACCACCATCGGAGCTTGAAGAGAAGGAGTTCAAGTTTAGGTATAACCATCTTCATCCGAGTAGCTAAATATCTTTAGCTTAGTATGCTAGTTTTAGTTTAGGTAAAGATCCCGACCTAGCTTAGTCCATGTTGCCTCTTGCGTTAAAATTTTGATTTTATACCGTTTCCGCCTCCCCGTAAGAACCGGGGGTCGCAACGTGGACTTACAATTACACGGTCGCGGTGAATAGCCAATACCCCACCCAAGACCCCTACGGGTGCGGCAAACTACCCGCCAAGTACCCGAAGCGAAGCAACCTCCCTCAACTCCGTGAGTAGGCCACTCGGCACTTCGGCATACCCGGTAGTTTGTGCACCCCCTCCATGGATCTATCCTAGGAGCAAAAACAGTAAAAAGAAATTATATAATGACGGCTACAACCCCGACCCGGTTGTGCGGCCATACAAATAATTATTACATCAATCTACAAATTTACATGAATTGAAAGAAAAGAAAACTCTCGTCTCACAACCCCCGGCTATTCACCCGCGACAATCCAACATATTCATATACACATTCCAGCAACATTACAGATCACAGATTTGTATAACCCCCACTAATCGACATATAGCGATTAGCAGACGTTCAACACAAATATCACATTACAGAAAAAACCCGTCAGCTAAAGTCTTTTAGAAGTTCGATCAAAAATACGAATTTTCAGGACCCCAAAAATAAAATTTTCGTTCTGGAAAATCTGGGCAGAAAATACATATTCCTGTTAGTTATATGTATGCCCTAGAGGCCATTACTATACATAGGATGTATATTGTAGTGGGTGCTTGGACATATATAGGGAGGACTTTCTTGCTCGACATGATAGTATGCTATCTGGTTGCTCTTTACCTTAACGTGTACGCTGATTGTCTCTCTGATACATGTTGGTAAAGCCCTTAGGATATGTACTTGACTACCTGGACTATGATGCGGATCATACTAGTGGGGACATGGTAGTCCATAAGTTCATCCTTCAAAGTCCCTAGTCGTGGGTATATCGAGACGGGGCATCGATATACCAGAGTAGACTAGCGTGTACCTTCTCGACCCATACAGATGGGCGATAGATGATCCCATATCCATTGGTGTTTGACATCGGAGATGATATACGGGTGCTCAGTGGAGACTAGGTACACTGGACGGACTCGCCGAGAACTCCCAGATGGTATTATAACTTACGTCAGATGGCAGTTCTCTGGTGACACTGGTACAGAGTAGTCTGTTGACCCGAGATCGTCATAGAGTCTTGTATGGTTCCCACTGTGCTTTGATTTCCACCTTACCACGTCCAAGAGGGCGTGCAAAACGGTGGTTTTTGGGTACAGTCCCGAATCACATGGAGACAATGAGCGATAAGAGGGGATTCGTCTCTCCCGGTATAAGGGGTTGATGTTGCGCTGTGTTCGATTGGCTATAACCGGAAATCCCTGGCCAGGGTTGCTGAGATTTACTGGTAAGTGTTACCAGTAGTTTCTCGAACTGTTATAGAGATCATATCGACACGACTTATCGAGCTATTGGGGTCTGACGTTTACCACCCCTAGGAGAGATATGCGACATATCAGACGACGAGACCGGACTGTATGGTAAGTGTTACTGGTTGGATTCACAGGAGTTTGAGCGGGCTTGCTCGTCGATCTTCTGATCGCTCAATACCCGGGTGGCCGTTACGTTTAGCAGACCGCTTGCGGCTTGTGGGTGTTTGATATGATCATCACCTGCTGCCGGCGTATTGACGAGTCTTTAGAGTCCTACACAGAGGTTTCCTGGCTCAAGCAAAACGAAATAGGAGCGCATATGAGATATGTGCGGGACCGAGAATAAAGCGTGTATGTCATACCGTATTCTATTCTCGCGATGAATGTATCGATTGGTTGTATGCGATATAACCTAGTTATCGAATCAAGGATTGATTCGATAAGCCGATACATAGAATACTAGTCGGTTATATGTGATATGACCGAATCGTTAAATCAAGTGTTGATTTAATGATTTAATGTATAATTATATATATTTGATATATTACTTTGCATTAACTAGTATTGGTTCACTTTAAATGGATTTTCTCACTTGATGTGCATATTGTATATATGATATACTTTTGTGCACTTGATTGTATCATGTTTGATGATACATGCTTACTTGAGTTTGTGTAAAGATTAAACCATGGTTATTTAAATGGTTAGGGTTTTGTTTTTCATATCCATTACTTATTTATTCATTTATTTATTTTCTTTTTCATTTTGGAAAAGATAAGAAATGAATGGTGGCTATGTTTGTTTTTAGTTGAAGATTCATGAAGCATTGACTAAGTCACCATTCTTGTCTCTTGCTTAACCCTAACCATTTAAACTAACCCTAGTTCATTCTCTACACTTAACCAAGGGTTAGTATATGATAAGTATGATTTTCTTTTCTATTATTATGAACTTATCTTATTCTACCATCTTCTTCCTCTTCTTCTTCTTCAAGAAGAAGCTTGCCTCCATCAATGGCAACTTGAGAAAATGAGTGAGAAATCCAATTCTAAAGTGAACCCACTTCCTATTTCTTCATCCTCTACCTCTTGCCAAGTAGTATATGGTGTTTTCTTCACAAGTTTCATGACTTGGTGAAGTGGGAGCTTGATCTTGTGATGCCTCAACGTAGATCATCTTCGGCATCGTAGTCGATGACCTAGCCCGCCTTTTCTCCGATGAAGCCAACGCTAGAGTCCGGGATCCGATGATCGCAGCGAGAAGACATCATCACGGAGCTATGGAGGTGGAGCACCGGATCTACAAAGGTTGTATTTCCGTTCTTTTCAGTTAAGTAGTTAACTAGTTTTTGTTTTCGCCTAAAATTCTAGTTAACGATCCGTATTAGGGTTTCTCGGCACTTGTAAAATTTTAAATTGGCATGGTTGATGCCTTGTGAGACCTCATTAGTGTGCCTAGGAACCTACAGTGGTATCAGAGCCTAGCTAGAGCCTTAGGCGATGCGTAGACGGAATTAGAAGTCCGATCGAATCAAAACCCAAACCCAAATTTCCTCTGTGGACTATTTTGAAATACTGGGTTTTTTCCAGATTAAAAATATGCAGAAAAATCAGCAGGAGATTATAAGAATTGCTGAGACGCCCGTACCCCTGAATCCACTGAAGTGCGGCGGAACCGCGGCATTAGCATGGCTAATGCGGCGGTTCCGCGGCCATGTGATCTCTTCTAGTGTTGAATTTTGCACAGTAATTCTTAGTTTTCAGTGCTGGTTTTCCTGGGAATTTTTAATATTTTTTTCAAGAGTTGAATTTTCTGGGTTGTATTGGGGACTCGGTGTATCGATCGGATTGTCTAATTTTGTCAGTGTGTTTTTCCGGGTATTTTTAGAATATGTTAAAAAGTTCGACCGGATATAAATACCCACTTTTTCCCCTGCCGGGAAATTTCCAATTGTTGGATTTTTCCGTAGTTTAACGACGTTCTAAGTAGTGCAAGTGACGCGATGGTCCCTCTAGAAGACAACAAACCTTAACTCGATTATGTGACCGTCTTGAACTGCCCTTTGAACCTTCGGGTTTGGGGCAGTACGGCGTGCCACATGTGAGGCGTTGGCTTGACCCTTCTACGGCTGGACCGTTGGTACTGAGGCACGAACTGAATGCTGTTAGACTTATTTCATGTGTTGAGCTGATCCGGAAAACTTAGGTGTTTGGATGTTCGATCGGAAAGTTTAACATTTTCTATTTTATTCGGAATGTGATACAATAATTGGAATTCACAATAAGTTATGAGATAACCGAATGAATGTTATAAACATAGCAGTTTAGTCTCACTTGATCGGTTGCCACGGAATTTTGATGCGATCAAAAGTCCGTCGCAATCACGTAGCGTACGCAGATACTGGCCGGATAAACTTAATAGACAGCCTCACTCCATAGCCCCGACCAAGTGACTGTAGGAGAACCCCGTCGCCGAAAGCATCCGTTCGGGTGCTAGCGGTAGCGGTGTTCCGCCTTGGTGCAGTTCGTCGACGGCATCGGGGGTGCGGCCGTCTACTAAAGTTTGCGACGAGCATTCGATCAGCTTGACGGGAATCTTGTTGAATTGCCCGACTTGATATTGAAAAGTGTTTTCGATAATGAGACTAAAATGCGGGGTTTATAATTGTTAAGGCATGCGATGTCTAAGTAATTCATTTGATTAGGCATGCGATGTCTATGCAGGTTGCGGATTCCAACTGTTGTGGTTTTACACTTTCTTTTCTGTGACCGTAAGTGTAATATGTGATATCGCCGGTTTCGTTGCTATATGTCAATAACAATTGGGATGGACATATTTACTTACGTTGATGACATGTGATGTTATGTGTTGCTGGATATGTTATATTGGATCGTCGTGTTTGAATAGCCGGGGGGTTTTTATGTGAGATGAGTGTTTTTCATTTTCATTCATGTAAAAACTTGTATGTAATATTCTTTTATTGGGGCACTTCCAGGTTGCGGAAGATGTCACCCTTTGTATATTATTTACTTTTCCGCACTAGGATAGACCCAAGGAGGGGAGCACAAGTAACCGGGTTCTGGAGTCCAGTGGGAGACCAACTCGAGGAGTCGAGTCCGGGTCTCCTAACTCTAGAATTGGTAGGGTTGCTTGCCGCTCTCGTAGGGGTCTAGGGGTGTGGGTTTGGCTATTCATCGCGACCGTGGAATCCGTGTTTTATACTGGCTCGTATTGAAAACACGGACGTCCTAGCATATCTAATATTTCATATGATTCTTCTGCTGCGATATCTGTGATGTGATCATGTGATGTTCTGTGATAGATACTGTATATAGTATATATGATATATTATATAGGCGTTACTTATGTTTTACACCCGCGCTAGCCCTACCCCGCTTTGCCGTTAGTTACCTAACCTAATGGTGCACGAGGGGACATCGAGGCGAATGCGGATGGCATAAGTGTACGTCGTATTTATCTGTGATGTTTAGGTACTTAAATGATGGGACTTCATTAATGTGATTAATGAAACTAAAAGAAACCTAAGATGTTGTAGAATCGAATTTCAAAATAAAACAGGTAGCTACAGTTCTTGCTTTGCACAGCGGTGTATATGATATATCCTGCACCTTATTCAATGAGGAAAGGACCGAGATCCCTTCACCGGGAGTGACTCCTTTAGCAATAACTGGCAGATGCTACAACTCTCGGTTTGTCTTTTGATTGCTTTTAAGAGTTTTTTCTTTGCACAGTGATATATATGATATATCCCGCACCTCATTCGACGAGGAAAGGACCGACGATCCCTTCACCGGGAGTGACTTCTTTAGCAAAACTAGAAAAGCCTCAAAAACACTCCATTTTAAAATCATTTGATTCTACAACGATATCAAGTTCATTACGCAATAGGTTTTCAGAAAAACCTGTCGTAGCCCTCCGTCATTTCAGATAAGTCCTATTTAGTATTCGTGGTACGTTTGTTGACCTCCGTCAAGGCGTAGTGTGCGGTAGCTAACTAGTATTTATCTGTTTATGCATATGATGCAGATTGGATTAGGGTAGTCGTGCGGCCTTGTTGACCTCCGTCAAGGGTCGTGCGGGTGGGTTTAATTCGATCAAGAAATGACGAGTTGAACTTGACTAGTAGCCTATGGTTTGTTGACCTCCGTCAAAGTCATAGGGTGCTAGGGGCAAAATATTATCGGGAATTTCAAGTGTTGAAATTTGCAATGAGATTGCATACCTTCTATGAGATAGTTGGATCCCGATAACCACTGAGAGTAAGAGTTACTCCTGGGAGAGTTTTACACATTACAATTAGCCAATCAAGTAGGTGTCTAGAAAGGTGTTAACGAGGTTACGCCTCTGGAAAAATGAGGTTTACATTAATTAGGTCCGTGCGAAAGCACGGGGCACTTCCCTCAAAGTACCGACACTGGCCTGGCTGAAAGATTGGCGAACTTGTAGTGTGTAATTAATCCCGGCTAGTCTTTCCTTTTAGGGTTTGAAGGAAGATTTGATAAAAAGCAGTGGGAGCCATCCTGATTAGATAAAATAATAACCAATCTATTCTTGCAAGAGCGCACGCTGAGTGTTTTCTTCTCTCTCTCTCCAGGTAGCGACCATATCACGCCTTAATCAAGATAATATTACGGAATATTGACCGAACCCGCTTGTTATACTGAGCTGGGGAACGTTGGTCTCGCTCCAACTTATAATTGTTATAAGACAGAGCAGGAAATTGGGGATTACCAAAATTCCCGTGCCGCCCAAACGAAGAAAGTGCATATGATGCATCTCCTTCGGGTGTGTTCATTATACAGAACTGTTTCTCAGTATTCTTTACGTCCTGGGTATGTGATACCAGATCAGGATCCCGCATATGTAATTTGTTACATTGGGCTACAGAAAGGTAGAGAACTGAGAACGGATGATAAGTTTCATGAGGCAGAAAACGGGGCAAGAGTTGCAGCCAAGTCTGTTGGTCACTGTCATCCTGTATTCCAAATACATTAATTCTGAACGAATATTATTAGATACCGAACCTGATATACAAAATCATATCACTCTCTTTAATAGTAAAGAAATGATAAAATTTTGTATTGTTGGATAATGTTTTGAACATTTCCTATATCAAAAGTTGATTGGTTCAGGCACGTTATCTAAAAGCATTAATGTTCTAAATCAAACTACAGTTCTTTAGTATACGGAACACACACAAGAGGAGGAGTTCAGAAATGAACGAATCCTTCTTGAGGCATTGTAGACTAGGTCATATCAATGTGACCCGACTAGCTGAAGTTACATGTAGATGCATATTTAAATCAGTTTGAATTTACATCTTATGAAACTTGCGAGTCATGTCACAGAGATAAGATGACCATAGCTCTGTTTACTGGAAGCAGAGAAAGAGTTAGTAAACTCTTGGGATGATACATGTTGATGTATGTAAGGTCCCCTGTCTACACATGCCAGGATCTGTTCTTTGTACTTCATTACATTCTCTGATGATCTTTCGAGATTCAGATCTATGTTCCTGTTGAAACACAAGTCAGAACCTTTTGAGATATTCACAGAATATAAGTTAGAAGTAGAGAACCAATACGGGTATAATTATTATGTCCTTTGATGAGATCAAGGAGGAGAATACTTGAGCACGGAATTCCTGTACTATTCAAAAGGAGAATGAGATTCTCTCTCAGCATTACTCCTCCGTATACACCATAGCACGATGGTATATCGGGGCGGAGCATTCACACCCTATATGATAAGGTGTGCTCTATGATGAGTACTACTGAATTACCTATTTCCCTTTTGGGAGTTATGCACTTGAGAAGCTGCATACCTATTGAATAGGGTTCAAATCAAATCAGTTGCCTACCATTTCATATGTGATATGGAAAGGGAAGAGCCCATGTCTTAAGCTAGTTAAGATTTGGGATTGTCCGGCCTATGTCTAAAAGCAAAATCCGGACAAGCTCGAGGCAAGGTAAGTTATGTAGAACTGGAAGTGTTTCAGCTATACAAACTACAGCAAATGATTTAGTAGAACCGAAGGATTCAATAGTTACCAACGAACCTCAGCCTCTCCGCCGATCTAGTAGGGTTTCTCACCCACCTGAGAGATACTTCTGTTTCTCTATGACAGTGGGAGCGAGGATTGCATCATGAGATGATGACCCAACTAGTTTCGAGCTGGCCATCAGGAGTGGGACTCTGTAAGAATGGATGGATGCTTAGCGATCTAAGATGGAATCCATGTACACCAACAAAGTATGGACTTTGGTTGCTATATCTGAAGGGTTAAATCCCCATCAGGAGCAAGTATATCTTGAGAAGATTACTTGGTGTAGATGGAAAAGTTGAGATTTTCAAAGCTAGACTTGTTAAAACTTTTCGTCATCGACCAGGCGTGGATAATGATGAAACATTTTCAAGTGGCTATGATTAAGTCCATCCTGATCCTACTTGCCACGGCTACATACCATGACTACGATATCTGGCGGTTGGGTGTCATGACTGCTTTTCTAAATAATGTTTTAGAAGAGAGAGTCTATAAGTACACAGCCAGAGGGCTTCGTAGACAGTGGGAGCAGCGGAAACGTGTACAAGATGCTTTATAGGATAATGCAGGTATTGCGGAGTTGGAACATCTGTTTTGATGTAGTAGTCAAAGAGTTTGACATCATCAAAATGGTAGATGATCCTTGTATATACAAAAAGGTAGTAGGGAGTATGGTGATGATCCTCGTAGAGTACGTGGATGACATACTCTAGATAGGGAAGGAGTTTCCTATGCTACGCTCGGTCAATCTCCGCTTATCACAATGATTCTCCATATAGGATCAAAGTGATACCTCCTAAATCCTGGGTTTTGGATCTATGAGATAGATCTAATTGGATGTTAGGATTCTCACTAGTTGTAGTGAGATGGTATCAACTGATCCTGGGGAGAATCACTGGAAGGGTTCCAGGGTGATAAGGACGACTGAAAGTCAGTCACAGGCATTGTCTTTACCCTCAGTAAAGGGACGGTATGTTGGAAGAGTTCCAAGCTAGATACCGTGGTATAATAGACGATAAAGGCTGGATACATCGCTACTTAAGATGCTACCAAAGAGGCTGTTTGGGTGTATTTTAGTTCATGAGATGAACTTCGTTCCTACCATTGTGAGACAATGGAGTTGTGGCTTATGCCAAGGAACGCCCGTCCCATCAGTGACCCAGGCGTATTCTGAGGCAACATCACCTGATCATGGAGATAGTTGATCTCCAGGGTGATCGAGATTAGGAGAGTAGACTCAGAGGATAACACGACGGATCCACTCACGAAGGCCTATTCCCAGAGAGAGCCTTTTATGGGATGGTTGAGTATGAGATACTACAACCACTGCTATCAGATGGCCCTAGTGCAAGTGGGAGATTGTTAGTTATATGTATGCCCTAGAGGCCATTACTATACATAGGATGTATATTGTAGTGGGTGCTTGGACATATATAGGGAGGACTTTCTTGCTCGACATGATAGTATGCTATCTGGTTGCTCTTTACCTTAACGTGTACGCTGATTGTCTCTCTGATACATGTTGGTAAAGCCCTTAGGATATGAACTTGACTACCTGGACTATGATGCGGATCATACTAGTGGGGACAAGGTAGTCCATAAGTACATCCTTCAAAGTCCCTAGTCGTGGGTATATCGAGACGGGGCATCGATATACCAGAGTAGACTAGCGTGTACCTTCTCGACCCATACAGATGGGCGATGGATGATCCCATATCCATTGGTGTTTGACATCGGAGATGATATACGGGTGCTCAGTGGAGACTGGGTACACTGGACGGACTCGCCGAGAACTCCCAGATGGTATTATACCTTACGTCAGATGGCAGTTCTCTGGTGACACTGGTACAGAGTAGTCTGTTGACCCGAGATCGTCATAGAGTCTTGTGTGGTTCCCACTGTGCTTTGATTTCCACCTTACCACGTCCAAGAGGGCATGCAAAACGGTGGTTTTTGGGTACAGTCCTGAATCACATGGAGACAATGAGCGATAGGAGGGGATTCGTCTCTCTCGGTATAAGGGGTTGATGTTGCGCTGTGTTCGATTGGCTATAACCGGAAATCCCTGGCCAGGGTTGCTGAGATTTACTGGTAAGTGTTACCAGTAGTTTCTCGAACTGTTATAGACCTCATATCGACACGACTTATCGAGCTATTGGGGTCTGACGTTTACCACCCCTAGGCGAGATATGCGACATATCAGACGACGAGACCGGACTGTACGGTAAGTGTTACTGGTTGGATTCACAGGAGTTTGAGCGGGCTTGCTCGTCGATCTTCTGATCGCTCAATACCCGGGTGGCCGTTACGTTTAGCAGACCGCTTGCGGCTTGTGGGTGTTTGATATGATCATCACCTGCTGCCGGCGTATTGACGAGTCTTTAGAGTCCTACACAGAGGTTTCCTGGCTCAAGCAAAATGAAATAGGAGCGCATATGAGATATGTGCGGGACCGAGAATAATGCGTGTATGTGATACCGTATT
Organism: Agapanthus africanus; assembly: GCA_030015575.1. Classification (NCBI taxonomy): domain Eukaryota; kingdom Viridiplantae; phylum Streptophyta; class Magnoliopsida; order Asparagales; family Amaryllidaceae; genus Agapanthus; species Agapanthus africanus. The sequence goes on from CM057349.1 coordinate 168,532,420, forward strand.
CTATTCTCGCGATGAATGTATCGATTGGTTGTATGCGATATAACCTAGTTATCGAATCAAGGATTGATTCGATAAGCCGATACATAGAATACTAGTCGGTTATATGTGATATGACCGGATCGTTAAATCAAGTGTTGATTTAATGATTTAATGTATAATTATATATATTTGATATATTACTTTGCATTAACTAGTATTGGTTCACTTTAAATGGATTTTCTCACTTGATGTGCATATTGTATATATGATATACTTTTATGCACTTGATTGTATCATGTTTGATGATACATGCTTACTTGAGTTTGTGTAAAGATTAAAGCATGGTTATTTAAATGGTTAGGGTTTTGTTTTTCATATCCATTACTTATTTATTCATTTATTTATTTTCTTTTTCATTTTGGAAAAGATAAGAAATGAATGGTGGCTATGTTTGTTTTTAGTTGAAGATTCATGAAGCATTGACTAAGTCACCATTCTTGTCTCTTGCTTAACCCTAACCATTTAAACTAACCCTAGTTCATTCTCTACACTTAACCAAGGGTTAGTATATAATAAGTATGATTTTCTTTTCTATTATTATGAACTTATCATATTCTATCATCTTCTTCCTCTTCTTCTTCTTCAAGAAGAAGCTTGCCTCCATCAATGGCAACTTGAGAAAATGAGTGAGAAATCCAATTCTAAATTGAACCCACTTCCTATTTCTTCATCCTCTACCTCTTGACAAGTAGTATAGGGTGTTTTCTTCACAAGTTTCATGACTTGGTGAAGTGGGAGCTTGATCTTGTGATGCCTCGACGTAGATCATCTTCGGCATCGTAGTCGATGACCTAGCCCGCCTTTTCTCCGATGAAGCCGACGCTAGAGTCCGGGATCCGATGATCGCAGCGAGGAGACATCATCACGGAGCTATGGAGGTGGAGCACCGGATCTACAAAGGTTGTATTTCCGTTCTTTTCAGTTAAGTAGTTAACTAGTTTTCGTTTTCGCCTAAAATTCTAGTTAACGATCCATATTAGGGTTTCTCGGCACTTGTAAAATTTTAAATTGGCATGGTTGATGCCTTGTGAGACCTCATTAGTGTGCCTAGGAACCCTACAATTCCAAAAATCCCAAAATACCCCACTAAACAAACTGCAACCAAAATTTCCCACTACCGAGTCAACTCGGCCGTGGAACCGCGGCGGGAGCACGCTCCCGCGGCGCTTTGATCGGTTCAGTGGACGAAATTTTGTCAGTTTTTTATAAAAACCCTGAGCCGAATTTTAAAGTATGATTTATCATTTTTGGAACAGAGGAAAAATTCGACAGCAAGCATGATATCGGGGTTCATATCGGGACTTTTTCTTTGATCGATCTTCTAGCTACTTTGCTAACATGTTAGATAGAGTTTAACTAGGCTCTGATACCACTGTAAGTCCATGCTACCTCTCCCGGTACTTTCGGGGATGCGGAATTTGGTGAAAAACAATTTTCTTAGAGGTGGTAACATGGACTCAAAACCGGATCTTTGTTAAACATCTAACTAACAACCAAACTACGAGTTGCTAACTACTCGGTTAGGGGGTTATACCTTTCTTTTTCTCGAACTCCTTCGTCTTCAAGCTTCGATGGTCGTCCGAATCGGCTTCTCCCCGTCGTCTCCTTGCGCCGAAGATAGAACCACCTGAAAGCTTCAACCTTTGGCTCCTTCTTCGAACTTTGAAGAAACTAGTTCACTCGGTTTGCTAAACCTTGTGAACTAGAGTGAGTAGAGAAGAGTTTGTATGGGATTTTATCTATGGTTCTTGGTTCTCAACTCATGAGACAAGTGAACCATAGAGTCAAGAGAGGGAGAGCAAGAGGAGGAGATGAGAGCTCAAGAACAAGAGAGAGAATGAGCATGAAAGAATGAGAGAAGACTTTTCTCATTTGGCTCTCATAATCCAAAACAATCATAACACCTCATATCAATCAAGTATTATGTGATGGTTTAAGCAACCATAGCCATATCATTTCATGCACTCATTTTGCACAAAAGAGCAAGCAAGCAAAAGTCTTTGCCATGAAATGATAGCTATAGTTATCATGATGGTCAACTAGTCAAGCCTAGTCAACCGGTCAACAAAGTCAACAAGTCAACAAAAGTCAACAAAGTCAATCCCTCAACAACCATGTCACCATAATACTTAATTAATATAATTGTTAATCACATATCATATTCTCATTAGGGTTGAGCAAAAAGTCAATAGCCAACTGTCAACGGTCAACAACCCTAATGAGAATCCTCTGCCTCTGTCTCTCCGTCAACTGTGCATACACACCCGCATCCGCGTTCCGAGGAACACGAATGCATACTGGATAAAACCAATCCCAAAAGGTACACTAGGATCTGGCCTAAACCAAAGCCCGCTAGTGTGAACTGTCCGGACACTGTACGTGCACAAGTGCACGGATGTGACCGAACCCTGTCGCAAAACCATGCGACCTGTCGCAAAACCATGCGACCTCTACTCTTTTGCCTAAAGGCGAATAGCTTTCTGTATGGGACTCTAAAGACTCGACACTACGCTGGCAGTGGGTTTAACCACAGACCGCAAGCGGCACTAGCTGTGAGTAACGGTCCCCAGGTAGATGCCGACAAGAAGACTGACGAGGCGAAACCCATCTGAACTCCTACTGAGCCTGAATGTGACATTCTCCGTACAGTCCGGTCTGTTCGTCTGATACATCGCATGGCGGGCCTAGGGGGCGGTAAACGTCAGTCCCCCAATAGCGGTACAAGTCGTGTCGGAGTGAAGCCCAAAACACCCTGAGATAACACTGGAAGCCTACCAGTATATCTCGTTTGCCCTGGCCAGGGACTACTCGTGTAATGGCTCTCCTAGACACAGCGTGATGTCAACCCCCAATACCGGGAGAGACGAATCCTGTCTAACCGTCACTGCCTCCAAGTGCTTCGGGACTGCACCCAACTACCACCTGTTTGCACGACTCCTTTGAGCCGTGGTAGGGTAGTAATCAAAGTACAGTGGGAACACACTCGAGGCGAAGTGACAGTGTCAAGTCAGCGGACTAAGCTGTACTCATGTCACCTGGGAACTGATAATTGACGATAGGCATAATACCAACTAGTCAGTTCCCGACGAGTCCTGTCCAGTGTACTCGTAACCCAACGAGCACCCGCATACTATCTCAAGTACGACGTACCGACGGCTGTGGGACAGACCATCTCCCACACTGGGATGAGAAGCGCATGCGCTAGTCTACTCTGGAGTATCGATGCCCTGTCTCGATAGTCCTGCGACCAGGGACCTGCATAAGGATGTACTTATAGATTACCCAGCCCCACTAGTGTGACTGCCATCACAACGCTGGTAATCAAGCAAAGATCCTAAGGGCTCCACTAATGTGTATAGGCGATATACTAAAATGAACACATGTACACATTGAAGTAGAAACAAACCAAGTAGCATACTACTATTTTGAGCAAGATTGTATATACAAGGTGAATATCCCAAGCTTCCATTAAGTAATATACAAACTAGTATGATACAGTAATGGCCTCTAGGGCATATACACTAACACAACTAATACATGAAGCAATAATATGACAATATGTATGCAATAGTCATGCAATGTACTCAATCAGGTACTACTAATATATGAACAATAAATGGCAATATGTATGCAACAGTCATGTAATGTACTCTATCAGGTACTACTAATACATAAACAATAAACGTAATAAGTACGCAACAATCATGTAAGGTACTATATCAGGTACAACTAATACTTGAACAATAAACGCAATAAATATGCAACAATCGTGTAAGGTACTATATCAGGTACAACTAATACATGAACAATGAATGCAATAAGTATCCAACAATCATATAAGGTACTATATCAGGTACAACTAATACATGAACAATAAATGCAATAAGTACGCAACAATCATGTAAGGTACTATATCAGGTACAACTAATACATGAAGTAGTGCATAAACAATATATGCGGAGTATGGGATAAAACATGTCATTCCCATGGAATCCTGACCTCGTGGTTGGACCAAAGTCCACCAAGACAATCCAAATCCCAATTTCCTCAAATCAACCCCTAAATTGGCTCTCATATCATGTAAGTCTCGTAAATCCTGAATGTACAATATCAAGTAAATCTCATATATCCTAAATGTACAAAATCAAGTAAATCTCATATATCCTGTATCCAATATCAAGTGAATCTCATATATCCTGAATCCAATATCTAGTGAATCGCATATATCCTGAATCCAATATCAAGTGAATCTCATATATCCCGAATAAGTATATTTGCATGGATAATTATGATGATGTATATAAATTGATATGTATAAATATATATTAGTGTCCCATTCCACTAATATATATATATATATATATGCATATACAACAGCGTCCCATTCCACTGTTATATATACTTAGGAGTAAAAATATCATGAAAACATGTGCCAAGCATCGACACATAAAGGTTGATCTATCAAGTGATGTCACCACGACTGGCACCCTGATAGGTACGTATCATACGCTATCCGAAAACCCGAGTGCCCAGCTTCGACCCTCGCCATTCGACGTATCCATACCTACATGACTCCCGTCGGTATCCCTATGATAACCGCCGAGTCATAGGTAATGTCACCGGAAGGTATGGTTCCCCTATCAGACCTCATCGGCATGGTCCGTCGAAAAACCTTTCTCGTCCCGGGGTAGCTCCGGGCCCCACCATGTACCCTCATACGGCCCCCGACTCTTACTCATATGGGGTATATATATCAGAACCGATAAATCTCATGGTGGATGCTGAAATATCATATCAAGAGAAACCGAGTTTTTCAAATAATGCATAATTTCATGAAACTACCACGGTTCTCAAATCCAGAAAAACATCATGAAAAATCCATATCTCAATGCGAAAATCCATGAATATAATATATGCAACATAAAACTGTAATGTAAGCATATAAAGGAAAAGCCGCTATTTAACTGCAACAAGTTAAATTATATATCATGCGGTTCCTAATTTCTCCAAGTCTATATAACATCAAGTAAAGGTAAACATGTAGCTATAACCAGATATATGTGTAAACATAAAGGTATAGCAAGGTATATGTATCTACCTATCAGTATTGATGTAATATACCCTCCAGGTATAAGTGAAGTATGTATGTAAGGTATACATGTAGCCATGTCATTATGTGTGAAATATACCTATCACTAATGGTACAATACCATATAGGTATACAGGTAACTAGCATGTAAGCATGTCAAGGCATATGTGTAAGCATGTAGGTATACAGGTATACTATATGTCATATGCAAAAAAGAATATGAATCAATGCCACAATGTCCCTAACCAAACAATATAATATCTATATGTGTGTTGTGCGTGTCATGGAAATTATTGACGGTGTGTGTGGTATACAATCAGTGCTCATGCAATATGAGCCGTCAATAATAGTGCAGTGTCCTAAGGGTACAAGTCCAAGCACAACAAGTAACTAAGCAATAAGGTGTATGCGCAACTCTATATATGAAATAGAATATGTGACAATATTATAACATCTCTAGCCCAGACGCATAACGCCATGCGGGCGATTCCCCTGTAGATATTAAATCTACTCACCAACACTCCTGGCTAAGTAAAACTAACCACCTGTTTCCCCTTTTTCGCAGCGCCCGAAGTCCCCACCTGCGAACCTAAAACAATAAAATAACAAAGCAAGTATATATTAGCAATAGACCCAAAACAGGTACAAACTATGTTGACCAACACGTCAACACCAAACTTACTCTCAAGTGTTCGTATTGTGGCTAACGTGCATAGCGACACTACGAAACCAACTCAGAGAACAGCAACGCAGAACAAGAACCGTATCGGATAACGTAACGCGTGAAATGAAACACAAGAAATGCGCAAAGTGGTCCCAGATTTTGCTATACCAACAATCTATAAAAGTTGCAAGTACCATGAGACCACATACAACCCTAGAGACCCCTACACCAAAACCCAAACCCTAACTCCCTAGTCTGGCTGCAATTTGCGGCCAGAAGCAATTTATTTGCGGCCATAACAAAAGGAAATGGGCTCGTATTTTGAGGATAGGTTATAGGTCACTACACTAGGTCATTGTGATGGGAACTTTTGCAACAATTACCTGGTTTGATAGCAGATCATCTCAGACCCCAAAACAACACTAAAAATACGATATTTACCCGAAACGAAACTATACGCGATCTAAACTGAAACGAATAAGCTACGCTACACAATAAACACCTAATTAACAGAAAGAGATCATTACCTAACCAAAAGAACTCAAAGATCTTAGCTTCCCAAGTTCCAAGGCATCCAAGAGGCAAATCAAGACACAAGATGTGATTTTTGTGAGTTTGGATGAAGTTTGTGATGGTTTTGTGAAGGAATGATGAAGTGCTCAGTTTGAGGTGAAGAGAGATGAAGAAAATGAGAAGGAAATGAGTGTGAGAGAGAGTGAGAGAGAGTATGAAGAAAAGAGAGAGAGAGGTGAGGTTAAGGGTGAGTGCACCACTACATTAATTGCAAGCCATGCTCTCACATAAATGCATTCACACCACTCACATGCCATCTCTTCTCTCCAAAACAAATATCTCACCCAAAATATCAAGGATTAGGGTTAAGTCAAAGCAAGGGATTAGATTAAAGTAAAGGATTAGGTTAAGGTTAAGTTGTCATGGTTGCTAAGAACAAGATTAGCAGAAACAAACCCTCACATTAACATGCACACGTGTGTGCATTCCATAACAAATAATAATAAGTTATTAATTAAATACTATAAAATGTGAGGAACCCAAATTGGTAAACTTTTTACAGTAAACCCGCATTAACATCTAAACTAACACTAACCGAAATCTAAGGCGTTACAGAGGAAGATGGCCCAACACTCAAAACGGGAGTCTTCATTGACTTGAGCGTGCTCTCTGCGCTCCTCAACATATTGAGGAGCTTAGGTAGCGACTTCTCCATATTGTGTATGTTGAAGTTAATTACAAACTCAGCAAAGGCTGGGAGGAGAGACTGCAGAATGATATCAGTATATTGTTCGTTGTCCATTTCCCATCCGAGGTCCTCAAGCTCTTCTATAAGGGCTATCAACTTCAGAACTTGGTCACTTACTGGTATGCCAGGGGCCATCCGCATCTGAAACAGCTTTCTGAATGCTTCGTATCGTAAGACACGAGATTGCTCTCCATACAACTCCTTTGTATGGAGAAATATGGCTTGGACGTCCATATTCTCATCCTGCTTCTGATGTGTGTTATCCATCGATGCAAGCACGAGGCATTTGGCCGTGGAACAGTCAGCGTCCCATGTCTTGCGGACTTTCTTATCCGCAACCGAAGATTTCGGACCTGAGACGGGCGGGGCTGGAGCCGTGAGGACATATGATACCTTATCATATGTCAAGGCAATGTTAATGTTCCTCAGCCAATCTTTATAATTGGTCTCATTCAGTTTATTTTTATCTAGTAGAAGCTTGAGTCCTATCATTGGTATCTGCCATTAAGAGAGAGAAAAGAATACACTCAGCGAAAGCTCTTGCAATGATCAGATTGTTTATTATCTTATCTAATCGATATCTCCCACTGCTTTAATCAAGTTTTTCTTTCAAACCTTAAAAAGAAAACTAGCCAGGATTAATTACAGTCTACAACTTCGCTAACCGTTCAGCCAGGCCATTGTCGGTACTTGAGGGAGGTTCCCCGTGCTTTCGCACAGACCTAATTAATATAAACCTCGTCTTCCCAGAGGCGTAGCCCCGTTAATAACTTTCTAGACACCTAATAGGTTAGCTAATTGTAAACTGCAAAACTCTTCTGGGAGCAACTATTGCCCGCAGTGGGATCGGTATCCAACCATCATATGGAAGGTATGCAATCTCATTGCAAATTTCAACTATTGAAATTCCTGATGTGGTTTTTACCCCTAGTACCCATGACCTTAACTATGGTCAACAAATCATAAGCACTTGTCACGACCCGAAAATACGGAACATGACCGGCACTTAAACTACGAACGTCTCGAGGCGTACGTAATCCAAGTAAACCGAAAACCCAGAAATCCAAACCAAGAAAATAGTAGAGTGCAGGAAAAACCAACTTAAAGCAAGTAATTTCAATAGCATAAGCCGAATTATGCGGTTTTTAAAACATCAAAAATTTACTGAAAATTTCGGCAGAGTCTCCTTTGTAAATACTGGCCCCCAAATGGGATACAACATGAATAGTATACGAAATCAAGAAAAAGGGCATCCCCAAGCGGGAGCTAGCTCTTCGTCAATCGACGGTCACAACCACACAAACAATATAATATACAACGCCAACGGCGAGGATCAAAACTCAAAAGGAAACTCAAAACCACCAGAAATATAACGAGCGACTCTAAGGTCGAAAGAATAACCAACACTGGTCTCTATCTCAATAAATACATGTTTGGTTGATGGAATTTACTAGATACAACTGAATAATATTATACAAGGTAATATGATGGGTACGATACAAGAAAAACCCACCTACTAGCAAGTCACCCGAATGAAACTGAGCCCGCAAAGCCGTAATGAAACCTGTACGGCAAACCTGCAAGAAACTGGGGCACAACGGGGGTGAGTTGCCAACTCGTGAATAGAAAAACATCTACGCACAGAAATCGCATAAATAACGCAATCCTAGGTCAATGATCATAATATATCCTCAAAAATGTATATAACATGCAGCCTATAACAAGGCTAGGGTAAATATCTAACCCGAGTGAAATCTCATGTGCCCGTGTCAGTGCCTCAGGTAACAATATATCATATGAATGATGTATGAATGCATGAAACAGAATGCTTGTACTGAATAAAACTGGTTTCATAAATCAGTGAGATTTCTGTATTTTAAAAGAAATGAGGTACCATATATGAAATCAGCATAAAACAGTGCCCAGCATCAACACAAAACAAGTGTCCAAATACCTCGATATCTCAATCACAATATCTAGGGCGCCGTCAGTCCAGACCGGCCCCTACCATCCATCTCAAGACCACGACGGTATCCTCCGGATATCCGACGTGTCGGGTAATATCACCGGTAGGTAGTGCTCCCCTGCCAGGCTCACATCGTCATCATCACGCGCTTCTTGCCCCGGGGTACCTTACCGGGTCCACCATGTACCCGAAACGGTTCATCCGTCTCCTCGAATCGGGTCTCGAAATCCATCAGCAAACTCATGGTGGACGACTCATACATCATGGGAAAAACCGCACTTTTATTTAAAAAAAGAGAGAAATCAGTTTATATATGTTTTGCGGTTTTCCTCCAAATCCAGAAAATATCATGGAAATCCGAATCATCAATAGCATGTAGAACCATGAATATAAGCATGATAATGAATAACAGTATGCATGAAGCGACAAGTAATAACTACAATATCTAAGCTGGCATATAAGGTATGTACACTAATATTACGTCAAACTACTGGCTATCAAGCTAAGTTAAGCGACAATATTTTCTAAGGTGTACGTGACATGGCAATTACCGATGAAGATGTGTGTGAGCCGGCAAGTAAGTGTATGTGGTACATACGCATCATCGGTAATGGTGCTGGTGTCCTAACAGCATAATGTCAACAATGCAATATGAAATAACAATGTAAATGTGCGATGCGGAGCGAGCAACCAAAATGAACGGGAGCTAAAAACTAGACGCAACTATAACTAATCTGCATTAATCTAATATAAGTCCTACAAATGGTGCCATTTGAAATAACACGAACCGCGGGGTTTTGAAAATAGGGCTACGGTGGTTTTTAAGAAAGGATACGTCTTTTGAAATATCCGTAGATCCCTTGACCTGTCTTTTAAAATACCCACGATCCGCTAGTTTTGAAATAGGTAGGAGTCTAATCTAATCTAACAACTACACTAAACTATACGGCTGAACTAACAAGCTGATCTACAGGTAAGGAAACCGCCTATCATCTGAGTCGATACATATACATACCTGTATATATACAGTCGGTGATCCCGCCTCAATAATATCATATCCATAACCAGACATCCCAAGTCAAGAGTGCGGATCAATCATCAAAATATAGCTCGTACGTAAATCCGTCGTACGGCATCCCCAAATCTGGGTACGGTCAATATCACATTCATTATACTATTCATCTGATATCCTCTTTATCAAGTATCATGATCGGGGTACTGATCTACGTCTAGTACAATATTGATACCATCTATGTATGCATGCATGTATGTGAAACACTACGTCAAGGACCCGCTACAACATCATGTCGTATCTCAAATACGAACCCTGCTATATCACCGATCTCACGGCCTCAAATCAAATCTCATCGACTCATCATAAATCCCAAGTACTATCATCCTCAATCCGTATGTGAACACATAGTCCCATACCCATGTGAACACATAACTATATAATCCCGTATAAGCACAAATGAAAGAAGAAAGTATGCAAGTATGGGTGTGTGTGTGTGCATGTGTGGTGCGACCACTACTCTAGGGTTTCGCGACACTAAATCATCCAAGAACACCAAATATCTATATCAACGATAATATCAAACAAATTATAGTCAAAATATATATATGTGTGTATACGTATTCGTATACATCACCACGAACTGCGGGGGTGCTATACGCCATCCACCTGACTTCTCCCCGTAGATATAAATCTACTCACCTGGTCCTCGCTCGCCGGTGCCGACGTCGCCACGCCCTTACTTTTCGTCTCGAAGTCCACATGGGTACCTACATATCATAACGCACCGTATCGCATTATAATCCGACTCATGAACAAAACGACACATGAAACCCATATAGGTCAAAACCTATGGTTGCTTTCACAAATCAACCCAAAAACCCTCGACGTCGGCGTACCAATGTCAAACCATCGAGGAAACCCAAGCACACCAATCGTGATTTCAAAACTCACTAATTATATAAGAAATAGGGTTTAGTTCATCAAAACCATAAAATTAAACAATTCGTTTTATTTTCCAAAAACCTAGTTAGCACACATTCCCATTTCGGTTCAAAACTTGATGTTTTACCCAAACTAAATATTTTGACGATTCTAATGGCCAAAATGCTCACTTAATATCATAATTAGGTTATACAAATCACCTCCATATTTTTAATCTCACGAATTAGCATTAACTCAAAATTCAAGTTTGCAACAAATATCGATTTTAACACTTTTCAAAGTAAAATTCACAATTTATCAATTAAGCACGGTTTTGCATGATCAAAGTCGCTAAACAACAAATTAAAATGCTAATAAAGTCATGAAAACCTTAATTACATTTTAAATCATAATTTATATGTACTTCACTAAAACCTAGTTTGCAAATTACATAATTAATACAAATTTAAATTTAACAAAGATATAAACTGCCAACTAGATTAGTTTTAGCATAACAACATGTTAAACTATACAATTTTCCCATGATCAATTATAAGAACCCCAACTTAAATTCACAACCCTAATCTAGAATTTTCCAAACCCTCACTTAATAATTTCAACTTGAAATTAGAAACCAAATTAACATTTAACTACTTTAGCTTATGAAAAAAAACTAACAAATTAACCATTAGATAAGATTATACCTCACAATTTGTAGATCTATCTTGCAAGAATCTTAGCCTCCAAACTTGCTTCCATGCTCCAAGATCCACACTAGATTGGTTAAAGAATAATGGGTAATTGTTGGATTTGGGATTTAAGAGGTTTTAATTTGATTTTTCTTGAATTTTTTTGAGCACTTTGTGTTGGAAATGAAGTGGAAAGATTTTGGGCTGATCAAGGAGGGCCTCGGCCAGATATTGAGGGGGGGGGGAGGAGAGAGAGGGAGGTAGAGAAAGTGGGGTGAAGTCAAAGTCAAAGTAAGGTCAAAGTCCACCTAATTCACCCATTTTCTTTTCTTTTCTTCCATATCTTTTCCTTTGAAAATCAAGTGGGGAAAACTATGGTGGCTGCTGAATTCAGCCATGGGGATAAGTGAATGGGGGTGTGTGGGTGTGGGTACGGGTGTGGGGTGATGAAAAATGATAAATACAATACCCCAAACATCCATTTACGCTAAAAAAAGCCTTTTTTCTTCAATAATTTCTAAACCGTTTTGGTAAATGATTTCGTTCCAAAAACCACATGATAAAATTTTATTTAATGTTTTATGATGCAAAAAATTTGTTTCAAATCATTCCAATTTGTAATTTTCCCTAATTAAATGTATTAGTGACGGCTTAAATAATAATAAAATAATATTTTTTTCAGAAAATTTGAAATTTCACCAGCAGCTCAATAAACACCAAATAATAGCAATTACATAGCTAGAATATGTATATTTAATTTTTATAATAAGATATTTGCATTTTGACTTTTTACAGAAAACCCCCTTATTTTACCGATTTTTCGAAATATCACCGAAACGATTTTCAAAGCGTTACAATCTTCCCCCCTTAAAGAAATTCGGTCCCCGAATTTAAATTCAAACTCCCCCAAATACTAAAACATCTAAGAAAACCCATCAAGTCGTCGGGGCTCCGAAATTGTAAATACATAAAACAAATCGTAGCGCAGCGCATGCGCTTGAAAAATGAGCATATAACTCAAATCAAAACTCCGTCAAGCATCCCGCAATCATCGGAGTCATGGAGAATACATCAATGCCAAATCCAAATCAAAACCAATATGACATAACTCGAAACTATACATGTAAATATCGAATCTATATATGTAAGTATCTGAAGGAAATGCATGCCAAATCTCTTTATGTCGCTGTGCACGCGTATAACACTGCACAGTGGCGGACGTCTAACATAAGGAAATAACTATATACATATATACCTTTGTTTGAAATGTACGTTCCGCCGTTTTGGAAACAATTTAGAAGGGTCTCCTTGTTTTAAACATTTCGTGTCATATCAGACACGTAGGTAAATACTGAGGCTATAGCTCGCCTTTTTTTTGGAAATCCCTTCAATAACTATCAATGCATGCAAAATACATTCAGGTGCTGTCCTCTGACTAGTCCTGCTCAGTACGAAAACACATAGCAATATCATAAAAACGTACTGCTCTATACGAAATCAATCCCCAAAATATGCACATGAATGCTACGTGCGTCTGGTGCGCACGAAAATCAAAATCCATGAATGTGCTATACATGCGCACAGAAACAACATCTAAGTGCATCGGGTGTGCACGAAACATCTGTCGTAGGCAACATGTGTGCCTGACAGCAAAATCAGGTGCATCTGACATGCATGAAAAATCTCAATTTAGTGCATCTGGTGTGCACCAAAATCGCATCTCAAGACATGCGCTCAACATGCGCGAAAATCCAAATCAGGTGCATCCATCGTGCACGAAATCATGAAATCCAATATCAAGCGCCGAACGTGCGCAAAATCAATCAGGTGCACAAGGTGCACAAAACAAATATCGAGTATCACAATCGAAATCGAAGTCCAGTGCACACTGCAAGCATATAATAATATACAGAGGGCAGGAACCAATTCGTGTGCGTGCATACGCACAAAATCAACTCAAATGTCTAAAACCGTAAAATCACAAACATGTGAAACCCAAGCACGAAAACGATATCAAGTGCAACACTGTGCAAAGATCGTAAAACCTCAATCATCAAAATCAAATCATGCGAATAAATCACCCAAAACATCGAAATCAATAATGGCGGAATAGTATCGCTCAAGTGCATCCTCTAAGAATCTCGGGCCAACTGTCGCGGTCACTAATGGGACGTCTCCTCGATGATCATGAACTCTGGCCTGCTGGTGTGCGTAACCATGACTACTCCTGGGTCAAGGTCTTCACTGTGAATTACCAATCTTTCGGTCCATCGGCTCATCGGCCCTGTCAGGTATGCTAACGGGGACGATTCCGTTCTGGCACTTCTTTGGTCATCTCTTGGTCAATCATCGCGACCACTCGTAAGACAGCATATCACTGGTGTCGGCCTCTGGCTCTCTGAATGTACGTAACACATCTGATCCTGGGTGCAAGTATCATTGCAGCAGTGTCCTGGAAGGAATCCTGCTCACGGTCTCTGCCATGTCTCGTCTCTGCCAACTGTCCGGAAGTCGTTGTCCTTTCCTATATCTGCATCTTGCTCTGGAACGACTGCATACTCATTGCGACTCCTTCTGGAAGGTAAGTCCAAGTACCATGCCTCGGCATGCGCATCGCCTCTCTGATGTCGGCGGAGTGGAACATCATCTCATCTAGATCTGGTGCGAACCTCTTACTCCACTTTTCTCTAATGTCGTCTGCTTTGGACTCGTCTCGTCGCGGCTGCATGGACTGAGCTCCAACGGCTATCCTCGTATCTGGAGTCTCCCAAGAATGCATCTCACCACCTAGCATCCGAATTAAGTCGAGCCATCCGATCGAGTCGTCAAAACCTCATAATCCCCCAAGAGCTCAACCTCTTGGGCACAGTTTAATAGTATCGAGTACATACCACAGCATCGGTGGTCCAGCCGTAGAAGGGCAAACCCAAGTCTCACTAATGGCGCCGTAGAACTGCCGCAAACCCGAAAGTTCAAAGGCCTTCCCACGGTCATTAAGTCGAGTTAGGGTTTCATTCTTCTAGAGGGACCATAGAATTGCATGCATGTCTTTCCGAATACTTTAAACTTAGAATAATAGGTTTCTGACATTCGATCGTCTCTGTCGACTCCCAACGTCTCCGCGTGAAGTCGTCTCTAGCTGGAATCAATCTACCTGATGACCTCGCATCGGGGTAGGCGAACGATTCACATGTCCTAGTCATTCATCCACGATGACTAGCGACCTTCTATCATCTCTTAGTACAACTCATTCTGCACTAACTCCAGCATCTGGGGCAATACCTCGTCGTTCGCGGCAATATCTGGCTCGCTCGTCTGCACGCTGAACAGTGCCTCGATCATCAGGAGTAAGCAACACACCAACGGTCATCAAAATCTGGCTGGCCTCCATCATCGGCTCAATTCTCTAGTGTCGACTAGCACCTCCAAGTAACCTCATAAGGGCGATCCGCCAAACGCTCGTGGTGCGGAAACACAGTAAGAAGACACATTTCTGCAATCGTGTCGCCGGAATTTCGCCCTGGTCAGTCCTCGTTCGTGACGAGCTTGTGCTGACCTCAACTATAGCCGTAGCTCTCCCTGCCGTAACCGTAGCAGCAAAACCAAACTAGTACCGATGAGGCTAGATCGGAAAGAACATAATACTGAACAAAGAAATGTACATCCTAAGGCTTCTTAAGTGGAGTAGCGTATCGTAAATATGCCGCGGAACATACCCACGGTACGTCACTCTACTTTAGTCAACTATTCCATCAACCAAGGGTCATCCTACGCTCCGAAGGTTAAAACCTAACTCTCTGATACCAACTTTGTCACGACCCGAAAATACGGAACATGACCGGCACTTAAACTACGAACGTCTCGAGGCGTACGTAATCCAAGTAAACCGAAAACCCAGAAATCCAAACCAAGAAAATAGTAGAGTGCAGGAAAAACCAACTTAAAGCAAGTAATTTCAATAGCATAAGCCGAATTATGCGGTTTTTAAAACATCAAAAATTTACTGAAAATTTCGGCAGAGTCTCCTTTGTAAATACTGGCCCCCAAACGGGATACAACATGAATAGTATACGAAATCAAGAAAAGGGCATCCCCAAGCGGGAGCTAGCTCTTCGTCAATCGACGGTCACAACCACACAAACAATATAATATACAACGCCAACGGCGAGGATCAAAACTCAAAAGGAAACTCAAAACCAACAGAAATATAACGAGCGACTCTAAGGTCGAAAGAATAACCAACACTGGTCTCTATCTCAATAAATACATGTTTGGTTGATGGAATTTACTAGATACAACTGAATAATATTATACAAGGAAATATGATGGGTACGATACAAGAAAAACCCACCTACTAGCAAGTCACCCGAATGAAACCGAGCCCGCAAAGCCGTAATGAAACCTGTACGGCAAACCTGCAAGAAACTGGGGCACAACGGGGGTGATTTGCCAACTCGTGAATAGAAAAACATCTACGCACAGAAATCGCATAAATAACGCAATCCTAGGTCAATGATCATAATATATCCTCAAAAATGTATATAACATGCAGCCTATAACAAGGCTAGGGTAAATATCTAACCCGAGTGAAATCTCATATGCCCGTGTCAGTGCCTCAGGTAGCAATATATCATATGAATGATGTATGAATGCATGAAACAGAATGCTTGTACTGAATAAAACTGGTTTCATAAATCAGTGAGATTTCTGTATTTTAAAAGAAATGAGGTACCATATATGAAATCAGCATAAAACAGTGCCCAGCATCAACACAAAACAAGTGTCCAAATACCTCGATATCTCAATCACAATATCTAGGGCGCCGTCAGTCCAGACCGGCCCCTACCATCCATCTCAAGACCACGACGGTATCCTCCGGATATCCGACGTGTCGGGTAATATCACCGGTAGGTAGTGCTCCCCTGCCAGGCTCACATCGTCATCATCACGCGCTTCTTGCCCCGGGATACCTTACCGGGTCCACCATGTACCCGAAACGGTTCATCCGTCTCCTCGAATCGGGTCTCGAAATCCATCAGCAAACTCATGGTGGACGACTCATACATCATGGGAAAAACCGCACTTTATTTAAAAAAAGAGAGAAATCAGTTTATATATGTTTTGCGGTTTTCCTCCAAATCCAGAAAATATCATGGAAATCCGAATCATCAATAGCATGTAGAACCATGAATATAAGCATGAGAATGAATAACAGTATGCATGAAGCGACAAGTAATAACTACAATATCTAAGCTGGCATATAAGGTATGTACACTAATATTACGTCAAACTACTGGCTATCAAGCTAAGTTAAGCGACAATATTTTCTAAGGTGTACGTGACATGGCAATTACCGATGAAGATGTGTGTGAGCCGGCAAGTAAGTGTATGTGGTACATACGCATCATCGGTAATGGTGCTGGTGTCCTAACAACATAATGTCAACAATTCAATATGAAATAACAATGTAAATGTGCGATGCGGAGCGAGCAACCAAAATGAACGGGAGCTAAAAACTAGACGCAACTATAACTAATCTGCATTAATCTAATATAAGTCCTACAAATGGTGCCATTTGAAATAACACGAACCGCGGGGTTTTGAAAATAGGGCTACGGTGGTTTTTAAGAAAGGATACGTCTTTTGAAATATCCGTAGATCCCTTGACCTGTCTTTTAAAATACCCACGATCCGCTAGTTTTGAAATAGGTAGGAGTCTAATCTAATCTAACAACTACACTAAACTATACGGCTGAACTAACAAGCTGATCTACAGGTAAGGAAACCGCCTATCATCTGAGTCGATACATATACATACCTGTATATATACAGTCGGTGATCCCGCCTCAATAATATCATATCCATAACCAGACATCCCAAGTCAAGAGTGCGGATCAATCATCAAAATATAGCTCGTACGTAAATCCGTCGTACGGCATCCCCAAATCTGGGTACGGTCAATATCACATTCATTATACTATTCATCTGATATCCTCTTTATCAAGTATCATGATCGGGGTACTGATCTACGTCTAGTACAATATTGATACCATCTATGTATGCATGCATGTATGTGAAACACTACGTCAAGGACCCGCTACAACATCATGTCGTATCTCAAATACGAACCCTGCTATATCACCGATCTCACGGCCTCAAATCAAATCTCATCGACTCATCATAAATCCCAAGTACTATCATCCTCAATCCGTATGTGAACACATAGTCCCATACCCATGTGAACACATAACTATATAATCCCGTATAAGCACAAATGAAAGAAGAAAGTATGCAAGTATGGGTGTGTGTGTGTGCATGTGTGGTGCGACCACTACTCTAGGGTTTCGCAACACTAAATCATCCAAGAACACCAAATATCTATATCATCGATAATATCAAACAAATTATAGTCAAAATATATATATATGTGTGTATACGTATTCGTATACATCACCACGAACTGCGGGGGTGCTATACGCCATCCACCCGACTTCTCCCCGTAGATATAAATCTACTCACCTGGTCCTCGCTCGCCGGTGCCGACGTCGCCACGCCCTTACTTGTCGTCTCGAAGTCCACATGGGTACCTACATATCATAACGCACCGTATCGCATTATAATCCGACTCATGAACAAAACGACACATGAAACCCATATAGGTCAAAACCTATGGTTGCTTTCACAAATCAACCCAAAAACCCTCGACGTCGGCGTACCAACGTCAAACCATCGAGGAAACCCAAGCACACCAATCGTGATTTCAAAACTCACTAATTATATAAGAAATAGGGTTTAGTTCATCAAAACCATAAAATTAAACAATTCGTTTTATTTTCCAAAAACCTAGTTAGCACACAATCCCATTTCGGTTCAAAACTTGATGTTTTACCTAAACTAAATATTTTGACGATTCTAATGGCCAAAATGCTCACTTAATATCATAATTAGGTCATACAAATCACCTCCATATTTTTAATCTCACGAATTAGCATTAACTCAAAATTCAAGTTTGCAACAAATATCGATTTTAACACTTTTCAAAGTAAAATTCACAATTTATCAATTAAGCACGGTTTTGCATGATCAAAGTCGCTAAACAACAAATTAAAATGCTAATAAAGTCATCAAAACCTTAATTACATTTTAAATCACAATTTATATGTACTTCACTAAAACCTAGTTTGCAAATTACATAATTAATACAAATTTAAATTTAACAAAGATATAAACTGCCAACTAGATTAGTTTTAGCATAACAACATGTTAAACGACACAATTTTCCCATGATCAATTATAAGAACCCCAACTTAAATTCACAACCCTAATCTAGAATTTTCCAAACCCTCACTTAATAATTTCAACTTGAAATTAGAAACCAAATTAACATTTAACTACTTTAGCTTATGAAAAAAAACTAACAAATTAACCATTAGATAAGATTATACCTCACAATTTGTAGATCTATCTTGCAAGAATCTTAGCCTCCAAACTTGCTTCCATGCTCCAAGATCCACACTAGATTGGTTAAAGAATAATGGGTAATTGTTGGATTTGGGATTTAAGAGGTTTTAATTTGATTTTTCTTGAATTTTTTTGAGCACTTTGTGTTGGAAATGAAGTGGAAAGATTTTGGGCTGATCAAGGAGGGTCTCGGCCAGATATTGAGGGGGGGGAGGAGAGAGAGGGAGGTAGAGAAAGTGGGGTGAAGTCAAAGTCAAAGTAAGGTCAAAGTCCACCTAATTCATACATTTTCTTTTCTTTTCTTCCATATCTTTTCCTTTGAAAATCAAGTGGGGAAAACTATGGTGGCTGCTGAATTCAGCCATGGGGATAAGTGAATGGGGGTGTGTGGGTGTGGGTACGGGTGTGGGGTGATGAAAAATGATAAATACAATACCCCAAACATCCATTTACGCTAAAAAAAGCTTTTTTTCTTCAATAATTTCTAAACCGTTTTGGCAAATGATTTCGTTCCAAAAACCACATGATAAAATTTTATTTAATGTTTTATTATGCAAAAAAATTGTTTCAACTCATTCCAATTTGTAATTTTCCCTAATTAAATGTATTAGTGACGGCTTAAATAATAATAAAATAATATTTTTTTCAGAAAATTTGAAATTTCACCAGCGGCTCAATAAACACCAAATAATAGCAATTACATAGCTAGAATATGTATATTTAATTTTTATAATAAGATATTTGCATTTTGACTTTTTACAGAAAACCCCCTTATTTTACCGATTTTTCGAAATATCACCGAAACGATTTTCAAAGCGTTACAGCACTAGTCAAGTTCTACCCGTCATTTCTTGATTAATTAGACCCACACACATGACCGTTAACTATGGTCAACAAAGTCGCATGAATGTCCTAATTAATCTGCATCATATGCAGTGTAGGAAGACATTACTTAGTTACCGTACACTACGCCTTAACTATAGTCAACAAACGTAGCACGAATACTAAGTACTCTACTTTCTAAAATGACGGAGGGTTGCGGATGGTTTTTTAAGAAAACCATTAACGCTTTGAACTTAATATCGTCGTAGAATCAGATGGTTTTCAGAAGGAGTGGCTTAAGCTCTGCAAGTTTGAAACGTAGCTTCTTCGTAAAAAGCCGAGTGGTTTTCAAATCTGATTCTACAACATCTTTTTAGGTTTATTTTTCTTCACATTAATCATATTAATGTTGTCCTATCATTTAAGTCCTTAAGCCAATCACAGAACAGAAACGAAAATACAACGTACGCTTATGCCATCCACATTCGCCGCAATGTTCCATTATGCACTGTTAGGTTACTTAACTAACGGCATACCGGGACGGGACTAGCATGGGTGTAACACATAAGCAACGTTTATTATATATCTCATATATAATATAGCATTCGTCTCAGATATATTAAGCGATCACATCACAGAATATAAGCAGCAGAAACACAGATGTGATCATATATGATATACTAGGATGTCTGTATTTAGTATTTAGCCAACAATAGAAAATACAGATTCTACGGTCGTGATGAATATTCAATCCCACACCCTAGACCCTTACGAGAGCGGCAAGTGACCCTGCCAGTTCTGGAGTTAGGAAACCTGGTCTCGACGCCTCGAGATGGTCTCCCACAGGACCCCAGAACCCGGTCACTTGTGCTCTCCACCTTGGGTCTATCCTAATGCGGAAAAGTAAATAATATACAATAATGGTGACATCATCCTCAACCCGGAAGTGCCCCAAATAAAAGAATATTACATTACAAATGAATTTTACATGAATGGAAAGTAAAAATCTCATCTCACATAAAACCCCCAGCCATTCGATCACGACAATCCTATACATCATAGCACAGCAACACATAACATCACATGTCATCAACGTAAGTAAGTATGCGTACCCCAATTGCCGTTGACATATAGCAACGAAACCGGCGATACGCATACTACACTTACGGCCGCATAAACAAGTATCACATACTACTAGGCGATGTTAAACCCTTCGATCGAATTAACGAACACCCGCATTCCCCAGCAAGCTCAACACTTGAGCGCCGTTAAACAATACCTAAATTCCATGCCACAGTATTTAATGGACCAGCCGTAGAAGGGCAAACCCAAGCCTCATTTGTGGCGCCACTAACTATGGTAAACCCTAAGGTTTGTTCGCAGTTTGGTGGTCACATCTCAAGTTAGGGTTTCATTCTTCTAGAGAGTCCATAGGAATACCTGCATTATATATCGAGTACGTTCAACCTGGAAAATACCGGTGTTTGATAATTCGTTCGACCTGTTTAACGTCGCCAAAGTTACCAATACAGTGCTATAAAAATACGAATACGAAATACTCCGCAAAGAGCCCATTTCCAAACTAACATCACATGCAAATTTAGACTTCAAAACAATACCAGAAACCCCAAATCAAGAACTACAGAGAACTGGTGCAAAACGAGGTGAAGGGGAGCACAAACATCCGGCAACGCCGGAAAAAACTTCTTGGTCGCCAGTCGAGGACTGAGCACCCCTCCTCGTTTTTCACCTGTGTTCTTATATTCTCATAAATGTCACTCTGCAGTTATTTAAATAATTTTTAGACCACTTTTTAAAAAATTTACAGAGAGCATTTCCATGGGTTTTCTAAAATCGTATTTTGCGGAGTTTTTCGGTTTCGGATTATCGTAACATCGTCTAGGTTTCTAGTTAGGCTCTGATACCATGAAGGATTTTCTCTAGCACCACTACTAGGGTTTGGGAGCATCACACATGCCATATTAAAAAATTTATAGGGTGCTAAAGAAACTATCCTAAGGATCAAACTAGAAAAGCTAGGGTAACACTAAAGTTTAACACAATCCACAAGTAGTTAAGGGCTAGGTTTAGAGAATACAACCTTTGTAGCTCCCTTAGCTAGACTCCTTGGCTACTTGAGTGTTGGAAGAAGCTTGCTTGAGATCCTCTAAGTCTACGACGATCCACCCGGAGTCCTCTTTGTCCAAACTCAAAGCTCCACTTGATCAAGATGATGAAGTTGAACCTAACACTCTAAACTAGTGGGAAGGAGTGGTATAGAATGATGATGTAGTTTGTTTTCTCACTTCAAAACCCTAACCTGATCACTCTTTTGTTCACTATCAAAACCTAGAGAGCAAGAGAGTGAGGAAGAAGAAGATAGCAAATGAAAGAGCTCAAGATAATAATAAGCTTAAGGATAAAAATGAGAATAGAAAATATATATTTTTTCTTCTTCTCATCTTTAACCCTAATTAATAAATATCTAGATATTTCTTTTGGTGCAATAGTGGCCATGGAAAAATAACCCATGGTTAACTAAAGGTTTAGTGGATAATAAAATAATTAACCAAGAATTATTTCCATTTCCACTAGCTCCAAAAATAAATATCAACATATTTATCAAGGTGTGAGTCTTATATTGCCACCATCCAATGTATCAACAACCATGATAGAAATGTGTATGCATGTATGTGTGCATGCACATCCATATGTGCATCAATGTAAACATGTGCATGCATGCATGCATACAGCAAAAGACAAAAAGGTCTAAAGTGAAAATTCTAATGGTCAATGTTAATTCAACACTTGATTTAGCAAACCGGTCATATCTCATACGACCCGACCAATAGCAAACCGTCCGATTAATATACGGTATCACATACGCGCATTTAATCGGA
Organism: Agapanthus africanus; assembly: GCA_030015575.1. Lineage (NCBI taxonomy): Eukaryota > Viridiplantae > Streptophyta > Magnoliopsida > Asparagales > Amaryllidaceae > Agapanthus > Agapanthus africanus. The sequence goes on from CM057349.1 coordinate 168,555,247, forward strand.
TCCCCGCGCATATCACATATGCACGCCATATCGTTTCGCTTGGGCTAGGTAACTCCATTGTGGGACTCTAAGACTCGCCAATACGCCGGCAGTGGGTGATGATCATATCAAGCACCCCCAAGTCGCAAGAGATCAGCTAAACGTAACGGCCACCCGGATATTGAGCGATCAGAAGAAAATAAGCGAACCTGTCATAACTCCCGTCGAGCCAACCGGCAACACTACCGTACAATCCGGTCTCTTCGTCAGATATGCTGCATATCGAGTCTAGGGATGGTAACGTTGACCCCAATAAATCAATAAGTCGTGCCGATGAATGGTCTATAACAAATCGAAAAACTACTGATAACACTTATCAGTAAATCTCAACAGCCCTGGCCAGGGACTTACTGATATAGCCAATCGAGCATAGCACAGCATCAACTCCCAATACCGGGAAAGACGAAACCCCTCCTATCGCTCATCGTCTTCGTGTGTCTCGGAACTGTACCCAAAAGCCACCTGTTTGCACGACTCATTAGAGCCGTGGTAGGGTGGTAATCAAAGTGCAGTGGGAGAACACACAAGACTCTATGACGATCTCGGGTCTACAGACTAACCTGTACCAGTGTCACCTGAGAACTGCTATCCGACGATAAATATAATACCAAATAGGAGTTCTAGGCGTGTCCGTCCAGTGTACCCAGTCTCCACTGAGCACCCGCATATGATCTCGATGTCAAACATCAATAGATGTGGGAACATCCATCGCCCATCATATAGGTCTAGTATCATATACGCTAGTCTACACTGGTATATCGATGCCCCGTCTCGATACACCTACGACTAGGGACATTTCAGGATATACTTATAAACTACAGACATCCCACTAGTATGATCTCCATCATAATCACAGTAGTCAAGCAAATATCCTCAGGGCTTTATCAACATGTGTAAATGAATAAAAGCATGATCAAGTCAACATGTCAGATAAAGAAAAACCGGATAGCATACTATCATGTCGAGCAAGAATGTCCTCTGTATATATATACATGTATAAATACATCCACTATCATATAATGGCCTCTAGGGCATACATATATCCAACACTATCTCCAGTACGACGTACTGATGGCTGTGGGACGGACCATCTCCCCTCCTGGGATGAGAAGCGTATACACTAGTCTATTTTGGAGTATTGATGCCCTGTCTTGATAATCCTATGACTAGGGACTTGTATAAGGATGTGCTTATAGACTATCCAGCCCCCACTAGTGTGTCTGCCATCAAAACGCTGGTAGTCAAGAAAAATCCTAAGGGCTCTATCAATATGTATTAGCGATATGTTAAAAGAAACATACACACATATTAAGATAGATACAAACCAAGTAGCATACTACTATATCGAGCAAGACTGTCATAAATCCGTGTATATATCCCAAGCTTCCAAAATGTAATATACAAACTAGTACTATACAATAATGGCCTCTAGGGCATATCACACTAACATTTATGTCCTAAATCAACACACAGTTTTCAATATACAACACACAAACAAAAGAAAATTTTCAGATATAAATGAAGCTTTTGTATTGCATTGTAGACTTGGTCATATTAACGAAACAAGACTAACCAAGCTACATAAATATGGATATTTAAATCCTTTTGAATATAAATCTTATGCGACTTGTCAGTCTTGCATCAAGGGTAAAATGACCAAAACTCCGTTTATTGGACACGGAGAGAGAGATACTGAACTCTCAGGTCTTATACATAGTGATGTATGCAGATCAATGTCTACACATGCTAGAGGCGGTTATTCTTACTTCATAACTTTTACTGATGATTTCTCGAGGTTCAGATACGTGTTCTTGTTGAAACATAAGTCTGAAGTTTTCGAAAAGTTCAAGGAGTATAAACTTGAAGTAGAAAAACAAGCTGGTTTGAGCATCAAGAAACTTCGATCAGATCGAGGAGGAGAGAACTTAAGTACAGAGTTTTTAGACTTCCTAAAAGAGAATATGATTCTCTCTCAGCTCACTCCCCCTTACACACTACAGCACAATGGTGTGTCAAAACGGAGGAATCGTACCCTATTAGATATGGTACGTTCAATGATAAGTAATGCTGAGTTATCACTTTCCTTTTGGGGACATGCATTGGAGACTGCAGTATATCTATTGAACAGGATTCCATCCAAAACCGTGCCTACCACTCCATATGAGATATGGTATGGGAAGAGACCATCTCTTAAACGAGTTAGGATATGGGGTTTTCCTGCTTTTGTTAAAAAGCAGAATCCAGACAAACTCGAGACACGATCGGTTCTGTGTACATTTGTGGGATATCCAAAACATTCATATGGATATCTTTTCTACCACAAGGAGGAACAAAGAGTGTTTGTTTCTCAGTATGCCACATTTTTAGAAAATGTTTTTTTTACAAATAGTACTGATGGCAATGCAGTAGAACTAGAAAAAGTTCTAGAGACACAAATAACTACCGATGATTTGGTTGAACCTGAAGTTGCAATAGAACCCCACAAGCCTCACTCACTCCGTAGATCTTGTAGGACTTCTCGCCCACCGGAGAGATATTATGGTTTTCTCATTGATGGTGATAGAGAAGATTGCATCATGGATGATGACGACCCTACTAGTTTTCAACAAGCTATCACGAGTTGTGACTCAGTGAAATGGTTAGATGCCATTCGATCCGAAATGGAGTATGCACACCAACAAAATATGGATTTTGGAAGTTGCACCTTCTGGAGTAAAACCCGTAGGGTGCAAGTGGATCTTTAAGAAAAAAATTTGTGTAGATGGACAGGTGGAGACCTATAAAGCAAGGCTTGTAGCGAAATGATTTCTTTAAAGACCAGGACTGGACTATGATGAGACTTTCTCTCTAGTAGCAATGCTTAAATCCATTAGGATCCTACTTACTATTGCTGCTCACTACGACTATGAAATCTGTAAGATGGAGGTTAAAACTGCATTTCCAAATGGTGATTTAGAAGAGTGTGTTTTTATGGATTAGCCGGAAGGCTTTGTTGATAGTGGGAGCAGCGAGAAGGCATGTAGCTTGCTTAAATCCATTTATGGATTAAAGCAGGTATCACGGTGTTGGAACATCTACTTTGATGATATAATCAAAGAGTTTGATTTTATCAAAAATGTAGATGAACCATGTATTTATAAGAAAATTTTAGGGAGTACTGTCACATTCCTCGTATTGTACATGGATGCCATTATCTTGATAGGAAACGACGTTCCTATGCTGCAATCGGTCAAACTATTCTTATCACAAAGGTTCTTCTTGAAGGACCTGGGTGATGCCTTATACATTTTGGGCATTAAGATCTATAGAGATTGTTGGGATTGTCCAACTCAAGGTACATTAACACCATCTTAAAGAGGTTTATTATAGAAGATTCCAATCGAGGTACTTTACTCGCTTTTTACGGAATCACTCTCTCCAAAGACTTTTGTCCAAAGTCTGATGAAGAGAGAGCTCGCATGAGTGTTATACCCTATGCTTCTGCTGTAGGATCTATAATGTATGTGATATTATGTACTCGCCCTGATGTTGCTTATGCACTTAGTGTAGTAAGCAGGTATCAATCCAATATAGGGGAGAAACACTGAACAACTATGAAGAACATTCTTAAGTACTTGCAAAGGACTAAAGAAATGTTCTTGGTGTATGGTAATGGGGATCTCCAGATGGAGGCCTTTACCGATTCAAGCTTCCAGAGTGATACAGATGATAGCAAATCTATCTCACAGTTTGTATTTACCCTCAGTGGAGGGACGGTTTGTTGGAAGAGTTCCAAACATGACATTGTTGCAGACTCAACGATGGAAGCTAAGTACATTGCTACAAATGATGCTGCCAAGGATGCTGTCTGGATGCGGAAGTTCATTTCGGAACTAGGAGTAGTTACCACCATTATTGATCCAATACCGTTGTATTGTGATAATAATGGGGCTACGGCATTGGCTAAAGATCCCAGATCCCATCAACGATCCAGACACATCCTGAGGCGATATCATTTGATCGGGAGATAGTTGATCGTCACGAGATCGAGATTCGGAAAGTAGACACAAAGAATAACACCGCGGATCCACTCACCAAGGCCCTTCCACAGCCGCAACATGAGCGAATTTTTGAGATGTTGGGTATGAAATACGCCAATAATTGGCCTTAGTACAAGTGGGAGATTGTTGGATATATGTACGCCCTAGAGGCCATTATTTGTATAATGGATGCTTGGACATGTATATATAGAGAGGACATTCTTGCTTGACATGATAGTATGTTATCTGGTTGCTCTTTATCTTATCATGTTCACATAATTGTGTTTACTGTTCATTTGATACATGTTGATAAAGCCCTTAGGATATCAGCTTGACTACCATGATCATGATGCATATCATACTAGTGGGGCATGTGTAGTCTATAAGCGTATCCTTAGTTGTTCCTAGTCGTGGGTGTATCGAGACGGGGCATTGATATTCCAAAGTACACTAGTATATAAGTTTCTTGACCCAGTTGAGGGGGCGATGAATGATCCCATATCCATTGGTGTTTGACATCAGAGATTGTATACAGGTTCTCATTGGAGACTGAGTACACTGAACGTACTCGCCGAGAACTCCTATATGGTATTATACCTATCGTCGAATAGTAGTTCTCTGGTGACACTTATACAGGTTAGTCTGTAGACCCGAGATCGTCATAGAGCCTTGTGTGTTTCCCACTGTGCTTTGATTTCCACCATATCATGCTCTACTGAGTCATGCAAACAGGTGGCTTTTGGGTATAGTCCCGAGATACATGGAGGCAATGAGCGATATGAGCGGTTTCATCTCTCTCGGTATTGGGAGTTGATGTTGTACCATGCATGATTGGCTATAACTAGAAGTCCCTGGCAAGGGCTGATGAGATTTACTAATAAGTGTTATCAATAGTTTCTCGACCTGTTATAGGCCACACATCGGCATGACTTATTGAGTTATTGGGGCTTGACGATTCAATCCCCAGACACAATAAGCAACATATCAGACGAAGAGACCGGACTGTACAGTAAGTGTTGCTGGTTGGCTCTACGGGAGTTTGAAAAAGTTCGCTTGTTGTTCTTCTGTTCGCTCAATACCTGGGTAGCCATTACTGTTGGGTTGTATAGCACGGCAGCAAGGTTTCGGGAGGCATCGTCCATGCCAATTTCAAATTTTTGCCGTTCTAGCTAACCCTAATCCTAGATCTTTAACTATAGAATCATACGGAATCGATATGCAAACTACTTTACAACTAAGTGATTGGGGATTACAACCTTTGTATTCCTCTACTTCACATCACAAGCTCCAAGTAGTGGTCCCCTCGCTGCGATCGTAGAACTCCCGGTCTCTTGAGAGGCTCCGCAAGTTGAATGAACCATGCTTGCTTGAAGGCTTCGAAATCCAAGATGATCTATTTCGAGGAAACACGAACTCAAGCGATGACTTCACTAATATGGAATTAGTGAAGCTAACACACTAATCTATATGGCTAGTATATAAGAGGATGGTGAAGTAGGAATTTTGCTCTCTTTAGTTTTCTTTTTCTCACAATCTTTCATCACAAAGGAAAACACTAGTAAGCTTTTTGAGGAAGAAGAAGATGAAGTGATGAAAGAATAATTGTTGAGGTTAGAAATGCAACCATGGGTTAAGAATGCCATGCTTAACCCTTGTAGATACTTAACCATGAGCTAGGGTTAAAGGATAGGTTGATAAATATCTTAAGCTTGACAAAAGAGTGGATCAAGTCAATGAACCTACAAGCTTCTATAAGCTTTGTCCAAAAGATCAAGCATGACTAATTCCACAATTTTGAATTTCCTTAATAATAAATATAAACCCTAATCTTAACCCTAGCATGGTATAAGTCTCTCACATCCATGTTGCATGTGTAACCTAGCATGACACATGAATATATATCACATATATATTTATGTGTGCAAAAGAAAACAATACATTTAACATATATCACATATATATCAATGTATCCATAATGAGAAAAAGAAATTCGTAAGTGAGCATATATTAGTTAATGCAATTTAATATATCAAATATATAATTATACATTAAATTATTAAATCAAAACTTAATTTAATAATCCAGCTATATCTCATATAACCGACTAATATAATATATATCATTTCATCGAATCAACACTTGATCCGATGACTCGGTCATATCACATATAACCGGCCGATATCACATATCACGAGAATAGAATATGGTATCACATACACGTATCAATCTCGTTCCCGCACATATCACATATGTGCTCCTACTCCGTTTCTCCTGAGCCAGGAAACCTCTGTGTAGGACTCGACTCGTCAATACGCTGGCAGTAGGTGATGATCATATTAAACACCAACAAGCCGCAAGCGGTCAGCTAAACGTAACGGCCACCCGGGTATTGAGCGATCAGAAGATCAACAAGCAAGCCTGCTTACACTCCTGTGAATCCCATCAGTAACACTACCTACAGTCCGGTCGCTTCGCTGATATGTCGCATATCCAGTCTAGGGGTGGTAAACGTCAGACCCCAGTAACCGATAAGTCGTGTCGATGTGAGGCTCATAACGGGTCGAGAAACTACTGATGACACTTACCAGTAGATCTCCATATCAGCCCTAGCCAGGGACTTCCAGTTATAGCCAATCGAACACAACGCAACATCAACCCCCAATACCGGGAGAGACGAAACCCCTCCTATCGCTTATTGCCTCCATGTTATTCGGGACTGTACCCAAAAGCCACCGTTTTGCACGTTCTCATGAACGTGGTAACGTGGAAATCAAAGCACGGTGGGAATCACACAAGACTCTATGACGATCTCGGGTCTGCAGACTAACCTGTACTAGTGTCACCAGAGAACTGCTATCTGACGATAGGTATAATACCATGTAGGAGTTCTCGGTGAGTCCATTCAGTGTACCCAGTCTCCACTGAGCACCCGTGTACCATCTTTGATGTCAAACACCAATGGATGTGGGATTATCCATCGCCCATCATATGGGTCAAGATGTGTATATGCTAGTCTACTCTGGAGTATCGATGCCCTGTCTCGATACACCCTCGACTAAGAACAATTATAGGATGTACTCTTGGACTACCGTGGCCCCACTAGTATGATCTGCATCATAGTCTTAGTAGTCACGTACATATCCTAAGGGCTTTATCTACATGTGAGAGCAAGACAGTAACACAATACAAGTCAACATGTTTAGACAAAGACCAACCAGATAGCATACTATCATGTCGAGCAAGAAATTCCTCTCTATATATATCCAACCATCTACTACAATATACGTCATATGTACAATAATGGCCTCTAGGGCATATACATAACTAACAATCTCCCACTTGCACTAAGGCCAGCTGTTGTAGTATCTCATACCCAACATCCCGAAGAGTCTCTCAAATTGTATCTGGGGTATGGCCTTCGTGAGTGGATCCGCAGTGTTGTCCTTCGTGTCAACTCTCCTGACCTCGATCTTGCGGCGATCAACTAACTCTCGGATCAGGTGATACTGCCTCAGAATATGCCTGGATCTCTTATGGGGCCTGAGTTCCTTGGTCAAAGCCACAGCTCCATTATTATCATGATACAAAGGTATTGGATGCTCAATGGACGGAACCACTCCACGTTTAGTTATGAATTTCTTTATCCAGACAGCCTCTTTGGTAGCATCATTGGCAGCGATGTATTCAGCCTCCATCGTCGAGTCTGCCATGGTTTCCTGTTTGGAACTCTTCCAAAAAACAGCCCCTCCACTGAGGGTAAAGACAAAGCCCGAGTGCGACTTAAAGTCATCATTATCACTTTGGAAGCTCGAATAGGTAAAGTACTCCACCTGGAGTTCTCCGTTACCATACACCAAGAACATCTCTTTAGTCCTTTTCAAGTACTTGAGAATGTTCTTCACAACTGTCCAGTGACTCTCTCCTGGATCTGCTTGATACCTACTCACTACACTTAGTGAGTATGCTACATCAGGTCTGGTACATAGCATCGTGTACATGATAGAGCCAACTGCCGAAGCATAAGGTATCCCTTGTATGCGAGCTCTCTCCAAATCAGTCTTAGGAGACATCTCTTTGGAGGGAGTGAGTCCAGAGATCGTGGGTAAATTCACATGCTTGGATTCTTCCATACTAAACCTCTTTAGTATGGTGTCAATGTACCTGGATTGGGACAATCCCAGTATCCGTTTAGATCTTAATCCCTAAGATGCAGGAGGCATCACCTAGATTTTTCACTGAGAATCTATGTGATAAGAAGAGCTTGATCGAGTGCAGCATAGGAACATCATTTCCTATCAAGAGTATGTCATCCACGTACAATACGAGGATGACAACCTTACTCTCTGCCACCTTCTTGTATATACAAGGTCCATCTACGTTTTTGATGAAGTCAAACTCTTTGACTACCACATCAAAATAGATGTTCCAACTCCGCGATGCTTGCTTTAAGCCGTAGATGGATTTAAGCAACTTGCACACCTTCCCGCTGCTCCCACTGTCTACGAAGCCGTCTGGCTGAGTCATGTGCAAGAACTCCTCTAAATCACCATTTAGAAAGGCGGTCTTAACATCCATCTGCCAGATTTCATAGTCATGGTATGCAGCAATGGCAAGTAGGATCCGGATGGACTTGAGCATAGCCACTGGAGAAAATGTTTCATCATAATCCACACCAGGTCGTTGACGAAAACCTTTTGCAACAAGTCTAGCTTTGAAAGTCTCAACTTTTCCATCTACACCAAGTTTCTTCTTAAAGATCTATTTGCTCCCAATGGGCTTTACCCCTTCAGGAGAAACTTCCAAAGACCATACTTTTTTGGTGTACATGGATTCCATCTCAGATCGCATTGCATCCAGCCATTTTACAGAGTCCCCACTCGTGATGGCCTGCTCGAAGCTAGTCGGGTCATCATGTTCCATGATGCAATCCTCGCTCCCACCATCAATGAGAAAACGTAGTATCTCTCAGGTGGATGAGGAACCCTACTAGATCGACGGACCGGCTGAGGTTCATCGGGAACTACTGAATCCTCTGGTTCCAATAAATCATCAGTTGTAGTTTGTGCTGCTGGAACTTCTTCCAGCTCTACCTCTTCGCCACTAATTTCTCTTACAAGAAATTCCTTTTCCAAAAAGGTGGAATATTGAGAAATAACACATTTTGTTCCTCGGCGTGGTAGAAAATATATCCTTGTGAATTCTTAGGATATCCCATAAACTTGCAAAGAACTGATCGTGCCTCGAGTTTGTCCGGATTTTTCTTTTTGACATAGGCCGGACAACCCTATATCTTAACTCGTTTACAATATGGTCTCTTCTCACTCCATATCTCATATGGTGTGGTAGGTACAGATTTAGATGGAACTTGATTCAATAGGTATGCTGCTGTCTCCAGCGCATAACCCCAAAAGGAAATAGGCAACTCAGTGGTGCTCATCATAGAGCGCACCATATCTAATAGGGTGAGATTCCTCCGCTCCGATACACCGTTGTGCTGTGGTGTATACGGAGGAGTAAGCTGAGAGAGAATCCCATTCTCTTTTAGATAATCCAGGAACTCATTGCTCAAGTATTCTCCTCCTCGATCAGATCGAAGGATCTTAATACTTGTACCCGTTTGGTTCTCTACTTCGTGCTTATATTCTTTGAATTTCTCAAAAGGTTCAGACTTGTGTTTCAACAGGAACACATATCCGTAGCTTAAGAGATCATCAGTGAATGTAATGAAGTATGAGGAACCATTCCTGGCATGTGTAGACATGGGACCGCATACATCACTATGTATCAGTCCAAAGAGTTCCGTAACTCTTTCTCCGTGTCCACTAAATGGAGTTTTGGTCATTTTGCCTTTGAGACATGATTTGGCAAGTATCATAAGATGAAAATTCTAACGGATTCAAATATCCATACTTATGTAACTTAGCTAGTCGTGTTGCATTGATATGACCTAGTCTACAATGCCACAAGAAAGATTCGTTCATTTCTGAACTCTTCCTCTTGTGTGTGTTTTGTACATTAAGAATTGTGGTTTGATTTAGAACGTATATGCCATTATTTAACGAGCCTGACCCAATCAACTTTTGATTCAGGAAGATGTTCATAACATTATCCTGTACTATAAAATTATATCCTTCTTTACTTAATAAAGAAACTGATATAAGATTGCATATCAGGGTCGGAATGTAATAGCATTCATTCAGAATCAATGTATTACCATTTGGTAATATAAGATGATATTCGCCAACTGCTTTGGCTGCAACATTTGCACCATTCCCTACTCTTATGGAATGATCACCCTCTCCCAGTTCTCTACCTTTCCGTAGCCCATTGTCGGGACCCGGTTCTTGCTCATGGAGCAAAATGCCACACGGAACAAAGTGCCATGCCAAGTGTCGTGTTAAGTGGGCGGGGGCCACCTCTTGAGTCCGTGGGACCCACTGTAGAACAATGGGGACTCTTCGGAACACATTTCGAAACGGGGCAGATCTGTACTATAAATGGAATGATACCACTCTTCAATACAGAGGCGCCTTTTAAGTGAACCGGAACTACAGGAGCTTGAGAACTCCGTAGTTAAGCATGCTTGAGCCAGGGAAGTTCTGGGATGGGTGACCTCCTGGGAAGTGGCCCCTGGTCGGGTCCGGTTCGCCCCGAAGGACAAAACCGTGCGGCTTCGGCCAGAGCGGACAATACTCTCTGTATTGGAGGTGGGGCGTGACAGAATGGTATCAGAGCTGGTCCCTCGATGGTAGGTCTGTGGTTCGAGGACGAACCATTGTTCAAAGGTGGGGAGAATGTCGGGACCCGGTTCTTGCTCACGGAGCAAAATGCCACACGGAACAAAGTGCCACGCCAAGTGTCGTGTTAAGTGGGCGGGGGCCACCTCTTGAGTCCGTGGGACCCACTGTAGAACAATGGGGACTCTTCGGAACACATTTCGAAACGGGGCAGATCTGTACTATAAATGGAATGATACCACTCTTCAATACAGAGGCGCCTTTTAAGTGAACCGGAACTACAGGAGCTTGAGAACTCCGTAGTTAAGCGTGCTTGAGCCAGGGAAGTTCTGGGATGGGTGACCTCCTGGGAAGTGGCCCCTGGTCGGGTCCGGTTCGCCCCGAAGGACAAAACCGTGCGGCTTCGGCCAGAGCGGACAATACTCTCTGTATTGGAGGTGGGGCGTGACACCCATGTAACATATTACATATGTGGGATCCCGATCCGGTATCTAATACCCAGGACGTAGAGTGAACTGGGAAACAGTTCTCGATAACAAACACACCCGAAGAAGATGCATCAACATGCTTGTTCTTCGTTTGGGCGGCGTGGGAATCCGGATATTCCCCTATTTCCTGCTCTGTCTTATAACAATTATAAGAAAGAACGGAACCAACGTTCTCCTGCACAGTATAATAAGCTGGTTCGGTCAATACATTCATATTATTATCTTGATTAAGGCCTGACATGGTCGCTACCTGGAGAGAGAGAGAGAAGAAAATACTTTAGCGTATGCTCTTGCAAGATTAGATTGGTTATTATCTTATCTAATCAGGATGGCTCCCACTGTTTTCATCAAATCTTCCTTCAAACCCTAAAAGGTAAGACTAGCCGGGATTTATTATACCTTACAAGTTTGCCAATCTTTCGGCCAGGCCAATGTTGGTACTTAGAGGGAGGTTCCCCGTGCTTTCGCACGGACCTAAATAAAATAAACCTCATTTTCCCAGAGGCATAACCCCGTAAACACCATTCTAGACACCTACTTGATCGGCTAATTGTCATGTGTAAATCTCTCCCTGGAGTAACTCTTACTCGCAGTGGGTATCAGGATCCAACTATCTCATAGAAGGTATGCAATCTCATTGCAAATTTCAACACTTGAAATTCCCGATAATGCTTTTGCCCCTAGCAACTTATGACTTTAACATAGTCAACAAATCATAATTGCTAGCCAAGTTCAACCCGTCATTTCCTGATTGAATTAAACCTACCCGCACGACCCTTAACATAGTCAACAAAGTCGTACGACTACCCTAATCCAATCGCATCTCATGCTTTAACAGATAAACACTAATTAGCTACCATACACTATGCCTTAATATAGTCAACAAACGTAGCACAAATACTAAGTATGACTTATCTGAAATAACAGAGGGCTACGTCAGTTTTTTCAAAAAACCTTTCTTGTAATGAACTTGATATCGTTGTAGAAACAAGTGATTTTGAAAAGGAGTTTTTTTGAGGCTTTTACTAGTTTCACTAAAAGGTCACTCCCGGTGAAGGGATCTCGGCTCTTTCCTTATCGAATAAGGTGCAGGATATTTCACAAATACCACCATGCAAAGTAAGAACTATAGAAGCAATCAAAAACACAACCGAGTGAGCTGTAGCATCTGCTAGTTTTGCAAAAGAGGTCACTCGCGGTGAAGAGATCTCGGCTCTTTCCTTATCGAATACGGTGCTGGATATTCTACAAGGAATACCGCTATGCAAAGCAAAAACTAGAGCTACCCTTTTTTATAAATTTGATTCTACCACATCTTTTAGGTTTCTATTCTTTCATTAATCTCATTAATGACGTCCCATCATTTATTCTTTCTAAGTATCACGGAAGAAACGAAAATACAACGTACGCTTATGCCATTCGCATTCGCCACAGTGTCCTGTTATGCACCGTTAGGTTACTTAACTAACGGCATAGCGGGGCGGGACTAGCGCGGGTGTAAAACATAAGCAACGTTTATTATATATCATATATACAATAATAAATCATTCGTCCCACGCATATAAAATGATCACATCACAGAATATCAGCAGCAGAAGATAACATATAAAATATTGGATATACTATGAGGTCCGTGTTTTATTTTGAGCCTGTATAAAACACGGATTCCACGTTCGCGATGAATATCCAAACCCACATCCCTAGACCCCTACGAGAGTGGGAAGCAACCCTCCCAATTCTAGGGTTAGGAGACCCGGTCTCGACTCCTCGAGATGGCCTCCCACTGGACCCTAGAACCCTGTTACTTGTGCTATCCTGCTTGGGTCTATCCTAATGCGGAAAAGTAAATAATATACAATGGTGACATCATCCTCAACCCGGAAGTGCCCTTATAAAAGATTATTACATACAAATGAATTTTACATGAATGAAAGTAAAAGCCCTCATCTCACATAAAACCCCCGGTTATTCAAAAGCGACGATCCAATATAACATATCACAGCAACACATAATATCACATGTCATCAACGTAAGTAAATATGCGTATCCCAATTGTCGTAGACATATAGCAACGAAACCGGCGATACACCATATATTACACTTATGGTCGCAGAAAAGAAATTGCCAAACTACAACATTTGGAATCCACAATCTCTTTAGACATCGTAAATCCGAAATATCACATACTTCACATTTCATGCCTAACTATATGAATTCCACATATTGTATCACATTCCAGAAAAAGCTAGACGACGTTAAAAATTCCGATCGAATCAACAAACACCCAAAAGTTCCGAAAAGCTCAACACTTGAGCGTAGTTTAAAAATACTCAGTACATGCCACAGCAGCTATGAATCAGCCGTAGACGGGTCAACTAATGCCTCACTTGTGGCACCGCGGAACTACTGCGAACCCTAGGGTTTATCGGCGGTTCTTATGGTCATAAAATTGAGTTAGGGTTTCGTTCTTCTAGAGGGTCCACCGCATCACTTGCACGATATTTGAATGTTCTTTAACTATGAAAATATCCAACTCTTGGAAAATTTTCCGGCGAGGGTTAAAGTGGGTATTTGATATCCGATCGAACCTTTTAACACCGTTAAATAACCTGAAAACAAACTAGAATTACAAATACGAAACACTCCGAATTGCCTCTGTAAAAAGATAACATCACATGAAAATTTAGCAAAAACAAACAACACGTACCAAACCCCAGAGACTGGAACACTGTAAAAAACTGAGGCCTAAAATCCATCAAAAAACCGATCTGGCCGGTTTTAGTGGGCATGTGCTCGGCAATTTTTCGGCGAGGGGGGCTTAAGTTTCTACTGTGTTCATGTTTCATCTCATACAACACTCTGCAACTGTTTAAAAAAAATTTGACTCTCAGAAAATTTCGATAGAAACTAGGGTTTAGAATCAGGTGTTTTGGAGTTGTTTCGGTTTCGTAATCCTACACTATCCATCTAATTCTCTAGCTAGGCTCTGATACCACTGTTGGGTTGTATAGCACGGCAGCAAGGTTTCGGGAGGCATCGTCCATGCCAATTTCAAATTTTTGCCGTTCTAGCTAACCCTAACCCTAGATCTTTAACTATAGAATCATACGGAATCGATATGCAAACTACTTTACAACTAAGTGATTAGGGATTACAACCTTTGTAGTTCTCTCCTTTACTTCACAAGCTCCAAGTAGTGGTCCCTTCGCTGCGATCCTAGAACTCCTGGACCCTTGAGAGGCTCCGCAAGGTGAATGATCCATGCTTGCTTGAAGACTTCGAAATCCAAGATGATTTACTTGGAGGAAACACGCACTCAAGCTATGACTTCACTAATATGGAATCAGTGAAGCTAACACACTAATCTATATGGCTAGTATAGAAAAGGATGATGAAGTAGGAATTTTGCCCTCTTTAGTTTTCTTTTTCTCACAATCTTTCATCACAAAGTAAAAGGCTAGTAAGCTTTTGGAGGATGAAGAAGATTAAGTGATGAAAGAATAATTGTTGAGGTTAGAAATGCAACCATGGGTTAAGAATGCCATGCTTAACCCTTGTAGAGACTTAACCATGAGCTAAATATCTTAAGCTTAACAAAAGAGTGGACCAAGTCAATGAACCTACAAGCTTCTACAAGCTTTGTCCAAAAGATCAAGCATGACTAATTCAACAATTTTGAATTTCCTTAATAATAAATATAAACCCTAATCATAACTCTAGCATGGTATAAGTCTCTCACATCCATGTTGCATGTGTAACCTAGCATGACACATGAATATATATCACATATATATTTAGTAGGGTTAGTATAGCACCTTAGCAAGGTTTAGCAAGGTATCACACATGCCGTATTGAAATTTTTGGGGTGCTAAACAAACCCTAACCAAGATCTTAACTAGAGACTTAGGGTAAACATGCATGTAAACAACTTTACATCTAAGAGAGGGATTAGAACCTTTGTAGTCCGTTCTTTCACTTCATAAGCTCTGAGTAGTAGTTGATTGTTAGGATACGTGCGTGTTCAAGTTCTAGTTTAAATACCGCAATCAAGACGGTTTCGCTTGTAGCTAGCCGGTTGAGTACGGGTCGTCCGCAGGGAGATGGGAGTCTTTTTCAAAGTGTTTTAACGAGTTAAGTCCGGTTTTCAGATTTTGTTGGATTATCTAAGTGTTGAGTTGATATTTAAAGAGAGCATGTTAGGGTTAGGATTAGGTTAGTTTGAGTTAGGAGTCTCCACATCTTTCGTTGCCCCTCTTAATATCGGTGTTACGGTAATCGGCAACAACGGGGATTAGCACGACTAGGAAGGACTTTGCGAGTATAAGCTAGGCTTTCCAACGCATAAGTCTTCCTTTTGGTGCTTGTCCGTCCGTTCTTGGCTCTTAGCCATAACCTCCGGTTAATTCAACCACAACCGGTCTCACTACGGAATCACCGCTATCATGTAGGATAGGGTGCCGTAAGGAGCGAATTGTGGTTCAATTAACGGGAGTTGATTTAAGCTGTTGGGCAAGGAAAGAGTGAGAGAGATTTCCTTCTCTCAAACTTCCCTTATCCTACCCTAACAAGTATTAACTACTCACACTTCATTATAAGGGAAAACAAAACAAAACATAAGAGGAAGATAGAAAGAAGGAGATTAGAAGAATACGACTAACTATTTGCGACCTCACATTGGCGAGGATCGAGCGTAAGTATCATTGTCGTATGAATGATAAAGAAAAAGAGAGAAGAAAGAACAACAAGGAAATAACAACAACTACTTAACAAATTAAAATTACAACAAGCATAAAGATAAGGAGACAAGCATGATAATAAAAATGGTCTTCTTTATTCATCACTCTTCACTCAAAAGCTCACTACAAGTTTAATGGAGAAGAGGTGAGAAGAGGAAGAAGAGAAACACTAAAACTAGGCAAAATGAAAATACATGAATGGACCCTTTCCTTCTCAAACTTCTGGGCTATTTATAGGCTGGAGAATGGAAATCTAGGGCAACCACCAGAACCCAAACAGAATGACCAATATACCCCCCAAAATTCTGCAGGTGCGGCGCCAGTACGGCCGCGGATCCGCGGCCTGGACCCCACTTTGGCCGCGGATCCGCGGCTCTACTGTAGAGTTAGGGTGTCGTTTTTTCTGTACTTCCCTGGTCTTCTGTGCTCTGTTCTCTGGTTTATATATTTTCTGAAAATACTTCCACATTTCTTCCAGAATTTCTGTTGAGGGAAAGGTGGACTTTTTGTCAAGATTTGGAATGATTGCCTCGAGCTCCGCGTAGATCTCTTGGATTTTGTGCTACCATTGAGCCTTGTGCATGAGAATGACATTGATTTGACCTTTTGTCCTCCTATTGATATCTGGCAACATACGGATGAAAAGAGGAGACCGTGTTTTTATCTGTGGTTGGCAGGAACCCGGATTTTTTCGTGTTTTTCATGAATTTCACCGTTTTAGAACCGAGAACCTGTATCCTGCAATTGACTAGCAAACACGGCTCAAGAGTATCTACCGATATGCAATGTGACAAAAATTGGGCGGTATGAAAATGCAAAAATCTGATATGAACAAATACCCCCAAACTTATCATTTGCTCGTCCCGAGCAAAGCCCATTTATTCACAAAAAATTTCCTAACCTCACTTTCGCAGGGAACGCGATTGCACTGAGCATGTGCAACAAGCCGTTTAACCTCTAGGTGTCCCTAGTAGGAGGAGTGTTGTCTCCTGAGGGTTTTCAGCGGATACTACCCACAAAATCCGGTCAAATTGGTTTTGCAAAATAACTACGATTCAAACCCTAAAGTTTTGTTTTAGAAAATAACAATTCTATAATCCTAAGTCTAGACCATCGAACCTTTATTTTTCACACCTCGCTTCTTATTTAACTACAGATTTTATATGTCTTTACGTGCAGTGCAAATAGTGTCGTTAAGTTCCAGAAGGATCGATTAAAGTCATCATGTCGCACAATAAAGCCCAGATAACAATTTAAAAAGGATCACATAAGTTTTATAAAGAGTTAAGCATTTTTCAAGTTTCGTTTTCCAGTAAGGTTTCAACTTCAGAATTTATATCTTCGATAACAGGAAACTAAGTCGTATTTTTCACTCCACCTTTTTCTTGTTTTCATTTCATACACACCTCTGTGAATCGTGCAATAGTCTTTATCATAGAATAAAACCTTCATATCTCCGCTAAAATTTTTATAAAAGCCTGTCTTTTATCAAGATTATTCTCACACAAAGAACCGTTAGGTATTTTAACTCGGAGAGAACACTTGCTTGACTTTGTTTTAAAACTGGACTTTCTAGGCTTCTTAGCGAGCTTTGGGCCAATGCACCCAAACCAGTTGGTTTTAGGGCATTAGGTGTAGAAACCCCCCAGCGGACTTAATTACTCAAGTTGCCTAGGTCCAAAAACAAAAAGACAGTTTGTCGTGAAAATCAGATGATTTAATACGAACGGAGATATAACCGGCAGTTCAAATATTTTTTTGGATAAAAGACGTGTTTAGTGAGTTTGGTGTGTAATCATTCCAATCAAGTTTCAGATGGGTTATTTTTCAGACTTAGCTCCAATTACGGCATCAATAACATTCCTTCATATTCGCTTTACTTCATAAACTATTCTTGACATTACTTATTTCAGAACAAACCTATTTGATCCTCAGAAAATCATTTATCTGTTTAAAAGTTTAAACATGAAAGACTTGTCATCTAATTCCCAAAATCTTACGACACGTGTAGTGTGATGTAAAGACGTATATCAGCTATAGTTAACTTCAAAGGAGAGTTATCTTTCAGGTTTTCAAAATCCAAACATAAGATTTAGTTATTCCTATTTTTTCAAACAAAACTGTCGAATGTTGAATCAGAGTTCTTCCACAAGCTAACTTGAGAAAAAAGTTTTTATATTTTTTAGAAAATTTTCAAATTTTTATGGATTTTATGGATATTAATATGCAGATGCAAAATATACATATGAATGCGAAGGTAAGAAATGCGTACCGAGCGTACCCCCAAACTTAAACTGGACAGTGTCCTCACTGTCGTAGCATGAAGAGAGCAGTAGGAAGGTTCAAAATTGTCGGTTAGCGATACACCAAAATTTTTTTTTTTTTTTTTAAAGAAAAGAAAAAGAATATACACAAATATAAACAAAATGGTTTGTACATACCCCCAAACTTATTTGGAACAGTGTCCACTATTCTTGGCTGGATAACCGAAGTTTGGAGGTAGGCAGAGGAAGATCATTCAGGGTAAATCGGCTCCTGTAAGAACATGAGCTCCTCTGTTGGTTCGGCGCTAAGGTACGGTTTGCATCGGTGTCCGTTCACTTTGAAGAGTGAACCGTCCTTTGGATTTTCCAAATCCACAGCGCCCTGCGGATACACATTCCGCACAAAATACGGCCCTTTCCAGCTAGATCTGAGCTTTCCAGGATGGAAGTGAAGTCGGGTGTCGTAAAGCAGTACCTGCTGACCAGGTGCAAAGGTTTTGCGCAAAAGGTGTTTATCGTGAAACACCTTCGTTCGATTCTTAACGACAACCGCGTTGTCGTAAGCCTCATCCCTAAGCTCGCATAGTTCGTTCAGCTGCAGCTTCTGATGGCTGCCCGCGTCCTCAAGAGACAGATTCAGCTCCTTTATCGCCCAAAATGCGCGATGCTCTATTTCGACAGGAAGGTGGCAGGCTTTTCCGTACACAAGCCGATAGGGAGACATGCCAAGGTCGTTCTTATAAGCGGTTCTAAATGCCCAAAAGGGCATCAGTGAGTTTCAGCGACCAATCCTTACGGTTCTTGGAAACCGTCGTCTCCAGTATCTGCTTGATCTGCCGATTGGAAACTTCGTCCTGCCCGCAGGTTTGGGGGTGGTAGGGCGCAGAAAGCTTATGATTAATGGAGTATTTCCGCATCAAGGCTTCAAAAGTTTTATTGCAGAAATGACTTCCATTGTCGCTAATGATCGCTCGGGGGTGCCCAAACCGTGAGAAAATGTTTTCTTTAAGGAACCTAACGACAACCTTGTTGTCATTAGTTCGGCTGGGCACAGCCTCGACCCATTTAGAGACGTAATCAACAGCTAGAAGGATGTACAAGTTCCCAAAAGAGCTGGGAAATGGCCCCATGAAGTCTATCCCCCAAACATCGAAAATCTCCACAACCAAGATCGGTTGGAGCGGCATCTCGTTCCTCCGGGATATCCGGCCCATGTGTTGGCACCGGGAGCAAGTCTTGCAATAGTCGTGAGCGTCTTTGAAAAGTTGTGGCCAGTAGAAACCACATTGCAAGATCTTCTCAGCTGTCTTTCTGGGCCCAAAATGCCCGCCACACGCTTGATCGTGGCAAAATGACAGCACACTCTTGAATTCCTCATCAGGGACACACCGGCGAATAATCTGGTCGGGACAGTACTTGAACAAGTAGGGTTCGTCCCAGTAAAAGTGTTTTACTTGGGATAAGAAGCGAAGTCTGTCCTGACTCGACCATTCAGTCGGTAGTAATCCCGTGGCCAAATAGTTCACAATATCTGCGAACCAGGGTTCGCAAGATACTGTCAAGAGTTGTTCATCCGGGAAAACGTCGTTAATTGGAATTGGAAGCGAAGGCGAAGAAGGAAGTCGTGAGAGATGGTCGGCAACTACGTTTTCACATCCTCGTTTGTCCTTAATGACAAGGTCAAACTCTTGGAGCAAGAGGATCCAACGTATTAACCGAGATTTTGCATCTTTCTTCGCAAAAAGATGGCGCAGAGTTGAATGGTCCGTGTAGACAATGACTGGAGAGCCGATGAGGTAGGGCCTGAACTTTTCTAAAGCAAATACAACAGCCAAGAATTCCTTCTCAGTTGTTGTATAATTGAGTTGGGCGTCGTTCAGGGTTCGGCTCGAGTAATAGATTACATGCGGCATCTTGTTGATGCGCTGTCCAAGGACAGCACCGATGGCAAAGTCGGATGCATCGCACATAATCTCGAATGGGTGTGTCCAGTCAGGTGAAGAAAGAACGGGAGCAGAAGTGAGTGAGCGTTTCAGTGACTCGAATGCAGTCACACAGCTCGAGTTGAAGTCGAAAGGCGTGTCCTTGGCCAGCAAAAGCGTCAAGGGCCTAGCAATCTTGCTAAAGTCCTTGATAAACCGTCTATAGAAACCGGCATGGCCAAGGAAGGCTCGGATATCTCTGACGCATCGGGGAGGAGGCAGATTGGAAATGACCTCAATCTTTGCTTTGTCAACCTCTATGCCATTTTGCGAGATGATATGTCCTAAGACAATACCTTCGCGCACCATGAAGTGGCATTTCTCCCAGTTCAAAGTGAGATTCTTGTCCTTACATCGGGTAAGGACAGCGTCAAGATGCAGCAAACACTCGTCAAAGGAGTCGCCGAAGATGGAGAAGTCATCCATGAAAATCTCCAGAAATTTTTCCACCATGTCAGAGAAAATTCCCATCATACACCGCTGGAAGGTAGCGGGCGCATTGCATAACCCAAAGGGCATGCGTCGATATGCAAACGTGCCGAAAGGACAAGTGAAAGTGGTCTTGTCCTGGTCTTTTTCGGCGATGGGAATTTGATTATAGCCGGAGTAGCCATCAAGAAAGCAGTAGTACTCGTGTCCGGCCAATCGTTCAAGTATCTGGTCAATGAAAGGTAGCGGAAAGTGGTCTTTCCGCGTTGCGGCGTTGAGTTTTCTGTAATCAATGCAAACTCGCCACCCAGTTTGGGTGCGAGTAGGGATTAACTCGTTCGCCTCGTTAGTGATGACCGTGATGCCCGACTTCTTGGGGACAACATGAATGGGGCTAACACACTGGCTATCAGAGATAGGGTAAATGATACCACTATCTAGACATTTGACGATCTCCTTTTTCACAGCCTCCTTCATGACTGGATTAAGACGTCTTTGTGGATCCCGGGCTGGTTTGGCATCATCCATCAGATGAATGTGATGCTCAACGATCAGGGGACTAATCCCCTTGATGTCCGCCATGGACCAGCCAAAAGCTTGCCTGTTGCTGTGCAAGACCGCGAGAAGGGCTTTCTCTTGCTCGGGAGCTAGAGAAGCCGAGATGATGACAGGGAGGGTCTCGTTCTCACCTAAGTAAGCATACTTAAGGTGAGACGGCAACGGCTTGAGTTCGAGCGTTGGAGGTGAAACGATGGAAGGCAAGACCGGTGCAAAGGTCTCGAACTCAAAGGACTCCAACAAAGGTTCAAAGCGAGTGTAAGCAACCGAGTTGGATGGTTCAGGTAACTCATCCGGAAAGTCGAAGGATTCAAACTCGGGTTGTGCGCGGCTAAGATCGTTCGAAAACGTGAAACACTCGTAGTCGTTGTCGGGCGCAGAAACAGCAGCAGGTTCGAAGAGAAACGCACTAGTGGCGTCAAGATTATCGTGATCAAACAGAAACTCCTCGAATTCACACTCTTCGGGGGTGATCTCCTGGATCGAGCAGACGTCCAGTATATGAGCATTAGGTTCGGCGGGCTGATTCCCCAACCTAAAAATGTTGAGTTCAATCGTCATATTTCCAAAAGAGAGGTTCATTGAACCGTTGCGACAATTGATCACAGCATTTGAGGTTGCGAGAAATGGGCGACCGAGTATCACCGGAATTTGATTCCGGGGGTTAGCTACAGGCTGTGTATCTAATACAATGAAGTCAACGGGGAATATGAAGTCCCCGACTTTTATCAACACATCCTCTAGCTCACCCCTAGGGTGGGTGATCGATCGGTCGGCCATTTGGAGAGTGCAGTGTGTGGGTTTCAACTCTCCGACGCCTAATTGCTTGTATACTGAATACGGAAGCAAGTTAACACTGGCACCAAGATCTAATAGTGCGCGGTTGATGTTCTTATCCCCAATGGTAATTGAAATCGTAGGACAGCCAGGGTCCTTCCATTTTTGTGGTAAAGATTGGGTAAGGGCATCACTCACAGCACTAGCCAAGAAAACTTTCTTGGGTACCTGAGACTTCCTCTTTTTCGTGCACAAGTCCTTTAAGATTTTCGCGTAAGACGGGACTTGTTGGACAGCATCTAAAAGAGGAATGTTAATGTTAACCTGCTTGAATAACTCCAGAATCTTCTCCATTTGAGGATTTTGTTTGTTAGACCTCAACCGGTTTGGAAATGGAACATTTTGAAAATTGGTTGAGTCTAATGCTGGAGGAGGAGATTTTGGAGTTGGAACGGATCCCAGAATAGGTGTTTTCGTGCAGTGAGAAGTGGGTCCGTTCAGAGAAGAAGAGGAAGGAGAGCCTTGTGAAGAACAGAGAATAGGCTCAGAAGACGAAGAAGAAGAAGAAGAAGAAGAAGAAGAAGAAGAAGAAGCGGCGGCCGGGGTGTCATCGTTGATCCGTTTGCCAATGTTGTTTTGCAGCATCCTCCCCGATCTCAGTGTACTCACGGCACTCATATTATGGTTTTGTTGTTCAAGAGCAACATGTGCATTATGTGGGTGACCGGGATTTGGAAGTGGCTGGGACGGGAGCTTCCCCTTCTCTCGCTCGCTTAAGGCCGCGTTCAGCTGTGCAATCTGGGCCTCGATGGTCTTGATGCTTTGCCCGTGTGCGGCAGTGTGTTGCACTAAAGATTGAATGGAAGACTGGATGTTGGCGGTGGATTGAGTCGATTGTTTAACAAATGCCTCCAGACTTCGCTCGAGCGAGGAAACCTTATCGTTGTTTGACGGAACAAAGTTGTTTGGCGGGTAAGAGTTGTTGGGTGCAAAGTTGTTCGTCTGGTTTTGGAAAGGTTGGGGTTGGAAGGGCTGCTGATATTGATGTTGAGTTTGTTGTGGCGCTTGTTGTTGCGGTGGAGGGGCCCTTTGGAAATTGTTGCCTTGGAATTGATTCTGATTCTGATTCCAGGCGAAATTGGGGTGGTTCCTCCAACCGGGATTGTAGGTGGAAGAGTATGGATCATTCCTCGGTCTTTGCTGGAAGGCAGCATTAACCTGATCCTGTCCTTGCGAGGGTGGATTGTAAGGACACTCTTCGGTCAAGTGGGAAGGATCGGAACAACAAGCGCAGATGGTACGAAGGGGGAGAACAGGGGCAGGAGCAGGAGCAGAAAATTTGCTTTCTATCGCTTCAAGCTTTCGTGTTATAGCAGCCATTTCAGCTTTCATCGCAATAGAGACGTCAAGTTGGTGGATTCCTACCCTAGACTGACCGGTAGAAGTGGAGGTAGAAGAAGAAGAAGTCGGTCTGGTGCTCTCCCACTGTAGCGTTTGCTCCGCAAGATCGTCAAAGAACTGCCACGCTTCCTCGTCAGATTTCGATAGGAAGTGGCCCTGACAGATGGTTTCCAGCAACTGCTTCGTTGCTGGGTTCAGTCCCTCGTATAAGGTTTGGCAGAGTTGCCATTTCTCTATACCGTGGTGAGGACACTGAACAAGAAGGTCTTTGTATCGGTCAAAGCACTTCCAGAAGGGTTCAGAAGGAAGCTGGGAGAATTGGTTGATTTCATTTCGAATTCTTGCGGTCTTATGATTTGGATAGAATTATATCAGAAACGCTTTAACAAACTCGTCCCAGCTGGTGATTGAGTGGGAAGCGGTGCTATACAGCCATTTTTCAGCGAGATCGCATAAAGTGAATGGAATGACCCGTAGACATATAGCATCGTCCGACAGCTGGGTTGTTTTCATCATGGCACAGACGTTTTGAAATTTATTGATGAAGATATAGGCATCTTCAGATTCAAGCCCATGAAAACGTGGAAGCATGTTGATGAAATGGGGCTTAATTTCAAAGTTGTCCCCATTGGCCGGAGGAAGAGAAAGGCAGGTCGGAAGTGCAGAACGGGTGGGGTAGAAACGATCCTGGAGCGCAATTCGCTGCGGCGCTACAACAGGCGGAGGTGGTGGGATATTGGTCTCCGTAGGAGGTGGAGCCAATCCAGCGGTGGTCAAAGAGATGTTCGGATTAAATCCCGACATCGCGGAAGAAGACTTTGGTGAAGGTGAAGGTGGAGGTGAGGATGTATGAACAGAATTTCGGTCAACGTCGGAGTTGGCCGGCAAAGGAAGGGGTGAAAGAGGAGTGGACGGAGTATCGACTTCGGAGTCGATCGCGTAGTCGGTCGCGACTAACGTAACGCGGACTAGACGGGCGCTAGTGTCCCGAGTCCAAGCGGACATACACTAAACGAGTTTAGTATAGTCAAAGCGGAGAAGGTGAGGGTAAGAAAACGTCAATGGAGAAAGGCGATGGGTGGTGGGTGAAAATGGATTTGGCGACAAAGGGCAAGTTTTTATAAAAGTTTTTGATTTTTTGTTCTTTTTTTTTTGTTTTTAGAAAGAGATTTACAGAAATATGTACGGAAATACGGCTTAAGCAATCACAAACAAGATATGCACAATCACACCTAGATCTAAGGTAACCTAGGTCTACTAGACCTGCTCCTGAACTTGATTGTCGAAGTTAAACAGTGTCGAGAAACAGGCTTAAAAATACACCGATCACGAGGCCAGCTAAGTGCAGAGATAAGGGGAGGTTGTCCAACGCTTTCGCGAAGTTCCTTAATTAAATAACCCTTTCTCTTTCGGCGGTTGCGCCTTTAACACTTTCCTAGACACCCCGTAAACAATATACGGTTAAGCAAGGTTCTAAACACGGTTTATCTTCTCCTAATGAGCGCGAAGTCCTTAGGGCTGAAGTCTAGTATTTTTTAATTTACAATGGACAATGCATATGCTTTAGTGATTTTTGGGGTCCTGGGAAGGGTGATGAAATCCCCACCCAATCTGGATTGGTTTCAAGCCCCTTAAGTCCGTATTAAAGAAATGCAAAGCAGTAACAAATCAACTGCAAACAATTTTTATTTTGCGGCGCAAAGAATCCTGCACAAGAACAGTTTATTGGAAGGGGGAGAAGAATTTGCGCAAAGAAAGCTGCAGAAAACACAGTTCAGTGGAGTTCAGAGGAGTGGAGAGAGGCAGAGGGACTTACAGAGAGATTTTGGGGCTCTAAAGCCAACAGATGGCCGCGTTTCCGCGGCCAAACGCATGCAATGGCCGCGGATCCGCGGCTATGTGGAGGTATTGAGCTTCCAAATTTTCCGGGTGCGCTGCTGTGGTGGTCCTCTGCTTGTCTGGATTTGTGGAATTTTTATTTGCTCACTGTATCTGCTCCAGATTTTGACAGTAGACCGTCTCCTCCGTTTTAGTCCGTCGCGGTGTAGCCGCGAAATATGGGTCTATCTTCCCACGCCTTTGGCACTGTACTTGAACTCCGTATTTTCAACGTCTTGGCCACGGAACTTGAACCTTGTATTTTCCTGCACACTTGCACAAAAGCTAATCAAAAATAACAAGATGATTTTTTTACAAAGTATATATTTTTTTCGTTTTTTTTTTATACTTACAAATTAACCCGAAATTACACAAAGAAATAAACTACCGTCTCCCCGGCAACGGCGCCATTTGATTGTTAGGATACGTGCGTGTTCAAGTTCTAGTTTAAATACCGCAATCAAGACGGTTTCGCTTGTAGCTAGCCGGTTGAGTACGGGTCGTCCGCAGGGAGATGGGAGTCTTTTTCAAAGTGTTTTAACGAGTTAAGTCCGGTTTTCAGATTTTGTTGGATTATCTAAGTGTTGAGTTGATATTTAAAGAGAGCATGTTAGGGTTAGGATTAGGTTAGTTTGAGTTAGGAGTCTCCACATCTTTCGTTGCCCCTCTTAATATCGGTGTTACGGTAATCGGCAACAACGGGGATTAGCACGACTAGGAAGGACTTTGCGAGTATAAGCTAGGCTTTCCAACGCATAAGTCTTCCTTTTGGTGCTTGTCCGTCCGTTCTTGGCTCTTAGCCATAACCTCCGGTTAATTCAACCACAACCGGTCTCACTACGGAATCACCGCTATCATGTAGGATAGGGTGCCGTAAGGAGCGGATTGTGGTTCAATTAACGGGAGTTGATTTAAGCTGTTGGGCAAGGAAAGAGTGAGAGAGATTTCCTTCTCTCAAACTTCCCTTATCCTACCCTAACAAGTATTAACTACTCACACTTCATTATAAGGGAAAACAAAACAAAACAAAAGAGGAAGATAGAAAGAAGAAGATTAGAAGAATACGACTAACTATTTGCGACCTCATCTTGGCGAGGATCGAGCGTAAGTATCATTGTCGTATGAATGATAAAGAAAAAGAGAGAAGAAAGAACAAGGAAATAACAACAACTACTTAACAAATTAAAATTACAACAAGCATAAAGATAAGGAGACAAGCATGATAATAAAAATGGTCTTCTTTATTCATCACTCTTCACTCAAAAGCTCACTACAAGTTTAATGGAGAAGAGGTGAGAAGAGGAAGAAGAGAAACACTAAAACTAGGCAAAATGAAAATACATGAATGGACCCTTTCCTTCTCAAACTTCTGGGCTATTTATAGGCTGGAGAATGGAAATCTAGGGCAACCACCAGAACCCAAACAGAATGACCAATATACCCCCCAAAATTCTGCAGGTGCGGCGCCAGTACGGCCGCGGATCCGCGGCCTGGAGCCCACTTTGGCCGCGGTTCCGCGGCTCTACTGTAGAGTTAGGGTGTCGTTTTTTCTGTACTTCCCTGGTCTTCTGTGCTCTGTTCTCTGGTTCATATATTTTCTGAAAATACTTCCACATTTCTTCCAGAATTTCTGTTGAGGGAAAGGTGGACTTTTTGTCAAGATTTGGAATGATTGCCTCGAGCTCCGCGTAGATCTCTTGGATTTTGTGCTACCATTGAGCCTTGTGCATGAGAATGACATTGATTTGACCTTTTGTCCTCCTATTGATATCTGGCAACATACGGATGAAAAGCGGAGACCGTGTTTTTATCTGTGGTTGGCAGGAACCCGGATTTTTTCGTGTTTTTCATGAATTTCACCGTTTTAGAACCGAGAACCTGTATCCTGCAATTGACTAGCAAACACGGCTCAAGAGTATCTACCGATATGCAATGTGACAAAAATTGGACGGTATGAAAATGCAAAAATCTGATATGAACAGTAGTCCCTTTGCCGCGATCCATGATCTCCCCAGACTCAAGAGAGGCTCCACAAGTCGAATGACCCATTCTTGCTTGAAATCTTCCTTTTCGAAGATGATCTACCTTGAAGAATTTCAAGATCAAGCTTTTACTTCTCTAATCAAGTATTAGTGAAGTGAACACCCTAATCTAAGTGGCTAGAATAGATGAGGATGATGAAGTAGGAATTTTGCTCTCTTTTGTTTTCATTTTCTCACTTTAAATCATCACAAGTCAAAAAGCTAGAAAGATTTTTCAAGGAGGAAGAAGAAGAAGAAAACTTTTTGTGATGAATAATGAATTATTGTTATGGTTACAAAACCAACCTTGGGTTAAGAATGAAGGCTTAACCCTTGTAAAGAATTAACTAGGGTAAAGCGTTTGGGTTGGGTTAAGAAATATCTACACAAAATATCAATACAAAATATCTAAGCTTAAAACAAAATAAAGCTTTTAGAAGCTATAAGAAAAAACTAACCCAAATGCTAACCCAAATCAAACCCTAATTTGTTTAATCTCCACAAATCATGTTGTATTTGTAATCATAACTTGTTACAATATTATATATCACATATATAATATATTTTGCAACAAAAGAAAATAATACAATTAACATATATCGCATATATATCAATGTATTATCCGGTGAGAAAATGAATCAATAAAGTGAGCTTATATTAGTTAACGTAATGTAATATATCACATATATAATTATACATTAAATTATCGAATCAACACTTGATCCGACAATCCGGCTATATTGCATATAACCGACTAATATAACATATACCAATTCATCGAATCAACACTTGATCCGATGACCCGGCTATATCACATATACCCGGCCGATATCATATATCGCGAGAATAGAATACGGTATCTTATATCGTGTTATTCTCGGTTCCGCACATATCACATACGTGCTCCTACTCCATTTTGCCTGAGCCAGGAAACCTCTGTGTAGGACTCTAAAGAATCGTCAATACGCCGGCAGTAGGTGATGATCATATCAAACACCTACAAGCTGCAAGAGGTCAGCTAAACGTAACAGCCACCCAGGTATTGAGCAATCAGAAGATCAACAAGCAAGCCTGTACATTCTCCTGCGAATCCAATCAGTAACACTATCGTACAGTCCGGTCTCTTCGTCTGATATGTCGTATATCCAGTCTAGGGGTGGTAAACGTCAGAACCCAGTAACCGATAAGTCGTGTCGATATGAGGTCCATAACAGTTCGAGAAACTACTGATAACACTTACCATTAAATCTCAGCAACCCTGGCCAGGGATTTCCAGTTATAGCCAATCGAATACAGCGCAACATCAACTCCCTATGCCGGGAGAGACGAAACCCCTCCTATAACTCATTGCTTCCATGTGATTCGAGACTGTACCCAAAAGCCATCGTTTTACACGCCCTCTTGGACATGGTATGATGGAAATAAAAGCACAGTGGGAATCACACAAGACTCTATGACGATCTCGGGTCTACAGACTAACCTATACCAGTGTCACCAGAGAACTGCCATCTGACGTGAGGTATAATACCATCTGGGAGTTCTCGGCGAGTCCGTCCAGTGTACCCAGTCTACACTGAGCACCCGTATACTATATATGATGTCAAACACCAATGGATATGGGATCATCCATCGCCCATCTACATGGGTCAAGAAGCATACGCTAGTCTACTCTGGTATATCGATGCCCTGTCTCGATACACCTACGACTAAGAATATTTGAAGGATGTACTTAGCAACTACTCTGTCCCTACTAGTATGATCTGCATCATAGTCCTGGTAGTCAAGTACTCATCCTAATGGCTTTATCAACATGTAACATAGAGACAATCAGAGTACATGTTAAGATAAAGAGCAACCAGATAGCATACTATCATGTCGAGCAAGAAAGTCATCCATATATATGTCCAAGCATCCACTACAATATACATCGCATGTACAGTAATGGCCTCTAGGGCATACATATTACTAACAATCTCCCACTTGCACTGGGGCCATCTGTTGTAGTATCTCATACCCAACAATCTGCTATGGTTGAAGTATCTCATACTCAACCATCCCATAAAAGTCTCTACTGGAAAATAGGCCTTTGTGAGTGGATCCGCGCTATTGTCCTCTGTGTCTACTTTCCTAACCTCGATCTCCCTGGAGATCAACATCTCCATGATCAGGTGATACTGCCTAAGAATATGTCTGGATCTCTGATGGGACGGGGTTTCCATGGCATAAGCCAAAACTCCATTGTCACACAATGGTAGGAACGAAGTTCATCTCATGAACTAAAATATATCCAGACTGCCTCTTTTGTAGTATCCTTGGTAACGATGTATCTTTCTTTTAATCCTCTGGTATATCACGGTATATAGCTTGGAACTCTTCCAACATACCGTCCCTCTACTGAGGGTAAAGACAATGTCTGTGACTGACATTCAGTCTTCCTTATCACCCTGGAACCTTTCCAATGATTCTCCCTAGATCGATTGATACCATCTCACTACAACTAGTGAGAATCCTAACATCCAATTAGATCTATCTCATAGATCCATAACCCAGGATTTAGGAGGTATCACCTTGATCCTATATGGAGAATCTTTGTGATAAGAGGAGATTGACCGAGCGTAGCATAGGAAACTCCTTTCCTATTAAGTGTATGTCATCCACGTACAATACGAGGATCACCACCATACTCTCTACTACCTTTTTTGTATATACAAGGTTCATCTACCATTTTGATGAAGTCAAAATCTTTGACTACCACATCAAAACAGACGTTCCAACTCCGCGATGCCTGCTTTATCCCATAAAGCAACTTGCTCACGTTTCCGCTGCTCCCACTCTCTATGAAGCCTTCTGGCTGTGTACTTATAGATGCTCTCTTCTAAATCGCTATTTAGAAAAGCAGTCATGACACCCAACCGCCAGATATCGTAGTCATGGTATGTAGCAATTGCAAGTAGGATCTGGATGGACTTAAGCATAGCTTTGAAAGTCTTAACTTTTCCATGTACACCAAGTAATATTCTCAAGATATACTTGCTTCTGATGGGGATTTAACCCTTCAGATAAAGCAACCAAATTCCATACTTTGTTGGTGTACACAGATTCCATCTCAGATCACTAAGCATCCAGCCATTCTTACAGAGTCCCCACTCTTGATGGCCTGCTCGAAACAAGTTGGGTCATCATCTCATGATGCAATCCTCGCTCCCACTGTCATAGAGAAACCGAAGTATCTCTCAGGTGGATGAGGAACCCTACTAGATCGGCGGAGAGGCTGAGGTTCTTTAGAAACTATTGAATCCTTCAGGTTTACCAAATCATCAGCTGCAGTTTGTATAGCTGGAACTTTTTCCAGTTCTACCTCATGACCACTAATTTCTTCACAAGAAATTCCCTTTTCCAAAAGGTGGCATGCTGAGAAACAAAACACCTTTTGCTCCCCAGTTTGGTAGAAGATATCCCTTATGAATGCTTGGGATATCCAACAAACTTCCACAGAACTGACCTTGCCTCGAGTTTGTCCGGATTTTGCTTTGGACAACCCCAAATCTTAACATCCTTAAGAGATGGGTTCATTTCCATACCATATCATATATGGAGTGGTAGGTACCTGATTTGGTTGGAACCCTATTCAATAGGTATGCAGCTTCTCAAGTGCATAACCCCGAAAAGGAAATAGGTAACTCAGTAGTACTCATCATAGAGCACACCTTATCTCATATGGTGCGATTGCTCCGCCCCGATATATCAACGTACTGTGGTATATACGGAGGAGTAATACTGAGAGAGAATCTTATTCTCCTTTAGAATAGTCCAGGAATCCCGTGCTCAAGTATTCTCCTCCCTGATCACATCAAAGGACATAATACTTATACCCGTTTTGGTTCTCTACTTCTGAAGTACAAAGAACCAGTCGTGGCATATGTAGACAGGGGACCTCATACATCATCATGTATCAATCCCAAGAGTTCACTAACTCTTTCTCTGTTTCCAATAAACAGAGCTATGGTCATCTTATCTTTGTGACATGACTGGCAAGTTTCACAAGATGTAAATTCAAACTAATTTAAATATGCATCTATATGCAACTTATCTAGTCGGGTCGCATTGATATGACCTAGTCTACAATGCCTCAAGAAGAATCTGTTCATTTCTGAACTCTTCCCCTTGTGTGTGTTTTGTACGTTAAGAACTGTAGCTTGATTTAGAACGTCTATGCTTTTAGATAACGTGCCTGACCTGATCAACTCTTGATATAGGAAATGTTCAAAACATTATCCAACAATACAAAATTATATCCATCTTTATTAAATAAAGATACTGATATGATGTTGTATATCAGGTTCGGTATCTAATAACATTCGTTCAGAATCAATGTATTTTGGTAATACAGGGTGATAACTGCCAACTGCTTGGCTTGCAACAATTGCACCGTTTCCAAATCTTGAAACTTATCACCCGTTCTCATTTTTCTACCTTTCTGTAGCCCATGTAACAGATTACATGTGTGGGATCCTGATTCGGTATCTCATACCCAGGACGTAAAGGATACTGAGAAACAGTTCTCGGTAATGAACACACCCCGAAGAAGATGCATCAGCATGCACTTTTTTCGTTTGGGCGGCACGGGAATTCTGGTAATCCCCTATTTCCTGCTCGGTCTTATAACAATTATAAGTTGGAGCGGGACCAACGTTCCCTAGCACAGTATAACAAGCAGGTTCGGTCAATACATCCGTATTTTTATCTTGATTAGGGCGTGACATAGTCGCAACCAGGAAAGAAAGAGAAGAAAACACTCTGCGTGCGCTTTTGCAAGATTAGATTGGTTATTAATATATCTAATCAGGATGGCTCCTATTAGTTGTATGTATGCCCTAGAGGCCAGTATTGTACAGATGATGTATATTATATTGGATGCTTGGACATATATAGAGAGGACTTTCTTGCTCGATATGATAGTATGCTATCTGGTTGCTCTTTACTATAACATGTATACTTGTCTCTTTATACTGTCTTATCGTTACATGTTGGTAAAGCCCTTAGGATGTGTACTTGACTACCTGGACTATGATGCGGATCATATTAGTGGGGACATGGTAGTCCATAAGTACATCCTTCAAGGTCCCTAGTCGTGGGTGTATCGAGACGGGGCATCGATATACCAGTGTAGACTAGCGTATACGCTTCTCGACCTATGAGATGGGCGATGGATGATCCCATATCCATTGGTGTTTGACATCAGAGATGGTATATGGGTGCTCAGTGGAGACTGGGTACACTGGATGGACTCGCCGAGAACTCCCAGATGGTATTATACTTCACGTCAGATGGCAGTTCTCTGGTGACACTTGTGCAGGTTAGTCTGTAGACCCGAGATCGTCATAGATTCTTGTGTGATTCCCACTGTGCTTTGATTTCCACCTTACCACGTCCATAAGGGCGTGCAAAACGGTGGTTTTTGGGTACAATCCCGAGTCACATGGAGGCAATGAGCGATAGGAGGGGTTTCG
Source organism: Agapanthus africanus (assembly GCA_030015575.1). NCBI lineage: Eukaryota > Viridiplantae > Streptophyta > Magnoliopsida > Asparagales > Amaryllidaceae > Agapanthus > Agapanthus africanus. The sequence goes on from CM057349.1 coordinate 168,588,086, forward strand.
TCTCTCCCGGTATTGGGGGTTGATGTTGCGCCGTGCGCGATTGGCAGTAACAGGGAAGTCCCTGTCCAGGGCTGATTTAGAGATTTACTGGTAAGTGTTACCAGTAGTTTCTCGACCCGTTATGAGCCTCACATCGGCACGACTTATCGGTTATTGGGGTCTGACGTTTAGCACCCCTAGACTTGATATGCGACATATCAGACGAGGAGACCGGACTGTACGGGAAGTGTTACCGGTAGGCTTTTACAGGAGTTAGAGCGGGCTTGCTTGCTGATCTTCTGATCGCTCAATACCCGGGTAGCCGTTACATCCAGCTAGTACCGCTGACGGCTTGTGGGTGCGTGATGTGATCATCACCTACTGCCGGCATATTGACGAGTCTTTAGAGTCCTACATAGAGGTTTTACTGGCTCAGGCAAAACGAAATAGGGGCGCATATGTGATATGTGCGGGACCGAGAATAATGCGTGTATGTGATACCGTATTCTATTCTCGCGACTCTCTGTATCGGTCGGTTATATATGATATAGCCGGGTTATCGAATCAAGTGTTGATTCGATAAGTAGATACATTGGATGTTAGTCGGTTATATGTGTTATGACTAGATTATTAAGTCAAGTGTTGATTTAATAATTTATTGTATAATTGTATATTTGATATACTAGTTTACATTAACTAACACATGTTCACTTAGGGTTTTTTCTCACATGTACACAACTTTACTATATATATGATATATATTAAATTATGTTTTCTTAATGTATCATGGTTGATGATACACATAACTTGGGTGTATGAGACTTACACCATACTATATATTATGTTGGGTTTTTATATTTTAAGTAATTACAAAATTAAATCGAGGATTAGATCAATGCATGAAGCTTGTGGAAGCTTGTGGATGCATTGACTAAGTCCACTTGAGTTTTTTTTTACCATAGATATTTCTTAACCCAACCATAAGTGTTAGCTATGGTTATGGCTCTACAAGAGTTAGTATATGATAATCACTCACCATGGTTAGACTTCTCACTTGATCATTATCCTCATCTCTTTCTTTTCTTCTTCTTCTTCATTGTGAAAAGGAAAAAGCTTGCTAGGGTTTGATCCAAAGTGAGAAAGAGTGTGAGAAATAAAATTCTAAAGACAACCCACTTCCTATTTCTCCATCCTCTACTAGACTAGCACTTTAGTTTAGGGTGTTTGCTTCACTAATTCTCAAGTTAGTGAAGTAGAAGCTTGAGTTGGCATCCCCTCGACGTAGATCATCTTCGGCCTCGAAGACTTCAAGCAAGGACGCGTCTTTCGCCTCGTGAAGCCATGCAAGGATCCGGTAGAACCACGATCGCAGCAAAGGGACTTCAACAAGGAGCTAAAAAAGTGAAGGACCGATCTACAAAGGTTGTATATCGTATTCACTTAGTTGTAAACATTCTTTACTAGCATATGAAACCCTAATCTCTAGTATACGATCTTGCTTAGGGTTGTTCGACACCTAAAAATTTAATTTTGGCATGGTCGATGCCTTGTAGAGCCTTGTTAGTGTGCCTAGTAACCCTACAGCTCCCACTATTTTAATCAAATCTTCCGTCAAACCCTAAAAGGAAAGACTAGCCGGGATTAATTAAACGCTACAAGTTCGCCAATCTTTCAGCCAGGCCAATGCCGGTACTTTGAGGGGGGTTCCCCGTGCTTTCGCACGAACCTAATTAAAATAAACCTCGTTATCCCAAAGGCTTAACTCCGTTGACACCTTTCTAGACACCTACTTGATCGGCTAATTGTAATGTGTAAAACTCTCTCAGGAGTAACTCTTACTCGCAGCGGGTATCGGGATCCAACTATCTCATAGGAGGTATGCAATCTCATTGCATATTTCAACACTTGAAATTCCCGATAATATTTTACCCCTAGCATCCTATGACCTTAACAAAGGCCAACAAACCATAGGATTCTTAGTCAATTTCAACTCGTCATTTCCTGATTGAATTAAATCCACCCGCACGACCCTTGACAAAGGCCAACAAGGTCGCACGACTACCCTAACTCAATCGCATCATATGCTTATACAGATAAGCAGTAATCAGCTACCACACACTACGCCTTGACAAAGGCCAACAAACGCAGCACGAATACTAACTATTACTTATCTGAAATGACGGAGGGCTAAGACAGGTATTTAAGAAAACCTTTTGCGTAACGAACATGATATCGTCGTAGAATTGAGTGATTTTAAATGGAGTGTTTTTTAGGCCTTTAGTAGTTTTGCTAAAGAGGTCACTCCCGGTGAAGGGATCTCGGCTCTTTCCTTATCGAATAAGGTGCAGGATATTTCACAAATACCGCTGTGCAAAGAAAAACTATAGAAGCAATCAAAAAACAAACTGAGTGTGTAACATCTGCTAGTTTCGCTAAAGAGGTCACTCCCGGTGAAGGGATCTCGGCTTTTTCTTATCGAATAAGGTGCTGGATATTCTGCAAGGAATACCGCTATGCAGAGCAAGAACTAGAGCTACCAGTTTTTAAAAAAGTTTCTATAACATCTTTAGGTTTCTTTTATTTCATTAATCTCATTAATGAAGTCCTATTTTATTATGCTTCACAAGCATCACATTTGAAACGAAATCAGCAATATAACATATATCTCATATATATAATATAATCATTCGTCTCAGGCAGTAATATGATCTCATCACAGAACATTGCAGCAGAAGAAACACATATGAAATATTGGATATTCTAGGAATTCCGTGTTTTAAGTTAAGCCAGTATAAAACACGGATTCCACGGTCGCGATGAATAGCCAAACCCACATCCCTAGACCCCTACGAGAGCGGCAAGCAACCCTACCAATTCTAGAGTTAGGAGACCCAGTCTCGACTCCTCGAGATGGTCTCCCACTGGACCCTAGAACCCGGTTACTTATGCTCCCCACCTTGGGTTTATCCTAATGCGGAAAAGTAAATAATATACAATGGTGACATCATCCTCAACCCGGAAGTGCCCCAATAAAAGAATATTACATACAATTGAATTTTACATGAATGAAAATAAAAACCCTCATCTCACATAAAACCCCGGGCTATTCAAAACACGACGATCCAATATAACATATCACAGCAACACATAACATCACATATAATCAACGTAAGTAAATATGCGTATCCCAGTTGTCGTTTACATATAGCACCGAAACCGGCGATACACCACATATTACACTTACGGTCACAGAAAAGAAAGTGAAAAACTACAACATTTGGAATCCACAATCACTTTAGACATCGTAAATCCGAAATATCACATACTTCGCATTTCATGCCTAACTATATGAATTCCACATATTGTATCACATTCCAGATAAATAAACAAAGTTAAACTTTCTGATCGAATAAACAAACACCTAAGAATTCCAAATAGCTCAACACTTGAGCGGAGTTCAAAATGTCCTAGAACATGTCACAGCCGCTATGAACCAGCCGTAGAAAGGTCAAACCAACGCCTCACATATGGCAACGCTAAACTACCACAAACCATATGGTTTAGTGGCGGTTTTGACGATCACATAATCGAGTTAAGGTTACGTTCTTCTAGAGGGTCCACAAATTCGCTTGCATGATTTTTTGAAAGTTTTAAACTCAGGAAAAATCCAACACTTGAAAGTTTTCCGTCAGGGGAAAAATTGAGTTATTGATATCCGTTCGAACTTTTTAACACGTTCTAAATTACCCGGAAAAACTTAAACGAAGTTAAACTTTCCGATCGAATCAACGAGTTCCCAATATTTGCCAGAAAGCTCAACACTTGAGTAGAATTAAAAATTTCCAGAAGCATGAAAAAGTAACCAAGAATAAACCCCTAAAGTATTAGCCCCTAACTCCCAAAGATGTCCCCGGAACCGCCGCCAAATGCATGGTTTGGTCGCGGTTCCGCGGTCCCTTGAGGGAGTTATGGCTTCATACTTCACAGTAATTGTTAGAATTCCCTGCATGATTTTCTGAGTATTTTTAATATGAAAAATTTCAACGTTTGAAAAAATTTCCAGAAAAGGGGTTGTATCGGGGTTTCGGGGTTCGATCGGACTTCTAACTTCGTCCAGACAACGCCAAAAGCTCTAGCTTAGCTCTGATACAACTGTAGGATTAGTATAGCACCTCAGCAAGGTTTAGCAAGGCATCACACATGCCTTATTGAAATTTTTGGGGTGCTAAACAAACCCTAACCAAAATATTAACTAGAGACTTAGGGTAAACATGTATGTAAACAACTTTACATCTAAGAGAGAGGGATTACAACCTTTGTAGTCCGTTTCTTCGCTTCATAAGCTCCGAGTAGTAGTCCCTTTGCCGCGATCCTTGATCTCCCGGACTCAAGAGAGGCTCCACAAGTCTAATGATCTATTCTTGCTTGAAGTCTTCCTTTTCGAAGATGATCTACCTTGAAGAATCTCAAGATCAAGCTTTTACTTCTCTAATCAAGTATTAGTGAAGTGAACACCCTAATCTAAGTGGCTGGAATAGATGAGGATGATGAAGTAGGAATTTTGCTCTCTTTTTTTTCATTTTCTCACTTTAAATCATCACAAGTCAAAAGCTAGAAAGCTTTTTCAAGGAGGAAGAAGAAGAAAACTTTTTGTGATGAATAATGAATTGTTGTTATGGTTACAAAACCAACCTTGGGTTAAGAATGAAGGCTTAACCCTTGTAAAGAATTAACTAGGGTAAAGGGTTTGGGTTGGGTTAAGAAATATCTACACAAAATATCAATACAAAATATCTAAGCATAAAACAAAATAAAGCTTCTAGAAGCTACGAGAAAAAACTAACCCAAATGCTAACCCAAATCAAAACCTAACATGTTTAATCTCCACAAATCATGTTGTATTTGTAATCATAACTTGTTACAATATTATATATCACATATATAATATATTTTGCAACAAAAGAAAATAATACAATTAACATATATCGCATATATATAAATGTATTATCCGGTGAGAAAATGAATCAATAAAGTGAGCTTATATTAGTTAACGTAATGTAATATATCACATATATAATTATACATTAAATTATCGAATCAACACTTGATCCGACAACCGGCTATATTGCATATAACCGACTAATATAACATGTACCAATTCATCGAATCAACACTTGATCCGATGACCCAGCTATATCACATATACCCGGCCGATATCATATATCGCGAGAATAAAATACGGTATCTCATATCGTATTATTCTCGGTTCCGCACATATCACATATGTTCTCCTACTCCGTTTTGCCTGAGCCAGGAAAGCTCTGTGTAGGACTCTAAAGAATCGTCAATACGACGGCAGCAGGTGATGATCATATCAAACACCCACAAGCTGCAAGCGGTCAGCTAAACGTAACAGCCACCCAGGTATTGAGCAATCAGAAGATCAACAAGCAAGCCTGTACATTCTTCTGCGAATCCAATCAGTAACACTCCCGTACAGTCCGGTCTCTTCGTCTGATATGTCGCAAATCCAATCTAGGGGTGGTAAACGTCAGACCCCAGTAACTGATAAGTCGTGTCGATATGAGGTCCATAACAGTTCGAGAAACTACTGATAACACTTACCAGTATATCTCAGCAACCCTGGCCAGGGATTTCCAGTTATAGCCAATCGAACACAGCGCAACATCAACTCCCTATACCGGGAGAGACGAAACCCCTCCTATCGCTCATTGCCTCCATGTGATTCGGGACTGTACCCAAAAGCCACCGTTTTGCACGCCCTCTTGGACGTGGTATGATGGAAATCAAAGCACAGTGGGAATCACACAAGACACTATGACGATCTTGGGTCTACAGACTAATCTGTACCAGTGTCACCAAAGAACTACCATCTGACGTGAGGTATAATACCATCTGGGAGTTCTCGGCGAGTCCGTCCAGTATACCCAGTCTACACTGAGCACCCGTATACTATATATGATGTCAAATACCAATGGATATGGGATCATCCATCGCCCATCTACATGGGTCCAGAAGCATACGCTAGTCTACTCTGGTATATCGATGCCCTGTCTCGATACACCTACAACTAGGAACATTTGAAGGATGTACTTAGCGACTACTATGTCCCCACTAGTATGATCTGCATCATAGTCCTGGTAGTCAAGTACTCATCCTAAGGTCTTTATCAATATGTAACATAGAGACTATCAGAGTACATGTTAAGATAAAGAGCAACCAGATAGTATACTATCATGTCGAGCAAGAAAGTCCTCCATATATATGTCCAAGCATCCACTACAATATACATCGCATGTACAGTAATGGCCTCTAGGGCATATATATTACTAACATATTTATGTGTGCAAAAAGAAAACAATACATTTAACATATATCACATATATATCAATGTATCCATAATGAGAAAAAGAAATTCTTAAGTGAGCATATATTAGTTAATGCAATTTAATATATCAAATATATAATTATACATTAAATTATTAAATCAAAACTTGATTTAATAATCCGGATATGTCTCATATAACCGACTAATATAATATGTATCATTTCATCGAATCAACACTTGATCCGATGACCCGGCCATATCACATATAACCGGCCGATATCACATATCACGAGAATAGAATACGGTATCACATACACGTATCAATATCGGTCCCACACATATCATATATGTGCCCCTAATCCGTTTCGCCTGAGCTAGGAAACCTCTGTGTAGGACTCTAAAGACTCCTCAATATGCCGGCAGTAGGTGATGATCATATTAAACACCAACAAGCCGCAAGCGGTCAGCTAAACGTAACGGCCATCCGGGTATTGAGCGATCAGAAGATCAACAAGCAAGCCTGCTCACACTCCTTTCAATCCCATCAGTAACACTATCTATAGTCCGGTCTCTTCGCTGATATGTCGCATATCCAGTCTAGGGGTTGTAAACGTCAGATCCCAGTAACCGATAAGTCGTGTCGATGTGAGGCTCATAACGGGTCGAGAAACTACTGATAACACTTACCAGTAGATCTCCATATCATTCCTGGCCAGGGACTTCCAGTTATAGCCAATCGAACACAGCGCAACATCAACCCCCAATACCGGGAGAGACGAAACCCCTCCTATCGCTTATTGCTTCCATGTGATTCGGGACTGTACCCAAAAGCCACCGTTTTGCACGTTCTAATGAACGTGGTGACGTGGAAATCAAAGCACGTTGGAAATCACACAAGACTCTATGACGATCTCGGGTCTGCAGACTAACCTGTACTAGTGTCACCAGAGAACTGCTATCAGACGATAGGTATAATACCATTTAGGAGTTCTCGGCGAGTCCGTTCGGTGTACCCAGTCTCCACTGAGCACCCGTGTATCATCTTTGATGTCAAACACCAATAGATGTGGGATCATCCATCGCCCATCATATGAGTCAAGATGCATATACGCTAGTCTACTCTGGAGTATCGATGCCCTGTCTCAATACACCCTCGACTTGGTATAATTATAGGATGTACTCGTGGACTACCCTGGCCCTACTAGTATGATCTGCATCATAGTCCTAATAGTTAAGTACATATCCTAAGGGCTTTATCAACATGTGAGAGCAAGACAGTAACACAATACAAGTCAACATGTTTAGACAAAGAGCAACCGGATAGCATACTATCATGTCGAGTAAGAAAGTCCTCTCTATATATATCCAAGCATCCACTACAATATACATCGTATGTACAATAACTAGGGCATATACATAACTAACAGTTACGTGCAGCTAGTACCGCTGACGGTTTATGGGTATCTGATATGATTACTACCAGCTACTAGCGTATTGACGAGTCTTAGAGTCCCAGGTTTCCGAGATTAGGTGAAAAGAAGTGGCAGCATATGTGGAGATATGTGCGGGAGCTTGATTAAAGACGAGTATATGATATTGTATTTTAATCTAGTGTTTTTTATTAGTCAGGTTATATGTGATATGACCAGATTATTAAATCAAGTGTTGATTTAATACAAAGACTAATTACTCATTTATAATTCCTTTCCTTATGCTTGTGTGTGTGTGTGTGTGTATTTATATTTGTGTTTATATATATGTGTGTGTGTATGTGTCATGGTGGATGATACATTGGACATGGCTATGCTAGACTCACATGGAAATATATTAGATATTTATTTTTGTGAAAATGGAAAATAGAATAATGAGTCATGGCTTCTACACTCTTCTTAAAATATCTCAACCATGGTTGATTATTTTATTCCTCCACTCACTTACAAATATCTAAGATATTTTCTACGCTTCATTAATTATGATTGTGATCACTCTCATTATCTCAAGCTAAGTCATTAGTTCATCTTCTTCCTCTTAGCTTTCTACCCTTTTCTACGTTAGAAAAAGAGAAAGAAAAAGGAAGGTCTTTGAGTGAGAAAAATCCCACTTCATCAATCTATATTTGTCTAGCAAACTTGTATAGATTGTTAGCTTCACTTCATCTTAGTTTAGTGAAGCTAGAGCTTGAGTGTAAGAAACTCCGAGTGGATTATCGTGGACATCGAAGACTTCAAGCGGAATTGTTCAATCTTCGAGTGGAGCCAAGAGGAGCCCAAGGACTTCTATACGGAGCCATTGAAGAGAAGGAGTGGTCTACAAAGGTTGTAGTTCTCTTTCTCTTATTGTTAGACAGTCTTTGTATTTGATACTTACCCTAATCTCTAGTTCGATTCATGGTTTGTGTGCTTTAGCTCTCTAAATTTTTAAAATACACCACATATTGTTGTTTGAACACAAGTAGAGGTGCTAAGACACACATACAGTACTCACCCCCAGTGAGCATCTGTATACAATCTTAGGTGCATCACACTAATGGTTGCGGGAACAACCATCACCCCTCGTCACGGTCTAAAAATGTATACACTAGTCTACAGTGGAGTATCAATGCCTAGTTTCGATACTCCTACGATTAAGGACATTTAAGGATGTGCTTATCGACTACTCAGCTCCCACAAGTATGATTGCCATCATAACGCTGGTAGTTAAGCAATGATCCTACGGGCTTTATCAACACGTATAAGCCATATGAAATAACAAGAAAAACATATATACATGTTAAGATAAAAGGCAAGATTGTCATTTGTAAGTGCACGGCAGCGCCCCGGCTGTCTGAACGAGGCCAAAATGCGGAAACAAAAACTTTTCTAAAACTAGAAACCGGTGCTACCGCGGACTATAAACCCGTATCGGACCATTAACCTACTACTAGCTAACTAGAGAAAGGGTAGAGAGCTATACCGAGCGATCCGTGTCCTTCGGTCTTCGGCCACCATCCCGATCTCCCCGTGGAATCTCCGATCTTCATCTCCTCGTCGGAAAGGGCACCACATCACCGAGTCTTTTTACGGGCTCCCACCTCTGGACCGAGGCAACTCGGACACGAAGTTGGCAAGCCGACGTGTCCAAGATTGCTGTAGAATATATGTAGATCACTTTTGTCTCAAGGGGTTAGTGAGGTTACCATTTGGAAGTGGAGAAGGAGATGCAAGCTTTTTGGATGAACTAAGGGATTTTGTGCAAGCAAGAAGGAACCATTTTCTACTCCCAAATTTTTGGACAGCCCCCCAAAAATGTGGCCGGCCTTGCTAATGAGAGGAAGAGCGAGTGGATCAATAATGCAAGAAAAAGAATGATGATAATCATGAAGAATGTCACACCCATTTCCTAATCATATCCCATCACAATCAATCAAGCAATGATGAACAAAAAGGAAGTCAAAGGATGGTAGAACCATCATGGAACAACTACTTACAAAAACCACCCTCCAGTATGCTAATTTGCACATTTGCAAATAAGCCCCTCCCATCAATTTTCAGCCAAAGAAAGATAGAAAGGAAAATGGCCGAAACGAAATACAAACCGGCAACTTCAAAAAAGTGATCCGGTAATAAATTACAGGAAAACCCCGCTACTGTATATACATACCCGCATTTGTATTACAACCGAATACAAATACAATGAGATCAAATCTACACTGTACAATACTAGGATCCGGCTTAAACCAAAGCCCTCTAGTATTATCCGTCCGATCATGATCCGTACAATACCGCACGTATATGATCGAACCCTGCCATATATCCATACGGCCTCTGCAGCGTTTCGCCCGAAACTTGAGAAACTGTCTGTGGGGGACTCTAAAGACTCGTCAATACTTTGGCTGTGGATTTAACCACTAGCACGTCAGAGGTATTAGCCGTACGTAACGGGCTACCAGGTATTGACCACAAGGGAGGTCGATGAGCGAACTCATCCTGACACCCTACTGAGCCTGTCAGTAACAATATCCGTACAGTCCGGTCCGTTCGTCTATGTGCATCGCATGGCAGGCCTAGGGGGTTGGTAAAAGTCAGACCCCCAAAAGCGGTACAAGTCGTGTCGGAGTGAAGCCCAGAACACCCTGAGATACTACTGGAATACCTACCAGTAAATCTCCTGCGTTGGCCAAGGACTTCGTGTAATGGCTCTCCTAGACACAGCGCGACCTCACCCCCAATACCGGGAGAGACGAACCCCTGCCGATCCGCTCACTGTCTCCTTGTGGCTCGGGACTGTACCCAACTAAAACCTGTTTGCATGACTCCTTTGAGCCGTGGTAGGGTAGTAATCAAAGCACAGTGGGAACTCACACCAGACAAATGACGATCTCAGGTCGATGAACTAACCTGTACACATGTCACCAGGGAACTGCTATCTGATGCTAGGTATAATACCAACTAGCATGTTCCCGGCGAGTCCTGTCCGGTGTACTCATAACCTAATGAGAACCTGTATACATCTTAGGTGATCCAACTGACACCAGTGGCTTGTGAGACCGGCCACCGCCCCTCGTCGGGGTCTCGACTGTATACACTAGTCTACTCCGGAGTATCGATGCCCTGTCTCGAATACTCCCACGAGTAGGGACCACTTTAAGGATGTGCTTATAGACCCCAGCTCCCACGTATATGATCGCCATCATACTGCTGGCTGTCAAGCAAGAATCCTAAGGGCTCTACCAACGTGCAATAGTGACCTGTAAGGTCACCTAAAACTGTATATGATGATAAAGATAAACCAGATAGCATACTATCATCTTGAGTAAGACTGTCCTACCGGCATAGGTCCTCCCTCAATCATTGCAATCACATGCCTGTGATCCAATAATTGACTCCGAGGGCACTATCTCCAACAATCTCCCACTTGCACTCAAGGCTAATTATTGCGATGTCGCATGCTCACAGCCCGTGTGATACCGAACACCCAACTCCTCTACTAATTAGTCTCACAAAGCCCGTTTGTGAAACTATTGTGTTCGAGGAATAGCCTCGGTGAGTGGATCTGCCCTGATGTTTCTTTCTATGTCTCTCTTAATCTCAAGTTCGCGGAGAAACCCATCTCCCGAAATGAGCAATACCTGTCTTAGAATATGTCTGGATATCTGATGGGACCTAACTCTTAAATGAACTCCAAATCCAAACTTCTTAGACTGTATCGTCAACTGAACTTAATCAGTATCCTGCGTCATGCCTCCCTCAGTATCCCCTTGGACCACCTGTCCAAAATACTGCCCCTCGTCAGAAGGAAAACTATAACTCTAACAACCTCTCTGTCATCCAGGTCACCTTGGAAGCCTGGAATGATAACTGTCTCCTAAATGAGGTTGTTGTTATCATATCTCTAGAACATCCACCTATGTTCTAAAACTGCTTCCGAATGTTCCTCTAGGATTGGATCAATATCAACTTTTGCATCTACTGCAAAAACAACATCTGGTATGGTACTTGACATCTCATGATTGACTCAATTGCCTAAGCAAGTGATCTGCCAATCATGCGCATCCCTCTCCCCTTTAGTCTGTAAGACACTTTTAGAGAGGGTGACTCCATCACCTGCAGGTACACCACCGTGCCAGGAGTCGTCCATTCTAAAACACCTTTAAAATGCTGTCTAAGTACCCTGATTGGGACACTTCTTAAATCTAGATCTAAAACCATAGATCTAGTAACCAGAATGTCTGATACAATACCAAATTCCTATGTAGAGAAACCACTGTGTGACAACCAAAGTATAACCGATCGTAGTATAGGAATATCACTTCCTACTCTGTGTATGTCATCCAGATACCAGGACATTACACCCTACTACCTTCTTAACAGATCCATCCCCTATTCTGATGAAGTCAAACCTATGACTGTCACATCAGAAATAGATGATCTATCTCTGCTATATCTGCTTTAGTCCATAAATAGACATAAGCTACCTGTCCACTATGCTTTTGCTGCTCCCACCGACTACGACAACCCTCTGGCAGAGTCATATACACGTACACTTCTAAAGCCAGTTCAGAACGACGCTATACTCATCCTCCTGCCGGGTCTCATAGTCTGGAACAACAGCAATGGCAAGTCTGGGTAAACAAGAACCTCCCTGCCACCGTCCTTGAGGCTACCGGAGTACCTTTCGGGTGCCTGAGGTTACCCACCTTATCTGCGGAGTGCCCAATAGAATGTCAAACCAGATTGAATCTTTAGGTTCTTATCAAATTTTCAGTAATCGTTTGCGGTTCTGGAATCACTTCCAGTTCTACCATACTCCCACTTCTGTTTTCTGAAAAAAAAATCCATTTTACTTAAGACTCTGGTGAGTCTAGAACAATATCACTATTGATCTTCCAGATGGTAGAAAGTCAACCCTCGTCATAGCCCGGGTCAACCCACAAATAACCATTACAGAAACTTGCCTTGAGTTGTCCAGAGTCTGGTTTTAAGCATAAGCCGGACAACTCCCCGTACCTTAACAATGTTAAGATATGAACCGTTCTATATCCAATATAGAAACAGAGGTACTGATTTAATTGGAACCAGATTCAAATCATGCAACTGCCTCCAGTGCATGTAAACTAAATGGAGAGAGGCCGATCAGCACTACTCAACTTAGGAGTGCTTCCAATTATGAGTAACCTGAAAGAGAAGCAAGCTCTCTTAATCATTACTATCAACTGAATACCATACACAAGTATCTACATCTTCGATCACCTTGAAGAATCCGGATACTTGCAATACCTGGTTCTCTACTTTATTCATATATCTATAACTTCTCAAAACTTGGACCTTGTATTTCTACGAAACACATGTCTAAGAACTAGAGAAGTCACAAGTAAACAGAATATAGTACGAGGACCAACCCCTCTGTCCTAATGGACACTGGACAACATACAATACTTTGTATAAGTCCTCTGAGTCTAATAACTCAATCCCTGTGTGCCGTAGGTTGAAAACTGTACTATGGTTATGAAGAATTACACCGCTGTTTAATGCTCCTTAACTAACCATCCACTGATATAGGTAAATGTCACCGACATAATTTCAGAAAGTTATATCTCACTCTATAAAAATAGACGAACAGATATATCAATTTGAAATTGATGCATAATAATGGATATTCAAAACCAAATATCTGCCGTCCGGCAAACAGCCCAGGCGATTTCCTCAAATATCACCAATTACAACGAATCCCGATATAATGAGGACAATCACCTAATTCCCAATAACTTACTCCCACTCATCATCTGTAAAACCATACAGATGTGAGAATCATACCTGGTAAATACATACCCTGGAGCAAGGGCTAATTGGGAAATCAGTTTTCTTTTAATAGTACACAGTGAAACTGAAATAGTGAAATTGATTCGAAGGGGTATCCGAGTATTCTTAGTAATGCCCCTTCCATCATCCAGATTCACAACTGTAACCGTATATTTCTTTGTCATCTCTCCTAATCCCTTTATATGTCCTTAGTCATTACCTTCTATACACCCTCTTAGGCTAAATAGTTTTCTTCCTTCCCTACCTTTCGGCACCAGCCTATGGTTTGGAAGAAGACTATCCAATAAGCGCAATGGGTGTAATGTCCTAATCCTAGGAGCACTCGCAATGCGAAAGAAGGTGAAGATAAAAGACAACCGAATAAACCTTATTCCTATTTCTCCTGGACCAGAATCCATCCCCGAACTGGAACAAGTTCCTTTCGAGTTCGTTTATAACCATACGATGGAGTATCCGATAAACTGTGGATCTTCGTAGTGATACGGAGTGTTCTGGAGAAATACAAAGGTGAAGTAGGATTGGCGAAGAAATACTTGGTTTGGTCGTGAATAGCAGTCACAATTTAGTTTGCCCTCTTACTAATCCCTTTATTTGTCTTTACTTAATACCTTCTGTACACCTTCGTTAGGCTAATTGGTTTTCTTCATTCCTTACCGTTCGGCACCTGCCTATGGTTTGGAAGAAGACTATCCAATAAGCATAATAGGTGTACTGTCCTAATCCAAGGAACACTCACAACCTGAGAGAAGGTAAAAGGAAAAGACAACTGAATAGTCCTATTCGTTTTCTCCAGAACCGGAAACCATCCTTGAATAAATTCCTTCAAGTTCGTATATAACCATACGATGGTTTTATCCAATGGAAATGGACGTTCGTAGTAATACGGGGTGTTCTGGAGAAAAGGCTAAGAGTAAGAGCGGCAATGAGGTATGCAACTCTGATAATCCAAAAGCCAGTGTTTTAAGAAGGTTCGGTCAACTTGGTCACTGAGTCATGGTCTAGGGTCGGGTCATGGTCGCTGCCAAAGAGAGAGAGAAAAGAAACACTCAGCGTCCACTCTAACGGAGATCAGAATGGTTACCAATTTATCTAATCAGGAAACTGTTGGAGATAGTGCCCTCAGAGTCAATTATTAGGTCACAGGTACGTGATTGTAATGATTGAGGGAGGACCTATCCCAGTAGGACAGTCTTGCTCGAGATGATAGTATGCTATCTGGTTTACCTTTATCATCGTGTACTACATTAGGTGATATGACACGTCGCTATTACACGTTGATAGAGCCCCTAGGATTCTTGCTTGACCACCAGCAGTATGAGGGCGATCATATAAGTGGGAGCTGGGGGTCTATAAGCTTATCCTTAAAAGGTCCCTAGTCGTGGGAGTTTCGAGACTGGGCATCGATACTCCATTAGTAGACTAGTGTATACAGTCGAGACCCCGACGAGGGGCGGTGGCCGGTCTCACAAGCCACTGGTGTCAGTTGGATCACCTAAGATGTATACAGGTGCTCATTGGGTTATGAGTACACCGGACAGGACTCGCCGGGAACATGCTAGTTGGTCATATACCAGACGTCAGATGGCAGTTCCCTGGTGACATGTGTGCAGGTTAGTTCATCGACCTGGGGATCGTCATTTGTCTCGTGTGAGTTCCCACTGTACTTTGATTACTACCCTACCACGGCTCAAAGGAGTCGTGCAAACAGGTTTTAGTTGGGTACAGTCCCGAGCCACATGGAGGCAGTGAGCGTATCTTCAGGGGTTCGTCTCTCCCGGTATTGGGGGTGAGGTCGTGCTGTGTCTAGGAGAGCCATTACACAAAGTCCTTGGCCAAGGCAAGGAGATTTACTGGTAGGTATTCCAGTAGTATCTCAGGGTGTTCTGGGCTACACTCCGACACGACTTGTACCGCTTTTGGGGGTCTGACTTTTACCAACCCCCTAGGCCCGCCATGCGATACTCATTGACGAACGGACCG
This sequence comes from Agapanthus africanus, assembly GCA_030015575.1. Classification (NCBI taxonomy): domain Eukaryota; kingdom Viridiplantae; phylum Streptophyta; class Magnoliopsida; order Asparagales; family Amaryllidaceae; genus Agapanthus; species Agapanthus africanus. The sequence continues at coordinate 168,603,692 of CM057349.1, forward strand.
GACTGCACGGATATTGTCACTGACAGGCTCAGTTGGGTGTCGGGGTGAGCTTCCTCATCGACGTCCCTTTTGGTCAATAGCTGGTGGCCCGTCACGTATTGGCATATACCTCTGACGCGCTAGTGGTTAAATCCACAGCCATAGTATTGACGAGTCTTTAGAGTCCACCACATTTACAGTTACTCAGCTTTCGGGCGAAAGGTTGTAGAGGCCGTATGGAGATATGGCAGGGTCCGATCAGGTACGTGCGGTATTGCACGGATCAGGATCGGACAGTCTGTACTAGAGGCCGTATGGTTATATGGCAGGGTTCGATCAGATACGTGCGGTATTGCACGGATCAGGATCGAACGGATATTACTAGCCGGCTTTGGTATAAGCCGGATCCTAGTATAGTACAGTGTAGATTTTGTCTCATTGCATCTGTATTTCGGTCGAAATACAGATGCGGGTGTGTATGCACAGTATCGGGGTTTTCCTGTAATTTATTACGGGACCAGTTTTCTGGAGTTGCCAGTTTGTTTTCCGTTTCGGCCAATTTCCTTTGTTCCGTTCATTGGCCGAAGTTTGGTGGAGGAGGGTTTATTTGCATTGTTGCAAATAGACTTTTGTGGATGGAGTCTTTGCATATATTCATGTCATGATTATAGCACCATCATTGACTTCTCCTTCTCATGATGGCTTGACTTTTAGTGGGCATGATGGTTGATGATGATGAGGGGTGAGGTTGGTTGAGTGTGGGTTTATTATTGTGATCATTTCCTTTTTGGCATGATAGCATTCTTTCTCTCTCCATTTGTATTATTGGATGTTTTTCTCATCTATCATATCTCTCCCTCATTCTCACTCACCCACTCACTTGCATTGGCCGGCCATTCACTTGGAGGTGGGGCTGTCCAAATTGGTGGGGGTCTTTTGGTTCATCATATATCATTCTTGCTTCACCAAAATTCCCTAGTTAAACTCCATAGCTCAATCCCTCCACAAAAGGCAATTCCAAATACCCCAAAAGTGAGACACAAGTTTTTACACATATTCTACAGCGAACCTTGGGCACGTCGAGTAGCCGGCTTCGTGCCCGAGTTGCCTCGGCATTGAGGTGGGAGCCCGTAAACAAAGTAGGCGATGTGGTGCACTTCCGGCGACGAGGAGGAGACGGGACTTTTCCGCAGGAGATCGGGACCATGACGAGAAGACCGGAGGACTTGGATCGTCGGTATATCTCTATTCCCATTCTTGTAGTTAGCTTAGACTAGTTAATGGTAACGATCCGGGTAAAGTGCGCGGTGGTGCCGGTTTGCAAAGTCCGCAAAATTTTAAGTTATTCACCGCTTCCGCATTCCGGCGTCGGATTGACGGCCGGGGCGCCGCCGTGCACTTACAGTGGTATCAGAGCCTCGCCATTAACTTCGTCTAGCTTCGTTTGATGTGTTTTGCGGTTCCGATCGACCAAAATTCCAAAAACTCATTTTTACCTCACATCAGTTTTCTGTTAAGAATTTTTGGTGTCTAAAAATTTTTCTGGTGGTCTCAGAATGATGTGCAGGAGATTCTAAGAACTCTGGGAAAATTCGATACTCTGATCTCTCAAACAGAGCGCGGATCCGCGGCCCCACCCTTCTATTGGGCCGCGGTTCCGCCGCAGTCTTGAGAGTTCAGTGGACCATCTTTTTCCAGTGGGCTTCAGGGTAGTAATTAGGGGTTTTGGAATATTAAAATTGGGCCAATTATTTCTGTGAGTGCTACAGTATTGCTTGGGGGCCCACTTGTTAATTTTTGGTCAATCGGAAAATTTTAAACACATTTTTCACAGTATTTACATTATATCTGCGACCGTGAATGTCACTCGATCGGTAAATCCTGTCTAACTGCTATAGCCCGGTTAGACGGATTTGCGAACGTGACTTTCACGTTGATGTTCTATGTATTTGCTGTGTTGTTGCGGATCGGTCGTGGGGGATAGCCTGGATGCAATGCTAGTACTGTGCTGTTGTATTATGTACATTTGATATTGCGGGGCGAGCGTCCGACATGTGGACTGCCGTCGCTGCCTGTTTGTATTATTATTTTGGGGCACGACCTGGTTGCGGTCGATGTACCCGTTGTATGTATATTTTACTTTCTGTACTAGGATTGCCCCGCGGAGGGGTGCACGGATAGCCGGGTTCTGGAGGGCAACAAGCCCGCATCTCATGGCATTGAGACGGAGGGGGCTTCACTCTAGGATTGGCGGGCTATTCGCCGCACTCGTAGGGGGTACAGGTTGACCCAGGAGGGGTGCCCAAGTTGCCGGATTCCGTGAAGTGCTGGGTGGTCCATTCACGGCGCTGAAGGGGGCTGCCTCGCTTCAGGTTTTGGCGGGTGACTTGCCGCGCCCGTAGGGGTCTAGGATTTCATTGCACAGGCTATCCACATGACCAGGGGAACGTCGGGTTTCAGTAGTGGCTCTGTGAAACCCGGGGATCCCAGATATCTGTATTGTTTCTGTGATGCTGTTCATTCTCTGTGATGTTGCATTTTATTCACGCCTTGAGCGAAATATAATATATTGGTATATATATTAGTAGATGTTGTATATGTTTTGCATCCGCGCTAGTCCAGTCCCCGCTCTGTCGTTAGTAAGCTAACCTAACGGGTAATGACGGGACCCAGTGGCGAATGCGGATGGCATATACGTACATCAGTATATTTTCGTTCTTTTTGGTGTGATCAATTGATGGGACTGCGTTGATTCGGATCAATGCAATTTAAAAACAAACCTAATCTGATGTTGTTGGAACACTTTTCAAAAAGCTGTTATTGCAAGGACGTTTACTTTTGTTTTGCATCGTGGTATTCATTGGAATATCCTGCTCCTCAGTCGACGAGGCAAGGGCCGAGATCCCTTCACCGGGAGTGACCCCTTGGACAGAAATTTGCGTCAGGGCATTGACTTCACTATAGCCGATTACTTTTGCTTTGCACCGTGGTATTCAGTTGGAATATCCTGCACCCCATTCTACGGGGAAAGAGCCGAGATCCCTTCACCGGGAGTGACCTCTTTAGCAACGGTTTTCGTCACTATATTTTTAAAAGCTATCCGTTCCTTCGACGATATCAAGTTCTTTACGTTAAAGGTTTTCGCCAGAAACCATTCGTAGCCCTCCGTCGTTTCATATGGGTGGTCAATAGTATTCAAGCTGTGTATGTTGGCCAAAGTCAAGGCACAGTGATTGGTAGCTATTGGGGTATTCATATGCAGCATAGATAGATGCGTTGGTTTGGGACAGTCGTGCTGCCATTTTGGCCAAAGTCAAGGGTATGTACGGGTGGATTCAAATTAACCTAGAGAATGACGGGTAGAACTTGACATGTGACTTATGATATGTTGGCCAAAGTCAAGGTCATAAGAGCATGGGGCAGAAATCACATCGGGAGTTTCAAAAGTACTGAAACTTGCCAGATATGCGCATACCTTCTGGAGTGTGATACCGTGAGCGGATTCCGTCACGTTGTCATGCGATGAGAGTTGGATCCCGATTCCCACTGATGAGTTAGTTTACTCCTCGGGTGACCCCGACTAATTCTTCTTTCAGGTTTGGAGGAGAATTTGAGGTACAGTGGGAGGTTTCCAGATTAGATAAATTGGTAACCATTCTGATCTAGGATAGAGTGCACGCTGAGTGTTTCTTCTCTCTCTCTCTCTGGCAGCGACCATTGACCCGACCCTAAGACTTTGACTCAGTGACCAAGTTGACCGAACCTTCTAAACACTGGCTTTTGGATTGTCAGAGTTGCAGACCTCATTGCCACTCCTACTTTTACCCTTTTCTCCAGGACACCCCGTATTACTACGAACGTCCACTTCCATTGGACAAAACCATCGTATGGTTAGATACGAACTCGAAAGAATTATTCGAGGATGGTTTCCGGTTCTGGAGAAAACGGATAGGATTATTCAGTTGTCTTTTCCTTTTACCCTCTCTCAGGTTACGAGTACTCCTTGGTTTAGGGGTAGCACACCTATTACGCAAATTGGATCGTCTTCTTCCAAACCATAGGCAGGTGCCGACCGGTAGGGAATGAAGAAAACCAATTAGCATAAGGATGGTGTGCAGAAGGTATTAAGTTCAGACAAAGCAAGGGATTAGTAAGAGGGCAAAGTAAATTGCAACAGATATTCACGACCAAACCAAATATTTCATTACCACTCCCACATCACCTTTGTATTTCTCCAGGACACTCCGTATCACTACGAAGATCCACAGTTTATTTGGATACTCCATCGTATGGTTATATACGAACTCGAATGGAACTTGTTCCAGTTCGGGGATGGATTCTGGTTCAGGAGAAATAGGAATAAGATTTATTCAGGTGTCTTTTATCTTCACCTTCTCTCGCATTGCGAGTGTTCCTAGGATTGGGACATTACACCCATTATGCTTATTGGATAGTCTTCTTCCAAACCATAGGCTGGTGCCGAACGGTAGGGAATGAAGAAAACCATTTGGCCTAAAGGGGTGTACAGAAGGTAAAGACTAAAGACATATGAAGGGATTTGGAGAGGTGGCAAAGAATTATACGGTTACAGTCGTGAATCTGGAAGAGGCATTACTAGGAATACCAGAATACCCCATCGGAACATTTCAATGTTTCAGTTTCACTGTGTAATGTTAAAAGAAAACTGATTTCCCGATTAGACACTTGCTCCAGGGTATGTATTTACCAGGTATGATTCTCACATCTGTATGGTTTTACAGATGATGAGTGGGAGTAGGTTATTGGGAATTGGGTGATCATCCTCATTATATCAGGATTCGTTGTAATCGGTGATATTTGAGGAAATCACCTGGGTTGTTTGCCGGTCGGCAAATATTTGGTTTTGAATATCCGCTGTTATGCACCAATTTCAAATTGATATATCTGTACGTCTATTTTCATAGAGTGAGATATACCTTTCTGAAATTATGTCTACGACATTTACCTATATCAGTGGATGGTTAGGTAAGGAGCATTAAACAGCGGTGTAATTCTTCTTAACCACAAGTACAGTTTTCAACCTACGACACACAGTGAATCAGTTATTAGACTCAAAGGGACTTATACAGAGTATTGTATGTTGTCCAGGGTCCATAAGGACAGAGGGGTTGGTCCTTGTACTATATTCGGTTTACTTATGACTCCTCTAGTTTTTAGACAAGTGTTTCGTGGAAACACAGGGTCCGAATTTGGAGAAGTTATAGGTATTTGAATACAGTAGAGAACCAGGTGTAGCAAGTATCGGGATTCTTCAAAGTGATTGAAGATGTAGATACTTGTATGTGGTATTCAGTTGATAGTAGTGATTAAGAGAAATTGCTTCTCTTTCAGGTTACTCATAATTGGAAGCATTCCTAAGTTGAGTAACGCTGATCTGGCCTCCTTCCTTTTAGTTGACATGCGCTGGGGACAGCTGCATGATTTGAATCTGGTTCAATTAAATCAGTGCCTCTGTTTCTATATTGGATATAGAACAGTTCATATCTTAACGATGTTAAGGTACGGGGAGTTGTCCGGTTTATGATTAAAACCAGACACTGGATAACTCAAGGCACGCTTCTGTAATGGCTGTTTGTGGGTTGACCCAGGCTATGACGCGGGTTGACTTTCTACCATCTGGATGAACAATAGCGATATTGTTCTAGACTCGCCACAGTTTTAATAAAAATGGATTTTTTCAGAAAACAGTAGTGGGAGTATGGTAGAACTGGAAGTGATTCCAGAACCACAAACGATTACTGAAGATTTGATGAGGAACCTAAAGATTCAATCTGGATTGACATTCCATTGGCCACTCCGCAGATAAGGTGGGTAACTTCAGGCACCCGAGGGGTACTACGGTAGCCTCAAGGACGGTGACAGGAAAGTTCTTGTTTACTCACAATTACCATTGCTGTTGTTCCAGGCTGCGAGACCCGGCGGGAGGATGAGTATAGCGTCGTTCTAAACTAGTTTTAGAAGTGTACGTGTATATGACTCTGCCAGAGGGTTGTCGTAGTCAGTGGGAGCAGCGGAAGCATTGGTGGACAGGTAGCTTATGTCTATTTATAGACTAGAGCAGATGTAGCGGAGATAGATCATCTATTTCTGACGTGACAGTCATGGGTTTGACTTCATCAGAATAGGGGATGGATCTGTTGAGAAGGTAGTAGGGTGTGATATCCTGGTATTTGGATGATATACACAGAGTAGGAAAAGAAACTCCTACACTACGATCGGTTATACTTTGGTTGTCACACAGTTGTTTCTCCACAAAGGAAATGGATTTTATATCAGACATACTGGTTACTAGATCTATGGTTTTAGATCTAGATTTGGGTGGTTTCCCAATCAGGGTACTTGACAGCATTCTAAGAGTATTTAGGATGGACGACTCCTGGCATGGTAGTGTACCTGCAGGTAATGGAGTCACCCTCTCTAAAGGTGTCTTACAGACTAAAGGGGAGAGGGACGTGCATGATTGGCAGATCACTTTCTCAGGCAATTGAGTCAATCATGAGATGTCAAGTACCACACCAGATGTTGTTCTTGCACTAGATGCAATAAGTTGACATTAATCCAATCCTGGAGAAACAGTCGGAAGCAGTTTTAGAACATAAGTGGATGTTCTAGGGATATGATAACGACAGCCTCATTCAGGAGACAGTTATCATTCCAGGCTTCCAAGGTGACATGGACGACAAGGAGGTTGTCAGAGTTATAGTTTTCCTTCTGATGAGGGGCAGTATTTTGGACAGGTGGTCCAAGGCAATACTGAGGGTGGCATGGCGCAGGATACTGATTAAGTTCAGTTGACGATACAGTCTAAGAAGTTTGGATTTGAAGTTCATTTATGAGCTATGTCCCATCAGACATCCAGACACATTCTAAGACAGGTATTGCTCATTTCGGGAGATGGCTTTCTCCGCGAACTTGAGATATAGAGAGACAAAGGAAGAAACAACTATGTGGATCCACTCACTGAGGCTATTCCTCGAACGCAATAGTTTCGCAAACGAGCTTTGTGAGACTGACTAGTAGAGGAGTTGGGTGTTCGGTATCACACGGGCTGTGAGTATGCGACATCGCAATAATTAGCCTTGAGTGCAAGTGGGAGATTGTTGGAGATAGTGCCCTCAGAGTCAATTATTAGGTCACAGGTACGTGATTGTAATGATTGAGGGAGGACCTATCCCAGTAGGACAGTCTTGCTCGAGATGATATTATGCTATCTGGTTTACCTTTATCATCGTGTACTGCTTTAGGTGACATGACACGTCGCTATTACACGTTGATAGAGCCCCTAGGATTCTTGCTTGACCACCAGCAGTATGAGGGCGATCATATAAGTGGGAGCTGGGGGTCTATAAGCTTATCCTTAAAAGGTCCCTAGTCGTGGGAGTTTCGAGACTGGGCATCGATACTCCATTAGTAGACTAGTGTATACAGTCGAGACCCCGACGAGGGGCGGTGGCCGGTCTCACAAGCCACTGGTGTCAGTTGGATCACCTAAGATGTATACAGGTGCTCATTGGGTTATGAGTACACCGGACAGGACTCGCCGGGAACATGCTAGTTGGTCATATACCAGACGTCAGATGGCAGTTCCCTGGTGACATGTGTGCAGGTTAGTTCATCGACCTGGGGATCGTCATTTGTCTCGTGTGAGTTCCCACTGTACTTTGATTACTACCCTACCACGGCTCAAAGGAGTCGTGCAAACAGGTTTTAGTTGGGTACAGTCCCGAGCCACATGGAGGCAGTGAGCGTATCTTCAGGGGTTCGTCTCTCCCGGTATTGGGGGTGAGGTCGTGCTGTGTCTAGGAGAGCCATTACACAAAGTCCTTGGCCAAGGCAAGGAGATTTACTGGTAGGTATTCCAGTAGTATCTCAGGGTGTTCTGGGCTACACTCCGACACGACTTGTACCGCTTTTGGGGGTCTGACTTTTACCAACCCCCTAGGCCCGCCATGCGATACTCATTGACGAACGGACCGGACTGCACGGATATTGTCACTGACAGGCTCAGTTGGGTGTCGGGGTGAGCTTCCTCATCGACGTCCCTTTTGGTCAATAGCTGGTGGCCCGTCACGTATTGGCATATACCTCTGACGCGCTAGTGGTTAAATCCACAGCCATAGTATTGACGAGTCTTTAGAGTCCACCACATTTACAGTTACTCAGCTTTCGGGCGAAAGGTTGTAGAGGCCGTATGGAGATATGGCAGGGTCCGATCAGGTACGTGCGGTATTGCACGGATCAGGATCGGACAGTCTGTACTAGAGGCCGTATGGTTATATGGCAGGGTTCGATCAGATACGTGCGGTATTGCACGGATCAGGATCGAACGGATATTACTAGCCGGCTTTGGTATAAGCCGGATCCTAGTATAGTACAGTGTAGATTTTGTCTCATTGCATCTGTATTTCGGTCGAAATACAGATGCGGGTGTGTATGCACAGTATCGGGGTTTTCCTGTAATTTATTACGGGACCAGTTTTCTGGAGTTGCCAGTTTGTTTTCCGTTTCGGCCAATTTCCTTTGTTCCGTTCATTGGCCGAAGTTTGGTGGAGGAGGGTTTATTTGCATTGTTGCAAATAGACTTTTGTGGAGGGGGTCTTTGCATATATTCATGTCATGATTATAGCACCATCATTGACTTCTCCTTCTCATGATGGCTTGACTTTTAGTGGGCATGATGGTTGATGATGATGAGGGGTGAGGTTGGTTGAGTGTGGGTTTATTATTGTGATCATTTCCTTTTTGGCATGATAGCATTCTTTCTCTCTCCATTTGTATTATTGGATGTTTTTCTCATCTATCATATCTCTCCCTCATTCTCACTCACCCACTCACTTGCATTGGCCGGCCATTCACTTGGAGGTGGGGCTGTCCAAATTGGTGGGGGTCTTTTGGTTCATCATATATATCATTCTTGCTTCACCAAAATTCCCTAGTTAAACTCCATAGCTCAATCCCTCCACAAAAGGCAATTCCTAATACCCTAAAAGTGAGACACAAGTTTTTACACATATTCTACAGCGAACCTTGGGCACGTCGAGTAGCCGGCTTCGTGCCCGAGTTGCCTCGGCATTGAGGTGGGAGCCCGTAAACAAAGTAGGCGATGTGGTGCACTTCCGGCGACGAGGAGGAGACGGGACTTTTCCGCAGGAGATCGGGACCATGACGAGAAGACCGGAGGACTTGGATCGTCGGTATATCTCTATTCCCATTCTTGTAGTTAGCTTAGACTAGTTAATGGTAACGATCCGGGTAAAGTGCGCGGTGGTGCCGGTTTGCAAAGTCCGCAAAATTTTAAGTTATTCACCGCTTCCGCATTCCGGCGTCGGATTGACGGCCGGGGCGCCGCCGTGCACTTACAGAAACCTCCCCATGTATCGTCAAATTCTCCTCCAAACCTAAAAGAAGAATTAGTCGGGATCACCCGAGGAGTAAACCAACTCATCAGTGGGAATCGGGATCCAACTATCATCGCATGATAACGTGACGGAATCCACTCATGTTATCACACTCTAGAAGGTATGCGCATATCTGGCAAGTTTCAGTTTCTTTAGAAACTCCCGATGTGATTTTTACCCCATGCTCTTATGACCTTGACGTAGGCCAACATATCATAAGTCACATGTCAAGTTCTACCCGACATTATCCAGGTTAATTTGAACCCACCCGTACATACCCTTGACGTAGGCCAAAATAATAGTACGACTGTCCCAAACTAACGCATCTATCTATGCAACAGAAAAGTAACAAATAGCTACCATACACTATGCCTTGACGTAGGCCAACATACATAGCATGAATACTAAGTGCTATCTTCCTGAAATGACGGAAGGCTACGAATAGTTTTTGGCAAAAAACCTTTAACGTAATGAACTTAATATCGTTGAAGGAACCAGATAGCTTTTTTATAAAAATAGTGGCGAAAACTATTGCTAAAGAGATCACTCCCGGTGAAGGGATCTCGGCTCTTTTCCCGTAGAATGAGGTGCAGGATATTCCAACTGAATACCACGATGCAAAGCAAAAGTAATCGACTATAGTGAAGTTATTACCCTGACGCAAACTTCTGTCCAAGGGGTCACTCCCGGTGAAGGGATCTCTGCCCTTGCCTCGTCGACTGAGGTGCTGGATATTCATAACCGAATACCACTGTGCAAAACAAAAGAGAACGCCCTTGCAATAACAGCTTTTTGAAAAATGTTCTAACAACATCAGAATAGGTTTGTTTAGCTTGCATTGATCCGAATCAATGCAGTCCCATCAATTGATCACACCACAAAAGAACGAAAATTCGATGTACGTATATGCCACCCGCATTCGCCACTGGGTCCCGTCATCACCCGTTAGGTTACTTAACTAACGACAGAGCGGGGACTGGACTAGTGCGGGTGCAAAATATATACAACATCTACTAGTATATATATAAATATATAATAATCGCTCAAGGCGTGATAAAATGCAACATCACAGAAATGTAATAAGCATCATAGAACAATACAGATATCTGGGATCCCCGGGTTTCATAGAGCCGCTACTGAAACCCGACGTTCCCCTGGTCGTGTGGATAGCCTATGCAATGAAATCCTAGACCCCTACGGGCGCGGCAAGTTACCCGCCAAAACCTGAAGCGAGGCAGCCCCCTTCAACAACGTGAATGGACCACCCAGCACTTCACGAAATCCGGTAACTTCAGCACCCCTCCTTGGGTCAACCTGTACCCCCTACGAGTGCGGCGAATAGCCTGCCAATTCTAGAGTGAAGCCCCCTCCGTCTCAAAGCCATGAGATGCGGGCTTGTTGCCCTCTAGAACCCGGCTATCCGTGCACCCCACCGTGGGGTAATCGTAGTACAGAAAGTAAAATATACAACGGGTACATCGACCTCAGCCCGGTCGTGCCCCAAAAGAATAATATACAAACAGGCAGTGACGACAGTCCACATGTCGGACGCTCGCCCCGCAATATCAAATGTACATAAATAACCAAACTGTACTACCATTGCAACCAGGCTATCCACCACGACAAATCCGCAACGACACAGCACAACACAGAACATCAACGTGAATGTCACGTTCGCAAATCCGTCTAAAATGGCTATAACAATTAGACAGGATTTACCGATCAAATGACATTCACGGTCGCAGATATAATGTAAATACTGTGAACTAACATGTTTAAAAATTTTGATCGACTAAATTTCCCGAAGTGGGCCCCAAGCACAACTGTAGCACTCAAAATAAATCTGGGCCCAAACAGAATATACCAAAAACCCCATTTACAAGTCAGAGACCTACTGTAAAATTTTGGTGCAGCAAGGAGTTAAAATGGCGGCGGAACCGCGGCCAATGCATGGGTTTGGCCGCGGTTCCGCGGTGGAACAGTGCCATCGAGCTACCAAATTTTCACAGAATTCTCAAAAAACCCTGCACGATTTTTTGACATGCCCAGAAAAATTTTTAGAGCACAAAATAAAATCGACAGAAACTGGACTTGAAAATGCGGTTTTTAGAAAATCCGTTCGATCGAACTTGTAAACACGTTAGAGCAATCTAGACTAGGTTAATGGCGTGGCTCTGATACCAATGTAAGTGCACGGCAGCGTCCCGGCCGTCTGAACGAGGCCAAAATGCGGAAACAAAAACTTTTCTAAAACTAGAAACCGGTGCTACCGCGGACTATAAACCCGGATCGGACCATTAACCTACTACTAGCTAACTAGAGAAAGGGTAGAGAGCTATACCGAGCGATCCGTGTCCTTCGGTCTTCGGCCACCATCCCGATCTCCCCGCGAAATCTCCGGTCATCATCTTCTCGTCGGAAAGGGCACCACAACGCCGAGTCTTTTTACGGGCTCCCACCTCTAGACCGAGGCAACTCGGACACGAAGTTGGCAAGCTGATGTGTCCAAGATTGCTGTAGAATATATGTAGATCACTTTTGTCTCAATGGGTTAGTGAGGTTGCCATTTGGAAGTGGAGAAGGAGATGCAAGCTTTTTGGATGAACTAAGGGATTTTGTGCAAGCAAGAAGGAACCATTTTCTACTCCTAAATTTTTGGACAGCCCCCCAAAAATGTGGCCGGCCTTGCTAATGAGAGGAGGAGGGAGTGGATCAATAATGCAAGAAAGAGAATGATGATAATCATGAAGAATGTCGCACCCATTTCAAAATCATATCCCATCACAATCAATCAAGCAACGATGAACAAAAAGGAAGTCAAAGGATGGTAGAACCATCATGGAACAACTACTTACAAAATCCACCCTCCACTATGCTAATTTGCATATTTGCAAATAAGCCACTCCCATCAATTTTCAGCCAAAGAAAGATAGAAAGGAAAATGGCCGAAACGAAATACAAACCGGCAACTTCAAAAAAGTGATCCGGTAATAAATTACAGGAAAACCCCGCTACTGTATATACATACCCGCATTTGTATTACGACCGAATACAAATACAATGAGACAAAATTTACACTGTACAATACAAGGATCCGGCTTAAACAAAAGCCCGCTGGTATTATCCGTCCGATCATGATCCATGCAATACTGCACGTATATGATCGAACCCTGCCATATATCCATACGGCCTCTACAGCGTTTCGCCCGAAACTTGAGAAACTGTCTGTGGGGGACTCTAAAGACTCGTCAATACTTTGGCTGTGGATTTAACCACTAGCATGTCAGAGGTATTAGCCGTACATAACGGGCTACCAGGTATTGACCACAAGGGAGGTCGATGAGAGAACTCATCCTGACACCCTACTGAGCCTGTCAGTGACAATATCTATACAGTCCGGTCCGTTCGTCTATGAGCATCGCATGGCGGGCCTAGGGGGTTGGTAAAAGTCAGACCACCAAAAGCGGTACAAGTCGTGTCGGAGTGAAGCCCAGAACACCCTGAGATACTAATGGAATACCTACCAGTAAATCTCCTGCCTTGGCCAAGGACTTCGTGTAATGGCTCTCCTAGACACAGCGCGATCTCACCCCCAATACCGGGAGAGACGAACCCGTGCTGATCCGCTCACTGCCTCCATGTGGCTCGGGACTGTACCCAACTAAAACCTGTTTGCACGACTCCTTTGAGCCGTGGTAGGGTAGTAATCAAAGCACAGTGGGAACTCACACCAGATAAATGATGATCTCAGGTCGATGAACTAACCTGTACACATGTCACCAGGGAACTGCTATCTGACGCCAGGTATAATACCAACTAGCATGTTCCCGGCGAGTCCTGCCCGGTGTACTCATAACCCAATGAGCACCTGTATACATCTTAGGTGATCCAACTGACACCAGTGGCTTGTGAGACTGGCCACCGCCCCTCGTCGGGGTCTCGACTGTATACACTAGTCTACTCCGGAGTATCGATGCCCTGTCTCGAATACTCCCACAACTAGGGACCACTTTAAGGATGTGCTTATAGACCCCAGCTCCCATGTATATGATCGCCATCATACTGCTGGCCGTCAAGCAAGAATCCTAAGGGCTCTACCAACGTGCAATAGTGACCTGTAAGGTCACCTAAAACTGTACACGATGATAAAGATAAACCAGATAGCATACTATCATCTTGAGTAAGACTGTCCTACCGGCATAGGTCATCCCTTAATCATTGCAATCACGTGCCTGTGATCCAATAATTGACTCTGAGGGCACTATCTCCAACATCATGTACCTACATACCCCTAGCATCCTATACAATAAAGGCCTCTAGGGCATATATATCCAACAAAAATGACAGTCTCTATACAGTCCGGTCGATTCGTCCGAGAGTATCGCATATCAAGTCTAGGAGGTGGATAAAGTCAGACCCCTAATAACGCGATAAGTCGTGTCGGTGTGAAGCCCATCACCCACAGAGAAACTACTGATCCAAATCAGTAAATCTTATCCACCTTGGCTAAGAGTTTCTGGTGATGGCCACCCGTGCACTGAGCAACATCCACCCCCAATACTGGGAGAGACGAATCCCTGACGATCTGCTCACTGCCTCTATGTAGCTCGGGACTGTATCCAACTAAAACCTGTTTGCACGACTCAGTAAAGTCATGGTAAGGTAGTAATCAAAGCACAGTAGGAACTCACACGAGATAAATGACGATTTCAGGTCGACGGACTAAGCTGTACTCATGCCACCAGAGAATTGTTACATGACAATAGGTATAATACCATCTAGCATGTTCCCGGTGAGTCCGTCCAGTGTAACTTATAACCCAATGAGCACCTGTATACAATCTTTGGTGACTAACTAACACCAATGGCTGTGAAGCCGACCACTGCCCCTCATCGAGGTCAAGAAACATATACACTAGTCTACTCTGGAATATCGATGCTTAGTCTCGATATTCACACGACTAGGGACATTTAAGGATTTGCTTATAGACTACCCAGTTCTCATAAGTGTGATCGCCACAATAACCATAGTAGTCAAGCATGAATCTTATGGGCTCTATCAACATGTAATAGTGATCTGTAAAACCACACAATACATGTACATGATGATAAAGTCAAGCCAGATAGCATACTATCATCTCGAGTAAGACTGTTTTACCCGTATAGGTCCTCCTTCAATCATCATAATCGCCTCGCCTGCCTACGACTATAATAATTGTCTTGAGGGTACTATAGCCAACAACGAGTATAGAATTTTTAGTGTCAAACACCAATGGCCGTGGGATCAACCATCGTCCCGGTCAAGATCAAGAAACGTATACACTAGTTTACTCTTGAGTATCGATGCCCAATTTCGATACTCACACGACTAGGAACATTTAAGCATATGCTTATGGACTACCTAGGCCCTACTTGTTTGATCACATTATAATCCTGTTAATCAAGTAAAGATCCTACGGGCTTTATTAACATGTATTAGCCATACATAATAAAACATACACATGTGAGATAATGACAAACCATATAGCATACTATCATATCGAGCAAGAATATATATATATATATATATATATATATATGAATTGTCTATTACTGACACCGCAATGGGTGCAGTCTCGGCACAACATGACGACACTGGAAAGAATTAATTACAATAATTTCCTCTAGGGCATACATATCGAACAAGCTGTTATATTCATGCTAAACACTCTCAGTCGGCGGGTATTAAGTCATTTTGAGGGGAAACCCAGCAAGAGAAGTTCTCTCTCGCCTTCCTCTAATTATCATGTTTAGGGAGATATATGTTGCCCTAAAAATTATGTTATCGGACGTTAACTGTTTTGTTATAGAAATTTACAGCCAACACCCTCACTAATATAAATATATGGCCCATCACTATCATTGCATATATTGCATAACTATGATGGCAACTATTTTTGTTGGATATAGTGCCATCAAGTCAATTATTATAACCGCAGGCAAGCGATTGTGATGATTGAGGGAAGACCTAAACGGGTAGAACGGTCTTACTCAAAATGATAGTATGCTATTGTTAGTGTATATGCCCTAGAGGCCATTACTGTATCATACTAGTTTGTATATTACTTAATGGAAGCTTGGGATATTCACCTTGTATAAACAATCTTGGTCAATATAGTAGTATGCTACTTGGTTTGTTTCTACTTCAATGTGTACATGTGTTTATTTTGCGATATCACCTATACACATTAGTGGAGCCCTTAGGATCTTTGCTTGATTACCAGCGTTGTGATGGCAGTCACACTAGTGGGGGCTGGGTAATCTATAAGCACATCCTTATACAGATCCCTAGTCGCAGGACTATCGAGACAGGGCATCGATACTCCGGAGTAGACTAGCGTATGCGCTTCTCATCCCAGTGTGGGAGATGGTCTGTCCCACAGCCATCAGTACGTCGTACTGGAGATAGTATACGGGTGCTCGTTGGGTTACGAGTACACTGGACAGGACTCGTCGGGAACTGACAGGTTGGTATTATACCTATCGTCAGTTATCAGTTCCCAGGTGACATGAGTACAGCATAGTCCGCTGACTTGATACTGGCACTTCGCCTCGAGTGTGTTCCCACTGTACTTCGACTACTACCCTACCACGGCTCAAAGGAGTCGTGCAAACAGGTGGTAGTTGGGTGCAGTCCCGAAGCACTTGGAGGCAGTGCCGGTTAGACAGGATTCCTCTCTCCCAGTATTGGGGGTTGACATCGCGCTGTGTCTAGGAGAGCCATTACACGAGTAGTCCCTGGCCAGGGCAAGCGAGATATACTGGTAGGCTTCCAGTGTTATCTCAGGGTGTTTTGGGCTTCACTCCGACACGACTTGTACCGCTATTGGGGGACTGACGTTTTACCGCCCCCTAGGCCCGACATGCGATGTATCAGACGAACAGACCGAACTGTACGGAGAATGTCACATTCAGACTCAGTAGGTGTTCAGATGGGGTTCACCTCGTCAGCCTTCTTGTCGGCATCTACCTGGGGACCGTTACGCACAGCTAGTGCCGCTTGCGGTCTGTGGTTAAACCCACTGCCAGCGTAGTGTCGAGTCTTTAGAGTCCCACACAGAGGGTATTCGCCTCTGGGCAAAACAGAGTAGAGGTCGCATGGTTTTTGCGGCAGGGTTCGTTCTCATCCGAGCACTTGTGCACTTTTGGAGTCCGGACGGATTATACTAGCAGGCTCTGGTTTGAGCCAGATACTGGTATATGTTTTGGGGTTGCTTTTATCTCTCAGTATTCTTGTTCCTCGGAACGAGAATGCAGGTGTGTATGCACAGTTGTTTGAGGCGGAGGAAGAGTTTTTTCATTAGGGTTTCGGAACGGGTGCGTATGCACAGTTGACAGTCGTCTTTTTCCAAACCCTAATGGATTTATGAAATATTATTAAGAAATTTACTTTTGGGGTCCTATAAATCCGTATTTTTTTCAAACTTCGCTACACTTTGGCTATATTGGTTATATCTGTGATGTTCGTATGTATTGAACGTCGGCTAATCGCTATAAGTCGATTAGTCGGGGTTATACATCTCTGTGATCTGTGTTTGATATTGGAATGTGTATATGAATGTGTTGGACTGCCGCGGGTGAATAGCCGGGGTGGATGTGAGATGAGCTTTTGTTTTTCTTTCATTCATTTGTAAATGTAAATTGATGTAATAATATTATTTGTATGGCCGCACAACCGGGTCGGGGTTGTAGCCGTCATTGTATAATTCTTTTTACTGTTTTTGCTCCTAGGATAGACCCATGGAGGGGTGCACAAACTACCGGGTACTTGGCGGGTAGTTTGCCGCACCCGTAGGGGTCTTGGGTGGGGTTTTGGCTATTCACCGTGACCGTGTAATCCGCTTTTCGTTGCAGGCTCGAACGGATTGCGGATTCCTAGTATATCCAATGTATTCATCTGTGATCTGTAATGTCTATCATTGCTTTATATTTAGGCATTGCTTATGTTTTACAGCCGCGCTAGCCCAGCCCCCGCTCTGTCGTTAGTTAAGTAACCTAACGGGTGATGACGGGACCCCGTGGCGAATGCGAATGGCATAAGCGTACGTCATATTTTGGTTGTTTTCTGCAATGGTAGGATTAAATGATGGGACGCATTAAAAGAACTAATGCAAGAATATCACGCATTAAAAGAACTAATGCAAGATAATAAACCAAACTAAAGTCATTGGAACACTTTCGAAAAACCACTCGGTTATTTTCAAAACTAACTTTTAAATGCGGAGCTTGAGCCACTCCTTTTAAAAGCTATCTCGTTCCATCGATTATATCAAGTTCACTACGTTCACGGTTTCGCCAAAACCATCCGTAGCCCTCCGTCGTTTCATATGAATATTCAACAGTATTCAAGCTGTGTTTGTTGGCCTTAGTCAAGGCACAGTGTTTGGTAGCTGGTAGGTATTCATATGTTGCATAGATAGAATGCGTTGGTTTGGGACAGTCGTATTGCCTTGTTGGCCATAGTCAAGGGTATATACGGGTAGGTTCAAATTAACCTGGATAACGACGGGACGAACTTGACATGTGACTTATGATTTGTTGGCCTTAGTCAAGGTCATAAGAGCATGGGGCAAAAATCCACATCGGGAGTTTCATAAGTACTGAAACTTGCTAGATTTGCATACCATTTGGAGTGTGATGATTCTGGTAGGATTCCTTCAGTTTCGTCACGCGATGATATTTGGATCCCGATCCTACTGTGAGTATATGCTACTCCTCGGGAAATTTCTCACTAAACGATCAATGCTATAAACCTAGTAGGTGCCTAGAAAGGTGTTAGCGGGGCTACGCCCCCAGGGAAAAGAGGTTCTTAAATTAAGGAACTTCGCGAAAGCGTTGGAAAACCTCCCTCGAAGTACCGACACTGGCCTGGCTGAACGGTTAAGCAAGTATTGTGCGGTGGGATTGATCCCGGCTAATTCTTCCGTTATGGTTTGAGGAGGGATTCGAGAGACAGTGGGAGCCATCCTGTTTAGACAAATTAAAAACCATTCTAAACTTGCAAGAGCATCATGCTAAATTGTTTCTTCTCTCCCCCCTGCAGCGACCAAATCGAAATGACTGGACTTAAGTTACTTTTAGATAAAAACATACTGACAGGGCCAAACTACAAAGATTGGCTCAGGAATGTCAAAATGGCAATCACTTACGACAAGCTGGGGTATCTTCTTACCACCAAAGCTCCCCCCGTCCCAGGTCCCACCTCCAGCGTCGCGGATAAGGAAATCCGTAAGACTTGGGAGATTGATTGCGCGAAGGCCAGGTGCCTCGTGCTTGCCTCTATGGACAACGAACATCAGAGGAAGCATGAGAATATGGACCTCGAGTCCATATTTCTCCATACAAAAGAACTGTATGGAGAGCAGTCTCGTATCGCAAGATACGAAGTGTCGAAGAAGTTATTTTCGGCAAACTTGGCCGTCGGATCATCGATAACGGACCACGTGCTTAAGATGATTGGCTACACTGAGGAGCTCGCGGAACTTGGGACCACGTTGGACAGTGAACTCTATACGGATTTAATTCTCCAGTCCCTTCCATCCACTTACGCCCAGTTTATACTGAACTTCAACTTACAAGAAAAGGAAGTTGAACTTTCAGAACTCCTCAACATGCTGAGGAGCACAGAGGGCACCCTACAGAAGGGTAGGGAAACACCCGCTTTGTTTGTAGGAGGATCTTCTTCCTCTAGGTCCAAGGCAAAAGCCAAGGGAAAGAGGAAGAAAGCCCCCGCCAAACCAAGAGGCGGTGTTAGTAAAGTGGGTACGAAGGGAAAGGAAAAGGCAACAAAGATTGCGGGAAGCTTGTTGGAAAGGAAGAATGCTTCTATTGTCATAAGAGTGGACACTGGAAGAAAGATTGCAGGGCTTGGAAGGCCAGGACACAGGAACTAAAGAAGGTTGCGGCTTCAGCTTCAGGTGTGTATGTTATTGAAAACTGTCTTTCTATAAACTCTACTTCCTGGGTATTGGATACCGGATCAGGATCTCATATCTGTAATTCTTTGCAGGCGTTGAGAAACCGTAGGGTTTTGAAGGCAGGTGACATGACCCTCAGAGTTGCGAACGGAGCTAGCATGGATGCTAAAGCCGTGGGGGACTATCACCTGGGAATGTCAGATGGACATGTTTTGGTTTTGCGTAATTGCTTTTTTGTACCCAACGCAACTTGTAATATCATTTCTGTATCTTTGGTTTCTAAAGAAGGTTATGAATTTGCGTTTGCAAGTAATGTTGTAAACATTCACCGTAATCAAGTTCTGATTGGGTCAGGTACACTGAGCAATGGTATATACGTATTAAACCAACCACAGATTTTCAATGTCCAGAATACACACAAAAGAAAGTCTCCAGATATCAATCAGGCTTTCTTATGGCATTGTAGACTGGGTCACATCAATGAGACACGGTTGACTAAGTTACATAAAGAAGGATACTTGGATCCGTTCGAGTATCATTCTTATGCCACTTGTGAATCTTGTCTCATGGGAAAGATGATAAAGACTCCGTTCACTGGACACGGAGAAAGAGCGAGCGAGCTCTTGGGACTCATACACAGTGACGTGTGTGGTCCAATGTCTACACATGCGCGAAGCGGTTATTCATACTTCATTACTTTCACAGACGATTTCTCTAGGTATGGACATGTCTTCTTAATGAAGCACAAATCCGAGGCCTTTGAGAAATTTCGGGATTACAAGAATGAAGTTGAAAAACAAACAGGCAAAAGTATCAAGATCCTAAGATCGGATCGGGGTGGTGAATACTTGAGTGCCGAGTTCCTGAATTATTTAAAAGAGAACGGAATTCTCTCTCAGCTTACTCCTCCATACACTCCGCAACACAACGGTGTATCGGAGAGACGGAACCGAACCCTATTGGATATGGTACGTTCCATGATGAGTAAGGCTGAGTTACCGCGATCTTTCTGGGGTTATGCACTAGAAACAGCTGCACATCTCTTGAACCAAGTTCCTACTAAGACAGTGCCTACCACACCATATCAGATGTGGAGTGGGAAGAAACCCTGTCTTAAATCCTTTAAGACATGGGGATGTCCGGCTTTTGTAAAAAAGCAGCATGCGGACAAGCTCGAGGCACGCTCAGTACAGTGCAAGTTTGTAGGATACCCAAAGAACTCCAAGGGGTATCTATTCTATTACGCAGAGGAGCAAAAAGTCCTTGTTTCTCGTCATGCCCGCTTCTTGGAAACTGAGTTTTTAGAAAATCAGATAAGTGGGAGCGCAGTAGAACTGGATGAAATTCCAGAACCTCAGACTATTACTGAAAGCTTAGTGGAACCAGAGGGTTCAAAAGAACAGGACATTCCTACGCCGCTCCGCAGGAGTAGTAGGCAGTCTCATCCGCCCGAGAGATACTACGGTTTTCTCGTAGACGGGGATAGAGAGGATTGCATCATAGATTATGATGAGCCTACTAGCTTCCAACAGGCCGTTCAGAGTGTTGACTCGGTAAAATGGCTGGATGCAATGCGGACCGAAATGGAGTCCATGTACACCAACAAAGTATGGACGTTGGACATTGCTCCAGACGGGGTAAAACCCGTAGGATGCAAGTGGATCTTCAAAAGGAAGATTGGTGTAGATGGACAGGTTGAGACCTATAAAGCTAGACTTGTAGCAAAGGGTTTCCGTCAAAGACCTGGCTTAGACTATGACGAAACCTTTTCTCCAGTGGCTATGCTGAAATCCATTCGGATCCTTCTTGCCATTGCTGCCTTCCACGATTATGAGATTTGGCAGATGGACGTAAAAACCGCTTTTCTAAATGGAAATTTAGAGGAGTGTGTCTATATGGATCAGCCAGAGGGTTTCATTCAGAGTGGGAGCAGCGGAAAGGTGTGCAAGTTGCTTAAGTCCATCTATGGACTAAAGCAGGCATCGCGGAGTTGGAACATCTGTTTTGATGAGACGGTCAAGGAATTTGGCTTTATCAAAAATCCAGATGAACCATGCATCTATTGTAGATTTGTAGCGAGAACTGTAGTATTCCTCGTTTTATACGTGGATGACATTCTCTTAATAGGAAATGACATTCCTATGCTACAATCTGTCAAGGGATTCTTGTCACACAGGTTCTCCATGAAAGACCTGGGTGATGCCTCTTACATCCTGGGGATCCGGATCCATCGTGATAGATCCAAGAGGATATTAGGACTTTCACAGTCCAGGTACATCGACACTATACTGAAGAGATTCAGTATGGAAGATTCCAAGCGCGGTAACCTACCGGCTTGTCACGGGATCACCCTCTCTAAAGAAATGTCTCCCAAGACTAATTTGGAGAGGGATCGCATGTCTATTATACCCTACGCTTCTGCGGTAGGCTCTATAATGTATGCGATGTTGTGTACCAGACCGGATGTAGCTTATGCACTGAGTGTGGTAAGCAGGAATCAGTCAAACCCTGGGGAGAAATACTGGATAGTGGTAAAGAATATTCTCAAGTACCTGAGAAGGACTAAGGAGATGTTCTTGGTGTATGGCGGAAAAGACCTCCAGATCGAGGCCTTTGCTGACTCCAGCTTCCAGAGAGACAAGGATGATTCCAAGTCCATGTCGGGTTTTGTCTTTACCCTCAATGGAGGGGCGGTGTGTTGGAAGAGTTCCAAACAGGAAACCGTTGCAGACTCGACGATGGAAGCGGAATACATCGCTGCATCTGATGCCGCAAAAGAAGCTGTCTGGATGAGGAAGTTCTTGAAAGAACTTCAGGTGGTTCCGTCCATTGTTGACCCAATACCTCTGTATTGCGACAACAACGGGGCTATAGCTTTAGCGAAGGAACCCAGGTCCCATCAGAGATCCAGGCACATCTTGAGGCGGTATCACCTGATCAGGGAGATCGTGGATCGCAAGGAGATCGAGGTTCGGAGGGTTGCTTCAGAAGAAAACACTGCAGATCCATTCACCAAGGCCTTACCCCAGACTCAGTTCGAGCGGCTGATCGAGATGATAGGTCTTCGATACGCCAGTACATGGCCTTAGTGCAAGTGGGAGATTGTTAGTGTATATGCCCTAGAGGCCATTACTGTATCATACTAGTTTGTATATTACTTAATGGAAGCTTGGGATATTCACCTTGTATAAACAATCTTGCTCAATATAGTAGTATGCTACTTGGTTTGTTTCTACTTCAATGTGTACATGTGTTTATTTTGCGATATCACCTATACACATTAGTGGAGCCCTTAGGATCTTTGCTTGATTACCAGCGTTGTGATGGCAGTCACACTAGTGGGGGCTGGGTAATCTATAAGCACAACCTTATACAGATCCCTAGTCGC
This sequence comes from Agapanthus africanus, assembly GCA_030015575.1. Classification (NCBI taxonomy): domain Eukaryota; kingdom Viridiplantae; phylum Streptophyta; class Magnoliopsida; order Asparagales; family Amaryllidaceae; genus Agapanthus; species Agapanthus africanus. The sequence goes on from CM057349.1 coordinate 168,626,451, forward strand.
AGGACTATCGAGACAGGGCATCGATACTCCGGAGTAGACTAGTGTATGCGCTTCTCATCCCAGTATGGGAGATAGTCTGTCCCACAGCCATCAGTACGTCGTACTGGAGATAGTATACGGGTGCTCGTTGGGTTACGAGTACACTGGACAGGACTCGTCGGGAACTGACAGATTGGTATTATACCTATCGTCAGTTATCAGTTCCCAGGTGACATGAGTACAGCATAGTCCGCTGACTTGACACTGGCACTTCGCCTCGAGTGTGTTCCCACTGTACTTTGACTACTACCCTACCACGGCTCAAAGGAGTCGTGCAAACAGGTGGTAGTTGGGTGCAGTCCTGAAGCACTTGGAGGTAGTGCCGGTTAGACAGGATTCGTCTCTCCCGGTATTGGGGGTTGACATCGCGCTGTGTCTAGGAGAGCCATTACACGAGTAGTCTCTGGCCAGGGCAAGCGAGATATACTGGTAGGCTTCCAGTGTTATCTCAGGGTGTTTTGGGCTTCACTCCGACACAACTTGTACCTCTATTGGGGGACTGACGTTTTACCGCCCCCTAGGCCCGACATGCGATGTATCAGACGAACAGACCGGACTGTACGGAGAATGTCACATTCAGACTCAGTAGGAGTTCAGATAGGGTTCACCTCGTCAGCCTTCTTTTCGGCATCTACCTGGGGACCGTTACGCATAGCTAGTGCCGCTTGCGGTCTGTGGTTAAACCCACTGCCAGCGTAGTGTCGAGTCTTTAGATTCCCACACAGAGGGTATTCGCCTCTGGGCAAAACAGAGTAGAGGTCGCATGGTTTTTGCGGCAGGGTTCGTTCTCATCCGTGCACTTGTGCACTTTTGGAGTCCGGACGGATTATACTAGCAGGCTCTGGTTTGAGCCAGATACTGATATATGTTTTAGGGTTGCTTTTATCTCTCAGTATTCTTGTTCCTCGGAACGAGAATGCAGGTGTGTATGCACAGTTGTTTGAGGCGGAGGAAGAGTTTTTTCATTAGGGTTTCGGAACGGGTGCGTATGCACAGTTGACAGTCGTCTTTTTCCAAACCCTAATGGATTTATGAAATATCAATTAATAATAGTAATTAAATGAAATTATGTCATGGTTGGTTTTGTTGACTTGTTGACCATGGTTGACTTGTTGACCATGGTTGAATGTTTGACCATCATCATTACTTTGCAAGGATGCTCCTTGATTCTAGCTTACATTCATTTAATGAAGTTATGATAGTGGTCATTCCAAAACAACCATCAACTATTCTCATTTGAATTATTATTATTATTTAGATAATTCTTTTTCTTTTTGATATGGTTGCAAAAGGAAAAAAGAGAGCTCGTTCTATCATATTCATTCTCTCTCCTCACTTCATCTTCTTCTTCCTCAAGCTCAAGGAGAATCCTTCTCATGTGTTGAGAATCCCTCTCCTTGAAAAGAAAACACCCCTTAGACACTCTCTACTCACACTAGGATCAAAGGTTTAGCAAGCCGAAGATTCTAGTTATCTCAAAGTTCGAGAAAGAGCCCGAAGGTTGAACCCTCAGGTGGATCCATCTTTGACGGAAGAAGGCAACGAGGAAAGAACCATCAACCTCTACAAAGTTTGAAGAAGAAGGAGTTCAAGTTTAGGTATAACCATCTTTCCAAGTAGCTAACTCTCTTTAGCTTGTTTGCTAGTTTTAGTTTAGGAAAAGATCCCGACTTTGTTAGTCCATGTTGCCCCATGCGCTAAATATTTGATTTTTATACCATTTCCGCCTCCCCGTAAGTACCGGGGGTCGCAACGTGGACTTACAGCTATCTGGTTTGTCTTTATCATTATGTGCATGCATTATGTGGTATTACAGATCAATATTACATGTTGATAGAGCCCATAGGATTCTTGCGTGACTACCAGCATTATGATGGCGATCATACATGTGGGAGCTGGGTAGTCAATAAGCACATCCTTAAATGTCCCTAGTCATAGGAGTATCGAGGGTGGGCATCGATATTCCGGAGTATACTGGTGTATACGTTTCTAGACCCCGACTAAGGGTGATGGTTCGTCCCACATCCATTAGTCTTTTGCACCTAAGATCGTATATAGGTGCTCACTGGGGGTGAGTACACTGGACGGACACACCGGGAACATGCTAGATGGTATTAACTTATTGTCAGATAGCAGTTCTCAGGTGACATGAGTATAGGTTAGTCCTTCGACCTGAGATCGTCATTGTCTCGTGTGAGTTCCCACTGTGCTTTGATTACTACCATACCACGGCTTAAAGGAGTCGTGCAAACAGGTTTTAGTTGGGCACAGTCCCGAGTCACATGGAGGCAGTGAGCGGATCGTCGGGGATTTGTCTCTCCGGGTATTGGGGGTTGATGTCGCACTGTGCAGGGTGGCCATCACCAGAAATCCTTGGCCAAGGTGGATGATAATTACTGATTTGGATCGGTAATTTCTCAGTGGGCAATGGGCTTCATACCGACACGAACTATCGTGTTATTAGGGGTCTGAATTTATCCGCCCCTAGATCCGATATACGATATTCTTAGACGAAGAGACTGGAGAGATTGTCACAGATAGGCTCAGTAGGGATCCGGAAGAGTTTGCTTGTCGGCCTTCTTTTTCGACAGGTACAACGGTAGCCGTTACGTACAGCTAGTGCCGCTGACGTGCTTATGGTTATGGATTTATCGAGTAATTCACTGCCGGCGTACTGTCGAGTCTTTAGAGTCCCACACAGAGGGTTTCCCTGATTCAGAAAAAATGGTGTAGTAGCCGTATTTTGATACGTGCAGGGTTCCAATCGAATGATTGTACTAGTTACCTGGACTTTCGATCGGACGGTTGATAATACTAGTCGGTTTACGATTGAGCCAGATTATTAAATCAGGTATTGATTTAATAATTTACGTATATATATTTCAATATGTATATTCTAGTATTATGTTCTTTGTGTTATTCTATCACTTTGGGTATTTGTATTTTGATACGAATACGGGTGTGTGTATACAGTTGAGTGTATTCCGTATTTATATGAAAAACATTCTAGATGGTGGACACCTCATTTTAGTTTATACATTTTTTAATTTAAATAGAAATGAGATGTAAAGGTAGTGAAGAGAGAATGGTGAGAACCATGTGTTAGTGTATATGCCTTAGAGGCCATTACTGTATCATACTAGCTTGTATATTACTTAATGGAAGCTTGGGATATTCACAGTTGTATAGACAATCTTGCTCAAAATGGTAGTATGCTACTTGGTTTGTCTCTACTTCAAGAGGTGCATGTGTTTTTTTTAGCATATCGCTTATATACATATTAGTGGAGCCCTTAGGATCTTTGCTTGATTACCAGCATTGTGATGGCAGTCATACTTGTGGGGGCTGGGTAATCTATAAGCACATCCTTATACAGGTCCCTAGTCGTAGGACTATCGAGACAGGGTATCGATACTCCGGAGTAGACTAGCGTATACGCTTCTCATCCCAACACGGGAGGTGGTCTGTCCCACAGCCATCAGTACGTCGTACTGGAGATAGTATGCGGGTGCTCGTTAGGTTACGAGTACGCTGGACAGGACTCGTCGGGAACAGATGGATGGTATTATACCTATCGTCAGTTATCAGTTCCCAGGTGACATGAGTACAGCTTAGTCCGCTGACTTGACACTGGCACTTCGCCTCGAGTGTGTTCCCACTGTACTTAGATTACTACCCTACCACGGCTCAAAGGAGGCGTGCAAACAGGTAGTAGTTGGGTGCAGTCCTGAAGCACTTGGAGGCAGTGACGGTTAGACAGGATTCGTCTCTCCCGGTATTGGGGGTTGACATTGCGCTGTGACTAGGAGAGCCATTACACAAGTAGTCCCTGGCCAGGGCAAGCGAGATATACTGGTAGGTTTCCAGTGTTATCTCAGGGTGTTCTGGGCTACTCTCCGACATGACTTGTACTGCTATTAGGGGACTGACGTTCACCGCCCCCATAGGCCCGCCATGCGATGTATCAGACGAACAGACCGGACTGTACGGAGATTGTCACATACAGGCTCAGTAGGAGTTCGGATGGGTTTACCTCATCGGCCTTCTTATCGACATCTACCTGGGGACCGTTACGTACAGCTAGTACCGCTTGTGGTCTGTGGTTAAACCCACTGCCAGTGTAGTGTCGAGTCTTTAGAGTCCCACACAGAGAGTTTCCCTGCACTGAGCGAAACGTGTAGAGGCCGTATGGTTTTACGGCAGGGCTACGATCACTTACGTGCACTTGTGTGCGTATGCTGTTCGGGCAGGCAATACTAGTGGGCTTTGGTTTAAGCCAGATCCTCGTATTGCATGGATGGATTTGATTTGTCTTCTGTGCATTCGCATTCTACGAAATGCGGGTGCGGGTGTGTATGCACAGTTTAGAAGAGCGATAAAGGAGGATGTGCCCCATTAGGGTTTTGGCAGTTGGTTCGGCCAAAACCGTAATGTGGCAGGCTCATTAGGGTTTTTGACAATTCGTTTGGTCAAAACCATTATGAGCCGGAGACATTGTTTACTAATCCTTTTAGTGATAGTTTAGTGATGGCTAATTGCATTGACTATTTGACCACCTTGACCTCTCTTGACTTTGTTGACCCGTTGACCGTGTTGACCATTGACCTTCAAGAGAGGTCTACACTCTTCTTTGATTTTCTTTTTAATTTTTTATTATGAAAATGGTCAATTCAATGTAGCTTCAACTTTATCATGATAGGATTAGTAATGATGGTTTTAGTGTATTATTGCAACCATGGTTCATTTGCTTTAGTTAACCTTTTTCATTATTCTATTCTCATTCTCTCTCTTGAAGTGAGAAGAAAAGAAAAGCTCCATGGTTGCTAAAGTTTCTCCTTCATCTTCCTCCTCTTGATAATTCTTTTGATCTCATGTGTTGAGAGAAAAAGAATCCACATAGACAAACACTTCCATTTTTCTCTTCTACACAACCTAGAGCATCTAGATTAGCGATCTCGTTGCCCTAGTTGCCTCGGCTTGAGGTGGAGCTCGGTGTACAACTCTCGGGTGGATCGTCTTCGACTCAAGAAGGCCGCGGAGGTGACCAAGATCCAGATCGACCCTCGGAGCGTGGATGGACGAGCCGGACAGCGGAGAGAAGACCCGAAGGACCGGTTTCGTGAGGTATATTTTCTACAGCATAGTAGTTAAAGCCTCTACTTGTTTGCTAGTTTCTAGTTTAGCCAAGATCCTTGCTTTTGAGTCCATGTTGCCTTGCGCCAAAATTATTGTTTTTCGCCGTTTCCGCCTCCCCGTAAGAACCGAGGTGAGCAACGTGGACTTACAGTGGTATCAGAGCCTAGCTAAACATAAACTAGCAAGTTAGCAAAGTGTTAAGAATATCGATCGGAAAAAATCACAAAACAAGTCCGGGAAAAACCATGTTTCTGTCGAATTTTTATACTGCTGTAAAAATAATTTAACATACATGAAAATTCGTCTCAGGGTTTTCTAAAACCACAGCAGTAAACCAGTCCACTGATCCGATCAAACCGCCGCGGTTCCGCGGCAAGAAATGCTTCTTGCCGCGCTTCCGCGGCCGATTCGACTCGGTCGTGGACCGGGTTTTTTGCAGTGTTTTTATTTGATTGTTTTGGGATTTTTAATACATGTTTTTTCTACCCAGATTTTCCACAGAGCAAATTGACTTTTGGGGTGGTTAAAAATCTATATTTTGATCGATATTCCGTAGACTTTGGCTAATGGATATTATCTGTGATGTGATATATGTATTGAATATCCACTAATCGCTATACATCGATTAGTAGGGGTTATACATATCTGTGATCTGTAATGTTGATGGTTTGTGTATATGAACTCGTTGGATTGTCGCGAATGAATAGCCGGGAATGGATGTGAGATGAGAGTTTCTTTTTCTTTCATTCATTGTAAAATTTGTAAATTGATGTAATATTATTTGTATGGCCGCACAACCGGGTCGGGGTTGTAGCCGTCATTGTATAATTTCTTTTTACTGTTTTTGCTCCTAGGATAGACCCAAGGTGGGGTGCACAAACTACCGGGTATCTCGAAGTGCCGAGTGGCCTACTCACGGGTTGAGGGAGGTTGCTTCGCTTCGGGTACTTGGCGGGTAGTTTGCCGCACCCGTAGGGGTCTAGGGTGGGGTTTGGCTATTCATCGCGACCGTGTAATCCGCTTTTCGTTGCAGGCTCGAACGAATCGCGGATTCCTACTATATCCAAAGTTTTCATCTGTGATCTGTAATGGCTATCATTGCTATATATCTATATATGATATCTATTTAGGTGTTGCTTATGTTTTGCATCCGCGCTAGTCCAGCCCCCGCTCTGTCGTTAGTTAAGTAACCTAACAGGTGATGACGGGGCCCCGTGGAGAATGCGGATGGCATAAGCGTACGCCATATTTTAGTTGTTTTCTGCAATGGTAGGATTAAATGATGGGACGCATTGGAATTAATGCAAGAAAATAAACCAAGTAAAAGTCGTTGGAACACTTTCAAAACCACTCGGTTCTTTTCAAAACCAATTTTTAAACGCGGAGCTTGAACCACTCCTTTTAAAAGCTATCTCGTTCCATCCATTATATCAAGTTCATTACGTTCACGGTTTCGCCAAAACCATTCGTAGCCCTCCGTCGTTTCATATGGATAGTCAATAGTATTCAAGCTGTGTTTGTTGGCCAAAGTTAAGGCACAGTGTTTGGTAGCTATTGGGTATTCATATGTAGCATAGATAGATGCGTTGGTTTGGGACAGTCGTACTGCCTTGTTGGCCAAAGTCAAGGGTATGTGCGGGTGGGTTCAAATTAACCTGGATAATGACGGGTAGAACTTGACATGTGACATATGATTTGTTGGCCAAAGTCAAGGTCATAAGAGCATGGGGCAAAAATCTACATCGGGAGTTTCAAAAGTACTGAAACTTGCTAGTGCTGCATACCATTTGGAGTGTGATGATTCTGGTAGGATTCCTTCAGTTTTGTCACGCGATGATATTTGGATTCCGATCCTACTGTGAGTATATGCTACTCCTCGGGAACTTTCTCACTTAACGATCAATGCTATAAACCAAGTAGGTGTCTAGAAAGGTGTTAGCGGGGCTACGCCTACAGGGAAAAGAGGTTACTTAATTAAGGAACTTCGCGAAAGCGTTGGAAAACCTCCCTCGAAGTACCGACACTGGCCTGGCTGAACGGTTAAGCAAGTATTGTACGGTGAGATTGATCCCGACTAATTCTTCCTTTATGGTTTGAGGAGGTATTCGAGAGACAGTGGGAGCCATCCTGTTTAGATAAATTAAAAACTAATCTAAACTTGCAAGAGCATCATGCTGAGTGTTTTCTTCTCTCTCTCTTAATTGCAGCGACCCAATGACCGCACCTAGGTTACATCTCGATAATAAAATGACTGAATCAGACTGTTATGACTGGCAAAGGTCTGTCCAGATGTCCATTGCCCATGACAAGCTGGGACACCTCTTGACTGATCCAACCCCTGCCGTCTCAGGTCCAGTTTCCCCTGTCACGGATATTGATATCCGAAGGACATCGGAAGAAGACTGTGCAAAAGCCAAGTGCCTCGTGTTAGCCTCAGTTGATGGTACATACCAGAGGCAGCACGAGAAGATGGACTCAGCTTCTATCTTCCTCCATAACAAAGATTTATATGGAGAGCAATCTCGTATCGCAAGATATGAGACCACGAACAAATTGCTTCCAGCGAGGTTGGCTATCAGGTCATCTGTAAGGGGCAACGTCCTTACAGAGACCAGCTCTTTTGAGCTCTCGGACCTGAAGACTACGTTGAAGAACGGGTCAGATGCTGACTTAGTTCAACAGTCTCTACCTAATACCCTGAAAGAAACCAGGGAAGTAGAAAGAAAGGGAAGGGCAGAAGTTTCGGGAATGGATGTAGTGAAAGAGGGACGTTCCTATTGTTACAGGAATGAACATTGGCAGAAGGATTGCAGGGCTAGTATAGCCAGTAGCCAGAATTCGAAGCATGTTGTGGCTTCGGCTTCGGGTGTGTTTGTAATTGAGAACTGTATATCAGTTAACCCTACTTCTTGGGTATTGGATACCGGATCAGGATCTCATATCTGTAATTCGTTACAGACTCTGAAAAACCGTAGGGTTATCAAGAAAGGTGATATGACTCTCAGGGTTGCTAACGGAATGAGCATGTATGCTGAATCCGTAGGGGAATATCATCTAGGACTGACAACTGGGCAGATATTGATTCTGCGTGACTGTTTTTATATACCAGGTGCGACTTGTAATATCATATCTGTATCCTTAGTTTCTAAGGAAGGATATGATTTTACTTTTGTAAGCGATGTAGTAAACATCCACCTAAATCAAGTTCTGATTGAGTCAGGTACATTGAAAAACGGTATATACGTTTTGAATCAAGCTCAGGTCTTCGGTGTCCAGAACACACTTAAAAGAAAGTCTCCAGAATTAAATCAGGCTTTCTTATGGCATTGTAGACTGGGTCACATCAATGAGACACGGTAGACAAAGTTACATAAAGAATGATACTTGGATCCGTTCGAGTACCAGTCTTATGCCACTTGTGAATCTTGTCTCATGGGAAAGATGACAAAGACTCCGTTCACTGGACACGGAGAAAGAGCGAGCGAGCTCTTAGGACTCATACACAGTAACGTGTGTGGTCCAATGTCTACACATATGCGAAGTGGTTATTCATACTTCATTACTTTCACAGATGATTTCTCTAGGTATGGGCATGTCTTCTTGATGAAGCACAAATCCGAGGCCTTTGAGAAATTTCGGGAATACAAGAATGAAGTTGAAAAACAAACAGGCAAAAGTATCAAGACACTGAGATCTGATCGAGGTGGTGAATACTTAAGTGCCGAGTTTCTGGGCTACTTAAAAGAGAATGGAATTCTCTCTCAGCTTACTCCTCCATACACACCACAACACAACGGTGTATCGGAAAGGAGGAATCGAACCCTATTGGATATGGTTCGATCCATGATGAGTAAGGCTGAGTTGCCACGATCCTTCTGGGGTTATGCACTAGAATCAGCTACACATCTTTTGAACCGAGTTCCAACTAAGACTGTGCCTACTACACCATATCAGATGTGGTGTGGGAAGAAACCCTATCTTAATCACATTAAGACATGGGGATGTCCATCTTTTGTCAAAAAGCAGCATGCGGACAAGCTCAAGGCACGCTCAGTACAGTGTAAGTTTGTGGGATACCCAAAGAACTCCAAGGGGTATCTTTTCTATTACGCAGAGGAACAAAAGGTTTTTGTTTCTCTTCATGCCCGCTTCTTGGAAACTGAGTTTTTGGAAAACCAGATAAGTGGGAGCACAATAGAACTGGAAGAAATTCTAGAACCACGAGCTATTACTGAAAGCTTAGTAGAACCAGAGGGTTCGAAAGAACAGGACATCCCAATGCCACTCCGCGGGAGTAGTAGGCAGTCTCATCCGCCCGAGAGATAGTACGATTTTCTCATAGACGGGGATAGAGAGGATTGCACTATGGATTATGGTGAGCCTACTAGCTTCCAGCAAGGCATTCAGAGCGGCGACTCGGTAAAATGGCTGGATGCAATGCGGGCCGAGATGGAGTCCATGTACACCAACAAAGTTTGGACTTTGGACTTTGCTCCAGAAGGGGTAAAACCCGTAGGCTGCAAATGGATCTTCAGAAAGAAGATTGGTGTAGATGGGCAGGTTGAGACCTATAAAGCTAGACTTGTTGCAAAGGGTTTTCGTCAAAAGACCTGGTTTGGACTATGACGAGACCTTTTCTCCAGTGGCTATGCTGAAATCCATTCGGATCCTTCTTGCCATTGATGCCTTCCACGATTATGAAATCTGGCAGATGGACGTAAAGACGGCTTTCCTAAATGGAAATTTGGAAGATTGAGTCTATATGGATCAGCCAGAGGGATTCATTCAGAGTGGGAGCAGCGGTAAAGTGTGCAAGTTGCTAAAGTCCATCTATGGACTTAAGTAGGCATCGCGGAGTTGGAACATCTGCTTTGATGATACTGTCAAGGAATTCGACTTTATCAAAAACCCAGATGAACCATGCATTTACAGTAAGATTGTAGGGAGAACTGTGGTATTCCTCATCTTGTACGTGGATGACATTCTCCTAATAGGAAATGATATTCCTATGCTACAGTCAGTCAAAGAATTCTTGTCGCAGAGGTTCTCCATGAAGGACCTGGGCGATGCCAACTACATTCTGGGGATCCGGATCTATCGTGATAGATCTAAGAGGATGTTGGGACTTTCACAGTCAAGGTACATCGACACCATACTGAAAAGATTCAGTATGGAAGATTCCAAGCGCGGTAATTTACCGGCTTGTCACGGGATCACCCTCTCCAAAGAGATGTCTCCCAAGACTGATTTGGAAAGGGATCGCATGTCTATTATACCCTACGCTTCTGCGGTAGGCTCTATAATGTATGCGATATTATGTACCAGACCAGATGTAGCATACGCATTGAGCGTTGTAAGCCGGTATCAGTCGGACCCAGGGGAGAAACACTGGATAGCAGTAAAGAACATTCTCAAGTACCTGAGAATGACTAAGGAGATGTTCTTGGTGTATGGCGGAAAAGACCTCCAGCTCGAGGCCTTTGCTGACTCCAGCTTCCAGAGTGACAAGGATGACTCCAAGTCCATGTCGGGTTATGTCTTTACCCTCAATGGAGGGGCGGTTTGATGGAAGAGTTCCAAGCAGGAGACCGTTGCAGACTCAACTATGGAAGTGGAGTACATAGCTGCTTGCGATGCCGCAAAGGAAGCTGTCTGGATGAAGAAGTTCCTCACGGAGCTTCAGGTGGTTCCTACCATTGTTGATCCAATACCGCTGTATTACGACAACAACGGCGCTATAGCTTTAGCGAAGGAACCCAGGTCCCATCAGAAGTCCAGGCACATTTTGAGGCAGTACCACCTGATCAGGGAGATCGTAGATCGCCGGGAGATCGAGGTGAAGAGAGTAAATACGGAGAACAACACTGCAGATCCACTCACGAAAGCCCTACCCCAGACTCAGTTCGAGTGGCTGATCGAGATGATAGGTCTTCGATACGCCAGTACATGGCCTTTCTGCAAGTGGGAGATTGTTAGTGTATATGCCCTAGAGGCCATTACTGTATCATACTAGCTTGTATATTATTTAATAGAAGCTTGGGATATTCACAGTTGTATAGACAATCTTGCTCAAAATGGTAGTATGCTACTTGGTTTGTCTCTACTTCAATATGTGCATGTGTTTCTTTTAGCATATCGCTTATATACATATTAGTGGAGCCCTTAGGATCTTTGCTTGATTACCAGCGTTGTAATGGCAGTCATACTTATGGGGGCTGGGTAATCTATAACCACATCCTTATACAGGTCTCTAGTCGTAGGACTATCGAGCTAGGGCATCGATACTCCGGAGTAGACTAGCGTATACGCTTCTCATCCCAGCACGGGAGGTGGTCTGTCCCACAGCCATCAGTACGTCGTACTGGAGATAGTATGCGGGTGCTCGTTAGGTTACGAGTACACTGGACAGGACTCGTCGGGAACTGATGGATGGTATTATACCTATCGTCAGTTATCAGTTCCCAGGTGACATGAGTACAGCTTAGTCCGCTGACTTAACACTGTCACTTCGCCTCGAGTGTGTTCCCACTGTACTTAGATTACTACCCTACCACGGTTCAAAGGAGGCGTGCAAACAGGTAGTAGTTGGGTGCAGTCCCGAAGCACTTGGAGGCAGTGACGGTTAGACAGGATTCGTCTCTCCCGATATTGGGGGTTGACATCGCGCTGTGTCTAGGAGAGCCATTACACAAGTAGTCCCTGGCCAGGGCAATCGAGATATACTGGTAGGTTTCCAGTGTTATCACAGGGTGTTCTGGGCTACACTCCGACACGACTTATACCGCTATTAGGGGACTGACGTTCACTGCCCCCCTAGGCCCGCCATGCGATGTATCAGACGAACAGACCGGACTGTACGGAGATTGTCACATACAGGCTCAGTAGGAGTTCGGATGGGTTTACCTCATCGGCCTTCTTATCGACATCTACATGGGGACCGTTACATACAGCTAGTACCGCTTGCGGTCTGTGGTTAAACCCACTGCCAGCATAGTGTCGAGTCTTTAGAGTCCCACACAGAGAGTTTCCCTGCACTGAGCGAAACGTGTAGAGGCGGTATGGTTTTACGGCAGGGCTACGATCACTTACGTGCACTTGTGTGCGTATGCTGTTCGGGCAGGCAATACTAGTGGGCTTTGGTTTAAGCCAGATCCTAGTATTGCACGGATGGATTTGATTTGTCTTCTGTGCATTCGCATTCTACGGAATGCGGGTGCGGGTGTGTATGCACAGTTTAGAGGAGCGATAAAGGAGGAGGTGCCCCATTAGGGTTTTGGCAGTTGGTTCGGCCAAAACCGTAATTTGGCAGGCTCATTAGGGTTTTTGACAATTCGTTTGGTCAAAACCATTATGAGACGGAGACATTGTTTACTAATCCTTTTAGTGATAGTTTAGTGATGGCTAATTACATTGACCATTTGACCACCTTGACCTCTCATGACTTTGTTGACCCGTTGACCGTGTTGACCATTGACCTTCAAGAGAGATCTACACTCTTCTTTGATTTTCTTTTTAATTTTTTATTATGAAAATGGTCAATTCAATGTAGCATCAACTTTATCATGATAGGATTAGTAATGATGGTTTTAGTGTATTATTGCAACCATGGTTCATTTGCTTTAGTTAACCTTTTTCATTATTCTATTCTCATTCTCTCTCTTGAAGTGAGAAGAAAAGAAAAGCTCCTTGGTTGCTAAAGTTTCTCCTTCATCTTCCTCCTCTTGATAATTCTTTTGATCTCATGTGTTGAGAGAAAAAGAATCCACAAAGACAAACACTTCCATTTTTCTCTTCTACACAACCTAGAGCATCTAGATTAGCGATCTCGTTGCCCTAGTTGCCTCGGCTTGAGATGGAGCTTGGTGTACAACTCTCGGGTGGATCGTCTTCGACTCAAGAAGGCCGCAGAGGTGACCAAGATCCGGATCGACCCTCGGAGCGTGGATGGACGAGCCGGACAGCGGAGAGAAGACCCGAAGGACCGGTTTCGTGAGGTATATTTTCTATAGCATAGTAGTTAAAGCCTCTACTTGTTTGCTAGTTTCTAGTTTAGCCAAGATCCTTACTTTTGAGTCCATGTTGCCTTGCGCCAAAATTATTGTTTTTCGCCGTTTCCGCCTCCCCGTAAGAACCGAGGTGAGCAACGTGGACTTACACCATGCTTGAATAGTGTTGACAAATGAATTGAAAATTCATTTATGCAAACTATTCAAGTATGGTTGCTTTATTTTATTTGGAAAATGGTCTTTACAAAACCATGGTTCATACCATACTCTCATTTGGAATAGGGGATGAACACTTGGTTGGATTTTTGGATGAAAAAACACTCTCACCATTTTGCCTCATCTCTCCTCATTAGCCTTTCTTGAGCTCTTCCTCCTCCTTCTTGATCTTCCACCCTACCATCTCATAAGTTGAGAATCAAGGGTAAAAGAGAGATAGATAAACACTTAGAATGACTCATTACATCCTTAGACACTCTAGATTAGCAACTTACCTATTTGCTTCACTAGATTTTTAGTGTGGAGCTAGAGCCATGAACCACATCCCTCGGGTGGATCATCTTCGACGGTGGAAAACCGGCGGTCAAGCTCGATCAAGAAGACCTCAAGAAGTTAAGGAAGAGGGTAGAAGAACGAATGACCGGATCTTTTGGTAAAATAATTATATCATAATAGTTAAGATCTCTTTTGTTAGCTAGTTTCAGTTTATGGTTAGATTCTAGGACGGGTTTTTTAACGCCAAGTTTTTTAAACACCAAAAATTTTCGTTCCGCAACGGCCGCGGTCGACGGCCAGGGCGCTAGGAAACCCCAACATGGTATCAGAGCCAGATCATAAACCTTTACTAGCTAGTTTACACAAGTTTAAAGTCTCGATCGACGAACTTTTCCAGATCGTAATTCCATTTAATCATGCCCGCAGTCGTTTTTGAAAGTTGTTCAAAAAAATATTTAGTTTACCTTAAAATTACGTGCAGGCAATTTTAGAGGCCCTGAAGAAATTTGGGCACATGAGCCCAACATACGGCCGTGGAACCGCCGCCTAACATGCCTGTTGGCCGCGGTTCTGCGGTCGAAATGTGGCCGTTGTGCTCCAAATTTTTTTCTGGCAATCTGTAATATGGAAATGTGATTTTTGGGATATATGTTTTTGGCCCAGATTTGTTTGAGTACTAGTTTGCACTTGGGGTTAATGCAGAAAAGTTTTAGTCGATCGAAATTTTGAATACGTGTTTATCAGTGCATATGTTAGTATCAGCGACCGTGAATATCATTGAACTGTATAACCCGACTAATTGCTATATGTACAATTAGACGAGTTTACGAATGTGATATTTTTAAGTCGATGTCGTGCACCCCACGTGTTCGCAGGGAGGCGGAATTTATAAAAAAAATATTTTTACCAGCTTCGCAACACCGACTAGAACCAAGAATCGTTCATAAACTTTAGCTAGCAAACTACTTGAGGTTTAACTACTCGGATACGAAGTTATACCCCATGATACATGTCCTTCGGGTCTTCATCGCTGTCCTCCTCGTCTACGTAGGCTCCAAGGATTGATCCGGATCATAGCAACCTCCACGGCCTCTTCGAGTCAAAGACGATCCACCCGAGAGTCTATAGTCCGAGCTCCACCTCAAAACCGAGGTAACTGGGGCAACAAGCTTGCTAAACTTGATGTTCTAGGTGATGTAGAGTATGAAGATGGATTTATTTGTCTCTTGAAACCCTAATTTACTCAACTCATGAGACCTTAAGAGTTTGTGCTGAGAGGAAGAAGAAGAGAGAGCTAATGAGAGCTCACTTGAGGAAAGAGAAAGCATTTTAATAAATGATAATCACCAATGAAAAACGAGATGGCTACCTTGACATAACCACTATCATGGCATCAAAATATCTCATCAAAATATCTCACAAAAATATCTAGGTCAAATAGTCAAACCAAGTCAAGTGGTCAAGCCAAGTCAAATGGTCAAGTAAAGTCAAGTAGTCAAAACTAGTAGCCATGTCTCAATTATCATTTACAAAAAATAAAAAATACTTTCCTCCACCTCATAATTGTTTTAATCAAGTAAATGGTCAAAACCTTAATAAGGTGTCTCCTTCTGTGCTCCTCTCATCCGTATATACATACCCGCATTCGTGTTCTGAGAAACACGAATACAAAGAGACGAAAATGATCCATCAATATAATACTAGGATCCGGCTTAAACCAAAGCCTACTAGTATTATCCGCCCGAACATCATACGCGCACAAGTACACCTAAGTGATCGAAGCCCTGCTGTAAAACCATACGGCCTTTACACTTTTTGCCCGGTGCAGGTAAACTCTTTATGTGGGACTCTAAAGACTCAACACTACGCTGGCAGTGGGTTTAACCACAGGCCGCAAGCGGTACTAGCTGCACGTAACGGTCCCCAGATAGATGACGATAACAAGGCCAATGAGGAAAACCCATCCGAACTCCTACTGAGCCTAAATGTGACAATCTTTGTACAGTCCGGTCTGTTCGTCTAAGAGTATCGCATATCGGGCCTAGGGGCGGTAATCGTCAGACCCCTAATAGCGCAATAAGTTATGTCGGAGAGTAGCCCAATACACCATGAGAAACAACTGGAATACCTACCAGTAAATCTCGCTTTCCTTGGTTAAGGACTTTGTGTAATGGCCTTCCGAACACAGCGCAATATCAACCCCCAATACCGGGAGAGACGAATCCCATCTAACCGCCACTGCCTCTAAGTGCTTCGAGACTGCACCCAACTACTACCTGTTTGCACGACTCTATTGAGCCGTGGTAGGGTAGTAATCAAAGTACAGTGGGAACACACTTGAGGCGTAGTAGCAGTGTCAAGTCGACGGACTAAGCTGTACTCATGTCACCTGGGAACTGCTACCCGACGACAGGTATAATACCTACCAATAGTTCCCGACTAGTCATGTCCAGTGTACTCATAACCTAATGAGCACTTGTATACTATCTCCAGTAAGACGTACTGATGGCTGTGGGATAGACCATCTCCCCTGCTGGGATTGGATGTGTATACACTAGTCTACTATGGAGTATCGATGCCCTATCTCGATAATCCTACGACTAGGGACCTGTATAGGATGTGCTTATAGACTACCCAGCCCCCACTAGTGTGACTGCCATCACAACGCTGGTAATCAAGCAAAGATCCTAAGGGCTCTACCAATATGTATAAGCAATATGCTATGAAAACACATGCACATATTGAGGTAGAAACAAACCAGGTAGCATACTACCATTTCGAGCAAGACTGTTACTATATACGTGTATATCCCAAGCTCCCATTAAGTAATATACAATCCAGTATGATACAATAATGGCCTCTAGGGCATATATCACTGACAATATTCACGTTGATGTTCTGTGTTGCGCTGATGTTTTGGATGGATTGCCGTGGTGGATAGCCTATAATGTAATGGTAGAAGTGCAGTTCAGATTCATTTCTATATTCATTATTGCGGGGCAAGCGTCCGACATGTGGACAGCCGTTTCTGCCAGATTGTATATTCTTCTATTCGGGAATGACCGGGTTGAGGTCGATGTCACCATTGTATATATATTTTCTTTTCTGTACTAGAATTACCCCGTGGTGGAGTGCTCGAGTAGCCGGATTCTAGAGGGTAACGGACCTGCATCTCATGGTGTTGAGACGGAGGGGGCCTTACTTTAGAATTGGCGGGCTATTAGCCGCACTCGTAGGGGGTATAGGATGACCCACGACGGGATGCTCAAGTTACCGGATTCCGTGAAGTGCTAGGTGGCCCATTCACTTTGTTGATTGCGGTTGCTTTACTTTTGGGATTGGCGGGTAACTTGCCGCACTCGTAGGGGTCTAGGTTTTTCATTGCACGGGCTATCCACACGACTAGGAACGTCGGGTCTCATTTGCGGCTCAAATGAAACCCTAGGCTCCAAGATTATCCGCCATTCCATGTTGCTTATTGTTGTTCTGTGATGTTGCTTATATCATGCCTGAGACGAATGTTATATATATATATATATTTATATATACTAGTAGATGTTGTATATGTTTTGCACCCGCGCTGCCGTTAGTTAAGTTACCTAACGGTGCATGACGGGGCCCCGTGCCGAATATGGATGGTATATACGTACATTGTATTTTCGTTCTTTTCTGGTGTGATAAGGATTAATTGATAGGACCGCATTAATTTTGATTAATGCAAGGAAAAATAAACCTAAAAGATGTTGTCGGAAAAAATTTCAAAAAACTATAGTTGTATTCTTTTTCTTTGCATAGTGGTTTTCGTTCAGAAACATCCAGCGCCTCATTCTAGGAGGCAAGAGCTTAGATCCCTTCACGGGGAGTGGCCTCTTGAGCAAAAGTTTATGATACTATAAATTACTCGGTTTTCTTTAAAACCACAGGTTTTCAAATGCGAAGCCTAAACCTCTCCGTTTCAAAACTGCTCGGGTTCCTTCAACAATATCAAGTTCATTACGTTAAAGGTTTTTCGCCAAAAACTAGACGCAGCCCTCCGTCATTTCCTATGAGTAGTGCTCAGTATTCGTGCTGCGTATGTTGGCATTGTCAAAGCGTAGTGTGCGGTAGCTGAGTATTACTTGTTTATAGCATTAGATGTGATTGGTTAAGACAGTCGTACGGTCATGTTGGCATTGTCAAGGACTCGTGCGGGTAGGTTTAATGTAATCAAGATAATGACGGGTTGAACTTGACTGGGACCCTTTGATATGTTGGCAATGTCAAGGTCACTTGCATCTTAGGGGCAAAAACCACATCGGGAGTTTCAAATATAAAGGAAACTTGCCAGGCATGCGCATACCTTCTGGAGTGTGGTAACTTGAATGGCTTCCATCAAGTTATCATACGATGATAGTTGGGTCCCGATTCCCAATGATGAGTAGGTGTTACTCCTCGGGTGATTTTCAGATGATCTCGACTAATTCTCCTTTTAGGATTTGAAAGAGAATTCGAGAAAACGGTGGGAGCCATTCTGATTAGATAAAGTGATTAACCAATCTAATCTAGGTTAGAGTGCACGCTGAGTGTTTCTTTTCACTCTCTCGTTGGCAACGACCATGACCTGGCCTTAAACTAAAATTCATAAACCAAGTTAACTGAACCTTCTTACATACTTTTGTTTTTAGATTGTCATGATTCACGATAAAAGTCGCATGTATCTCTGCCGCTCCTACTTTCCCTTTTCATTTTTCCAGAACACTCCGTATTACTACGAAGATCAATATTGCTTGGGTATGTTGTTCAGTTGAAAATATTGCACTTTGGTATGATCATTTTCCTTACTTTTCTTAAATATCTAAAGGTGTTTATTATAAATCATATCAGTAAAAATACTATTTACCATATGTTTATATATTATAATTAACATTATGAAGGAAAATGTATGCATATAATATTTTGATATTTTAAATATGCATATCATATCAAATATCCTAACCAATATTCTTAAAATATTGTATCATATAAAATGGTTAGGATAATATATCAATAATCCTAAATAATACTAACATCATTCATTGAGATATTGTGCAAGGTTTAGTTCAGGTCAGGAGATCGAGATATTGAGATGTCAGGAATCAAAAATCTGCCGATAAAGTTAAATAAAATCAAAGAATCAATACTGGCAGAGACTCAGGAAATATTATCAAATTCCAGATATCCAGAAGATCTCCATGTGTCACATTGAAGCAACCCCAGAAAACTGAAGCTAAGATTTCACCAAACGGTCGCGGATCCGCGACCAAACCATCCCAAATGCGGCGGATCCATGGCCGAGTCAACGATTCAGGGTGTAGGATTTTGTGGTTTGGATCTCAACAACAACACCTGATTCTTTGGATCTTTTGTTTCTGGTTTGGGTGCTATATAAAGGATCGATGGCTAAACCTAGAAGACATCAATCTTTTACACGAAGCTAATCACCGTCAAAGAACAAGTGATCCAAGACAGGTCCACGATTCGACGTGATCAGGCGATGTGAGATTCGACAGAGCATCTACTTCCTACGAGGCAGAGATAGAGAACAACTTGTTCTTCCTCTTGTAATCTAAACTCGAAGTTTGTACTTGTGAAGTTGATTAATAAAGGTAGATCATTAAATTAATTAGTTTGCATTTATTTTCTGTATTTACATCATGATCTCTATCCGTTCTTCTTCTATCTCCATTATACGCGAGTAATTCTCCGCTTGATAGGGTTCGTAGGATTAGGGTAGAACAATGGATGAGAAAATACTTTAACTTCTTTTAAATCTTATGAAGTTTATAAACTTTAGCAAAAGAATCGTTAACATCCTAATCGGGCGCGCTACCAATTTATTGATAATCTTGACCGCGAATTGAGATTAGATTAACAATTGTTTTGTTAAAGGCTGGACATGAATATAGATCAATGAAAGGACAAGGGTCAATAGTGTGGAAACACTAGTTTCTTCCAAGAACCCTAATCCTCATTCATCACTATCTATCTAGTTTTAAATCTATCAATAGATAAAAGGAGTAATTTTTATTAGTCATCCATGACTACTAAATTCGAACGAACCATAGAAGCATTCTTCTTATAAAATCTATATCCGTAATTAAACTAGATCTATTTTCTACATCCGTGTTTGACGTGGATCTAAAAACAATTCTCCACTATTCTCTATTCTTCTATTCTTCTTTTTTTTCAACACGTCTAAAGTAAGATTGAAAGATTCCACGTTTCCTTGAGGACAACTCGTACTCATCTCGGTCTAGCTACATGCGACACCGTTATTGATTGTGGTTATTCTACAAACACTTTTTTAAAACAGATCAATCATATGCAATCGTATAGTTACATACAAACTTGAAGAAACTTGTTTCAGTTCGAGGATAGTTTCCGGTTCTGGAGAAATTGAATAGGATTATTCGGTTGCCTTTTCTCTTTACCTTCTCTCAGGTTGCTAGGGCACCTGGTATTAGGAGAGTACACATATTACGCGTATTGGATAGTATTCTTACAAACCATAGGCAGGTACCGAAAGTTAGGGAAGGAAGAAAACCAATTAGTTTAAGTATGGTGTACAGAAGGTAAGAAGTAAAAGCATATAAAGGGATTAGAGTGAGGGCAAAAGAAATTGCGACTACTATCATTCACGACGAAGCCGCTTCTAACCCTGCCACTCCTATTTCCCCTTTGCATTTCTCCAGAACACTCCGTATCACTACGAAGATCCATATTGCTTGGGTATGCCATCGTATTACATACGAACTCGAAGAAACTTGTTTCAGTTCAAGGATGGTTTTCGGTTTTTGAGAAATTAAATAAATTCGGTTTTCTTTTCTCTTTACCAGGTTGGAAGGGCTCCTAGTATTAGGAGAGTACACCTATTACGCTTATTGGATAGTTTTCTTCCAAATCTTAGGCAGGTGTCAAAAGGTAGGGAAGGAAGAAAACCAATTAGCCAAAGTATGTTGTACAGAAGGTAAGAAGTAAAGACATATAAAAGGATTGCAGTGAGGGCAAGGAAAATTGCGACTATTGTCATGAATCTGAATAGTGGAAGAGGCATTACTAGGAATACCCGGCCACCCCTCGAAACATTTTCATGTTTCAGTCTTACTATGCGGTGTTAATTGAAAACTACTTTCCCAATTAGATTTTGACTCCAGGGTATATATTTACCAGATGTTCCCTTATATAAAAAAAGAGAAAAAAGGAATGGGGAAAATTCCCCACTTATGGAACCTTATGTGCCCACACATGAAGCACTTAGATACAAAGATTATAGGCGCTTGACAGGTTGAAATTGAGCCTCGCGTGTAAGCTCACGTGTTAACATGTGATGCCCTTTGTTAGGTTGTTGCATATAAGCAAACAAGTTTAACTCCGTGGGGGTCACATGCTACACGTGAGTGTTCCTAAACACCAGCTCACGTGTTAACACGTGATGCCTTTTCTTTAGGCTGTTACATATAAGCAAACAAGTTTAATTCCATGGGGATCACGTGCTACACGTGAGTGTTCCCAATCACCTTCCAAGCTGATAAAATTGAATTCTAAATAAAGAGATCAAAACCCTATTTGGAAAATATTTCCTTAAATCTTTCTAAACAAGAAAGATTACTCTTTGTAAAACAGAGTACCGTTAGATTAAAAATCCAATGGTGATTAAAAATCACTTATCTACAGAAAAAATTCTGTATGGGAAAATATTTCCCTAATCTTGTTAAAAACAAGAAAAATATCTTCTGTAAAACAGAAGTCCTTGGATCAAAGATCCAACGGTGGATAAAGTCCCCAAATCAATTAGCATCTCTCAATGAGAGATTTCTTTAACTAAATAAACAAACTTGCTTCTACTATATAAAGGACCAAAGACTTCAAGTCTTGTACAGAACACCCCCCTCATAAGCTTCAAACTTAAAAAAGAAAAGAGAAGAAAGAGAACAAAAAATAGAAGAGAATTCAATTCTCTAAAGAAGAAGATCTCTCTTTTAGAAAAAAGAAACCCTAGGTAAGAAGAAAGACACAGAGATTATCTTATCTCTTCCTTAAGGGTTTAACCCTTCAAAAAAAGAACTTAGTTCTTCCTCTGGTTGAGGTCTGCAGAAGCAGATCTCCCCACAAGTTGAGAATTTAATTCTCATCGGGAAGATTCTGTCATGCAGATTCAAAACTTAGGGGAAAGAACTAAATTCAAAGAATTTAATTCTTCCAAAAGTAAACAGGAATTTAATTCTTCTGATAAAACTAGGGTTTAACACTGCAAAAGAATTTAATTCTTATAAAGAAAAGAGCCTGAAATTCTCAAAGCTCATATCAAAATCTCCATACATATAAAAGAACAAACTGGTGATTCATTAGCGTTCAACGCTATATAACAAAGGCTCACGTGTTCCCACGTGAGCACCTCTGAGGAACTAAAAAGAAGAACTGAGATCGAATCACGTGTTCTCACGTGACCCCAAACAGTTGCTAAAATAGAAAAGGGGAAAAATCCAAAGACAGCACTCACTTTTAAGCACCTCACGTGTTCGCACGTGAGCATTATATGAGTTAAGTGCTTAGCACTTATAAAAGAAAGAGTGAATAAACCCAAAGAAGCAGTGCCCAACTCTGGGGCGCCTCATATGCCTACACGTGATGGTCACAATAATTAATTGTTTAACACTTATATACAGACGGGGATTTGGACCTAAGTGTACAACGCCAAATTTTAGGCGCCTCACGTGCCATACGTGAGCGCCCCCAAATTTCAGTGTTTAACACTGCTTTAGAGACTCACGTGAGAGCACGTGAGCACCGAGCATATATTAGCGTTTAACACTATAAGAAGCCAACTTCAGCCCCAAATTGGCTAAGTCTTCTTGAGATTAAAACGTCTTGGATCTCCAAATAGACTGAGCCTCTATGCTTATGACCTCCCAAACTAATTGACCAGAATGATGTCCATCACACATCTCCTAAGTTAATCTTAGTCTCCTAAAAATGACTAATGATTATTAGATGGTCCACCATGATCTCTTCCCTCAATCTGGAATTTGGTTCAAGGGTACATCTCTCCACACCTCTGATACATGTCATTGTAATTCTTCAATGTCTTCAGAGAGGTGGAGGGTCCCGACAACCAACAACTCTTTGGTGCACTCCCAAACCGATGAGCACATCCCAACGGACCGCAACGTCCTTAAACTAGCTATGGACCGTAACGTCCTTAAACTAACGATGGACCGTAACGTCCTTAAACTAAAGCAATAGAGCCCAAATGCTCTTTTGTTGGGTCTGAATGATCCTAAAATCCTTTTGAGTAGATCTTAATATAAAATTAGACTAACGTATCCTCAACAAACATTTAAGTTGATCTTAATCTCAAACGAGATTAACGATCCTTAAATCAACCCAAACCTAAATCTAAGAATATACGGATTTAGATTAATCCACGCCCTACGTGCGACAACATAAATTAGTCTCCGTATACAATCCACGGGCAACCAAAAATAAAACAAACACACACGACACGAAGTGAACTTCTGGAGTAGGAGAAAGTGGTTACCGCGATGCGGTAACGTAATTAACTGCAGGGGCTTGCGCCTGCAGGGAAGAGCGTCCCCACAATCAAAAACCCCTCAGAAATGAGGGGGAATCTAACGAAGTCTGCTACAATGGCCGCATCTGTCCAAACCTTCTATACACAGTGCCATAAATCAACTTGGCATCTTCGAAGAGGTGGACGGATAAATCCAAATAGGATCTGCCCCTAAATTCAGGCAAGACGAACCTACGTGGTTCCGTCTCCTGTTTTCGGCGGTGAACAGATTCTGTCTCACTCGGTAGGACTCTTTTCCTTTTACCACTCCACACTTCGTGTGTCATGTTCGTGGACAAATCGCGGTTTACTATGGTTGCCCCTGGATTCGAGGTACTAATATTTGGTGTCCTGCTCCATGCAGAAAAGGAGATAATATCGATGGCCTCCAGCTGCACTAACTGCAACAGCAACTCTCGCTCCGCCCCGACTGGAGGAGTGACTTACGGGCCCCAAGTGGCCTCCATCTTTGCAATGCCAGTGGAGCAGGTGACTCAGGCCACCACTGGATTGTTCTTTGGGACCATGATCCCGCCAGCAAGCTTCAGTGCCCCAATGCCACCACAAAAAGCTCCCAAGAAGTCGGTCTTCGATCGACTTGCAACCACCGCGGCCCCTCTCAACGGGTCATCCAAGTCTATAGCCTCAGTCTTCAACGGGCTGAGCCTAAGCTCAAATGGGCCCGCAAAGAGGCTTGTGATACCTGAAAAGGCTATCCCAAAACAGATAGTCCTCCCAACTCCTGCTGCGGGTGAGGTCGTTAAAGATGCTTCCCCTTCCAGAAAGTCGGCCTTTGACAGATTGGTCGTTCACTCTCAGCAGACGTCGGTCTTTGACAGGCTGACACCAACAGCAGCCTCTCATCAGAGCAGGGGGCATGACGAAGCCGCTCCAATGACAGAGATAGTCCCGTTTCCACGACATGCTCGACGTCGCCACTGGCACCGAGTGAGGAAAGCTGGGAGAAGTTCCCCCTCTAGAATTACCCCACCAGCTCCAATGGTGGAAATTGACGCTAATGTTCTAACTGGGAACAACTTTGAGCTGCTCAAGAGGGTGCATAAGAACTCTCCAACCGCTGTACTAAAGAAGTATCCTCCGCCTGCTAAAAACATGACACAAGTGAAGCCGGAGCAGCCCCCTCAGCGGCTGTCCTCCAAAATCCACAGGGTCTGGCGGAAAGTCCAAGACTCCGTAATTGACAAAAATTACTCTCGCCGACTAGATAAAAAGAAGGCTCGGCAGGAGGAGGACCACCCCTCCACCATACAACGGAAGGCCTCGTGTAGGGTTCCTAGGCACACTAATGAGGTCTCACAAGGCATCAACCATTCCAATTTCAAAAATTTCCGGTGCCGAGAAACCCTAATGCGATCATTGACTAGATTTTAAGGCGAAAACGATAACTAGTTAACAACTTAACTAAGAGTGAACCGAAAATACAACCTTTGTAGATCCGGTCCTCCACCTCCTTAGCTCCGCCTTGACGTCCCTCCGCTGCGATCATCGGATCCCGAACTCTAGTGTTGATTTCATCAGAGAAATGATCGGGCTAGGTCGTCGACTTCGATGCCGAAGATGATCTACGTCGAGGCAACTCAAGATCAAGCTCCAACTTCACCAAGTCATAAAACTTGTGAAGAAAACACCCTATACTACTTGGCAAGTGGTAGAGGATGAAGAAATAGGAAGTGGGTTCACTTTTGAATTGGATTTCTCACTCTTTTTCTCATTTCACCATTGAAGCTAGCAAGCTTCTTTCTTCTTGAAGAAGAAGAAGAAGAAGAAGAAGATAATATGATAAGTATTAATCAAAATGGAAAATAAAGTCATTCTTATCATTTTATCAACCATGGTTAAGTGTAGAGAATAAACCAAGGTTTAAGTGAATGGTTAGGGTTAAGGAAAGAAACAAAATGGTCAACCATTTCAGAGCTTCATGAAGCTTCAAAGAAAATCCAAAGTTAGCCACCATTTTATTTCTTTCTAAAATGGATAAATAAATAAATAAATAAGCAAATAAATCAAATGAAACCCTAACCATTAACTAACCATGGTTTAATACAAACATACAACCAAGTTTGCATGTATCATCAAACATGATACAAACTTGTGCACAAAAATATATCACATATACAATGCGCACAAACAAGTGAGAAAATCCATTTTAAGTGAACCAATACTAGTTAATACAAAGTAATATATCAAATATATAATTTTACATTAAATCATTAAATCAACACTTGATTTAACGATCCGGTCATATCGCATATGACCGACCAGTATCCAATGTATCGACTTATCGAATCAATCCTCGATTCGATAACTAGGTTATATCGCATACAACCAATCGATACATTCATCGCGAGAATAGAATACGGTATCACATATACGCATTATTCTCGGTCCCGCACATATCTCATATGCGCTCCTATTTCGTTTCGTTTGAGCCAGGAAACCTCTGTGTAGGACTCTAAAGACTCGTCAATACGCCGGCAGCAGGTGATGATCATATCAAACACCCACAAGCCGCAAGCGGTCTGCTAAACGTAACGGCCACCCGGGGATTGAGCGATCAGAAGATCGACGAGCAAGCCCGCTAACACTCCTGTGAATCCAACCAGTAACACTTACCGTACAGTCCGGTCTGTTCGTTTGATATGTCGCATATCTCGCCTAGGGATGGTAAACGTCAGACCCCAATAGCTCGATAAGTCGTGTCGATATGAGGTCTATAATAGTTCGAGAAACTACTGATAACACTTACCAGTAAATCTCAGCAACCCTGGCCAGGGATTTCCGGTTATAGCCAATCGAACACAGCGCAACATCAACTCCCTATACCGGGAGAGACGAATCCCCTCCTATCGCTCATTGCCTCCATGTGATTCGGGACTGTACCCAAAAACCACCGTTTTGCACGCCCTCTTGGACGTGGTAAGGTGGAAATCAAAGCACAGTGGGAATCACACAAGACTCTATGACGATCTCGGGTCTACAGACTAACCTGTACCAGTGTCACCAGAGAACTGCCATCTGACGTAAGGTATAATACCATCTGGGAGTTCTCGGCGAGTCCGTCCAGTGTACCCAGTCTCCACTGAGCACCCGTATATCATCTCTGATGTCAAACACCAATGGATATGGGATCATCCATCGCCCATCTGTATGGGTCGAGAAGGTATACGCTAGTCTACTCTGGTATATCGATGCCCCGTCTCGATACACCCACGACTAGGGACCTTGAAGGATGTACTTATGGACTACCATGTCCCCACTAGTATGATCTGCATCATAGTTTAGGTAGTCAAGTACACATCCTAAGGGCTTTACCAACATGTAACAGAGAGACAATCAGTGTACACGTTAAGGTAAAGAGCAACCAGATAACATACTATCATGTCGAGCAAGAAAGTCCTCCCTATATATGTCCAAGCATCCATTAAAATATACATCCTATGTACAGTAATGGCCTCTGGGGCATACATATAACTAACAATCTCTCACTTGCACTAGGGCCATCTGATAGCAGTGGTTGTAGTATCTCATACTCAACCATCACATAAAAAGTCTCTCTCTGGGAAAAGGCCTTTGTGAGTGGATCCGCCGTGTTGTCCTCTGAGTCTTCTCTCCTTACCTCGATCACCTTGGAGATCAGCCATCTCCATGATCAGGTGATACTGCCTCAGAATATGTCTGGATCACTGATGGGACGGACGTTCTTTGGCATAAGCCACAACTCCATTGTCTCACTATGGTAGGAACGAAGTTCATCTCATGAACTCTTATACACCCAGACTTCCTCTTTGCTAGCATCTTAAGTAGCGATGTATACAGCCTTTATCGTCTAGTTTGTCACGGTATTTAGCTTGGAACTCTTCCAACATACCGTCCCTCCACTGAGGGTAAAGACAATGCTTGTGACTGACATTTAGTCGTCCTTATCACCCTGGAATACTTCCAGTGATTTTCCCCAGGATCAATTGATACCATCTCACTTCAACTAGTGAGAATCCTAACATCCATTTAGATCTATCTCATAGATCCAAAACCCAGGATTTAGTAGGTATCACTTTGATCCTATATGGAGAATGCTTGTGATAAGCGGAGATTGACCGAGCGTAGCATAGGAAACTCCTTTCCTATCAAGAGTATGTCATCCACGTACTCTACGACGATCGTCACCATACTCCTTACTACCTTTTTGTTTATACAAGGTTCATCTACCATTTTGATGAAGTCAAACTATTTGACTACTACATCAAAACAGATGTTCCAACTACGCGATACCTGCATTATCCTATAAAGCATCTTGTACACGTTTCCGCTGCTCCCACTGTCTACGAAGCCCTCCGACTGTGTACTTATAGACTCTCTCTTCTAAAATATCATTTAGAAGAGCAGTCATGACACCCAACCGCCAGATATCGTAGTAATAGTATGTAGCCGTGGCAAGTAGGATCCGGATGGACTTAAGCATAGCTACTGGAAATGGTTTCATCATTTTCCACGCCTGGTCGATGACGAAAACCTTTAACAAGTCTAGCTTCGAAAGTCTCAACCTTTCCATGTATACCAAGTAATCTTCTCAAGATATACTTGCTCCTGATGGGGATTTAACCCTTCAGATATAGCAACTAAAGTCCATACTTTGTTGGTGTATATGGATTCCATCTCAGATCACTAAGCATCCAGCCATTATTACAGAGTCTCACTCCTGATGGCCAGCTCGAAACTAGTTGGGTCATCATCTCAATATGCAATCCTCGCTCCCACTGTCATAGAGAAACCGTAGTAACTCTCAGGTGGGTGA
The DNA here is from genome assembly GCA_030015575.1 of Agapanthus africanus. Classification (NCBI taxonomy): domain Eukaryota; kingdom Viridiplantae; phylum Streptophyta; class Magnoliopsida; order Asparagales; family Amaryllidaceae; genus Agapanthus; species Agapanthus africanus. Next base: position 168,654,526 of record CM057349.1, read on the forward strand.
GGAACCTTACTAGATCGGCGGAGAGGCAGAGGTTCGTTGGAATCTACTGAATCCTTTGGTTCTATCAAATCATCAGCTGCAGTTTGTATAGCTGGAACATTTCCAGTTCTACATAACAGATCTTGCCTCGAGCTTGTCCGGATTTTGCTTTTAGACATAGGCCGGACAACCCCAAATCTTAACTAGCTTAAGACATGGGCTCTTCCCATACCATATCTCATATGGAGTGGTAGGCTGTGATCTGATTCAAACCCTATTCAATAGGTATGCAGCTTCTCAAGCGCATAACTCCCAAAAAGGAAACAGGTAACTCAGTATTACTCATCATAGAGCGCACCATATCGAATAGGGTGCAATTGCTCCGTCCCGATACAACGTTGTGCTGTGGTGTATTCGGAGGAGTAATGCTGAGAGAGAATCTCATTCTCCTTTAGAATAGTTCAGGAAATCCATGCACAAGTATTCTCCTCCCTGATCGCATCAAAGGACATAATACTTATACCCTTATTTTGGTTCTGTACTTCTAACTTATATTCCGTGAATATCTCAAAAGGGTCGGACTTGTATTTCAACAGGAACATATGTCTGAATCTTGAGAGATCATCAGAGAATGTAATGAAGTACAAAGAACCGGTCTTGGCATGTGTAGACTGGGGACCTTTATACATCAACATGTATCATCCCAAGAGTTCATTAACTCTTTCTCTGTTTCCAGTAAACGGAGCTATGGTCATCTTATCATCGTGACATGACTGGCAAGTTTCACAAGATGTAAATTCAAACTGATTTGAATATGCATCTACATGTAACTTTAGCTAGTCGGGTCGCATTGATATGACCTAGTCTATAATGCCTCAAGAAGGATTCGTTCATTTCTGAACTCTTCCTCTTGTGTGTGTTCTATATATTAAAAACTGTAGTTTGATTTAGAACATCAATGCTTTTAGATAACGTGCCTGAACCGATCAACTTTTGATATAGGAAATGTTCAAAACATTATCCAACAATACAAAATTTTATCATTTCTTTACTAATAAATAGACTGATATGATTTTGTATATCAGGTTCGGTATCTAATAGCATTTGTTCAGAATCAATGTACTGATAATACAGGGTGACAGTGACCAACAGACTTGGCTGCAACACTTGCCCCGTTTTCTGTCTCATGAAACTTATCACCCGTTCTCAGTTCTCTACCTATCTGTAGCCTTATGTAACAGATTACATATCTGGGATCCTGATCCGGTATCAAATACCCAGGACGTAGAGGATACAGAGAAACAGTTCTTTGTAACGGACACACCCGAAGATGATGCATCAACATGCATTTTCATCGTTTGGGCGGCACGGGAAATCTGGTATTCCCCAATTCCTGCTCTGTCTTATAACAATTATAAGTTGGAGCGGGACCAACGTTCCCCAGCTCAGTATAACAAGCGGGTTTGGTCAATATATCCATTTTATTATCTTGATTAAGGCGTGATATGGTCGCTACCTGGAGAGAGAGAGAAGAAAACACTCAGCGTGCGCTCTTGCAAGATCAGATTGGTTATTGTTTTATCTAATCAGGATGGCTCCCACTGTTTTTATCAAATCTTCCTTCAAACCCTAAAAGGAAAGATTAGCCGGGATTAATTACACACTACAAGTTCGCCAATCTTTCAGCCAGGCCAGTGTCGGTACTTTGAGGGAGGTTCCCCGTGCTTTCGCACGGACCTAATTACAGTAAACCTCGTTTTCCCAGAGGCGTAACCTCGTTGACACCTTTCTAGACACCTACTTGATCGGCTAATTGTAATGTGTAAAACTCTCCCAGGAGTAACTCTTACTCGCAGCGGGCATCGGGATCCAACTATCTCATAGAAGGTATGCAATCTCATTGCAAATTTCAACACTTGAAATTCCCGATAATTTTGCCCCTAGCACCCTATGACCTTGACGGAGGTCAACAAACCATAGGCTACTAGTCAAGTTCAACCCATCATTTCTTGATCGAATTAAACCCACCCGCACGACCCTTGATGGAGGTCAACAAGGCCGCACGACTACCCTAATCTAATCTGCATCATATGCATAAGCAGATAAATACTAGTTAGCTACCGCACACTACGCCTTGACGGAGGTCAACAAACGTAGCACGAATACTAAGTAGGACTTATCTGAAATGACGGAGGGTTACGACAGGTTTTTCTGAAAACCTGTCGCGTAATGAACTTGATATCGTTGTAGAATCAAATGATTTTTGAAATGGAGTGTTTTTTGAAGCTTTTCTAGTTTTGCTAAAGGGGTCACTCCCAGTGAAGGGATCGTCGGCCCTTTCCTCGTCGAATGAGGTGCGGGATATATCATATATATCACTGTGCAAAGCAGAAACTATAGAAGCTATCAAAAGCCAAACCGAGTGTGCAGCATCTGCCAGTTATTGCTAAAGGGGTCATTCCCAGTGAAGGGATCGTCGGCCCTTTCCTCATCGAATAAGGTGCAGGATATATCATATATACCGCTGTGCAAAGCAAGAACTGTAGCTACCTGTTTTATTTTTGAAATTCGATTCTACAACATCTTTAGGTTTCTTTTACTTTCATTAATCATATTAATGAAGTCCCATCATTTAAATCACCTAAACATCACAGATAAATACGACGTACACTTATGCCATCCGCGTTCGCCTCGATATCCCCTCGTGCACCGTTAGGTAGGTGACTAACGGCAGAGCAGGGCAGGGCTAGCGCGGGTGTAAAACATAAGTAACGCCTATATAATATATCATATATACTATATACAGTATTTATCACAGAACATCACATGATCACATCACAGATATCACAGCAGAAGAATTATATGAAACATTGGATATACTAGGACGTCCGTGTTTTCAATACGAGCCAGTATAAAACACGGATTCCACGATCACGATGAATAGCCAAACCCACACCCCTAGACCCCTACGAAAGCGGCAAGCAACCCTACCAATTCTAGAGTTAGGAGACCCGGACTCGACTCCTCGAGTTGGTCTCCCACTGGACTCCAAAACCCGGTTACTTGTGCCCTCCTCCTTGGGTCTATCCTAGTGCGGAAAAGAAAATAATATACAACGGTGACAACTTCCGCAACCTGGAAGTGCCCCAATAAAAGAATATTACATACAAGTTTTTACATGAATGAAAATGAAAAACACTCATCTCACATAAAAAACCCGGCTATTCAAACACGACGATCCAATATAACATATCCAGCAACACATAACATCACATGTCATCAACGTAAGTAAATATGCGCATCCCAATTGTCGTTGACATATAGCAACGAAACCGGCGATATCACATATTAGACTTACGGTGACAGAAAAGAAAGTGTAAAACTACAACAGTTGGAATCCGAAACCTCTTTAGACATCGCATGCCTAAACAAATGAATTTCTTAGATATCGCATGCCTAACAATTATAAACCCCGCATTTTAGTCTCATTATCGAAAACTCTTTTCAATATCAAGTCGGGCAATTCAACAAGATTCCCGACATCCTGATCGAATGCTCGTCGCAAACTTCAGTAGACGGCCGCACCCCCGATGCTGTCGACGAAGTGCACCAAGGCGGAACACCGCTGCCGCGAGCACCCGAACGGATGCTTTCGGCGACGGGGTTCTCCTACAGTCACTTGGTCGGGGCTAAGGGGTGTAGCTGTCTATTATGTTTATCGGCGAATATCCGCGTACGCTACGTGATTATGACGGTCTTTTGATCACATCAAAATTCCGTGGCAACCGATCAAGTGAGACTAAACTGCTATGTTTATAACATTCAAATCAGTTATCTCATAACTACATGTGGATTCCAAATATTGTATCACAATCCAGATAAACAGAAAATGTTAAACTTTCCGATCGAACAGTCGAACACCCAAGTTTTCCCAAAACAGCTCAACACATGAAACAAGTTTAAAAACATTCACTTCATGCCTCAGTACCAACGGTCCAGCCGTAGAAGGGTCAAGCCAACGCCTCACATGTGGCACGCCGTACTGCCCCAAACCCTAAGGTTCAAAGGGAAGTTCTAGACGGTCACATAATCGAGTTAAGCTTTGTTGTCTTCTAGAGGGTCCATCGCGTTACTTGCACTACTTAGAACGTTATTAAACCACGGAAAGATCCAACACTTGAAAATTTCCCGACAGCGGAAAAGGTGGGTATTTATATCCGGTCGAACTTTTTAACATATTCAATAATTATCCGGAAAACACATAGACAAGATTAGACAAACCGATCGAATCCACGAGTTCCCAAAACAACCCCAGAAAACTCAACTCTTGAGTAAAAGTTAAAATATCCCAGAAAATACAGCAGTCAAATATAAACATTACTGTGCAAATTTTGGTAAACGATGCAACAGAATGGCCGCGGAACCGCCGCGCCACGTGGGCTAAGGCCGCGGTTCCACGGCGGATTGATGGAGTTATGACCTCGTTTTGCACAGTAATTCTTATAAAACCCTGCTTATTTTTCTGCATATTTTTAATATAGAAAAAATCCACATTTTCAAAAATTGGACAGAGGGGGGTATGAATTAGGGTTTCGTGTTTCGTTCGGGTTTCTAACTTCGTCTACACATCGCCTAAGGCTCTAGCTAGGCTCTGATACCACTGTAGGGTTCCTAGGCACACTAATGAGGCCTCACAATGCATCAACCATGCCGATTTCAAAAATTTCCGGTGCCGAGAAACCCTAATGCGATCGTTGACTAGAGTTTAAGGCGAAAACGATAACTAGTTAACAACTTAACTAAGAGTGAACCGAAAATACAACCTTTGTAGATCCGGTCCTCCACGTCCTTAGCTCCGCGTTGACGTCCCTCCGCTGTGATCATCGGATCCCGGACTCTAGTGTTGATTTCATCGGAGAAATGATCGGGCTAGGTCGTCGACTTCGATGCCGAAGATGATCTACGTCGAAGCAACTCAAGATCAAGCTCCAACTTCACCAAGTCATAAAACTTGTGAAGAAAACACCCTATACTACTTGGCAAGTGGTAGAGGATGAAGAAATAGGAAGTGGGTTCACTTTAGAATTGGATTTCTCACTCTTTTTCTCCTTTCACCATTGAAGCTAGCAAGCTTCTTTCTTCTTGAAGAAGAAGAAGAAGAAGAAGATAATATGATAAGAATTACTCAAAATGGAAAATAAAGTCATTCTTATCATTTTATCAACCATGGTTAAGTGTAGAGAATAAACCAAGGTTTAAGTGAATGGTTAGGGTTAAGGAAAGAAACAAAATGGTCAACCATTTCAAAGCTTCATGAAGCTTCAAAGAAAATCCAAAGTTAGCCACCATTTTATTTCTTTCTAAAATGGATAAATAAATAAATAAATAAGCAAATAAATCAAATGAAACCCTAACCATTAACTAACCATGGTTTAATACAAACATACACCCAAGTTTGCATGTATCATCAAACATGATACAAACTTGTGCACAAAAATATATCACATATACAATGCGCACAAACAAGTGAGAAAATCCATTTTAAGTGAACCAATACTATTTAATGCAAAGTAATATATCAAATATATAATTTTACATTAAATCATTAAATCAACACTTGATTTAACGATCCGGTCATATCGCATATGACCGACCAGTATCCAATGTATCGACTTATCGAATCAATCCTCGATTCGATAACTAGGTTATATCACATACAACCAATCGATACATTCATCGCGAGAATAAAATACGGTATCACATACACGCATTATTTTCGGTCCCGCACATATCTCATATGCGCTCCTATTTCGTTTCGCTTGAGCCAGGAAACCTCTGTGTAGGACTCTAAAGACTCATCAATACGCCGGCAGCAGGTGATGATCATATCAAACACCCACAAGCCGCAAGCGGTCTGCTAAACGTAACGGCCACCCGGGTATTGAGCGATCAGAAGATCGACGAGCAAGCCCGCTCACACTCTTGTGAATCCAACCAGTAACACTTACCGCACAGTCCGGTCAGTTCGTCTGATATGTCGCATATCTCGCCTAGGGGTGGTAAACGTCAGACCCCAATAGCTTGATAAGTCGTGTCGATATGAGGTCTATAACAGTTTGAGAAACTACTGGTAACACTTACCAGTAAATCTCAGCAACCCTGGCCAGGGATTTCCGGTTATAGCCAATCGAACACAGCGCAACATCAACTCCCTATACCGGGAGAGACGAATCCCCTCTTTTCTCTCATTGCCTCCGTGTGATTCGGGACTGTTCCCAAAAACCACCGTTTTGCATGCTCTCTTGGACGTGGTAAGGTGGAAATCAAAGCACAGTGGGAATCACACAAGACTCTATGACGATCTCGGGTCTACAGACTAACCTGTACCAGTGTCACCAGAGAACTGCCATCTGACGTAAGGTATAATACCATCTGGGAGTTCTCGGCAAATCCGTCCAGTGCACCCAGTCTCCACTGAGCACCCGTATATCATCTCTGATTTCAAACACCAATGGATATGGGATCATCCATCGCCCATTTGTATGGGTCGAGAAGGTATACGCTAGTCTACTCTGGTATATCGATACCCCGTCTCGATACACCCACGACTAGGGACCTTGAAGGATGTACTTATGGACTACCATGTCCCCACTAGTATGATCTGCATCATAGTTCAGGTAGTCAAGTACACATCCTAAGGGCTTTACCAACATGTAACAGAGAGACAATCAGTGTACACGTTAAGGTAAAGAGCAACCAGATAGCATACTATCATGTCGAGCAAGAAAGTCCTCCCTATATATGTCCAAGCATCCACTACAATATACATCCTATGTATAGTAATGGCCTCTAGGGTATACATATAACTAACACCTCGTCCATATGGGTGCATGTTGCAACAGCCCCTCCAACTTCGGCCTCCCGCAAAAAGAGAAGGCCTGAGAGTCTCCCATCACCGGCGGCAAATCCTAAAGGTGATGGACCCAAACGCCCCAAGTCTGGGGGCATGGTTGTACATACCGTCTACATGGCTTCCGGAAAAGAGGATAGTCATTCTTCCGTGAGTCATCGACCACTCACTCGATCGTTGACAAAAGCTCAAGAGCAGCAGTAAAAGCTCCAAGAAATGCTAATGAAGATGTCAGCACTCATTGGGCAAAAAGTAAACCAGGAAGTATCGTCTGAACAACGCCGGGAGAAGAAGACTAATACGGAGTTCTTGCGAAGGGTGCTGGAAAGGAAGGATAAGGAGGCCGCGGAACAAGCTGCTAATATAAAGCAGATAGCTCTCCTGTTCCAAGACATGGTTGGGATGATGATCCAGCCGGACCCTCCAGCCGAAGATCCACCAATAAGCATTGAAGATGACAGATAGGAGACCTCAAACCCTCTTCCAGCTCTATCAGCAGCCAGGGAGGAGACGATCTCCAAAGATGCCATTGACGACTACATAGCTCAACAAATACGAGCTCATCAGGAAAGCGAAGCGGCTAACCAAGTCGTCAGAACTGGGCGACCTTATCCAGGCTGGTACGATCAAATCAAGTACCAGCTGGGATATCTGATACCTAAATTCCATGTGTATAAAGGGACATGCAATCCCCATCAGCACGTCGCTCAGTTCAGAGCTCTATGTGGCAATACTGGAGGCGACGACAAACTACTACTTCACCAGTTCGTCGGCAGCTTGGCGGAGACAGCATTTGAATGCTACTCGGAGCTTTCGAATGACTCCATCAAAACATTTACAGAAATGGAGCTACTGTTCACGCAGCGTTTCGCAAGCACACGCGAACGCACCCCGATTACGGCATTAATCAATGCCAGGGTGAAGCCGGGAGAAACCTGGGTTCAATACGCAATTCGGTGGCGGAACCTATGGTCAAAATGCGAACAACGCATAGAAGAAGCTCCTGTCGTGGGCATGTTCGTAGGGACCCTTGATCCTCAGGTAACTATATCCCAATTTATGATGTTCTTCAAGCTGACCACCTTTAAGGCCTTGATCGACAAGCTGGCCCAAATAGACCAGATAGGCCATATGTCGTCCTCTTCGAAAATGGATCCCCGGAATGGAAAGGGCAAAGGGAAAGCGACCTTCGTTGCCAACGCTCAACAACAACCGAGTGACTCGAAACCAGTTGCTCGCCAATGTTGGCTATAATGCCCTCAAAGTCAATTATTGGATCGCAGGCACGTGATTGCAATGATTGAGGGAGGACCTATACCGGTAGAACAGTCTTACTCGAGATGATAGTATACTATCTGGTTTGTCTTTATCATCGTGTACATGCTTCAGGTGACATTACAGATCACTATTACATGTTGATAGAGCCCATAGGATTCTTGCTTGACTACCAGCAGTATGATGGCGATCATATATGTGAGAGTTGGGTAGTCTATAAGCACATCCTTAAAGTGTCCCTAGTCGTGGGAGTTTCAAGACTGGGCATCGATACTCCGATAGTAGACTAGCGTATATGGATCGAGACCCCGACAAGGGGCGGTGGATGGTCTCACAAGCCATTGGTGTCAGTTGGTTCACCTAAGATAGTATACAGGTGCTCATTGGGTTATGAGTACATCGGACGGACTCGCAGGGGCACTGCTGATTGGTACTATACCTATCGTCAGGAGCAGTTCCCAGGTGACATGAGTACAGCTTAGTCCGTTGACTTGACACTGCTACATTGCCTCAAGTGTGTTCGCACTGTTCTTTGATTGATACCCTACCACGGCTCAACGGAGTCGTGCAAATAGGTAGTAGTTGGGTGCAGTCCCGAAGCACTTGGAGGCAGTGGTGGTTAGACAGGATTCGTCTCTCCCGGTATTGGGGGTTGATATCGCGCTGTGTCTGGAGAGCCATTACACAAAGTTCTTGGCCAAGGCAAGTGAGATTTACTGGTAGGTATTCCAGTAGTTTCTCAAGGTGTTCTGGGCTACACTCCGACATGACTTATACCGCTATTGGGGGTCTGACGTTTACCATCCCCCTAGGCCCGATATGCGATACTCATAAAAGAACAGACCGGACTGTACGGAGATTGTCACAGATAGGCTCAGTAGGGTTTCAGGATGAGTTCGCTCGTCAGCTTCCCTTTCGCTTAATACATGGGCAGCCGTTACGTACAGCTAGTGCCACTGGCATGCTTGTAGTTAAACCAACTGCCAGCATAATAACGAGTCTTTAGAGTCCCCCACAGAAAGTTTCCCAAGTTTGGGCGAAACGTTTTAGAGGCCGTATGGTTTTATGGCAGGGTTCGATCATATACGTGTGTCATGACCCGAAGGTACGGAACGTGACCGGCACTTAAATTATGAAACGTCTAGAGGCGTAACGTAATCTGAGCAAGATGAAGCTCAGAAATCTAAACCATTTAAAAGAAGAAGTGTAGGAAAACAAGTATTAAGAGCAACATCAAATTTTCTCAAAAATTTCGGCAGAGTCTCCTTTGAAAAAACTGGCCCCAAACGGGTACAAATAAGAATATATACATAAGCAACAATAAAAAGGCATCGCCAAGCGGGAGCTAGCTCTACGCCAAAAGGCGGAAACAACCACACAATACACTAAAACGCCGAAGGGCGAGTCTCAAAACTCAAAAGAAACCAAATCCACCAAAACCATAATAGTACAAGCGCGACTCTAAGGTCGAAATAAAAACAACTGGTCTTCTAAATCTATCAGTAATACAAGTCTGGTTGATGGAGCTTACTAGATACAAATGAAATAATAAAATTACAACGGCGGTCCTGATACAAGTGAACCAACCTACTAAGCAAATCACCCTGAATGAAATGGTGTGCCAACAAGCCGCCAAGGAAACCTATACATCTGAACCTAAAAGAAAATTTGGCACAAAGGGGGTGAGTTGCCAACTCGTGAGTAGAAAACATCTGCGAGTGGAAATCGCATGCACGACGATCTCCTAGGTCATAATAATATACTTAATATAACACTAGTCATCTAGTAGTGGCAAGATAATAATCTATACATAAGTGCAGTACTCAGTGCTCGTGTCAGTGCCTCAAGTAGTAACATGTTATGTGTATGAGTATTCATGCACCATGAATGTAAAACAATCAACCTTGAAATCTGGATATATCTGTATAAGAAATCTTTAACTCTTATCATAGAAAAATTTGTATGGTAATCCGAAACATCATCAATGAAATCCATGGAAATCTGTGTCAAGCATCGACACAAAACATGTAAATCTCAAAGTCTCAATACCTCATAGTCTTAATATCTCATAGTCACAGTATCTTATAGTCTCAATGTCTCGGGCTCCGTCAGTCTGGATCGGCCCATATCATCAAATCTCACGACAACGGTCGGTATCCTCCGGATATCCGCCGTGCCAGACATCACCGGAAGGTAGTCTTCCCCTGCCAGGCTCATCGTCTACAACTCGAGCTTCTTACCCCGGCATACCATACCGGGCCCACCATGTACCCGAGACGGTTCATCCACTCCTCGAATCGGGTCTCGAAATCCAAAGAAAACATGAAATCTCATGGTGGACGACACATACATCACGAGAAAACCGCAGCTTGTATTTTAAAAAGAGAGGGAGAGAGAGAGAAGTTTTTATATATATTCTTGCGGTTTTCCCCAAAATCCAGAAATCTCATAGAAATCCAAAATCCCAAAATCATGAATAAGTAAATAATGAGTATCAACATAAGCCCCACAATGCTGCATGATAATATGAAAATGTGAATGCATGAAGTGTCTAAGTAATAAATGCAATGTCTAAACTAGCACATGAGAGTAATCACACAATATTATATTGGACTAGCATTTAGCTGATTATATCAATAAAAGATAATATGTTCTAAATTGTACGTAACATGGCAATTACCGATGATGATGTGTGTTGATCAGTCGAAAATATTGCATTTTTAACACATCAATTTTCCTACTATTTGCACTCATCTAGAGGTGTTCGGTATTAATATAGCACATATTAGAAAAATAGCCGTAAAATACCAAATTACTTGTGTTATATATTAAAACCGACATTTTGAGGGAAATTGAGTGTTTATCGTGGCATCACATCATCTTTGCATAGCGCAACACTTGTTTCGAGAATCTATGCAGGAAATTCCAGGAGAAGAGCCAAAATTGTCAAAAGTGCTGAGAAAATGACGCCAAGTCCAAGACTTGTGATCTGGTAGTAATCTAGAAGAAATTTTAAGAATCAACATATCAGATAACATACCTGAAGTCAGCTCAAGAAAAGTCAAGAATTTTCATGCACCGAGCCTTTTATTAGACCGCGGATCCGCGGCCAGAACCCCATTGGCGCGGCGGATCCGCGGCGCAATGATGGTGACGTCAGCAAATAATTCTCCAGAATTCTCAGTTAAGCTTCAGAACTCATTTCAGCCATTCAAAGATCCAGAAATCTCCAGAAGCTTCAGTACGAACTGCAAAGCTCCTTGTTTAAGCTAATAATGTTCAAGCTTCCAAAGCAAGCTACTTAAACAACTAAGCCTAGAAGCTTCTACCTAAGTACCTAGCTTACAAGGGAAGCTAAACTAAACCTAGCTTCTAAAGGAAGCCAAAGCTAATGAAGGCTATAAAAGGAACCCTAAGGCCTCACTCTCAAGGTTGTTGATCCTTCCATCAATTCACCCACAAGTTAAGTGACATAACTTGTGCATTTAAACCCTAATCCCCAATTCAAAATCCAAGCCAAAATCAAGAAATCCGAGTCCCAAATCAAGCATGAAGCCTTCGATCCTTTAGAAAGTGACGCCGGACTTCATCGGAGCAAGTGATCCAAGGAGATCCGCGACTCAAGGAGACGAGCGAAGCCGAAATCAACGATTAAGTTCTTTCCTCTTGTAGATCGAGTGAATTGTAACAAAATTGTTGATAAATAAAGGTGAAATTTCTATATCTTGCTTTCTTTACATTCTTGCATCATGATTCGATCTCAATTCTTGATTGTGTGTTTTGTTATGATGTTTGAGTAAAACTCCGCTCGTGAAGGAGTCGAGAGAATCAATAGATGATGATGTTACAAATCTTGAAATGATTTTTAATTCCTATAAGTTTTGTAAACTCGAGTAAATTGAAGAATCGGCAACCTAGTTTCGAGCGATACTTTCTTGATTGTGTTCGCTCTTAATTAGTGATCCACGATCGATTCTTGAATTTACTCGAGGCTAGAATTTGAATGAGATTCATCGAAAGGACAAAGGATGAGATGAAGAAACCCTAGTTTCTTCGAAAGATCCTTAAACCTCGATTAATCGACATCGATCTAGTATCAAATCATTAATGGATAAGAATATGTAATCAATAGATTTCATCACGTCTATAGATTCGATCGATTCCTACGAGCCTCACTTCGATTCTTAATTATTGGATTGGATATCATCAATTCTTGATTCTTGATTTTTATGTTTTCTTGTTAATTAGATTTAGATCTAGATAATTCTTGAACTTCAATCTTTTAAATCTTGAATTGAATTGTCTTTTCTCTTTTCTTTAATTTTCAATTCATCTAATTCGAATTTTGAACGGATCTCACTTTCCCTGTGGACGATCCACACTCGCTAACGCGCTACAATCGGCACCGTTATTGATTGCGGTCAAAATATTTTTGGTTGTGATTTCTATACACTTTTCTAACTACACACCGGAATTCGTATCAATCAAATGGCGCCGTTGCCGGGGATCGTGTGCTAATTTGTTCGTTTTTAAAATTTGAGTTGAAAAATTTATTCCATCAAAAATTTTAGATCTAAATTCGCACAAACACTAAACGATTCGTTGTGATTTGTTGTGAGGAAATCTGCAATCTGTAGAGCAAGTGGAAAAAGATTCAGATCATTTCAGGGAGTTCAGAAAGTGAACAGGAGTCTGTAGAAAATTTTTTGTGCAGGTAGCTGATCAAACCACCGCACATCCGCGGGCGGAACATGCTCATTGCGGCGGAACCGCGGCTACACTGTAGCTACAGTGCACAGAAATTTCTCAGGTAACTTCTATCTTTCTTATCTCCTTCTCTGTCTGCTCCAATAACAATTTGCTGCAGGTTTCTTTGCAAATAATTCGCAGCGCCGCAAAAAGCAATAAAAATTATGCGTGTTTTGATTTTTGGTTGTTTGCATATTAATAAGGAATTTAAGAGGCACGGCCAAATTCAGATTAGGTAGGGAGTTCATTACCCTTCCTAAGCCCCGAAAATCACAAAATTTGCTTCCGCATTACCCTCATTAACTAAAAGGAATCTAGACTTGACTCTAAGGACCGTCGCGCTCACTTAGGATAGAAGAAGGCTGTGGGTAATTCATTGCTTATCCGCGTTTCTTTTGTGGTGTCTAAGGCAAGTGTGTCTAAAGAAAGTGGTTACTTAATTAGGCCCACTACTTATGTAGTGGAGAACCTCCCACTTACCTGGCACTTACCTGGCCACAGGTGAGACAAAGAGGCAGTGGAGGATTGATCCTACGACTTGTCTTTTGGCAGTTAGGAGCGGTCTAGAGCCTTGACCTAGGTGACCACTAGACTTAGGGTTGCTTGTTGCATTTGTTGTGATTTACATCATTTTTTCAAAAATCCATATCTTTTTCAAAACAAACACCAACTTATCATTTCCCCTAATTATCTTAACGCTGCCACTTGTGCTAAACCCATTAGTGCAAGCTCGGCTGGACACGGGATTCTAGTGCCCGTTTAGTCCGCGTTCCCCCGATCGACTCCAAAGTCGGTATTTCTACATTTACTTCTTCTTTACCCACCACCACACCCACTTCGATGGACGATTCTCCATCGAACTTCTTTACCACTACTCTGCCGCCGTCCGCAGGTGCGCAGAATCCACCCCGCATCTCTCTCCAAGAGAAGTGCTATCATATGCGAGGTCCTCTTTCGACCTGTCTATCCATTCCACCAGCCAACGGGGACAATTTTGAAATAAAACCCCAATACATCAACCTTCTACCCAAATATCACGGCCTCGAGTCTGAAGACGCATATGTCTTTATCACCAAATTTGAAAATGTATGGGCAATGATGGGTACCTCACAGCTTTCTGTGGATGCTAAGCGTCTTCGTCTTCTTCCATTTACCTTGTGCGATATAGCCGAGAAGTGGTTGTATAATACTACCGCACATTCCATTACGAATTGGGAAGAATTCGTTGCAGCATTCCTTAAGAAATTCTACCCTAATCACAAGACAGCTCGAGTCCGTAGCGAAATAAATCAATTCACCCAGCTTCCAAATGAACCATTTTCAAAATGTCTTGACCGCTTCAAGGATCTGTTGGTTCAATATCCACATCACGGAATCCCTAGATGGGATCTGTGCCGAATCATATATGAGGGCATTAACCCTACCACTAAACAGAGCCTCGAAGCCATGTGTCAAGGCAATTTTATGACCAAAGACGATAGGGAAGCTTGGAAATACTTAGAAGATTTCGCTGAAAAATCTTTACAGTGGGAGAGTCAATCGTATAGGGGTGGCAATAACCAATCGGAAGTTTCCATAGGAGTTAGAGCTGACATTTCAGATATACATAAGAAACTCGAGACTATGGAAAACAAATTTTTAGCCGCCGCCCTAAATCAAATGTCACTCTCCAAAACTGTATGTGGATGTTGTTCTGATCCTTCTCATTTGACGGAAGAATGTCCACTAAATTCTCCGTTTCAAGGTCATGAGCATGTCAATTCTGCTTTCCAACAACGACCTAGGAACGATCCATTTTCTTCCACATATAATCAGGGTTAGAGGAATCACCCTAATTTTGCTTGGAACCAATCACAATCTCAAAACACGGTTCTAAATCAAAACAATTTCCAAAGGGTCCCTCCACCACAACAGCAACCACTTCAATTGAGTCAGCACCCCTTCCAAGCACAAAACTTCCAAAATCCGGTCAACACACCTGCACCGTTTAATCCTTTGTAGTTGACCGGTACTAATGAATCCTCTTCATTCATGAACTTGCTTTGGACAATAAAATCTTCCGTCGATAAAATCGAGAAAAACTCTGCGTCCCAAAGCGAGACTATTAAATCGATGGAAGAAGAAATTGCACAATTAAAAGCTGAAATGAGTGCAAGAGAGAAAGGGAAACTTCCAGCTCAACCTTTAACCAATCCTGGCTATTCACATCATGTGAATGCAATCACGTTGAGATCTGGAAGAGTGCTTGACAATCATGTTGGGGAAGAGATTGATGATACAGAAAAATCTATCGATGATACCCCGGCTGAGACCTTTCCTTCCACTTCTACTTCTAATTCTGACCCTAGTTCGTCTACCCCACCACCTTCTTCCAAGCCTATTCTCCGTTTTCCCTAAGGCTCGACACCTCAGCCCACACTGAAAATGATCCCCACTCCTATTCTTAGATCATTTCCACCCACACGATCTTCTCCAGTGTTGGACCCTGACCTTATTGCTCAAGCTCCTTATCCAAATCGTTTAAGGGGAAACACACTGAGTCCACAATGGAGAAGATCACTGAAATCTTGAAACAGGTTATCATCAACATCCCTCTTCTAGATGCAATACAATAAGTCCCCGCTTATGCGAAAACTCTTAAGGACTTGTGCACTAGGAAGAGGAAGACTCAAGTGCCCAAGAAGATATTCATGGCAAAGACTGTAGACACGGCTTTCCCCCAACAATTACCGAGGAAACGTAAGGATCCTGGCTATCCTACTATTTCCATTTCTATCGGGGAAAAACACATTAACCGTGCTCTACTTGACCTTGGCGCTAGTGTTAACTTGCTTCCATATTCAGTCTATGAGCAACTAGGTATCGGAGTGTTAAAGCCCTCGAGCATAACTCTCCAGATGGCTGACTAATCAAGCACCAAACCTAGGGGTGAACTGGAGGATGTGTTAATAAAAATCGGGGAATTTGTATTCCCTGTGGACTTTATTGTAATTGATACACAGCCTGTAGCGAACCCACGGAATCAAATTCCGGTGATTTTAGGTCGCCCCTTTTTGGCCACTTCCAACGCTATCATCAACTATCGTAATGGTTCTATGACCCTATCTTTCGGGAATAGGTCAATTGAGCTGAACATTTACAAGTTGGGAAGTGTACCCTCCGAACCTACTGCTCAGGTCTGTTCTGTCGATTTAATAGATGTTAACAGCAGCGAATTTGACAATCCTCATGATACTGATCTTGACTCTTTTCATACGTTTTTGTTTGACCCAACTATGTATCATACACATACGGACACTTCCACCGAGTTGTCCGGGTCAACAATTAACACTGATTATGAACCGTTTTTGGAGTCTGAAGATCACCCCGCGCTTTGTGATGACATTATTCTTCGGGGTATTGATGGGACTTTTGAGGAAATCTTCGCTGATGAACTCGCATTTTTGAATGACACGGGTGTTGAGAAGAATCATCTCACAATCAATGAAATTGAACCTCCACCCTATCTTCTGAACTATAAAAAGAATGCGAGTAATCCATCACATTCACTGCATCGTCTCTCCAAAACAAGACACAAACACATTCTATTCCACCACTTACCTTTTCCCCACTTCTTTCTGGCTCCATATAACATGTCTTCCACCAACCCGAGCACTACATTGATAAAATCTTCGAATGGTTGGTGTTAACCTTCGGTCTTTGTAAAGCTTGGCATCGACCAATGATCTTTTGACCCCCACTTGTGATTTTCAAAGATTAACATGGCCTAACTCAAGTTTTGGGAGGGGGGTATAATCTGGCTCTTGATAAGAAAATTTTTACACAAAATGTGGAGCCAAAAATAAGTTTGGGGGAGGATTTTCACTTTTATATTTTGCCCCCATTTAATAAATTTCCTCCCAAGCTTACAGGTTTTCGAGATTTAGCATATGGCAACAGTGAGGACACCGTTGAAAACAAGTTTGGGGGAGGTTTATGCTTATTTTCGCATCATTTGCATATCACTTTGCATAAGCACAAAACATTTTAAAAAACTTATAAAAATTTAAAAAAATATATATATATTTTGTACATAAATAATATAATAAAATATTAGATAGTGAAAAATTACATCCAAAAGATTGGAAAAACTTAAGAAAACCAAGAAAATTAGAAGTTTTCTTATACGAACTAGTAATAAGTAGTTATGAGCCGTTGTCCCAAGGGTTAGTAAGATGAAGAAAGTCACTAATCTGAGGATAAAAATAAGTCTGAAAAATAGTTCCTATTCTAGAAGCCAAACATTTTGAACGTTGATACCCTGCTATACGCACTTACACACGTCTTCAAACTCGGATAGTAGAGGATACCTTGAAATGCTCTTGTCTAAAAGCCAAAGTATGAAGGAAATAAAAATTGGAAAAATAAATAAATAAAATGGTGAGAAAAATGAACACTGGTTTTGTTATCGCCAAGGCAGCAATAAAAAAATATAGCGAGGGTGCTTCATCACCTAGTGCCTTAGACCAACTGGTCTGGGAGTCACTGCTAAGCCTTAGGTGGTGCAAGACGAGGAAAATACACCTAATAAGGAAGAACATGAGTAATCGGTCGGTTAGTACCTCAAGAAGTATTAACGGTCGCATGAAAATGTGTGAGCACATCTAAATATTCATTAATTAAAAAGTACTGAGGCAGATGGACAAGAGTATGATAGCTTGAATTGAATTCTCTGGGTGTAGGGATGTTGTTTACACACACGTAGGGTTATATGATCGATGTTTGGAAGAGAGATAGGAGTGAAGAATAAAGACGATGTTTTATTGAGGGATGATGTGATTTCTAACATCTTTTCATGACTATTAAGATAGGGCTCATGACAACCGAAAAGCTAGCATAGTTGGAAACCCTAATTTTCAAAGTCTTTCTTTTACAATTCTTGTCTTTATATGTAATATTCACGGTCTTCCTTTTATTATTGGATTTTGTGGGTGCAATCCGCTGAAAACCCTTAGGAGACAACACTCCTCCTACTAAGGACACTTAGAGGTTTAAAGGCTTGTTGCACGTGCTCAGTGCAATCGTACTGCCTATGAAAGTGTGCTAGTTAGTTTTTGTCTTTCTTTATTTTCTCCTTCTCTTTTTAATAAAACAGTTCGCTCGAGACGATCGAAAATAAATTTGGGGAATTTGATCGGTCAAAAATATTGCATTTTTAACACATCAATTTCTCTACTATTCGCACTCATCTAGAGGTGTTCGGTATTAATATAGCACATATTAGCAAAACAGCCGTAAAATACCAAATTACTTATGTTATATATTAAAACAGACATTTTGAGGGAAATTGAGTGTTTATCATGGCATCGCATCATCTTTGTATAGCGCAACACTTGTTTCGAGAATCTGTGAAGGAAATCCAGGAGAAGAGCCAAAATTGTCAAAAGTGCTGAGAAAATGACGCCAAGTCAGAGACTTGTGATCTGGTAGTAATCTAGAAGGAATTTTAAGAATCAACATATCAGATAACATACCCGAAGTCAGCTCAAGAAAAGTCAAGAATTTTCATGCACCGAGCCTTCTATTGGGCCGCGGATCCGCGGCCAGAACCCCATTGGTGCGGCGGATCCGCGGCGCAATGATGGTGACGTCAGCAAATAATTCTCCAGAATTCTCAGTTAAGCTTCAGAACTCATTTCAGCCATTCAAAGATCCAGAAATCTCCAGAAGCTTCAGTACGAACTGCAAAGCTCCTTGTTTAAGCTAATCATGTTCAAGCTTCCAAAGCAAGCTACTTAACAAACTAAGCCTAGAAGCTTCTACCTAACTACCTAGCTTACAAGGGAAGCTAAACTAAACCTAGCTTCTAAAGGAAGCTAAAGCTAATGAAGGCTATAAAAGGAACCTAAGGCCTCACTCTCAAGGTTGTTGATCCTTCCATCAATTTACCCACAAGTTGAGTGACACGACTTGTACATTTAAACCCTAATCCCCAATTCAAAATCCAAAGCCAAAATCAAGAACACCGAGTACCAAATCAAGCATGAACCTAGTTTCTTCGAAAGTTCCTTAAATCTCGATTAATCGTCATCGATCTAGCATCAATTCATTAATGGATAAGAAAACGTAATCAATAGTTTGCATCACGTCTATAGATTCGATCGATTCCTACGAGCCTCACTTCGATTCTTGATTATTGGATTGGATATCATCAATTCTTAATTCTTGATTTTAAATGTTTTCTTGAGTTTAGATTTAGATCTAGATAATTCCTGAACATCAATTTTATAAATCTTGAATTGAATTGTCTTTTCTCT
Organism: Agapanthus africanus; assembly: GCA_030015575.1. Lineage (NCBI taxonomy): Eukaryota > Viridiplantae > Streptophyta > Magnoliopsida > Asparagales > Amaryllidaceae > Agapanthus > Agapanthus africanus. The sequence continues at coordinate 168,673,735 of CM057349.1, forward strand.
TTTCTTTAATTTTCAATTCATCTAATTCAAATTCGAACGGATCTCACTTTCCCTGTGGACGATCCGCACTTGCTAACGCGCTACAATCGACACCGTTATTGATTGCGGTCAAAATATTTTTGGTTGTGATTTCTATACATTTTCTACATACACACCGGAAAACATTCAATCATGTGTGAGCCGGCAAATAAGTGTACGTGGAATATGCGCATTATCGGTAATGGTGCCGGTGTTCTGACAGGCAGAGCTTCATATTAGCTAAAGAACATATGTATGAATACGCGATGCGATGAACACAACATGAATATAACGGTGAAAATGTAGTAACGCACAACTAGAAAATACATACTGATTACGAGTCATACGGTTTGTTGTTTGAAAAATCATGATTCAACAGTTTGAAAATAAGTATAACTCGACCCTAAACTAAGATCTACCTAACCAACTAAGGAACTAACTAAAGACACTAGTCGAAAGGTAAGAAGAATCCTCCTAAAATCTGAGTCAATATCTCTAGTAGTCGGCGATCCAGCCTCAATAGCGTCACGTACATAGTACGACTTCCTCGAGTCAAGAGTGCGGATCAATCATCACATCTATGCCTCGTATGGTAAAATCCATAGTATGGCATCCAAAAATCGGGATACGAGTCAACTATCACATATATACATCATCGTTCGTATAGTATCATCATCAAACAATATCATGATCTGTACTATAATCGCATACATCCCAATATCATCAAACATATATCATCGTCTGTGTAAATATATATCGTCAAATGATCCACTAAAATATCATGTCATATGTCATATCGTGATTAAGTCGCATATTACAATTCGGGTTCTATTCTAGAGACTCGTTCATTTCAAATGTCATCAACACATATTATCGTTTATATAAATATATTTTATATAATCTCATTATCCAATGATCCGCTACTATCATAACACATCTCATGTCATAACTCGATCATATATCCAATAAATCACGGCATCAAGCCTAGTCATATCGACTCATCCCCATGTATCATAACCTCCCCATATCACATGTATATGTTCTGTGTGTGTGTGTGTGTATACCTACACACATCCCTATATATATACACACACACATATACACCAAGTCAGGTTTATGTGTGTGCGTGTGTGTGTGTCTACATGATACATGAAACCTACGAATTCCCTTCAAGGCAGTCATCCTCATGGTTAAGTCTTTCTAAATCAGTCTAGTCCAACCTAAAGTCTTCAATAGGATCCTACTCGCCAAGAATCTAAGGTCACGTCCGACTTCCTAATAACAATAAGTAATATCTCTATTCTACGTTTGCGGGGGTGCTATACGCCATCCACCCGACTCCCCCCGTAGATATACATCTACTCACCTGGTCCTTGTCTGCCGAAGTTGATGTCGCCCTCCTCTTCTTCCTCATCCGAAGTCCACGTGAGGGGTACCTATACGCAAACATATATAATATCGTAAACCAAATCACGGACAAAACCAAAACGATGCACGAAACGCGCATAGGTTAAAACCTATGACCCGCTCATGCTAAAGAACCAAATATCTCTCGATATCGGCGTACAAACGCCGATTGATCGAGATGAAACACAAACATACAAATCGTTGTTCCAAAACTCACTAATTATAATATCAATAGGGTTTAAATCATCAAAACCTTAAAATCAATCAAATCGTTCTATTTCGCAAAATCTAGAAAGCGTCAATTAACCGTTTCATTTTAAAACTTGATGTTTAAACGAAAAAATTGGTCATAATATTCACTAAATATCATAGCTAGGTCATATAAACCATTACTATATTTTATTCTCCTCAATTTGTTTTGAATTGAAAATTCTAGTTTGCAAAAATATCAAATTTTAATATTTTTTAAAGCAAAATTCATAATTCCACAGCTAAACTTGGTTTTGGATGAACTAAATTATTAAAATACAATTTAAAATGTTAATAATATCATGAAAACCCTAATTGGATTTTAATCTCAATTACTTAGTCAATTTCCAAAAACCTAGTTTGCAAAAACTAGCATAATTAGCATATTTATCACATTTTTTAACTAACAATTTGAAACAAGTAACTAGATTAGGTTTTGCATTCTATTAATATGTTAATCTCCTCATTAAAACCATAACCAAATGATAGAAACCCTAATTAGAATTTTTATCTCACCAATATATATATATATACATATATATATATATATATATATATATATATAGATATATTATAAAAACCTAGTTTGCAAAAATTCTAATTAGGATAATTTAAATACATCAATTTACAATTTAGCAACTAGGTTAAGTTTTTTCTATGTCTTAGCATATTTAACTACACCATGTAATCATGAACACTTTATAAAAAGCCTAACTTGATTTAGAAACCCTCTCTTTAATTTCACAAATTAGAAATAAAAACCAATTTATTACATGAAAAGCTTAAATTAAAATAGTTAAACAACTAATTACCCATTAGGTTAGGATTTATACCTAAATAACATGAGATAAAACATGAAAATCATAACCTCCAAAATGCTAACTTTGCTCCAAGATCCATGCTAAATTGATCAAAGAATAATGGGTAGAGATTGGATTTGGAATTTGTAGTTTTATTTTTTTGGATTTTTGATGAATTTTTGGATGATTTTTAATGCAAAGTGAAGTGGGGAAAATTGGGGGCTGCCATGAGGTGATTTCGGCCAAGGCAAGTGAGGAAAAAGAGTGAAGTGAGAGTGTGTAGAAATGTGTAGAAGACTTCTTTAATTAATGTCTCTTTTAAGTCTTTTCATTTATTATTTTATTTTATTTATTTTCTTTAGTAATTTCACCCTAGAATTCTCTAGAAATTGAAGACAAAACAAGAAGAGAAGAGCATGCTACAATCTTAATTCTAATATGTCGTGGTTCACTTTGTCAAATTAACCCATTTCTAATTTGTAATTTGCACCCATTTAATGTATAATTAAAAGCTTATGTTAATATTACAAATAATTACTTAAGGAAAAATATTTAGGTAAACTAATAATTTATAAGTCGCTAAATAAATACGAAATACTAGTAATTACATAGTTAAAATAGGCGTATTTAAATCTGTATTGAAAAATAATTATAGTTGGGTTTTACGGAAAATACGGTTTATTTTACCGATTATCGGAAAATTCACCTAAAAGATTTTGTTTAGTTAATTATTTATTTATTTATTTTTAAAATGTTACAATCTTCCCCTCTTAAAAAAATTCAGTCCCCGAATTTAAATTAAAACTCCCCCCAAATACTAAAACATTTCAGTAAAGCACTCAAATCGTCGGGGCTCCAAAATTATCAATATTTAAAACATATTTTAGCGAAATGCATGCGCATGAAAATAGGTACATAACTCAAAATCAAAACTCCGTCAAGTATAACGCAATCATCGGAGTTTTGGTGAAAGTACAATGTCAAAGTCCAATAAGAAAGCCAACATGATATATATTAAAACTATAACTTGTATATAGTGCGCATCGTAATAAAATCGACCAAACATCTTAATAGAGAAGCATGCAAAAACACCTAGGTACTGGTCTCAGGACAGTCCTGCTCGATTATCAAACCAAATAGTAAATATCATAAAGACGTACTGCTCAAAATGAAATCAATCTCAATTACAGTATACGAGGTACCACGTGCGTCCGGTGCCCACGAAAATCGAAATCAAATACATATGCTATGAATACGCACAGAAACAAAACTGAGTGCAATGGGTGTGCACCAAAAACATCTGTCAAGTGCAACGGGCGTGCATAAAAATAATATCAGGTACATCTAATCTGCACAAAACCCCGATTTAGTGCATCTGGTGTGCACAAAATCGCATCAAGTGCGCCAAGTGTGCAGAAGAATCTCAATCAAGCGCACATGGTGCACGAAAACATGTACTGAATATCAAAATCGAAATCACGGTACGAAAAGTGCATGAAACTATGTCGAAGCATACGTCAAAATCATGTGCAATAATATGCACGAAATCAAATCAATATCTCAAAATGTATAAAACCAAATCGAGTGCACTGGGTATACACAAAACAACATCAATACCACTGATATATGAAACACGAATATAGTGTAATGAATGTACACATAGGAAATACCAATCATAGAACAAAATCCTCAAAATGCCAAAATCCAAACAACGGAAATATGAAATTCAAATCACCTAATCGCGATCGTAAACACTATCGTCAATGTGCGCCTTTTCTAATGTCGACTGATTCAGACTCGTCTCCTCATAACTGTGCTGACTGCGCTACAAACGGCTATGCTCGTATCTAGAGTCTCCCAAGTAATCTATCCCTTTACCTGCGATCCCTCTCCAAATCAGTCTTGGGAGACATCTCTTTAGAGAGGGTGATCCCGTGACAAGCCGGTAAGTTACCGCGCTTGGAATCTTCCATACTGAATCTTTTCAGTACGGTGTCGATGTACCTGGACTGTGAAAGTCCTAATATCCTCTTGGATCTATCACGATGGATCCGGATCCCCAGGATGTAAGAGGCATCACCCAGGTCTTTCATGGAGAACCTGTGTAACAAGAAACCCTTGACAGATTGTAGCATAGGAATGTCATTTCCTATTAAGAGAATGTCATCCACGTATAAAACAAGGAATACCACAGTTCTCGCTACAAATCTACTATAGATGCATGGTTCATCTGGATTTTTGATAAAGTCAAATTCCTTGACCGTCTCATCAAAACAGATGTTCCAACTCCGCGATGCCTGCTTTAGTCCATAGATGGACTTAAGCAACTTGCACACCTTTCCGCTGCTCCCACTCTGAATGAAACCCTCTGGCTGATCCATATAGACACACTCCTCTAAATTTCCATTTAGAAAAGCGGTTTTTACGTCCATCTGCCAAATCTCATAATCGTGGAAGGCAGCAATGGCAAGAAGGATCCGAATGGATTTCAGCATAGCCACTGGAGAAAAGGTTTCGTCGTAGTCCAAGCCAGGTCTTTGACGGAAACCCTTTGCTACAAGTCTAGCTTTATAGGTCTCAACCTGTCCATCTACACCAATCTTCCTTTTGAAGATCCACTTGCATCCTACGGGTTTTACCCCGTCTGGAGCAATGTCCAACGTCCATACTTTGTTGGTGTACATGGACTCCATTTCGGTCCGCATTGCATCCAGCCATTTTACCGAGTCAATGCTCTGAACGGCCTGCTGGAAGCTAGTAGGCTCATCATAGTCTATGATGCAATCCTCTCTATCCCCGTCTATGAGAAAACCGTAGTATCTCTCGGGCGGATGAGACTGCCTACTACTTCTGCGGAGCGGCATAGGAATGTCCTGTTCATTTGAACCTTCTGGTTCCACTAAGCTTTCAGTAATAGTCCGTGGTTCTGGAATTTCTTCCAGTTCTACTGTGCTCCCACTTATCTGGTTTTCCAAAAACTCAGTTTCCAAGAAGTAGGCATGACGAGAAACAAGGACTTTTTGTTCCTCTTCACAGTAGAAGAAATATCCCTTGGAGTTCTTTGGATATCCCACGAACTTACACTGTACTGAACGCGCCTCGAGCTTGTCCGCATGCTGCTTTTTAACAAAAGCTGGACATCCCCAAGTCTTGATGTGACTGAGATGGGGTCTCTTCCCACACCACATCTCATATGGTGTAGTAGGCACAGTCTTAGTAGGAACTCGGTTCAAAAGGTACGCAGCTGATTCTAGTGCATACCCCCAGAATGATCGCGGTAACTCAGCGTTACTCATCATGGACCGAACCATATCCAATAGGGTCCGGTTCCGTCTCTCCGATACACCGTTATGTTGCGGGGTGTATGGAGGAGTAAGCTGAGAGAGAATCCCATTCTCTTTTAAATAATTCAGGAACTCGGCACTTAAGTATTCTCCACCTCGATCCGATCTTAGAATCTTGATACTTTTGCCGGTCTGTTTTTCTACTTCATTCTTAAATTCCTGGAATTTTTCAAAAGCTTCGGACTTATGTTTCATTAAGAAGACATAACCGTATCTTGAAAAATCATCCGTAAAAGTAATGAAGTAAGAATAGCCGCTTCGCGCATGTGTAGACATTGGACCGCACACGTCGCTGTGTACGAGTCCCAAGAGCTCGCTCGCTCTTACTCCGTGTCCAGTGAACGGAGTCTTTGTCATCTTTCCTTTGAGACAGGATTGACAAGTGGCATACGATTGATATTCGAACGGATCCAAATATCCTTCTGTATGTAACTTAGTCAACCTTCTCTCATTGATGTGACCCAGTCTACAATGCCATAAGAAAGTCTGATTAATATCTGGTGACTTTCTTTTGTGTGTATTCTGGACATTGAAAATCTGTGGTTGGTTTAATACGTATATACCATTGCTCAGTGTACCTGACCCAATCAGAACTTGATTAAGGTGAATGTTTACAACATTACTTACAAACGCAAATTCATAACCTTCTTTAGAAATCAAAGATACAGAAATGATATTACAAGTTGCGTTGGGTACAAAAAAGCAATTACGCAAAACCAAAATATGTCCATCTGACATTCCTAGGTGATAGTCCCCCACGGCTTTAGCATCCATGCTAGCTCCGTTCGCAACTCTGAGGGTCATGTCACCTTCCTTCAAAAACCTACGGTTTCTCAACGCCTGCAAAGAATTACAGATATGAGATCCTGATCCGGTATCCAATACCCAGGAAGTAGAGTTTATAGAAAGACAGTTTTCAATAACATACACACCTGAAGCTGAAGCCGCAACCTGCTTCAGTTCCTGTGTCCTGGCTTTCCAAGCCCTGCAATCTTTCTTCCAGTGTCCACTCTTGTGACAATAAAAGCATTCCTCTTTACCAACAAGCTTCCCCGCTATCTTTGTTGCCTTTTCCTTTCCCTTCGCACCCACTTTACTAACACCGCCCCTTGGTTTGGCGGGGGCTTTCCTCTTCTTTCCCTTGGCTTTCGCCTTGGACCTAGAAGAAGAAGATCCTCCTACAAACAAAGTGGATGTATCCCTACCCTTCTGTAGGGTGCCCTCTGCGCTCCTCAGCAGGTTGAGGAGTTCTGAAAGTTCAACTTCCTTTTCTTGCAAGTTGAAATTCAGTATGAACTGGGCGTAAGTGGATGGAAGGGACTGGAGAATTATATCCGTGTAGAGTTCACTATCCAACGTGGTCCCAAGTTCCGCGAGCTCCTCAGTGTAGCCAATCATCTTAAGCACGTGGTCCGCTACCGATGATCCGACGGCCAACTTAGTCGAAAATAACTTCTTCGACACTTCGTATCTTGCGATACGAGACTGCTCTCCATACAGTTCTTTTGTATGAAGAAATATGGATTCCAAATCCATATTCTCGTGCCTCCTCTGATGGTCGTTGTCCATCGAGGCAAGTACGAGGCATCTGGCCTTCGCGCTGTCTATCTCCCAAGTCTTACGGATTTCCTTATCCGCGACGCTGGAGGTGGGACCTGGGACGGGGGGAGCTTTGGTGGTAAGAAGATACCCCAGCTTGTCGTAAGAGATTGCCAATTTGACATTCCTGAGCCAATCTTTGTAGTTTGGCCCTGTCAATATGTTTTTATCTAGAAGTAACTTAAGTCCAGTCATTTCGATTTGGTCGCTGCAGGGGGAGAGAAGAAACACTTAGCACGATGCTCTTGCAAGTTTAGAATGGTTTTTAATTTGTCTAAACAGGATGGCTCCCACTGTCTCTCGAATCCCTCCTCAAACCACAAAGGAAGAATTAGCCGGGATCAATCCCACCGTACAATACTTGCTTAACCGTTCAGCCAGGCCAGTGTCGGTACTTCGAGGGAGGTTTTCCAACGCTTTCGCGAAGTTCCTTAATTTAAGAACCTCTTTTCCCTGGGGGCGTAGCCCCGCTAACACCTTTCTAGTCACCTACTAGGTTTATAGCATTGATCGTTTAGTGAGAAATTTCCCGAGGAGTAGCATATACTCACAGTAGGATCGGGATCCAAATATCATCGCGTGACGAAAATGAAGGAATCCTACCATAATCATCACACTCCAAATGGTATGCAAATCTAGCAAGTTTCAGTACTTATGAAACTCCCGATGTGGATTTTTGCCCCATGCTCTTATGACCTTGACTTTGGCCAACAAATCATAAGTCACATGTCAAGTTTTCCCGTCGTTCTCCAGGTTAATTTGAATCCACCCGTACATACCCTTGACTTTGGCCAACAAGGCAGTACGACTGTTCCAAATCAACGCATCTATCTATGCTGCACATGAATATCCAATAGCTACCAATCACTATGCCTTGACTTTGGCCAACAAACACAGCTTGAATACTATTGACTATTTATGTGAAACGACGGAGGGCTACGAATGGTTTTGGTAAAACCGTGAACGTAGTGAACTTGATATAATCGATGGAACGAGATAGCTTTTAGAAGGAGTGGCTCAAGCTCCGCATTTAAAAGTTAGTTTTGAAAAGAACCGAGTGGTTTTTCGAAAGTGTTCCATCGACTTAAACTTGGTTTATTATCTTGCATTAGTTCTTTTAATGCGTGATATTCTTGCATTAGTTCTTTTAATGCGTCCCATCATTTAATTCCTACCATTGCAGAAAACAACCAAAATATGACGTACGCTTATGCCATTCGCATTCGCCACGGGGTCCCGTCATCACTCATTAGGTTACTTAACTAACGACAGAGCGGGGGCTGGGCTAGCGCGGCTGTAAAACATAAGCAACGCCTAAATAGAAAGCAATGATAGACATTACAGATCACAGATGAATACATTGGATATACTAGCAATCCGCATTTCTTTCGAGCCTGAAACGAAAAGCGGATAACACGGTCGCGGTGAATAGCAAATACCCCACCCAAGACCCCTACGGATGCGGTAAACTACCCGCCAAGATCCCGGTAGTTTGTGCACCCCACCATGGGTCTATCCTAGGAGCAAAAAACAGTAAAAAGAATTATACAATGACGGCTACAACCCCGACCCGGTTGTGCGGCCAAACAAATAATATAATTACATCAATTTACATTTACAATGAATGAAAGAAAAACAAAAGCTCATCTCACATCCACCCCGGCTATTCACCCGCGACAGTCCAACACATTCATATACACATTCCAGCACATTACAGATCATGTATAACCCCGACTAATCGACTTATAGCGATTAGCCGACGTTCAATACATGCAAACATCACAGATATAACCAACATAGCCAAAGTGCAGTGAAGTTCGGAAAAAAAATACGGAATTATAGGACCCCAAAAGTGAATTTCAGTTCTGGAAAATCTGGGTACATATAATATATCTGAAAAATCCCAAAACCAACACAGAAGAACACTGCACGAAAAACGATGCAAAGATGACTACAACCTGCGGCGGTTCCGCGGCCATATGAGTAGGTGAGGCCGCGGAAGGGCGGCGGTTTGGAGGAAACATGCTATCGTTTTTCTTGTGTGTTCTTAGAAAACCCTGAGACGAATTTACAAGTATAAAGTTTTTCATTTTGAGCAGAAAAAATTTCAACAGAAAGTTAGGGTTTTGATTTTCCGGTTTTGCGATTTTTCGGTTCCGAACTTCGTTACACTTCACTACCAAGCTAGTTTAAGTTTAGTTAGGCTCTGATACCACTGTAAGTCCATATTGCGACCCCCGGTGCTTACGGGGAGGCGGAAACGGTATAAAAAACGAATTTTTATCGCAAGAGGCAACATGGACTAAACATGGTCGGGATCGTTGTCTAAACTAAAACTAGTATTCTAGCTAAAGAGAGTTAGCTACTATGGAAGATGGTTATACCTAAACTTGAACTCCTTCTTCTTCAAACCTTGTAGAGGTTGATGGTTCTCTTTACGTCGCCTTCTCCCGTCGAAGATGGATCCACCTCGAAGGTTCGACTTTGGGCTCTTCCTCGATCTTTGAGTGAACTAGGGTTTCCGGCTTGCTAAACCTTCATCCTAGAATGAGTAGAGAGAGATTAGGGTTTGCTTTTCTTTCTAAAGAGAATGATTCTCAACACATGAGAAGGTTTCTCTTTTCAAGAGGAAGAAGAAGATGAAATGAGGAGAGAGAGAGGTTATGATAGAATGAGCTCAATTATTTCTTTCTTGCAACCATATTGCAAAAGAAATGAATTATCTAAATGATAATAATTGAAATAAGAATAGTTGATGGTAATTTTGGAATGACCACTATCATGCCTCTTTAAATGAAGTGTAAGCATGAATCAAGGAAGACTTTCAAGGCATGAAAGTGGTCAATGGTCAACAAGTCAACCAAGGTCAACAAGTCAACAAAAAACAACCATAACATAATTCTCATTTAATTACTATTATTAATAGATAATATATAAATCCATTAGGGTTTGGAAAATGAAGACTGTCAACTGTGCATACGCACCCGTTCCGAAACCCTAATGAAAAACCTCATTCTCCGCCTCAAGCAACTGTGCATACACACCTGCATTCTCGTTCCGAAAAACAAGAATACCAAGATATAAAAGCAACCCCAAAAACATATACCAGTATCTGGCTCAAACCAGAGCCTGCCAGTGTAATCCGTCCGGACTCCAAACGTGCATAAGTGCGCGGATGAGAACGAACCCTGTCGCAAAACCATGCGACCTCTACTCTGTTTTGCCCAGAGGCGAATACCCTCTGTGTGGGACTCTAAAGACTCGACACTACGCTGGCAGTGGGTTTAACCACAGACCGCAAGCGGCACTAGCTGTGCGTAACGGTCCCCAGGTAGATGCCGACAAGAAGGCTGACGAGGTGAAACCCCATCTGAACTCCTACTGAGTCTGAATGTGACATTCTCCGTACAGTCCGGTCTGTTCGTCTGATACATCGCATGGCGGGCCTAGGGGGCGGTAAAACGTCAGTCCCCCAATAGCGGTACAAGTCGTGTCGGAGTGAAGCCCAAAACACCCTGAGATAACACTGGAAACCTACCAGTATATCTCGCTTGCCCTGGCCAGGGACTACTCGTGTAATGGCTCTCCTAGACACAGCGCGATGTCAACCCCCAATACCGGGAGAGACGAATCCTGTCTAACCGTCACTGCCTCCAAGTGCTTCGGGACTGCACCCAACCACCACCTGTTTGCACGACTCCTTTGAGCCGTGGTAGGGTAGTGATCAAAGTGCAGTGGGAACACACTCGAGGCGAAGTGTCAGTGTCAAGTCAGCGGACTAAGCTGTACTCATGTCACCTGGGAACTGATAACTGACGATAGGTATAATACCAACCTGTCAGTTCCCGACGAGTCCTGTCCAGTGTACTCGTAACCCAACGAGCACCCGTATACTATCTCCAGTACGACGTACTGATGGCTGTGGGACAGACCATCTCCCACACTGGGATGAGAAGCGCATACGCTAGTCTACTCCGGAGTATCGATGCCCTGTCTCGATAGTCCTACGACTAGGGACCTGTATAAGGATGTACCTATAGATTACCCAGCCCCCACTAGTGTGACTGCCATCACAACGCTGGTAATCAAGCAAAGATCCTAAGGGCTCCACTAATGCGTATAAGTGATATACTGAAATAAACACAAGTACACATTGAAGTAGAAACAAACCAAGTAGCATACTACTATATTGAGCAAGATTGTTTATACAAGGTGAATATCCCAAGCTTCCATCAAGTAATATACAGACTAGTATGATACAGTAATGGCCTCTAGGGCATATACACTAACAATCTCCCACTTGCACTAAGGCCATGTACTGGCGTATCGAAGACCTATCATCTCGATCAGCCGCTCGAACTGAGTCTGGGGTAGGGCCTTGGTGAATGGATCTGCAGTGTTCTCTTCTGAAGCAACCCTCCGAACCTCGATCTCCTTGCGATCCACGATCGCCCTGATCAGGTGATACCGCCTCAAGATGTGCCTGGATCTCTGATGGGACCTGGGTTCCTTTGCTAAAGCTATAGCCCCGTTGTTGTCGCAATACAGAGGTACTGGGTCAACAATGGACGGAACCACCTGAAGTTCTTTTAAGAACTTCCTTATCCAGACAGCTTCTTTTGCGGCATCAGATGCAGCGATGTATTCTGCTTCCATAGTCGAGTCTGCAACGGTTTCCTGTTTGGAACTCTTCCAACACACCGCCCCTCCATTGAGGGTAAAGACAAAACCCGACATGGACTTGGAATCATCCTTGTCACTCTGGAAGCTGGAGTCAGCAAAGGCCTCAATCTGGAGGTCTTTTCCGCCATACACCAAGAACATCTCCTTAGTCCTCCTCAGGTACTTGAGAATGTTCTTTACCGCTATCCAATGTTTCTCCCCTGGGTTTGACTGATACCGGCTTACTACACTCAGTGCATAAGCTACATCCGGTCTGGTACACAACATCGCATACATTATAGAGCCTACCGCAGAAGCGTAGGGTATAATAGACATGCGATCCCTCTCCAAATCAGTCTTGGGAGACATCTCTTTAGAGAGGGTGATCCCGTGACAAGCCGGTAAGTTACCGCGCTTGGAATCTTCCATACTGAATCTTTTCAGTACGGTGTCGATGTACCTGGACTGTGAAAGTCCTAATATCCTCTTGGATCTATCACGATGGATCCGGATCCCCAGGATGTAAGAGGCATCACCCAGGTCTTTCATGGAGAACCTGTGTGACAAGAAACCCTTGACAGATTGTAGCATAGGAATGTCATTTCCTATTAAGAGAATGTCATCCACGTATAAAACAAGGAATACAACAGTTCTCGCTACAAATCTACTATAGATGCATGGTTCATCTGGATTTTTGATAAAGTCAAATTCCTTGACCGTCTCATCAAAACAGATGTTCCAACTCCGCGATGCCTGCTTTAGTCCATAGATGGACTTAAGCAACTTGCACACCTTTCCGCTGCTCCCACTCTGAATGAAACCCTCTGGCTGATCCATATAGACACACTCCTCTAAATTTCCATTTAGAAAAGCGGTTTTTACGTCCATCTGCCAAATCTCATAATCGTGGAAGGCAGCAATGGCAAGAAGGATCCGAATGGATTTCAGCATAGCCACTGGAGAAAAGGTTTCGTCGTAGTCCAAGCCAGGTCTTTGACGGAAACCCTTTGCTACAAGTCTAGCTTTATAGGTCTCAACCTGTCCATCTACACCAATCTTCCTTTTGAAGATCCACTTGCATCCTACGGGTTTTACCCCGTCTGGAGCAATGTCCAACGTCCATACTTTGTTGGTGTACATGGACTCCATTTCGGTCCGCATTGCATCCAGCCATTTTACCGAGTCAATGCTCTGAACGGCCTGCTGGAAGCTAGTAGGCTCATCATAGTCTATGATGCAATCCTCTCTATCCCCGTCTATGAGAAAACCGTAGTATCTCTCGGGCGGATGAGACTGCCTACTACTTCTGCGGAGCGGCATAGGAATGTCCTGTTCATTTGAACCTTCTGGTTCCACTAAGCTTTCAGTAATAGTCCGTGGTTCTGGAATTTCTTCCAGTTCTACTGTGCTCCCACTTATCTGGTTTTCCAAAAACTCAGTTTCCAAGAAGTAGGCATGACGAGAAACAAGGACTTTTTGTTCCTCTTCACAGTAGAAGAAATATCCCTTGGAGTTCTTTGGATATCCCACGAACTTACACTGTACTGAACGCGCCTCGAGCTTGTCCGCATGCTGCTTTTTAACAAAAGCTGGACATCCCCAAGTCTTGATGTGACTGAGATGGGGTCTCTTCCCACACCACATCTCATATGGTGTAGTAGGCACAGTCTTAGTAGGAACTCGGTTCAAAAGGTACGCAGCTGATTCTAGTGCATACCCCCAGAATGATCGCGGTAACTCAGCGTTACTCATCATGGACCGAACCATATCCAATAGGGTCCGGTTCCGTCTCTCCGATACACCGTTATGTTGCGGGGTGTATGGAGGAGTAAGCTGAGAGAGAATCCCATTCTCTTTTAAATAATTCAGGAACTCGGCACTTAAGTATTCTCCACCTCGATCCGATCTTAGAATCTTGATACTTTTGCCGGTCTGTTTTTCTACTTCATTCTTAAATTCCTGGAATTTTTCAAAAGCTTCGGACTTATGTTTCATTAAGAAGACATAACCGTATCTTGAAAAATCATCCGTAAAAGTAATGAAGTAAGAATAGCCGCTTCGCGCATGTGTAGACATTGGACCGCACACGTCGCTGTGTACGAGTCCCAAGAGCTCGCTCGCTCTTACTCCGTGTCCAGTGAACGGAGTCTTTGTCATCTTTCCTTTGAGACAGGATTGACAAGTGGCATACGATTGATATTCGAACGGATCCAAATATCCTTCTGTATGTAACTTAGTCAACCTTCTCTCATTGATGTGACCCAGTCTACAATGCCATAAGAAAGTCTGATTAATATCTGGTGACTTTCTTTTGTGTGTATTCTGGACATTGAAAATCTGTGGTTGGTTTAATACGTATATACCATTGCTCAGTGTACCTGACCCAATCAGAACTTGATTAAGGTGAATGTTTACAACATTACTTACAAACGCAAATTCATAACCTTCTTTAGAAATCAAAGATACAGAAATGATATTACAAGTTGCGTTGGGTACAAAAAAGCAATTACGCAAAACCAAAATATGTCCATCTGACATTCCTAGGTGATAGTCCCCCACGGCTTTAGCATCCATGCTAGCTCCGTTCGCAACTCTGAGGGTCATGTCACCTTCCTTCAAAAACCTACGGTTTCTCAACGCCTGCAAAGAATTACAGATATGAGATCCTGATCCGGTATCCAATACCCAGGAAGTAGAGTTTATAGAAAGACAGTTTTCAATAACATACACACCTGAAGCTGAAGCCGCAACCTGCTTCAGTTCCTGTGTCCTGGCTTTCCAAGCCCTGCAATCTTTCTTCCAGTGTCCACTCTTGTGACAATAAAAGCATTCCTCTTTACCAACAAGCTTCCCCGCTATCTTTGTTGCCTTTTCCTTTCCCTTCGCACCCACTTTACTAACACCGCCCCTTGGTTTGGCGGGGGCTTTCCTCTTCTTTCCCTTGGCTTTCGCCTTGGACCTAGAAGAAGATGATCCTCCTACAAACAAAGTGGATGTATCCCTACCCTTCTGTAGGGTGCCCTCTGCGCTCCTCAGCAGGTTGAGGAGTTCTGAAAGTTCAACTTCCTTTTCTTGCAAGTTGAAATTCAGTATGAACTGGGCGTAAGTGGATGGAAGGGACTGGAGAATTATATCCGTGTAGAGTTCACTATCCAACGTGGTCCCAAGTTCCGCGAGCTCCTCAGTGTAGCCAATCATCTTAAGCACGTGGTCCGCTACCGATGATCCGACGGCCAACTTAGTCGAAAATAACTTCTTCGACACTTCGTATCTTGCGATACGAGACTGCTCTCCATACAGTTCTTTTGTATGAAGAAATATGGATTCCAAATCCATATTCTCGTGCCTCCTCTGATGGTCGTTGTCCATCGAGGCAAGTACGAGGCATCTGGCCTTCGCGCTGTCTATCTCCCAAGTCTTACGGATTTCCTTATCCGCGACGCTGGAGGTGGGACCTGGGACGGGGGGAGCTTTGGTGGTAAGAAGATACCCCAGCTTGTCGTAAGAGATTGCCAATTTGACATTCCTGAGCCAATCTTTGTAGTTTGGCCCTGTCAATATGTTTTTATCTAGAAGTAACTTAAGTCCAGTCATTTCGATTTGGTCGCTGCAGGGGGAGAGAAGAAACACTTAGCACGATGCTCTTGCAAGTTTAGAATGGTTTTTAATTTGTCTAAACAGGATGGCTCCCACTGTCTCTCGAATCCCTCCTCAAACCACAAAGGAAGAATTAGCCGGGATCAATCCCACCGTACAATACTTGCTTAACCGTTCAGCCAGGCCAGTGTCGGTACTTCGAGGGAGGTTTTCCAACGCTTTCGCGAAGTTCCTTAATTTAAGAACCTCTTTTCCCTGGGGGCGTAGCCCCGCTAACACCTTTCTAGTCACCTACTAGGTTTATAGCATTGATCGTTTAGTGAGAAATTTCCCGAGGAGTAGCATATACTCACAGTAGGATCGGGATCCAAATATCATCGCGTGACGAAAATGAAGGAATCCTACCATAATCATCACACTCCAAATGGTATACAAATCTAGCAAGTTTCAGTACTTATGAAACTCCCGATGTGGATTTTTGCCCCATGCTCTTATGACCTTGACTTTGGCCAACAAATCATAAGTCACATGTCAAGTTTTCCCGTCGTTCTCCAGGTTAATTTGAATCCACCCGTACATACCCTTGACTTTGGCCAACAAGGCAGTACGACTGTTCCAAATCAACGCATCTATCTATGCTGCACATGAATATCCAATAGCTACCAATCACTATGCCTTGACTTTGGCCAACAAACACAGCTTGAATACTATTGACTATTTATGTGAAACGACGGAGGGCTACGAATGGTTTTGGTAAAACCGTGAACGTAGTGAACTTGATATAATCGATGGAACGAGATAGCTTTTAGAAGGAGTGGCTCAAGCTCCGCATTTAAAAGTTAGTTTTGAAAAGAACCGAGTGGTTTTTCGAAAGTGTTCCATCGACTTAAACTTGGTTTATTATCTTGCATTAGTTCTTTTAATGCGTGATATTCTTGCATTAGTTCTTTTAATGCGTCCCATCATTTAATTCCTACCATTGCAGAAAACAACCAAAATATGACGTACGCTTATGCCATTCGCATTCGCCACGGGGTCCCGTCATCACTAGTTAGGTTACTTAACTAACGACAGAGCGGGGGCTGGGCTAGCGCGGCTGTAAAACATAAGCAACGCCTAAATAGAAAGCAATGATAGACATTACAGATCACAGATGAATACATTGGATATACTAGCAATCCGCATTTCTTTCGAGCCTGAAACGAAAAGCGGATAACACGGTCGCGGTGAATAGCAAATACCCCACCCAAGACCCCTACGGATGCGGCAAACTACCCGCCAAGATCCCGGTAGTTTGTGCACCCCACCATGGGTCTATCCTAGGAGCAAAAAACAGTAAAAAGAATTATACAATGACGGCTACAACCCCGACCCGGTTGTGCGGCCAAACAAATAATATAATTACATCAATTTACATTTACAATGAATGAAAGAAAAACAAAAGCTCATCTCACATCCACCCCGGCTATTCACCCGCGACAGTCCAACACATTCATATACACATTCCAGCACATTACAGATCATGTATAACCCCGACTAATCGACTTATAGCGATTAGCCGACGTTCAATACATGCAAACATCACAGATATAACCAACATAGCCAAAGTGCAGTGAAGTTCGGAAAAAAAATACGGAATTATAGGACCCCAAAAGTGAATTTCAGTTCTGGAAAATCTGGGTACATATAATATATCTGAAAAATCCCAAAACCAACACAGAAGAACACTGCACGAAAAACGATGCAAAGATGACTACAACCTGCGGCGGTTCCGCAGCCATATGAGTAGGTGAGGCCGCGGAAGGGCGGCGGTTTGGAGGAAACATGCTATCGTTTTTCTTGTGTGTTCTTAGAAAACCCTGAGACGAATTTACAAGTATAAAGTTTTTCATTTTGAGCAGAAAAAATTTCAACAGAAAGTTAGGGTTTTGATTTTCCGGTTTTGCGATTTTTCGGTTCCGAACTTCGTTACACTTCACTACCAAGCTAGTTTAAGTTTAGTTAGGCTCTGATACCACTGTAAGTCCATATTGCGACCCCCGGTGCTTACGGGGAGGCGGAAACGGTATAAAAAACGAATTTTTATCGCAAGAGGCAACATGGACTAAACATGGTCGGGATCGTTGTCTAAACTAAAACTAGTATTCTAGCTAAAGAGAGTTAGCTACTATGGAAGATGGTTATACCTAAACTTGAACTCCTTCTTCTTCAAACCTTGTAGAGGTTGATGGTTCTCTTTACGTCGCCTTCTCCCGTCGAAGATGGATCCACCTCGAAGGTTCGACTTTGGGCTCTTCCTCGATCTTTGAGTGAACTAGGGTTTCCGGCTTGCTAAACCTTCATCCTAGAATGAGTAGAGAGAGATTAGGGTTTGCTTTTCTTTCTAAAGAGAATGATTCTCAACACATGAGAAGGTTTCTCTTTTCAAGAGGAAGAAGAAGATGAAATGAGGAGAGAGAGAGGTTATGATAGAATGAGCTCAATTATTTCTTTCTTGCAACCATATTGCAAAAGAAATGAATTATCTAAATGATAATAATTGAAATAAGAATAGTTGATGGTAATTTTGGAATGACCACTATCATGCCTCTTTAAATGAAGTGTAAGCATGAATCAAGGAAGACTTTCAAGGCATGAAAGTGGTCAATGGTCAACAAGTCAACCAAGGTCAACAAGTCAACAAAAAACAACCATAACATAATTCTCATTTAATTACTATTATTAATAGATAATATATAAATCCATTAGGGTTTGGAAAATGAAGACTGTCAACTGTGCATACGCACCCGTTCCGAAACCCTAATGAAAAACCTCATTCTCCGCCTCAAGCAACTGTGCATACACACCTGCATTCTCGTTCCGAAAAACAAGAATACCAAGATATAAAAGCAACCCCAAAAACATATACCAGTATCTGGCTCAAACCAGAGCCTGCCAGTGTAATCCGTCCGGACTCCAAACGTGCATAAGTGCGCGGATGAGAACGAACCCTGTCGCAAAACCATGCGACCTCTACTCTGTTTTGCCCAGAGGCGAATACCCTCTGTGTGGGACTCTAAAGACTCGACACTACGCTGGCAGTGGGTTTAACCACAGACCGCAAGCGGCACTAGCTGTGCGTAACGGTCCCCAGGTAGATGCCGACAAGAAGGCTGACGAGGTGAAACCCCATCTGAACTCCTACTGAGTCTGAATGTGACATTCTCCGTACAGTCCGGTCTGTTCGTCTGATACATCGCATGGCGGGCCTAGGGGGCGGTAAAACGTCAGTCCCCCAATAGCGGTACAAGTCGTGTCGGAGTGAAGCCCAAAACACCCTGAGATAACACTGGAAACCTACCAGTATATCTCGCTTGCCCTGGCCAGGGACTACTCGTGTAATGGCTCTCCTAGACACAGCGCGATGTCAACCCCCAATACCGGGAGAGACGAATCCTGTCTAACCGTCACTGCCTCCAAGTGCTTCGGGACTGCACCCAACCACCACCTGTTTGCACGACTCCTTTGAGCCGTGGTAGGGTAGTGATCAAAGTGCAGTGGGAACACACTCGAGGCGAAGTGTCAGTGTCAAGTCAGCGGACTAAGCTGTACTCATGTCACCTGGGAACTGATAACTGACGATAGGTATAATACCAACCTGTCAGTTCCCGACGAGTCCTGTCCAGTGTACTCGTAACCCAACGAGCACCCGTATACTATCTCCAGTACGACGTACTGATGGCTGTGGGACAGACCATCTCCCACACTGGGATGAGAAGCGCATACGCTAGTCTACTCCGGAGTATCGATGCCCTGTCTCGATAGTCCTACGACTAGGGACCTGTATAAGGATGTGCCTATAGATTACCCAGCCCCCACTAGTGTGACTGCCATCACAACGCTGGTAATCAAGCAAAGATCCTAAGGGCTCCACTAATGCGTATAAGTGATATACTGAAATAAACACAAGTACACATTGAAGTAGAAACAAACCAAGTAGCATACTACTATATTGAGCAAGATTGTTTATACAAGGTGAATATCCCAAGCTTCCATCAAGTAATATACAGACTAGTATGATACAGTAATGGCCTCTAGGGCATATACACTAACAAATATCTCATAGTCTCAATGTCTCGGGCTCCGTCAGTCTGGATCGGCCCATATCATCAAATCTCACGACAACGGTCGGTATCCTCCGGATATCCGCCGCGCCAGACATCACCGGAAGGTAGTCTTCCCCTGCCAGGCTCATCGTCTACAACTTGAGCTTCTTGCCCCGGGGTACCATACCGGGACCACCATGTACCTAAGATGGTTCATCCACTCCTCGAATCGGGTCTCGAAATCCAAAGAAAACATGAAATCTCATGGTGGGCGACACACACATCACGAGAAAACCGCAACTTGTATTTTAAAAAGAGAGGGAGAGAGAAAGAAGTTTTTATATATATTATTGCGGTTTTCCCCAAAATCCAGAAATCTCATAGAAATCCAAAATCCCAAAATCATGAGTAAGTAAATAATGAGTATCGGCATAAGCCCCACAATGCTGCATGATAATATGAAAATGTGAATGCATGAAGTGTCTAAGTAATAAATGCAATGTCTAAACTAGCACATGAGAGTAATCACACAATATTATATTGGACTAGTATTTAGCTGATTATATCAATAAAAGATAATATGTTCTAAAGTGTACGTGACATGGCAATTACCGATGATGATGTGTGTGAACCGGCAAATAAGTGTACGTGGAACATGTGCATCATCGGTAAGGGTGCTGGTGTTCTAACAGGCAGAGCTTCATATTAGCTAAAGAACATATGTATGAATATGCGATGCGATGAACACAACAAGAATATAACGGTGAAAATGTAGTAACGCACAACTAGAAAATACATACTGATTACGAGTCATACGGTTTTTTATTTGAAAAAGCACGATTCAACTGTTTGAAAATAAGTATAACTCGAGCCTAAACTAAGATCTACCTAACCAAATAAGGAACTAATTAAAGACACTAGTCGAAAGGTAAGAAGAATCATCCTAAAGTCTGAGTCGATATTTCAAGTAGTTGGCGATCCAGCCTCACTAGCGTTACGTACATAGTACGACTTTCTCGAGTCAAGAGTGCGGATCAACCATCACATCTATGCCTCGTACCGTAAAATCCATAGTACGACATCCCAAAATCGGGGTACGGGTCAACTATCACATATATACATCATCGTTCGTATAGTATCATCATCAAACAATATCATGATCAAGGGTACTGTACTATAATCGCATACATCCCAATATCATTAAACATATATCATTTTCTGTGTAAATATACATCGTCAAATGATCCACTAAAAAATCATGTCATATGTCATATCGTGATTAAGTCACATATTACAATTCGGGTTCTATTCTAGAGTCTCGTCCATTTCAAATGACATCAACACATATTATCATTTATATAAATATATTTTATATAATCTCATTATCCAACGATCCGCTATTATCATAACACATCTCATGTCATAACTCGATCATATATCCAATAAATCACGGAATCAAGCCTAGTCATATCGACTCATCCCCATGTATCATAACCTCCCCATATCACATGTATATGTTGTGTGTGTGTGTGTATACCTACACACATCCCTACACACACACACACACACACACACACCCCCAAGTCAGGTTTATGTGTGTACGTGTGTGTGTGTGTCTACATGAAACCTACGAATTCCCTCCAAGGCAATCATCCTCATGGTTAAATCTTTCTAAATTAGTCTAGTCCAACCTAAAATCTTCTATAGGACCCTACTCGCCAAGAATCTAAGGTCACGTCCGACTTCCTAAGAATAGCAAGTAATATCCCTATTCTACGTTTGCAGGGGTGCTATACGCCATCCACCCGACTTCCCCCATAGATATACATCTACTCACCCGGTCCTTATCTGCCGAAGTTGATGTCGCCCTCCTCTTCTTCCTCGTCCGAAGTCCATGTGAGGGGTACCTATACGCAAACATATATAATATCGTAAACCGAATCACGAACAAAACCAAAACGGTGCACGAAACGCGCATAGGTTAAAACCTATGACCCGCTCATGCTAAAAAACCAAATATCCCTCGATATCGGCGTACAAACGCCGATCGATCGAGATGAAACACAAACGTACAAATTGTTGTTCCAAAACTCACTAATTATAATATAAATAGGGTTTAAATCATCAAAACCTTAAAATCAATCAAATCGTTCTATTTCGCAAAACCTAGAAAGCGTCAATTAACCGTTTCATTTTAAAACTTGATGTTTAAACGAAACAAATAGTCATAATATTCACTAAATATCATAGCTAGGTCATATAAACCATTACTATATTTTATTCTCATCAATTTGTTTTGAATTGAAAATTCTAGTTTGCAAAAATATCAAATTTTAATATTTTTTAAAGCAAAATTCACAATTCCACAACTAAACTTGGTTTTGCATGAACTAAATTATTAAACTACAATTTAAAATGTTGATAATATCATGAAAACCCTAATTGGATTTTAATCTCAATTACTTAGTCAATTTCCAAAAATCCTAGTTTGCAAAAACTAGCATATTTATCATATTTTTAACTAACAATTTGAAACTAGTAACTAGATTAGGTTTTGCATTCCATTAACATGTTAATCTCCTTATTAAAACCATAATCTAATGATAGAAACCCTAATTAGAATTTTATCTCACCAATATATATATATATATATATTATAAAAGCCTAGTTTGCCAAAATTCTAATTAGGATAATTTAAATACATCAATTTACAATTTAGCAACTAGGTTAAGTTTTTTCTATGTCTTAGCATATTTAACTACACCATGTAATCATGAACACTTTATAAAAAGCCTAACTTGATTTAGAAACACTCTCTTTAATTTCACAAATTAGAAATAAAAACCAATTTATTACATGAAAAGCTTAAATTAAAATAGTTAAACAACTAATTACCCATTAGGTTAGGATTTATACCTTAATAACATGAGATCAAACATGAAAATCATAGCCTCCAAAATGCTAACTTTGCTCCAAGATCCATGCTAAATTGATCAAAGAATAATGGGTAGAGATTGGATTTGGAATTTATGGTTTTATTTTTTTTGGATTTTTGATGAATTTTTGGATGATTTTTAATGCAAAGTGAAGTGGGGAAAATTAGGGGCTGCCATGAGGTGATTTCGGCTAAGGCAAGTGAGGAAAAAGAGTGAAGTGAGAATGTGTAGAAATGTGTAGAAGACTTCTTTAATTAATGTCTCTTTTAAGTCTTTTCATTTATTATTTTATTTTATTTATTTTCTTTAGTAATTTCACCCTAGAATTTTCTAGAAATTGAAGACAAAACAAGAAGAGAAGAGCATGCTATAATCTTAATTCTAATATGTAATGGTTCACTTTGTCAAATTAACCCATTTCTAATTTGTAATTTGCACCCATTTAATGTATAATTAAAAGCTTTTGTTAATATTACAAATAATTACTTAAGGAAAAATATTTAGGTAAACTAACAATTTATAAGTCACTAAATAAATACCAAATACTAGTAATTACATAGTTAAAATAGGCATATTTAAATGTATATTGAAAAATAATTATAGTTGGGTTTTACGAAAAATACGGTTTATTTTACCGATTATCAGAAAATTCCTCTAAAGGATTTTATTTATTTAATTATTTATTTATTTATTTTTAAAACGTTACAACGTGCACTCGTGCACGGATCATGATCGGACGGATCATACTAGTGGGCTTTGGTTTAAGCCGGATCCTAGTATTAGATTTGTTGGATTACATTAGTCTCATTGCATTCGTATTCAGTCGGAATGCGGATACAGGTATGTATATACAGATGAGTGGTATATCGTCGCATGCCCTTTGGGTTATGCAATGCGCCCGCTACCTTCCAGCGATATGATGGGAATCTTCTCACACATGGTGGAAAAATTCTTGGAGATCTTCATGGACGATTTCTCCTTTTTCGGAGATTCCTTTGATGAGTATTTGCTGCATCTTGACGCTGTCCTTACCCGGTGTAAGGATAAGAACCTCACTTTGAACTGGGAGAAGTGCCACTTCATGGTACGTGAAGGTATTGTCCTAGGACATATCATTCACAAGATGGCATTGAGGTAGATAAAGAAAAGATTGAACTCATTTCCAATCTCCCTCCTCCCAAAAGCGTCAGAGACATCCGAGCCTTCCTTGGCCATGCCGGTTTCTATAGACGGTTCATCAAGGACTTTAGCAAGATTGCTAGGCCCTTGACTCTTTTGCTGGCCAAGGACACGGCATTTGACTTCAACTCGAGCTGTGTGACTGCGTTCGAGTCATTAAAAAGATCACCCACTTATGCTCCCATTCTTTCCTCTCCTGACTGGACGTATCCATTTGAGATTATGTGCGATGCATCTGACTTTTCCATCGGTGCGGTCCTTGGACAGCACATCGATAAGATGACGCACGTAATCTATTATGCGAGCCGAACCCTAAACGATGCCCAACAGAACTACACAACAACCGAGAAGGAATTCTTGGCGGTTGTGCTCGCGTTAGAAAAGTTCAGGCCTTACTTGATCGGCTCTCTAGTCATCGTCTACACAGACCATTCAGCTCTTCGCCATCTTTTTGCAAAGAAAGATGCCAAATCTGGGCTGATACGTTGGATCCTCTTGGTTCAAGAATTTGACCTTGTCATCAAGGACAAAAGAGGATGTGAAAACGTAGTCGCCGACCATCTCTCACGACTTCCTTCTTCGCCGTCGCTTCAAATTCCGATCAACGACGTTTTTCCGGATGAACAGCTCTTGACAGTATCATGCGAACCCTGGTTCGCAGATATTGTAAACTATTTGGCCACAGGACTACTACCGAATGAATGGTCTAGTCAGGACAGACTTCGATTCTTATCCCAAGTAAAACACTTTTACTGGGACAAACCTTATCTGTTCAAGTACTGTCCCGACCAGATTATTCGTCGGTGTGTCCCTGACAATGAATTCAAGAGTGTGCTGTCGTTTTGCCACGATCAAGCATGTAGCGGGCACTTTGGCCCAAGAAAGACAGCCGAGAAGATCTTGCAGTGTGGTTTCTACTGGCCACAACTCTTCAAAGACGCTCATGACTACTGCAAGACTTGCTCCCGGTGCCAACACTTGGGCCGGATATCCAGGAGAAACGAGATGCCGCTCCAACCAATCTTGGTTGTGGAGATTTTCGATGTTTGGGGGATTGATTTTATGGGGCCGTTTCCCAGCTCTTTTGGGAACTTGTATATTCTTCTCGCTGTTGATTATTTCTCTAAGTGGGTCGAGGCTGTGCCCAGCCGGACTAACGACAAAAAGGTTGTCGTTAGATTTCTTAAGGAAAACATCTTTTCCCAGTTTGGGCACCCCTGAGTGATCATTAGTGACAATGGAACCCATTTCTGTAATAGGACTTTCGAGGCCTTGATGCGGAAGTATTCCATTAATCATAATCTATCAACGCCCTACCACCCCCAAACATGTGGGCAAGCCAAAGTTTCAAATCAGAAAATCAAGCAGATATTGGAGAAGATGGTTTCCAAGAACCGTAAGGATTGGTCTTTAAAACTCACTGATGCCCTTTGGGCATTTCGAACTGCTTATAAGACCGATCTTGGCATGTCTTCCTATCGTCTTGTTTATGGAAAGGCTTGCCACCTTCCAGTGGAAATAGAGCATCGCGCATTTTGGGCAATAAAGGAGCTAAATCTATCTCTCGAAAATGCGGGTAAAGTTGAACGAATTGAGCGAGCTTCGGGATGAGGCTTACGAAAACGCGGTTGTCGTTAAGAACCGAACGAAGGTGTTTCACGATAAACACCTTTTGTGCAAAACTTTCGCACCTGGTCAGCAGGTACTGCTTTACGACACCCGGCTACCTTTCCATCCAGGTAAGCTCAGATCTCGCTGGAAAGGGCCATTTTTTGTGCGGAATGTGTACCCGCAAGGCGCTGTGGATTTGGAAAATCCAAAGGACGGTTCGTTTTTCAAAGTAAACGCACACAGACTGAAACCGTACCTTAGCGCTGAACTATCAGAGGAGCTCCTGGTCTTACAGGAGCCGGTTTACCCTGCATAATCTTCCTCTGCTTACCACCAAACTTCGGTTATCCAGCCAAAAACAGTGGACACTATTTTCAAATAAGTTTGGGGGTATGTATATACTACTTTTGTATATATATATGGATATTCTTGTCCGGTGCATTTCCATTTTGGATGAGCAATCTTGTCTGGTGATGCTCAGTCTCATAAAAAAAACAAAAATTTTGTATATATAACCGACGATTTTGACCCCTCAATAATTTTGCCTGCTTGATGTACAATGACAGTGGGGACACTGCCCAGTTTAAGTTTGGGGGTGTGCTCGGTAAGCTTTCTTCCTTCGCATTCATTTGTATATTTTGCATTTGCATACCTTATTAAAAACCCACAAAAATTGAAAATTTTTCCAAAAAATATAAAAACTTTGTCGTCAAGTTAGCTAATAGGGTAACTTAGATTTTTATTACGATAGTTTAGTTGATACGTTAGGAATAACTAAATCCTGGCTTAGGAATTGAAAACCCTAAAAATAACCCTCATTCTGTTTAACTTTGGTCAGTATACATCCTTACAGTTTTTTTTGAGAAATAGGTAATTTTGAGTTCAGTTCTTGAGTTAAGTCGAGATGAGGGGAAAGTATTAAAGCTTTACTGAAGGATAAGTCTGAAAAATAGTTTCTATTCTTGAGTTCAAATTCAGAAAGTATATACCCTATAAATTGCACATGCACGCACCTTGAAACTTGGGATAGTAGAGGATACCTAGAAATACTCTTGCCTGAAAACCTAGTATGAAAGAAAAAACGGTAATTAAAGCTAAACACCTTAAAGAGCATCATTGAAAAATATATCCGGTCTTGAAAAGGAAAAAAAAAGAAAAGAAAAAGAAAAGAAAAAATAAATAAAGTCAAGACCTGGAAACTGCTATTTACGCTTTAAGCTCACACATTCAGTAATCGGCCATTAGTGACTCAAGAAGCATTAATAGTTGCATGAAAGATGTGTGAGGAAATCTGTCCATCATTAAATGAAAAGAAGTAGTATTAGGTATTAGGGCAAAGGGTACTATAGCTTGAATTGAATCCTTGAGTGTAGGGGTGCAAATTTACACATACGTAGGGGTATACAATCGATGTTTGGATAAAAGATAAAAATGAGGAATAAGACTTATGTTTTCTGTAAAGTTGATAAAAATCCCCGATTTAAGACCGCACTTTTAGAAGGAAAACTCAGGAGATACCAATATCTTTCTAAACTTTTTTTGGATGTATAGGATCTGGGGTTAAATAGATTAGAGGCGTGAAACATAAAGGTTGGGTATTTCTAACTTAAGATGATAGAATTTCTAACGTAGATACTAAACTGTAGGAGTAGAATCAACGTTAACTTATGAACTAACTTGACGGGATTTTGTGGGTAGTATCCGCTGAAAACCTTCAGGAGACAACACTCCTCCTACTAGGGACACCTAGAGGTTTAACGGCTTGTTGCACGCACTCAGTGCAATCGCGTTCCCTGCGAAAGTGAGGTCAGGATTCTTTTCTTTTGTTTTGCTCGGGATGAGTAAAAGATAAGTTTGGGGGTATTTGTTCATACCAGAATTTTGCACTTTAATACTGCTCATTCATTATCTATTTTTGGTATATATCGGTACTATTAATCAATATTTGCTCAGTAATACATAATACAGGTATCCATGACAAAATACTGGAAATACATTCAAAAACACGGATATATCATTTGGGAGCCAACACTGCAACCAGAACCGCAAACTGACCGATATTTCAAGAGTTTCTTTTTGCAACATGCTTGTGTACACACTTTTTATCTAAAATGGACCAACACAATACAAGTGTGCACTAGGACCTAGGGGGCTGCACCATGACACAAGTGGGCATGAGTGTGACATGCATTAAATGCTACAAGATATGTGTTGACTTTTAAGATTCAAGTTTCCCTCCAAAACCCAAGCTGCAAACAAGATCAAACCAGAGAAAATAAACTGCACCAAAATGATTCTGGAGCCAACACAGACCATCACATGAAGTACGAGGAGGTTCCCCCAAAATCTGGCCGGCCCCACTTCCTCCCCAGCCGAGCTCGCCGGCCCCACCTTATCTGTTTGGGTCCATCTTTCTGTGGGCCCCCCTTGTTGCCACATCAGCTCGTTTTTATTGTTTATTTATTCAGTTTTTGAGCCTATAAATACAGACCAGAAGCATGAGGAATGGAATACCTTTTGTTTAGTTTTGTATCAAAACTCTTGTAATTTGTTAGCTTGCTTTCCTTTGTAATTCTTGAGCTCTTGCCCATTTGCCTTGACCTTGCAACTTCTTCATTGAACTTGCAAGCTTAAGGTTTAGGTTCTTGACTTCAAGATTAGTGTAACGTGTTTTGTGATTCAATAAAAAGTTCTCATTTCTTTTTACCATGTTGTGTTCTATGTTTACATATTTGAACTTGTGAAATCCGCGCTTTACTTTGATCTTGCAACCTCTTAAGTGAGCTTGCAACCTTAAAGTTTTATGTTTGGATTTCACACTTCACCGGAGTTACGAACACTTGGAGATATTCGCACTTCGATTCATTGGTTCTCTCTTTTTCTTTCTTTCCTTGTTTTTTCATTATATTCCTTACTCTTTTCCCTTTTTCTTATTTTTATTTTGTAAATATGTGTGAGTAGTCGCTTTACTTGTTAAGGGTAGAAAACGGTTAGATTGTATTTGAAGATGTTCTTTGCTAAAACCTTAAAAACCTTAAACTTTGCAATTGAAACTCCATGTAAATCACTCACAATTCCGCTCCACTAGGCATCCTATCCTACCACGATAGCGATGATTCCTAATCGTGACCGGATTGCTAGTGATTTGCCGAAGGCTAAAATCAAGAGATAACAACGAAAGGACAAGGGACAAGGAAGACGGATTTAGAGAAATGCCGCAAATACCGTATTTCAAGTTCCCTAATCCGCGTTGTTACCTATTGCTTTAGTGTCAAAACCAAAGTTGGGGCTATAAGGAATCGGCAAACATCACCTTCATGCAATCTAACCTATTACTACCCTTAACGAGTCTCTTTTTTATACATTTCCTTGTTACGACATTTAGTTTAACCAACAAATCAAAATACGTGTTAACTCGTTAAAACAGGCTTAAAAACTTACCATCTCCTTGCGGACGACCCGTACTCATCGCGGCTCGCTACACGCGAAACCGTTTTGATTGCGGTAATTTCACAACTCTTTTTTAATACGACACGGAAAAAACGTAACAATCACCATTCGTGTTGGTATTCGGCATGGAAGCGGTACTTCTCTTGGAGATAGAGTTACCCTCTCTACGAGTGTTTGATACGAGCTGACGGATGAAGAAAATGCCCATCTTCGGCTTGAGGAGCTCGATGCCCTCGATGAAACTCGTCTCATGGTGCAGCAAAACCTGGAAGCTTACAAAGCAAGGATGACACGTTCATACGAAATACTAACCAGGCCGAGAACATTCCGCCAAGACGAACTCGTGCTAGTCGTAAAAAGACTTATGATCCCCAACCGTGCAAAGTGGGGGAAATTCGAGCCGAACTATGAGGATCCGTACATCATAGACAAGGTCTATCAAGGTGGGGACTATTTGCTCATGGATATGCGTGGTGAAAGACCCTTCCGGCCAATAAACGACCGGTTCCTTAAGAAATACTACGCTTGACAGGTCACAACTCAGGTTAGTGATAGATGACGACGCTCGTGTCCGCTCGCTGTCTTTCTGAGACAAGACTATATAAGTAGTATCCGGCAAAACTTCGCCTCGAAGCTGACCATGGACTGAGACGTCCTTAAACTAACAATGGACTAAAATTTCCTTAAACTAAACGTTGCCTCCAAAATGGCAGCAATGGACAGAGATGTCCCTAAACTAACACTGGACCGAGATGTCCCTAAACTAACAATGGACCGTAATGTCCTTAAACTAAATATGTCGCCTCAAACACGGCGATAGTGGAATTCAAGTCTACAAGTCCCAGCGGCGCAGACTGCAACTCAAGTCCTGTTGGCTGCATAGCTGCTCCGGTGGCGAAGTTCCCACTAAGTGCTATTGGAAAAAAAACTGTACGTCCACAAGAGAAATGGGCACGGATGAAAACCCGAAAGGGCTCCGTGAGTAAAAACAGCAAGACTACCGGCGAGTTTGTGAAAACCCGAAATGGCGCAATCTCGTTAAACTAAAAACACCTGCAGGGCCCTCTCGGCCTTGTAAGGAGAAAACACCTGCGTGAGATCCTTACGACTCACAAAGGAGCAACACACTTAGGGATCCCCATGATTCCTAAGGAGAAATTACACTTACGATATCCTCACAACTCGTAAAGAGAATTTCCCCCTATGAGACCCTCACGGCTCATAGGATTCAAAAGCCTTAAGATACAGGGACCTAAACATGTTCTTAAGCCGTCATATCCCCTAAGTTTCCCTACAGGAGGTCTAATATTGACCCTTGTATACAATCCACGGGCACAAATAAACGTTCCATCACCTAGTTCCACCAATGGCGCGAAATTTCCCCATTTGGTGAACAACACTTGTAGGTCCTCTCGACTTGCAAGGTTAAAATACCTGCGTGAGATCCTTACGACTCACAAAAGGAGCAACACACTTAGGAATCCTCATGAGTCCTAAGGAGAAAATACACCTACGAGATCCTCACGACTCGTAGGGAGAAATACCTTTATGAGATCCTTACGGCTCATGAAGTCAAAAAGCCTTAGTCGGCAGGATCCTAACCATGTTTGCTAAGCCACCTTTGTTCAAATCAGCAAAGACAAATGATGATTCGCTCCTGGAAACATTCCAGTGGTAGCGATGCTGATGCCTAAATTGGTAGCAAATTCTAAGTCCTTTCAAGGCAAATGATGATTCGCTCCTGGTAATATTCCAGCCGCAGCAGTGCCGATGCCAAGATTGGTATCAGATCTCAAGTTCCATACTCGCAACAAAAATCAGCGAGCAAAAAATTGCATATGAAATAGCCGAAATGATGGGGCAACGCGCAATAAAAATTAGCGAGCAAAATATATGCATATAAAAACAGCCGAAATGTTTGGGCAACTCGTAATAAAAGACAGTGAGTAAAAAAGAAAAGAATAGCCGAAATGATTGGGCACCGCGATAAAATAGCCAAAATGATTGGGCAATCGCGACTTTCACGATATAAAAAACTGAAATGATAGAGTATCGCAGGAAGAAATAAAAAAAAAAATGAAACTTCTGCCCTGCAGGTGAGTCCACATCGACCCCTATATACAATCCATGGGTATAAACGAAAAGGGAACCACATTTTCCCACCAGGCTCCATCAGAAAGAGAGCCAAGTCTCGACGGCAACATCTACAGCCTATAGAACAACAACGGCATTTCTTCTCCACTCCAACAGGATGCAGACGCGACGTCAACAAATTGGAGCCATGGCAAAGTCCCTAGTTCCAAATCTCGACGGTTCACAGACAGCCTAGAGATCACCCCGGTGTTCCTTCTCCACTCCAAAAGGATGCAGACGCAACGTCAACAACCGACCCTAAGGTCGAAACAAAGGAGCCATGGCAAAGTCCCTAGTTCCAAATCTCGACGGTTTACAGACAGCCTAGAGATCAACAACGGCGTTCCTTCTTGCTCTAGCAGAATGCAGACGCAACGTCAACAACCGACCCCAGGGTCGAAACAACGGAGCCATGGCAAGTCCCTAGTTCCCAGTCTTGACGGCAACGTCTGCCGCCTAGAGATCACCTCGGCGTTCCCTCTCACTCCAACAGGATGTAGACGCAACGTCAACCACTGACCCCAGGGTCAAAACAACGGAGCCATATAAAAGTCCCTAGTTCCGAGCCTCGACAGTTCACAGACAATGTAAAGACAACCTCGACATTCGTCGCAATATAGCAGACACATTGTCAAAAAACGAAGCTAAAGAAGATCCCTAGCTTCATGGTCTTGACGGCGACTCAAATGAAACCTGAAAGACTATCGGAGATCATCCCACACCAGCGCAGAGTGGTTGTGACTCATCGGGGCTCCTAAACTGAGCCTAATCTCAAGTAAAAGCGGCATGGAAAATCCCTAACGCTTGATCTTCCGACGGTAATATGACCTAGGAGATTACATGAAAATGTCTTATCCAGCCCCCGAAGGGATCAGAGACATGGCAGTCATGGGGCTACTTGAATAGCAAGATTGCATATTGGGGAATACATCGGCCAACGCGACGGTACGACGGACAAAAATCCTAATACCACATACCCTAATGGACTTCTATCAGCAGAGGTTAACTGTGACGTTAGGACATTCTTGCGAGAACTTCTCGATTCGTCTCGACTCGTAGGGAAAACAATGTTCCTGTGAGAGCTTCTCAATTCGTCTTGACTCGTAGGGAAAAACACCTTCACGAAATCTTCATGAAGGTGAAAAGCCTAAGGCAGCGGGGATATCAACATGTTTCCTAAGCACTGTGGCCTTGCAAGTAGGTCCAAGATGGACTATTGTATACTATCCATGGGCCATATTCTCCAAAGTCGAATATCGACAAGGAGGGAAAAAAACCCACTTACGAGTCCTCTCGACTTGTAAGGGGGAAATTCTCTTGTGAGATCCTTACGAATCTCAAGAGAAAACGCACTTAGGAGTCCTCATGACTTCTTAGGAGAAAATACACCTGCGGGATCCTCTCAACTCATAGGGAGAAAATTCTTTATGAGACCTTCACGGATCATAAATTTGAAAAGTCTTAGGCGGCAGATCCAAACATGTTTCCTAAGCCATCGTTGCCCTACAAGAAGGTCCAAACTGACTCTTGTACACTATCTACGGGCCACATTTGCCAAAGTTACATGCCACTGAAGTAAAGAAGCTACTTACGGGTCCTCAAAATTCGTAAGGAAAATATACCCGAGTGAGATCCTTGCGTCTCATGGAGGCGGTGAACATTTAGAAATCCTCACGATTTCTAAGAAGAATGTGTTCTCCCGACGGTAATATGACCCGGGAGATTATTTTAGGACATTTCATCCAGCCCCGAATGGATCAGAGACACGACAGTTGCAAGGCTACTCGAACAGCAAGACTGCGTATCGGGGAATGCGTCAGCCAACGCGACGGTACGACGGACAAAAAAAACCTTAGTACCACGGACCCTAACGGACATTTGTCGTAAAGAGCGGGCGTTAACTGTGACATTAGGACAGGTTTGCCTACAATCCCAAGGGAGGTGAACTAAACAAGCTCCGAAATGTGTTCATAAACTAGAAACTCCGAGATGAGTATATAAACTACCAAGCCAAGACAGTAAAAGGAAGAAAAGCGCTAGTATGAAGAAAATCCTTCCTTTTATTCATGAATCAAAATGAATACAAAATACTCTTATTCATGGGTGAATACAAAAAGAGGAGGAAGGAGAATACACAAAAAATGTGTTTAAGCCGGTGGACGATGAAATAAGCTAGTAAGTTCGTCATTCTTCCGCTGGACCTCGGCTTCAAGCTCCGTTAGCGCGGTAAGACGAGTCCCCGCCTGAGTCTACTGAGTCTGATATGAAGCAAACCGACTCTTAAGCTCCTTTTCGGTGAGTTTATGGGCATCAACCATTTCGCGGGTAAAGATAACGGGTTTGTCAAGAGCCACCACCTCTGTAATAGCTTCTTGAAGCACCCACCAAATTTCGTATGCACGAGTGGTCTTGGCTGTAAGCTGATCCTGAAGTTCCCCCAAAGCATTCGAAGCTAATTCCCTCTCCGAAAACTTCCGGTTGAGCCTCTTCTCGCATGACTGCAGATTGGCTGCGCACCTTTCGATCCATCCCCTCAAACTCGATTTTACAGTTAGGACGTCGGAAGGAAGGCAGATGCACTTAAGCCCATGCAGGCAGCCCTCCACTCGGCGACAATACTTAACCCAGATGCGTACCAATGCTTCATCATGATAGGTGGCGAGAACGGACAAGGAAGCATTGGCTTCGACAGCAAATTCTTCGGCCGTGACAGAGGTAACAGCGCGAAAATCTTCAATGAGAGCCGTCAGCAAGTAGATGCTTTGTCTCGCCATCCTTTCAGACGCACGCCGGGTATAGGGACCCGGTGGCATGAAGATCCGAGATTCCAACGGAGTTAGGGTTGGCAGAGCTGTCAAGATTTATGAATAGTCGGTGAGATTCATAAACATGGAATAGACAAAGCAATACCAAAGATAAAACCTCACTTACCCACAGTCATGCAAGGGGGTTCGAGAGATCCGCAGTCCCATCGAAGATCTCGACCTCGTCATCGGATTCCAGAACTGTGGAGCGCATATTAGCGTCGTTATAAAGGATAATAATAAAACAAAAGGGGTCAAAGAACACCAACCTTGCCCGGAAAAAAATGACTATGCTTTGCGGGGGTATCGCCTGTGGGGCAGCCATATCAAGCAAACGCTGGAAGGTTTTCCTGCGAGATAGATCCATGATGGAGGCCGCCAATTCCCGCAGTTCTGAAGGAAAGAAGGGTTCAAATAACAGAGGGATCGTTAAAGAGAAATATAGAAGATTACCTTCGATACTTCGCCCTCATTGAACTGGAGGGATGGTAGCTTCGGCAGGCTCCTCCACAACCTCAGGTACATCGCTGGGGATATGGGCTGGTGAGGCAGCTTCCAATCGAGGAACAACAGTCGTCACCAGGAACTCAAAGACAGGACTAACGGCTCCGGTAACCTCTTCTACACCCTTCGGTGCGTCATTAGAGATGTCCATGGGAGCTGTGGCCGGTGAAGTCACTTCTGCTGGAAGAATAGACACTGGAGGAACAGAAGTTACCACCGGAAGCTCTACAGCAAGAGTAGCATCTTTAATAGTCTCCTCTACACCTGCCGGTGCATCACGGGAGATGTTCGTAGAATCTGCAACTATGGCCCAATCCGGACTCGAACTCGCTTCTACTGCAGAAGTCCCTGCAAAGTTTTCACAAAAATGAGAAAATATAAAAATAATACAGTCTATTCGCTAAAAGGACATGAGAAAGACGCATACCAATGCGTCAAGGAGCTTGAAGTATGGCTTTCTCGAGACGTTTTTCCTTTCTTGCTAAGTGCGCTCGCCGGGGTTCAAGTGCAGATGAATGACTGCCTGTCTTTAATGCAAGCTCGTCTTCGGAGGCGATTGTTATGGGATGTTTGAGGGCCCATTCTTCTTCCATTAACAAAGGACCCATATGTACCCGCTGTAATGATGGATCAACGTCATAGAAGATAACTGGAGGGTAGGGCTTTTTCGGGATACGCACATTCTCGGTCTCATCCTGAGAGCGTCTTAAAGCCCCAGCCAATTGCACGGCTTCCTCGGCGGACGAGCCAGGATAAATAAGACTGGC
Organism: Agapanthus africanus; assembly: GCA_030015575.1. Taxonomy (NCBI): domain Eukaryota; kingdom Viridiplantae; phylum Streptophyta; class Magnoliopsida; order Asparagales; family Amaryllidaceae; genus Agapanthus; species Agapanthus africanus. The sequence goes on from CM057349.1 coordinate 168,708,880, forward strand.
GTCCGATTCCTCCATTGATATCGGTCCGTCCTGAATGGATGGCTCGAACTCAAGCAAGGTGTTAAGTAAGCCGGCGACCGATCTCTTCCTCCTCTCCGAACTTGTGCTAGCACTAACCGAAGAACGCTTCCTTCCCCTCGGTGCTTTGGCTCTACGTTGACCAACCTAACTCCGGTATTCCCCTTTGGCGATACTACTGTCACGACCCAAAATTAGGCATGTGACCGGCACTTAAACCACGTGACGTCAACAGATATAACGCAATTTAAGTAAGCCGAAAACCCAGAAATCTAAACCATCAAAAGTAGTAAGTGATAAAAATATTGTTAAAAACATTTGGAAATCTCAAGTAAAAATCTTTAAACTTAAGTTTATTTTCTTAAAAATTTCGGCAGCACCTCCTTTATAAAAACTAGCCCCGAAACGGGTACAAACATAAGATATAAGTAAAGCATCCCTAAATGGGAGCAAATCACGCCCAAAGGCAGAAACAACCACCACAAGCATATATACGATGCCGTAGCGAAGAAATAGACAATATAAGTGAAAAACAGCAATAAGGGGTAAAACTACATAATAAAAGCCGGCCCACACGAGCTCGACAACCAGAGTCACAAAATATACAATATCGTCCTCACAACTCGTCTCTAAGTCAATACATGAAATGGTAGATGAAGAGTACTAGATATAATGAGAAATGTATAATGAATATAAACGGGTAACCACGAACCTACCTATAGCAAAAGGCTCAAAGCCAACCGTAGTGGTATCCGCAAAAGTAGAGATAATAAAAAGCCCTGTCGGCGACTACTCTGAGATTCAAGCCTGTAAAATACTGTGGCACAACGGGGGTGAGTTGCCAACTCGTGAATAGTAAGTAACATCATACAGATAATCGCAGGTATGCACGTACAGCGATAATCTATCACATGCAATCTGATAACATAAATATGGTAATATGGATATGCAACAATCATGAAAAGTACTCTATCAGGTACTACAAATACATGAAGCAATGCATATCAAATGAATGCTGAGTATGGGATAAAACATATCATCATCAATGAATCATCATCGTGGAAAACCGGTGTCCATCAACGACACCCCAAATCCTAATACCTCAGGCACCGTCACTCTGATCGGCCCTCATATTTATAAATCTCATGGAACCTGAGTGCCCAACATCGACACTCGAAACATCATGAAATACTCGTGTCCAGCATCGACACGTAAATCCATATAACTCGGGCTCCGTCAGTCTGGATCGGCCCACATCCATCTCACGACTCTGGTCGGTATCCTCCGTATAACCGCTAGGTCCAACCAATCACCGGTAGGTATTGCTCACCGCCTAACTATACGAGTCTTCTTGCCTCGGGTACCTCACCGGATCCACCATGTAACCGCAGACGGTGCCTACTGCTCCTCGAATCGGGTTTCTAAGACAAGTCTCAGAACCGAGAAAACTCATAGTGGACGCACTGAAATATCATATCAAGAGAAACCGGGTTTTCAAAACAATGCATACTTTCTTGAAATAATACCACGGTTCTCAAATCCATAAATCACATGAAATCCGTATCCCAATGCGTAAATCCATGAAATATGATATATGCAACATAAAATAGTAATATGAGCATATCAAGGGAAAACCGCTCTTTTAAATGAATCCAGTTTTAAATATATCATGTGGTTCCCAATTCCTCCCAAAATCCAATGCAACATCATATAAAGGTGTACATGTAGCTATGTAAGAACGATGCATTTCATAAGTGCAATAGAACAAGAATCAATGTCTCAATGTCAATAACAATACAATACCGCATATGTGTATAGGTTGTGCGTGTCATGGCAATTACCAACGGTGTGGGTATAGCGTACAATTTAGTGCTCGTGCAACATGAGCCGTCAGTAATGGTGCAGTGTCCACTAGGTACTAAGTCAAGGCACAACAGGTAATGGTATGCAATGATACTCATACACAATCAACATATATACATATAAACATACGGCTATAATATCATATCTAGCCCTGACGCATAACGCCATACAGGCGATTTCCCCGTAAATGTTAAATTTACTCACCTAAGTGACCTTTTCACTATTCGGGCTATGCCAAAGAACCTTCACAGATGTTTTTGTAAATTCGGGGACGGGTAAAGGCTGCAATTCTCCTGCCGGACTTCCAAAGACGGCTAGTGAATTGGGTGCTCCTGTCGGATACGATGCATGTGGGAATGCCGTGCAAACGCACAATCTCATCAATGTACAACTGAGCATAACCAAAAGTGGTCTTCACTGGAAGGAAGTAAGCCGCTTTCATCAACCGGTCAACAATCATCCAAATGGAGTCATACCCTCGACTGGACCTGGGTAGACCCACAACGAAGTCCATAGAGATCTATTCCTATTTCTACTCCGGAACGGGTAAAGGCTGCAATTCTCCTGCCGGTCTATGATGCTCAGCCTTGACTTGCTGACAAGTCAGGCACCTCGAAACGAAATCCGAAACATCACTCTTCATCCCTGCCCACCAGTAGATATCTCTCAATTCACGATACATCTTGGTGGAACCTGGGTGAACACTAAAAGCTGACTGATGTGCCTGCTTTAGGATCTCGCGTCTCAACCCATAGGTATCAGGTACACACAAATGAGTCCCAAAATGTAGCACACCCTGGTCATCAATCAAGAACTCCGAATCTCGACCCTGCCGAACATGCTCTAGAATCTCAGACAAACGGGCATTGTCGGGCTGTGCCTCAGGAATACGATCCAGTAGGAGTGGACGGGCACGGACGTGAGCCAGCTGTCCCCCAGTAGAAGTGAACTCAAACTGTACTCTGCTGTTGCACAAGATCTGCCAATCTGCAGAAGACAGTCTCTGAACTGCGCTCAACTAGGACAAGCTACCCCCGAGCCTACGACTCAAAGCATCGGCTACCACATTCGCCTTGCCCGGGTGATAAAGAATCTCACAATCATAATCCTTCACAAGCTCCATCCAACGGCGCTGTCTCAAATTCAGATCCCGCTGCTGGACGATTACTTCAAGCTCTTGTGGTCCGTGAAAATCTGACACGACTCCCCGTACAAGTAGTGTCTCCAAATCTTAAGCGCAAAAGCCACCGCGGCCATCTCAAGATCATGAGTGGGATAATTCTGCTCGTGCTTCTTCAACTGCCGGGAAGCATAAGCAATAACTCTATCATGCTGCATCAATACACAACCGAGCCCCACTCGAGAAGCATCACAGTAAACGACAAAGTCGCCCGATCCAGAAGGCAAAGATAAAACTAGTGCAGTCGTCAACCGAGTCTTCAACTGCTGAAAACTCAGCTCGCATGTCTCAGTCCAAAGAAAAGGAACCCCCTTCCTGGTCTATCCGGTCAGCGATGCAACGATACTCGAGAATTCTTGAATAAAACGGCTGTAATAACCGGCTAAGCCCAAAAAGCTACGGACCTCTGTCACTGATACAGGTCTGGGCCAAAGCTGTACGGCATCGATCTTCCTCGGGTCCACACGAATACCGTCTCCTGTAACTACATGACTAAGGAAGTCAACACTATCAAGCCAGAAGGCACACTTCGAGAATTTAGTAAACAGCTGGTGCTCTCTCAGTGTCTGCAAAACAATCCTCAAGTGTTGTTCATGCTCCTCTCGACTCTTGGAATAAACCAGAATGTCATCAATAAACACAATAATAAACTGGTCGTGGAATGGCCTGAAAATCTAGTTCATCAAATCCATGAATGCTGCTGGGGCATTGGTGAGTCCGAACGACATCACCAAAAACTCATAATGCCCGTAGCGCGTACGAAAAGCCGTCTTCGGAATGTCATCATTCCAAACCCGCAACTGATGATAACCTGATCTCAAATCAATTTTGGAAAAATGCCCTGCACCCTGGAGCTAATCAAAAAAATCATCAATGCGAGGTAAAGGATACCTATTCCGCACTGTAACTCGGTTCAATTGACGATATGTTGCGCCACGGCAGCGCCCCGGCCTACTACTCGAGGCCAAAATGCGGAATCAAAATTTTTTCTTAACTTTTAAACTGGTGCTACCGCGGACAATAAAACCCGGATCGTGACCATTAACCTAATGCTATCTAATAAGAGAAGGGGTGAGAGATATACCGAGTGATCCGTGTCCTCCGGTCTTCTCGTCGTCGTCCCGATCTCCCGCGGAATCTCCGTCCGTCGCCTCCTCGTCGAAACGGGCACCACATCGCCGGGTTCTTTTACGGGCTCCCACCTCTGGACCTAGGCAACTCGGGCGCGAAGTTGGCTAGCCGACGCGTCTAAGGGTACTGTAGGTTGTAATGTAGAGGCTTGTCTCTTTGGGGTTTGTGAAGTTGCCATGGATGTGGAGGTGTAGGAAGAAAATGAACTTTGGAAAAATGGAGCTATCATTTTCTTGCAAGGAATGAGATGAGAAAATATGCTACTCCTCAAAAATGAACCTCTCTCTCACTCTTATCAAGTGGTGGCCGCCCCCCCTTGGAAATATGGTTGAGGAAAAACAAACACAAGAAGGGAGGTGATGGTAGGAAAAGCAAAGGGGTGACCACACCAAAAGCAATGATAACAATATCAAATCCAAATCAAATCAACTCTAATCCTTTCTAATCACAAAAAGCAAGCCATCATGAAAAAGCAAAGATGCTCAACTTATCATAATGCCACAAATGCAAGAAACCCCCTCCACAAATGTTATTTGCACACTTGCAAATAACCCCCTCCATCAGAAAGTCCGGCCCGGAAGGAACAAAGGAAAACCGGCCGGAGCGGAATGCAAACTGGCAACAACAGAAAACTGATCCCGTAATAAATTACAGGAAAACCCCGCTACTGCATATACATGCTCGCATTTGTATTCCCACTGAATACAAATGCAAAGAGACAAAATCTACACTGTCTAATACTAGGATCCGGCTTAAACCAAAGCCGGCTAGTAAAAACCGTCCGATCACGATCCGTGCAATACCGCACGTATCTGATCGAACCCTGCCATATCTCCATACGGCCTCTACAGCGTTTCGCCCGAAAGCTTGTGTAACTGAAAGTGTGGTGGACTCTAAAGACTCGTCAATACTATGGCTGTGGATTTAACCACTAGCACGTCAGAGGTATTAGCCATACGTGACGGGCCACCAGCTATTGACCAAAAGGGACGTCGATGAGCGAACTCATCCTAACACCCTACTGAGCTTGTCAGTGACAATATCCGTACAGTCCGGTCCGTTCGTCTATGAGCATCGCATAGCGGGCCTAGGGGGTTGGTAAAAGTCAGACCCCCAAAAGCGGTACAAGTCGTGTCGGAGTGTAGCCCAGAACACCATGAGATACTACTGGAATACCTACCAGTAAATCTCCTGCCTTGGCCAAGGACTTCGTGTAATGGCTCTCCTAGACACAGCGCGACCTCACCCCCAATACCGGGAGAGACGAACCCCTGAAGATCCGCTCACTGCCTCCATGTGGCTCGGGACTATACCCAACTAAAACCTGTTTGTACGTCTCCTTTGAGCGTGGTAGGGTAGTAATGAAAGTACAGTGGGAACTCACACGAGACAAATGACGATCCTCAGGTCGATGAACTAACCTGTACACATGTCACCAGGGAACTGCTATCTGACATCAGGTATAAGACCAACTAGCAAGTTCCCGGCGAGTCCTGTCCGGTGTACTCATAACCCAATGAGCACCTGTATACATCTTAGCTGATCCAACTGACACCAATGGCTTGTGAGACCGGCCACCGCCCCTCGTCGGGGTCTCGACTGTATACACTAGTCTACACTGGAGTATCGAGGCCCTGTCTCGAAACTCCCACGACTATGGACCTTTTAAGGATGTGCTTATAGACTCCAGCTCTCACTTATATGATCGCCCTCATACTGCTGGTAGTCAAGCAAGAATCCTAGGGGGCCTATCAACATGTAATAGCGACTCATAAGGTCACCTAAAGCAGTACACGATGATTAAGATAAACCAGATAGCATACTATCATCTCGAGTAAGACTGTCCTGCCGGGATAGGTCCTCCCTCAATCATTGCAATCACGTGCCTGTGATCCAATAATTGACTCTGAGGGCACTATCTCCAACAATCTCCCACTTGCACTCAAGGCTAATTATTGCGATGTCGCATACTCACAGCCCGTGTGATACCGAACACCCAACTCCTCTACTAGTCAGTCTCACAAATCCCGTTTGCGAAACCATTGCGTTCGAAGAATAGCCTCAGTGAGTGGATCCGCTTTGATGTTTCTTTCTATGTCTCTCTATATCTCAAGTTCGCGGAGAAAGCCATCTCCCGAAATGAGCAATACCTGTCTTAGAATGTGTCTGGATGTCTGATGGGACCTAGCTCATAAATGAACTCCAAATCCAAACTTCTTAGACTGTATTGTCAACTGAACTTAATCAGTATCCTGCGCCATGCCTCCCTCAGTATTGCCTTGGATCACCTGTCCAAAATACTGCCCCTCATCAGAAGGAAAAACTATAACTCTGACAACCACCCTGTCACCCATGTCACCTTGGAAGCCTGGAATGATAACTGTCTCCCAAATGAGGCTGTCGTTATCATATCCCTAGAACATCCACTTATGTTCTAAAACTGCTTCCGACTGTTTCTCTAGGATTGGATCAACATCAACTTATTGCATCTAGTGCAAGAACAACATCTGGTGTGGTACTTGACATCTCATGATTGACTCAATTGCCTGAGCAAGTGATCTGCCAATCATGCACATCCCTCTCCCCTTTAGTCTGTAAGACACCTTTAGAGAGGGCGACTCCATCACCTGCAGGTACACTACCGTGCCTGGAGTCGTCCATTCTAAATACTCTTAGAATGCTGTCTAAGTACCCAGATTGGGAAACTACCCAAATCTAGATCTAAAACCATAGATCCAGTAACCAGTATGCCTGATATAATGTCCAAGTTCCATGTGGAGAAAACACTGTGTGACGACCAAAGTATAACCGATCGTAGTATAGGAATATCACTTCCTACTCTGTGTATGTCATCCAAATACCATGACATCACACCCTACTACCTTCTTAACAGATCCATCCTTTATTCTGATGAATTCAAACCTATGACTGTCATGTCAGAAATAGATGATCTATCTCCGCTATATCTGCTTTAGTCTATAAATAGACATAAGCCACCTGTCCACCAATGCTTTCGCTGCTCCCACTGACTATGACAACCCTCTGGTAGAGTCATATACACGTACATTTCCGAAGCCAGTTTAGAACGACGCTATACTCATCCTCCTGCCGGGTCTCACAGTCTGGAACAACAGCAATGGTAAGTGTGGGTAAACAAGAACTTCCCTGTCACCGTCCTTGAGGCTACCAAAGTACCTCTCGGGTGCCTGAATTTACCCACCTTATCTGCGGAGTGGCCAATGGAATGTCAAACCAAATTGAATCTTTAGGTTCCTATCAAATCTTCAGTAATTATTTGTGGTTCTGGAATCACTTCCAGTTCTACCATACTCCCACTACTGTTTTCTGAAAAAATCCATTTTTATTAAAACTGTGGCGAGTTTAGAACAATATCGCTATTGTTCTTCCAGATGGTAGAAAGTCAACCCTCGTCATAGCCTGGGTCAACCCACAAACAGCCATTACAGAAACGTGCCTTGAGTTGTCCAGTGTCAGGTTTTAATCATAAGCCAGACAACTCCCCGTACCTTAACATCGTTAAGATACGAACTGTTCTATATCCAATATAGAACCAGAGGCACTGATTTAATTGAACCAGATTCAAATCATGCAGCTGTCTCCAGTGCATGTCAACTAAATGGAAAGAGGCCGATCAGCGTTACTCAACTTAGGAATGCTTCCAATTATGAGTAACCTGAAAGAGAAGCAAGGTCTCTTAATCATTACTATTAACTGAAGACCATACTCAAGTATCTACATCTCCGATCACTTTGAAGAATCCTGATACTTGCAATATCTGGCTCTCTACTTTATTCATATACCCATAACTTCTCAAAATTCGGACCCTGTGTTTCCACGAAACACCTGTCTAAAAACTAGAGAAGTCATAAGTAAACCGAATATAGTACGAGGACCAACCCCTCTGTCCTGATGGATCCTGGACAACATATAATACTATGTATAAGTCCCTTGAGTCTGACAACTCATTCACTGTGTGTCGTAGGTTGAAAACTGTACTTATGGTTTAAGAAGAATTACACCGCTGTTTAATGCTCCTTACCTAACCATCCACTGATATAGGTAAATGTCATCGACATAATTTCAAAAAGTATATCTCACTCTATGAAAATAGACGTACAGATATATCAATTTGAAATTGGTGCACAACAGCGGATATTAAAAACCAAATATTTGCCGACCGGCAAACAAGCCAGGTGACTTCCTCAAATATCACCGATTACAACGAATTCCGATATAATGAGGATGATCACCTAATTCCCAATAACTTACTCCCACTCATCATCTGTAAAACCATACAGATGTGAGAATCATACCTGGTAAATACATACCCTGGAGCAAGTGTCTAATTGGAAAATCAGTTTTCTTTTAACAGTACATGGTGAAACTGAAACATTGAAATGTTTCGATGGGGTATCCCGGTATTCCTAGTAATGCCTCTTCCAGATTCACGACTGTAACCGTATAATTCTTTGCCACCTCTCCAAATCCCTTTTTATGTCTTTAGTCATTACCTTCTGCACACCCCTTTAGGCCAAATGGTTTTCTTCCGTCCCTACCGTTCGGTACCAGCCTATGGTTTGGAAGAAGACTATCCAATAAGCATAATGGGTGTACTGTACTAACCCTAGGAGCACTCGCAATGCGAGAGAAGGTGAAGATAAAAGACACCTGAATAAATCTTATTCCTATTTCTCCTGAACCAGAATCCATCCCCGAACTGGAACAAGTTCCTTTCGAGTTCGTATATAACCATACGATGGATTATCCAATAAACTGTGGATCTTCGTAGTGATACGGAGTGTCCTGGAGAAATACAAAGGTGATTTGGGAGTGGTAATGAAATACCTGGTTTGGTCATGAAAATCAGTTGCAATTTACTTTGCCCTCTTACTAATCCCTTGCTTTGTCTTAACTTAATACCTTCTGCACACCATTGTTATGCTAATTGGTTTTCTTCATTCCCCACCGTTTGGCACCAGCCTAAGGTTTGGAAGAAGACTATCCAATTCGCGTAATAGGTGTACTATCTCCTAAACCAAGGAGTACTCGCAACCCGAGAGAAGGTAAAAGGAAAAGACAACTGAATAGTCCTATCCGTTTTCTCCAGAACCGGAAACCATCCTCGAATAAATTCCTTCGAGTTCGTATATAACCATACGATGGTTTTGTCCAATGGAAGTGGACATTTGTAGTAATACGGGGTGTCCTGGAGAAAAGGGTAAAAGTAGGAGTGGCAATGAGGTTTGCAACTCTGACAATCCAAACGCCAGTGTTAAGAAGGTTCGGTCAACTTGGTCACTGAGTCATAGTCTTAGGGTCGGGTCAATGGGTCGCTGCCAAAGAGAGAGAGAAAAGAAACACTCAGCGTGCACTCTATCCTAGATCAGAATGGTTACCAATTTATCTAATCTGGAAACCTCCCACTGTCACCTCAAATTCTCCTCCAAACCTGAAAGAAGAATTAGTCGGGGTCACCCGAGGAGTAAACTAACTCATCAGTGGGAATCGGGATCCAACTATCATCGCATGATAACATGACGGAATCCGCTCACGTCATCACACTCCAGAAGGTATGCGCATATCTGGCAAGTTTCAGTTCTATTGAAACTCCCGATGTGATTTTTACCCCATGCTCTTATGACCTTGACTTTGGCCAACAAATCATAAGTCACATGTCAAGTTCTACCCGTCATTCTCCAGGTTAATTTGAATCCACCCGTACCTACCCTTGACTTTGGCCAACAAGGCAGTACGACTGTTCTAAACCAACGCATCTATCTATGCTGCATATGAATAACCAACAGCTACCAAACACTGTGCCTTGACTTTGGCCAACAAACACAGCTTGAATACTATTGACTATCCATATGAAACGACGGAGGGCTACGAATGGTTTCGGGCGAAAACCTTTAACGTAATGAACTTGATATCGTTGAAGGAACGGATAGCTTTATAAAAATATAGTGACAAAAACCTTTGCTAAAGAGGTCACTCCCGGTGAACGGATCTCGGCTCTTTCCCCGTAGAATGAGGTGCAGGATATTCCAACTGAATACCACGATGCAAAACAAAAGGCAATCGGCTATAGTGAAGTTATTGCCATGACGTAAACTTCTGTCCAAGGGGTCACTCCCGGTGAAGGGATCTCGGCCCTTGCCTCGTCGACTGAGGAGCAGGATATTCCAACTGAATACCACTGTGCAAAACAAAAAGTGAACGTCCTTGCAATAACAGCTTTTTGAAAAATGTTCCAACAACATCAGAATAGGTTTGTTTAGCTTGCATTGATCCGAATCAACGCAGTCCCATCAATTGATCACACCACAAAAGAACGAAAATAATGACGTACGTATATGCCATCCGCATTCGCCACTGGGTCCCGTCATCACCCGTTAGGTTACTTAACTAACGACAGAGCGGGGACTGGACTTGCGCGGATGCAAAACATATACAACATCTACTAGTATATATATAAATATATAATTTTCGCTCAAGGCATGATAAAAATGCAACATCACAGAAAAGTAACCAGCAGCACAGAACAATACAGATATCTGGGATCCCCGGGTTTCATAGAGCCTCTACTGAAACCCGACGTTCCCCTGGTCGTGTGGATAGCCTGTGCAATGAAAATCCTAGACCCCTACGGGCGCGGCAAGTCACCCGCCAAAACCTGAAGCGAGGCAGCCCCCTTCAGCAACGTGAATGGACCACCCAGCACTTCACGGAATCCGGTAACTTGGGCACCCCTCCTGGGTCAACCTGTACCCCCTACGAGTGCGGCGAATAGCCTGCCAATTCTAGAGTAAAGCCCCCTCCGTCTCAATGCCATGAGATGCGGGCTCGTTGCCCTCTAGAACTCGGCTATCCGTGCACCCCTCCGCGGGGCAAACCTAGTACAGAAAGTAAAATATACAGACAACGGGTACATCGACCGCAACCTAGTCGTGCCCGAAAAGAATAATACAAACAGGCAGTGACGGCAGTCCACATGTCGGACGCTCGCCCCGCAAAATCAAATGTACATAATACAACAAAACTGTACTACCGCTGCAACCAGGCTATCCCCCACGACCAATCCGCAACATCACAGCAAAAGCAGAACATCAACGTGAAAGTCACGTTCGCAAATCCGTCTAACCGGGCTATAGCAGCTAGACAGGATTTACCGATCAAGTGACATTCACGGTCACAGATATAATGTAAATACTATGAACTAATGTGTTTTAAAATATCCGATCGATCAAATTTTATCAAGTGGGCCCCCAAGTACTACTGTAGCACATCAAGAAATTCTGGGCCCAAAATTAATATTCCAAAAACCCTATTTTCAACCCAGAAAGCAACTGTAAAAATTTGATACGGCAAGGACATCATAGTGCGGCGGAACCGCGGCCCAAAGGGGGGTTTGGCTGCGGTTCCGCGCTCCAATTGTCGATTCACTGTGTCGAATTTCTACAGTACGCTTATAACTTCCAGTACATCACTTTTCTACAACCTGAAAAAAATTTCGAGCCAGGAAAAATTCAACAGAAAACTGATGCATGTGAAAACGCGGGTTTTTGGAATTTTGTTCGATCGGAAGTGTAAACACATTAGACAAAGCTAGACTATGTTAATGGTGAGGCTCTGATACCATGTTGCGCCATGGCAACGCCCCGACCTACTACTCGAGGCCAAAATGCGGAATCAAAATTTTTTCTTAACTTTTAAACTGGCGCTACCGCGGACAATAAAACCCGGATCGTGACCATTAACCTAATGGTAGCAAACTAGAGAAGGGGTGAGAGATATACCGAGTGATCCGTGTCCTCCGGTCTTCTCTTCGTCGTCCCGATCTCCCGCGGAATCTCCGTCCGTCGCCTCCTCGTCGAAACGGGCACCACATCGCCGGGTTCTTTTACGGGCTCCCACCTCTGGACCGAGGCAACTCGGGCGTGAAGTTGGCTGGCCGACGCGTCCAAGGGTACTGTAGGTTGTAGTGTAGAGGCTTGTCCCTTTGGGGTTTGTGAAGTTGCCATGGATGTGGAGGTGTAGGAAGAAAATGAACTTTGGAAAAATGGAGCTATCATTTTCTTGCAAGGAATGAGATGAGGAAATATGCTACTCCTCAAAAATGAACCTCTCTCTCACTCTTATCAAGTGGTGGCCGCCCCCCCTTTGGAAATATGGTGGAGGAAAAACAAACACAAGAAGGGAGGTGAGGGTAGGAAAAGCAAAGGGGTGACCACACCAAAAGCAATGATAACAATATCAAATCCAAATCAAATCAACTCTAATCCTTTCTAATCACTAAAAGCAAGCCATCATGAAAAAGCAAAGATGCTCAACTTATCATAATGCCACAAATGCAAGAAACCCCCTCTACAAATGTTATTTGCACACTTGCAAATAACCCCCTCCATCGGAAAGTCCGGCCGGGAAGGAACAAAGGAAAACCGGCCGGAGCGGAATGCAAACTGGCAACAACAGAAAACTGATCCCGTAATAAATTGCAGGAAAACCCCGCTACTGCATATACATGCCCGCATTTGTATTCCCACTGAATACAAATGCAAAGAGACAAAATTTACACTGTCTAATACTAGGATCCGGCTTAAACCAAAGCCGGCTAGTAAAAACCGTCCGATCACGATCCGTGCAATACCGCACGTATCTGATCGAACCCTTCCATATCTCCATACGGCCTCTACAGCGTTTCGCCCGAAAGCTTGAGTAACTGAAAGTGTGGTGGACTCTAAACACTCCTCAATACTATGGATGTGGATTTAACCACTAGCACGTCAGAGGTATTAGCCATACGTGACGGGCCACCAGCTATTGACCAAAAGGGACGTCGATGAGCGAACTCATCCTGACACCCTACTGAGCCTGTCAGTGACAATATCCGTACAGTCCGGTCCGTTCGTCTATAAGCATCGCAGGGCGGGCCTAGGGGGTTGGTAAAAGTCAGACCCCCAAAAGCGGTACAAGTCGTGTCGGAGTGTAGCCCAGAACACCCTGAGATACTACTGGAATACCTACCAGTAAATCTCCTGCCTTGGCCAAGGACTTCATGTAATGGCTCTCCTAGACACAGCGCGACCTCACCCCCAATACCGGGAGAGAAGAACCCCTGAAGATCCGCTCACTGCCTCCATGTGGCTCGGGACTATACCCAACTAAACCTGTTTGCACGTCTCCTTTGAGCGTGGTAGGGTAGTAATGAAAGTACAGTGGGAACTCACACGAGACAAGTGACGATCCTCAGGTCGATGAACTAACCTGTACACATGTCACCAGGGAACTGCTATCTGACATCAGGTATAAGACCAACTAGCAAGTTCCCGGCGAGTCATGTCCGGTGTACTCATAACCCAATGAGCACCTGTATACATCTTAGGTGATCGAACTGACACCAATGACTTGTGAGACCGGCCACCGCCTCTCGTCGGGGTCTCGACTGTATACACTAGTCTACTCTGGAGTATCGATGCCCTGTCTCGAAACTCCCACGACTAGGGACCTTTTAAGGATGTGCTTATAGACTCCAGCTCTCACTTATATGATCGCCCTCATACTGCTGGTAGTCAAGCAAGAATCCTAGGGGCTCTATCAACATGTAATAGCGACTCATAAGGTCACCTAAAGCAGTACACGATGATAAAGATAAACCAGATAGCATACTATCATCTCGAGTAAGACTGTCCTGCCGGGATAGGCCCTCCCTCAATCATTGCAATCACGTGCCTGTGATCCGATAATTGACTCTGAGGGCACTATCTCCAACACGATAATCAATGCACAATCTCAAACTGCCGTCCTTCTGCTTGACGAACAGAACTTGAGCTCCCTAAGGCGAAACAATCAGACGTACAAGTCCCCTATCAAGCAACTCTTGCAACTGATCCTTAAGCTCCTTAAGCTCCGCCGGGGCCATCCGGTAAGGCGGTATAGAAATAGGCCCCGTGCCGGGGATCAAATCAATGCAAAACTAAATCTCACGCTCTGGCGGCAATCCAGATAACTCATTGGGAAATACGTCGAGAAACTCTCGCACGATAGGTACCCGGTCCAACAAATCTACTGTGGCTCCTGTATCACGAATGAAATCTACGAATCCCCGACATCCTCTCCTCAAAAGCCAACTAGCGCAAAAGGCTGAAATCAAACTATGAGGGGCGGCACCACGGTCCCCCTGCACAACAAGAACTGACTCGCCGGGAAAACAAAACCTGACTGTCTTCTCGCGGTAGTCCACGGACATGTAGCAAGTAGCTAACTAGTCCATGCCCAGGAGAACGTCGAAGTCTAACATCTCAAGAAGGATCAAGTCGACGGACGAATCTCTATCTCTAATATGGACGTCACACGATCGAAACACGTGTCGCGCAACAAACGACTCGCCAACAGGAGTAGTCACAACAAGCGGCTGATCTAGCAAACACGACTCTCGGCCCAACCTCGGCACGAAGTGTGTAAAAACATACGAGTGCGTAGATCCCGGATGAAACAAAACGTGTGCATTGAAGGAATATACTGAAAGAGTACCTGAAACCACTGCATTGGACGCATGCGCGTCCTGATGAGTCAAAGCAAATACTCGTGCCTGCCCTCTACCGGCAACCGGCTGTCCTCCGCCTCTGCCACCCCGTACTCTCTAAGCAAAACCTCTGCGACTATGACCTCTTTGAGCAAAAGTCTTGTTGGATATAGTGCCCTCAAAGTCAATTATTGGATCGCAGGAACATGATTGCAATGATTGAGGGGAGGACCTATGCCGGTAGGACAGTCTTACTCAAGAGGATAGTATGCTATCTGGTTTATCTGTATCATCGTGTACATGCTTTAGGTGATCTTACAGATTACTATTACATGTTGATAGAGCCCTTAGGATTTTTGCTTGAATACCAGCAGTATGATGGCGATCATATACGTGAGAGTTGGGTAGTCTATAAGCACATCCTTAAAAGGTCCTTAGTCGAGGGAGTTTCGAAATTGGGCATCGATACTCCATTAGTAAACTAGTATATACAGTCGAGACCCGGATGAGGGGCGGTGGCCGGTCTCACAAGCCATTGGTGTCAGTTGGTTCACCTAAGATGTATACAAGTGCTCATTGGGTTATGAGTACACCGGACAGGACTCGCCGGGAACCTGCTAGTTGGTATTATACCTGACGTCAGATAGCAGTTCCCAGGTGACATGTGTACAGGTTAGTTCAACGACCTGAGATCGTCATTTGTCTCGTGTGAGTTCCCACTGTACTTTGATTACCACCCTACCATGGCTCAAAGGAGTCGTGCAAACAGGTTTTAGTTGGGTACAGTCCCGAGCCACATGGAGGCAGTGAGCGGATCGGCAGGAGTTTCGTCTCTCCCGGTATTGGGGGTGAGATCGCGCTGTGTCTAGGAGAGCCATTACACGAAGTCCTTGGCCAAGGCAGGAGATTTACTGGTAGGTATTCCAGTAGTATCTCAGGGTGTTCTGGGCTACACTCCGACACAACTTGTACCGCTTTTGGGGGTCTGACTTTTACCAACCCCCTAGGCCCGACATGCGATACTCATAGACGAATGGACCGGACTGTACGGATATTGTCACTGACAGGCTCAGTAGGGTGTCAGGATGAGTTCGCTCATTGACCTCCTATTTTGTCAATACCTGGTAGCCCGTTACGTACAGCTAGTACCACTGACGTGCTAGTGGTTAAATCCACAGCCAGTGTATTGACGAGTCTTTTGAGTCCCCCACAGACAGTTTCTCATGTTTCGGGCGAAACGTTGTAGAGGTCGTATGGTATTATGGCAGGGTTCGATCATATACGTGCAGTCGTGCACGGATCATGATCATACAGATCATACTAGTGGGCTTTGGTTTAAGCCGGATCCTAGTATTAGATTTGTTGGATTACTTTAGTCTCATTGCATTCGCATTCAGTCGGAATGCGGATGCAGGTATGTATATACAGGTGAAGGGTATCCTTGTGATCCGTCACGAGTTTACTTTAGTAGATGCCATTCTCTTTTTATTGTTGCAAACATTTGGATTAATGTTTGCAAATGGAAATTGTGAGCTCAAAGTGATGATTAGGAGCATTAATTGTGACACATGCACAAGTGATGACTCATGGTCTCTTTATTTGTGAATATGTCACATTTTGGATTGATTTAGGTGTTGAAATGATAAGAGGAGAGAGAGAGGGCAGCCATATGGCTTAAGGTTTCTCTTGTGTTGATAATTATCTATCTCACTCTCATTATCATTCCAACACAAAAAGAAAAAGAAAGCTCTTCTTCTTCCTCTTCTTTCTTGAGCTCACTATCTCCATTAATGGCATCCACTTCAACCTCCATCCATACACTCTCATGCGTTGAGAATTAATGGATGCTTGAGACAAAGTTATCACACACATTCTCTACATCGCCTTGGACATGTCGGCTGGCAAACTTCATGTTCGAGTTGCTTCAGATGAAGCGGGAGCCCGTAAAAGGACTCATTGATGTGGTGCCCTTCCGATGAGGAGACCGGAGATCGGAGATGCCGCGAGGAGCTTGGGATGGTGGCCAAAGACCGAAGGACACGGATCGATCGGTATAACCACTCTCACTTCTTAGTAGTTAGCTAGTTTAGCATTAATGGTTCGATCCGGGTGAAAGACTACGATTGCGCCGGTTTCCTAAAAGGTTTTTGTTTCCATTTTTGGCCTCGGATCGACGGCCGGGACACTACCGTAGACTTACATGGTATCAGAGCCACGCCATTAACCTTTACTAGCTTGTTCTAACATGTTTAAAACATCGATCGATCAAAATTTCCGAAACCGCATTTCATTTTTCTGAGTTTCTGTCGAAATTTTATTGTGGTCGAAAAATTATTTTAGGTATGTCAGAAAATCAGGCAGGCTTTTTTAAAATCCCTGTAGAAATTTGGTAACGTGAGTCCACAGTAACGTCGTGGAACCGCGGCAATAACCACGTTTTGGCCGCGGTTCCACCGCATTTATGTGGCTTCAGTGCACCATTTTTCTTGTGCTGGTCTTTTGTGTGGAATTGCAGTTTCTAGAATATTTTGTTTTGGCCCAGATTATTTTGAGTGCTGGAATTGTACTTGGGGCCCACTTCGGAAAGTTTTGTCGATCGGAATTTTAAATACGTTAGTTCGCAGTACTTACATTACTATCTGTGACCGTGAATGTCATTCGATCGGTAAATCTTGTCTAATTGCTATAGCTCTTTTTGACGGATTTGCGAACGTGACATTCACGTTGATGTTCTGTGTTGTGCTGTGATGTTGCGGATTGTCGTGGTGGATAGCTTGGTGCAATGTTAGTACAGTTTGGTATTATTTGTACATTTGATATTGCCGGGCGAGCGTCCGACATGTAGACTGTCGTCACTACCTGTTTGTATATTATTCTTTTGGGGCACGACCGGGTTGAGGTCGATGTACCCGTTGTACATATATTATTTTCTGTACTAGGATTACCCCACGGTAGGGTGCACGGATAGCCGGGTTCTAGAAGGCAACGAGCCCGCAACTCATGGCTTTGAGACGGAGGGGGCTTTACTCTAGAATTGGCGGGCTATTCGCCGCACTCGTAGGGGGTATAGGTTGGCCCAAAGAGGGGTGCTCAAGTTACCGGATTCTGTGAAGTGCTGGGTGGTCCATTCACTTTGTTGAAGGGGGCTGCCTCGCTTCAGGTTTTGGCGGGTAACTGTAAGTCTACGGTAGAGCCCCGGCCGTCTGTCCGAGCCCAAAATGCGGAAACGAAAACTTTTTCTAAACTAGAAATTAGCGCTATCGTATAGTTTAAATCCGGATCGAACCATTAAACTATAAACTAGCAACTAGAGAAGGGATAGAAAAGCTATACCGATCGATCCGTATCCTTCGGTCTTTGGCCACCATCCCAAGCTCCTCGTGGCATCTCCGAGCTCCGGTCTTCTCGTCGGAAAGGGCACCACATCATCGAGTCTTTTCACGGGCTCCCGCTTCATCCGAAGCAACTCGGGCATGAAGTTCTCTAGCCGACGTGTCCAAGGCGAAGTAGAGAATGTGTGTGACAACTTTGTCTCTTGCATCCATTGCATGGATGGAGGTTGAAGGTGAAGCCATCAATGGAGGTTGTGAGCTAGAGGAAGAAGAAGAAGAAGAAAAACCTTTTCTTTTTCTTGTGTTGTATGTGTGTTCAAATAAGAGAGTGAGAGAGAGTGTATCAAAAACCCAAGAGCTAGCTCTCATACATGGCTGCCCTTCTCTCTCCTCCTCTTATTTCAACCCACAAATCAATCATAAAATGTGACATTAGCACAAGAAAAGAGACCATGAGTCACTAATGAAGTCTATGTCACATTAAATGCACAAAATGATGATTTAAGCTCACAATTTCCATTTGTAAACATTAATCCAAATGTTTACAACAACAAAAAGATACGGCAACATCTAAAGTAAACTCGTGACGGATCACAAGGATACCCCTCACCTGTATATACATACCTGCATCCGCATTCCGACCGAATGCGAATGCGATGAGACTAAAGTAATCCAACAAATCTAATACTAGGATCCGGCTTAAACTAAAGCCCACTAGTATGATCCGTCCGATCAAGATCCGTGCACTACTGCATGTATATGATCGAACCATGCCATATATCATACGGCCTCTACAACGTTTCGCCCGAAACTTGAGAAACTGTCTGTGGGGGAATCTAAAGACTCGTCAATACACTGGCTGTGGATTTAACCACTAGCATGTCAGTGGAACTAGCTGTACGTAACGGGCTACCAGGTATTGACCAAAAGGGAGGTCGTTGAGCCAACTCATCCTGACACCCTACTGAGCCTGTCAGTGACAATATCCGTACAGTCCGGTCTGTTCGTCTATGAGCATCGCATGGCGGGCCTAGGGGGTTGGTAAAAGTTAGACCCCCAAAAGCGGTACAAGTCGTGTCGGAGTGTAGCCCAGAACACCCTGAGATACTACTGGAATACCTACCAGAAAATCTCCTGCCTTGGCCAAGGACTTCGTGTAATGGCTCTCCTAGACACAGCGCGATCTCACCCCAAATACCGGGAGAGACGAAACCCCTGTCGATCCGCTCACTGCCTCCATGTGGCTCGGGTCTGTACCCAACTAAAACCTGTTTGCACGACTTCTTTCAGCCGTGGTAGGGTAGTAATCAAAGCACAATAGGAACTCACACGAGACAAATGACGATCTCAGGTCGATGAACTAACCTGTATACATGTCACCAGGGAACTGCTATCTGACGTCAGGTATAATACCAACTAGCAGGTTCCCGGCGAGTCATGTCCGGTGTACTCATAACCCAATGAGCACCTGTATACATTTTAGGTGAACCAACTGACACCAATGGCTTGTGAGACCGGCCACCGCCCCTCATCGGGGTCTCGACTGTATACACTAGTCTACTAATGGAGTATCGATGCTCAGTCTCGAAACTCCCTCGACTAGGGACCTTTTAAGGATGTGCTTTAGACTACCCAACTCTCACGTATATGATCGCCATCATACTGCTGGTATTCAAGCAAGAATCCTAAAGGCTCTATCAACGTGTAATAGTAATCTGTAAGATCACCTAAAGCATGTACACGATGATAAAGATAAACCAGATAGCATACTATCATCTTGAGTAAGCCTGTCCCACAGGCATAGGTCCTCCCCTCAATCATTGCAATCACGTGCCGGTGATCCAATAATTGACTCTGAGGGCACTATATCCAACAATCTCCCACTTGCACTCAAGGCTAATTATTGCGATGTCGCATACTCACAGCCCGTGTGATACCGAACACCCAACTCCTCTACTAATTAGTCTCACAAAGCCCGTTTGCGAAACTATTGCGTTCAAGGAATAGCCTCAGTGAGTGGATCCGCCCTGATGTTTACGTCTCTCTTTATCTCAAGTTCGCGGAGAAAGCCATCTCCCGAAATGAGCAATACCTGTCTTAGAATATGTCTGGATATCTGATGGGACCTAATTCATAAAAGAACTCCAAATCCAAACTTCTTAGACTGTATCGTTAACCGAATTTAATCAGTATCCTGCGCCATGCCTCCCTCAGTATCCCCTTGGACCACCTGTCCAAAATACTGCCCCTCTTCAGAGGAAAAACTATAACTCTGACAGTCACTCTGTCATCCAGCTCACCTTGGAAGCCTGGAATGATAACCGTCTCCCGAAGGAGGCTGCCGTTATCAGATCCCTAGAACTTCCACTTATGCGCTAAAACTGCTTTCGAACGTTTCTCCAGGATTGGATCAATATCAACTTATTGCATCTAATGCAAAAACAACCTCCGGTGTGGTACTTGACATCTCATGATCAACTCAATTGCCTAAGCAAGTAATCTGCAAATCATGCACATCCCTCTCCCCTTTAGTCTGTAAGACACCTTTAGAGAGGGTGACTCCATCACCTGCAGGTACACCACTATGCCAGGAGTCGTCCATTCTAAAATACCTTTAGAATACTGTCTAAGTACCAAGATTGGGACACTACCCAAATCTACATCTAAAACCATAGATCTGGTAACCAGAATGTCTGATATTATATCCAAGCCCTATATGGAGAAACCACTGTGTGACGACCAAAGTATAACCGATCGTAGTATAGGAATTTTACTTCCTACTCTGTGTATGTCATCCAACTACCAGGACATCACATCCTAGTACCTTCTTAACATATCCATCCCCTATTCTGATGAAGTCAAACCTATGACTGCCACATCAGAAATAGATGATCTATCTCCGCTATATCTTCTTTAGTCTATAAATAGACATAAGCCACTTGTCCACCAATGCTTCTGCTGCTCCCACTGACTACGACAACCCTCTGGCAGAGTCATATAGACGTACACTTCTAAAGCTAGTTTAGAACGACGCTATAGTCATCCTCCTTCCGGGTCTCACAGTCTGGAACAACAGCAATGGCAAGTCTGGGTAATCAAGATCCTCCCTGTCACCGTCCTTGAGGCATACCGAAGTACCTCTCGAGTGCCTGAGGTTACCCATCTTATCTGCGGAGTGGCCAATGGAATGTCAAACCAGATTGAATCTTTAGGTTCTTATTAAATTTTCAGTAATCGTTTGCGGTTCTGGAATCACTTCCAGTTCTACCATACTCCCACTATTGTTTTCTGAAAAAGTCCATTTTACTAAAACTGTGGCGAGTCAAGAACAATATCACCATTGATCTTCCAGATGGTAGAAAATCAAACCTCGTCATAGCCCGGGTCAACCCACAAACAGCCATTACAGAAACGTGCCTTGAGTTATCCAGAGTCTGGTTTTAAGCATAAGCCGGACAACTCCCCGTACCTTAACATCGTTAAGATATGAACCGTTCTATATCCAATATAGAAACAGAGGCACTGATTTAATTGGAACCAGATTCAAATCATGCAGCTGTCTCCAGTGCATGTCAACTAAATGGAGAGAGGCTAATCAGCATTACTCAACTTAGGAGTGCATCCAAACATGAGTAACCTGAAAGAGAAGTAAGTTCTCATAATCATTACTATCAACTGAATACCATACACAAGCATCCATAGCTTTGATCACCTTGAAGAATCCTGATACTTGCAATACCTGGTTCTCTACTTTATTCATATACCTATAACTTCTCAAAACTTGGACCTTGTGTTTCTACGAAACACTTGTCTAAAAACTAGAGAAGTCATAAGTAAACCGAATATATTACGAGGACCAACCCCTCTGTCCTAATGGACACTGGACAACATACAATACTCTGTATAAGTCTCTTGAGTCTAATAACTCATATCCTGTGTGTCGTAGGTTGAAAACTGTACTTATGGTTAAGAAGAATTACACCGATGTTTTAATGCTCCTTACCTAACCATCCACTGATATAGGTAAATGTCATGGACATAATTTCAAAAAGTTATATCTCACTTTATAAAAATAAATGTACAGATATATCAATTTGAAATTGGTGCATTACAGCGGATATTCAAAACCAAATATATGTCGTCCGGCAAACAACCCAGGTGATTTCCTCAAATATCACCAATTACAACGAATCCCGATATAATGAGGATGATCACCCAATTCCTAATAACTTACTCCCACTCATCATCTGTAAAACCATATAGATGTGAGAATCATACCTGGTAAATACATACCCTGGAGTAAGTACTAATTGGGAATCAGTTTTCTTTTAACAATACACAGTGAAACTGAAACATGTAAATGTTTCGAAGGGGTATCCGGGTATTCCTAGTAATGCCTCTTCCATTATCAGACTCACAACTGTAACCGTATATTTGTTTGCCATCTCTCCAAACCCCTTTATATGTCTTTAGTCATTACCTTCTGTACCCCCGTCTAGGCTAAATGGTTTTCTTCCTTCCCTACCGTCGGCACCAGCCTATGGTTTGGAAGAAGACTATCCAATAAGCGTAATAGGTGTACTGTCCTAATCCTAGGAGCACTCGCAACCCGAAAGAAGGTAAGGATGAAAGACAACTGAATAAAACCTTATTCCTATTTCTCCTGAACCAGAATCCATCCCCGAACTGGAACAAGTTCCTTCGAGTTCGTATATAACCATACGATGGAGTATCCAAATAACTGTGGATCTTCGTAGTGATACGGAGTGTTCTGGAGAAATACAAAGGTGATGTAGGATTGGCGAAGAAATACTTGGTTTGGTCGTGAATAGGAGTCGCAATTTACTTTTCCCTCTTACTAATCCCTTTATTTGTCTTTACTTAATACCTTCTGTACACCTTTTAGGCTAAATGGTTTTCTTCATTCCCTACCGTTCGGCACCTGCCTATGGTTTGGATGAAGACTATCCAATTAGCGTAACAGGTGTACCGTCCTAATCCAAGGAACACTCGTAACCTGAGAGAAGGTAAAAGGAAAAGACAACTGAATAATCCTATTCGTTTTCTCCAGAACCGGAAACCATCCTCGAATAAGTTCCTTCGAGTTCGTATATAACCATACGATGGTTTTATCCAATGGAATTGGATGTTCGTAGTGATACGAGGTGTTCTGGAGAAAAGGGTAAAAGAAGGAGTGGCAATGAGGTATGTAACTCAGACAATCCAAAAGCCAGTGTTTTAAGAAGGTTCGGTTAACTTGGTCACTGAGTCATAGTCAAGGGTCGGATCATGGTCGCTGCCAAAGAGAGAGAGAAAAGAAACACTCAGCGTGCACTCTAACCAAGATCAGAATGGTTACCACTTTATCTAATCAGGAAACCTCCCACTGTAACCTCAAATTCTCCTCCAAACGTGAAAGAAGAATTAGTCGGGATCACCCGAGGAGTAAACCAACTCATCAGTGTGAATCGGGATCCAACTATCATCGCATGATAACGTGATGGAATCCACTCACATTATCACACTCCAGAAGGTATGCGCATATCTAGCAAGTTTCAGTTTCTTTAGAAACTCCCGATGTGATTTTTACCCCATGCTCTTATGACCTTGACGAAGGTCAAAAAATCATAAGTCACGTGTCAAGTTCTACCCGTCATTGTCCAGGTTAATTTGAACCCACCCGTACAAGCCCTTGACGAAGGTCAACAAGGTTGTACGACTGTCCCAAACCAGTGCATCTATCTATGCAGCAGAAAGGTAACAAGCAGCTACCATACACTATGCCTTGACGAAGGTCAATAAACATAGCATGAATACTAAGTGCTAACCGTCTGAAATGACGGAGGGCTACGAATGGTTTTTGGCAAAAAACCTTTAACGTAATGAACTTGATATCGTTGAAGGAACCGGATAGCTTTTTATAAAAATATAGTGGCGAAAACCTTTGCTAAAGAGGTCACACCCGGTGAAGGGATCTCGGCTCTTTCCCCGTAGAATGAGGTGCAGGATATTCCAACTGAATACCGCGATGTAAAGCAAAAAGTAATCGACTATAGTGAAGTTATTACCCTGACGCAAACTTCTGTCCAAGGGGTCACTCCCGGTGAAGAGATCTCGGCCCTTGCCTCGTCGACTGAGGTGCAGGATATTCCAACTGAATACCACTGTGCAAAACAAAAGAGAACGTCCTTGCAATAACAGCTTTTTTTGAAAAATGTTCCAACAACATCAGAATATGTTTGTTTAGCTTGCTTTGATCCGAATCAATGCAGTCCCATCAATTAATCACACCATAAAAGAACAAAAATACGATGTACGTATATGCCATCCGCATTCGCCACTGGGTCCCGTCATCACCCGTTAGGTTACTTAACTAACGACAGAGCGGGGACTGGACTAGCGCGGCTGTAAAACATATATAACATCTACTAGTATATATATCAATATATAATAATCGCTCAAGGCGTGATAAAATGCAACATCACAGAGAGTAATAATCATCACAGAACAATACAGATAATCTGGGATCCCCGGGTTTCATAGAGCCAGTACTGAAACCCGACGTTCCCCTGGTCATGTGGATAGCCTGTGCAATGAAATCCTAGACCCCTACGGGCGTGGCAAGTTACCCACCAAAACGTGAAGCGAGGTAGCCCCCTTCAACAACGTGAATGGACCACCCAGCACTTCACGGAATCCGGTAACTTGAGCACCCCTCCTTGGGTCAACCTGTACCCCCTACGAGTGCGGCGAATAGCCCGCCAATTCTTGAGTGAAGCCCCTTCCGTCTCAAAGCCATGAGATGCAGGCCCGTTGCCCTCTAGAACCCGGCTATCCGTGCACCCCGCCGCGGGGTAATCCTAGTACAGAAATTAAAATATATGCAATGCGTACATCGACCTCAGCCCGGTCGTGCCCCAAAAGAATAATATATAAACAGGCAGTGACGGCAGTCCACATGTCAGACGCTCGCCCCGCAATATCAAATGTACAAATACAACCAAACTGTACTTCCATTGCATCCAAGCTATCCACCACGACAAATCCGCAATATCACAGTACAACACAGAACATCAACGTGAATGTCACGTTCGCAAATCTGTCTAAAAGAACTATAGCAATTAGACAGGATTTACCGCACAAATGACATTCACGGTCGCAGATATAATGTAAATACTGTGAACTAACATGTTTAAAATTTTCGATCGACAAAATTTCCCGAAGTGGGCCCCAAGTACAATTCCCAGTACTCAAAATAATCTGGGCCAAAACAAAAATTACCAGAAACCGCAATTCCAACTCAGAGACTACTGTACAAAATTTGGTGCAGTGATGTCATAGAATGGTGGCGGAACCGCGACCAAAACATGGGTAAGGCCGCGGTTCCGCGGCGCAACAGTAGCAACAGGCTACCAAATTTTCACAGATATCTTAGAAAAGCCTGCACATATTTCTGCAACACTCAAAATAATTTTTCGACGACAAAAAAATTTCGACAGAAACTGCACAAATTGGAATCGCGGTTTTGAAAAATTCGGTCGATCGATGTTTTAAAAACGTTAGAGCAAGCTAATAAAGGTTAATGGCGTGGCTCTGATACCATGTAACTCTACGGCAGCGCCCCGGCCGTCTATCCGAGGCCAAAATGCGGAAAGGAAAACTTTTTCTAAACTAGAAACCGGCGCAATCGTATACTTTAAATCCGGATCGAACCATTAACCTATAAACTAGCAACTAGAGAAGGGATAGAAAAGCTATACCGATCGATCCATGTCTTTCGGTCTTTGGCCACAATCCCAAGCTCCTCGCGGCATCTCCGAGCTCCGGTCTTCTCGTCGGAAAGGGCACCACATCATCGAGTCTTTTCATGGGCTCCCGCTTCATCCGAAGCAACTCCGGCACGAAGTTCGCTAGCCGACGTGTCCAAAGCGAAGCAGAGAATGTGTGTGACAACTTTGTCTCTTGCATCCATTGCATGGATGGAGGTTGAAGGTGAAGCCATCAATGGAGGTTGTGAGCTAGAGGAAGAAGAAGAAGAAAAACCTTTTCTTTTTCTTGTGTTGTATGTGTGTTCAAATGAGAGAGTGAGAGAGAGTGTATCAAAAACCCAAGAGCTAGCTCTCATACATGGCTGCCCTTCTCTCTCCTCCTCTCATTTCAACCCACAAATCAATCATATAATGTGACATTAGCACAAGAAAAGAGACCATGAGTCACTAATGAAGTCTATGTCACATTAAATGCACAAAATGATGATTTAAGCTCACAATTTCCATTTGTAAACATTAATCCAAAGGTTTACAACAACAAAAAGATACGGCAACATCTAAAATAAACTCGTGACGGATCACAAGGATACCCCTCACCTGTATATACATACCTGCATCCGCATTCCGACCGAATGCGAATGCGATGAGACTAAAGTAATCCAACAAATCTAATACTAGGATCCGGCTTAAACCAAAGCCCACTAGTATGATCCGTCCGATCATGATCCGTGCACTACTGCACGTATATGATCAAACCATGCCATATATCATATGGCCTCTACAACGTTTCGCCCGAAACTTGAGAAACTGTCTGTGGGGGACTCTAAAAACTTGTTAATGTTGGAGATAGTGCCCTCAGAGTCAATTATTAGGCCACAGGTACGTGATTGTAATGATTGATGGAGGACCTATCCCGGTAGGACAGTCTTACTCGAGATGATAGTATGCTATCTGGTTTACCTTTATCATCGTGTACTGTTTTAAGTGACCTGACACGTCACTATTACACGTTGATAGAGCCCCTAGGATTCTTGCTTGACCACCAGCAGTATGAGGGCGATCATATAAGTGGGAGCTGGGGGTCTATAAGCATATCCTTAAAAGGTCCCTAGTCGTGAGAGTTTCGAGACGGGGCATCGATTCTCCTTAGTAGACTAGTGTATACAGTCGAGACCCCGACGAGGGGTGGTGGCCGGTCTCACAAGCCACTGGTGTCAGTTGGATCACCTAAGATGTATACAGGTGCTCATTGGGTTATGAGTACACCGGACAGGACTCGCCGGGAACATGCTAGTTGGTCATATACCAGACGTCAGATGGCAGTTCCCTGGTGACATGTGTGCAGGTTAGTTCATCGACCTGGGGATCGTCATTTGTCTCGTGTGAGATCCCACTGTACTTTGATTACTACCCTACCACGGCTCAAAGGAGTCGTGCAAACAGGTTTTAGTTGGGTACAGTCCCGAGCCACATGGAGGCAGTGAGCGTATCTTCAGGGGTTCGTCTCTCCCGATATTGGGGGTGAGGTCGTGCTGTGTCTAGGAGAGCCATTACACGAAGCCCTCGGCCGAGGCAAGGAGATTTACTGGTAGGTATTCCAGTAATATCTCAGGGTGTTCTGGGCTACACTCTGACACGACTTGTACCGCTTTTGGGGGTCTGACTTTTACCAACCCCCTCGGCCCGCCATGCGATGCTCATAGACGAACGAACCGGACTGTACGGATATTGTCACTGACAGGCTCAGTAGGGAGTCAGGCTGAGTTCGCTCACAGACGTCCCTTTTGGTCAATACCTGGTAGCCCGTTATGTATTCGCTTATACCTCTAACGTGCTAGTGGTTAAATCCACAACCAAGGTGTTGATGAGTCTTTAGAGTCCCCCACATTTCAGTTACTCAGCTTTCGGGCGAAAGGTTGTAGAGGCCGTATGGAGATATGGCAAGGTCCGATCAGATACGTGCGGTATTGCACGGATCAGGATCGGACATTTTGTACTATAGGCCGTATGGTTATATGACAGGGTTCGATCAGATACGTGCGGTATTGCACGAATCAGGATCGAACGGATATTACTAGCCGGCTTTGGTTTAAGCCGGATCCTAGTATAGTACAATGTAGATTTTGTCTCATTGCATTTGTATTTCGGTCGAAATACTGATGCGGGTGTGTATGCACAGTATCGGGGTTTTCCTGTAATTTATTACGGGACCAGTTTTCTGGAGTTGCCAGTTTGCTTTCCGTTTCGGCCAATTTCCTTTGTATCGTTCATTGGCCGAAGATTGGTGGAGGAGGGCTTATTTGCATTGTTGCAAATAAGTATTTGGGGAGGGGGTATTTGCTTATTGTTGTATCATGATAGTCTCTCATTGACCTTGACTTCTAGCTACCATGATGGCTTGACTTTGTTGAGTTGATGTTGTTGATGGAGTGTAGATTTCCTTGTGATCATTTGTTTTTCTTTCATCATCACTTCCTTGCATCATTGCATTCCACCCACCCCCTTGACCTTACTCTGTCTCCAATCACACCAAAGGGGGGGGGGCCATTTCCTTGTAGAAGGATGGGATTCATTTGATGAGGTGGGAAAATGTTGTTCATTTCATGCACCAAAGTTCTCCAAGCTCCTCCATATACTTCTTGTTCAATCCCTCCACCAATGGCAACCTCCACTACCCCAAAAAGAGACACAAGTTCTACTACACATTCTACAGCATATCTTGGGCACGTCGAGTAGCCGGCTTCGTGCCCGAGTTGCCTCGGCATTGAGGTGGGAGCCCGTAAAAGAAGTAGGCGATGTGGTGCACTTCCGGCGACGAGGTGGAGACCGGAGCTTCCGCAGGAGATCGGGACGATGACGAGAAGACCGGAGGACTTGGATCGTCGGTATATCTCTTTCCCATCTTGTAGTTAGCTAGGACTAATTAATGGTTCGATCCGGGTATTAGTGCGCGGCGGTTTGCCAGTTCAAGAAAAATTTTAAGTTTATCACCACTTCCGCATTTGGCCGTCGGATTGACGGCCGGGGCGCCGCCGTGTACTTACAGTGGTATCAGAGCCTCGCCATTAACTTAGTCTAGCTCGGTTTAATGTGTTTGCATTTCCGATCGATCAAAAAGTTCCAAAACTGCTTTTTAGTTCGCATCAGTTTCTGTTGAAAATTTTTGGTCACGAAAATTTTTTCAGGTTGTAAAATAGTGATGCACTGGATGATATAAGAATTCTGCAGAAATACGATAAAGTGATTCCTCTGTCAGAGCGCGGAACCGCGGCCAAAACCCCCATTGGGCCGCGGTTCCGCCGCACTGTAGCGAGATCATGTTATCATGTTTCTTCAGTTTCTTTCTGGAATCTAAATAGGGGTTTTAGAATATTAATATTGGGCCCAGTATTTCTGTGAGTGCTACAGTATTGTTTGGGGGCCCACTTGTTAATTTTTGATCGATCGGATATTTTAAACACATTATTTCACAGTATTTACATTATATCTGCGACCGTGAATGTCACTCGATCGGTAAATCCGGTCTAACTGCTATAGCCCGGTTAGACGGATTTGCGAACGTGACTTTCACGTTGATGTTCTGTTTTTGCTGTGATGTTGCGGATCGGTCGTGGGGGATAGCCTGGATGCAATGCTAGTACAGTTCTGTTGTATTATGTACATTTGATATTGCGGGGCGATCGTCCGACATGTGGACTGCCGTCACTGCCTGTTTGTATTATTATTTTGGGGCACGACCTGGTTGCGGTCGATGTACCCGTTGTATGTATATTTTTTACTTTCTGTACTAGGATTGCCCCGCGGAGGGGTGCACGGATAGCCGGGTTCTAGAAGGCAACAAGCCCGCATCTCATGGCATTGAGACGGATGGGCTTCACTCTAGAATTGGCGGGCTATTCGCCGCACTCGTAGGGGGTACAGGTTGACCCAGGAGGGGTGCCCAAGTTACCGGATTCCGTGAAGTGCTGGGTGGTCCATTCACGGCGCTGAAGGGGGCTGCCTCGCTTCAGGTTTTGGCGGGTGACTTGCCGCGCCCGTAGGGGTCTAGGATTTCATTGCACAGGCTATCCACACGACCAGGGGAACGTCGGGTTTCAGCAGTGGCTCTGTGAAACCCGGGGATCCCAGATATCTGTATTGTTTCTGTGATGCTGTACATTTCTGTGATGTTGCATTTTATTCACGCCTTGAGCGAAATATAATATATTGGTATATATATTAGTAGATGTTGTATATGTTTTACATCCGCGCTAGTCCAGTCCCCGCTCTGTCGTTAGTTAGCTAACCTAACGGGTAATGACGGGACCCAGTGGCGAATGCGGATGGCATATACGTACATCAGTATATTTTCGTTCTTTTTGGTGTGATCAATTGATGGGACTGCGTTGATTCGGATCAATGCAAGTTAAAACAAACCTAATCTGATGTTGTTGGAACACTTTTCAAAAGGGCTGTTATTGCAAGGACGTTCTCTTTTGTTTTGCACCGTGGTATTCAGTTGGAATATCCTGCTCCTCAGTCGACGAGGCAAGGGCCGAGATCCCTTCACCGGGAGTGACCCCTTGGACAAAAAGTTTGCGTCAGGGCAATGACTTCACTATAGCCGATTACTTTTGCTTTGCACCGTGGTATTCAGTTGGAATATCCCGCACCCCATTCTACAGGGAAAGAGCCGAGATCCCTTCACCGGGAGTGACCTCTTTAGCAACGGTTTTCGTCACTATATTTTTAAAAAAAAGCTATCAGTTCCTTCAACGATATCAAGTTCTTTACGTTAAAGGTTTTCGCCAGAAACCATTCGTAGCCCTCCGTCATTTCAGACGGGTAGCACGTAGTATTCATGCTGTGTTTGTTGACCTTCGTCAAGGCATAGTGTATGGTAGCTGCTTGTTACCTTTCTGCTGCATAGATAGATGCGTTGGTTTGGGACAGTCGTATAGCCTTGTTGACCTTCGTCAAGGGCTTGTACGGGTGGATTCAAATTAACCTGGATAATGACGGGTAGAACTTGACATGTGACTTATGATTTGTTGACTTTCGCCAAGGTCATAAGAGCATGGGGCAAAAAATCACATCGGGAGTTTCAAAAGAACTGAAACTTGCCAGATATGCGCATACCTTCTGGAGTGTGATACCGTGAGCGGATTCCGTCACGTTGTCATGCGATGAGAGTTGGATCCCGATTCCCACTGATGAGTTAGTTTACTCCTCGGGTGACCCCGACTAATTCTTCTTTCAGGTTTGGAGGAGAATTTGAGGTACAGTGGGAGGTTTCCAGATTAGATAAATTGGTAACCATTCTGATCTAGGTTAGAGTGCACGCTGAGTGTTTCTTTTCTCTCTCTCTTTGGCAGCGACCATTGACCCGACCCTAAGACTATGACTCAGTGACCAAGTTGACCGAACCTTCTTTAACACTGGCTTTTGGATTGTCAGAGTTGCGAACCTCATTGCCACTCCTACTTTTACCCTTTTCTCCAGGACACCCCGTTTTACTACGAATGTCCACTTCCAATGGACAAAACCATCGTATGGTTAGATACGAACTGGAAGGGATTTATTCGAGGATGGTTTCCGGTTCTGGAGAAAACGGATAGGATTATTCAGTTGTCTTTTCCTTTTGCCTCCTCTCCGGTTGCGAGTGCTCCTTGGTTTAGGAGTAGTACACCTGTTACGCAAATTGGATAGTCTTCTTCCAAACCTTAGGCTGGTGCCGACCGGTAGGGAATGAAGAAAACCAATTAGCCTAACGATGGTGTGCAGAAGGTATTAAGTTAAGACAAAGCAAGGGATTAGTAAGAGGGCAAAGTAAATTGCAACAGATATTCACGACCAAACCAAGTATTCCTTCGCCAATCCTAAATCACCTTTGTATTTCTCCAGGACACTCCGTATCACTACGAAGATCCACAGTTTATTGGATACTCCATCGTATGGTTATATACGAACTCGAAAGGAACTTGTTCCAGTTCGGGGATGGATTCTGGTTCAGGAGAAATAGGAATAAGGTTTATTCGGTTGTCTTTTATCTTCACCTTCTCTCGCATTGCGAGTGTTCCTAGGATTAGGACAGTACACCCATTATGCTTATTGGATAGTCTTCTTCCAAACCGTAGGCTGGTGCCGAACGGTAGGGAAGGAAGAAAACCATTTGGCCTAAAGGGGTGTGCAGAAGGTAATGACTAAAGACATATGAAGGGATTTGGAGAGGTGGCAAAGGATTATACGGTTACAGTCGTGAATCTGGAAGAGGCATTACTAAGAATACCGGGATACCCCATCGAAACATTTCAATGTTTCAGTTTCACTGTGTACTGTTAAAAGAAAACCGATTTCCCGATTAGATACTTACTCCAGGGTATGTATTTACCAGGTACGATTCTCACATCTGTATGGTTTTTCAGATGATGAGTGGGAGTAAGTTATTGGGAATTGGGTGATCATCCTCATTATATCGGGATTCGTTGTAATCGGTGATATTTGAGGAAATCACCTGGGCTGTTTGCCGGTCGGCAAATATTTGGTTTTGAATATCCGCTGTCATGCACCAATTTCAAATTGATATATCTGCACGTCTATTTTCATAGAGTGAGATATACCTTTCTGAAATTATGTCTACGACATTTACCTATATCAGTGGATGGTTAGGTAAGGAGCATTAAACAGCGGTGTAATTCTTCTTAACCATAAGTACAGTTTTCAACCTACGACACACAGTGAATGAGTTTTCAGACTCAAGTGACTTATACAGAGTATTGTATGTTATCCAGGATCCATCAGGACAGAGGGGTTGGTCCTCATACTATATTCGGTTTACTTATGACTTCTCTAGTCTTTAGACAGGTGTTTCGTGAAAACACAGGGTCCGAATTTGGAGAAGTTATAGGTATTTGAATAGAGTAGAGAACCAGGTATAGCAAGTATCGGGATTCTTCAAAGAGATCGAAGATGTAGATACTTGTGTATGGTATTCAGTTGATAGTAGTGATTAAGAGAAATTGCTTCTCTTTCAGGTTACTCATAATTGGAAGCATTCCTAAGTTGAGTAACGCTGATCGGCCTCCTTCCATTTAGTTGACATGCACTGGGGACAGCTGCATGATTTGAATCTGGTTCAATTAAATCAGTGCCTCTGTTTCTATATGAGATATAGAACAGTTCATATCTTAACGGTGTTAAGGTACGGGGAGTTGTCCGGCTTATGATTAAAACCAGACACTGGACAACTCAAGGCATGTTTCTGTAATGGCTGTTTGTGGGTTGACCCAGGCTATGACGAGGGTTGACTTTCTACGATCTGGATGAACAATAGCAATATTGTTCTAGACTCGCCACAGTTTTATTAAAAATGGATTTTTTCAGAAAAACAGTAGTGGGAGTATGGTAGAACTGGAGGTGATTCCAGAACCACGAACGATTACTGAAGATTTGACAAGGAACCTAAAGATTCAATCTGGATTGACATTCCATTGGCCACTCCGCAGATAAGGTGGGTAACTTCAGGCACCCGAGAGGTACTACGGTAGCCTCAAGGACGGTGACAGGGAAGTTCTTGTTTACCCATAATTACCATTGCTGTTGTTCCAGGGTGCGAGACCCGGCGGGAGGATGAGTATAGCGTCGTTCTAAACTAGTTTTAGAAGTGTACGTGTATATGACTCTGCCAGAGGGTTGTCGTAGTCAGTGGGAGCAGCGGAAGCATTGGTGGACAGATAGCTTATGTCTAGTTATAGACTAAAGCAGATGTAGCGGAGATAGATCATTTACTTCTGACGTGACAGTCATGGATTTGACTTCATCAGAATAGGGGATGGATCTGTTGAGAAGGTAGTAGGGTGTGATGTCATGGTATTTGGATGACATACACAGAGTAGGAAAAGAAACTCATATACTACAATCGGTTATACTTTGGTCGTCACACAGTGGTTTCTCCATAAAGGAAATGGATTTTATATCAGACATACTGGTTACTGGATCTATGGTATTAGATCTAGATTTGGGTGGTCTCCCAATCTGGGTACTTAGACAGCATTCTAAGGGTATTTAGAATGGACGACTCCTGGCACGGTAGTGTACCTGCAGGTAATGGAATCACCCTCTCTAAAGGTGTCTTATAGACTAAAGTAGAGAGGGATGTGCATGATTGGCAGATCACTTGCTCAGGCAATTGAGTCAATCATGAGATGTCAAGTACCACACCAGACATTGTTCTTGCACTAGATGCAATAAGCTGACATTAATCCAATCCTGGAGAAACGGTCGGAAGCAGTTTTAGAACATAAGTGGATGTTCTAGGGATATGATAACGACATCCCCATTCGGGAAACAGTTATCATTCCAGGCTTCCAAGGTGACATGGACGACAAGGAGGTTGTCAGAGCTATAGTTTTCCTTCTGACGAGGGGCAGTATTTTGGACAGTTGGTCCAAGGCAATACTGAGGGAGGCATGGCGCAGGATACTGATTAAGTTCAGTTGACGATACAGTCTAAGAAGTTTGGATTTGGAGTTCATTTATGAGCTATGTCCCATCAGACATCCAGACACATTCTAAGACAGGTATTGCTCATTTCGGGAGATGGTTTTCTCCGCGAACTTGAGATATAGAGAGACATAGAAAGAAACTTCACAGCGGATCCACTCACTGAGGCTATTTCTCGAACGCAATAGTTTCGCAAACGAGCTTTGTGAGACTGACTAGTAGAGGAGTTGGGTGTTCGGTATCACACGGGCTGTGAGTATGCGACATCGCAATAATTAGCCTTGAGTGCAAGTGGGAGATTGTTGGAGATAGTGCCCTCAGAGTCAATTATTAGGTCACAGGTACGTGATTGTAATGATTGATGGAGGACCTATCCCGGTAGGACAGTCTTACTCGAGATGATAGTATGCTATCTTGTTTACCTTTATCATCGTGTACTGTTTTAAGTGACCTGACACGTCGCTATTACACGTTGATAGAGCCCCTAGGATTCTTGCTTGACCACCAGCAGTATGAGGGCGATCATATAAGTGGGAGCTGGGGGTCTATAAGCATATCCTTAAAAGGTCCCTAGTCGTGAGAGTTTCGAGACGGGGCATCGATTCTCCTTAGTAGACTAGTGTATACAGTCGAGACCCCGACGAGGGGCGGTAGCCGGTCTCACAAGCCACTGGTGTCAGTTGGATCACCTAAGATGTATACAGGTGCTCATTGGGTTATGAGTACACCGGACAGGACTCGCCGGGAACATGCTAGTTGGTCATATACCAGACGTCAGATGGCAGTTCCCTGGTGACATGTGTGCAGGTTAGTTCATCGACCTGGGGATCGTCATTTGTCTCGTGTGAGTTCCTACTGTACTTTGATTACTACCCTACCACGGCTCAAAGGAGTCGTGCAAACAGGTTTTAGTTGGGTACAGTCCCGAGCCACATGGAGGCAGTGAGCGTATCTTCAGGGGTTCGTCTCTCCCGGTATTGGGGGTGAGGTCGTGCTGTGTCTAGGAGAGCCATTACACGAAGCCCTCGGCCGAAGCAAGGAGATTTACTGGTAGGTATTCCAGTAGTATCTCAGGGTGTTCTGGGCTACACTCCGACACGACTTGTACCGCTTTTGGGGGTCTGACTTTTACCAACCCCCTAGGCCCGCCATGCGATGCTCATAGACGAACGGACCGGACTGTACGGATATTGTCACTGACAGGCTCAGTAGGGAGTCAGGCTGAGTTCGCTCACAGACGTCCCTTTTGGTCAATACCTGGTAGCCCGTTATGTATTGGCTTATACCTCTAACGTGCTAGTGGTTAATGTAAGTGCACGGCGGCGCCCCGGCCGTCAATCCGACGCCGGAATGCGGAAGCGGTGAATAACTTAAATTTTTGCGGACTTAGCAAACCGGCACCACCGCGCACTATAACCGGGATCGAAACATTAACTAGTCTAAGCAAACTACAAGAAAGGGAATAGAGATATACCGACGATCCAAGTCCTCCGGTCTTCTCGTCATGGTCCCGATCTCCTGCGGAAAGTCCTGTCTCCTCCTCGTCGCCGGAAGTGCACCACATCGCCTACTTTGTTTACGGGCTCCCACCTCAATGCCGAGGCAACTCGGGCACGAAGCCGGCTACTCGACGTGCCCAAGATTTGCTGTAGAATGTTTAGTAGAACTTGTGTCTCACTTTTGGGGTTATCGGAATCACCCTTTTGGTGGAGGAATGATACAAGGAGTATTTTGAGGAGTTTTTGGATTTTGGAACATGAAATGAACCACCAAAAACCCACACTACACTTTTGGACAGCCCCCTATAGGACTTGGCCGGCCAAGCATGTGAGAGGGTGAGTGAGAATGAGGGAGAGGTATGATGGAATGAGCAAGCCATCCAATAATACAATGGAGAGAGAAAAGAATGCCATCATGCAAAAAGAATCATCACAAAAACAAACCCACACTCAACACCACCATCATCACCTCCCAAAGTCCAACCATGATGAGAAAGGAAAAGTCAAAGATGGTGCACATCATGAAAATCATCATGATGCTACAATAAGCAAAGACCCCCTTCCACAAAAGCCTATTTGCAACAATGCAAATAAACCCTCCTCCACCAATCTTCGGCCAATGAACGGAACAAAGGAAATTGGCCGAAACGGAAAGCAAACTGGCAACTCTAAAAACTGGTCCCGTAATAAATTACAGGAAAACCCCGATACTGTGCATACACACCCGCATCTGTATTTCGACCGAAATACAAATGCAATGAGACAAAATCTACACTGTACTATACTAGGATCCGGCTTATACCAAAGCCGGCCAGTAATATCCGTTCGATCCTGATCCGTGCAATACCGCACGTATCTGATCGAACCCTGCCATATATCCATACGGCCTATAGTACAAACTGTCCGATCCCGATCCGTGCAATACCGCACGTATCTGGTCGGACCTTGCCATATCTCCATACGGCCTCTACAACCTTTCGCCCGAAAGCTGAGTAACTGAATGTGGGGGACTCTAAAGACTCGTCAACACCTTGGTTGTGGATTTAACCACTAGCACGTCAGAGGTATAAGCCAATACGTAACGGGCTACCAAGTATTGACTAAAAGGGACGTCTGTGAGTGAACTCAGCCTGACAACCCTACTGAGCCTGTCAGTGACAATATCCGTGCAGTCCGGTCCGTTCGTCTATGAGTATCGCATGGCGGGCCTAGGGGGTTGGTAAAAGTAAGACCCCCAAAAGCGGTACAAGTCGTGTCGGAGTGTAGCCCAGAACACCCTGAGATACTACTGGAATACCTACCAGTAAATCTCCTTGCCTTGGCCAAGGACTTTGTGTAATGGCTCTCCTAGACACAGCACGACCTCACCCCCAATACCGGGAGAGACGAACCCCTGAAGATATGCTCACTGCCTCCATGTGGCTCGGGACTGTACCCAACTAAAATCTGTTTGCACGACTCCTTTGAGCCGTGGTAGGGTAGTAATCAAAGTACAGTGGGAACTCACACGAGACAAATGACGATCCCCAGGTCGATGAACTAACCTGCACACATGTCACCAGGGAACTGCCATCTGACGTCTGGTATATGACCAACTAGCATGTTCCCGGCGAGT
Source organism: Agapanthus africanus (assembly GCA_030015575.1). Lineage (NCBI taxonomy): Eukaryota > Viridiplantae > Streptophyta > Magnoliopsida > Asparagales > Amaryllidaceae > Agapanthus > Agapanthus africanus. The sequence goes on from CM057349.1 coordinate 168,746,311, forward strand.
CCTGTCCGGTGTACTCATAACCCAATGAGCACCTGTATACATCTTAGGTGATCCAACTGACACCAGTGGCTTGTGAGACCGGCCACCGCCCCTCGTCGGGGTCTCGACTGTATACACTAGTCTACTAATGGAGTATCGATGCCCGGTCTCGAAACTCCCACGACTAGGGACCTTTTAAGGATATGCTTGTAGACCCCCAGCTCCCACTTATATGATCGCCCTCATACTGCTGGTGGTCAAGCAAGAATCCTAGGGGCTCTATCAACGTGTAATAGCGACGTGTCAGGTCACCTAAAGCAGTACACGATGATAAAGGTAAACCAGATAGCATACTATCATCTTGAGTAAGACTGTCCTACCGGGATAGGTCCTCCCTCAATCATTACAATCACGTACCTGTGACCTAATAATTGACTCTGAGGGCACTATCTCCAACAATCTCCCACTTGCACTCAAGGCAAATTATTGCGATGTCGCATACTCACAGCCCGTGTGATACCGAACATCCAACTCCTCTACTAGTCAGTCTCACAAAGCTCGTTTGCGGAACTATTGGGTTCGAGGAATAGCCTCAGTGAGTGGATCCGCTTAGTTGTTTCTTTCTATGTCTCTCTATATCTCAAGTTCGCGGAGAAAGCCATCTCCCGAAAAGAGCAATATCGGTCTCAGAATATGTCTGGATGTCTGATGGGACCTAGCTCATAAATGAACTCCAAATCCAAACTTCTTAGACTGTATCGTCAACTGAACTTAATCAGTATCCTGCGCGCCATGCCTCCCTCAGTATTGCCTTGGACCACTTGTCCAAAATACTGCCCTTCATCAGAAGGAAAACTATAACTCTGACAACCTCCTTGTCGTCCATGTCACCTTGGAAGCCTGGAATGATAACTGTCTCCTGAATGAGGCTGTCGTTATCGTCTCCCTAGAACATCCACTTATGTTCTAAAACTGCTTCCAACTGTTTCTCCAGGATTGGATTAATGTCAACTTATTGCATCTAGTGCAAGAACAACATCTGGTGTGGTACTTGACATCTCACGATTGACTCAATTGCCTGAGCAAATGATCTGCCAATCATGCCCGTCCCTCTCCCCTTTAGTCTGTAAGACACCTTTGGAGAGGGTGACTCCATTACCTGCAGGTACACTACCGTGCCAGGAGTTGTCCATCCTAAATACTCTTAGAATGCTGTCAAGTACCCTGATTGGGAGACCACCCAAATCTAGATCTAAGACCATAGATCTAGTAACCAGTATGTCTGATATAAAATCCATTTCCTTTGTGGAGAAACAACTGTGTGACGACCAAGGTATAACCGATCGTACTGTAGGAGTTTCTTTTCCTACTCTGTGTATATCATCCAAATACCAGGATATCACACCCTACTACCTTCTCAACAGATCCATCCCCTATTCTGATGAAGTCAAACCCATGACTGTCACGTCAGAAACAGATGATCTATCTCCGCTACTTCTGCTCTAGTCTATAAATAGACATAAGCAACCTGTCCACCAATGCTTCCGCTGCTCCCACTGACTACGACAACCCTCTGGCAGAGTCATATAGACGTACACTTCTAAAACTGGTTTAGAACGACGCTATACTCATCCTCCCGCCGGGTCTCGTAACCTGGAACAACAGCAATGGCAATTTTGGGTAAACAAGAACTTCCTTGTCACCGTCCTTGAGGCTACCGTAGTGCCTCTCGGGTGCCTGAAGTTACCCACCTTATCTGCGGAGTGGCCAATGGAATGTCGATCCAGATTGAATCTTTAGGTTCCTTATCAAATCTTCAGTAATCGTTTGTGGTTCTGGAATCACTTCCAGTTCTACCATACTCCCACTACTGTTTTCTGAAAAAATCCATTTTTAATAAAACTGTGGCGAGTCTAGAACAATATCGCTATTGTTCATCCAGATGGTAGAAAGTCAACCCTCGTCATAGCCTGGGTCAACCCACAAACAGCCATTACAGAAACGTGCCTTGAGTTGTCCAGTGTCTGGTTTTAATCATAAACCGGACAACTCCCCGTACCTTAACATCGTTAAGATATGAACTGTTCTATATCCAATATAGAAACAGAGGCACTGATTTAATTGAACCAGATTCAAATCATGCAGCTGTCCCCAGCGCATGTCAACTAAATGGAAGGAGGCCGATCAGCGTTACTCAGCTTAGGAATACTTCCAATTATGAGTAACCTGAAAGAGAAGCAAGATCTCTTTATCATTACTATCAACTGAATACCATACACAAGTATCTACATCTTCGATCTCTTTGAAGAATCCCGATACTTGCTACACCTGGTTCTCTACTCTATTCAAATACCTACAACTTCTCAAAATTCGGACCCTGTGTTTCCGCGAAACACCTGTCTAAAAACTAGAGAAGTTATAAGTAAACCGAATATAGTACGAGGACCAACCCCTCTGTCCTGATGGACCCTGGACAACATACAATACTCTGTATAAGTCCCTTGAGTCTGATAACTCATTCACTGTGTGTCGTAGGTTGAAAACTGTACTTATGGTTAAGAAGAATTACACCGCTGTTTAGTGCTCCTTACCTAACCATCCACTGATATAGGTAAATGTCGTAGACATAATTTCAGAAAGGTATATCTCACTCTATGAAAATAGACGTACAGATATATCAATTTGAAATTGGTGCATAACAGCGGATATTCAAAACCAAATATTTGCCGACCGGCAAACAGCCCAGGTGATTTCCTCAAATATCACCGATTACAACGAATCCCGATATAATGAGGATAATCACCCAATTCCCAATAACTTACTCCCACTCATCATCTGTAAAACCATACAGATGTGAGAATCATACTTGGTAAATACATACCCTGGCGTAAGTATCTAATCGGGAAATCAGCCTTCCTTTAACATTACACAGTGAAACTGAAACATTGAAATGTTTCGATGGGGTATTCTGGTATTCCTAGTAATGCCTCTTCCAGATTCATGACTGTAACCGTATAGTTCTTTGCCACCTCTCCAAATCCCTTCATATGTCTTTAGTCTTTACCTTCTGTACACCCCGTTAGGCCAAATGGTTTTCTTCCTTCCCTACCGTTCGGCACCAGCCTATGGTTTGGAAGAAGACTATCCAATAAGCATAATGGGTGTACTGTCCTAATCCTAGGAACACTCGCAATGCGAGAGAAGGTGAAGATAAAAGACACCCGAATAAACCTTATTCCTATTTCTCCTGAACCAGAATCCATCCCCGAACTGGAACCAGTTCCATTCGAGTTCGTATATAACCATACGATGGAGTATCCAAATAAACTGTGGATCTTCGTAGTGATACGGAGTGTCCTGGAGAAATACAAAGGTGATGTGGGAGTGGTAACGAAATATTTGGTTTGGTCGTGAATATCTGTTGCAATTTACTTTGCCCTCTTACTAATCCCATGCTTTGTCTGAACTTAATACCTTCTGCACACCATCGTTATGCTAATTGGTTTTCTTCATTCCCTACCGGTCGGCACCAGCCTAAGATTTGGAAGAAGACAATCCAATTTGCGTAATAGGTGTACTACCCCTAAACCAAGGAGTACTCGTAACCTGAGAGAGGGTAAAAGGAAAAGACAACTGAATAATCCTATCCGTTTTCTCCAGAACCGGAAACCATCCTCTAATAAATTCTTTCGAGTTCGTATCTAACCATACGATGGTTTTGTCCAATGGAAGTGGACGTTCGTAGTAAAACGGGGTGTCCTGGAGAAAAGGGTAAAAGTAGGAGTGGCAATGAGGTTTGCAACTCTGACAATCCAAAAGCCGGTGTTTAAGAAGGTTCGGTCAACTTGGTCACTGAGTCAAAGTCTTAGGGTCGGGTCAATGGTCGCTGCCAAAGAGAGAGAGAGAAAAGAAACTCTCAGCGTGCACTCTAACCTAGATCAGAATGGTCACCTATTTATCTAATCTGGAAACCTCCCACTGTACCTCAAATTCTCCTCCAAACCTGAAAGAAGAATTAGTCGGGGTTACCCGAGGAGTAAACTAACTCATCAGTGGGAATCGGGATCCAACTATCATTGCATGATAACGTGACGGAATCCGCTCACGCTATCACACTCCAGAAGGTATGCGCATATCTGGCAAGTTTCAGTTCTTTTGAAACTCCCGATGTGATTTCTGCCCCATGCTCTTATGACCTTGACTTTAGCCAACATATCATAAGTCACATGTCAAAGTTCTACCCGTCATTCTCCAGGTTAATTTGAATCCACCCGTACATACCCTTGACTTTGGCCAACATGGCAGTACGACTGTTCCAAACCAACACATCTATCTATGCTGCATATGAATAACCAACAGCTACCAAACACTGTGCCTTGACTTTGGCCAACATACACAGCTTGAATACTATTGACTATCCATATGAAACGACGGAGGGCTACGAATGGTTTCTGGCGAAAACCTTTAACGTAATGAACTTGATATCGTTGAAGGAACGGATAGCTTTTTTAAAAATATAGTGACGAAAACCTTTGCTAAAGAGGTCACTCCCGGTGAAGGGATCTCGGCTCTTTCCCCGTAGAATGGGGTGCAGGATATTCCAAATGAATACCGCGATGCAAAGCAAAAGTAATCGGCTATAGTGAAGTTAATGCCCTGACGCAAACTTCTGTCCAAGGGGTCACTCCCGGTGAAGGGATCTCGGCCCTTGCCTCGTCGACTGAGGAGCAGGATATTCCAATGAATACCACGATGCAAAACAAAAGTAAACGTCCTTGCAATAACAGCTTTTTGAAAAGTGTTCCAACAACATCAGATTAGGTTTGTTTCTAACTTGCATTGATCCGAATTAATGCAGTCCCATCAATTGATCACACCACAAAGAACGAAAATATACTGATGTACGTATATGTCATCCGCATTCGCCACTGGGTCCCGTCATTACCCGTTAGGTTAGCTAACTAACGACAGAGCGGGGACTGGACTAGCGCGGATGTAAAACATATACAACATCTACTAATATATATACCAATATATTATATTCGCTCAAGGCGTGAATAAAATGCAACATCACAGAGAATGAACAGCATCACAGAAACAATACAGATATCTGGAATCCCCGGGTTTCACAGAGCCGCTGAAACCCGACGTTCCCCTGGTCGTGTGGATAGCCTGTGCAATGAAATCCTAGACCCCTACGGGCGCGGCAAGTTACCCGCCAAGACCTGAAGCGAGGCAGCCCCCTTCAGCAACGTGAATGGACCACCCAGCACTTCACGGAATCCGGTAACTTGGGCACCCCTCCTGGGTCAACCTGTACCCCCTACGAGTGCGGCGAATAGCCCGCCAATCCTAGAGTGAAGCCCCCTTCATCTCAATGCCATGAGATGCGGGCTTGTTGCCCTCTAGAACCCGGCTACCCGTGCACCCCTCCGCGGGGTAATCCTAGTACAGAAAGTAAAATATACATACACCGGGTACATCGACCGCAACCAGGTCGTGCCCCAAAATAATAATACAATCAGGCAGTGACGGCAGTCCACATGTCGGACGCTCGCCCCGCAGTATCAAATGTACATAATACAACCACAACTGTACTAGTATTGCATCCAGGCTATCCCCACGACCGATCCGCAACAACACAGCAAATACATAGAACATCAACGTGAAAGTCACGTTCGCAAATCCGTCTAACCGGGCTATAGCAGTTAGACCGGATTTACCGATCAAGTGACATTCACGGTCGCAGATATAATGTAAATACTGTGAAAAATGTGTTTAAAATTTTCCGATTGATCAAACAATTAACAAGTGGGCCCCCAAACAAAACTGTAGCAATCACAGAAAACCTGGGCCCAATTTTAATATCCCAAAACCCCTGAAATAAGCCCATAAGCCCACTGCAAAAAAAATAATCACACGAGCCCACAAACTTGCGGCGGAAGCGCGGCCAGAAGAGGGTTTTGGCCGCCCTTCCGCGGTCGTACGGAGGGATCGTGCTACGAAATTTTTTCAGTGTTCTTATAACTCCCTGCACATCATTCTGAGACCACCTGAAAAAATTTTCGAGACCAAAAATTTTCAACAGAAACTGATGCGAAGGCAATACGGGTTTTGGAACTTTTTGATCGATCGAAAATGCAAACACATTACACAAAGCTAGACTAAGTTAATGGCGAGGCTCTGATACCACTGTAAGTGCACGGCGGCGCCCCGGCCGTCAATCCGACGCCGGAATGCGGAAGCGGTGAATAACTTAAATTTTTGCGGACTTAGCAAACCGGCACCACCGCGCACTATAACCGGGATCGAAACATTAACTAGTCTAAGCAAACTACAAGAAAGGGAATAGAGATATACCGACGATCCAAGTCCTCCGGTCTTCTCGTCATGGTCCCGATCTCCTGCGGAAAGTCCTGTCTCCTCCTCGTCGCCGGAAGTGCACCACATCGCCTACTTTGTTTACGGGCTCCCACCTCAATGCCGAGGCAACTCGGGCACGAAGCCGGCTACTCGACGTGCCCAAGATTTGCTGTAGAATGTTTAGTAGAACTTGTGTCTCACTTTTGGGGTTATCGGAATCACCCTTTTGGTGGAGGAATGATACAAGGAGTATTTTGAGGAGTTTTTGGATTTTGGAACATGAAATGAACCACCAAAAACCCACACTACACTTTTGGACAGCCCCCTATAGGACTTGGCCGGCCAAGCATGTGAGAGGGTGAGTGAGAATGAGGGAGAGGTATGATGGAATGAGCAAGCCATCCAATAATACAATGGAGAGAGAAAAGAATGCCATCATGCAAAAAGAATCATCACAAAAACAAACCCACACTCAACACCACCATCATCACCTCCCAAAGTCCAACCATGATGAGAAAGGAAAAGTCAAAGATGGTGCACATCATGAAAATCATCATGATGCTACAATAAGCAAAGACCCCCTTCCACAAAAGCCTATTTGCAACAATGCAAATAAACCCTCCTCCACCAATCTTCGGCCAATGAACGGAACAAAGGAAATTGGCCGAAACGGAAAGCAAACTGGCAACTCCAAAAACTGGTCCCGTAATAAATTACAGGAAAACCCCGATACTGTGCATACACACCCGCATCTGTATTTCGACCGAAATACAAATGCAATGAGACAAAATCTACACTGTACTATACTAGGATCCGGCTTATACCAAAGCCGGCCAGTAATATCCGTTCGATCCTGATCCGTGCAATACCGCACGTATCTGATCGAACCCTGCCATATATCCATACGGCCTATAGTACAAACTGTCCGATCCCGATCCGTGCAATACCGCACGTATCTGGTCGGACCTTGCCATATCTCCATACGGCCTCTACAACCTTTCGCCCGAAAGCTGAGTAACTGAATGTGGGGGACTCTAAAGACTCGTCAACACCTTGGTTGTGGATTTAACCACTAGCACGTCAGAGGTATAAGCCAATACGTAACGGGCTACCAAGTATTGACTAAAAGGGACGTCTGTGAGTGAACTCAGCCTGACAACCCTACTGAGCCTGTCAGTGACAATATCCGTGCAGTCCGGTCCGTTCGTCTATGAGTATCGCATGGCGGGCCTAGGGGGTTGGTAAAAGTAAGACCCCCAAAAGCGGTACAAGTCGTGTCGGAGTGTAGCCCAGAACACCCTGAGATACTACTGGAATACCTACCAGTAAATCTCCTTGCCTTGGCCAAGGACTTTGTGTAATGGCTCTCCTAGACACAGCACGACCTCACCCCCAATACCGGGAGAGACGAACCCCTGAAGATACGCTCACTGCCTCCATGTGGCTCGGGACTGTACCCAACTAAAATCTGTTTGCACGACTCCTTTGAGCCGTGGTAGGGTAGTAATCAAAGTACAGTGGGAACTCACACGAGACAAATGACGATCCCCAGGTCGATGAACTAACCTGCACACATGTCACCAGGGAACTGCCATCTGACGTCTGGTATATGACCAACTAGCATGTTCCCGGCGAGTCCTGTCCGGTGTACTCATAACCCAATGAGCACCTGTATACATCTTAGGTGATCCAACTGACACCAGTGGCTTGTGAGACCGGCCACCGCCCCTCGTCGGGGTCTCGACTGTATACACTAGTCTACTAATGGAGTATCGATGCCCGGTCTCGAAACTCCCACGACTAGGGACCTTTTAAGGATATGCTTGTAGACCCCCAGCTCCCACTTATATGATCGCCCTCATACTGCTGGTGGTCAAGCAAGAATCCTAGGGGCTCTATCAACGTGTAATAGCGACGTGTCAGGTCACCTAAAGCAGTACACGATGATAAAGGTAAACCAGATAGCATACTATCATCTCGAGTAAGACTGTCCTACCGGGATAGGTCCTCCCTCAATCATTACAATCACGTACCTGTGACCTAATAATTGACTCTGAGGGCACTATCTCCAACTGTTAAATCCACAACCAAGGTGTTGATGAGTCTTTAGAGTCCCCCACATTTCAGTTACTCAGCTTTCGGGCGAAAGGTTGTAGAGGCCGTATGGAGATATGGCAAGGTCCGATCAGATACGTGCGGTATTGCACGGATCAGGATCGAACATTTTGTACTATAGGCCGTATGGTTATATGGCAGGGTTCGATCAGATACGTGCGGTATTGCACGGATCAGGATCGAACGGATATTACTAGCCGTCTTTGGTTTAAGCCGGATCCTAGTATAGTACAATGTAGATTTTCTCTCATTGCATTTGTATTTCGGTCGAAATACAGATGCGGGTGTGTATGCACAGTATCGAGGTTTTCCTGTAATTTATTACGGGACCAGTTTTCTGGAGTTGCCAGTTTGCTTTCCGTTTCGGCCAATTTCCTTTGTATCGTTCATTGGCCGAAGATTGGTGGAGGAGGGCTTATTTGCATTGTTGCAAATAAGTATTTGGGGAGGGGGTATTTGCTTATTGTTGTATCATGATAGTCTCTCATTGACCTTGACTTCTAGCTATCATGATGGCTTGACTTTGTTGAGTTGATGTTGTTGATGGAGTGTAGATTTCCTTGTGATCATTTGTTTTTCTTTCATCATCACTTCCTTGCATCATTGCATTCCACCCACCCCCTTGACCTTACTCTCTCTCCAATCACACCAAAGGGGGGGCGGCCATTTCCTTGTAGAAGGATGGGATTCATTTGATGAGGTGGGAAAATGTTGTTCATTTCATGCACCAAAGTTCTCCAAGCTCCTCCATATACTTCTTGTTCAATCCCTCCACCAATGGCAACCTCCACTACCCCAAAAAGAGACACAAGTTCTACTACACATTCTACAGCATATCTTGGGCACGTCGAGTAGCCGGCTTCGTGCCCGAGTTGCCTCGGCATTGAGGTGGGAGCCCGTAAAAGAAGTAGGCGATGTGGTGCACTTCCGGCGACAAGGTGGAGACCGGAGCTTCCGCAGGAGATCGGGACGATGACGAGAAGACCGGAGGACTTGGATCGTCGGTATATCTCTTTCCCATCTTGTAGTTAGCTAGGACTAATTAATGGTTCGATCCGGGTATTAGTGCGCGGCGGTTTGCCAGTTCAAGAAAAATTTTAAGTTTATCACCGCTTCCGCAATTGGCCATCGGATTGACGGCCGGGGCGCCGCCGTGCACTTACAGTTAATACACTGGCTGTGGATTTAACCACTAGCACGTCAGTGGTACTAGCTGTACGTAACGGGCTACCAGGTATTGACCAAAAGGGAGGTCGATGAGCGAACTCATCCTGACACCCTACTGAGCCTGTCAGTGATAATATCCATACAGTCTGGTCCGTTCATCTATGAGCATCGCATGGCGGGCCTAGGGGGTTGGTAAAAGTCAGACCCCCAAAAGCAGTACAAGTCGTGTCGGAGTGTAGCCCAGAATACCCTGAGATACTACTGGAATACCTACCAGTAAGTCTCCTGCCTTGGCCAAGGACTTCGTGTAATGGCTCTCCTAGACACAGCGCGATCTCACCCCCAATACCGGGAGAGACGAAACCCCTGCCGATCCGCTCACTGCCTCCATGTGGCTCTGGACTGTACCCAATTAAAACCTGTTTGCACGACTCCTTTGAGCCATGGTAGGGTAGTAATCAAAGTACAGTGGGAACTCACACGAGACAAATGACGATCTTAGGTCGATGAACTAACATGTACATATGTCACCAGGGAACTACTATCTGACGTCAGGTATAATACCAACTAGCATGTTCCCGGCGAGTCCTGTCCGGTTTACTCATAACCCAATGAGCACCTGTATACATCTTAGGTGAACCAACTGACACCAATGGCTTGTGAGACCGGCCACCGCCCCTCGTCGGGGTCTCGACTGTATACACTAGTCTACTAATGGAGTATCGATGCCCAGTCTCGAAACTCCCACGACTAGGGACCACTTTAAGGATGTGCTTATAGACCCCAGCTCCCACGTATATGATCGCCATCATACTGCCGGCCGTCAAGAAAGAATCCTATGGGCTCTATCAACGTGCAATAATGACCTGTAAGGTCACCTAAAGCTGTACACGACGATAAAGATAAACCAGATAGCATACTATCATCTTGAGTAAGACTGTCCTACCGGTATAGGTCCTCCCTCAATCATTGCAATCACGTGCCTGTGATCCAATAATTGACTCTGAGGGCACTATATCCAACAGTAACTTGCCGCGCCCGTAGGGGTCTAGGATTTCATTGCACAGGCTATCCACACGACCAGGGGAACGTCGGGTTTCAGTTGCGGCTCAATGGAAACCCGGGGATCCCAGATTATCTGTATTGTTCTGTGATGCTTATTACATTTCTATGATGTTGCATTTATCATGCCTGGAGCGATTATTATATATTGATATATATACTAGTAGATGTTGTATATGTTTTACATCCACGCTAGTCCAGTCCCCGCTCTGTCGTTAGTTAAGTAACCTAACGGGTGATGATGGGACCCAATGGCGAATGCGGATTGCATATACGTACATCGTATTTTTGTTCTTTATTGGTGTGATTAATTGATGGGACTGCATTGATTCAGATCAATGCAAGGAAAAAAAACTTATTCGATGTTGTTGGAACAATTTTCAAAAAGCTGTTATTACAAAGACGTTCACTTTTGTTTTGCACAGTGGTATTCGGTTATGAATATCCTGCACCTCATTCGACGAGGCAAGGGCCGAGATCCATTCATCGGGAGTGACCCCTTAGATAGATACTTGCGTCAGGGTAATAACTTCACTATAGTAGATTACTTTTTGCTTTGCGTCGCGGTATTCAGTATGAAATATCCTGCAACTTATTCGATGAGGAAAGAGCCGAGATCCCGTCACCGGGAGTGACCTCTTTAGCAAAAGTTTTCGCTACTATATATTTGTAAAACCACTCGGTTCCTTCAACGATATCAAGTTCATTACGTTAAAGGTTTTTCACCAAAAACCAGCCGTAGCCCTCTGTCATTTCAGATTAGTATTACTTAGTATTCGTGCTGCGTTTGTTGACTCCATCAAGGCGTAGTGTACGGTAGCTGAGTGGTGCTTCTTTGTAGCATGGATATGCGATTGGTTAGGACAGTCGTACGGCCTTGTTGACTCCGTCAAGGGCTCGTGCGGGTGGGTTTAATGCAATTAAGATAATGACGGGTTGAACTTGACTAGGGTTTTTTGATTTGTTGACTCCGTCAAGGTCACTTGGGTCCTAGGGGTAAAAATCACATCGGGAGTTTCTAAAGAAACTGAAACTTGTCAGGCATGCGCATACCTTCTGGAGTGTGATAACGTGAGTGGATTCCATCACGTTATCATGCGATGATAGTTGGATCCCGATTCCCACTAATGAGTTGGTTTACTCCTCGGGTGATCCCAGCTAATTCTTCTTTCAGGTTTGGAGGAGAATTTGAGGTTACAGTGGTAGGTTTCCTGATTAGATAAATTGATAACCATTCTGATCTAGGTTAGAATGCACGCAGAGTGTTTCTTTTCTCTCTCTCTCTTTGGAAGCGACCATGGCCCGACCCTAGACAATGACTCAGTGACCAAGTTAACCGAACCTTCTTAAAACACTGGCTTTTGGATTGTCTGAGTTGCATACCTTATTGCCACTCCTGCTTTTACCCTTTTTCTCCGGAACATTTCGTATCACTACGAACGTCCACTTCTATTGGATAAAACCATCGTATGGTTATATACGAACTCGAAGGAACTTGTTCCAGATTCGAGGATGGTTTCCGGTTCTGGAGAAAATGAATAGGACTATTCAGTTGTCTTTTCCTTTTACCTTCTCTCAGGTTGCGAGTGCTCCTTGGATTAAGACGGTACACCTATTACGCTAATTGGATTGTCTTCTTCCAAACCATAGGCAAGTGCCGAACGGTAGGGAATGAAGAAAACCAATTAGCCTAACGATGGTGTACAGAAGGTAATAAGTTAAGACAAATAAAGGGATTAGAAAGAGGGCAAAGTAAATTACGACTGTTATTCATAACCAAACCAAGTATTTCATCGCCACTCCTACTTCACCTTTGTATTTCTCCAGAACGCCCCGTATCGCTACGAAGATCCATAGTTATTTGGATAATCCATCGTATGGTTATATACGAACTCAAAGGAACTTGTTCCAGTTTGGGGATGGATTCTGGTTCAGGAGAAATAGGAATAAGGTTTATTCAGTTGTCTTTTATCTTTACCTTCTCTCACGTTGCGAGTGCTCCTAGGATTAGGAGAGTACACCCATTATGCTTATTGGATAGTCTTCTTCCAAACCATAGGCTGGTGCCGAACGGTAGGGAAGGAAGAAAACCATTTGGCCTAAAGGTGGTGTACAGAAGGTAATGACTAAAGACATATAAAGAGATTTGGAGAGATGGCAAAGAAATATACGGTTACAGTTGTGAGTCTGATAATGGAAGAGGCATTACTAGGAATACCCGGATACCCCTTCGAAATATTTACATGTTTCAGTTTCACTGTGTATTGTTAAAAGAAAACTGATTTCCCAATTAGACCCTTGCTCCAGGGTATGTATTTACCAGGTATGATTCTCACATCTGTATGGATTTACAGATGATGAGTGGGAGTAAGTTATTGGGAATTAGGTGATCATCCACATTATATCAGGATTCGTTGTAATTGGTGATATTTGAGGAAATCACCTAGGTTTTTACCGGACGACAAATATTTGGTTTTGAATATCCGTTGTTATGCACCAATTTCAAATTGATATATCTGTACGTTTATTTTTATAAAGTGAGATATAACTTTTTGAAATTATGTCCATGACATTTACCTATATCAGTTGATGGTTGGGTAAGGAGTATTCAACAGCGGTGTAATTCTTCATAACCATAGTACAGTTTTTAACCTACGACGCACAGGATTTGAGTTATTCAACTCAGCGGACTTATACAAAGTAATGTATGTTGTCCAGTGTCCATTAGGACAGAGAGGTTGGTCCTCGTACTATATTCTGTTTACTTATGACTTCTCTAGTTTTTAGACAAGTGTTTCATAGAAACACAAGGTCAAAATTTTGAGAAGTTATAGGTATAAGAATAAAGTAGAGAACCAGGTGTTGCAAGTATCAGGATTCTTCAAGGTGATCAAAGATGTAGATACTTGTATTCGGTATTCAGTTGATAGTAATGGTTTTGAGAAAATTGTTTCTCTTTCAGGTTACTCATATCTGGATGCATTCCTAAGTTGAGTAATGCTGATCGGCCTCCTTCCATTTAGTTTACATGCACTGGAGACAGCTGCATGATTTGAATCTGGTTCCAATTAAATCAGTGCATCCGTTTCTATATTGGATATAGAACGGTTCATATCTTAATGATGTTAAGGTTCGAGGAGTTGTTCGGCTTATGCTTAAAACCAGACTCTGGGTAACTCAAGGCACGTTTCTGTAATGGCTGTTTGTGGGTTGACCCGGGCTATGACGAGGGTTAACTTTCTACCATCTGGAAGATCAATAATGATATTGTTCTAGACTCGCCACAGTTTTGATAAAAATGGATTTTTTCAGAAAACGGTAGTGGGAGTATGGTAGAACTGGAAGTGATTCCAGAACCACAAACGATTACTAAAAATTTGATAAGAACCTAAAGATTCAATCAGGTTTGACATTCCATTGACCACTCCGCAGATGTGATGGGTAACCTCAGGCACTCGAGAGGTACTTCGGTATGCTCAAAGACGGTAACAGGGAGGTTCTTGTTTACCCAGACTTGACACTACTGTTGTTCCAGGCTATGAGACCCGGCAGGAGGATGAGTATAGCGTCGTTCTAAACTGGCTTTAGAAGTGCACGTGTTTATTATTCTGCCTGAGGGTTGTCGTAGTCAGTGGGAGCAGCGGAAGCATAGTGGACAAATAGCTTATGTCTATTTATAAACTAAAGCAGATATAGCGGAAATAGATCATCTATTTCTGATGTGACAGTCATAGGTTTGACTTCATCAGAATAGGGGATGGATCTGTTAAGAAGGCAGTAGGGTGTGATGTCCTGGTATTTGGATGACATACACAGAGTAGGAAGTGAAATTCCTATACTACGATCGGTTATACTTTGGTTGTCACACAGTGGTTTCTCCACATAGGATATGAATATTATATCAGACATTCTGGTTACTAGATCTATGGTTTTAGATCAAGATTTGGGTAGTTTCCTAATCTGGGTATTTAGACAGCATTCTAAAGGTGTTTTAGAATGGACGACTCCTGGCACGGTAGTATACCTGCAGGTGATGGAGTCACCCTCTCTAAAGGTGTCTTACTGACTAAAGGGGAAAGAGATGCGCATGATTGGCATATCACTTGCTTAGGCAATTGAGTCAATCATGAGATGTCAAGTACCACACCAGATGTTGTTTTTGCACTAGATGCAATAAGTTGATATTAATCCAATCCTGGAAAAACATTCGGAAGCAGTTTTAGAACATAAGTAGATGTTCTAAGGATATGATAACAACAGCTTCTTTTGGGAGACGGTTATCATTTCAGGCTTCCAAGGTGACCTGGATAACAGAGTGACTGTCAGAGTTATAGTTTTCCCTCTGACGAGGGGCAGTAGTTTGGACAGGTGATCCAAGCGGACACTGAGGGAGGCATGACGCAGAATACTGATTAAATTCAGTTGACGATACAGACTAAGAAGTTTAGATTTGGAGTTCATTTATGAACTAGGTCCTATCAGATATCCAGACATATTCTAAGACAGGTATTGCTCATTTCGGGAGATGGTTTTCTTCGCGAACTTAAGATAAAGAGAGACATAAAAAGAAACGTCAGGGCGGATCCACTCACTGAGGCTATTCCTCGAACGCAATAGTTTCACAAACGGGCTTTGTGAGACTGATCAGTCGAAGAGTTGGGTGTTCGGTATCACACAGGCTATGAGTATGCGGCATCGCAATAATTAGCCTTGAGTGCAAATGGGAGATTGTTGGATATAGTGCCCTCAAAGTCAATTATTGGATCGCAGGCACATGATTGCAATGATTGAGGGGAGGACCTATGCCGGTGGGACAGGTTTACTCAAGATGATAGTATGCTATCTAGTTTATCTGTATCATCGTGTACATGCTTTAGGTGATCTTACATATTACTATTACACGTTGATAGAGACCTTAGGATTCTTGCTTGAATACCAGTAGTATGATGGCGATCATATACGTGAGAGTTGGGTAGTCCATAAGCACATCCTTAAAAGGTCCCTAGTCGAGGGAGTTTCGAGACTGAGCATCGATACTCCATTAGTAGACAGGTGTATACAGTCGAGACCCCGACGAGGGGCGGTGGCCGATCTCACAAGCCATTGGTGTCAGTTGGTTCACCTAAGATGTATACAGGTGCTTATTGGGTTATGGGTATACCGGACAGGACTCGCCGGGAACCTGCTAGTTGGTATTATACCTGACGTCAGATAGCAGTTCCCTGGTGACATGTGTACAGGTTAGTTCATCGACCTGAGATCGTCATTTGTCTCGTGTGAGTTCCCACTGTACTTTGATTACTACCCTACCACGGCTCAAAGGAGTCGTGCAAACAGGTTTTAGTTGGGTACAGTCCCGAGTCACATAGAGGCAGTGAGCGGATCGGCAGGGGTTTCGTCTCTCCCGGTATTGGGGGTGAGATCGCGCTGTGTCTAGGAGAGCCATTACACGAAGTCCTTGGCCAAGGCAGGAGATTTACTGGTAGGTATTCCAGTAGTATCTCAGGGTGTTCTGGGCTACACTCTGACACGACTTGTACCGCTTTTGGGGGTCTGACTTTTACCAACCCCCTAGGCCCGACATGCGATACTCATAGACGAACGGACCGGACTGTATGGATATTGTCACTGACAGGCTCTGTAGGGTGTCAGGATGAGTTCGCTCATTGACCTCCCTTTTTGTCAATACCCGGTAGCCCGTTACGTACAACTAGTACCACTGACATGCTAGTGGTTAAATCCACAGCCAGTGTATTGACGAGTCTTTAGAGTCCCCCACAGACAGTTTCTCAAGTTTCGGGCGAAACGTTGTAAAGGCCGTATGTTATTATGGCAGGATTCGATCAAATACGTGCAGTCGTGCACGGATCATGATCGGACAGATCATACTAGTGGGTTTTGGTTTAAGCCGGATCCTAGTATTAGATTTGTTGGATTACTTTAGTCTCATTGTATTCGCATTCAGTCGGAATGCGGATGCAGGTATGTATATACAGGTGAGGGGCATCCTTATGATTCGTCACGAGTTTACTTTAGTAGATGCAATTCTCTTTTTATTGTTGCAAACATTTGAATTAATGTTTGCAAATGAAAATTGTGATCTCAAAGTCATGATTAGGAGCATTAATTGTGACACATACACAAGTGATGACTCATGGTCTCTTTATTTGTGAATATGTCACATTTTGGATTGATTTAGGTGTTGAAATGATAAGATGAGAGAGAGAGGGCAGCCACATGGCTTGAGGTTGCTCTTGTGTTGATAATTATCTATCTCACTCTCATTATCATTCCAACACAAAAAGAAAAAGAACGCTCTTCTTCTTCCTCTTCTTTCTTGAGCTCACTATCTCCATTAATGGTATCCACTTCAACCTCCATCCATACACTCTCATGCGTTGAGAATTAATGGATGCTTGAGAAAAAGTTATCACACACATTCTCTACATCGCCTTGGACATGTCGGCTGGAAAACTTCATCTTTGAGTTGCTTCGGATGAAGCGGGAGCCCGTAAAAGGGCTCATTGATGTGGTGCCCTTCCGAAGAGGAGACCGGAGATCGGAGATACCGCGAGGAGCTTGGGATGGTGGCCAAAGAACGAAGGACACGGATCGATCGGTATAGCCACTCTCACTTCTTAGTAGTTAGCTAGTTTAGCATTAATTGTTCAATCCGGGTGAAAGACTACGATAGCGCCAGTTTCCTAAAAAGTTTTTTTTTTCGCTTTTGGCCTCGGATCGACGGCCGGGGCGCTACCGTAGACTTACAAGTCTGACGCAGAGCATCAACAAGCGTAGGAAGCAACGCTCTCTGAGGTGAAGGTGGTAAGGTAACATGTGGAACCGCTGCCTCCCTCTGGCGTATCCTAGTGCAATCTCTGATGCGGTGATAGGGACTGCCACACCCAAAGCATCCAGGCGACGACTGCTGACCCTGCGGGTATAAACTATATGTCTGGCCCCGTCTCATGCTCCGGCTACCCGCCCGGCCTATAGCGATTCCTCCACGGCCTCTGCCAAACTTCCTCTGCGCTGATAACTCAGTACGAATCCTCTTCGGTTCCGTAATGACCGGCGTCTCAGAAATACGCTCCTCTACCAATAGGGCTGCGTCCACTACGGCTGCGTATGTATCGAAATGCTGGGAGAAGATAGCGAGGAACAACTGGGTACTCAACCCTCGAACAAATCTCTTGATCCGCGTCTCCTTAGTGCCCACCAAATATGGAGCATATACGGATAACTGGGTAAACTGAATGTCATACTATGCCACCGTCATACCTAGAGTCTGGCGTAACGACTCAAAACTGGGAGCTCGAGCATTCCTGACGCTCTGTGGAAGAAATCAGGCAAGAAAAACCGCCACGAACTCAGCCCAGGTCATAGGAGAAAGACCTGCGGCTCTGCCCCTCTCTAAAGACTCGCACCAGGTCTGGGCAAGACCCTCCAGACGAAAACTCGCGAACTCTACCCATCTCGCGTCGGAGCATCTCAGCGAACGACAGATCCTAGCCATCCGATCGATAAATGACTGCGGATCCTCAGCTGCATCAGTGCCGGTGAAAACCGGAGGCTTCAGCCTTATGAACTCAGATAATGATACGATGATGACCTCCGTAGCTGCAGGTATGACTACCGGAACAGTATGCACCATCACGGTCCCCGCAACAGGTGGTACAACCTCCTGTCGCTGCGCTCGACTGGCCTCGACTAACGATCCTATCATCTGGCACAAATCCTGCATACCGTCCTCTAGCCTAGTAATACGATCAAGCGAAGGTGGATCAATCTGCTCATGTACAACGGGCGTACCGCCCTGGTCATTCCTCGTCTCCGACGAGCCAACTCTGACCTCGGCTCTCACGGCCGCTCTCTGCGCCCTCGTAGTCTTCGGCGGCATAATGGCTGGAAATAAATGCAGGATTCGATAAGAACATGGAAATCGAATCACAAGGATGTATATAATCACGGAAGGAATTTCAACCAACAAGTCCTAAGGTCACTTAGGCGGAGTACCGTGTCGTAAGTATGCCGCGGAACATACACACGCTACGTCACTCTGCTTAAGCTACCTACTCCATCATATCAAGGTCGTCCTACACTCCGAAAGGTAAAACCTAGCGCTCTGATACCAACTTTTTCACGACCAAAAATTAGGCACGTGACCGGCACTTAAACCACGTGATGTCAACAGGCGTAATAGTCTGCCAATTTTAGAGTGAGGCCCCTCTGCCTCTCAAAGCCATGAGATGCGGACCCGTTGCCCTTCAGAACCCGGCTATCCGTGCACTCCGACGCGGGGTAAAACCTAGTACAGAAATGAAAAATATGTACAACGGGTACATCGACCTCAACCCGGTTGTGTACCAAAAGAATATTATACAACAGGCAGTGACGGCAGTCCACATGTTGGACGCTCACCCCGCAATATCAAATGTACAAATAAATCCAAACTGCACTACCATTGCATCCTACTATCCACCACGACAAATCCGCAACATCACAGCACAACACAGAACATCAACGCGAATGTCACCTTCGCAAACCCGTCTAAAAGAACTATAGCAATCAGACGCGGTTTACCGATCAAATGACATTCACGGTCGGAGATATAATATAAGTACTGTAAACTAACATGTTTAAATTTCGATCGACTAAATATCATGAAGTGGGCCCCACAGACATCTGCTGTACTATGACAAAATCTGGGCCCAAAAGATATATACCAAAAACCATAATTTCTAGTCAAGAAGTCACTGTGCAAATTTGGAGCAGTAATCCCATAGAATTGCCGCGGATGCGCGGTCAAACCCTAGGTTTGACCGCGATTCCGCGGCTGTTTTGTAGGGTCACGTGCCCAAATTTGTACCACGTGCTTAAAAAAGCCTGCTGAATATTCTGTGATGTGTAAAATTATTTTTAGAACCCTTTTAAAATCAACAGAAACTCAGAACCTTGAAAATTGTAGTTTTTGATATTCGGTCCGATCGATATTTTAAACGCGTTAGCACAAGTTAGTAAAGCAAAATGGTGAGGCTCTGATACCACTGTAAGTCTACGGTAGCGTCCCGGCCGTCTACAGACGCCAAATGCGGAACAAAAACTTTTTAACTGGCGCTATCGTATACTATAACCCGGATCTGCCATTGTTGTTAAACTAACAAACTATAAAGAGAGTAGAAAGGTTATACCGAACGATCCGAGTCCTTCGTTCTTTAACCATCATCCCACGCTCCGTTGCGGCTGCACCGTTCTTGTCGATCTCCGATCTGCTCGTCCAAGTAGCACCACGCCAACGATTCTTTAAACGGGCTCCCGCCTCTGACTCGAGGCAACTCGGTCGTCAAGTTTGCTAAAAGAGACGACCAAGATAGATGTAGAGAATGAGTAGAATATTTTGTCTCACTTCGTCCAAAGCCGTGGACGATCGGTTAATGAAGTTGCCACTCGAAATGAAATGGATTGAGAAATGAGTTATCAAATTTCCATACACTCAAAACCATAGTCTTTTTCCAAAAATGAAATCTCTCTCTCTCTCTCTCTCACAAGGGGCCGGCCATATAAGTAGATGGGGGGTGAGTGTAGGAGCATGGAAGGAGGGTGACAATAAACAAGAAGCTTATCACAACCATAAATGAAAACATGACTCACTAATGACACCTAGTGTGAACACATTAATGAAACAATTAATACCAAGATGAGTCACTAAGCCACCTCACCATCTAGAAGCTTCCAGAAGCACGACTCACCCTCATGACTCACCCGAGTGACGGAAAGATAAATCCGTATTTAACCGAATGTCAAATACGGCTGATAGAAAACTGGAAACTGGCAACTTCCAAAAGCGATCCTGAAACGAATTTCAGGACAACCCCGTAACTGTATAAATATACCCGCATTTGTATAACGACCGAATACAAATGCAACTGAGACAAAGATATTATATCTACTCAATATAATACTCGGATCCAGCTTAAACCAAAACTCACCAGTATTATCTGCCCGAAATATTACACATGCGTAAACGCACGTGCATTTTCCGAACCCTGCCATAAAACCATACGGCCTATACAACATTTCGCCCGAACTTGGGAAACTATCTGTGGGGAACTCTAATGACTCGTCAGTACCCTGGCATTGGGTTTAACCACAAGCCGTCAGCGGCACTAGCTGTGCGTAACGGCTGCCCATGTACTGACCTCAAGGGAGGCCGATGAGCGAACTCATCCGGAAACCCTACTGAGCCTAACAGTGACAATGTATATACAGTCCGGTCCGTTCGCCTATGAGTATCGCATATCTGCCTAGGGGGCTGGTAACGTCAGACCCCTAATAGCAGTATAAGTCGTGTCGGAGTGTAGCCCAATAACACCCTGAGATACTACTGGAGTACCTACCAGTAAATCTCCTGCCACGGCCGTGGGCTTTGTGTAATGGCTCTCCTAGACACAGCACGATCTCACCCCCAATACCGGGAGAGACGAATCCCCTGCCGATCCGCTCACGTGCCTCCATGTGGCTCGGGACTGTACCCAAAAACTACCTGTTTGCACGACTCCTTTGAGCCGTGGTAGGGTAGAAATCAAAGCACAGTGGGAACTCACACGAGACAAATGACGACCTCAGGTCAATGAACTAACCTGTACATATGTCACCAGGGAACTGCTATCTGACGATAGGTATAGTACCAACTAGCAGGTTCCCGACGAGTCCTGTCCGGTGTACTCATAAAACCCAATAAGCACCTGTATACATCTTAGGTGAACAACTGACACCAGTGGCTTGTGAGACCGGCCACCGCCCCTCGTCGGGGTCTCGACTGTATACAATAGTCTACTCCGGAGTATCGATGCCCTGTCTCGAAACTCCCACGACTGGGGACCAAAATTAAGGATATGCATATAAACCACCCAACTCTCACGTATATGATCGCCATCATACTGTTGGTAGTAAAGCAAGATCCTAAGGGCTCTATCAAAGTATAACAGTGATCAGTCACCTGAACCTGTACACGACTGATAAAGGCAAACCAGATAGCATACTATCATCTCGAGTAAGACTGTCCTACCGGTATAGGTCCTCCGCAATGATTGCAATCACGTGCCTGCGATCCAATAATTGACTCTGAGGGCACTATCTCCAACAATCTCCCACTTGCACTTAAGGCTAATTATTGCGACGTGTGAAACCGAACATCCAACTCCCCTACTAATCAGTTTCACAAAGCCCGTTTGTAACACTATTGTGTTCGAGAAATAGCCTCAGTGAGTGGATCCGCCCTGATGTTTCTTTCTATGTCTCTCTCAATCTCAAGTTCGCGGAGAAAGCCATCTCCTGAATCGAGTAATACCTGTCTTAGAATATGTCTGGATATCTGATGGGACCTTGTTCATAAATGAACTCCAAATCCAAACTTCTTAGACTGTATCGATAACTGAACCTAATCAGTATCCTGCACCAAGCCTCCCACAGTATCCTCTTGGACTACCTGTCCATAATACTGTCCCTCATCAGAGGGAAAACTATAACTCTGACAATTACTCTGTCATCTTTGTCACCTATGAAGCCTGGAATGATAACCGTCTCCCGAAGGAGGCTGCCGTCATCAAATCCGTAGAACATGCACTTATGTTCTAAAACCGCTTCCTTATGTTTCTCCACGATTGGATTAATACAAACTTATCGCATCTAGTGCAAAAACAACATCTGGTGTGGTACTTGACATCTCACGATTGACTCAATTGCCTAAGCAAGTGATCTGCCAATCATGCACATCCCTCTGCCCTTTAGTCTGTAAGACACCTTTAGAGAGGGTGACTCCATCATCTGCAGGTACACCACCATGCCAGGAGTCATCTATTCCAAAAACTATCAGAATACTGTCAAAGTACCCATATTGGGAAACTACCCAAATCTAGATCTAAAACCATAGATCTAGAAACCAGAATGTTGTATATTATATCCATATCCTGTCTGGAGAAACAACTGTGTGACGACCATAGTACAACCGATCGTAGTACAGGAATTTTACTTCCTACTCTGTGTATGTCATCCAAATACCATGACATCACACTACCTTCTTAACAGATCCATCCCTTATTCTGATGAAGTCAAACCCATGACTGTCACATCAAAATTAGATGATCTATCTCCGCTATATCTGCTCTAGTCTATAAATAGACATAAGCTACTTGCCCACTATGCTTCTGCTGCTCCCACTGACTACGACAACTCTCTGGCAGAATAATATATCCGTGCACTTCTAAAGCAAGTTTAGAACAACGCTATACTTAACCTCCTGCCGGGTCTTATAGCCTGGAACAACAGTAGTGTTAAGTCTTGGTAGATAAGAACCTCCCTGTCACCGTCCTTGAGGCTACCGGAGTACCTCTCGGGTGTCTGATGTTACCCACCATATCTGCGGAGTGGCTAATGGAACGTCAAACTTGATTGAATCTGTTGGTTCTATTAAATTTTTCATAATCGTTTGCGGTTCTGGAATCACTTCCAGTTCTACCATACTCCCACTACTGTTTTCTGAAATAATCCATTTTACTAAAACTGTGGCGAGTCAAGAACAATATCACTATTGATCTTCCAGATGGTAGAAAATCAACCCTCGTCATAGCCAGGGTCAACCCACAAACAGCCATTACAGAAACGTGCCCTGAGTTATCCAGAGTCTGGTTTTAAGCATAAGATGGACAACTCCCCGTACCTTAACATCTTTTAAGGTATGAACGATTCTATATCCAATATAGAAACTTTGGCACTTATTTAATTGGAACCAGATTCAAATCATACAACTGTCTCCAGTGCATATCAACTTAATGGAAAGAGGCTAATCAGCATTACTCAACTTAGGAATCCATCCAATTATGAGCAACCTGAAAGAGAAACAAGTTTCTCAAAACCATTACTATCATCTGAATACCAATCACAAGAATCTACATCTTCGATCTCTTTGAAGAATCCCGATACTTGTGACACCTGGTTCTCTACTTTATTCTTATACCCACAACTTCTCAAAACTTAGACCTTGTATTTCTGCGAAACACTTGTCTAAAAACTAGAGAAGTCATAAGTAAACAGAACATAGTACGAGGACCTACCCTTTTGTCCTGATGGACACTTGGACAACATACAATAGTCTGTATAAGTCCGCTGAGTTGAACAACTCAAAACCTGTGCGTCGTAGGTGGAAAACTGTACCCTGGCGATTTCCTCAAATATCACCAATTACAACGAATTCTGATATAATGAGGATAATCACCTAATTCCCAATAACTTACTCCCACTCATCATCTGTAAAACCATACAGATATGAGAATGAAACCTGGTAAATACATACCCTTGGACTAAGTATCTAATCGGGAAAACAGCTTTGCTTTAACAATGCACTGAAACATGAAAATGTTTCGTAGGGGTATTCTGGTATTCCTAGTAATACCTCTTCCATAATCCAATTCATGACTTCAACCGTATATTTTATTGCCATCTCTCCGAATCCCTTTATTTGTCTTTAGTCATTACCTTCTGTACACCATCGTTAGGCTAAATGGTTTTCTTCCTTCCCTACCGTTCGGCACCAGCCTATGGTTTGGAAGAAGAATATCCAGTAAGCATAATAGGTGTACCCTCCTAAACCAAGGAGTACTCGCATCTTGAGAGAAGGTGATGATAAAAGACAACTGAATAATACCTTATTCTTTTAAAGGTGAAATAGGAGTGGCGATGAAGTACGCGGTTTGGTCATGAATGATAGCAGTTGCAATTTACTTTGCCCTCTTTCTAATCCTTTTATTTTGTCTTTATATATTACCTTCTGCACACCCTACTTAGCCTAATTGGTTTTCTTCATTCCCCACCTTTCGGCACCTGCCTATGGTTTGGAAGAAGACTATCCAATAAGCGTAATAGGTGTACTCTCCTAAACTAAGGAGCTATCGCAACCTGAGAGAAGGTGATAATAAAAGACAACTGAATAAACCAATTCTATTTCTCCTGAATCTTGATCCATCCTCGAAGAAGTCCCTCCGAGTTCGTATATAACCATACGATGGATATATCCAATGGAAGTGGATATCCGTAGAAATACGGGATGTTCTAAGAAATGCAAAGGGTAGAAGAAGGAGTGGCAATGACTTATGCAACTCGGAAAATCCAAAATCCAGTATTTTAAGAAGGTTCGATTAACTTGGTCACTGAGTCATAGTCTAGGGTCGGTCAATGGTCGCTGCCAAAGAGAGAGAGAAAAGAAACACTCTGCCTGCACTCTAACCTAGATCAGAATGGTTATCACTTTGTCTAATCCGGAAACCTCCCACTGTACTGTCAAATTCTCCGCCAAACCTAAAAGAAGAATTAATCGGGATCACCCGAAAAGTAAACCAACTCTTCAGTGGGAATCGGGATCTAACTCTCATCGCATGATAACGTGACGGAATCCATCCACGTTATTCATACTCCAGAAGGTATGCGCATACTTGGCAAGTTTCAGTTTCTTTAAAAACTCCCGATATGATTTTTGCCCCATGCTCTTATGACCTTGGCTTTGGTCAAAATGTCATAAGTCACATGCCAAGTTCTACCCGTCACTATCTTGTTGATTTGAACCCACCCGCACATGCCCTTGGCGTTAGGTCAAAATGGCAGAACGACTGTCCCAAACCAACTCATCTATCTATGCAACAAATGAATACCCAGCAGCTACCAAACACTATGCCTTAACTTTGGCTAAAATGCATGGCTTGAATACTACTGAATACCCAAAAGAAATGACGGAGGGCTATGGCTGGTTTTTGGCGAAAAAACTTTAACGTAACGAACTTGATATCGCTGAAGGAACGTGAAAGCTTTTTATAAAAATATAGTGGCGAAAACCTTTGCTAAAGAGGTCATTCCCGGTGAAGGGATCTCAGCTCTTTCCTCGTGGAATGAGGTGCAGGATATTCCAACTGAATACCGTGATGCAAAGCAACTTGTAATCGACTATAGTGAAGTTATTACTCTGACGCAAACTTCTGCCCAAGGGGTCATTCCCGGTGAAGGGATATCGGCCCTTGCCTCGTCGAATGAGGTGCAGGATATTCCAACCGAATACCGCTATGCAAAACAAAAGGGAACGTCTTTGTAATAACACTTTTTAAATTGTTCCAACAACTACCAAATAGGTTTGTTTTCCTTTGCATTGATCAGAATCAACGCAGTCCCATCAATTAATCACACCAGAAAAGAACGAAAATAAAATGTACGTATATGCCATCCGCATTCGTCACTGGGTCCCGTCATCACCCGTTAGGTTACTTAACTAAAGACAGAGCGGGGACTGAACTAGCGCGGGTGCAAAACATATACAACATCTACTAGTATATATACCAATATACAATAATCGCTCCAGGCGTGATAATATGCAACATTACAGAAAAGTAATAAGCATCACAGAACAATACAGATAATCTGGGATCCCCGAGTTTCACAGAGCCGGTGCTGAAACCCGATGTTCCCCTGGTCGTGTGGATAGCCTGTGTAATGAAACCTAGACCCCTACGGGTGCGGCAAGTTACCCGCCAAAACGTGAAGCGAGGCAGCCCCTACAGCAAAGTGAATGGACCACCCTGCACTTCACGGAATTCGGTAGCTTGAGCACCCCTCCTTGGGTCAACCTGTACCCCCTACGAGTGCGGCGAATAGTCTGCCAATTCTAGAGTGAGGTCCCTCTGCCTCTCAAAGCCATGAGACGCGGACCTGTTGCCCTCCAGAACCCGGCTATCCGTGCACTCCGACGCGGGGTAAAACCTAGTACAGAAATGAAAAATATGTACAACGGGTACATCGACCTCAACCCGGTTGTGTCCCAAAAGAATATTATACAACAGGCAGTGACGGCAGTCCACATGTTGGACGCTTGCCCCGCAATATCAAATGTACAAATAAATCCAAACTGCACTACCATTGCATACTGCTATCCACCACGACAAATCCGCAACATCACAGCACAACACAGAACATCAACGCGAATGTCACGTTCGCAAACCCGTCTAAAAGAACTATAGCAATCAGACGCGGTTTACCGATCAAATGACATTCACGGTCGGAGATATAATATAAGTACTGTAAACTAACATGTTTAAATTTCAATCGACTAAATATCACGAAGTGGGCCCCACAGACATTGCTGTACTGTGACAAAATCTGGGCCTAAAAGATATATACCAAAAACCACAATTTCTAGTCAAGAAGTCACTGTGCAAATTTGGAGCGGTAATCCCATAGAATTGCCGCGGATGCGCGGTCAAACCCTAGGTTTGATCGCGATTCCGCGGCTGTCTTGTAGGGTCACGTGCCCAAATTTGTACCACGTGCTTAAAAAAGCCTGCTGAATTTTCTGTGATGTGTAAAATTATTTTTAGAACCCTTTTAAAATCGACAGAAACTCAGAACCTTGAAAATTGTAGTTTTTGATATTCGGTCTGATCGATATTTTAAACGCGTTAGCACAAGTTAGTAAAGCAAAATGGTGAGGCTCTGATACCACTGTAAGTCTACGGTAGCGCCCCGGCCGTCTACAGACGCCAAATACGGAACAAAAACTTTTTAACTGGCGCTATCGTATACTATAACCCGGATCTGCCATTATTGCTAAACTAACAAACTATAAAGAGAGTAGAAAGGTTATACCGAACGATCCGAGTCCTTCGTTCTTTAACCATCATCCCACGCTCCGTTGCGGCTGCTCCATTCTCGTCGATCTCCGATCTACTCGTCCAGGTGGCACCACGTCAACGATTCTTTAAACGGGCTCCCGCCTCTGACTCGAGGCAACTTGGTCGTCAAGTTTGCTAAAAGAGACGACCAAGATAGATGTAGAGAATGAGTCGAATACTTTGTCTCACTTCCTCCAAAGCCATGGACGATCGGTTAATGAAGTTGCCACTCGAAATGAAATGGATTGAGAAATGAGTTATCAAATTTCCATACACTCAAAACCATAGTCTTTTTCCAAAAATGAAATCTCTCTCTCTCTCTCTCTCACAAGGGGCCGGCCATATAAGTAGATGGGGGGGTGAGTGTAGGAGCAAGGAAGGAGGGTGACAATAAACAAGAAGCTTATCACAACCATAAATGAAAACATGACTCACTAATGACACCTAGTGTGAACACATTAATGAAACAATTAATACCAAGATGAGTCACTAAGCCACCTCACCATCTAGAAGCTTCCAGAAGCACGACTCACCCTCATGACTCACCCGAGTGACGGAAAGATAAATCCGTATTTAACCGAATGTCAAATACGGCTGATTGAAAACTGGAAACTGGAAACTTCCAAAAGCGATCCTGAAACGAATTTCAGGACAACCCCGTAACTGTATAAATATACCCGCATTTGTATTACGACCGAATACAAATGCAACTGAGACAAAGATATTATATCTACTCAATATAATACTCGGATCCGGCTTAAACCAAAACCCACCAGTATTATCTGCCCGAAATATGACACGTGCGTAAACGCACGTGCATTTTCCGAACCCTGCCATAAAACCATACGGCCTCTACAACGTTTCGCCCAAACTTGGGAAACTATCTGTGGGGAACTCTAATGACTCGTCAGTACCCTGGCAGTGGGTTTAACCACAAGCCGTCAGCGGCACTAGCTGTGCGTAACGGCTGCCCATGTACTGACCTCAAGGGAGGCCGATGAGCGAACTCATCCGGAAACCCTACTGAGCCTAACAGTGACAATGTATATACAGTCCGGTCCGTTCGCCTATGAGTATCGCATATCTGCCTACGGGGCTGGTAACGTCAAACCCCCAATAGCAGTATAAGTCGTGTCGGAGTGTAGTCCAATAACATCCTGAGATACTACTGGAGTACCTACCAGTAAATCTCCTGCCACGGCCGTGGGCTTTGTGTAATGGCTCTCCTAGACACAGCACGATCTCACCCCCAAAACCGGGAAAGACGAATCCCCTGCCGATCCGCTCACGTGCCTCCATGTGGCTCGGGACTGTACCCAAAAACTACCTGTTTGCACGACTCCTTTGAGCCGTGGTTGGGTAGAAATCAAAGCACAGTGGGAACTCACACGAGACAAATGACGACCTCAGGTCGATGAACTAACCTGTACACATGTCACCAGGGAACTGCTATCTGACGATAGGTATAGTACCAACTAGCAGGTTCCCGGCGAGTCCTATCCGGTGTACTCATAACCCAATGAGCACCTGTATGCATCTTAGGTGATCCAACTGACACCAGTGGCTTGTGAGACCGGCCACCGCCCCTCGTCGGGGTCTCGACTGTATACACTAGTCTACTCCGTAGTATCGATGCCCTGTCTCGAAACTCCCACAACTAGGGACCAAAATTAAGGATATGCATATAAACCACCCAACTCTCACGTATATGATCGCCATCATACTGTTGGTAGTAAAGCAAGATTCTAAGGGCTCTATCAAAGTGTAACAGTGATCAGTCACCTGAACCTGTACACGACTGATAAAGGCAAACCAGATAGCATACTATCATCTCGAGTAAGACTGTCCTACCGGTATAGGTCCTCCACAATGATTGCAATCACGTGCCTGCGATCTAATAATTGACTCTGAGAGCACTATCTCCAACAAATAATACGTACAAACTACGTTTAAATCGACGCACCAACTCCAACCACCTCTCAAGTGTTCGCTTAGTAGCTTACGAGTGTAGCGACAATCTGAAACAACCCTATGTGCAGCAAGCTACACAAACAACGCAAACCGTGTCGGATATCGTAACGTGCGTCGTCGAAACACTAAAAACTAGCAATTTGATCCCATATTTTGCATACTTCATTACTTAAAAATCTAGCAGTACCAAACACCCTAAAACAATCGCAGACAGCTACCCTACAAAGCACAACACCCCAGTCCCCCAAACGGCCGAGCTCGCCGTATTTTCTCCTCCTCTCACCGGATGAACAGTATTAGGTGGGGTTCGTGTTTCAGGTGTACACTCAGGGAAACATATACAACACTACCATATTGCTAGATTTTCCAGTAGCAACTCGGGGTGACAGCAAGTTACAGTGACTCTAAACTAGCACTAAAAATACGATATGTGCACAAAACTATATCTTTATCGTTCTAAACAGCGACTACTAAGCTACACAACAATATAAGAACCTAATTAACAGTTAGGAATCGTTATCTATCCACACTTGCTCAAAATCCTAGCTTTCCATGCTCCAAGTGATCTCTCATGGCTTTAGATCAAGTTTAATGAAGGGTTTACTGAGTTTGTGAAGATTAGTGAGGATTTGGTTTGGGTTTGTGATGATTAGGGTTAGGGTTTCAGGTTGAGGAGGTGAGGAAATGAGATGAGGAAAATATGTGAGAATGAGAGTGTGAATGAGGGAATGTGAGTAAGTGTATGAGTGAGGGTGAGGGAATAAGGGTGTAAGTTTAGTGTGTGCCATGCCCCCCCCTCTTCTCTCTCTTCATTTAATGCAAGCCATGCTTGCCCCTCCCTCATCATTCCATGTCAACCCTCTCTCTCTCTCTCTCCTAAGTCAACCAAATTCAAAACTTTAAATTATTTAGATAAATACATATTACAACTTAATGGAATGGGGTTAAAGTGCCATGGCTACTTAAGCATGGCTAACCCCTAATTAACCCTAGGTTAACATGCACAAGTGTGTGCAAGCCCGAAATAAATATTAATAAAATATTAATTAATTTTTATAAAATATTTGAAAACTATTTTGGTAAACTTTTTACTAAAAATCTGCATTACCGCTTAATTAACACTAATCGCATTCTAAGGTGTTACAACCACTGCTGATGACACCGCCATTGATGACGTCACCACTGATGACACTACCGCTGGCGCTTCACTAGGAGCCTTTGCTTCGGCTCTAGTACGCATCGGTATACCAGCAGTACGAGGGATCGATTATATTTCAGCGGTTCTGGAGATAAGTACCAGACCGCTATTCCTCAATGCAGGGCGAACCACTGTCCGCGGCCGCAACAGAATGCTAGTGGCTTGAGTCGGAGTTGAAGCTCTACATTCGAAGAGTACCCGCCTCTCCTCAGCAATGACAGGACCGACTTGATGACGATACCAACCCGTGAAAGACCCCACACATCTTGGAAGATAGTCGGACTCAGGGATCATGAAACGGGAGCCGGTGTTCAGCCGCATAAAATGATGGATGACGTCATGAGTGACTTCCAGAGATGGAGTAGGCTCAACTAAGAATGCCTCGAAAGGGACACCATGGTTATAGCCCAATTACTGGGCAAAGCGGTGCTGATTATACCGCATAAAAAGAGCCGTGTTATTCTGATGAAATACCAGGTAGCCTGGCCTAATCGAGTACAGGTGCATAATTTCTTTAGGCTTTAAAGATGGCACTCCCCCTTTTGATAGATCAAAAAGCTGTTGAACGGGCCCCGTAGGAGCAGAGAGGACTTGGTCACTAAACACCATTCTGCCCTCATTTGAATATGGGTTGAGTAACACGTGGAGGGCCCCCAGCTGAGTCGGATCGGGAGCGGAAGCATCCACCAACTTCATAACCCGTGGGAAGGTATATGAGTCATAGAAATCTGGCCGCCGATGTGCTACAAATGCTCCCAGTACATGCATCTCGATCCACGATGTGAAGTAGTAGAGGGAGAAATTCACAACATCAGCACCTGGGGTCGAAGGATTGGCCGCAGCGCTTAATCCATGATATAAGTGCTACAATCCTGCAATGCCAACGGCCAATCATGCCCCTTCAGCTATGCGAAGAGCGGGGTAGAGAACAGAGGCTCTCATGAAGCGTCGATGCATCAGCATGGCGAACCAACTGAGCCAAAGACTGACGAAGCTGACAAAGAAGGTCTCTTCGTCCATGCCAGGGGCCGCAATCGCATCGAAGGATATGGCCGACGAGGCCGAAATATAAAACTGTGGTAAGTCTTCCTCTTTGGCCGGCAGTTTATTCAGCCCAAACCCAAAAAGGTCGTCAATGTTCGCAAAATTTGGGGCCTCTTTGGATAAAGCGTCTTCACGGATAAAGCAAGCGATGCAGCTCTCAAAGGTGATGCCCTGCCCTTCTGACTTCGCGAAAAATTTCTCAAAAATACCCAGAGCCTTGATTAGACTGGGGTACTTATGGCGGACGGCGTTTTCAGTCGTTAGGCCGTCAAGCATAGCCGGCATGGTCGCAAACACATACTCGTCGGGAGGCAGCAACTCTTCATAATGCTCTCCCCTGATTGGCAATCCAGAGATCTTGCGAAACTCTTCCAGTGAAATAGAGACCTCGCGATCCTCTAGCAAGAAGGTGTCGGTGGGAAGATTCCATTGGTTCAGAAAAGTTTTAACCCACCAGACATGAGGGGCCTGGTAATGAAAAAGAGACGCGTACACCGCTTGATATAGCCCAACCTTCTGCAACCGTGCACGGTGGGCGGAAAGAACATATCGAGCCCAGGGAAGATAGCCTACTGGGTGGCGAGGGGTAAGTCCTACCTTATAAACTTGTCCCCAGGGTTGGGCTTCACCATGACAGATGCGGTGCCCCAAGATATCAATAGACGACAAGGGATGGTTGGGTATACCGGTTGTTGACGGTTCAAGCCGGCCTGTAGGAGTCCAATTAGCCGCCTCCACCGCATAAGCAGTCTGCGGGCGCTCCATCAGCGATATTGGGCGGAGGGGCTCTGTTGACACCTCACAAGTAAAGCTGCGGCGGCCCCGGATGATGTGACCATACCAAACTCCCCATAAGAACAAATTAGTACAGTCCCTGTCATGGGCCCTTATCATTGCTATAGCTTCCTCGCCCGACGGCGATTGCGGAAAAGCGGCGTCTGATCGAGTATAAGGAAAGTAGGGAAGAGAAGCCATTGTTCCTGAAATAAGGGAAAGAAAAACCATTAATGAGATATATATATATATATAATAACAGAAGGAAATGACAGGAAGTTTGTTCCATGGGACCACTGATTTCAAAACTAATGGACCCCACAAAATCAATATGGCGGCTCACCAGTGATGAGACAGGATAATCATTGTAAGAATCAAAAAAGATTCTCATTAAGCAGACATTGGAGTTTAAACAACTCTTGATAGAAAAAATGAATTATGTTAAGATACCCAACAAATTTAAATTTGTGCAAATAAGGGTAAAACCCTATGAAAATATTCTCAAGAACACCAGGGAATGAAATTTCCGAAGGGCCCTCTTGAACTTTCAGAGCTAAGCTCTTTGATGAGGAATTAAATTCCTTTTAAGCAGTGGAATTAAATTCCAGAAACCCCCATGATGGGGAAACAAAAAATAGAATTAAAATTCCATGAATCCTCAAAGATCAGAGGAGAAATGTCCAATTTTCGAAGACATTGGGGTTTACTACTCAAAGATTACGTCTTTTAGATCTCTAAGAGATGGGTTTCAGAAGAGAGCATGTCACGCCCCGCTTCCCACTGTACGGGCGGAGGACGCGGCGAGGTCGCTACGTATTTACTCAGAAATAAACATGCTAAGCGTATTTAAGCAATATAAAATAAAATACACAAGAAATAAGATGTAAATGAACAACAACTTTATTTACTAACATTCTTTTTACAATACAATGAAAAGTAAATACATTGAATGAAAGCAATGCCTAAACGGTGGCATAACAGAAATGAAAATGGAATAAGTACAAGTGGCTACAGCTCTGGGTCTTCGGTATACTGCTCAAGGGCCTGCTCCAAATGCTCCTGACTAGTCTCGTACTCCTCAGCGTCGGGTCCTCCTGACAACATTCCAAAGAAGAAGAGAAATAGGAATGTCATCAGCGAACAATCGATCGGTAAGTCCCAAAGATGAGGGAGAAGTAGAATAGACAAAGAGAGAGTACAGTTTTATAATGTTTTATTATAATGTTAGCGCAGTTGTATGTAGCTTGGTACAGAAAATCCAGTGTATACGAGAGGAGTCCCACTTACACCGGATACTTTGGTAACCCATAGTACAAGGCTCCATCGATAATACCACGGAACAACGGTATGGATGCAATTACGTCTTAAGTGACCACCTCATGCCACCTTTAACATGTTCCATACCAGTCTACCCCTTTATAACCCCGTAGTGTTTATGTATTGATTGTATGGATTGTATTGTATGTTATATAGATGGATGACTTGCCGAAACCATGATATCAGTAAATGGATGTAACTGGAGAATCATGTAGATAGATGTATATCCATGGTTTGGTTCAATCAAGTTATATATTGAAATAGATTGTACAGACGGATTCATATTGAATGGTTGTATTGTACTTGAATCGTATTCAAGTCAGATTGATTAGATTGAGACTCAGTCTGAGTCAGACACTTTTAAAAGAAATTGAAGTCCTGAATTGTTTTGATATTATCGGTAACTGCTGCATATGGACGGCAGGATTTGTGTCTTTTTCGAAGACAATTACCGTGTTGATAACATCGTTTATTAGATTGTCTACCTTAGATAGGCAAGCACCCATATCTCCGGCTCCCTGAGGCTCAAGAGACCGGTCCCGCTTAAACCTATGTTTACTAGGGTTCTTATTGTAATTTAGTATAACTTGAGGGGGGGTTATGTAAAAATAGTGTTGGCATAATTTCAAAATACACCTCAAGCATTTAATTATCGTCTTTAGGGTTTTCATAGATGTATATTTTATAAATGTGAAATTTCTAGTGAATAGAACCTAGTTTCACGGTATATGGTATTTTCTTGAAATATTGTACTTATGTTGTATTTGGATGGTATTTTCATGTAATAGTGATTCCTTTGATTTTAGAAAACTTGGAATATTTATATAATTAAAATAGATATCTTGATAATATATATATATATATATATATATATATTTAATGAAACTAATTTATTTATTTTCTTGTAGAAATCTCATTTTCTAAATAAAAATGCATAAAAATTCCATCGAGATCGAATGCTCCTTGCGGAGGTCTGCATCTCGCTCTACTAAGCCCGAGGATGTGCGATAATCCGCACCATCCCGAACGGGGTCCCCAAAATAGGTTGTAGAGGCGTAATTGCGTGGAAATTTTTAATACATCCTTTTATAGAAAACGGTTTTGTAAGTTTAGGGTATTTATTTGTAAAGTCATATTTTCCGTATTCTGTTATTCCAAACTTCATCGTGCTATGATAAAGATGTGTGTTGTGATGAGATAGGTCATTACCTCATGAACTATCTAAAAGAAAAATAAGTATTATGATGATTATGTCGGAAACGAAAGTATGTGGTATTTTACTGTAAAACAACAATAGAAGTTGCATATAATAATATTTTGTGATGAAACTTGTTTAAGGTGTTTGTTAATATTTATTGAATATGATGTGAGAGTTTGGTATATTCTTGTTTAAGAAAAATATGATTTTTAAAGGAAAACCGAATCGGAAGTCGAATTAACTCCGCTTCCGTCGGGTTTTAGAATTTGAAGTTTTTAGATTAGAAGATGAGAGGGGGAGATGGGACTTACTAGCTTGGGATCAAGAGAAGAGGGAGAGGAATCTACGGAATGCTTCGGGGCGTCATTTCGTCGTCGGAATCTCCTCGGAAGTTCGTCGGCGCTTCGCCCTTTGCTAACTCTACTTGTACACTAAAAGACTTGGGAATTTTGTATAGTTTTTGTAATAGAATTCTGAGTGAGAGGGGTGTAAAATGGAGTGGGTATTTATAGGGAAAATTAGGGTTTGGTGTAATGAATTGGTGAATTAAAATTTGTATTAAAATGGATTTAAATAGGGTATTTTTAATTCTCTGGATAATTGCATAGAATATAAACAGATAGGGGTTAAAGAGGGGAGTCCAAAGGTCTAGGGTTTAGAAAAAATTTGCATTTGGGCTCAGTTGGACCGGTGGCGCCGGCCCCATCAAGGGATCTCGCCGGTCCATTCCCGGTGGAGAGGGGTCGGATCTCTGCCACGTGTTAGTGTCGCTTCAGATAGCCTATTGCACATGTTTATTTGTTCTGTGTCTTTTTAGTTTACGTACAGTGCATGTGCAAACTCTTGAGTTCCTAAAAAGATTAAAAGAAAATAAAATAAAAAGATAATGTGGCTGATGGGATTTGAACTCAAGTGCTTTGTCTTAACAGTGCAAGGCCTTACCAGTGAGCTACAAGCTCCTTCTTACTGTTCAAAAGCAAAACAAACTTATAACTCGTGCTCAGGCTTAGGTGTCTCTTCCTGTATTTTGAAAAAAAATTCGTACAAAAAGTTAGGGTTGTTACAGAGCAAAACCCTTATGATGGATTTAAAATCCAGAAAAAAAAAAGAGAATTAAAGAAAAGGGTTTCTTTGTCGTTCAAGATCTTTACCTAAAAAGGTTCTTTCTGACAGAGTTTAACTCTGAAATTTCAATGGGCGGAGAACTAAGCTCTGAAGAAGAGAATTAAATTCTCAAGGAAAGAAGAAGATAAATGTAACGTTTTAAAAAAAATCGTTTAGGTAATTTTCCGATAATCGGTAAATAACTGGTATTTTCCGTAAAATGTGATTATAATTATTTTTCAAAATAGGCCTAGTTATACCTAATTTAGATATGAAATTGCTAGTATTTGGTAATTTATTTGTCACTTATAAATTTCTAGTCATTTAATTATTTTTCCCAAATTAATTATTTTAAATATTATTTTAAGCCTTTAAATATAATTAAATTAGTGAAAAATACAAATTTGAATGGGTCAATTACACACATATGAACCATGACAACTAAAATCTAATTTGTAACATAAATTTTTTAACATGTAACTCCAAGTTCTAGTTAGTTCTAGGGTCGCAACTATAGAAAAGTAAAATAAAGTAAAATGGGAATAGAAATGGGTGTAAATTTCAAATGACACATGTAAGTTTTTCTTAGCCTAGAAAATTCTACACACACACACACATCAACCCATCCTCTCACCTGGCCGAGCTTGCTGCAGAAAAATTCCCCCCAATTTCCTCACTTGATTAGAAGAAGAAGAAACTTAAAAGGGGGTTTAATGAAAAATGGGTGTGAATGCATTAATTGGACTTAATGAGTTGCTTAGTCTAGAAAATTCCACACACACTCACACCAACCCATTTCCCCTCATTTTTTGTCGAGCCTCACTGCAGTGAGAAACCCCCAAAATCCCCACTCATTCTTCATCTCATTTCATCAAGAATTCATCAAAAAAAATGTAAGTCTATGTAACCCACCCCGGTACTTACGGGGAGGCGGAAAGAGTAAAAATCAAATTTTTATCACAAGGGTACATAGACTAACCATGAAGGATCTTTGCTAAACAAAACTAACAAAGCAACTACAAGTTCTAGCTACTAGGTAAGATGGTTATACCTAGTTCTTGAACTCCTTCTCTTCTTGTTGTGGTCATCTTTGTTGCTAGCTCCTTGGAGTGGTGTAGACGGCTCATCCTCCTCGTCTTCTTTTTGCCGAAGAAAGATCCACCCGAAGGCCTCTACCTTGAGCTCCTACCACAACCAAGAAGTAACTAGAGTGCTTGGCTTGCTAGGCTAAGAACCCTAGAATGAGTAGAGAGGTGTTTTGATGGTTTTATCTCACAAAGCTTGGATTTTCATCACATGAAACAATTAAGCTTTTGAGAGAGAGGAAGAGAGAGAGCAATGCAAGAGAGAGAATGAGCAAGAGAGAATGAGAGAATAATATCCCAACCTTGCTCTCATATGAGAGAATATGAGAATAATAATAATAATAATTAGGAAAATTGTGATGGTTAGTTGATTTGACCATTATCATTTCACATTAAATGCTAATGCAAGCTTCAAGAAGCATCTTTGCAAAAGAAATCATCATGGTCAACAAAAGTCAACAAGTCAAATGGTCAACCCAACCATAACCATGGCACAATTATCCTTAATAAATATTATTAATCATATTTCTCATTCTCATTAGGGTTTAAAAAAAGTCAACGGTCAAAAACCCTAATGAGGTTCCTCTGCCTTTGTCAACTGCGCATACACACCCGCATCCATGTTCCGAGGAACATGAATACAATGAGACAAAACCAATCCCAAAACAAATATTAGGATCTGGCTTAAACCAAAGCCCGCTAGTAATAACTGTCCGGACAGCTAACGTGCACAAGTGCGCATATGTGAACGAACCCCGTCGCAAAACCATGCGACCTCTACTCTGTTTTGCCCAAAGGTGAACAACCCTCTGTATGGGACTCTAAAGACTCGACACTATGCTGGCAGTGGATTTAACCACAGGCCGCAAGCGGTACTAGCTGTACGTAACGGTCCCCAGGTAGATGCCGATAAGAAGACCGATGAGGTGAACCCATCCGAACTCCTACTAAGCCTGAATGTGACAATCTCCATACAGTCCGGTCTGTTCGTCTATGAGTATCGCATGTCGGGCCTAGGGGGCGGTAAACGTCAGACCCCTAATAGCGGTACAAGTCGTGCCGGAGTGTAGCCCAAAATACCCCGAGAAACTACTGGAAACACTACTAGTAATTCTCGCTTGCCCTGGCCAGGGACTTTGTGTAATGGCTCTCCTAGACACAGCGCGATATCAACCCCCAATACCAGGAGAGACGAATCCTATCTAACCGCTACTGCCTCCAAGTGCTTCGGGACTGCACCCAACTACTACCTGTTTGCACGACTCCTTTGAGCCGTGGTAGGGTAGTAATCAAAATACAGTGGGAACACACTCGAGGCGAAGTAGCAGTGTCAAGTCGACGGACTAAGCTGTACTCCTGTCACCTGGGAACTGCTATCTGATGATAGGTATAGTACCAACAACAGTTCCCGACGAGTCCTGTCCAGTGTACTCATAACCTAACGAGCACCCGCATACTATATCCAGTACGACGTACTAATGGCTGTGGGATAGACCATCTCCTCTGCTGGGATGAGAAGCGTATACGCTAGTCTACTCCGGAGTATCGATGCCCTGTCTCGATAATCCTATGACTAGAGACCTGTATAAGGATGTGCTTGTAGACTACCCAGCCCCCACAAGTGTTACTGCCATCATAACGCTGGTAATCAAGCAAAGATCCTAAGGGCTCTACTAATATGTATAAGCGATATACTAAAAGAAACACATGTACATATTAAAGTAGAAACAAACTAAGTAGCATACTACCATTTTGAGCAAGATTGTCTATACAATTGTGAATATCCCAAGCTTCCATTAAGTAATATACAAACTAGTATGATACAGTAATGGCCTCTAGGGCATATACACTAACAATCTCCCACTTGCACTAGGGCCATGTACTGGCGTATCGAAGACCTATCATCTCGATCAGCCGCTCGAACTGAGTCTGGGGTATGGCCTTCATGAGTAGATCTGCAGTGTTATTCTCCGAATCTACTCTCCTCACCTCGATCTCCCAGCGATCTATGATCTCCCTGATCAGGTGGTACCGCCTCAAAATGTGTCTGGACTTCTGATGGGACCTGGGTTCCTTCGCTAAAGCTATAGCGCCGTTGTTGTCACAATACAGCGGTATTGGATCAACAATGGTAGGAACCACCTGAAGTTCCATGAGGAACTTCTTCATCCAGACAGCTTCCTTTGCGGCATCGCAAGCAGCTATGTACTCCGCTTCCATAGTTGAGTCAGCAACGGTTTCCTGCTTGGAGCTCTTCCAGCAAACCTCCCCTCCATTGAGGGTAAAGACATAACCCGACATGGACTTGGAGTCATCCTTGTCACTCTGGAAGCTGGAGTCGGCAAAGGCCTCGATCTGGAGGTCTTTTCCGCCATAGACCAAGAACATCTCCTTAGTCCTTCTCAGGTACTTGAGAATGTTCTTTACTGCTATCCATTGTTTCTCCCCTGGGTCCGACTGATACCGGCTTACAACGCTCAGTGCGTATGCTACATCTGGTCTGGTACACAACATCGCATACATTATATAGCCTACCGCAGATTCGTAGGGTATAGATGACATGCGAGCCCTTTCCACATCAGTCTTGGGAGACATCTCTTTGGAGAGGGTGATTCCGTGACAAGCCGGTAGATTACCGCGCTTTGAATCTTCCATACTGAATCGTTTCAGTATGGTGTTGATGTACCTGGACTGCGAAAGTCCCAACATCCTCTTAGATGTATCACGATAGATGTGGATCCCCAGAATGTAGTTGGCATCGCCCAGGTCCTTCATGGAGAACCTCTGGGACAAGAATCCTTTGACTGACTGTAGCATAAGAATGTCATTTCCTATTAGGAGAATGTCGTCCACGTACAAGACGAGGAATACCACAGTTCTCCCTACAATCTTACTGTAAATGCATGGTTCATCCGGATTTTTGATAAAGTCGAATTCTTTAACAGTATCATCAAAGCAGATGTTCCAGCTCCGCGATGCCTGCTTCAGTCCATAAATGGATTTAAGCAATTTGCACACTTTACCGCTGCTCCCACTCTGAATGAAACCCTCCGGCTGATCCATATAGACGCACTCTTCCAAATTTCCATTTAGAAAAGACGTCTTCACATCCATCTGCCAGATCTCATAATCGTGGAAGGCAGCAATAACAAGAAGGATCCGAATGGATTTGAGCATAGCCACTGGAGAAAAGGTTTCGTCATAGTCCAAACCAGGTCTTTGACGAAAACTCTTAGCAACAAGTCTAGCATTATAGGTTTCAACCTGCCCATCTACACCAATCTTCTTTCTAAAGATCCATTTGCAGCCTACGGGTTTTACCCCTTCTGGAGCAATGTCCAGAGTCCAAAATTTGTTGGTGTACATGGACTCCATCTCGGTCCTCATTGCATCCAGCCATTTTACTGAGTCGTCGCTCTGAATGGCTTGCTGGAAGCTAATAGGCTCATCATTTTCAATGACGCAATCCTCTCGATCCCCGTCTATGAGAAAACCGTAGTATCTCTCGAGCGGATGAGACTGCCTACTACTACTGCGGAGTGGCGCTGGGATGTCCGGTTCTCCTGAAACATCTGGTTCTCGGCAAGTAGTTTTAATAGCATAAGCCGAATTATGCGTTTTTAAAACATCAAGTATTTTCTGAAAATTTCGGCAGAGTCTCCTTTGTAAATACAGGCCCCCAAACGGGGTACAACATGAATAGTATACGAAATCAATAAAAAGGCATCCCCAAGCAGGAGCTAGCTCTTCGTCAATCGACGGTCACAACCATGCAAGCAATATAATATACAATGCCAAGGGCGAGAATCAAAACTCAAAACAAACTCAAAACAACATGAAAAATATAATAATACAACGCGCGACTCTAAGGTCGAAAGAATAACAAACTGGACTTCTAACTCTCTCAAATATACAATCTGGTTGATGGAGTTTCTAGATACAACTGAAATAATAATAAACAATGGTGGTCCTGATGCAAAGAACCCACCTGCCAAAGCAATCACCCGGAAAGAACAGTGTGCCGGCAAAACCGCAAAGAACCTGTACGGCAAAACCTACAAGGAACTGTGGCACAACAGGGGTGAGTTGCCAACTCGTGAGTAGAAAACATCTACGAGCAGAAATCGCATGCATAACGCAATCCTAGGTCATATCAGGTAATATCCTCAAATAAAAATCCCGGTCCAGCTATGTATAGTGTAATACTACCTGCTCGTGTCCGTTCCCCAGATAGCAACATATCAGATATATGATGTATGAATGCATTACAAATGGAAACAGAATAAATCATGAGTGAGACAACTGTTTTCTTTAATCAATGAGATTTCTATATGTATGTCAATCACGTATCATCAATGAATGCAACAGAGAAATCAGTGTCAAGCATCGACACAAAACATAAGTCTCAGTATCAAATCTCAATATCTCAAATCTCAAATCTCAAATCTCAATATCAATATCTCAGGCATCTGTGTCATCTGCGGGATCGGCCCGCGGGCTCCAGCAGAACGGATTAGCCTATAACCATCTCATGACTCCGGCCGGTATCCTCCGGATAACCGACGAGTCTAAATAATATCACCGATAGGTAGTGCTCCCCTGCCAGGCTCATCGAATACAACTCGAGCTTCTTGCCCCGGGGTACCATACCGGGCCCACCATATACCCGAGACGGTTCATCCAACTCCTCGAATCGGGTCTCGAAATCCAACAGCAATCATGAAAACTCATAGTGGACGACTCATACATCATGAGAAAACCGCAATTTGCATTTTTTAAAATGATGATACTAAGCTTTTATTAAATTCTTGCGGTTTTCCCCCAAATCCAGAAATCTCATGTAAATCCGAAATCATCAAAATCATGATACCAATAAACGGTGAATACGGGCATAAATCTCCATAATACTGCATAACCAATGAATATATGAATGCACCTAATATCATGCAATGAATGCAATATTTAAACTAGCATATGGAAACTATAACATATTGCGACTATCAGTTATCAAGCTATGTCAATGAAAAGGTATTTTCTAAAATGTACGTGACATGGCAATTACCGATGAAGATGTGTATGAGTCGGCAAGTGAGTGTACGTGGAGCATACGCGTCATCGGTAATGGTGCTGGTGTCCTAACAGCATGGTTTTATAATTACTACGTACACAATGGCATGCAATGAGGTGATAACAACAAAATATGGAAAATGAATAGTAAATACAACAATAATATGCGGAACATGAATAATAACGTAACAACAAAGAATCTACCTTACTATACATGTGATATACTATTTTTCCGTTTGAAATAGTACGAATCGTAGTGTTTGAAAAATAAGAACTACGGTGTTTTTAAGAAAAGATGCGTCTTTTAAAATATCCGTAGTATCCCTTGGCATGTCTTTAAAATTCTTACGATTCATCAGTTTTGGAAATAGGTATGACCCGGGTCCAGTCTGACACTTTTCCTCGCTTGTTAAAACAACCTAATCGGGACTACAGGTCTAACTAACAACTAATCAAAAGGGGTACGGAAACCACCTATATCTGAGTCGATATATATGTGTATATATATATATATATATATATATAATAGTCGGTGATCCCGCCTCAATAGTATCATGTACGATACAACATGTCATATAACATCCTCGAATCAAGAGTGCGGATCTATCGTCAATATATAACTCGTACGGTAAATCCGTCGTACGGCCTCCCAAATCTGGGTACGGGTCAAATGTCATATCTATCGCATTAATCATCTGGTATCCTCGTTATCAGACATCATGATCGGGGTACTGATCTACGTCTAGTACAATACTGATACCATCCATGAAATGCATGCGGGTGTATGAAAACACCACGCCTAAAGAACCCGCTAAAATATCATGTCATATCTCAAATACGGACCACATCACATCACCGATCTCACGGCCTCAAGCCCAATCTCATCGACTCATCTCAAAATATCATACAATATCCTCAACATTCATGCATGTGTATATGACTGTATATATGCATAGTCCCATACCCATGCGTATATACATATATACGCATTCCCATATACGCACAAGAAGATGATATATGCAAGTGTATATGTGTGCGTGCATGCAAATCCTTACTCTAGGTTTCGTGACTAAGAAATCCACTAAAGTCCTTTCTTCAATTTTCGCTAACCCTAAACCCATAAGCTCCTAAGGCTTCTTTTATTCGGTATTCATATCTCCTATTAACATATAAAAGTATATCATTACCACAACACCTCATTCCTCATAATTTTTCGGGGGTGCTATACGCCATCCATCCGACTTCTCCCCATAGATATAAATCTACTCACCTGATCTTCGCTCGCCGGTGCCAACGTCGCCACGCACTTGCTTGTCGTCTCGAAGTCCACATGGGGTACCTACATATCATAACGCACTGTATCGCATTAAAATTCGACTCATCACCAAAACGACACACGAATCCCACATAGGTCAAAACCTATAGTTTGCTTTCACAAATTAACCCAAAAACCATCGATATCGGCGTACAAACGTCGATTGATCAAGAAAAACACCAAACGTACCAATCATGGTTTCAAAACTCCCTAACTGTATAAGAAATAGGGTTTAATTCGTCAAAACCATAAAATTAAACCAATCGTTTTATTTTCCAAAAACCTAGTTAGCACAAATTCCCATTTCGGTTCAAAACTTGATGTTTTAACCAATCTACAAATTTTAACGATTCAAATGGCCAAAATGCTCATTAAATAACATAATTAGGTCATACAAATCACTTTCATAAATTAATCTCATCGATTTGTATAAATTCCAAATTCCTAGTTTGCAAAAATACCGATTTTAACTCTTTTTAAAGTAAAATTCACAATTTTATAATTAAGCTTGGTTTTGCATATACTAAAGTATTAAACCACAATTTATAATGTTAATAATGTCATGAAACCCTAATTAGAATTTTATCTCACCAAAATATATATATTTTTAAAACCTAGTTTGCAATTTATATAATTATCACAAATTTAAATTAACAAAAATGCAAACTAGCAACTAGATTTGATTTAGCATAATATTAACATGTTAAACTACACATTTATCCCATGATCAATTTATAAAAACCCCAACTTGAATTCACAAACCCTATTCTAGAATTTTCCAAACCCTCACTTTAAATTTTCAACTTGAATTTAGAAACCCAATTAACATTTAACTACTTTTAGCTTATGCAAAATACCAAAAAATTAACCATTTGGATAAGATTATACCTCCAAGACTTGTAGATCTACATGCATCTTAGCCTCCCAAATTAGCTTCTATGCCCCAAGATCCATGCTAGATGGGCTAAAGAATAATGGGTAAGTGTTGGATTTGGATTTAGCTATGATTTTGTGTTGATTTTTGAAGCATTTTGTGGATTTTGATGCAAAATGAGAGAGGGAGAAA
Source organism: Agapanthus africanus (assembly GCA_030015575.1). Lineage (NCBI taxonomy): Eukaryota > Viridiplantae > Streptophyta > Magnoliopsida > Asparagales > Amaryllidaceae > Agapanthus > Agapanthus africanus. The sequence continues at coordinate 168,790,842 of CM057349.1, forward strand.
GAGGGGGTGTTGTTGATGCAGGGAATGGGGAGCTCGGCCAGAAATGAGGAGAGAGGAGAGAGAGTGAGGTGGGGAAAGTGAAGTAAAGTCAACACAAGGTCAAAGCCCACTCTCATTTCTTTATTCTTTCTTCTCTCTTTTCCTTTTGTTTTCTTTCTAATCTTTTGGCAAAACAAGTGGGGAAATGGGGAGGGGGGAAACTTGGGCTACTGATTTGGGGAGAGGAGAGAGGGTGTGGATGAGTGTGGGTGAGGGAAAAATGATAAATGATATACCCCAACATCTATTTACACTAATTTCACTATTTAAGCATTTTTCTTCGATATTTTCTAAAACCGTTTGACAGCTTCATTTCATTTCAAAAACAACATGTTAAAATTTTGTTTAATGTGTTATGATGCACAAAATTTGTTTCAACTCATTCCAATTTGTAATTTTCACTAATTAAATGTATTAGTGACGGCTTAAAATAATATTGAAATAATTAATTTCGGAAAAATTTTCAGAAAATTAGAAATTTTACCAGTGGCTCAATAAACAACAAATACTAGCAATTACATAGCTAGAATATGTATATTTAATTTTATAATAAAGATATTTATATTTTGACTTTTTACAGAAAACCCCGTTATTTTACCGATTTTCCGAAATTTCACCGAATTTCCGAAATTTCACCGAAACGATTTTCAAAACGTTACAATCTACCCCCCTTAAAAAAATTCGGTCCCCGAATTTAAATTAAAACTCCCCCAAAATACTAAAATATTTCAGCTAAAACCATCAAATCGCCGGGGCTCCGAAATCATAAATACATAAAACAAATCGTAGCGCAATGCAGGCGCACGAAAAATAGATATATAAACCAAAAATCAAAACTCCGTCAAGTATCCCGCAATCATCGGAGTTATGATGAAGACACCAATGTCAAGATCCAAAACGAAAATCAATTTGATATACATCAAAACTATACTTGTAAACGTCAAAACTATATAGGTAAACATCATTAAAACATCTGGAAGCAATGCATGCCAAATATACTCAGGTACTGTCCTCTGAATAGTCCTGCTCGGTACTAAACCAAATAGCAAGTATCATAAAATATACTGCTACAAAAGAAATCAATCCCAAAATATATGAATGTCACGCGCGTCTGGTGCGCACGGAAATCGAAATCCATGAATATGCCATACATGTGCACCAAAAACCAAATCTAAGTGCAACGGGTGTGCACGAAAACACCTATCAAGAGCAACGTGGTGCCTGATAGCAAAACCAGGTGCATCTGATATGCACGAAAAATCTCGATTTAGTGCATCTGGTGTGCACCTAAATCGCATCAAGTGCTTTAAGTATGCGCAAAATCCAAATAAAGTGCACAATGTGCACGAAAACGAATATCGAATATCACAATCGAAATCGACGGTATACAACACGGTTCAATCAAAATCCCAATCAAGTATACCATGGTATAAAATCTCACCATCCTGTGCATCGGCGTGCACAAAAGCTAATCAAATACTAAAAGTGCATGAAAACTATGCCGAAAGCATAAATCAAATCATATGCATGCCCTAGGCATGAATCAAATATCATGAAACTAGGTTATCAAAACTTAGTCATGAAATAAATCACCCAAAAATACTGAAATCCAAAGTGACGAATATGTGATGGTCAATCACAAAATCACAACTCATAAATACTGTCGTCGATATGTCCGTCCTTTAAAGTCGAGATGGTGTCGGTGCATCCAATGCTAGCAGAGCAAGATATCTACTTGCCTTCTGATCATGGCATGTCACCTAGTACCCTTAAGCTCTCGTCTCTCACTGCAGATTGCTAAGTACATAGATCCTCGGCTCAACGGTCCAATATAGAAACGATAACGAAAGCAATCCGTTCTAACACATTCTCTAAAGATCTCTGGCCAACTATCATGGTTACTCATAACATGTCTCGTCGACGATGCCGAACTCTGGCCTACTGGGTGTGCGTCATATGACCGCTCCTGGGTCTAGGTCTTCTTGTTCAGTATTTTCAGAAAGGTCCTGTCGAAGTCTCTCCCAAGTCCCGTTTCTGCCGAACTGCCCGGAAGTTATCATCCTTTTACTATATCTATTTCTTGTTCCAGAACGGCTGCATACTCATCACGACTCCTCCTGGAATATATATCCATAGTCAACGCTCCTGCTTGCGTATCACATCTCTGATGTCGGCGGAGTGGAACGTCATCTCGTCAAGATCTCGTACGAACCTCTTACTCCACTTTTCTTTAATGTCGACTGCTTCAGACTCGTCTCTTCGTGGCTGCATGGACTGTGCTCCAATGGCTATACTCATATCTGGAGTCTTCCAAGCAATGCATCTCATCACATGATATCCGAATTAAGTCGAACCATCTGATCGATTTGTCAAAACCTCATAATCCCCTAAGAGCCCAACATCTTGGGTACAGTTAATAGTATCGAATATATGCCACAGCACCTATGGACCAACCGTAGAAGGGCAGACCCAAGCCTCATTAATGGCACCGCTAAACTGCCGCAAACCCTAAGGTTCACCGGTGTTCCATGGTCATTAAGTCGAGTTAGGGTTTCATTCTTCTAGAGGGTCCGTAGAATTGCTTGCATTGTTTTCCGAATACTTTAAACTTGGAAAATAGGTTCCTAACATTCGATCGTCTCTATCGACTCTCAACGTATCAGCGTGAAGTCCCCTCTAGCTGGAATCAATCCATCTGATGACCTCGCATCGAGGTAGGCAATAAATCACATGGCCTAGTCTTTCATCTCTGGTGACTAGCAATCTCCTATCATATCTCGAAGAATAACTCATGCGGCATAGCTCCAAACTTCTGGGGCGATATCCCGTCAATCGCAGCAACATCTGAATCTTCTGTCCGCACGCTGAACAGTGCCTCAATCATCAAAATAGGGTGCATTACCGATCATCGCATCCTGGATGGCCTCATGCAGTGGCCCTATTCTCTGGTGCTGATCTGCACGTCCAAGAAATCTCGTAAAAGCGATCCATCGAACGCTCGTGGCGCGAAAATGCAATAAAACGACGCCTCACTATGCAATCGTAAGTCCCTGGAATCACGCTCTGGTCAGTCCTCATCCATGACGAGCTCATGCTGACCGCAACTTTAGCCGCAGCTCTCTTTGCCCGTGTAATCGTGGCAGCAAATCCATAACTGGTACCAATGAGGCTAGATCATAGGAAGGAATATAATACTGTGCAAAGAAATGTACATCATAATGCTTCTTAAGCGGAGTAGCGTATCGTAAATATGCCGCGGAACATACGTACGGTACGTCACTCTACTCAAGCTACCTAATCCATCAACCAAGGGTCATCCTACACTCCGAAGGTAAAACCTAACGCTCTGATACCAACTTTGTCACGACCCGAAAAGTACGGAACATGACCGACACTTAAATTACGGATATCTCAAGGTGTACGTAATCTAAGTAAACCAAAACACATAAATCAAAACCAAAGAAGCAGTAGAGTGAAGGAAAAACCAACTTAAAGCAAGTAGTTTTAATAGCATAAGCCGAATTATGCGTTTTAGAAACATTAAGTATTTTCTAAAAATTTCGGCAGAGTCTCCTTTGTAAATACAGGTCCCCAAACGGGATACAACATGAATAGTATACGAAATCAATAAAAAGGCATCCCCAAGAGGGAGCTAGCTCTTCGCCAATCGACGGTCACAACCACGCAAGCAATATAATATACAACGCCAAGGACGAGGATCAAAACTCAAAACAACATGAAAAATATAATAATACAATGCGCAACTCTAAGGTCGAAAGAATAACAAACTGGTCTTCTAACTCTCTCAAATATACAATCTGGTTGATGGAGTTTCTAGATACAACTGAAATAATAATAAACAATGGTGGTCCTGATGCAAAGAACCCACCTGCCAAAGCAATCACCCGGAAAGAACAGTGTGCAAGCAAAGCCGCAAAGAACCTGTACAGCAAAACCTGCAAGGTGTAAGTGCACGGCGGCGCCCCGGCCGTCAATCCGAGGGCAAATTGCGAAAATGATGATTTACTTTAACTTTTTAACCGGCACCACTGCGCACAAAAATCCCGGATCGGGCCATTAATCTAATCCTAGCTAACTAGAGAAGGGGTAGAGAGATATACCGAGCGATCCGTGTCCTTCTGTCTTCTCGTCGTCGTCCCGATCTCCCCGCGGAATCTCCGGCCTTCGCCTCCTCGCCGGAAGGGAACCACATCGCCGGCTTCTTTTACGGGCTCCCACCTCTAGACCGAGGCAACTCGGGCACGAAGTTGGCGAGCCGACGTGCCCAAGAATTGCTGTAGAATGAAGTGTAGAAGGCTATGTGTCTCATGGGGTTTATGGAAGTTGCCTTTATGGTGGAGGAAATGAACTATGGAATTTTGTGATGAACTTAGGATTTTTCAAGCCAAATGAGAACCATTCTCATGTCACCAAAATTTGGACAGACCCCCCCCCACTTCCTCTTAATGGCCGGCCACAACTAAAGAATGGGGAGAGAGGAAAAATGAGGGGAGAGAATCATATCAAAAAAAGAGTGAGTCCTCACATAATACAAGAGAGAGAAAAGGTGATGATGAGAAACAATGATCACCCCAAAACCAACACTCCAACAACCTAATCATCAACAACCATGATTACTCCAAAACTCAAGCCATGATGAAAAGAAGAAGTCAAATGGTGGTAGAATTATCATGATACAACAATATGCAAAGACCACCCTCCACAATGCTAATTTGCACAATTGCAAATAAGCCCTCCTCCACCAATTTTCAGCCAATGAAAGATACAAAGGAAAAAGGCCGAAACGGAAAACAAACTGGCAACTTCGGAAAACTGATCCCGTAATAAATTACAGAAAAACCCCGCTACTGTATATACATACCCGCATTTGTATTCCGACTGAATACAATGCAATGAGACAAAATCTACACTGTACAATACTAGGATCCGGCTTAAACCAAAGCCCGCTAGTATTATCCGTCCGATCATGATCCGTGCAATACCGCACGTATCTGATCGAACCCTGCCATATCTCCATACGGCCTCTACAGTGTTTCGCCCGAAACTTGAGCAACTGGTCTGTGGGGGACTCTAAAGACTCGTCAACACCTTGGTTGTAGATTTAACCACTAGCACGTCAGAGGTATTTGTTAGTTATATGTATGCCCTAGAGGCCATTACTGTACATAGGATGTATATTGTAGTGGATGCTGGGACATATATAGGGAGGACTTTCTTGCTCGACATGATAGTATGCTATCTGGTTGCTCTTTACCTTAACGTGTATACTGATTGTCTCTCTGTTACATGTTGGTAAAGCCCTTAGGATGTGTACTTGACTACCTGGACTGTGATGCGGATCATACTAGTGGGGACATGGTAGTCCATAAGTACATCCTTCAAAGTCCCTAGTCGTGGGTGTATCGAGACGGGGCATCGATATACCAGAGTAGACTAGCGTATACCTTCTCGACCCATATAGATGGGCGATGGATGATCCCATATCCATTGGTGTTTGACATCAGAGATGATATGCGGGTGCTCAGTAGAGACTGGGTACACTGGACGGACTCGCCGAGAACTCCCAGATGGTATTATACCTCACGTCAAATGGCAGTTCTCTGGTGACACTGGTACAGAGTAGTCTGTTGACCCGAGATCGTCATAGAGTCTTGTGTGGTTCCCACTGTGCTTTGATTTCCATCTTACCACGTCCAAGAGGGCGTGCAAAACGGTGGTTTTTGGGTACAGTCCCGAGTCACATGGAGGCAATGAGCGATAGGAGGGGATTCGTCTCTCCCGGTATAGGGGGTTGATGTTGCGCTGTGTTCGATTGGCTATAACAGGAAATCCCTGGCCAGGGTTGCTGAGATTTACTGGTAAGTATTACCAGTAGTTTCTCGAATAGTTATAGACCTCATATCGACACGACTTATCGAGCTATTGGGGTCTGACGTTTACCACCCCTAGGCGAGATATACGACATATCAGACGATCAGACCCGACTGTACGGTAGTGTTACTGGTCGGATTCACTGGAGTGTGAGCGGGCTTGCTCGTCGATCTTCAGATCGCTCAATACCCGGATGGCCGTTACGTTTAGCAGACTGCTTGCGGCTTGTGGGTGTTTGATATGATCATCATCTGCTGCCGGCGTATTGACGAGTCTTTAGAGTCCTACACAGAGGTTTCCTGGCTCAAGCGAAACGAAATAGGAGCGCATATGAGATATGTGCGGGACCGAGAATAATGCGTGTATGTGATACTGTATTCCATTCTCGCGATAAATGTATCGATTGGTTGTATGCGATATAACCTAGTTATCGATTCAAGCATTGATTCGATAAACCGATACATAGGATACTAGTCGGTTATATGCGATATGACCGGATCATTGAATCAAGTGTTGATTTAATGATTTAATGCATAATTATATATTTGATATATTACTTTGCATTAACTAGTATCGGTTCACTTTATAATGGATTTTCTCACTCGGATGTGCGCATTACATATGCGATATGATTTTTGTGCACTAGATTGTATCATGTTTGATGATACATGAATTTTGGTTAAATGTAAAGAATTAAACCATGTTTTAAGTGGATAATTAGGGTTTTGATTTCCTTATTCATTTATTAATCTTTTTCTTTTTGGAAAAAGGAAAAAGGAAATGAGAAAATGGATGCTATTTTGTTTGTATTCTTTGAAGCTTCATGAACTTTGACCATAGCAACCATTTTGTCTTCTTATACAAACCCTAACCATTCATCTAACTTGAGTTAACTCTCTACAATTAACCATGGTCTTGTTATGATAAGTTTTGATTATTCATTTCATTTTTAATTAACTTATCATAACCATTATCTTCTTCTTCCTCATTTTTCTTCAAGTGAAGAAAGCAAGGTCATCAATGGTGATTGATGATAAAGAGTGAGAAATCCAATTCTAAAGTCTGCCCACTTCCTATTTCTTCATCCTCTACCTCTTGCCAAGTAGTAGAGTGTGTTTCCTTCACAAGTTTTTAGGGCTTGGTGAAGGTAGAGCTTGATTTAGCGATGCCTCGACGTAGATCATCTTCGGCATGGACATCGACGACCTAGCTCGCTTTTTCTCCGACGAAGCCGACTCTAGAGCCCGGATTCCTTTTGGACAGCGGAGACGACTTCGTTGCGGAGCTATGGAGGTGGAGCACCGGATCTACAAAGGTTGTATTTCCGATATCCCATTAGTTAAGTTGTTAACTAGATTGTTTTTCGCCTAGAATTCTAGCCAACGATCCGTAGTCGGGTTTCTCGGCACCTAGATTTTTGAAATTAGCATGGTTGATGCCTTGTGAGACCTCATTAGGATGTCCAGGAACCTTTCACTGGTATCAGAGCCTAGCTAGAGCCTTAGGCGAAGTCCAGACGGAATTTGAAACCCGAACGAACCCGAAACCCACACCCGAGAATGCTCTCTGGACATTTTTGAAATATCTGGATTTTTGTGAATTAAAAATTGCTAAAAAATTCAGCAGGGAATTTCATGAGTTACTGTGAAGCACGTGATGGTAACTCGACTACAGAGGCGCGGAACCGCGGCCCCACCATGGGATTCGCGGCGGTTCCGCGGCCACTGTGTTGAGTTACACCACGTGGCGTGCACAGTAATTCATGTCTTGTAGTGCTGAGTCTTCTGGAAATTTTTAGAATTTACTCTACAGTTGAGTTTTCTGGGGTAGTGTTGGGACTTCGTATATTCGATCGGATTGTCAAACTTCGTCTATTTGGCTTTCCGGATAATTTTAGAATATGTTAAAAAGTTCGACCGGATATAAATACCCAATTTTTCCCCTGCCGGGAAATTTCCAAGTGTTGGATTTTTCCGAAGTTTAACGACGTTCTAAGTAGTGCAAGTAACGCGATGGACCCTCTAGAAGACAACAAACCTTAACTCGATTATGTGACCGTCTTGAACTGCCCTTTGAACCTCAGGGTTTGGGGCAGTACGGCGTGCCACATGTGAGGCGTTGGCTTGACCCTTCTACGGCTGGACCGTTGGTACTGAGGCACGAACTGAATGTTGTTAGACTTATTTCATGTGTTGATCTGTACTGGGAAAACTTGGGTGTTCGATTGTTCGATCGGAAAGTTTAACATTTTCTATTTATCTGGAATGGGATACAATAATTGGAATTCACAACAAGTTATGAGATAACTGAATGAATGTTATAAATCTAGCAATTTAGTCTCACTTGATCGGTTGCTACGGAATTTTGATGCGATCAAAAGTCCGTCGCAATCACGTAGCGTACACGGATATTCGCCGGTAAACTTAATAGACAGCCTCACTCCATAGCCCCGACCAAGTGACTGTAGGAGAACCCCGTCGCCGAAAGCATCCGTTCGGGTGCTCGCGGTAGCGGTGTTCCGCCTTGGTGCACTTTGTCGACGGTATCGGGGGTGCGGCCGTCTACTGAAGTTTGCGACGAGCATTCGATCAGGATGTCGGGAATCTTGTTGAATTGCCCGACTTGATATTGAAAAGTGTTTTCGATTTTGAGACTAAAATGCGGGGTTTATAATTGTTAGGCATGCGATGTCTAAAGAATTCATTTGGTCAGGCATGCGATGTCTGAAGAGATTGCGGATTCCAACTGTTGTAGTTTTACACTTTCTTTTCTGTGACCGTAAGTGTAATATGTGATATCGCCGGTTTCGTTGCTATATGTCAACGACAATTGGGATGCGCATATTTACTTACGTTGATGACATGTGATGTTATGTGTTGCTGGATATGTTATATTGGATCATCGTGTTTGGATAGCCGGGGGTTTTTATGTGAGATGAGTGTTTTTCATTTTCATTCATGTAAAAACTTGTATGTAATATTCTTTTATTGGGACACTTCCAGGTTGCGGAAGTTGTCACCTTTTGTATATTATTTACTTTTCCGCACTAGGATAGACCCAAGGAGGAGGGCACAAGTAACCGGGTTCTGGAGTCCAGTGGGAGACCAACTCGAGGAGTCGAGTCCGGGTCTGCTAACTCTAGAATTGGTAGGGTTGCTTGCCGCTCTCGTAGGGGTCTAGGGGTGTGGGATTGGCTATTCATCACGACCGTGGAATCCGTGTTTTATACTGGCTCGTATTGAAAACACGGACGTCCTAGTATATCCAATATTTTATATGTTTCTTCTGCTGCGATATCTGTGATGTGATCATGTGATGTTCTGTGATAGATACAGCATATAGTATATATGATATATTATATAGACGTTACTTATGTTTTACACCCGTGCTAGCCCTGTCCTGCTCTGCCGTTAGTTACCTAACCTAACGGTGCACGAGGGGACATCGAGGCGAATGCGGATGGCATAAGTGTACGTCGTATTTATCTGTGATGATTAGGTACTTAAATGATGGGACTTCATTAATGTGATTAATGAAATAAAAGAAACCTAAGATGTTGTAGAATCGAATTTCAAAATAAAACAGGTAGCTACAGTTCTTGCTCTGCACAGCGGTATATGTGATATATCCTGCACCTTATTCGACGAGGAAAGGACCGATGATCCCTTCACCGGGAGTGACTCCTTTAGCAAAACTAGAAAAGCTTCAAAAACACTCCATTTCAAAATTCATTCGATCCTACAACGATATCAAGTTCATTACGCAATAGGTTTTCAGAAAAACCTGTCGTAGCCCTCCGTCATTTCAGATAAGTTGTATATAGTATCCGTGCTGCATTTGTTGGCTTTCGTCAAGGTGCAGTGTGCGGTAGCTATATGCTGCTTATCTGCTAGCATACGATGCGATTGGATTAGGGTAGTCGTGTGGCTTTGTTGGCTTTCGTCAAGGGTCGTGCGGGTGGGTTTAATTCAATCAAGAAATGTACGGGTTGAACTTGACTAGCGGGCTATGGTTTGTTGGTTTCGTCAAGGTCATAGCACGTTAGGGGCAAAATATTTATCGGGAATTTCAAGTGTTGAAATTTGCAATGAGATTGAATACCTTCTATGAGATAGTTGGATCCCGATACCCGCTGCGAGTAAGAGTTACTCCTGGGAGAGTTTTACACATTACAATTAGCCGATCAAGTAGGTATCTAGAAAGGTGTCAACGGGGTTATGCCTCTGGGAAAACGAGGTTTACATTAATTAGGTTCGTGCGAAAGCACGGGGGACCTCCCTCAAAGTACCGACACTGGCCTGGCTGAAAGATTGGCGAACTTGTAGTGTGTAATTAATCCCGGCTAGTCTTTCCTTTTAGGGTTTGAAGGAAGATTTGATAAAAAGCAGTGGGAGCCATCCTGATTAGATAAAATAATAACCAATCTATTCTTGCAAGAGCGCACGCTGAGTGTTTTCTTCTCTCTCTCTCCAGGTAGCGACCATATCACGCCTTAATCAAGATAATAATACGGAATATTGACCGAACCCGCTTGTTATACAGAGCTGGGGAACGTTGGTCCCGCTCCACCTTATAATTGTTATAAGACAGAGCAGGAAATAAGGGGAATACCAGATTTCCCGTGCCGCCCAAACGAAGAGAGTGCATGCTGATGCATCATCTTCGGGTGTGTTCGTTACAAAGAACTGTTTCTCTGTATCCTCTACGTCCTGGGTATGTGATACCAGATCAGGATCCCAGATATGTAATCTGTTACATAGGGCTACAGAAAGGTAGAGAACTGAGAACGGGTGATAAGTTTCATGAGGCAGAAAACGGGGCAAGAGTTGCAGCCAAGTCTGTCGGTCACTGTCACCCTGTATTACAATACATTGATTCTGAACGAATGTTATTAGATACCGAACCTGATATACAAAATCATATCTGTCTCTTTATTAGTAAAGAAACGATAAAATTTTGTATTGTTGGATAATATTTTGAACATTTCCTATATCAAAAGTTGATCGGTTCAGGCACGTTATCTAAAAGCATTGACGTTCTAAATCAAACTACAGTTCTTAGTATATGGAACACACACAAGAGGAAGAGTTCAGAAATGAACGGATTCTTCTTGAGGTATTGTAGACTAGGTCAGATCAATGTGACCCGACTAGCTAAAGTTACATTTAGATGTATATTTAAATTAGTTTGAATTTACATCTTGTGAAACTTGCCTGTCATGTCACAGAGATAAGATGACCATAGCTCCGTTTACTGGAAACAGAGAAAGAGTTAATGAACTCTTGGGATGATACATATTGATGTATGTAGGTCCCCTGTCTACACATGCCAGGACTGGTTCTTTATACTTCATTACGTTCTCTGATGATCTTTCGAGTTTCAGACCTATGTTCCTGTTGAAACATGAGTCCGAGCCTTTTGAGATATTCACAGAATATAAGATAGAAGTAGAAAACCAAAATACGGGTATAAGTATTATGTCCTTTGATATGATCAAGGAGGAGAATACTTGAGCACGAAATTCCTGGATTATTCTAAAGGAGAATGAGATTCTCTCTCAGCATTACTCCTCCGTATACACCATAGCACGATGGTATATCGGGGCGGAGCAGATACACCCTATTTGATATGGTGTGCTCTATGATGAGTACTGCTGAGTTACCTATTTCCTTTTGGGAGTTATGTACTTGAGAAGTTGCATACCTATTGAATAGGGTTCAAATCAAATCAGTTGCCTACCATTTCATATGTGATATGGAAAGGGAAGAGCCCGTGTCTTAAGCTAGTTAAGATTTGGGGTTGACCGGCCTATGTCTGAAAGCAAAATCCGGACAAGCTCGAGGCAAAGTCTGTAATGTAGAACTGGAAAGGTTCCAGCTATACAAATTACAGCAGATAATTTGAAAGAACCAAAGGATTCAATAGTTACCAACGAACCTCGGCCTCTCCGCCGATCTAGTAGAGTTCCTCACCCACCTGAGAGATATTTCGGTTTCTCTATGACAGTGGGAAAGAGAATTGCATCATGAGATGATGACCCAACTAGTTTCGAGCTGGCCATCAGGAGTGAGACTCTGTGAGAATGGCTGGATGTTTATCGATCTGAGATGGAATCCTTATACACCAACAAAGTATGGACTTTAGTTGCTATATCTGAAGGGTTAAATCCCCATCAGGAGCAAGTATATCTTGAGAAGATTACTTGGTGTACATGGAAAAGTTGTGACTTTCAAAGCTAGACTTGTTAAAGGTTTTCGTTATTGACCAGGCGTGGATAATGATGAAACCTTTTCCAGTAGCTATGCTTAAGTCCATCCAGATCCTACTTACCACGGCTACATACCATGACTACGATCTCTGGTGGTTGGGTGTCTTGACTGCTTTTCTAAATGATGATTTAGAAGAGAGCGTCTATAAGTACACAGCCAGAGGGCTTCGTAGACAGTGGGAGCAGCGGAAACGTGTGCAAGATGCTTTATAGGATTAAAGCAGGCATCGCGGAGTTGGAACATCTGTTTTGATGAATTAGTCAAAGAGTTTGACATCATCAAAATGGTAGATGAACCTTGTATAAACAAAAAGGTAGTAGGGAGTATGGTGATGATCCTCGTAGGGTACGTGGATGACATACTCTTGATAGGGAAAGAGTTTCCTATGCTACGCTCGATCAATCTCCGCTTATCACAATGATTCTCCACATAGGATCAAAGTGATACCTATTAAATCCTGGATTTTGGATCTATGAGATAGATCTAATTGGATGTTAGCATTCTTACTAGTTGTAGTGAGATAGTATCAATTGATCCTGGGGAGAATCACTGGAAGGGTTCCAGGGTGATAAAGACGACTGAATGTCAGTCGCAGGCATTGTCTTTACCCTCAGTAGAGGGACGGTATGTTGGAAAAGTTCCAAGCTAGATACCGTGGCATACTAGACGATAAAGGCTGGATACATCGCTACTTAAGATGCTACCAAAGAGACAGTCTGGGTGTATATTTGTTCATGAGATGAACTTTGTTCCTCCCATTGTGTGACAATGGAGTTGTGGCTTATGCCAAGGAACGCCGGTCCCATCAGTGATCCAGACATATTCTAAGGCAGTGTCACCTGATCATGGAGATGGTTGATCTCCAGGGGATCGAGGTCAGGAGAGTAGACTCAGAGGACAACACAGCGGATCCACTCACAAAGGCCTGTTCCCAGAGAGAGACTTTTATGGGATGGTTGAGTATGAGATACTACAACCACTGCTATAGATGGCCCTAGTGCAAGTGGGAGATTGTTAGTTATATGTATGCCCTAGAGGCCATTACTGTACATAGGATGTATATTGTAGTGGATGCTGGGACATATATAGGGAGGACTTTCTTGCTCGACATGATAGTATGCTATCTGGTTGCTCTTTACCTTAACGTGTATACTGATTGTCTCTCTGTTACATGTTGGTAAAGCCCTTAGGATGTGTACTTGACTACCTGGACTGTGATGCGGATCATACTAGTGGGGACATGGTAGTCCATAAGTACATCCTTCAAAGTCCCTAGTCGTGGGTGTATCGAGACGGGGCATCGATATACCAGAGTAGACTAGCGTATACCTTCTCGACCCATATAGATGGGCGATGGATGATCCCATATCCATTGGTGTTTGACATCAGAGATGATATGCGGGTGCTCAGTAGAGACTGGGTACACTGGACGGACTCGCCGAGAACTCCCAGATGGTATTATACCTCACGTCAGATGGCAGTTCTCTGGTGACACTGGTACAGAGTAGTCTGTTGACCCGAGATCGTCATAGAGTCTTGTGTGGTTCCCACTGTGCTTTGATTTCCATCTTACCACGTCCAAGAGGGCGTGCAAAATGGTGGTTTTTGGGTACAGTCCCGAGTCACATGGAGGCAATGAGCGATAGGAGGGGATTCGTCTCTCCCGGTATAGGGGGTTGATGTTGCGCTGTGTTCGATTGGCTATAACAGGAAATCCCTGGCCAGGGTTGCTGAGATTTACTGGTAAGTGTTACCAGTAGTTTCTCGAATTGTTATAGACCTCATATCGACACGACTTATCGAGCTATTGGGGTCTGACGTTTACCACCCCTAGGCGAGATATGCGACATATCAGACGACGAGACCGGACTGTACGGTAAGTGTTACTGGTTGGATTCACAGGAGTGTGAGCGGGCTTGCTCGTCGATCTTCTGATCGCTCAATACCCGGGTGGCCGTTACGTTTAGCAGACCGCTTGCGGCTTGTGGGTGTTTGATATGATCATCACCTGCTGCCGGCGTATTGACGAGTCTTTAGAGTCCTACACAGAGGTTTCCTGGCTCAAGCGAAACGAAATAGGAGCGCATATGAGATATGTGCGGGACCGAGAATAATGCGTGTATGTGATACCGTATTTCATTCTCGCGATGAATGTATCGATTGGTTGTATGCTATATAACCTAGTTATAGAATCAAGGATTGATTCGATAAGCCGATACATTGGATATTAGTCGGTTGTATGCGATATGACCGGATCGTTAAATCAAGTGTTGATTTAATGATTTAATGCGTAATTATATATTTGATATATTACTTTGCATTAACTAGTATCGGTTCACTTTATAATGGATTTTCTCACTCGGATGTGCGCATTACATATGCGATATGATTTTTGTGCACTAGATTGTATCATGTTTGATGATACATGAATTTTGGTTAAATGTAAAGAATTAAACCATGTTTTAAGTGGATAATTAGGGTTTTGATTTCCTTATTCATTTATTAATCTTTTTCTTTTTGGAAAAAGGAAAAAGGAAATGAGAAAATGGATGCTATTTTGTTTGTATTCTTTGAAGCTTCATGAACTTTGACCATAGCAACCATTTTGTCTTCTTATACAAACCCTAACCATTCATCTAACTTGAGTTAACTCTCTACAATTAACCATGGTCTTGTTATGATAAGGTTTGATTATTCATTTCATTTTTAATTAACTTATCATAACCATTATCTTCTTCTTCCTCATTTTTCTTCAAGTGAAGAAAGCAAGGTCATCAATGGTGATTGATGATAAAGAGTGAGAAATCCAATTATAAAGTTTGCCCACTTCCTATTTCTTCATCCTCTACCTCTTGCCAAGTAGTAGAGTGTGTTTCCTTCACAAGTTTTTAGGGCTTGGTGAAGGTGGAGCTTGATTTAGCGATGCCTCGACGTAGATCATCTTCGGCATGGACATCGACGACCTAGCTCGCTTTTTCTCCGACGAAGCCGACTCTAGAGCCCGGATTCCTTTTGGACAGCGGAGACGACTTCGTTGCGGAGCTATGGAGGTGGAGCACCGGATCTACAAAGGTTGTATTTCCGATATCCCATTAGTTAAGTTGTTAACTAGATTGTTTTTCGCCTAGAATTCTAGCCAACGATCTGTAGTCGGGTTTCTCGGCACCTAGATTTTTGAAATTGGCATGGTTGATGCCTTGTGAGACCTCATTAGGATGCCTAGGAACCCTACAGTATTAGCCATACGTAACGGGATATCAGGTATTGACCAAAAGGGACGTCGATGAGCGAACTCATCCTGACACCCTACTGAGCCTGTCAGTGAAAATATCCGTACAGTCCGGTCCGTTCGTCTATGAGCATCGCATGGCGGGCCTAGGGGGTTGGTAAAAGTCAGACCCCCAAAAGCGGTACAAGTCGTGTCGGAGTGTAGCCCAGAACACCCTGAGATACTACTGGAATACCTACCAGTAAATCTCCTGCCTTGGCCAAGGACTTCGTGTAAGGGCTCTCCTAGACACAGCGCGACCTCACCCCCGATACCGGAAGAGACGAACCCCTGCAGATCCGCTCACTGCCTCCATATGGCTTGGGACTGTACCCAACTAAAACCTGTTTGCACGTCTCCTATGAGCGTGGTAGGGTAGTAATCAAAGTACAGTGGGAACTCACACGAGACAAATGACGATCTGAGGTCGATGAACTAACCTGTACACATGTCACCAGGAAACTGCTATCTGACGTCAGGTATAAGACCAACTAGCATGTTCCCGGCAAGTCCTGTCCGGTGTACCCATACCCAATGAGCACCTGTATACATCTTAGGTGAACCAACTGACACCAGTGGCTTGTGAGACCGGCCACCGCCCCTCGTCGGGGTCTCGACTGTATTCACTAGTCTAGTCTGGAGTATCGATGCCCTGTCTCGAAACTCCCACGACTAGGGACCTTTTAAGGATGTGCTTATAGACTACCAGCTCCCACGTATATGATCGCCCTCATACTGCTGGAAGTCAAGCAAGAATCCTAGGGGCTCTATCAACGTGTAATAGCGACCTGTCAGGTCACCTAAAACAGTACACGATGCTAAAGATAAACCAGATAACATACTATCATCTTGAGTAAGACTGTCCTAGCGGGATAGGTCCTCCCTCAATCATTGCAATCACGTGCCTGTGATCCAATAATTGACTCTGAGGGCACTATCTCCAACAATCTCCCACTTGCTCCCAAGGCTAATTATTGCGATGTCGCATACTCACAGGCCGTTTGATACCGAACACCCAACTCCTCTACTGATCAGTCTCACAAAACCCGTTTGCGAAACTATTGCGTTCGAAGAATAGCCTCAGTGAGTGGATCCGCTCTAATGTTTCTTTCTATGTCTCTCTTTATCTCAAGTTCACGGAGAAAGCCGTCTCCCGAAATGAGCAATACCTGTCTTAGAATGTGTCTGGATGTCTGATGGGACCTAGCTCATAAATGAACTCCAAATCCAAACTTCTTAGACTGTATCGTCAACTGAACTTAATCAGTATCCTGCGTCATGCCTCCCTCAGTATCTCCTTGGACCACCTGTCCAAAATACTACCCCTCGTCCGAAGGAAAACTATAACTCTGACAGTCTCTCTGTCATCCAGGTCACCTTGGAAGCATGGAATGATAACTGTCTCCCGAATGAGGCTGTTGTTATCATATCCCTAGAACATTCACTTATGTTCTAAAACTGCTTCCGATTGATTTTCCAGGATTGGATTATTATCAACTTATTGCATCTACTGCAAAAAACAACATCTGGTGTGGTACTTGACATCTCATGATTGACTCAATTGCCTAAGCAAGTGATCTGCCGATCATGCACATCCCTCTCCCCTTTAGTCTGCAAGACACCTTTAGAGAGGGTGACTCCATCACCTGCAGGTATACTACCGTGCCAGGAGTCGTCCATTCTAAAAACTCTTAGAATGTTGTCTAAGTACCCTGATTGGGAAACCACCCAAATCTAGATCTATAGATCTAGTAACCAGAATGTCTTGATAATATATCCAAGTCCTATGTGGAGAAACCATTGTGTGACAACCAAAGTATAACCGATCGTAGTATAGGAATATCACTTCCTACTCTGTATATGTCATCCAAATACCAGGACATCACACCCTACTACCTTCTTAACAGATCCATCCCCTATTCTGATGAGGTCAAATCTATGACTGTCGCATCAGAAATAGATGATCTATCTCCGCTATATCTGCTTTAGTCTATAAATAGACATAAGCCACTTGTCCACCATGCTTCCGCTGCTCCCACTGACTACGACAACCCTCTGGCAGAGTCATATAGACATACATTTCTAAAGCCAGTTCAGAACGACGATATACTCATCCTCCTGCCGGGTCTCACAGTCTGGAACAACAGCAATGGCAAGTCTGGGTAAACAAGAACCTCCCTGCCACCGTCCTTGAGGCTACCAGAGTACCTCTCGGGTGCCTGAGGTTACCCACCGTATCTGCGGAGTGGCCAATGGAATGTCAAGCCAAATTGAATCTTTAGGTTCTTATCAAATCTTCAGTAATCGTCTGCGGTTCTGGAATCACTTCCAGTTCTACCATACTCCCACTACTGTTTTCTGAAAATATCCATTTCTTTTAAAACTGTGGCGAGTCAAGAACAATATCACTATTGATCTTTCAGATGGTAGAAAGTCAACCCTCATCATAGCCTGGGTCAACCCATAAACAACCATTACAGAAACGTGCCTAGAGTTATCCAGAGTCTGGTTTTAAGCATAAGCCGGACAACTCCCCGTACCTTAACATCATTAAGATATGAACTGTTCTATATCCAATATAGAAACAGAGGCACTGATTTAATTGAACCAGATTCAAATCATGCAGCTGTCTCCAGCGCATGTCAATTAAATGGAAAGAGGCCGATCAGTATTACTCAACTTAGGAGTGCTTCCAATTATGAGTAATCTGAAAGAGAATCAAGTTCTCTTAAACATTACTATCAACTGAATACCCTACACAAGTATCTACATCTTCGATCACCTTGAAGAATCCTGAAACTTGCAACGCCTGGTTCTCTACTTTATTCATATACCTATAACTTCTCAAAACTTGGACCTTGTGTTTCTACGAAACACATGTCTAAAAACTAGAGAAGTCATAAGTAAATCGAATATAGTACAAGGACCAACCCCTCTGTCCTAATGGACACTGGACAATATACAATCCTTTGTATAAGTCCCTTGAGTCTAATAACTCATTCCCTGTGTGTCGTAGGTTCAAAACTGTACTTATGGTTAAGAAGAATTACACCGCTGTTTAATGCTCCTTACCTAACCATCCACTGATATAGGTAAATGTCATAGACATAATTTCAAAAAGGTACATCTCACTCTATGAAAATAGACGTACAGATTTATTAATTTGAAATTGGTGCACAACAACGGATATTCAAAACCTAATACTTGCCGTCCGGCAAACAACCCAGGTGACTTCCTCAAATATCACCGATTACAACGAATCCCGATATAATGAGGAAGATCACCTAATTCCCAATAACTTACTCCCACTCATCATCTGTAAAACTATACAGATGTGAGAATCAAACCTGGTAAATACATACCTTGGAGCAAGTGTCTAATTGGGAAATCAGTTTTCTTTTAACAGTACACAGTGAAACTGAAACATTGAAATGTTTCGATGGGGTATCCTAGTATTGCTAGTAATGCCTCTTCCATTATCAGATTCACAACTGTAACCGTATATTTCTATACCATCTCTCCGCATCCCTTCATATGTCTTTAGTCATTACCTTCTGCACGCCCCTTTAGGCCAAATGGTTTTCTTCCTTCCCTACCGTTCGGCACTAGCCTATGGTTTGGAAGAAGACAATCCAATAAGCATAATGGGTGTACTGTCCTAATCCTAGGAGCACTCACAATGCGAGAGAAGGTGAAGATAAAAGACAACCGAATAAACCTTATTCCTATTTCTCCTGAACCAGAATCCATCCATGAACTGGAACAAGTTCCTTTCGAGTTCGTATATAACCATACGATGGAGTATCCAATAAACTGTGGATCTTCGTAGTGATACGGAGTGTCCTGGAGAAATAAAAAGGTGAAGTGGGTGTTAGTTATATGTATGCCCTAGAGGCCATTACTGTACATTGGATGTATATTGTAGTGGATGCTGGGACGTATATAGGGAGGACTTTCTTGCTCGACATGATAGTATGCTATCTGGTTACTCTTTACCTTAACGTGTACATTGATTGTCTCTCTGTTACATGTTGGTAAAGCCCTTAGGATGTGTACTTGACTACCTGGACTATGATGCGGATCATACTAGTGGGGACATGGTAGTCCATAAGTACATCCTTCAAAGTCCCTAGTCGTGGGTGTATCGAGACGGGGCATCGATATACCAGAGTAGACTAGCGTATACCTTCTCGACCCATACAGATGGGCGATGGATGATCCCATATCCATTATGTAAGTCGATGTTCAACACCCCAATACTTGTGGGGAGGCGGAAATATGAATAACAATCAAGTTCTATGATCAAACATCGATTAGCCGTACGAATCGTTTGCTATACAAGTTTTAACAAAAGCTTTAGAGTTTTAATCTACTATGCGAAGAGATTATACCAAACGGTTCTAGTCCTTCGTCTTGATGTTGTCTACGGCCTCTTTGGATCTCCACATCCTCTTCGGCTTTCTCCCGTGATAGACGATCCATCCGAGAACCCTAATCCAAGCTATAACCTCTAAACTTGAGGTTACTTAGTTTCTCTAGTTGCTAAATAGAGTAGCTAAGATGATGTAGAGATAGGTTATGGAGTAATTAGTCTTTCCTAATCCTTGTTCTCAACTCATGAGGGGTAGGATTAGGATTTGGTGAAGGAGAGAGAACTTGAAGAGAGAGAGTGAGAAGAAGATAATGATAATAATATATTGAATAAAGCTTCTCACTTGATATATATGAAACATAATGAATTTAAAAGAAATGAATAATAAGTGAATATTCATCATGTTTCATTTAATCAAGTGGGTGATTCATCATGTGAGTCATTAAGCAATTAATGATGCATTAATGATATGATGAATCACTCACAATGAGTCACTTAAACATTAAATGAAAATGCCACCTCTCTCTTTATGTCACATCCTTCTAGAAGCTTCTCGGAAAATTACGAGAACGCCCCTCTCATCCGTGAAAACACGGAAAAACTTTAGACTGTATAAATCCAATAACCTGATACTAGAATCTGGCTTAAACCAAAGCCGGCTAGTAAAAACTGTCCGAATGTCGCACGTGCGTTCAAACACGTATGCGTCCGAACCTTTGTCGTAAAACCATACGACCTCTATACTTTTCGCCTGGGTTTGGAAAATCTCTGTGTGGGACTCTAAAGACTCGACTACTACGCTGGCAGTGGGTTGAACCACAGACCGCAAGCGGCACTAGCTGTACGTAACGGTCCCCAGGTAGTTGTCGATAAGAAAGCTGATGAGGTAACCCATCTGAAATCCTACTGAGCCTGTCTGTGACAATATCCGCGCAGTCCGGTCTGTTCGTCTGAGAGTATCACATGTACGGTCTAGGGAGGTGGTGGACGTCAGACCCCTAATAACCGTACAAGTCGTGTCGGTATGGCTCTATCACCATCCAAGAATCTACTGATCAATCCTATCAGTAATTCTCAATCAGCCCTGGCCAGGGACTTATGGTAATGACCAACCGATCACCGTGCGATATCAACTCCCTATACCGGGAGAGACGAATCCCTAACAGTCGCTCACTGCCTCCATATGGCTCGGGACTGTGCCCAACTGAAACCTGTTTGCACGACTCCTTTGAGCCGTGGTAGGGTAATAATCAAAGCACAGTGGGAACTCATACGAGACAAATGATGACCTTAAGTCAACGGACTATCTGCACACATGTCACCTGAGAACTGCTATCTGACGTTAGGTATAATACCATCCAGTCATTTCTCGGCGAGTCCTGTCCGGTGTACTCACACCCAGTGAGCATCTGTATACAATCTTAGGTGAACACCACCAATGGTTGCGGGACCAATCCATTGCCCCTCGTCAGGGTCTAGATATGTATACACTAGTCTACTCCGGAGTATCGATGCCTAATCTCTATACTCCTGCGACCAGGGACATCTAAGGGTGTGCCTATTGACTATCCAGCTCCCACTAGTATGACTGCCATCACAACGCCGGTAGTCAGACAAACACCCTATGGGCTTTATCAACATATATATATAAATACCAAGTAAAATATATTATACGTTAAGACAAAGTCAAACCAAATAGCGTACTATCATATCAAGCAAGACTGTCATGTACATACATATCCCAAGCATCCTATACAATGTAGGCCTCTAGGGCATATATATCCAACAATCTCCCACTTGCACTAAGGCCTATAATTGGCGCAATGAGTACCCACTGTCTCTACCAGATCCAGTTGCTTGCGTACCGCATGCCCAACATCTCAAAAAGCCTCTCGAACTGTACTTGAGGAATGGCCTTGGTGAATGGATCTGCCTTGTTGTCTTTTGTGTCTACTCTCCGTATCTCGATCTCCCGACGATCCACGATCTCCCTGATCAGGTGAAACCGCCTTAAGATATGCCTGGATTTCTGATGGGACCTTGGTTCCTTCGCTAAAGCTACAGCGCCATTGTTATCGCAATACAAAGGTATTGGATTGGCAATGGACGGAACCACCTGAAGTTCAGAAATGAACTTCCTTATCCAGACAGCCTCTTTTGCGGCTTCACTAGCAGCTATATACTCAGCCTCCATAGTTGAGTCTGCGACGGTATCTTGTTTGGAACTCTTCCAACTTACCGCTCCTCCATTGAGGGTAAACACAAAACCCGAAATAGATTTAGAATCATCCTTGTCACTTTGGAAGCCGGAGTCGGTAAAAGCCTCTACCTGGAGGTCCTTATTGCCGTAAATCAAGAACATCTCCTTAGTCCTTCTCAGGTACTTGAGAATGTTCTTCACCGCTATCCAATGTTTCTCACCTGGGTCCGATTGATACCTGCTTACCACACTAAGTGCGTAAGCTACATCTGGTCTGGTACATAACATCGCATACATTATTGATCCTACCGCCGAAGCGTAGGGTATAATGCCCATGCGAGCCCTCTCTTCATCAGTCTTTGGAGACATCTCTTTGGAGAGGGTGATTCCATGACAAGCGGGCATATTGCCGCACTTGGAATCTTCCATACTAAATCTCTTTAGTATAGTGTCTATATACCTGGACTGTGAAAGTCCCAATATTCTATTAGATCTATCTCGATAGATCTTAATGCCCAGAATGTATGATGCATCTCCCAAGTCTTTCATGGAGAATTTCTGTGATAAGAAGAGCTTTACTGATTGTAGTATAGGGATATCATTCCCTATCAGTAGTATGTCGTCGACGTACAAAACGAGGAAGACTACTGCTCCTTCTACAATCTTCCTATAAACACATGGTTCATCTATATTTTTGATAAAGTCAAATTCCTTTGACTGTTTCATCAAAACAGATGTTCCAACTCCGCGATGCTTGCTTTAACCCATAAATGGATTTAAGCAATTTGCACACCCTTCCGCTGCTCCCACTGTCTAAGAAACCTTCTGGTTGATCCATGTAAACACTCTCTTCTAGATGTCCATTTAGAAAAGCTGTTTTTACATCCATTTGCCAGATTTCATAGTCATGGAAGGCAGCAATGGCAAGCATGATCCGAATGGATTTAATCATAGCTACTGGCGAAAAAGTTTCATCATAGTCCAATCCCGGTCTTTGACGAAAACCTTTTGCTACTAGTCTAGCTTTGTACGTTTCCACTTGTCCAAATGTACCAATCTTCTTTTTGAAGATCCATTTGCACCCAACTGGTTTTACCCCAGGAGGAACAACTTCTAAAGTCCATACTTTATTGGTATACATGGATTCCATTTCGGATCTCATTGCATCCAGCCACTTTACTGAGTTGCTACTTGTGATAGCCTGCTGAAAACTAGTAGGCTCATCATCATCGATGATGCAATCCTCTCGATCCCCATCAAGAAGAAAACCATAGTATCTTTCAGGAGGATGAGAAAGCCTACTAGATCTGCGGAGTGGCGTTAGTTCGTCATGTTCTATTGAAATCTGAGATTCTTCTAAGTCCTCGGTTGCAGTTTGAGGTTCTGGAATTTCTTCCAGTTCTACCGCGCTCCCACTAATTTCTTTTGCAAGAAATTCGCTTTCTAAGAAGACAATGTGACGAGCGACAAACACCTTTTGTTCTTCAGTGTGGTAGACCATGTACCCCCTTGAATGCTTGGGGTATCCTACAAACTTGCACAAAACCGATCGTGCCTCGAGCTTGTCCGGATTATGCTTTTTAACATATACCGGACACCCCCATATCTTTATATACTTGAGATATGGTCTCTTCCCACACCACATTTCATATGGAGTGGTAGGTACAGACTTAGTTGGAACTCTATTTAATAGATATGCGGCTGATTCTAGAGCAAATCCCCAGAAGGAAAGTGGCAACTCAGCACTACTCATCATTGATCGCACCATATCTAATAGCGTGCGATTCCTTCTTTCTGATACACCATTATGCTGAGGTGTATAAGGTGGAGTAAGCTGAGAGAGTATTCCATTTGCTTTCAAGTATTCAAGGAAACTGGTACTTAAGTATTCTCCACCTCGATCAGATCGAAGTGTCTTGATGATTTTACCAGTTTGTTTCTCTACTTCATTTTTATACTCCTTAAACTTCTCAAAAGCCTCGGATTTATGTTTTATTAAGAACACATGTCCATACCTAGAGAAGTCATCAGTAAAAGTGATGAAGTAGGAGTGACCACTTCGTTCATGTATAGACATCGGACCACATACATCACTGTGTACTAGTCCCAAGAGTTCGGTGGCTCTTTCTCCGTGTCCGGTGAACGGAGATTTGGTCATTTTTCCTTTGATACATGATTGACAAGTTGCATATGATGAATATTCAAACGAATCTAGATATCCATCTTTATGTAACTTAGTCAACCTTGTTTCATTTATATGACCAAGTATACAATGCCATAGGAAGGCTTGATTCGAATCTGGAGCCTTTCTTTTACGCGTGTTTTGAATATTGAAAATTTATGGTTGATTAAGTATGTATATGCCGTTTTAAAGTGTGCCAAACCCAATCAGTTCTTGATTTAGGAGAATGTTCATGACATTTCTTTCAAGCACAAAATTATATCCTTTATTAGACAATAAAGATACTGATATAATATTACACAACATACTGGGAATACAAAAACAGTTATACAGTACCAAAATGTTTCCACTATTCAACCCTAGGTGATATTCCCCTATTGCAACTGCATCTACATGCATTCCATTGCCCATCCGGAGAGTCATATCACCTGCCCCCAGTACTCTACTATTTCTCAGATCCTGCAAAGAATTACAGATGTGAGAACCAGAACCGGTATCAAGTACCCATGAAGTAGAGTTTACTGAAAGACAATTTTCGATTACGAACACACCTGAAGTAGAAGCAACAACTTGCTTCATGTCCTTGGCTTTGAAGGCCTGACAATCCTTCTTCCAGTGCCCCTGCTTGTGACAATAGAAACACTCGTTCTTTTCTGCCTTCACCCTTCCTGCCTTGTTCGTTCCCTGCACCTTCTTGACCCCACCCTTCGGTTTGGTGGCTTTCATCTTCTTCTTCCCTTTTGCTTTCGCTTTAGATTTAGAAGAAGATGATTGGCCAACATACAGAACGGGGGTCTTCTCCTTTTTCAAGGAGGTCTCTGCTACCCTCAACATATTGAGGAGCTTTGGAAGATCCGCTTCCATTTCGTGCATGTTGAAGTTCAGCACGAACTGAGAGAAGGTGTGGGGAAGGGACTGCAAAATCAAGTCGATATACAAATCATTCTCTAGCACGCATCCCAGGTTTGCGAGTTCCTCAATGAGGGTGATCATTTTGAGGACGTGCTCTCCAACAGGCGATCCTGGAGCTAACCTCATCTGGAAGAGTTTCCTTGAGGTTTCGTACCTCGCGATACGGGAGTGTTCACCATACAATTCCTTGCAATGGAGGAATATGGATGCAATATCCATACTCTCGTGCTGTTTCTGGAGTTCATTATTCATGGACGCCAGCACGATACACTTAGCTCGCTCACAGTCTAGATCCCAGGTTTTACGAACTTCCTTGTCCGCAACTGAGGAATCTGGTCCTGGGATAAGGGGAGGAACAGCGGTGGTAACATATGCAACTTTGTCATAATTCAGCGCAATATTGACGTTTCTTAGCCAGTCTTTATAGTTCTGCCCGGTTAGTATATTCTTTTCAAGTAATAGTTTTAGTCCAGTCATGGTAGCTGCCAGAGAGAGAGAAAAGAAAACACTCAGCATATGCTCTTGCAAGTTTAGATTGGTTTATTAATTTATCTAAACAGGATGGCTCCCACTGTTTCCTCAAATCCTTCTTCAAAACCTAAAAGAAGAACTAGTCAGGATTTAATCACACGTCACAATACTTGCTTAACCTTTCAGCCAGGCTGGTGTTGGTACTTCGAGGGAGGTTTTCCAACGCTTTCGCGAAGTTCCTTAATTAAAGAACCTCTTTTCCCAGGAGGCGTAGCCCCTCTAACACCTTTCTAGGCACCTACTTGGTTTATAGCATTGATTGTTAAGTGAGAGAAATTCCCGAGAGTAATCCTACTCATCAGTGGGATCGGGATCCAACTATCATTGTATGATGCCCTAGATGGAAGCCACTCTAGTCACCACATTCCAGAAGGTAAGCTAAATCTGCAAGTTTCCTTTATGTTTGAAACTCCCGATGTGATTTTTACCCCAAGCACTTATAGACCTTGACGTAGGCCACCAAGTCATAAGACGCAAGTCAAGTTCTACCCGTCGTTGTCCTGATCAATTTAAATACATCGTACAAGCCCTTGACGTAGGCCAACAAGGTGTATGTCTGTATTAAACTAATGCATCTATCTATGCAACAAATAGGCACACACACTGCTACCATACACTATGCCTTGACGTAGGCCAACAAGCATAGCATGAATACGATGTGCTGTCTATCTGAAACGACGGAGGGTTACGGCTGGTTTTTGGCAAAAAACCGTTAACGTAATGAACTTGATTTGATCGAAGGAACTAAGATAGCTTTTATTAAAAGGAGTGGTTTAAGCTCCGCATTTAAAATTTGCTTTTTCAAGAAAACCGAGTGGTTTTTAGAAATTGTTCCAACGATTCTGTTTAGGTTTTATTTTCTTTGCATTAATCATAATGCGTCCCATCTTTAACCTATCATTACAGATAACAACGAAAATATGACGTCCTCTTATGCCATCTGCATTCGCCACGGGGTCCCGTCATCACCCGTTAGGTTACTTAACTAACGACAGAGCGGGGGCTGGGCTAGCGCGGGTGTAAAACATAAGCGACGTCTAAATAGCTATCATATATATAGATATTTTACATTCGTCTGACGCAATGATATACATTCCAGAACACAGATAAACAATATTGGATTTGCAAGCAATCTGTATTTCTTTTGAGCCTGCAAGAAAAGACAGATTACACAGTTGTGATGAATAGCCGTTACCCCACCCATGATCCCTACGGGTACGGCAAACTACCCGCCCGGCAGTTTGTGTACCCCACCTTGGATCTGTCCTAGGAGCAAAAACAGTAAAAAGAAATAATACAACGGTGGCTACAACCGCAACCTGGATGTGCCCCGCAAAAAAATATTACAACTTGTTACATTTACATCAAATGAATTAAAACAATAACCCATCACAAAACCCGGCTAATCACCACAACAGTCCAATACAGTTTATATGCACAAACAGTTAAAATCCATTACAGAAATGTGCAACCCCCTGCCAACCGACATACTAGCAGTTAGGGGAGGTTTACGAACACATTATACAATCACAGATATAATCCAATATGCAAATACTGTACAATTTCGATCGATTAAACATCTTTAATATTGCTCCAAAAACTGCTCTGTAAAACTGAAACCTGAGCAAATATTAAATATTCCAGAAAATCCCAAATATTACAGAGAACCCACCCAAGAAATTTGGGTTCATGATTCGCCAAATCGGCGGCGGAACCGCGGCGGCGCCTATGGGAGCCGCCGCGGATCCGCGGCCGTTTGGTCGAATCATGACCCCAATTTTCTTGGGTGTTCTTCTGGTGTCATTACAAGCTTTCTGAACATGCCTGAAAAATTTTTGGACTTCAATTGAATTTCGAAAGAAACTTGATGTTTTTGGGGTTTTCCGGCTTCGTTTTTCCGTTCGAAATTCGTACAAATTTGCAATAAAGTTAAAACTTGTTTAGCTAGGCTCTGATACCACTGTAAGTCGATGTTCAATACCCCAATACTTGTGGGGAGGCAGAAATATGAATAACAATCAAGTTCTATGATCAAACATCGATTAGCCGTACGAATCGTTTGCTATACGAGTTTTAACAAAAGCTTTAGAGTTTTAATCTACTATGCGAAGAGATTATACCAAACGGTTCTAGTCCTTCATCTTGATGTTGTCTACGGCCTCTTTGGATCTCCACGTCCTCTTCGGCTTTCTCCCGTGATAGACGATCTACCCGAGAACCCTAATCCAAGCTATAACCTCTAAACTTGAGGTTACTTAGTTTCTCTAGTTGCTAAATAGAGTAGCTAAGATGATGTAGAGATAGGTTATGGAATAATTAGTCTTTCCTAATCCTTGTTCTCAACTCATGAGGGGTAGGATTAGGATTTGGTGAAGGAGAGAGAACTTGAAGAGAGAGAGTGAGAAGAAAATAATGATAATAATATATTGAATAAAGCTTCTCACTTGATATATATGAAACATAATGAATTTAAAAGAAATGAATAATAAGTGAATATTCATCATGTTTCATTTAATCAAGTGGGTGATTCATCATGTGAGTCATTAAGCAATTAATGATGCATTAATGATATGATGAATCACTCACAATGAGTCACTTAAACATTAAATGAAAATGCCACCTCTCTCTTTATGTCACATCCTTCTAGAAGCTTCTCGGAAAATTACGAGAACGCCCCTCTCATCCGTGAAAACACGGAAAAACTTTAGACTGTATAAATCCAATAACCTGATACTAGAATCTGGCTTAAACCAAAGCCGGCTAGTAAAAACTGTCCGAATGTCGCACGTGCGTTCAAACACGTATGCGTCCGAACCTTTGTCGTAAAACCATACGACCTCTATATCTTTTCGCCTGGGTTTGGGAAATCTCTGTGTGGGACTCTAAAGACTCGACTACTACGCTGGCAGTGGGTTGAACCACAGACCGCAAGCGGCACTAGCTGTACGTAACGGTCCCCAGGTAGTTGTCGATAAGAAAGCTGATGAGGTAACCCATCTGAAATCCTACTGAGCCTGTCTGTGACAATATCCGCGCAGTCCGGTCTGTTCGTCTGAGAGTATCACATGTACGGTCTAGGGAGGTGGTGGACGTCAGACCCCTAATAACCGTACAAGTCGTGTCGGTATGGCTCTATCACCATCCGAGAATCTACTGATCAATCCTATCAGTAATTCTCAATCAGCCCTGGCCAGGGACTTATGGTAATGACCAACCGATCACCGTGCGATATCAACTCCCTATACCGGGAGAGACGAATCCCTAACAGTCACTCACTGCCTCCATATGGCTCGGGACTGTGCCCAACTGAAACCTGTTTGCACGACTCCTTTGAGCCGTGGTAGGGTAATAATCAAAGCACAGTGGGAACTCATACGAGACAAATGATGACCTTAAGTCAACGGACTATCTGCACACATGTCACCTGAGAACTGCTATCTGACGTTAGGTATAATACCATCCAGTCAGTTCTCGGCGAGTCCTGTCCGGTGTACTCACACCCAGTGAGCATCTGTATACAATCTTAGGTGAACACCACCAATGGTTGCGGGACCAATCCATTGCCCCTCGTCAGGGTCTAGATATGTATACACTAGTCTACTCCGGAGTATCGATGCCCAATCTCTATACTCCTGCGACCAGGGACATCTAAGGGTGTGCCTATTGACTATCCAGCTCCTACTAGTATGACTGCCATCACAACGCCGGTAGTCAGACAAACACCCTATGGGCTTTATCAACATATATATATAAATACCAAGTAAAATATATTATACGTTAAGACAAAGTCAAACCAAATAGCGTACTATCATATCAAGCAAGACTGTCATGTACATACATATCCCAAGCATCCTATACAATGTAGGCCTCTAGGGCATATATATCCAACACATTGGTGTTTGACATCAGAGATGATATACGGGTGCTCAGTGGAGACTGGGTACACTGGACGGACTCGCCGAGAACTCCCAGATGGTATTATACCTTACATCAGATGGCAGTTCTCTGGTGACACTGGTACAAGTAGTCTGTTGACCCGAGATCGTCATAGAGTCTTGTGTGGTTCCCACTGTGCTTTGATTTCCATCTTACCACGTCCAAGAGGGCGTGCAAAACGGTGGCTTTTGGGTACAGTCCCGAATCACATTGAGGCAATGAGCGATAGGAGGGGATTCGTCTCTCCCGGTATAGGGAGTTGATGTTGCGCTGTGTTCGATTGGCTATAACAGGAAATCCCTGGCCAGGGTTGCTGAGATTTACTGGTAAGTGTTACCAGTAGTTTCTCGAATTGTTATAGACCTCATATCGACACGACTTATCGAGCTATTGGGGTCTGACGTTTACCACCCCTAGGCGAGATATGCGACATATCAGACGACGAGACCGGACTGTACGGTAAGTGTTACTGGTTGGATTCACAGGAGTGTGAGCGGGCTTGCTCGTCGATCTTCTGATCGCTCAATACCCGGGTGGCCGTTACGTTTAGCAGACCGCTTGCGGCTTGTGGGTGTTTGATATGATCATCACCTGCTGCCGGCGTATTGATGAGTCTTTAGAGTCCTACACAGAGGTTTCCTGGCTCAAGCGAAACGAAATAGGAGCGCATATGAGATATGTGCGGGACCGAGAATAATGCGTGTATGTGATACCGTATTTCATTCTCGCGATGAATGTATCGATTGGTTGCATGCGATATAACCTAGTTATCGAATCAAGGATTGATTCGATAAGCCGATACATTGGATATTAGTCGGTTGTATGCGATATGACCGGATCGTTAAATCAAGTGTTGATTTAATGATTTAATGCGTAATTATATATTTGATATATTACTTTGCATTAACTAGTATTGGTTCACTTTAAATGGTTTTTCTCACTTGTTTGTGCACATTGTATATGTGATATATTTTTGTGCACAAGTTTGTATCATGTTTGATGATGCATGCTAACTTGGGTTTGTGTAAAGATTAAACCATGGTTATATGAATGGTTAGGGTTTCATTTCATTTTCTTATTCATTTATTTATTTATTCTTTTTGGAAAATAAATGGCATAAAGAGAAAATGGTGGCTTTCTTTGTTTGCATCTTGAAGCTTCATGAAGCTTTGACTTAGTGACCATTTTGTCTCATGCTTAACCCTAACCACTCCACTTAACCCTAGTTGATTCTCTACACTTGACCATGGTTGTATTATGATATTGATTTTCTTTTCTATTTTTAAAATGAACTTCTCATAATATACTTCATCTTCTTCTTCTTCTTCACATGAAGAAGCTTGCTTCATCAATGGTGATTGATGAAAAAGAGTGAGAAATCCAATTCTAAAGTGAACCCACTTCCTATTTCTTCATCCTCTACCTCTTGCCAAGAAGTATAAGGTGTTTCCTTCACAATTTTTCATGGCTTGGTGAAGGTGGAGCTTGATCTAGTGATGCCTCGACGTAGATCATCTTCGGCATCGTCGTCGATGACCTAGCCCGCTTTTTCTCCGATGAAGCCGATGCTAGAGCCCAAGATCCGATTTGTACAGTGAGGAGACATCATCGCGGAGCCATGGAGGTAGAGAACCGGATCTACAAAGGTTGTATTTCCGTTTACCATTTAGTTAAGTTGTTAACTAGTTTCTTTTTCGCCTAAACTTCTAGCCAACGATCCGTATTAGGGTTTCTCGGCACCGTAATTTTTGAAATTGGCATGGTTGATGCCTTGTGAGACCTCTTGTGAGTGCCTAGGAACCTACAGTGGTATCAGAGACTAGCTAGAGCCTTAGGCGAAGTCTAGACGACGTTTGAAATCCGAACGAACCCGAAATCCTAATACAAATTGCTCTCTGGACAATTTTCAAAAATGTGGATTTTTGTGAATTAAACATATGCAGAAAAATCAGCAGGTGATTGTAAGAGTTACTGTTAAATTCGAGTCCCTAACTCCATCAAACTGCCACGGTTCCGCGGCACGAGCATGGCTCGTGCGGCGGTTCCGCGGCCGTACGGACTCCTTATTCAATTTATTTTACACAGTAACTCCTAATTATTAGTGCTGGTTTTCCTGGGAATTTTTAATATTTTTTCAAGAGTTGAATTTTCTGGGGTTGTTTTGGGGATTCGATGATTCGATCGGATTATCAGATTTTGTCTATATGGATTCCGGATAATTTTTGAATATGTTAAAAAGTTCGACCGGATATAAATACCCAAATTTTCCCCTGCCGGGAAATTTCCAAGTGTTGGATTTTTCCGTGGTTTAAAGACGTTCTAAGTAGTGCAAGTAACGCGATGGACCCTCTAGAAGACAACAAACCTTAACTCGATTATGTGACCGTCTTGAACTGCCCTTTGAACCTTCGGGTTTGGGGCAGTACGGCGTGCCACATGTGAGGCGTTGGCTTGACCCTTCTACGGCTGGACCGTTGGTACTGAGGCACGAACTGAATGTTTTTAGACTTATTTCATGTGTTGAGCTGTATCGGGAAAACTTGGGTGTTCGATTGTTCGATCGGAAAGTTTAACATTTTCTATTTTATCTGGAATATGATACAATAATTGGAATTCACAAGTAGTTATATGATAACTGAATGAATGTTATAAAAATGGCACTTTAGTCTCACTTGATCGGTTGCCACGGAATTTTGATGTGATCAAAAGTCCGTCGCAATCACGTAGCGTACGCGGATACTCGCCGGGCAAACTTAATAGACAGCCTCACTCCATAGCCCCGACCAAGTGACTGTAGGAGAACCCCGTCGCCGAAAGCATCCGTTCGGGTGCTCCCGGTAGCGGTGTTCCGCCTTGGTGCACTTCGTCGACGGTATCGGGGGTGCGGCCGTCTACTGAAGTTTGCGACGAGCATTCGATCAGGATGTCGAGAATCTTGTTGAATTGCCCGACTTGATATTGAAAAGAGTTTTCGATAATGAGACTAAAATGCGGGGTTTATAATTGTTAGGCATGCGATGTCTAAAGAATTCATTTGGTCAGGCATGCGATGTCTGAGGTGGTTGCGGATTCCAACTGTTGTAGTTTTACACTTTCTTTTCTATGACCGTAAGTGTAATATGTGATATCGCCGGTTTCGTTGCTATATGTCAACGACAATTGGGATGCGCATATTTACTTACGTTGATGACATGTGATGTTATGTGTTGCTGGATATGTTATATTGGATCGTCGTATTTGAATAGCCGGGGGTTTTTATGTGAGATGAGTGTTTTTCATTTTCATTCATGTAAAAAACTTGTATGTAATATTCTTTTATTGGGGCACTTCCAGGTTGCGGAAGATGTCACCCTTTTGTATATTATTTACTTTTCCGCACTAGGATAGACCCAAGGAGGAGGGCACAAGTAACCGGGTTCTGGAGTCCGGTGGGAGACCAACTCGAGGAGTCGAGTCCGGGTCTCCTAACTCTAGAATTGGTAGGGTTGCTTGCCGCTCTCGTAGGGGTCTAGGGGTGTGGGTTTGGCTATTCATCACGACCGTGGAATCCGTGTTTTATACTGGCTCGTATTGAAAACACGGACGTCCTAGTATATCCAATATTTCATATGTTTCTTCTGCTGCGATATCTGTGATGTGATCATGTGATGTTCTGTGATAGATACTGTATATAGTATATATGATATATTATATAGACGTTACTTATGTTTTACACCCGCGCTAGCCCTGCCCCGCTCTGCCGTTAGTTACCTAACCTAACGGTGCACGAGGGGACATCGAGGCGAATGCGGATGGCATAAGTGTACGTCGTATTTATCTGTGATGTTTAGGTAACTTAAATGATGGGACTTCATTAATATGATTAATGAAATTAAAAGAAACCTAAGATGTTGTAGAATCGAATTTCAAAATAAAACAGGTAGCTACAGTTCTTGCTTTGCACAGAGGTATATGTGATATATCCTGCACCTTATTCAATAAGGAAAGGACCGAGATCCCTTCACCGGGAGTGACTCCTTTAGCAATAACTGGCAGATGCTACACACTCGGTTTGTCTTTTGATTGCTTTTAAGAGTTTTTGCTTTGCACAGTGATATATATGATATATCCCGCACCTCATTCGATGAGGAAAGGACCGACGATCCCTTCACCGGGAGTGACCCCTTTAGCAAAACTAGAAAAGCCTCAAAAACACTCCATTTTAAAATCATTTGATTCTACAACGATATCAAGTTCATTACGCAATAGGTTTTCATAAAAACCTGTCGTAGCCCTCCGTCATTTCAGATAAGTGGTAGTTAGTATTCGTGCTACATTTGTTGGCCTGCGTCAAGGCGTAGTGTGCGGTAGCTAACTATTATTTATCTGCTTTTGCGTATGATGCAGATTGGATTAGGGTAGTCGTGCGACTTTGTTGGCCTGCGTCAAGGGTCGTGCGGGTGGGTTTAATTCAATCAGGAAATGACGGGTTGAACTTGACTAGCGCACTATGGTTTGTTGGCCTGCGTCAAGGTCATAGGACGCTAGGGGCAAAATTATCGGGAATTTCAAGTGTTGAAATTTGCAATGAGATTGCATACCTTCTATGAGATAGTTGGATCCCGATACCCACTGCGAGTAATTGTTACTCCTGGGAGAGTTTTACACATTATAATTAGCCGATCAAGTAGGTGTCTAGAAAGGTGTCAACGGGGTTACGCCTCTGGGAAAACGAGGTTTACATTAATTAGGTTCGTGCGAAAGCACGGGGGACCTCCCTCAAAGTACCGACACTGGCCTGGCTGAAAGATTGGCGAACTTATAGTGTGTAATTAATCCCGGCTAGTCTTTCCTTTTAGGGTTTGAAGGAAGATTTGATAAAAACAGTGGGAGCCATCCTGATTAGATAAAATAATAACCAATCTATTCTTGCAAGAGCGCACGCTGAGTGTTTTCTTCTCTCTCTCTCCAGGTAGCGACCATATCACGCCTTAATCAAGATAATAATACGGATTATTGACCGAACCCGCTTGTTATACTGAGCTGGGGAACGTTGGTCCCGCTCCAACTTATAATTGTTATAAGACAGAGCAGGAAATTGGGGAATACCAGATTTCCCGTGCCGCCCAAACGAAGAGAATGCATGCTGATGCATCATCTTCGGGTGTGTTCGTTACAAAGAACTGTTTCTCTGTATCCTCTACGTCCTGGGTATGTGATACCAGATCAGGATCCCAGATATGTAATCTGTTACATAGGGCTACAGAAAGGTAGAGAACTGAGAACGGGTGATAAGTTTCATGAGGCAGAAAACGGGACAAGTGTTGCAGCCAAGTCTGTTGGTCACTGTCACCCTGTATTCCAAATACATTGATTCTGAACGAATGTTATTAGATACCGAACCTGATATACAAAATTATATCAATCTCTTTATTAGTAAAGAAATGATAAAATTTTGTATAGTTGGACAATGTTTTGAACATTTCCTATATCAAAAGTTGATCGGTTCAGGCACGTTATCTAAAAGCATTGATGTTCTAAATCAAACTACAGTTCTTTAGTATACGGAACACACACAAGAGGAAGAGTTCAGAAATGAACGAATCCTACTTGAGGTATTGTAGACTAGGTCATATCAATGCGACCCGACTAGCTGAAGTTACATTTAGATGCATATTTAAATCTGTTTGAATTTACATCTTGTGAAACTCGCCAGTCATGTCACAAAGATAAGATGACCATAGCTCCGTTTACTGGAAACAGAGAAAGAGTTAATGAACTCTTGGGATGATACATATTGATGTATGTAGGTCCCCTGTCTACAAATGCCAAGACCGGTTCTTTATACTTCATTACGTTCTCTGATAATCTCTCAAGATTCAGACATATGTTCCTGTTGAAACACAAGTCCGAACCTTTTGAGATATTCACAGAATATAAGTTAGAAGTAGAGAACCAAAATAAGGGTATAAGTATTATGTCCTTTGATATGATCAAGGAGGAGAATACTTGAGCACGGAATTCCTGGATTATTCTAAAGGAGAATGAGATTCTCTCTCAGCATTACTCCTCCGTATACACCATTGCACGATGGTATATCGGGGTGGAGCAGATACATCCTATTTGATATGGTGTGCTCTATGATGAGTACTACTGAGTTACCTATTTCCTTTTAGGAGTTATGCACTTGAGAAGCTGCATACCTATTGAATAGGGTTCCAATCAAATCAGTTGCCTACCATTTCATATGTGATATGGAAAGGGAAGAGCCCATGTCTTAAGCTAGTTAAGATTTGGGATTGACCGGCCTATGTCTGAAAGCAAAATCTGGACAAGCTCGAGGCAAGATCTGTTATGTAGAACTGGAAATGTTCCAGCTATACAAACTACAGCAGATGATTTAGTAGAACCAAAGGATTCAGTAGATTCCAACGAACCTCAGCCTCTCCGCCGATCTAGTAGGGTTCCTCACCCACCTGAGAGATACTTCGGTTTCTCTATGACAGTGGGAGCGAGGATTGCATCATAAGATGATGACCCAACTAGTTTCGAGCTGGCCATCAGGAGTGGGACTCTGTAAGAATGGCTGGATGCTTAGCGATCTGAGATGGAATCCATGTACACCAACAAAGTATGGACTTTGGTTGCTATATCTGAAGGGTTAAATCCCCATCAGGAGCAAGTATATCTTGAGAAGATTACTTGGTGTAGATGGAAAAGTTGAGACTTTCAAAGCTAGACTTGGTAAAGTTTTTCGTCATCGACCAGGCGTGGCTAATGATGAAACCTTTTCTGGGACCTATGCTTAAGTCCATCCAGATCCTACTTGCCACGGCTACATACCATGACTACGATATCTGACGGTTGGGTGCCATGACTGCTTTTCTAAATGATGTTTTGGAAGAGAGCGTCTATAAGTACACGGCCAGAGGGCTTCGTAGACAGTGGGAGCAGCGGAAACGTGTGCAAGATGCTTTATAGGATAAAACAGGCATCGCGGAGTTGGAACATCTGTTTTGATGATTTAGTCAAAGAGTTTGACATCATCAAAATGGTAGATAAACCTTGTATAAACAAAAAGGTAGTAGGGAGTATGGTGACGATCCTCGTAGAGTACGTGGATGACATACTCTAGATAGGGAAGGAGTTTCCTATGCTACGCTCGGTCAATCTCCGCTTATCACAATGATTCTCCATATAGGATCAAAGTTATACCTCTTAAATCCTGGGTTTTGGATCTATGAGATAGATCTAATTGGATGTTAGGATTCTCACTAGTTGTAGTGAGATGGTATCAATCGATCCTGGGGAGAATCACTGGAAGGGTTCCAGGGTGATAAAGACGACTGAAAGTCAGTCACATGCATTGTCTTTACCCTCAGTAAAGGGACGGTATGTTGGAAGAGTTCGAAGCTAGATACCGTGGCATACTAGACGATAAAGGCTCGATACATCGCTACTTAAGATGCTACCAAAGAGGCAGTCTGGATGTATATTTGTTCATGAGATGAACTTAGTTCCTCCCATTGTGTGACAATGGAGTTGCGGCTTATGCCAAGGAACACCCGTCCCATCAGTGATCCAGACATATTCTAAGGCAGTGTCACCTGATCATGGAGATGATTGAACTCCAAGGGATCGAGGTTGGGAGAGTAGACTCAGAGGACAACACGGCGGATCCACTCACAAAGGCCTTTTCCCAGAGAGAGACTTTTATGGGATGGTTGAGTATGAGATACTACAACCACTGCTATCAGATGGCCCTAGTGCAAGTGGGAGATTGTTAGTTATATGTATGCCCTAGAGGCCTTTACTGTACATTGGATGTATATTGTAGTGGATGCTGGGACGTATATAGGGAGGACTTTCTTGCTCGACATGATAGTATGCTATCTGGTTACTCTTTACCTTAACGTGTACATTGATTGTCTCTCTGTTACATGTTGATAAAGCCCTTAGGATGTGTACTTGACTACCTGGACTATGATGCGGATCATACTAGTGGGGACATGGTAGTCCATAAGTACATCCTTCAAAGTCCCTAGTCGTGGGTGTATCGAGACGGGGCATCGATATACCAGAGTAGACTAGCGTATACCTTTTCGACCCATACAGATGGGCGATGGATGATCCCATATCCATTGGTGTTTGACATCAAAGATGATATACGGGTGCTCAGTGGAGACTGGGTACACAGGACGGACTTGCCGAGAACTCCCAGATGGTATTATACCTTACGTCAGATGGCAGTTCTCTGGTGACACTGGTACAAGTAGTCTGTTGACCCGAGATCGTCATAGAGTCTTGTGTGGTTCCCACTGTGCTTTGATTTCCATCTTACCACGTCCAAGAGGGCGTGCAAAACGGTGGCTTTTGGGTACAGTCCTGAATCACATGGAGGCAATGAGCGATAGGAGGGGATTCGTCTCTCCCGGTATAGGGAGTTGATGTTGCGCTGTGTTCGATTGGCTATAACAGGAAATCCCTGGCCAGGGTTGCTGAGATTTACTGGTAAGTGTTACCAGTAGTTTCTCGAATTGTTATAGACCTCATATCAACACGACTTATCGAGCTATTGGGGTCTGACGTTTACCACCCCTAGGCGAGATATGCGACATATCAGACGACTAGACCGGACAGTACGGTAAGTGTTACTGGTTGGATTCACAGGAGTGTGAGCGGGCTTGCTCGTCGATCTTCTGATCGCTCAATACCCGGGTGGCCGTTACGTTTAGCAGACCGCTTGCGGCTTGTGGGTGTTTGATATGATCATCACCTGCTGCCGGCGTATTGACGAGTCTTTAGAGTCCTACACAGAGGTTTCCTGGCTCAAGCGAAACGAAATAGGAGCGCATATGAGATATGTGCGGGACCGAGAATAATGCGTGTATGTGATACCGTATTTCATTCTCGCGATGAATGTATCGATTGGTTGCATGCGATATAACCTAGTTATCGAATCAAGGATTGATTCGATAAGCCGATACATTGGATATTAGTCGGTTGTATGCGATATGACCGGATCGTTAAATCAAGTGTTGATTTAATGATTTAATGCGTAATTATATATTTGATATATTACTTTGCATTAACTAGTATTGGTTCACTTTAAATGGTTTTTCTCACTTGTTTGTGCACATTGTATATGTGATATATTTTTGTGCACAAGTTTGTATCATGTTTGATGATGCATGCTAACTTGGGTTTGTGTAAAGATTAAACCATGGTTATATGAATGGTTAGGGTTTCATTTCATTTTCTTATTCATTTATTTATTTATTCTTTTTGGAAAATAAATGGCATAAAGAGAAAATGGTGGCTTTCTTTGTTTGCATCTTGAAGCTTCATGAAGCTTTGACTTAGTGACCATTTTGTCTCATGCTTAACCCTAACCACTCCACTTAACCCTAGTTGATTCTCTACACTTGACCATGGTTGTATTATGATAAGTATTGATTTTCTTTTCTATTTTTAAAATGAACTTATCATAATATACTTCATCTTCTTCTTCTTCTTCACATGAAGAAGCTTGCTTCATCAATGGTGATTGATGAAAAAGAGTGAGAAATCCAATTCTAAAGTGAACCCACTTCCTATTTCTTCATCCTCTACCTCTTGCTAAGAAGTATAGGGTGTTTCCTTCACAAGTTTTCATGGCTTGGTGAAGGTGGAGCTTGATCTAGTGATGCCTCGACGTAGATCATCTTCGGCATCGTCGTCGATGACCTAGCCCGCTTTTTCTCCGATGAAGCCGACGCTAGAGCCCAAGATCTGATTTGTACAGCGAGGAGACATCATCGCGGAGCCATGGAGGTGGAGAACCGGATCTACAAAGGTTGTATTTCCGTTTACCATTTAGTTAAGTTGTTAACTAGTTTCTTTTTCGCCTAAACTTCTAGCCAACGATCCGTATTAGGGTTTCTCGGCACCGTAATTTTTGAAATTGGCATGGTTGATGCCTTGTGAGACCTCTTGTGAGTGCCTAGGAACCCTACAGTGGGAGTGGTAATGAAATACCTGGTTTGCTCATGAATATCAGTCGCAATTTACTTTGCCCTCTTACTAATCCCTTGATATGTCTTTACTTAATGCATTCTGCACACCATCGTTATGCTAATTGGTTTTCTTTATTCCCTACCGTTCGGCACCAGCCTATGGTTTGGAAGAAGACTATCCAATTTGCGTAATAGGTGTACTATCTCCTAAACCAAGGAGTACTCGCAACCTGAGAGAAGGTAAAAGGAAAAGACAAATGAATAGTCCTATTCGTTTTCTCCAGAACCGGAAACCATCCTCGAATAAATTCCTTCGAGTTCGTATATAACCATACGATGGTTTTGTCCAATGGAAGTGGACGTTCGTAGTAATACGGGGTGTCCTGGAGAAAAGGGTAAAAGTAGGAGTGGCAATGAGGTTTGCAACTCTGACAATCCAAAAGCCAGTGTTTAAGAAGGTTCGGTTAATTTTGGTCACTGAGTTATAGTCTAGGTCGGGTCATGGTCGCTGCCACAGAGAGAGAGAAAAGAAACACTCAGCATGCACTCTTACCTAGATCAGAATGGTTACCAATTTATCTAATCAGGAAACCTCTTACTGTACCTCAAATTCTCCTCCAAACTTGAAAGAAGAATTAGTCGGGATCACCCGAGGAGTAAACCAACTCATCAGTGGGAATCGGGATCTAACTATCATCGCATGATAACGTGACGGACTTCGCTCACGTTATCACACTCCAGAAGGTATGCGCATATCTGGTAAGTTTCAGTTTCTTTAGAAACTCCCGATGTGATTTTTGCCCCATGCTCTTATGACCTTGACTTTGGCCAACAAATCATAAGTCACATGTCGAGTTCTACCCGTCATTCTCCAGGTTAATTTGAACCCACCCGTACATACCCTTGACTTTGGCCAACAAGGTAGTACGACTGTCCCAAACCAATACATCTATCTATACTGCATATGAATACCCAACAGCTACCAAACACTGTGCCTTGACTTTGGCCAACAAACACAGCTTGAATACTATTGACTACCCATATGAAACGACGGAGGGCTACGAATGGTTTCTGGCGAAAATCTTTAACGTAATGAACTTGATATCGTTGAAGGAACTGGATAGCTTTTATAAAATATAGTGACGAAAATCTTTGCTAAAGAGATCACTCCCGGTGAAGGGATCTCGGCTCTTTCCCCGTAGAATGAGGTGCAGGATATTCCAACCGAATACCACGATGCAAAGCAAAAGTAAACGACTATAGTGAAGTTATTGCCCTGACGCAAACTTCTGTCCAAGGGGTCACTCCCGGTGAAGGGATCTCGGCCCTTGCCTCATCGACTGAGGTGCAGGATATTCCAACTGAATACCACTGTGCAAAACAAAAGAGAACGCCCTTACAATAAACAATATCAGATTAGGTTTGTTTAACTTGCATTGATCCGAATCAATGCAGTCCTATCAATTGATCACACCAATAAAGAACGAAAATAATGACGTACGTATATGCCATCCGCATTCGCCACTGGGTCCCGTCATTACCCGTTAGGTTAGTTAACTAACGACAGAGCGGGGACTGGACTAGCGCGGATGCAAAACATATACAACATCTACTAGTATATATATCAATATATAATATTTCGCT
This sequence comes from Agapanthus africanus, assembly GCA_030015575.1. NCBI lineage: Eukaryota > Viridiplantae > Streptophyta > Magnoliopsida > Asparagales > Amaryllidaceae > Agapanthus > Agapanthus africanus. The sequence goes on from CM057349.1 coordinate 168,832,061, forward strand.
CAAGGCGTGATAAAATGCAACATCACATAAATGTAATAAGCATCACAGAACAATACAGATATCTGGGATCCCCGGGTTTCATAGAGCCGCTACTGAAACCCGACGTTCCCCTGGTCGTGTGGATAGCCTGTGCAATGAAATCCTAGACCCCTACGGGCGCGGCAAGTTACCCACCAAAACCTGAAGCGAGGCAGCCCCCTTCAGCAACGTGAATGGACTACCCAGCACTTCACGGAATCCGGTAACTTGGGCACCCCTCCTTGGGTCAACCTGAACCCCCTACGAGTGCAGCGAATAGCCCGCCAATTCTAGAGTGAAGCCCCCTCCGTCTCAAAGCCATGAGATGCGGGCCCGTTTCCCTCTAGAACCCGGCTATCCGTGCACCCCATCTTGGAGTAATCCTAGTACAGAAAGTAAAATATACATACAACGGGTACATCGACCTCACCCTGGTCGTGCCCCAAAAGAATAATATACGAACAGGCAGTGACGGCAGTCCACATGTCGGACGCTCGCCCCGCAATATCAAATGTACATATAAAACAAAACTGTAATACCATTGCATCCAGGCTATCCCCCACGACCAATCCGCAACATCACAGCACAACACAGAACATCAACGTGAATGTCACGTTCGCAAATCCGTCTAACCGGGCTATAGCAGTTAGACAGGATTTACCGATCAAGTGACATTCACGGTTGCAGATATAATGTAAATACTGTGAACTAATATGTTTAAAATATTCGATCGATCAAATTTACCCAAGTGGGCCCCAAGCACTACTGTAGCACAAAAAGAAATTCTGGGCACAGAAAGAATATACCAAAACCCCTATTTTCAACTCAGAGACTCTCTGTAAAAGTTTGATACACTGAACATTAAATATGGCGGCGGAACCGCGGCCCAAACATGGGTTTAGCCGCGGTTCCGCGGTAGGGGAATGGGTTCATGCGACCAAATTTTACCAGAGTGCTTATACTTCCCTGCACATGTTTCTGCAACAGCCTGAAAAAAATTTCGAGCCAAAAAAATTTCGACAGAGAACTGATGCTTTTGAAAACGCGGGTTTTGGAAATTTGTTCGATCGAAAATGTAAACACATTAGACCAAGCTAGACCAGATTAATGGCGTGGCTCTAATACCAGTGTAAGTGCACGGCGGTGCCCCGGCCGTCAATCCGAGGCCAAAATACGGAAACGATGATTTACTTTAACTTTTTAACCGGCACCACCGCGCGCAAAAATCCCGGATCGGGCCATTAATCTAATCCGAGCTAACTAGAGAAGGGGTAGAGAGATATACCAAGCGATCTGTGTCCTTCGGTCTTCTCATCGTCGTCCCGATCTCCCCGCGGAATCTCCGGTCTTCGCCTCCTCGCCGGAAGGGCACCACATCGCCGGCTTCTTTTACGGGCTCCCATCTCTGGACCGAGGCAACTCAGGCATGAAGTTGGCGAGCCGACGTGCCCAAGAATTGCTGTAGAATGAAGTGTAGAAGGCTATGTATCTCATGGAGTTTATGGAAGTTGCCTTTATGGTGGAGGAAATGAACTATGGAATTTTGTGATGAACTTAGGAGTTTTCAAGCCAAATGAGAACCATTCTCATGTCACCAAAATTTGGACAGCCCCCCACTTCCTCTTAGTGGCCGGCCACAACTAAAGAATGGGGAGAGAGGAAAAATGAGAGGAGAGAATCATATCAAAAAAAGAGTGAGTCCTCATATAATACAAGAGAGAGAAAAGGTGATGATGAGAAACAATGATCACCCCAAAACCAACACTCCAACAACCTAATCATCAACAACCATGATTACTCCAAAAGTCAAGCCATGATGAAAAGAAGAAGTCAAATGGTGGTAGAATTATCATGATACAACAATATGCAAAGACCACCCTCCACAATACTAATTTGCATAATTGCAAATAAGCCCTCCTCCACCAATTTTCAGCCAATGAAAGATACAAAGGAAAATGGCCGAAACGGAAAACAAACTGGTAACTTCGGAAAACTGATCCCGTAATAAATTACAGGAAAACCCCGCTACTGTATATACATACCCGTATTTGTATTCCGACCGAATACAAATGCAATGAAACAAAATCTACACTGTACAATACTAGGATCTGGCTTAAACCAAAGCCCGCTAGTATTATCCGTTCGATCATGATCCGTGCAATACCGCACGTATCTGATCGAACCCTGCCATATCTCCATACAGCCTCTACAGCGTTTCGCCCGAAACTTGAGCAACTGGTCTGTGGAGGACTCTAAAGACTCGTCAACACCTTGGTTGTGGATTTAACCACTAGCATGTCAGAGGTATTAGCCATACGTAACGGGCTACCAGGTATTGACCAAAAGGGACGTCGATGAGCGAACTCATCCTGACACCCTACTGAGCCTGTCAGTGACATATCCGTACAGTCCGGTCCGTTCGTCTATGAGCATCGCATGGCAGGCCTAGGGGGTTGGTAAAAGTCAGACCCCCAAAAGCGGTACAAGTCGTGTCGGAGTGTAGCCCAGAACACCCTAAGATACTACTGGAATAACTACCAGTAAATCTCCTGCCTTGGCCAAGGACTTCGTGTAAGGGCTCTCCTAGACACAGCGCGACCTCACCCCCAATACCGGGAGAGACGAACCCCTGCAGATCCGCTCACTGCCTCCATGTGGCTCGGGACTGTACCCAACTAAAACCTGTTTGCACGTCTCCTTTGAGCGTGGTAGGGTAGTAATCAAAGTACAGTGGGAACTCACACGAGACAAATGACGATCTGAGGTCGATGAACTAACCTGTACACATATCACCAGGGAACTGCTATCTGACGTCAGGTATAAGACCAACTAGCATGTTCCCGGCGAGTCCTGTCCGGTGTACTCATAATCCAATGAGCACCTGTATACATCTTAGGTGAACCAACTGACACCAGTGGCTTGTGAGACCGGCCACCGCCCCTCGTCGGGGTCTCGACTGTATACACTAGTCTACTCTGGAGTATCGATGCCCTGTCTCGAAACTCCCATGACTAGGGACCTTTTAAGGATGTGCTTATAGACTACCAGCTCCCACGTATATGATCGCCCTCATACTGCTGGCAGTCAAGCAAGAATCCTAGGGGCTCTATCAACGTGTAATAGCGACCTGTCAGGTCACCTAAAGCAGTACACGATGATAAAGATAAACCAGATAACATACTATCATCTTGAGTAAGACTGTCCTATCGGGATAGGTCCTCCCTCATTCATTGCAATCACATGCCTGTGATCCAATAATTGACTCTGAGGGCACTATCTCCAACACAAGGAACTGTAGCACAACGGGGGTGAGTTGCCAACTCGTGAGTAGAAAACATCTACGAGCAGAAATCGCATGCATAATGCTATCCTAGGTCATATCAGGTGTTGGGGTAAAAATTTACACCCCGGTTGACCGAGTCAAAGTCAAGGTCAACCCCAAGCCAGGTGGGACTAAGCCCAGGTCAAGTGGGCCCATGCCCAGGTCGAGTCCGAAACATGAAGCGGCCGACCCTCCCCATGCCAAAAATGAAATCATGTAATAAATAATTTTTATGTAATTTTTTATACATGAATGTATGCAAAATGGGCATAAAGCCAATATTTTGTAAGCCCATGGCTTATGTGCAAAAAATGAAATGGCACATGAGCCATGGGATAGGCAAAATGCCATTTTGTAAAGCCCAAGGGGCTATATGTAAATGTGTAAGCCTATATAAGGCAACATGATGATGAATAAAGGATACACTTTTTCATTCCCTCAAAAAACTAGGGTTTGTGCCTCCACTCTCTCTTCTTCAAGTTCTTCCTCTTCTTTTTTATTTTCCAAATAAATCAAGAGCTCAGCTCTCTTTTTGTTTAAAACTAAATAAACTTTTACCATAAACCCATCTCCCAAAACTCCATCAAAAGAAGAAAAAGGGTCTCTTTTTTTATCATCCAAGATCTAGATCTTGGAGTTTCAAGAGAACTCATTTTGGGTTTCTTCTCAAAGGAGAAAGGAGAAAATCTTTTAGAGTTCAACTCCACAAATAAAATTCTTTTGGAGTTCAAATCCACCACCAGGAAAATTATTTTGGAGTTCAACTCCACTACAAAAATTCTTTTGGAGTTGAACTCCACAAATAAAATTCTTTTGGAGTTCAACTCCACAAATAAAATTCTTTTGGAGTTTAACTCCACTACAGAAATTCTTTTGGAGTTTAACTCCACAAAAAAATACCTTTTTTTTTGGGGAGTTTAACTCCATATTACAAATTTTTTTTTAGCCATATAAAATTCTTTTGGAGTTGAACTCCACGTTTCAACAAAAAAAAAAGACGGTCACATGCAAAGCATGTGACGGGGTCACATGTTTAACATGTGGCCGGGTCACATGCAAAGCATGTGACCCGCCCCATCACATGTTTAACATGTGACCGGGTCACATGCAAAGCATGTGACGGGGTCACATGTTTAACATGTGACCCGCCCCATCACATGTTTAACATGTGACCGGGTCACATGCAAGGCATGTGACCGGGTCCATCACATGTTTAACATGTGACGGGGTCACATGCAAAGCATGTGACGGGTCACATGCTAAGCATGTGATGGCCTTCTCACATGCTAGCATGTGACCCCCCCTCACATGAGGGGTCACATGCTAACATGTGACCCTCCATGTCACATGCTAGCATGTGACCCCACTTTAAAAAAAAAAAAAATTCTCTTTTCTTCTTTCTTCTTCCTCTTTTTATTTAAAATAAAAATAAATAAATTATAAATAAATTATAAATAATATTTAAAAATAAAAAAAAAACATAATTATTTTCTTTTCTTCTTTTCTTTATTTAATCCCCTTTTTTTTATTTTAAAAAATATTAAATAAATTATAAATAATATTTTTAAATTAAAAAAAACATTTAAAAATTTAAAAAAAAATCTCCAAATATTTATTTACTTATTTATTTTCGTTTTTATAGATAGAAAATATATATATGTATATATCTCTTTTTACAAGTGAAATAAAACAAAAAAAAATACACACACACCAACACACTGCATATTGAGTTCGCATGACCAGTTTAACCCGTCAAATCGGAGGTTCCTTCGCTCCAAATGCGAGGGGTAATTAACGGCAGCTTAGTTCGCGGCTGTCGGAGATTCGGATCCCCACAATCAATAAACCTCAGCCTACCCTAGGCAGGGAGAATCTGTAATGCGCCTGACAAGCGCGCGCGTATTCCCATCTCAATGGGGTGACGAAAAACACCCTACAGATTCTGGCATGCCCGGTGGGACGAATCTCTCCTCCCATATTTCGGGTTAAACGTTCATGCGAACTCAATCAATTTACATGTCTATATTTATACTAAAATAATGCTCTTTCATGCAGATTTTCAAGCAATCGGCCTCCAGTCCCTCCGATACATACGCCGGGGGGGAATCGCCTCTGAAAGAGAAGCTGGAAAAGGTTTATTCCTTCAAGAGGGAAAAGGTCCACAAGATATTCAGGGACGCCCTAAGAAACGGTCTACAACTGCCAGAATCAAAGAGACCGCAAGAAGAGAATATGACCGACGACCCAAAATATTGCCCCTATCACAGGGTGATAGGTCATGCCATTGAGGACTGCTTCGTCTTCAAAGATTGGGTCGAAAGGCAATACAAGATGGGAGAGATAGAACTGTCCAAAGGCGTGTTAGTAAACAGTCAAGATGCGACCGCCAATATCATACAAACGGAGACCGAAGTTCTTCGTGAAACTAATTCTCTCAGACATCTGCCTTTCTCTGAACACAATCGACCACCACGTCATTAAACTGGGAATAATCGACCACCACGTCATTAAACTGGGAACAATCGACCACTACGTCATTAAACTGGGAACAATCGACCTCTAAGTCGTTAAACTGGGAATGTAAAAAAAAATGTGTAAATAAAAAAAAAAGTGTAAATAAAAGAAAAATAAAGAAAAGCCGAAATGATGGGGCAACTCGCAATAAAAATCAGCGAGTAAAAATGAAAATGAAAATAAAGCCGAAATGATGGGGCAACCGCGAATAAAAGCCGAAATGATGGGGCAATCGCGACCTTCGCGATAAGAAAAGCTGAAATGATAGAGCAATCGCGGTAAAACAAAAAAAAACAAAAAAAAAAACGGAGAATGATAAGTCGCTCCTGGTACTATATTCCAGTGCAGCGATGCAGACGCCAACCAAAATCCAATTTCCCAAAATTCTTCCGGCCCTACGGCTAGTCCCCAAATTGACTACCGTATACAATCCACGGGCTCAAATAATTCTCATCATACCCATGCCCCACCGTAATCACCAGTTACGCGGCTGGTCTCCGCCTTTGGAATTATGCTCCATTAAGAAGACCCACTCATGCGTCCTCACGATACATGGGGAGAACAAATCTTTGTGTGATCCTGACGACTCACAAAGAAAAACCACACTTAGGAGTCCTCACGACTCCTAAGGAGAACATACACCTGCGGGATCCTTACGACTCGCAGGGAGAAAATACCTTTATGGGACCCTCACGGCCCATAAAATTGAAAAGCCTTAGGCGATAGGGATCTAAACCTGTCTCCTAAGCCATCAAACCCCATACCCCAAAATGGCGAATGATGAGTCGCTCCTGGTACCATATTCCGGTGCAGCGATGCAGACGCCAACCAAATTCCAAACTCAAATTCCCAAGCGGCGAATGATGAGTCGCTCCTAGTACCATATTCCAGTGCAGCGATGCAGACGCCAACCAAATTCCAACTCCCATACCCCAACGGCGAATGATGAGTCGCTCCTGGTACCATATTCCAGTGCAGCGATGCAGACGCCAACAAAGTCCCAAAATTTTTTATGGCCCTACGGTCTGGATCATACATCCTGCAAAACCGTATACAATCCACGGGCGTAAAACAATCCCAATCTCTCCAAAAACAAAAGAAAAAAAAGAAGAAAAAAAAAAGAAGAACGGTATGTCCACAAGCAAAACGGGCACGGATGAAAACCCGAAAGGGCTCCGTGAGTAAAAACAGCAGGACTGCCGGCGAGTTTGTGAAAACCCGAAAGGGCGCAAACTCGTAAAAACAAGAAGAGATGAAATGCACTCGCAATGTCCTCTCGACTTTGTGAGGAGAAAATTCCCGCGTGAGATCCTTACGACTCATAAAGGAGCAACACACTTGGGAGTCCCCACGACTCCCAAGGAGAAAATGCACTTACGGGATCCTTACGACCCGTAGGGAGAAAATGCTTTGTGAGACCCTTACGGCTCACAAAATTGAAAAGTCTTAGGTGATAGGGACCTAAAACCCGTCTCCTAAGACATCGCTTCCTGATAAGCAAGCGCAGATGATGATTCGCTCCTGGTTCCATATTCCAGTGTAGCGATACTGATGCCAAACAAAAACTAAAATTCCCAAATCCTCTCATGACAAATGATGATTCGCTCCTGGTACCATATTCCAGTGTAGCGATGCTGATGTCAACCCAAATCAAATCAAACCAACAACCTCTGCGGCGGAATCATGCTTCGTCCCAGAATTTACCCCGTGTCGAAATCATGCTTCGCCTCGGGATAACGACCTCCTCGTCGGAATTATGCTCCACCTCGGAATCAAGTCAACCAGCAAGCTCTGCGTCGGAATTATGCTTCGTCTCAGAATATGCACCCCGTGTCGAAATGATGCTTCGCCTCGGTGTATCTGCCTTTCCTGTCGGAATTATGCTTCGGCTCGGAATCAACCAACGACCTCCTCGTCGGAATTAGGCTCCGTCTCGGAATCAAGTCAACCAGCAAGCTCTGCGTCGGAATTATGCTTCGTCTCAGAATCCACCCCGTGTAGAAATGATGCTTCGCCTCGGTGTACCTTCCTTCCCTGTCGAAATTATGCTTCGTCTCGGAATCAAGTCAGCCAACAAGCTCTGCGCCGGAATCATGCTCCGTCTCAGAATGTATCCTGTGTCGAAATCAATGCTTCGCCGCGGAATATCTGCCTTCCTTGTCGAAATTACGCTTCGCCTGGGAATCAACCTCTGCATCGAAATTATGCTTTGGTCAAAATGTCTGCCGCTCTTCGGAATGATGCTCCGAATCCTGGAATCATGCTCCGCTCATCGGAAAGATGCTCCGATCCCCTGGAATGATGCTCCGCTCATCGGAATGATGCTCCGATCGCTGGAATCATGCTCTGCATTTCGGAATGATGCTCCGACCCTTGGAATTATGCTTCGCTCATCGGAATGATGCTCCGATCCTTGGAATCATGCTTCGCCCTTCGGAATGATGCTCCGAATCCTGGAATGATGCTCCACTCTTCGGAATGATGCTCCGATCCCCTGGAATGATGCTCCGCTCTTCGGAATGATGCTCCGATCCCCTGGAATCATGCTCCGCCCATCGGAATGAGGCTCCGATCCCTGGAACCATGCTCCGCCCATCGGAATGATGCTCCGATCCCCTGGAATCATGCTCCGCCCATCGGAATGATGCTCCGATCCCTGGAATAATGCTCCGCCCTTCGGAACGATGCTCCGATCCTTGGAATCATGCTCCGCTCATCAGAATGATGCTCCGATCCCTGGAACCATGCTCCGCCCTTCGGAACGATGCTCCGATCCTTGGAATTATGCTCCGCTTTTCGGAATGGTGCTCCGATTCCCTGGAATTATGCTCCGCTCATCGGAATGATGCTCCGATCCTTGGAATCATGCTCCGCCCTTCGGAATGATGCTCCGATCCCCTGGAATCATGCTCCGCCCATCGGAATGATGCTCCGATCCTTGGAACCATGCTCCGCTCTTCGGAATGATGCTCCGATCCTCTGGAATCATGCTCCGCCCATCGGAATGATGCTCCGATCCCTGGAACCATGCTCCGCTCATCGGAATGATGCTCCGATCCCTGGAATCATGCTCTGCATTTCGGAATGATGCTCCGACCCTTGGAATGATGCTCCGCTCTTCGGAATGATGCTCCGCTCTTCGGAATGATGCTCTGATCCCCTGGAATCATGCTCCGCCTTTCGGAATGATGCTCCGATCTCCTGGAATCATGCTCCGCCCTTCGGAATGATGCTCCGATCCCTGGAACCATGCTCCGCCCATCGGAATGATGCTCCGATCCCTGGAATCATGCTCCGCCCTTCAGAATGATGCTCCGAATCCTGGAACCATGCTCCGCCCTTCGGAATGATGCTCCGAACTCTGGAATTATGCTCCGGCCTTCGGAAAGATGCTCCGAACCCTGGAATCATGCTCCGATCATCGGAATGATGCTCCGATCTCTGGAATTATGCTCCACCCATCGAAACGATGCTCCGATCCCTGGAATTATGCTCTGCTCTTCGGAAAGATGCTCCGAACTCTGGAATCATGCTCTGCTCTTCGGAATGATGCTCCGAATCCTGGAATCATGCTCCGATCATCGGAATGATGCTCCGATCTCTGGAATTATGCTCCGCCCATCGGAATGATGCTCCGAACCGTGGAATTATGTTCCGCTCTTCGGAAAGATGCTCCGAACCATGGAATTATGCTCCCCTCTTCGGAATGATGCTCCGAATCCCGGAATCATGCTCCGATCATCGGAATGATTCTCCGATCTCTGGAATGATGCTCCGCTCCTCGGAATGATGCTCCGAACCCTGGAGTCATGCTCCGCTCTTCGGAATGATGCTCCGAACCCTGGAATCATGCTCCGCTCATCGGAATGATGCTCCGATCCCCAGAATCATGCTCTGCATTTCGGAGTGATGCTCTGATCCTCGGGAATCATGCTCCCCGAGGAATACTCCGGCCCTGGAATTATGCTCCGCGAATCAGAATGATGCTCCGATCCCCGGGAATCATGCTCCCCGGGATGATGCTCCGCCCTCGGAATGATGTTCCATCTCGAAGTTCAGCTTCAAGATCCATCAATTTCATGCACACAACTCAAATGTGCGGTGTGCATTTATTGATGTGGGGCACTTTGTTGGGGTAAAAATTTACACCCCGGTTGACCGAGTCAAGTCAAGGTCAACCCCAACCCAGGTGGGCCTAAGCCCAGGTCAACTAGGCCCATGCCCAGGTCGAGTCCGAAACATGAAGCGGCCGACCCTCCCCATGCCAAAAATGAAATCATGTAATAAATAATTTTTATGTAATTTTTTATACATGAATGTATGCAAAATGGGCATAAAGCCAATATTTTGTAAGCCCATGGCTTATGTGCAAAAAATGAAATGGCACATGAGCCATGGGATAGGCAAAATGCCATTTTGTAAAGCCCAAGGGGCTATATGTAAATGTGTAAGCCTATATAAGGCAACATGATGATGAATAAAGGATACACTTTTTCATTCCCTCAAAAAACTAGGGTTTGTGCCTCCACTCTCTCTTCTTCAAGTTCTTCCTCTTCCTTTTTATTTTCCAAATAAATCAAGAGCTCAGCTCACTTTTTTTTTAAAACTAAATAAAGTTTTACCAAAAACCCATCTCCCAAAACTCCATCAAAAGAAGAAAAAGGGTCTCTTTTTTTATCATCCAAGATCTAGATCTTGGAGTTTCAAGAGAACCCATTTTGGGTTTCTTCTCAAAGGAGAAAGGAGAAAATCTTTTGGAGTTCAACTCCACAAATAAAATTCTTTTGGAGTTCAACTCCACCACCAGGAAAATTATTTTGGAGTTCAACTCCACTACAAAAATTCTTTTGGAGTTTAACTCCACAGTAAAAATCTTTTGGAATTCAACTCCACAAATAAAATTCCTTTGGAGTTCAACTCCACAAATAAAATTCTTTTGGAGTTTAACTCCACTACAGAAATTCTTTTGGAGTTTAACTCCACAAAAAAATACCTCTTTTTGGGGGAGTTTAACTCCATATTACAATTTTTTTTTAGCCATATAAAATTCTTTTGGAGTTGAACTCCACGTTTCAAAAAAAAAAAAAAAAGGCGGTCACATGCAAAGCATGTGACGGGGTCACATGTTTACCATGTGACCGGGTCACATGCAAAGCATGTGACCCGCCCCATCACATGTTTAACATGTGACCGGGCCCATCACATGTTTAACATGTGACGGGGTCACATGCAAAGCATGTGACGGGTCACATGCTAAGCATGTGATGGCCTTCTCACATGCTAGCATGTGACCCCCCCTCACATGAGGGGTCACATGCTAACATGTGACCCTCCATGTCACATGCTAGCATGTGACCCTCCATGTCACATGCTAGCATGTGACCCCACTTTAAAAAAAAAAAATTCTCTTTTCTTCTTTCTTCTTCCTCTTTTTATTTAAAATAAAAATAAATAAATTATAAATAATATTTAAAAATAAAAAAAAACATAATTATTTTCTTTTCTTCTTTTCTTTATTCAATCCCCTTTTTTTTATTTAAAAAAATATTAAATAAATAAAAATAAATTATAAATAATATTTTTAAATTAAAAAAAACATTTAAAAATTTTTAAAAAAAATCTCCAAATATTTATTTACTTATTTATTTTCGTTTTTATATATAGAAAATATATATATGTATATATCTCTTTTTACAAGTCGAATAAAACAAAAAAAATACACACACCAACACACTGCATATTAAGTTCGCATGACCAGTTTAACCCGTCAAATCGGAGGTTCCTTCGCTCCAAATGCGAGAGGTAATTAACGGCAGCTTAGTTTGCGGCTGTCGGAGATTCGGATCCCCACAATCAATAAACCCCAGCCTACCCTAGGCAGGGGGAATCTGTAATGCGCCTGACAAGCGCGCGCGTATTCCCATCTCAATGGGGTGACGAAAAACACCCTACATCAGGTAATATCCTCAAATAAAAATCCTGGTCCAGCTATGTATAGTGTAATACTACCTGCTCGTGTCCGTTCCCCAGATAGCAACATATCAGATATATGATGTATGAATGCATTACGAATGGAAACAGAATAAATCATGAGTGAGACAACTGTTTTCTTTAATCAATGAGATTTCTATATGTATGTCAATCACGTATCATCAATGAATGCAACAGAGAAATCAGTGTCAAGCATCGACACAGAACATAAGTCTCAGTATCAAATCTCAATATCTCAAATCTCAAATATCAATATCAATATCTCAGGCATCCGTGTCATCTGCGGGATCGGCCTGCGGGTTCCGGCAGAACAGATCAGCCTATAATTATCTTATGACTCCGGCCGGTATCCTCCGGATAACCGACGAATCCAAATAATATCACCGGTAGGTAGTGCTCCCCTGCCAGGCACATCGAATACAACTCGAGCTTCTTGCCCTGGGGTACCATACCGAGCCCACCATGTACCCGAGACGGTTCATCCAACTCCTCGAATCGGGTCTCGAAATCCAACAGCAATCATGAAAACTCATGGTGGACGACTCATACATCATGAGAAAACCGCAATTTGCATTTTTTAAAATGATGATACTAAGCTTTTATTAAATTCTTGCGGTTTTCCCCCAAATCCAGAAATCTCATGTAAATCCGAAATCATCAAAATCATGATACCAATAAACGGTGAATACGGGCATAAATCTCCATAATACTGCATAACCAATGAATATATGAATGCACCTAATATCATGCAATGAATGCAATATTTAAACTAGCATATGGAAGCTATAACATATTACGACTATCAGTTATCAAGCTATGTCAATGAAAAGGTATTTTCTAAAGTGTACGTGATATGGCAATTACCGATGAAGATGTGTGTGAGCCGGCAAGCGAGTGTACGTGGAGCATACACGTCATCGGTAATGGTGCTGGTGTCCTAACAGTATGGTTTTATAATTACTACGTACACAATGGCATGCAATGAGGCGATAACAACAAAATATAGAAAATGAATAGTAAATACAACAATAATATGTGGAATATGAATAATAATGTAACAACAAGGAATCTACCTTACTATACATGTGATATACTGTTTTGCCGTTTGAAATAGTACGAATCGTGGTGTTTGAAAAATAAAGACTACGGTGTTTTTAAGAAAAGATACGTCTTTTAAAATATCCGTAGTATCCCTTGGTATGTCTTTAAAATTCTCACGATTCGTCAGTTTTGGAAATAGGTATGACTCGGGTCCAGTCTGACATCTACTAGGTAAACTTCAGGTCTAACTAACAACTAATCAAAAGGGGTTCGGAAACCACCTACATCTGAGTCGATATATATATATATATATACATGTATAATTGTCGGTGATCCCACCTCAATAATATCATGTACGATACAACATGTCATATGACATCCTCGAATTAAGAGCGGGTCTATCGTCAATATATAGCCCGTACGGTAAATCCGTCGTATGGCCTCCCAAATCTGGGTACGGGTCAAATGTCACATCTATCACATCAATCATCTGGTATCCTCGTTATCGGACATCATGATCGGGGTACTGATCTACGTCTAGTACAATACTGATACCATCCATGAAATGCATGCGGGTGTATGAAAACACCACGCCTAAAGAACCCGCTAAAATATCATGTCGTATCTCAAATACGGACCACATCACATCACCGATCTCACGGCCTCAAGCCCAATCTCATCGACTCATATCCAAATATCATACAATATCCTCAACATTCATGCATGTGTATATGAATGTGTATACCCATGCGTATATACATATATACGCATTCCCATATACGCACAAGAAGATGATATATGCAAGTGTATATGTGTGCGTGCATGCAAATCCTTACTCTAGGTTTCGTGACTAAGAAATCCGCTAAAGTCCTTTCTTCAATTTTCGCTAACCCTAAACCCATAAGCTCCTAAGGCTTCTCTTATTCAGTATTCATATCTCCTATTAACATATAAAAGTTTATCATTACCACATCACCTCATTCCACATAATTTTACGGGGGTGATATATGCCATCCACCCGACTTCTCCCCGTAGATATAAATCTACTCACCTGATCTTCGCTCGCCGGTGCCGACGTCGCCACGCACTTGCTTGTCGTCTCGAAGTCTACATGGAGTACCTACATATCATAACGCACCGTATCGCATTAAAATTCGACTCATGACCAAAACGACACACGAATCCAACATAGGTCAAAACCTATGGTTTGCTTTCACAAATCCACCCAAAAACCCTCGACATCGGCGTACAAACGTCGATTGATCAAGAAAAACACCAAACATACCAATCATGGTTTTAAAACTCACTAACTATATAAGAAATAGGGTTTAATTCGTCAAAACCATAAAATTAAACCAATCGTTTTATTTTCCAAAAACCTAGTTAGCACAAATTCCCATTTCGGTTCAAAACTTGATGTTTTAACCAATCTACAAATTTTAACGATTCAAAAGGCCAAAATGCTCATTAAATAACATAATTAGGTCATACAAATCACTTTCATAAATTAATCTCATCGATTTGTATAAATTCCAAATTCCTAGTTTGCAAAAATGCCCATTTTAACTCTTTTTAAAGTAAATTTTACAATTTTACAATTAAGCTTGGTTTTGCATATACTAAATTATTAAACCAAAATTTATAATGTTAATAATGTTATGAAACCCTAATTAAAATTTTATCTCACCAAAATATATATATTTTTAAAACCTAGTTTGCAATTTATATAATTATCACAAATTTAAATTAACAAAAATGCAAACTAGCAACTAGATTTGATTTAGCATAATATTAACATATTAAACTACACATTTATCCCATGATCAATTTATAAAAACCCCAACTTGAATTCACAAACCCTATTCCAGAATTTTCCAAACCCTCACTTTAAATTTTCAACTTGAATTTAGAAACCCAATTAACATTTAACTACTTTAGTTTATGCAAAATGCCAACAAATTAACCATTTGGATAAGATTATACCTCCAAGACATGTAGATCTACATGTATCTTAGCCTCCTAAATTAGCTTCTATGCCCCAAGATCCATGCTAGATGGGCTAAAGAATAATGGGTAAGTGTTGGATTTGGATTTAGCTATGATTTTGTGTTGATTTTTGAAGCATTTTGTGGATTTTGATGCAAAATGAGAGAGGGAGAAAGAGGGGCTGTTGTTGATGCAGGGAATGGGGAGCTCGGCCAGAAATGAGGGGAGAGGAGAGAGAGTGAGGTGGGGAAAATGAAGTAAAGTCAACACAAGGTCAAAGCCCACTCTCATTTCTTTATTCTTTCTTCTCTCTTTCCCTTTTGTTTTCTTTCTAATCTTTTGGCAAAACAAGTGGGGAAATGAAGGGGGGAAACTTGGGCTGCTGATTTGGGGAGGGGAGAGAGGGTGAGGGTGAGTGTGGGTGAGGGAAAAATGATAAATGATATACCCCAACATCTATTTACACTAATTTCACTAGTTAAAGATTTTTTTTCGATATTTTCTAAAACCGTTTGACAGCTTCATTTCATTTCAAAAACAACATGTTAAAATTTTGTTTAATGTGTTATGATGCAGAAAATTTGTTTCAACTCATTCCAATTTGTAATTTTCCCTAATTAAATGTATTAGTGACGGCTTAAAATAATATTAAAATAATTAATTTCGGAAAAAATTTCAGAAAATTAGAAATTTTACCAGTGGCTCAATAAACACCAAATACTAGCAATTACATAGCTAGAATATGTATATTTAATTTTATAATAAAAATATTTATATTTTGACTTTTTACAGAAAACCACCTTATTTTACCGATTTTCCGAAATTTCACCGAAATGATTTTCAAAACATTACAATCTTCCCCCCTTAAAGAAATTCGGTCCCCGAATTTAAATTAAAACTCCCCCCTAATACTAAATATTTCAGCCAAAACCATCAAATCGCCGGGGCTCCGAAATCATAAATACATAAAACACATCGTAGCGCAATGCATGCGCACGATAAATAGATATATAAACCAAAAATCAAAACTCCGTCAAGTATCCCATAATCATCGGAGTTATGATGAAGACACCAATGTCAAGATCCAAAATGAAAATCAATTTGATATACATCAAAACTATACTTGTAAACGTCAAAACTATATAGGTAAACATCATTAAAACATCTGGAAGTAATGCATGCCAAATATACTCAGGTAATGTCCTCTGACTTGTCCTGCTCGGTACTAAACCAAATAGAAAGTATCATAATCTTGGAGATAGTGCCCTCAGAGTCAATTATTGGATCACAGGCACGTGATTAAAATGATTGAGGGAGGACTTATACCGGTAGGACAGTCTTACTCAAGATGATAGTATGCTATCTGATTTATCTTTATCATCGTGTATTGCTTTTGGTGACCTTACAGGTCGCTATTACACGTTGATAGAGCCCCTAGGATTCTTGCTTGACTGCCAGCAGTATGAGGGCGATCATATACGTGGGAGCTGGTGGTCTATAAGCACATCCTTAAAGGTCCCTAGTCGTGGGAGTTTCGAGACAGGGTATCGATACTCCAGAATAGACTAGTGTATACAGTCGAGACCCCGACGAGGGGTGGTGGCCGGTCTTACAAGCCACTGGTGTCAGTTGGTTCACCTAAGATGTATACAGGTGCTCATTGGGTTATGAGTACACCGGACAGGACTCGCCGGGAACATACTAGTTGGTCTTATACCTGACGTCAGATAGCAGTTCACTGGTGACATGTGTACAGGTTAGTTCATCGACCTGAGATCGTCATTTGTCTCGTGTGAGTTCCCACTGTACTTTGATTACTACCCTACCACGCTCAAAGGAGACGTGCAAACAGGTTTTAGTTGGGTACAGTCCCGAGCCACATGGAAGTAGTGAGTGGATCTTCAGGGGTTCGTCTCTCCCGGTATTGGGGGTAAGGTCGCGCTGTGTCTAGGAGAGCCATTACACGAAGTCCTTGGCCAAGGCAGGAGATTTACTGGTAGGTATTCCAGTAGTATCTTAGGATGTTCTGGGCTACACTCCGACACGACTTGTACCGCTTTTGGGGGTCTGACTTTTACCAACCCCCTAGGCCCGCTATGCGATGCTCATAGACGAACGAATCGGACTGTACGGATATTGTCACTGACAGGCTCAGTAGGGTGTCAGGATGAGTTCGCTCATCGACGTCCCTTTTGGTCAATACCTGCTAGCCCGTTACGTATGGCTAATACCTCTGACGTTCTAGTGGTTAAATCCACAACCAAGGTATTGACGAGTCTTTAGAGTCCCCCACAGACAGTTGCTCAACTTTCGGGCAAAACGCTGTAGAGGCCGTATGGAGATATGGCAGGGTTCGATCAGATACATACGGTATTGCACGGATCATGATCGGACGGATAATACTAGCGGGCTTTGGTTTAAGCCGGATCCTAGTATTGTACAGTGTAGATTTTGTCTCATTGCATTTGTATTCGGTCGCAATACAAATGCGGGTATGTATATACAGTAGCGGGGTTTCCTGTAATTTATTACGGGATCAGTTTTCTGAAGTTGTCAGTTTGCTTTCCGTTTCGGCCATTTTCCTTTGTATCTTTCCTTGGCTGAAAATTGGTGGAGGAGGGCTTATTTGCAATTGTGCAAATTAGCACTGTGGAGGGTGGTCTTTGCATATTGTTGCTTCATGATGGTTGCACCATCATTTGACTTCTTGACTTCATCATTGCTTGACTTTTGTGGGGACATGGTTTCCATGATGGTTGATGGAGTGTGGGTTTTAGTGCGTGATCATTTCTTCTCATGATAACCCTTTCTCTCTCTTGCATGATGGGGGTCACTCTCATTTTTTTTGATCCATAGACTCTCTCCTCTCATTCCTTCCTTGATGAGGCCGGCCATTCCCTTTAGGGGCTGTCCCAAATTTTTGTATAGGGAATTGGTCTCATTTGCTTGCTCAAAAATGGTCTTGGTTCATTTCAAAAGCTCACTACTTGATTTCTATCTTCACCTCCACTAAAAAGGGCAACTTCAACCCCAATAGAGACATGGTAATCTACGTATATTCTACAGCAATTCTTAGGCACGTCGACTCGCCAACTTCGTGCCCGAGTTGCCTCGGTCTACAGGTGGGAGCCCGTAAAAGAAACCGGCGATGTGGTGCCCTTCCGGCGAGGAGGTGAAGACCGGAGATTCCGCGGGGAGATCAAGACGACGACGAGAAGATCGAAAGACACGGATCGCTCGGTATATCTCTCTACCCCTTCTCTTGTTAGCTAGGATTAGATTAATGGTCCGATCCGGGATTTTAGTGCGCGGTGGTGCCGGTTCAAAAATTAAAGTAAATTATCGTTTCTGCATTTTGGCCTCGGATTGACGGCCGGGGCGCCACCGTGCACTTACACTGGTATCAGAGCCACACCATTAACCTTGTCTAGCTTGATCTAATGCGTTTACATTTTCGATCGAACAAAATTCCAAAACCCGCGTTTTCAAAAGCATCAGTTTCTGTCGAAATATTTTTGGCTCGAAAATTTTTTCAGTACATTGCAGAAACATGTGCAGGGAATTATAAGCACTCTGTTAAAATTTGGTCGCATGAACACATAATCCCACCGCGGAACCGCGGCCAAACCCATGCTTGGGCCGCGATTCCGCCGCCACTTTTACTGTTCAGTGCACCAAAATTTCACAGAGAGCTCCTAAGTTGAAAATGTGGTTTTTGGAATGATCTTTTTTGGGCCCAGATTTCTTTGAGTGCTACAGTTGTGCTTGGGGCCCACTTAGGTAAATTTGATCGATCGAAAAGTTTAAACAAGTTAGTTCACAGTATTTACATTATATCTGCGACCGTGAATGTCACTTGATCGGTAAATCCTGTCTAACTGGTATAGCCCGGTTAGACGGACTTGCGAACGTGACATTCACGTTGATGTTCTGTGTTGTGCTGTGCTGTGATATTGCGGATTGTCGTGGAGGATAGCTTGGATGCAATGTTAGTACAGATTTGGTATTTTTATGTACATTTGATATTGCGGGGCGAGCGTCCGACATGTGAACTGCCGTCACTGCTTGTTTGTATATTATTCTTTTGGGGCACGACCGGGCTGAGGTCGATGTACCCGTTGTATGTATATTTTACTTTCTGTATTAGGATTACCCTGCGGAGGGGTGCAAGGATAGCCGGGTTCTAGAGGGCAACGGGCCCACATCTCATAGCGTTGAGACGGAGGGGACTTCACTCTAGAATTGGCGGACTATTCGCCGCACTCGTAGGGGGTACAGGTTGACCCAAGGAGGGGTGCCCAAGTTACCGGATTCCGTGAAGTGCTGGGTGGTCCATTCACGTTGTTGAAGGGGGCTGCCCCGCTTCAGGTTTTGGTGGGTAACTTGCCGCGCCCGTAGGGGTCTAGGATTTCATTGCACAGGCTATCCACACAACCAGGGGAACGTCGGGTTTCAGTAGCGGCTCTATGAAACCCGGGGATCCCAGATATCTGTATTGTTCTGTGATGCTTGTTACATTTCTGTAATGTTGCATTTTATCACGCCTTGAGCGAATATTATATATTGATATATATACTAGTAGATGTTGTATATGTTTTGCATCCGCGCTAGTCCAGTCCCCGCTCTGTCGTTAGTTAAGTAACCTAACGGGTAATGACGGGACCCAGTGGCGAATGCGGATGGCATATACGTACATCATTATTTTCGTTCTTTATTGGTGTGATCAATTGATGGGACTGTGTTGATTCGGATCAATGCAAGCTAAACAAACCTACTCTGATGTTTTTGGAACAATTTTCAAAAAAGCTGTTATTGCAAGGGAGTTCTCTTTTGTTTTGCACGGTGGTATTCGGTTATGAATATCCAGCACCTCAGTCGACGAGGCAAGGGCCGAGATCCCTTCATCGGGAGCGACCCCTTGGACAGAAGTTTGCTTCAGGGCAATAACTTCACTATAGTCAATTACTTTTGCTTTGCATCGTGGTATTCAGTTGGAATATCCTGCACCTCATTCTACGGGGAAAGAGCCGAGATCCCTTCACCGGGAGTGACCTCTTTAGCAAAGGTTTTCGTCACTATATTTTTATAAAGCTATCCGGTTCCTTCAACGATATCAAGTTCATTACGTTAAAGGTTTTTCGCCAGAAACCATTCGTAGCCCTCCGTCGTTTCAGACGGGTAGCACGTAGTATTCATGCTATGTTTGTTGGCCTTCGTCAAGGCATAGTGTATGGTAGCTACTTGTTGCCTTTCTGCAGCATAGATAGATGCGTTGGTTTGGGACAGTCGTATAGCCTTGTTGGCCAAAGTCAAGGGCTTGTACGGGTGGGTTCAAATCAACCTGGAGAATGACGGGTAGAACTTGACATGTGACTTATGATTTGTTGGCCTTCGCCAAGGTCATAAGAGCATGGGGCAGAAATTACATCGGGAGTTTCTAAAGAAACTGAAACTTGCCATATATGCGCATACCTTCTGGAGTGTGATAACGTGAGCGGATTCCGTCACGATTATCATGCGATGATAGTTGGATCTCGATTCCCACTGATGAGTTGGTTTACTCCTCGGGTGATCCCGACTAATTCTCCTTTCAGGTTTAGAGGAGAATTTGACGGTACAGTGGGAGGTTTCCAGATTAGATAAATTGGTAACCATTCTGATCTAGGTTAGAGTGCACGCTGAGTGTTTCTTTTCTCTCTCTCTTTGGCAGCGACCATGACCCGCCTAAGACTATGACTCAGTGATCAAAATTAACCGAACCTTCTTAAACACTGGCTTTTGGATTGTCAGAGTTGCAAACCTCATTGCCACTCCTACTTTTACCCTTTTCTCCAGGATACCCCGTATTACTACGAACGTCCACTTCCATTGGATAAAACCATCGTATGGCTATATACGAACTCGAAGGAATTTATTCGAGGATGGTTTCTGGTTCTGGAAAAAATGAATAGGACTATTCAGTTGTCTTTTCCTTTTATCTTCTCTCAGGTTGCGAGTACTCCTTGGTTTAGGAGATAGTACACCTATTACGCAAATTGGATAGTCTTCTTCCAAACCTTAGGCTGCTGCCGAACGGTGGGGAATGAAGAAAACCAATTAGCATAACGATGGTGTACAGAAGGTATTAAGTAAAGATATATCAAGGGATTAATAAGAGGGCAAAGTAAATTGCGACTGCTATTCACGACCAAACCAAGTATTTCTTCGCCAATCCCAAATCACCTTTTTTATTTCTCCTGGACACTCCGTATCACTACGAAGATCCACAGTTTATTGGATATTCTATCGTATGGTTATATACGAACTCAAAAGGAACTTGTTCCAGTTCGGGGATGGATTCTGGTTTAGGAGAAATAGGAATAAGGTTTATTCGGGTGTCTTTTATCTTCACCTTCTCTCGCATTGCGAGTGCTCCTAGGATTAGGACAGTACACCCATTATGCTTATTGGATAGTCTTCTTCCAAACCATAGGCTGCTGCCGAACGGTAGGGAAGGAAGAAAACCATTTAGCCTAAGAGGGTGTACAGAAGGTAATGACTAAAGACATCTAAAGGGATTTGGAGAGATGACAAAGAATTATACGCTTACAGTTGTGAATCTGGATAATGGAAGAGGCATTACTAGGAATACCCGGATACCCCTTCGAAACATTTTCATGTTTCAGTTTCACTATACATTGTTAATAGAAAACTGATTTCCCAATTAGAAGCTTGCTCCAGGGTATGTATTTACCAGGTATGATTCTCACATCTGTATGGTTTTACAGATGATGAGTGGGAGTAAGTTATTGGGAATTAGGTGATCATCCTCATTATATCGGAATTCGTTGTAATTGGTGATATTTGAGGAAGTCACCTGGGTTGTTTGCCGGACGGCAAGTATTTGGTTTTGAATATCCGTTGTTGTACACCAATTTCAAATTAATATATCTGTACGTCTATTTTCATAGAGTGAGATATACCTTTTTGAAATTATGTCTATGACATTTACCTATATCAGTGGATGGTTAGGTAAGGAGCATTAAACTGCGGTGTAATTCTTCATAACCATAGTACAGTTTTCAACCTACGACACACAGGGAATGAGTTATTAGACTCAAGGGACTTATACAGAGTATTGTATGTTGTCCAGCGTCCATGAGGACAGAGGGGTTGGTTCTCGTACTATATTCGGTTTATTTATGACTTCTCTAGTTTTTAGACAGGTGTTTCGTAGAAACGCAAGGTCCGAATTTTGAGAAGTTATAGGTATAAGAATAAAGTAGAGAACCAGGTGTTTCAAGTATCAGGATTCTTCAAGGTGATCGAAGATGTAGATACTTGTGTATGGTATTCAGTTGATAGTAATGATTAAGAAAACTTGCTTCTCTTTCAGGTTACTCATAATTGGAAGCACTCCTAATTTGAGTAATGCTGATCGGCCTCTCTCCATTTAGTTGACATGCACTGGAGACAGCTGCATGATTTGAATCTGGTTCCAATTAAATCAGTGCCTCTATTTCTGTATTGGATACAAAAAAGTTCATATCTTGACATTGTTAAGGTACGGGGAGTTGTCCGGCTTATGCTTAAAACCAGACTCTGGATAACTCAAGGCACGTTTCTGTAATGGCTGTTTGTGGGTTGACTCAGGCTATGACGAGGGTTGACTTTCTACCATCTGGAAGATCAATAGAGATATTGTTCTTAACTCGCCACAGTTTTAACAAAAATGGATTTTTTCAGAAAACAACAGTGGGAGTATGGTAGAACTGGAAGTGATTCTAGATACGCAGACGATTACTGAAAATTTGATAAGAACCTAAAGATTCAATTTGGTTTGACATTCCATTGGCCACTCCACAGATAAGGTGGGTAACCTCAGGCACTCGAGAGGTACTCCGGTAGCCTCAAGGACGGTGGCAGGGAGGTTCTTGTTTACCCAGACTTTCCATTGCTGTTGTTCCAGACTGTGAGACCCGGCAGGAGGATGAGTATAGCGTCATTCTAAACAAGCTTTAGAAGTGTATGTTTATATGACTCTGCCAGAGGGTTGTCATGGTCAGTGGGAGCAGCAGAAGCATAATGGACATGTGGCTTATGTCTATGGACTAAAGCAGATAAAGCGGGGATAGATCATCTATTTCTGATGTGACAGTCGCAGGTTTGACTTCATCAGAATAGGGGATGGATCTGTTAAGAAGGTAGTAAGGTGTGATGTCCTGGTATTTGGATGACATACACAGAGTAGGAAGTGATATTCCTATACTACGATCGGTTATACTTTGGTTGTCACACAGTAGTTTCTCCACATGAGACTTGGATATAATATCAAGACATTCTGGTTACTAGATATATAGATCTAGATTTGGGTGGTTTCCTAATCAGGGTACTTAGACAGCATTCTAAGAGTTTTAAGAATGGACGACTCCTGGCACGGTAGTATATCTGCAGGTGATGGAGTCACCCTCTCTAAAGGAGTCTTACAGACTAAAGGGGAAAGGGATGTGCATGATTGGCAGATCACTTGCTTAGGCAATTGAGTCAATCATGAGATGTCAAGTACCACACCAGATGTTGTTTTTGCAGTAGATGCAATAAGTTGATATTGATCCAATCCTGGAGGAACATTCGGAAGCGGTTTTAGAACATAAGTGAATGTTCTAGGGATATGATAACAACAGCCTCTTTTAGGAGACAGTTATCATTCCAAGCTTCCAAGGTGACCTGGATGACAGAGAGGTTGTCAGAGTTATAGTTTTCCCTCTGACGAGGGGCAGTATTTTGGACAGGTGGTCTAAGGGGATACTGAGGGAGGCAAGACGCAGGATACTGATTAAGTTCAGTTGACGATACAGTCTAAAAAGTTTGGATTTGGAGTTCATTTATGAGCTAGGTCCCATCAGACATCCAGACACATTCTAAAACAGGTATTGCTCATTTCGGGAGATGGCTTTCTCCGCGAACTTGAGATATAGAGAGACATAGAAAGAAACATCAAGGCGGATCCACTCACTGAGGCTATTCCTCGAACGCAATAGTTTCGCATACGGGTTTTGTGAGACTGATTAGTAGAGGAGTTGGGTGTTCGGTATCACACGGGCTGTGAGTATGCGACATCGCAATAATTATCCTTGAGTGCAAGTAGGAGATTGTTGGAAATAGTGCCCTCAGAGTCAATTATTGGATCACAGGCACGTGATTGCAATGATTGAGGGAGGACCTATCCCGGTAGGACAGTCTTACTCAAGATGATAGTATGCTATCTGGTTTATCTTTATCATCGTGTCCTGCTTTAGGTGACCTTACAGGTCACTATTACACGTTGATTGAGCCCCTAGGATTCTTGCTTGACTTCCAGCAGTATGAGGGCGATCATATATGTGGGAGCTGGTGGTCTATAAGTACATCCTTAAAAGGTCCCTAGTCGTGGGAGTTTCGAGACAGGGCATCGATACTCCAGAGTAGACTAGTGTATACAGTAGAGACCCCGACGAGGGGCGGTGGCCAGTCTCACAAGCCACTGGTGTCAGTTGGTTCACCTAATATGTATACAGGTGCTCATTTGGTTATGAGTACACCAGACGGGACTCGCCGGGAACATGCTAGTTGGTCTTATACCTGACGTCAGATAGCAGTTCCCTGGTGACATGTGTACAGGTTAGTTCATCGACCTCAGATCGTCATTTGTCTCGTATGAGTTCCCACTGTACTTTGATTACTACCCTACCACGCTCAAAGGAGACGTGCAAACAGGTTTTAGTTGGGTACAGTCCCGAGCCACATGGAGGCAGTGAGCAGATCTTCAGGGGTTCGTCTCTCCCGGTATTGGGGGTGAGGTCGCGCTGTGTCTAGGAGAGCCATTACACGAAGTCCTTGGCCAAGGCAGGAGATTTACTGGTAGGTATTCCAGTAGTATCTCAGGGTGTTCTGGGCTACACTCCGACACGACTTGTACCACTTTTGGGGGTCTGAATTTTACCAACCCCCTAGGCCCGCCATGCGATGCTCATAGACGAACGGACCGGACTGTACGGATATTGTCACTGACAGGCTCAGTAGGGTGTCAGGATGAGTTCGCTTATCGACGTCCCTTTTGGTCAATACCTGCTAGCCCGTTACGTATGGCTAATACCTCTGACGTACTAGTGGTTAAATCCACAACCAAGGTATTGACGAGTCTTTAGAGTCCCCCACAGACAGTTGCTCAAGTTTCGGGCGAAACACTGTAGAGGCCGTATAGAGATATGGTAGGGTTCGATCAGATACGTGCGGTATTGCACGGATCATGATCGGACGGATAATACTAGCGGGCTTTGGTTTAAGCCGGATCCTAGTATTATACAACGTAGATTTTGTCTCATTGCATTTGTATTCGGTCGCAATACAAATGCGGGTATGTATATACAGTAGCGGGGTTTCCTGTAATTTATTACGGGATCAGTTTTCTGAAGTTTCCAGTTTGCATTCCGTTTCGGCCATTTTCCTTTGTATCTTTCCTTGGCTGAAAATTGGTGGAGGAGGGCTTATTTGCAATTGTGCAAATTAGCATTGTGGAGGGTGGACTTTGCATATTGTTGCTTCATGATGGTTGCACCATCATTTGACTTCTTGACTTCATCATTGCTTGACTTTTGTGGGGACATGGTTTTCATGATGGTTGATGGAGTGTGGGTTTTAGTGGGTGGTCATTTCTTCTCATGATAACCCTTTCTCTCTCTTGCATGATGGGGGTCACTCTCATTTTTTTTGATCCATAGACTCTCTCCTCTCATTCCCTCCTTGATGAGGCCGGCCATTCCCTTTAGGGGCTGTCCCAAATTTTTGTATAGGGAATTGGTCTCATTTGCTTGCTCAAAAATGGTCTTGGTTCATTTCAAAAGCTCACTACTTGATTTCTATCTTCACCTCCACTAATAAGGGAGAGACATGGTAATCTACGTATATTCTACAGTAATTCTTAGGCACGTCGACTCGCCAATTTCGTGCCCGAGTTGCCTCGGTCCAGAGGTGGGAGCCCGTAAAAGAAGCCGATGATGTGGTGCCCTTCCGACGAGGAGGTCAAGACCGGAGATTCCGCGGGGAGATCAGGACGACGACGAGAAGTCCGAAGGACACGGATCGCTCGGTATATCTCTCTACCCCTTCTCTTGTTAGCTAGGATTAGATTAATGGCCCAATCCGGGATTTTAGTGCGCGGTGGTGCCGGTTCAAAAATTAAAGTAAATTATCGTTTCCGCATTTTGGCCTCGGATTGACGGCCAGGGCGCCGCCGTGCACTTACACATAAGATATACTGCTCCAAAAGAAATCAATCCCAAAATATATGAATGCCACGCGCGTCTGGTGCGCACGGAAATCGAAATCCATGAATGTGCCATACATGTGCACCAAAAACCAAATCTAACTGCAACGGGTGTGCACGAAAACACCTGTCAAGGGCAACGTGGTGCCTGACAGCAAAACCAGGTGCATCTGATATACACGAAAAATCTCGATTTCGTGCATCTGGTGTGCACCAAAATCGCATCAAGTGCTTTAAGTATGCGCAAAATCCAAATAAAGTGCACAATTTGCACGAAAACGAATATCGAATATCACAATCGAAATCGACAGTATACAACACGCTTCAATCAAAATCCCAATCAATTATACCGTGGTATAAAATCTCACCATCCTGTGCATCGGCGTGCACAAAAGCCAATCAAATACTAAAAATGCATGAAAACTATGCCGAAAGCATAAGTCAAATCATATGCATGCCCTAGGCATGAATCAAATATCATGAAACTCGGTCATCAAAACTCAGTCATGAAATAAATCACCCAAAAATACTGAAATCCAAAGTGACGGATACGTGATGGTCAATCACAAAATCACAACTCATAAATACTGTCGTCGATATGTCCGTCTTTTAAAGTCGAGATGGTGTCGGTGCATCCAATGCTAGTAGAGCAAGATATCTACTTGCCTTCTGATCATGGCATGTCGCCTAGTACCCTTAGGCTCTCGTCTCTCACTGCAGATTGCTAAGTACATAGCTCCTCGGCTCAACGGTCCAATATAGAAACGATATCGGAAGCAGTCCGTTCTAACACATCCTCTAAAGATCTCTGGCCAACTATCATGGTTACTCATAACATGTCTCGTCGACGATGCCGAACTCTGGCCTACTGGGTGTGTGTCATATGACCGCTCCTGGGTCCAGGTCTTCTCGTTCAGTATTTTCAGAAAGGTCCTGTCGAAGTCTCTCCTAAGTCTCGTTTCTGCCGAACTGCCCGGAAGTTATCATCCTTTTACTATATCTATTTCTTGTTCCAGAATGACTGCATACTCATCACGACTCCTCCTGGAATATATATCTATAGTCAACGCTCCTGCTTGCGTATCACATCTCTGATGTCGGCGGAGTGGAACGTCATCTCGTCAAGATCTCGTACGAACCGCTTACTCCACTTTTCTCTAATGTCGACTGCTTCAGACTCATCTCTTCATGGGTACAAGGACCGTGCTCCAACGGCTATACTCGTATCTGGAGTCTTCCAAGCAATGCATCTCATCACATGATATCCGAATTAAGTCGAACCATCTGATCGATTTGTCAAAACCTCATAATCTCCCAAGAGCCCAACATCTTGGGTACAGTTTAATAGTATCGAATATATGCCACAGCACCTATGGACCAACCGTAGAAGGGCAGACCCAAGCCTCATTAATGGCACCGCTAAACTGCCGCAAACCCTAAGGTTCACCGGCGTTCCATGGTCATTAAGTCGAGTTAGGGTTTCATTCTTCTAGAGGGTCCGTAGAATTGCTTGCATTGTTTTCCGAATACTTTAAACTTGGAAAATAGGTTCCTAACATTCGATCGTCTCTATCGACTCTCAACGTATAGTGTGAAGTCGCCTCTAGCTGGAATCAATCCATCTGATGACCTCGCATCGGGGTAGGCAATAAATCACATGGCCTAGTCTTTCATCTCTGGTGACTAGCAATCTCCTATCATATCTCGAAGTATAACTCGTGTGGCATAGCTCCAAACTTCTGGGGCGATATCCCGTCAGTCGCAGCAACATCTGAATCTTCTGTCCGCACGCTGAACAGTGCCTCAATCATCAAAATATGGTGCATTAACGGTCATCACATCCTGGCTGGCCTCTTGCAGTGGCCCTATTCTCTGGTGCTGATCTGCACGTCCAAGAAATCTCGTAAAAGCGATCCATCGAACGCTCGTGGCGCGAAAATGCAATAAAACGACGCCTCACTATGCAATCGTAAGTCCCTGGAATCACGCTCTGGTCAGTCCTCGTCCATGACGAGCTCATGCTGACCGCAACTCTAGCCGCAGCTCTCTCTCCCCGTGTAATCATGGCTGCAAATCTATAACTGGTACCGATGAGGCTAGATCATAGGAAGGAATATAATACTGTGCAAGGAAATGTACATCCTAAGGCTTCTTAAGCGGAGTAGCGTATCGTAAATATGCCGCGGAACATACGTACGGTACGTCACTCTACTCAAGCTACCTAATCCATCAACCAAGGGTCATCCTACACTCCGAAGGTAAAACCTAACGCTCTGATACCAATATTGTCACGACCCGAAAAGTACAGAACATGACCGGCACTTAAATTACAGACGTCTCGAGGCGTACGTAATCTAAGTAAGCCAAAACCCAGAAATCAAAACCAAAGAAGCAGTAGAGTGAAGGAAAAACCAAATTAATGCAAGTAGTTTTAATAGCATAAGCCAAATTATGCGTTTTAAAAACATCAAGTATTTTCTGAAAATTTCGGCAGAGTCTCCTTTGTAAATACAGGCCCCCAAACGGGATACAATATGAATAGTATACGAAATCAATAAAAAGGCATCCCCAAGCGGGAGCTAGCTCTTCGTCAATCGACGGTCACAACCACGCAAGCAATATAATATACAACGCCAATGGCGAGGATCAAAACTCAAAACAAACTCAAAACAACATGAAAAATATAATAATACAACGCGCGACTCTAAGATCGAAAGAATAACAAACTGGACTTCTAACTCTCTCAAATATACAATCTGGTTGATGGAGTTTCTAGATACAACTGAAATAATAATAAACAATGGTGGTCCTGATGCAAAGAACCCACCTGCCAAAGCAATCACCCGGAAAGAACAGTGTGCCGGCAAAACCGCAAAGAACCTGTACAGCAAAACCTACAAGGAACTGTAGCACAACGGGGGTGAGTTGCCAACTCGTGAGTAGAAAACATCTACGAGCAGAAATCGCATGCATAACGCAATCCTAGGTCATATCAGGTAATATCCTCAAATAAAAATCCTGGTCCAGCTATGTATAGTGTAATACTACCTGCTCGTGTCCGTTCCCCAGATAGCAACATATCAGATATATGATGTATGAATGCATTACGAATGGAAAAAAAATAAATCATGAGTGAGACAACTGTTTTCTTTAATCAATGAGATTTTTATATGTATGTCCATCACGTATCATCAATGAATGCAATAGAGAAATCAGTGTCAAGCATCGACACAAAACATAAGTCTCAGTACCAAATCTCAATATCTCAAATCTCAATATCAATATCTCAGGCATCCGTGTCATCTGCGGGATCGGCCCGCGGGCTCCGGCAGAACGGATCAGCCTATAACCATCTCATGACTCCGGCCGGTATCCTCCGGATAACCGACGAGTCCAAATAATATCACCGATAGGTAGTGCTCCCCTGCCAGGCTCATCGAATACAACTCGAGCTTCTTGCCCCGGGTACCATACCGGGCCCACCATGTACCCGAGACGGTTCATCCAACTCCTCGAATCGGGTCTCGAAATCCAACAGCAATCATGAAAACTCATGGTGGACGACTCATACATCATGAGAAAACCGCAATTTGCATTTTTTAAAATGATGATACTAAGCTTTTATTAAATTCTTGCGGTTTTCCCCCAAATCCAGAAATCTCATGTAAATCCGAAATCATCAAAATCATGACACCAATAAACGGTGAATACGGGCATAAATCTCTATAATACTGCATAACCAATGAATATATGAATGCACCTAATATCATGCAATGAATGCAATATTTAAACTAGCATATGGAAGCTGTAACATATTGCGACTATCAGTTATCAAGCTATGTCAATGAAAAGGTATTTTCTAAAGTGTACGTAACATGTCAATTACAGATGAAGATGTGTGTGAGCCGGCAAGCGAGTGTACGTAGAGCATACGCGTCATCGGTAATGGTGCTGGTGTCCTAACAGCATGGTTTTATAATTACTACGTACACAATGGCATGCAATGAGGCGATAACAACAAAATATGGAAAATGAATAGTAAATACAACAATAATATGCGGAACATGAATAATAACGTAACAACAAGGAATCTACCTTACTATACATGTGATATACTGTTTTACCGTTTGAAATAGAACGAATCGTGGTGTTTGAAAAATAAGGACTACGGTGTTTTTAAGAAAAGATACGTCTTTTAAAATATCTGTAGTATCCCTTGGTATGTCTTTAAAATTCTCACGATTCGTCAGTTTTGGAAATAGGTATGACTCGGGTCTAGTCTGACATCTACTAGGTAAACTACAGGTCTAACTAACAACTAATCAAAAGGGGTACGGAAACCACCTATATCTGAGTCGATATATATATATATACATGTATAATCGTCGGTGATCCCGCCTCAATAATATCATGTACGATACAACATGTCATATGACATCCTCGAATCAAGAGTGCCGATCTATCGTCAATATATAGCTCGTACGGTAAATCTGTCGTACGGCCTCCCAAATCTGGGTACGGGTCAAATGTCACATCTATCACATTAATCATCTGGTATCCTCGTTATCGGACATCATGATCGGGTTACTGATCTACGTCTAGTACAATACTGATATCATCCATGAAATGCATGCGGGTGTATGAAAACACCACGCCTAAAGAACCCGCTAAAATATCATGTCGTATCTCAAATACGGACCACATCACATCACTGATCTCACGGCCTCAAGCCCAATCTCATCGACTCATCTCCAAATATCATTCAATATCCTCAACATTCATGCATGTGTATATGAATGTATATATGCATAGTCCCATACCCCATGCGTATATACATATATACGCATTCCCATATACGCACAAGAAGATGATATATGCAAGTGTATATGTGTGCGTGTATGCAAATCCTTACTCTAGGTTTCGTGACTAAGAAATCCGCTAAAGTTCTTTCTTCAATTTTCGCTAACCCTAAACCCATAAGCTCCTAAGGCTTCTCTTATTCGGTATTCATATCTCCTATTAACATATAAAAGTATATCATTACCACATCACCTCATTCCTCATAATTTTACGGGGGTGCTATACGCCATCCACCCGACTTCTCCCCGTAGATATAAATCTATTCACCTGATCTTCGCTCGCGTCGCCACGCACTTGCTTGTCGTCTCGAAGTCCACATGGGGTACCTACATATTATAACGCACCGTATCGCATTAAAATTCGAATCATGACCAAAACGACACACGAATCCCACATAGGTCAAAACCTATGGTTTGCTTTCACAAATCAACTCAAAAACCCTCGACATCGGCGTACAAACGTCGATTGATCAAGAAAAACACCAAACGTACCAATCATGGTTTCAAAACTCACTAACTGTATAAGAAATAGGGTTTAATTCGTCAAAACCATAAAATTAAACCAATCGTTTTATTTTCCAAAAACCTAGTTAGCACAAATTCCCATTTCGGTTCAAAACTTGATGTTTTAACCAATCTACAAATTTTAACGATTCAAATGGACAAAATGCTCATTAAATAACATAATTAGGTCATACAAATCACTATCATAAATTAATCTCATCGATTTGTATAAATTCCAAATTCCTAGTTTGCATAAATACCGATTTTAACTATTTTTAAAGTAAAATTCACAATTTTATAATTAAGCTTGGTTTTGCATATACTAAAGTATTAAACCACAATTTATAATGTTAATAATGTCATGAAACCCTAATTAGAATTTTATCTCACCAAAATATATATATTTTTAAAACCTAGTTTGCAATTTATATAATTATCATAAATTTAAATTAACAAAAATGCAAACTAGCAACTAGATTTGATTTAGCATAATATTAACATGTTAAACTACACATTTATCCCATGATCAATTTATAAAAACCCCAACTTGAATTCACAAACCCTATTCTAGAATTTTCCAAACCCTCACTTTAAATTTTCAACTTGAATTTAGAAACCCAATTAACATTTAACTACTTTAGCTTATGCAAAATACCAACAAATTAACCATTTGGATAAGATTATACCTCCAAGACTTGTAGATCTACATGCATCTTAGCCTCCCAAATTAGCTTCTATGCCCCAGGATCCATGCTAGATGGGCTAAAGAATAATGGGTAAGTGTTATATTTGGATTTAGCTTTTATTTTGTGTTGATTTTTGAAGCATTTTGTGGATTTTTGATGCAAAATGAGAGAGGGAGAAAGAGGGGCTGTTGTTGATGTAGGGAATGGGGAGCTTGGCTAGAAATGAGGGGAGAGGAGAGAGAGTGAGGTGGGGAAAGTGAAGTAAAGTCAACACAAGGTCAAAGCCCACTCTCATTTCTTTATTCTTTCTTCTCTCTTTTCCTTTTGTTTTCTTTCTAATCTTTTGGCAAAACAAGTGGGAAAATGAGGGGGGGGGAAACTTGGGCTGCTGATTTAGGGAGTGGAGAGAGGGTGTGGGTGAGTGTGGGTGAGGGTGAGGGAAAAATGATAAATGATATACCCCAACATCTATTTACACTAATTTCACTATTTAAGCAATTTTTTCGATATTTTCTAAAACCGTTTGACAGCTTCATTTCATTTCAAAAACAACATGTTAAAATTTTGTTTAATGTGTTATGATCCACAAAATTTGTTTCAACTCATTCCAATTTGTAATTTTCCCTAATTAAATGTATTAGTGACGGCTTAAAATAATATTAAAATAATTAATTTCGGAAAAATTTTCAGAAAATTAGAAATTTTACCAGTGGCTCAATAAACACCAAATACTAGCAATTACATAGCTAGAATATATATATTTAATTTTATAATAAAGATATTTATATTTTGACTATTTACAGAAAACCCCCTTATTTTATCGATTTTCCGAAATTTCACCGAAACGGTTTTCAAAACGTTACTCTGATGTTCCAGAAAGTGGGCATGACGAGAAACAAAAACCTTTTGTTCCTCTGCGTACCCCCTGGAGTTCTTTAGGTATCCCACAAACTTACACAGTACTGAGTGTGCCTCGAGTTTGTCCGCATGCTGCTTTTTAACAAAAGCTGGACATCCCCATATCTTTAGATATTGAAGATGGGGTTTCTTCCCACACCACATCTGATATGGTGTGGTAGGCACAGTCTTAGAGGGAACCGTATTCAAAAGATATGCAGCTGATTCTAGTGCGTAACCCCAGAAGGATCGCGGTAACACGGCCTTACTCATCATGGAACGAACCATATCCAATAGGGTTCGATTCCGCCTTTTAGATACACCGTTGTGTTGTGGTGTGTATGGAGGAGTAAGATGAGAGAGAATTCCATTCCCTTTTAAGTAGTCCAGAAACTCGGCACTCAAGTATTCACCACCTCGATCAGATCTCAGTGTCTTGATACTCTTGCCTGTTTGTTTTTCAACTTCATTCTTGTATTCCCGAAATTTCTCAAAGGCCTCAGATTTATGCTTCATAAGGAAGACATGTCCATACCTAGACAAATCATCCGTAAAAGTAATGAAGTATGAATAACTACTTCGCGCATGTGTAGACATTGGACCACACACGTCATTGTGTATGAGTTCCAAGAGCTCGCTCGCTCTTACTCCATGTCCAGTGAACGGAGTCTTTGTCATCTTTCCAATGAGAAAAGATTCACAAGTAGCATAAGACTGATACTCGAACGGATTCAAGTATCCCTCTTTATGTAACTTTGTTAACCATGTCTCATTAATGTGACCCAGTCTACAATGCCATAAGAAAGCCTGATTTAATTCCGGAGACTTTCTTTTAAGTGTGTTCTGGACATTGAAAACCTGAGCTTGATTCAGTACGTATATTCCGTTTTCTAATGTACCTGACACAATCAGAACTTGATTAGGTGGATGTGGACCACATCGCTTACAAAAGAAAAATCATATCCTTCCTTAGAAAGTAAGGATACAGATATGATATTACAAGCCATACTAGGTACATACAAACAGTTACGCAGAATCAATATCTGCCCACTTATCAATCCAAGGTGATATTCCCCTACGGATTCAGCGTCTACGCTCATTCCGTTAGCAACCCTGAGAGTCATGTCACCTCTCCTGATAACTCTACGGTTTCTCAAAGCCTATAATAAATTACAGATGTGAGATCTTGATCCGGTATCCAGTACCCAGGAAATAGAGTTAATTGACATACAGTTTTCTATTACAAACACACCCGAAGCCGAAGCCACAACATGCTTCGAATCCTGGCTACTGGCTTTCAAAGCCCTGCAATCCTTCTGCCAATGTCCTTTCCCGTAACAACAGGAACGTCCCTCCTTCACTACATCCAGTCCCGAATCTTTTGCCCTTCCCTTTCCTTCTTCTTCCCTGGTTTCCTTCACGGTATAAGTAGAGGGTAGAGACTGTAGAACCAAGTCATTATTTGACCCGTTCCTCAACGTGGTCTTCAGGTCTGTGAGCTCATCAAAATAGCTAGTTTCTGTAAGGACGTTGCCCCCTACAGATGACCCGACAGCCAACCTTGCTTGAAGCAATTCGTTCGAGGTCTCATATCTTGCGATACGAGATTGCTCTCTATATAAATCTTTGTTATGGAGAAATATAGAAACTAAGTCCATCTTCTCGTGCTTCCTCTGGTATGCACCATTAACTGAGGCCAACACGAGGCACTTGACATTCGCACAGCCTTTTTCCGATGTCTTACGGATATCAATATCCGTGACAGGGGAAACTGGTCCTGAGACGGCAGAGGTTTGATTAGTTAAGAGGTGTCCCAGCTTGTCATGGGTAATGGACATCTGGACAGACCTTTTCCAGTCATAACAGTCAGATTCAGTCATTTTATTATCTAGATGTAACCTATGTCTGGTCACTTGGTCGCTGCAATTAAGAGAGAGAGAAGAAAACACTTAGCATGATGCTCTTGCAAGTTTAGATTGGTTTTTAGTTTATCTAAACAGGATGGCTCCCACTGTTTATCGAATCCTTCCTCAAACCATAAAAGAAGAATTAGTCGGGATTGATCTCACCGTATAATACTTGCTTAACTGTTCAGCCAGGCTGGTGTCGGTACTTCGAGGGAGGTTTTATGACACTTTCACGAAGTTCCTTAATTAAATAACCTCTTTTCCCTGTGGGCGTAGCCCCGCTAACACCTTTCTAGACACCTACTTGGTTTATAGCATTGATCGTTAAGTGAAAAGTCTCCCGAGGAGTAGCGGATACTCACAGTAGGATCGGGATCCAAATATCATTATGTGATAATGCTGAAGGAATCCTACCAACATTATCAAACTCCAAATGGTATGCAGCACTAGCAAGTTTCAATTTCCTTAGAAACTCCCGATGTGGATTTTTGCCCCATGCTCTTATGACCTTGACGAAGGCCAACATATCATAAGTCACATGTCAAGTTCTACCCGTCAATATCCAGGTTAATTTGAACCCACCCGTACATACCCTTGACAAAGGCCAAAATAGTAGTACGACTGATCCAAACCAACGCATCTATCTATGCTACAGATAAATATTCAGCAGCTACCAATCACTATGCCTTAGCGAAGGTCAAAATACATAGCTTGAATACTACTGAACATTTAACTGAAATGACGGAGGGCTACGAATGGTTTTGGCGAAACCGTGAACGTAGTGAACTTGATATAATCGAAGGAACCTGATAGCTTTTAAAAAGAGTGGTTTAAGCTCCGCGTTTTTAAAAGTTTTTTGTTTTGGAAAAAACTGAGTGGTTTTGAAATTGTTCCAACGATTCAGCTTTGGTTTGTTTTCTTTGTATTAATTTAATGCGTCCCATCAATTAATCCTACCATTGCAGAAAACAACGAAAATATGACGTACGCTTATACCATCCGCATTCGTCATGCGGCCCGTCATCACCCGTTAGGTTACTTAACTAATGACAGAGCGGGGCTGGACTAGCACGGATGCAAAACATAAGCAACGCCTACTAGATATCATATATAGATATATACATTCGTCAGATGCAATGATAGCCATTCCAGATCACAGATGAACACATTGGATATGCTAGGAATCTGCGTTTCGTTCGAGCCTGCAATGAAAAACGGATTACACGGTCACGATGAATAGCCAAACCCCACCCTAGACCCGTACGGGTGCGGCAAACTACCGGCCAAGTACCCGAAGTGAAGCAACCTCCCTCAACAACGTGAGTAGGCCACTCGGCACTTCAAAGTACCCGGTAGTTTGTGCACCCCTCCTTGGGTCTATCCTAGGAGCAAAAACAGAAAAAGAAATAATATACAATGGCGGCTACAATCTCAACCCGGATGTGCGGCCATAAAAATAATATTACATCAATTTACAATTTACATCAAATGAAAGATAAATAAACTCTCATCTCACAACCTCGGCTATTCATCCGCGACAATCCAACAAGTTCATATACACAAACCAACATCACAGATCACAGATATGTACAACCCCTACTAATCGACGTATAGCGATTAGTCGACGTTCAATACATATATCACATCACAGATATAATCAATTAGCTAAAGTTTATAGAATTTCGATCAATATTTCAATTTGAAACTACCCCAAATACAATACTGTTCTTAGAAGAATCTGGGTATAAAAAAAGTATCTTAAAAATCACAAAACCAACACAGAGAACCCCAGAAGAAATTTGGTGCGCAACCGAGTTGACTCGGCCGCGGATCCACGCGGATCGCTTGGATCGGCCGCGGATCCGCGGTCTTCTGAGCGACTCAGGCGCCCAAATTTCTACAGTTTACTCAAAAAAGCCCGCTTATATTTTTCAGGTCTCTGGAAATATTTTTAGACCTGTTTTAAAAAACGGCAGAAAACACTAAATTTTGATGTATTTTGCGATTTTTTCCGGATCGAAGTTCTAAACACTTTGCTAACATGTTAGTTGTTGTTTAGTCTGGCTCTGATACCACTGTAAGTCTATGTAACCCACCCCGGTACTTACGGGGAGGCGGAAAGAGTAAAAATCAAATTTTTATCGTAAGGGTACATAGACTAACCATGAAGGATCTTTGCTAAACAAAACTAACAAAGTAACTACAAGTTCTAGCTACTAGGTAAGATGGTTATACCTAGTTCTTGAACTCCTTCTCTTCTTATTGTGGTCCTCTTTGTTGCTAGCTCCTTGGAGTGGTGTAAACGGCTCCTCCCCGTCGTCTTCTCTTTGCCGAAGAAAGATCCACCCGAAGGCCTCTACCTTGAGCTCCTACCTCAACCAAGAAGTAACTAGAGTGCTTGGCTTGCTAGGCTAAGAACCCTAGAATGAGTAGAGAGGTGTTTTGATGGTTTTATCTCACAAAGCTTGGATTTTCAACACATGAAACACTTAAGTTTTTGAGAGAGAGGAAGAGGGAGAGCAATGCAAGAGAGAGAATGAGAGAATAATATCCTAACCTTTCTTTCATATGAGAGAATATGAGAATAATAATAATAATTAGGAAAATTGTGATGGTTAGTTGATTTGACCATTATCATTTCACATTAAATGCTAATGCAAGCTTCAAGAAGCATCTTTGCAAAAGAAATCATCATGGTCAACAAAAGTCAACAAGTCAAATGGTCAACCCAACCATAACCATGGAACAATTATCCTTAATTAATATTATTAATCATATTTCTCATTCTCATTAGGGTTTAGAAAAAGTCAACGGTCAAAAACCCTAATGAGGTTTCTCTGCCTCTGTCAACTATGCATACACATCCGCATCCGTGTTCCGAAGAACATGAATACAATGAGACAAAACCAATCCCAAAACAAATACTAGGATCTGGCTTAAACCAAACCCGCTAGTAATAACTGCCCGGACAGCAAACGTGCACAAGTGCACGTATGTGAACGAACCCCGTCGCAAAACCATGCGACCTCTACTCTGTTTTGCCCAAAGGTGAACAACCCTATGTGTAGGACTCTAAAGACTCGACACTACGCTGGCAGTGGGTTTAACCACAGGCCGCAAGCGGTACTAGCTGTACGTAACGGTCCCCAGGTAGATGCCGATAAGAAGACCGATGAGGTGAACCCATCCGAACTCCTACTGAGCCTGAATATGACAATCTCCGTACAGTCCGGTCTGTTCGTCTATGAGTATCGCATGTCGGGCCTAGGGGGGCGGTAAACGTCAGACCCCTAATAGCGGTACAAGTCGTGCCGGAGTATAGCCAAGAACACCCTGAGAAACTACTGGAAACACTACCAGTAATTCTCGCTTGCCCTGGCCAAGGACTTTATGTAATGGCTCTCCTAGACACAGCGCAATATCAACCCCCAATACCGGGAGAAAAGAATCTTATCTAACCGCTACTGCCTCCAAGTGCTTCGGGACTGCACCCAACTACTACCTGTTTGCACGACTCCTTTGAGCCGTGGTAGGGTAGTAATCAAAATACAGTGGGAACACACTCGAGGCGAAGTAGCAGTGTCAAGTCGACGGACAAAGCTGTACTCCTGTCACCTGGGAACTGCTATCTGACGATAGGTATAGTACCAACCAACAGTTCCCGACGAGTCCTGTCCAATGTACTCGTAACCTAACGAGCACCCGCATACTATCTCTAGTACGACGTACTAATGGCTGTAGGACAGACCATCTCCCCTGCTGGGATGAAAAGCGTATACGCTAGTCTATTCCGGAGTATCGATGCCCTGTCTCGATAATCCTACGACTAGGGACCTGTATAAGGATGTGCTTGCAGACTACCCAGCCCCCACAAGTATGACTGCCATCACAACGCTGGTAATCAAGCAAAGATCCTAAGGGCTCTACTAATATGTATAAGCGATATGCTAAAAGACACACATGTACATATTAAAGTAGAAACAAACCAAGTAGCATACTACCATTTTGAGCAAGATTGTCTATACAACTGTGAATATCCCAAGCTTCCATTAAGTAATATACAAACTAGTATGATACAATAATGGCCTCTAGGGCATATACACTAACAAAAAATCCAAGGAAATCTACACAAAAACCTACAAACTCAAGCTAATTCCTCATCCAATTCTCCTTGGCTGTTCTAGCTTGAATCTTGGAACAATGAAGCCATCCTTGGAGGCTAAGTGCAAGCTAGAATTCTAACTTGTGAGGTATAATTC
Organism: Agapanthus africanus; assembly: GCA_030015575.1. Taxonomy (NCBI): domain Eukaryota; kingdom Viridiplantae; phylum Streptophyta; class Magnoliopsida; order Asparagales; family Amaryllidaceae; genus Agapanthus; species Agapanthus africanus. The sequence goes on from CM057349.1 coordinate 168,871,329, forward strand.
GTAACATAATGGCTAATTAGTTATTTAACTATTCTAATCTAAGCTATCCATGTGATAAATTGGTTTTTAATTGCTAATTTGTGAAATTAAAGAAAAGGGTTTGGAGTTGAATTAGGGTTTTAAGCATCACAACTAGATTAGCTAAGTGTAGTTGTTATCTAGTTGTTTAGTTTGGATGTTTACTTGAGATTTTGATCACTAGATCGCTAATTCACGATGTTTGCACCAAATTCCCAATTTGGGTGCTTACTAGGTTTTTGCTAAAATTAGGTGTTGATTTAATTTGACATTATGAATATATATATATATATATATATACACACACACACACACACACATACATATATATATATATATATCATCTCCTATGATAATTAAGGTTTCGTGAATGCGCGAACGGTACAATCGAGTTCTAAGTTTGGTGGTTATTTGGTATAACGATTCTAGTTAAGGTTGTAGCGATGTCGTTGCGTTTTGTGCACCAAGTGCACAATGTGCCTAACTTGTGAACGTTGACCCTTTCATTTTGTGACTTTGCGTCATTTCAGAATATGTAGTATTATGTTTTGTGTTGTGCAATTCTAGGATCGGTCGTGGAGGCATCGGACGCGGGGCAGAAAGGCAAAGCTGTAGTCGGATCAGATTAGCAAGGCGTCCGGGTGAGTAGATGTACACATCTATGGAGGGATCGTCTGGATGGCGCGAGGCTCCCGATAGTAGAGTTGCTAGTAGTAGTTGCATTCATATGCATAACTTTCTAGTTATTCATCTCCTGGCATCGCATCGTTATCTATATACATATGTGTGATATCGGCTCTTAGGACACTTGCACCATTACCATTGGCTCATGTTGCACACACACTATTCATGTGAACACACACGCCTTTGGTAATTGCCATACCACGAGCACTTAAGAACCTGCTTAGTTCAGTACCAAACACTTGCATCATACATAATACATTAGATTGCAAAGCATGTATATACCTTACTTCATCATCATTCTTACATAGATTCCTAGTCATAAATCACATTGCATAATATCAATATCATAGGCATCATTCATTTACAACATGTCAGATATTATGATTTTCTTGATGATTTCAATATTGATGAGATTTCTGGATTTTGGGGAAAACCGCAAGGATTTAACAAGAACTATTCTCATTTTAAATATATAAGTTGCGGTTTTCTCGTGATGTATGTGTCGTCCACCATGAGTTTTCATGTTTTATGTTGGATTTCGAGACCCGATTCAAGGAGTGGAGGAACCGTCTCGGGTACATGGTGGGCCCGGTACGGTACCACGGGGCGAGAGTGTTTTTGTGGGGATGACGAAGCTGGGGAAGACTACCTACCGGTGATGTCTGGCGCGGCGGATATCCGGAGGATACCGACCGTTGTCGTGAGATTTGATGATTTTAGGCCGATCCGGACTGACGGAGCCCGAGATACTGAGACTATATATATTGAGACATTGATATATCTATATTTTGTGTCGATGCTTGACACGGTTTTCTGATGATTTCATTGATGATACCTTAGCTATTGTACAGATATTTTTCTTAGTTAAGAATGCAAATATCATCGTACTAAACATTTAAAGGTTTCGTATTGATTTTTCATTCTTGTGCATACATACTAGTGGCATCGCATTATATCTAGATATGTAGGTTGTGACGCATTTGCGTGTATACTTACGATAGCCTTATCAGATGTTACTTACTACTCAAGAGTTGGCAACTCACCCCCGTTGTGCCACAGTGTCTTGCAGGTCAGACTCGTCAGCATTGTAGCGGCGGGCGGGTTTTTCTTGGGTTCTTTTGCTTAGACTCGCGATATTGCTCGTAGGTGGGTTGCGAGGACACTTTTGTCTCCTTTTTGTACTATCATTGTATCTAGTATTCTCCATCTACCACTTCTTCTATTGTATATGTGACCTAGTGATGAGACCGAGAGATTTATGTATATGTTGTTTCTCTGGGGTCGAGCTCACTTGAGCCGACGTTATGCTTTCTTACTTTTAGTTTCTTTATGCGCATTTGCTTGATGTTATATGTATATATTGCGTGTGGTTGTGAATCCTCCTTGGGCGAAGAGCTAGCTCCCGCTTGGGGATGCCATTATTCATTACAGGTTTATATATTCTTGTTTGTACTCGTTTGGGGCCAGTACTTACAAAGGAGACTCTGCCGAAATTTTTGGAAAATTTGATATTTCTTTAAAATGTTTAATGTAACTCATTTGGTTTAAAATCGTGTTTTTGAAAAGGTTTTCCTTCACTCTAATTGTTTAAGGTTTAGATTTTCTGGGCTTTGGCTGACTTAGGTTACAATACGCCTTGAGACGTTTTGTAATTTAAGTGCCAGTCACGTTCCGTACTTTCGGGTCGTGACAAAGTTGGTATCAGAGCGATAGGTTTTACCTTTCCGAGTGTAGAACGAACCTTAGTAGATGGAGTAGGTGGCTTAAGTAGAGTGGCGTACTGTGTGTATGTTTCGCAGCATACTTACGATACGGTACTCCGCCTAAGTGACCTTAGGACATAATTGCTTGTATTTCCTTTCTTGATTCCATGCATCCCTTGATTCAATTGCTTCTTATCAATAATATTTCTATTCCAGCTTCTATGCCTCCGAAGACTACGAGGGCTCAGAGGGCTGCCACCAGAGATGAGATTCGAGCGGGCTCGTCCTAGACGAGGACCGATCAAGGCGGTATGCCTACCCCTCAGGGTCAGATTGATCCACCTTCTCCAGGTCGTATTTCTATACTAGAGGCCGGTATGCAGGAGTTGCGTCAGATGATGGGATCTTTAGTTGAAGCCAGTCGGGCACAGAGATCTGAGGATGTTCCTTCCACCGCACAGACCACGATTGTACCTGCTGCCCAGACAGTTGTTCCTGCTACTACTGCGACTATCCCCGTATCATTACAGGAGTTTATGAGGCTGAGACCTCCAGCCTTTACCGGCACGGATGCGACAGAGGACTCGCAGGCATTTCTCGATAGGATAGCTAGGATTTGCCGTTCGTTGAGGTGTTCTGATGATAGATGGGTGGAGTTTGCGAGTTTTCGTCTGGAGGGCCTTGCTCAGACATGGTACGAGTCAGTAGAGAGGGGCCGAGCTATAGGTCTACCTCCTATGACTTGGGACGAGTTCACAGCTGTATTTCTTGCCCGTTTTCTCCCTGAAAGCGTCAGAGATGCTCGAGCCCATAGTTTTGAGTCTTTGCGCAATACTCCTGGGATGACAGTGTCCGAGTATGACATACAGTTTACTCAGTTGTCCCGATATGCTCCGTACCTAGTAGACACTGAAGAGAAGAGGATAAAAAGGTTTGTGCGAGGGCTTGACACGCAGTTATTTCTTGCCATCGGCGCCCAGCACTTTGACACTTATGCAGCCGCGATGGATGCAGCCTTACTTTTAGAGGAGCGCATTTCTGAGACTCCGGTCATTCCTGGACCGAAGCGGATCCGTACCGACATGCCAGCCCAGCGGCGATGGATAGACGCCGCGGCAGGCCCTCTCCAGGCCGTGGTGATGGCGGAGACTCGAGACCAGGACAGTTATACAGTACTTATCCACAGGGACTGCGCCCGTCATTAGGATGTTTTCGATGTGGGAGCCTGCATCACCGTATTAGAGACTGTACTGTGAGGCGCCAGGGTGCGGCGATAGTTCCACATGTGACCTTACCACCTTCACCACCTCCTCAGAGAGCCTTAATTCCTAACCCTGATGACGTTCCACGCCTGACAGATGCTCCTAGAGGCCGTGGGCGTGGCGGTCCTGTTCAGAGAGTACGAGGTGACAGAGGCGGAGGCCGAGGCAGAGGACACCCAGTTATTAGTGGGGGACAGGCCCGAGTGTTCGCTTTGAATCCTCAGGATGCGCAGGCATCCAATGCCATTGTGACAGGTACTCTGCCAGTATGTTCTTTAGATGCGCGGGTATTATTCGACCCAGGTTCCACACATTCTTATGTATCTACCCACTTTGCACCGATGTTGGGCCGAGAGTCATCTTCATTAGATCAGCCGCTTATCATTATTACTCCGGTAGGCGAGTCGTTTGTTGCTTGTTTTGTGTACCGATCGTGTCATGTTCGTATCAGGGAGAGGGATTCTTCGGTGGATTTGATTCTCCTCGATATGCTAGACTTTGGCGTTCTTCTAGGCATGGATTGGATAGCCACCTGTTATGCATCTGTGGACTGCCGTGAAAAGGCAGTCAGGTTCAGTTTTCCTGGTGAGCCGGTTCTTGTTATTCAGGGAGATCGTAGCGCCACCCTTCCCAGCTTGATTTCTTCTCTTCGCGCTGGTCAGCTCTTGCGGAAAGGGTGCCAGGGATTCTTAGCCTATATTTGTGATACTAGAGCCACAGAGGTTCTGTTGGACCAGGTTCCAGTTGTGAGAGAGTTTCCTGATGTATTCCCTGACGAGTTGCCTGGTCTGCCGCCAGAACGCGAGATTGAGTTCTGTATCGACTTAATCCCCGGCATGGGGCCTATTTCTATACCGCCTTATCGGATGGCCCCGGAGAGATTAGAGAACTGAAGGATCAGTTGCAAAATTTGCTGGATAAAGGACTTATCCGACCGAGTGTGTCACCTTGGGGTGCTCCCGTCCTCTTTGTTAAGAAGGACGGTAGTATGCGCTTATGCATCAATTATCGTCAGCTGAACCGGGTTACTGTGCGGAACAGATATCCTCTACCCCGCATTGACGACTTATTTGATCAGCTCCAGGGTGTAGGGTATTTCTCGAAAATTGATTTACGATCGGGTTATCACCAGTTGCGGGTTCGGAAGGATGATATTCCGAAGACCGCTTTTCGTACACGATATGGTCATTACGAGTTCTTGGTGATGTCGTTCGGGCTCACTAATGCCCCAGAAGCATTTATGTACTTGATGAACCATGTATTCAGGCCGTATCTTGATCAGTTCATCATTGTTTTCATTGACGACATCTTGGTATATTCCCGGAGCCGGGAGGAGCACGAGCAGCACTTGCGTATCACATTGCAGACTTTGAGGGAGCATCAGTTGTTTGCCAAATTTTCCAAGTGCGCATTCTGGCTAGACAGTGTCGACTTCTTGGGTCACATGGTGACGAGAGATGGTATTTGTGTGTACCCGAAGAAGATCGAGGCCGTTCAGCGTTGGCCCAGACCGGTATCAGTTACAGAGGTTCGCAGCTTTCTAGGTCTGGCCAGCTATTATCGACGTTTTGTCCAGGATTTCTCCCGTATTGCTGCACCGTTGACCGGGTTGACCCGGAAAAGGGTTCCTTTTGATTGGACCGAGGCATGCGAGGATAGCTTCCAGCAGTTGAAGACTCGTTTGACTACTGCACCAGTGTTATCGTTGCCTTTGGGATCGGGCGGTTTTGTGGTTTATTGTGATGCTTCTCGAGTGGGTTTGGGCTGTGTATTGATGTAGCACGACAGGGTTATCACGTATGCTTCTCGGCGGTTGAGGAAGCACGAGCAGAACTATCCCACTCATGATTTATAGATGGCTGCAGTGGTATTTGCACTCAAGATCTGGAGACATTACCTATACGGCGAGTCGTGCCAGATATTCACAGACCACAAGAGCTTGAAGTATATCTTTCAGCAGCGAGACCTAAATCTGAGACAGCGCTGTTGGATGGAGTTGGTGAAAGACTATGACTGCGAGATTCTATACCATCCGGGCAAGGAGAATGTGGTGGCAGATGCTTTGAGTAGGAGGCCCGGAGGTAGCTTACTTGTTTGAGCGCAGTACAGATGCAGTCGATGGTGGATTGGCAGGTGCTATGTAATAGCCGAGTACAGTTTGAGTTTACTCCTACCGGAGGACAGCTGGCCTATTTCATAGCACGCCCATAGTTACTTGACCGTATCCGTGAGACATAGTCCGGCGATGCCCGTATTTCAGAGATTATGGAGCAGGTTAGACAGGGCAGAGATTCCGAGTTCGTGATTGATGATCAGGGGATACTTTGATTTGGGACTCGACTGTGCGTACCAGATTCTGAGGGACTGAGGCATGATATTCTTAAGGAGGCACATAAATTGGTATACGGTGTTCATCCAGGTTCCACCAAGATGTACCATGATTTGAGAGATGTTTACTGGTGAGACGGGATGAAGAAGGATGTCACGGACTTTGTATCGAGATGCCTGACTTGTCAGCAAGTCAAGGCCGAGCACCAGAGGCCAGCGGCGAGTTACAGCCTTTGCCCATTCCTGAGTGGAAGTGGGAACAGGTCTCCATGGACTTTGTTGTGGGTCTACCCAGGACCAGTCGAGGGTATGACTCTATTTGGGTGATTGTCGATCGATTGACGAAAGCGGCTCACTTTCTGCCAGTGAAGACCACTTTCAGATTTGCTCAGTACGCCCAGCTTTATATTGATGAAATTATACGACTGCATGGCATCCCGACTTGCATTGTGTCCGACCGAGGCACCCAGTTTACCAGCCGACTATGGAAGAAACTTCAGGAGGCTTTGGGCACCCGATTGAGTTTTAGCACAGCTTTTCATCCGCAGACCGACGGTCAGTCAGAGCGGACTCTTCAGACTCTTGAGGACATGCTCAGAGCTTACGTTCTAGATTTCGGTGGTAGTTGGGATCGGCATTTGCCCATGATAGAGTTCTCCTACAATAATAGCTTTCAGCAGACGATTCAGATGGCACCTTTCGAGGCTTTATATGGGAGGAGATGTCGATCGCCTATCTGTTGGAAAGAGCTCAGAGAGAGCAGTATTTTGGGGCCGCAGATCATTCAGGATACGACCGAAAAGATACAGCTAATTCGGGACAGGATGAGAGCGGCCCAGAGCAGGAAGAAATCATATGCTGACAGACGCCGTCGCAGACTCGAGTTCGACGTTGGCGATCATGTTTTCTTTAGGGTCTCTCCAATGAAGGGTGTGATGAGATTTGGGCGGAAAGGGAAGCTTAGTCCCAGATATGTTGGTCTATTAGAGATCCTAGAGCGTGTCGGCACAGTTGCATATCGGTTAGCTCTTCCGCCCAGCTTCCCAGATGTTCACCCCGTGTTCCGTGTTTTGATGCTCTGCAAGTAACTTCATGACCCTTCTCATGCGATTCAGCACCAGACGATCCAGCTGGAGCGCGATCTTTCTTTCACCGAGCAGCCGATGGTTATTTTGGATCGGCAGGTGAAGAAATTGAGGTCAAAGGTTATACCATCCGTAAACGTTTTGTGGCGTGGCCCGAACAGCGAAGAGGTCACATGGGAGACCGAGGACGAGATGAGGAAAAAGTATCCCCATCTCTTCGAAGGTACGCGTAGTTAAATTTAAATTCGGGTACCAAATTTCTTTAAGGTGGAAGATTGTAACGTTTTTAAAAAAATCGTTTAGGGAATTTTCCGATAATCGGTAAATAACTGGTATTTTCCGTAAAATGTGATTATAATTATTTTTCAAAATAGGCCTAGTTATACCTAATTTAGATATGAAATTGCTAGTATTTGGTAATTTATTTGTCACTTATAAATTTCTAGTCATTTAATTATTTTTCCCAAATTAATTATTTTAAATATTATTTTAAGATTTTAAATATACATTAAATTAGTGATAAATACAAATTTGAATGGGTCAATTACACACATATGAACTATGAAAACTAAAATCTAGTTTGTAACATAAATTTTTTAACAAGTAACTCTAAGTATGCAACTAAGAAGGAGTGGCAATGATATATGCAACTCAGACAATCCAAAAGCCAGTATTTTAAGAAAGTTCGGTTAACTTGGTCACTGAGTCATAGTCTAGGGTCGGGCCATGGTCCCTGCCAAAGAGAGAGAGAAAAGAAACACTCTGTGTGCACTCTAACCTAGATCAGAATGGTTATCACTTTATCTAATCAGGATGTCTCCCACTGAATCTCAAATTCTTCTCCAAACCTAAAAGAAGAATTAGTCGGGATTACCCGAAGAGTAAACCAACTCATCAGTGGGAATCGGGATCCAACTCGCATCGCATGATAGCGTGAAGGAATCTAGTCACGTTATCACACTCCAGAAGGTATGCGCATGCCTGACAAGTTTCAGTTTCTTTAGAAACTCCCGATATGATTTTTACCCCATGCTCTTATGATCTTGACGTTGGCCAAAATATCATAAGTCACATGTCAAGTTCTACCCATCATTATCCAGGTTAATTTGAACCCACCCGTACATACCCTTGACGTTGGCTAAAATGGTAGTACGACTGTCCCAAACCAACGCATCTATCAATGCAACAGATGAATATCCAGCAGCTACCAAACACTATGCCTTGGCGTTGGTCAAAATGCATAGCTTGAATACTACTGAATACCCAACTGAAATGACGGAGGGCTACGACTGGTTTTTGGCGAATAACCTTTAACGTAATGAACTTGATGTCGTTGAAGGAACCTGATAGCTTTTTACATAAATATAGTGACGAAAACCTTTGCTAAAGAGGTCACTCCCGGTGAAGGGATCTCAGCTCTTTCCCCGTAGAATGAGGTGCAGGATATTCCAACTGAATACCGCGATGCAAAGCAAAAAGTAATCGACTATAGTGAAGTTATTACCCTGACGCAAATCTCTGCCCAAGGGGTCACTCCCGATGAAGGGATCTCGGCCCTTGCCTCGTTGAATAAGGTGCTGGATATTCATAACCGAATACCACTGTGCAAAACAAAAGAAAACGTCCTTGTAATAACAGCTTTTTGAAAACTGTTCCAACAACATCCAACAGGTTTGTTTTCCTTGCATTGATCAGAATCAAAGCAGTCCCATCAATTAATCACACCAGAAAAGAACCAAAAAAACGTACGTATATGCTATCCGCATTCGCTACTGGGTCCCGTCATCACCCGTTAGGTTACATAACTAACGACAGAGCGGGGACTGGACTAGTGCGGGTGTAAAACATATACAACATCTACTAGTATATATACCAATATACAATAATTGCTCCAGGCGTAATAAATGCAACATTACAGAAAAGTAATAAGCATCACAGACAATACAGATAATCTGGGAGCCCCGGGTTTCATAGAGCCGCAACTTAAACCCGACGTTCCCCTGGTAGTGTGGATAGCCTATGCAATGAAACGTAGACCCCTATGCTGCAAGTTACCCGCCAAAACCTGAAGCGAGGCAGCCCCCTTCAGCAAAGTGAATGGACCACCCAACACTTCACGGAATCCGGTAACTTGTGCACCCGACCTTAGGTCAACTTGTACCCCCTATGAGTGCGGCGAATAGCCCGCCAATCCTAGAGTGAGTTCCCCTCCCTCTCAAAGCCATGAGATGCGGACCCGTTGCCCTCCAGAACCCGGCTATCCATGCACTCCGTCGCTGGGTAATCCTAATACAGAAAAGAAAATATGTACAACGGGTACATCGACCTCAACCCGGTCGTGCCCTAAAAGAATAATATACAAACAGGCAGTGACGGCAGTCCACATGTTGGACGCTCGCCCCGCGATATCAAATGTACAAATAAATCCAAACTGCACTAACATTGCACGCAAGCTATCCATCACGACAAATCCGCAACATCACAGCACAACACAGAACATCAACGTTAATGTCATGTTCGCAAACCCGTCTAAAAGGACTATAGAAATTAGATGAGTTATACCGCTCTAATGATATTCACGGTCGGAGATATAATGTAAGCACTGCAAAACTTTAAACGATGTTAGAAATATCGACTTCGAAATAACCCCCGAATAGCCCCAAACAACCTGATAAAACTTTATCCAAACTGGGCTAAACAAACAATATCATTGAACCAACTTTCCAGAGACCAGACAACACCCAAAAAATCAAACCCAGAAGCCACTAAATGACCGGCGAGCTCAGATTTTGCCCTAAAAGGCTCGACCAAAATCCGAGGTAAGGGTCTCGTTCTTGGGGTGTAGGCTTGTGGTCATGTCAGTAGTCTTCTGCACTTGTTTAAATAATTTTAGAAGACACTTTTGAAAAGGACAGAAACTGGAATTCTTGGTGCAGTGTATCGGGTTTGTTTCGGTTTCGATACTTTAAAATTGTCTAAACGAACTAGTAAAGGTTAATGGCGTGGCTCTGATACCATGTAAGTCTACGGTAGCACCCCGGCCGTCAATCCAAGGCCAAATACGGAACAAAAACTTTTATAAACTGGCGCTAGCATAGACTTTAACCCCGATCATGCCATTAAAACTGAACTAGCAAACTACAAAATGATAGAATGGCTATACCGATCGATCGGTGTCCTTCGGTCTTTAGCCATCATCCCACGCTCCTCGCGGCATCTCAGAACTCGCTCGGTCTCTGGTCTCTTCGTCAGAGTGGCACCACGTCAACGAATCTTTATACGGGCTCCGCTTCAAACTGAAGCAACTCAGATATGAAGTTTGCTAACCGACATGTCCAAGAAGGAAGTAGAGAGTGTAGAATACTTTGTATCAAGGCACCCAATGAATTGGGTGAAGGTAAATGACGTTGCCATTTGAAAAGATAAGGTGAGCTAAAGGAAATGGCTAAGGAAAAAATGTGAGCATGAAAGTTAACTTACACCATATTTGGGGCAGCCCCAAAATTGTGCTCGGCCAACTTTAATCAGTGAAGGAAATGGGGGGTGAGCCTAAGCTAACAAGTGGTGACCATATGCAATCAACTGATAAGAATAAGTAAATATCCAACACAAAAAATCTTAAGCTCAACCAAAAGCAATTAATGAACAAGTGAGTCATGAAAGAAACCATGCTTCATTAAATGCTATGAAACAATGACTCACCCCACAACAATTTCGGCCATAATGCAAACATGAAGGAAATGGCCAAAAATGATACACACACATCAACCTTTAATTAAACATTAAAATCTAATGTTTAATCAAGCGAAGAAAAACTGGCAACTTCAAAAGTAATCCCGTAACGAATTACAGGATTACCCCACAACTGTATATACATATCCGCATTTGTATTCCGATCGAATACGAATGCAATGAGACAAAAATATTCCTACACAATATAATACTAGGATCCGGCTTAAACCAAAGCCCACTAGTATTATCTGTCCGAACCATGACACGTGCACAAGTGCACGTGTAAGTTCGAACCCTACCATAAAACCATACGGCCTCTACAACGTTTTGCCCGAACTTGGGAAACTATCTGTGAGGGACTCTAAAGACTAGTCAATACTCTGGCTGTGGATTTAACCACAAGTACGTCAGTGGTACTAGCTGTACGTAACGGCTACCCATGTATTGAGCAAAAGGGAGGCTGATGAGCGAACTCATCCAGAAACCCTATTGAGCCTATTGTTCATATCATAATTTTGCATTATTATATTCCCCATTCTTAGACATTTTATAAATAAACAGGTGCTTTTGATCCATGTCTGCTACATAGTTGCAGGTTACAAGTTCTTGGAACAAAAACAGTGAAATTGATGAAAAGATGATACAAAGTGAGACTACGATCGACAAATGGAAGAATCTTGATCAAGCCTACAGTTTGGAGAATAAACGAATATCAATGAACAAGTTCACAAAGTACAAAGGCAGCGCAAGGTTCAAGACTTCGACACGAAGCAAACGGTAAAGTCCACGACATTATTCACTGTGGAAATCTGGAAGAAAACTAGAAGAAAATCTGAGAAACCAAGTGAAGAAACAAGTACCCAAATGCCACCAAAAGATGCCCGGAAGATCTCAACTGAAGACCCTTCTTTTTGGCCGCGGAACCCATGTTTGGCCGTGGTTCAAGACGCGTGTCGGTGGGGATTTTGTCGGTGCGACGCGCGTTGACTATTCTTCTTAGGGGTATACTTGTAATTGCAGATATGACTCGATTATAACCCTTGGGTTTCTATGTTCTATAAATAGAAACCCTAAAATCTGTTTTAGGTTATGCCTCTTCTTGTGCCTAATTTCATTTTATCAAAATTCAGATCTGTAAATTTCTGTAAAGTATGAAGAGTGCATCAAATTAGAGTAAGTTTTCAATTCTTGCCCTAGTTAATTTTATTATCTGCCCTAGTATAATTTTCCTTTCTGCCCTAGTTTAGATTTCATTATCTGCCCTAGTTAGATAGTTAGAACATGTTTTTCAATTCCCTAATGAGTGAGTAGTCTCCTCGCTTATTAGGGTTAGATTTGGGGAAGGCTTGAGAGATGAAGATCTCTCACCCCTTTCTAGCCCATCATACGTTTTTATAGGACTCCATGCATACATGCACACACCGCTCCCTACGGCACCCTATCCCACGAGGTAGCGGTGATACCGTAGTATAAAGGACCGTTTGCGTATGTTTTCCATGGAGGTTAGGGTTAAGAATTAAGAAAGGAAGAACAAGAACATAGAGGAAGAAACATCGTTTCTTCCCGATGGTACTATTCCACTTTATTAATTATTACCATAACATCTCATAGATCTTAAATAGGGCATAGAAAGCGGTGAGGAATATTGACTTTCCAAATTTAACCTAAACCTAACCGTAGCAAGATTTTAGTCCTAGTTTAGATCAAACTTAGTTTTTAGATTTAATCAATCCGACAACAATCGGAATTAACTCGTTAGAACAAATAGGAAATACACAAAATCCCTGTGGACCGACCCGTACTCACTGGCTAGCTACCAAGTGATGCCGTTCTTGATTGCGGTTATAAATATTCTTTGATAAAATCACCTATCAGTGACAATATCCGTACAGTCCGGTCCGTTTGTCTATGAGCATCGCATATCGGGCCTAGGGGCTGGTAACGTCAGACCCCCAAAAGCGGTATAAGTCGTGTCGGAGTGTAGCCCAGAACACCCTGAGATACTCCTGGAATACCTACCAGTAAATCTCCTGCCTCGGCTGAGGGCTTTGTGTAATGGCTCTCCTAAACACAGCGCGATCTCACCCCCAATACCGGGAGAGACGAAACCCCTGCCAATCCGCTCACCGCCTCCATATGGCTCCGCTCACCGCCTCCACATGGCTCGGGATTGTACCCAACTAAAACCTGTTTGCACGAATCTTTTGAGCCGTGGTAGGGTAATAATCAAAGCACAGTGGGAACTCACACGAGACAAATGACGATCTCAGGTCGATGAACTAACCTGTACACATGTCACCTGGGAACTGCTATCTGACGCTAGGTACAATACCAACTAGCAGGTTCCCGGTGAGTCTTGTCCGGTGTACTCATAACCCAATGAGCACCTGTATACATTTAGGTGAACCAACTGACACCAATGGCTTGTGAGACCGGCCACCGCCCCTCGTCGGGGTCTCGACTGTATACACTAGTCTACTCCGGAGTATCGATGCCCTGTCTCGAAACTCCAACGACTAAGGACCACTTTTAAGGATGTGCTTATGGACTACCCAACTCTCACGTATATGATCGCCATCATACTGCTGGTAGTCAAGCAAGGATCCTAAGGGCTCTATCAACGTGTAATAGTGATCTATAATGTCACCTAAAGCAGTACACGATAATAAAGGCAAACCAGATAGCATACTATCATCTCGAGTAAGACTGTCCTACCGATATAGGTCCTCCTCAATCATTGCAATCACGTGCCTGTATTCACCACATAAAACTGCATTTTAATACCGCTCATTCGTTATCTCTTTTGTTATATATCGGTACTATTAATCAGTGTCTGCTTAGTTATTACAGTTTACAGGTATTCATGATACAACACTGAAAACATACTGAAAATCACGGATATGATGTTTGGGAGCCGACACTACAAGCACACCAGAAAACCGACCGATATCCCAAGAGTTCTTTTACAATAAATGTGTGCACACACTTTTTTGGTCCAACACAATGCATGTGGCACACAACTCTTGGGCAAGGACCAAGTGGGGGCAGCCATGGCATGATGGCTAGAGCAAGTGGGCACACATATGGTGTGATGTGCTTTAAATGAGCATTTATTGCTAAAAGTGTGGATGTGATGTAAAGACCAAGTTTCCCTCCAATTCTATGCATACAAACAGGGTTAAATCAGACCAAGCAAACTGTGCCAGTGTGATTAGAGAGAGCACACAAGTCTACACCACAAGCCCGAGCCTCTCTGCTCGGTTTTTGGTCGGTGAGTCCCCTTGAAAATCCGGCGAGCTCGGTTCCCGAGGCTCCAGTGGGCCCCATCTTTTCACAGTTCCTCCCTTGATGCCACATCAGATTATTTTGATTGTTTATTTATTCCTCTTTTGGGTCTATAAATAGCAGATCAGTGGCAAGTGAAAAGACTACCATGTAATATATTTTCTTAGTTTGTTTCTTTTTGGTTTAGCTTGAGGGTGAGCGATCTTCACTTGGTTTCTTCTTCTTCTTCCCTCTTGAAGCTCTCTTTGGAGAGCTTCATTAAGGAGGTTGAACAAGATACCAAATTCTTGTATCTCATTTCTTCAAGTGTTAATATATTGCAATTGTTGTTTCTCTTATATTTACTTGCTTTGTTTTCTTTTTTTTATCATGCTTAACTAATTCTATTTGGTTGTGGTGTGGGTGAGGAAGTGAGATGAAAGGCTTTGCCTCCTCCACCTCTTGATTATGTTTCATGTGCTTAAACTTTTAATTCTAACTTAAAAATTGCTAATGTATTGATATGATATGGTATTTTGACACATGGTTACTTGTAACCTCCTCATATACCATATTCATTCCCTTTCCCCATTTCGATGTTTAAGTTACAATCTATTTAGTGTTAGGTTTGCTAAGCTTGGATATCGTATCTTGTGATTAAGAACTTGACAAATCTCTTAATTTCATATACGATATACCATCACAACTTCTTAGCAAACTCAACACTAATATCATTTGCTCTCTCTAACCAGTTTGTGTTTTTATTGTTGCGGTATGCTTGCTAACCCTCGTGTTTAGTGTTGATACCCCAAGCGCGGACATACAAACGGGAAGTGATCAAACGGACATCTCATGACCAAGAGAGTGTAGAGGTAAACGCCGTGATTCAAAGCTTCCGAGCCAAGCCACAACCATTCTTCCTTAAACTCCTTTTCTTGCTTTTTATTGTTTCCGTATTCTTACATTCTTTTTGTGACAAAACCAATTCATTATTTTGTTAACCTTAAACAACAACACTTAATACTAATTCCCTGCGGATCGACCCGTGCTTGCCGGCTCGCTACAACGCGCCGTGCACTTGCGGTTAGAAATTGTAAAACGAAAATGATCTCACGTGCACATTCCGTTTCAATCATTTCATATCCGTTTTCGTAACATACGCGTTTGCGCGCGCGGGTGAATTCCCAACAGCCTGCGATCCAATAATTGACTTTGAGGGCACTATATCCAACAACATCTCAAACAGTTTCTCAAACTAGACTTTAGGGATGGCCTTGGTGAATGGATCTGCTGTGTTTTCTTTCGTGTCTACTCTCCGTACCTCGATGTCCTGGCGATCCACTATCTCCCAGATGAGGTGATACCGCCTCAAGATATGTCTGGATTTCTGTTGGGGCCTCGGTTCCTTTGACAAAGCCATGGCTCCATTGTTATCGCAATACAAAGGTATTGGATTAGCAATGGATGGAACCACCTGAAGTTCAGAAATGAACTTCCTCATCCAAACTGCATCTTTTGCGGCATCATTAGCAGCAATATACCCAGCTTCCATCATGGAGTCAGCGACGGTATCTTGCTTGGAACTCTTCCAACATACCGCCCCTCCATTCAGGGTAAATACAAACCCTGAGATGGACTTACTATCATCCTTATCGCTCAGGAAGCTGGAGTCGGTAAAGCCCTCCATTTGGAGATCTCCGTTACCATACACCAAGAACATTTCTTTAGTTCTTCTCAAGTACTTCAGAATGTTCTTCACATCAGTCCAGTGTTTCTCCCCTGGATTGGATTGATACCTGCTTACTGTACTCAGCGCATAAGCTACATCCGGGCGAGTACACGACATCGCATACATTATAGAAACTACAGCCGAAGTGTAGGAGATAATGCTCATGCGAGCCATCTCCTCATCAGTCTTTGGAGACATCTTTTTAGAAAGGGTGATCCCGTGACAAGCGAGTAAATTACCTCGCTTGGAATCTTCCATACTAAACCTATTTAGTATGGTGTCAATGTATCTCGATTGGGACAATCCCAACAATTTCTTAGATCTATCTCTATAGATCTTAATCCCTAGAATATACGATGCATCACCCAGGTCGTTCATGGAGAACCTCTACGATAAGAATAGTTTGACCGATTGTAGCATAGGAACATCATTTCCTATAAAGAGAATATCGTGTTAGTTATATGTATGCCCTAGAGGCCATTACTGTACATTGGATGTATATTGTAGTGGATGCTGGGACATATATAGGTAGGACTTTCTTGCTCGACATGATAGTACGCTATCTGGTTGCACTTTATCTTAACATGTATACTTTCTGTCTCTCCGATTACATGTTGATAAAGCCCTTAGGATGTGTACTCGACTTCCAGGACTATGATGTAGATCATACTAGTGGGGCCTGGGTAGTCCATGAGTACATCCTTGAAATGTTCCTAGTCGAGGGAATATCGAGACGGGGCATCGATATTCCAGAGTAGACTAGCGCATATCTTCTCGACCCATGCGATGGGCGATGGATGATCCCATATCCATTGGTGTTTGACATCGAAGATGGTATGCGGGTGCTCAGTGGAGACTGGGTACACTGAACGGACTCGCCGAGAACTCCCAGATGGTATTATACCTCACGTCAGATGGCAGTTCTCTGGTGACACTGGTACAGCTTAGTCTGTTGACCCGAGATCGTCATAGAGTCTTGTGTGTCTCCCACTGTGCTTTGATTTCCACCCTACCACGGCTCTACTGAGTCGTGCAAACAGGTGGTTTTTGGGTACAGTCCCGATTCACATGGAGGCAATGAGCGATAGGAGGGGATTCGTCTCTCCGGTATTGGGGGTTGATGTTGTGCTATGCTCGACTGGCCATAACAGGAAATCCCTGGCCAGGGTTGCAGTGATATACTGGTAAGAGTTATCAGTAGTTTCATGAATGTTATGGACCTCAAGTCGGCATGACTTATCGAGCTATTGGGGTCTGACGTTTACCACCCCTAGGCGAGATATGCGACATATCAGACAAACAGACCGGACTGTACGGTAAGTGTTACTGGTTGGATTCACAGGAGTGTGAGCGGGCCTGCTCGTCGATCTTCTGATCGCTCAATACCCGGGTGGCCGTTACGTTTAGCAGACCGCTTGCGGCTTGTGGGTGTTTGATATGATCATCATCTGCTGCCGGCGTATTGACGAGTCTTTAGAGTCCTACACAGAGGTTTCCTAGCTCAAGCGAAACGAAATAGGAGCGCATATGAGATATGTGCGGGACCGAGAATAATTCGTGTATGTGATACCGTATTCCATTCTCACGACGAATGTATCGATTGGTTATATGCGATATAACCTGGTTATCGAATCAAGGATTGATTCAAGAAGCCGATACATTGAATACTAGTCAGTTATATGCGACATGACCGGATCATTGAATCAAGTGTTGATTTAATGATTTAATGCATAATTATATATATTTGATATATTACTTTGCATTAACTAGTATTGGTTCACTTTAAATGGATTTTCTCACTTGAATTGTCCAAGTTGTATATATGATATACTTTTGTGCACATGATTGTATCATGTTTGATGATACATGCTTATTTGGTTAAGTGTAAAGAATTAAACTATGGTTGAGTTAATGATTAGGGTTTTGTTTACTTAATTACTTATTCATTTATCTTATTTATTTATATCCATTTTGGAAAATGAAAAAGATAAATGAATGGTTGCTTGTTTTGTTTTTAGTTGAAGTTTCTTGAAACTTTGACTTAGTCACTCTTTTGTTCTTATGCTTAACCCTAACCATTTAACTAACCCAAGTTAATTCTCTACACTTAACTATAGTTGAAGTCATGATAAGTATTGATTTAATTATCTCATTTTTAATTAACTTATCATATCTTCTTCATCTTCTTCCTCCATGAAGAAAGCTTGCTACTCCAATGGCAAGTGATGAAAACTAGTGAGAAATCCAATTCTAAAGTGAACCCACATCCTATTTCTTCATCATCTACCTCTTGCCAAGTAGTATAGGGTGCTTCCTTCACAAGTTTTCTTGACTTGGTGAAGTTGGAGCTTGATCTAGCGATGCTTCGACGTAGATCATCTTCGGCATGGACATCGACGACCTAGCTCGCCTATTCTCCGATGAAGCCGACGCTAGAGCCCGGAATTTGTTTTGGACAGCGAGAGGACTTCATTGCGGAGCTATGGACGTGGAGCACCGGATCTACAAAGGTTGTAGCCCCTTTCCTTTAGATACATTTCCATTTACTTGCTTGCTTCGCCTATATATATCTAGTTAACGATCCGTTCTAGGTTTTCTCGGCACCGTAATTTTTAGAAATTTGCATGTTTGATCACTTGTGAGACCTCACTAGGGTGCCTAGGAACCCTACAGTGGTATCAGAGCCTAGCTAGAGCCTTAGGCGAAGTCCCGACGGAATTAGAAGTCCGATCGACCCAAAACCCAAACCTAAAAATGCTCTCTGGACTTTTTTGAAATTCGTGGTTTTTTGTGAATTAAAAATATTCAGAAAAATCAGCAGGAAGATATAAGGGTTACTGTAAAATTCGAGGGCTTGATTCCATAAAGGAGGCGCGGATCCGCGGCCTTAGAGGAGGCTCATGCGGCGGATCCGCGGCCCTTTTGTCGTTTTGTGCATCCAATTTTGCACAGTAATTCTTAGTTGTCTGTGCTGGTTTTCCTGGGGATTTTTAATAATTTTTTCCAGAGTTGCATTTTCTGAGTTGTATTGGGGACTCGGTGTATTCGATCGGACTGTCTAATTTTGTCGGTGTGCTTTTCCGGGTATTTTTAGAATATGTTAAAAAGTTCGACCGGATATAAATACCCACTTTTTCCCCTGCCGGGAAATTTCCAAGTGTTGGATTTTTCCGTAGTTTAACGACGTTCTAAGTAGTGCAAGTAACGCGATGGACCCTCTAGAAGACAACAAAGCTTAACTCGATTATGTGACCGTCTTGAACTGCCCTTTAAACCTTCGGGTTTGGGGCAGTACGGCGTGCCACCTGTGAGGCGTTGGCTTGACCCTTCTACGGCTGGACTGTTGGTACTGAGGCACGAACTGAATGTTGTTAGACTTATTTCATGTGTTGAGCTGTATCGGGAAAACTTGGGTGTTCGATTGTTCGATCGGAAAGTTTAACATTTTCTATTTATCCGGAATGTGATACAATAATTGGAATTCACAAGTAGTTATGAGATAACTGAATGAATGTTATAAACATAGCGGTTTAGTCTCACTTGATCGGTTGCCACGGAATTTTGATGTGATCAAAAGTCCGTAGCAATCACGTAGCGTACGTGGATACTCGCCGGGTAAACTTAATAGACAGCCTCACTCCATTGCCCCGACCAAGTGACTGTAGGAGAACCCCGTCGCTGAAAGCATCCGTTCGGGTGCTCGCGGTAGCGGTGTTCCGCCTTGGTGCACTTCGTCGACGGTTTCGGGGGTGCGGCCGTCTACTAAAGTTTGCGACGAGCATTCGATCAGAATGTCGGGAATCCTGTTGAATTGCCCGACTTGATATTGAAAAGAGTTTTCGATAATGTGACTAAAATGCGGGGTTTATAATTGTTAAGCATGCGATGTCTAAGTAATTCATTTGGTCAGGCATGCGATGTCTGAGGTGGTTGCGGATTCCAACTGTTGTAGTTTTACACTTTCTTTTCTGTGACCGTAAGTGTAATATGTGATATCGCCGGTTTCGTTGCTATATGTCAACACAATTGGGATGCGCATATTTACTTACGTTGATGACATGTGATGTTATGTGTTGCTGGATATGTTATATTGGATCGTCGTGTTTGAATAGCCGGGGGTTTTTATGTGAGATGAGTGTTTTTCATTTTCATTCATGTAAAAACTTGTATGTAATATTCTTTTATTGGGGCACTTCCAGGTTGCGGAAGTTGTCACCGTTGATGTATATTATTTACTTTTCCGCATTAGGATAGACCCAAGGAGGGGAGCACAAGTAACCGGGTTCTGGGGTCCAGTGGGAGACCAACTCGAGGAGTCGAGTCCGGGTCTCCTAACCCTAGAATTGGTAGGGTTGCTTGCCGCTCTCGTAGGGGTCTTGGGGTGTGGGATTGGCTATTCATCACGACCGTGGAATCCGTGTTTTATACTGGCTCGTATTGAAAACACGGACGTCCTAGTATATCCAATATTTCATATGTTTCTTCTGCTGTGATTTATCTGTGATCATGTGATGTTCTGTGACAGATTTTATATATAGTATATATGATATATTATATAGACGTTGCTTATGTTTTACACCCGCGCTAGCCCTGCCTCGCTCTGGCGTTAGTTACCTAACCTAACGGTGCAGACGGGACATCGAGGCGAATGCGGATGGCATAAGCGTACGTTATATTTATCTGTGATGGTTAGGTGGACTTAAATGATGGGATATTCATTAATGAGATTAATGAAAGAAAATAAACCTAATTGATGTTGTGGAATCGAATTTCAAAATAAAACAGGTAGCTACAGTTCTTGCTTTGCATCGCGGTGTTCATTATAGAACATCCTGCACCTTATTCGATAAGGAAAAGACCGAGATCCCTTCACCGGGAGTGACTCCTTTAGCAATAACTGGCAGATGCTACAACCCTCGGTTTGTCTTTGATCTCTTCTATAGTTTCTGCTTTGCACAGTGATATATATGATATATCCCGCACCTCATTCGACGAGGAAAGGGCCGACGATCCCTTCACCGGGAGTGACCCCTTTAGCAAAACTATAAAAGCCTCGAAAACATTCCATTTAAAAACCATTTGATTCCGCAACGAGATCAAGTTCAAAGCATTAAAGGTTTTCACAAAAACCATTCGCAACCCTCCGTCATTTTAGGAAGTAGAGTACTTAGTATTCGTGTTGTGTTTGTTGACCATAGTCAAGGCACAGTGTACGGTAGCTAAGTGATGTCTTCCTACACCGCATATGATGCGATTAGTTAGGACAGTCGCGTGACTTTGTTGACCTTAGTTAAGGGTCATGTGGGTGGGTCTAATTAATCACGAAATGACGGGTAGAACTTGACTAGTACTTATGATTTGTTGACCATAGTTAAGGTCATAAGTGCTAGGGGTAAAAACCATTATCGGGAGTTTCAAGTGTTGAAACTTGCAATGAGATTGCATACCTTCTATGTGATAGTTGGATCCCGATACCCACTGCGAGTAATTGTTACTCCTGGGAGAGTTTTGCACTTTGCAATTAGCCGATCAAGTAGGTGTCTAGAAAGGTGTCAACGGGGTTACGCCTCTGGGAAAACGAGGTTTACTGTAATTAGGTCCGTGCGAAAGCACGGGGAACCTCCCTCAAAGTACCGACACTGGCCTGGCTGAAAGATTGGCGAACTTGTAGAGTGTAATTAATCCCGGCTAGTCTTTCCTTTTAGGGTTTGAAGGAAGATTTGATAAAAACAGTGGGAGACATCCTGATTAGATAAAATACATAACCAATCTAATCTTGCAAGAGCGCACGCAGAGTGTTTTCTTCTCTCTCTCTCTCCTGGTAGCGACCATATCACGCCTTAATCAAGATAATAATACGGAATTTTGACCGAACCCGCTTGTTATACTGAGCTGGGGAACGTTGGTCCCGCTCCAACTTATAATTGTTATAAGACAGAGCAGGAAATTGGGGAATACCAGAATTCCTATGCCGCCCAAACGAAGAAAGTGCATATGATGCATCTCCTTCGGGTGTGTTCATTACAAAGAACTGTTTCTCAGTATCCTCTGCATCCTGGGTATATGATACCGGATCAGGATCCCAGATATGTAATCTGTTACATAGGGCTACAAGAGGGTAGAAAAACTGAGAACGGGTGATAAGTTTCATGAGGCAGAAAACGGGGCAAGTGTTGCAGCCAAGTCTGTTGGTCACTGTCACCCTGTATTATAAATACATTGATTCTGAACAAATGCTATTAGATACCGAACCTGATATACAAAATCATATCAGTCTCTTTATTAGTAAAGAAAGGATATAATTTTGTATTGATGGATAATGTTTTGAACATTTCCTATATCAACAGTTGATCGGTTCAGGCACGTTATCTAAAAGCATTGACGTTCTAAATCAAACTACAGTTCCTCGTATACATAACACACACAAGGGGAAGAGTTCAGAAATGAACGAATTCTTCTTGAGGTATTGTAGACTAGGTCATATCAATGCGACCCGACTAGCTGAAGTTACATTTAGATGCATATTTAAATCAGTTTGAATTTACATCTTGTGAAACTTGCCAGTCATGTCACAAAGATATAATGACACCAGCTCTGTTTACTAGAAACAGAGGAAGAGTTGGTAAACTCTTGGGACTGATACATAATGATGTATGTAAGGTCTCCTGTCTACACATGCCAGGACTGGTTCTTTATACTCCATTATATTCTCTGATAATCTCTCAAGATTCAGTCATATATTCCTGTTGAATTATAAGTCCGAACCTTTTGAGGTATTCACAGAATATAAGTAGGAAGTAGAGAACCAAAATACGGGTATAAGTATTATGTCCTATGATGAGATCAGAGAGGAGAATACTTGTGCATAGCATTCCTGGACTATTCTAAAAGAAAATGAGATTCTCTCTCAGCATTACTCCTCCGTATAAACCATAGCACGATGGTATATCGGGGCGGAGCAATCACACCCTATATGATAAGGTGTGCTCTATGATGAGTACTACTGAGTTACCTATTTTCTTTTTGGGGGTTGTGCACTTGAGAAGCTGCATACCTATTGAATTAGGTTTGAATCAAATCAATGCCTACCACTCCATATGAGATATGGTATGGGAAGATCCTATCTCTTAAGTAAGTTAAGATTTGGGATAGTCCGGCCTATGTCAAAAGCAAAATCCAGACAAGATCGAGGCAAGATCAGTTCTGTAGAACTGGAAAGGTTCCAGCTGTACAAAACTGCTAATGATTTGACAGAACCAAAGGATTCAATAGTTTCCGACGAACCTCAGCCTCTCCGCCGATCTAGTAGGGTTCCTCACCCACCTGAGAGATACCTCGGTTTCTCGATGGCAGTGGGAGCGAGGATTGCATCATGAGATGATGACCCAACCAGTTTCGAGCAGGCCATCGAGAGTAGGGACTCTGTAAGAATGGCTGGATGCTTAGTGATCTGAGATGGAATCCATATACACCAACAAAGTATGGACTTTGGTTGCGATATCTGAAGGGTTAAATCCCCATCAGGAGCAAGTATATCTTGAGAAGATTACTTGGTGTAGATGGACAAGTTGAGACTTTCAAAGCTAGACTTGTTAAAGGTTTTCGTCATCAACCAGGCACGGATAATGATGAAACCTTTTCCAGGGACTATGCTTAAGTCCATCCAGATCCTACTTGCCACGGCTACATACCATGACTACGATATCTGGTGGTTGGGTGCCATGACAACTTTTCTAAATAATGATTTAGAAGAGAATGTCTATAAGAACACAGCCAGAGGGCCTCGTAGACAGTGGGAGCAGCGGAAACGTGTGCAAGATGCTTTATAAGATAAAGCAGGCATAGCGGAGTTGGAACATCTGTTTTGATGGATTAGTCAAAGAAGTTGACATCATCAAAATGGTAGATGAA
Source organism: Agapanthus africanus (assembly GCA_030015575.1). Taxonomy (NCBI): domain Eukaryota; kingdom Viridiplantae; phylum Streptophyta; class Magnoliopsida; order Asparagales; family Amaryllidaceae; genus Agapanthus; species Agapanthus africanus. The sequence continues at coordinate 168,895,045 of CM057349.1, forward strand.
CCTTGTATAAACAAAAAGGTAGTAGGGAGTATGGTGACGATCCTCGTAGAGTACGTGGATGACATACTCTTGTTAGGGAAGGAGTTTCCTATGCTACGCTCGATCAATCTCCGCTTATCACAAAGATTTTCCATATAGGATCAAAGTGATACCTACTAAATCCTAAACTTTGGATCTATGAGATAGATCTAATTGGATGTTAGGATACTCACTAGTTGTAGTGAAATGGTATCAATCGATTCTGGGGAGAATCACTGGAAGGGTTCCAGAGTGATAAAGACGACTGAATGTCAGTCACAGGCATTGTCTTTACCCTCAGTAGAGGGACGGTATGTTGGAAGAGTTCCAAGCTAGATACCGTGGCAAACTAGACGATAAAGGCTGGTAACATCGCTATTAAAGATACTACCAAAGAGGCAGTTTGGGTGTATATTGGTTCATAAGATGAACTAGGTTCCTACCATTGTGTGACAATGGAAGTGAGGCTTCGACCCTGGAACCCTGGTCCCATCAGTGACCCAGACATATTCTGAGGCAGCATCACCTGATCATGGAGATAGTTGATCTCCAGGATGATCGAGGTTAGGAGAGTAGACTCAGAGGACAACACGGCGGATCCACTCACGAAGGCCTTTTCCCAAAGAGAGACTTTTATGGGATGGTTGAGTATGTGATACTGCAACCACTGCTACAGATGGCCCTAGTGCAAGTGGGAGATTGTTAGTTATATGTATGCCCTAGAGGCCATTACTGTACATTGGATGTATATTATAGTGGATGCTGGGACATATATAGGTAGGACTTTCTTGCTCGACATGATAGTACGCTATCTGGTTGCACTTTATCTTAACATGTATACTTTCTGTCTCTCTGATTACATGTTGATAAAGCCCTTAGGATGTGTACTCGACTTCCAGGACTATGATGTAGATCATACTAGTGGGGCCTGGGTAGTCCATGAGTACATCCTTGAAATGTTCCTAGTCGAGGGAATATCGAGACGGGGCATCGATATTCCAGAGTAGACTAGCGCATATCTTCTCGACCCATGCGATGGGCGATGGATGATCCCATATCCATTGGTGTTTGACATCGAAGATGGTATGCGGGTGCTCAGTGGAGACTGGGTACACTGAATGGACTCGCCGAGAACTCCCAGATGGTATTATACCTCACGTCAGATGGCAGTTCTCTGGTGACACTGGTACAGCTTAGTCTGTTGACCCGAGATCGTCATAGAGTCTTGTGTGTCTCCCACTGTGCTTTGATTTCCACCCTACCACGGCTCTACTGAGTCGTGCAAACAGGTGGTTTTTGGGTACAGTCCCGATTCACATGGAGGCAATGAGCGATAGGAGGGGATTCGTCTCTCCCGGTATTGGGGGTTGATGTTGTGCTATGCTCGACTGGCCATAACAGGAAATCCCTGGCCAGGGTTGCAGTGATATACTGGTAAGAGTTATCAGTAGTTTCACGAATGTTATGGACCTCAAGTCGGCATGACTTATCGAGCTATTGGGGTCTGACGTTTACCACCCCTAGGCGAGATATGCGACATATCAGACGAACAGACCGGACTGTACGGTAAGTGTTACTGGTTGGATTCACAGGAGTGTGAGCGGGCTTGCTCGTCGATCTTCTGATCGCTCAATACCCGGGTGGCCGTTACGTTTAGCTGACCGCTTGCGGCTTGTGGGTGTTTGATATGATCATCATCTGCTGCCGGCGTATTGACGAGTCTTTAGAGTCCTACACAGAGGTTTCCTAGCTCAAGCGAAACGAAATAGGAGCACATATGAGATATGTGCGGGACCGAGAATAATTCGTGTATGTGATACCGTATTCCATTCTCGCGACGAATGTATCGATTGGTTATATGCGATATAACCTGGTTATCGAATCAAGGATTGATTCGAGAAGCCGATACATTGAATACTAGTCGGTTATATGCGACATGACCGGATCATTGAATCAAGTGTTGATTTAATGATTTAATGCATAATTATATATATTTGATATATTACTTTGCATTAACTAGTATTGGTTCACTTTAAATGGATTTTCTCACTTGAATTGTGCAAGTTGTATATGTGATATACTTTTGTGCACATGATTGTATCATGTTTGATGATACATGCTTATTTGGTTAAGTGTAAAGAATTAAACTATGGTTGAGTTAATGATTAGGGTTTTGTTTACTTAATTACTTATTCATTTATCTTATTTATTTATATCCATTTTGGAAAATGAAAAAGATAAATGAATGGTTGCTTGTTTTGTTTTTAGTTGAAGTTTCTTGAAACTTTGACTTAGTCACTCTTTTGTTCTTATGCTTAACCCTAACCATTTAACTAACCCAAGTTAATTCTCTACACTTAACTATAGTTGAAGTCATGATAAGTATTGATTTAATTATCTCATTTTTAATTAACTTATCATATCTTCTTCTTCTTCTTCATCTTCTTCCTCCATGAAGAAAGCTTGCTACTCCAATGGCAAGTGATGAAAACTAGTGAGAAATCCAATTCTAAAGTGAACCCACATCCTATTTCTTCATCCTCTACCTCTTGCCAAGTAGTATAGGGTGTTTCCTTCACAAGTTTTCTTGACTTGGTGAAGTTGGAGCTTGATCTAGCGATGCTTCGACGTAGATCATCTTCGGCATGGACATCGACGACCTAGCTCGCCTATTCTCCGATGAAGCCGACGCTAGAGCCCGGAATTTGTTTTGGACAGCGAGAGGACTTCATTGCGGAGCTATGGAGGTGGAGCACCGGATCTACAAAGGTTGTATCCCCTTTCCTTTAGATACATTTCCGACTAGTTGCTTTTTCGCCTATATATCTAGTTAACGATCCGTTCTAGGGTTTCTCGGCACCGTATTTTTTAGAAATGAGCATGGATGATGACTTGTGAGACCTCACTAGGGTGCCTAGGAACCCTACATATCGTCCACGTACAATACGAGGAATGTAACAGTACTCTCTACAATCCTTTTATAAATACATGGTTTATCTACATTTTTGATAAACCAAACTCTTTGATTGTATCATCAAAGTAGATGTTCCAACTCCGTGATGCCTGCTTTAATCCATAAATGGATTTAAGCAACCTGCATGCTTTTCCGCTGCTCCCACTATCAATGAAGCCTTCTGGTTGATCCATAAAAACATATTCTTCTAAATCACCATTTAGAAATGCCATTTTAACATCCATCTGCCAGATCTCATAGTCATAGTGAGCAGCTATAGCAAGTAGGATCCGAATGGATTTAAGCATTGCGACCGATGAAAAGGTTTCATCATAGTCCAAGCCTGGTCTTTGACGAAATCCTTTTGCGACCACCCTAGCCTTATAGGTATCCACCTGACCATCCACACCGATCTTTCTCTTAAAGATCCATTTGCACCCTATGGGTTTTACTCCAGGAGGTGCAACCTCCAAAGCCCATAATTTGTTGGTGTGCATGGATTCCATTTCGGATCTCATGGCATCCAGCCACTTCACTGAGTCACCACTCGTGATAGCTTGCTGAAAACTAGTAGGATCATCATCATCCATGATGCAATCTTCTCTATCACCATCAATTAGAAATCCGTAGTATCTATCAGGTGGGCGAGAAGTCCTACTAGATCTATGGAGTGGCTGAGGTTCATCAGGTTCTATTGAAAGCTCAGGTTCAACCAAATCATCGGTAATTGTTTGTGTATCTAGAATTTCTTCCAGTTCTACCGCATTTGTTAGTGATATGTATGCCCTAGAGGCTTTCATATCATTGGTGTTTGACATCAGAGATAGTATACGGGTGCTCAGTGGAGACTGGGTATACTGAACGGACTCGCCGAGAACTCCCATATGGTATTATACCTCACGTCAGATGGCAGTTCTCTGGTGACACTGGTACAGGTTAGTCTGTAGACCCGAGATCGTCATAGAGTCTTGTGTGATTCCCACTGTGCTTTGATTTCCATCATACCATGTCCAAGAGGGCATGCAAAATGGTGGCTTTTGGGTACAGTCCCGAATCAGATGGAGGCAATGAGCGATAGGAGGGGTTTCGTCTCTCCCGATATAGGGAGTTGATGTTGCGCTGTGTTCGATTGGCTATAACTGGAAATCCCTGGCCAGGGTTGCTGAGATTTACTGGTAAGTATTATCAGTAGTTTCTCGAACTGTTATGGACCTCATATCGACACGACTTATCAAGCTACTGGGGTCTGACGTTTACCACCCCTAGGCGAGATATGCGACATATCAGACGAAGAGACTGGACTGTACGGGAGTGTTACTGATTGGATTCGCAGGAGAATGTACAGGCTCTCTTGTTGATCTTCTGATCGCTCAATACCTGGGTAGCTGTTACGTTTAGATGACCGCTTGCAGCTTGTGGGTGTTTGATATGATCATCACCTACTGCCGGCGTATTGACGATTCTTTAGAGTCCTACACAGAGGTTTCCTGGCTCAGGCAAAACGGAGTAGGAAAACATATGTGATATGTGCGGGACCGAGAATAATATGAGTATGTGATACTGTATTCTATTCTCGCGATATGAGATATCGGCCGGGTATATGTGATATAACCGGGTCGTCGGATCAAGTGTTGATTCGATGAAATGGTACATGTTATATTAGTCGGTTATATGTCTTATAGCCAGGTTATAGGATCAAGTGTTGATTCGATAATTTAATGTATATTATATATGAGATATATTACATTACATTAACTAATATAAGCTCGCTTTATTGATTCGTTTTCTCACGGGATAATACATTGACATATATGCGATATATGTTAATTGTATTATTTTCTTTTGTTACAAAATATATTGTATATATGATATATAATATTGCAACAAGTTAGGGTTACAAATGCAATATGTTTTGTGGAGTTTAAACATGGTTTGGGTTTGGATTAGGGTTAAGCTTGGATGAAGCTTCCATGATGCTTCGACTTTGACCTTTGATATTTTGTGAAGATATTATTTAACCCAACCCAAACCTTAGCCTCTAGTTAATTCTCTACAAGGGTTAAGCCCTCATTCTTAACCCATGGTTGATTTGTAACCACAACACAATAATTCATTATTCATCACAAAAGGATTTGATCATCTTCTTCTTCTTTCTTGCTTGATGAAAAGCTTCACTAGCTTTTTCACTTATAATGAATAAAAGTGAGAATATGAAAAAAAAAGAGAGCAAAATTCCTACTTCATCATCCTCATCTATTCTAGCCACTTAGATTAGGGTGTTTGCTTTGCTAATACTTGATTAGTCTAGAAAGAGCTTGGGTTTGAGATTCTTCAAGGTAGATCATCTTGGATTAGTGAAGTCTTCAAGCAAGGTGCATCATTCTCTTCATGGAGCCTCTCGAGAGTCGGAGTTCATGATGATCGCAGCGAAGGGACCTCAACACGGAGCTTATGAAGCGAAGGAACGGACTACAAAGGTTGTAATTGTAGGGTTCCTAGGCACCCTAATGAGGTCTCACATGGCATCAACCATGCCAATTTCAAATTTAAACGGTGCCGAGAAACCCTAGAACGGATCGTTGGATAGATTTCTAGACGAAAAAGAAACTAGTTAACAACTTAACTAAAGTTTAAACGGAAATACAACCTTTGTAGATCCGGTGCTCCACCTCCATAGCTCCGCAACGAAGTCCCCTCGCTGTCCAAATGAATTCCCGGGCTCTAGCGTCGGCTTCGTCGGAGAAATGGCGAGCTAGGTCGTCGATGTCCATGCCGAAGATGATCTACGTCGAGGCATCGCTAGATCAAGCTCCACCTTCACCAAGCCATGAAAACTTGTGAAGGAAACACCCTATACTACTTGGCAAGAGGTAGAGGATGAAGAAATAGGAAGTGGGTTCACTTTAGAATTGGATTTCTCACTCTTTATCATCACTTGCCATTAATGGAGCAAGCTTTCTTCCATGAAGAAATGAAGAAAAGAAGAAGAATGTTATGATAAGAATTTTAGAAAATAGAAAATAATAGAATACTTATCATAATCAACCATGGTCAAGTGTAGAGAATTGACTAAGGTTAGATGAATGGTTAGGGTTAAAGATGAAGACAAAGTGGTGACTTTGGTCAAAGCTTCATGAAGATTCAATATGAAACAAAATTAGCCACCATTTTCTCTTTATGCCTTTTTATTTATTTCCAAAATGAATAAATAGATAAATAAATGAGAAAAGGAAATAAAACCCAAATCATAAGTTTAACCATGGTTTAATTCTATACACTTAACCAAGTAAACATGTATCATCAAACATGATACAATCAAGTGCACAAAAGTATATCACATATACAACGTGTGCAATCCAAGTGAGAAAATCCATATAAAGTGAACCAATACTAGTTAATGCAAAGTAATATATCAAATATATAATTATACATTAAATCATTAAATCAACACTTGATTCAATGATCCGGTCATGTCGCACATAACCGACTAGTATCCAATTTATCGGCTTATCGAATCAATCTTTGATTCGATATCTAGGTTATATCGAATATAACCAATCGATACATTCATCGCGAGAATGGAATACGGTATCACATACACGCATTATTCTCGGTCCCGCACATATCTCATATGCGCTCCTATTTCGTTTTGCTTGAGCCAGGAAACCTCTGTGTAGGACTCTAAAGACTCGTCAATACGCCGGCAGCAGGTGATGATCATATCAAACACCCACAAGCCGCAAGCGGTCTGCTAAACGTAACGGCCGCCCGGGTATTGAGCGATCAGAAGATCGACGAGCAAGCCCGCTCACACTCCAGTGAATCCAACCAGTAACACTACCGTACAGTCCGGTCTGATCGTCTGATATGTCGCATATCTCGCCTAGGGGTGGTAAACGTCAGACCCCAATAGCTCGATAAGTCGTGTCGATATGAGGTCTATAACAATTCGAGAAACTACTGGTAACACTTACCAGTAAATCTCAGCAACCCTGGCCAGGGATTTCCTGTTATAGCCAATCGAACACAGCGCAACATCAACTCCCTATACCGGGAGAGACGAATCCCCTCCTATCACTCATTGCCTCCATGTGACTCGGGACTGTACCCAAAAACCACCGTTTTGCACGCCCTCTTGGACATGGTAAGATGGAAATCAAAGCACAGTGGGAACCACACAAGACTCTATGACGATCTCGGGTCAACAGACTACTCTGTACCAGTGTCACCAGAGAACTGCCATCTGACGTAAGGTATAATACTATCTGGGAGTTCTCGGCGAGTCCGTCCAGTGTACCCAGTCTGCACTGAGCACCCGTATATCATCTCTGATGTCAAACACCAATGGATATGGGATCATCCATCGCCCATCTGTATGGGTCGAGAAGGTATACGCTAGTCTACTCTGGTATATCGATGCCCCGTCTCGATACACCCACGACTAGGGACTTTGAAGGATGTACTTATAGACTATCTGTCCCCACCAGTATGATCTGCATCATAGTCCAGGTAGTCAAGTACATATCCTAAGGGCTTTACCAACATGTAACAGAGAGACAAACAGTATACACGTTAAGGTAAAGTGTAACCAGATAGCATACTATCATGTCGAGCAAGAAAGTCCTCCCTATATATGTCCCAGCATCCACTACAATATACATCCTATGTACAGTAATGGCCTCTAGGGCATACATATAACTAACAATCTCCCACTTGCACTAGGGCCATCTGTAGCAGTGGTTGCAGTATCTCATACTCAACCATCCCATAAAAGTCTCTCTCTGGGAACAGGCCTTTGTGAGTGGATCCGCTGTGTTGTCCTCTGAGTCTACTCTCCTAACCTCGATCACCTTGGAGATCAACCATCTCCATGATCAGGTGACACTGCCTTAGAATATGTCTGGATCACTGATGGGACCGGCGTTCCTTGGCATAAGCCACAACTCCATTGTCACACAATGGGAGGAACAAAGTTCATCTTATGAACTAATATACACCCAGATTGCCTCTTTGGTAGCATCTTAAGTAGCGATGTATCCTACCTTTATCGCCTAGTATGCCACGGTATCTAGTTTGGAACTCTTCCAACATACCGTCCCTCGATTGAGGGTAAAGACAATGCCTGTGACTGACACTCAGTCGTCTTTATCACCCTGGAACACTTCCAGTGATTCTTCCCAGGATCAATTGATACCATCTCACTACAGCTAGTGAGTATTCTAACATCCATTGAGATCTATCTCATAGGTCCAAAACCCAGGATTTAGTAGGTATCACTTTGATCCTATGTGGAGAATCATTGTGATAGGCGGAGATTGATCGAGCGTAGCATAGGAAACTCTTTCCCTATCAAGAGTATGTCATCCACGTACTCTACGAGGATTACCACCATACTCCCTACTACCTTTTTGTATATACAAGGTTCATCTACCATTTTGATGATGTCAACTTCTTTGACTAATCCATCAAAACAGATGTTCCTACTCCGCGATGCCTGCTTTAATCCTATAAAGCATCTTTTACACGTTTCCGCTGCTCCCACTGTCTACGAAGCCCTCTGGCTGTGTACTTATAGACGTTCTCTTCTAAAACATCATTTAGAAAAGCAGTCATGGCACCCAACCGCCAGATATCGTAGTCATGGTATGTAGCCGTGGCAAGTAGTATCTGGATGGACTTAAGCATAGCCACTTGAAAAGGTTTCATCATTATCCACGCCTGGTCGATGACGAAAAGCTTTAACAAGTCTAGCTTTGAAAGTCTCAACTTTTCCATCTACACCAAGTAATCTTCTCAAGATATACTTGCTCCTGATGGGGATTTAACCCTTCAGATATAGCAACCAAAGTCCATACTTTGTTGGTGTACATGGATTCCATCACAGATCGCTAAGCATCCAGCCATTCTTACAGAGTCCCTACTCCTGATGGCCAGGTCGAAACTAGTTGGGTCATCATCTCATGATGCAATCCTCGCTCCTACTGTCATAGAGAAACAGAAGTATCTCTCAGGTGGGTGAGGAACCCTACTAGATCGGCGGAGAGGCTGAGGTTCGTTGGAATCTACTGAATCCTTTGGTTCTATCAAATTATCTGCTGTAGTTTGTATAGCTGGAACCTTTCCAGTTCTACATCACAGACCTTGCCTCGAGCTTGTCCGGATTTTGCTTTTCAGACAAAAGCTGGACAACCCCAAATCTTAACCAACTTAAGATATGGGCTCTTCCCTTTCCATATCACATATGAAGCGGTAGGCAACTGATTTGATTTGAACCCTATTCAATAGGTATGCAGCTTCTCAAGTGCATAACTCCCAAAAGGAAATGGGTAACTCAGTAGTACTCATCATAGAGCACACCTTATCATATAGGATGTGATCGCTCCGCCCCGATATACCATCGTGCTATGGTGTATACGGAGGAGTAATGCTGAGAGAGAATCTTATTCTCCTTTAGAACAATCCAGGAATTCCGTGCTCAAGTATTCTCCTCCTTGATCTCATCATAGGACATAATACTTATACCCGTATTGGTTCTCTACTTCTTACTTATATTCTGTGAATATCTCAAAAGTTTCGGACTTGTGTTTCAACAGGAACATATGTCTGAATCTTGAGAGATCATCAGAGAATGTAATGAAGTACAAAGAACCAGTCCTGGCATATGTAGACAGGGGACCTTACATACATCAACATGCATCATCCCAAGAGTTTCATTAACTCTTTCTCTGTTTCTAATAAACAGGGCTGTGGTCATCTTATCTTTGTGACATGACTGGCGAGTTTCACAAGATGTAAATTCAAACTGATTTAAATATGCATCTATATGTAACTTCAGCTAGTCGGGTCGCATTGATATGATCTAGTCTACAATGCCTCAAGAAGGATTCGTTCATTTCTGAACTCTTCCTCTTATGTGTGTTCCGTATACTAAGAACTGTAGTTTGATTTAGAACATCAACGCTTTTAGATAACGTGCCTGAACCGATCAACTTTTGATATAGGAAATGTTCAAAACATTATCCAACAATACAAAATTTTATCATTTCTTTACTAATAAAGAGACTGATATGATTTTGTATATCAGGTTCGGTATCTAATAACATTCGTTCAGAATCAATGTATTTAGAATACAGGGTGACAGTGACCAACAGACTTGGCTGCAACACTTGCCCCGTTTTCTGCCTCATGAAACTTATCACCCGTTCTCAGTTCTCTACCTTTCTGTAGCCCTATGTAACATATTACATATCTGGGATCCTGATCTGGTATCACATACCCAGGACGTAAAGGATACTGAGAAACAGTTCTCTGTAATGAACACACCCGAAGATGATGCATCAACATGCACTCTCTTCGTTTGGGCGGCATAGGAATTCTGGTAATCCCCAATTTCCTGCTCTGTCTTATAACTATTATAAGTTGGAGCGGGACCAACGTACCCCAGCTCAGTATAACAAGCGGGTTCGGTCAATATTCCGTATTATTATCTTGATTAAGGCGTGATATGGTCGCTACCTGGAGAGAGAGAGAAGAAAACACTCAGCGTGCGCTCTTGCAAGAATAGATTGGTTATTATTTTATCTAATCAGGATGGCTCCCACTGCTTTTTATCAAATCTTCCTTCAAACCCTAAAAGGAAAGACTAGCCGGGATTAATTACACACTACAAGTTCGTCAATCTTTCAGCCAGGCCAGTGTCGGTACTTTGAGGGAGGTCCCCCGTGCTTTCGCACGAACCTAATTAATGTAAACCTCGTTTTCCCAGAGGCGTAACCTCGTTAACACCTTTCTATACACCTACTTGATCGGCTAATTGTAATGTATAAAACTCTCCCAGGAGTAACTCTTACTCGCAGCGGGTATCGGGATCCAACTATCTCATAGAAGGTATGCAATCTCATTGCAAATTTCAACACTTGAAATTCCCGATAATATTTTGCCCCTAGCAGCTATATGACCTTAACATAGTCAACAAATCATAAGTGCTAGTCAAGTTCAACCCGTCATTTCCCGATTGAATTAAACCCACCCGCACGACCCTTAACATAGTCAACAAAGTCGCACGACTACCCTAATCCAATCGCATCATATGCTTATGCAGATAAGCACAAATTAGCTACCGCACACTACGCCTTAACATAGTCAACAAACGTAGCACGAATACTAACTAGTACTTATCTGAAATGACGGAGGGCTACGACAGGTTTTTCTGAAAACCTATTGCGTAATGAACTTGATATCGTTGTAGAATCAAATGATTTTAAAAATGGACTGCTTTTGAGGCTTTTCTAGTTTTGCTAAAGGAGTCATTCCCGGTGAAGGGATCGTCGGTCCTTTCCTCGTCGAATGAGGTGCGGGATATATCATATATATCACCGTGCAAAGCAAAAACACTTAAAAGCAATCAAAAGACAAACCGAGTGTGTAGCATCTGCCAGTTATTGCTAAAGGAGTCACTCCCGGTGAAGGGATCTCGGTCCTTTCCTTATCGAATAAGGTGCAGGATATATCACATATACCGCTGTGCAAAGCAAGAACTGTAGCTACCTGTTTTATTTTGAAATTCAATTCTACAACATCTTAGGTTTCTTTTCTTTCATTAATCTCATTAATGAAGTCCCATCATTTAAATTACCTAAACATCACAGATAAATACGACGTACACTTATGCCATCCGCATTCGCCTCGATGTCCCCTCGTGCACCGTTAGGTTAGGTAACTAACGGCAGAGCGGGGCAGGGCTAGCGCGGGTGTAAAACATAAGTAACGCCTATATAATATATCATATATACTATATACTGTATCTATCATAAAACATATCACATGATCACATCACAGATATCGCAGCAGAAGAAACATATGAAATATTGGATATACTAGGACGTCCGTGTTTTCAATACGAGCCAGTCTAAAACACGGATTCCACGGTCGCGATGAATAGCCAAACCCACACCCCTAGACCCCTACGAGAGCGGCAAGCAACCCTACCAATTCTAGGGTTAGGAGACCCGGACTCGACTCCTCGAGTTGGTCTCCCACTGGACTCCAGAACCCGGTTACTTGTGCCCTCCTTCTTGGGTCTATCCTAGTGCGGAAAAGTAAATAATATACAAACGGTGACATCTTCCGCAACCTGGAAGTGCCCCAATAAAAGAATATTACATACAAGTTTTTACATGAATGAAAATGAAAAACACTCATCTCACATAAAAAACCCCGGCTATTCAAACACGACGATCCAATATAACATATCCAGCAACACATAACATCACATGTCATCAACGTAAGTAAATATGCGCATCCCAATTGTCGTTGACATATAGCAACGAAACCGGCGATATCACATATTACACTTACGGTCACAGAAAAGAAAGTGTAAAACTACAACAGTTGGAATCCGCAACCACCTCAGACATCGCATGCCTGACCAAATGAATTCCTTAGACATCGCATGCCTAACAATTATAAACCCCGCATTTTAGTCTCATTATCGAAAACACTTTTCAATATCAAGTCGGGCAATTCAACAAGATTCCCGACATCCTGATCGAATGCTCGTCGCAAACTTTAGTAGGCGGCCGCACCCCTGATACCGTCGACGAAGTGCACCAAGGCGGAACACCGCTACCGCGAGCACCCGAACGGATGCTTTCGGCGACGGGGTTCTCCTACAGTCACTTGGTCGGGGCTATGGAGTGAGGCTGTCTATTAAGTTTACTCGGCGAGTATCCGCGTACACTACGTGATTGCGACGGACTTTTGATCACATCAAAATTCCGTAGCAACCGATCAATTGAGACTAAACTGCTATGTTTATAACATTCATTCAGTTATCTCATAACTTCTTGTGAATTCCAATTATTGTATCACATTCCAGATAAATAGAAAATGTTAAACTTTTTGATCGAACAGTCAAACACCCAAGTTTTCCCGATACAGATCAACACATGAAACAAGTCTAACAACATTCAGTTCGTGCCTCAGTACCAACGGTCCAGCCGTAGAAGGGTCAAGCCAACGCCTCACATGTGGCACGCCGTACCCCCCCAAACCCGAAGGTTCAAAGGGCAGTTCAAGACGGTCACATAATCGAGTTAAGGTTTGTTGTCTTCTAGAGGGACCATCGCGTTACTTGCACTACTTAGAACGTCTTTAAACCTCGGAAAAATCCAACACTTGGAAATTTCCCGACAGGGGAAAAATTGGGTATTTATATCCGGTCGAACTTTTTAACATATTCAAAAAATTATCCGGAAAGGAATTTAGAAAAAATCTGATACTCCGATCAAAACACCGAATCCCCAAAACAACTCCAGAAAATTCAACTCTTGAATAAATTTTAAAAAATATCCAGAGAACTCAGCACCTGAAACAATGAATTACTGTGCAAACAGTTAGGGCTGACGTCACAATTCTGCCGCGGAACCGCCGCCTAAGCTAGGCTTATGTCGCGGTTCCGCCGCCGATTACACTGTTCATGCAAAACTTTTTGCGCCGTAATTCTTAGATTTCCCAGCTGAGTTTTCTGCATATTTTTAATTTGGAAAAATCCACGATTTTTGAAAAAGTACAGAGAGCAATTTTTGGGGTTGGGTTTCGGTTCGATCGGGTTTCAAATTCCGTCTAGACTTCGCCTAAGGCTCTAGCTAGGCTCTGATACCACTGTAGGGTTCCTAGGCACCCTAATGAGGTCTCACATGGCATCAACCATGCCAATTTCAAATTTAAACGGTGCTGAGAAACCCTAGAACGGATCGTTGGCTAGATTTCTTGGCGAAAAAGAAACTAGTTAACAACTTAACTAAAGTTTAAACGGAAATACAACCTTTGTAGATCCAGTGCTCCACCTCCATAGCTCCGCAACGAAGTCCCCTCACTGTCCAAATGAATTCCTGGGCTCTAGCATCGGCTTCATCGGAGAAATGGCGAGCTAGGTCGTCGATGTCCATGCCGAAGATGATCTACGTCGAGGCATCGCTAGATCAAGCTCCACCTTCACCAAGCCATGAAAACTTATGAAGGAAACACCCTATACTACTTGGCAAGAGGCAGAGGATGAAGAAATAGGAAGTGGGTTCACTTTAGAATTGGATTTCTCACTCTTTATCATCACTTGCCATTAATGGAGCAAGCTTTCTTCCATGAAGAAATGAAGAAGAAGAAGAAGAATGTTATGATAAGAATTTTAGAAAATAGAAAATAATAGAATACTTATCATAATCAACCATGGTCAAGTGTAGAGAATTGACTAAGGTTAGATGAATGGTTAGGGTTAAAGATGAAGACAAAGTGGTGACTTTGGTCAAAGCTTCATGAAGATTCAATATGAAACAAAATTAGCCACCATTTTCTCTTTATGCCTTTTTATTTATTTCCAAAATGAATAAATAGATAAATAAATGAGAAAAGGAAATAAAACCCTAATCATAAGTTTAACCATGGTTTAATTCTATACACTTAACCAAGTAAACATGTATCATCAAACATGATACAATCAAGTGCACAAAAGTATATCACATATACAACTTGTGCAATCCAAGTGAGAAAATCCATATAAAGTGAACCAATACTAGTTAATGCAAAGTAATATATCAAATGTATAATTATACATTAAATCATTAAATCAACACTTGATTCAATGATCCGGTCATGTCGCACATAACTGACTAGTATCCAATGTATCGGCTTATCGAATCAATCATTGATTCGATATCTAGGTTATATCGAATATAACCAATCGATACATTCATCGCGAGAATGGAATACGGTATCACATACACGCATTATTCTCGGTCCCGCACATATCTCATATGCGCTCCTATTTCGTTTTGCTTGAGCCAGGAAACCTCTGTGTAGGACTCTAAAGACTCGTCAATACGCCGGCAGCAGGTGATGATCATATCAAACACCCACAAGCCGCAAGCGGTCTGCTAAACGTAACGGCCACCCGGGTATTGAGCGATCAGAAGATCGACGAGCAAGCCCGCTCACACTCCAGTGAATCCAACCAGTAACACTACCGTACAGTCCGGTCTGATCGTCTGATATGTCGCATATCTCGTCTAGGGGTGGTAAACGTCAGACCCCAATAGCTCGATAAGTCGTGTCGATATGAGGTCTATAACAATTCGAGAAACTACTGGTAACACTTACCAGTAAATCTCAGCAACCCTGGCCAGGGATTTCCTGTTATAGCCAATCGAACACAGCGCAACATCAACTCCCTATACCGGGAGAGACGAATCCCCTCCTATCGCTCATTGCCTCCATGTGACTCGGGACTGTACCCAAAAACCACCGTTTTGCACGCCCTCTTGGACGTGGTAAGATGGAAATCAAAGCACAGTGGGAACCACACATGACTCTATGACGATCTCGGTTCAACAGACTACTCTGTACCAGTGTCACCAGAGAACTGCCATCTGACGTAAGGTATAATACTATCTGGGAGTTCTCGGCGAGTCCGTCCAGTGTACCCAGTCTGCACTGAGCACCCGTATATCATCTCTGATGTCAAACACCAATGGATATGGGATCATTCATCGCCCATCTGTATGGGTCGAGAAGGTATACGCTAGTCTACTCTGGTATATCGATGCCCCGTCTCGATACACCCACGACTAGGGACTTTGAAGGATGTACTTATAGACTATCTGTCCCCACTAGTATGATCTGCATCATAGTCCATGTAGTCAAGTACATATCCTAAGGGCTTTACCAACATGTAACAGAGAGACAAACAGCATACACGTTAAGGTAAAGTGTAACCAGATAGCATACTATCATGTCGAGCAAGAAAGTCCTCCCTATATATGTCCCAGCATCCACTACAATATACATCCTATGTACAGTAATGGCCTCTAGGGCATACATATAACTAACAGTAATCCCTATCTCTTTACTTCTTTCTATGTGATACAAACTTGTTATCCTATAAATTCTAGCATAATTCATGGTTTACTTGATTTGCACCTCTCTAAAATTTTAAAGTGGCATGTGTGATGCTACCAAACCCTAGACTAGGTGCAAGGGAAGCCCAAAAGCGGTATCAGAGACAAACTAGAATTATAGATTTGGTGTTATAACAATTACGAAAATGAAAATCACTTCGAAATACGATATTATGAATAGCCTATTCTTGCTCTCTGGAAATTTTGCAGAAAGTCCTCTAAAAATTTTTCAAATAGGTGCAGAATGCAGTATGGGCCAATCTAATAACTTGGGAGAAATACGGAGGGAGGGGATCGGTTTTGGGCCGATCCTTAAGCTAATAATTCCGGCCAGACCGGCCCTGAGGGCTCCTCTGCCCCCAGTATTCCTCCTGTGCTCTTTTGGCTTCATTTTGGGTTTCCTAGTATTGTTTATTTAGCCCAATTTTCATGTGATGATTGGTTTAACCTGGGGCTAATTCGTAGTGCTTCGTAGTCGTATAATTTAACACTGTATTGGTAACCTTGACTATTTTTAGCAGTTCGATCGAACATCGCATACCACATTTTGTACCCCGCTGAAATTTCCAAGTGTTGTAATTTTCCGAAGTTGATTGTACTCGTTAAATCGTGCAAGTACCCATATGGACCCCCTAGAAGACATAATAACCTTAACTCGATTCTATGCCCACGGTGTTAGTGTATATGCCCTTGGGGCCATTATTGTATCATACTAGCTTATATATTACTTAATGGAAGCTTGGTATTTTCACAATTATATAACAGTCTTGCTAAACATGGTAGTATGCTACTTGGTTTTATCTATCTTAATATGTGAGTATACGTATTGATAGAGCTCTTAGGATCTTACTTGACTACCAGCGTTGTGATTGCAGTCACACTAGTGGGGGCTGGGTAGTCTACAAGCACATCCTTTTTCAGGTCCCTAGTCGCAGGATTATCGAGACAGAGTATCGATACTCCGGAGTAGACTAGTGTGTACGCTTCTCATCCCAGTTGGGGAGATGGTCTGTCCCACAGCCGTCAGTACGTCGTACTGGAGATAGTATACAGGTGCTCGTTGGGTTACGGGTACACCGGACAGGACTCGCAGGGAACTGTTGGTTGGTATTATACCCGTCGTCAGTTAACAGTTCCCAGGTGACATGAGTACAGCATAGTCCGCAGACTTGACACTGCTACTTCGCCTCGAGTGTGTCCCACTGTTCTTAGATTGCTACCCTACCACGGCTCAAAGGAGTCGTACAAACAGATAGCAGTTGGGTGCAGTCCCGAGCACTTGGAGGCAGTGGCGGTTAGACAGGATTCATCTCTCCCGGTATTGGGAGTTGATATCGCGCTGTGTCAGAGAGCCATTATGCAAAGTCCCTGGCCAGGGCAAGCGAGATTTACTGATAGGCTCATTTGTGTGATTCATCCTTGTCATTAATGCATCATAAATGCTTAATGACTCATGTAGATGAATCACTCATTTTTATTTATGAAGCATGGTTGTTAAATCCTTTATTTTATTTATTTGATAAATATAATGCTTCATATATATCATGAGAGATCATTATCTCATTCTCATTCTCATGCTCACCTTCTCTCTCCTCAAGCTCTCTCTCTTCAAACCCTAATCCTCCCCTCTCATGTGTTAAGATCAAGGATTAAAATAGACTAATCAATCCATAATCCAACTCTATATCATCTAGGTTACTTAGATTAGCACTTTAAGAAACCTAGTTACCTCAAGTTAGAGGTGAAGCTTGAAGTATAGCTCTCGGGTGGATCGTCTACTACATAGAGAAGGCCGGAGAGGAGGTGGAGAACGAAAAGACGAAGGACACGGTTCATTAGGTATAATCACTTCTCATAGTAGTTTAGAACTCCTATGCATTAGTTATCGTTTAGCAACGATTCTTGCGGTTAGTCGATGTTATTGCAAAGAACAAGATCGTTTTTCATATTTCCGCCTCCCCGCAAGTCGTGGGGTGTAGTACATCGACTTACAGTGGTATCAGAGCCTCGCTAAACAATAATTAACTCATTAGCAAAGTAATAAGAATTTCGAACGCAAAAAGAACCAGAAAAATCATCGATTTAACACAGTTTCTGTCGAATTTTTAAAAGGCCCTAAAAATTTTTCAGGGACCTGCTGAATAACAAGCAGGGAATAATAGGGCTACTACAGAAATTTGGACTCGTGACTCGGCTAACTCACCACGGAACCGTGGCGGATCCATGCGATCCGCCGCGGATCCGCGGTCGAGTTGGGGCCGAATCAGCCCAAATTTCTTCAGTAACTCTTATGTGTTAATAATGATATTTCTGGGATGTTTATTTTTCTGCTCAAGTCTCAGGTGCACAGAGAAGTTTTGGAGTAGAATCTAAAGCGTTTGCTCGATCGAAATTTTACGATATTTGCTAATTTGATTATATCTGTGATTGTATAATGTGTTCGTAAACCTCCCCTAACTGCTAGTATGTCGGTTGGCAGGGGGTTGTACATTTCTGTAATGGATTTTACTGTTTGTGATTATGAACTGTATTGGATTGTTGTGATGATTAGCCGGGGTTTTGTGATGGGTTATTATTTTAATTCATTCAATGTAATTGTAATATGTTGTAATATTATTTTGCAGGGCGCATCCAGGTTGCGGTTGTAGCCACCGTTGTATTATTTCATTTTACTGTTTTTGCTCTTAGGACAGACCCAAGGTGGGGTGCACAAACTACCGGGTACTTTGAAGTGTTTAGTGGCCTACTCACTTTGTTGAGGGAGACCGCTTCACTTCGGGTACTTGGCGGGTAGTTTGCCGTACCCGTAGGGGTCTAGGGTGGGGTAATGGCTATTCATCACAACTGTGTAATCCGTCTTTTATTGCAGGCTCAAAGCAAACACGGATTGCTTGCATATCCAATAATGTTCATCTGTGATCTGGAATGCCTATTATTGCGTCTGACGAATGTACAATATCTATATATGATAGCTATTTGGACGTCACTTATGTTTTACACCCGCGCTAGCCCAGCCCCCGCTCTGTCGTTAGTTAAGTAACCTAACGGGTGATGACGGGACCCAGTGGCGAATGCGGGTGGCATAAGAGGACGTTGTATTTTCGTTGTTTTCTGCAATGATAGGTTAATGATGGGACGCATTATTATTAATGCAAAGAAAATAAACCAAAGATTAATCGTTGGAACAATTTAAAAGAAACCACTCGGTTATTTTAAAAGAGCAGAATTTTTAATTGCGGAGCTTTAACCACTCCTTATAAAAAGCTATCAGGTTCCTTCGATTATATCAAGTTCACTACGTTCACGGTTTCGCCAAAACTAGTCGTAGCCCTCCGACATTTCTTATGGATGGTCAGTAGTATTCAAGCTATGTTTGTTGGCTTTCGTCAAGGCATAGTGTTTGGTAGCTGCTGGGGTATTCATTTGTTGCATAGATAGATGAGTTGGTTTAGGACAGTCGTATTACCTTGTTGGCTTTCGTCAAGGGTATGTACGGATGGGTTCAAATTAACAAGATAATGATGTGCAGAACTTGACATGTGACTTATGATTTGTTGGCTTTCGTCAAGGTCATAAGAATATGGGGCAAAAATCCACATCGGGAGTTTCTAAAGAAACTGAAACTTGCTAGTGTTGCATACCATTTGGAGTTTGATGAATGTTGGTAGGATTCCTTCAACATTATCATACGGTGATATTTGGTTCCCGATTCTACTGTGAGTATATGCTACTTATCAGGAGATTCGTCACTTAACGATCAATGCTATAAACCAAGTAAGTGTCGAGAAAGGTGTCAGCGGGGCTACGCCCCCAGAGAAAAGAGGTTATTTAATTAAGGAACTTCGCGAAAGCGTTGGAAAACCTCCCTCGAAGTACCAACACTGTCCTGGCTGAACAGTTAAGCAAGTATTGTACAGTGAGAATAGTCCTGGCTAATTCTTCTTTTATGGTTTGAGGAAGGATTCGAGAAACAGTGGGAGCCATCCAGTTTAGATAAATTAAAAACTAATCTAAACTTGCAAGAGCATCATGCTAAAGTGTTTTCTTCTCTCTCTCTCATTGCAGCGACCTTGTGACTATGACTAGGTTACATCTAGATAACAATTTGACTGAATCTGACTTATATGACTGGCAAAGGTCTGTCCAGATGTCCATTGCCTATGACAAGCTGGACCACCCTATTACTACTCAAGATCCCGCCGTCCCAGGTCCAGTTTCCACCGTCGCGGATATGGATATCCGTCAGACAAGGGAAAAGGATAAAGCGAAAGCCAAGTGCCTCGTATTGGCTTCAGTTGATGGTGTATACCAGAAGCAGCACGAGAAGATGGACTCAGTTTCTATCTTTCTCCATAATAAAGATTTATATGGAGAGCAATCTCATATCGCAAGATATGAGTTCTCGAACGAATTAATTCAAGCGAGGTTGGCTGTCGGGTCATCAGTAGGGGACAATGTCCTTACGATGACAAGCTATATTAATGAGCTCAAGGACCTAGAAACCACGTTGGGAAACAGGTCACATGCTGACTTATTTCCACAGTCCCTACCCTCTACTTACACCCTGAAAGAAACCAGGGAGACACAAGCTCTGCTTAATGGAGGACCTTCTTCTTCTACATCCAGGGCGAAAGCAAAGGGTGAAAAGAAGAAAACCTCTACAAAGCCGATATACGGTGTCAGTAAAGTAGCAGGAAAGGGAAGAGCAAAAGTTTCGGGACATGGTGTAGGTAACGAGGGATGTTCCTATTGTTATGGGAACGGACATTGGCGGAAGGATTGCAGGGCTTTGGAAGCCAGTAGCCAGGATACGAAGCATGTTGTGGTTTCGGCCTCAAGTGTGTTTGTTATTGAGAACTGTTTGTCAATTAACTCTACTTCCTGGGTACTAGATACCGGAGCAGGATCTCATATCTGTAATTCATTACATGCTTTGAGAAACCGTAGAGTTATAAGGGTAGGTGATTTGTCTCTCAGAGTTGCAAACGAAATGAGCGTGGACGCTGAATCCGTGGGAGAATATCGCCTAGGTTTGACAAGTGGGCAGATATTGATTCTACGTAACTGTTTGTATGTACCTAGTTTGACTTGTAATATCATATCAGTGTCCTCACTTTCAAGAGAGGGATATGATTTTACATTCGTAAGCGATGTAGTTCACATCCACCTAAATCAAGTTCTGATTGGGTCCGGTACATTAGATGATGGTATATACGTATTGAATCAAGCTCAGGTTTTCAATGTCCAGAACACACTTAAAAGAAAGTCTCCAGAAATAAATCGGGCTTTCTTATGGCATTGTAGACTAGGTCACATCAATGAAACACGGTTGACGAAGTTACATAGAGAAGGATATTTGAATCCGTTCGAATATCAATCTTATGCTACTTGTGAATCTTGTCTCATGGGAAAGATGACAAAGACTCCGTTTACTGGACACGGAGTAAGAGCGAGCGAGCTCTTGGGACTCATACACAGTGACGTGTGCGGTACAATGTCTACACATGCGTGAGGTGGTTATTCCTACTTCATTACTTTCACGGATGATTTCTCTAGGTATGGACATATCTTCTTGATGAAGCATAAATCCGAGGCTTTTGAGAAATTCCGGGAATACAAGAGTGAAGTGGAAAACCAAACAGGCAAAAGTATCAAGACACTGAGATCTGATCGAGGTGGTGAATACTTAAGTGCCGAGTTCCTGGGTTACTTAAAAGAGAATGGAATTCTCTCTCAGCTTACTCCTCCATACACACCACAACATAACAATGTATCGGAAAGGAGGAATCGAACCCTATTAGATATGGTTCGTTCCATGATGAGTAAGGCTGAGTTACCGCGATCTTTCTGGGGTTATGCACTAGAATCAGCTGCATATCTTTTGAACAAGGTTCCAACCAAAACTGTGCCTACCACGCCATATCAGATGTGGAGTGGGAAGAAACCCTATTTTCAGTACCTGAAGACATGGGGATATCCAGCTTTTGTAAAAAAGCAGCATCCGGACAAGCTCGAGGCACGCTCAATAGAGTGTAAGTTAGTGGGATATCCAAAGAACTCCATGGGATATTGTTCTATTACGCAGAGGAACAAAAGGGTTTTGTTTCTCGTCATGCCCGCTTCTTAGAAACTGAATTTTTAGAAAATCAGAAGAGTGGGAGCACAGTAGAACTGGAAGAAATTCCAGAACCACAAGCTGTTACTGAAAGTTTGGTAGAACAAGAAGTTTCACAAGAAAGGGACATACCAGCGCCTATCCGCAGAAGTAGTAGGCAGTCTCATCCGCCCGAGAGATACTACGGTTTTCTCATAGACGGGGATCGAGAAGATTGCGTCATTGATAATGATGACCCTACTATCTTCCAGCAAGCCATTCAGAGCGGCGACTCGGTAAAATGGCTGGATGCAATGCAGACCGAAATGGAGTCCATGTACACTAACAAAGTATGGACTTTGGACATTGCTCCAGATGGGGTAAAACCCGTAGGATGCAAATGGATCTTCAGAAAGAAGATTGGTGTAGATGGACAGGTTGAAACCTATAAGGCTAGACTTGTTGCAAAGGGTTTTCGTCAAAGACCTAGTTTGGACTATGACGAAACCTTTTCTCCAGTGGCTATGCTCAAATCCATTCGGGTCCTTCTTGCTATTGCTGCCTTCCACGATTATGAGATCTGGCATATGGACGTAAAGACGGCATTTCTAAATGGTAATTTGGAAGAGTGCGTCTATATGGATCAGCCAGAGGGATTCATTCAGAGTGGGAGCAGCGGTAAAGTGTGCAAGCTGCTTAAGTTCATTTATGGACTAAAGCAGGCATCGCGGAGTTGGAACATCTGTTTTGATGATACTGTCAAAGAATTCGACTTTATCAAGAATCCAGATGAACCATGCATATACAGTAAGATTGTAGGGAGAGTTGTTGTATTCCTCGTCTTGTACGTGGATGACATTCTCCTAATAGGAAATGATATTCCTATGCTACAGTCAGTCAAAAGATTCTTGTCACAGAAGTTCTCCATGAAGGACCTGGGTGATGCCACCTACATTCTGGGGATCCAGATCTATCGTGATAGATCAAAGAGGATGTTGGGACTTTCGCAGTCCAGGTACATAGACACCATATTG
The DNA here is from genome assembly GCA_030015575.1 of Agapanthus africanus. Lineage (NCBI taxonomy): Eukaryota > Viridiplantae > Streptophyta > Magnoliopsida > Asparagales > Amaryllidaceae > Agapanthus > Agapanthus africanus. Next base: position 168,918,094 of record CM057349.1, read on the forward strand.
AAAAGAGTCAGTATGGATGATTCTAAGCGCGGTAACCTACCGGCTTGTCACGGAATCACCCTCTCCAAAGAGATGTCTCCTAAGACTGATTTGGAAAGGGATCGCATGTCGATTATACCCTACGCTTCTGCGGTAGGCTCTATAATGTATGCGATGTTATGTACCAGACCAGATGTAGCATACGCATTGAGCGTTGTAAGCCGGTATCAGGCAAACCCAGGGGAGAAGCACTGGATAGCAGTAAAGAACATTCTCAAGTACCTGAGAAGGACTAAGGAGATGTTCTTGGTTTACAGCGGAAAAGACCTCAAGTTAGAGGTATTTGCTGATTCCGGCTTCCAGAGTGATAAAGACGATTCCAAGTCCATGTCGGGTTATGTCTTTACCCTCAATGGAGGTGCGGTGTGCTGGAAGAGTTCCAAGCAGGACACCGTTGCTGACTCGACTATGGAAGCGGAGTATATTGCTGCTTGCGATGCAGCAAAAGAAGCTGTCTGGATGAAGAAGTTCCTAACAGAACTTCAGGTGGTTCCTACCATGGTTGATCCAATACCTCTGTATTATGACAACAACGGAGCTATAGCTTTAGCGAAGGAACCAAGGTCCCATCAGAAGTCCAGACACATCTTAAGGCGGTATCACCTGATCAGGGAGATCATTGATCGTCGGGAGATCGAGATTCTGAGAGTTGCTACTGAAGAGAACATTGTTGATCCATTCACGAAGGCCCTACCTCAGATTCAGTTCGAGAGGCTACTCGAGATCATCGGTCTTCGATATGCCAGTACATGGCCCTAGTGCAAGTGGGAGATTGTTAGTGTATATGCCCTAGGGGCCATTATTGTATCATACTAGCTTCTATACTACTTAATGGATGCTTGGGATATTCACAGTTATATAACAGTCTTGCTAAACATGGTAGTATGCTACTTGGTTTTATCTATCTTAATATGTGAGTATACGTATTGATAGAGCTCTTAGGATCTTGCTTGACTACCAGCGTTGTGATGGCAGTCACACTAGTGGGGGCTGGGTAGTCTACAAGCACATCCTTTTTCAGGTCCCTAGTCGTAGGATTATCGAGACAGAGCATCGATACTCCGGAGTAGACTAGTGTGTATGCTTTTCATCCCAGTTGGGGAGATGGTCTGTCCCACAGCCGTCAGTACGTCGTACTGGAGATAGTATACAGGTGCTCGTTGGGTTACGGGTACACCGGACAGGACTCACAGGGAACTGTTGGTTGGTATTATACCCGTCGTCAGTTAACAGTTCCCAGGTGACATGAGTACAGCATAGTCCGCAGACTTGACACTGCTACTTCGCCTCGAGTGTGTCCCACTGTTCTTAGATTGCTACCCTACCACAGCTCAAAGGAGTCGTGCAAACAGGTAGCAGTTGGGTGCAGTCCCGAGCACTTGGAGGCAGTGGCGGTTAGACAGGATTCGTCTCTCCCGGTATTGGGAGTTGATATCGCGCTGTGTCAGAGAGCCATACGCAATGTCCCTGGCCAGGGCAAGCGAGATTTACTGGTAGGTTCCAGTAGTTTCTCAGGGTGTAATGGGCTTCACTCTGACACGACTTATACCGCTATTAGGGGACTGACGCTTGCCGCCCCCTAGGCCCGATATGCGATAGTCTTAGACCAACAGACCGGGCTGTACGGAGATTGTCACATCAGGCTTAGTAGGAGTTCGGATGGGTTTCCTCATCGGCCTTCTTATCGACATCTTCCTGGGGACCGTTACGTACAGCTAGTGCCGCTTGCGGTCTGTGGTTAAACCCACTGCCAACGTAGTAGTCGAGTCATTAGAGTCCCACACAGAGAGTTTCTCTGCTCCAGGCGAAACGATATAGAGGTCGTATTGTTTTACAACAAGGGTTCGGACGCATACGTGTGTTTACGCACGTACAACTTTCGGACAGTTTTTACTAGCCGGCTTTGGTTTAAGCCAGATTCTAGTATCGGGATATCGGATTTATACAGTCTAAAGTTTTTCCGTGTTTTCACCGATAGAAAGGGCGTTCTCGTAATTTCGCGAGAAGCTTCTAGAAGGATGGTGACTTGGGGGTTTAGGTGGCATAAGCATTAAATGAGATTAGTGACTCATTTGTGTGATTCATCCTTGTGATTAATGCATCATAAATGCTTAATGACTCATGTAGATGAATCACTCATTTGTATTTATGAAGCATGGTTGTTAAATCCTTTATTTTATTTATTTGATAAATATAATGCTTCATATATATCATGAGAGATCATTATCTCATTCTCATTCTCATGCTCACCTTCTCTCTCCTCAAGCTCTTTCTTCAAACCCTAATCCTCCCCTCTCATGTGTTGAGATCAAGGATTAGAATAGACTAATCAATCCATAATCCAACTCTATATCAGCTAGGTTACTTAGATTAGCACTTTAAGAAACCTAGTTACCTCAAGTTAGAGGTGAAGCTTGAAGTATAGCTCTCGGGTGGATCCTCTACTACATAGAGAAGGCCGGAGAGGAGGTGGAGAACGAAAAGACGAAGGACATGGTTCATTAGGTATAATCACTTCTCATAGTAGTTTAGAACTCCTATGCATATGTTAGTTACTGTTTAGCAACGATTCTTGCGGTTAGTCGATGTTATTGCAAAGAACAAGATCGTTTTTCATATTTCCGCCTCCCCGCAAGTCGTGGGGTGTAGTACATCGACTTACACACGGAACCGTGAACGAACCTTCGGGTTTGCCGTAGTTCCATGGTGTCATAAGTGAGGCGTTGGTTAACTCCTTCTACGGCTGGACCATGGACATTATGGCATGGTTTTTGAGTGTTTTGATTTTGCTCAAGTGTTGAGCTCACGGGGGTAATTTGTGAGTGTATGTTGACTCGATCGAAACATTAAACATCGTCATGATATTCTGGAATGTGATACAATATTTGGAATCTACAAGTAGTTATGAGATAACTAATTTGAATGTTATAAATCTAACAATTTAGTCTCATTTGATTGGTTGCCACGGGATTTTGATGCGATCAAAAGTCCGTCGCAATCACCTAGCGTACGCGGATACTCACTGGTTAAACTTAATAGATAGCCACACCCCATAGCCCCGACCAACTGACTGTAGGAGAACCCCGTCGCCAAAAGAATCCATTCGGGTGCTCGCGGCAACGGTGTTCCGCCTTGGTGCACTTCGTCGACGGTATCGGGGGTGCTGCCATCTACTAAAGTTTCCGACGAGCATTCGATCATTATATCGGGAATCTTGTTGAATTGCCCGACTAGATGTTGAAAAGTGTTTTCAAGATTGAGACTAAAATGCGGGGTTTATAATTGTTAGGCATGCGATGTCTAAGGAATTCATTTGGTTAGGCATGCGATGTCTAAGGTGGTTGCGGATTCCAACTGTTGTGGTTTTTCACTTTCTTTTCTGCGACCGTAAGTGTAATATGTGGTGTATCGCCGGTTTCGATGCTATATGTCAACGACAACTGGGGTACGCATATTTACTTACGTTGATGATATGAGATATTATGTGTTGCTGTGATATGTTATATTGGATAGTTGTGTTTTGAATAGCCGGGGGTTTTATGTGAGATGAGAGTTTTTCTTTTTCATTCATGTAAAATTCATTGTATGTAATATTCTTTTATTGGGGCACTTCCGGAATGAGGATGATGTCACCATTGTATATTATTGTCACGACCCGAAAGTACGGAACATGACCGGAACTTAGACTACGAACGTCTCGAGGCGTACGTACTCTAAGTGAGCCGAACCCAGAAATCCAAACTAAGAAAAGTAGTAGAGAGGAGGAAGAACCATATCAACAACCAGTATGCAACATAATATACAACGCCTAATGGCGAGGATCACAACAGAAAGAAAACTCCAACAACAAGAAACCCAGAGAAAATATAACGGGCGACTCTAAGGTCGAAAGAATAAACATCACTGGTCTCTATCTCAAATAAGTACATGTTTAGTTGATGGAACTTCTAGATACAACTGAATATAATATACAATGTATAATGATGGGTATGATACAAATAACCCACCTACTAGCAAATCACCTGAAAGAAGCTGTGCCCGCAAAGCCGTAAAGAAACCCGTACGGCAACACCTGCAAGAAACTGGGGCACAACGGGGGTGAGTTGCCAACTCGTGAGTAGAAAAAGATCTACGAACAGAAATCGCATGTATGACGCAATCCTAGGTCATACGATCATAAAATAAAATCCTCAAATATATAACCAGCAATCTCTAACCATGGTTAGGGTAAATATCTAACCCAAGTGTAAACCCATGTGCCTGTGTCAGTGCATCAGGTGGAAATATATCATATGAATGATGCATGAATGCATGAAACAGAATGCATGTACTGAAGAAAACTGCTTTCGTAAATTTGTGAGATTTCTGTATTTAAAAATGAGGTACCATAAATGAAATCAGCATAAACAGTGCCTAGCATCGGCACAAAACATAAATCCCAATATCTCGATATCTCTGTATCACAATCTCTGTACCTCAATATCTCAAATCTCAATGTCTCAATCATATAAATCCAGGGCGCCGTCAGTCCAGATCGGCCCCTACCATCCATCTCATGACTACGACGGCATCCTCCGGATATCCGACGTGTCGGGTAAAGTCACCGGTCAGTAGTGCTCCCCTGCCAGGCTCAACGCCATCTCCTGCGATCTTCTTGCCCCGGGGTACCGCACCGGGTCCACCATGTACCCGCATTCGGTCTCGTCCGCCTCCTCGAATCGGGTTTCACATATCGCTCTCAGCACCGAGAAAACACATGGTGGACGCACTGAAATATCATATCAAGGGTAACCGGGTTTTTAAAACATTTACATAATCTCTTTGAAATATCCACGGTTCCCAAATCCAGAAATATCATAGAAACAGTATATCTCAATGCGTATAATCAGGAAGCATGATGTATGTGACATATAAATGAAATGCAAGTATACCAGTATATCATGCAACATGGAATAATAGTATGCACATACAAAGGTTATATCCTGATGCAATAATACTACTGTGTAGTGACATGGCAATTACCGATGAAGATGTGTGAGCTGGCAAGTAAGTGTATGTGGAACATACGCGTCATCGGTAATGGTGCTGGTGTCCTAACAGCATGATATCAATAATGAAATATGAATCACAACAGTATGCAATGCAGAGCAACAACAGTAATATGCGGGAGCTGAATGCTAAACACAAAGATAGCTAAACTGCATCTAATGTCATAAAAGTCATATAGCTACACCAACTAAAGGCTGAGCTAAGGCTAACAGTTGGTAAGGGAAACCGCCTAACCTCTGAGTCGATACATATATATACATATATATATATAGTCGGTGATCCGCCTCGATAATATCACATCCGATACCATATCCCTATAATCGGTTATCCACAAGTCAAGAGGGCGGATCAAACATCAATTTATAGCTCGTACGTAAATCCGTCGTACGGCATCCCCAAATCTGGGTACGGGTCAATATCACATTTGTCATATTATTCATCAAGTATTCTCATATCAAATATCATAATCTGGGTACTGACCTATGTCTAGTACCATGATAACATCATCACTATAATCAAGATCCGATCACTGATCGACAGTCTTCTATAAATCAATATCATCATCATATATCGTCAATATAATCATAATCCAGCTTCTGATTTACAGCCTCTAGCAAAAACGATATCATCAGCCCAAATCATCTCAAGGAGTATACATCGCCCAAGGCGGCCTATCATAAATATCCTGTCATATCATATCATATCACATCCTATCTCGTATCATAATCACATGTCGATCATCTAAAATATATGTATCACTATTCCTATGGCATCATCATCCCAAAATCCGCTAAAGCATCAAGACGTATCCCAAATACGAATCTTACCATATCACCGATATCATAATCTTGGATCAAAATCATCGACTCAACTCAAACCCATGTATCATCCTCAAATCCGTATGTGAACACATAGTCCCATACCTATATGAGCACATACCTATAGAATCCCATCTATGCACATATGAAGTAAGGATGTATGCAAGTATGTATGTGTGTACATGTATGTCTGTACATGTATGTGTAGTGTACCCACTACCTAGGGTTTCGCGACACTAATTCATCCAAGTCCATCAATTATCCATCCTAAACATCAAATAATTACCAAACAATAGATAATAAATTGTAGGTGTGTATACGCATCCGTATACATCACCTCGGACTGCGGGGGTGCTACACGCCATCCACCCGACTTCTCCCCGTAGATATAAATCTACTCACCTTTCTTTAAGCGTGCCGGTGTCGATATCTCCGTTTGCATCTCCAATGCTCCGACGCCACGTGGGGTACCTACAAGGATATCACACGCTAAAACACATGAAAACCATGTCGGAAACCAAAATGGTGCGCGCTACGCCCATAGGTAAGAACCTGTGGCCTCGCGTACAAACACAGCCAATATCCGCTGTCGTTGACGTCCAAACGCCACCCGACAGAAACGAATCATCGAATACCAAAAACCCATGTTAAACAAGTCGTAAATCATACGCCAACTCATGAAAAACAACCCAGATTTTAGCCTAACTGGAAACAGTCAAAACTAGACATACAGGGGGTCAAGTTTACATGAAATAGGGTTGTGCACGCAAAACGAGGGGGTTCCCTACTGCTCTGGCCGCAAATTGCGGACAGAAGGAATATATCTGCGGCCGGGGTAAGGATTTGGGGGCTAGGGTTTTGGGTAATGGTTTCTACTGGCCTGCATACCTCTCTGCCAAGTCAATTTTATTTTAGGGTTCTCGGGGTGAAAGCAGACCTCAGAAAGGTCACAAAATCGACAAAACGCTAATTTACATCAAGTCGAACAACACTGGTATTTTGGTGAAATCTGGAACAATCTTGGGTTAACTGGTCTCACATACACCTAATAGGGTTATACCAACATCAAATCCAACACTTGGTCAAGTCTCACTCAATTTCCCTTAAACTAGCACTACTTCACAGATATAACAGTAAACTTTAGCTATAAAACCAGAACTGAGCAAGAACCGAGTTGGGTAGTAAGATTATACCTCAAGGAATCCTAGAACGAAGGAAAAGGGAAGGGGGAGGAATGGGTTGGTGCTGCTGAAGTGCTACGGCTACTGCTCGTGGCTGGGTCATCTCTGGAGGCTGATGGTTTACTGCTCAGGCTGTTGTTCCTGATGTTGTTTTGGTTATTGTTGCCTTTGCTGCTGCTGCTTGGAATTGTTTATGGCTGGAAGTTGTAGCAGCAGGATAATTGGTGGCTAAGGGAGGGCATGGTGTTGTGTGGGGTGGAGTATGAAGGGGTGTGGTGTGGTCTTGAATGGAGCTGCTGTGGCTGTTGGTAGCAGCAGAGGTGAAGAAATTGAGCTGAAGCTATTTTTTAACAGCAGTTTGTTGCTGTAGCTGGGGATATTGGTGTTGTTTGAATAGAGCTACTGCTGTTGCTGCAGATGCTGATGAAAAGGGGGCTGAAATGTTGATAGTGGTGCATAGGTATGGGGCTATGGTGCTAGGGTGGTGGCTGCAGCTGATGGATTGGGGGGGCTGATGTGGTGTTTGGGTGGCTGATTATGAGTGTATCAGTTGATGTGAGGGTGTAGATATTGGGCTAAGGTGTTAGGAGCTGGTGTAGGGTAGCTAGTGGGGTGTTGATGGCTGAGGGTATTGTTTCAGCTGAAATTTAGGGGCTGATGTTGCTGTTGTAGATGGCTGAAGCTGTTACATCAGCTGCTGTTGTAGCAGTTTTGGTGGCTGATGTAGGGTGAAGTGTTGTAGGTGTTGGGCTAAAGCTTTGTTTCAGCAGCTGCTGCTGGTTTTCTATGCGGGGTGAGTTGTTGTGTGAGGGTGAGAGGGAGAGATGTGATAAATGAGAGGAAGTGCTAAGAGTGGGAGGGGGTGTGAAGGAGCACACAATGGATAATGAAAAATTGGATGGATCATGGCACACTCTAGCCATCTCTCTCTCTCTCACTCAAGTGCTAGCACACACAAGCCAACAAAGCTCTCCCTCTCTCACCTACCTATAAGTCAACCTCTACCCTAATCAACTTTAAACAAAACCACACCCTTAAACAAAATTAACAACCCTTAAGTAACCCCACTAACCTAACCAATTGGTTCAAGTCACCATGGTCATCAAGGCATGGTTCAACCCTAAGCCATCATGGATCCACAACATGAAACAAGTGTGGAAAATGTTATGTGCACATTTTTGCACAAAAAGCCAAAAATCCAATTAGCGATTTTTAATTGCGATTAACACCAACATAGCATTTATGTAACCATAAAAGCTTAAAAATGACCTATTTCCACAAAATAACCTATTTTAGAATTTCCAAAAATTTATCCGGAATTTTCACCATTTATCGGTATTTAATTATACCGACTATTAAAATATTCATTAAAAATTAATATTAAATTATGAAAATTCCCAAAAATAATATTTTATTTTTTTGAAATGTTACAATTATTTACTTTTCCGCATTAGGATAGACCCAAGGCGGGGAGCACAAGTAACCGGGTTCTAGGGTCCAGTGGGAGACCATCTCGAGGAGTCGAGACCGGATCTCCTAACTCTAGAATTGGTAGGGTTGCTTGCTGCTCTCATAGGGGTTTAGGGTTGTGGGATTGGCTATTCATCGCGACCGTGGAATCCGTGTTTTATACAGGCTCGTATTAAAATAAGGACATCCAAGTATATCCAATATTTCATATATGTTCTTCTGCTGCAATGTTCTGTGATGAGATCATATTACTGTCTGAGATGAATGTTTATATTATATATATGAGATATATATTATATATTGTTGATTTCGTTTCATATCTGATGCTTGTGAAGCATAATAAAATGGGACTTCATTAATGAGATTAATGAAACTAAAAGAAACCTAAAGATGTTGTAGAAACTTGTCTCGAAAACAGGTAGCTCTAGTTGTTGCTTTGCATAGCGGTATTCCTTGTAGAATATCCAGAACCTTATTCGATAAGGAAAGAGCCGAGATCCCTTCACCGGGAGTGACCTCTTTAGCGAAACTAGCAGATGCTACACACTCGGTTTGTCTTTTGATTGCTTCTATAGTTTTGCTTTGCACAGCGGTATTTGTGAAATATCCTGCACCTTATTCGATAAGGAAAGAGCCGAGATCCCTTCACTGGGAGTGACCTCTTTAGCAAAACTAGTAAAGGCCTCAAAAACACTCCATTTAAAATCACTCGATTCTACGACGATATCAAGTTCATTACGCAAAGGGTTTTCTTAAAAACCTATCGTAGCCCTCCATCATTTCAGATAATTATTTCATAGTATTCATGCTACGTTTGTTGACCTTGTCAAGGCGTAGTGTGCGGTAGCTATTTATGCTTATCCGCATAAGCATATGATGCGATTGGATTAGGCTAGTCGTGCGACTTTGTTGACCTTGTCAAGGGTCGTGCGGGTGGATTTAATTCAATCAGGAAATGACGGGTTGAACTTGACTTACGGTCTATGGTTTGTTGACCTTGTCAAGGTCATAGATCGCTCGGGGCAAAACATTATTGGGAATTTCAAGTGTTGAAATTTGCAATGAGATTGCATACCTCCTATGAGATAGTTGGATCCCGATACCCGCTGCGAGTAAGAGTTACTCCTGGGAGAGTTTTACACATTACAAATAGCCGATCAAGTAGGTGTCTAGAAAGGTGTCAACGGGGTTATGCCCCTGGGAAAACGAGGTTTATTTTAATTAGGTCTGTGCGAAAGCATGGGGAACCTCCCTCAAAGTACCGGCACTGGCCTGGCTGAAAGATTGGCGAACTTGTAAGGTGTAATTAATCCCGGCTAGTCTTTCCTTTTAGGGTTTGAAGGAAGATTTGACTAAAACAGTGGGAGCCATCCTGATTAGATATATCAATTACCAATCTAATCTTGCAAGAGCATACGCTGAGTTTTTTCTTCTCTCTCTCTCTCCAGGTAGCGACCATGTCACTCCTTAATCAAGATAATAATACGGATGTATTGACCGAACCCGCTTGTTATACTGCGCTAGGGAACGTTGGTCCCGCTCCAACTTATAATTGTTATAAGACCAAGCAGGATATTGGGGATTACCAGAATTCCCGTGCCACCCAAACGAAGAAAGTACATGATGATGCATCTTCTTCGGGTGTATTCATTACCGAGAACTGTTTCTCAGTATCCATTACATCCTGGGTATGAGATACCGGATCAGGATCCCACATATATAATATGTTACATGGGTTACAGATGGTAGAGAACTGAGAACGGGTGATAAGTTTCAAGAGTTGGAAATGGTGCAAGTGTTGCAGCCAAGTATGTTGGCAGTTATCACTCTGTATTATCAAATACATTGATTCTGAACGAATGTTATTAGATACCGAACCTGAAATACAACATCATATCAGTCACTTTATTGAGATAAAGAAGGATATAATTTTGTATTGTTGGATAATGTTTTGAACATTTCCTATATCAAGAGTTGATCGGTTCAGGCACGTTATCTAAAAGCATATACGTTCTAAATCAAACTACAGTTCTTAATGTACAGAACACACACAAGAGGAAGAGTTCAGAAATGAACGAATTCTTCTTGAGGCATTATAGACTAGGTCATATCAATGCGACCCGACTAGCTGAAGTTACATAGAGATGCATATTTAAATCTGTTTAAATTTACATCTAGTGAAACTTGCCAGTCATGTCACAAAGATAAGATGACCACAGCTCCGTTTACTGGAAACAGAGAAAGAGTTGGTGAACTTTTGGGATTGATACATGATGATGTATGTAAGGTCCCATGTCTACACATGCCAGGACCGATTCTTTGTACTTCATTACATTCACTGATTATCTCTCAAGATTCGGACATATGTTCCTGTTGAAACACAAGTTTGAAGCTTTTGAAAAATTCAATGAATATAAGTTAGAAGTAGAGAACTAAAACAGATATAAGTATTATATCCTTTGATATGATCAAGGAGGAGAATACTTGAGCACGGAATTCTTGGACTATTCTAAACGAGAATGAGATTCTCTCTCAGCATTACTCCTCCGTATACACCACAGCACGTCGTTGTATCGGGGCGGAGCAATCACACCCTATGTGATATGGTGTGCTCTATGATGAGTATTACTGAGTTGCCTATTTTCTTTTGGGGGTTATGCACTTGTGAAGCTGCATACCTATTGAATAGGGTTCAAATCAAATCAGGTACCTACCACTCCATATGTGATATGGTATGGGAAGAGCCCATCTCTTAAAGATGTTAAGATTTTGGGTTGTCCGGCCTATGTCTAAAAGCATGATCCAGACAAGCTCGAGGCAAGGTCAGGTCTGTGGAAGTTTGTTGGATATCCCAAGCATTCGCAAGGGAACATCTTCTACCGAACTGAAGAACAAAAGGTGTTTTGTTTCTCAGCATGCCACCTTTGTGAAAAGGGTATTTCTTATGAAAAAATTAGTGGTCATGAGGTAGAACTGGAAGGAGTTCCAGCTATACAAACTGCAGCTGATGATTTGGTAAACCCGGAGGATTCAATAGTTTCCAACGAACCTCAGCCTCTCCGCCGATCTAGTAGGGTTCCTCATCCACCTGAAAGATACTTCGGTTTCTCTATGACAGTGGGAGCGAGGATTGCATAATAAAATGATGACCCAACTAGTTTCGAGCAGGCCATCAAGAGTGGGGTCTCTGTAAGAATGGCTGGATGCTAAGCGATCTGAGATGGAATCCATATACACCAACAAAGTATAGACTTTGGTTGCTTTATTTGAAGGGTTAAATCCCCATCAGGAGCAAGTATATCTTGAGAAGATTACCAGGTGTACATGGAAAAGTTGAGACTTTCAAAGCTAAGGCTTATTGCAAAAGGTTTTTATCATCGACCAGGTGTGGATAATGATGAAACCTTTTCTAGTGTCTATGCTTAAGTCCATCTAGATCCTACTTGCCACTGCTACATACCATAACTACGATATCTGGTGGTTGGGTGTCATGAATGTTGTTCTAAATGATGATTTAGAAGAAGGCGTCTGTAAGTACACAGCCAGAGGGATTCGTAGACAGTGGGAGCAGCGGAAATGTGTGCAAGATGCTTTACAGGTTAAAGCAGGCATCGCGGAGGCAGAACGTCTGTTTTGATGTGGTAGTCAAAGAGTTTGACTTCATCAAAATGGTAGATGAACCTTGTATATACAAAAAGATAGTAGGGAGTATGGTGGTGTTCCTTATATTGTACGTGGAAGATATACTCTTGATAGGGAAGAAGTTTCCTATGCTACGCTCGGTCAATCTCCTCTTATCATAAGGATTCTCCATATAGGATCAAGGTGATACCTCCTAAATCCTGGATTTTAGATCTATGAGATAGATCTAATTGGATATTAGGATTCTCACTAGGTGTAGTGAGATGGTATCAATTGATCCTAAGGAGAATCATTGGAATGGTTCCAGGGTGATAAGGTCACTGAATGTCAGTCACAAGCATTGTCTTTACCCTCAGTGGAGGGACGGTATGTTGGAAGAGTTCCAAGCTAGATACCGTGACTAACTAGACGATAAAGGCTGTATACATGGCTACCAAGGATACTACCAAAGATGTAGTCTGGATATATATAAGTTCATGAGATGAACTTAGTTCATGCCATTGTGTGACAATGGAGTTGTGGCTTATGCCTAGGAACCCCCGTCCCATCAGAGATCCAGACATATTCTTGGACAGTATCACCTGATCATGGAGATGGTTGATCTCCAGGGAGATCGAGGTTAGGAGAGTAGACACAGAGGACAACTGCGCGGATCCACTCACAAAGGCCTATTTCCCAGTAGAGACTTTTATGGGATGGTTGAGTATGAGATACTTCAACCACAGCTAGTTGTTGGGTATGAGATACCACAACAGATGGCCCTAGTGCAAGTGGGAGATTGTTAGTGATATGTATGCCTTAGAGGCCATTACTGTACATACGATGTATATTGTAGTGGATGCTTAGACATATATATGGAGGACTTTCTTGCTCGACATGATAGTATGCTATCTGGTTGCTCGTTATCTTAACATGTACTCTGATAGTCTCTATGATACATGTTGATAAAGCCCTTAGGATGAGTACTTGACTACCAGGACTGTGATGCAGATCATACTAGTGGGGACAGTGTAGTCGCTAAGTACATCCTTCAAATGTTCTTAGTCGTAGGTGTATCGAGACAGGGCATCGATATACCAGAGTAGACTAGCGTATGCTTCTTGACCCATGTAGATGGGTGATGGATGATCCCATATCCATTGGTGTTTGACATCAGAGATAGTATACGGGTGCTCAGTGGAGACTGGGTACACTGAACGGACTCGCCGAGAACTCCCAGATGGTATTATACCTCACGTCAGATGGCAGTTCTCTGGTGATACTGGTACAGGTTAGTCTGTAGACCCGAGATCGTCATAGAGTCTTGTGTGATTCCCACTGTGCTTTGATTTCCGTCATACCACGTCCAAGAGGGCGTGCAAAACGATGGCTTTTGGGTACAGTCCCAAATCACATGGAGGCAATGAGCGATAGGAGGGGTTTCATCTCTCCCGGTATAGGGAGTTGATGTTGCGCTGTGTTCAATTGGTTATAACTGGAAATCCCTGGCCAGGGTTGCTGAGATTTACTGGTAAGTGTTATCAGTAGTTTCTCGAACTATTATGGACCTCATATCGACACGACTTATCAAGCTACTGGGGTCTGACGTTTACCACCCCTAGGCGAGATATGCGACATATCAGACGAAGAGACCAGACTGTATGGGAGTGTTACTGATTGGATTCGCAGGAGAATGTATAGGCTTGCTTGTTGATCTTCTGATCGCTCAATACCTGGGTAGCTGTTACGTTTAGCTGACCGCTTGCAGCTTGTGGGTGTTTGATATGATCATCACCTACTGCCGGCGTATTGACGATTCTTTAGAGTCCTACACAGAGGTTTCCTGGCTCAGGCAAAACGGAGTAGGAGCACATATGTGATATGTGCGGGACCGAGAATAATACGAGTATGTGATACTGTATTCTATTCTTGCGATATGAGATATCGGCCCGGTATATGTGATATAACCGGGTCGTCGTATCAAGTGTTAATTCGATGAAATGGTACATGTTATATTAGTAGGTTATATGTCTTATAGCCGGGTTATCGGATCAAGTGTTGATTCGATAATTTAATGTATATTATATATGAGATATATTACATTACATTAACTAATATAAGCTCGCTTTATTGATTCGTTTTCTCACGGGATAATACATTGACATATATGCGATATATGTTAATTGTATTATTTTCTTTTCTTACAAAATATATTGTATATGTGATATATAATATTGTAACAAGTTAGGGTTACAAATGCAACATGTTTTGTGGAGTTTAAACATGGTTAGGGTTTGGATTAGGGTTAAGCTTGGATGAAGCTTCCATGAAGCTTCGACTTTGACCTTTGATATTTTGTGAAGATATTATTTAACCCAACCCAAACCTTAGCCTCTAGTTAATTCTCTACAAGGGTTAAGCCCTCATTCTTAACCCATGGTTGATTTGTAACCACAATACAATAATTCATTATTCATCACAAAAGGATTTGATCATCTTCTTCTTCTTTCTTGCTTGATGAAAAGCTTCACTAGCTTTTTCATTTATGATGATTAAAAGTGAGAATATGAAAACAAAAGAGAGCAAAATTCCTACTTCATCATCCTCATCTATTCTAGCCACTTAGATTAGGGTGTTTGCTTTGCTAATACTTGATTATTCTAGCAAGAGCATGGGTTTGAGATTCTTCAAGGTAGATCATCTTGGATTAGTGAAGTCTTCAAGCAAGGTGCATCATTCTCTTCATGGAGCCTCTCGAGAGTCGGAGTTCATGATGATCCCAGCGAAGGGACCTCAACACGGAGCTTATGAAGCGAAGGAACGGACTACAAAGGTTGTAATCCCTATCTCTTTACTTCTTTGTATGTGATACAAATTTGTTATCCTAGAAATTCTAGCATGATTCATGGTTTACTTGTTTTGCACCTCTCTAAAATTTTAAAGTGGCATGTGTGATGCTACCAAACCCTAGACTAGGTGCAAGGGAAGCCCAACAGCATTGCCAACAATATCATTTGTAAAAAAAGTCATTTTCTAAAAATGTTGCATACTGAGAAACAAACGCCCTTTGTTCCTCCTTGTGGTAGAAAAGATATCCATACGAATGTTTTGGATATCCCACAAATTTACACAAAACCGATCGTGTCTCGAGTTTGTCCGGATTCTGCTTTTTCACATGAGCCGGACAACCCAATATCCTAACTCGTTTAAGAGATGGTCTCTTCCCATACCATATCTTATATGGAGTGGTTGACACGGTTTTGGTCGGAACCTTATTCAATAGATAAATCGCAGTCTCTAATGCATTCCCCCATAATGAAAGTGGTAGCTCAGCATCACTCATCATTGATCGTACCATATTTAATAGGGTACGATTCCTCCGTTCCGACACACCGTTTGTGATGTGCTGTGTACGAAGGAGTGAGCTGAGAGAGAATCCCATTCTCTTTTAGGAAATCTAGAAACTCTGAGCTTCGATACTCACCTCCTCGATCCGATCGAAGTTTCTTGATACTCAAGCCTGTCTCAGATTTATACTTCTTGAACTTTTCGAAGGTTTCAGACTTATGTTTCAACAAGAACACGTGTCCGAATCTCGAGAAATCATCATTAAAAGTTATGAAGTAGGAAAAACGACCTCTCGCATGTGTAGAAATTGGTCAACATACATCACTATGTATGAGGCCTAAGAGTTCAGTAGCTCTCTCTCTCTGTGTCCACTAAACGGAGTTTTGGTAATTTTACCTTTGATACAAGACTGGCAAGTCGCATAAGATTTATATTCAAAAGAGTTTAAATATCCATCTTTATGTAGCTTGGTTAATATTGTTTCATTAATATGACCAAGTCTATAATGCCAAATGAAAGCTTCATTTATGTCTGAAATCTTCCTTTTGTTTGTGTGTTGTATATTAAAACCTGTGTGCTAGTTTAAGATGTATATCCCGTTATTTAATGTACCAGACCCAATCAACTCTTGATTAAGGTTAATGTTCATAACATTATATTGTAATATAAAATTATATCCAGCATTGTCCAACAACGATATAGATATAATATTACATAACATTGAAGGTACAAAATAACATGGGTTCAAAACCAATATACAACCCGACGGCAAACCAAGGTGATACTCTCCCACTGCTACAGCATGTACAGAGGAACCATTCCCAACCCGGAGAGTGTGATCACCTTTCTTCAAAAACCTACTATTTCTCAGCCCCTGCACACAATTGCAGATGTGAGATCCTGACCCGGTATCTAATACCCAGGAAGCAGAGTTAATTGAAAAACAGTTTTCTGTTACAAACACACCTGAAGTGGAAGCATCACCATGCTTCTTCTTCTTGAGGCCGGCCAGGTATCCAACGCAGTTTCTCTTCCAGTGCCCAGTATGGTGGCAATGGAAGCATTCCCCTCGTCCTGTCGCAGCAGCCCCTATCCTGTCCTTTCCGGGTGCCTTTTTCACTGCTCCTCTCGGCTTGATGGGATTCTTCTTCTTCTTTCCCTTGGCCTTAGCTTTCGGGACGGAAGAGGAAGATGGCCCAGCAATTAGAGCGGGAGTTTTCGTTACCTTTAGCGTGCTCTCTGCACTCCTCAACATATTGAGGAGTTCAGGTAATGACTTCTCTATGTTGTGCATGTTGAAGTTTACAATGAACTGAGGAAAGGCGGGGGGAAGGGACTATAGAACAATATCTCCAAGTTTGAATATTCGGGTCTACACCTTATCCTTATCTGTTTTTAGTATGGGTCCAACTCAGGTCCTCTAGTTCTTTGATAAGTCCAATCATCTTCAATACATGGTCACCTACAGACGTGCCAGTAGCCATCCGCATCTGAAACAACTTTCGAGATGCCTCGTATCGAAAAGTACGAGATTTCTCTCTATACAACTCCTTTGTATAGAGAAAGATGGATTGTACATCCATCTTCTCGTGCTGCTTCTGATGTTCATTGTTCATAGAAGCAAGCGCGATGCACTTGGCTGTTGCACAGTCTATATCCCATGTCTTGAGGATTTTTTTATCCGCAACTGAAGAATCATGGCCTGGGCTAGGAGGGGCTGGAGTAGTCAGGACGTATCCGACCTTAACATAGGTCAGGGAAATATTTACATTCTTTAGCCAATCTTTGTAATTCGGTCCCGTGAGTTTATTCTTGTCTAATAAAAGCTTAAGTTCCGTCATAGGTATCTGCCATTAGGAGAGAAAAAAAGAAGACACTCAGCGATTACTCTTGCATAATTAGATTGGTTATTAATCTTATCTAATCGATGTCTCCCACTGCTTTTTATCAAATTTTCTTTCAAATCTTAAAACGAAAATTAGCCAGGATTAATTGCAATCTACAAGTTCGCTAACCGGTCGGCCAGGCCAGTGTCGGTATTCCGAGGGAGGATCCCCGTGCTTTCGCACGGACCTAATTAAAATAAACCTCGTTTTCCTAAAGGCGTAACCCCGTTGACACCTTTCTAGACACCTACTGGATCAGCTAATTGTAAAGTGCAAAACTCTCCCGGGAGTAACTTTTACTCACAGTGGGATTGGGATCCAACTATCAAATAGAAGGTATGCAATCTCATTGCAAATTTCAACTCTTGAAATTCCCGATATGATTTTTACCCCTAGTGCCTTATGACCTTAACTATGGTCAACAAATCATAAGCACTAGTCAAGTTCTACCCGCCATTTCGTGATTAATTTAGACCCACCCGCATGACCCTTAACTATGGTCAACAAAATCATACGAATGTCCTAATTGATCGCATCAAATTCTTTGTCGGAAGACATCATTTAGCTACCGTACACCACGCCTTAACTATAGTCAACAAACGTGGCACGAATACTAAGTACTCTGCTTCCAAAAATAGCGGAGGGCAACGGATGGTTTTTATGAAAACCCTTAACGTTTTGAACTTAATATCGTTGTAGAATCTAGTGAAAAGGAGTGGTTTAAGCTCCAGTTTAAAAAATCGAATGGTTTTGTAGTATCTTTCTAATTTTGCTAAAGAGGTCACTCCCGTGAAGGGATCTCGGCTTTTTCCTTATCGAACTATTAGTTATATGTATGCCCTAGAGGCCATTACTGTACATGCGATGTATATTGTAATGGATGATTGGACATATATAGGGAGGACTTTCTTGCTCGACATGATAGTATGCTATCTGGTTGCACTTTATCTTAACATGTACACTTATTGTCTTTCTATTGCATGTTGATAAAGCACTTAGGATGAGTACTTGACTACTAGGATTATGATGCAGATCATACTAGTAGGGACAGGGTAGTCGGTAAGTACATCCTTCAAATGTTCCTAGTCGTGGGAGTATCGAGACAGGGCATCGATACTCCAGAGTAGAGTAGCGTATACGCTTCTCGACCCATGTGATGGATGATGGATGACCCCATATCCATTGTTGTTTGACATCAGAGATAGTATAAGGGTGCTCAGTGGAGACTGGGTACACTGAACGAACTCGCCGAGAACTCCTAGATGGTATTATACCTATCGTCAGATAGCAGTTCTGGTGACACTGGTACAGGTTAGTCTGTCGACCCGAGATCGTCATAGAGTCTTGTGTGATTCCCACTGTGAATTGATTTCCACCATACCACGGTCAAGAGATCGTGCAAAAAGGTGGTTTTTAGGTACAGTCCCGAGTCACATAGAGACAATGAGCGATAGGAGGGGATTCGTCTCTCCCGGTATTGGTAGTTGATATTGCGCTATGCTCGATTGGCCATAACAGGAAATCCCTGGCCAGGGTTGCTGAGATCTACTGGTAAGTATTATCGGTAGTTTCTTGAACCATTATGGACCTTGTATCGGCATGACTTATCAGGCTATTGGGGTCTGACGTTATACCACCCCCAGGCTGTGATATGCGACATATCAGACGAAGAGACCGGACTGTACGGTAGTGTTACTGATTGGATTCACAGGAGTATGAGCAGGCTTGCTTGTTGATCTTCTGATCGCTCAATACCCGGGTGGCCGTTACGTTTAACAGACCGCTTGCGGCTTGTGGGTGTTTGATATGATCGTCACCAACTGTCGGCGTATTGACGAGTCTTTAGAGTCCTACACAGAGGTCTCCTGGTTCATGCGAAATGAAGTAGGAGCACATATGTGATATGTGCGGGACCGAGATTAATGCGTGTATGTGATACCGCATTCTATTCTCGCGATATGTGATATCGGTGGGTTATATATGATATAGCCGAGTTATCGGATCAAGTGTTGATTCAATAAGTTGATTCATATGATATTAGTCGGTTGTATGTGATATAGCCGGATTATTAGATTAAGTGTTGATTTAATAATTTAATATATAATTATATATTTGATATATTAAATTACATTAACTAATATTAGCTCACTTAAGCATTTCTTTTTCTCACTTATGATACACTTAACATATATGTGATATATGTTAATTATTTTCATTGCATACAAAATATATATGTGATATATATTGTTGTGTCATGCTAGGTTACACATGCAACATGTATGTATGAGACTCACACCATACTAGATTTAATGTTAAGGTTTATATTTATTTATTAAGTAATTCAAAATGGTGGAAATTGTCATGGCTTGGAGCTTGGATGAAGCTTGGAGAACATTGACTAAGTACACTTGTTTTGTTATGCTTAAGATATTTATGAACCTATCCATTACCCTACACCATGGTTTAGTCTCTACAATATCATATACTCACCATGGTTGCATTTCTAACCTCATCTCTTTGGTTCATCACTTCATCTTCTTCTTCCTCTTGAAGCTCTCTTGCTTTTGACAAAGTGATGATATATTGTGAGAAAAATAAATCTAAAGTGAGCTCATTTCCTACTTCATCATTCTCTACTATTAGCCATTTAGTTTAGGGTGTTTGCTTAACTAAACCCTAATTTAGTGAAGAGGTAGCATGATCTTGAGTGTCCTCGACGTAGATCATCTTCGGCTTGGAAGACTTCAAGCAAGTTTGCATCTTTCACGTTGTGGAGCCTCTCAAGAGTTCGGGAGATCTTTACTCACAGCGAAGGGACATCTACATGGAGCATTTAAAGTGAAGGACCAGTCTACAAAGGTTGTATTCCGCATTCACTTAGTTGTTAAGATGTTAACATTGCTAGTTCGTTTAAAACTCTAGTTAAGATTCTAGGGTTAGGGTTGTTTAGCATGGCAAAAATTTGAAAACGGCATAGACGATGCCTCCCGAAACCTTGCTGCCGCGCTAGGTACTACAGTGGTATCAGAGCCAAGCTAGAGATTTAAATGATGTTTGTTAGATTACGAAACCGAAATTACTCCGAAACTTGAAACCCTTTAACCTAGTTTCTGTCGAATTTGAAAGTTGCTCTAAAATTTTTTTAAACAACTGCAGAATGTTGTATGAGATGCAACATGAACACAGTATAAAATTGAACCCCAGACCTCGGATTTTGGTCGGCCAAATAGCTCATAAAACCGGTGTGCTCGGTTTTTGTATGGTGTTCAGGGTTGAATTTTGTAGTGTGTTTCAGTCTCTTAGTTTTGGTGTTTCAGGTGTTGCTATTTTTTGCTAAATTTTCATGTGATGTTAACTTACTGCAAAGGCAATTCGGAGTGTTTCATAATCGTAATTCTAACATGTATTCAGGTTATTTAGACGATATTAAAAAGTTCGAACGGATATTAATAACCCATATTTTCCCTCGTTGGAAATTTTCCAAGAGTTGGATTTTTTTCAAGTTTAAAATTTTCAGAAAATCATGCAAGTGATTATGTGGACCCTCTAGAAGAACGATACCCAAACTCGACGTTTTGGATCGCGGAATCGCGGTAATACCCTAGGGTTTGCAGCAGTTCCGTGACGACATGAGTGAGGCATGGGTCGGCCCTTCTACGGATGGTTCATAGGAGCTGTGGCAGTTTCTGGGTACTTTTTTGAACTCTGCTCAAGTGTTGAGATTTTCGGGAAATTTTGGGTGTTTGCTTATTCGATCGAAAAGTTTAACTTCGTCTAGCTATCTGTGATTGTGATACAATATTTGGAATCCACATAATTGGTTATGTGATAACTAGTTTGAATTTTATAAATCTAGCAGTTTAGTCTCATTTGATCGGTTGCCACGGAATTTTGATGTGGATCAAAAGTCCGTCGCAATTATGTAGTGTACGCAGATACTCGTCGGGTAACCTTACTAGATAGCCATGCCCCATAGCCCCGACCAAGTAACTATAGGAGAACCCCGTCGCCAAAAGCATCCGTTCGGGTGCTCGCGGCTGTGGTGTTCCGTCTTAGTGCACTTCGTCAACGGCATCGGGGGTGCGGCCGTCTACTAAAATTTCCGACGAGCATTCGATCAGGTTATCGGGAATCTTGTTGAATTACCCGACAGGTTATTAGAAAGTGTTTTCAATATCGAGACTAAAATACGTTATTAGAAAGTGTTTTCAATATCGAGACTAAAATGCGGGGTTTATAATTGTTAGGCATATGATGTCTAAGGAATTCATTTGGTTGGGCATGAAATCCAAAGTATGTGATACACTGGGTTTATGATGTCTAAGGTGGTTGCGGATTCCAATTGTTGTAGTTTTTCACTTTCTTTTTCTGCGACCGTAAGTGTAATATGTGGTGTATCGCCGGTTTCGTTGCTATATGTCAACGATAATTGGGATGCGCATATTTACTTACGTTGATGACATGTGATGTTATGTGTTGCTGTGATATGTTATATTGGATCATCGTGTTTTGAATAGCCGGGGGTTTTTATGTGAGATGAGAGTTTTTCATTTTCATTCATGTAATAGCTTGTATGTAATATTCTTTTATTAGGGCACTTCCGGGTTGAGGATGATGTTACCATTGATGTATATTATTTACTTTTCCGCATTAGGATAGACCAAAGGAGGAGAGCACAAGTAACCGGGTTCTAGGGTCCAATGGGAGACCATCTCGATGAGTCGAGACCGAGTCTCCTAACTCTAGAATTGGTAGGGTTGTTTGCCCTCTCGTAGGGATCTAGGGATATGGGTTTGGCTATTCATCACGACCGTGGAATCCGCATTTTTTTACTGGCTTAAATAAAACACGGAATTCCTAATATATCCAATATTTCATATGTGTTCTTCTGCTGCTGATATTTTGTGATGTGATCACTTGATATGTTGAGAGATTGCTTATATTATATATATGAGATATAATAAATATTGATGCTTTCGTTTCTTATGTGATGCTTGAGAAGCAAAATTGATGGGAATTCATTAATGAGATTAATGAAGTAAAAAAACTAAAGATACTGTAGAAACTTGTTTAAAAACTGGTAGCTCTAGTTTTTGCTTTGCATAGCAGTATTCCTTGTAGAATATCCATCACCTTATTCGATAAGGAAAGCGCCGAGATCCCTTCACCAGGAGTGACCTCTTTAGCGAAATTGGCAGATGCTACAACCCACTCGGTTTGTCTTTTGATTGCTTCTATAGTTTTTGCTTTGCATAGTAGTATTTGTGAAATATCCTGCACCTTATTCGATAAGGAAAGAGCCGAGATCCCTTCACCGGGAGTGACCTCTTTAGCAAAACTAGTAAAAGCCTCAAAAACACTCCTTTTCAAAATCACTCGATTCTACAACGATATCAAGTTCATTACGCAAAGGGTTTTCTTAAAAATCTGTCGTAGCCCTCCGTCATTTCAGATAAGTAGTATTTAGTATTCGTGATGCGTTTGTTGGCCTTTGTCATGGCGTAGTGTGCGGTAGCTGATTAGCGCTTATCTTCTTGAGCATATGATGCGATTGGATTAGGGTAGTCGTGCGACCTTGTTGGCCTTTGTCAAGGGTCGTGCGGGTGGGTTTAATTCAATCAGGAAATGACGGGTTGAACTTGACTAGCATCCTATAGTTTGTTAGCCTTTGTCAAGGTCATAGGAGGTTAGGGGCAAAATATTATCAGGAATTTCAAGTGTTGAAATTTGCAATGAGATTGCATACCTTCTATGAGTTAGTTGGATCCCGATACCCACTGCGAGTAAGAGTTACTCCTGGGAGAGTTTTACACATTACAATTAGCCGATCAAGTAGGTGTCTAGAAAGGTGTTAACGGGGTTACGCCCCTGGAAAAACGAGGTTTATTTTATTTAGGTCTGTGCGAAAGCACGGAGAACCTCCCTCAAAGTTCCGATGCTGGCCTGGCCGAAAGATTGGCGAACTTGTAGGATGTAATTAATCCCGGCTAGTCTTACCTTTTAGGGTTTGAAGGAAGATTTGATAAAAACGGTAAGAGACATCCTGATTAGATAAAATCATAACTAATCTGATCTTGCAAGAGCGCACGCAGAGTGTTTTCTTCTCTCTCTCTCTCTCTCTCCTGGTAGCGACCATGTCACGCCTTAATCAAGATAAAAATATGGATGCTTTGACCGAACCTGCTAATTATACTGAGCTAGGGAACGTTGGTTCCGCTCTATCTTATAATTGTTAAAAGTCCGAGCAGAAAATAGGGGAATATCCGGATTTCCACGCAACCCAAACGAGAAATAAGCATGTTGATGCATATTCTTCGGGTGTGTTCGTTACCAAGAACTGTTTCTCAGTATCCTCTACGTCCTGGGTATGTGATACCAGATCAGGATCCCGCATATGTAATATGTTACATGGGCTACAGATAGGTAGAAAACTGAGAATGGATGATATGTCTCTAAATGTTAGAGAATGGTGTAATTGTTGCAGCCAAGTCAGTTGGCAGATATCACCTTGTATTAGTAATTTGATTCTGAACGAATGTTATTACATACCGAACCTGATATACAACATTACATTGGTTTCTTTAATGAGTTAAAGAAGGATATAATTCTGTATTAGAGGATTATGTTGTGAACATTTTCCCGAATCAAGAGTTGATTGGATCAGGCATGTTATATAATAGCATATGCGTTCTAAATCAAACCACAGTTCAAAGTATATAGAACACACACAAGAGGAGTTCAGAAATGAACGAATCCTTCTTGTGGTATTATAGACTTGGTCATATCTATGTGACACGACCAACTAAGTTACATAAGGATGAATTTCAGAATCTCTTCGAACTTTCATCTTATGATACTTGCCAGTCTTGTCTCAAAGGTGAAATGACCAATACTCCGTTTACTGGAAACAGAGAAAGAGTTAGTGAACTCTTGGGACAGATACATGATGATGCATACGGTCCTATGTCTATAAATGCCAGGGCTGGTTCTTCGTACTTCATTACATTCATCGACGATCTCTCAAGATTCGGATATGTGTTCCTGTTGAAACACGAGTCTGAAACTTTTGAGAAATTCAAGGAATATAAGCTTGAAGTTGAAAACCAGACGGGTAAAAGTATTAAGTCCTTCGATGTGATCGAGGAGGAGAATACTTATGCATGGAGTTCCTGGAGTTTTTTTCTAAACAGAGAATGTGATTCTCTCTCAGCTTACTCCTTCGTATCCACCACAGCACAAAGGTGTATCGGGGTGGAGGTATCGCACCCTATGAGATATGGCGCTCTCTATGATAAGTACTGCTGAGTTACCTGTTTCCTTTTTGGTGTTATGTACTTGAGAAGCTGCATACCTATTGAATGGGGTTCCATCCAAATCAGTGCCTACCACTCCATATGAGATATGGAATAAGAAGAGACCATGTCTTAAACGAGTTAAGAGATGGGGTTGTCCGGCCTATGTTGAAAAGAAAAATCCGGACAAGCTCGAGGCAAGGTCAGTTTTGTATAAGTATTTTAGGATATCCCAAACATTTGTGAGGGGATATCTTCTACCGCTCTGAGGAGCAAAGAGTGTTTTGTTTCTCAATATGCCACATTTTTAGAAAAGGAATTTCTTATGAAGAAATTAGTGGTCATGAGGTAGAACTGGAAGGAGTTCCAGCTAAACAAACTAACAGCTGATGATTTGGTGAAACCAAAGGATTAACCAGTCTCCAACGAATCTCAGCCTCTCGCGAATCTAGTAGGGTTCCTCATCCACTTAAGAGATACTGCGGTCTTCTCGGTAACAGTGGGAGCGAGCATTGCTTCATGGTAGATGATGGCCCAACTAGGTTCAGGCAGGCATTCACGAGTGGGGACTCAGTGAAAAGGCCGGATGCTATTCTTAAGTCCATCAGGATTAGAGCAGGCATTGCGGAGTTGGAACATCTGTTTTGATGTGGCAGTCAAAGTGTTTGACTTCATCAAAAAAGTAGATGAACCTTGTATATACAAGAAGTTTGTAGAGAGTAAGGTTGTCTTCCATGTATTGTACGTAGATGACATACTCTTGATAGGAAATGGTTTCCTATGATACACTCGGTCAAGCTCCTCTTATCACGAGGATTCTCAATAGAAGATCTGAATGATACCTACAACATCTTGTTGTTTATGATCTATGGTGATAGATCTAAGAGGATGTTGGGAGTGTCCCAAATCCAAGTACATTAACACCATACTAAAAGTGTTTAGTATGTGTAAGTGCACGGCAGCGCCCCGGCCGTCTAAACGAGGCCAAAATGCGGAAACAAAAACTATTCTTTAAACAGAAATCGGCGCTACCGCGGACTATAAAACCCGGATCGGGCCATTAACCTAATGCTAGCGAACTAGAGAAAGGGTAGACAGCTATACCGAGCGATCCGTGTCCTTCGGTCTTCGGCCACCATCCCTATCTCCCCGCGGAATCTCCGGTCTCGATCTCCTCGTCGGAAAGGGCACCACATCGAGAAGTCTTTTTACGGATTCCCACCTCTTGACCGAGGCAACTTGGACACGAAGTTGGCAAGCCGACGTGTCCAAGATTGCTGTAGAATATATGTAGATCACTGGGTCTCATGGGGTTATTCGAAGTTGCCTTTTGGGAGTGGAGGTGGAGAAATCAACTATGGAGATGTGCTATGGAATTTTGATGCAAGCCCATAAGAGTCTAATTTTTCCACCCACAAAGAGGGCTCCCCAATCAAGTGGCCGGCCATCATGTGGAGAGAGGAGGGAGGTCAATAATGCAAGACAGAATAATGAGTGATGATGAGAAAAATAATGATCATAACCAAGTCTCCACTTCATCAACCATCTCATCTCAAAAGTCAAGTAATGATTAACCAAAAGAAGTCAAAGGATGGTAGAACCATCATGAAACAACAACTTACAAAAACCACCCTCCACTTTGCTAATTTTCACATTTGCAAATAACCCCCTCCACACCAATTTTCAGCCAAGGAAAGAACAAAGGAAAAATGGCCGAAACGGAATGCAAACTGGCAACTTCAAAAAGTGATCCGGTAATAAATTACCGGAAAACCCCGCGACTGTATATACATACCCGCATTTGTATTGCGACCGAATACAAATGCAATGAGACAAAATCTACACTGTACAATACTAGGATCCGGCTTAAACCAAAGCCCGCTAGTATTATCCGTCCGATCATGATCCGTGCAATACCGCACGTATATGATCGAACCCTGCCATATATCCATACGACCTCTACAGCGTTTCGCCCGAAACTTGAGAAACTGTCTGTGAGGGACTCTAAAGACTCGTCAATACTTTGGCTGTGGATTTAACCACTAGCACGTCAGAGGTATTAGCCGTACGTAACGAGCTACCAGGTATTGACCAAAAGGGAGGTCAATGAGCGAACTCATCCCGACACCCTACTGAGCCTGTCAGTGACAATATCCGTACAGTCTGGTCTGTTCATCTATGAGCATCGCATGGCGGGTCTAGGGCGTTGGTAAAAGTCAGACCCCCAAAAGCGGTACAAGTCGTGTCGGAGTGAAGCCCAAAACACCCTGAGATACTACTGGAATACCTACCAGTAAATCTCCTGCCTTGGCCAAGGACTTCGTGTAATGGCTCTCCTAGACACAGCGCGACCTCACCCCCAATACCGAGAGAGACGAACCCCTGCTGATCCGCTCACTGCCTCCATGTGGCTCGAGACTGTACACAACTAAAACCTGTTTGCACGACTCCTTTGAGCCGTGGTAGGGCAGTAATCAAAGCACAGTGGGAACTCACATGAGACAAATTACGATCTCAGGTCGATGAACTAACCTATACACATGTCACCAGGGAACTGCTATCTGACGCTAGGTATAATACCAACTAGCACGTTCCCGGCGAGTCCTGTCCGGTGTACTCATAACCCAATGAGCATCTGTATACATCTTAAGTGATCCAACTGACACCAGTGGCTTGTGAGACCGGCCACCGCCCCTCGTCGGGGTCTCGACTGTATACACTAGTCTACTCCGAAGTATCGATGCCCTGTCTCGAATACTCCCACGTCTAGGGACCACTTTAAGGATGTTCTTATAGACCCCAGCTCCCACGTATATGATCGCCATCATACTGCTGGCCGTCAAGCAAGAATCCTAAGGGCTCTACCAACGTGCAATAGTGACCTGTAAGGTCATCTAAAGCTGTACACGATGATAAAGATAAACCAGATAGCATACTATCACCTTGAGAAAGACTGTCCTACCGGCATAGGTCCTCCCTCAATCATTGCAATCACGTGCCTGTGATCCAATAATTGACTCTGAGGGCACTATCTCCAACAATCTCCCACTTGCACTCAAGGCTAATTATTGCGATGTCGCATACTCACAGCCCGTGTGATACCGAACACCCAACTCCTCTACTAATCAGTCTCACAAATCCCATTTGCGAAACTATTGTGTTCGAGGAATAGCCTCAGTGAGTGGATCCGCCCTAATGTTTCTTTCTATGTCTCTCTTTATCTCAAGTTCACGAAGAAGGCCATCTCCCGAAATGAGCAATACCTGTCTAAGAATATGTTTGGATATCTGATGGGACCTAGTTCATAAATGAACTCCAAATCCAAACTTCTTAGACTGTATCGTCAACTGAACTTAATCAGTATCCTGCGTCATGCTTCTCTCAGTGTCCACTTGGATCACCTGTCTAAAACACTGCCTCTCGTTAGAGGGAAAATTATAACTCTGACAGTCACTCTGTCATCCAGGTCACCTTGGAAGCCTGGAATGATAACTGTCTCCCGAATGAGGCTGTCGTTATCATATCCCTAGAACATCCACTTATGTTCTAAAACTGCTTCCGAATGTTCCTCCAGGATTGGATCAATATCAACTTATAGCATCTACTGCAAAAACAACATCTGGTGTGGTACTTGACATCTCATGATTGACTCAATTGCCTAAGCAAGTGATCTGCCAGTCATGCGCATCCCTCTCCCCTCTAGTTTGTAAGACACCTTTAGAGAGGATGAATCCATCACCTGCAGGTACACCACCGTGCCAGGAGTCGTCCATTCTAAAACACCTTTAGAATGCTGTCTAAGTACCCAGATTGGGAAACTGCCAAAATCTAGATCTAAAACCATAGATCTAGTAACCAGAATTTCTGATAGAATATCCAAATCTTCTGTGGAGAAACCACTGTGTGACAACCAAAGTATAACCGATCGTAGTATAGGAATATCACTTCCTACTCTTTGTATGTCATCCAAATACCAGGACATCACACCCTACTACCTTCTTAACAGATCCATCCCCTATTCTGATGAAGTCAAACCTATGACTGTCACATCAGAAATAGATGATCTATCTCCGCTATTACCGCTTTAGTCTATTAAATAGACATAAGCCACTCGTCCACTATGCTTCCGCTGCTCCCACTGACTATGACAACCCTCTGGCAGAATAATATACACATGCACTTCTAAAGCCAGTTCAGAACGACGCCATACTTATCCTCCTGCCGGGTCTCATAGTCTGGAACAACAGTATTGTCAAGTCTGGGTAAACAAGAACCTCTATGTCACCGTCTTTGAGCATACCGAAGTACCTCTCGAGTGCCTGAGGTTACCCACCATATCTGCGGAGTGGCCAATGGAATGTCAAACCAGATTGAATCTTTAGGTTCTTATCAAATTTTCAGTAATCGTTTGCGGTTCTGGAATCACTTCCAGTTCTACCATACTCCCACTACTGTTTTCTCAAAAAAATCCATTTCTTTTAAAACTGTGGCGAGTCAAGAACAATATCACTATTGATCTTCCAGATGGTAGAAAGTCAACCCTCGTCATAGCCTGGGTCAACCCACAAACAGCCATTACAGAAACGTGCCTTAAGTTATCCAGAGTCGGGTCTTAAGCATAAGCCAGACAACTCCCCGTACCTTAACAATGTTAAGATATAAACTGTTCTATATCCAATATAGAATCAGAGGCACGGATTTAATTGGAACCAGATTCAAATCATGCAGCTGTCTCCAGTGCATGTCAACTAAATGGAGAGAGGCCGATCAGCATTACTCAACTTAGGAATGCATCCAATTATGAGTAACCTGAAAAAGAAGCAAGTTCTCTTAATCATTACTATCAACTGAATACTATACACAAGTATCTACATCTTCGATCACTTTGAAGAATTCTGATACTTGCAACATCTGGTTCTCTACTTTATTCATATACCTATAACTTCTCAAAACTTGGACCTTGTGTATCTACGAAACACATGTCTAAGAACCAGAGAAGTCACAAGTAAACAAAATATAGTACGAGGACCAACCCCTCTGTTCTAATGGACACTGGACAACATACAATACTCTGTATAAGTCCCCTGAGTCTAATAACTCAATCCTTGTGTGTCGTAAGTTGAAAACTGTACTTATGGTTAAGAAGAATTACACCGCTGTTTAATGTTCATTACCTAACCATCCACTGATATAGGTAAATGTCATGGACATAATTTCAAAAAATTATATCTCACTCTATAAAAATAAACGTACAGATATATCAATTTGAAATTGGTGCATAACAACGGATATTCAAAACCAAATGTTTGCCGTCCGGCAAACATCCCAGGTGATTTCCTCAAATATCACCAATTACAACGAATTCCGATATAATAAGGATGATCACCTAATTCCCAATAACTTACTCCCACTCATCATTTGTAAAACCATACAGATGTGAGAATCATACCTGGTAAAAACATACCCTGGAGCAAGGGCTAATTGGGAAATCAGTTTTCTTTTAACAGTACACAGTGAAACTGAAACATTGAAATGTTTCGTAGGGGTATCCGGGTATTCCTAGTAATGCCTCTTCCATTATCCAGATTCACAACTTTAACCGTATATTTCTTTGGTATCTCTCCAAATCCCTTAATATGTCTTTAGTCATTACCTTCTGTGCACCCTCTTAGGCTAAATGGTTTTCTTCCTTCCCTACCTTTCGGCACCAACCTATGGTTTGGAAGAAGACTATCCAATAAGCGTAATGGGTGTACTGTCCTAATCCTAGGAGCACTCGCAATGCGAGAGAAGGTGAAGATAAAATACAACCGAATAAACCTTATTCCTATTTCTCCTGAACCAAAATCCATCCCCGAACTGGAACAAGTTCCTTTCGAGTTCGTATATAACCATACGATGGAGTATCCGATAAACTGTCGATCTTCGTAGTGATACGGAGTGTTCTGGAGAAATACAAAGGTGAAGTAGGATTGGCGAAGAAATACTTGGTTTGGTCGTGAATAGCAGTCGCAATTTACTTTGCCCTCTTACTAATCCCTTTATTTGTCTTTACTTAATACTTTTTGTACACCTTCGTTAGGCTAATTGGTTTTCTTCATTCCCTACCGTTCGGCACCTGCCTATGGTTTGGAAGAAGACTATCTAATAAGCATAATAGGTGTACTGTCCTAATCCAAGGAACACTGGCAACCTGAGAGAAGGTAAAAGGAAAAGACAACTGAATAGTCCTATTCGTTTTCTCCAGAACCGGAAACCATCCTCGAATAAATTCCTTCGAGTTCATATATAACCATACGATGGTTTTATCCAATGGAAGTGGACGTTCGTAGTAATACGGGGTGTTCTGGAGAAAAGGGTAAGAGTAGGAGTGGCAATGAGGTTTACAACTCTGACAATCCAAAAGCCAGTGTTTAAGAAGGTTCGGTTAATCTTGGTCACTGAGTCATAGTCAAGGGTCGGGTCATGGTCTCTGCCAAAGAGAAAGAGAAAAGAAACACTCAGCGTGCACTCTAACCTAGATCAGAATGGTTATCACTTTATCTAATCAGAAAACTTCCCACTGTAACGTCAAATTCTCCTCCAAACCTGAAAGAAGAATTAGTCGGGATCACCCGAGGAGTAAACCAACTCATCAGTGGGAATTGGGATCCAAATATCATCGCATGATAACGTGATGGAATCCACTCACGTTATCACACTTCAGAAGGTATGCGCATATCTGGCAAGTTTCAGTTTCTTTAGAAACTCCCGATGTGATTTTTACCCCATGCTCTTATGACCTGACTAAGGCCAACAAATCATAAGTCACATGTCAAATTCTACCCGTCATTGTCCAGGTTAATTTGAACCCACCCGTACAAGCCCTTGACTAGGGCCAACAAGGCTGTACGACTGTCCCAAACCAACACATCTATCTATGCTGCAGAAAAGTAACAAATAGCTACCATACACTATGCCTTGACTAAGGCCAACAAACATAGCATGAATACTAAGTGCTATCCGTCTGAAATGACGGAGGGCTACGAATGGTTTTTGGCGAAAAACCTTTAACGTAATGAACTTGATATCGTTGAAGGAACCGGATAGCTTTTTATAAAAATATTGTGACGAAAACCTTTGCTAAAGAGGTCACTCCCGGTGAAGGGATCTCGGCTCTTTCCCCGTAGAATGAGGTGCAGGATATTCCAACTGAATACCACGATGCAAAGCAAAAAGTAATCGGCTATAGTGAAGTTATTACCCTGACGCAAACTTCTGTCCAAGGGGTCACTCCCGTTGAAGGGATCTCGGCCCTTGCCTCGTCGACTGAGGAGCAGGATATTCCAACTGAATACCACTGTGCAAAACAAAAGAGAACGTCCTTGCAATAACAGCTTTTTGAAAATTGTTCCAACAACATCAGAATAGGTTTGTTTAGCTTGCATTGATCCGAATCAATGCAGTCCCATCAATTGATCACACCAATAAAGAACGAAAATACGATGTACGTATATGCCATCCGCATTCGCCACTGGGTCCCGTCATCACCCGTTAGGTTACTTAACTAACGACAGAGCGGGGACTGGACTAGCGCGGATGCAAAACATATACAACATCTACTAGTATATATATCAATATATAATATTCGCTCAAGGCGTGATAAAATGCAACATCACAGAAATGTAATAAGCATCACAGAACAATACAGATATCTGGGATCCCCGGGTTTCATAGAGCCGCCACTGAAACCCGACGTTCCCCTGGTCGTGTGGATAGCCTGTACAATGAGATCCTAGACCCCTACGGGCGTGGCAAGTTACCCGCCAAAACCTGAAGCGAGACAGCCCCCTTCAACAACGTGAATGGACCACCCAGCACTTCACGGAATCCGGTAACTTGAGCACCCCTCCTTGGGTCAACCTGTACCCCCTACGAGTGCGGCGAATAGCCCGCCAATTCTAGAGTGAAGCCCTTCCGTCTCAACGCCATGAGATGCGGGCCCGTTGCCCTCTAGAACCCGGCTACCCGTGTACCCCTCCGCGGGGTAATCTTAGTACAGAAAATAAAATATACAACGGGTACATCGACCTCAGCCCGGTCATGCCCCAAAAGAATAATATACAAACAGGCAGTGACGGCAGTCCACATGTCGGACGCTCGCCCCACAATAGCAAATGTACATAATAATACCAAACTGTACTACCATTGAATCCAGGCTATCCACCACGACAAATCCGCAATATCACAGCACAACACAGAACATCAACGTGAATGTCACGTTCGCAAATCTGTCTAAAAGGGCTATAGCAGTTAGACAGGATTTACCGATCAAGTGATATTCACGGTCCCAGATATAATGTAAATACTGTGAACTAACATGTTTAAAATTTTCGATCGACTAAATTTCCCGAAGTGCGCCCCAAGCACAACTGTAGCACTCAAAATAAATTTGGGCCCAAACAGAATATACCAGAAACCTTATTTCCATGTCAGAAACCCACTGTAGAAATTTGGTGCAGAGAGGAGATAAAGTGGCGGCGGAACCGCGGCCAGAGCATGGGTTTGGACGCGGTTCCACGGCTGAACAGTAATTTCAGGGCACCAAATTTTCACAGAATTCTTATAAAACCCTGGACGTATTTTTGCAATGTACCAAATAATTTTTTGAGCACATCAAAAATTCGACAGAAACCTGGACTTGAAAATGGGGTTTTTGGAAAATAAGTTCGATCGAACCTGTAAACACGTTAGAGCAAGCTAGACTAGGTTAATGGAGTGTCTCTGATACCAATGTAAGTGCACGGCAGCGCCCCGGCCGTCTGAACGAGGCCAAAATGCGGAAACAAAAACTATTCTTTAAACAGAAACCGGCGCTACCGCGGACTATAAAACCCGGATCGGGCCATTAACCTAATGCTAGCGAACTAGAGAAAGGGTAGACAGCTATACCGAGCGATCCGTGTCCTTCGGTCTTCGGCCACCATCCCTATCTCCCCGCGGAATCTCCGGTCTCGATCTCCTCGTCGGAAAGGGCACCACATCGAGAAGTCTTTTTACGGGCTCCCACCTCTTGACCGAGGCAACTCGGACACGAAGTTGGCAAGCCGACGTATCCAAGATTGCTGTAGAATATATGTAGATTACTGGGTCTCATGGGGTTATTAGAAATTGCCATTTTGGAGTGGAGGTGGAGAAATCAACTATGGAGATGTGCTATGGAATTTTGATGCAAGCCCATGAGAGTCTAATTTTTCCACCCACAAAGAGGGCTCACCAATCAAGTGGCCGGCCATCATGTGGAGAGAGGAGGGAGGTCAATAATGCAAGAGAGAATAATGAGTGATGATGAGAAAAATAATGATCATAACCAAGTCTCCACTTCATCAACCATCTCATCTCAAAAGTCAAGTAATGATTAACCAAAAGAAGTCAAAGGATGGTAGAACCATCATGAAACAACAACTTACAAAAACCACCCTCCACTTTGCTAATTTTCATATTTGCAAATAACCCCCTCCATACCAATTTTCAGCCAAGGAAAGAACAAAGGAAAAATGGCCGAAACGGAATGCAAACTGGCAACTTCAAAAAGTGATCCGGTAATAAATTACCGAAAAACCCCGCGACTGTATATACATACCCGCATTTGTATTGCGACCGAATACAAATGCAATGAGACAAAATCTACACTGTACAATACTAGGATCCGGCTTAAACCAAAGCCCGCTAGTATTATCCGTCCGATCATGATCCGTGCAATACCGCACGTATATGATCGAACCCTGCCATATATCCATACGACCTCTACAGCGTTTCGCCCGAAACTTGAGAAACTGTCTGTGGGGGACTCTAAAGACTCGTCAATAGTTTGGCTGTGGATTTAACCACTAGCACGTCAGAGGTATTAGCCGTACGTAACGAGCTACCAGGTATTGACCAAAAGGGAGGTCGATGAGCGAACTCATCCTGACACCCTATTGAGCCTGTCAGTGACAATATCCGTACAGTCCGGTCCGTTCGTCTATGAGCATCGCATGGCGGGCCTAGGGGGTTGGTAAAAGTCAAACCCCCAAAAGCGGTACAAGTCGTGTCGGAGTAAAACCCAGAACACCCTGAGATACTACTGGAATATCTACCAGTAAATCTCCTGCCTTAGCCAAGGACTTCGTGTAATGGCTCTCCTAGACACAGCGCGACCTCACCCCTAATATCGGGAGAGACGAACCCCTGCCGATCCGCTCATTGCCTCCATGTGGCTCGGGACTGTACCCAACTAAAACCTATTTGCACGAATCCTTTGAGCCGTGGTAGGGTAGTAATCAAAGTACAGCGGGAACTCACACGAGACAAATAATGATCTCAGGTCGATGAACTAACCTGTACACATGTCACCAGGGAACTGCTATCTGACGCTAGGTATAATACCAACTATCATGTTCCTGGCGAGTCCTGTCCGGTGTACTCATAACCCAATGAGCACCTGTATACATCTTAGGTGATCCAACTGACACTAGTGGCTTGTGAGACCGGCCACCGCCCCTCGTCAGGGTCTCGACTGTATACACTAGTCTACTCCGGAGTATCGATTCCCTGTCTCGAATACTCCCACGACTAGGGACCACTTTAAGGATGTGCTTATAGACCCCAGCTCCCACGTATATGATCGCCATCATACTGCTGGCCGTCAAGCAAGAATCCTAAGGGCTCTGCCAACGTGCAATAGTGACCTGTAAGGTCACCTAAAGCTATACACGATAATAAAGATAAACCAGATAGCATACTATCATCTTGAGAAAGACTGTCCTACCGGCATAGGTCCTCCTTTAATCATTGCAATCACGTGCCTGTGATCCAATAATTGACTCTGAGGGCACTATCTCCAACAGTATGGAGGATTCTAAGCGTGGTGGTTCGCCCACTTACTCAGGATTCACTCTCTCCAAAAAGATGTCTTCCGAGACTGATTTGGAAAGAGCTCGCGTGCAATAGATACCCTATGCTTCGGCAGTAGGCTCTATCATGTGTGTGATGTTATGTACCAGACGAGATGTAGCTAACTCACTAAGTGTAGTGATCAGGAATCAATCGGATCTTGGGAGAATCACTGGAAAGCTGTGGAGGACATTCTTAAGTACTTGAGAAGCACTAAATGAATGTTCTTGGTTCAAGCTTCCAGAGTGATAAGGTCGACTGAGAGTCAGTCACAGGCATTGTTTTTACCCTCAGTGTAGGGATGGTATGTTGGAAGAGTTCCAAGCTATATACCGTGGCAAACTAGACGATAAAGGCTGAATACATTGCTACCAACGATGCTGCCAAAGTGACTGTCTGGGCACTTCTTGTTCATAAGATGAACATGATTCCACCATTGAGCGTCCAATAACTGTTATTGTGACAAAAATGGAGTTATGGATTTGGCCTAGGAACACCGGTCCCATCAGCGATCCAGACATATTCTGAGGTAAGTGTCACCTGATCAGGGAGATGGTTGATCTCCAAGGGATCGAGGTCAAGAGAGTAGACCCGAAAAGTAACACAGCGGATCCACTCACAAAGGCCTTACCCTAGAGAGACTTCTACAGGATGTTGAGTATGAGAAACTGCAACAAATGGCCTTAGTGCAAGTGGGAGATTGTTAGTTATATGTATGCCCTAGAGGCCATTACTGTACATGCGATGTATATTGCAGTGGATTCTTGGACATATATAGGGAGGACTTTCTTTCTCGACATGATAGTATGCTATCTGGTTGCACTTTATCTTAACATGTACACTTATTGTCTCTTTATTGCATGTTGATAAAGCCCTTAGGATGAGTACTTGACTACCAGGATTATGATGCAGATCATACTAGTGGAGACAGGGTAGTCGGTAAGTACATCCTTCAAATGTTTCTAGTCATGGGAGTATCGAGACAGGGCATCGATACTCTAGAGTAGACTAGCGTATACGCTTCTCGACCCATGTGATGGGTGATGGATGATCCCATATCCATTGGTGTTTGACATCAGAGATGGTATACGGGTGCTCAGTGGAGACTGGGTACACTGAACGGACTCGCCGAGAACTCCTAGATGGTATTATACCTATCGTCAGATAGCAGTTCTCTGGTGACACTGGTACAGGTTAGTCTGTCGACCCGATATCGTCATAGAGTCTTGTATGATTCCCACTGTGCTTTGATTTCCACCATACCACGGTCAAGAGATCGTGCAAAAAGGTGGTTTTTAGGTACAATCCCGAGTCACATGGAAGCAATGAGCGATAGGAGGGGATTCTTCTCTCCTGGATTGGCCATAACAGGAAATCCCTGCCCAGGGTTGTTGAGATCTATTGGTAAGTGTTATCGGGTAGTTTCTCGAACCGTTATGAACCTTGTATCAGCATGACTTATCAGGCTATTGGGGTCTGACGTTATACCACCCCCAGGTTATGATATGCGACATATCAGACGAAGAGACCGAACTGTACGGTAGTGTTACTGATTGGATTCACAGGAGTATGAGCAGGCTTGCTTGTTGATCTTCTGATCGCTCAATACTCGGGTGGCCGTTACGTTTAGCAGACTGCTTGTGGCTTGTGGGTATTTGATATGATCATCACCTACTGCCGGCATATTGACGAGTCTTTAGAGTCCTACACAGAGGTTTCCTGGTTCATGCGAAATGAAGTAGGAGCACATATGTGATATGTGCGGGGCCGAGATTAATGCGTGTATGTGATACTGCATTCTATTCATATGATATGTGATATCGGTCGGTTATATATGATATAGCCGGGTTATCGGATCAAGTGTTGATTCGATAAGTTGATTCATATGATATTAGTCGGTTGTATGTGATATAACCGGATTATTAAATCAAGTGTTGATTTAATAATTTAATGTATAATTATATATTTGATATATTAAATTACATTAACTAATATTAGCTCACTTAAGCATTTCTTTTTCTCACTTATGATACACTTAACATATATGTGATATATGTTAATTATTTTCATTGCACACAAAATATATGTGTGATATATATTGTTGTGTAACACCTTAGGAAGTGATTAGTGGCTAATTATATTTTAATATATGGTTTTTAATAAAAAGTTTACCAAATTGATTTTCAAATATTTTATCCTTTTTAATGAATATTTTATTAGATTTTTCCTAGGATTGCACACACATGTGCATGTCAACTAGAGCTTAATTGGGGTTAAACCATGTTTAGAAACCATGGTAGACTAACCCTTTCTTATTAAGCTAAATTGATTTTAATTGAGGGTGTTTTTTTTTTAAATGGAAAATGGATTATTGTTTTGGGTTTGACTTGGTGAGAGAGAGAGAGTGCATGATGGGCATCATGGCCTTGCCCATGCCTACATTTAATGAAGAGAGAGAGGGGGGTTTTGACTTGTGTGCTCTCATTTCTCATTCTCACTCTCATTTCTCTCATTCTCTCACTCACACACACACACTCAAGCAGCTGCAGCAGCAGCAGCAGAAGAAGAAGCAACAGCAGCAGAAGAGGCGGCAGCAAGCAGCAGCAGCAGCAGCAACATGGAGCAGCAGCTCAACAGCATCAGCAGCAGCTCCAGCAGCAGCAGCAACACCTCATCTTCTTCTTCCACTCCTTCTCCTGCTTCCTATGGTCTATTAGGGTATGTTTCTTAAACCCAATTCCTAGCTTGATAAACTTGTGTGTTGTTTAGCTTTGATTAAGTGTTAAATGTGCGTTTTTATGCTAAATATGATGATTAGTGTGGACTTTTGGTTAAGTGATGTTAGTGATGGTTAGACTAACTTAGTTAAGTGTTGTTAGGGCCACTTAAACCTAGGTAAACCCCAGATTTTACTAAAATACCATAGGGTTTCAATTAGTGCTAAACTTAACGTTTTTAAGTGAATTCTTGGCTTTCTGTGATCTGCTTTTAACCCGGCTCCTTCAGAAGAAAACTGAGAAAACTGGAGCATGTATACTAAGTCTAGACTACACACACCAAGAACGAACCCCTGACCCCACACCCAGGCCGCCAATTTATTCTTCCTGGCCGCAATTTGCGGCCAGATGAGGGAGTTTTGGATTGGGTTTGCATTGGTAGGAGTCTGCTGTATTTTTAGGGCCAGTGGTATGTACAATTTTGTAAGTTCTCACCTGTATCAAAATTTAGGACGATATATCGTTTTCCTAGTACGTTTTGTTTGCGTGATACGCGCGATACATGAGTGGGTTCTGTGATCCAGCGTATCGCGGCGTGTCGGGGTAGTTTTAGACGCGTATACACACGATCTAGCGTATCGGACACACGCGCGCTTAGTTCGCGACGCGAGTTTCTCGTTTGATTTCGATATCGCGTTTTGCGAGATATTTGCTTATGCGGATTTTCCTTGTGTGAATTGTAAGTCCATATCACGCACCCCACGAGCTTGCGGGGAGGCGGAATATGTGAAAAACAATTATCAAAGCTTCGTAACACGGACTTGAGCACACGGATCGTGTCTAAACCAATACTAGCAAACTACGAAAGGTTTAACTACTCTGATTCGAAATTATACCTCACGTTACTTGTCCTTCGGGTCTTCATCGCTATCCTCCACGCCTCGTAGGCTCTATGGAACGTCGGCACCTCAACGGCCTTCTCGAGTCAAAGACAATCCACCCGAGAGTCTATAGTTCGAGCTCCAATCTCGAATCTGAGATAACAACGACTCCTAGATCGCTAATCTAGAAGTCCTAGAGGGTGTAGAGTAATAAGATGGATTAGTTAGTCACTTAAACCCTATGATTCTCAACTCATGAAAGCTTTTAGGGTTTGAGGAAGAAGATGAAGAAGTGAGGAGAGAGAAAGCTTTTGTGATAATCATATGAATAATAACTCATGAAAGAATATAATGAAGCATACAAATATCTCTTGATCAAATGTCTAGAAATATCTAGCAAGCTTCATTTAATCCTAAATGGTGAATCACCTCATGAGTCATTAAGCATTTAATGAAAACTTACAACTCATCTCTCCACCTCATTTGTGTTTAATCCATTAAGAAATAAAAACAAATGAGTCATCTTCTTCTAGAACCTTCCCGACAAATTACGAGACTGTCCCTCCCATCCGTATTTCCGAAAAACACGGATAATCTTTGACTGAATAAATCCATCTGTATAATACTAGAATCTGGCTTAAACCAAAGCCCGCTAGTATTATCTGCCCGATCATAATACGTGCACAAGTGTACGTAAGTGACCGCGGCCCTGCCGTAAAACCATACGGCCTCTACACCTTTTGCCCGGTGCAGGGAAACTCTCTGTGTGGGACTCTAAAGACTCGACACTACGCTGGCAGTGGGTTTAACCACAGGCCGCAAGCGGTACTAGCTGTACGTAACGGTCCCCAGGTAGATGTCGATAAGAAGGACGATGAGGAACCCATCCGAACTCCTACTGAGCCTGATGTGACAATCTTCGTACAGTCCGGTCTGTTCGTCTAGGACTATCGCATATCGGGCCTAGGGGGCCGGTAAATGTCAGATCCCTAATAGCGGTATAAGTCGTGTCGGAGTGAAGCCCATTACACCTTGAGAAGCTACTGGAAGCTACCAGTAAATCTCGCTTGCCCTGGCCAGGGACTTTGCGTAATGGCTCTCCATACACAGCGCGATATCAACCCCCAATACCGGGAGAGACGAATCCTGTCTAACCGCCATTGCCTCCAAGTGCTTCGGGACTGCACCCAACTACTACCTCTTTGCACGACTCCTTTGAGCCATGGTAGAGTAGTAATCTAAGTACAGTGGGAACACACCCGAGGCGAAGTAGCAGTGTCGAGTCGACGGACTAAGCTGTACTCATGTCACCTGGGAACTGCTATCTGACGTTGGGTATAAATCCAACCTGCAGTTCCCGGCGAGTCCTGTCCGGTGTACCCGTAACCTAACGAGCACCTGCATACTATCTTTAGTACGACGTACTGATGGCTGTGGGACAGACCATCTCCCTATGCTGGGATGAGAAGCGTATACACCAGTCTACTCCGGAGTATCGATGCCCTGTCTTGATAATCCTAAGACCAGAGACCTGTATAGGATGTTGCTTATAGACTACCCAGCCCCCACTAGTGTGACTGCCATCATAACGCTGGTAATCAAGCAAAGATCATAAGGGCTCTACTAATATGTATAAGCTATACGTTAAAAGAAACATATGCACATATTAAAGTAGACACAAACCAAGTAGCATACTACCATTTTTAGCAAGACTGTCAATACAACTGTGAATATCCTAAGCTTCCATTAAGTAATATACAAACTAGTATGATACAGTAATGGCCTCTAGGGCATAAACACTAACAATCTCCCACTTGCACTAGGGCCATGTACTGGCATATCGCAGACCTATCATCTCGAATAGCCTCTCGAACTGCGTCTGAGGAATGGCCTTTGTGAATGGATCAGCAGTGTTATTCTCCTTATCTACTCTCTTTACCTCGATCTCCCGGCGATCTACGATCTCCCTAGTCAGGTGATACCGCCTTAAGATGTGTCTGGACTTCTGATGGGACCTGGGTTCCTTCGCTAAAGCTATAGTGCCGTTGTTGTCGTAATACAGAGGTATTGGATCAACACTGGTAGGAACCACCTGAAGTTCTGTGAGGAACTTCTTCATTCAGACAGCTTCTTTTGCGGCATCGCAAGCAGCTATATACTCCGCTTCCATCGTTGAGTCAGCAACGGTGTCCTGCTTGGAACTCTTCCAACAGACCGCCCCTCCATTGAGGGTAAAGACATAACCCGACATGGACTTGGAGTCATCCTTGTCACTCTGGAAGCTGGAGTCGGCAAAGGCCTCGATCTGGAGGTCTTTTCCGCCATACACCAAGAACATCTCCTTAGTCCTCCTCAGGTACTTGAGAATGTTCTTTACTGTTATCCAGTACTTCTCTCCTGGGTTTGCCTGATACCGGCTTACAACGCTCAATGCGTATGCTACATCTTGTAAGTCGATGTACTATACCCCACGACTTGCGGG
Organism: Agapanthus africanus; assembly: GCA_030015575.1. Classification (NCBI taxonomy): domain Eukaryota; kingdom Viridiplantae; phylum Streptophyta; class Magnoliopsida; order Asparagales; family Amaryllidaceae; genus Agapanthus; species Agapanthus africanus. Next base: position 168,959,792 of record CM057349.1, read on the forward strand.
GAGGCGGAAATATGAAAAACGATCTTGTTCTTTGCAATAACATCGACTAACCGCAAGAATCATTGCTAAACAATAACTAACATAAGCATAGGAGTTCTAAACTACTATGTGAAGTGATTATACCTAATGAACCGTGTCCTTCGTCTTTTCGTTCTCCACCTCCTCTCCGGCCTTCTCTATGTAGTAGATGATCCACCTGAGAGCTATACTTCAAGCTTCACCTCTAACTTGAGGTAACTAGGTTTCTTAAAGTGCTAATCTAAGTAACCTAGGTGATATAGAGTTGGATTATGGATTGATTAGTCTAATCTAATCCTTGATCTCAACACATGAGAGGGGAGGATTAGGGTTTGAAGAGAGAGAGCTTGAGGAGAGACAAGGTGAGCATGAATAATGACACAATTGTTTCTCACTTCTAATATATCATGAAGCATAAGATTTATCAAATAAATAAAATTAAGTCATTTATCACCATGCTTCATTTAATATTGCAATGAATCATCAAGTGAGTCATTAAGCAATTTAATGCTTCATTAACTCACTTGTATGATTCATCTAGTGAGTCACAAATGCATTTAATACAAATGCCACATAAACCCTCAAGTCACCATCCTTCTAGAAGCTTCTCATGAAATTACAAGAACGCCCCTCCTATCCGTGAAAACACGGAAAAACTTTAGACTGTATAAATCCAATATCCCGATACTAGAATATGGCTTAAACCAAAGCCGGCTAGTAAAAACTGTCCGAAAGTCGTACGTGCGTAAACACACGTATGTGTCCGAACCCTTGTCGTAAAACCATACGACCTCTATATCGTTTCGCCTGGAGCAGAGAAACTCTCTGTGTGGGACTATAATGACTCGACTACTACGCTGGCAGTGGGTTTAACCACAGACCGCAAGCGGCACTAGCTGTACGTAACGGTCCCCAGGTAGATATCGATAAGAAGGCCGATGAGGAAACCCATCCGAACTCCTACTGAGCCTGATGTGACAATCTCCGTACAGTCCGGTCTGTTCGTCTAGGACTATCGCATATCGGGCCTAGGGGGCGACAAGCGTCAGTCCCCTAATAGCGGTATAAGTCATGTCGGAGTGAAGCCCATTACACCATGAGAAACTACTGGAGCCTACCAGTAAATCTCGCTTGCCCTGGTCAGGGACTTTGCGTAATGGCTCTCTGACACAGCGCGATATCAACTCCCAATACCGGGAGAGACGAATCCTGTCTAACCGCCACTGCCTCCAAGTGCTCGGGACTGCACCCAACTGCTACCTGTTTGCACGACTCCTTTGAGCCGTGGTAGGGTAGCAATCTAAGAACAGTGGGACACACTCGAGGCGAAGTAGCAGTGTCAAGTCTGCGGACTATGCTGTACTCATGTCACCTGGGAACTGTTAACTGACGACTGGTATAAAACCAACCTACAATTCCCTGTGAGTCCTGTCCGGTGTACCCGTAACCCAACGAGCACCTGTATACTATCTCCAGTACGACGTACTGACGGCTGTGGGACAGACCATCTCCCCAACTGGGATGAGAAGCGTACACACTAGTCTACTCCGGAGTATCGATGCCCTGTCTCGATAATCCTACGACTAGGGACCTGAATAAGGATGTGCTTGTAGACTACCCAGCCCCCACTAGTGTGACTGTCATCACAACGCTGGTAGGCAAGCAAGATCCTAAGAGCTCTATCAATACGTATACTCACATATTAAGATAGAAAAACCAAGTAGCATACTACCATGTTTAGCAAGACTGTTATATACATGTGAATATCCCAAGCTTCCATTAAGTAATATACAAACTAGTATGATACAATAATGGCCCCTAGGGAATATACACTAACACATCTGGTCTGGTACATAACATCGCATACATTATAGAGCCTACCGCAGAAGCGTAGGGTATAATCGACATGCGAGCCCTTTCCAAATCAGTCTTGGGAGTCATCTCTTTGGAGAGGTTTATTCCGTGACAAGTCGGTAGGTTACCGCGCTTAGAATCTTCCATGCTGAATCTTTTCAATATGGTGTCTATGTACCTAGACTGCGAAAGTCCCAACATCCTCTTTGATCTATCACGATAGATCTGGATCCCCAAAATGTAGGTGGCATCACCCAGGTCCTTCATGGAGAACTTCTGTGACAAGAATCCTTTGACTGACTGTAGCATAGGAATATCATTTCCTATTAGGAGAATGTCATCCACGTACAAGACGAGGAATACTACAACTCTCCCTATAATCTTACTGTATATGCATGGTTCATCTGGATTTTTGATAAAGTCGAATTCTTTGACAGTATCATCAAAACAGATGTTCCAACTCCGCGATGCTTGCTTTATTCCATAAATAGACTTAAGCAACTTACACACTTTACCGCTGCTCCCACTCTAAATGAATCCCTCTGGCTGATCCATATAGACGCACTCTTCCAAATTACCATTTAGAAAGGCCGTCTTTACGTCCATCTGCCAGATCTCATAATCGTGGAAGGTAGCAATGGCAGGAAGGATCCAAATGGATTTTAGCATAGCCACTGGAGAAAAGGTTTCGTCATAGTCCAAATCAGGTCTTTGACGGAAACCCTTTGCAACAAGTCTAGCCTTATAAGTTTCAACCTGTCCATCTACACCAATCTTCTTTCTGAAGATCCATTTGCATCCTACTGGTTTTACCCCATCTGGAGCAATATCCAAAGTCCATACTTTGTTAGTGTACATGGACTCCATTTCGGTCCGCATTGCAACCAGCCATTTTACCGAGTCGCCGCTCTGAATGGCTTGCTGGAAGCTAGAAGGGTCATCATTGTCAATGATGCAATCCTCTCGATCCCCGTCTATGAGAAAGCCGTAGTATCTCTCGGGCGGATGAAACTACCTACTACTTCTGCGGATAGGCGCTGGTATGTCCCTTTCTTCTGAAACTTCTGGTTCTACCATACTTTCAGTAACAGCTTGTGGTTTTGGAATTTCTTCCAGTTCTATTGCGATCCCACTCTTCTGATTTTATAAAAATTCAGCTTCCAAGAAGTGGACATGACGAGAAACAAAAACCTTTTGTTCCTCTGCGTAATAGAAATAATATCCTTGGAGTTCTTTGGATATCCCACAAACTTACACTGTACTGAGCGTGCCTCGAGCTTGTCCGCATGCTGCTTTTTTACAAAAGCTGGACATCCCCGTGTCCTAAAATGTTTAAAACAGGGTTTCTTCCTACTCCACATCTGATATGGTGTGGTAGGCACAGACTTGGTTGGAACCTGGTTCAAAAGATATGCAGCTGATTCTAGTGCATAACCCCAGAAAGATCGCGGTAACTCAGCCTTACTCATCATAGAACGAACCATATCTAATAGGGTTCGATTCCTCCTTTCCGATACACCGTTGTGTTGTGGTGTGTATGGAGGAGTAAGCTGAGAGAGAACTCCATTCTCTTTTAAGTAACCCAGGAACTCGGCACTTAAGTATTCACCACCTCGATCAGATCTCAGTGTCTTGATACTTTTGCCTGTCTGTTTTTCCACTTCATTCTTGTATTCTCGGAATTTCTCAAAGGCCTCGGATTTATGCTTCATTAAGAAGATATATCCATACCTATAGAAATCATCCGTAAAAGTAAAGAAGTAGGAATAACCACCTCGCACATGTGTAGACATTGGACCGCACACGTCACTGTGTACGAGTCCCAAGAGCTCACTCGCTCGTACTCCGTGTCCAGTAAACGGAGTCTTTGTCATCTTTCCCATGAGACAAGATTCACAAGTAGCATAAGATTGATATTCGAACGGATTCAAATATCCTTCTCTTTATAACTTAGTTAAACGTGTTTCATTGATGTGACCTAGTCTACAATGCCATAAGAAAGCCTGATTTATTTCTGGAGACTTTCTTTTAAGTGTGTTCTGGACATTAAAAACCTGAGCTTGATTAAATACGTATATACAGTCATCTAATGTACCGGACCCAATCAGAACTTGATTTAGGTGGATGTGAACTGCATCGCTTACGAATGTAAAGTCATATCCCTCTCTCGAAAGTGAGGATACTGATATGATATTACAAGTCAAACTAGGTACATACAAACAGTTACGTAGAATCAATATCTGCCCACTTGTCAAACTTAGGCGATATTCTCCCACGGATTCAGCATCCACGCTCATTCCGTTCGCAACTCTGAGAGACAAATCGCCTACCCTGATAACTCTACGGTTTCTCAAAGCATGTAATGAATTACAGATATGAGATCCTGCTCCAGTATCTAGTACCCAGAAAGTAGAGTTAATTGACAAACAGATCTCAATTACATACACACTCGAGGCCGAAGCCACAACATACTTCGTATTCTGGCTACTGGCTTCCAAAGCCCTACAATCTTACTGCCAATGCCCAATCCCATAACAATAGGAACATCCCTCTTTACCTACAGCAAGTCCTGAAACTTTTGCTCTTCCCTTTCCTTCTACTTCACTGATACCGTATATCGGCTTTGTGGAGGTCTTCTTCTTTTCACCTTTTGCTTTCGCCCTGGATGCAGAAGAAGAAGGTCCCCCATTAAGCAGAGCGGGTGTCTCCCTGGTTTCTTTCAGGGTGTAAGTAGAGGGTAGGGACTATGGAAATAAGTCAGCGTATGACCTGTTTCCCAACGTGGTCTCCAGGTCCTTGAGCTCATCAATATAGCTAGTCATCGTAAGGACGCCGTCCCCTACAGATGACCCGACAGCCAATCTCGCTTGAAATAATTCGTTCGAGGTCTCATATCTTGCGATATGAGATTGCTCTCCATATAAATCTTTGTTATGGAGAAAGATGGAAACTAAGTCCATCTTCTCGTACTGCTTCTGGTATACACCATCAACTGAAGCCAATACGAGGCACTGAGCATTCGCATTATCCTTTTCCCTTGTCTGACGGATATCCATATCCGTGACGGTGGAAACTGGACCTGGGACGGTGGGGGCTAGAGTAGTAATAGGGTGGTCCAGCTTGTCATAGGCAATGGACATCTGGACAGACCTTTGCCAATCATATAAGTCAGATTCAGTCATTTTGTTATCTAGATGTAACCTAGTCATGGTCACAAGGTCGCTGCAAAGAGAGAGAGAGAGGGAACACTTTAGCATGATGCTCTTGCAAGTTTAGATTGGTTTTTAGTTTATCTAAACTGGATGGCTCCCACTGTTTCTCGAATCCTTCCTCAAACCATAAAAGAAGAATTAGCCAGGACTGATCTCACTGTACAATACTTGCTTAACCGTTCAGCCAGGCCGGTGTCGGTACTTCGAGGGAGGTTTTCCAACGCTTTCGCGAAGTTCCTTAATTAAATAACCTCTTTTCTCTGAGGGCGTAGCCCCGCTGACACCTTTCTCGACACCTACTTGGTTTATAGCATTGATCGTTAAGTGACGAATCTCCTGATGAGTAGCGGATACTCACAGTAGGATCGGGATCCAAATATCATCGTGTGATAATGCTGAAGGAATCCTACCAATATTCATCAAACTCCAAATGGTATGCAACACTAACAAGTTTCAGTTTCTTTAGAAACTCCCGATGTGGATTTTTGCCCCATGCTCTTATGACCTTGACTAAGGGCCAACAAATCATAAGTCACATGTCAAGTTCTACCCATCATTATCTTGTTAATTTGAACCCACTCGTATATACTCTTGACTAAGGGCCAAACAAAGTAATACGACTTTCCCAAACCAACGCATCTATCTATGGTACATGTGAACACCCCAGCAGCTACCAATCACTATGTCTTGACTAAGGGCCAAACAAACATAGCTTGAATACTACTGACCATTCATATGAAATGACGGAGGGCTACGACTGGTTTTGGCGAAACCGTGAATGTAGTGAACTTGATATAATCGAAGGAACCCGATAGCTTTTTAAAAGGAGTGGTTAAAGCTCCGCAATTTAAAAATCTGCTCTTTTAAAATAACCGAGTGGTTTCTTTTAAATTTGTTCCAACGATTCAACTTTGGTTTATTTTCTTTGCATTAAAATAATGCGTCCCATCATTTATCCTATCATTGCAGAAAACAATGAAAATACAACGTCCTCTTATGCCATCCGCATTCGCCACTGGGCCCCGTCATTCACCCGTTAGGTTACTTAACTAACGACGGAGCGGGGGCTGGGCTAGCGCGGGTTCAAAACATAAGTGACTTCTAATAGCTATCATATATAGATATTGTACATTCGTCAGACGCAATAATAGGCATTCCAGATCACAGATGAACATTATTGGATATACAAGCAATCCACGTTTCCTTTGAGCCTGCAACGAAAGACGGATTACACAGTTGTGATGAATAGCCATTACCCCACCCTAGACCCCTACGGGTACGGCAAACTACCCGCCAAGTACCCGAAGTGAAGCGGTCTCCCTCAACAACGTGAGTAGGCTACTAAACACTTCAAAATACCCGGTAGTTTGTGCACCCCACATTGGGTCTATCCTAGTAGCATAAAACAATAAATGAAATAATACAACGGTGGCTACAACCTCAGCCCGGATGTGCCCCGCAAAAGAATATTACATCATATTACATTTTACATCGAATGAATGAATATAAAAACACATCTCAAACCCCGGCTAATCATCACAATAATCCAACGAAGTTCATATACACAAGCCAGGAAAAACCATTACAGAAATGTGCAACTCCCTGCTAACCGACATACTAGCAATTAGGGGAGGTTTACGAACACATTAAACATTACAGATAAAACCCGATTAGCAAATAACTTGGAATATCGATCGAAAACCTTTTTCCGTGTCTACCCCAAATGCAAGCCAGCAATGAAGTAAGCTGGGTAGAAACAGAATATGCAGGAAAACAAAACACCAAAAACTAAGAATTACGGTGCAAATCCGAGTCAACTCGGAGTTGACTCGGCGGCGGATCAGCGGCGGATAGCACTAATCTGCCGCGGTTCCGCGGCCTTATCACCGAGTTAGCAGCTCGTATTTTCCCAGATTTCTTAGAATTCCCTGCTGTGAATTTTCATGCCTATCAAATAATTTTTTTGACACGTTTAAAATTGATAGAAACTTGAGGGGTCCGGGGTTATGTTTTCACGTTTTTCCGACGATCGAAGTTCTAATTAGTTGCTAACAAGCTAGTAAAGGTTTAGCAGGCTCTGATACCACTGTAAGTCCATGTCACGCACCCCACGAGCTTGCGGGGAGGCGGAATATGTGAAAAACAATTATCAAAGTTTCGTAACACGAACTTGAGCACACGGATCGTATCTAAACCATTACTAGCAAACTAAAAAAGGTTTAACTACTCTGATTCAAAGTTATACCTCACGTTACTTGTCCTTCGGGTCTTCATCGCTATTCTCCATGCCTCATAGGCTCTATGGAACGTCGGCACCTCAACGGCCTCCTCGAGTCAAAGACGATCCACCCGAGAGTCTATAGTCCGAGCTCCAATCTCGAATCTGAGATAACAACGACTCCTAGATCGCTAATCTAGAAGTCCTAGAGGGTGTAGAGTAATAAGATGGATTAGTTAGTCACTTAAACCCTATGATTCTCAACTCATGAGAGCTTTTAGGGTTTGAGGAAGAAGATGAAGAAGTGAGGAGAGAGAAAGCTTTTGTGATAATCATATGAATAATAACTCATGAAAGAATATAATGAAGCATACAAATATCTCTTGATCAAATGTCTAGAAATATCTAGCAAGCTTCATTTAATCCTAAATGGTGAATCACCTCATGATTCATTAAGCATTTAATGAAAACTTACAACTCATCTCTCCACCTCATTTGTGTTTAATCCATAAAGAAATAAAAACAAATGAGTCATCTTCTTCTAGAACCTTCCCGACAAATTACGAGACTGTCCCTCCCATCCGTATTTCCGAAAAACACGGATAATCTTTGACTGAATAAATCCATCTGTATAATACTAGAATCTGGCTTAACCAAAGCCCGCTAGTATTATCTGTCCGATCATAATACGTGCACAAGTGTACGTAAGTGACCGCGGCCCTGCCGTAAAACCATACGGCCTCTACACCTTTTGCCCGGTGCAGGGAAACTCTCTGTGTGGGACTCTAAAGACTCGACACTACGCTGGCAGTGGGTTTAACTACAGGCCGCAAGCGGTACTAGCTGTACGTAACGGTTCCCAGGTAGATGTCGATAAGAAGGACGATGAGGAACCCATCCGAACTCCTACTGAGCCTGATGTGACAATCTCCGTACAGTCCGGTCTGTTCATCTAGGACTATCGCATATCGGGCCTAGGGGGGCGGTAAACGTCAGACCCCTAATAGCGGTATAAGTCGTGTCGGAGTGAAGCCCATTACACCTTGAGAAGCTACTGGAAGCTACCAGTAAATCTCACTTGCCCTGGCCAGGGACATTGCGTAATGGCTCTCCATACACTGCGCGATATCAACCCCCAATACCGGGAGAGACGAATCCTGTCTAACCGCCACTGCCTCCAAGTGCTTCGGGACTGCACCCAACTACTACCTGTTTGCACGACTCCTTTGAGCCGTGGTAAGGTAGTAATCTAAGTACAGTGGGAACACACCCGAGGCGAAGTAGCAGTGTCAAGTCGATGGACTAAGCTGTACTCATGTCACCTGGGAACTGCTATCTGACGATGGGTATAAATCCAACCTGCAGTTCCCGGCGAGTCATGTCCGGTGTACCCGTAACCTAACGAGCACCTGCGTACTATCTCCAATACGACGTACTGATGGCTGTAGGACAGACCATCTCCCTATGCTGGGATAAGAAGCGTATACACTAGTCTACTCCGGAGTATCGATGCCCTGTCTCGATAATCCTACGATCAGGGACCTGTATTGGATGTTGCTTATAGACTACCCAGCCCCCACTAGTGTGACTGCCATCACAACGCTGGTAATCAAGCAAAGATCCTAAGGGCTCTACTAATATGTATAAGCTATACGTTAAAAGAAACATATGCATATATTAAAGTAGACACAAACCAAGTAGCATACTACCATTTTTAGCAAGGCTGTCAATACAACTGTGAATATCCCAAGCTTCCATTAAGTAATATACAAACTAGTATGATACAGTAATGGCCTCTAGGGCATAAACACTAACATGAATTCTAGGTTTGCAGGCGGGTACGTCGGACGCAGCAAAGAAAGAGAAGCAGGTGGTCGGGTACGTGTAGCACGCGACCAGGTTAGTAGATTTAACATCTACGGGGAAATCTCCCGTATGGCGTTAAGCGTCAGGGCGTTACAGGATATTTTAGTTGTATGTGTTCATATATACTATAGTAGCATACCATCCCTTGTTGCATATAGAAATGGTAGATGTAGAACACTGCACTGTCACTAACGGTTCAAGCTGCACGAGCACTATTTGTATGTTACACTCACACCGTTAGTGATTGCCATGACACTTGCACTATAGGATTGCTACGAATTATATATCGTCTTGATTTCCGCATCATTGATGATTCCCATGACTTGTTGCATATACACATATATTGATATCTTCATACTTGCGCGCATGCACACTGTATATTCATACCAGTGCACACATATATTGATATCTTCATACTTGCACACATGCACACTGCATATTCATACCAGTGCACACATATATTGATATCTTCATACCTGCGCACATGCACACTGTATATTCATACCAGTGCACACATATATTGATATCTTCATACTTGTGCACATGCACACTGCATATTCATACCAATGCACACATATATTGATATTTTCATACTTGCGCACATGCACACTGTATTTCCATAGTAGTGCTACCCTCATATTCACGTATATATCCATTTGCACACCCATACCTATATACATACATATGTTACATACATGGGTGATATTGACATGATTTAAAAACTAAGGGACCGCACGAGATATTTTCCAAACTGGATCTTTTTAAAAGAGCGGTTTTCCCCTTTTTACTCTTAATGTCATACGACACATGGCATGGATTTACGCATTTACTTTGGATTTATGTGATTTCTGAATTTGGGAACCGGGGTATTATTTTAAGAAAATACGCACTGTTTTAAAAACCCGGTTTCCCTTGATATGATATTTCAGTGCGTCCACCATGCGTTTTCTCTGTTCTGAGAGTGTGACATGTGAACCCGAATCGAGGAGCTGGACGAGGCCGATTGCGGGTACATGGTGGACCCGGTATGGTACCCCGGGACGAGAACGGATCGCTGTGCAGTAGACGATGAGCCTGGCAGAGGGACCACTACCTACCGGTGATTGGTTAGATCTGGCGGTTATCCGGAAGATACTGACCAGAGTTGAGAGATGGATATGGGACGACACGTACTGCCGGGGCCGAGGGCCGATTCCGCAGACAGAGCCCGATACTTGAGGATTTGCGTGTCGATGCTTGACACGATGATTTTGTGATATTTTCGATTGCCGATGCTAGGCATTCACGATTCCATGAGTTGTACAAGATTTGAGGGCCGATCAGAGTGACGGCGCCTGAGTTTTACTGGGATTTGGGTGCATTGATAGACACCGGTTATTCTTCCACGTTGACATTCCGTGTAGATGATATTTATTCCCATGCTCAGCATTCATTATTTTGCATCTCATCCTGTAGCTATAGTACCTGATAGAGTACTTTTGCATGATTATTGCATACCATGCTTATCATATATAGATGTTATTAGATTGCATTTTCTATGCATGATTATTGCATACCCTGCTTATCATATATAGATGTTATTAGATTGCATTTGCTATGCACGATTATTGCATACCCTGCTTATCATATAGAGATGTTATTAGATCGCACTTGTTGCATGATTATTGCTCATATAGATGTTATCTGTTGGCATAGGTTAGAGTATCGCAACACGTGCATACTCGCGATTATCTTTATATGTTATCTACTATTCACGAGTTGGCAACTCACCCCCGTTGTGCCACAGTGTTTGCAGGTTTCCCCTCAGAGTAGTCGCGGCAGGCTGTTTTGTTACATCTTTTGACACAGATACCACTGCAGTTGGCGTGTTAGCCATTTTGCTGATAGGTGGGTTTTTGGCGGTATCTGTTTATTTTCCAGTTGTATACACTGTTGTATCTAGTACTCTCCATCTACTTTCATGTATTGACTTAGAAACCAGTTGTGATGACGATGTATATTTTTTTGTACTCTGGTGTCGAGCTCGTTGTGAGCTGACTTTATTTATGCAGCTTTATTTTTCATGATATTTTTTTTTCACTTATACTGCTCATCTCTTCGCTACGGCGTCGTATATTTTTTATCGTGGTGATTGTTTCCGCCGTTGGGCGTGATTCTCCCGTTTGGGATGCTTTATTCATTCTATATGTCACTTTTACTTATATCTTGTCTAGTACCCTATTTCGGGGCTAGTTTTTACAAAGGAAAGCTGCCAAAATTTTTAAGATAATAACTTGAACTTTAAAGAATTTTACTAAATTACTTAAGGTCTTCTAAACGTTTTAACAAATGTTTCTATTAAATGTTTTAAACACTCAATACTTTTAATGGTTTTGATTTCTGGGTTTCGGCTTACTTAGTCGCGTTACGCCTGTAGACGTTACGTGGTTAAGTGCCGGTCACGGGCCAAACTTTGGGTCGTGACATGCTGTGTCATGCTAGGTTACACATGCAACATGTATGTATGAGACTCACACCATGCTAGATTTAATGTTAAGGTTTATATTTATTTATTAAGTAATTCAAATTGGTGGAAATTGTCATGGCTTGGAGCTTGGATGAAGCTTGGAGAACATTGACTAAGTCCATTTGTTTTGTCATGCTTAAGATATTTATTAACCTAACCATTACCCTACACCATGGTTTAGTCTCTACAAGGGTTAGTGTATGTCATATACTCACCATGGTTGCATTTCTAACCTCATCTCTTTAGTTCATCACTTCATCTTCTTCTTCCTCTTGAAGCTCTCTTGCTTTTGACAAAGTGATGAAATATTGTGAGAAAAATAAATCTAAAGTGAGCCCATTTCCTACTTCATCATCCTCTACTATTAGCCATTTAGTTTAGGATGTTTGCTTCACTAAACCCTAATTTAGTGAAGAGGTAGCATGACCTTGAGTCTCCTCGACGTAGATCATCTTCGGCTTTGAAGACTTCAAGCAAGTTTGCATCTTTCACCTTGTGGAGCCTCTCAAGAGTTCGGGAGATCATTACTCGCAACGAAGGGACATCTACACAGAGCATTTGAAGTGAAGGACCGGTCTACAAAGGTTGAATTCCGCATTCACTTAGTTGTTAAGATGTTAACATTGCTAGTTCGTTTAAAACTATAGTCAAGATTCTAGGGTTAGGGTTGCTTAGCATGGCAAAAATTTGAAAACGGCATGGACGAACTAGCAATGTTAACATAATGCAAAGCAAAAATTAGATCAACTATAAAAACAATCGAGTGCTTTGTAACATTTGCTAGTTTCGCTAAAGGGGTCACTCCCGGTGAAGGGATCTCGGCCCTTTCCTCATCGAATGAGGTGCTGGATATTCATCAAGGAATACCACTATGCAAAACAAAAACTAGAGTTACCCATTTTAAAAAGTTTGATTCTACAGCATCTTTAGGTTTCTTTTTCTTAACATTAATCACTGTTGGGTTACGGCAGCGCCCCGGCCATCAAACCGTGGTCAAATGCGGAACAAAATTTTTCTAAACTGGCTCTACAATTACCCGATGCCCGGATCTACCCTAAACCCTATACTAGCAAACAATACAAAGAGTTAGGAATGGTTATACCGAGTTGATCCGTGCCCTTCAGTCTTCAACCTTCTTCCCAAGCTCATAGTGGTTACGGATCGAGTTTGGTTGCCGGTCTTCCTCCATCTACGACGATCCACCTGAGGGAAACGGCGCAAGCTCCAGCCTCGCCAAGCGAAGCAACCGAAGCTCCAAGGTTGCTAGCAATGGAGAGTGGAGGTGTAGGAATGTGTCACTATAATTTTTCTCCCATCATAAATGCTCCATGAGCAACCATAGAAGACCAAGAGGAGGTGAGGAAACATGTGGCATGAGCAACTAAAGAAAATGGCTAAGTCTCCAAGTGAGAGTGAGAATGAATCAAGTGAAGAAAAGAAATGAGCAAGGTTACTCTAGAATATGGTGGATACCCCTCTCTCTCACTCTCATGCACACAAAAAATCTCATTTCCTTTTTCAATAAAATAATGCAAACCATACCTCTCTACATGTCAAGTCCATGCTCATGCCAACTCACCCCTCTACCTCATTTGTAAAACAAATGATTTTCTAAAAAAGGAAATCATACAAATGAGGTGTCCAATCTTCTAGAAACAATTCCATATAAATACGGAATACAACCCGGTACACGTATCGAAATACATATACGCGTATTCGTATGAAAATACGAATAGCCAAAAGAGAAAATGAATAGTGAACAATAATACTAGAATACATATATATAAATACTATATATAAATTATTAAATCAAAACCTGATTTAATAATCCGGCTTAATCCTAAGCCGCTAGTATTATCAACCGTCCGATTAAAGTCTGTGCAGCCTGTACACATATTTAATCGGACACCTGTATGTACCAATATACATCATCTATACCATATCGCCTGAACCGTGAAAACCCTCTGTGTGGGACTCTAAAGACTCGTCAATACGCTGGCAGTGGGTTTAACCACAAGCACATCAGCGGCACGAGCTGTACGTAACGGCTACCCAGGTATTGAGCGAAAGGAAGGTCGACGAGCAAACTCATCCAAACCCCTACTGAGCCTGACAGTGACAATATCCGGACAGTCCGGTCTGTTCATCTAAGAGTATCGCATATCGAGTCTAGGGGGGTGGATAAAGTCAGACCCTACTGACGCGATAATTCGTGTTGGTATGTAACCCATCACCACCTGAGAAATTATCGATCCTGGATCAGTAATTCTCGTCTACCCCGACCGAGGATTTCTGGTGATGGCCATCCATGCACAACGCGACATCAACCCCCAATACCGGGAGAGACGAATCCCCGACGATCCGCTCACTGCCTCCATGTGGCTCGGGACTGTACCCAACTAAAACCTGTTTGCACGACTCATTTGAGCCATGGTAGGGTAGTAATCAAAGCACAGTGGGAACTCACACGAGACAAATGACGATCTCAGGTCGATAAACTAACCTGTACACATGTCACCTGGGAACTACTATCTGACAATAGATATAATACCAACTAGCAGGTTCCCTACGAGTCCGTCCAGTGTACTTATAACTCAATGAGCACCTGTATACTATCTTAGGTGAACAAACTAACACCAATGGCTTGTGAGACCTTGCCACCGCCCCTCGTCAGGGTCTCGATCAGTATACACTAGTCTACACGGAAGTATCGATGCCCAATCTCGCTACTCCCACGACTAAGGACATTTAAGGATGTGCTTATAGACCCCCAGCTCCCACATATTTGATCGCCATCATAATGCTGGTAGTCAAGCAAGAATCCTATGGACTCTATCAACATGTAATAGTGATATGTAATACCACCTGAAGCATATACATGATGATAAAAACAAACCAGATAGCATACTATCATCTTGAGTAAGACTGTTCTACCGGTATAGGTCCTCCCTCAATCATCGCAATCGCGTGCCTGCGATTCAATAATTGACTTGAGGGCACTATAGCCAACAATCTCCCACTTGCACTTAAGGCTAATTATTACAATGTCGCATACTCACAGCCCGTGTGATACCGAACACCCAACTTCTTTACTAATCAGTCTCACAAAGCCTGTTTGTGAAACTATTGTGTTCGAGAAATAGCCTCAGTGGGTGGATCCGCTCCAGTGTTTCTTTATGTATCTCTCTATATCTTAACTTCACGGAGAATAACCATCTCCCGAAATGAGCAATACCTTTTCTTAGAATTTGACGGGACTCAGTTCACAAATGAACTCAAAATCCAGCAAACTTCTTAGACTGTATCATCCACTGAATTTAATCATTATCCTGCACCATGCCTTCCACAGTATCCGCTTGGACCACCTGTCCAACATACCGTCCCTCGAAAGAGGGGAAAATATAACTCCGACAGCCACTCTGTCATCCATGTCACCTTGGAAGCCTGAAATGATAACCGTCTCCTGAAAGAGGCTGCCATTATCATATCCCAAGAACATCCATTTATGTTCATAAACTGCTTCCGTACATTTCTCCAGGATTGGATTAATATATGTTTATTGCAGCTAGTGCAAAAACAACATCTGGTGTGGTACTTGACATTTCATGATTAACTCAATTGCCTAAGCAAGTGATATGCTAATCATGCAGATCCCTCTCCCCTTTAGTCTGTAAGACACCTTTAGAGAGGGTGACTCCATCACCTACAGGTACACCACCATGCCAGGAGTCGTCCATTCTAAAACACCTTTAGAATAGTGTCAAAGCACCCAAATTGGGAAATTTCCCAAATCTAGATCTAAAACCATAGATATAGTGACCAGAAAACCTGATATTTTATCCATATCCTGTGTGGAGAAAAAACCTTGTGACAACCACTGTATAACCGATCGTAGTATAGGAAGATCTCTTCCTATCAAGAGTATGTCATCCAAATACCGGGACATCATTCTCTACTACCTTCTTACCAGATCCATCTCTTATTCTGATGAAGTCAAAGCCTATGACTGTCATATCAAAAATAGATGATCTATTTCCGCTATACTTGCTTTATTCTAGAAATAGACATAAGCTACTTGCCCTCTATGCTTCCGCTGCTCCCACTGACTACAAAAACCCTCTGGCAGAATCATATTTACGTGCACTTCTAAATCTAGTTTAGAACGACGTGCACTTCTAAATCTAGTTTAGAACGACGCTATACTCATCCTTCTGCCGGGTCTCATAGTCTAGAACAGCAGCAATGGCAAGTATGGGTAAACAAGAACCTCTCTGTCACCGTCTCTGAGAAGACTGAAGTACCCCTCGGGTGCCTGAGGTTACCCACCAAATCTGCGGAGTGGCTAATGGAATGTCAAATCCAATTGAATCCTCAGGTTCTATTAAATCTTCAGTGATCGTTTGTGGTTTTGGAATCACTTTCAGTTCTACCATACTCCCACTTTTGTTTTCTGAAAAAATCCATTTTACTAAAACTGTGGCGAGTCAAGAACAATATCACTATTGATCTTCCTGATGGTAGAAAGTTAACCCTCGTCAAAGCCCGGGATAACCCACAAACTGCCATTACTGAAACGTGCCTTGAGTTTATCTGGATTCTGGTTTTAAGCATCAGCCGGACAACTCCCTATATCTTAACATCGTTAAGATATAAATTGATTCTATATACAATATTGATACAAAAGCACTAATTTAATTGGAACCGGATTCAAAATCATGCAGCTGTCTCCAGTGCATATCAACCAAATGGAAAAAGGCCAATCAGCATTACTTATCTAGGAGCGCATCCATATATGAGTAACCTGAAAGAGAAGCAAGTTCTCAAAACCATTACTATCAACGGAATACCAAACACAAGTATCTACATCTTCTACTATCTCAAAGAATCCTGATACTTCCAAAAAATGGTTCTCTACTTTATTCTTATACCTATAACTTCTCAAAATATTGTTGGAGATAGTGCCCTCAGAGTCAATTATTGGATCACAAGCACGTGATTGCAATGATTGAGGGAGGACCTATGCCGGTAGGACAGTCTTACTCAAGATGATAGTATGCTATCTGGTTTATCTTTATCATCGTGTACTGCTTTAGGTAACCTTACGAGTCGCTATTACACGTTGATAGAGCCCTTAGGATTCTTGCTTGACTACCAGAAGTATGAGGGCAATCATATACGTGAGAGCTGGAGTCTATAAGCACATCCTTAAAAGGTCCCTAGTCGTGGGAGTTTCGAGACAGGGCATCGATTCTCCAGAGTAGACTAGTGTATACAGTCGAGACCCCGACGAGGGGCGGTGGCCGGTCTCACAAGCCACTGGTGTCAGTTGGTTCACCTAAGATGTATACAGGTGCTCATTGGGTTATGAGTACACCGGACAGGACTCGCCGGGAACCTGCTAGTTGGTATTATACCTGACGTCAGATAGCAGTTCCCTGGTGACATGTGTACAGGTTAGTTCATCGACCTGAGATCGTCATTTGTCTCGTGTGAGTTCCCACTGTGCTTTGATTACTACCCTACCACGGCTCAAAGGAGTCGTGCAAACAGGTTTTAGTTGAGTACAGTCCCGAGCCACATGGAGGCAGTGAGCGGATCTGCAGGGGTTCGTCTCTCCCGGTATTGGGGGTGAGGTCGCGCTGTGTCTAGGAGAGCCAGAACATGAAAAGTCCTTGGCCAAGGCAGGAGATTTGCTGGTAGGTATTCCAGTATTATCTCAGGGTGTTCTGGGCTACACTCCGACACGACTTGTACCGCTATTGGGGGTCTGACTTTTACCAACCCCCTAGGCCCGCCATGCGATACTCATAGACGAACGGACCGGACTGTACGGATATTGTCACTGACAGGCTCAGTAGGGTGTCAGGATGAGTTCGCTCATCGACGTCCCTTTTGGTCAATAGCTGGTGGCCCGTTATGTATTGGCTGATACCTCTGACATGCTAGTGGTTAAATCCACAGCCATAGTATTGACGAGTCTTTAGAGTCCACCACACTCAGTTACTCAGGTTTCGGGCGAAACGCTGTAGAGGCCGTATGGAGATATGGCAGGGTTCGATCAGATACATGCGGTATTGCACGGATCGTGATCAGACGGATTTTTACTAGCCGGCTTTGGCTTAAGCCGGATCCTAGTATTAGACAGTGTAGATTTTGTCTCGTTGCATTTATATTCAGTGGGAATACAAATGCGGGCATGTATATGCAGTAGTGGGGTTTTCCTGTAATTTATTACGGGATCAGTTTTCTGGAGTTGCCAGTTTGCATTCCGTTCCGGCCGGTTTTCCTTTGTTGCTTCGCGGCCGGACTTTTCCGATGGAGGGACTAATTTGCAATTGTGCAAATTAGTTTTTGTAGAGGGGGTCCTTTGTAAATGTGTGGCTTCATCATGAGATTCTTTTCTTGTCATTCCTTGCATTTATTGAGAAGGGAAATGAAAAGATGTGAGTGAGAATTTGGTGTGACCCTTTTTGATTAATCTTTATCAATTCCTTTTTCCCACTTGCTATATTCCATTCATATTTTCCCTCCACCATTTCTTGATCATGGGGCCGGCCACTTAGAGGAGAAAAAGAGAGTGTTCTTTTTCTTTGGGTGTGGGAAATTAATCATCATACATGCTTGCTTGCTACAAATTTCTCACAACTCTTCAAAGTTCATCTTGATCCCTCTATACATGGCAACTCCTAACCCTCAAGAGACATAGCCTACTACACTAGTCTACAGCATCCCTTGGACACGTCGGCTAGCCAACTTCGCGCCCGAGTTGCCTCGGTCCAGAGGTGGGAGCCCGTAAAAGATTCCGGCTACGTGGTGCCCTTTCCGACGAGGACGTGACGGACGGAGATTCCGCGGGAGATCGGAGTTGAGACGAAGACCGACGGACACGGATCGCTTGGTATAGCTTCTCTACTCTTTTCTAGTTTGCTAGTAGCTAGGTTAATGGCCCGATCCGGGATAAAAGTGCGCGGTGGTGCCGGTTTGCTAGTTTGCAAAGTTTTTGTTTCCGCGTTCCGGCGTCGGATCGACGGCCGGGGCGCCGCCGCGGACTTACATTGGTATCAGAGCCACGCCATTAACCATGCCTAGCTTGCTCTAGTATGTTTAAAACCCGATCGAACAAAAATCGCAAAAACCGTATTTCTAGTGCATGTGTTCTCTGCTGAAATTTTTCCAGCTCCAAAAATTTTTCAGGTCATTGCAGAAAGACATGGAAGAAATTATAAGAATTCTGGGAAAATATGATTCACTGATTCCTTACTATGACCGCGGAAACGCGGCCAAACCCCCGGTTTAGCCGCGGTTCCGCAGTGGGTAAGTGGAATCGTTGAACCAAATTTTTCCAGTGGGCTTTTGAATAGGAAACAGGGGTTTTGGGATATTACTTTTGGGCCCAGATTTTCTGTAAGTGCTACAATACTGCTTGGGGCTCACTTGATAGAATTTGTTCAATCGGATATTTTAAACATGCCAGTTCACAGTATTTACATTATATCTGCGACCGTGAATGTCACTTGATCGGTAAATCCCGTCTAACTGCTATAGCCCGGTTAGACGGATTTGCGAACGTGACATTCACGTTGATGTTCTGTGTGTTGCTGTGATGTTGCGGATCGGTCGTGGGGGATAGCCTGGATGCAATATTAGTACAGTTTTGTTTTTTATGTACATTTGATATTGCGGGGCGAGCGTCCGACATGTGGACTGCCGTCACTGCCTGTTTGTATTATTATTTTGGGGCACGACCAGGTTGCGGTCGATGTACCCATTGTATGTATATTTTACTTTCTGTCCTAGGATTGCCCCGCGGAGGGGTGCACGGATAGCCGGATTCTAGAGGGCAACGAGCCCGCATCTCATGGCATTGAGACGGAGGAGGCTTCACTCTAGAATTGGCGGGCTATTCGCCGCACTCGTAGGGGGTATAGGATTGACCCAGGAGGGGTGCCCAAGTTACCGGATTCCGTGAAGTGCTGGGTGGTCCATTCACGTTGCTGAAGGGGGCTGCCTCGCTTCAGGTTTTGGCGGGTAACTTGCCACGCCCGTAGGGGTCTAGGATTTCATTGCACAGGCTATCCACACGACCAGGGGAACGTCGGGTTTTCAGCGGCTCTGGGAAACCCGGGGATCTCAGATATCTATATTGTTCTGTGATGCTGTACATTTCTGTGATGTTGCATTTTATCACGCCTTGAGCGAAAATTATATATTATATATATACTAGTAGATGTTGTATATGTTTTGCATCCGCGCTAGTCCAGTCCCCGCTCTGTCGTTAGTTAGCTAACCTAACGGGTGATGACGGGACCCAGTGGCGAATGCGGATGGCATATACGTACGTCGGTATATTTTCATTCTTTTGTAGTGTGATCAATTGATGGGACTGCGTTGATTCGGATCAATGCAAGATAAACAAACCTATTCTGATGTTGTTGGAACACTTTTTCAAAAAGCTGTTATTGCAAGGACGTTCTCTTTTGTTTTGCACAGTGGTGTTCAGTTGGAATATCCTGCTCCTCAGTCGACGAGGCAAGGGCCGAGATCCCTTCACCGGGAGTGACCCCTTAGACAAAAGTTTGCGTCAGGGCAATAACTTCACTATAGCCGATTACTTTTGCTTTGCATCGTGGTATTCAGTTGGAATATCCTGCACCTCATTCTACGGGGAAAGAGCCGAGATCCCTTCACCGGGAGTGACCTCTTTAGCAAAGGTTTTCGTTACTATATTTTTATAAAGCTATCCGTTCCTTCAACGATATCAAGTTCATTACGTTAAAGGTTTTCGCCAGAAACCATTCGTAGCCCTCCGTCATTTCATATGGATAGTCAATAGTATTCAAGCTGTGTATGTTGGCCAAAGTCAAGGCACAGTGTTTGGTAGCTGTTGGGTATTCATATGCAGCATAGATAGATGCGTTGGTTTGGGACAGTCGTACTGCTATTTTGGCAAAAGTCAAGGGTATGTACGGGTGGGTTCAAATTAACCTGGAGAATGACGGGTAGAACTTGACATGTGACTTATGATATGTTGGCCAAAGTCAAGGTCATAAGAGCATGGGGCAAAAATCCACATCGAGAGTTTCAAAAGAACTGAAACTTGCCAGATATGCGCATACCTTCTGGAGTGTGATAACGTGAGCGGATTCCGTCACGTTATCATGCGATGATAGTTGGATCCCAATTCCCACTGATGAGTTGGTTTACTCCTCGGGTGATCCCGGCTAATTCTTCTTTTAGGTTTGGGGAAGAATTTGACGTTACAGTGGGAGGTTTCCAGATTAGATAAAGTGATAACCATTCTGATCTAGGTTAGAGTGCACGCTGAGTGTTTCTTTTCTCTCTCTCTTTGGCAGCGACCATTGACCCGACCCTAGACTATGACTCAGTGACCAAGTTGACCGAACCTTCTTAACACTGGTTTTTGGATTGTCAGAGTTGCATACCCCATTGCCACTCCTGCTTTTACCCTTTTCTCCAGGACACCCCGTATTACTACGAACGTCCACTTCCATTGGACAAAACCATCGTATGGTTATATAGGAACTCGAAGGAATTCGAGGATGGTTTCCGGTTCTGGAGAAAACAATAGGACTATTCAGTTGTCTTTTCATTTTACCTTCTCTCAGGTTGCGAGTACTCCTTGGTTTAGGAGATAGTACACCTATTATGCAAATTGGATATTCTTCTTCCAAACCATAGGCAGGTACCGACCGGTAGGGAATGAAGAAAACCAATTAGCCTAACGGTGGTGTACAGAAGGTATTATGTAAAGACAAAGAAAGGGATTAGTAAGAGGGCAAAGTAAATTGCGACTGCTATTCACGACCAAACCAAGTATTTCTTCGCCAATCCTAAATCACCTTTGTATTTCTCCATGACACTCCGTATCACAATGAAGATCCCAAGTTTATTGGATAATCCATCGAATGGTTATATACGAACTCGAAAGGAACTTGTTCCAGTTCGGGGATGGATCCTGGTTCAGGAGAAATAGGAATAAGGTTCATTCGGTTGTCTTTTATCTTCACCTTCTCTCGCATTGCGAGTGCTCCTAGGATTAGGACAGTACACCCATTATGCTCATTGGATAGTCTTCTTCCAAACCATAGGCTGGTGTCGAACGGTAGGGAAGGAAGAAAACCATTTGGCCTAAAGGGGTGTACAGAAGGTAATGACTAAAGACATATAAAGGGATTTGGAGAGATGGCAAAGAGATATACGATTACAGTTGTGAATCTGGATAATGGAAGAGGCATTACTAGGAATACCGGGATACCCCATCAAAACATTTCAATGTTTCAATTTCACCGTGTACTGTTAAAAGAAAACTGATTTCCCAATTAGACACTTGCTCCAGGGTATGCATTTACCAGGTTTGATTCTCTCGTCTGTATGGTTTTACAGATGATGAGTGGGAGTAAGTTATTAGGAATTTGGTGATCATCCTCATTATATCGGAATTCGTTGTAATTGGTGATATTTGAGGAAGTCACCTGGGTTGTTTGCCGGACGGCAAATATTTGGTTTTGAATATCCGTTGTTATGCACCAATTTCAAATTGATATATCTGTACGTCTATTTTCATAGAGTGAGATATACCTTTTTGAGATTATGTCTATGACATTTACCTATATCAGTGGATGGTTAGGTAAGGAGCATTGAACAGCGGTGTAATTCTTCTTAACCATAAGTACAGTTTTCAACATACGGCACACAGTGAATGAGTCATTTCACTCAAAGGACTTATACAGAGTATTGTATATTGTCCAGTGTCCATTAGGACAGAGGGGTAGGTCCTCGTACTGTATTCTGTTTACTTGTGACTTCTCTAGTTCTTATACAGGTGTTTCGCAGAAACACAGGGTCTGAGTTTTGAGAAGTTATAGGTATATGAATAAATTAGAGAACCGGGTACTGCAAGCATCAGGATTCTTCAAGGTGATCGAAGATGTAGATACTTGTGTATGGTATTCAGTTGATAGTAATGATTAAGAGAACTTGCTTCTCTTTCAGGTTACCCATAATTGGAAGTATTCCTAAGTTGAGTAATGATGATCGGCCTCCTTCCATTTAGTTGACATGCACTGGAGACAGCTGCATGATTTGAATCTGGTTCAATTAAATCAGTGCCTCTGTTTCTATATTGGATATAGAACAGTTCATATCTTGACATTGTTAAGATACGGGGAGTTGTCCGGCTTATGCTTAAAACCAGACTCCGGATAACTCAAGGCACGTTTCTGTAATGGTTATTTGTGGGTTGACCCGGGCTATGACGAGGGTTGACTTTCTACCATCTGGAAGATCAATAGTGATATTGTTCTTGACTCGCCACAGTTTTAATAAAAATGGATTTTTTTCAGAAAACAGTAGTGGGAGTATGGTAGAACTGGAAGTGATTCCAGAACCGCAAACGATTACTGAAGATTTGATAAAGAACCTAAAGACTCAATCTGGTTTGACATTCCATTGGCCACTCCGCAGACATGGTGGGTAACCTCAGGCACCCGAGAGGTACTTCGGTAGCCTCAAGGACGGTGATAGGGAGGTTCTTGTTTACCCAGACTTGCCATTGCTGTTGTTCCAGACTGTGAGACCCGGCAGGAGGATGAGTATAGCGTGGTTCTAAACTGGTTTTAGAAATGTACGTGTATATGACTCTGCCAGAGGGTTGTCGTAGTCAGTGGGAGCAGCGGAAGCATTGGTGGACATCAGGCTTATGTCTATTTATAGACTAAAGCAGATATAGCGGAGATAGATCATCTATTTCTGATGTGACAGTCATAGGTTTGACTTCATCAGAATAGGGGATGGATCTGTTGAGAAGGTAGTAGGGTGTGATGTCCTGGTATTTGGATGACATACACAGAGTAGGAAGTAATATTCCTATACTACGATCGGTTATACTTTGGTCGTCACACAGTGGTTTCTCCACACAGGACTTGGATATTATATCAGATATTCTGGTTACTAGATCTATGGTTTTAGATCTAGATTTAGGTGGTTTCCCAATCTGGGTACTTAGACAGCATTCTATGAGTATTTAGAATGGACGACTCCAGGCACGGTAGTATGCCTGCAGGTGATGGAGTCACCCTCTCTAAAGGTGTCTTACAGACTAAAGGGGAGAGGGATACGCATGGCTGACAGATCACTTGCTTAGGCAATTGAGTCAATCATGAAATGTCAAGTACCACACCGGATGCTGTTCTTGCAGTAGATGCAATAAGTTGATGTTGATCCAATCCTGGAGAAACAATCGGAAGCAATTTTAGAACATAAGTTGATGATCTAGGGATATGATAACGACAGCCTCCTTTAGGAGACAGTTATCATTCCAGGCTTCCAAGGTGACCTGGATGGCAGAGTGGCTGTCAGAGTTATAGTTTTCCCTCTGACGAGGGGCAGTATTTTGGACAGGTGGTCCAGGTGGATACTGAAGGAAGGCATGGCGCAGGATACTGATTAAGTTCAGTTGACGATACAGTCTAAGAAGTTTGGATTTGGAGTTCAATTATGAGCTAGGTCCCATCAGACATCCAGACACATTCTAAGACAGGTATTGCTCATTTCGGGAGATGGCTTTCTCCACGAACTTGAGATATAGAGAGACATAGAAAGAAACACCAGAGCGGATCCACTCACTGAGGCTATTCCTCGAACGCATTAGTTTCGGAAACGAGCTTTGTGAGACTGACTAGTAGAGGAGTTGGGTGTTCGGTATCACACGGGCTATGAGTATGCGACATCACAATAATTAGCCTTGAGTGCAAGTGGGAGATTGTTGGAGATAGTGCCCTCAGAGTCAATTATTGGATCACAAGCACGTGATTGCAATGATTGAGGGAGGACCTATGCCGGTAGGACAGTCTTACTCAAGATGATAGTATGCTATCTGGTTTATCTTTATCATCGTGTACTGCTTTAGGTGACCTTACAAGTCGCTATTACACGTTGATAGAGCCCCTAGGATTCTTGCTTGACTACCAGCAGTATGAGGGCGAACATATACGTGAGAGCTGGAGTCTATAAGCACATCCTTAAAAGGTCCCTAGTCGTGGGAGTTTCGAGACAGGGCATCGATTCTCCAGAGTAGACTAGTGTATACAGTCGAGACCCCGACGAGGGGCGGTGGCCGGTCTCATAAGCCACTGGTGTCAGTTGGTTCACCTAAGATGTATACAGGTGCTCATTAGGTTATGAGTACACCGGACAGGACTCGCCGGGAACCTGCTAGTTGGTATTATACCTGACGTCAGATAGCAGTTCCCTGGTGACATGTGTACAGGTTAGTTCATCGACCTGAGATCGTCATTTGTCTCGTGTGAGTTCCCACTGTGCTTTGATTACTACCCTACCATGGCTCAAAGGAGTCGTGCAAATAGGTTTTAGTTGGGTACAGTCCCGAGCCACATGGAGGCAGTGAGCGGATCTGCAGGGGTTCGTCTCTCCCGGTATTGGGGGTGAGGTCGCGCTGTGTCTAGGAGAGCCAGAACATGAAAAGTCCTTGGCCAAGGCAGGAGATTTGCTGGTAGGTATTCCAGTAGTATCTCAGGGTGTTCTGGGCTACACTCCGACACGACTTGTACCGCTATTGGGGGTCTGACTTTTACCAACCCCCTAGGCCCGCCATGCGATACTCATAGACGAACGGACCGGACTGTACGGATATTGTCACTGACAGGCTCAGTAGGGTGTCAGGATGAGTTCGCTCATCGACGTCCCTTTTGGTCAATAGCTGGTGGCCCGTTATGTATTGGCTGATACCTCTGACGTACTAGTGGTTAAATCCACAGCCATAGTATTGACGAGTCTTTAGAGTCCACCACACTCAGTTACTCAGGTTTCGGGCGAAACGCTGTAGAGGCCGTATGGAGATATGGCAGGGTTCGATCAGATACGTGCGGTATTGCACGGATCGTGATCAGACGGATTTTTATTAGCCGGCTTTGGCTTAAGCCGGATCCTAGTATTAGACAGTGTAGATTTTGTCTCGTTGCATTTGTATTCAGTGGGAATACAAATGCGGGCATGTATATGCAGTAGTGGGGTTTTTCTGTAATTTATTACGGGATCAGTTTTCTGGAGTTGCCAGTTTGCATTCCGTTCCGGCCGATTTTCCTTTGTTGCTTCGCGGCCGGACTTTTCCGATGGAGGGACTAATTTGCAATTGTGCAAATTAGTTTTTGTGGAGGGGGTCCTTTGTAAATGTGTGGCTTCATCCTGAGATTCTTTTCTTGTCATTCCTTGCATTTATTGAGAAGGGAAATGAAAAGATGTGAGTGAGAATTTGGTGTGACCCTTTTTGATTAATCTTTATCAATTCCTTTTTCCCACTTGCTATATTCCATTCATATTTTCCCTCCACCATTTCTTGATCATGGGGCCGGCCACTTAGAGGAGAAAAAGAGAGAGTGTTCTTTTTCTTTGGGTGTGGGAAATTAATCATCATACATGCTTGCTTGCTACAAATTTCTCACAACTCTTCAAAGTTCATCTTGATCCCTCCATACATGGCAACTCCTAACCCTCAAGAGACATAGCCTACTACACTAGTCTACAGCATACCTTGGACGTGTCGGCTAGCCAACTTCGCACCCGAGTTGCCTCGGTCCAGAGATGGGAGCCAGTAAAAGATTCCGGCTACGTGGTGCCCTTTCCGACGAGGACGTGACGGACGGAGATTCCGCGGGAGATCGGAGTTGAGACGAAGACCGAAGGACACGAATCGCTTGGTATAGCTTCTCTACTCTTTTCTAGTTTGCTAGTAGCTAGGTTAATGGCCCGATCCGGGATAAAAGTGCGCGGTGGTGCCGGTTTGCTAATTTGCAAAGTTTTTGTTTCCGCGTTCCGGCGTTGGATCGACGGCCGGGGCGCCGCCGCGGACTTACATTGGTATCAGTGCCACGCCATTAACCATGCCTAGCTTGCTCTAGTATGTTTAAAACCCGATCGAACAAAAATCGCAAAAACCGTATTTCTAGTGCATGTGTTCTCTGTTGAAATTTTTCCAGCTCCAAAAATTTTTCAGGTCATTGCAGAAAGACATGCAAGAAATTATAAGAATTCTGGGAAAATATGATTCACTGATTCCTTACTATGACCACGGAAACGCGGCCAAACCCCCGGTTTAGCCGCGGTTCCGCGGTGGGTAAGTGGAATCGTTGAACCAAATTTTTCCAGTAGGCTTTTGAATAGGAAATAGGGGTTTTGGGATATTACTTTTGGGCCCAGATTTTCTGTAAGTGCTACAGTACTGCTTGGGGCCCACTTGATAGAATTTGTTCGATCGGATATTTTAAACATGCCAGTTCACAGTATTTACATTATATCTGCGACCGTGAATGTCACTTGATCGGTAAATCCCGTCTAACTGCTATAGCCCGGTTAGACGGATTTGCGAACGTGACATTCACGTTGATGTTCTGTGTGTTGCTGTGATGTTGCGGATCGGTCGTAGGGGATAGCCTGGATGCAATATTAGTACAGTTTTGTTTTTTATGTACATTTGATATTGCGGGGCGAGCGTCCGACATGTGGACTGCCTTCACTGCCTGTTTGTATTATTATTTTGGGGCACGACCAGGTTGCGGTCGATGTACCCATTGTATGTATATTTTACTTTCTGTACTAGGATTGCCCCGCGGAGGGGTGCACGGATAGCCGGATTCTAGAGGGCAACGAGCCCGCATCTCATGGCATTGAGACGGAGGGGGCTTCACTCTAGAATTGGCGGGCTATTCGCCGCACTCGTAAGGGGTATAAGATTGACCCAGGAGGGGTGCCCAAGTTACCGGATTCCGTGAAGTGCTGGGTGGTCAATTCACGTTGCTGAAGGGGGATGCCTCGCTTCAGGTTTTGGCGGGTAACTTGCCGCGCCCGTAGGGGTCTAGGATTTCATTGCACAGGCTATCCACACGACCAGGGGAACGTCGGGTTTTCAGCGGCTCTGGGAAACCCGGGGATCCCAGATATCTGTATTGTTCTGTGATGCTGTACATTTCTGTGATGTTGCATTTTATCACGCCTTGAGCGAAAATTATATATTATATATATACTAGTTGATGTTGTATATGTTTTGCATCCGCGCTAGTCCAGTCCCCGCTCTGTCGTTAGTTAGCTAACCTAACGGGTGATGACGGGACCCAGTGGCGAATGCGGATGGCATATACGTACGTCGGTATATTTTCATTCTTTTGTGGTGTGATCAATTGATGGGACTGCGTTGATTCGGATTAATGCAAGATAAACAAACCTATTCTGATGTTGTTGGAACACTTTTTCAAAAAGCTGTTATTGCAAGGACGTTCTCTTTTGTTTTGCACAGTGGTGTTCAGTTGGAATATCCTGCTCCTCAGTCGACGAGGCAAGGGCCGAGATCCCTTCACCGGGAGTGACCCCTTGGACAAAAGTTTGCGTCAGGGCAATAACTTCACTATAGCCGATTACTTTTCCTTTGCATCGTGGTATTCAGTTGGAATATCCTGCACCTCATTCTACGGGGAAAGAGCCGAGATCCCTTCACCGGGAGTGACCTCTTTAGCAAAGGTTTTCGTTACTATATTTTTATAAAGCTATCCGTTCCTTCAACGATATCAAGTTCATTACGTTAAAGGTTTTCGCCAGAAACCATTCGTAGCCCTCCGTCATTTCATATGGATAGTCAATAGTATTCAAGCTGTGTATGTTGGCCAAAGTCAAGGCACAGTGTTTGGTAGCTGTTGGGTATTCATATGCAGCATAGATAGATGCGTTGGTTTGGGACAGTCGTACTGCTATTTTGGCAAAAGTCAAGGGTATGTACGGGTGGGTTCAAATTAACCTGGAGAATGACGGGTAGAACTTGACATGTGACTTATGATATGTTGGCCAAAGTCAAGGTCATAAGAGCATGGGGCAAAAATCCACATCGAGAGTTTCAAAAGAACTGAAACTTGCCAGATATGCGCATACCTTCTGGAGTGTGATAACGTGAGCGGATTCCGTCACGTTATCATGCGATGATAGTTGGATCCCAATTCCCACTGATGAGTTGGTTTACTCCTCGGGTGATCCCGGCTAATTCTTCTTTTAGGTTTGGGGAAGAATTTGACGTTACAGTGGGAGGTTTCCAGATTAGATAAAGTGATAACCATTCTGATCTAGGTTAGAGTGCACGCTGAGTGTTTCTTTTCTCTCTCTCTTTGGCAGCGACCATTGACCCGACCCTAGACTATGACTCAGTGACCAAGTTGACCGAACCTTCTTAACACTGGTTTTTGGATTGTCAGAGTTGCATACCCCATTGCCACTCCTGCTTTTACCCTTTTCTCCAGGACACCCCGTATTACTACGAACGTCTACTTCCATTGGACAAAACCATCGTATGGTTATATACGAACTCGAAGGAATTCGAGGATGGTTTCCGGTTCTGGAGAAAACGAATAGGACTATTCAGTTGTCTTTTCATTTTACCTTCTCTCAGGTTGCGAGTACTCCTTGGTTTAGGAGATAGTACACCTATTACGCAAATTGGATATTTTTCTTCCAAACCATAGGCAGGTGCCGACCGGTAGGGAATGAAGAAAACCAATTAGCCTAACGGTGGTGTACAGAAGGTATTATGTAAAGACAAAGAAAGGGATTAGTAAGAGGGCAAAGTAAATTGCGACTGCTATTCACGACCAAACCAAGTATTTCTTCGCCAATCCTAAATCACCTTTGTATTTCTCCAAGACACTCCGTATCACTACGAAGATCCCAAGTTTATTGGATAATCCATCGAATGGTTATATACGAACTCGAAAGGAACTTGTTCCAGTTCGGGGATGGATCCTGGTTCAGGAGAAATAGGAATAAGGTTCATTCGGTTGTCTTTTATCTTCACCTTCTCTCGCATTGCGAGTGCTCCTAGGATTAGGACAGTACACCCATTATGCTCATTGGATAGTCTTCTTCCAAACCATAGGCTGGTGTCGAACGGTAGGGAAGGAAGAAAACCATTTGGCCTAAAGGGGTGTACAGAAGGTAATGACTAAAGACATATAAAGGGATTTGGAGAGATGGCAAAGAGATATACGGTTACAGTTGTGAATCTGGATAATGGAAAAGGCATTACTAGGAATACCGGGATACCCCATCGAAACATTTCAATGTTTCAGTTTCACCGTGTACTGTTAAAAGAAAACTGATTTCCCAATTAGACACTTGCTCCAGGGTATGCATTTACCAGGTTTGATTCTCTCGTCTGTATGGTTTTATAGATGATGAGTGGGAGTAAGTTATTAGGAATTTGGTGATCATCCTCATTGTATCGGAATTCGTTGTAATTGGTGATATTTGAGGAAGTCACCTGGGTTGTTTGCCGGACGGCAAATATTTGGTTTTGAATATCCGTTGCTATGCACCAATTTCAAATTGATATATCTGTACGTCTATTTTCATAGAGTGAGATATACCTTTTTGAGATTATGTCTATGACATTTACCTATATCAGTGGATGGTTAGGTAAGGAGCATTGAACAGCGGTGTAATTCTTCTTAACCATAAGTACAGTTTTCAACATACGGCACACAGTGAATGAGTCATTTCACTCAAGGGACTTATACAGAGTATTGTATATTGTCCAGTGTCCATTAGGACAGAGGGGTAGGTCCTCGTACTGTATTCTGTTTACTTGTGACTTCTCTAGTTCTTATACAGGTGTTTCGCAGAAACACAGGGTCTGAGTTTTGAGAAGTTATAGGTATATGAATAAAGTAGAGAACCGGGTACTGCAAGCATCAGGATTCTTCAAGGTGATCGAAGATGTAGATACTTGTGTATGGTATTCAGTTGATAGTAATAATTAAGAGAACTTGCTTCTCTTTCAGGTTACTCATAATTGGAAGTATTCCTAAGTTGAGTAATGATGATCGGCCTCCTTCCATTTAGTTGACATGCACTGGAGACAGCTGCATGATTTGAATCTGGTTCAATTAAATCAGTGCCTCTGTTTCTATATTGGATATAGAACAGTTCATATCTTGACATTGTTAAGATACGGGGAGTTGTCCGGCTTATGCTTAAAACCAGACTCCGGATAACTCAAGGCACGTTTCTGTAATGGCTGTTTGTGGGTTTACCCGGGCTATGACGAGGGTTAACTTTCTACCATCTGGAAGATCAATAGTGATATTGTTCTTGACTCGCCACAGTTTTAATAAAAATGGATTTTTTTTCAGAAAACAGTAGTGGGAGTATGGTAGAACTGGAAGTGATTCCAGAACAGCAAACGATTACTGAAGATTTGATAAAGAACCTAAAGACTCAATCTGGTTTGACATTCCATTGGCCACTCCGCAGACATGGTGGGTAACCTCAGGCATCCGAGAGGTACTTCGGTAGCCTCAAGGACGGTGACAGGGAGGTTCTTGTTTACCCAGACTTGCCATTGCTGTTGTTCCAGACTGTGAGACCCGGCAGGAGGATGAGTATAGCGTGGTTCTAAACTGGTTTTAGAAATGTACGTGTATATGACTCTGCCAGAGGGTTGTCGTGGTCAGTGGGAGCAGCGGAAGCATTGGTGGACATCAGGTTTATGTCTATTTATAGACTAAAGCAGATATAGCGGAGATAGATCATCTATTTCTGATGTGACAGTCATAGGTTTGACTTCATCAGAATAGGGGATGGATCTGTTGAGAAGGTAGTAGGGTGTGATGTCCTGGTATTTGGATGACATACACAGAGTAGGAAGTAATATTCCTATACTACGATCGGTTATACTTTGGTCGTCACACAGTGGTTTCTCCACACAGGACTTGGATATTATATCAGACATTCTGGTTACTAGATCTATGGTTTTAGATCTAAATTTAGGTGGTTTCCCAATCTGGGTACTTAGACAGCATTCTATGAGTATTTAGAATGGACGACTCCAGGCACGGTAGTATGCCTGCAGGTGATGGAGTCACCCTCTCTAAAGGTATCTTACAGACTAAAGGGGAGAAGGATACGCATGACTGACAGATCACTTGCTTAGGCAATTGAGTCAATCATGAAATGTCAAGTACCACACCGGATGTTGTTCTTGCAGTAGATGCAATAAGTTGATGTTGATCCAATCCTGGAGAAACAATCGGAAGCAGTTTTAGAACATAAGTTGATGTTCTAGGGATATGATAACGACAGCCTCCTTTAGGAGACAGTTATCATTCCAGGCTTCCAAGGTGACCTGGATGGCAGAGTGGCTGTCAGAGTTATAGTTTTCCCTCTGACGAGGGGCAGTATTTTGGACAGGTGGTCCAGGTGGATACTGAAGGAAGGCATGGCGCAGGATACTGATTAAGTTCAGTTGACGATACAGTCTAAGAAGTTTGGATTTGGAGTTCAATTATGAGCTAGGTCCCATCAGACATCCAGACACATTCTAAGACAGGTATTGCTCATTTCGGGAGATGGCTTTCTCCGCGAACTTGAGATATAGAGAGACATAGAAAGAAACACCAGAGCGAATCCACTCACTAAGGCTATTCCTCGAACGCATTAGTTTCGCAAACGAGCTTTGTGAGACTGACTAGTAGAGGAGTTGGGTGTTCGGTATCACACGGGCTGTGAGTATGCGACATCGCAATAATTAGCCTTGAGTGCAAGTGGGAGATTGTTGGAGATAGTGCCCTCAGAGTCGATTATTGGATCACAGGCACGTGATTGCAATGATTGAGGGAGGACCTATGCCGGTAGGACAGTCTTACTCAAGATGATAGTATGCTATCTGGTTTATCTTTATCATCGTGTACTGCTTTAGGTGACCTTACGAGTCGCTATTACATGTTGATAGAGCCCCTAGGATTCTTGCTTGACTACCAGCAGTATGAGGGCGATCATATACGTGAGAGCTGGAGTCTATAAGCACATCCTTAAAAGGTCCCTAGTCGTGGGAGTTTCGAGACAAGGCATCGATTCTCCAGAGTAGACTAGTGTAAACAGTCGAGACCCCGACGAGGGGCGGTGGCCGGTCTCACAAGCCACTGGTGTCAGTTGGTTCACCTAAGATGTATACAGGTGCTCATTGGGTTATGAGTACACCGGACAGGACTCGCCGGGAACCTGCTAGTTGGTATTATACCTGACGTCAGATAGCAGTTCCCTGGTGACATGTGTACAGGTTAGTTCATCGACCTGAGATCGTCATTTGTCTCGTGTGAGTTCCCACTGTGCTTTGATTACTACCCTACCACGGCTCAAAGGAGTCGTGCAAACAGGTTTTAATTGGGTACAGTCCCGAGCCACATGGAGGCAGTGAGCGGATCTGCAGGGGTTCGTCTCTCCCGGTATTGGGGGTGAGGTCGCGCTGTGTCTAGGAGAGCCAGAACATGAAAAGTCCTTGGCCAAGGCAGGAGATTTGCTGGTAGGTATTCCAGTAGTATCTCAGGGTGTTCTGGGCTACACTCCGACACGACTTGTACCGCTATTGGGGGTCTGACTTTTACCAACCCTTTAGGCCCGCCATGCGATACTCATAGACGAACGGACCGGACTGTACGGATATTGTCACTGACAGGCTCAGTAGGGTGTCAGGATGAGTTCGCACATCGACGTCCCTTTTGGTCAATAGCTGGTGGCCCGTTATGTATTGGCTGATACCTCTGACGTGCTAGTGGTTAAATCCACAGCCATAGTATTGACGAGTCTTTAGAGTCCACCACACTCAGTTACTCAGGTTTCGGGCGAAACGCTGTAGAGGCCGTATGGAGATATGGCAGGGTTCGATCAGATACGTGCGGTATTGCACGGATCATGATCAGACGGATTTTTACTAGCCGGCTTTGGCTTAAGCCGGATCCTAGTATTAGACAGTGTAGATTTTGTCTCGTTGCATTTGTATTCAGTGGGAATACAAATGCGGGCATGTATATGCAGTAGTGGGGTTTTCCTGTAATTTATTACGGGATCAGTTTTCTGGAGTTGCCAGTTTGCATTCCGTTCCGGCCGGTTTTCCTTTGTTGCTTCACGGCCGGACTTTTCCGATGGAGGGGACTAATTTGCAATTGTGCAAATTAGTTTTTGTGGAGGGGGTCCTTTGCAAATGTGTGGCTTCATCATGAGATTCTTTTCTTGTCATTCCTTGCATTTATTGAGAAGGGAAATGAAAAGATGTGAGTGAGAATTTGGTGTGACCCTTTTTGATTAATCTTTATCAATTCCTTTTTCCCACTTGCTATATTCCATTCATATTTTCCCTCCACCATTTGTTGATCATGGGGCCGGCCACTTAGAGGAGAAAAAGAGAGAGTGTTCTTTTTCTTTGGGTGTGGGAAATTAATCATCATAAATGCTTGCTTGCTACAAATTTCTCACAACTCTTCAAAGTTCATCTTGATCCCTCCATACATGGAAACTCCTAACCCTCAAGAGACATAGCCTACTACACTAGTCTACAGCATCCCTTGGACGCGTCGGCTAGCCAACTTCGCGCACGAGTTGCCTCGGTCCAGAGGTGGGAGCCCGTAAAAGATTCCGGCTACGTGGTGCCCTTTCCGACGAGGACGTGACGGACGGAGATTCCGCGGGAGATCGTAGTTGAGACGAAGACCGAAGGACACGGATCGCTTAGTATAGCTTCTCTACTCTTTTCTAGTTTGCTAGTAGCTAGGTTAATGGCCCGATCCGGGATAAAAGTGCGCGGTGGTGCCGGTTTGCTAGTTTGCAAAGTTTTTGTTTCCGCGTTCCGGCGTCGGATCGACGGCCGGGGCGCCGCCGCGGACTTACAAATATAGACCTTGTATTTCAACGAAATGCTTATCTAGAACTGGAGAAGTCATGAGTAAACAGAATATAGTGCGAGTGCCAACCCCATTGTCCTAATAGACACTGGACAACATACAATACTTTTGTGCAAGTCCCCTGAGTTCAATAACTCAAACCTTGTGCGTCGTAGGTTGAAAACTGTACTATGGTCAAGAAGAATTACACCGCTGTTGAATGCACCTTACCTAATCACCAACTGATATATGTAAATGTCATAGACATAATTTCATAAAGTTATATCTCACTTTATAAAATAAATGTACAGATATATCAGTTTGAAATTGGTGCATAACAACGGATATTCAAAACCAAATATTTGTCGTCCGGCAAAAATCCAGGTGATTTCCTCAAATATCACCAATTACAACGAATTCTGATATAATGGGGATATAATCACCCAATTTCCAATATCTTACTCCTACTCACCATCCGTAACAACATACAGATGCAATAAACTGATCTGGTAAATACATACCCTGGAGTTAGATTCCAATTGGGAAAACAGTATTCAATTAACATCGCACAGTCGGACTGAAACATGAAAATGTTTTGAAAGGGTTATCCTGGTATTCCTAGTAACGCCTCTTCTACTATCCTGATTCATGACAGTAACCATATACTTACCTGCCCTCACTTCAATCCCTTTATTATGTCTTTACTTATTACCTTCTGTACACCTTCTTTAGGCTAATTGGTTTTCTTCCTTCCCTACCCTTCGGCACCAGCCTAAGGTTTGGAAGAAGACTATCCAATAAGCGTAATAGGTGTGCACTCCTTATTCCAGGAGCCCTCGCAACCTAAGAGAAGGTAATGGGAAAAGACATCTGAATAATCTTATTCTATTTCTCCTGAACCGGAAACCATCCTCGAATCTGGAACGAATTCCTTCGAGTTCGTATGTAACTATACGATGGCATGTCCAAGCATTATGGACGTTCGTAGTGATACGAAGTGTTCTGGAGAAATCCAAAGTGGATGTGGGAGTGGCAGGGGTATACACGGTTTTGTCGTGAATGATAGCAGTCGCAATTTTCTTTGTCGTTATTCTAATCCCTTTATATGTCTTTACTTATTATCTTCTGTACACCACTATTAGGCTAATTGGTTTTCTTCCTTCCCCACCTTTTGGCACATCCCTATGGTCTAAAGAAAGACTATCCAATAAGCTTAATAGGTGTACCCTCTCCTAATCCTAGGAGCCCTCACAACCTGAGAGAAGGTAAAGGGAAAAGACAACCGAATAATCCTATTCAATCTCTCCAGAACCAGAATCCATCCTTGAATCTGGAACAAGTTCCTTCGAGTTTGTATGTAACTATACGATGGATTATCCAATAAGTGCGGATCTTCGTAGTGATACGGGGTGTTCTGGAGAAAAGCAAAGGTGATATAGAGGTGGCAATGATATATGCTACACCGTGACATTCCCAAAGCCAAAGTGTTTTAAGAAGGTTTGGTTAACTTGGTTCATGAGTTTTAGTTTAGGGTCGGGCCATGGTCGCTGCCAAAGAGAGAGAGAAAAGAAACACTCAGCGTGCACTCTAACCTAGATCAGAATGGTTAATCACTTTATCTAATCAGGATGGCTTCCACTGTATCCTTGAATTCTCCTCCAAACCCAAAAGAAGAATTTGTCGGGATCATCTAAAATCACCCGAGGAGTAAACCTACTCATCAGTGGGAATCGGGATCCAACTATCATCGCATGATAACTTGATGGAATCCACTCAAGTCACCACACTCCAGATGGTATGCGCATACCTGGTAAGTTTCCTGTATGTTTGAAACTCCCGATGTGATTTTTACCCCTAACGACTTCATGGCCTTGATAGAGACCAACGTGCCATAAGTCGCTAGTCAAGTTCAACCCGTCATTGTCCAAGATTGATCTAAACCCACCCGCACAAGCCTTGATAGAGACCAACATGACTATGCGGCTGTCCTAGATAATCGCATATCCATGCTACAGACACGTATCATGCAGCTACCGATCACTATGCCTTGATAGAGACCAACGTACATAGCACGAATACTAAGAGATACCTATCTGAAATGACGGAGGGCTACGGCTGGTTTTTGGCGAAAAACCTTTAACGTAATGAACTTGATAACATTGAAGGAACCGAGTGGTTTTTCAAATATATGGTGGCGAAAACTTTTGCTAAAGAGGTCACTCCCGGTGAAGAGATCTCGGCTCTTTCCTCGTCGAATGAGGTGTAGGATATTCCAAACTGAATACCACGATGCAAAGCAAAAGAATCGACTATAGTGAAGTTATTACATTGACGCAAACTTCTGCCTAAAGGGTCACTCCCGATGAAGGGATCTCGGCCCTTGCCTCGTCGAATGAGGTGCTGGATATTCATAACCGAATACCACTGTGCAAAGTAAAAGAAAACGTCTGTAAGGTCTGTTTTAAAAAAACTTAGTTCCAACAACATCAAATAGGTTTGTTTTCCTTGCATTGATCAGAATCAACGCAGTCCTATCAATTAATCACGCCAGAAAAGAATGAAAATATGATATACGTATATGCCATCCGCATTCGCCACTGGGTCCCGTCATCACTCGTTAGGTTACTTAACTAAAGACAGAGCGGTGACTGGACTAGCGCTGGTGCAAAACATATACAACATCTACTAGTATATATATAAATATATATAACAATCATCCCAGGGCATGATATAAAGCAACATCATAGAAGCATCACAGAAGAAACACAGAATGGTGGATAATCTTAGAGCCCCGGGTTTCACTTGAGCCGCAAATGAAACCCGACGTTCCCCTGTCGTGTGGATAGCCTGTACAATGAAAACCTAGACCCCTACGAGTGTATCAAGTTACCCGCCAATCCTAGAAGCGAGGCAACCCCAATCAACAATGTGAATGGGTCACCCAGCACTTCATGGAATCCGATAACTTGAGCACCCCTCCGTGGGTCAACCTATACCCCCTACGAGTGCGGCGAATAGCCGCCAATTCGAGAGTAAGGTCCCCTCCGTCTCGACGCCATGAGATGCGGACCCGTTTCCCTCCAGAACCCGGCTATTCGTGCACTCCACCGCGGGGTAATCCTAGCACAGAAAAGAAAATAATATGTTCAAGGGTGACATCGACCTCAACCCGGTCGTGCCCCAAACAAATAATATACAAACTGGCAGTGACGGCAGTCCACATGTCGGACGCTCTCCCCACAATATCAAATGTACAAATGAAACTAAACTGTACTATCATTGCACCCAAGCTATCCACCATGACGATCCAACCACAATCATAGCACAACACATAACATCAACGTGAATGTCACGTTCGCAAACCCGTCTAAAAGAACATATAGCAATTAGACGAGTTGCACCGCTCTAATGACATTCACGTCGCAGATAGTAATGCATGTACTGTAAAACTTTAAACAATGTTAGAAATATCGACTTCGAAATAACCCCGAATAACCCCAAACAACTAGATAAAACCATATCAAAACTGGGCTAAACAAGCAATACCAATAAACCAATATTCCAGAGACTAACACACACCCAAAATACGAAACCCAAACTCAATAATCTGGCCGGCCAGCTCGGATTTTCTAGCATTGTGGCCGGGTCATTTAGGGTAGAAGTGGCTCGTATTTGGGGTGCAATCTAGTGGTCACCATAGTAGTCTTCTGCAGTTGCTTAAAATTTTTTTAAGTCTCTGAAAAATTGATGGCAACTGGAATATTCGAGGTATTGATTCGGAGTTGTTTCGGTTTTGACACTTTAACATTGTCTAAACAAGCTAGCTAAGAGTTTAAGGGTTGGCTCTGATACCATGTTGGTGTTGGGGTCGGGGTCGAAAATTGCACCCCGGTTGACCAAGTCAAAGTCAAGGTCAACCCCAAGCCAAGTGGGCCCAAGCCCGGATCAAGTGGGCCCATGCCCAGGTCGAGTCCGAACATGAAACGGCCGGCCCTCCTCCATGCCCAAAATGAAATCATGTAATAAATAATTTTTATGTAATTTTTTATGCATGAATGGGCATAGAGCCAAATTTTTGTAAAGCCCATGGCTTATGTGCAAAAAGAAATGGCACATGAGCCATGGGATGGCCAAAATGCCATTTTTGTAAAGCCCAAGGGGCTATATGAAAAGTGTATAGCCTATAAAGGCCAAGATAATGAAAATATCTCAATAACTTTTTTCTCTCTCCAAAAAAAAATCCAGATCTGTGATCTTCTCCTTCCTCAAGGTTCTAAAAAACCTTCTTCTCTTTTTGAATTAAATCAAGAGTTTTACTCTTCCTTTTCCAAAACTAAATAGTTTTTTACCACGAAACCCATAAAAGGGAACTCAGATCTCCCATCAGATCTTTAAAATAAGAGATTTTTAAAATCTCATACTTCTTGTTCTTCAAGATCCAGCCAAAAAATGAGGAAGAAGGAGACCCATCTCCTAAAAATCCCACTTTGGGAAGATCCAGAGCTCAAGGGAGAAGCCCGTTTTAGCATCTCCAAAAATATCTTAGGAGTTTAACTCCACTCTAAATTCTCTTTCGGGAGTTTAAATCCCATTTCTGGGGCAAAAACCCATTTTACTCGCCGGCACCCAAGCGCCCGAGCGCCTAGCGCTCAAGCGCCCAGCGCCCACGTGCCGGACATATGGTGCACTAGCGCCTAAGCGCACAGCGCTCAAGTACACAGTGCCCACGTGCCCAGCACGTGGTGCGCTCGCGCTCGAGCGCCTTATGCTCACGCGCCCAGTGCCCACGTGCCCAGCACGTGGTGCGCTAGCGCTCGAGCGCCTAGCGCTCAAGCTCCCAGCGAAGACATGTTGGACACGTGGTGCGCTAGAGCCTAAGCGCACAGCGCCTAAGTGCACAGCGCTCGCGTGCTAGGCATGTGAGGCGCTGGCCCCACGCGTCTTTTGGGCGCTTTTCCCCTTTTTATATATATGTATACATGTATATATATATAGATACACACACACTCCACAACACCATCCCTGTTAGAAAAAAATTTCTAACGGGGCGTTGCCCCGCACCCCGCAAGGGGGCTGCTAGCCCCCTTGACCCCCAGCCCGCTATCCGGGTAGCGGGACCCTCGTAAAAACTCTACGGGGCCCCCGATATATTCCAAACCCCTTCAAAACACAACACTGCACATTGAGTTCGCATGACCAGTTTAACCCATAAATCGGAGGTTCTCTCGCTCCAAATGCGAGGGGTAATTAACGGCAGCTTAGTCCACGGCTGTCGGAGATTTGGATTCCCGCAATCAATAAACCCCAGCATACCCTAGGCAGGGGGAATCTGTAATGCGTCTGACCAGCGCGCGCGTATTCACATCTCAATGGGGTGACGAAAAACACCC
Organism: Agapanthus africanus; assembly: GCA_030015575.1. NCBI lineage: Eukaryota > Viridiplantae > Streptophyta > Magnoliopsida > Asparagales > Amaryllidaceae > Agapanthus > Agapanthus africanus. Next base: position 168,999,580 of record CM057349.1, read on the forward strand.
TACAGATTCTGGCACACCCGGTGGGACCAATCTCTCCTCCCATATTTCGAGTTAAACGTTCATGCGAACTCAATCAATATACAAATCTATATTTATACTAAAATAATGCTCTTTCATGCAGGTTTTCAAGCAATCACTTCTCAACAATGTCTGCAAAGATGAACTCAGCTCGCATCTCATACACGATGAAGATGGATTCTAGGACGGTCCTCCCGGCAAGTCTCGGACGACAGTGGGAAGAACCGCTGCTACAATTTGGGTCTATTCTGTTTGTCTCGGCTAATGACATCCCTGCACCTCAAGCCCCGGTGACAGACAAACCGGTCTCGAAAGGCAAGAGGCCAAATGTGGTGGTCTTGAAGACCCCTAACTCAAACGCAAGTCGGTGTTTGAACGACTCTCCTTGGTCCCAGTTGGGGGCAAGGCCATCAACACCAACAAAGCAACAAGGCCTCTCGAGCAAGCTCCGGCGGTGCCCCTGACAACTGCTCGATCGGGTGTCTTCCCCCCGCTAATCGACTCACGGTGGCTTCCCAGGAAATGGATGCCCGCCAAGCCCTTAAAATTGAGAAGATAAGGCAGAAAAGGCTCAGATATAGAGCCAACAAAAGGGCTAGGGCTCCTGCTAGGCCGAACCTCATGAGGTTCGAAGAACAGGATTACCCCGCCAAAGATGAGGAAATGGCTGGATATGTGGTCCACACTGTCTACATGGTGGGCACGCGCAGCAAGAGTAAGGACGGGGCCACCACATCTCAAATCCAATCTGGCTTGAATGTGGTTGTCGTTTCCCAAGAACAGCCGCCTCCGCTGGATGATGAAAACCCTCTCGATGAGGATGATAAGCAGAAAGACCCCTCAGTCCATGTAGAGTCAAGCTCGGAAAGCGAAGATGAGCCAACTTTTCATCCTAAGACCGCAGAGCAGCAACTTCTCCAGAAGCTCCGAAAGCAGCTCAAAAACAAAGACAAGGAGATGGCCAAGCTCTACTCAAAAATTGACGACTTGACAAACGTCATCTTACGGCTCACGGCCCAACTTGCCTCTCAGCCGCCCAATCAAGCGCATGGTTCTACTCATGGACCGAGAAACAGTGTCCCGAGACAGCCGACGCCTATTCCCTCAAATCCAAAGGTGGGCGGACCGCATGAAGGCCAATCGCATCCTATCTCGGGAAATGTCTTGGCGGCCGATGACAGCAACCCGCTAACTCAAAATCAAATCATGGATTTGGTTGCCAACAAAGTCAAAACATTAGTAGCTGAAGCCAGAGAGCAAAAAGATGCCAGCAGTAGCGGGAGACCATATCCTGCTCGGTACGATCTTGTGGAGTTTCCCACTGGCTATGTCCTCCCTAAATTTGAAAGGTTCGATGGGACGGGAAATGAGAACCGGAACATTACCCAATTTAAAGCATCATGCGCAAATACTGGGGGAAATGATCTGCTCCTTCTCCGTCAGTTTGTTAATAGCTTGACGGATGTTGCTTTCGATTGGTATGCAAGCATACCAGATGACTCGATCACGACGTTCGCTCAAATAGAATCCATGTTCAAGCAAAGGTTCATGAGTGTCAGCGATAAAATCACCATTGCCGACCTCGTAAGGACAAAGCCAAAAAACAACGAAAGCAACATGGATTTTATAGTCCGATGGCGTAATCTCTCTGTCAAATGTGAACCGCGGTTGGAGCAAGACCAATCCGTCAGTCTTCTTATAGAAAATCTGAAGGACTGGATGAAACCTTTCCTGTGCACCGCAGGCCTTAAAACATTCCAAGAGCTGACCAAAAAGGTCCAAACGTTGGAACGCTCAAAGCCCGAGTCTGCTCAGGATCTTCAGTTCACAAATAGACTGAAACCTTGGAGGGATGACAACCGAAAAGGCGGAAGTTCTAACAGCACCGATTCTCTAAATAAGCAGAGAGCGGGCGGAGCAAAAACTAACAAAACTCGAGAGCCAACTTTGGAGGAAAGAAGAAATAAGGTCTACTCATTCCGAAGGGACAAGGTCCACAAAATTTTAAAGATGCTCTGAAGAATGGCCTGCGGCTACCAGAACTAAAAAGGCTAAGTGAAGCGAACAAGACTGATCATCCCAACTTTTGCCCATACCACCGAGTGCTGGGACACACTATTGAAGACTGTTGCATCTTCAAGGATTGGGTTGAGAAACAATACAAGGCGGGAGAAATATCATTGTCCCCTGGCGTGTTAACAAACAATCAAGCTGCGACCGCCAATTTCATACAAACGGAGACCGAAGTCCTTCAGGGACCTGATTCTCTCAGACATCTGCCTTTATCTAAAAAGAGCGGACCAAGGCAACAAGCTAAGAGCCAAGCGAGCATCATTGCCAATGAAGAAGCAATAGACGGGTACACAACCCATACGGTCTATATGATGGAGCTCAGAGGAACAAGTCCTCCTACGCCTTATAACCATGACAATGACGCAGTTATTGCCACCCAACATCGGCCCGATCCAAATGATGAAGAGCTCGCTCAGGCCATTGAGCCAAAGGAACCCGTGGTTCATGCCGAATCAAGTTCAGGCGGTAGGGATTACCCCGTTGTCATACCCAGAACTATAGAACAAGCATTATTCCAATGGCTTCAAAGGCAACTTCAGGACAGGGATGAGAAGATGGCTAAGGTCCATTCAAAATTCGACGAGCTGGCAAATGTCGTGGTGGATCTCACGACCCAAGTCGCTCAATTGCAATTACAGCAAAATCAAATTTTGGTTCGTGAGCTGGGGATTGATATCCGGAAGCAGCCGACCGATGCTCCCTCCAGCCCGAGAGCGGAACACCTTTGTGAAAAAACGGACGCGGTCAGCCTCCAGTCCCTCCGATACGTACACTGAACGTGGTAAGCGGACAGTAGGCGAACCAAAGACTGATCGTCCTCAGGGTCCAGCATCAGTAAGGGCACCTACTCTAATGGAGAGAAAGAAGAAAGTATACTCCTTCAGGAGGGATAAAGTCCGCGAAATATTCATGGACACCTTGAACAACGGTTTTCAACTGCCTATTCCAAAAAGGCCACATGAGATGAACATGACCGGCAATCCCATATACTGCCCATATCATAGAATGGTGAGTCATACCATTGAAGACTGCTATGTTTTTAAAGACTGGGTGGAGAACCAATACAAACTTGGGAAAGCCTCACAGTCGTCAGATGTATCGAAAAGCCACAGAGCTACGATCATCAACACAACTCCGCCAAGATCAAAGTTCGAGGAGCTGGGATAAGCAAGATGACCACCACATCATTAAACTGGTAAAAAACGACCACCACGTCGTTAAATTGGGAACAATCGACCTCTAAGTCGGTAAACTGAGAATGTAAAAATGTGTAAATAAAACAAAAATAATAAAAAGCCGAAATGATAGGGCAACTCACAATAAAAATCGGCGAGTAAAAATAAAGATGAAAAAAAACGGCGAATGATGAGTCGCTCCTGGTACCATATTCCAGCGCAGCGATGCAGACGCCAACCAAAATCCAGTTTCCCAAAATTCTTCCGACCCTACGGTTAGTCCCCAAATTGACTACTGTATACAATCCATGGGCTCAAATAATTCTCATCACACTCATACCGCACTGCACTGTAATCACCAGTCCAGCGGCCGGTCTCCGCCCTTGGAATTATGCTCCATTTGGGAAGACCCACTCATGTGTCCTCACGATACGTGAGGAGAAAATCCCCGCGTGAGATCCTTACGACTCACAAAGGAAAAAAACACTTGGGGGTCCTCATGACTCCTAAGGAGAAAACGCACCTATGGGATCCTTACGACTCGTAGGGAGAAAATGCTTTTATGGGACCCTTACGGCCCATAAAATTGAAAAGCCTTAGGTGATAGGGATCTAAACCTGTCTCCTAAGCCATCGCTTCCCAATAGGCAATGGCGAATGATGAGTCGCTCCTGGTACCATATTCCAGTGCAGCGATGCAGACGCCGGCCAAAATCCAAACCCCCAAGTGGCGAATGATGAGTCGCTCCTGGTACCATATTCCGGTGCAGCGATGCAGACGCCAGCCAAATTCCAAATCCCAATGGCGAATGATGAGTCGCTCCTGGTACTATATTCCAGTGCAGCGATGCAGACGCCGACCAAATTCCAAATCCCATACCCCAACGGTGAATGATGAGTCGCTCCCGGTACCATCTTCCAGTGCAGCGATGCAGACGCCAACAAAGTCCCGAAATGTTTCCGGCCCTACGGTCTAGATCATACATCCTGCAAAACTGTATACAATCCACGGGCGTAAAATGATCCCAATCTCTCCCAAGTCCTACCGGCGAGACCACATTCAAAGTCCCACCGGCGATGAAGATTCCAAAAAAAAAGGTATGTCCACAAGCAAAATGGGCACGGATGAAAATCCGAAAGGGCTCCGTGAGTAAAAACAGCAGGACTGCCGGCGAGTTTGTGAAAACCCGAAAGGGAGAAAACTCGTGAAAAAGAGATGAAATGCACTCGCAAAGTCCTCTCGACTTTGTGAGGAGAAAATTCCCGTGTGAGATCCTTACGACTCACAAAGGAGCAACACACTTAGGAGTCCCCACGACTCCTAAGGAGAAAATACACCTACGAGATCCTTTCGACTCGTAGGGAGAAAATACTTTTATGGGACCCTTACGGCCCATAAAATTGAAAAGCCTTAGGTGATAGGGATATAAACCTGTCTCCTAAGCCACCAATTCCCAAATCCTTCCGGGGCAAATGATGAGTTGCTCCTGGCTTTATTCCAGTGCAGCAATGCAGATGCCAAACAAAAACCAATTCCCAAATCCTCCCGAGGCAAATGATGAGTTGCTCCTGGCATTATTCCAGTGCAGCAATGCAGATGCCGACAAAAAACCAGTCCCCAAATCCTCTCATGACAGATGATGATTCGCTCCCGGTACCATATTCCAATGTAGCGATGCTGATGTCAACCCAAAACAAATCAAACCAACCAATTCCAACATCGACCTCTGCGTCAAACAACGACACTCCGTAATGGGGAAATGTCAAACAGACACTCCGACTCGGGGAAACGTCGACCAGCGACACTCCGTACCGGGGAAACGTCCAACAACGACACTCCATAACGGGGAAATGTCAAGCGACACTCTGCATCGGGGAAACATCCAACACAGACACTCCTTATCGGGGAAACGTCCAACAACGACACTCCGTAATGGGAAAACGTCAAGCAGACACTCCGCCTTGGGGACACGTCGACCAGCGACACTCCGTCTAGGGGAAACGTCCAACACAGACACTCCGTGCCGGGGAAACGTCGACCAGCAACACTCTGCATCGGGGAAACGTCCAACACAGACACTCCGCATTAGGGAAACGTCCAACAACGACACTCAGTAATGGGGAAACATTAAGCAGACACTCCGCCTCGGGGGCACGTTGACCAGCGACACTCCGTCTCGGGAAACATCCAACACAGACACTCCGTTCCGGGGAAACGTCGACCAGCGACACTCCGCATCGGGGAAATGTCCAACAATGACACCCCGTAACGGGGAAACGTCAAGCAGACACTCCGTCTCGGGGACACGTCAACCACCGACACTCCGTCTCGGGGAAACGTCCAATACAGACACTCCGCATCGGGGGAACGTCCAACAACGACACTCCGTAACAGGGAAACGTCAAGCAGACACTCCGCCTCGGGGGCACGTCAACTAAATCACTCCAGGCCAAGGAAACTTCTACCACGGACACTCCGTCTCGGAGACGCGTTAAGCGTCGACCGTCCATGTCGTAAAAAAGGCAGCGCATCCCAAAAAAGTGGGAACCAGAGCAAGTCGCCTCCACGCGAAAGAAGATCCATCAATTTCATGCACACAACCCACATATGTGGTGTGCATTTATTGATGGGGGGCACTTTGTTGGGGTCGAAAATTGCACCGCAGTTGACCAAGTCAAAGTCAAGGTCAACTCCAAGCCAAGTGGGCCCAAGCCCGGATCAAGTGGGCCCATTCCCAGGTCGAGTCCGAACATGAAGCGGCCGGCCCTCCTCCATGCCCAAAATGAAATCATGTAATAAATAATTTTTATGTAATTTTTTATGCATGAATGGGCATAGAGCCAAATTTTTGTAAAGCCCATGGCTTATATGCAAAAAGAAATGGCACATGAGCCATGGGATGGCCAAAATGCCATTTTTGTAAAGCCCAAGGGGCTATATGTAAAGTGTATAGCCTATAAAGACCAAGATAATAAAAATATCTCAACAACTTTTTTCTCTCTCCAAAAAAAATCCAGATCTATGATCTTCTCCTTCCTCAAGGTTTTAAAAAACCTTCTTCTCTTTTTGAATTAAATCAAGAGTTTTACTCTTCCTTTTCCAAAACTAAATAGTTTTTTACCACGAAACCCACAAAGGGGAACTCAGATCTCCCATCAGATCTTAAAAATAAGAGATTTTTAAAATCTCATACTTCTTGTTCTTCAAGATCCAGCCAAAAATGGAGGAAGAATGAGACCCGTCTCCTAAAAATCCCACTTTGGGAAGATCCAGAGCTCAAGGGAGAAGCCCGTTTCAGCATCTCCAAAAACATATTAGGAGTTTAACTCCACTCTAAATTCTCTTTCGGGAGTTTAAATTCCATTTCTGGGGCTAAAAGCCCATTTTCCTCGCCGGCACCCAAGCGCCCGAGCGCCTAGCGCCCCAAACGCTCAAGCGCCCAGCGCCCACGTACCGGGCACGTGGTGCGCTCGCGCTCGAGCGCCTTGCGCTCAAGAGCCCAGCGCCCACGTGCCGGACATGTGGTGCGCTAGCGCCTAAGCACACAGCGCTCAAGCGCCCAGCACCCACGTGCCGGGCACGTGGTGCGCTAGCACTCGAGCGCCTTATGCTCAAGCGCCCAGCGCCCACGTGCCGGGCACGTAGTGCGCTAGCGCTCGCCTAGCGCTCAAGCGCCCACGTGTTGGACACATGGTGCGCTAGCGTCTAAGCGCACAGCGCCTAATCACACAGCACCCAAACACTCGCGTGCTAGGCATGTGAGGCGCTGGCCCCACGCGTCTTTTGGGCGCTTTTCCCCTTTTTATATATATGTATACATGTATATATATATAGATACACACACACTCCACAACGCCATCCCTGTTAGAAAAAAAAATTCTAATAGGGCGCTGCCCCGCACCCCGCAAGGTGGCTGCTAGCCCCCTTGACCGCCAGCCCGCTATCCGGGTAGCGGGACCCCCGTAAAAACTCTGCGAGGCCCCCGATATATTCCAAACCCCTTCAAAACACAACACTGCACATTGAGTTCGCATGACCAGTTTAACCCGTAAATCGGAGGTTCTCTCGCTCCAAATGCGAGGGGTAATTAACGGCAGGTTAGTCCGCGGCTGCCGGAGATTTGGATCCCCACAATCAATAAACCCCAGCCTATCCTAGGCAGGGGAAATCTGTAATGCGCCTGACCAGCGCGCGCATATTCCCATCTCAATGGGGTGACGAAAAACACCCTACAGTTGGGTTACGGCAGCGCCCCGACCATCAAACCGTGGCCAAATGCGGAACAAAAATTTTCTAAACTGGAGCTACCATTACCCGATGCCCAGATCTACCCTAAACCCTATACTAGCAAACAATACAAAGAGTTAAGAATGGTTATACCGAGTTGAACCGTGTTCTTCGGTCTTCAACTTTCATCCCAAGCTCCTAGTGGTTGCGGATCGAGTTTAGTTGCCGGTCTTCCTCCATCTACGATGATCCACCTGAGGGAAACGGCGCAAGCTTCATCCTCGCCAAGTGAGGCAACCGACGCTCCAAGGTTGCTAGAAATGGAGAGTGGAGGTGTAGGAATGTGTCACTATAATTTTTCTCCCATCATAAATGCTCCATGAGCAACCATAGAAGACCAAGATGAGGTAAGGAAACATGTGGCATATGCAACTAAAGAAAATGGCTAAGTCTCCAAGTGAGAGTGAGAATGAATCAAGTGAAGAAAAGAAATGAGCAAGGCTACTCTAGAATATGGTGGATGCCCCTCTCTCTCACTCTCATGCACACAAAAAATCTCATTTCCTTTTTCAATAAAATAAGGCAAACCATACCTCTATACATGCCAAGTCCATGCTCATGCCAACTCACCCCTCCACCTCATTTGTAAAACAAATGATTTTCTAAAAAAGGAAATCATACAAATGAGGTGTCTAATCTTCTAGAAACAATTCCGTATAAATACGGAATACAACCTGGTACACGTATCGAAATACATATACGTGTATTCGTACGAAAATACGAATAGCCAAGAGAGAAAATGAATAGTGAACAATAATACTAGAATACATATATATAAATTATTAAATCAAAACTTGATTTAATAATCCGGCTTAATCCTAAGCCGCTAGTATTATCAACCGTCCGATTAAAGTCTGTGCAGTCTGTACACATATTTAATCGGACACCTGTATGTACCAACATACGTCATCTACACCATATCGTCTGAACCGTGAAAACCCTCTGTGTAGGACTCTAAAGACTCGTCAATACGCTGGCAGTGGGTTTAACCACAAGTACGTCAGCGGCACGAGCTGTACGTAACGGCTACCCAGGTATTGAGCGAAAGGAAGGCCGACGAGCAAACTCATCCAAACCTCTACTGAGCCTAACAGTGACAATATCCGGACAGTCCGGTCTATTTGTCTAAGAGTATCACATATCGAGTCTAGGGGGTGGATAAATTTAGACCCCTACTGACGCAATAATTCGTGTCGGTATGTAATCCATCACCACCTGAGAAACTATCGATCCTGGATCGGTAATTCTCGTCTACCCCGGCCGAGGATTTCTGGTGATGGCCATCCGTGCGCAGCGCGACATCAACCCCCAATACCGGGAAAGACGAATCCCCGACGATCCGCTCGCTGCCTCCATGTGGCTCGAGACTGTACCCAACTAAAACCTGTTTGTACCACTCCTTTGAGTCGTGGTAGGGTAGTAATCAAAACACAATGGGAACTCACACGAGACAAATGACGATCTCAGGTCGACAGACTAACCTGTACACATGTCACCTGGGAACTGCTATCTGACAATAGGTATAATACCAACTAGCAGGTTCCCTGCGAGTCCGTCGAGTGTACTCATAACTCAATGAGCACCTGTATACTATCTTAGGTGAACAAACTAACACCAATGGCTTGTGAGACCTTGACACCGTCCCTCGTCAGGGTCTCGATCAGTATACACTAGTCTACACGGGAGTATCGATGCCCAGTCTCGATACTCTCACGACTAGGGACATTTAAGGATGTGCTTATAGACCCCCAACTCCCACGTATATGATCGCCATCATAATGCTGGTAGTCAAGCAAGAATCCTATGGGCTCTATCAACATGTAATAGTGATCTGTAATACCACCTGAAGTATGTACATGATGATAAAAACAAACCAGATAGCATATTATCATCTCGAGTAAGACTATTCTACCAGTATAGGTCCTTCCTCAATCATCACAATCACGTGCCTACGATTCAATAATTGACTTGAGGGCACTATAGCCAACAATAATGTTGTCCCATCATTTACGTTTCCTAAACATCACAGAAAAGAAACGAAAATAGAACGTACGCTTATGCCATCCGCATTCGCCACGGGACCCCGTCATGCACCATTAGGTTACTTAACTAACGGCAGAGCGGGGTCTGGACTAGCGCGGGTGCAAAACATAAGCAACGTTTATTATATATCTCATATATAAATAGCTATACGTCGTCCGCATTTATAAATATTCCAGATCACAGATGAATACATTGGATATACTAGGAATTCCGTATTTCATTTAAGCCCTTAATGAAAGACGGGTTCCACGGTCGTGATGAATAGCCAAACCCCACCCTAGACCCCTACGGGTGCAGCAAACTACCAGCCAAATTCCCGAAGTGAAGCAACCTCCCTCAACAAAGTGAGTAGGCCACTTGGCACTTCGAGAACCCGATAGTTTGTGTACCCCACCTTGGGTCTATCCTAGGAACAAAAACAGTAAAAAGAAAATATACAACGGTGGCTACAACCTCAACCCGGATGTGCCCCGCAGAATAATATTACATTGCTTTTTACAAATTACATGAATGAAAGAAAAAACGCTCTTCTCACATCCCCGGCTATTCATCACGACGATCCAACATATTCATATACGCATACCATCATATGATATCAATACAGATGTGTGCAACCCCGACTAATCGACGGATAGCAATTAGTCGAAGTTTCCAAACACACATACACATCACTAAGCTTGTAAAGTAACCGCGACATTAGAATTCCACACGAGATTAGCAAACTAAATCAATTTTCCAACACTTGAAAAAATTCAGTGAGCTAGTTTTCAAAAACCGATCGTTTTGAGCCAATCCGGGAGTCGAAACAAACTCGAAACCCGCCCGAATCTTCGCGGAAGCAAAAAACACGAAAAATACTATCGAATGGGGGGGCTCGGGGGGTACCCACTGTAGGGTTACATAGCGCGGCAGCAAGGTTTCGGGAGGCATCGTCCATGCCGTTTTCAAATTTTTGCCGTACTAAAGAACCCTAACCCTAGAATCTTAACTAGATATTTAAACGAACAATCAATGTTAACATCTTAGCATCTAAGTGAATGAGGAATACAACCTTTGTAGACCGGTCCTTCACTTCTAAAAATCCGTGTAGTAGACCCTTCGTTCCAAGTAGTGAACTCCCGAACTCTAGTAAGGGTTCACATGAAGAAATGAACAACCTTGCTCAATGTCTTCAAGGCCGAAGATGATCTACGTCGAGGAGATTCAAGCTCATGCTACCTTTTCACTAATGGTAGATTAGTGAAGCAAACACCCTAAACTAAATGGCTAATAATAGAGGATGATGAAGTAGGAATTGGGCTCTCTTTAGATTTCTTTTTCTCTCAATATTTCATTACATAGAAAAAGCTAGCAAGCTTTTTCTCATGAGGAAGAAGATGAAGTGATGAAGAGAAGAATGAACTCATGAGGTGAGAATAGCAACCATAGGTGAGTTAGTGTCATACACTAACTCATGTAGAGATTAAACTATGGCTAAAGAATAATGGTTAGGTTAATAAATATCTACAAGTAAAATAAAATTAGTGGACTTGGTCAATTGTTCCACAAGCTTCTACAAGCTTTAACCATGTGACTTATTCTATCTAATTTTGATTAACCTTAAATAAATAAAACCCTACATTATATCAAGCATGGTGTGAGTCTCATACACCCATGTCACATGTGGCATCAAGCATGACACAAAATAATGTACACTAATATATATCACATATATACTATATGCACACTAGTGAGAAAAAGAAATGTTTAAGCGAGCTAATATTAGTTAATGTAAATTAATATATCACATATATAATTACACATTAAATTATCAAATCAACTCTTAATTTAATAATCCGGCCATATCACATACAACCGACTAATATCAAATGTAACAACTTATCGAATCAACAATTAATCCGATAACCCGGCTATATCACATATAACCGAACGATATCACATATCGCGAGAATAGACTGCAGTATCATATACGCGCATTAATCTCGGTCCCGCACATATCACATATGTGCTCCTACTTCATTTCGCATGAACCAGGAAACCTCTGTGTAGGACTCTAAAGACTCGTCAATACGCCGACAGTAGGTGATGATCATATCAAACACCCACAAGCCGCAAGCGGTCTGCTAAATGTAACGGCCACCCGGGTATTGAGCGATTAGAAGATCAACAAGCGAGCTTGCACATACACCTGCGAATCCAATCAGTAACACTACTGTACAGTCCGGTCTTTTCATCAGAAATGTCGCATATCACAGCCTGTGGGTGGTATAATATCAGACCCCAATAGCCTGATAAGTCATACCGATGCAAGGTCCGTAACGGTTCGAGAAACTACTGATAACACTTACCAGTAAATCTCAGCAACCCTGGCCAGGGATTTTGTCACGACCCGAAAATTTGTTCATGACCGCCACTTAAATCACGCCACGTCTAAAGGCGTAACATAATTCAAGTAAGCCGAAGCCCAGAAATCTAAACCTTTTTAAGAAAATAGAAGAGGTGAAGTTTTGAAATAAAGGTATAATGAAATCAAATGTTTTCTTAAATACATAAACAATGGAACATAAAAATGCAAGTGGATTTACTAGTTGAAAAATATGTTTCGTCTTTTAAAAATTTGGGCAGCACCTCCTTTGTATATTTTGATCCAAAACCATATATACATAATAATAATAAGGGCATCCCCAAGCGGGAGCTAGCTCTTCGCCAACCGACGAAATCACAACCACGCAAGTCACAATATAGTATACGACGCCCAACGGCGAAGATCAACACAAAGGATAATGAATAAAGCAAGACATCAACCCAAAAAGCGAACATATAACCTATCGCTCTAAGTCCTGCAAATACAGGTCCTTCTAAGTCTTACTACATATACAAATACTAGTTTCTGATTGATGGAGTTGACTAGATACAATAGGAATAATAATACAAGAGGGGTACGATCTAACATGTATCACCTACCAAAGCAAATCACCCGAAAGCAAGCTGTGTGCCAGCGATGCCGCTACCGATCCATGCGGTCAACCTGCAAGAACTGTGGTACAACGGGGGTGAGTTGCCAACTCGTGAGTAGAAAACATCATCAGGTAGAAAACGAATAAACAACGATTCCTAGATCAACTATATCATAAAGGTAATACTATGATATCTAGGGTGACCGTATATGTGTAAGTCCACGTTGCGACCCCCGGTTCTTACGGGGAGGCGGAAACGGTATAAAAATCAAATTATTAGCGCAAGGGGCAACATGGACTAAGCAAAGTCGGGATCTTTGACTAAACTAAAACTAGCATACTTAGCTAAAGAGAGTTAGCTACTCGGATGGAGATGGTTATACCTAAACTTGTCTTGAACTCCTTCTCTTCAAGCTCCGATGGTGTTCCGATGGCTCCTTCTCGTCGTCTCCGTACGCCGAAGATAGATCCACTTGAAAGCTCCAACCTTTAGCTCCTTCTTCGTTCTTTGAAGAAACTAGTTCACTTGGTTTGCTAAACCTAGCGAACTAGAATGAGTAGAGAGGAAATAGAATGGGATTTTATCTATGGTTCTTGATTCTCAACTCATGAGACAAGAGAACCATAGATCAAGAGAGGGAGCAAGAGGTTGAGGGTGAGAGCAAGAGGAGAGCTCAAGAACAAGAGAGAGAGTGAGCAAGAAAGAATGAGCAAGTATTTTGTCTCTCACCCTCTCATAATCCAAAGCAATGATAACTCATCATATTAACAAAAGTCTTATGTGATGGTTAGAAGCAACCACAACCATATCATTTCATGCACTCATTTTACACAAATGAGCAAGTAAACAAAAGTCTTTGCCATGAAATGATGGCTATGGTTATCATGATGGTCAACTAGTCAAGCCTAGTCAACCGGTCAACAAGTCAACAAAAGTCAACAAGTCAACAAAGTCAACAAGTCAACAACCATATCACCATAATACTTAATTAATATAATAGTTAATCACATATCATATTCTCATTAGGGTTGAGCATAAAGTCAAATAGTCAACGGTCAACTGTCAACAACCCTAATGAGAATCCGCTGCCTCTGCCTCCCTGTCAACTGTGCATACACACCCGCATCCGCGTTCCGAGGAACACGAATGCAAACTGGATAAATCCAATCCCATAAGGTACACTAGGATCTGGCTTAAACCAAAACCCGCTAGTGTAAACTGTCCGGACACTGTACGTGCACAAGTGCACGGATGTGACCGAACCCTGTCGCAAAACCATGCGACCTGTCGCAATACCATGCGACCTCTACTCTTTTGCCTAAAGGCGAAAAGCTTTCTGTGTGGGACTCTAAAGACTCGACACTACGCTGGCAGTGGGTTTAACCACAGACCGCAAGCGGCACTAGCTGTGCGTAACGGTCCCCAGGTAATGCCGACAAGAAGACCGACGAGGCGAAACCCATCTGAACTCCTACTGAGCCTGAGTGTGACATTCTCCGTACAGTCCGGTCTGTTCGTCTGATACATCGCATGGCGGGCCTAGGGGGCGGTAAACGTCAGTCCCCCAATAGCGGAACAAGTCGTGCCGGAGCGAAGCCCAAAACACCCTGAGATAACACTGGAAACCTACCAGTATATCTCGTTTGCCCTGGCTAGGGACTACTCGTGTAATGGCTCTCCTAGACACAGCGCGATGTCAACCCCCAATACCGGGAGAGACGAATCCTGTCTAACCGTCACTGCCTCCAAGTGCTTCGGGACTGCACCCAACCACTACCTGTTTGCACGACTCCTTTGAGCCATGGTAGGGTAGTGATCAAAGTACAGTGGGAACACACTCGAGGCGGAGTGACAGTGTCAAGTCAGCGGACTAAGCTGTACTCATGTCACCTGGGAACTGATAACTGACGATAGGTATAATACCAACTAGTCAGTTCCCGACGAGTCATGTCCAGTGTACCCGTAACCTAACGAGCACCCGCATACTATCTCAAGTACGACGTACTGACGGCTGTGGGACAGACCGTCTCCCACACTGGGATGAGAAGCGCATGCGCTGGTCTACTCCGGAGTATCGATGCCCTGTCTCGATAGTCCTGCGACCAGGGACCTGCATAAGGATGTGCTTATAGATTACCCAGCCCCACTAGTGTGACGGCCATCACATCGCTGGTAATCAAGCAAAGATCCTAAGGGCTCTACTAATGTGTATAGGCGATAAACATATGTACACATTGAAGTAGAAACAAACCAAGTAGCATACTACTATTTTGAGCAAGATTGTATATACAAGGTGAATATCCCAAGCATCCATTAAGTAATATACCAACTAGTATGATACAGTAATGGCCTCTAGGGCATATACACTAACAATCTCCCACTTGCACTAAGGCCATGTACTGGCGTATCGAAGACCTATCATCTCGATCAGCCGCTCGAACTGAGTCTGGGGCAAGGCCTTGGTGAATGGATCAGCAGTGTTGTCTTCTGAAGCGACTCTCCGAACCTCGATCTCCTGGCGATACACGATCTCCCTGATCAGGTGATACCGCCTCAAGATGTGCCTGGATTTCTGATGGGACCTTGGTTCCTTCGCTAAAGCTATAGCCCCGTTGTTGTCGCAATACAGAGGTATTGGATCAACAATGGACGGAACCACCTGAAGTTCTTTCAAGAACTTCCTCATCCAGACAGCTTCTTTTGCGGCATCAGATGCAGCGATATATTCCGCTTCCATCGTCGAGTCTGCAACGGTTTCCTGTTTGGAACTCTTCCAACACACCGCCCCTCCATTGAGGGTAAAGACAAAACCCGACATGGACTTGGAATCATCCTTGTCACTCTGGAAGCTGGAGTCAGCAAAGGCCTCGATCTGGAGGTCTTTTCTGCCATACACCAAGAACATCTCCTTAGTCCTTCTCAGGTACTTGAGAATGTTCTTTACCGCTATCCAGTGTTTCTCCCCAGGGTTAGACTGATACCGGCTTACCACACTCAGTGCATAAGCTACATCCGGTCTGGTACACAACATCGCATACATTATAGAGCCTACCGCAGAAGCGTAGGGTATAATAGACATGCGATCCCTCTCCAAATCAGTCTTGGGAGACATCTCTTTAGAGAGGGTGATCCCGTGACAAGCCGGTAGGTTACCGCGCTTGGAATCTTCCATACTGAACCTCTTCAGTATGGTGTCGATGTACCTGGACTGTGAAAGTCCTAATATCCTCTTGGATCTGTCACGGTAGATCCGGATACCCAGAATGTATGAGGCATCACCCAGGTCTTTCATGGAGAACCTGTGTGACAAGAACCCCTTGACAGATTGTAGCATAGGAATGTCATTTCCTATTAAGAGAATGTCATCCACGTACAAAACGAGGAATACTACAGTTCTCGCTACAAATCTACTATAGATGCATGGTTCATCTGGATTTTTGATAAAGCCAAATTCTTTGACCGTCTCATCAAAGCAGATGTTCCAACTCCGCGATGCCTGCTTTAGCCCATAGATGGACTTAAGCAACTTGCACACCTTTCCGCTGCTCCCACTCTCAATGAAACCCTCTGGTTGGTCCATATAGACACACTCCTCTAAATTTCCATTTAGAAAAGCTGTCTTTACGTCCATTTGCCAGATCTCATAATCGTGGAAGGCAGCAATGGCAAGAAGGATCCGAATGGATTTCAGCATGGCTACTGGAGAAAAGGTTTCGTCATAGTCCAAGCCAGGTCTTTGACGGAAACCCTTTGCAACCAGCCTAGCTTTATAGGTCTCAACCTGTCCATCTACACCAATCTTCCTTTTGAAGATCCACTTGCATCCTACGGGTTTTACCCCGTCTGGAGCAATGTCCAACGTCCATACCTTGTTGGTGTACATGGACTCCATTTCGGTCCGCATTGCATCCAGCCATTTCACTGAGTCAACGCTCTGAACGGCCTGCTGGAAGCTAGTAGGCTCATCATAGTCTATGATGCAATCCTCTCTATCCCCGTCTACGAGAAAACCGTAGTATCTCTCGGGCGGATGAGTCTGCCTACTACTCCTGCGGAGCGGCGTAGGAATGTCCTGTTCTTCCGAACCCTCTGGTTCCACTAAACTTTCAGTAATAGTCCGTGGTTCTGGAATTTCTTCCAGTTCTACTGCGCTCCCACTTATTTCTTTTTCTATGAACTGGTGTTCTAGAAAGTGGGCATGACGAGAAACAAGAACTTTTTGTTCCTCTTCACAGTAGAAGAAATATCCCTTGGAATTCTTTGGATATCCCACAAACTTGCACAGTACTGAGCGTGCCTCGAGCTTGTCCGCATGCTGCTTTTTGACAAAAGCTGGACTTCCCCATATCTTAATGTGATTAAGATGGGGTCTCTTCCCACACCACATCTCAAATGGCGTAGTAGGCACAGTCTTAGTGGGAACTCGGTTCAAAAGGTATGCGGTTGATTCTAGCGCATATCCCCAGAATGATCGCGGCAACTCAGCGTTACTCATCATGGACCGCACCATATCCAATAGGGTGCGGTTCCGTCTCTCCGATACACCGTTATGTTGCGGGGTGTATGGAGGAGTAAGCTGAGAGAGAATTCCGTTCTCTTTTAAATAGTCCAGGAACTCGGCACTTAAGTATTCTCCACCTCGATCCGATCTTAGAATCTTAATACTTTTGCCGGTCTGTTTCTCCACTTCATTCTTATACTCCTGGAATTTTCCAAAGGCCTCGGACTTATGTTTCATTAAGAAGACATAACCGTACCTTGAGAAGTCATCCGTAAAAGTAATGAAGTAAGAATGTCTGCTTCGGGCATGTGTAGACATTGGACCGCACACGTCACTGTGTACGAGTCCCAAGAGCTCGCTCGCTCTTACTCCATGTCCAGTAAACGGAGTCTTTGTCATCTTTCCTTTGAGACAGGATTGACAAGTGGCATACGACTGATATTCGAACGCATTCAAATACCCTTCTGTATGTAACTTCGTCAACCTTCTCTCATTGATGTGACCCAATCTACAATGCCATAAGAAAGTCTGATTTATTTCTGGAGACTTTCTTTTGTGTGTATTCTGGACATTAAAAATCTGTGGTTGGTTTAACACGTATATACCATTACTCAAAGTACCTGACCCAATCAAAACTTGATTAAGGTGAATGTTTACAACATTACTTACAAACGCAAATTCATAACCTTCTTTAGAAACTAAAGATACAGAAATGATATTACAAGTTGCGTTGGGTACAAAAAAGCAATTACGCAAAACCAAAACATGTCCATCTGACATTCCCAGGTGATAGTCCCCCACGGCTTTAGCATCCATGCTAGCTCCGTTCGCAACTCTGAGGGTCATGTCACCTGCCTTCAAAACCCTACGGTTTCTCAACGCCTGCAAAGAATTACAGATATGAGATCCTGATCCGGTATCCAATACCCAGGAAGTAGAGTTAATTGAAAGACAGTTTTCAATAACATACACACCTGAAGCTGAAGCTGCAACCTGCTTCAATTCCTGTGTTCTGGCCTTCCAGGCCCTGCAATCATTCTTCCAGTGTCCTCTCTTATGACAATAGAAGCATTCTTCCTTATCCACAAGCTTCCCCGCTATCTTTGTTGCTTTACCTTTTCCCTTCGTATCCACTTTACTAACACCGCCCCTTGGTTTGGCGGGGGCCTTCTTCTTCTTTCCCTTGGCTTTCGCCTTGGACCTAGAAGAAGATGATCCTCCTACAAACAAAGTGGATGTTTCCCTACCTTTCTGTAGGGTGCCCTCTGCGCTCCTCAGCATGTTGAGGAGCTCTGAAAGTTCAACCTCTTTTTCTTGTAAGTTGAAGTTCAGTATAAACTGGGCGTAAGTGGAAGGAAGGGACTGGAGAACTATATCCGTATATAGCTCACTCTCCAATGTGATCCCTAGGTCAGCGAGCTCCTCAATGAAGCCGATCATCTTTAGCACGTGCTCGGCTACTGATGATCCGACGGCCATTTTTGTCGAAAATAACTTTTTCGACGCTTCGTATCTTGCGATACGAGATTGCTCTCCATACAGTTCTTTTGTATGAAGAAATATGGATTCCATGTCCATATTCTCATGCCTCCTCTGATGTTCGTTGTCCATCGAGGCAAGCAGGAGGCACTTGGCCTTCGCGCTATCAATCTCCCAAGTCTTGCGGATTTCCTTATCCGCGACGCTGGAAGTTGGACCAGGGACAGGGGGAGCTTTGGTGGTAAGAAGATACCCCAGCTTGTCATAAGTGATTGCTATCTTGACATTCCTGAGCCAATCTTTGTAGTTTGGCCCTGTCAGTTTGTTTTTATCTAGGAGTAACTTAAGTCCAGTCATATTGATTGGTCGCTGCAATTAGGAGAGAGAAGAAGAAACACTCAGCATGATGCTCTTGCAAGTTTAGAGTGGTTTTTAGTTTGTCTAAACAGGATGGCTCCCACTGTTTCTCGAATCCCTCCTCAAACCATAAAGGAAGAATTAGCCGGGATCAATCCCACCGCACAATACTTGCTTAACCGTTCAGCCAGGCCGGTGTCGGTACTTCGAGGGAGGTTTTCCAACGCTTTCGCGAAGTTCCTTAATTAGAGAACCGCTTTTCCCTGGGGGCGTAGCCCCGCTAACACCTTTCTAGGCACCTACTAGGTTTATAGCATTGATCGATTAGTGAGAAATTTCCCGAGGAGTAGCATATACTCACAGTAGGATCGGGATCCAAATATCATCGCGTGACGAAACTGAAGGAATCCTACCAGAATCATCACACTCCAAATGGTATGCAAATCTAGCAAGTTTCAGTACTTATGAAACTCCCGATGTGGATTTTTGCCCCATGCTCTTATGACCTTGACTTTGGCCAAAATATCATAAGTCACATGTCAAGTTCTACCCGTCATTATCCAGGTTAATTTGGATCCATCCGTACCTACCCTTGACTTTGGCCAAAATGGCAGTACGACTGTCCCAAACCAACGCATCTATCTATGCTACACATGAACACCCAATAGCTACCAATCACTGTGCCTTGACTTTGGCCAACATACACAGCTTGAATACTATTGACTATTCATGTGAAACGACGGAGAGCTACGGATGGTTTTGGCAAAACCGTGAACGTAGTGAACTTGATTTGGTCGATGGAACGAGATAGCTTTTAAATGGAGTGGCTCAAACTCCGTATTTTAAAAGTTTGTTTTGAAAAGAACCGAGTGGTTTTTCGAAAGTGTTCCAACGACTTTAACTTGGTTTATTATCTTGCATTAGTTCCTTTAATGCGTGATATTCTTGCATTAGTTCTTTTAATGCGTCCCATCATTTAATCCTACCATTGCAGAAAACAACCAAAATATGACATACGCTTATGCCATTCGCATTCGCCACGGGGCCCCGTCATTACCCGTTAGGTTACTTAACTAACGACAGAGCGGGGGCTGGGCTAGCGCGTCTGTAAAACATAAGCAACGCCTAAATAATATCATATATAGATATACTGCAATGATAAACATTTCAGATCACAGATAAATACATTGGATATACTAGCAATCTGTAATTTGTACGAGCCTGTAACAAAAACAGATAACACGGTCGCGGTGAATAGCCAATACCCCACCCAAGACCCCTACGGGTGCGGCAAACTACCCGCCAAGTACCCGAAGCGTAGCAACCTCCCTCATCTCCATGAGTAGGCCACTCGACACTTCGGCATACCCGGTAGTTTGTGCACCCCTCCATGGGTCTATCCTAGGAGCAAAAACAGTAAAAAGAAATTATACAATGACGGCTACAACCCCGACCCGGTTGTGCGGCCATACAAATAATTATTACATCAATTTACAAATTTACATGAATTGCAAGAAAAGAAAACTCTCGTCTCACAACCCCCGGCTATTCACCCGCGACAATCCAACATATTTATATACACATTCCAATATCAAACACAGATCATGTATAACCCCGACCAATCGACTTATAGCGATTAGCCGACGTTCAATACATGCAAGCATCACAGATATAACCATCATAGTCAAAGTGCAGTGAAGTTCGGAAAAAATACGGAATTATAGGACCCCAAAAGGAAATTTCTTTTCTGGAAAAACTGGGCACATATAATATATTTCAAAAATCCCAAAACCAACACAGACACACACTGCACGAAAAACGATGCAGAGAAGACGACAAACCGCGGCGCTTCCGCGGCACATGCCTACCTCGTGCGGCGGAAGCGCGACGGATTGAACGAAACAGTGGACCGTTTTTCATGGGTGTTCACACAAAACCCTGAGCCGAATTTAGGAGTATAAAGTTTTTCATTTTGACCAGAAAAAATTTCAACAGAAACTCAGGTTTTGTAAAAGTTAGGTTTTTGGATTTTTTTCGGTTCCGAACTTCGTTACACTTTACTACCAAGCTAGTTTAAGTTTAGTTAGGCTCTGATACCACTATAAGTCCACGTTGCGACCCCCGGTTCTTACGGGGAGGCGGAAACAGTATAAAAATCAAATTATTAGCGCAAGGGGCAACATGGACTAAGCAAAGTCGGGATCTTTGACTAAACTAAAACTAGCATACTTAGCTAAAGAGAGTTAGCTACTCGGATGGAGATGGTTATACCTAAACTTGTCTTGAACTCCTTCTCTTCAAGCTCCGATGGTGTTCCGATGGCTCCTTCTCGTCGTCTCCGTACGCCGAAGATAGATCCACTTGAAAGCTCCAACCTTTAGCTCCTTCTTCGTTCTTTGAAGAAACTAGTTCACTTGGTTTGCTGAAACTAGTTCACTTGGTTTGCTGAAACCTAGTGAACTAGAATGAGTAGAGAGGAAATAGAATGGGATTTTATCTATGGTTCTTGATTCTCAACTCATGAGACAAGAGAACCATAGATCAAGAGAGGGAGCAAGAGGTTGAGGGTGAGAGCAAGAGGAGAGCTCAAGAACAAGAGAGAGAGTGAGCAAGAAAGAATGAGCAAGTATTTTGTCTCTCACCCTCTCATAATCCAAAGCAATGATAACTCATCATATTAACAAAAGTCTTATGT
Source organism: Agapanthus africanus (assembly GCA_030015575.1). NCBI lineage: Eukaryota > Viridiplantae > Streptophyta > Magnoliopsida > Asparagales > Amaryllidaceae > Agapanthus > Agapanthus africanus. Next base: position 169,021,166 of record CM057349.1, read on the forward strand.
GATGGTTAGAAGCAACCACAACCATATCATTTCATGCACTCATTTTACACAAATGAGCAAGTAAACAAAAGTCTTTGCCATGAAATGATGGCTATGGTTATCATGATGGTCAACTAGTCAAGCCTAGTCAACCGGTCAACAAGTCAACAAAAGTCAACAAGTCAACAAAGTCAACAAGTCAACAAGTCAACAACCATATCACCATAATACTTAATTAATATAATAGTTAATCACATATCATATTCTCATTAGGGTTGAGCATAAAGTCAAATAGTCAACGGTCAACTGTCAACAACCCTAATGAGAATCCGCTGCCTCTGCCTCCCTGTCAACTGTGCATACACACCCGCATCCGCGTTCCGAGGAACACGAATGCAAACTGGATAAATCCAATCCCATAAGGTACACTAGGATCTGGCTTAAACCAAAGCCCGCTAGTGTAAACTGTCCGGACACTGTACGTGCACAAGTGCACGGATGTGACCGAACCCTGTCGCAAAACCATGCGACCTGTCGCAATACCATGCGACCTCTACTCTTTTGCCTAAAGGCGAAAAGCTTTCTGTGTGGGACTCTAAAGACTCGACACTACGCTGGCAGTGGGTTTAACCACAGACCGCAAGCGGCACTAGCTGTGCGTAACGGTCCCCAGGTAATGCCGACAAGAAGACCGACGAGGCGAAACCCATCTGAACTCCTACTGAGCCTGAGTGTGACATTCTCCGTACAGTCCGTTCTGTTCGTCTGATACATCGCATGGCGGGCCTAGGGGGCGGTAAACGTCAGTCCCCCAATAGCGGTACAAGTCATGCCGGAGCGAAGCCCAAAACACCCTGAGATAACACTGGAAACCTACCAGTATATCTCGTTTGCCCTGGCCAGGGACTACTCGTGTAATGGCTCTCCTAGACACAGCGCGATGTCAACCCCCAATACCGGGAGAGACGAATCCTGTCTAACCGTCACTGCCTCCAAGTGCTTCGGGACTGCACCCAACCACTACCTGTTTGCACGACTCCTTTGAGCCGTGGTAGGGTAGTGATCAAAGTACAGTGGGAACACACTCGAGGCGGAGTGACAGTATCAAGTCAGCGGACTAAGCTGTACTCATGTCACCTGGGAACTGATAACTGACGATAGGTATAATACCAACTAGTCAGTTCCCGACGAGTCCTGTCCAGTGTACCCATAACCTAACGAGCACCCGCATACTATCTCAAGTACGACGTACTGACGGCTGTGGGACAGACCGTCTCCCACACTGGGATGAGAAGCGCATGCGCTGGTCTACTCCGGAGTATCGATGCCCTGTCTCGATAGTCCTGCGACCAGGGACCTGCATAAGGATGTGCTTATAGATTACCCAGCCCCACTAGTGTGACGGCCATCACATCACTGGTAATCAAGCAAAGATCCTAAGGGCTCTACTAATGTGTATAGGCGATAAACACATGTACACATTGAAGTAGAAACAAACCAAGTAGCATACTACTATTTTGAGCAAGATTGTATATACAAGGTGAATATCCCAAGCATCCATTAAGTAATATACAAACTAGTATGATACAGTAATGGCCTCTAGGGCATATACACTAACAATATGCATATGTGCCAACGACATAATCAATGCCTATCTGCATGAGGCTAACATCTACGTTTCCATCAATGACACTACAACGTCATGCATGTAAAATCATGAAAGCATATGCATGAGAATATGAGGATATAAATCAACGTGTGTCCATCAATGACACATCAAATCATGGAACCTGAGTATCCAACATCGACACTCGAAACATCATGAAACCCGTGTCCAGCATCGACACGTAAATCCTCATATATCGGGCTCCGTCAGTCCGAATCGGCCCACGGGCTCCGTCTGTCCGGATTGGCCCTCGGGCTCCGGCAGAACGGATCGGCCCATATCCATCTCTCGACTCCGATCGGTATCCTCCAGATAACCGCCAGGTCCAACCAATCATCGGTAGGTAGTAGTCCCTCTGCCAGGTGTAGGGTGTTTTTCGTCACCCTATTGAGATGGGAATATGCGCGCGCTTGTCAGGCGTACTACAGATTCCCCCTGCCTAGGGTAGGCCGGGTTTTATTGATTGTGGGGATCCGAATCTCCAGCAGCCGCGGACTAAGCTGCCGTTAATTACCCCTCGCCTTTGGAGTGAGGGAACCTCCGATTGACGGGTTAAACTGGTCATGCGAACTCAATGTGCAGTGTACGTGTACTTTGTTTTGGAGGGGTCTTGGATATATCGGGAGCCAGGCAGAGTTTTTACAGGGGTCCCGCTACCCGGTTAGCGGACTGGGGGTCAAGGGGGCTAGCAGCCCCCTTGCGGGGTGCGGGGCAGCACCCCGGCCCAAAATTTTTGGGAGGGACAGTATTGTGGAGTGTGTGTGTATCTATTTACATATATATATATATATATATATATACATGTATACATATATATATAAAAAAAGGGGGAAAACGCACAAAGGACGCGTGGGGCCAACGCCTTGAGCGCTGTGTGCTTAGGCGCTGTGCGCTTAGGCGCTAGCACACCACGTATCCGATACGTGGGCGATGGGCGCTTGAGCGCTAGCGCACCACGTGTCGGCACGTGGGCGCTGGGCGCTCGAGCGCTAGCGCACCACGTGTCGGCACGTGGGCGCTGGGCGCTTGAGCGCTGGGTGTCGGCACGTGGACGCTGGGCGCTTGAGCTCAAGGCGCTCGGGTGCTTGGGCGCCGGCGATAAAAAAGGGCTTTTAGCCCCAGAAACTCCCTTAAGAGAAATTAGAGTGGAGTTAAACTCCTAAGCTGTTTTGAAGCGGATGAAGGGCTTCTCCCTTTGAGCCCTAGTTCTTCCCCAAGTGGGGTTTCTGGAGATGGGTCTCCTTCTTCTTCCTTTGTTGGCCGGATTTTGAAGATCAAGAAGTATGAGATTTTAAAAATCTCTCCTTTCTGAGATCTGATGGCAGATCTGAGTTCCCCTTTGTGGGTTTTGTGGTGAAAAACTATTTAGTTTTACAAAAGGAAGAGTAAAACTCTTGATTTAATTCAAAAGAAAGAAGAAGGTTTTAGAACCTTGAGGAAGGAGAAAGATCTCAGATCTGAATTCTTTTTGGAGAGAGAAAAAGTTGTGAGATATTTTCATTATCTTTGGCTTTATAGGCTATACATTTTACATATAGCCCCTTGGGCTTCACAAAATGGCATTTTGCCTATCCCATGGCTCATGTGCCATTTATTTTTGCACATAAGCCATGGGCTTTACAAAATTTGGCTTTATGCCCATTTTCTTACATTTATTCATAAAATAAAAAAACAAGAAATACAACAAAATTACTTATTACAAAATTTTTATTTTGGCATGGGGGGAGGCTGGCCGCTTCATGTTCGGGCTCGCTCCGGGCATTGGCCCACTTGACCTGGGCTTAGGCCCACCTGGCTTGGGGTTGACTTTGATTTTGACTTGGTCAACCGGGGTGTAAATTTTTGATCCTCGCCCCGGGGTACCATACCGGGTCCACCATGAACCCGCAAACGGATCATCCAACTTCTCGAATCGGGTTTCACATATCACACGTCTCATAACCGAGAAAACGCATGGTGGACGCACTGAAATATCATATCAAGAGAAACCGGGTTTTTAAAACAATGCATACTTTCTTTTGAAATATAACCACGGTTCTCAAATCCAAAAATCTTATGAAAACAGCATATCTCAATGCGTATAATCATAAAGCATGATGTATGCGACATATAACAGAATGTAAGCAAATCCGTATATCCTGCAACATGGAACAGTGATGTGAGCATGGGCATATCATCATAATGTGAGCATAGCAATATAATAGCATGATGTAGCAATTCTACTATGTGAGTGACATAGCAATTATCAATAATAAAGTGTGTAAGTCGGCCAATCTGTGTAAGTGTAACATACGCATCATCGATAATGGTGTAGGTGTACTAGCACAGGTATATGTAATGCATTGAGAATGACATGAACGTGGCATAAGGTACATCGTACGCGAAATGCTAACAGGTATACGTATCTACAATATATCCGAATCGGTGAACCTATCCATCGGCATCCAGCCTCACAACATCATGTACAGTATAATCCATCGTACGGCATCCTCCAGTCAAGGGTACGGATCAATCGTCATAAAACTCATCACGTACGGTAAATCATCGTACGGCGGCATTAAACCATTAAGGATCCTAACAACCTATATGAAAATGAAGGTACAGACCTAAAGTCTCATACGGCATATCACTCATGATTCACAACATTATATATATATGCCTATATCCCAGGTCACATCCATAACAATCTCATATCAGGGGACCGGCAAAGGTATCAATCATCTCTTATCGACTCTCATCCGTATACCGACATATCAATCAAGTCATCATATCTCATCGTATACTCTTTTCGTCACATTTATATCCCACATCAAGTCATTTTATATCTATATATCCTATCTTATAAATCCCATGTCATGCTACTCTAAATCTCATACTTATTCTCGTGCACTACCTATCTATATATCGTGATTCACGTTCATTTTCCATATCCTTATATATATCAATCTGAGACATCATTTCTTTCATATCCTGACATTAAACCTTTAATCACATCCATAGGTTCCTAAAATAGGTTTCACTAACCATATCCTATATATCGGTTTCCATCAAAATTTGTGGGGGTGCTATACGCCATCCACCCGACTTCCCCCGTAGATATAGATCTACTCACCTGTGGAACTCCTTGTTCATCCGTAGTCGATGTGCTCCGTCTTCTCGGAATCCACGCGAAGATACCTACAAATCAACACACCATCGCAATGCTATTAAAATCGAATCCGGAAAACCAATACGGTACGGTGCGCTCATAGGTTAAAACCTATAGGCTATGCATGCAAAAACAACTAAACAACCCTCGTCGTTGACGTATAAACATCCAACGACCCAATACAATATCAAATACTAAAACCAAGAATTCCAAAATAAGGAAAATATAACCAAAAACACCCCAATGTGCTCCCAGATTTTGGTTCAGGTCAATTGGAACAAAACTAGTTGTAGGGTTTCCTCAACACCTCGTATAGGGTTTGGAAGCATCACACATGCCATAACTTTAATTTTATGAGGTGCTAAGTAAACTTAACTAGGAATCGAACAAGAAATTCAGAGTAACAATTAATAGTATCACATATAAAAGATAATTTAACACTAAGTGGAGAGACTACAACCTTTGTAGACCTCCTAGGGCAACTCCTTGGATCTCCTTTGGTTTGGAACGGTTCGCTAGATCACTTCCAAGTCCACGACGATCCACCCAAAGTCCTTTGCTCAAAGCTTGTTGCTTCTCTTGATCTATGAAATACTTGAAGCAAACACCCTACATAAAGTAGCAAGAGGTGTGTAGGATGATGAAGTGGTTTAGATTCTCACTTAAAACCCTTTCTTTCTTTTAATCTCACTCAATTTAGAACTCAAGAGAGAGCTAGAGAGAGGAAGATGAAGATAGCTTGATATTTTCCTTTTGGATGAATAAATATCATAACGATAATGAGAGAGAGAGATAAATATCATAAAACAAACCATGGTTAATAATAATATCTAGATATTTTGTGATGAGTTAAAGAGCAAAGGAAAATAAACCAAGGTTAAGTCAAAGGTCAACCATGGAAATGTGTAGAAACAATGAGTCATTTGTGAACAAATGAGTCATTATTTATTTTCCTTTATCTTTAACTTAATACAAAAACATCCATATATATAATTATGAACCATGTGAGTCTTATATTGCCATCTAAGTTGTATCATCAACCATGATACAAATGCATGTATGTATGTGTGTATGCACATCAACATGTACATATACATGCATGCATCCATCTAAAGCAAAGGGTTTAAATAAATGAGATAAAAGTCAATATTAAATCAACACTTGATTTAATAAACCGGTCATATCTTATACGACCCGACTAATATAAAACGCCCGATTAAAATACGGTATCAAATACTCGTATTTAATCGAGCTTCCGCACATATCTCATATGCGCACCACTTCGTTTCGCCTGAGCCAGGAAACTTCTATGTGGGACTCTAAGACTCGTCAATACGCCAGCAGTAGGTGATGATCATATCAATCATCTACAAGCCGCAAGCGGTCAGCTAAACGTAACGGCCACCCGGGTATTGAGCGATCAGAAGAAGAACAAGCGAACCTGTCATAACTCCCGTCAATTCAACTGGCAACACTTACCGTACAGTCCGGTCTCTTCGTCAGATATGCTGCATATTGAGTCTAGGGATGGAATCGTCGACCCCAATAACTCAATAAGTCATGCCGATATATGGTCTATAACAGATCGAGAAACTTACTGATAACACTTATCGGTAATATCTCAGCAGCCCTGGCCAGGGACTTCCTGTTATAGCCAATCGTGCATAGCACAGCATCAACCCCCAATACCGGAAGAGACGAAACCCCTCCTATCGCTCATTGCCTCCATATGCCTCGGGACTGTACCCAAAATCCACCTGTTTGTACGACTCAATAGAGCCGCAGTAGGGTGGAGATCAAAGTACAGTGGGAGGACACACAAGACTCTATGGCGATCTCGGGTCTACAGACTAACCTGTACCAGTGTCACCTAAGAACTGCTATCCAACATATGATATAATACCACATAGGAGTTCTCGGTGAGTCCGTTCAGTGTACCCAGTCTCACTGAGCATCCGTATACAATCTTCGGTGTCATCACACCAGATGGATATGGGATCATCCATCGCCCATCATATGGAACAAGAATGGTATACGCTAGTCTACACTGGAATATCGATGCCCTGTCTCGATATACCTACGACTAGGAACATTTCAAGGATATGCTTATAAACTACAGGTGTCCCACTAGTATGATCCACATCATAATCCCAGTAGTCAAGCCAGTATCCTTAGGGCTTTATCAACATGTACCAAAATGAATATAAACATGATCAAGTGAACATATGATAAAGAGAAACCAGATAGCATACTATCATGTCGAGCAAGACTGTCTTCTGAATATATATATATATATATATATATATATATATATATGTATCAGTACATACACTATCACATAATAGCCTCTAGGGCATACATATATCCAACAATCTCCCACTTGTACTAAGGCCAATTATTTGCGTATCTCATACCCAACATCTCAAAAAGTCGCTCATGCTGCGGCTAATAGAAGGTCTTGGTGAATGGATCCGCAGTGTTATCCTTTGTATCTACTCTCTTGATCTCGATCTCGTAGCGATCAACTATCTCCTGGATCAGATGATATCGCCTCAGGATGTGTCTGGACTTCTGATAGGACCTGGGCTCTTTGGCCAACGCCATAGCCCCATTATTGTCACAATACAAAGGTATTGGATCAATAATGGTTGGAACTACTCCTAGCTCCGAGATTAACTTCCTCATCCGGACGGCTTCCTTGGCAGCATCATTTGCAGCAATGTACTCAGCTTCCATCGTTGAGTCTGCAGCGGTATCCTGTTTGGAACTCTTCCAACTCACCGTCCCTCCATAGAGGGTAAATGCAAACCCTGAAATAGACTTGTTGTCATCCTTGTCACTCTGGAAGCTCGAATCGGTAAAGGCCTCCATTTGGAGATCCCCGTTACCATACACTAAGAACAATTCTTTAGTCCTTCGCAAGTACTTAAGAATGTTCTTTACAGCAATCCAGTGATTCTCCCCTGGGTTTGACTGATACCTGCTTACTATACTGAGTGCGTAAGCTACATCAGGGCGTGTATACAACATCGCATACATTATCGATCCTACGGCCGAAGCATAGGGAATAATGCTCATGCGAGCTCTCTCTTTATCAGACTTTGGGCAATCATCTTTGGAGAGAGTGACTCCGTGGCAAGCGGGTAAGGCACCCCGCTTGGAGTCTTCCATACTAAAGCTCTTTAGGATGGTGTTGATGTACTTGGTTTGGGACAATCCCAATAACCGTTTGGATCTATCCCTATGGATCCGTATGCCCAATATGTATGTGGCATCACCCAGGTCCTTCATGGAAAACCTTTGCGATAAGAATGATTTGACCGACTGTAGCATAGGAATGTCATTTCCTATCAGAAGTATGTCATCCACGTACAATACGAGGAATGCGACATTTCTCCCTACAGTCTTCTTATAAACACAAGGTTCATCTGGATTTTTGATGAAATCAAACTCTTTGATAACATCATCAAAATAGATGTTCCAACTCCGTGATGCCTGCTTCAATCCATAAATGGATTTAAGCAACTTACATGCTTTTCCGCTGCTCCCACTATCAATGAAGCCCTCTGGCTGATCCATATAAACGCATTCATCTAAATCACCATTTAGAAATACAGTTTTAACGTCCATCTGCCAGATTTCATAGTCGTAGTGAGCAGCAATAGCAAGTAGGATCCGAATGGTTTTAAGCATGGCTACCGGAGAGAAAGTCACATCATAGTCCAAACCTGGTCTTTGACGAAAACCTTTCGCTACCAACCTTGCCTTATAGGTTTCCACCTGTCCATCTACACCGATCTTTCTTTTAAAGATCCATTTGCAGCCTACAGGTTTTATCCCGGAGGGTACATCCTCCAAAGTCCATACTTTGTTGGTGTGAATGGACTCCATTTCAGATCTCATGGCATCCAGCCATTTCGTAGAGTCACCACCCGTGATAGCTTGATGAAAACTGGCAGGATCATCATCATCCATGATGCAATCTTCTCTATCATCATCAACGAGAAAACCGTAGTGTCTCTCCGGTGGGCGAGAAGTCCTACCAGATCTACGGAGTGGCTGAGGTTCATTAGTGTAGGGTTCCTAGGCACTCTCAAGAGGTCTCACAAGGCATCAACCATGCCAATTTCAAATTTTACGGGTGCCGAGAAACCCTAATACGGATCGTTGACTAGAAGTTTAGGCGATATACGAATCTAGTTAACAACTTAACTAAAGATAAGAAGCTACAACCTTTGTAGATCTGGATATCCACTTCCTTGGCTCCACGTAGGCGTCCTCTCGCTGTCCATCTCGAATCCCGGACTCAATCGTCGGCTTGATCGGAGAAATGGGCGGACTAGGTCGTCGGCTTCGTGCCGAAGATGATCTACGTCGAGGCATCACAAGTTCAAGCTCCGACTTCACAAATTTGTGAAACTTGTGAAGAAAACACCCAAAACAACTTGGCAAGAGGTAGAGGGTGAAGAAATAGGAGGTGGGTTCACTTTAGAATTGGATTTCTCACTTTAGAACTCAAGTTGCCATTGATGGCATCAAGCTTTCTTGAAGAAGAAGATGATGAAGAAGAAGAAAGAATATGATAAGTGTTGAATTAAAATGAAAAATAATTCAATACTTATCATAAGCTAACCATAGTAGAGTGTAGAGAATAGACCATGGTTACTTGGATGGGTTAGGGTTAAGCATGAAGACAAGAATGGTTAAGAAGTCAAAGCTTCATGAAGCTTCAACTAAAAACAAATAAAGCCACCATTCTTATCTAAATCATTTCCAAATAAATAAATGAACAAATAAATAAATAAATGAATATGTAAAACCCTAATCATCAAATTAACCATGGTTTAATTCTATATACTTAACTAAATGATCAAGTATCATCAAACATGATACAAATATGTGCACAAAAGTATATCACATATACTTCTTGCACAACAAGTGAGAAAATCCATTTAAAGTGAACCAATACTAGTTAATGCAAAGTAATATATCAAATATATATAATTTTACATTAAATCATTAAATCAACATTTGATTTAACGATCCGGTCATATCGCATATAACCGACTAGTATCCTATGTATCGGCTCATCGAATCAATCCTTGATTCGATATCTAGGTTATATCGAATATAACCAATCGATACATTCATCGCGAGAATGAAATACGGTATCACATACACGCATTATTCTCGGTCCTGCACATATCTCATATGCGCTCCTATTTCGTTTCGCTTGAGCCAGGAAACCTCTGTGTAGGACTCTAAAGACTCGTCAATACGCCGGTAGCAGATGATGATCATATCAAGCACCCACAAGCCGCAAGCGGTCTGCTAAACATAACGGCCACCCGGGTATTGAGCGATCAGAAGATCGATGAGCAAGCCCGCTCACACTCTTGTGAATCCAACCAGTAACACTTACCGTACAGTCCGGTCTGTTCGTCTGATATGTCGCATATCAAGTCTAGGGGTGGTAAACGTCAGACCCCAATAACCGATAAGTCGTGCCGATGTGAGGCTCATAACGGGTCGAGAAACTACTGGTAACACTTACCAGCAAATCTCTGATCAGCCCTGGCCAGGGACTTCCCTGTTACGGCCAATCGAGCACAGCGCAACATCAACCCCCAATACCGGGAGAGACGAAATCCCTCCTATCGCTCATTGCCTCCATGTGACTCGGGACTGTACCCAAAGACCACCGTTTTGCACGCCCTCATGGACGTGGTAAGGTGGAGATCAAAGTACAGTGGAAATCACACAAGACTCCATGACGATCTCGGGTCTACAGACTAACCTGTACAAGTGTCACCTGAGAACTGCCATCTGACGTGAGGTATAATACCATCTGGGAGTTCTCGGCGAGTCCGTCCAGTGTACTCAGTCTCCACTGAGCACCCATATACCATCTCTGATGTCAAACACCTGTGGATATGGGATCATCCATTGCCCATCTCATGGATCGAGAAGCGCATACGCTAGTCTACACTGGTATATCGATGCCCCGTCTCGATACACCCACGACTAGGGACCTTGAAGGATGTACTTATGGACTACCATGTCCCCACTAGTATGATCTGCGTCATAGTCCAGGCAGTCAAGTACACATCCTAAGGGTTTTACCAACATGTAACTAAATGACAGTTTAAAGAGACTAGTGTACATGTTAAGATAAAGAGCAACCAGATAGCATACTATCATGTCGAGCAAGAAAGTTATCTCTATATATGTCCAAGCATCCAATATAATATACATCATCTGTACAATACTGGCCTCTAGGGCATACATACAACTAACAATCTCCCACTTGCACTAGGGCCAGCTGCTGTAGTATCGCATACCGAGCATCCCGAAGAGTCTCTCAAACTGTATCTGGGGAATGGCCTTCGTGAGTGGATCCGCCGTGTTGTTCTTCGTGTCAACCCTCCTAACCTCGATCTCCCGGCGATCAACTATCTCCCGGATCAGGTGATGCCGCCTCAGAATATGCCTGGATCGCTGATGGGACCTAGGTTCCTTAGCCAAAGCCACCGCTCCATTGTTATCGCAATACAAAGGTATTGGATGTTCAATGGATGGAACCACTCCAAGTTCAGTAATGAACTTCTTGATCCAGACAGCCTCTTTAGCAGCATCGTTGGCAGCGATGTATTCAGCCTCCATCGTCGAGTCTGCCACGGTTTCCTGCTTGGAAGTCTTCCAGCTAACCGCCCCTCCGTAAAGGGTAAAGACAAATCCCGACTGCGACTTAGAGTCGTCCTTATCACTCTGGAAGCTCGAATCGGTAAAGGACTCCACTTGGAGTTCTCCGTTACCATACACCAAGAGCATCTCTTTAGTCCTTCGTAAGTACTTGAGAATGCTCTTCACAGCTGTCCAGTGACTCTCTCCAGGATCAGCTTGATACCTGCTCACTACACTTAGTGAGTATGCTACATCGGGTCTGGTACATAGCATCGCATACATGATAGAGCCTACAGCCGAAGCATAGGGTATCCCTTGCATGCGAGCTCTCTCCAAATCAGTCTTGGGAGACATCTCTTTGGAGAGAGTGACTCCAGAGATCGTGGGTAAGTTCCCACGCTTGGATTCTTCCATACTAAACCTCTTTAGTATGGTGTCAATGTACCTGGATTGGGACAATCCCAAAATCCGTTTGGATCTATCTCTATAGATCCTAATTCCCAATATGCAGGAGGCATCACCAAGATCTTTCATTGAGAATCTTTATGATAAGAAGAGCTTAACCGATTGCAGCATAGGAATATCATTTCCTATCAAGAGTATGTCGTCCACGTACAATATGAGGAAGACAACCTTACTCTCTGCCACCTTCTTGTAAATACAAGGTTCATCTGGGTTTTTGACGAAATCAAACTCTTTGATAACGACGTCAAAGCAGATGTTCCAACTCCGCGATGCTTGCTTTAATCCATAAATGGATTTAAGCAACTTGCATACCTTCCCGCTGCTCCCACTGTCTACGAAGCCCTCTGGCTGAGTCATGTACACGCACTCTTCTAAATCACCATTTAGAAAGGCGGTCTTAACATCCATTTGCCAGATTTCGTAGTCATGATATGCAGCGATGGCAAGCATGATTCGGATGGATTTAAGCATAGCCACTGGAGAAAAGGTTTCGTCATAGTCCACGCCTGGTCTTTGACGAAAACCTTTTGCAACAAGTCTAGCTTTGAAAGTCTCCACTTTCCCATCTACACCAAGTTTCTTCTTAAAGATCCACTTGCTTTCGATGGGTTTTACCCCTTCAGGAGAAACATCCAAAGTCCATACTTTGTTGGTGTACATGGATTCCATCTCGGACCGCATAGCATCCAGCCATTTCACTGAGTCCCTACTCGTGATGGCCTGCTCGAAGCTAGTTGGGTCATCATCCTCCATGATGCAATCCTCGCTTCCACCGTCAATGAGAAAACCGTAGTATCTCTCAGGTGGACGAGAAACCCTACTAGATCGGCGGAGAGGCTGGGGTTCGTCGAGTTCTACTGAATCCTCTGGTTCTACCAAGTCTTCTGTTTCAGTTTGTATTGCTGGAACCTCTTCCAGTTCTACCTGAATGCTACTTGTCTGTTTCATAAGAAAACTCTTTTCTAAGAAAGTGGCATGTCGAGAAACAAACACTTTTTGTTCCTCGGAGTGGTAGAAGATATACCCTCGCGAATGTTTGGGATATCCAACAAACTTACATAGAACAGACCTTGCCTCGAGCTTGTCCGGATTTTGTGTTTTAACATAGGCCGGACAACCCTATATCTGAATAAAATTAAGACATGGTCTCTTACCATTCCATATCTCATATGGAGTGGTAGGCACAGATTTGGTTGGAACTCTATTCAATAGATATGCAGCAGTCTCCAGTGCATATCCCCAGAAGGAAATAGGTAACTCAGCTGCACTCATCATAGAGCGCACCATATCTAATAGGGTGCGATTTCTCCGCTCCGATACACCGTTGTGCTGTGGTGTATAAGGAGGAGTAAGCTGAGAGAGAATCCCATTCTCTTTTAGATAATCTCTGAATTCATTACTTAAGTATTCTCCTCCTCGATCAGATCGAAGGATCTTAATACTTTTGCCCGTTTGGTTCTCTACTTCTTGTTTATATTCTCTAAATTTCTCAAAAGCTTCTGATTTGTGTTTCATCAGGAACACATATCCGAATCTAGAGAGATCGTCAGTGAATGTAATGAAGTACAAAGAACCATCCCTGGCATGTGTAGACATGGGACCGCATACATCACTATGTATCAGTCCCAAGAGTTCGGTAACTCTTTCTCCGTGTCCCGTAAACGGAGTTTTGGTCATCTTGCCTTTGAGACATGACTGGCAAGTGTCATAAGATGAAAATTCAAACGGATTTAAATATCCATCCTTATGCAACTTAGCTAGTCGTGTCGCATTGATGTGACCCAGTCTACAATGCCACAAGAAGGATTCGTTCAGTTCAGAACTCTTCCTCTTGTGTGTGTTTTGTAAATTGAGGACTGTATTTTGATTTAGAATGAATATGCCATTATGTAACGAGCCTGATGCAATCAACTTTTGATCTAGGAATATGTTCATAACATTATCCTGTACTACAAAATTATATCCTTCTTTACTCAATAAAGAAACTGATATAATGTTGCACATCATGTTCGGTATATAATAGCACTCATTCAGAATCATAGTATCACCACTTGGTAATACTAGGTGATATTCGCCAACTGCTTTGGCTGCAACATTTGCACCATTCCCTACTTGAACGGAATGATCACCTTTTCCCAGTTCTCTACCTTTCCGTAGCCCATGTAACATCTTACATATATGGGATCCTGATCCGGTATCTAATACCCAGGACGTAGGGTGAACTGAGAAACAGTTCTCAATGACAAACACACCCGAAGACGATGCATCATCATGCATGTTCTCCTTTTGGGCGGTGTGAGAATCCAGATATTCTCCTATTTCCTGTTCATTCTTATAACACTTATAAGATAGAACGGGTTCAACGTTCCCCTGCACAGTATAACATGCGGGTTCGGTCAATACATCCATATTATTATCTTTATCAGGGCATGAAATGGTCGCTACCTGGAGAGAGAGAGAAGAAAACACTTTAGCGTATGCTCGAGCAAGATCAGATTGGTTATTATCTTATCTAATCAGGATGGCTCCCACTGCTTTTTATCAAATATTCCTTCAAACCCTAAAAGTAAAGACTAGCTGGGATTAATTACACACTACAAGTTCGCCAATCTTTCAGCTAGGCCAGTGTCGGTACTTTGAGGGAGGTCCCCCGTGCTTTCGCACGAACCTAATTAATGTAAACCTCGTTTTCCCAGAGGCGTAACCTCGTTAACACCTTTCTAGACACCTACTTGATCGGCTAATTGTAATGTGTAAAACTCTCCCAGGAGTAACTCTTACTCGCAGCGGGTATCGGGATCCAACTATCTCATAGAAGGTATGCAATCTCATTGCAAATTTCAACACTTGAAATTCCCGATAATATTTTGCCCCTAGCGTCCTATGACTTTGACGGAGGCCAAACAACCTATAGTCCGCTAGTCAAGTTCAACCCGTCATTTCCTGATTGAATTAAACCCACCCGCACGACCCTTGACGGAGGCCAAACAACGCCGTACGAATACCCTAATCCAATTGCATCATATACTAGCAGATAAGCAATAGTTAGCTACCGTACACTACGCCTTGACGGAGGCCAAACTACCGCAGCACGAATACTAACTAGTACTTATCTGAAATGACGGAGGGCTACGCAGGTTTTTCATAAAAACCATGAGCGTAATGAACTTGATATCGTTGTAGAATCAAATGAAGTTTTGAAATGGAGTGATTTTGAGGCTTTTCTAGTTTTGCTAAAGGGGTCACTCCCGGTGAAGGGATCGTCGGCCCTTTCCTCGTCGAATGAGGTGCGGGATATATCATATAAATCACTGTGCAAAGCAGAAACTATAGAAGCAATCAAAAGTCAAACCGAGTGTGTAGCATCTGCCAGTTATTGCTAAAGGAGTCACTCCCGGTGAAAGGATCTCGGTCCTTTCCTCATCGAATAAGGTGCAGGATATATCACATATACCGCTATGCAAAGCAAGAACTGTAGCTACCCTTTTTGTTTAAAATTTGATTCTACAACATCTTAGGTTTCTTTTCTTTCATTAATCACATTAATGAAGTCCCATCATTTAAATACCTAAACATCACAGATAAATACGACGTACACTTATGCCATCCGCATTCTCCTCGATGTCCCCTCGTGCATCGTTAGGTTAGGTAACTAACGACAGAGCAGGGCAGGGCTAGTGCGGATGCAAAACATAAGTAACGTCTATATAATATATCATATATACTATATACTGTATCTATCCCAGAACATCACATGATCACATCATAGATATCGCAGCAGAAAATATCATATGAAATATTGGATATACTAGGACGTCCGTGTTTTCAATACGAGCCAGTATAAAACACGGATTCCACGGTCGTGATGAATAGCCAATCCCACACCCCTAGACCCCTACGAGAGCGGCAAGCAACCCTACCAATTCTAGGGTTAGGAGACCCGGACTCGACTCCTCGAAATGGTCTCCCACTGGACCCTAGAACCCGGTTACTTGTGCTCCCCTCCTTGGGTCTATCCTAATGCGGAAAAGTAAATAATATACAAAAGGTGACGACTTCCGCAACCTGGAAGTGCCCCAATAAAAGAATATTACATACAAGTTTTTTACATGAATGAAAATGAAAAACACTCATCTCACATAAAAAAAACCCGGCTATTCAAACACGACGATCCAATATAACATATCCAGCAACACATAACATCACATGTCATCAACGTAAGTAAATATGCGCATCCTAATTGTCGTTGACATATAGCAACGAAACCGGCGATATCACATATTACACTTACGGTCACAGAAAAGAAAGTGTAAAACTACAACAGTTGGAATCCGCAATCTCTTTAGACATCGCATGCCTAATCATATGAAATACTTAGACATCACATGTCTAACAGTTATAAACCCCGCATTTTAGTCTCATTATCGAAAACTCTTTTCAATATCAAATGAAACTAAACCGCTAGATTTATAACATTCATTCAGTTATCTCATAACTGTTTGTGAATTCCAATTATTGTATCCCATTCCAGATAAATAGAAAATATTAAACTTTCCGATCGAACATTCGAACACCCAAGTTTTCCCGAAACCGTCCAACACATGAAATAGGTTCAACGACATTCACTTCATGCCTCAGTACCAACGGTCCAGCCGTAGAAGGGTCAAGCCAACGCCTCACATGTGGCACGCCGTACTGCCCCAAACCCGAAGGTTCAAAGGAAAGTTCAAGACGGTCACATAATCGAGTTAAGGTTTGTTGTCTTCTAGAGGGACCATCGCGTTACTTGCACTACTCAGAACGTCCTTAAACCATTGAAAGATCCAACACTTGGAAATTTTCCGGCAGGGGAAAAGTTGGGTATTTTGTATCCGGTCGAACTTTTTAACATATTCCAAAAAATTATCCGGAAAGCACTTAGACAAAGTTCGATAATCCGATCGAAATACCGAGTCCCTAATACAACCCAGAAAACTCAACTCTTGAGTGATATTTAAAAATTCCCAGAAAATCCAGCATCAGAAAAGAGGAATTACTGTGCAAAAATTATAGGGCATTGTGACCATACGGCCGCGGAACCGCCGCAGAAGGCATGCTTCTGCCGCGTTTCCGCGGTGGGTTGATGGAATTGGGTTGTCTAATTTCACAGTAACTCTTAGAAATTCCTGCAGATTTTTCTGCATATTTTTAATTCACAAAATTCCCAGATTTTCAAAAATGTACAGAGAGCATGTTTTGGATTAGGGTTTCGGTTCGATCGGACTTCTAAATCCGTCTACACATCGCCTAAGGCTCTAGCTAGGCTCTGATACCACTGTAGGGTTCCTAGGCACTCTCAAGAGGTCTCACAAGGCATCAACCATGCCAATTTCAAATTTTACGGGTGCCGAGAAACCCTAATACGGATCGTTGACTAGAAGTTTAGGCGATATACGAATCTAGTTAACAACTTAACTAAAGATAAGAAGCTACAACCTTTGTAGATCCGGATATCCACTTCCTTGGCTCCACGTAGGCGTCCTCTCGCTGTCCATCTCGAATCCCGGACTCAATCGTCGGCTTGATCAGAGAAATGGGCGGACTAGGTCGTCGGCTTCGTGCCGAAGATGATCTACGTCGAGGCATCACAAGTTCAAGCTCCGACTTCACAAATTTGTGAAAATTGTGAAGAAAACACCCAAAACAACTTGGCAAGAGGTAGAGGGTGAAGAAATAGGAGGTGGGTTCACTTTAGAATTGGATATCTCACTTTAGAACTCAAGTTTCCATTGATGGCATCAAGCTTTCTTGAAGAAGAAGATGATGAAGAAGAAGAAAGAATATGATAAGTGTTGAATTAAAATGAAAAATAATTCAATACTTATCATAAGCTAACCATAGTAGAGTGTAGAGAATAGACCATGGTTACTTGGATGGGTTAGGGTTAAGCATGAAGACAAGAATGGTTAAGAAGTCAA
The DNA here is from genome assembly GCA_030015575.1 of Agapanthus africanus. NCBI lineage: Eukaryota > Viridiplantae > Streptophyta > Magnoliopsida > Asparagales > Amaryllidaceae > Agapanthus > Agapanthus africanus. The sequence goes on from CM057349.1 coordinate 169,039,065, forward strand.
AGCTTCATGAAGCTTCAACTAAAAACAAATAAAGCCACCATTCTTATCTAAATCATTTCCAAATAAATAAATGAACAAATAAATAAATAAATGAATATGTAAAACCCTAATCATCAAATTAACCATGGTTTAATTCTATATACTTAACTAAATGATCAAGTATCATCAAACATGATACAAATATGTGCACAAAAGTATATCACATATACTTCTTGCACAACAAGTGAGAAAATCCATTTAAAGTGAACCAATACTAGTTAATGCAAAGTAATATATCAAATATATATAATTTTACATTAAATCATTAAATCAACATTTGATTTAACGATCCGGTCATATCGCATATAACCGACTAGTATCCTATGTATCGGCTCATCGAATCAATCCTTGATTCGATATCTAGGTTATATCGAATATAACCAATCGATACATTCATCGCGAGAATGAAATACGGTATCACATACACGTATTATTCTCGGTCCTGCACATATCTCATATGCGCTCCTATTTCGTTTCGCTTGAGCCGGGAAACCTCTGTGTAGGACTCTAAAGACTCGTCAATACGCCGGTAGCAGATGATGATCATATCAAGCACCCACAAGCCGCAAGCGGTCTGCTAAACGTAATGGCCACCCGGGTATTGAGCGATCAGAAGATTGACGAGCAAGCCCGCTCACACTCCTGTGAATCCAACCAGTAACACTTACCGTACAGTCCGGTCTGTTCGTCTGATATGTCGCATATCAAGTCTAGGGGTGGTAAACGTCAGACCCCAATAACCGATAAGTCGTGCCGATGTGAGGCTCATAACGGGTCGAGAAACTACTGGTAACACTTACCAGCAAATCTCTGATCAGCCCTGGCCAGGGACTTCCCTGTTACGGCCAATCGAGCACAGCGCAACATCAACCCCCAATACCGGGAGAGACGAAATCCCTCCTATCGCTCATTGCCTCCATGTGACTCGGGACTGTACCCAAAGACCACCGTTTTGCACGCCCTCATGGACGTGGTAAGGTGGAGATCAAAGTACAGTGGGAATCACACAAAACTCCATGACGATCTCGGGTCTACAGACTAACCTGTACAAGTGTCACCTGAGAACTGCCATCTGACGTGAGGTATAATACCATCTGGGAGTTCTCGGCGAGTCTGTCCAGTATACTCAGTCTCCACTGAGCACCCGTATACCATCTCTGATGTCAAACACCTGTGGATATGGGATCATCCATCGCCCATCTCATGGGTCGAGAAGCGCATACGCTAGTCTACACTGGTATATCGATGCCCCGTCTCGATACACCCACGACTAGGGACCTTGAAGGATGTACTTATGGACTACCATGTCCCCACTAGTATGATCTGCATCATAGTCCAGGCAGTCAAGTACACATCCTAAGGGCTTTACCAACATGTAACTAAATGACAGTTTAAAGAGACTAGTGTACATGTTAAGATAAAGAGCAACCAGATAGCATACTATCTTGTCGAGCAAGAAAGTCATCTCTATATATGTCCAAGCATCCAATATAATATACATCATCTGTACAATACTGGCCTCTAGGGCATACATACAACTAACAATTAGATTCTGTTACAACATCAGTTTCAGCCAAGTCGTTATTTGTAACTTGTGTTTCTAGAACCTCTTCTAGATCTACCACATTGCCATCAGTATCATTTGGAAAAATCTCATTTTCTAAAAATGTGGCATACTGAGAAACAAACACCTTTTGTTCCTCCTTGTGGTAGAAAAGATACCCAAACGAATGTTTTGGATATCCCACAAATATACATTTGACTGATCGTGTCTCTAGTTTGTCTGGATTCTGCTTTTTGACAAAAGCCGGACAACCCCAAATCTTAACTCGTTTAAAAGATGGTCTCTTCCCATGCCATATCTCATATAGAGTGGTAGACATGGTCTTGGTTGGAACTTTATTTAACAGAAAAGCTGTTGTTTCCAATGCATGCCCCCAAAAGGAGAGGGGTAACTCAAAATCACTCATCATGGATCGTACCATATCTAATAGGGTACGATTCCGTCGTTCTGACACACCGTTGTGTTGTGATGTGTAAGGGGGAGTGAGCTGAGAGAGAATCCCATTCTCTTTTAGGAACTCCAAGAACTCAGTACTTAAGTACTCTCCACCTCGATCTGATCGAAGTATCTTGATTCTCATTCCTGTTTGGTTTTCTACTTCAAATTTGTACTCCTTGAATTTCTCGAAAGCTTCAGATTTATGTTTTATCAAAAACACATGACCGAATCTTGAGAAATCATCAGTAAAAGTTATGAAGTAAGAAAAACCGCCTCTTGCATGTGTAGACATTAGCCCACATACATCACTATGTATGAGGCCTAAGAGCTCAGTAGCTCTTTCTCCGTGTCCAGTAAACGGAGTTTTGGTCATTTTACCTTTGATACAAGACTGGCAAGTTGCATAAGATTTATACTCAAAAGAATTTAAATATCCATCTTTATGAAGCTTGTTTAGTCTTGTTTCATTAATATGACCAAGTCTACAATGCCAAAGAAAAGCTTCATTTATATCTGAAATTTTTCTTTTACTTGTGTGTTGAATGTTGAAAACTGTGTGTTGATTAAGGACGTATATCCCGTTATTAAGTGTACCACAACCAATCAACTCTTGATTAAGTCTAATGTTCATAACATTGTGTTGCACAGCAAAATGATACCCTTCATTGTCTAACAAGGAAACGAATATAATATTACAAAGCATACTTGGCACAAAATAACATGGGTTCAAAATCAATATACAACCCGATGGCAACCCTAGGTGATACTCTCCCACTGAAACTGCATTTACATTGGAACCATTTCCAACTTGGAGAGTATGATCACCTATCTTCAAAACTCTGCTATTTCTCAACGCCTGCACAGAATTGCAAATATGAGAACCCGAACCGGTATCCAATACCCAGGAAGCAGAGTTAATAGAAAAACAGTTTTCAATCACGAACACACCTGAAGCTGAAGAATCACCATGCTTCTTCTTGAGTTCAAGGTACTCAGTACAGTTCCGCTTCCAGTGTCACGTCATTTTGCAGTGGAAACATTCTCCTTTCCCTGATTCCCCAACCTTGGACTTGTCTTTCCCCTTATACTTTTTGACTCCACCCTTAGGTTTGATGGGTTTCTTCTTCATCTTTCCCTTGGACTTAGCCTTCGGGCGAGAGGAGGATGATGGCCCAACATACGAAACGGGAGTCTTTACTGACTTCAGCGTGCTCTCTGCACTCCTTAACATATTAAGGAGTTCAGGTAGTTCCTTCTCCATGTTGTGCATGTTGAAGTTAACTATGAACTGAGCAAAGGTGGAGGGGAGAGACTGCAGAATAATATCCGTATATTGTTCATTGTCCATTGTCCACCCAAGGTCCTCAAGCTCTTCTATGAGAGCTATCGTCTTCAGAACATGGTCTCCTACTGCTGTGCCAGCGGCCATTCGCATCTGAAACAGTTTTCTAGATGCTTCGTATCGTAATAAGCGAGATTGCTCTCCATACAACTGTTTTGTATGGAGGAATATGGATTGTACGTCCATATTCTCGTGCTGCTTTTGATGTGTGTTATCCATCGATGCAAGCGCGAGGCATTTGGCCGTGGAACAGTCAGCGCCCCATGTCTTGTGGATTTCCCTATCCGCAACTGAAGGTTTAGGACCTAGGATGGGCGGGATTGGAGCCGTGAGGACATATGATACCTTATCATAAGTCAAGGCAATGTTAAGATTCCTCAGCCAATCTTTATAATTGGTCCCATTCAGCTTGTTTTTATCTAATAGAAGTTTAAGTCCTGACATTTGAATCTGCTGTTAAGAGAGAGAAAAGAATACAGTCAGCGAAAAGCTCTTGCAAAGATTAGATTGGTTATTATCTTGTCTAATCGATGTCTCCCAATGTTTTTTATCAAATTTTCTTTAAAACCTTTTAAAAAGAAAACTAGCCGGGATTAATTACATTCTACAACTTCGCTAACCGTTCAGCCAGGCCGGTGCCGGTACTTGAGGGAGGTTCCCCGTGCTTTCGCACGGACCTAATTAAAATAAACCTCGTCTTCCCAGAGGCGTAGCCCCGTTTGACACCTTTCTTGACACCTACTGAGTTAGCTAATTGTAAAGTGCAAAATTCTCCCGGGAGCAACTTTTGCTCGCAGTGGGATCGGGATCCTACTATCATATAGAAAGTATACAATCTCATTGTAAATTTCAACTCTTGAAATTCCCGATAATATTTTTTACCCCTAGTACTCATGAACTTAACTATAGTCAACATATCATAAGTACTAGTCAAGTTCTTCCCGTCATTTCGTGATTAACTAGACCCACCCATATGACCCTTAACTAAAGTCAACATAATCATATGAATGTCCTAACTAATCTGCATCATATGCAGTGTAGGAAGACATCACTCAGCTACTGTACACTGCGCCTTAACTAAAGTCAAAATACGCAGCACGAATACTAAGTACTCTACTTCCTAAAATGACGGAGGGCTGCGGATAGTTTTTAAGAAAACTTTTAACGCTTTGAACTTGATATCGTTGTAGAATCCAATGGGTTTAAAAAGGAGTGGCTTAAGCTCCGCATTTTTGAAACTTGCTTTTTCATAAAAAGGCCGAGTGTGTTTCAAATCCGATTCTACAACATCTTTTTAGGTTCATTTATCTTTACATTAATCTCATTAATGTAGTCCCATCATTTAAATCCTAAGCCATCACAGAAAGAAACGAAAATATAACGTACGCTTATGCCACTCGCATTCGCCTCAGTGTCCTGATATGCACCGTTAGGTTACTTAACTAACGGCATACCAGGACGGGGCTAGCGCGGGTGCAAAACATAAGCAACGTCTATTATATATCATATATATAATATTGCATTCATCTCAGATATAATTTAAATGATCACATCAAATAAGCAGCAGAAACACATTTAATATAGGATATCTAGGAGGTCCGTATTTTGTATTTAGCCAGCAATAGAAAATACGGATTCCACGGTCGCGATGAATAGCCAAGCCCACACCCCTAGACCCCTACGAGAGCTGCAAGTGACCCTACCAATTCTGGAGTTTAGGAGACCCGGTCTCGACTCCTCGAGATGGCCTCCCACTGAACCCTAGAACCCGGTCACTTGTGCCCTCCTCCTTGGGTCTGTCCTAATGCGGAAAAGTACATAATATACAACACTGGTGACATCAACCTCAACCCGGAAGTGTCCCAAATAAAAGAATATTACATACAATTTAATTTTACATGAATGAAAAGAAAACTCTCATCTCACATAAAACCCCCCGGCTATTCATTCACGACAATCCTGCACATCAAATCTCAACAACACATAATATCATATATCATCAATGTAAGTAAGTATGCGTACCCCGATTATCGTTGATGTATAGCAACGAAACCGGCGATACACCACATACTACACTTACGGTCACAGAGAAATAAAATGAAAAACTACAATAATTGGAATCGTAACTGCCTTTAGACAACACAAACCCGGAATATCACATATACAAGATTTCATGCCTAACAATGTAAAGCTCGCATTTAGGTCTCACCCATGAAAACACCTTTTCAAAATAAGCCGGATAATTCAACAATATTTCCGATTATTCCCGAGACCGAACTGCTAGATTTACACGCAACAAACAAATTTATAGATTCCAATTATTGTATCACATACTAATAAACTAGGAGCAGTTAAAACATTCGATTGAACGATTAAACACCCATAGACTGCTCAGAAAGCTCAACACTTGAGCAATTTTAAAAATTACCAGAAACTGCACAAAATACATACGGGCCAGCGCAAGAAAGTACGGCCCCACCTGCACCAAAGGCGCCGCGGAACCGCCGCGGAATGTCCATTCCTGCCGCGGTTCCGCGGTCCTTTAGTGGAGATAGGGGTTCGTATTTCTTGTGGGCCCATAAAATACCCTGCTGAATTTTTTAAGTATTTTTAATGTGAAAAAATCCATGTTTTTGAAAAATTTCCAGAGAGCACCCCCCGGGCGTCGTATTTCGTTCGTTCGAGGTTCTTAACGTCGTCTAGGTTACTCTAAAGCTCTAGCTTGGCTCTGATACCACTGTAGGGTTTTCTCAACACCTCGAATAGGGTTTGGAAGTATCACACATGCCATAACTTTAATTTTATGAGGTGCTAAGTAAACTTAACTAGGAATCGAACTAGAATTATAGAGTAACAATTAATAGTATCACATATAAAAGATAATTTAACACTAAGTGGAGAGACTACAACCTTTGTAGACCTCCTAGGGCAACTCCTTGGATCTCCTTTGGTTTGGAACGGTTCGCTAGATCACTTCCAAGTCCACGACGATCCACCCAAAGTCCTTTGCTCAAAGCTTGTTGCTTCTCTTGATCTATGAAATACTTGAAGCAAACACCCTACACAAAGTAGCAAGAGGTGTGTAGGATGATGAAGTGGTTTAGATTCTCACTTAAAACCCTTTCTTTCTTTTAATCTCACTCAATTTAGAACTCAAGAGAGAGCTAGAGAGAGGAAGATGAAGATAGCTTGATATTTTCCTTTTGGATGAATAAATACCATAATGATAATGAGAGAGAGAGATAAATATCATAAAACAAACCATGGTTAATAATAATATCTAGATATTTTGTGATGAGTTAAAGAGCAAAGGAAAATAAACCAAGGTTAAGTCAAAGGTCAACCATGGAAATGTGTAGAAACAATGAGTCATTTGTGAAGAAATGAGTCATTATTTATTTTCCTTTATCTTTAACTTAATACAAAAACATCCATATATATAATTATGAACCATGTGAGTCTTATATCGCCATCTAAGTTGTATCATCAACCATGATACAAATTGTAACGCTTCGAAAATCGTTTAGGCAGTTTTTCGGTAATCGGCTAAATTAGCAGTCTTTTCCGTAAAAAGTCAAAATAGGTATTTTTCATTATAGACCTTATTATACAAAATTTATATAAGATATTACTATAAATTGGTCACTAAAATGCTACTTAAAATTTTCTGTTTAATTAAAAAAAATTCCTTAATTAATTATTTTTAATATTATTTTAAGCTTTTAAAAATACATTTAATTAGTGATAAATAGAAATTTAATTGGGTAATTTACGTAATTAGGAATCATAATAAACTAAAATATAGTGTAACAAAAATTTTATCAAAACATTTCAAGTTTAGTTGTTTTGTGGTTTGAAATGGTTTGAAAATGAATTAAAAAGGGGGTTTTTTGTAAAATTTGATGTGATGGTCATTTATTGATCTTGTGAAGGACTTTTGTGTAGAAAATTCTACACCTTTCCCTCACATCTCTCCCTTGCTCTCCTCTGGTCGAAATTGTTGCAGAAAAATAGCCCCATTTCTTCCAAATTCTTGCAAATTCTCCAAATTCCTCCAAATTCTTGCATCAAAATTCTTGCAAAAATCCTCCGAAATCCATAAAAAAAATCACATTTTTCCTTCACAAATTCAATCCAAAACCCTAAGCCATCCCTTCTCAAACCCTAGTTGGTCTAAAGCAAGGGGAAAAGAGGCCACTTTGGAGGTTTAGTGCAAGGGAATCAACACTTGGGAGGTATAAATCCTAATCTAGTTGTTAATTGTAGTTTAATTTGCTAGATTTAGTAGTTTTAGTGTGTAATTTGGTTATGAATTCTTGTTTAGAAAATTCTAGTAAAGGTTTGTTGTTGTAATTAGGGTTTGTAGCATGGTTGATGGGTTTAAGTTAGGGTTTTGGCTATCTAGTTGGTTAGAATGGTTGTTTGTGCGATGTAGCGATCGCTACACCGTTAAATCGCGATAATTGCATCGATATTTCTATGTCAATGCTTACTAGTTTTTCTAAAATTTTAGGAGGTGATCTAATTGATTTATATTGGCGATATAATTAGCATCTTATACGACTGTTAGTGTGTGCGAATGCGGGGTTTTGTCTAGTCGGATTTTAGTTTTGGCAGTTGCACCGAAATGACGATTTTAGTTAAGGTTTTAGCGATTTTCGTGTGTTTTCCGCGCACCGAGTGTACGTTGTGACTAATTCATGAGCGTCGATCTTTTTATATTGTGAGTTGCGTCATTTCAGGAATCTGTAATCTTATATTGTGTGTTATGCAATTCTAGGAACGGTTGCGGAAACATCAGACGCGGCGCGCAAAGGCAAGGCGGTGGTCGGATCGGATTAGCGAGGCATTCAGGTGAGTAGATGTATTCATCTATGGGGGAATCGTCTGGATGGCGCGAGGCGCCCCCTAGTTAGGACTACTTTATTTCTTGCAAGATTTGCATTGTTAGTTAGCTAACCCCCCCCCATTCACATTGCATACCCTTATAGCTAATCGTCTGCTAGATTGCATGGATATTCATATACTCATGTGTGATATCACTTCGTAGGACACGTACACCATTACCATTGGCTCCTGTTGCATGCGCACTATTCATGTGACACACACGCCTTTGGTAATTGCCATGCCACGAGCACTGTAGGACCCGTTTAGTTTAGTATCACCACTTGTATTATACACGATATATGAAATCGCATAGCATGTATATACCTCGCATCGTCATCATACTTACATAGACTTCTAGCCACAAATCACATCGCATACCTTGATATCATAGACATTTATCATATACAACATGTTGGGCATTATGATTTTCTTGAGGATTTCAGTATTGCTGCGATTTCTGGATTTTGGGGAAAACCGCAAGAATTTAACAAAAGCTTATATTTATCATTTTTAAAAACAAAGTTGCGATTTTCTCGTGATGTATGTGTCGTCCACCATGAGTTTTCATGTTTTCTGTTGGATTTCGAGACCCGATTCGAGGAGTGGATGAACCGTCTCGGATATATGGTGGGCCCGGTATGGTATCCCGGGGCAAGAAGATCGAGTTGTAGACGATGAGCCTGGCAAGGGAAGACTACCTACCGGTGATGTCTGGCGCGGCGGATATCCGGAGGATACCGACCGTTGTCGTGAGATTTGATGATATGGGCCGATCCGGATTGACGGAGCCCGATGTATTGAGACATTGATTTAGTGAGACATTGAGACAGATGTATTTCCATATTTGGTGTCGATGCTTGACACGGTTTTCAGATGATTTCATGATGGTACTTAGCTATTGCACAGATATTCTTTTTCTAAAGTTAAGAATGCAGAACTTATAGCATTTAAAACACTTAAAGATTTAGTATTGATATTGCATACATGTGCATGCATACTAGAGGTATTACATCACATCTGGACATACATGCTGTGACGCATTTGCGTGCATTCTTACGATAGCCCTACTAGATGTTATATTCTACTCACGAGCTAGCAACTCACCCCCGTTGTGCCACAGTGTCTTGCAGGTCGGACTCATCAGCCTAGTAGCGGCGGCTTATCTTATTAGTAATTTCTTTTGCTCAGACTCGCGACATTGCTCGTAGGTGGGTTGCGAGAGCACTTTTATCTCTTTTTGTACTATTTTTGTATCTAGTATTCTCCATCGACCACTTCTTATGTGTATATGCGACTTAGTGATGAGACTGAGAGATTTGTGTATATGTGGTTTCTTTTGGGTCGAGCTCACTTGAACCGACGTTGTGTTTTCTTATATTTCGCATTTCTTTATACTCTTTTCTTGAGATTACATATATATACATTGCGTGTGGTTGTGATCCGCCTTGGGCGAAGAGCTAGCTCCCGCTTGGGGATGCCATTTTGTGATTACAGTTTATATATCTTGTTGTACCCATTTTGGGGGATAGAATTTACAAAGGAGACTCTGCTGAAATTTTCGGAAATTTTTGATGTTTTTAAAAAGGGGTTCAATGCAACTTAATTGATTTCAAAATTGTTTTCATGAAAGGTTTCCTTCACTCTTTTGGTTTTGGTTTAGATTTTTCTGGGCTTTGGCTGACTTAGGTTACGTTACGACTTTAGACGTCTCGTAATCTAAGTGGCAGTCGCGTTCCGTACTTTCGGGTCGTGACACAAATGCATGTATGTATGTGTGTATGCACATCAACATGTACATATACATGCATGTATCCATCTAAAGAAAAGGGTTTAAATAAATGAGATAAAAGTCAATATTAAATCAACACTTGATTTAATAAACCGGTCATATCTTATACGACCCGACTAATATAAAACGCTCGATTAAAATACGGTATCAAATACTCGTATTTAATCGAGCTTCCGCACATATCTCATATGCGCACCACTTCGTTTCGCCTGAGCCAGGAAACTTCTATGTGGGACTCTAAGACTCGTCAATACGCCAGCAGTAGGTGATGATCATATCAAACATCTACAAGCCGCAAGCGGTCAGCTAAACATAACGGCCACCCGGGTATTGAGCGATCAGAAGAAGAACAAGCGAACCTGTCATAACTCCCGTCAATCCAACTGGCAACACATACCGTACAGTCCGGTCTCTTCGTCAGATATGCTGCATATTGAGTCTAGGGATGGAATCGTCGACCCCAATAACTCAATAAGTCATGCCGGTATATGGTCTATAACAGATCGAGAAACTTACTGATAACACTTATCAGTAATATCTCAGCAGCCCTGGCCAGGGACTTCCTGTTATAGCCAATCGTGCATAGCACAGCATCAACCCCCAATACCGGGAGAGACGAAACCCCTCCTATCGCTCATTGCCTCCATATGCCTCGGGACTGTACCCAAAATCCACCTGTTTGTACGACTCAATAGAGCCGCAGTAGGGTGAAGATCAAAGTACAGTGGGAGGAAACACAAGACTCTATGGCGATCTCGGGTCTACAGACTAACCTGTACCAGTGTCACCTGAGAACTGCTATCCGAAGTATGATATAATACCACATAGGAGTTCTCGGTGAGTCCGTTCAGTGTACCCAGTCTCACTGAGCACCCGTATACAATCTTCAATGTCAGCACACCAGATGGATATGGGATCATCCATCGCCCATCATATGGAACAAGAATGGTATACGCTAGTCTACACTGGAATATCGATGCCCTGTCTCGATATACCTACGACTAGGAACATTTCAAGGATATGCTTATAAACTACAGGTGTCCCACTAGTATGATCCACATCATAATCCCAGTAGTCAAGCCAGTATCCTTAGGGCTTTATCAACATGTACCAAAATGAATATAAACAAGATCAAGTGAACATATGATAAAGAGAAACCAGATAGCATACTATCATGTCGAGCAAGACTGTCTTCTGAATATATATATATACACACACACACACACACACCCCATCACATAATGGCCTCTAGGGCATACATATATCCAACACTAGCAAGTATAGGGTGTTGTATATGGAGTAAGTGAGCTACAGACCAAACCTAGGCACCAAATACCCCAATGAGGCCGGCCACATCACCATGAAAACCGTCCAGCTCGGCCTATGGTACTCCGTTGGGGTCCGTCTTCTCAGGGTGGTCTCCTAGTGTCTTAAATAGGTCTCTGGAGTTGCTAGATTTCCTCGTAAATAGCCCAGGTCATCCCAGATTCCCTGTAGGCACACAATACCTCACAAAACCAACACGGATGAATTTCCTAAATCCGTATTCTCTGTTTTTGGGCATACAATCAACACTAAGGTCTGTAGACAACCACTAAATCTCACAAGTCCACAAAATCACCCAACCCTTCTCTTGAAATTTCTAAACATCACCTACCCTAACCAAATCACATTCTAAACTAAACTAGAATACAAGAAAACCCAAACTAAAATAAATGGAAGAAGATATACCTCATTTGGGCAACTCAAGAAAAACCTTAGCTTCCCAAAATCTCCAAAATTCAACTTTGATTGGTCCAAAGTGTTGAGGATGATGTGGGGATCAACTTTAATGAAGAAGGTGTAGGGTTTTGATGAAGATTTGGAGATGATTCTTACGGGTGAAGGTGGAGGGAGATAAGGAGGAAGATGATGAGAAAAAAATGGGAGATGAATGAATGGCTGCCCTCTCTCTCTCTCTCTCTCTTATTCTCACCCTCTCTCAACTCATTTCTCACTCTCTCTCTCTCTCCAATCATTCTCTTTTTAACCATTTTCTCTTACTCACACAATAATACACATAACACCAAAAAAACAACACAAATGCAACAACATGCAACAAAATGCAACATGACATGGTGCACTAGCCATGGAAAACTGTAAAAACACGGATTTGGCTTAATCGGGATTAGTAGTGCACTAATCAATTTTTTTATTTAAACTGCATATAATTAATTATAAAAATGCCAAATCCAATAAATATATTTTTAAATGAATAAATCATTTTAATCTCCAATTATTTCATAATTATTGGTATATATTTATACCATTTTTCGAAAACCTCAATTTTGCAAATCGGGTAGCTTTCGTGAAATATATTATTTTAATATTAAATTCCAAAAATAATATTTTATATTTTCTGAAATATTACAATCTTCCCCCTTAAATAAATTCGGTCCCCAAATTTAAATTTAAACCCCCAAATGCTAAAACATTTCAATAATCAACTCAAATCAACGAGGCTCCGAAATCACGGAAGATACAGAAATACCACAGCGCATCCTGTGCGCCTGAAAATGAGTATGAAACTAAAAATCGAACTCCATCAAGCGTCACGCAATTCATCAGATTTACACGCGTATCCTCGGATTTACAATGGAGATACAGATCTCGAAATCCACTACTGAAATTCAATATGCACTAGTCAAATACTATAATATATGTAGTACGCATCCTTGGAAAAATCTCCTAAAACAGAATAAAACACATGCAAAATCTTTTCTAAATAGTCGCGTGATGCGTAACTCACGACACAAGTGGCGGACGCTCATTTGTAAAGTAATAAATATATGTTCATATATGTTTTGCTAAAATATACGTTCCGCCCTTTTAAAATGTCCCAAAAGGTTTTCCTTTGTAAACATTCGTGTCCCTCACGGACACGTAAGAAATAGCGAGACTATAGCACCCTTTTGAAAATCTCTTGTTAAACTTTTAATGCATGCAAAATACTCAAGTATTGTCCTCAGATCAGTCCTGTTCGGCTACTATATAGTATAGTGCCCATCATGAAAACAAAGTGCTCAATAGCAAAATCAGCCTCAAAAGGCGTATCCAACAATCACGTGCGTCTGGTGCGCACGGAAACCAAAGAAAAATAAAAGTGTAAGCCCGCAGGGGCGCCCCGGCCGTCGATCCGACGCCGGAAACGCGGAAACAAAAACTTTGCAAAAACTTGCAACCGGCACCACCGCGCACTTTTCACCCGGATCGGGCCATTAACCTAGCTAACTAGCAAATAAGAAAAGAGTAGAGAAGTTATACCAAGCGATCCGTGTCCTTCGGTCTTCATCTCCACTCCGATCTTCCGCGGAATCTCCGTCCATCATCGTCTCGTCGGAAAGGGCACCACGTAGCCGGAATCTTTTACGGGATCCCACGTCTTGACCGAGGCAACTCGGGCGCGAAGTTGGCTAGCCGACGCGTCCAAGACTTGCTATAGATATAGTGTAGAAGCTCGTCTCTTTTGGGGTTATGAGGTTGCCATGGTTTGTGGAGGAAAAGAATGAACTTGAGAGAAAGAAAAAAAATGGAGCTCTCAAGTTTTTCAAGCAACATATGAGATAAATCACCACCCACTAAAATCAATCCCCTTCTCCCTTGAATAGTGGCCGGCCCCTTCTCTCACAAGAATGAGATTGGAGAGAGAAAAAGAATTCTCCAAGTATATAAAAATATAATGGAAAAACCAATAAAGAAAATGGTCACTCTCATTTCATTTCAACAACCATCAAATGAAAAGCAAAATGAAATGGACAAGAATGGAATCTCATCATGAAGAGGCTACAATAATGCAAGAAACCCCTCCACTAAATGTTAATTGCAAACTTGCAATTAACACCCTCCAACGGATAGTCCGGCCTTGAAGGAAAAAGAGAAAACCGGCCGGAACGGAATGCAAACTGGCAACCCCAGAAAACCGATCCCGTAATAAATTACAGGAAAACCCCGCTACTGCAAATACATGCCCGCGTTTGTATTCCCACTGAACACAAATGCAAAGAGACAAAACTACACTATCTAATACTAAGATCCGGTTTAAGCCAAAGCCGGCTAGTAAAAACTGTCCGATCACGATCCGTGCAATACCGCACGCATCTGATCGAACCCTGCCATATCTCCATACGGCCTCTACAGCGTTTCGCCCGAAACTTGAGTAACTGTCTGTGTGGTGGACTCTAAAGACTCGTCAATACTATGGCTGTGGATTTAACCACTAGCACGTCAGAGGTATTAGCCATACGTGACGGGCCACCAGCTATCGACCAAAAGGGACGTCGATGAGCGAACTCATCCTGACACCCTACTGAGCCTGTCAGTGACAATATCCGTACAGTCCGGTCCGTTCGTCTATGAGCATCGCATGGCGGGCCTAGGGGGTTGGTAAAAGTCAGACCCCCAAAAGCGGTACAAGTCGTGTCGGAGTGTAGCCCAGAACACCCTGAGATACTACTGGAATACCTACCAGAAAATCTCCTGCCTTGGCCAAGGACTTTTCATGTTCTGGCTCTCCTAGACATAGTGCGACCTCACCCCCAATACCGGGAGAGACGAACCCCTGCAGATCCGCTCACTGCCTCCATGTGGCTCGGGACTGTACCCAACTAAAACCTGTTTGCACGACTCCTTTGAGCCGTGGTAGGGTAGTAATCAAAGCACAGTGAGAACTCACACGAGACAAATGACGATCTCAGGTCGATGAACTAACCTGTACACATGTCACCAGGGAACTGCTATCTGACGTCTGGTATAATCCCAACTAGCAGGTTCCCGGCGAGTCCTGTCCGGTGTACTCATAACCCAATGAGCACCTGTATACATCTTAGGTGAACCAACTGACACCAGTGGCTTGTGAGACCGGCCACCGCCCCTCGTCGGGGTCTCGACTGTATACACTAGTCTACTCTGGAGAATCGATGCCCTGTCTCGAAACTCCCACGACTAGGGACCTTTTAAGGATGTGCTTATAGACCCCAGCTCTCACGTATATGATCGCCCTCATACTGCTGGAAGTCAAGCAAGAATCCTAGGGGCTCTATCAATGTGTAATAGCGACTCGTCAGGTCACCTAAAGCAGTACACGATGATAAAGATAAACCAGATAGCATACTATCATCTCGAGTAAGATTGTCCTACCGGGATAGGTCCTCCCCTCAATCATTGCAATCACGTGTCTGTGACCCAATAATTGACTCTGAGGGCACTATCTCCAACAATCTCCCACTTACACTCAAGGCTAATTATTGCGATGTCGCATACTCACAGCCCGTGTGATACCGAACACCCAACTCCTCTACCAGTCAGTCTCACAAAGCTCGTTTGCGAAACTATTGCGTTCGAGGAATAGCCTCAGTGAGTGGATCCGCTTTGATGTTTCTTTCTATGTCTCTCTATATCTCATGTTCGCAGAGAAAACCATCTCCCGAAATGAGCAATACCTATCTTAGAATGTCTGGATGTCTGATGGGACCTAGCTCATAAATGAACTCCAAATCCAAACTTCTTAGACTGTATCGTCAACTGAACTTAATCAGTATCCTGCGCCATGCCTTCCCTCAGTATCCATCTGGACCATCTGTCCAAAAAACTGCCCCTCGTCAGAGGGAAAACTATAATTCTGACAGCCACTCTGCCATCAAGGTCACCTTGGAAGCCTGGAATGATAACCGTCTCCTTAAGGAGGCTGCCATTATCAATTCCATAGAACATCAACTTATGTTCTAAAGCTGCTTCCGATTGTTTCTCCAGGATTGGATTAATATCAACTTATTGCATCTACTGCAAGAACAACACCTGGTGTGGTACTTGACATCTCATGATTGACTCAATTGCCTAAGCAAGTGATCTGCCAATCATGCACATCCCTCTCCCCTTTAGTCTGTAAGACACCTTTAGAGAGGGTGACTCCATCACCTGCAGGTATACCACCATGCTAGGAGTCGCTCATTCTAAATACTCATAGAATGCTGTCTAAGTACCCAGATTGGGAAACCACCCAAATCTAGATCTAAAACTATAGATCTAGTAACCAGAATGTCTGATATAATATCCAAATCCTATGTGGAGAAACTACTGTGTGACGACCAAAGTATAACCGATCGTAGTATAGGAATATCACTTCCTACTCTGTGTATGTCATCAAATACCAGGACATCACACCCTACTACCTTCTCAACAGATCCATCCCCTATTCTGATGAAGTCAAACCTATGACTGTCACATCAGAAATAGATGATCTATCTCCGCTATATCTGCTCTAGTCTATAAACAGACATAAGCCACATGTCCACCAATGCTTCCGCTGCTCCCACTGACTATGACAACCCTCTGGCAGAGTCATATACACGTACACTTCTAAAGCAAGTTTAGAACGACGCTATACTCATCCTCCCGCCGGGTCTCGCAGCCTGGAACAACAGCAATGGCAAGTGTGGGTAAACAAGAACCTCCCTGCCACCGTCCTTGAGCATACCGAAGTACCTCTCGAATGCCTGAGGTTACCCACCATATCTGCGGAGTGGCCAATGGAATGTCAAACCAGATTGAATCTTTAGGATCTTATGAAATCTTCAGTAATCGTTTGTGGTTCTGGAATCACTTCCAGTTCTACCATACTCCCACTACTGTTTTTCTGGAAAAAAATCCATTTTTGATAAAACTGTGGCGAGTCAAGAACAATATCACTATTGATCTTCCAGATGGTAGAAAGTCAACCCTCGTCATAGCCCGGGTCAACCCACAAACAGCCATTACTGAAACGTGCCTTGAGTTATCCGGAGTCTGGTTTTAAGCATAAGCCGGACAACTCCCCGTATCTTAACAATGTCAAGATATGAACTGTTCTATATCCAAGAAACAGAGGCACTGATTTAATTGAACCAGATTCAAATCATGCAGCTGTCACCAGTGCATGTC
This sequence comes from Agapanthus africanus, assembly GCA_030015575.1. Lineage (NCBI taxonomy): Eukaryota > Viridiplantae > Streptophyta > Magnoliopsida > Asparagales > Amaryllidaceae > Agapanthus > Agapanthus africanus. The sequence continues at coordinate 169,056,078 of CM057349.1, forward strand.
AACTAAATGGAAGAGAGGCCGATCAGCGTTACTCAACTTAGGAATGCTTCCAATTATGAGTAACCTGAAAGAGAAGCAAGTTCTCTTAACCATTACTATCAACTGAATACCATACACAAGTATCTACATCTTCGATCACCTTGAAGAATCCCGATACTTGCAATATCTGGTTCTTTACTTTATTCTTATACCTATAACTCCTCAAAACTTAGACCCTGTGTTTCTACAAAACACATGTCTAAGAACTAGAGAAGTCATAAGTAAATAGAATATAGTACGAGGACCAACCCCTCTGTCCTAATGGACGCTGGACAATATACAATACTCTGTATAAGTCCCCCGAGTCTAGTGACTCATTCATTGTGTATCGTAGGTTGAAAACTGTACTTATGGTTATGAAGAATTACACCGCTGTTCAATGCTCCTTACCTAACCATCCACTGGTATAGGTAAATGTCATAGACATAATTTCAAAAAGATATGTCTCACTCTATAAAAATAGACGTACAGATATATCAATTTGAAATTGGTGCACAACAACGGATATTCAATACCAAATATTTGCCGACCGGCAAACAACCCAGGTGGCTTCCTCAAATATCACCAATTCCAACGAATCCCGATATAATGAGGATGGTCACCTAATTCCCAATAACTTACTCCCCTTCATCATCTGTAAAACCATACAGATGTAAGACTCATACCTGGTAAATACATACCCTGGAGTAAGTATCTAATCGGGAAATCAGTTTTCTTTTAACAGTACACAGTGAAACTGAAACATTGAGATGTTTCGATGGGGTATCCTGGTATTCTTAGTAATGCCTCTTCCATTATCCAGATTCACAAATATAACTGTATAATTCTTTGCCACCTCTCCAAATCCCTTTATATGTCTTTAGTCATTACCTTCTGTACACCCCTTTAGGCCAAATGGTTTTCTTCTTTCCTTACCGTTCGGCACCAGCCTATGGTTTGGAAGAAAACTATCCAATAAGCATAATGGGTGTACTGTCCTAGTCCTAGGAGCACTCGCAATGCGAGAGAAGGTGAGGATAAAAGACAACCGAATGAACTTAATTCATAGGTGATTTAGGATTGACAAAGAAGTACATGGTTAGGTCGTGAATAGCAGTCGCAATTTACTTTGCCCTCTTACTAATCCCTTGCTTTGTCTGAACTTAATACCTTCTGTACACCGTTTAGGCTAATTGGCTTTCTTCATTCCCTGCCGGTCGGCACCAGCCTAGGGTCTGGAAGAAGACTATCCAATTTGCGTAATAGGTGTACTACTCCTAAACCAAGGAGTACTCGCAACCTGAGAGAAGGTAAAAGGAAAAGACAACTGAATAGTCCCATTCGTTTTCTCCAGAACCTGAAACCATCCTCGAAGTCCTTCGAGTTCGTATATAACCATACGATGGTTTTGTCCAATGGAAGTGGACGTTCGTAGTAACACGGGGTGTCCCGGAGAAAAGGGTAAAAGTAGGAGTGGCAATGAGGTCTGCAACTCTGACAATCCAAAAGCCAGTGTTAAGAAGGTTCGGTCAACTTGGTCACTGAGTCATAGTCTAGGGTCGGGTCAATGGTCGCTGCCAAAAAGAGAGAGAAGAAACACTCAGCGTGCACTCTAACCTAGATCAGAATGGTTATCACTTTATCTAATCTGGAAACCTCCCACTGTAACGTCAAATTCTTCCCCAAACCTAAAAGAAGAATTAGCCGGGATCACCCGAGGAGTAAACCAACTCATCAGTAGGAATCGGGATCCAACTATCATCGCATGATAACGTGACGGAATCCGCTCACGCTATCATACTCCAGAAGGTATGCGCATATCTGGCAAGTTTCAGTTCTTTTGAAACTCCCGATGAGGATTTTTACCCTATGCTCTTATGACCTTGACTAAGGCCAACAAATTATAAGTCACATGTCAAGTTCTACCCGTCATTGTCCATGTTGATTTGAACCCACCCGTATAAGCCCTTGACTAGGGCCAACAAGGCTATACGACTGTCCCAAACCAACGCATCTATCTATGCAGCATATGAACACCCAATAGCTACCAAACACTGTGCCTTGACTATGGCCAACAAACACAGCTTGAATACTATTGACTATCCATATGAAACGACGGAGGGCTATGAATGGTTTCTGGCAAAAACCTTTAACGTAATGAACTCGATATCGTTGAAGGAACGGATAGCTTTTAAAAATATAGTTACGAAAACCTTTGCTAAAGAGGTCACTCCCGGTGAAGGGATCTCGGCTCTTTCCCCGTAGAATGAGGTGCAGGATATTCCAACTGAATACCACGATGCAAAACAAAAGTAATTGGCTATAGTGAAGTTAAAGCCCTGACGCAAACTTTTGTCCAAGGGGTCACTCCCGGTGAAGGGATCTCGGCCCTTGCCTCGTCGACTGAGGAGCAGGATATTCCAACTGAATACCACTGTGCAAAACAAAAGAGAACGCCCTTGCAATAACAGCTTTTTGAAAAATGTTCCAACAACATCAAATTAGGTTTGTTTAACTTGCATTGATCCAAATCAATGCAGTCCCATCAATTGATCACACCACAAAGAACGAAAATATACTGATGTACGTATATGCCATCCGCATTCGCCACTGGGTCCCGTCATCACTCGTTAGGTTAGCTAACTAACGACAGAGCGGGGACTGGACTAGCGCGGATGCAAAACATATACAACATCTACTAGTATATATAATATATAATTTTCGCTCAAGGCGTGATAAAATGTAACAACACAGAAATGTATAGCAACACAGATCAATACAGATATCTGGGATCCCCGGGTTTCATAGAGCCGCTACTGAAACCCGACGTTCCCCTGGTCGTGTGGATAGCCTGTGCAATGAAATCCTAGACCCCTACGGGCGCGGCAAGTTACCCGCCAAAACCTGAAGCGAGGCAGCCCCCTTCAGCAACGTGAATGGACCACCCAGCACTTCACGGAATCCGGTAACTTGGGCACCCCTCCTGGGTCAATCCTATACCCCCTACGAGTGCGGCGTATAACCCTGCCAATTCTAGAGTAAAGCCCCCTCCGTCTCAAAGCCATGAGATGCGGGCTTGTTTCCTTCTAGAACCCGGCTATCCGTGCACCCCTCCTTAGGGTAATCCTAGTACAGAAAGTAAAATATGCATACAACGGGTACATCGACCGCAACCTGGTCGTGCCCCAAAAGAATAATACAAGCAGGCAGTGACGGCAGTCCACATGTCGGACGCTCGCCCCGCAATATCAAATGTACATATAAAACAGAACTGTACTAACACTGCAACCAGGCTATCCCCCACGACCGATCCGCAACAACACAGCACAATCACAGAACATCAACGTGAATGTCACGTTCGCAAATCCGTCTAAAAGGGCTATAGCAGTTAGGCAGGATTTACCGATCGAGTGACATTCACGGTCGCAGATATAATGTAAATACTGTGAAATAATGTGTTTAAAATATCCGATCGATCAAATTTTAACAAGTGGGCCCCCAAGCATTACTGTAGCAGATCAGGAAATTCTGGGCCCAATATTAATATTCCAAAAACCCTAAATTCCATTCAGGAGGCAACTGCAGAAATATGATACAGTGATCACATAAAGGTGCGGCGGAACAGCGGCAAGAAGGGGGTGTTTGCCGCGTTTCCGCGCTCCTACAGTTGAATCACTGCATCGAATTTTTGCAGAACCCTTAGATTTTCCATTACATCACTTTTCTGTAACCTGAAAAAAATTTTGACACCAAAAATTTTCAACAGAAAACTGATGTGAACAAAAATGTAGATTTTGGAATTTTGGTCGATCGGAAATGTAAAACGCATTAGAACAAGCTAGGCAAGGTTAATGGCCTGACTCTGATACCAATGTAAGCCCGCGGGGGTGCCCCGGCCGTCGATCCGACGCCGGAAACGCGGAAACAAAAACTTTGCAAAAACTTGCAACCGGCACCACCGCGCACTTTTCACCCGGATCGGGCCATTAACCTAGCTAACTAGCAAATAAGAAAAGAGTAGAGAAGTTATACCAAGCGATCCGTGTCCTTCGGTCTTCATCTCCACTCCGATCTTCCGCGGAATCTCCGTCCATCATCGTCTCGTCGGAAAGGGCACCACGTAGCCGGAATCTTTTACGGGCTCCCACCTCTTGACCGAGGCAACTCGGGCGCGAAGTTGGCTAGCCGACGCGTCCAAGACTTGCTATAGATATAGTGTAGAAGCTCGTCTCTTTTGGGGTTATGAGGTTGCCATGGTTTGTGCAGGAAAAGAATGAACTTGAGAGAAAAAAAAAATGGAGCTCTCAAGTTTTTCAAGCAACATATGAGATAAATCACCACCCACTAAAATCAATCCCCTTCTCCCTTGAATAGTGGCCGGCCCCTTCTCTCACAAGAATGAGATTGGAGAGAGAAAAAGAATTCTCCAAGTATATAAAAATATAATGGAAAAACCAATAAAGAAAATGGTCACTCTCATTTCATTTCAACAACCATCAAATGAAAAGCAAAATGAAATGGACAAGAATGGAATCTCATCATGAAGAGGCTACAATAATGCAAGAAACCCCTCCACTAAATGTTAATTGCAAACTTGCAATTAACACCCTCCAACGGATAGTCCGTCCGTGAAGGAAAAAGAGAAAACCGGCCGGAACGGAATGCAAACTGGCAACCCCAGAAAACCGATCCCGTAATAAATTACAGGAAAACCCCGCTACTGCAAATACATGCCCGCATTTGTATTCCCACTGAACACAAATGCAAAGAGACAAAACTACACTATCTAATACTAAGATCCGGCTTAAGCCAAAGCCGGCTAGTAAAAACTGTCCGATCACGATCCGTGCAATACCGCACGCATCTGATCGAACCCTGCCATATCTCCATACGGCCTCTACAGCGTTTCGCCCGAAACTTGAGTAACTGTCTGTGTGGTGGACTCTAAAGACTCGTCAATACTATGGCTGTGGATTTAACCACTAGCACGTCAGAGGTATTAGCCATACGTGACGGGCCACCAGCTATCGACCAAAAGGGACGTCGATGAGCGAACTCATCCTGACACCCTACTGAGCCTGTCAGTGACAATATCCGTACAGTCCGGTCCGTTCGTCTATGAGCATCGCATGGCGGGCCTAGGGGGTTGGTAAAAGTCAGACCCCCAAAAGCGGTACAAGTCGTGTCGGAGTGTAGCCCAGAACACCCTGAGATACTACTGGAATACCTACCAGCAAATCTCCTGCCTTGGCCAAGGACTTTTCATGTTCTGGCTCTCCTAGACACAGCGCGACCTCACCCCCAATACCGGGAGAGACGAACCCCTGCAGATCCGCTCACTGCCTCCATGTGGCTCGGGACTGTACCCAACTAAAACCTGTTTGCACGACTCCTTTGAGCCGTGGTAGGGTAGTAATCAAAGCACAGTGGGAACTCACACGAGATAAATGACGATCTCAGGTCGATGAACTAACCTGTACACATGTCACCAGGGAACTGCTATCTGACGTATGGTATAATCCCAACTAGCAGGTTCCCGGCGAGTCCTGTCCGGTGTACTCATAACCCAATGAGCACCTGTATACATCTTAGGTGAACCAACTGACACCAGTGGCTTGTGAGACCGGCCACCGTCCCTCGTCGGGGTCTCGACTGTATACACTAGTCTACTCTGGAGAATCGATGCCCTGTCTCGAAACTCCCACGACTAGGGACCTTTTAAGGATGTGCTTATAGACCCCAGCTCTCACGTATATGATCGCCCTCATACTGCTGGAAGTCAAGCAAGAATCCTAGGGGCTCTATCAATGTGTAATAGCGACTCGTCAGGTCACCTAAAGCAGTACACGATGATAAAGATAAACCAGATAGCATACTATCATCTCGAGTAAGATTGTCCTACCGGGATAGGTCCTCCCCTCAATCATTGCAATCACGTGCCTGTGACCCAATAATTGACTCTGAGGGCACTATCTCCAACAAAAAGTGCTATGAATGTGCACAAAATCCAAACTAAATGCAACGGGTGTGCACGATAATAACATCTAGTGCATCTATAGTGCATGAGAATCTCAATCCGGTGCAACTAACATGCACGAATGAAAATCTCAATCGAGTGCATCCAGTGTGCACAAAATCACATCTCATATCATGCGCCCAACATGCGTGAAATCCAAATCAAGTGCATCCGACATGCACGAATAAAATCTAAGTCAAGTACATCTAACATGCACGAATGAAATCGCATCCAATATGCACGGATAAAATCTAAATCAAGGGCATCCAACATGCACGAGTAAAATCTCTCTCAAGTGCATCCGATGCGCACAAAATCCAATATCAAGTGCCTATTATGCGCAAAAATCCAACCCAAGCGCGTCAGGTCCATATAAATGCCCAGTGAGGTAAAGCGCACGAAAAACGAACGTCAAGTGCAACGCGCACAAAAACATAAATCTGGTAAAACGAATGCTCAAATACAAAAATCGGTGCAACCAATGTACGGAGTATAAATCTAGTGCGACCAATGTACGAAATACAGATCTGGTGAAACCAATGCACAAAATATAAATCCAGTGCAACAAATGCACGAAATATAAATCTGGTGCGACAAATGCACGAAATGAAAATCTAATGCAACATATGCACGAAACACAAATCCGGTGCATTTAGTGCACGAAATACAAATCCGGTGCATCTAGTGCAAGAAATACAAATCCGGTGCATCTATTGCTCGAAATACAAATACAGTGCATTCAGTGCACGAAATACAAATCCGGTGCATCCAGTGCACGAAATACAAATCCGGTGCATCCAGTGCACGAAATACCAATCTAGTGCAGCAAATGCACGGAAACTCATCAATAACTCAAATGCATATAAAAGCAACACCGAGTGTACCAAGGTGTAAAAAATCAAAAAACGTGTGCAAATATGTGCACAAAATCTGTATCAATGCACTGCAAGCACATGTAAGCAATACCGAGTGCATAAATCAAATCGAGTGCGTACCATATGCACAAAATCAAATCAACTGTATGAAATCGACGAAATCATAAACACGTGCTACCTAGGCACAAAATCGACATCAAGTGCAATAGATATGCACTAATCATAAACCAACACAACAGTGTGTAAAACGTATATCAAGTGCAATAACTATGCACAAAATATAAATACCCAGTAGGTGCAGCCAAGGTGCACGAAAACAATATCATGAAACTCAAACATGAAAACTCAAATCCAAGCGATATAAGCGTGATACTCGGATCACAAATGCAAATCGCAACAAATGACATTGAGGTACACCTCCTACAATATCGAAAAATATTGGTGCGTCCAAAACTGGCAGAGCAAGAACATTCGCTTTCCTCCTGCTCACGGTCTGGCGTCCTCTATCTCTGGGTCCTCATTTTCTCTGTGGATTACCAATCTCGTAATCAATCGGCTCGTCGGACCGGTCCGGTGTACTAACGGAAACTATTCCGCTCTGACACTCCTGTGGTCAATCTCTCGGCCATTTAGCATGACCTCTCGCAAAGAAGCACGTCACTGGCGTCGGCCTCTAGCCCTCTGAATATACGTGACACAACTGATTCTCAGTGCAAATCTTATCGCAGCAGTGTCCTGGAAGGAACCTGCTCAGGGTCTCTTCCGATCTCGCCTATGCCGAACTATACGGAGGCTGGTACTCTTGCATAATCTTTTCTCGCTTTCTGGACATCTGCGTTCTCAGCACAACATCTCCTCGGAAACTGGTCGTATCTCACTGTCACGACCCGAAATTAGCACGTGACGGCCCTAATACTACGCAACGTCTACAGGCGTAACACAGTAAAAGAAAGCCAAAACCCAGAAATCTAAACCATCAAAAGTAATAAGAAATAATAGAATTTTCAAAACCTTTGAAATCTCAACCCAAATTCTTTAAAAGTCCAACTTATTTCCTTTAAAATTTTGACAGCACCTCCTTTGTAAAATAAGCCCCAAAATGGGTACAACATAAATATAATTAAAGCATCCCCAAACGGGAGCAAATACACACCCAAAGACGGAAAACAACCACCACAACGGATATACGACGCCGTAGCGAAGAAAGAGACGATATAAATAAAACTGCATAAAAACCTCCAAGTCACAAAATAATATACAATATCGTACTCACATCAAGTCTCTAAGTCATACAAGATAATGGTAGATGGAGAGTACAAGGATACAACGAATATACAATACAACACGAATAACCACAAAACCCACCTAAAGCAAAACAGCACACTGTGAGCCGATACGGTATCCGTAGCAAAAGATGATAGATAGATGAATAGCCTGCCTCGACTATTCTGGTGAACAACCTGCAAAACAAACTGTAGCACAACGGGGGTGAGTTTCCAACTCGTGAATAGTAAATAACATATGCAGGTAATCGCAAGTATGCACGTACAGCGCGAATCTAACATATGTAGGTTAAAAGCAGTAATAAGTCATATGAATGCAATAGTCATGAAAGGTACACTAACAGGTACAACTAATACATGAAGCAATAGTAATATGACAATCAGTATGCAATAATCCTGCAATAATGATATGAAAATGTATATATGCAACAGTCATGAAAGGTACGCTAGCAGGTACAACTAACACATGAAACAATACATATAAAATAAAGTATGTAAATGCAACTATCATGAAAGGTACGCTAACATGTACTACTAATACATGAAGCAGTATATAAATAATAAATGTGGAGTATGGAATGAAATATGTCATTTCCACGGAATCCTGACATCGTGGTAGGATCACAATCCATCAAGACAATCCAAATCCCAATTTCCTCAATCAGCCCCCAAATTGGCTCTCATATCATATAAGTCTCGCAATTCCTTAATGTACAATATCAAATAAATCTCTTATATCCTGAATGTACAAAATCAAGTAAATCTCATATATCCATTATGTACAATATCAAGTAAATGTCATATGTCCTAAATCCAATATCAAGTGAATCTCTTATAATCTAGATATATTTGCATGAATAAATATGATGATGTATATAAATTGATATCAATACACATATATTAGCGTCCCATTCCACTAATATTGGTGTAAAGGCATATATAACAGCGTCCCATTCCACTGTTATATATACTTAGGAGTAAAAACAAATATCATGAAACCAATGTGTCAAGCATCGACACAGAAATGCTGATCTATCAGGTGCTGTCACCAAGACTGGCCCCCTGATAGGTATGTATCACACGCTATCCGAAAAGCATGAGTGCCTAGCTCTGACTCTCGTCTTTCCACGTATCCATACGCACATGACTCCCGTCGGTATCCCCATGATAACCGCCGAGTCATTGGTAATGTCACCGGATAGTATGGTTCCCCTGCCAGGCCTCATCGGCATATTACATCGACATCCCTTTCTTGCCCCGGGGTACCTCCGGGCCCCACCATGTACCCGCAGACGGTGCCTCCCGCTCCTCGAATCAGGTATATAATCAGAACCGAAAAATCTCATGGTGGATGCTGAAATATCATATCAAGGGAAACCGGGTTTTTCAAATAATGCATAATTTCATGAACTACCACGGTCCCCAAATCCAGAAAATATCATGAAAAATCCATATCTCAATGCGAAAATCCATGAATATAATATATGCAACATAAAACTGAAATGAAGCATATAAAGGAAAAGCCGCTAATTAACTGCAACAAGTTAATATAAATATCATGCGGTTCCTATTTTCTCCAATTCTAAATAACATCAAATAAAGGTAAACATGTAGCTATAACCAGATATATGTGTAAACAATACGGTATAGTAAGATATATGTATCTACCTATAAGTAATGATGTAGTATACCCCCTGGTATAAGTGAAATATGTGTGCAAGGTATACCTGTAGCTATGTCATAAGATATGTATGTCACTAATGGTACAATACTCTATAGGTATACAGGTATCTAGCATGTAAGTATGTGAAGGCATATGTGTGTAAGCATGTGGATATAAAGGTATGCTATATGTCATATGCAATAAGAAATATGAATCAATGTCACAATGTCCCTAACCAAGCAATATCATATCTATAAGTGGGTTGTGCGTGACAAGGCAATTATTGACGGTGTGTGTGGCATACAATCAGTGCTCGTGCAACATGAATCGTCAATAATATGTGCAGTGTCCTAAGGGTACTAGTTCAAGCACAACAATAACTAAGCAGTAGGGTGAATGCGCAATTCTAAATATGACATAGAATATGCGACAGAAATAACATCTCTAGCCCAGACGCATAACGCCATGCGGGAGATTCCCCCGTAGATGTTAAATCTACTCACCTACGCTCCAACCTAGGTGAAGTCTACCACCTGTTTTCCCTTTGTAGCAGTGTCCGAAGTCCCCGCCTGCGAACCTGCAACATAATACGATAAAACAAGTATATATTAATAATAGACCCAAAATACATACAATCTACACGGACCAACACGACACACATACGTACTCTAAAGGGTTCGTGTTGTAGCTAACGCGTATAGCGACACTACGAAACCAACTCAGAGCAATAGCAACACAGAACGCGCACCGTATCGGATAACGTATCGCGTGAAACGAAACACGAGAAACACACAAGTGGTCCCAGATTTTTCTGTACCAGTAATCTGTAAAAATTGCAAGTACCATGAGATCACAAACAACCCCAGAGACCCCTACCCAAAAACCCAAACCCTAACTCCCTACTCTGGCCGCAAATTGCGGCCAGAACCAATAAATCTGCGGCCGTAGAATGGGGAAATTGGCTCGTATTTTGAGGGTAGGTTCTAGGTCACTACACTAGGTTACTGTCAAGTCAATTTTTGCAACAAGTACCTGGTTTAACAGCAGATCATCCGAGACCCAAACAAAACACTAAAAATACGATATTTACCCGGAATGATACGATACGCGATAAAAACAAAAACTTTAAAGCTAAGCTACACAATAAACACCTAAAGAACAGAAAGAGATCAATACCTATACAAAAGAACTCAAAGATCAAAGCTTTGCATGCTCGTAGGCATCCAAGAGGCAAGTGATGGAAAAAGATGTGATTTTTGATGAGATTTGTGATGTTTAGTGATGGATTTGTGAAGAAATGGTGAAGAGAAGCTAAGTGTTCAGTTTGAGGAATAGAAAGAGATGAAGAAATGAGAAAAAGATAGAGAAAAAGAGAGAGGGTGATTAATAAAGAGAAAAGGAGGTGAGTGTAGGGTGAGGTGAGAGGTGAGTGCAACCATAGCATTAACTCCCATTTAATACCTTCACACAAGTCACCATGCCACCAATCACACAACAAAACCCTAACAAATATCTCCTTCTCACTCAACAAATATCTAGGAAAAGATTAAGGATTGATTAAATAAGGATTAGGTTAAGTGTCATGATTGCTAAGAACAAAATTAGCACAAACAAATCCTCGCATTTACGTGCACACGTGCGTGCATGTCTATAATAAATAATAATAAATTATTAATTAAATGTTATAAAATATGAGGAACCCGAATTGGTAAACTTTTTACAGTAAACCCGTATTAACATCTAAACGAACACTAACCGAAATCTACGGGGTTACACCCACGCCTCTGTATACATATCAGATCTCCAATCTCAACGGGGAGTAACAACAGCTCGTTAATCTCTCGCATGAACCTCTTGTTCAACTCGTCTTTATTATCGTCCGCTTCGACGTCACGTTATGCTATCAGTGTACTATAATTGTTCTCGGCTACAGTCAATCTGGAGTCTCTCACACAGACTCGAAATCACGAACTCGGTATCTTCATCACTCTGTAGAAGATATCTAGCCGAACACGTCGTCAGGAACTCGTCCCAATCATCGGAGGAATATACCTTATTCATCCGCTCTCGATCAACTCACAACGCATCTGGGTGAGGTCCTCTATCTGAAACCGGTCCACTTACTGATCTCCTATCGGATCATCCAACGAACAACGTCATCTCTGGATCGATCTACTCTAGATCTGAGTAAGATTCTCCACACTGAAAAATCTTCAACTCAACCGGGCCTGCGTTGGTGCATCAAATCTAACAAATCACCTTCGTCTCTCAACTCAAGATAGACTAGCTATCATCTATCGCATCTCTGCATGAAAGCTCCAGCGATCTCAGCTCGTAAAGTTTGGAAGCGACATCCCATCAATCTCAGCAACAGCTAGGTCATATGTCTGCACGGTAGACGGCATCACAAACTCTGAGGTAGGCTGTACATCAACAGTCCTCTCACGATCTGGCAGCCTCTAATAATGGCCCGATCATCCGGTGCAAAACCGAACACTCGCCTCAACAAGAGGTCACAACACAAATACAAAATCGAAACGTTCCCATGTCATTAGAAAACGCGATGGTCGGTCCTCGTCCGTGATGAGCTTGCCCTGACCGCATCACTAGCAGCAGCTCAATCTACGCTCAAACCATGGTGACAGGAACCTCAAGCATGTATCAATGAAGATAGATCAAAGGAATGAAAAGAATCAACAGATCCCGAAATGGATACATGATCATAAGGAGGAACGGAATCAATGAGAGTATGATCATGGAAACAAATAGAATCAAGAATCTCAAATGGATGTATGATAAAGAGTGTTGGATATATGTATGCCCTAGAGGCCATTATATGATAGTGGATGTATTTATACACGTGTGTGTGTGTGTGTGTGTTCGGTGTACATTCTTGCTCGACATGATAGTATGCTATCTGGTTCTTCTTTATCTGACATGTTGACTTGATCATGCCTTTATTCATTTACACATGTTGATAAAGCCCTGAGGATATTTGCTTGACTACTGTGATTATGATGGAGATCATACTAGTGGGACGTCTGTAATTTATAAGCATATCCTGAAATGTCCCTAATCGTAGGTGTATCGAGATGGGGCATCGATATACCAGAGTAGACTAGCGTATATGATACTAGACCCATATGATGGGCGATGGATGTTCCCATATCCATTGATGTTTGACATCGAGATCATATGCGGGTGCTCAGTGGAGACTGGGTACACTGGACGGACTCGCCGAGAACTCCTATATGGTATTATATCTATCTTCGGATAGCAGTTCTCAGGTGACACTGGTACAGGTTAGTCTGTAGACCCGAGATCGTCATAGAGTCTTGTGTGTTCTCCCACTGTACTTTGATTACCGCCCTACCACGGCTCTACTGAGTCGTGCAAACAAGTAGCTTTTGGGTACAGTCCTGAGACACATGGAGACAGTGAGCGATAGGAGGGGTTTCGTCTCTCCCGGTATTGGGAGTTGATGTTGTGCTGTGCTCGATTGGCTATATCAGTAAGTCCCTGGCCAGGGCTGTTGAGATTTACTGATAAGTGTTATCAGTAGTTTCTCGATCTGTTATAGACCATTCATCAGCATGACTTATTGAGTTATTGGGGTTGACGTTACCATCCCTAGACTCGATATGCAGCATATCTGACGAAGAGACCGGACTGTACGGTAGTGTTGCCGGTTGGCTCGATGGGAGTTGTGACAGTTCGCTTGTTTTCTTCTGATCGCTCAATACCCGGGTGGCCGTTACGTTTAGCTGACCTCTTGCGGCTTGGGGGTGCTTGATATGATCATCACCCACTGCCGGCGTATTGACGAGTCTTAGAGTCCCACAATGGAGTTACCTAGCCCAGGCGAAACGATGTGGTGTGCATATGAGATATGCGCGGGGACCCGATTAAATGCGCGTATATGATACCGTATATTAATCGGGCAGTTTGCTATTGGTCGGGTCGTATATGATATGACCGGTTTGCTAAATCAAGTGTTGATTTAACATTGACCGTTTGCATTTTCACTTTAAACCCTTTTTTTGTCTTTTGGTGTATGCATGCATGTTTGCACATGTTTACATTGATGCACATTTGGATGTGCATGCACACATACATGCATACCCATTTGTATCATGGTTGTTGATACATTAGATGGTGGCAATATAAGACTCACATGCTAGTAAATATTTAGATATTTATTTTTTGAGATAAATGGAAATGGATAATTACTCATGGTTGATTATTTTATTCCTCCACTAAACCTCTCTTTAACCATGAGTTATTATTCTATGGCCATTAGTTCTCCAAAAGAAAATATCTAGATATTTATAAACTAGGGTTAAGAATGAGATGAAGAAAAAATATATATATATTTTCTTTTCTCATTTTTAACCCAACACTTATCATTATCTCTTGAGCTCTCATTTGCCATCATCTTCTTCCTCTTCTCTCTTGCTCTCTAGCTTTCATTAGTGAGTAAGATAGTGATCAAGTTAGGGTTTTGAAGTGAGAAAACAAACCACATCACCATTCTACACTACTCTTGCCCATTAGCTTAGAGTGTTGGCTTATACTTCTTCTCTTGATCAAGTAGAGCTTCAAGCTTGGACAAAGAGGACTCCGGGTGGATCGTCGTGGGCTTAGAGGATCTCAAGCAAGCTTCTTTCAACCCTCAAGTGGCCAAGGAGTCTAGCGAAGGGAGATACAAAGGTTGTATTCTCTAACCCTAGCCCTTTACTACTTGTGGAATGTGTTAAACCTTTTGTTACCCTAGCTTTTCTAGTGTGATCCTTAGGATAGTTTCTTTAGCACCCTATAAATATTTAATATGGCATGTGTGATGCTACTAAACCCTTATAGTGGTGCTGGAGAAAACCCTTCAAAGAGAACGAAGAGAATCATAGTTCTCAAAATATGTACATCCTAAGGTTTCTTAAGTGGAGTATCGTATCGTAAATATGCCCCGGAACATACGTACGGTACGTCACTCTACTCAAGCTACCTACTCTATCAATCAGGGTTAACCTATATAACGAAAGTTCGGGTCTAATACCCACCTGTTCAAGTCTAAGTTCCGTAAGGTCAAGCCTAGGTTCCAAAATAAATTACGCCCCAGACTCCACATAGTCAAACCTAGACTCGAACCAAGGTTAAACCTAGCGCTCTGATACCAACTTTGTCACGACCCAAAAATGTGTTCGTGACCAACACTTAAATCACGCCACGTCTAAAGGCGTAACGTAAGTCAAGTAAGCCGAAGCCCAGAAATCTAAACCTTTTTAAGAAAATAGAAGAGGTGAAGTTTTGAAATAAAGGTATAATGAAATCAAATGATTTCTTAAATACATAAACAATGGAACATAAAATTGCAAGTGGATTTACTAGTTGAAAAACATGTTTCGTCTTTTAAAAATTTGGGCAGCACCTCCTTTGTATATTTTGATCCAAAACCACATATACATAATAATAATAAGGGCATCCCCAAGCGGGAGCTAGCTCTTCGCCAACCGGCGGAATCACAACCACGCAAGTCACAATATAGTATACAACGCCCAACGGCGAAGATCAATACAAAGGATAATGAATAAAGCAAAACATCAACCCAAAAAACGAACATATAACCCATCGCTCTAAGTCTCGCAAATACAAGTCCTTCTGAGTCTTACTACATATACAAATACTAGTTTCTGATTGATGGAGTTGACTAGATACAATAGGAATAATAATACAAGAAGGGTACGATCCAACATGTACCACCTACCAAAGCAAATCACCCGAAAGTAAGCTGTGTGCCAACGATACCGCTACTGATCCATGCGGTCAACCTGCAAGAACTGTGGCACAACGGGGGTGAGTTGCCAACTCGTGAGTAGAAAATATCATCAGATAGAAATCGAATAAATAACGATTTCTAGGTCAACTATATCATAAAGGTAATACTATGATATCTAGGGTGACCGTATCTGCATATGTGCCAACAACATAATCAATGCCTATCTGCATGAGGCTAACATCTATGTGTCCGTCAATGACACCACAACGTCATGCATGTAAAATCATGAAAGCATATGCATGAGAATATGAGGATATAAATCAACGTGTTTCCATCAATGACACATCAAATCATGAAACCTGAGTGTCCAACATCGACACTCGAAACATCATGAAACCCGTGTCCAGCATCAACACGTAAATCCTCATATATCGGGCTCCGTCAGTCCGGATCGGCCCTCGAGCTCCGGCAGAACGGATTGGCCCATATCCATGTCTCGACTCCGGTCGGTATCCTCCGGATAACCGTCAGGTCCAACCAATCACCGGTAGGTAGTAGTCCCTCTGCCAAGCTCATCGTCTACTGCAAAACCATCCATTCTCGTCCCGGGGTACCATACCGGGTCCACCATGAACCCGCAAATGGATCATCCAAATCCTCGAATCGGGTTTCACATATCACACGTCTCATAACCGAGAAAACGCATGGTGGACGCACTAAAATATCATATCAAGAGAAACCGGGTTTTTAAAACAATACATACTTTCTTTTGAAAAATAATCACGGTTCTCAAATCCAGAAATCTCATGAAAACAGTATATCTCGATGCATATAATCGTAAAGCATGATGTATGCGACATATAACAGAATGTAAGTGTCACGACCCGAAATTGGCACGTGACGGCCCTTAAACTACGCAACGTCTACAGGCGTAACGCAATTTAAGTAAGCCGAAAACCCAGCAATCTAAACCATCAAAAGTAGTAAGAAAGTGATAATAGCATTTTCAAAACCTTTGAAATCTCAACCCAAATTCTTTAAAGTCCAACTTTTCTCCCTTTAAAATTTTGGCAGCACCTCCTTTGTAAAAACCAACCCTAAAAATGGGTACAACATAAATATAAGTAAAGCATCCTCAACGGGAGCGAATCCACACCCAACGGCGTAAAACAACCACCACAACAGATATATGACGCCGTAGCGAAGAAATAAAAGATGATAAAAAGGAAACTGCATAAAAGACCTCCAAGTCACAAAATAATATACAATATCGTCCTCACATCAAGTCTCTAAGTCAAACATGAAAGTAGTAGATGGAGAGTACAGGATACAACGAATATACAATGAACAAAAACGGATAACCACAAAACCCACCTAAGCAAAACTGCACACTATGAGCTGAAACGGTATCCGCAGCAAAAGATGAGGTGAT
Source organism: Agapanthus africanus (assembly GCA_030015575.1). Classification (NCBI taxonomy): domain Eukaryota; kingdom Viridiplantae; phylum Streptophyta; class Magnoliopsida; order Asparagales; family Amaryllidaceae; genus Agapanthus; species Agapanthus africanus. The sequence goes on from CM057349.1 coordinate 169,073,138, forward strand.
AGATGAATAGCCTGTCTCAACTACTCTGGGGAACAACCTGCAAAATCCTGTGGCACAACGGGGGTGAGTTGCCAACTTGTGAATAGTAAATAACATATGCAGGTAATCGTAAGTATGCACGTACAGCGCGAATCTAGCATATGCAACTAAAAGCAATAATAGTCATATGAATGCAAAAATCATGAAAAGTACACTAGCAGGTACAACTAATACATGAAGCAATAATAATATGGCAATCTGAATGCAACAATCATGTAAGGTACTATATCAGGTACTACTGATACATGAAGAAATGATATGAAAATGTATATATGCAATAGTCATGAAAGGTACGCTAACAGATACAACTAACACATGAAGAAATGCATATAAATGAAGGTATGTAAATGCAACAGTCATGAAAGGTACTCTATCAGATACTACTAATACAAAAAACAGTGCATAAACAATAAATGTAGAGTATGGAATGAAATATGTTATTTCCACGGAATCCTGATATCGTGGTAGGATCAAAATCCATCAAGACAATCCAAATCCCAATTCCTCAAATCAGCCCCCAAATTGGCTCTCATATCATATAAGTCTCACAAATCCTGAATGTACAATATCAAGTAAATCTCATATATCTTGAATGTACAAAATCAAGTAAATCCCATATATCCTTTATGTACAATATCAAGTAAATCTCTTATATCCTGAATGTACAATATCAAGAAATCTCAAATGTCCTAAATCCAATATCAAGTGAATCTCTTATATCCTAGGTATATTTACATAAATAAATATGATGATGTATATAAATTGATATGTATACATATATATTAGCGTCCCATTCCACTAATATATATATGCATATATAACAGCGTCCCATTCCACTGTTATATATACTTAGGAGTAAAATATCATAAAAACAATGTGTCAAGTATTGACACAGAAATGCTGATCTATCAGGTATTGTCACCACGACTGGCACCCTGATAGGTACGTATCATACGCTATACCGAAAGCTCGAGTGCCTAGCTCTGACCCTCGCCTCTCGATGTATCCATACGTACATGACTACCGTCGGTATAACCGCCGAGTCATTGGTAATGTCACCGGATGCTATGGTTCCCCCACTAACTCATCTCCTCACTGAGATTCTTGCCCCGGGGTACCTCCGGCCCCCACCATGTACCCACACACGGACCCCTCCTTTTCTCGCGTGGGGTATATATATCTGAACCGATAAAACTCATGGTGGGTGATGAAATATCATATCAAGGGAAACCGGGTTTTCCAAATAATGCATAATTTCATGAAATTACCACGGTCCCAAAATCCAGAAAACATCATGAAAAATCCATATCTCAATGCGAAAATCCATGAATATAATATACGCAACATAGAACTGAAATGCGAGCATATAAAGGAAAAGCCGCTATTTAACTGCAACAAATTAATATAAATATCATGCGGTTCCTAATTTCTCCAAGTCTATAATACATCAAATAAAGGTAAACATGTAGCTAAGCCAGATATATGTGTAAACATAAAGGTATAGCAAGGTATACATGTAACTATGTCATTATGTGTGTATGTACCTATCGCTAATGGTACAATACCCTATAGGTATCTGGTATCTAGCATGTAAGCATGTCAAGGCATATGTGTGAGCATGTGGGTATACAGGTATGCTATATGTCATATGCGTAAAGAAATATGAATCAATGTCTCAATGTCCCTAACCAAACAAAATTATATGGGTATGTGTGTTATGCATGACATGGCAATTATTGACGGTGTGTGTGGCATACAACTAGTGCTCGTGCAACATAAGCCGTCAATAATATGTGCAGTGTCCTAATGGTACTAGTCCAAGCACAACAAATAACTAAGAAATAAGGGTATGCGCAAACTCTATATATATGAAATAGAAAATGCGACAAAGTCAAGTCATCTCTAGCCAAGACGCATAACGCCATGCGGGCGATTCTCCTGTGGTTGTTAAATCTACTCACCAACGCTCCTGGCTAAGTGAAGCCTACCACCTGTTTCCCTTTCTTCACAGCTCCCGAAGTCCCCGCCTGCGATCCTACAACATTAAAACAATAAAACAAGTGTATATTAGCAATAGTCCCAAAACACGTACAAACTACATTTGACCGACGCAACAACACAAAACATACTCTCAAGTGTTCGTATTGTGGCTAACGTGCGTAGCGACACGACGAAACCAACCCAAGAGAAAAATCACACAAAGTGCACGATCCGTGTCGTATAGCGTATCGCGCTTAAACTAAACACAAGAAACTACCTATGTGATCCCAGATTTCGTATACAGAGAAAACTCAACAATCAAACAGAACCAAACACACCTAAACAACAGAATAGAGCTACCCTCAAAAACCCACACCCCAACTCCCCAGAGAAACCGACGTCGCCGGAAATCTCCTCCTAGTCGCCGGCCGAGGTCCGAGCAGGGGGTCTCGGGCTTCAGGTGAGGTCCTATGGTCTCAGGTATAACACAACTACATTGTTTGGTTTTCTAGTAAAATCTCCGGGTCACAGCAGATCATAGATGTCACAAATTGACACTAAAAATACGATATTTGCACATAAACTTAACTTTAAACATTCTAAACTAAAAATAAAAGTATACACAACACAAAAACTGTAAAAAGAACAGATAGAGATCATTACCTACACAAAAGAACTCAAAGATCCAAGCTTCACAAGCTCCAAGGCATTCAAGAGGCAAAAGATGGTAAAAGATGTGATTTTTGTGAGATTTATGAAGGATTTGATGAATTTGTGATGGAAAAATGAGAGTGTTCAATTAAGGAAAGTGAGAGATAAGAAAATGAGAAGAGAAATGAGTATGAGAGAGAGTGAGAGAGAGTATGAAGAAAAGAGAGAAAGAGAGGTGAGGTTAAGGGTGAGGGTGAGTGTAACCACTTGCATTAATGCACCATCAATGCATTCACACACACCTCATCATGCCACCTCTTCTCACCAAAAGAAATATCTTCTCACATAAAAGATCTAGGGAAACGATTAAGGATTAGGGTTAAGGCAAAGGATTAGATAAATGGTTAAGTATCATGGTTGCTAAGATCAAGATTACACAAACAAACCCTCACATTAACGTGCACACATGCGTGCATGTCCATAACAAACAATAATAAATTATTAATTAAATGTTATAAAATATGAGGAACCCGAATTGGTAAACTTTTTACAGTAAACCCGCATTAACGTCTAAACTAACACTAACCGAAATCTAAGGCGTTACAATCTCCCCCCTTATAAAAATCCGTCCCCGAATTTAAAATTCTCCCCCGAATTTAAAATTCTCACTAAGTGTATCTTCAAAGAGAAGATTACAAAACTCTCATATCTCGCTCGCATCCTTCCAAGTAATCACCTCACTATATAGCTACGCCCAAGAAAACTCTCCACAGATGGCAAGACCCTTGACCGAAGTTTCTCCACCTGCCGAGTCATTAAAACAATTGGCTGCCGGTGAACGAAAAGATCGTTTCCAAGCTAAATGGTCTGGTGCTGAATCATGTGAGAAAGTCATGAAGGTAATTTCAAAGTATCGACATAAGGAATACGGGGTGAATACTCAAAAATCTGGGCAGAAGTGCCAAATTTTAGGCAATGGGACTAACTCGCTTCAAGGATCTCAAAAGGACCTAAAATTTTGGGACTAAACTTCCCAAAACTCAACACGTCATTCATCGGAAAAATCCATAGGTATACATGATCTCCCACTACGACCTCAAGTCTGCAACCACCACGGTCGGCATAAGACCTCTGTCTGCACTGGGCTGTCCTCATCCTGACCTGAACCAACCGGATCATCTCCGAAGTATCTAGACTAGCTGGGGTCTAAAAATCCTATTTACGCAGAGTCAGAAAAACAGAATGGCGATCGACACGACCTAACAACTAAACCTAAAGGTTGCCAATTGGAGTGACTCCTAATAACAGCTATCGAAGGAGAACCCTAACAATAGCAAGTGACGATCCCAACTGCCGACAACAATTAGTGCGTACGCACAAGTATATCCTCCAGAGTCTATATAGCCCGCTCTCACAAACCCTCATCCTGCGGATGGAAAAACGGAGCTAAAGCTCAACCAGTACCCAAGGCTTCCTGAAGCTTCTGCCCAAGACGGCAAGCGAAAAAGATGCCTCTATAGGATACAATGCGTGAAGGAACTCCGTGCAAACGCACAAACTTAACGAAGAACAACTGAGCAAACTGAGCAAAATCGGACAACAAACACCCGAATGGAATCACACCCTGTCTAGACCGGGGTAGATACTACAACGAATATTCATGGAGATCTGCTCCCATTCCCACTCCGGAACGGTTAAAGGTTGCAACTCTCTAGCCGGTCAAATGCTCAACCTTAGCTCACAACAAGACAGACACTTGAAACGAAATCCGAAACTTCACTCTTCATCCCTGTCCACCCGTAACTATCTCACAAGTCACGTCCAATGTTGGTGGAACTTGAATGAACACCGAAAGCTGACTGATATGCTTGCTCTAGGATTTCGCGTCTCTACCCATCAGTAGTAAGTATATAAATGCGTCCCTAAACGTAGCACACCTTGGTTACAAATCAAGGACTCCGAATCATTACCCAGCCGAGTAGGCTCAAGAATCTCTGACGAACGAGCATCGGCGGGCTATGTCTCGCGAAAGTGATTAAAGAAAAGTGGACGGGCGCGGACATGAGCAATTTGTCCCCTCAGTAGAGGCGAACTTAAGCTGTACTCCACGATCGCACAAGAACTGTAAATCTGCAGAAGACTGTCTCAACAATCAAAACCCACTGCAGGAAGATGTACATTAAGCTCTGGTGGTCCGTGAAAATCTGACACTACTCTCCGAACAAGTAGTGTCCCTAAATCTCCAACGCACGACCACCGCGGCCATCTCCAGATCATCATGAGTGGGATATCCTGCTCGTACTTCCTCCACAGTCGGGAAGCAAAAGCGATAACTCTATAGTGCTACATCAGTACACAATCGAGCCCCACTCGCGAAACATCACAGTTACACAACAAAGTCGCCCGAACCAGAAAGCAAAGAAAGAACTGGTGCAGTTGTCAACCGAGTCTTCAACTGCAGAAAACTCCGCACGCATGCCTCAGTCCAAGAAAAGAACCTCCTTTCCGGTCAGTCCAGTCAACGGTGCAGCGATACACTAGCAATCCTGCACGAAACGGCGGTAAAAACCGGCTAAGCCCAAAAAGCTGTGGACCTCTGTCCCTGCTATAAGTCTGGGCCAAGGCTGTACGGCCTCGATCTTCCTCGGGACCATACGAAAACCGTCTTCCGTAACCACATGACCTTAGGAAGTCAACACAATCAAGCCTGAAGGAACACTCCGAGAATTTAGCAAACCGCTGGGGCTCTCCCAATGTCTACAAAACAAATCCTGAAGTGCTGCTCAAGTTCCTCACGACACATTGGAATAGACCAGAATGTCATCAAAACACAACAATCGACTGGTCGAGGAACGGCCTGAAGAAACCTGGTCCATCACATCCATGAATGCTACTAGGGCAATGGTGAGTCCAACGACACCGCCAAAAACACATACTGCCCGTAGCACAAAGCAGTCTTCAGAATTTCATCATTCCGATCCCGCAAAAAATGATGACCTGATCCCAAAACAACTAGAAAATCAAGTCTCGCACCCTGGAGCTGATCGAACAAATCTTCAAAGCAAGGTAAAGGATACCTATCCACACCGTAGCTCGGCTCAATTGACGATCAATCAATACACAACCTCAAACTGTCGTCCTTCCCTTGACGAACAGAATAGGAGCTCCCCAAAGCGAAACATTTGGACGAACAAGTGCCTCAACAAACAACTCTGCAGCTGATCCTCAAGCTCCCTAAACTCTACCGGCTCATCTGGAACACGTCGGAAAACTCTCGCACGATAGGAACCCGGTCCAACAATCCACTGTGGCTGCAGCATCCCTAACGAAAGCCAAGAATCCTCGACAACCTCTCCTCAAAAGCCGACTAGCGAAAAAGGCTGAATTCAAGCTGTGAGAGGCGGCACCACTGTCCCCTTGCACAACAAGAACTGACTCGCCGGGAAAACAAAACCTGACTGTTTCCTCGCGGCAGTCCACAGACGCCTAGCACGTAGCTAACCAGTCCGTGCCCATGAGAACGTCAAATCCAACATCTCTAGAAGGATCACAATGACGGACAAATCTCTATCTCTTATCCGATTGGCACACGACTGAAATACGTGTCGCGCAACAAAAGAATCGCTGACAGAAATTAACACAACAAACGGCTGATCTACCTAACACGACTCTCGGCCCAACCACGGCACAAAGTGTGTAAAATAAACAAGTGCATCAAAAGAACATACGAATTCTGAATACCTGAAAACTCGGCATTGGACGCCCGCGCGTCCCGATGAGTAGAAGCAAACTCTGGTGTCTTCCCCCTACCCGCAACTGGCTGAAATCCTCCTATGCTAACCTGTCCCCTCTGAGCAAATCCTCTGTGACCACGACCTCTCTGCATACTACCCTAACGCGGTGTTAGGGAACAATGCCTGATGTGGTGATGAAGGTCTCCGCACCGATAGCATCCTCTCCATGGCTGCCGACCCTCCGGGAAATACGAGCTAAAAGACTGACCTCGTCCTAAGCCTCCGTTACTCCCGTGACGTGCCCGATATCTGTCTCGACGACTAAGCCTCTGTCTCAGAGCTGGTACACCGATACGAGTCCTCCACTGGTCCGGAACTCCCAAAGTCTCTGGAAGGCGTGCCTCGTCAACTGCGGCTGCATCCACTGCTGCTATATAGGTGACGGAATGTTGTGTGCTGGTCGCAAGGAATAACTGGGTAATAGGGGTGACAACCTCCTGTCACTGCGCTCTACTGGCCTCAATCAATGACCTCATCATCTGGCACAAGTCCTGCATCTCTGCCACAAGCCTAGCGATACTATCTGTCGAAGGCGGATCCATCTGCTCCTGTGCAACGAGCATGCCATCCTGGTCAGTCTTCATTCCACCCGAGTCAATCCTGACCTCAGCCCTCGCTGCATCACCTGAGTCCTCATAGTCATTGGCGACAAAGACTATAAATGGAAATAAGATTCGATAAGAACACGGAAATCGAATCACAAGGATATGTATCATCAAGGAGGGAATTTCAAGCAATTTGTACTTAGGTCACTTTAGGCGGAGTACCGCGTCGAGAGTATGCCGCGGACATACACACACTACGTTACTCTGCTTAAGCTACCTACTCTATCATACCAAGGTCATCCTACACTCCGAAAGGTAAAACCTAGCGCTTTGATACCAACTTTGTCACGACCCGAAATTGGCATGTGACGGCCCTTAAACTACGTAACGTCTACAGGCGTAACGCAATTTAAGTAAGCCGAAAACCCAGCAATCTAAACCATCAAAAGTAGTAAGAAAGTGATAATAGTATTTTCAAAACCTTTGAAATCCCAACCCAAATTCTTTAAAATCCAACTTTTCTCCCTTTAAAATTTTGGCAGCACCTCCTTTGTAAAAACCAACCCCAAAAATGGGTACACTATAAATATAAGTAAAGCATCCCCAACGGGAGCAAATCCATGCCCAACGGCGTAAAAGAACCACCACAACAGATATACGATGCCGTAGCGAAGAAATAAAAGATGATAAAAAGGAAACTGCATAAAAGACCTCCAAGTCACAAAATAATATACAATATCGTCCTCACATCAAGTCTCTAAGTCAAACATGAAAGTAATAGATGGAGAGTACAGGATACAACGAATATACAATGAACAAAAATGGATAACCACAAAACCCACCTAAGCAAAACTGCACACTATGAGCTGAAGCGGTATCCGCAGCAAAAGATGAGGTGATAGATGAATAGCCTGCCTCGACTACTCTGGGGAACAATCTGCAAAACCCTGTGGCACAACGGGGGTGAGTTGCCAACTCGTGAATAGTAAATAACGTATACAGATAATCGCAAGTATGCACGTACAGCGCGAATCTAACATATGCAACTAAAAGCAATAATAGTCATATGAATGCAAAAATCATGAAAAGTACACTAGCAGGTACAACTAATACATGAAACAATAATAATATGACAATCTGAATGCAATAATCATATAAGGTACTATATCAGGTACTACTAATACATGAAGAAATGATATGAAAATGTATATATGCAACAGTCATGAAAGGTACGCTAACAGGTACAACTAACACATGAAGAAATGCATATAAATGAAGGTATGTAAATACAATAGTCATGAAAGGTACTCTATCAGGTACTACTAATACATGAAACAGTGCATAAACAATAAATGTAGAGTATGGAATGAAATATGTCATTTCCACGGAATCCTGGTATCGTGGTAGGATCAAAATCCATCAAGACAATCCAAATCCCAATTCCTCAAATCAGCCCCCAAATTGACTCTCATATCATATAAGTCTCACAAATCCTGAATGTACAATATCAAGTAAATCTCATATATCCTGAATGTACAAAATCAAGTAAATCTCATATATCCTTTATGTACAATATCAAGTAAATATCTTATATCCTGAATGTACAATATCAAGAAATCTCAAATGTCCTAAATCCAATATCAAGTGAATCTCTTATATCCTAGGTATATTTGCATGAATAAATATGATGATGTATATAAATTGATATGTATACATATATATTAGCGTCCCATTCCACTAATATATATATATATATATATATATATATATATATATATAACAGCGTCCCATTCCACTGTTATATATACTTAGGAGTAAAATATCATGAAAACAATGTGTCAATCATCGACACAGAAATGCTGATCTATCGGGTGCTATCACCACGACTGGCATTCTGATAGGTACGTATCATACGCTATACCGAAAGCTCGAGTGCCTAACTCTGACCCTCGCCTCTCAACGTATCCATACGTACATGACTCTCGTCGATATCCCCACGATAACCGCTGAGTCATTGGTAATGTCACCGGATGGTATGGTTCCCCCACTAACTCATCTCATCCCTGAGATTCTTGCCCCGGGTTACCTCCGGCCCCCACCATGTACCCGCACATGGACCCCTCCTTTCCTCGTATGGGGTATATATATCCGAACCGATAAAACTCATGGTGGGTAATGAAATATCATATCAAGAGAAACCAGGATTTTCAAATAATGCATAATTTCATGAAACTACCACGGTCCCCAAATCCAGAAAATATCATGAAAAATCCATATCTCAATGCGAAAATCCATGAATATAATATACGCAACATAGAACTGAAATGCGAGCATATAAAGAAAAAAGGCGCTATTTAACTGCAACAAGTTAATATAAATATAATGCGGTTCCTAATTTCTCCAAGTCTATAATACATCAAATAAAGGTAAACATGTAGCTAAGCCAGATATATGTGTAAACATAAAGGTATAGCAAGGTATACATGTAGCTATGTCATTATGTGTGTGTGTACCTATCGCTAATGGTACAATACCCTATAGGTATCTGGTATCTAGCATGTAAGCATGTCAAGGCATATGTGTGAACATGTGGGTATACAGGTATGCTATATGTCATATGCGTAAAGAAATATGAATCAATGTCTCAATGTCCCTAACCAAACAATATTATATAGGTATATGTGTTGTGCGTGACATGGCAATTATTGACGGTGTGTGTGGCATACAACTAGTGCTCGTGCAACATAAGCCGTCAATAATATATGCAGTGTCCTAAGGGTACTAGTCCAAGCACAACAAATAACTAAGCAATAAGGTATGCGCAAACTCTATATATATGAAATAGAAAATGCGACAAAGTCAAGTCATCTCTAGCCCAGACGCATAACGTCATGCGGGCGATTCCCCTGTAGATGTTAAATCTACTCACCAACGCTACTGGCTAAGTGAAGCCTACCACCTCTTTCCCATTCTTCGCAGCGCCCGAAGTCCCCGCCTGCGATCCTACAACATTAAAACAATAAAACAAGTGTATATTAGCAATAGTCCCAAAACACGTACAAACTACATTTGACCGACTCAACAACACAAAACATACTCTCAAGTATTCGTATTGTAGCTAACGTGCGTAGCGACATGACGAAACCAACCCAAGAGCAAAATCACACAAAGTGCACGATCCGTGTCGTATAGCGTATCGTGCTTAAACGAAACACAAGAAACTACCTATGTGATCCCAGATTTCGTATACAGAGAAAACTCAACAATCAAACAGAACCAAACACACCTAAACAATAGAATAGAGCAACCTTCAAAAACCCACACCCCAACTCCCCAGAGAAACCGACGTCGCCGGAAATCTCCTCCTAGTCGCCGGTCGAAGTCCGAGCACGGGGTCTCGGGCTTCAGGTGAGGTCCTATGGTCTCAGGTACAACACAACTATATTGTTTGGTTTTCTAGTAAAATCTTCGGGTCACAGCAGATCATAGAAGTCACAAATTGACACTAAAAATACGATATTTGCACATAAACTTAACTTTAAACATTCTAAACTAAAACTAAAAGTCTACACAACACAAAAACTATATAAAGAACAGATAGAGATCATTACCTACACAAAAGAACTCAAAGATCCAAGCTTCACAAGCACCAAGGCATCCAAGAGGCAAAAGATGGTATAAGATGTGATTTTTGTGAGATTTGTGAAGGATTTGATGAATTTGTGATGGAAAAATGAGAGTGTTCAGTTGAGGAAAGTGATAGATAAGAAAATGAGAAGAGAAATGAGTATGAGAGAGAGTGAGAGAGAGTATGAAGAAAAGAGAGAGAGAGAGAGAGAGAGGTGAGGTTAAGGGTGAGGGTGAGTGTAACCACTTGCATTAATGCACCATCAATGCATTCACACACACCTCATCATGCCACCTCTTCTCACCAAAAGAAATATCTTCTTACACCAAAGATCTAGGGAAAGGATTAAGGATTAGGGTTAAGGCAAAGGATTAGATAAATGGTTAAGTGTTATGGTTGCTAAGATCAAGATTACACAAACAAACCCATACATTAACGTGCACACGTGCGTGCATGTCCATAACAAATAATAATAAATTATTAATTAAATGTTATAAAATGCGAAGAACCCGAATTGGTAAACTTTTTCAGTAAACCCGCATTAACACTAACCGAAATCTAAGGCGTTACAGTAAGCATATCCGTATATCATGCAACATGGAACAGTGATGTGAGCATGGGCATATCATCATAATGTGAGCATAGCAATATAATAGCATAATGTAGCAATTCTACTGTGTGAGTGACATAGAAATTATCGATGATGAAGTGTATGAGCCGGCCAATCTGTATAAGGGTAACATACGCATCATCGATAATGGTGTAGGTGTACTAGCACAGGTATATGTAATGCATTGAGAATGACATGAACGTGGCATAAGATACATCGTACGCGAAATGCTAACAGGTATACGTATCTACAATATATCCGAGTCGGTGAACCTATCCATCGGCAGCCAGCCTCATAACATCACGTATGGTATAATCCATCGTACGACATCCTCTAGTCAAGGGTACGGATCAATCATCATAAAACTCATCACATACGGTAAATCATCGTACGGCGGCATTAAACCATTAGGGATCCTATCAACCTATATGACAATAAGGGTACGGACCTAACGTCTCGTACGGCATATAACTCATGATTCACAATATTATATATATATATATATATATATGCCTATATCCCAGGTCACATCCATAACAATCTCATATCAGGGAACCGGCAAAGGTATCAATCATCTCTTATTGACTCGCATCCGTATACCAACATATCAATCAAGTCATCATATCTCATCGTATACTCTTTTCGTCATATTTATATCCCACATCAAGTCATTTTATATCTATATATCCTATCTTATAAATCTCATGTCATGCTACTCTAAATCTTATACTTATTCTCATGCACTACCTATCTATATATCATGATTCATGTTCATTTTCCATATCTTTATATATATATATATATATATATATATATATATATATATATATATATATTAATCTGAGACATCATTTCTTTCATATCCTGTCACACTAAACCTTTAATCACATCCATAGGTTCCTAGAATAGGTTTCACTAACCATATCCTGTATATCGGTTTCTATCAAAATTTACGGGGGTGCTATACGGCATCCACCCGACTTCCCCCGTAGATATAGATCTACTCACATGTGGAACTCCTTGTTCAGCCATAGTCGATGTGCTCCATCTTCTCGGAATCCACGCGAAGGTACCTACAAATCAACACACCATCGCAATGCTATTAAAATCGAATCCGGAAAACCAATACGGCACACGGTGCGCTCATAGGTTAAAACCTATAGCCTATGCATGCAAAAAGAACTAAGCAACCCTCGTCGTTAACGCATAAACATCCAACGACCCAATACAATATCAAATACTAAAACCAAGAATTCCAAAATACGGAAAACAAAACCAAAAACACCCCAATGTGCTCCCAGATTTTGGTTCAGATCAATTGGAACAAAACTAGCAAGTATAGGGTGTTGTATATAGAGTAAGTGAGCTACAGACCAAACTTAGGCACCAAATACCCCAATGAGGCCGGCCACATCACCATGAAAACCGGCCAGCTCGGCCCAGGGTTCTCCGTTGGGGTGCGTCTTCTCAGGATGGTCTCCTAACGTCTTAAATAGGTCTCTGGAGTTGCTAGATTTCCTCGTAAATAGCCCAGGTCATCCCAGATTCCCTATAAGCACACAATACCTCACAAAACCGACACGGTGAATTTCCTAAATCCGTATTCTCTGTTTTTGGGTATACAATTGACACTAAGGTCTGTAGACAGCCACTAAATCTCACGAGTCTACAAAATCACACAACCCTTCTCTTGAAATTTCTAAACATCACCTACCCTAACCAAATCACATTCTAAACTAAACTAGAATACAAGAAAACCCAAACTAAACTAAATAGAAGAAGATATACCTCATTTGGGCAACTCAAGAAAAACCATAGCTTCCCAAAGTCTCCAAAATTCAACTTTGATTGGTCCAAAGTGTTGAGGATGAGATGGGGATCAACTTTAATGAAGAGGGTGTAGGGTTTTGATGAAGATTTGGAGATGATTCTTGGAGGTGAAGGTGGAGGGAGATGAGGAGGAAGATGATGAGAAAAACAAATGGGGGATGAATGAATGGCTGCCCTCTCTCTCTCTCTCTTATTATTACCCTCTCTCAACTCATTTCTCACTCTCTCTCTCCCCAATCATTCTCTTTTTAACCTTTTTCTCTTTCTCTCACAATAATACACATAACACCAAAAAAAACAACACAAATGCAACAACATGCAACAAAATGCAACATGACATGGTGCACTAGCCATGGAAAACTGTAGAAACACGAATTTGGTTTAATCGCGATTAGTAGTGCACTAATCAATTTTTTTTATTTAAACTGCATATAATTAATTATAAAAATGTCAAATCCAATAAATATATTTTTAAATGAATAAATCATTTTAATCTCCAATTATTTCATAATTATTGGTATATATTTATACCATTTTACGAAAACCCCAATTTCGCAAATCGGGTAGTTTTCGTGAAATATATTATTTTAATATTAAATTCCAAAAATAATATTTTATATTTTCTGAAATGTAACAATCTTCCCCCATTAAATAAATTCGGTCCCCGAATTTAAATTTAAACCCCCAAATACTAAAACATTTCAATAATCAACTCAAATCAACGGGGCTCCGAAATCACGGAAGATAAAGAAATACCATAGCGCATCCTGTGCACCTGAAAACGAGTATGAAACTCAAAATCGAACTCCGTCAAGCGTCACGCAATTCATCGGATTTGCACGCATATTCTCGGAGTTACAATGGAGATACAGATCTCGAAATCCACCACTGAAATTCAATATGCACTAGTCAAATACTATAATATGTGTGTAGTACGCATCCTTGGAAAAATCTCCTAAAACAGAATAAAACACATGCAAAATCTTTTCTGAATAGTCGCGTGATGCGTAACTCACGGCACAAGTGACGGACGCTCATTTGTAAATTAATAAATATATGTTCATATAGGTTTTGCTAAAATATACGTTCCGCCCTTTTAAAATATCCCAAAAAGTTTCCCTTTGTAAACGTTCGTGTCACTCACGGACACGTAAGAAATAGCGAGACTATAGCTCCTTTTTGAAAACCTCTTGTTAAACTTTTAAAGCATGCAAAGTACTCAGGTACTGTCCTCAGATCAGTCATGTTCGGCTACTACATAATATAGTGCCCATCATGAAAACAAAGTGCTCAAGAGCAAAATCAGCCTCAAAAGGTGTATCCAACAATCACGTGCGTCTGGTGCGCATGAAAACCAAAACCAAATACAAGTGCTACGAATGTGCACAAAACCCAAACTAAATGCAACAGGTGTGCACGACAACAACATCTAGTGCATCTATAGTGCACGAAAATCTCAATCCGGTGCAACTAACATGCACGAATGAAAATCCCAATCAAGTGCATCCAGTGTGCACAAAATCACATCTCATATCATGCGCCCAACATGCGCGAAATCCAAATCAAGTGCATTCGTCATGCACAAATGAAATTTAAATCAAGTGCATCCGACATGCACGAATAAAATCTAAGTCAAGTGCATCCAACATGCACGAATGAAATCGCATCCAATATGCACGGATAAAATCTAAATCAAGAGCATCCAACATGCACGAGTAAAATCTCCCTCAGGTGCATCCGATGCGCACAAAATCCAATAGCAAGCGCCTATTATGCGCAAAAATCCAACCCAAGTACGTCAGGTCCATATAAATGCCCAGTGCGGTAAAGCGCACGAAAAACGAACGTCAAGTGCAACGCGCATAAAAACATAAATCTGGTAAAACGAATGCTCAAAGACAAAAATTAGTGCAACCAATGTACGGAGTATAAATCTAGTGCAACCAATGCACGAAATACCGATCTGGTGCAACCAATGCACAAAATATAAATCCAGTGCAACAAATGCACGAAATATAAATCCGGTGCGACAAATGCACGAAATGAAAATTTAGTGCAACAAATGCACGAAACACAAATCCGGTACATTTAGTGCATGAAATACAAATCCGGTACATCTAGTGCACGAAATACAAATCCGGTGGATCTATTGCACGAAATACAAATCTGGTGTTTCTAGTGCACGAAATACAAATCCGGTGCATCCAGTGCACGAAATACCAATCTAGTGCAGCAAATGCACGGAAACTCATCAATAACTCAAATGCGTATAAAAGCAACACCGAGTGTACCAAGGTGTAAAAAATCTAAAAACGTGTGCAACTATGTGCACAAAATCTGTATGAATGCACTGCAAGCACATGTAAGCAATACCGAGTGCATAAATCAAATCGAGTGTGTACCATATGCACAAAATCAAATCAAATGTATGAAATCCATGAAATCATAAACACGTGCTACCTAGGCACAAAATCGACATCAAGTGCAATAGATATGCACAAATCATAAACCAACACAACAGTGTGTAAAACGTATATCAAGTGTAATAACTATGCACAAAATGTAAATACCTAGTAGGTGCAGCCAAGGTGCACGAAAACAATATCATGAAACTCAATCATCAAAACTCAAATCCAAGTGATATAAGCGTGATACTCGGATCACAAATGCAAATCGCAACAAATGACATTGAGGTACACCTCCTACAATGTTGAAAAATGTCGATGCGCCTAAAACTGGCAGAGCAAGAACATTCGCTTACCTCCTGCTCACGGTCTGGCGTCCTCTATCTCTAGGTCCTCATTTTGTCTGTGGATTACCAATCTCGCAATCCATCGGCTCGTCGGCACGGTCCGGTGTACTAACGGAAACTATTCCGCTCTGCCACTCCTCTGGTCAATCTCTCGGCCATTTAGCATGACCTCTCATAAAGCAGCACGTCACCGGCGTCGGCCTCTGGCCCTCTGAATACACATGACACAACTGATCCTGGGTGTAAATCTTATCGCAGCAGTATCCTGGAAGGAACCTGCTCAGGGCTCTTCCGATCTCGCCTATGCCAAACTATACAGAGGCTGGTACTCTTGCATAATCTTTTCTCGCTTTCTGGACATCTGCGTTCTCAGCACAACATCTCCTCGGGCTGGTCGTATCTCACGCCTCTGTATACATATCAATCTCTAATCTCAACGGGGAGTAACAACAGCTCGTTAATCTCTCGCATGAACCTCTTGTTCCACTCGTCTTTATTATCGTCCGCTTCGACGTCACGTCATGCTATCAGCGTACTGCAATTGTTCTCGGCTAGAGTCAATCCGGAGTCTCTCATATGGACTCGAAATCACGAACTCGGTATCTTCATCACTCTGTAGAAGATATCTAGCCGAACACGTCGTCGGGAACTCGTCCCAATCATCGAAGGAATATACCTTATTCATCCGCTCTCGATCAACTCACAACGCATCTGGGTGAGGTCCTCTATCTGAAACTGGTCCACTTACTGATCTCCTATCGGATCATCCAACGAACAACGTCATCTCTGAATCGATCTACTCTAGATCTGAGTAAGATTCTCCACACTGAAAAATCTTCAACTCAACTGGGCCTGCGTCGGAGCATCAAATCTGACGAATCACCTTCGTCTCTCAACTCAAGATAGACTAGATATCATCTGTCGTATCTCTGCCTGAAAGCTCCAGCGATCTCAGCTCGTAAAGTCTGGAAGCGACATCCCATCAATCTCAGCAACAGCTAGGTCATCTGTCTGCACGGTATACGGCATCACAAACTCTGAGGTAGGCTATACACCAACAGTCCTCTCATGATCTGGCAGCCTCTAACAATGGCCTGATCATCCGGTGCAAAACCTAACGCTCACCTCAACAAGAGGTCACAACACAAATACAAAATCAAAACGTTCCCATGTCACCATAAAACACGATGGTCAGTCCTCGTCCATGACGAGCTCGTCCTGACCGCATCACTAGCAGCAGCTCAATCTGCGCTCAAACCATGGTGACAGGAACCTCAAGCATGTATCAATGAAGATAGATCAAAGGAATGAAAGAAATCAACTGATCCCGAAATGGATACATGATCATAAGGAGGAACGGAATCAATGAGAGTATGATCATGGAAACAAATATAATCAAGGATCTCAAATGGATGTATGATCAAGAGAACGAAGAGAATCACAGATCTCAAAATATGTATATCCTAAGGTTTCTTAAGTGGAGTATCGTATCATAAATATGCCCCGGAACATACGTACGGTACGTCACTCTATTCAATCTACCTACTCCATCAATCAGGGTCCTATGTAACGAAAGTTCGGGTCTAATACCCCATGTTCAAGTCTAAGTTCCGTAAGGTCAAGCCTAGGTTCCGAAATAAATTTCGCCCCAGACTCCACATAGTCAAACCTAGACTCAAACCAAGGTTAAACCTAGCGCTGCGATACCAACTTTGTCATGACCCGAAAATTTGTTCGGGACCGGCACTTAAATCACGCCACGTCTAAAGGCGTGACATAATTCAAATAAGCCGAATCCCAGAAATCTAAACCTTTTTAAGAAAATAGAAGAGGTGAAGTTTTGAAATAAAGGTATAATGAAATCAAATGTTTTCTTAAATACATAAACAATGTAACATAAAAATCAAGTGGATTTACTAGTTGAAAAACATGTTTCGTCTTTTAAAAATTTTGGCAGCACCTCCTTTGCATATTTTGATCCAAAACCACATATACATAATAATAATAATAAGGGCATCCCCAAGCAGGAGCTAGCTCTTCGCCAACCGGCGGAATCACAACCACGCAAGTCACAATATAGTATACGACGCCCAACGGCGAAGATCAACACAAAGGATAATAAATAAAGCAAGACATCAACCCAAAAAGCGAACATATAACCCATCGCTCTAAGTCTCGCAAATACAAGTCCTTCTAAGTCTTACTACATATACATATACTAGTTTCTGATTGATGGAGTTGACTAGATACAATAGAAATAATAATACAAGAGGGGTACGATCCAACATGTACCACCTACCAAAGCAAATCAACCGAAAGCTAGCTGTGTGCCATCGATACCGCTACTGATCCGTGTGGTCAACCTGCAAGAACTGTGGCACAACGGGGGTGAGTTGCCAACTCGTGAGTAGAAAACATCATCAGGTAGAAATCGAATAAACAACGATTCCTAGGTCAACTATATCATAAAGGTAATACTATGATATCTAGGGTGACCGTATCTGCATATGTGCCAACAACATAATCAATGCCTATCTGCATGAGGCTAACATCTACGTGTCCATTAATGACACCACAACGTCATGCATGTAAAATCATGAAAGCATATGCATGAGAATATAAGGATATAAATCAACATGTGTCCATCAATGACACATCAAATCATAGAACCTGAGTGTCCAACATCGACACTCGAAATATCATGAAACCCGTGTCCAGCATCGACACGTAAATCCTCATATATCGGGCTCCGTCAGTCCGGATCGTCCCACGGGCTCCGTCTGTCCGGATCGGCCCTCGGGCTCCGGCAGAACGGATCGGCCCATATCCATCTCTCGACTCCGGTCGGTATCCTTCGGATAACCGCAAGGTCCAACCAATCACCGGTAGGTAGTAGTCTCTCTGCCAGGCTCATCGTCTACTGCTCAACCATCCATTCTCGTCCCGGGGTACCATACCGGGTCCACCATGAACCCGCAAACGGATCATCCAACTCCTCGAATCGGGTTTCACATATCACACATCTCAGAACCGAGAAAACGCATGGTGGACGCACTGAAATATCATATCAAGAGAAACCGGGTTTTTAAAACAATACATACTTTCTTTTGAAACATAACCACGGTTCTCAAATCCAGAAATCTCATGAAAACAGCATATCTCAATGCGTATAATCGTAAAACATGATGTATGCGACATATAAGAGAATGTAAGCATATCCGTATATCATGCAATATGGAACAGTGATGTGAGCATGGCCATATCATCATAAGGTGAGCATAGCAATATAATAGCATGATATAGCAATTCTACCGTGTGATTGACATATCAATTATCAATGATGAAGTGTGTGAGCCGGCCAATCTGTGTAAGGGTAACATACGCATCATCGATAATGGTGTAGGTGTACTAGCACAGGTACATGTAATGCATTGAGAATGACATAAACGTGGCATAAGGTACATCGTACGCGAAATGCTAATAGGTATACGTATCTACAATATATCCGAGTCGGTGAACCTATCCATCGGCATCCAGCCTCACAACATCACGTATGGTATAATCCATCGTACGGCATTCTCTAGTCAAGGGTACGGATCAATCATCATAAAACTCATCACGTACAGTAAATCATCGTACGGCGGCATTAAACCATTAGGGATCCTATGAACCTATATGACAATGACGGTACGGACCTAACGTCTCGTACGGCATATCACTCATGATTCATAATATTATATATATATATATATATATATATGCCTATATCCCAAGTCACATCCATAACAATCTCATATCAGGGGACTGGCAAAGGTATCAATCATCTCTTATCGACTTGCATCCGTATACCGACATATCAATCAAGTCATTATATCTGATCGTATACCCTTTTCGTCACATTTATATCCCACATCAAGTCATTTTATATCTATATATCCTATCTTATAAATCTCATGTCAAGCTACTCTAAATCTCATACTTATTCTCGTGCACTACCTATCTATATATCGTGATTCACGTTCATTTTCCATATCCTTATATATATATCAATCCGAGACATCATTTCTTTCATATCCTGTTACACTAAATCTTTAATCACATCCATAAGTTTCTAGAATAGGTTTCACTAACCATATCCTATATATCGGTTTCCATTGAAATTTGCGGGGCTGCTATACGCCATCCACCCGACTTCCCCCGTAAATATAAATCTACTCACATATGGAGCTCCTTGTTCAGCCGTAGTCGATGTGCTCCATATTCTTGGAATCCACGCGAAGGTACCTACAAATCAACACACCATCGTAATGCTATTAAAATCGAATCCGGAAAACCAATACGGCACATGGTGCGCTCATAGGTTAAAACCTATAGCCTATGCATGCAAAAACAACTAAACAACCCTCGTCGTTGACGTATAAACATCCAACGACCCAATACAATATCAAATATTAAAACCAAGAATTCCAAAATACGGAAAACATAACCAAAAACACCCCAATGTGCTCCCAGATGTTGGTTCAGGTCAATTGGAACAAAACTAACAAGTATAGGGTGTTCTATATGGAGTAAGTGAGCTACAGACCAAACCTAGGCACTAAATACCACAATGAGGCCGGCCACATCACCATGAAAACCAGCCATCTCGGCCTAGGTTGCTCCGTTGGGGTCCGTCTTCTCAGGATGGTCTCCTAGTGTCTTAAATAGGTCTCTGGAGTTGCTAGATTTCCTCGTAAATAGCCCAGGTCATCCCAGATTCCCTGTAGGCATACAATACCTCACAAAACCGACACGGGTGAATTTCCTAAATCCGTATTCTCTATTTTTGGGCATACAATCAACACTTAGGTCTGTAGATAGCCACTAAATCTCACAAGTCCACAAAATCACCCAACCCTTCTCTTGAAATTTCTAAACATCACCTACCCTAACCAAATCGCATTCTAAACTAAACTAGAATAAAAGAAAACTCAAACTAAACTAAATGGAAGAAGATATACCTCATTTGGGCAACTTAAGAAAACCCTAGCTTTCCAAAGTCTCCAAAATTCAACTTTGATTGGTCCAAAGTGTTGAAGATATGGTGGGGATCAACTTTAATGAAGAGGGTGCAGGGTTTTGATGAAGATTTGGAAATGATTCTTGGGGGTGAAGATGGAGGGAGATGAGGAGGAAGATGATGAGAAAAACAAATGGGGGATGAATGAATGGCTGCCCTCTCTCACTCTCTCTCTCTTATTCTCACCCTCTCTCAACTCATTTCTCGCTCTCTCTCTCTCTCTCCAATCATTCTCTTTTTAACCCTTTTCTCTTTCTCTCACAATAATACACATAACATCAATAAAACAACATAAATGCAACAACATGCAACAAAATGCAACATGATATGGTGCATTAGCCATGGAAAACTGTAAAAACACGGATTTGGCTTAATCGCGATTAGTGGTGCAGTAATCAATTTTTTTATTTAAACTGCATATAATTAATTATAAAAATGCCAAATCCAATAAATATATTTTAAAATAAATAAATCATTTTAATCTCCAATTATTTTACAATTATTGGTATATATTTATACCATTTTACGAAAACCCCAAATTCGCAAATCGGGTAGTTTTCGCGAAATATATTATTTTAATATTAAATTCCAAAAATAATATTTATATTTTCTGAAATGCTACAGATTTCCTGTTATGGCCAATCGAGAATAGCGCAACATCAACTCCCATTACTGGGAGAGACGAATCCCCTCCTATCGCTCATTGCCTCCATGTGACTCGGGACTGTACCTAAAAACCACCTTTTTGCACGATGTTATGACCGTGGTATGGTGGAAATAAAAGCACAGTGGGAATCACATAAGTCTCTATGACGTTATGTATAATACCATCTAGGAGTTCTCGGCGAGTCCGATCAGTGTACCCAGTCTCCACTGAGCACCCGTATACATTCTCTGATGTCAAACACCAATGGATGTGGGATCATCCATCGCCCATCATATGGGTCGAGAAGCGTATAGGCTAGTCTACTCTGGAGTATCGATGCCCCGTCTCGATACTCCCTCGACTAGGAACAATTATAAGGTGTACTTGTGGACTACCCTTGGCCCCATTAGTATGATCTACATCACAGTCCTGGTAGTCAAGTACACATCCTAAGGGTTTTATCAACATGTGATAGCAAGACAACATCACTTATACAAGTTAACATGTTAAGACAAAGAGCAACCAGATAGCATACCATCATGTCGAGCAAGAAAGTCCTCCCTATATATGTCCAAGCATCCATTATAATATACATCTCATGTACAATAATGGCCTCTAGGGCATACATGTAACTAACAATCTCCCACTTGCACTAAGACCATCTGTTGTAGTATCCAATACCCAACAATATAGCAGTGGTTGTAGTATCCCATACTCAACCATCCTAAAATCTCTCAAATAGTATTTTGGGAAGCAGGCCTTAGTGAGTGGATCCTCCGTGTTATCCTTCATGTCAACTCTCCTTACCTCGATCCGTTGGAGATCAACCATCTCCCTGATCAGGTGATACTGTCCTCAGAATATGTCTGAAACGCTGATGGGACCGGTGCTCCTAGGCTAAAGCCACAACTCCATTGTAGTCATAATAACAGTTATTGGACGCTCAATGGTAGGAACCATGTTCATCTCATGAACAAGAAATGCCCAGACAGCCACTTTGGCAGCATCGTTGGTAGCAATGTATTCAGCTTTTATCGTCTAGTATGCTACGGTATATAGTTTGGAACTCTTCCAACATACCGTCCCTCCACTGAGGGTGAAGACAATGCCTATGACTGACTTTCAGTCGTCCTTATCACTCTGGAAGCTCGAACCAAGAACTTTCTTTTAGTGCTTCTCAAGTACTTAAGAATGTCCTCCACAGCTGTCCAATGATTCTCCCAAGATCCAATTGATTCCTGATCACTACACCTAGTGAGTTAGCTACATCTGGTCTAGTACATAACATCGCACACATGATAGAGCCTACTGCCAAAGCATAGGGTATCCCGTGCACGCGAACTCTCTCCAAATCAGTCTCGGGAGACATCTTTTTGGAGAGAGTGATTCATGAGTAAGTGGGCGAACCACCACACTTAGAATCCTCCATACTAAACCCCTTTAGTATGGTGTTAATGTACCTGGATTTGGGACACTCCCAACATCCACTTAGATCTATCACCATAGATCATAATCCACAAGATGTAGTAGGTATCATCCAGATCTTTCATGAAGAATCCTTGTGATAAGTGGAGCTTGACCGAGTGTAGCATAGGAAACTATTTCCTATCAAGAGTATGTCATCTACGTACAATACGTGGAAGACGGACTTACTCTCTACAACCTTCTTGTATATACAAGGTTCACCTACCATTTTGATGAAGTCAAACTCTTTGACTGCCACATCAAAACAAATGTTCCAACTCCGCGATACCTGCTTTAATCCTGATGGACTTAAGCATAGCTTTGAAAGTCTTAACTTTTCCATCTATACCAAGAATCTTCTCAAGATCCATTTGCTCCTAATGGATTTTACCCCTTCAGGTGCAACATGCAACGTCATACTTTATTGGTGTACATAGATTCCATATTTGATCGCATAGCATCCAGCTATTTCACAGAGTCCCCACTCATGATGGCCTGCCTGAACCTAGTTGGGCCATCATCTACCATGATGCAATCCTCGCTCCCACTGTTACCGAGAAGATCGTAGTATCTCTCAAGTGGATGAAGAACCCTACCAGATTCGCGGAGAGGCTGAGGTTCGTTGGAGACTATTGAATCCTTTGGTTTTACCAAATCATCAGCTGTTTGTTTGTCTAGCTGGAACTCCTTCCAGTTCTACCTCATGACCACTAATTTCTTCATAAGAAATTCATTTTCTAAAAAGGTGGCATGCTGAGAAACAAAACACCTTTTGCTCCTCAGAATGGTAGAAGATATTCCCTCGCAAATGTTTGGGATATCCTAACAAACTTATACAGAACTGACATTGCCTCGAGCTTGTCCGGATTTTTCTTTTCAACGTAGGCCGGGCAACTCCATATCTTAACTCGTTTAAGACACGGTCTCTTCCCATTCCATATCTCATATGTAGTAGTAGGCCCTGATTTGGATGGAACCCCATTCAATAGGTATGCAACTTCTCAAGTATATAACTCCAAAAGGAAATAGGTAACTCAGCAGTACTCATCATAGAACGCGCCATATCTCATAGGGTGCGATACCTCCACCTCGATACACCGTTGTGCTGTGGTGTACTCGAAGGAGTAAGCTGAGAGAGAATCACATTCTCCTTTAAATAATCCAGGAACTCCATGCCTAAGTATTCTCCTCCCCGATCACATCAAAGGACTTAATACTTTTACCCATTTTGGTTCTTAACTTCAAAGTTATATTCGTTGAATTTCTCAAAAGTTTCAGACTCGTGTTTCAACAGGAACACATGTTTGAATCTTGAGAGATCATCGATGAATGTAAATGAAGTACAAAGAACCAGCCCTGACATTTGTAGACATAGGACCATATACATCATCATGTATCCGTCCCAAGAGTTCAGTAACTCTTTCTCTGTTTCCAGTAAACAGAGTATCGGTCATTTTACCTTTGAGACAAGACTGGCAAGTATCATAAGATGAAAATTCGAACAGATTCTCATATTCATCCATGTAACTTAGCTGGTCGTGTCGCATTGATATGACATGGTCTACAATGCCACAAGAAGGATTCGTTCATTTCTGAACTACTCCTCTTGTGTGTGTTTTAATTACCTTGAGCTGTGGTTTGATTTAGAACGTATATGCTATTATATAACGTGCCTGATCCAATCAACTCTTGATTCAGGAAAATGTTCACAACATTATCCTGTAATACAGAATTATATCTTTCTTTAACATATTAAAGAAACCGATGTAATATTGTATATCAGGTTCGGTATGTAATAACATTTGTTCAGAATTAATGTATTTACCATTTGGTAATACAAGGTGATATCTGCCAACTAATTTGGCTGCAACAATTGCATCCTTCTCTATACTAGAGAACTATCACATATTCTCAGTTCTCTACCTGTCTGTAGCCCATGTAACAGATTACATATATGTGATCCTAATCCGGTATCTCATACCTAGGACATAGAGGATACTGCGAAACGGTTTTTGGTAATGAACACACCCGAAGAATATGCATCAACATGCTCATTCTTCGATTGGGTCGCGTGAAAATCCGGATATTCCCCTATTTCCTGCTCGGACTTATAACAATTATAAAATAGAGTGGAACCAACGTTCCCTAGCTCAGTATAATAAGCAGGTTCGGTCAATGCATCCATATTATTATCTTGATTAAGACGTGACATGGTCGCTTCCAGGAGAGAGAGAGAGAAGAAAACACTCCGCGTGCGCTCTTGCAAGATCAAATTGGTTATTATTTTATCTAATCAGGATGGCTCCCACTATTTTTATCAAATCTTCCTTCAAACCCTAAAAGGTAAGACTGGCCGGGATTAATTACACCCTACAAGTTTGCCAATCTTTCGGCCAGGCCAGTGTCGGTACTTTGAGGGAGGTTCCCCGTGCTTTCGCACGGACATAATTAAAATAAACCTCGTTTTCCCAGGGGCGTAACCCCGTTAACACCTTTCTAGACACCTACTTGATCGGTTAATTGTAATGTGTAAAACTCTCCCAGAAGTAACTCTTACTCGCAGTGGGTATCGGGATCCAACTATCTCATAGAAGGTATGCAATCTCATTGCAAATTTTAACACTTGAAATTCCCAATAATCTTCTGCCCCTAGCAACTTATGACCTTGGCTAAGGTCAACAAATCATAAGCGCTAGCTAAGTTCAACCCGTCATTTCTTGATTGAATTAAACCCACCCGCGCGACCCTTGGCTAAGGTCAACAAAGCCGCACGACTACCCTAACTCAATCGCATCATATGCTTGTAGATAAGCACTAATTAGCTACCGCACACTACGCCTTGGTTAAGGTCAACAAACGCAACACGAATACTAAAAATTACTTATCTGAAATGACGGAGGGCTACGACAGGTTTTTAAGAAAACCTTTTGCGTAATGAACTTGATATCGTTGTAGAATCGAGTGTATTTTGAAAAGGAGTGTTTTTTAGGCTTTTAATAGTTTTGCTAAAGAGGTCACTCCCGGTGAAGGGATCTCGGCTCTTTCCTCATCGAATGAGATGCAGGATATTTCACAAATACCACTATGCAAAGCAAAAACTATAGAAGCAATCAAAAGACAAACCGAGTGGGTTGTAGCATCTGCAAGTTTCGCTAAAGAGGTCACTCCCGATGAAGGGATCTCGGCTCTTTCCTTATCGAATAAGGTGCTGGATATTCTACAAGGAATACCTCTATGTAAAGTAAGAACTAGAGCTACCAGTTTTTAAAACAAGATTCTGCAACATCTTTAGGTTCCTTTTTCTTTCATTAATCTCATTAATGAAGTCCCATCAAATTTTGCTTCCTAAGTATCACATAAGAAACGAAAGCATCAATATTTATTATATCTCATATATTTAATATAAGCAATCGTCTCATCATATCAACTAATCACATCACAGAATATCATCAGCAGAAGAACATATATGAAATATTGGATATTCTAGGAATTCTGTGTTTTAAATTAAGCCAGTATAAAACACGGATTCCACGGTCGCGGTGAATAGCCAAACCCACATCTCTAGACCCCTACGAGAGCGGCAAGCAACCCTACCAATTCTAGAGTTAGGATACCCGGTCTCAACTCCTTGAGATGGTCTCCCACTGGACCCTAGAACCCGGTTAGTTGTGCTCCCCTCCTTGGGTCTATCCTAATGCAGAAAAGTAAATAATATACATCAATGGTGACATCATCTTCAACCCGGAAGTGCCCCAATAAAAGAATATTACATACAAGCTTTTACATGAATGAAAATGAAAAATTCTCATCTCACATAAAAAAAAACCTAGCTATTCAAAACACGACGATCCAATATAACATATCACAGCAACACATAACATCACATGTCATCAACATAAGTAAATATGCGTATCCCAATTGTCGTTGACATATAGCAACGAAACCGGCGACACACCACATATTACACTTACAGTCGCAGAAAAGAAAGTGAAAAACTACAACAATTGGAATCCACAACCACCTTAGACATCATAAACCCAATGTATCACATACTTTGGATTTCATGCCTAACCAAATGAATTCCTTAGACATCACATGCCTAACAATTATAAACCCCGCATTTTAGTCTCGATATTGAAAAAACTTTCCAATATACAGTCGGGTAATTCAACAAGATTCCCGATAATTTGATCGAATGCTCGTCGGAAACTTTATTAGACGGCCGCACCCCCGATGCCGTCGACGAAGTGCACTAAGGCTGAACACCGTGGCCGCGAGCACCCTAACGGATGCTTCTGGCAACGGGGTTCTCCTATAGTCATTTGGTCGGGGCTATGGGGCGTGGCTATCTGGTAAGGTTACCCGGCGAGTATCCGCGTACACTACGTAATTGCGACGGACTTTTGATCCACATCAAAATTCCGCGGCAATCAATCAAATGAGACTAAACTGCTAGATTTATAAAATTCAAACTAGTTATCTCATAACTAATTATATGAATTCCAAATATTGTATCACAATCATAGATATCTAGACGATGTTAAACTTTTCGATCGAATAAACAAACACCCAAACTTTTCCAAAGAGCTCAACACTTGAGCGGGGTTCAAAAAGTACCCAGAACATGCCACAGCTTCTATAAACCATCCGTAGAAGGGCCGACCCATGCCTCACTCATGTCGCCACGGAACTGCCGCAAACCCTAAGGTTTGACCGCGGTTCCGCGATCCAAAAAGTCGAGTTTGGGTATCGTTCTTCTAGAGGGTCCACAGAATCGCTTGCATAATTTTCTAAAGATTTTAAATTCGAAAAAAATCCAACTCTTGGAAAATTTCCAGCGAGGGAAAATATGAGTTATTGATATCCGTTCGAACTTTTTAACGTCGTCTAAATAACCCGAATATATGATAGAATTACGACTACGAAACACTCCGAATTTCCTTTGCAGAAAGTTAACATCACATGAAAATTTAGCAAAAACAAGCAACACCTGAAACACCAAAACCCAGAGACTGGAACACCATGAAAATTTGAAGCCAGAATTCCACAAAGGACCCGGTGAGCTCGGTTTTAAACCTTATGTGGCCGGCCACTTTTGCACCAAATTGCTCCAAATTTTCATAGTGTTCATGTTATATCACATACAACATTCTGTAGTTGCTAAAAAAATTTTTTGACACCTTTAAAAATTCAACAGAAACTAGATTTTATATCGGGTGTTTCGGAGTTGTTTCGGTTTCGTAATTCTAACAAATATCGTTTAAATCTCTAGCTTGGCTATGATACCACTGTAGGGTTACCTAGCGCGGCAACAAGGTTTTGGGAGGCATAGTCCATGCCGTTTTCAAATTTTTGCCGTACTAAAGAACCCTAACCCTAGAATCTCAACTAGATATTCAAACGAACAAGCAATGTTAACATCTTAACATCTAAGTGAATGAGGAATAAAACCTTTGTAGACCGGTCCTTCACTTCTAAAACTCCATGTAGTAGTCCCTTCGCTCCAAGTAGTGAACTCCCGAACTCTAGTAAGAGTTCACATGAAGAAATGAACAACCTTGCTCAATGTCTTCGAGGCCGAAGATGATCTACGTCGAGAAGACTCAAGCTCATGCTACCTCTTCACTAATGGTAGATTAGTGAAGCAAACACCCTAAACTAAATGGATAATACTAGAGGATGATGAAGTAGGAATTGAGCTCTCTTTAGATTTCTTTTTCTCTCAATATTTCATCACATAGAAAAAGCTAGCAAGCTTTTTCTCATGAGGAAGAAGATGAAGTGATGAAGAGAAGAATGAAATCATAAGGTGAGAATAGCAACCATGGGTAAGTTAGTGTCATACACTAACTCATGTAGAGATTAAACCATGGCTAATGAATAATGGTTAGGTTAATAAATATCTACAAGTAAAACAAAATTAGTGGACTTGGTCAATGGTTCCACAAGCTTCTACAAGTTTTAACCATGTGACTTATTCCATTTAATTTTGATTAACCTTAAATAAATAAAACCCTATATTATATCAAGTATGGTGTGAGTCTCATACACCCATGTCACATGTGGTATCAAGCATGACACAAAATAATGTACACTAATATATATCACATATATACTATATGCACACTAGTGAGAAAAAGTAATGTTTAAGCGAGCTAATATTAGTTAATGTAAATTAATATATCACATATATAATTATATATTAAATTATCAAATCAACTCTTAATTTAATAATCCGTCCATAACATATACAACCGACTAATATCAAATATAACAACTTATCGAATCAACACTTGATCCGATAACCCGGCTATATCACATATAACCGACCGATATCACATATCGCGAGAATATACTGCGGTATCACATACGCGCATTAATCTCGGTCCCGCACATATCACATATGTGCTCCTACTTCGTTTCGCATGAACCAGGAAACCTCTGTGTAGGACTCTGAAGACCCGTCAATACGCCGGCAGTAGGTGATGATCATATCAAACACCCACAAGCAATAAGCGGTGTGCTAAACGTAACGGCCACCCGGGTATTGAGTGATCAGAAGATCAACAAGCAAGCCTTCTCATATTCCTGCGAATCCAATCAGTAACACTACCGTACAGTCCGGTCTCTTCGTCAGATATGTCGCATATCACAGCCTGGGGGTGGTATAACGTCAGATCCCAATAGCCTGATAAGTCATGCCGATGCAAGGTCCATAACGGTTCAAGAAACTACCGATAACACTTACCAGTAAATCTCAGCAACCCTGCCCAGGGATTTTCTGTTATGGCCAATCGAGCATAGTGCAACATTAACTCCTAATACCGGGAGAGACGAATCCCCTCCTATCGCTCATTGCTTCCATGTGACTCGGGACTGTACCCAAAAACCACCTTTTTCCACGATCTCATGACCGTGGTATGGTGGAAATCAAAGCACAGTGGGAATCACACAAGACTCTATGACGATCTCGGGTCGACAGACTAACCTATACCAGTGTCACCAGAGAACTGCTATCTGACGATATGTATAATACCATCTAGGAGTTCTCGGCGAGTCCGTTCAGTGTACCCAGTCTCCACTGAGCACCCGTATACCTTCTCTGATGTCAAACACCAATGGATGCGGGATCATCCATCACCCATCATATGGGTCGAGAAGCGTATACGCTAGTCTACTCTGGAGTATCGATGCCCCGTCTCGATACTCTCTCGATTAGGAACAATTATAGGGTGTACCTGTAGACTACCTTTGGCCCCACTAGTATGATCTACATCACAGTCCTGGTAGTCAAGTACACATCCTAAGGGATTTATCAACATGTGAGAGCAAGACAACATCAGTTATACAAGTCAACATGTTAAGACAAAGAGCAATCATATAGCATAATATCATGTCGAGCAAGAAAGTCCTCGCTATATATGTTCAAGAATCCATTATAATATACATCTCATATACAATAATAGCATCTAGGGCATACATATAACTAACACCCATCCCCCGGGGCCACCTCGAGGTAGCCCCAAGGGGTTGGCAGACCCGAGAGCACCCAATTTGGGTGCTCTCGGGTCACTCACCCCTAAGGCCACCTCGAGGTGGTCTTAGGGTGTGGGTCCGGCCTGTGTTCCCCCATGGGGTATCCTCGGGGTGCGTGCACTCTACCCTACGGCTTCTCGGTTCAAACCGTAAGCCCGCGGGGTATGCAAACAACTCAAAACTTCGATTTTCAAAACTATTTTTTTCGGCAGTTTTTGCGCGACAAAAAACGGCGGAATTCTAACGTTACTACAAGCTATTTAAGGTTTAAGAGAGGCTCTGATACCATGTTGGTGGATGTTGCACACTCTCACAACACTTGTGAGAAGGCGGAAGCAGTAAACAAATTTTTTCTTGCACGCAACACCCACATAACCCTAGATCTTGTGCTTAAACCTTAACTAGCAAACCTATCTAGAGATCTTATCAATTATGATAGTGTTATACCTAAGGAACCGGTCCTTCGGGTCTTTTTTTGGATGTGACTCCTAGGCTCCTTGTAGTCGCAAAGAACCCGGTCTCCGGCCACCTCAAAATCCAAGACGATCCATCCGAGAGCTATCGAACAAGCAACAAACTCTTCACAATAGTTTAACTAAGAGATCAAGTGTCACGACCCGCAGGGTACGGAACGTGACTGGCACTTAAGTTTACGAAACGTCCAAAGACGTCCGTAAAATAAGTAAGCCAAAGCCCATAAAACAAAACCAATTAAGCAAAAGAGTGAAGAAAACCCAAACATTTGAAAGCAAGTTTATCAAATAAGTCATGTAAAACCCTTTTTAAAAACAATACCAATTTTTCCAAAAATTTCGGCAGAGTCTCCTTTGTAAATACTGGCCCCCAAAATGGGTACAACAAAAATATACATGAATCCAACAAAATAGGGCATCCCCAAGCGGGAGCTAGCTCTTCGCCACAAGGCGGTCACAAATCCCACGCAATATAAATGACAACAAGCATAATAATCATAATAAAGCATAAGAAAACATCATGTCGACTCAAGTGAGCTCGACCCCAAAATACAGCATAAAAGTCCTCAAACCTCACAGTCTCATCTCTAGGTCAATATACAATAAATCTGGTAGAAACAGTAGATGGAGTACACTAGATACAAGAATATACAAGGTGGTACAAAAATAATAACATAACCCACCTATGAGCAAATCTCGAGCTCAGGCAAAAGAGGCAAAAGAACAAGTGCGCCCGCCGCTACTGAACTGACGGAGCGGACCTGCAAAAGACTGTGGCACAACGGGGGTGAGTTGCCAACTCGTGAGTAATAAATAACATCTACAAAGGCTATCGTATGCATACACACAAGCATCCTAGCATCTATAATACAGGTATGACTGGATGCACTAGCAGGTGTGTATATAACATCAGTGTACTAATATGTATGCAACATGAACATCTGAGGTCTCAATAGGTATATATAAGAAATATTTTATCTCTTTTTGTTTTTGAAACTCTTTTAGAATGCCAGCATAATGTCAATGAATCGACGAAAATCGGTGTCCAGCAACGACACCCAAAAGCTGCCTCAAATCTCATAAATGTATCTCTGGCCTCAGCCGTCCGGCTGACCCATCTCAAATATCAATATCTCATCATCTAGCGGCCACGGTCGGTATCCTCTGGATATCCGCCGTCCCAAACAGTCACCGGTAGGTAATCCGTCCCCTGCCAGGCTCAACGTCATCACCACATTCCTCTTGCCCCGGGGTACCTTACCGGGCCCACCATGTACCCGTGCCGGTTCCTCCACTCCTCGACACGGATTTCCAAATCCACAGCAAACTCATGGTGGACAACACTTACATCACTAGAAAACCGCAATTTACATATTTAAAAAAAATATATAATAAGTTTAGAAATTTGCGGCTTTCCCCCGAAATCCAGCAATATCATAAAATCTCAAGAAATCCTCATAAGTGCATATATCAATGATAATGAATGCGTATGATATCAATAATCAAGTTGCGATGTGTGATTAATGTATTAAGCATGAACAATTAATATGATGAAGTACATGCACATGAATAGCAATACTACGGTTTCATTTTTAAAGAATTAAAGGCAATAGTACCAGTTTAAGTATCAATTAGTAAAAGGTTTCAATTTAAAAGTTATCTAGTGTGGTGGCATGGCAATTACCAGGGTGTGTGTGTAAACATGAATAGTGCTCGTGCTGCATATAAAAACCCTGGTAATGGTGCAGGTGTCCTATGAAATGGTTTCGTATAGGTATGTCAATATAATGCATGGATGCAGCAAATAGTCAATTAAGTATTTCACCCCTAATTACTAACATTACTAAGGATTTGTAAGTTACTAAAACTATCGGGCGGCTTGCGCCATCCAACGATAGTCCCCCGTAGATGTTACATCTACTCACCGGGATCCCTGGCTAGCTGTGTCCAATCACCGCCTTTCCCTTTCGCGCCGCGTCTGACGTCTCCGCGACCGAACCTGGAATTTACATCAATACCAAATATAAGGTTACATATCAAGAACGACGCAAAACCCAAACGAAACTACTAACGTTCGCTAGCTAGGTACAACGTGCACAAAGTGCGCGGAACACACGCGAAAATCGCAAAAACTGCCCAAAAAACGCCGATTTGGTCGCCCGGCAAAACTAAAACCCGACTACCCAAAAATCCGCACTCACGCATCCTAAAAGTCGTAGGACAAGCCATTACAATCATCAAGATATCAAAAATAATTCATCACATAATTTTTATACAAAACTAGTAAGCATTTGCATTCCAAAATCGGTGCAAAAATTACCGATTTGCGACAAAACGACTACAATAGCATAATCACCCAAGCACACTACAAGCAATCTACAAACACTAATTACAACACAATAGCAATGATTCCAATCCTATTTTCTATAACAACCATTTCTTCAATTTATAACTTAGCAAATGCAAATCAAAATCCATACTCGAAAAACTTAATTAACACTAATTTCAAACCCAATTAGCAAGTTCATCTCTTAGATTTAGGTTGGCAAAATACTAGATAACAAATTAGGTTCAATCAACTAAATAATGTTTTCTAAACCTTAATCAACTCACTAATCAAGCTTCACAACTCAATTCCATACACTAACCCTCTCTTGAAATTCCTAAAACGACAATTACAACTAAAATCGAACTTTTAAAGTTAACTAAATTAACACAATTAGAAGACTACATAACAAGGTAACCATATAGATTAGTTCATTAACAACTAGATTAACTATAAAACAACTTAATTAACCATCATGGTTCAAAACCCTAGTTTAATACAACTATTCTTTTATAACTAGATTAGGAATTAGCTAAGCTTTTAAACACTAAACCATACAATTAAAGG
The DNA here is from genome assembly GCA_030015575.1 of Agapanthus africanus. NCBI lineage: Eukaryota > Viridiplantae > Streptophyta > Magnoliopsida > Asparagales > Amaryllidaceae > Agapanthus > Agapanthus africanus. The sequence continues at coordinate 169,107,038 of CM057349.1, forward strand.
AATTTAGCAAAAGAAAGTAACTTTGATGGAATTTATACCTCTTGATCTATGGATCAAGCAAGTGATTTGCCACTAAGGATGGCTTCCTAGCTCCAAGATTCAAGCAAGAATGGCTAAGGATAATGATAGCATAAGGATTTTGTTTGGATTTTTGAATTAATTATGAATTTTGATGTGGTTTTTTGAAGAAAATTGAAGAAAAATGAAAAGAAAAGAGATGAAGAAGAGAGGGTTCAGGTTTCGGCCAGAGGAGGTAAGGGGGAGGGGTGTGGGTGAGTGGGGAAAGTCAATGGTCAAGTCTCCAAAGTCAAATGCACCATACCTTATTCATTTTAATTAAAATAAAACCATAAACTATCAAATTCAACTCAAGAAGGCAACTCAAGAAATGAGGCCAGAAATTTCTGGTCTCACACAAGGTGGGGCTGTCCTAGGGCTGAGGAAAAAGAGAGAGGGGTTTTACAAAAGAAATTTTATGCAAAAAGGCCCCCTACAAGTCAAAAATTGCAAGTTTTAGCTCAAAATTCAAAAAATTCGTTTCATATCATAAAAATTTGTTAAAAATCAAAATAAATTACTAAAAATTTATGTTATCACTAGATTTTAATTATCATAATTTTAGAGATTAAAATTAGCCCGGAAAAATTTGTATTTATCGCTAATTTAATGTATTTTCTTACCGGCTTAAAATAATATTAAAAAAATTGAAAAATTAGGGAAAATTTTTAAACGACCAGAATTTCATAATTAACTCATTAGCTACTAAAAACAAGCAATTACCTATCCATTTTAGGTATAATTAGCCCTAAACTGCAAAATAACAAGAAAGACGGTTTTCGGAAAAATACCGAATTTTCACCGAATTTCAGGAAAACACCAAAACGACTTTTCAAGACGCTACATCAAGTGTGCTAGAAGTGATCACTTAGATGATGTAGAGATCAAGTATTGGATTATTATGTCTCTTGACCTATGATTCACAACTCATGTGAGTGATTTAGGTCAAGACGTAGAAGAAGGAGATAATGAGGAGAGAGAAGGTGAATGTGTTGAATGAAAAATCAAGCATGAAAAAATAATGATATGGCTAAAATAAAATAATTAAAGCATGTATTATTTTTCTCCAAAATAATGCACCATACTTCAATAGTAACTCCAAATGAATATAAAATGAATTTAGCCATGCCATCACCCATGCTTAAAATTTCTCCAAATTCCACCTCGTTGTTTTATTTTCAAAAAATAAAAACCCATTTATGAGGTGTCTCCTTCTAGAATATATTCTTGTAACAATTACAAGAATACCCTTCACCGTATACCGTACAAGTATACACGTATTCGAATTCCCAAAAATATGAATACAAATAATTCAATAATATAATACCGGTATGCGGCTTAAACCAAAGCCTACCAGTATTAACCGTCCGATCATAATTCTTGTAACCATTACACGAACATGATCGAAACCCTGCCGTAACAACTTACGGCCTCTACATCTTTTACCTGAACCAGGGAACCCTCTGTGTAGGACTTTAAAGACTCGACGGTACGTTGGCAGTAGGTTTAACCACAAGCATGTCAGCGGCACTAGTTGTGCGTAACGGCTAGCCAGGTACATGACGAAAAGGTGGCCGACGAGCGAACTCATCATAACCCTAACGAGCCTGTAAGTAACACTTGCCGTACAGTCCAGTCTTTTCATCTGATACGTCGTATATGAAGTCTAGGGGTGGTAAATGTCAGACCCCAGTAACTTTACAAGTCATGCTGATTTACGGCCCATAACGGTTCGAGAAACTACTGATAATTCTTATCAGTAAATCTCGAGAACCTTGGCCAGGGATTTGCTGTTATCGCCGATCAAGTATACCGAGACATCAACTCCCTATACCGGGAGAGACGAAACCCCTCCTATTGCTCACTGCCTCCATGTGATTCGGGACTGTACCCAAAATCCACCTGTTTGCACGACTCAGTAGAGCCGTGGTAGGGAGGAAATCAAAGCACGGTGGGAATCACACAAGACACTATGACGATCTCGGGTCTACAGACTAACCTGTACAAGTGTCACCAGAGAACTGCTATCTGACAATAGGTATATATACCATCTAGGAGTTCTCGGCGAGTCCTGTTCGGTGTACCCATTCTCCAATGAGCACCTGTGTACAATCTTTGATGTCAAACACCAATGGTTGTGGGATCAACCATCACCCCCAGGGTCAAGAAACATACACACTAGTCTACTCTGCTAATATCGATTCCCTGTCTTGATATACCCTCGACTAGGAACTGTTGTAACACCCGAGCCCAATGCTACTATTTTCAGTTACTGTTTGAGCATAATGTGGTACTCATTTCATTTAATTTGCTTGTTTGTTGCTTACTGTAAAATTTACTCGGCAAAGTCATTTCTACATATAACAAATTTTAGCATCTAAAATAAAATTGAAAATATTCATCTTGGCCTACTTGACACCCCTAGCCTCGTGGTAGCGTCCGTGCATTGTGTTCTCGTCCCGTTCAGTAAAACGGGCAAGTTTGGATGGCTACGTGCACGCACGTGTGTCTGTTTTGAGAGTATGCTTTTTAATCATAAAACATTTCATTTTAAAATTTGGAACCCGCTTAAAACCCTATTATTTGAATTTCGAATTTTTGGACCCAACCCGGGCGCAATTTGGAAATGTTTCATTTGGCGCCAAAATCCCAAATTTTTAATATTATTAAAACCTTCGCATATATTTTTCTAACTAATCTGATATCTTACTGTTCATTACCTATCTTTTAAATCTTTAAGTTAACCATATAATATTTTTACAATCTTTTATATCCTTCTCAATTTATTCTCTCAGCCAATCGCAACCTCCCCTTTAACCCCGTGGTCCCCACTTTCTCTCTCTCCTTCTTCTCTCTCTCCACTTTCTCTCTCTCTCTACCCCTTATATATTCTCTCGTACTTCTCTTTATCATTTTTCTCTTCTTGCTTCATGTCTCGTTTCTCATTTCTTTTAACTGTTCTTTTGTTACCGGAATTCCGTCGTGCCGGTGACGTTTCTCGACGTTCCAGCGAGATACCCCGACCCGTGTGGTTCCTTTGTTCGTCGTTTGGGTTTATTCCGTGAACCGTGTGCCGTCGTGAGTTTTCCCCGCCGACGGTTAACGTTCCGTTTTCCCGATTCGCGACCCATCGAGGCAAGTTAATCTTGCTACATGCTATATACTTTTATAATCTTCATTTTATAATATTATACATTTGAAAATCTTATAGTTTACATATGAAATGTCGTTGAAAAATCGGATATGACAAATCTGAAATTTACTGTACACCTTATCTTATAAAATTCATTATAAATCATAGAAAAATCATTAGGATACGTTCTTTAGTTCGTTACGAAGCTAATTCAGAATACTATAACTCTATGAAATATTTACTTGCAAAATAAATTGTTTAATTAACGTAAAATGCAAATGAACACGTCTCTAAACTGCTGTCCAGGGAAATTCCAGCAGCAAACTTTCAACTTTGAATATTCATAACTTTTTGTAGGGATAACCTGAGATGCTTATACTTATAAAACTGAAAACCTTATTGAATTATCTTTGTTTTGGTATAAGATACGTCTCTTTTGGAGAACATTTGTTATTTTTAAGCTATTTTACAAATTAGGGTGACGCTAAATTTCTGAACGGAACCTTCTTGTGCATGGTTAATCAATACATCTTTTATAGTTACTAATCGCTTTGAATATGCTATCCATATTAATATTATTATATCACATATTGTTTAGTTGTACATCCCACATTACCATTTTATAGTTTTATAACTTTTCGGATACCCGTTTGCATCCATCGCATTTAAGATACATATAATTGCATCCATAGATCACATCACTACATAATAATATGATATTAACACTCCATGTTTAATAAATTGTATCCTAATTAATATTGGAACTATAAATGTAACCCTAATCGATAACTGTGCATCCATATCCTTGAAATTATATCTATTGGCATATCATATTACGTGTTCTAGTTATTGTTCTGATAGTACTCATGCTTATTTATTTATACACATGTTTATGTTAGTTTGATTATCAGCACCCACATGACATCTTGTGCTTCCTGACATGACCTGTTACACTTCCTACTTGACATGACATGGTACCGTACACTCTTGACATGACATGACACCTTTATACATTACCTGGTTGACCTGATGTACCATGGCTTTACCTGTTACCTGATCTCATGCCTAATGCCGACAAACCTGACCATTTCCTGCTGTCTATCCAGACAGACCTACGTTTACTTGATTTTGTGTTGGCATTAGTCCTTGACTACTGAATACCTGACCTGACATACATAGCTTGGGGGTATGGGGAAATCAAAGGTGAAACCGACTTGTAACTCAACAGTTCGATACATTGTTCTGATCAGTCTTACGGGCTTGGCCAGCTCCGGAGTGTTGATGCTGACATCACTCGTCCATCCTACTACCTTTTACTGCTTAGCGGCACGTCTCGGATTCAGCCCTGAGGGTTTTGACCGTGGTCCCGGGCACGCACGGGATACTATTGAGTTACATCGACGATTCATCAATTGGTTTCAAAGACTATAGAGTAGAAACCTGATAGGACAGTTTAGTTACCACTGCACATTACCCTGCACTGTTATTTCTTAGTACTGCTTTATTCATGTTCATACCTGCATTGCTTATTACCATGTTCATATTATATTGTTGGTTGACATGACGCGCTGACGTCTGGGTTTTGCATGGCCCAGATTCCGTACCATTGTCGACGACCGAGCAGGAGTACTTCAGCCAGCAGGCTGAACTGTGAGTTCTTTAGGGTTTAGTTTATTTTTTTCATTTCATTTCCAGATGTGAGCCCGCATTATGGGACGTACTGTTTATTCATTGTATTGGATCATTAGCTTCCGCACTTATTGTTTATTGATTCTTGTTATTATGGAGTTGGACATGTATTAGATTAGCTTATTATCCTGTTCTTGATATCTCTACAACCGTAATGTGACTGTGGACGGATACGTCCTACCCACAGGTAGCATGGTTGGCTATGTCACGTGCCCAATTTTGCGTACTCTGGGAAGCGGGGCGTGACATGGTTCTTTTGGTATCAGAGCCAGGTTAGTTGGGTTGATTCTTTGTAGTTGGGTATTGCACCCGATACACGAATCATAATACCCGTGATTAGGAAACATGTCCTGCCACCTTGACCGTTTTACCATCCTTGAATCATTCTTCCGGATCATGTCGACATGCAAACTTACTTTGCATTGTCAACTCGAAAACCTAATTTCTTGTTATCCCTAGGACTTAGGCGACTTGGGTGGAGTTAAGTAATTGCGGCTATGATACCGCGGCATAGCTACAATGCGGTACTCTATTTAAGTATCTTGGAGTTCTAGCCTTGATCCATATTCAGAATCTATCATCATGCTAATATTGGGTGTTTTGAGTTATGACAGGTAAGAAGTTGAAGACGTACCAGAGGCGTGTGAACGGAGCCGCCATGCTTGGAGTGATAAGAGGAATGCTGGAAATCAAAGAAACAGCCCGAGCTGATCCAGCAGCAAGCGGACTCGTTTCAGGAAGGTTTGCAGATCGTTCAGCAGTCTGTGAACAAGATTGGAACTAGACCAGTTGACCGAGTAGGGACCGTGGCAGAGTTCAGACGTGTGGGTCCTACTACTTTCACTGGTTTGGAGGAGCCATGCCAGCCGAGCAGTGGCTAGTCAGCACGGAGAATTCGCTGATTGCGGCACAGATTCCAGAGGACAAAGGAGTTGATGTGGTGCGCATTCAACTAGTGGATTACGCCGAGAGTGGTGGCTTGTGGAGGAGAACCGTTTGCCCAAGCCAAGCAGTTAGGCGGATTTCTCTAAGAGTTTCCTGGAGAAGTTCTTTCCGCGGACTGCGCGGGAGGAAATGGAAGAGAAATTTATTGGGCTGAGGCAGAATGGAGCACCCGTGGACGTGCATACAGCAGAGTGGACGAGACTCAGCAGTTTCGCTGGACCTTTAGTCGCCAACGATGCAGACAGGGCACGAAGGTCCATGCGCAGCTTGGATGTGGACATCCAAAGGCAAACCGTCTCCCTGGGTTTGACCACTTTCTCACAGGTTCTTACGGCAGCTCGAGAACAGCAGAGCATATCAGGAAAATTGGGAGTTCACAGCAGACAGCAGTTGCGGTAAGGAAGCAGTTCTGTCGGGCCGGTTGAGTTTAGGGCTAGGCCGACAAACAATGTTCTTGCATCAATGGAAGTGATGAAAGTAAAGAGCCGGCTGTTGTTCGTGATTCTATGGACGTGTTTGAAGATATATCGGGCTTACCGCCGAAGCGAGACGTGGAGTTCACGATTGACCTTAGTCTTGGTGCAGCGCCAGTGTCTAAAGCTTACTATCCAATGGCACCAGTGGAATTGGAAGGAGTTAAGAAGCAAGTTGGTGAATTACTTGAGAAGGGTTGGATTCGAAGCAGTAACTCGCCTTGGGAGCTCCAGTTCTTTTAGTAAAGAAGAAGGATGGCACGACAAGGATGTGCATTGATTATCGAGAATTGAACCGGGCGACTATTAAGAACAAGTACCCGATCTCTCGCATTGGAGAACTTTTGAGCAGCTTAGTGGCGCGAGAGTATTCTCGAAACTGGATTTGCGATCCGGATATCATTAGGTCCTGCAGATGTTGAGACAGGAGAAGCTTTATGCGAAGATGAGTAGTGCGAATTCTGGCTGGAAGAAGTGAAATTTCTGGGACATGTCGTGTCGGGTGATGGAATCGCCGTCCATCCCGAAAAGATTGCAGCAGTTCGAGATTGGCCTATTCCAAGGAATGTAGCTGAGATAAGAAGTTTCCTTGGATTAGCCAGATACTACAGGAGATTTGTGGAGAACTTTGCTCGTTTGGCAGAACCGCTGACCAAGCTTATGCGTAAGGAGGTACCTTTTGTATGGACGGATAAGTGTGCGTTGGCTTTGAGACGTTGAAGCAGAAGTTGATAACCGCCCCTATCCTGACCGTACCAGACAATTCCGGAGGACTGATGATTCATAGCGACGCATCTGGGAAAGAATTGGGATGTGTTTTGATGCAGCATGGGAAGGTCGTAGCATACGCATCAAGACAACTGAAGACCCATGAGAAGAATTATCCAACTCATGACTTGGAGCTTGCGGCTGTGATTTTCGCTTTGAAGATTTGGAGACACTACCTTTTGGGCGTAAGAGTCGAAGTTTTTACAGATCATAAGAGCTTGAAGTACGTGTTCACGCAGAAGGAGTTGAACATGAGGCAACGCAGATGGTTGGAGCTGACGGCCGACTACGACCTTGATCTTAAGTACCATCCGGGAAAAGTTAACGTCGTGCCAGATGCGCTAAGTCGGTTACCAGCAATTCAGGTATTGACCGCACAAAGGGAGATCATTGCGGATTTTCGGAGATTTGACTTGGAGGTTGTGCTACCACATGCTACGGGACAGTCGATGCAGTTGCAAGTGCAGTCGTCCTTAGTTGAGAAGATTAAAACAGCACAATCGCAGGATCCTAGACTACAAAAGTTTCGAGAGCAGGTTGAAGCCGGACTACGAACAGATTTATTGATCCACGAAGATGGTTCGTTGAGGTATGGTAGCCGTGTGTGTGCGCCAAAAGGGGATGTGCGTGAAGAGCTTATGAAGGAGGCACACAATTCAGTTTACTCTGTACATCCAGGAGGGACAAAGATGTACCAAGATATTCGACAGCATTTCTGGTGGGAAGGCATGAAACGGGAGATTGCTCGCTTCGTGGCTAAGTGCTTGGTATGTCAGCAAGTCAAGGCTGAACACCAAATGGTTGCTGGTTTATTGCAACCATTTCCGATTCCTCAGTGGAAGTGGGAACATATAACCATGGATTTCGTGACGGCTTTACCGCGGAGTCCAAAAGGCAACAATGCAGTAAGGGTGATTGTTGATCGGTTGACCAAGGCAGCTCACTTTATTCCTTTTCGGGTTGGTCAATCGACGGAGACTTTGGCAGAGCGATACATGCAGGAGATTGTCAGATTGCATGGAGTACCGGTGAGCATCGTGTCCGATCGGGACACTCGGTTCTTATCACACTTCTGGAGGAGTTTACAGGAAAGTTGGGGACTCGATTGAAGTTTAGCACAGCTTATCATCCTCAAACTGATGGTCAGTCGGAGAGAACGATCCAAACTCTTGAGGATACGTTGAGAACATGCAGGTTGGACTTCAAGGGGTCTTGGGAGGATCATCTACTTTTGGTGGAGTTGTCTTACAACAACAGTTTTCAGGCAACTATTCAGATGGCTCCATTTGAAGCTTTGTATGGTCGTAAATGCCGTTCACCTGTTTGTTGGGACGATGTCGGTGAACGAAGATTATTGGGACCAGATTTGGTTGTGCAGACAGTTGAGAAGGTTAACCCTATCAGAAATCATATGAAGGCAGCACAGGACCGACAGAAGAGTTGGGCAGATACGTCAAGAAGACCTCTGGAGTTCACCGTGGGTGATTTGGTATTCTTGAAGATATCACCGACTAGAGGGGTGATTCGCTTTGGGAGTCGGGGAAAGCTTGGTTCTCGATTCGTTGGACCCTTCGAGATATTGGAGCGTGTTGGAGAGGTAGCGTACCGTTTGGCGTTACCACAGTCCTTGGCAGGTGTGCACGATGTGGTTCGTGTATCTCAACTACAGAGGTATGTTCGAGATGAAACCCACGTATTGGATCATTCGGAGTTGACCGTACGGGAGGACCTAACTTTTGAAGAGCGACCAGTTGAAATCAAGGATCGAAGAGAAAAGGTTCTTAAGAACAAGGTTACCCCTCTTGTGCTAGTTTCTTGGGGTAATCGATCGCATGGAGAATCCACTTGGGAACGAGAAGATGAAATCCGGCAGAAGTTTCCTCACCTTTTCTTGTAGTTATCTATCTTTGTATTCTTGGAATTTCGAGGACGAAATTCTTTTTGTAGTTGGGTATAATGTAACACCCGAGCCCAATGCTACTATTTTCAGTTACTGTTTGAGCATAATGTGGTACTCATTTCATTTAATTTGCTTGTTTGTTGCTTACTGTAAAATTTACCCGGCAAAGTCATTTCTACATATAACAAATTTTAGCATCTAAAATAAAATTGAAAATATTCATCTTGGCCTACTTGACACCCCTAGCCTCGTGGTAGCGTCCGTGCATTGTGTTCTCGTCCCGTTCAGTAAAACGGGCAAGTTTGGATGGCTACGTGCACGCACGTGTGTCTTTTTTGAGAGTATGCTTTTTAATCATAAAACATTTCATTTTAAAATTTGGAACCCGCTTAAAACCCTATTATTTGAATTTCGAATTTTTGGACCCAACCCGGGCGCAATTTGGAAATGTTTCATTTGGCGCCAAAATCCCAAATTTTTAATATTATTAAAACCTTCGCATATATTTTTCTAACTAATCTGATATCTTACTGTTCATTACCTATCTTTTAAATCTTTAAGTTAACCATATAATATTTTTACAATCTTTTATATCCTTCTCAATTTATTCTCTCAGCCAATCGCAACCTCCCCTTTAACCCCGTGGTCCCCACTTTCTCTCTCTCCTTCTTCTCTCTCTCTCTCTACCCCTTATATATTCTCTCGTACTTCTCTTTATCATTTTTCTCTTCTTGCTTCATGTCTCGTTTCTCATTTCTTTTAACTGTTCTTTTGTTACCGGAATTCCTTCGTGCCGGTGACGTTTCTCGACGTTCCAGCGAGATACCCCGACCCGTGTGGTTCCTTTGTTCGTCGTTTGGGTTCATTCCGTGAACCGTGTGCCGTCGCGAGTTTTCCCCGCCGACGGTTAACGTTCCGTTTTCCCGATTCGCGACCCATCGAGGCAAGTTAATCTTGCTACATGCTATATACTTTTATAATCTTCATTTTATAATATTATACATTTGAAAATCTTATAGTTTACATATGAAATGTCGTTGAAAAATCGGATATGACAAATCTGAAATTTACTGTACACCTTATCTTATAAAATTCATTATAAATCATAGAAAAATCATTAGGATACGTTCTTTAGTTCGTTACGAAGCTAATTCAGAATACTATAACTCTATGAAATATTTACTTGCAAAATAAATTGTTTAATTAACGTAAAATGCAAATGAACACGTCTCTAAACTGCTGTCCAGGGAAATTCCAGCAGCAAACTTTCAACTTTGAATATTCATAACTTTTTGTAGGGATAACCTGAGATGCTTATACTTATAAAACTGAAAACCTTATTGAATTATCTTTGTTTTGGTATAAGATACGTCTCTTTTGGAGAACATTTGTTATTTTTAAGCTATTTTACAAATTAGGGTGACGCTAAATTTCTGAACGGAACCTTCTTGTGCATGGTTAATCAATACATCTTTTATAGTTACTAATCGCTTTGAATATGCTATCCATATTAATATTATTATATCACATATTGTTTAGTTGTACATCCCACATTACCATTTTATAGTTTTATAACTTTTCGGATACCCGTTTGCATCCATCGCATTTAAGATACATATAATTGCATCCATAGATCACATCACTACATAATAATATGATATTAACACTCCATGTTTAATAAATTGTATCCTAATTAATATTGGAACTATAAATGTAACCCTAATCGATAACTGTGCATCCATATCCTTGAAATTATATCTATTGGCATATCATATTACGTGTTCTAGTTATTGTTCTGATAGTACTCATGCTTGTTTATTTATACACATGTTTATGTTAGTTTGATTATCAGCACCCACATGACATCTTGTGCTTCCTGACATGACCTGTTACACTTCCTACTTGACATGACATGGTACCGTACACTCTTGACATGACATGACACCTTTATACATTACCTGGTTGACCTGATGTACCATGGCTTTACCTGTTACCTGATCTCATGCTTAATGCCGACAAACCTGACCATTTCCTGCTGTCTATCCAGACAGACCTACGTTTACTTGATTTTGTGTTGGCATTAGTCCTTGACTACTGAATACCTGACCTGACATACATAGCTTGGGGGTATGGGGAAATCAAAGGTGAAACCGACTTGTAACTCAACAGTTCGATACATTGTTCTGATCAGTCTTACGGGCTTGGCCAGCTCCGGAGTGTTGATGCTGACATCACTCGTCCATCCTACTACCTTTTACTGCTTAGCGGCACGTCTCGGATTCAGCCCTGAGGGTTTTGACCGTGGTCCCGGGCACGCACGGGATACTATTGAGTTACATCGACGATTCATCAATTGGTTTCAAAGACTATAGAGTAGAAACCTGATAGGACAGTTTAGTTACCACTGCACATTACCCTGCACTGTTATTTCTTAGTACTGCTTTATTCATGTTCATACCTGCATTGCTTATTACCATGTTCATATTATATTGTTGGTTGACATGACGCGCTGACGTCTGGGTTTTGCATGGCCCAGATTCCGTACCATTGTCGACGACCGAGCAGGAGTACTTCAGCCAGCAGGCTGAACTGTGAGTTCTTTAGGGTTTAGTTTATTTTTTTCATTTCATTTCCAGATGTGAGCCCGCATTATGGGACGTACTGTTTATTCATTGTATTGGATCATTAGCTTCCGCACTTATTGTTTATTGATTCTTGTTATTATGGAGTTGGACATGTATTAGATTAGCTTATTATCCTGTTCTTGATATCTCTACAACCGTAATGTGACTGTGGACGGATACGTCCTACCCACAGGTAGCATGGTTGGCTATGTCACGTGCCCAATTTTGCGTACTCTGGGAAGCGGGGCGTGACAACTGTTAAAGGATATGCTTCGCCAATGCCCCACTAGTATGATCTACATCATAATCCTGGCAGTCAAGCATAATCCTAAGGGCTTCATCAACATGTATATAAAGATATGAAATACAACACATCACACGTTAAGATGAGGATAAACTAGATAGCATACTATCATTTCGAGCAAAGATTGTTTCTGTACATATACATGCCTAGCATCCTATACAATACAGGCCTCTAGGGCATACATATCTAACAGTGGTTATGGATTTATCCAGTAACTCACTGCCGGCGTACTGTCGAGTCTTTAGAGTTCCACACATAGGGTTTTCCTGGTTCAGGCGAAATGGTGTAGTGGCCGTATTTTGATACGTGCAAGGTTCCGATCTAATGATTGTATTAGTTACCCGGACTTTCGATCGGACGGTTGATAATATTAGCCGGCTTAGGATTGAGCCGGATTATTAAATTAGGTATTGATTTAATAAATTATGTATATATATATTTCGATATGTATATTCTAGTATTATGTTCTTTGTGTTATTCTATCTTTTTGGGTATTCGTATTTTGATACGAATACGGGTGTATATATACAGTTGAGTGTATTCCGTATTTATACGGAAAACATTCTAGAAGGTGGACACCTCATTTTGGTTTATCCATTTATTAATTTAAATGGAAATAAGGTGTAAAGGTAGTGAAGAGAGAATGGTGAGAACCATGCTTGAATAGTGTTGACAAATGAATTAAAAATTCATTTGTGCAAACTATTCAAGTATGATTGCTTTATTTTATTTGGAAAATGGTCTTTACAAAACATGCTTCATATCATACTCTCATTTGGGATGGGGGATGGACACTTGGTTGGATTTTTGGATGAAAAACACTCTCATCATTTGCCTCATCTCTCTTCATTAGCCTTTCTTGAGCTCCTCCTTCTTCTTCTTGATCTTCCACCCTACCGGCTCTTGAGTTGAGAATCAAGGGTGGAAGAAAGATAGATAAACACTTAGAATAACTCATTACATTCTTAGGCACTCTAGATTAGCAACCTAGAGTCTTTAATTACTCCACTAAATTTTTAGTGTGGAGCTAGAGCCATGAACTACATCTCTCGGGTGGATCATCTTCGACGGTGGAAGACCGGCGATCAAGCTCGATTAAGGAGACTTCAAGGAGCTAAGGAAGAGGGTAGAAGACCGAAGGACACGGATCTTTTGGTAAAATAATTCTATCATAATAGTTAAGATCTCTTTTGTTAGCTAGTTTCGGTTTATTGTTAGATTCTAGGACGGGTTTTTTAGCGCCAAGTTTTTTAAACACCAAAATTTTTCGTTCCGCAACGGCCGCGGTTGACGGCCAAGACGCTAGGAAACCCCAACAATTTTTGCATTGTAGCATAATATATGTCTATTCCTGAGAGAGATAAAAATAGTTACCGTAGTTCACTCAATCCATATTCGCTACTTACGGGCTGTCAAAATATTTGTCTATCCTCTCTATGTTTGGATCCAAGGCTTAAAGTACAACATATTTTCCTTAGGTTTATTTATCAAAACCTACCAAAAACTATCACTACATGACAAAAAAAAGCTATCAAATACTTTCAAAACTAGAGAACACTGCCATGACTAACGGTGCCAGGATCATTTTCCAAAATAAAGGGTGCCATGTCAGCAGCACCGTTAGTGCCAATGTTATTGCCATCACTCAACTTTCCATGTTATAAAAATATTTGGAAAAAAATAAAATACTAAACATACCCTTCTACTTCATTCTAACTCCAATCCTAACATAGCCCCTTCGCCATCTCACCATCATGGCCATAACCACCTCGCCAACATATCTATCGCGTGGTCACTTCCCTAACCACCTCACCGCTTCACTTAGCATTATCCTTTTCTTCTTCTTCTTTCCTAGTAATCCAAACAAAACCTATCTCTAGCCACCTAGGTCCGTCCTCTCTCACCGCTACCATCGATGCGATCTCGCCGCTGCCTTCCTAGGTGCTTCTTTACCTCATGTTCATCATCGTTGTTAAACTCAAACCTAATTCTAGTCGTACCCACCCCAATGTCCCTCCTCTCTCATAGCCATCCTGACACGGCCATCCTATGCGCCTCATTACCGTCTGTGCATCATCATTATCTTAACACCGTTAAGTGTATATATATAGTCTTTTCTTTTCTGGTCACGGCAAAACACTGGTTATGTTCTCCAAAGATATCTTTTTTGCCTTAGCAGCACATTAACGGGCCCACAAGATCCAACGGCTCACGACACACAAACTTTTGTTCCCATCCTTTCCGTGACCTCGAAGCAAAGCAGGTCCTTCTCGAATCAACCCTTCACCGCTCTCTCTCTCTCTCTCTCCCTCACCGAGCTCGCTTCTCTTTACTTGCCTCTGACTTCATACCATTTCCATCGATTTCGAAATCTCTAAAAACCCTAGAAATTTTTAAAGAAGAAGAAGAAGAAGAAGAAGAAGAAGAAGAAGGAGAGGTTCTTCTTCTCTGTTGAATGATGGCAAAAGACGTGTGCTGCTCGACTCAGATGATCGATGGCGATGGAGTCTTCAACGTCCAAGGGGTTGAGAACTTCATCAAGACCGTGAGGTTCAACGAGTGCGGGCTCTCGTATGCTGTTGTCTCCATCATGGGGCCTCAGAGCAGCGGTGAGAACAATACTTCTTTGTTTCTTGATTATTTTAGCCGAATTAATGCCAATTTGACTATTTCATAAGTATTGGCGAATCATTTTGGGAATTGAAATTTCGGGGCGGTTTCTGAATCTTTTTGGGGATTATTGTCAGTTTGATGTTTTTTTGTGGCGATTATGACCTCTTAAACTGTAATTTTAGGTGAAATATTTTTTATTTCATGAAAATTAGTATTAATGTGATATGTTTTGAAGTGTTCTTTCTGAAATTGTGAGCTTGATCTTATTTTGTAATGCTTGCCAAGAATTCATGAGAGCGATTTCTTGAAATAGTGGAATATTGTTGATGATGATCATCTTCCCAGAGACGGTACCAGGATTCATGCATGGGAGGGGCTAATATATCATGCATAAGTTAAGGTTCTAAATTTCTTTATTGTCGGGGTACTAATCTTGATCCTACTATTGCCACTCACTTAGTGAATAAATACATTGAATTATATTTCATTAGCTAATAAGATGAAAACTTTATAACAGTGATGTAAAAAAAATTATACAACATTAACAAGAGTCGATTTCATTCGAGAAAATTTCAAATTGACTTTAGTGAATATATCTAATATAGATTTACATGACTTGATCACTTAGAGATAAAAAGATTACACTTTTCTCAAAATTATAAGAATGTGTTTTGTCATATGACACACTTAAATCAAATTGTAATTGTATTCGAGATGCACTTCTTTTTAAGTTAACATGATTAATAGATAAGAATTTAGTAACTTAAGTTAAAATATAGAATTTATATTATAAAACTAAAAAGTTTCTTTGAAATTTGTTCTTTCAAATACAAAAAATAAGCAATAAATTTTGTATATAAATGCTACTCTTATACTATAAAAATAAATATTTAACATATCTGATTATATGCATAACTTAATAAATAATGATTGTTGGAATTGAATAATACTTTTCAAAATATCCATATCTACTTAATTGTAGGAGATAAATACTGATATTTGGTTTTTCAATTGAATATTCGTAATGCATAAACAAACAACTACAGAGTCAAAATATTTGAAGCACTGTAGAAAATTACTAATAAATCGGGATGGGGACAAGTTGTAAGGGTCCCGTAGGATATTTACAAATCTTGTTGGGGCAATTGCCCCGCTCAACTAACCATGTAGTTCCAATATTGATTCTTTGATGCAAATTCATCACTTGGTATTTAGTAGAAAATAGATTAATTACGTGTGCTTTTAAATGTTTTCTTTCTGCTTGATTTGGTTGTAAGAAGGTAGACTTCAATGCAGAGTACTACCTTAAAGTTCCTTCGCCATTACACCAAAATTCCCTTTTTACCGGTGATTGTATATCCTGGAATACTTTTTTAGTTTCCACCTACATGTGTGCGGGCATAGTGAATGAAATGCTGGGATTAAGGGATTGGATAGTTAAGCTTTCGATATTGATATGTCAATTATTGTTGGAGTAGAATTCAAAATGATGGACGTAGATTTTTGTATCATGTTTTTGGTTAGCATTAGAATGGGTTAGTATTATGGAATATGGATATCTAGTAGGAAGAAAGGAGGAGAATTAAATGGGTTGGAATGCATGGGTCAGGGTTTTAAACAAAGAATTTAGATAATATGGATTGTTGAAAGAGGGGTTTAAACCATGGCTTGAAATCTTGGCTGATCCCGATTCGAGATGGTCGATTCTGAACCCAAAAATGATTGTTCGAGATCCGATACTAAGACCATTATTTTAGATCTTTGTATTGTGTTCATCAATTGGTTATTTTCATTTTAATGTTTAGTTTATTAATGCGTTGATGAGTTTATTAATAAGTTCTTGGGTTGTTTGACATCATTGTTTACTAATAAAATATCAAAAAGTTTGCAGTTATTTTTACAACTTATTTATAATAACATTCTAGATATCATTAATTACTAAAAAATATGTCTAATTTTTTTTAGTAATTTTTACCTTTTTTTTATTGAATATAATAATTCATTTACTCATATGATCGAAATTCCAATAATTCTGATCCATGATGGCCTTTTTTGATCCTGATAATGATCATTTAAACTGCTAGCAATACCGAGATTTGAAACTTTGGTTTAAACATGTTTAGGGAGCAATTTGAAATTTTTTAAAGGGACAAGTGATGGGTTCCGAGGGAACACACACACTCTAAAATGATTTTTTTTTTGTACCTGGGGTTTGGATGGATTTGAATCATAATTATTTTTGAATGATCAAAAAAATATTTTCACTAGGATGAGAGAGACTGGTAGCAGAACCAAATTGTTCTTAAAAAGTTAAGAGGTAGAGACTAAAGACCGAGTGAAGTAAATCTAGCATTAGTGCTGTGTGGCTTCTATACGCGAGAGAAGCACTACATTTCACTTCGAAATCTTTCTTCCTTCCTGGAATTTTGGTTGAATACACTCATTTTAAGATGCATGTAGCGGAGATGCGCATGCTTCGTTGGATATGTGGTAACACTAGAAAGGATAAGATGCGAAATGAGGATATTCGTGCAAAGGTTGGTGAAGCACCCGTGGAGAAGAAAACGCTGAAAACCATCTAAGATAGTTTGGTCATGTACGACGCAGACCTACGGAAGCACCGGTTCGACGAGTGGATATTCTCGATTTAGGCCAAGTCAAAAGAGCGAAAGGGAGACCGAAGAAAACGTGGATGGAGACGATACGAAAAGATATGGATGCCAAAGGTCTTAATGAAAGCATATTGTTCGATAGGAGTGAGTGGAGGCAGAGGATTCATGTGCTCGACCCAGCATGATTCTAATGTTGGTTCATATAGCCTACCCCATATGCTTGGGATAAAAGGTTCAGTTGTTGTACATTCATTTGAAGAATGGTGTAATTGACTATCCTCTTTATGCAGAACGACTTTTATCTCCTTAAAACGTTTTTTTTAGAGTGCCAAACTGCAACCTAAGAAATCTGAGAAAATAGAGGATCAAACATGATAGTCTGGGAACTACCCTAAGCTTTCACATCATAATATCCATTTGCAACACGCCTGTATTGAATTTAGGATAAAATTTTGAAACCATCATATACATGTTAATTTTATTTAAGAGTGATATCATACAATCATGCACCATAACCATGAACTTTTGCTGCGGCCGTATGCCCGCTTTATATTCTAGTAGGCAGTATATTTATTACACTTGATTGCATAGACCCATTGTTCAATTTGAACGACTTGTTTGGCTGCAGGTAGATGGAAGAGTTTTAATGTTACATATATACTCAATAATCATGCACCATAACTATGAACTTTTGCTGCGGCCATATGCTCGCTTTATATTCTAGTAGATACATGGTATTCATTACACTTGATTGCATAGACCTAATGTTCAATTTGAACAACTTGTTTGGCTGCAGGTAGATGGATCGGTTTGAATGTTAGGTATAAACCCAATAGTATACCTGCGACCAACAATAATTATATCTTAATCTCTGTACTTGGCACGGTAAAATTATTTGCATTGCTAAATGCAAGGAAGATAGATATTTTAAATTTGAAAGTTAGATGCTTTGCACAATCATTTACACCTGGGAACATATGAAAGGTCGAAATTAACATTAGATGCTTTGCACAATCAATTACATTTGGGAACATAGGAACCTTGAGTGGAGGCGATGACAGGATTAGACATACCTCCATTCATGCATAAAGTTAAATCAAAGGCAATGAGTGCTAACATTTGCCCTATTTATATTTTAGGTCATCTTCTTTAAGATTGAACTTATCGTTATTCATACACACAGTTGTATATTGCACTAGAATACCATGATAAGGTTTGCAATCAATATTTAACATGCTGGGGCATCAAGTCTTAAAATCCTTCCATTTAGAGACTTAGAGTAATATATCATTAATATTAATGGCCCAAATTGTAAAGTCATGTTTCCTAAATTTGTATTGTTGACCATGTTACCATGTTATTTTGTAAGGTTCTAATCAGTTCTTCTTCGTATGGATTTTTTCATGTAGGCTATTTAATTATCCAAATTTATATCAACAAATTTAATTTTGATGCTCTACCATTTACTTCTCACTTTTAGCAAGCTTAAATCTTATTGGTTGTATCCTACTATCCTAGATTCCCTAGTCAAACTCTCTCTATACACGTGAGCTCACACACACATGCGCGCGCGCACGCGCTCACACAACCTTGGAAAATATCCTAGAGAGGTGATAAAATAAGTCAACAATTTACACGCTCTTTTTGGATTATGGGAACCATTCATCTTGATCTTCATCTCCTAAAACATGTATATGCCAATTTTTTGTGTTTGGGATACCACTTGCCTTTGCATTGTTGTTAAATTAACGATTTTTCGACATTAGAACATTCTACAATCATAGATCAATTGACAAATGAGATCCAAATCACATGAAAACTAGTGTATCCAGTCACATGATGAATAGTGTATTGATGATTTAAAACATTTATCTGCTTTCAATATCTTAGAACCACTATGTATTTGAAGTTTTGTATGAGAACCCTGAGTATCTATCAAGTGACTAAACTTGAGGATGAAAACCAAGATCATTTAATGCATAGAGATGTTCCATTCACATAATTGTTCATATACAATCGTATAATGGTGTGAAGATCATGCAAACAATACTGATACATGATTACAAATCATGTTTTAAGTTGGACAAACCTGTCCGTAATAGGGCCCCTGGCACAATTCCCCTTTAATCTCAGTCTACATGCATATTTTTTTTTCATTCTTTTGTTGTTGCCATTGTCTATTTATTTTATCTTATACCTTTTTTTGGGGGTGGGGGATCGGGTGCAGAGGGTTGGGTGCATGTAAGTTTATGTGAATATCTGCAACTGGGATTGATATTGTTTGGCAGCAGGTTTTAAAGTTGTTCAAAGAATCAAAAGCACAACAGAGCCTAACCAACTTAGAGCTGTGCTTAATAGTCACCCCAATTTTGAAAGGAAAAAAAAAAATCCTTGGATTGTTATGACACTCGGCCACGTTTCTTCATCTGACAAAATTAGCTGTTCTTTAATATTTAGTTCTGGCACTTAGATTGATGCTTTATGAGATTGTCTTTATTTCAATACTTAAGCTATGATTCTATGAAGTTTTAATTTGTAAGCATGCACCATTTTTCTGGCAATTTCCCTTCTTTGAGCAGGAAAAAGTACCTTGCTTAACCATCTTTTTGGGACCAACTTTAGAGAGATGGATGCCTTCAAGGGAAGGTAACCTTCAATCGTCCTATTCTATAAGAACCATTTACATATATTATTAATCAATTTCATGCTAATTTAGATGCATTACATAATAATTCCTTTTGTATTTTAGGAGCCAAACCACCAAAGGTATCTGGATTGCAAAAAGTCCTGGCATTGAGCCTTGCACGATCGTCATGGATCTAGAGGGTACCGACGGCAGAGAAAGAGAGGTGCATGACCATGATAATCTAAAGTTCATAGCATATTTTCTCCCTACAATATCCTCATTTCTGCCACCCTTGCTAGATTATTTAGCTACTTTCTTATCTATGTTAACATTTTCGAGACGCATGCTTAAAAGCAGCAATTCAAAGTCAAATTGAAGAGCCATTCGGTGATGGTGAATTATGATACGTTCAGAGCCAGTTATAATTAGGATTTAAGTAGAATTTATATTTCCAGTGACCTATTGCTGATTTCAGTGTATGGACTTTTTATTTGAGGGTATTTTTTTTACTGCTGCATGTGAAGAGAAACATATGCTGCTTACGGTCATATCAGATACAAAAATTTAATTAACTTGATGTTTGCAAGTCCAACATCAATGGTATTTCTTTTCATGTAGTACACCTAGTTTTCATTTAGTATCTAAATTGGTATATCATGGACTCACGGTTTTCATATCCGATGCAAAAGTAGTCATACCCAATATTCTTTTCTTTTCTTTCTTTGGTTTTCTTTCTTGCAGAGTTACTGGTAGCTGGATACTATTCCACTCTCCCTATTATACAACGCGATTCCTATGATCAAATGATTAATATGAATTTCATGCCATAAGATTATAATTTTCTCACTGTTTTTTCTAATAACTTAGAAGATGTATTTACAATCTTGCAGACAAATCTTGGATTTAAACATTTAATCACTAAAGTTTGGAGGTGTTTTGATTCAGTTTGTAATTTTCTGCCGAGTGGCTGGACAACTCTAGTTGGACGTGCCTCTTCTAACTCTTAAAAGTAATAATTATGTTCTCTATTAGGAGGATACAACATTTGAGAAGCGAAGTGCTCTTTTTGCTCTGGCAATTTCAGATATTGTTCTCATCAACATGTGAGTAGATGACTGCACTTTCTGTTTCCCTCTGTTCTCTGTCTTCGGATCTATAGTACTCTGACTCAGAGAGCGGCACTCTGATTTTATGGTAATCCACATAATTATGGATTAGAAATTGTGACTTATCCAGGTGGTGCCATGACATTGGCCGGGAGCAGGCTGCTAATAAACCCCTCTTGAAGACCGTCTTTCAAGTACTGCCGTTTTCTTTTTCTATTGAAGTCCGCTAGTATCCATGCTGTTTTTTTTTCGTTTTTTCTTCTTCTTCAGGTTATGATGCGCTTGTTCAGTCCTCGTAAAACAACGCTATTGTTTGTTATTCGTGACAAAACAAAGGTTTGCATCTTTAAAGCTTCAGCCTTCTTTTGAAAACATACATCTTTTACTACTGTTCCTTAACATGTCTAATTTGTTGATATTTATTGGCAACCTTTCCTGTAGACTCCAATGGAACATTTAGAACCACTATTAAGGGAAGATATTCAAAAGGTGACATAATATGGGCTGTTTACCAATTCTTTTGTTTTTTAGTTATAATGTTCTAAATACCGTTGTTTGTCAGCAGATTTGGAATACTGTTTCAAAGCCCCAGGCTCACAAGAACACTGCACTAAGTGCATTTTTTAATGTAAGTGGTTTGATGGACAAAAGGAAGTTTTGATGTGGATATTCTGAATGTTAGCATTTGATTTTAAGGTGGAGGTTACTGCTTTGGCCAGTTATGAACAGAAAGAAGAGTTATTCAAAGAACAGGCACGATACTCTTTTCTTTTTTCTTGCATAACTCTCAAGGAGAATGATTACTATGCAAATATTTTTCCATATAAAGTGCTGACTTATTCAATACCTTTAAATTATTTACATTGAACAATTTCTTTAATACACCAAAACCAGCACCAACAAAGCCTTAACCCATATCTTTGGTTCAGAGGGTTTTTTTGTTAAATATCCATTTATCTCTATAAAGGGTTATGCCCTTTTTGTGTCTACCAGAAGCATGACTTTCCGTAAGCGTTCCTTATTGAAAATACCCTACCTAACCCTTGTTAACCCCTACTCAACTATAACCCAATTGCAACTTCTGGTCGAGGAGCAATGTGGTGTTTTCGGAGAGTTAATCCATCTTTGCTCACTTATCATTATACCATGTGTTGGATATGTATGCCCTAGAGGCCTTCATTGTATAGGATGTTAGGGATATGTATGTACATGACAATCTTGTTCAATATGATAGTATGCTATTTGGTTTGCCTTTATCTTAACATGTGATATGTTTTACTTGTTATTTCATATCGCTTGTATATGTTGATAAAGCTCTTAGGACCCTTGCTTGACTACTAGCGTTATGATGACAATCATACTTGTGAGAGCTGAGTAGTCGATAAGCACATCCTTAAATGTCCCTAGTCGTGGGAGTATCGAGACTACGCATCGATACTCTAGAGTAGACTAGTGTATACATTTCTAGACCCTGATGAGGGGCGATGGTTGGTCCCGCAGCCGTTGGTGTGATGCACCTAAGATTGTATACATGTGCTTACTGGGGTGAGCACACTGGACGGACTCGTCGAGACCTAGCTAGATGGTATTATACCTATTGTCAGATAGTAGTTCTCAGGTGACAAGTATATATAGTCTGTCGATCCGAGGTCGTCATTTGTCTCGTGTGAGTTCCCACTGTGCTTTGATTATTACCCTACCACAGCTCTACTGAGTCGTGCAAACAGATTTTAGTTGGGTACAGTCCCGAGCCATATGGAGGCAGTGAGCGATTGTTGGGGATTCGTCTCTCCCGGTATAGGGAGTCGATGTCGTGCTGTGTTCGGTTGGCCAACACCATGAGTCCCTATCCAGGGCGGATTGAGAATTACTGATAGTTAGATCGGTAGATTCTCGGATGGTCTTGAACCACATCGGCACGACTTGTCAGGTTATTAGGTGTCTGCCGTTTTCTACTCCTAGACCCGGCATGCGATACTCTCAGACGAACAGACCGGACTGTACGGAGATTGTCACGAACATACTCACTAGGAGTTCGGACGAGTTTGCTCGTCGGCCTTCTTTTCGACGGATACCTGGGTAGCCGTTACGTACAGCTAGTGCCACTGATATGCTTGTGGTTAAATCCACTGCTAGCGTACTGTCGAGTTTTTAGAGTCCCACACAGAGGGTTTCCCTAATACAGGCGAAACGATATAGAGGCCTTATGGTTTTACATGCAGGGTTTCGATCATATACGTGTACTAGCTACACGTGTTTTTGATCGGACAGATAATGCCAGCGGGTTTAGGATTAAGCCGCATTCTAGTATTATAATATTGGATTATTTTCATCTCTTTTGGTATTCGTAGTACAAATACGGGTATGTATATACGGTGAGGGGTATTCTTGTATTTTCACAAGAGCTTATAGAAGAAGACACCTCATTTGTGATAAATCCATTATGTTTAAATGGATAATGAGGTGGAGGTACGAGGTGTTTTTTAAGCATGGTTGAAGCATGACTATATTAGACGACTCGCTCATTTGGATAACTATTGAAGCATGTCATATTATTTTTAAAGTAAATGATATGCTTGATATTACCATATTTATCCATTCTTTATCTCATTCTCATCATAACACTCTCTTTTCGCCTTTGCTCTCTTCTTCTTCCTCAAACCCTAAACACTCTCATGAGTTGATAAACCTAAGGTTATTGAGACTTTAATCCAACAAACATTCTCTACATCTCTTAAGCTATCTAGATTAGCAAACTAGGTATTTTAGTTATCTTATTCTAGAGGTTAGAGCTTGAACCATAGACTCTCGGATGGATCTTCTTCGATATGAGGAGGCCGATAACTAAGCTCGATCCGTATAAATGAGAAGCTTAAGAGGATAAGAAGACCCGAAGGACTTGAACACAAATGTTTAAATCACTTCATACTAGATTGGAACCTTTGTTAGTATTGCTGGTTAGGGCTTATGTCGATTTTGGAAGTTTAATCGATGTTGCTTGCTATAAAATTATTGTTTGTTAATTCCGCCTTTCTACAAACCCTGTGGAGTATGCGACATCGACTTACATGGTATCAGAGCCACTCCATAAGCTTTAGATAGCTTATAGCGACGTTTGAAATCCGCTGTTTTTGTCGCGCACGAACCGCTGACAAAAATAGTTCCTAAAAATGAAATTTTGAGATGTTTGCACACCCCGCGGGCTCAGGGTTTGAACCGAGAAGTCGCGGGGTGAAGCATGGGCACCCCGGGATACCGGGGGGACGAAAAGCCAGGCCCACCCCCTAAAACCACCAAAAGGCGGCCTTGGGGGTAGTGACTCGAGAGCACCCCAATAGGGTGCTCTCGGGTCTGCCTACCTTTGGGGGCCACCTCATGGTGACCCCCAAGGGTGGGTACCCCCTGAGGCCCCCGGATCGAAAGTTAATTTTATCCCCTTCGCCTCCGTGAAGATTCAGACGGATTTCGAGTTTGTTTCGACTCCCGGAATGGCTTAAAATGAAATTTTTGGTGACTTTAGTGGACAATTTTTCAAGTCTTGAAAAATTAATTTCGTTCGCTAATTGTGCGTGGGATTTTAACGTCGTAGTTTTTTACTTGCTTTATTGATGTGTATATGTGTTCTTAAACGTCTTCAAAACGCTATACGTCGATTAGAAGGGGTTGCACATATCTTGTGATGTTCGGATGCGAATGGTTTCATGGATCGTCGTGTGAATGGCTCGGTGTGAATCTAGATGTGAGATGTGAATGGATTCTTTGTAATTCATGTAATAATTCATGTATATTCTTTTATTGGGGTGCATCCGGGTTGAGGATGTAGTCACCGGCTGGATATTACTTTTCATTTCCGCATCTAGATTTGACCTACGGAGGAGTGCACAAACTACCGGGTTCTAGGATTCAGTGGCTGGCCATCTCGAGGAGTCAAGATCCGGATTACCCAATTCTAGAATTGGCGGGTAGCTTGCCGCACTCGTAGGGGTCTAGGATTATTCACACTCGGCTATTCACACGACTGCGGAGGACTGTGTTTCATAGGTGACTCATTGAAATGCAAATGTTTCTAGTAGATCCTTTTTTTCCATTCTCTATGATGCTTATATCTGCCTGTGTTGCTTATCATGTCTGTGATGGATATATATATATATATATGTATAAATAAATGTATATATTTTGCATCCGCGCTAGTCCTGCCCCCGCTCTGCCTTAGTTAACCTAACGGTGCATACGGGGCCCCGTGGCGAATGCGGGTGGTATATACGTATATTCTATTTTCGTTCTTTTTGTGGTGTGATAAGGTTAATTAATGGGACTGTATTAATCTCACTTAATGCAAAGTAATAAACCTAATATCCGACGTCGTTCGAACAATTGCAAAATCATCCGGTTTTCTTCAAAAACAACTTTTAAAAGCGGAGCTTAAACCACTCCTTTTTAAAAGCTATCCGGTTCCTTTGACTATATCAACTTCATTATGTTAACTGTTTTCGCCAAAACCAGCCATATCCCTCCGCCATTTCAGATAGGTATCTACTAATATTCATGCTATATGTTTTGATCTTTGCCAAGACATAGTGTTTGGTAGCCAGTGGGTGCTTATCTGTAGCATAGATAGATGCATTAATTTAGGACATGCGTATAGCTGTTTTGGCATTCGTCAGGGGCTTGTACGAATGTGTCTAAATTAATCTGGACAATGACGGGTTGAACTTGACTTGTGATGTAAGATGTTTTGACCTTCCTCAAGGTTATAAGTGCTTGGGGCAAAAACCACATCGGGAGTTTCAAACATACAGGAAACTTGCTAGTGTTGCATACCTTCTGGAATGGTAGTTTTGGTAGGCTTCCTTCAAAATTATCACACAATGATAGTTGGGTCTTGATCCTATTTTGAGTATCCGCTACTCTTCGGGATATCTTTTCACTTTGCAATTAGCTAATCAAGTAGGTGTTTAGAAAGGTGTTAACGGGGCTACGCCTTTGGAAAAACAAGGTTATTTAATTGGGTCCGTACGAAAGTACGGGGGCCTCTTTCCGAAGTACCAACACTGGCCTGGTGTCACGACCCAAAATTTGGCCCGTAACTGGCACTTAAACTACGTAACGTCTACAGGCGTACGCAGCTTAAATAAGCCGAAACTCAGAAATCTAAACCACCCAAAACTAGATCAACGGAGAAAAACATAATTTTTAAACGTTTTGAAAATCATAAGTAAAGTCTCTAACTCTAGTTTTCTTTCTTAAAAATTTCGGGAGCACCTCCTTCGTAAAAACTAGCCCCGAAAACGGGTACAATACAGATAATATATAAAGTATCCCAAATGGGAGCAAAATCACGCCCAACGGCGGAGACAACCATCACAAGATATAAATACGACGCCGAAGCGAAGAATATAAAAGAAAACTGCATAAAGAAGTAAACTTTTCAACAAAACCGGCCCCCACGAGCACGGCACCCAAAGTCACTAAAATAATACAACACTGAATCCTCACAAGTCGTCTCTAAGTCATATACAAACAGCGGTAGATGGAGAATACTAGATCCAACAAAAAGATATACAATGTACAAGCAGATAACCGCAAACCCACCTAAAAGCAAAGGCCTCACTGCCTAACGTAGCGGTATCCGCAAAAGTAGATATGATAAGACGCCCTGCCGCGACTACTCAGAGGGAAAGTCCTGCAAAACCCTTTGGCACAACGGGGTGAGTTGTCAACTCGTGAATAGTAAATAACATCATACTGTAATCGCAGGTATGCACGAACAACGATTTCTTTATCACATGTAATCCGATGGCATAAGTATGATAATATGAATATGCAATTATCATGTAAAGGTACATCATCAGGGTACTACAACTACATGAAACAATGCATATCAAAAATAATCCCGAGTGTGTAGGATATAATAAAATCTCATGCAAAATCATCAGCATGGAAAAACACCAGTGTCCCTCACTGACACATCAAATCCCAAATCCTCAGGCACCGCATCCTCAGATCGGCCCTCACATCCTGTAAGTCTCATGGAACCTGAGTGTCTAATATCGACACCCGAAATATCATGAAAACATATACCAACGTGTATATATATATAAGTATGAGGATATCAACCCCATATGTCCACCGACGATACGTAGAAATCATGGAAAACCCGAGTGTCTAACACCGACACTCGAAACATCATGAAACCCGTGTTTAGCATCGACACGTAAATCCCCATAACTCAGGCGTCGTCACCATGACTGGCCCTGACGATATGTCATACCTCACTCCGGTCGGTATCCCCACGATAACCGCCGAGTCCAAATACTATCACCGGTAGGTAGTGGTCTCTCTGCCAGGCTTATCGTCTACACCACGAAATCACCACTCGTCCCGGGGTACCATACCGGGTCCACCATGTACCCGCAGACGGTGCCTCTCGCTCCTCGAATCGGGTATCACGAGCCAAATCTCAGAATCGAGAAATCACATGGTGGACGCACTGAAATATCATATCAAGAGAAACCGGGTTTTCAAACAATACATAGTTTTCTTGAAATACCCCCACGATTCTCAAATCCATAAATCATATGAAATCCATATCTTAATGCGTAAATCCATGAAAACTGATATATGCATCATAAAACAACATGAGTATATCAAGGGAAAACCGCTCTTTTAAATGAATCTTCCTTTAAAAATATATCTTGCGGTTCCCAAAGTCCTCCGAAAAACAAGTGCAGCATCATATGAAGAGTACATGTAAGTGTGGCAATGTTTAAGTATCTACATGTAAGCAAGTAGGTATGATGCATTTCATAGTGCAATGATCAAAAACTCAATATCACATCTCAAAACAATACCACCTAGGGTATATACAACTATAGCAAAAATATGCGGTATACATGTCAGTATATGTGCATGGTGTACATGTAACTGTAATCGAGTATGTGGGTGTACATGTCAATATGTATGCATGATGTACAAGTAGCTATAGTAGGGTACACGTGAAATGGATTAAGGTTCACTATCTCAACTATCCCTGCCCAATGCAATATCACGTATGTATGTGTCCACAATATTTCATATGCACAATGGAATTAGAGTTACTACCTCCACTATCCCTATCCACTACCATATCACGTATGTAGGTGGTTTGTGCGTGTCATGGCAATTACTGACGATGTGGGTGTAGCATACAATTTAGTGCTCGTGCAACATGAACCGTCAGTAATGTGTTATATCTAAAGGTACAACAGATACTATTATGCAATGACATTCATATGAAATTAACCAATATGCAATAATATGCAGCTATCCTATCATATCAACCCCGACACATAACGCCATACGGGCGATTTCCCCGTAGATGTTAAATCTACTCACCAATGGTCTCCAGCTATGAAAATCCGACCACCTGCTTCCCCTTGTTCGCAGCGTCCGAAGTCTCCGCTTGCGACGCTATACATTCACAAACACACAAATAGTGCAAACATCTCAGAATCGACTAATATAACGTAAAACTATACTTTAAACGATGCACCAACACTAAACTAACTCACAAGTTTCCGTCTAGTGGCTAACGTGCGTTGTGACACTACTAAACCAAACTGAGTACAGCAGCTGCATCAGATCACGATTCGTGTATGATTACGTAACACGCGGATTCAAAACACTATATTATAGGTAAACGATTCCAGATTTTTCATACTGCAATTACTAAAAAAGTAGACAGTACCAAACACCCCTAACCAACAGCAGAAAACTACCCACAAAAGCCAAACCCTAACATTTCCCTACAAAGCCGGCGTCGCCGGAATTCGCCAAAGGGGTCGCCGGCCCCGGCCGGTGGGGTGGTCCTCGT
The DNA here is from genome assembly GCA_030015575.1 of Agapanthus africanus. Lineage (NCBI taxonomy): Eukaryota > Viridiplantae > Streptophyta > Magnoliopsida > Asparagales > Amaryllidaceae > Agapanthus > Agapanthus africanus. Next base: position 169,135,740 of record CM057349.1, read on the forward strand.
GTCTCAGGTGGTGCTCCAGGGTCACGAGTACATCTCTACAATTTTGTTTGCTCACTCACTAAAATTTCCAGATCACAGCAGATACAAAGCCTCTAAAACGACGCTAAAAACACGATATTGCACTAATCGATATTGAAAGTGTTCTAAACCATATTCAACGAGCTATACCACATAAAAACTCCTATTTATCAGTGTAGGGTTTATACCTATCAACTTTAGCTCACAAGATCCAAGCTTTTCTAGTTTCCAAGTGATCAAAGAGTAAGAATCAAGACTTGAAGTATATTTTGTGATATATTTTGGAATTTTGGAGAAATTTTGAGTTTGGATTGAAGCAAAAATGGAAGGAAACGATCAAGAGCAGAAGGGGAGGAAGGGATCTCGGCCAAGTGATAAGGGTGGGGTTTTGTGTGGAATTTCCTAGCTATTTCTCATGATTAATGGTCATAAATGCTTTCACATGCACATGCATGCACCTCTTTGATTCTTTTCATTTCTTTTCTTTCTTTAACTTTTAATCCAAGTCAACACAAAGAATCTAGATATTATGTGGGTTTTTGGTTAACTCAAGCATAATCGATGAAAAGTTCACTTAAAAAAAATATCCCAAAATGTGAATTCTGCATTGAAATAATATTAAAATTGGGAAAAATTCTAATTGAGCCAAAACGTCCCATATACCCCCAAAGCTTGCGCACTAGTTTTATTTTAGCTAAACTAGGTGCTGGCAAGTCTATATGGTCGTTTGAACACAGTCGGATTAAAACGGAAAATACCGACAATTTAATCCTAAAACGGAAAAATTCGCATAACGATTTCTAAAACGTTACAATCTCTCCCCTTATAGAAATTCGGTCCCCGAATTAAAATTTCATACTAAGTGTACCTTCAAAGAGATGAGGGAATTTCTTCCGCATCTCACTCTTGGCCTCCCAAGTGATCTCCTCACTAGTTGGGCTACGCCAAAGAACCTTCACAGATGGCAAGATCTTTGACCGAAGTTTCTTCACCTGCCGATCCAAAATAACTACCGGCTGCTCGGTGAACGAAAGATCGCGCTCAAGTTGAACGGTCTCGTGCTGAATCATGTGAGAAGGATCATGAAGGTATCTACGAAGTATCGACACATGGAAAACAGGGTGAACATCCGGAAAACTGGGCGGGAGCGCCAAACGATAAGCAACAGAACCCACTCGCTTAAGGATCTCGAAGGGACCAACAAATCTGGGACTGAGTTTCCCCCTCTTCCCAAATCGCATAACGCCCTTCATCGGAGAAATCTTCAGGAATACATGATCCCCCACTGCGAACTCAAGTCTGCGACGACGACGGTTGGAATAAGACTTCTGCCTGCACTGGGCTGCTCTCATCTTGTCCTGAATTAACTGGATCTTCTCTGTAGTCTCCTGAACTAGCTGGGGTCCCAAAACCAAACTCTCACTAAGTTCGGTCCAACAGACTGGCGATCGACACTTCCTACCGTATAAAGCCTCCAAAGGTGCCATCTGAATAGTATCCTGAAAGCTGTTGTTGTAGGAGAACTCAATCAACGGTAAGTGACGATCCCAACTGCCACCAAAATCCAGCACACATGCACGGAGCATATCCTCCAGAGTCTGAATAGTCCGCTCCGACTGACCATCGGTCTGCGGATGAAAAGCGGTGCTAAAACTCAACCGGGTACCCAAAGCTTCCTGAAGCTTCTGCCAAAGACGGCTAGTAAACTGGGTGCCTCTGTCGGATACAATGCATGTGGGAACACCGTGCAAACGCACAATCTCATATATATACAGCTGCGCATACTGAGCATACCCGAAAGTGGTCTTCACTGAAAGGAAGTGAGCTGCTTTCGTCAACCGGTCAACAATCACCCATATGGAGTCATACCCTCTACTGGTCCTGGGTAGACCCACAATGAAGTCCATGGAAATCTGCTCCCATTTCCATTCCGGAATGGGTAAAGGTTGCAACTCTCCAGCCGGTCTCTGGTGCTCAGCCTTGACTTGCTGACAAGTCAGGCACCTCGAAACGAAGTCCGAAATATCGCGTTTCATCCCTTCCCACCAGTAAAAGTCTCTCAAGTCACGGTTCATCTTGGTGGAACATGGATGAACGCTAAAGGCCGACTGATGTGCCTGCTCTAGGATCTTGCGTCTCAACCCATCAGCATCTGGTACACACAAGCGAGCCCCGCATCGTAGCACACCCTGGTCATCAATCATGAACTCCGAAACTGTACCCTGTCGAACAAGCTCAAGAATCTCGGACAAACGGGCATCACTGGGTTGTGCCTCACGGATACGATCAAATAGTAGTGGGCGGGCGCCGACATGAGCAAACTGTCCCCAAGCGGAAGTGAACTCGAACTGCACTCTACCATCACACAAGAGCTGCCAATCTGCAGACGACTGATGCTGAACTGCGCTCAACTGGGACAAGCTACCCCGGGCCTACGACTCAAAGCATTAGCTACCACATTCGCCTTGCCCGGGTGATAAAGGATCTCACAATCATAATCCTTCACTAGCTCTATCCAACGGCGCTGTCTCAGATTCAGATCCCGCTGCTGGAAGATATACTTCAAGCTTTTGTGATCCGTGAAGATCTGATACGACTTCCCGTATAAGTAGTGTCTCCAAATCTTCAACGCAAAGACCACCGCGGCCATCTCGAGATCGTGAGTGGGGTAATTCTGCTCATGCTTCTTCAGCTGCCTAGAAGCGTAAGCAATCACTCTGTCGTGCTGCATCAGAACACAGCCAAGCCCCACTCGAGAAGCATCACAAAAAAACAACATAGCCGCCCGATCCAGAAGGTAAAGAAAGAACTGGTGCTGTCGTCAACCGAGTCTTCAACTGCTGAAAACTCTGCTCGCACGCATCAGTCTAAAAAAAAGGAACTCCCTTCCGGTCAGTCCAGTCAGCGGTGCAGCGATACTCGAGAAATCATGCACAAAACGGCGATAATAACTAGCTAAGCCCAAAAAGCTGCGGACCTCAGTCACCGATACAGGTCTGGGCCAAAACTGTACAGTCTCAATCTTCCTCGGGTCCATAAGAATACCAACACCAGTCACCACATGACTTAGGAAGTCAACTCTATCAAGCCAAAACGCGCACTTTGAGAATTTAGCATACAGCTGGTGCTTTCTCAAAATCTGCAAAGCAATCCTCAAGTGCTGCTCATGCTCCTGACGACTCCTAGAGTAGACCAGTATTTCATCTATAAACACAATAATAAACTGGTCGAGGAACGGTCTGAAAATCCGGTTCATCAGATCCATGAACGCTGCTGGCGCATTGGTGAGTCCGAACGACATCACCAAAAACTCATAATACCCATAGCACGTACGAAAAGCAGTCTTCGGAATGTCATCATTCCGAACCCGCAACTGATGATAACCCGAACGTAAATCAATCTTAGAAAAATGTTTCGCACCCTGAAGCTGATCAAATAAATCGTCAATGCGAGGTAAAGGATACCTGTTCCGCACCGTAACTTGGTTCAACTGACGATAGTTTACACACAGCCTCAAACTGCCGTCCTTCTTCTTGACGAATAGAATAAGAGCTCCCCACGGCGAAACACTCGGACGCACAAGTCTCATATCAAGCAACTCTTGCAATTGATCTTTAAGCTCTCTCAGCTCTGCCGGAGCCATCCGATAAGGCTTTATAGAAATAGGCTCCGTGCCAGGAATCAGATCAATGCAGAACTCAATATCGCGCTCTGGCGGCAACCCATGTAACTCATCGGGAAAGACATCGGGAAACTCTCGCATGATAGGAACCTGATCCAACGATTCCACTGTGGCTCCAGTATCATGAATGAAAACCAAGAATCCCCGACATCCTCTCCTCAAAAGCCGTCTAGCGCACAGGACAGAAATCAAACTGTGAGGGGCGGCACCACGGCCCCCCTGCACCACAAACACTGACTCGTTGGGAAAACAAAACCTAACCGTCTTCTCTCGGCAGTCCACGGACGCGTAGCAAGTAGCTAACCAGTTCATGCCCAACAGAATGTTGAAGTCCAACATCTTAAGAAGGATCAAATCGACGGACAGATCTCTGTCACCTAAACGGACAACACATGACCGGAACATGTGTCGTGCAACAAACGACTCTCCCACAGGAGTGGTCACGACAAGAGGCTGATCTAGCAAACACGACTCTCGGCCTAACCTCGGCACGAAGTGCGTAGAAACATACGAATGCGTAGATCCCGGATCAAAAAGAACATGTGCATCATAAGAACATACAGAAAGGATACCTGAAACCACAGCATTGGACGCCTGAGCGTCCTGGTGAGTCAAGGCAAAAACCCGTGCCTGCCCTCTACCGGCTACTGGCTGTCCTCTGCCTCTGCCACCTCGTCCTCTCGACACAACCACCGCGACCACGACCTCTCTGAACAGGAGTCTGACGCGGCGCAACAACAGGAATAAGAGGCAACGCTCTCTGAGGCGGAGAAGGTGATAAGGTAACCTAGGGTACTGCTGGCCCTCTCTGATGCACCACGGTGCAATCCGAACAAGGTGATGTAGACTGCCACACCCAAAGCACCCATAAGACGGCCGCTGGCCTTCCTGAGAGTAAGAGCTGAATAACTGGCCCCGTCCCACGTCTCTGCTACTCCCCGAGTCTGAAGGAACTCTGCCTCTGCATGCAAACCTCGGTCTCCGTGCTGGTACATCCGTACGAGTCCTCTTCTGTTCCGGAACAACCGATGACTCAGCTAGATGCTCCTCCACTAATAGGGCTGCATCGACAGCTGCCGCATACGTGTCGCAATGCTGAATGCTGATGGCTAGGAACAACTGGGTAAGTAGGCCTCGAACAAACTTCTTCACCCTCATCTCCTCAGTCGCCACCAAGTACGGAGCATACACAGACAGTTCGGTAAACAGCACATCATACTCAGACACCGTCATCCCCGGAGTCTGACGTAACGACTTAAATCGTCGCGCTTGCGCATCTCTGACGCTCGGTGGAAGAAAACGGGCGAGAAACGACGTCACAAACTCTGCCCACGTCATAGGAGCAAGACCCGCGGCTCTGCCCCTCTCCAACGACTCACACCACTTCTGGGCCATACCCTCCAGCCGGAAACTCGCAAACTCCACCTATCTCTCGTCGGAGCATCGGAGCGAACGACAAATCCTGGCCATCCGGTCGATAAACGACTGCGGATCCTCAGTAGTATCTGTGCCAGTTAACACCGGAGGCCTCAGCCTCATAAACTCTGTCAGTGACATGGTAATAACCTCCAGAGCTGTAACTGCAACTGCCGGAACTGTAGGTACCATCGTGGTCCCTGCAACGGGTGGAACAACTGCCGACCCCTGCGCTCGAATGGCCTCTACTAAAGTCCCCATCATCTGGCGCAGGTCCTGCATACCAGCCCCAATCATAGCAATGTGCTTCGGTACAACAGGCGTACCGCCCTGGTCAGTCCTCGTCTCAGACGAGTCAACCCTGACCTCGGCCCTCGCGGCCGATCTCTGTGCTCTCGTAGTCTTCGGCGGCATATAGGCTGGAAATTGAAACAAGATTCGATAAGGAACATGAATCGAATCACAAAGATGTATATCATCACGGAGGAAAATCAATCAATAACTCCTAAGGTCACTTAGGCGGAGTACTGTGTCGTAAGTATGCCGCGGAACATACACACGCTACGTCACTTTGCTTAAGCTACCTACTCCATTATACCAAGATCATCCTACACTCTGAAAGGTAAAACCTAGCGCTCTGATACCAACTTTGTCACGACCCAAAATTTGGCCCGTAACCGGCACTTAAACTACGTAACGTCTACAGGCGTACGCAGCTTAAATAAGCCGAAACCCAGAAATCTAAACCACTCAAAACTGGATCAACGGAGAAAAACATAGTTTTTAAACGTTTTGAAAATCACAAGTAAAATCTCTAACTCTAGTTTTCTTTCTTAAAAATTTCGGCAGCACCTCCTTCGTAAAAACTAGCCCCGAAAACGGGTACAACACAGATAATATATAAAGCATCTCAAATGGGAGCAAAATCACACCCAACGGCGGAGACAACCATCACAAGATATAAATACGACGCCGAAGCGAAGAATATAAAAGAAAACTGCATAAAGAAGTAAACTTTTCAACAAAACCGGCCCTCACGAGCACGGCACCCAAAATACAACACCGAATCCTCACAAGTCGTCTCTAAGTCATATACAAACAGTGGTAGATGGAGAATACTAGATCCAACAAAAAGATATACAATGTACAAGCAGATAACCGCAAACCCACCTAAAAGCAAAGGCCTCACTGCCTAACGTAGCGGTATCCGCAAAAGTAGAGATGATAAGACGCCCTGCCGCGACTACTCAGAGGGAAAGTCCTGCAAAACCCTATGGCATAACGGGGGTGAGTTGCCAACTCGTGAATAGTAAATAACATCATACTGTAATCGCAGGTATGCACGAACATCGATTTCTTTATCACATGTAATCCGATGGCATAAGTATGACAATATGAATATGCAATTATCATGTAAAGGTACATCATCAGGGTACTACAACTACATGAAACAATGCATATCAAAAATAATCCTGAGTGTGGGATGATATAATAAAATCTCATGCAAAATCATCAGCACGGAAAAACACCAGTGTCCCTTATTGACACATCAAATCCCAAATCCTCAGGCACCATCCTCAGATCGGCCCTCACATCCTGTAAGTCTCATGGAACCCGAGTGTCTAACATCGACACCTGAAACATCATGAAAACATATACCTACGTGTGTGTGTATGAGGATATCAACCCCGTATGTCCACCGACGATACGTAGAAATCTTGGAAAATCCGAGTGTCTAACACCTGTTGGATATAGTGCCCTCAAAGTCAATTATTGGATCGCAGGTACGTGATTGCAATGATTGAGGCAGGGCCTATACCGATATGACAGTCTTACTCGAGATGATATTATGCTATCTGGTTTGTCTTTATCATCGCATACATGCTTTAGTTCGCTATTGCATAATGATAGAGCCCATAGGATTCTTGCTTGACTACCAGCAGTATGATGTCGATCATATACGTGGGAGCTGGGGTCTGTAAGCACATCCTTAAAGTGTCCCTAGTCGTAGGAGTTTTGAGACAGGGCATCGATACTCCAGAGTAGACTAGTGTATACAGTCGAGACCCCGACGACGGGCGGTGGCCGGTCTCACAAGCCACTGGTGTCAGTTGGATCACCTAAGATGTATACAGGTGCTCATTGGGTTATGAGTACACCGGACAGGACTTGCCGGGAATCTGCTAGTTGGTATTATACATATCGTTAGATAGCAGTTCCCTGGTGACATGTGTACAAGTTAGTTCATCGACCTGAGGTCGTCATTTGTCTCGTGTGAGTTCCCACAGTGCTTTGATTTCTACCCTACCACGGCTCAAAGGAGTCGTGCAAACAGGTCTTTTTTGGGTACAGGCCCGAGCCACATGGAGGCAAGTGAGCGGATCGGTAGGGGATTCGTCTCTCCCGGTATTGGGGGTGAGATCGCGCTGTGTCTAGCCATTACACAAAGCCCTCGGCCGAGGCAGGAGATTTACTGGTAGGTACTCCAGTAGTAGCTCAGGGTGTTCTGGGCCACTCTCTGACACGACTTATACCGCTATTGGGGGTCTGACGTTACTAGCCCCCTAGGCAGATATGCGATACTCATAGACGAAAGGGCCGGACTGTATGTATATTGTCACTGTCAGGCTCAGTAGGGTTTATGGATGAGTTCGCTCGTCAGCTTCCCTTCCAATCAGTACATAGGAAACCGTTACGTACAGCTTGTACCTCTGACGTGCTAGTGGTTATACTTAGTGCCAGTGTGTTGATGAGTCATTAGAGTCCCCCACAGACACTTTCCCAAGTTCGGGCGAAACGTTGTAGAGGCCGTATGGTTTTATGGCAGGGTTCGGAAAATGCACGTGTGTTTTCGCACGTGTCATTTTTCGGGCAGATAATACCGGTCGGCTTTGGTTTAAGTCGGATCCGAGTATTATGCTGTGTAGATATAATATCTTTGTCTCAGTTGTATTTGTATTCGGTCGTAATACAAATGCGGCTATGTTTATACTGGTACGGGTTATCCTGAAATCCGTTTCGGGATCGCTTTTGGAAGTTGCCAGTTTCCAGTTTTCTATCGGCCGTATTTAACATTTGGTTAAATACGGATTTATCTTTTCTTAGGATGAGTGTGGAAGCTTCTAGAAGAGATGACTAGGTTTGTGACTCATCACTTGCATTAATGTGTTGATGAGGTGTTTTAATGAGTCACCATTTTTGCTTTAAATTGTTTTGTTCTTGCTAGGATATTTGCTTAAGATCTTTCATGATGCATTATTGCTTAGGGTTACCTCCCTTGCTCCTACACTCACCCCTTCCTCTTTATATATTGGCCGACCCCCCTCTTGCTAGAAAGATCATGGTTCATTTGGAAAAAGATTATGTATTTGGTTCATGGAAATTTGTATACTCATTTTCTCGTTTTCATATCGATCCAAAAGTCCACTTCATTAACCGTTCGTCCATAGCTTTGGACGTAACGAGACAAAGTGTTCTACTCATTCTCTACATCAATCTTGGTCATTTCTTTTAGCAAACTTGATGATCGAGTTGCCTCGGTTCAGAGGCGGGAGCCCGTTTAAAGATCCGTCGACGTGGTGCCACTTGGACGAGGAGACTAGAGATTCAGAAGATTGGAGCAGCCGCAACATAGCGTGGGATGATGGTTGAAGACCGAAGAACTCGGATCGTTCGGTATAACATTTCTACCCACTTTGTAGTTTGTTAGTTTAGCTTTAATGGCAGATCCGGGTTATAGTATACGAAAGCGCCAGTTTGTAAAAAGTTTTTGTTCCGCATTTGGCGTCTGTTAGACGGCCGGGGCGCTACCGTGGACTTACAACACCGACACTCGAAATATCATGAAACCCGTATCTAGCATCGACACGTAAATCCCCATAACTCAGGCGCCGTCACCACGACTGGCCCTAACGATATGTCATACCTCACTCCGGTCGGTATCCCCACGATAACCGCCGAGTCCAAATACTATCACCGGTAGGTAGTGGTCCCTCTGCCAGTCTTATCGTCTACACCACGAAATCACCACTCGCCCAGGGGTACCATACTGGGTCCACCATGTACCCGCAGACGGTGCCTCTCGCTTCTCGAATCGGGTATCACAAGCCAAATCTCAGAACCAAGAAATCACATGGTGGACGCACTGAAATATCATATCAAGAGAAATCGGGTTTTCAAACAATACGTAGTTTTCTTGAAATACCCTCACGGTTCTCAAATCCATAAATCATATGAAATCCATATCTCAATGCGTAAATCCATGAAAATTGATATATGCATCATAAAACAACATGAGTATATCAAGGGAAAACCGCTCTTTTAAACGGATCTTCCTTTAAAAATATATCTTGCGGTTCCCAAAATCCTCCGAAAAACAAGTGCAGCATCATATGAAGAGTACATGTAAGTGTAGCAAGGTTTAAGTATCTACACGTAAGCAAGTAGGTATGATGCATTTCATAGCGCGATGATCAAAAACTCAATATCACATCTCAAAACAATACCACCTAGGGTATATACAACTATAGCAAAAATATGCGGTATACATGTCAGTATGTGTGCATGGTGTACATGTAACTGTAATCGAGTATGTGGGTGTATATGTCAATATGTATGCATGATGTACAAGTAGTTATAGTAGGGTACACGTGAAATGGATTAAGGTTCACTATCTCAACTATCCTTGCCCAATGCAATATCACGTATGTACGTGTCCACAATATTTCATATGCACAATGGAATTAGAGTTACTACCTCCACTATCCCTATCCACTACCATATCACGTATGTAGGTGGTTTGTGCGTGTCATGGCAATTACTGACGATGTGGGTGTAGCATACAATTTAGTGCTCGTGCAACATGAACCGTCAGTAATGTGTTATATCTAAAGGTACAACATATACTACCGTGCAATGACATTCATATGAAATTAACCAATATGCAATAACATGCAGCTATCCTATCATATCAGCCCCGACACATAACGCCATACCGGCGATTTCCCCGTAGATGTTAAATCTACTCACCAATGGTCTCCAGCTATGAAAATCCGACCACCTGCTTCCCCTTGTTCGCAGCGTCCAAAGTCCCTGCTTGCGACGCTATACATTCACAAACACACAAATAGTGCAAACATCTCAGAATCGACTAATATAACGTAAAACTACACTTTAAACGACGCACCAACACTAAACTAACTCACATGTCTCCGTCTAGTGGCTAACGTGCGTTGCGACACTACTAAACCAAACTGAGTACAGCAGCTGCATCAGATCACGGTTCGTGTCGGATTACGTAACACGCGGATTCAAAACACTATATTATAGTTTAACGATTCCAGATTTTTCATACCGCAATTACTAAAACAGTAAATAGTACCAAACACTCCTAACCAACAACAGACAACTACCCACAAAAGCCAAACCCTAACACTTCCCTACAAAGCCGGCGTCGCAGGAATTCGCCAATGGGGTCGCCGGCCCCGGCCGGTGGGGTGGTCCTCGTGTCTCAGGTGGTGCTCCAGGGTCATTAGTACATCACTACAATTTTGTTTGGTCACTCACTAAAATTTCCAGATCACAGCAGATACAGAGGCTCTAAAACGACACTAAAATCACGATATTGCACTAATCGATATTGAAAGTGTTCTAAACCATATTCAACGAGCTATACCATATAAGAACTCATATTTTTCAGTGTAGGGATTATACCTATCAACTTTAGCTTACAAGATCCAAGCTTTCCTAATTTCCAAGTGATCAAAGAGCAAGAATCAAGACTTGAAGTATATTTTGTGATATATTTTGGAATGTTGGAGAAATTTTGAGTTTGGATTGAAGCAAAAATGGAAGGGAATGATCAAGAGCAGAAGGGGAGGAAGGGATCTCGGCCAAGTGATAAGGGTGGGGTTTTGTGAGGAATTTCCTAGCTATTTCTCATGATTAATGCTCATAAATGCTTTCACATGCACATGCATGCACCTCTTTGATTCTTTTCATTTCTTTTCTTTCTTTAACTTTTAATCCAAGTCAACACAAAGAATCTAGATATTATGTGGGTTTTTGGTTAACTCAAGCATAATCGATGAAAAGTTCACTTAAAAGAAATATCCCAAAATGTGAATACCGCATTAAAATAATATTAAAATTGGAAAAAATTCTAATTGAGCCAAAACGTCCCATATACCTCCAAAGCTTGCGCACTAGTTTTATTTTAGCTAAACTAGGTGCTGGCAAGTCTATATGGTCGTTTGAACACAGTCGGGTTAAAACGGAAAATACTGACAATTTAACCCTAAAACGGAAAAATTTGCATAACGATTTCTAAAACGTTACACCTGGCCGAAAGATAAGCGAATTTGTAGGGTGCGATTAATCCTGACTAATTCTTCTTTTAGGGTTTGAAAGAGAATTCGAGGAAACAGTGGGAGCCATCATGTTTAGATAAACTAATAACCAATCTAAAGTTGCAAGAGCATATGCTGAGTGTTCTTTTCTTTCTCCTAATTGCAGCGATCATGACGAGACTTAAGCTTATACTAGATAAAAACAAACTGACTGGGCCAAACTATGAAGACTGGCTGAGTAACGTCCAAATGGCCCTTACTTATGATAAGGTTGTATACGTCCTCACGGCTAAAACCCCCCATTCCAGGTCCGACATCCTCGGTTGCGGACATTGAGACCCGTAAGACTTGAGATTTGGATTACGCGAAAACCAAGTGTCTCGTGCTGGCCTCCATAGATAACGAATATCAAAGGCGGCACGAGAAGATGGACCTTGCTTCCCTCTTTCTCCATACCAAAGATTTATATGGAGAGCAATCTCGTATCGCAAGATACGAGACCTCGAAGAAATTGTTGCAAGCGAGGTTGGCTGTCGATTCATCTGTTGGGGACCACGTCCTGAAGATAATTACTCTCATAGAAGAGCTCGCGGACCTAGGAATTACGTTGGAGAATGAGTTGTATACCGACTTAATTCTACAGTTCCTCCCTCCACCTATACCCAATTCATATTGAATTTCAATATCCAAAAGCTGGAAGTTTCACTTTCTGAGCTCCTCAACATGTTGAGGGTGGCAGAGGGCACCTTGAAGAAATTCAAGGAAATACCCGTTCTGTTTATTGGGAAATCTTTTTCCGTTAAATCCAAGGCTAAGACTAAGGGAAAGAAGAAGAAGGACCCCACCAAACCGAGAAGAGGTGTGCAGAAAGTGCAGGGAAAGGGAAAGGGAAAGGAAAAGATTGGGGGAGCAGCCACAAAGGAGGAGTGCTTCTACTGTCACAAGAAAGGACATTGAAAGAAGAATTGCCGGGCTTTAAAAGCCAAAAATCAGGACACGAAGCAAGTTGTGGGTTCGGCTTCAGGTGTGTTCGTGATTGAAAATTGTTTCCTTATTAACTCTACTTTCTGGGTATTGGATACCAGATCAGGATCTCACATCTGTAATTCTTTGCAAGCGCTGAGAAGTCGTAGAGTTTTGAGGAAATGTGATATGACCCTCAGGGTTGGCAACGGAACCGGTATGGATGCTGTTGCAGTAGGAGAATATCATCTTGGATTGACGAGTGGACATATTTTGTTGTTACATAACTGCTTTTGTGTACCTAGTATGATGTGTAATATTATATCTGTATCTTTATTATCTAATGAAGGATATAATTTTGCACTTGAAAGCAATGTCATAAACATTCACCTAAATCATGAAGTGATTGGGTCGGGTATACTTAATAACGGGATATACGTTCTCAATCAACATCAAGTTTTCAACGTCCAAAACACGCTAAAAAGAAAAACTCCAGAATCAAATCAAGCTTTCTTATGACATTGTAGACTTGGTCATATTAATGAAACACGATTAACTAAGTTACATAAAGATGGATATTTAGATCCGTTTGAATATCAATCATATAGAACTTGTCAATCATGTATTAGAGGAAAGATGACCAAAACTCCGTTCACTAGATACGGAGAAAGTGCCATTGAGCTCTTGGGACTCATACACAGCGACGTATGTAGGCCAATGTCTACGCATGCAAGAAGTGGCTATTCCTACTTCATTGTTTTTACCAATTATTTCTCAAGATATGGATATGTATTTTTGATGAAATATAAATCCGAGACCTTTGAGAAATTCCAGGAGTATAAGAATGAAGCGGAAAAGCAAACTGGCAAAAGTATCAAGATGCTCTGATCTGATCGGGGTGGTGAATACTTAGTGCCGAGTTCCTGGAATATTTAAAAGAGAATGAAATTTTCTCTCAGCTTTTTCCGCCATACACACAACACAACGGTGTATCAGATTGACGGAATTGCACCTTGCTTGATATGGTGCGTTCCATGATGAATAATGTTGAGTTGCCGCCATCCTTCTGGGGTTATGCACTAGAATCTGTTCTATACCTATTGAATAAGGTTCTAACCAATTCCGTGCCTACCATTCTATATCAAATGTTGAATAGGAAGAAACCATGTCTTAAGTATCTTAAGATATGGGGTTGACATGCTTTTGTCAAAAAAGGTTCATCCGGACAAACTCGATGCACATTCAGTATTGTGTAAGTTTGTGTGATACCCTAAGAACTTTAGGGGGTATTATTTCTATTATGCTGAGGAACAAAAGGTCTTTGTTTCTCATCATGCCCGCTTTATAAAAACTCAATTTCTTGAAAAAGAGATTAGTGGGAGGGTAATGGAAGAAATTTCAGAATCACAAACTATTACTGAAGACTTAATAAAATATGGGATTTCAATGGAACCGGACATACCTACGCCACTCTGCAGATCTAGTAAGCAGTCTCATTCGCCTGAGAGATACTACGGTTTTCTCGTAGACGGGGATTAAGAGCACTGCATCATTGATGATGAGTTGACTAGTTTTCAGCAAGCCATTACGAGTAGAGACTCGGTGAAGTGGCTGGATGCTATGAGATCCGAGATGAAATTCATGTACACCAATAAAGTATGGACTTTGGATGTTACTCCTCTTAGGGTAAAACCTGTTGGATGCAAATGGATTTTCAAAAAGAAGATTAGTGTAGATGGACATGTAGAAGCCTACAAAGCTAGACTTGTTGCTAAAGGTTTTCGTCAAAGACCAGGATTGGACTATGACGAAACTTTTTCATCTTGGATATGCTTAAATCAATTCGGATGCTACTTGCCATTGCTGCATTCCATAACTATGGCATATGGCAGATGGATATTAAAACCGCTTTTCTGAATGGAAGTTTAGAAGAGTGTTTATATGGATCAACCAGAGGGTTTCATAGACAGTGGGAGCGGCGGAAAAGTGTGCAAATTGCTTAAATCCATTTATGGATTAAAACAGGCATCGCGGAATTGGAACATCTGTTTTGATGAGACGGTTAAGAAATTTGACTTTATCAAAAATGCAGATGAACCTTGTATTTATAAGAAGATTGTAGGGAGAACTGTGGTATTCCTCGTTTTATATGTAGAAGATATTCTCCTGATAGGAAATGATATTCTTATGCTACAATCGGCTAAGCTGTTCTTGTCACAGACCTGGGTGATGCCTCGTACATTCTGGGGATTAAGATCTATCGTGACATATCTAAAAGAATGTTGGGACTTTCACAGTTAAGGTATATAGACACAGTACTAAAGAGGTTTAGTATGTAAGATTCCAAGCGCAGTAATTTACCCGCTTGTCACGGAATCACCCTCACCAAAGAGATGTCTTCCAAGACTGATGTGGAGAGGGCTCGCATGAGCATTGTACCCTATGCCTCGACTGTGGGGTCGATAATGTATGCAATGTTGTATACTAGACCAGATATAGCTTACACATTTAGCGTCGTAAACAGGTATCAGTCCAACCCAGATGAGAAACATTAGATAGCGGTAAAGAATATTCTTAAGTACTTGAGAAGGACTAAGGACATGTTCTTGGTGTACAGTAATGGGGACCTCCAGATCGAGGCTTTTACCTATTCTGGTTTTCAAAGTGACAAGAATGACTCTAAATCCGTCTCGGGTTATGTGTTTACCCTCAATGGAGGGACGGTTTGTTGGAAGAGCTCCAAACAAGACACCGTAGCAGACTCGACGATAGAGGCCGAGTACATTGCTGCTAACGATGCTGCAAAAGAGACAGTCTGGATGAGGAAGTTCGTTTCTGAACTTTAGGAGGTTCCATCCATTACTGATCCAATATCTTTGTATTGCGATAATAATGGAGCCATGGTTTTGGCAAAGAAGCCACGGTCCCATTAGAAATCTAGACATATTTTGAGGCGGTATCACCTGATCAAGGAGATCGTGGATCGCCGAGAGATCGAGATGCGGAGAGTAGATATAAAGGATAACACGGCCGATCCATTCACCAAGGCCATCTCTCAAGTCCAGTTCGAGAGACTGTTCTAGATGTTTGGTATGCGGTACGCCATCAATTGGCTTTAGTGCAGACGTTGGGTACTCAATATGCCAATAACATGCCTTAGTGCAAGTGGGAGATTGTTGGATATGTTTGCCCTAGAGGCCTTCATTGTATAGGATGCTAGGGATATGTATATACATGTCAATCTTGCTCAATATGATAGTATGCTATTTGGTTTTCCTATATCTTAACATGTGATATGTTTTACTTGTTATTTCATATCGCCTATACATGTTGATAAAGCCTTTAAGATTCTTGCTTGACTGCCAGTGTTATGATGGCAATCATATTTGTGAAAGCCGGGTAGTCGATAAGCACATCCTTAAATGTCTCTAATCGTAGGAGTATCGAGACCGGGCATCGATACTCCATAGTAGACTAGTATATACATTTCTAGATACTGACGAGGGGCGATAGTTGGTCCCGCAGCCATTGGTGTGATGCATCTAAGTTTGTATATAGGTGTTCATTGGGGGTGAGTACACTGGACGGACTCGCCGAGAACTGGCTAGATGGTATTATATCTATCGTTAGATAACAATTCTCTGATGACATAAGTACAGATAGTCTGTCTACCTGAGGTCGTCATTTGTCTCGTGTGAGTTCCTACTGTGCTTTAATTACTATCCTACCACGGCTCTACTGAGTCATGCAAACAGATTTTAGTTGGGTACAGTCCCGAGCCACATGGAAGCAATGAGCGATTGTTGCGGATTTGTCTCTCCTGATATAAGGAGTCTATGCCGCACTGTGTTCGGTTGGCCAACAACATAAGCTCTGGCCAGGGCGGATTGAGAATTACTGATAGTTAGATTGGTAGATTCTCGGATGGTTTTGAGCCACATGGCACGAATTGTTAGGTTATTAGGGGTCTGACGTTTTCCACCCCCTAGACTCGGCATGCGATACTCTTAGACGAATAGACCGGACTGTACGGAGATTGTCATGGACATGCTCAGTAGGAGTTCGGACGACTTTGTTTGTCGGCCTTATTTTCGACAGATACTTGGTAGCCGTTACGTACAGCTAGTGCCACTGACGTGTTTATGGTTAAACCTACTGCCAGCGTACCGTCAAGTTTTTAGAGTCTCGCACAGAGGGTTTTCCTGGTTCAGGCGAAACAATGTAGAGGACGTATGGTTTTACGTGCAGGGTTTCGATCATATACGTGTACTAGCTACACGTATTTTTGATCGGACGGATAATACCAGCGGGTTTAGGATTAAGCCAAATTCTAGTATTATAATATTGGATTATTTTCATCTCTTGGTATTCGTAGTACGAATACGAGTATGGTTATGTATATGCGGTGAGGGGTATTCTTGTATTTTCATAAGAGTGCTTCTAGAAGAAGACACCTCATTTGTGATAAATCCATTATGTTTAAATGGATAATGAGGTGGAGGTATGAGGTGTTTTTTAAGAATGGTTGAAGTATGGCTATATTAGATGACTCATTCAATTGGATAACTATTGAAGTATGTCGCATAATTTTTCAAGTAAATGATATGCTTGATATTATCACACCTAGCTATTCTTCATCTCATTCTCACCACAACACTCTCTTTCCTCTTTTGCTCTCTTCTTCTTTCTCAAACCCTAAACATTCTCATGAGTTGAGAAATCTAGGGTTATTGAGACAAATTAATCCAATAAACATTCTCTACATCTCCTAAACTATCTAGATTAGCAAACTAGATACTTTAGTTATCTTATTCTAAATGTTAGAGCTTGAACCACAGACTCTCGGGTGGATCTTCTTCGACAAAAGAAGGCCGATAATCAAGCTCGATCCGTACAAACGAGGAGCTTAAGAAAAGGATAAGAAGACCCGAAGGACTTGAACACAAAGGTATAAATCACTTCATAGTAGATTAGAACCTTTGTTAGTATTGCTAGTTAAGGCTTATGGTTGATCTTGGAAGTTTAGTCGATATTGCTTGCTATAAAATTATTGTTTGTTAATTCCGCCTCTCTACAAACCTTGTGGAGTATACGACATCGACTTACACCATGTCAGTTTCGGCAAACCATACATCTTCTGAGCAACATCCTAACGACTTTCACTTAAAATTGCATCTTAGCATCTGTGTGTTGGAGATTGCCCTCAGAGTCAATTATTGGATCACAGGCACGTGATTGCAATGATTGAGGGAGGACCTATCCCGGTAGGACAGTCTTACTCAAGATGATAGTATGCTATCTGGTTTATCTTTATCATCGTGTACTGCTTTAGGTGACCTGACATGTCGCTATTACACGTTGATAGAGCCCCTAGGATTCTTGCTTGACTGCCAGCAGTATGAGGGCGATCATATATGTGGGAGCTGGTAGTCTATAAGCACATCCTTAAAAGGTCCCTAGTCGTGGGAGTTTCGAGACAGGGCATCGATACTCCAGAGTAGACTAGTGTATACAGTCGAGACCCCGATGAGGGGCGGTGGCCGGTCTCACAAGCCACTGGTGTCAGTTGGTTCACCTAAGATGTATACATGTGCTCATTGGGTTATGAGTACACCGGACAGGACTCGCCGGGAACATGCTAGTTGGTCTTATACCTGACGTCAGATAGCAGTTTCCTGGTGACATGTGTCCAGGTTAGTTCATCGACCTGAAGATCGTCATTTGTCTCGTGTGAGTTCCCACTGTACTTTGATTACTACCCTACCACGCTCAAAGGAGACGTGCAAACAGGTTTTAGTTGGGTACAGTCCCGAGCCACATGGAAGCAGTGAGCGGATCTTCAGGGGTTCGTCTCTCCCGGTATTGGGGGTGAGGCCGCGCTGTGTCTAGGAGAGCCATTACACGAAGTCCTTGGCCAAGGCAAGAGATTTACTGGTAGGTATTCCAGTAGTATCTCAGGGTGTTCTGGGCTACACTCCGACACGACTTGTACCGCTTTTGGGGGTCTGACTTTTACCAACCCCTAGGCCCGCCATGCGATGCTCATAGACGAACGGACCGGACTGTACGGATATTGTCACTGACAGGCTCAGTAGGGTGTCAGGATGAGTTCGCTCATCGACGTTCCTTTTGGTCAATACCTGGTAGCCCGTTACGTATGGCTAATACCTCTGACGTGCTAGTGGTTAAATCCATAACCAAGGTGTTGACGAGTCTTTAGAGTCCCCTACAGACAGTTGCTCAAGTTTCGGGCGAAACGCTGTAGAGGCCGTATGGAGATATGGCAGGGTTCGATCAGATACGTGCGGTATTGCACGGATCATGATCGGACGGATAATACTAGCGGGCTTTGGTTTAAGCCGGATCCTAGTATTGTACAGTCTAGATTTTGTCTCATTGCATTTGTATTTCGGTCGGAATACAAATGCGGGTATGTATATACAGTAGCGGGGTTTTCCTGTAATTTATTACGGGATCAGTTTTCTGAAGTTGCCAGTTTGCTTTCCGTTTCGGCCATTTTCCTTTGTATCTTTCTTTGGCCGAAAAAATGGTGGAGGAGGGCTTATTTGCAAATGTGCAAATAAGCATTGTGGAGGGTGGTCTTTGCATATTGTTGTGTCATGATGGTTCTACCACCATTGACTTCATAAGTTCATGATTGCTTGACTTTTTGGAGTAATCATGGTTGTTGATGATGAGAAGAGTGATGGTTGTTGTAGTAATGATTTTTCCTCATGATGACCCTTTCTCTCTCTTGCATTATGTGGGCTCACTCATTTTTGATCCATACACTCTCCTCTCATTCTCTCCATCATGCAAGGCCGGCCACATTAGGGGAGGGGCTGTCCCAATTTTGAGAGTGGGGTTTTTTGATCTCTTTTGCTTGCTAAAAACTCATTAGCCACCACCAAAGTTCATATCTCCTTTCCTCCACTAAAAGGGCAACTTCCATACAACCCCAAATGAGACATAAGTTCTACAATTAACCTACAGCAAATCTTGGGCACGTCGACTCGCCAACTTCGTGCCCGAGTTGCCTCGGTCCAGAGGTGGGAGCCCGTAAAAGAAGCCGGCGACGTGGTGCCCTTCCGGCGAGGAGGTGAAGTCCGGAGATTCCGCGGGGAGATCGGGACGACGACGAGAAGACCGAAGGACACGGATCGCTCGGTATATCTCTCTACCCGTTCTTTTGTTCGCTAGGATTAGATTAATGGCCCGATCCGGGATTTTTGTACGCGGTGGTGCCGGTTCAAAAGTTAAAGTAAATTATCGTTTCCGCATTTTGGCCTCGGATTGACGGCCGGGGCGCCGCCGTGCACTTACACTGGTATCAGAGCTACGCCATTAAGCTAGTCTAGCTTGCTCTAACGTGTTTACAAGTTCGATCGATCGGATTTTCCAAAAACCACATTTCCATGTCGCACTTTCTGTCGAATTTTTCCTTGCTCTAAAAATTATTTGGTACATTGGAAAATTACGTGCAGGGTTTTTTATGAATTCTGTGAAAATTTGGTACGCTGATGTTACTGTAGCGCGGCGGTTTAGCGGCCAAAACCACGTTACGGCCGCGGAACCGCCGCCGTTTTGTGGCCAAACCGTACCAAATTTCTACAGTGGTTTACTGACATGGAAATAGGGTTTATGGTATATTCTTTTTGGGCCCAGATGTTTTTGAGTGCTACAGTTGTGCTTGGGGCCCACTTCGGAAAATTCAGTCGATCGAAAATTTTAAACATGTTAGTTCACAGTATTTACATTATATCTGCGACCGTGAATGTCACTTGATCGGTAAATCCTGTCTAACTGCTATAGCCTGGTTAGACGGATTTGCGAACGTGACATTCAGGTTGATGTTCTGTGTTGTGCTGTGATATTGCGGATCGGTCGTGGGGGATAGCCTGGATGCAATAGTAGTATAATTTTGTTTTATATGTACATTTGATATTGCGGGGTGAGCGTCCGACATGTGGACTGCCGTCACTGTCTGTTTGTATATTATTCTTTTGGGGCACGACCGGGTCGAGGTCGATGTACCCGTTGTATGTATATTTTACTTTCTGTACTAGGATTACCCCGTGGAGGGGTGCACGGGTAGTCGGGTTTTAGAGGGCAACGGGCCCGCATCTCATGGCGTTGAGACGGAGGGGGTTTTACTCTAGAATTGGCGGGCTATTCCCCGCACTCGTAGGAGGTATAGGTTGACCCAGGAGGGGTGCCCAAGTTACCGGATTCCGTGAAGTGCTGGGTGGTCCATTCACGTTGCTGAAGGGGGCTGCCTCGCTTCAGGTTTTCGCGGGTAACTTGCCGCGCCCGTAGGGGTCTAGGATTTCATTGCACAGGCTATCCACACGACCAGGGGAACGTCGGGTTTCAGTAGCGGCTCTATGAAATCCGGGGATCCCAGATATCTGTATTGTTCTGTGATGCTTATTACATTTCTGTGATGTTGCATTTTATCACGCCTTGAGAGAAATATTATATATTGATATATATACTAGTAGATGTTGTATATATTTTGCATCCGTGCTAGTCCAGTCCCCGCTCTGTCGTTAGTTAACTAACCTAACGGGTAATGACGGGACCCAGTGGCGAATGCGGATGGCATATACGTACGTCATTATTTTCGTTCTTTATTGGTGTGATCAATTGATGGGACTGCGTTGATTCGGATCAATGCAAGTTAAAAACAGACCTATTCTGATGTTGTTGGAACATTTTTCAAAAAGTTATTGCAAGGACGTTCACTTTTGTTTTGCAGAGTGGTATTCAGTTGGAATATCCTGCACCTCAGTCGACGAGGCAAGGGCCGAGATCCCTTCACCGGGAGTGACCCCTTGGATAGAAGTTTGCGTCAGGGTAATAACTTCACTATAGCCGATTACTTTTGCTTTGCATCGTGGTATTCAGTTGGAATATCCTGCACCTCATTCTACGGGAAAAGAGCCGAGATCCCTTCACCGGGAGTGACCTCTTTAGCAAAGGTTTTCGTCACTATATTTTTATAAAGCTATCCAGTTCCTTCAACGATATCAAGTTCATTACGTTAAAGGTTTTCGCCAGAAACCATTCGTAGCCCTCCATCATTTCAGTTAAATATTCGGCAGTATTCAAGCTATGTATTTTGACCTCACGCCAAGGCAAAGTGATTGGTAGCTGCCGGATATTTATCTGTTGCATAGATAGATGCGTTGGTTTGGGACAGTCGTACTACTATTTTGGCCTTCGTCAAGGGTATGTACGGATGGGTTCAAATTAACCTGGACAATGATGGGTAGAACTTGACATGTGACTTATGACATTTTGACCTCACACCAAGGTCATAAGAGCATGGGGTAAAAATCACATCGGGAGTTTCTAAAGAAACTGAAACTTGCCAGATATGCGCATACCTTCTGAAGTGTGATAACGTGAGTGGATTCCGTCACGTTATCATGCGATTATAGTTGGATCCCGATTCCCACTGATGAGTTGGTTTACTCCTCGGGTGATCCCGACTAATTCTTCTTTCAGGTTTGGAGGAGAATTTGACGGTACAGTGGGAGGTTTCCTGATTAGATAAAGTGATAACCATTTTGATCTAGGTTAGAGTGCACGCTGAGTGTTTCTTTTCTCTCTCTCTCTCTCTTTGGCAGCGACCATGACCCGACCCTAGACTATGACTCAGTGACCAAGTTGACCGAACCTTCTTAAACACTGGCTTTTGGATTGTCTGAGTTGCAAACCTCTTTGCCACTCCTACTTTTACCCTTTTCTCCAGAACACCCCGTATTACTACGAACGTCCACTTCTATTGGACAAAACCATCGTATGGTTATATACGAACTCGAAGGAATTTATTCGAGAATGGTTTCCGGTTCTGGAGAAAACGAATAGGACTATTCAGTTGTCTTTTCTTTTTACCTTCTCTCAGGTTGCGAGTGCTCCTTGGTTTAGGAGATAGTACACCTATTATGCAAATTGGATAGTCTTCTTCCAAACCTTAGGCTGGTGCCGAACGGTGGGGAATGAAGAAAACCAATTAGCATAACGATGGTGTGCAGAAGGTATTAAGTAAAGACATATAAAGGGATTAGAAGGAGGACAAAGTAAATTGCGACTGCTATTCACGACCAAACCAAGTATTTCATTACCACTCCCACTTTACCATTGTATTTCTCCAGGACACTCCGTATTACTACGAAGATCCACAGTTTATTGGATACTCCATTGTATGGTTATATACGAACTCGAAAGGAACTTGTTCCAGTTCGGGGATGGATTCTGGTTCAGGAGAAATAGGAATAAGGTTTATTCGGTTGTCTTTTATCTTCACCTTCTCTCGCATTCCGAGTGCTCGTAGGATTTAGGACAGTACACCCATTACGCTCATTGGATAGTCTTCTTCCAAACCATAGGCTGGTGCCGAACTGTAGGGAAGGAAGAAAACCATTTGGCCTAAAGGGGTGTGCAGAAGGTAATGACTAAAGACATAAGAAGGGATTTGGAGAGATGGCAAAGAAATATACGGTTACAGTTGTGAATCTGGATAATAGAAGAGGCATTACTAGGAATACCAGGATATCCCATCGAAACATTTCAATGTTTCAGTTTCACTGTGTACTGTTAAAAGAAAACTGATTTCCCAATTAGCACTTGCTCCAGGGTATGTATTTACCAGGTATGATTCTCACATTTGTATGGTTTTCCAGATGATGAGTGGAAGTAAGTTATTGGGAATTAGGTGATCATCCTCATTATATCGGGATTCGTTGTAATTGGTGATATTTGAGGAAGTCACCTGGGTTGTTTGCCGGACGGCAAATATTTGGTTTTGAATATCCGTTGTTATGCACCAATTTCAAATTGATATATCTGTACGTCTATTTTCATAGAGTGAGATATACCTTTTTGAAATTATGTCTATGACATTTACCTATATTAGTGGATGGTTAGGTAAGGAGCATTAAACAACGGTGTAATTCTTCATAACCATAGTACAGTTTTCAATCTACGACACGCAGGGATTGAGTTATTAGACTCAAGGGACTTATACAGATTATTGTATGTTGTCTAGCGTCCATGAGGACAAAGGGGTTGGTTCTCGTACTATATTCGGTTTACATATGACTTCTCTAGTTCTTAGATAAGTGTTTCGTAGAAACACAAAGTCTGAGTGTTGAGAAGTTATAGATATATGAATAAAGTAGAGAACCAGGTATTGCAAGTATCGGGATTCTTCAAGGTGATCGAAGATGTAGATACTTGTGTAGGGTATTCAGTTGATAGTAGTGATTAAGAGAACTTGCTTCACTTTCAGATTACTCATAATTGGAAGCACTCCTAAGTTGAGAAATGCTGATCGGCCTCTTTCCATTTGGTTAACATGCATTGGAGACAGCTGCATGATTTGAATCTGGTTCAATTAAATTAGTGCCTCTGTTTCTGTATTGGATACAGAACAGTTCATATCTTGACGATGTTAAGGTACGGGGAGTTGTCCGGCTTATGTTTAAAACCAGACTCTGGACAACTCAAAGCACGTTTCTGTAACGGCTGTTTGTGGGTTGACCCAGGCTATGACGAGGGTTGACTTTCTACCATCTGGAAGATCAATAGTGATATTGTTCTTGCATCGCCACAGTTTTAATAAAAATGGATTTTTTCAGAAAACAGTAGTGGGAGTATGGTAGAACTGGGAAGTGATTCCAGAACCGCAAACGATTACTGAAGATTTGATAAGAACAAAAAGATTCAATCTGGTTTGATATTCCATTGGCCACTCCGCAGATACGGTGGGTAACCTCAGACACCCGAGAGGTACTCTGGTAGCCTCAAGGACGGTGACAGGGAGGTTCTTGTTCACCCAGACTTGCCATTGCTGTTGTTCCAGACTGTGAGACCCGGCAGGAGGATGAGTATAGCGTCGTTCTGAACCGGCTTTAGAAGTGTACGTCTATATGACTCTGCCAGAGGGTTGTCGTAGTCAGTGGGAGCAGCGGAAGCATTAGTGGACAAGTGGCTTATGTCTATTTATAGACTAAAGCAGATGTAGCGGAAATAAATCATCTATTTCTGATATGACGGTCATAGGTTTGACTTCATCAGAATAGAGGATGGATCTGTTAAGAAGGTAGTAGGGTGTGATGTCCTGGTATTTCGATGACATACACAGAGTAGGAAAAGAAACTCCTATACTACGATCGGTTATGCTTTGGTTGTCACACAGTGGTTTCTCCATATAGGACTTGGATATTATATAAGACATTCTGGTTACTGGATCTATAGTTTTAGATCTAGATTTGGGTGGTTTCCCAATCAGGGTACTTAGACAGCATTCTAAAGGTGTGTTAGAATGGACGACTCCTGGCATGGTAGTGTACCTGCAGGTGATGGAGTCACCCTCTCTAAAGGTGTCTTACAGACTAAAGGGGATAGGGATGTGCATGATTGGCAGATCACTTGCTTAGGCAATTGAGTCAATCATGAGATGTCAAGTACCATACCAGATGTTTTTTGCATGAGATGCAATAAGTTGATATTAATCCAATTCTGGAGAAACAATCGGAAGCAGTTTTAGAACATAAGTGGATGTTCTAGGGATATGATAACAACAGCCTCTTTTAGGAGCAGTTATCATTTCAGGCTTTCAAGGTGACCTGGATGGCAGAGTGGCTGTCAGAGTTGTAGTTTTCCCTCTGACGAGGGGCAGTAGTTTGGACAGATGGTCCAAGGGGATACTGAAGGAGGCATGACGCAGGATACTGATTAAGTGCAGTTGACGATACAGTCTAAGAAGTTTGGATTTGAAGTTCATTTATGAGCTAGGTCCTATCAGACATCCAGACACATTCTAAGACAGGTATTGCTCATTTCGGGAGATGGCTTTCTCCGCGAACTTGAGATATAAAGAGACATAGAAAGAAACATCAAAGCGGATCCACTCACCGAGGCTATTCCTCGAACGCAATAGTTTCGCAAACGGGTTTTGTGAGACTGACTAGTAGAGGAGTTGGGTGTTCGGTATCACACGGGCTGTGAGTATGCGACATCGCAATAATTAGCCTTGAGTGCAAGTGGGAGATTGTTGGAGATAGTGTCCTCAGAGTCAATTATTGGATCACAGGCACGTGATTGCAATGATTGAGGGAGGACCTATCCCGGTAGGACAGTCTTACTCAAGATGATAGTATGCTATCTGGTTTATCTTTATCATCGTGTACTGCTTTAGGTGACCTGACATGTCGCTATTACACGTTGATAGAGCCCCTAAGATTCTTGCTTGACTGCCAGCAGTATGAGAACGATCATATACGTGGGAGCTGGTAGTCTATAAGCACATCCTTAAAAGGTCCCTAGTCGTGGGAGTTTCGAGACAGGGCATCGATACTCCAGAGTAGACTAGTGTATACAGTCGAGACCCCGACGAGAGGCGGTGGCCGGTCTCACAAGCCACTGGTGTCAGTTGGTTCACCTAAGATGTATACATGTGCTCATTGGGTTATGAGTACACCGGACAGGACTCGTCGGGAACATGCTAGTTGGTCTTATACCTGACGTCAGATAGCAGTTCCCTGGTGACATGTGTCCAGGTTAGTTCATCGACCTGAGGATCGTCATTTGTCTCGTGTGAGTTCCCACTGTATTTTGATTACTACCCTACCACGCTCAAAGGAGACGTGCAAACAGGTTTTAGTTGGGTACAGTCCCGAGCCACATGGAAGCAGTGAGCGGATCTTCAGGGGTTCGTCTCTCCCGGTATTGGGGGTGAGGCCGCGCTGTGTCTAGGAGAGTCATTACACGAAGTCCTTGGCCAAGGCAGGAGATTTACTGGTAGGTATTCCAGTAGTATCTCAGGGTGTTCTGGGCTACACTCCGACACGACTTGTACCGCTTTTGGGGGTCTGACTTTTACCAACCCCCTAGGCACGCCATGCGATGCTCATAGACGAACGGACCGGACTGTACGGATATTGTCACTGACAGGCTCAGTAGGGTGTCAGGATGAGTTCGCTCATCGACGTTCCTTTTGGTCAATACCTGGTAGCCCGTTACGTATGGCTAATACCTCTGACGTGCTAGTGGTTAAATCCATAACCAAGGTGTTGACGAGTGTTTAGAGTCCCCCACAGACAGTTGCTCAAGTTTCGGGCGAAACGCTGTAGAGACCGTATGGAGATATGGCAGGGTTCGATCAGATACGTGCGGTATTGCACGGATCATGATCGGACGGATAATACTAGCGGGCTTTGGTTTAAGCCGGATCCTAGTATTGTACAGTGTAGATTTTGTCAAATTGCATTTGTATTTCGGTCGGAATACAAATGCGGGTATGTATATACAGTAGCGGGGTTTTCCTGTAATTTATTACGGGATCAGTTTTCTGAAGTTGCCAGTTTGCTTTCCGTTTCGGCCATTTTTCTTTGTATCTTTCTTTGGCCGAAAAAATGGTGGAGGAGGGCTTATTTGCAAATGTGCAAATAAGCATTGTGGAGGGTGGTCTTTGCATATTGTTGTGTCATGATGGTTCTACCACCATTGACTTCATAAGTTCATGATTCTTGACTTTTTGGAGTAATCATGGTTGTTGATGATGAGAAGAGTGATGGTTGTTGTAGTAATGATTTTTCCTCATGATGACCCTTTCCCTCTCTTGCATTATGTGGGCTCACTCATTTTTGATCCGTACACTCTCCTCTCATTCTCTCCATCATGCAAGGCCGGCCACATTAGGGGAGGGGCTGTCCCAATTTTGAGAGTGGGGTTTTTTGATCTCTTTTGCTTGCTAAAAACTCATTAGCCACCACCAAAGTTCATATCTCCTTTCCTCCACTAAAAGGGCAACTTCCATACAACCCCAAATGAGACATAAGTTCTACAATTAACCTACAACAAATCTTGGGCACGTCGACTCGCCAACTTCGTGCCCGAGTTGTCTCGGTCCAGAGGTGGGAGCCCGTAAAAGAAGCCGGTGACGTGGTGCCCTTCCGGCGAGGAGGTGAAGTCCGGAGATTCCGCGGGGAGATCGGGACGACGGCGAGAAGACCGAAGGACACGGATCGCTCGGTATATCTCTCTACCCGTTCTTTTGTTCGCTAGGATTAGATTAATGGCCCGATCCGGGATTTTTGTGCGCGGTGGTGCCGGTTCAAAAGTTAAAGTAAATTATAGTTTCCGCATTTTGGCCTCGGATTGACGGCCGGGACGCCGCCGTGCACTTACACTGTGTAGATCCAACATGTTTAGAATGCATTTCATAAAGATCTGACCTAGTATTATGCTGCTGCCATCGACCTAATACAACTGGCACAAGCAGCAATTAACCAAAAATACAAAATACAAAAAAGAAATATTCAATGAATTTTGTTCAACAGATATATAAATTTGCTGTTTTCGTTTGCCTGTTTCTTTCATAAGTAGGTTGCACAACTAAGGCAGAGGTTTTTCCATTCAATAGCCCCGGGAGGCCTTGCAGGTGATAGACAGGGTGTTGTTCCTGCCTCAGGATTTTCCATTAGCGCACAGCAGATTTGGAAAGTGATAAAAGAAAACAAGGATCTGGATCTTCCTGCTCACAAGGTAGTATAGTCTGACCAGTTACTAAATAGCCGGACGTTCTATTCTCCTTCCACTCACATTGTATCCTTTCAAGCATATAGGTAATGGTTGCAACTGTTCGCTGTGAGGAGATTGCAAATGAAAAACTAAGACATTTGGCTTTGGATGAGGTAATCACGCATGTACACCATTTCATTCTTCAGTTGAAAGCACCATAAGAGCTAATGGTATTACCTTTAGGCTTGGTTGGAGTTGGAGGCTGCTGTACAGTCTGGTCCAGTATCAGGGTTCGGGAAAAAAGTTGGCTCCATCCTTGACGCTTGTTTTTCCGGGTCAGTCCCATTACGTCTGCTTTCTATAATTGCTAAAAATAGATGCTATGGTTAAAAATAAATTCTTACCCGAGAAGACGTGTCACAATTGTATACTTAAGAATAGTTGTTGGACACTACTTTCGACTCATCCTAAAATTTATACTGTATTGTAGATGTATCGAACATGTATCAAATGATTAAATACTAAAATTCCATGCACACACACACAGAGAGAGAGAGTTCACAATCTAATTTAATTCATAAATTTTTTTTATATGATTTGTGCGTACCTTCTTAAGAGACGATATAGAAGTATTTATTGTTTGGGAATTGTTGTCTTAAATAAAATGATCAGTTGATGTCCTCCAAATTCTTGTGTACTGGGAGAAGTTATGGAGAACGGGAAGAGTATATGATTGCTTGTTTGACTGAAAAAGATTCTCTCTCAACCTAATAAACCTTAAGAAACGAGTTATTTTTAAGCTTTATTCTTTTAATTGTGCAGTTTCTTTAATACTCCCAGAAACCAGATTTTATACTGAAACAATGCATGAGAGTCTTCTCCTTTTAGTCTGTACATGGCTGTGTGCATGAGCGTGATGGTATATGGAGAGACGCATCATATCCAAATCTGAGAGAATTGTGGCAATCACCACTTAGAGGGTATCCTGGCTATGTTTATTTAATAGATACACCTCGTCTTTTTTGGGAGGTTAGGGGATTATTTGCCCACTGTGATGATACATATGGTCCATATGGAGATCCATCATAGATTCATATTGAAGTATTTGTGAGGGGCACATGGCATTCACTTCATAGAGAAAGTATGCTGATTAATATAAATTTATTGATATATCCCCTGCCCTTTTTTAACAGACAGGGAGAATATCATCCACAATATTATGTTTTCGATCATCTCTCACTTTCAGTTACTATTTTTTTCCTAGGCATTGCTTTTCTTCCCTTTATTTATGTTTTTGTTTCATTTCTTACGTACATGAAGCATACCGTGTCAGGTAGATATATAAATGCATCTTTGCAAAATCTCATTGCTGGTATATATGACCTGCTTGTTATAGCAAAGGCCTAGATCATCTCTTACAAATCATTTGAAAACTAAAAAATGTCCTAGTTATGATGTATAAATCTGACACATCATACCAGATAACATAATCCAATATTAATGACATACGATTGGATAATGGTTTGAAAGTGTTCTATTAGCAATAGTAATTAAGTATTTGAGCTGTTCTTTTGGTTACTTCTTTTCTTTTCATTCTTTCCATTTCTTTTCTTTTTTTCTCTGTTTGTTCTTTAAAAGTAGAATTCTAGCAGTAGTTAAGACTATCTTGCTCGCTGCTATTAGTGCTTTTTGCCTTTAAAGATACCCACCAGTCATATACAAATGAAAGGATCATAAAAATAGGAAAAAAACGTTTAATTATTGTTAACAATCAACATGAAACATAACTAACAGGCAATATATTATGGACAGTATTGGGAAAACTAGCTAATGAGCGTAGTATTGGGAAAACTAGCTAATGAGCGTCCGCATAGTTTACAACATGTGCCTTGTTACTTATTTTACAAAAATCACATATGCAATGTTTGAATGTATTCTGTGTTGAAATGGTATGCAAATGATAGGTTTCTCTGTAGAGTATGTACTTATTCCCCCCCCCCCCCCCCAAAGTAAGATATCAATTATTCATAAAATATTTTCATCTTTTTGATTTATCTTTCAATACTATTCTTGAGGACAGTTCTTTAAGTTTCCGCTTGATAAATTTTCTTCATAGCTTGACATGATCTCTGTAATTTGTATACATTTGGTGCAAATGCAAATATAATAGAGCTATTTAGCTTATGATGCATATATTTGGTGGAAATACAAATGTGATAGTACTTGATAACACCTTGATTATTTTTATTGGATTTCAGATATGACATGGAGACTATTTACTTCGATGAAGGTGTTAGGACAGCGAAGCGTCAACAATTGAAATCTAAAGCGCTGCAAGTGAGGCCACCGTCTTTTTTTCCTTCTCATTGGGTTGGGTTATGATGCCACCCTCTCTTTTTTAAAGTAACGTGAGGGAATGGACATTTTATAGGCCTAAGACTTGAATAGCAATTAAAGAAACTCAAAT
Source organism: Agapanthus africanus (assembly GCA_030015575.1). Taxonomy (NCBI): domain Eukaryota; kingdom Viridiplantae; phylum Streptophyta; class Magnoliopsida; order Asparagales; family Amaryllidaceae; genus Agapanthus; species Agapanthus africanus. The sequence goes on from CM057349.1 coordinate 169,166,164, forward strand.
CTGTCAAAAACATCTGATTTTTGTGAATCATGTTGGAAATTTTTTGGTTATATTAGCACTGTTCTATCCACATGTAAAATACTTATTTCAGTCTGAAGCAAAGTCAAACTTCATTAACTCATTTTCATTTGGAAAGATAAAAGAGTGGCCCCTAAGATTACTTTTGACCTTGTTTAAAGAAACCAGCTGTTTGATCTCTCTTTCATTACTATACTCCTATACCAGTTTTAAAATTATGGCTTTCCTCTTTGATTAAGTTCTATAGTGAAATTGTTTTACGTGTCCGTTGTTGAGCTTGCATGGTGCACATGTTGCATGTTCTAATTGCGCCTTCGCCCATGCTGTGACCCAAGCTATAATTCTGAGTAAGGAAGTGGTCGATTGCATGGTTCGCAAAGACCATCATGCATAATGATTTCTAATCTAGCAGGATGAAGTTTCCTTGTAGAATTAAGGGAACCACTCATATGAAAGGATTGAAATACCGTGAAAAGAATGTTGCCATTATACATTCAACGATCAAATCCAAGAAGCTGAAGTCTGTATTCTGAAAAGTTATGGAACTAGTGTGTTTAACATGCAGAAGTAACAACTAGGCAAAAGATTATGAAGACTGGGAATTCTGGTTGCATTATCAAAATTATATAAGACCCGACCTTTATCCCTTTAATTTAATCTGGACCTACCTTTTAGGGCAGCCTTTGCAATAATAGGACCTTGAACTGCTGGTTTCCTATGAAATTGGTTAAGCCTGTTCGTGGTTCAGTTTAGCAGGTTTCACATGATTAAAGTTGCACCAGCATGAGGTGTTGACTTGTGCGGCTTATACCTAGCTGAAAATGGTTTTCAGTTTTTTTTATTCGTTTTTTTCTCTAAGGGATTGCCATTCAATTCTGCTACTGAGTACTGAATTTATGAATTCTTTGGAGTTATTAGTAAAGTTCAGTGAAGCTGGTGCGCCTTTTATCTATTTTCAGGATATAACTTTGGTAACAAGCATTTTTATCACTTTTGAGGTTTGTACTTTGGAAGCTGTCTCTTATATTTAGTTGATCTGTGAAGTTTGCTCCAATCAAGGAATACATGAAGAAATTGAAATCTGTGAAGAGACTAGCAGGATATTGATTGGTGTTTTTCTCAAATATCCACACCTGTTATGTTTCCAGGATGGAGCTAGATTCTAGGATCAATATTTGGGGCAGGCAAAATCAATGTGCTTAGGGATGAGTGTTAGAGTGAAGTCAATTAAATGACATGTTGTAACACGGGTGATCTAAACTCTATGTATTTCAGCTCTGGTAGATATATATTACTATGGACCATGCGTGCCTGCAAAACTAGTTTGGCAAGTTTACATTTTATTCATCTCAGACAAGTTTCTCAATAATGGCATGCTGATCCTCTGTTCTCCCCCCTCCGCCCCCCATCGACCTTTTTGCAGCTTGTACATCCTGCCTTTCAGGCGATGCTGGCACACTTGCGTTCTAAAGCTCTTGAAGTATTCAAGAGTGATATTGAACAATCATTGAAGAGCGGGAAAGGGTTTGCGACGTCTGTCCGTGACTGTACCCAGTCTTCCATACTGGAGTTTGATAGAGGTTTTGCAGGTAATGAATGCTATTTTGACTGTTTGTATTAACTATTTAGACAAATTATGTTAGATTCTAATAACATGATATTATGTTATTGTTAAACATAAGTAAATTTATTCTACCATGGATCACGATGTACAATCTAGTAATTTGAAGTGCAAGTATAAGTACACCACTCATCTTAATTTGGGCAGCACCTACCTTCCCCTTTCTCAACGAAAACCTCAACCCAATAACCCACTAATCCGTAACTTCCTATTTTAAAATCTGGAAGCCTATTGCTCACTGCAAAGGAGGTGTTGGAAAACCACAACGCCATCTTGGAGTGTCAGATTTTTTTTATCTTTAGAATTTGGATTTGTTTTTATCTTGTAGTTAATTACTAGTCTTTTTTTTTGTTACGAAGTATGATCAGTGTCTTATTTTTAGATCACTTGTATATTGGAAGTCTTTTAATGAGGATTTTGAATTTATTTTTGGAGTTTATCTTTTATTTTAGAATCGAGTGTTTTTAGGAATTTGAGTTTTAGTTGCACAAGGATTCGCTATTTGGTCCTTATAAATACGTTTGTTGTACTTAGATATCATAGTTTTAAAATTGGAATTTAATTACTGATAAGGGGAAATTATCGAGTTATTGGTTTTTTCATGGAGTGTCGAGCCCCCCATCAATCAAGGTCAAGCCAACTTCTACACTGTTTCCATTGAATCATGTCGTAATGGGCCACCAAGTAACACTACAGTCAAATCAATTCACAAGCACGACAGGAGCAGGTTTCAAAAAAGTATTTTTTCTGATCTACACTTGGAAAAAAAATACAACCTATAGTCGGAGTGGTGCCCAGGCCTCATCACCCATGGCTGAAGTGATCCTGCCAAAACTGGGTACCACTTACGAAAGAAGCCAAATGAAACCCAACCTGACCTGCCCACTTTTGTTAAAAACTTGGTAGGCTTGCTTGGGTTTTGCTGAAACTGAAGAGTGCTTATTTTGATTAAGTGGCCCTAACTTGCTCAAATCATTATAGTTTCGACTTTCGAGGAGGTCTAAACTTGCTAAAGCCATCATAGTTTCTAGGAGTTCATAACTTTCTCCAAATCATCAGTCTCAGACAATGGCTGACTGAGGAATTTTCACTAGAGGGGTACAAAACAAAGCAAGGTTATGTTAATAAGTCAAAGTAAATATTATTAAATTATCGTCAAATAATTTGAAAAGTTGTAAGAAGATATTAATTCATTTAGTTACAAACCGCCAAAAACTTTTCCTTTACAAAAACTAAAGCACAACAAAATTCATACCCAAGTCAATAGAATCCAAATAGTAAATGTGATTGAATTTGAACCTAGGACCTTTTGTTGAAGAACTTAAAACACTTTACCACTTGAGCTAAAGACTAAAATTGATTTGTTATTGCCATAAATATATAATAATTGTCCAAAAAATCCTCACTCGTATGTAATCGATTACTCTATTTTTACCCCAAAAATTTCAGTCGGAGAATGTGCCCCACTGTTCTTTTGTTGGATCCTCCCCTGGTCTTGGTCTCTAAGAATCAAACAGTAAACACAATTAGTTGACAAGATTGATAGTTCTATAAGTGTACTCAGTCAATTTTACCAAAGGAAAGTTTCTATAATAAAAAAAGTGGTCCATCAAAATGGTTAAAAAATTTGTAAAACATGATCAATACCTTTGTGCGGATAATTTCACTAATTTTCTGCTTTGCTTACTGTCAGTCCCACAGAGCTTCCTGTTTTTATCAGAATTGAATACTTGTTCAAATGCCTGAGGCTTGAAATGTAATCAGATTGGTTATATGGTACCTTTGGATATTTGCCTTCTAGTAATTATGATTTGATTTAGTAGTTGAGATTTTTGGGTTATTTTATCAATATTTGTTTTTAGATAAGTTTATTTGGTTAGGATTTGAATCTATTTGTTGAAGTTGCTAGCGGAAGGGTTGGTGCGACCCTCTTTAGTCTTTTCTGCATGAGTGAAATAGATTGAAAATTTAGTTTCATTTGTTTCCTACCGTGCGTTGCTTCTTATTCTTTGCTGCTTGCTCCAATCTAGAATAATGGAAGTGGTTGCGCCTTGTCGTTGAGAATCACTATAAAATTTAGTTGGATCTTTAGACATGACCTGAACTCTGAAAACCACATGTTAAGGCACCATCGTTTTTTGTGTGGCATTGATGCTACCCTAGTGCAGAAAGTACAAGTGAGGATGGATGCTTTGCATAGCTGAATGGAGACCTAGTTGTCATTGTCGTTATCCCCCCCCCCCCCCCCCCCCCCCGGTGTTTTAATATACTTCTAAACCAACCCTTTCTTCTGTTCTCTTCCTCAAAATTTTCCCTTCCCACCATTTTATTGCAAATAACCTGTTAGCAATTAATACAATTGCAAGGAATATTTACTCACAACATTAATTATAATGTGTGATCTCGACAAAAAACTATCATAAATCGTACAAGGATGTATCAAGTGTTGTTTGGTGGGAATTATATTCATAGTTCTTTTATAATGGTGATATGGATGTGGACCGTGGATAAGTGGATGTTTCTAATGCTAAACTTTGAATAAACTTTCAGCATTTTTCTGATAAATACCCTTTAATTTTTTTTTGGTACAAATAAAATATTCTGAACACAGTAAATTAATATCTTATACTTTCCATATTTTCCAATTTACATTACATGAAGTTATAAGGTATTTATTTGGAATGTACAAATTCAAGGGTATTTATTGTAGCAAAAAAAAGTTTCAAGGGATGTTTCTGAAAAACATAGAAAGCCATTTTTGTGAATTTTAGTCTTTACCTAATGATGGACTATGTATTTAAGTCAATGTGCTTTTGTTTGAGTGTTGAATTATGAAATGAAATCTTATATAATCTTCATATTTGGGTCGAGAAATGTTTAATATGGAAAAATGAACAAATAAACAATTCTTTTAATTGGGAATAAGTAGAACTGAAACATCCTGACTTTTACCAGCTTATGAGAAGTAATGAATTGATGGATTTTCTCTTTCTTTTATCCAGCAATGTGGTGCTGATGGTAGCTTTATAGGAGAAAATGTTCTTTTATCATGTTAGGAGTACAATAATTGATGGGACGGCTGTTGGTTTGTTTTCAGCGTTCTTTGCTGATATTAGCGTAATAACTTATTTTATTTTATTTGTGGGTGGGGTGGCTTGGGGGTGCTTCGGCTTTCCGTAGGATCTTATGAATGTAATAAGCTTGGTGATACTTGTGTCACTTCCTTTAATTTAAACATAGATGAGAAATCAATAATTTCAATTCTTATCAATGTAATATGCTTAGTGATACGAGTTTCATAAAACCAGGGTGCACGTCTTGTTTGCTATCAACATAAGTTACATAACCATTTATTCCCCTGTTATGCCTTATATTTAACTTATGTTTTGAGTGTCTTTATTATGCTTCCCTTCGACCTAGTGGCTTATATGTGCACTTGAGCGCTATTTATACTTTCTCCATGAGAACACCTTATTCCTATCTAATGTTAGCTATTACTTTGTTATTGTTTTTCTGTCTTGACGTGTTCCTTCAAAATAGATGTGGAAATCAAGCAGGCTAACTGGGATGCATCAAAAATTAGAGAGAAGCTGCACCATGACATAGAAACTCATGCTGAGTCTGTTCGTAGTGCAATGTTATCAAAACTTAATGCTGATTATGAGGTTTACAGTCTTGCCTCTTGGAAAAAAGTTTAGTTCTATTATTTCCTCTTTTATTGACATTTATTTTCATCTTTGAACTGATGAGTGGAAAATATATTGGTCGTGTATCATTTTTGCTCGACAGAAGCAACTAACTGAAGCACTTTCCCGGCCCATAGAGTCATTGTTCGATGCTGGGGGACATGATACTTGGGCATCCATCAGAAAACTTTATAAGCGCGAGACAGAGAATGCTGTATCGAGGCTCTTAACTTCCCTTTCTGGATTTGAATTGGACCAGGCAACTCTAGATTCAATGGTAACAGAACTGAGAAACAATGCGAGAAGTATAGTGGAAAAGAAAGTGAGGGAAGAGGCAGGGAAAGTTTTGATTCGCATGAAGGATAGGTATTCAACACTGATTTTTTTTGGTCGTCGTCGTCGCTGTTAACCTTTTCCACTTCTCTGATTTTTCCTGGATTTTGGTTTTTAGGTTCACATCTGTATTTACCCATGATAGTGATTCCATGCCTAGAGTTTGGACTGGGAAGGAAGATATTAAAGCTATTACAAAGGATGCCCGTGCTGCGGTACATTATTCGTTCTCTCCATAATTGTGAGTTTTTGCTAAGTTGAAGCTTAAATTTATATTGATGCTTAAACACTTCTATGTTGCAGGCAGTGAAACTTCTATCTGAATTGGCTGCCATTCGCTTGGATGAGAAAACAGATGAGATTGAAAATATTTTACATTCAACTCTTTTAGAGAGACCAACTTCAAAATCTAGAAAGATCGGAGCATTAGAAGATCCACTATCTTTAAGCACATGGGAAGAGGTACTACTCATCAGTATTAGGTGTTTTTGTACAGTAAACTAGAATGTATAGTGATAGAGCATCTTTGAATGCTCTGCTTACCAGGTTAATCCTAAAGATATGTTGATATCACCTGTGCAATGTAAGTCCATTTGGAGACAATTCAATACAGAAACTGAATACACCGTGACACAAGCAATTTCTGCACAGGTACATGCTCTATCAAATTTTATTTAACTTTCTAATACGCGTAGTTTCTCCCTCTCTAAAAGTCTCTCTCTATGTATTCAAGTGCCCGTGGATTTATGCACACATTATGTTATTTTTTTACTTTTGCTTATGCACACATTATGTTATTTTGTTACTTTTGCTTCGAACTTGTTGCACTAGGTACCTATTTTACTTAACGAGTATAGAATCATGTAGCTACAAGGAAAGAAGGTATTGTAGTCATCTAAATTACTGTCATCTTCTCTCCCACTGTTACTTATTCAGGAGAAACTTCAAGGGCCTCTCAAGGATGGCTTGAGCTAATTGACACCAGCAATGCCAATTGCCCTTTTGATTATATGCCAATCCTCTCTCATTATTGTTTGCACTAGACACTGCCCCAATTCAAAATTTTTGACTAGCGTAGAACTTTGTTGCAGAAGTTTGTCAAATCTTTCTTTGGGGGTCTCCCTATTTAATTTTTTTTACCTGTGGCTGACTATTTGATGATTGCTGATACTGCGTGATATGCTTTGTTGGCTGATCTCTGTTGTTAGTTAGTGGTAAAGTGACGATGACGATGAGAATCCTCTAGCTTACAATATTTCCTCATCGTCTCTACTATGGATTTGGGCTTCTGTAGAAATTGGAATCCCTAATTTATTTTGAGCTATCAATATTATGCCAATCAGATATGCCTTTTGTATTATTCTCATTTCGTTTTTTCTTCTCTACACTTGAGATTCTCTTGTATGATTAAGTCAGAAATGTGTGTTGTGTTTCTAGTTTGAATTGCGTAAAAAGTTCATGGAAATTGAAAGTATTTCGGAAACCACTTTACCCTTAGGTTTAAGATGAGATGGGTTAAAGCTAGCACCGAGCGGTGTTATCAGGCAAACTACTCATCACTTGGCACTTGCACATTAGCGTTTTAGTTACATAAAGAGGTTTCAAGCGTAAACATGACTTTTCTACATGGAAAGGAAGAACACATAAATAGATAAAGATATTAAAATTACCTATGATGAGGTTTGAACTTAGGATCTCCTAAAGTGCTCTTGTTCCATGTGAGAAACAACTTCATCTAAAAAGCAAGCTAATAGACCATGGTTAACAATAATAAAAAGACTCAGTTATACAAACAAATATCATGAGATGATAGAATTTCTAAATCAAAATCTGGAAGATAATGTGTTAATCTTGATGTTTAATCTTACATTTTGTTTTTTATGAGAGGAAAAACACCAATTTATTGAACATCTGTCTCAGCTCCATTTGATGATAAGACTTTCCTTTTAGGAATGTACACGAGTTTATGCGATTCTCGGGTTAGGAATATCTGTAATCCAAAAAATGGAAATTAGTTACTGAAGCTGCAAGCACACTATTCATTTCCTTGGGTGCGTGGGTAGGTGGGTGGGGGTGGCTGTTTTGGGGCTTTGGGCGGGTGAGGTATATGAACAGTTTCTAAATTTTTCTACGGTTCTTATATATTTATATACTTGAGATTCTGTTTTCTTCTTGAACATTTCTCGTCTATGATTCGTTAATGACTTGATTAAAATTTAGTGAAAAAAAATTGTTCTTATCATTCACAGTCAATTCTTTATTAAAACATCTTAGTTAATTGAGTTCCTATCTCATACCTGAATAGTTTACTAATTGGCACATAATAATCAAGGACTAAGGCATCTATCAAGGTTAAAATTGAGGTTGGCTCTAAATGTTTTCTAAATCAGCTTTATTTTGAGCTTCAACTGAGCTTTTTTTCCGACCTCAAACCAAGCCTTAATCAAATTGAACTTTGAAATGAGCTAAACGAGCTGTGATTTGGTGAGGTCAAGCCGAGATGAACTAAGGTGAAATACCAAGTTTCAACCCTAGAGGTGGATGATAAGGTTCTGAACAAATACTTAATAATTTGCAATCTAATCAAACATATACCAAAAAAGTATAACAATTAATAACGAAGATAAATGCCATAATGTAAAGAAAGAATAGAGCAAACACAAACATGACAATATTAAGAGGTTCGGCGTCCTAAGTCTAGTCCTCCGCTAAATACTCCGTCTTTAGGCTTTCCCAACTTTTCATTATTCTTGCTCCTTTAATCGGGTAGAAGCAAAACCTTTACAATTTTACAATTTATCTCTTCCTAAAAGGCTACAATTATACACCGATAAGAATCTTTCTAATAGATGAGAGAAGTTGTCGCTCACAAATTTTTCTTACTTTAATAGGGACTGGGAGTGTAGTAGAGTAGGTGATTTGTACAGAATGAAATGCAAAGTTTACTCTTTCAAAAAAAGATACTCAATGATTTGAAACTTTAAAAGTATGAAATAAATATGCTGAAGTTTCTTCCACGACCTGATAGCTTGTCCAAAATGAAAACCAATATGCTCTTATTTATAGATGAGAGAAGGCCGTTTAAAAGTATTTCAAATTTAGTTGATATAATCAATAGTGAAAACCTACAAAATGCAGAGAAAGAAAAACAATGGATGACATGCTATTAGGAAAATTTGAAAGCTAGCAAAATAGGAAAGGAGCCAGCTTTAACAAAATAGATTTATAAGCATGCACGTAATAAATATGCTCCAACACCTAGCAATATATTTCCCATCTCATTTGGAGATTGCGTAGTGTGGCTCCTCTATGAAATAAACTTTAAACAGAATGTATGAAACAAATCTAAGGCAAGAAAAATGGTTCATGTAGATGCATGGTTGTGAGTCCCCATAAAAAAACAAAGAATGCATTTCTTGCAACTAAAGTATTATATATCAATGTATCCTTAACGAGATAATTACAATTTAAAAATATAAAATATTGAAAAATTATGTAAAAATACCAATTTTTCTTACCTTAAATTTATTTCATACATTCTATTTAAAGTTCATCTCATAGGTTATCCACACTACATAATTTCCAAAGGAGATGGAAAATCAGTTTTCATCGTAGTAACTTAAAAAAATAGATTGCTAGGTGTTGGGGCATATTTATTATTTGCATGCTCATGAATTTATTTTGTCAAAGCCATCCCTTTATTTTACTTGCTTCAAAATTTTCTTTATAACATGTCATCATTTTTCTTTATCAGCATTTTGTGGGCTTTCAGTATTGATTACATAAACTAAATTTTATGGGTCCCCATAAAAGAGCAAAGCATGTATTCTTTTTGCAACTAAAGTATTATTATATATCAATGTATTCTTAACTAGATATTTGCAATTTAAAAATATATAACATCTAAAAAGTATGTAAAAATAATATTTAGAGTCGACACCTAGGTTGTACGGACACGCCTTTTTGGTTCTCGTATCCATTTCGAACATGTGTCGGACATGGATTCGTGTCCTACACTCACGTGCACGACATGTGTCCAGCATAGAATTTGCATGTCTCGTTTCGAAATGAGACAGCTTTGGAATTGGACACGTGTCAGACATTTCAGTGTAGCTACGATTCAAAAAGCGACTCCTGTAGTAACGACGACCATATTTTTTTAATTAAAGACGAGAAAATCTTATTTGAAACCTTTTTGAGTTGACTTTTTCTTTACTATCTTACTCAATTTTAGTGCTAAATATAATTTCTATGATGCAATATATAAGGTTTTTGCTAAAATTATTAAAAAATTATGAAATTATATGATTTTACTGAAATTAGGTCACTTATAGTAGTTGTATGGTTATTGCTAAAATTATGTCATCACAGTTTACAAATATGTGGAAATTTTATTTTTTCAAAAATTGCTAAAATTGTGCTGAAATTTCATAGTTATTTGCTGAATATCGATAAATATAATGAGAAAATGTTGATGCCAAGGTTTTTGCTGAATATGGTGTAATGTTATGTTATTGGATTTCTAATAATTATATATATTCGTGTCCCTGTATTCTATATTTTGAGATTTTTCCATATCACCCTGTCGCATTGTATCGTGTCCATGTCCCCGTGTTCGTTCATGGATTTTCAGAGTCTTAGTGTTAAACTGAAAATAATTTTATTATATTAGAAAATGAGTTGAAAATTATTATCTTGTTCTATGACAATTAGTATCAGTAGATTAAATTCATTGATTGTGATAAAGTATAATTTGACAATTTTCATGTATCATGAATGAAAAATGTTAAACTTATTTTTGAATAAAATATTTGATGCAAGATGCATATCAAATTTAGTGATGTGTGTGTCTTCCTATCATCTTAGTCCCTTTACATTTGATTCCTAAAGAATTAAATAAAGTAAAAGAAATAAACCCAGAACCCAAAATGCGAGTTTTTGTCTTCAGGAGTTGGTCTTTGTATAGCATGTATGAAGACCCGTCTTGATTATTATGGACTTCAATTTTTATATCAGAGTTTGGCTTTGTGAGATCCCAAGTTATCCTCCAATTTCCTTTGGATATAACATTGAAGGACTTTTCTCTGTCCTCCATCAGGCTCCGAATAGTGATCCGCAAAAGCTAAGTAGATTACGGACTTCAATAATCAAAACTTAATCAGGTGAGACCAACACAAGGCTGATTGTTAAGCAGATCGAAGTGAGCTTGAGCTCAAGCCGAGGTTGAGCTAGAGCTCACAAAACGAGTTGAATATGAACAAGCCAAAGTTCCGATAATTCATATAGCATAATTATAAGTAAATTATGGAGGATAAGATCTGTTGAAGACTTGACATTTCATGTGCCTCTAAAGGGAATGATGTAGGGTTGGATTCAAAAAAATAGAGAAAATTTTATTGAGCTAATCAAGCTTTTAACATCCTATAATGTATGTGTTGATGATGATGTTATGAAAAATGCTCCAAAAAAATGCACAATATACATCTCTCGTTCAGAAAGAAATTATGCAATTCTTTCGCAAATAGAGTGCAAAAAACAATTCGTGAAGAAATTGGCGATGCTAAATTCTGCATTATAGTGGATGAAGCAAGAGATGAAGCCAAAAGAGAGAAAATGGCTCTTGGTTTTTAGATTGGTTGATAAGGAGGGATTTGTTTGTGAAAGATTTTTTGATCTGATACACGTTTCCGATACTTCTGCTATAACTTTGAAGAATGATTTATGTTATGTTCTCTCTAAGCATTGAATATGTGCACTGAAAACTGATTGGTTTACTTTGGCTAAGGCAGTTTTTATTTTCACCATATGTTCGACTCCCCACATATTGGAACAATCTATTCTTGATTCCAAGTGTTGATTACATAAATTGCAATTCTCAGGAAGCTCACAGACGCAGTAACAGTTGGTTACCTCCTCCATGGGCTATTGTTGTAATGGCAATCCTTGGTTTTAATGAATTTATGATGCTTCTCCGGTAACTATTCTTGTGTTTGTTATTGTGCAACTCCTTAACTGAATTCTTCAATTCTTTTGCTCAAATCACACATTAATGCTGTTCTTTTGCTAGTGAACAGGAATCCTGTATACCTCATGGTAATATTTGTTCTGTATTTAGTGTCCAAGGCCATATGGGTACAACTTGATGTCACTGGAGAGTTTCATCATGGCATGGTAAGATATTATAGTCCATTTATGGAAATGGTAGATTATAGAGCAATTGGTAGTTTCATCGATGAATTGTCATGTTGTAACTTATTACACTACACAGTTATCAGATTCATGTATACGGATGAAAGTTCCTTATGATTTGTTAATTGGATAGATTTAAACTTAGCAGAAGAATTCTTACTGAGGGCCAACTAGGGCTCCAAATAACGAGAGTATATTATAGAAACATGGAGTAGTTTAAAATGTCACCGATCTGAGAAAATTTGAAATTCTACTGTACTTTTGTATGAGGGAAAATTTCTAGAATCATATTATATAAATAGTTGTCTCACACTTGTGGTGTCGTTCATGGGAAGTGGCTTAACGGCATCAAAAGAATGACAAGTGGCTTACCGCCATCAAAAGAAAAAGAAAAACCAGTTTGAACTAATTTGTTTTCCGTCCTCCTATATGACCAATTTTGTAATGTTCAGCCACAAGCAAAATAACCAGCAATAAGGGAGTAGATTTTTATCTAATCATCTCTCACAGGACAATTTGTGTATTGATCATAGCCTGATTTGTTTAATTACAGCCAATGGATTAATCTAATCTAAAATCTATACTTGTGCTCAAGTTGCAACCCATTTTTTACTATATTGCATTATCATCAATATTTTTTACTCTTAAACCTTATTACAACTTCCCACATTTCATGCTTCTGCTTCTTACTTTGAACTTGTAAATGAGAGCTGTAATTCATTATTTGAGTAACTGTTCTTAATGCAGATCTCTGGGCTTCTTGCACTGTCATCGAGATTTCTTCCAACTATTATGAACCTTCTCAGAAGACTTGTTGATGAGGGTCAAAGGCCACATGAGGCTCCTCCACCTCTGAGCTCACAAAGTTTCAGGCGCCAGTTACAGAGGCATGCTTCGGTATCCAACTCAGTGCCAGCCTCATCCTCTTCATCTTCCGTTTCTTCTTCTAACAGTGAATTTGAGCACTCGAGTCCTATAAGAAGGAGCCAAGTTGAAGGCACTGACCAAGAATCCAGTACATCATGATTTTTTTCTGAAGGCTCTTGTTTGACCGAGGACAGAAAGAGGTACATTTTCAATTTCCTTCCGGTAGTTAGCTATGTGAAAATTCTTATGCTACAAATTTAAATGTTTCCGAGTACATACTCCCTTTGAAGAGGAGATGACGAGACCTTACTGCGATTTCCTTGCACTCACATGAAAATTATTGTAAATTATTAGAAAATAGTGTACACTAGTTGTCCAAATGCAAACAGTTTAGCAGACTCTTTCTGTATGGAAGGATTGAATTTGAGCTACGTACTGTACTTAACATCACTTGTTCTAATTAATTAAAGAAGATTCCAGATACATGAATATATTTTGCCTGAAGACATTAATTTGGTTTGTTGAGGCGCTCCTGTTCCATGTTGCTCTGTATTATATTGCTAGTCTCTATCACCATCGATTAATTGGAGATGCCGTTGTTTCCTCAACTGTGGAGAGTGCGGGTTTGATCCCCGGGAGGGGAAGTAGCCACAATTTAACGTTTTCGGGGCAAATTCCTGGGTCCCTTAGGTGCGTGTGTGTTGTGTCCTTGTGTGTGTGGGTGCTTGTGTGTGCATGGGTGCGGCTTACGGGCCAACTCAAAAAAAGAATAAAATTAAAAGATGCACTATTAATATTAAATGTTTAATCGAATAGCTCATTAATCTCTCTTTATGCCTGTTTGCATTTGTTTTTCCTCTTATAGAATGGATGGTCTTTATTAAGGGGAGAGCCACTTTTATTTCGTTCTTTTTATTTTATTGAAGGATGTGTTGTTAACTGAAAGTGAGGCAATTTCATGTCTCTATTGGTGATACGGAAATACATGCTTGTATATGGCATTGGATGGAGAGAAGCAATAGACCACCAGCGAGGGCGCTACAAAACTTCTATGATTATTTCCACAATATTCTCCCTTCCTCTAAGAGAAGTGAAGAATAGAATTTGTTTTGTTTGGTTTTGCAACAGCCCATAAGCTTTGAAGAGGGGGGTTGGGCCTCAAGATCCATGCAATTTTTTCTACATAATCGGCCCTTTCCATTGCAAGTGGGTGGGTGGGTGGATGGGGGGTTCCCGAACCCAAGACCTCCCACCAAATAGGAGAGTGTCATTGCCGCTCGAGCATGGTATTTTTAGCGTAGAAGAATAGAATTGATCAAAGAAATTTTGAGGTGGTTTTGTTGTATGGGTTTAAGTTTTTGATTTTTCCAAGAAATCTACGTAGGTTATGAACCCATTTAACTAATGTAGCCCGATGTAATAGTTTGTAGTTTATAAAGCTTATTGAATCTCGATAAAATTGTTTTAAAATGGTATATTTTCCCCCCATAAATAACATAGAACCATTTGTTATTATTAGCTTGGTTTTGAAGGCTAGAAAACTTGAACGTTAACATATAATATTTTTTTAAAGAAAGTTTAGATTTTTATTAATTGAGTATAAATGGACGTTTAGAGATTGAAGCACATTGACATTAAGGATCTGAGGGGTTTATGGGGATAGTGAATATAGACCGTAGTGGAAAAGAAAATATGAACAAATGTATTTCTATAGATTTTTCCTTCCCTTCTATTTATTTATTTTTTGTTATAGATTTTAGTTGCTTCTAATTCCCATTAAGTTTTCCATACTGTTAGGCGAGGACGGAGTGGTGGCGTGGTCGTCCTCCCTCGGCTCCAAAGTTAAGTTGTTAGAGATCAATTTGTAACCATCCGTATATAATCTCCTCCAATTTGATGGTTGTAAATTTATTTCGTTTATTCCACATATCACTCTGACACTACTTGAATGCAATTAGCATTCACACCCAGAATTTTGGTAACAAAGGTGGAAGGATATTAAATTGGCCCCATCCATTTACATTTAAGTCAACTCCTTTCCTAACCGAGCTACAAGATTGTCACAAATCATATCGTTTGATACTATTTTCCTAAAATTCATAGAAAGTTACATTGTATCTAAATTAGTTTCTTTTTCCTCTCTGATTCTTTCCTTGTGGAGTTTAAGTGCCGTAATTAGTCATGATCTTAAAACCGTTTGGAAGTAAAGAAAATAAGAAAAAAGACAGTAAAGATGAACAACTCAAGGACTTAGGAGAAGATTGCAATACAGGATGAGTAATCATGTTCTAATATTAAAATAAAATCATAGTGTTTGTGTTTTTTCTTTTGGATTCATGAATCTATAACTAAAGATATTTATTATTTTTCCTTTTTGGATTAGGGTCTCATGGGTGCATCAAACAACTTTTATTTCTCAATATTGTCATATGGCTGGAGTTAATAATTTTCTATGAGAAACTACTGAACAATTACTTGTTGCCGTTACACAACAGTTTTCTTTAAAGACTATATCTTAGAGGTAATGTTGGGAGCGCGGCGGAAGGCAGCACCAATCTTTATGGATATAAACTTAGATCTCATTTAATGAATAACTAAAACAATGCAAAATCAAATAACACATCAGAGATTTGGGGAAAAGAGAAGAACCATTTATTAGAATTTTAGAGAAAATGAAAAATCTTACAAAAGATTAAAAAAAAAAAATCTCTCCTTATAGGTCTCCGACGAGAACTTCTTCTTCTCTATCAAAGTTCTTCTTAATGGCATTTTGATCTTTTATGGAGCCGCCGTTTCGTCTCCCTTAAACCTTATGATCAAAATTCACCTTAACTTTAACGCTAAATCTGATATATAATAGGAATACATTAATTACGAAACTGCCCTTCAGAATCCTGAAAATTCGAGATAAATTTGAATATGATATTTCACAAAACCTGTTGACAGACGTCTGGCCGTATGAAGGTCAGGCGTCTGTGCTCCCTCTGTGCGTTTGGCAGAGAGTTGCTAGACGTCTGGAGTATAAGGTTCAGACGTCTGCGCCTCCCCTGAAAAAGAGCAGAGCACATCTAGACGTTTGACCTTTTATGGGTCAGACGTCTGCCTCTTCTCTGGATTTCTGCAACTTGACCGACATATATTTGATCCTATATGGGCCAGATGTCTGGATATTTTCTGGAACCGTGTGAAGTTTCGATATATAAAACATCCTTCACAACAATCTCCACCTTGGCATGTATATCCTTATAGCCATCTTGAAAACTTATTACCCTCCTCATGTATCCTTTAGGGCTGCCTTATAGTTTTTCCCGTTTCCCCTGTTGGCACAGCTCCAAACCTTAAAACTACGAACAGTCATAATTTTTGCTCAGAACTGCAAAACTGATTCTGTTACAATTTTTCACCAGAACTGCGAAACTGATTCTGTCATAATTTTTCACCAGAACTGCAAAACTGATGCAACCCTCCTACCAAGATTGCGAGCCTTCCTCAAATATGAGTACATGAATAGAAGCCAAGGCTATTTTGAATTTCTCCATAGGAATAACCTTCGTTAGCTTGTCCGGCGGATTCACCTTAGTATCAATTTTGATAAATCAATCTCCTTTTTGGCCCATTTCCTTATCTTGTAATACCGCACGTCGATGTACTTAGTTCGACTGTGGCATATCTGATTCTTCTCCAAGTGAATGACGCTTTCACCGTCACAAAACAAATGAACCGACCCTTTATCGAATTCGAACTCGCTAACTAAATTCTTTAACCACAAGGCTTTCTTTGATACTTCCACTGCTGTCATGTATTCTGCCTCCGTCGTTGATAGTGCCATGGTATCCTGAAGTGTTGACTTCTAATTAATTGGAGATTCTGCAACTGTATATATATAGCCCGTAGTTGATCTTTTTTTGTCCAAGTCACTAGCGTAATCCAAATCTACGTATCTTTACAATTGGCTCGATTTATTTTTTGACTTGTGAAAAAGTAAAGCAAGATCATTAGTTTCTTTTAGATACCGAAGTACCCACTTTACAATTTCCCAATGGAGTTTTCCTGGATTTGACATGTACTGGCTAACCAAACTTACCGCATAAGATATGTCTGGACGTATGCATACCATAACGTACGTCATCGATCCTACCATACTCGTATATGGTACTCGAGACATTTTTTCCTTCTCCTCCGCTGATTTCGAACACTCATTGGAGAATAGCTTGAAATGACTGGCGATAGGGGTAATACCCGAGTGTATCGAAATACGCAAACTACACCGTTCGCCTGAACCGGGAAACCCCTGTGTGGGACTCTAAACACTCAACAATACGCTAGCAGTGGCTTTAACCACAAGCACGTCAGTGGCACTAGCTGTACGTAACGGCTATCCAGGTATCTGTCGAAAGGAAGATCGACAAGATAACTCGTCCGAAAACTCTACTGAGCCTATAGACGACATTCTCCGTATAGTCCGGTTTGTTCGTCCAAGAGTATTACATATCGGGCCTAGAGGGATGGTAAACGTCAGATCCTTAATAGCGCGACAAGTCGTGTCGGTGTGGAACCCAATACAACTTGAGAAACAACTTGTGTACCTACCAGTAAATCTTACTTGCCCTGGCTAGGGACCTGTAGCATTGGCCAACCATACACAGTACGATATCAACTCTTAATACTGGGAGAGACGAATCCCTTCTTTCACCTACGACCTCCAATTGCTTCGGGACTGTACTCAACTACTATCTATTTGCACGACTCTTTAAAGCCATGGTAGGGTAGTAATCCATGTACAGTGGGAACATACTCAGGACGAATAGTGATGTCAAGTCAACAGACTAACATGTACTCATGTCACCGGAGAACTGCTATCCGAAAATAGGTATAATACAAACCAGCAGTTCCCAACGAGTCTGTCTAGTGTAACTCATAACCTAATGAGCACCTGTATACTATCTTTGGTACCGTATACCAATGGCTGCAGAGCAGGCCATCTTCCCTGATGGGGATAAGAAACGTATATACTAGTCTACTCTAGAGTATCGATACCCTGTCTTGATAATCCTACGACTTGGAACAAGTTTAAGAATGTGCTTATAGACTACTCAGCTGCCACTAGTGTGACTGCCATTAAAACGCTAGTAGTCAAGCAAAAGATCCTACGGGCTCTATTAACATGTATTAGCGATACGTTAAAAGAAACATATAAATATGTTAAGATAGATACAAACCAGATATCATACTATCATATTGAGAAAGACTGTTATATATCTGTATATATCCTAAGCTTCCAAAATGTAATATATAATCCTGTACTATACAATAATGGCCTTTATGGCATATATCACTAACAATCTCCCACTTGCACTAAGGCCATGTATTGGCGCATCGCAGACATATCATCTCGAATAGCCTCTCGAACTACATCCGAGGGATGACCTTTGTGAGTGGATCTGCAGTGTTGTTCTCCATGTCTACACTCCGCACCTCGATTTCCCGGCGATCCACAATCTTCCTGATCAGGTGATACCGTCTTAAGATATGTCTGGACTTCTGATTGGACCGTAGTTCCTTCGCTAATGCTATAGCCCCGTTGTTGTCACAATACAAAGGTATTAGGTCAAAAATGGATGGAACCACCTGAAGTTCAGTAATGAATTTTCTCATCCAGACTGCTTCTTTTACGGTGTCACAAACAACGATATACTCTGCCTCCATCGTCGAGTCAGCAGCGGTGTACTATTTGGAGCTATTCTAACAGACCGCCCCTCCATTGAAGGTGAAGACATAATCCGTCATGGATTTGGAGTCATTCTTCTCACTCTGGAAGCTGGAGTCAGCAAAGGACTCGATTTGGAGGTCTTTACTGCCGTATACCAAGAATATCTCTTTAGTCCTTCTCAGGTACTTGAGAATATTCTTGACTGCTATCCAGTGCTTCTCCCTAAGGTTTGAATGATACCTGCTTACCACGCTCAGTGCGTAAGCTACATCCAGTCTGGTATACTACATCGCATACATTATAGATCCTACCGCCGAAGCGTAGAGTATAATACTTATGTGGTCCTTTTCCAAATTAGTCTTGGGAGACATCTCTTTGGAGAGGGTGATTCTGTGACAAGCGGGTAAATTACTACATTTAGAATCTTCCATACTAAATCTTTTCAGTATGGTGGCTATATATCTGGACTGTGAAAGTCCCAACATTCTCTTAGATCTATCATGATAGATCTTAATCCCTAGATTGCAGGAGGCATCACCCAGCTCTTTCATGGAGAACTTCCGTGACAAGAAACTTTTGACTGATTATAGCATAGGAATGCTATTTCTTATCAAGAGAATGTCATCCATATACAAAACGAGGAATACCATAGTTCTCGTTACAATCTTATTATAAATGCATGGTTCATCTACATTTTTAATAAAGTCAAATTTTTTGACCGTCTCATCAAAGTAGAGTTCCAATTTTACGATTCCTATTTTAATACATAAATGGATTTAAGCAACTTGCACATTCTTCCGCTGCCCCCACTCTTTATGAAGCCCTCTGACTGATCCATATAAACATACTCTTCCAAACTTCTATTCAGAAAAGCGTTCTTTACGTCCATCTGCCGTATTTCATAATCATGGAATGCAGCAATGGTAAATAGGATCCGAATGGATTTAAGCATAGTCACTGGAGAAAAGGTTTCATCATAGTTCAAGCTAGGTCTTTGACGAAAACCTTTTGCTACAAGTTTAGCCTTATAGGTTTCAACCTGCCCATATGCACCAATCTTCTTTCTGAAGTTCCATTTGCATCCTACGGGTTTTATCCATTGAGGTGCAACGTCCAAAATCCAAACTTTATTGGTGTACATGGATCTCGGACCGCATTGCATCCATCCACTTTACCGAATCTCTGCTCGTAATGGCCTACTGGAAACTAGTTGGCTCATCATCATCGATGATGCAATCCTCTCTATCCCTGTCTACGAGAAAACTGTAGTATCTCTCGGGCGGATGAGACTGCCTACTAGATTTGCGGAGTGGCGCAGATATTTCCTGTTCTTTTGAAACCTCAGATTCCACCAAGCTTTCAGTATGCAAAATGTTGACATGTATACGTATTTAATATGACCGAGTCGGTGAATCTATCAATCGGCGTCCCGCCTCACAACAACACGTACGGTATAATTCATCGTACGACATCCTCTAGTCAAGGGTATGGATCAAACATCAAGTCAAACTCATTACGTATGGAAAATCATCGTACGGCGGCATTAAGCTATCAGGGATCCTATCAACCTATGCGACAATGAGGGGTACGGACCTAACGTCTCGTACGACATATCACACATGATTCACGACATTCTATATATATCTATATACTTATGTCGCAGGTCACATCCATAACAATCTCGTATCAGGGGACCGCAGCCAATGTATCAATCGCCTCAACTGACTCGCATCCGTATACTAACATATCATTATATCACATGTCAAATCTTATTCTCTTTTCATCATAATTATATCTCACATAAAATCAAGTTTACATATACATTCTACCTTTACAACAAGCATAAGTATCTAATCTAACATACACACCCGAACAATACAATCGGTTTTTAAAAGGTGCGAATCGTAGTTTTGAAAGTAGGGTTACAGTGTTTTTAAGAAAAAGATATCGTTTGAAAATCCGTAACGTCTCTCAAGGTATCTGTTTAAAAGATGCATACAATACGTCGGTTTGGAAATAGGTATGGTTCGGATGACACATTTACGTCGGTTATCTAGTCCTATAGTACCCTAAACGACAATATCATCAAATATCATCCTCAAATCCCGTCATCACATATTAGTCGTATCATATCATTTCTAACTATCCTTAGTTTCTAATATGGTTTCACTAACTATCTTTTAACTCTAACCCTAGTTTCTTAATCTAGGTTTCCTTAACCATAATCTATAAATCAGTTTCCATCAAAACTTTGCGGGGGTGCTATACGCCATCCACCCGACTTCCTCCGTAGATATAGATCTACTCACCTTCCTCCTTGCTTACCGAAGTCGATGAAGCCACGCTCCGTCGCCTCTGAATCCACGCGAAGGTACCTACAATAATACACAAGTTGCAATCGCTTGTTAAAATCGAATCTGGAAACCAAAACGGCACACGGATTGCTTATAGGTTAGAACCTATAGGCCACGCATGCAAAACCAACCAATTATCCCTAGTCGGTGATGTACAAACATTCAACAACCAAATACAAATCCAAATATCAAAACTTATCATTCAAAATACAGAATATACGAAAACAGCAACATAGGAAAACCCTTCCCAGATTTTGACTCAGGTCAAACTAGCCAATTTTGCATATGGGGTTGCTCTAGATATAGGAAAACAATACCACAGACCAAAATCCACACCATTCTACCTCGACATGGCCGCAATTTGCGGCCAAAACACTTAAATCTGCGGCCAGATTCTCATATTAGGGGCTCAGGTTTCTAGGGGTTCTTCATGGTTGCCTGCACGTCTCATGGTCAAGGGAACTTCTTTTACAAAGGTCTCGGGTGATACCAGATTTCATAATACTATCACAAACTGTCAAATTTAACCGATGTCGGAAGTTCTAAGTTCGTGTTTGGGTTCAATTTTTCTATTCTAAGTCAGTAAAAACACCACTCAAGTCTTGTTAACAGCCACTACTCATCATCACTTCCACACAATTTCCCAAATCCTTCTCTAGAATTTTCAAACTTCATAACTCACCACTAAACCCATTCAAAACTACAAGTAGAACATAAGAAACTTAAAACTAACTAAATGGAAAGGATTATACCTCATTAATGCCACCAAGCAAAACCCTAGAAGTCCCACGTCTTCAAAATCTAACTTTGATGGGTCTAATGTGATGAGGGTGAGGAGGTGATCGTTTTTTATGAAAGGGGGATAGGGTTTTGAGGAAGGTTTGGAGATGATAATTGGGGTTGAAGGTGGAGCGAGGTGAGATTGAGGAAGATGAAGAAAGAAAATAATGGGGGAAATGAAAGGTGTGGCTGCCCCTCTCTCTCTTTCCTCTCTTATTCTCACCCCCATTCACTCATTGTCTCACTCACTCTCTCTCTAATCATCATGACACCTTTTTCCCTTTTCTTTTCTTTTCTCACCAATAAACACATAAACCCAATAAAACAACACAAATGAAATAACATGTAACATGTCATGGTGCACTAACCATGGAAAACTGTAGAAACACAGATTTGGCCTAATCGCGATTAGCGGTGCACTAATCGGGTTTTTATCCAAATTGCATATAATAAATTTTAAAAAATGCCAAATCCTTTAAATATATTTTTAAATGAATAAATCATTTTAATTTCCATTTATTTCACAATTATTGGTATATATTTATATCCTTTTTCGAAAACCCCAATTTCGCAAATCGGGCAGTTTTCGGGAAATATATTATTTTAATATTAAATTCCAAAAATAATATTTTATATTTTCTGAAATGTTACAATCTTCCCCCCTTAAATAAATTCGGTCCCCGAATTTAAATTTAAACCCCCAAATACTAAAACATTTCTATAATCAACTCAAATCAACGGGGCTCCGAAATCACGGAAGATACAGAATAACACAGCGCGTCAAGTGCGCATGAAAACGAGTACAAAACTCAAAAACGAACTTCGTCAAGCGTCACGCAAATCATCTGATTTGCACGCATATTTTCGGAGTTACAATAGAGATACAGATCTCGAAATTCACTACTGAAATCCAATATACGCTAGTCAAATACTATAATACGTGTATAG
Organism: Agapanthus africanus; assembly: GCA_030015575.1. NCBI lineage: Eukaryota > Viridiplantae > Streptophyta > Magnoliopsida > Asparagales > Amaryllidaceae > Agapanthus > Agapanthus africanus. The sequence continues at coordinate 169,188,670 of CM057349.1, forward strand.
TACGCATTAGAGAAACCGAAGTATCTCTCAGGTGGGTGAGGAACCCTACTAGATCGGCGGAGAGGCTGAGGTTCGTTGGTAACTATTGAATCCTTTGGTTCTATCAAATCATCAGCTGCAGTTTGTATAGCTGGAACATTTCCAGTTCTACATAACAGACCTTGCCTCGAGCTTGTCCGGATTTTTCTTTTAGACATAGGCCGGACAACCCCAAATCTTAATCAACTTAAGATATGGGCTCTTCCCTTTCCATATTACATATGAAGTGGTAGGCAACAGATTTGATTCGAACCTTATTCAATAGGTATGCAACTTCTCAAGTGCACAACCCCAAAAGGAAATAGGTAACTCAGTAGTACTCATCATAGAGGACACCATATCTAATATGGTGCGATTGCTTCGCCCCGATACGCCTACGTGCTGTGGTGTATTCGGAGGAGTAATACTGAGAGAGAATCTCATTCTCCTTTAGAATAGTCCAAGAATTCCATGCACAAGTATTCTCCTCCCTTATCTCATCATAGGACATAATACTTATACCCGTTTTGGTTCTCTACTTCTAACTTATATTCTGTGAATATCTCAAAAGGTTCGGACTTGTGTTTCAACATGAACATATGTCTGAATCTAAAGAGATCATCAGAGAATGTAATGAAGTACAAGGAACCGGTCATGGCATGTGTTGACAGGGGACCTTCATACATCATCATGTATCAGTCCCAAGAGTACACTAACTCTTTCTTTGCTTCCAGAGCTGTGGTCATCTTATCTTTGTGACATGACCGGCAAGTTTTCACAGAATGTAAATTCAAACAGATTTAAATATGCATCTATGTGCAATTTAGCTAGTCGGGTCGCATTGATATGACCTAGTCTACAATACCTCAAGAAGGATCCGTTCATTTCTGAACTCTTCCTCTTGTGTGTGTTCTGTATACTAAGAACTGTAGTTTGATTTAGAACATCAATGCTTTTAGATAACGTGCCTGAACCGATTAACTTTTGATATAGGAAATGTTCAAAACATTATCCAACAATACAAAATTTTATCATTTCTTTACTAATAAAAAGACTGATATGATTTTGTATATCAGGTTCGGTATCTAATAACATTCGTTCAGAATCAATGTATTTGGAATATATTGTGACAGTGACTAACAGACTTGGCTGCAACACTTGCACCGTTTTCTGTCTCATGAAACTTATCACCCGTTCTCAGTTCTCTACCTTTCTGTAGCCCTATGTAACAGATTACATATCTGGGATCCTGATCCGGTATCAAATACCCAGGACGTAGAGGATACAGAGAAACAGTTCTTTGTAATGAACACACCCGAAGGAGATGCATCATATGCACTTTCTTCGTTTGGGCGGCATAGGAATTCTGGTATTCCCCAATTTCCTACTCTGTCTTATAACAATTATAAGTTGGAGCGGGACCAACGTTCCCCAGTTCAGTATAACAAGCGGGTTCAGTCAATACATCCGTATTATTATCTTGATTAAGGCGTGATATGGTCGCTACCAGGAGAGAGAGAGAGAAGAAAACACTCAGCGTGCGCTCTTGCAAGATCAGATTGGTTATTATTTTATCTAATCAGGATGGCTCCCACTGTTTTTATCAAATCTTCCTTCAAACCCTAAAAGGAAAGACTAGCCGGGATTAATTACACGCTATAAGTTCGCCAATCTTTCAGCCAGGCCAGTGTCGGTACTTAGAGGGAGGTTCCCCGTGCTTTCGCACGGACCTAATTACAGAAAACCTCGTTTTCCCAGAGGCGTAACCTCGTTAACACCTTTCTAGACACCTACTTGATCGGCTAATTGTAATGTGTAAAACTCTCCCAGAAGTAACTCTTACTCGCAGCGGGTTGTAAGGTTAGTATAGCACCCTATGAAGTGTTTTGAAGCATCAAATGACCCAAAGTTATAATTTTTAAGGTGCTAAACTAACATGCAAGTGGATCGATCCTAGAAAATTAGGGTTATTTAACTTTTAGCTAGAAAAGATTAGGGTTTGAAGGCTACAACCTTTGTAGCTCCCCTTAGCTAGACTTCTTGGTGTCTTGGGTGTTAAGTCGAGGTCCTCTCGATGTTCCCTTGCGTCCACGACGATCCACCACGGAGCACTCCGTCCAAGCTCGCAATTTTGACAAACCGAAAAGAACACTCTAAACAAAGCGGCTAAGCTTGTGTAGAATGATGTTGTGGTTGGGTTTCTCACTTCAAAAACCTTTCTTTTGTTGTATTTCACTCACTAGAAAAGACTAGAGAAGAAAAGATGAAGGAAGATGAAGATGGTGGCTAATATTATCAAGAGATAAAAAGATAACCATGAGGTTAAGCTTGTGAAAGAAATAAATATCACTATATATATTTATTCCTTCTTGACTCCAACCATGATTAAAATGATAGATGATTAATTTAACTTGGGTTTAGAATGATAAAGGAAAGGATAACCATGGTTTAGTGGTAGGTGAGCATGGTTAGGTTAGAAGAAGCATGTAGAAACTAGCATAATTATCCTTCCCTTTTTCATTTTACTTTAAACCAAAATTAAATAATTATCCATTGTTTAATCTATGGTGTGAAGCTTATATTGCCACCATTTCCATATATAATCAACCATGATGGTTTGATGTATGTATGTGTACATGTATGCACATTTACATGTGCATGAAACTAGAAAAGAAGAAAGAAACACATGCATGCATGCATACATCCATCAAACCCTAGAAAGGTTTTAAGTGAGAAAACTAATGGTTAAATGATAAATCAACACTTGATTTATCAATCCGGTCATATCTAATATGACCCCACCAAAAGCAGTTCACCCGATCAATGTTCGGTATCATATACGCAGATTTCAATCGGGTGCATGCGCATATCGCATATGCGCACCACAACGTTTCGCCTGGACTGGGTAACTCCTCTGTGGGACTCTAAGACTCGTCAATACGCCGGCAGAGGGTAATGATCATATCAAGTACCCTCAAGCCGTAAGCGGTCAGCTAAACGTAACGGCCACCCGGGTATTGAGCGATCAGAAGACAACAAGCGAACCTGCTACAACTCCCGTCGAGCCATCCGGCAACACTTCCGTACAGTCCGGTCTCTTCGTCAGATATGCTGCATATCGAGCCTAGGGATGGTCACGTCGACCCCAATAACTCAATAAGTCGTGTCGGTGAATGGTCTATAACAGATCGAGAAACTACTGATAACACTTATCAGCAAATCTCAGCAGCCCTGGCCAGGGACTTGCTGTTATAACCAGTCGGGCACTGCACAGCATCAACTCCCAATACCGGGAGAGACGAAACCCCTCCTATCGCTCATCGTCTTCGTGTGTCTCGGGACTGTACCCAACGGCCACCTGTTTGCACGACTCAGTAGAGCCGTGGTAGGGTGGCAATCAAAGTGCAGTGGGAGAACACACAAGACTCCATGACGATCTCGGGTCTACAGACTAACCTGTACCAGTGTCACCTGAGAACTGCTATCCGACGATAGATATAATTCCATATAGGAGTTCTCGGTGAGTCCGTCCAGTGTACCCAGTCACCACTGAGCACCCGTATATGATCTTGATGTCAAACATCGATGAATGTGGGAACATCCATCGCCCATCGTATGGGTCTAGTATCATATACGCTAGTCTACTCTGGTATATCGATGCCCCGTCTCGATATACCTACGACTAGGGACATTCCAGGATATGCTTATAGACTACAGATGTCCCACTAGTATGATCTCCATCATAATCAGAGTAGTCAAGCCGATATCCTCAGGGCTTTATCAGCATGTATGAATGAATAAAAGCATGATCAATAAACATGTCAGATAAAGAAGAACCAGATAGCATACTATCATGTTGAGCAAGAATGCAAACTGAATATATATACATGTATAGATACATCCACTATCACATAATGGCCTCTAGGGCATACATATATCCAACAATCTCCCACTTGCACTAAGGCCAGTTATTGGCGTATCTCATACCCAACATCTCAAAAAGTCGCTCATGCTGCGGCTGAGGGAGGGCCTTGGTGAATGGATCCGCGGCGTTGTTCTTTGTGTCTACTCTCTTAATCTCGATCTCGCGGCGATCTACAATCTCCCGGATCAAATGAAAGCGCCTCAGGATGTGTCTGGACCGCTGATGGAATCTGGGCTCCTTGGCTAACGCCATTGCCCCATTATTGTCACAATACAAAGGTATTGGATCAATAATGGTTGGAACTACTCCTAGCTCCGAGACGAACTTCTTCATCCAGACGGCTTCCTTGGCGGCATCATTTGCAGCAATGTACTCAGCTTCCATCGTAGAGTCTGCAACGGTATCTTGTTTGGAACTCTTCCAACTTACCGCCCCTCCATTGAGGGTAAATACAAACCCTGAGATAGATTTGCTGTCATCCTTGTCGCTCTGGAAGCTCGAATCGGTAAAGGCCTCCATTTGGAGATCTTTATTACCATACACCAAGAACAATTCTTTAGTCCTTCGTAAGTACTTAAGAATGTTCTTCACAGCTGTCCAGTGGTTCTCCCCTGGGTTGGATTGATACCTGCTTACAACACTAAGTGCATAAGCTACATCTGGGCGTGTACATAACATCGCATACATTATAGATCCTACTGCCGAAGCATAAGGTATAATGCTCATGCGAGCTCTCTCTTCATCGGTCTTTGGACAAGAATCCTTGGAGAGAGTGACTCCATGGCAAGCGGGTAAGGCACCCCGCTTGGAGTCTTCCATACTAAACCTCTTTAGGATGGTGTTAATGTACCTGGTTTGGGACAATCCCAATAACTTTTTGGATCTATCTCTATAGATCCTTATGTCCAGGATGTATGTGGCATCACCCAGGTCCTTTATGGAGAACCTCAGTGATAAGAATGATTTGACCGACTGTAGCATAGGAATATCATTTCCTATCAGAAGAATGTCATCAACGTACAATACGAGGAATGTGACAGCTCTTCCTACAGCCTTCCTATAAACACAAGGTTCATCTGGATTTTTGATGAAATCAAACTCTTTGATAACATCATCGAAACAGATGTTCCAACTCCGAGATGCCTGCTTTAACCCATAAATGGATTTAAGCAATCTACATGCTTTCTCGCTGCTCCCACTGTCAATGAAGCCCTCTGGCTGATCCATATAAACGCATTCTTCTAAATCTCCTTTCAGGAATGCTGTTTTAACGTCCATCTGCCAGATTTCATAGTCGTAGTGAGCAGCAATAGCAAGTAGGATCCGAATGGATTTAAGCATGGCTACGGGCGAAAAAGTTTCGTCATAGTCCAGACCTGGTCTTTGACGAAAACCTTTCGCCACAAGTCTTGCCTTATAGGTCTCTACCTGCCCATCCACACCAATCTTTCTTTTAAAGATCCATTTGCACCCTACAGGTTTTACCCCAGGGGGTACAACGTCCAAAGTCCATACTTTGTTGGTGTACATAGACTCCATTTCGGATCTCATGGCATCCAGCCACTTCACAGAGTCACCACTCGTGATAGCTTGCTGAAAACTGGTAGGATCATCATCTTCCATGATACAGTCTTCTCTGTCACCATCAATGAGGAAACCGTAGTACCTCTCCGGTGGGCGAGAAGTCCTACCAGACCTTCGGAGTGGCCGAGGTTCTTCAGTTTCTGCTGCAACAGTCGGTTCAACCAAATCGTCATTTGTAGTTTGTGTCTCTAGAACCTCTTCTAGATCCACCACTTTGCCATCATCTTTATCTGTGAAAAACTCTTTTTCCAAGAATGTGGCATGTTGAGAAACAAACACTTTTTGTTCCTCTTTGTGGTAGAACAGATATCCATAAGAATTCTTTGGATATCCTACAAAGTTACACATGACTGACCGTGTCTCGAGTTTGTCCGGATTCTGCTTTTTAACATAGGCCGGGCAACCCCAAATCTTAATTCTCTTAAGAGATGGTCTCTTCCCATGCCATATCTCATATGGCGTGGTAGACACGGCTTTGGTTGGAACCCTGTTTAGTAGAAACGCTGCAGTCTCCAATGCATGCCCCCAAAACGAGACTGGTAACTCAGTGTCACTCATCATGGACCGGACCATATCTAATAGGGTCCTATTCCGTCGTTCTGACACACCGTTGTGCTGTGGTGTGTAAGGAGGAGTGAGCTGAGAGAGAATCCCATTCTCTTTTAGGAAGTTTGCAAATTCTGTACTGAGATACTCTCCACCTCGATCTGATCGAAGCATCTTAATACTCAAGCCGGTTTGTTTTTCTACTTCTTGTTTATATTCAATGAATTTCTCGAAAGCGTCGGACTTGTGCTTTAATAAAAATACATGACCGAATCTTGAGAAATCATCAGTGAATGTAATGAAGTATGAAAAACCGCCTCTAGCCTGTATAGACATAGGCCCACATACATCACTATGTATGAGGCCCAGGAGCTGAGTAGCTCTTTCTCCGTGTCCGGTAAACGGAGTTTTGGTCATTTTACCCTTGATACAAGACTGGCAAGTCGCATAAGATTTATATTCAAAAGGATTTAAATATCCATCTTTGTGTAACTTGTTTAGTCTTGTTTCGTTAATATGACCAAGTCTACAGTGCCAAAGAAAAGCTTCATTTAATTCTGAAAGTTTTCTTTTATTAGTGTGTTGTATACTGAAAACTGTGTGTTGATTTAGGACATATATTCCGTTATTAAGTGTACCATACCCAACCAACATTTGATTCAGGTGAATGTTCATAACATTGTTTTGCAATACAAAATTATACCCTTCATTGTCCAACAAAGAAACGGATATTATATTACATAGCATATCAGGTACAAAATAACATGGATTCAAAATCAAAATACATCCAGACGGCAACCCCAAGTGATACTCTCCCACTGCGACTGTATGTACATTGGAACCATTTCCAACGCGGAGAGTATGGTCACCTGTCTTCAAAACCTTGCTATTTCTCAGCCCCTGCATAGAATTGCAAATGTGAGAACCTGAATCGGTATCCAATACCCAGGAAGCAGAGTTTATAGAAAAACAGTTTTCAGTCACAAACGCACCTGAAGCAGAAGCATCACCATGCTTCTTCTTGAGACTTAGGTACTCCGTGCAGTTGCGCTTCCAATGTCCTGTCTTGTGGCAATGAAAACACTCGCCTTTCCCTGGGTCTCCAGCCGTGGACTTTCCCTTTCCCTTCACCTTTTTGACTCCGCCCTTAGGATTAGTGGGTTTCTTCTTTTTCTTTCCCTTGGCTTTAGCTTTCGGGCGAGAAGAAGAAGACTGTCCAATAGTCATAACGGGAGTCTTTGCTGACTTCATAGTGCTCTCTGCACTCCTTAACATATTAAGGAGTTCAGGGAGGTCCTTCTCCATGCCATGCATGTTGAAGTTCACTATGAACTGAGCAAAGGTGGAGGGGAAGGACTGCAGAATAATATCTATATATTGCTCATTGTCCATTGTCCATCCAAGGTCCTCAAGCTCTTCTATAAGAGCTATCATCTTCAAAACATGGTCCGCTACTGGTGTGCCTGGGGCCATCCGCATGTGAAACAGTTTCCTTGATGCTTCGTATCGTAATACGCGGGACTGCTCCCCATACAACTCCTTTGTATGGAGCAGTATCTCGTGAATGTCCATGTCCTCGTGCTGCTTTTGATGTGTATTATCCATCGATGCAAGCGCGAGGCATGTGGCCGTGGCACAGTCAGCGTCCCATGTCTTGCGGACTTCTATGTCCGCAACTGAGGATTTTGGGCCTGGGACGGGCGGGGCTGAAGCCGTGAGGACATATGATACTTTATCATAAGTCAAGGCGATCTTCAGATTCCTTAGCCAGTCTTTATAGTTGGTCCCGTTCAGTTTGTTTTTATCTAGTAGAAGCTTAAGTCCAGTCATTGGTATCTGCCATTAAGAGAGAGAAAAGAATACACTCAGCGAAAGCTCTTGCACAGATTAGATTGGTTTATTATCTTGTCTAATCGATGTTTCCCACTGCTTTTTATCAAGTTTTTCTTTCAAACCTTAAAAAGAAAAACTAGCCAGGATTAATTACAGTCTACAACTTCGCTAACCGTTCAGCCAGGCTAGTGTCGGTACTTTGAGGGAGGTTCCCCGTGCTTTCGCACGGACCTAATTAGAGTAAACCTCGTTTTCCCAGAGGCGGAGCCCCGTTAACACCTTTCTAGACACCTAATGAGTTAGCTAATTGTAAACTGTAAAACTCTCCTAGGAGCAACTATTGCCCACAGTGGGATCGGGATCCAACCATCATATGGAAGGTATGCAATCTCATTGCAAATTTCAACACTTGAAATTCCCGATGTGGTTTTTACCCCTAATACTCGTGACCTTGGCTAAGGTCAACAAATCACGAGCACTAGTCAAGCTCAACCCGTCATTTCTTGATTAATTAGACCCGTTCACATGACCCTTGGCTAAGGTCAATAAAGTCATATGCCCGTCCTAATTAATCTGCATCATATGCGTTTGTAGGAAGACATCACTTAGCTACCGTACACTACGCCTTGGCTAAGGTCAACAAACGTAGCACGAATACTAAGTACTCTACTTCCTAAAATGACGGAGGGTTGCGGATGATTTTTAAGAAAATCTTTAACGCTTTGAGCTTGATATCGTTGTAGAATCAAAAGGTTTTCAAAAGGAGTGGCTTAAGCTCCGCAGTTTTGAAATATAGCTTTTTCATAAATAGCCGAGTAGTTTTTAAATCCGATTCTACAATATCTTTTAGGTTTATTTTCTTTACATTAATCACATTAATGTAATCCCATCATTTAAGTCCTTAAGCCAATCACAGAAAAGAAACGAAAATAACACGTACGCTTATGCCATCCGCATTCGCCGCAATGTTCCGTTATGCACCGTTAGGTTACTTAACTAACGGCATACCGGGACGGGACTAGCGCGGGTGTAAAACATAAGCAACGTCTACTATATATCATATATATAATATGCCATTCGTCTCAGATATCACAGAACACAGGCAGCAGAAATATAGATATAACGTGGGATATACTAGGACGTCCGTATTTAGTATTTAGCCAGAATAGAAAATACGGATTCCACAGTCGCGATGAATAGCCAAGCCTACACCCTGGACCCCTACGAGAGCGGCAAGTGACCCTACCAATCCTGGAGTTTAGGAGACCCGGTCTCGACTCCTCGAGATGGCCTCCCACTGAACCCCAGAACCCGGTCACCTGTGCTCTCCTCCTTGGGTCCATCCTATTGCGGAAAAGTAAATAATATACAACACTGGTGACACAACCGCAACCTGGAAGTGCCCCAAATAAAAGAATATTACATTACATTTGAATTTACATGAATGAAAATATAAAACTCTCATCTCACAAAAACCCCCCGGCTATTCGATCGCGACAATCCTGCACATCATATCTCAGCAACACAAAATATCACATATCATCAACGTAAGTAAGTATGCGTACCCCGATTGTCGTTGATGTATAGCAACGAAACCGGCGATATCTAACATACTACACTTACGGTCACAGAAAAGAAAGTGTAAAACTACAATATTTGGAATCCAGATTCTCTTTAGACATCATAAATGCGAAATATCACATATTTCGTATTTCATGCCCACACTATATGAATTCCACATATTGTATCACATTCCAGACAAACAGACAATATTGAAGTTTTCGAACGAACAATCAAGCACCCAAGATTCACTAAAGCTCAACACTTGAGCAGGGTTCAAAAGATCCGGAGTGTGACACAGTAGCGGCGGTCCAGCCGTAGAAGGGTCAAGCCAACGCCTCACATGTGGCACGCCGTACTGGCCCAAACCCTAGGGTTCAAAGGGCAGTTCGAGACGGTCACATAATCGAGTTAAGGTTTGTTGTCTTCTAGAGGGACCACCGCAAAAAGACTTGCACGTATTTCCAAACTATTTAAACCCCGTGAATATTGAGTAAATGATATTCGTTCAAACACTTCAATACTTTCTAGTTTACCCGGAAAAGCTACGAAATGAAAGTCCCGATCGAATCGATTAATCCAAAAACATCTCCAGAATTTTTCAAAACTTTATTCAGTTTAAAAATACCCAAAAAATTAAACATGCAGAAAGTAGAATTACTGTAGAAACAGTATACCCTAATTCATATGTACGGCCGCGGAACAGCGGCCTAAGCAATCTTAGGCCGCGTTTCCGCGGCTATAACTACTGTTCATGGGAATATTTTTCTGCCGTAATTCTTATATTTTCCTGCTATGATTTTTACATATTTTTAATTCTGCAAAATGTCAAGTTTTAGAAAATTTCCAGAGAGCATCAAAAAATACGGTATTTTTGTCCGATCGGGGTTTTCACTTCGTCAAAACGTCGCCTAATGTTCTAGGTCGGCTCTGATACCAATGTAAGGTTAGTATAGCACCCTATGAAGTGTTTTGAAGCATCAAATGACCCAAAGTTATAATTTTTAAGGTGCTAAACTAACATGCAAGTGGATCGATCCTAGAAAATTAGGGTTATTTAACTTTTAGCTAGAAAAGATTAGGGTTTGAAGGCTACAACCTTTGTAGCTCCCCTTAGCTAGACTCCTTGGTGTCTTGGGTGTTGAGTCGAGGTCCTCTCGATGTTCCCTTGCGTCCACGACGATCCACCACGGAGCACTCCGTCCAAGCTTGCAATTTCGACAAACCGAAAAGAACACTCTAAACAAAGCGGCTAAGCTTGTGTAGAATGATGTTGTGGTTGGGTTTCTCACTTCAAAAACCTTTCTTTTGTTGTATTTCACTCACTAGAAAAGACTAGAGAAGAAAAGATGAAGGAAGATGAAGATGGTGGCTAATATTATCAAGAGATAAAAAGATAACCATGAGGTTAAGCTTGTGAAAGAAATAAATATCACTATATATATTTATTCCTTCTTGACTCCAACCATGATTAAAATGATAGATGATTAATTTAACTTGGGTTTAGAATGATAAAGGAAAGGATAACCATGGTTTAGTGGTAGGTGAGCATGGTTAGGTTAGAAGAAGCATGTAGAAACTAGCATAATTATCCTTCCCTTTTTCATTTTACTTTAAACCAAAATTAAATAATTATCCATTGTTTAATCTATGGTGTGAAGCTTATATTGCCACCATTTCTATATATAATCAACCATGATGGTTTGATGTATGTATGTGTACATGTATGCACATTTACATGTGCATGAAACTAGAAAAGAAGAAAGAAACACATGCATGCATGCATACATCCATCAAACCCTAGAAAGGTTTTAAGTGAGAAAACTAATGGTTAAATGATAAATCAACACTTGATTTATCAATCCGGTCATATCTAATATGACCCCACCAAAAGCAGTTCACCCGATCAATGTTCGGTATCATATACGCAGATTTCAATCGGGTGCATGCGCATATCGCATATGCGCACCACAACGTTTCGCCTGGACTGGGTAACTCCTCTGTGGGACTCTAAGACTCGTCAATACGCCGGCAGAGGGTAATGATCATATCAAGTACCCTCAAGCCGCAAGCGGTCAGCTAAACGTAACGGCCACCCGGGTATTGAGCGATCAGAAGACAACAAGCGAACCTGCTACAACTCCCGTCGAGCCATCCGGCAACACTTCCGTACAGTCCGGTCTCTTCGTCAGATATGCTGCATATCGAGCCTAGGGATGGTCACGTCGACCCCAATAACTCAATAAGTCGTGTCGGTGAATGGTCTATAACAGATCGAGAAACTACTGATAACACTTATCAGCAAATCTCAGCAGCCCTGGCCAGGGACTTGCTGTTATAACCAGTCGGGCACTGCACAGCATCAACTCCCAATACCGGGAGAGACGAAACCCCTCCTATCGCTCATCGTCTTCGTGTGTCTCGGGACTGTACCCAACGGCCACCTGTTTGCACGACTCAGTAGAGCCGTGGTAGGGTGGCAATCAAAGTGCAGTGGGAGAACACACAAGACTCCATGACGATCTCGGGTCTACAGACTAACCTGTACCAGTGTCACCTGAGAACTGCTATCCGACGATAGATATAATTCCATATAGGAGTTCTCGGTGAGTCCGTCCAGTGTACCCAGTCACCACTGAGCACCCGTATATGATCTTGATGTCAAACATCGATGAATGTGGGAACATCCATCGCCCATCGTATGGGTCTAGTATCATATACGCTAGTCTACTCTGGTATATCGATGCCCCGTCTCGATATACCTACGACTAGGGACATTCCAGGATATGCTTATAGACTACAGATGTCCCACTAGTATGATCTCCATCATAATCAGAGTAGTCAAGCCGATATCCTCAGGGCTTTATCAGCATGTATGAATGAATAAAAGCATGATCAATAAACATGTCAGATAAAGAAGAACCAGATAGCATACTATCATGTTGAGCAAGAATGCAAACTGAATATATATACATGTATAGATACATCCACTATCACATAATGGCCTCTAGGGCATACATATATCCAACAATCTCCCACTTGCACTAAGGCCAGTTATTGGCGTATCTCATACCCAACATCTCAAAAAGTCGCTCATGCTGCGGCTGAGGGAGGGCCTTGGTGAATGGATCCGCGGCGTTGTTCTTTGTGTCTACTCTCTTAATCTCGATCTCGCGGCGATCTACAATCTCCCGGATCAAATGAAAGCGCCTCAGGATGTGTCTGGACCGCTGATGGAATCTGGGCTCCTTGGCTAACGCCATTGCCCCATTATTGTCACAATACAAAGGTATTGGATCAATAATGGTTGGAACTACTCCTAGCTCCGAGACGAACTTCTTCATCCAGACGGCTTCCTTGGCGGCATCATTTGCAGCAATGTACTCAGCTTCCATCGTAGAGTCTGCAACGGTATCTTGTTTGGAACTCTTCCAACTTACCGCCCCTCCATTGAGGGTAAATACAAACCCTGAGATAGATTTGCTGTCATCCTTGTCGCTCTGGAAGCTCGAATCGGTAAAGGCCTCCATTTGGAGATCTTTATTACCATACACCAAGAACAATTCTTTAGTCCTTCGTAAGTACTTAAGAATGTTCTTCACAGCTGTCCAGTGGTTCTCCCCTGGGTTGGATTGATACCTGCTTACAACACTAAGTGCATAAGCTACATCTGGGCGTGTACATAACATCGCATACATTATAGATCCTACTGCCGAAGCATAAGGTATAATGCTCATGCGAGCTCTCTCTTCATCGGTCTTTGGACAAGAATCCTTGGAGAGAGTGACTCCATGGCAAGCGGGTAAGGCACCCCGCTTGGAGTCTTCCATACTAAACCTCTTTAGGATGGTGTTAATGTACCTGGTTTGGGACAATCCCAATAACTTTTTGGATCTATCTCTATAGATCCTTATGTCCAGGATGTATGTGGCATCACCCAGGTCCTTTATGGAGAACCTCAGTGATAAGAATGATTTGACCGACTGTAGCATAGGAATATCATTTCCTATCAGAAGAATGTCATCAACGTACAATACGAGGAATGTGACAGCTCTTCCTACAGCCTTCCTATAAACACAAGGTTCATCTGGATTTTTGATGAAATCAAACTCTTTGATAACATCATCGAAACAGATGTTCCAACTCCGAGATGCCTGCTTTAACCCATAAATGGATTTAAGCAATCTACATGCTTTCTCGCTGCTCCCACTGTCAATGAAGCCCTCTGGCTGATCCATATAAACGCATTCTTCTAAATCTCCTTTCAGGAATGCTGTTTTAACGTCCATCTGCCAGATTTCATAGTCGTAGTGAGCAGCAATAGCAAGTAGGATCCGAATGGATTTAAGCATGGCTACGGGCGAAAAAGTTTCGTCATAGTCCAGACCTGGTCTTTGACGAAAACCTTTCGCCACAAGTCTTGCCTTATAGGTCTCTACCTGCCCATCCACACCAATCTTTCTTTTAAAGATCCATTTGCACCCTACAGGTTTTACCCCAGGGGGTACAACGTCCAAAGTCCATACTTTGTTGGTGTACATAGACTCCATTTCGGATCTCATGGCATCCAGCCACTTCACAGAGTCACCACTCGTGATAGCTTGCTGAAAACTGGTAGGATCATCATCTTCCATGATACAGTCTTCTCTGTCACCATCAATGAGGAAACCGTAGTACCTCTCCGGTGGGCGAGAAGTCCTACCAGACCTTCGGAGTGGCCGAGGTTCTTCAGTTTCTGCTGCAACAGTCGGTTCAACCAAATCGTCATTTGTAGTTTGTGTCTCTAGAACCTCTTCTAGATCCACCACTTTGCCATCATCTTTATCTGTGAAAAACTCTTTTTCCAAGAATGTGGCATGTTGAGAAACAAACACTTTTTGTTCCTCTTTGTGGTAGAACAGATATCCATAAGAATTCTTTGGATATCCTACAAAGTTACACATGACTGACCGTGTCTCGAGTTTGTCCGGATTCTGCTTTTTAACATAGGCCGGGCAACCCCAAATCTTAATTCTCTTAAGAGATGGTCTCTTCCCATGCCATATCTCATATGGCGTGGTAGACACGGCTTTGGTTGGAACCCTGTTTAGTAGAAACGCTGCAGTCTCCAATGCATGCCCCCAAAACGAGACTGGTAACTCAGTGTCACTCATCATGGACCGGACCATATCTAATAGGGTCCTATTCCGTCGTTCTGACACACCGTTGTGCTGTGGTGTGTAAGGAGGAGTGAGCTGAGAGAGAATCCCATTCTCTTTTAGGAAGTTTGCAAATTCTGTACTGAGATACTCTCCACCTCGATCTGATCGAAGCATCTTAATACTCAAGCCGGTTTGTTTTTCTACTTCTTGTTTATATTCAATGAATTTCTCGAAAGCGTCGGACTTGTGCTTTAATAAAAATACATGACCGAATCTTGAGAAATCATCAGTGAATGTAATGAAGTATGAAAAACCGCCTCTAGCCTGTATAGACATAGGCCCACATACATCACTATGTATGAGGCCCAGGAGCTGAGTAGCTCTTTCTCCGTGTCCGGTAAACGGAGTTTTGGTCATTTTACCCTTGATACAAGACTGGCAAGTCGCATAAGATTTATATTCAAAAGGATTTAAATATCCATCTTTGTGTAACTTGTTTAGTCTTGTTTCGTTAATATGACCAAGTCTACAGTGCCAAAGAAAAGCTTCATTTAATTCTGAAAGTTTTCTTTTATTAGTGTGTTGTATACTGAAAACTGTGTGTTGATTTAGGACATATATTCCGTTATTAAGTGTACCATACCCAACCAACATTTGATTCAGGTGAATGTTCATAACATTGTTTTGCAATACAAAATTATACCCTTCATTGTCCAACAAAGAAACGGATATTATATTACATAGCATATCAGGTACAAAATAACATGGATTCAAAATCAAAATACATCCAGACGGCAACCCCAAGTGATACTCTCCCACTGCGACTGTATGTACATTGGAACCATTTCCAACGCGGAGAGTATGGTCACCTGTCTTCAAAACCTTGCTATTTCTCAGCCCCTGCATAGAATTGCAAATGTGAGAACCTGAATCGGTATCCAATACCCAGGAAGCAGAGTTTATAGAAAAACAGTTTTCAGTCACAAACGCACCTGAAGCAGAAGCATCACCATGCTTCTTCTTGAGACTTAGGTACTCCGTGCAGTTGCGCTTCCAATGTCCTGTCTTGTGGCAATGAAAACACTCGCCTTTCCCTGGGTCTCCAGCCGTGGACTTTCCCTTTCCCTTCACCTTTTTGACTCCGCCCTTAGGATTAGTGGGTTTCTTCTTTTTCTTTCCCTTGGCTTTAGCTTTCGGGCGAGAAGAAGAAGACTGTCCAATAGTCATAACGGGAGTCTTTGCTGACTTCATAGTGCTCTCTGCACTCCTTAACATATTAAGGAGTTCAGGGAGGTCCTTCTCCATGCCATGCATGTTGAAGTTCACTATGAACTGAGCAAAGGTGGAGGGGAAGGACTGCAGAATAATATCTATATATTGCTCATTGTCCATTGTCCATCCAAGGTCCTCAAGCTCTTCTATAAGAGCTATCATCTTCAAAACATGGTCCGCTACTGGTGTGCCTGGGGCCATCCGCATGTGAAACAGTTTCCTTGATGCTTCGTATCGTAATACGCGGGACTGCTCCCCATACAACTCCTTTGTATGGAGCAGTATCTCGTGAATGTCCATGTCCTCGTGCTGCTTTTGATGTGTATTATCCATCGATGCAAGCGCGAGGCATGTGGCCGTGGCACAGTCAGCGTCCCATGTCTTGCGGACTTCTATGTCCGCAACTGAGGATTTTGGGCCTGGGACGGGCGGGGCTGAAGCCGTGAGGACATATGATACTTTATCATAAGTCAAGGCGATCTTCAGATTCCTTAGCCAGTCTTTATAGTTGGTCCCGTTCAGTTTGTTTTTATCTAGTAGAAGCTTAAGTCCAGTCATTGGTATCTGCCATTAAGAGAGAGAAAAGAATACACTCAGCGAAAGCTCTTGCACAGATTAGATTGGTTTATTATCTTGTCTAATCGATGTTTCCCACTGCTTTTTATCAAGTTTTTCTTTCAAACCTTAAAAAGAAAAACTAGCCAGGATTAATTACAGTCTACAACTTCGCTAACCGTTCAGCCAGGCTAGTGTCGGTACTTTGAGGGAGGTTCCCCGTGCTTTCGCACGGACCTAATTAGAGTAAACCTCGTTTTCCCAGAGGCGGAGCCCCGTTAACACCTTTCTAGACACCTAATGAGTTAGCTAATTGTAAACTGTAAAACTCTCCTAGGAGCAACTATTGCCCACAGTGGGATCGGGATCCAACCATCATATGGAAGGTATGCAATCTCATTGCAAATTTCAACACTTGAAATTCCCGATGTGGTTTTTACCCCTAATACTCGTGACCTTGGCTAAGGTCAACAAATCACGAGCACTAGTCAAGCTCAACCCGTCATTTCTTGATTAATTAGACCCGTTCACATGACCCTTGGCTAAGGTCAATAAAGTCATATGCCCGTCCTAATTAATCTGCATCATATGCGTTTGTAGGAAGACATCACTTAGCTACCGTACACTACGCCTTGGCTAAGGTCAAC
The DNA here is from genome assembly GCA_030015575.1 of Agapanthus africanus. Taxonomy (NCBI): domain Eukaryota; kingdom Viridiplantae; phylum Streptophyta; class Magnoliopsida; order Asparagales; family Amaryllidaceae; genus Agapanthus; species Agapanthus africanus. Next base: position 169,205,751 of record CM057349.1, read on the forward strand.
AAACGTAGCACGAATACTAAGTACTCTACTTCCTAAAATGACGGAGGGTTGCGGATGATTTTTAAGAAAATCTTTAACGCTTTGAGCTTGATATCGTTGTAGAATCAAAAGGTTTTCAAAAGGAGTGGCTTAAGCTCCGCAGTTTTGAAATATAGCTTTTTCATAAATAGCCGAGTAGTTTTTAAATCCGATTCTACAACATCTTTTAGGTTTATTTTCTTTACATTAATCACATTAATGTAATCCCATCATTTAAGTCCTTAAGCCAATCACAGAAAAGAAACGAAAATAACACGTACGCTTATGCCATCCGCATTCGCCGCAATGTTCCGTTATGCACCGTTAGGTTACTTAACTAACGGCATACCGGGACGGGACTAGCGCGGGTGTAAAACATAAGCAACGTCTACTATATATCATATATATAATATGCCATTCGTCTCAGATATCACAGAACACAGGCAGCAGAAATATAGATATAACGTGGGATATACTAGGACGTCCGTATTTAGTATTTAGCCAGAATAGAAAATACGGATTCCACAGTCGCGATGAATAGCCAAGCCTACACCCTGGACCCCTACGAGAGCGGCAAGTGACCCTACCAATCCTGGAGTTTAGGAGACCCGGTCTCGACTCCTCGAGATGGCCTCCCACTGAACCCCAGAACCCGGTCACCTGTGCTCTCCTCCTTGGGTCCATCCTATTGCGGAAAAGTAAATAATATACAACACTGGTGACACAACCGCAACCTGGAAGTGCCCCAAATAAAAGAATATTACATTACATTTGAATTTACATGAATGAAAATATAAAACTCTCATCTCACAAAAACCCCCCGGCTATTCGATCGCGACAATCCTGCACATCATATCTCAGCAACACAAAATATCACATATCATCAACGTAAGTAAGTATGCGTACCCCGATTGTCGTTGATGTATAGCAACGAAACCGGCGATATCTAACATACTACACTTACGGTCACAGAAAAGAAAGTGTAAAACTACAATATTTGGAATCCAGATTCTCTTTAGACATCATAAATGCGAAATATCACATATTTCGTATTTCATGCCCACACTATATGAATTCCACATATTGTATCACATTCCAGACAAACAGACAATATTGAAGTTTTCGAACGAACAATCAAGCACCCAAGATTCACTAAAGCTCAACACTTGAGCAGGGTTCAAAAGATCCGGAGTGTGACACAGTAGCGGCGGTCCAGCCGTAGAAGGGTCAAGCCAACGCCTCACATGTGGCACGCCGTACTGGCCCAAACCCTAGGGTTCAAAGGGCAGTTCGAGACGGTCACATAATCGAGTTAAGGTTTGTTGTCTTCTAGAGGGACCACCGCAAAAAGACTTGCACGTATTTCCAAACTATTTAAACCCCGTGAATATTGAGTAAATGATATTCGTTCAAACACTTCAATACTTTCTAGTTTACCCGGAAAAGCTACGAAATGAAAGTCCCGATCGAATCGATTAATCCAAAAACATCTCCAGAATTTTTCAAAACTTTATTCAGTTTAAAAATACCCAAAAAATTAAACATGCAGAAAGTAGAATTACTGTAGAAACAGTATACCCTAATTCATATGTACGGCCGCGGAACAGCGGCCTAAGCAATCTTAGGCCGCGTTTCCGCGGCTATAACTACTGTTCATGGGAATATTTTTCTGCCGTAATTCTTATATTTTCCTGCTATGATTTTTACATATTTTTAATTCTGCAAAATGTCAAGTTTTAGAAAATTTCCAGAGAGCATCAAAAAATACGGTATTTTTGTCCGATCGGGGTTTTCACTTCGTCAAAACGTCGCCTAATGTTCTAGGTCGGCTCTGATACCAATGTAAGGTTAGTATAGCACCCTATGAAGTGTTTTGAAGCATCAAATGACCCAAAGTTATAATTTTTAAGGTGCTAAACTAACATGCAAGTGGATCGATCCTAGAAAATTAGGGTTATTTAACTTTTAGCTAGAAAAGATTAGGGTTTGAAGGCTACAACCTTTGTAGCTCCCCTTAGCTAGACTCCTTGGTGTCTTGGGTGTTGAGTCGAGGTCCTCTCGATGTTCCCTTGCGTCCACGACGATCCACCACGGAGCACTCCGTCCAAGCTTGCAATTTCGACAAACCGAAAAGAACACTCTAAACAAAGCGGCTAAGCTTGTGTAGAATGATGTTGTGGTTGGGTTTCTCACTTCAAAAACCTTTCTTTTGTTGTATTTCACTCACTAGAAAAGACTAGAGAAGAAAAGATGAAGGAAGATGAAGATGGTGGCTAATATTATCAAGAGATAAAAAGATAACCATGAGGTTAAGCTTGTGAAAGAAATAAATATCACTATATATATTTATTCCTTCTTGACTCCAACCATGATTAAAATGATAGATGATTAATTTAACTTGGGTTTAGAATGATAAAGGAAAGGATAACCATGGTTTAGTGGTAGGTGAGCATGGTTAGGTTAGAAGAAGCATGTAGAAACTAGCATAATTATCCTTCCCTTTTTCATTTTACTTTAAACCAAAATTAAATAATTATCCATTGTTTAATCTATGGTGTGAAGCTTATATTGCCACCATTTCTATATATAATCAACCATGATGGTTTGATGTATGTATGTGTACATGTATGCACATTTACATGTGCATGAAACTAGAAAAGAAGAAAGAAACACATGCATGCATGCATACATCCATCAAACCCTAGAAAGGTTTTAAGTGAGAAAACTAATGGTTAAATGATAAATCAACACTTGATTTATCAATCCGGTCATATCTAATATGACCCCACCAAAAGCAGTTCACCCGATCAATGTTCGGTATCATATACGCAGATTTCAATCGGGTGCATGCGCATATCGCATATGCGCACCACAACGTTTCGCCTGGACTGGGTAACTCCTCTGTGGGACTCTAAGACTCGTCAATACGCCGGCAGAGGGTAATGATCATATCAAGTACCCTCAAGCCGCAAGCGGTCAGCTAAACGTAACGGCCACCCGGGTATTGAGCGATCAGAAGACAACAAGCGAACCTGCTACAACTCCCGTCGAGCCATCCGGCAACACTTCCGTACAGTCCGGTCTCTTCGTCAGATATGCTGCATATCGAGCCTAGGGATGGTCACGTCGACCCCAATAACTCAATAAGTCGTGTCGGTGAATGGTCTATAACAGATCGAGAAACTACTGATAACACTTATCAGCAAATCTCAGCAGCCCTGGCCAGGGACTTGCTGTTATAACCAGTCGGGCACTGCACAGCATCAACTCCCAATACCGGGAGAGACGAAACCCCTCCTATCGCTCATCGTCTTCGTGTGTCTCGGGACTGTACCCAACGGCCACCTGTTTGCACGACTCAGTAGAGCCGTGGTAGGGTGGCAATCAAAGTGCAGTGGGAGAACACACAAGACTCCATGACGATCTCGGGTCTACAGACTAACCTGTACCAGTGTCACCTGAGAACTGCTATCCGACGATAGATATAATTCCATATAGGAGTTCTCGGTGAGTCCGTCCAGTGTACCCAGTCACCACTGAGCACCCGTATATGATCTTGATGTCAAACATCGATGAATGTGGGAACATCCATCGCCCATCGTATGGGTCTAGTATCATATACGCTAGTCTACTCTGGTATATCGATGCCCCGTCTCGATATACCTACGACTAGGGACATTCCAGGATATGCTTATAGACTACAGATGTCCCACTAGTATGATCTCCATCATAATCAGAGTAGTCAAGCCGATATCCTCAGGGCTTTATCAGCATGTATGAATGAATAAAAGCATGATCAATAAACATGTCAGATAAAGAAGAACCAGATAGCATACTATCATGTTGAGCAAGAATGCAAACTGAATATATATACATGTATAGATACATCCACTATCACATAATGGCCTCTAGGGCATACATATATCCAACAATCTCCCACTTGCACTAAGGCCAGTTATTGGCGTATCTCATACCCAACATCTCAAAAAGTCGCTCATGCTGCGGCTGAGGGAGGGCCTTGGTGAATGGATCCGCGGCGTTGTTCTTTGTGTCTACTCTCTTAATCTCGATCTCGCGGCGATCTACAATCTCCCGGATCAAATGAAAGCGCCTCAGGATGTGTCTGGACCGCTGATGGAATCTGGGCTCCTTGGCTAACGCCATTGCCCCATTATTGTCACAATACAAAGGTATTGGATCAATAATGGTTGGAACTACTCCTAGCTCCGAGACGAACTTCTTCATCCAGACGGCTTCCTTGGCGGCATCATTTGCAGCAATGTACTCAGCTTCCATCGTAGAGTCTGCAACGGTATCTTGTTTGGAACTCTTCCAACTTACCGCCCCTCCATTGAGGGTAAATACAAACCCTGAGATAGATTTGCTGTCATCCTTGTCGCTCTGGAAGCTCGAATCGGTAAAGGCCTCCATTTGGAGATCTTTATTACCATACACCAAGAACAATTCTTTAGTCCTTCGTAAGTACTTAAGAATGTTCTTCACAGCTGTCCAGTGGTTCTCCCCTGGGTTGGATTGATACCTGCTTACAACACTAAGTGCATAAGCTACATCTGGGCGTGTACATAACATCGCATACATTATAGATCCTACTGCCGAAGCATAAGGTATAATGCTCATGCGAGCTCTCTCTTCATCGGTCTTTGGACAAGAATCCTTGGAGAGAGTGACTCCATGGCAAGCGGGTAAGGCACCCCGCTTGGAGTCTTCCATACTAAACCTCTTTAGGATGGTGTTAATGTACCTGGTTTGGGACAATCCCAATAACTTTTTGGATCTATCTCTATAGATCCTTATGTCCAGGATGTATGTGGCATCACCCAGGTCCTTCATGGAGAACCTCAGTGATAAGAATGATTTGACCGACTGTAGCATAGGAATATCATTTCCTATCAGAAGAATGTCATCAACGTACAATACGAGGAATGTGACAGCTCTTCCTACAGCCTTCCTATAAACACAAGGTTCATCTGGATTTTTGATGAAATCAAACTCTTTGATAACATCATCGAAACAGATGTTCCAACTCCGAGATGCCTGCTTTAACCCATAAATGGATTTAAGCAATCTACATGCTTTCTCGCTGCTCCCACTGTCAATGAAGCCCTCTGGCTGATCCATATAAACGCATTCTTCTAAATCTCCATTCAGGAATGCTGTTTTAACGTCCATCTGCCAGATTTCATAGTCGTAGTGAGCAGCAATAGCAAGTAGGATCCGAATGGATTTAAGCATGGCTACGGGCGAAAAAGTTTCGTCATAGTCCAGACCTGGTCTTTGACGAAAACCTTTCGCCACAAGTCTTGCCTTATAGGTCTCTACCTGCCCATCCACACCAATCTTTCTTTTAAAGATCCATTTGCACCCTACAGGTTTTACCCCAGGGGGTACAACGTCCAAAGTCCATACTTTGTTGGTGTACATAGACTCCATTTCGGATCTCATGGCATCCAGCCACTTCACAGAGTCACCACTCGTGATAGCTTGCTGAAAACTGGTAGGATCATCATCTTCCATGATACAGTCTTCTCTGTCACCATCAATGAGGAAACCGTAGTACCTCTCCGGTGGGCGAGAAGTCCTACCAGACCTTCGGAGTGGCCGAGGTTCTTCAGTTTCTGCTGCAACAGTCGGTTCAACCAAATCGTCATTTGTAGTTTGTGTCTCTAGAACCTCTTCTAGATCCACCACTTTGCCATCATCTTTATCTGTGAAAAACTCTTTTTCCAAGAATGTGGCATGTTGAGAAACAAACACTTTTTGTTCCTCTTTGTGGTAGAACAGATATCCATAAGAATTCTTTGGATATCCTACAAAGTTACACATGACTGACCGTGTCTCGAGTTTGTCCGGATTCTGCTTTTTAACATAGGCCGGGCAACCCCAAATCTTAATTCTCTTAAGAGATGGTCTCTTCCCATGCCATATCTCATATGGCGTGGTAGACACGGCTTTGGTTGGAACCCTGTTTAGTAGAAACGCTGCAGTCTCCAATGCATGCCCCCAAAACGAGACTGGTAACTCAGTGTCACTCATCATGGACCGGACCATATCTAATAGGGTCCTATTCCGTCGTTCTGACACACCGTTGTGCTGTGGTGTGTAAGGAGGAGTGAGCTGAGAGAGAATCCCATTCTCTTTTAGGAAGTTTGCAAATTCTGTATTGAGATACTCTCCACCTCGATCTGATCGAAGCATCTTAATACTCAAGCCGGTTTGTTTTTCTACTTCTTGTTTATATTCAATGAATTTCTCGAAAGCGTCGGACTTGTGCTTTAATAAAAATACATGACCGAATCTTGAGAAATCATCAGTGAATGTAATGAAGTATGAAAAACCGCCTCTAGCCTGTATAGACATAGGCCCACATACATCACTATGTATGAGGCCCAGGAGCTGAGTAGCTCTTTCTCCGTGTCCGGTAAACGGAGTTTTGGTCATTTTACCCTTGATACAAGACTGGCAAGTCGCATAAGATTTATATTCAAAAGGATTTAAATATCCATCTTTGTGTAACTTGTTTAGTCTTGTTTCGTTAATATGACCAAGTCTACAGTGCCAAAGAAAAGCTTCATTTAATTCTGAAAGTTTTCTTTTATTAGTGTGTTGTATACTGAAAACTGTGTGTTGATTTAGGACATATATTCCGTTATTAAGTGTACCATACCCAACCAACATTTGATTCAGGTGAATGTTCATAACATTGTTTTGCAATACAAAATTATACCCTTCATTGTCCAACAAAGAAACGGATATTATATTACATAGCATATCAGGTACAAAATAACATGGATTCAAAATCAAAATACATCCAGACGGCAACCCCAAGTGATACTCTCCCACTGCGACTGTATGTACATTGGAACCATTTCCAACGCGGAGAGTATGGTCACCTGTCTTCAAAACCTTGCTATTTCTCAGCCCCTGCATAGAATTGCAAATGTGAGAACCTGAATCGGTATCCAATACCCAGGAAGCAGAGTTTATAGAAAAACAGTTTTCAGTCACAAACGCACCTGAAGCAGAAGCATCACCATGCTTCTTCTTGAGACTTAGGTACTCCGTGCAGTTGCGCTTCCAATGTCCTGTCTTGTGGCAATGAAAACACTCGCCTTTCCCTGGGTCTCCAGCCGTGGACTTTCCCTTTCCCTTCACCTTTTTGACTCCGCCCTTAGGATTAGTGGGTTTCTTCTTTTTCTTTCCCTTGGCTTTAGCTTTCGGGCGAGAAGAAGAAGACTGTCCAATAGTCATAACGGGAGTCTTTGCTGACTTCATAGTGCTCTCTGCACTCCTTAACATATTAAGGAGTTCAGGGAGGTCCTTCTCCATGCCATGCATGTTGAAGTTCACTATGAACTGAGCAAAGGTGGAGGGGAAGGACTGCAGAATAATATCTATATATTGCTCATTGTCCATTGTCCATCCAAGGTCCTCAAGCTCTTCTATAAGAGCTATCATCTTCAAAACATGGTCCGCTACTGGTGTGCCTGGGGCCATCCGCATGTGAAACAGTTTCCTTGATGCTTCGTATCGTAATACGCGGGACTGCTCCCCATACAACTCCTTTGTATGGAGCAGTATCTCGTGAATGTCCATGTCCTCGTGCTGCTTTTGATGTGTATTATCCATCGATGCAAGCGCGAGGCATGTGGCCGTGGCACAGTCAGCGTCCCATGTCTTGCGGACTTCTATGTCCGCAACTGAGGATTTTGGGCCTGGGACGGGCGGGGCTGAAGCCGTGAGGACATATGATACTTTATCATAAGTCAAGGCGATCTTCAGATTCCTTAGCCAGTCTTTATAGTTGGTCCCGTTCAGTTTGTTTTTATCTAGTAGAAGCTTAAGTCCAGTCATTGGTATCTGCCATTAAGAGAGAGAAAAGAATACACTCAGCGAAAGCTCTTGCACAGATTAGATTGGTTTATTATCTTGTCTAATCGATGTTTCCCACTGCTTTTTATCAAGTTTTTCTTTCAAACCTTAAAAAGAAAAACTAGCCAGGATTAATTACAGTCTACAACTTCGCTAACCGTTCAGCCAGGCTAGTGTCGGTACTTTGAGGGAGGTTCCCCGTGCTTTCGCACGGACCTAATTAGAGTAAACCTCGTTTTCCCAGAGGCGGAGCCCCGTTAACACCTTTCTAGACACCTAATGAGTTAGCTAATTGTAAACTGTAAAACTCTCCTAGGAGCAACTATTGCCCACAGTGGGATCGGGATCCAACCATCATATGGAAGGTATGCAATCTCATTGCAAATTTCAACACTTGAAATTCCCGATGTGGTTTTTACTCCTAATACTCGTGACCTTGGCTAAGGTCAACAAATCACGAGCACTAGTCAAGCTCAACCCGTCATTTCTTGATTAATTAGACCCGTTCACATGACCCTTGGCTAAGGTCAATAAAGTCATATGCCCGTCCTAATTAATCTGCATCATATGCGTTTGTAGGAAGACATCACTTAGCTACCGTACACTACGCCTTGGCTAAGGTCAACAAACGTAGCACGAATACTAAGTACTCTACTTCCTAAAATGACGGAGGGTTGCGGATGATTTTTAAGAAAATCTTTAACGCTTTGAGCTTGATATCGTTGTAGAATCAAAAGGTTTTCAAAAGGAGTGGCTTAAGCTCCGCAGTTTTGAAATATAGCTTTTTCATAAATAGCCGAGTAGTTTTTAAATCCGATTCTACAACATCTTTTAGGTTTATTTTCTTTACATTAATCACATTAATGTAATCCCATCATTTAAGTCCTTAAGCCAATCACAGAAAAGAAACGAAAATAACACGTACGCTTATGCCATCCGCATTCGCCGCAATGTTCCGTTATGCACCGTTAGGTTACTTAACTAACGGCATACCGGGACGGGACTAGCGCGGGTGTAAAACATAAGCAACGTCTACTATATATCATATATATAATATGCCATTCGTCTCAGATATCACAGAACACAGGCAGCAGAAATATAGATATAACGTGGGATATACTAGGACGTCCGTATTTAGTATTTAGCCAGAATAGAAAATACGGATTCCACAGTCGCGATGAATAGCCAAGCCTACACCCTGGACCCCTACGAGAGCGGCAAGTGACCCTACCAATCCTGGAGTTTAGGAGACCCGGTCTCGACTCCTCGAGATGGCCTCCCACTGAACCCCAGAACCCGGTCACCTGTGCTCTCCTCCTTGGGTCCATCCTATTGCGGAAAAGTAAATAATATACAACACTGGTGACACAACCGCAACCTGGAAGTGCCCCAAATAAAAGAATATTACATTACATTTGAATTTACATGAATGAAAATATAAAACTCTCATCTCACAAAAACCCCCCGGCTATTCGATCGCGACAATCCTGCACATCATATCTCAGCAACACAAAATATCACATATCATCAACGTAAGTAAGTATGCGTACCCCGATTGTCGTTGATGTATAGCAACGAAACCGGCGATATCTAACATACTACACTTACGGTCACAGAAAAGAAAGTGTAAAACTACAATATTTGGAATCCAGATTCTCTTTAGACATCATAAATGCGAAATATCACATATTTCGTATTTCATGCCCACACTATATGAATTCCACATATTGTATCACATTCCAGACAAACAGACAATATTGAAGTTTTCGAACGAACAATCAAGCACCCAAGATTCACTAAAGCTCAACACTTGAGCAGGGTTCAAAAGATCCGGAGTGTGACACAGTAGCGGCGGTCCAGCCGTAGAAGGGTCAAGCCAACGCCTCACATGTGGCACTCCGTACTGGCCCAAACCCTAGGGTTCAAAGGGCAGTTCGAGACGGTCACATAATCGAGTTAAGGTTTGTTGTCTTCTAGAGGGACCACCGCAAAAAGACTTGCACGTATTTCCAAACTATTTAAACCCCGTGAATATTGAGTAAATGATATTCGTTCAAACACTTCAATACTTTCTAGTTTACCCGGAAAAGCTACGAAATGAAAGTCCCGATCGAATCGATTAATCCAAAAACATCTCCAGAATTTTTCAAAACTTTATTCAGTTTAAAAATACCCAAAAAATTAAACATGCAGAAAGTAGAATTACTGTAGAAACAGTATACCCTAATTCATATGTACGGCCGCGGAACAGCGGCCTAAGCAATCTTAGGCCGCGTTTCCGCGGCTATAACTACTGTTCATGGGAATATTTTTCTGCCGTAATTCTTATATTTTCCTGCTATGATTTTTACATATTTTTAATTCTGCAAAATGTCAAGTTTTAGAAAATTTCCAGAGAGCATCAAAAAATACGGTATTTTTGTCCGATCGGGGTTTTCACTTCGTCAAAACGTCGCCTAATGTTCTAGGTCGGCTCTGATACCAATGTAAGGTTAGTATAGCACCCTATGAAGTGTTTTGAAGCATCAAATGACCCAAAGTTATAATTTTTAAGGTGCTAAACTAACATGCAAGTGGATCGATCCTAGAAAATTAGGGTTATTTAACTTTTAGCTAGAAAAGATTAGGGTTTGAAGGCTACAACCTTTGTAGCTCCCCTTAGCTAGACTCCTTGGTGTCTTGGGTGTTGAGTCGAGGTCCTCTCGATGTTCCCTTGCGTCCACGACGATCCACCACGGAGCACTCCGTCCAAGCTTGCAATTTCGACAAACCGAAAAGAACACTCTAAACAAAGCGGCTAAGCTTGTGTAGAATGATGTTGTGGTTGGGTTTCTCACTTCAAAAACCTTTCTTTTGTTGTATTTCACTCACTAGAAAAGACTAGAGAAGAAAAGATGAAGGAAGATGAAGATGGTGGCTAATATTATCAAGAGATAAAAAGATAACCATGAGGTTAAGCTTGTGAAAGAAATAAATATCACTATATATATTTATTCCTTCTTGACTCCAACCATGATTAAAATGATAGATGATTAATTTAACTTGGGTTTAGAATGATAAAGGAAAGGATAACCATGGTTTAGTGGTAGGTGAGCATGGTTAGGTTAGAAGAAGCATGTAGAAACTAGCATAATTATCCTTCCCTTTTTCATTTTACTTTAAACCAAAATTAAATAATTATCCATTGTTTAATCTATGGTGTGAAGCTTATATTGCCACCATTTCTATATATAATCAACCATGATGGTTTGATGTATGTATGTGTACATGTATGCACATTTACATGTGCATGAAACTAGAAAAGAAGAAAGAAACACATGCATGCATGCATACATCCATCAAACCCTAGAAAGGTTTTAAGTGAGAAAACTAATGGTTAAATGATAAATCAACACTTGATTTATCAATCCGGTCATATCTAATATGACCCCACCAAAAGCAGTTCACCCGATCAATGTTCGGTATCATATACGCAGATTTCAATCGGGTGCATGCGCATATCGCATATGCGCACCACAACGTTTCGCCTGGACTGGGTAACTCCTCTGTGGGACTCTAAGACTCGTCAATACGCCGGCAGAGGGTAATGATCATATCAAGTACCCTCAAGCCGCAAGCGGTCAGCTAAACGTAACGGCCACCCGGGTATTGAGCGATCAGAAGACAACAAGCGAACCTGCTACAACTCCCGTCGAGCCATCCGGCAACACTTCCGTACAGTCCGGTCTCTTCGTCAGATATGCTGCATATCGAGCCTAGGGATGGTCACGTCGACCCCAATAACTCAATAAGTCGTGTCGGTGAATGGTCTATAACAGATCGAGAAACTACTGATAACACTTATCAGCAAATCTCAGCAGCCCTGGCCAGGGACTTGCTGTTATAACCAGTCGGGCACTGCACAGCATCAACTCCCAATACCGGGAGAGACGAAACCCCTCCTATCGCTCATCGTCTTCGTGTGTCTCGGGACTGTACCCAACGGCCACCTGTTTGCACGACTCAGTAGAGCCGTGGTAGGGTGGCAATCAAAGTGCAGTGGGAGAACACACAAGACTCCATGACGATCTCGGGTCTACAGACTAACCTGTACCAGTGTCACCTGAGAACTGCTATCCGACGATAGATATAATTCCATATAGGAGTTCTCGGTGAGTCCGTCCAGTGTACCCAGTCACCACTGAGCACCCGTATATGATCTTGATGTCAAACATCGATGAATGTGGGAACATCCATCGCCCATCGTATGGGTCTAGTATCATATACGCTAGTCTACTCTGGTATATCGATGCCCCGTCTCGATATACCTACGACTAGGGACATTCCAGGATATGCTTATAGACTACAGATGTCCCACTAGTATGATCTCCATCATAATCAGAGTAGTCAAGCCGATATCCTCAGGGCTTTATCAGCATGTATGAATGAATAAAAGCATGATCAATAAACATGTCAGATAAAGAAGAACCAGATAGCATACTATCATGTTGAGCAAGAATGCAAACTGAATATATATACATGTATAGATACATCCACTATCACATAATGGCCTCTAGGGCATACATATATCCAACACGGGTATCGGGATCCAACTATCTCATAGAAGGTATGCAATCTCATTGCAAATTTCAACACTTGAAATTCCTGATAATATTTTGCCCCAAACAATCTATGACCTTGACAAGGTCAACAAACCATAGACCGTAAGTCAAGTTCAACCCGTCATTTCTTGATTGAATCAAACCCACCCGCACGACCCTTGACAAGGTCAACAAGGCCGTACGACTACCCTAACCTAATCTGCATCATATGCATAAGCAGATAAATACTGGTTAGCTACCGCACACTGCGCCTTGACAAGGTCAACAAATGCAGCACGAATACTAAGCAGGACTTATCTGAAATGACGGAGGGCTACGACAGGTTTTTCTGAAAACCTATTGCGTAATGAACTTGATATCGTCGTAGAATCAAATGATTTTAAAATGGAGTGTTTTTGAGGCTTTTCTGGTTTTGCTAAAGGGGTCACTCCCGGTGAAGGGATCGTCGGCCCTTTCCTCGTTGAATGAGGTGCGGGATATATCATATATATCACTGTGCAAAGCAGAAACTATAGAAGCAATCAAAAGACAAACCGAGTGTGAAGCATCTGCCAGTTATTGCTAAAGGGGTCACTCCCGGTGAAGGGATCGTCGGCCCTTTCCTCATCGAATAAGGTGCAGGATGTTCTACAAGGAACACCGCAATGCAAAGCAAGAACTGTAGCTACCTATTTTTGAAAATTCGATTCCACAACATCTTTTAGGTTTCTTTTCTTTCATTAATCACATTAATGAAGTCCCATCATTTAAGCACCTAAACATCACAGATAAATATAACGTACGCTTATGCCAACCGCATTCGCCTCGATATCCCATCTGCACCGTTAGGTTAGGTAACTAACGCCAGAGCGAGGCAGGGCTAGTGCGGGTGTAAAACATAAGCAACGTCTATATAATATATCATATATACTATATACAGTATTTATCACAGAACATCAAATGATCACATCACAGATAACGCAGCAGAAAATATCATATGAAATATTGGATATACTAGGACGTCCGTGTTTTTAATACGAGCCAGTATAAAACACGGATTCCACGGTCGTGATGAATAGCCAATCCCACACCCCTAGACCCCTACGAGAGCGGCAAGCAACCCTACCAATTCTAGAGTTAGGAGACCCGGACTCGACTTCTCGAGTTGGTCTCCTACTGGACTCCAGAACCCGGTTACTTGTGCTCCCCTCCTTGGGTCAATCCTAGTGCGGAAAAGTAAATAATATACAATGGTGACATCTTCCGCAACCTGGAAGTGCCCCAATAAAAGAATATTACATACAAGTTTTTACATGAATGAAAATGAAAAACACTCATCTCACATAAAAAACCCCCGGCTATTCAAACACGATGATCCAATATAACATATCCAGCAACACATAACATCACATGTCATCAACGTAACTAAATATGCCCATCCCAATTGTCGTTGACATATAGCAACGAAACCGGCGATATCACATATTACACTTACGGTCGCAGAAAAGAAAGTGTAAAACTACAACAGTTGGAATCCGCAAACTCTTTAGACATCGCATGCCTAATCAAATGAATTCCTTAGACATCACATGCCTAACAGTTATAAACCCCGCATTTTAGTCTCATTTATCGAAAACTCTTTTCAATATCTAGTCGGGCAATTCAACAAGATTCCCGGCATCCTGACCGAATGCTCGTCGCAAACTTTAGTAGACGGCCGCACCCTCGATACCGTCGACGAAGTGCACTAAGGCGGAACACCGCTGCCGCGAGCACCCGAACGGATGCTTTCGGCGACGGAGTTCTCCTACAGTCACTTGGTCGGGGCTATAGGGCGTAGCTGTCTATTAAGTTTACCGGCGAGTATCCGCGTACGCTACGCGATTGCGACGGACTTTTGATCGCATCAAAATTCCGTGGCAACCGATCAAGTGAGATTAAACTGCTATGTTTATAACATTCATTCAGTTATCTCATAACTATTTGTGGATTCCAAATATTGTATCACATTCCAGATAAACAGAAAATGTTAAACTATCCGATCGAACAGTCAAACACCCATGTTTTCCGAAACAGCTCAACACATGAAATAAGTTTTAAAACATTCACTTCATGCCTCAGTACCAACGGTCCAGCCGTAGAAGGGTCAAGTCAACGGCTCACATGTGGCACGCCGTACTGCCCCATACCCTAAGGTTCAAAGGGCAGTTCAAGGCGGTCACATAATCGAGTTAAGGTTTGTTGTCTTCTAGAGGGACCATCGCGTTACTTGCACTACTTAGAATGTTCTTAAACCACGGAAAAATCTAACACTTGGAAATTTTCCGGCAGGGGAAAAATTGGATATTTATATCCGGTCGAACTTTTTAACATATTCAAAAATTATTCGGGAAAACACATAGACGAAGTTAAATAAACCGATCGAATCATCGAATCCTCAAAACAACCCAGAAAATTCAACTGTTGAATGCAAATTAAAAATTCCCAGAAAATACAGGAATAATATTAAGACATTACTGTGCAAACAGTTCTCAAGGAAGTGACCGTACGGCCGCGGAACCGCCGCACGAGCCATGCTCGTGCCGCGGTTCCGCCGCGCATTGATCGATTTAGGGGCACGTTTTTTACAGTAATTCTTAGAAAACCCTGCTTATTTTTCTGCATATTTTTAATTCACAAAATACCACAGTTTTGAAAAATGTACAGAGAGTGGTATTCGATTAGGGTTTCGGGTTCAATCGGACTTCTAACATCGTCTACACATCGCCTAAAGCTCTAGCTAGGCTCTGATACCACTGTAGGGTTCCTAGGCACACTAATGAGGTCCCACAAGGCATCAACCATGCCAAATACAAATTTTCCGGTGCCGAGAAACCCTAAACGGGATCGATTACTAGAGGATAGGCGAAACAAGATGCAAGTAAACAATTTTATTGCTAAGTGAATGGAAATACAACCTTTGTAGATCCGGTCCACCACTTCTTTAGCTCCGTGATGACGTCCCTTCGCTGCGATCACCGGGATCCCGGACTCTAGCGATGGTTTCGTCAGAGAAATGAGCGGGCTAGGTCGTTGACTTCGATGCTGAAGATGATCTACGTCGAGGCAGCTCTAACTCAAGCTCCATCTTCACTAGCTCATGAAACTTGTGAAGAAAACACCCTATAAAACATGACAAGTGGTAGAGGATGAAGAAATAGGAAGTGGGTTCACTTTGGATTTGGATTTCTCACTTGATTTCATCACTTAGAATTTTTCAAGAAAGCTTTCTTCTTTTCTTCATGAAGAAGAAGAAGAAGAAGAAAAGAATGAATTATTAAAAATAGAAAATCAAGTGATATCTATCATAATCCAACCATGGGTGAAGTAAACTCATGTAGAGAGCAAACCATAGTTTGGGTGATGGTTAGGTCAAAGCATAAAGACAAAATGGTTAAGACTTTGAAAAATGCTAAGAAGCTTCATGAAGCTTAAAGCAAAGAAAGAAAAAGCCACCATTTTGTTTTTATGAAATAAATAAAGAAAAACAAAACCCTAAACATTAACTAAACATGGTTTAAAGCATACACACCCAAGTTTGCATGTATCATCAAACATGATACAATCTTATGCACAAAAAAATCACATATACAATGTCCATAATCAAGTGAGAAAAACATCTTAAGTGAACCAATATTAGTTAATGTAAAGTAATATATAATTATACATTAAATCATTAAATCAACACTTGACTTAATGATCCGGTCATATTGCATATAACCGACTAATATCAATAGTAACAACTTATCGAATCAACACTTGATCCGATAACCCGGCTATATCTCATATAACCGATCAATGTCACATATCGCGAGAATAGAATACAGTATCACATACCGGTATTATTCTCGGTCCCGCACATATCTCATATGCGCTTCTATTTCGTTTCGCTTGAGCCAGGAAACCTCTGTGTAGGACTCTAAAGACTCGTCAATACGCCGGCAGCAGGTGATGATCATATCAAACACCCACAAGCCGCAAGCGGTCTGCAAAACGTAACGGCCACCCGGGTATTGAACGATCAGAAGATCAACGAGCAAACCCGCTCACACTCCTGTGAATCCAACCAGCAACACTTACCGTACAGTCCGGTCTATTCGTCTGATATGTCGCATATCTCGCCTAGGGGTGGTAAACGTCAGACCCCAATAGCTCGATAAGTCGTGTTGATATGAGGTCTATAACAGTTCGAGAAACTACTGGTAACACTTACCAGTAAATCTCAGCAACCCTGGCCAGGGATTTCCGATTATAGCCAATCGAACACAGCGCAACATCAACTCCCTATACCGGGAGAGACGAATCTCCTCCTATCGCTCATTGCCTCCATGTGATTCGGGACTGTATGTAACGTTTTGAAAATCGTTTCGGTGAAATTTCGGAAAATCGGTAAAATAAGGGGGTTTTCTGTAAAAAGCCAAAATACAAATATCTTTATTATAAAACTAAATATATATATTCTAGCTATGTAATTTCTAGTATTTGGTGTTTATTGAGCCACTGGTGAAATTTCAAATTTTCTGAAAATTTTCCGAAAATAATTATTTTAATATTATTTTAAGCCGTCACTAATACATTTAATTAAGGAAAATTACAAATTGGAATGAGTTGAAACAAATTTTGTGCATCATAACACATTAAACAAAATTTTATCATGTGGTTTTTAAAATGAAATGGTTTGCCAAAACGGTTTAGAAAATATCGAAGAAAAAAAGGCTTAAATAGTGAAAATTAGTGTAATTGGATGTTGGGGTATATCAATTATCATTTTCCTTCACCCCACACTCACACACCCCCACTTTCCATCATTGGCCGAGCCCATGGCAGCCCCACACCCACACATCTCACACTTCAAGTTTAGTTTGAAATGAAACATTATGAAAGGAAAAGGAAATGAAAGAATACATAAATTAAGGTATGGGCTTGATTGACTTTGGTCAATTCTTGACTTCATAACCTCACCACACACTCTCTCTCCTACCCCCCCTCTTCAGGCTGAGCCCCATTTGTTAGTTATATGTATGCCCTAGAGGCCATTACTATACATAGGATGTATATTGTAGTGGATGCTGGGACATATATAGGGAGGACTTTCTTGCTCGACATGATAGTATGCTATCTGGTTGATCTTTACCTTAACGTGTATATTGTTTGTCTCTCTGTTACATGTTGGTAAAGCCCTTAGGATGTGTACTTGACTACCTGGACTATGATGCGGATCATACTAGTGGGGACATGGTAGTCCATAAGTACATCCTTCAAAGTCCCTAGTCGTGGGTGTATCGAGACGGGGCATCGATATACCAGAGTAGACTAGCGCATACCTTCTCGAACCATACAGATGGGCGATGGATGATCCCATATCCATTGGTGTTTGACATCAGAGATGATATACGGGTGCTCAGTGGAGACTGGGTACACTGGACGGACTCGCCGAGAACTCCCAGATGGTATTATACCTTACGTCAGATGGCAGTTCTCTGGTGACACTGGTACAGAGTAGTTTGTTGACCCGAGATCGTCATAGAGTCTTGTGTGGTTCCCACTGTGCTTTGATTTCCATCTTACCACGTCCAAGAGGGCGTGCAAAACGGTGGTTTTTGGGTACAGTCCCGAATCACATGGAGGCAATGAGCGATAGGAGGGGATTCGTCTCTCCCGGTATAGGGAGTTGATGTTGCGCTGTGTTCGATTGGCTATAACAGGAAATCCCTGGCCAGGGTTGCTGAGATTTACTGGTAAGTGTTACCTGTAGTTTCTCGAAGTGTTATAGACCTCATATCGACACGACTTATTGAGCTATTGGGGTCTGACGTTTACCACCCCTAGGCGAGATATGCGACATATCAGACGATCAGACCGGACTTTACGGTAAGTGTTACTGGTTGGATTCACTGGAGTGTGAGCGGGCTTGCTCGTCGATCTTCTGATCGCTCAATACCCGGGTGGCCGTTACGTTTAGCAGACCGCTTGCGGCTTGTGGGTGTTTGATATGATCATCACCTGCTACCGGCGTATTGACGAGTCTTTAGAGTCCTACACAGAGGTTTCCTGGCTCAAGCGAAACGAAATAGGAGCGCATATGAGATATGTGCGGGACCGAGAATAATTCGTGTATATGATACCGTATTTTATTCTCGGGATGAATGTATCGATTGGTTGTATGCGATATAACCTAGTTATCGATTCAAGCGTTGATTCGATAAGCCGATACATTGATATTGGTCGGTTATATGCGATATGACCGGATCGTTAAATCAAGTGTTGATTTAATGATTTAATGCATAATTATATATTTGATATATTACTTTGCATTAACTAGTA
Source organism: Agapanthus africanus (assembly GCA_030015575.1). Taxonomy (NCBI): domain Eukaryota; kingdom Viridiplantae; phylum Streptophyta; class Magnoliopsida; order Asparagales; family Amaryllidaceae; genus Agapanthus; species Agapanthus africanus. The sequence continues at coordinate 169,224,602 of CM057349.1, forward strand.
ATGGTTCACTTTAAATGGATTTTCTCACTTGATTTGTGCACATTGTATATATGATATATTTTTGTGCACTTGATTGTATCATGTTTGATGATACATGAATGCTAGGGTTTGTGTAAAGAGTTAAACCTTAGTTAAGTAAATGGTTAGGGTTATTATATATTTATTCATTCATTTATTGAATTGTTTATTTCATTTTGGCAAAAGGAAAATGGTGGCTAATTTTGTTCTTTGTTGAAGCTTCATGAAGCTTTGAATAAAGTCCACCATTTTTGTTTTATGCCTAACCTAACCATTCACTTAACTATAGTTTGCTCTCTACACATAACCATGGTTGGATTATGATAAGTTTGGATTTTCTTTTCTATTTTAAATTAACTTATCATAACACTTATCATCTTCTTCTTCTTCTTCCTCACAAGAAGAAAGCTTTCTTCATCAATGGTGATTGATGTATTTGAGTGAGAAATCCAATTCTAAAGTGAACCCAACTCCTATTTCTTCATTCTCTACCTCTTGCCAAGTAGTATAGGGTGTTTCCTTCACAAGTTTTCATGGCTTGGTGAAGGTGGAGCTTGATCTAGCGATGCCTCGACGTAGATCATCTTCGGCATGGACATCGACGACCTAGCTCGCCTATTCTCCGATGAAGCCGACGCTAGAGCCCGGGAATTCATTTGGACAGCGAGGGGACTTTGTTGCGGAGCTATGGAGGTGGAGCACCGGATCTACAAAGGTTGTATTTCCGTTTAAACTTTAGTTAAGTTGTTAACTAGTTTCATATTCGCCTAGATTTCTAGCCAACGATCCGTAGTTTAGGGTTTCTCGGCACCGTTAAATTTTAAATTGGCATGGTTGATGCCTTGTGTGACCTCTTGAGAGTGCATAGGAACCCTACACCATTCCCCCCACAGCAGCAGCCCCTCTCCCAAATCCCACTCCATTTTGCATCAAAAAACCAACAAAAATCACTTGAAATCCATACAAATTCAAATCTAATCCCAATTCCAAGCCTACCCATTATTCTTGGAGCAATCCTACTCAAATCCTTGGAGCAAAGAGAGAATTTTGGAGGCTAGGTATAACGTTTTGAAAATCGTTTCGGTGAAATTTCGAAAAAACGGTAAAATAAGGGGGTTCTCTGTAAAAAGTCAAAATGCAAATATCTTTATTATAAAATTAAATATACATATTCTAGCTATGTAATTGCTAGTATTTGGTGTTTATTGAGCCACTGGAGAAATTTCAAATTTTCTGAAAATTTTTCCGAAATTAATTATTTTAATAATATTTTAAGCCGTCACTAATACATTTAATTAGGGAAAATTACAAATTGGAATGAGTTGAAACAAATTTTTTGCATCATAAAACATTAAATAAAATTTTATCATGTGGTTTTTGAAATGAAATCGTTTGCCAAAACGGTTTAGAAAATATCGAAGAAAAAGGCTATTTTTTAGTGTAAATGGATGTTTGGGGTATTGTATTTGTCATTTTTCATCACCCCACACCCATACCCACACTCACACACCTCCATTTATTTCCTCCCTTGGCTGAATTCAGCAGCCCCATCAATTTTCCCAACTTGAATTTCAAAGAAAAGAAAGAAAAGAAAAGAAAAGAAATGAGAATGGATAAAAGTGTTAGTTGAATGTTGACTTGGACTTTTCCTTTACCCATACCTCACACCACACTCCCTCTCTCCTCTCCCCCACCTACAATGGCCGAGCCCCCCCTCCATTTCAGCCCCTTCATTCTTCATCTCTTTCTCTTTAAAAAAGTTCATCAAAAATGCTTGAAAAATCCACAAAAAAATCAAGCAAAAATCCAAATCAAAATCCACTTCTTACCCATTTTCCCTTGGCTACCATAGCATGGATCTAGGGATTTAGATTTCAATTTGGGAGGCTAAGTGTACTTGTGGGATCTTCAAATTTATTTGGGTATAATTCTAACCTTATTCATATATTGTTGTTTAATTGCTTCTATGTTAACAAATTTGATATTTAATTGGGTTTTATTGCAACTTTAGGAAATTCAAGACTAGGGTTTGAATTTAATTAGGGTTTTTATCATTAGTTTATGGTTGTAATGAGGAGATTAACATGTAATTGTATGCAAAATATAAGTTGGTTGCTACTTGCTAATTTGTTAAATTAAAATGGTGATAATTTTGCTAAATTGCTAACTAGGTTTTAAAAAATTGTTTAAATATTGGGTTTAAAAATGTGATTAGGTTTTTCATGACTTCATTAACATTATAAAATATAGTTTAATACTTTAGTTCATGAAAATCCAAGCTAAATTGTTGTTTGTGCATTTTTGCTATAAAATTGTTAAATTTGGGTATATAGTAAACTAGAATTTTGGAATTTATGGAAATTGATGAGAATAAATTATAGGAATGGTTTATATGACTTTGTTATGATATTTAGTGAATATTGTGGCCGCTAGATTCGTTTAAACATCAAGAGCTTGTATTAAAGCGGTTAATTTTGCGTATTAGGTTTTCGGAAATATAGCTTTAAAGCGAATTTGAAGTTTTGGTGATTTTAACCTTATTTTATATATATAATTAAGGTGTTGTGAAACCACGATTGATACGTTTGAGTTTTTCTCGATGGTTTGGCTTTTGTACGCCGACGTCGAGGGTTTTTGGGTTGATTTGTGAAAGCAACCATAGGTTTTGACCTATGTGGGATTCACGTGTCGTTTTTGGGTCATGAGTCGGATTTTAATACGACACGGTGCGTTATGATATGTAGGTAACCCATGTGGACTTCGAGACGACAAGCAAGCGCGTGACGACGTCGGCACCGGCTAGCGAGGACCAGGTGAGTAGATTTATATCTACGGGGAGAAGTCGGGTGGATGGCGTATAGCACCCCCGCAGTCCGTAGTGTAGCTCATATATATATGTTTATATAGGTGTTTTATGATACGAGAATGTTTATTCATGTTATGATTATGTGTTCATGGATTAGATTTGGGTTAGTTGCGAAACCCAAGAGTAGTTGTTATACCCACATACGCACACACAGACTTGCATACTTTACTTTCTTGTGCGCAGATTGGGATGTGTATACATGTATATATGCGTGGGTATGGGACTATGCATATGTACATTCATATACGCATTCATGGATAATGATGATAGTACTTGGGATTTTTGATGAGTCGATGAGATTTGATTTGAGGCCGTGAGATCGGTGATATAGCAGGGTTCGTATTTGAGATACGACATGACGTTGTAGCGGGTTCTTGACGTAGTGTTTCAGACACGTGCATGCATACTTAGGCGGTATTAGTATTGTACTAGACGTAGATCAGTACCCCGATCATGATATTTGATAAAGAGGATACCAGGTGAATAGTATGATGAATGTGATATTAACCCGTACCCAGATTTGGGGATGCCGTACGATGGATTTACGTACGAGCTATATTTTGATGATTGATCCGCACTCTTGACTTGGGATGCCTGCTTATAGATATGGTATCGGATATGATATTATTGAGGCGGGATCACCGACTAATATATATACAGGTATGTATATGTAGCGACTCAGATGTTAAGCGGTTTCCTTACCTGTAGTCCAGCTTGTTAGCTTAGCCCTTTAGTTTAGTTTAGTTGTTAGATCAGATTCGATTCTTACCTATTTCAAAAACTAACGAATCGTGGGTATTTTAAAAGACAGCCCAAGGGATCCTACGGATATTTCAAAAGACGTATCTTTTCATAAAAACACCGTAGCCCCTATTTTCAAAACCCCATGATTCTTGTTATTTCAAAAGGCAACATTTGTAGGACTTATATTAGATTAATGCAGATTAGTTATAGTTGCGTATAGTATTCAGCTCCCGCTCATTATTGTGGTTCGCTTCGCATCGCATGCTTATATTATGTTTCATACTCCATTATTGATATCATGCTGTTAGGACACCAGCACGATTACCGATGATGCGTATGTACCACGTACACTTACTTGCCGGCTCACACACATCTTCATCGGTAATTGCCATGTCACGTACACCTTAGAAAATATTATTGCTTGACATAGCCTGTTAGCTAATAGTTTAGACATGATATTAGCGTACTTGCCTTATATGTTAGTTTAGACATTGTAGTTATTATCTGCTACTTCATGCATACTGTTATTCATTGTTATGCCGCATTCATGGATTCTCATGCATATATTCACTATTTTACGTGTTATTGAGGTTTTGGATTCGGATTTCCATGAGATTTTCTGGATTTGGAGGAAAACCGCAAAAACATAAATAAACCTTTTCTCTCTTTTAAAATAAAAAGTGCGGTTTTCCCATGATGTATGAGTCGTCCACCATGAGTTTGCTGATGGATTTTGAGACCCGATTTGAGGAGTGGAGGAACCGTTTCGGGTACATGGTGGGCTCGGTGCGGTACCCCGGGGCAAGAGGATCGTGTTGTTGACGTTGAGCCTGGCAGGGGAGCACTACCGACCGGAGATATTACCCGACGTGTCGGATATCCGGAGGATACCGTCGTGGTCTTGAGATAGATGGTAGGGGCCGGTCTGGATTGACGGCGCCCTAAATATTGTGATTGAGATATTCAGATTTTGAGATATTGAGGTACAGAGATTGTGATACAGAGATATCGAGATATTTGGACACTTGTTTTGTGTCGATGCTGGGCACTGTTTTATGCTGATTTCATTTATGGTACCTCACTTTTAAAATACAGAAATCTCACTGATTTATGAAAGCAGTTTTCGTCAGTACATGCATTCTGTTCCATGCATTCATACATCATCCATATGATACATTGCTACCTGAGGCACTGGCACGGGCACATGGAATTACACTTGGATTAGATATTTACCCTAGTCATTGTTATAGACTGCTGGTTTTATTTGAGGATTATATATATTGATCGTATGACCTAGGATTGCGTTATACATGCGATTTCTATTCGTTGATGTTTTTCTATTCTCGAGTTGGCAACTCACCCGCGTTGTGCCCCAGTTTCTTGCAGGTTTCGCCGTACAGGTTTCTTTACGGCTTTGCGGGTACAGTTTCGTTCGGGTGACTTGCTAGTAGGTGGGTTTATTTGTATCGTACCCATCATTATATATTGTATATTATTATTCAGTTGTATCTACAAGTTTCATCAACCAAACATGTATTTACTTTGAGATAGAGACCAGTGATGTTATTCCTTCGACCTTAGAGTCCCGCGTTATTTTTCTGTGGTTTTCTTGTGGTTTGAGTTTCCTTTTGAGTTTTGATCCTCGCCGTTGGCGTTGTATATTATATTGCTTGTGTGGTTATGACCGTCGATTGACGAAGAGCTAGCTCCCGCTTGGGGATGCATTTTTTTTGATTTCGTATATTATTCATGTTGTATCCCGTTTGGGGGCCAGTATTTACAAAGGAGACTCTGCCGAAATTTTCAGGAAATTTTTGATGTTTTTAGAAACCCGCATAATTCGGCTTATGCTATTGAAACTACTTGTTTTAAATTGGTTTTCCTTCACTCTACTACTTTTCTTGGTTTGGATTTCTCGGGTTTCGGTTTACTTAGATTACGTACGCCTCGAGACATTCGTAGTTTAAGTGCCGGTCTTGTTCCGTACTTTCGGGACGTGACAAAGTTGGTATCAGAGCGTTAGGTTTTACCTTCGGAGCGTAGGATGACCCTTGGTTGATGGAATAGGTGACTAAAGTAGAGTGACGTACCGTAGGTATGTTCCGCGGCATATTTACGATACGCTACTCCACTTAAGGAGCCTTAGGATGTACATTTCTTTGCTCAGTATTATATTCATTCCGATCTAGCCTCATCAGTACCAGTTATGGTTTTGCTGCCACGATTACGGACAGGGAGAGCTACGGCTAGAGTTGCGGTCAGCATGAGCTCGTCAAGAACGAGGACTGACCAGGGCATGATTTCGGCGACACACGATTGCAGAGATGTGTCTTTTCATCGTGTCTTCGCGCCACGAGCGTTGGGTGGATTGCTGTATGAGATTACTCGGACGTGCCGATTTGCACTAGAGGATTGAGCCACTGATAGAGGCCAGCCAGATTTTGATGACCATTGAAGTATTGCTTACTCCTGATGATTGAGGCACCGTTCAGCGTGCAGACGAGCGAGCTAGTTATTGCTGCGAACGACGAGATATTGCCCCAGATGCTGGAGTTAGTGCAGAATGAGTTGTTCTAAGAGATGATAGAAGGTCGCTAGTCATCGAGGATGAATGACTAGGACATGTGGATCGTTTGCCTACCCCGATGCGAGGTCATCAGATAGATTGATTCCAGCTAGAGACGACTTCACGCAGAGACGTTGAGAGTCGACAGAGACGATCGAATGTCAGAAACCTATTATTCCAAGTTTAAAGTAGTCGGAAAGACATGCAGGCAATTCTATGGACCCTCTAGAAGAATGAAACCCTAACTCGATATAATGACCGTGTGAAAGCCTTTGAACCTTCGGGTTTGCGGCAGTTCCACGGCGCCATTAGTGAGGCTTGGGTTTGCCCTTCTACGGCTGGACCACCGATGCTGTGGTATGTACTCGATACTATTAAACTGTGCCCAAGATGTTGAGCCCTTGGGGGATTATGAGGTTTTGACAATCGATTGGATGGTTCGACTTAATTCGGATGCTAGGTGGTGAGATGCATTTCTTGGGAGACTCTCGATACGAGGATAGCCGTTGGAGCTCAGTCCATGCAGCCACGACGAGACGAGTCCGAAGCGGTCGACATTAGAGAAAAATGGAGTAAGAGGTTCGTACAAGATCTGGATATGATGACGTTCCCCTCCGCCGACATCAGAGATGCGATGCGCATGCCGAGGCAGAGTACTGGATATACCTTCCAGAAGGAGTCGCGATGGGTATGCAGCCGTTCCAGAGCAAGATGCAGATATAGGAAAGGACGATGACTTCCGGACAGTTGGCAGAGACGAGACATGGAAGAGACCGTGAGCAGGATTCCTTCCAGGACACTGCTGCAATGATACTTGCACCCAGGATCAGATGTGTCACGTACATTCAGAGAGCCAGAGGCCGACGCCAGTGATATGCTGTCTTACGAGTGGTCGCGATGATTGACCAGGAGATGACAAGAGACATGCCAGAACGGGATCATCCCCGTTGGCACACCTGACAGGGCCGATGAGCCGATGGACCGAGAGATTGGTAATTCATAGTGAAGACCTTGACCCAGGAGTGGTCATTGTTACGCACACCAGCAGGCCAGAGTTCATGATCATCGACGAGACGTCCCACTAGTGACCGCGACAATTGGCCCGAGATTCTTAGAAGATGCGCTTGAGCGGTACTATTCCGCCATTATTGATTTCGATGTTTTGGGTGATTTATTCGCCTGATTTGATTTTGATGATTGAAGATTTACGATCTTTGCACAGTGTTGCACTTGATATCGTTTTCGTGCTTGGGTTTCACATGTTTGTGATTTTACGGTTTTAGACATTTGAGTTGATTTTGTGCGTATGCACGCACACGATTTGGTTCCTGCACTCTGTATAGTTTATATATGCTTGCAGTGCAGTGATACGCCTTTTGTGCACTTAGATGCACTGGACTTCGATTTCGATTGTGATACTCGATATTTGTTTTGTGCACCTGATTTGATTTTGCGCATGTTAGGCGCTTGATATTGGATTTCATGATTTCGTGCATGATGGATGCCCCTGATTTTGGGTTTTCGCGCATGTTGAGCGCATGTCTTGAGATGCGATTTTGGTGCAGACCAGATGCACTAAATCGAGATTTTTTTCGTGCATGTCAGATGCACCTGATTTTGCTGTCAGGCACACACGTTGCCTACGACAGATGCTTTGTGCACACCCGATGCACTTAGATCTTGTTTCTGTGCACTTGCATGGCACGTATATGGATTTTGATTGTCGTGCGCACCAGACGCACGTAGTATTCATACGCGTATTTTGGGATTGATTTATTATAGAGCAGTACGTTTTTTTATGATAATTGCGATGTGTTTTCGTACTAAGCAGGACTAGTCAGAGGACAGTACCTGAATGTATTTTGCATGCATTGATAGCTATTGAAGGGAATTCCAAAAAGCGAGCTATAGTTTCAGTATTTACCTACGTGTCTGATATGACGCGAAATGTTTAAAACAAGGAAAACCCTTCTAAATTGTTTTCCAAAACGACGAAACGTACATTTCAAACAAAGGTATATATGTATATAGTTATTTTCTTATGATAGACGTCCGCTACTGTGCAGTGTTATGTGCATTGCACAGCAACTTAAAGGATTTGGCATGCATTTCCTCCTGATATTTGCATGCATAGTTCCGATTTATAGCATATCGGTCTTGCTTGAGATTTGGCATTCGTGCCTTCACTTTGACTCCGATGATTGTGGGATGCTTGACGGAGTTTTGATTTCGAGTTATCTACTCATTACTCATGCGCATGCATTGCGCTATGATGTGTTTATGTATTTATGATTTCGGAGCCCCAGCGATTTGATGGTTTTGGCTGAAATATTTTAGTATTTGGGGGGGAGTTTTAATTTAAATTCGGGGACCGAATTTCTTTAAGGGGGGAAGATTGTAACGTTTTGAAAATCGCTTCGGTGAAATTTCGAAAAAACGATAAAATAAGGGGGTTTTCTGTAAAAAGTCAAAATGCAAATATTTTTATTATAAAATTAAATATACATATTCTAGCTATGTAATTGCTAGTATTTGGTGTTTATTGAGCCACTGGAGAAATTTCAAATTTTCTGAAAAAATTTCTGAAATTAATTATTTTAATATTATTTTAAGCCGTCACTAATACATTTAATTAGGGAAAATTACAAATTGAAATGAGTTGAAACAAATTTTGTGTATCATAAAACATTAAATAAAATTTTATCATGTGGTTTTTGAAATGAAATCGTTTGCCAAAATGGTTTAGAAAATATCGAAGAAAAAGGCTTTTTTTAGTGTAAATGGACATTTGGGGTATTGTATTTATCATTTTTCATCATCCCACATCCATACCCACACTCACACACCCCCATTTATTTCCTCCCTTGGCTGAATTCAGCAGCCCCATCAATTTTCCCCACTTGAATTTCAAAGAAAAGAAAGAAAAGAAAAGAAAAGAAATGAGAATGGATAAAAGTGTTACTTGAATGTTGACTTGGACTTTTCCTTTACCCATACCTCACACCACACTCCCTCTCTCCTCTCCCCCACCTGCAATGGCCGAGCCCCCCCTCCATTTCAGCCCCTTCATTCTTCATCTCTTTCTCTTTAAAAAAGTTCATCAAAAATGCTTGAAAAATCCACAAAAAAATCAAGCAAAAATCCAAATCAAAATCCACCTCCTACCCATTTTTCCTTGGCTACCATAGCATGGATCTAGGGATTTAGATTTCAATTTGGGAGGCTAAGTGTGCTTGTGGGATCTTCAAATTTATTTGGGTATAATTCTAACCTTATTCATATATTGTTGTTTAATTGCTTCTATGTTAACAAATTTGATGTTTAATTGGGTTTTATTGCAACTTTAGGAAATTCAAGACTAGGGTTTGAATTTAATTAGGGTTTTTATCATTAGTTTATGGTTGTAATGAGGAGATTAACATGTAATTGTATGCAAAATCTAAGTTGGTTGCTACTTGCTAATTTGTTAAATTAAAATGGTGATAATTTTGCTAAATTGCAAACTAGGTTTTAAAAAATTGTTTAAATATTGGGTTTAAAAATGTGATTAGGTTTTTCATGACTTCATTAACATTATAAAATATAGTTTAATACTTTAGTTTATGAAAATCCAAGCTAAATTGTTGTTTGTGCATTTTTGCTATAAAATTGTTAAATTTGGGTATATTGTAAACTAGAATTTTGGAATTTATGGAAATTGATGAGAATAAATTATAGGAATGGTTTATATGACTTTGTTATGATATTTAGTGAATATTGTGTCCGCTATATTCGTTTAAACATCAAGAGGTTGTATTAAAGCGGTTAATTTTGCTTATTAGGTTTTCGGAAAAATAGCTTTAAAGCAAATTTGAAGTTTTGGTGATTTTAACCCTATTATATATATATAATTAAGGTGTTGTGAAACCACGATTGATACGTTTGAGTTTTTCTCGATGGTTTGGCGTTTGTACGCCGACGTCGAGGGTTTTTGGGTTGATTTGTGAAAGCAACCATAGGTTTTGACCTATGTGGGATTCACGTGTCGTTTTTGGGTCATGAGTCGGATTTTAATACGACACGGTGCGTTATGATATGTAGGTAACCCATGTGGACTTCGAGACGACAAGCAAGCGCGTGGTGACGTCGGCACCGGCTAGCGAGGACCAGGTGAGTAGATTTATATCTACGGGAAGAAGTCGGGTGGATGGCGTATAGCACCCCCGCAGTCCGTAGTGTAGCTCATATATATATGTTTATATAGGTGTTTTATGATACGAGAATGTTTATTCATGTTATGATTATGTGTTCATGGATTAGCTTTGGGTTAGTTGCGAAACCCAAGAGTAGTTGTTATACCCACATACGCACACACAGACTTGCATACTTTACTTTCTTGTGCGCAGATTGGGATGTGTATACATGTATTTATGCGTGGGTATGGGACTATGCATATGTACATTCATATACGCATGCATGGATAATGATGATAGTACTTGGGATTTTTGATGAGTCGATGAGATTTGATTTGAGGCCGTGAGATCGGTGATATAGCAGGGTTCGTATTTGAGATACGACATGACGTTGTAGCGGGTCCTTGACATAGTGTTTCACACACGTGCATGCATACTTAGACGGTATCAGTATTGTACTAGACGTAGATCAGTACCCCGATCATGATATTTGATAAAGAGGATACCAGGTTGTCACGCCCCGCTTCCCAGAGTACGCAAGATTGGGCACGTGACATAGCCAACCATGCTACCTGTGGGTAGGAAGTATCCATCCACAGTCACATTACGGTTGTAAGGATATCAAGAACAAGATAATAAACTAATCTAATACATGTCCAAATCCATAATAACAAGAATCAATAAACAATAAGTGCGGAAGCAAATGATCCAATACAATAAATAAACAGTATGTCCCATAATGCAGGCTCACATCTGGAAATGAAATGACATAAATAAACTAAACCCTAAGGAACTCACAGTTCAGCCTGCTGGCTGAAGTACTCCTGCTCGGTCGTCGACAGTGGTATGGAATCTGGGCCATGCAAAACCCAGACGTCAGCGCGTCATGACATCAAGTATATATTATAAACATGGCAATAAGCAATGCAAATATGAACATGAATAAGCAGTACTAAGAAATAACAGAGCAGGGTAATGTGCAATGGTGACTGAACTGTCCTATCAGGTTTCTACTCTATAGTCTTTGAAATCAATTGATGAATCGTCGATGTAACTCAATAGTATCCCGTGCGTGCCCGGGACCACGGTCAAAGCCCTCGGGGCTGAATCCGAGACGTGCCGCTAAGCAGTAAAAGGTAGTAGGATGGGCGAGTGATGTCAGCATCAACACTCCGGGGCTGGCCAAGCCCGTAAGACTGATCAGAACATGTATCGAACTGTTGAGTTACAAGTCGGTTTCACCTTTGATTTCCCCATACCCTCAAGCTATGTATGTCAGGTCAGGTATTCAGTAGTCAAGGACTAATGCCAACAGAAAATCCGGTAAAAGTAGGTCCGTCTGGATAGACAGCAGGGATGGTCGGGTTTGTCGGCATTAGGCATGAAATCATGGAACAAGTCATGTCATGGTACAACAGGATGAGTCGGTATGTATGTATATGTCATGTGTAGCAGGGTCAGGCCAATATGTAGTGCAATCGAGTAGGTGCTCACAACAGGTATACAATCAAATAATGAACAGCAGCAGGAAACAGTAAATAACCATATTATTCCGTGTAAACACAATGATGTTTTGTATTCTCTATTAACAGGTTCAAGCACCTTTGGGGTGCAATAGCCACAAGGTGAAGCAATATCCACAATCATAAAGTAATGAAGCTACATGAATTTAAACTAAGTATAATAATTGTCTCGTGAATGATTTAACAATTAAAGCAGATATGATCCAATTGTTTTATTTAGTTGAAATATGGATTGATAGTGGGTTGATTAATTACGAGAAACTATTATAACGATTCCATGTTAAAGATAACTGCAACTGTCAATTCTAACTCATAATATAATATCAATTACCATCATTAAGTTGTTGTATTATATAGTATGATATTCAACTGCATAGCAAGACTAGATCTCGTATGCTAGCATGTTAAAGCAAGTATTCAGATACTTGCCTCGACGGTTTCGCAAACCGGAAAGCACGGATGCAAAGTCGGCAGAAAACACGAGACGGGTGCACGGGCCACGGATCGAGTCCCAACAGAGAACAACGGGATCACACGGACCAGGGTACTTCGCTGGAGCGTCGGGTTCACAAGACGGCACGGTCGGGTTCCGGCAAAAGTCACGGCAACGAAGTTAGCAACACGATAAACATAAAAGGATCAGCGGGGGAAAAAGTGCACAAAAGGAAGGATAAGGATGCTTACAGGGAGACACCAGAGTGCAACCACGATGGTTCGACGGCGAGGGGGGCCGGCGGCGACCCGGGAGTGCGGCTGCAGTGCTGGAGGCGGCTGGTTCGGTTGTGCAGCGCGATGAGGGGGTTTAAGGGCCGGGTTCTGGTCGCAGGGGAGAGGAGGTGGTCGGAGGTGGCGCGAGTGACGTCGACGAGGGTCGACGGCACGTTCTCCGGCGAGCTGCAGAGGGTAGGTGATGGGGTTAAGGGCTCGGGTTGGTGGTGGTCCAGCGAGGGGAGAGGGAAAGCGACGACGAGGTTGCGACGAGGAGGAGGAGAGGGAGTCGCGGGAGTCGTCGGCGACGGGAGGCGGCGTCGACGGCGGGAGTTGCGGTGGTTGGTGGCGTCGTCGGGGTTGGGTGCAGGCACGGGAAGAGGCGGAGGAAGGAGGTCGGTGGATGCGGCTAGTCTCGTGGTGGCGAGGGCGGCGACGGCGAGGTCGCGGGGAGGTCGACGGCGATGTCACGACGCGGCTAGGGTTAGGGTTCTGATGGTTCTCGTGATGGAGAAGATGAGTGGGGAGGCGGCTGCATGGAGGGATTAAATAGGAGGAGAGAGAGAGTTGTTAGAGGGAGAGAGAGAATGAGGGAAGAGAGAGAGAGAGATAGGGAAAGGAAAGGCGGGGCCCACGACGAAAAGAAGCCAAGCGATTGGCTGGGGGAAGAGTACGGGAGGTTTAAAAAAATCAAGTTAAAGATTTAATAGGGATTTTGAAAAGGAAATTGAAAGATTTACTGTTAAGGAATTTATATATATAGTTTAAGATATTAAATTAAAATGGGCCTTTTTGGCGCTAAATGAAACATTTTCAAATCGCGCCCGGGTTGCGCCCAAATGTTCCAAATTCAAATTATAGGATTTTAAGCGGGTTCCAAATTTTGAAAAGAGGTGTTTAATGATAAAAATGCATGCCCCCAAGTCGGACACTTGCACGCGCGCGTAGTCGTCCAAACTTGCCCGTTTAGCCGAACGGGACGAAATCTCGACACGCGGACGCTACCACGCGACTAGTGGCGACGAGTAGGCCAACATGGATACTTTAAATTTCATTTTAGGAGTTAAAATTTGTTATGTGCCAAAATGACTTAACCGGTTAAAATTTAGCAATAAACACCAGAAAATCAGGATAATTGGAAATGAGCAATATATAACCCTCAACCAGTAATATAAATAGTATTATTGGGCTCGGGTGTTACATCATACCCAACTACAAAAGAATTTCGTCCTCAAAATTCCAAGAATACAAGATAGCTAACTACTGGAAAAGGTGAGGGAATTTCTGTCGGATCTCGTCTTCTCGCTCCCAAGTGGATTCTCCATGCGATCGATTACCCCAAGAGACTAGCACAAGAGGGATAACCTTGTTCTTAAGAACCTTTTCTCTTCGATCCTTGATTTCAACTGGTCGCTCCTCAAAGGTTAGGTCCTCCCGTACAGTCAACTCCGAATGATCCAAGACATGAGTCTCATCACGAACATACCTCCGTAGTTGAGACACATGAAACACATCGTGAACTCCTGCTAATGACTGCGGTAACGCCAACCGGTACGCTACCTCTCCAACACGCTCCAATATCTCGAATGGTCCAACGAATCGGGGACTAAGCTTTCCCCGACTCCCAAAGCGAATCACCCCTCTAGTCGGTGATATCTTCAGGAATACCAAATCACCCACGGCGAACTCTAGAGGTCTTCTTGACGTGTCGGCCCAACTTTTCTGTCTGTCTTGAGCTGCCTTCATATGCTTCCTGATTGTATTCACCTTCTCGACTGTCTGTACCACCAAATCTGGTCCTAGTAACCTTCGTTCACCAACATCATCCCAACAAACAGGTGAACGGCACTTACGACCATACAGTGCTTCAAACGGAGCCATCTGAATTGTCGCTTGGAAGCTATTGTTGTACGAAAACTCCACCAGGTGTAGATGATCCTCCCAAGAACCTTTGAAGTCTAACATGCAAGCCCTCAACATATCTTCAAGGGTCTGGATCGTTCTCTCCGATTGTCCATCAGTCTGAGGATGATAGGCTGTGCTGAACTTCAATCGAGTCCCCAAACTTTCTTGTAAACTCCTCCAAAAGTGCGACAAGAATCGAGTGTCCCGATCGGACACGATGCTTACCGGTACTCCATGCAATTTCACAATTTCCTGCATGTACCGCTCTGCCAAAGTCTCTGTCGATTGACCAACCCGAAACGGAATAAAGTGAGCTGTCTTGGTCAACCGATCGACAACCACCCATACTGCATTGTTGCCCTTTGGACTCCGCGGTAAAGCCGTCACGAAATCCATGGTTATATGTTCCCACTTCCACTGAGGAATCGGAAGTGGTTGCAACAAACCAGCAACCCTTTGGTGTTCAGCCTTGACTTGCTGACACACCAAGCATTTAGCCACGAAGCGAGCAATTTCCCGTTTCATACCTTCCCACCAAAAGTGCTGTCGAATATCTCGGTACATCTTTGTCCCTCCTGGATGTACAGAGTAAGCTGAACTGTGTGCCTCCTTCATAAGCTCTTCACGCACATCTCCCTTTGGCACACACACACGGCTACCATATCTCAACGAACCGTCTTCATGGATCAGTAAATCGGTTCGTAGTCCGGCTCTAACCTGCTCTCGAAACTTTTGCAGTCTAGGATCCTGCGATTGCGCCACTTTAATCTTCTCAACCAAGGACGACTGTACTTGCAACTGCATCAACTGTCCTGTAGCATGTGGTAGCCCAACCTCCAAGTCAAATCTCCGAAAATCCGCAATGATCTCTCTCTGTGCAGTCAATACCTGAATTGCTGGTAACCGACTCAGCGCATCCGGCACGACGTTGATCTTTCCCGGATGGTACTTAAGATCAAGGTCATAGTCGGCCATCAGCTCCAACCATCTGCGTTGCCTCATGTTCAACTCCTTCTGAGTGAACACATACTTTAAACTCTTGTGATCTGTAAAGACTTCAACTCTCTTGCCCAAAAGGTAGTGTCTCCAAATCTTCAGGGCGAAGATCACGGCTGCAAGCTCTAAGTCATGAGTCGGATAGTTCTTCTCATGAGTCTTCAGCTGTCTCGATGCGTAAGCGACGACTTTCCCATTCTGCATCAAAACACATCCCAACCCTTTTCCAGATGCGTCGCTGTGAATCACCAGTCCTCCTGAATCATCCGGTACGGTTAGGATAGGGGCGGTTATCAACTTCTACTTCAACGTCTCGAAGGCCAATGCACATCCATTCGTCCAAACAAACGGTACCTCCTTACGCGTAAGCTTGGTTAACGGCTCAGCTAAACGAGCGAAGTTCTCCACAAAATCTTCTGTAGTAACCGGCGATTCCAAGAAACTTCTTATCTCCGCAACATTCTTTGGAATAGGCCAATCTCGAACTGCTGCAATCTTTTCGGGATCAACGGCGATTCCATTGCCCGACACAACATGCCCCAGAAATTTCACTTCCTCCAGCCAGAATTTCACACTTACTCATCTTCGCAAATAACTTCTCTTGTCTCAGCGTCTGCAGTGCGATCCTTAAGTGCTCAGCATGCTCCTCCTGACTCTTCGAGTACACCAGAATATCGTCAATGAATACCACGATAAACTGGTCCAAGAACGGTGAAAAGATCCTGTTCATCAAATCCATGAATATTGCCGGCGCATTAGTCACTCCGAAAGGCATCACTAGATACTCGAAATGCCCATACCGAGTTCGAAACGCCGTCTTGCAAATGTCTTCGGCTTTTACTCGGACCTGATGATATCCTGATCGCAAATCCAGTTTCGAGAATACCCTCGCGCCACTAAGCTGCTCAAAAAGTTCTCCAATGCGAGGGATCGGGTACTTGTTCTTAACAGTCACCCGGTTCAATTCTCGATAATCAATGCACATCCTTCTCGTGCCATCCTTCTTCTTTACTAAAAGAACTGGAGCTCCCCAAGGTGAGTTGCTGCTTCGAATCCATCCCTTCTCGAGTAATTCACCAACTTGTTTCTTAACTTCTTCCAATTCCACCGGTGCTATCGGATAATAAGATTTTGATACTGGCGCTGCACCAGGAATAAGGTCAATCGCAAACTCCACATCTCGCTTCGGCGGTAAGCCCGAAATATCTTCAAACACATCTATAAAGTCGCGGACAACTGCCAGCTCTTCATTACTATCCACTACCATAGCCGCAAGAACATTGTTCGTCGGCCTAGCCCTAAATTCGACTGGCCCGACAGAACTGTTTCCCCCAATGAAAGTAAACTCAGGGTGTCCGGGAATCTGGAAAATTACTTTCCTTGCCCTACAATCAATGTGTGCATGGAAAGTGCCAAGAAAATCCATTCCCAAGACTACTTCATAACTGCCCGTATCAATCACCAAGAAATCTGCAAAAAGATCCCGTCCGCAAACAACAACTGTACAATCTCTACATCCCTTACTAGCTATGATTTTCCCATTCCCAGTGTGTATGTCCCAAAAACTAGACAGGGTCGCGCAGGTAATCGAGTGTGTAGTTATAAATTTGGATGACATAAAATAGTGGGATGCTCCAAAATTAGATAATGCCAATGCGGAAAACCATGAACGAGTAAATTACCTGAAACCACTTCTCCTGATGCCTTAGCTTCCTCGGCTGTCAACGTGAACGCTCGAGCCTGGGTTGGTCCTTGAGTCAGCTGTTCCTGCCCTTGGAACAGTCCCTGCGGAGGCTTCTGAATATCATCCCTTGTACGAAGCTTCGACGGACAAGCACTAACTGTGTGATCTGCCGCTCCACATCTAAAACAGAGTCTCAGCCTCCTACAACACTCCTTTCGCACGTGTCCGGGTATATGGCAGTAGTTACAGATCACGCTCCCTTTCCGATCACCCATAATTGTTTTCTTCATTGGTGCTATGCTGCGCCTGTTCACCGGAATACTTCTACGTACAGACGTTTGGTTCAGTGCAAATGCCGGTTCCAGCTCGGTCTGTTCCTTTAGACTCTCCAGCAATCCCCTTATCACTCTACGCCTGGCGGCTAAGACCGCACTTCTTTGGTCCTTCTTCAAATTCATACCGGCCATATTCCTGGAAATCAAAGTACCCAACATTAGAATGATGATAGATTCTGAGTATAGATCAAGGCTAGAACTCCAAGATACTTAAATAGAGTACTGCATTGTAGCTATGCCGCGGTATCATAGCCGCAATTACTTAACTCCACCCAAGTCGCCTAAGTCCTAGAGATACAAGAAATTAGGTTTTCGAGTTGACAATGCAAAGTAAGTTTGCATGTCGACATGATCCGGAAGAATGATTCAAGGATGGTAAAGCGGTCAAGGTGGCAGGATATGTTTCCTAATCACGGGTATTATGATTCGTGTATCGGGTGCAATACCCAACTACAAAGAATCAACCCAATTAACCTGTCTCTGATACCAAAAGAACCATGTCACGCCCCGCTTCCCAGAGTACGCAAGATTGGGCACGTGACATAGCCAACCATGCTACCTGTGGGTAGGAAGTATCCATCCACAGTCACATTACGGTTGTAAGGATATCAAGAACAAGATAATAAACTAATCTAATACATGTCCAAATCCATAATAACAAGAATCAATAAACAATAAGTGCGGAAGCAAATGATCCAATACAATAAATAAACAGTATGTCCCATAATGCAGGCTCACATCTGGAAATGAAATGACATAAATAAACTAAACCCTAAGGAACTCACAGTTCAGCCTGCTGGCTGAAGTACTCCTGCTCGGTCGTCGACAGTGGTATGGAATCTGGGCCATGCAAAACCCAGACGTCAGCGCGTCATGACATCAAGTATATATTATAAACATGGCAATAAGCAATGCAAATATGAACATGAATAAGCAGTACTAAGAAATAACAGAGCAGGGTAATGTGCAATGGTGACTGAACTGTCCTATCAGGTTTCTACTCTATAGTCTTTGAAATCAATTGATGAATCGTCGATGTAACTCAATAGTATCCCGTGCGTGCCCGGGACCACGGTCAAAGCCCTCGGGGCTGAATCCGAGACGTGCCGCTAAGCAGTAAAAGGTAGTAGGATGGGCGAGTGATGTCAGCATCAACACTCCGGGGCTGGCCAAGCCCGTAAGACTGATCAGAACATGTATCGAACTGTTGAGTTACAAGTCGGTTTCACCTTTGATTTCCCCATACCCCCAAGCTATGTATGTCAGGTCAGGTATTCAGTAGTCAAGGACTAATGCCAACAGAAAATCCGGTAAAAGTAGGTCCGTCTGGATAGACAGCAGGGATGGTCGGGTTTGTCGGCATTAGGCATGAAATCATGGAACAAGTCATGTCATGGTACAACAGGATGAGTCGGTATGTATGTATATGTCATGTGTAGCAGGGTCAGGCCAATATGTAGTGCAATCGAGTAGGTGCTCACAACAGGTATACAATCAAATAATGAACAGCAGCAGGAAACAGTAAATAACCATATTATTCCGTGTAAACACAATGATGTTTTGTATTCTCTATTAACAGGTTCAAGCACCTTTGGGGTGCAATAGCCACAAGGTGAAGCAATATCCACAATCATAAAGTAATGAAGCTACATGAATTTAAACTAAGTATAATAATTGTCTCGTGAATGATTTAACAATTAAAGCAGATATGATCCAATTGTTTTATTTAGTTGAAATATGGATTGATAGTGGGTTGATTAATTACGAGAAACTATTATAACGATTCCATGTTAAAGATAACTGCAACTGTCAATTCTAACTCATAATATAATATCAATTACCATCATTAAGTTGTTGTATTATATAGTATGATATTCAACTGCATAGCAAGACTAGATCTCGTATGCTAGCATGTTAAAGCAAGTATTCAGATACTTGCCTCGACGGTTTCGCAAACCGGAAAGCACGGATGCAAAGTCGGCAGAAAACACGAGACGGGTGCACGGGCCACGGATCGAGTCCCAACAGAGAACAACGGGATCACACGGACCAGGGTACTTCGCTGGAGCGTCGGGTTCACAAGACGGCACGGTCGGGTTCCGGCAAAAGTCACGGCAACGAAGTTAGCAACACGATAAACATAAAAGGATCAGCGGGGGAAAAAGTGCACAAAAGGAAGGATAAGGATGCTTACAGGGAGACACCAGAGTGCAACCACGATGGTTCGACGGCGAGGGGCGCCGGCGGCGACCCGGGAGTGCGGCTGCAGTGCTGGAGGCGGCTGGTTCGGTTGTGCAGCGCGATGAGGGGGTTTAAGGGCCGGGTTCTGGTCGCAGGGGAGAGGAGGTGGTCGGAGGTGGCGCGAGTGACGTCGAGGAGGGTCGACGGCACGTTCTCCGGCGAGCTGCAGAGGGTAGGTGATGGGGTTAAGGGCTCGGGTTGGTGGTGGTCCAGCGAGGGGAGAGGGAAAGCGACGACGAGGTTGCGACGAGGAGGAGGAGAGGGAGTCGCGGGAGTCGACGGCGACGGGAGGCGGCGTCGACGGCGGGAGTTGCGGTGGTTGGTGGCGTCGTCGGGGTTGGGTGCAGGCACGGGAAGCGGCGGAGGAAGGAGGTAGGTGGGTGCGGCTAGTCTCGTGGTGGCGAGGGCGGCGACGGCGAGGTCGCGGGGAGGTCGACGGCGATGTCACGACGCGGCTAGGGTTAGGGTTCTGATGGTTCTCGTGATGAAGAAGATGAGTGGGGAGGCGGCTGCATGGAGGGATTAAATAGGAGGAGAGAGAGAGTTGTTAGAGGGAGAGAGAGAATGAGGGAAGAGAGAGAGAGAGATAGGGAAAGGAAAGGCGGGGCCCACGACGAAAAGAAGCCAAGCGATTGGCTGGGGGAAGAGTACGGGAGGTTTAAAAAAATCAAGTTAAAGATTTAATAGGGATTTTGAAAAGGAAATTGAAAGATTTACTGTTAAGGAATTTATATATATAGTTTAAGATATTAAATTAAAATGGGCCTTTTTGGCGCTAAATGAAACATTTTCAAATCGCGCCCGGGTTGCGCCCAAATGTTCCAAATTCAAATTATAGGATTTTAAGCGGGTTCCAAATTTTGAAAAGAGGTGTTTAATGATAAAAATGCATGCCCCCAAGTCGGACACTTGCACGCGCGCGTAGTCGTCCAAACTTGCCCGTTTAGCCGAACGGGACGAAATCTCGACACGCGGACGCTACCACGCGACTAGTGGCGACGAGTAGGCCAACATGGATACTTTAAATTTCATTTTAGGAGTGAAAATTTGTTATGTGCCAAAATGACTTAACCGGTTAAAATTTAGCAATAAACACCAGAAAATCAGGATAATTGGAAATGAGCAATATATAACCCTCAACCAGTAATATAAATAGTATTATTGGGCTCGGGTGTTACACAGGTGAATAGTATGATGAATGTGATATTAACCCGTACCCAGATTTGGGGATGCCGTACGACGGATTTACGTACGAGCTATATTTTGATGATTGATCCGCAGTCTTGACTTGGGATGCCTGCTTATAGATATGGTATCGGATATGATATTATTGAGGCGGGATCACCGACTAATATATATACAGGTATGTATATGTATCGACTCAGATGTTAGGCGGTTTCCTTACCTGTAGTCCAGCTTGTTAGCTTAGCCCTTTAGTTTAGTTTAGTTGTTAGATCAGATTCGATTCTTACTTATTTCAAAAACTAACGAATCGTGGGTATTTTAAAAGACAGCCCAAGGGATCCTACGGATATTTCAAAAGACGTATCTTTTCATAAAAACACCGTAGCCCCTATTTTCAAAACCCCATGATTCTTGTTATTTCAAAAGGAACCATTTGTAGGACTTATATTAGATTAATGCAGATTAGTTATAGTTGCGTCTAGTATTCAGCTCCCGCTCATTATTGTGGTTCGCTTCGCATCGCATGCTTATATTATGTTTCATACTCCATTATTGATATCATGCTGTTAGGACACCAGCACCATTACCGATGATGCGTATGTACCACGTACACTTACTTGCCGGCTCACACACATCTTCATCGGTAATTGCCATGTCACGTACACCTTAGAAAATATTATTGCTTGACATAGCCTGTTAGCTAATAGTTTAGACATGATATTAGCGTACTTGCCTTATATGTTAGTTTAGACATTGTAGTTATTATCTGCTACTTCATGCATACTGTTATTCATTGTTATGCCGCATTCATGGATTCTCATGCATATATTCACTATTTTACGTGTTATTGAGGTTTTGGATTCGGATTTCTATGAGATTTTCTGGATTTGGAGGAAAACCGCAAAAATATAAATAAACCTTTTCTCTCTTTTAAATTAAAAAGTCCGGTCTTCCCATGATATATGAGTCGTCCACCATGAGTTTGCTGATGGATTTCGAGACCCGATTCGAGGAGTGGAGGAACCGTTTCGGGTACATGATGGGCCCGGTGCGGTACCCCGGGGCAAGAGGATCGTGTTGTTGACGTTGAGCCTGGCAGGGGAGCACTACCGACCGGTGATATTACCCGACGCGTCGGATATCCGGAGGATACCGTTGTGGTCTTGAGATAGATGGTAGGGGCCGGTCTGGATTGACGGCGCCCTAGATATTGTGATTGAGATATTCAGATTTTGAGATATTGAGGTACAGAGATTGTGATATAGAGATATCGAGATATTTGGACACTTGTTTTGTGTCGATGCTTGGCACTGTTTTATGCTGATTTCATTTATGGTACCTCACTTTTAAAATACAGAAATCTCACTGATTTATGAAAGCAGTTTTCGTCAGTACATGCATTCTGTTCCATGCATTCATACATCATCCATATGATACATTGCTACCTGAGGCACTGGCACGGGCACATGGAATTACACTTGGATTAGATATTTACCCTAGTCATTGTTATAGACTGCTGGTTTTATTTGAGGATTATATATATTGATCGTATGACCTAGGATTGCGTTATACATGCGATTTCTATTCGTTGATGTTTTTCTATTCACGAGTTGGCAACTCACCCGCGTTGTGCCCCAGTTTCTTGCAGGTTTCTCCGTACAGGTTTCTTTATGGCTTTGCGGGTACAGTTTCGTTCAGGTGACTTGCTAGTAGGTGGGTTTATTTGTATCGTACCCATCATTATACATTGTATATTATTATTCAGTTGTATCTACAAGTTCCATCAACCAAACATGTATTTACTTTGAGATAGAGACTAGTGATGTTATTCCTTCGACCTTAGAGTCGCGCGTTATTTTTCTGTGGTTTTCTTATTGTTTGAGTTTCCTTTTGAGTTTTGATCCTCGCCGTTGGCGTTGTATATTATATTGCTTGTGTGGTTGTGACTGTCGATTGACGAAGAGCTAGCTCCCGCTTGGGGATGCCTTTTTTTGATTTCGTACACTATTCATGTTGTATCCCGTTTGGGGGCCAGTATTTACGAAGGAGACTTTGCCGAAATTTTCAGGAAATTTTTGATGTTTTTAGAAACCCGCATAATTCGGCTTATGCTATTGAAACTACTTGTTTTAAATTGGTTTTCCTTCACTCTACTACTTTTCTTGGTTTGGATTTCTGGGGTTTCGGTTTACTTAGATTACGTACGCCTCGAGACGTTCGTAGTTTAAGTGCCGGTCTTGTTCCGTACTTTCGGGACATGACACTAGGTTGTGTGTTTGATCATGGATCGTGAGGTATAAATCTTGACCTTTTGTTAATTTGTTGTTTAGATTGCTTACTCTAGCATATTAAAGTGTTAATTTGATTCTATTTGATAACTTGAGAATTAATGATTAGGGTTTGTGATCAAGTGAGGTTTTTATCTATTATTCATGGTTCTAATGGGGGGATTAACATGTTAATGTTATGCTAAAACTAACCTAGTTGCTAGTTTACTACTTGATACTTGTAATTTTTTAAAAATTGGAATTTTATGCAAACTAGGTTTTGGAATTTAATTGCAAATGGGAGATTAAAAATATAATTAAGGTTTCATGACATTATTAACAGTATAAATTGTATTTTAATACTTTAGTTCATGCAAATCCAAGCTAAATTGTTGTTTGTGCATTTTTGCTAAAATTGTTAAAATTTGGGTATATTGTAAACTAGAATTTTAGGGTTAATGAAATCTAAGGAGATTAAATTGTGGAAATTATTTTTATGACTTATTTAAGATATTTAATAAGTATTATGGCCGCTAGATTTGTTTAAACGTCAGGTTTTGTACTAAAACGGGTAATATTTGCTTGCTAGATTTTCGGAAAAATGGCTTTTAAAGTGAGTTTGGGTTTTTTTTTAATGAATTTTAACCTATTTTATAGTATAATTAGTGCTTGTGATCGTGTAAATGAGTGTGTTTGGATTTTTCTCGATGGTTTGGCGTTTGTACGCCGACGTCGAGGACTTTTGGGTTGAATTGTGAAAGCAGCCATAGGTTATGACCTATGTGGGATTCATGTGTCGTTTTGGTCATGAGTAGGATTTTAATGCAATACGGTGCGTTATGATATGTAGGTATCGATGTGGACTTCGAGACGACAAGCAAGCGCGTGGCGACGTCGGCACCGGCGAGCAAGGACCAGGTGAGTAGATTTATATCTATGGGGAGAAGTCGGGTGGGTGGCTTATAGCACCCCCGCAGTTAGTGGTGATGTATACGAATACGTATACACACATATATTTATTATATGTAGTTGAGTTGACTGATGATAAAGATGGATTTTTGGTGTTCTTGGATTGATTTAGTGTAGTTGCGAAGCCATAGAGTAGGGGCTGCACCTATACACACACGCACGCACATACTTGCATACATCCTTTCTTTTACATGTGCGTATATGGGATTATGTTTATGTGTTCACATGGGTATGGGACTATGTGTTCATATACTGGATTTGAGGATAGTACTTGGGATTTGAGATGAGTCGATGGGATTTGATTTGAGGCCGTGAGATTGGTGATATGGCAGGGTTCGTATTTGAGATACGACATGACGTTGTAGCGGGTCCTTGACGTAGTGTTTCACATACGTGCATGCATACTTAAGCGGTATCGGTATTGTATTAGACGTAGATCAGTACCCCGATCTTGATATTTGATAAAGAGGATACCAGATGAATAGTATGATGAATGTGATATTGACCCGTACCCAGATTTGGGATGCCGTACAACGGATTTACGTACGAGCTATATATTGATGATTGATCTGCACTCTTGACTTGGGACGTCTGATTATAGATATGGTATCGGATATGATATTATTGAGGCGGGATCACCAACTGTACATATACAGGTATGTATATGTATCGACTCAGATGATAGGCGGTTTCCTTAACTGTAGTTCTGCTTGTTAGTTCAGCCGTATAGTTTTGTGTAGTTGTTAGATTAGATTAGACTCCTACCTATTTCAAAACTAGCGGATCGTGGGTATTTTAAAAGACAGGTCAAGGGATCTACGGATATTTCAAAAGACGTATCCTTTCTTAAAACCACCGTAGCCTTTATTTTCAAAACCCCATGATTCGTGTTATTTCAAATGGCACCACTGTTTAATATTTAGCTCTCGTTCATTATGGTTGCTCGCTCCGCATCGCATACTTACATTGTTATTTCATGTTGCATTGTTGATATTATGCTGTTAGGACACCAGCACCATTACCGATGATGTGTATGTACCACGTACACTTACTTGCCGGCTCACACACATCTTCATCGGTAATTGCCATTTCACGCACACCTTAGAAAATATTATGGCTTAACTTAGCTTGATAGCTAGTAGTTTGACATGATATTAGTGTACTTACCTTATATGCCAGCTTAGATATTGTAGTTATTACTTGTCACTTCATGCATACTGTTATTCATTGTTATGCCGTATTCATGGATTCTCATGCTTATATTCATAGTTTTACATGCTATTGATGATTTGGATTCGGATTTCCATGAGATTTTCTGGATTTGGGGGAAAACCGCAAAACATGTATAAACTTCTTTCCTCTCTTTTAAATAAAAAGTGCGGTTTTCCCATGATGTATGAGTCGTCCACCATGAGTTTGCTGATGGATTTCGAGACCAGATTCGAGGAGTTGGATGAACCGTTTCGGGTACATGGTGGGCCCGGTGCGGTACCCCGGGACGAGAAGGTCGTGTTGTTGACGTTGAGCCTGGCAGGGGAGAACTACCGACCGGTGATTTTACCCGATGCGTCGGATATCCGGAGGATACCGTCGTGGTCTTGAGATTGATGGTAGGGGCCGGTCTGGATTGACGGCGCCCTAGATAGTGAGATTGAGACATTGAGATCCTGAGATATTGAGACATTGGGATTTATGTTTTGTGTCGATGCTAGACACTGTTTATGCTGATTTCATTTATGATACCTCTTTTAAAAGTACCGAAATCTCACTAAATTAAGAAAGCGGTTTTATTCTGTTTCATGCATTCATACATCATCCATATGATATATTGCTACCTGAGGCACTGACACGGGCACATGGGATTACACTCGGGTTAGATATTTACCCTAGTCATTGTTATAGGCTGCATGTTATATATATTTGAGGATATATTATGATCGTTGACCTAGGATTGCGTTGTTCATGCGGTTTCTGTTCGTAGATGTTTTTCTATTCACGAGTTGGCAACTCACCCCACTCACCCCCGTTGTGCCACAGTTCTTGCAGGTTTTGCCGTACAGGTTCCATTACGGCTTTGCTGGCACTGCTTCTTTCGGGTGAGTTGCTAGTAGGTGGGTTTATTGGTATCGTACCCATCATATTACTTTGTATAATATTATTCAGTTGTATCTAGTAAATTCCATCAACCAAACATTTATTTATTTTGAAATAGAGACCAGTGATGTTATTCTTTCGACCTTAGAGTCGCGCGTTATATTTCTGTGGATTTCTTGTGCTTTTGAGTTTCCTTTTGAGTTTTTGATTCTCGCCCTTGGCGTTGTATATTATATTGCTTGTGTGGTTGTGACCGTCGATTGACGAAGAGCTAGCTCCCGCTTGGGGATGCCTTTTATTGATTTCGTATACTATTCATGTTGTATCCCGTTTGGGGGACAATATTTACAAAGGAGACTCTGCCGAAATTTTCAAGAAATATTTGATTTTTTAAAAAAAAAATGCATAATTCGGCTTATACTAATAAAACTACTTGATTTAAATTGGTTTTTCCTTCACTCTACTACTTTTCTTGGTTTGGATTTCTGGTTTTTCGGCTTACTTACATTACGTACGCCTCGAGACATTTCGTAGTTTAAGTGCCGGTCTTGTTCCGTACTTTCGGGACGTGTCAAAGTTGGTATCAAAGCGTTAGGTTTTACCTTCGGAGTGTAGGATGACCCTTGGTTGATGGAATAGGTGACTAGAGTAGAGTGACGTACCGTGGGTATGTTCCGCGGCATACGTATGATACGCTACTCCACTTAAGAAGCCTTAGGATGTACATTTCTTTATTCAGTATTATATTCATTCCTTATTTAGCCTCATCGGTATCAGTTACGGTTTGCTGCCACGATTATGGGCAGGGAGAGCTACGGCTAGAGTTGCGGTCAGTACGAGCTCGTCACGAACGAGGATTGACCAGGGCGTAATTCCGGCGACACACGATTGCGGAGATGTGTCTTTTTACTGTGTTTTCGCGCCACGAGCGTTTGGCGGATCGCCTTTACGAGATTTCTCGGACGTACCGATCAGTACCAGAGGATTGAGCCAATGATAGAGGCCAGCCAGATTTTGATGACCGTTGATATATTGCCTATTCATGATGATTGAGGCACGGTTCAGCGTGCAGACGAGTGAGCCCGTTATTGCTGCGAACGACGAGATATCGCCCCAGATGTTGGAGCTATTGCTGTACGAGTTGTACGAAGAGATGACAGAAGGTCGCTTGTCTCCGAGGATGAATGACTAGGACATGTAATTCGTTCGCTACCCCGATGCGAGGTCATCAGATGGATTGATTCCAGCTAGAGACGACTTCACACGGAGACGTTGAGAGTCGACAGGGACGATCGAATGTCAGAAATCTATTATTCCAAGTTTAAAGTATTCGGAAAGACATGCAGGCAATTCTATGGACCCTCTAGAAGAATGAAACCCTAACTCGACTTAATGACCGTGTGAAAGCCTTTGAACCTTCGGGTTTGCGGCAGTTCTGCGGCGCCATTAGTGAGGCTTGGGTTTGCCCTTCTACGGCTGGACCATCGATACTGTGGTACGCACTCGATACTGTTAAACTGTACCCAAGATGTTGAGTTCTTAGGGAATTATGTGGTTTTGACAAATCGATCGTACGGTTCGACTTCATTCGGATGCCATGTGGTAAGATGCATTTCTTGGGAGACTCCAAATAAGAGGATAGCCGTAGGAGCTCAGTCCATGCAGCCACGACGAGACGAGTCCGAAGCAGTCGACATTAGAGAAAGTGGAGTAAAAGGTTCGTACGAGATCTTGATGAGATGATGTTCCACTCCGCCAACATCAGAGATGCGATACGCATGCCGAGACATTGTACTTGGATATACCTTCCAGAAGGAGTCGCGATGAGTATGCAGCCATTCCGGAACGAGAACAGATCTAGTAAAGGACGATGACTTCCGGACAGTTCGACAGAGACGAGATTTGGGAGAGATTTCAACAGGACCTTTCTGGAATAAATTACGAGAAGTCTTGGACCCAGGAGTGGTCATGTTATGCACACCGGCAGGCCAGAGTTTAGGATCGTCGACGAGACATGCTATGAGTGACCACGGCAGTTGGCCAAAGATTCTTGGAGGATGTGCTTGAGCGGGACTATTCCGCCATACTTGATTTTGCGTATTTTGGGCGATCTATTCGCATGATTGATTTTGATGATTGAGTTCATGATATTTGTCTTCATGGACCATGGTTGCACCTGCTGAGTATTTACGATTTTTGCACGGTTGTTGCACTTAATATCGTTTTCGTGCCTTGGTTTCTCATATTTGTGATTATATGGATTTCATACAGTTGAGTTGATTTGTGCGTATATACACATACGATTTGGTTTTTGCACATGTTCGGCGTTTGATATTGGATTTCATGATCTCGTGCATGATGGATGCACCTGGTTTGGATTTTCGCGCTTGTTTTGAGAAGCGATTTTGGTGCACACCAGATGCACTAAATCGAGATTCTTCGTGCGTGTCAGATGCACTTGTCCTTGCTGTCAGGCACACACATTGCCTATGACAGATGTTGTGTGCACACCCGATGCACTTAGATGTTGTCTCTGTGCGTATGTATGGTACATATATGGATTTTGATTTCCGTGCGCACCAGACGCACATAGTATTTATATGCATATTTTGGGAATTGATTTCTTATGGAGCAGTAGGTTTTTATGATAATTGCTATGAGTTTTTGTACTGAGCAGGACTAGTCAGAGGACAGTATCTGAATATATTTTGCATGCATTGATAGTTATTGAAGGGATTTCCAAAAAGCGAGCTAAAGTCTCAGTATTTACCTACGTGTCTGATATGACACGAAATGTTTAAAACAAGGAGACCCTTCTAAATTGTTTCCAAAACGGCGGAACGTACATATTAAACAAAGGATATATATATATATGTAGTTATTTTCTTACAATAGACGTCCGCCACTGTGCAGTGCTGCGAGCATCGCACAGCGATTTGAAGAAGATTTAGCATGCATTGCTTCCAGATGTTTTAATGATGTATATCATATTGATTTTCATTTTGGATTTAGACATTGTGTCTTCACCATGACTCCGATGATTGCGGGATGCTGGATGGAGTTTTGATTTTGAGTTACATGCTCATTTTTCATGCGTATGCGCTGCGCTACGATTTGTTTTATATATTTATGATTTCGGAGCCCCGGCGACTTGATGGTTTTGCGTAGATATTTTAGTATTTGGGGGGAGTTTAATTTAAATTTGGGGACCGAATTTCTTTAGGGGGGAAGATTGTAACGTTTTGAAAATCGTTTCGGTGAAATTTCGGAAAATCGGTAAAATAAGGAGGGTTTCTGTAAAAAGCCAAAATACAAATTTCTTTATTTTAAAATTAAATATATATATTCTAGTTATGTAATTGCTAGTATTTGGTGTTTATTGAGCCACTGGTGAAATTTCAAATTTTCTGAAAAATTTTCCGAAAATAATTATTTTAATATTATTTTAAGCCGTCACTAATACATTTAATTAAGGAAAATTACAAATTGGAAAGAGTTGAAACAAATTTTGTGCATCATAACACATTAAACAAAATTTTATCATGTTGTTTTTAAAATGAAATGGTTTGCCAAAACGGTTTAGAAAATATCGAAGAAAAAAAGGCTTAAATAGTGAAAATTAGTGTAATTGGATGTTGGGGTATATCAATTATCATTTTCCTTCACCCCACACTTACACACCCCCACTTTCCATCATTGGCCGAGCCCATGGCAGCCCCACACCCACACATCTCACACTTCTAGTTTAGTTTGAAATGAAACAATATGAAAGGAAAAGGAAATGAAAGAATACATATATTAAGGTATGGGCTTGATTGACTTTGGTCAATTCTTGACTTCATAACCTCACCACACACTCTCTCTCCTCCCCCCCTCTTCAGACCGAGCCCCATTCCCCCCACAGCAGCAGCCCCTCTCCCAAATCCCACTCCATTTTGCATCAAAAAACCCACAAAAATCACTTGAAATCCATACAAATTCAAATCTAATCCCAATTCCAAGCCTTACCCATTATTCTTGGAGCAATCCTACTCGAATCCTTGGAGCAAAGAGAGAATTTTGGGGGCTAGGTTGTGTGTTTGATCATGGATCATGAGGTATAAATCTTGACCTTTTGTTAATTTGTTGTTTAGATTGCTTACCCAAGCATATTAAAGTGTTAATTTGATTCTAGTTGATAACTTGAGAATTAATGATTAGGGTTTGTGATCAAGTGTGGTTTTTATCTATTATTCATGGTTCTAAAGGGGGGATTAACATGTTAATGTTATGCTAAAACTAACCTAGTTGCTAGTTTACTACTTGATGCTTGTAATTTTTTAAAAATTGGAATTTTATGTAAACTAGGTTTTGGAATTTAATTGCAAATGGGAGATTAAAAATATAATTAAGGTTTCATGACATTATTAACAGTATAAATTGTATTTTAATACTTTAGTTCATCCAAATCCAAGCTAAATTGTTGTTTGTGCATTTTTGCTAAAATTGTTAAAATTTGGGTATATTGTAAACTAGAATTTTGGGGTTAATGAAATCTAATGAGACTAAATTATGGAAATTATTTTTATGACTTATTTAAGATGTTTAATAAGTATTATGGCCGCTAGATTTGTTTAAACGTCGGGTTTTGTACTAAAACGGGTAATATTTGCTTGCTAGATTTTCGGAAAAATGGCTTTTAAAGTGAGTTTGGGGGGTTTTTGTGAATTTTAACCTATTTTATAGTATAATTAGTGCTTGTGATCGTGCAAATGAGTGTGTTTGGGTTTTTCTCGATGGTTTGGCGTTTGTACGCCGACGTCGAGGGTTTTTGGGTTGAATTGTGAAAGCAACCATATGTTTTGACCTATGTGGGATTCGTGTGTCGTTTTGGTCATGAGTCATATTTTAATGCGATACGGTGCGTTATGATATGCAGGTACCCATGTGGACTTCGAGACAACAAGCAAGCGCGTGGCGACGTCGGCACCGGCGAGCAAGGACCAGGTGAGTAGATTTCTATCTACGGGGAGAAGTCGGGTGGGTGGCGTATAGCACCCCCGCAGTTAGTGGTGATGTATACGGATACGTATACACACATATATTTATTATATGTAGTTGAGTTGATTGATGATAGAGATGGATTTTTGGTATTCTTGGATTGGTTTAGTGTAGTTGCGAAGCCATAGAGTAGGGGCTGCACCTATACACACACGCACGCACATACTTGCATACATCCTTTCTTTTACATGTGCGTATATGGGATTATGTTTATGTGTTCACATGGGTATGGGACTATGTGTTCATATACTGGATTTGAGGATAGTACTTGGGATTTGAGATGAGTCGATAAGATTTGATTTGAGGCCGTGAGATCGGAGATATGGCAGGGTTCGTATTTGAGATACGACATGACGTTGTAGCGGGTCCTGACGTAGTGTTTCACACACGTGCATGCATACTTAGGCGGTATCAGTATTGTATTAGACGTAGATCAGTACCCCGATCATGATATTTGATAAAGAGGATATCAGATGTATAGTATGATGAATGTGATATTGACCCGTACCCAGATTTGGGATGCCGTACAACGGATTTACGTACGAGCTATATATTGATGATTGATCCGCACTCTTGACTTGGAACGTCTGATTATAGATATGGTATCAGATATGATATTATTGAGGCGGGATCACCGACTATACATATACTGGTATGTATATGATCGACTCAGATGATAGGCGGTTTCCTTACTTGTAGTTCAGCTTGTTAGTTTAGCCGTATAGTTTAGTGTAGTTGTTAGAATAGATTAGACTCCTACCTATTTCAAAACTAGCGGATCGTGGGTATTTTAAAAGACAGGTCAAGGGATCTACGGATATTTCAAAAGACGTATCCTTTCTTAAAACCACCGTAGCCCTTATTTTCAAAACCCCACGATTCGTGTTATTTCAAATGGCACCATTGTTTAATATTTAGCTCCTGCTCATTATGGTTGCTCGCTCCGCATCGCATACTTACATTGTTATTTCATGTTGCATTGTTGATATTATGCTGTTAGGACACCAGCACCATTACCGATGATGCGTATGTACCACGTACACTTACTTGCCGGCTCACACACATCTTCATCGGTAATTGCCATGTCACGTACACCTTAGAAAATATTATGGCTTAACTTAGCTTGATAGCTAGTAGTTTGACATGATATTAGTGTACTTACCTTATATGCCAGCTTAGATATTGTAGTTATTACTTGTCACTTCATGCATACTGTTATTCATTGTTATGCCGTATTCATGGATTCTCATGCCTATATTCATGGTTTTACATGCTATTGATGATTTGGATTCGGATTTCCATGAGATTTTCTGGATTTGGGGGAAAACCGCAAAACATGTATAAGCTTCTTTCCTCTCTTTCAAATAAAAAGTGCGGTTTTCCCATGATGTATGAGTCGTCCACCATGAGTTTGCTGATGGATTTCGAGACCCGATTCGAGGAGTTGGATGAACCGTTTCGGGTACATGGTGGGCCCGGTGCGGTACCCCGGGACGAGAAAGTCGTGTTGTTGGCGTTGAGCCTGGCAGAGGAGCACTACCGACCGGTGATTTTACCCGACGCGTCGGATATCCGGAGGATACCGTCGTGGTCTTGAGATTGATGGTAGGGGCCGGTGTGGATTGACGGCGCCCTAGATAGTGAGATTGAGACATTGAGATCCTGAGATATTGAGACATTGGGATTTATGTTTTGTGTCGATGCTAGACACTGTTTATGCTGATTTCATTTATGATACCTCTTTTAAAAGTACCGAAATCTCACTAAATTAAGAAAGCGGTTTTATTCTGTTTCATGCATTCATACATCATCCATATGATATATTGCTACCTGAGGCACTGACACGGGCACATGGGATTACACTCGGGTTAGATATTTACCCTAGTCATTGTTATAGGCTGCATGTTATATATATTTAAGGATATATTATGATCGTTGACCTAGGATTGCGTTGTTCATGCGGTTTCTGTTTGTAGATGTTTTTCTATTCACGAGTTGGCAACTCACCCCCGTTGTGCCACAGTTCTTGCAGGTTTTGCCGTACAGGTTCCATTACGGCTTTGCTGGCACTGCTTCTTTCGGGTGACTTGCTAGTAGGTGGGTTTATTGGTATCGTACCCATCATATTACTTTGTATAATATTATTCAGTTGTATCTAGTAAATTCCATCAACCAAACATGTATTTATTTTGAGATAGAGACCAGTGATGTTATTCTTTCGACCTTAGAGTCGCGCGTTATATTTCTGTGGATTCCTTGTGGTTTTGAGTTTCCTTTTGAGTTTTTGATCCTCGCCCTTGGCGTTGTATATTATATTGCTTGTGTGGTTGTGACCGTCGATTGACGAAGAGCTAGCTCCCGCTTGGGGATGCCTTTTATTGATTTCGTATACTATTCATGTTGTATCCCGTTTGGGGGCCAGTATTTACAAAAAAGACTCTGCCGAAATTTTCAAAAAATATTTGTTGTTTTTAAAAAAAATGCATAATTCGGCTTATGCTAATAAAACTACTTGATTTAAATTGGTTTTTCCATCACTTTACTTCTTTTCTTGGTTTGGATTTCTGGGTTTTCGGCTTACTTAGATTACGTACGCCTCGAGACATTTCGTAGTTTAAGTGCCGGTCATGTTCCGTACTTTCGGGACGTGACACTGTACCCAAAAACAACCGTTTTGCACGCCCTCTTGGACGTGGTAAGGTGGAAATCAAGGCACAGTAGGAATCACACAAGACTCTATAACGATCTCGGGTCTACAGACTAACCTGTACCAGTGTCACCAGAGAACTGCCATCTGACGTAAGGTATAATACCATCTGGGAGTTCTCGGTGAGTCCGTCCAGTGTACCCAGTCTCCACTGAGCACCCGTATATCATCTCTGATGTCAAACACCAATGGATATGGGATCATCCATCGCCCATCTGTATGGGTCAAGAAGGTATACGCTGGTCTACTCTGGTATATCGATGGCCCGTCTCGATACACCCACGACTAGAGACCTTGATGGATGTACTTATGGACTACCATGTCCCCACTAGTATGATCCGCATCATAGTCCAGGTAGTCAAGTACACATCCTAAGGGCTTTACCAACATGTAACAGAGAGACAATCAGTGTACACGTTAAGGTAAAGAGCAACCAGATAGCATACTATCATGTCGAGCAAGAAAGTCCTCCCTATATATTTCCAAGCATCCACTACAATATACATCCTATGTATAGTAATGGCCTCTAAGGCATACATATAATTAACAGATAGGTATAATACAAACCAACAGTTCCCGACGAGTCCTTTCCAGTGTACTCGTAACCTAACGAGCACCCGCATACTATCTCAAGTACAACGTACTGACGGCTGTGGGACAGACCGTCTCCCTTGCTGGGATGAGAAGCGCATACGCTAGTCTACTCCGGAGTATCGATGCCCCTTCTCGATAATCCAACGACCAGGGACGTATATATAAGGATGTGCTTTTAGATTACCCAGCCCCTACGAGTGTGACTGCCATCACAACGCTGGTAATCAAGCAAAGATCCTAAGGGCTCCACTAATGTGTATAGGTGATATACTAAAAGAAACACATGTACACATTAAAGCAGAGACAAACCAAGTAGCATACTACCATTTCGAGCAAGATTGTCTATACAACTGTGAATATCCCAAGCTTCCATCAAGTAATATACATACTAGTATGATACAGTAATGGCCTCTAGGGCATATACACTAACAATCTCCCACTTGCACTAAGGCCATGTACTGGCGTATCGAAGACCTATCATCTCGATCAGCCGCTCGAACTGAGTCTGGGGTAAGGCCTTCGTGAGTGGATCTGCAGTGTTATCTTCTGAAGCAACCCTCCGAACCTCGATCTCCTGGCAATCAACGATCTCCCTGATCAGGTGATACCGCCTCAAGATGTGTCTGGTTTTCTGATGGGACCTGGGTTCCTTCACTAAATCTATAGCCCCGTTGTTGTCGCAATACAGAGGTATTGGATCAACAATGGACGGAACCACCTGAAGTTCTTTCAAGAACTTCCTCATCCAGACGGCTTCTTTTGCGGCATCAGATGCAGCGATATATTCCGCTTCCATAGTCGAGTCAGCAACGGTTTCCTGTTTAGAACTCTTCCAACATACCGCCCCTCCATTAAGGGTAAAGACAAAACCCGACATGGACTTGGAATCATCCTTGTCACTCTAGAAGCTGGAGTCAGCAAAGGACTCAATCTGGAGGTCTTTTCCGCCATACACCAAAACATCTCCTTAGTCCTTCTCAGGTACTTGAGAATGTTCTTTACCACTATCCAGTGCTTCTCCCCAGGGTTTGACTGATACCGGCTTACCACACTCAGTGCGTAAGCAACATCTGGTCTGGTACACAATATCGCACTTATAGAGCCTACCGCAGAAGCGTAGGGTATAATAGACATGCGATCCCTTTCCAAATTAGTCTTGGGAGACATATCTTTGGAGAGGGTGATCCCGTGACAAGCCGGTAGATTACCGCGCTTGGAATCTTCCATACTGAATCTTTTCAGTATGGTGTCGATGTACCTGAACTGCGAAAGTCCTAATATCCTCTTGGATCTATCACGATGGATCCGGATCCCCAGAATGTAAGAGGCATCACCCAGGTCTTTCATGGAGAACCTGTGTGACAAGAACCCTTTGACAGATTGTAGCATAGGAATGTCATTTCCTATCAAAAGAATGTCATCCACGTATAAAATGAGGAATACGACAGTTCTTGCTACAAATCTACTATAGATACATGGTTCATCTGGATTTTTGATAAAGCCAAATTCTTTGACCGTCTCATCAAAATAGATGTTCCAACTCCGCGATGCCTGCTTAGTCCATAAATGGACTTAAGCAACTTGCACACCTTTCCGCTGCTCCCACTCTGAATGAAACCCTCTGGCTGGTCCATATAGACACACTCCTTTAAATTTCCATTCAGAAAAGCGGTCTTTACGTCTATCTACCAAATCTCATAATCGTGGAAGGCGGCAATGGCAAGAAGGATCCGAATGGATTTCAGCATAGCCACTGGAGAAAAGGTTTCGTCATAGTCCAGACCAGGTCTTTGACGAAAACCCTTTGCAACAAGTCTAGCTTTATAGGTCTCAACCTGTCCATCTACACCAATCTTCCTCTTGAAGATCCACTTGCATCCTACGGGTTTTACCTCATCTGGAGCAACGTCTAAAATCCATACTTTGTTGGTGTACATGGACTCTATCTCGGTCCGCATTGCATCCAGCCATTTTACTGAGTCAACGCTCTGAATGGCCTGCTGGAAGCTAGTCGGCTCATCATTATCAATGATGCAATCCTCTCTATCCCCGTCTATGAGAAAACCGTAGTATTTCTCGGGCGGATGAGACTGCCTACTCCTCCTGCGGAGCGGCGTAGGAATGTCCTGTTCTTTTGAACCCTCTGGTTCTACTAAGCTCTCAGTAATAGCTCCTGGTTCTGGAACTTCTTCCAGTTCTATTGCGCTCCCACTTATCTGATTTTCCAAAAATTCAGTTTCCAAGAAGTAGGCATGACGAGAAACAAAGACCTTTTGTTCCTCTTCGCAATAGAAGAAATATCCCTTGGAGTCCTTTGGATATCCCACAAACTTGCACTGTACTGAGCGTGCCTCGAGCTTGTCCGCATGCTGCTTTTTGACAAAAGCTGGACATCCCTATGTCTTAATATGCTTAAGATAGGGTTTCTTCCCACACCACATCTGATATGGTGTGGTAGGCACAGTCTTAGTTGGAACTCGGTTCAAAAGGTATGCAGCTGATTCTAGTGCATATCCCCAGATTGATCGCGGCAACTCAGCGTTACTCATCATAGACCGTACCATATCCAATAGGGTTCGGTTCCGTCTCTCCGATACACCGTTATGTTGCGGAGTGTATGGAGGAGTAAGCTGAGAGAGAATTCCATTCTCTTTTAAGTAATCCAGGAACTCGGCACTTAAGTATTCACCACTTCGATCAGATCTTAGTGTCTTGATACTTTTGCCTGTTTGGTTTTCTACTTCATTCTTGTATTCCTGGAATTTTCCAAAGGCTTCGGATTTATGTTTCATTAAGAAGACATATCCGTACCTTGAAAAGTCATCCGTAAAAGTAATGAAGTAAGAATAACCACTTCGCGCATGTGTAGACATTGGACCGCACACATCTCTGTATACGAGTCCCAAGAGCTCGCTCGCTCTTACTCCGTGTCCAGTGAACGGAGTCTTTGTCATCTTTCCTTTGAGACAAGATTGACAAGTTGCATATGAATGATATTCGAACGGATCTAAATATCCTTCTGTATGTAACTTCGTCAACCTTCTCTCATTGATGTGACCTAGTCTACAATGCCATAAGAAAGCATGATTGATTTCTGGAGACTTTCTTTTATGTGTATTCTGGATATTGAAAATTTGTGATTGGTTTAACACGTATATACCATTGTTTAATGTACCCGACCCAATCAAAACTTGATTAAGGTGAATGTTCACAACATTACTTACAAATGCAAATTCATAACCTTCTTTAGATAATAAAGATACAGATATGATGTTACAGGTTGCATTGGGTACAAAATAACAATCACGCAAAACCAAAACATGCCCATCTGACAATCCTAGGTGATAGTCCCCCACGGATTCAGCATCCATGCCAGCTCCGTTTGCAACTCTGAGGGTCATATCAGCTGCCTTCAAAACCCTACGCCTTCTCAGTGCCTGCAAAGAATTACAGATATGAGATCCTGATCCGGTATCCAATACCCAGGATGTAGAGTTTATTGATAGACAGTTTTCAATAACATACACACCTGAAGCTGAAGCCGCAACCTGCAATCCTTTTTCCAGTGTCCACTCTTGTGACAGTAAAAGCATTCTTCCTTTCCCACAAGCTTTCCCGCTATCTTTATTGCCTTTGCCTTTCCCTTCGTATCCACTTTACTAACACCGCCCCTTGGTTTGGCGGGGGCTTTCTTCTTCTTTCCCTTGGCTTTCGCCCTGGACTTAGAAGAGGAAGATCCTCCTACAAACAAAGTGGATGTTTCCCTACCTTTCTGTAGGGTGCCCTCTGCACTCCTCAACATGTTGAGGAGCTCCGGAAGTTCAACCTCTTTTCCTTGCAAGTTGAAGTTCAGGATAAACTGGGCGTAAGTGGAAGGAAGGGACTGGAGAATCAAGTCCGTATAGAGCTCATTCTCTAACGTGGTCCCTAGGTCCGCGAGCTCTTCAATGTAGCCAATCATCTTAAGCACGTGTTCCGCTACGGATGATCCGATGGCCAATCTCGCAGAAAACAACTTTTTTGAGACTTCGTATCTGGCGATACGGGATTGCTCTCCATACAGTTCTTTTGTATGAAAAAATATGGATTCCAGGTCCATATTCTCATGCCTCCTCTGATATTCATTGTCCATAGAGGCAAGCACGAGGCACTTGGCCTTCGCGTAATCGATCTCCCATGTCTTACGGATTTCTATATCCGCGACGCTGGAGGTCGGACCTGGGACATGGGGAGCTTTGGTGGTAAGGAGATACCCCAACTTGTCGTAAGTGATTTCCATTTTGACATTCCTGAGCCAATCTTTGTAGTTTGGCCCTGTAAGTATGTTTTTATCTAGTAATAACTTATGTCCGGTCATATCGATTGGTCGCTGCAATCAGGAGAGGGAAAAGAAACACTTTAGCATGATGCTCTTGCATATTTAGAGTGGTTTTTAGTTTTCCTAAACAGGATGGCTCCCACTGTCTCTCGAATCCCTCCTCAAACCATAAAGGAAGAATTAGTCGGGATCAATCTCACCGTACAATACTTGCTTAACCGTTCAGCCAGGCCAGTGTCGGTACTTCGAGGGAGGTTTTCCAACGCTTTCGCGAAGTTTCTTAATTAAGTAACCTCTTTTCCCTAGGGGCGTAGCCCCGCTAACACCTTTCTAGACACCTACTAGGTTTATAGCATTGATCGTTAAGTGAGAAATTTCCCGAGGAGTAGCATATACTCACAGTAGGATCGGGATCCAAATATCATTGCGTGACAAAACTGAAGGAATCCTACCAGAATCATCACACTCCAATTGGTATGCAGCGCTAGCAAGTTTCAGTTTCTTTTGAAACTCCCGATGTGGATTTTTGCCCCATGCTCTTATGACCTTGACTTTGGCCAACAAATAATAAGTCACATGTCAAGTTCTACTCGTCATTCTCCAGGTTAATTTGAACCCACCCGTACCTACCCTTGA
The DNA here is from genome assembly GCA_030015575.1 of Agapanthus africanus. Taxonomy (NCBI): domain Eukaryota; kingdom Viridiplantae; phylum Streptophyta; class Magnoliopsida; order Asparagales; family Amaryllidaceae; genus Agapanthus; species Agapanthus africanus. The sequence continues at coordinate 169,264,170 of CM057349.1, forward strand.
CTTTGGCCAACAAGGCAGTACGACTATCCAAAACCAACGCATCTATCTTGCTGCATATGAATACCCAACAGCTACCAAACACTGTGCCTTGACTTTGGCCAACAAACACAGCTTGAATAATATTGACTATCCATATGAAATGACGGAGGGCTACGAATGGTTTTGGCGAAACCGTGAACGTAATGAACTTGATATAATCGATGGAACGAGATAGCTTTTAAAAGGAGTGGTTCAAGCTTCACATTTAAAAGTTGGTTTTTGAAAAGAACTGAGTGGTTTTGAAAGTGTTCCAACGACTTTTACTTTGTCACGACCCGAAAGTACGGAACATGACCGGCACTTAAACTACGAACGTCTCGAGGCGTACGTAATCTAAGTAAACCGAAAACCCAGAAATCCAAACCAAGAAAAGTAGTAGAGTGCAGGAAAAACCAACTTAAAGCAAGTAGTTTCAATAGCATAAGCCGAATTATGCGGTTTTTAACAACATCAAAAATTTACTGAAAATTTCGGCAGAGTCTCCTTTGTAAATACAGGCCCCCAAACGGGATACAACATGAATAGTATACGAAATCAAGAAAAAGGCATCCCCAAACGGGAGCTAGCTCTTTGTCAATCGACGGTCACAACCACACAAGCAATATAATATACAATGCCAACGGCGAGGATCAAAACTCAAAAGGAAACTCAAAACCACCAGAAACATAACGAGCGACTCTAAGGTCGAAAGAATAAACAACACTGGTCTCTATCTCAAAAATACATGTTTGGTTGATGGAATTTACTAGATACAACGGAATAATATTATACAAGGTAATATGATGGGTACGATACAAGAAAAACCCACCTACTAGCAAGTCACCCGAATGAAACTGAGCCCGCAAAGCCGTAATGAAACCTGTACGGCAAACCTGCAAGAAACTGGGGCACAACGGGGGTGAGTTGCCAACTCGTGAATAGAAAAACATCTACGCACAGAAATCGCATAAATAACGCAACCTAGGTCAATGATCATAATATATCCTCAAATATATGAATAACATGCAGCCTATAACAATGGCTAGGGTAATAACTAACCGAGTGAAATCTCATGTGCCCGTGTCGGTGCCTCAGGTAGCAATATATCATATGAATGAGGTATGAATGCATGAAAACAGAATACACGTAAATGAAGAAACTGTTTTCATAAATTAGTGAGATTTCCTTCGTATTTTTAAAAGAAATGAGGTATCATAATGAAATCAGTATCAACAGTGTCTAGCATCGACACAAAACATAAATCTCACTGTCTCGAAATATCAATGTCTCAATCTCAATATCTAGGGCGCCGTCAGTCCAGACCGGCCCCTACCATCCATCTCAAGACCACGACGGTATCCTCCGGATATCCGACGCGTCGGGTAATATCACCGGTAGGTAATCTGTCCCCTGCCAGGCTCAACGTCAACACCACATTCATCTTGCCCCGGGGTACCATACCGGGCCCACCATATACCCGTGACGGTTCCTCCACTCCTCGACACGGATCTCGAAAACCACAGCAAACTCATGGTGGACGACACTTACATCACTAGAAAACCGCAATTTACATATTTTAAAAGGTTAATAAGTTTAGAAATTTTGCGGCTTTCCCTCGAAATCCAGAAATATCATAAATCTCAAGAAGTCATCACAAGTGCATATGTCAATGCTAATGAATGTATATGGTATCAATAACCAAGTTGCAATGTATGATTAATAACTAGGCATGAACAATGGAATAACAGTATGCATGAAGTGACAAGTAATAACTACAATGTCTAAACTGGCATATAACCCAGGTGCACTAATATCGTATCAACTACTAACTAACAAGCTAAGCCAAGCAATAGTATTTTCTAAGTGTACGTGACATGGCAATTACCGATGAAGATGTGTGTGAGCCGGCAAGTAAGTGTATGTGGTACATACGCATCATCGATAATGGTGCTGGTGTCCTAACAGCATGATATCAATAATGGAGTATGCAGCAAAATAAGTATGCGGGGCAGAGCGAACAGCAATAATGTGCGGAAGCAGAATACTAGACACAACGATAACTAATCAGTATTAAACTAATATAAGTCCAACAAATGGTGCCTTTTGAAATAACACGAATCATGGGGTTTTGAAAATAGGGGCTACGGTGTTTTTATGAAAAGATACGTCTTTTGAAATATCCGTAGGATCCCTTGGGCTGTCTTTAAAAATGCCCATGATTCGTTAGTTTTTGAAATAGGTAAGAAGTCTAATCTAATCTAACAACTACACTAAACTATACGGCTGAACTAACAAGCTGAACTACAGGTAAGGAAACCGCCTATCATCTGAGTCGATACATATACATACCTGTATATGTATAGTCGGTGATCCCGCCTCAATAATATCATATCCGATACCATATCTATAATCAGGCATCCCAAGTCAAGAGTGCGGATCAATCATCAATATAGCTCGTACGTAAATCCGTCGTACGACATCCCAATCTGGGTACGGGTCAATATCACATTCGTCATACTATTCACCTGGTATCCTCTTTATCAAATATCATGATCGGGGTACTGATCTACGTCTAGTACCATACTGATACCGCCTACGTATGCATGGACATGTGTGAAACACTACGTCAAGGACCCGCTACAACGTCATGTCGTATCTAAGATACGAACCCTGCTATATCACCGATCTCACGGCCTCAAATCGAATCTCATCGACTCAGCTCAATCCCAAGTATCATCCTCAATCCGTATGTGAACACATAGTCCCATACCCATGTGAACACATAATTATAAAGAATCCCATGAGCACAAATCAATAGGAATGTATGCAAGTATGTATGTGTGTATGTGTAGTGCAACACTACCCTAGGGTTCGCAACACTAAGGTAATCCAACACACCAATATCCATCCTAAGCAACGTTATTAATCCCAAATAACATATAATAAATGTTGGTGTGTATACGCATCCGTATACACCACCACGGACTGCGGGGGTGCTATACGCCATCTACCCGACTTTTCCCCGTAGATATAAATCTACTCACCTGGTCCTCGTTCGCCGGTGCCGACGACGCCACGCGCTTGCTTGTCGTCTCGAAGTCCACATGGGGTACCTACATATCATAACGCACCGTATCGCATTAAAATCCGACTCATGACCAAAACGACGCACGAAACCCACATAGGTCAAAACCTATGGTTGCTTTCACAAATCGACCCAAAAACCCTCAACGTCGGCGTACAAACGCCAGACCATCGAGAAAAACCCAAATACACTCATTTGCATATTCACGAACACTAATTTTAATATAAAATAGGTTAAAACTCACGAAAACCCCAAATTCACTCTAAAAGCCGTTTTTCCGAAAAACTAGCAAGCAAAATTACCCGTTTTAGTACAAAACTCGATGTTTAAACAATTCTAGCGGCCATAATACTTATTAAATAACTTAAATAAGTCAATAAAACCATTTCCATAATTTAATCACATAAATTTGCATAATTTCCAAAATCCTAGTTTGCAAAAATATCAATTTTAACACTTTTTAATGTAAAATTCACAATTTTACAATTAAACTTGGTTTTGCATATTTTAAATGGTTAAACCACTCAATATAATTTTTAAGATATGATGAAACCCTAACCATATTTTTAATCTCTCATTTTGAATTAAAGCTAAAAACCTAGTTTGCAATATTATGCAAATTGGTCCATTTTTAAAATGACAATTGTAATATAGCAACTAGATTAGATTTTAGCATGTCACAACATATTAATCTACCCATCACAACCATAATCCTATGATAGAAACCCTAATTTAATCCAAACCCTTTTCTAGAAATTTAAATCTTTAATATCAAAACCACAATTAACTCTTAATTAAACACATAATAGATAGATTCAAGTAATCAACAAAAACTTATGCAAAATGCTAAGATTATACCTCACAAAATTAGAGATCTAACACCAAAATCTTGGCCTCCAATTTTCTCTCTTGATCCATGATCCACACTAGAATAGGTCAAGAAGAAATGGGTAGGGATTAGAATTTGATTTTGTGGGATTTTTTTGAAGCATTTTGGATGGAGTTTTGAAGAGAAAAGAGGAGAAGAAATGGGGGCTGTTGTGGTGCAGATTTCGGCCAAGGGAAGGAGGGGAAAAGGTGAGGGGATGGTGCCAAAAAGTTCCAAGTCAAAGCCCCTCCCAATTACCACAATACCCTTACCTCAAAATAATATATATAACCCTTTTAAACCATTTCCTTCACATGAGATGAAGACAAACAAGAGGGAAGAAAATATGGGCTGTTGATGGGGGTGGGGCCGGCCAAGGAAGGGTGAGGGTGTGTGTGAGTGATTACAAAAAGAATTCCATGCAAAAAGACCCCCCACAAGCTCAAAATTGCAAGTTTTAGCTTAAATTAATTATTTTTTTGTTCTCCATAATAAAAACCCATTAAAACTTGAAATAAAATACTAAAAATTTATATTACAACTAGATTTTAATTAACATGATTTTAAAGATTAAAATTAGCCCATTTAAATTTGTATTTATCGCTAATTTAATGTATTTTCTTACCGGCTTAAAATAATATTAAAATAATATTTTTTTTCAGAAAATTTGAAATTTCACCAGTGACTCAATAAACACCAAATACTAGTAATTACATAGCTAGAATATGTATATTTAATTTTATAAAAAAGATATTTGCATTTTGACATTTTACAGAAACCCCATTATTTTACCGTTTTTTCGACATTTCACCGAAACGATTTTCAAAACGTTACAATCTTCTCCCCTTAAAGAAATTCGGTCCCCGAATTTAAATTAAAACTTCCCCCAAATACTAAAATATTTCAGCCAAAACCATCAAATCGCCGGGGCTCCGAAATCATAAATACATAAAACAAATCGTAGCGCAACGCATGCGCTTGAAAAATGAGCATATAACTCAAATCAGAACTCCGTCAAGCATCCCGCAATCATCGGAGTCATGGGGAAGACATCAATACCAAATCCAAAGCAAAACCAATATGATATAACTCGAAACTATACATGTAAAATATATTCAGGTACTGTCCTCTGACTAGTCCCGCTCAGTACGAAAACACATAGCAATATCATAAAAACGTACTGCTCTATAAGAAAAATCAATCCCAAAATACGCGTATGAATACTACACGCGTCTTGTGCGCACGGAAATCAAAATCCATATATGTGCCATACCTGCGCACAGAAACAACATCTAAGTGCATCGGGTGTGCACGAAACATCTGTCCTGGCCAAGTGTGTACCTGACAGCAAAAACATGTGCGTCTCATGCATGAAGAATCTCGATTTAGTGCATCTGGTGTGCACCAAATCGCATCTCATAACATGCGCCCAACATGCGCTAAAATCCAATCAGGTGCACAAGGTGCACAAAACAATATCGAGTATCCCAATCGAAATCGAAGTCCAGTGCATCTAAGTGCACAAAAGGCGTATCACTGCACTGCAAGCATATATAAACTATACAGAGTGCAGGAACCAAATCGTGTGCGTGCATACGCACAAAATCAACTCAAATGTCTAAATCCCATAAAATCACAAACATGTGAAACCAAGGCACGAAAACGATATCAAGTGCAACAACTGTGCAAAAATCGTAAATACTCAGTAAGTACAACCATGGTGCATGAAAACACATATCATGAAACCCAATCATCAAAATCAAATCAAGCGAATAAATCGCCCAACAATACTGAAAACAAGTATGGCGGAATAGTCCCGCTCAAGCGCATCCTCCAAGAATCTCTGGCCAACTGTCGTGGTCACTCATAGCATGTTTCATCGACGATCCTGAACTCTGGCCTGCTGGTGTGCGTAACATGACCGCTCCTGGTTTCAAGTCTTCCTTGTGGATTACCAATCTCACGATCCACCGGCTCATCGGCCCTGTCAGGTGTGCTAACGGGGAAGATTCCGTTTTGGCACTTCTCTGGTCATCTCTCGGTCAATCCGCACAACCACTCGTAAAGCAACATGTCACTGGAGTCGGCCTCTGGCTCTCTAAATGCACGTGACACGTCTGATCCTGGGTGCAAATATCATTGCAGCAGTGTCCTGAAAGGAATCCTACTCAAGGTCTCTTCCAGTCTCATCTCTGCCAACTGTCCGGGAGTCATCGTCCTTTACTATATCTGCTTCTTGTTCCGGAACGGCTGCATACTCATCGCGACTCATTCTGGAAGGTATATCCAAGTACAATGCCTCGGCACGCGTATCGCATCTCTGATGTCGACGGAGTAGAACGTCATCTTATCAAGATCTCGTACGCACCGCTTACTCCACTTTTCTCTAATATCGACTGCTTCGGACTCGTCTCGTCGTGGCTGCATGGACTGAGCTCCAATGACTATCCTCGTATCTGGAGTCTCCCAAGAAATGCATCTCACCACCTAGCATCTGAATTAAGTCGAGCCATCCGATCAAGTCGTCAAAACTTCATAATCCCCCAAAAGCTCAACCTCTTGGGCACAGTTTAATAGTATCGAGTACATACCACAGCATCGGTGGTCCAGCCGTAGAAGGGCAAACCCAAGCCTCACTAATGGCGCCGTAGAACTGCCGCAAACCCGAAGGTTCAAAGGCTTTCACACGGTCATTAAGTTGAGTTAGGGTTTCATTCTTCTAGAGGGACCATAGAATTGCCTGCATGTCTTTCCGACTACTTTAAACTTGGAATAATAGGTTTCTGACATTCGATCGTCTCTGTCGACTCCCAACGTCTCCGCGTGAAGTCGTCTCTAGCTGGAATCAATCTATCTGATGACCCCGCATCGGGGTAGGTAAAAGATCCATATGTCCTGGTCATTCGTCCTCGATAACTAGCGACCTTCTATCATCTCTTAGTACAACTCATTCTGCACTAACTCCAGCATCTGGGGCAATATCTCGTCGTTCGCAGAAATAACTGGCTCGCTCGTCTGTACGATGAACAATGCCTCAATCATCATGAGTAAGCAATACACCAACGGTCATCAGAATCTGGCTGGCCTCTGTCAGTGGCTCAATCCTCTAGTGTCGATCAGCACATCCAAGTAATCTCATAAAGGCGATCCGCCAAACGCTCGTGGCGCGAAAACACAGTAAAAAGACACATCTCCGCAATCGTGTGTCGCCGGAATCACGCCCTGGTCAGTCCTCGTTCGTAACGAGCTCATGCTGACCGCAACTCTAGCCGTAGCACTTCTTGCCCGTAATCGTGGCGGCAAAACCATAACTGGTACCGATGTAGCTAGATCAGGAATGAATATGATACTGAGCAAAGAAATGTACATCCTAAGGCTCCTTAAGTGGAGAGGCATGTCGTAAATATGCCGCGGAACATACCCACGGTACGTCACTCTACTTTAGTCACCTATTCCATCAACCAAGGGTCATCCTACGCTCCGAAGGTAAAACCTAACGCTCTGATACCAACTTTGTCACGACCCGAAAGTACGGAACATGACCGGCACTTAAACTACGAACGTCTCGAGGCGTACGTAATCTAAGTAAACCGAAAATCCAGAAATCCAAACCAAGAAAAGTAGTAGAGTGCAGGAAAAACCAACTTAAAGCAAGTAGTTTCAATAGCATAAGCCGAATTATGCGGTTTTTAACAACATCAAAAATTTACTGAAAATTTCGGCAGAGTCTCCTTTGTAAATACAGGCCCCCAAACGGGATACAACATGAATAGTATACGAAATCAAGAAAAAGGCATCCCCAAGCGGGAGCTAGCTCTTTGTCAATCGACGGTCACAACCACACAAGCAATATAATATACAATGCCAACGGCGAGGATCAAAACTCAAAAGGAAACTCAAAACCACCAGAAACATAACGAGCGACTCTAAGGTCGAAAGAATAAACAACACTGGTCTCTATCTCAAAAATACATGTTTGGTTGATGGAATTTACTAGATACAACGGAATAATATTATACAAGGTAATATGATGGGTACGATACAAGAAAAACCCACCTACTAGCAAGTCACCCGAATGAAACTGAGCCCGCAAAGCCGTAATGAAACCTGTACGGCAAACCTGCAAGAAACTGGGGCACAACGGGGGTGAGTTGCCAACTCGTGAATAGAAAAACATCTACGCACAGAAATCGCATAAATAACGCAACCTAGGTCAATGATCATAATATATCCTCAAATATATGAATAACATGCAGCCTATAACAATGGCTAGGGTAATATCTAACCGAGTGAAATCTCATGTGCCCGTGTCGGTGCCTTAGGTAGCAATATATCATATGAATGAGGTATGAATGCATGAAAACAGAATACATGTAAATGAAGAAACTGTTTTCATAAATTAGTGAGATTTCCTTCGTATTTTTAAAAGAAATGAGGTATCATAATGAAATCAGTATCAACAGTGTCTAGCATCGACACAAAACATAAATCTCACTGTCTCGAAATATCAATGTCTCAATCTCAATATCTAGGGCGCCGTCAGTCCAGACCGGCCCCTACCATCCATCTCAAGACCACGACGGTATCCTCCGGATATCCGACGCGTCGGGTAATATCACCGGTAGGTAATCTGTCCCCTGCCAGGCTCAACGTCAACACCACATTCATCTTGCCCCGGGGTACCATACCGGGCCCACCATGTACCCGTGACGGTTCCTCCACTCCTCGACACGGATCTCGAAAACCACAGCAAACTCATGGTGGACGACACTTACATCACTAGAAAACCGCAATTTACATATTTTAAAAGGTTAATAAGTTTAAAATTTTTGCGGCTTTCTCCCGAAATCCAGAAATATCATAAATCTCAAGAAGTCATCACAAGTGCATATGTCAATGCTAATGAATGTATATGGTATCAATAACCAAGTTGCAATGTATGATTAATAACTAGGCATGAACAATGGAATAACAGTATGCATGAAGTGACAAGTAATAACTACAATGTCTAAACTGGCATATAACCCAGGTACACTAATATCGTATCAACTACTAACTAACAAGCTAAGCCAAGCAATAGTATTTTCTAAGTGTACGTGACATGGCAATTACCGATGAAGATGTGTGTGAGCTGGCAAGTAAGTGTATGTGGTACATACGCATCATCGGTAATGGTGCTGGTGTCCTAACAGCATGATATCAATAATGGAGTATGCAGCAAAATAAGTATGCGGGTCAGAGCGAACAGCAATAATGTGCGGAAGCAGAATACTAGACACAACGATAACTAATCAGTATTAAACTAATATAAGTCCTACAAATGGTGCCTTTTGAAATAACACGAATCATGGGGTTTTGAAAATAGGGGTTACGGTGTTTTTATGAAAAGATACGTCTTTTGAAATATCCGTAGGATCCCTTGGGCTGTCTTTAAAAATGCCCATGATTCGTTAGTTTTTGAAATAGGTAAGAAGTCTAATCTAATCTAACAACTACACTAAACTATACGGCTGAACTAACAAGCTGAACTACAGGTAAGGAAACCGCCTATCATCTGAGTCGATACATATACATACCTGTATATGTATAGTCGGTGATCCCGCCTCAATAATATCATATCCGATACCATATCTATAATCAGGCATCCCAAGTCAAGAGTGCGAATCAATCATCAATATAGCTCGTACGTAAATCCGTCGTACGACATCCCAATCTGGGTACGGGTCAATATCACATTCGTCATACTATTCACCTGGTATCCTCTTTATCAAATATCATGATCGGGGTACTGATCTACGTCTAGTACCATACTGATACCGCCTACGTATGCATGGACGTGTGTGAAACACTACGTCAAGGACCCGCTACAACGTCATGTCGTATCTAAGATACGAACCCTGCTATATCACCGATCTCACGGCCTCAAATCGAATCTCATCGACTCAGCTCAATCCCAAGTATCATCCTCAATCCGTATGTGAACACATAGTCCCATACCCATGTGAACACATAACTATAAAGAATCCCATGAGCACAAATCAATAGGAATGTATGCAAGTATGTATGTGTGTATGTGTAGTGCAACACTACCCTAGGGTTCGCAACACTAAGGTAATCCAACACACCAATATCCATCCTAAGCAACGTTATTAATCCCAAATAACATATAATAAATGTTGGTGTGTATACGCATCCGTATACACCACCATGGACTGCGGGGGTGCTATACGCCATCCACCCGACTTCTCCCCGTAGATATAAATCTACTCACCTGGTCCTCGTTCGCCGGTGCCGACGACGCCATGCACTTGCTTGTCGTCTCGAAGTCCACATGGGGTACCTACATATCATAACGCACCGTATCGCATTAAAATCCGACTCATGACCAAAACGACGCACGAAACCCACATAGGTCAAAACCTATGGTTGCTTTCACAAATCGACCCAAAAACGCTCAACGTCGGCGTACAAACGCCAGACCATCGAGAAAAACCCAAATACACTCATTTGCACATTCACGAACACTAATTTTAATATAAAATAGGTTAAAACTCACGAAAACCCCAAATTCACTCTAAAAGCCGTTTTTCCGAAAAACTAGCAAGCAAAATTACCCGTTTTAGTACAAAACTCGATGTTTAAACAATTCTAGCGGCCATAATACTTATTAAATAACTTAAATAAGTCAATAAAACCATTTCCATAATTTAATCACATAAATTTGCATAATTTCCAAAATCCTAGTTTGCAAAAATATCAATTTTAACACTTTTTAATGTAAAATTCACAATTTTACAATTAAACTTGGTTTTGCATATTTTAAATGGTTAAACCACTCAATATAATTTTTAAGATATGATGAAATCCTAACCATATTTTTAATCTCTCATTTTGAATTAAAACTAAAAACCTAGTTTGCAATATTATGCAAATTGGTCCATTTTTAAAATGACAATTGTAATATAGCAACTAGATTAGATTTTAGCATGTCACAACATATTAATCTACCCATCACAACCATAATCCTATGATAGAAACCCTAATTTAATCCAAACCCTTTTCTAGAAATTTAAATCTTTAATATCAAAACCACAATTAACTCTTAATTAAACACATAATAGATAGATTCAAGTAATCAACAAAAACTTATGCAAAATGCTAAGATTATGCCTCACAAAATTAGAGATCTAACACCAAAATCTTGGCCTCCAATTTGCTCTCTTGATCCATGATCCACACTAGAATAGGTCAAGAAGAAATGGGTAGGGATTAGAATTTGATTTTGTGGGATTTTTTTGAAGCATTTTGGATGGAGTTTTGAAGAGAAAAGAGGAGAAGAAATGGGGGCTGTTGTGGTGCAGATTTCGGCCAAGGGAAGGAGGGGAAAAGGTGAGGGGATGGTGCCAAAAAGTTCCAAGTCAAAGCCCCTCCCAATTACCACAATACCCTTACCTCAAAATAATATATATATAACCCTTTTTAAACCATTTCCTTCACATGAGATGAAGACAAACAAGAGGGAAGAAAATATGGGCTGTTGATGGGGGTGGGGCCGGCCAAGGAGGGGTGAAGGTGTGTGTGAGTGATTACAAAAAGAATTCCATGCAAAAAGACCCCCCACAAGCTCAAAATTGCAAGTTTTAGTTTAAATTAATTATTTTTTTTTTCTCCATAATAAAAACCCATTAAAACTTGAAATAAAATACTAAAAATTTATATTACAACTAGATTTTAATTAACATGATTTTAAAGATTAAAATTAGTCCATTTAAATTTGTATTTATCGCTAATTTAATGTATTTTCTTACCGGCTTAAAATAATATTAAAATAATATTTTTTTCAGAAAATTTGAAATTTCACCAGTGACTAAATAAACACCAAATACTAGTAATTACATAGCTAGAATATGTATATTTAATTTTATAAAAAAGATATTTGCATTTTGACTTTTTACAGAAAACCCCATTATTTTACCGTTTTTTCGACATTTCACCGAAACGATTTTCAAAACGTTCCATACTTGGTTTATTTTCTTGCATTAATTTTTAATGCGTCGCATCATTTAATCCTACCATTGCAGAAAACAACGAAAATATGACGTACGCTTATGCCATCCGTATTCTCCACGGGGCCCCGTCATCACCCGTTAGGTTACTTAACTAACGACAGAGCGGGGGCTGGACTAGCGCGGATGCAAAACATAAGCAATGTCTAAATAGATATCGTATATAGATATATAGCAATGATAGCCATTCCAGATCATAGATGAATACATTGGATATACTAGGAATCCGCATTCCGTTCGAGCCTATAACGAAAAGCGGATTACACGGTCGCGATGAATAGCCAATACCCCACCCTAGACCCCTACGGGTACGGCAAACTACCCGCCAAGTACCCGAATCGAAGCAACCTCCCTCAACGACGTGAGTAGGCTACTCGGCACTTCGAGATACCCGGTAGTTTGTGCACCCCACCTTGGGTCTATCCTAGGAGCAAAAATAGTAAAAAGAAATTATACAATGGCGGCTACAACCTCATCCCGGATGTGCGGCCATACAAATAATATTACATCAAATTTACATATTACATGAATTGAAAGATAAAGAAAAACTCTCATCTCACAACCCCCCGGCTATTCATCCGCGACAATCCAACGAATTCATATACATATACCATCAACATCACAGATCACAGATATGTATAACCCCCACTAATCGACGTATAGCGATTAACAGACGTTCAATACATATATAACATTACAGATACAACCCATTAGCCAAAGTCTAAAGAAAATCGACCAAAATACGGATTTGTAACCACCCCAAAAACAAATTTGTTCTCTGGAAATTCTGGGCAGAAACAAACCATCTCAAAAATCACAAAACACCACCAGAAGAAAACTACAGGAGAAACGATCCACGGCCGAGTCAACTCGGCCACGGATCTGCGGCAGGAGCAAGCTCTGCCGCGGAACCGCGGTGAGTTGGTCGGTTCACTGGATCGTTTTTCTTGCCTGTTCTTTAAAAAGCCTGAGCCAATTTTTAGTACATGATTTATTATTTTTAGAGCAGAAATAAAAATCGGCAGAAACTTGAATTTTCCGGGGTGTTTTGCGGTTTTTTGTCCGGTCGAAATTCTAGATACTTTGCTAACATGCTAGGTTGTGTTTAGTTAGGCTCTGATACCACTGTAAGTCCACGTTACCTCTCCCGGTTCTTACGGGCTTGCGGAAACGATGAAAAACGATTTTTTGGGTTATGGTAACATGGACTATAAAATACGGATCTTGGCTAAACTACACACTAGCAACCTAACTAGAGATTTATCTACTCGGTTAGGGGTTATACCTCAACTTGAACTCTTTCTCTTGGACTCCTTATAGTGGTCGGATGGTTCTCTCCTCGTCGCCTTCTCTTGCCGAAGATGGATCCACCTGAGGGTCTCTACCTTGAGCTTCTTCCTCGAACTTAAGAAAACTAAAGTCTCCGGCTTGCTAGACCTTCAACCTTAGAATGAGTAGAGAGTGGATTTGGGTGTTTTATCTCAAAGGAAATGTTTCTCAACACATGAGAAGAATTTTCCTTGAGCTTGAGGAAGAGGGAGAGCAAAAGAGGAGAGAGAGTGAGAATGAGATTATGATAGAATTTTTACAACCATATCACATATATGTGAATTATCTAATTAATAATTTTAATCAAATGAAAAAGGTGATGGTTGGTTTGATAAGACCATTATCATTTCACATTAAATGTTTTTTGCAAAGATCAAAGAGCATCTTTGAAGTGTAATGATGATGGTCAATGTTTCAACCATGGTCAACAAGTCAACCATGGTCAACAAGTCAACAACCCTAACCATGACACAATTTCATTTAATTAATATTATTAATTGATATTTCACATATTCATTAGGGTTTGGAAAAAGACAACTGTCAACTGTGCATACACACCCGTTCCAAAACCCTAATGAAAATCTTCTTCCTCCGCCTCAATCAACTGTGCATACACACCCACATTCGTGTTCCGAGGAACACAAATACAATGAGATAAAACTAAACCCAAAATATATACTAGGATCCGGCTCAAAACAGAGCCCGCTAGCAATGACTGTCCGGACACCAAACGTGCACAAGTGCGCGGATGTGAACGAACCCTGTCGCAAAACCATGCGACCTCTATTCTGTTTTGCCCAAAGGCGAATAACCCTCTGTGTGGGACTCTAAAGAATCGACACTACGCTGGCAGTGGGTTTAACGACAGACCGCAAGCGGCACTAGCTGTGCGTAACGGCCCCCAGGTAGATGCCGATAAGAAGACTGATGAGGCAAACCCATTCGAACTCCTACTGAGCCTATGTGTGACAATCTCCATACAGTCTGGTCTGTTCGTCTGAGAATATCGCATGGCGGGCCTAGGGGGGTGGTAAACGTCAGTCCCCTAATAGCGGTACAAGTCGTGTCGGAGTGTAGCTCAGAACACCCTGAGATAACACTGGAAACCTACTAGTATATCTCGCTTGCCCTAGCCAGGGACTACTTGTGTAATGGCTCTCCTAGACACAGCGCGATATCAACTCCCAATACCGGGAGAGAAGAATCCTGTCTAACGTTCACTGCCTCCAAGTGCTTCGGGACTGCACCCAACTACTACCTGTTTGCACGACTCCGTTGAGCCGTGGAAGGGTAGTAATCAAAGTACAGTGGGAACACACTTGAGGCGAAGTGACAGTGTCAAGTCAGCGGACTAAGCTGTACTCATGTCATCTGGGAACTGATAACTGACGATAGGTAAAATACCAACCAACAGTTCTCGACGAGTCCTGTCCAGTGTACTCGTAACCTAACGAGCACCAGCATACTATTTCAAGTACGACGTACTGACGGCTGTGGGACAGACCGTCTCCCTTGCTGGGATGAGAAGCGCATACGCTAGTCTACTCCGGAGTATCGATGCCCCGTCTCGATAATCCAACGACCAGGGACATATATATAAGGATGTGCTTGTAGATTACCCAGCCCCCACGAGTGTGACTTCCATCACAACGTTGGTAATCAAGCAAAGATTCTAAGGGCTCCACTAATGTGTATAGGTGATATACTAAAAGAAACACATGTACACATTAAAGCAGAGACAAACCAAGTAGCATACTACCATTTCGAGCAAGATTGTCTATAGAACTGTGAATATCCCAAGTTTCCATCAAGTAATATACATACTAGTATGATACAGTAATGGCCTCTAGGGCATATACACTAACACTAGGAATTCCGTGTTTTAAATTAAGCCAGTATAAAACACGGATTCCACGGTCGCGATGAATAGCCAAACACACATCCCTAGACCCCTATGAAAGCGGCAAGCAACTCTACCAATTCTAGAGTTAGGAGACCCGATCTTGACTCCTCGAGATGGTCTCCCACTGGACCGTAGAACCTGGTTACTTGTGCTCCCCGCCTTGGGTTTCTCCTAATGCTGAAAAGTAAATAATATACATCAATGGTGACATCATCCTCAACCCGGAAGGGCCCTAATAAAAGAATGTTACATATAAGCTTTTACATGAATGAAAATGAAAAACTCTCATCTAACATAAAACCCCTGGCTATTCAAACACGACGATCGAAAATAACATATCACAGCAACACATGACATCACATGTCATCAACGTAAGTAAATATGTGTATCCCAATTGTCATTGACATATAGCACCGAAACCAGCGATACACCACATATTACACTTATGGTCGCAGAAAAGAAAGTGAAAAACTATAACAGTTGGAATCCGCAACCACCTTAGACATCATAAACCCAATGTATCTCATACTTTGGATTTCATGCCTTACAAATGAATTCCTTAGACATCACATGCCTAATAATTATAAACCCCGCATTTTAGTCTCGATATTGAAAACATTTTTCAATAACCTGTCAAGTAATTCAACAAGATTCCCAATAACCTGATCGAATGCTCGTCAGAATCTTTAGTATATGGCCGCACCCCCGATGCCGTCGATGAGGTGCACTAAGGCGGAACACCGCTGTCGCGAGCACCCGAACGGATGCTTTTGGCGACAGGGTTCTCCTACAGTCACTTGGTCGGGGCTATGGGGCATGGATATCTAGTAATGTTACCCGGTGAGTATCCGCGTACACTACGTAATTGCGACGGACTTTTAATCACATCAAAATCCTGTGGCAACCGATCAAATGAGACTAAATTGCTAGATTTATAAAATTTAAACTAGTTATCTCATAACTAATTATGGATTCCAAATATTGTATCACAATCAAAGATAGCTAGATGAAGTTGAACTTTTCGATCGAATAAACAAGAACCCAAAATTTCCCAATAAGCTCAACACTTGAGCAGAGTTCAAAAAGTAACCAGAAACTGCCACAGCTCCTATGAACCAGCCGTAGAAGGGTTAACCAATGCCTCACATGTGGCACCGCTGAACTACCACAAACCCTAGGGTTTAGTGGCGGTTCTGACAGTCACATAATTGAGTTAAGGTTTTGTTCTTCTAGAAGGTCCACAGAATCGCTTGCAAGATTTTCTGAAGATTTTAAACTTGGAAAAAATCCAACACTTGGAAAATTTCCAGTGGGGAAAAATTGGGTTATTAATATCCGTTCAAACTTTTTAATATCGTCTAAATAACCAGAATACATGTTAGAATTACGACTACGAAACGCTCTGAGTTTCTTTTGCAGAAAGTTAACATCACATGCAAATTTCGCAAAAATAAACAACACCTGAAACATCAAAACCCAGAGACTGGAACACAAGCAAAATTTCAGGGGGTGAGCTCGGTTTTTGGCCGAGATCATGGGTATTGTGGCCGGCCAAAATTTCTCCAAAATGTCTTAAATTTTTCCAGTGTTCATGTTATATCACATACAACATTCTGCAGTTGTTTAAAAAAATTTTGACACCTCTAAAAACTCGACAGAAACTAGATTTCGTAGTTTCATGTTTCGGAGTCGTTTTGGTTTCATAATCTAACAAACATCGTTTAAATCTCTAGCTTGGCTCTGATACCACTGTAGGGTTACTTAGCGTGCTAGCAAGGTTTTGGGAAGTATCGTCCATGCCATTTTCAAATTTTTTTGCCGTTCTAAACAACCCTAATCTAGAATCTTAACTAGAAGTATAAACAAAACATCATGCAAACAACTTTGCAAGTCTAAGTGAATGAGGAATACAACCTTTGTAAACCGGTACTTCACTTCAAATGCTCCGTGTAGAAGTCCCTTCGCTGCAAGTTGTGATCTCCCGAACTCTTGAGAGGCTCCACAATAGGAAAGATGCAAATTTGCTCGAAGTCTTCAAGGCCGAAGATGATCTACGTCGAGGAGACTCAAGCTCATGCTACCTCTTCACAAAATTAGGGTTTAGTGAAGCAAACATCCTAAACTAAATGGCTAATAGTAGAGGATGATGAAGTAGGAAATGAGCTCTGTTTTGTTTTCTTATTCTCACAATATTTTCTCACCATTTTCAAAAGCTAGAAAGCTTTTCATGAGGAAGAAGAAACTCGAGTGAAGAATGAAAAATCAAGTGAAGTGAATGAACTCATGAGGTGAGAATATGAACCATGGGTAAGTTAGTGTCATGCATTAACTCATGTAGAGACTTTACTGGGGTAAGGATAAAGGTTGGGTTATTAAATATCTTTAGCATGACAAAAATGGTGGACTTAGTCAATGGTTATCCGCAAGCTTTCTCAAAGCTTCTACCATGAAAAAATCCATCCAATTTTGATTTACTTTGATAAATATAAACCCAAGGATTATCCTAACTATAGTGTAAGTCTCATACACCCATCATGCATGTATCATCAAGCATGACACAATAAAATGTACATTAATATGTATCACATATATACTAAGCGTACACAAGTGACAAAAAGAATACTTAGTGAGCAAATATTAGTTTATGTAAATTAATATATCACATATATAATTATACATTAAATTATCAAATCAACACTTGATTTAATAATTCGGCTAAATCATATACAACCGACTAATATCATATGAATCAATCTATCGAATCAACTCTTGATCAGATAACCCAGCTATATCACATATAACCGACCGATATCACAAATCGCGAGAATATATTATGGTATCACATAATGTATTAATCTCGGTCCTGCACATATCACATATGTGCTCCTACTTCATTTCGCATGAACCAGGATACCTCTGTGTAGGACTCTAAAGACTCGTCAATACGCCAGCAGTAGGTGATGATCATATCAAACACCCACAAGCCGCAAGTGGTCTGCTAAACGTAACGACCACCCGGGTATTAAGCGATCATAAGATCAATAAGTAAGCCTGCTCAAACTTCTGCGAATATAATCAGTAACACTACCGTACAGTCCGGTCTCTTCGTCTGATATGTCACATATCACATCCTAGGGGTGCTATAACGTCAGTCCCCAATAGCCTGATCAGTCATGACGATGCAAGGTCCATAACGGTTCGAGAAAGTACTGATAACACTTACCAGTAGATCTCAGCAACCCTGACCAGGGATTTCCTGTTATGACCAATCGAGCATAGAGCAACATCAACTCCCAATACTGGGAGACGAATCCCCTCCTATCGCTTATTGCCTCCATGTGACTCGGGACTGTACCCAAAAACCACCGTTTTGCACGATCTCTTGACCGTGCTAAGGTGGAAATCAAAGCACAGTGAGAATCACACAAGACTCTATGACGATCTCGGGTCGACAGACTAATCTGTACCAACGTCACCAGAGAACTGCTACGTGACGATAGGTATAATACCATCTAGGAGTTCTCGGCGAGTCCGTCCAGTGTACCCAGTCTTCACTGAGCACCCGTATACCTTCTCTGATGTCAAACGCCAATGGATATGGGATCATCCATCGCCCATCATATGGGTCGAGAAGCGCATACGCTAGTCTACTCTGGAGTATCGATGCCCTTTCTCGATACTCCCACGACTAGGAACAATTATAGGGTGTACTTATGGACTGCCCTTGGCCCCACTAGTATGATCTACATAATAATCCTTGTAGTCAAGTACGCATCCTAAGGGCTTTGTCAACATGAGAGAGTAAGACGGTATCACGTATACAAGTCAACCTGTTTAGGCAAAGAGCAACCTGATAGCATACTATCATGTCGAGCAAGAAAGTCCTCCCTATATATGTCCAAGCATCCACTACAATATAAATCACATGTACAGTAATGGCCTCTAGGGCACAACATGCAACAAAATGCACATGACTGGTGCACTAGCCATGGAAAAATGTAAAACTACGGATTCAGCTTAGTAGGGCAAGGTAGTGCACTTATCAATTTAATTTAAACTTGCATATATTTAATTATAAAAATGCCAAAATCCGATAATATCTTTTTAATGAATAAATCATTTTAATCTCCAATTTTTTTCCAAATATTGGTATATACTTATACCATTTTACGAAAAACCCTATTCGCAAATCGAATAGTTCTCGCGAAATAAATTATTTTTATATTTAATTTCCAAAAATAATATTTTATATTTCTGAAATGTTACAATCTTCCCCCCTTAAATAAATTCGGTCCCTGAATTTAAATTTAAATCCCCAAATAATAAAACATTTCAATAATCAGCTCAAATCAACGGGGCTCCGAAATCACGGAAGATACAGAAATACTACAGCTCATCGTGTGCGCCTGAAAACGAGTATGAAACTCAAAATCAAACTCCGTCAAGCATCACGCAACCACTGGAGTTATAAAGGAGATGCAAATCCCGAAATCCAATACCATACTCAGTTATGCTCTACTCAAGATCATAATAGATATATAGTACATATCTTTGTAAAACCATTTTAAAAGCTGAATAACTCATGCCAAATCTTTCCCAAATCACCGTGCTATGCGTAGCTCATGGCACAAGTGGTGGATGATCATTTGTAAAGTAGTAAATATATATACCTATATATATTTGGCTCAAATTATACGTCCTGCCTTTTTGAAATATCCTAGAAGGTTCTCTTTGTAAAATTTCGTGTCACTCGCGGACACGTAGGAAATAGCGAGACAATAGCTCCTTTTTGAAATCCTCTTGGTAAACTTTTCATGCATGCAAAGTATATAGATACCGTCCTCAGATCAGTCATGCTTGGCTACTATACAATATAGTATCCATCATCAAGACGCGATACTCATAAATAAAATCAGCCTCAAGAGGCGTATCCTACATCACATGCGTCTGGTGCGCATGGAAATCAAATCCAACACAAGTGCCACAAATATGACAAAAGCAAAAATAAGTGCAACGGGTGTGCACGAAAGCATCTGTCCAGTGCAACGGATGTGCATGACAACAACATCAAGTGCATCTAGCGTGCGCGAAAATCTCAACCCAGTGCAACTAACATGCACTAATGAAAATCTCAATCAAGTGCATCCGGTGTCCACAAAATCTCATAACATCCGCCCAATATGCACGAAAATCCAAATCAAGTGCTTCAGGTCCGTATAAAACATCTAGTGCAATAGTATGCACGATAACGAATATTAAGTGCAGACGTGCACAAAAACATAAATCTGGAGCAACAAATGCACGAAATACATATCTAGTGCAACAAATGCACGAAATACAATTCTGGTGCAACCAATGCATAAAAACTCATCAGTATCTCAAATGCTCATAAAAACAACACCGAGTATACCATGGTGTATAGAATCATAAACATGCGCAACTGCGTGCACAAAATCCATCCCAATGCACTGCAAGCACATATAAGCTATACCGAGTGCATAAGTAAAGGCAAGTGCATACAACGTGCACGAAATCAAATCGACAGTATCGAATCCACGAAACCATAAATACATGCAACGAAGGCAAAAATTGATACCAAGTGCAATAAATATGCACAAATCGTAAACCACTGTAGTGGTGTATAAAACATAAATCAAGTGCAATAACTGTGCACAAAATATAAATCTCTAGTAGATGCAGCCATGGTGCACGAAAACATAAATCATGAAACCCAATCATCGAAACTCAAGTCTAAGCGATAAAAGTGTGATACTCGGATCACAAAACGCAATCACGATAAAGGACATTGAGGTACACCCCGTACAATGTCAAAAAATACCGGTACGCCCACACTGGAAGAGCAAGATCATCTACTTGCCTCCTGCTCACGATATGGCGTCTTCGGTCTCTGGGTTCCCATTTCTCTATAAATTACCAATCTCACGATCCTTCTGCTCGTCGACCTGATCAGGTGTACTAACGGAACAGTCCTGCACTGGAACTCCTCTGATCACCGTTTGGCTAATCTGTTGAATATGTATGCTCTAGAGGCCATTATTGTATAGTACTAGTTTGTATAATACATTTTGGAGGCTTGGGATATATATACGGTTTTACGACAGTCTTGCTCGATATAGTAGTATGCTACTTGGTTTGTTTCTATCTTAATATGTGTATATGTTTCTTTTAACATATCGCTAAAAACATATTGATGGAGCCCTTAGGATTTTTGCTTGACTACCGGCGTTGTGATGGCGATCACACTAGTGGGGGCTGGGTAGTCTATAAGCACATCCTTATTTTTGTCCCTAGTCGTAGGATTATCGAGACAGGGCATCGATACTCCAGAGTAGACTAGTGCATACGCTTCTCTTCCCAGTAGGGGAGATGGTCTGTACCACAGCCATCAGTACGTCGTACTGGAGATAGTATGCAGGTGCTCGTTAGGTTACGAGTACACTGGACATGACTCGTCGGGAACTGTTGGTTGGTATTATAAATATCGTCAGTTAACAGTTTCCAGGTGACATGAGTACAGCTTAGTCCGCTGACTTGACACTGTCACTTCGCCTCGAGTGTGGTGATTGAATAGAATTCTTGATGTGTATTATGAAATTGTAAAGAAATCACAACCAAAAATTATTTGACCGCAATCAACTACGGTGTCGGATTGTAGATTGTAAGTGAGTGCGGATCGTCCTCAGGGAAAGTGTAATCGTTCGTTTTTTGATTTAGGTGAGTTGAAACTTTAATGAAAAGAAAACAAAACAATTCATGATTTGTAGTTGAAGTTCAAGAATGAGAAAAAAACTAGATCTAAGAAAGCATTAAAAGATAGAATCAAGAATTGATTGTTTAATGATTTTTCCAAACCAAATATCAAGAATCGAAATGAGGCTCGTAGGAATCGATCGGATCTATAGATGTGATGTAATCTTACAATTACGTATTCTTATCCTTTGATGAATTGATACTAGATCGATGATGATCGATGAGAATTAGAGACTTCTTGTGAAACTAGGGTTTCATCTTATCTTGTTCTTTCGTCGATATCATTCACATTCCAGCCTCTAGTAAATTCAAGAAACGATCGTAGATCCCTAATTTCGAGCGATCACAATCAAGAAAGCATCGCTACGAAACTAGGTCATCGATTCTTGAACTTGCTAGGGTTTACAAAACTCGTAGGGCTTAAAAATCGTATAAAGATTTGTTACATCATCATTCTACAATCGTCTCGACTCCTTCACGAGCGGAGTTTTACTCAAACATCACAACAAGAGCAACAATTACAAATTGAGATCTAATCATGATGCAAGAATTAAAAGAAAGCAAGATTAAAGAAATTCACCTTTTATTTATATCAACAATTTAGTTACATTCGCTCAAGAACTACAAGAGGAAGAACTTGATCGTCGACTTGGCTTCGCTCGTCTCCGTGGATCGTGGATCGGCTTGGATCACTTGCCCGATTGAAGATCGGCTCGGCTCCTAAAAGGTTGAAGGCTTCTCGCTTGATTGGTACTCAAGATCTTGGATTTGGAGTGGAATTAGGGTTAGGGTTTCGCACAAGCCTTGTCACGAGACTTGTGGAAGAAGATGATGAAAGAGGGAATTAGATTAACTAAAATTGATTCCCTCAAGATTGATTAGCCTTTAACCCTAGGTCTAGGTTCCTATTTATAGATAACTAACCCTAGATCTAGGATTTCAAATTCTAAGTTTCCCTCCAAAAGTTTGTTGAAGAAATTCAAATTTCCCTCCAAAAGTTAGTTAGGGGAGAAGCTTCTAGATGTGATTAGTTAGGAGGGAGCTTCTAGAAGAGGATTAATTAGGAGCTTAATTAGGATTAGCCTTCCTTAATTTTCTTTGCTAATCTGTAGTAGCTTCGAGAGAATTATGGTATTTGGAGTATCACAATTGACTGTGGGCCCAGAGAAAGGAATTATGCTGCAATTTTGAGGAGATGATCCCCTGGGACCACCGCGGATCCGCCGCAAGTACCCCATAAATGCCGCGCTTCCGCGCTATGTTGGATGGATTGGGCCTTGGGCTTTCTGGTGAAGCTTTGCACTGGAGTTTGGGCTTTTCTCTGATGTATTGAATTATCTAATTCCTTCTGCATTGCTACCAGATCTGAAATGATTGAATTGGCTTAATGTTGATCAGCTCTTTGGTTTTTCTTCCGTATTTTCCTGCACAGACTCAAGACAAGTGTTGCGCAAATACAGAAATGATGCGATGCCATGAAATGCGGTTAATTTCCCATAAAGTGTCGGTTTAAAAGTCTAATACATGAAATCTCATATTTTGTGACAGATTTGCTAATATGTAGAATATGAATGCCGAACACTTCTAAATGCGTGCACATGTTAAGGAAATTGCCGGCTAAAATATACAATATTTTCGACTGATCAAATACCCCCAAACTTAATTTCGATCGTCTCGAGCGAATGTTTTATTAAAAAGAGAAGGAGAAAATAAAGAAAGAGAAAAACTAACTAGCACACTTTCGTAGGCAACACGATTGCACTGAGCACGTGCAACAAGCCTTTAAACCTCTAGGTGTCCCTAGTAAGAGGAGTGTTGTCTCCTGAGGGTTTTCGGCGGATTGCACCCACAAAATCCAATAATAAAAGAAAGATCATGAATATTACATTTAAAGAAAAGAATTGTAGAAGAAAAACTTTGAAAATTAGGGTTTCCAACTAAGCTAGCTTTTCGGTTGTCATGAGCCCTATCTTAATGGTCATGAAAAGATGTTAGAAATCACGTCTTCCCTCAATAAAACATCGTCTTATTCTTCATTCCTATCTGTTTTCCAAACATCGATCATATCACCCTGCGTGTGTGTAAAGACATCCCTACACCCGGAGAATTCAATTCAAGCTATCATACTCTTGCCCATCAGCCTCAGTATATATATATATTTTTTCGATGAGCTTACACACTTTCATGCGACCGTTAATACTTCTTGAGGTACTAACCGACCGATTACTCATGTGCTTGCTTATTTGGTGTATTTTCCTAATCTTGCACCACCTTAGGTATAGCAGTGACTCCCAGACCAGTTGGCCTTAGGGCACTAGATGAAAAGGCACCCTTGCTATATATTTTTTTATTTCCCTTGGCGATAACAAAACCAGTGTCCATTTTTCTCACCATATATTTTTTTTTCATACTTTTGGCTTTAAGACAAGAGTATTTCAAGGTATCCTCTACTATCCCAGGCTTCAAGACGTGTGTAAGTGCGAATAGCAGGGTATCAACGTTCAAAATGTTTGGCTTCCAGAATAGAAACTATTTTTCAGACTTATTTTTATCCTCAGATTAGTGACGTCTTTCATCTTACTAACACTTGGGACAACGGCTAATAACTACTTATTATTAGTTCGTATAAGAAAACTTCTAATTTTCTTAGTTTTCTTAAATTTTTCTAATCTCATGGATGTAATTTTTCACTATCTAAACTTTCATTATCTTATTTATATACAAAAAATGTAAATATTAAAATTATTTTTATATTTGAAAATTTTTAAATTTTTATGGGTTTTCGAAAATGTTTTGTGCTTATGCAAATGATATGCAAATGATGCGAAAATAAGCACAAACCTCCCCCAAACTTGTTTTCAACAGTGTCCTCACTGTTGCCTTCTGTTAAATCTCGAAAAACCTGTAAGCTTGGGAGGAATTTATTAGTGGGGGCAAAATATTTAAGTGAAGACCCTCCCCCAAACTTATTTTTGGCTCAAAAGTTTGTAAAATTTTCTTTTCAAGAGCCAGAAAATATACCCCCCCAAACTTGAGTTATGCAATGTTAAGCTTTGAAAATCACATGAGGGGGTCAAAAATCCGTGGTCGATGCCAAGCTTTGCAAAGACCGAATGTTAACACCAACCATTCAAAAATTTTATCAATGCAGTGCTCTGGTTGTTGGAAGAAGAAGTGGGGAAAGGTTAAGTGGTGGAAGAGAGTGTGTGTGCGTCTCATTTTGGAGAGACGATGCAGTGAATGTGATGGATTACTCGCATTCTTTTTACAATTCAGAAGAAGGGGTGGAGGTTCAATTTCAGTGATTGGGAGATGATTCATCTCAACACCCGTGTCATTCAAAAATGCGAGTTCATCAGCGAAGATCTCCTCAAAAGTTCCATCAATACCCCGATGAATAATGTCATCACAAAGTGCGGGGTGATCTTCAGACTCTAAAAGCAGTTCATAATCAGTGTTAGTTGTTGACCCGGACATCTCGGTGGAAAAGTGCGTATGTGTATGATACATAGTTGGGTCAAACAATAACATATGAAAAGAGTCTAGATCGGTATCAGGAGGATCATCAAATTCGCTGCTGTCGACATCCATTAAGTCGACAGAACAGACCTGAGCAGTAGGTTCGGAGGGTACACTTCCCAACTTGTAAATGTTCAGCTCTATTGACCTATTCCCGAAAGATAGGGTCATAGAACCGTTACGACAGTTGATAATTGCATTGGAAGTGGCCAAAAAGGGGCGACCTAAAATCACCGGAATTTGATTCCGTGGGTTCGCTACAGGTTGTGTATCAATTACAATAAAATCTACCGGGAATATAAATTCTCCGATTTTTATTAACACATCCTCCAGTTCACCCCTAGGTTTGGTGATTGATCGGTCAGCCATCTGGAGAGTGCAATTGGTTGGCTTCAACTCTCCGATTCCTAATTGCTCATAGACTGAGAAAGGAAGCAAGTTAACACTAGCGCCAAGGTCTAATAGAGCACGGTTAATGTGTTTTCCCCTA
Source organism: Agapanthus africanus (assembly GCA_030015575.1). Taxonomy (NCBI): domain Eukaryota; kingdom Viridiplantae; phylum Streptophyta; class Magnoliopsida; order Asparagales; family Amaryllidaceae; genus Agapanthus; species Agapanthus africanus. Next base: position 169,290,219 of record CM057349.1, read on the forward strand.
ATAGAAACGGAAATAGTAGGATATCCTGGATCCTTACGTTTCCTCGGTAATTGTTGGGGGAAAGCCGTGTCTATTGTTTTTTCTATAAAAATCTTCTTGGGCACTGGATTCTTCCTCTTCCTAGTGCACAAGTTCTTAAGAGTTTTCGCATAAGACGGAACTTGTTGAATGGCATCTAGGAGAGGGATGTTGGTGTTTACTTGCTTAAAAATGTTCATAATCTTCTCCATATATGGACTCGGTGTGTTAGCCCTTAATCGATTAGGATAAGGTGCTTTAGCAATAAGCGCTGGGTCCATCATAGGAGAAGGAAGTGTGTGTGGAACCGATCCCGGAATAGAAGTGGGGATCGTCCGTGGAGGGGTAAAAGAGGTGGGCTGTAGTGGCGAGCCTTTTGGGAAATGGAGAATAGGCTCGGACGAAGATGGTGGGGTAGAAGAACTGGGGTTAGAAGTGTGTGTGTGAGGAAAGGTCTCAGCCGGGGTGTTATTGATTGATTTATCAGTATCATCAAACTCTTCCCCAACATGAGTGTCAAGCACTCTTCCAGATCTCAACGTGATCTCATCCACATGATGTGAATAGCTAGAATTGGGTAAAGGTTGAGCTGGAAGTTTCCCTTTCTCTCGTGCACTCATTTCGGCTTTTAGTTGTGCAATTTGTTCTTCCATCGATTTGATGTTCTCATTTTGAGAGATAATGATCTTCATTACATTCTCGACGGAAGATTGCAAACTTGCCGTCCCTTGGATGGATTGTTTCATGAAAGTATCCAAGGTTTGTGCTAGTGCAGAGGTATTATCTGTACCGGTCAATTGCAAAAGATTAGACGGTGCAAAAGTGTTGGCCCGATTTTGGAAGTTCTGTGATTGGAAGGGGTGCTGACTCAATTGAAGTTGTGGGTGCTGTTGTGGTGGAGGGGCCCCTTGGAAATTATTTTGGGTTGGAACCATGTTTTGAAATTGGGGTTGGTTCCAATCAAAGTTAGGGTTATTCCTCCAACCCTGATCATATGTGGAGGAAGATGGATCGTTTCTAGGTCTTTGAAATGATGCATTGGTATGCTCAGGACCTTGAAACGGACATTCTTCCGTCAAGTGAGACGGATCAGAACAACAACCACATACAGTTTTGGAGAGTGATATTTGACTTAGGGCGGCTAAAAATTTGTTTTCCATATTCTCGAGTTTCTTTTGCATAGCTGAAATGTCAGCTCTAACTCCTATGGAAATATCATTGCCATCCCTAGACGATTGACTCACACCCTCCCACTGTAAAGATTTTTCAGCGAAATCTTCTAGAAAGTTCCAGGCTTCCCTATCATCTTTAGTCATGAAGTTGCCTTGACACATGGATTCAAGGGCCTGTCTCGTGTAAGGAGTAATGCCCTCATAAATGATTCGGCAAAGATCCCATCTCGGGATGCCGTGATGTGGACATTGGATTAACAGATCCTTGAAGCGGTCAAGACATTTTGAAAATGTTTCATTTGGAAGCTGGGTGAATTGATAGATTTCGCTACGGACTCGAGCTGTCTTTTGATGTGGGTAGAATTTCTTAAGGAATGCTTTGACGAATTCGTCCCAATTTGAAATGGAATGTGCGGTAGTGTTATATAGCCACTTCTCGGCTAAATCGCACAAGGTAAATGGGAGAAGACGAAGACGTAAAGCATCCACAGACAACTGTGAGGTACCCATCATTGCGCATACATTTTCAAATTTCGTGATAAACACGTATGCGTCTTCAGACTCGAGACCGTGAAATTTTGGTAGAAGGTTGATGTATTGGGGTTTTATTTGAAAATTTTCCCCGTTGGCTGGTGGTGTGGAAAGACAGGTGGAAAGTGGGCCTCGTGTAGGATAGCACCTCTCTTGGAGAGATATGCGAGGTGGATTCTGCGCACCAACGGACGGCGGCAGGGTAGTGGAAAAGAAATTCGATGGAGAATGATCCATCGATGTGGGTGTGGTGGTGGGTAAAGAAAGGGTAAATGTAGAAATACCGACTTTAGGGTCGATGAGGGAAACGCGGACTAACAGGCACTAGAAACCCGTTGTCCAGCCTATCTTGCACTAAAAAGGGTTAGTACAAGTGGCAGCGTGAATTTATAATTAGGGGAAATGATGTATGCGGTGTTTGTTTTGAAAAGATACGGATTTTTGAAAAAATATGATGCAACAAAACAAATGCAACACACAAACCCTAGAATCTAGTGGTCACCTAGGTCAAACTCTAGACCGCTCCTAACTGCCAAAAGACAAGTCGCAGGATAAATCCTCCACTGCCTCTTTGTCCCCCTGTGGCCGGATAAGTGCCAGGTAAGTGGGAAGGAACCACCACTACAGTGGGCCTAATTAATAACCACTAGCCTTAGACACACTCGCCTTAGGCACCACAAGAAAACTCGGATAAACAATGAATTACCCACGGCCTTCTCTTGTCCTAAATGAGCGCGACGGTCATTAGAGTCATCTCTAGATTTCTTTTAATTAATGAGGGTCAATGCGGATGCAAGTTTTGCGATTTTCGGGGCCTAGGAAGGGTAATGAAATCCCCACCTAATTTGGATTTGGTCGTGCCCCTTAAATTCCGTATTAATATGCAACAACCACAAGAATCAAAAACACGCACAAATTTTATTTTGCTTTGCGGCGCTGCGATTTATTTGCAAAGAAACCTGCAGGAAAATTGTTATTGGAGCAGACAGAGGAGGAGATAAGAAAGATAGAAAGTTACAGAGGAAGTTTGGTGCAGTGAAGAGATAGGTCAGCCGCGGAAACGCCGCGGATAGGGGTAGTCTGCCGCGGAAACGCGCCTTGGGAGATGGATTACTGCACAAAAATTTGGGAGAATGTTTCTGTTGCTTCCTGTATCTCTCTGGAATATTCACAAAAATTTTCCCAAAGCTCCAATGATTCTAGATTTCCTCGCAATCAAACCACAAAACACGTATTAGTGTTTGCACGAATTTTGATCACAAAATTTAGATGGAATAAAATTTTCAACTCAAATTTCAAAATACGAACTATTAGCGCACTATCCCCGGCAGCGGCGCCATTTGATTGAATAGAATTCTTGATGTGTATTATGAAATTGTAAAGAAATCACAACCAAAAATTATTTGACCGCAATCAACTACGGTGTCGGATTGTAGATTGTAAGTGAGTGCGGATCGTCCTCAGGGAAAGTGTAATCGTTCGTCTTTTGATTTAGGTGAGTTGAAACTTTAATGAAAAGAAAACAAAACAATTCATGATTTGTAGTTGAAGTTCAAGAATGAGAAAAAAACTAGATCTAAGAAAGCATTAAAAGATAGAATCAAGAATTGATTGTTTAATGATTTTTCCAAACCAAATATCAAGAATCGAAATGAGGCTCGTAGGAATCGATCGGATCTATAGATGTGATGTAATCTTACAATTACGTATTCTTATCCTTTGATGAATTGATACTAGATCGATGATGATCGATGAGAATTAGAGACTTCTTGTGAAACTAGGGTTTCATCTTATCTCTTGTTCTTTCGTCGATATCATTCACATTCCAGCCTCTAGTAAATTCAAGAAACGATCGTAGATCCCTAATTTCGAGCGATCACAATCAAGAAAGCATCGCTACGAAACTAGGTCATCGATTCTTGAACTTGCTAGGGTTTACAAAACTCGTAGGGCTTAAAAATCGTATAAAGATTTGTTACATCATCATTCTACAATCGTCTCGACTCCTTCACGAGCGGAGTTTTACTCAAACATCACAACAAGAGCAACAATTACAAATTGAGATCTAATCATGATGCAAGAATTAAAAGAAAGCAAGATTAAAGAAATTCACCTTTTATTTATATCAACAATTTAGTTACATTCGCTCAAGAACTACAAGAGGAAGAACTTGATCGTCGACTTGGCTTCGCTCGTCTCCGTGGATCGTGGATCGGCTTGGATCACTTGCCCGATTGAAGATCGGCTCGGCTCCTAAAAGGTTGAAGGCTTCTCGCTTGATTGGTACTCAAGATCTTGGATTTGGAGTGGAATTAGGGTTAGGGTTTCGCACAAGCCTTGTCACGAGACTTGTGGAAGAAGATGATGAAAGAGGGAATTAGATTAACTAAAATTGATTCCCTCAAGATTGATTAGCCTTTAACCCTAGGTCTAGGTTCCTATTTATAGATAACTAACCCTAGATCTAGGATTTCAAATTCTAAGTTTCCCTCCAAAAGTTTGTTGAAGAAATTCAAATTTCCCTCCAAAAGTTAGTTAGGGGAGAAGCTTCTAGATGTGATTAGTTAGGAGGGAGCTTCTAGAAGAGGATTAATTAGGAGCTTAATTAGGATTAGCCTTCCTTAATTTTCTTTGCTAATCTGTAGTAGCTTCGAGAGAATTATGGTATTTGGAGTATCACAATTGACTGTGGGCCCAGAGAAAGGAATTATGCTGCAATTTTGAGGAGATGATCCCCTGGGACCACCGCGGATCCGCCGCAAGTACCCCATAAATGCCGCGCTTCCGCGCTATGTTGGATGGATTGGGCCTTGGGCTTTCTGGTGAAGCTTTGCACTGGAGTTTGGGCTTTTCTCTGATGTATTGAATTATCTAATTCCTTCTGCATTGCTACCAGATCTGAAATGATTGAATTGGCTTAATGTTGATCAGCTCTTTGGTTTTTCTTCCGTATTTTCCTGCACAGACTCAAGACAAGTGTTGCGCAAATACAGAAATGATGCGATGCCATGAAATGCGGTTAATTTCCCATAAAGTGTAGGTTTAAAAGTCTAATACATGAAATCTCATATTTTGTGACAGATTTGCTAATATGTAGAATATGAATGCCGAACACTTCTAAATGCGTGCACATGTTAAGGAAATTGCCGGCTAAAATATACAATATTTTCGACTGATCATGTGGTCCGACTGTTTTTAGATTACTACCCTACCTGTAGGGTTCCTAGGCACCCTAGTGAGGTCTCACAAGGCATCAACCATGCCAATTTCAAAAATACGGTGCCGAGAAACCCTAGACTACGGATCGTCGGCTAGATTTCTAGGCGAAAAGTAAACTAGTTAACACTTAACTAAGGGAATAGGAAATACAACCTTTATAGATCCAATGCTCCACCTCCATAGCTCCGCAACGAAGTCGTCTCCGCTGTCCAAAAGGAATCCGGGCTCTAGAGTCGGCTTCGTCGGAGAAAAAGCGAGCTAGGTCGTCGATGTCCATGCCGAAGATGATCTACGTCGAGGCATCGCTAAATCAAGCTCCACCTTCACCAAGCCCTAAAAACTTGTGAAGGAAACACACTCTACTACTTGGCAAGAGGTAGAGGATGAAGAAATAGGAACTGGGTAGACTTTAGATTTGGATTTCTCACTCATATCATCAATCCACCATTGATGTAGTCTAGGTTTTTCTTCTTGAGTTGAAGGAAGAAGAAGAAGAAATGATATGATAAGATAATTAAAAAGAAAAGAATAATCCATTCTTATCATAACATAACCCAAGTTAAGTGTAGAGAATTGACCAAGGTTAAAGAATGGTTAGGGTTAAGGAGATGAGACAAAAATGGTGACTTAATGAAAGCTTCATGAAGCTTTATGTTGAAAACAAAACTAGCCACCATTTTTCACTTCTTTTCCTTTTCTCATTTATCTTTTAAATGCAAATGAAAAGATAAATGAATGAATAAAAGAAAACCCTAATCATTTACTTAACCTAGGTTTAATTCATTACACTTAACAAAAAAGATATGTATCATCAAACATGATACAATCATGTGCACAAAAATCATATCGCATATGCAATGCGCACACCCGAGTGAGAAAATCCATTTAAAGTGAACCAATACTAGTTAATGCAAAGAAATATATCAAATATATAATTATACATTAAATCATTAAATCAACACTTGATTTAACGATCCGGTCATATCGCATATAACCGACCAGTATCCTATGTATCGGCTTATCGAATCAACCTTTGATTCGATAACTAGGGTATATCGCATATAACCTAATCGATACATTCATCGCGAGAATGGAATACGGTATCACATACACGCATTATTCTCGGTCCCGCACATATCTCATACGTGCTCCTATTTCGTTTCGCTTGAGCCAGGAAACCTCTGTGTAGGACTCTAAAGACTCGTCAATACACCGGCAGCAGGCGATGATCATATCAAACACCCACAAGCCACAAGCGGTCTGCTAAACGTAACGGCCACCCGGGTATTGAGCGATCTGAAGATCGACGAGCAAGCCCGCTCACACTCCAGTGAATCCGACCAGTAACACTACCGTACAGTCCGGTCTGATCATCTGATATGTCGCATATCTCGCCTAGGGGTGGTAAACGTCAGACCCCAATAGCTCGATAAGTCGTGTCGATATGAGGTCTATAACAATTCGAGAAACTACTGGTAACACTTACCAGTAAATCTCAGCAACCCTGGCCAGGGATTTCCTGTTATAGCCAATCGAACACAGCGCAACATCAACTCCCTATACCGGGAGAGACGAATCCCCTCCTATCGCTCATTGCCTCCATGTGACTCGGGACTGTACCCAAAAACCACCGTTTTGCACGCCCTCTTGGACGTGGTAAGATGGAAATCAAAGCACAGTGGGAACCACACAAGACTCTATGACGATCTCGGGTCAACAGACTACTCTGTACCAGTGTCACCAGAGAACTGCCATCTGACGTGAGGTATAATACCATCTGGGAGTTCTCGGCGAGTCCGTCCAGTGTACCCAGTCTCTACTGAGCACCCGTATATCATCTCTGATGTCAAACACCAATGGATATGGGATCATCCATCGCCCATCTGTATGGGTCGAGAAGGTATACGCTAGTCTACTCTGGTATATCGATGCCCCATCTCGATACACCCACGAGTAGGGACTTTGAAAGATGTACTTATGGACTACCATGTCCCCACTAGTATGATCCGCATCATAGTCCAGGTAGTCAAGTACAGATTCTAAGGGCTTTACCAACATGTAACAGGGAGACAATCAGCGTACACGTTAAGGTAAAGATCAACCAGATAGCATACTATCATGTCGAGCAAGAAAGTCCTCCCTATATATGTCCCAGAATCCACTACGATATACATCCTATGTACAGTAATGGCCTCTAGGGCATACATATAACTAACAATCTCCCACTTGCACTAGGGCCATCTGTAGCAGTGGTTGCAGTATCTTATACTCAACCATCCCATAAAAGTCTCTCTCTGGGAAAATGCCTTTCGTGAGTGGATCTGCTGTGTTTGTCCTCTGAGTCTACTCTCCTAACCTCGATCCCTTGGAGATCAACCATCTCCATGATCAAGTGATACTGCCTTAGCATATGTCTGGATCACCGATGGGACCTGCGTTCCTTGGCATAAGCCACAACTCCATTGTCGCACAATGGGAGGAACATAGTTCATCTTATGAACCAATATATATACCCAAACAGCCTCTTTGGTAGTATCTTAAGTAGCGATGTATCCTGCCTTTATCGTCTAGTATGTTACGGTATCTTACTTGGAACTCTTCCAACATACCGTCCCTTTACTGAGGGTTAAGACAATGCCTGCGACTGACATTCAGTCGTCTTTATCACCCTGGAACACTTCCAGTGATTCTCCCCTGGATCGATTGATACCATCTCACTACATCTAGTGAGAATTCTAACATCGATTTAGATCTATCTCATAGATCCAAAACCCCAGGATTTAGTAGGTATCACTTTGATCCTACACGGAGAATCTTTGTGATAAGCAGAGATTGATCGATCGTAGCATAGGAAACTCCTTCCCTATCAAGAGTATGTCATCCACGTACTCTACGAGGATCACCACCATACTCCCTACTACCTTTTTGTTTATACAAGGTTCATCTACCATTTTGATGATGTCAAACTCTTTGACTTATCCATCAAAACAGATGTTCCAACTCCGCGATGCCTGCTTTATCCTATAAAGCATCTTGCACACGTTTCCGCTGCTCCCACTGTCTACGAAGCCCTCTGGCAGTGTACTTATAGACGCACTCTTTTAAAACATCATTTAGAAAAGCAGTCATGACACCCAACCACCAGATATCATAGTCATGGTATGTAGCCGTGACAAGTAGGATCTGGATGTACTTAAGCATAGCTACTTGAAAAAGGTTTCATCATTATCCACACCTGGTCAATGATGCACACTTTTAACAAGTCTAGCTTTGAAAGTCTCAACTTTTCCATCTACACCAAGTAATCTTCTCCAGATATACTTGCTCCTGATGGGGATTTAACCCTTCAGATATAGCAACCAAAGTCCATACTTTGTTGGTGTATAAGGATTCCATCTCAGATCACTAAGCATCCAGCCATTCTTACAGAGTCTTACTCCTGATGGCCAGCTCGAAACTAGTTGGGTCATCATCTCATGATGCAATCCTTGCTCCCACTGTCATAGAGAAAACGAAGTATCTCTCAGGTGGGTGAGGAACCCTACTAGATCGGCGGAGAGGCTGAGGTTCATTGGTAACTATTGAATCCTTTGGTTCTTTCAAATCATCAGCTGCAGTTTGTATAGCTGGAACATTTCCAGTTCTACATAACAGTCCTTGGCTCGAGCTTGTCCGGATTTTGCTTTTAGACATAGGCCGGACAACCCCAAAACTTAACTAGCTTAAGACATGGGCTCTTCCCTTTCCATATCTCATATGGAATGGTAGGCAACTGATTTGATTGGAACCCTATTCAATAGGTATGCAGCTTCTCAAGTGCATAACACCCAAAAGGAAATAGATAGCTCGGTATTACTCATCATAGAGCACACCTTATCACATAGGGTGTAATAGCTCCACCCCGATATACCATCGTGCTATGGTGTATGCGGAGGAGTAATGCTGAGAGAGAATCTCATTCTCTTTTAGAAAAGTCCAGGATTTCCGTGCTCAAGTATTCTCCTCCTCGATCACATCAAAGGACATAATACTTATACCCTTATTGGTTCTATACTTCTAACTTATATTCTATGAATATCTCAAAAGGTTCGGACTTGTGTTTCAACAGGAACATATGTCTGAATCTTGAGAGATTATCAGAGAATGTAATGAAGTACAAAGAACCGGTCTTGGCATGTGTAGACAGGGGACCTACATATATCAACATGTATCATCCCAAGAGTTCACTAACTCTTTCTCTGTTTCTAATAAACAGAGCTAGTGTCATTTTATCTTTGTGACATGACTGGCGAGTTTCACAAGATGTAAGTTCAAACTAATTTAAATATGCATCTTTATGTAACTCTAGCCAGTCGGGTCGCATTGATCTGACCTAGTCTACAATACCTCAAGAAGGATTCGTTCATTTCTGAACTCTTCCTCTTTTGTGTGTTGCGTATACTTAGAACTGTAGTTTGATTTAGAACATCAATGCTTTTAGATAACGTGCCTGAACCGATCAACTTTTGATATAGGAAATGTTCAAAACATTATCCAACAATACAAAATTTTATCATTTCTTTACTAATAAAGAGACTGATATGATTTTGTATATCAGGTTCGGTATCTAACAACATTCGTTCAGAATCAATGTATTGGTAATACAGGGTGACAGTGACCAACAGACTTGGCTGCAACTCTTGCCCCGTTTTCTGCCTCATGAAACTTATCACCCGTTCTCAGTTCTCTACCATTTTGTAGCCCTATGTAACAGCTTACATATCTGGGATCCTGATCCGGTATCATATACCCAGGATTCAGAGGATACTGAGAAACAGTTCTTTGTAATGAACATACCCGAAGGAGATGCATCATATGCACTTTCTTCGTTTGGGCGGCATAGGAAATCTGGTATTCCCCTATTTCCTGCTCTGTCTTATAACAATTATAAGTTGGAGCGGGACCAACGTTCCCCAGCTCAGTATAACAAGCGGGTTCGGTCAATGTTCCGTATTATTATCTTGATTAAGGCGTGATATGGTCGCTACCTGGAGAGAGAGAGAAGAAAACACTCAGCGTGCGCTCTGTCAAGAATAGATTGGTTATTATTTTATCTAATCAGGATGGCTCCCACTGCTTTTTATCAAATCTTCCTTCAAACCCTAAAAGGAAAGACTAGCCGGGATTAATTACACACTACAAGTTCGCCAATCTTTCAGCCAGGCCAGTGTCGGTACTTTGAGGGAGGTCCCCCGTGCTTTCGCACGAACCTAATTACTGTAAACCTCGTTTTCCCAGAGGCGTAACCCCGTTGACACCTTTCTAGACACCTACCTGATCAGCTAATTGTAATGTATAAAACTCTGGTATCGGGATCCAACTATCTCATAGAAGGTATGCAATCTCATTGCAAATTTCAACACTTGCAATTCCCGATAATATTTTGCCCCTAACCTCCTATGACCTTGACAAAGGCCAACAAACCATAGGATGCTAGTCAAGTTCAACCCGTCATTTCCTGATTGAATTAAACCCACCCGCACGGCCCTTGACAAAGGCCAACAAGGTCGCACGACTACCCTAACTCAATCTGCATCATATGCATAAGCAGATAAGCACCAGTTAGCTACCGCACACTGCGCCTTGACAAAGGCCAACAAACGCAGCACGAATACTAACTACTACTTATCTGAAATGACGGAGGGCTACGACAGGTTTTTCTGAAAACCTATTGCGTAATGAACTTGATATCGTTGTAGAATCAAATGGTTTTTAAATGGAATGTTTTCGAGGCTTTTCTAGTTTTGCTAAAGGGGTCACTCCCGGTGAAGGGATCGTCGGCCCTTTCCTCGTCGAATGAGGTGCGGGATATATCTCATATACCGCTGTGCAAAGCAAAGACTCTTAAAAGCAATCAAAAGACAAACCGAGTGTGTAGCATCTGCCAGTTATTGCTAAAGGAGTCACTCCCGGTGAAGGGATCTCGGTCCTTTCCTCATCGAATAAGGTGCATGATATATCTTATATACCGCTGTGCAAAGCAAGAACTGTAGCTACCTGTTTTATTTTGAAATTCGATTCTACAACATCTTAGGTTTCTTTTATTTCATTAATCTCATTAATGAAGTCCCATCATTTAAATACCTAAACATCACAGATAAATACGACGTACACTTATGCCATCCGCATTCACCTCGATGTCCCCTCGTGCACCGTTAGGTTAGGTAACTAACGGCAGAGCAGGGCAGGGCTAGCGCGGGTGTAAAACATAAGTAACGTCTATATAATATATCATATATACTATATACTGTATCTATCACAGAACATCACATGATCACATCACAGATAACGCAGCAGAAGAAACATATGAAATATTGGATATACTAGGACGTCCGTGTTTTCAATACGAGCCAGTATAAAATACGGATTCCACGGTCGTGATGAATAGCCAAACCCACACCCCTAGACCCCTACGAGAGCGGCAAACAACCCTACCAATTCTAGAGTTAGGAGACCCGGCCTCGACTCCTCGAGTTGGTCTCCCACTGGACTCCAGAACCCGGTTACTTGTGCCCTCCTCCTTGGGTCTATCCTAGTGCGGAAAAGTAAATAATATACAAAGGGTGACAACTTCCGCAACCTGGAAGTGCTGATTGTTAGGATACGTGCGTGTTCAAGTTTAGTTTAAAATACCGCAATCAAGACGGTTTCGCTTGTAGCTAGTCGGTTGAGTACGGGTCGTCCGCAGGGAGATGGGAATCTTTTTCTATGTGTTTTTCGACGAGTTAAGTCCGGTTGTTCAGATTTTGTTGTGGTTATCTAAGTGTTAAGTTGATATTTAAAGAGAGCTTGTTAGGGTTAGGATTAGGTTAGTTTGAGTTAGGAGTCTCCACATCTTTCGTTGCCCCACTTAATATCGGTGTTACGGTAATCGGCAACAACGGGGATTAGCACGACTAGGAAGGACTTTGCGAGTATAAGCTAGGCTTTCCAACGCATAAGTCTTCCTTTTGGTGCTTGTCCGTCCGTTCTTGGCTCTTATCCATAACCTCCGGTTAATTCAACCACAACCGGTCTCACTACGGAATCACCGCTATCATGTAGGATAGGGTGCCGTAAGGAGCGGATTGTGGTTCAATTAACGGGAGTCGATTCAAGTTGTTGGGCAAGGAAAGAGTGAGAGAGATTTCCTTCTCTCAAACTTCCCTTATCCTACCCTAACAAGTAAAGAACTACTCACACTTCATGATAGGAAAAACAAAACAACACAAAAGAGGAAGATAGAAAGAAGGAGATTAGAAGAATACGACTAACTGTTTGCGACCTCACCTTGGCGAGGATCGAGCGTAAGTATCATTGTCGTATGTAAGGATAAAGAAAAAAAGAGAAGAAAGAAACAACAAAGAAATAACAACAACTACTTAACGAATTTAAAGTTACAACAATTATAACAAGTAAAGAAAGAGACAAGCATGATAATAATAAAAATGGTCTTCTTTATTCATCACTCTTCACTCAAAAGCTCACTACAAGTTTAATGGAGAAGAGGTGAGAAGAGGAAGAAGAACAACACTAAAACTAGGCAAAATGAGAATACAAAATTGGACCCTTTCCTTCACAAAGTTCTGGGCTATTTATAGGCCAGAGAATGAAACCCTAGGGCAACCAACAGAACCCTGATGCAATGACCAAACTGCCCCTGAAAAGTCTCTGCCTGAACTGCCAGTACGGCCGCGGATCCGCCGCCTATAGCCCCCTATGGCCGCGGATCCGCGCCCCTATGGTGGTGTTAGGGTGTGGGCTTCTGAGGTTTTTCCTGGTCTCCTGTCCCCTCTTGTCTGGTGTGGGTATTTTCTGATAATTCATTCCTATTTCTTTCAGAATTTCTATTGAGCAAAGGTGGACTTTTTTGTGGAGATTTTGTCATGATTTGCCTCGAGCTCCGCGTAGATCTCTTGGATCTTGTGCTACCATTGAGCCTTGTGCATGAGAATGACATTGATTTGACCTTTTGTCTTCCTATTGATATCTGGCAGCATACGGATGAAGAGCGGAGACCGTGTTTTATCTGTGGTTGGAAAGAACCCGGATTATGTCGTGTTTTCCATGAATTTCACCGTTTTGGAACCGAGAACCTGTATCCTGCAATTGACTAGCAAACACGGCTCAAGAGTATCTACGGATATGCAATGTGATAAAAATTGGGCGGTATGAAAATGCAAAAATCTGATATGAACAAGTGCCCCAATAAAAGAATATTACATACAAGTTTTTACATGAATGAAAATGAAAAACACTCATCTCACATAAAAACCCCCGGCTATTCAAACACGACGATCCAATATAACATATCCAGCAACACATAACATCACATGTCATCAACGTAAGTAAATATGCGCATCCCAATTGTCGTTGACATATAGCAACGAAACCGGCGATATCACATATTACACTTACGGTCACAGAAAAGAAAGTGTAAAACTACAACAGTTGGAATCCGCAACCACCTCAGACATCGCATGCCTGACCAAATGAATTCCTTAGACATCACATGCCTAACAATTATAAACCCCGCATTTTAGTCTCTTTATCGAAAACACCTTTCAATACCAAGTCGGGCAATTCAACAAGATTCCCGACATTTTGATCGAATGCTCGTCGCAAACTTTAGTAGGAGGCCGCACCCCCGATGCTGTCGACGAAGTGCACTAAGGCGGAACACCGCTTCCGCGAGCACCCGAACGGATGCTTTCGGCGACGGGGTTCTCCTACAGTCACTTGGTCGGGGCTATGGGGTGTAGCTGTCTATTAAGTTTACCCGGCGAGTATCCGCGTACGCTACGTGATTGCGACGGACTTTTGATCACATCAAAATTCCGTAGCAACCGATCAAGTGAGACTAAACTGCTACGTTTATAACATTCATTCAGTTATCTCATAACTTTTTGTGAATTCCAATTATTGTATCCCATTCCAGATAAATAGAAAATGTTAAACTTTTCGATCGAACAATCGAACACCCAAGTTTTCCCGATACATCTCAACACATGAAATAAGTCTAACAACATTCCGTTCGTGCCTCAGTACCAACGGTCCAGCCGTAGAAGGGTCAAGCCAACGCCTCACATGTGGCACGCCGTACTGCCCCAAACCCGAAGGTTCAAAGGGCAGTTCAAGACGGTCACATAATCGAGTTAAGGTTTATTGTCTTCTAGAGGGTCCATCGCGTTACTTGCACTACTTAGAACGTCGTTAAACTACGGAAAAATCCAACACTTGGAAATTTCCCGACAGGGGAAAAATTGGGTATTTATATCCGGTCGAACTTTTTAACATATTCTAAAATTTATCCGGAAAGCCACACAGACAAAATTTGATAATCCGATCGAGTCCATGAAATCCCAAAACAACCCAGAAAAATTCAACTCTTGAATAATATTTAAAAATACCCAGGAAAACAAGCAATATCAATTAGGAGTTACTGTGTAACATTGACTGAAGAATGAGTCCGTACGGCCGCGGATCCGCCGCACGAGCCATGCTCGTGCCGCGGAACCGCGGCAGTTTGATGGAATTACGCACTCGTATTTCACAGTTACTCTTAAAATAACCTGCTGATATTTCTGCATATTTTTAATACTGAAAAATCCCTGTTTTTGAAAATTGGACAGAGAGCATGGGTGTGTTAGGATTTCGGGTTCGTTCGGAGTTCAAAATCCGTCTAGACTTCGCCTAAGGCTCTAGCTAGGCTCTGATACCACTGTAGGGTTCCTAGGCACCCTAGTGAGGTCTCACAAGGCATCAACCATGCCAATTTCAAAAATACGGTGCCGAGAAACCCTAGACTACGGATCGTCGGCTAGATTTCTAGGCGAAAAGTAAACTAGTTAACACTTAACTAAGGGAATAGGAAATACAACCTTTGTAGATCCGGTGCTCCACCTCCATAGTTCCGCAACGAAGTCGTCTCCGCTGTCCAAAAGGAATCCGGGCTCTAGAGTCGGCTTCGTCGGAGAAAAAGCGAGCTAGGTCGTCGATGTCCATGCCGAAGATGATCTACGTCGAGGCATCGCTAAATCAAGCTCCACCTTCACCAAGCCCTAAAAACTTGTGAAGGAAACACACTCTACTACTTGGCAAGAGGTAGAGGATGAAGAAATAGGAAGTGGGTAGACTTTAGATTTGGATTTCTCATTCATATCATCAATCCACCATTGATGTAGTCTAGGTTTTTCTTCTTGAGTTGAAGAAAGAAGAAGAAGAAATGATATGATAAGATAATTAAAAAGAAAAGAATAATCCATTCTTATCATAACATAACCCAAGTTAAGTGTAGAGAATTGACCAAGGTTAAAGAATGGTTAGGGTTAAGGAGATGAGACAAAAATGGTGACTTAATGAAAGCTTCATGAAGCTTCATGTTGAAAACAAAACTAGCCACCATTTTTCACTTCTTTTCCTTTTCTCATTTATCTTTTAAATGCAAATGAAAAGATAAATGAATGAATAAAAGAAAACCCTAATCATTTACTTAACCTAGGTTTAATTCATTACACTTAACAAAAAAGATATGTATCATCAAACATGATACAATCAAGTGCACAAAAATCATATCGCATATGCAATGCGCACACCCGAGTGAGAAAATCCATTTAAAGTGAACCAATACTAGTTAATGCAAAGCAATATATCAAATATATAATTATACATTAAATCATTAAATCAACACTTGATTTAACGATCCGGTCATATCGCATATAACCGACCAGTATCCTATGTATCGGCTTATCGAATCAACCTTTGATTCGATAACTAGGGTATATCGCATATAACCTAATCGATACATTCATCGCGAGAATGGAATACGGTATCACATACACGCATTATTCTCGGTTCCGCACATATCTCATACGTGCTCCTATTTCGTTTCGCTTGAGCCAAGAAACCTTTGTGTAGGACTCTGAAGACTCGTCAATACGCCGGCAGCAGGCGATGATCATATCAAACACCCACAAGCCACAAGCGGTCTGCTAAACGTAACGGCCACCCAGGTATTGAGCGATCTGAAGATCGACGAGCAAGCCCGCTCACACTCCAGTGATGGACTCTAGGGCATACATATAACTAACACTACCACGGCTCTACTGAGTCATGCAAACAAGTAGTAGTTGCGTTCAGTCCTGAAGCACTTGGAGGCAGTGACGGTTAGACCGGATTCGTCTCTCCCGGTATTGGGAGTTGATATCGCGCTGTGTCTAGGAGAGCCATTACACATAGTCGTCCCTAGCCAGGGCAAGCGAGATTTGCTGGTAGTGTTACCAGTAGTTTCTCTGGGTGTTCTGGGCTATACTCCGACACGACTTGCCATTAGGATCCTACTTGCCAGTGGCTATGCTCAAATCCATTAGGATCCTACTTGCCATTACACATAGACGAAACTTTTTCTCCAGTGGCTATGCTCAAATCCATTAGGATCCTACTTGCCATTGCTACCTTCTATGACTATGAAATCTGGCAGATGGACGTTAAACCGGCTTTTCTAAACGGCTGTTTGGAAGAGTGCGTTTACATGGATCAGCCAGAAGGTTTCGTAGACAGTGGGAGCAACGGGAAGGTGTGCAAGTTGCTTAAATCCATTTATGGATTAAAGCAGGCATCGCAGATCTGGAACATTAGTTTTGATGAGGCAATCAAGGAATTTGATTTCATCAAGAACGAAGATGAACCTTGTGTCTATAAGAAGATTATTGGACGAATTGTCGTATTCCTAGTCTTGTACGTAGACGACATTCTTTTGATAGGAAATGACATTCCTATGCTACAATCGGTCAAGCTATTCTTGTCACAACGCTTCTCCATGAAGGACCTGGGTGATGCCTCGTACATTCTGGGGATCAAGATCTACATAGATAGATCCAGGAGACTACTGGCACTTTCGCAGTCCAGGTACATAGAGACCGTACTAAAGAGATTTAGTATGGAAGATTCCAAGTGCGGTAACATACCCGCATTGCACGGAATCACCCTCTCTAAGAAGATGTCTCCTAAAACTGACGAGGATAAGGTTCACATGAGCACTATACCCTACGCTTCGGTGGTAGGATCTATAATGTATGCAATGCTATGTACAAGACCAGATGTAGCTTACGCGGTGAGCGTGGTGAGCCGGTATCAGTCAGACCCAGGTGATGACCACTGAACGGCAGTGAAGAACATTCTCAAGTACCTGAGAAGGACTAAGGAGATGTTCCTGGTTTACGGTAATGGAGACCTCAGGGTTGAGTCCCTTACCGATTCAAGCTTCCAGAGTGACAAAGATGACAGCAAGTCTGTCTCAGGTTTTGTGTTTACCCTCAACGGAGGGGCGGTGTGTTGGAGGAGTTCCAAACAGGATACCGTCGAAGACGGATGCTGAATACATTGCTGCAAGCGATGCCGCAAAAGAGGCGGTCTGGATGAAGAAGTTCATTAGTGAACTTCAGGTGGTTCCGTCCATTGTTGACCCAATACCTTTGTATTGCGATAACAATGGGGCTATAGCTTTAGCAAAGGAACCAAGGTCCCATCAGAAATCCAGACACATCTTAAGGCGGTATCACCTGATCAGGGAGATCATTGATCGCCAGAAGATCGAGGTACGGAGAGTGGACACAAAACACAACACGGCGGATCCATTCACAAAGGCCCTCCCTCAAACACAGTTCGAGCGACTTTTTGAGTTATTGGGTATGCGGTACGCCAGCAGCTGGCCTTAGTGCAGACGTTGGGTATGCGGTACACCAATTACTGGCCTTTAGTGCAAGTGGAAGATTGTTGAATATGTATGCCCTAGAGGCCATTATTCTATAGCATTAGTTTGTATAATACATTTTGGGAGGTTGGGATATATATACGGTTTTACGACAGTCTTGCTCGATATAGTAGTATTCTATTTGGTTTGTTTCTATCTTAATATGTGTATATGTTTCTTTTAACATATCGCTAAAAACATATTGATGGAGCCCTTAGGATCTTTTCTTGACTACCGGCGTTGTGATGGCGATCACACTAGTGGGGGCTGGGTAGTCTATAAGCACATTCTTATTTTGGTCCCTAGTCATAGGATTATCGAGACAGGGCATCGATACTCCACAGTAGACTAGTGCATACGCTTCTCTTCCCAGCAGGGGAGATGGTCTGTCCCACAGCCATCAGTACGTCGTACTGGAGATAGTATGCAGGTGCTCGTTAGGTTACGAGTACACTGGACAGGACTCGTCGGGAACTATTGGTTGGTATTATACCTATCGTCAGTTAACAGTTCCCAGGTGACATGAGTACAGCTTAGTCCGCTGACTTGACACTGTCACTTCGCCTCGAGTGTGTTCCTATTGTTCTTAGATTACTACCCTACCACAGCTCTACTGAGTCGTGCAAACACGTAGTAGTTGGGTGCAGCCCGAAGCACTTGGAGGCAGTGACAGTTAGACAGGATTCGTCTCTCCCGGTATTGGGAGTTGATATCGCGCTGTGTCGAGGAGAGCCATTACATATAGTCGTCCCTAGCCAGGGCAAGCGAGATTTGCTGGTAGTGTTACCAGTAATTTCTCAGGGTGTTCTGGGCTATACTCCGACACGACTTGTACCGCTATTAGGGGTCTGACGTTTGCCTCCCCCTTGGCCGGACATGCGATACTCTCAGACGAACAGACCGGACTGTACGAAGATTGTCACATTCAGGCTCAGTAGGAGTTCGGATGGGTTCACCTCATCAGTCTTCTTATCGGCATCTACCTGGGGACCATTACGTACTGCTAGTACTGCTTGCGGCCTGTAGTTAAACCCACTGCCAGCGTAGTGTCGAGTCTTTAGAGTCCCACACATAAGGCTATTCGCCTTTGGGCAAAACAGAGTAGAGGTCGCATGGTTTTGCGATAGGGTTCGTTCACATCCGCGCACTTGTGCACGTTTGGTGTCCTGGCAGTCATTACTAGCTGGCTTTGGTTTAAGCCAGATCCTAGTATATGTTTTGGGATTGGTTTTATCTCATTGTATTCGTGTTCCTCGGAACACGGATGCGGGTGTGTATGCACAGTTGACAGAGGCAGAGGCAGAGGATTCTCATTAGGGTTGTTGACCTTTGACTTTTTCTAAACCCTAATGAGAATGAGGATTATGATTAATAATATTAATTAAGGATTATTGTGCCATGGTTGAGTTGAACTTTTGACTTTTGTTGACTTATTGACTTTGTTGACCGGTTGACCAAAGTGGACTTGTTGACCATCATCATTTGTTTTCAAAGATGCTTCTTGTTCTTTGCAAAATGCATTTAATGAATGAAATGATAATGGACATTCATAACTAATCATCACACCTTTTCTTAATTATTATTATTATTATCATAATTCCTAATATGAGAGATATGGTTGTAAAAATTGTATCATTCTCATTCTCTCATTCTCTCTCATCAAAACTCATCCTCTTCCTCTCTCTCAAAAGCTCTCATGTTTCATGTGTTGAGAAGCATGAGCTATTGAGATAAAACCTTCAAAACTCTTCTCTACTCACTCTAGAGTTCTAGGTTTAGCAAGCCAAGCACTTTAGTTGCCTCTCGGTTGAGGCAGGAGCTCAAGGTAGAAGCTTTCTGTTGGATCCTTCTTCAACAAAGAAGAGACTACGAGGTGGAGCCGTTCAAACCATCCCAAGGAGCAAGAAGAGAAGGAGTTCGAGACCTAGGTATAACCATTCTCCATAGTAGCTAAAACTTGTAGTTTATTTGTTAGTTTTTGTTTAGCAAAGATCCTTCTTGGATGGTCCATGTTACCTAGTTAGAAAAAATTTGATTTTTACCTATTCCGCCTCCCCGAAAGAACCGGGGTGGGTAACGTGGACCTAATATAATCAACATGACCACTCTCAAATGGCACATTATTGATGGTCACATCTGGCCTTCTGAATATGCGCAATATAACTGATCCTAAGTGCAAAACTTTATCGCTGCGGTGCCCTGGAAAGAACCTACTCAAGGTCTCTTCCGATCTCACCTATGCCGAACTATACGAAGGTTGGAACTTTTGCTTAACTCTTTTCTCATAACCGGACAGCTACATCCTCAGCATGGATTTCCTATGGAATTTGGTTGTATCTAATGCCTCTGCACACGTATCAATCCTCTGGCATCAATGGAGAGTAAAAATAGCTCGTTAACATCTCGCATGAACCTCTTGTTCCACTCTTCTTTATTATCGTCCACTTCGATGTCATCTCTAGCTGTCTGCGTATTGCAATTCGTTCTCGGTTACGGTCAATCCGGAGTCTTTCATACGGACTCAAAATTATGAACTCGGTATCTTCATCACTCTGTAGAAGATATCTAACCGAACACGTCCTCGGGAACTCGTCCAAATCATCGGAGGAATACACTTTATTCATCCATTCTCGATCAACTCACAACGCATCTGGGTGGGGTCCTTCTATCCGAAACTGGTCAACTTACCGATCTTTCATCGGAGCATCCGACGAACAACGTCCTTTCTTGCTCGATTTACTCTAGATCCAATTAAGATCCTTCAATTGGAGTTCTTCAACTCAACTGAGCCTGTATCGACACATCAAATCTGACGAATCATATCAGTCGCTCAACTCATGATAGACTAGCTATCTCCTTTCACATCTCTGTCTAAAAGCTCTAGCGGTTTCAGCTGATAAACTCTGGAAACGACATTTCATCAATCTCAGCAACATCTAGGTCATCTGTCTGCATGGTAGACAACATCATGACCTCATGGGTAGGTTGTACATCAACAGTCCTTTCAATCCGGCAGCCTTTATCAATGGCCCGATCATCCGGTGCAAAACCGAACACTCGCATTAAACGAGAGGTCACGATACAAACACTATACCTACACGTTCGTATGTCACCATAAAACATCATGGTCAGCCCTCGTCTGTGACGAGCTCTCCCTGACCGGATCTCTAGCAGCAGCTCTCTCTATGCTCAAACCATGGTGACAGGAACCTCAAGCAGGTATCGATGAAGATAGATCAAATTAACGAAAGAAATCAACAGATCCCAAATGGATATATGATCATAGGAACGAATAGTATCACAGATCTCAAGATTTGTACATCCTAAGGTTACTTAAGTGGAGTATCGTATCGTAAGTATGCCGCGGAACATACGCACGGTACGTCACTCTACTCAAACTACCTATACCATCAATGAAGGTCAACCTATGAAACGAAAGTTCGGGTCTAATACCCCCCTGTCAAGTCTAAGTTCCGTAAGGTCAAGCCTAGGTTCCGAAATATATACGCCCTAGACTCCGCATAGTCAAACCCAGGTTCAAACCAAGGTTAAACTTAATGCTCTGATACCAACTTTGTCATGACCCGTAATTTAGCAAGTGACCAGCACTTAAATTACGCAACGTCTAAAGGCGTAATGTAAATCAAGTAAGCCGAAGCCCAGAAAATCTAAATCTTTTTGCGAAAAATAGTGGGGGTGCAGTTTTGAAATAAAGGTATAATGAATCATGTTTTTCTTTAAATGCATAACTAACGAGACATGAAAATGCAAGTGGGTTATACTAGTTGAAAACATGTTTCGTCTTTAAAAATTTGTGCAGCACCTCCCTTGTATATTTTGATCCAAAAACCATATACATACAATAATGGAATCCCCAAGCAGGAGCTAGCTCTTCGCCAACTGGCGGAATCACAACCACGCAATAACATATATATACGACGCCCAACGGCGAAGACCAACACAGAAAGAACAATAAATAAGCAAGACATCAAAACTCAAGAAAGCGATCATAAACCCATCGCTCTAAGTCTCGCACAATACCCAAGTCTGATTAGGTTTACCAATATACAATTTCTAGTTTCTGATTTGATTTGATGGAGTTTATCTAGATATAACGAAATATAAAGTATGAGAGTGGGCACGATCCAACATGTGTCCCACCTACCAGAGAAAAACACCCTGGAAGAAGCTGTGTGCCAACGATACCGCAACTGATCCCAAGCGGTCAAACCTGTAAGAACTGTCGCACAACGGGGGTGAGTTGCCAACTCGTGAGTAAAAAACATCAGCAGGTAGAAATCGAATAAAACAACGATTTCCTAGGTCACTAAATCCTGAAGGTAATACTATAATATCTACGGTGACCACATATGGATATATGTCAACAATCGATCAATACAATGACATATATAAATAAACATCCGACATCATATGCCTATATGCATGTGGATATCATCCATGTGTCCGTCAAGGACACAAACAATATCATGGAACCTGAGTGTCCCATACCGACACTCGAAACATCATGAAAACATATGCCTGTATATATATGAAGATACCAACCACGTGTGTACATCAACAATACATCAAAATCATAGAATCTGAGTGTCCAATACCGACACTCGAAAAATCATGTAACCCGTGTCCAGCATTGACTTGTAAATCCTCATATCTTGGGTTCCCTCAGTCCGGATCATCCGATATCACGACTACGGTCGGTATCCTCTAGATATCTGCCGCGACAAACTATCTCGGGCTCCATCAGTCCGTATCGGCCCATATCATCTCACGACTCCGGTCGGTATCCTCCAGATAACCACCGAGCCCAAAACTATCACCGGTAGGTAGTGCTCCCCTGCCAGGCTCATCGTCTACATCTTGAGCTTCTTGCCCCGGGGTACCTCACCGGGTCCACCATGTACCTGCAGACGGTGCTACCGCTCCTCAAATCGGGTATAATCATAGCTCAGAACCGAGAAAACTCATTGTGGACGCCTCGAAATATCATATCAAGAGAAACCGCGTTTTAAAGCAATATATAATTCCCTTTGAAATATGACTGTGTTTCTTAAATCCAGAGATCTCATGAAAACAGCATCTCAAGCATATAACCATAAAGTACGATGTATGCAACATAGAGTAGTAATATGAGCATATCGAGTACATCATGCAAGCATGTCAAGTGATAGTACTGAACTATGAATGTACTTTTACTTTTAAGATTAATCTTATGATATGGCAGTTCTACTGTGTAAGTGGCATGGCAATTACCGATGAAGAATGTGTGTGAGCCAGAAAATCTATGTAAGTGTAACACGCGCATCAACGGTAATTGTGCAGGTGTACTAGAAAATGATATCATATAGCATTAAATACAGGAACGTGGTATGTACATCATGATGGGTAATATCCTACACAACATGGACAATCAATGGGCATATCTATCTACACATGAACCATAAAGTCACTTTTAAAAGATACAAATCGTCGTTTTGAAAATAGGTATGGTTCAGGTGGAAATATTTACGTCGGCGATCCCGCCTCAAAACATCTGATATGACAATAATCCTCGATCATCATCCTTAAATCACTAGCGCGGATCATTCATCCGGTAGCTTATCGCGTACGGTAATCCATCGTACGGTAACATCAAACTGAATAAGGATTCTATCGTCTTATTCATCAATAAGGGTATGAATTTAAGATCTCGTATGGCATAACACTCGTTATCCTCATAAATAAATATATATACACATATATCTCAAATTACATTTGTATCAATCTCATATCAAGTCACATTTATATATATGTCATATCTTATTAGTCTCAAGTCGTATCGATTTCGATCTCATATCATACTATTATCAACTTATACTTTTCCTCTTTCAATTCATACTTATCATGATTCACTTTCTTATTTCATATTCTCAAGCCAATATATATCCATTAGTGTCTACTTTTATCCCATCATCTCTTACTAAAACCTTTAATCATGTCCATAAGTTCGTAGCATATCCTTATCAAAATTATAATTTATATAACAATCTTTCCATATCAATGGTTGCGGGGGTGCTATACGCAATCCACCCGACTTCCCCCGTAGATATAAATCTACTCACATGCTAAACTCCTCGCTTAGCCGAAGTCGATGTGCTTCGTCGTCTCGAAAGTCCACGCGAAGGTTCCTACAATCAGTACACATCGAAATGCTATTAATACCAAGCCCGGAAAACCGATACGGCACATGAAGTGCTCATAAGTTAGAACCTATAGCTTATGCATACAAGATCAACCAAATAACCCTCGTCGTTGATGTAAAAATGTCCAACGACAGAAATCCAAACTCAATTACCAAAACCAAATCTCAGAAATCGCAAAACCCGACATCAACAACTAAGGAAATCTATCCCAGATTTTAACCTAGGTCAAACCAGAAGATTTTGCATATGGGGTTGCTCTAAATATCAGATAAGGAATCTATGGACCAAAAATCAACACTTTTCACCCCGACTTGGCCGCAATTTATGGCCCTAGGCAATAAATCTGTGGCCAGAATAGAAGGAAATGGGCTCGGGTTTCTAGGGTAGGTTCCCATGTGCCTGTTCGTCTCACTGTGATGGCAACATATTTTATGGTAGTCTCGGGTCATAGCAGATCCTACAAAGAAGTCACAATTCACCAAAAACCGATATCGGGGAAATTCTAAGTTCGTGTTTTGGTTTCTAGTCTCAGGTCTTGGCCAGTAAAAACATCACTCAAGTCTTGCAAACACTCACTACACCTCAATTTACCACTTAATACTGACTTGGAAATTTCTAAGATCACAATACTCGCTAAATCAACTCTAAACTATAATAGGATATACTAAACACAAACACTTAACTAAAATTGTTGGGATTACCTCATTTGGCAACTTAGGAAAATTCTTGAGTTGCCCAAAGTCTTCAAAATCAAAACTTGAATGGTTCAAAGGGTTTAGGATGAGGGTGTTAGTTATATGTATGCCCTAGAGGCTATTACAGTACATGGGATATATATTGTAGTGGATGCTTGGACGTATATAAAGAGGACTTTCTTGCTCGATATGATAGTATACAATCTGGTTGCTCTTTGTCTTAACATGTCGATTAGTATACGTGATGCTGTCTTTCTCTCACATGTTGATAAAGCCCTTAGGATGTGTACTTGACTACCAGGACTATGATGGAGATCATACTAGTGGGGCTAAGGGAAGTCCACAAGTACACCCTATAATTGTTCCTAGTCGTGGGAGTATCGAGACAGGACATCGATACTTCAGAGTAGACTAGCGTATATGCTTCTCGATCCATATGATAGGCGATGGATGATCCCATATCCGTTGGTGTTTGACATCAGAGAAGGTATACAGGTGCTCACTGGAGACTGGGTACACTGAACTGACTCGCTAAGAACTCATAGATGGTATTATACCTATAGTCGGATAGCAGTTCTCTAGTGACACTGGTACAGGTTAGTCTGTAGACCCAAGATCGTCATAGAGTCTTGTGTGATTCCCACTGTGCTTTGATTTCCACCATACCACGGTCAACAGATCATGCAGAAAGGTGGTTTTTGGGTACAGTCCCGAGTCACATGGAGGCAATGAGCGATAGGAGGGGTTTCGTCTCTCCCGGTATTGGGAGTTGATGTTGCGCTATGCTCGATTAGCCATAACAGGAAATCCCTGACCAGGGTTGCTAAAATCTACTGGTAAGTGTTATCAGTAGTTTCTCGAACCGTTATGGATCTTGCATTGGCATGACTTATAAGGCTATTGGGGTCTGACGTTATACCACCCCCAGGCTTTGATATGCGACATATGAGACGAAGAGACCGGACTGTACGGTAGTGTTACTGATTGGATTCGCAGGAGTATGAGCAGGCTTACTTGTTGATCTTCTGATGGCTCAATATCCGGGTGGGCCGTTACGTTTAGCAGACCGATTGTAGCGTGTGGCTTTTTGATATGATCATCACCAACTGCCGGCGTATTGACGAGTCTTTAGAGTCATACACAGAGGTTTCCTGGTTCATGCGAAACGGAGTAGGAGCACATATGTGATATGTGCGGGACCGAGATTAATGCGAGTATGCGATACCACATTCAATTTTCGTGACTTATGGCATCGTCGGTTATATGTGATATAGCCAAGTTATCGGATCAAGTGTTAATTCGATAAGTTGTTACATTTTATATTAGTCGGTTGTATGTGATATAGACGAATTATTAAATCAAGTGTTGATTTAATAATTTAATGGAGAATTATATATTTGATATATTAAATTACATTAACTAAAATTAGCTCACTTAAGTATTCATTTTTCTCACTTATGATACATTCATATATATGTGATATATGTTAAATGTATTGTTTTCTTTTTGCACACAAAATATATATATGATATATATTGTTGTGTCATGCTAGGTTACACATGCAACATGTATGTATGAGACTCACACCAAGCTAGGTTAATGTTAGGGTTTTATTTGTTTTAAGTAATTCAAACAACTTGGATAATGAGTCATGGTTGAGCTTGGATGGAAGATAGTAGAACATTGACTTAGTCCACTTGTTTGTCTAGCTTAAGATATTTGTTAACCCAACCCTTAACTCATAGATATGATTTAGTCTCTACAATGGTTAGTTCATGACATACACTCACCATGGTTGCATTTCTAACCTCATGAGTTACATTAATCATCTTCTTCCTCACTTGAGAAAAAGCTTGCTAGTTTTTTCGAAGTGATGAGACCTTGTGAGAAAAATAAATCTAAAGTGAACCCACATCCTACTTTATCATTCTCTACTATTAGCCATTTAGTTTAGGGTGTTTGCTTTACTAATTTCAACATTAGAGAAGAGGTAGCATGAGCTCGAGTCTCCTCGACGTAGATCATTTTCGGCCACGAAGACATTGAGCAAGCTTGTTCGTTTCTTCATGTGAACCCTTATGTCACGTCCCAAAAGTACGGAACATGACCGGCACTTAAACTACGAAACGTCTCGAGGCGTACGTAATCCAAGTAAGCCGAAAACCCAGAAATGCAAACCAAGAAAAGTAGTAGAGTGAAGGAAAACCAATTTAAACAAGTAGTTTTAATAGCATAAGCCGAATTATGCGGTTTTAAAAAAAAACATCAATATTTTCCGAAAATTTCGGCAGAGTCTCCTTTGTAAATACTGGCTCCCAAACGGGATACAACATGAATAGTACGAAATCAATAAAAGGAATCCCCAAGCGGGAGCTAGCTCTTCGTCAATCGACGGTCACAACCACACAAGCAATATAATATACAACGCCAACGGCGAGGATCAAAAACTAAAAACCATAAGAAAACCACAGAAATAAAACGCGCGACTCTAAGGTCGAAAGAATAACATCACTGGTCTCTATCTCTGAAATAAATACATGTTTGGTTGATGGAACTTCTAGATACAATAGAATAATGATATACAAGATATAATGATGGGTGCGATACAAATAAACCCACCTACTAGCAAGTCACCCGGAAATGGAAATAGTGCCAGCAAGCCATAATGAAACCTGTACGGCGAAACCTGCAAGAACTGTGGCACAACGGGGGTGAGTTGCCAACTCGTGAGTAGAAAAACATCTACGAACAGAAATCGCATAAATAACGCAACCTAGGTCAATGATCATAATATATCCTCAAATATATGAATAACATGCAGCCTATAACAATGGCTAGGGTAATATCTAACCCGAGTGTGATCTCTTGTGCCCGTGTCAGTGCCTCAGGTAGCAATATATCATATGAATGAGGTATGAATGCATGAAAACAGAATACATGTAAATGAAGAAACCGTTTTCATAAATTAGTGAGATTTCCTTTGTATTTTTAAAATGAGGTATCATAAATGAAATCAGCATCAACAGTGTCTAGCATCGACACAAAACATAAATCTCAATGTCTCAAAACCTCAGGCTCCGGCTATCCGGACTGGCCAGTATCATCAAATCTCAGTACCTCAATATCTTGAAATCTCAATGTCTCAATCTCAATATCTAGGGCGCCGTCAGTCCAGATCGGCCCCTACCATCCATCTCAAGACCACGACGGTATCCTCCGGATATCCGACGCGTCGGGTAAAATCACCGGTAGGTAGTCTCCCCCTGCCAGGCTCATCGTTATCACCACGAGCTTCTTGGCCTGGGGTACCTTACCGGGTCCACCATGTACCCGAAACGGTTCATCCAACTCCTCGAATCGGGTCTCGAAATCCATCAGCAAACTCATGGTGGACAACTCATACATCATGGGAAAAACCGCGCTTTTCATTTAAAAAGAGAAAGAAGAAGTTTGTATATGTTTTGCGGTTTTCCCCAAATCCAGAAAATCTCATGGAAATCCGAATCCAAAACCTCAATAGCACGTAAAAAGTGAATATATGCATGAGAATCCATGAATGCGGCATAACAATGAATAACAGTATGCATGAAGTAGCAGGTAATAACTACAATGCCTAAACTAACATATAAGGCAGGTACACTAATATCATGTCTAAACTATTAGCTAACAGGCTATGTCAAGCAATAATATTTTCTAAGATGTACGTGACATGGCAATTACCGATGAAGATATGTGTGAGCCGGCAAGTAAGTGTACGTGGTACATACGCATCATCGGTAATGGTGCTGGTGTCCTAACCACAAGATATCAACAGTAGAATATGAAGCATAATATAAGCATGTGATGCGGAGCGAACAACAATAATAAGCGGGAGCTGAATACTAGACGCAACGATAACTAATCTGCATTAACCTAATATAAGTCCTACAATGGTGCCTTTGGAAATAACACGAATCGTGGGGTTTTGAAAATAGGGGCTACGGTGGTTTTAAGAAAAGATACGTTTTTTTTTTGAAATATCCGTAGAATCCCTTGACTTGTCTTTTAAAATACGCACGATTCGTAAGCTTTGAAATAGGTAGGAACCGAATCTAATCTAACAACTAACTAAACTAAAGGGCTAAGCTACAAGCTAGACTACAGGTAAGGAAACCGCCTAACATCTGAGTCGATACATATACATACCTGTATATATATTAGTCGGTGATCCCGCCTCAATAATATCATATCCAATACCATATCTATAATCAGACATCCCAAGTCAAGAGTGCGGATCAATCATCAAGATATAGCTCTTACGTAAATCCGTCGTCCGACATCCCCAAATCTGGGTACGGGTCAATATCATATTCCTCACACTATTCCTCTGGTATCCTCTTTATCCAAGATCATAGTCTAGGGTACTGACCTATGTCTAGTACAATACTAATATCCTCAATATACTCATGATCTGACTACTGATCGACAATCTCGTACAAACCGATATCGTCAGCACATATCATCATCAAGGGGTATACATCGCCCGATACGGCCTAATATCAATATCCTAGCATATCATGCCTCATATCACGATCACATGTCGACCATTTTATTTATAACACTATTCACCCGTATCGCCGCCCCAAGATCCGCTATAACACCAAGACGTACCTCAAGTACGAATCCTGCCATATCACCGATATCACAACCACAAAACAAATCTCATCGACTCAGCTCAATCCCAAGTATCATCCTCAAATCCGTATGTGAACACATAGTCCCATACCCATGTGAACACATAAGTATAAAGAATCCCATGAGCACATATAAACAGGAATGTATGCAAGTATGTATGTGTGTATGTGTAGTGCAACACTACCCTAGGGTTCGCAACACTAAAATAATCCAACACACCAATATCCATCCTAAACATCGTTATTAATCCCAAATAACATATAATAATTGTTGGTGTGTATACGCATCCGTATACACCACAACGGACTGTGGGGGTGCTATACGCCATCCACCCGACTTCTCCCCGTAGATATAAATCTACTCACCTGGTCCTCGCTCGTCGGTGCCGACGTCGCCACGCGCTTGCTTGTCGTCTCGAAGTCCACATGGGGTACCTACATATCATAACGCACCGTATCGCATTAAAATCCGACTCATGACCAAAACAACTCACGAATCCAACATAGGTCAAAACCTATGGTTGCTTTCACAAATCGACCCAGAAACCCTCGACGTCAGCGTACAAACGCCAAACCATCGAGAAAACTCCCAACACAGTCATTTGTACAGTTACAAGCACTAATTATAATATAAAATAGCTTAAAATTCACAAAAACCCCAATTTCACTTAAAAAGTCATTTTTCCGAAAATCCAACAAGCACAAATCACCGTTTTAGTACAAAACTCGATGTATAAACGAATCTAGCGGCCACAATATTCACTAAATATCTTAAATAAGTCATAAAAACAATTCCCATAATTTAATCTCGTTAAATTCCAAAAACCCTAAAATTCTAGCTTACAAAATACCTAAATTTTAACAATTTTATAGCAAAATGCACAAACAACAATTTAGGTTGGATTTGCAAGATCTAAGTTGCTAAATAACAAATTAAGATGTTAATAATGTGATAAAAACCCTAACCATAATTTAATCTCACCTATATATGCATTTCATAAAAACCTAGTTTGCATAAAAGCTTATTTATTGCAAATTTTAAATTAACAAATTGCAACTAGCAAGTAGATTAATTTTAGCACTTAGGTTACACTTTGCATGACTTAGCATGTTAATTACCCTATGCAAACATAAACATTTTAATAAAACCCAATTCTAGAATTTCCAAACCCTAACTTGAAAATTCATAACTAGCAATTCAACCACTTAACACTTGAATACAATAGCTTTAAGAAATTAACTAACAATTTAAGCAAAAAGGGTTAGAATTTATACCCAAGAGATTTGAAGATCCACAAGCACACATAGCCTCCCAAATTAAAATCTTGTTCTCTAGATCCATGCAATTTTGGCTAATGAGAAATGGGTAGGAATTAGATTTTGATTTTGTGGGATATTTTTGAAGCATTTTGGATGATTTTGGAGATGAAATAAAGTGGAAACTTGGTGGGGAAAATGAGGGGGGCTGCTGATCATTTCGGCCAGAGGATAGGGGTGGGGAGAGGTGAGAGATTTGGGTAGAAATTCCATGGTCAAAGCCCCTCCCAATTACCATAATACCCCCACCTATATAAATATATCATAAAACCTTGATTTTAACCATTCTTTTCACATGAAAGATGACAAAAAGGAGGGGGAGGGAGTGGGCTGCTGTCATGTGGTGGTGGGGCCGGCCATGTGAGTGTGTGAGGATGTGTGTGAGGTTGCAAAGAAAATTCCATGCAAAAAGAACCCCTCAAGTTACCAAATTGCAAGTTTTCGCTAATTTCACCAAAAAAGCCTTTTTCTTCGATATTTTCTAAACCGTTTTGGCAAACCATTTCATTTTAAAAACCACATGATAAAATTTTTTTTAATGTGTTATGATAAACAAAATTTATTTTAACCCATTCCAGTTTGTAATTTTCCCTAATTAAATGTATTAGTGACGGTTTAAAATAATAATAAAATAAATTTTTTCAAAAAATTTGAAATTTCACCAGTGGCTCAATAAACACCAAATACTAGCAATTACATAGCTAGAATATGTATATTTAATTTTTATAATAAGATATTTGCATTTTGACTTTTTACAGAAAACCCCCTTATTTTACCGATTTTCCGAAATATCACCGAAACGATTTTCAAAACGCTACAATCTTCCCTCCTTAAAAAAATTCGGTCCCCGAATTTAAAGTAAAACTCCCTCCAAATACTAAAACATCTAAACCAAAACCATCAAGTCGTCGGGGCTCCGAAATTGTAAGTACATAAAACAAATCGTAGCGCAGTGCATGCGCATGAAAAATGAGCATATAACTCAAATCAAAACTCCGTCAAGCATCCCGCAATCATCGGAGTCATGGGGAAGACATCAATGCCAAATCCAAAGCAAAACCAATATGATATAACTCGAAACTATACATGTAAATATCGAATCTATATATGTAAGTATCTGAAGGAAATGCATGCCAAATCTCTTTAAGTCGTTGTGCAACGCGTATAACACTGCACAGTGGCGGACGTCTATCATAAGAAAATAACTATATACATATATACCTTTGTTTGAAATGTACGTTCCGCCGTTTTGGAAACAATTTAGAAGGGTCTCCTTGTTTTAAACACTTCGTGTCATATCAGACACGTAGGTAAATGCTGAGGCTATAGCTCTCTTTTTGGAAATCCCTTCAATAACTATCAATGCATGCAAAATATATTCAGGTACTGTTCTCTGACTAGTCCTGCTCAGTACAAAAACTCATAGCAATCATCATAAAAACGTACTACTCCATAAGAAATCAATCCCAAAATATGCATATAATGCTATGTGCGTCTGGTGCGCACGGAAATCAAAATCCATATATGTGCCATACATGCGCACAGAAACAACATCTAAGTGTATCGGGTGTGCACACAGCATCTGTCATAGGCAACGTGTGTGCCTGACAGCAAGGACAGGTGCGTCTGACACGTACGAAGAATCTCGATTTATTGCATCTGGTGTGAACCAAAATTTCTTCTCAAAACATGCGCTCAACCTGCGCGAAAATCCAAACCAGGTGCATCTATTATGCACGAAATCATGAAATCCAATATCAAGTGCCGAACATGCGCAAAATCAAATCAGGTGCACAAGGTGTACAAAACAAATATCGAGAATCACAATCGAAATCGAAGTCCAGTGCATCTAAGTGCACAAAATGCGTATCACTGCACTGCAAGCATATGTGAATCATACCGAGTGCAAAAACCAAATCGTGTGCGTATATACGCACGAAATCAACGCAACTGTATGAAATCCATATAATCACAAACATGAGAAACCAAGGCACGAAAACGATATCAAGTGCAACAACCGTGCAAAAATCGTAAATACTCAGCAGGTGCAACCATGGTCCATGAAGAAAAATATCATGAAACTCAATCATCAAAATCAATCATGTGAATAGATTGCCCAAAATACGCGAAATCAAGTATGGCGGAATAGTCCCGCTCAAGCACATCCTCCAAGAATCTCTGGCCAACTGCCGTGGTCACTCATAGCATGTCTCGTCGACGATCCTGAACTCTGGCCTGCCGGTGTGCATAACATGAGCACTCCTGGGTCCAAGTCTTCTCGTAATCCATTCGAGAAAGGTCCTGTCGAGGTCTCTCCCAAATCTCGTCTCTGCCGAACTGTCCGGAAGTCATCGTCCCTTACTAGATCTGTTCTCGTCCCGGAACGGCTGCATACTCATCGCAACTCCTTGTGGAAAGTATATCCCAGTACAATATCTCGGCATGTGTATCGCATCTCTGATGTCGGTAGAGTGGAACGTCATCTTATCTAGATCTTGTACGGACCTCTTTACTCCACTTTTCTCTAATGTCGACTGCTTCAGACTCATCTCGTCGTGGCTGCATGGACTGAGCTCTAACGACTATCCTCGTATCTAGAGTCTCCCAAGAATGCATCTCACCACCTAGCATCCGAATGAAGTCGAACCATTCGATCGATTCGTCAAAACCTCATAATCCCCCAAGAGCTCAACATCTTGGGCACAGTTTAATAGTATCGAACACATACCACAGCATCGGTGGTCCAGCCGTAGAAGGGCAACCCAAGCCTCACTAATGGTGCCGCGGAACTGCCGCAAACCCTAAGGTTCAAAGCCTTTCACACGGTCATTATGTCGAGTTAGGGTTTCATTCTTTTAGAGGGACTATAGAATTGCCTGCATGTCTTTCCGAATACTTTAAACTTGGAATAATAGGTTTCTGACACTCGATCGTCTCTGTCGACTCTCAACGTCTCCGCGTGAAGTCGTCTCTAGCTGGAATCAATCTATCTGATGACCTCGCATCGGGGTAGTGAACGAACCACATGCCCTAGTCATTCATCCTCGATGACTAGCGACCTTCTATCATCTCTTAGTAAAACTCGTACTGCAAAAGCTCCAACATCTGCGGCGATATCTCGTCGTTCGCAGCAATAACTGGCTCACTCGTCTGCACGCTGAACAGTGCCTCAATCATCATGAATAAGCAATACGCCAACGGTCATCAAAATCTGGCTGGCCTCTATTATTGGCTCAATCCTCTGGTGCTGATCTGCACGTCCGAGTAATCTCATACATCGATCCATCAAACGCTCGTGGCGCGTAAACACAATGAAAAGACACATCTCTGCAATCGTGTGTCGCCGTAATCATGCCCTGGTTAGTCCTCATTCTTGACGAGCTCATGCTGACCGGAACTCTAGCCGTAGCCCTCCGTGCCCATAATCGTGGCAGTAAAACCATAACTGGTACCGATGAGGCTAGATCAGGAATGAATATGATACCGAGTAAAGAAATGTATATCCTAAGGCTCCTTAAGTGGAGTAGCATATCGTAAATATGCCGCGGAACATACCCATGGTACGTCACTCTACTTTAGTCACCTATTCCATCAACCAAGGGTCATCCTACGCTCCGAAGGTAAAAGCTAACGCTCTGATACTAACTTTGTCACGTCCCGAAAGTACGGAACATGACCGGCACTTAAACTACGAAACGTCTCGAGGCGTATGTAATCCAAGTAAGCCGAAAACCCAAAAATGAAAACTAAGAAAAGTAGTAGAGTGAAGGAAAACCAATTTAAACAAGTAGTTTTAATAGCATAAGCCGAATTATGCGGTTTTAAAAAAAACATCAATATTTTCCGAAAATTTCGGCAGAGTCTCCTTTGTAAATACTGGCTCCCAAACGGGATACAACATGAATAGTACGAAATCAATAAAAGGCATCCCCAAGCGGGAGCTAGCTCTTCGTCAATCGACGGTCACAACCACACAAGCAATATAATATACAACGCCAACGGCGAGGATCAAAAACTCAAAACCACAAGAAAACCACAGAAATAAAACGCGCGACTCTAAGGTCGAAAGAATAACATCACTGGTCTCTATCTCTGAAATAAATACATGTTTGGTTGAAGGAACTTCTTGATACAATAGAATAATGATATACAAGATATAATGATGGGTGCGATACAAATAAACCCACCTACTAGCAAGTCACCCGGAAATGGAAATAGTGCCAGCAAGCCGTAATGAAACCTGTACGGCGAAACCTGCAAGAACTATGGCACAACGGGGGTGAGTTGCCAACTCGTGAGTAGAAAAACATCTACGCACAGAAATCGCATAAATAACGCAACCTAGGTCAATGATCATAATATATCCTCAAATATATGAATAACATGCAGCCTATAATAATGGCTAGGGTAATATCTAACCCGAGTGTGATCTCATGTGCCCGTGTCAGTGCCTCAGATAGCAATATATCATATGAATGAGGTATGAATGCATGAAAACAGAATACATGTAAATGAAGAAACTGTTTTCATAAATTAGTTAGATTTCCTTTGTATTTTTAAAATGAGGTATCATAAATGAAATCAGCATCAACAGTGTCTAGCATCGACACAAAACATAAATCTCAATGTCTCAAAACCTCAGGCTCCGGCTATCCGGACTGGCCTGTATCATCAAATCTCAGTACCTCAATATCTCGAAATCTCAATGTCTCAATCTCAATATCTAGGGCGCCGTCAGTCCAGACCGGCCCCTACCATCCATCTCAAGACCACGACGGTATCCTCCGGATATCCGACGCGTCGGGTAAAATCACCGGTAGGTAGTCTCTCCCTGCCAGGCTCATCGTCATCACCATGAGCTTCTTGCCCCGGGGTACCTTACCGGGTCCACCATGTACCCGAAACGGTTCATCCAACTCCTCGAACCGGGTCTCGAAATCCATCAGCAAACTCACGGTGGACAACTCATACATCATGGGACAAACCGCGCTTTTCATTTAAAAAGAGAAAGAAGAAGTTTGTATATGTTTTGCGGATTTCCCCAAATCCAGAAAATCTCATCGAAATCCGAATCCAAAACCTCAATAGCACGTAAAAAGTGAATATATGCATGAGAATCCAAGAATGCGGCATAACAATGAATAACAGTATGCATGAAGTAGCAGGTAATAACTATAATGCCTAAACTAACATATAAGGCAGGTACACTAATATCATGTCTAAACTATTAGCTAACAGGCTATGTCAAGCAATAATATTTTCTAAGGTGTACGTGAGATAGCAATTACCGATGAAGATGTGTGTGAGCCGGCAAGTAAGTGTACTTAGTACATACGCATCATCGGTAATGGTGCTGGTGTCCTCACCACAATATATCAACAGTAGAATATGAAGCATAATATAAGCATGTGATGCGGAGCGAACGACAATAATGAGCGGGAGCTGAATACTAGACGCAACGATAACTAATCTGCATTAACCTAATATAAGTCCTACAATGGTGCCTTTTGAAATAACACGAATCGTGGGGTTTTGAAAATAGGGGCTACGGTGGTTTTAAGAAAAGATATGTTTTTTTTTGAAATATCCATAGAATCCCTTGACTTGTCTTTTAAAATACGCACGATTCGTAAGCTTTGAAATAGGTAGGAACCGAATCTAATCTAACAACTAACTAAACTAAAGGGCTAGCTACAAGCTAGACTACAGGTAAGGAAACCGCCTAACATCTGAGTCGATACATATACATACCTGTATATATATTAGTCGGTGATCCCGCCTCAATAATATCATATCCGATACCATATCTATAATCAGACATCCCAAGTCAAGAGTGCAGATCAATCATCAAGATATAGCTCGTACGTAAATCCGTCGTACGGCCTCCCCAAATCTGGGTACGGGTCATTATCATATTCCTCATACTATTCCTCTGGTATCCTCTTTATCCAAGATCATAGTCTAGGGTACTGACCTATGTCTAGTACAATACTAATATCCTCAATATACTCATGATCTGACTACTGATCGACAATCTCGTACAAACCGATATCGTCAGCACATATCTTCATCAAGGGGTATACATCGCCCGATACGGCCTAATATCAATATCCTAGCATATCATGCCTCATATCACGATCACATATCGACCATTTTATTTATAACACTATTCACCCGTATCGCCGCCCCAAGATCCGCTATAACACCAGGACGTACCTCAAGTACGAATCCTGCCATATCACCGATATCACAACCACAAAACAAATCTCATCGACTCAGCTCAATCCCAAGTATCATCCTCAAATCCGTATGTGAACACATAGTCCCATACCCATGTGAACACATAAGTATAAAGAATCCCACGGGCACATATAAATAGGAATGTATGCAAGTATGTATGTGTGTATGTGTAGCGCAACACTACCCTAGGGTTCGCAGCACTAAAATAATCCAACACACCAATATCCATCCTAAACATCGTTATTAATCCCAAATAACATATAATAATTGTTGGTGTGTATACGCATCCGTATACACCACCACGGACTGCGGGGGTGCTATACGCCATCCACCCGACTTCTCCCTGTAGATATAAATCTACTCACCTGGTTCTCGCTCGCCGGTGCCGACGTCGCCACGCGCTTGCTTGTCGTCTCGAAGTCCACATGGGGTACCTACATATCATAACGCACCGTATTGCATTAAAATCCGACTCATGACCAAAACGACTCACGAATCCCACATAGGTCAAAACCTATGGTTGCTTTCACAAATCGACCCAAAAACCCTCGATGTCAGCGTAAAAACGCCAAACCATCGAGAAAACTCCCAACACACTCATTTGTACAGTTACAAGCACTAATTATAATATAAAATAGCTTAAAATTCACAAAACCCCCAATTTCACTTAAAAAGTCATTTTTCCGAAAATCTAGCAAGCACAAATCACCGTTTTAGTACAAAACTCGATGTATAAACGAATCTAGCGGCCACAATATTCACTAAATATCTTAAATAAGTCATAAAAACAATTCCCATAATTTAATCTCGTTAAATTCCAAAAATCCCAAAATTCTAGTTTACAAAATACCTAAATTTTAACAATTTTATAGCAAAATGCACAAACAACAATTTAGGTTGGATTTGCAAGATCTAAGTTGCTAAACAACAAATTAAGATGTTAATAATGTGATAAAGACCTTAACCATAATTTAATCTCACCTATATATGCATTTCATAAAAACCTAGTTTGCATAAAAGCTTATTTATTGCAAATTTTAAATTAACAAATTGTAACTAGCAAGTAGATTAATTTTAGCACTTAGGTTACACTTTGCATGACTTAGCATGTTAATTACCCTATGCAAACATAAACATTTTAATAAAACCCAATTCTAGAATTTCCAAACCCTAACTTGAAAATTCATAACTAGCAATTCAACCACTTAACACTTGAATACAATAGCTTTAAGAAATTAACTAACAATTTAAGCAAAAAGGGTTAGAATTTATACCCAAGAGATTTGAAGATCCACAAGCACACATAGCCTCCCAAATTGAAATCTTGTTCTCTAGATCCATGCAATTTTGGCTAATGAGAAATGGGTAGGAATTAGATTTTGATTTTGTGGGATATTTTTGAAGCATTTTGGATGATTTTGGAGATGAAATAAAGTGGAAACTTGGTGGGGAAAATGAGGGGGGCTGCTGATCATTTCGGCCAGAGGATGGGGGTGGGGAGAGGTGAGAGATTTGGGTAGAAATTCCATAGTCAAAGCCCCTCCCAATTACCATAATACCCCCACCTACATAAATATATCATAAAACCTTGATTTTAACCATTCTTTTCACATGAAAGATGACAAAAAGGAAGGGGAGGGAGTGGGCTGCTTTCATGTGGTGGTGGGGCCGGCCATGTCAGTGGGTGAGGATGTGTGTGAGGTTGCAAAGAAAATTCCATGCAAAAAGAACCCCTCAAGTTACCAAATTGCAAGTTTTCGCTAATTTCATCAAAAAAAGCCTTTTTCTTCGATATTTTCTAAACCGTTTTGGCAAACCATTTCATTTCAAAAACCACATGATAAAATTTTGTTTAATGTGTTATGATAAACAAAATTTGTTTTAACCCATTCCAGTTTGTACTTTTCCCTAATTAAATGTATTAGTGACGGCTTAAAATAATAATAAAATATTTTTTTTCAGAAAATTTGAAATTTCACCAGTGGCTCAATAAACACCAAATACTAGCAATTACATAGCTAGAATATGTATATTTAATTTTTATAATAAGATATTTGTATTTTGAATTTTTACAGAAAACCCCCTTATTTTACCGATTTTCCGAAATATCACCGAAACGATTTTCAAAACGCTACACCTTACTAGACTCCGGGTCTTCACAACTTGCAGCGAAGGGACTACGACATGGAGCTTTAGAAGTGAAAGACCGGTCTACGAAGGTTTTATTCCCTCATTCACTTAGATGTAAAGTGTTTACATTTAGTTTCGTCGGATTTTCTAGTATCGATTCTAGGGTTAGGGTTAGCAAGAACGGTAATTTTTGAAATTGGCATGGACGATGCCTCCAAATCCTTGCTGCTGCGCTAGGCAACCCAACAGTGGTATCAGAGCCATACTAGAAAATTAGATGATGTTTGCTAGGATTACGAAACCGAAACAACTCCGAAACACCCGATACAAAATCTAGTTTCTGTCGAATATTTAGAGGTGTCAAAATTTTTTTTAAACAACTGCAGAGTGTTATATGTGATATAATATGAACATCACTAAAATTTGGAGCCTTTTTACCTAATTTTGGCCCGCCGCAATGGTGTTAAAACCGAGCTCACCGGGTCAAATTTGGATTTTGGGCTTCAAATTTTCAGGGTGTTCCAGTCTCTGGGTTTTAGGGTTTCAGGTATTGTTTGTTTTTGCTAAATTTTCATGTGATGTTTACTTTCTACAAAAGCAATTCGTAATGTTTCATAGTCGTAATTCTAACATATATTTGGGTTTTTTAGACGATCTTAAATGTTCGAACGGATATCAATAACTCAATTTTTCCCTCGCTGGAAATTTTTCAAGAGGTGGATTTTTTCCGGGTTTAAAATTTTCAGAAAATCTTGCAAGCGATTCTGTGGACCCTCTAGAAGAACGATACCCAAACTCGACTTTTTGGATCGCGGAACCGCGGTGATACCCTAGGGTTTGCCGAAGTTCCGTGGCGACATGAGTGAGGCTTGGGTCGACCCTTCTACGGATGGTTCATAGGAGCCGTGGCATGTTCTGGTTACTTTTTGAACTCCGCTCAAGTGTTGAGCTCATTGGGAAAGTTTGGGTGTTTGATTATTCGATCGAAAAGTTTGACTTCGTCTAGCTACCTGTGATTGTGATACAATATTTTGAATCTACATTACCAGTTATAAGATAACTAGTTTGAATTTTATAAATCTAGCGGTTTAGTCTCATTTGATCGGTTGCCACGGAATTTTGATGTGGATCAAAAGTCCGTCGTAATTACGTAGTGTACGCGGATACTCGCCGGGTAACCTTACTAGATAGCCATGCCCTATAGCCCCGACCAAGTGACTGTAGGAGAACCCCATCGTCAAAAGTATCCGTTTGGGTACTCGCGGTCGCGGTGTTCCGCTTTAGTGCACTTCGTCGACGGCATCGGGGGTGCGGCCGTCTAAAAAAGTTTCCGACGAGTATTCGATCGGGTTATCGGGAATCTTGTTGAATTACCCGATAGGTTATTAGAAAGTGTTTTCAATATCGAGACTAAAATGCAGGGTTTATAATTGTTAGGCATGTGATGTCTAAGGAATTCATTTGGTTAGGCATGAAATCCAAAGTATGTGATACGTTGGGTTTATGATGTCTATGATGATTGCGAATTCCAACTGTTGTAGTTTTTCACTTTCTTTTCTGCGACCGTAAGTGTAATATATGGTGTATCGCCGATTTCGGTGCTATATCTCAACGACAATTGGGATTCGCATATTTACTTACGTTGATGACATGTGATGTTTTGTGTTGCTGTGATATGTTATATTGGATTGTCGCGTTTTGAATAGCTGGGTTTTTTTTAATGTGAGATGAGAGTTTTTCATTTTCAATTATGTAAAAGCCTGTATGTAATATTCTTTTATTGGGGCACTTCCGGGTTGAGGATGATGTCACCATTGATGTATATTATTTACTTTTCCGCATTAGGATAGACCCAAGGCGGGGAGCACAAGTAACCGGGTTCTAGGGTCCAGTGGGAGACATCACGAGGAGCCGAGACCGGGTCTCCTAACTCTAGAATTGGAAGGGTTGCTTGCTACTCTCGTAGGGGTCTAGGGATGTGGGTTTGGCTATTTATCACGTCGTGGAATCCGTGTTTTATACTGGCTTAATCTAAAACCCGGAATTTCTAGTATATCCAATATTTCATATATGTTCTTCTGCTGCTGATATTTTGTGATGTCATCACTTGATATGTTCTAAGACGAATGCCTATATTATATATATGAGATATAATAAATATTTATGCTTTCGTTTCTTCTGTGATGCTTAGCAAGCATAATTGATGGGACTTAATTAATAAGATTAATGAAATAAAAGAAAGTTAAAGATGTTGTAGAAACTTTTTTAAAAACCGGTAGCTCTAGTTCATGCTTTGCATAGCGATATTCCTTATAGAATATCCAGCACCTTATTCGATAAGGAAAGTGCCGAGATCCTTTCACCGGGAGACCTCTTTACCGAAACTAGCAGATGCTACAACCCACTCGGTTTGTCTTTTGATTGCTTCTATAGTTTTTGCTTTGCATTGTGGTATTTACGAAATATCCTGCACCTTATTCGATAAGGAAAGAGCCGAGATCCCTTCACCGGGAGTGACCTCTTTAGCAAAACTAGTAAAAGCCTAAAAAACACTCCTTTTAAAATTCACTCGATTGTACAACGATATCAAGTTCATTACGCTCATGGTTTTCTTAAGAACCTGCGTAGCCCTCCGTCATTTCAGATAAATACTACTTAGTATTCGTACTATGGTAGTTTGGCCTCCGTCAAGGCGTAGTGTACGGTAGCTAACTAGTGCTTATCTGCTACATTAGATGAGATTGGATGAGGGTAGTCGTAGGACTTTGTTTCCTCCGTCAAGGATCGTGCGGGTGGGTTTAATTCAATCATGAAATGTACGGGTTGAACTTGACTAGCATCCTATAGTTTGTTGGCCTCCGTCAAGGTCATAGGATGCTAGGGGTAAAATCCATTATCGGGAATTTTTTAAATTTGTAATGAGATTGCATACCTTCTATGAGATAGTTTGATCCCGATACCCACTGCGAGTAAGAGTTACTCCTGGGAGAATTTTGCACATTACAATTAGTCGATCAAGTAGGTGTCTAGAAAGGTGTTAACGGGGTTACGTCCCTGGGAAAACAAGGTTTATTTTAATTAGGTCCGTGTGAAAGCACGGGGAACCACCCTCAAAGTACCGACACGGGCTTGGCCAAAAAATTGGCGAATTTGTACGGTGTAATTAATCCTGGCAAGTCTTACCTTTTAGTGTTTAAAGGAAGATTTGACTAAAACGGTGGAAACCATCCTAATTAGATAAAATAATAACCAATCTATCTTGCAAGAGCATACGCATAGTGTTTTCTTCTTTCTCTCTCCTGGTAGCGACAATGTCATGCCTTAATCAAGATAATAATATGGATGCATTGACCGAACCTGCTTATTATACTGAGCTTGGGAACGTTGGTTCTGCTCTATCTTATAACTGTTATAAGTCCGAGCAGAAAATAGGGGAATATCCGGATTCACATGCCACCCAATCAAAGAAAGTACATGATGATGCATATTCTACGGGTGTGTTCATTACCAAGAACTGTTTCTCAGTATTCTCTACATTCTAGGTAAGAGATACTGGATTAGGATCCTACATTTGTAATATGTTACATGGGCTACAGAAAGGTAGAGAACTGAGAACGGGTGATATGTCTCTATGTGTTAGAGAATGGTGCAATTGTTGACGCCAAGTCTGTTGGCAGATATCACCTTGTATTAAATACATTGATTCTGAACGAATGTTATTACATAGCGAACCTAATATACAACATTACATCGTTTTCTTTAATGAGTTAAAGAAGGATATTATTCTGTATTGGAGGATAATGTTATGAACATTTTCCTGAATCAAGAGTTGATTCGATCAGCCATGTTATATAATAGCATATATGTTATAAATCAAACAACAGTTCAGATTATATAGAACACACACAAGAAAAGTAGTTCGAAAATAAGTGAATCCTTCTTGTGGTATTGTAGACTAGGTCATATCAATGCGACACGACTAGCTAAGTTACATAAGGATGAATATGAGAATCTGTTCAAATTTTCATCTTATGCTACTTGCCAGTCTTTTCTCAAAAGTAATATGACCAATACTCAGCTTACTGGAAATAGAGAAAGAGTTACTGAACTCTTGGGACGCATACATGATGATGTATATGGTCCTATGTCCATAAATGCCAAGGCTAGTTCTTTGCACTTCATTATATTCACTGATCTTCTCTCAGTATTCGGACATATGTTTCTGTTGAAACACAAGTCTGAAACTTTTGAGAAATTCATCGAATATAAGCTTGAAGTTGAGAACCAGATGGGTAGAAGTATTAAGTCCTTCGATATGATCAAGGAGCAGAATACTTGGGCATGGAGTTCCTGGAGTTTCTAAAAGGTGAATGAGATTCTCTTTCAGCTTACTCCTTCGTATACACCACAGCACAACGGTGTATCGGGGCGGAGATATCTCACCCTATGAGATATGGTGCGCTCTATGATGAGTACTGCTGAGTTACCTGTTTCCTTTTGGGTGTTATGCACTTGAGAAGTTGCATACCTATTGAATGGGGTTCCATCCAAATCAGGGCCAACCACTACATATGAGATATGGAACGGGAAGAGACTATGTCTTAAACGAATTAAGATATGGAGTTGTCCGGCCTATGTTGAAAGGCGGAATCTGGAAAAACTCGGGGCAAGGTCAGTTCTGTAAGTTTGTTAGGATATCCCAAACATTTGTGAGGGAATATCTTCTACCACTCTGAGGAACAAAAGATGTTTTGTTTCTCAGCATGCCACCTTTTTAGAAAATGAATTTCTTGTGAAGAAATTAGTCGACATGAGGTAGAACTGGAAGGAGTTCCATCTAAACAAACTAACAGCTGATGATTTGGTGAAACCAAAGGATTCAATAGTCTTCGACGAACCTCAGCCTCTCCGTGAATCTGGTAGGGTTCCTCATCCACTTGAGAGATACTACGGTCTTCTCGGTGACAGTGGGAGCGAGGATTGCATCATGATAGATAATGGCCCAAATAGGTTCAGGCAAGCCATCACGAGTGGGGACTCAGTGAAATGGATGGATGCTATGCGATCAAAGATTGAATCCATGTACACCAACAATGTATGACTTTGAATGTTGCACCTGAAGT
The DNA here is from genome assembly GCA_030015575.1 of Agapanthus africanus. NCBI lineage: Eukaryota > Viridiplantae > Streptophyta > Magnoliopsida > Asparagales > Amaryllidaceae > Agapanthus > Agapanthus africanus. Next base: position 169,334,306 of record CM057349.1, read on the forward strand.
GGTAAAACCCATTCGGAGCATTTGGATCTTAAGAAGATTCTTGGTGTAAATGGAAAGGTTGAGACTTTCAAAACTATGCTTAAGTCCATCAGGATCAATGCAAGAATCGCAGAGTTGGAACATCTGTTTTGATGTGGCAGTCAAAGAGTTCGACTTTATCAAAAAAGATAGATGAACCTTGTATATACAAGAAGCATGTAGAGAGTAAGGTTTACATCCATGTATTGTACACAGATAACATACTCTTGATAGGAAATGGTTTCCTATGCTACACTCGGTCGAGCTCCTCTTATCACGGGGATTCTAAATAAAAGATTCGGATGATACCTACTACATCTTGTGGATTATGATCTATGGTGATAGATCTAAGTGGATGTTAAGAGTGTCCCAAATCCAGGTACATTAACACCATACTAAAAGGGATTAGTATGGATGATTCTAAGTGTGGTGGTTCGCCCCCTACCTCAGGAATCACTCTCTCCAAAAAGATGTCTTCCGAGACTGATTTGGAGAGAGCTCGCGTGCAAGGGATAACCTATGCTTCGGCAGTAGGCTCTATCAGAGTATGCGATGTTATGTACCAGACTAGATATAGTTAACTCACTAGGTGTAGTGATCATGAATCAATCGGATCTTGGGAGAATCACTGGAAGCTGTGGAGGACATTTTTAAAGTACTTGAGAAGCACTAAAAGAAATTTCTTGGTTCCAACTTCCAGAGTGATAAGTTCGACTGAGAGTCAGTCACAGGCATTGTCTTTTCCCTCAGTGGAGGGATGGTATGTTGGAAGAGTTCCAAGCTAGATACCGTGACATACTAGATGATAAAGGCTGAATACATTGCTACCAATGATGCTGCCAAAGTGGCTGTTTAGGAATTTCTTGTTCATGAGATGAACATAGTTCATACCATTGAGCGTCCAATAATTGTTATTGAGACGACAATGGAGTTGTGGCTTTGGCCTAGGAACACAGGTCCCATTAGTGTTCCAAACATATTTTGAGGCAAGTATCACCTGATCAGGGAGATGGTTGATCTCCAAGGGATCGAGGTAAGGAGAGTAGATTTTGAGGTTAATATGGCGGATCCACTCACCAAGGCCTACTTCCCCAAATACTCTTTGAGAGATTTTTGGGATGGTTGAGTATGAGATACTACAACCACTACTAAATTGTTGGGTATTGGATACTACAATAGATGGCCTTAGTGCAAGTGAGAGATTGTTAGTTATATGTATGCCCTAGAGGCTATTACTGTACATGGGATGTATATTGTAGTGGATGCTTGGACATATAGAGAAAGGACTTTGTTGCTCGATATGATAGTATGCTATCTGGTTGCTCTTTGTCTTAACATGTTGACTAGTATACGTGATGTTGTATTGCTCTCACATGTTGATGAAGCCCTTAGGATGTGTACTTGACAACCAGGACTATGATAGAGTTCATACTAGTGCGGCCAAGGGTAGTCCACAAGTACACACTATAATTGTTCCTAGTCGTGGGAGTATCGAGACAAGGCATCGATACTCCATAGACTAGCGTATACGCTTATCGACCCATATGATGGGTGATGGATGATCCCATATCCATTGGTGTTTGTTATCAGAGATGGTATACGGGTGCTCAGTGGAGACTGGGTACGCTGAACGGACTCACCGAGAACTCCTAGATGGTATTATACCTATTGTCGGATAGCAGTTCTCTGGTGACACTGGTACAGGTTAGTTTGTAGACCCGAGATCGTCATAGAATCTTGTGTGATTCCCACCGTGCTTTGATTTCCACCATACCACGGTCAAGAGATCGTGCAAAAAGGTGGTTTTTGGGTACAGTCCCGAGTCACATGGAGGCAATGAGGGATAGGAAGGGTTTCGTCTCTCCCGGTATTAGGAGTTGATGTTGCGCTATGCTCGATTGGCCATAACAGGAAATTCCTAGCCAGGGTTGCTGAGATCTACTGGTAAGTGTTATCAGTAGTTTCTCGAACCATTATGGACCTTGCATCGGCATGACTTATAAGGCTATTGGGGTCTGACGTAATACCACCCTTAGGCTGTGATATGCGACATATCAGACGAAGAGACAGGACTTGTCACGATCCGAAATATTAGCTCGTGACCGGCACTTGAATCACGCCACGTAACGTAAATCAAGTAAGCCGAAACCCAGAAATCTAAACCTTTTTAAGAAAATAAATGAGGTAAAGTTTTGGGATAAAGGTATGATAAAAAAATCAAAAGTTTTCTTAAATGCATTAGTAATGGAGTATGAAAATGTGAGTAAATTTTATTAGTTGAAAACATGTTTCGTTTTTTAAAAAATTGGGTAGCACCTCCTTTGTACATTTTGATCCAAAACCACAAATACATGATAATAACAAAGGCATCCCTAAGCGGGAGCTAGCTCTTCGCCAAACGGCAGATTCACAACCACGCAAGACAAAAATATATGTATAAGACGCCTAACGGTGAAGATCACCACAAAAGATAAAGAATAAAGCAAGACATCAACCCACAAAGCGAACATATAACCCATCGCTTAAGTCTCGCAACTACAAGTCTTGCTAAGTCTCATTACTTATACAATTACTAATTTTGATAGATGGAGTTAACTAGATACAATATGAATAATAAATACAAGAGGGGTACGATCCAACATGTACCACCTACCAAAGCAAATCACCCATATGCAGCGGTGTGCCAGCGATGCCGCTACTGATCCATGCGGTCAACCTACAAGAATTGTGGCACAACGGGGGTTAGCTTGCCAACTCGTGAGTAGAAAACATCAACAGGTAGAAATCGAATAAACAACGATTCCTAGGTCAACTATATCATAAAGGTAATAGTATGATATCTACGGTGACCGTATCTGCATATGTGCCAATAATATACTCATTGTCGATATGTACGTGAATATCATCCAACCATGTAATCACTGCCTGTATGCATGTGGATCTCGTCCACGTGTCAACCGATGACACAACAACATCATGCATGTAAATATCATAAAAACATATGCATGAAAGTATGAGGATATAAATCAACGTGTGTCTTTTGCGACACATCAAAATCATGGAACCTGAGTGTCCAGCATCGACACTCGAAACATCATGAAACCCGTGTCCAGCATCGACACGTAAATCCTCATATCTCGGGCTCCGTCGGTCCGGATCGGCCCTCGGTCTCCGTCTGTGGGATCGGCCCGCGGCCACCGGCAAAACGGGTCGACCTATATCCATCTATTGACTCCGGTCGGTATCCTCCGGATAACCGCCAGGTCCAACCAATCACCGGTAGGTAGTAGCCCCTCTGCCAGGCTCATCGTCTACTGCAAAACAATCCGTTCTCGCCCCGGGGTACCATACCGGGTCCACCATGAATCCGCAAACGGATCATCCAACTCCTCGAATCAGTTTTAACATATCATATGTCTCAGAACCGAGAAAACGCATGGTGGACGCACTGAAATATCATATCAAGAGAAATCGGATTTTTAAAACAATACATACTTTCTTTTGAAATAACCACGGTTCTCAAATCCCGAAATCTCATGAAAACAACATATTTCAATGCGTATAATCGTAAAGCATGATGTATGCGATATATAACAGAATGTAAGCATATTCGTATCATGCAATATGTAACAGTAATGTGAGCATTAGCATATCATCATAATGTAAGCAAAGCAATATAATAACATGATGTGGCAATTCTACTGTGTGAGCGACATAGCAATTATCTATGATGAAGTGTGTAAGACAGCCAATCTGTGTAAGTGTAACATACGCATCATCGATAATGGTGTAGGTGTACTAGCACAGGTATATGAATGCAATGAGAGTGACATGAACGTAGCATAAAGTAAATCATATGCGAATGCTGACAGGTATACGTATCTAACATGACCGAGTCGGTGAATCTATCAATCGGCATCCAGCCTCACAACATCACGTACGGTATAATCCATCGTACGGCGTCCTCTAGTCAAGGGTATGGATCAATCATCATAAAACTCATCACGTACGGTAAATCATCGTATGGTGGCATTAAACCATTAAGGAGCCTATCAACCTATATGACAATGAGGGTACGGACCTAACGTCACGTACGGCCTATCCCTCATGATTCACCACATTATATATTTATATACTTATATCCCAAGTCGCATCCATAACAATCTCATAACGGGGGACCGACAAAAGTATCAATCATCTCAATCGACTTGCATCCGTATACCGACATATCAATCAAGTCATTATATCACATCGTATATTCTTTTCATCACATTAAGTCATCTCTATTTATACATTCTATCTTATACATCTAATGTCATGCTACCCTAAAACTCATACTTATTCTAGTACAACTACATATCTTCAAGTCGTGATTCACATTCACTTTTCATATCCTTATAAATTTCATCTCATATCACAACACATAAATTCGATCATTCATCTCATCTCTAACTATCTTTTAAACCATATCCCTAGTTTTCAACTCTAGGTTTTTACGACTGTATCCTATAGATCGGTTTCCATCCAAAATTTGCGGGTGTGTTATACGCCATCCACCCGACTTCCGCCGTAGATATAAATCAACTCACCTGATCCTTGCTTGCCGAAGTCGATGACGCCATGCTCTGTCATCTCGGAATCCATGCAAAGGTACCTATAATATCAACACATATCGCAATACCATTAACATCAAGTCCGAAAAAACAATATGGCACGCGCATTGCTTATAGGTTAGAACATATAGTCTACGCGTACAAAAACGATCAAACAACCCTCGTCGTTGATGTACAAACATCAAACGACCAAACACAATATCAAATACTAAAACCTAAGTTTCAGAATCGAAAACATGAAAACAGCAACATAGAAAAACCACTCCTAGATTTCACCCTAGGTCAAACTAGAACAATTTGCACATTGGGTTGCTCTAGATATCTGATAAGGAAGCCATGGTCCAAAAATCACACAAAACCACCCCGACTTGGCCGCAAATTGCGGCGAAATCCCTTTAATCTGCGGCCAGGAATTCTCATTAGGGGCTCAGGTTTCTAGGGTTGCTTCATGGTTTCCTGCACGTCTCACAGTCAAGGGAACTTAATTTATGGGTCTCTCGGGTCATCCCAGATTCTTAATTGCACTCACAAACTGTTAAATAACTGATATCGGGAATATCTAACTTCGCGTTTTAGGTTTCAATTCTCTGGTCCAGGTCAAGAATCACCTCTAAAGTCTTGCAAACAGCCACTACATCACCACATGTCCACACAATCACTCAGCCCTCCATACATCACATACCCTAACCAAAACAACTTCTAACTAAACTAGGATACAAAGAAACTTAAACTAAACTAAATGGAAGAAAATATACCACATTTGGGCAACTCAAGAAAAACCCTAGCTTACCAAAGTCTTCAAAATCCAACTTTGATTGGTCCAAAGTGTTGAAGATGAGGAGGGGATCATTTTTAATGAAAGGGGTTTAGGGTTTCGACAAGGTTTTTGAGATGGATCTTGGGGTTAAAGGTGGAGGGAGATGAGGAGGAAGAAGGTGAATTAAAATGATGGGGGATGAGGAAATGGCAGCCCCCCCTCTATCTCTTATTCTCACCCTCTCTCAATTATCACATGTCACATGTGGTCCCCCCCTCTCTCCTCAATAATTCATTCTCTTCTCTTTTTCATCTCTCTTTTTGAATCCAAATATCAACAAAACACCATGAAATAACATGCAACAAAATGCAACATGTCATGGTGCACTAGCTATGATTAAACATGTAGAAACACAGATTTGGCATAATCGCGATAAGCAGTGCACTAATCAGGTTTTCATTCAAACTGCATATAATTAGTTTTAAAAATGCTAACTCCAATAAATATCTTTTTAAATGAACAAATCATTTTAAGTTTCAATAATTTCACAAATACTGGTATATATTTATATCCTTTTTTGTAAACCCCAATTTCGCAAATCGGGTAGTTTTCGCGAAATATATTATTTTAGTATTAAATTCCAAAAATAATATTTTATATTTTCTGAAATGTTACAGTCTTCCCACCTTAAATAAATTCGGTCCCCGAATTTAAATTTAAACACCCAAATGCTAAAACATTTCAATAATCAACTCAAATCAACGGGGCTCCGAAATCACGGAAGATATAGAAATACTACAACGCATCCTGTGCGCCTAAAAACGAGTATCAAACTCAAAATCGAACTCCGTCAAGCGTCACGCAAATCATCGGATTTGCACGCATATCATCGGAGTTACAATTAAGATACAGATCTCGAAATCCACTACTGAAATCCAATATGCAGTTGTCAAATACTATAATACATGTATAGTACACATCCTTGGAAAAATCTTTAAAAACTGAATAAAACACATGCAAAATCTATTCTGAATAGCCGCGTGATGCGTAACTCATGGCATAAGTGACAGACGTTCATTTGTAAAGTAATAAATATTCATTCATATATGTTTTGCTAAATATGCTTTCCGCCGTTTCTAAAATATCCCCAAAGGTTTTCATTTTTAACGTTCGTGTCGCTTACGGACACGTATGAAATAGCGGGACTATAGCTCCTTCTTTGAAAATCTCTTGCTAAACTTTTAATTCATGCGAAGTACTCAGGTACTGTCCCCAGATCAGTCCCGTTCGGCTACTACATAGTATAGTGCCCATCAAGAAAACAAAGTGCTCAAGAGCAAAATAAGCCTCGAAAGGCGTATCCAAAAATCACGTGCGTCTGGTGCGCACGGAAATCAAATCCAAATACAGGTGCCACAATATGCACAAAAGCAAAACTAAGTGCAATGGGTGTGCACGAAAGCATTTGTCTAGTGCAACGGGTGTGCACGACAACAACATTTTGTGCATCTAAAGTGCACGAAAATCTCAATCCAGTGCAACTATCATGCATGAATGAAAATCCCAATCGAGTGCATCCGGTGTGCACAAAATCACATCCCATATCCTGCACCAAACGTGCGCGAAAATCCAAATCAAGTGCATCCATCATGCACAGATAAAATCGCATCCAATATGCGTGGATAAAAAAATTCAAATCAAGGGGATCCAATATGCACGAACAAAATCTCACTCAAGTGCATCCGATGCGTACAAAATCCAATACCAAGTGTCTAATATACGCAAAAATCCAACCTAAGCACGTCAAGTCCGTAATAAGCATCTAGTGCAGTAGCATGCATGAAAATGAACATCAAGTGCAAACGCGCACAAAAACATAAATCTGGTAAAACAAATGCACAAAGACATAAATCGGGTGCAACCAAGTACGGAGTATGGATCCGGTGCATCCAGTGCACGAAATACAACTCCTGTGCATCCAGTGCACGAAATACAAATACAGTGCATCCAGTGCACGAAATACAAATACAGTGCATCCAGTGCACGAAATACAAATACAGTGCAACAATTGCACAAAATACAAATCGGGTGCAACAAGTGCACGAAAATGTATCAACAACTCAAATGCGTATAAAAACAATACCGAGTGTACAAAGGTGTATAAAGTCCAAAAACGTGTGCAACTATGTGCACAAAACATGTATCAATACACTGCTAGCATACGTGAGATATACCGAGTGCAAAAATCAAATCGAGTGCGTACTACATGCACAAAATTAAATCAATGGTATGAAATCCACGAAATCATGAACACGTGCTATCAAGGTACAAAATCGACATCAAGTGCAATAGATATGCACAAATTGCAAATCAACATAACATTGTATAAAATATATATCAAGTGCAATAACTGTGCACAAAATGTAAATACCCAGTAGGTGCAACCATGATGCACGAAATCAATATCATGAAACTCAATCATCAAAACTCAAATCCAAACGATATAAGCGTGATACTCAGATCACAAACACAAATCGCAATAAATGACATCGAGGTACACCTCCTACAATGTCGAAAAATGTCGGTGCGCCCAAAACTGGCAGGGCAAGAACATCCGCTTGCCTCCTGCTCACGGTCCGGCGTCCTCTGTCTCTGGGTCTTCATTTCTCTGTGGATTACCAATCTCGCAATCCATCAACTCAACGGCCCGGTCCGGTGTACTAAAGGAAACGATCCGCTTTAGTACCCCTCTGGTCAACTCTCAGCCAATTAGCATGACCACTCGTAAAGCAGCACGTCACCGGCGTCGTCCTCTGGCCCTTTGAATACATGCAACACAACTGATCCTGGATGCAAATCTTATTGCAGCAGTGTCCTGGAAGGAACCTGCTTAGGGTCTCTTCCGATCTCTCCTATGCCGAACTATACGGAGGCTGGTGATCTTGCCTAATCTTTTCTCGCTTTATGGACATCTGCGTTCACAGCACAGCATTTCCTCGGGACTGGTCGTTGTAAGTGCACGGCGGCGCCCCGGCATCCATCCCGAGGCCAAAATGCGGATGCGGTGATTAACTTAAATTTTACATGAACTGGCAAACCGCTGCGCACTAATACCCAGATCGAACCATTAACTAGTCCTAGCTAACTACAAGATGGGGAAGAGAGATATACCGACTGATCCAAGTCCTCCGGTCTTCTCGTCGTCGTCCCGATCTCCCGCGGAATGTCTTGTCTCCACCTCGTCGCCGGAAGTGCACCACATCGCCTACTTCTTTTACGGGCTCCCACCTCAATGCCGAGGCAACTCGGGCATGAAGCTGGCTAGTCGACGTGCCCAAGGTTTGCTGTAGAATGTGTAGTACTCAAGTCTCACTTTGGGATTCATGGAGGTGCCATTTTAGTGGAGGGATGATACAAGAATTATGTGGAGGAACTAGGGGATTTTGGAGCATGAAATGAACAAAATTCCACACCCTAAAAATTTGGACAGCCCATGCACATATGTGGCCGGCCATGACAATGAGGGGAGGGTGAGAATGAGAGAGTCACAAAAATAATGGGAGCCAAACTCATATCATGCAAGAGAGAGAGAGGAATCAAATGTGATCATGAAAGAACATGATTACCAAGAAACACCTACACTCAACAACCAAATCATCTCCCATCATCAACACAAAGTCAAGGTATGGTCCACCCATCATGAACCATCATGAAGTCAAAAGGTCAAAGAAGAGTTGTCATGATAAAACAATATGCAAAGACCCCCTCCACAAATACTTATTTGCAACAATGCAAATAAGCCCTCCTCCACCAATCTTCGGCCAATGATCGATACAAAGGAAATTGGCCGAAACGGAAAGCAAACTGGCAACTCCATAAAACTGGTCCCGTAATAAATTACAGGAAAACCCCGATACTGTGCATACACACCCGCATTTGTATTCCGACCGAAATACAAATGCAATGAGACAAAATCTACACTGTACTATACTAGGATCCGGCTTAAACCAAAACCGGCTAGTAATATCCGTTCGATCCTGATCCGTGCAATACCGCACGTATCTGATCGAACCCTACCATATATCCATACGGCCTATAGTACAAACTGTCAGATCCTGATCCGTGCAACACCGCACGTATCCGATCGGACCTTGCCATATCTCCATACGGCCTCTACAACTTTTCGCCTGAAAGCTTGAGTAACTGAATGTGGGGGACTCTAAAGACTCGTCAACACCTTGGTTGTGGATTTAACCACTAGCACGTCAGAGGTATAAGCCAATACGTAACGGGCTACCAGGTATTGACCAAAAGGGACGTCGATGAGCGAACTCATCCTGACACCCTACTGAGCCTGACAGTAACAATATCCGTACAGTCCGGTCCGTTCGTCTATGAGCATCGCATGGCGGGCCTAGGGGGTTGGTAAAAGTCAGACCCCCAAAAGCGGTACAAGTTGTGTCGGAGTGTAGCCCAGAACACCCTGAGATACTACTGGAATACCTACCAGTAAATCTCCTTGCCTCGGCCGAGGGCTTCGTGTAATGGCTCTCCTAGACACAGCGCGACCTCACCCCCAATACCGGGAGAGACGAACCCCTGAAGATACGCTCACTGCCTCCATGTGGCTCGGGACTGTACCCAACTAAAACCTGTTTGCACGACTCCTTTGAGCCGTGGTAGGGTAGTAATCAAAGTACAGTGGGAACTCACACAAGACAAATGACGATCCCCAGGTCGATGAACTAACCTGTACACATGTCACCAGGGAACTGCCATCTGACGTCTGGTATATGACCAACTAGCATGTTCCCGGCGAGTCCTGTCCGGTGTACTCATAACCCAATGAGCACCTGTATACATCTTAGGTGATCCAACTGACACCAGTGGCTTGTGAGACCGGCCACCGCCCCTCGTCGGGGTCTCGACTGTATACACTAGTCTACTCTGGAGTATCGATGCCCTGTCTTGAAACTCACACGACTAGGGACCATTTAAGGATATGCTTATAGACCCCAGCTCCCACTTATATGATCGCCCTCATACTGCTGGTGGTCAAGAAAGAATCCTAGGGGCTCTACCAACGTGTAATAGCGACCTGTAAGGTCACCTAAAGCAGTACACGATGATAAAGGTAAACCAGATAGCATACTATCATCTCGAGTAAGACTGTCTTACCGGGATAGGTCCTCCATCAATCATTGCAATCACGTACCTGTGACCTAATAATTGACTCTGAGGGCACTATCTCCAACAATCTCCCACTTGCACTCAAGGCTAATTATTGCGATGTCGCATACTCACAGCCCGTGTGATACCGAACACCCAACTCCTCTACTAGTCAGTCTCACAAAGCTCGTTTGCGAAACTATTGCGTTCGAGGAATAGCCTCAGTGAGTGGATCCGCCTTGATGTTTCTTTCTATGTCTCTCTATATCTCATGTTCGCGGAGAAAGCCATCTCCCGAAATGAGCAATACCTGTCTTAGAATGTGTCTGGATGTCTGATGGGACATAGCTTATAAATGAACTCCAAATCCAAACTTCTTAGACTGTATCGTTAACTGAATTTAATCAGTATCCTGCGCCATGCCTCCCTCAGTATTGCCTTGGACCACCTGTCCAAAATACTGCCCCTCATCAGAAGGAAAAACTATAACTCTGACAACCTCCTTGTCGTCCAGGTCACCTTGGAAGCCTGGAATGATAACTGTCTCTCAAATGAGGCTGTCGTTATCATATTCCTAGAACATTCACTTATGTTCTATAACTGCTTCCGACTGTTTCTCCAGGATTGGATCAATGTCAACTTATTGCATCTAGAACAACATCTGGTGTGGTACTTGACATCTCATGATTGACTCAATTGCCTAAGCAAGTGATCTGCTAATCATGCACATCCCTCTCCCCTTTAGTCTGTAAGACACCTTTAGAGAGGGTGACTCCATTACCTGCAGGCACACTACCGTGCCAGGAGTCGTCCATTCTAAATACTCTTAGAATGCTGTCTAAGTACCCTGATTGGGAGACTACCCAAATCTAGATCTAAAACCATAGATCTAGTATCCAGTATGTCTGATATAAAATCCATTTCCTTTGTGGAGAAACCACTGTGTGACGACCAAAGTATAACCGATTGTAGTATAGGAGTTTCCTTTCCTACTCTGTGTATGTCATCCAAATACCAGGACATCACACCCTACTACCTTCTCAACAGATCCATCCCCTATTCTGATGAAGTAAAACCTATGACTGTCACGTCAGAAATAGATGATCTATCTCCGCTACATCTGCTTTAGTCTATAAATAGACATAAGCCACTTGTCCACCAATGCTTCCGCTGCTCCCACTGACTACGACAACCCTCTGGCAGAATCATATACACGTACACTTCTAAAGCCAGTTTAGAACGACGCTATACTCATCCTCCTACCGGGTCTCACAGTCTGGAACAACAGCAATGGAAAGTATGGGTAAACAAGAACTTCCCTGTCACAGTCCTTGAGGCTACCGAAGTACCTCTCGGGTGCCTGAAGTTACCCACCTTATCTGCGGAGTGGCCAATGGAATGTCAAATCGGATTGAATCTTTAGGTTCCTTAGAAATCTTCAGTAATTGTTTGCGGTTCTGGAATCACTTCCAGTTCTACCATACTCCCACTACTGTTTTCTGAAAAAATCCAATTTTAATAAAACTGTGGCGAGTCTAGAACAATATTTCTATTGATCTGCCAGATGGTAGAAAGTCAACCCTCGTCATAGCCTGGGTCAACCCACAAACAGCCATTACAGAAACGTGCCTTGAGTTGTCCAGTGTCTGGTTTTAAGCATAAACCGGACAACTCCCCGTACCTTAACATCGTTAAGATATGAACTGTTCTATATCCAATATAGAAACATAGGCACTGATTTAATTGAACCAGATCCAAATCATGCAACTGTCTCCAGTGCATGTCAACTAAATGGAAGAAGGACGATCAGCGTTACTCAACTTAGAAATGCTTCCAATTATGAGTAACCTGAAAGAGAAGCAAGATCTCTTTATCATTACTATCAACTGAATACCATACATAAGTATCTACATCTTCGATCACTTTGAAGAATCCCGATACTTGCAATACCTGGTTCTCTACTTTATTCAAATACCTATAACTTCTCAAAATTCGGACCTTGTGTTTCCACGAAACACCTGTCTAAAAACTAGAGAAGTCATAAGTAAACCGAATATAGTACGAGGACCAATCCCTCTGTCCTGATGGACCCTGGACAACATACAATAATCTGTATAAGTCCCTTGAGTCTGATAACTCATTCACTATGTATCGTAGGTTGAAAACTGTACTTATGGTTAAGAAGAATTACACCGCTGTTTAATGCTCCTTACCAAACCATCCACTGATATAGGTAAATGTCGTAGACATAATTTCAAAAAGGTATATCTCACTCTATGAAAATAGACGTACAGATATATCAATTTGAAATTGGTGCATGACAGCGGATATTCAAAACCAAATATTTGCCGACCGGCAAACAGTCCAGGTGACTTCCTCAAATATCACCGATTACAACGAATCCCGATATAATGAGGATGATCACCCAATTCCAAATAACTTACTCCCACTCATCATCTGTAAAACCATACAGATGTGAGAATCGTACCTGGTAAATACATACCCTGGAGTAAGGACTAATTGGGAAATCAGTTTTCTTTTAACAGCACATAGTGAAACTGAAACATTGAAATGTTTCGACGGGGTATCCCGGTATTCCTAGAAATGCCGCTTCCAGATTCACGACTGTAACCGTATAATTCTTTGCCACCTCTCCAAATCCCTTTATATGTCTTTAGTCATTACCTTCTGCACACCCCTTAGGCCAAATGGTTTTCTTCCTTCCCTACCGTTCGGCACCAGCCTATGGTTTGGAAGAAGACTATCCAATAAGCATAATGGGTGTACTGTCCTAATCCTAGGAGCACTCGCAATGCGAGAGAAGGTGAAGATAAAAGACACCTGAATAAACCTTATTCCTATTTCTCCTGAACCAGAATCCATCCCCGAACTGGAACAAGTTCCTTTCGAGTTCGTATATAACCATACGATGGAGTATCCAATAAACTGTGGATCTTCGTAGTGATACGGAGTGTCCTGGAGAAATACAAAGGTGAAGTGGGAGTGGTAATGAAATACCTGGTTTGGTCGTGAATAGCAGTCGCAATTTACTTTGCCCTCTTACTAATCCCTTGCTTTGTCTTAACTTAATACCTTCTGTACACCATCGTTAGGCTAATTGGTTTTCTTCATTCCCTACCGGTCGGCACCAGCCTAAGGTTTGGAAGAGGACTATCCAATTTGCGTAATAGGTGTACTATCTCCTAAACCAAGGAGTACTCGCAACTTGAGAGAAGGTAAAAGGAAAAGACAACTGAATAATCCTATCCGTTTTCTCCAGAACCGGAAACCATCCTTAAATTCCTTCAAGTTCGTATATAACCATACGATGGTTTTGTCCAATGGAAATGGACGTTCGTAGTAATACGGGGTGTCCTGGAGAAATAGGTAAAAGTAGGAGTGGCAATGAGGTTCGCAACTCTGACAATCCAAAAGTCAGTGTTTAAGAAGGTTCGGTCAATTTTGGTCTCTGAGTCATAGTCTTAGGGTCGGGTCAATGGTCGTTGCCAAAGAGAGAGAGAAAAGAAACGACTCAGCGTGCACTCTAACCTAGATCAGAATGGTTACCAATTTATCTAATCTGGAAACCTCCCACTGTACCTCAAATTCTTCTCCAAACCTGAAAGAAGAATTAGTCGGGATCACCCGAGGAGTATACCAACTCATCAGTGGGAATCGGGATTCAACTATCATCGCATAATAACGTGACGGAATCCGCTCACGTCATCACACTCCAGAAGGTATGCGCATATCTGGCAAGTTTCAGTTCTTTTGAAACTCCTGATGTGATTTTTTTACCCCATGCTCTTATGACCTTGGCGTGAGGTCAAAATATCATAAGTCACATGTCAAGTTCTACCCATCATTATCCAGGTTAATTTGAATCCACCCGTACATACCCTTGACGTAGGCCAAAATAGTAGTATAACTGTCCCAAACCAACGCATCTATCTATGCAACAGATAAA